>JBAJHW010000005.1:69369980-74369980 GCA_037013535.1 Intellagama lesueurii | reverse complement strand
AATCAGAAATCCGTGTTAATCACATCTGGTATTTTCCCCGCTTAGGGTTACTTCCACAATGAAATCAGACAACCATTTCCAATCATATCAAAATTCATCTGAGAATCAAGGTATAAGTCTTGTCATTTTTGCAGTAATTTCAGGCATCGTCAGCTTGCTTGTTTCTACAAGTTTTATTCATCTATATTGCTTCTGTGTTCCATATGCACAGCAATACTTCAGAGTTGTTGAGAATATCCAAAAGTCTTATAGCTGTGGAAAACTGTAGGCAAAAATGTTTTAAATATACATGAAAACTAAACTTCAGTTGCAGGCAAATCCTTAAGTCAGAGCTCAATCCAAAATGCAGTAAGACAAAAGGTACAATAAAAATATCAAAAAGAATGTTTTAATTACATTTTTAAAATGCAAGAGTTTTCAGCCTAAAAAGGGACAATCAAAAAGCAGAGAATCCATCTCTGATAGACAGCATTTAAAAGTAAAAAGCATTATATCTTTAAGTATTTTTTTTTAATTTTTAAGCATATTACTGGATGCACAGAAAATTATTCTAAGTACTCACCCAGCCAAACCGGCTTGAATCTATGGGGAAAAAAAACTATTTTGTTCTTGTCTGCTGCTGTTAATTTCTATTACTTCTACAACTCCTGTAAATCAGAATCTGGCAAGCTCCCACCATGACAATAAGCATTATTATTTTTACCAACATCTTCTAGGCCAGCAGGTTGTACTGGGTGTAAATCATTGAAGTAGTAAAACAGAAGTAGAGCAAGTTATGGGATCTTCAAATGCCACCTGCTGGTCATGTTAACACATTGTAATGTTTTACATAATACAAACCAATTATTTCAATGCCCTTTTAATATTCTCCTTTGAACTGGACTTTTAAAATATCATTTATAAACATATTCAACTGTCAGACATGAAAGAGAGTCCTATGCAAGGCAATGTGTACAGTGGTCTTGCTTCCAGACTGGAGTTGTGTTACTGTTTTGCAGTGCAGTGACTACTGTTCAGACCTCATTTTTTAAACAAATAACATGTCCATTGTCAGGGCTGCTTTTTCTACAACCACCTTGATTATTTGAGCACTCTATACATTCAAAATATCACATCTTGACAAATGCATGAAATTTTGGTTGGCGTACTCAAATGAATATGGATTCCCAGAACACTTTTCTTAATCCTCACTATGTCTAGTGAAATAATTATAAATGCTTCTGGCATCCTTCTTATCTAAATTTCTGCTTTGTTTGGGGATTCTGAATTATGTGAGGCTGTTTTCACCATAGCAGCATAATCCATAGTTCTGTTTCTGGACTTTGTTGAAGCCACATTTGCAAAGTTTGTTACAAATTCCTTTTCCTTTTTCTCTACAGGTTGCCCATGTCATTTTCATCCAATCACAAGAGAGGAATCTTGCTGAAGTTCTGTAATCACATCAAAATCCTTCTCCACACAAATTTAGCATGCAAACCTATACCTACTTGCCCAAGAGCAAGCCACATTGAATTCAATAGCACTTGTATCCAAATTATTACTAATAGCCATGCATGCCCTGTCACTAGGCAGAGTGAGGCAAATGTCTCAGGCTGCAGAATTTTTTTCTTTCTGCCAACCCTAGGCTGTTTCTTTCAGTTGGATAAGAAAGATGTAGATGCCACACAGCCTGCCCTGCACCCCATAGGTCAGTGTGATGGCTTCAGCTATTATAAAGGATACTTCTCCATCACCAGCAAGATTAAACTATGTGTGCATTTCATTTCTGTATGTGTAATGGCAGGGAGACCTCACACTTTGCTTCCGGATGGTGTCTTCATGGTTAGAGCATTGGATCAGCTTTTCGTTTTTACCTGCAAGAAAAAACAAATGAGGCTGTTCTTTCATTGATTGCCATAAGAACTCCTAAACATGAATGATTCATATTAATGAAAGAAGGGTACCCAAAAATTTTGTATTCCCTCTTTCATGTCATCTTTCTTTCACCCTTCCTATGTTAAAAATGCCTGCCTGTCTGCTTGCCTCCACAACTATTATTATAATAGTCTATTATTTTAGTATAATCTTAACGTATCCTGCCTTGACTTTGCTATATTTGATGTCTCCTATATCTTGTACAAATACACAGCTTTTGACCAGAAATAATTCTATAAAAAAATATTTACTTTGCGTTTGATTATCCTTGTAGGAAAGGAGCTGTGCGCAAAGAAAGAAAGAAAGAAAGAAAGAAAGAAAAGTTCAGTGTTATTACAGTCTAAATCATGTATACTATGTTTGGCTGGTAATAAATGACGTTTACATCTGTTGATCCTTATTAGCAATGCCACTGTTGGCCTTCAGGCAACCGTGTGAGAACATGTTCACAGATGCCTTTCATCCGAACAGTGTTCCCAGAACTTCTCACCATATCTTTAGATATTTTATGAGATATTAAATGTTAGACCTGGGGTGAAAGCATCTGATAAAAATGACTGTTCAGTTCTGACAGATATTAAAATTGAATATCATCTCTGTATGAAGTTTGTTTAATCAAATGTCAGCAAGATCTTAAATCTATCAGTAAAGACCTTAATACACCCAGGGGGCAAAATCAACAATGAAAGCCAAAATCCTCTACAAGGAAAAGGCCTTGAAGAGCTGTATTTGTTGCACCATCTGCTTCAAGTTAATTGTTCTCAACAGGCTACTCCAATGCCATCAAATATCTGCATCACCTATTAAAAGAGTAAAAGACCTTCGAAAACACAGAGAGACTTAACAGTGAAAGGCCCTACATCGCCCTATGTAGTATGAACTGCTGGCAGGATTTTTGACAGGATTTTTTTTTCCAGATTTTGTTTGGCTTTGTTTTTTGCCCTCCTCTTATCAGCCCCAAGTGACAAGGGGTGTACTCTTTGGTTGTGTCTTTTGTATTTTTAATAACAATTTCCAAGGTATAATGTCCGAATCAGTCACTGAAGGGAAGCAGAGAGTATTTCCCTCTGTTTTTTCTGGGCCAGAATCCTGTTGGTGATTTATATGTGCAGAAGTTAAATTAAATACCTCACCGTGGTGAATTGCCACTGACTAAACCGGTGCTGGTTGCATTAGCAGGTGCATATGACATAACACAACCCAGCACATCATTAGTGTATGGCAATTCACTACAGTGCATTGCACAATTTAACTTGAACATGCATTATGTATTTATTTTCTATGCTTCGAGTCCTTGAGCCTGCAAAGCTGTTCTGTCTGTAGTCCGTACATTTGGCATGAACTAAAGTGTGAATGAGAACTTTCTTAAATGCACTAGCTTGAGTCCTTCCTACATAGACCTTCAAAGAAACAAAAGAAGGATCCTAGAAGAAATGGGCAACCCTATAACTGTTCCTCTGCTCCTTTAGCCCCCCATCATATGAGAGATCATGTAACCAGTGCAGCATCAGGCATGCAAAGGACAGCCTACAGGACCTGGGGAAATACTTATGATTATATAACTCAACAGAAAGAGAACACTAGCAATTAACAGCGAGAATGGTATACAACCACCATGTGGGTTTCCACGTGCTTTACAACTCTTACAAAATGTATGCTAACAAGAAGCCTGTCAGATGGGATATTCTTTCTGTCATGCACAGGATTAGTTAAAAGCACTGTGCTGGATTGGACAAGACACACAGAGAGAACTTTGGAAATATTACTGACATATTTTAATATTTCTGCTATTATATCTGATGGGGTTGCCCTTTAAATCTTGTTCTGAGGATATGGACCCTTTGATAGAGCAATGTTTTCCATTTCAACTCTGAACTTTGGTGTCAATAACAGTTGAGACCAGCCTTTACAAATATTTCCAAACTGTACATGCCACAAAATGAAAATTATTACTCTGAACTGGGCTGCGGTTTCAGCTGGATACCACAAATCCCATAGGGATATTAACAGGACATTCTTTCCAGGTTTTCTCTGTCTCTTCAGGTGAGCTTCCTGTCAATTGCTGTGCCTCCATCTAATTCTGCATGTAGTGACAGCCACTTCAAGGTCAACAAACAGAAGACCCCCACATAATTTCTGTCTCGGCATTAAAAGTGAGTGCAGTAAGAGCTGAGATTGTATGTCTTGTCTTTGAACAGACTGCTCTGCATGTGGAACACAAAGAGCTCAAAGGAAGGAACACTTTGAGGAAGAGGGGAAGAGTCCATTGGCCTCTGGGGTAGGAGTGTACATAGACTTCCAAACCAATGGACTGAAAAGAAGTGTGTTTTGATATTTTCTCTTTATTTATTAGAAACCTTTGTATTCCACTTTTCCTTTAATGAACTCAAAACAGAGTTACATGGATCTCCTCTGTCCTGCTTTATCCTTAAAACACCCCTGTGAAGTAGGTTAGGACACATTCCTATGCAGGCTTCAGCTGAAAACCTCTAGAAATGTTGATCTATAAGCCTACACAGTAGGCTAAAGTGGTACCACACAAGCACTAGCTTTAGGAACTTCTTTCCATCCTCTTTCCTAATGTAGCTCTCTGGAATATTGTGTATCTGCTCCAAATGTTTTGCCAGTCCTCTGGAGTAGGTTTTTGAGGCTCTAGTAAGGGAAGGTTGTATGTATGTGTGTAGGGGGGGTATTTCCCTTTTGAATCTCTTGATTCTGAAAGCAGAAGGAGCTTTTACCACTGAATGTACCACTGGATCCTGCTCAGTGCATACAGGTATATGTTCCATGCATGGCACCCATGTAACTTTTGGTAGACATCATTCAAAGAATAGTAGCTTATTGAACGATCAGAATGTTAATGTCTTTGCCTCCTGTGGATATAAATCTAACTACTTTTAGGTTACCTGAACTGGATTATGGTCTGCAGAAATGCTAGGGAGTAGGCTACTTAAAATAACATAAATAATGACCTGAGTATAATTATTATAATGAAAATTAATATTTAATGTTGACATATTAGCATAAAATGAATATATCCCCTTTTTTACTAAAGCATAATCAATATTTCAGACCTCTGCAAGGTATGACATGAATTCAGCCATGGAAAGCAATCAATTGCAAAATAAATAACAAATATTATTGCCTCTGCTAGAGCTATTCCATAGCCAAGTTCAGAATCAAGAGATCTGGTAAGAATAGCCAGACATTAATATCTTGATTATGGAAGTGAAATTGCTCTATTGCTAATGCATATTTTCCCTTCAAGTGGAAGAGAAATAGGTATATATATGAAAACTGCAGGTGGAATTCCATTTTCAGTCCTATTTGTGTAGCCCTGAGCGGCCCATTTCCATAGAAAATCTATCACCTTACTTTAATTTCCGCCTGCTCCATTTGTGATGCCATTCCTGCTATGTTGTGTGAATTGTTTAGTTTAGTTAAAGGCCCAGGATATTTCTAATGTTCCGAACATATGAGGTTCCTTTACAGCCTTGTGGCATTATGAATCTGGTGACCTTAAGGCTCCATATGAACAATTCATTATTTTCATGAAGGTGCATCACATTTAAACTATGAGGACGTTTGGTCTGATATTAAGGGGAAGGTGATTAAATTCCAGAACTACCAATAGTGTCACTCTTGTGTCTGGATATTTTGCTGAGCAGGAAGGTGTGAGAAAAGTTACACAGTTGCATCATAAGCCACTCTACCAGGCAGTGATGACAACCTTAAGAGGGTTAATTGATTCCCTCCATGCCCATGGAGGGCCTTTGGTCAAGCACAGAGATCCATGGTATGATACGAATAAACAGCCTGTCTCAATCCCAGAGCATTACTGACATTATCTGTCAATATAATCGTCCCCTCAGTTTGGATACTCAGGTGTTAGTAGTGGCCAGGAGAGGGTTTACACAGCTGAAACTAGTGTGCCAGCTGCACCTGCTGTTTCAGAGACCTGACTTAGCTACAGTGACACATACCCAGTGGTACAATCCATCTCACTGAGGTATCCCTGGAGCTCAAGTTGGGATTATTGCAATACACTCTACTTGGGGCTACATGTGAGGCTGGTTCCTAAAATTCAAATGGTACAAAATGCTGCAGGCATTTGCCTGGGGCTGTTTACCAGGATCATGTGAACCCCTCAACACCTTTATTGGGTGCTGGTTGATTTCCAGGCCCTATTCAAAGTGTTGGTCATCACCTTTAAAACCATTTACTACTTAGGTCCTTTTACAAACCCCCACAAGCATTAAGATCAAGTTATTAAAATTTTAATTGGTAGTTTCTAGTTATTTGTGGTTTTCAATTTTTTTTATATAAACCATATTGGGACTCCACAAGGGGAGAGGGCAAGAACAGTGTGTGCATACACACATATATACATTATTTTCCATTGACTACATGAGGTAAAAGTCAATGTGAATCATGCTGGAGTCTGCTGCCAGACGTCCATAGTTGTTTCCATCCAGCAAGGTGACCCAAGCAGTGTCTGATCCACAACCAGTCATAAAGTCTGCCTGAAATGGATCTAGACAGTTCATCTCACTGAGGCATTCCTGAAGCTCAGAAGCCACCACCTGCACCAAAACCTGTTGCAGAGTTTTGAATTTTGGTTAATTTCCTCTAGCTCTGCAGCAAAAGTGCAGGGATTCACAGAGCAGAATAGCTTCAAGTTCCCCAGATTAGTCCACCCCTTTTCTCATTAACTGGCACTTACAGTTCTCAATAACTCACTCTGAGACATTAGTAGTAGAAAGGGGAAAAAAAGGTTTCATTACTTAAAGTCAGGGATGGGGACACATGACCTGTGACTCACTACTTGTGACTTGCTGTCGAGTTTAACTTAAGTCTTACCCATGACTTGACTTGAGGGTTTCTGAGGAGACTTGCAACTCAACTTGTGACTTAGATCCATTTCTCCAAGACACATTGTCAAGTCCCTATGGCCCCCCACTCCCATTGGCCTACCTGCTGCTGCCACCACCGTCTTCAAATGCAGCACATCAGAGGGTCTTTCATGGTAACTCTCTTGCCTGCTATAGTCAGAGGGCAGGTCCTCTGACTTGCCTCTTCCTGTAAGTTGCCCTAATGATGCTCTAGCCTGCCATAGAGTGTCACCAAGGTGACTTACAGGAAGAGGTGGGTCAGAGGACCTGCCCTCAAAGTACAGCAGGCTAGAGTGTCACTATAAAAGACCCTCTGCCTTCCTCCTGCTTCAGAGGGCCTGCCTGCACTGGCCTATCAGCTGGTCAGCACATGTATCAGTGGAATCAGTGGCCTGGCTCCTGAACGGAGGCGGCAGCAGCAGATAGGCTGATGGCAGTGGGAGCATGGAGCAGGAGGCCCAAGCCTTTGCTACCAGGTCCTGTGTTTCAAGCCTCAGGGGTAGGCCAAGTGACTCACCCCCAACTCACAACTCAGACTTGGGGCTTAGAACTTGGGATCTGGTACCAAAGACTCAGACGTGAGACTTGGGACTTGGACCATGAGACTCAGACTTGGACTTGAGACTCGGATCCCAAAACATACCAACATCACTGCTTAAACGGCAGCTTAGGAACAGAAATCTACAGAAAACCTACACACACTGATCAATACCTGTGGCTTGATTCTCATCACCCATTGCAACACAAAGTAGGGGTCATCAGGACGCTAAAGCACAGAGCAAGAAACATCCCCATCTCCACAGAAGCCAAGAAGAAGGAAGTCGGACATCTGAAGACAGCCCTTAAAGCTTGTGGATATCCAAAATAGGCCTTTAAGAAGGCAATGTCCTGACCCTGAAGGACAATGGAACAGTCTGAGACCCAGAGCCAACGGAAGAACCTGGTCATTCCTTACATGGTGGGTGTGTCTGAAAAGCTCCAAAGGACTTTTTGTAAACACCACATACCTATGCACTTCAAACCCACAAACACACTAAGGCAGAGACTCATCCACCCAAAAGACTGGACACCAAAACAGAACAGGAGCAATATAGTATATGTGGTCCCATGCAAAGAGGAGTGTTCAGAGCTGTACATTGGAGAAACCAAAACAGCCACTAAACAGGAGAATGGCCCAGCACAGGAGGGGCAATGGCTCAGAACCACAATCAGCAGTGTTCCTTCATTTGAAGGCAAAGGAGACTCATTTGATGACCAAGATGTACTCATTTTGGACCGAGAAGATACGTGGCTTGAGAGAAGGGTCAGGGAGGCCATACATGTGCATATAGAAAATCCCTCACTCAACAGGGGTGGAGGTCTTAGATACAACCTGTCTCCTATTTATCATGCTGCCGTTTCATCCATCCCCAGAAAGATCAGGACCACACACCAGAAAGATCACTGTTAACAACTGTTAATGACCCATGACAATGGGTGGAGATGGATTGCAGAGGTGGAATTTTCATTCACCCTCCCATCCTTTGTCGATCTAACGCCTGTTCAGACCAGGAGGAAGTGAAGCCAACGTGGAAGATATATCAGGGGTCTCCTACCAACTCTCCTCAGTCTGAAGAAGCTACTTGGATGAGTAGCGGAATGTTTCAGCCTAATAAGAAAGAAGTCCACTTGCCATGACTCAGCTTCCAGATCCCTGCTTGAAGCTGAACAGATCAAACAGTAAACTGACAAACATAACTGCTTTCAGCAATGGACCTCAACAGACTAAAAAGAGAGGGAAAACAACAGAGAGAAGAGAGGCAGAACTCTCTATGAATTCAGAGGCAGGAGGAAACTATTGGTTAGTGCTGGATGGATTGACAGTTATTCCAGCCCAGAAAGATCCCTCCCAGCAATACCTACTAGAGGCAGCATGTGAGGTTGCAAGAACTTCAGCAGAACCTAGGTTAGGTTGTCATAGAAGGGGCATCTGTACTAACATCCAAATATTGTAGGGGGGGGAGAGAGTTTCATTTGAGTGTACAACCTGGAAGAGAGTTCTAGCCCCACTCCTGCCTCTCGCTGTCTCCACAGACAGAGGGTATGTTCAAAAAAGAAAGCTTCTCCTCCATGTTGAGTCTTTCTTGAGAAAGCTGGGTTCCTGATCATATGAACAATTTCTGTGTATAACAGGCTGTCCCCTCTTCAAATGGCCTTTCACCAAGAAGGCTAGAAATTTCTCACAGCTCATACTTCTAAATTAACCCTGTTAGGAATGCCTGAATAGATTTCTGTTGCACCTATATTGTCAGAACTCCAAAATATATGAAATATCATGTGAAACAGGAGCTATAATTGCTTTAGAGATGGGAAAGTGATGAAATTATTCAAGAATATATACAGTTTTAACAAGGCAAATGCTGTCTAATGTTATGACTTCCCCCACCCAACCACTGATTCTAGATGCCATTTTGTTCCTTTCCAACTGAGCATCTTGTGTCTTCTTTTGATTTTATTTTTGAGATATATAACTGCTTCACCCTTATGGCAACTCTATAGTCTTTCCAAAGCAAACAACAAACAAACTTAATTCTGATTTCTTTCTCATTCAAAAATCTAATTGGAAATACTTAGGATGCTTCAGTATTCTTACAATCAGGAAGGTACAATTGGAAAAATGAAGCCAGAGGCAAATATTCTAACTACAACCAACCTTTTACCTTTCATGCCTGAAGCCTGTCTTGCTCAGACAAAGAGTGGAGGGAGGAAGATAAACTCATCTACTTTTGATGCTCCTTCTAAAACCCTCAGGGAAGAATCCAGCAAAATGGAATCAATCAAAAAATGATTATCCTGCAGACTTCTTCCCAAAATCTGCTCCAATAGGCTTGGGAGACCCTCAGTATTATATTATGGGGCTGAGGACAGGGTTGCTGAGTGATGGAAAGAAAAAACTGTGCATCATGGGCTGGTATCTGCTCCAAAGATATTGAGTTTTGTCCTCACTGTTATGAACATTTGTTGGAAAAATAGAGAAATGGGCAGGTTCTGAGGTGGGAGAGGGACATAAACTCTTTCACATTTCATGACTTAAAGAATCTGCTACTCTCATTTATTTCGTGTGTGTGTGTGTGTGTGTGTGTGTGTGTGTGTGTGTGTGTGTGTGTGTGTGTGTGTGTTTAATCTCATGTTCTTGCTGTCCTTTTTGTGGAAGAACTTGAAAATCTTAAAACCCTCACCAAGAAAAATAGGTGCACCTGTTAGCAGCATGGAGAAGACTGTGTTGTAACAGCCCACCAAGAAGAGGTTAAGACAAGTAGGTCATGAGAAGAATCTTTACTGCCCTAGTTTAGCATCACAAATATGGTTGAATACAAAGGAATTCAAAACCAGAACTAGGCATTGGAAGCCCTCTGGGCTAGACAGATGGACAAAACTGTCAGTGCTGCTTTCTCTCACATTTGATTTAGCATAGATGCAACATTTATCTCTGAAAAGCTCTAATTCAGCTCATGCTGGTCCAGGACCAGAAGCTATATACTTTCCCCATATTGGTCCCCACTTACCAATAAGCACAGTTTCTACATTAATAGGGATGCACAATCTTCCAACCATGTCCATGCCTAAATAAGAATCCACAGATTGGTGCTCTACCTATCCCACTGATGACATTCCAACCTGATCCATTGTGATAGATAGATAGATAGATAGATAGATAGATAGATAGATAGATATAGATATAGATATAGATATAGATATAGTAGTACTCTATGAAAAACATCATTCTTGAGAATGAGGCAATTCAAACAGCTATGACCTGAGGAGGCTACATGGTACCATCAGCTTAGGGGACATCTTAGAATACGGGTTGTATGTAGTAAATTCAGTGGGGCCCAATCACTGTGAAATAACTTTGTCCTTGGAGCAGGAAAGGAAAAATCTGCCAGCATTGTTTATGGATGAGTGGAGGCAATGTTTGGTACAGGTATACATGCTGTGTTGGTGGCCCAGGAGGCAGTGGCATTGATTTGCACCACCACAAAGAAAAAAGATAAGGGAAAGAAAGCACACTAACTCTAAACTAACCACTCAAAGCCCATATAAGTGGAACACATGCATCCATCAACTGTTGGACATACACAGTATACAAGTAGCAAAGATTACTGTACAGCAAACTAAGGATGCTGGATAAGCAGGAAAAAGAAAATCCTAGAACATGAATTCTAGATAGCACTGACATCACAAGTCTGCCATCTCAAGTCTTTTACTTTTTTTCCCCCTTTGTAAAGTGTCATGCCTGTGTCTCAGGATGGAGTGTGTGAGAAATGGTGTCATTTGTTTGCTGTCAGAATTTCAGGTTACAGTTGAGGGGAAAGGTCCAGGGACCATAAAAGCAGCCATGGGCCCACACTTGGAATGAATATACAGCAATGTCCATATTCACAAAATCTAGATCATCTTCAGGTTATACTGTGTTTAATTCAGAGCTGTTGCACCAACTCTTGGTTCAAATCTATTCTGTTTTTTATTGTATATAATGTTTTCCATTTCCCAAAGACTCTTAACAAAACATACTTCTCTCTATTTAATAATATGCTGAATAACTGACAGAACTGACAAGTTTAATATATTATAATTGGAATTCATCAGTCCCGTATAGGAGAGAATGAATAAACATCTTGGGTAGGGATTTGGATTTAAAATGCAAATTGGTAATCACTTGCCAAACAACTGTTATCAATTACTGCCACCTTTTCTTCTCCTTACCAGTTCCAGGCGTATACCAGCTGCCTCAATAGAGGCAAATACCAACTGAAATTAAAGTGAAACAATGAAATATTCTGTCTGCCATCGTCTTTCATGTAGTCATAGTGTGCCAAAAGTTCAGCTAAAACAGTAAATCCCATATTTCAGATTTCTAGTTGGTTGATTTAAAGCAGAGTTTGGCAATAATGAAGTTTCAAGTAATTTAGTTATCTGTAACTAGTTAGATTTTTAGGTAACTAAGGTGTAATGAAGTTACATTTTAGAAGTAGCATAACAAGTAGGGCATTATCTTCTATAACTGTGGCAAGTTACTTCAGAGGTGTAATGAGGAATATTTCCTAGTTACTTTCAAACGCTACTTTTGAAGTGCATTTTATGGCATATTAGAGACATTTTGACAGGAATTTCTCACCATTTATACCATTTCCTTATCAATCCTGAAGTGATTGTTTCTTTCAAGAAATGTAACAGAAACAAAAATGTAACAAGCACTGCAATTAGTTCCTGTATCAATGTTGCAAGGCGTGATCATGGTGGGTTGCTTTTCAAAGAGTGTTGTGAGTTACAGGCATGAACTATTTCCAAATGGTAATTTTCCAAGGTTTGATTTAAAGTACTTTTAAATCTTCTTCACCACAAAGGATTACACTAAAGCTAGAACATGTGAATGTGAAACGTCTGTTTGCAGTTATGGGCATCATACGTACTTTATCATATCAGGTATTTGTCAGTTATAAAGGCACAGTTATCTGTTACTTTTTACATTGCCTACCTGCAGTGCTAATTATCTGTTTGTCTTCACTTCATATGTAAAATGACACTTCCTGATGTCACTTTGAATGCAGTACAGACTTCCTGTTTTTTTTTAGGTATCAGCCAATCAGTATTCATTAAATTGCCTCAGCCTCAGATCATAGCAATATAATAGTTTGTCCTTCAATTTAGAAGATGATCATCTCCATCAGATTCAACATTTAGGGGAAAAGAAAATTGAGTGGTTAAAGTTCAGCAGTAAAATGTTGATGGACATGCAGGTGACTAACTGGCCTGACACCAGCCTGAAAGATACATGGAGACAGTGGGGGCAAGTTAGCTGATCCTGGGCTTTTTGAACTGCTGAGACATTACATCCTTGCCTTCTCACTTCTCTCTTCTTTTGTGCCTTGATTCGTTTGATTTCAAATTCTTTAACTCCTTGTTTGATAAAGTTTTGCCAGACATTTCAGTTTTATTTATTTATATATTTAAAATATTTTAACCCCGCCTTTCTCCTTAAAAAAGTGGCTTACATCATTAAAAACACAATATTAAAAGCTAAAAACAGTAAATTATTCAAATATAAAGAAAAATTAATAACATTATATTTAAAACATTAGATAAAAGCATTGCTAAAAACAGATTTAGAAGCAACATACAAGCCATCCTGTTTATTGTGTCTCAGTCAGTCAGTCACTAAGGAAAAGCCTGCCTGAAGGGAAAGGTCTTTGCCTGCTTGTGGAAGGACAGCAAAGATGGGGCCAGTCTGGCCTCCTGTGGGAGGGAGTTCCAACGTTTGGGAGCAGCAACACAGAAGGCCCTCTCCCATGTCCTCAGCCAAGCGTACTTGTGAGGACCAAGAAAAAGGCCTCCCTGGATGATCTTAACACCTAGCAGGCTCATAAAGGGAGATGCAGGATAGCTTGGACCCAAGCCGTTTAGGGCTTTTAGGTTAACACAGCCGCTTTGAATTGTGCCTGGAAACAAATTGGCAGCCAGTGGAGCCGCTGTAACAGGGGATGGGGGAGGGAGTTATGTGATCCCGGTAACCAGTCCCATTATGGACCTACTGAAGTTTCTGAGTACTTTCCAAAGGCAGCCTCATGTAGAATGTGTCACGGCAATCCAGCCAGGATGTAACTAAGGCATATGTCAGGTCAGACCTCTCCAGGAATCGATGCAACTGATGCACTAGATTTTTTTTGGTTTGTCAAGGCCTTTATATGGCCAGTTCAATCTGTTTTGATATTTGGCAGCTTTTCTTTCTTTGGATGACATGTTATGTAGTTTTCATTGTTTTCTTTGCATGCAATTGTTTTCCCTAGATTTGTACACAGCCATGGCTTCAAATTGTTTTAACAGCTAAAACCGAAGAAGTAGCAGTAGTAATCACGAACGCAGCATAATGAATGAACAAACTATTTCCCACCCTTTGCTAAAGTATGGGAATTTCAAAATTGAGTTGTTTCATGCCTTTCTTAAAAAGAAACTTGAATAAATGAACCACACATGCCATGAAGAAAATGCTCTGTGGAGACAGAGGGGGAAAGCTGATCCATTTAGATGTTTATTACAAGGGCATACGTCTAGTATCACTTTCTGAGAAAGCCTGAGTGAAGACAGCATTCTCATCTGTTTTCATTCTTTTCTAGAGTCCAAGTTATCAGTTTTAATCATAGATGCCAACTTCCAAGTTGTCCTTCACAATTCACTGGTCAGCTAGCAGTAATCAACACTCAGTACTCACAGAGGATTCGATTCTAATTATGCTTCTCAACCTACAGTATAAACAACCAGTGACACATGATCTGACCGCTGAAGCTTCATCCAATGGGCTAGGCTGGCTGCTCATCTATACACAGCACATACAGCACATAGGCCAATACAACACAAGTGTATTGGCTGAAGTTGTGAGTTTCTTTTGTACCATATATTATTTTTAGATACAGCTCATTAAAGAGTAATTTATTTCTGAATTTAGAGCAGGTTTTTTCCCCCAGTTTTTCATCAGTCAGAATGGACTTGAGTTTACTTACTTATTATTGGCTGACTGTCTGGATTTAGAGGGTAATCTAGGGAGAAAGACCAGCAAGGAATAATTTCCTATTGTATTACTCGTCCTAACTCAGAAGAATGGTTTAAGAATAAAAGTCAAAGCTCTATCTAAAAAATCCAGATGTGTCAGTTGCATGCCTGGTCATGTGCTGATCACACACTTTGCACATGATCCAGCATGGTCCCAATTATCTTCAATTAGCCTCAGCAACCTATGCAGTAATTCTATGAACACCAATAGGATTCTGGGGCAGTTTTTTTTTTAAAAAAATACATGTACATAATAATTTGCAGCAGAAGAACATGGGTACAGAAATGTTTTTGGAGACTAGAGTCCACCCAACACTTGCTAACATTTTGTATTTCTTAAAATAAGTATCAAAGGCAAAATGAAAGTAAAATCAAAAATCCAAAAACCATAATAAAGGAAGTGCTACAGGGCAAAGCTTATGCAATGACAAGGTGCCATAGGAGCTGGATTATTATTATTATTATTTTAAAAACAACAACCTTAAAACAAAACCAACAAGAAAAAGAAACCACTAAAAGTCTCACATTACCTTCAGGATGATACATATATGTGCTTTTTTTCTTTTCCTTTCCTTTTTTTTTTTTTGGCAAAACACATAGGCCTTAAAGGTTAGCATGGTGGTAGTATTTACACCACATTGAAAATTTCAGCAGTCCTCGACAGGAATAATTTGTATGCCAAGGATGCAGAGCAGAGATGGCAAAAAACACAAATTGGAAAATTCATTGAAAATTGCTAATTCATTGCTAATTTGTCCATTTGTGTTCATCAAATGCAATGACCCCCATGAATATGACATAACAAGTTTTTAGGGATTTTTGAGTCATCCATTCGTTTTTTTAAAAATTAAAAATTAAAAAAAAATCTTTGAGAGGCACCCCAGACGCCTAGAGACACCCACTGTCCCCTGCCTCCTTTGCACTGACCCTGCCATCTTTTGCTGGCGCTCCTCTGCTGCTACCACTGCCACTGCTCCCAACTTGAAAGGCAGCCCAGCTGGCTCCTGCAGCTGAGAGGCAGCCCCAAAGTTTTTTCTGAGAGGCAGTCATTTTGCTGGTTCATGACCATTTCTAGTACAGGGTGGAAGAAGAATATTTATTTATTTTATTTATTTATTTATTACATTTATACCCCGCCCATCTAGTCAATCGACTACTCTACGAATAAGTGAATTAATATGAGAAAGAGAAAGGCAACAGCTTCGCATCAGAAATAATATTTGCCCTGATGAAGCATTAGGCTAGCTAGGAGGTTGAGAGAGGAAAGAGAATGTCATTGGGCCTAGGTTTCTATAAATCATGGTTTGTCCTGCACAAGTCTCATTGACCTCTCTCCCCAGAAACATAAGATCATTTATCTGTGCTTGTTTATTCTGTTATTAGATGTCTTGAAAGAAGATGTTAACATGGAAGTTAATGTTGTATAATGGATCACCTGTTTTTTGAGGTTATGGAAATTATATTTTAATTTTAATATATTGCTGGTCTTTGACCGTAAATAAACGATTGATTGATCATCTAAAAAGATTTACCCCAAGACTGAAAATGATTTAAAAAAAAAACTTGAACATGTAATTCTGTATGTTGTCAGGCAAGTAGCTTTTCTTGTTTATGGAGGTTCTAAAGTTTACAGCATCAAAGAGACGGAGAGAATTAAATAGGTTCCTAAGGTCTTTCTCTTGAGATTATCTGATAGTTGTTCAGAATCACCTTTTACATACTTAAAGTCAAGGTTTAAAAAGTTACTTTGAGGAAGAATGAACACAATGGCCTGCTGAAGTCTTCCATAACCAAGCAGCAATATGTTTTCTTTCTAACTGCTTCACAGTTACAACTGTATCTGCCATGACTCCATCCTATGGGATCCCAGGATTAGTAATTTCTAATTTCTCTGCTTGAGCAGCTCCCCTGAACTGTGACAGAATATTCTAAGTACCTTACCCAATTATATTTCTCAGCATTCTGTAGGATGGAGTCATTATAGTTAAATCAGTTTTAAAATGTCATAACTGTTATGCTCCAAAATTAAATTTCCAGGCTGTACTTAAATTCATTGGTACCATTTTTTCGATCCTGTCAGATTTGCTTACTTTCATAATCATGGGAGACTAATTTTATGACTACCACCAGCTGCAGAGCTGAGGGCCGAGATGGGAAATACTTGTTAGGGTTCGTTTGTTCTTTCTTTCTTTCTTTCTTTCTTTTTCTTTCTTTCTTTCTTTCTTTCTTTCTTTCTTTCTTTCTTTCGGGGGGGGGAGAGGGGGAATATTAATCTCAGGCTCTCATAGCCAGCCTGACCAGATTCTTGGGAGTTTCTTGGAGATGTTTCTGAGAGATTCTTTGAATTGTAGTTCATGTTGGCCATGAACTCCAGAACTCTAGGACCAGAGGGTTTTTTTGGCTTTTACTACACACAAAGCAAAGTCATGGAAACCATAACTGCTGGATGATGGATGAGGTGCCAGTCATGTATCAGTTGTGCAACCAGGCACACAACCAGTCGTGCAATCAACATGTGGCTAGAACCTTGTCCATTAGCTGCAGTAACTTCTACAATGTCTCTTTGTGAGGTTCACACTAGTTCCCACCATCTTTTTTTACTAGATACTTTTTTATCAACAGGCAAGGACTCAATTTTTGATTCAAAAGATTTATTTGAAATAACAGGTAATGGTTCTTTTTCTCATTTAACAAAACTCTATGTAATTTTTAGCATTCTATAAGTCGCTTTCCACATTCTTTTTGTCTTTAACTGTAGGTTCAGCCAAACAACTAACTGATAACAACATATCACTAAACAGATGTGTAGAGAGGTTATTCACAAGCTCGTATGAACTTAAGGGTGAAACACCCATCCCACATTGGGTTCCCATGCCTTCTTCCTGATATCTTTCCAGGCTTTGAGTGGGAACTACTCCCAGGGGAGCTGAGACATTTTCTAGCCCTCCTGGTTTTTGCTTCTCTTTGAAATATTCCTCTTTCTCACTCTCGTGCCTCCCTTTCAACCATTTCTCCCCAATGTGGAGTTTTACAAACTTGTCTTTCCCTCAACTCTCTTTCAGCCACCTCCCTAGGTACTTTTAATGGTACCCATTCCCCTCTCCAGGGATCTTCTTTGACAATCTCTACCCAGTCATCTTTTCCTTTCTCTTCCTCCTCCTCAGCCCAGCACTCACCTACCACACACCTCAATTCTCCTCCTCCCTCTATATCTCCTCATTTCTTGCCCAAACAGCACCCCTTACTGCTCATTCCTTTCCTGGATTTTCCACTTGCATTCTGTTTAAAAAGACACTTCCTGTTTAAAAAGACACTTTTTTTTGGTCCAGCTCATCCATTAACAGTTCCTTTTCTTCTTGTGAAGTGGACAGCCCACCCTCAGTCTCTACTTCTTTCTTACACTCTTCCACATGCAGTAAAAAAGCAACTAGATTCTAACTCAAAAATTGTAATCCAAAAGTTTCCCATATCTGGGTCTGGGTGGATTGCAACTTTATTTAGTAACTTCCCCTGTCTTAGAACTGATAGCCCTGCCCGCCCCCTCCCCAGCTATACCTACTGTTCTACTCTGCCTGCATGGAAAGTATGCATGTGCAGTGGAGCATTCCCATGTCATGGACTGTGACTTGAAGGGGCCAAAATTGTACACAAAGTGGTACCAAACAAAAGTTTATTGTTTCCTTCATGGCTTGGGGCATACACAACCCGAACCATACTCCCGTATTTCCATGATCATCAGTATCTAATTTGGCCCATAATTAGGGATGGATGACTCTCTCAGTTCAGTCTTTTCTCACTTTCAGTTTTCCTTATGTTTTGCTAAAAAATATATATATATACAACCCACATTTCTGTCTATTCACATTAGTGGTAAATCACCTCATATGAAGAGAAGCTGATGGCAATGTAAGCAAGAAAGTTTAGATACCATTTCTTCTGTTTAGAGGAATCTCTTATTATCTTCATATCTGCCTTGGATCCTTTTAAGGAGAAAGGTGGGATAAAAATATTTTAAATAAATAAATAAATAAAATATCTCTGAGCATATCCAACAGATCTCATAATATGAAAGATGTAATACCATTCTCTCTCTCTCTCTCTCTCTCTCTCTCTCTCTCTCTCTCTCTCTGTTACCATTTAATTAGGAGACTACTAAAAAGAAGCTTGGGTGAAAATGCTACCAAACTGACAAGCTTACAAGGTTAATTACAATATATTTTTAAAAAATCAAATAAAATGAAACAAGCAATTCGATCGGACACAATTCAAAAACTGATGCCAGCAACTTTGCAGAAACAACTCTCTGGGAGAAAGGAGCATTTTGGAGTCAAGCTGATGCCGTACTGTTGAAATATTTAAGATGGAGTCATTTGAATGTAATTTGGAATTTCCCTTGCAATGGCAGATTGATATCCTTTAAAAGGGGGGTGGGGGATAAGGTGAATGACTAGCCAATTGTATTTTGGAAAAAAAAAAACCCAGACTAACCAGAATCCTGTTACTTCATGGCACAAGTCCAGTGGCACTGATCTCAGCGATTAACTGGTGCCAGCTGGGAAGCTGGAGTTGTATTTCTTGTTGTGTGCTGAGTCACGCAACTGGTGTGCATTGAGAGCAACAAGCTTTAATGTCTTTACTAGATATTATCCACTCATAAGATTTATACCTTTGGACTTGCACCAAAGAGCAGAAGTAGTAGTACTGTGGTCACTAAGATGATTAGAGCCAGTCTTACTATTGGGCAGAGTGAGTTTGGTCCATTGAGCAGCTGATATGAAACATCTGGAAGGGCAGCCAATCAAAGCAATCTTACAAATGTTGGGGCGATAGAAATATTGCTTCCCTAACTGTGCTTTGTTTGCAGCAGATAAGGTAGAGGAGGCAGATGTTGCCAGATATATATGCACAGAGAAGGAAGTCTATTCCTTGTTGTCTTCTCTCTATGATGACAGAATGCAATTGATATGATGGATATGATGAATCTTGCAATTCATTTTTCAATTTATGCTCATCTTGGACCAGCTTGAATCAGCCCGAGACTTACATCCCTTCCCATCTCCACCACTGTCAGAACACTGACAATAGAAGAGAATTCTGCCATCATAGAGAGAAGGCAACAAGGGATAGACTTCCTTCTCTGTGCATAAAACTTCTTCTTTAACAATGTCCAAGGAGATCCTGGGATACTTTTCCAAGGATGAGACAGTTGCTTCCTTAATTTATTGTTTTTGCATTTGTACTGCACAGATAGGGATTTTACCATCATTGTGGGGTTTGGAGGCCTCCAGGCTATATGCATGTTGATTGAGGTGCTGTTTACTGCTCTGCATTGGATAACAAAATGTCATGGGTTGGCTTTGACAATGGCACACAGAAAGTAAGTTGTTTCCTTTGGAAGCCTTGTGCAGCTGAGCAGGAAGCATGGCATGTAGCAATTCCTCATCCCAGTCCCTCTGACAATCTGGCTGTCCTAGCTACCCATTGTTTACCCTCCACAAGGGCCTTCTGTCACCAACGTCAAATCCATGTGTCGTTCTTAATGGAGCTATTAATTGCCAGGTAGCTGACTTTTGAAAAATGAAGTTGGATCATATCCCAGAACATGTAGCTAAGCTTCTAATTTATCTCTCAGAAGATGATACTTATCGAGCAAGTGGAACAGAGAATTAGACAGCTATAAATAAAAGTTATTATTGTCTTTGGCCAATATCCTGAATCAGTGGAAATGTTGCACAACTTTATTGGAGTGCCATAGTCCAAAAGGAAGCTGCCACATTGGTGTTGAAAGTAAGTGTGTGTGTGTGTGTGTGCGCGCACGTGCACGTGCATGCGTGGTGAAGGGAAGGGACTCCCATGCCCCAGTCATTGGGGCTGACTGTGGGGCTCAGTGGGGCTCACTATTAGTGGTGATTTCTTTCTTCTCTTCCCCTCCAAAGGATTTTCACTGTTTGTCCTTCCACTGCAGGTGACAGTAACAGCGTATCTGTGTTAGAGGGATTTGGAATTTGGTTATTCACTTTTTGGTGTAGAGGAAATATGGAGAGATCTGTCCAGTTCCATCCCTTCCCTTTTAAAGGAAAATGATCAGTCTGGATTTTTCTTGGTTAAAGGAACAAAAACTGTTACTTACAGTAATACTTTAATCTTTCCATTTACATAGTGTGGAGCTACGTACATCTCTATCTGTCCATCTTTGGAGAGCTGAAACTGTAGGAGAAATAAAAAGGCAGGTAACAAGGGAGGAAACAGGAAGGAAGAAACAGACTCAAGGATTTTGAGGTGGGGCAAAAACTTTGTTAGAAACTTAGGTTAGTAGCAGGTACAGGGCATATTCCCCATTGACAACAAGTGTTAAGGAGAAGCAAGCAAGGTTCCATACACTGTGTTGGCAACCTGGCTGCCATTTTGATTTCTTCACAATGCCTTCAAGTCTTAGTCTCTTGCTTGGGCATTGTGGTGGCACTAGTTGTGCTAAGTAGACAACCACAGACAAATAATGGACAATGTTTTGGACATAAGTCTTCAAGCAGCCTCCTATTTCTAGGGAGGAAGTTTTAAAAATGAAAATCTCAGAATGTTTCTCAAGTAAAAAAAAATCTGAGAAATTTCGCTCAGAATCCATCATTCTTCATGATGCAAAACTGCCCAAGGCTTCCCAAATATTATATTTCTGAGACACGTTGCAGATACATTGTCTTTGTACTGCAAAGGCAGAGGAGATCCTTTCCTGTAAGCTTTGTAGCAGATATGAAGGAAATCAGTATGTTGTCCAAGTTCAGGGAAAATGTGAAGCTAGTTTTGCACCTATAATTTGTACACCTGTGCTCTTTTCATGTTTTTCCCCATTTGTCTTCCTCAATCTCAGGCCTTCTTACAATTTCTTTTGGCTATGTTTTTGAGCATACAGCAAGATGATGAAGGCTATTGCATTTGTTTTTCATCTTTTTGTTTCCCTATTACATATCTCTTCATATTTCTGTTTGCCTGAAGTGGAAAGAAAAACTGTCTTACCTCATGACATGTTCCCCTGGGCTTCAGCTGAAGGAAGGGTGGAAGGCTGGAGGTGGTGGTGCAATGAGTGCCACACAGATGACTGTACAGTGAAAGACACACACGCACCCATGAGATTTTTCTTTACAACTCTAACACAGCAGCATTGTAATGCAAATCAAAGTGACAATGCTTTCCCAATGCTGTGATATCATTATGCTTTTCACTTAGAAAAAAAATAAACAAAATGGAATCTGTTTCATAATATTTGTTAAGAGCCACTAACTAATATTAAATGATAAATGTAATTATTCCTGTTTTGCAGCAGACAAGAAGGAGCTGCTGAAATGATAATTCCATCCTTTTATAACTTTCTGTAACAACAATAGTAGTAGCAGCAGCAACAACGTATCCATGTGTAGCACAAATATACAGTTTAAAAAAAAATAGAAATGGCTACAAGCCAATGCTTCAAAGCTGGAGAACTCGGAACAACACAGATCTGGGCAATGAAACAAGATGACTAATTATTTGAATATATACAAATCCCAATGGTATACGTGCCTAGGTTATGTTGACTATTGACCGAAATGGAACAGGAGAAAAAAGGTTCTCTTATACTGGGAGGCTCGGGCATTTTGCCAGAATTTGGATGGGAAAAGGCACATGTAACCCTGCAGCTATAACCTCTGAAATACTGCTAATGACCACAAATGGAAAAATCTGACAGTTTCACCTTCACCCACATTCAATTATTTGAAACCTCACATTCTTTCCATTCCAAACACAAAGACATTTGAGGACATTGGTGAATTCTTCAAAATGAACAGAAATGAAATTATCTTTGGGTTAGTTTGATAAGTACAGCTATTCCCAGCACAGAGAGAGTATGTTGTACTCAGCCTAAGGGAAATGAAGTTTTTTTTTTTAATTGCCAAGTTAGTTGAGAGCGAGACTGGCTGGCTGTGCTGGAGAGACAGAACCTCAAGAATTCTGCAGCCTCTAGTGTGAGACTGAGATGCTTCACATCTGTTTTTAACTTGATGAACTGCAATGACTGTTTACTGCATTTTGTGCAAATCTGATTTGGCATGTACTCCTGTCTCTGCACAAAATTAGCATCTTCATCAATTATGGGATGGATGCAAACACATACACAATGCAATGCTCATGAAAGGGAGACTACAAACAGCAGTGATTTGTGGTGCCATCTACCTTATGGAATCAGTTCCCAGAAGAGCTATGTCAAGTGCACACACACACCAGGCTTTCATTTAGGAGGCAATTGAAAACATTTCTCTTTAAGGAGGCCTTTCACACGGATCCTGGCTGAATGTCTTGCCGCCTGCTTTTGATGTATTTTTGACTGCATTTTTCTATTGGTTTTAGCTGCTTGCAAACCAACCAGAATAGTGTGTACACACTAAAGTGCGGTATATAAATTAAAGTAATAAATAAATTTGATGCTAATGATGATTTTGTTCCTATTGCACAGCCAAAGCTGCTCAACAGGATTTTAGCCAATGACACAAACTACCTGTCAGTGTCACTGTTTCTTCTACTACTACAAGGCAAGAATTGTAACATTTTCTTTCAGTACTGCACATGTCGGATAGCTCAGTGGTTTAGCTGTCTAGTTGGCAGTTTGATTCCCCACTTGTGCCTCCCTGACAGGAGCTGCACTTGATGATCCTTAGGGTCCCTTCCAGCTCTGCAGTTCTAAGTTGATGATGATGATGCTATGGAAGTGCTCTAAAATCGCTAACAGAAAATGAGCAAATTTTCGTCAGCAAAGTAAACCCACTATTTTGCCCAATACATATCATGGAGGAAATTTTTTAATGGTTGGGTTGAGTTGTGTTTATATTTTTTTTAAACACATGTGGACAAATAGGCTAAAATCTTGTTGACAAAACTGTGTATCATAAATGCTGATTACATCATCAGCAGGCAATGTTAATATTTAATTTAATTTAATTTAATTTAATTTAAAATTTCCTAGTGCCCCCTCAGATTCAAAGGCTCCCTAGGGATCCCCTTTGACTTGGGGAAGGCTTTTTGAGCCTCAAGATGTGGGGGAGGAGTGGAGTCTTTTATATGGCTGCTACCTTCCCTGATCCTAGTGGCAGCGCCAGCAGCAGCCATTTTCAGATATTAAATGCTCCTCTCCACACCACCCCCATCCTGGGGGTCCCAAAAGAGTTTAAGGATGTTTTAAATTAAACAAAATATTAACATTGTCTACTGATAACTTCATTATCATTTATGACACACAGCTCTGCCAACAGGACTTCAGCCATTGTTTCAAGATTTACACTCATGACATCTGTGCCGTGTATATGTTAAAAATGAGAAGCTTCTCAGAAACACTTTCCTTCCTTCTTTCCTTCTTTCCTTCCTTCCTTCCATTTCTATTCCACCTATGTCTTACAATTTTTATTCAGCACTCCAATGGCTGAATCCCCTGGGATGCCAATCCATACTCTTAGAAATTCATTTTCAGTTGACTAATCCTGTTAATCTGTTCCAGCATTCATAACAAAAAACAGAAACAGAAAAAAACAACAAAGCCCTGTGACATCTTTGAGACCCACCAATCCCTTTCTCTGCAAATTTTGGTGGATTATGATCAATTTCCTCAGGCAGAAGCTGCATTTTAAGTGTTAAATATTCAGAACCCAGGGGCTCGATAGATAAGTATAACAAAAAATTTTCTCCTACATTTGAAATTTTTAAATCTCAAGTACCCTGTTTCCCTGAAAATAAGACCTAACCTGAAAATAAGCCCTAGTATGATTTTTCAGGATGCTCGTAATATAAGCCCTACCCCAAAAATAAGCCAGTTAAGTGAAACCCCGCCCTCCACCATTGTGCAGCATTGTGCAGCAACCAGAAGAAGATGACATGACTGTATTTGAATAAATGTAGATTGTTGAATATGAAAAAAAAATCCCCTGAAAATAATCCCTAGTGTGTTTTTTGGAGCAAAACTTAATATAAGACCCTGTCTTATTTTCGGGGAAACACGGTACTTTCCATCCAATAGAAGGACATTTGCAAATTTTGACAAGCATCGTATATGAAATGAAATGGATTTTTCACTCATCTCTACCATCAACATTACCCAAAGTATATTTAATCAAGCATAAATCCTGTCCAATGGGGCTTTGTCAACATTAAGTATCTTGATGATTGCGGCTATTTCCATATTACCAATTTTTAAGCATACTTAATAGATTCAAGTGTAGTTCTAAGAATGCAAAGAATATCAAAGATCCATTGGCCAATAAGAGAAGGCATCACTTCCCCCCCCCCCCCAAGAATCCTCTTTAACAATGAACTTCACTATGATCTAATATCATTCCTAGAACCTGCTTCTGGTCCAATTTACTAAGAAACTCTTCCAGTCTACAGAGAACAGCCAAGCCAAACCAAGACTTGAGCAATTTTTAAGATGGGGAAAACCCTCATCTCTATTATCTACCCCTACCTGAAGGCTTTGCACCCACCTCTACATGAAACTTCTTCATTCATACCCACTCACTCAATCTAAAATTTGTGTCTCCCATCACTGTCATGTTCAGGCCAGTTTTACCCTCCTAATAAAGTCATCATCCAGCTGTGGATGTTGGATTTTTCCACTAATAACTGAGCATCCCTGTTGTTTTTGCAAAGCATTTAATATGTTGTTGTTTTACAGGTGTGTTTCTAACAGGAGGGAGACAGAAAGAGCAAGAGGGGAACTTGAAAAATAATTGACTCATAAAAAATACAAGCCCAAATAATTGAATGTCATACTTTGACAAATTCCAGTTCTGCAAGGCCCCAAACATCAAATGTGTTTGTTTTTCCTTTGGTTTGACTTTGGTCATTAAAGCCACAAACATGAGACTCATTAGGTCACCACAACATCTCACCGTGAAGCTCTTCTACCTTGGTGCTTGACAACTTTGGAAAACATTTTAATAAAGAAGCAATTTTGCTAATCAACTGTTTCTCTCAGACTCATCAGCTCTAATTAGAAAGTTACTGTCAAGCTACAGGAATAAATCCTTACCTTGACCTTTATATAATTGAAATATAAATAACTTTTAAAAGCTGGATAGTCTTTCAGCTGTGATCATGCTTCCTTTGGCATTTCATTTGGTTATGACTATGAAACATCACTTTCTTCCCTTCTCAGCTCCCCAATACACAAAGGTTAAAACAATTTTTTAAAAAATGATTTATTCTATTAGAGACCTGTATTGCAAATAGCTGCCATTAAAAAACCCAAAGTGTTGTGTGTACAATGGGCAGGAATAGGGGTGTGTGGGACATTGCTGAAGAATGTTGTTAGTCTTCACAGGGTTCTTGTTCCTTTAAAAGCTTTTCCATATGATAACCTCTGCAGGCCTAACCCTTTCTGAGGAGAGTTCTATTCCTCCCACTAGCTAAAAAGTCATTTCTTTACAAGTGAGGACACCTGGTGTCTGTGATCTGTATTCAGGTTGTTTGTGAACCTCAACTAGGGATATGCAGGTCCTAGTTAAGAAATGTTACCAGGTTTATTGATCTGCTTTTGGGATATGATAAAATTCATTGGAAATTTCAACCAAGGCAGTGTTGCCACATTCACTTTGAAACTTCAGTTGGGCAAAATGCCTGAGCAATTGTAGGCTGATGCACCCCTATAAAGAATCATATCTATGACAAATAATGGCTCTTGTGTAGGCTATCTGGACTATTATTTGCAACGAATGGAGCAAATTTACCTGGGCAAAATTTCTAACATGAACCATGGAGTGCATCTACTTCTCCCCCCCCTCCCACTTTTAAGCAATCACTGCATTTTAGAACAAGGCTAATGAATTTGTCTAATTCTGTTTCAAAGAATTACATTGTGACAGTGATTTCTGTTCGGCTGTACTCTGGCATATTTATGTGGGGCTAGGCTATAGTGATGCTGAGTTCCAATTAAACAAGCAGAAGATTGTGGTATTAATGCTTCATACATGCGGGCACTCTAATTTATGCTCAACTCTTTCTCATCCTGCCCTCCCAGACACAAAAACACTGACCAAAGCTTACCCTGGGAAGAAAAAAATGAACTCAAGGTGGCATATGGAACTTTCAACATATATCTAATGCAGGGTTACAATAAAATGCCAGGAGTAACTGAAGGGGCAGGGCTAACCTGAATTAAGCATCTTGTTTCCTACATGAAAGTTGTTGTGGAGCACAATAGGTAGAATGAGGCATAACTGGACAAAATCCCAGCACTTAAAATAAACCGCTGCTTACATACCTTGCTCATAGTAGCTGATCTAGACTTGATCAGCTTTGACAGACTGAGAGGATGTGGGCCTTAAGGAGGACTTCAGGCAGGGATATCGAAGTGGCCAAAGGGAGAGTTCTTCCCTTTGAGTGGCTGTTGTTTAATGCCACTAATTCTGATTTATAGCAACCCTAATAGATATGTAAGAAGCTCAAGGAATGGTTTACCATTGTCACCTCCCAGTCAATTTCCCTGGCCATGTTGAGGTTTGAACCCAGATCTTCCAAGTCCTAGTCTGAAACTGTACCTGCCTTTTGTATCATCCTGGTGCTCTCCCTTTAAGTTAGAGTGGGGCATTTCTGGTTGCTATTTAAGGAGTAATTTATTATGGGAACAGACTGTAATATACGGTAAACCTTTATCAAAATAATAAAGGTGCAACAGACTGATATTCCTAAGGCATAACTCCAGACATGTTCTCTACCTCTCTCTCTTTGTGCAAGGGATAAAAGCAGAGTGACTGGGACATGGATTGATAAAAGGAAATGCCACATTAGAATCCATGGCTATATTTGAACATTACTTTTCAACATTCCAATGGTAAATCAGTGAGCCAAGGGGAAAAAAGTACAGCTGAGCTTCTCATCCTTCTTCTCTGAAAAGTTTGTGATGTTTATAAATTAGCACTTTATGGTGATGTAATTGTGACATACTTTGAAAGCTGGTAAACAAAAGGATATCGACAAAATTGACAAAAGAATGTGTTGGATAATGAAACCGTCTTCGTCCCACTTCTCAACTTTGATTAAAATTTAAAAGACATTTTCAAAATCTATATTTGCAACTCTAAGACATGGCTTTTTTAAGGGGCAATATTTTCAAAACAGTTGCTTCCCCCCCCCCCCCCCCGACTTCCTTTCCCTTTAATTTAATTTATGGTTGTCTTAACTAGATCTTACTGTGAATTTTAAAGTTGATGTTTTGAAACAGAACCCCTTTGTACATCAATGGAACAACATTTCCATCCCAAGAAAACCATGAGATCTGACATTATTTGAAGGCAAGGCTGAAAAGCATTCATTCTTAAACCTGAAGCTTTCTACTAGACTGAATTTGATTTCTTTTTTAATACTAGCTGGCACTTCGGAATTCCATACTGTGTGTTGCTAATAAAAAGGGAGGAATATGAGAGATGAGTATAAAAAATTAACTCTAAGACATGCATCTTATTGGGATCCCTTTGAACTGAGTGGCACTTATTCCAACTCTACACATGGAATTATATTGCATTTAAAAGTTTTGTTCCCTGATCCCTATAAGGTCCAAGTCACCAAACAGTCTAAAAACAAGCACTTGGCAATTTTTCTGAAGCACTAAATGGGGTCCATATTGAATCCTGGAGCAGGAGCACACTTCTTGTGTGTATATGTACAACTTATATACACAGACATCTGAGGTGTGTGGACCAGCTACAAGATTAGATGTAGACCTGATCTTGCACTTGGGGAAATGGCCCACTTCAGTTCAGATCAGGGACCATCTGACATGACTCAAATATTACAGGTTGGGGCAGGTTAACTTGCATTTTTTTTTTCTGCAGAGGAAATGCATATCAGCCTGGAATCCCATAGTCCCAATCTGTAGTTTTTTTCCTCCCTGCTAGAGAGCTTTCTACTTTTTATAAGTCAAATCCTTTCACTTTGGTTCAAAGCATGTGATCACCTTGAATCGATGCAGAAAGGAAAGACCAACCACCACACCCACACTCTTACACACCTTCCCCCTCACCACCTATCTTATGAGGGAGAACTAGGAGAGTGCACATACACAAGCAGTGCCAGCACTCACCTCTCTTTGGAAAGCTTCTCTCCCCAAAGCAGTTATTCTTTTTAACAGCTTAATGTTGATAAAATGAGGCAAGATAAGATGAGGAGACAAGCAATTGAGAAAGGAATCAATTCTCATTTCCTCCTAAGTCAGTTCTTTTGAACCGCTCCACCTACAGGCGCTTCCAATAGAACTACAATTAGAAGGACTTTTCTCCTCTCATGTGTGGCTACCTAAATTGAAAAGAACCAAATGGCCCAGTGCAATTTCACAGCAAGATAATGTGAATTAGTTCTCATTTCCCTTGCTGTGTAGTCATACTCTCCAATTCTAAACCGAAATCAAAATTTCAAAATCTAAACATACAGGTTTCCATTGACTATAACTGGAAATACAAAAATACGAGCAATTCCATGTCCAGGTTTATCAGTAAACCTCGGTACCACCCACAAAACTTACAAGTTGCTTGGCCAATGATTGAATGCAGTTATCCAGAAAAGTAACTTTTCCAAGTCCTAGTATGGTGGCTTACTGAACTGCAAGTGGGAGCCTTACAAAAAATATCACAACTAAATTCATCCACTTGGGATAACCATTATATTCTTATGGACAGGAAAATATACAAAGGGGCTAGGCTTTCAACTCAAGTAACAAGGTCTACGAGAGATACGATCCTGCTTGAAATTTGTTCTCTAGTTTTGCCTCTTAGTTTTGTCTTTGTTTATAAAGAGAGAAAGTAGCTTGGGGAATGCAAATGAATTTGAGCAACAAAAGGTATTTAGGGAAAAGGAAAGATGACTTTTCTTTCAAATATAATTAAATGATACATTAGAAATACTAACCCTTATCATAATTCATTACTAAATAGAATTATCATGAGATTAGAGCACTCTAATTATTAAAAAGGAATGAAATCTGTTCTATCATTGCCTCTAACCTGCATAGTAATTTTCTTAATTTAGTATTTCTTCTATTCAGTGGTTTTGTTGTAGCTGTATAAGATGACATTTCACATAGGAAGGAATGGTTACAAAAGTATGTGCCATTAAACCATCATATGTGCCATGAAACAATCTTTAATTATAGTAAATAACTCTTCAAACTGGGATGCAGAGTGAAGAAGCAGATTTCCTGCCTCCCATATCAAAATAGTTTTGCAGACTTTGGATATGTTCTCTGATGTGAGTAGGAAGAGGGTGCCACAGGTAGCACAAAGATATAGGATCACGTGAGTGTACTGGAACACCTGACTTGAATCCTGAGTGTGCCCCCTGAGAGAAAAGTCCATGAAGACCACCCAGAATGTGTGTGGCTAAAGGGGTTACATTCCCTACCCACTATGTACCTCATATGAAGCTGGGCTGGATAGCTCAGTGGCTTAGATATCTGGTGGTGGAACCAGAGGTTGGGAGTTCAATTCCCCACTGGGCCTCCTGAGATTAGAGCCATCCTGTGGAGTCATGGGCAAACTGCACAGTCCCAGAGCATCCCCTGAAGAAGGGAATTATAAACTACTTCTGAGTATACTCTACCTGGAAAACCATGAAAAGGGTCTCTATGTCAGAATTAATTTGATACTCGATTATTATTATTTTATATAGTCTTGATCAAGCTGCACAGTCCTAAAGGCCCACCAGAAGAAAGGACTGATAAACATCTCTGAGTCAAAATCAAAATTCCTGAGAGCAATGTTAGGAGTCCCCAGAGATGTCGCCAACGTAAAACTAAGATTGGAAACTGGTCAAATTAAAATCGAAGCCAGGATATGGATTGCAATTCTCATGTACTGGCTCAGACTGTCTTATCTCCCTATTGGTCTTGCACCATTGATCCTGCAAGACACCTTAAAGTCAAAATGGGTTCAGTTAATTGAACAAAAAATAGCCTCTCTGGGTCTCTCTAGGTTGACTCTGTTAACCATGGGAATGGAACAGGGAAAGAAAATAATCAAGCAGCGTATTGAGGACATTGAGAGACAAAATGATTTAAGCAGTGCCCCAGAATTCTACCTTAGGGAGGACAGCTTATACAAGGTCACAGCAGCACCTTATTTTGCCCAGTTGGAGCAGCCCAGGCATAGAAGGGCGTTTACTCTGGCCTGGCTTAACGCACTACCTTCAGCAGTGCAGGAGGGACGGTATAAAAAGATCCCCTGGGCAGAGCGCCTTTGCCCATGTGGAATGGAGCAGATAGAAACAATTGAATACGTCCTGTTGCGGTGCACATTTTACAAGGATGTACGTGAAGAACTTGTTTCCCCTCTGATTGGCCGATTTCCCGGTTGTACAGAGCAACGATGTATACATGTGCTGCTGTCTGACTCCAATCCCATTCTTACATAAAGGGCTGCCAAATTTATTACTGCTGCAATGGGCATTAGAAAAAGGACCCTAAAAGTGGATGAGCCTCTGTAGTTAGAGCATGGCTTGCTAGAAATTCTGGAATTGCTTTAGGGGAGATGTTCTGATGCTGTTGTTGTTCACCTCAGAACCGAGTATTTGCATTTGATCCCAATATTTTTTTGTATACCTCTGTATATTTATATATTTTGATGTTTTATTTGTGGCTGGTCTTTGACCGTAATAAAGTTTTATCTATCTATCTATCTATCATCTCTGAGTAATTTTATGTGTAGAAAGCCCTGGGAGTGATGGTCACCATTAAGTCAGAACTGGCCTGATGACACATAATTATGATGATTATTTTCTATGGTTCATAGGAATACCATGCAGATGCAGCAACAGTTAATATTTTAGATTTAACAGAGTTTGAACCCTGCAATATCTGCGAGCAACAGAGATGGAGCTTGCATGTGTTACCAGGAGAGTTCATGGAAGGTGTGCCAGTGCCATAAAAAGGGGACTAGAGCTGTACAACATTATTGTTACCTGAACTTCTACATGAATTCACTTCTGAAGGCTCTCTTCCAGCTGTGCTGTTTTTGAAACCTTTGCTGCATGGAATTAAGCAATCACAGTGGGTTTTTAAAACATTTTCCCTTTGACATGGTGTCCTTTGTGGATTAAGAGCAAAATGTTTATGATAAACATTTCCTTTGGAGGGTGCTCCCATCAGCTGCTGGGTAAATCTTTCCAATATTCAGAAATCAAACCAGAGCCTTAAAGTGGATAAATCCTGCTAAAACCTTCATGGCTGGAAAACTGACAGGAAGTTTACTACAGGGGTAGCAGTTGTGGCAAATGAATATATCTCCGGTGGCTGTCTTTCAACAATGTTTAAAAATGCTTGAGACGTAGGAAGGAATGTGATTAGGGAACTGTAAATGGCTGCTCTTTAATAAAGGTTTAGTTCTATTCATCAGTATGGAAAAGCATTCTTTCTGCACCATCCAGAGATTTAGTTTTCTTTTAAAATCAACACTTACTTCTGTCAAGCATATAATTTGTTTCCATCTCTTGCTCCCTACTTTTCCTCTTTTCTTTCTTTCTTTTTTTTATGGTAACATGCTTTACAAGTTTGTTATTGATTACATGCTCATTTTTAATGTGTTACCGATGCTGGGTCCAAAGCAATTATTGTTCTAAATAGGCAGAGTGGAAATGTTCTACATTATTTGCATCGGTGGTTACAGAACAGTGCAAATGTCCCCTTTTCTGCTTAGCCAAAGCCTTCTGCCTTCAAAGACTTCCTGTTTGCTTTGCTTTGTGTTTTCCAGCTGGGTGAAGAAGACTGTAGGTACGAGTCTCTCATTAGAGGCCTCTCTGATTTAATTAATCTGGAATTATTGTGCAAAACAAATGGAAGGATAGAGTCGATCAGGAAATTTCATTTGCAACATTTATCAACTGGCTGATCTTTATCACCCAGCCAAATGACAGTAAATCAAATGTGTGCTCCTTCTCCATTCATAGACTAAATAATTAAAGTACTGCTAAGTCCCCATCTCAAATAAACCTAATTGTCTGCATCTTAGAGCTGCATTGTATTTCCATGGATGCAAATCATTTTTGCATGAAAAAAAGAATTTCAAGAGTCTAAAAATTATCCAAATACACTGAAAATCTTAGTGCAAGTCATACAGGACTGTCTGCTGTCCTTATTAAGTGCTTCTTCAGCATAGTTCATGCTCTCACTTAGCTTTCTTTTCTAGTGTGTCTTTTGTTTACAGAATCAACTTTGCCCTCACTCTGAATAAGCTACACTTGTCCATCTTGGCTTAATCAAATTATGACTGGCTTTGTGATCATCCTGACTGTGAGGAAGAAGACGGAAGGGAACAAATGTGCCAAATATGAGTTTGTTAAAACTTGAAAGGTATTCATCCCCCTTTCCTCTGAAACAAGCTTCCTACAGAGGTTCACCAGGCACCATTCCTCTCTGTTTTTAGGGAGCTAATTAAGATCAAATTATATAAAACTGCCTTCTATTAGTCTGAATGTTGTCCTGAGGTGTTCAAATGGGTTTTAATTTGTGTATTTTTATTTAAAGGTAGTTTTACCTAGCAAGAGGGTTTATTGTATTTTATTGTATTTTTGTACTTTTCATATGGTGTTTTTAGTGTAGGATTGTATTGTATATTGTCAGCCATCCAGAGAGTGACAACAGACCAGATGTGGGATGAGAGCTGACCAAACATTCCGAATTCATGTCCACCTTGCTTCATGTCCTGCAAGTCCTGCACCACTTGCAAAATCAAGGACTTGCCCTTAATCTGGGTCAAGTCATCACCACCCAGGTGGACCACCAAAATATCAGGGGGGACATCCTCCTTACTCTGAGACACTATTGGAAATAGCGCATCCCAGATCATGCCTATCAGTCCTCTCCACTCAATCAAAGCCCATGCAGCAAGGCCCATGTTCTCCTCCCAGGATGGTCATGCAAGTGTGCTCAGCCACCCAAAATACAAAGCTGTGACCACAGTAGTACCCCTAGCTGTTTCACTGGCAAACCCAAACCTGAAACAAAACAAACAGAAAGAACAGCCACCAGCAAGTGCCTTATGATTGGGGTAGTGGGCGCACATAAGGCCAGTATCTGTGGGACAACCTCTTCCCCACCTTCTTTATCACTTCTGTGCCATACCCCACAGCTACTGCTTTTGAAGCAGTCCCAGTGCAAAATGAATGAATTCCAAATCACTTGGATCTCTGCACCGTGTAGCATCTTAGAGGTAACCTTCCAAAACTGAAACATATTAAGGGGGAAATACCATGCTTATCCTGAAATAACATGCCATGCATTTCCAGCCTCATTGTAAAATAGTTTAGCATGGCTTGTATGGGACAAAGTTCTGAGACATTGTCCTAACCAGATATCAATTTCTTTACCCAACTGATCAGTTTTGGACCTGCAAAGATGGACAGCTATACAGATATTGGTTACCACCACATTTTCCCTCTGGAGGGTGAACCCAGATGGATCTCACAGGGATGCTTCCACAAGCTTGCTAATCGTAAGGGCCCCAAAGAAGGCTACTAGAATAGTTGCATGAAATAAGAGGGCGTCATACCTGTTCCTATATACATACGCTTGACCAAGATTTCCCAAACTTGACTAATATGTCCTTTTAGTGATGTAAGCTGCCTTGAATCCTTTTGAGGAGAAAGGTGGGATAAAAATATTTTAAATAAACAATAGTAAATAAACTATGTAGACAATGCACCAACATTCCCCTCACCACTCACCTCAAACAGGTGGAAGGGCAACCTTCGAATTATGTGGGGTAAAAGAGCTGCAAACATCAGTAATGTGGGTGATCTAAAGCAGCCTCTATCACGGGTGTATGACAAACATTTTTTCCTGCCTGCTTGCTTATTGAAGTTTTCTGATCCATTACTTTTGTTGTTTTGTCAAAATTTGGTATGTATGAGAATTTACCAACATTGGCTTAGACTCCAAAGCCACAATTCAAATAGTTATCTATGTGCTAAATTAACTTTGCTCCTCCAGAATGGCCTTATGTTTTTGTATTGTAAACATTCTATGCCGCTTGTAGTGGAGCATGTTTATTCAACCTATGAGGAGAGATTGTGCCAGGCTTACTCCCTCTGTCACTCTTGCTTTGCTCACATGAAAGCGATAGGTCTGAAGAAGTTGCATGTTCATCTTCTACAGATTGAGAAGCTAAAGCAAAACTAAAGTAATATGGCAAAGTGGATTATGCTGAAATTAAATGAGTCCTCAAAGTAAGGTGCCACAATACTTTCATTTTAGTTTTGATGCTGCCAAAGGCTCTCCATACAAGCCAGACTAGAAGATAATGTAGGTTCTGGGTCACATGGAGAACCTCCACAAGTAGATGAGTTTTCCATCTCCATATCCCTTGCTTCCAAGTGAGCACAGAAGCAACAGAAGGAGAGCTAGTGAGTGTCCACCCTGTTTTAGGACAGTAGCCAAGAAGGGCTCGGATGAGAATTCAGGATTTTTCTAGTGGCAGAACCCACAGTTGTGGTGACCATTCTCTTTCATGGGTGAAGCCCAAGGTTTGAGATAACTATCTGGATGCACATATGAAACATCCCACAATGCTTCAGAACACTTACACTGATCTACTCCACTTCTTTGAAATGACCAATTGTCTGCTCAGTCGAGGAACAGATAGCTATGCCATGCCATTCAAGAAGACTCCACAATTGGTCTGGTTCTATTCTACAGCCAGGCCCCCAGATTCTCCTGCTGTTGGCCAGAGGTGCTGCAAAGGACAACTGATAACACCAGTACTCTTGATTATTTTGCCTCCAGCCAAAGAAAGCAAACATCATTCATTGTCTTCCTGAAAAACTCATTATTCCTTTGCATCCTAATAATTTAGCAGGGTGTCAGCTGAAACAGGGACATTTCTTTAAAAACCAAAGCTTTACAGCTTTTTCATTAAGGATGTGTTTGATGGGATTGTTTCTGTGTCTTTTTATGATATCTTATAAGGTGATTTCGGCATGAATTATTAACCAGGTAACTTTAATAATGCAAACCTTCACATTTTAAAATAAAAGACAGATGCCTTCTGTAGAAGCATGTAGGGTTTAAAGCACTGGAATCAATGGGAGTAGCCTGGGAATTGTTTGGTTGATGAATTGTGCCCCTCTTCACTGCATAGCAAGATCTGTGGAACCAATAACATGAAGGTGTCTCTGAGATAATGCTCAACATTGGCTTTCTGTTACTGCCAGCCATAATAAAACATATTTATGTATGAATGTCTGGAAATATGCTGACTCCGAACTTCTTTGCTGTTCATTTTTCATGTACAAAAAGATGGCACTTAACAGTGAATATACACCAGCTGACCTTTGTGAAAGCTGTACCTTTAGAGAGGCAGCCAATATGACCCAGAGTTTCATGGATACTTTAATAAAAAAGAATGCATAGGCTTCAGGCATATCACTGTCCAATATCTTGTGAAGCTTCAAATTGCCCATAAGTGTGGGCTAGCAGGGCAATCAAAATATAGAATCAGCTGAGATGCCTTCAGTGTTTTTTGCTCTGCCATAGCATTGACACAAAATTCAGACAAAGACATTACATAATAAAGGAGAGAATGATCCCTCGCAATGCAAAACTATATGTATATAGTCAGAATTCAGTGATATTGAATTTACCCACTTGCAGGTAAGACAGGCACAGGAAGCCAATACACATTTATCTAGGATGAAGTCCCTTGGAGTACCAACAAAGAGCCATTATAGCCCATAAAATTTCAAATAGCCAAAAGGGATGTTGGACATGGTCATGTGTGGTCCCTTGCATTGTGTGTGAAACGTGTGCACCCTGGAATAGAAAAAAGGAAGTCTTTAATCAGAACCAATCTGACATTGATTTTGATGTCCTTCCCATTACACAGGAGGAGATGTAAAACAAGGTCTTGGCCATTGTATTAGAGCATATGCATAACTGTTTGCTTGGAAGTGTGAAGCCATACAGTTGTTTTGTCACCCACTGTTTCTCCACTGTTTTTGTACTTTTGCATTTCATTGTGTTATTTACCTATTGGCATGCTTATCTCTTACATCCACATTTTCTCTACCCTCCTCCTCTCCGGTTACACCCTTGTATATCATCCTACCAGCTTCATGGTTTTTTCCTTCTTCTCTTATTGCTTTGTTGCTCTTTTCCAGTAAATATTTGCTTAATTTGTGCTATTCCTCTCCCGCCCCATGGAAAAAAAAGTCCTGAGAGCAATAATTTCTCATAGTCTCTGTCTAATTATCTCTTCACTTTTCTCCCTTTGGTCTTAAGTTTTTTAATTTTATTTCCATCTAAATCAAACTGCAAGCCCATCAGTGAACCTTATCTATTTTTATGTGTTTGGCGGAGTGCCTAGTTTTTAGATACTTCACAGAGTATTATTTATTTATTCATTCATTCATTCATTTACAACAGCCGAAGCAGTGGAATAGTGTGGGAAACTTCTGCTTAAAGGCTGTAGCTGCATTCTGTTCCAGTGATGTGCATACACTCCTGGCAGGAAGCGGCAGCTGCCAGCAGGCGGGGTAACCCCTTATTCTGCCCTTTCGCTTAGAGGTAGAGCATAAGATCAAAGGGTTATTTTAGACAATCCTAGTTATGATTAGGTAACTAGTATCCTATCTGAATTCTAACAACATACTATGTAAATCATGATAAGTAAATAAAAGAGCACTTAGGGCGTTGCCTGTAGGCTCCGCTGGCTCCGACATCCGCTGTCGACTCCTTTGTTCTCTCTCTAAGGCAATTAGCCTTCCTTTGTTCCGTGATCACCCACAGAATAGTGTAGTAGATCTTCATGTGGAGATTTAACATGAGTTTTGTAATAATTATCTTCATAGTACACTCTTGTCATCTTCAGTAGTGGGAAGCTTTATGGAGGACAGTCGATTGTGCATATCTTATTGTAGTTTACCCAACTAAATCAACAGTTGAGTCAAAGATTCCAGTATAAATTTCTCTAATATTGTAATAAAATTAATAGCATATTTCTGTACATATCCACTCTGAGTAAGCCCTGTGAATGTTCAGTGAGACATAAGTAGCTTGGAGTATTGATAGATGTTTGGTAGGAAATGAGTCCACTTTACAAATATTGGGCAGAAAGTGTTTGTCAAGAGCCTAATCAAGAGGGCATTCAACTAAGGGCTTGATCACACCTGCCAAAAGAACTCCAGTTATACTGTTTTGGCCATTATTTGGATCATTTTGAAGTTTTCTGTTCACACGATGCACAGCTAACATAAATTCATTTGCCCTGGCAATCCATTTATATCCTCCTCGCTAGGAGGGTGTTTTTTAATTGTACCAAGGATGCATCACTTCATTCCTTATTGTTTCAGCATGTGTGCACATCACTGTTGATTTATTTCCTTTGCGACGGGCTCAGGTTTTTGGGTGCTGTGGCCACTTCATGGCCAATGCACTTGTATTCTTGTTTTGTTTGTTTGTTTTTTAAAAATAGATATCCACTAGTAGCCACCACAACATTGCTCAGAAGGAGACAGCCTTCCCACACCTTTGCAGGTGAAAGAGGGCTTAAAAGGAACATTCCCTGCTTTGGATTGTAAAGGGATGCTGTATGAAAATCTCCCCTTTCTCTCTTTCTTAACCCTGCTCTTCACAACATTTTGCAAGTCTTTTAAACCCCACTTCCTCCTCCAAATACTGTGCAAAAGAGAAAAGAAAAATGGAAAACAAGAACTGAGAGGGAGAGATATTCAGGGAAACAAGGAAAAACTAGAGCTGCTAGTTATAATGCCCCAGACTTCTTGAAAAATGGCTGAGGTGACAGAAGACTGGAGGTAGGCAAATATTCCAGTCTCCTAATGTGAACAATTCAGAAAGCAACAAGCCAAAAAGTTGGCCAAAATCCTAGAATACAAGCCATTGAACTTTGAGCATACTGGCTTCAACTGATTAAAAAAATGGATTGACTAATAGTAGTTATTATGGGCTTACCAGGAATAAGTTATATTAACCCATACTTATCTCCTTTTCTGAGATCTTAATCAGGTATATATCATGGGAGCATCCCAGACATACATCATAATTTCATCAGAGTTTTCAACAAGGTCTCCCATTAAACTCAGCTGTCCAGGCCAAAGGTGGGCTAGCTGCCATTATTATTAAGTGAAAGCATACTGATTATTGAGCAGTTGTACCCAACAAATGCTTGTTAATGGGTCTATGTCAGCCTGGAGACAAGACTCAGGCTCAGATCATATGTTAAGGGAAATTTCCCCCCAGGGAAAAGAACTGTTTCAACACTAGTGTTTAAGATATTGAACATATAAACAAAGGTGTGGGCTTTTCCCAATGACTAATTACAAAACAAAATGCCATTTTGTCAAAACTAGATTGAGGCAAGCTCATGTTTGGATAAATACAAAGTTTTTTTTTACCTCTCAAAGGAGCAGTGCTTCCTACAATGTGTTAACTGCTTTATCTAATTTGGACCTCAGTTGGAGTTGCTTCTAGGTTTTGTCTGGAACCCTATGCTGTTCAATGTTCTATAAATTATTTTGATGAAAGCATCCAGGAATAGCTTTTCATGTTAATAGAAAATATAATACTAAGAGAGATAAGTAGCATGATGGAAGACAGAACCCAGATTCAAAATGATCTTGAGACTGAGCTGAAACCAACAACAATGGGATTTAGCAAAGGTAAATGTAAAGTCCTGCATTTAGGTACAGAGACCTCATAGGCACAAAAGGGATTGTGAAGGAGATGGACCTAGGCTTGAATGGAGGAAACTGGGCTGTTCTAAGAAAATACTGAGACATGCCTGTTCTCAAGGAAAAGGAAAAAAATGAATCTAGTTGTCTGTTTTATATGCACTGTTTCACTGCTTAAATGTGCTGCATTTCTGAAATTCAACAGTTTAGGAAACAATCTGTTATTAAAAAACTCGGTGACATATCCTCTTGCAATAAGATGAAGTAAGAATGCTACAATGGCAGTTGACTATCCACCCATCAATAACTTATCACATTATGCAGCAACTATTAAATGGTTAAATGTGCAATATATTAAGTTAAAACTTGGTAAATGGGTTTCTGTTCTCATCCAATATACAGTGGTCATTGAACTATAATTGAAGAGATGAGGAAAATGTATCTATAAAATATTTAACAATCCAATCCTTTCATGAAACATGCATATACTCTATATTCTTGTTAGTCATATTTAGTACAATCGAAAGAGTTGATTTGTGGGGAGGGGATTTCTTATGATCTTTCCAAAGTACATATTATCTACATTAATTCAAAAATTGGAGTTTTTAATTGAAGCAACACCTGGTAGTCAATTAAAGGCTTTTGCATCTTTCAACTTCAAATTGAATTTAAATATTTTTAATGAGTTTCATTGCCTTTGTTCCAACTGTTGAATGTTCTGGTCAATTTAATGATGCCAATACCATATCTCTGTCCCTGAAAAGTCTGATATAGGGGCTTTCAATATTTATTTCTAATATACTGCTTGTCCATAATAAAGAGCAGTTATGATTGCTGCATACCCAGACGGCTGTCATGGGTGTATTTATGCATAAGTTAATAATACCTAATACATCTTTATTATATGCTGCCAAATTCTTGGGTGTCTTCTCAAGAGCATATATTATAGTTCACATGTGTGGAATATGCAGATGTTGCAAGAAAAGATTCTGAACAGAGGTTTTGTTAAATAGCAGCTGTGTTGCCCAGAAGTAGTCTGACACCCTATACAACTATGTAAAGTCAAGAGTGGTGCATATAAGCCACCTAGTTCTACAATTGTTATCCATTTAATTAAAGGTACCTTTGTCAAAGCATTTTTTGAAAAATTTGTCTTCTAATCGAATACTGAACCATACCTGACCATAAAAATGGAAAAGGGAAAGCGTAAAGATGCACATGCTTAATTAACCTTATGAACATTTTATAATTCAATTCTTAAAAAAACACAACCCTCCAGTTTATAAATGTGTGTTATTGTGCTTCTGTACCCACAATCCAAAAAGCCAGGAAATGGTCCAATATTGCTGCACAATTTTGGGTCCGCATTGCCAGCAGAAAAAGGATTCCAAGCTTTACATAGCAACGGGCAGTCTGAATGCTGATAGCACTAATGGCAGCAGTCAAGATGGTCTACAGGATACCATTTTCTGCTCACTATCATTCATATTGTTGAAAAACAGCTCTGATTATTGCTTTATGTTTGAGTGAGAAGTGGTTAACTGATGAAAAAAGGAGTCCGTTTCTGGGATTTTCCCTTGCATGATGTCAATTTATGAATGGTATTGGACATGTTGTGTGCATGTTTTCCAAAAGATGTCCCTTTTGCCTTTTGAAACAAAAAGAGAGAGAGGTTGGAATTAGCAAAGAATGTCACTCGAAACCAAAGTCAAAATCATCCATACAATATGAAAGAAAAACAGGGATAAAAATCAACTCATTTGAAATGTGATGTTGGAGGAGAATCATAAAGATATGAAAGACAGAAGAAAAGCTGAAAAGTGGGTGCTGAATTAAGTCAAGCCTGAACTGTGAGAGCAAAACTGAGTAACCTGAGCCTATCCTACCATGCACATACTGGACCTTAACAGTTAAGTTAAGTTACCCCCACATGAGAAACTGGCAAATTGGATACCCTTCAGCTACACAGGATAACAGATCAAAGAAACTATTTATATACACTGCTTGGCCAAGAAAATAGATATATTGTACTTTGCACAACATAGCATGACTTGTTTTTTTGAGACCTGGGGCCAGCAAGAAGAGAGCGCATGTTCCCGAGACATTTGAGGATGCATCTGTGTCTTCCTTAAGCAGCATTTGAAGATCTGAGGGACCTTGTTTCATTTTCTTTAAATACTTGGCACATCATCCCCAATTCTGGTGCCCTCCCTTCCTAATCATTGGCCATGATATATGGGGATGATGGGCTGAAATAAAAATCATCTCGTGGGAATGCTGTGAAAAGCTGACCAGGTATGTCCCCCTGGACTGACTTTAGCAACCAGCTATGAAGAGTAAATATATTTATCCAGTATTGACTCTACTGAGTTGAAATGAAGATTTTCATTATGATATACAGAACTGCTGGATAGCTCAGTGATTTAGGTGTCTGACTATAGAGCCAGAGATTGGGGTTTGATTCCCCACTGTGCCTTCTGGACAAGGACTGGACTCAGTGATCCATAGGATTCCTTCCAGCCTTGCAGTTCTAAGATTATGTTATATATTATATTATTGTTTTAAATCTATGCTTAAATATTAAATTACATATTTATATGTTTCAAATGTTGACATGGCCTTTTCTTCTATCACTCTCAAACTGATCCATGCAGTACACAGATTGTCACCACAGTTTGTTCCTGAAATAAATTATTTACCTAAGGAGACACAACATATCTTATTACTCTGCTGAAAATGGCTGCTACATTAAATATTACACACAAAAAGTGTGATTCCTAGAAGAAATGCCTATAAGAAGAGTTGTTCCTCTTCCCATCCCATTTTAAGATTCTGATGTTCCTAAATGAACTTGTAGGGAAAGTGAAGTTTGAAATAGGGCTCATAATTCATTTTGCCAAGCTGATGAAAAATGTCCTTAAAAATGGAAAGAAACAGAAGTAAATGATTACTTTTTTGATGGATGGATTGCATTATGTTGTTCAGATACAGTGGTGGTATTAGATAAATCTAGCTGTAATAACATTTGATATAATAATAATTCAATTATAAATGTCATGATTAGAATTACTTGTACAACTAAGGGTAACTGCACATCTTTTAACACTTTGCATTCCAGGAATGTGGCATTTGACATTTTTTGTAATTTGATAGCTTGTGATAAAATTGTTTTTCTCAACAAGAGGGAAAAGTGTGCTGCTTATATAATTCCCCATAGTGCTGAAAGCACTCTCTGGACAGTAGAATTTAATTATGTAGGCTGCACATTGCGCTGCCCCCCCCCCCCCCAGCAAGCTGGGCACTCAGTTTACCAACCTTGGAAGGATGGAAGGTTGAGTGAACCTTGAGCCAGCTACCTGAGATTGAACCCAGGTTGTGAGCAGAGTTTTGACAGCAGTACTGCAGTTTAACCACTGCACCCAAGGCTCCTTACAAAAGATGAAGAATACTTGAGAAAGCCATAAAAAAGTCATTAAAAAACACATAAGCAAATATCTTTTGTGAAGTATCAATTGCTGGTCTGGTCCATTGTAGTAGGAGGATCAAAGACATGAATGACTTTTCATGTCAAAACAAATAAAGCTAATGCAACACTAATTGTTTGTTCCAGCTGGATGAAACAGTGGAACTTCCATGTTGATTTAGTGGGACTACTGAAGTTGGAACAAACACCTGAATTTTGCTCTAATGGTTTATTCAAAATTAAGAAGTCAAGGATAAGCCTACAGATGCAAGGATCTCTGCTTCTTGCTTCCCCCCACACTTGAATTTTTAATATCTCAAGCACTTTCCATCTCATTTATGAAGACATTTGCAATTCTTGGCTAATTCTTGTTTTTAAAAGATCATATGAAATTCTCAATACTTGCACTTCCCAAAATCATTATATAGAGCTGTTTCTTGTATGGAAAAATCATGCTGTGCATATTTATCACGTATGTTCAGGGTAAGGACTAGAGATGGGCACTTACTGTAGTTCCATGCAGCTCGGTGGATCAGGCCCACAGGTGTTGTGTAGGTGCCTCAGATTCCATGCCCTGCCTCCTCCCATGGGCGCCCCATCAGAAGCAGTGTCGCGGGCTTTCCCTGCCCCATCTCCTCCTCTGAGCGAGGGCCTGCAAGAGGAGGCAGTGTGTGGAATCCAGGGTGCCTGTGCAATACATGTGGACCTAATCTGCTGAATCACTGAACCATAGTGTCTATTTCTAGTGAGGACCCTTTCTCATAAACAATGCAAATGTAATACAAAACAAGCATAGCTGAATGTGCAGAGATTCAAAGCTGCATGTTTAGATTCTAAGCATTCCAAGCTGTCTGTCTGGATAGGCAAATTGGTTAATTTTTTATTCTCCTATAGTCAATATTTTAAATCTCATATTCTTTCAAAATCAGGAGGACATCTGAGGATTATAGAACACTTGTATCAAAAACTGAAATAAATGATTTTTTAAAAATGTGGTTCAGTATTTGACAATTCGATCTCTTATTTGTACCATGTAAATTGTATATTAGATACAGCATAGCATCACTGTTTAGAGCTGCAGCATCCAAAATCAGTATAGATATGATAACGTCCAAACTGCAGAAGGAGAGGAAGAAGAAGAATTAGAGTTATAAGATGGGATCAGAGCTCTTTTTCATCCTTCCCCCTTCTTTTAAAAACTCCTTCAGAAGTATCATAGTACAGCTCACAATAATGGCTCAATAATGCCTGAAAATGATGCTGCATAATTGTATACACTAATGAAGTGGACTGCAGTCCATGAAGGTTGATGGCAAAGTAACCCTCTTCCACCAAGACAGGCCATTTTCATCCCCCATAGAATCTTTTCTGGAAGACTGCAAACAGAAACAGGGCCATAAAGGAGGCATCCTATGACATCCCCACTTGCAGAGTGGCAAACAATGTCTCCATGGACTGTCCAATTCCACTCCCCAACAAATGACTGGCACTGGGGGAAAAAATCTATTGTTTTTTCCAGTCCTTTTCTGTCCTGCCAATGTAATATATTGAGACAAAATATCCCCTGCTGTTTGTTTGTTTGTTTTTACAAATTGCCATAGTGAGATGTAGTCAAATGGATAGAGGGATAGACTAGTATTTAGGAGAAGTGGGCTTGAATTCCTGCTCAGCCATGGAAACTTTTAGTGGTGGTGAGGTATGCGGGACTGGTAAGACCACTCCTTAAATATCTCGCTTACCTTGAACCCCTTTTTAGACATGCTATATGTCAGTTCCAACTTGACAGCACATAACATGGTGGTACGAAACAGAAGAGACAGACTAAAGTCTCCTACTTTCCACATTTCTTTCCATGTGTTCATTCCAAATTCTCCACAAGACTTTCAGTCTCTCTGCCTTTCTGAGAGACCAGCCTAGTCCATATCTACTGAAACGCAAGTCCCACTGGATTTAACCTATTGCCATCAACCTGAATATTAGATTGCAGCTGCAATCTAGCTGCATATGGTATAGTCTTCAGAATCTCAGACCTTGTTCTTCCTGAGCCTGTAGCAGAAGACAATTGGTAAGCGAATGCTATAATTATTTCCCACTAATGTATAGATACATGAGTGATTCCCTCATACTTTGTAACTGCTGGATACACTTTGGCATTGCCACTTTAACTGAAGGCTTCTGGATTTTGCTGTTGCTTTGTATCCATGTTTGCTAACTTCTATTAAAAAACAAATAGAAAATGAACCATCTGTGCTTTCACAGTCGTAGACTCAAAGCTTCTTGGCTGCAGTCAGATGGCTGAAGCCTGGTCACTTGGTTGTTGTCAAGCAGCAGGCACAAATAAGAGGCAAGAGGGCAGCTGAGAATATTAGAGATATGCATACATGTGTGTGTGTGTTTTTATTTTCTTGAAATTCGCCTTTACCTTCTCTTGCCAATTATTAAGAAAACAAATTCAGAGATGCATGGGGATGCTTCTGGTTCTATTCTTGTACAGCAAGACATAAACATAATGGAACCACCAAGATAATTTTACGTTGGGATGTTTACCCACCCACCACTGCATTTTTTTATTTTTTTGCTACAGTAATTGCTGCCAGAGCCTCAAAGGCTAAAAATCGTTTTTCATCTCATGCATGAAGAATTTTAGCCTGATTGATGACAGCTATGGAACCTTTCCTTAGTCACTAAGCTGCACTAATTTGCAAGCTAAAACAATATTAGCAAATTGTTAATGATCCATGAAACTGCTGCAGCAGCCTTAAATGTTATGCTCAGAACTTTCTTACAACTAAAGCAGCTTACCTAAATTCCCACAATGCACACGAAGATGAGATGGCATTTATGGAAAAAAAAACCTTTAAAAAGAGTAAGGTGGTAAGAAGATTAATAATTTTAAAGTGACATGCTCAGCTCATGCCTAAAACAAGTGAGAGGAAAAATGCATGTGAGAAATGAACATTTGAAAAACCTAGACTAAATTGTTAGCCATTTGGATTTTAATTTTCATGTGGAGCTAAATCTGGTCTGTACATTTCCTGTTGGAACTAATAGCTATAATTTCCCTTTTATTTCCTGCGACGTATGTCTGAGATTCAAAAATGAAGCAAGTTCTTAAAACTGCACCTGTGCGCTTCCTTTCAAAAGTTTTCTCTAAATGGGTCTGAGAGTAATTTCCAGTAATGTAGTTTTGATACAATTCTAGCAATTATGTTGACGGGACAATATCCAGAAGATGTCATATTACAGCACTTGTCAATCATCATGTCAACAGAGCAAGGAGAAAAGGTGTACCTATGTTCAGCTGTGGCTTAACAGAAGGTACATAAAAATATGCCATCAAGTCATACACTCCTACTTTCCAGCTCCGTTTCTTAGACAAGACTGCAGCCAAGGTGCCACTGTATTTACTTACAGCAGGTAGCCAGGTTTCATATGTTGTCTCCATATTTAGACTTAACATCAGAGTCAGAAAACCATGCTACCCATCTAGAGATTTGTAGATGATATTTCTTGCATGGAAAACATACCCATGCTTTCTCAACAGTTGTAGTCGACAGCCAAAAGCAGTTCATAAATAATAAAATATATTAGAAGGAGTACAGCATGTTGAAAAGCAGAAGAATGTCATTATCAGTAAAAATCAAATACGGTCCAGTTTCCCCTTGAGCAGGATCTTGCATAGGTAGACATGATGCCCCAGTATAGGCTGAACAGAAATTAGGCTTCATCCTGTTCCTTTAATGTCTGTATTTTTCTGCTTCTAACAGTAGGCTTTTTTGGTGTTACAGCAATTACTTTAGTAGACCCCATTTCCATGAGCACATAAAGGAGGGGCTGTAATTCAGGATCAGACTAAGAGGACTGGTCTGTTATTGTGTGTCCTACCTCTACATATTTATAAAGCTTAGCATTTGTTTTTCCTAGTAGTATAAACATTTTAATAAGAAGAAATTGCTTTATACGCTACTATAATGTACTTTCTCATAGATTTTACTCTTTGTTCATTTCCTGGGTGAGAAATAATTATGTTGATAAACATTTATATTTTGACTATACTTTCTAACTTTTGATTTTTTTTTAACTTGTTGCCAGAAATAACTTGGCTACATAAATCCTCTATCTCACAAATTAATGTTTGACAAAAAAATGGTGCTATAAGGTTATACAATTTACTATACTCTTATCTAAGTCTACAAATCATAACCAAAACATCCATTCAGTTGCCAAGACCGGTTATAATTCGGCACGACACACATGTTTGTTTTGCCTGTAAATCTTCTCTGTTTTTAAAAATTCCCACAGTTGATCTCAGGTGCTGGTCATACATCATGTCCATAATGTCCTACAGCTTCCCCCCTCCCCTGCTCAGTGCAGTCATCTGCTTGGTTCTGCAAATATTTATCTTCTGTTGATGATCCCTTGCTTTTTTGCTTAAACCTGAAAAAGAATGTAGGGGAGAAAAAAGAGAAAGAAAAAACCTGTTCCTCTTTTGTCAGTAGACAAGAGGAAATGTGAGTCATGCTTAGGCTATTCAGAAACTTAAGAATTGTAGTGCCATGAGTGGGGCTTTAAAACTTTAAAATAAAAATCCAAATAATTCAAAGTAAAAAATTAAATATAATAAGTTCCTTTGAAATATTCGTTGCGGGAAAACATGTCAAGGAAAAATATATCCATTTGAAAAAGTTGACGAATCCCAAGCAAACAGACAGAATTGGCTCAAAAAACTTCACAGGTTTACCTTCCAAGTAATTTTTTTTAATAAAAACAATAAAAATCAAGCTTTCAACAAGGAAAACACACCCTGTTCTCTTTAGGATTACAAATGGCATACTAACTACATTGCATACGGTGATATATACACTCACAATGCATTCCAGGTGTACTAATTGCTTAATCAACCTTCTGTTGTTCTAATGAGATCAATTATAGGAAGCCACTAGTCAATAAGTCTTTGCCCTTCTTCACGGTTCAACACACCACCTCCCACATGTATCTCCAAAGACTCTCTTATCAGTCTCAGATTCTAAGAGCGTGACTGAAACAGCTTTTTTGTTCCATTAAAACAGACCAAGTGTTCCTCTTTCTCTCAGAGGGCTAAATAAATTCCTTCCATACTTTTAGGATAGGAATTAGACATTTTTCCAGTGGCAAGTTCATAGCTTATATTTCTTCCCCAGAAATTTCTTTATCTGGTTAATAAGATCAAAAACAGGGCTTCTCCTTTTCAAATGTGTACATTGCTTTCTCCATTCCATGGGAGTTAACACAGAGATAGCAAGATTAACATTATATCTGAGTTGATCAGGCTTAGAACACTCTCACAAGTCCAGAAACTAAGTACATACATCTTCTGGAATTCTTGTCTTGTCTTGATTAACTGATCCTCCTGCCTGGCTTGCCAAAATATCAGACCTAGAAATTAGGTGTTTGACCACCACCATCCAGGAGTCCTACAGAAATTCCATAGATTTGCAGGGGGGGGGGGGGGGAATCAGAAGCATATGTTCATCACAGCTGGCATTTATCCCAGTAAAGGGTTAATTCTAGAATGAAAGAAAAAATATCACAGACAATCATGTAAAAATTAATCTGAGTATCAAAATATAAATATTCTTTGAGATTAACCTGTCTTCTCTTTAGCAACAGGATTTTCACTTTCCAATGGCTAATTATAAAACAAAGCATAGCTAACTGCAAAATAATAAAGGTAAAGGACTTGAAGAAGTACCTCTTCTATATATGTGGTAAGCCTATCCTCCAGCTACTAGCAGCAGAGCTTGTAAATATCTTCAAGTTCTATCCAGGGTTAAGAGATATTGTTGCCTAAATCTCAGCAGAACCATTGTCTGCACATGTAAGCTATACTGAACCATATGATAGATCAGTGGCTTCGCTCTGTTTCAGGCAACTATTAATGTTATATTCACATACGGTAAAGTCTGTTCATAAGATTGAAATTTCTACACAGAGCTGCAGAATAGGCAGGCTAAATAGAAGTGCCTGAGGAAACCTAATTTTCATGCATCAGTTTCTCATGGGTAGATTCAGGGTAAGGGGATGTATCAGTTTATTTCTAACAAGACTTCCCTGCAATGAGTTTCCATACTCCTGTGTCTATCACCACCAAAACCAGCAGATGTCAGTAGGCTGGCCATGTATTCTACTTTACAGTGCACAGTCCTCTATTGAAGCTGTCCAATATTTGAAGGGCTATCCAGTGCAATTTGAAGAAGGGAGTCCAACAAAGAAAAATAGAACAGGAATCATGCAGTAGTCTGTCTCCATTCTGAAAAGATATATGAATCATTATTCACTTCATGGACACATAAAGAGGTATGTGCAATTATTCCGTTTTTACAAAATTCTCTCTGATGTTGGAAGACCAAATGGCTACTGGGACAGAAAACCACACAAACACTTTGAGAGCTGGAATGGCTTTCTTCTGAGGTAAAAGTTTATTTATACTGCTGGCCTGACCCTGAAGACTATAAAGGAAAACTTAGTAAAACCCTATGTTTTTTTGAACACTGTTATCAAAGCTAAACAATTCAAACACCAAAAGAAGGAAGATGTTACTTCCTGTAAAATGTGAAAAATAAACATGGAGCTATTTCAGACAAAGAGCTTCCAGGATTATCAGATCATTGCTTTCCCAATATAAGCTGCAATTGGAGTTGTAATGGACACATTTCTGCTATTCTGCTATGTTCATTTCACATTAGTGGGATGGGATGTAGCTGTGTTGGTGGGGAACAGACCATTCCTCCTCCTGCTTCTACTAATGCACTTCTCAGACTCTTCAAAGAAGCTCTGAAAAACAAATGGTGAGGCTGTTCATAAAGCAAACATGGAATCAGTGCTCTATCTCTCTTTCCTATTTTATCTTGCTTCAGTCAGTACTTTCAGCTGCATCTTTACCCTTACCCAAGTCCCTTGCCCCCCTTAGCCATTTTTTTTAAGTTCAGGGCTTTCCACTGACCCCTTCCCTTCCCTAATACACACCAAAACAGCATATGGTCAAAGCACGTGCCTCTCTCAAAAAAAGTGAATCACATTTAAACTTCATTTCCAAAGCATACCCAAGGTACTTACATTTCTCTACACCTCTTGATTTACCACAAATTGAAAAGAGGGGAAAGACAAAAAATCCACATCAGACTTTTTTTTCTCCCCCCACATTACAAGGAATTGTGGGATAAAACCCAACTTTAATCCAGCCTGTAAAAATGTTGACTACAATGTCCTGTGAAGGCTCCATGAAAAATCAGTCTACAAAGTCAAAGAGATGACATATAGACGCCTCACCCACTACACAATACTTTTATCACTGGAGGTAGCATTTGATGAAGTGGGTTGTAGCCTACCAAAGCTTATGCCAAATGAAATTAATTTAGTCTTTAAGAGGCCAAAGATTCTGTTGTTATTATTTTCCATCACTGGCATTAATGGTGGAACACACTCAGGGCATGGAAGGCCCACAGCTTAGCAGATGGATTGTAGCAATTAAGCAGAGTATGAGGGCTTGTCTATATCGGTTCAACTGGAGTGCTCTGGGGTGAGCTAAACAGCATTGCTTAAGGTCATGTAGAGGTCCAGTATGCCATTTGGTTTGATCCTTGCATCCAAATGTACATCTATGCCTCCAATGACCCTATTTGCCCACCCAGTCCCGGAATAAAGACGTGAGACAGTGATATGGATTAAATACGGGCCACACTTTATTAATTCAGATCAAATTGTATATCGCCAACATCATCAAAGGAGGGGGCCTGCTGTAGTGTGGAAACAGATAAAGGCAGGGTATCCAAATACCCCTAAAAACAGTCAATGGGCGAGTCCCCGGACCCCAGGTTCCAGCGGTCTTAAAGACAGCAGGAACCCAGCCGGCCGCTAATAAACACCCCAGACCTCCAGACATCTTTAATTGATGACTGTTAGTCCGAAAGTGGCCCAGCGCATCTTCCCGCCACCGGCCCTGTAATCGCATGATCCGCAGAGCCGGGAGGTCGGATGCGCTGTTGGCTTACCTGAATTACAAATGGGACACACCGAGACTACCTGTTTTTCCGCACTACCTGCCACAGCATAGGGACTAGCCTAGCTATGTCCCATGCCCGCCACAGAGCACACCGAGCTCAGAAAGCAGGCCCCCTTTGATGTCTTCTAGAAATATGTCCAAGCCTGCATCAGACAGGTGGACGCCATCACTACGAAAATATTCAGTATTACTCAGTTGGATCCTATGGTGATTAATCACCAATTCGAGGCCGCCGCTGCAGACACCTCTACACACTTCTCTGTTAACGCCCCGTTGGGCCTTGTTTACATTGTCAACATCTCGGGCGCCTCGCCAGGCAAACCGCAGGATGATTGTGGACCACACAATCTGCATCGCAGGATACCTGGCATTCAACCTCTTAAGGTCTCTCAGAATGTCCAGGATCAGTGCCTTACCAGGCGACCTAGGCAGGTCATTACCTCCCAAGTGAATTACCAAAACATCAGGTGGAGCTTTGTCGAAGGCCGTCACCCTGCCAAGCTGTATGCATTGCATGCCACGCACACCTCTCCATGTAATATACGCATGGGCACCAAGCCCCAAATCATTCCCCCACGGGGAAGAAGCAGCATGACACGCTGCCCAATAAACATAGCTGTGGCCGATGATCATCACGTGCCTTTGACCTTCGGAACTCATGGTACCTGAAACGACATAAATAACCCCTGCCTACACGTTAGGTAGAGGTCTAATGTACCTTTGATAGCTAGTTGAAGACCATCGCCCCAACTGCTTAATTTGGTCTGCGCTATAGCCCAAGGCTGCCGCTGTCGATGCTGCTCCTATTCTAAAGGAATGCGTGCCACATCTCATACCCTTCACTCCTATTCTATCCAGCGCCATATCTGTAAGTTTCCAGAACTGATACTTGGTCAGAGGTGACCCATCAGCATGCTGGGAAAAATACCCTGGGCTTTGTCCCCTAAACTCCATAAAGGCTTGAGTGGCCTTCACAGGACAAATGTGTCTGATGCTGCATTGCCCTAAAAACAATTGCTTACCTTTACCTGTCTGATCTGCTTTGGATCGCCTCATTTTAATTCTCAATTGACTATCCTGAACCATGACGTCTCTCTGTTGTAAGGCCATTCGAGAGGTGTCTGCCCTTGCCATTGCCACTAATTCGCTAATCCGAAGAGCACCAAAAAAGGCTACTAGGGCAGCCGCTTTAAATAATGCCACCTCATATTGGTCCCTACATAATCTCCTCCATTGCTCGCATAAGCATTCAAGAAGGGATGGAGATATGGGTGTCCTGGCATCAGACACCCTCCCCCTCTCTTTTGACCAACCTTCTAGCATTTTCTTTATCCTAAAGTCACAGGAAAAATCCCTGTAACCATTAATTTTAGCATAAAAAGCCAGAGCTGACAGTTTACCCAGTATAGTGCCTGGCGCTAATCCTTTCCTATGTAGAAATATTATGAATTGTTGGAGTTGCTCCACTGGAGCCAGCCAGACCTGTTCCAGTTCCACCGTCTTTCTAAATTCTTGAAACTCGGTACTTGCGGCTAAGTAACCCCTTCTTGTCCTTGGAGCCAGTGCAAGACCTATCGCTCTTGATGCCTCTTCGTGCCAATCTGCCAGACCTCCGCTGGAAGAACTTCTGGCAGCTCCCTGGCTTCTGGGGCTAACTCCCTGAAGCACTTGATCTGTTGGCATGAGAGAGCATCAGCTATCTTATTGTCAATACTAGGGACGTGTCGGGCATGCACCATGACATTAAACTGCAATGCCTGTAAAGTAAAGGCCCTAAACAAATCCATTACCCTATCTGAATGTGATGTAAGGTTGTTGATGATGTGGACAACAGCTTGGTTGTCACACCAAAAACGAACCACTGAATTAGACCATTCCTCGGCCCAGAGCCAGAGGGCTCCCACAATCGGAAAAAACTCCAAAAATGTTAAGTCTCTCGTGATGCCTTCTTGATACCATTCCTCGGGCCATGTACCAGCACACCATCTGCCATGAAAATAAATTCCAAATCCAAGTGCCCCGGCGGCATCGGAATTCACCTGAAAATCCGCTTTTAAGCTGATTTCCGATTTCCAAAAAGAGACCCCATTGAATCTCTCTAGGAATTGTTTCCAAACCATGAGATCCTCCTTCATACCCCTAGTTACTCTAATCTTGTGCATTGGCCGTTTCAGACCTGACATGGCATTACAGAGTCGCCTTAAAAAGGCACGGCCTGGTGCTATTACCCTACATGCGAAGTTTAAATGTCCTACTACCTCTTGCAATTCCTTAAGAGTCACTTTTCTCTTAACCAATAAACTGCTTACTCTGGCCCTAAGGTCCGTTAGTTTATTATGAGGCAGCTTTGAAGCCTGCTGTATCATATCCAATTCGATCCTGAGAAAAGTGAGGGATGTGGCCGGTCCCTCTGTTTTCTCTTCCGCCAGTGGCAAACCCAGCTCATTCGCTAGTACCTGAAATTTATCTAAAATCATTCTACACCTCATAGAATTTGCTTTCCCACAAAAGAGAAAATCATCAAGGTAATGGGCTGTGGAGTTACAGCGCACACTTTGTCTGATTTTCCATTCAATGAAGGTGCTAAATTTCTCAAAAGCTGTGCATGATATCGAGCATCCCATAGGTAGAGCCCTATCTATGTAATAGGACCCTTGAAAGTGAAAACCTAACAAATTAAAATCCAGGGGGTGGACTGGCAGAATTCTAAAGGCCGATTTTATATCACATTTGGCCAGCTCCGCCCCCACTCCACAGGCCCTGACCATATTAACGGCCTCATCAAAAGAGGTGTATCTTATGGTACACAGTTCCGGAGGAATGGCATCGTTGACCGACGCCCCCTCCGGGAAGGACAGGTGATGTATCAAACGAAACTCACTAGGGACCTTTTTAGGTACTATCCCTAAAGGTGAAACTCTTAAATTTGATATGGGTGGCTCAGTAAAAGGCCCCAGCACCCTACCCTCTTTAACTTCTTTGTCTATTTTACACAGCACAATAGCCTCTAGACCATTTACTGATCACAGATTTTTTGCTAAAAATGCTTTTCGTTCACCTAATGCCGGTATTCGAAATCCATATCGAAAACCATGGCATAAGTACTCTGCATCTCCCTTCCTTGGATAAGCGAGTAACCAATCCTCTAAGACATTAATTTTAATTGGGGTGGGTCCCCTAACCAGGGGCTCCACTGCTCCCATTGGGCTTTTTGCCGCTTCCAGCTCCCTTGTTTTGGTGCTGTGCACTCGCTTTAAAGCAGCTGGAATTTGGGTGTTTGCCTCCGCAAGTGATACATTCGTGCCTGAATCTGCATGGGGTTCTTGAACAGAAACCCTTGGAATTATACTCAAAACAGGGCAGGCAGGGTTGAACCGCCTGCCACGCTCCAGGGCGGGGAGTAGGATTAACTATTTTCTTATTCAGGTGGCCACTATCAAATCGATCACCTGTGTTAGGTCTTGCCGGGGTCATATGTTGTAACCATAACCCCGGGTGTGGCTCATCCCAATGCAAATTCGGTTGAATGGCACTCTTCATTCGAAAGGCTTGGTCATATAGAAGCCAAGCTTGCCCTGCAAAATCTGTATATGCCCTATATATTATATCAAAATATTGTAAAAGCGAGGAGGCCTTCCACGGTTGAGCCTTAACTAAGACTCCAGCATAGATAATAAAGCCAGGGACCCAATTGGACCATCTCTTTACTGTCCACCTCGTGATTCAAAAGGTCAAAAAAGTCCACATACTTTCCTTTTATATTTTTTCTTTAGTGGCCGGGGTTAAATGGTCTCCCAGCGGCGTGGAGTAATCTCCACAAGGCAAAGCCGCTAGGGGAACCGTATTGTATCCCGTGTTGGGCACCGACAGGTGTTGCCAAACACCTGCACCAGTCCCTGCACTAGATGTCCCTGCAGTGGGAGGTGTCGCATATGGCGTACCCCAGCCACAAAACTGTGCATTTACAGGAGGCCAAACTAAGTTGGGCCACCCCATAGGTGGTGCACTGTAGGGTGTGGGTGCGATGTGCGAGTACTGCAAACCACCGGCCCATGGCCAAGCGGGATAAGGTGACTGGGTGCTATGTGTAGAAGTGGACTCACCAGATGATTTCACAGATGCGTTGGGGGCATCCATAACCCAAGGTGTGCTAGTACCGGGCTCCTCCGAAATGTCGTGCACATACTATGACTCAGCCGTTGTGTCCTGCGTCCCAGTCGCATCTGTCCTTCCACGCTTCCTACCGCTCGGAACCCTAGACACCTCTGAAGACCCATCCTCTGTCACCTGGTCCTCACTGTCAGGAATCTGCATGGATTCTAAAGCGACAAACCGCTCCATAAGATCTTGTGCCAAGGCTTTCAAATTGGCCTTGCGACGTCCCTTAGTATCCCTAGCAGATCTGCGAGGGGAAGCTTCCTGCTGCAGAGGAGCTTGCTTTGATAACTTCTGAGCCTCCAGGGCCGAATTTTTTTCCTGCAAATCTTTCCAGATCAGCCAAGATTCCTCATCAGATTATGATTGTTGCGGTGATACCTGAGGTACAGGTCTCTTTCTCACCGGGTTTTTACCTTTACTCGTGCCATGCCCCTTCTTCGAGGCCATTATGACACAAATTAGCCCAAGTTAGAGCCTACCTGTTCAAACTCAGCTATCCCTCTTAATCTGTCCACTGATAGCCCTTCCTTATATCGTAACAAACTTTTTATAAACTGACCCACAGATGGCGCCCAGACAGGCTGGCCCTATCCTTTCTGAAAAAACTTAAAAAACCTTTAATGACAATTATGATTTAATATCCGCTGCTTAATTAAGTATAAAAGCTCAATGAACTGTATTTTAATTCAATAAATCAAAGTTAAATTTATTCAAAATATTATTATTATTATTATTATTATTATTATTATTATTATTATTATTATTATTATTATTATTATTATTATTATTATTATTATTATTATTATTATTATTATTATTATTTAAATTATTCACTTTCAAAACTAAACCCCCACAATTAATTCTGTCAACCAATTATATTTAATTAATTCCTATCTTTTATAAATTTTGATCTGCTATTCTAAGTACCACAGCAATCAATAATTCAAATTATCCTATCAACAATATTGTTTTAGTAATTAATCTATAATTAACTTTCTTCTATAAATCCAGCTAATAATAATGATGTTATATTTATTGTAGTAATTAACCTGTATTTAAATGTATTTCGTATAGAAAATGTAGAAAAACAAAATGGCGTCCCTAAATTATAATACCCCTTATCAAGGTTGAAATCAATCAGAACTAATATCAAACCTAAATCATTAATACCCTAGCTCAAAAGTACATATAAACCTAAACCAACCCCAGGCAATCTATAACTAAATTCAATAGAAAGGGATTTATCTCGAATAAAAAATAAAATTTAAATGCTAATCAAAACAAAATGGCGGGCGAGCGAAAAGGGCGCGAAAATACAAACAAAATGGTGTTCCTTGCCTGTAAACCCCCCCTTTTTTTTTACAACTGAATACCCCACAAATCAACTTGGTAATTAATTAAACAATATGACAATAATCAACCCTAAAGTAAAACAAACAAATTGCCACCGTGCGCCCCGCCATGGCAGGCGCGAAACCTCCCTGCAGCCCCTCGCTTCTCTTGCCCTTGTTTTTTAATAAAATTATATAAACACAAAGAAACTTCAATCAAATGAATACAACCCTGGGAGGGAGCAAAAAGCTGCCCTCCCGTCAGCAACGACCACCGCTGTCTCTTCTGTTGGGTAAGCAAGGATAACTCTCTCCACAGCACTCCGACTCTGCTGCTGCCTGAAAAGGAAAGAGGGCGATAGCAGGGAGAGCGCTTCCTTAAATAATCGCGCTCGCCCATCCCAGCTGATCACCTGACCTGTGGAAGTCTCACGTCCTCCGGGACGGCGGGCAAACACCAGCTGCGCTGTTCCAGGACGGAGAGCCATCCGTCCAGTGGCTGGAACCTTGGTTTGGATTCTTTCTCTTTCAATTTCCTATATCATGAAGTGGCTTAAGAAAACAGCCACTTCATGATATTTGGAAATTAAACACTTCCTCTGTTCCATGGAGCGACAGAGGAAGTAAAAGTACTGCATCACTTATAAAAAAAAAAAAATTGAACAAACAGACAGGAGGGGAATTTTTCCCCTTTTCTTTGTGATTTGTCTTAAATGTCAGGTTGAGAATCTGCCCACAGATGAATCCATGTCAGGCTGACCAGTGCTTTTACTTCCTCTGCTCTTCCACGGAGCAGAGGAAGTGTTTAATTTCCCAGTATCATGAAGTGGCCATCTTCTTAAGCCACTTCTCAGTATGGAGGATTGAAAAAGGAAGACAGATTGTCAGCAGCAAGCTCTGCTTTGATTCATTTTTCAGAAGTAGAACTCCCTGACAGGTGCAAGTAGGAACACTCTGGGGGTAGGATGGTTTGGTCCACTATTTTGTTGTGTGATCGCTGTAAAAAGGAGCGAACCAGCCTATCCCCACATTGGACCAAAGAGGGGGCCAAATGCCTGTCTGATTGCATTCTGACTCGTTTAACTAAAAACAAAACAATGAAGTGATGCAATGAGTAAAGATACATATTTTAAAAATCAAATGGCTTAGAGAAAAACATTGATAACCTGGGCATAAATATGATCACCAATATGTTTGTGAGATAAATACTCATATATCTCCCCTCCCCCAAAGCTCCCCTAAAAAAAAGAAAGAAATTCATGTAACTGATTTGTAAAAGGTATTTTTATGTTGTTTTTATGTTGTAGTGCAGAATGACTCTGAAGGAGCTGTCTTGGTCTATCAGCTGCATAATGCAGCACACACTGTAAAAAGCCACCTAATCATGTATTTATATATGGATCTTGTCAGTTTACAACAGACACTTAATATTGTTTAATCGTAGGTGTTTCTTCATTTTCTAAATCTGATTTACTTTTGTGTTTTGCAGACATTAAGAAACATGATGACATATGTTTGTTACCTTCTGAAGAGGAAAATTTTCCTAGTGAATAATTGTAGAAGGTACACTTAAGTAACCTGGGCACACGCGAGCAGCTCATTCCTCTTTGTGTAGCCTCATTAAGATGGTGGTGGTGGTTGCTACCTTTTGTGTAGTTGGACACACACTGCGTGAGGTAAAGGTTTCATGCATATGACTCTAAATATGATTAGTGTAACAAAACTGAGTTCCAAAAATAGGTGAGAATGTTATTTTGTTCATAAGAACATTCTCAAAGTCACAATTCTTTTATATATATATACAAAAGAAAAAATGATGATGATGATGATGTGGGAGAAAGTTAAAACTAACAAATTCATGAATTTACGGTAGGCATTTTTGTATTATTGCTGTTATGTGGCTTTTAAATCCTTCATATTCAGCCATACCTTTGTGATGGTAAATGAGGTTGCCATCCTTTTTTTCCAGAGAGATTCCTCACATTTAAGAGCTATAGGCAGCAAAAACATAAACCTAGGAATAATTATTTGATGAATTTGGCTAGTGTAGACAGCTGAAACTTCCATTGGGTTTGTTTTTGATAAGAATATTACTACAGTGGTACCTCGACTTGAGAACATCCCTACATAAGAACAATTCGAGTTAAGAACGGCTCCGTTCTCAAAAAGTTGCTTCGACTTGAGAACGGAGCCTCGACTTAAGAACCAAAAAGAAGAAGAAAAAAACCTTTCCTGCCCTTTTTTTAACCTAAGTTCACCTTAGGTCAAAAGAAGAAAAAATAATAAAAAAAACTCACCCCCTAGTGCAGGGGTCAGGGAACTTTTTTACCTTTTACCCCCCCAAAAAATTTATATAAGCCGACATTACCCCCTTGATTTGAAAGGAAGGAAATGATACAGTATTTTAATTCAAAATCTTATTGAATCTATTCAAAATCCACCCTCCCTCCCTCCCTCCCTCCCTCCCTCCATTTTCTCCATATATTTAAACAAGGTTGATGAAGCCACCCTTTTTCCCTGCCTTAATTCAAGCCTTGCCTTTTCCTTTTTTCATAGTTTTGAGTCAATCTCTCTCTCTCTCACTCACACACACACACACATCCACCCACCCACCCTCCCTCCCTCCATTTTCTCCATATATTTAAACAAGGTTGATGAAGCCACCCTTTTTTCCCGCCTTAGTTCAAGCCTTGCCTGTTCCTTTTTTCATAGTTTTGAGTCAGTCTCTCTCTCTCTCTCTCTCTCTCTCTCTCTCTCTCTCTCTCACACACACACACACACACACACACACACACACACACACACACACACCCTCCCTCCCTCCATTTTCTCCATACATTTTCTACATACATTTAAATAAGCTTGATGAAGCCCTCGGTCTCTCGCACCTTCCTTCCCTCGTTAACTGGATCCTTTCCCTCCTCCTGCTTGCTTGCAGTCATCTCTGGCGGAAGCAGTCATTCACAAGCCCCGGATTGATTGACTGCCCGGCCCCTTCAACAGCTGTAACCAATCAAGCAGGCTTATCTCCGATCTCTGAAGGAACGGAGGATTTACATTTGCCCTGCTGCAACCAAGGAAGTAACAGGGAGAGGTGGCTTACAATTTGAGGTTTGGCTGCAGGGGGTGGGGGTGGGTGGGAGGGGGGTAGCGCTCTGCTCATTACCCCCAGGATTTTCACTTTTACCTCATTTGGGGTAAATTACCACTGCCCTAGTGGTAGATACGGATTAACCGGCTTTGCATTAGTTCCTATGGGAACTAATGCTTTGACTTAAGAACAGCGCCTCAATTTAAGAATGAAAAACAGCAGATACGGATTAAATGGTTTTCAATGCATTCCTATGGGAAATGGTGCTTCGACTTAAGAACGTTTCAACTTAAGAACGCAGTCCCAATACGGATTAAGTTCTTAAGTCAAGGTACCACTGTATAAGCATCTTGCTATTTAATATCAATATGAGGCTGCTGGGGGAAGTCATCAGGAGTTTTTAGGCTTTGTCTCACCAATATGTGGACAATACCCAGCTCTATCTCTCCTTTCGCCTTTCCACAGAAGATGTTGTCTCATCCCTTGAGTGCTGTCTGGACGCCGTGCTGGAATGAATAAGGGACAATAGACTGAGGCTGAACCCAGACAAGACAGAGGCTGTGCCGGTGGAGGACCCTAGTGTCTGTGGGTTGGGAGCCTCCCTTTCCTTTGGGGGGCACTCTCTCCACCAAGCATAAGATTTGCAGCTTGGGTGTTCTTTTAGACCCAATGCTATCAATGGAGTCCCAGGTAGTGCCTGTGGTCCACTCCACTTTTTTCCATTTTAGGCAGATCACCTAGCTGTGTCCCTACCTTGACACTGGGTCCCTTACCACGCTGGTCCATGCATTGGTCTTCTCAAGATTAGAGTACCACAATACTCTTTATGTGGGGCTACTCATGAGGCTGCTACGGAAACTTCAGCAGGTCCAGAATATGACTGCCAGACTACTGTATGGGTTAAATAAATACCTACACATCTCCCCCATTCTAGCAGCCTTAAACTGGTGACCTGTCTGTTTCTGTGCCAGCCTCAATGTGATGACATTAACACAGGGGGCAGGGAACTTTTTTACCTTTTACCCCACCAAAAATCTATATACGCCGACATTACCCCTTTGATTTGAACCTCTTGATGCACCCAGACGCCTCGCGGGCAGGAGCGGCGAGCGAGTGACCAACCTGGCCACTTCACACACGCATTAAAAAGGACCCAAAGTACCAGAACAGTTTTGGCCCTATGGGAAGAACAACTTCCAACAGGAAACCCTTCCTGGGGAGATCTCCCTTTCAACCTCCGCTACGAAACATTCCATGGAGGAAAGTCCACCACTTTCTCTGTCCTGCTTCTCTCCTGCCTGCCTTTCAGAAAAGGATGGTCTGTGTTCACAAGCAACACAAAAGGGAAGCTGCCAGGCAGGACACAGGTTGTCCATCCCCCCTCTTGCAGCTGATCCTGAGCTCAGGATTTGGTCTTGAGAGGGATCCTCTCTGCCAGATCATCCAAGAAAACACTAACACACACGGAGTGTGTGCAAAAGAGCAAGAGGTCCAGCAGACGATTCCCCTCGCAGGGAAGGCGCAGGGAGGACCCCCTCCCTCCCAAAGCCCACTTCTCCTGCCCACCCCCCAAGTCGCAGGGGCAGCTCCTCCACCTCCCGCCTGCCCCCAGTGCAGCCTCCTTCCCTCTCCAGCCCCACCTGGGACTTGGCCCTTTAAGAGAGGGAGGGGGCGTCCTACGTCATTAGAGGGAGGGGGGAGATGAAAGGCAAGTTACTTTCTCATGTTCCTTTGTTTCCATCCACCTGTGCCGGCAGGATTCAGGGGAAGGCAGGGTCTCCTTACCCCCCCTACACACACATACACCCCCACACACTTGATGAAGCCCTAGGGCCTTGCAGGGGCATTGGTCTCCCTGCCTCTGGGGGTGGGATCTTTGAATCCCCCTCCCCCTCCCTCCGGAGGAGACCCAGAGGGAAAAAAATGCCTTACAAGCAGGTCAAGCAGCGCAAACCAGCAAACCACAATGAGACTGGCGGGGAGCTGGCCATCTCAACTCCCCTTGCAAATCTCACCCCCACCTCACCCCTGATCTGCCCGGCCCTCTGTCCCTCCCTCCATGAGCTCAGGTGAGGCGGGAAGGGAAGGGGGCCTCCTCGCCAGCGCACGTGGTGGGTGGGAGTGGGCAGGAAGGAGAGCCCTGGCCAGGGCTCTGCCGGGCAAAGAGTCCAGCTGGCCCGGTCTGCCGCCCTCCCCCCCCCACTTTGGAGGTGAGGAGGGCAGGCGGGTGCCCTTGTGCAGTTCCTCGCAGGGGCTCACTCTCCCCGTGACGGAGTGCCTGCCTACACACAGCATCATAGGAAATAAAATGCCTGGGGGTAATGAGGACAGTTGCGCTGCCGCGACCATCCTCATTACCCCCAGGATTTTCATTTTTACCCCAAATGGGGTAATTTACCCCTGTTCCCCGACCACTGCATTAACATATAAAGCCCTAAACAGTTTGGGACTTTGATACCTGGCAGAACGCCTCCTTCCAATGAGATCTGTCTGACCCACTTGATCATCTCAGGCTGGACAGTTGAGGTCCTTGACTCCAAGAGAGGCCCTGAAAGAGAAGATTAGGACCCGGGTCTTCTTTGTGGGTGCATAGCATTTATGGAATAACTTCCTACCTGAAATTCACCTGGCCCCTTCACTGGGAATTTTCAAGAGACATCTTAAAACATGGTTATATAAACAGGCCTTCCTGGACTTTACATCTTCAGAGTGCAATGGTCAGTTCAGCACTCAAGTCATCAATTCTGTTTTCTTGCTTTTATTAATTGTTTTATGTTGCCATTGCTTTTAGTTTAATAGTTTATATGTTTATTTAATTTTGAGTAGTTGTTATGTTCATGTTACTATGATTTTTGTAACATGTAGGTGCCCCCCTCGAGCTCAGATTTAATCTATAGCATTATAGTCATTCACTTGACATCCACTCACCCTATTTTCCTGATGACACTTGCCCTGTGTCAATACTGAGGTGTCTTCTATTAAGGAGAAAATCAGGAATGTGTATATGTTTTCCTATTTGGAAAAATAAAAGCTTTGAGAATTAGGTGAATTCCCATTGGGGAAAATGTAGGTTTAGAGCTCAGTTCTCTTTCCACTGAAGCTGAGTGGGGAGCCTTTAATATGGCCAGACAGCTCACAGTGGTCCTAATCCTGCCAGTAATGATACAGCAGCAATTGATGGGTTGATTTCTGCCCTCTCATTTACTCTGTAAAATTGTTCTATATTTTGTAATACTTGTAGATTCTTCTACTGTCCATAACCAGCCTGTGCTCTTTTGATATCAGCACCCTTTGTTTCTATTCATTTACTTTTGAGTTCATCCCATAGCTATTTCTTTAAATGTTAGTTGCAAACAAAAGAACAATAATCCTGTTAATACAATCATCACTTCACTTTTTGTTATACTTTTTACAGAAAGTTGTAAAATGGATGGTTACAGGTTGAAATACGTGTCTTAAAATCACAGCCCTATATGTCATTTGAATTCCTTATCGTCATGGCCACCTGAAGAAAAAACAAATTAAAGATATATATTTTAGAAATATATCTCCCAATTCAGTATGGATCTAGGGCCATTTCATGGTAAGGTTTGTATATAAAAAACTAACCATGATTTGCATGGTTTGGAGATAAGTCAAGGTGAAAATCATCTTTGACGCAGTTTTGCTTCTTTATTGATTTTGCTGCCACCTGAAACATGTCGTGGAGACGAAGGTGCTGTGAACCTTAGGCATTTTCAAACAAAAGAAAAATGTAGTTAAGAACCCCTGTGAAGTGAAACCATAATATTTTACCGAGATCTACTCCAAATATGCTTTTCTAACAAATGGTTTTCTATGTATGAATCCTGCACAGCGACTGATGAGGTTGCCATGAATTTGTCACAATGAAAGGCTACTGTCACAAGCCGTACATCATCAAATCAAAGGAACTACATCCTTACTTGTAAAGCACAAAAAAGTCAGGCCCAGAATCAAGGAATTTGATTTTGAAAAGGAATGAAATGTGCTGAAACACAATCATGCCCAGATTGTGTTTCAGCACATTTCATTCCTTTTCAAAATCAAATTCCTTGGCCACTGAAGTCTGACATTTGGCAAATACGCTTCCCTCCCACCGAGTGCTGATCAGATCATTTGCAGGATCGGGAGACCGGCTGAGCTCAGAAATGCACATTTTCTTTTAGCCTGCCCCAAATGCTGTTTGTGGTCCACAAAGACATGCAAATATTAGAAGAGTTTTATATTTATAACACTTTGACATAGTAATACGTGGGGGGAGTACAACAGCTCTATTCTATACACAGAATTGATCCATGACATTCCAACAAAAATGTTTCCTCCCTCTGAAGTGAAATCCTGGGTCTGAGAAAGAAATAGGAGACATGAAATGAATTCTACACCCACCTCATTTAACTCGTCTCTTGCCCACTTCTTTACTCACTTTCTAAGATCAATTGAGGTGCTCTACAGGTAGAAACAAGCAAGATGGGAGCTGTTTTCAGAAGTAAAGGATATCTGATTATTCTGTGACATTGTTTCAGAAGTTTGTAAGTTGCAAAGCAGCTTGTTTTTGTTCGAGGGTTGGTCAGGTTTTGTCTGCATGTTGGCTGTGCCAACACAGCAATTTGACAAATGCATCTCTGGGACAGGAATGTTCTATTGAATTCTACCTGCAAAGCTGCCATCTCCTGTTTCTGTGCTACAGTGTCCCCTATAATGACCCATGCATCCATGGCATGACCCTCAGTCTGCTCTCCTTTTCATCCTGTCAGACAGGGGAAACCTGTAGAAAATTCCACAGGTTGGGAAGAAGGGAGGGGGAACACAGCTCTGACCACAGAGGGGGATTTCAGATCTATCCTGTGACCCACAGGGCACTGTCTGGAAGACTTTTGAAGTACATTTTTAAGGAGTCTACCCCCTCCCCCCAAGAAACTGCTGCAGAAATCAAACACCATAGATTCTTGAGCCAAAAGCATGTTTCGTTTCAATGTCTCGTGTTTTTGGAAAAGAAAAGATTTCTGGGACTGCAGGCTCTTGGATCTTCCTATGCAATGTTGCTCTACCCAAGGGAGGTTTTAAGACCCTGCAACTCCTCAAAGCGCTGAGAAAAGAAAGATTTGCTGAAGATGTATCCAGGGCCACAGCTTATTTGTTCTAGTATCTAGATTTCGAAATAGGCATCTATAATGGACCTAAGATGTCTCAGAATCTCAGAATATTTTATGGAATGGAACTGATTTTTCCCCTTGCCCATCACTAAATCACAGTGCATAGGGTGCTCATGACTAGCTGGCAGCTCAGCCTAGATACCTTGCTCCCTTTTGCCACAATGAAAAGTGAAAAAATAGAATTTATTTGAAATTGTGAGATGAAATCCTATATTACCAGCACCCCTATTGATTTCATAGGGGCTGTGAAACCACAAAGAAGGATCACCATGTCCATGCTTATATAAATCAGATAGATAGATAGATAGATAGATAGATAGATAGATAGATAGATAGATAGATAGATAGATAGATAGATAGATAGATAGATAGATAGATAGACAGACAGATAGATAGATAGATAGATAGATAGATAGATAGATAGATAGATAGATAGATAGATAGATTTGTATAGAAGAAAACAGAAATGTGAGCTCTAATAAATTCTGCTTGTTCCAATAATTTTAAGGAGAACAATTTACAGGATAAAGAGGGGATGAACTCATAAAAAAACTTAAGGACAAAGCATTTAGTACACCATGTAATAAATTATAATTTGTCAGCAGATATGGTTTTATATATAGGAAAACACCCAAAGCACCCTGCAGGTAGAAGAAATAAATGGTGCTTTAATTAGTATATGTCTCTTTTTAAAAGTCTTTTTATGGGCACCTGGAAAAACATATCAGCATTCTCGTCACATTGTGCCACATGGAACTGCCTTGTCGGTCAACAAAAAGGCATTTGTGCCTTTTGGCTACAATTAGGCTAGATGTTTGATTTGTGCCTTATTTTAATTACTAATAGATTAATCTAGGCTTACAACAGCATAGGTGATTAGCATTTTGTAGATTGATTTGTTACCATGGAATGACCCTGATTATGTTCTTAGTAACCAGTTTAGTTCTAATTGGCTTGCTTTCATTAAAACCTTAAGAGCTATACAGGGAAGTGACCAAGGTGTATAACTCTTGCAAACTGCATGATGCTACCATTGTTTGTGAGACATTGTGAAGTCTGATTTTTTTTTTTTTAAAAATGGAAATTTGATTAATCAGTAGAGTTAAGGAATGTGACCTCCAGATTAATTACCATGTTCCCTTGCTTGTGTCTAGTGCACAGACAGAATGTGTCTTCATGGTTGGAATACTAAGTTAGGAAGCAATGGAACAAGGAACACTTTATTTTATAAAGGGAGAAATGCAGACACACAATAAACAGAATAACAGAGGTCATTTAAACAATATCAACAAAATAAATAAAACAAAATCATTTCCACAAACTAATGTGGGGTTGTTTGACCTGGGAGACTCACTTCTCCTGCAACCTTCCTGATGGATGCCCAATAGGGACATTCTTGAAGTGAGAGTAAGCCATATCTGTCCTTTTCATTGGCTATCTCCACTGTCTTATTCCTCCCCGCAAAACATACTGTATTTTTCCGTGTATACAACCCCCCAATGTATAAGATGACCCCCTAATTTTGTCCCTTGCTGGAGGCGGAGGAGCAGTCAATGGGCAGCCGCGAGGGGCGGCCCAGTGCAGCTGCTCCTCCGCCTCTGTCTCCTGCTGTTGCTGCCTCCGCCGCCGGATCGCCTCCTCCAGTGCGACTTGCCGGGGCTCACCTCCAGCTCACGTCGCCGCCTTGTCCCCTGTCTGAAGGGAGCCCGTGAGTGGCGCTGGAGGAGGTGATCTGGCGGCAGCAGCAGGAGTAGTCAATGGGCAACAGTGAGAGGCAGCCAAGCACGGCTGCTCCTTTGCCTCCATCTCCGCCTCCTGCTGCTGCTGCTGAGCCCGTGAGTGGCGCTGGAGGAGGCAATCCAGCAGCAGAGGTAGCAGCAGCAGGAGGTGGAGACAGAGGCAAAGGAGCAGCCACGCTCGGCCGCCTCTCGCTGCTGCCCATTGCCTGCTGCCGCTGCCAGATCACCTCCTCCAGTGCCACTTGCGGGCTCCCTTTGAGCAGGGGACAAGGCGGCGACACGAGTGGGAGGTGAGCCCCTGCAAGTCGCACTGGAGGAGGCGACCAGACAGTGGCGGCAGCAGTCTTGCCTCTGCCTCCTTCCATGTATAAAACGACCCTCAGTTTTTCGTTTTTAGGAAAAAGTGTTGTTTTATACATGGAAAAATACGGTAAATATTCACCACCTCCTGTCACCTTACCTCTTAATCCTTTCTAACCTTCAAGGTGTTTACACCTCTTTCTTGAGAGTGGATTATCTATCTAGTTAGGATAGGTTTTTCTCAGCAAATATATTTTTGGAATAAATGTATGGTTTGTTTACACAGGATCATTGCCGTGGGCTAGTGTGGGCTAAATAGGGTTGGTTGGGGTATGGTGAAGATCCAGTATACCATTTGGTGTGATCCTTGCATCTGAATGGCATACTCATCTCAAGGAACTCTATTTGGTCTGCCTGCCTGTTGAAAACAACAAAAACAAAACAAAACACCCTCTTGCCCCCTCCTGTCTCCTCCTGCTTCCAGGAGGACGTTTTCAATTATTAAATTTTTGTAAGTGATGCAGCACATCAGTGCTGTCCTAATTGTTAAAAAGATTTTTTTTGCTTCCTCCCCCATGCCATGAAGGAGCAGAGGAAAAAAAATTACCTATTTAGTATTGTTATGTTGTTGTGAGGAAGTTTTTAATTTTTCTTTTCTTTATCTTTTATTTCTCAAAGTGCTGCAGCACATAAAGGCTGTCATAGTACAGTTTTTAAAAATCCCTTTACTTCCGCTACCCTCCATGGAGCAGAGAAAGTGTTTAATTTCCCAATATTGTGATGTGGCTAAGCTCTTTTCTTAAGCCACTTCACGATATAGGAAAATTGACAGCAGAAGGGAAATTGACAGCTGCAAGCTCCCTTTGGTTCATTTCTAGCAATTGCATGCACTGAAGACAAATCAAAATGGAGTGACCCTACTCACACCAAAAAATAAAAAATAAAAGTTCTGCTCAGTAAGGTGCAGGTCTGAATGCTCTAGGGATGAGGTGGTTTGCTCCAGCAATTACACTGTGTGATCAGCAGAAAAAGAAATGAACCTTTTCTTTCCTCATAGCAGACCAAACAGCTGGCTAAATGCCCAACTGAGAGTACCCTCAGTAATCTTTTATTTTAAGCTCAACCTCTGTCTGGTTTATAGGTCCTCATAATAGACAGACAAGGTGGGTTTAAAGGTTTACAGGGAACACCAATGCTATTTTACTCTGCTAACAAGAATAACTCCTAACAGAACTCTCCCACATAGACTCAGTAACCTGAATCAAAATTTACAGCACATACAAGATTACCATATAGAAGTGTTTCCCACCCATTACTAAGAAGCCAGGTGGCACAATGGGACCAACTGATGTGTTAGTTGGATGTCAACTGGGTGCCTAAGCACAGCTCTGCCCCCATAAATCGGCAGCAAAGGCTTTGATGCTGGCCAGCCAGCTCCTCCTGTCCTTCTTCCTGATCACATGCAACTTATGTTGTCTAGGCTTTTTGTCCTGCTGGCATTCAATAGGATTCAGTAGATCCTGACTACCTTCTCTATGACTATTTCTCAGAGTCAAGGTAGAGCTCCAGTATTAAAAAACAGATTCAGGCCAGTTTGTCTTAGATTACGTTTTTGTCTATTTTATTGCCTGTTCTCTTGTTTGTTTTCATTTTCTGTGAGCTGTCTAGCTATCTCAGTGGTTTGGAGCCAGGGCTCGAAAAAGTTCACTTCTCTACCTTGCCTCTCAGGTGAAGAGTCAATCTGTGTAGTGTTCAGAAAGTTGCAGAGTCCCAGAGCACCACTAGAAGAAGGGACTGGTAACCCATTTCTGAATACTATCTGCCTAGAAAACCCTAGGAAAGTTTGCCATAAATGATAACTCACTTTATGGTACCTAATTATTTAATTTCCAACATTGCATGTTGATTTGCATAGGGCAATCCATTCTGAGTGATGAGAATGGCAGCTTCAGATTTTTTGTTCTATAAAATTTCAGTATCGGGGCAGAACTGAATGTGAACATGCATAGCTAACATAAAGTCCCTGGTGAGCAGCCTAGCCAAAGTGAATAAAATATGAGTGTGCCAGGGCTTTGTGTGTGTGTGTGTGTGTGTGTGTGTGTGTGTGTGTGTTCCACTTATGCCTGTCTCCAGCTGAATCTTTAGGGTGCACTTCACTGCATTCCATGGGATGCTTCCTCCGAGAAAATCAGAGATATATATTGTAAACAATTGACTTGCTGTTGACAAACATGAAGCATCAGAAGAGCAAGGGCTGAATGTTTCTTCAGTCTCCTTACTGATACAGATTTTGTTTGGCTGCACAGTGAGAACTTTCTCCGTCATTTTGCATAAGTGAATGAGACAGGCAGATAAAGCCAGAAGACTAAACCTCTTCCATCAGAGGCACTGAAATGCAATAAAACCACTGCTGCATTTTGATAATTGAATGCTAAAGCTCTTTCCTTTTGTCATCATTTTGTACTTTAAATGTGCTATTAGAATTATGGCATAATTCTTAGTTGATGTTACTCTGTAGTACACGTTTCGAGGAATAATAAAGAAAACACTGTCATTCCCAGAAAGTTGGAAGTATAACATTTGGTCCCTGTTCCATGGCATATCCTTGCACTTTGCACTGTGTGTTTTATTCCAGGAAATTTCTGACTCTCCTAGAGAGCTTCAGTGGCTGAGGGCAACATGCCACTGAAAAAAACCATCCTTCAGATCAAAGGTTCCTGCTGCCTCCTCAAAACGTATGATTGATTCCTCCATACAATATGCACTTGAAAGGTCCCTCCAGTCTAGAGCCTGGATTTTTTTTTTAACTACCGTTCTTAGAATCCTCCAGCAATAATGGCCACATGGAAGGGTTTTTTTAATATATATTCCTGGTAGAATTTCAAAGAGAACCCCTATATGTAGCAGAGGCTCTTATTGTGCGACTATTGTTCTCCCTGTGACAGTTGAAGGAGGCTCTGGTACTCTGCACTCTTTCAAACATTTGGGTTAACATTACCTTGAGTACAGCTTCCGTGTGGTGAATTCTTTTTTTAAAAAAAGGTTTATTGTATATGCTATGTCATTTTATTTTATTTTTATGCTATACTGCAAATACTGCTTTTATTTTTACCTGTTAACTGCTTAGGAGGCATTCAGGCAGAAGGCATATAATTTCTCCTCCAAGATTTCTCCTCATAGGTGGCTCTCTGAACCTAATATTTAAGGTTCACTAACTTGAGCTGTTTTCTCCAATCACACAGCAATATTTACTTGGAAAAAATAATACCTTTTCAGAGGTATGGCTGAGATTTTAAAATATGGGGCAGAATGCATAATGATAATACCTTAAAATGCAGGACGTACACATGAAGACTGGTCCTTGAAATAATCTTTATTTGGACTCTAGCTTCCTTGTCAAAGTGCTTCTTAATAAAATTGTGTTATTAATACCATCTGTTACATGTAGTGTAAGAAGTCTTTTATCACTACTGTGAAGAGCTGGATTTTGGTTTGATTTGTCTGGGTTTTTTTTAATCATGGAAGTTTTTTTTTATTACTTTTCTTTCTAGTTTGCTAGTGTTACAGGAGTTTTAAACATGTTAATGTGTTGTCATCCACACTGATCCATAGTAAGTAAGCCACAGTCTAAGAGAGCACCCAAAATAGATTACCCCAAACCAGTTTCTTTTAAATGGCTTTTGATTTCATGTACTCAGGTCTAAAAATTAAGTACCTGTTGTTGTTTCCGACTCTTCGTGACCCCATGGACCAGAGCACGCCAGGCCCTCCTGTCTTCCACTGCCTCCTGGAGTTTGGTCAAATTCATGTTGGTCGCTTCGGTGACACTGTCCAACCATCTCGTCCTCTGTCGTCCCCTTCTCCTCTTGCCTTCACACTTTCCCAACATCAGGGTCTTTTCCAGGGAGTCTTCTCTTCTCATGAGATGGCCAAAGTATTGGAGCCTCAGCTTCAGGATCTGTCCTTCCAGTGAGCACTCAGGGTTGATTTCCTTCAAAATGGATAGGTTTGTTCTCTTTGCAGTCCAGGGGACTCTCAAGAGTCTCCTCCAGCATCACAATTCAAAAGCATCAATTCTTCGGCAGTCAGCCTTCTTTATGGTCCAGCTCTCACTTCCATACATCGCTACTGGAAAAACCATAGCTTTGACTATGCGGACCTTTGTCAGCAAGGTGATGTCTCTGCTTTTTAAGATGCTGTCTAGGTTTGTCAGCACTTTCCTCCCAAGAAGCAGGCGTCTTTTAATTTCGTGGCTGCTGTCACCCTCTGCGTTAATCATGGAGCCCAAGAAGGTAAAATCTGTCACTACCTCCATATCTTCCCCTTCTATTTGCCAGGAGGTGATGGGACCAGTGGCCATGATCTTAGTTTTTTTGATGTTGAGCTTCAGACCATTTTTTGCACTCTCCTCTTTCACCCTCATTAAGAGGTTCTTTAATTCCTCCTCACTTTCTGCCATCAGAGTGGTATCATCTGCATATCTGAGGTTGTTGATATTTCTTCCGGCAATCTTAATTCCAGTTTGGGATTCCTCCAGTCCAGCCTTTCGCATGATGTATTCTGCATATAAGTTAAATAAGCAGGGAGACAATATACAGCCTTGTCATACTCCTTTCCCAATTTTGAACCAATCAGTTGTAGTACCTGTGGTGTTACTTAATTTGTCCATCCATACTATTTTTGCTGCTATTCCTACACCAGCCTTCCTCTTCTTCTAGCTATATGTCAACAGTCAACAGTTGTGAAAATGCTATTGATTCAATAGATCTACTCTAATTTGGATTGCCAATTGGCCTTAGGCCTTGCTATCTATAACTAATACAAATGTATATGGGCATGAAGTACCTAATGCCCCTTCATCATAAGTTATCTGTGTGGCAGCACAGCTGCCATGCATTTCCCCCCTCCCCCATGTTGGCTTACCCACTGACCTACTGGCGTGCGCTGTTCCTTCCCTCCCCATCACATGATCTTCCAGTCCAGGCAGGAGCCCGGATTTCACTTCTCCACCTCTTCCATCAGCTAGACACTCAGATGATCAGGCAGAGCAGGGATTTGAGGGGCCAGCTGCTAGAGGAGACAGAGAAGTGAAATCCGGGCTTCTGCTCTTACCTGAACATTCTGCAATGGAGAGGGTAGGAGTTTTTTGCAAGAGGGAGCTGTGTAGGTGTGTCTTATTTTGCTATTTCCCCCCTGTATATGTGTGTGTGGTGTTTTCCATGTTTGAATGATTTTTTAAAAAAAATGTTCTTTGGTTAATTTACTGTGTATTCATTCTGTTAAAGGTGTGTGTTTTGGGAGGTTGGGGAGACTTTTATGTTTGCTTCTGTGGTGGTATGAGGTCCAAGACTTTGTGCCAGTGCACCACTGGGCTGTGTCGGTGGTACCTAGTGATGATTGTATTATTGTTGGCTTTTGGATTAGCTTGATTCTCTCTTTCCTTCCCTCTGCCTTTTTTGACTAGTTTTTAAGGAATCTTTAGTGCCTTTGGAGTGCCAGAAAACATAGATGAGGACACACAAAACCAATAATCCAAAAGAAGCTTCCCCTTTCATGTAAAAAGGAAGGGCCAGTGTATAAGAAATATGAAAACATAAGAGGCATCACCCAAAAGAATATGAAATGAAATACATATGAAAATTTTCACCATGAACATCCCTAATGTTCAGTCCAGTGGATGGCAGATTATTATAAAAACCAAACCGAATTGCCTCCGATCTTATACTTTTCAAGGCCTCTTTAACTAAACACTCAACCTTTTCTTCAGGTATTGTTAACTTGTTTGTTTGTTTGCTGACAGCTCACTTACAAAATGTATGTATGCTGGAATCTGGAAATAATGACTAATGAAACAACAGCACTTCCCAGTTATTATAAATAGGAAGCGGTCTTTGAAAGAACATTTTTTTCTTTTTAGCCACTGGGAAGACAGATCAGGGGCCATAGACAGAGTCACACCAAAACAAAAAAAAACCGCACACACTTTAATTATTGTCATTAAGCTATAGACATCACTTTCCTAGCATTTTTATATATACATGCATAGTACACAAACTGCTAGTTAATATAACATTGTAACTATACATTTTCTGTGCAGGTGCTTTTATTGTTAATTTTGATGGGTTTAGATAGAGTCTCATTATACACAGCTCTTCTATTAATCAGAGGGAAACAGTGCCCTCCTTTATTTTTGTACAAATTATAGGCACTGTGCTTGGCTGGAGGTAAGTGGGAACAGAATTGTTCTGAAATCTTTTACATATTGTACTCCACTTTCTGTTACCAGGGCAACCACTTTCTCTATACTTGCTCAAAATGGATTCACCAATAGAGACTCTCTGACAGAGAGTTTAAATCACAGAAGAGAAGAAAACCTGAAGGGTAAAGGGAGGAAGAATGAAGGAAGCAACAGGATTAACATTCATAAACCCTCTCCCTCTCTCTCCCTCTCTCTCTATGTGTGTGTGTAGGCGTGCACGTACATACACACACATTTCAGTGTAGTAAAAAGAAAATAGTATAAATATTAAAGCAAGATACAGCTAAATTGGCTGACATTGGGAAGATTGTTCCCTGAGGCTTCTATGAAACCTAGCATAAACATAAAATGTGGAGGGGATTTGGGGAACCTGGAGGAACTTAAAAAGGGTGTTCCATGGGGAGAAAAACTCTTCTGTCTGTTTTTTCTACCCAGAACTGTTAGACTTCATACATCAATAATGAGCAGACAGAAATGGAAATAATACCTGCAACCAAAGCATTACCAATTTCTACATGCATGGTTCTGTCTTCAAAATTCTTTTATGCTGAAAATGATGGCACAGCATCAAAGTCTGCATTGGAAGCAAAGGCTTGTGATAGCATGTCATATTGGGCAACTGGCAGTTGGCAATTAGAGGGTGTTCTTGGGCAGGTTCTCTTCCCAAGTGGCTATGCCTGGAGGATTAAATTAGTGGGTATGCAAAGCTAAAGAGTGCTCCTTCTTCAGTGGTGGCTATTGCTTAATTGTTAGAGTGGCTGCTGAATATTACAAATGTTGAGATTCATTTGGCCGGAACATCTGAACAATTCTGGGAAGAGTTAAAAGACATTTGATTACTCTACAGCATTCCACAGGAGTGTGGGATTACACAAACCTTTAGATTACCTTATAGTTATTTATCATTAATCTTCTCCATCAATGCACTGGTGTCTTGCAGAGTATCATAGATAAAACTAGACAGATTTCTATCATTAGGTATTTCAATAGGTAACAAGAACAAACAGCTGAAGGAAGGGAGAGAGGCAAGAACCATAATGGACAAATTATGGTAGAGAATGTAGTTACAGCTGACTAGAGCTGAAAATGAGGATCAAGCCAAATCCCTTATTGGGTAAAATGGGATATAGGAAGGATTATGAAGGAGTAGAGGAAGGCAGCTCTGTTTACATGCTAGCTTGGACTATATGTCCATAATGTCTGATGCCTACTTTGCTCCTAAAACGAATCATTTCTAGAACATTAGTGATGAAGGAAATTATTTGGGGAACTTGTTCCATCTGTGATTCTGGCTCTCTTTCATCTAGCATAACTGCTCCACTGAAATCATGCTGAGTTCAGGGATCTAAGGCCTTCTATAAAGTTAGAAAACAAAAATATAAAAGAACTAGGTATATGCACTGTTTGGGATCAAATGTGTAAAATGAATTTAATTGGATGACCAGGGAGTGGAACAAAAAGCCCAGAGTCACTCACAGGAGGAAGTGGGACACCCACAGATCCTTTGTCTTAAATCTAGCCTTCACACATAGCAACCAGAAATGGTGAAAGGGAAGAAAAACTATGGGAGACATGGAGTGGATGGTAATGGAGAAGGATGGGAAGCACAGAAATTGGGCTGGAGGCTTGTTACCATCTTTCTTTCTCAACAGGAATAAACTTTTTTCCCCTTTGTGTAAACCTATTTGCTGTGCTGACAGAGGGAAGAAGTGGGAACTGAGGAAGAGAAGAGGATACAGTAAAATTCTAGGTGGCATGAAAGAATAGTTTTCTGTAAGAACAGCCCTTTTCTGCTACATACTTGGTTTTTGGAGCCCACATTAGCTTAGCTACGAACTTACATTAAAGTAAGCCCAAAGACTGGATTTCTGCTGTTGTTTTTATTAAGGAATTTCTTCCTCCAGCTCTTGGCTTTGTTGGCCAGTATCATATTCAAAAACTGAGTGCTTCCTGAACTCCAGTTGCAGACATTCTGTGGAAATCTGATGGTACACTTATTGCTCACGGCCTGCCGTATGATCAGCCTCTGCAGTTGGAGTTTCGCATGTAGTCTGTAGATATTAAATAGGATTCTGGCTGTTGTGTGAAATTGACTTTAGTAAGAGCTGTCTGGATAGCTCAGTGGTTTAGATATCTGGCCACAGAGCCAGAGGCTGGAAGTTTAATTCCCTCTGTGCCTCCTGTGGGTAGAGCCAGTCTGTGTGGCCTTGGACAAGCTACACAGTCCTAGGGTGCCCCCAGAAAAAGGGAATGATAAACCACTTCTGTGTATTCTCTACCTGGAAAGCCCTGAAAAGGTCATCATAAGTCAGAATTGACTTAACGGCACATGATGATGATGATTAGTTTGGGTTTTTTTGTTTTGTTTCTTTTTTTCTATTTATGTAGTTAGTTAATGTTTATGTCACAATCAGTTTTCAGTTTATCTTATAAGAAAATATACTACATTTTCTGAAATGAATGAGTGAATAAGTAGAGAAATACTTCCTGAGTCTGTACTACTGAGTGGAAAGTTGAAAGGAGTCAGGGCCAGGGTGTGGGGGAGGAATACCTTCCGCTTCTTCATACCAAGTGTACTCTGAAAAGCAGAATATCCTTTGATCTTAATGAAAAAATATCAGCAGTTTTCAAATGCTGGTTAAATTCTGCAACTGTTTGCTAAATTGCTATAAATCGGAAGATGGAAATTATGGAGTTCTCACATCACCTCCAGTTTGTACACTAATTACAGTTTGTGGTGCTAGACCAAGCAAAAGGTCTAGCAGTGACTTTCAGCCTTCTGATCAGCTGTATTTAGCATGTATTTCCATCCTTATTTGTATATAATTTGTGGATCAACAACATCACAGTTCCCCTAGAAACTTAAATATATGAAGCTGTGTTATAAAAAGAATAGTAAATTTCTAACAGATGGGAAAGCCATTCTTATGTGTTGCTTTCCTCAAGCACAAGTATACAGCATTAAATTTCAGGGTTGATTATGCTAGTGGTTAATAGTTTTATCAGCTCGTTCAAAATGCTCACAGTGTGACATCATTCTGCAGTTCATTAAGGACCCTAATGTATGATCTTTCTTCTTTTTCTCTCTCCCTAGTTTTCAGAAAACAATATTGATTCTCAAAAGCAGGTGGCAAATTATCAATAATTTTCCGTATGCTTCCTAAAGTGTCTGAGTGAAGACTATTATTGCCTAAACAGTGAACAGGTGTTAGGAAGCATTGGAGGTAGGTGCTTCTGCATACATGTGCACACATACACACACACACAGACCCAGGTCAGTGGTAAACGTGGAATCACTTGTGGGAAAGAAACATCACTCCACCAATTTTTAAGATACTTTATTCAGAGCATGAGAAGCTGCATGTAATCCAATGTTTAAAAACGCAGATGCATGTAATCCCACATTAGACATCCTCATAACATTTCCAACATGGTCTCAATTATTCAAGCACTTGGAGACTATTAAGAGTGCCTGAGTTCATTAAGAACAAATTCTTCAACCTCTGCCCTGGAAATGGGCTTGAGATGCTGTCTGTTAAAATTTACTAGAAGCACTGACTATTTCACAGTCTTCCATATATTTCTTCCCCCACATTCAAGGTACCCAGAACATGTGATAAGCAATATAAGCCAAGATGGCTTATTGGGCCCTAGCTGCTCTAATGAATCCACTCTGCCTCCCTCACATGCAGCAGTTTTATATGGTATGTGCTGTCAAATTGGAACCAACTTACAGAGATCCTAAAAGGGCTTTCAAGGTAAGTGAGATATTCAAGGAGTGGTTTTAGCTGTTCCACAAACCCAGTGATCTTCCTTGGCTGAGCAGGGATTCAAACCCAGGCCTCCTGACTCCTAGTCAGTTAGTCTGTTATAGCTACACAAGAGTGCAACTATGATATGGTGCAGCAGAACAAATCAGCATTCTATAAGGAAATTCTAAAAATGGGAGCAACCCAAACAAAAAATTAAAACTTTGAAACTGGGCTTCGGATCAGCACCAAATTTGGTGTGGTTGTAGTAGGTGCTGTCTGGCAAACTTTGAGAAGTTTGAGCAAGGGTTTTTCAGTTATGATTTTTTTTAAAGTTGAACTGTTTTAACCAACCCCATTGGTTCAAAATAGGAGACCCCAAATGACCCAAGATTTAAAATAGCTCACATAAATTGGAAGGCCAATCTTGCTTATCTTGAAAGAGAATTATTTGCCCCACCCACTTTTCTTTATTTGGAAAGAATCCAGACTGTAGGTGGCTATATAGCTATTAATTCCATGTTCTGTTCACACTAGCATCCAAATATTGGTCAAATAAAATTTCAGTAGGATTCAATTTTGACTGAATAATGTGTGTAGGGGGATCAGTGTCAGTAATGAAAAGAGGGCACATTTTTGTCCTGAAAAGCCTAAATTAGTTGGCAATGACAGGGGGCTTGAGCACTTATTTTCATTTGCAATCTAATGGATTGGGGGACCTAACTTGTGCTCCCTCAACCTCTTTCTTTTGCTGTCACAAGTTTTTAATTTCCTAAAATGTACCATAAGGAATCTTGCCTTGTGATATAACATTGTTTCAAGGGGCATGCAAATAATTCTCTTCAGAATAACAACATGCCCTGATATAAAATTGTTTTGAGATACTGTGGACAATTAAAAATGCTTGACAACCCTTCTGAGGAGGCATGATGAAAGCACTGAAAACTCTCCTGCCATTGGAATTTGTCCTTCAGAACAATGACAGCCCACATCCCACTTTCCAGGAGCAACCCAAGGTCTGAAAAAGGTGACACCTCACCCCAAAATTTTGGAATGAGGGATGCTTGGATGAGGGCTGGAAAGAGTGATAGATCCATTCCTTGTTCTGATCAATTCAGACTGTTTAAGAAAGCTAGACAATACATTGTCAAGCCGCTGGAGATTCCTCACCTACAGTGCGAGAGTGAGACAGTATGTGTTTTCTTTTTGCAATTAACAACAACAACAACAACAACAACAACAACAACAACCATACATACATACATGTCAAGGATAATTTCCACACTGAGGCAGAACAAGGCCTATGGTAATCAGCAGCCATACTTGTCAGGTGTGCAAAATGCTGAATCATGCAGTCTGGGATGATGCAATGTCCACAATGATTGGCTGTATGTAAATGTGCATGTGTATAACTGTGTGGACATGTGGAGAAGATGTAGGATCTCTTCTAATGAATGTCATGCTGCCGGTTTGTACTGCTGAACTTCTGTATATACTGTAAATACACTTGGTGTCAGAAGAAGCTGTCTTTGTCTGTGTCATTCAACTGGACTGCCTGGACTGAAACAAAAACTCTTCTAACTTACACCAACAAGGGGTTATGCTCCCAGAGATGTCTGCCTTGTGCCAGAGAAGCCAGTGAGTGCCAGAGGGTACCAGAGGAACCAGTCCAGAAGTGGAGAAAGTCCAGTAAGGTGAGTGTCCTGCCATTCAGAGCCCAGGAGGGGTAAAGGACGGAGGACGGAGATAAAAAGGCAGTAAAATGCAGTCAGTTGGGGCAGCAGGAATGAGAGGATTCCCTCTCACAAAGCTAAATGAACGGAACTATCTGACTTGGTCAATTAAAGCCGAAATGCTGCTGAGAAGGGAGGATTTGTGGAAGATTGTTTCCAAACCCCCCCCCCCCCGCTGTCCTGAATGAGGAACAGACAAAGCAAAATGAGAAGGCTTTAACAACAAATTTCTGTGCTTAGAGGACAGCCAATTAATACACGTGCGTGGACTGACCTCAGCTAGGCAGTGCTGGCAAGCTCTGCACCGTGTCTATGTTCGGGACTCTGCTGGCAGCAAAGTTGCTCTGACACGTAAATTATACAGAGCAAGGCTTGACCATGATGGAAGCATGTCAGAACACTTACAGCAGATGAGAAATCTGTTTGTGGAGCTTGAGCAGAGGGGCATGCAGTTCACAGAGAATCACAAAGTGTATGTGATCCTGAGCAGTCTTCCAGAAGACTACGATGTGCTAGTAACAAGCCTTGAATCCATGCCAGAGAGGGACTTAACCCTGGAGTATCTGACAGGCAGATTGTTGGAGGAAGAGGAAAAAAGGAATGAGAGGTCCCAAGTCAGAATGAGAGATGACATCTCACAGCAGAGGAGAGCTGCTTCCAGGAGCGACGGAGAACAGATGGGAAAGGCTCTTGCTGTAAGACGCTGTTTCAAGTGTGGATCGGAAAAACATTTGCAAAGGAACTACAGAGAAAAAGAAACTAGCCAGAGAAGCGAAGGCAAGAAGCAAGGGAGGATTTCTCTTGCACAGGCTTCTGATAAGGACTCCAAGGTCAACACCTGGAATCTTGACAGTGGAGCTGTTTGTCATTTAACTCATAAATCAGAGCTATTTTCTTCCCTAGGTGCTTCAAAACACAGCTATGTTAGCCTGGCGAATGGAGAAAAATTGGCAGTAACGGGAGAGGGAACAATTTACATTCCAGGTTTGCAAAGGGAACTACATGGTGTTTTGCATGTGCCCAAGTTAGACTGTAATATCTTAAGTGTCTCATGTTTGGACAAGGAGGGGTTTACAGTTACATTTGCTGATAGCACATGTGTAATTAAGAAAGGGAACAGGGTGTGTGCCACAGCAAAACTTGAAAATAATTTATATGTACTGAAGGGAAGAACACAAAACAATGTAACACATGCCATAGTCAAAAACACACCACCAAATGACCAGTGTGCTCATTTGATGCACAGGAGACTGGGTCATGCTAATTTCAGGGTAGTAGAAAAAATGCAAAAGATGGCAAAAGGTTTGAAAATGAAACCCTGTAAGAATTTTCTGGATTGCAATGTATGCAAAGTTGCAAAATCAAAGGTCCAAAGAACAAGCAAGGAAAGTAACAGGCAAACACAGAGGCCTTTCCAGTTGGTCCATGCAGATATAATAGGGCCTCTAGCGCCATCTATGGGAGGAGCTAAATATGTTTTAGTCTTGGTGGATGACCGTACACGTTTCTCATTCTGCTTTCTCATGAAAAATAAGGGAGAAGTGTTTGACCATTTCAGGAGATGGGTGAACTTTGTGGAAAGATGTTATGGCCAAAAGGTGGGCCAGTTGCAGACAGACAGAGGGTCTGAATTCATGTCTGGAAAGTTCTAGACGTGGCTGACAAAGATAGGGATACATCACAGAAAAACAAGTCCCTATTCTCCATTTCAAAATGGTGTGGCAGAACACAGGAATGGAGTCCTGCAAACCATGAAAGATGCCCTGTTAGCGGATGCTAACATGAGTAATTTGTACTGGGGAAAGGCGATTCAGACGGCGAACTACATAGTTAATAGAATTTGGTCTTCTGCCATAGAACAGACCCCATATGTCATGTTATATGGCAAAGAACCTTCCCTGCAACATATGAGAGTGTTTGGATGCAGTGCCTGGGTGCACATTCCAAAGGAAACAAGGAGAAAACGGAGACCAAAAGCCAAGAAAATGAGGTTTCTGGGGTATGAAAAAAGGTCTAAAGCATATAGATTCTTAGATGGAAATAGAAATGTGGTTATTTCCAGATCAGCCAATTTCTGTGAACATGAAAATTGGGACAAGGTTCATACAAACTCAGAAGTGTTCATACCCATAAACAATGGTGAAAAATCTCAGGAAATAGAGGTGGTTCCAAAGCAAGAGGCTGAAGGAAGCTCAAGTCCCAGCAGCTCAGAGGAGGAGGATGGGGAATGTAGTGAGGCAGAGAGTCAGCCTGTCATTAAAGAAGAACCAGAGATTCTCAGAAGGTCAGAAAGATCTAACAAAGGAATACCTCCATCAAGGTTTGGTGCGGGGGAAATAAGAGTTTGTCATGTGTTCCATGAACCTAAGAATTATGAAGAGGTGTTGCTTCTGCCTGAGGCAGAGAAAATGAAATGGCAACAAGCCATGAAAGAAGAGTTACAATCCATGGATGACCATGAAGTGTTTACAGAAACCACATTACCACCAGAACACAAAGCAATTGGGAGCAAATGGGTCTACAAAAGAAAAATGCAGATCAATGGGGAATATATGTACAAAGCCAGACTTGTGGCTCAGGGATACACACAAAGAAAAAATGTACACTATGATGAGTTTTTTTCCCCAACAGTAAAGGCAGAATCTTTGAGGCTAGCATTAACTCTGGCTGCTTCAAGAAATTACCTAGTTAGTCATTTTGACATAACTACAGCATACTTGAATGCAGATCTGCAAGAAGAGTTATACATGGCTCAGGCACCTGGGTTTGAGAGTTCTCAACCAGGAATGGTATATAGGTTAAACAAGGCAATTTATGGGCTTAAACAATCTGCACGAAATTTGAACCAGTGTCTAGATTTAGCACTTAGACTGAAGTTTAAGAGTAGCCTGGCAGACCCATGCCTTTATGTCCAAGAAAATGGAAAAGAGCAAAATATTTTGCTAGCATACGTTGATGACATATGCTTTATGTCAAAAGAACAAGCTCAAATTGATGTTTGAAAAACAATTGAAAAAGGAGTTCAAACTAAAGAACCTAGGCCAGATACAGAATTATTTGGGGGTTCAAATTCAGAAAAAAGGCAATGGTTATGCCCGAAATCAGAGATTAAAGATAGAGGAAATGCTAATAAAATACAACATGCAGAACTGCAAAAGTGTACAGACACCCATGACAGTAGATTTTCAAAAGTCAGAGGATGAAAGCAAAGAGTTTGAAGAACAAGAAGTGTACCAATCAGCAATTGGAAGTTTACAATATCTAGCAAATTGGACAAGGCCAGATATTGCTGCAGGAGTTAATATTCTGAGTAGGCATACTGCAAAGCCAACACAGAAACACTGGTTGGGGGTGAAAAGAATATTTAGATACCTAAAAGGTACCCTTGACACATGATTATTAATACAACCCTCTAGTGATTTAAAATTAAAGGTTTATGTAGATAGTGATTGGGCCAACGACATAGCTGACAGGAAATCAATATCAGGTTTCACAATAAAGTTTGCTGAGACATTGGTGGGATGGAAATCAAGGAAGCAAAGTTCCATTGCCACATCCACTGCTGAGGCAGAGTTTGCTGCTCTTTCAGAAGTATGTTCAAAGCTAGTGTGGTATAAGCAGTTGCTTACAGATCTGAAAATTAAAGTGGATCAGGCCATAACAGTGTTTGAGGACAACACCACATGTATACAGATGGCAACCACAGAAAAAATGAGAAGTAGAAGCAAACACATTGATATTAAATATCACAATGTTAGAGAGGCAGTAAAAGAAAAACTAATTCAACTGCGGTATTGTGAAACAGAAAAGAATGTGGCAGACATTCTAACAAAACCACTGAATGTGCAAAGACACAGAGAACTAACTGAAGAGTTGGGAATACGTTCTGCTCAGGTGTAAATTAGGAGGGGTGTCAAGGATAATTTCCACACTGAGGCAGAACAAGGCCTATGGTAATCAGCAGCCATACTTGTCAGGTGTGCAAAATGCTGAATCAGGCAGTCTGGGATGATGCAATGTCCACAATGATTGGCTGTATGTAAATGTGCATGTGTATAACTGTGTGGACATGTGGAGAAGATGTAGGATCTCTTCTAATGAATGTCATGCTGCCGGTTTGTACTGCTGAACTTCTGTATATACTGTAAATACACTTGGTGTCAGAAGAAGCTGTCTTTGTCTGTGTCATTCAACTGGACTGCCTGGACTGAAACAAAAACTCTTCTAACTTACACCAACAATACATACATACATACATACATACATACATACATACATACATACATACATACATACATACATACATACATACATACTGTTCCAATATTTAACAGACTCTTAGGTTTTTGGTTAAAACTTGCATCTATTATATAGTACCAGTCAATGTTTTTATAATTTTGATTGACTGTGCCTGATATTTTTAAATAACAACAACAGGTGAGGTGTCACCTTTCTCAGACCTTGAACAATTATTATCATCATCATTATCATCATCATCATTGCAGATCCTATTCTAGTAGAATCAATAAACATACAAACATGCAAACACCACAGATGATCCAAGAATTAAAGCAACAAATCAATCAAAAAGTTCAAGTAATTTAACCAAAATGCCTACATAAAATCAGTGTTCTTTCTCTTCAAGAAGCAAAGAACACACACATCCAAACACAGCATGCAGAACAATAACCTAATTGTTTTAAAAGCAATAAAGAATCATACCGTTCCTCAGATTTTTAACCAAGCAGTGACTAATGTAACTTTGTGCAACTTGGGTGCTTGCATAAGTTAGCTGTTGAGTTGATAGCACCAGAAAATATCTCACCTTTTCACAGAGTAAGATTGAGGGAGGGAAAATAACAATTCCTCCATCTTATGTGTCTGTCGTCTGTCCTTTGTTCAGCCTGTAGGCCATCTATGCTCATGGGGAGCAGTTCTGCTCAGCATTAACCCAGAAAGCCTGTTTCAGCCACCCCACTCTGTTTGCTGTCTGTGAGCAGAGACAGTTTGATGTAAGGGAACAGTCAAACATTTCTTCTCCATCCAAAATATTACAGTTCTAGTTTTTAGACAGGTAGCTGTGGTGTTCTGTTGAAGTAGCAACAAAAACAAACAGAAATGAAAAGTAAAACATAGAAGTATAACAGTATCTTTAAGACTAACAAATTTATTTTGGTGTGAGCTTTTGTGGATTGCAGTTGATTTAACAATGCCCTTTTTCAGACACATTGACAAGGGAACGGGCGGGGGAGGCAAAATACTGTGTTATTTTAAAGACTAAGAAATGTATTTCAGTGTAAGCATTTGTGAATCATGTAAAGAAGTGAACTGTGGTGCACAAAAGCTCATTTGGAAATAAAAGTGTTAATCTTAAAATTGTCACATTACTCTCTCTTTTTAATTTGTTCTTGTTAGCATAGTTCTAGGTGTGCTGTGCGGTGCATTTATTAAAGCAAAATTAAAGGAGGGGGAGAGAGAGAGAAAGGCAAAACATTGTGGCACTTGCCCTCCCAGGCCCCGAAATGAAGACGCAAGACAGTGATATGGATTAATACAGGCCACACTTTATTAAATCATTTCTGATTATAAAAATCATTGTCCTCATCAAATGAGGGGGCCTGCGGTAGTGCAGAGAAATAAATGTAGGGCATCCACGATACCCTTCTCAGTCAATGGGCGAGTCCCAGGCCCCCAGGTTCCAGCTGTCTTGACGACAGCAGGAACCCAGCCGGCCTCTAATAAACACCCCAGACCTCGAGCCATCTTTATTTGATGACTGTCGGTCCGAAAGTGGCCCAGCGCATCTTCCCGCCGCCAGCCCTGTAATCGCACGATCCGCAGAGCCGGGAGGTCGGATGCACTGTTGGCTTACCATAATTATCAAAGGGACACACCGAGACAACCAGTTTTTTCCCGCACTACCCACCAGTGTGACCGAGAAGAACCACCAATCAAATGCCAACAAACCCTTTTCCAGTGTGGGATAGGCGAAAAATCCCTCCATCCAGTAGCCAATCAGATTAGAGGTCAAAAATTCCTATCCGGCCCCATAAAGGCGACCACAAACACACTAGAAAGAGGGCGGGCGGGTGGGTGCCTGAACAAGAAAGAGGACACGTCAGGGGTGAGCGCTTCCTTAAATAACCTCTCGCCCCCTCCTTTTTCCACGTGACCGGAGCTGCCTTGCGTCCTTTGGGACCGAGGAGGGCAAAGCCAGCCCCGCATTTCAAGGACGTTGTAACGTCCTTCCTGCAGGCTGAAACTTCTCAGTGAGTCAGGTACCTAGCTTCCCCACTGTGCCACCTAGGAGAAGAGCCAGCCTGTGTAGCCTTGGGTAAGCTGCACAGTACCAGGGTGCCTCCTGAAGAAGGGCATGTTAAACTATTTATGGATACTCTATACCTACACAATTCTGGTAAGGATCATCCTATGTCAGAACTGACATCGTGGCACACAATTATAATTATAACAATTATTTAAAAATATTAAAAACTAAGATAGTTGTGTTTTTGTGGCTTGAAATCCACTGCTTCAGACAAAATCAACTTCTTCAGAATGAAGTGTATTTTAAGCTACTGAAAGCTCACACTTAAATACATCTGTTAATCTGCAAAGTGAGACAATATTTTGACTTCACTTTTCTCTCTTTTCCACACCTTCAGTTCTTCCAACACCTTGTACAAAGGTCATGCTTTCTGTTGTTGTTATGTGCCATCAAGTCAGACCTATGGCATCCCTATGAATGAGAGATCTCCAAAATGTCCTGTCCTCAACAGCACTGCTCCGGTTTTGCAAACTCAAGCTTATGGCTTCCTTTAGGAAGTCAACCCATCTCATAGTTGGTCTTCCTCTTTTCCTGCTGCCTTCAACCTTTCCCAGCATTATTGTCTTGGACGTAGTTATTGTCTAAGTATTGTCTAAGTAGTCAGCATTATTGTCTAAGTAGTGCTTAGTACATTTTATATCTCCAGAATAGGATTCTTAGACACCCTGAATAAATATAGGCAAAGCAAGATATAACAAATTGTGCTGCAATATTTGACAAGATACTAGTTTTAGAAAAACATCTGTGAGGGCAGAGGGATTGGCATTGCATATCTGACTGATGGACCCAAGAGAGCATGTATTAATCACAGCATTCAGGGTTTTCCATGAATTTTGTTTGCATCTTAGTGGCACATACTGTATTCACACCCATTCAGAACAGTGTAGTTCACCAAAGCTTGCAGATTAAATCAATTATCTAATTGCCACAGTCAGTTAAAAGTGAAATTAAATGGATTCTGAACATTAATAACAGGTTGTTATAAGACAAACTATCTCTTAATGATGCATAGAACCTTGATGAAAATATATTTCCTGTTTTCTTAGTGGTGATCACATAGGGGAATATTTTTTTTAATCTAGTTTATTTAAAATGAATATTGATTGAACGGCTGATAATTAATGACCAAAATTTTTGATTAAAAATGAGTTCATTTAGTGAACAATTGAACTGTAAAGTATAAAGTTAAAAATAGACAAGAAAATAATAGACTGTTATCACAAACACACACTGAATATTCACACAGATTATGAATGCTGCTACCTTCAGACCTTAAATTAGCATTTCCATGTACTCACTGAGAGCATAAATCTATGCTACAATAAAGAATAGACAATGGTGTGTTTGAATTTAAATACAAAGCAGAATTACAGAGTGTAGGTGGGGAAAACCTTGAAATATGAAGAAAGCATAGTGTTTACTCTGGAGCAGGGAAGATATCCCCTTCCCTCTGCCTTTACATAAAGCCCAATGCACTTCTGCCCAATATTGTGGGATCTTTCACTTCTCTCTCTCTACAGAGCCTACTTGTGTTTTAAAAAATGTGAGATGGAGGTATTTCTGTGGAGAGGAAGGTGCAGCAAAGCTGCTTCCACGAACCAAGTCAGATGTGCCTAAGCCTGTACCCAACTTTATATTTTAAAAGGAATATGCTTAAAGGATGGTAAGTTGTGACATTTGAAGACACTTGAACAGATTTGCTAGAGAAAGCCATATGAGACCATGGTTTGTGCTCTATGCAACCTTAGGGTTTCACAAAAGTTGGAGTGGGAGATTCAAAAGGACAGAGAATGATAAACTTCACCTAGCTTCTCTGAGCTTACTCATTTCTTCCTTGCAATCTACTGCAGCAGGATACAGCTGGGTGCTTTTAACTGATGCTTTCAGTTCACGTGGGGCACCATCTCTCTCTCTCTCTCTGTCTTTCATTTTGTGTGTGTGTGTGGTTTCTGCATCCCCAGAAGATCTGAAATTGCCTCTTAGACCCACTCAGGTTGTCTATTGCAGCCATAAATACACGGCCTAGAAATGTATGGCCTAGAACTTCCCCAGAATTCCTGGTAGTGTCCGGGTATCCACAGCAACTGTGATATAATTTAGAATGAAGGAATTTTAAAACAACTAGAATAAAGCATTAGGGATGAATGAGTCTGACAGTAGATAGATCTTATACATGGCCCTGTTAAAAGGATTAGACAAATTAATGGAGCAAGACCAATCAATGGCTATTAGACGTGAGAGCTAAGTAGAATCACCTCTGCAGGGAAGCATGGCTTTTGTTAGGGAATTCTGTAGACAGGAACGGAAAATGACTACAGGCTTCACGCTGTGCTTTTAAGCCTCCTAAAACTTTGGATAGCCACCATTGGACATGGAAGGAGGTACTGGAAATGTCTTCATTTGAACTAACACAGGGGTTCTTCTATTCTTATTGGTGAGGTTATGCCTACGGGCAGGAATAAGAAAATAAATATTTTGTGTAGCAGTAGAGTTCTGTATTGGGATCTTTATCTAGATAAAGAGCTCTGGCAATAATGAGTATGACAACATACACTGGGCAAAAATTTCATTTCACTTCAAAAGAATTTGCAAAATCAGCATATTCTGCATATTTGGAGTGGAAAGAATTTGATACATAAAAGAACGGAATATGGGAAAAAACCAAAACTGTCAGATTGGTCTATCCAAGCCCAGGGCTTTGAGTGCATAAATCTTAAAATTCAGGGGTTGAATCCCTACTAGGGATTTATATCCTGACCTGGTTTATCTTCACATGGAAAATGAGCAAATGCAAACACCTGTCTCCTCATGTGGAAATGGGGGAAATGGTCTCAGAGAGATTTTCCCTGTTTCCAAGATTTATTCTTGTGTATATCTGTAAACAGACAAAAGGTAGAAGTATGATAACCCCTTAACATGCGTTAGATAAGTTGTTCACTTCTTTGGTCAGCCTCTGCTTTTGTGTTTGCCTTGTGTGTGTGCTTAGCTACACAAATGGAGGAGATACTAGTTTCGGGCAGAGGAATTTTTCACAAACGTGTAAAACTGTGATAAAAAATTAGAAAGTGCTTAGTATTTTAGTCCTGCTCTGCAGGTAATACAGTTTTGAGAATTCTTCACATGACTGTCTTGCCAGATTGAGATGGTTTGTCTTGTCCATGATCTGGTCTTTCCCCATGTACCTAACCCTTGTGCATTCAACCACATTAGAGGTGAATTAGGGTTCCCTCTTTGAGTTCCTTCTTTGACTTTTTTGAGATGCTTCTGTGGTCCTCTCCAAGCTAAGAATACCTGTGCTAGCTGAATTTGGCTGGTCCAGGTAGGTGATGAACTTTTCAGGTGAGTTTTAAAACAAAACAAAACAGAAACTTACCAGCACACTCAATTGTCTTCATACACCCTTTGCCTCATTTACACATATGATGTTTAAATAAGCTATTGGTTCAATGAAGTTCATAGCACAAAGGGAGACATGTACAACAAGCAGATGGCAATCTAAACTGTGTGAGAGAGATTCAAAAGTGATTTCAACTTCTGTTTTGAAAATGTCCTTAGTGTAAATGCTCTACATTAAAAGCTTTTTATGTCAGAGTTTTCAAATATAATGAAATAACAAGCACAAAGAGAGTCGGGTCCCTCAAACTTTATGGGAGGTCCACTGAAACAATAAGTGGGTTGAGAATTACAGCCATTGCAACCAGCAATTCAATAATTTTGTTCAGTAGGATATATTTATGATGTATTTACAGGGGTAGCCAGAGTTCAAGAGCCCATAATGTAGCTACTGTGAATAATCCCATTAATTTTGTTTCTTTCTATCCTGAGGCATCGATGTCATTCACATCTAAAAGCTTGCTTGCAATAGCAGATTCTTTCACACCACATTTGCACTGCATCTGGCACCCAGATACTAATCTATTCAAGATGTTGCCAAGCATCCATATTCATCAGATTAAAGATTTCTTGAAAGGCCGGGTTTTTTCTCTCTCTTTTTCTTTCCCCTGAGTGACAGTTTCCCCAGGTAGGATATTAGTAAGTAAAGCTCTATGGGGAAGTTTCTCTCAGAGGAGTTACCATCACTCTGGGAGTCCTCAATTGCTTCATTTATTTGAGATTCATCAACCTCACCAGAGACTTACTTTACATCTGAGCCTCATGTTGAACGAGTATACATTAGTTAAGGGATGAAGCTTGTGTCAGCTAGAAGTAACTGAGTGGTTGCTTCTTAATGGGAAAAGACTATACTATTTAGCTATTCTCCCTTGCCAGAGCTTTGGTTCCCCAAGAAGGTAGGGAGAGAATTAGGGTGAGCATTGCATGGATAGAGCAAAAATATTTTTCAAGTTGTGTGCATGTGTGAATAGGCTAATAGTATTGCTTATTCATCCATTCATTTGCAATTATTTAGATTCCATTTCTCTTACAATGGGAATATGAAAATTTTTCACTCCAATGTTGCTGTGTTCCTTTGAATCTTTTCTGCACCCTTTGTTCATAGTAGACTGGAAATCAGTATGCATTTTTGTATATTTTCTGTAATGTGCACATTTACTTATATCTCTGTTAGTTCAGTGCCTGCTGTGGACCCAGTAGCTGGGAGTTCACTTCCCTCTGTGACTCCCGGGAGAGCAACCAGCCTGTTTAGCCTTGGGCAACCTGCACAATCCAAGGATGCTCCCAGAAGAAGAGAATGGCAAACCACTTCTGAGCACTCTATAGATAAAAAAAACCCCTGGAAAGGGTCACCATAAAAAGACTAGACAGTGTCTAATAGTTATTATTAATGCAAAAGCCACATCACTATAATATACATTTATTTACCATTTGCAATGTATTCATTTTTATACATATTTCATCCCCAATTATTAAAGCTGATGTATGTTATTCTCTACCAGAATTCTTCACCATTAACTATGTTGACTAGGATTGCTGGGAGATGTAGAAGGAGATGTGTTCATTATGAAAGAAATAGTATTGAACATCATCATCATGATACACTTTTTAAAAACTCTGGGCAACTTCCCCCAGCAGTGTTGTACAGATGATAAAAAGTGCGAGGAACAGAACAGAGCCTGTACAAACTCCACAAAGCAAAAGTTATAGGATTTTCTAAAATTTTCTCAGCATCATCTTCTAAAAGTATTGTTTCATGAAGGGGCTGGATCATTTCAGTTCACAGCAATAATCAGATGGTTTTGTAGAGTAAAGCCTTTAATAATCATTAGCAGTGAAAAATGCAGGGCAATGTGTGGCCTTTTGGGAGAGAGAGAGAGAACATACCAAACTAAAATATTGGGGTGTGTACTGGTATTTCTTTAGAACAGTGGTTCCCAATGTTGGGTAAGCCAGTTCTTCTCGGACTTTAATTCCCAGAAGCCTTCACCACCAGCAGTGCTGGCTAGGATTTCTGGGAATTGCAGTCCAAGAACACCTGGTTACCCAAGCTGGGGGCCACTGGTCTAGAATATATTCAATTTGTTTTCAGCCAAACCAATATCTTTTTTTCCCCCTGAAGTATTCTCATATACAATAACCATGGCTCATCATACCATATTCCCTAGCATTTTGGCTGAGCTTCTGATTCCAAAGGAACCTGATATCAGTATCTTCTTATCAGCAGGAGGCTTTCTGTTACATGCATTGAAAATGTATAATTTGTCAACTGTTCTTTCAGGTGATGTCATCAATCTAAATGAACAAAAAGTACAAACAGTGAAGTGTTACAAACCAGGGTGGTGGTGGTGGAATAGTACAATCTAGACATGGTGAAACTTTGGTGCCTTAAAGGCAAATTGGAATTCCAAGTAAATTATCCTGTTACACAATGACTGAATTATGGAAGAGAGACTCAGCAGAATCTTGAAACTTGTGCATTAGTTGGCTTCTTTTCTTCGTGGAGGTGGTATCCTCTTTTACAGTTTTCAAAGCATTTTGGATTGTTTTGACTCGATAAAACAGAATGCCTCCTACTCTTCCTGTTGTTGTTTCCCTTTAATGTCGTCTTGCAGTGCTATTCCCTTTTCTGTGCCTGTCATATGGTGCTTTCAGAATATGACTGACAAACCTCTGTGACAGATTCAGCTTGGTTGCTCTTCTCTGGCAATAATCAGTGTGCCATGTGTTGCAAGGTGAGAGGGTTCCAGGTAGAAAAAAAACAGCATTTTCAAGGTCACACAGCACATAAACAGCCTGATAAAGTATAAATAAAGTATAAAGTACAAATCTCAGCCCTGAGATTTAACAGCTGTTTCATGTTATATAGGTTGGTTTGGGGATCAGCACATCCTATCCCCCCATAAACATCTACTCATTGATATGAAGGAATGCCCACATCATATTTATTTATTTATTTATTTATTTCTCACCTTTCTCCCCAAAATGACCCAAGGCGGCTTGCGTTATTAAAACAGTATTTAAAAGCTAAAAACAGTAATTATACAAATATTTAAAAACAATTAAACAAGTATTATATTTAAATGATAACTAAGATCAATATTAAAACACGTTTAAAACAACAGAGCACAACAATCCATTTAAAACCCCTCTCAGACCACCAGTCATTAAAAGCCTGCCTGAAGAGAAAAGTCTTTGCTTGCTTTTGGAAGGACAACAAAGATGGGGCCAGCCTAGCTTCCCATGGGAGGGAGTTCCAGAGTCTGGAAGCAGTGATAGAGCAGGCCCTCTCCCATGTCCCCACCAAGCACACCTGTGGGACTGAGATAAAACCCACACACCCGATGATCTTAATGCCTGGGCAGGCTTATAAAGGGAGATGCAGTCTTTTGAGATAGCTTGGACCCAAGTCATTTAGGGTTTTGTAGGTTAAAACCAGCACTTTTAATTGTGTCTGGAAACAGATTGGCAGCCAGTGAAGCTGCTGTAACAGCAGAGTAATATGTTCTCTCTCATACATGAGACGAATTTCATCATAGTTTAATATAAATTGTAACCTGAAGAATGAGAAAAAGTTTGGGGGCACTTCCTAGGAATCTAACAGTTTCTTAGCTTCTTAATTTTCAGATTCATTGTATTTTAGCCTCCACGGATATCATCTGCAATCTGAGCTCCATGGTTTTGAGGTGATTTTGATACGCTTAGGCTGTAATTGGATGCTAATAATTGAGCAGGGGTTTCTTCACGGTGTTTCCAGCAGGGAATAGAAAAGAAGTCTCTGATGGGTTTTCACCCCATGAGATGTTCAAGAGATGTTGTGTTTGGATCCTCCATGGTATTTTCACTGTTGAAACATGTTTTACCTGTTAATTAACACAACTTTGCTTTAATATGCAGAATGATTAGCGGGGGTTCATTCTCATGCTAGAAATTCTGCATGGTGAAACATATTAGGACCAGTTTTAATCACCTCAGTTTTCTTTGAACTATTGAGGCATCTTCCTTGTGTAATGTTATCCAGTAAAATCAGATTATACTGAAATAGAAAGAGTTGATACAATTTGGTGTTCTTGAAATTAGAACTACTCAGAATGTGATATTACTTCAGCAACCATTTTGTCAAATAAGGACTTTCTGGGAGATGTTATTATTGTTTACCCTGAATCTTTTGAACAATGTTTCATGTTCTAATTTTAAATCTTTTAAATAATTGAAACTTTTGATATATACCTCACTTCCACCTCCTCTTCCTTCACATCTTTGCCTTAAATTAGTTTACCAGAGTTGGAAAAAAATGTAACATCAGTAGTTAAAAGAAAAGAAAAATGAATAAATTATGGTCAGATTCTTATTGGTTAGTTATACCCAGTGCAAGAGCAGTAGTGTAAAATTACAGTGCCAAATTGTGACTAGTTAGCAAGCCGCTGCTTGTAGCCTTTGTATATCATTTGCATGAGTCGCTGAAATTCTTTTATTCCCCCTCCATGCTATCTCTACTTCAAATCCAGCCTGCTGGGAGGCTACTACTGTATTTTTTCTGTATTTCATCGTGCAGTACAACCGACATCCCATTGAGTGTGTAGTCGAAAACTGATTCATCTGGTGTGTTGTCCCACATCTCTCAACCACTAACATTCCACAAAAATAAATATTTCATTGGCACCCAAGGAGTTCTTTGTTTCATTTTTACTGGATGGGGAATGGTAGATTGTGAAGGCATTGATGCCACACAGGTCCCAATCCAGATCCCATACTTACTTGAAGGTAAAAGAAAGAAAGAAAATGATTTAATGCTACAAGCTATGCATTTAATATGGTGTGCCATTTAGCCTTCAACTACAGAGAAGTACTATCAGCATTCAGGTATTTCCTTATTAGGAAAGCAACTCATGAACTGTAGATTAGCAATCCCAGGCTTGACCCATATATGAGCAGTAGATTGTATCCTGTGACTTTCTCAGGATATAGAGATCAATCTGCATTGTTCAGACTTGTGGAAAGAAAAATATATTATTGAATGGTATCCCTATCCCATGGAAACGTCCTCAAGTTCTTGTTCTTTTTTAAAGTCCAACACTCACTTGCATTTCTGAATGGTAGCCCACCCTTTCATTTCAGGATGTGACTGCTTCATTCTGATGCATGGGTTCCCTGAAGCCCTATTCAAGAATTCATGAGAGGGCCAACCTTCATGAGGTATGAAAAGGAGAAGGCTAGCTCTGCCTCCTTCCAGTGTCCCTCTCTCCATGTGGAGATGGATAGTATGGAAAAGGGTGCCTCTGTTCAATGTGGAGGCTGTGCATGGGAACAGGGTTTTCTATAGCATTCTGAAGATGGAAGCTGTCCTCTTTAGAATGTGGCTCTCTACAGATGGAACTGGAGATATCTTGCCTCCTTCCCTTGTATTTTCAGTATGACCCTATCTTGAACCCCTGGAGAGGGTTTGCATCATCACAACTATTGGATTTGTAGATCTACTTAACTGTGGCAGTGAATGCAGCTAAGGAACAGAGAAATAGCACATAACATTGAACGTTATCAAAGTAATGTATTTTTCTGTTATCTTCAACTTTTTTTAAAAAAACTTGAACACTTATAATTTTAAAGGCAGAATGGTTTACAAAAAAGGGCACTATTTTGATATTACTGCCCTTTGGGCAACACTGTTTTTGAAGCAGGTTGCTATTCCTTTTATATTTTATTTTCTGAATCTCCATGGAAATAAGAAATCAAGGCTAAACAAATTTTGTACTTTTCATGAATGTTTTCTGAACTGAAAGGAACTGTGTTCAACCACAAGAACTAAAATTAGTAGCAGGTTCAAAGGCTAACAGCATGCTCATTATCTAGAGTAATACACATGTAATGGATGACGTGTGGATAACAGAGAAATCCTCGTTCCAGCATTAGATTCTATTAGCAAAATAAATTAGCAGTGTCATCTCAATCATCATCAAAAGGAGTAGTAGTTCTGATTGCAGAGTTAGGTTTAAAAATGAGGATTGATCAAATTCCTGTAGCTATGCACCCGAAGCAACGATTAACATTTGAACAGCTGGTTTGACTGATGAGAGCAGGGATGATGATTACTATTGGCTGTCACTGACAGAAGCGCCTTTTGCTTGAGCCTTGGAAACATTTTATAATCATATGATAGGGTGAAAAAAGGTCAAAAATAGTCCACGCCTCCATTAAATTCAGAAATAATTAGTGTGCAGTGTCAGAAAATATACAAATATTTATAGGGACAGAAAATGTACATAAAGTTCCATGATAAAAATGAGACAGGCTTCAAACTTCCAGGCTAATTTAACAGGTTAAGCCAAATTCCATGTAATATGACAAATGCAGCTTCTCATCTCAGTGGTTTCTGACAATAAACTGGGGCCTCTCTCTGCTGCCCTCTGCACTAGATAGTCCTTGCAGATCTAATTCAAACAGTCTTTCCAGCTTCTGCTGCTCATCTTCCTGCTTGTGTTTCCTGCTGGGCCTTTGTGCAAACTTCCCTTCGGGTTGACGGCAGCAGGATTGACAGAGGGGGGAGCCACAGGAGCTCTTGTTGTGCCACGGGAAAGGCTCACTGCTGAATGACGTAGAAAGCTATGGGAAGAGGGTGGAAAATGGGGTGGAAATGGGATGGAGATATGTGGAACGAGGACAAAGAGAGAAACCAGGTAAAGGGAGGGGAATCAGCATCAAAGGAAATGATAGATAATGGACCAGCAGGGTCTATGAGGTGTGAGGAAAGCAGAATGAATGGTAGGTAATTAAGGGAGAGGACAGATTGGGCTCAGGAGAGAACAGGGACTATGTTTTTCCTCTCTCTGGTGTCTGTGTCTATGTGCATTTTCCCTTTCTCCATATCTGAGTGCCAGTTCCCCACATTTCTAAATATATTTAGATCTCTCTCTGTGTGCACCCTGTGAGGAAGAGAGATGATGGGGAAAGGTGGTTGGCAGCTAAATGGAGACAGAGTTTTGCCTTCTGTGATGATTTGTGACCAGCCCTCTCCACCTCAGCAGCCATTTTTGTATGCTCCTTGTGGCAGACGTTTAGTGACAGTACCCACAAGATTCTCTCACAGTTCCACTTGTACCCATGAGTCCAGAATGGAAAGCTTTTAATTCACCAAACCTGCAACAGCATGGCAGTGGCTGATAATTCCACTGGAGATCCCTGGCATAATTTACACCAACAGGATTCTGGCCTATGTGAGTGTTCTTCACATTCATTTATGATTAGCTGCTCTTCTGCCTGTTCTGGTTTTTAATTTTCAAAGGGGGGTTAGATCATATTTGTATACAGCATGGGAGAGAAAGAGGATAACAGCACACTATTGTGACATAAACAATTGAAAACATAGGCTAGTGCCCATATAAGGTGAACTCAAGACTTTTTATCTCTCCCCATGATAGCAAACCTTTCTTTCCACGAATATAAAACTATTTATAGATTTGAAGTTGTTTAGCAAACACACACACACAAACACACCTTAAACAGTCTTCATTTATGTGTGTGTGTGGGAATCCTGCATGTAATTTTGGTTTCAGATTCAAAGATATATCTTTGCTTTATTTGTCAGTTGATACCACTTAACCTTGATTGATGTGCATAAAGATTGTATTTCTAGCAAGATGTATTTCTATGTCAATTATGGCTTTTCCTCTTTTTATTTTTGTCTACTGTCAGATAATTCAAACAGCCCTTCACTAAGAAGAAACAAGGAAAGAAAGAACAAGATGCATAATTAAGAATATATAAAAGAAACTGTAATTAGTGTGCATAAGGTAAAAATGCAAATTTTCCTTGTGCCTTTGTAGATGAAGGTGTTCAGAAATCAGCGGTTAATCCATGGAGATTTCATTAATGAGTCAACAGGAGTATAACAATTCAGCAGATACTTAATAGATACCTAAAATATGTTTATACATCTGCTGCATTCTCTTTTGTGACTCATAATTAAAGCAGCTATTGAAACTCTCTAGGGGCAACCTGTTTCGGAGGAAGAATGAATTGATAGATGGCAAAATGCTGATTCTGAAATGAAAGCTATTTTGCTGGTGGTAGTTTTTTCTAATGCTAATCTCCCACATAAGCACTTTTTTTATAATGGCATTCCTATCCATTTTTATCAACCATCCATATTTTATTTCTATGGAAATGAAAGAGAACGCCAGAGCTGGTTCACACAGTTACCTAACAAGGGCCTCTTTTTGGACAGTAGCAGAAAGCAAACACAACTAGCTGTACAGAAACAACCTTTAAAAAAAAAACTCACAATCTTTCTATCAGATTTGTGAAGAAATTAGCAAATTTTGAAACGCTCAGGAAAAACAATCTGAAGAAAATCCTTCATCATCTGCACTGGCTAAATTCAATTGATAAAGTTATTTCACTTAACCTCTATGCATGCTTATGGAGTGGGACAGGGGAGTGCCACATCTCCATATTTCAGAGGGTGTCACTCCAGACCCTGTCAGGAGATGTCACTGCTTCCCTGTAGCTATTGAAGATGAGACAGCAAACCTGGTTCAGCACCACAAACATGATATACACAGTGCAGTAGAAGTGCAATAGGACTCCTGGATCGACGGGATCAGGATCTGCTGATTCATTTATCCACAGTCTGAAAATATTAAAGACAATTAAATAAATATCCTAGAAATATACTGTATTTTTCCGTGTATAAGACACTACCTTTTCCTAAAATCATTACACTAAAAATTGAGGGGCGTCTTATACACGGAAGTAAGCTGGAACACGGAGAGAACAAAACTGCCCATACCTTGCCTCTGTAAACAGGCTTCCTTCAATCATGAGGCTTAGCTGCCTCCAATCAGGAGCCTTATGGAACTGACGTCAACTGATGCTGAACAAACCAATTAGAACACACTTCATTGGAGGTGGAGCCTGTAGGCTCAGATTCAACAGGGACTCCTAATGTCTGAGTGTTCTGAGCCCAGAGGCTGAATACTCAAAACTAAGTTTTCTTAATTTTGGGGTTAGAAAAGGGGGGGATCTTATAAACTGGGGCATCTTATAAATGGAAAAATACGGTATATATTTCTAAAGATGAAGTTACCAGAATGATAGGGAGCCAGAGACCATTCTCTGTATAGCATTCACTAAAGAAATATATTTCCATGATTTCATTACCAGAACTGGACACTAGAGGGAGGAAGAGACCATGCTATGTATAGTGTTCACTATTAAAATACTGTTCACTCCAATCTGAGTTTTTCAGCACTGAGGGGTTTGGGACTGATCCCCCGCTGATATGGGGTCCTACTGTAATTTAAAGCCTGATTTTAGAGTTAAACACAAGAAGCCTATTGGCTGGATGGGTAGAGCTATCTCTCAATTTCTCTGACATTTAAATGTCAACTTCTTTACACTGAACTAATGAACAAATCTGGAAATTTCGGAAAGGGGAAAAAAAGGAATGTAACAAATCCTAAGATATACTCAAACAGTTGAAATAAAAGAGAGCCGTATGTATCCTTACATAACACAATTAATTGCAAGAGTGGGTTCTCACCTTTATACACCACTAAAAACATACCATCTGCTAGCTTTCGTGGACAGTCCTGATCCACAAAAGCTAGCAGATTGTATGATTTTATTATTATTATTATTTCGTGGTCTGTAAAGGTATCATCTATTCTTGCAATTATATTTAAACAGAACACTCATAAATATTGACAGTCTAACAACAGATGAACTACTTGTTGTAGTGGCAGCAAAACAAAAAATTGAAAATGGTGCCAATATCTGAATGGTTCGTTGTTTATATGAGTCTGAGATCTATTATGTAACTCTGTACTGTATTCAGTAATCAACCATGTCAATATTACACACAAACTCCCCAAAGGGTCTCCATGTTTGTCCATACTCTGTTCCAGTAAAACAAACTCATAGCATCTGAAATAAGTTTAGAGAGTTCTTATTGCCCAGAATTCTATTGCATTTATGCCAGCATAAGTACAACAGTATAAATCACAGCAGTGAATTGCCACTAGTTAAGGGGGTCACCATTTCTGTTCATCATCATGTGGCAAGTCATGTAACTGGTGGACAGTGAGGAATGCAAGTGGTGACTTCTTAATTGGCAGTAATTTACGACTCTGATTCATCTTGCTCCACTTACACTAGTGTTATTAAACCCTAGGCTTCTGGCCAGAGTTCCCATTTAATTGTGGTAGTTTTTTAGAGTGGTAGCTAGGTTAATCTGTTTCTGCAGCAACAATAACAAAAGCAAAAGTATAAAAGCTTTAAGTCTAACAAATTTATTTCATGATGAGTTTTTTCTGTCAGGTACTTGGAGCACTGTACCTGTATTTAGTTGTAACCTGCTATAAGACCATACAATAAAAGTGATGTGATTGAAATAACACAACACAGAGTTCTATTGTAAGCATTCAGAATATGTGCATAACTATTGCTGGGTCATATGTTATTCCAGGTAGTGGGCTCAAGAGTATCTGCCTTGTCTACCATATGAATGAAGAACCTGTTCAGTTAAGTTGTGAATTAATCCTGAAGTGCATTCATTATCTACCAGAGTTCATGATGAAACAAGATGGGAATGTGTAAATTCTGTGTTTGCTTGCATCTTTTTTACTCCTGTTCACCCCATTCAGTGTTTATGAATTTCTGGGCAAGTAAGAAAAAAATCTCTAGGATAAGACTTTAGAAATAGCTTATACAAACTCTACATATTTCTTCTTCACCAATACAAATCAAGCATAAGTATGTTATTTGCTTTGCTGCTGCAATTGACAAGAAAGGACAATACATATTTGGACTACTGACATGAAACCTGGAAACTCTGATGAATTTCAGAAGCTTTTGAATATTAAGAATTTCGGACCTTTCTTTCTTGGATGAAAAGAGATTATTGTATGTATGGAGGATTGTCATTGCAGAATTTGTACAACAGAAAAGAGACACTGCATGAAATGTCAAGGGAAGAGCCTGCTTAACAGGCCTCTGATTTTTCAGACTTCGCAAAGCATATATGAATGAAGAAAGGTTAGGTGCGTGTCAAGATCAGAAGACTTTTCAAACTGTTTTTTTAACTGATCCATGCTGAAAAGGAAACCCATTGGTCAGGATTTTGTTACACTGGATAAATGCGGTGTGTGTGTGTATCCATTATATACACCATGTCCTTATAACTTCAAAATAGCTGGAAGGATTTTCCTCAAATGTTCCAGAAATATTCATGTTGGGAGGGCAACCAAGCATGAAAAGTTTCAGTGGAGGGAAAAAAGGCACTACATTTTGAGAATGTGCCATGAAACCAGAGAGCTGCAATTCAGTGCGTCTGTGAGGTTAAATTTAGCTTTGTTACTAGTGAAAGCTGTCACGTTACACAGAAATGTAAATTCCTCTGCAGAGAGGAACTACAGGGCTTTCCTCATTTAACCTCTACTTGTAGCAAGGATGAGTTCACCTACAAGGCCCCATTATTTTTTGACATTGCTCCGAAACTATTATTTCCTTTTTATTAGAAACGCGGTGGTAGGATGTGGAAAGACGGCAACTCCATATTTTATTTATGCTTATCTTCACACTAAAAAAAAAAAGTTTATTCACCATTCAATTGAAACGGAGGTTAAAAAACAAAGGAGCTATAAAATATTCCTCATCTGGCTGTCACTGGATTTGGCATAGGATGATTGTTTTCCTGCCATTCAGTGAGACCTGGACACCCAAGAGCAAAAATATGTGTGGAGAAAAAAAGGAGGAAGGGAGGATTAGGAGAAAGCAGATTCACTTTTTCCTATGTTGTTTCTTGTTGTTTCTTTCTTTTTTCGAAATTGCTAACCCTGAAACTAATCCTGGGTGAACTAAGGCAAGGATGGGAGTTTTGGATTTCTTGAACTACAAATCCCACATTTCTACACTCCAGGTGTTTTACCTGACAGACACTAAATAAGGCTCATTTGGAAGAAAGGCTTCAACAGGCCTAGCTACCCGTAAGCTTCCTGTTCAGAAAGAAAGCTCTCGGCTAGCACTGGTGCAGGAGTAGAAAGCTTGGGCACAACCAGGCCTAACTAAGAGCCTGTTCCCACTGCCAGAATAAATCGGCAGAGCAAGCGTATTTCCTGCTGCCATCAATGCTAATGCCGCTGCCTTCATCTCCTGTCGGGTTGATCAGATGGGGGGCCAGGGAGGAGAACAGAAAGTGGGGGGAAGAGGACAAATGGAAAAGGGGCAAGTTTTTTTTCTCCTGGCAAACCCAGTATATATGCACACACTCAAATACACATACACACATGCACACACAGGAAGGAGAGAGAGAGTTATAGCGAGGGAGACACAAGGGTGGTTTCTCCTCACTAGATGCAAGAAACCCAAACCTTCCATCTACAGAGCAAGCCAGTGGAGGAGGAACCGCCCTTCCCTTTGGGCTCTAGCTCCTGGAGAAACTCTCCCCATGGGTTTTATATGCAAGATCACCCCAAATTAGAGAAACATGAGTCTTAGGCATGGATTTCCATGGATCCCTGTGGTTTTTATATGTAGGATCACCCCAAAGCACACAAAAAATGGGTCCCAGGCATGCCTTGGATTGGTAGTTTGTGGACACCAATGGGTTCTTCTTCATGGCCTCTGTGAATCACACCCTGGGTAATCCGCGCCGGCGCGGAGCCTCGTCAGAAGATTCTAGAGCTTCTGCAGTAGCAAAAAACCACATTAGTGTAGACCCCTCCCCCTCTGTACATGTACCTTGGCACCAGGACTCTCCCTGCCGCGTTGAGAGCCTCGTACTTCTTGGTTCTGTGAATTTGAAAGCGAAAGAGAGTTTAATCTTGACTCCTTTTATTTTTTCTTTAAATCTTATTATTCTTTTTTTTAAAAAGAGGACTATATATATTACCTTTTTTCTTTCCTGCCATAGGGCTGAAGCCTCCCCCCCCCAATTTTTCCTTACTTTACTCGTATTTTCATGGCCCCCTTGGGCCCGTTTAAACATTGCGTGGTCTGTGAGAACAAAAAACCCACTTTCGGATGGCCACGCTAAATGTTTGTTTTGCCTTGGTGAGGCTTACCAAACCTCCTTGTGCCCTCACTGTAAGAACTTTAAGCGCGGAGTTCTCCGCAGTAGCCTTTCTAGGCTTAAGCTTCAGCTTTGGGAACAATCCCTTCAACCTGCAAAAGCTATGGCTCACCCTGCTTGTAAAACTACCTCACAAGCTAAGGCCATGGAAAAAGCCATCTCAGAGACAGCAAAACAACACCTTTCAGCCACGCCATCTTGTTCCGATGCCCCTTGACGTCATCTAAGCAGTTGAAGGGGCAGAAAACTAAACAGTCGATGTCGAAGTCTTCAACATTGAAAACGACTACAAAAAGAAAGTCGTCTATCAATGCCTCTTCAGCTCAGGATCCCTCACCACCAAAAAAGTCCAAGTCTTCTAAGGTGAAATCCCCTGGGATTGCTTCTCCTCAACCTCAGAAGCTAGAGATTTAAACTGCATGGGTTCACACTCGGATGAAGAAGGGCTCCCATCCCACCAACCATACTCTTCACAATCACCAGAGTGGGAAAAGCAGGTGGATCAACTTTCATCCTCTCCCACCAGCCCCCAGCAATCTGGCTCCCCTTGCGAGTCCTCTTTGGTTGCTTCACCTGATATACAAGGGGCAGAAATGCAACCTGACACTGTGCCCTACTCCATCCCAACAGGCCTACTGCCTCGGCCTCCGACGCGTCATCAAGGGCACCAGCTATCTGAGACCGGCAACCTGCCTCTGCGTGTGGCGTCGACCCATGCCCAACACCATTATCGGGTAGCCATTTGCCCCGATCAGTGCTTAACCGGAAAGCCTGCCAAGCGCTATCAACCGGTTACTCTTCCCGGTTTGACGGCAGTGCCTTACCAGGAGCCTCACTCATGGCAGCCCTCGGTGTCAAAATGATCTCACCATCAGGATTGTCAGGGGCTACAGACTATCTATCAACCGACACCTAAAACACTCAGAACAGCTGATCAATACTTTTCGGCTCATGGTGCATTTGCAGCTCCAGTAAGCCGGTATTTCCCGCTCCACCAAGAGGATTGGGATCAATCATCCCGGTCGGCATCACCAACGTCCGTCTATTCCACAGCCATCCAAGGTGGTCCATCGAAACTTTTACCACCTTGACAACAGATCCCATTTCATCACCACTGGGATACTGGCTCCAATATTGATGATCCTCGATATCGACCTCTGTCCATGGACGCTCCATCAACATCGTTACCCATAGACGATCCTTGATATCGATCGATGTCCATGGACGCGACATAGACATCTCGACGTCGACAGCAGTACTTTGAGGCGCAACCCCTCGACATTGATGTTGATCATCAATCCACAGATTCTAGACATGATGTAGAACATTCTAAATAGGGCTCCAGACCGCAGACATCATCTATCTTACTGACTTCTCCTGAATCTGATCTGGCAGACGCCGATCCTCCATCTCCAGTGGAGGATTTTCAAACGTATGCACAATTAATGGTGTGTATGGCCAAGTCCCTGGATCTCCAGATACATAGACCCACAACTGAGCCAGCAGATCATCTCTACGATTTGATCTCCAAAGATACAACTACTCGGGTCCACATTTCCATGTTGCCGTCTTTACTTAGCACCGCTCAACGTTCCTGGACAAACCCAGCTTCATCCCACTCGATGTCAAAATGCATCAACAACCATTATTGAGTCCACGATCTGGGAGCAGTTTTTCTCCAAAAACAACCAGCCCCAAACTCGATCTTTGTTGAAGCCTCCCAATCTCAATCTCGGCATCGTCAAATCCTCATACCGCCCAGGAGAATTGACTCTATGGGTAGATGGCTTTATTCTTCAGCTTCCTTCATCATGAGAGTGACTAACTATCAAAGAGCCATGGGCACCTACCAGCATTTCCTCTGGGACAATATGTCCACCTTCACTGAGGCACTTCCTGAAGACAAAAAGGTCCTTGCTCAAACGTTCCAACAAGAAGGACTTTCAGCATTTGTTGCCAAATAACAAATGCTGTCAGCCAGACATACTGTTGATGCCACAGCTAAATTCATAGCTATCTCTGTTGCCCTCAGGCGTTTTTCCTGGTTGAGAACAGCTGGCCTCGCTGAAGACCTCCCTTTTGACGGGACAAGTCTTTTTAATGCGGAGACAGATGACATTTTGGAAAATGTCCAGGAAAAGAGATCAGCCGCTAGACGTTGGAGTGTCTACCCTTCATACCAGCAACGTCCCCAACGTACTCAATGGTGGCGCCCCTACAACTCCTTCCAGAAGTTCCATCACAAACCTCAGAGACAAACCTCTTATACTCCCTACTTCAAACAACAATCTTACCGGGCCAAACCACGTCAACAAACAATGGCTAGGTGCAATGATCGCAAAAATAAGCATCATGTTTGATGTCCAACAGGCCGAGATCGTGACACACCACATTTCTCCTCCCACCCTCTGGAAACACTTACCTGCATGGGAAGCCATCACTACAGATGCTTGGGCCCTCTCCATCGTCCAAAGTGGGTACCGCATTCAATTCCATCAGCTACCTCAGCCAGTGCACACTGTCACACTTCCATCGCAGACCCTACAGGATGAAATACAGACCTTGCTTCTCAAGAATGCCATAGAACCAGTATATCAAACCAACAACGTTTCTCTCTCTCGTTATTTCACTGTCCCCAAAAGGGACGGAGGCCTCCATCCCATCCTTGACCTCAGAAACCTAAATCACTACATTATCACCACCAAATTTTGCATGGTGACTCTCGAGTCTGTTCTTCCCCTTCTTCAAAAAAACGATTGGTTCACAGTCATAAATCTAACAGACTCTTACTTCCATATAGCTATCCACCCCTCTCACAGGCCTTACCTCTGCTTCCAGCTCGGAAATCAAGCCTACCAATTCAAAAGACTCCCCTTCAGACTCGCAACAGCTCCCAGAGTTTTCACCAAATGCATGGCACCTGTGGCAGCTTACCTCAGACTTCACAAGATCCACATCTTTCCGTACATCGATGACTGGCTCCTTGTAGCTCGCTCTCATCGCAGGGAACAACAGGACATCCACTTTACACTGTCTCTTCTTCACAATCTCGGCCTTACTGTAAATATACAAAAGTCCAAGCTACAGCCCACAAAGGTTGTTCAATACATAGGGGCACTCATAGACTCTACTCATGCCCGAGCATTCCTTCCAACGGACAAGTGATACAGCCTGATGTCCTTGCTTCACGCCTTCACCCCTCATGCACTTACACCTGCACTAACAGTTCAACGTGTCCTGGGCACTATGGCATCCATGACGTCTGTAGTGCAACACGTATGCCTCAAAATGAGATTGCTCCTGGCATGGTTCCTTGCCCTCTTCAACCCACTAACAGACCCTTCTCACACCCTGTTAAGGGTAACTCCGGAACTCGTCGCCCAACTTTCTTGGTGGTGCTCTACCCAAAACCTTACAATGGGACGACCTTTCCAACAACCACGTCCTCAAATACAAGTCACTACCGATGCCAGCCTCACAGGCTGGGGAGCTCACTGCAAATCCCTAAAAATTCATGCCCAATGGTCAGAAAGGGAGAAATTGCTCCACATCAACGAACTAGAGCTGTTAACAGTGATAAAAGTGTGCAAGGATTTCAGAGACCATTTCACAGGCAAGATGGTGCAAATCGCTACCGACAACACTACAGCAATATATTATATTCTCAAGCAAGGAGCACCCACTCTCCAAGCCTCCTGTATCTCACAGTCGACCTCTGGGAATGGTGTCTGTCACATCATATCTACCTCACAGCATTACACACAGCCGGCCAAGACAACAGCCTCCAAATGGGTTGCTTCTGCCATTCACCTGGCATACCAGCTTGCTCGAAAGCCAACTCCTCAGGTGATTCACCCTCACTCCACTAGGGCAGTGGCAGCTTCCATGGTGTTTCTTCATGGCGTTCCTCTTCTGGACGTCTGTGCCTCTGCCACCTGGTCACAGCTGTCCACATTCATCAAGCACTATAGATTGGATGTTCGGCAAAAATCTGATGCGGCCTTTGGACATGCTGTGCTGGCTTCTACCTTGGCGTGACACCCTCCTCCGGGTAAGACAGCTTGTTAGTCACCCAGGGTGTGATTCACAGAGGCCACGAAGAAGAACGACAGGTTACTCACCTGTAATTGTAGTTCTTCAAGTGGACCTCTGTGATTCACACATCCTGACCCGACCTCCCCACTGTCACGCCATGCTCCTCTAATATGCGGCGGTTGACATAACTGAAGGGAGAGTCCTGGTGCCAAGGTACATATACGGAGGGGGAGGGGTCTACACTAATTTGTTTTATTGCTGCCTCAGAAGCTCTAGAATCTTCTGACAAGGCTCCGCGCAGGCACAGATTACCCAGGGTGTGAATCACAGAGGTCCACTAGAAGAACTACAATTACAGGTGAGTAACCTGTCAATTTATAATTTGATGGTGGTTTGGTGTGGGTCCTATATAAAAATGATATGAAATCATGAAAGGGGTGGAGATGGAAAGAAGGGGTGGAAAGAGAAAGGTGGTGGAAAAGGGAAGAGGGGTGAGGGGTGAGGATGGGGGTAGATGACTGAGAAGAATAGAAAATATAAAGGATTTGGTGTGAGCTAGGAGAAGAGGTTGGTTGAAGGATGAGGCAGAAGGGAAGGAAGGTGGGGGGGCTGAAAGGGGAGGCAAGGAAGACTTGTCTTGGCTGACTGGTGGCTGTCAAAAAACGAAGAAGCCCGGAGCAGGGATGTTCACATATGCGGAAGTGATCAGTTGGAATCCACCTCAAAATAATGGAGCTCTGGCGGGGGAAGGATAACTCACTGTGTGGCAGAGTAGTCTGCTCATGTATCTGCCTTGTGTGTACACTTAACTTTGTGTCTTCCTCCCCCCACCAGCAGAACACGGATTTTATTGTCAGCGGGACAGAGCTCTTTGTCTCAAAGCTTTCCATTTTAGGCCTTTTCTCCCAAATGACCCACATCTAGGTGTCCGTAATGTGTAGAAGTCCAAGAATAAATAATTATGAGATTTGTAGTCCATGTAACCCAAAGATCCCATCCCTAAAAACAGGAAGTAGTCTTATATTGAAATGGAACATTGACCGAGCATTGTCCATACTGATTGGCACACACTCTCCAGGGTTTCAGGCAGAAAGCATCCTGTCCTATCGTGCTGTGCTGTTGATATAACCTGAGGCCTTCTTCATACAAAGAATTACTCTTCCACTGAGTTATGCCCCGGCAAAGTTCCTGCAACTTTATTTGGGAAAAAATGCATTATCAGCCAAAAATGTGAACAATAGGAGAAAGAGTAAAGCAAATAACACCACTGTTGTTGAACATTATATATTACTTATTACTATTTAATGTTGTTAATTTATTTAATGTGCTAACATTAAATAATTTTTAATCTGCTAACATTAAGTTCAGTACTTTTCTGATCAAATGGGCAAACAGGTATCAGTCTAATACCTTCAAAAGTCACGCAATCAAGTATTTTGCTTGTTTAAATCATTAGTACAGTCTTAACCATGAACGCCAAGAGCCATCAGAGGGCAGAGGTTGAGTCACCAGCCCAGGGAAGCAGGGAGGTAGATGGGCAAAAAGCAAGAGGTAGGAGGCAGCAAGTGCCAGACTCACATCACAAGAATAAATTCCGGGCTACCTTGGAGGAGCTTGGAGGGGTTCAGGAAAAGGCCTTCTGCAAATGTACAAAAAAGGCCAGGATTGCTCATTGCCTAAGGGAGATGATAGTCGTGGGTGACCAGCCATTCTTTCTGTGGTTTTTGCAGGTTATGACAGAACTCATAAACCATTACCAATTGTCATCCTGAACAGCCGTTAATTGTAGGGTAGTGTCAGATTTATACTGGGGTGCAAGGCAACTTGTACAGCAGCAGTTGGCCAGGGCACAGATGGTACATTTTACAAGTGACACCTGGAGCAACCAGGGTGCAAAACATGCCTATCTCTCCCTGACAGGAAACTGGTGGGAGGTAAGGGCACCAGGCATAAGGCAATACACAGGGGCAGGATACAGGTGGGTCCTGTTGAGTGTGGCTATGATGGAGAGCAAACCACACAGCTCATAACACTCCAGAGGTTCTGAGGAATATGCTACAGCAGTGGAGTGTAGCTGTGAAAAGGCAAGGTCTGTTTGTCACAGCTGATGGGGCAAACCTAGGGCAGCAGTGCAGGCTGGGAAAATGAAAGGTGTGTTGCTTTATGTCCCACTCTCTAGAAATGTTGGATGCTTTGCAGGATATGGAAGACACATGCATATCTTTTCCAAATCCAGATTTTGTTGGTAGTGCATATCCCTAGGCTTTTGCTCTCTCATGAATTGTTTAGTTTGAGAATCATAGAATAATTGAGTTGGAAGGAGCCTATAAGGCTATCAAATCCAACCTCCTGCTCAATGCAGGAATCCAAATCAAAGCAGATCTGAGAAATGGTTGTCCAATTTTCTCTTGAATGCCTCTAGTGCTGGAGTGTTAATTATTGAGCATCGGTTCCATTGTCATACTGCTCTAACAGTTAAGAAGATTTTCCAGGGAAGCATTTTAGAAGTTTCTGTTTGAAGGAAAACCAGCCCCTGGCACGTGGAGGACTAAGCTGGAAGGATTTACTCATCTATCTCTGCAGAAACTTCCAAAGAGGTAGCTGTTGTGAAGTATTAGCTTCATTGTAACAGTTAGGACCTTGCTACCTGGCAAAGTTCCTCTCCCTCAAACCGATCTCCCATCCCACCCACATCTCCCAATCCCTGATGTTGTGGGTGGCCACACCAAGGGAGGCCTGGAAATCATTAGCTAGGAACTGGGCTTTCTCAGTGATGAGATCACTCTGGAATTCCCCCATCCTCCTTGACTTCAGGAAGCAAATCAAAACTTGGCTTTTACTAGAGATGGGGACTAATCTCCATTTTGGCAATTCGTCCTACTTCGTGATCCGTCAAAGTTGACGAATCATGAAGCACAAAGCTCCCCCTGTGAGCCGACGAAGCATGAATTTATTCGTTGACATGTGGGGGGGTTACACTTGAACCCCCCACCCCCGCTGCCACCGCCCCCCAATGCCACCCCACCACCGCCCCCCCCCCCGCTGCCCTGCTGCCAGTGTCCCTTAAGGCAGGCTAAGGGAATCCAGGCTGCCCTTTGCAAAGATGGCAGCTGCAGCTTCCCTACCCTAAATGAAGCCGAGGTCACCATCTTTGCAAAGGGCAGCCAGTGTCCCTTACTGCAGGCCGTGGCTGCGGAGGCCACCGCAGCGGGCGGCAATGGATGACGGTGGCGCTAGAAGGTGGCAGCGGCTAAGGTAGGGAGAGGAAGGGGGCGGGGGATAGGCTATGGGGATGACTGGCTGTGGGGGTGGGTGGCTGCCTATCGGCCTGCCAATGAGCTGATCAGCGGGCCAGTAGGCAGAATGGGAAAGCCATAGGAAGAAAGGGAAGGCTAGCCTTCCCTCTCTTCCTATGGGAGACGAATAAAAATGAGGACATATTCATCCCTTGGTATTTGTCAGGGTCTCTGGAACTGACAAATATGAAGGGACAAATATTTAATGAATCAGCAATTTCTTATGAATATCGCGATCTGTTTTTTCATTTGTCCCCATGTCTACTTTTTACCCAGACCTTACTCCTTTTAAAATTTAATTATCATGTAACTATGTGACTATGGGTTTATTTTTTTATCATAGAATCATAGAAAAGTGAAGTTGGAAGGGACTTACAAGGCCATCATATCCAACCCCCTGCTCAATGCAGGAATACAATCAAAGCATAACATTTAATAGTTGTTCCTGTTGCTGCCATCTTGGGAGTTATGTGGTTTCTGATAGATATTTGGGGTTTGGGGTGGGTTTTTTTGTTTTGTTTGTTCATTGTTTAATTTAGTTTATTGTGTATCTTTTTATTATTATTATTTCTTTTGTAGGCACCCAGAGTAGTGGCTTGCCACTGAATGGGTGGGGTATACATACATACATACATACATACATACATACATACATACATACATACATACATACATACATACATACATACATACATACATAGGTCTCGTAGCACTTTTAAATTTTGAAATAGCAAATAATAAAATGTACCACTGGTGGCAAACCACACACCATACACTCTTTATTTCATCCCTAACTCTTTTAATTTATTAATTAACAAAGAAAATGAAATTAAACAATTTCAGTTTCAAACTTTAACAGTAACAAATTAATCTTCTCATTTCCATCACTTCACACCGATGAAATTGATTGCATACCCAGTGTTTCAAACTTTGGCTAAATCCAATACTGGTCCTCACACAAGGAGACCGTCTTACATAACTGCGATTTATGTAGTAGACCATAGGTCTAGATGGGCGGGGTATAAATCTAATAAAATAAATAAAAATAAATAAATAGTGACTGAAAAGCCCCATTCCTTTCAGCAGGTCTATCCCAGTTGGCCCTAACATTGCATTTAGCCTACTGGTTCTTAATACTGAAGGTACACATATGAGTTCTGAGCATGGCCACTTGATGGAAAAGTAGATGTTTGAAAGTAGTGTACAGATAAATGGATCTTTCTGCCTCTTTTCGCTCATTTATTGCCCACTGAATAAATATTTCCTGAAGGAAATCTGTCTGAGGAAAATGGTAAAGGCTTTCATATTCTGATAGGCCTTTGTAAGGAGTAAGTTCATGGACCAAGCTGGGGGAGAGGGTAGAGCAAAGCAAAAGCAGAGCAAAGCAATGTGTGCTGCTTATACTGTATACTTCCTCATAGTTCTTAAAACACTCTCTGGGCGGTTTAAAATTTAATTATGCAGGCTACACATTGCCCCCCCCCCCCCCATGGGTACTAATTTTATCAACATCTGAAGGATGAGTCAAGTTTGAGCTGGCTATCTGAGCCCACTAGGATCAAACTCAGGTTGTGAGCAGAGTCTTGACTGCAATACTGCAGTTTAACCACTGCACCACAAGGTGCCAGAAGGTACACTTCACTCCAGTTTTGAGCTCCCTATGACCCTTACAATGCTATTTGTTGTTGGTATTGATCTGCTGTGCCATTGAATTCCTAACTCTGTGCTTCTTTTCTTTGTAACATTACCTTAGTTTTGGATTATTATTTTTTTTCCTGGAAATCATCTTAAATAGATTACAACTGTATTTTATATACATACATATATATATACATATACACATGGAAAGTATTTGTTAATTCCTTTGTGGGCTGTGCTCCACTTCATGCCACCACTTGGGTATTATTCATTTGTTTGCTTCATTTTTATTCTTCCTTTCTGCCATATACAGCAAAAAGTGACTTGCAACAATATACGAGAATAAAAACCCAAGACAATTAAACCTTTAAATCAGTGAAGACAATGAAAGCATGTACGAGCAAATGACAGCAGTAGAAAAGCCAGAAAGCGTTTTCTTTCCCCAGCCAACAAGGCCTGTCGCAAACTGAAGTGACTCGACTGCCTGGGATATTCTGGGAGTTGTATTCGAAAAACACAGATCTTCAGAGCTCTTATGAAAACCTAAGCACCAAGCAAAGCGTGCCATTTCCTTGGAGTGTTACTAGTAACTTTGGAAATGCAAGGAGAGAAACAGTTAAAACTCCCTGTTTGATTCCTTGGGTTTCCCCACAGTTATTATCCACATAACAAAGAATGTGTGTATCCTTTGCCTTCATTCAATCAACCACCTATCTAGTTTGCTTTCCTGTTTCTTCCCTGGAAAACCTTAGGCACCAGGGTGCTTCAAAAGGTTGAAATATGTAAAGACTTGCTGCCGATGGCATGGAACATCCTACTGTACAGGTACTGTGGTTGAAGAGACCTTTGTGCATCTTGGTTGCAATTTTGATCTGAGATGTGGAAAGCAGCGTCCTACTGTTTGGAAACAGGACAGCGGGGCATTTCGGAAACAGAAACTGCATTCAGTAAATGCTGTTTCCTGAATCAGTTCCACTATCCCAGGCAAAGCTACAATTGTAGAATTTCTTTCTTCCTCAGGTCACTTCATGAGGTTGTACTGGAATATAATTACCCTATATAAAGCAAACCATGGAAATGATTTTTATCCACAGACTAAAGGTTTGGTTGTATAAGTCATGAGTCTGAAAAAGTACTCACTGTATCTCTAAGTTACATAAAGGAGTACAGCCCTGTGTCTGTCTACTCAGAAGTAAATCCACTCTGTTCAAAGAGTTGGCACTGATAAATCAGTCTTTTCCTGTTTGTTTATTTTTGTCACTTCTGCATATTTTCCTGAACACATATGTCGTTCATGCATTTATTTTCAATTTAAAACCAAATCTATATGAACATTTATATCTAAATATTCATTTCAATGCTATTTCCCAGCAAAAATATACATTTCTGAACATACTCCTTCTGTACATCCAAATATATTTTGGTATAAATTTTAGATCCTAGAAGTCCATTATAGAGTGTGGGAAATGGACGACTCAGTTCTGATCTACACACACATTCATCCAAAAGGTGTAGCTCAAGTTAATTTCTATCAGAATTTGCAGCTTCCTCCAGCATGCCTGTGTGTGTTCCGGATTATAACCTTAGATGGCTTTTAGCCTGAGCTCAGAGTCACACCATTTAAAGCCACGTTTCTTCTGAAGCACACATTTCATTGCATTTGAAATTGCAGAGAAGTTTTCCATCCTACTTTCAGAATTAACATTAGAAAATCATAAGCGAGTCTTCAAAAGTAAAACCATCAATGCAAGTTTCCTCCTGTCAGCCGACACTTCATCCTGCTGGAGAAGAGGAGGAAGGTATAGAGGAAAGGAAGTGAACTAAATATTAATGCACATCGCCATGCCCGATGGTCATGTTGGATGGTAGGATGTTTTCTCCCCGTGATGAAAAGTAGTCAGCAGGGAAAGAAAAAGAGCACTGAGAGCTTTCATCTGGTTCTCACTGGTTCTACTTGTTCTGTCTCCACATGTTCAAAACAGCTGCTTAATACACAAACTGACTTTCAAGCATTTCACATCATGTGCAGTAACAAGGTGAAGGGAGATAGGGGAGGAATAAACAACCTTTGTTATGCTGTGTGATTTCTGTGCACACATAATTTATTGATATATTTGACAGTTCTCATCTTACCGGGAAATACCAATATGCTACATTTTCTATTGCTGTTTCTCAAAATGCTTTAGAGCCAACATTTGATCTCTTTTACAATATTTACACACCGTCATTTCACATCATATATGTCTTTCTTTAAATTAGTAAATTGTATATTTATATGCCAGTTAATATTCACAGTCATTCACATATCTCTTTCTTTAATTTAGTAAACAGCAACCCAAATCCTCTCATATTAAATTATCCCAGCATAAGGGAAATGATGTGACCTGCAATAGCAAATTGCACTAGTAATATGCAGGGGAAAAACTTTCAGGTTCCATTTGTTTCCGGTTCTTTCAAGGGCTAATCTTTCATTTTCAGGTTCTTCTTTTGGCAACAGCACTTTCATAAAACTCAAAAGGATACAAATATTTCAGGTTCTTTCATTTTTATTTCCCCATTTGAGGTTCTGGCACTAGAATAAATTTACCCCTACAGAACTTCAAAACCGTTTCAACAAAAGTAGGGGCAAGGCAAAAGACAACATCTACTCAAAAAGCAGGCAACAACACCTGAGAAATTAGATGTGATAGAGTGGCAAAATTAGTGCACTGGTCATTATGCAATATATATATATATATATATAAGATCTTCACTTCCTCATTTTCTGACACCTTCTCTACCTGATGTTCCCATGGGTTTTTGGAGGCTGGCAAGTTTTATATATATATATATATACTTCAGTGGCCCCCGTAGTCATTGGGGCTTTGGGAACAATATCATGAAATTTCACACTGTATTATAAGCAGTTGCAGATCTCAGAAATCACACCATCAGAGCTACAAAAAATGGCAATATTAGGAACAGCATACACACTGTGCTGATATTTAATAGATAATTAGGTTTTTTGGTTAAAACTTATATCTGTTATATAATACCAGTAAATGTTTTTATAATTTTGATTGACTGTGCCTGGTGTTTTTTAATCATCATCATCATCATGGAGGAATAGCGGTAGCTGGCCAATGAAGATTAAATCCAATCCAAAATGGAAGTCATAGGAGCTCTCTCAGCAGCAATGGCAAACAAGCCACCAAGCGGGTAAAAAGAAGCCACTCCAGTTTTACAGTGTTGGTATACTGCAAGATGTAACATTCTACCCACACTGGGTTAATATCCTTAAAGACCTCACCTGTCCTTTATAATCAATTAGGCTTTATAAAGTTTTGTCTCTCTCCCTCTCTCACACACACACCCTCCTTCGATGGTGCTGACTGACCGAGCGAGGCAGAGACCCTGTGTGCTTGCCTGAGTTTGTGGGTGTTGCCTGAGCTGCCGCCACCTTTAATTCCCTTTACTGTTTGGTATGTTTTGTAATGTATTTTAGTACTGTTATTGTTTTCTTAGGATGTCCTGTTTACCCTTTTCCTAAGAGAAATAGATAAAGATTATTAATTATATTTTGTCTCAATGTCTTGAAGCCTTTTTTTACAACATACAGGGCTTTTGAAGATTCAAGCTCTTTGTGCCAGCTTTCCAAGATGTTATATGAATCTTAACTGGCTGCTGATAGCTCTCCTCATGGCAGGCATGGCACTATTTGCTGGAACATCAGTGAGGCGATTTCTCATACAAAAGTCAAACAGTAGTACTCTGAAAAAGGAAACATGAAAGAAATATGATAATTTTGTTATCTCTCTTTTGGAATCTAAATCTATCATATTGCAAGGATTGTCTATCATAGAGCCATGAAGGACTCTGAAAATGAAAATGAAGGCCATTTCATTTTTTTTTTCCATTCTGGTTAACTGAAAAATTAAAGAAGTTGAAGAATTGAATGTAAGCATTGCAGTCATGACTGATTAAAAAGAATACGCACCCATATCACATGTGTTTGAAGTAGAGATGGGCATGTGGTTCATGCTGGTTCATTGGTTGGCCCTACAGGTGTTCCACTTCTATGCCCCACCTCCTCCAGGCACTGCCTCTGAGTGAGCACCTGCTGGAAGAGGTGAGACTTGAAACCACAGAACACCTGATGGACAAATCGGCATGATCCACCAAAGTGATCGTTCGTGCCCATCTCTAATTTTAAGTCATGTTTTTAAATCCAAACAATATACATTTTCATTCAACTGGACAAGTATGGGATGCTTTTGAAATTTTCCTCCCCTGAATTAATCAAGTACTAGGAAAAAAGAACTTTGAATTACTTGTTCTGCTCTCCAAAGTCAAATGGATACCAGGAATTTTCCATTTTCCCTGTGGATTTTGTTTCTTTTTACAATATCAAGACACATACAGATCACTAAGCCAATCAGGCACAGCTTTCTGGTAGTTCATTTATGTCATGATGCAAAAAAGCCATTAAGTCTTCACCCCCCTAAGTTTCAAAATAATATTCAAAATCTGGGGCTTCTGAATCAAAAAGTTTTGATTGTCGTCAGAATCAATACTATGAACTGCTTCACTGAAATTCGTCAACTGTAGCATGAAGCTTCATAAACCCTTGCAATCTGCACACCATTTCCAGCTGAGCATTATGTGACCATCACAGTGATTTAAACTGCATTGTGTTAGGTAACTAATACTGAGATCTTAAAAAAGGAGAAAATATCTGAGCCAACTGATTAAATGAGCAAGGAACCAAACTCACAAGTCATATCAAATTCACAGCAGAGGCAGTGCCCTGAAAAACAAACAAACAAAAAACAAAACAAAAAAACCCATAATAATGAGAAACAATTATACCACACGAACTCAGATTAATTTCTTCCTTGAGAGAAGTCAGCCCTCAGACGCACAGTATGCTGAAGTGAAGATTGCCAACAAAACAGGACAAAAGACAGAAAATGTAAGAGTAAAATGTGGGATTGCCCTTCTTGCTTTTTCATCATCCCCTGCTCCATGGTCAACTAGCTAAACTTCTTGTTTGTTTCTTAGCTCTGGCTTACAGATTGTCTTCCTCACCAAGTCCAACTCTTGGAGTACCTAATGCCTTCTTCTGGGGGTAAACTACTCACCGGCTGAAATCCTATTGCATATTTTTTGTTGCATAAGACTGACGTCCTCAACTTTATGTGGTGTAGCTGTATGAACAGGATTTCAGCCAAAGAAGTCCTGTGTTAGGAGTGATCCTCATTACTAGAACCTTGTGAAAAGACTACTAGTTTCTTTCTTTCTTTCTTTCTTTCTTTCTTTCTTTCTTTCTTTCTTTCTTTCTTTCTTTCTTTCTTTCTTTCTTTCTTTGTTTGTTTGTTTGTTTGTTTGTTTGTTTGTTTATTGTGGATGGACTTTACAAATATCCAAGGTGACTGAAACATGAAGTGAATTTATGGCAGCTTCAAGAATTTTTAGAAACAAGAAAAGTTTTCCAGTCTGGGGTGGCTCATTTTTCAACACAGGATATCTCTATATGTTTTTTGAGATATAACTAACTATGAAGCAGCCCTTCATCTTTAAGTTTGGGTGAAATGGGGTTTATTTGCTTGCTTATTTGTTTTAAGGGGGGAAAGTACATTTTCAGAGACTTCATCTGTGGGGTACAGTAGTATTAAAATTAATTTAGCTCAATTCAATAAGACATAATTTGGAGGAGATACAAGATATTTTTAATAAGCCATGAGGATCTGCGTGCTTTCCCAGGCATGAAACTAAAATGAACTGTCAGACAAATTCAATAAACCCCTCCTTGGTTTTTGTTTTTGTACGTTACAAAGGATGTTCTGTTGTGTGCCACAGAGGCTTTTTTAATTGTACCACCAGTCAAGGCATCCTAGTGTGCTTTACATAATAAAACTGATCAAACTAGTAAAAAAAAAAATACAGCTGAAATCAAGCACTGACATAAAATTCAATAAGCAATAAAAGCTACATCAAAAGTCTGTGCTCTCAACCTGAATTTAAACAGCTGTATTAGCAGACAGAAACCTCTGCAATACAGACATTTGAAATGTATAAAACAACCAAGAAAACGACTCCCTTTTTTAAAAAAAGTCTGCAAATCCTTGGGAATGAAGAAAATTGCATCATTCATTCTTTGCAATGACTCTCAAATCAACACAAACCTTTTAACACAAAATAGAGATGAAAGGAGATTACGATCTGTTTTACTGTTCTCATATGTAGAGTAACGCATTGAACACTGATAGAATGAAACAGGGTAAGTTTAGAAACAAAGCTGAAGGAGAGGGTGGCTAAATATAGTAACTTCCTGTGCTTCCAACATGACAATTGGTATGCAAGTGGAAAAGGTTAGTACTGTTGTGACATTTTTACTGTAGATTTAGTAAAATGTTGCATATGGGGGCTAGAAACAGTGGTAGCTTTTATTTGAGGATGCCATGAGATTTCTTGGAGAATGGCATGATGAGCAGCAGACTCTAAAGACCTCCCTTCGATACTTAATGATCAATTAATCGCCTCCCTCCCCCACAGCGTCTATTTTATGACTGCTTCTTGTGGTGGTTTTCATATCTCATAGAAGAAGAGCCTTGGGGCCCCTTAGCAGGAGAAAAATGGCACAAAAACAAAACAAATAAGTTAAATAGAAGAAGATAAAAGGGAAATCTACACTGTTTGAATAATCGGGCAGACTTTTGGATTTTGGCTAAAGTCACATGGATTTAGCCCAAATGCAAGTGTTGTGTTGGCACATGCTGCCCCCACCCCTGCTGCCACCTGACAAAAAAGAAAAAAGAAAGGTAAGTCACAGGCAATGTGGCTGGTGGGTGGGCGATCAGGGGGTGGGGGGGACTGGGCTGAAAAAGGTGAAGGTGATTGAGCAAGCAGTGTGGGGTGATGCAACTGGTGAGGGTGATTGGACAGGTGATCAGGAGGGGCTGCAAATAATTCTGCTTGGAGTGCAATCGGAAGGGGAGAAAGCACTGTACTTTAATTTTTAATTCCTGCAGTATAGAGCTGTATCAGATAGCAGGATTTCATTTTAAGTAGCAGGGGCCATACACACATGTGAAATTGATTCCAATGAATTAATTCCACATCTGAGGCAAAATAAAGGGACCTTTGCCAGAGGATACTGATGAAATCCCAACTTAGTGGGAGTAGTCAGGGGCTAGCATGACTTTGGCCATAGAGTTCCACTATAACTTTGACTTATTCCTAATTGGAATACAACTTAAAGGAACTTTTACCTGTTAAACAAGTTCAATATGTCTGTGAAGATTCTCAGTCATCTAGGTGAGGTTATTTGGAAGTTGAGTTATGGCAACTGGACTTCTTGTTAGGTTGAAACATTTTGTTACTCATCCAAGTAGCTACTGAAGACTGAAGAAGCTACTTGGATGAGTAGCAAAACATTTCAACCTAACAAGAAAGAAGTCCAGTTGTCATGACTCAACTTCCAGAAAAGTTCAATATGGTTTCTTCTGTAAGTTTCCCTTCTTGCAGATGGTTCCTTACACAATAATTCAAAATAATTTGATTACTACTTTCCATCACTCTTGCCTCACTGAGGACCCTCCTGTTGTGTCAATCACCTCTTTACAACATAAAAAAGAGCTGTGAGTTCCAATTTCTATTGCTTATTTCTGGCCTTAACTTTAGGATTATTTTGTAAATAACGTTAGTATTATATATTTCAAGAAAAAGAATGAGTAACCATTTTAGTTACAGTAATAATATGGATACACCAAGAAACGAACATTCACTTCATTCAAACAGGATGACATCACACGGGGGGGGGGGGGGAGAAGGGAGAGAGAGAGAGAGAATCTGTAAAACCAGTGAACTCAAAAAGTGCATTGTATAAATTAAATAATGGCTATTTTATTGTTAAAGCCATTTTTATAGATGTAGTAACTTTGAAGTAAACACATAAAACTGACCTTTGAGTTGTTGTTCAGTAAAATGATACATACATTTGTAAGTACCACGATCCGAACTGTGCTCCTTAGTGACTCCTCCTGGTTTCCACTTCATGCTACTACATTGAATTTACAACATTAAAATATTAATGCCCACCCTTTCAAAAGGTGCTAAAATGTACCACCTTTCAAAATATGTTCTATTCATTGGGAAGGGGAAAAGAATTTGTGCTTGAACATGACATTGGCTCTATCAGCCTGGTGAAGCACTTTCTATTCTGTCATAAATGTTATTCAAGCATGCCCTTAAAATTAGCAACATGAACATTCCTATTGATGCCAGTGGGAATACTGTGCAGGCCCAGATTTCATTTTTATCTCTGTTCTTTGGAATCCTTGCACGGTCACTCATTACTTCATCTGTAGAGACTCCACTTCTGTAATTCCCCTTTCTGTACTTGAGAAGCAATCTCAACTTAGTTAAGAGATCCAGATGCATGTATTAAAAGGGCCACAACGGGAATTAGAGGAGGCATGAAAATAGATGGAAGTCATTTTCAACATACTTATTATGACAAGAACTTTTCTATTCCAGTCTCACTGGCCATGAAAACTAATGTTTCAGGTATGATTCTGATTAATCAGACCATGGTCAGATTCCTATTCCTCATACACACCAATGTAAGTCAAATCATTTAAATTGCTGGAACAAGTTGCCACTCGTTCAGAAGCAGAGGTTGTCTTTCTCATCATACACCAGTCATATGACTTGGCATATGACAAGAAGTACAAATGCTGACGAGGAGTCTCATGGCACAGTGGTTAAACTTCAGTACTGCAGCCAAAACTCTGTTCACAACCTGGGTCCCAGGTAACCGGTTCGAGATCCACTCAGCCTTTCATCCAGCTTTCCAGGCTTCCGAAGCCAGTAAATTGAGTACCCAGCTCATGGGGGAGGGGGCAATGTGTGGCCTGAATAATTAAATTGTTAACCACCCAGAGAATGCTTTAAGCACTATGAGACAGTATATAAGCAGCACCTTTTGCTTTTTCTCAGTGATTCACTTCAACAGGCATAAGTCACAGGGTTCTGGCTCATGTAAAAGATTCATTTTTTGATACTTTTTTGTTTTATATACTGAAATTTTATTCATGTTTTAAAGTTATTTAAATGGTAGAAGGATGCTTAAAGTATCTTTAAAAAGAAAGAAAGAAAAATAAGATATTAGAAAATCTGTGTACCACACGGCAGTTCAATGAGGTTCATGTGAAATTAGCTCACCACTGAGATTAGCTGAACTGTGTTGGAAGTTCTCATATTTAGCTACAGGCTTGTTTGTTTGCCAGGGCCCTCCCCGTCCCCACTTCTTGTCCTGATTATCAAAATAGTCAGTTATCCCTGGTTCTTAATGAGTTGTTTGTAATGGATTGTTATAATGCCTTCGTAGCTTTATTGGAATTTATTATTTTTAGCCATTTGTTTTATTCTATTCATTATTACTGCAAGATACTCAGAGGTAGGTGTGAGCCAGCTACAGGCAGCTGACTGGCTGTGGCTAACTGCCAGAGTGGTCAGGAGCACTGGGCAAGTCAGGGTGGAATGCCATCTGCATGCAGAATGCATGGACCCTGGAGCAGAGAAGACACCAGTCTTGTAGGTCGCTAGTGTTCTGGGCTCGAAGTACTTCTTTATCATTACCACTGTTTTTGTCACTCTTGCAGCCACTCATGCTGATGCCACCGACACTGCAGCAGCTCAAGATGCTGCTGTTGATCTTGCTGCCACTGCTTCCCCTTTGAACCCAGGTAGAGACTGGCAAGGAGCACTAAGTGCTCCTCTTTGCATACTGAACTAGCAGATTAGAGTGAAACTCTTTTCCCTCAGGTGTGCCAGCTCAAAGATCCAGCTCCTCCCATCTGGCCAGCCAACGGGAGTATGCAAGAAGGGGTCCTCCTAGCATCTCCAGCATGGCCCAGGAGACCATGAGGAGCTGCAATGCTGCCAGAAGCCTTCTATGTGCCTCCCTGCCAGCTCATCCCTTTCACCCCAGCAACAACCAAGTGTCCCCAGGTACGTCTAGCAGTAAAGACAACCTGTGTCTACCACTCAAAAATCTGACATCCAGAAGGTCTGGGGACAATTCTGAACCCTGGATAATGACAATGAGAGCTGAGCTGAAATTTCTCAGATGGCATTTCCCTGGAAGTGTCTTTTATTCCTCTATAAATGCTAGGCTACTGAGCAGAATTATTTTCAAAATTTCTCCACTTTTTTTGTGTGTGGCTGCTTCTTCACTACTGCTATCACAGTGCCCTAGAATGATACTAGATCGAGGGCATTGTGCAAGGGGTTAAATGGTGGCCAGGCAGCCAACACAACTGCTGTTGTTGCTATTTATGGTGATAAAGGGAAAAATAATTTGGATCACATTAAAAACGCAGTTGTGCTACAACTAAATCTAATGGTCAGCTCAGCCTCTGAAAAATTGTTGGAGAATTTTTTCCACCACCCACACAAATCTCTCTGGGTGACCCTCTAGAACAATTTATTGTTTTTTAAAAAGTCAGTAAACTGCTGATATGATTACTGCAATACAGGCATGTGAAGGTTTGTTTTACCGCATTTATATTCTTTATACACTTTCCTCCGTTTGATTTAGGTGGTGGCAAACACCTGTTACAAGTTCTTCAGTTTATCTTTTATCAAGCATATTCACATAACTGAGTCAATATTACATAAAGCATGTGTAAATCAAGTGTACGTTGCAGGACAATCTAAAGGGAAATAGAAGAGGATCTCAGAAGGAAAGAAAGGTAGCAAATGAGGAAACACAGTGGGAAAATGCATGGGAGGAAACATAACAGACCAGAAAAATAAACTCCCAATCTTAGGAAACAGCTCCTATAACAAACGGGATCATCTGCCATATCAAGAGTGGGCTAAATCCAACATTCACCCTCCTTAGAGAAACCCCATTGAAATCATATACTTAAATTAATTGTGACTAACAAGTTCCTTGCATTTCAATGGGTCTACTTTGGCAACACTAGCATTGGATTTAGCTCATCATATTTAATTTACTCTAATGCCTTCACAGACAATTTAACTAATATATTTTAGAACAAGGGCTACCAACGTGGTAGCACATGGGTCGAACTTGTTGCCAGAATCAATTTTTATATGGTAGTAACATTTCTACCTAGCTGGCTGGATAGCTCAGTGGTTTAGGTATCTGACTGTGGAGCCAGAGGTTGGGAGCTTGATTCTCCACTGTGCCTGTGTGGCCTTGGGCAAGCTGCACAATACCAGGATGCCCCAGAAGAAGGAAATGACAAACTTCTTCTGAGTATTCTCTAGCTAGAAAACTCTGGAAAAGGGTTGCCATAATCAGAATTGATGTGGTTGCACATGATTATATTTCTACCTACTGTGAGTCATTATACGTTTGACTGAGGGGAAGGAGAGGAAGGGAGTAAAGAGGGAAGAGGGAGAGATTCCATATGTTAATCTTTGTTTCAATATTTCCTATAATGTGCAAACCATGTGATGGCACATATTTTTCATAACAATGATGCTCCAATTGATATGTGTAATTTTGTTGCAAAATATATTGGTTGTGGAATTGTTTCCTTCTTAGTTTCTATGGAAAAATCGAGAGAGAGAGAGAGGTCAGCAAATTCTCTTTCTTAGTCAGTGGCTGATAGTGAAAAACATCAACATAAAGAAACAGAGACAGCTTAAGGGGAAGTGCTTGTATTCAAAAAACAAGAACAGCCAAAACAGCTAGGCATTGTCAGGATCTTACATCTTGTCTCCTATCTAGAACCTTCTACTCACAGACTAATTTCAAAATATCTTGTGTTCACTGGAGCTGGTTGCACACATAGGCCTAAATTGTGTTGGATTTGGGCATCTCTGCAACAGAAATGTCTTCTTGTTCCATCCCCTCTGTAGTCCTCCATGGTGTCTCCAAACTATATCCCATATCTCATCACAGCTTGCTCTTAGACTGCATGATGGACTGTAGTGGCAAAGGGAGATTGCCATTCCTTGATTCCACTGGAATCTCTCATTTCACTAGTACATATGGGATTTAAGTCAATTGAAACTTTTTATTCCAGTATGTCTACTCCAAGTATGATGAATTCTGGCTCTAACCCTTTCTTCCATGCATGCAGCTGTCGCTTAATGCTGGCATTGATTGGCACATGGATTATGCTGCTCAATAGTTAGAGATTGGCATCTACTGTATCTTCCTATTGGATTGGGAGTCATCCAGTGTCAGATTCAGCTGTGATTGTCCTATTTGTCTTTGTATCAAATGTTGCCATGAAATTGATAGGAATACTCAGCCATTAGCTGTGTCATACTGTAGTCTGAAGCAATTCTTTAGAAGTCCAGTAGAATAGGGGAAGAAAAGGTATGGTAATCGTTTCTCTGGAATCAGCATTCCAAGCTTTTATGGCTTCTGACAGAAATAATCTACACTCAGATAGAAGTTACTAAAATGGGTCAAGCATATGATTGCCTGGCATACATCAATCACTGTAGAAATGCAAAGTATGAATAGGAATATTTGATAACCAGTTAAATGTACCATTTCCTCTCTGCATATTATGCCAACTCTATAAGCTCATCCATTGTCTTATCATTGCCTACATAAAATAACCCAAAATGTCTGGAGGGTGCTTTGCCAAACTGTAAACACAATGAAACTCTATAAAAATTGGACCCAGAACTTTCAAAAGTACTTTTTCCCCCTCCTCTACTGGTTGCTGAGGAGAAAAATGGGACAGAATTAAGTACATGGAGTACTTTGAAGTGTAAAACACAGTGGCTTAGATACTCAGAAGACTTAAGGAAGGAAAATTTCTCATAGAAGGAATATCTTTCACCCTACCCCAAATCTGGAAAAGGGCCATCTAATTTGTCATTGATTCTCCTTTTAGCCAGAAGCCCCTGCACCTCATCCATAATTTTTGATGAGAGGTACCTTCATCCTCCAGAAGACTTTGGAAGGAGAACTGATGGTGGGAAGGGACAGGATTCAGGAATCTTTCTTTCCATGAGTTTCCTTGTCTTCTCTTAGAATCCAAACCATTGTCTTCTAAACTAGTGTTGTGTCCCTGGATACACTATATATATAACACTGTAAAGCAACACTGTAGGTGGGCCTTTCCCATGGTGTCATCTTACAGCACCCTTTGGGTCCTTCTTCCTCTTGTTGCCCAGAGATGGTTCAGAGTTGCAACATCACACCCTGCAGCTTGAAATACAGAGGAAGTAAGCAAACCACTTTCCCAGCTAATGGCCCTTCCTGCTATTAGCAAGTAAATCTTTATATTCCCTGGCTGTCACATTAAAGAGCCTCTGGAGGCTAGGCTAGCCACCTCTGTTTACTGCCCCAGCCAACCCTTTGCACCATGTATTATAGTTGCACTACCATTTAGAAATGGGGGGAATGTTTCCTCTGACAATGTTACTCCACAAGAAATGCTGGGTTTCTGTAAAGATTGAACTGAGAGTAGAAAATAGCTCCATTAAATTTGACAGTCTCAATGAAAGTAGAGGCCACACTCTTCCCAAAACCCAAAAGAAGAGGACAGTCTCATAGCCTCAACAATGCACATATTTGATAGGCTTCTGAGGTGTTCCAGGAAAGTAAAGCTCCTAGGCTGAAAATCTAAATCTTCTGTGAGCTCACTGGCCTTCATAATTGTCAGATTCCCAGGCTGACCTCTTTTTTTTTAACCTTCCTGAGAGCTTACTTTCTCCATGTAGGTGTTAAATGACTCTGCTGCACTCATTTTGTAAGCCAGGCAGTGTCACAAACAATAGCAACCATTTCACATAAGGACACCTGCAAATCAACTAGAAATTGGCTAGAAAGTCAGGCAGTAATGGTCTATGGCCCAACAGGGCAGAATGAAAGCCTTCCTTGCTGAGACCATGAATTGCCTATGGAAGTAGGGATTAGGTGAGAGTTACATGCCATCTTGTTTTCACAGGAATTTACTAACATTTGGAATTATAACATTAATTATAGATTTTTAGAGCTGGAAGGGACCCCAAAGGGAAGGGACCTCTATCTAATTCAACCCCCAATGAAGGAGGAAATTCACAGTTAAAGCACACTTGACGGATGACTGTCTAAGCTCTCTTTAAAAACATCCAATGGAAGAGAGCCTGTCACCATCTGAGGCAGCCCATTCCAGAGAGAGAGTCTGGCGTGACTTGTTTTTGAGAAGCCCTTTCTGAATCTTAGTAATTATCATGTTCTTTTTTTAAATGCACACAGTTTAATAATCTATCCTAGAACATTTCCTGATATCAGCGTCCAACTGACTGGTTGGCACCTATCCAGATCAAGTCCCCCTTCCTTTTTTTTTTTTTTTCAGATAGGGATGACATTTGCTTACCTCCCATCTTCAGGTGCCACATTTGTTCTCCAAGAATTTTCAAAGATTATAGACACAAGTTGCATGATTATATCTGCAAGTTCCTTTAGTACTCTAGTATGCAGCTCATATGGCCCTGCAGACTTCAGCTCATTTAAAATAGCTAGAGGCTTCTGTGCCACCTCTTTACTTACCTTGGGCAGCAGCCATTTCTCTCCTGCTTTTATTCTACATGCACTAAGTTGAGCACTTTTGGAAGAAGACAGAAGCACAATAGGTATCCAGCAGTCCTGCCTTCTTTCTGACAGCCATGAGTATTTCTCCATCTACTCCATGCAGGGGACCTACGGCTTCCTTGTTCTTTCTCTGGCTCTGAACATTGCTGAAAACCCCCTCATTATTTTTAACCTCTCTTCCTTTCAAACTGGAGAGACTTTGTTTCTTAATTCAAATGCAGGAGGAACTAAGACACACAGATTTGTCTATCCAAGCCCAGCACGTTGAGTGCTTAACTCTTAAAAGTGAGAAGCCCTAAAGTTCTTGAATCCTATATATACAGCCACATGACTGTTGAATAAGCATTGCAGTCCCTTGGCAGGAAATTATATCATGCCAAGCTGGGAATGGCTGTACACTGGAGTTTAAAACGTATGTGGGAGGCAGTTAAACTAACACATTTCCTCATCCTTATGCAGGGGGAAGAACCAGCTTAGAAGCATTCACACACTTAGTGTTGTCCAAGTGATGCCAAGCCTTTGAATGTTACTGCAGCAGTATGGAATTAAGACATATCAGATCATTTCTACAAGGAGAATCATAGATATGTAGAAGTGCAATGGAAGTCGCTTCTTAATTTAAAATATTTGTGTAGCCCATAATTAGCACTGTTTGTGGGGGTGGTTAACAATGATTAAAAATACAACATAACTGTAAAAATAGTATGCTGATTTTCCAAGCACAAGATACCTTGTGAGACACCGTGTTAGTTGCCTCCACATGGCACGATCAGACCAACTACAGGCATCAATTGGCTTTCTTCCCAGTTTCTTCCAGTTGCTCCCCAGTTTCCTTCCTTCCTTCCTTCCTTCCTTCCTTCCTTCCTTCCTTCCTTCCTTCCTTCCTTCCTTCCTTCCTTCCTTCCTTCCTTCCTTTAGTACAACAACATTGCACAAATGGAACACATACAGGCACTATCATGTTGAGCCAGGTAGAGATGGGTGCCCCAGATTTACAGTCATTACAGACTCCTAATACATTGAAAGTCATGTGTGGGTATTTGTTCCATGGCAGCAAAGAATACAATCTGTCTGTCACATATGACAGTTTGCATGTCCAGCCATGTTTTGACCTGAAAGTGATCTCATATCAAGGCTTGCAGATCTTAAGGATTCTGCGAGATATTGCATTTCTGGCATAATGTGCAATGAAGCAGAGATAAGGTGCACATGTCATTTGGAAAATCTTAGATCATAATATCTACAGAATGTTTCCACTATTTCAGAAAAATCGCATCATTCCAGTGCAATGAAGGCAATGATCATTGGTAAGCTTTCTTTATTGTAACAAATATTCCGTTGGCAGGGAAGAGAAGATTGTCAACAGTTAATAAGTCCAACATTTCACCATCTCAGGCTTGGCTTAGGGATCTCATGGGTGATTCGTGCTGGAACTTTAATCACATAAAATTACAGACATTATTCAGAAACAAATTGAATCACTGTACAATAACGTAGCAGGCAAGGACAAGGTAGTTACTACTCAGCAGATGCAGAGATCACAGCAGAGCTGCCAAGACAACCGTCTTAGGAATCTGCCAAACAGGCAGATGCTATTGATGGAAAACAATGTTCCATATTTGCTCACCTGGGTGGATGAAGTCCCACAGTTCTTCCATCCAGGGGCATCTTGCTTCATAAGATAATGAGGGAACAGTGATAGACAACAATACCAATCCTTTCAGGTGAGGTGGGAATTGCAGAGGGCAAAGATTTGCTGGAAAAATGGCTCCTCATTCCAATAAATATATAACAGGAAGGGAGGAAGGAAGGAAGGAAGGAAGGAAGGAAGGAAGGAAGGAAGGAAGGAAGGAAGGAAGGAAGGAAGGAAGGAAGGAAGGAAGGAAGTCTTTTACTTACATTCTCCTAAAACATTAATTTTATACGCCTGTTTTTACTTCAGGTACACACTGAAGTACTGCATGGTCAACTCTGTATTGTCCATGCTTGCCATGTAGCTGTTAAAGATGAGGAGGCTGGCAGGTGAAAAAGAGAGATGGCAATCCTTATGCAACACTCCAGTTATATGGTTGAACAAAAAATCAACGCTATATTTTTAAGAGCTAGCACTCAAAGCCCTCTGCCAGGAGGGATGAATCAATCAATTCTGTTTCTGCCCATTTTCAAATGTTTCAAATCTATTTTTTCTTTTTCTCTTCCATTTATGATAAGATGTGCTAATCTGGGGTATGTTCTCAGTAATAAAGAAACAAAATAAAAATCTTATCTGCCTTAAGACGAGTAGAAATATGCCACAAACAGTTGTTGCTTAAAATGAAATAATCCATATATTATTTTGATAATATTGGCATATTTATTTACTGTTACTGCTTCTTTGCTGCAGAATTTATGCAGATTTATCCATGATGCTCTTCAGCTAGGACCATGTTGTGGCTCATCCTGCTGATCCTTTAACCTTCTGATCCGCAAAGCCAATATTTCCTGGATCATGATGACAGACTGCAAGTATGGCTCACATATCGCTGATGCATCCATATGGCCTCATGTAAACTGAACATCTGCTGTCAAGTCGGAAAGAAGGAGGGGCCACAGATGCACAAAGAAAGAGATGTAATGTTGGGCATGTGAATGAAACATACTTATTTTTGCCAAGTCAGCTGTTCAACATTCCCTTAGATTTCAGGCCAAAACATGAGACGAGCAGGTGGGCCTTTGTGATATCACAGCTGGCTGGCCCTTGCAAAATTGTGTGTATGTGTGTAGTACTGCTCACTCTGAGTTTGGTGTCCCCATTGGAAGACCCAGGGAAGCATAGCCATTCCTTGAGAATTCAGCCAGTGCTCTGAAACCAGGAACTGAAACTCTAAACATGTTATGTGAACTCTGTGAACAGAGTAGAAAAGATTAAACAATATGTGTGCATTTTCTTAACTCTCCTTCATTGTAATACCACCTCATTGCAGGCACTCATGACCTCAAAGCACTTTGAGGAGATGTCAGCCAACTGCATGAATGCCAGGAAGTACTGATGCTCAAGCTGAGATGTATAGGATAAAAGGCTGTTGAGATTTATGCCAAATCATTAAGAAACACAAATCATCCACACACACCTCTTCAGCTACAAAACAGAATCTGATTTTACCTGAGTAGGAAGTTAACAAATCGGTCTTCATTCTATGTTAAGAAAGAAAGAAAGAGAAAGAGGGAGGGAGGGAGATGCAAACACATTACAAGTTTTGCTGAGCCTAACTGCATGCAAAAATGGGTTAGCGCTCCTCTTCCTAATGACCTTCTGGTGATGGTTCCTTTGTGCACTCCTGTGAAAGGTAATTCTAATTAGACTAACTGCAGAACTAGTTGGCACATGTCTCCGAAAATTCTTTACCCCCTGCCCTCCTCCATACTTAATGCCTCCTAATTAACTCTGAAAAGGAAACTGAAAGAAATGGGCTTGCAGTATTTATCAGTATTTACCTAAGCAGACTGGAAGTTGCAAGCAAATATCCTGGAAAGCAGCATGCCTTGAATGGAATCTGTCATGAAGGCAAAACATGGCAGGCCGATTGGTTCAAGGCCTTGTCATACAATCAGAGCTTCACTGAATAAGAATTTAGAAACAGACATGAGAAGCCTGCAATGAAAGATTGCAGCAGGAAGTAAGGTAAAGGTAAAGGTTCCCCTTGACATTTAGTCCAGTCGTGTCCGACTCTAGGGCGCGGTGCTCATCCCCGTTTCCAAGCCATAAAGCCAGCGTTTTGTCCGAAGACAGTTTCCGTGGTCACGTGGCCAGCGCGACTAGACACAGAACGCCGTTACCTTCCCACCGAGGTGGTACCTATTTATCTACTTGCATTTGCATGCTTTCGAACTGCTAGGTTGGCAGGAGCTGGGACAAGCGATGGGAGCTCACTCCGTCGCGTGGATTTGATCTTACGACTGCTGGTCTTCTGACCCTGCAGCACAGAGGCTTCTGCGGTTTAACCCACAGCGCCACCACGTCCCTTTTGTGCCACCACGTCCCAGCAGGAAGTACTCCAGTTCCATTTTCTGGCCAAGACATTGTTTTCTGGGAGATTCCATTCCCTCTGCCCGAGTGAGCCATTCCTCCCTTCCAAAAGACACTCAGCATTCTGGGGCCACTAAACATATTCACCCTTACTGGACTGGTTGGAGGAGGGATGTTCCCAAAGGGTTTCTTTTAACCCTCCCCCCCTTCAGCAGATTCAGGGTTCCCTTTTTACCCTCCCCGCTTCATCTACAGAGCTGAAGTTCCCAAACTCCAAAGATTCCTCAAGCATTTCATCCATTTTTCTCAGGAGGCCCATTTGGGTGACAAAGACATTACATCTTACTACCAGTGTTAGTATTAGCGGGGAAAGGTCTCAACATTGCTGATAATTAAGGGACAGATATAAGATGTCTGCTTTTCTTAAATCCAAGCCACATGCTTTCAAAAGCAGGCTGCTCAATTATAATGAAATAATTCTTGATCAATTTCATGACAGAATAATAACCAAAATGTCCTATTGCTATAATAATTCTATTGTCTTCTTCCACCAGAACCATCATATCATTCCCATTTATCTTATATACACTAGTAAAAATAACAAAGTGATCATTAGTCATTAGTGTACTGAAACTCAGTTACATTGTACCCTATCACAACACTGTCCTGTGAAATTGATCCTCTGAAAGGGCCTCAATGTGGTACACATCAGGATTAAACCAGAAAATATATATAAAAAAACAAAAAACAAATTGACATGACATATTGATCTGACCATAGGGAAGGGAAACTGGGAAGAAAGCTTTGCCACAGGAAAACAGTAGCACAAAGCCAACTTGTGGCATAGTTTCTATGAGGGGAAAAAAAAACTATTCAAGATAATTCACGTTGTAGCATGGGGGTGCCAGGAATTCAAATATTTCTTGGTATACCTGTGCTTGTATCACAAAAAACATAGCTATAATTCTTCCTATGGCCACTTATTTCAGTCACAACCTTTTTTGTGTGATTTTCAAAAACATACCTGGTCAACCAAAGTTATAATTTAGGAAATATTCCTCATTGTTTTATGAGGCATCATAGGGCAACTCCCTTATACTACTATACTGTACATCTTGTTTACTAGAAATGTTGGTAGTCAAGTAGATATTGTGAAAGGAAACCTATGTGAGTTTTGCACCATCAAGTTGCATCCAACTTCAAATAACACTAAGGTGGGTTTTGAGGTAAGTGGGGTGGTTTGACCAGTCTCACACAGACACACATACTGATTTTCCATGGCCAAGCAGGAATTCAAAGCTAGGTCCCCTGAGTCTTCATCTATCACTCTATCCACTACACCACACTGGGTATGCACAAAGTATAAATGGGCTGTTTTATTTTTTTCAGTACATGATTAATTCCTGGTGATAGGCATTATCCCCTTTGTTATGAGAGAATTATACTTGGCAATAAGCATTATTCCTTTCCTTTTCCTGATCCTCTCCCCTCACCTAATTTAGTCATGAGTGGTCACATCTGGTGCCTTGAAGTCTTGCTTTGAAGAGTTCCTCTTCTGTCAGCTTGTGCAGTTCCACTCTGTGTAACCTAGGACACCAGGTGATCCACCCACCAAATGTGGTTTCCAGCTGCAGATATTACCACCATGCCCTCCATCTTCTCAGAAGGAACAACCCCACCACAGGGAACATATAGATTAGACAGAAACTGTCTTCTTCTGCAGACGTACTAAGAAATGAACTCAGCAGGACTACTTCTGTGAAGAATGAATTGCACACATTTAAGATGTTGGTACCTTTAAGGCAAGCAGGATGTTAGCCTAGAAAGATTTGGGAGAGTGCTTCATGAAGTGCTCAATCCTTTCCCTCTAATTAATGCTACTCCAGGCATACCTGCTGTCTGCCCCACTGAGACAGTCCCGTTAGACACTGGGGCACTCTGAGTATCAAATGTGCTACTCTCCCCCCACCTCTTCTCCTGCTCTGTAAACTGTCCAGAGCAAGTCTTTGATAGCAATACAGAGTAAATGTGTTCCTGTTCCTCCTGCTTCTGCTTGCTTCTTGTTCTTCTTTGGACTTAATACAACCACTCAAATGTCCTCCTTCTTTGGGTGGTGGCAGCAGCTCCAGCAACATCAGAGCCACCATCTTCTCTCCTTTGAGTTTGTGCATTGCAGGAGTCTGCTTCCTTGGCCAGACAGGCAACATTCCATTCAATCCCCTCACCTTTTTGTTGGGAAGTATTTCTCAAGTACCATACTTTTCTAATACCAGTGCTGCCTCATCCTCACCTGCCTCCTTGGGATGGATGGAATGCACTGGGAATGCCACTGCAGCTATGGAATAGAGATTTGCCTCCTATCTTGAGTGGGAGGAAAGCTTAGTCCACTTCTGGCAGTATGACATCAACAAGGAACAATTGCAGAAGTGAAAAATGGTAGCAACATGTTAGAGTTGAAATGAAGGGTAAAAACACAAGATTGGATCAGACAAAAGTCCATTAGCAGATCTCCAAAAAGGAGGACAAAAGAGAACACAGATTTGCATAAAATGGCACAAGCTGATTTATGAGCGTGGAGGCAAAATTAGAAATGATATTTATAATGTAGACAGACCATATTATGTCTCATTTGTGTATGTCTTTGCATGGCTGCTGACTTTGCTTTCTGGGTGCTCCCTGTGGAAAGGCAACTTCAGGGTCCCCGATCACCTGCCTTAGGGTTCTTTAACTTTAAATCAGACTTGGACTGGACATCTTTCAAAAGGAGGATTTTCCATGGACCACTTTTCCAATGGAAAACTCTTCTCCCTAAAAGAGGGCATGCATCCATCCCATGCTCATTCTGATTGTAGTAGTAGCATGTGTCCATCATGAGCAGGAATTACTCTTAGATTTATCTAATATACATTTACACACCCTGTTTCAAGCCAATTAAGTTGGTGGGTCTGACAAGACCTAGTGCTGTTTATTCAGGGAGAAAAAAGAACAAGTAATGCTCTCAAGATTCATTAACAGTGCAGAGAGTTGAAAGTAGTTTGTGGGTGGTAACAATGTCCCTTAACTATATATTTTTATCTGTGGTTTGGAGTTAGAAAATATTCTTTTCATCCTATTCCTATACATTCATTATCCACTTTAGAATCAGCTTCAAGCTAAGATAGGTTTCAACTAAATCTTGAAGTAAAAACCAATTTAGATATTCTGGTAATTCAGTATAGCTAATCAACTCAGTTCTGCTTTTCAAATCGGTTTGCTTGAACTTAATGCTTATGTTTAGTAAGCAGAAAGATAAAGAGATAAGTGGGTCAATGTATTTATTACTACACTTTATTTCCTTTAATCCCCATGCTGAATAGTGTAAGGCCTGATTACAATTAAATGCTTTTATTCCGTTTGGGCTGTAATTGACTGATCCAAGCAATCTGTACTTTTGATCCTGTCTGCTAAGTAATTGAAGATCACACAGGCCTAACACAGTAAAGGCTGTCAGCTTCTCATTCTGCAACATCAGAAATAGCTTAGAAACAAAAATATCCCTCTGCAATGGAACTATCCTACTATCAGCGTGAATCAGGTGTTGAGTAAGCAGCCCCTGGACCCATCACAGAAAGGATCTAAGTTCATATCATTGGGCAGGAGAGAAATAACCTCGCTTTTAAACTGCATGCTGAAGAGTGTCAGAAGAGAAAGATGGGGCTGGCTGTGAGCTGGGTCGGTGGGGCCTCTTTTGCTCCTGCTAATAGAAGTAGTTCCAGTAGTGTGAGCAACCTATTGCAGGGGTGGGATTCATGAAGTGATCAGGGCATCTGTGATGAGGCTGTTTTTGTAGTCTCCTCAGTCTGCTAGATTTCTTAATTTTGGGGTAGTCTGTTGCAGTATTTTGAATTTATGATAAAAATCCCTTTGCTACACAGTAGAAGTACAGAGACTCACAGATGCAAATAGCTACAAGTTCCCCCGATAGACCATCCCCTTCTTGTTAACTGGCACTTAAAGTCTCCACCACTCACTCTGATACAGTTGTAGGACAAAGAAGAAAAACATTTCATTACTTACAGTTGTGAACAGATCAGTAGCAAACAAAACAAATATGTTTCCAACTAAAGAGAAGGAAAGGAAACACTCAGTAGAAAGGCAGGGCTGTCTTTGAATTCAGAGATGGGACGGAATGATTCGTTACTGCTGGATAAATAGGCAATCACCTCAGCCCAGAACAGTCCCCCACCTGTCAAGCAAACTACAAGCAGCATGTGAGATTGTAAAAACTCCAACATGGTCATACTTCCAGGGCCAGGATTTTTCACCAAAGAAAGAGATTTATTTCCATGTGAGCTTTTGTGGATTAAAACCTGCTCCTTTTGAAACAAGGAAGAAGTAGATCTGAGAGGAAGTACACTGTACTTAAAACTGTTACACTGAACAAACTTTTCAGGGATTATTTAAAAATTCAATCAAATACTAATTGAAAACTTCCATGCAGGCAAGAAGAAAGCAAGATTCCAGCACAGAGGAGATTTAAAATCATTTTCATAAACATGTTTAGCAATAATTTCATCACTCTGCATGGTTTGAGTCAGTTCATCTATCAACTTATTTGTATCTCAAACCGAGGGCCAATTCAAATGTAGATGTATGTGATAATTACCTGCATCAAGATAGTGGAGGAGGATGGATTAACTCTTTTCTCCCATACTGTCATCCTGCAGAAAATCCTCTTCTGGAGGCATTTTAGAAGCATCTCATTCCCTGAGATTAAGGGACCTAGGGTGGACCTTTGTGGTGTCCATGGGAGCGGCCCCTGCAGTAACGATCAATAAGTGGTGCAGTTTTAACAGACAGACAATGGAGGGACTCTGTGGTCTCTATTGAATTTATTTAAAGGCCAATGTGTGAATTCCAACATCAGCAGAAGCTCTACAGACTGCAAGAAAATAAGAAAAGACAAAGGTGCATCTGGTCATGTTTAAGTGGCATGTCCTGAAGGCATAACAGTATACCTTGGGTTGCCAGGTTGGCAGGAACCCCATTGTCTAAGATTCCAGAACCTGAGAGCCAGAGAATGGGCACTAAAACCTGAGCCTCAGGGCCAAAAACTAACCCTAACTGAAGCTGTCATTTGTTCTGAGAGGAAATCTTGTACGAGGAGGATTATCAGATTGCCCCGCCAAAGTAGAAGCTTTTCTCTCTCCTTTTTAATGCACATTATAAACAAAGTCCAATGTAATGTTGCTTCTAGTTGGGTATATGACCTGCCAGCAATGCAGGAACCACCCTCTCAAAGGACAGGGCTAAAAGGGCATGTGGCCAAAAAAGGCTAATTTTACCATTTAATAATTGAATTACTATTTTTTAAATCTGGTTATGTATGGCAAAGGTTGCTACAGTGTTTTCATTAAGTGAACAATTGGGTTTAACTTTAAAAATTAAGTTTTTAAAGCACCCCCCATACACCTTTATGTTTTTTGAAAAAATTAAAAAGATGCAGGGTATGGGGGCCGTAGGAGTGCTTAAGACATGGCAAAATAGGCACAAGGATTTTTTTTTAGTAATTAATTTTTTTAAAAAAACATCATGGTGGATTAGGGGGTGGGGAATTCTGGCGATACAGACACGGTTGTGGGAGAATCATGCAGGCTCAGGTTTGCAGGTGGCCCTTGTCTGGTTCAAAGTTGGAGTTCCTACTTGAGCTACAGTACAGTGAAACTCTGTCATGCATGTAATCAATCTGTTCCAATTTTTCTATAATCACTTTCTAAACTGTTCCACAACTAATGGGCAAAAGTTAAGCCTATGGTAGTTTTCCCTGTCAATGTGACATGGGAAATGGTTGGGATTTCAAAGATCTTTACATCAACTGGTTCATCCCCAAAATTGCCTGAGCAACTAGTGTGGCTGAAAAGGCATTGCAAACCAAAAAAGGAGACAGGGAACAAACCCATCCAAACACAAGTATAAGATGAATAAAAAATTGCAAAACTAAATGAATAAAAATGGCTTTATCTATCCTTTTCCATATTTTATCGTCACTGATACCGCCTGCTTAGCCCTTTCAGCCACCGAGTTCATTCCTCAGGTAAAGAGAGACTTTTTCCCTGAGAGACTCACCCAGTGTTTACTTGTACTCCAAACTCTTGCAGGCAATCAGAAACCATCCCATTCTTTTCCATTTGGGATATTTGGGCCAATTGGAACAGAAATGAAACAGGACTGTTTATGGTTGTATATAGCTCCAGGTCCAAACAAAAGCTCTGAAGGTCTTTGGACCTCCCAACTCACTGAGGTCTATACAAGTGTGACAGTATACTTCAGTCTCATTAAAGAGAACAAGAGTTAGATAGGTCTTCTTTTCTTTCTTGATATATATATTTTTACATTCTTCTCTTTCCATTGTTCATTTTTAACCATTTCCTGTTATACCTAGATCTTCTAACTATTTCTGAAAGTTTGTTTGTCTTTAAAGATCTCCAAAATGGCAACAGTTAGAAGCACATATACTTGCATAGGTGCTACAGGTTGCACACCTTAAATACCTCAGATGGTTTTATTAAGATTGTACCTTACAGCTTTGAATGCATTTTAGCATTATTTATATGTACCATATTTTTCTGTGTATAATATGTCCCCACGTATAAGACGCCCCCCTTTTCTAACCCAGAATTTCTTTCTTCACAAGAAAGTGGAGGGGGAAGGCAGGGATCAAAGTGCTTTCCCCTTCCACTTTCTTCGGAAGAAAGTGGAGGGGGAAAGCAGGAATCATCAAAGCGATTCATCAAAGTGATTCCTGCTTTTCCACTCCACTTTCCTCGCTAGAAAGCGCTTTATTGTAAGGAAAGTGGAAGGGGAAAGCACTTTCCTCACAAGAAAGCACTTTCTTCAGAAAGTGGAGGGGAAAAGCAGGGATCAAGCGCTTTGATCCCTCCCCCTCCTTACTTCCGTGTATAAGATGACCCTAATTTTTTTATCTAAATATTTTAGAGAAAAGTATCATCTTATACACGGAAAATACGGTATATTTCAGTATGGTATTTCTTTGATCCTTTTTGTATTTGTATACTCACCGTTGTTAGCTTTAAATACTGCCTTTTAATGACGTAAGCCACCTTGGGTTCTTTATAAGGAGAAAGGTGGGGTAGAAATATTTAAAATAAAATGAAATAAATAATAAATTGTATCTCAAAATACACCCTTCCAGAGCTCCAAATTGGGCACAAGATAATTAGCTTTTAGCAGCTTTTAGCCTAAGTGTAAGTATTCGGTGCAGTCTGCCGCTAAGCAGTAGCGGATGGTGCCTAGTGTGCAGATGAGGCATAGGGGTAGGTCTGCTGAGGGGAGCAAGGGGGTCAAGGAGGCAGAGCCTAGGGGTCAGCAGAGCCAACTGCATTTAAGCTGCAAGCCTCTATTCCAAAGACCATATAACCAATACAATATAGATCTTTGGCATATAAAACTGAATAGGAGAACAGCATCCTGCTTCATTTTAGAAGGGCTGATGTGCTAGCACATAGAATTCCATGCTGTACTGGGCTCATGAAGCAGATCTCATGGCATTAAAAAGGCTAGGTGGTGAAGCTGATTAATCTTTAGAAAACATACCTATCCACACAACACAGTTTGATGATCCCTGCAACATAGCTAGGCATGGCTTTGGCAATGCAGCTTTCTGAAAATCCAGTGCCTAAACTAAAGCAGGGAACAAACCCCTGTGAGAGCTAAGGGAGGCCAGAGGTATAACACAAGATTTCCCTCTGGAAAGCAGGCTTGAGGGGGTGCAAATCCCTGTCTTTCCCCCCCTCCAAAAAAAGAAAAGAAAATATGGTTTTAAAAATCCATGTGAGGTGCTCAGTTCTCTACACTCTCTTATTATTATATGAGATTGTAGAGGAGACGTTATCTGATACAATTACTTACAATTATATTTGAAATACAGTTCACAACCTAAGAGCAAATGAATCCCATGCAAAATGTTATCTCCATAATAGATGACAGCAAATACAGCACATCTGGTAAGAATCAGAGCTTGCCAGCAGATGAACCCTATTCAAAGTATATATATATATTATAGTCCTCTTTTCCTTTAAGAGCTCATGGCAGCATATGTGGCTCCCTTCTTCCTCATTCAGAACAACCCAGTGAGGTAAGTCATACTGAAAGACTGTGACTGGCCAGTGTCTTTCATATGTGAGAGTGAGTCTAGGAACCTAACTCTCCACAGTCTTGATCCAATATTCCAACCCCTGGAATACTGGACCTTATCAAACACAACTCATGCACCATACGACACAGAAGGCAGAGAGGAAAACAACTCCACTCAAAATGTTGTTTTTACTACAAATCAAAAGAATGCACTTCCTAACAGGAACCAGGATTTGCTAGCAAAGGAACCCCCATTCAAAATATTATTTGCACCATAGATAAAAATGCCTACCAGCTATCCAACAGGAAATCCAGAGCCTGACCGCCAATGAATCTCATTTAAAATGTTATTACTCCTACCACCAGGAACAATAGACAGCTCAGATCTTTTGCTAGGGAGTAGGGCTGAGGACACAGAGCAGAAGAAAGGGTTGCAAAATCATTTATAACATTTTTAAAAAGCCCTTAAAAGGTAGGCTGGCGTTTTGTCTGCACACTTTTGGTTATATTATTTCCAGTCTGTGCATGAGGCAAGTAAGATCAAATGACCTGTTAGTGATGTCTTCCTGTCTCCCAAATTTCTCCTCCAATTTCACTTTCACTTTCTCTCAAACAATCAATTCCTCTGCCAGACCCTAATCTATCCTGCCTCCCAGTCTCTCTCACCCACAGACACAAACAACCACTCTTCAGTACTCAGTGGTCACAAAAAGACATTCAATGCAATAAAACTGTTATTGTGCCTATTTGTGCACACATGCCTCTACATTCTTCAAAAGGTTATCAGCAGACATGGGGACAAATAAAAAAAGGATCATGATATTCGTCAGAAATCACTGATTCGTTAAATATTCATCCCTTCATATTTGTGGGTTCCAGAGACCCCAATGAATATGAAGGGATGAATATTTCCCCGTTTTTATTCATCCCCCATAGGACAAATTTGTTCCTATGGTTTTCCCATTCTGCCTACCGGCCCGCCGATCAGCTGATCAGTGGGCCGATAGGCAGCCACCCAGCCACCCGCCACAGCCTATCCCCCGCCCCCTTATTCTCCCTAGCTTAGTTCAGAAAATGCCACAAATACTTTTCCTTATCTTTGTCAGTAAAAAACAAACAAACATTGACGTAATGCCTAAGAACCTGCTCCCTTTTCATGAGCCTCATACTTATTCTAATAGTAGTTGGTCCTGCCTAGAACTATAGGATAAAGCCAGTGAAAACAATAAGTTAAATCAGAATGTAGGCATCCTTCAGTCTAAAGACACTATGGTAACGTGCTCTGAATAGAGGTCTTGGAACAGTGTCTAGTGTAGCTGAGAAGGCCAATTCGAGAGTGACAATCCCTTCCACACTGAAGACAAATACAATCTGTCCCCTGTCCAGCTCCCTGATTTTGCTGGTTTTGGGACTGCCTCTTTGCCTCAGCCTGCTGGACAAGTGTCTCTTCAAATTGGGAGAGGCCATGCTGCACCGCCTGCCTCCAGGCTGAATGCTCAGATGTCAAGGTTTCCCATCTGTTGAGGTCCATTCCTAAGGCCTTCAGATACCTTTAAATTATTAAGTTAAATCAGAACTTGTTGAACTATCTGTGTGCACAGTCTTAATTATTCAAGGAATCTGCCCAATATGGCAGAATGTCACAATATCAGTCACACACTGGTTGTGCAATGTGCATCTGCTTAAATAAGTAAGCAGATATAAAAGCAAACACAATGTCAGCATTGTTTCAAATGTGTACGTAACCCCTATGAAATATTGATTCAGCTGAAAGGGGTGGGACTAAGAAAGATTGGGGCTGTGAATAAGAGACTTGAATCAGAAAGAGCAGGAGAGCTGAAGAAGCTGTAGCTGCTGTTGCCACTCACACTGCTAAGCCCCTTGCGAAATTGGTCTAGGTACAATTTCTATAAGTGTTGTGTTGGAGGTGTGAATCCACATAGTGAATTCATGAATTGCATACAACTGAACGATATTTTATTTTAGGGTTTTGAAGATTGCACATGTGGAGCTGATTCTTCTATGTATTGGACACCCAATCCAGTTGAGGAAGATGTCTTGATTTTTTATCTAAATTTGAATTAAAAGGGACACTTGGACTTTGCAATTCTATAAACAACTCTATTGGTGATGTCGCCTTGGACTTGGATGCATAAATTGTAGCCTTCTGTTGTTATAATTGCTCATGTTGCCTGTTATATAACTGTGAATAAGACTTATTTTGTGAAATTGTGTTTCCAAGGTTCATCAAAAGATATCTAAGTAAGCAAATAACCCTGTAGAAATTTAAAGTGTTGCATGTCCATCCCACCTCAAGACTTGCTGTCCAATTTACTTATATTACTTCATTGCCACTGAATGAATTTTAACATGCATGCTCCCTGTATTACACTGAGTTTTACAAATTCACGTATTTGACTGGACCAAATATAGCATTAAAAAGAGGCAGCAACAGCAGACTGCAGTGTGTTGGTGTTGAGGTCACTTGGTCCCCTCTTACAAGATCAGAAAAATCTTTTTGGAGGTTGTTTTCACTTTAGATTTTAAAACCCAGTTTAGCCTCAAAGCAGGAGCTAGACATCAATGAAGCACAGGCCTACCCAGAAGATTCTCTCACTTTGTTGTTGCTAAATCCCAAAGATCTACGTGTTGGAATCAGAAATTTCTTGCAGACTGTAGCAGTAGGGAGCCAATGAGCTAATCAGCTTTGTCTCACCACTAGCTGTGACTATCATCTGTGTGAATTAAAATGGAGGCATTTAAAAGAATATTGCCAGCTAAAGAGGCATAACCCAAGTTGTGTAAAGAGCAATTTGGAATCAGAGAATGGATGAAGATGCAAAGATGTCAGGGAAACATTTGTAACCTAAATCTTCACTTTCTACTTGTTAGAACTACTCTTTGATTAGTCTTTCTCCTCCTCCATCTGTTTGATGAGCCATCTTCTTAATTTGCTATGGGCTCGATGGTTTTTTTGTACTATTTGGCTAAATGTTTTCAGTACCAAGGGTAGGATAAGTTCAGGCAGACAAAGCACAGAATCCAGTTTCCTTGGAAGATAAGATGGGCTTACAAACATAATGAAAATCGGCAAAAAGAGGGCTCGATCGGCATTAGAAGATTATGCCATTATTGCCACAATCTGTATTAGGTTGGCTAGGTGCCAGGGCAGAGGTTGATTCTCCTTGGGTCTCCAGGCAGGGAGAGAAATCTCAGGATGAGCAACGCAGAGGAAGATGAAGGTTGACTGTGTTTGGTGGGGTTTAGCCCTGCATGTCCATCAGCATCCTATTGAAGCAGGGTCCAGAACTGTATGCATTAAATTTTGACCATGCCTATCTAGTGGTAAGCCACTCCTGTGGGCAGCTTATACCAAAACATGAACATAAAATGAAAGGAACAAAGAAAAAAAAAAAAACCTCACTCCTATTGCTCACCTCCTTAAACAGATACAAGAGCACAGATCTTGAGACGGTGTTGACAATAACATAAATTAGACAGTAGAAGAATTAAATAGTCAAATAATTAAATAAGGAGAGGATTCTCAAAAGCCTGACTTAGGAGCAATGTTTTTATTTGCCTTCTGAACATTAGGAGCTGTTGTATGTGTGCCGGGCACATAATATTTTAGAAGGTTGTGCAGGAAATCCATTTTCTTGGTCTCTCTCTCTGTCTCCCTCTGTTTCTCTGTCTCTGTCTCTCTCCTCTCTCACACACACATATGCGCACACACTGTTTTACAGTTGTTACACAGGTTGGTACAGTTGTTGGCCCACCTTCTGTGCCATCAAAATAGCCCTCCCTGTAGCAGGGATGGGCACTTAAGTCACGGGACTCGTTGTCAAGTCAGACTTTGGTCGCACTGGTGACTCAACTCAGACTTGACTGATGGGTTTTTTTCCCCAATAACTCAGACTTGACTTGAGACTCAAAACCCTCTTCCATTCTTCTGGGGGGGGGGGGGCTTACAGTATTTTTAATAAGGACCTGGGGTTTGGGACTTGGGTCTTGGTACCAAAGATTTGGACCCAAAGACTTGCCAGCATCCCTGCCCTCTAGTCCTGGATTTTGGCCATGAAATCCCAGAAAGTTGTTCATCAGACAATGTCACTATACTGCAGCTGCACATGACGAATAAGCATTTGGCCACATACATTGCTTGAACTTTGTGATGTATCAAATTTGGCCATTCCTGTGTCCTTCATGCCAATCAAATACATCAGGACTTTAGTCAAGATGACTGGGAACTTACATTCTGCTAACAGGATTAAGAAAATGCAAACTGAAAACATTGGTCAAAATCCTATTGCATGGCAACATCGGTGGAAGGGAAGTGCTGTGATGTGCAGTGGAAAATCAGCATTAATTGATGAGTCACTGCTTCAGTTCCTCACCAGTGCAACTCACATAATTTCCCTTTCACCAATGTTGCCACACAAAACGTTTTGAGCCTTTATAATTACATTAGGACCCCCTAATTCACAGGATCAGTATCCACTAAGTCACTTATTCACATTCTGAAAATATTGAAAATTTTAAAAGAAAAATTCCAGAAAAAAAGTAAATCTATTTTCACATGTATTACCAGAAGCGGCCACTAGAGGGAGCCAGAGACCATGCTATGAATACTTGTTAGTGGAAAAATACAAAGTATGGTATCTGGCACCGTCTATTGGCCACTTCTGGTAATGCATGTGAAAATATTTTTTTCTGGGTTTTTTTCTTCCTTTTACCATGTTCTCTCTAGATAGCATTTGCTATTATACACAGGTTTCAGTATCCACAGGGGGCTTGGAACCAATCTCCAGTGTATATGGGGGTCCTTCTGTAAATGTATTTTTACACTAAGGCTCCATTGCATTTATTTATTTATTTATTTATTTATTTATTTATTTATTTATTTATTTATTTATTTATTTATATCTCGCCCAATTGGTCCGATGACCACTCTGGGCGGCTAACAACATTTAAAAACAAAACAATTAAATATAAAATCAATATATAACATCAAAGTCAATTATTCAAGATGGAAAAAAAATGCATCTACGTGGAGCTGCCCTGTGCGGTGAACCACTGACCTGCAGATGGAAGCTTTCTCAATAATGAACCTTCTGCTTTGGACTGACTCCACCCACCTGAGCCATTCACTAGATCTTTCTCAGCAGGAAGGAGTTTATGTTGTTTCCCCTTTCAGTTGACCCTTGCTTGTGTGTCAAGATCTCATTGAACTTTTGAGTATTTCTTTCATGGCCTGGAAAAATTAGTTTTCAGACTACAATTCCCAGAGTTCCCCAGCCAGCATGGCTTATTAACTTCTGGTTTTGGGAGTTATCCACAAAAGTACATATTTCAAGCTCTTGGTCTCTCCATCCTTGGTTAATTTGTATTTCTTTATCTTGGTCTACTTCAGTTTGGACCTGTTCTTTGGTCTGAACGTTGGCTTCTCCCACATTTTTTGGTTCTCACTCAACTCAGGCTGCTGACCACAATCCAGTCTATGCAAACCTGAAATCAGTCTTAAGTGGCAGCAAGAGTACTGCTGTACCAGGGGGATAAACAGCTCTGGCTATCACCTACCTTTGTTTCCAATGTATTCCATTTCAACCCACAAATGGATCTAGAATTCTCTATGAGTTGCAAGGGGATATTGATCTTTGCATTTGAAGCAAGCTATGTTATTCCTAAACATCTCTTAGTCACAGATGCTTCGTCTTTTTGTAGGCTAAATTACAGCAGGAGAGAGTAGGGGAACCTCAAGCCCAAAATGTCTAATCAGACCATGGTAGTTCCACATGCATCCCATGGAGGACTAGACTCATGTCCCTGGCCTCTAATGCTGCCCCTGGAGGCCATTGCCTTCCTTCTGTCTCCAATGACTGATCACAGATAGGAGAGATTCATTTCCTGTAACAAATGAGAGGAGTTATCATAATAAAGAAAAACTAGCTGATATCTAAATCCAATATCACATGTTGGATAGAGGGATGGAATAGGACTCAGAAGACCTGTGTTTGAATCCCCCATTGACCATGGAAATAAAAAGAAAACAAGGACAACAAACTTAGCAACCCTAATATTAGTCTCTGATATGAACCTTTAGCTCAAATAGCCTTAAAGAACAGGGTTTTGAGAGGTATTTTTAAAAGAGTATAATTATAGGTTCCTGTATAGTCTGATGTAGTTTCACATTCCCATGATCTTTCATTGCAGCTCAAACATGTAATCAAAACAGAGTGCTTTTCAGGCTTCACACTGTGCTTTTCTCCACATGTAGCGTTTTTTAATCACTACTCTGATCTCCCCCCTTTTTTCCTTTTTTTTTTTTTTTTTAATATTTGCCTGCAGTGTAATAAATTGCAGTGAAATTGATGCAGAGGCCCATTTTAGCAAACACCTCCCATAAATTTTAGGTTATGTCAGGATGGGGTGGTCTGGTAGGAAATCTAACTCAATGATGGGTGAAGTTATTTTTTAGAGGACAACTCCCAGCATCTCACAGCCAGGAGGACTAGCGGCTTATAGTCCAAACAATTGACTTTGGCCACAGCCAGTCTAATTCTGTACAGTGTATAAATGCTACAGCTCTCATCTAGAGATAAAGGAAAATATGTGGTCTTTACTAGTGACTAACTTTTACACAAAAATAAGAGGAACCAGTTTTCAATTCTATCCAACAAGCTAAAACTGCAGATATGTGAGGAATATGCTGTTCAGACTTACACTGAATGAACATTTCTACACTGTTAAGGTTGTCTCTTGCCATGCTTAAGATCACTTTTATTTTTCTTATAAGGGTTCCACTGTTTCTTATAGCACTGTGCTGAAGAAATCTACCAGGAAGGGCCAGTAGACTTGTTATAGTATCTAACTCTCTTAGCCTACAATTTATAGAAGCTCTGAGAAATACTGTAAATGCTTGGAGAAATTAGAAAAGATCAAGTGTAAGGATATGTTACTGGAGATCATCCACACTCTCATATTTCTAACCACCATGTATGGGTGTGAAAGCTGGACAGCTAAGAAAGCTGACAAGAAAAAAAATAAAATGTAGTGCTGGAGGATTGCTTTGTGCATACCCTAAATGGCCAGGAATATGAACAAATGGGCCCTAGATGAAATCAAGCCTGAAATATCTCCGGAGGCAAAAATATTGAAACGAGGCTGTCGTATTTGGGGCACCTGATGAGAAAGCAGGATTCTCTGAAAAAGACAATAATGCTGGGAAGGGTGGAAGGCAGCAGGAAATGAAGACCAAATACAAGATGGACTGATTCTTTAAAGGAACTGAAGGCTTAAGTCTACAAGAGCTAAACAGGGTTGCTGAGGACTAGGGCATTCTGGAGATCGTTTATTCGTAGTGTCTCTGTAAGTCAGAAGTGACTAGATGGCACATGAAAACAATAACAACAACAACAACAATTAACTAAGTATTCTGGGTGTTGCAATCCAATTCTGTTTACACCCTCTTCCATAGTTGGACCACTGGTGATAAGCTTAGTTTTAAAGAGACTGGGTTTTTTCCTGAATGACATCTGCCCTCTGCAGACAGCACACAAACAGAAAGTTTAAGTTAAGGCATTATTAACACTAAATGAGCATGTTTGAAACAATAGCACAAACAAATCACTGTCTCAACGTTTGACCTTAATGAATCAGTTTTTAAACTTACCATTACAGGCTGTGAATAAAAGCCACCAAAAATTGACAGGGAAATGTATGGCATAGATTCCCAGCTTTGTAGAAGTTATTTTATGTTTAATCTTATTTCAGCTTGTTTAGTGATTAATTTTTTTGTACTGTTTTTACTTTTGTTTAAACCTGTGGCTCTCTTTAATTGCGCTCAAGTGAAGGCTTCAATCCATCTTCATTGACAACCGTTTGTTCTTTCCTCTTCCATGACATGATGGTTAGGGACTGTCTAGACATCAGAGAACTGGAGGCCTTTTTTATGGATAAACAAGATGTTTACGTACATTGCAAGTCAGTTGCTTCTTAGGGCGATAGGGAGCTGCCTTATACTGAGTCAGATCCTTGGTCCATAACACTCTGTGTCATCAGTTTCAAGAAGGATCTCTTCCATCCAAAAACTCACCAGTCCCAGCCCTGCTTAGCTTCTAAAATAAAATGAAATCAATACATTTAAATTAGTATGGCAAAAGGTTTAAAAATGCATGTTTTGAGGAAACTTTCAAAAATTGCAGGTTACTATGGGAAAGACATATAAGCTAAACACAAGAAAGTTTTTAAAAAATAAAACTAAGAAGACAGATTCATCTATCCCCGTGGTAAGTACTTCACAACACAACTTCAGATTCTGAGACTATTTTATCCTTATTCTAATTTCCGTGCCTCCATAAAAGTTCTGCCTTATTTGCTTGAATTATTAAAGGTAGTCACCTTAAGATAAACCAAAGGCCTCGAAGGAACTACACTTTTAAAGGTTGGTTTTGATGAGGAGACATGTTGACATTTCAAGCAAATCTACAGACATACATGAAGAGTTTGTGTTGGAATACAGTGGTACCTCGGTTTACGAACGCCTCGGTTAATGCAATTTTCGGTTTACGAGTGAAAATCCATTGAAAATAATGCCTTGGTTTATGAATTTTTTCCGCAATACAAAGCAAGTTTGGACTGCGCCTGGGAGGTTTATAGCACCGTCCCCGTGCATGCATTCCTATGGGAAACCGCATTTTGGTTTGTGAATTTTTCGCATTACGAAATGTCCCGGAGAACGCATTAAATTCATAAACCGAGGTACGCCTGTAATTGCAACCTTCGTATGCTCTTTTAAAGAGGTTTTGGCTGGGAGGGACTTTTCTGGACTGGGGTGACTGTCAACCAATCCAGCAGCAACCAACTGTTTCCTCTATGCCTCAGATTTTGAAGAGAGCCACACCTCTGTACCTGAGTCATCTTTTCCACTTGGGAGTCTATAGTCAGTTAGAGTTATGTAGTCAGCAGTTAAGAGTCAGTCATTGAGTTAGTCAGCATGCAGCTAGTTACTTAGTTAAACTCAGCTCATATAGTCAGTCATTATTTTTCTTCAATATGCTGTTTTTGATCTATTCAGAACTGTAAATGGAACTTTTTATTCTTTCTCTCACCAATGTCTCTGAGTGAATTATTGAGACACTAAATGCCAATTGATGAAAACTAAACAGATAAGGAGTGGTCACCTGTGTGGAGACTTGAACCTAATTCAGTTCTGTAGGTCCCTGAACTTTTGTCTGCTTCATAGTTAGAGGTTTTTAAGCCAATAATGTTCATGCTCTGCCAAGAGTTTGTTCATATTCTTTCATGACAAATAAAAGGGGAACTTTTCTCTGTCAAAAACTAAAACAAAACAATTTTGAAGTCTTCTCTAATTGCAACAACAAATGTGCACAGGCATCTAAGGAGTTTAAAGCACAGAGCTCAAAAGTGGGTAATGAGGAGGATTTTAGTAGGTTCCCTCTGGAAGAAAATACAAACAGGTGTCATAAGCTGATATGAAACAATGACAGCACCGAATGTTTTTAACACAGGCAGCTGGCAGTCCATTTTAGGCAGGTTAAGTAGCAGAACTTGGAGTCTCCCAGTGAAGATAATTCAAGGCTCAACCAGTACAAACTGCTTGCACTGAAATCCAAAGGCCTGTGCTCTGTCCCCACTAGGGTGAAAGACCATTGTGCTGCTGAAGCCATTTGGCAAGGCTTCTCCTCTGGCACAGTGCCTTTTTCTTTGTGTTGCATTTTGTGGATTTTAGAAGAGAAGTTTGAAAAGAGACATTGATCTTAAAGCAGGGGAATATATGACAGTAAGTGATTTGAAGGATGCATTCATTGTTCGAAGACTGAGCTTTTCCTTAATAAAGATAGGGTCCGTGAAAAATACCATCAGGTATATGTTGGTATGTGAGGTAAAGAAAGAAACGATTGAAAAATATGTAAGAGCAAATATATGGACATGTTCATGTAGTTGTTCCATGTTTAATCTGGGTATCAAAAACTAGCCGATAGCACTGCTGAACATCAATACTGTTGCCTTCACACTACAAGACACCACAATGAGGATTTTTTAAGCTCTATAAGAGTCCCCTCCTACTGCTGTGAATGAGACAATGAATCCTACACACACACACACACACACACACACACACACACACACACCCCTATCTTAAGGTCTCAATGGCTGAAATCAAGTAGCATGTTGCAACTAGAGTACTGAACCAATGGAACTCATGGAGGAGTTGACTCAGCAAATCCCCATTGATTAAATGAGCCTTACTACTTGTGACTTACTACTGATTTCAGCCTGCATTTTGCACAGAAAGTCTCTCATATCATTTTGTATTGAGAATCAAAGCACACATGCATGCATACAGCAAGTCCAAAAGGGGTGGCTAATTGCCAAGATTCAAACAACCGATCCATTGCTTCAAATTCTTAAACAAAGCAATAGTCATCCTAGTTCATGCAACTCACACAATTGCAGGTTTGCACCACTGCTACTTAAACAGAAAAACATGGTTAATTTTGCACAAAGCATTGTTTTTGCTAGTGCAAGCTATAAAGAGTATCAGGAAATTCAAAGCGATCTATGTCAGCCTTAGCATCAAGAATGGTGAGGAAAATAGTGTTGCAATTCCTCATCTTCAGGAGCAAAGTCAAGACAAGCCAGAATTTATATCTGTGGGTAAGATCTTCTAGCACTGATTGCCAGACTTCCAAATGAGACACATTGGGTTTCCTGTCCCAGTTAAACCTCTGTTTATACAAGGAAGTCTTCCTCGTTTCTGATGCATTAGTGTATCCTTTGTCCTTCTCTTTGGCCCCTGCAGGAATATTTATAAAGACTGCCACTGTGATTGGTCCAGCATATCTGACCACGTCAGAACTCAGCTCATCAATCTATCTCTTGAGTATTAAGGGTCTCACTAGGATCAATTCAATTGAAGTATGTTTATCTCTGAAAGCAAAACCAAAGAAAAGATGTGGTGTGATGGATCCCACAACTTCACACACATGCCAAAGATAAGACAGAGCACTTCTCAAAGGAAAATTCAAGTTTCAGTGCTAATATTGTCCCCAAGTGACATTTGATTAACCTCATGGTGCAATGATTAAACTGCAGTAGTGCAGCCAAGACTCTGCTCATGACCTGAGTTAAATCCTGGGCATAGGTAGCCGGCTCAAGGTTAACTCAACCTTCTATTCTACCAAGGTTGGTTAATTGAGTGCCCTGCTCACTGGGGATGAAGTATTCAATTTACTCAATTGCTTTGCTTTGATGCCTAAAGATGATGGAGATGACATATAGAGCTCCCACAACGATATTCAATTATTCCTGATTCTGCCTCCAAATACAAAGATGACAACATTCATGCTAAATAATGGTTTGTGACTGCTCTTTTTATACCTACTTGTCCCAGGAAAGCATTCCTCCCTCTTGCTGTCACTTGTTTTTCCATGGTTTATGAGGTCAAGCTGATTTCCTGCACTTTCAGATCAACACTTCAAAAGATCTATAGAATGTTTTGTTACGCAGTTAGAATCTCACCTCAAATCCATCACAACTATTCAGTCAGATTCTGCATATGTGGTCTAGTTATGGTCAAAATCACTTTCTGCTAGTAATACAAAAACAGGCCTTGATAAAAGAAGTCCACCAAGCACATGAACTTCTGTTATTACAGCTTGTTTTTAATAACAGAAGTTCAACCTCGGTTATTATAAATATAGTAATATACGTAATATATAGTAATATAGTAATATAGTTACTATAGTAATATAGTAATATAATATATATATAGCTTTGTCATGGTCATAGAGGCACTAGTTAAGAGCGCAAGGACTCTACTCTGAACATTTCACTAGTACCTGGATCATAACCCTGAGGCTGGGCCTTAGTTATGGAGAAAACTAGCAATGCCAGTTGGCTTTGGAGGATGGGGATTGGGGAGCAGTTCTGGGAGGACCTTTTTTTCTCTAGTCCACTCTGGAGCAAATAGAAGACTTGCTCAAGTTTCAGCACTGTCCTTGTTGATTTTGGAAATGGAATGAAAATGTTAGGAAGTTGAATGAGTGTGGCTGGTTACCAGGGAATCAGGAGGGAAAGCTAGAAAAGAGAAGATTTGGGTCAATAGGTCAGAGGTTGGGGGACAGAGGGAGCAAAAGTGTTGCGAGGTCTTGGAAGGCACTGGAAAGTGTCGTTGGTGTTGTGCATGACTTGTTTCACATCTATTACATACCACAAATTTCTTGAGCATGTTATTTGTAAAATAACTCTATTTCTATTTTAGAGAAAGGTCCAGTAGTGTTCTGTTTTCAGACAGAACTCATATTGGTAGGATTTAATGCCCACTCTGCCAGCATGTGTTCTTTTAACATCACAGGCCAGAATCCTATTACTTACTCCTACCAGCAGATGGCAGTTGCTAGAAATCTCAGCTGTGAATTGCCAGTAATTAAGAAGTTAATATTTGCATTTGGTGCCACACACCAGTCACATGATTGGTGCATGACAATAAATGTCTAAATGTCTTCTTAACTAGCAGTTCAGCATTGGAATTTACAGCAATAGATCTATGGATGTGCAATTCTTTAGCTGGGTTCTGGTTGCTGTTTCTTACTCTGTGCCGCTGTCTTGCATTCCATTCCTCTGTGATTTAGGAGACTCAGTGTCTGTCCAGGTAGTAGTAACAGTAGAACCACACTCTGTTTGCTTCATGCCCCTAACTGGTCTGGGGTCGCTCTTGAGAAGTAGTAGGCAGAGCTGAGGATCACACATCATTGGGGAAGACTTTGAGGAAGGACTTTCCAAAATACACCACAGGATTCACTCTTTAAAATGGATCTTATTTAGTCATAGCTTAAAAGGCAGGGATTACAGAAGGAAAGCCAAGTATCAACTAACAGAACATATAATTGAGAGAAAAGGAGACAAACATGCTAAGTTCTTAGGAACACTAATACTATTCCTTCTATCAGAATCAAAATTCAAAGGAAACAGATTCATATATAAGAAGAATAGGCTTAAATTGAATCCACTAGCCTCTCTGTTTCTGTTAAGATGCTTGCTTCTCACCTATTTCATTCTTTCAGATAAAGCAAACAAAACACTTTTTCCCTGCCTGATGAAATTGCAAGAGTTGTGTGTACTTGTGTCTTATGGGGGTGGGGGGAAAATTAATCTTTTTATTTTATTTTATTTTGTACAAAGGAAACCTTGTTTTTTGCACAAAAAATGCACTTTAAAAAAAAAAATTTTTTTTTGCATAGCCAGTATCCTCTTACCTTAACGGAGAGTTGAAGAGAATTGCATTAGCTTGCCATTAAGTGGAAAGGTCTTTTAATTTTGAAATCTACCAAAAATGCCTTTGTATTCAGAATATATGCCTTCGCATTTCTTGCACAAGAGATCTATGTCTAAGCCATTCTATACATTGTGTAGATGTAGAATTCTGGATTAGACTGTTTTAGACTGAAGATATGGATAGTCTTTTTTTTTTTAATGTGTTGAAAGAAACCAACATGTCAATGAGCTGGCCAGACAGAACAGTTCTTCCAAATGTGCCTGTTTACTTCAAGCCACACCTGCAGTTTGAACTGGGATGGTTAATAAGGAGTAAGATGCAGACTTTCCCCATCTCACTCTGTAAATAATGTACAGCATGGTTGTGTTGTTGTCGATGGCCTGTAGATATCACACATTTGTTTTTGTTTTTTAAGCACTTTTCAAAAATATTTGTTCGGAAATAGCGGGTTTGAATCAGGGACAAGTAGCAGGCTTGAATCAGGGACAAGATGAGGCAAGGAACTAGGTTATGTTCCACAGCTCCATTCTCCCCTGACTGGTTGTATACTTACGAATCTGGCTGGGAGTTAATAGAGCTAAGAGCAGTATTAATTCCCTGTAGGTCTTTTCTTCACTTGCAGCAGCACAGTCACATAAAACTCTGGCCATTAGCAACAGGGCTTTACAATGTGGAACAAAGAGGCTCCCTTTTCTCAGGTCCCTCATCACAACTGTGAAACTGTGCATTAGCACAGCCCAGTGTCAGGCAGCTTTTAGAGCAAACTCTGAGCCATCAACCTACCCCCTATTGGGATAAAACTTTTCCATCATAAAGGGGGGGGAAGAGTACTTTATGTCCTCTGAAAACAAACTTATTTTAAGGGCAATGAACTTTAGAAAACAGAAAAGAGCAACATTCTGAATATTTATGCGATCAATGTGACTGAATCAGATTCCTCATATCGTACTGTCACTGCAGCAGGTCAGGGTCCAGCCAAGGACCGTTATAGGAGATTGTCTGGCATCTTCCCACAAGAGCTCATTCCCTTTGAGAAACATTGAGGTAAAAAAGGAACACATATATTAATGTATCTTAGTCATCACCAGCCTTCTACTCATGCTGCACCTGCCTGGAAAGTATTTTTTATTCCAGCAGATCCAGGCTGAAGTGTGGTATTGTCATGCTGGGGCTCAAACTACATAATGCAGACAGCAGGCAATTGTGCTGAAAGATGTGTACTTGTCAGAGCATGGGCTCTCTCATTTTCAGTATCTTGCAAATTAGTTTTGCATGGTTTTGTGATTGGTCACCGGGAAGTAAACACAGTCTTCATTTGACCTGTGAGATTGGTCAGGCGTGATTCTCTGTGGAAGTGCTCCTGACGTCTGCTGGCATATTATCTGTACCATTTGATTTGACCTTAGCAATTTAACAAGGCATTGGAAAATCAGTCTTTCCAGTTGCATAAATCTATCCCTTATATATATATCCTCTGTGTGTGTGTGTGTGTGTGCGTGTGTGTGTGTGTGTGCGTGTGTGTGTGTGTGTGTACGCACACACAGAGAATAAACAGAAATTAAGAGCTGGCTTATCAGGAAAAAACAAATACAAAGATAAAAAAATAAAGCGAAAACATTGTGGCACCTTAAAGACTAACTGCTATATTTTAATGTGAACTTTCATGGACAGGTCCACTTCCTCAGACCATGAAAGGTCACAATAAAATTGTAGCAGTTAATCTTTAAGGTGCCATGACATTTTTGTCTCCTTTATTTTTATTTTGTGTTTTTATTTGGTTTTTGCCTGATATGCTAGCACAGACTAACATGGCTACCTCTTCTAAAATTACTACTAAGAATTGGCTAGTGTCTATAAAACTTCTCAGATTATAAATTAAAAAAAGGTAGAACATTTTCAGTGTGGAACACCCAAAGTGAGCTCTCATTGCCCTTCACAATAAAGCAGTCAGGTAGGTAGTGACTTCAGATGAGAATATGAGACTGAAATAAAATGAGTTGTAAAATGGCTGTTCAGATATTCTGTTGCTGAGGGAAGACTGACAAAAGAAATGTAGCTTCTGGACCTAAACCTAATCCCCTTTCTATTGTTCTGACATAATCTGCATCTCTTTAGATGTTTGACTACATTTCTTGGTGCAATATAAATAAAAAAAACTGAGACAATGTGCAAGAAATATAGAAAATTAGCCTAGAATAGACTTTGTTGTAACTTTCTCCTATAGGAGAGGTGGATTTAACTTTGCTACATTTCTCTCTGTCAAGGGAACAAGAACAGAAATAATAAATCATTTTCACTTAGAATTAATGACTGCTTGTCTTGGTGCAATGTAATATTATGCATATTTTTATTACAATATGGATAAGATACCATGGATGGAATAGAATTTTCGTCTTTAATAAGAAAGTTATCTATCATCTCCTCACATTACCATCAAGACGTTGCACTGTGAGCGCTGAGCAGTGTTTTATTGCTTTTCTGTAATTTGTTTCAAACATCTAAGAGAAATCAAATATAATTCAAAGGCCACATTGTGCCTCTCTCTCCCCCCCCCCCCCCCTTTGCTTTTACACTTACCATTTCATTAAGGATCAGATTAGATCTGTATTTGGATGGCTGGATGTTGGAACAACTCAGAGTGCAGACAAGGACATGGGGAGTCATGTCAAGTCAAGTATTAGAAAACAAAAGGCAGGAGGATCCAGCCAAACTGGAAGCTAATTAGCCAGTAACCAGAAAACTGGATGATGCAGGCTGGAACAGTAGAATGAAGTGCAGATGCCAAATGGACATTTTCCTGAGGGGGGAAAAAAGAAAGGAAAACAAATGAAGCACTATGGAGTAGTCAAATTTGCTTACCCAGTGGAACATCTGAAATACAAAATGTGTGCGCATGCACACAAGGAGCATGGGAGCTTAGTTAACATAAGGGTTTCAGGCAAGGGATACTTCCTTGTGTGCCTGTGTCCTCTGGCAATTTGTCACAGTTTTGATAGATCTGTTGTGTAAGAAAGAGTGAGTATGTGAAAGGTTACTCTTTGAATAAAATAGACAGATGGCTCATGTCTTTCTTTACAAAGGACAGCCCTCTGCTTCAGGGACGAGCATCATGTGGTTTCCCGGGTCAATTTTTGTGGTTTCCAAGACACTTAAAAAAAAAAAAAAAAGCCATGCCAAACTAACCACCAGAACTAAAGTTCCTTCTTATAGCAGTTCCACTGGCTACCAGTTTGTAATTCAATGTGCTGTTTTTGATCAATAAAGTCATAAGCAACTTGGGTCCAGCCTCCTTTGATTTTGGGGGAGCTTTTTCTAAGTCCTACCACCCTAAGAGTTTTGCCTGGCAATGACATGTGAGATGGCCTGAGAATAAAGTGCAAATATTTCCCTGCCCACCCCACTTGTACAATGTTCATAATGCAGCCATTAGCAATCTACAAAAACTCAATGTACTTTGCAGGGTTCAAGAATACATAAATTATTATATGATTTTCCACCAGACTTAGAATTTAAGTGCATTGCTTCTTTTGACTTTGTTTTAATCTGATCTTGACTTCCAGAAGGCTCTACACTAAAAGAAATTGTCAGCTTTCCTGTATCTATTCTCTTTATGTTATTGAAAATATTTAAGAGTTCACTGAAGCTTATAACATACACCTGGGGTAGCGTCCTAATCTGAATTCATTTCACAACTGCAGTGATATGATCAAAAGATCTTAAAAAAAATCTTTTGGAGTTAATTTTTTGAATTTTATTTTTTATTTAAAAACTTTAGTAAGAGTCTGTATTCATTCTGTTTTTTTGCTGTTGGTTTTTTGTTTTTGTACCTTCTTGCTTAAAATGTCCCCTTGTTCTTAGCAGAATCCATGTGAGCTCTTGCGTTCTTTTAGGAAATAAAAGTTGATTCCTCTACTAAGCGCATTATTTAGTCCCCTGGGCTTATAGGATTTTGTCACATACAGTGCATAAAAGAAAAGTAATTTTTGAAGGTCTTCCCGAGGGATAACAGGAAGAAAACAAGTGCTGGTGTACCATTTTTAAAATCACACACATGCTTTTCCATTCTCCTTTCTGACATGAAACACATCCTTATAGCTCAATACTGAAGAGGTACTTAACTAAGAGGTAATATAATTTCCCTTCAATAAAATTTAATTGGCATTAATTCTACTTGCTGTTCTGTGGATTACAATAAGTGTTTTTTTAAAACAGTAATAATAATAGTCATGTGCCATCAAGCCCATTCCGACTTATGGTGACCCTCTGCAGGTTTTTCTAAGTATAGAATACTCAGTGGTTTACCATTCCCAGTTTCTGGGGTGATGCGGGACTGTGTAGCTTGCCCAAAGCTGCACAGGCTGCCTCTTCCCCTACAAGGCCTCTTGCTTTGGCAGACAGGTACCCAACTCACTGACTCAATAAGTGGTCCCTGCAAAATATGCTTCTTTCCAACTAACCAGCCTCCAATTCCAGCAGAAGCAAGGGTGAGGAAAAAAAGCCACCACCTCGGTTCTAGGCGGTGTCGCTAGAAGACATAACATGCCTTGCTCTTACAGCAACACCTGTGTGGCTCTGAACCCTTTGCTCCTTCTTTAATATTTACCAATATAAGTTAAGTGGCAGCACCTTTAGAAAAAGTTTCAAGCAGGTCCTTCTCATTCCTTTTGAGGGCAAATAGGTGCCCTTAAGATGAATTAGGACCATTTTTTTTTCAAGATGCAGGAGAAGTGGTGTGCAAAAATAGCCAAGGAAGGGTCTGTGGGTCTGTGGTATGACAGGGTAAGTGATGGATACTTTTGTACATGTGCCTCTCCCTGCTTTCTGAGGGAAATTCCCTTCATGGCATTGTGCCAAAAACCTCCAAGTGGATTTCAGCTCATCCACCACTTCTATTAGTCCCGTTTCAGAAGATCCTTAGTTAATGATGTTATGGTTCATTGGTTCATTGTGTTATGCACCCGTGGATAAAAGTGGTCAGGGCCCTCCAGGTTGAGGCTCTCCTGACAGAGTGAGATATCCAGCCTGCTCTTCAGCAGTTTCCAGCCCGCTCATACAGCTTCAGTGTTGTGGGCTTTAAGATGAGAGTCCGTGGTATGTTGACAAAGACATATCAATATGCTTCTCTGTTATTTTTGATATTTGATATTTCTTCATCAGTGTGCCACAGACCTTCATCTTAAAACTACTGAGCGAAAATCTCCAATTCATTCTAAAATCTCTGGAACTCTTGGGTCTGGCTCTTCCTTCTCAGGTTACTGGTATTTCGATAAGTGGCCACCCACTTGTTATTTAACTCTTATATCTGCTCACAGAAAATCATAAAACATATGATAGATAGGGTGGTCCATCAGTAGCCTGATAACACCTCATATACATAATCATGATAAATCCATTACATCTAATAGATGTATCAAATTACAATATGCCCTGGTTCTAAATATTTGCTTTTCTTTGGTTTAAACCTCAGCTACGAAGATGTTTACCACTGCTAGAGCTTCTAAAATGCTAATTATTATTCTCATATAGCTCTGGGATTGCAAATGGCTTCTTTCATGAGTACGCTTAGTATCCTGGGTCACGGAGTGCTAATTCTGGAGATCAGTATTGGGAGAGAGATGTGTTCTTAAGCCCTGGTTGGGATGTATGAGCATAGCCGTCCGCACATGACTTTGAAAGCTTAATCACTTTAAGCAAAGAGCTCTGATCCAATTAAGGGGCCGCCTCTGCTGTTCCTATTGACCTCTTTATTGGAGAAAGTTATTAAGGTGGGTGCCTTTGCGAAATGCAGGGTGGTGTACGATAGGGCTGTGTAAACACAGATTGCTGGGGAAAATGATAAGAGAAATTAGAAATTGGGCATTCTGAGGATAAAAGGAGAAACATGATGGGATTACATAGCATTGAAAGCCTGGCTAGAAACTGAAGTGAAAAGGTTGAAAGAGGGTATGTTACTACTTACTCTGCCCGGCCATAAAACCCAGCATCTGCAGCAGATTTAGCTGCATGCACACATAGCTAGTCCTTCGGGTCTCAGTCATAATTCTAAACTCACCATGCAACACCCTTGTGAGGAAGGTCCTATTAGCAAACCCTGTAGAATTGAGATGAATTTGTTACTTAAATTACTCATTTGCAAATTCTGATATTAAACTTCATTGCATATTCTCTGCATATTTGAATATCTACTCTCAGAGGCTAAAATCCTGTTAGGCAGCTCCTTGCTACAACAAAAAGTTGTAGCAACGTGAGTGAGAAGTGCAGCAGGGCTGTTCACATGCGGTGATGGGAGCCATGCAATTGATAACACGATCTAATTGAGCAGTGCTGATTTCCTGGGCATAACATCCAACATGCTTATGCTAGTGTAACTTTGCATTATGCCAAAACGTGCAGGATTTCAGCCACTATTTGATATTTCACACTGAAAACACATTTGACATTTAATATTTGACATGGTGGCACTGCGGGTTAAACCACAAAGCCTCTGGGCTGCAAGGTTGAAAGACCAGCAGTTCGAATCCACATGACGGAGTGAGCTCCCGTCGCTTGTCCCAGCTCCTGCCAACCTAGCAGTTCGAAAGCATGTAAAAATGCGAGTAGATAAATAGGTACCACCATGGTGGGAAGGTAATGGCGTTCCGTGTCTAGTCGTGCTGGCCACGTGACCACGGAAACTATCTACGGACAAACACTGGCTCTACAGCTTGGAAACGGGGATGAGCACTGCCTCCTAGAATCGGACATGACTGGTCAATTGTCAAGGGGAACCTTTACCTTTTTATGGATACCCAAGCAATATCTAATGTCCTAGTAGCTTCCCACTTAGAGTGTGGTTGCATTGCATGTTGGACTGCTGTTGGAAATGGTAGCAAAACGTCATTAGTTCAGAATGCAGAATAAGCTTGCCACAATGTTGCAGAGTTCTGACTTTTTTGTAAATTCATTTAGATGCACAGCAGAAGCGCAGGGACTTACAAAACAGAGTTAGCTTCAGTTCCCCAGAGTAGCCCATACTTTTTTGGTTTTCCTATCAACTGATACTTACAGTCTCAATAACTCACTCTGAGACATTAGTATTAGAAAGAATAAAAAGTTTCATTTACTTACTGTTGAACAGATCTACAACAAACTGAACAATAGTGGCTGACTAACTTTCAGAAACAGGCCTCAACAGACTACTTGACTCCTTCAGATAGACAAAAGAGGAGTGGGGAATACACAGAGCAGACAGGAGTGGCTCTTTTTGAATTCAGAAGTAGGGAAGGAATAATTGGTTAGTGCTGTTAGTAATTGACAGTCTCCCCAACCTGGAACAGTCCCCCCCCACACACACACACCTAGAGGCAGCATATGAAGTTTGCAAAATTCCAACACATACCTGCACACAGTGGTCTGGCAACTTCTGCACCTTCCAACCTGTTTCTGGCCCCAATTTAAAGTACTGATTTTGAACTTCTCAGCCAAATCTGGATATGTCATCAAAGGACATAGGAAGTGCCTTATACTGAGATCATCCATCCACCTAACCTAATATTGTCAACTCTGAATGGCAGCAGATTTCAGCAGGATTCTTGTTTGCCCATATGGAAATACATGGTATTTCCTGAGGGGGGTCAACCTTCCAAGTAATAATCAGGCTTGACCCTACTTAGTTTCTGAAATCAGACAACCTTTGGTATGTTCAGAGCAGTATGATGGTATATATCATGTTCACTCACATTCCTGAAATATAGTACATATGAGAACAAGACAAATGATGCCTTCTGTTCATTTGTGGGATGCCAAAGTGGCCCAGAGGTGCGTCCTAAGTTGGACATTCAAGGTGCCCCAGATATGTGTGTGTGTGTGTGTGTGTGTGTGTGTGTGTGTGTGTGTGTGTGTGTGTGAGAGAGAGAGAGAGAGAGAGATCAGATAAGGAAAAATGGACTAATTTTATTTTTATGTTTGTGAATTCTTGCCCTCTTTTCTTTTCTTTTGTCAGTGTGGGGCTGCCTTGTCTAAGAGGCATGAGAGAATCCTAATGTTGAAGGTGGGTGATGACTTAGAGAGACAGAGAAAGAATTAAGTGAGAATCTATATCTACTGTATAGCCAAAATCCTCTTGCTTAAGTTGTAGTGGCACAGGAGAATTTGTAGTGGTACAGGTTGTCGTTAGCTCAAGAGTTCCCGGCTTCATTTCCTTATTGCTTAAATGTAATCTAATTGTGCAACGGTCTGGTGGCCTCGTGTGTGACCCAGGAGCAAAGTGGGGATTCTTTCACTAGCAGTCAGCAGCAATATAATGCATGCAAAAGTCACACATAAAACATTCCTTTTTGATTCTGCTAATTAAAGAGTCCCCATTTAGTTCCTGGATCACACAGGAAAACCCCCAACTTGCAAGCAAAGAGAGTACATTTAATATCAAAGCAGAACCGCAGTTTGCTTCTGCATGTAACATTGTTATCCTCATACTAGCAAGATGAAACTGTGTCACACCTCATCTGTGAATGTCCAAAGATTATAAAATTAGAAACACACACACACACACACACACACACGTATGTATGTATGTATGTATGTATGTATGTATGTATGTATGTATGTATGTATGTATGTATGTATGTATGTATGTATGTATGTATGTGTATATGTATATATATGTGTGTGTGTGTGTGTGTATATGTATGTATGTATGTATATATATATATATGTATATATGTGTATATTTGCCCGCCCAGACCGGAATAACGAGACAGATCACAGGTATATGGGATAACTAGGGCCACAACTTTATTAACTTGTTTATAACTTAGACCTTCCCTTTTGCAAGGGGGCCAACCGTAGTGCACAAAACCTGGTCTGTAACCAGTGTCAACTTTGACCATTCCAGTCCAGACCGCCCATCGAGTTCCTATAGCGAAGGCGTGCTGTCCCACCATACAGCACGCCTCCATGTTTCCACTAGCTGTGTTACCCCAGGTCCACTCCGTGCTGGCCTCCAAAACCTAAATGCTCAGCGTCCCCTGGGGTCCCCAGCTTCCCTCCTCTCGGCTAAAATTTCTGCTACTGCCATACTGAGAGAGGGGGTGCCTTATTTGGAACTCAGATAACCCTTCCCTTTAGCACTACCCACCATGGCATAGGGACTACTTGTTATGCCCCATGCCCCCCACCATGCTGAAAATTTCAGCCCTAAGACCCCCTTGTAAATCTGATAGAAATATATCTAGCCCTAGATCTGACAGGTGTACTCCATCCTCTCTATACAGCTCCCGTCGAGAAACTGTCACCTGAGGATGCGTGATGACTGACCCCAGACCTTGCCGGACAGCCCTGCCAACCTCTCTGTTTACTCCCTTCCGGGCTCGATCAAGACGCCTGGGGTCACGAGCTCCTTTCCACACCAACCGTGGAATAATCGCTGACCAGAAAATGCACGTTTTGGGGCACCATGCTGCAAAAGCTCTGAGGTCTGCAATGACCCGGAGGATCAGTGACTTGCCCAACCCTTGGGCTAGGTCGTTGCCTCCCAAGTGAATCAATAGAATGTCAGGGGGCACCTCCGGAGAACTTTGGGACACCAATTCCATGAATCCGTCCCAGAGCATGCCTCTCCGTCCCCTCCATTCAACTGCTGCCACTCCTCCAAGGCCCAGGGCACGCCCCCAACTGGTCCGACCGGCGTATCTGGCAGCCCAAAAAACATAACTATTCCCGATCAACAGAACTCGAACTCGGGCCAAGGGCTTCTCTCGACCTGCAACGATAACAACAAAGCAGAAACAACGCAGCAGCACCTAAAACTGTGGTAAAGGGCAAACATAAGCACGGTATTTCTGTGAAGACCATCTGCCCACTTTCTTCATATCATTGATCGCATACCTAAGGGAGGCTGCTGTAGATGCGACACCAATCCTAAATAAATGTGTTCCAAAATGCCAACCTTGTATCCCAGCCTTGCATAAGGCTTGGGAAGTAACTTTCCAAAATTGGTATTTCGTTAAGTGCAACTTATCCTCGTGACGCAAAAAACTTCCTCCTTCCTCGCCTCTGAGTCGCAGATACTCCTGTGTAGCACTTACTGGACAGATCTCAACTTTGGAACATAGCCCTAACAATAACACCTGTCCCTTGCCTAATTGGTCCATTTTTGACCTTCTCGAGTGAATGGCAATCTGATGCTTGGCAACCACCACATCCTTCCTCTGCAAAGAGGATAGTGACGTGTCATGTTTGGATGAGGCCACTAATTCACTGATCCTTAAAGCCCCAAAAACGCAATAAGTGTAGCGGCTCTAAACAAGCACACTTCAAATTGGCCTGACAGACCAACTCCCACGTACTACCAAGCTTGGCCAATATGTCTGGCGATATCGGTGTCCGAGTATCAAATGTGCTACCTCGCTCTCTACCCCACCTTTCAATCATCTTCTGAATACGGAAGTCGATTGCGAACCCTTTACAGCCTTGAGCCTTGGCATAAAAGGTCAGGGCAGACTTCCTACCCTGAATAGATCCAGGGCCCAGTCCCTTTCAATGTAAATGGAGTGCAAAATGCATAAGGTCATCATCAGATGGTGGCCAGTCCTGATTCAGTCCTTCCTTTTTACAAAAATCGCAATACTCCTTACATGTCATGGTGTAACTATGGCGAGTGCTAGCTGCAACTGCAAGACTCATGGCTCTATTAGCTTCAACCCTTCAAGATTCCATACCTCGTCAGGCAGTATTAGGAACAACATATACTACAGTATGTTGATATTTAACAGATACTTAGATTTTTGGTTAAAACCTGTATCTGTTATATAATACCAGTCAATGTTTTTTATAATTCTGATTGACTGTGCCTGGTATTTTTGAATAATAATAATAGCATACTGTCAAGTCAATTCCAACTTATGACAAACCTTTCCTGGGTTTTCTAGGTAGAAAATACACAGAAGTGGTTTACTATTCCCTTCTTCAGGAATATCCTGGACTGTGCAGCTTACCTATGGCAATGCAGGCTGGCTCTTCTGGGAGACACAGTGGGGCATTGAACTCCCAACCTCTGCCCCACAGCCAGATACCTAAACCACTGAGCTACCCAGCCTTCTATATTTATATCTCTAAATGTGTTGCTGTCATGCAATCAAGTCACATCTAATCTATGATAGAGTCATTGAGGTATGTAAGATGTTCCAGGAGTGGTTTATCATTGCCACACACACAAGTAGCTTTCAATAGCCTAATGAAAATTTGAAGCCAGGTCTCCTAAGTTCTAGTGTAACACTGTATCCACTACACCACTCTTTCTGTCTCTGTTATCTTTGAAAAACATATAACAGGAGATATACCATTTGTTCTTTATTTTTCTTACATATTTTCATATATATTTTTCATAGTTTTCCACACATCTTCAGAAATCCTCTCTATTATAATGAAGTTCTGTCTGTGTGCTGTATGAGGGCCACCCAATCAAAGTATGGAGAGGATCCTCACTAGAAGGATTGGCTGCCAGGTGACTGAACTCACCACAACAACTATGAGAACAACAACAGTGTCAACTTTGATCTCCATCAACAGAGGGATGAGGTCATGGACATCCCAGGTGTTTAAGGCAGTGTTAGAAATCCTATTGAGCAGCTTTCCAAGCGGTAGCTCTAATTGTGCCAAGACAGAAGTACTATTCACAAAGCACTTCAGCAGGCAAATTGTGTGATGACTACACATGATTGGACATAAATTTATGCTGCAATTATTTTATATTATGCAAAGACAAAGGGGATTCCAGCCAATGCTAGTTAAGATGCTTGAGCCCTACTGTAACAATACAAGTATAATAAATATCCTGTATAAGTATGATATCATTTGCATACTGTAAATAATATTGCATATTTGCAAATGAAGTAATGCCTTCTGATGGACCAAAGGATATGGGATATCAGCAAGGAAATCTTAAGAACATAGGAATACTCCCATTAGTTATGAATAACTGTGTATGGAGAAAATGCACACCGATGGTACTTGCATTCTTGGTATCACTGTAACCCAGTGTGGTGCATTGGATAAACTGATGGACTAGCACTCAGGATGTCTGGGTTTGAATCCCTGCTCAGCCATGGAAACTCACTGGGAGAATGGAACTGATAAATCCGCTCCTTAAATATCTTACTTACCTTGAAAGCCCTGTTAAGGTCACTATAAGTCAGTTTTGACTTGAAGGCACATAATAAGAGATGGGCATGAAATGGTGGTTCCTGATGGTTCATCCTTTCGCCGAACAGGTCTTCAGTGCTTCCTAGCTCTGTCTCCTCCAGCGGGTGCCCACTCAAAATCAGCGTCCAGAGGAGTTGGGGCAGGGAAACTGGAGCACTGCCTCTGAGTGGGGGCCCACTGGAGGAGGCAGAGCTGGGAGGCACTGAATACCTGTTTGGCCGAAGAACAAACTAGTACGAACTGCTGGTTTGGTGGTTCATCCCCCTCCCTACACATACCACCACCACCACCATGTCAAACAAGCTTCAAAGGTCTTAGGATGGAATCCTGTGCACATTTACTAAGGAGCAAGTCCTACTGAACTTAGTGCCTGATGTTTCTCAAAGTTGTTGTTCTTTAGTCGTTAAGTTATGTCCGACTCTTCGTGACCCCATGGACCAGAGCACTCCAGGCCCTCCTGTCTTCCACTGCCTCCCGGAGTTTGGTCAAATTCATGTTGGTAGCTTCGATGACACTGTCCAACCATCTCATCCTCTGTCGTCCTCTTCTCCTCTTGCCCTCACGCTTTCCCAACATCAGGGTCTTTTCCAGGGAGTCTTCTCTTCTCATGAGATGGCCAAAGTATTGGAGCCTCAGCTTCAGGATCTATCCTTCCAGTGAACACTCAGGGTTGATTTCCTTCAGAATGGATAGGTTTCTTCTCTTTGCAGTCCAGGGGACTCTCAAGAGTCTCCTCCAGCACCACAATTCAAAATCATCAATTCTTTGGCGGTCAGCCTTCTTTATGGTCCAGCTCTCACTTCCATACATCGCTACTGGAAAAACCATAGCTTTGACTATGCAGACCTTTGTCGGCAAGGTGATGTCTCTGCTTTTTAAGATGCTGTCTAGGTATGTCATCGCTTTCCTCCCAAGAAGCAGGTGTCTTTTAATTTTGTGGCTGCTGTCACCATCTGCAGTGATCATGGAGCCCAAGAAAGTAAAATCTGTCACTGTCTCCATATCTTCCCCTTCTATTTGCCAGGAGGTGATGGGACCAGTGGCCATGATCTTAGTTTTTTTGATGTTGAGCTTCAGACCATTTTTTGCGCTCTCCTCTTTCACCCTCATTAAGAGGTTCTTTAATTCCTCCTGACTTTCTGCCATCAGAGTGGTATCATCTCAAAGCAAACAAGGACAAAACTTGGATTGCATTGAATTTAAAGTTTTGAGGGGCAGAAGAATGATCTTGAAATAAGCGCAATAGAATTTGTTCTTATGTGCTTTACCAGCTCATTTCTTCTTCTTTTTTCTCCTTTTTTTGTTTTACTGTAGAGGGACATTCCATAATCATGAGCTTACAGTATCATTAATCTAACACACTGATATAAAAATGAGTTGTGTAAAATGAGTTGTTATTCTTTCAATATTGTAATAGGAAAATTCATCCTGGCGCAAATAGACGTTTGCATTTAAGGACCTTAATGAGCCTGAAGAGGTATGGAAGGCTCCCTCCTGCATTTCAGTCTCGCGTGCCCCATAGTACTCCACCCTGAATTACTACACCCAAGTCCAGATTATTATGAATATTACAATGAAATACCCTCAGGCTATTTCTTCTGCCAAGGCAGAGGAGGAACTGATCAAATCAAAATGCTACTGCGTTCAGGAAAAAAAAAAGAGAGAGAGAGAGAGAGAGAGATTGGGAAGCTGTAATAGTTTGAAAACCTGAGAAAGATTTACTTTTGCCTCCTTCATACATGAACCATATACTTCCTCCTTGCACAGCCAATGCATACTGACTGCATTTTTGGTATAAAAATTCAATGAAGATTCGGATTTATATAGGAGTAACTGTAACTCTGTGCACCTACTGAAGAAATACATTTTGCAAAGTACTGTAATATGTGACACAGAGACTCTCAGGCATCACCAGTCAGTTGGGCCTCTTGACCTGACTATGTCTACCAAGCCATTGGACAAATGGGCTGTGTCAGCTATCCAACCAGTCACCCAGTTTTGGATGATGGGCTCCGTAGGTCAAGATCTGACACACACACACACACACCCTTGAACACTGCTGTCCATATTAATTTGTGACTCTTGCCTTCATTTCTCTTTGTGCGCTCCCAGGCCCTCTATTGACAGTGGGATGTTAAAAGGTTGTTGGGCTGACATAAAGAGATAGGATTTATTTTATTTGTTTTATTTATAGGCTGCCTTTGTGATTCAGTCACACGTTTAACATACAGTGGAGAATTGGAGTTTGTTTCTGTCATAATTGCTGCTGATCCACCCCCTGTAGTCCTCCCCTTTCCCCCAGTACTTATGGGTGGTTCTTGCCACCCCCTTTGCTAAGTTCTTGGATCTCTGCTTACAGATTGCTCTCCTCTAATTCCAAGCATGTGTCAGTTCAACCCCTCAGGGTGGTCTTCGAGTCTAACGATGGCCAGTGTGACCCAGACTGGCCACAGCTTACTCAATGGAGTTGCTTCTGCCTCCTGTGCTTGGGGTAGGTTGTTCAAGGTGGCAGAGGCTCCACTGTTGGCATTTTCAGCACTGTCACCAAGTCCCCATCCCTGCCCTGTACTAATATTGCCCTTGAACATTACTGCCACATACTGTGATATCATGTCAAGTATGTTGTCAAGTATGCCAGGAGACCTAAGACACCTTTGGTATCCCATTTCCTTTGTAAATATGGGATGATGACATTATCTGAAATAAGTAATAAGGGTGCACTGAAATTTTGTGATGTGGTGTGTGCTACAAGCAAAGGGAAATCTCAGAAACACCAGCATTACCAAACCAATGCTGGCGTTTCTGTACTGGTTGAAATGTTGAGTCTAGTAAGTCCCAACTAGAGTAGCCCCATTGATTTATTGGGTTTTAGTGAGTCAACCTTTCCCTAAATTCCATTGAATCAGTGGGGCTACTCTAGTTGACAGTTCTGATGCTAAGTAACAGGATCTCAGCCACTGAATCATTAGCAGAAATCAAGTAGTAAGTCACAATTAGAGTAGGCCCATTGAATCAGTGGGGATTTGGTGAGCCAACTCCTTCAAAAATTCCACCAATTTGATGAGCCTACTCTAGTTGTGATTTACTATTGGATTTCAGCCACCGAAAAAGGGAGCTAAAGTTGTGACGTTAACTGGTCCATTCTATTTTTATAGGAAGGTTATGTATTCTGTCTTCGGAGGGCAGGTCAAAAAAATAAATGTGTGTCTTTTTGAATAGAAGTGTAACATTTTAATCTAGAATATTAATCCAGAAAAGAAAAGAATAAAACCCTATCCTTTAGCTATTAAATTTAAAGAACTATAGCACTAGTTTTGTTTGGTTAGCTTTGCAAAAAAGAATGTAAGCAATTTTCATTCTCTAATGTAGGATACTAACTGAGTCCTATTAATTATGAAAATATTCCATACTTTATTATTTGGATATGCTTCAACACTACAGAGTTAAATAAATTGACTTCTGAATTCAGGTGCATAAAAGTGTGACACATTAAACCTGTTTTTGACATTTCTAAGGAAGAATAATGAAAATTCTTATCAAGGCAATATTACATCTTTCATGCTCATTTAGAGTGCCACAGCATGAGTCACTAGCTGTTCTACTACAGTCACCTTTCACTTCATGTGTTACAAATATTACAGCAGAGATTTTCACAAATTAATTAGCAATTTAAAACTTTATAAATAAAGTCAATTCAATAAAGACAAGCCCTATTAAAATGCAAACTATTATTCAAGATGACTTTTAAATAAGAAATGAACAGAAATGCTAAAGATTGACTACTAACCCAGGAAGAACATCTTCAAAAACAATTTGTTGAATATTAATGATCTGCAAATGTCATTTCTGCTCCAATTACTACCAGTAATTAGGGTTTTTTTTTTAATTATGGAGAAAGTGGAATTTTAATAAGGTCAGTTTTACAATTAGAATTTTAGGGGAAACCCCTAACTGTATTGTCATTATATCTTATCAAACGAGTGAGATACATGATGACATCTGTAAGGTTTTAATGTAAATAAGTAGCAACCACCATTGCTGTTTCATGACAAGAACAGTAGTCGTTTCTGTTTAATGCTGGACAAACATTTTAGTGATGTCATCATTAGTCACACCCTTGTACAGATACTGTAGCACCTCAGTGTAGAGATGGAAGTCCTGCATCTCCTCATTTCTATAGGCAAGAATGATAAAACTGCCATTATTTCCCTGCTTTCCTGCCAGACTACAGGATAGTTGCTGCCCCAAATTGCTGTCTTATTATTGAGCATGGTTTTCCGGCTCCTGGATTCAGTGGCCACAGCTTTTAAATCACACTTACTATTATCATTATCAGGTGGGGGGAGCAGCAGGAGATGAGGATGCATGTTCTCTCTCTCTCCCCCCTTCCCCTTTATTCCTTCTTTGCTTCCTAGCAGCTGTATGTTTCTAACCTGCAGCTAGAAGGAAAGAAGGGGACAGGGAGGAAAAGAGACACCACATCTCCTCCTCTCCTGCAGCTGTTGCCCCTTATTGTCTATGCTTGCTTCACATCCCTGCCTCAATGTACTCCAGCACAGCAAGAACTGTGTGCCAATATTAGCTTCCGGTTGCATCTTTAGGGCAAACAGAGATCGAGAATTGAATGCAAGTGGAGGTAAATATTCAGATGCAGATGAGAGTTCCCTGCAAATGGACGTGTGCTGCTTTAGGGCATTCTGAAAGTTGTCTCCAAACAAGTGACTTGTTCAAGCTCTGTAGAATTCTTTCCCTTGGAAGTTTAAATTGCCTCCTTTTTAGTGCCCTTTTGATGGCCAGTAATATAATACTTTTTTCCACACAAGCTTTCATCAGTAATCACTAAGGGAATATTCTTTTTTGTATTTTATCTGGTTTATTCTCAGTACTTTTTTTTAAATGTGATTTTTGTTACTAATCATTAGGGATGTGATTTTTCTGATTTTTCTGGATCACAGCTACCATAATTCTCCATTCTGGGACGTCTGCCTCCCTTGCAGGCACCTGAGAAACACAGCAATGTGATGCACCTGGGAGACAGGCCGAAATCGGAAGGCTCTGAGGCTTAGATAGGCCAAGCGTCTTGATTCAGGAAGTTACAGCAGGTGATCCATCAGCCTTCCCAGCACATTTTCTCAATAATGCTGGACGATGCAGTGTACTAATACCAGTAGAATGGAGTTTTAAATTTCATTTAAAATTCATTTAAATTTCATATTTTCCCACCTAGCCAGCTGAAAACAGAGTACCTCGAACAAGAAGGCAAGGGATGAATTTGATAGTAAAGAGAATGTGAAATTGATGTGCTACTCTGACAATGGAGAAGACGCACAGCCCTGAGTACTTTTTTAGAATATCCAATGTACTCTAAAAAAGTAAATGTCATGTTTAATGGCAACAGAGCGATATGTGTTTCAATGACACAAACACATCCATACCTTTCCCTTCTTTTTATTTCCTTTTTTCCTTTTCCTTTCTTTTGGCAAGAAGCACCTCTCACACACATTCATTTATACTGACATGGATACCTGTCTCTTAAGGAAGTCCATGTGTGTGGAGAATCCATTTAGTCTTTAGATGTATATAGCTGCACATCTACCAAACCTTGCAACTGAACAGTGCTTTCTTCCATTCCTCACAGCTTTCCAGAAAATGGTGTGCCATGTACAGAAGGAGTGGAGGAAAACTGATGGTGAACCTCTTTGATCCACAGCTGTGGTCCACTGTACAGCCTGCTCTAGATGTGAGAGTGGCAGAGCAACAGAGAACAGAATGGAAAAGTAACAGAGAAATAAGTAGATAAATAATACTGAAAATGGCATTGTAATCATAATTCTTTGCCCACAATAACCACATCTGTCTGCATTGCACCTGGTAGCCAGTAGTGGAGCTGTTCTTTAAGTTTCCTTATACTGACTTAAATAATACCTCCATCCTAGCCCAGTCCTCTGACAGAAGCAATCTTCCAGGTTTCCAGGCAGGATTTTTCCCCCGGTTCTATCTGGGGACTTGTGTTACTCCCTGGCAATCTCCCATCAAAGTCTTAGATGGGTCTAAACCTATTTTGCTTCCAAAAACAGATGATATCAGATCTATTGGCTTGGTGTGGTGTACTGTCCCTCAGGGAAGTGGATTAACTGTGAGTATCCCTCTGTGGCTAGTTTTCATAGCCTTTTACTAACAAAACTATTTTGTCCACTCCAATGTGGCTTCCAATTGTACAGAAACAAAGGTGGCTGCTCTCCCCTTTTGGGGTACAGTGGGTCCATTTGGGGTTGCAAACAAGGTTTTTGAGGAAGCACGGCAAGCCCCATTCATATTTTCTGACTGATTAGGTTGGCTGTGCTGAGACGGCTGATATGGGTACTTTCCTTCAACCTTTGAAGGATGCAGGCAATCAGAACCTGGAAATGGTGACTTACTGTACAAGTATTGAGTTTAAAGTCAGCAGTTCTTTTCAGCAGTAAGAGCAGTCAGACCATATTCCTTTTTTTTCCACCAGAGAAGAAACAAGGCCCCTACAACATTCTTTTTCTTGCAGTGAAAATAGGAGAGTCTCGCATTACTTGTTGTAGGTCTCTTCCTCTCTTCCTTTTCTTAATCTCCATTTTTTAAAAAAAATCTCAACTATTTTTCCCCTTTTATTTTACATTCAAGTATTCTTCCCATTCTTGCCCATCGGCGCTCTTAACCTATAACCTTAGAATGTTAATGATTATGTCCCATCCAGTCAGTTTTGACTTATAGTGATTGTCTCAGGGTATAAAATATTCAGAAGTGATTTGCCAGTCCCTCCTTTTGCTGGTGCTCCAGGATTGTGCAGCTTGTCCAAGGCCACAAAGATGGCTGGGCAGCCACACAATCTATAGGAGATTTCAGTTAGCCTGTTTCCCAGGAAGCACAATGGGGATTCAAATTACTAGCCAGATGCTCCAACTCACTAAGCTATATGCATTTTCCTACAGTGTTAAAGAACTATTACACTACAGTGTTGCTTCTTATTATAAGATAAGATGCTTTGATATTATTCTATCTGTAATATTTGACCTGTAACTCCAGGTTTTTACTCCTATTGAACTTTGCCTTACGTAAAGCACATATGATAGACAGGGAGTATTTCCAGACCCTCTGTTGCTGTTGGGGTTTACAGAAATTTCATCCCAAACCTACAGGGAGTCCCCGGCCCCCAAGTTCTACTGTCCTACTGGGATTTGTGGAAGTCTCACAGTAGGATATTTTCTTCCCCAGGCCCTGTGTCACTGCTGTGAGGGAGTCAGCAAAAAAAGTCTTATAACTAGCAATGTTGACACTCCATTCCTTACTGAGAGAATGGGTCTCTGTGCATGTATCCATCACCTATTCCCACAGCCCTCTCTCCTCAATCTTGGCTTTCTGGGGTGGTGATATTTCACATACACAACACATGTACAAGCAACCTTCATTTTTAGGCAGTGAACCCTAGTGCCAGTTGGGAAGAAAGGAGATGGGTACCCATCAAGGTTTTAAGGCCATCTCAGATATGAAAATCAAAGGCAGTCAAAAATTGTGGTTAAATCAAATTCCAGAAAGGCATAGCAAGCCAACGGGATTTCAGCCAGCAGCAGGAGACTGTCCACTCTAATGTTCAGGAGCATAGTCTATTTAACACTAATTTTGTACTCTCTCTAAGGCCTGCCTATCTTCGTTAGTAAAATGCCTGAGAAAATGTATGTAATAATAACTGGTGGTAATCAATAAAAACTGTTAGTGCTGATTTAAAGAGTAATTAGAGCATAATTGGTTGGTTAATAAAAGGCTAAATAATAAAAGGTACCAAAATACAATTTGGCCTTAATTTTATTTGGTAAACCTTATCCTTTACCTGCATGTAGACCTGGCAAGTCTCTTCAGACAAATAGCACAGCTTAAACAAAACCTTATGGTAAGGCTGGTTATAAAAATGAGAAATTTTTTTGGAAGTAGGGTAATCAGAACAGACTACTTTAGACTCAATTATAACATTTATGATGCTTTTGTTATTATATTTGTGGACTCTGTGCTGTAATTATCTTTGTAGAAGCAGCAGGGATGGTGGTGGAGTCCCAATCAAAGAAAATCTGTCACTCCATCAAGATGGAAAAGAACATTAAACACATACTTTTCCATGACTGAAAATAAACTAATTCACTTCTGTGCAATTCTCCATATACAGAGGTCTTGACAGAAAACAATGGAATCTTGCACGCATTGGCAGAGTTGAAAGACAGCTCAATTTCCATTTGTACCGGCTATTTTGCAAATGGAATGAGGAAGGTTCATGTTATCTGCTCAGTCCAATGTATGCATTCCCCAACTACCTTATGGGGGAGGCTGCAGTGAAGTGAGAGAAGAACGTGACATCAAGGCACCACCTGCCTGGGCACCATGCTGTACATGACGGAGTCCTTAGATCTCACAAAATTTCTGGGTGTGAGATATCAGACCCAAAAAACTCCTTAAGTCTCATGAGATTTCCCCCATGCTCAGCTGTCCCTATATATAAGAGCCACCCACTTTCTTCTCACTCTCTTGTTATCTACCCACTCTTCTACTTTTCATCTTAATGAGAGGTTTTAACCATATTTGAAAATAAGCATAAGTCCATTTCTTTGTATAATATGACCATGCACAATAGTTCTGTGTCTACCATCTTTTTGCATGTGTGTTATTTGTAGATTGAGTTCATTATCCATGTTACTAATTAATTATTCATGTCTGTAAAATGTCAAGTTGTTGTATTTTTTTTTTAATGAAGTTAATATATATATTTTAAAACCTACCTGTGTGAGATCCATGTAACCATGTAAATATAAGCTTGGTAGTTTCAGTTTAACAACATCAAAACCCTTCACAAACTATAATTCATAGTCTGGAAAATGTCAGTGGTGATCCCTTCACTTGCCTGTAGAATTATACATGAAATATTTTAACCAGATTACATTTTAATAACTGTATGTGTGTTGGATTTGAAAGGCAAATATGATTCTTCTTTTTTTTCAGGACTGAGGAAAATAGATTCACATCAGCTGTGCTTAATGAAATTCATTATGCAAACATTTTTTCCTTGGGAAAGGAGAGCAATGCATATTAATCTTTTAATAAATCATATTATTAGCTGCACTAAACAGTTCTTTAATAACACAGACCATGGAGCACTAGAATGGGTGAATCTTGGGGATTGTGAGAGGCTACGAGGAATAGTTTTTGAAGGGAAACAATCTCCAGGAACTTGAACGGGCATTAATTGTTGGCATTAAATTGTGAGGAAATGGAAAGAGGATTGGATCTTCTGAACAAAATTAATATTGAACCTCTATTGAGACATTATATTTGCTAGTTAGTTGAACTAGGGCCTTTCTCAGTGGCTGATCCCAAGGTTGTACAACTTCCTTCCAAGGTGAGGCTAGTTCCTTCCCAATGGTCCTTCCACTAGCAGACAAAGAACTTTCAGGTAGGATTTGATACACAGATTTTTAATTGATGCTGTATTTTTATTGATGTGGTGTTACATAGCTTTTTAATTCAACTGTGTATTAGCATTATGCTTTATTTATTTCTGTTTTAACAACATAGTTTGTTTTTATCTCTACCTGTTTTTTATCTCCTTGTGCATCAACTTGGGTGACTCACAAGGAGAAAGGTGGGATAAGTATGTCAGATACTGTATGTGACAGAAAGACAATAAAGCTACTCTACTGTTCAAGCAAATGAAACAGTTGTTTCTGGTGACACTGGACCATCCTTTCCTTTCTCCTCCTTTCTCAAATCTAGTAACTATAGATGCTCATTTATGTGTAGAGGATTCTAATCGAGCATAAAACTATGTTATTCTTTGCACATGTTTAGAATTATTGCTCTTTCAAGTGGTGAAAGACATCTGTTTGTCATAACACGTGCTTTTCCTGACTTCTTTAGTTGTATTCCAGTATATTTTGTCACTGGCAGAGCAAACATGGGCTTCCTTTGCAGGTTTGTATCTTTGAAGAAATTCTGTTATGAGTGTGACATGGGCTAATTAGATGGTATATACATTATATTACCTTAACTTATTGTTGCACAAGAGTGCAGCAATATATATTGTGGAACAGAACAAATCAGCAGTCCTTAAGGCTATTCTAAAAATGAGGGCACTCAAACAAAAAATTATGACTTTGAAACTGGACCTCAGATCAGAACCACATTTGGCACAGATGTAGCAAATAATCTGTCCTTGCTCTGTGCCAAATTTGTGGATGTTTGGGCCAAGGGAGGTTGACCTATGATATTTTAAATAGTAAAACTGTTCCACCCATGCAGACACCAGTGACCTTTTCTGTCTGCAGATTTAAAACAGATCAAATACATTGAAAAAAACAAAGTTGCTTATCCTGAAAAAGAATGGTTAGTTCCAGCCACTTATTTTAATTTGGAGGAATCCAGGCTTTGGGAAGAGTAATACTGACTTTGAAAAAAATGTTTTCCAAGGGGAAAAAATCTTTGACTTTCTGGCTTTCTTATAAACTGGTTATCAGCACAAATAAACATAAACATTGAGAGCCCGAACCGAGAGGTTAAGGAGTGTGTATGTACTCACATTTTTGCCTTGCCATTCCATTAAGTCTAAAACAGCCCTTCAAAATATTTTGGCACAGAGAGACTACAGACACATCCAAGCTGTTCTTGCTTCTGTCTTCTCCCAGGAACTATAGTACATATTATGTGCTCATCTTCTGGAATCCTTTAGTACTGGGTAATTCTACATGAAAGAAGTTTCCGTTGGTATTTGTGTACAGTGTATGTGTATTTAAACTCTCATTTTTAAAAGCCAGGAAACTCAATTCTTAAAAAACCCCAAAAAAACCCACAAAAACCCTGGTTTATGAATGTGGGATATTGTTCTTCTTTCTCCTGATTCAAAATGCCAGGAAATGTTGCCAGTAGGAAAAAGGATGCCGGGGTTTACATAGGAAAGGACAGCTTGAATGCTGACAACACCAATGGCAGTAGTCAAGATGGTCTACAGGATACCCTCTTCTGCTCACTAACATTCACAAAATGACACAATGCAAGGGAAAATCCCAGAAACTGACTCCTTTTCTTCATCAGTTAATCACTTCTTACCCAAGCACAAAGCAATTGTCGGTGCTGTTTTTCAACAAGTGTAAATGTTACACATTCATAGACCAGAGGTTGTATGAAAAGCTGAATAACTAATTTGATCCTTATATGACAATACTGACTAAAGACAAACACACATCACAAAACTGGGCTCTGTTGCTGTGAATAATACTGCTCATGCACAAATAATGATTTATTTGTACATTCTCAAGTATATAAACTGGATTTCAATAATGTAAAATGTTCTGTATCTAAAACATATGGTAAGAGATTGTTAGCTGAGCACACCATTATTACAGAAGAGTAACGTGCACTTCCAACTTTGGGGGTATAAAGCAAAGGTGGGATCTATATCATTGTCTGATGAGTAGCTGAGTTAAATTAAAAACATTTCCTACGCTTGGCTTGCAGTAACAGGAGCAGACCTCCCATTATCAATAAATATCAAAATTTCCAAACAAATTTATTTGGCTAAAACTCTATGAAAACCTTCATTGTAGTAAGCTCTTCAGAACTCAGGTAGAGTTTCCTCCTGTGTAAGCATACATAAGATTCAGCTTGAAGCAATAATTCACCTGCTAATTAATAAATGCAATGGAAAAACATCCTTAGAGGATTGGTCTGATCTGGGATTAACTTCTCAGAAACGTTCTGTTTTCTTTGAGAGTTTCCGTATAAACTAATTAATATAATTAGCACTGTTACATTCTAGTGACAACTTTCCGTTATTACGTCAGGTCAAGATATGCAAACGATGCAAAGTAACTTGTGTTAATAATATTGTTTCAGGCAGCACTTGTAATTAAACTTAAATTGGTGTCTGAAAGTGTTTAATGTGATTAAAATAATATTTGACCTAGAATTTCAGTTTATGTAGACTTCCAGATGAAACCTTATTTCCCTGAGATTTAATTATAGTGGGCATGCATATTCATACCTTTCTGCCCAAGCATATTCATGCATAACAGTCCATTGAGGCATGTGATACTATCTTCATGATCAGGGCAACTTTTCTTACCACAAGTAGCAGAAACCATGAAAACAAATTCAAAAGTAGATCACTGTTTAGAACAACAACACAATAATTGGGAGAACACTGTTTACATAAAATTGTGCTTCTTTGCATATACTCACAAATAATAGATATTATCTCAGCTACATTCCAGCAACATAGATTTCAGTGAGAGAAAGTATTAGTACTGTGTGGGCAACTCCCTTGTCCATCCATGGCTATGTTGCACATGCATAACCTCATGCCATATGTAGACATGGCACAAATTGGTCATTTGGGATGGCTGGATTCTGACTCTACTGTTTCTCTGCCACTGTCTGTGGATAGGGCAAGTATGATGACTACCCCGCCTGCAAGTGCAGTTGGCTCCACTTGGGTATTGTGGCATTAGCACATTGTGCTACTGACAATAGGCATGTCATCCACTCTTGCCACATGGTCTTACCATTTCAAATACTGCTGCATGTGGATCCTATCGCACAATCACAGTGGTTCATTATGAACAGCCATTCAGACACCAAGGAGCCAAACTTGAGACAGCATTTCTAGCTCAATGGGTATACTATTTATACTCGATAAATAAACTCTGGCTATGGGCTACTTTGCACTAAGCCACATTTGATACTTCACACAATTTTCAGCCCACAATATGTACAGTACTTCCTTTTCAATATCCAATGTGATGTCATTTGTTGTAATAAAAACTCAACCAAACAAGGCTGAAGTAACATTACTAATCAGCAGAATAGCTGCAAATGCTATAAACACCAGCTCCATGCAGGCACTCACCTACGTGTTGCTATTGTTATGTTCTATCAAATGTTTATGGCTTTCAGGGCGCTTGAGGTAGGTATGATGTGGTTTATCCTTACCATTCCTCCAGTGAGTTTCTCTGGACAAACAGGGATTTGAATTCATGTCTCCTACTCTACCCACTATATCAGCTGTGTAGGTGTCCACATGGAGGTCCTGCCCCCACATGTCCTCACAAACTTAGCAGTGATAGAGACCTTGAATGCAAAAGTCTGAAGAGGACTCTGTAAGTGCATTTGGCTGCAAATGCTTGCAGAATTCCTGAGACCAAGGAGAACACCTGATTGGGAATTCTGCTTGCACACCACACAGCACCTTCAAGGAAGCCTATTTAAGGTGAGCACGCCTGTTGCAGCAGCCTCTCTCATGCAGGTGGCTACTCTCCATCCTTGCCTTAGGTGGACAGAGTTCATAGAATCATAGAATCGTCATAGGGCTGGAAGGGACCTTGGAGGTCTTCTAGTCCAACCCGCTGCCCAAGGCAGGAGACCTCATACCATCCCGGACCTCCTACCATCCAGGACAGATGGCTGTCCAATCTTTTCTTGAAAACCTCCAGTGATGGGGCACCCACAACATCGGGAGGCAAGCTGTTCCATTGCTTAATGGTTCTCACCGTCAGGAAATTCCTCCTTATGTCCAGGTTGGATCTCCCTCTGAGGAGTTTCCACCCATTGGTTCTTGTCCTACCCTCAGGCACAGTGGAGAATAAATCAATGACCTCTTCCCTGTGGCAACCCTTCAGATATTGGAAGAGTCCGTTCTGTTCCCTTTCATATTGAACAGGAAGTAACAAATCTGGGATGCCCCTGACTTCCCGGGGCTTTGATTCTGGCTGGGGCTGCCAAGAGGAGGCTTGATGACATTGCTGAGCCTCTCAGAATTTTAGTGGGTCCTCATAGTTCCTGAATGTTTCTGCCTCAACTGCAGCTTGTGTTTATACAAGCAATAAAGATGTAGCTTAAAAAAACAGCAGCATGCTGTTCAGCATCATTCTTCCAGTAGGAGGGAGATGCCTTTCCAGATCTGTTTTTATTCTTCGCCAGCTTTCCCCTTCATATTCTCTATTTATGTTTTCTTTTTGTCATTTTAACATCACCACACCAATTTTAACGGCTTGGTTATGGAAGATTGTAGTGAATCCATACAGCTTTAATAGGCCTATTCCGTTTACAAATGTGTGTCTGTAATTACACAGAGACCAGATACGAGCTGCGATCCATTCTCCTCTTTGCATTTTTATTGTTCTCTGATCAATTGTTTTTGCATACACAGAGGCTAAACCAAAAGACAGAAAGATGTTATAAAAACACACAAGACCAAAAGATGTAATGATGAGCTCCAAGGTCTCTAAATTTCTGATTCATGTTGTCATTGGCTGTGTATGTAATTCTCCTCCTGCATCTTTTTTTGCATGAGAAACTCCGTTCTCTTAATGCACACATATTTTTCCTAGTTATTTTTTCAAGGGAAGAAGGAGGCTTGAATGTCTCTTGCTGGAAGCTTTTGTTTAAAAGGAAGAAAGGAGGAGATTTCACTAAATTATGGTATAATTGCAAACTAATTTCAAAAGCGCCAATACTGTTCCTCACAATGCGAAGTCAGCACACAGCTACATGACATTTCTAGCCTAATCTTGTCCTTGGTTACTTGGAAATAAGTCTCACTAACTATGCTCAATGAGACTCATTGCCCTCCCACTCAGGAATAATGAGGCGAGACGCAGGTGATGGGTATAAATAGGGCCACACTTTATTAAATCAACATCCCATAACTTATGGCTTAGAAACCAGGGGCCTGCGGTAGTGCGGTATCAGGTTTGGTGCTGAAGGTCTCACAGGCCCCCCTCACCAACCTATACGGGTGAGTTCCACGCCCCGTTGTTGTGCTGTCCCTAAGATAGCATGAACCCGGCCAGCGAAATATCAAGCCCCCCCCTGGGCATGCAAGCCCCCAGCCTTTGGCGGCCCTCAGCCTGGGGAGGGCCCCAGCAGGTCTTTCCTCCCAGCAGTGTAACCTCACGATCTACACCGCCAAAAGTTCAGACCCGCTATGCACTGCTTGAACTTCATGGGCACTCACCGATTCAGTTTCCTTCTGCACTACCCACCACGGATTGGGAAGTTTGCTACACTCCATTCCCCCTATCCAGTTGAAAATTTCGGCATGCAGGCCTCTACAAAGATCCCTCAAGAAAATCTCTAAACCAGCCTCAGATAAATGAACCCCATCACCTCTATAAAGCTCCAGTCAGTCCAATTGGATCTCCAGGTGTCCTATTACTGATTCTAAGCCCTTAACCATTGCTCTGCAAACTTCCTTATTAACTTTCCTACATGCTCTATTTATGCAGCTAGCATTGCAGTCGGCTCTCCAACTATGCCGAGGAATAATCGTAGACCAAACTATTCTTGAAAATGGGAACTTTGCCTTCCAGCTCCTCAAATCAGCCAGAATGTCCAGCACAAGGGACTTGCCACTTCTCCTGGCCAAGTCATTACCCCCCAGATGAACCAACAACACATCTGGGGGTACACCAGCTGCCGCTGCATCTACCATGCCAGAAAAATTGGTCCAAAGAATGCCCCTCTGGCCAAGCCATTGTAAGCTCACTGCTGGTTGCAGTCCCAAATCTCGGCCCCATGCCGTCCTGGCAGCATAATCTGCTGCCCAGTGAATGAAACTGTGACCCAGCAACAGGATCCTTAAATGCCCTTTGGGGTGCTCTGCATCTGAAAGAAAGAGACAAAGAGCTCGGCAGCAGCCTACAGCTGTGGCAAGTCCTGCACATAAAGTTTGTATCTATGGGAGGACCATCTCCCCACCTTCCTGATCTCCTCCGGGCCATACCCTAACATGGCTGTAGTAGATGCTGCCCCAATGCAAAATGAGTGGGTTCCAAAGCGCCATCCAACCAAACCCACTCGTTCCAAAGCAGTTCCAGTTACCTTCCAAAATTGGTATCTTGTCAGTGGGGTGCTGTCACTATGACAAAATAAGTAGCCTTGATCTTCCCCTCTTTTCTTAAGGTAATCCTCAAGTGTCCTAACTGGGAATATTTCTAAAAAGGAGCAAGTCCCTAGTGAGATAAAGGCTCCTTTCCCTAATTGATCTGTTTTAGATCTCCGGATATGCAATTGTTACCTGTCTTAGCCCATTGTGACATCTGCAAGTTGTAACACTATTCGTGACGTGTCATGCTTGCCAGCTGCCACAACCTCACTAATACGAAATGCTCCAAAAATGTCAAAAGTGTTGCTGCCTGAAAGAGGGAAGCCTCGTACCTATCACTACAAAGGCTGCCCCATGATTCACTAAACCTCATCAGTATGGCTGGAGAAAAAGGGGACCTATCATCGGGCATTCTAATTCTTTCCTTATTCCATCCTTCAATCATCTTACGAATTCTAAAATCCCCTGTGGAATCAGCTACTCCAAGGGCCTTAGCCTGGAATGCCAATGCCAACATCTTGCCCTGAATAGAGCTAGGTGCCATGCCTTTTTGAAAAAGAAAAACGTCAAATTGTTGTAGGTGATCAACCGGTATGGGCCACACCTGGTCCAACTGCTCATGAACTCTAAATTGTCTAAACTCTTTGTAAACTGCAAAGTAACCCCACCGAGTACTCGGGGCAAGAGCCAGCCCTATTGCTTGGAGTGCTTCCCGCCTCCAATCTGCCATACCTCTTGTGGGAGGACTTCTGGCCACCTGCAAGCTCCTGGAGCCAGAGCCCTGAACCACTCCATCTGTTGACGGGACAGGGCGTCAGCTATATTGTTGTCTATGCCGGGAATGTGCCTTGCATGAAATACTATATTAAATTGTAAGGTGCGTAATACAAGCACCCTCACAAGCCTCATGACCCGTTCAGATCTGGATGACATGTTATTATTGACATGCACCACTGCCATATTATCACACCAGAATCTGACTACTGAATTGGCCTATTCCTCAGTCCATAACCAAGTGGCGCCGAGAATGGGAAAAAACTCCAGGAATGTCAAGTCCCTGGTCAAGCCTGACCTTTGCTACTCCTCAGGCCAAGTCCTTGCATGCCAGTGACCCCGGAAATAGATGCCAAAACCTAATGACCCTGCAGCATCTGTTTGAACTTGGAATTCATTCTGGAGGCGTAATTCCACTCTCCAGAATGAAACTCCATTAAAATTGTCCAAAAATTGTTGCCACGTTTTCAGATCTTGTCTCATGCCTGCTGTAATCCTAGTTCTATGGAACGGTTTGCGGAGACCCTTCATGGCTGCACAGAATCTGCACAAATGGGCCCTACCTGGGGCAACTACCCTACAAGCAAAATTCAAATGGCCCACTGTCTCCTGTAACTCTCTTAGGGTGGCATACTTCTGCCACAAAAGACACCCCAATCTGGCCCACAAGTCAACCAGCTTTTTGTCAGGAAGCTTGGCAGGTATCCAACTCTATACCCAAGAATGTGATGTTAGGCGTTGGCCCTTCCATTTTCTCCTCAGCCAAAGGAAGCCCAATCTCCTGAGCCAATTTCTCAAAAGTCTCCATCAAGTGCCTACAATTCCCAGAATCCTTTGCACCACAAAAAAGAAAATCACTAAATAATGGGCCCTGCTATGCAGCCCTGCCCTACATCTAAGTTCCCATTCCAAAAAGGAGCTAAAGTGCTCAAACACTGCACAGGATACTGAGCAACCCATGGGTAATGCTCTATCCATGTAAAAGGCACCCTCAAAGGAAAAACCTAACAACTCAAAATCTTCTGGGTGAACTGGCAGCAGATGGAAAGGCAATTTTACATTAGCCTTGGCCATCTCTGCCCCTATGCCACATGCCCTAATCATGCGCTACGCAGCAAAAAATCCCTGCAACGCTGAACACAGCCGCTGCCAGGGAACGCAAGCCACGAAAGAGGCTGAGCACATTGGGGAAGTGTCCTTTTAAGGACGCTCCCCCTCCCCCAGGTAACTACGAGAATAGCACGTCTCACGCTATCCCGAGGGGAGGGCAAAGGAGCTCCACTCGGCAACAAGCGCCGGCGGAGCCAACATTCTGGTGAAAGCCAGGAAAAGCAAGAGGGAAAGGTGAGATCAGTATGAGGTCAGGAAGGTTCACTAGGCTTGTAGAAGTACCTATGACATATTTTGAGTAAGAAAGCATCCAAGAGAAAAGGGCTGAGTGTCTGCAGCCCTTTTTATTCAGTTAAACTTACCTAAGCTGCTCTTGGTTGGAAATGGAAGAACAAGAAAATATAAGAAATATTACACCATTTGTGTTATCTGTTGTTTGTTTGTTTTCAAACATTATAAACTTGCCCAGTCCATATGCCTTGCCTGGAGACTATCATAAGCACACTTTGTAAGAATTCTCAGTTTCATATCAGCGAGTATATTCAGTGTAAACTTCTTTTAAAGTTAGAATTTATTTATGACGTTGGACTGTTTTCTTTGGACTCCATGTTTATTTTGTGTTCTGCATGAAATTTAATAATAGTCATGTGTTTCTATGTTACTATGACAATATCTAACTCGTTATTCTATTGGGTGGAGTTTCCAGTTTTGGGGATAAAATACAGTGCAAGAGTAGGCAATACCTTTATAGACCACTAAAAAAATCATCATAGAATATGCGAGCTTTCATGGATCGAGGTCACTTTGTCAGGCTTGTACCAGTGTGAAGAACTTAAAGTCCAAATGCTCATGGTGAGATGGATTTTTCCAGGATGGTTACTCTTAGTCCAAAGGTTCTTGGAAGGAGACTTTTTGTTCCTACCCTTTTGTCAAGTTATCGTGTGGGATACTCATCTGCACCCTTCTGGAACTGATTTGCACACCACACCACTAGATAATTACTGTAAAGCTTCCTGGCAGAGTTTGGAAATAATTAGTTTTATGGATTATAGATTATAACTTCCCAAATCTTGTGGGATTCTGTGATGTTATGGTCCAAAAAAAAAACTTCTCCAGACTGTGTCTTCTTGGCAGTTGTCTAATTCAAATTTTAGAGCATTCAGTTCCGGACAATCCTTGAAAGGCGCTTTATAGGAGGAAAATTACACAGGGTTGTATTTTGTTTACTCTCTCCTTAGATTGAATAAGTACTTCTCATCTAGACACACACACCCATTCCACTGCTGGTTATTAAACAACTTAATTGTGCCCCAAAAGCGTAGTATATGCAGGAGAATCATTGCACTGTAATTTAATGTGAATGGGTTTAGTGGCCTAATCTTTTAAGCGAGGTGTCATTATGTTTAAACATTCCATTTTCCATTTCTGCTCTGACTTTGTATTCTATTTACAGATACCCAAAAATGAACAAACAGCTTTGATATCATTTCACATATTAAACCCTTCTAGTGCTTTCCACCAGCAAAACTCAACGATGACATTAAAGACAATAGCTACAGTTCGGCTCTGCTAAATTAGATACAAAATTAGTCTCTTTTTGGTTCCGTAACATAATAAAATTAAAATTAAAATCATTTTACAATGAAGTGAAATTACCCTTGCTATTCATTTAAAGTGTAACTCTCTTCCATCTGCAGTCATTTGCGCAATTTGGAACACCCTAATGCAACAACAGTTGCTTAGACTAGGCAAAGTTGCTATTAATTTGGAATAAGTGAACTAGGGGAAAAAGGCTCTTTTCAAAAGTCCAATGAACATGGAAGTGCTACTTGTTGGGAAAGTGGAACAAGCTGGATGGTTTCACATCAGTATCTTAAATTGGTTTCTGCTCTTGTCCCTCATTCCTCTCCCACTACATGGCACACACAGTTTTGTATCTTGAAAGCCCTCTAATTTACTGGAGGGTTTCAGCCAAAGAAAGGGGAAAAACCATTTTTGGCAATACACTGTCCCCACATACCATTCTGCAAAGGGTTCTCCAACTCTCTCTCAGCAAATTTTTGAAAACGAGTCTCTCTTCCTTATATTAAAGCAACAGGCCTACCATGGACAAACGTCTCTTTTGAATTCACCCTACTATTTCATAGTACAATGTAATTTATATATTTATTTATTTATTCATACAAAAAAGTATTCGAGAAACAAAACTCACCATTCATTCATTCATTCATTCATTCATTCATTCATTCATTCATTCATTCTATATCCCACCTTTCTCCTTAAACACAAAAACAGTATCATAAGAACCATCACATCATTGACAACAAATCAGTACAAAAGTCAGCCAACAGCACAACACAGTGTTCATTTCCCAAGTACCTATGAGAATAGAGATGCCCTGCACTTCTTTCCCTTAAAAAAAAAAAATTGCTTAGGGAGGTAATCCCAGAATCACAGAGCTGCAGCTGGAACATTCCTGTTCCTGCTCTAATTCCGATTTCCTACTTGATCTTAGTAGTCATGAGAATTCACACAAGGTGGTTAAAGATATGCATCACGACAATCTATTTTATATAAAAAGCTCCAGACTGAAATTTGAATCACAGATCAGTGATTCAGCACCTTCAACTGCAGAATATTGGAACCTTACCTAGTCTGCAGGTTGTTCTCCTCATAAAGGATATGGTTATATCGTGTTAGGGATGTGAAGAAAAGGAATGGGATTTAGGGATTTTCTGTACTACAAATACCATAATTCTCCATTCAGGGAGTTCTACCTACATTGCAGACATATGGCAAATACTCCTCAATGTGATGCACTTGAAAGAAAGGCCTACATTGAAATTATGGTACTTGTGGCCAAGAAAATCCAAAAATCTCATCCCTTGTGAATTTTTTTTTTTTTTGGAAAAATTCTTGTTCCCAATGAGACATCTCATCAAAATACCAATGAGCCTCAAGAGATTTCTCATTTCCTGTATAAAAATGAGACCAGGAGCCCTCTTTTTTAAAATCCAGTCTTTCTGCAGTGTTCACAGAACATCCCTTCCCAAAATCAGTGCCTTTTCCTTTTGTGACACAATATGTCAGGCACATAGCAAGAACAGAACAACTGGCTCAAAGTGTTAACTCACCTGTGTACTTTATGGAAAACTTGTGTACTTTATGCAAAAGTAGTGCTTGCAAATGTGAGAAGATTCATAGAAACTAAAAGAAAATATTTTGCCATCTTGGGGTGGGAGGGGTGGAAGGATTTTCTCAGGCACTGGAACAAGCAAGGATGTACATCCCTAATCAGAGGTGCTTCTTGATCCATCTTTCTCACTACAAAGAGCAGGAAGTTGTCAATGCATTGATGTGATCTGTGTGCACTCAGTGACCAGATTCCTTTTACCTCTTTGTACCAGTTTAACTCCATCAGTATAAATTTCAGAGCTGAATTGTGTCAAATTAAAAAGCTGGCAGTGGCACTAGGTGATTCATTGTTTTGCAAATTCCAGCATCTCTTAGCCTTTTTTCTGACACAATTAAAAGTGCTAGGTTTGGCCTTTAAAGGCATTCACAGCTTGTCTCCACTAAGGAGCTTCTTGCTGTCAGAAAAAAACAAAGGTTGGGGGAAATCCCCGTTTTCCTCTTGCCACAAGATTTTTCTGTGTGAGGTTTGTATTCTGAGAAATCTCACAGGAAATCTCATAGGATTTCTCCAGTTTTTCATCGTTCTTTATCCATCTTGAGAGAAATATCAATCTGGGAAGACTTATTACAGTTCGTGCACAAAGTGGCATCTTTCCTGAACAAAATTCCCTGGGAAGGGCATCGAATGGCACAGAATTTGGCATGTTTTTGTGCAAAAGAATTAGTAGAAATAAACCTGGGGGGGAAATGATACCAGACCTTACCCCAGAATAAATACATGAGACAATTGTTATGGAATAAACATGGGTCACACTTTATTGAATATTTGTTACCTGTGGTTATGAGGGGACCTACCAAAACCTGTTCTATCCGCACTACCCACCTGTGTGACTGAATCTGATCACCTCTCAACATGCCATTGCACCTTAACCAGTGTGGGATAGGCGAAAAATATCCACTTCCAACAGCCAATCAGAATGTGGGTCAAAAATTCCTATCTGACCCAAAAAGGTGACCAGTAAAACACACAGTAGTATATAGGGCAGGTGGGTGGGTTGTCCGAAAAGGAAGAGGCCAAAGGGAGGGGGAAGATACCCTGTTTCCCCGAAAATAAGACAGGGTCTTATATTAATTTTTGCTCCAAAAAATGCAGTAGGGCTTATTTTCAGGGGATGTTTTATTTTTTTCATGCACAACAATCTACATTTATTCAAATACAGTCATGTCATCTTCTGGTTGCTGCACAATGCTGCACAATGGCGGAGGGCAGGGTTTCACTTAACTAGGGCTTATTTTGGGGGTAGGGCTTATATTACGAGCATCCTGAAAAATCATACTAGGGCTTATTTTCAGGTTAGGTCTTATTTTCGGGGAAACAGGGTACTTACCTTCCTTAAGTATCATCCTCCTTCCCCCCTCCCTTCCTAGGTCGCTCTCGTGAGACCTCAGCATCTCACAATATCCCGGGAAGGGGATAATGGTGGCCTGCGCTGCTGAAGAAAGCTCTCCAGCAGACTGGACATTACCCCCTCACCCCGGAATAAATACGCAAGACAATTGTTATGGAATAAACATGGGCCACACTTTATTGACTATTCATTATTGCCCTTAATAAAAAGGGGGGGTCCTGCCGTAGTGTGGACTCAGGTTCTGCAGAGGGGTCTCAACGGACCCCTTACCAAACAATGGGCGAGTCCCAAGCCCCAAGTTCTCGCGGTCGTGAAGACAGCGAGAACCCGGCCGGCCCAAATTTGACTACCCCCGGACCTCCAGCCCCCTCCTCATTGTTGACTGTTGGTCCGGGAGCAGCCCCAGCAGATCTTCCCCCCAAAACACTGTAATCGCACGATCTGCAGCGCTGGGAGATCAGATGAGCTATACATTACCTGTGGTTATGAGGGGACTCACCAAAACCTGTTCTATCCGCACTACCTGCCACAGCATAGGGACTAGCTACACTAAGTCCCATGCCCACCATCCAGCCTCTCAAGCCCAAAAAGCAGCCCCCCCGAGGTCTGCCAGAAACATCTCCAAACCTCTGTCTGAGAGGTGCACTCCATCGTGCCAAAAAAGCTCAGACCTATTAGCACGGATCTCCCAGTGACCAATCACCGATCCAAGGCCATTGCATACCGCTCTGCACACTTCCCTGTTAACACTCCTCTGCGCAGTGTTAACTCGCTGCACCTGGCGTTCATCCCGCCACACAAACTGAGGGATGACCGTAGACCAAATAATGCTCATAGTGGGGTACGTTACCCTCAGCCATCTGAGGTCACAAATGACATAAAATATCAAGGCCTTGCCACCATGCCTGGCCAGATCGTTACCACCCAAATGTATGAGTAACACATCTGGGAGTTGCACGCCAAATGCAGCCGCTCTGCAAAATTGGCTCCACAGCATTCCATTGATCCCTTTCCAGATGATTTGGGCTCTAGCTCTGAGTCCCAAATTCCTCTCCCACGCAGACTTAGCCGCATATCTTGCTGCCCAGAACACGTAGCTGTGGCCAAGTATCATGACCTGCTGCCGTCTCCCCATCAATACTGGACCTGTAAAGACAAAAAGACCAGGCGCCTGCCTAGACATGAGGGAGTGCTTAGACATATCTGCAGTAAGCTGAGGACGACCAATGCCCCAAACGTTTAATGTCATCGGGATGATAACCTAAAGTGGCTGCAGTTGAAGCTGCCCCAATTCTAAAAAAATGAGTGCCAAACTTCAATCCTTGGATCCCCACCTTGTATAACACCAAATCTGTCCAATTTCCAAAACTGATATTTCGATAAAGGGGACCCATCTTTATGTATGAAAAAATAATCCTGTCCTTAAGTCCTAGATATGCACTTATCGCCTTCACTGGACAGAGCTCTACTATAGAGAAAGTAGCCAAACTAAGATCAGCTCCTCTACCACGCTGATCTGCCTTAAATTGACAAATATGAATCCATACCATGTCATCTTCCAACCTCACATCATGCCATTGCAAGGTCACTTTCGTCACATCGCCTTTGCCTGAAGCTACCAGCTCGCTGATCCTCAAAGCACCAAAAAATGTCAGTAACAACGCGGCCCTAAATAACGCAGCCTCATCCCTACAAATGATAAGCCATTGCTGGCAATTTGTTTCCAACAATGCTGGGGATATTGGTGTCCTGGAATCCTTAACCCGACCCCTTTCCTTACTCCAGCCTTTGATCATCTTCCTGATACGAAAGTCGGAGGTATAATCCTGATACTCCTGAATCCTAGCATGAAAAGCTAGAGCTGACATCCTACCCTGGATGGATCCTGGCACTAATCTGTTCCTATGTAAATACATTATGAATTGTTGTAGGTGTTCAACCAGAGCAGGCCAAATCAGTTCCAAACCCACTAGTTTTCTGAACTCCTTGAATTCTATACTCACTGCCGAATACTCCTTCCACATTCTCGGGGCCAATGCCAAACCTATTGCTCTTTCCGCATCATCCGGCCAATTTGCCAGACCTCTGGGGGCAGTGTCTCTGGAAATTTGCTGGCTCCCGGGTCTAACTCCCTGAACCGAGTGATCTGTTGGTGTGATAGGGCATCAGCCAAGCTGTTATCCAAGCCAGGAATATGTTTTGCTTGGATCAAAACATTATACTTCAAAGCATGCAAAGTAAATGCACGCACCAGTGCCATAACGCATTCTGAGTGCGACATGAGGTTGTTTATTATATAAACAACTGCCTGATTGTCACACCAGAAGCGCACTGCTGAATTAGCCCATTCATGCACCCACAGCCACAGGGCGCCTACTATCGGAAAAAATTCCAAAAATGTGAGATCCCTTGCTGGTGCCATTCCTCAGGCCACAGCTCAGTGCACCATCTGCCCTTGAAATAAATCCCAAAACATAGGGAGCCAGCCACATTGGTCTGAACCTGAAATTCAGCCCTAAGGTTCATCTCAGTCCTTCAAAAGGACATCCCATTGAAATCTGTAAGGAACTGGCTCCAAACTTGCAAATCCTGCCTCATACCCCTTGTCACCCGGGTTCTATGAAAAGGGCAACGCAAGCCTTTCATAGCGTTGCATAATCTACGCAGGAATGCGCAACCTGGGGTAATTACCCTGCACACAAAATTTAAATGACCTACAATCTCCTGTAGCTCTTTCAGTGATACTTTCCTACTTCTCATGAGCAGATGAATTCAATCCTTAAGGGCCTCCAGTTTGTCATCTGGTAAACGGGAAGCCTGCTGTCTAGTATCTAATTCTATTCCCAGAACTGTAAGTGAAGTAGCTGGTCCTTCAGTTTTTTCTTCAGCTAAGGGTAACCCCAGCTTCTGTGCCATTGTCTGGAATGCTTCCAGTATAAATTTGCATTGTCAAGTTTTGCTTTCACCACAAAAAAGGTAATCATCTAAATAATGGGCAGTGCTCTTGCACCTGAGACCCTACACGTGAACTTCCATTCTAAGAATGAACTGAAGCGCTCAAATGCAGCGCACGATATAGAACAGCCCATTGGCAATGCCCTATCGATATAGTAAGAGCCCTGAAAATAAAAACTCAAAAGGTCAAAGTCTTGGGGGTGGACGGGAAGAATACGAAACGCTGACTTAATGTTGCATTTTGCAAGCTCCACCCCTATTCCACATCTACGTACCATACGCACTGCCTCATCAAAGGAGGTGTAGCATACCGTGCAGAGTTCCTGAGGGATGGCATCATTCAGAGACTCCCCTTCTGGGTATGACAAGTGATGAATGAGCCTATATTCTCCCTGATTCTTCTTAGGCACTATGCCCAATGGTAATACCCTCAGGTTCTCTAATGGGGTATTCTGATAAGGTCCCAAAACCCTACCTTCCACCATCTCCTTCTTAATTTTGTCCGTAACGATACCTTCCATCCCGTTGACTGATTTCAATTTTTTTTGCAAAAAACGCCTTGCACTCACCTAATGCCTTGCACACACCTAATTCTAAAACCATTCTGAAAACCATCTAAAAGATACTTTGAGTCTGTCCACCTTGGGTAATCCTGCAACCAATTCTCCAATACTGAAACCTTAAGTGGACTGGGGCCCTTTGTTAAAGTAACCCCCTCCACCATTTGCCTTCTTGTTACCTCCAATGTCCTTGTTGTTGTTTCTTTCTGCTCTGGCTCTAAAACATGATGTGCTTGGGTGCTGGCCCCCACAGACCGAACACTCATGCCGGAAACGGCATATTTTATATGAACATGTGCCCTTGGCATTATAATCCAAACAGAGCAAGCGGGGTTGAACCACTTGCCCTGTGCCAGCACGGGAGCTCACATTCAGACCAGGTTTGCGGATGAGACCTATTGCCCAGGTTTGGCCTGGCCGGCGTCATAAACTGCAACCAAAGGCCTGGTAGCGGCTCATCCCATCGTAAATTTGGATGAATCACACTCCACATACGGAATGATTCATCATAAAGCAACCAAGACTGCCCCACAAAGTCAACATATGCTCTGTAGATCAAGTCAAGATATTGAAACAACAACTGAGCCCTCCAAGGCTGAGCCTTCACAACTACCCCAGCATAAATTAAGAAACCTGGTAACCAGTTTGCCCATGTCCTTTCTGGCCTACGCCTCCTGCATTTTTATTTCTCCCTCTCATCCTCCTTACCTATGTCCTTCTTATCTACCCCTCTATTAAGGAGCTCAAACAGGTCGACATAATTTCCTCTTCAGATTTTTTCTTTAGTAGCTGGGGTGAGATGATCACCCAATGGCAGGGCGTGATCCCCAGAACTGCAAAATGAGACATTAGGTTTTCTGCCATGGACTTAAGCTTAGCCCTCCTATGACTCTTAGCTTCCCTGGCCAAAAGGCATGGTTGTGGTTCACTATGCTGTGCAACCCTTTGTGCTGCTCTTTTAGCCTCCAAGGTCGAAATTATTTCTTGGAGTTGTTGCCAAATAGGCCACGCCTCCTCATCTGAAGATGATTGAGGAGGTGAAACTTGGGGAGCTGCACACTTCTTAGCAGGCTGTTTACCCTTCTTGTTACCTTGTCCCTTCCTGGAAGCCATCCCAGCCACTTAAAAGTAAAACTTTAAGCAGTTCTGTTTCCTCAAGAAATCACTTCAATCCTGAAGCTCACCAGAATTTAGTTTTTTTGTTTTTTAAATTTGCTCTCACACAGAACCTAGCAGGCATTGAGCGGTCAGCTAAATAATAACAAATTAATATAAGGCCTTCTAAAGCCCTTCTACTGCACCCCTCTGGCTGGAGCCAGTTCCGTGGATTCTTGATATACCCTCTCAACGATTCTCTCTTTTTTTAAATAATGTATTTTTGTTTATATTATTAAAATTAATTAAAATTAATTTATTATTTATATATATAACTATAACTATAACATTTATATATATATAAATAGGACTCTAAAATTTCAAAAACCTTTTCCAAATGGAAGTGGCGAGTTCAAAATACACCCCCACCCCAATATGAAATCAATACAATTATTAAGTAAACCAAGACTTGCTACCCCTCCCAATTAATTAATATCAAGTTAGTTACTAAGCTATTAATTTATTCTAATTATTTAAAAAAGTAAGTGAAAGCACTTTATGCCCATTCCTGATGGTGGTGGGGAGGTTGCGTGCCCACTCGCACCTCGGCTTTGCCTGCCTTAGCCCGTGGCCCTCGCTAAAGTATTAAACAATGTCCTCGTACTTTTAACCCTTTTTTAAAATACCTACAATGAATATTAAATACAATCAAATTAAACTATAATTGAGCACTTAGTGCTTGCAATCAAAATCCGCTAATGTACTAAGCCTATATATATATATATAAGAAAACCAACAATAAAATAAATTATCTTCGGGGGGGTGCAGATGCAACCCCCCTTCCAAGAAGCGCAACCGCAAGGCCGGTAAATGGAGTGACACAGCTTGAAAATAAGCCCAGGCTGTGGAGCTCTGACTTCCTTCAATGTCCGAAAAGGAAGAGTCCAAAGGGAGGGGAAAACCTTCTTTAAGTATCATCCTCCTTCCCCCTCCCTTCCCAGGTTGCTCTTGCAAGACCGCAGCATCTTGCGATATCCTGGGAAGGGGATAATGGCAGCCCGTGCTGCCGAAGAAAGCTCTCCAGCGGACCGGACATAAGCAGCTTATATAACATTTTAGCAAATTCCCATAAGGGTAGGAAGATAACCAAACATCAGGATAAACAACGAAACTACACCTGATTAGTCAATAAGGGCTATAAATCAAACAGTGCCATATTTCCAAAACTGCTAGTTAATAATGCTATTCATTCAGTTCTGTGTCTTTGAGTACCTGTATGTTACATAAAACCCATCATTAAAAGAAGGAATTATTTAAGAGCTGATTGTGTATGATTGTCATTGTAGGAGTTTGCCTTCTCTTTGGTAACTTGCAAATTGATTTTGTCTTTGAAGTCAGATTTTCAGGTCAAAAGCACCTTTGTTTGCAAGTGTGATTACTGAGACCCGAAAGTCTGCCTGAATTATGTCTCTTCTGCAATAAAATGATTTCAGGTCTAAGGATGGGTTATCTGTAATGTAGAGTCAATTCGAAGATTATGATGGGTTATCTCATATGAAAATTTCTGGCATTTAGAGCATGCTGCCTACTTTACTTTCTTTACCAAAGCCCCATTTCAGACAGCAGAACTGAACAAATGAATTCACAGTTTATTATGTACGGATAGTATGCAGAACCTGGACTACATCTGGACTACTAAAAATGAAATAAGTACTGTATAGTACAGTATAACCCTGCACAGTCTGCACGTCACCATGGCCAGTGTTAATATTGACTAAGGAATTCTGAGAATTCTGGAAAGTATTTTTTTCCAGCCTCTGGATCTCTGTAGGACAAGGCTTGTGGTTACACCTGTGTTTCAGATTTTATAGTGGGCAGGAATACTTAAGTGATACCAAGTCCAGTATAGTGGACAGAGTGACAGACGAGGACTCTGGAGAACAGGGTTCAAATCCCTGCTCAACCATGGAAACTCACTGGGGAAATGGAATTGGTAAAACTACTCCTTAAATATCTCACTTATATTGAAAGCCCTATGAAGGTAGCTATAAGTCAGTTCTGACTTGAGAACATATAACAACAGGGACACTTAAGGAATTTGAGCATTATATATTCTGACATTAACTGACTAGTTCCTTACCTGGACAGATGTATAAATCAAAATATAGTTATGCTACATAAGTCTGTACTTTCTAAAAGTTCAGATACAGATGTTTAGATCAAATGACCATCAGCAATCCACTACAGGTGTCACTTTTGCTAAAAGATACATTTGGTATATATATTTAAACTCATATTTCAGAGTGTTTTTATTTTTTATTTCTTCTTTTTTTTTTGCAGTTTTTTAAAAATTGCACGTTAACATAGAAACAAGGGATAATGGACATAAAGACGAATATGTATAAAAGTCACATGGAATAGAAATCCGTCATCCCTAGCAAACTTTGGTGTATACCTGGAATGTTTCCACAGAAACATGTCCCCAGATACAAAATGTATTTGCTGTATCTGGACTAGGCTTCAAAGTGAATTTAAAGTTGTACAAAATTAATAGAGTTTTATATTTCCACTCCCATTCCTTACTCCTGCCTTCCCATAAAAGAACCAAGTATTATACAAAGGAAAGTAATAATGCAGTAGAAGAAGGACCTTCCACTGAAAGGTTGCTATTAGTTTGGGGCGGGGGGGGGGGGTAGCATATGGTATGTTTTAATAAAGCAGCCAAATGAAAAAACAGCTCCAAGAAACAGTGTCTTCCATTCATAACAGATAAATGAATCCAAATATATCACCTGAGTTTTCCCCCCTTCAGCTTTTTCTTTCCTTTTTAAAAAGCATATCTTGATGGTAGTATGTAATGCAGCTCTGGCAGGTAATTCATTTTGTCAAATTACAGCATCTTTGAAACAAGGAACAAAATGTTAGAGATATCTTATAAATCTGCCACATAGTCTTCAGTGAATTTATTGAAAGCCGTTGGATTTCAACTCCTGCCCCAACGCTCACGCAACTAAGGAAGACAACAGTATTTATATGCCATTATTGTGTGAGAAAAGCTTTGACAAAGGTACATGTAATAACAGTGATAACAAGTGATGTGCAAAAAAGGAAAAATATATAATCTGGTCTCATTTTTGAAAATCAGATCACTCACTAAACATATTAACTGAGGGTGTTAGAAGACTGTGCACTAAATCTCTCCAGTTTAGGAGGTATTAAAGGTGATAAAAAGAGGGATGTAAGAAAAGATGTGAGATTACACTTGTTCTCAATGGTGAATATTGCATACTAGTAATAGGGAAGGGCCAGGTGGCGTGGAGCCAACTGGGCCAGGAAGGAGGAGCCAACTACAGTTACCTTGCTGTCCATCATTCTCTGTCGAAATGCCTCAAGGACACATAAGCAACATATTATTTGTATTTTGGCATATAAACCTTACCTTGGTTCAAAATGGCTGGACCCTGTCATGTTCCATGCTGTGCTGCCCTAGGGAAGCAAGTGGTTTTGAAGAGGTTGGCTGAAGTCTTGACAACAATGGTGAAGATGCTCCCTGGGTTTTGGAGAAGAGTGTGGATGAAGAACACTCAAGCAATGACTAATGACTAAAATAAACCTTGGTAGCAGATACCTTATCACAGAAGGATTTTTATATTTTTATTAAGGTGTTCCCTGTCCCAAAGAAATCTGAGGTGGGAAAGAGCCCCATTCAAAATATTTGTTTTACCATAGATCGAGGAAAGTACACCTCTTACCAACAGTAATCAGAACCTGCCAGAAAACGAACCCCATCAAAAATCATTACCGTCATCATAATCTTAGACTACTGTCAGTGTGCATTCAAATGCTAAGTGTTTTGTCATTCTAGATATTCTGCTGAATTCTAGCATTCATGGGCTACATTTAGATGCAATGCTAACCTCAGGTTTATTGTTAAATGAATTAGTGATAATGAGTCATGGACTCACATGCTGACTAGACTGCAAGGACATCATTTGCTTTCACTTTTGAGCAAGTTCATTGCCTCTTGGTATTCATCAATCACTATGTCCTAGTTCTTCTTCCCTCACTGTCCTGCCAATAGAATGAGGTAAGCCTTTGCTTAGTATATGGGTAGAGAAATTCTTCAGCTGGGGGGGGGGGATACTATATCAGATAAGTCATTGGGGGGGTTAATATTCCAGCAGCAGGTGGGTCCAAAGCCCCCATGGCATGATTAAAAAAAATACTATTTTAGGTCAAAGTTCTTATTGGCAGTAAATATGGTTTGGGAAAGATATTTCAACTTTTCAAATGGGGGTGATGCATATTAGGTGGGCAACCACCAGGTTATGGTGTCATGAAGAAGGGACATGGTTATCCAAGGGAGACACAAAGATAGATCTTGACACCAAGAGGGGCTGATTTGGCCCCGAGACTTTTAATTCCTACTCCTTAGGCCTTTTTATCATATCAGATAAGACTATAATCCTGCAAACCATAGTGCAGATTACCAAGAAACATGCCATTGTCTGTATCTGATGAAAAGATCCCATCTTGACTATAAAGATGGTGATGCAGTGACTAAACAATCTCAGCATGAGACCATCCATTGGCAAACAAGACAGACAAGGACCCACTGTCAAACTACTCCCCTTGTTGCAGGCCTTGCCGGCATCTTGCACTGTAATCAATGTTGGGTTCCTGTTGGTTCTACTGAAGATTGTGGTTTGTGGCTCTCATTCTGAAATGCTGGCCAAAATCCTGTTGCACAGCTCCAACCATGCAATGGGGATTATGTCATTATCATCAGCTGATTACTTCTGATTGAAGACTTCCTCTCTCTTTTTAGTTTGGGGTGCACATGGCTTGCACACAGTGGCTGAAATCCTGTTGAGCAGCTATGCAAGCAAAGTAACTTTTAGACACAAATTCCTGTAAGTTAAGAAATCTCTATAGGAATTATCAATTGTCCACCAATTTGTTGCATGGGATGCAAGAGATAGAATCTACTACTGTCTTAACCTACAGTTTGGTAAATACACTCTGGAAATACATATAAATACTTATTTCTGGGGGTTTTAATTTAGTATTTAGTAAGTGAATCCGTGGATACTGCTCTTGCAAATGGAGGGAGTGGTCCAACTGTATTATCATACAGCTCAGAGGCTTCTATTGCTGATTACAAGATTGGGATTTATCTCAGCAAATCTGGCTATGACCTTGAAGAAATCATTTGGATATGCTTGCTGGAGGAAAAAGTATGCAACCTGTGGCTGAGCTTTCATAATCACTACTGATGCCAAGCAAGTTCCATTTAGGATCCTACTTGTGGCCAGTTTCACCAGTGAAGAGCCATATCATATGCACTCAACAGCAGGAGGCTAAACCTGGTCATGACCAACACAACTGGCCTCTGGCTACTCACCAACATTGCCTGTTGCTACTGCTGCTGCTTCTTTTTCTTCAGGTCTTTTATTTCACTGATGCTGAACAAAATCCAACTGAGCTAGCAGATTAAGTTATACAGACCATCCCAAAACTATACCCCATAGGGTACAGTGCATGGATGCATACTGCTTCGGTTTTGGACAGAATTCTACCTCCTTTGCAGCCACTGTGCTGCTTGGAGGGAGGAAGAGGTATTCTCTCAGGATGTACATGTTGCCAAGTTTCTGTATCAGCCTATGGGCCTAATACAGCTATGAGGCTTCTCACTCATCATAAAAATACCCCTCCTCAGCTGTTCTTGATAACTTCTCTGGAGGAAGGAGCTGAGAAGTGTTTGTGTGAATTCTGTGGATAAATGCATGGTATAAATCTGTAAATGATTTGAGAGGTTGCTGTGTGTAAATGATTTGTGTGTAGATAGTTGGCATTTTCAGCAATAAACAAATTTTTACAGCATCTTCAGACACATCTGTCCAATACATAGCTTCTATTCACACGTTCTCCATTATTTGCTATCTTTCTCTCCTTCTAGACTTATGAAGTTAAGCATGAGCTACACACACATTTAGATATGTTTTTTTTTTAAAAAAGTATTATGTTATACATGTGAATCGGTTATTTCATCTCTTTGGTAAATAGCTGCAAGAGTGCATGCAAACCTGTGGAATTTTTTGACACTGAAATAGCCTCAATTATGTATTTATTGAACCTCCCCAAAGCAGCACCTTTCTATTCACCCACAACACCCATTTTTTTTAGACAACTAAAGCAAACAAACCAGATTTATTATGTTGAGCTTCTTTGCACAAATGGCAGATGACATCCCTTTCCTGGGGACCTGCCATCTAAAGTGAAGAAGGTGCAGGAACGAAACACAATATACTTTTTACAGGGCAGCTGAGTAATAGGCAGATCAACCCCAGTTAAGTGAGAAGATTACTGTCAGCTATTCAAGTGCTTTAACTTGTTCCAAATGTAGGAAATATATAGTGCACAACAAAGGCAGAATCACCCCCAAAGGAAGAAGCTTTAGAAGTCTCTCTCTAGGTTTGGCAAGTGATTCATAGTTTAAATTAAGAAGCTCTAGAACCCTGCAGGGTAAAGTTACTTTGTTGGCTTCTGTAACTCTCAAAAGTGATTTTTATTTTCCCCCATCTGTGTGGAGAAATACAGAGTAGACAAATAAGACAGCAAGCTAGCACATGCATGCAGAGACACACAGAGGCAGACTTAAGGATATTTCTTAATGGAAAAACTTACATGACTTTTCTTCTGTTTCCCTCTCTCTCTTTTGGCACTTGTCAGGACAACTGACATGAAACTAAGTTGTAAAAACAGTTAATATTTGGGATTTTCTCAAGAAATACTACTAGCTCTTCTTCCCTAATGTCTGAAATGAGTCACTTTCAATACTTCAGGTCCTGTTTAAAACACCCCTCCTGGTGTGGAGCGATTTCATTTTGATGGTGTGTGACTGTGGAGGGAAAACTGTACTGACTCTTCCTTTCTTCCTGATGGCTCTAGTAATACAAAAATGCAAACTGTCATCACTCTTTGCTGCCTAGAGAAGGAAGAAAGCTTAGATGTGGATGATGTCACCTTGTGTCCATTGTGCTTGGTGGGGCAGAAAGCACAGTGATCAAGGGTGAGTAGATGCAGGAGCAAAAGTGAGTATTCATATGTACAAAGAAAGGTATGCTCTCTCTCTCTCTCTCTTTCTCTCTCTCTCTCACATATACAGAGGCCCTCATCCTGTGTTAAAGAAACAGAAACAAATGTGATAGCTAGGATGAGTCTGAGGTAGGACAGGGTCCCACTTGTGAAGAGAAGGACATTGGGAGTGGTCGATTTGAGTGGTGGCCATCAAACTGAGTAAGATCTAATTCTATTCTTAGGCCTTGTTTACTCCAGCAATGAAGATACAACCTTACAACATCATTTTAGACTCTTTACCTATCCTTTCCCTCCATTCATTCATGTGTTTGTAGATTTGAGAGCAGGGCCCATCTGTTAATTAATTCCAACATTTTTGTTCCAACATCATATCCCAATTCTATCCTCCCCACTTCCTTACATTCAGGAGAAGCCTCCATGTTTACAGCAGAATAGCTGTAGACTCCCTTTTGGATCTTGTACTAAAATACATGAAGGTCAGGATGGCGGACTGAATAAGGACACCAAATACGTCTGGTGAATTTGGGAAAGAATTTAGATTAACATACAATGTTAATCTAAATTCAGGCAAATATTTTCTTCCTCCCTTAGTGAAAAAACACATTTGAAAAATCACTTTTCCATAGCAGAGTGAACCCTGCTTCCTTCAGCTTTGATTCATCCATTGAGGCATATATGGTCTTGAAACCAAACAAAGACGACTGCCACTACATGTAGTGATGACCACACACTTGAGCCCTATTCTACTATAAAAAAAGTTAATGAAACATGTGATGAAGGATTACACTAGATCCATCATCACTAGAGATGGGGACGAATATAAAAACGGATCAGTTTTTTCGACACATATAGCCGATTTGTCATATATTCATCGATCCATATTCATCAAATTTTACGTCCTGACGAATACGGATCGACAAATATTTCCCCGTTTTTATTTGTCCCCATAAGAAGAAAAAAAAGCCATCCTATAGCTTTTGCCTACCAACCTGCCGATCAGCTGATCGGCGGGCCGATAGGCAGTCACCCATCCCCACAGCCAGCCACCCCCACAGCCTAACCCCACCCCCTTCCTCTCCCTACCTTAGCCCCCTGCCCCACCTCCACCGACACCCCCTTACCATAATTGTTGCCGCCACTGCTGAGGTCTCCATCAGGTCTCCGCAGCTGTAGAAAGGGAAACTGGCTGCCCTTTGCAAAGATGGCGGCTGCAGCTTCATTTAGGGTAATTTTAGTAACTCCCCACAAATTGATGAATAAATTTGTTATTCATCGGTTCATGGGGGCAACTTCGTGCTTCGTGACTCATTAACTTTTGACGACTCATGAAGCAGGACGACTTGCCAAATGGAGAGTCGTCCCCATCTCTAATCATCACTTTGATTATGTGAAAAACAGTAAACCTGAAATGAAACCTTCTGCTTTATGTGGAAGTTTTTCACATGAGGCCAAACCCCCGAAAATTCAAGTTCTAACTGAGAACCTCCATGCATAGAGGTTCTCCTCTTCAGACCCATACTCTGCACATCAGCAAAGTGATAGTGCAACAGGATGGGGCTGGTATGCTCATCTTCTCAATTGTTTACTTAATCTTTTTTCTTGTATGACTGAATAAGGTTTTAGATTGTTTCACCAGGATTTCTAGTCATAAAGATTTTATATTGGCTTCAGTACCAGAGGCCAATTGCAAGGGAACAAGTGTGCCCGTGTTCTCTTTGTGGACTTCCATGAACAACTAGTTGGCCCCTGTGTGAACAAAACATTGGACAAGGTGCTTCTTTGGTTTCATCCAGCATGGCTCTAAGTGTGTTCTTACCCTCCTAAATTTCTTCAAGCAGGGGGTGATTATGATAGCTTACTGACTAACCTAGATGTCAAATACCTGATATTGTGCATAAATCTTGTCTGAGAACAACAGGGGCAGTACTTTTGTGATCAATGCAAAGGTAAAGAAATCACTGCTATGAAAATATGGCACTGAACTCTTGAATATATGCATCAAAATCACACAGCATGTGCACTTCTGCAAAATTATGTATACTGCTATAGACATACTATCAAATTCTAAGATCAGATACCAATCAGAAGCTTGCTTTAGAGATACAATGGTTTACCATCTTCCTGTATGGGAAGCATTTTTCTCGCTCCTGCTTCCCCAAATTGCTTCCATGTGAGCTTGGTAGGGATGTGATGATATCCACAATATTTCTTCTTTTCAACAATTTTCAGTGTTGAGCCATGCTGAGACTCCTCATGAAGACTTTTATCTGTCTGTCTGTCTGTCTGTCTGTCTGTCTACCTACCTACCTACCTACCTACCTACCTACCTACCTACCTACCTACCTACCTACCTACCTACCTACCTACCTACCTACCTATCTATCTATCATCTAGCTAGCTAGCTAGCTAGCTAGCTAGCTAGCTATCACCCAGTTCTGCAAAGGAAACTGCCAGATTTTGTGCAGCTTAATCTTCTTTTCCAAGGGTCCTGTACAGCAATGGTCCACAACCTTTCTGACACCAGGGACCGGTTTAGCTGAAGACCATTCTCCCAAGGATGGGGAGGTGTTACTTGTTATGCAGTAGGTTGTTGGAGGATAGCTTTGAATCAAACTCATTACATGAATTGTGACGGGACAGATGAGTGGTGAGCAGGAGCAGGAGGTGAGTGCAGGCTCCTATTAGATTGTAATGCCACAGGCACAGCTGATCTAGCAGGAGGAGGAGGGGAGCAGGGAGTGAAACTCCATCTCCTGTCAGATCAGCAATGGCATTAGAACCTAATAGGAGCATGCTGACAGTAGGCGGAGCTTTGCTCACTGCTCACCTCCTGTTCGTCGCTCATCTGTCCTGGTGGCCCGGTCCTTTCAAGGCCATGGACCAGTCTGCGGCCCAGGGGTTGGGGACCCCTGCTGTACAGGAAATTTGTCATTCTGCATAAGAGTAACAATGTTGCAATTCTTCTGTCTTTTCTGAGTTAATGCAACTTAAAACAAAACAAAACCAAACCCTATTCTGTGTAATTGCAATAATCCTGATCAGTTTAGTATTTATTCCATTAAAATATGGCCACAAAAGTTCTGAACATTTTGCGAGATTCCCTATGAGATTTCTAAGGGGGAAAGATCTTGCACCGTGAAATCTCAATGTGACAGGAAAAGAATGGTTTGTTTCTTATCTACATTTACATTTGCCTCCCCCCCCCAATAAGCTCCATTCTAAATGGATTTGATTTTAAATCATGCAACTATTTGAAATGCTGTTTGTGTTCCACCTGGGCGATAGTCATCAACAGCAGTCCCTGTGTGGGGCTGTGTGTTTAGATCTCCCCCCCCCAAAAAAGCATAGAGATGGGTTGGTAATAAATAATAAACATGGTCATTCTTGAGCACATTCTAGTTGGGATGTGCTTCTCCCCCAACCTTTTTCTCCCTCTAGCCTTCCCCTTTATGACCCTTCAGTATATCTTGCTCTTTCTCTCTTTCATACACACAAATAAACACATGTGCGCACACACAGTCACTTCTCCTGCCTGAGGAGCCCAGGGAAAGTGCTTGGTTTCCCCTTTCCCATCATGGCTGTCTGCTGATTGAGTCCTCCCCTTCTCTCCGCCTCCCAGAGATCAGCAAAAGCATTCTTAAAGGGAAAGAAGCAGCCCTGCTTTTTACAATCATCTTTGCCAGCACACCCTCCCTCCCTCCTTCCTTCCTGCAGCCAATTCTACCACCTCTAGATGGTTACCTCAAGGCGCAATTTGCAGTGACAGGGGTGTACATATGCAGAAATGAATAAAATAAATTGAGTTTCACATGTGTACTATTTTAAACAGCCCTCTAGCAAAACAGTGTTTTCACTCACATTCCATGTATAAAACACGTTTCCCTGGCAAAGTAATCCTGGTTTGTGTTTGCGTACTGGAGACAGTCATTTAAATGTTGATTCATTTGAACATGAATGCATTTCAAAAACCAGTTCTTTTACCAGTGTAATCACAGCCTTAGTTTCTTTCTGAAAGCAAGGGGCTACAAGAGTTGCATCCCCATCCCTTGGCATATTGCTCAACATTTTAGAAGTAGCTCCATATGAATGTGCTAGATGCAGAAAGATTGAGACTTTTTTAAAACCATCTCTCAGTAAAAAGAACAGATTGTTATTTACTATTCACAGAGCTCTAATATTACATTTATGTACAAAAGCATCTGGTAGGTAAAGATGATAGCACTGTGTTATGAATGGCACTTTAATGGTCCTCTATTCCTCCCATGTCTCTAGTAGTTTCGTTACCCAAAATGGATAGCAGTTCTATATCTAATTCTGTTCAGTTAATTCATTCATTCATTTATATCCCTCCTTTCTCCTCAAGAGGATGCAAGGAGGCTTCCAATATTAAGGCAAACTGTGTGGAAAATATATATATATAATATTATATATATATTACAGTATTTAAAAAGCAGTTAAGCAGATGTAATATTAGAACTGGTAGACAAAAGCAGTTCTAAAAATACATTAAAAACAACAAAAACACAACATCTGCATTAAAAACAAACAAACAAACAAACACCCCATGGGCACCCAGGAACTGAGAGAAAGCCTGCCTGAACAGAAAGATCTTTGCTTGTGTGAAGAAACTGAGAAATTAGGGGAACATGGAACATGAAATTCATCTAGAAACCTCAAATTTTCTTTGTGAGTGATAGGGAAAGGTGGCTGAGAAAGCAAAGATTAGTATTGGCCAAGATCAAAGGGAGAAATGACACCTTCAAATGATCTCCTGTTAGAGAGAATATCAAAGCAGTTGCAAGGGGAGGGAGCACCTCAAACGTATCTCCTGTCATAAAAAGCCAGTCTGCTTCCTTCCTTGGAATTATTGAAATCGGGGAAGGAATCACAGCTGTGTGTGAGAGAGGGGCAGAGAGTGCTTCTGTTTTGGTAAACATTAAAGTGGATTAAGATCTTAATTAAGACAGGTCTGAAATGGGTCATTTAAGGTAAAAAAAAGAGGTCAGAAAACTGGTTCAACGGTCTAGTCTGTTTCTAAGGGGCAAAGACTTTGCTCAACTGCTGTCTGGGCTCAGTCTCACTAGACCAGGGGTCTCAAACTCAATTTACCTGGGGGCCGCTGGAGGCAGAGTCTGGGTGAGGCTGGGCCGCATCAGATTTTCCGCCAAGCGGAGTAAGAGCCCGAGGAAGCCGCCCAGGAGTTTCCTTAGCCCGGCTGGGGCTCCGAGGAGGAGGAGGAGGGGTACGCGAGCCCTTGTCGCCGGCCACGACCCCCTCCGGCTCCTTCTTCACTACCACCACCAGCAGCAGCAGCAGGCCGCATGTTTGAGACCCCTGCTTTAGACTATCTCTGTATTTTGTTCCAAGTATTTTTTGAAAACTTTTTGAAACTTTTTTGTAACTTTTGCATCTTGTCCTTTTCTCCTTTTCCTTCTTTTAATAAAATTTAAAAACCTCTTCAACCGACTGCCTGATTTTTGGCTCAGAGGGTTTGTGGTACTAAACACAGTTCTTGTTTTGACTAGCTACTGGGAATTTTAGTGTGACAGCAGCTCTACCTTGCAAGGTTGGGCACACTGGTTTTAAGTGCCTAGCCTTGTGGATTTTTCTGGACTCTTTGAAAGCACTGCCAAGTCTTAGAAACTGGGGTGTTGGATGTGATCTGATACCAGGTTGGTTTCATAGTCTCCTCTACAGCTAACTCTTCCCTGGGCTCACCTGCCCCAGGATAAGAAAGGTAGTGTGGATGAGTGGCTATAGAGGGAACCCCATGAACTGGCTAACATCACAGTCTACTTGTAGAAAGACAGAAAAAAGGGGGCTAACCTGGCCTCCCATGGGATGGAGTTTCATAGCTTGGGAGCAGTGACAGAGAAGACCCTCTCTTATGTTCCTATCAAAAGCATCTGTAAGGGTGGTGGGATCAAAGGAAAGTCTTTCCCAATAATCCTAAAACTTGGGCAGGCTCATAAAGGGAGATATAGCCTTTCAGATAGCTTGGTTTCAAGCCATTTAAGGCCTTATATATCAAAACCAGGGCTTTGAATTGTGCTCAGAAATGGACCATTAGCCAATGGAGCTGTTGAAACAGGTGAGTTATGTGTTCCCTGTAACCAGCCCCCACTAACTATCTGGCTGAAGCATTTTGTACCTACTGAAGTTTCTAAATAAATGCATATAACTAAGATATATGTCACTGTGGCCAGATCAGACATTTCAAGGAACGGCACACCTGGTGCACTAGTTTTAATCATGCAAGTGCACTCCTGGCCATCCAGGACTCTAAAATCTAGGCATCCCAGCTCAGAGATGAATCCAGGAGGACCCTCAGGCTGTGCATCTGTGTTTTCAGGATGAGTGTAACCTCATCTAGCACAGGCTGAATCCCTATTCCTTATTCAATTTTGAACATAAAGATTTTTTTATCTTATAAGTGAAATATTAACCTGTACCTACAAAGAGCAATTGGACAACATATCAATACAAAGAAACAAGGAATAACTCATAAGAGACATGATGAAGTACTTTTTTATGATGACACTGGCTTCCCCCCACTGTTCTGCAGAACACATCCCAATGCTTGTTATTCATATTGTTTCACACAGTTAAGCTTGTTTTAAATAGATACCTTTTCTTCTACCTAATTAAAATGGGGGAAAGATTTAACTTCCCCTCATTTAGGAGACTAGCTCTGTGTTTCTGTGGAGAAATAGCTTTTTCTGCATGAGATAGGATTAAAATAGCAGGCTAGCACAAAAATCTAATTCAGCCATTCTGGTGTTTTTTGGTTGTTGTTGTTTTTAGCCCTTGATACATAAACAATATAGTTGTATGTTTCCTTTGTATTATGTAAAAGTTTTAATGTCTTGTGATGGCTTCTTGTGGATAAATTCTTTCTAACACTTTGTTTCTACAGCATGGAAAGATATGAGTAAAATTCGACACCATGGGTAAGATGCATTCCCTATTACTTACCTGTTTTATCTCCCACAAGAGGAGGGAAGCAAAATTCAGATAAATTCCAGAAGTGAAGTGAAGGCTGTGTCTTTCTGTTCACTTCAGGGAACCTAATACCATGGACAGTGTTAGTGTTACACATTTCATTAATCACATTTGAAAATCAAACCCATTTTTACCTTCCAATAACCTCTCTCTAAGGAAAACGTATAAAATGTGAGATACATAGGTGAACAAAAGAAGGTCTTAAAATAAAGAGAAATATTTCATGATGCAGAGGGGAGAGGACCTCTCATCAGAATGAATTGAAATAAAAGAGTGCCTGGTTTGAGTGTCACGCAGAAGTGTGTCACACAGTGTCACGCAGGAGTGTCACGCAGAACAAGGAAAATATTTATTATCTCAAGAGTAGATCTAATGGGCTTCAGATACAGAAGGGGAGATTTTGGCTGAGAAAATGCCTGAATGTGAGAATGTATCACTGTGGGAACAATGGCCTGAAAATGTGATGTGCTCCATTCTCACTTGCTGAAGACCTTCAGCCAGTAGTTATAAATGTAACTGTGGGGTTTTTTGTTTAACCCTGGATTTTCTGCTTTGAGCAGGAGCTTGGAGTTGCTGACCTACAAAACCCTTTCCCACTCTATGATTCTACGGTCTTGGAAAGAGATCTTAAAGAAAAGAGTTGCCAAGGTTGGCCAACTCTTGTGAGGTTGTTGTCTCAGGGAGACTGAGGAGGTGGTGGCCACAAGCCCTCACTTCTGCTTGAGGACAAAGCAATGCATTCCACATGGCAAAACCTGGCTCCCCTCCACTCCATGGTAGCCTGCAGCTCTCAGATAAAAACAAAATATGCTGCCCCCTCAGCAGTGCTGAAGTAAGAATCAAATAAGTTCCAGAAGGATTTTGCAGGAACAAGGGAAGGCTGTATCTTTCTCTTCACTTCAGGGAACATAATGCTATGGATAGGCCTGATTCTCCATGGAGGAAACAGGAACGTTATTGAGAGCAAAAACAGAACCTAGAGAAAGATATAGCTAGGGGAGGAGATGGGCACTGAACAGTGAGAAAGAAAGGGAACAACTAAAGCAGTTCAAACAAGGGGCTAATGAGGCAAACTTGGGAAAGGCCCAATGGGCAAAGCTACTTTTGGATGAAGTCAACACGTTCACGCTGGCATTCCCCTACCCCACAAGCTCAGCTGCAATTCAGTTTTCCAATGCCCTAATTGCCTCTAAGAAAATATAGAAGAATTTTGTCACAAGTCCCCATAATTCACCCTTAATGCAGCTAGGTTGATAAAGTGAGAAGGGGCTTGTGCAAAATTTGCTTCACAGTAATATTTCTTCTTTCCTGCAATTCCTGAGGAATTCTCTCCTGTTGAATTAGGCAGTTCACTTCGTCATATGTTTCGCTAAGATTCCTGGATGTCTTGTTTTATAGGAAAATAGAGAAAGTAAATTGCTGTGGCCAATCCCAAGCAGGTTATTTACCCTCAAAACACACCAGCAAGTGAGACACAGAGAGAGGCAATTCATTTTCATTTTACGTTGCAGGATGACTGTAGTGTGGAATCCTCCAGGACCAAATGTGTGACTCTTCATTTGCTGAGGTGAATAAAACTCTTCCATTAGGATAGCTTAATTTTTCTCCTGTAAAATTTGCATTTCTTTCCCCTGACCCAGAGTTTGGGCAGGGGGAATTTGTAATCAAGTTCACAGTGCAGACTGCATGAGAAAACAGAGCACCTTTTGTAACTTTCTCCTGCCTAATTTGCTATCGCTTTTTTTCTACTGAATCAGGCCATTAATTCACCTGTCCCAGCACTGTGTGCTCTGACTGGCACCAGTTCTCCAAGGTGGCATACATTACTTGCCTTGCTACCAGAAATAGTTCAACCTAGGTGAATCTGGGGCCATCTGCATGCAAAGCACCTGCTCTACCCTTGAGCTGATGGCACTGCTTTAATGCTTTGTAAATGTAAGGAAACATCTCAGATATTTCCATGAACACTTCAATTCCATTCACATCAGGTCAGTAAAGCACAGCAGAATGGGTTACTTAGAGGTCTCATTCTGTGGGACTCAGAGAATAGCAGCATTCAAATGCTTTGTCCTCCTAATCTTACAAAACAAGGCCTGAGTGCAGTCTTTGGCTTTTTTGAAATCTTTCCTTGAATCATTCATTGCACAGCCCTCAATGCACACATGACAGAGGAGAGCACAGAACCTAGACCAAAGGGGAGCATCATTGCCTGGCATGGATCTGTGCCAGTTTAATTCCTGCTGTCAAAATTAGGTAAGTATAAGCTACATAATCATAAATATGTTTACTTAAAAGTAAGACTCACTGTGTCCTGTTAGTACTTACCTCTCAATAGACGTACTTAGAATTGCAAATAAAATTTTTGTGTTTATTATACTTCAGGAAATGTGCCCAGAAACATCGCAGTGAGTAGGAGAAGATGTGTCTGCACTTAACAACCTGTTGTTGTTTCTGTTTAAATTAGAGGTTTGTGAATATCATCCACCTTGACTTGGACTGGATTATTTGTCTTACAATTCACAAATGATTCACTTCAAGCCTATTTCTAGCCCATCTGATTGGATTTGTACCCCCAAAATTCGGAGTATTGGCACATATTTGCATTTATCTGGACAGTGAAAAAAACATGAAAATGGGGGAAATAAAGGCTCTGACCTTGGACAGGTGGGAATGAAACTCAGTGCCATAAACTACAGTTTGTTTTCCACTATGCAGGGAAAGCACCCATTTCTTCCTTCCTTCCTTCCTTCCTTCCTTCCTTCCTTCCTTCCTTCCTTCCTTCCTTCACACCGCCTCCACCAGGAACCATGCAATTTACTCACATTTGCTCAGCAAAAGGCTCTTTTAAAGGGAGAAAGAAATACCCCTAGTTATTAGCTTCACTGTCTCAGTTGGTAAAGTATCTGATTGCTGTCTTGTGTGTCACCCTGTTGGGAACACAAGCACAGGCACAGGTCCCACAGGCACACACTCAAGTGCTAAACTACTAAAGAGAAGGGAGATAGCATAAGTCCTATTCCTAACACCAATGTGACCTGTTGTTATGTGCTGTCAAGTTGGAATTGCCTTATATGGCCTTAATAGGGCTTTCAAGGTAAATGAGACACTTAAGATTTGGTTTTACCAGTTCAACATGGGTGTGACCTATCCCAAGCAAATTTTGTACAAGAGATTCAAGATATCCAAGGAGCACTCATGAACAGAGGCACTCAATTGATTGGTGTAATGTAATGCAGAATGAGACCTGCAGCTGCCTAAAAGGGAAAAAAATGTTCGAATGTACACTCACCTTTACAATGAAAGTGTTGCATATAGCAGCATCTAACACCCTTCTGTCACCCTGCCAAGACTTGAAATGGTCACCAATCACAGTGACAGGGAAGTCTATCTGGCCAGTCTGAGCCATCTACAGGACTTCATAATTGGAGTTCCTAGGAGAGACTGAGATTTTCATTGGTGCATGAGCTGACAAGACCTATTTGCTTTGGGTGTCCTGGTTTTGTTAAAGCACTACTTTTATTTTCCAAGTGAGACTTCCTGGTGCAAGTGATTGTTTTTTTTTTTTGTTTGTTTTTTTCTGAATTGCATTTTCCAGAATTTTTAGCCTTCAGTGTTCAGATGCAATGTTCAAGCACCACTTCAGGCTTCCTAGATTAATTTTGGATTGGTTTAGAAATTGACAGATACTCCACTTTACATCATTTTCCAAATCCAAAGCATATCCTTTGTTTAAGAAAGTTCCACACTGAATGGGGGAATTGGGGAGAACTCAGCTTTTAAATATTAAATATAGTTCACAACCATTAAACACACACACACACACACACACGGGAATACCAATTGTGTTCTCCATTAATTATGCTGCTTTCAAGACCACAGCTCCCAGAATTCTGGAAGTGGCATTTTTCTAAGTTCTGCTTTTACATTATTTAATGAGTGGCAAAAGCAATAGAAATGGTAACTCAGGGGAACATATATATGTATTAGTGCTGGGAAAATATGTTTTCCTAGCAGCATTAGCACTGAGATGAGTACACTTCTGTCCCATTTGCAGACAGAGTGAGTTTGTTTTTTCTTCATCACAAGGAAGGAAACACAACAGTAATAGAGGTGAGAAGAGCTTTATGAGGGCCTTGTGTAGCCCAGGTGATCAGAACTTGGAGATGTTACTGCTTTGGTTCCATAATCCCCCATTAGCAATGGCCACTGGGTTTAAAGCATGTACACATGAATATCTGAAAGTAAATGTGTTAGTAAACATATTTAAAATAGCTCCACTGCCCTGTTGGTACAATTTGTGACATCCTGTTGTCCTCACCCCTTTTCTCTCCCCACCATTATCCAATTGCTGTTGGGCCCAAAGACAGGTGAGGAATGTGGACATGCCAACACCAGTAACTTGTGGAGGTGTGTCTTCAGTTTGGCCCAATCAAGGCCATTTGGTTGCTTATGCCCCAGTTAGGAACAACACATAGTAAGCTCAATGGAGGTGGTGGTGGGGAATTAAAGTACACTAGCAAGCAGCTTGAAGTATCAAAGTGATGGATAGTCCAAACCAGAGATGCAAATCCTCATGAGTCTTATCCTCACATGAAAGGACAAGAAATTCCCAAATTATTCTCATCCTTCAATGAGTGGTATTTGGTGCTTCCAGCAAGAAAATTAGGATAAGAATGAAATTTTGCACAAATTAAGCAATATAATCTTTGGTGGTTTTGGTGTTGCTTTTGTTTAGTGTTTTTAGTGTGTTAATTGATCCTTTTTAGTTATTTGTATACTCCCTGTTTTTAGCTTTAAATATTGTATTTTAATAATGTAAGCTGCCTTGGGTCCTTTTTAAGGAAAAAGGAGGGCAAAAATATTTTAAATAAATAAATTAATTAAATTATTTTAATTTAATCTCAGTGATAACACACACAATGGAGCTTAATAAAAAACAGAGTTATCCTACTCACACCAACACACACACACACACACACACACAGAGAGAGAGAGAGAGAGATTGAGAGAGAGAGAGAGAGAGAGAGAGTAGCCCCAAGCTTCAAGACTTGGCAATGCTTTCAAAGATGCAGGTAATCAGAAATGGGCTGGTTCTTAATGGACAAGATATCAGGTGGTTGTCAGTAAAAGGAGTGAAACAGACCATCCCGAGAGCAGACCAAACCAGGAACAAATCTCTGATCACACCCTAACATGTTGAAAGGAAAGATGAAACTGACTGGGAGAGATAGGATGTGAAAGCTCCTTTCTTTGGGACAATAGGAAAGTAGAGAAACAGCCAATGAAAAGGAGAGATATAAACTGCTCTACCTTAGAAATGCCCCATCAGACATTTGTGGCAAATACACGCAAAGAGATGTTTCCAGAGAAATCTTCAGACATTCTCTATGTTAGACGGGTGAGATTTCTAGATGAAAGATTCTGAAATATAGTCATTGGATCTGACTGTTAAACTTTAAATGGAAATGAATGCCTGAAATTCTGTTGCTTAGTGTAGTAAGTTGCAACTAGAGTAGGCCCCTTGAAACAGTGGGAATTTGGTGAGTCAACTTCACCATAAGTTCAGTTAATGCAATGGACCTGTCCTATTTGTGATGTACTATGGTAAGCAACAGGATTTCAGCCATTATTTAATAAAACATGAATGCCAAACATGCTCCTTCAGAAATAGAAACTCTGAAGCAGCGCTTTGCCTAAAACCTTGAATCCCTTTCTGTTGAATTAATCACTTTGTCCTAGATGTCTTGCCTGACTGATGGATGGATTAATTGGCTGGCTGATCTCAGGTTCATTTCTCCTTTGCTATTTATGGACCATCATATTATATATTTTCCAACACAAGTAATCTAATGTTCTGTAGCTGTCCTAGTTTGAAAACAAAAAGCAAAGACCATATTTAAAACATTTGATTTCTCTCTGAATTGAGTATTCTGCTTTTATTCTTTAACAATACAGAAAGCATTTTAAACAATCTGCTGTAAAACTGACATTTGTATGTGAAATGGCCTGCGGCAAATTACTCTCTGCCAAGTTATAACAATTGAAAATGAAGTTTTAGGGGCATAACAATCTTGATTGAAGCCATAAAAGGCCTAGCTGAATAAAGGCCTATTTGTGTGTTAGCCCATAGCTCTGGGGAAGAGGTTCATCTCAATGTCCAGTTACTAGCAGGAGTAGATAAGGTGGTGATACAGGATAGAACTTTATCCATAGTGGTACCTTGACCGGAAATCCATGCCCTTCCTGAAGTTTTCTTGATGCCAACTTTACTGGCATGATCTTATCTGTTTACCCACACAATTGATAGTTAATGCCCCAAATCCTACTGGTGTTCTTATAATTTGCTGTGTTACTTACTGTGGCTAACTGTAGCTAATTGATGAGTTGCCAGGTCATGTTTCGACTGTGTGCCCAGTCACATGCCCAGTTGGGGAAGAGATGGACCCAATCAGTCATAGTTAACATTGGTAAATTACACAAACCTTGTGCAAACACCAATAGTATTCCAGCTAATGGATATGCTTGGATTTCTGATGTGCATTTTTTGTTTCTGTTTGTTGCTCACTATTCATTCCCCTAGATGCGTTGTATTTTACTGTTTCAATATTGCTTATTGTATTTTATTGCTGTAATATTGTTACATTCCATTGGATTTTTAAGAAAGGTGAGATAAAATATACCAAACAAACAAACAAAACTTCATGTGGTGGATGAGCTCATCTATTTGCTGTTGTTTTATCTGAGTAATTCCAATTACTCAAGGGGTCTGTATTAAAAACAGTTCTTCATCTTGATCCTGCCACCTTCTGAGAACTTGAAGTTTTTACTTCTGCCTTTTACTCAAATGGACAATGTAAAGTGTCAGTTGTGGAGTGAAAATTAGGGTGGTGGTGAAAGGTACTCTTAATATTTTTCCTACTAATTGATTTTGGCAATTTAGACCCTATGCAGAGAAATTTGACATCCCAAGTGAAAGCCAGAGGAGATTCCTCACCTGATGCTGAGAGTGAGATGATGGGCCTTTCCGTCTTTGTTTAAACTCTCTGAAAGTTACTGAAAACCATTTCTCTTTGAAAAGCAAGATATGGACAGCCAGGGATTGACTGAGTATAAAAAAGACACAAACAACCCAATTCAAGGCTTTACATTGCCAAACACCGCTTAAAGCTGAGGAATGGCCCTCCAGTTTTAAGTAATAAATTTGTGCAAATTTATTTCTGGATTTTGCGAATAACAAAATCATCTTTCCAATTGGGTGGATGATTTGAGAGCAGCAGGGAACCTCAGACATATCCTGCAGATGAGGAGAGGAATGTGCCAAAAATGTCCCTGGGAGGACCAGACAAGAGGACTTATAACTAGAGATGGGCATGAACTAAAAAATGAATTACCAAATTCATTCAAAAATCACTAATTCATCAACTTGTATTTGTATTTGTATTTATTTATTTATTTATTTATTTATTTATTTATTTATTTATTTATTTATTTATTGGATTTCTATCCTGCCCATCTAGACCAAAGGTCTACTCTGGGCGTATGAATCAATGCCCCTGAAAAATACGAATCAATGATTTTTTAGTGATTTTTGTATTTGTTGATTTGTTTGGCTTTAAAATGCCCATCCCCAGACACCTAGAGACACCTAAACTGCAGGGAAGTTTCCTCTTACTCTCCTCTACAATCCCTCCAAGATTGGTGAAGTTTGGATTTCAGATGTCTGAGTTTGCACTAACAAAGAGGGCTTCCTCAAGAAAGTTCCCCCCCAGGCACCTAGAGACACCAAAATCACAGAGAAGCCTCTACTGACTCTCCTCTACAATATCTCCAAGTTTGGTCAAGATTGGGTTTTCCCAAGCCAGCTGCTAAAGGGAACTTTCCTGGGGACCCACTTTGTGGGTGTAGGAGAGGACAGAGAAAGTGAGGGGCTTTTGGGCTTGTTTAGATAAAAGACCTGGTCTTCTTTAAGAGTGCAAATTAATTAATTAATTAAATTTGTATACTTCCTGACTTAGTGTAAAGCACTACTAAAGATGGTCAACAACAAGCATAAACATCAATTAGTTATTATTTAGTTAAAATATTATTACCCCACCTTCCTCCATAAGAAGACCCAGTATAAAACAGTGTATCTACCTCCAAATTCCCCACCATACAATTTTAAAAAGCCCCACAGTCAGACAAAAATTAAATTATGAGACCTAGACACAACAATAAAAGCAATAACGATGGTGGTAGGACAAGGTAAAACCAAATCTCACTGTCACTTCAGGGAAGATATCACTGAAGATTTCGTTGAACAGCTCAGTCTTTAGCAACCTCCTGAAAGTACACAAGGGCCGGCTTAATGTACCTCTAGGGGAAGCCTATCCCATAAGGAAGGCTGCAGCTGAGAAGGCTTGATTCTAGGTAGAAGCCACAATAAAAAGGCTTGAGAAGATGTAAAGTCTCCTGAGTTCTATGTGAATCCAGCATGTTCAACTTTCTGTGGATTGTGTTTGCACACTGTTGGGTATTTCAAAACCAGCCATTTGAGTCACAGTGAAGCTGAACAATGTGCTGATTGCTGGCTAGTCAAGATACTGAATTGAAGAGGGACTGAAGCTTCCCTTCAACCTTTTCCAATTTTACAGTGAATAAAAGATCCATGACCATTAGGAGACAGAGAGTCTCATCTATTACCTGAAGTTACCACATAGAGGCTTTTGAAGTAATGTACCTTAATCAAGGCTTATTGAGGTCAATAATCATGCTTTATCTGGTTTCAGTAGCTTTTGGGTGGACTAGTATTCCACACATTTTTTAAAAAAGTATATTACCGTACTGAAAGGCCTGGCATATGTTGTGAAGTATTATTGATATCTAATTATTGATAGTCATTTTCAGGTCTATAATAATCTAATAAAAATGGTTGCACATACTGAAACATTGTGAAGAACTTCTAAAATATCTGAAATACAAAACCCATAAACAAACGACTTGTTCATTTTCACTCCGCTTAAGGGCAATGGGATTTCTTTACAAAATAGATGGGAACTTATTCTGCTTTCAAATCAAGCAGCTTACATATTCATAAAATTACCCCCAAAGGTATTGTATTATGTTCAAAACATCCAGAAGGCTGAGTGAAAAGAAAGTGAGGTCTGGTTTTCATTTGTCATCATGCTTTTAAAGAAAAAGAAACTATTCCATAGTTATTTCAGTGGTTTTTAGGATGTTAGCAGAAAAGAAAGGATGAGGGTGGGGAAAAGTCTAGCACACCTCCAAACTGAATCCACAAGGAATATCAAGTGAAGCTTTCGCACTGCTTAAATTTATGACATAATAAAAGGAAAGGGATGTGTCACAATTAATAGACTAACATTTCTTGAAAGGTTTTCTATTCAATTTCTGTCAGTTTTAATATTACACCTTCATTTTAGATTTAAACTTCTCACCTCAAACTATTTTCACTCAAAACAAAATGGTGTTCTAATAGAAGAGACCAGATTGCATGGATTGGCAGAGAAAGGAAGAAGGAGGAATTAATTAACCATATTTGTCTATATTGATCTCACTCTCACTCTTGCTTGCTTTCCACATCCTCCGGCATTTTATGTATGTATGTATGTATGTATGTATGTATGTATGTATGTATGTATGTATGTATGTATGTATGTATGTATCCAGACATCCTGGAGAGTGAAGTCAAGTGGGCCTTAGAAAGCATGGCTAACAACAAGGCCAGTGGAGGTGATGGCATTCCAGTTGAACTATTTAAAATCTTAAAAGATGACGCTGTTAAGGTGCTACACTCAATATGCCAGCAAGTTTGGAAAACTCAGCAGTGGCCAGAGGATTGGAAAAGATCAGTCTACATCCCAATCCCAAAGAAGGGCAGTGCCAAAGAATGCTCCAACTACCGTACAATTGCACTCATTTCACACACTAGCAAGGTTATGCTCAAAATCCTTCAAGGCAGGCTTCAGCAGTATGTGGACCGAGAACTCCCAGAAGTACAAGCTGGATTTCGAAGGGGCAGAGGAACTAGAGATCAAATTGCTAACATGCGCTGGATTATGGAAAAAGCCAGAGAGTTCCAGAAAAACATCTACTTCTGCTTCATTGACTACGCAAAGGCCTTTGACTGTGTGGACCACAGCAAACTGTGGCAAGTTCTTAAAGAAATGGGAGTGCCTGACCACCTTATCTATCTCCTGAGAAATCTATATATGGGACAGGAAGCAACAGTTAGAACTGGATATGGAACAACTGATTGGTTCAAAATTGGGAAAGGAGTACGACAAGGCTGTATATTGTCTCCCTGCTTAATTAACTTATATGCAGAATACATCATGTGAAAGGCTGGACTGGATGAATCCCAAACTGGAATTAAGATTGCCGGAAGAAATATCAATAACCTCAGATATGCAGACGATACCACTCTGATGGCAGAAAGTGAGGAGGAATTAAAGAACCTCTTAATGAGGGTGAAAGAGGAGAGCGCAAAAAATGGTCTGAAGCTCAACATCAAAAAAACTAAGATCATGGCCACTGGTCCCATCACCTCCTGGCAAATAGAAGTGGAAGATATGGAGGTAGTGACAGATTTTACTTTCCTGGGCTCCATGATCACTGCAGATGCTGACAGCAGCCGCGAAATTAAAAGATGCCTGCTTCTTGGGAGGAAAGCGATGACAAACCTAGACAGCATCTTAAAAAGCAGAGACATCACCTTGCCGACAAAGGTCCGCATAGTCAAAGCTATGGTTTTTCCAGTAGCGATGTATGGAAGTGAGAGCTGGACCATAAAGAAGGCTGACCACTGAAGAATTGATGCATTTGAATTGTGGTGCTGGAGGAGACTCTTGAGAGTCCCCTGGACTGCAAGGAGATCAAACCTATCCATTTTGAAGGAAATCAACCCTGAGTGCTCACTGGAAGGACAGATCCTGAAGCTGAGGCTCCAATACTTTGGCCATCTCATGAGAAGAGAAGACTCCCTGGAAAAGACCCTGATGTTGGGAAAACGTGAAGGCAAGAGGAGAAGGGGACGACAGAGGACGAGATGGTTGGACAGTGTCATTGAAGCTACCAACATGAGTTTGGCCAAATTCCGGGAGGCAGTGGAAGACAGGAGGGCCTGGAGTGCTCTGGTCCATGGGGTCACGAAGAGTCGGACATGACTTAACGACTAAACAACAACAACAACATGTATGTATGTATGTATGTATGTATGTATGTATGTATGTATGTATGTATGTATGTATGTATGTATGTTTTGAAGATCTCATGTTCTCCTAGCTGATAAAATCTGTTTTTCTTTCACCTATCTCAGGTATTGCCTACTGTTTTCTTTGCAAATATATATCTCATTGTAGTGGTGTTCTAGATCAAAGACATACCACACAAAAATCCCCTTCAACCAGAAGAAATGTCCTTCTCTTAATAGAACCCTCTTCTATTGCCTCTTCTATTGAAAGACCTTCCAAAAGAGCAATCTGCTGGCAGAAATGTTTTTTCTGACTAAGACCTGCTTGAGGAAGTGTTCTTAATATTGCTTCTTAAGGTGGGGATGGAGAAGGCAAGAGAGGAACCTATTTACACCAAATCCAAGTCTCCTCCAGCCCAGAGATGCAGCCGTAGCCTTTGCACAAAGTTATGGCAATGCAAGGATACCTTTTAGATTATATTACACTTTTATATTACATGTTTGTTTGTTTGCTTACTTGCTTGCTGGTTTGTTTATAGCAACTGCCAGAATCCACTGTTGATTTGGCTGAGAAAGTCTGGGGGTTGTTGTTTAAAAAAGAGAGTCAGTTTTCCAAGCTATTACTTAGTCTACATAGCTCAGAAGGTAACAGATTGCAAATGACCGTGTTAAGGTCCCTGTGCAGGAAACGTTATCTGACTGAAGATAACATGTGTTGTCCTTTAAGGACATACTGAGCAGAGGGCAAACATAGAATCTTCCACTCTGCAAATGTTCAAGATGGTTCAAGATGGCAGGATAATATGAAACAAGTCTGTGCTTTTTCACTAGGAGAGAATTTTGTTCAGCACATTTTACAAAATAAAGGCATTGTACTTCCAGTGCAGACTGAGGAGAAATACATTATATGTACTATGTCATGTCTTAACTCGAAGGATGATACACAATGTGCTAAGACAGACAGTACTGAAAAGGAGCCATAGACCGTGTAGATTTATTAAAAACTGCAAACTTAATTTTCCATTAACATTTCCTGTTTTGGCATCTTAAAGAGAAGGAAAGTTGATTTCAGCTTAACATCCTGTGGGGAAATTAGTTCATTTTGCTAAAGTATCTTAATAATTACAGTGACATCAAGGTTAATTACTTAATCTGTATTGCCATAGTGCAGTCCCATAGAAATCCTTGCACAATCTGTTCTATAATTAGTGCCAGCATACCCATATATAGAACAGGCTGTAACCTAAATAAAAGTACAGGTTAGGGATGATTAATAAATATGATCTTACTATTACACAGTACTCTGGTCTGCTTATTTTGGAAGAAAAGTGATAGTTGTATAAAAATAATACATTCTTATCAGCTATAGCTTGTAGAATTCATTCAGAGAAATGTCAGTTCATGGTTAGAACAGAATAAAAAATTTTGTTTTGTTTTTTTCTTTGTTAAATTTCTATGTATAGACTGAATTTTCTCTGTATAATCTGTACCCTGAATGTGGAAATGTTGGCACTATATCTTCACGTACAATGTAATTATAATATAGGTTGTGGTCCTTAGAAAATAATCTCTTCCAATAAACACACCATGAAAAGAAAAAAAAAGTTTCTTTTCCTTGTACTATATTTAATACTGTTTAATGAAACATTATTAGAAATTGAGTTTGTAAACCGACTACAGTAGGACCCCCGTTATCCGCGGGATCAGGATCTGCAGATTCACTTATCCATAGTCTAAAAATATAAAAAAATATTAGAAATACTAGAAATACACATTTCTAAAGATGAAGTTACCAGAATCATGCTATGTATAGTGTTCACTATTAAAATAGTATTTGCTATAATCCACGTTTTTCAGCATCTGCAGGTTTGGAACCGATCCCCGGTGGATATCGGGGTCCTACTTTATAACCAAAACTAATCCCCCAAATGCATTCTACATTTGAGACTGGCAAAATATACTGCTTTATCCCACATTCTGATTTTTAAAAAAAACAAAAAATCTTTCCTCGTAAAAAGAGAGGGGATTCATAAAAAAAATTGTCGTCCTTTTTATTGGCCAAATTGAATGGTAGTGCCATTCCTAGCATGAAGAAGATTGTGTTGTACCTGCTTCTATTATGTAAAAAGTACTTCGGAGAGAAGTGCTGCAGGACTCTATGACTGGATGTAGCTGAAAGGCAGTATACACACATTTTTGTGATCTTGAGAAGGAGTTGGGGTGGGGGAGTAATGTGGAGACATTTTTTTAATTGGGGTGGTCACTTATCACCCAACAGGAAAATGTCTGTCAATGAGAAAGACAACATCAGTTTGCATACAACTGTGTTAACTAACATTTATGTATAGCTGTAATATTAGACATCATTTTTACAACAGAATGGCAAGGCATCTCACTGATGTGGGAAAGAAAGTGACTAGGTCAGTTACATTCCTTATGAGGCTGATGGCCAGGTGCTAGATGGGATGGGCAAAATTCTAATTCCCAGAATTCTGTCTTTCAGTTTTGTTTTGGGGTTTTTGTTTGTTTGTTTGTTTGTTTTTTAATTAAATGTATGTGGGATGAAACTACAGAGTGAGGGAAATGTGAGTTCACGTGCATTCATTTGCTGTGAAGTTCCACCAGGAAATTTGGTTCTGTTTGGTTTAAGTGGTCACACAGGGAGACAGGAGAAAAGTCTGCTTGTTTGCAGCTCTACTGAAGCACCTGTAGGAGGCATGGTTCAAAGGAACTGCCCCAACAAGTTGTAAAGGCTTTCCTCCTTTCAATTCCACCTCTGATTAGAAGATAAATGCATGCAAAACTCCTCCCAGGAGCTTGAGAAGCACTGAACTTTGCTTGGTTTGGCTCTTACTGAGCCCAAGCTTCTGATCTTGGTTCCTCTGCCTTCTTGGACCCTGAAATGTGGGAAGTGTTGAGGGGAGGCAAGAGAGGTGCAGGCAAAAGCTGCTGCTGGAAAAAGGTCCTTGGGTCCTTGCCCAAAGCTGTGCAATGTGGCTGCTGTCACTGCTTCTGCAGTCTGGCAAGTAACTGAACTTGATGAGGATGGGATCGAGTGAGTTTCTGTATTGATTTGTATTGAGTGAATTAAAGTGAGTTGGTCAGCCAACAGGTTGGCAGAATGACTACTCCTGCTAGAGACTGAGAAAGAGGAAGAGAGGGAGGGAGGGAGGGAAGAAAGAGTGAAGGACTGTGTGCGGGCATGATGGCTTTTTTGTATTGGTTCAAGCAATCACATGCTTGAACCAATGTGAATTGATGCACTGCTTTAAAAAAAAGTAGAAGCCCCAGCAGTGGAGGGAAAAAACCTATGGATGGAAAGGAGAGACTCCGGCATTTCCTTTTGCATCATGTGATTAGTAGGAAAAATGTGAATTAGCCTGCCTCAAACCTTTAGCATTTCCTTCATTTTTTCCCAGTGTAGCTGAACCCTTAGACTGGAAAGCCCTTCAAATGGAGGGCATCTTCAAAAGGAAGGCTGTGTTTTAGCCATTCTTCAGAAGACAATTGCCCTTCCTAAAAGAGGTCACCTTGTCTCTGATGAGCCTTTGATTAATTTGTTCCTGGAGTACTAGTGCAGTCAGGGTGAAATGCCAAATATTTCCATAGGAGAACAGTATTTCTAGAAGGACTCAGACAGAGCTGGTTTGGGATCATCTTCTGTTTCTGGAGGTGCAACCAGAGGCCTGCCAGTTAAGGAACTGCCTCCTTCATAGTTGAGATGGAAGGAGGCTTTAAACAACAGCAGTAAAACCACCTGCAGGCTGTTAAGTGTTTTAATTCATGCTCAGACATTAATCTACTGTGATTGTTTGACAATTAATTTGCTGTGATTCATGAAGCTCAGCTACTTCTCTATACAGTTTTATAGGAAAGTAGATGGGATAGTGAGAAATATTTTGGAGGGGCTCCCACTCTCACTTTGGACCCCCTGGAATCATCCCTGATGAACTTCATGGTTATTTACAGCTGCTAGAAGTTTCATCCATGGTTTCTTTTCCAGAATGATGTCTGCAGTGGGGAAACCTATTAATTAGAAAGACTGTTCTTGACCATTATGGAACTTCAAGCCAGCCCACATATTCTCAGAGAGCCAAAGTGCACAGCTGCCACTTACTAATTTCTCACAAACGACTCATAATACTTCCAGCTGCATCTTTTGACTTTCCATTTAAGTTACACATAACTCCATAGAAAACCTGCTAATTATCATAAGACATTTAAGACTCTTCAGAATGCTGGGATTATCCAGAGAAGCATCTCTTTTCCATTATAATGGCACACCTACCACTGCTTTACATGTTGAAATGAATTGGCGAGAATCCAATGAAAAGTTTCCCCTGAGTAAATGACTTCCATCAGCAGAATAGGGAGGAAGTAATCCCCTACCACCAGCCTTTCATGTTTCCCCAACACCTGCTCCAGATGGCAGGGCAACTCTGCACAGCTGGTTTTTGGGAGTTATCAGATCTCCAGGCGAGAGAGGAAGACATGTCTGCTGCACTGGTGGTCAGAAGTCAGACTGATGTTGGATACATGCCAGTTATCTTTCATACATCCTCTATAAACAATGACTGTCAATAAGTCTGTCAACTGTGTTTTAAAAAAACTGCAGTGTAGTACTATTCATTCACATTCAGCTGACTTCAGTAAGCCAGCTATGAGGTAACTGTGTACAGAGGACGTAGATTTGATTTCTTAAACAAGCATTCTTCCCAATTTATTTATTTAGTGGTCTACAAAGCCACAAAGCCATGAAGTACACATACATACATGCATATACACACATAAGCATACACACACACAGAGAAACCAAAAAGATACAGAACACCTTCTAGAAATGCATCAAAAATAATATTTAAAATGAATTTCACACACTTTCAAACTAATATGTTTATGCTTAATATTGCTTGTTCTTGTTTCTTTGTTTTTAACATAAACTGAACTATTAAATACAGCTATATATAAAATATCTGAAATTTATATTTGGTCATAGCTAAGACATGTATGCTTATCTAAGATTACATATATATGTATGACTCTGTACATAGTTTACCAAGTCACATAATTGTTTTGCACTTAAAATTAGCCATTGTCTTTAGTATCTCCCCTTGGTACTATGGAAAAAAACAATAGATAATTCCAACTTTTAGAATATCAAGATTACTTTAACTATTAGAACCAGGCTTTAACTGTAAACAGCCTTCTGTGAATATAGTCCATATCGTATTTTGGCATCAGCCAGATGTTTCTGCAAAGTCTAATAACCAGGCAAAAAAGGCCAAAGAACCTCTGTGTTTGGATCGATCGATCGATCGATCGATCGATCGATCGATCTATCTATCTATCTATCTATCTATCTATCTATCTATCTATCTATCTATCTATCTATCTATCTATCTATCTATCTATCTATCTATCTATCTTTATAATATTTTTACCTGGCCTTTCTCCTTAAAAGGACCCAAGGTGGTCTTGTGACAGTTGTGGCTAATAATAAGTCTAATTAGTGAACTTTAATGGAAAGTAAAGATAACTGAGATCTCTTTCAGATTAATTGTACATAGCTTTCACAAATAAGAGGCATTTCTTCCTGTGAAAAGCAGTTTATTAGGAAAATGAAATGGCGTTCATTGTATCTGTTGTTGTTGTTACCATCCTAAAGTATTAGCATAAAAGTTGAATATGGCAGCTTAGTTTGCCATTGACATTATACTTTTGCACTGGCTTTTTGTATAAGCAGAGAAAAGAGAAATATTTACAAAGAGGAATATTTACAAAGATTTTTCCCTCTTTTTTTGGCTTTCTAATATCCAACACCATAGATTTTAATATATCTGTTTGCAGTCTAGTAATATTTCTCCATTTTCCTCTTTCTCAACTTGTCACCATGGGTACTGCTCAGAGCAGTTCTACAGATCATATAATCTTGTGCCATTTCAGCTGTGTTTGGGTAACAGCTAAGAGGAGGGAAAAAGTACAAGAGAGAGCAAATAATTCTCTGCTGCTATTATTTTCCTTTCCTTTCTGCTTTCTAAAGGTGAGTTAGGTTCAGATCATTTTACTTGCTCACAGTGACCTTTCTCACTTCTTATTCTTTAAAGATAAAAAAAAAATCAGGGAGGCAGGGGCTCAAAATCGTGCCAGGTGTAAACAGGAACCATTCTACTGACTTCAGCAGATTGTTGTAACATGGGAAGAATCTAAATTTGGATTTATAGCCATGACGTTTAAGATCTGGATTCATTTTCAGGTTCTCAAAGTCACAACGTCATAGCTAGAGCTATAAGCCAGGGAAATATATTTTTCACATGTTTTAGTCCACTCCGTTTAGGCTTCATAACAACATTTAATGAAAACATCAATTAAATATAGGAAAATACGAGCCCGATTATGAAACTGGATAGCTTAAACCTGTATAAACAAGTGGGACAAATGTATCCTATTTTGGAGGGCCAATCCTATAACATCATCTCATTATTTGATGTTGGGTGTACAGATCTGCGGCAGCCTTGGTGGTTCCAAGAAGACTGAAATGTCTTAAGGAGGATACTCAGTCAATCCTGAGGCTGCAATCTCACAATACCTGGGAGGGTGAACTCAGGTTCAAAAGACAGTGACCCTTTTCAAGGTAACAGAAAGAAATCCACCCTTGGAGAATTGCCTTTCAAAGCCTCTCTGCTACTGATGCAAAAACATCTTGCCACCTTTGCTTCTGTAGTGTCAGTGTTCCTGCTCTGGAGAAGGCAAATGGTATGTGCTGGGGAAGATGAGACTTTCATGTTCCTCCAACATGTCACCAGATTGGCAGCAAAATGATACCTGATTTAGAGGTGGCTCAGTGAAATTAAATTCCATTTGATCTAAAAGGTGGAAAGGAACTCACCCCACTTTTCTAATGCATTTTGATCATCCTTCACATGTCAAGATCAGTGTTGCACATGAAACATGAAGAGGCCAGATTAGATAAACCAGGTAGAACAAGAAGACTTTAATTGACATAAAAGGTCACAAGAAAACAGGGAAAAGGAAGACGGGTGCTCCATATCAATGTATTCAACACCAGAATCTAGGAGCATGTCTGCTCAAGTGTATGTGGATTTAGGAAAGTTGCCCAGGGAGGATTAGGTTCATACCAGAAGGTTGCTGTCCAGGTTGTTCTCATCCACCTAAGACCAAAGTCCTAGGGGACCGTATTTGAAGTCCACATTCTGTTCATAGTTAGGCATGTTGCCCATCCCAGTATAAAGCATCCTACATACAATTAAAAAAATATCCAACACATGGGGATAGCTGGTCGATTGAGCCTTTGCCGTCGGAGTCCTACTGAGTATATAAATGATACATTGGTGAAATTTCTTCTCACCCTTGGTAGAAATCTAGTAATAATTACAAGCATAAACACCAGATCATCTCTTATAAATGAAGCTTCTGACTGAGCAGACCTACTGGGTGCATGGGGGACATGTGAAGGCACTTTTTATCCAAGCCCTAGTAAGCTCATGATGGCAAATGAGGGAGAAGAAGCATTTTTGCTCACTTTCTTTTTGAGACCACTTTTAAACAAGTGTCTCCTACTGATTGGAATGAGAAGAATAAACATACATTTCTTCAAATAGGGTAAACATACCTTTACCTCACGAGACTGAAGAGCTGTGAATTCTGCAGATCACCAGTGTCTCCTGGCAGATCCTCTAGCACATTTCCTTTCCCTCCTCTACACCCTTGTAGAAGAATGGTCCATGAGCACTACTCAGCAGCTGGGATTGGGATTCCAATTTTAGATTACCTTCTCTGCAGTTGGACCCCCTTTTTCCCCCTTGGGTGCAGAGATTCAACGTATCCTTACAATGCCCTCCTAGAGAACATAGCATGGGACATTAATTCCAATTATTTTTCTCCAAATACACTGTGACAAACCAACAGTGATGGATTTACAACGTTCTCAATCCAATTGCTAGTCCCAACAACAGTAGAACCATTGAGTAAATAGGATTTATATAAGAGTGCATTTACTAAAGTCCCATTGATTCCCTCTAGTTGATACTAGCAATTAGAATTAGCCCTAGAAGCATGATTATGTTTTATTTGGATTATTTGTAACTAAATACTTTTATCATTTGCATGCCGCCTTTTTAATTATCAGAGTTATTTATGTTCATTCTCACAATAATTCTGTGATGAGCTCAATATGAATTCCATTTTAGTTCTGGGTATGCAACAATAACCTGCCCCAACTGAAGTATACAGATATCAGCTGATTAAGTTCCATTAATCTGCATAAGATGAAATGTGGATGCATTCTTGGATTTAAGACAAACTGGGCTGTGCATTGGACTGTTTCTTCCAGTGATTTAGTTGGGTTCCAAGTCCCACTGTTTAACAAGACAGTGAGTTGGAATGAAAGCCAAGGCATTCCAGCCATTGAATTATAAACCTAATGCATGCCTGTGCTGTACACCTACTGCTATTTGCACTGAAGTAAGATGTTTGCTGCTCAGCTTTTGAAGGTCACATATCCTTGTCTTTGCTTGCTGAGCTTAATCAATATGAACTACATGTCAAGGCATCAGAACAAACATCTGCTGCTCCCTCTCTTCTTTCCAGATGAACTAGTCTACCTTATTCTTGATCTCCTTTTACATCTGGGGCAGGTTCTTCCCTACATTCCTAATCACTGCATCGTTGCGCATGCATAGACGGGCTGACTCTAATGACAAGATCACAATGAAGCAATGCTAATGTAGTTGTATGCGACTGATAGGACAAACTCAGCAAAAATTGATCTTTCTGTCACCCCTTTGGAGTTAGCTAATGGCATGTTGTTCTTTCAAAAAGACCCAGCCCTACTTGATAAACTTGGCCTCAAGTATTCCACTGAAGTCTCCAAGGAAGTCAGTAAGGAATGAGGTGATGGAGAAGGTCAACACCTATTGAACTGAAATTAATTAAATGACCAACAGTCCTTCGCAGCACTCATTGCTATGATTTATGTGCACTGGCTGCATTAAATCAATACTGAAAATTCATGTGTTCAATATGAAATAAAAGGAGGGGCATACTTTTTATATGCCTGGGATGTAAATGAGTGAAGACTGTCAATGCACCACAGCAGTCAGTCTTGTATTTTCTATATGTGTTGCCAAATCTTCAAATAACATTTTACCTGATATTTTCATAGACATCACATGTTTTCACTTTCCTCAGTTTCATTCCTGTTGCACTTATTGGAGAAAATAAGTGTAGGACAAATGTCTCTATCATAGATGAGATATACAAAAATCAGTGCTCCCTCTGGCTGTGGTTGTCTTATAAACTGGGCTTTACACCCTCCACCAGAACATGGGTTGGTGCAGACATCTGGAAGCAAGCTTAATATTGTAGTTGTGTTCCCAAACAGATTGAAGTAACAGAAGCCCGCTTCAGGCATCACAGTTTGAAAGAATGAAGAATTCCAATGATGATGAGCAAATAGTCATGCAGATAGACTTTATCTTCAATAGCAACCTTGCCCAAAGTCCATCAGACCATCGTGCAAGAAGTGCACAGTCTGGATGGGAACTTTTACTATGATTAACTAAAGATGATTACAGAGCCCCCATGATCAGGAGCCCTAATAGGACAGGACTTCTGTTTATGGGAACTCTATGAGAGTGCTAAGTACACTTTCAAGGTCTGATTGACTTCTGGATAAGGAAAACAAGGTTACATGCAACACTCATCTTCCCCCATAAATAGAGACTTTCACACTTCCAGACTCTTAATACGAGAAGAGGGCTTCTCTTGTTATCAGTAAAAGGTCATAAACATGGGAAACAACACAATATCTTACAAAATTCATTGAAATATATTTTCATCATCACATGGTGGTCTAGAAACTGGACATGGACCTTTACCTTTCCTGGTAGGAAGAGACAAAATAATGCTAGCTGTGCCGGAATTGCCACTTACCTAGTGTTTGTCTTGCCAGGAGCTTGCCAGAACAAGTGAAAGTGAACAAACCTGATCTGAAGGTATTAATATGTGTAGACCAGAAGGAAGTCACCCTTCTGTTTTCTCATTTCTTCACTTTTTTTTACAGAGCAGTTCCCAGCTGAAATAAGGTACCAAGATTTGTATTCTAAGAGAGAGGTGTGTTCTGAGAGAAAATATGTTTTAATGTATGCACCCAAGTACTTAAAATTAGATTAGTCAGAAATGAGATGGAACAGGTTTGTAAATGAACACGTGACACCAACAGAAGATAGACTGAGCAACCCATTCCCAAGAGATCCCCAACTTTGAGCATGATCCTGTGAACTGTGCCATCTTACAAACATGAGGTTAATATGCTAGGATTTCAGAAGTTATGAAGGGCTTATTCTACTTAGGAAACTGTATGCTGCCCTTCTGCCAGAAAAGAAGCTTACAGTCAATCCCAAAAACATGATATAGCAATAAAAGTAAATGTATTCCATCCTTCCCAGTGACATGGTTTGCTAAGAGTGTCCAGTCATCCCAAGTCCATTTTTATCTTTAGTATAACAGGATGAGGTAACGTATGCTGAAACAACCACCTTGTCAGAACAAGCCAAAGCATTGCCACTATTTGTGATTTTACCAAATTTTTCAGTATTTCAGTAGTTTGAATTCTACTAAGGACTGTAGTGGTTCAAGTTGGAGGGAAACAGGACATGGGGTTTTTTGATTTCTTAGCATAATTTTTCACAACCAACATTAGTTTAATTGTTAGGCATACAGACTGAAATTATGGAGGAAAGATTGCTCAGATATACCTCTATCTGTTCTGTGACTGTCAAAGAGCACAGGAACCCAGTAGTGATGGTTTGAGGAGGTTTGATAGCCTTAAATTGGCTTCAGATTAAACCAGAAAAGTCAGTCAGTATTGTCAATGACAGGGCCTGTCAACGCAGGCCCACTGAATAGACACCTGTCGAACAGGGCAACCTCCTGTCGAACAGGCTAAGCAGATGCTTAGCAGGGTCAGTGTAGCTTGCCAGGGAAATAAAACACAAAATGGAATCTGCCGGCTCAGAATCAATGGCAGGTGAAGGGGTTTATCCATAGGGTTTAACAGAAAAAACAAGGAGTGCTGCTGTGTGAAAGAAAAAAGCAACTTGATGGACAGCAGCTCAAAACAATGACATTGGGGACAAGGATGAGGATGACAATTATTTATCTGCTTATTTCCTGCTTCCTTAAAAAAAACCCAAATACTGAAGCTGTTGGCTGCTATTCAGCTTCCCTGATTCCACAAAGTTGGCACAAAGTCACTGCTTCCATCATCACCAAGGAAAACCAGCCAGCCTTCTCACAGTGGCCACTGCAAGACCTTGATGGCCCTGTGCTCCAAAGGGTGAAGAAGATGTTATCTTTCATTATGAGAAGGTGATAATATTTCTCCTCCCAGAGACAGGATTCTGCATTCCTCCATGACTGAGCTACAAATTTCCAAGCAAAACCTATGCCCAATCATAAAACAAAAACAAGCTAATTTACCATGTTAGAATAAGCAGTGGGTGGAATCAACCAGCGTAAATTACACCACGCAAGCCTGATGATGTCATCAGCTACGGCTGTATTCTGGTAATTAAATATTCCCCTTCCCCAAGGTTCCTAGGCTCCATTAGGATCCATTTCACCCTGAAGAAGCCTTTGGGGACAGTGAGACAGAGGTGGAAAGTATTAAATCTGAAAATTGCCACCACCGATCATGGTGGTCAAGCTTAAGACTCTGGGTGAGAGGAGGAAACTTTTTATTAAGGCCATAGCTGATGATGCCATCAGGCTTCCATGGTGGAAATTTACATTAGCGGATGTTGGCCATTGAATGTAACCTCTTAAGGAAGCTCAGCTTCTAATAATGTGTTGACTCTGTTGTCTGTTTCTGCTCCAAGTGTCCTCAGTTTCCCAAATTCCACTTTCAGGGAAACCAGACACTTTCCCGAGAACGAAATGCTTGTTTGCAGTACTTTGTATACAAGGACATCCACCAAAATGACAGATTCAACTTGTCAAGCATGTGGAAAATATGGTATTGATTTCATAAAGAGACAGCAAAGACCAAGATAGCATTAACAAATGACAGAGCTAGCTGAGATGCTGACTCACTGCTATCTGAAGAGGACTCTGCTAGTCTACACACAAACGTCAGATGCCTTTTTCGAAAATTCTGTGCAGAACAAATACTGGCAAATGTATCTGGAGTTTATGCAATGAATCCAGCAAGGCAAGGGACTAATTAAATATCTTCTGACACTGCACTCTGTTTCCTCTCTGACTTACTGCTCTTTAGAATCCGCATACAGGATTTAAAAAGCTCAACCCGATGATAAAAAAACATAGTTGGTTGAATCTAGGGATATGAAACATGATCTGATTTGCACAGTAAATGAGAATACTTTTAAAGCCCAAGGTAACAGGCTTACTTCTTACTTTTTCTTTCTTTCTTTTCCTTTTTCCTTATTTTGGGGAGGGGGGTTGGTTGGTTGTTCTTAGAAAAAAAAATGTGCATATTTGGAGGTGTTTTTTGCACATTTCTGGAAAATGCTCATTATCGGAAAAAGTGATAACTGCTGCCTTGTGAGATACTTCTGTTTCTCACTTCACCCATTGAGGAAATGCCACCTTTTTAGACTTTAGTATTACATTGTGACAAAAATCCACACTGACCTCTTACAAGAGTACAGTGTACTTCAATGGTTCATAAAGATTAGCTTATTTATTTATTTAAGGGTCTAAGTACATCTGGGTGTAACACACCATATCATGAGACTTACTTATAGCCAGACTATCATGAAATTAATACACCTACATCCATCTGTCATGACGTTTTTCAGGGGGTCAATAAGAAAAGATGTGTGCAGTGGAATACAAAGCTATATTGGGAAACTGTGGTGGGGAGAAAAGTGTTGTTAATCTTAACAGGTAGTTAGAACAAAAGACGCTAAAGATCAAACTAAAGACTGGACTAGACTGGACTAAATTAGGTATTAAGGAATACATATTCTACCCTCTCATAAATAACAACTTCAAGGAGGGAGTTGAAAACTGAGGATTCTACAGGGTTGCAACCATGACACAGGGGGAAAAAATCTCTCTTCTTGATCATGTCCATCCTGATGAAAGATGCCACTTTCAGAGGTTCCTTTCACCATCCACCACTGCTAATTCTGGTTTAAAAAAGAAAATATACATATACATATATATACATATATATACACACACACACACATATGTGTGTGTGTGTGTGTATGTATGTATGTATGTATATGTATATGTATATATATATATGTATGTATGTATATATTAGACATGGGGACAAATAAAAAAAGAATCGCGATATTCGTGGAAAATCGCTGATCCGTTAAATATTCATCCCTTCATATTCGTGGGTTCCAGAGACCCCCACGAATATGAAGGGATGAATATTTCCCCATTTTATTCGTCCCTTCGTAATAATATTAATAAAAAAAACCATTCTGCCTACCGGCTGCCGATCAGCTGATCGTCGGGCCAATAGGCAGCCACCCACCCCCACAGCCTACCTCCCCACCCCTTCCTCTCCCTACCTTAGCCCCCCACCCCCGCCGACACCCCCTTACTGTAATCGTCGCCGCCGCTGCTGAGGTCTCCATCAGACCTCTGCAGCCATGGTGTGTAAAAAGGGAAACTGGCTGCTCTTTGCAATGATGGAGGCTGTGGCTTCAATTAGGCTAGGGAAGCTGCAGCTGCCATCTTTGCAAAGGGCAGCCTGGATTCCATTAAGGCAGGCTAAGTGAGGATTAATAAGAAATTATGGTATGTAACACAAAAAAGGGAGGTCTTGGATTACCCAATTTAAAATTATATTATACAGCAAATCAGCTCAGACATATCCCAGATATTATTAAAGGTAATAAAAATTTAATTTGGACAGAAATAGAAATGCAGGGTAAGGAAGAAAGAATTGAAAGTATATTGTTTAAAGAAAAAATTGGAGAAGAGATTAAAAAGATTACTAACCCTTTCCTTAAAAATATGTTAGAAAATTGGAAAAAGTTTAGAGGTATATTGAGCCCACCGATCTCTCCTTTGTCCCAGGTGGTGGATTTAAAGAATTTTCCAGAAAATCTAAAAAAAACCTCTTAAGAATATATTAAAAAATAAAGGGATAAATAGGATAAAAGACTGGATGGAGAAGATGAGAGATAAAGGAAATATAAAAGAGATTTTGGGAGGAGAGGGGATTTCTTGGTTTAATATGATTCAAATGGAAAGGTGGACAAGAGAATGGAATAGTAAGGAAGGGAAAAGTAGAAAAATGACAAAATTTGAAGAGATTATTGAGAAAAGATTGAAATTAGAGGAAAAGACAGAAAGAAAGGGAACTGTAAGTCAAATATATAAATTATTAATTCAGGCCGAACAGGATACACAAGGATTAAAAACACAGTGGTAATATGATTTGGATAAAGAAGTAATAGGAGAAGAATGGGATAAAATGTGGGACCAAAGAATTATGAAGAACATGTCTGTAAGGATAAAAGAAAATTGTTATAATTATACACTTACCTCAGTGTATAATTGTTATACACTGAGGGAAGAAACAATGAAGTTTTGGAGAGAATATGGAGGTGGTTTTTAATGCTGGTAAAACTGAATATAATAAATAAAAATGTGTCATCACTATGCTGGAGGTGTAAAAAAGAGAAGGGGACGTATATACACATGTGGTGGTCATGTGAAATAAGAAAGCAAGAATGGAAGCAAATCTTTAAAGAAATAAGGGAAATAACTGGATTAAATATTCAAATGTCCCCGTCAATGGCTTTATTGAATTTGGTTAAGAAGGATCAATTGTTGAAAGAAAATAAGGAATTAATAGTAATAATGATTATGGCAGCAAGATAAATTTTTGCAAGAAACTGGAAAAATGATAACCAACTCAATTTAGAGGAATGGTATAGAGAACTATGGGATATGGCAATTAATGATAAATTGACATGTGATATGAAAATAAGAAGAGGCCTATCAAAAAATAATGATTTTAAGAAAATATGGAGTGTATTCTTGGAATATGTATTTCGGAGAGGGAAGGGGTATACACTGAGGGAGGAAACAATGAAGTTTTGGAGAGAAAATGGACTGAATGAAATTTAAAATATTATTAATGCTAGCCCTGAGGGTGATGGTGGCACTGGAGTATTATGTAATTTTGTTTTATTGTGGTGTTAGGTTTATGTTGTTTAGGTTGGATGTATGTTTAATAAAAATTAAAAATATATATATAAGGCAGGCTAAGGGAATCCAGGCTGCCCTTTGCAAAGATGGCAGCTGCAGTGTCCCTACCCTAAATGAAGCCGCAGCCACCAACTTTGCAAAGGGTAGCCAGTCTCCCTTTTTACACGCTGTGGCTGTGGAGGCCTGATGGAGACCTCGGCGGCAGCAGCAACAATTACGGTAAGGGGGTGTCGGCGGGGGTGGGGGGTGGAGGGGACTGCGGCGGCGCGGTGGTGGTGGGTGGCAGTGGGGGGGTGGCAGTGGCAGCAGGGGGCAGGGGCGGGGTGTTTTTTAAAATAACCCCCTCACGAATCGATGAATATATTTGTTATTCGTCGCTTCATGGGGGCAACTTCGTGCTTTGTGAGTCATCAACTTTTCATGACTCACGAAGTGGGTTGACTCACCAAAATGGTGAGTTGTCCCCATCTCTAATATATATGCATGACCTGCATTCACTCATGCCACATATCATTCATTATTCAGGTTTGTCTAGTGTGACATGCAGAGGCATCACACTGTTTGTCAATCCATTCTTGTCCATTTGACGTCTCTGGAGAATTCTGAAACCCTTGTACACTCAGTCCAAGATGGGCTCACTGGATCAATATTTAGCTTCCATGTGTCAAGTTCCTCCTGGGTTTTAAGTCAAAAAGAGAAATTGTGGTCAAGTTTTGATTGTTAAATTCATACTTTGTCTTTGAAAAGGAAACATGCTTCAGAACAGTATTAAGTGTAAGATGGTAAATTTCAAAGTCAGATCAAGACTGACATCACTGATAGGCTAGTTCTAGACAAAGCTGGGCATTTAGCATCATGGATCTGCAAAAAAAGAGCTGGCTGGATACCTCAGTGGTTTAGGTATCTGTCTGCAGAGCCAGTGTTTGGGAATTCATTTTCTCACTGTGCCTCCTATGAGTAGACCCAGCCTACTGGGCAAAGTGCACTATGCCAGGGTGCACTATCCCTCAAAAGAAGGGAATGGGAAATCACTTCTGAGTATTCTGTACCTGGAAAACCCTGAAAAAGGGTTGCCATAAGTCAGAATTGAATTAAATGCACATGATTATTATTATATATGGAAAATAAAACAGGGATATGCCACATACATTGTCAGTTTCTTTGTTTTGTTCTTAGCTTCCCAAGGGTCATGGAGTTACTGTTTCCTTGATTAGCTTATCCAGAGGCTCAGTTTGTAGTTGTTAATGTGTATGACAGCTGCCCATAAGAAACAATGAAAATGGTCTAGGATTTTATCGCAAGTGCGACTAAGCAGCAGTTGAGCCTCATTCCAAATGAAAGGGGGGAGTCAAAGACAGGAGGAGTTCATATTCTTTCTAATTCAGTCTTGTTTGTGTGTGGAAAAGGTAGGTGACTACACATTTGAATTCAGCCATTCCTTTTTCTTACTTCCATAGGTTGCTTCACTTAAAACAGCAGGGCTACTAACTGAAGAGCAACACACAAAAATATTATCTGTGGGATCATGAAGACTGTTCCTTGGGTTATGATTAGGAAAAGATTTGTGTAAAAAGAACACCTCCTATGTCCTCTCCTTGGTTTGAATGACAAATGGCCAGTCTTGTAGAGGCAATCATTGAGGAATTATGTTTCTCACTTGGTCTGTGATGGAAGTAGAAGCTCCTTTATGTGGTTGTCATTAAAAGTGTCAAAGCAATAGCTAAGGAAATGTACAGCTCAGAGATGACAGACCTCTACACAAGGTTTTACTTTCAAGTTATTGATCTTTAGATGAAATGCTGGTAAATATAGAATGTGGATCTATACTTCATTTCTCCACCCCCCCATCAATAACAAGTAGTATCATGAAATAAGAAATTGATATCCCATGTAGACCATGTTATGTGTTCACATAAATGAATTTTGCATCCCTTATTATGATAATACTATAACAGAAATATTCTGTTCGCTTTTTTATATATTGTCATTTCTAGAAATGGGCATGAATGGTTCAGGTTTGGCCCAATTCAGCATGGCACCTGCACAGGTGTTCCATGGGCACCACAGGCTTCCTTGCCTTGCCTCCTCAGGCAATCACCCACTCACCTGCAGAAGCATGCTTCCTTCCCCTGCCTTCTTGGGTGATCATCCAGTCACTGGCAAGTGCATGCTTCCCTCCTCTGCCTTCTCAGGTGATCACCCAGTCACTGGCAGCAGAATGGGCTTGCCACTCTTCCCCAGTGAGTTGTAATGGTCAGAGATCTGAAGCAGGTCTCCTGAGTACTAGTTTTCCACTCTATGCACTCCACCCCACTGCCTCTCTGATTTGATCTAGTATCCACTTGTTTGTCTTGGCAATCTATAGTATCCACAAATGTCTCCTTCAACATCCCATTTCAAAAGAGCAATATATTTCCTGTCAGCATTCTTCATTGTCCAGCTTTTGTCTCCCTACATAATGATCAGGAATACCAAATCTTTTGGTCTCCAGTTACACGTCCTTACTCTTAAGTATTCTCCTCTAGTTTCTTTATAGCTTCCCTTCCAAGTTTCAAACTCCTTTTGATTTTCTGGTTACACAAATTAGAATCCCCCTCAACAAAATACACATTAAAATCAGAGCAGCTGAAACATAATCCCAGCTAATAAATGCCAGGGCAGATTTCAAATACCTTCCATTATTTTGGAAGAAAGATTGCATAGTGACAGTCTGGTCTTGAGTCCAGAGAAGCAGAAGACACATTATGAATCAAGTGCCTAGCTAAGCATTGCTATTTTATTTTGCTTTGCTTTGAGACAAGAGGATGTCTATTATGAATTCAATGACTAGGAAGTGTGGTATTTAGATACTCTTGTAAATGCAGGCAGTAAACTCAAAACATTTTCAAAGAGAAAGCTTGAAATCAGATTTTTAAAATAATCACAATTTTGGCAGAAACAATATAGCATGTAAAAAGCCTCCATAAGAGTGTCAAATACCACAAAGATGGCTTATGTGCTTTTAATGCATTATTGCAATTCTCCCTTCCCCAGTACTGGAGACCCTGGGAAGGTAATTAAAATTCAGTATCAGCCACTGTCAGTTACTGAGAAGTCATAGGGATGAGAGTTTGCAACAGCAGACACAGTGACAGGAATATAACCTTCCATCCAGTTATGGCTTGGCATGGCAAGGAGGGGGCATGGAGTCCCAACAGTTGCTTCAGGTTACATCTTAGCTGTCAGGGCAGCACATAGTGAGCAGTGGCACTGTGACCTCAGGAAAGGTTTATGCAGGTGCACGTCCCATACCAATAGTGCATGTTACTGTCTTTTGCTGATTCTAGGGTGAAGTAGTCCAATAGAGTAGCCTTCCATGCTGTAAAGTTGACAGCTGGAACTGGCAAGATCAGAAGAGATCCAGCTGTGCCAGAACCTAACCAGCATTCCTTTAGAAATGAAGGCTGGGTGAGACTTTCAGTATTTCATTTCATTTTTGTACAATTTTTTACCAAAATTTGAATCTGTTTTTATTTTCACATGAGGAGCCCAGTGTGAGTTACTGGTTTGCATCTGTCTCTTGAAAGGATTTGTGCCTCATTTGAGAGACGTTCTGGGTGCTCCCACATGCATATCTAGCTCAGTCATTAACTTGAAGGTGGGTTTATGTTCATTGACAAGTTAGGCTTGTAGCCAAGCACTTTGCTGCTGGGACCATGTCTGTCACAGTGATTATGTGGATTCTCATGTTTATCTGACACTCAATGACCCATATATCTTCTTTTGGAGACAAGTTATGACCCAAAAGATCTCTGTTCTCAGCTTCTGTGTAGAAGAACCATGCAGGCATAACAGTATGAATGTGAGGTCTTTGATTAAGCACAGGTTCCAAGATTCTGACAGGCAGCATTTGTTAGCTATTTCCAGTAGATCATGTTCCCCTGCAGCATTAGGTCTCAACATCGCTCCTAGTAATGTATGTGTTCTCTACTGAAACAAATTTTCTCTACCCACGTATAGGAGAGCTTTCTTTCTTGAAAGGATTAATGCCCTCTGAAATGATGGAAGGGTGATTCCATGCCATGCCTTGCAATCTGAGGTTGTGCCCTTGTGGCACCAGAGTGGTTGAGATGGTAGCACACATGCTTCTGTACTGTAATGTTTATATGTGCCCAGCGATTAGAATATTGTACCCCATAATGCAATGGTTCCCAAGCAGGATGTTGATGATCTACTAAAAGTATGTTTAAAAGAACAGCCCTTTTCGTCTTCATGTTTTTAAAATATTTTGATTGACACTAGGCCCCAAATCCTGGAAGATCTACAGCCTATTTAGAGTCTATTCTTCTAACAATTTTATGTGTGATGGTATTTGTTAAATATTTTTATTATCAATGGATCAATACTCTGTGTGTGTGTGTGTGTGTGTGTGTGTGTGAGTGAGTGAGTGAGTGAGTGTGTGTGTGTGTCTGTGTCTGTGTGTGTCTGTGTATGTCTGTGTCTTCATTTTTGGGGTGAAATAACTTATTGGAGAATGAACTGGAAAACCAGAGCTGAGAGATTCACACATAGAGACTGAAGGCTTTGGGTGCTTAGCTCATAAATGTCTGACTTTGAATCCCTTTCTCATGAAACATCTTAGGGCTATGACTTCCCAGGGCATGTATGACTTCTCTATGATGAAGCATTTCAGATGTTGTTGGCAATCCACCCCACCATGAGATGGGATGAACAGCACTCTCAGCTGTGGTTGCAGTTCATGATGCCAGTCAAGCCTTCACTTGGTGATCATTATGACAGTAGGCACCTTGCACAAAAGCAGGTCTGTCCAATGTACCCCGTACATTGGCAGGACATGTGGCCCAACTCTGCCTACTATGTTGGGAATTCAGAGTCCAGGGTTTGTGCCAGAGAAAGCTATGTATGTTTACACATGAATGCTCCATCTGTCTAGGTCCACATTCCTTTACTGGGTGCCTCAAGGGACAATCAAGTAAGAGAGGTGGTAAGGAGTCTAGAGAATGGGAAAAGCCCTTCTAAAGGTGCCCAGACCAGTTAAGGTAGAGGTGTTGGCCAATTAGCTTAGAGGTTACCTGAGAAGGGAGAATTCCAGTTATTTGTTAGATGATTTCATGTTTGGGTTTCGAATTCCAGCTGTCGGTGGGCCAACAATCTAAAGTTGGTTAGAGGACTGGAGGAATTAGGGAGGACAAAAATTGCTAAGGAGGTGAAGGAAGGCATGATGTTAGGTCCTTCAGTTCAATTTCATGTGTAGCATTTGAGTGTTTAAATTCATTTTTGGAATGGGTCTTGAGAAACCAGAGGGGATTGCCACACATAGTCCATTATTTATGACTTTTTATTTGCTGGTAGAAGGTGATCAGAACAATGTCAGCTCCTAGTGGCATGTCAGGCGTTATCAAAGGAACTATGTGTTCCTTTAGCAGATGAAAAGGTGACTAATAAGAAACAGACAATTCAATAGCAAGGAAATAACATCATAAAAATGGGTGGAGGAAGCAGCCAATGGGAAACAATCCCATTTAAATAAACAAACTAACAAAGGAGGCAGAATGGCCAAGTGTGGTGGCTCTGCATGGGGCACCCCAAGGAAGATGAAAATCACATCCAACACTAGGTAGCAATATGGTAGGCATCACAAATATCCTTCCCAGCTTCTAAATGCAAGAGACATATGCTTGGAGCACCAGGTAACAAAAAAAGAGTGAGTGGGACAGTCTGCTATGTTGGAAAGATGTCTAACCTTTATACAGCACCAGTGAGCAGGGAGGAAATCTGTGGATAGCTGAGTGGTTTAGGTATCTGGCTGTGGAGTCAGAGGTTGGGAGTTTGATTCCCCACTGTCACTACCTTGACAGGGGCTGGATTTGATGATTCATAGGGTCCCTTCCAGCTCCACAGTTCTAAGATGATGATGATGATGATGATGATGATGATAAAGTATTAGATGTTAGTGGGGTATCTATCAATGGGGAATACTCTGGCAACAAGTCTATGTTAGTAATTAGTCTTGTGATATAGCTGATGTATGAGGAAAAGGGAAAAATACATATTCTTGACTGGGTGGAATCTTGGAAAGGAGAAATATATTTGGGGTTCCCTGTAAGAAACAGGATAAAGTTTAGTTCTACACACCACTGTAAACCAAGGAGCAATTTATATATGTACTAAAAGGAAGATGAAAGCCACCTCACTTCTGACCTCTAGCACTAGTTCAAAACAGGCTAGTAATCAAACACCACCAGACAGCTTCTTCAGTAAGTGAAATGTGTTGATGTTTCAAATATATCTTTCCCATAAAAGCTTTCCAGATCTCAGAGACAATGACAACAGAGGGTGGTGGAAGAGTAAGAAATTTCTACTGGGAGTCAAAAGTGAAATTGAAACTGGACCGGGAAGAAAAATAAGGTTAAAAAAAGGTAGTAAATGGTGTATCAAATTTAAGAACCAGCCAAACTGTCACTGTGTAACATTCTGATCTGTGGTACATAGTATAGGACATTGTGCTGATCATTCTATATACTCCAAAGTGCAAAAGGTGTGCACTTGTTTAAAAAAGTTGTTTACAGCAAACAAACTTTGGTCCAAGTCAGATTCTAGAGTGCCTCAAGAAAATGTATATGGGTGAGCTATACAGTGAGGACATACTGATCAGGATCAAACGTGAACTAGATCACCTTAGTCCCAGAGTCTGAAATAGACCCATACTGATTCAAAATGCTTCAGAAAACTGTACATATATAAAAGTGAGCGTTAGAAGTAAATAGCATGAAAATCCCAAGACACATCTGTATGAAATGTCAGAAATCATTTCTGGAGACTACAATACTAACAAATTCCACATCTTTCTGTGAAAAGACAAATAAAAACCATTATGGTGTGTTTAAAGGAAAATTATAAGAGAGGCTGACATAATCCCCCTCTGGAGGAGCTACCATCTATCCTAATGTGATGGATATCAAGGGTGGGTGGGTGAGATTACATCCCCTTTAATTTCCCAATGCACATCAATGGGTGTGTGTGTGAAGATTTGGCTTTTTGAATTTTCATTCTGATTCTTAATCCAAATGGGAAGAGATAAATTATGAACTTGAATCTCAAATTGGCTTCTGAACCAGGGGACCTTTGCACAACCCTCATATGTATGCGCACGCGCACGCACACACACACACACACACACACACATTCTTCAATTGCAGATTACAGAAGAAGTGCAATGCAACAGCATTATGTTTCAACTCATGTGAGAGGACCAGGAACTCAAAGTAGTTTAATTATTTTTAGTGTCGTAGTCTACATCTCCCCAAACATCTGGAAGCAAATTGACCTTTTAAAAATAAGGCTTGCATAAGGGGAAGGCAGTTTAGCAGGGAGACAATAGCAGTAACACTGATAAGGGAGCGGGAAGCATACAGTAAGTGGCCTGTAAGGGAAGCAGGAAGGGGTAAGATTTGTGGGTGGAGAACCCTCCTACTCAATCTATGAACTGCCCCAGCTAGAAGATTGCAGCCTGTTACAGGAGATCTCCAATGGATTAGAGTGGTTTCAAGAACCCATGTTGTCCATAACACTACCTAACTGTCTTAGCCTGAATAATTCCTGGGTGTCACTGATACATACTGGCTACTTTGAAATCTCTCTCTCCATTGACAAAACCTTGGTAAAATGTACAGCAAGCCAGCAGTTGATCCACTAAGTCCAACCTCATTTTTCCCCCATATCTGGGCAAAATATGTAGTAGATCCTAGTCTATATAATCTTCCGAATTTAGTATGAAATGTATTCTGTTTTATACACCTACTGAAATATTAATGTTTCAGTGATACCTGCTGTTTTTTTGGGTTATTGCTGGAGTATTTGAAATTACTTATTCGTTAAAAAAAATTATTTCATCTTGTATTAGACGTATATTTTGAAATAAATTGCTTAGAGATTGCATTGTTTTATATCAAATGATAGAAATATGCTATATACATAAATAAAGAATAGCCTGGTGCATTTATTTATTTATTTATTTATTTATTTATTTATTTATTTATTTATTCTTTCTATATCATCCATCTGCCAACCCAGGCCACTCTGGGAGGTTTACATAGTATAACAGAACAGAGTATAAAAACAAAACAATACAATAAGAGGACAAAGTATAAATTAATACAATATTAAACAAATAAGAATAATATCAGTAAGCATTAAAATGAAAATAGGAAAAGGAAAAAGGTGGTGGGGTTGAATATTAACTATTGAATCAAGATAAAGTAGAGTCCGGAAAGGCCTGTCTGAATAAAAACGTTTTTAATAATCTTTTAAAAGTTCCCAGTGAATGTTGGGTGGGAGAGCATTCCACAATTGCGGGGCTACCGCCGAGAAGGTCTGGTTTCTAGTCATTGATTTCAGAGCCTCTCTCGGGGTCAAACCCCTCAACCGCCCATCCTGGGAAGAGGACAGAAACCACCTTTCAGGACAGAAACCACCTTTCATGTGACTTAAAGATCAATTTCAAACAGGGAGCATAATATAACTTTAAATGAAAAATGTCCTGATTAGAAATGCATAAAAAGTTTGCTTCAGATCCTTTAGAAAACAAAACAAAACACAGTTGACCAAAATTTACAGAATTCTAATGTGGAAGGAAGAAAAGATGGATAGCTTTATCCATCCCATCAGGAACAAATGAGAATTTCTTTTCAGTTTCCCCCCCTCTGAATTTACCAAAATTTACAGCATAAAAACGTGGGAGAAAGCAGGATCGATATTGCTGTTCTATATCCAGTTATCGTTTCTTTTTTGAAAGAAAGCAAACACTGATAATACTCAGATTTTATTGCAGAGCTAAACCATTTCATGGCGATCTATGAATCTCTGAGGCCAGAGGACAGGAAGACAAATGGGCTCATAGAAATTGAGGGACATGTTTGCATATCCATCTCGTTAGTCCCATTGATCCACCTTAGCCATTTGCTCTATAGTGATTAGATAAACATATCTAAGTTCTTTTTTAAAGGTGATGTGCCTGGAAAATAGTTCCAATAGCTTCAGGATGAACATTGCTCTCTTGAACCTCTCAGGTTTTATGAGTGTGAGAAGTTACTGCTAGTTGCTTATGGTTCTTTAATTCAGTATCTCTTTAAGAAGGTGGTGAAGCAGGAGATGGAATTGCTTCTTACTCTTCCCTTTCAATTTCTTTCATATGGTTGCCACTCCTTCAGATCAGGATTCAGGACTGCAGAGTCCTTTGTAAGAGACTATATGGTTTTACTGATGGGAAAAATTGGAAGGAAAAATGTAAAATAAAGTAGTAAAGTCACTGGTGTGTGCGCATGTGTGCATGAGTAATCTAACCCATCATAAAAAATGAATCTGCTCTCAAAATCAAGTAAACCCCTAAAATTCAGTTCTGTATTGCTAGATAACACACGGGGAGAAAAAGTGAATTGTCCCACCTTTCTTTCTTCCTAGAAACAAAATCATCCTTTTGTCCTGCAGCACATGACATGACTGTCACATCCTATCAGGGCACATTCTGGGCCTAAAGCCATTGAAAGCATCCAACTTTGTGGCCTGCCCATAATATTCCATTTTCTTCCAGTTTGGCCAAAACCTTGTTGCCAGAGCAAATGTGTATCGGTCTTGTTTTGCTCATTCCATCATGGAAAAGTCTAGGCTGGGAGGAATCCTCCGCTTTTTTTTGCCAACAAGAATGCCATTCCATAGGCCATATATCTGTAGGCCAGTTCAATCTACATTTCCACAGACCTTTTGTCCAGTACACCCTTGTACCCTAAAAGCAGAACCCGATTAACAATATCAGAATATAAGTGTCACAGAAAAGGTGCTTCGGACTCATACTGATTTTGGTGATAGTATCAGGTTTTCAATCAAAGTGTGTCTTAAAGACAGAAGGAATGAAGATTTGAGCTATAATGCCTTGGCTTGAATAATTAAACCCAATGCAATTTTGACTGTAGCACGAGTAACAGAGCACCAAACTAAGCAAGGCAATTTCTGCCGTTCTGTGACCCAGAGGAAGACCAGGCATTTCCCTCCCTGTAGTTTCTAACTACAAAGATAATTGAGAAGGGAGGTAGAAACTATCCACACCCAACAGTGAAAAATAAAATGCTAAAGGAGAGAGGGAAATTCATCTAATGCAAAGAAGTTCACTTGATTTTAAAAAAAGGAGGACAATCTACTGTTGCCTGTAAAACCTGGATTTGTTCCATTGTGTGGCTTGTCAGCATATGCAGTTTGTTGTGAAATAAAGAAAAGGGGTCTAGTTAGATGGCAATCAAATAAATATAACAACTATGGTCTATGCCATACATCTTAATTGACTGCAGTTAGAACCTGGAGTCTCCAGATCTATACGGGCTCTCTCTTTGAGTGAACCACTTTGGACCCAAGCCATTATCTACTTTGCAAAGAGTTAATGTAAGTTTTTCCCCCCCCTACCATCAAACAGTAGCTACCAAGGTTGGGTCAAAGACTGCACAGAAATTGTTTTCCTGAAATAGAAACCACCAACGGAGAAGCTTGTGGGATTCTACCTTGAGAATAACTGATCTTCACTAGTGTCTAGAACTTACCTGAAGCACAGGCTTCTCTGGGGAAGGGTGAGAATTTTGTTTGGCCATTTCCCCCAAAATTTCTCTGTTCCTGGGTTCAGTGATGGTCAATAACTATCCTTACTTTTAAAGTACCACAGTACTTCCGTTTGTATTTTTATGTAGCTTTTTGTGTGTGTTTGTGTGTTTTCATTATACATGCTGAAACAAACTAACAAGGTGACCTCTTTGAAATGTACCTGTCCCTATACCTATGTAGTCCATGCCAGGAATATGGATAGATATTATAACCCCATTCTGTCTTTTCAAACATGTGTGGAGCGGGGACACACAATGAGGGGAGTGCATTGGACCTGCTAACCTCTGTTTTCACCTTAATCACAAAAAAACAACACTATAAAGAAGGGGAAGTGTACCTGTGTAGGCACTCTAAGAACTGAGACCTGGGCTCATGAGGAGAGCCTACATAGACTGCTTTTCCCCTTCAGACTTTTGCTTTTGTGTAGTTGAAGGGATGAGTGAAGGAACAAAGTTTGTATGTGCTCCTCACTGTATATGCCCTCTGCATGTGTTTATAATGACTGAGTAGGGCTTATGTTTTCCCTTCATGTGACATGCACCAGGAAAGAGATGGAGACAGTCTGGGGAGCAGAGGGGCTTTTAAAATAATTGTCATCAGATGTGACAAAATCTTGACAAAGATCTGGGTTAGTTTACCCTGTGTGAGGCCATTTTAGAAAAAAAACCCAAAAACCCATAAACCTTAATTGTTCCACCTTGGAATATTTCCTCTTGGTTTTATTGCTTATTATCATTTTTCCCCCCAACCCTTCTCCAGCGATGCCATTTTAACAAGTGATGCATCCTTTTAGCTACAGGTTGCCCAATATTAAGAAATACGTCTGTTTAATATGTGAAATGGGAAATATTCAGGGGGTGGCATGGGAAGCAGAAAGCCAATAATTCTATCAGCAAAAGCCACTGACAACTCCAGATGATTGCGCTGCAGAGGGGGGGGGGGAATCTAGATTCTTACAGTTCAAAGTCAAAGCCTTCCATTTTCGAAAGCAGGTAGGCTGAATAAAAGAACTCATGGCAAAATCCTGCTGAATAAACCTATGCCTGCATAAAATGGAATTGGCACCAGCAATAATTAATTTAAATGAATTGAAAACTTCTGTCCCCATCTCCTTCAAGTTCCAAGGCTCCCTAGGGCAATTTTTTGCCCTGAGGAAGCCTTTGGAAGCCTCAGGATGGAGGTGTAGCCTTGAATAGCTAAAAATTACCAGCAGATAACCATCTGCAGTCCAAATCTTGGTAGCACTGATCTGGTGGGTTTTCTTGTTTGTGTGTGGTTGTGTTTTTTTTGAGGGGGCTATTAAAGGCTTTCCTTCATCCTGAAGCTTTCAAAGGCTTCCCCAGAACACAAGGGAGCCCTAAGAGACCTTGGAGCCTGAAAGGGGGAAATTATCCATTTAAACAAAATATTTCCAGTGCCAGATCTGCTTTACGCAATAATACTTTGCCCACAGAGACCTCCATTATATAAACACAAGTTGCACATAACTTGACAAGAAGGTCACCTAGGTAAAGTTGGCATGGGACAAACAATTAAAAATCCATCATTTGCCATCAGGTATTAAAAACTGCAAGGATATCTAAAACATTATATTGAGTATAACATGCACTCCTTTTTCCTAGGAAACTCTGGGAAATGAAATAGATATCTAAATAGTTCACCCAATGCTTTCATCATATCACAAGGGCAAAATCAGAACCTTCCCTGGCAGAACTTTCTCTGGTGGCTGTGGGTTGACCACAACTATGTTAATTTCCTTTGGGAGCAATATTATGTCATTACATGATGTCACTCCTAAAAAGATACATAACTATAAATAATATTTTCCTACTCAGGCTCATAATTCCCTGTTGGAAAGAACTGCATAACTACCATAGCTGTAAAACTGGTACTGGTGGGAAAGTTAGCCTGGGAGCACTTTTCCCCTGGTTTAGTTTCCATTTCTTCCAAAAAATAATAATATTTTTTTTTTAAAAAATGGTGAAATGTTATCACTAGACAATATTCATTCCAGATTTAATATTATTGCTTTCCTTTTTTTAAAAAAAATCAAAATACTTTGAATTATCTTTTAAAGAAAAATCAAAACAGGTTTAAATGAATCCTGTAGAAGCCAAATTTCAACTAAAACCCTGAAATCTAGCCATGACTCCAGCTGAAACTGCCAATGCAGGCTGGTTGGCTGACAGCTTTATTTCTGTCAACAGATAAAATCAAGGTAATTATTGTTTCACAGGAAAAGCCAGACATTTCCAAAGACTTTCCTCTGTTTCTCCTTAAGTATCTTACAACCTGAATAAAATACTAGCTCCAGCATCCTTGTCAACTTCTGCTGAGCAGAAAATCCTAATGTAGTAGTGAGGGGTCACGCCATGTGTGCAACTGTCACATGTTTGTGTTGGCAAGTGGAGGGAGGGAAGGATTTGCCCATAGAGATTCTCAGTTATGCTGCAGCAGTCCTGCAGTATGACACTGATGGGACCCTCTGTTTACCAGAAGTTCAGTGAGGTAGTGGCTAAGCTTGTGAAATGAAAAAAACAAGAAAAGTTTCTGGATTTGATGCATTCTTAACAACAAACCCTTTAACAACCCACCATTTTAAGGAAATGTCACTTGCACCTGCATTTCCTTTCCAGGCAGCCAAATCATGCCCCTATGGCTGACAGAACACCAAGGGAGAAATGTAGTAAACAAAAAGGAGAAATTATTTTTATCATCCCCACGTGGAACCAAGTATGTCTAATTACCATAGAATAAATTGACTAATGATCTGATGTACTTTAGCCACATGATTTGCAAGAGAATATGTAACTTTTGGTGTAGATTTTTGAATTTTGGTTAAATTCCTCTGGCTGTGCAGCAGAAGTACAGAGACCCACAGAGCAGAATTAGCTTCATGTTATCTAGATTAGACTACCTTTTTTTATTTCATTAACTGGCACCTACAGTCTAAATAACTCACTCTGAGACATTAGTAGTAGAAAGAATAAAAAGGTTCCATTTACATATAGCTGAACAGATCAAACAGCAAACTAAGAACAAACATAACTGCTTCTCAGCAACAGGCCTCAGCAGACTCCCTTATTCCAACAGACTGAAGAGAGGGAAGAGAAATACAGAGCAGAGAGGTGTGGCTGCTTTGAACCCAGAGGCAAGGAAGGGACAATTGGTTAGTGCTGGATAGATTGACAGTCATCCCAGTCCAGAAATATCCCTCCCAGCCACAACTACTAAAGGCAGCATGTCAGGTTGTAATAACTCCAACAGCTTTTGCCAGTAAAAGGGATTGAGAATAAAGAAGATAAGTAGGTAGGGAAGTGTATCTCACTTCATACATATCTCTATTTCAGTTGAAGTAAAGATATCTTTATTTAAATAGGCTATTGAGCCTGAATGAACATTAGGACTCAAATGGGAATAAGCCACAGATGCAGATGGTAATTTATTTCTAGTACTCACAAATGCACGTGGAAGGGCCAAAAATGCCCTTCCTTTCTCTGATCAGAATTTCTCATGTACACAGCTTACCAAGAAAGGGTGTGTGTGCAATAATCAGAATGCTATGGGAAAAGGACATTCCATATGTATCAATATTTACATTTTCTACTCATTTTTATAATATGCTTTTGAAAAAAAAACAATACACACATAAGTTGCAGTCATAGCCTATATTGGAAGACACAGGCTGAAATCCTGTGGCTTAGTGTTCTAAGTCACACTACAGTAGACCCATTGAATCAGTAAGGATTATTGAGTCAACTCCTCCATAATTTCCACTGGGTTGAATGACCCTACTCTAGTTCTTACTTACTTTAGCATAGTATGACAGCTGTACTATTGGTGGCATTCTCTATTTGTGCAAGGAACACATCTTTATTTATGTTATTAGCCATCTATTAGCATGACAGGCATTGATGACAATGAGACACAACCAGCATCTGAAAATATATATATATAGAAAGCTTAACATAGAAGCCTTGGCTGCTATCAACTTGTTTCATATTTGCTATCATCCATTTGCTCTACTTGTGTGAAATATTGCATGATTTATTCACTATATACTCTAGCAGCAAGGAATCCTATGGCACTGCCACACTGAGTTTGAATAACTGTTTTTGATAAACCCTGAATGGGAAAATGCACTGGAGTGTAACCAATGAATTGGAAAAGCTCATTTGCTGTCTTATCCTGCACAGTAATTCTGGAGCTGCTCACCTCTCATCCCAAGCTGTAGGAATGGTCTTGCTTGGCACTAGAGCAGAATCAGGCTATGCAATGACCCTCAAGTCATAATTGACAATGCTTGTGGAGGAAAAGTTGAAAGGCTTGATGTTAAAATGAGATTAAATAAGAGATTTATTTGCTGCCTCTGGAATGGTGTTAGCTAAAGACAGTATTAAAACATGCTGAGATGTTTTGAACTCAGTTCTTATCCTTCAGTACTGTTAGTGTTCAATTGCCCTGTTAGTGTAGTTAGACATTCAAGATGCTACTGTGATTTGTTGCTGCCTCACTGACTGTTTTATTGTCTTAATTTTTAATTAATGATGGGAATGGGAAAAAAGGTAACTATAATGGAGAATATTAAAAAGGCAGGATATTAGATGCATCCATCATGCATATTTTATTTCATGAGTATAACCAATTTTCTAATTTCCTCAAGTTAGATTTGCATACAGGGGTTCAAATTTAATGAGAGGGGAAATTTCATATTTGAAAGCTCATCTCATCAATAAATTAGTTCTTTGAAATGCATGTAGAGTGTCTCTGAATTGCCTTTCTTTTATATATTGAGAAAGAATGCACAAAATTAACCTCTCTTTTATAAATCTCATGGATCCTATTTATGGACTGTAAAAATAGTTCTAAATGGTACATCAGAGTGGAAGACAAAACATAACAATTAAAAGACTTTCCCATTTATTAGGACAACACTACTAAGAAACACAGGTGGGTGGGTGGATGGGCGTGAGCACACACAAGTCCCATCTCTCGTGCTGCTCCCTCTCTATTGAGTATGCATATTGACTATATGTATTCACAGAAACCCACATATTGGGTTTGCTGAAAATCTGGGAAGCAGGACATTCTGTTGTAGAAAAAGGAAGGTAAACATAACCTGGAAGATGTCAGAACACACTGCAAAATCTGATTCTTGTTGAGCAAATCAAAACAGCCTGAAATATCTGAAATTCTTTGAGGGATTACATCAGCTGACTCCAGTACAAAACTAATGTGATCTGCATCTCTCAGACTGCTGTATGGAGCTAAGCTGTCCAATTCCTTTCACATTTTTTTCCAATTTTCTAAGACAGTTCTTGGCTTTAAAAAGTCTCAAAATGTGGGCTAAGTCCAATGTCAATTCCAACTGGAGCACACCCCTTGAAATCAACAATTTTTAAGATAATGAGGGGGGTACTGCCCACTCATCTCTGGTGACCTCACCCTGCTGCCAGGGCCATGGTTCTGATGTTGGTCAACATGCTGGTAAGAAAGTCACAAGATTATTTGGGGGAGGGGGAGATATTGCACTTGATTCTAATGCAGAATTATACTTCTGGGAGGATGCTGGGATATATCCTCTGTGCTGCTTTGTTTGCTTCCATGGGGCTAAAATTTAGTGGTGTAGAAAGTGCTGCAATATTGGCCGATACCCTGTTGTTTAATGTAGTAAGTCGCAACTAGAATAGGCCCATTGAATCAATGAACTTATGGAGCAGGTGACTCAACTAATCTCCACTGATTCAATGGTTCTACTCTAGTTTTGACTTACTTCTAGTTTTGAGCTTAACAGTTATGCTCTACCTCCTCCCAATTTTTCTTCTCTTGCCTTTGCCCAGAAGGGGCCTCACTTCTTGCTCTCTCCTCTTTTTGGCCTTTGACATCTCTTCCTCCTTTCAAATTTCTTATTTTCTTCTTGCTTTCTCTTGAAAAAAGAGGTCGTCACACCTCCTATACTTTTCCTCTATATTCCTTTGAGCCTTTCTGCACATCACCTGCACCTGCTGTGGTCCTTTGCTTAAGGCATGAGTGGGTGGGCAAAGTGCTGCCCCATAAGATTTTGTTTTAATTCAGCTCCCAACATTCGTCACTACTGGCGATGCTGGTTACGATTGATGGGACTTGCAGTCCAGCAACATCCGGAGAGCTCCACTTGCTCATTCCTGGCCTAAGGCCACCTAAGAAATCCCTAGATTGGAATATGGAAGACTTTCATTCAAGGCTGGCACTTGAGCCCATCATTTAGCATGAGTCTATGCAATGTTTTTGCTCTTTCTTATCTTCCTGAAACTGCTGTAAAGCAAAGAGTTAGAAAAGACAGTGGGAGCAACTCCGAGATCCATGCACAAAAGATTTCCATGGCACTTAAATGTTGGAACACCTGCCTGCAAATGAACCCTGCATTCCCCCCCCCCCCGATAAATAAGCTTTATGTCAGGACTTGAATGAGCCAGATGATCAAGACAGCACTAAGGTATGGCCAAGGAAGAAAAGAGATTGAGAGACAGAGAGAATCCTGGCTGAATGCACATATGTCCAGGTCTGACCACAAATACAGGCTGGTGGCCAGTCTTCCTTTCCCTAGGAAAACAAACAAATCGCAACTCACAAGCAGAAATAAGAGTTTCTCTAGGAGCCAGATCCTTATGAATTATTTTTGAACAGCTTTAACCTTCAGTCAAGCTTCAGTAGGGAAAAGTGCTTGAGGGGGAAAAAACACAATAAATTGAAGAGGAGATTGAACTGATTAGATGAATGGCAGCAGAGAGTGTTCACATTATTTGAAAGTACCTAGTTCTGAACCACTGCACACTGAAAAATTAGAGAGCCCTAGCAATTGTTGACTGAGTATGAACTTAAAGGTGGAGAAGAATGGAATCTGGAAGTATAAAAAAGCAGTCAAAGAGATATGGGATGCTGTCCCTTCTTCAGATTCATAATTTTGAGCCTAGCATGTATTGGGCCAAGAAAGGTCAAACCCGAATTTCAGGTTCCTCATTTCAGTGAAGACATTTCACTCCAGAGTTTCTAATGCAGTATTGATGATGATCATTTCCCATATTCTAATCAGTATTCTGGCCTGGTCTGAACCTCAGAATATTCCTTCCAAGTTTTCACAGTGAGTTGATAGGTCAAGTTTACTTGAGGAAGAAACATTCATAATTGAAATGCAACAGGATACTATGGCAACTGCTGGGGAGTATATTTCTGATAAATTGAAAGCAGGAAGTGGCATTCCAATGGCGGGGGGGGGGAAGTCATCCTCTTTTGCCCTACCTCCTTGGATATGACATAAGAGTAAGGTGCTATTCAATATGAAAAAAAGAAGCAGGATTTTATTCTGAGTCCTGTTTTGGAGGCTTGGTGGTTCTTAAAGGTGCAAAAGAGTAAAGAACTGCCTTAATTCATCGGTTCAACATTTAAACTCTGCTTCAGTTTATGTTAAATTTCTGGCTGTTAACATCACTGTTGTAGCTTAGTTTGCCAGCTAGAGCTCTTATATTGTTTTCTGCTGGTGGTTATAAGCTGTGTCTGGGCAATTAATGGGGTAACCTAGATAGGGCACAGGGGCACTATTATTAGGGCAGACATGGAAGAAGCCTCCCTGATGAATGTGACCATCCTGAACACATGTGGCCATCCCCTGGGCCAGGCTGGTGTCCTGTCAGCTGATCCTTCCATTCTGGAAGCATCATTGGATTGCTTAGGAAACAAATGAAGAAGATTAGGGTGGCCTTCAGTAGAAGGGTATGGTATTGGGAATTAAAAGGCCACTTGGAAACAAGAGCAATTAAGACATCTTGTGTTTGCTTTATATTCTGTTTTTCCCCCATCCCCACCCCACCTCACCAAGCCTCTATTAGTTTGCTCTCATATCTGCTGCTCTGGTTGCTTAACACTCTCACACATACAACTTAATTGTGGATGGAGGGGCTAAGATGGTCTGAGTTAATGAGATGCATTTCCAGAACTGGGGACCTGGGAGTGTGGTACAGCATCAGTATAGATCTGAGCTATGGGAGAGAGGGAAATTTGCTGTGTTGTCTCCATTTCTCTCTCCATAAGCTGATTGGCCATTTGAATAAAAAACATGAGTGCTTTTCTGTTCTGTTAGCCACTCAGTACAGCTTGGAGATCTTGCTGGTACACTGGATTTAGTGTTTAGGACATCTATTTGGGTAGTTCTGTCAACCTGCAGCATTTTGGAACTTCCGAATTAATGTCAAATCTGTGGTTGTCCCAATATGTTATTCTCCCAATAAATGCAGCAGGACGCATTCTTGAATCCATTTTCTCAAATAGGCAGGAAGATGGGGAATATGAATAAGGGAGTTTAGCATTTATTCTCTTGTAACATCCAGATAATTTTCCTGTTGGGATTTAAACTAACAGCTCCCTTTACCAGTATGGGGGAATCATTAAAATGGACCATCCTTAAAGTCAAGTGGATTGTAATGGATTTGTAATTGCTCTGTAGGATTCCTAACTAGCACAAGTGTGTTCCTGGAGTTGAGATGCAATATGTCATTTGGCGTGGTGATTCCTAAGCAGGATTTCCCATGTTACAAAGTCTATCTCTTGGTGTACATCTGAGGTGCAAACAATGAAACAAGACAGGAGATAGCTGGACTGCAAATGGAGGAAGGTTCATGCCAAGTCTAAGTGAACACAAGTAAGAGAGATTTATAAAAACCTATTCCATATGGCAGTGATAAGGGAAAGAAAGAATTATATTTCACCCTACTGCATCTTCTCACTGCCATCCAACAGAGCTTCTTTCTGAGTACTTAGAGGAATGTTATAATCCAGCCTGAGGGAGAGATGAGGGATGGCTTTGTTGCATGTGGTGACAATTTTACAAAATGCTTTGAAAATAAAATTTACTCACATCCATTGCAAGTCTACAATTCATTCGTTCATTCATTCATTCGTTCGTTCGTTCATTTGTTTGTTCGTTATTGAAGGTATTTTCACCCATCCTTCTTTTGATATCCACAGCCAGATACCTAAACCACTGGGCTATCCATGTTGAGCATCCAGCTATCAGACTTCTCTTTGAACTGCTGGATAGCTCCGTGGTTTAGGTATTGGGCTGGGAGTTCAATTTCCCCACTGTGCCTCTTTGGCAGGGGCAGGACTCAATGATCTATAGAGTCCCTTCCAGCTCCGTAGTTCTAAGATGATGTTATCACACTAATGTTTCTAAGTCTACATGCAAGATGCTTTAACTTTAAGTATACCTAGGTGTGAGCATGGTAATTATGTGTGTGCAAACATGGGTGATTTCTACATTTGTCAGAAAGCAAAAACCAGATGCACATTCTGGCCCAGTTCACTTTGCATGCCATTTGTATTCCATTTTGAACTTCCATAGTTCATAGCCAGCTCCTAAGTTATGGAGTGGAAGGGCAGGATATCACCCTGACCCAATAATAACTGATTACTCAATTGCATTCCTGCTCATAGTTATTCATCTACATATCCTCTTGATAGCAACAAGACAGATAAGTATCTTACTAAGCATGCAAATGACCACATCCTGAATGATCTGCATCTCTGAATCATAAGGCAGCTGCTTTCTCTTCCGTATGTATTGTTTGTGATGGTAATAAAACAATAAATATAATTGATGGTCAACATTAGGAGTTGCAATGCAAAAAGAAGAGGGACACTGATATGTGTCTAGATATTTTTCATCTTTGCTGTTAAAGCAAATGTGCCTAGGTATAATCATCATCTCCTCCCTTATTATTTACCTAAAGGTTTAGATACACAGTACAAGCTGGTAATTCTTAGTCCCAGGTGCAGATGTCTGGAGATGTCATTTATAGTGATTGCTAGCACCCTGTCAGTTCATTTCAATGCTGTCAAAGTCAATTATCTATAGTGAAGATGGTTGGTGCAAGTGTCATTGACCAGAAGTAACTGGATTGAACAATATGAGCGTCTGACAAAATAATGTAAAGCCCTGAGCCAGTTTGTAGATTGTGAGACCTTCATGCTCAGCTGAAAGATATTGCTCTATTTAGTAATAAACCTAAAGCCATGCCAGTCACAAAGATCACTCATGGATTTTGTGCTGTATTCTGTTGGAATGCCTATGAGGCTGAGGCCAATGCTACCATATTTGCTTTAGCACATAATATTTTTTTATTGCTCCCTCCTCCCCTGGTAGTCCAGTACCTTCTGTGTGGAATGGTCAAATGTTTTCAGAGATATAGCTAGATAAATAAGTGCAGAGGTAGATAGAAACTGAGGCAAATTGAAGGATCTCAAACAAGTCTAAGGTCAACAAGACAATTCTCCTGAAAATTAGACTTGTGTGAGAACTTGATTGAGGGGGTGAGGAATTCACAGATTTCTTCATTAATTTGATGAAAATAACTGGGCTGGGAAAAAATGAAGAAGCAGCATGGATGTGAGAGGCCACAAAAGGGTCACTGATCCAGGCAGATCACTTTGAATGCAGACTTTTTAAAAAGCTTGGGTTTGAATTCCTGTATGTTTAACTGTATTTATGGTGCAGAATTAGGGCTACTGCCTCTTTTTTTTCCCTGATGGGCTTCTCTTCTGTGACAGCTGCATGGCACACAGGCACACCACGATCCACTCCTTACTAGAAATAGCTATGCCTATTGAACCTGGCCTATGCTGATGGTTGAGTTTCAATCAGTTTGTGAACAATTTGACAAATTTTAAAATGTTATTTTCTTTTAAAAGTCAAATGTGGAAGACAGCAAACTGCAGGTTTGTCCATCCCCTGTTCATTGAAAATCGCACAGAAATTAAGATCACATGGAAGAGAACAGCAAGACATCTAGCTTTCACCATCTGCTATGAACACTTAATAAAGTCTCACTGTGGGCCTTTCCTGGTTCTATTTCTATGTGCTTCCCCCCGCCCTGTTCTTTATATCCTGGGACCCAGGATACCTGAAGAATCTTATATCTCCACATGTTCCTTCCATGACTCCAACAGATTCATCATTTGGGGGCTTTTCTGATTCTCCCTGCTGACAAATAGGAAGAAAACATATTCTATTCCATGCTAAATTTCCTTCCCAAAGATGCTTGCACCTAAGTTATGTTATTTTGGCACCAGACAAAGTCCCTCCCCCACTTTAAATCTGTTTTATCTTTGATCATGAACATTAATCAGCTCCTGTGAACTGATGTTATATTATTATTACTATCATCACCACCATCATCATAATTTATTTATTTCATTCGAACATTTATTGCATTTGATATGTATGTATTTGTCTAAGACTCCTGCCAACCTAGCAGTTCGAAAGCATGTAAAAATGTGAGTAGATAAATAGGTACGGAGTTCTGTGTCTAGTCACGCTGGCCACGTGACCACAGAAACTGTCTTTGGACAAATGCTGGCTCTATGGCTTGGAAACGGGGATCAGCACCGCGCCCTAGAGTCGGACACGACTGGACTAAATGTCAAGGGGAACCTTTACCTTTATTTGTCTAAGAACTTAAATTCTAATTTTATAATTTGCCTTGTGAGCTCTGTTAAACGAAATGATGTAGGTGTATACAATTAATACCAATTGTATAATATATAAAAATTATAATAATTCAAAAATGTTCTTCCATGGCAATGAACAGAAATTGAAAAGCTAATAGCTATGGTCTCCATTGAACTCCAAACTCCAGGAGCTGCTTGAACTTGAATTTATTAAAGTTGGGAAATGGTGTACAAGAAAAGGAAGGGCACTAGCTGCATCCTGTCTTGTCAGTCAATGAGGGGAACATGGGGTTGAATTGACTGCAGCAGACCCCTGCTCAGTCCAGTCTCTGGGTGGCCCCAAGTTCTCATCACTGGGGTCAAGCTACTCACCATCTGCTGGTGGTGTTGGGTCTTCAGCACAGCCCAAGCCAGTCTACACCCTTCAAAGAGGGTTTGTAATATCAGCTGCTCAGTGCAGTCTGAACTTCCCTGGCCCCTCCTGCTGGTGCTCCTTCTGGTGTTTGCATCTCCATTGGCTCCATTGGGTTGAAGTGCGGGCCAGGTACCCCATCAGCCACTGAGTCTCCATGGAATGGATGCCGGAGGTGGTTATCCCAGCAGACTAAAAGTCAGAGCTCCTAAGTTGCATCCTCTCCCCTTACCCATGAGGAATAGAATGGAAATTACAGTTTAACAATAATGGACTTCTTATCTAGGAAGATGTGAAATTTTCTTTGGTGACCTTCAAGAAAGGTAAGGTAAGCAACGGTTATTGAGGATCAAACATAGCTAGTAACTAAAGATATAACTATCAACAACATATCCAGTTATATATATTTCTATTTTCCTTCCCCAGTCTACATTATGATTCCGCTATGTAATCTCACAGTAGTCCTGAATGAGATCAAGCCTTCCATACTTCTAACTAAGGACACAAAGAAGCAGCTGCTAGATACATTTTGCACATGATACTTGGCTTGACCCTAACATTTCAGGAACATAGAGGTAATATGATGAGCTAAACCTTCTATGGGGTATCTTCCTAAACAAACACATTGCCACTACTGTTCTCACCCCACCTCCACTCCCACCACATTATGTGCAAAGTATCTCAAATAATAGCTTAATATATGCTGTAGATAAAGTGCCCTCTCTCTCTTTTGTAGAGTTCTGAAATATTGATATAAGGAAAGAAGGAGGCTTAGGAGAAAAGCTGAATGTTCTGCACTGCCTTTTCCAAAACCACTCCAAAGGCTCAAGATAGACTATATTCTTACTTTATTTTCTTTGGGGTGGTTTTGGGAAATGCAGGTTTGACCAGCTCTCTAATTTTCCTGTTTTCTGCCCCGTAATAAATGTCAGAGTGGGAAAAATTGATTTAAACTGTCCACAAACTCTGTGATTTGGGTGAGAGAAACCCAAGTATTGCTTGTGTATTGACTCTAAATGTCCCTCGCCATTCTTTGAATTAATATCATGACAAATACCTAAAACTGAAGAAGCAAATATAGCTAATCTATTAGGACATTAAAATATTAATTTATTGTGCTCTGAGAATTACTTGTTTTAACATTGTCAGTTGCCTTGGGTCCCCTCATTGGTGAAAGGTGGCTGTCAATGGTACAAAAGAAAATAAAGAAGTAAAATGATACACTTCCAAAAGTCTAAAAGTAGTGGGCTCTGATAGACATCTATTGAGAGGGAGTTCTGCAAACAATGAAGGCATTATTGAGAAGGCTCTTCCCTGGAGTCTTCCATGGAAAAGCATGTGCACAAGAAAGCCAGTTTGCATGGATTTTGCTTCCTTTTTCTGAATATAGTTGGTCAAATAAAAAAAAAATCTCAGAACTGAATGATCTTTGACTGCAAACTTGGATATTCTGTACCAAATAAAGATGGGCTCGCTGGAAGTATGGTCTGATGCATGTCCTCAACTACAGGTACAGTAATTTTGGAAAGCTTTAAAAAGCTTTCTAAACTACTTTTCCCAGTGTTATTCTCTACAGTTGATTTAGAGGAGAAGCCTATGACTTAAAGTTCCATCCAAAAAGGTAGTCTAACTAGTTAGTTCTGTCAGCACATACAGCATTTTATTCTCACTTCAGTTATGTCTGGTTTTGCAACTGATTGGACATGGAGTTACAATTAGGAAGGGTCTCCAGCTGCCAACTGATAGGCTGTTTAGACTACTTAAAACTGAGGACCTAAATCTAATTGTCATTCCCAACTAGAGTAATGTAACTCACATAAGGGTTGCATTATCAATTCCTAACTAGAGTTGGATTCAGGACTACATTAGAATGAAAGATGTGCAGGAGAAGGACACCAGCACTATCTGAGAAAACACTTCCATCTTCTTGCATATTTATATTCAGAGTAGGAGTATCTCATATTCAAAATTTTATGTACCATAGCAGATATACTATGTAATTGAGGTCATAATCCTTGGCATGTATTGCTTGCTTATAATCATTGATACTGGCTTAGTTGTGGTCTACAGGCTTTATTCCAAGGCATTTTTTTAAAAAAGTGCAGGCAACAAGGAAAGCTTTCAATTTTTAATCCCCACTAGGTGTAATGATAAGACCTACCTTGTTTTTGTGTGTTTTTTTTTTACTCATGAGTTTAAAATAAACAAATTTTTTACAAGACTTTTAAATGCAAAATACAAAGATTTTGTGCTTAGCCAGAGTTTTTGTAATGCTATTGTTGGTGGAAAAAAGTGCTGGCCTTTTCAATCCTCACGCAGAAATGAAAAATGACACAGTAGTTGCCAACGCTTCCAACAGGGTGTCTCAATGTGTCACTGCTTTTTCTGAAGAACAGGGAAATTTGTAAGCATTCATTTCATCCTTAGTTACACTTTGTACTATGCTGCAAAAGGGGACTTCACTTAATTGTACAATTGTATACTCATCCAATCATTTTTCCTTCATAGAGCTGACAATTATATTCTCCAAAACTGCTCAAGATAATAACTTATCTGCAAATATGAACATGTCTTTGTGCAGAGGTCAGATATTAGAGATGGTGGGTGGATTTCTTGAACCAGGTGCTAGAATATGTACTAGAAGTACACCTTAATTTTTTCTGAGCATGCATAGTACATTCCCAACTTGCTCAACAGAACGTGTAAACAGAACTCTGCGTACCTCCCGTTGTATACGTGTGCATTCAATATCTATGCACGGTGAGAGATAGTACCTATATTCTTAATTATATGGAAACGTTGTGTATTAACACATTGCAATAAAGACACTGAAGATGGAGGTGGGGCTCAAGGTTTATATTTAACAAGAAAAAACTGAGCTGGATGAAAGGTCCAGAATTATCAGTCCATGATCATGAGTCAGAACCTAACTAGCCTATACATTGATACGGGGCTTATATAATGACTAAATTGTTTGTTGATTTCAGTGGGACCTAAATTCAGAGAGCTTAGTTCAGATCTAAGCCAATGCAAGTAAGGAGAACAGAAACAAAATTACTGACTTCCTTCATCTCTCTCTCTCTCTCTCTCTCTCTCTCTCTCTCTCTCTCTCTCTCTCTCTCTCAAACACACACACACACACACACTACTTTAAAGGAAGTCCATTTTCAGTTATATCTGTTTGTGCTGAAAATCTATACCACCTTTTGAAAAATTCATGGTTTCTCACTAGAACTCCTTGGCATTTTGATTTTCAGCCTCACAGACTCATTGGATTAGGCAAGGTTGGGAAAACAGTATTTATAGCACAAGCAAAATAGCCCAAAATGTTCTTTGTATACCTTTTAAAAAAATAAACATAGAAGTCACAGAGATGCAAAAGACTTTTATATTATTATGGCATGACAAAACCCTTTGCAAAACTACATTCCATTTGGGAGGGGGATGCCGCCATCCATTTGTTTATAGAAAGAAAATGGGGAGTTAGAAATGTTCCCTGCAATTGGCAAACTAAAGGAAAGGCAAAGACATTTTTGCAGGAAGAAACATTTTAAGAAAATGTAGAGAGAGAAAGATTGGCTTGGTAGTTTAAGCAGTAGAAAAGCTTTTCAGGGAGAAATACCTGTGACAAAAAGCTGAAAGATTTTTCAATGTTTTCACCTGAGAGTGCAATTGTTTTCTGCATCTCTAATAGTCCAGATGGTTGTGTTACTCTAATACAGATCTCTCTGGTGGATGCTCTTCATGCAGCCAGTTCCAATGGATGCTTGAAAAGCTACCGCTTCAACAGGTATATCCTCCATGATATTTTTTTCCCCTGCTGCCATTTAATCTTGTGAAATAGGGCACAGGGATTACTCTAAATCTTCACATGACAAGATGAGAAAAATCTGCTTTCGTGTCCAAAAGATAGAACTACTGATGCAGAAAATCACTAAACTGCCAATTTTTTTCTATGGTGCCGAATGTTTGGAAGTGGGGGTGGGGAAGGGGATTCCTACAAAACAAGATGGGATGAAGGGCCAGCGACCTGGATTCCACAACTAGACATGAATAATATAAATACAAACCCTAGGAAAGTGGAACAAAAAAAAAAAATAGGGAGAAATGTTTTGCCAACGCACTGGTTAGGGGCATGGGAGGAAGAATACAGCTGCTTATTTGTTATAGGATGGGGAGAGGGACGAGAACTTTCAGAGAAAGTACTTTGACCCATACTGTCAAAGACAAAATGTTCCTTCCTTAGGCCTTTGCTTTATAAGCAAGCAAACAAGCATTGAAGCTGCCTTGATGCAATTATTTCTGTGCTACTCTACATCTTGGCTATGTGTGGTCGTGGTCAGCCTCTGGCACTGCAGAGCGAGTGATGGCTAGGTTCCCTGGCACAAACTCCATGGGCTCAAGCTCAGGGTTTAAACATATGGGCACCTTATTTACAGTTGTGCTACAGCTTTGCAGAATCCCTACAGCCTTGGAAGATGCAGATTGAGGGGCATACAGCAGTCCTTGGACACCCTCTCCCTCAGTGGGATCCTCAGTTATCTTCACTGAAGGTTCCCACAGTTCGGGTCCACCAATATGAGACTTTGTCCGGCTCAAAGAGGGTTTGTATTGTCCTTGGTATAGATGTCGGCTGCCCAGCCCTGCCTTTCCTCCAGTCCTTGCCGGTCCAGGATTACAACTAGGAGGGGGGGGGGAAGGCTCCACTGTCAGTTAGCAGAGGTCCTTCAAGTAGAGGAAGTCACACAGTCCTCCTGGCTCCCTCGGGCAGCAGCAGCTGCTCTGGGGCATCAACCCAGGCCCCCTCTCCTTCTTCCTCCTCTTCAGTTGACTAGCAGCCTCCCAAAGCCCTGTCTTCACTCTCTTTTAGTTGGCTCCTGGTTACGTCAGACAGGTGTTCCTCATCAGGCTGCTGTACCTTCCCCAGCTTTCTTCCCTCCCTCTTTCCTTGCACCTTAGCCTTTTCCCCTGGCTGAGCTTTCTCAGAAATCTTAAAGGGGCCCAATGACTCACTGTCAGCATGGCATGCTCACCCTTGTCACACTATGCTAGCCAAATCAGGTTAATGACACTTCATTTTAGTGAACTCCATTAATATAGGCATATCCACAGATTCTCTCATTTTCTGTTTGTGGTAATTTTTCTTTATCCCTAGAAAACTCAAGAGTGAATGAAAAGATAGATACTTTTTTTCAGTAAAAAGCAAAGAAAAAGGTGCTTCCCACAACACACCTAAACCAGAGGATTGGTTTTAATTGCCACTAGTTGACCTTGCTTCATTCTTCTCATCATGTCAAAAGGAATGGCATATAGCAGTGGTCCCCAACTTTGGGCCTCCAGATGTTATTGGACTACAACTCCCAGAAGCCTTCACCACCACCTCTGCTGGCCAGGATTTCTGGGAGTTGAAGTCCCAGCACCATAGTGCTGAAAGCTCTCTCTGTGTGGTTTACAATTTAATTATGCAGGGTACACATTGCCGCCCTCCCCCTGTGAGCTGGGTGCTGAATTTACCAACCTCGGAAAGATGGAAGCCTGAGTCAGCCACAAACCAGTTACCTGAGCAGCCTGGGATTAAACTCATGAGCAGAGTCTTCATTGCAACACTGTAGTTTAACCACTGTGCCACAAGTCTCCTGAAGGGTTCCATAAGTCAGAACTGACTTGAGAATATGATATTATTATTTAGATTAGGCATCCTTCAGTCTCGAGAGACTATGGTAACGTGCTCTGTATGGAGGACTTGGAACAGCGTCTACTGTGGCTGAGAAGGCCAATTCGAGAGTGACAATCCCTTCCACACTGAAGACAAATACAATCTGTCCCCTGTCCAGCTCCCTGATTTTGCTGGTTTCGGGACTGCCTCTTTGCCTCCGCCTGCTGGACAAGTGTCTTTTCAAAATGGGAGAGGCCATGAAAGCTCTCTCTGAATGCTCAGATGTCAAGATTTCCCATCTGTTAGGTCCATTCCTAAGGCCTTCAGATCCTGCTTGCAGATATCCTTGTATCGCAGCTGTGGTCTCCCTCTGGGGTGATTTCCCTCCACTAATTCTCCATACAGGAGATCTTTTGGAATCAGACCATCAGCCATTCTCATGACATGCTCAAGCCAATGTAGATGTCGCTGTTTCAGTAATGTATACATGCTAAAAATTCCAGCTCATTCTAGAACTACTCTATTTGGAACTTTGTCCTGCCAGGTGATACCAAAAATGTGTCGGAGACAACGCATATGGAACATGTTCAACTTCCTCTCCTGCTGTGCACAAAGGGTCCAGGACTCACTGCAGTACAGGAGTGTACTCAGGACACAGGCTCTATAGACCTGGATCTTGGTATATGCCATCAACTTCTTATTAAGCCATACTCTCTTTGTGAGTCTAGAGAACATGGTAGCTGCTTTGCCAATGTGTTTGTCCAGCTCGACATCTAGGGAGAGGGTGTCAGAGATAGTTGAGCCAAGGTACACGAAATCATGAACAACCTCCAATTCCTGTGTGGAGATGGTAATAGAGGGAGGTGAGTCCACGCCCTGGCCCATGACTTGTGTTTTCTTCAGGCTAATTGTTAGTCCAAAGTCTTGGCAGGCCTTGCTAAAATGATTCATGAGTTGTTGGAGGTCTTCAGCAGAGTGAGCAACAACAGCTGCATCATCCGCGAAGAGGAAGTCCCACATGCATTTCAGCTGGACTTCGGTCTTCACTCTCAATCTAGAGAGATTAAAGAGCTTTCCGTCTGATCTAGTCCAGAGATAGACACCTTCTGTTGCAGTTCCAAAGGCGTGCTTCAGCATGACAGCAAAAAAGATCCCAAACAGGGTCGGCTCGAGACACAGCCCTGTTTCACTCCGCTTCAGATGTCAAAGGGATCTGATGTTGAGCCATCAAAAACTACAGTGCCCTTCATTTCCTCATGAAAGGACCTGATGATGTTAAGGAGTCGAGGTGGACATCCAATCTTGGGAAGTATTTTAAAAAGGCTGTCCCTGCTAACCAAATCAAAGGCCTTTGTGAGATCTATGAAGGCCACAAAGAATGGCTGTTGTTGTTCCCTACATTTCTCCTGCAGCTGTCGGAGGGAGAATACCATGTCAGTGGTGGATCTATGATGATGATGATGTTGATTATTATTATTATTATCATCATCATCATCATCATCATCATCATCAAAGCTGTGGGGAGTGATAAATACTCTTTGTAATGCAGTTCAACCTATATTCTTTCTCCATCTTAATTTGTAGAACCATAAAATGATGGTCATACCTTCTAAGACAGAGCTTTGAAAACTAACTTCATCGAACTACAGCTCCCAGAATTCTCTCAGGCAGCATGTATATCCATGATGGCTGGGGCATACCAGAAGTTGTGGTCCCCTGAAAGTAGCTTTTACAAGCTTTGCTCAAAGCTATATGTCTATATGTTTTCACTGGATTGTACAACAAATGATGAAGCCGCTGCAGAGCCACGCTTTGGCAGCGCGGCTTGCCTTTGCCTTCTTCCATGGATGATGCAAGACCTCACAGTCTCGCGTGAGCAGATTGAGGGAAAGGGGGGAATGACAGGTTATTTAAGGACCGTTCCTCCTCTTCCTCTTCCTTTGCTGGCAATAGTCGAGGAAAGAGTATGGCTGCTTGGTTCTCTCTCTGGGCGTGACAGCGTGGACCGTGCGAGCCACGCAGCAGCGCGCGGCGGCCCTCGGGGTTTTTTCCCCCAAAGAAAATAATAATAATTGTTAATTAAACACATATAGTCAATAAAGGGGATGAGAAATCAGGAATAACTCTGAGTGCTGCTGGAAGGTCCATTGCACCTGTCTGTTGGAGCAGCTGAGGAGCAGTTTACTGTCGGCGGGTCGGCGTGCCAATTACCCCATCCCCCTTTTCCTCCCCCTTACTTTTTTCTTCTTAACGGCTTGGCAGCAAAGTATCATCGGGCTGCCTCAATTTGAAATCCTAGGTGCTTGGCAATTGGCTGAGCATGCGCTCCTGTAGAGGCATCCATTTTGTTCAGCTAAAATTCTCTTCGGCTCCTGTGTTTGTTAATTGATTTAGTGGTTTTTTCTTCACACGGCGATTAATTTGTCAGGAAAGTTTGAGGATCAATTAAAATATAATAATAATAATTATTATTATTATTATTATTATTATTATTATTATTATTATTATTATTATTATTATTATTATTATTATTATTAATAATAATAAATATATAAATATTAATTATTATTATTATTATTATTATTATTATTATTATTATTATTATTATTATTATTATTGATTAAGTACAGGTTTTAATTACATTAAATTTGTAAGGGTAATTTTTTTATATTCCACACTAATTAATTAGAGTAGTGTTGTTTAGGAATACATTCAGTCATAGTGAAGTAATCAATTAGTTAATTGTATTGGGTCCTTAGGAATTAATTGCATATATAAGTGGTAGGGTAATTAGTTAATAATTTATAACGGAGTGAGTATAGTTTTCATTAATTAATAATAATAGTGGTACCTTCATAATAGATGAATAAGTACTAAATAAGTGTTGTTTTCAGTAATACTGGGTATATAGCTGGCTCCTATTCAGGCGTCAGGTGGAATAGGATATTGCTTCACAAGTAAGGGGCTGAAGTCCTGTAGCCGTTCTTTTGTAATTCGGATTGAATTGAGGTGGCACAATGGCCTCAAGGAAGGGGCAAGGTAATAAAAAAGGGAAACAGCCTGCCAAGAAGCAGCCAGTGCCTCAGGTTTCCCCGCCCCAGTCCTCTTCGGACGAGGAGTCATGGCCCATCTGGCAACAGCTCCAGGAAAAAATTGCAGCTCTCAAAGCTGCAAGAACAGCTCAGGCAACCCAGCAGTCCAGCGAGGCGCAGCCATGCCAGTCGGCCAGGGATTCCAAAAGTCATCGCAGGGCTAAGCTCAAGGCTCTGGCAGACAATCTAATGATGAGGCTTACTGTTTTAGAAGCAGAACAGGTAGAGGGGACGGCCAGGAAGGACTCAGGAGGGACCACTGTACTGGCATCGCATCGGGACAATGACGAGGGGAGGTCAACCCTAATCCCGGCAGCGTCCAGCACACTGACTTCGTCCAGGCAGGAGACAGCGGAGGAGATCAGCCAGGATGACATGGATGGCAGAGAGGAACCTGTCATGACGCCCCTGTCGGGTGAGTCTTCTACTATGCACGACACCTCTCCACAATTCCCTGCATGGCCTGGGCCAGGTATGGGACACACTGCTACACCAGACACCTCAATACCATTCCCGGCTTGGCCTTGGCCAGGCAGCGGACTCACTACTGCACCCAGATCATTATCATCACTGCCTATGTGGCCTTGGCCAGGTAGTGGCCAATTTACGTTACCGCCCTATTCACAATGTAATACCCAGAATTTTGGAGCGCCTAGTGCTTCATGGCCTTCTACGAGCGCCCAATTCGGTGGCTGGGCTGCGCCATGCGCACAATCTATAATTCCAGCCCCGGTAGCTCTGGCTGCTGGTGTGGGCGTCTGGCTGTACCCTTCAGTCCTGGACACAGGTTATAACACCGTGCCACTACAAGCCCTACCATTTGGGGATCATGCGATGCCCCTCGGTAACCACCTCACCTCAGCGACGAAGGAAAAGATTTGAAAAGGAAAGTATGTAGATCGATTCGAGTTACTGAACAGAGATATAGAAAAGAAGGATCTAGACAAGGAAGATGAGAAGGACAAAGAGAGGTGCAGACGGAAGAGACCAGACAGGACTTGGTCTAATTGGCTGCCTGGGTTCTTGATATACACAGGGGTGGTAGTAAGAGCCCAGCCCTGGTGGTGTCCCTGTTCCAATATCTGGATCTCATTTACAGGGCATATGTAGATTTTCCAGGGCAGGAGTGGCTTTCTTACGATGAGGCGTTCCGTATGAGAAGCATGATTCACCCAAATTTACGTTGGGACGAGCCACTGCCAGGTCTTTGGCTGTAGTCGATGACTCCGGCCAGACCCAATCTAGGGGATAGGACTGAAAGTGGGCACCTGATTAGGAAGGTGGCTTTGAATTTGACTCCCCTTGTGAGCATGGGGCAGGTGGTTCAACCCCGCCTGCTCTGCTGGGCGTATAACTCTAGGGATGTGTGCTCCAAGAAAAATTGCAGGTTCTGACACGAGTGTACGGTGTGCAGGGGGCAGCACCCCAGTACCACCTGCTTCAGGGCTGGTGCCCAGAGGCCGATTAGGGGCCCCGGAAGTGGGAAGAAACCCAATGGCGGCAGGGGTGACCCCGGTAAAGGGTCCCAGCCCAATTAAGGTTCCAGTCTTAGCAACATGGTTACATGATTACCCCAGTAGGGAGGAAGCCAGTTTAATAGGTTTTAAGGAAGGCTTTAGGATACCAGCGGTCGGGGAGCACACAGCTTTCTTTGCCCAGAACCTCAAATTGGTACACGGCATGGAGGAGGTAGTTCAAGAAAAATAGCCAAAGAGGTACGTGAGGGGAGGGTGTTGGGACCGTCTCCTTTGGATACATTGTGGATCTCACCTTTAGGAATAGTACCAAAGAAGGTACAAGATGAGTTCAGATTGATCCACCATTTGTCTTATCCTGAGGAGGACTCGGTCAACGATGCCATCCCTCAGGAACTTTGTACCGTCCGCTATACCTCCTTTGATGAGGCAGTTAGCATGGTCCGTAGGTGCGGTGTAGGGGCAGAATTGGCAAAATGTGACATAAAATCAGCATTTCGGATTTTGCCAGTCCACCCACAGGATTTTGACCTGTTAGGATTTTACTTTCAAGGTTTTTTCTATATAGATAGAGCATTGCCTATGGGCTGTTCAATTTCATGCGCAGCATTCAAACGTTTCAGTTCTTTTCTTGAGTGGAAGCTTAGGAGTAGAGTGGGATGTAAGAATACGGCCCATTATCTAGATGATTATCTTTTTTGTGGGGAAAGGAACACGGGAAGGTGTAAATTTATCTTGGATACCTTCCGTTCAATGGCGGACGAACTAGGTCTACCCCTGGCCGAAGAAAAAACCGAAGGACCAACTACGGCTCTGACGTTTTTAGGTATAGTATTAGACACAGTTTAGCAAACGTCTAAGCTGCCCGAAGCAAAATTAGCTGACCTCAAGGTCAGGGTAACTTCGATGCTGCAAAAGAAAAAGGTGACCCTGAGGGAGCTCCAGGAGATGGTTGGACATTTAAATTTTGCTTGCAGAGTTGTGGCACCTGGTCACGCATTTTTGCGTCAGCTTTGTGATGCAATGAAGGGGCTCCATGGTCCATTCCATAGGACCAGGGTTACGTATGGTATGAGAGAGGATTTGAAAGTTTGGAGTCAGTTTCTAGCTGAGTTTAATGGCATTTCCTTTTGGAGAGGAGAGCTGAGTTTCAGGTCCAGTCGGACGCTACGGGCTCCTTAGGGTTTGGTATCTATTTTAAAGGCAGATGGTGCACTAGCAAGTGGCCGGAGGAATGGCACCATGCAGGAATCACCAGAGAATTGACTTTTTTGGAGTTTTTTCCCATAGTGGGTGCCTTATGGTTGTGGGCAAGCGAATGGACTAATTCGGTTGTCCGTTTTTGGTGTGACAATCAGGCGGTGGTCTATATAATTAATAACCTCACATCACACTCAGAAAGGGTCATGACATTGGTCAGGGCGTTCACATTGCGTGCCCTGAAATTTAATATTTTGGTGCAGGCTAGGCATGTCCTGGGTGTAGACAATAGCTTAGCGATGCATTGTCACGCCAACAGATCGAGAGATTCAGAGTTAGATCCAGGAGCCAACGAGTTCCCGGAGACTCTTCGCCCAGAGGTCTGGCAAATTGGCGTGATGATGCGGAAAGGGCAATAGGCCTGGCCCTGGCACCGCGGACGCGAAAAGGGTACTCTGCAGTGAGTATAGAGTTTCAGGAATTTAGGGAACTAGTGGCCTTGGACCCAACATGGCCTGCCCCGGTGGAATATCTTCAGCAGTTCATAGTGTATTTAAATAGGAAAGGTTTGGCACCAGGAACTATACAGGGTAGGTTATCGGCACTGGCATTCTATGCAAAAATTAATGGGTATCAGGACTATTCATCAGACTACCACATTAAGAAACTGATTGAAGGTTGGTCTAAAGAAAGGGGCAGAGTTAAGGACACAAGAGCTCCCATATCACCTGAGCTGTTAGAAGGCATTTGTAAGCAATGGGAGATCCTCTGTAGGGATGATTATGAGGTTGTTTTATTCAGGGCAGCGTCTTTATTAACATTATTTGGCGCCCTTAGGATTAGTGAAGTAGTCACTTCAGGAAAAGGGGATAAAACTAGGGTAGCGTTACAATGGCAGGATGTTATGGTAGTCGATGGGGCCGTCCAGGTTTACATTCGTCGATCCAAGGCCGATCAGAGGGGCAAAGGAGCATGTATTACTTGTTGCTGCACAGAAGCAATTTGCCCAGTGAAAGCTATGGAAGCTTACTTAAAAATTAGGGGATCTGACACAGGGTACTTCTTTATACATGGGGATAGTTCCCCTTTGATGAAGTACCAGTTTTGGAGGTTGATGGATTTGGCACTCCATAAGGTAGGAGTCCAAGGATTGAAATTTGGTACACACTCGTTCAGAATTGGTGCGGCATCTACGGCGGCGGCCCTAGATTACTGTCCAGAGGATATCAAGCGGATAGGACGGTGGGCTTCGTCTTCTTACCGTAGGTATGTTAGGGCACTTCCTAAAGTCTAGGCAGGGGCCTGGTTTGTTTGTTTCTTGCAGGTACCATGGTGGTGGCGAAAAGAAGACACGTCATGATCGTGGGCCACAGCTATGTTTTTTGGGTAGCACGTTATGCTGCCATGTCCCCTTGGGGGAGCGGTCTTGGTCTTGAAGCACGGGCCCATATTGAGTGGAGAGGGTGCCAGGGAATGCTGTGGAGCCAGATCTGCCGAGCGGCCGCCTTCGGTCATCATCCCCCAGAGGTGTTGGTAATACATCTGGGTGGTAATGATTTGACCAGGCACTGTGGAAAGGCCCTGATCATCGATGTGATACGTGACCTCACTTTGTTGAGGGCTACATATCCTGTTATGCGTATTGTTTGGTCGACTATCATCCCTCGGCTGGTATGGAGGGATGCGAGGAATTTTTTGCCCGTAAACACTGCCCGACAGAGTGTTAACAGGGAAGTCTGCAGAGCTGTTTGCAGCGGCCTTGGATCAGTGATTGGTCACCAGAGGATCCGTATCGATAGGCCAGAGTTTTTTCAGTCAGATGGTGTACATCTGTCTGAACAAGGTTTGGATGTCTTCCTTGAAGAAATCAAGGGAGGGCCTGCTTTTGGAGCTTGGTGAGCTCGATGGCGGGCATGGGACCTAGCATGGCTAGTCCCTATGCAGTGGCAGGTAGTGCGGATTAAACAGGTCTTTTGGTGAGTCCCATAGCAATCTCAGGTAATTATAGCTCATCTGAACTCCTTGTACTGCGGATCGTGCGATTACAGTGCTTGGGGGGAAAGATGCACTGGGGCCACACCCGGACCAACAGTCAGCAAGGAGAGGGTGGCTTGAGGTCCGGGGGTGGTCAAATTTGGGCCGGACGGGTTTATCGCCATCTTCACGGCTGCGAAAACTTGGGCCAGGGACTCGCCCATTTGTTTTGTTTAAAGGTCTGTTCAGACCTATGTGTTTAAACCTGAGTCTGCACTACGGCAGGACCCCTCTTTGCCAAAGGATTGGCAACATTGATTATTTCAATAAAGTGTGGCCCGTGTTTAATCCATAATTTCTGGTCTCGTGTCTTTATTCCGGGGTAAGGAGGCAATGACACAGTGGAAATGTGGTTGCAGATATGTAGCTGATGGGCCTTTGCTCCCTTTCTCTCTGTGTCTCTGCCCCTCCCCACACAACTACTACAGTAGACTAACTCAAACAATAGCAAATCATATATTCAAGAATTAAGAGGGACCAGGGACATTTACATAGCTGAAAGTGACATAACGTGGCAGCTGTCTTCTGTATGTCCCTGGATGCAATAGATTTTAAATGAGAAGAAAAGGGTCCAGTTTTTCTGGGCATTTCCTAGCAAACCACATTTTGACATAGTGCATCTTTGAGCGTGGGGAATAAGGACTGTATGTGTGTGTTCTTTTCAACAGACCCTAATGCAGGGGTGGGGAAATTTTAAAGTTCCAAGGGCTGCAGTGACCCACCCCTGGATCTTGGAAAGCAACACCTACTACCTCTTCCCTGCCCACTCCAAACAAGCCTTGTTTTAAATTGTCCTTCTGTGGCAAGTTTTGGAAAGGGCCTTGGAGGTTGCTGGGTCCCCTAAAAGATGACAAAATTGCCTCCCAGAACTCCTAAATACCACACAAGGACTTTTGGGTTAAAAAAAGAATTCCTTAAAACTTGGGGATGATGGTGCTGATGAAATACATTTGGGCCCAAGGGGGAAGTGCAGTGTGTCCATGTGGTCCATGGCAACATTTTGACCCCTCATTGCTCTGTGAACTTATCCATTAACTATTAACTCAATAATACATATGTTCTCTTTCTTGTTTACTCTGAGGCATGAGTACTGCCTTGCAGCATTTAATTTCCTCTCCCATCCACAAGCTCTCTTGGTAGTTAATAGAGATAAGAAGACATGCATAAGAATTCTGATCTAGAATTCCTCAAAGCGAACAATTTTTGTAAGTACCATCAACTGCAGTTTCTGTCTCTCACCTCTGCAACGAGTAAGCAAGGATGCATTATTGACAGCCCTACTGATATGGGATTCACATCACTGACTCAGAAAAGGTTTGCCACCTTCACTTGGCATTCTGTAACTTTCCCTGTTTATATTTACTTTGTCCTTCAAGCATGCATTCTGTGCTGGTCCGAACTGAAGAGATGAGATTTGAGCAATAGGCTGAGCAGAACAGATACAGAGGAACCCTTTTCCCAAATCTAATTTTAAATTGCAATAAATTTTCCCCAGATGTATGGATGTATTTATTATGATTTACCCTCACATATTTTTATTTCTTGGTTTTTAAAACAATGTAAGGGTTACTTGGTCTGTCATACTAGGCTATACTGACAGAAATTTCATTGACTACTTTACAGGATGCTGTTTTCATACAGAGAATAATAGTAAGAAAACACAACAGGGTGGTGACCTTTGACCTGATTTCTTCTTTACTCTGTTGACTGCCTTGTGGGTTAGATAGAATAAATTTACAAAAATACGGAGCAATAATTTCATGGGTGATCTTAAATTAGTGTCCTTATGAGGTTATGTTTTATTCAGAAGAGTCAAAATTGGACCAGATTCACTTTGAGGTCAAAATGATGCCAAATTCTTTCTATACCAGATTTGGGCTAGATTTCCATGTCCTTGTTCTCAGACTATGCCGAACTATGCTAGACTTCTGGTTGTTATTGAAGTCCCTGTCCTTAATCAAAAACTTCCTAGCTGAAGTCTGGAATCTAGACTAGGAGGATATTATCCTGAGCTTCTGTGTGCTGAGGCATCCAAGACAGTATGAGTTCTGCTATGCATAATTGAAATGAACCCTTCTCCCCTATTTTGGGAGGCATGTTCTTTTACAATGCATGGCTTCAGTAGGCTTCAGCACTTGACCTTAAGCCCAGAAGCTCAGGAGCCCAAAATTACAGAAAGCACTCTGAATGTGAATTTAGATGCAGGTACTCACACCCCTTGTTTGGCCAGGACAACAGGTAACCTCGAAATAATCTATGAGACAAGTTCCAACATGTCTGGCTAGTGCCATCTCCCGGTTGTGTGAGGCTGCTATATGTGAGTGGATTTGGTTTTGCCACTGTAATGGAGAACTAGCCCTTTAATACAAGAAACAAGACTCTATGCAGATCACTATCAGCGACATATTTCTGAGGTGCTTTTTCCTATTGTTGTTTTCCCCATTCCAAAATGACATTCTATCATTTGAATTGCATTGCTTTCATTCATTCTTTTGCTTTTCAGCCTTTCAAACATGCACACCGTATCTCCTTTTATCTAATAATAATAATGTCCAGTAGTTCAGTACAATTGCATTTTAAACTTCAAATATTCCTGTATCAGCTCCTTATCAGGAATCACTGCTTATAAGCAAGGATTTCATTACAACTAAATGTTCACACTCTCTCATTCTTTGTTAGATACAACATTTACAATCAGCAGATCAATGTCCAGGTATTCTTGAAATATTTCCTCCTCCTTATTTTTCTGTGCTCCAAAAAGAAAAAAAAGAGAAAAAAAGGAGATAGAGATAGACAATGAATTTCCCTTTCAGTTCTGTTTTCAGATTCCCTTCCCTGTGGAATAATGTATTTTATCTTCATGACAAGGGGCAGAGAAATGAGACTCAGCTCTTTACCTTCTTTACTGGTCTGACACTGCAAGATAGATACCATCCTCATGGTTTCATACACTACTCAGCAACCCCTGTCATCATCTCCTTTCTGCCTCCTGGGCAGCTCACCTGGGAGTCCTATTCACCACAACAAAAAGTTCTGCCCAACTGCTTTAGATAAACAGTTATTTTTGTTTATCTCAAACCCAGTCAAAAGCCAGTTAAACCCACAAGATCTCTTCATGGAGGGACAGCCTCCTATGCAGATACTAGGTATTAAGGTCATAGGCACATAGAGAACTTGTTCAACATTGCTTTGGAATGGGATCTAATGCAGGCTGCAAAGATCCCATTGGCCACACCACCCTGACAAAGCATCTCCAAGAAAGACACTAAAAACAGTGGATGGTGGGAATATGGCCCTTTTTGTTGATTGGCTCTTCTCTGCCTCTGAAACACCTTGCACCATAATGCTACACTTGGTGTCTATACGTATTTTGATCTTTTAGGTGCCTGGTGGAAATGAGGTCTTTAATCTGAACCATTGTTCCTATTAAATGCATAGAAAAATGTGTGTGCGCGAAACCCTGCTAACGTTAATATTGCTATTTTGACTCTGGTAGCCTTTATTGCTTTGTTGTTGTTACCACTCTTGCTCTTATTATCACTTGCAAATATTATCATTAAATATTCATAGAGGAGGGGCGGGCCCCACTGACCTTGCATTTGGATGGAGAGAAAAAGAGCCCATATGTATCCATACTGTGACTGTGTGGGCTCATTTGCATGTCCCATCTATAAGAGGTACTTGGTGGGATGAGGCCAGCAGCCCTAAGTAGCATGACTGTGGTTGTGTCCTCATCCACATGTTCAATGAGTGTTGTGAATGAGATTATAATAGTTCATTTTTCAACTTAATAATGTCAAGGTGAGATAGCAATAATACGTTAAAGAATAACGAACAGGGAAATTCTTTACTTTAGAAAATATCTTTCTCTAATGGTGATTAATTGTTGAATTGGCTCTTTCTATGGAATGTTGGACCTCCATGCAAGCAGAAAGCCTAATTCCAGAAACAGATTTCAGGAGGAAACACTCTGAACATTGTTTTTCTTTTGAAGGTGTTAAGCCCTTAGGCACTGTGATTCATTTCAGGTGAACTATGAAATGATCTGGCATGTTTGTGAGAGAATAGCTGGCTGGGAGGCTGATTACCTTCTGGAGCATTCAGATGAACCATACTCCTGGGGGTTAGCACCATCTGTAGGTAACAACTCCTGGCTAAGCAATGAGCAATAAGGGCTTCCAGTATAATCCCAAACAACTGCCCAATTATTTGTATAATCCTATGGGAAACTGGCTGTTACTGAAGGCTTTGTGTATGTTTCTATTTTCTTTTTGAAGTGTGGTTGTTTAGATCAGATATGAAAAAATACATAATATCCCAGCTTTGATTCTTAAAGATACCAATAATGTCAGAAGGAGGCAAGAAGTCTGCAAAAGATACTTCTGGTTGTCCAAGAGAATTGTGAATGAAATACATCCCAGATCACAAAGAATGAGACTAGGTATTTATGCTGGTAAGGCAAAATTAGCCTGGAATATAATATAGATTTATGACAGAGTATTTCTGATGTCAAATTCATGATTTTTTATTAAAATTATTACCTCAGATTAAGTATAGAGAGAATATTATTAAAATATATACATGCACACCTGTATCAGATTCTGCCATATTGTAATACAATGGTTCCAAAGCTTCAGTAACCTGGTTGTTCTTGGTCTATGACTTCCAGAAACCCCAGTCAGCACAGCTAGTGGTGAAGGCCTCTGGGAGTTGCAGTCCAAGAATACCTGCTTGGGAATCACTGCTTTAATAGACCAGTGAGTACATCCTAGTAAAATGTTGAAGTTTCTCCCATTTGTTTTCAACTATTATCATTAAGTTTCACAGAAAGCACATTCCTTTTGAAAAGAATGTCAAAGAAATTTTCAAGATTTCTGTGTTTCCCTTCATAGATGTCTCCACCCCTACAATTTTGGACTGAGTTGCCACTCATATTTGGTCCTGGAGCCACCTCTGCCTTACCTTAATCTGTGAGGTGGCCCAGGAGTGCTTATGAATGCCCTGTCTTTTATTGTACCACCATCTTGCAGAGTGCGGGTGGCATACAAGTCGAATAAATAAATAAATCTCTATGGAGTCAGCTGCCTCCTCCGCTTCCCAGACTTCAATTAAAACATAGGGGAAGAAGCTTTCCCACAGGGCTTTTGGAAGTTAGGAAGTATAGGCTGCCATGAAAGTTATAGGGAGTGGAAGAGATGTATGACAGAAGGGACTCCCCCTACTCAGACACACACAACTACTGTATCCTTGGAAACATTGGGATGTTATACTTGTGAGCAAGGTTCCCGCTAAGCTGGGCATGCATGCATGCACATCTCTGCATCCTTGCACGCAGCTTTCTTCCTCCTCCATGCAGTGATCACGTTAAGTTCCGGTCATGAAGGAACCCAGCGCGCAGGGGGGTAGAGTCACACGTGCACACAGGGGTGACGTTGCACAGCAGAGAGGCAGAGCCCTGCCCAGTGGGGCTGAAAATTAGAGGGTACGTTGGTTGTGAGGTGTATTGTTTTACTACCTAATGTATATTCCTTCGAAAAATATCAGTTGGGGATAGAAGTGGCCAGATTTACTAGCTCAAACAAAAACAAACAAACAAACAAAAAACCCAACAAATCTCCCCCCCCCCCCCCCCCAAAAACAGAGCATGTGTTTCTGGCCATTTCAGCTCCTCAGTTTCACTTTCAGAAGGTTCACTGAAGCAAATCAGTACAGCATGTTAAAGAAAGATACTGTGAATAAGTATAAGGAATATTGCATGATGCAAAAGGGGGGGCATCAGCCATAGCCTCCACACAAACCAATCCCAGAAGCATTCTAGTTGTGGACTTTTGAGAGTAATTGAGATAATGGATTGGTTCAGATGGAAAGAAATCACAGAGTTCACAATTGAAGGACCAGAGGCAAAGGAAGTGCTCTCGCTCGCACTCTTTATCTGATATGTAGTGGGTAAAAAAAGTAGTGGCATTTGCAGAGCACTGGCCTCCAGTGGGTAGCTTACAGAAACAGGAAAAAATATACCTCAACACTGTTTATTTGTCCTATAACTAGAGAAAAACACTTCCATATGGAGAATGTTCTGTGATAGAAACCAAAGTCTAACAGAATTGGTTGATGAATGGGTAACAGCTGTCTTCACAGATGGGTGTGACATGTTAAAAGACAGAATATTCAAGAGATCAAATTCCAAAAAGATATTGCAAAAAATATTGATGGAATATAATGTACGTAACACTAAGCAGCCCCCTTAAAATTGCCAAAGGCACCGAGTCATCCAAAGTACAAATGAAAATGTTGGACAATCACAATAATAAAAAAGGAGGTGCTATACAATATAGGAGCAAAGATACTCTCCTAGACTGAATGCATCACAATCCAGAATTCCAGCAAAAAGTCCATCCACACTCTTAAGCACATGAGAGAACCCCTGCATCTGGCCCAAGGAAAACCTTGTGCAAAATGCCAGAAATCAATCATTTCATGCATGCTTGTCACTTGAATGTGCAAAGAACTAAAAGATGTTATGGCCACACTGTTGTGGGTGAAGGACAAGATGAAGAATATAAAGATTATGACTCCACTATGTTCATTACAATTATTGAAAAAACAGAAAAAGAAGGCTTTATAACTATCTCTCTAGGCCAAAGTTAATTGTTACCCATAGTATTCAAAATGGACTCTAGAGTGCATGTTAATCCCAAACAAAGAACATGCTCCTGGAATCATTTTACACTGCTCATTCCGAAAGCAGATTATTCAAGATGCTGAAAAATTACAGGGCCAGAAGCAAACACAAAAATAGGAGCCAGTGTCCAGATTTCTGTGGGAGCGACACTTTTTTGCAACCAGTCTTGGGTCTGAAGTCACTGTAATCTCTCTAGTGGCGCCTCCACATAAGCAGCAACTCTGGTTTTCCTGCTGGGGTGTACAGCCTACACTTCTGCAAGGATGCCTCCTTTGAAGATGCATCAGCTTCCACTTGGAGAAAGTGATGATGGGGGGGGGAGCTTTGCTCTCCCCTTTAAGCATGGCAAATCTTTCTGATGGTAGTCAGATAGAGGATAGTCATGCCCAAAGCCTTACGAATACAGGATAGTCATCTCAAAAGCCATGTACAGTGGTGCCTCGACTTACGAACGTCCCGACATACGACCATTTCGAGTTACAACCAGCTCCGGCCGCAAAATTTTGCTTCAACTTGCGGCCGGAGCTTCCAGTTACGAACAGAAAAAGGCAGGGGAAAAAGGCGGGGAATTCAAATTGCTAACCCTTGGTAGGCGAAGAGGCTGTTTCTTTGTACAGTCAAACCTCGACTTATGAACCTCCCTAGTTACGAACATTTCGAGTTACGAACAGCTCCGTCTGCAAAAATCTGGATCGACTTGCGAACGGAGCTTCGACCTACGAACGAAAAAAGGCAGGGAAAAAGGGCGGGAAAGTCAAACTGTTGGTGGCAAAGAGGCTGCTACTTTGTAGCTCTTTTGCCCCAATGGTTAGAGCAGGGGGTCAGGGAACTTTTTTACTTCTGCCGAGCAGGAGGAGGAAGCCGGTGCACTCCCTTCCCATCCCTGGCGCGGGTCTACCCGTGAGTAAGTGCCGCGGAAAGTGTGGGTCTACTCGTGAGTAAGCGCCGCCGAAGGCACGGCAGTGGAGGTAAGGTTCTGCTTTTTCCTTTTAAAAAAGTTGATCTGGGTGGGTTTTGGAGGGTAGGTTTGGGCTGGGGGGGTTATGTTTCTGTGTTGTTTTGTTTTTTGGTGATTTTTTTTTTTTTTTGCCTTTTTTCTTCCCTTGGAATGCATTAAATGGTTTTCAATGCATTCCTATGGGAAATGGTGCTTCAATTTATGAACTTTTTGACCTACGAACGCCGTCCCGGAATGGATTAAGTTCATAAGTCGAGGTACCACTGTAGCTCTTTCGCCCCAACGGTTAGAGTGAGTGTGATCGGAGGAGGCTTCGGACTGCCTGGTAAGGTAAGGTGCTGCTTTCTGCTTTTTAAAAACTGTTCTTGGTGGGCTTTGCAGTGTGGTTTTGGGCTGGGTGGTGGGATTATGTTTCTATGCTGTGATGGGTCTTGTGGGGTTTGTTTGCTTTTTCGGTTTTTTTTCCCCCATTTCCGATGGGTTTTGCGAGGTTTGTTTGCTTTTTGGGGTTTTTTCCCCCATTTCCGATGGGTCTTGCGGGGTTTGTTTGCTTTTTGCTTTGCTTTTTTTGCATTTCTGAAGGGTCTTGCACGGTTTGTTTGCTTTTTTGCATTTCCGATGGGTCTTGCACGGTTCGTTTGCTTTCTGCTTTGCTTTTTTTGCATTTCCGATGGGTCTTGCACGGTTTGTTTGCTTTCTGCTTTGCTTTTTTTTGCATTACCGATGGGTCTTGCACAGTTTGTTCGCTTTTCTTTTCCCCCCCCTTCAGCTGGAACAGATTAATCGCGTTTCCGATGGGTCTTGCTTTTTTTTGTGTGTGATTTTTTTCTGAATGGATTAATGGAATGGATACCTGGCGGAACGCTTCCTCCCACCTAGATCTACTCGTATCACTCGCTCCAGCCAGGAGGGGTGGCTGAGGAGCCTAATGCCAAGGGAGGTCCGGAAAGAAAAAACAAGAAACCGGGTCTTCTCGGCAGTGGCTCCTCATCTTTGGAATAATCTCCCCTCTGAGATCCGTTTGGCCCCTTCGCTGGGTATTTTCAAAAGCCAACTTAAAACCTGGCTATTTAGGCAGGCCTTCCCTCCGGGCACCACTTAATTTATTTTTTATCCTCCATCTTGAATGATTGTTTATTGTTGTAAAATTGTTGTTACATTTCAATTGTTTTTACTCTATTTGTTGTGAGCCACCCAGAGTAGACATTGTCTAGATGGGTGGCATACAAGTTTAATAAATAAATAAATAAATAAATAAATTGCATTTCAATGCATTCCTATGGGAAATGGTGCTTCGACTTACGACCATTTCGAGTTACGACCGGAGTTCCGGAACCAATTAAGTTCGTAAGTCGAGGCACCAATGTATTGGGAAATGCTGGACAGGGCCCATGAAGTACTTCTTGGAGAAATGCTATGCAAACAATGAGCTAGAAATGCTTTTCTTGGCCAGGTTTGTGCAAACAGAGGATTTTGCCTCCAACTGGATAATCTCTAGAGAATTCCAGAACCAAAATGGCAAAGAATCCATGACTACCCCAGAAACTGCAAGCAAACACTGGCATTGTCTGGCCACAGGCTTGTGAACTTAATTTCTCAGCATAGTCATTTAAATATGTAAAACAACACTGGGTCAAAGGAAAAGAAATGCAGAAGCTCTTCTATCATAGGCATCCCAAAATCTAAATCTGTTAGTAAATGGCTCAAATAGCTGTAAGAAACCAAGGGAATGCTTGTCAAATTTGTAGATGAGACAAAATTGGGTGGAATAGCTAATACCCTGGAAGACAGAAACAAAATTCAAAATGATCTTGATAGGCTGGAGCACTGGGCTGAAAACAACAGAATGCAATTCAACAGGAATAAGTGCAAAGTACTGCACCTCAGAAAAAGAAACTAAATGTGCAGTTACAAGATGGGGGATACCTGGCTCAGCAATACTACAAGTGAGGAAGATCTTGGAATTGTTGTAGATCACAAGCTGAATATGAGCCAACAGTGTGATGTGGATATAAAAAAGGCAAATGTTATTTTAGGATGCATTAACAAAAGTATAGTCTCCAAATCTTGCGACATACTAATTCCCCTCTATTCAGCACTGATTAGGCATCACCTTGAGTATTGTGTCCAGTTCTGGACACTACACTTCAAGAAGGATGCTAACAAATTGGAACAAGTCAGAGGAGGGCAACAAAGATGATCAGGGGGTTGGAAACCAAGCCCTATGAGGAAAGACTGAAAAAAATGGGTATGTTTAGCCTTGAGAAAAGAAGACAGAGAGGTGATAACACTTTTCAAATACTTGAAAGGCTGTCATACAAAAGAGGGGCAGGATCTGTTCTCAATCATCCCTGAGTGCAGGACATGCAACAATGGGCTCAAGTTACAGAAAGCCAGATTTTAATTGAATATCAGGAAAAACTTCCTAACTGTTAGAGCAGTAAGAACCAATTACATCAAGAGGGGAATGCTCCAACACTGGAGGCATTTAAAAGAAACTTAGACAACCACCTGGCAGATATCTTTTGATTTGTATTCTTGCATCGAGCAAGGCGTTGGACTTGATGGCCTTACAGGCCCCTTCCAACTTCACTATTCTATGATTCTATGAAACCATGAAAAATGGGCGATGACTAGAGATGGGGGTATTTGTATCCGTATATGAATACAAATATCCCCCACCACTCACGATTCCGCCGCTGCCGCAAGCTCCATGGTGCCTTCCTATCTGTCCGTTGCTTGTGATGGATTAGCCACTCTGCAGAGGCTCGTCAGCCCACCTTCTGCCAGGACTGGCTAATCTATCGTGAGCAACGGAGCGATAGGAAGGCTCCGTGGAGCTTGCGGCAGCGGAGAAATCGTGAGTGGTCGGTCTGGCCCCAGGGGGCCGGACCCTTGTTATCTGCACCTTTGGGGGAAAATTTGTATACAAATATGAATACCTCCATCTCTAGTGGTGACACTCTGCCACAGTCTTTCAGGTGATGGGCCAGGCTCAGCTATAAGACCTACTGAAACCTACAGAAACAAGTCAGTCAATCAGAAATCAAAGACACCTGTAGGAAATATGCACAACAGGTGCTGCTGGCAGAAATTATGAAGCAATTGGCCTGACTACATATATGGACTCCCCGGGCAAACTTCCTAATAGCCAACTGAAAAGACCCACACCAAACCCATTAATACAAGAGGTGGCAGCATTAACTCCTCTCACCTACCCTTCACAGGTGACAACACACACTCAAAATACAGGAGGAGGTTCAAATCCATTGAGTGGAAAGATTCCATTAATTACTAATGAGATGGGACCACTCTCATAGTCATATGTAAATTATTTGAAAAAGGGGATGCTATATATAGTTTTACTAGCTTCTTCAGAAAGTATTACCCAGGGAATAAAAAAGCCCAAGTTTTAATGGCCTACAAAACATAGCAGGTAAAATGGAAAGTTCTAGCTCTACAGTTTTAATTTTAGAAGCTTTGCTGAAGTTATGCAGTAACAATTTAAAGATTGAATTCTTGTTGCTTAGTGTGGTAAATCACACTATAGTAGATCTATTGAATAAGTGGAGATTTGGTGGGTCAATTCTTCTGAAAAATCCATTGATTCAAATGAGCTTACTCTAGTTGCAATTTACTACACTAAGCAACAGGTAGTAAGTTGCAATTGGAGTAAGCCTATTTGAATCAATGGAGCTTACAGAAAAGTTGATTCATCAAATCCCAACTGATTCAATTGGCCTACTATAGAGCAACTTACTATGCTAAGCAACATAATTTCAGCCAAAGAGAGGTACTGTGGAGTTTTATTAGGCAGATAAGAGGTATTACAAAGATTAGCTTAAATTTAAAGGACTATAAAATGAGGCAGAAAAATGGAAATCTCCTTCATGTAAAAATAAAATAAAATTTTCATCATGAAAACTATAGGGCAGTAGCTTCTCCAAAAATGTTTGGGTAACCATAGGGATGAACCTGACAAAGCAAGAAGTCGTGCTAAGCCATTTTTTAAAAAGAATTCATCATCATGAGGAACATTCTGAGAGGTGCATTTTTCCTACTCTCCTAGAACAGGAAAGCTGCATGGCAAAATTGGCTCTAAAGTTTCTCCATGTGGGAGCAGCAGCTTCCTGACCATCTTCACAGTGCCTCAGAATGACACTCTGTGGAGAGCTTCAATGAAGAAGCAAAATGGTAGCCAGACTGCTAACATAGTAAGCAACTACCATGACTGGTCCTTGTGTGCCTGGGTTTATTTTACCAAATAGCATCCACAGAGATGGGGACAACTGGATCGAAACCTACTACATGGAGACATACAATTTAACTCTTTGCTATACCACTGTTCTAACCAGACTATCAGATACAAAGTTTGAAGAGGGATGCAGTGTTTTTATTAGGTATATAAAATGGAGAACTCTTGTTAGGACAACATACATGAATAAGATCTTGCAAGGTGTTTTCAAAAGGTGACAAATAAGGACAGTGATTTTGTATGTAAGGGGATCAGAGAACAGGATCTAATAAATACGAAGCACAGGGCATCTGCAGTCCCATATTTTTAGTGTCCATAAACATAACACATCTTTACTCTATTAAGTTCAATTATATAATTACTGTTGATTTCATATTAGTAATTATGTGGGTGATTATCTTAATTGTTGGTACTGTGGAGATCATTTGGAGTATTGCCATTTCTCTGTGTCCTAGTTTGAGAAAAGCTAACTCAATCTGTTTAGGTTCTTCCGCACTGTGTCATGCCTTCCTTGCATGCAAATGCCTCATATAAAATGCAGCATTTTTAGGACTCTGCCATTTGAAACAGAGAACTTCACGGCTGAGATAGGAACCACTTTAGCAAACTCCATAGGCTTCTGTATACTCCAAGCATTGCTCAGTCATTAAAAAAAAGGGATAGGCAGCAACAATATCTACTTGACCTTATACAAAAATGTCGATGGAGTCAGGACTTGCAGTAAAAGTATCCATTTTGCACTTTTCAAAACACACTGTCAGGCAAACCACACCTTGCCTTGGAAATCTGCACATTTGGAAAGCTCGCAGGACATTTTGAAGAAATAGAATAGGCACAAAACCAAGCATCTGTTTTTAAAATGTGAGTGACTAAGAATGGATGCAATTGACATATAGACGCAACAAGGCTTTTTCAGTGGGAAACATGTGTACAAGAATGTACAGGTTTGGAAACAATATAAATATGTACTTTAGGAAACTTGGACAGAAAAATGTGGGTGTATGGAAAAGCCATCTCCTTTGATTCAGTCAAAATTCTTTCTCTTAGAAATTGCAACCAACTCACTTGAAGCCGATTCATAACCTGTCTAATTGGATTTACAACTGAATGTTTTAAATTATTTGTCTGTATTTGTCCAAATAGTGAAAAAGCATGAGGCTGGGGGAAATAAAGGACTCTGATCTGGGATGGGGTATAAAACTCAGTGCCATCAGCTACCTCTCATCTCCAGCATGCAGTGAAATCTCCCACCGGTTTCCGTCCTCCCTCCCTCCTCCCTTGCCCCCCCCCAAAAAGCCATGCAATTTAGATCACTTAGACCTTAATGCTGTCTAATTTGAGCGACCTAGCCCATTTAAATGATTACACAAATTTCATACATGTGCCTAAAAATAAACAGACCTCTGACAGAGGTACAGAAAAGCTCAGTCCACTCATGCATGTGTGCCTTGGGTGTACACTAAAAAGTAAGTCCAGGTTGTTTTCAGCAGAGCCTGGGTTATATTGTCAGTGGGCTAGAGCCCTTACAAACTCCTAAATATTCCAAACAACTATAAACTAGCCACCTTTCTGGAGGTCAATATTAGGGCCTCCAATCTAGGTCCAGCACTGATGCCCTCAGAGTCTTTCTTCATTAGTTCTGGTTTAGTCAAAACAGGAAATTCGTTACACATGGCATGGGTCTTCTAGGTTTTGGTCTTGTTTTCACCTGACCATCCCATCACACATAACAATCTCCAATGTTCTGATATTTTATGTTAAATAGATTGCCACCTGGATTTGCTTAACACAAAGGTTTTGGGAAGAGTAAAGAGAAAATATGGGAAGGGTCACAAAAACTTAGATCTATTTTAATACTGTAGGTCAGTACTCACATGAAACTGCACAACAAATGAATAATGGCAGATTCATTGTTCCATCTTCATCTTGGGATGACAATTATCCTTAAATTAGGCTTCATTTTCAATCTGCACAGGCTAATTGCAATGCCAGTGTTATTACATTACATGTCTTTTGGCTGTTTAGAAGGTAGCAAAAAGGTAGTAAAAAGCAAGGCAGTGGGATTAACCCCCCCTTTGAGCAAATAATTTTACTGTTACAGATGTGGGAGCTATGTTAGTGCTATGCTGAAAATAGGCTTCTCATACTTCAATGGAAGACATTGTAAGGTATGTCCTCTTGAAGCAGTAGGTTCAGGAAATGTGGAATTTCTGGGAAGCTGCAGAGTGATGGAAAAATAAGTAAAACAGAGTACTTTGGCTACTTCACAATTATAATAATAATAATAATCATGTGTCATCAAGTCATTTCTGGCTTATGGCAACACTTTTCAGGGTTTTCTAAGTAAAGAGTACTCAAAAGTGGTTTACCATTCCCTTCTTCTGGGTGCATTTTGGGACTGTGCAAGCTTGCCTAAGGCCACACAGACTGATTCTTCTCCCTGGAGGTGCAGTGAGGAATTGAACTCGCTGCCTCTGCCTAACTCAAGCCAGCTTCACAATGATAAGAGAAGTTCAAAAAAAAAAAAAAAAAACCCACCAAAAGAAATTCCAACAAAAGTGTCCTGAGAATGTTATCCCAAGGAGTTCTCTGGTGCCATGTTTACAATGTTGACGGAAAACGTGGAGAACTAGGCAGAGATCTCTAACTAGACATGAAGTCCTTCAGGTGGCCATCAATATCTCCCATCTTAACTGCTGCCTAGATTGTTTCATAGGTTTGTTGTGAGGACAAAAAGTATGTGACAGAGATGGGGAGGAGTTGATGCAACCTAATCTCAGCTCCTTGCACTGTTACTGATATGCAACTGGACCAGCAAAATACTCTATCACAGATATAGTAGACCATGGACAAAGGTTGGTCTTTATTGAAAATAAAGCAGGAAGGGAATAAGCTTCTTCAGAATACATTTCTGGAAAACAGAACATTACTAATTACTGGAGAAGAACCCAATGACTTCTTAAATTTTGTGACAGAATATATTTCAGTCAATGAGACAGAAGAGACACACATATGGAGAAGTTAAACCTAGTCAAGGATTTCTCCTTCTTTCACAGGTAAGGAAGAAAGGGGGCAGATGGTGCAACGTAAGAGAATGCAACATGGGATGATGTTCTAAGATTGTCTCCACTGTGACATATACAGTTCTACCGAGGTATTTAACAATCCTCCCTAAAAAGAGTAGTTTGTAGAAGATGACAGCCTTGAAAATAAAATAAAAAAGCCTCTGTGGTAAGAAGCCTGCCAAAACACATCATTTTCACAGCAAAATTGCGATGTTCTACAGGGATTGTCATGACAACATCTGGCAGTGAGGTTGACTTCGGAGCAACACCAATGTGTGGCAGCAACTAGCAAGCCTAGGCTCTCCAAAAGCAACTGTGACAAGATCGACAATGATTTGTCCATCGGTACGATGCAGACGTATTATAGTCAATGCATGAAACCACATGGAGCACTTTCTGGAAACAGATCAACAATTGCCCTGGGTATACAAGTCAGAAAAGAATAGGCTCCGGAGCCGTTTTTAAATTTCTTAGCAGATATCTTACAAAGACAGCAGTGGCTCCTTAGAAGTGTCTTTGAAAACAAAACCAAGCTGTCAGCTGTGTTTAAGATAAGCACAGCATGTCCATTTAAATTACTAAAACAAGATTCTAATTGTCAACTTGCAGCACAAAGGCAGTAAGGGAGAAATGTGGCTGTAACACATCTGCCAACTTAAACTTACTGGACTGATTGACAACATGGAAATGTGTAGGTTCCAGCAATATCCCAAGTTTAATTTTAAAAAATAACAAAACAAAAACCAACAACTCTTGATTGATTCTCTATATTAAATGAGAAAGTCGCCATTTCATTCAAGTGACATTTTTAATTCAGCAATATTATGTTGATTTATGAGAACAGGAAAGCTTCTGGGTTACTGAAACCTATGTATAGTTAGGCATCCTTCAGTCTCAAGAGATTATGGTAACATGCTCTGTATGGAGGACTTGGAACAGCGTCTAGTGTGGCTGAGAAGGCCAATTCGAGAGTGACAATCCCTTCCACACTGAAGACAAATACAATCTGTCCCCTGTCCAGCTCCCTGATTTTGCTGGATTTGGGACTGCCTCTTTCCCTCAGCCTGCTGAACAAGGGTCTCTTCAAAATGGGAGAGGTCGTGATGCACCGCCTGCCTCCAGGCTGAACGCTCAGATGTCAAGGTTTCCCATCTGTTGAGGTCCATTCCTAAGGCCTTCAGATCCCGCTTGCAGATATCCTTGTATTGCATCTGTGGTCTCCCTCTGGGGCGATTTCCCTGCACTAATTCTCCATACAGGAGATCTTTTGGAATCCGACCATCAGCCATTCTCATGACATGCCCAAGCCAATGTAGACGTCGCTGTTTCAGTAATGTATACATACTAAAAATTCCGGCTCGTTCTAGGACTACTCTATTTGGAACTTTGTCCTGCCAGGTGATACCAAAAATGCGTTGGAGACAACGCATATGGAATGTGTTCAGCTTCCTCTCCTGCCGTATATCTATCAAAGATGTGCCTTAGATTGTTCTGTATCCCCAAATCTTGAAATAAATTGGGCTGATTTTGAGAGATTCAGGATTAAGAGATTCTGAACTGAACTGGGACTCTGACAAAGCAGACAGAATCCCAAAAAGAACCCACTACCAAATGTTTCTGATTTGGAGGAGCCCAGAATCTGATACATTTCTCCCTAAGCTCACCATATTTCTCTACACAGAATCCTCTCCACTTACTCATCTAAGAAATTTAAAAAGTTATCAACACTTTCCCTAAACACATACACACACACCATTTATAAAGATGTATTATTTGGACTTGCTAGACCCAAGCAGAGTAAAGCAAAGTGTAAAAGTGTACATAGCACTTACTTTACAACATAATTATGTGGGCTGCACATTGCCCTCTCCTCCAATGAACTGGGTACTCATTTTACCAACCTTGGGAAGATGGAACGCTGAGTCAATCTCGAGCCACCTACCTGAGCCCACTGGGATTGAACTCAGGTCATGAGCAGAGTCTTGACTGCATGATTGCAGTTCAGCTATTGTGCCATGAGGCTCCACGAGTAGACCTGCTGACTTGACTGGACTGGACTGTAAGTTACATTTATGTAACTCACAGTGATACATTAAGCCTTAATGGATACAGTTGTTGGATTTAGTCTTGCTGCCACTGATTTCCAGTGATAGTTAATGAGAAGGAGAAAAGTTTTAATTGTCAAAGAAAGATTCAAAATTGGAACCACATTTTATTGGGCAGCCTCCAAATCAGCAAAAAGGAAGCCAAAGTCAGACTGATTTCTGAATCACTGGATCAGAGTCTATCAGTTGGTATGCACACCTAGTCCAAATTACAGGCACAATGTGAACTTAATTGTCATTTTCTTAGAATCATGTTTACTTCATCGATATAGTAGGACCCACGTATAAGCGGGGGATCAGTTCCAAGCCCAACGCGGATGCTGAAAAATGTGGATGATAGTGAATGCTATTTTAATAGCAAATACTATGCATAGCATGGTCTCTGGTTTCTTCTAGTGGCCAGTTCTGGTAACTTCATCTGTAGAAATATATATTTCTAGGATTTTTCTTTTAATATTTTTAATATTTTCAAACCATAGATAAGTGAATAAGTGGATACTGAATCCATGGATATGGGAGTCCTACTGTACAGGTAAATATAACATAGACCTTTCTTACATAGAGCTTTTATGCCTAAAAAGGGCTTAATATCACTGATCTTCTATCAAACAGATGGGTCACTCTATATTTCTACCTAGGCTTCCTTACATCTTTGATGCTTCGCATAATGCTCTTTCGTTTCACTTTTTACATCTTGTAGTAAATGAATTCCACAGCAGAACTATGCTTTTCTTTACTTTATTTAGTACTTTATCCTTGCATTGATCATAATGTTCCACTTAACTGCATTCTGCTTAAAGAAATACTCCATGTCATTTTGTAACTTTAAACTGACTAAAAGGTTCAACCTCTATGAAATAGGCTAAAACGTTGGTTGAATAGTCCAGACTTACAGTATATAGGAAAGAAGCCAACAAGAGGACTGTCTCCTGTCCTGTCCTTTAATCTAATATATGACTTTAAAAAATCATGTAAGGCCTCAGGGACATTATAGGTGTATATTTTTCACCTCATGGGGGATGCTTCTGGGGATGGGCAAGAGGAAGGGATAGGACTGCTGGCAAGGAAAGGATTGCACTCTGGGAGGAAATTACACAGAGCAACACATGGTTTGGGCACTTGCAAATTCTGTAACTTAGTTTTACAGAATCGCTGGATTAACAAACCTTGAGAAGAAGAAAAATAACACAGGAATTTAGCATATATAGCAGGAATCAGTAACTTCTGGCTCATCTAGATGTTTTGGACTCCAATTCCCATCTTCTTTTGCCTGCACAGCCATGGAGAGGGATGATGGGAACGGTAGGCCATCAACATGAGGGAAAAGCATTGGTTTCCCATTCAACTATTCAGAATTAGATACAGAACAAGTGGCAAAGTAACAAAGTCATCTCTTTTCCCTGCTATCATCTCATGTATTAATGGGCCAGGACTGTGGAGGTAACAAATGAGTCAAACCTACCACCCTAGATGTGCTGGGATTTGTCACAAGAAACTCAGAACAACTGAGTGTGTGTTCTACTTCAAAGCCCCCATGCTAGCCTCAATTGCCATGTTTCAGAATTAACTCTTCACTTGATGGGGCTTACAGCAAATAGGTTGCTTGCTATCATCACCTGTCATCTAAATTAATTGACTTGTTTTCTGATTTTTTTAGAAGATGCATTACCTGGAAGCCACTCACACATTTTTCTGCATTACATTTGAAGCTGAAAATGGGATGGGATTCAAACATCCATTACATCCTGAAATGATTTTATTACCAATGGAGAGAACTCAAATATACCAAGAAGCTTATCTTTAGACTACAAAATGGGGATTTTGATTGACAATAGCTGTTGCAGAATAGCAGGGATGAATTTATTTTTACTTGATCTACGACAGCGCTCTATTTTTCAGAATGTCTTTGGCACGTATGAAGGGAATGACAAGGCTTTAAAATTACATGGTGAGGTGGATGTATTTTTTTTAATGAAACTCTTTATTCTATATCAATTGTTTCTGAGAACGTGAAAAAGTAAAAACATGATTTTATCAATGCATACATTACACTATCCTAGTACTTATACTTTAGACTCCATCATGTTCTTATCTCAGGTACAAAGGATTTCTGTGAGCTTGAAAAGAGCCTAATGCTTCTTACTCCTTTGTGGACAATGCCAGAGTGTTTGTTTCTTTCATACCATAATCATGCTGAAGTGGCTTAGGACACCAGTTAATAATGACTTGCGTGCTCTCTTGTCATTTAGCTACACTAAAAGAGCTGAGATATAAAGCTCTTATCTTACTATGGTGGGTTTTTTCCCCCCACTCCAAGAAGAATAAAGCACTATTGAAGTGTTATGGAGTCGGAAAAACTAGTCACAGAAGGAAGAGGACTGCATTATTTTTGCCACTTCAAATCACCACTTCCATTGCTTCCCTCATATGAGGATCAAATCTGCAAAGAGAGACTCCTCTGTCTGTGCAGTCTTCAGTGTTATCCATACAATCTGAAAGGCTAGAAAATCAAGACTCTAAGTCACATGGTGTTAAAGATGTAAATCCACCCTTTTACTCTTATTTGTGAGAATGAAACACTGCCCTCCCCCTGCGCCATCACTCTTACCATTCTCAAAATGGCAGGCAGGGAGATCATGCGGTGCAATGCTAGAGGAGCTGTCCACCCTTCTGGTGCTGAACAAGAACCCGGTGATTGATTGGTTGATTGATTGATTGATTAACTGGGCACTACTCTGGGTGGTTTACTTCCAAAGTAACATAAAATGAATCACAAGTAATATCTTAAAAATAAACCACACATCTAGACAAATACAACAATCTTCTAACAAATAAAGAAAGAACTGAAAGGATGACATGCGGGAACAATCAAAATGACCAGTCTATATAATATTAAGAGAGGATACTGTCAAAGACTTTGGTAAACAGCCTTGTTTTGAGTATCCTCTTAAAGTCTGTGAGGGAGGAGGCCAGGTTCAGCTCCGCTTGGAGAGAATCCCATAAGGATGGGGCCACTATCGAGAAGGCCCTGTTTCTAGTAGATAATGTCATGGCCTCCCTCATTGTGGCAACCCAGAGAACCATGGCCTGAGAGGATTGGATGGCATGGGTGGATGTTTTTAGGGAAAGACATTCTGGCAAGTAGTGAGGTTGCAGGCACCTCAAACAAAAAGAGCCACTTATATCACGTTTGAGCTGGAGGTGAGAAGTGTCCCTGTTTCTTGACAAGCAGCACTGGCATGCTAAGACATTCAGTCTAATCAAGAGTGAGTAATGTTGCAAGAATATTGTGTTTGTTTTCATTTTTGATTATGCCTGTGAAGCATGAGAAATTGGGTGACTGCATGTCCTAGGGATAGGGGGATGATACTATTTTAGATAGCAGGCAAGGGGGTTGCCTGTTTGAATGCCGTCTCATATAAGCACACAGAAATCCTCCACACACATATAAAATTAGAATATTAGAAAAAAGGCTGTGCTTCAGACTTTGTCCCTGACAAAAGGAGAGCATGAGGGGCACACACAATTGCTGTACCCATAATTTGAAGCGATGCTGGTTCAAGATGGCTTTTATTATGGCTTGCCATCTGCCTGGTATAAAGAATTTTATTTCTACAACTGTTCTTTATATAATCAAAAGCCATTCCAGATCAATTTGACATGGGATTATTCTGGGACTGATTTTGCAGATCTACGAAAAATAGCATTCCACTGGAATGTATCTGCATTGTTACCAAGAGCCTGCAAGAAAGATTTGGATCCTTTTTCTTCTACAGGGTTAGTGAGCACACACAGGGGGAAGAAGTGGCTTCTGAATGCTGCATTCAGGTCCCTTAAGGCAGGAATAGAGTACTGTTTGGGGCTTGGGGTTGGATTTCCTTCTACCAAAAGGCAGGTCTTTGAAAAACTACTCTTTGGACTGTACCTTTTAGAATCCCAGAGCTTGTATGATCAGTAGGGGACTTTTAAAAGTAACACAAACACACGCCTCAAATTTTTCAAAAAGGAAGCTACTTCTGCAACATTCGACTGGAAAAAAACATCCAGGGGGAAGGGGCTTTGCGAAATAACTTGTGGGGCAGATGGGAAACCCCCTGAGATCATGTTTACCCTGCAGGGTAGAAATTACCCTTCCCTACCACCAAGGTTTATTCTGGCCCTATGAAAAGAGTCCCCTACCCATTAGCTACTCAAGGATATTGCAGCGCATAATACCTAATTAAAAGGAAGCCTTTCATCTTGGAGATTATAGCCAGTTTGTCCATTTTCCTAGCTTCTTGTTTCCTATTCCTTTGTGTTCTCATCATCATCAATATTATAATCAGGTTTCATTTCCAACATATGTTATAATAAGCTAATGCATGGCACCAATGGTAGAAAAACGTGTTGCACATTAACCTTAATGACACTCGGTCTATAGGATTATCAGCTGATAGTATTAGGTAGAGGCAGTGCCAAGTTTATATTGGTGCAAAGACAACAGGACAACATTATTTTAATGGATTTTTAATTGATGCTTAATTACATAACGGAATTGCGCACGGCATCCAATGGAAACATTATATTCCCTCTAAAGTCAATTCAACTGTATGTGCTAAATTGCATTTCCAGCATCCCACTGCTGCTGTTGGTAGGAAAAGGCACAGAGGCGAGATGGGCACAGGTATAATAACACAGCTCCAATATTTTTCTTCTTTGCCATCACTTTAGGATAGCAGTGATGAAGAGCTGAATGTATTCCAAACCAGCTGGATTTCACTGTGCAAATATATAATCTAAACAACTCTATTTGATGGATACTTAACAACAAGCTCGCACACCAGGCAGCTTAGAAAGACAGTTGTGAAAAATTACAATACTAGTGAACAGACATTTTGAAAATAATTTACAGGCCAAAGATAGCAGAAGAAAATAGCAGGAGGGGGCACCTATGGTAGAATTGACTGCTGATTTCTGAGAATAATAAGAAATTGGTGTTAGGATCTTAGGGAAGGTGATATATTTGCAACAAATCAATGATGTTATGTTATTGTGAGTCCAGTTCTCCTGACATGTAGCATACAAGACAATCCTTTCTGGCTTCAATAAAAATGTGAAGCATATCAGCAATAGTATAGCTTTTTAAGGAGGCATCACTGAGTGCCACTAAAATCACTCAGCAGGAGTGAAGAGGCCAAACATATGAATTATTTGTCATAAGGACAGAGAAAGCACATGGGGGGCATTATAAACATTGTAGATAATATCAGAATTTGCCTCATTCCATAGAAACTGATTTACCGTATGTTCAGGAGAGGAAGTACTTTCTCACACACCACTTTATTAGGGCCAAAAAACAGCTATTCTCATACTTTTCAATCATTCAGAAGCAGGTGTGTGTGGTCCTGATACAAATTGAGCATTATACACAGGGGAAAAAAGTTGAAAACCTCTTCCTTCCTCTCTACTTCCTTCTTGATATTTACCTGACATATATGGGAGAGGGGTTGGAACCAAACCAGACCCAAACATGACATTGTCACCAATATTCCCCCCTCCCATTTTTAAAACATTGTGTATCAGGGTGAATATTGAGGGGGAGAGCGGGACAAAGTTTAAACCCCATCTGCCCTGTTTGTCTTGATCCAAATCAAAGATGATTACTTGTGAGTGCTTTAGAAGTAACTGTCTGGTATAACTTGCCTCCAATTGCTAGTTGCAACTAGAGAAGACCCACTGAAACAGTGGAATTTAGTGTTTACTCCCATTCAGCAGATGAGTATGAGTGTAGCTGGGATTGGCAATTGGATTTAGGTCCCTGTCTTTAATGTAGTGTATCATTTGGCCATATGCTGCTAAGCACATAGTGTGAAGAAGAACCTTCTGTCATTTCTCCTTGAATACAAGACCTATTTCAGTGGTATAGAATGAGTTCTAAAAACATCTGTAATGTCTAAAGAGTGGATACTGATGTTCATCTAGTAGGTGTAAATCTTAGTAAAGACCTCAACCTTAATCTTCCATGTCTGAATCTAATCTAATAATCTAACCCATGGACAGGCTGCCTCCAGTGGGTAATGTGACCATGCTGGGTGTTCTTTCCTCTACCACCACTGGGCCACTGAAATTTCTCAATGAAGAAACAAGAGGAAGAGGGGAAAAGCCAGAACTAGCCTTTTAAAAAGATGTGTGACAAGTATGTGCCTTGTTTACGAACTTATTTGTGCTTCCATGAACCAATAATGCTAAAAACCGTATTTAAAATAAAGTGTATCACCTTACTGTTTTAAAGCCAAATTTGATTATGGGAGGGGGGATATTACATTACAAACTTTGGTGTTAGCTGCAGTAAAGAAAGCAGGAGCCATAAAAAAGGGTGGGCCCATGGAAAACTTGTTGCCTACTCTTGTACTGAATAATATAACATGCTGGCTCTCTGTCTACATATGGTATAATGCAACGTCTTGTTTTGCCATTTGCAAGTCAGTTTGGAATTGAGTATCACCTAGCTACATGGCTTTAAATACAGACTAGGCAATGTAAATTGTAGGGGGAGTAAGTCTATTGGTCATTCTGCACCCTGATGATTAAGTGAAACCTAACTACATTTTCATAAGCAGTAGACTACTGAAAATTACCTGATTGGAAAGCTATTGGCAGCATGGGAAGCTATTGTCTTCAAATATATCTTATAGAGATAATTAGGCACTGTGGGAACAGGAAGCTTGGACCATCATGAGATCCACAACCTTAGTTAGTCATGGAATCAGTCCTCCATTCTTTCAAGTCCATTTGTACCTTAGATTTTATGACTCACTTAAAAATTATTTATCTATAGTAGTGCTGCTGGTACAGCCCTTTCTAGGATAAGATGCAGTCTAGTCTGGATTCTGACTCAATGAAGGCCATTGGTCTTTGAAAAAAAAATATTTGTGGTCACAAGAGATGTACACTGGGTTTTCTCTTTTCTTGCCTATCGATTAAGATGTGGTGAATGTGCTGTTCTCTGGGTCAGCAAAGCCACATGAGATAGAATCAAGTGCCTTTTGTGTTTTATAGCTTTCATTTTATCCAAGGAGAACTCCAATGAGTCTCTTTCATTGTCTACATGTCTAAGTCTACATAGTAAATTGAAAAAGTTTGGATGTGTCAGATTTTTAAAAAAAAAATCATACAGATTACTAGGATTTACTTTCAAAAATATAATTGGAAAAGCTTGAAAATCCAGGATTTTATTGGTGCAGGAAGAGCCTCCACTGGCACAGATCACAATTATCCCACAGCATCATTGTGTCCATACTTGCTGTAGATATTTCACCAGCTGGTAGTCAACCTTCTGGTGATGAGTCTCTCTGTACTTAGAGAGGCAGAGCCTCAGATGGCAGAGACACAGTCTCTGGGGTCATATCTAAAGACTTACTAGCTCAGCAGAATGTTACAGAGACTACATCTACTGGCACGGGGCTTAAAGAGCACAAGGTACCTCCACCCCATAATGATATAGTCAAATAGGATTTTGAGGAGGTTCAAATGGGGACCGGATGATAATCTTGGTGTGCTGTTGCATTATGTGTGAAATAACTCGGGATGTTTGCAGTCTGCAGAACATGCTAGCAACAATTACCTGGTGGATCTTATTCTTGTACATTTTCACAGATATGCCTCACTGAGTTCAGTGGGACTTCTTCCCCCAAAAAACAGGCATAGAATTACAATTGCGGTTTCCAGCCTAGGGCTGTGAAAATCTGCCAGTCTCATTCTTGTTGAGTTTCTGTGTTTCTTACCAGCATTTTCATTCCATTCTTATTTCTGTATCAGATTGCAAGATTGTTTCTCTTCCCCATGGTATTTATGCACATTTTTTGTGTGTACATTATACCATGGAAACTTCCATCCAGAAATGTGAATCCAGTTGTTGTTGTTTTTCTCCCTTCCTTGTTCTAATTTCCCTATTGTTTTATTTAGCAAAAATGCTTTGTTTTATGGCATGTGGCTGAGTTTGTGACACTTGGCTTATGTGTTCATGTCTCAGAGGGAGTTCCTAGCTGCTCTGCACTTTGCTACAAGTGCCAGACAGTGGTGTAAAAAACAAAGCAAGCAAGCAAGAAAACAAACACCCTTCCCTAAAATATTTATCCCTATAATAAATCCATGTGAAAAAGCCATTGTGTTGATCTCTACTTTCAAGAACATGAAATCACAGAGAAAAGTTCTTCTGGTGGCAACTATATCCAACAATACCTCAGACTCAGCAGAAGGAATGAACGGGACCCTTAATTGGTTCATAATTTTCATGTCTCTCCTAATATGTTTCAGTGCAATCTGCACTTTCACATGTTATCTATTTATATCTGATTTGCATAGCTTCTATCTGAGGACTAGAAACTAGTGATTGTCCAGTGCACTATCCCATCTTGTTAGATGTTTATTTTAAGATGAAATGTCAGGGATATAGAGTCTTCAGAAAATTTTGATACGGTAAGCTTCATTTTTTAAATTCATATGTGCTTTCTGACAAAAGTAAGTGAAACTGAGGGCAGAACTAGAAGGAGGGATTTGGAGTGGTCTGGGATGCATTTAAAAGACTCTATCTTCAGTGTGATTTATTTTATCTCACACTTGATTAATCCTTCCATTCACATGGGAGTTGTTTCTTCTCCCATGGAAAGCACTTCAGATCACTCCAATTTCTTCCCTTTCTATTATTGATCCCCCCCTCTTTCACCCCCTTTCCCACCTTTTGTCATGGCTGTCATTCCACTGGCTGCAATGACACCACCCTCCAATTTGGTTTAATTTAGTTAGTGGCATAGTGCTACAGCAATACCTCAACCTAGCATGAATACTTCCTTTTATTTATTTTAAAAATATTCTTCTTAGCTGCATCACTTAAGAGAATATTTAAAAAAAATATGAGAAGAGGAAACAGCAGAGGTGGTTTATCTGCTGTCCTTTCTATTGTCACAACCCACTACACATGTCACAGAGTTTTCACCCACAGCTCTACTGGGGAGCAAATGAAGCCACACACAGACTGCAGAACAGTATGATCAGGAGCACTCCCAATCACATCAAATAAACTTCAGCTGTAGTGCTGTGCCAGAAAGGAGCAGAATAACTCACAAAAAGGGTGGGATGAATTGCTCTTACTTAAAACACACATGGTTGCTGGAAAATAGGATGAGCCAAACCACACCAAAAGTGAACCAAATAGCAAGCTATACAGCATGCTCATCTGATCACCCCCTGATTCAAGGAAGCAATGAGAACACATATTGTACTCCAAAACTGTGTTCATTATGGAAGCTTAACAGACTGAGTAACTTCCTGAATAAACTCTATCACTGAACTGAATTCATTGGAAAAACAAATCAATATAATACTGCTTATAATGACTATGTTTTTTTTAATAAGTCAACAGATTTCCTATTAATTAACCAGTGATTAAAGTCAACTAGTGAGAATTAATCACAGCATGGAAAAGTCCATGTGTGCTTGATTACAATGGTGTTTGCCCTTCAGGCAAGAAAGCAGCAAGTAAATGCCACAGAATGAGCAGATTAAATTACAGCTATACTGGTGTGTTTGCCAGAGATTCCAGCTTTTTCCTTTCCTAGTGTACTGGGTCCTATGAAGTTTGTCTGCTAATCTTGTTGTGCGAAGTAAATAAAAATTCATAGCCATTTCTCAAGAACATGTCATTGTAATCTGCTGAATGCATGCACTGAGAGCTTTATGGGGGGGGGGGGATCAGAAAATCCAGCCAAGATCACATGTGTGACATTGTTGAAACCAGGACATCCAATAAATATTTTTAAATCTTGTTAATAGTCACTTTCCAATTTATTTAGGACAACTTCTGGACTTTTCAAAACCATTCCAATCATTCAAATATTAGCATATAATTTTAGTACACAGCATTTTTCAGGCATATGGAAAAATAAAACTCATATTAATAAAATCACAATGTTAAAATTAAGAAATGATTAGGCTCACCACAGAATCACAAAAGAAAGCAAAAGAAAACAACAACAACAAATCCTACACCTAGGATCCTAAATCTGGTAAGTACAGATTTATACAATACTATGCATGCTGTGTGCTATAAAAATATGGAAGAAACTATCCAAGGTCCTGAAAAACTTACATTCTGACTCTAAAATGTGGGAGATCACTGTTGACCAGCATGTTTACAAAAAGCACAGGATGCAGTTTTTAAGGAATTAGACAAGCTCAAGAAAACAGAAGCAGAATACTTAATTTAATCATAATGTAGTCTAGTACATAGTTTTCCTTTGATATTAAAGAAACATTGATTTTTTTCCCCTTTATGATATTTGTGAGGATTTATCCTCATTCCTTTCTCTAGGAATGTCCCTGGAAGCAATGTTCTGTCATCTTACAGCATCACTCCCATGGGTATTCAGGCCCTCATTTTCAAAGGAACCTAGCCAGTCTGGTGAGCTCAGGCAGGCCATCCCTTCAAATTTGGGGTTCTTTTGACCTAACACTAATAGCAATACCATTTATTCTGAACCTTACATTTCAGTCTGGGGGCTACATAGGAAGCTTTCTACTCCCTCAGCCACTAAGTTCAGCAGTCCATGTTATAAGGCAATTGCAGGAAATAACTCAAACTTTTTGCAACATTTTCCTTATCATTTCTTCCCCTGATCTGTCTTTTCTCTCCTGAAGTCATTGTGTCATGCAAATGTAGTTTGGCCCTCAACAGAGGCAAATTCTGGGATCATACTATTACTGAGGAGACTAGTGCAGCTGTGGGTTTTCTCCACAGCAAAACAATTAATTCAGTATTCTATTTTCTGCACAGAATTCAACAGGGAGGATGCCATTCTTACCCCTCCATACTGAAAGTCACCAACAAAAGAAACAATGTAAAATTCAGTGTAGAATCTCTCACACTTTGAGTCTAGTTGTGTCTTTTCTTATTGATATGCTGTATCTGTGGAGAGTTAGCAATGTCCCATACTTTCCTCACAACCGTCTGTCCCATCTGTTATGCTTTACAAGTACACTAAACCTCCGAGAGGAGTCTTATGCCTATGGGACTGCTCTTTCCTCAGTAAGACAGCTTTTATTTAATAATAGATCACCAATTATGGGTCATTTAATAAAGGAGATATCCTAAATCTATAAGGAGAAATCTGTGAAACTTGCAGAACATTTGGAAGGAAGGAAGGAAGGAAGGAAGGAAGGAAGGAAGGAAGGAATGGATCGATGGATGAGAACAATCACAAGTAAGTCTTTTAGTTCACTTGAAAATGGATGAACCAATCGCTATGAACACTAAGATTAAGAATGTCAACTAAGGGAACAAAAGGACTTCTGTATGGCAGAGGTTTTAATCCTCATTTCTCTACCTGTGACCTTGATGATAGTTTTCCCTTTACTTGAACAAAAGAGGGGGGGGGGAAATCCACTATATATAAAAAGCTGATCCCTGATACACACTTTTCAGGGTAATATATATCACAGACCAAACATTTCCTGATAGACTAACTGATAAACTAGTAAATCATACAGAATTGTGAATATGGATTGTGAATATGGGTTGGCATACAGTGCTTGATGTCTAATGCCACACAGGGAATGCTAGGCAGTTTGCCATAGGCTGTCTGGCTTCAATTAGTTCACCTATGCTCACCTGGAATTTTAGAATGGATGAGCAATATGGAAGGAAGGAAGGAAGGAAGGAAGGAAGGAAGGAAGGAAGGAAGGAAAAGTATGTAACCACGGCCCGTAAAAAAGCAAACAGTAAACTATAGAATATTAAATGACTAGAGATAAAAATGAAATTATGCTATTTTTATAAAGATACACAATAAATTATATAAATCTTGTGAAACTAGCATAGATTTCTAATTAGAAGAATGGAATAATAGTAAAGCAGAGCCCTCCAGATACTGTTGGACTGTAATTCCCATCAGCACTGAATAGCATAGACCATGGAGAGAGATGATGGGAGTCACAGTCCAGCAGCATCTGAAGGTCTGCAGTATACTCACATTTGCTCTAGGCTGTGAAGGATGATGATGATGGTTCAGTCTTCTAACTAAAACTCTTTCCAAAGTGGGGGACAGTCAGTACTTCAAGCAAAAACATCAACAAACCAGCATTCAAGATAACATGTTTGTACAAATTGGTGGAACTGATTAAGAGCTAACCAGGCATTAGCTATAGGGAGTGAGAGGTATGGGGAAATGTTTCCTCTTAGCAAAGGTCTTATAATTAATTCTGAGGTCTATTTGTTTGTTTGTTTTTTGGGTTTTTTGCCACAGAATTAATGGGAGCTATCAGTTGCTATACAAGACTATAACAATGTACATGAATAGATTTGGTTATACCAGGCAAGTACAACCCGATTTTGGCTTACTGTAAAGATCATAGAACACCTGTTTCCCTTATCTCCACAATGTCACAGACATCAAATCCAGCCATTCTCTTATCCAAAAATGTAAGAAAGGGAAACCTTATAAACAAAAAGGACGACTTAAAGTATTTGGGAAAGAATATTTATTGGTGGGCCAATCTTGCCAAATTCTGCTATTTTAGCTCTAAAATCAAAACAGGTGAATGTGTTGTGAAGCCACGGTTACTGCATTAATTAATTCAACTGAGACAATGTTACCAGCAACAAAATTGTAGAGATATGTGAAACCTGTTCAATTCATACGATTGCTAATGGCAAAAGACACTGCCGTCATCACTGTGCTGGCAACAGTTCACCTGCTTGTGTCTGGGAAGAAGGAGAGGCCCAAAGGGCCTCTGTCCCGTTTGACCAGCTGCTGTATTGCTTGATACATTTGCCTCCTTCCAAAATGTAAGTTGTTTCCTTAGAGGAAAGAGACAGAATAACATGTAATGGACGACATTGGGCTCTTCAAGTGCTCTATTCAAATTCACACTTATAAAATGGTTTTTCCAGAAGAAACATTAAATGCTAATCACATTTTCCGAAGTGAGCACCTAAGTTTCTTACCTGTTGTAGGTGACAGAATGCCACATATGGTGCACTTTTTTTGGGTGATCCTCAAGGCTTTCCCTATGTTCTCATTCACGGGACCACACCAGCACCTTTCCTCTTATTCCATTACTGACAGCCTTTGGTAAAGGGCATTGCCAAGAATTGTTTGGATGTTTAACTATATTATTTGAGTTCCGTATTTATCTCCCTACCTGTCAGAACGCCTCTCCCTAAGGTCATCCTCCCATCCCATCTGCATCTCCCAATCTTTGACGTTGTGGGTGGCCACTCCAAAGGAGGCCCAGAAGCTGGAAACAAGAAACTGGGCCTTCCGGGTAGTAGCTTTGAAACTCTCTTCCTGTGAAGGTGCAATTAGCCCCCATCCTCCTGACTTGGCTTGTCCACTAGATGGGCAGGTAATAAGTTTTTTAAAAATAAATACATAAAAATAATTAAATATATAAATTATTGGTGGATTGTAACACAATGAGAAGCAATGTTATCCTTTTTGAATCACAATTGTAATTATTTTAGTTACTTTTATCATTACAAGTGTGCCCACACAGTTTAAACACATTTTATACCATAGCCCACTGACTTGTAATATAATAACAGTTTTTAAAATCTACTTTTAATCCACCCTGGATTGGGAAGTGGTGCAGATGCTTCAGCATGCCTGAAGTTTGGCAGTGATCCTTGGTGCCTGGAAAGAAAGGGTATCATATCCTGATTCCTAGCTCAACACTATATTACCTTTGCAAAGGCAATTTGGCAGGTCCTTCCTTCAAACTGCAGTGCTGGGGGTACGGGCAAAAGAAATGACATTGATTAAAGTTTGTCTTCAACCTAACAGGTAGATATGGATGCTCTTGTCCTAATCTGTTTATCCAACAGCTGGACATCAGATGGGAGGAAAATGTAAAATATGATTTTTTTCCCTCTCTCTCAGCATGAGATCACCCATATTCTGGGTGAACTGGAAACAGAAACCAGAACACATTGATAGAAGCATGAAATTAATTACAATGCAAAGGTCAATATGAATTTTCATTGCTAATGAATTCTCTCTAATCATTTTTTTTAAGTACACCATGAAACCTGAGACTTCTCCACTACACAGAAATAGCAGACAGTGAGCAGCAGGAAAAATCTGGCTGCTTGTACCCTGATAACAAATTTCACTTAAATGCAGAAGGTATGATGGATACCTACAGAATACCACAGAAACATGATCAAAGGTATAAGACTTCATACTGGGGCAATAGCTTTATTATGTCCATTCAACATCATAAAATAGGGCCAAACTGTACATTACAGACAGTGTATCATGAAAAGAAGTTTCTTACCTTTTTAAAGCATCTGATTATAGTTGCCTGGAGTTTGAGAAGCAGTTTGCACAGTTTTGTGGTAAGTTTCCAATAGCTAAACATTGCCTTCATTTGAAAAACTGATTTCTTGGACGTGAAGATCTGTCTGAATCACATCTCTAGAATATTCAGCTCTAATGATGAATCATTTGCAGCAGTGGTTCCTGACCTTGAGCAACGTAGGTGGACTGCTACTCCCAGAAGCCTTCACCACTAGCTGTGCTGGTGAGGGTTTCTGGGAGTTGCAATCCAAGAATACTTGGGTTAACCAAGGTTGGGAACCACTGATTTACAACATACAGTTTGGACCAGAGATGGAAAGTTTAATAGAAAAGTGTTAACCGAAGTATTACTTTAAGTCCAAAATTCTAATCCAGAAAATTTAAGCCAGAGTGGGCAAATTTTTAACAGTTATGTTGATGTTAAATTACCATTTAAATTGTGACTATAGTCAAGCCTTGCTAGAAAAATCCCATCCTTATTTCATTCCTCTCATCCTATATCCTGATTTTGAATTTCGAAGAGAAGGAAACAGCTACATTATTTTTTTTTAAAAAAGAAACATTTCTTGCACCATCAAAACTTTTCCCTTTCCCTTATAATCTTATATCTTAATAATAATCTTTGAACTGCAGAGCCGGAAGGGACCCTATGGATCATCAATTCCAGGCCCTGTCAAGGAGACACAGTGGGGAATTGAACTCCCAACCTCTGGCTCCGCAGCCAGAGACCTTAGCCACTGAACTATCCAGCAACTCATTTTTACCTTCTCTCTTTTTAGTTTACTTGTTCCCAAGTGAATCCCACCCATAGTCTCATGTAATCAAAATTCAGTTTCCTGGGAAAGGTAAAGAAGCTTTATGTGGTATGCAATGTAGAACGTAAGGGCCACCTTCTTGATGGGAAAAAAAAGAGATCACCATATTCTTCTAAGCCATCATTACCTGTTGGTTCAATATTGTTTAACTTTGCACTACAAGACTCATTAAATAATGAAGGCTACCAGATTTGCAGTCGTTCATTTTTTAGATTTGCACTCCATGTGTCCACCAAAGCACAACCTTCATTTTTAGTGAGGATTAGTTCAGCTGCTTAATAGTGCAAACTGATGCAGATTTACTCAGAAATAAATCTTATTGACTTCTTATTCCTTTGTATTGGTTGATTTATGTATTTGTTATATAGTGAATGAAATCCTGCTGCTTAGCATAGTACAGCCCACTGGAGTAGACCCATTGAATCAGTGGGGGTTTAGCAAGTCAGCTCCTCCATAGGTTCCATTGATTTGAATGGGTCTATTCTATGCACGACTTTCTTTAGCATAAAGAGATCTTCATGTGCCTTGGTGTAACTAGGCTTCCTGTAGAGGATGTTTGAGAAGGGAGGGAGAGAGGGAGTGCTACCCAGCATGTGGCAGGCACAAGGTTGGGAAAAGTCCAGTAAAGCAAACAGTGAGTAAGTTATCTCTTGTAGTTCTCATTTTCTCCTTATTTTTTTTTTTGCCCTTCATGCTGGCAAATTCAAGTCAAAAAGCATTGCTTGGGGGTTGATTTGGCTCTTGTGCTATGATGTTCAATCTGAATATCTGAAGGATGCTTGTCCAATGATGGATGTCCTAGGCAATTGTGAACTTTCAACTTAAACTATTGATGTAGCCATACTACAAATTATAGCAGTTTCTTTCTACTTTAAGTGTCATAGCTCCATCCTATGGACTGCTAGGATTTGTAGTTCGGTGAGAGACTTAGAATTCTCTGCTCTAGCGCCGTCCCCTGAATTACAGCAGAGGATTCTAAGTCTCTCACTAAACTGCAGATCCCAAATTTCCATAGGATGGAGCCATGGTATTTAAAGTGGATCTGCTATTCTAAATCCAGCAGCACTTATATTCTACTCAGTTACTTTATTCTCCATTGTTCAACTCAGGGCCAGATATTGCTCAGCCACTTAAAATGAAGCAGCAGGTTGGCATATGATTCTGCCCAGGCCATCTATACTATATATAGAAGTTACCCATTTCTATTAAAAGAAGAAAGTGCCTTAATACTGGGAAATTGCATTTTCATGTTGACCTGCCAATGTAAGCCAAGTATCTGGAGGGCTATGTCAGAAATCAGGAGGACAGCTTTTGCCAACCTAGACAATACAGTCATTGTGTCATAAGGGGCAAAGTTCCACATTTTGCAAATTCACTTGTTTTTTCTTGTTTTTTCTTTCATGATTGGTTATCAGGAGGCTTTGTTTGTAAGATTGATTACTGAGACATGATGTTTTGAAGTAATATTGTGCCTGGAATTAAAATGTTCTAAAAAGATAAAAGCCAGTATGGTATAGTGGATTAGAACATTGGTATGCAGACCTGCAATCACTTCCCTGCTTGGCCATGGAAACTCACTGGGGGAAGAGCAGACAGTGGCACTGGTAAAATTCACATACCTTGAGCACCCAATTCAAATTGCCATACGTCAGATACAATCTGATAGTACATAACAACAGTATGAAATGCATGTTTATTTTAATATTTGATTTGATCCCTCTGTTCCAATCCAGGGACCTTCTGCTCTTCACAGAAAGACAATTAGGGTGTGATCTGAGTCTGGAGACATAAAAATCTTTAGTCTTCTCCTAGATCTCTTTGGAATTGACTGTTCAATGCATCTTTCCATGGTGTAGTAGTAACAACCCCCAAAATATCCAGTGGGCCTCTTATCAAGGTCAGCAGAGGGCATGTACACCCATGAGTTAATAAAATATTTCTATGCCACCTTATCTCTGAGGGCAGCCTAGGCAATGTCTGTCATAATATACTCCAAGTGTCAAAATGCTAACAATATTTAACTAATGGAATATATCAAATCAAATGCAAGTGGCAGCAGAATAAAGCCAGAGCTATTATAATTGCAAGTTAACGCGGGATACTGAAGTGAGATTTGTAAAACAGAATAAAATCTCCTAAGAGCAATTAAAAACCTGGTAGAACAGAACTGTCTTTACAAGGTAATCCAAAACCTGATCACACACCATGCACAGAGAGAACTGGGTGGCTAAATAACGGTTTCCTTGGTAACGGGGGATGCATTTCTTCTTCTAATGCCCCCGCTTTCTGCCATTAACAATTTCACAAGCTTTCATGAAAGGAAATTGCCCCCAAAGGGTTCCATACTTCAGATGAAGGGGGATATATTTTGCAAAATACAAAATATCTGCCTCATGGCAGAGGTAGATATTTTGTCCATAATAATAATCGGAAGCACAGGACATTCTTATACTCTGGAAAGTTGACTTTTAACTCGGCCAGTAACAAAAAATCTGCAATGAGATGTTTCAGTTTGAAATTAGAAATGGTAGAGAGGGAAAGGAGGGTGGCAATTTCTCAGGTGAGGTCAGGAAGAAAAAAAAAACACTCTACAACCTTACCTGTGGTGTCAGGAATAATGGTTCCCTTCCTCACTTTAGACTTTTTTTCCACCACTCACCTCTGCAGTGGCAAAGCTTATCAGTGTATCCAGCAGAACACCTTGAAATTATATCAGGTTTTAGCATTATTTGAAATTGCAGACTCCCTCCCTCCCTCCCTCTCTTTTTAAAAGCACCAAACTAATGTTTCACACTCTTTAAGAGGGGTCTGAAGAGGCAAAATGGTGAGAAAACACTTGAATTTTGGAATAGTGCTTGATATTAAAGGTTAATTGTATAAGTTTATGGTCCTGTGAGGCTCGCTGCCTCTGTCTCTGGTGGAACCAGTGACCTTGGAGTCTCCCACCAATAATTCCATTAGGTCCAGGTTGCTAATGAGTTTTACTTTTTGTTAGAATGGGTGTTTTCCACAGTGGTTCCCTGTTACTGCCCTCCTGCACCCCACGGGACTCTGTTGTATGCACTAGTCTCCTGGATACAGTCAGTTCAGTACTGGCCTCAGTTCCTGTCACTGTCATGTCAGTGAAGTCCTTGTAACAAACAAATCCAGTTGAAGACAGGGCTCGGAGCCTTTCAGTGAGGGCTGGCAGAGGTGGCTGGAAAGCACTCATGGTCCTCCTGCTTCTTGTCAAAACTCCTCATGCTCAAATGCTGGTGTCTGTGCTGCCAGCACCTTAGCTAAGTGGGGGTGGGCACCATAGGACCCATCAGGCATCTTGGGTGCCATGAAGCTCATGGCTAGAGCCTTTTCTGGGGCTAGAGTGATGGACATTCCTCTCCTTCAGTCTTGGCCTCAGCCCCTAGCCACCAGACACTGTTGGGAGGCTGTTGCCAAGGGTCATCATCCTGCTACCAAGCCAGCTCCACAGTCAGGCAGAGGATGAATTCCAGCTCCTTCTTTTAACCCTCTAAATGGGCCTTCCTCCCAACCCATCAGTTGTTCTGTGTCTCCCAGGAGATAACTGGGCTTCCCTTCTTCCAGCTTTCCTGAGAGCCCCAAGCAGATGCTCCACCCCGGCTCTCAGGCATATATGGGCCAAGGGCAGATGGCCTGCCAGGGGCACTGGTGGTGATCCCCTCACACATGTTTACAGACATCAGTACCTCTGTAAATTTTGAGCTGGCAAAGTTCCCCAATTTTCTATGCAGAAACTAGTTCCATCCCATTTCTTGAATGGGTTTAAATTTTCCTGCACACTCTTTAAATGTATGCATTTTGTGTGCATTCTTCAAATGTATTCTATTAATCATAGAATGTCTACTGACATGTTATAAATCTACTGAGTTCTCTTTGTGTATTTTTCAAACTTCTGCACATTGTCATGTTGTCAAATAGAGATGGGCACAAACCGCTGAACTGGCAGTTTGTGCTGGTTCATGCCATTAGATGAATAGGTGTTCGGCACTTCCTAGCTCCACCTCCTCTGGTGGGCTCCCACTCAGACACAGAGCCTGAAAGAGGCAGTGCAAGGAATCTGGGGTGTTGCCTCTGAGTTGGTGTCAGCCAGAAGACGTGGGGCTCGGAACCACTGAACACCTGTTTGTCCAAAGGATAAACTGACATGAACCATCGGTTTGGCAGTTCATGCCCATCTCTGTTGTCAAACACTTTCTTTCATGAAGTTATCCAGTGGTCAAAAATAGACATGGGAGCTTCAGCAGCTCAGTGGGGAGACTCATCTTCCGCGTCCTCACTGGAGTGGTCAGCTGTGGGAAGAGGCAGACTAGCACCATTGGGACTACGTCCACGACTGGCATGATGTTGCCACCACCGGGCGTGCGCACACGCAGGAACCTGGTAAATAGCCTGGGCTGGTTTTGGGGGTGGAGAAGAACCTCTGGGACACCTGTGCTGGTGGGCTTCGTATTCATCTCCCCCGGGAGACAAATACGAAGCTCCCATGTCTAGTCAGAAATGTACAATGGTCCTGTGCTTACATCACAAAATCTCTCTAGTCACGGGATCAGAATTAAGCCTCTGGAGCAGCAGCACTCTGTGTCTGGCCATACCATTATCTCCTCCTATAATGTCCTATTTGGAATGATGCTATGCATGATAAGCAGTACCTAGGATCTTGCATAGGAAGGAGTTGGATGCTACTCACTGGTGGCTGCTTTGAGGTCCACCACTGTCTCTTTCAAACAATTTTCTCTGCACCCCATTTGCATCACCTGTGAATGGGGAGAGGATCTGGGCACAGGAGCCTATAATCAAAGCATAAGAACTATCCCTTCTCACAGAGACAAAGATTTCCTTGTCTCCATGAGTGTCCTGTTCCAGTAGGTAATGTATGACAGTGATTCTTGCAGAATCCCAGCAGGCAGTTGCCTTTGAGAGTGGGTCATTTTGTTGTATCTCTGCCTCAGAGATGTGTTTGAATGACTCACCACCAAGAGAAATTCAGCAATTAATTTGGTTTAACTGATTGGATGAAAGGGCCAGAGCAGTGAATTATGAAGAGATGCAGAATCACATTTGCCCCCTTACCCCAGAATAATGACGCGAGACCAGAATTATGGGTTAAACATGGGCCACACTTTATTGAAATAATAAATGTTGCCAATCCTTTGGCAAAGGGGGGGGGGTCCTGCCATAGTGTGGAATCAGGTTTAAACACAGAGGTCTGAACGGACCTTTTAACAAACAAATGGGCGAGTCCCTGGCCCAAGTTTTCGCAGCCGTGAAGACGGAGAGAAACCCGGCGCCCAAATTTGACCACCCCCGGACCTCAAGCCACCCTCTCCTTGTTGACTGTTGGTCTGGGTGTGGCCCCAGCGCATCTTCCCCCCCCCCCCCCAAGCACTGTAATCGCACAATCTGCAGCACTGGGAGTTCAGATGAGCTATACCTTACCTGAGATTGCTATGGGACTCACCAAAAACCTGTTTTATCCGCACTACCTGCCACCACATAGGGACTAGCCATGCTAAGTCCCATGCCCACCATCGAGCTCACCAAGCTCCAAAAGCAGCCCCCCCTTGATGTCTTCAAGGAAGACATCTAAACCTCGTTCGGATAGATGTATGCCATCTGACCGAAAAAACTCAGGCCTATCCATGCGGATCCTCTGGTGACCAATCACCGATTCAAGGCCGCTGCAATCAGCTCTGCAGACTACCCTGCTAACACTCCTTCGTGCAGTGTCAGTGGGCCAAAAATGCCTCACATCCCTCCGTGCCAGCCGAGGGATGATCATCGGCCATACAATGTTCATGGCAGGGTACGGTGCCCTCACCGATCGAAAAACTCAGGCCTATTCGTGGATCCTCTGTCTACAAATCACCGATCCAAGGCCGCTGCAGACAACTCTGCAGACTACCCTGTTAACACTCCTTCGTGCAGTGTTAACGGGCCAAAAATGTCTCACATCCTTCCATGCCAGCCGAGGGATGATCGACAACCATACAGTGCTGATTGCAGGGTAGTTGCCCTCGACCATGTGGGGTCACATATTACATCACGGATCAAGGCCTTTTCCATGCATGGCCAGATCATTACCGCCTGGTGTATTACCTACACATCTGGGGGATGTTGACCAAAAGCAGCCGCTCAGCAACGCTGGCCCCCACTGCATTCCACGGAACCCTCTCCATTCGATATGTGCTCCAGCTCTGCGATCCAGATTGTCCCCCCATGGGGATGTGGAAGCATATACATGCTGCCCAGAAAACATAACTGTGGCCAATGATCATGATCCGCCTATGCCTTGCCATTGTGACCAAACCTGCAATGATAAACAGAAACCAGGCCCCTGCCTATACATTAGGAAGTGTTCCAATATACCTGTGATAAGTGGAAGAAGCCCACCGCCCGATCCATTTTATATCTTCTGGAGGGTAGCTTAGGGCCGCTGCAGTAGATGCCGCACCCATTCTAAAAGAGTGTGTACCAGATTTCAATCCCTGAACTCCGACCTTGTGCAGTGCCGTGTCAGTCAGTTTCCAAAACTGGTACTTTGTTAATCGGGAACTATCCCAATGCACAAAGAAATATTCCCACACAGGTCCCCAATCTTCAGATATGCCTTTATCACTTTTACCAGGCAAAGTTCTTTCACATGGCAACATGTTAAAGTGATGTGGACTCCCCTACCTTGCTGATCGGACTTGAATCGGCGAATGTGAATCTGGACTGTCCCGTCTACTACCCTAACAACCTACCCTTGTAGAGCTACTTTGGCCATATCTCCTTCTCCAGTAGCAACCACTTCACTAATCCTGAAGGTGCTGAAACAAGGTTAACAGGACACCGCCTTGAGTAAAACTACCTCATAATCATCTCTACAAAGGACATCCCGCTGGTTACCAATGTTTTCCAAAAGCGCCGGTGATATGGGTGCTCTCATATCTTAACCCTACCCCTCTCCTTGAACCAACCTTCAATCATCTTCCTAATGCAGTAGTCCTGGTGTGTTATCTCGATACCCATGAACCCTAGCATGGAAGGCAAGCACAGACTTCCTGCCGTGTATAGATCCTGGCGCTATTCCCTTCCTATGTAGATAGACCAGGAATTGCTAACTGTGTGCCACGTCATCTCCAATGCTGTTTGCTGTGGTCCAAACAGTCAAAGGCTTTTGCATAGTCAATGAAGCAGAAGTAGATGTTTTTCTGGAACTCTCTGGCTTTCTCCATAATCCAGCGCATGTTAGCAATTTGGTCTCTAGTTCCTCTGCCCCTTCGAAATCCAGGTTGTACTTCTGGGAGTACAATATATATAAGCAAAAAACTATACTTTTCTCCTGGATTTTGAACTGCAAGAAGTTATCTGAGATGAGGCATACATTTAGCAAAATATTGCATCCAATTAGTAGTCCCACTGTACTAAGAGTACACCCATTGAATCAACTGGATTTATAACAGTGTTGACTCGTCATTCAACACAGACTTCAATGGGACTACATCTTGGATTTTGGCCACAGTGTGTACAGAGATCAGCAGATGCCTTTTCTGTCTCTAGTCATGCACGTGCTCTGAGCTATTTAAAACCTGAACACATTCCAAACACACTGAATTGCAGATGATCCAAATTTGGACACCAGTTACACATGTGGCTGGCTTGTGCAGCACACTTTGGCGTAGTCAATGAAGTGCAGTAATAGCAGTGAGGCCATGAAAAGCTTCAGATACAGCTGGAATAACAATGCCTCTTTGATTTAATGCCAGTTCAATAACTGAAACAAAAGCTATAAGATTTTTAATAACTTGATCCCTAGCCAGCCTTTCTGAAAAGACACTAAAAAGAAACAGATATATATCCCTATTTGATGGAATACTTGACACTGGTAGTTCAGCTGAATCCTCTCTTTATTTTCTCACTATGAACTGGAGGGAACACAAATGAATGGTGATGGGAGAGGGAGAGATGAAATGACAGAATTCCACATAATAAGACTTTCCATCTCCAGAGGTTGGCATGTGGTTACTTTCATGATTTCCATGCATTTGTCAGAGGGAAAGATACATAAAATGCATATCAAAGAGCTTGAACTTGATTTATTGGAAATTTTATTTCATTCTCATCTAAACTCCATAGCTGAGAATTGTCATCTGCAGCTTGGTGAATTGTCATCAATATGTGGATGACACTCATCTCTACTTCTCTTTATCATCAAGGTGGGCTGGGACTGTACAGGTGCTGGACCAATGTCTAGAGGATGTAATGGGCTGGATGAGGGCCAATAAACTGATGTGGAATCTCAATAAGATGGAGATTGTGTGGTTCCCAGGTCCAGGAGTTGGGAAGGAGACCTGTTCTGGATGGAGCAATTCTCCCCCTGAAGGAGCACGTGCATAGTTTGAAGGTACTTCTGGATTCATCTTTGCCATTGGAGGGCTCACATGAGCTCAGTGGCTCTGAGTGCCTGAAATAGGTAATCAATCAAGGCAAGTAAGCTTTCACTGGTCTGTCACTTCCAACAATTCCTGGACAGGGATGACTTGGCAACAGTAGTCTATGGTAACCTCCTGGTTAGACTACTGCATTGCACTCTACTTGTGGCTACCCTTAAAGATGAAACTAAAGCTGCAGCAAGTGTAGTATGCAGCAACCAGACTGCTAACAGGAACATCTTTCAGAATGCACACAATACCAGTTCTGAAGGATTTTCTCCTGCTGCCAATATGCTTCCAGTCTCAGTTCAAGGTGTTAACAATGGCTTACAAAGCCCTAAATGCTTGGGACCTGGATATTTGAAAGAGTGCCTCTCCCAATATAAACTGACCCAGTCACTAAGATCTGCTAGAAAGGTCCTCCTCTACGTCCCACCACTGAGAATGGTTAATCTTGTGGAGACATGAGGGAGGGCTTTTTCTGCCATAACATCCCAACTGTGGAATGCTCTCCTTTGGAGGCTTGATTATTGTCAACTTTGACATCATTTTAGCACCAAGTCAAGACATATTTATTAGAACCTTTCGGGCTTCAGGATCATGGCCTGGGCAGGGTTTAGTGCTAAGGATTTAATGTTTGAATGTGTCTAGGGAATTTAATTTAATTTTGTTTCAAGTTACTTGATTTTAAAATCTTTTACTTATCATATGTTTTTAAACAATTTTGTATAGCCCTGTAAGCCATCCTGAAATCCTCTGATATAGGGTGGACTATAAATGTTTAAAAAAAGTCTACTTCTGCTTCATTGACTACGCAAAAGCCTTTGACTGTGTGGACCACAACAAACTATGGCAAGTTCTTAAAGAAATGGGAGTGCCTGACCACCTTATCTACCTCCTGAGAAATCTATATGTGGGACAGGAAGCAACAGTTAGAACTGGATATGGAACAACTGATTGGTTCAAAATTGGGAAAGGAGTACGACAAGGCTGTATATTGTCCCCCCTGCTTATTTAACTTATATGCAGAATACATCATGCGAAAGGCAGGACTGGAGGAATCCCAAGCCAGAATTAAGATTGCCGGAAGAAATATCAACAACCTCAGATATGCAGATGATACCACTCTGATGGCAGAAAGTGAGGAGGAATTAAAGAACCTCTTAATGAGGGTGAAAGAGGAGAGCGCCAAAATGGTCTGAAACTCAACATCAAAAAAACTAAGATCATGGCCACTGGTCCCATCACCTCCTGGCAAATAGAAGGGGAAGATATGGAGGCAGTGACAGATTTTACTTTCCTGGGCTCCATGATCACTGCAGATGGTGACAGCAGCCACGAAATTAAAAGATGCCTGCTTCTTGGGAGGAAAGCGATGAGAAACCTAGACAGCATCTTAAAAAGCAGAGACATCACCTTGCCGACAAAGGTCCGCATAGTCAAAGCTATGGTTTTTCCAGTAGCGATGTATGGAAGTGAGAGCTGGACCATAAAGAAGGCTGACCGTCGAAGAATTGATGCTTTTAATTGTGGTGCTGGAGGAGACTCTTGAGAGTCCCCTGGACTGCAAAGAGAACAAACCTATCCATTTTGAAAGAAATCAACCCTGAGTGCTCACTGGAAGGACAGATCCTGAAGCTGAGGCTCCAATACTTTGGCCATCTCATGAGAAGAGAAGACTCCCTGGAAAAGACCTTGATGTTGGGAAAATGTGAAGGCAAGAGGAGAAGGGGACGACAGAGGATGAGATGGTTGGACAGTGTCACTGAAGCTACCAACAAGAATTTGACCCAACTCCCGGAGGCAGTGGAGGACGGGAGGGCCTGGCCTGCTCTGGTCCATGGGGTCACGAAGAGTCTGACACGACTTAACGACTAAACAACAACAACAAATAAATGTTTAAAATAAATGAGTAAATAAATAAGTCTGACAGTATCATCAGCCACTATGGATTTTTGGAAATTAAAAAAAAAAGAGAGAGTCATCCTGGAGGTGGCAATTTTTTGGAAAGCACAACACACATACACACAGACCCCAATGACTTCCTTATAACGACTTCCCAATGGAGCCTCTGAACTTTAAAATTTTTAATTTCCATAAACCCACCATATCATGATCCTTCCACAACATAAGTTCCACTGCTGGATGTCAACCATTCACATACAGTTTGTTCCTTAATATATTAGGCTAATATCCTATTAGAGAACGAGTGTAGCATAGTGGAGAGGACGCTGACAAGGTCTCTGGGTTCAAATCCATGCTCAGCCATGGAAACTCATGGGTCTGTGTGTGTCACTGGTAAAACCACTCCTTAAATGCCTCCCTAGTAGAACTTACTTGACACACCAGTCTAAAATCCTCTTATCCAGCTATGCAAATGGCATTAACTTTTGGTGACAAATTACCCCAAGCTGAGATATTACTGTAGACATTATCAGTTGCACGCTGAGTCACACAACTCAATATGCGACAGATAATGTCTATGTTGATTTCTTAACTTGAGGCAATTCGCCTCCACAAGCTATGCCATTTATGTTGCATCAGTGTAACTAGGCAAGAGGACTTAGCTCCAGAGTATCCTGTTAGGAAAATGTTGAGTTCAATGCCCTATGGGTGTTGCGCCTTATGCAATTGGAGTTGCTCCAGTTGGGAATCACCCTGTTGAAACCAAAAGGACTTTGGAGACCCAAGGAAGTAGTGGATAACAAAGAGGATTCTAGTCTATAAATATTTGCTAATTTATCCACTTGGGAGGTTAATTTTCAGGTTTATGTTTCCATGCTTAGTCTAAAGACATGCTATCCTCCCATTTCCTCCTTACCATTTTTTTTTTCACACTAAGAACTGTGGAAATAGCTGTGATGCTCTCTATATGAAATAAAGACTTGGCTTGTGTGTTTAGAATGGACAAACATGTTGCTAATATTAGTACATATGTGTATTGGTGCATTTTTTTTTTTTTAGTCCTTCCTGATCAGATGATTGTGGAAGGTTTCTGCTATGTTCATTTTGAGATTCCTCAGAGCAGATGCTTGGCCTTTGTCAGCAAGAATCCATATGGTTAACTGGAATAAGTTGCAAACTAAACCCATTTCAGTTAATAGCTATGACATTTGTATCTATGTTAAAACAATGTTATAGCATTAGGGGAAAAACTCTGTGAAACATGCTAATGTAGGAATGAAAGCCCTTTAAAAGCAGTTTAGCTTTCACATGTGCACAGACTGAAAACAATGCAAACAAATAATGAGTACATAATGGCCACCGTATAGCCAGTCATGCTGGAGAAATCGTACAAATTATTCCTCCAATACAAGTCTCATGCGGGAAACAGTTCAATTATCCAGTCATTTCCATGGTCAGTCTATGATCAATTGCATGGCCAGCTGTGCAGTCAACTACCTGCACAATCACACATGTGGACTACCTGTGCATGACTCTCTGAATTTCCGTGGGTGTAACTTCATGCTACACCAAGAGCAATAGGATTTCAGCCTTTGTGTTTTAAGGATATTGTTGGTTTTTTAACTGTATTGTAAGCTGCCTTGAGTCCCAGTTCTGTGAGAAAGGTAAAAAATGAAAAGGAAATAGAATAGAATAGAATCACAGTGTTGTTGATTTCATAATTATTTTGAATGAGAATGAGAAAGAATGTCATTTGGCCCAATCTTCAATCTTCATAAGTTCACAAGTTAAGATACACTTGAATGAAACAGACTCAATCTGGAGTCTTCCAACTCTAAATATTTCTCCAACACAGATTCCTCCATCTCTTATATTGACTCTACGTTTAAGGCAAGAAATATATTTAAGGAGTGTCTTTACCAGTGCCACACATGTCCCAGTGACTTTCTATGGCCAAGCAGGGATTTGAACCTACATAGTTCTCCTAAGTCCTAGTCTGTCACACTATCCAGTATACTACACTATGTACAGTGATATTTTATATTAGTTATTACTTAATAATGTTCTAAATCCAATTGATAGCACCAATTAGAGTGGATATATTGGCAGGAATCCTGTTGCACAACTTTATGCCCCATGTCATCAGCCATGGCCATCTCTGTATCTGGTCCATACCCACTTCTTGTGGTCTACACCTAATATATCAATGGAAAGGTAAAATCCATATAAAAGTTGGTGCAGATTCCTCAGACATCTATTTGAGCCTTTATTTTGTATTGTTATGAGTATAAAAGGAACTTTATTATCAGGAAAATTATTGAGCAATGGCCAGTATGTTCAGGAAGGTTCTTTTCTTGGGAAATAGTGGATGCCTTTGACTGAAAGTGAAACCTATCAAAATCCAGCTTAATGAGAGAGCAACAGAGCAATGGAGTTTGTTTGGGAACAGACAAAAATAAAAAAAATAGAATGACAGTCTGGGAGAGAATTAGATGAAGTTTGGAAAGCACTTTGAGTGCTCACATGCATCTTTGGGAATCTGATGTGGGCAGATCCCAGAAATTAAAATGAGTACTTGAAACTTGCAGGGATAGTAAGCTGTTTGATTCTAGTTATGGACTACTTATGTTTTTAAATATATTACAAAGTCTCCACTGAAGTCTTCTGAGAAAAGACATCAAAACTGGACAACACTATTCTGGAACTGTTTGAGACAAACGGGAATGCATAATGATGTGCTCAGGGTTCAATAACACAAGTAGGGCCTTAGTAGATGAAGTCCCATATCTAGGAACAGTGCTCCCCCAAGAGGCAACAAAGATGTAACTATGAAAAGATATCAACAGCAGAAGTATGTCTGTCACTTGCATTACTGAAACATAAACACAGGCTTCCTTTGTGTGTGAAATTCTGGACATAAATAGTTACTAAAGAGAAAACCTTGTAAAGCAGGATACAATTCCCTGATTATTATTATTATTATTTTGAGGTGGCCATTTCCACATGTTTTTGGTCCAACATGTGGAAATGTCAATGCCTTAATCTAGATTCTTTGTGGTGGGTGATCTGAGGGTTAGTGACCTCCTTTTACAGAAATTCTGGTGGGCTCCATGACATAATGGCATACAAGGGCCAGCAAATAAATGCTTCAAATGTGCTTAGTTTTATTACTTGGAGCTAACAGTTAATTTTGAAGCCCCAAATAATATTTGTTAAGAAATAATTACTTTTTTTGTATCACATGGCTGCTGATTTACACATTGAAGTGTTTTCCGTATAATGAGAAGATCATTCATGGCTGTCTGAAACGCAGCACAGAATGAACTGATCAATTAAGCAGAAAACGTCATGTTTTTCCGCACAATACTGAAAGCACATCAAATTATAATACCTACTTAATAATTACCCTCAGTGAATTGAAATTTTATGTTCCAATGACTGTTCTTGTATTTTTGTATACTGTAAAATATCTGTCAATCCATTGTAACAAGCACACTAGAAAGCCCAGCGGCATTTTAAAGATTAACAAACATATTGTGGCATAGCCTACCACAAGAGTCCATACGGGAAAACAGTACATACACAGAACAGGTAAGAAAGTTAAGCTGAAATCCTACTGCCCCAGGAGGTACAGCTGCCTCAAAACGTTCCTCTTGGTGACAAGGAGAAGATGGGGTGGATGCTGTGCCAATTCCACCCCCCTACATTTTTCAAGCATTACATTTAAATATAAATATGCACATTTTGCAAATAAGCCTGCTTAATAATAATCTATATAATGTACAAATTAGGCTTCCCAGATATGGTGAACTGGAATGTAGCAACCCTAAGGGCATCATTCCACATTCCAGGGAGAAATGGTGGCATTCTTCAAGAGTTTCATTAATTGGAATTAGGTTATTGTCCATTCATAAGGTGGTGATCCAAGTTGCTCTGTCTTCTTCCTCAGGGGTACATAGGACTCCTGCTGATATTACCTTCCATGTTGTTTGAGTATGCAGAAATAATTTTTAGCAGACTACAGGGTGACTGATAAATCTAGCATAGACCTCCCTGATTTTTCTGGTTTTGGGACTGCCTCTTTGCCTTGGCCTGCTGGACAAGTGTCTCTTCAAAATGGGAGAGGCCATGATACACCACCTGCCTCCAGCCTGAACGCTCAGATGTCAAGGTTTCCCATCTGTTGAGGTCCATTCCTAAGGCCTTCAGATCCCGCTTGCAGATATCCTTGTATCACAGCTGTGGTCTCCCTCTGGGGCGCTTTCCCTGCACTAATTCTCAACACAGGAGATCTGTATAGCACAGCTGCCATAATAACCATGGAACTGGGTTACAAGCTGCAAAAACCCCAGAAAACTTGTGGTACCCCAAAATAGAAAATTTGGCTGGAAAGAAAAATAAATAAATTATGTGCAGACATTAGCAACTTAAAACACTTGAAAGATTCAAAACTTAAAAATGAAAAAGTAAAAGCCAGACTATGCAAAATATATGACCTAGAAAGGAAAACAATTGTTGAAACTATGAAAGAATTAAAACAGTGGGTAACAGCTATAGCAAAGAAAACTGAAATATATGATGGACACTTGAAACAATATAGAGAACACATGCAATTTCGATATAACCAACAATTATTCTATACATCACTAGGAGAAAATGCAGAACAAAAGAAGTTAGGCCCATGTAAAGATGATGCTCTAAAAGTTTGGAAAGAAATGTGGGAAAGCCCGACTAGACATAACAAAACCGCCTCATGGATTAAAGACATTTGTAAAGAAACTCAAGAAAAACAAATGGATGATATTGTAATAACAATTGAAATGATTAAGAGGCAAGTAAAGGATGTGAAAAATTGGAGTGCACCTGGTCCAGATGAGCTGTACAGATTTTGGTTAAAGCATCTAACAAGTCTCCATCAGTGTATAGCAGTGCAATTTAACCACTTACTTCAAAATTCTACAACTGAAGACTGTATGACAACAGGCCGCACATTTCTTCTAATAAAAGATCATCCAAAGGGCAATAAACCCAGTAATTATCGACCAATTACATGCCTTCCAACAATGTTCAAGCTCCTCACAGGAGTACTGGCAAGATTAATATATAATTACTTAACTGAAAATTCCCCATACCCAATGAACAGAAAGGGAACTTTAAAAAGTCAAGAGGCACAGAAGATCAGCTGCTTATTGTTAAAATGATACTGAAGAATGCAAAAAGATGAAAAACAAACCTTAACGTGGCCTGGATAGACTATAAAAAGACATTTGACTCATTGCCACACAGCTGGATTAACAACTGCTTAAAAATGTTTGGGATTAGTAAAAACATTCAGAAATTCCTCAAGAAAAACATGGAAAAATGGAAAACTGTCTTAATAGCCTATGGTGAAGAAATTGGGGAAGTTAGCATCTAAAGAGAAATATTTCAGGGGGATTCTTTATCACCACTGCAGTTTAACATCTCACCCAGTGCAATAATTTTAAATAAAACTGGATTCGGCTACCATATTTCAGAATAAGCAGGAAAAATCAATCATCTGTTATACATGGATGACCTAAAACCATATGCAAAAAGTTCCACGGAGACAGAATCACTGCTAAAGAACAGTGCAGATATTTAGTGAAGATATCCAAATGAAATTTGGAATTGACAAATGTGCAGCTCTGTCTATACACCATCGCAAGATCCAAAAACTAGATGTAATAGAGTTTTTTAAAATGGCAGTATTATAAAATCACTATCAAGTGATGAAAATTATAAATACCTTGGAATATTAGAAGCAGATAACATTGTGCACACAAAAGTTAAAGAACTGACAGAAAGGGAATATATCAAAAGAATGCAGAAAATCTTAAAATCAAAATTAAATGATGAAAATACAATCAAAGCCATAAACAAAAAGAAATTAGAAGAATTGGAAAACAGGAAAATTAATGAACATTCATCACACAATACATCCAAAAAGTGTTGTGGACAGATTATATTTACCATGAAAAATCGGAGGCTGTGGCTTGCTGTAAATACAGCAGGTAGTAGAGGAGGAAAAACAAAGCCTAAATGATTATATCAGTACAAGCAGAGAAAAATTACTTAAGGCAGTGAAAATGGAGAATATTTTGAAAACTACAGAAACCAAGGCTCAATATAAGAAACAACAATTTGAAAATAAATTAAACAGCTGAAAAAATAAACCGCTACATGGACAGCACCTGAGAAATAGTGATGGAAAGCATGATCATAATTCAACAAGGGCATGGCTAAAACTGGGGACCCTTAAGAAAGAAACTGAAGGCTTGAGTTTTGCTGCAGAAGAAAAAGCACTCCAAACCAACGTGATGAAAGCTAAGATCCAAGGAATTAGTGCTAACAGCAAATGTCGACTCTGCCAAGAAAAAGATGAAACTGTGTCACACCTCATCTGTGAATGTCCAAAGATTGCACAAACAAATTACAAAGTTAGACATGATAGAGTGGCAAAGTTAGTGCACTGGTCATTATGCAAAAAATGTAACTTGGCAGCCTCCAAAAACCCGTGGGAACATCAGGTAGAGAAGGTGTCAGAAAATGAGGAAGTCAAGATCTTGTGGGATTTCCAGATCCAAACAGATAGACACCTTGAACATAACGCATCAGGCATAGTAGTAATAGAATGAAGAAATGTCTGGATCATTGACATTGCAATTCCAGGGGATGCCAGAGTTGAAAATAAAGAATTGGAAAAACTAACAAAGTACAGAGACCTGGCAATCGAAACATCTTGCCTCTGGAAGAAACACACTTCAGTGGTCCCCGTAGTCATTGGGGCTTTGAGAACAATGTCAAGAAATCTCACACCGTCAGAAATCACACCATCAGAGCTACAAAATCTTTATAATTTTGACTGTGCCTAGTGTTTAATAATAATAATAATAATAATAATAATAATAATAATAATAATAATAATAATAATAATAATAATAATAATAATAATAATAATAATAATAATAATAATAATAATATACGGTCAAGTTAGTTGAAACTTATAGTGACCTTTTCCAAGATTTCCTATATAGACAGTATTCAGATGTGGTTTACCATTCCCTTCTTTTAGGTGCGCTCTGAGACAGTGTAGCTTGCCTAAGGCTACACAGGTTGGTTCTTCCCCTGGAAGGTAGGGTGGAATCAAACTCCCAATCTCCATGCTCAAATTCCTGACTTCCCTATCCAATGTACTGACCTATTCAGGCAGACTTGTGAATGTTGGTCAAGCACTATGGCAATAACGTACCAAACACAACTCTATTTTAAAAATAATTTTCATTCTTAAAAATTAAGCCTCTATGTAACAAAAATGGTAAATACACCCTCAAAACTACTGTGCAGTAGATGGTTTAAACTCTGTGGTCCCCACAGCCTTAATCAAAAGTATGTAATGTTTCAATCTTAATGTGTAGAACAGACAAAATGGCTTCTCTTGTATTTGTTACACTAGTACAAGAGAACCCAAATCACCTCAGATCAACAACTGTGAATAAATAATATAACCCATCTATTAAAAAATATTTTGAAAAATTCTTATTTGCTTTTTTTCATGTTCATAATGGGCACCCACATCACATGTTGAAAAGATATGAATGACATTTCAGAGGAAAAGAGTATAACCTTGTCAGTTTACAGTTATTTATAGTTTTCAACTTCATATGGAGGACGCTAACCTGGTTTGCATTCCCCTGATTTCATTTATAGATACTATAGGCATGCTGCAGAGAAGCAGCCTTTTGCTTTCAATTTTAATTATATCTTGGTGGAAAAACAAAGGAGACTCTGGAGTACATTTACGCTGGGTCTGTACAGAGTCAACAACCTACAGTTTAATTTGAAAGATTGCATACCATGGATGTTGATTCATTTTGTGTGATTAGAATATTGAATATCTTGACTGTCTTGACCTCTATGAACCTTCAACACAATGGCACAATCAAGAACTTATTATAGAGTTATATGGCTGTCAAATCCTATGGGTATTTTCTGACTTGCAGCTGGAACAGTGGGTACAGGTCTATCATTCAAGAGATTGCATTTGGCCAACAATGTTATAAGATTGCAATTTTGTAGGTCACAGCCCGTGTCCTCAGAGTACCATATATTTGTTGTTGTTTAGTCCTTTAGTTGTGTCCGACTCTTCGTGACCCCATGGACCAGAGCACGCCAGGCCCTCCTGTCTTCCACTGCCTCCCGGAGTTGGGTCAAATTCATGTTGGTAGCTTTGATGACAGCTTCAATGACAGACCATATATAGGCCATAGGTTTATTCACATAGCGTACACAGTTGTGGGCATGGGGAACAAATGAAATGAGATGGAGACAGATGAAATAAATTTTCAAAGTGGTAAAAATGTTATTCATGCAGCTAATGAACTCGTCAAGTGTTGATAACATACATCCTGGCAACAGGTAGCATAATCTGCTCTGTTGGTTGGTAGACTCCTGTCTTTGGACTGTTGATGCAATGACTTTTGCTTTCAGGAAGGATTTCGTTGTTCCTAACCCAAAGAGAACAACATATTGGGTATATGATAATCTAAAAGCCCTAGTCTCCAGATGTTCACTGGAGTTTTGTATTTCACGTCACACAGGAATAAATTTGCAAGCCTTAAAGATATCACCATGGCTGAAATCTTGTTCTTTACTGTAGTCAGTTGCCCTAGAACAGGCCCATTAAATCATTGTGCGTTCAGAGAGTCACCTCCCCCATAAGCTCCATTGATTCAAATGGGCCTATTTTAGTTGCAACATACTATGCTAAGCAACAGGATTTCAGCCTAGAGAGAGAGATTGAGATTGACAGAGTCCTGTTTTGCTTTACATTGTGTTACTGAAGAAAGAGCCACAATGAAATTTTCCATTTGTTGCTTGAAAGTATTCTTGAGCAGATCACTGCTGCATTGATTCTTCAGAGTTAAAGATATAAAGGGAGTACATTCCTACTTTACAGTCTTCTATTCCAGGTAAAGGGATATTGGATAGATATTTAATTCATCATGGGCAGAAAGGAGAAGGTAATCAAAATAATGTAATTCCCGTTGAAGGGTATATGCAAAAAGAGAACCAGGAAAAGAATTTTAATGCTGAAGTAAAGGTGTGAATAAAATACTGCTACCTGAAACACTGGGTAGAAGTAAGCCAGAACTGGGAAATGCTGAGTTCCTCATGTAGTTCAAGGCCCCCTCCACATACGCTCACAACCAACCTGCTCAAATACAAGTAAATCAAGATATGGTGGACATACACACCTTCTGCCAAACAGTGTCTTGCAATAAAAACTGGAAAAGAGTGTGGTAGGAACGGGCCATACCAAGATGCCTGGATCCAGGACCTGGGACCTGGAAAGGCCAGAAAGCTATACAAGGAAAGAGAAGCTTTGAAAGGTAACCAGTGTGTCTCTTTTGCCAGCCAATTTGAAGCTCACAATTTGAAACATTCCCCTTAACACCGCATAATTTTCACACACTGAAACGTTTCATGAGAAGATGAACCCTTTTTGAACAGCTTGTATGCTTTAGAATGACTAACTAATTGCCATGTGAAAAATTACAGCATTTCTGATACTCTACCTAATTATCACTTCTGGGCTATTTTCATTAAAAATGATTCTCATAATTTATTAAAATAACTTCTCTAATTGTGTTCATGCATTAGTAATTACAATTTTTAGGGGTTTATTCATTAAATTTGAGTGACTGTGAAAATTATGGAAGAGGAAATGGCTTTGTGGCACTGAGGCAGTAGCAGGGCAGGTGAAAATGAAAACAATAAAATCCTATAACGATTTGAAATGTCTACATTTAATTTCTAGGGATTGCTAAGATACTATAAGGAAACTGTGTGTTCTAAGTGGTTAAATTCTAAAGCGTTCTAGCTAATTTTTGAGTGAGAATAATTTTCACCAGAAATAACATTTTTCACGTTATTTTCTTCATTTTTTCTACTTAACCTGTTTCTTTGGGTTTTATATCTGAGTTTTATATTTTATATTGGGTTTTATATCCTGCTCCATATATTGGATAAATCTCTCCCCCCCCCCCCCGCTTATTAAACAGACAGGCATGCACACACAGAGAGTAAACAAGTAAGAGAGAGATGTCTACAACTCACATATTGGCTTGAAGCCAGTTGGTCGTCCAGACTGGAGGAGTCTGACTAATCAATGGGATTTACATAAAGGTTGGCTGAACTCACCGTTCAGCAGTTGGTTTTATGGGTCTACTCTAGTTGGGGCAAGAATGGGGGCGTTTAGCTCATTATGACTGTTCATTTAATTATTCCTCCCACATGTTTCCACACTAGTTCTGTTTCTGGAGACAGGTGGTACATCTACCACAGCAGGTGATCAGAAAGAGTGGGAGAAGCTACATGTGATTTATCACCCATACATGAGAAGAATTCAAAGTAAATGCACAGGGTCTGATTTAAAAGGAGTAATCTGACTTGTACAGCACCCCTGAAGTGCTGAAAGGAGTTTATACGTACTGGTCAGCATCCTATTCAATTTAACGCACATGTAGCTGCAAATGTGGAAGTAGTTCTGGTGATGTAGAGATGTCTGGTTCCCATAGCCTGTTCCCATAGCTTATCAGACAATTTGTCACACAAGGAGCCATGCAAGCAGGCAGTGGGCAGGGTCTTGGAGTGGGTGGTGGCTGGGCAACTCCAGGCGCTGCTGGATGAAACGGATTTTCTAGATCCATTTCAACTGGGTTTCAGGCCGAGTTTCGGCATGGAGACTGCCTTGGTCGCCCTGTATGATGACCTTTGCCGGGACAGAGACGGGGAGTGTGACCCTGTTGATACTCCTGGACCTCTCAGCGGCGTTCGACACCATCGACCATGGTGTCCTTCTGGATAGATTAGCTGGATTGGGAGTTGGGGGCACCGTTTTACGGTGGTTCCACTCCTTTCTGGCTGACCGTGTCCAGAAGGTGGTGCTAGGGGACAATGGCTCAGCCCCATGGCAGTTATGCCATGGGGTTCCTCAGGGCTCAATATTGTCCCCCATGCTGTTCAACATCTACATGAAACTGTTGGGAGAGGTCATCAGGAGGTTTGGGCTGAGAAGTCAGCAATATGCTGACGATACTCAGCTCTACCCCTCTTTTTCCACCAATCCAGGTGAGGCAGTCTCTAAGCTGAACTCGTGTCTGGACCTGATAATGGACTGGATGAGGGTTAATAAATTGAAACTCAATCCAGACAAGACGGAAGTGCTGTTAGTGGGTGCTTCGCTGGACAGGTTAAAGGGCCATTTCCCTGCCCTGAATGGGGTTGCACTCCCTCTGAGGGACAGGGTCCGCAGTCTGGGGGTGCTCCTGGACCCCGGTCTGTCCCTGGAGACCCAGGTAGACTCGGTGGAGGGGTGCCTTCCTTCAGCTGCGGAAACTGTTCCAGCTGTGGCCCTACCTGGACGAATGGAGCCTCATGACAGTCACACATGCACTGGTAACAACCCGTTTAGACTACTGCAATGCGCTTTACGTGGGGCTGCCTTTGAAGACGATCCGGCGACTACAACTGGTTCAGAATTGAGCTGTGTGACTGGTGAGTGGAGGAGCCACGAGAGACCAAATTCAGCCAATTCTGGCCAGGTTACACTGGCTACCAGTTGTTGCCCGGGCCCAATTCAAAGTGCTTGTTTTGACATATAAAGCCCTAAATGGCTTGGGCCCTGGATACCTGAAGGACCGCCTCCTTCCATATGAATCTACCTGGCAACTGAGATCTAGCCAGGGGGCCCTCCTGAGAGAGCCATCCCTCAGTGAGGTGAGAGGGATGGCCTGTAGGTGGAGGGCCTTTTCGGCAGCTGCCCCCGGTCTTTGGAATGCCCTCCCAAACGACATCCAACTGGCGCTGACATTACTGACATTTCGGCACCAGATTAAAACCTTCCTGTTCCAGAAATTTTTTAATTGAAAGTTTTTAATTGAAGATTTTTAATTGAAGGTTTTTAATTTTAACTGATAGAGTTATGGATCTAGATTGTTTTTGTAGATTGTTTTTGTTTTTGTTTTATTTTTGCTTTTGTAGAGTATAGATGTAACCGTATTGGGTTTTAGTGTGTTTGTTTCAACTGAACTGTTTTAATTGATGTTGGAAGCTGCCCGGAGACCCTTGCAGGGTGCGGGCAGCATATAAGTCGAATAAATAAATAAATAAACAAATAAGTGAATTAATGAATAAATAAATAAATAAACTCTCTACATTTGTCATAACTCCTTCCACATTTGCAGTTATGCACAGTATTTGAACAGGATACTGGCCATTGTATTACCTTTTCAGTGTTACTTTATAATCTTCATACTTGTAAGGTACTGGAGAGAGTTTGTGTCTGAATCTTGAACTTGTGGCTTTATGGCTCCTTTCCTTCCTTCCTTAGCTGCTATGCTATACCAGCTCCTTATTTAGAGCACACATTGACCGTAGTAGCTGGTAAGACTGTAGGCTGTATCCAATGTCATGGGGGCATATTTCTACTCATTCAACAGGACTGTACTGCTTGCCTTCCTACAGCACCCACCATCTCACCACCAAATCTGTTCAGAAGATCCACACACACAAACATTGGAAGAGGCATGCAAGGGCCAGCAAGGGGGCATCAGTTCCTCCAGTTGTGTCCCTTTTACTCACCCAGTGGTGAGGAATCTTGCAGGGCCCGAAAATTCCTTGGCAAGGTGTGTTGTCAAGTCAAGACAGTATTATTTTAATGCAGTGGTTCTCAGCCTTGAGTCCCCAGATGTTCTTTGATTTCAGTTCTCAGAAATCCTGGACAGCACACCTAGTAGTGAAGTCCAAAGTCAGCTAGGAGCTTTAGTCCAAGAACATCTGGAGACCTATGGTTGTGAACCACTGCTCTAAGAGAACAGAGAATTCCATGAGTATTTATGTCTCTACTGCTGTGAATGTGAATGCTCTGAATAATCTGAATATTCTAGAACAATATATAAAATCTAAATTAGATATGACTTAATTTAAAGTTAGCATGCAGTGCAACACACACACTCATTAGGTCATTGAAATCTAAACACAGGAGACGTAATTCATCTGCAACTCAGCACTAGAACTGGAAGTGATTTGGAATAAATAGGACTGTTCTTATAACATTGCTTTTATATGAAAAACTTGATTGAAGAGAGTCATTTAAGCAAACAGACCATTTAAACAAATACACCATTTGAACAAACAAGGAAATTTCTATGAGGAACAGAGCGTTGGGAGAAAACTTAATTGTCAAAAAATGGGGGGGGGGGAGAGAGAGAGAGAGAGAGAGAGAGAGAGAGAGAGAGAGAGAAGGAAATAGGCAGCCCATCTTGTATTAATTCATTTTGCAAGAAGTGTCTTTCACTAGATAAACTTTGTACAGCTCTAGCTTTATGGGAGCACAGAAGGAAGACACAAACCGATTTGTGAAGTCACTTTCCTTTGCTCCAGAATTCAATATGATTCATGCCTCCACGTGATTTGATTTGTGTCCCTGAGCTAATTTGGAAGACTTGCATTGGAAAACCAAAAACAACAGTAACTATTTATAAATTTTTGCGGGATGAAATTTGGAGACCCAACTGACCCTAAAGAAGATAGGAATTTTGGACAGCTAGCTTTGGAATCTGATGTACCAGGCACCTTTAAAGTTTGTCCAAGAATGAAAGAAAGAAAGAAAGAAAGAAAGAAAGAAAGAAAGAAAGAAAGAAAGTTGATGTAACTTGATTCTCCACCAACTCAATTTGTGCACCTAGCACAAATTGATTTGTAAATTCACTTTGCTATGCCCAAGAATAGAGATGGGCACAAACCACTGGTTTGGCAGTTTATCCCAGTTTGTTAACTGCCACAACAGGTGTTCGGTGATTTGGTGCCCCATCCCGTCCAGTGGGCACCCCTTCAGAGGCGGTCCAGGGAAGCTAGAATGCTGCCTCTGAGTGTGTGCCCATCGGAGAGGGCAAGGCTCCTAACCATCAAATACCTGTTGTAGTGGTAAATGAACCAGACTGAACTGCTGAACCAAATCTGGCAATTTCACTTCAACTTGGACCTCATACAAATTGTTTGAATCAGGCTTCTTTGGTTGTGCACTCATGATTTAACTGAATCCAGTTCCCAGCCCTAGGTGAAATACTGCCAAAAAGAAAAAAAAGAAGAAAAAAAAAAGAAAAAAAGAAGAAGACTTCTGCCAGCCACCTACAGCTGGCTGGATAATTCAGGGAATAGGAGCTCCTGGTTGGCAGTTTGATTCCCCATTGTGCCTTGTAGGAGAAGAGCCAAGTTGTGTGATCACAGGCAAACTACATGGCCCCAGAACAACCCCCCACAAAAGTGATGGGGAACCACTTCTGAGTACTCTTACCAAGGAACCCCTGGAAAGAGTCACCATAAGTCAGAATCAACTTGACAGCATTTAATTGTTGTTTTTAGGCTATACCATAAAATTCTGTGCAGATTCTGAAAACAGTCTATTTGACTGATCTGGAGCGCACGTGATTCAATCCAGGTTTGACTCTTGCTGTGGAAGCCAGATCTTTGTGCTTCTCATTGATGATCCCTGGAAATCTGCCAATCACTATAATTTTTGCCAGAATCGGATGAATTGGTGATGATAATGATCTGGAGGAGAGTAAAACTGCAGAATGGGGAAAGGGGAAATCCAGGGAACATTCTGCAATGCACTTTTAAATTATGGATTTTTAAAGAAAAGGAGGACGGAGGATAACTTAAAAAAAATTATCAGTAGAAATAGATTAAATGTGCAGGGACAATTGCCCTCTTCATAGGGGATCAGACCTGACTTGTTTCAGTTAAAAAGCTCACATGGTGGTTAATACAAATAATGTTTCTGGAAAAAAACTGTGTTTTCAGTTTGAGGGGCCCCCCTCTCCAAACACCTATGTTTCTTTTTTTTTGTGGGAATTACTATGAATGTTACACACAACATGGAAGGTAGCCCTCGTTAAGAAACCTGCAAAATAGAAGAGGGGTAGGGGCAGGCTTTTAAAACAGAATTCTTCAGTAAGACCTGAATATGAAAAGACGGGTTGCCAATTTTTTGTTTGTTTGTTTTGGCCACCTCTCGCACTGTGCCGTTTCTGCAAGGAGATTTCGTAGCCCGATCTGACTGAAGAAGACAATCAGCATCACTGGAGCCAGAGTGGAGGTGAAGAAGGTGATGAGGCATGATTTGTTCTTGTGCTCCAAAGGCGGGGGGGGGGCACTAGTTCAGTGCCCAATGAGGATGGCACGGCAACTCTGGTCCTTATATCCTGGGGGAAGGGGATGGTTTCCATCCTACCTTGGTGGCTGTGACTGTGGCATTCCCCTGCAATCCTGAGTCTAGATCAGCCTGATTCAGTTCTGGGTTCAGGGTTTGCCCCCATCCTCAGCTACTGTTTGCTAACAACCACGGTTGAAGACATCAGGGTTCCTGCCTAATGCATTTCAGTTTCCCCATCAAAGCATGTGTATCACTCTTGTCAGTCTTTGAAGTGAATAGATCAGGGATGGGGAACATTGCCAGTCAGGCTTCACCTGCCTATAGGCCTGACTGTTACATGCAACCCCAAGGGCTTTTGCAGGTCCAAAACATCTGGAAACTCCCTTTCCCTGCACTTTTTGTCGTTATTGTTGGTGGTGTGATATATTAACACAGCAATCCCTTTGGGAATTAATGAACCACTCCAGTGAAGCTGCAGGAATGCACATACAAATGACATTAAAATTTACTGATATTTTGCATATTATACAGGGTTTTAAAGTAAGAATAATGGCATATTCTTAACAATAGCAATATGACAGAACTGTAAGAATAGCAACATAATTGTATGACAGTAATTACTGAAGATTGCTCACGGTTCGGAGTTATTCTTATGACATAGTGGAATCATAAAAATACCCAGCAATGCACAGAAAGCTGCTGGAATGTTTTGTCCTTTATTTAAAGTAAAAAGGAAAGAACAAAAAATAAGAGGGAGCTGGCTCGGGAAGACCTTAGTATTAAAACTGATGCCAGAATTTCTTAGGAAGGAGAATTCAAACTGGGAAAAATACCCATTTATATGCAATAAAATGTAGATTCATCTGTCATATACCGTGTTTCCCCAAAAATAAGACAGGGTCTTACATTAATTTTTGCTTAAAAAAACACATTAGGGCTTATTTTCAGGGGATGTTTTATTTTTTCATGTACAACAATCTACATTTATTCAAATACAGTCATGTCATCTTCGTCTGGTTGCTGCACAATGGTGGAGGGCGGGCTTTCACTTAACTGGGGCTTATTTTTTGGGTAGGTCTTATAATACGAGCATCCTGAAAAATCATACTAGGGCTTATTTTCAGGTTAGGTCTTATTTTCGGGGAAACAGGGTATATGTTTTATGCTCTGTCTTCTGAGTTGCCTAACAGGAATCTCATAACCACCACATAAAAATTAAATATACTAAATGCATGAGACATTGTAGATATTGAAAGAAAACAAACAGCTGTTATGATCTACTTATCAACTGGACCTTTACGGAATCGTTCAGAGAGTTGGATGAGAAGTGGAGATCACATCATTCAACCTCTTTTTCTGTACTATTTCAACAATGCAGGATACAAGTATCCCCAACAGAGGACCATCCAACCACCACTTAAGTACATGAAGTACAGCCTGCTACATCTCAAGGCAGTCTGCCTGATATTTCAACAGTGCTTACCATTATGAACATCTTTCTAATGCTTACCCAAAGATCTGTGTTCCATAATGTTTAGCCAAGATATGCATTTTCACACATTAGTTCTAGTCCTCCTCTCAGGAGATCGAGGTTGCTCCAACTTCTGCCTGACAGCTCTTCACATGCTTGAAGGAAGCTGCCCTCTATCCTACATTATCTTTTTCAAGCTATATATACCCAGCTTTTTCAATCATTGTCATAGACATAGTTTTTACACTTTTTGCCACCCTTGCCATCTTTTTCTTGACACGTTGCAGATATTGATGTCCTTCATAAAACTAGTTGTAGGACATGTGGTATGGCCTCTAGACCAGATGTGATTTCCCAGCTCAGAAAGAAATTAACTGTCAATTCACATGATTTTGACTGTATTTTTGTATTTACACAGGCTAAAACTGGATCAGCTTTCTCAGCAGCCACATCACATCTTATTCAGCTCATGACCAACTCCTTTTCACAAGTACTTCTGCCAAGTCAGGTCTCTGCCCTCTTATGCTTGTGCCTTTGATTCTTTCTTATAGCTCCAAGACTTTACATGTATTTATTTTTATTTTCATTTTCTTGGCTTTAGCCCAGTGTTCCAGCTTGCCAAAAAGCCTTGTATTTTAGTTCTCTGTTCTCTGCTTTGAGCTATGTATCATCTGCCGGTTTGAGAAACATCTCTGTTCCTAGATCCAAGTCACTTATAAAAACGTTGAGCAGCACAAGTGCTTGAAATAGATCACTGTGGCAGTCCATGTGAGACCTCCATTCAGACGGAGGGAAACAATAAATGAGTGCTATGGTTATATGACTCCATATAATAGAAGTATTACTCAGGCCGTATGTTATTGTCTTCTCAACAAGGATAGCATGGAAGATCTATTGTATTTCCCTTTCCTAAATAGTCTCTTTCCTAAATAGTCTGATATATCAAAGGAATGTTCTGGACATGGCATATATCAATTTCATCAAAGGATTTGACAATGTCTTCCAGTGACAGCAGTGATGTGCTGTCAAGTCAATTCAGACTTATGGCAATCTCCGCAGTGTTTGTGAGGTATATGAGATATTTAAGGATTGGTTTTATCAGTGCCATTCCCTAGTGGCTAAGCAGGACTGTGAAGCCATATCTCCTTAGTCCCAGTCTGATACTCTGTCCCCTATACCAGTGGTTCTTAACCTTTGTTACTCAGGTGTTTTTGGACTGCATCTCCCAGAAGCCTTCACCACCAGCTGTGCTGGCTGGGGTTTCTGGGAGTTGCAGTTCAAAAACACCTGAGTAACAAAGGTTAAGAACCACTGCCCTATACTACTGTGGCTCTTGGCATGAAATATTCTTGATAAACTCCCATTGACTACCAATAATTCTTTTAGAACTGCTCACAAACTATCAACAAATAATCTGTTCTAAAATTGTGCCCAAGTATCAATACCATGCTGTAGGCTAGGTGGATGAGAATAAAAAATGTGAATTGCTCAAGGTCACCAATGGAGTATAGTGGAGTTTTGATACACAGGAGTCACAGAGAGATGTTTAAAACAAATCCCATTCCTCTGAGCAAAGGAAAACCATACTTATAGCAGAACCCTAAGACTGTTTACTTGGAAGTTGTTCCCACTATGGCCAATAAGGCATGCATCTTAGCAACTGAGTTTCGGACAGCAGCATTAATTGAAACGTTCTTGTTGACTTCAGTGGAATTTTGGACCACAGCCTGAAAGCAGGGTCTCAGGGCTGAATGCACTTTGAGTTTCAGTTTCTTTTTAAGAAACTTTCCAAAACTAATCTGCATTGAATTAGCGTGTTCTTTCAACTTTATGGGTGTCAAACTTTAAAGCCAGTGCCTTGTGCCCTCGTACTAGTGATAATGGGCTGGAAGCTATTAGATTCGCTGTTTAAGTTGGAAGAGAGAGTTTGATTTCTGTTTTAAAACAAATTGATATTTAACCTTTACAGCTATTCAGGGCCCCCAAATGCTGACAGTAGCATTTGTCCCACGTTGGCTGAATTTTAAGCAAACCAGCCTTTTTATTATGGCTCTTCATTGGTGCAGTAACACTGACCTCCACATGACACTTGTGGAAATGCAGCTCACTGGGACACTGAAGAAAGATGAAGCATCAAGGACTAAGTTTATTTATTTATTTAAAGGTTGGCATTGAGGAACACTGGCTACACAACTTTATGAAGAGTTTTAAATTAATGGGTTTTCCCTCTTTTTTCTTGAGGTTCAGCTGTAGACAAAAGAGGTTTTATTTCTGTTCTATGTGATGCTGTCCTCTCAGACTTTACAGCTAAAGCTGATTCAGCTATCAAATACTGTATGTTTTCCAAATGAAGCAGAGGCCAAGATCCAACATTGTACCTCAACATCTTAACACCAACAGAACTGAGACTTTCACACCTGCCCACCAGTGAAGACCTCCATGGTGCCAAAAGCCTTTTCTAGAAGATTTTGTAGCCCCCCCATCCCAGTTTTAGGGTGCATGGGGGTGCTGCAGGAAGGAGTGGGGATGGGTGATTCTGGTACAAGCAGTGGTTTCCAACCAAAGTACCTGTTCGAGTCGGGCTATAAGGGGTTAAATGGAAATCTTAAATGACCAGATTATCAAATCTTTCAGTGTGATTTTAAACTATTCCTTGCTTGGTATAAAGTCTGGATCTGTGTTAACTGAGGTGGGTCACAATGGCTGCAGAAAAGAAAAGTAATTTGTGAAATAAAGGACTTTCTCAGCTGCATCAGGTCCCAATGAGCTGCATTTCCACAACTGTCGTGTGGAGGTCAGGATTACTGCACTAAATTTTTTTTTGATAGTTCAGACATATATCTGGAATTGTCTTTATTCCCTTACAGCAAAAATAGATGTTAATATAAAAGCAAAGCAAAGTGTGCTGCTTATATACCACCTTGCAGAACTTAAAACACTTTCTGGGTGGTTTACAATTTAATTGTGCATGCTACAAACTGCATTACTCAATCTACCAAACTCAGAAGGATGGAAGGCTGAGTCAACCTTGTGCCAGCTACCTGAGCCCATTGGGATCAAATTCAGGTTGTGAGCAGAGTCTTCACTGCGATACTGCACTTTAATCACAGTGTCATGGAGCTCCATACTAATATAGTATTAGGAGCACAATACCTGCAGGTAAATTCCACAGTGTTCTTTAGGGGTTGAGGTACATCGGTGTACCTAAATGTGTAGTTTTGTGCTATCCTGCTCAGAAGGAAGTCCATGGCATTGCATGCAAGCTACATCCAGGTAAGTAAGTGTATTTACTAGAGAGTAAGTCCCATTAAAACCAGCAGGACTTCAAGTAAACATGGCCAGAATTGCACTGTGGGGCAGGAATTACTTACATAAATCACTGACAAGGACAGTCTGTTGGTTTGAACAAATGGTCTCTTTAATCCAGCATTTTACATTTTCCTCCAGTAACCAACAAGATTTATCCAGAAAGCCAACAACCAAAGGCTTGTAGTTGCCTCCCAGCATTTGGTATTCAGCAGCATAGTTCTGATACGAAGGCTGGACACTGAACTCAGAGTTTCCAATAAGCCCTCATGCCTAACTGACACAGATCTTCCATAATCTTGGCATAGCACTTAATTAGAAGGATCAAACCTGATTGGCATAGGGCTGGCCTAAGAAATTTTCCTCTCTGATCCAAATTAAAAGATGAATCCTCCTCTCATTCCATGCACAAGACTATAGGACTGAAAGTAAAATGCTTTTCCAACACTGATGATGGGGCAACATCTTCCACTTCCATAAGCCACAAATTAGAACAGGAGGCAGGAGGAAGGATAACTTGCATCATGTAGAAATCTTGCCACCACCTCTCAACAATGGTTGTGTAGGTGACTAGAGAAAGGTGAGAATTTTAGTTGAGTTCACTTATGATGAGAAAGGACAATGTGTCAGACAACATGAAGCTGACAAATTTGTCTATCCTGGACATTAAGTGCTCAAATGCTCAAAAATTTGGATTTCAAGGTTTGTGTACTCAATTATTTTGTTGTTAAACTGGGGCCTTGCCTTTTTAAAAAACATTTGAAGGGAAATGTTTCCCATCTTTAAAATGGTACAGCCTAATTCTTTCCAGGCTTGGGGGGGGGGGGGGGTTAACTGAAACAAGATTGCGTAAATGACAGAGATACTTCCTTCAGCAGTTTTTAAAAGAATATACCAAAATGTGAAAATTTCTTCTTTTGGGGATAGAAAGAACTTGAAATTTTGAAAAACAAAATCCTGAATGCAGAGAAAATGGTGCTGGTACCTTTCCTCACCCCTATAAGTGACCATTCATGTTGGTCATTGAAGCTACCAACATGAATTTGACCAAACTCCAGGAGGCAGTGGAAGACAGGAGGGCCTGAAGTGCTCTGGTCCATGGGGTCACGAAGAGTCGGACACGACTTAACGGCTAAACAACAATAAGTGACCACCTCACTCTGCCTAATTGAACGACTTGCTTTGGGTGTTGTGCATAATCACTTTCAACGCAAGTAATTCTAGTCCATCTCTCTATTGATTGTGACTCAGTGATCCCAGAACATCCAATGCCACAATAAAATTGTCCAGCAAGACTAACTAGAAGGAGACAGATCCTCAACAGTGAATGGTGAAGAAAGGCAGTGGGAACTTCCTCTATAAAATGATCCTTTGTGTTCTCTGCTTCCTTCTGTTATTCATTTAATTAATTTCTTGAAGTATAATAGCAGTTAAACTGTGACATGCAGCTTTCCAGAAATTACTGGTCTAAATGTAGGCAAGTTTTTGAATTACACAGACGTTTTCATCAGCTGGAATGTGCAACACTGAGAATTAGTGCTTTCCATTCTATGTGAATGAGATGGGAATATCATTCCCAAACATGTAGATTGTTACTCCAACTGCATCTGGCTCAATATAAGTGAGGGGCTTATCCATATTTGTATGTAATCCACTGTATTAAATTCATGTTGAATAGCTGGAACTCCCAATGATGTGATGTAAACTCCCACAGCCATCCTCTTCCCACATGACAACAAAGGCAAACTGCACAACAGTTTCCAGTTTTTGCTTCAGTGCACCCAGGAGACCAGCAGTAGCTTATCTATTTTTGAGTACAAAGCAACAAAGCAACAGCCACAAAGCAGAGAAATTATTGAGGGAAAGGAGCAAACCTTTCTTCCTCATTTTCAAAGGCATCTATATCTTAAGGAAAGCTTGAGAGCTGAGCGACCACCAGTTGTGGCATGGTCACAGCAGGATTTTTATTATTATTATTATTTCAGAGTTGGGAAGCATAATCTGTTCTTTTCAGATTTTGAAGCTTCAGCTAATTTTCATTTGTTGGAGTCAAGAGGCTTTTAGCAGAGAGCATTAGTTAACAAGAAGCCATTCATGCTGTAAAATTTCACAGGAGTCAACTTAATTTTCACATGTTTCCAAGGGTTTCTTCTTTGCTATGTCATGTAAATGACTTCCTACACATATCTTACTTAGCAGGAGGGCATGCATGTCAATGACAGCTCTCAGGTACTTATTTTCAGACATTCTCTTTCAGGCACAGAAGGATGAATTACAACTTACAAGGCAAACATCAAGGGAGGTAAGGAAGGACTTGATACAGGCTATGACTAGAGCCCGCATTAAGGCCTTCAAAGAACTCACTCTTTCTTGCCACTATTGCATCCACACAGAGCTGAAGTCTAGCTGAGCTTCTCTGAGTGGTAAGAAGCATGCCATTTTGAGGGCTAGAGAACCATGAGAGGAAGCTCTTGATGGCCAGTGGTGTCATTTTGCACATAAAAACACTTTCATCTGCTCTAAATTATATCCATGTTTGTGACAGATCCTAAGTGACATGTCTTCGCCAGAGCATGGAAAGCTACTTTTGAAAAACTAATCAGTTTTGGATACTTTCAACCGTAGGTTACACCATCTGATAGTCAGTTATCATTATAGCTATGTTTTTTAATACTTTCTTTTCTTATTACTTAAAGGCAACTGAAAACAAGTTATTTCAGCTTGTTTTCAGTTGCCATTTTAGAAAAAAAATAGTACAAAGTGTGGTTCTAAGGTTCAAAAAAAAGAGATACATCTCTTAAGTATAAAAATAATTAGAACCATTATAGCTGTGCCTGCAAAAAGAGGGAAGTGCTCTTCTGTTACAATACAGTCATAAAGTATCTGATTCATGGTTTCATTGTTGTAAAAAAGGATTTAAATTACAAGCATTTTTTACATTTACCTAACGACTTTCAAGCCCCAGTGTTTGCCATTTGTTTATTCTGTTGCACTAGACCTGTTCCATCTTTCTCTGCCACAGAATGTAGAGGAGATCTTTGACCATGTAAGGTCAACCCTTTGTTTTCTTGACCTTGGCTGGTTAAGCTGCAAGAGGGGGCTTGGCTGGCTGATAGCTTACATCCTTGGAAAAGGATGTAGCTCCATCTAACATGAAAGTAACCGGGGTAGGTCTTCTGTTCAGAAAGCCACTCTGAATCCTCTGCATGTTAGATAACTTCCAACTACTCTCTAATTTGCTGGCTTTTGCAGGGTGGGACCCCCATGTTTTCTCAGTGGATGTCTCTGTGGATGATTTCCAATCAGTCTCTAGTTTGCTGTTTTGCGCTTTCACGATAGAGACAGAGACCATCCTGCGGCCACAAGGAACTATCTCCCAGTAGAACTACAATGAATTCACTACTGTCCTTACTCAAGTCATCCAAGTCTACACTATTATTTGCATTGTTACCATTGTATTTGTTACTAAGGGCACCTTAATCATTTTTATAAAGACTAGATACTCTGATATTAGGACTATTAAGATATTAAGACTAGATGATCTGAAATAAAACAAACACATAAATATTTCCTAAACTGTGCCATTAACAAATGGGTTCATTTACAGAAGACATGCTAAGGGACAGCCATACATTACACCATGTTCATTGTTGAAGGTCCTCTTTGATCTTATAGCACCAGCCTTTGATTGGTAGATAGCTGTGGGATGACATCCTTGCCTTGCCATGAATACCGAGGAACTATATCAAAAGGTGTTTTTTCTTTAAAGAAACATCTTCCTTATTTCTCTCCCTCTCCCTGTTCTCCTACTTTCAACCCACACACTTCTGTTTCACACATTACCATATACTTTCACTTTCATATTCAATGAGTTTTCATATTCAATGATGCACAGCAGTGTTTTGAAATCTGGCACAGATGGATGTCTCCACTAACAGGATAAACATTTGAAGTGGCACTTACTGAATGATTGACATTTGGTTATATAGTAAATTCTTATTCTGTCAGACTTTGGCATGTCATTAGGTGTCAGAGTTAATCTACTGCCAGCCATTTGACAGGAGTGTGCTTAGTGCCTGGTGCCAGTTCCTAAAAAGTGTGCATGATTAAGGCTGCATACAAATTGCATTTGTTTGGCTGAATAAAATAAATGGTAATACTGGAAAGGAATTAGAATTGTAGAATTGTCCTAACCGTGGGGATGGATAGATCTTAAAGTATGGGACAAAGTGCTGTTATTACTGGTTGATTATGTATTGCTTGAATTTATCCATCACCTTTCCTCAATGACTCAAGAAAAAAACCCATTGCTGTTCTACTTCCCTACACTATCCTGAGAACAACCCTGTGAGGTAGGGCAGGGGCAGAGACAGAGAGAGAAATTGGTTTATTAGTCACCCAGTATGTTCCATGGCTGTAACCACTGTGCCACTCCAGTTCTCTAAAGTTCCATGGGCCATCAGTATCTATTGTCAAAGCCATGATCTGCCTATTTGGATTAGCTTTCTCCAGGACCCATGAGTCTGAATGAGAGGTTGTTAGAAAGGATTGTTCCATTAAACATCCATGGGCAAAAAGTGGAGCACTTAATTATTTATACCTGCCCAATCCATGTGTTTCATGCTGATTGTTTCCTTCTGTAATTAAAAAGGGGGCTGAGACCTGATAATATAAAGTCCTAAGGAGTTAACTTGATTGAGATTCTGACAACTTGAACCACTGTACTCATTGTCACATATTTCTGGCTTTGCTTTCATATAGCAAGAAAAATATTAATGGTTTCAGCTTTGGAAGATCATTGGGACCTATCAAATTGTGTCACAATGACCTCCAGCCTTGGCACTCTGATGTCCAGGGGAAGTGTTTGCTACACTCTTTGTGGAATGCTGAAATACAGAGCATTTTTCAGCTCAGGGTGACTATACAACCTTATAGAAAAAGAAGGAAAAGATAAAATGTGATATTTTTTCAGGTTCTCCCCTTCCCTAAGTTTGTAGGGTTTGTTAACTTTCCTGGCAACATCCTCTCCCCCTGCCCTGAAAGATGATCAATGAGAATGATGCTGCCGTGAAATAGAATATGGCCAGGACCACGATTATGAACAATTGTGACTTCCCATATATGTATGTGTGAAAAGAGGAGTAGAAAAAAATAGTACTTAATGGTATTTGATGAGAAATTTGAAATGATTCCACATAGGAAATAAATGCAAGTCACATGTAGAGAGATGTCTGTCTGTGTATTCACACATATAGAATATACACACATCTGTGTAGAAAAATTATGATTCTTTCTTGGAAATAACTGAGTTGTCAGTTCAATGCTCTTTAGATGGTTGCTGCACAGCTTTCCAGTTACATCTTACACAAGACTTTATGCACAGTTGGGTTAGAAGACTTTCATGGAGGAATCCAGGCTCATTAGGTTTACGACGATGAAAAAGCATCACTTTGGGAATTAGCAGTAGTCACGTATGGAGAAATTTCTCACCATAATCAGTTGGCACTATTTTATTGTATGCTGTACATTAAATTTAAGATGGATCAAGTCAGCAAGTACATTGGACTTCCACAACAATTGCTCCATATTCAGTTAGTTTGAAAGAACATCCTCTAAACCCCAGGTTTTGAGCCAAGCTGCAGAGCTGACAAAATTCCACCACATTCGTAAAAATGTTTTATGGTGAAGATTTGGTTACAACACTTTTTTTCCTGCCTGCAGGTCTGTGAACAAATTAAATACTTATTTTATTATAGCCTTGGCATCAAAAAGAGGGTTTTATGGAGATTTTTTAAAAAAGATCCAAAGTGAACAGTTTTACTTATCAAAGCATGTAAAGGTAGACACCGATAGCAAACGTAAAACTTGTAATCATGAGAACTCTTAAAGGTTTATGAGTGTGCAAAAATATTCTATGCATCAAATCACTGCCAGCTCTCTATTTCTTTACGTATTCAGGCATTTATACATCACCTTTTGGTCTTGCTACTCTTTTAAAGAGCTTGATACAATATTCAAGGGATTTTTACATGTGTACAGAACAGCTCTGTGAGATAGGTGAGCTTAAGACATGGGTGTCCTACCTGTGATAATCTAGGAGTGGGTTGGATTTAGGTCTGCTTGGTTCCAGTCCAACATTCTGATCAAAAACATCATTCTGTATGTTGTGCTGTAGCATGTCAAATGTGAATTGGTTCTCTTAAGGCTAGCCCAGACATTCAAAATCCCCAGCCCGGAATAAAGAGGCAGACACAGGTTGTTGGGTTAAAACTTGGGCCACAACTTTATTAACTATTTAAACTAAAAACCCCAATCTACAAGGGGGCCTACTGTAGTGCGATATTATCTCCAAATCCGGTGTAGCCTTTACATCCGGATCATTCAAGAGCAAGGCGAGTTCCTATTTCTGAATCATGCTGTCATCTGTACAGCACGTATTCAGGTGCCTGGTGATAGTGTTACCCCCCAACGCTCCAGCCCACCGAGCCTCATGACGCTAGGTGAACTGCTGCCCGGGAGGTCCCCCCATGGAGAAACCACCTCTCATCAGCAACCCTATTGGCACCACCTGACAGGGAGATAGAATATTTTTGCACCTTGTGACTTCCATGAACTTACCCCAACTCTTCCCCTCACACTACCTGCCACGGCATGGGGCTATTTATATCCCCCAAACCCGCCACCACAGCCGAAAATCTCGGCCCAAAGGCCCCCTTGTAGGTCCCTCAGAAAAAAGGCCCAAACCTGTATCAGATAAGCTAACCCCATCATCTCTGTAAAATTCTGGCTGGTGAACTCTTAATCTTAATCAATGACCAATCCAGCCGTCATAGCTCCAGTTACTTCGCAATTCACACTACTCCTTGCACAGTCAATGCATCCAGGATCACAATCATCCTTCCAAACCATAGCTCAGAATTATGTTTTACCATATCAGCCTTGTGCTGGAAATTTGGCTTGTATGGCCTGCAAGACCTCAATCACATGTCATATTAATGACTTGCCTGTTGTGTGCTAAGCCATATCTTCCCAGGTGAACAACCCATAAAATTCAGGAGGAGCCCCGTTCATACTACGGGATACCAGGTCCTTCAGTTAGTCTCAGAGCATGCCTCCTCTCCCTTTCCATTCTGCATGTGGCCCGAGCACCAAGGTCTAAATTGCGGCCACGACCGATGTGAAAAGAGTACTTTGCTGCCCAATGTATATAACGGTGGCCACAAAAAGCGACATACACCAGGTGGCAACCGCCTGGAGTCCTGAAAGAGAAAACGAACACTAGCATCTATTGAGGGAGAGAACATATATAAGTTTTGAACCTGCGTGAAGACCACCTTCCTACTTTCTATCTGGTCTTCCCCGTATCTACAGTAAGAGCTGCTGCTGTGGATGCTGCAACCATTCCAAATGAGTGGGTGCGAAATTACAATCCCACAATGCCTGCCTTGCACAGCACCCCGGGAAGTGACAGCCGAAACTGGGACCTTGTGAGGTGAGAGCCATCCTTATGGTGAAATAGATCCCTTACTGAGGTCACCTGAACTCAACATAGGCAGATAAGGCCCTAACCAGGCAAGGTTCCTTAAATGAAAAATGCCTTAGGCAAACCGCCTGACCTTTCTTAATTGATCCGCCTTAGATCGGCAAAGATGAAACAAGACTCTGTCTTTGGAGACCAACAAGTCATCCATCTGTAATGCCGATTTTGAAATATCAACTATTGATGCCCTTAACAGCTCGCTAATTCTAAATGTGCCAGAATTTGTACAGTGCGTTGCTGCTTTAAACAATTTGACCTCATATTGTCCCATGCAAATCTGCTCCGAAACCTGACCTAACTAAACAAGTTCTTTGGGAACATAGGGTGGTGTTATAGGCCATGGTCTAACCAATCCTTTTTAACAGCAAAATGCAACTATTCTTTGCAGGCAGCTTCATAGCTGCGCCAGGTACTAAGAGCGACTGCTAAACTGCTTGCTCTGTTGGCTTCACTCCTCCAACGCTCCATGCCTCTTACTGCAATATCTCTGGTTGAGCCTGAGCTTCCTGAGTCAACGCCCTGAAACGGTAGAGCTGTTGTTGGGACAGGGCGTCACACAGCTCACCATTTATGCCAAGCATATGGCAAGCCACTCCAGGTTACCCTCAAACAGCGCAACGGGACAGCTCACCAATTGCGTAATCCTCTGAGATTTTGTGAGGGCATTTTCCAGATGGACCACAGCCATGAAGCAACATCAATTATGATGGCATAATTGGCCAAATATCGGCCCCAAGCTGTAAGGCACCCAAAATTGGAACAATTTCTAAGAGTGTAAAATTACAGGTGACTTCGGAGTCACTCCACACCATTGGCCTTAGGGCAGGCCTCCATCACTTGATGGTGATGCCTCCACACTGCCAGCTGAACACCAAATATGACACCAGTACTGGCCCAATGTCAGCTCATAGCAGATAGGGCTCCCAATAATGGACAAAATCCTGAGAAGGGAATCACAGGAGACTTCACGTCACTCCATTCCATCGGCCAAGCCGGCATTCCGTGACTTGAAATAGGGTATTTATCTCAAGGCCGTCTCCTATGTTATCACACCAAAACATGACGGCCAAATTGGACCGTATATCCGCTCAAAACTATAGGGCTCACAATATTGGAAAGAAAACTAGATGAATGTAAGGGCCCGGGTGACTTCAGAGTCACTCCGCTTCAACAGCCATGGGCCAGCCTCCATCACTTGTTGTGTGATGCCTCCACACTGCCGTGCTAGCACCAAATATGATGGCAGTATTGGCCCAATGTCAGCTGGTAGCCGTAGGGCTCCAACAATGGACAAAACTCCAAGAATGGAGATCGCAGGTGACTACGAAGACACGCCACTCCATCAGCCATAAGCTGGCACTCCATCAGCCCTAAAATTCGACATCACAAAGCAGAATAGGACTAGAAAAAACTCTGCACCTAAGCACCCTCGTCTTTCTAGAATGAAATTCAATTAAAACTATCCAAGAACTGTAATCAAATGCCAGGTCCTCTCTGTTCCCACAGAAAGTTGCCATCTGCAGTGCGGGTTTGATAACCCACTCCTGGTTATGCACAGCTTCCCACGAAAAAAAACCCTCCTGGAGCAATCACGTTTCATCAAAAAAGGTGAGGTGACCTACTACGTCCTGCAGCTCCCTCAACGGAACTCCAGTTCGTTGTAAAAGGTCCCGATTTCGAATTCTGAAAACCCCTAATTTTTCTTGTCAATCTGCTTGGTTGCTGGATGATGTTTTAACACAATTCCCCAGACAGTAAATACAATAGGGGGACCTTCTGTTTTTGTTTTTGTTTTGTTGTTTGCTAAAGGAACCCTATCCATTCTAAAGGAAATCAACCCTGAGTGCTCACTGGAAGGACAGATCCTGAAGCTGAGGCTCCAATACTTTGGCCATCTCGTGAGAAGAGAAGACTCCCTGGAAAAGACCCTGATGTTAGGAAAGTGTGAAGGAAAGAGGAGAAGGGGACGACAGAGGATGAGATGGTTGGACAGTGTCACCGAAGCTACCAACATGAATTTGACCCAACTCCGGGAGGCAGTGGAAGACAGGAGGGCCTGGCGTGCTCTGGTCAATGGGGTCACGAAGAGTCGGACACGACTAAATGACTAAACAACAACAAAGGAACCCTAAGGTCCCTTGGCACTACTTGAGAAGTCACTGTGAGCGCTCCGCCCTGCACTTTGGCATCCATTCCAATGAGCTGAGAAGCACAAACACCTCACTAGAGATGGAGCACACTATTGTCCTTGCCCAATCATATAGCATAGCCCTTTGAATTGAAAACCTAATGCTCAAAATCTGCTGGGAGAGCGGGCAATGAAATACTGATCTAATGATGGATTTCACTAATTCTGCCCCATTACCACAGGATCTACGTAACCATCCAATTGGCGCTTCAGGTGAAGTATAACGGATCCTGCATTGCTCCTGGGGAGTCCTGTCATTGACTGATTCCCCAGCTAGATAAAATAAATGATGAATGAGGTAAAAAACCCACCCAGGACTATGTTAGAGATCACCCCCAATGGGGAGAACCGCAAATGTGTACAGCTGGCCCGGTGAAAGTTACAGCCATCCTCCCTTCAGCAACTTTAGTCAATTTTATCCCTAACAACGTCTACCTGCAGTGATCCTAAAACCAAAATTAACTCCATCCTGTAGAATATCAGGCGGTTTCTCTATCTGGATATAAAAGCAACCATTTACTAGTGTTGGCAGGTTAATTGGACTGGGGCCCTTGTGAAGCAGCAGCCAGGCTGGATGGCTACCGCTTGGGACCGCCGCCATCGCTGTGGCCACCTGGTCCAAGGCAATCCTTAAGACATGTGGCTGGACCGTGAAGCGCTCAAATATCTAGCATTGGTGATGGAACCTGCACGGCTTTGGCTGCAGAACCCCCTAGCCCCAATTCCTGCAACAGGCAGGTTGAACCAACCGGCCCGTCAGAGCCAGGCAAAAGACCCAAGGCACCTACTTCAGGGACTGTGCAGCTTGCCCAATGCCACATGGTGGCTTTACATGCAGCATGCACAGCAGGGTATGTAACCGTCAGTCATTCGAGGCTAAATTCCCCCCAATGCCACGTCCCTTCTAATGTGTGAATGTGGTTGCTGCCGCACTTGCAACTGGCAGCGCTGGTACTAGCATTGGTGGAAGGTACCTCTGACTCCTGTCGGCCAAAGCCCGCCGTGGCACAGCCAACCTCTGGTTACCATGGTGTCAGGCCTGATGCCCCCTTCAGTGTCGATATTCACAGTCTGATGACCGTCGCCTGCTGATTCCACAGATGATCTTCTTGCTGATGCAGAATTCTCCTTTCCAGTTGAACACTCCTTTTCAAAAAAGCAATTTGTGACGCCATTACATCAAAGAATTAAAACATGATGCTTCAACCGTCAACTTTAGGATCTGCTAAGAATCAACGCATGCCCTCAAGTGCATTGCAACTTATGGCAACCTTTCCAGGGCTTTCAAGGTACAAGTACTCAGAAGTGGTTTTCCCCTCCCCTCCCCTGGGGCTTGCCATAGGACCACTGTGCAAGGCCAAACAGGCCGGCTCCACCCCCAAGAGGCTCCACAGGGAACCAAACTCCCAACCTCCGGCTCCCAGCAAAACCCTAAGCCACTGAGCTAGCCATACAGCTGGGTACAGGTTTTTCCCTTTTTTTAAAATTATTATTATTATTATTATTATTATTATTATTATTATTATTATTATTATTATTATTATTATTATTATTATTATTATTATTATTATTATTATTATTATTATTATTATTATTATAAAATGAAAACATGTAAAGTAGAGCCCAGCCGGGGGCATGGCAACCGATCCAATTTCTACTATTATAATTTCTTTTTTTTTCTTCTCTCTTTCTCTCTCTCTCTCTTTTTTTTGAATGGCAATAACTCCCAGGCAGAACTCAGCAGGGTCATTAGAAATCTCAATAATGGACACTATTCTTTCCCTTTTATTTGTGAATTAATAATACCAATTATTTATCAATTAATCTAATGGCCTCCCTCCTTCCAATCTTTTCCCTTCTTCTTCTTCTTCTTCTTCTTCTTCTTCTTCTTTTTTTTTTTTTTTTTTTGGTTAATTATCCCCAACTCTAATGCAAAGAATTGCAATCCACAAGTATATTGAATAAATCCCATTAAGTCCCTTCTGGCTTCCCTTCCGGATTTAACTAATTAGTAAATATTTCCTTTCCTTTCCTTTTTTTAAAAAATACAAAATCGCCAGAGGGCAAACACTAAATACACAATGAACTACAAATAGTTAAGAAAAGTAAAAGGGGCAACCAGGGGCCATGCCAATGCACAACCCAAAAATCCAAGACTTCTCATTCAGCCTCGTGCAGGGAAAGTGAAACCGCTCCCTCCAGACCAGCGCAGTTTCCCTCTTGCTCTGCCGATGCAAAAGAGGCCAGGAAAAGAGGGACTCTGCGTTTTAAAAACTCCTTCCCTCCGCCCTCCTTGAGAGCAGCGTCATCCACACGTGATGCCGTTTTCCAGGCCGGAGGACAAAGCACTCCCGCCACGACAGCTTTGCGCCTGGCGGAGCGATCATTTTCTGTACACCATCTGTAAGAAGGGGATAGACAATTTCCATAGGCCCAGGGGCCACTTCCACCACCAGGAAGGAAGGAAGGAAGGAAGGAAGGAAGGAAGGAAGGAAGGAAGGAAGGAAGGAAGGAAGGAAGGAAGGAAGGAAGGAAGGAAGGAAGGAAGGAAGGAAGGAAGGAAGGAAGGAAGGAAGGAAGGAAGGAAGGAAGGAAGGAAGGAAGGAAGGAAGGAAGGAAATTAATTAATTAATTAATTAATTAATTGATTGATTGATTGATTAATTAATTAATTCTGGGACTTGTCAAAGGATGACAGTATTGCATCCCATTCCCCTGAAGGGCAAACAAGGAACTTTTGGGGGCTTTAGTGGAGAGCTGCCTGGCAGTGGGACTGGAGTAGTATTTAGACCTCTGGGATGCAGTATGCAGACTACAAGCCACCATATTATGTATATGCATAAGATAGTCAGCATTCTGTTGAGAATGGGCAGAGCATAACACTCCACCTGCAGCATTTGGTAATTTCTGACTTGCCAGTGTACACCCCAGAGGGGGTGTCCCAGCTGTGTTAAATGCACAAGAAGACCTATGCACAACTTGGAAGACAGGCCCATTGCTCATACAATTATGTGTTGCTCAGAAGGAATGTAGCAAGAGGGTTCTGATTTTTATAATAAAAGATAAAATCAAAACTGATCAGTAAACAACAGTTACGAGGAAGTAAAACCCCTTCACGGATTGCTTCCTTGTCGTGGCGAAGGGGCTTGAGTAATGAAGAGAAGCTATGAGCTATGCCGTGCAGGGACACCCAAGACGGACAGGTCATAGTGGAGAGTTCTGACTAAACGCGAGCCACCTGGAGCAGGCATTGGCAAGCCACTCCAGTATCTTTGCCAAGAAAACCCCATGGACAGAAACAAAAGGTTAAAAGATATGACGCTGGAAGATGAGCCCCTCAGGTCGGAAGGCGTCCAACATGCTTCTGAGGAAGAGCGGAGGACAAGTACAAGTAGCTCCAGAGCTAATGAAGTGGTTGGGCCAAAGCCGAAAGGACGCTCAGCTGTGGACGTGCCTGGAAGTGTAAGGAAAGTCCGATGCTGCAAAGAAAAATACTGCATAGGAACCTGGAATGTAAGATCTATGAACCTTGGTAAGCTGGATGTGGTGAAACAGGAGATGGCAAGAATAAACATTGACATCCTGGGCGTCAGTGAACTAAAATGGACGGGAATGGGCAAATTCAATTCAGACGATTACCATATCTACTATTGTGGGCAAGAATCCCATAGAAGAAATGGAATGGCCCTCATAGTCAACAAAAGAGTGGGAAAAGCTGTACTGGGATACAATCTCAAAAATGATAGAATGATTTCAATACGAATCCAAGGCAGACCTTTCAACATCACAGTAATCCAAGTTTATGCACCAACCACCAATGCTGAAGAGGCTGAAATTGACCCATTCTATGAAGACTTACACCACCTTCTAGAACTGACACCAAAGAAAGATGTTCTTCTCATTATAGGGGATTGGAATGCTAAAGTAGGGAGTCAAGAGATAAAAGGAACAACAGGTAAGTTTGGCCTTGGAGTTCAAAACGAAGCAGGGCAAAGGCTAATAGAGTTTTGTCAAGAGAACAAGCTGGTCATCACAAACACTCTTTTCCAACAACACAAGAGGCCACTCTACACATGGACATCACCAGATGGGCAATACCGAAATCAGATTGATTATATTCTCTGCAGCCAAAGATGGAGAAGCTCTATACAGTCAGCAAAAACAAGACCTGGAACTGATTGTGGCTCTGAGCATCAGCTTCTTATAGCAAAATTCAAGCTTAAACTGAAGAAAGTAGGAAAAACCACTGGGCTAGTCAGGTATAATCTAAACCAAATTCCTTATGAATACACAGTGGAAGTGAAGAACAGATTCAAAGGAACAAAGGAAATGCAAGAAAGCAAAGTGGCTGTCCAACGAGGCCTTACAAATAGCAGAGAAGAGAAGGGAAACAAAATGCAAGGGAGATAGGGAAAGTTACAGAAAATGGAATGCAGACTTCCAAAGAATAGCAAGGAGAGACAAGAGGGCCTTCTTAAATGAACAGTGCAAAGATATAGAGGAAAATAATAGAAAGGGAAAAACCAGAGGTCTGTTCAAGAAAATTGGAGATATTAAAGGAACATTTTGTGCAAAGATGGACATGATAAAGGACAAAAATGGTAGGGACCTTACAGAGGCAGAAGACATCAAGAAGAGGTGGCAAGAATACACAGAGGAATTATACCAGAAAGATCTGGATGTCCCGGACAACCCAGATAGTGTGGTTGCTGACCTTGAGCCAGACATCCTGGAGAGCGAAGTGAAGTGGGCCTTAGAAAGCATGGCTAACAAAAAAGCCAGTGGAGGTGGTGGCATACCAGTTGAACTATTTAAAATCTTAAAAGATGATGCTGTTAAGGTGCTACACTCAATATGCCAGCAAGTTTGGAAAACTCAGCAGTGGCCAGAGGATTAGAAAAGATCAGTCTACATCCCAATCCCAAAGAAGGGCAGTGCCAAAGAATGCTCCAACTACCGTACAATTGCACTCATTTCACATGCTAGCAAGGTTATGCTCAAAATCCTACAAGGCAGGCTTCAGCAGTATGTGGACCGAGAACTCCCAGAAGTACAAGCTGGATTTCGAAGGGGCAGAGGAACTAGAGACCAAATTGCTAACATGCGCTGGATTATGGAGAAAGCCAGAGAGTTCCAGAAAAAACATCTACTTCTGCTTCATTGACTACGCAAAAGCCTTTGACTGTGTGGACCACAGCAAACTATGGCAAGTTCTTAAAGAAATGGGAGTGCCTGACCACCTTATCTATCTCCTGAGAAACCTATACGTGGGACAGGAAGCAACAGTTAGAACTGGCCATGGAACAACTGATTGGTTCAAAATTGGGAAAGGAGTACGACAAGGCTGTATATTGTCCCCCTGCTTATTTAACTTATATGCAGAATACATCATGCGAAAGGCTGGACTGGATGAATCCCAAGCCGGAATTAAGATTGCTGGAAGAAATATCAACAACCTCAGATATGCAGATGATACCACTCTGATGGCAGAAAGTGAGGAGGAATTAAAGAACCTCTTAATGAGGGTGAAAGAGGACAGCACAAAAAATGGTCTGAAGCTCAACATCAAAAAAACTAAGATCATGGCCACTGGCCCCATCACCTCCTGGCAAATAGAAGGGGAAGATATGGAGGCAGTGACAGATTTTACCTTCTTGGGGTCCATGATCACTGCAGATGGGGACAGCAGCCATGAAATTAAAAGACGCCTGCTTCTTGGGAGGAAAGCGATGACAAACCTAGATAGCATCTTAAAAAGCAGAGACATCACCTTGCCGACAAAGGTTCGCATAGTCAAAGCTATGGTTTTTCCAGTAGCGATGTATGGAAGTGAGAGCTGGACCATAAAGAAGGCTGACTGCCGAAGAATTGATGCTTTTGAATTGTGGTGCTGGAGGAGACTCTTGAGAGTCCCCTGGACTGCAAAGAGAACAAACCTATCCATTCTGAAGGAAATCAACCCTGAGTGCTCACTGGAAGGACAGATCCTGAAGCTGAGGCTCCAATACTTTGGCCATCTCATGAGAAGAGAAGACTCCCTGGAAAAGACCCTGATGTTGGGAAAGTGTGAAGGCAAGAGGAGAAGGGGACGTCAGAGGACGAGATGGTTGGACAGTGTCATCAAAGCTATCAACATGAATTTGACCCAACTCCGGGAGGCAGTGGAAGACAGGAGGGCCTGGCGTGCTCTGGTCCATGGGGTCACGAAGAGTCGGACACGACTTAACACTAAACAACAACAAACAACAACAAGGAAGTAAAAGTACTCAAACATCGCTCCCAAGGCTGTTTATCTCTCACTGAACATGTATTGTTTTGACATACTATAGCTGTGAAAACAACAGTAATACATTGTGTGCTCATTATGTGAGCATTGTTGTAATGGTGAAAGAAAATGAAAACAAGAAAACTCATAAATTAGGAGGAAGATCCATAACAGTGACACAAATTATTCTGGCTGTTTGCTACACTGTACATTTTGTCCATGGCTTCTGTTTGTTGTAGCCTTTCACCCTCATGGGTTTCCCAAGCAGTAGGTAGTTATGGGGGAAATTTTAACATTTAGAAACTGATGGGTCAGAATCCTATTGGCATTTGCATATGGTTTGCATAACTTGCAATAGCTAATTGTGACTAACTGGTGAGGTGTTGGGGTGCATTCTGGTTGTGTATCTGGCCACATGCTTGATTGCACAACTGGGATGCACTGCAGCACCCTTGTCATTTAGCTGCAATTAGCAGAGCAAAATATGCAGTCTTTATGAATACACCAATAGGATTCTGCCTATGTTGCTTTTTCTAATTTGTTTTATAATTAACACAAGCGTTGAACAAAAGGGGAGCAGGTACGAACCAAGATAGAATTATGTTTTTTTTAAAGGAACATTTGTCCCCATCCCAAAATATATATCTTTAATTCTTCCTCCTACACAACTTACACCTGGTTCTCTGAAGAAATACGAAGTCCAAAACTGTTTCTTCAGATATGCGACAAATGTGCATGGTTGCCAATAGCAGTCAGCCATTGAAGGTCATTGGTGAGCACCTTTTAGGTAACATCAAGTACAAGGATATGTAAAAGCCTGAAGAGGAAATTTGCCTCATCAAATACTGCACATCAATGTGATATCAAAGATGATGCAAGTGACTTACTGACGTCATAAATATAAGTGAAATAACTCTTTCTCGGTATGCTGAACTCAGCTTCAATCCATTTAACTCTCCCTCTTCAGAATACATACTTACACACTGCTTGTTTGGCCATGTGAATTTCCTCGGATTTTACATGAAGGTCCAAGATGGCCCTACAGACAGGTATATATGTAAATACTATCACTATTCATTATTAACTAAGTGCTGTCAAGTCCATTTGGACTTATGGCAACTCTTTCTGGTGTTTTCAGGTATAGGCTATTAGAAGTGGTTTATAATTCCCTTATTCTGGGGATGTCCTTGGGCTGTGCAGTTTACCCAAGGCCATACAGGCTGTTTAAATTAAATGATTAAATTGTAAACTGTCCAGAGACTGCTTTAAATGCTATGGGGCAGCATATAAGCCACACACTTTGCTTTATTTTTGCTTTTACTACAAAGTTATATCAGTTTTGTACCACTTTAACTGTCATGACTTCATCCAAAGTCATCCTTGAATTTGTAGTTCGATTATTTACACTTGCTGTAAATGTGTAGCTGATGTTGGGTCATTCTGGGGAATTCTGAAAGTTGTAGTCCAAAAATACAAATCCACACACCTCTAATTCTCCCCTGTGTACAGCATGAATTCAATGCCCTTTTACCTGTGTTGCCCAAAAACCACTCTAGTTGAGGCTCACTGATAACATTTTTATTATCTGGATCCACAGAAAAGAAGCATTTGAGAAATTTCACTGGGAGTTCAGTAAATTTCATCCTAGGAGCCTCGTAGTGCAGTGGTTAATCTGCTGTACTGCAGCCAAAACTGTGTTTATGACCCAGGGTTCAATCCCAGGTAGCCGGCTAAAGGTTGACTCAGCCTTCTATCCTTCCAAGGTCAGTAAAATGAGTACCAAGCTTGCTGGGGCAAGGGGGGGGGGGGGGAGAATGTGTAGCCTGCATAATTAACTTGTAAACCACCCAAAGAGTGCTTTAAGCTCTATGGGGCAGTATATAAGCAGCATACTTTTTTCTTTTTCTTTTTTCTTTTGCTGACATCAACCTCAGCCTGGACCAATTTATGAAACAAGTGAACACTGCTGTGAAGCTACAATGTGAATATCTTAGCACCACACTATCTTAGAAAACTACTGACCGATGTACATACTTGCATGCCTCTAGCTTTTATTCTGCACACACCACAAAACTGTCTACAGCTAAGCCGTTAGATATAATCTGCTCAGACCTACAAGGCAGAGACTCCAAACTCATGGATCTACAAACAGCATTTCTCAGACTATACTACTCACCCAATATGGTTAAATAAATTGGGCAAGGCAAATATACAGAGGCAACCTACTACAAAACAGACCCAAAAGAGAAAATGATCAAACACCATTAGTTTACACCTTCAGCCCACAGTTCACTCAGAAGCATCATACGTAAATGACCTATAATCCATTATTGACAAGAATACTTGATTCTCCCAAGCCCTCAATGGCAGGCTTGTACTTGCTCACAGACAATATCAAGCAGCTACTGAGACACAACAGACTACACAGCACAACAAGCTACACAATTATTGACACACAATAGGCCATACAATAATGATACAGAGATGGGAACTAAACCCTGCTAGAAACTCAGATGCCAGATCTCTGCCCATCTCTACTCTGGTAAAACAACTACAGGCTCCAACAATGTCACACACAACATCAGGGTCCTGTTTACTTGTTCTTCTGCTAATGTGATCTATGCAGTCCTTTGCCCGCTATACCATTCTACACTCTACAGAGAACAAACAGGACAAACTCAGCTCAAAAGAATTAATGGACATAAAACCTGACATCACAAAAGGCAACACACAGAGAGAGACAAGCCTGTTTCAGAGCATTTCAACATACCTGGACACTCTTTGAGTGACTTACAAATGACCATTTTAGGAATAAAAACACCACAGAACCAGACCTGAAAGAGACACAGCAATGATGAGGTATATACAAACTCTAGAAACCCACTTAAAAGGACTCAATATTAGTCAAGGGTTCTCAAGTCATTACCCAAATGTGAAATCCTACATGGATTCTTGCAGTTTGCCAGTTGTGTTGTCAATAATGCCATTGTTACCTTGTAGGCTAAAATTATTCACTGCCTGATAGCCTATTCTTCTACTAATGAACCACTGTCACATTGACTACTATCTGTATCAGATGGGTCTGGTCATGGCTTCATGTATAAATACAACAGTCATGCAGTCTGACTCATGTCTGAGAAAGTGGACTTGATTCATGGAAGCTCACATTAAAATATAGCTGTTAGTCTTTAAGGTGCCACAGTGTTTTTCTCCCTCTTTTTTGTTTTGCTTTATTTTTGTCTGATATACTTACACAGACTAACAGGGCTAACAAAGACTACATGAATTCAAAGTATCTCATCAAACTACAAATCTCAGAATTCCCTAGGATGAAGTGACAGCATATAAAGGGTATCCATCTGTTATAACTGTGTAATGAGCTGCACTTCTAAAGTAAGGGTGTGATCACATGAGGAAATGGATTGAAATTTAGACTGTCTGTGGAGTGGTATAGTGCAATCTATTTCCCTCTGATCACACAATGCACAGGGAAATGCAGTCCAGCCCAATCTTAATCCACGCCCAAACTGGACCTTTTTGTTCCAGCTGTAGGGCTACTACTTTGGGGGGTTGGACTGGAATGAGTTCTTGAGTGATGGAAGGGATATTTTAAGAGTGATCACTCCTATTAATGAAACCTGTTTTAGTGTGATCAGGTGTGAAGATTTGTAGCTCTCCGATGGTACCCTAGGCCTCCCATTTAAACTATTCTGCATGTAAGAAAGCTCCATGTGTAATTTGGAAGACACTCTTGGTTCTGTATCAGAACACAAAAGTATTGGCAACTTAGTAGAGGGAGAGAGAAGCCAGAAAGGCAGAGAATTTGCTGTATATAGATTTGTTGCTAAGACAAACAGCAATGCTTCAGGAAGACAATCCATTTAATTAAATGTTCAGTAGTACAAAATAAAAATAAAAATGTTCCTAAATCACCATGAATAGCTGTACATCTGGTCTCTGTTTTTTTTTTCCCCAAGTCATAGAAATGTACATCACATCTTGCCACTTTATTCTATGATGAAAGATTTGCAGAAATGAATGCCTAGGAATATAAAATCATCCTAACAGGGAAATAAAGCAAATAAGAATACTCCTAATTACTTGCATGATGACAGATGTTTTCTGAGAAACAGTTCTTATTCTTCCAGATTTATATAACATGGAGAATGTGTAAAACAACAATCTTCAATGTGAACACTAAGCTGATCTTATTTGAAATGTGAGAAACATGGCATTGATTGTTTAAGAATGTCTCCATCTTATTTAAAAATAGAGAGATGACACAATTTAGCCGCCAAGAGCTTACACGGCAGAGAAAAGAAAATACCTTTCTTCATTGTTGTAAATGGATGTTCCTGGATGAATTGAGATTCACTAGAGAAAGGAGGCAAATTAATATCATCAGAACCTTTAACATTCTTTTTTTTTTGGTATGTCCTTTGCATTATGGTAATTGGTAAGTATATTGATAAGTGACAATACTTTAATGCTGAGGGGCACCTCGAAGTACCAAAGAGATGCTGCAGAGATTACTAGGCCAAGCTATTTGCATGGCTAATCAGGAGGGGGATGTCATTTTGATGCTAGAGCACTGGCAGATGCTCATTTTCAAATATCTATCATATATGGAAAGTTAAATGTCAAGCAGTACTTATTCTAAAATTTGCCTTACTCTCAAGAGTTAGAGTGAATTCCAGAGGAAGGGGGGGGAAAATAACCAAGACCAGCAGACGTGTTGGCAATGAAAAATGACTCTATTTCAACTAATACCTGTATGTTTAATGGCTATACTACCCTTTATTTCTATATCATTTATGAGTGGCAGTGGCTTGAAATGACTTTTGTCTTCTGTTTAATGGATTATCCTACTTTTGATTTCAAATAGACCGAGAAGAAAAGAAATCTGCTGGGCTACAGCTCCAGTGCTCGGCCAAAGTTATTGGAAGTACCTCAGCTGCATTTTTCTCTTTAGCACTTGAATCCCCAAACCATCACATTCTGGAACTGCCCCCCACCCCCAAAAAGATAAATCTCCATGTTGCACCGACCTGCTAGAACCTAAACTGTGCATCAGTAGTTGCATGTGACCACCATCTACACAACCATAGTCTACATCTGAGCTCTGTGGAAGGAACACCTTATCCAACATGTTCATCTTCATTGCCTGTGATTTTCTGGAAACTGCCTGCCCTGGGCTTTAGCTATTGACCAAATATAGTGTTTGAGAGTGAGGCACAAGGCCTTGTCTGTCATAGTCCATGCTTGAATTATGGGTGGGAAAGAGTAAGGCACAGTCTTATTAATTGTGGCAGTAGCCCCCTTAGCTACTGCTATGCAGACATGACTGGTCAGGGTTTCTGGGAGTTGCAGTCCAAGAATACCTGATTGGGAACCACTGCTTTAAAGGATCCAGCAAATGACAGAAAATGATGCAGGAATGATGATTTAAGGATAGATAATTAACATGTAACATCTCAACAGCCCAATAAGCCCAGCATCAGCTAATCTGCCCCCACTGTTTCTGTATCTTCCAAGTTCATATTGGAACTTGGAAGATACAGAATCATCTGTGTACTTAATCATCTGTGTACCCATCAAAGTGCCACTATTCAACCTTAACTACTCACTTTTTCCTTTCTTCCTTAAATAGTGAATCTGAATTTGATGGATCTTAAAAAATGGAGGACAAACTATTAAAGATACTTACTTAGAAATGCTTCTCTTTTTCGTTCTGTACAAACAAGTCTAGAAGGAAATGTCATTTTTTTAAAAAAAGGAAAGCTCTATTCCAACATTGTTTTCATTGTCCATATCTGAAGCCAGGTCATCAGAATAATCCTCTTGTGGTTTATGGAATCATATTGCTTAGAACAATATGATTACAGGTGGCAGACCAATACAGCCTTTTGAAAAGAAATGGATAGCTTATTATATTGATGCTATATGAAGATAATATGAAAAAGAACTGTTTCAGAGTGCAGGGAGCAGGCTTATGGGCTTTCGTGAGACTATGTACACTTGATGTTTGGAACGTGGCCTTTGAGAAAAAGAAATCTGGCAAATCTCAAAGCTTAATTTTTCAAGACAAGAGTCTGTAATGCAAGCTTAAAGTTATCATGGGGGGAACACCTTTGTGTACTGTCCGTATAATGTAGAATAAGAGGAGAGTTTTAGCAGGGATAAACAGGGCACATTTGAAGCAGAATTCTTATGCCCAATATATTATAATTTGTAAGATTTTGGGCAATATTACAAATTCCAAAAGCTTACAGATTAAAAGATAACAGGATGACAGTTTTCCTCAGGAGGTGACCTGTTTATTTCAAATAATATTCTCCCCTTTTTCATATCTGTTTGCCCCTCCCCCACAGCAATTTATAGGGTCTTTGCAATTTTCTTCAAAACCTTCTTCCAAACACACATCTTTTTACCTCTTTTTACCGCTGATACTTCTCTGCTTTCTTTCTTCTCCAAAAATCCCACCAGAAGAGCAACGTGTGTGCACTTCTGAGTCTACTAAGCATTTACAGTTCATCTTTTTTCTTTGTTCATCCTCCTTTACACTCATTCACACTGATCCACAAAGTTTTCCCAAATGCCTGTGTGACTTTCATCTTCTGTATTCAGGGCCAGAGCTCCTGTACTATATGTCTCTGGTACTGTTTTCCACCCTTAATCCATGGGTTAGGGAAGCTAAACATTCACACGAATGAATGATGTGCGAGGCAACATATGCTTATTGTTATGAATAGTATGCAACTAGGAATAAAGGGAAGTGTGAAAGCATTTGGGGGTGGGTAGTGTTACTGTCAGTTATATAACATAAATGTCAGCTTCACAGAGCTTCATTAAAATATGTTCCAAATGATAATGGAATATTCAGCAAATGGGCAATATTACAAGCATGTTCAAAACAGATGTCAAGGAACACATTTTATGTTTGGCATGTTTCTTCAGGTCTGGAATAATCTCTGGAACCAGATGGTGTTTATACATCACAGGGGGACCATCTCCCCAGAGAATGGCAAGCATCAGCGTAAAGTAACCCTTACACCCTTCATCATTCAACACAAGTAGAAGAACTGAATGCCATGGTGATGATCACATACAAATACTGATAAGCATAATTCCACTTCACCTTCATTTACACTGATACACAAAGTTTCAGTGTGCGCTTGTCCAGGTTCATTTAGTTAGAATGTTACAGATTCCTTTCAAGTGAGAAAAAAAGCTGAATGTCACATTTATTGTGTTGCTTTGATAGTGTTATTTTCTATATGACTATGAATGCAACCTTAATATAAATAACATATTGAACATCTTATTAGTCAGATGCAAAGATGCCAGAAGTAATTTAATTGCACATTTCATTTTCTTAGTCCTGAGTGATGGCTTTGTGGGTCTGTACCAGCAGATTCAAGATCTTGTTGGTTCTAATTGTACCATCTCTTTCCCTAGAATTTTAATTACTCACTTTACTTTTTCCCCCCAATTCATTTTTTGCCCATGACATACACAATGTATGTCACGGGACTTTGAAAGGGTGAATATGATGTTGGAGCAGACCAGCCTTCCTTTTTCTCTCAAGTAGAAACCCTAGCTGTTACATAGCTGAAGAGTACAACCAGTGGTAATTTGATTCCAGTGATGAGGAGATTATTCTGCCAGTTTCACAGATGTCCAAGGCACAAGAAAAAAAGGAAAGGAAAGGAAATGGCGAGAGTGCCTTTGAAGAGCATGCTTCTAACCATCTACACGTACATTTCTTAATTTTTTCCCATGCTAGATTATAAATAAGTGAAACCTTAGGTTCTGCCTGGGAAATATGCTAGTAGAGTTGGGCTTTTTTTTTTTTTTAACTTCTTTTGATTCCTCCAGGACAGGGATGGACAGTTTTGGTGGTTATGGGGGCCAAGCTCACACTCCAGCATCTACCATGCGTGTGTGAGCCCCATAAATGGCAAGGAAGGGGGAAAGTGGGGGGAAATGAAACTGGAAAAGCCAAGACAACCACTCCTTGTTTTCATTTTAGGCATTGCAAAAAATCACGGGTCCTGGAGGAGAAATAGCCATTTTTGTGCCAATCGATCTATTGACTGATAGATACAGACATGGTGCAAAAATTGCTATTTAGACAAATACATATACATTTGTCCTTCTGAGCATGGTGGAGCTTTAGGACGGTAAGGAGAGCTGGAAGAATGTCCATGGGAGCTGTATGCCATCCTTGGGCTCCACTTTACCCTCGCTTGCTCTAGACATCTGGGTTGACCTCCAAAATGTACGAGTAACCTAGGCCTGCTGTGTCTTTGAATTGTTAACACAACCAATACCATTTCTGGAGGTTCTTATTTGTCTGTGGGCCCTACATGTGAACAAGAACCTAGAAAATCTGAGATCTTGCTTGCCATTTAGAGCCTACACAGAAGCAGGAATACTTTTAGGTGATAATCACTTGAAGAAAACAAGAGCAGAGCAAGGCAAGACTAGGAGTTACCCTCTAAGTGTGATCAAACAATCTATTATGTCTGAAAGAGACTCATGGCTAGATATTTTCTCTCTTCTGGGATAGTAATGAACAGACACTGCAACGAGAACACCTTCCTCAAGAAATGTGTCTCACATGGACAATTCTTCATCTTCTCCTGTGCAATATGTGTGCCTACTCTTCTGGCAGTAGAAGGAAGTACTTCTGGAAGACCTTTTCATTTCTTTCCCTCTGTTATCAGGAACACAACGCCTTCCTTCTTCTCACCAGCTATCTTTTTTGGTAATGGAAAAAAGGGTAAAGATCTGAGTACTGGAGCAAGACTCTTCTTTCACTTAGGTATTCATGCCAAGTAGGCAACCACAGATGCCTGATGTTTAAGCCCCAGGTGGAAGTTGTGTAAGAGAAAAGGTGGTTCACAGAGACCTTTGCACTGCATTACAACAAAAGGTAATACGCACAGGAAATCTCTTACCGGTTCTTAACAGAATGCTTCAGAGATCTAGGGCACGGTGAGCATCTCATGCTTGACATATGAAAGCATTTGGATTTTCTTTGTATCTTTTTGCATCTCATTGGGCTTTGCCCACCATGACATTTTGCTGTGCAAACGTTTGCATTTTTTCCCCTTTATCTGCCCATATACAATGGCACAATCAAAGCTCTGAGCAATTGGTGCATTTTTGAGCTGGTATTTCAGAAGAAAACATTGTGGTACAGCACCATCTACAGACGCCAAACTGTACCATGTTTGATCAAGTTGTTGCTTGAAATATTGCTGTTTTCCTTCTTCTTTCCTTCCCCAAAGGTGGAATAGATCATGTTTTTTGCATGCATTTGATACACCATAGAAATAACAGCAGTAGCATTATGTAATAGAGTCTAACCTGTTAGCTTATTTATACTTGCACTGTGCTGAAGCTGTATGGAATATAAGGGATTTTAGGATAAGCAATATTGTCAGTATAAAGCAAGCTGAAGTGGTTAAATGTAACTGTGTAATATAGAAGCACAGCAAGATTTGTTTGAAGCTTATTGTTTTTGCTGTATTTTATGTGCAATCTATTCAACATCCAGAAAGACAGCAGTAAATACTGAAAGAGACACAAGCTGGGCTGACTTGTGCAGGAGATTAAATTTTGGAGTGCACCCCCCAGCTCTGGTCATGAGCCACATTGTGATATGGAGATAAGACACTATCTTTGTACACATTTTCAAAATTTGTGTATTTGGGGTTCGGTGGGGAGTAACCACTGAGCCCAGAAATGAGTCGTGGAAAGACAGAACCATGGTAGTTCACGGGTGGTGATCAAGTGTGGAAAAAATCTTTAATGGAATGAGATGCAATGAAGACAGCAAAAACGACTTGATCGGAGTGGAAAAGAAGACTGCAATGGGGCTGCACAATGAAGCATCTTGTATCAGCCAGTCGGGGCAAAAACACCATCGCAGGAAAAGAATGAGGGTATAAAAAATTCAATGGAATCCTTTCCACATCAGCAAGATCAGGGATCCAGAGTGCACTAGTGCAACACTGTGTTCACAAAAGATTTGCATGAACTCAGAACTGTGACTGCACAACTTTTAAGGCAAAAATCAACCAATCAAAGTATTTTTTTGAGCAGCAAGAAAATCCCTTTGTTGACATACATGGAAATGGATTGCCAGGATGAGTTCACACATCGTTCTGAACATGAGGTCCAATTAAGCATGTCAAAATGGGGCTTGAGATCCCATGGCTTAAATGACAGTTTTGAAGTGATCTGTTGCAGGGGCCTTGGGTGCATATGATTTTTTTCCCCAGAACAATTAAAAACATTGTGCACAATAGCTGTGTGTTTATTAATATAACTAACCTTCCTAAATGTGCATATCAGCATTAAATCTGGAAAAGAAGGAGTTAAGGGATGTGCAAGCTAATATGCCATAAGCCAACTGAATGTAATAGTACATACAGGAAGAATAATTGCACTGCAACAACACTAGTTTTAGATAAACTATCCCAAACATTTAATATCCACATGTGAAAAGACAGACATCTCTTTGTGAAATGAAGGAAAAAATTGCAACTCACATATTTCCACACATGGTGATTTTCATGATGAGGTCAGCACTTTTTTTTCCCAGGACTGGATCTGGCAAGAATGATTTCTACATAGCTACGGCTATATTCCAGGATGGCTGTGGCCACATATTGAATTCTACATCTCCATGCAATTTTTGGGCAAGTTAGCATAAGACTTTTCACGTTTAATTGTGGATATGGGACCTTTTTTGTTTTTCCCCAAGTTTCTTAATAATTTGTCCAGAAGGTAAAGGTAAATGTAAAGGTTCCCCTTGACATTTAGTCCAGTCGTGTCCGACTCTAGGGCGCGGTGCTCATCCCCGTTTCCAAGCCATAGAGCCAGCGTTTGTCCGAAGACAGTTTCCGTAGTCACGTGGCCAGCGCGACTAGACACGGAACGCCGTTACCTTCCCACTGAGGTGGTACCTATTTATCTACTTGCATTTTTACATGCTTTCGAACTGCTAGGTTGGCAGGAGCTGGGACAAGCGACGGGAGCTCACTCCGTCACGTGGATTCAATTTTACGACTGCTGGTCTTCTGATCTTACAGCACAGAGGCTTCTGCGGTTTAACCCGCAGCGCCACCACGTCCCACTTGTCCAGAAGGGGACTCTCTAAATCAGTCTTGAAATTTCACTTCAGTCTAAATATAGTGGTACTTCTGGTTCCAGGTCTTAAAAAAATGCTGGGTTGAATCTAGACTTCTCCTTCCAAAGAAGAAAAGATTCCTTCCATTCATTGATACAATTGTGTTCCTGAATAGGCTGCAGAGTCATTTCCCATGCTCTTGCTGGAAGTCTCCTAACTCGCTGAAGCATAGTTGTGTGGCATTAAGGCTACATGGGAAGAAGAAGAATCAAGAAAAATCACCTCATGTCTTCTGCTTTTGTGAGCATTCATTTTGAGGAATTCTACTCTGTACAACTTTGTATCCAACCTTTTGTCAACTGCATACAGAGTGTCTACTCCACTCATGAATTTCCAAGTGGATATCCAGGGCTATGGAGAGGCAGAGGACGGTAACAGCACACACAGAACCATGTTTGACTAACAACCTGTCTTCTCCAGCTAGCACAGTATGGAGCTCCTGTTCAATAAATATATTCACTGCTGTCAAAACTCTTTATAAAGTTCCTTTAAACTTTCCTTAATGTTTGCCTAAAGCAGGAACTGCTAATTTAATTATGACACTGCTCACCCCTTTTGCTCTGTTTTATGGCAACACTTATCTGAGCCTTCATTTAGAGGACATCAGGAGATGAGGTCACTTGAGACCTTAGAATCCTCAGAAGCAGAACTTGCAAATGCTACCTTTATTTTGTTAAATACAGCCACCAGAATTTCCCAGACATCTTGGCCACTGGCCATGTTGGCTGTAGGCTTCTGGCAGCTGTGGCTGAAAAAAAGTAATTTTTCCAAGTTCTGATCTAAAACACTCAGATGGTTTGTAGAAGTCTGCATAGTATCGGATGGATATGCATGTGACACAATAGTAAAGATAATGTTTGTCACCCTCTTAGCATTTAGCAAATAGCTTTGTGATGCCTTAGCCTGCAGTAATGTTTTGATGCAAGTGTCTCAGCAGATCTGCATTCAATACACTTTGTTTGCTTTGACATCTTAACACCTTCTCCTGATTTGAAATGACAACAGTTTAACACACACACATATGCACACACACACAGAGAGAGAGAGAGAGAGAGAGAGAGACCACTTTTCTGAGAAAAGTAAAACAAACTGTTGTGGCTGACAATCACATCAGTTGGACTTGAATAGTTAGATATGGTCAGCTGGCTAAAGGAAGGAAGAAAAAAATGTTGCTGGTTGAGCCACATTTCTATTTGCATTTTTTCTAGCAGAAGTAGCTGTGTTAGTCTGTGCTAGCATATCAGGCCAAAACAAAGGAAAAATAAGAAAATGTTATGGCACCTTAAAGACTAAGTGCTATATTTTAATGTGAGCTTTCATGGATAAGTCCACCTCTTTAGAGTGTCTCTTATGTCTGAGGAAGTGGACTTGGCCACATTTCGATACAGCAGTTAGTCTTTAAGGTGCCACAACATTTTTGTCTTCTTTATTTTCTTATTTTTCTTTTCTTTTGGCCTGATTTTCTAGTACAATATTTTGTGTGAGCATCAGGTCAAAAGTCAATATGAGTCTCATAAAATGTAACCCCAAATAGGATAGGTCTACTAAGTTATTATATAAATTCAACTGTTAATCTGAACTAAAAATACCAACCCATTGAGTGAAGGTATATTGTTGAAAAACCACAACTATAAAGCTTTATATATTTGCTTAGGGTATCCCATTGGCCATGAGTTTTAAACTAGCAGACAGTACTGTTTGAGATTAACAGTTGTTGTTTTAAATGGAATTGAAACATATTTTAAGTTAAGGATCTATGGCTGTGTTAGTTATATCTGGTGATAATGCACTGTATCAATAGTTTATACACCTATACACAGAAAAGCGGAGAAGTATGGTGTGAGAAACACAGCTGAAATGAACACCATATTATTCCCATTTTCCATTTAATTAGTACTCCTGAGGTTTAGTTATAAAAGGTCTCTGGTCTCTATGAAATTCATAATTTACAGTATGTAAGTTTTTATGTTAAAATGGAAATATACCAGATTCTTGGGGAAAATATTAAAAGTGAGTGGAATAAGTTTGCAGTTTCTTATCTTCACCTGTGAGGATGATAGACAAATATTTGCATCCCTATTCTTTAGGACTCATGTTCATGATACAGTATGAATAATAATAATAATACAACCTACAGGAAAACAAAGAACAGCTTTAGTAAGGTCCAAATGTTCTTTGTGTGTGCTGATAGATAGATAGATAGATAGATAGATAGATAGATAGATAGATAGATAGATAGATAGATAGATAGATAGATAGATAGATAGATAGATAGATAGATAGATAGATAGATAGATGTGCATTCCCACCTCTCTGTAGAAAAGCTGTGTCCTTTCACCTCAGACCTCTGTGTACTAACAGGAAAGTAATGAAGATTAATTGTAACCCTGTCTGGTGGAATGCAATTACAAGACACCCCCTTATCAGAAACCATAATTGCACCAAAAGTGAGTTTGGAACAATTCTGTCAACATTGCCAGAGGTGGAATTTGAAACTCCTGGCTTGACTTTGCATTCCTCATTTTGAAACTGGAATAGACCAGTGGTTCTCAAACTTGGTTCCCCAGATGTTCTTCGACTGCAACTCCCAGAAATCCTGGTCAGCACAGCAAGTGGTGAAGGCTTCTGGGAACTGCAGGCCAAGAACATTTTGGGACCGCAATTTGAGAATCACTGACATAGACAACTAGTCATGACTCTGGAACTCTTTTATTTTTTTCCTGCACCATCCACAGCTAAGTGGTGCCTAGCTTGATGGAATCCTCTATGGGCCAAAAGCTAGCATTTGTTTTTGATTTTTTTTTAGTGGTCTAAATAAAAGTCTCACCTACCCTTGCTTTTGGATCATGTAGAGGGACCACATGTCCCTTTGTTGACCTAATTGTACCAGGTATCTGATTCTGTAACCTTATCTAAGCTGAATTCAGGGATACTGTGCACATGTGTAGCCCACCCACAATGAACAAAGCATACCACCTTGCCTTCATCACTGATTTCAATATGAGAATACAATAGTTGGAAAAAGGGGACGTGGCTCTATCAAGGTAACATCTCAACATGAGCCAACCCCCCCACCCCAATTTCAGGCAGTTTTGGCTCATATGGAGAGGAGACCTGGGTAGAGATGCTTCCTCTCTCTTCAGACTGTTGCATTTCCATGATTAAAGCTAGGCTCCCCTCACTGCAGGTGGGCTGCAGGTATTTCAGAACATTCAAGGAAGTGATGTTCCTCCTTAGACTATTTTCATCAACATAGGGAGATTGGGGTGGGGGCTGCAAAAAATAAATCCATAATGAGGGAAACATGTGGTTTTCTACAGTAATGTGGACCAGTTATTGTAGTTTTGTCTAATCAGGCCTCATGATTTGACTGTGCACCACAGTACCTTGTTTCAAATAGGAAGGGGATGCCAACAAAGATCATGGCAAGGGCAAAAGCATTTTTAAAAACCCACACCTTCTCCCCTCATGCCTCAGGCCTGACTTGTCTCCTTCCCCCTCTTTTAGCTCTTTGTTACCAGAAAAGGAAGCTATACATGGAAAAGCTATAGTGATGCAGTCAGGATGTGTTTATTTATTTAAATTATTTATACTCCACCTTTCTCCTCAAAAGGATCCAAGGCAGCTTATAATGTTAAAAGGCAGTATTAAGAGTTTAAAAAACAGCAACAAATTTTTATTACAGAGATATCCTCCCATGAAACCACTGGGAGAGATTATCTGGAGTTTTGGAATTTGGTGTCACTGGTATGCTGACAACACTCAACTCTACCTCTCCTTACCACCTAAATCTGAGCAAGCTGTTTCAACTCTAGATCAGTGTTTGGTATCAGTAATGGACTGGATGAGGGTGAATAAATTGGAACTTCATCCAGACAAGACAGTTGAAAGGCAGATCAAGGAACAGGGATGCAGCCTGTACTGGATGGGATTACATTCCCCCTTAAAATCAGGTTCACAGTTTGAGGGAGCTGCTGGATTCATCCCCGAGCCAAGATGCCCAGATCTGGGCAGTGGCCAGGAGTGCATTTGCACAATTAAAATTAGTGTGCCGGCTACATCCATTCCTTGAGAGATCTGATCTGGCCACTGTCGTACACCTAGTCACTTCCCAGCTGGATTACTTTACCATGCTCTATGTGGGGCTGTCAATGGAAAGTGTCAGGAAACTTCAGCAGGTCAAAATGTAGCAACCCCAGATTGCTGACTGGAGCTGATTATAGGGATCACATCTGTTACAGCAGCTCCACTGGCTGCCAATCAGTTTCTGGGCATAAAGCCCTACGTGGCCTAGGTCCAAGCTATCTCCAATACTGTATCTCCCATTATGAGCCTGCTTGGGTGTTAAGATCATCAGAAAGGCCTTCTTCTCAGTCCCACCACCATCACAAGTGTGTTTGGTAGTAACACGGGAGAGAGCCTTCTCTGTCACTGCTCCCAGACTCTGGAACTCCCTCCCAGACTGGCCCCATCTTTGCTGTCCTGCAAGCAATTAAAGACCTTTCTCTTCAGGTAAGTCTTCCCTCAGTAACTAGGTACCTATGTGATTTTTTTAGATGGATTGTTATGTATTACTGCTTTGACTGGATTTTAGTACTACTTGTGTTTTCCGTTTTTGGGTTTTCCATTTCTCAGAGTGACATTTGTTGTTGTTTTTCTCTTTTTAATATTTGTATATTTATTGTTCTTAGCTTTAATTGCCTTTTAATGATATAAGATGCCTCTTTATATTCATTGTGCTTAGCTTTAAATGTTGTCTTTTAATGATATTAACCACTGTTGTGTATTCATTGTTTTCAACTTAAGATATTGTCTTTCAATGTTGTAAGTTGCCTTGGTTCCTTTTCAGGAGAAAGGTGGGGTTTAAATAAATAAATAAATAAATAAATAAATAAATAAAAGATCTCAACATTTCTTTTTTATCCCAAGAAAAATGTAAAGTGGCCATCCCATAACTCAAGACAATGTTTGCTGAAGTAAGTCTGTTATAACATACACACACAATACTCCTATTTCCCAGATAGATTCAGCAACCATTAGTACTTTTTGAGGACTGAACCCTTGAAGAATAATTGTACAGGACAACTGTGTTACCAGATTTCTATTTCTAAGTTATATACTCTAAACTTCCTGATAAGATTTATTTTGTGAAGCATTGCAGTCGTTTTGTGCTTTGCCCAATCCTACCCAAATTATTATCTTTGCACATTTACCATAGGAAACATATGTTATCTTTGCAGGCAAACCATGCAGAGACTAATGTCAAGGTACTATAGAGATGTATTAGAGGATGAGTTCAGGTATAAGGGGATATTATAGCTTCTCATGGTGAAAATGAGCCTGCATATGCCTCGGGCTTCTGTGGTCTCACCTCCCTTTCCTCTTTCTTCATATCTGTGAGGCAGCTGGAGAGTACAGCTTTTTCTTTAGACTCAGCTGCAATCCCACTATGTTAAACCAAGCACCTGAAGTTCAGATAGCAGTGTAAATAAACTTGTTTGCCGTCATGGACTAAATGAAGATATACTACTCCTCCCTTATTCTTTGGCAAGATAATATGGTTTAAGTTTTTATTGAAATATTTATTTAGGATAGAATTTGTGCATTTGTGGAAAAATGTTTTTTGCATGCATTTTCTGAATACTTAGCTCCAGGAAGGGGGAAGATACGAGAAATATTTTGCATAAATTGTGCAAACCACAAGGGAGGAGGAATAAAATGTTTGGTGTCCTACCTCTCATGATCAAGATTTGAACCCAGATATTTAGTCACTTTTCCTATGCTGAGATGCCTGCTTCAGTCACAGATGAGGCATTGATAAGATAGCTTCACATTCCTAAGATTATGTACATTGGGAAAGTGTGATGAGGTTTAAAGCAAACACATATAATATAATATAATACAATACAATACAATACAATACAATACAATACAATATAATATAATATAATATAATATAATATAATATAATATATTCAGCTTTCCTGGAGAGGAAGCTGAGGCAGGAGGTGAGCTGTGTTTGGGAGGACATTTTATTTGGTGAGGTATTTTCTCTAGGCTGACCTTTGTTCTCCCTGACCGCATGGTCTGAGGGGGCGGGGTTTTGCTTTAAATGAGTGCAAGCAGAAGTGCGTGCCTAATGGCGCATGAAATTCTCTGATTCTATTTTTTACTCTAATTTGGTAAATAGGAAAGCCAAATAGCATTGCGTACACCTGGGGGGCAGGAATGTTTTAGGGGTAGGATCAGACTTCCTCCCTTTTTAAATTCACTGACCAATCAGTCGAAATGGAGAGTGCAGGATCTGTTGCACTTGTAACACCTCTGGCATGTTTGTTTTCTTGCCAATGAGGTGCCTGAGTAGAAATGCTCTAAGTGTTAGTTGGTGGTCCTCTTGGAAGACAAGGTCCGGCAGCTGGAGGCCTGTGTTCTAATCTCCACACTCTTAGGGAGCAGGCCGGGTAGGTGGGACTCATCAGCCTTGGAAGGCAGCCCATCTAGGAGAAGGAAAACTTCGATTTCAAACCTCCACTGCCTTGTGGCTATATCCACTGATGGAAAAGGCTTCAGGAGTTAACCTCGAGGCAAAATCCGGAGCCGGAGTCCCGGAGGCAGTTCGTGTCGTTCTGGCAACTCCTGTGACATCGCTGGAACCAGTCGTATTGGCTCTTGCCTTTCCATTGGACTATTTCAGCAATGTGGAGAGGGGGGATTTGCTGCTTGGGTAACAGCCTATCCTCCATATTATTTTACCCAGGTTTCATGCTCTGGAGAGGACACTCCAGCTTCATATACAGCGTCGAAACAACACGGGAAGTAGCAGTTACCGGTTATAAGTCTTTGCTCGATTGGCGTAGAGCATGATGCCAGGGGCTACTTCCGATGGTGGGAGAGGTCATTGCACCTCAATAGGTTGCTACCACCCACCTTAAGCTGGGCAGTCCCCAGCCAGTAAGTTGCTACCTCACCATGGTCTGTTAACCTCACGAGTGCGTGGAGTTTAGGGTGAAAGCTGACAAGCAGATCGATAACCCTGCACCATGCAACAATCATAAGAAAACTTCTGCCCTAAAGTTGGGCACCTGGAATGTTCGGACAATGACCCCTGGCTTTTCTGACGACCTGCAGGAAATAGACGACGTGCGTCATCAACATGGAACTGAGTAGATTGCAGATGGACATTGTTGCCCTGCAAGAGACGAGATTGACAGACATGGGATCTGTCAAAGAAAAAAACTCATTCTTCTGGCAGGGAAAACCATCGAATGAGAGCAGGGAACATGGTGTTGGCTTTGCGGTCAGACATACTCTGCTGAGATCCATTGTTCCACCTACTGTGGGGAGTGAAAGAATCCTGTCTCTTCAGCTCCACTCATCAGCGGGACTGGTCACCCTCATTAGTGCATATGCACCAACACTGTCGTCCACAACAGAAGTCAAAGACAAATTCTATGACGATCTAGCAGCTACTACTAAAAAAAAACCAGAGAGAGAGCCACTGTTCATTCTCGGAGACTTTAACGCTAGAGTTGGTGTTGATCACAATTCTTGGCCCACTTGTCTAGGCTGTTTTGGCATTGGGAAGATGAACGAAAATGGCCAACGCTTGCTGGAGTTTTGCTGTTACTATGGTCTTTGTGTCAGCAATACGTTCTTTAATACGAAGCTTCAACACAGAGTTTCCTGGAGACATCCAAGATCGAAGCATTGGCATCAGCTTGATTTGATCCTCACTAGATGTTCTAGCCTTCCTAGTATTATGATCACACGCAGTTACCAGAGTGCTGATTGCAATACTGATCACTCCCTGGTGTGTAGTAGAGTAAAACTGTGAGCAAAGAGATTGTATCACACGAAAAAGGAAGGAAGACCACGTATTGATATCAGCAAGACTCGCGATCAAAGAAAAGTGGAGGAATTTGCCCAAGCGCTTGAGGAAACCCTTCCAGGCCTGGCTAATGCAAATGCACCTGAACAATGGGAACATTTCAAGAACGCTGTTTATAACACCGCCTTGTCCACATTTGGATAAGAGGAGAGCTCTAGCAGCATACAGAGCCTGTCCTAGTGAGTACAACTTGCAGGCTCTTCGACGTGCTCATAGCAAAGTCCAACAGGCTGCCAGGAGATGTTCCAACCATTATTGGCTTCAGTTCTGCTCTCAGATACAGATAGCAGCAGACACAGGTAACATCAAGGGAATGTATGACGGTATCAAGCAGGCTTTAGGTCCAATACAGAAGAAATCTGCTCCCTTGAAGTCTGCTACAGGCGTGATCATCCAGGACCGAGCACAGCAGATGGAACGCTGGGTGCAGCACTACTTTGAGCAATATTCCAGAGAAAATGTAGTAACCAAAGAGGCACTAAACAACATTGAGTGCCTGCCTGTCTTGGAAGAGTTGGACAGTGAACCAACTTTAGCAGAAATAAAAGCGGCCTTGGATTCCCTCGCCTCCCGCAAGGCACCTGGGAAGGATAACATCCCTGCTGAAGTGCTGTAAAGAGATCATCACCACCGAGCTGTATGAAGTCTTTTGTCTTTGCTGGAGGGAAGGTGGAGTACCACAGGAAATGAAGGATGCAAACATCACCACATTGTATAAGAACAAAGGAGACAGGGGCGACTGCAATAACTACCGTGGCATCTCTCTTCTCAGCATTGTAGGGAAGCTGCTTGCCCATGTTGTGCTGAAGAGGCCCCAGGTGCTTGCAGACAGAGTCTATCCAGAATCACAGTGTGGATTTCAAGCTAATAGATCCACCACTGACGTGGTATTCTCCCTCAGACAGTTGCAGGAGAAATGTAGGGAACAACAACAGCCACTCTTGGTGGCCTTCATAGATCTCACAAAGGCCTTTGATTTGGTTAGCAGGGACGGCCTTTTTAAAATACTTCCCAAGATTGGATGTCCACCTTGACTCCTTAACATCATCAGGTCCTTTCATGTGGAAATGAAGGGCACTGTAGTTTTTGATGGCTGAATATCAGATCCCTTTGACATCCGAAGCGGAGTAAAACAGGGCTGTGTCCTCGCACTGACCTTGTTTGGGATCTCTTTTGCTGTCATGCTGAAGCACGCCTTTGGAACTGCAACGGAAGGTGTCTATCTCCGGACTAGATCAGATGGAAAGCTCTTTAATCTCTCTAGATTGAGAGTGAAGACCGAAGTCCAGCTGAAATGCATGCGGGACTTCCTCTTCGCCGATGATGCAGCTGTTATTGCCCACTCTGCTGAAGACCTCCAACAAGTCATGAATCGCTTTAACAAGGCCTGCCAAGACTTTGGATTAACAATCAGCCTGAAGAAAACGCAAGTCATGGGCCAGGGCGTGGACTCACCTCCCTCTATTACCATCTCTATACAAGAATTGGAGGTTGTTCATGACTTTGTGTACCTTGACTTAACGATCTCTGACACTCTCTCCCTAGATGTCGAGCTGGATAAATGCATTGGCAAAGCAGCTACGACGTTCTCTAGACTCACAAAGAGTATGGCTTAATAAGAAACTGACGGCATATACTAAGATTCAGATCTATAGAGCCTCTGTCCTGAGCACACTCCTGTACTGCAGTGAGTCCTGGACCCTTCATCCACAGCAGGAGAGGAAGCTGAACACCTTCCATATGCGTTGTCTCCGACGCATTTTTGGTATCACCTGGCAGGACAAAGTTCCAAATGGAGTAGTCCTAGAATGAGCTGGAATTTTTAGAATGTATACATTACTGAAACAGCGACGTCTACGTTGGCTCAGGCATGTCGTGAGAATGGCTGATGGTCGGATTCCAAAAGATCTCCTGTATGGAGAATTAGTGCAGGGAAATCACCCCAGAGGGAGACCACAGCTGCAATACAAGGATATCTGCAAGTGGGATCTGAAGGCCTTAGGAATGGACCTCAACAGATGGGAAACCTTGACGTCTGAGCATTCAGCCTGGAGGCAGGTGGTGCAGCATGGCCTCTCCCAATTTGAAGAGACCCTTGTCCAGCAGGCCGAGGCAAAGAGGCAGTCCCGAAACCAGCAAAATCAGGGAGCTGGACAGGGGACAGATTGTATTTGTCTTCAGTGTGAGAGGGATTGTCACTCTCGAATTGGCCTTCTCAGCCACACTAGACGCTGTTCCAAGTCCTCCATACAGAGCACGTTACCATAGTCTCTTGAGACTGAAGGATGCCTAATCTAATCTAATCTAATCTAATCATAAAACTGCAGAGATGGAAGGGACCCTATGGATCATTGAGTCCAGCCCCTGTCAAGGAGGCCCAATGTGGTATTGAATTCCCAACCTCTGGTTCTGCAGCCAGATGCCTAAATGATTGAGCTACCCAGCAGTTTGAACAGGCCAATGTGTTAGGCTGGAGAGGAATCAGATTCAGTCCCTATTTAGTCATGAAGCATTGGAAATTATGCATTGCCCCCCTACCCCAAAATAATGACACGAGACAAGTATTGTGGGATAAAACATGGGCCACACTTTATTGAATAATCAGTATTGCCCACCATAAAAGGGGGGGTCCTGCCGTAGTGCAGAATCAGGTTTTGCACAGAGGTCTCAACGTACCCTTACCAAACCAAGTGGGCGAGTCCCTAGTCCCAAGTTCTCGCGGTTGTTAAGACCACGAGAAACCGGCCGGCTGAAATTTGACCACCCCCGGACCTCGAGTCACCTTCTCCTAGTTGACTGTTGGCCTGGGTGTGGCCCCAGCGCATCTTCCCCCCCAAGCACTGTAATTGCATGATCTGCATGCTGGGAGGTCAGATGAGCTATACATTACCTGTGATTGTGATGGGACTCACCAAAACCTGTTCTATCCACACTACCCAACACAGCATAAGAACTAGCACCGCTAAGTCCCATGCCCACCAACCAGCTTCTCAAACTCCAGAAGCAGGCCCCCCGGATGTCGTTAAGGAATATATCCAAACCTCTGCCCAAGAGGTGCACTCCATCATGCCAAAAAAGCTCAGACCTATCAGCATGGATCTCCTGGTGACCAATCACCGATCCAAGGCCATTGCATACTGCTCTGCACACTTCCCTGTTAACACTTGTCCACGCAGTGTTAACTCACTAAGCATGGCGTTCCGCCCTCCACACGAGCCAAGGGATAATCGTGGACCATAAAAGGCTCATAGCAGGGTACGTCACCCTCAGCCGTCTGAGGTCACGTATTACATCCAAGATCAAGGCCTTTCCACCATGCATGGCCAGATCATTACCTCCCAAGTGTATTAACAACATGTCTGGGTGTTGCAAGCCAAATGCAGCCACTCTGCAAAATTGGCCCCATTGCATTCCTCGCAGCCCTTTCCATTCGATCTGGGCTCTAGCTCCGAGACCCAAATTGCTCCCCCAGGCCGACTTGGCCGCATAGCGTGCTGCCCAAAAAACGTAACTGTGGCCGATTACCATGATGTGCAGCCGCCTTGCCATCACTGCTGGACCTGCAATGACAGAAAAGAACCAGGCACCTGCCTAGACGTGAGGGAATGTTCTAATATATCTGCGGTAGGCTGTAGATGACCAGCGCCCCAGCCGTTTAATATCATCGGGGTGGTAGTCCAAGGCAGCTGCAGTTGAGGCAGCACCAATTCTAAAAGATGTGTGCCAAACTTTAAACCTTGAATTCCCACTTTATGCAGTGCCATGTCAGTCATTCTCCAAAACTGGTACTTCGTTAACAGGAAACTATCCTTGTGTATGAAAAAGTAATCCTGTCCCTGTCCCCTGATTTCCAAATATGCACCTACCGCTCTCACCAGACATAGCTCTACTATAGAACAAGTTGCTAAAGTAAGATTGGCACCTCTACCGCACTGGTCAGCCTTGGATTGATGAATGTGAATCCTCACCATATTGTCCTCTAGCCTAACATCCTGCCATTGCAATGTGACTTTGGTCACATCACTTTTGCCTGTAGCTACCACTTCACTAATCCTTAAAGCATCAAAAAATGTTAGCAATGATGCTGCCCTAAATAACACTGCCTCGTAGTCGTCCCTACAAATGACAATCAGTTGCTGGCAGATTTTTTCCGACAACGCTGGGGATATGGGTACCCTTGTATCCTTAACCCTGCCCCTTTCCTTACTCCAACCTTCGATCATCTTCCTGATACAGAAGTCAGAGGTATAATCCTGATACCCTTGGACTCTGGCATAAAAAGCCAGTGCTGACATCCTACCCTGTATAGATCCTGGCGACAGGCCTTTCCTATGTAAATACATTAGGAAATACAACTGTTGAAGGTGTTCCACCGGAGCAGGCCATATCAGCTCCAAACCCACTAGGTTTCTGAACTCCTGGAATTCTATACTCACTGCCAAGTACCCTTTTCACGTCCTCGGCGCCAGGGCCAAACCTATTGCTCACTCCACATCATCATGCCAATTTGTCAGACCTCTGGGGGAAGAATCTCTGGGAATTCGTTTGGCTCCTGGAGCTAATTCCCTGAACCGCTTGATCTGTTGGCATGATAATGCATCAGCTAAACTGTTATCAAGGCCAGGAATGTGTTTCGCTTGGACCAAAATGTTATATTTTAAAGCGCGCAATATAAATGCATGCACCAGTGCCATAACGCGTTCAGAGTGCGAGGTGAGGTTGTTTATTATGAAACCAACCGCCTGGTTGTTGCACCAGAAGTGTACTACTGAATTGGCCCGTTCATGCGCCCACAGCCACAGAGTGCCTACTATTGGAAAAAATTCCAGGAAAGCGAGGTCTCTAGTGATCCCTAACTGGTGCCATTCCTCAGGCCACCGCTCAGCACACCTTCTGCCTCTAGAATAGATCCGAAATCCTAAGGAGCCAGTCGCATCAGTCTGGACCTGGAATTCGGCCCTAAGGTTTGTCTCAGACCTCCAAATTACCGTTAAACTCAACTAAAAATTGACTCCAGACTTGTAAATCCTGTCTCATACCCATTGTAACTCTCGTTCTGTGGAAAGGGCGGCGTAGACCTTTCATTGCGTCACATAATCTATGCAGGAAAGCACGACCTGGCACAACCACCCTGCACCCAAAATTCAGGTGACCTACGATCTCCTGCAGTTCTTTCAGCTACACTTTTCTTTTCTGTAGTAATAAACTGATTCGAACCTTAAGGTCATTCAATTTGCTGTCTGGTAATCTGGAAGCCTGTCTTTGCATATCCAACTCTATTCCCAGAAATGTAAGGGAAGTGGCTAGTCCCTCAGTTTTTTCTTCAGCTAAGGGTAAACCCAGCTCACACACCATTGATTGGAATGTTTCTAGAATAAATTTGCATCTCCCGGTGTTGCTTTCACCACAAAAAAGGTAATCATCCAAATAATGGGCCGTGTTCTTGCAGCCTACCCTGCACCTGGGCTTCCATTCAAAAAATGAACTGAAATGCTTAAATGCAGCTCACAATACAGAACAGTCCATAGCAAGGCCCGATCAATGTAATAAGACCCTTGGAAGTTAAAGCCCAATAAGTCAAAATCCTGTGGATGAACCAGTAGAATACGAAACACTGATTTAATGTCGCATTTCGCAAGCTCCGCCCCTATTCCACACCTACGGACCATCCGCACCACCTCATCAAATGAGGTGTAGTGCACCGTGCACAATTCAGAAGGAATGGCATCATTAACTGACTCCCCCTCTGGATATGACAAATGATGGATGAGCCTAAACTCTCTCTGGTTCTTTTTGGGTACAACGCCCAGTGGTGACACCCGAAGGTTCTCCAGTGGGGCATTAGGAAAAGGACCCAACACTCTACCTTCCTTCACTTCCTTTCCAATTTTTTCTTTGACTATGCCTTCCATCCCATTCACTGATTTCAATTTTTTTGCAAAAAACGCCATGCGTTCCACTAAAGCCGGTATCCTAAAACCGTTCTTAAAACCCTCCAAAAGGTAAGCTGCATCTGTCTCCCTGGGGTAGCCCTGCAACCATGCCTCTGAGACCAGAATCTTAATTGGGCTGGGGCCATTTGTTAAGGGAACCCCACCACCACCATTTGCTTTTTTGCTGCCTCCAGTTCCTCAAAATAACAGTTCCTCAATTGAGGAGCTGAAACTCAGAATCAAACCATGGGGGTGGTGGCAATGCAAACCCCCTTTTCCAATAAGTGTGATCGCCCAGGCTGCAAAACGGAGCTACGCAGTTTTAAAATAGCACGATCAGCGGAGCTCCGTCCTCCTGTTGCCAGCAAGGAAGAGGACGGAGGGAGGGGAAATGCCACTTAAATAGCTCACTCCTTCCCCCCTCCCTTCCGAGGTTGCTCTCACAAGACTTCCAGCGTCTTGCAATATCCCAGGAAGGAGGCAATGGCGACCCGCGCTGACAAAACGTGGCTCGCCAGCAGATCAAGCATTGGCTGAAATCCTGTTGCACAGTTATGCAAACAGCATAACCTTTAGAGGTAAAATGCCATAGTCTTCACAGACATTATCTGTTGCATATTGAGTCACATGAGTTGGTGAGCTATCTCAATCTATATGGAGATTTCTTAGGTAGTCCTCAGTGAACCATATTATGATCCACGTCTTGATCATTTATTAATTCCTTGATTTATAGTATGAGTGCTCTAGCAAAGGTGGAAGAAGTACCTAGATCATGGGAGCTACAGTTGTATGTGCTCTATAAAGAGCAAGATCAGACTTTATCTGTCATGCGTCACTCAAGGGTTTTATTATTTTCTTTTGCAGTCATGACAGAGAAAGGGAATAAATCTTCTATGTCACTTGAACATGTTTTTAAGTTTATGAGAGGAAGACTATTCGGATTTTACTAACTCCTTAAATTCCTTAGGGAAGGGAGCTTTCCTGTTTGGGACCATGGTGGCACCTCTAGCTACTTCCTGAGAAACTGATGGAGTCTTCCTCTTTTTGAGAGAGGCAGAAAATAGCCCAATTGAATGACATATATTTTAAGGTGTCTTCCATATGCAGGAAGTCCAACTACTCACCATTGCACTTCTTAGATTGCTATTATAAAAGGTGTGGTCTAAAGAACAGAGGGAAACACTATTATTATCACTGTCTCGAAGGATGGATTTACTAGCCGAAATATTTCATGGATCTGGGGAGTATTTGCCTAAGTCATCAAAGGAATTAGGAAGAAATGAGGGAGAAATATTCTTAGTCTTAGGGGACCTGCTTATGGTTTTCCTTCCCTTTATAGAATCTTTGACTGGACAGGCCTCTAGAGCCAATTTTGGGGATACTTCAGCAGGAGCATTGTTTGTGGTCAGGCTGTCACAGGAGTCATGAATTAGGAATCAATCTGTCCCTATGGTTTCTTCCTTTGTTTCTTCAGAAGTTTCTTCATTAAGGCCAGGGGAAGCATAGACAAAGGGTGGGAGGAAGCTTGCAAGATCTCTATACTGCTTTAACTGTCCTTCCTGGCACACAACTGTTAGTCAAACCATAGCCACATAGTATGCTTACCAACATAAATCTATATACAAAATGCATTTACATGCATGATACTGCCACTGAAGGTACCTGAAAATTGGCCGTGAGACAAGTTGCACAAGTAGAGCTCTTACTTGCACCAGCTGCTTCTGTCTGGTTTAAGAAATATTACTCTTTTCACTCTACATGCCACAGGTCCTCTCATTCAGCAAGGCCCCTGACCCTGTCTTTAGTGAGGCTCAAGGGACTGCTATGAGAATGTAGATGCAGGGGAGTCTGCTGCTCCTACCAGCCCATCTATACACATACCACCCTTGATGTAAATATAGGATAGAATTTGTATAATGGATGCAAATATAATGAACAAAGAAATGCATGCTTCTAATGACTTCAGGGTTGCTCTTGGACTAGGACATAAAAGATTGGCTATTAGACAGTTGTTTTTTTTTGAGAAATAAATATTTATTTTATTTATTGATTGGTTTATTTAATTTATATCCTGCCCATCTAGACTGAAGTCTACCCTGAGCAGCTAACAACCCTCAAGAATAATAAAATAAAACAACAACATTAATACAATTGAAGATGGCAAATAAATTAGGTATTGACAGGAGGGAAGGCCTGCCTAAAGAGCCAGGTCTTGAGTTGGCTCTTTAAAACACCCAGCGAGGGAGCCAGACAAATTTCTGGGTGGGGATTGTTCCAGAGGCGAGGGACCACTGCTGAGAAGGCCCTCTTTCTTGTTCTTTCTCTTCGGGCTTCCCTTGGCGTTAGGCCCCTCAGCCGCCCATCTTGACTAAAGCGAGTGATTCGGGTAGATCTAGGTGGTAGGAGGCGTCTCCTCCCACCTAGTAGCCTTCAATAGTAGGTATTGTGTGCCTTTATTTTACTTCATATTATATACCTTGGCTTGTTTCCCCCTTAATTTTCCATTGCTGAGGTAATCCAGGTGTTGTAACTGCAGTGTCTTATTTCATTTTCTGTACTAAGTCAATTGGCTTGAGCCCATTAGTGTAGGAAGGCTTACAATGGCCAAAATCCTATTAAGTGCACTCACTTGCATAAAACAATTGATATAAACTTTGTTGGTGAATTTATGTGAATTTAAAAGTTAGTGTAAGTATTTGCTGTTGCCTGTCAAGTTGCATGACTTAGTGTGCAAGCTCAAATGCCTATGCAAATTTACTAACTTGCAGCAATTCTTCAATGAAATTTGTTCCAGTTGCAGTACACCAGTACAAAAACTAGACAGGCTTCTAGCAAATATTTTATTATTATTATTATTATTATTATTATTATTATTATTATTATTATTATTATTATTATTATTATTATTATTATTATTATTATTATTATTATTATTATATACAAACTTAAAAACATTAACAATCTAACATATAATTAACGAGACAAACAGACAAAAAAGAAAACTACCAACTAAACATCCTTCCTTCCCCTATGGATCAGAGATTTCACCGTCGCCTGGACCTTGAATGTCTTCAAGAGGATTCCGGTGAGCACTGAGTTTGCTATAGACTAAGTTTTCCCCTAAGCTCCTGTCTTTTTCTGGGCCCAATTATGTATCAGCCTCCAGCTTTGCTTTACAAAGTCTCTTGGTTGATCCCGTAGTGCCTCTGAAAGCATGTCTAGTTCTGCAATGTCCAGTAGCTTCTTTAATAGCTCATCCATCCTTGGTGTCTCTTCATTCTTCCATTTTTGGGCCCAGAGTAACCTAGCTGCTGTGAATATATACAGTAGACTATATTTTATTTTCTTGTCAATAATTTCTGGCATTATATTCAATAATAACACTTCAGGTTTAAAATTTAAATTTTGTTGAACAATTTCTTTTGCCATTTCCCAAACCTGTATCCAAATTTTTTTATTTTTTTTTTTGCTTTTTCACATGACCACCGTAAGTCCCTGGATTTTTTTTACACTTCCAACAAACATTACTGTTGTTGTTGTTGTTGTTGTTTAGTCGTTAAGTCGTGTCCGACTCTTCGTGACCCCATGGACCAGAGCACTCCAGGCCCTCCTGTCTTCCACTGCCTCCCGGAGTTGGGTCAAATTCATGTTGGTAGCTTCAATGACACTGTCCATCCATCTCGTCCTCTGTTGTCCCCTTCTCCTCTTGCCTTCACACTTTCCCAACATCAGGGTCTTTTCCAGGGAGTCTTCTCTTCTCATGAGATGGCCAAAGTATTGGAGCCTCAGCTTCAGGATCTGTCCTTCCAGTGAGCACTCAGGGTTGATTTCCTTCAAAATGGATAGGTTTGATCTCCTTGCAGTCCAGGGGACTCTAAAGAGTCTCCTCCAGCACCACAATTCAAAAGCAATTACTCTCTGACATTTTTGCCTATCTTACAGGGGTAAAATGCCATCTATGAAACATTTTAAGGATGTTTTCTCTAAGATTCACTGGCTTAATCATTTTATGATTCTCTTTCCACATCTTTTTCCATTCATCAATATCAATACTGTACCCAAACGTTTGTGCCCATTTTACCATCGTCTCCTTCACCCTCTCATCCTCCAAATCATATTCCAATAAGTATGTATATATTTTTTTGATTATTTTCTCATTAGTGTAGATCCATCATTCATCCACCTGGACTTTCCCCTCAAAAAAGCCCATAATTTTATCCTTTTTATATCTCGATTCTAATTTCAACATTGACCACCAATCTGTAGCAAATATTTTTAAAGTCATGTTTGTATTATCAAGCATAAAATCTTGGAAAGTGGGAATATTATTTATTTTAGTTAGCAGAGCAAAAGGCAGGGGAAAACCCTCCAAAACATGGAGCGATCGGTCCAGTCTCACCAACCCTCCATATCACACAAATCTATCTCTTTCTGTAAGTCCCACTAGCTGTATCCTTAGTAGGAAGAAATATGTTTACTCACAGCTATCACCTGTAGTTACAATCAGAAAAAAAAAAGAGTAAATGTAATCAATCACATTTCTCAAAAGGTTATCGTGGAGGAAACAAGAGCCAACAACAAGCAAAGGAGACCCAGGCAAACAAAAATAAGAGTCTGTCCCAATGCCAGAGGTGGGAAAACCTTTATCAATGAGGTCAGTAGCAAAAAAGCAATCACATTATGTTGTGATCCCCACCCACTGACCATCAAGGTTAGAGCATGCACAATTGCTATTTTCCCAACAAAATAATCTATGAACGAACCTAAATTTGCAAAAGCAAGCCATTTGGATACCAAGGAAGGAAGCAAGGAAAGTGTTTTAGTTTTTTTTTAAAAGAGAGATCTGGTGAAGGAAGCTTGCCTTTGTTTTTAAAGATAAATTGAGGCTTGAGTGCATGTCCTTTAAAAAGACTTTTCTGTCATTGGATTACTAGGCTAATCCTTTAAGATAATAATAGTTGCTTGTCTACTTGTCCATTAATTCTGTTCTGTTGCTGCATACAGAATACGATTACTGGCTCCTAAGAACAACACCATTTTTTTTCTGCAGCAGGTTCCTTGTATCAATAAATAAATAACTAGATAAATAGATAAATAAATAAATAAATAAATAAAGGAAAGGAAAGGCAAGGAAAGGAAAGGAAAGGAAAGGGGGAAGGAGTTGCTTTTAAAATGAAAATTTTATAAAACCTGAAAGGTGACTTCTTCCCCTATGCATCAATTAGGCGGATTGGAGGAATACAGGGCTGCCTCAACTCCATAAGGAGTCAAAACTTGAAGTGTTGTTATGACCCTTACATTATCCCAGTTTGCAATGTGGCTTTCAGGAGAGACAGAAGCTTGCCACTTTTTTGTTGATCAAGTCATCACCCTGTTCTATATGGATGATGGACTTAAATTCAGTAGATGGAATCTTAATCAGTGGAGTGATGATACACTGTAACACCCACAAAAATGATTCCTTTATATCCCCTTTATGTTTGTGAAATCACTACAGAAGCTATGTTTTCCATATGTTTCCATGCAAAACTCATTAAGGTACCAATAATTGAGTTCTCATGGAACAAATAAATTCACTAAACAACTACAACTTGGGTTGTCCTCTGCTGCCATGGAACTGCAGCAAAGTAAATCTCTGGGTATTTCATTCTCACATACAAGAATGAAAAGATTTAGTTAAGTTGATTATGAGTGTCTATGGTGTTTTGTTTTGTTTATGGTATTTCAGAGCTTTTATATGAAAAATTCATGGAGGGTTTTTCTGGAAAAAAATCTGTATTTTGTGCAGTTAATTTTCGATTTTGTGCAAAGAATCTTGTATGTTGTGCAGAAAATTTGTATGTTGTGCCAAATACAGGTTTTCAATGCAAAAATACACCCTTTTGTGCAAAAATAGATCTTTTTCTGTGAATGCTCTTGCAGACAAAAAAAGTGCTAGTCTATTCTTGTGTAAGAGCAAAAAATCTCCCAGCAATTCCCCATTTCTATCAGTTTTTTTGGTCTACATACAGACTTATGTCTAGCATTCATAATAAGAGTTGCTTGCTAGCATAAGACAAGCATCAATTTTATCATATATATCTACCACACAGCAAGGATCAAACACATGATAAGAGAGGTAAGTAAAAGAAGCAACAGCTGTATGTTGATTCTTTTTATAAAGAGTTGCAGAACTATTTAAGGATTTCATTGGGACAAAGTCCACTTCATCAAATGAAAAAAATAGGCTCTCCTAGGGTACATGTATAGATGCTGATAATACAAATGTACCATCATTAGGCAAGAAAATAAACACATGTAGTGTGACTTTAAAAACAACAACTATAATAATCTTAGAACCGCAGAGCTGGAAAAAAAACCCCTATGGATCATTAAGTCCAGCCCCTGTCAATGAGACACAGTGAGGAATTGAACTACCAGTTTCTGGCTCTGCAGCCAGATATCTAAACCACTGAGCTATTTCTTTTGCTCAGGAATGGCTATTTTAGAATTAATAACAGATTGTCCTAGAATACTGTTGTCCTACCTTATTTTTGGCTACTGCAACTACTAATATTCAATTTTTATCTACATATGCTGTTGCATATAAAACACAATGTTCTTTATAGCCAAAAAGCTTTTCCATGTCTGTTCACAACTCTCAATTTTGTGGTGCCTCATTAATTTACTTTGCACAAAACCTAACAAATAGTAAACATTAATTTCAATTATGCTGAAGATGCAAGGGACTTTACCACGAGACACAGATGGCATGTGATTGGTGAGGCAATAATTCTTCACATGTTATCCTGAAAGGTATTTATCATCTCTACAGGTTTAAATATCCTGATTCTTTGAAAATGCAACACTTCCGTTGAAATTCACTGAGTTGTATTTGGTGGAGGGCTGAATATCAGTCCATAAAAAAAATGGGATAAATTCCTAATCAGCCATCAAATTCATTGGGCATCTTTTACCCAATGGTGTTTATTCACTCTTTTAATTAACCAAAATAAACAGAATAGAATTATTCCACATTTTTGTGTGAGGGAGATTATTTGATGATATTGCTGCAGCCGCTGACAAGCCATGGCTTCGGGCAGCGTGGCTGGCTCTTTGCCTTCCACCCCCGGATAACGCGAGACTGGGAAGCCTCACGAGAGCTCTAAAGGGCAAGGGGGGTGTAGCATTCACCTCTTGTTATGCAAAATAAGTCATGCATTATTCATGTTGTATGCTAATGTTGTTGAGAGGCGGAGCCAAGAGAGAGGTTAAAAGGCAGAGCCTGAGAGTCAGGAGTCAGTCAGGAGAGAGGAGAGTTCAGTCAGAGTTAGAGAGAGAGAGAAAGAGAGAGAGATAGTTGGGAGATCTGAGGTGTGATTAGTCAGAGGAGTGCATAGTAACCTGTGAGATTTAAATAGAAGATTGATGCTTGATGAACCTGAAGTAAATACTTATGAATTATTAAAGAAACATCTGTAATTAATAAACCTGTTTTAAGAAAAAGGAAAACTGAATGGACCTTCATCTTTCCTTAGTAAAGTACGTTGATTTAGTGATCAACTGGTGGCAGCGTGTGAAAGGGGGTTTGGTTTGCCTTCATGTGCTCTGTGTTTGGAAGACAAACAGGGGCCATGAGGGTCAAACGTCACAGAGGGAACGCCAGGTTATTTAAAGGGTGTTTCCCCCTCGAGCTGCCCTCTTCTTTTTTTGGGCACCCGCCTGCCCGCCCTCATTCTAGTGAGTTTTTCTGGTCGCCTTTGGGGCCGGATAGGAATTTTTGACCTTCATCCTGATTTGCTGTTGGATGGGGGGATTTTTTGCCTATCCCACACTGGAACAGGGCGTTGGCATTTTGGTGGAAATTCCGGTCACACTGGCTGGTAGTGTGGAAAGAACAGGTATTTTCCGGTGAGTCCCACTGTAAGATCAGGTAAGCTAACAGCGCATCGGACCTCCCAGCACTGCGGATCGTGTGATTACAGTGATTGGGGGAAAGATGCGCTGGGCCACTTCCGGACCAACAGTCATCAACTAAAGATGGCTTGAGGTTTGGGGGTGTTTATTAGTGGCCGGCCGGGTTCCTGCTGTCTTTAAGACCGCTAGAACCTGGGGCCGGGGACTCGCCCATCGGTTGATTAACGGGTATTTGGATACCTCTGCAATTTACCTGTTTCCGCACTACAGCAGGCCCACCTTTGCCAAAGGATGGCAAATTTGAATTTGAATTTTCAATCAATAAAGTGTGGCCCGTGTGTTAACCCATATTTTTTTGTCTCACATCTTTATTCCGGGGTTGGGAGGGCAATGAATCAGGTCAAGGGATTTAAAATAGATTCCTTCTAGTAGTTCAATACACTTGAGAAGGTGGAAGAAATTTGTTGGAAAAGTTTTGCACCTTTGAAGCAATACGTGAACAGAAGTGGTTTAAGTTTCCACTTTGGCAAATTTTGCATTGGAGTTGTCAAAATGTGCACTAAACAAAAATAAGGGGGGTGTAGATTGAATGCAATCTCGGAAGCATGTAATGTGCTTTAAAATTGAGGTTTGAACAGCAGTTTACTAAAAGTAACTGTGAAACAATCAACTGTCCCTCCAGCCAATTTTTGAAGCAAGCCCAATGTACAATAGCATTGCCTTGCAAAAAGATCTCTTTCATGGTTGACAGCTGAATGTGTAAACAAGTGAAAAGAAATGCAAAACAATTGAGGAAAACCCTCTTAGGGTCCTCAAGTGCAGATAAAATAAATTTGTACTTGACCAACTTAGTCCACCAGCACTTTATGCTCATAGTATATTGCCTACCCATTAAAATCCTACCGAAGCAACTTACTATTCACACAAGTATAGGGACCCATTTGGCCAAAATAATAGTTGTTATTTGCTATAGGGGCAACTTGGCAGCCTCGTAAGTTACAAGAATCATATTTTGCCACTGTGGTAAAAGTAATACAGATTTCCATTGAAAGAATTCTGACCATTTATACAGGTCAGTACTTTACTGCACCAGCAAAATCCAGTTGCTTACATTTGAAGAGAAATGTAAACAAATGAGAGAAATGTAAATATAAATACAGGGAAGCAAGAGACATGCAGGGAGGCAACGCAACACAGCACACACAGCCAATTTCAAAAACACAGGTATTGGGCACCAGGCATCAAAGAACAGCACAACATAGAAAGAACACAGCAGCATAGCTTGCAGCAGTATTTCAGAACAGAAGAGGGTAACATGGATTTTCCTCCATAGATTCAAACTTGTTTGGCTGGGTGAACCGTTAGAATATTTTTCATGTGTGTCCAGTAATATGTTTAAAGGCTAAAGATTGCTCAAATGCTTTTGACTTTTTAATGATGTACTTTAGATATCTTGTTGTTGTTGTTGTTGTTGTTGTTTAGTCGTTTAGTCGTGTCCGACTCTTTGTGACCCCATGGACCAGAGCACGCCAGGCCCTCCTGTCTTCCACTGCCTCCTGGAGTTTGGTCAAATTCATGTTGGTAGCTTCGATGACACTGTCCAACCATCTCATCCTCTGTCGTCCTCTTCTCCTCTTGCCCTCACACTTTCTGTCCTTCCAGTGAGCACTCAGGGTTGATTTCCTTTAGAATGGATAGGTTTGTTCTCCTTGCAGTCCAGGGGACTCTCAAGAGCCTCCTCCAGCACCACAATTCAAAAGCATCAATTCTTCGGCGGTCAGCTTTCTTTATGGTCCAGCTCTCGCTTCAATACATCACTACTGGAAAAACTATAGCTTTGACTATGCGGACCTTTGTCAGCAAGGTGATGTCTCTGCTTTTTAAGATGCTGTCTAGGTTTGTCATCGCTTTCCTCCCAAGAAGCAGGAGTCTTTTAATTTCGTGGCTGCTGTCACCATCTGCAGTGATCATGGAGCCCAGGAAAGTAAAATCTGTCACTGCCTCTATATCTTCCCCTTCTATTTGCCAGGAGGTGATGGGACCAGTGGCCATGATCTTCGTATTTTTGATGTTGAGCTTCAGACCATTTTTTGCGCTCTCCTCTTTCACCCTCATTAAGAGGTTCTTTAATTCCTCCTCACTTTCTGCCATCAGAGTGGTAATATCTGCATATCTGAGGTTGTTGATATTTCTTCCGGCAATCTTGATTCCGGCTTGGGGTTCCTCCAGTCCAGCCTTTCGCATGATGTATTCTGCATATAAGTTAAATAAGCTGGGGGACAATATACACTGCTTTTTCATTATAGCCTCAAAAAGGTTATACATTCTGAATTTTTAGAATGTAATTTAAAAAACCTTTTTATGTTTCTAGTATTTTGGATTGAAATCTGCCTGTTATGTAGGTTTAGTTTTCATATATTTTAAAGGACGTGTGTTGATAGTTTTTCCATAGCTATAAGGCTCTTGAATTAACTTTTTTTGTGCATATGGAACATTGAAGCAACTGTTTTTGTGCATATGGAACATAGAAGCAAGGTAGAGAAATAAGGCTTGTAGAAATAGGTGAGCTGAAGCAACTTTTCCCTTTTACCCAGATGAATTTGATATGACTGAAAACGATTATCTGGTTTCATTTTAGAATTAGCCTTTTTTCAGGGCTAAATGCCAGCTCTGATGAACAACACAGGCTTCTGATTTTCTTCCTATAGAGGTCTATAAAGTTCTGTAGGGCTCTTAGGGAGATGTCCAGGCATCAGACCCTCTGACCTGACAGAATTGTCCTATCATTCTTTTTCTCTTTTAAAAACACATATATTAGAAAAAGAGGGAACATAAAATACATAATATATAGTACATATTATACCATTAGTGATAGATGTATTAAAGGTGGGTGAAGGAAAAAGGACATCCCAGAATAGCAGAGTAACCCTCCTTCTGTGGGACTATGAGCTCCTTGATTGAGAATAGTTAATTCATTGGGGCTTTCTTCTACATTTTCACAGTTTATAATCCTGGTGTAAAGTCCAGTGTAATTCATTCATGATTATAGAATCATAAAGTAATAGAAGGGGACTATTAGCCATTGGGTCCAACTCCCTGCTCAACACATAATGATGGAGGTTAGGTCATTTGTGATATGACTTGCTTACTCAGGTTTCCCCAGATTCCACACTTTTGTATGACACCTGTCTGTGGTACTTTGATTGAACCTGTGTTGCATTTTGGCCCATTATTGCTTGTCAAGGGACTGGGACAGGTTAGATTCCTGTCCTCAGAAATCTTACTAGCATATACTTCCTCACTAGAATCAATGGTTGTGAAATTTGAGGTTACCATCCTTTGGGAAAAAGTTAAATGACAGGAAGACAGATAAGAGCGGGTTTCTCTCTGTGCGTGCATGCACAGAGAGTGCTGAGATATTTGTGATCCATTTGAAGAGAAAACAAAGATACCTTTAAAGTAGCTTTGTTTAATGATTTGTTCTGATTGCAGATTTTCTCTTGTGGCTGCTATTGTTATTTATACTCTGACTTGGATGTTACCTTTGAGTATACTTGCCATCCGCCGGCTTAACTTAAAAAAAGGAGAGAGAGAGAGAGCTACTTGCATTGTGCATCAAAATGTCCCAATGTACTATAGCTATTAACTGAAAAAGATTTATTTATGCACAATAGTTATGTGGCTGAGATGTCCACTGAGTCATGTTTGTGGTATTACACACACACATATATTGTATTTTGTTTCCAGAGATTGTTCCAATTAATATCTTTATATATGTATACAAAACTATATTAAAAATGAACATTAATCAAGATTAAAAATAATTTTAAAACATTTTAAGAAATATTTTAATTTTTTAAAAAAATACTTAAATTTCATATAGAGTATTTCCTAGGCCCCCACTTATTGCTTATAAATCTGCTTGGAAAGATCTTTTCCTGATGATGGAAGGGCAAGAGGAATGGGAGCAACCTGGTTTCTGGGGCAGTGCATTCCATAGCCTGAGAGCAGCCACTAAGAAGGCCCGCTCTTATATTCTCTTCAAACCAGATTGAGAAAATGGTAGAACTGAAAGAAGAACCTCCCCAGAAGATCTTAAAAAACAAGAAGGCCTGTGTGGGGTGATATGATTCTTCAAATAGCCTGGATATGGTATTCTTTCTTACATGCAACAAGTGATCTTAATATGAAGGGTGAAAAAGAGAGGACAATTATTACACTAAAAAGAGACACTGTGCTGTGGGATGAAGGGGGAAAGTCAATCACTCTATCCACTACACCACACTGGGCAACCCAGTTAAGGTGAGCTGCCAACAGTAACAACAACAAAAATCAATTTAAAAGTTGCCCCAGATTCAGCAACATAAAAGGTGTTGAAAATTGATTTGTTGTTTAGTCGTTAAGTCGTGTCTGACTCTTCGTGACCCCATGGACCAGAGCATGCCAGGCCCTCCTGTCTTCCACTGCCTCCCGGAGTTGGGTCAAATTCATGTTGGTAGCTTCGATGACACTGTCCATCCATCTCATCCTCTCTCATCGCCTTCTCCTCTTGCCTTCACACTTTCCCAACATCAGGGTCTTTTCCAGGGAGTCTTCTCTTCTCATGAGATGGCCAAAGTATTGGAGCCTCAGCTTCAGGATCTGTCCTTCCAGTGAGCACTCAGGGTTGATTTCCTTCAGAATGGATAGGTTTGATCTCCTTGCAGTCCAGGGGACTCTCAAGAGTCTCCTCCAGCACCACAATTCAAAAGCATCAATTCTTCGGCGGTCAGCCTTCTTTATGGTCCAGCTCTCACTTCCATACATCGCTACTGGAAAAACCATAGCTTTGACTATGCGGACCTTTGTCGGCAAGGTGATGTCTCTGCTTTTTAAGATACTGTCTAGGTTTGTCATCGCTTTCCTCCCAAGAAGCAGGAGTCTTTTAATTTCGTGGCTGCTGTCACCATCTGCAGTGATCATGGAGCCCAAGAAGGTAAAATCTGTCACTGCCTCCATATCTTCCCCTTCTATTTGCCAGGAGGTGATGGGACCAGTGAAAATTGATACATTTACCTATTCTACTCCAGGTTTTGTTCAGGTGCACAATGTAATTCCTCTGGTGTCACCTGCCCCCAAATTTGACTCCCTACTGAGGGAAATCAGAGAAGAATGACAATTGCCTGAGACGTTAGCCAGTGTTATATACACCTACTAAAGTCCCAGAGAATTGCTGTGTTTCCCCAGAGAGAAAAAGAAATCTCAGGACAAGTGGTGCTAGAGGAAAATAAAGTTTGATTTCTGTCCATAAAGTGGTTCAAAACCTGGGCACCAAATCTCTGTTCGTGCCCAGCTGGCATGAGGCGATCACTGACTAAAGAGCACAAGTTTTTAGATGTGTGTGATGCCTGTGCAATACTGGTATCTCAAAAGGCCAGTATTTCTGCCAGATATTGTTCACAGTTTGTGGAAATTGCCAAAATCTTCTATTCGGGTACCACAAGGAAGGCTCTCTTTCAATGATTTTGAATAAAGGTTCAAAAGTAATGACTGTTTTCCCATTAAAGATTGCGGCAGCTTCTGCTGGCAAAATTAGGTTGTACACAGTCACTTTCATTTAGACAGGATGCTGACAGCACCAAGTAAATTTTCAGAGGGTTTCTACATTCCAGAGAAAACTGAGGAACTTCTACACGCAAGGTCTGTCATTAATGGAATTTGACTTTTTGTGGTCAGATTCCACGTTGTTGCCAAGATTGGCACTAGATTTGGGGATAGCAAGCTTGATCCCTTGTCTTCTCCACAGATTGTATCAAGCACAACATTTTTGAGCCTTGTGGAGCCACTGAAGAAGATATTAAAAAGATGGACTTTCTGTTAGTCATTATGAAGAAGCATAAAACATTTTACAGAGGAAAGATATAGGAGACCAGAGGGAGAATCACTGGATAACACCGCCAACTAGAAAGAGGCAGTGAAAGATTTGCAGCTCAATGCCCTGAGACATCATTTTTCCATCAGTAGCTTTGAGCTTAGAGAGTGGCAGAGAGATGCCAACAGCTGAGTCCCAGCTCTGGACTGTGAAGCAGTCACAAAGCCTGAGAGGAACAACCATAGCCTTGCAGCAGAATTCAATAGTGGACATATTAAGCCCCCACCCCCTCCTATCTCTTGTGAAAAACCCTCATGTTTGTACCAAACACACACTTTAAAAGAAAACACAAATAGGTACATTGGTTTTCAAACCAATGATGTGCTGATGGTTTTAGGGACACCTGTGTAGCAGGAAAACACCACATAGTAAATAGCCCTTTTAAAAACTCTTAGAAAATTAAGAGCAATTTTCCTTCACTTTTACATCTTGTGGGGAATCTTGGAGACATTGGCTGAAATCCTGTTGCTTAGCATACACGGTCACAACTAGAGTGGGCCCGTTGAAGCAGTGCAATGTACAAAGGAGTTGACTCACCAAATCCCCACTGATTCAATGAGCCTACTCTGTTTGTGACTGACTTTGCTAAGCGACAGGATTTCAGCCACAATGTCTCTCCCCAACCTGCAATCACTATGGAATCAGATTAAAAGATCTGATATATTTGGAGGTGATTATTCTTTTTGGCATACAGCATCACTGGAAGTCATGAGATTGTAGCTCACTCTGCTCCCTTAAACTATTAGCTGTAACTCACAGCAATGCTTTTCATTTTGGGAGGTGTTTTTTTTTTTTTTAAAGAAAGCAATATCAAATGGTTTCTGTTAATCAGGATTTTTTAAAAAAAAATCCTGAGGAGGATGAAAACACTCAAATGGTGGCTGGAGTGTCTGACACTTCCTGTTCCTCTACTGACCTTTCTGAGCTTAATAGCGGCTGGGCTTCCTGCAGACTCTAGGCTGCCAGACCCCAGTGGCCCAGCTTGTTGCAATCTGTTTTGTGCCTTCCACTTCCAGAATGATCAATAACACTCTGAGAACTCATTTTTAGCACTTCTCCTTCAAGCTTTCCTATGTGACTTGAAGTTCTGAGGTGACCTAGAAAAAGGCAGAATGGAAATATGAGCTTCCCCCCACATGCCTCAGCATTTTAATATAATGCTTTTAGGGCATGTGGGAGATTCTATGTCTTATTTAGCCAAATTTGCCCATTGCTTGCATTCATTTTTGACAGTTATTGGCATTCTCTGGAGCATGTCTCCAAATGTTGTAGTTGTGCTTCAAGGAATCTTTGCCTGGCCCTTCATCTTATCACCTGAGGTGATGTGAAAAGCAAAGAAGCAGCGTGCTGTTAAGTAATATTAAAAAGCCCTCTAAAATTTATTTTGAAAACCTCTGGGATAGAGGAAAACGAAGCTTAATTGAGAGTGGAGAGTATGATTTTATTTTTAACATTGGTGGGGAAACAGAACTGCTAACGTCAAAAAAAGAGCCTATTGTCTTTAGCAGTAAGCAATTGTTTATAAACATAGTATTGGGATAAAGTTGTGGAATTGCTGTTGAATGAAAAATTATTAGAAGCCTCTGGGGCTTTCCAAATGTTCTTGGATTGGAATGCCCCTCAGTCAAAGTTGCCATAACCAGCAGCGATGGATGGCGCAAGCTGTAGTCCAACACAGCTACAAGTTGCCTGATCCTTTTGTAAAGACTAAGTTATAAAGTTGTACCATTGCCTGCCCAGCCCGGAATAAAGAAGCGAAACACAGGGATTGGATAAAACTGGGGCCACAACATTATTAAACTATTTAACATTGAATTCTCCTTTCACAAGGGGACCTACTGTAGTGCAAAATTTGCTCTGACTCCGGTGTACCTTTGACCTCCGGATCAGGCCACCAAGGGCAAGTTCCTGTTTCTGAAGTGTGCTGTCCAGCACACCTTCATCTGCCCAGCTACAGGAATACCCCCGATGCTTCAGCCACCGAGCCTCCTGACCCTTGGTACACTGATGCCCGGGAGATCTTCTTAACTCCCTTGCCCCTTCAGATAAACTCCTGATTTCACCAATCAGGGAGATAGGATACCTGGCACCCTCCTCGGGTGTCCTAATGAATCTCATCAAATATCTTACTTTTTGCACTACCCAAAGTTGCAACCTAACTAGTGCATCATCCTAACATTACCTAAGTTGTGAGCCGCTTTGGGTCCCTTGATGGGAGAAATGTGGCATATAAATAATAATAAGTCCACCCAGAAGTAAGAATGAGATGGGTGAAAACTCACCTGCTCTCAAACATGTGCCAACTGTGGGAGCAGGTCAAAAATTCCCATCTGGCCCCGAAGCAACCAGCTACTCTCATTCTTACTTTCTTAGCGTGGGCGGGTGGGTGGCAAAAGCAGCTGCCAACAGAAAGGCCAAGCTTGGGGGAGCCAGCCTTGTAAAGGCTCGCCTCATTAGCTACCCACTAGGCTGTGACGCTCTAAGCCTGCACTTGTCAGTGCCAGGCGGGCAGGCAAAGCGCCACTGCAGCAGCAGCTCTGTGCCTTGTGGAGTGATCCTTTGCTCAGGGAGTAAGCACTATTGAACTTAGTTCTGGGTAAAGGACAGGATTATTGTGGCAGAGTATGCATGTTTGCTGTCCTGCCTCCTGCCCTCACTGGTGGCAAGGAATGAACAGGACTAGAAGAGCACCTCCTGACCCCAATTGTGAGACTGAACAGGGTGACAGACTCCTATCTGTGGCAGCATGCAGACGTGGAGCCAACAGCATGTACCACTTCAGTAGGAGATTGTCTGGCAACCCAGGGAGATTGTAAACACTGTGGGTGGAAAGGAGGGTGGTGGGACAGCTAAAAAGGGAGAGAGGAGATTTCTGGAGAGTAGAAGATGGAGCCACAAGGTAGGACAGAGAAGCAGAGAGCTGCAAAAGAAGAAGGGAAAGCAAGGAAGGTGATCTGAGAAGCAGAAGAGGTGCAGGGCAAGGGGCCAGAAATAGCAAGAATTGCGGAGAGTGGGTGTGAGGAAACAATGGCGAGGCTTGAAGTGGAGTACAGGAGAGGCAAAGCAGATGGCAAAGATGGCCAGAGAAGGAAGGGAGGAGTTATTTAGCCCTTTAGACCAAACAGGGTGTGGGGCCACATGGCTGGAAAGCAGCTGTGCCCCTATTGGCGTTCTGTGGATGTAATTATAATCTACCAGCCCAGACACCAGAGCAGCTGAAGAATATAATGGGTTAAAGCCCATTCCAGAGTCTGGAACAGTGGTAGCTGGGAGGCTACCCATCTTCCCGGGCAGTCTAGTCAGCTACCCTGATTGGCAGAGTCCCTACTTTATACTTTCCTCAGTATCCCCCCTCAGACCTCTTGGAGTCACCAGTTGGGGGACTGGGTAGGGTAGAGTTCACTCCACCCCATAGTCTTGGCCAGCAGGTTCCCTTAGTTGGGAATCTGCACCTGGGGTATTTACCTGACTCCAGAGCCGGTAAGCACAATGCTGTCATCCAAACCCTGAGTCTGCATGTGCTTATGAGATCTTGGGGCCTAATTCTGCCACTGTCTTTAGCTGCAGGGGCTGCTAGCACTTACTGTATGACCAGGCCTGATTCTGCCAAGACCCACACTCAAGGCCCTGTTCCTTCCAAAACATGCCCACTGGGCAGAATGACTCGGACCAGTGAATCTGCCCCAGAAAGTACTTAGCCCCTATGAAGCAGGGACACTAGATGAAGACTCATGCACTGAAGGGAAATGGGAGGGGGCACTCTGTAGTGTGGACAGACTCCACAGAGTGAAACTGTTATAGAGTTTTAAATTTTTGTTTAAAAAAAACCCCACCTCTAGCTGTGTAGCAGAAGTTCAGAGACTTACAGAGCAGAATTAGCTTTGAGTCTTCCCAGAGTAGACCACCCGTTTCTCTCATCAACTGGCACTTACAGGTTCAATAACTTACTCTGAGACATTTATAAGAGAAAGAATAAAAAGTTATGTGTGATCTACAGAGACAGTTAGACAAGATGGCATCCAAATTGCAGCCTGTCCAAAATCAACCATGCCGCTCTTTTTGAGGCAAGGGGACACTCTTTCTTTAAGACCTTGTATCAAAACCTTTGCCTTCTACAAAAGGGTGTTGCAGCTAAAAAAGAAGTTAATTTTTGCTTAGGGTTACTTTCTTCTTCATTGCTGAGTGGGTGGTCTAAAAAAATTGGATTTTTTTCTTTGTCTATGTCATCAATTCTGTCTTCTGCAAAAGCCACCCTATTCCAATTCTGCAGTCTTTCACACAATGCTGAAGTGTGGGCTTTGCAATAGCTAAGAGATGAAATGAGCTGGGCAGCAACTGCACCGCCGTTTGTGTTGTATAACTGAATGCCGACAGTGAATAATGGTGACTGACATCTTTGTTTTTCGGGTTGGCAAATTTAAACACCAAATGTCCATTTCTGTCACTAGAGTGCGCTGAGACAGGACATTCAGTAAAAATGAGAAAACTTTCTTAAAAGTTAGGAATTAGTTTGTATATACTTTTAGAGAAAACAAACTAAGTAAAATAGTAATGTTATGTTAGGTTCCTGTTTCTATGAAAGGGAATCAATATAGTAAAATTCCAATACATTCTGTATTTTGACACAGCACATTCTGGTTTGGTTTCTTAATTTCTTCCTTCATCTGTAATTATCTTGTAGATACAAAAGTAAAGTTGTAAAACAAGAGAGATTGTCTCATTTTTTGGAGTTTTATTTGTAACTAAACATACAGCCTGTAGTTTGTGACTGGGAGGGACTTTTCTGGATTGTGTGTGATTGTAAATCTATCCAATGCTAACCAATCACTCCGAACCTTTGATTTGAAAGAGAATCCCACCTCTCTGCTGAATATTTTTCCCTTTCTTTCCTTGGTTGGTGGCAGTTGTTAGTTTGTTGTCAATCTATTCAGTTGGTTGCTTAACACGTATGCAGAAAGAAAGCAGCATACACAAGTCTGTAACTTCAAGTAATTTTAAGTAAATAAACATTTATTATTCTTTCTCTTCCAAATGTCTCTGAGTTCCTGAGACTTTAAGTGCCAGCTAATGAGAAAGGGGTGGACTCACCTGATGATTAAAGGTGATTCATTCTGGGATATGTACATATTCTCATATACCCATAGGAAGCTAAGATCTTAGAAAATCCAGTTTTACACATACATTGAGGGGTGTTTAAAGGTTGGGATGTGGAGGCCCATAGGAAATCCATGAACTGCACAGTGCCCATTGCTCCCAAAGCACTGATGTAACTAGCAATTTTGACACTTTGCTGTCCTGTTGGTAAAACAAGGGTCTTGTGAGATTAACATACATGGAGAAACAATGGAGGAATGGGGACGAACATGTGAATGCCGTATTGGTTTCCTACTGATCCCTCCTTTTTAATGCCTCTTTCTGCCCATGGAGGAGCATCAGTTGGCAGTATATGCACTTGAGGTAGATAGATTCACATCCTTCCACTACCAAATACTGAGGGGAGGGGTGGAGTGGGGTGGGGTGGGGGGGTTGTACCATACCACCATCAAATGTTTGGTACCTCTAAATCTTGGTGCCCCATTTGCTGCACTATAGCTACAAAGGTGCCACACTGTAAGAAAAAATGTGATGAATACATTTTAGAAATCTTAGAACTGTAGTGCTGGAAGGGACCCAAGAGCAGTAAAGTGGACTCTGAAAGATGCTTATATTCTTACATGGTGCTAAATAGTTAAAATTCTGTTGCTTAGTTTAATAAGTTGCAATTAGAGTAGGACCAATGGATCAACGGAACTCATGAAGGAGTTTACTCACCAAATTTCCACTGTTTCAGTGAGACTACTCTAGTTGTGGCTTACTACACTAAGCAACAGGATTTCAGCCAATAAAGACTTGAAATTCTGTGATACCCCCACAAGATAAGGTTAGAATGGGTGAGAAGTAGGGAGTGGTATATCAGCACTAAATACCATCATGCAGTTATTAGTGCCAGTAAAATGCTCATCAAGTTAGATTTTGTGCTGAAAGACTCTCTTCCCTTGCCTTTGCTGTTGCCCCCATGATACAATTAGATCCCTTTCTCTTGATCTCTTCCATCCCAAATTCTCCCAGCCAGGCCCTGGTGCTAGAAATGGGATCTGTGGTTTTATTACATTCTGGTCTTTGTTTTTATTTGGCTTTGGTATTCGTAGACAATTTTCTGTAACGATTTCTTTCTTTGGCAATACATTTTTGAACCTATGCTGAGTGGTCTGGTGAATATAAAATTGAAATTTTAATTTACATTTAAATTATAAACATTGGCCAAAGTCCTGCTGTGCAATTACACAACAAGCGTAACTTTTAGCAGCAAAGTGGCGTAAGTTAAGAAATCTCCGTAGCAGTATCCGTTCCATACTGAGTTGCGTAACTCAGCACACAACAGATTATGTTCATGGAGATTTCTTCACTTACAGCAAGTTGTCACTGAAAGTTATGCCTTTTTATGTGCAAGAAGATTTTGACTATTATCCTACCATTTACTTTCCATAATTTTTTTTAAAGAAAATATATATTTCTGTGGATACTAGATGATCGAAAGACATGCAACTTATACAATAATAATAACTGCATTCCATGAAGTCAATTCTAGTTTATGGTGAGCCTTTTTTAGGTAGGGAGTCCTCAGAAGTGGTTTGCCATTCCCTTCTTCTGGGGGTGCCCTGGAACTGTACAGCTTGCCTAAGGCCACACACAGGCTGGCTCTTGTTTTGATTTAATTAATTACTCTGGAAAGTTGTGAACGGAAGTGTGAAAATGCTCAGCCTGATAAGGGGGAAAAACCCACCTAGAACTATCTTGGTGAAGCACCCATATGCTGTAGCATCGTGTAAACTTGGAGATGTTGTTGTTGGCTCTAAATGTTAGTGGCGGGAAAGTATAATTAGAGAATATTTATCTATACGTCTGTATCTATAAACCATATATTGTAGGCAAAGTTATATTTTTAAGGTGACTGTATTATGGGACTAGCTTTCATTGACATTTCAAATCTTCTACCATGTAAACGTGAAAGAGGGTTTGGGGATTACTTCATAATATGGGCTGATGTAAAGCTTGGTTTGTAGTCATGGAAGGTTCATTGAACTTGAAATGATCACCCCTTCATAAAGTGATGATTCCCAGGTAATCCCAAGCAGCAAGAGAAAGAAGATACACACCTTGGAATGTTGTTGTTTAGTCGTTAAGTCATGTCCGACTCTTTGTGACCCCATGGACCAGAGCACGCCAAGCCCTCCTGTCTTCCACTGCCTCCCGGAGTTTGGTCAAAGTCATGTTGGTAGCTTCGATGACACTGTCCATCCATCTCGTCCTCTGTCGTCCCCTTCTTCTCTTGCCTTCACACTTTCCCAACATAAGGGTCTTTTCCAGGGAGTCTTCTCTTCTCATGAGATGGCCAAAGTATTGGAGCCTCAGCTTCAGGATCTGTCCTTCCAGTGAGCACTCAGGGTTGATTTCCTTCAGAATGGATAGGTTTGTTCTCCTTGCAGTCCAGGGGACTCCCAAGAGTCTCGTCCAGCACCACAATTCAAAAGCATCAATTCTTTGGCGGTCAGCCTTCTTTATGGTCCAGCTCTCACTTCCATACATCACTACTGGAAAAACCATAGCTTTGACAATGCGGACCTTTGTCGGCAAGGTGATGTCTCTGCTTTTTAAGATGCTGTCTAGGTTTGTCATCGTTTTCCTCCCAAGAAGCAGGCGTCTTTTAATTTCGTGGCTGCTGTCCCCATCTGCAGTGATCATGGAGCCCAAGAAAGTATACTCTGTCACTGCCTCCATATCTTCCCCTTCTATTTGCCAGGAGGTGATGGGACCAGTGGCCATGATCTTAGTTTTTTTGATGTTGAGCTTCAGACCATTTTTTGCGCTCTCCTATTTCACCCTCATTAAGAGGTTCTTTAATTCCTCCTCACTTTCTGCCACCAGAGTGGTATCATCTGCATATCTAAGGTTGTTGATATTTCTTCCAGCAATCTTAATTCCGGCTTGGGATTCATCCAGTCCAGCCTTTCGCATGATGTATTCTGCATATAAGTTAAAAAAGCAGGGGGACAATATACAGCCTTGTCGTACTCTTTTCCCAATTATGAACCAATCAGTTGTTCCATATCCAGTTCTAACTGTTGCTTCCTGTCCCACATATAGATTTCTCAGGAGATAGATAAGGTGGTCAGGCACTCCCATTTCTTTAAAGACTTGCCATAGTTTGCTGTGGTCCACAAAGTCAAAGGCTTTTGTGTAGTGAATGAAGCAGAAGTAGATGTTTTTCTGGAACTCTCTGGCTTTCTCCATAATCCAGCGCATGTTAGCAATTTGGTCTCTAGTTCCTCTGCCCCTTCGAAATCCAGCTTGTACTCCTGGGAGTTCTCGGTCCACATACTGCTGAAGCCTACCTTGTAGGATTTTGAGCATAACCTTGCTAGCGTGTGAAATGAGTGCAATTGTATGGTAGTTGGAGCATTCTTTGGCACTGCCCTTCTTTGGGATTGGGATGTAGACTGATCTTTTCCAATCCTCTGGCCACTGCTGAGTTTTCCAAACTTGCTGGCATATTGAGTGTAGCACCTTAACAGCATCATCTTTTAAGATTTTAAATAGTTCCACTGGAATGCCATCACCTCCACTGGCCTTGTTGTTAGCCATGCTTTCTAAGGCCCACTTGACTTCACTCTCCAGGATGTCTGGCTCAAGGTCAGCAGCCACACTATCTGGGTTGTCCGGGGCATCCAAATCTTTCTGGTATTATTCCTCTGTGTATTCTTGCCACCTCTTCTTAATGTCTTCTGCTTCTGTTAGGTCATCTTTGGCTGCAGAGAACATAATCAATCTGATTTCGGTATTGCCCATCTGGTGATGTCCATGTGTAGAGTCACCTCTTGTGTTGTTGGAAAAGAGTGTTTGTGATGACCAGCTTGTTCTCTTGACAAAACTCTATTAGCCTTTGCCCTGCTTCGTTTTGAACACCAAGGCCAAACTTACCTGTTGTTCCTTTTATCTCTTGACTCCCTACTTTAGCATTCCAGTCCCCTATAATGACAAGAACATCTTTCTTTGGTGTCAGTTCTAGAAGGTGTTGTAAGTCTTCATAAAATTGGTCAATTTCAGCCTCTTCAGCATTGGTGGTTGGTGCATAAACTTGGATTACTGTGATGTTGAAAGGTCTGTCTTGGATTTGTATTGAAATCATTCTATCATTTTTGAGATTGTATCCCAGTACAGCTTTCCCCACTCTTTTGTTGACTATGAGGGCTACTCCATTTCTTCTACGGGATTCTTGCCCACAGTAGTAGATATTATAATCGTCTGAATTGAATTCGCCCATTCCCATCCATTTTAGTTCACTGACACCCAGGATGTCAATATTAATTCTTGCCATCTCCTGTTTGACCACATCCAGCTTACCAAGGTTCATAGATCTTACATTCCAGGTTCCTATGCAGTATTTTTCTTTGCAGCATCGGACTTTCCTTTCACTTCCAGGCACGTCCACAGCTGAGCGTCCTTTCGGCTTTGGCCCAACCACTTCATTAGCTCTGGAGCTACTTGTACTTTCTGGTACACTGGTACACACTTTTGGTGTGATGTTTTTTTCAGGCTGACCTTTGCTCTTTCTAACCGCATGGGCTGAGGGGGCGGGGTTTCAGCTTTAAAAGGGTTTTGCAGACACTCCTAAGCTCCTTTCTTGAAGAAGAAGCTGAGGGAGGAATTGAGGTCTGTTTTGGGGCAGATATTTTCTTTGGTGTGATGTTTTTTTCAGGCTGACCTTTGCTCTTTCTAACCGCATGGGCTGAGGGGGCGGGGTTTCAGCTTTAAAAGGGTTTTGCAGACACTCCTAAGCTCCTTTCTTGAAGAAGAAGCTGAGGGAGGAATTGAGGTCTGTTTTTGGGCAGATATTTTCTTTGGTGTGATGTTTTTTTCAGGCTGACCTTTGCTCTTTCTAACCGCATGGGCTGAGGGGGCGGGGTTTCAGCTTTAAAAGGGTTTTGCAGACACTCCTAAGCTCCTTTCTTGAAGAAGAAGCTGAGGGAGGAATTGAGGTCTGTTTTGGGGCAGATATTTTCTTTGGTGTGATGTTTTTTTCAGGCTGACCTTTGCTCTTTCTAACCGCATGGGCTGAGGGGGCGGGGTTTCAGCTTTAAAAGGGTTTTGCAGACACTCCTAAGCTCCTTTCTTGAAGAAGAAGCTGAGGGAGGAATTGAGGTCTGTTTTGGGGCAGATATTTTCTTTGGTGTGATGTTTTTTTCAGGCTGACCTTTGCTCTTTCTAACCGCATGGGCTGAGGGGGCGGGGTTTCAGCTTTAAAAGGGTTTTGCAGACACTCCTAAGCTCCTTTCTTGAAGAAGAAGCTGAGGGAGGAATTGAGGTATGTTTTTGGGCAGATATTTTCTTTGGTGTGATGTTTTTTTCAGGCTGACCTTTGCTCTTTCTAACCGCATGGGCTGAGGGGGCGGGGTTTCAGCTTTAAAAGGGTTTTGCAGACACTCCTAAGCTCCTTTCTTGAAGAAGAAGCTGAGGGAGGAATTGAGGTCTGTTTTGGGGCAGATATTTTCTTTGGTGTGATGTTTTTTTCAGGCTGACCTTTGCTCTTTCTAACCGCATGGGCTGAGGGGGCGGGGTTTCAGCTTTAAAAGGGTTTTGCAGACACTCCTAAGCTCCTTTCTTGAAGAAGAAGCTGAGGGAGGAATTGAGGTATGTTTTTGGGCAGATATTTTCTTTGGTGTGATGTTTTTTTCAGGCTGACCTTTGCTCTTTCTAACCGCATGGGCTGAGGGGGCGGGGTTTCAGCTTTAAAAGGGTTTTGCAGACACTCCTAAGCTCCTTTCTTGAAGAAGAAGCTGAGGGAGGAATTGAGGTCTGTTTTGGGGCAGATATTTTCTTTGGTGTGATGTTTTTTTCAGGCTGACCTTTGCTCTTTCTAACCGCATGGGCTGAGGGGGCGGGGTTTCAGCTTTAAAAGGGTTTTGCAGACACTCCTAAGCTCCTTTCTTGAAGAAGAAGCTGAGGGAGGAATTGAGGTATGTTTTTGGGCAGATATTTTCTTTGGTGTGATGTTTTTTTCAGGCTGACCTTTGCTCTTTCTAACCGCATGGGCTGAGGGGGCGGGGTTTCAGCTTTAAAAGGGTTTTGCAGACACTCCTAAGCTCCTTTCTTGAAGAAGAAGCTGAGGGAGGAATTGAGGTCTGTTTTGGGGCAGATATTTTCTTTGGTGTGATGTTTTTTTCAGGCTGACCTTTGCTCTTTCTAACCGCATGGGCTGAGGGGGCGGGGTTTCAGCTTTAAAAGGGTTTTGCAGACACTCCTAAGCTCCTTTCTTGAAGAAGAAGCTGAGGGAGGAATTGAGGTATGTTTTTGGGCAGATATTTTCTTTGGTGTGATGTTTTTTTCAGGCTGACCTTTGCTCTTTCTAACCGCATGGGCTGAGGGGGCGGGGTTTCAGCTTTAAAAGGGTTTTGCAGACACTCCTAAGCTCCTTTCTTGAAGAAGAAGCTGAGGGAGGAATTGAGGTATGTTTTTGGGCAGATATTTTCTTTGGTGTGATGTTTTTTTCAGGCTGACCTTTGCTCTTTCTAACCGCATGGGCTGAGGGGGCGGGGTTTCAGCTTTAAAAGGGTTTTGCCAACACTCCTAAGCTCCTTTCTTGAAGAAGAAGCTGAGGGAGGAATTGAGGTCTGTTTTGGGGCAGATATTTTCTTTGGTGTGATGTTTTTTTTCAGGCTGACCTTTGCTCTTTCTAACCGCATGGGCTGAGGGGGCGGGGTTTCAGCTTTAAAAGGGTTTTGCAGACACTCCTAAGCTCCTTTCTTGAAGAAGAAGCTGAGGGAGGAATTGAGGTATGTTTTTGGGCAGATATTTTCTTTGGTGTGATGTTTTTTTCAGGCTGACCTTTGCTCTTTCTAACCGCATGGGCTGAGGGGGCGGGGTTTCAGCTTTAAAAGGGTTTTGCAGACACTCCTAAGCTCCTTTCTTGAAGAAGAAGCTGAGGGAGGAATTGAGGTCTGTTTTGGGGCAGATATTTTCTTTGGTGTGATGTTTTTTTTCAGGCTGACCTTTGCTCTTTCTAACCGCATGGGCTGAGGGGGCGGGGTTTCAGCTTTAAAAGGGTTTTGCAGACACTCCTAAGCTCCTTTCTTGAAGAAGAAGCTGAGGGAGGAATTGAGGTATGTTTTTGGGCAGATATTTTCTTTGGTGTGATGTTTTTTTCAGGCTGACCTTTGCTCTTTCTAACCGCATGGGCTGAGGGGGCGGGGTTTCAGCTTTAAAAGGGTTTTGCAGACACTCCTAAGCTCCTTTCTTGAAGAAGAAGCTGAGGGAGGAATTGAGGTCTGTTTTGGGGCAGATATTTTCTTTGGTGTGATGTTTTTTTCAGGCTGACCTTTGCTCTTTCTAACCGCATGGGCTGAGGGGGCGGGGTTTCAGCTTTAAAAGGGTTTTGCAGACACTCCTAAGCTCCTTTCTTGAAGAAGAAGCTGAGGGAGGAATTGAGGTCTGTTTTGGGGCAGATATTTTCTTTGGTGTGATGTTTTTTTCAGGCTGACCTTTGCTCTTTCTAACCGCATGGGCTGAGGGGGCGGGGTTTCAGCTTTAAAAGGGTTTTGCAGACACTCCTAAGCTCCTTTCTTGAAGAAGAAGCTGAGGGAGGAATTGAGGTATGTTTTTGGGCAGATATTTTCTTTGGTGTGATGTTTTTTTCAGGCTGACCTTTGCTCTTTCTAACCGCATGGGCTGAGGGGGCGGGGTTTCAGCTTTAAAAGGGTTTTGCAGACACTCCTAAGCTCCTTTCTTGAAGAAGAAGCTGAGGGAGGAATTGAGGTATGTTTTTGGGCAGATATTTTCTTTGGTGTGATGTTTTTTTCAGGCTGACCTTTGCTCTTTCTAACCGCATGGGCTGAGGGGGCGGGGTTTCAGCTTTAAAAGGGTTTTGCAGACACTCCTAAGCTCCTTTCTTGAAGAAGAAGCTGAGGGAGGAATTGAGGTCTGTTTTGGGGCAGATATTTTCTTTGGTGTGATGTTTTTTTCAGGCTGACCTTTGCTCTTTCTAACCGCATGGGCTGAGGGGGCGGGGTTTCAGCTTTAAAAGGGTTTTGCAGACACTCCTAAGCTCCTTTCTTGAAGAAGAAGCTGAGGGAGGAATTGAGGTATGTTTTTGGGCAGATATTTTCTTTGGTGTGATGTTTTTTTCAGGCTGACCTTTGCTCTTTCTAACCGCATGGGCTGAGGGGGCGGGGTTTCAGCTTTAAAAGGGTTTTGCAGACACTCCTAAGCTCCTTTCTTGAAGAAGAAGCTGAGGGAGGAATTGAGGTCTGTTTTGGGGCAGATATTTTCTTTGGTGTGATGTTTTTTTCAGGCTGACCTTTGCTCTTTCTAACCGCATGGGCTGAGGGGGCGGGGTTTCAGCTTTAAAAGGGTTTTGCAGACACTCCTAAGCTCCTTTCTTGAAGAAGAAGCTGAGGGAGGAATTGAGGTCTGTTTTGGGGCAGATATTTTCTTTGGTGTGATGTTTTTTTCAGGCTGACCTTTGCTCTTTCTAACCGCATGGGCTGAGGGGGCGGGGTTTCAGCTTTAAAAGGGTTTTGCAGACACTCCTAAGCTCCTTTCTTGAAGAAGAAGCTGAGGGAGGAATTGAGGTATGTTTTTGGGCAGATATTTTCTTTGGTGTGATGTTTTTTTCAGGCTGACCTTTGCTCTTTCTAACCGCATGGGCTGAGGGGGCGGGGTTTCAGCTTTAAAAGGGTTTTGCAGACACTCCTAAGCTCCTTTCTTGAAGAAGAAGCTGAGGGAGGAATTGAGGTATGTTTTTGGGCAGATATTTTCTTTGGTGTGATGTTTTTTTCAGGCTGACCTTTGCTCTTTCTAACCGCATGGGCTGAGGGGGCGGGGTTTCAGCTTTAAAAGGGTTTTGCAGACACTCCTAAGCTCCTTTCTTGAAGAAGAAGCTGAGGGAGGAATTGAGGTATGTTTTTGGGCAGATATTTTCTTTGGTGTGATGTTTTTTTCAGGCTGACCTTTGCTCTTTCTAACCGCATGGGCTGAGGGGGCGGGGTTTCAGCTTTAAAAGGGTTTTGCAGACACTCCTAAGCTCCTTTCTTGAAGAAGAAGCTGAGGGAGGAATTGAGGTCTGTTTTGGGGCAGATATTTTCTTTGGTGTGATGTTTTTTTCAGGCTGACCTTTGCTCTTTCTAACCGCATGGGCTGAGGGGGCGGGGTTTCAGCTTTAAAAGGGTTTTGCAGACACTCCTAAGCTCCTTTCTTGAAGAAGAAGCTGAGGGAGGAATTGAGGTATGTTTTTGGGCAGATATTTTCTTTGGTGTGATGTTTTTTTCAGGCTGACCTTTGCTCTTTCTAACCGCATGGGCTGAGGGGGCGGGGTTTCAGCTTTAAAAGGGTTTTCCAGACACTCCTAAGCTCCTTTCTTGAAGAAGAAGCTGAGGGAGGAATTGAGGTATGTTTTTGGGCAGATATTTTCTTTGGTGTGATGTTTTTTTCAGGCTGACCTTTGCTCTTTCTAACCGCATGGGCTGAGGGGGCGGGGTTTCAGCTTTAAAAGGGTTTTCCAGACACTCCTAAGCTCCTTTCTTGAAGAAGAAGCTGAGGGAGGAATTGAGGTATGTTTTTGGGCAGATATTTTCTTTGGTGTGATGTTTTTTTCAGGCTGACCTTTGCTCTTTCTAACCGCATGGGCTGAGGGGGCGGGGTTTCAGCTTTAAAAGGGTTTTCCAGACACTCCTAAGCTCCTTTCTTGAAGAAGAAGCTGAGGGAGGAATTGAGGTATGTTTTTGGGCAGATATTTTCTTTGGTGTGATGTTTTTTTCAGGCTGACCTTTGCTCTTTCTAACCGCATGGGCTGAGGGGGCGGGGTTTCAGCTTTAAAAGGGTTTTCCAGACACTCCTAAGCTCCTTTCTTGAAGAAGAAGCTGAGGGAGGAATTGAGGTATGTTTTTGGGCAGATATTTTCTTTGGTGTGATGTTTTTTTCAGGCTGACCTTTGCTCTTTCTAACCGCATGGGCTGAGGGGGCGGGGTTTCAGCTTTAAAAGGGTTTTGCAGACACTCCTAAGCTCCTTTCTTGAAGAAGAAGCTGAGGGAGGAATTGAGGTCTGTTTTGGGGCAGATATTTTCTTTGGTGTGATGTTTTTTTCAGGCTGACCTTTGCTCTTTCTAACCGCATGGGCTGAGGGGGCGGGGTTTCAGCTTTAAAAGGGTTTTGCAGACACTCCTAAGCTCCTTTCTTGAAGAAGAAGCTGAGGGAGGAATTGAGGTCTGTTTTGGGGCAGATATTTTCTTTGGTGTGATGTTTTTTTCAGGCTGACCTTTGCTCTTTCTAACCGCATGGGCTGAGGGGGCGGGGTTTCAGCTTTAAAAGGGTTTTGCAGACACTCCTAAGCTCCTTTCTTGAAGAAGAAGCTGAGGGAGGAATTGAGGTATGTTTTTGGGCAGATATTTTCTTTGGTGTGATGTTTTTTTCAGGCTGACCTTTGCTCTTTCTAACCGCATGGGCTGAGGGGGCGGGGTTTCAGCTTTAAAAGGGTTTTGCAGACACTCCTAAGCTCCTTTCTTGAAGAAGAAGCTGAGGGAGGAATTGAGGTATGTTTTTGGGCAGATATTTTCTTTGGTGTGATGTTTTTTTCAGGCTGACCTTTGCTCTTTCTAACCGCATGGGCTGAGGGGGCGGGGTTTCAGCTTTAAAAGGGTTTTGCAGACACTCCTAAGCTCCTTTCTTGAAGAAGAAGCTGAGGGAGGAATTGAGGTATGTTTTTGGGCAGATATTTTCTTTGGTGTGATGTTTTTTTCAGGCTGACCTTTGCTCTTTCTAACCGCATGGGCTGAGGGGGCGGGGTTTCAGCTTTAAAAGGGTTTTGCAGACACTCCTAAGCTCCTTTCTTGAAGAAGAAGCTGAGGGAGGAATTGAGGTCTGTTTTGGGGCAGATATTTTCTTTGGTGTGATGTTTTTTTCAGGCTGACCTTTGCTCTTTCTAACCGCATGGGCTGAGGGGGCGGGGTTTCAGCTTTAAAAGGGTTTTGCAGACACTCCTAAGCTCCTTTCTTGAAGAAGAAGCTGAGGGAGGAATTGAGGTATGTTTTTGGGCAGATATTTTCTTTGGTGTGATGTTTTTTTCAGGCTGACCTTTGCTCTTTCTAACCGCATGGGCTGAGGGGGCGGGGTTTCAGCTTTAAAAGGGTTTTCCAGACACTCCTAAGCTCCTTTCTTGAAGAAGAAGCTGAGGGAGGAATTGAGGTATGTTTTTGGGCAGATATTTTCTTTGGTGTGATGTTTTTTTCAGGCTGACCTTTGCTCTTTCTAACCGCATGGGCTGAGGGGGCGGGGTTTCAGCTTTAAAAGGGTTTTCCAGACACTCCTAAGCTCCTTTCTTGAAGAAGAAGCTGAGGGAGGAATTGAGGTATGTTTTTGGGCAGATATTTTCTTTGGTGTGATGTTTTTTTCAGGCTGACCTTTGCTCTTTCTAACCGCATGGGCTGAGGGGGCGGGGTTTCAGCTTTAAAAGGGTTTTCCAGACACTCCTAAGCTCCTTTCTTGAAGAAGAAGCTGAGGGAGGAATTGAGGTATGTTTTTGGGCAGATATTTTCTTTGGTGTGATGTTTTTTTCAGGCTGACCTTTGCTCTTTCTAACCGCATGGGCTGAGGGGGCGGGGTTTCAGCTTTAAAAGGGTTTTCCAGACACTCCTAAGCTCCTTTCTTGAAGAAGAAGCTGAGGGAGGAATTGAGGTATGTTTTTGGGCAGATATTTTCTTTGGTGTGATGTTTTTTTCAGGCTGACCTTTGCTCTTTCTAACCGCATGGGCTGAGGGGGCGGGGTTTCAGCTTTAAAAGGGTTTTCCAGAAGCGCGCGCCTAACGGCGCGCGAAATTCTCAAACTCTATTTTTCACCCCAATCTTTTTTCAGATTAATTTGGGTAAATAGGAAAAGGTAAATAGGAAAATTACTAATTTGGGTAAATAGGAAAGCCAATTAGCATTACATACACCTGGGGGTAGGAACCTTTTAAGGGTCAGATCATACTTCTGCACTATTAGAGAGCAGGCCGGGTAGGTGGGGCTCGTCAGCCCTGGAAGGCAGCCCATCTAGGAGAAGGAAAACTCTGATCTCAAACCTCCACTGCCTTGTGGCTATATCCACTGATGGAAAAGGCTTCAGGAGTTAACCTCGAGGCAAAACCCGGAGCCGGAGTCCCGGAGGCAGTTCGTGTCGTTCTGGCAACTCCTGCGACGTCGCTGGAACCAGTTGTATTGGCTCTTGCCTTTCCACTGGACTATCTCAGTGACGTGGAGAGGGGGGATTTGCTGCTTGGGTAACAGCCTATCCTCCATATTATTTTACCCAGGCTTCGTGCTCTGGAGAGGACACTCCAGCTTCGCATACAGCGTCGAAACAACACGGGAAGTAGCAGTTACCGGTTATAAGTCTTTGCTCAATTGGCGTAGAGCATGACGCCAGGGGCTACTTCTGACGGTGGGAGAGGTCATTGCACCTCACTAGGTAGATACCGCCCGCCTTAAGCTGGGCAGCCCCCAGCCAGTAAGGTGCTACCTCGCCACGGTCTGTTAACCTCACGGGGTGCGTGGGGTTTAGGGTAAAAGCCGACAAGCAGATCGATAACCCTGCACCATGCAACAATCATAAGAAAACTTCTGCCCTAAAGCTGGGCACCTGGAATGTACGGACAATGACCCCTGGCTTTTCTGACCACGGCTTTTCTGACGACCTGAAGGAAATAGACGATGTGCGCAAGACAGCTGTCATCGACATGGAACTGAGTAGACTGCAGATGGACATTGTTGCCCTGCAAGAGACGAGATTGCCAGACTCAGGATCTGTCAAAGAAAAAAACTTCTCATTCTTCTGGCAGGGAAAACCATTGAATGAGACCAGGGAATATGGTGTTGGCTTTGCAGTCAGAAATACTCTTCTGAGATCCATTGTTCCACCTACTGTGGGGAGTGAAAGATTCCTGTCTCTGCAGCTCCACTCATCAGCGGGACCGGTAACCCTCATTAGTGCATATGCACCAACACTGTCATCCACTACAGAAGTGAAAGATAAATTCTACGACGATCTGGCAGCTACTATCAAAAAAGTCCCTGAAAGAGAGGCACTGTTCATTCTTGGAGACTTTAACGCTAGAGTTGGTGCTGATCACAATTCTTGGCCCACTTGTCTAGGCCGTTTTGGCATTGGAAAGATGAACGAAAATGGCCAACGCTTGCTGGAGTTTTGCTGTTATTATGGTCTTTGCGTCAGCAACACATTCTTTAATACGAAGCCTCAACACAGAGTTTCCTGGAGACATCCAAGATCCAAGCATTGGCATCAGCTCGATTTGATCCTCACTAGACGTTCTAGCCTTCCTAGTATTACGATCACACGCAGCTACCAGAGTGCTGATTGCGATACTGATCACTCCCTGGTGTGTAGTAGAGTAAAACTGCGAACAAAGAGATTATATCACACGAAAAAGGAAGGAAGACCACGTATTGACATCAGGAAGACTTGCGATCAAAGAAAAGTGGAGGAATTTGCCCAAGCGCTTGAGGAAACCCTTCCAGGCCCGGCTGATGCAAATGCACCTGAACGATGGGAACATTTTAAGAACGCTGTGTATAACACCGCCTTGTCCACATTTGGCAAGAAGACCAAAAAGACGGCCGACTGGTTCGAAGCCCATTCGGAGGAGTTGATGCCAGCCATCGAGGATAAGAGGAGAGCTCTAGCAGCATACAAAGCCTGTCCTAGTGAGTACAACTTGCAAGCTCTTCGAGCTGCTCGTAGCCAAGTCCAACAGGCTGCCAGGAGATGTTCCAACGATTATTGGCTTCAGCTCTGCTCTCAGATACAGATAGCAGCGGACACAGGTAACATCAAAGGAATGTATGACGGTATCAGGCAGGCTTTAGGTCCAATACAGAAGAAATCTGCTCCCTTGAAGTCTGCTACAGGCGTGATCATCCAGGACCGAGCACAGCAGATGGACCGCTGGGTGCAACACTACTCTGAGCTGTATTCCAGAGAGAATGTAGTAACCGAAGAAGCATTAAATAACATTGAGTGCCTGCCTGTCTTGGAAGAGTTGGACAGCGAACCAACCTTAGCAGAAATAAAAGCGGCCTTGGATTCCCTCGCCTCTGGCAAGGCACCTGGAAAGGATAACATCCCTGTTGAAGTGCTGAAGTGCTGTAAAGAGACCATCACTACCGAGCTGTATGAAATCTTTTGTCTTTGCTGGAGGGAAGGTGGAGTACCACAGGACATGAAGGATGCAAACATCGTCACATTGTACAAGAACAAAGGAGACAGGGGCGACTGCAATAACTACCGTGGCATCTCTCTTCTCAGCGTTGTAGGGAAGCTGCTTGCCCGTGTTGTGCTGAAGAGGCTCCAGGTGCTCGCAGACAGAGTCTATCCAGAATCACAGTGTGGATTTCGAGCTAATAGATCCACCACTGACATGGTATTCTCCCTCAGACAGTTGCAGGAGAAATGCAGGGAACAACAACAGCCACTCTTTGTCGCCTTCATAGATCTCACAAAGGCCTTTGATTTGGTTAGCAGGGATGGCCTTTTTAAAATCCTTCCCAAGATTGGATGTCCACCTCGACTCCTTAAAATCATCAGGTCCTTCCATGAGGGAATGAAAGGCACTGTAGTTTTTGATGGTTCAACATCAGATCCCTTTGACATCCGAAGTGGAGTGAAACAGGGCTGTGTCCTCGCACCAACCCTCTTTGGGATCTTTTTTGCTGTCATGCTGAAGCACGCCTTTGGAACTGCAACAGAAGGTGTCTATCTCCGGACTAGATCAGACGGAAAGCTCTTTAATCTCTCTAGATTGAGAGCGAAGACCAAAGTCCAGCTGAAATGCATGCGGGATTTCCTCTTCGCCGATGATGCAGCCATTGTTGCCCACTCTGCTCAAGACCTCCAACAACTCATGAATTGTTTTAGCAAGGCCTGCCAAGACTTTGGACTAACAATCAGCCTGAAGAAAACACAAGTCATGGGCCAGGGCGTGGACTCACCTCCCTCTATTACCATCTCCACACAAGAATTGGAGGTTGTTCATGACTTTGTGTACCTTGGCTCAACGATCTCTGACACTCTCTCTCTAGATGTCGAGCTGGATAAACGCATTGGCAAAGCAGCTACCATGTTCTCTAGACTCACGAAGAGAGTATGGCTCAATAAGAAGCTGACGACATATACCAAGATCCAGGTATATAGAGCCTGCGTCCTGAGCACACTCCTGTACTGCAGTGAGTCCTGGACCCTTTGTGCACGGCAGGAGAGGAAGCTGAACACCTTCCATATGCGTTGCCTCCGACGCATTTTTGGTATCACCTGGCAGGACAAAGTTCCAAACAGAGTAGTCCTAGAACGAGCTGGAATCTTTAGCATGTATACATTACTGAAACAGCGACGTCTACGTTGGCTTGGGCATGTCGTGAGAATGGCTGATGGTCGGATTCCAAAAGATCTCCTGTATGGAGAATTAGTGCAGGGAAATCGCCCCAGAGGGAGACCACAGCTGCGATACAAGGACATCTGCAAGCGGGATCTGAAGGCCTTAGGAATGGACCTCAACAGATGGGAAACCCTGACATCTGAGCGTTCAGCCTGGAGGCAGGCATTGCATCATGGCCTCTCCCATTTTGAAGAGACCCTTGTCCAGCAGACCGAGGCAAAGAGGCAGTCACGGAAGCAGCAAAATCAGGGAGCTGGACAGGGGACAGATTGTATTTGTCTTCAGTGTGGAAGGGATTGTCACTCTCGAATTGGCCTTCTCAGCCACACTAGACGCTGTTCCAAGTCCTCCATACAGAGCACGTTACCATAGTCTTTCGAGACTGAAGGATGCCTAATACTATATACTAATACTTGTACTTGTCCTCTGCTCTTCCTCAGTAGCATGTTGGACACCTTCTGACCTGAGGGGCTCATCTTCCAGCGTCATATCTTTTAGGCTTTTGTTTCTGTCCATGGAGTTTTCTTGGCAAAGATACTGGAGTGGCTTGCCAGTTCCTGCTCCAGGTGGATCGCGTTTAGTCAGAACTCTCCACTATGACCTGTCCGTCTTGGGTGTCCCTGCACAGCATAGCCCATAGCTTCTCAGAATAACTCAAGCCCCTTCTCCACGACAAGGCAGCAATCCGTGAAGGGGATTGCTGCCTTCCAAGGGACACCTTTGAATAGGATGGGTCAAAGAACAGTGGTATGATAAATGCTCTGTTGTAAAATGTACCAACTTCAATTGCCAGTGTCTTCAAACTCGGGTGAGAAAATACTACTGTCTAACTCTGCAGAGCCACTAACAATTTGTGTAAGTCATTCTGAGCTAGATAAATCAGTGGTCTATATTCCTATTTGGGCGGACTATTTGGGTGTTTGAATGTGTAGCTGTCATAAATTTGTGGCCCGGGAAACATTTACAAGATAGAGATGCAAGTTTCAACCTCTTTCAGCTCAATCATGTTCAGTCTCTGTTTCCTAGGGAAGTGACGCAATACACAGTACTAATGTGTGCAGCCCAACATATGCAGAGTGCTCATGTCTTACATAGAAGTGGTTTCTGACTTTTGAGTAGGAATGTAGTCCAGCTTTGCAAAAAAAATTAAATTAAATTAAATTAAAAATTAAAATTAAAAGTCAAAATTAGAAGTGGGCATGAACTGCTGGTTTGGCAGTTCATCTTGGTTTGTTTACCACCACAACAGGTGTTTGGAGGTTTGCACTCTGCACCCTCCGGTAGTCACTCATTCAGAAGTGGAAGGTGGGGCAGGGAAGCCAGGATGGTGCTTCCAAATGGGTGCCTGCCAGAGAGTGTGGGGCACCAAACCGCCGAACACCTGTTGTGGAGTTAAATGAAATGGGCCAAATCGTTCATACCCATCTCTGATCAAAGGAAAGCAAAGCAGAGATATTTGTACATTACTGGAGCAGGTGCAAAGCAGTTCAAGAAGCCCCGCATTGCACTTGGGTCAGTCAAAGTGCCCCTATGAATCATTGAGGCTTGCTTCAGTTTTGTGGGTGCTGGGGCATTAACAATGCTGACCTTTGAACAAAAAGACTTGGTGTCTGTAGGTCTAGCAAAAGAAGGAAGCACCAAAATAGGAGACTGACAGCTCAAACTCCAATGAAAGACAAAACCTGTCCTGGAAACTCCAATTGTTGAGACACTGGGGAAGGCTAAGGCCATTTTCACCAGACTCTGTTTAATCCCCAGCCACTTGACAGCAACCAATACATGTCCAGGCATAGCAAAGAAAGGGTGGTACCTCCTTTCTTGGGCAGACTTCATTCTAAAATATTCTTGCTTTTTCTTTTAGGTAGCTACACTGAATCTTCATTCCACTTGGGATTGAATGTGTGTGTGAATGTGGGATGGACAATTTACTCTCTTGTGGGGCTTTAATGACTCCTGCTTTTCTTTATCTGTAGAACCACATTTCCATTTTTGTATGTATCTGTGTTGTGTCCCAGAGGGCATGGGTGCCAAACATGCAGCTTGCCAGTCAATGGGCTGGGCAGTGCATGGTCACACTACGGCAAGCCAAGCCTCTGACTTGGGACACCAAGGAGCCATTTCCCACATTCCCAATATATATTTTCCTTGAGCACAGTTCCTGGGAGTGGTGGGAAGAAAGCTGGTAAGAGCTTTGACTACAAACAAAAGGTCCACCACTTCCCGAAGTGGATGGTGCTGCCTAGCAATTTCCATTCCAGTTCATAGCCTTTATTTTCCACTCCCCACCCCTATCAATCTGGAAACACAAAAATTTCTACAATTACTTTTAGAAAGCCAAGAATAAATCAGCTCAGCTCACCTTCAAATCAGCCCATGTTGGGTCAGTCCCAATACAAATGGCAAATATTTGGATAGAAATTGGACCAGACAGTATTCACACACCATGCAGTGGGATCCCCAGCACCCCTATTTTTATTTTTTGGCTGCTACAAGAGACAATTGGATCCTTCCAATTAACCCCAAAGAGAGAGAGAGAGAGAGAGGTGTGTGTGTGTGTGTGTGTGTGTGCATGTTTTGTATGGAGGGGGCTGTGTGGCCCTCCAAGGTCCCAGGTCACCCTTGCTATACATAAAAAAGAGGTTTTTTTCCTATTAAATCTTCACTGGATTTCTGGGCACTACATGCTCACAGGTACTCATCTAATAGTCTGACAACACCTGTGCTCAAGAAATGCCATTCCGAAGTGGAAGCGTCCAAGTGCCATTGTAACACACTAGTGAAGAAGTCAACAGCTCATCTTTCTTAAAAAGACATCTGTATATAATGACTGCTTGATGCTTAAATGGCTTGTATAAGCTACATCACAAATAAACAAACAAAAACTCCACTCATGGCAACAGAGAGATTTCTGAGTGGTTCTCAAGCAATGCGTTCAGGAAAAATAGAGACAAGAGTTGATGGCGTTCAAAATGTTGCTGAAGACACTCTGCATCCTATGTGGAGAATTCATTCTCTGAGTGAAGCTCATCAGAAACATTAGCTGAAATAAATTACAGGCAGGCAGACTGTGTTAAGCGTCTGCAAGTCCCATTAATTTCAGTGGGAGGAAAATACATCTTAACTTCCTTCCACTGAAATCACTGTTTACATTGGCTGGATTGCCCTTTCATTTTCCAAAACTACCAGCCTGTCAGTGATTTTAATTAGCTCTTTAAGATGTATTTCAGCTACTGCACAATAAGACCCTAACAAGCAAAAACTGCCATGCATGAGGCAGACTCCCCCTCCTCCAGTGGAGAAGCACATACTGCTGCAATTGAGACATCATATGTTGGTGTCTAGAGAGGTACTTTTAAAAAATAGTGAATTAAAGTTACAATTCCAAAGCCTCCGAAGCAGTTAATTGCCACTACCATTTGTTAAAGCCTTTATTTTTCTGTTTCTTCAAAGAAATTAAATTGAATATTATTGTCTGTCCTTTTTTAAAAAGAAAAAATGTAGATAGATGGGATAGAAAATTCAGGAGAAGGTGTTCTTACAAACTAGGCGATGCAAGAGTTAACCGTATCCCATTATCTTATGGAAATCAAGTGCAAACCAGCTGTGGCAGGCAACGTAAACAAATGAGTCCAGTAACAAGGGTTAGAGATAGCACTGGAATGAAAGAGGGAAATCCTTAACTAATGGGAGCATCTGAGTGTCTCAGCATGAGCATCTCTCCCCTATTCTTTCACCTCTAATTATGGGCAATAGCTGATGTCTCTTTCTTGTCCTTAGGGTGGCAAGACCCTATGGTGGTGCTTAATGTCTCTTAATGGTGGTGCTTTGGTAAAACAACAGAACAACAGTGTATCTACACATGTCATGATTCTGTGGTCAAGCTGTGAGTGTATAATGTTGTACATTTCAGAAACAGAGATGGGCACAAACCCAAATATGAAACAGAAGACAACACAAACTAAGCTGATTTGTGGTTTGGTTCGTGCAACTCATTTTGTCAAAACAAAATGAAGCCCCAAACTTTTTTCTGCTCGATGCTTCATTTTGCCTCTGCAAAATGGATTTCATCCACCCCCTTCCCACTGTCCCTGTCACCACCCTATCTGGTCCTGCCTCCTCCGCCGCCTCTTCCGCCACTGCCACTGCCGCTGCCACCAACACCGCCATCTTCAGAGACAGCAGCCCGGCTTCCCTTCCAGGAGCCAGGCCTGCTGTCTCTGCACATGTGCCCACCTATCAGCTGACAGGCATGCAGCAGCAGAGGAGGTGGTGGTGGTGGTGGAGGAGGCAGGACCAGGTAGAGAGGCAATAGGGGCAGTGGGAAGGGGGCAGGTGGGCAGCAGAGGGAGTGGAGGTGTTAAGTTCCCCTCCCACCCAAGCATGAATTGGAAAAATGAACTCTGAGTCACTTCATTTTTCTGGGGTTCAGAGATGGTTCATGGTTCATGGTTAGCCACAAACCACCCCGATTCATCGTTTTTTGGGTTCATGCCATTTCTATTCAGAAGTAATGTATGAAGCTTCCACATATAGCTGCCACCAACCAAACAATCCAGACCCTTTGTAAGAGTACCCCCCCCCATAGGTCACATTGCAGTAGTCAAGATGCAATGTAGCTAAGGTCTGGATAACTGTTGCCAATAGGGATGAGGTTTTCAGATATTTTAAGACTACAAATCCCACATATCACAATTCTGGGAGTTCTATATGACAAAAAACACACCTTATAGACATCTAAATGCGGCTCATCTGGGAGAAAGGCCTGAACAGGAAGATGCTGAGGCTGAGCTAGGCCTAGCCAATCCAAGATCTCAGGCACTGAATTCAGAACCAAGCTATTCTCAGAGAATTCTGATATTATTTAATAGGAAAAAGAAAAGCCCAATTACAAAAAGATACTTTCACATCAATAAGTCAGTTCATCATAGTGAATCCAATTATAGTATCAGTAAAGAGTAAATAAAAGTAGGGTTGTCGGCTTAAAAAATATTGTAAACTAGCAGTATAGCTCGTGAGTTAAGTTTCTTGCTGCAGAACCAGAGGTTGGGCGTTCAGTTCCCCACAGTACATCTCAAAAGAGCCAGCCTGTATGGCCATAGGCAAACTACACAGTTCGGGGTGGAGGGCAGAAGAAGGGCATGGTAAACCACTTTTGAGTACACTCTACCTAGAAAACTCTGAAAAGGGTTGCTGTAATTCAGAATTGACTTGATGGCATTCATTTATTAGGGATGCCATAAATTGAAAGCAACATGACAGGCACATAAAAACAAGATAAAAGGCCACCAGATAAAAGAATCACCCACACAATAAAACAAGAATGCTAGCTAGCCTATTTTACACACTGAAGGACCTGCTGATAGACTCAGCGAAGTATCTGAGCAACTAGAGTTCCAATTCTTGCCAATAATATAACATTCTGGACCTGTTTGTGCCTTTTCCTACTTCCCCCTCAGATTAAACCATTAGCCAATCAAAATGGGTTTTCCCCAGAACTTTCTAGAAGGCAGTTATCCCTGCATATCCACAATGATTTCTCTTCAGAGTGTAGCTGTGGGCCAATTTACAATTCTACTCTGAAAAGAAATACACTGACCTTCGCCACCCTCCTAGATGCCTTCTCTCTTCCAAAACCGTGGGTGGTTGCAATCTATGAACCTTCCCAGCATTTTAGCCTCCTCTTCCATCACCTGCTGCCATCTAAGATGGGCCCCATCTAGTTTTCTGGCAAAGGTGTCATAATTTGCATTTGGATGTCGTTAGGCCTTTTCAGGTCTTCTCCACACTCTAGGCAACTTGTTGGGCACTATGTGAATGAAATGCTTTATTGAGCAGCCCTTTGACCTGATCCACAATGGTTGTTCTTGTGTCTATATACATTTGGTGTCCTTAAATGCTAATTGGAAGAGTAGTTGCCATGTATTATTTGGAAATAGACACAAAATATATACTTGGTCTTTCTGTGTTCCTATTTTCCCTTCTCTTTGGGGTATGTGACTGAAAGTAGCAGGCACACTTATTTCATTTTTTAAAACATGTCATTAAGCCTGTGGTTTTGTAATAATAATTATAGGGGGATTGGAAACCAAAATCATTGTGATTTGGTAGGCTTCTTCATTACAATGATTAATGTCAACTCACTTCTGGAGGATGACATACTGCTAATGTTCTCAACTGTGGCTATGTGTTCTGTCCCTTATCAATCTGCTGTGTTACGTCCAAGTGCTCTACTGATCAGTAACAAATGGTTAAGACAGCTCTTCTGTTAATAACTCTGTGTTTTCCATAATCCTGCAAAATGAAATGGCAAAAGTCAGTACAAGCAGATAAGAGTAACCCCTGAGATTTTGATTTATCCAATAACAGAACTGTTGAAGTCTAATTTGGACCTTAGAGTGAAACTAAAGTCCAGCACACTCTTTGAATTGATGAATGAAAAACTGAGTATTCCCCCTGCAGTATATAAATGTATTCAGGTACCTGAAGGAAAGATGTGCATATATTTTCCCTCTCCTTGTTTAAAGACATTATCACTACATTATTCTATTTATAACTTTATCATTTCTGAAATTTTTTTATGGCTATGATGTCATAAATCACCAATTTTTCAGTTTGCACAGTTCAAATTAAATAATGTCATTCAAAGGTGTGGTATTTTTCAATCCAAGGGCATTTTTCACAGCTAGTTTATATTCACAGCTAGCTGATGGCAAAATATGTTCCTTCAGAAGTATCATACTAATTCACTAGACAAAAATCACACAGTCTGAATAATGAAATATTAATTTATATGAGTAATGCTTGAATTTGATTTGCGAATGTCAAGAACTTATGGTGCAGTAAGCATTGGAGTGTTAGTGTCCTCCTCATGGGCCTTTAACAATCTGACTTCATGGCTACTGTGTGAACAGAGCAGTGCCCTAGTTAGGCCTGTGGTCTGATTTATCAGGGTTCTATATCTATCTATCTATCTATCTATCTATCTATCTATCTATCTATCTATCTATCTATCTATCTATCTATCTATCTATCTATCTATCTATCTATCTATCTATCTATCTATCTATCCATCCATCCATCCATCCATCCATCCATCCATCCATCCATCCATCCATCCATCCATCCATCCATCCATCCATCCATCCATCCATCCATCCATCCATCCATCCATCCATCCATCCATCCATACATACATACAGGATAGATATACAGTATACATATATAGTATATATATGATTGCATTTCTGTCTCTAACCTTGCTGGGAAAAATTATAGCCACAGGTGACCTGGATTAGGACTGTAACATGAGAGGATGTGATCTCAGAAAGAAAACAGTACCCAAACCTACTTCCTTTAGACAGGAAGCTTGTTTCAGGGTTGTCAAGTCAGCCCAATCCTATTTGCTGAAATTTCAGGGACAAAACCTGAGAGCAGGGGGCAGGCTCTTGTGATATCACAGGAGCAGAACTTTTGATGTCAGAGATACAAGGCAGGTGAGGGTTGGGAAGGAGCAGTAAGTGCTTCTGAGCTATCTGGTTATGAAAATGCATGTAGGAAATCTGTCTGTGTAAAATCTATGTAACTTGAGAACTTAAACCTATGTAACTGGTTTTTGTTTGTTTGTTTGAAATTGGGAAAGTGCCATATGTGCCCAGGAGCTGAAGAAGTTGCTATTATTCCAGGCAGGGCTCCAATTCTGCACAGTATGGTTATGGGACATGTAGGAATCCTTCAGTCTCGAGAGACTATGGTAACGTGCTCTGAATAGAGGTACATATTTGGCCAAATGCCAAAACACTAATCAAATGAGGGCTATGTTTCCATGCTACAATGGAATGAAGCAAAGAGCCTAGGATCACTCATGGAATATAATGTCCCTAACTCCTTCTAGCTGGCTGGATAGGTCAGTGAGTTAGGTAACTAGCTGCAGAGTCAGCGTTTGGGAGTTCAGTTCTGCACTATGAAACCTAGAAGAGCCATCCTGTGTAGCCTTGGGAAAGCTGCACAATTTCAGGGTGCCCCCCAACACAACAAAAGAGAACCATTGCTGAGTATTCTCCACCTAGAAAACCCTGAAAAGGATCACCATAAGTCACTTTATGGCATCACATTATTATTGTTGTTGTTGTTGTTGTTGCCATCTTCTATATGTGAGAATGACAACAAGAAGGTGAAAATGAAAATATGTGCACATTCAAGTTGTATAAGAACAAGTAAGATTCTGACCCCTTTAGTTAAATATTTCTTAGATTCAGGGCACAGTGAGCTTGATTTGAGATTTTGGTAAAACTTGCATGCCAGTGGACAAGAATTGTAGACTTGGGAGGGGGAGGGGAAGGCACTCGATTCATCGGATAAATTGCTCTTGGGTCGTTACATCAGTGCAATGCAAACAGTGCAACTTTTGCATGTGAATTGCCTCGAGTTAAGACATCAGATTATCCATTGTGTACTGAATCATGTGATTCAGTGTGCAAGAGATAATATTTATGGTGACTTCTTAACATGAAGCAATTTTGTGTGCAAACATTACACTGTTTGCATAGCTTCAAGGAGGAAATTTCAAAGATGCAGCTTTTAGTGCAAGATACATCTGATGAAATTTCCTCCTCCACACAACTATTAAAGGTACAAGAACCTTCTCTTCTTTTTTCGTCTGATCACCTAGGTATATGAAACACAAGTACTGTGAGTATTTTTTGATTCTCTTGCCAGTTTTGTTCATATTTAGCATGGTATGGAATATACTGTATTAGCATGCTTTATAAACTTGATATAAATACTTATCTCTACGGCTTGAGAGGGTTAACGCTAACCATGTGAGTATGTACGCTGCCTCTAAGACAGTGTAAAGAGCTTGCAAAAGTAAGTTGATTAATGGCTGAAATTCTGTTATGCAACTAATTCATGTGGAAGAATCATGATGTCAATGGCAGGGAGCAATTTTTTGTAATTCATATCTTCCTAGTGTCCCACAGCTTTTCTGATTTCCATCCCTTTTGTTGCATGAAAGTAGTGGGAGCCTCAGGATATAATGAGGAAGTCTTTAATTACAAAAAATCTCCTGCCAATGATGCCATGTCATCAGGTGATGTATTTTTAAAACATGTTTTAAGATGAAGAAATGCAGCCATGCATTCCTCACCTTGTCTAGTTTGACTTCCTGGTTTAACCCTTATTCAACTTTGAAAGTCACTTGGTTGTCATAAGCAAGTTGCTTATCTGGCTTTCTGATGAGGTATAATAATTATGAATGTTAGGGCCTAATCACACAGACCATTTGAATCATTTCTTTCCCCCCCTTTTTTTGTATCAATATATTTGTATGTATAGTTACTTGGTATATATATATACCACTGGGCCTCTTTACATGGCTGTCAGATTAATCAGTACATTTCTTGCTATTTGTACCAGTTCTGTAGGCTACATGTGCCATCTCACATAAATCAATTCATTTTCCATTCTGTTTCTGGGTCCTAAAATTTTCTTTTTAAAAATATGTAAGTGATATATCATAAAGAGGCATATACATGCCATTTTCCTGTCACAGCCAAAACTGTTAGTCAATGCGCCACCTGGTGCAATATGACGCTAGATAAATGTAGGGCAACATTAAAAAGGACTTGAATTGTTATTGAAAAGCTAGGGGGTGAAATTAAGTATAAGCCACACAAAAGCGAGTATGACGGTTACAATAGGGAAAATATCGGCTAAGTGGCACATCTGTAAAGTGTTGTGGAGAAAAAATATAAAAGACCAAGTAAGTGCTTTATCACTAAGCATTTTTAAAAATTCAAAAAGGAAAAGGGTACAAGTGCATTGGCTTGCAAAACCCGACCCATTTGCAAAATAAATACATCAACAGCAATGTTCACATGTGCCAGAATGATAAAGATTGAAGTGATACAAGGATCAGATTGTTTTTTAAAAGGCCATGCTGGTGAGGTAAAAAAAAAAAAACCCAACAACAATTGGCTGGACAAATGAATTTATATTATCTGTGCATTGTGTGAATGGAAATTTATAAAGCAATTTAAATAATGGCAGAATTGATATAACTGGGGTTCTTTTGGCACATGTGACTGCACTCTTAGACGGGGGCTTGAGACATCCAGGATCATTTCCTGCTGAGATGTGCAATTCACTAAGTGACCTTCAGGCAGTCACAGTTTCTCATCCTGAACATATCCTGAAGGATTGTTTAGGGGTTATAGCTTGGAGGCAGGGACCCATATAAACCACACTGAACTCACTGGATGAAGGTGGGTTGTCTTGCAATCTTACAATGCACATAACCCCAGCCTTTTGGATAAACAACTAGATAAAAAAGCTAGAAGATGTGCAACAGGAATATCATAAGGTAAAGGAGATCCCAAACATGAAACCTTTTGATATAAAATGTCAGCTTCAGTCATAGGAGGATGACTAAATAAATAAGCGAACAAACAAATCTGACTGATGCTGCCATTTTGTTGCAAAAGGTTTCATGTTTGGGACCTGCTTATTCTTATTGTATTGAATATCTGTTGCTTTCCTGTTGCTTTTGTTTTTCTTGTTATCTTGAATTCTGTTGACTGTCAATGAGAGCCTGGTTAGTCACCTACACACCTAACACTGGCAACAGCAAATGAGAATGTCAGGGACATGGCTAGGCTTATCACCCTTTTCAGAAATGCCTTGTTTTGTTTTTCCAACGGAAGATGGGGGCAAATGATCCTATGAGGGGAAAACCACTCATCTGGGCTTCCTTGTGCATTCTGTAGTGATACGGCTTAGAAACAAATGTATTGATCACAGACACCTGAGTCATTCTCCGCTGATCTTGTTCCGTGAACGAATTCTGACCTAGCTTTATGTCTCCATTGCAAATGTGAAACAGAACAGAAACACAACAATTCTAAGGTTAGCATGAAGCACACATTTGTTTAAGGTTATGTCAGCATGTGGGGACATTGACTGCAGTTCATTTTGTTATCTCTGCTGTACTTTATGATGACATTCATCTTGATCAGCTTTTAGGATAGTGGCACTTAACTGTAGCTGCAAAGTCATTAGTGCACTTGAAATGGGTTTAAGGTTCAGAGAAAACTGGCATGATATTATTCTAAGGGGAAAAAAAAAGTAATTTCCTCCCAACTGCCTGCTCATTTCCTCTGCCTTTGTACCTTGCATGAAACAATGCAGAACTCAACATTGATATTATGGTGTGTAGGCAGAGCAGGTTCTGTAAATTTATCATATTAGAATGTAATAAACACTTCATGCTCCTGATCAGATGTGTGCCATTAATCAGAAAAAATATCTCAAGCAAAACAAAATTACAAGACCCACCCCTACAAAAGAGCTAAAAACCTTTCTTGTGTTTTGACACTAGCACCACCATTTGTTTAGGTAGTTTCCTTTTGGGTTCAAATCATGAGGTTTTAAATGAAAAGTTTATACAGAACATAAGTTAAGAACTGATGGAAGCAAAACCAAATAGTCATAAGAAGTAGTTTCATTCAAGGAAAGACATATCCGGGAATGTCAATGAAAGCAGCTTAGAATTTGTCCATCTCTCAGAAGTGTGGCTTATCTAAGCTGACATACCCAACGGAAAAGTGTTAATTTTCTTATAAACTTCTCAGCACACTAAAACTGCAACTGAATCACAATTAGTATTGGTATTATTACCCACATATACACATCTACTTCCCTGCTTCCAATAACTTGCTTTTTATTTTCAGAAACTCACACTTTTTCCCCTCAGGGGAAAAAAACATCTCCAGAACTATTGTTCTACATGTAGCAAACATACAGGAAGATGAATGTCAACTATAAAACAACCAGATAGTATTGGTTTGAAAGCAGATGTCCACATCTTAAGAAAAGCTGTTCAGCGTCTGTCACTATCCTACTCCTGACACTTTTAAAACTTGCCACTACACATTTACAAATTGCTAGGAACAAAGGCTGTTTGATCAGGAAGGAGAACAAAATATATTATCTTCCTAAGTCAATGAAGCTGTGACTAGACCTGTGTACAAATTCTTTGTTGTAGAGTTTTGAATTTTTGGTCAAATCCCCCTTTTGCTATGCAGTAGAAGTACAGAGATCCATAGAGGAGAATAACTAAAAATTCCCCTGATAGTCCATCCCTTTCTCATCAACTGGCACTTGAAGTCTCAATAACTCACTCTGAGACATTTGTAGGAAAAAGAAGAAAAGCATTTTATTACTTGTAAAGAGATCAACAATGAACAACTACCTCAGAGAAACTGAAGAGCAGAAAGAGAACATAGAGCAGAGAGGTGGTACTCTTTTTGAATTCAGAGGTGGAAAGGAATGATTGGTCAGCACTGGATAAATCAACAGTCACCTCATCCCAGAAAGGTCCCTCCCAGCCACACCTACTATAGACAGCATGCAAGACTGAAAAACCTCCAACCTCCACCCTTTTTGTGAGCAGAGAAATTGGGAGGACAGGACATTTTGCCAGATTTCTTCACATAAAGGTGTTCTGGCACCTTGTCACTCCACATAGCCACAGCAACTTACATCAATGAGATTCGATCCAATGTGTCTCTAACTTGACCATGTAAGAAAAATACCAAGATGATGGTTTCAGTTGCTTTTGAAACTTGGGCTGGTTAGCTTCTGTCGGGTAAGGGTGAGTCAGAAGAAAAGGGGAGAAATTGCCTGCTAATTTCACCAGCTGTGTCTTATCAGTGTTTGAGAAGGAATTTTCAAGGTCATCATCATAGTCATCCTTCAGTCTCGAGAGACTATGGTAACGTGCTCTGTATGGAGGACTTGGAACAGCGTCTAGTGTTTCAACGCTGTATGCGAAGCTGGAGTGTCCTCTCCAGGGCACGAAGCCTGGGTAAAATAATATGGAGGATAGGCTGTTACCCAAGCAGCAAATCCCCCCTCTCCACATCGCTGAAATAGTCCAATGGAAAGGCAAGAGCCAATACAACTGGTTCCAGCGACGTCGCAGGAGTTGGCAGAACGACACGAACTGCCTCCGGGACTCCGGCTCTGGATTTTGCCTCGAGGTTGACTCCTGAAGCCTTTTCCATCAGTGGATATAGCCACAAGGCAGTGGAGGTTTGAAATCGGAGTTTTCCTTCTCCTAGATGGGCTGCCTCCCAAGGCTGACGAGTCCCACCTATTTTATTTTAGACAGCCTGTCTAAAAAAAAAAAAGCTGACCCACCCACCCCCACAGCCTGCCCCCCTGCTCCCTTCCCAGTACCCCTGTCACCTCCCTATCTTGGCTGCCATCATCTGTGCCTGTAGTCCTCACCACCACTGCCTCTGCTGTTGTCATCCTCAGTGCCCTGTGCCCTGGCAGCCTCCGCTGCCACCACCACTTGCTGTGGTGGCCTCCGTCGCCATGGCCTACCTTAAGGGACTCCGGGCTGCCCTTTGAAAAGATGGCAGCTGCAGCTTCTCTGCCCTAACAGAAGCTGCAGCCGCTATCTTTGCAAAGGGCAGTCAGTATTCCTTATGGCAGGCCATGGCTGCGGAGGCCACTGCAGCGGGCGGCAATGGATGGTGGCAGCACCAGGCAGCAGCTAATGTAGTGAGGGGAAGGGGATGGGGGACAGGCTTTGGAGTGGGTGGCTTTGGGGCTGGCTGCCTGCCTATGGGCCTGCCGATCAGCTGTTTGGCAGGCCCATAGGCAGAGTGGGAAGGAAAGCATTCCCTTTCTTCCTATGGGGCATGAATAAAAATGGACAAGTATTTGTCCCTTCTTATTCATCAGGGTCTTTGGATTTGATGAATAAGAAGGGACTAATATTTAATGAATCAGTGATTTTTAACGAATATTGCAATTCATTTTTTAATTTGTCCCTGTGTCTACTCCTGATTGTATACTCTGGAGCCAGGTTCACAACTCAATGAACTATCCAGCTATTGTCTGAAGCTTATTCTACCCCAATTTGTCTTAACTGTTGTGGATGTCTGACATAATTTCTCAGTGTTATCCCTCTCTCTTTCCCCCCCTCCCAAGTTCCTTAGTGCTTTTTTCAATATATCTGTAAGCCAGCACATTTATTTTATTCCTACTGCCATTGGAAAACAGTACTACCACTATTATCACCACTGTTGTTGTTGCTATGTTATTACATTGGTCATTTAAATGTGTGAAGCTGTATTATTTTATTGCCCATTTCATTTCACTGAGCAAAGTACTGACTTTAACTTCCATATCTCTTCATTAGCTAAATAATCTACAGTTTCCACAACTGCTATGTATTGCTGTTATATTTGATCTAAAATTTAACTTAGTCATGAAGCATCTCCACAAGTACATCATGGAGCCCTTAGGAGACAGGGAAGCAGACTGGTTCTCCTTCACTTACAGTAAGTCTTGTAGGGGATTGTAGTTTTTGTGGGCCTGGGCACCAGGCTCAGGATGGTGGTAGTGGAAGCAAAGCATGCTTCTGCTGCCAAGAGGACTCTATTTGATCTTGAAGATCAGAGGCAGGGAGTGGCAGGAGGCAGCACCACCACCCACACAATGACAGGCAACCTTGAAAACAAAGGCAAATAATATGAGACATTCATAAAGAGGCACAGCATTGTCTGGGACCACCTCGAGTTGGGCAGGATTGTGAATCTGTCTTCACTGCAAGCAAAGAATGAGCAACGATAAAGTGCCATGGCACTGGAGCATCAGCATCCTGCTCAACTACCTTAGGAAGGAGCACCAAACAGTCTTGCTCAGGACAGAGACAGGACACTCCCATCAGACAAGCTGCAAGAGTAAAACCTACAGGGTAGGAAGAGTGCTGAATCCTTTCAGTCTGTGAAAGGCATAGATAGGCAAGAGTATAGAAGATGGAGCAGGGGAAGCATGGGGCCATGAAAATGAAGTTTCCAGTACCAGTGCAGATCATGACATGTCTTGGTGACACTGGGAAACTACATGGCCCTGACAACATTAATCTTCAGAGCAGTACTTGGCTTCTGAATGTTGGGGATGCTGTTAGGCAGGGTTGGGCCACATGTGGCCTCCAAGAACATTTTTTTAAAAAAGTCTTTGGCACCTCTGCCCTCTCAGGCCCACCACGACCCAGAATATTTGTTAAGATGTTTTTGTTTACAAAGTTGACTTTTGCCATTTTAAATGGCATGGGGTCAATTGTTCCACATTTTCAGAGGCCATGGTTTTATGGTGAGCCCCTGGGACAAAAAGTGTGCTGCTTAAATACCACCCCTGAGTGGTATTTCAGTTACCTAGGATTGAACCTGGGTTGTGAGCAGAGCTTTGGCTCACCATATTTCTCACAATTTTAATTAAAAAATAATTTTGGGGGGATACTATAGGATGCAAGGAGTCTTTCTGGTTTTTAAAAAACCTTTGTAGTTAAACCTATTTCCAGTTAATTAAAAACCCATTGTAGCAATATTAACAATGCATAGTAATAACAATAGTTATGTATATATCATCCTGTTGATTTTGACTTAATAGTAACCATTCCCAGGGCTTTCTAAGTCTAGAGTACTTAGAAGGGGTTTACCATTCCCTTTTTCTGGAGGTGCCCTGAGAATGTGCAGCTCACCCAAGGCTACACAGGCTGGCTTTTCTTCTGGGAGACCTCTGGCTCTGCGCCCAAGCACCCAACTCAATGAGTTAACCAGCCAGCTTTACAATACATACACCATTGGATTAAAATGTAAAAATAGTTTTAAAATTGAAATATGTAAACTCGGGCCTTTATAGCCACATTTCTTGATATGGAATGGGTTTGCTGATATAAATCAACACAGTTGCCGGTGTTTTAGAAGAGTCTGAATAGGGTGATTACCATGATGACTGTCTACAGCTCAGGAATTGCCACATCACCATTACCATGGGAGTAATGAAACAAAATCAGTTGGGATCAAGTGATCTAACAGAGTAGGAGAAGGAGAATCAAGACCAAATGCAGAACTGTTGTTCAAGGAGAAAATAGAAGACAACCAGATAGTGCCCGTGTAGTGGTTCCCTGGATTTCCCTGAGCCAGTGGAAGATAAAGAATGAGCCACTCATTTTTAGCCACCATTGATCATGAGCTGCAGGTTGCTTCTTTTGTATTAACTAACGAAGAACAAGGGATATTGGTAAACAAGTGTCACTGTGTATTTGGCTCTTAAGGCAACTGAAATTGACGTCTCTGAAGCCAGGTGGAGTGCAGATGCCCCAGCACACTATTTTGGGATCTTTTGCAAACACTGGACACAATCTAGAAAAGAAGATAGGTATGCCAAAGGACTATTTCAATGATAAGCAGCTTAGCTGGTATTAGTCCAGGTTCGTGCTTGCTGAATTTGTGGCTGCGTGGCAAATCTTGCAGGCATGAACCAGTCCTGCTATCATTCTACCTGATAGGATGCTTAAGGGATCTATCCTTCTCTGTGTTGGTTGCCCAGCTATTAAAAAATTAAACACACAGCTACCAGCAAAAGTTAACCCATTTCAGTGCATGATCCATAAGAAACCTATAGGAAGCACTGATTCTGTCCTCCCATGGAAAATATAGTCTAATATAAAATATGTACAACCCTTGAATTTTCTAGCAACCATTAACTACATTGAGCAGGGGATTCCAGCACTTCTAGTACAACAAAGTAATGTCTCTAAGAAAGGTTAAGGTCTGGGTTTGCATTCCTGTCTATTCAATCATGTCTGCAATGCTGAAATGGGGTTGATGTATTAAAAGGTTCCTCATATTTAATAGCTACAGTAGAGTCAAGTATGACATGGTAGTCTCCAGACTCAGAGTAGATGTAATGTATTGAATTTCGCCAACATAGAGAGTTGAGAATTTTTTAAATTCATTTTGTGTTGAAGAACTTAGTGCATTTCCTTCATAAATGGGATGGAAAGACCCTGAGATTTTTAAAAAAATGCAAATGCAGTGGAAAACATAACTGGCAGTTTGCTTCATCCTTAATCTGCAGGAATCTGAGAATATGTTAAAATTAGTATCCAGTGTCCTCAATAAAAACTTGTTCCTAACCTTATTTGACTGTACTCTCATCAGCAGCAGCAGCATCATCACCTTCTAAAAATAGCAGCATTCTGTTTCTGAGGAATAGAGAATTGTTGATATACAATTTTAATTGGATTTAAGACAAGTCGGAGAGAATGTTTTTACCAAGTGGAACCTAAATGCTCCATAGAAATTTAACAGTTGGGGCACAATCCAGTGGTGGATCTCCAGTGGTAAAGCAGCAGAATCCAGCAGAAGTGGGAAAGGCAATCTCTCGTTCCCCTGAGACTTCCAACATGTGGGTACTGTAACATCACGTGATGGAAGTCTCAGGGGATGCAGACACAAATGTCCAGTTTTTCAGTACCAACAAAGGAACCCACACAGCATCGTAAAAGTAATTCTTTTATCTACAAAGAAATTACTTTCCATAGTTTTGTCTGATAGACTTTTCTTGTACCATATCAGCTGTGAAAACAATTTTTAAAAACCCACTGTTTTTCTTAATTTTCCTTGTTGCAATCTTTAATTACATTCTTATCATTTCAAATTAACCAGGTAGCGTTTGCTGTATGCCTAAGAGGTTCATCCCACAGCCTTTTCTTGGAACTTAAGACGATGAGAAATAGAACACACACGAATCATTTTGCTTCATTTTGAAGGGTTGCACAAACATCTACCTAACCAGTTGTAAAACCAGTCTGAATACGACTATTTGGATCACAGGCAATTGTCTTAAAATTATGTGTTTGTCAAACGTCGTTGTTAGAGAATATTAATTTAAATAATTGGGTATTCTTAACTTAGTTTTGTATGCATTTTTCCCCTCGCTGAAATGCACTGCAAACCTCAGAAATGTGTCCTTCATCCTTTGCCAATCTCACAAGGTACGAGACTAACATTTTCAGAGTGAAATAAAATCCAACAGCATTCTTTTCCACCCCTACTTGTGTTTTTCCCCAAGGTTTATTGTCTGCCATTCAACTCACTCTAAATAATAGACATACAACAAGTTGGTATTACCTGTTTCTGTGTCTAAAATTCAAGTGTTGTTTACTCCAAAAGAATGCAGGCCATTTCCCCAACAGAGAGAGAATCTTCATATATAGTGTTAAAGGGCCACTGTGGCATTCATGTAAGTAAGGCAAGTCACACACAAAAATATTCTACCATTATATGCCTCATAATTCTGTTGCTCGTAAAGGGACCTAACTGACTCAATAATGTGAAACTTACAATCTACACGATGAAGTATGCTATGAAGTATAGAAATGTGTTGGATTTCAAACCAATCTGACACATTACCATAGCAAGTGTAGCAGCTGTAGAAAGTGCTGACAGATGAAACATTGGCCTTTTTACTCTATTTTCCCCCTCAGGCATTCCACATACTTCTTCCAAATGTAGGTGAAAAATAACTGATGTACTTGTTCATGTTTCCTGAGAAGGTGTGCCTTTCATTGGTTTGGTGAAATTCAGAGGAGTGCCTCAAAGGCCCTTAGAGCAGCAGTTCCCACAAACACTAAAAGTCTTGCAACATTAAAGCCTGTGGCAGCATTTGATGGCAAAGTTATGATGACTTGCACGATCAATTTCATTCTGAAGGTAGAAAACTGCCAGTGCATATTTTCAGAAGAATCTCTGCTTTAAATGGACATGAGAACATCAGGGTAGGATGATGGTGGTAGTGGGAGCTCAACTTGTTGGCTTCTGTTGTGGATCTGGACTGGATCACACCTCCTACACCTCCAGTTACAGACACAAGCCAAATAATTCAAATTCCCTACCTCTCCACTCTTAATTTGGAGGTGAAGGAAAAGAAGAACTTTACTACATTTTCTAAAGAATAATGTAGTTGACCTTTGGTGAACTGTGCAGGGGAATGAAATGTATCAGTGGAAGAAACAGAATCATCTTGGTCATCTTAGAACTGCAGAGTTGGAAGGGATCCTATGGATCTTCGAGTCCAGCCCCTCTCAAAGAGGCACAGTGGGGAATTGAACTCCCAACTTCTGGCTTCTCAGCCAGATACCTAAACCATGGAGCTACCAGCAGGATACAGGAGTGGGATGTCTATCCCTCTCTTCCCCCCCCCCCCACTCCTTTATGTTTTTGAATGCTTGAATATGACTGTAGTGTGGTCAGCTACCTGTTTAAAAATCTGAGGAACATAAATGTCATTGCTCCCCTACTCCGGAATAATGACGCGAGACAAGTATTGTGGGATAAACACAGGCCACACTTTATTGAATATTCATTATTGCCCACCATAAAGGGGGCGTCCTGCCATAGTGCGGAATCAGGTTTTGCACCGAGGTCTCAATGGACCCCTTACCAGACAAATGGGCAAGTCCCTAGCCCTGAGGGTTCATGGTCATGAAGACAGCGAGAGCCCGGCCAGCCCAAATTTGACCACCCCTGGACCTCGAGCCCCCTTCCCTTTGGTGACCGTCAGTCTGATAGTGGCCCCAGCTCATCTTCCCCCACAAGCACTGTAATTGCACGATCCACGGTGCTGGGAGGTCAGGCAAAGGGCCTGTTTCTCACACATACACATACACGTTAACTTTAATATTCCACTCCAAAAGGTCAAGGAAGAAATTATTTCACAAGGGCTACAACTCATATAAGGTGACCCCCAGAAAACACCTTGTGACCCCCTTGGAGGCCACTATTCCCAGGTTGGGAAACACTGGTCTCAACCATGCATGATTCCATTAAGAAACATTTGACAAGATATGCACCTCCTCTTCTTTTCATATGTGCACTTATACGGCATTCTTGCGCCCACCCAGTGCTAATTTTACAAAGAAAAATTACATTTCTGCTTCTCTCTAAAAAGTATTGTTATTTAAAGAAGGTTTCTAGTGTGTCTATGTGCAGGAGACGGTGCTAGTAATTAATAATTATTAGCACTGGGAAGACAACAAAGAACCCTGTTGAAATCCAGCTTATCCCTTCTATAAAGGCTTCAAGTTTAGGCCATTGCTTTCCTGCTTTATATTCTCAAAAAGTGTTCAGCTACAAAAAGGCTTCACATTCAAATAAACTGTTGGCTCTGAAAACTAATGCTGCATTTGTTAAATATCTCAACAGCTTCTATGTACAAAGAGAACCTGAAATTGTGGTTTTCTTGACTAGACCAAGGATGACTAAATCCATTTTTAGTCACTCTCATGCCACTCTCTTCTGTGTTCAAATGTTTACAAAAACTCATTTGTCCCATTTCCACATTATTCTTTCATTATAAACATAGATACACAGGGACACAATGTAAATTCCTATTTTCAAATTCTGATTTGTATGCATTTGTTTAAAAAGGCATAGATTTTGGAAACACGGATACTTTTGAGGAAGTAAAAACCCTTCTGAACCCATGCACAAGATTTGAGGCCAATAGAAACTTGAACTGTGGTCTGCCACTTCTTTTGGAAGATGGGACGGAGTTTAGTCCATATTTCAGTTCAAAAAGGAGCTTCCCCAACCTAGTCTTCATTTTGTTAAATGCTACGGGGGGGGGGGGGAGGTGAGAAGGAAGCATCTGTTTCCTGCCCTAGAGTAGTTTCTGTTCTTTGAGAAAATCACAGGACCATAGGATTCATGTCCATTTATTTAGAATCAAGATGTTACGTAGAAGGTTAGCTCTGTAGTTTTCCAATTAGAGCCTAACTCTGTGAGCTGATTCAAAAGCTTGAGAGCAGCCAGTGGAGAAATTAGTTATTTGTAATCACTTGTTGTTTCCTATAACTTGAATGTATTTAGTTAGTTTTATAGTTGCAGGGATGTGGCCTCACCACACATGGTTCAAGTGCTGGATCATGCTATGCTTGATGCTGCTGTAGCATACAGATGGTTGTTACTAAGCTGAGAAACAGGAATCAAAATGTATTTTTTAAAAAAGCATGGCTCTAAATAACTACTTGTTGTGGAAGTTGAATATTCACTTTTTTCTCTTTAAAAAAGCATAACTTTCTAAGCTCTACCAGGCAAGATTGTTCTGTGAATTCTTCTCACCCACACCCTGGGTCCTTGAGAAAATATCTACTCTACATTCCAGTAGGTGCATGTTTCAGGGTCCTTTCGGTAGTGACCTCTCCAATGAAAAGACTGCTTGTGAAATGGATCAACCTCCACCCACTTTGATTTTCAGGAAAATAAGCTTTTTGTTTTATTCAATCCAAGCATTTAATTCTTTTTTAAAAGTGCAACATATTTTTATATTTTGTTTTTCTATTTTATTTGTTGTTCATGCTGCTCAGCCATGCCATTGGTTCACATTACAACACTATTCAGGCATTCAGAATAGAGTTAGCCTGAACACATAGGAAGAGGGAGTGGGGTAGATCTACATCTTTGTTCACTGCTCTCCATGGAATAAAGGTCAGAAAAAGACAGCATCCTTTATGGATCTCCACCATTAGAAACTCTGATTTTTCCAGGTTCTAGGTCACATGAAGAGACTCTCCTTTTGGGCATGTTACTCCCCAATGTGAAGAACGAGGAGGGGACTCTGCTCTGGTGGCAGTGAAACCAGTAGGGATGTGAATAAAATTCCAAAAAAAGTTACTAATTTTGGTCAGTTTTTCAAATATCCCCAGACTGAGACCTCTTGCCAAGATTTTCTCCTGTGCCCAGCTTCCCACAAAAATGAAAACCTGGTCTTGTTTTCCACATTTGTTTGTATGTATGTTCATTGTAGGAAAGATGCAATTTTGCATTGAAGAATTGTAATAATTCTGTATAGACTGACATTTCATCTGGGCAAAAAAAAATCACAGAACATCTAAGAAATCTTCTGAGATTCATCAGAAAAAAATAAAATAAAATGACAGAGAGAGATCTTACTGAGGAAAAGTAAGGTGTTTTCCCTCCTCTTTAGTTTCTTACTGAGAGAAGGAGGCTGTGAAGGTCATATTTCTAACAAATGTTCTAGGTGCATCAGCTTTGGATTACTGTAAGTCTATCTCTGTGGAGCTGCCTTTGGACAGATATGATCTCAGGTTTCTACCAGTATTTATTTATTTATTTAACTTATATGCCGCCCACATTACCCAAAGGTCTCTGGGCAGCTTACAACAATTAAAATACAATAAAAAAGATAAAACAATTAAAATACAATTAAAATATATACTCTAAAAATTTCCATCAGAACCCACAGTTGATATTATTTCAATTAAAAGTTGATATTATTTCAATTAAAAGTTGATATTATTTCAATTAAAAGTTGATATTATTTTCAATTCAAAATATTCATTGTTAGACACCAAGTCCCCCATCCCTTTTTTAGTTGCTTGTTGACCTACTCAACTTCCAATATATTCCTTTAACAACCATGTTCCATCAAGTCAACTTATGGTGACTCTTTTCAGGGTTTTCTAGGTAGAGAATACTCAGAAGAGGTTTACCATTCCCTTCTTCTGGGAGGTGACCTGGAACTGTGCAGCTTGCCCAAGGCCAAACTGGCTAACTCTACTTCCTGGACGCACAGTGGAGAATTGAACTCCAACCCTCTGGCTCCCCAGCCAGATACCTAAACCTAGCCTGGTGTGTGAACACCTCACACCTTGAGTGCTAAGCAGCTGGGTGGACATTTCTTGTCTACAACTATTCAAGCAAATGACATATGAGAAGGGTAAGAAAGAACAGCTTAGGCATTTCCTGAGTTCCCTTATGCCATAGTAGACTCTTTCACTTAACTCAGAAAATATATATTTGACAACTTTCCTGTTCTGTTTTATGCTTCATTCCCATAGGATGATATTCTGTATTTGACACAACTGTTGTCAATAGTTATGTTGTCAGCCACCGTGATTCAGGCAGGTAATTTAATTTGCAAATGTTGCCTTTTGAAATCTGTTTTTAGGTACTTCAACCAAAAGAAAAGCCTTCATCAGTGCTTTGGGGTAACATAATATTGTTTGGGAGGAAAGCGATGACAAACCTAGACAGCATCTTAAAAAGCAGAGACATCACCTTGCCAACAAAGGTCCACATAGTCAAAGCTATGGTTTTTTCCGGTAGTGATGTATGGAAGTGAGAGCTGGACCATAAAGAAGGCTGACCGCTGAAGAATTGATGCTTTTGAATTGTGGTGCTGGAGGAGGCTCTTGAGAGTCCCCTGGACTGCAAGGAGAACAAACATATCCATTCTGAAGGAAATCAACCCTGAGTGCTCACTGGAAGGACAGATCCTGAAGCTGAGGCTCCAATACTTTGGCCATCTCATGAGAAGAGAAGACTCCCTGGAAAAGACCCTGATGTTGGGAAAGTGTGAGAGCAAGAGGAGAAGGGGACGACAGAGGACGAGATGGTTGGACAGTGTCATTGAAGCTACCAACATGACTTTGACCAAACTCCGGGAGGCAGTGGAAGACAGGTGGGCCTGGCGTGCTCTGGTCCATGGGATCACGAAGAGTCGGACACGACTTAACGATTAAACAACAACAAATATTGTGTGTGTTTACTTCCGTATGTGTGTGCATGTGCGCACACAGACCGTGGGCTTCAAACCTGAGTTTCTTCACATTAAGACACAAAATTAAATTAGCTGATGCAAGGCAACTACATCATGCCATTATGAATGTGGTTAAATCACACATATTTATTGTTACTTGACAACCATTTTTTCTTTCACGTTATCGAAATCTCCAGGATTAAATCATAAAGAAGGGCAGTTTGCTGATGCAGCATTCACAAATTAGTGATCATTTAATATGGCATTTACTTGAGAAGCCCTTAAGATTTCTATTCTAAAGTTGATCTTCCTCCCTCCCCTCAGCAAAATAAATAGGCAGAGAACGGGTGATTATTAGAGATGGGGATGAATATAATAACGGATTGGCTTTTTTGACAAAAATAACCGATTCATTAAATATTTATCCCTTCATATTTGTGGGTTCCAGAAACCCCCATGAATATGAAGGGACGAATATTTACCCGTTTTTATTGGTCCTTCGTATTACAAAAAAACCCCAAAACCATTCTGCCTACCGACCGCTGATCAGCTGATTGGCGACTGATAGGCAGCCAGCCACCCCCACAGCCTACCCCCCACCCTCTTCCTCTCCCTACCTTAGCCCTCACCCCACCCCCACCAACAACCCCTTACCTTAATCGCCGCTGCTGAGGTCTCCATCTGGCCTCCCAGCCATGGCATGTAAAAAGGGAGACTGGCTGCCCTTTGCAAAGATGGTGGCTGCGGCTTCATTTAGGGTAGGGAAGCTGCAGCTGCCATCTTTGCAAAGGGCAGCCTGGATTCCCTTAAGGCAGGCTTTTTTAATAACCCCCCCATGAATCGACGAATAACTTTGTTATTCGCCGCTTCATGGGGGCAACTTTGTGCTTCGTGAGTCATCAACTTTTGACACTCACGAAGCAGGACGACTCGCCAAAATGGTGAGTCGTCCCCATCTCTTGTGATTATTCCTCCATTCTATAAGGTTGAATGGGAAATATTTTGATTCCCCCCCTCCAACTGTTAAGTATAGGACATCATCCAGAACAGTAGGTGGGCTCAATATTACTAGAATGTGACCTTAATAGACCCTTATCTCCAAAACTCATGCACACATACACATGTAAAATGAGGTTGCAGTCCTACACATTTTCTTGATCCTACTGATGTCCACGGGGTTTTAAGGCTGGTATTTATAATTGGCTGAATAACTCAGTTAAGTATTTGGCTGCAGAGTCAGAAGCTGAGAGTTCAATTCCTCACTGTGCCTTTCAAGAGAAGATCCAGACTATGTAGCCTTGGGCAAGGTGCACCAACTGAGGAGATGGGACTGGTAAACTGTTTCTGAATATTCTATATTAAGAAAGCCCTAGAAAAGTTGCTGTAGGTCAGAATTGACTTGATAGCGTATAGTAGCTTGGACAGTAAACAGACCAGAGGGAGAGAACAGACTGTAGAAATTGGGAAAGTGACACATTAAAGGAGTTAAGGAAATGAAATTAAGCCTCAATAATAGAGTAGGTAAAGTAATCCAGATGGCAGTCAAGTTATAGTAAGAGTCATTAAGTGAAATGGACAGACAGGCTAGAAAGCAAGAATTGACAGATATGCATTGGAATGAACATGAAGCATTGGGAAGTTTATCCTAAAGTCAACCTTGCGGAAATATGTTCCACTTCTCTAAAACAGTATCTTGGCATTTCCTGTTCTAAACCAGTTTAATGAGATGAATCACATGTTTATGAGCATGAGCTTGGGGAGTAGTTTCACTGCCAGGAGTGGGACTTGAAGGACTCAAAGTATACAAGCAATTCCCTACATATCTTGTGGTCAGTCCAATTGCATCTTATACATCTTACTTGTTTTATTTATTTATTTTCATCTTTTTATTGAGTTCATATCTCATCTTTCTCCCACAGAGAGAAAGGTAGCTTACAATTGGGTTCTTAGTCTGCTAACTCCTTTGGCAGTTCTTACCACCATCAAAAGGGACGTGGTGGCGCTGCGGGTTAAACCGCAGAAGCCTCTGTGCTGTAAGATCTATAGATCTGCAGCTGTAAGATCGAATCCACGTGACGGAGTGAGCGCCCGTCGCTTGTCCCAGCTCCCGCCAACCTAGCGGTTTGAAAGCATGCAAATGCAAGTAGATAAATAGGGACCACCAATAGATGTAAAATAAACATAGGAAATAGGATGGTTAGATTACAAAGTAGTAAAGAATAAAGCAGAGAACAAAGCAGAACCAAATGTTGTTAGAGAATTTGACCTAGGGACAAGCCAACCATCTCTTTATTGCAAAGACATGTTTCAAGTAACTAAACAGGTGACTGTATACAAGGACATCACCAGATGGTCAATGCAGAAATCAAGTAGGCAGGTTCCTCAGTCTACCTAAGGGAAAGGCACATCCCAGTGATTTCTACCAATACCAGTAAAAGCCAAAGGAATAAAGAGAAATGGTTTTCATCTCCTATCTTTCGGTATATCATTTTACCTCCAGAAAAACAGTTCACTGTGGAGCACTTCAATCCATGTCAGTGTATTTCATACACTTCTGGAAATAAAGAAGAATGAGTTGACATTCACTTACCTTCTATTCACATTTTGCATTTAAATACCATGCATCCACATTTGTGCAGAAAGAACAACTCATCCCCTCACTCCCTCATGGTCCACTTTGAAAACAAGCAACAGTGAAGCATCTGCCAACATTGTTGGAATGGATGGACATGCTTGTTCAATCTGATTGTACAAGGATGACTTTTCCATTGAGATTTCATCCAGAAAAGCTTAAGGAAAGAACTCTTTCCTTCACCCACTCTACCTTTCAGACACTCCTTTTCAATTAGGTGACTGACTGCAGATACTTCTGAATTTCTTCTGGGATTCTGAAGATCCAAATCACATGATCTTGTTTACAAAGTTAGAAAGCCATCATCTGGAATCCTCCATTATTTCTATCTCAAAACCTGACATGAAGCACTTGCTTTGAAAGTCTGTCCTTCAGATCTCCTCCCCCACATTGTCAGTGTAATGTTTCTAGATATCATTGTGCATATGATTTCATCAAATGACTTTTTCTGCTGTATGGATCTTTATGTGTACCAATCTCTTTATGCAGCACAAATATGTAAAAAATATTAGGAAGACAGGATAAAAGTAGGAGCGGTCTGGTTGCCAGAAGTTGGAATCCCAATTGTACTTTATGATGGAGGGAACAGCCAAAATCACTCAGAACCTTTGCAGCCTTGAGCATTCTGCATGTTCCCGGAGCAAAACCAGGAGTACTTTATACTTAAAAACCCGGGGAGGGTTGCCCTAAGTCAGAATTAAGTTGTCCATTAACTAGGAAGAGATGAATCTGTGACTTGTTTTTTCTTCAATGTTCAGTACTGTGTTGCTGCTTTTCATTTTTTGAGTCTTTTCCATCCCTTCCACAAAGGAATGTGTGGATTTAAAAAAAAAAAAACAAAGAAAACAAATGACATTCTCATGGAGAGTTCCCATCAAGGAGAATACTGTGTTCTACCTGTCTGCCATGGAATGTCATCCCAGACATCTGACTGAAGAAAACAAGTATAAGAAATGTAACTACGATAGCTTGCTTGCAGTTTAGTAAGAACTATATTGCAAGGACTGATTAATTGTAGAAAACATTCCAAATTAATTTTGCATCCATGCCTGTAAGGGCAAATTGGTAGAAGCAGACATTATAGCTGTTACCTTAAGCTTTGAATTAATTGTGTGCAAAAATAACTGGAGGGTGTACTCTTTTTAATATATGTCTTGTCATATATTATTACCTCAAGGGAGCAGTAATAATGATTCTTGAGGAAAGCACTGGTACTACATCATCATCATCATCATCATTTTGTTATTTCATACTAACACTTAATTATGGCCATAGTCACCTACCTTCTTATTAGCAAAATTTCTGTGGTGGCCCTCTATTAGATTGACAAGATTTTTCTTATGCTTCAGATTTTAACTGTTGATGAAAACTTTTTCTTAATTGTACATAAAAATGCTTGAATGCAACATGATGGTGGAACGTAATAGCAGAATATCTTCCCCTTCCCAGCACTCAAGAGCAGGTTTTCAGGATGCCTGTGGAAGTGGATATTACACCAGATTCTGCAGTGCTGCAAGCAGGCATCCAAGGTTGGATGAGCCCATTCATTATTGTTAGTAGTGAGGGACGGACTTCAGTTTGTTTTGTAACTACCCTGTTTCCCTGAAAATAAGACCTAACCTGAAAATAAGCCCTGGTATGATTTTTCAAGATGCTCATAATATAAGCCCTACCCCAAAAATAAGCCCCAGTTAAGTGAGACCCCGCCCTCCACCATTGTGCAGCATTGTGCAGCAACCAGACGATGACATGACTGTATTTGAATAAATGTAGATTGTTGTACATGAAAAAAATAATACATCACCTGAAAATAAGCCCTAATGCGTTTTTTGGAGGAAAAATTAATATAAGACCCTGTCTTATTTTCGGGGAAACACGGTAATCCATTAAAATGGATCCATTTGCTTTTTTTTCCCCATTGCTGCACTCTTAGGAGGTACCATTGTTGGGGGTCTGAGAAATGGCTTTTTCAGTGGCTATGGAAGTCCCTGACGAGGGAGGCTAGGCTGGCTCCCTCCTTATTCCTCTTCTTACAGAAAATAAAATGCTGTTTGTGGGGCTCACTCCAACATTAGTTTTACCTAAAATAGTACCACTAAGATTGGACTTAATTGTGACAAACAGATTCCATTCATTTCAAAGTGTTTGCTTCAGGTAGGACTGATGTTGGTTTTAGCCCTTAAATTAGGTGCATTGCCATCTAAGCTTTGATGTAGCTGAAGGAGCTTTGCTTCTTTTTTGTAGGTATGCTTTAATTTTGTTTGCAATTTGTTTCAATGTATGTATGTGATTTATTTAAATCTGAATTCTGCTACCCACCTTCAGTGTCTCCTTTTCTTAGTTTTTCCAGAAAGGCAGATTATAAACAAACATGTCCTGAATTTTCACACATCATCCAAATAGCAGTTCTTCTTTGTTTGCCTTTCCATGTAAATAAGAAAAGGGAACTCACCATGTACTCCCAGATATATTCCAGCATCTGAAGAAGATTCCATAATCCATATTGTGATAATATCTTTACTTGCCAACCAAAACATATAAACATGGCTACAAACTTTCACAATCTTCATACTCTTTCTTAGCAGGTAAAATATTAAAAAAAACATGGAGAAGGTTAAGGAGGATACTGATCCAACGTCATGCAGTCTGCATGCTGTCTTGAGATGTAATGCAGAGGAGAGAGGTATGCAGAATGTCCTTATCAGGTGATAAAATGGTATTCAGTTTCAGCAAGAGTAGCCTTTGAGGAAAGCAATACAATTCTTTTTTTTAGTCTCTTTGGGATGAGACATTGACCTCATGTCAGTAAGATGGAGAAATTGCTCCAAGCACAGTATCCTAAAGACATATTTCTTGACCACAAGCCTAACTGGCCAAGATGACCAAGGGCCTGCTGTGTCAACCTTTGGCCAGCTGAAGCTGTACTGAATTGAAAAGCCTTCCCAGCATCAGGAGGTGACCATAGCATTACAGCTGTATCCTGGGTAGGGGAGATTCCGCCCAGGTACAAGTTGGCCTTTCCAAGCTTTTTAAAGCTATTCTGGCAGCAGATAAACAAGCAGAAGAGATTTCTGCAGAAAAGGCTTGTTCCTAACCCAAACCCCTGTAGGACTGCATTGCTTAACTGATGGAGAGTCCTTCGATGGCACTAATGAGAAGGTACTATATAATGGTGGGTGCTTAGGTGTAGTCACCAGATGCAGATTCCTGAGGATGTTATAAACAGCGAGGGAAATATCAAAACACATTGTTACTGTGGGTGATTTTGCATTCAGCTTCCTAACCAATTTTATCATCTTCTAAATCTTTTAATTTTTATGAGGAAGGAGAAGGCATTCCTTTACTTCCAGCTGTTGTTCTGGGAGCTGATGCCTCCAACCCAATTTTTCATACTTGTACCTCCATCTACAGTAACCCTCCTCACCCAAAAAACTATGGAAGGGGACAAGTTGATGCTAGAGTTTCCTGCAACAGCAAATAAGGCTTGCCATGTGGCTCTCTGTTGCATTAGCATCCGCTGATGCTGAGTGTCTGCCTGTATTATTGGGAATGGTTTTTAATTCCTTTTCTCCTATTTTACTCCAAGCTCCAAGGATAGATTTATGTATGTTTTTTTAAAAAAAACATTACAGAGTACTGATTGCTGGAGAGTTTCTATAATCTCTAGAAAAATTAAGAAAATCAATTAGAAGTGGGTGGAGCATTCAAAACAGCCTGAGCAGAGACTCAATCGGTGCCTTTGATCTTCGAGCAGCATTGATCCAGGCAAACCCATGGCACAGTCACATTCACGATACTGAATGTCTACACTCCTGAATGCAGTTGGTAATATGAATGCTGTCAGTGTTAGGCAGTGGGGATAATCGACATGAGAATATTAACCTTGATTGTGCAGTTGACACAGGAAAATACATGGCTAGAAGAGTACAATTGTCTAGTATCTCTCTGTATATTAAGGAGCAAGACATTTTCCCCCAGCCAGCTGCCAAATCATTGTGTCGCTCTTATCTCATTATCAGTTAGCTATTCCCCACAGTACACATTTTATATGTAGTAGTTCCATAGTCATATGAACCAGTGGGGTGCAGTAGATACAGTATCAAACCAGGAGTCAGAAGACCAGGGTTCAAATCACTACTCAGTCAAGTAAACTCACTGGAAGTGGCAATGATAAACTACTCTTTGGACATTTAATATAGCTTGCAAACCATCTTAGGGTCATGGAGGCAAGTCGATGGCACACAGCAGCTGCAACAGCTCTATAGTTATCTCTGTGCCACCACAGGTACTGCTTCTTTCACTGCAGTTACTAGAATTCAGTGATTTTTTTTCACTGTCATATGGATAGCTTGGTGATTTAAATAACTGGCTGTGAACTCAGAGTCTGAGAGTTCAATTCCCCCTGTGCTTCTCGGGAGAAGAGCCAGCCTGTGCAGCATTGAGCAACCTGCACAGACACTGAGTGTCTCCACAAATAGGTAATAGTAAACCACTTCCAAGTACTCTATACCTGGAAAAACATGGAAAAGGGTCACCACCATCAAACGGAATCGACCTGAAGGGACATAATTAATATAGCACACTCATTGGGGAAATAGGAACACATACATGTACATACACAGCAGCACATTTACGTCTCTAATTTTGCTCATCCCAGAAGGAATAAGTAATATCGTCAAAGTTTCTGGTGACTTGATTCAGAATATATATATCTGGCTTAATCATCAGCAGTATTCTGAACCAAGTACCATTTTTTCCAGAAACATTTCACTGGTATTGATGCTAAAAAGGAATAGTAAGCACATTCAGTACTCAGCATACCAGATGTGATGAAATGGTGAAACCCATGCAGTCCCCATCTTCTATATATACATACATTGTACTTTAACTGACTTTTTAGGTTTCCTCTATTTGTTTTACTCTTTATGGCAGACTTTTCATGTTTGTTTAAAAACTGTTTATTGTGTTTTATCTATTTCAGACTTGAGAATTGTCAGCTGCCTTGGGTCATTTTATGGGAGAAAGATGGCATAAAATGATATTAATGAATAAGAAACAAACAAATAAACTACCTTGAAAACTTTATTGAAAGGTAGGGGGAGGGCATAAAGAAACATTCAGAGATTCTTCACATCAGCAGAATAAGTTCCTACAAATCTAATTCTGTTATGGAGAACTTGGCTTGTACACACTCTAGCTGTTACATCAAGAGATCATCCTTCGAGGGCCAAATCTATGGCCTATCACACAGAAAGATGCAATGAGAATTGTTGCACAGAGGAGCCTTCACACTGTCTGCTCTCCAACCTTTAGTAAGACATTTGGTCAAAAGCCATCTCAGTTCATGTGAGCTAATAAAGGGCAAACATAGGGGGATCTTTCAAAAATGGGAGCTTTTGGGGTATCTCTCTTTGACATCTCCCCAAAACAAAATACCTTCTTTTGCTGATGGGAGTCTCTTTTAAAATAAAAAATCTAGCTGTTTAGGATTGCATATGTGTGAATTTCCTTTGGTTCAATGTTGTGGCACACCATGTTGAACTATTATTCCCACCATTTCTTCCAAGGTGCTCCCCATCATTAACATCTACATAGGAGGCAGGTGTGACGCAACTCCATCCCCCAAGCTGAACACTTGAATTAAGCTGGTGGATATAGGTGATATTTTTGTTTGTTTCCTTTTTAGTAAGAATATGCCGACATTTGCAAAGGTCTTTATAAATACGTTAACAAGAGTTTGAACTTATCAGACGTCCAATGTGAGACAAGGTAAAACTGGTAGATTCCTCTTTCACTATTTGGGATGCACATTCATTTCACTTTAATTCTTTTGTCAGTTTCATGTGTCTTCACTGGTAGGATAGATTACAAAACTACATAGATAAATTTGCAACAGAATTTTCTATATAGAAATCTGTCTATTGTCAAAGAATGCTTTCTTCTGAACATTTATATATTAACTACCCAGTTCTCATGGCAATTCAGTGTATGCAGTCCAACAATTTATCAAGTATTTACCATCTTGTTTTTGATATGGAGGCTGATTGTGACCTTTCTGCTCTTTATAAAAACAAGTTCAGAGAAGAGTACTCTGATGATGAGCTGTATACAGACCCTGTTCTTGTGTTGTACCATGAATTTATTAATCACACTTCAAGTGATTTCAAAAGAAATTATCTTAAGTACATTCTGTCTTCTATTTAATCAGTTTTGTGAAATGCCATACATTTTCATACCTCAAAAATCAGTGTTTTGTCTTATTTATACAGCTTGGATGTATCTCCCCAAAGGTAATTTGATTCCTGTCTAGCCACAAGATGTAGTCGTTAAGATAATTCTCTCACACACTTTATCTCTCTTTTTTTCATATTTAGCCTCTTCATACCTTTCCACAAGCCACAATTCTTTCCAGCACTGCCACTACCTCAGCACAATCAGAAGGAAAGAAGGGGGGAAAAAAGAAAAGATTCCTTAGAAACCATTCCTTTTCCCTGTCATCTGGATCAAGGCACCAAACATATTTTAAAGCTCTCCGCCAGCAAAGGCAGAGAGAGATTGACTCAGCCTTTAATTAGGGCTGCCACACAAAAGGGAGCACTGCTAGCACTCAATGCTCTTTCACAAAATATACTACGTCTTCCACCTGCTGAGAGTATGGAATGTTCTCTGATTATTATTTTGCAACAGAAGGGCAGCGAGCTAACGGCCAGCCAAAAATGACAGACACACAGAGCAGGATGTTTTATGATTTACCAGGCCACTGTACATTTTACTTTTCCCCTCTCAGTGGAATTGTATGTTATCGGACAAACAAAGGAGTGCCAATGGTATTTTTGCCTTGTAATGCCAGTGTGAGCTGGCTGGATAGTTCAGTGGTTTAGGTATCTGGCTGTGGAGCCAGAGGGTTGGGATTTCAATTCCCCACTGGACTTCTAATGAGTAGAGTCAGCCTGTGTGGCCTTGGGCAAGCTGCACAGCCCCAGAAGAAGGGAATGGTAAACTACTTCTGAGTACTCTCTACCTGGAAAACCCTGAAAAGGGTCACCATAAGTGAGAATTGACTTGATGGCACATGATGATTAATGCCAATGTGGGACATGGATACATCTGCAGGCTGGTGGCAATGAACTGGAATGTAGAAGCGGCCGTATATCATATTGTACCAATAGTCTGTCTAGCTTAGCTGAGGACAACAGCTCTGCAGGTTGTCATGCAATAGTCTGGTAGAGCCCTACTGGGAGATGCTGATGGTTCCACCCTTTGCTTGCAAAGCACATGCTCTACCATTGAGCTATAGGCCTTCCTTCAATGGATACTCACACTTGTTATTCTATACTCTCAACCTTTTTTCTTTAAAACCAGTTGGGGCACTACAATCCCTCTGCCCACCAAAATTGGATCAGGACCAGACGTAAGCTCATCCAGGGAGAAAATAAATAAGATGAATATTTCCTGAAGAGAATGGACCTAGGTTTTCTCAGGCACAGCCCAAGACATTTTGCTACCAAAACAAAGCATAAGATGAAGTCCCCATTCCACATACAGAAAAGAAGGTGATTGAAAGTTCAGGTCCTTCAGTTCTGATGAGTCCCTTCAGTTTGGGTGAAAGAATAGTATGTGTTTGTTATCATAATCAAGGCAGCAGAATAACTTAGGAAGCCCAGGACAGGCTGTAGACTACAAACACCATAGTTCTCCTTCGTGGGAGTTCTAACTACCTTACATGCACCTTACAGACACCTGTGACCTTTGAGGCTTAACTAGGCCAAGGTCCACCCAAGCTTCCTTCTCAGAAAGAAAGCTACCAGCTAGCACTGAAGCAGAAAGCATGGGCAGAGCTTGGTCTCACTAAGTCTCAAAGCCTTCTCTGACACCTTTCTCTCAGGTGGATCCCATTCAGTTGTTTTTTAGGTTCCTGTAAGTTATGTAGAACTCCCAGAATAGAGAATTATGATATCTGTAGTCCAGAAAATCCAACAATCCCTTTCCTAGTGATGGCCTCACTTTACCTCATGATAGGATGCACACTGTCTTGACAGATGTAGACTGGGAAACCAACCCAAAGTAAGACAGTGTAGTTGCACTGTCTGTTAGAGGTTAGTTACTATATTTTCCTCTGATGAGATTTAGTGACAAAGGTACATGTAAAGCTTCCATACTGGATAGAAAATTAGCAGGTACAAATAGACATTTAATCTGTTTTATGACTCACATTTCACCAATGTTTTAGACAGGGAATTAAGGCATTGGGGTCACATATCACAGGCTGTATCCATACCAAGATGGCTAGTTGCTGCATACAAGTCAGATATCCTGCTCTTCCACCCCGAATGCTTGGTAGAGGGGCTGAGGAAATGAAAAAAAATAGTTTGAAGTGAATAGTTAGGGCAGTGAATATGCGCTGCTTCACTTTAAAGCCCTAAAAGACTAATGGAAAGCAAACATGTATTTTGACAGTGGGTTATGGTACGCTGCCCTAATACACATTTGCTTTCCTAATATTTGTCACTTCCTCGGCCCCTCCACAGACAAGGAGGTGATCAATGGGCCAGTATCCTGAAATGGCTGTCTTCTTAAACCACATTACAATACTAGCAAATTAAAAGTAGGCTGTTGCAGATCAAATAGGGTTGATTGATGTCTATATGCCATTTGAATGCAAGAATCATTCCAAATGGCATAACGGAGCTCCTAGTGATCCTATTTAGCCCACTTCAGCCTGCTCCTAATGCCATGTTAGAGAAGCCCTAAGTCAGACCAGTGACTTAGCTCAGGATTACCAGCTGTGACTGGCAATGGCATTTCAGAATTTCAGGTGGGATTCATTACTAGGCCTGCCAAGAGATCGCTGGTATTTGCTGATAATCTCCCATCCAAGTTCTAACCAGGCCAAATCCTGCTTAGCTTCCAAAACCAATTGAGCTCTGTTGTTTTCCGGCAGTATATCTGAGTTGTCACAAAACAGAAGTGTGAGTTGGCACATTTCAATCAATCCTCACAGTGCTTCCTCTAGTATATATGGGAACTGTTTTGTTCCCCAAAAGTGGTGTGTGTTTTGTTGTTGTTGTTGTTTTGCTGGGAGGGACCTTTCTGGTCCAGGGTGACTGTCAATCTACCCAGCCCTAACCAATAATTCCTTCCCTGCTTCTGAATTGAAAGAGAGCCCCACTTCTCTACTTAGTGCTTTTTCCTTGTCTGGAGTCTGTTGAAGTCTGTTGTTGAAAGCAGCCATGTTTGTCAGTTTTCTGTTAGATCCGTTCACAACTATAAGTAAAGGAATTTTGTTTTTAATTCTTTCTGCTACTAATGTTTCAGAATGAGTCATTGAGACAAAGTACCAGTTAATAAGAAAAGGGAAACTTTAAGTTCTTCTGCTTTGGGGAACTTGAAGTTCTTCCGCTCTGTGAATCTCAGTGTTTCTGCTGTGTAGCTAGAGCAATGTTTCCCAACCAGGGGGAAAGGACCCCCAAGACAGTCACAAGTCACCTTGTATGTGTTGTAGCCCTTGTTAAATAATTTCTTCCCTGACCTATTGGAGTGGGATATTAAAGTTAACATGTATATGTATGTATAAGAAACAGGCCCTTGGGGGCGGGGGGGGGGGGAGAGAGGGAAAGAAGCCTCTACTTTCTGAGAAGGGATAACTTTACCCCATTAAAAAGGCCTTTTTATGCAAATGTGGCAGGGGGCGTGCAGGTTACTTGGTTACTGTAAAAGGGAGTCACAACTTGAAAAAGCTACAGGAATTGAATCAGAAATTCAAAACTCTGCAACAAAAACATAATTTTCTTTACCAGCAATGGTGGTGATCTGGCACTTTTACTATCAGAAGTAACCAAGGGCATCTGTGTAAAGCTCTTTGCACACTGGAAAAGTATATGAATTTGCATAACAAACAGGATGCAAATGGTGTCATTGCTGTCATCATGAGGAGATTCCAGCTGGAAGAAACTGGTCACCCAGAAAACCAAAAGAAAATAGAAGGGGAGGGGGAGAGAGAGAGAAAGAAAAGCCATATGTTGATATCTGAGATGAAACTCTGATGGAGTTTTCTACAAGAAAGAGGTGCCGTATGGCACTGGATCTGCACACCCTGTCAACACCCTGGGTTGGAAACGACCTGCAGAATATATTATTGCAGATATTTACCATTGCCCCTCCTATCTGAAATATGTGTCAGAAAAGAAAAACAAGTGACCGTGCCATGCAGGAAGGCTGTACAGGGCAAAAATTACATGATATTACTGAGAAGAATGAACAATTGAATTTGGAAGTCAATTTCGAGTGGCAATTAGAGTATAAATGCTGTTTATTAATTGCCATGTGCTCGTAAGCATGATATCCTTTAAGAAAATAGATGGCAAATCCTTCCTGACATCCCTCTGTGTTGCAAGTGTTTAAATACAATGCTGCAGATAATTACCAGCGTCTACCAAATGTGCTTGTTAGTAACATTGGAATTAATTTAGGCATTAATTATGGATGCGTTACCTTTGGGGAAATACATCAATCTCACTATAAAACACCTGTCTTCAGGCAGTTTGATGCTGCATCAAACTCTCAGACAAAGGTTTTCCTTCAAATAGTGCAGGCGCTCAGTAAAAGTAATTAAAATCATGGGAAGCTAATGCAACTCATTATACATTGAACTTGTGCATTTATACCTTTGCCTTCTCCTTTAGGTCCCAGACTGGTAACAACATGACAATACTTTATTTTGCTTAGACTATGCCAGCCTATAATAACTATTTCCTGCTCCAGATAGACCTTATTCTCTCATTGGCATTTTGAAAATGAAAAATTATTTGTAGCCATAGCCTAAATCCAATTGTGTATCCTAACTAGAGGAGACCCACTGGATCAACTGAATGTATGTAAGCATTGACTTACCAACTTCAGTTGGTCTGCTGTGCTTGGGAGTAACAGTTTGATTTGCCCTACATGGGACTTGTTGTGCTTCCTTAAGAAAGAGGATATTTCTTCACAGAATAATTAAATGAATCATAAATCTATTGGACTTGGATGAGCCGTGCCCTCCAAGATCCTCTCCGTGATTTGGAAGAAGGAACCTTCATGCTTTTCACTAATACACAGAGTGAGACAGGTGTTCCAGGTAGCAGATGCTAACAATTTGTCTGATTTATATATTTGGTTATCTATTTATTGCTCTATTAGATAAATAAAAAATGAATGTTTTCTGGGTACTGTCCAAAACATTACAAATATAAAATATGAATAAAGGAACAGCAGCAGCAGGCAGTATGTAATAGAAATAGTAATAGATTAAATAAATGTGAAACTGGCAGCAAAATAGAAGACTGTTGTGATCTGAAGTACTGAAAACAGTTCTTAAAATGTCTCGGAGAATTTGAGGAGCCCCATCTTCTGATGAAAAAAAAAACATAATGTAAGCATCAGATGAGCATCTTTGGTGAGTGAATTCCAGAATGGAGGTTTGACCAACAAAGGCCCTCTTTAATAGCAACGTGTCTCACTTAATTTGGTGGAGGCACCTGGAGAACGGGATGAGACAATAGATGTGGGCACAGATGCTCCTTCAAGTAACCTGATCAAAAGACTAAAGCTAAAGCAAACTATTAACTCATGCCTTGGATAGGCCTAAGTTCCCATTTGAAAAAGAAGCTACCCTAATGGTTGCTGGGAAGCTTTCTTTTAAAACAGGGCTACCCAAGGCATGTAGCTTGCCAGCTGGCCTTCTCTCCAGGTGAGAACAATTTAGGTGTCTGTAAGGTCTGGGTCTTACAGGTGGGACTATCAGAAAGGAGAATTATGGGATTTGTAGTTTTTTTAAAAATCCAAATTGCACATCTCTACTTGGTGTTTTTTAAACTACGTTGTAAGTCACTTCCATCTAAATTCTGAGAGAAAGGCAGGATATAAATTAAGTAAGTATGTGTCCTTTTAGAAATATTAAGTATCCTAAATTACTCATATGGAAGATAAAAATTGATATTTAAAAGAAAACAAAACAAAGGCACCTGAACAAAGTCCATCAAACACAACATTCATGTGTTACTCGTGTGCAGGGCATTCTCCTAATGAGAGTGAAAATGCACTGCTGACCCTACCATGATATTACATCTCTAGCTTCATCCCAACATCCAAGCACTGAGCATGGATGTTAATAAGAGATGCTTGTGGATTAGGATTCTGTGTAGTTAGAGAACTCAGTAGGGCTTGTCCAGGACCTTATGCTGCTTGCAGCAGAACAGCAAATGTCCCCATGCTTCTGCATAGTACTAAGAGCAGCCAAAGGTTATTCAGGCACCTGCCCTGGATACTCCTCTACCTCCCTGGCAATAAAATATTAGAATACACATAATAAATTAAATAACTTCATGATGCCCCAAATTTTCTGCCACAATAGATGGGCATGAACCTGAAAAATTGTGGTTTATAATGCTTCATGGTTCAGTTTTTGGTTCATGCCCAGTGGGGAGGGCAACCTGCTCCTGTCATGCCATGCTGCCGTGTCACCCCCCCCCCTCTGCTGCTGACACCCTGACACCTGCATGATGATGAGGAGCCCAGGTGGTGCCTCTATGCGATCAGCTCTATGCGATCATGCACAGAAGGCAGTGACCAGCTTCTCTTCCAAGAGCCTGGGCACTCCTTCTACACAGAGACCCACCCCCTGGCTGATTGCCCTGATCAGCTAGGGGTCATGTGCATGCGCACAGGCAGCACCTGCATTCCTGGAAGGGATGATGCCAGCAGCAGTGGGCATGGGAGTGGTGGCAAAGATAGCAGGTAGGGGGGCAGTGGGAAGGGTGGGCATCCGTTTTGCCAAAGCAGAACAAATCACTGAGGCGAAAATGTTTTGTGCTTCATTTTGTTTTGGCAAAACAGGATCCCTGAACTGGGTTGCAAACCAAACCACGAAACAACTCAATTTCATGAGTTTTTCTGGTTTGTAGTTCAGTTCATGCCCATCTCAGTCTGCTTCTCTCTTTACTGGTGGGTCCAGCAGGGCAGTCAGTTCTGCAAATTCCAGCTCCTCCTTCCTTATTTGCATGTGTAAAGTGTTAATGGGGCTGTGACTGAACAGTAATGGCAATCCTGCTCTTCCTAGTCAAAGGTTAATACACTTTGCGCTAGCTAAGAACACTGTATCAGGATTCAACTCTCAGAATCTCTGTTCGTTGGCAACGTTTCCTATACTCCCCAGCAGCTCAAGTCCAAAGCACCTTGGAATCTAAAAGCTGAGAGTCAGACATGTACAGAAGACCCATGATGACCCCATGCCTGAATATTGGACATACTGTTTGGGAATGTCCTGCACTATGTCCTGGGAGAGACAGTCTGATCTGCTCTTTTATTCATTAATTCTTTCTTTCTTCCATTCATTCATTACATTTATATCTCCCAGGTTAAACAAAACAAACAATATTAAAAACATTGGAAAAAAATCACCAAAAAACAGCAGCTCCATTTTTAAGAATCCCATTGTCTGAAGACAATGCACATTCCTGTGAAGAACAATTGAACTATATCACAGAGGCTCCCCTTTTTCCTCCTAAGAAATGCAGAAATCAGAGATCTTGGTGTGTAGGATATTCCCCATAGTAAATGATCTTCTCAGCAACAAATCCATCTTCTCATGTGAGATAGGCCGTTTTTCTCTCCTTAACTGCAGTAGTTCCCAAACTGGGCTTCAGGTGTTCTCAAACTACAATTCCCAGAAGCCCCAGTTAACACAGCCAATGATGAGAGCTTTTGGCAGTTCTTGTCCAAGAATATCTGGGGTCACTATTTTGGGGACTCTAACTTACTGAGTCTTTCAAAAGCAAACCATAAGAAGAAGAAAATGACTTGCGTTTTCAAAGAGGAAAATTCATTTCCTAATGCCTCATCATGCTGATGAGCTCACAAGCACTGCATTCTTAGGTGCACTGCTTTGTTTTTTGAAAGCAAGCAAAACAAACACATTTAAGACTAATATCTCTTTTGTATTTTTTAGGGTGAAAATCACTGTAAAACTCTGCTCTGCTCTTTAGTCCTCCCTCATACGTTAATTTATACATGTTGATGCAGCAATTATTACATGTCTTAAAACTCTCCTTCATTTGGGGCCCTGACTGCATACTCCTTATCCCTCTCAGTGTCAAAACATGGAACATTAGCTCATCTTTCTGTCTGTAAAATATGATCAGGGTGGCAACTACATAAAACATAAAGAAGCCAGCATTTCACAGCTGTCTTGTGGCCACACAACTTCAACTCTGAGGCTATGAAAACCCCTTCAGGTGGATGTAGGACAAAGTGAGAACTCACTCAAGATTAGCTGGTTGACTAGGACAACAACTATGTACAGCAACTTGAGATTCATTGTTCATAAATGGCAGTGTTGCATGGGGGGGGGGCTGGAGGGAAGCAAGAGGTGGGAGTTGTCTGAATGATTCATGGATTGCAGGTCAAATAAGTAGGACAAGATGAGTCTGGAGATTCTTGTATGTGTATAATATTTTATGTTCCTTTCAAGAAACTGTACAGTATGGAAGTTGAAGGACTGATTGGGGAAGAAATGAAATTCACAGGATTTTTAGCTGGGAAAGTTAAAAATTCTCTGATTGGTTTAATGAACTTGAGTGGAATATTAGCAGCTTCCCTCTCTCTCTTTTTTTTTTTAATGGGGAGAAACCCTATGAAAACAATGCTTTTTAAACCATGATCTGGAATCCTTTGAGTTCCACATGATCAAATTCTGGGTTATGAAATCAACAGACTATTTTATTTTTGCTGTACCTTTCCTAGGATAAAATTTCCTTCCTGTTTGCCACAGTGATGTTGAATATGTGGCCCACTACATTTCACTGGACTGTTGTTTCCATCATCTCTCATCACTGGTACAGTGGCCAGAGCTGATGTGAGTTGTTGTGCAACAACATCTGGTGTGTTCCTATGGCTGGCTTACAGCTCCATGCACAAGATTGGTTTAGAAACTAGAGTCTCGGGTGAGGATTAGAAATTCTCTTCCTTCATTTTGGACCTTTGAAATACAGGGCAAGATATATAAGTGGCAGGAAAATCTTTCCATTGAGATCCTAACTAGAGATGGGAACTAATATAAAAATGGATCGGCTTTTTCAACGAAAATAGCCGATTCATTAAATATTAATCCCTTCATATTCGTGTGTTCCAGAGACCCCCACAAATACGAAGGGACAAATATTTACCTATTTTTATTCATCCTTCATATTTTTAAAAAACAATAAAACAAAAAAACCACCATTCTGCCTACTGGCCGCCGTTCAGCTGATCCACGGCGGAAAGGGAGCCACCCCCCCCACGGCCACCCAAACCCACAGCCTACCCCACCCCCTTCCTTTCCCTACCTTAGCCCTCCCCCACCCCCACCGACACCCCCTTCCTATTTAAAAAACCAAAAAAAAAAAAAAAACCACCATTCTGCCTATCAGCCATCTTTGCAAAGGGCAGCCTGGATTCCCTTAAGGCAGACTAAGGGAATCCAGGCTGCCCTTTACAAAGATGGCAGTTGCAGCTTCCCTACCCTAAATGAAGCCACAGCCGCCATCTTTGTAAAGGGCAGCCAGTCTCCTTTTTTACATGCCGTGGCTGGGAGGCCAGAAGGAGACCTCGGCTGCGGTGATTAAGGTAAGGGGGTGGGGGAGGGCTAAGGTAGGGAAAGGAAGGGTGTGGGGGTAGGCTGTGGGTTTGGCAGGCTGTGGGGGGGTGGCTGCCTTTCTGCCGCGGATTAGTTGATTGGCCGGTAGGCAGAATGGTGTTTTGTTGCTTTTTTTTTAATAGGAAGGGGGTGTTGGTGGGGCTGGGGGGGGTGGAGGGGGGTGACAGAGGTGTTTTTTTTAAAATACCCCCCCACGAATCAACAAATATATTCATTATTTGTCGCTTCATGGGGGCAACTTCGTGCTTTGTGAGTTGTCAACTTTTGACAACTCACGAAGCAGGATGACTCACCAAAATGGTGAGTCATCCCCATCTCTAATCCTGACACAATTTATTTGTCTGAAACCTCCCTTCAGGATCAGGCTGTTCCCAGGCAGCTCACTCCTGCCTACCTCCTAAGCAGAGGTGGAAGTTCAGGATCCACCTGTATTTCCCTTCTGCTGAACTTTCAGCTTCATACTTTGTGTGTGCTTGTGTGAGAGAAGGAAGGAAGGAAAAGAATGAATGTAAGTCAATTGTCTAGCATAAGCAGCAGGAAGTAGGGCAATTTCTAATTGTGTTGTTCTGCTCTTCAGTAGAGTTGTAGTGGGAATAAATAGCATGGGATGAGGTTGTGTGTGCATGCTTATGGGTGAGTATCTGTATGTCTGTATGAATGCTCACTCTGCCACTCACCGTAGCAATGCTCACTATTGCCTGCTATGCCTTCTGCCCAGTGGTATAGCAGGAAATTTGCAAGGTAAAGGTAAAGGTTTCCCTTGACATTTAGTCCAGTCGTGTCTGACTCTAGGGCACGGTGCTCATCCCCATTTCCAAGCCATAGAGCCAGCGTTTGTCTGAAGACAGTTTCCGTGGTCACGTGGCCAGCGCGACTAGACACGGAATGCCGTTACCTTCCCACCGAGGTGGTACCTATTTATCTACTTGCATTTACATGCTTTCGAACTGCTAGGTTGGCAGGAGCTGGGACAAGTGATGGGAGCTCACTCCGTCACGTGAATTCGATCTTACGACTGCTGGTCTTCTGACCCTGCACACAGAGGCTTCTGCGGTTTAACCCACAACGCCACCACGTCCTGGAAATTTGCAAAGGCAGGTGCTAATCATAATAGTCAGCACCTGCACCCACACCCACCTCAGAAGAGTCCAGAAATGCCAGGAACTGAATCAACTGGTATCACCAATGAGTTCTAGTAGTTTTTGTTTCCACCAGGAGTAGGTATTTCATAATGTCTCTTATTTGTCCTTTCCAGACCAAACTACCCTGAAATGCTTTGCAATGCAAAAAGGGCAGCCTGCTACAAAGTGTTCCAGGGCAATACGTTTCTCCCCCAGCTACTGTGATGATTACAGCCAAGTTCAGAGGGAGCTATAAAGTCAGAGGGGAGGGGAGGTGATATCATAGTCCCTTACAGTGAGAAAGCTCATAGTCCTTGACTCTATGAGCCATGGCTGTACTACACTACTTTTTGCCCAACCAAACAGAATATGGACCAGCTGCCACTATAAAAAACATTTCTGTATTCCCCTTCAGTGTATCAGATTGATAGGAAGGACTTAAGGGTGTCTGTTTCTGGATTGATATACATAGGACTTCAGGTTTCAGGGCAATCATACCATGGCTAGTGGAGAAATTTGAAAGCAAGTGAGCTGCCTCATTCAAACTCATATCAGCAGAATATGGGGAGGAAGGAGCAACCATTGTAGGGTTATTCTGATTTGATGATATCTTTCCCACTCCTGGTGTATGTTTCCTCTCCACGCAGGATGTCTCTGGGGACTTGGAGCTATTTGGAGTTCACAGATCCCAAATCTTTCCAGACCTTCCCCAACATTTCTCTCACCCATGCCCACCCCAACTTTGATTCTTACAATGTTGGCATGTCAATGTCAAGTGTTGCTAGGGTTTCTGCAGAGACCCCAAAGACATGGAAGGGGGCAGTGAAGTCATATCTCCCCCTTATGGCAGATTTCTTTTTCCACGGTCACAAAGTGATGAGATCTCAGCTATCCTATAGCCTCTGGCATACTCTTCTGAGGCCAATAGCATTGCAGAAAACACCCACATTCAAAGTGTCTAGGTCAAGGTCTAAAGATTAGCATGTTGGCAGCCAGAAATCATCCCTGAGAAATTCATTCCACAACCTGAGCATCACTGCAAAGAAAGATGCATCTCTTTCTGGCCTAGAACAGGCCCAGGGCAAAAGTGCTATGAAAATAGAAAATGGGGCAGAATAATTTCCCATTTTGAAAACCTATATGTTTTCAGAGTTTAATGGATATGGAGGGTTAGAGGGAAGGTGTGGCCCTTCAGAGTCTAGGGAAGGTGAAAATGGGCCCTAAAGTTGTCCACTCCTAAAATACAGTATTGGGTGGAGATGCTGCCTTCTAACTTGCCACTTGCATAGTATGCCTCCCCTGAAAATGTCATAATATACTTTCTACTCCAACCTGTTAATTTCCTTCTTTTTCACCTTTCCTCTCTTTCTCTAAGGCAGGGGTCGTCGACCCCTGGTCCGCGGCCCAGCGCCGGTCCGTGGGCTTCCTTTAACTGGGCCGCGGACACGGATGTCCGCCCCCCCGCATGCACGCACGGGGGGGCATGTCACGCTTGCGGGTGGGCGTGTTGCGCTTGCAGAGGGGCGTGTCGCACTTGTGCGCATGCACACGAGCGCAACACGGCCACCCGCAAGCGCAACATGCCCACCCACTCTCAAAATCTGCCTGGCTTCTAATTTCAGCCCAACCTGGAGTGGGAGCAGCAGCGGTGGCACCTACTTGGCGAGCGTGGGGCTTCCTCCCCGCCTCATAGGGGCTGGGTCCCACCTCCCCCCCGAAGCGCCCACGCATCCAGAAGGGGAGCCCTCTCCCTGCCCGGCAGTCTTCTCCCTCAGGGGTTTGGCGCCACTGGGGCTTCTACTTTTAGCTCTCTCTCTCCCCCACACACTTCGCGGGTCACCTGGCAAGGCTGCTGCTGCTGTCGCCTCGTCCTCTCTGCGGCTGAGGTGAAGGAGGGGCCCCACTCGCAACCTGGCCGCTCGCTTCTCCTTCCTTCCGCCTGGCGCTCCTCCGCTCCCTGCCCAGACGTGCCACGGGAGGGGGTGATGCCGAGAGAACAGCCTTCTCTCTCACGCTCTCCTCCCCCATCTGTCGTTCGTTCCCTCCCTCTCTCTTCCTTTCCTTTTCCTTTCCTGCTGCTGCTTGTTTGCTGCCGCCGCCGGGGCCAAAGAGCCGCGGCCAACAAGGAACAAGGAACAAACAAAAAAGTATCCAGACCAATAATTGACTATTCTTCCTGCACTGCTTCTTCTATTCATTTTACCTTTTACCTGTATGATCAGCGGTAACAATCTGTCACAGATTGCTACAAATACCATCTCCATCTGCAGCTCTTGGAAACTTCTGTTTAAAATTTATAAGGGTCCAACCCTTGGCTCTCTATCCTTCAGGATCAAGAGAAAGAGGAAAGCTTTTTTTCTTATGTCCAAATGGGAATGCCACTAGTTTGATGTTTTCTTGATAAATCAGCAATGTCTCGGTAATTCACCTCTTGTGTGATAAGAGGCAGAATCAGTAGGAAATCAGTATAGTGTCAGGCCTGTGATTATTCTTGTGGATATCCTACATTTGGAGGGGTGGGAGATGGAACTTTGCTAGTGGCAGTCAAGACTGCTTTTGGGATGAACTGTGGAGCTGTTGAAAAAGAATGCAAAAGAGAAAATGTAGAGGAGACATGTAAACTGTCTGGAAAGCATTTGAGAATTTTTGTAGTTAAAATATTCCGCTGTGGTCCCTTGTTGACTATTGACACTTTGGAATATACAGTAATACTATGAATTTCCAAAATACTGTAGATTTATTCACATGATATTTTAAAGTTCATGAAATTAATATTCAATGTTTTTCTCCACCACTGTTATTTAATCTCTGCCCACCCACTCCCGAAATAAAGAGACGGACACAGGTGTTGGAGTTAACTACGGCCACACTTTATTGCTTTTAACCTCCAATCACTCTCATCCTGCAGAGGGGCCTGGACATCATGTGGATCCCTGGGGCAGGCTCTAGGGGTATCTCTTACCCCCTCTCCAGTCCTAAGCGGGTGAGTCCCAAGCCCCTGGTCAGAGCTGTCCCCTGAACAGCTCGTACCCAGCTGGCCACAGACTAGGTTTGAGTCACGTTTAAATAGGTCAAACTGTCAGGTAGTGCGGAAGAGAAGGTGAGTTTCAGTGAGCTCCCAAAAAGCACATGGGGTCCTACTGCACCCAGCATCACAGCAACCAGGATCTAGCGTTTCACTATACCTTATTCACCCCTCATCCCAGCAAGTGAAATGCTAGATCCTGGTTGCTGTGATGCTGGGTGCAGTAGGACCCCATGTGCTTTTTGGGAGCTCACTGAAACTCACCTTCTCTTCCGCACTACCTAACAGTTTGACCTATTTAAACGTGACTCAAACCTAGAATAGCCCTCAGAATCCCATGGGTAAACAGTGTGGGATAGGCAAAAATACGTCTGCCCACCTTTTATATGCCAATCAGGTGAGACGGACCCAAAATTCCTATCCGGCCCCGAAGCGACCACCTCAGCCACACTGGACCCAGGGCGGGCAGGTTAACTCAAAGGAAAAAGGGCTGGCTGGGGGCAGAAGGATCTTATAATTGCACCAACATCCAGCCCCAGCACAGCCTTGTGGGAAGCACCAATTGGTGCCTCTACCTGCCTATGTCAGATCAGGAGACGTGAGAAAAATAGTTCCAAGCCAGCGTATGAATCCACGCCGGCAGAGGTATACATTGCCCATCAACTCCAGAAATACAGAGATGGACTCAAGTGTTGGAGTTAACTAGGAACACACTTAACTGATTTTAACCCCTCTATTGAGGGGTGGGTTGTGGGGGGCATGTTATAAATGGTGTGAGGGATTGGTTAGGGCTGTCGGGCATGTGGGGCATGGAAGGGATGAGGGGAGTGCATAGTGGGATGCTTTTTGTCCATGTGGGGCAGAGGAGTCATCATGTGGAATGGTGTGGGATTGGGAGGGGAGGATCTCCTGTAGGGGAGCCATATGGCTGGGAGGAGGGTTTTTTTTGAAAAAGTAATACAGTGGTGCCTCGCAAGACGAATGCCTCGCACAACGAAAAACTTGCACGACGAAAGCGTCTTGGGAGTTTTTTGGTGACTCGCAAGAGGAAAAAAATTTTCGTCTTGCGAGGCGCGGTTTCCCATAGGAATGCATTGAAATTTAATTAATGCATTCCTATGGGTGAGAGGTCCCCGGCCAGTCCTCCGATGGTGCTGGGAGGACTGGCGGGGGACCTCTGAAAGCGGCAGCGCTGAACAGCTGAGAGGCGGGGGGCAGGGAGCCAGTGCCGCTTTCAGAGGTCCCTCGCCAGTCCTCCGATGGTGCTGGTCACACAGAGTCCCGCTGTTCCGGGGCTACCAAGGCACCGTGAGGAGCGGGGCTCAGTCTACAGTACCTGGTACTGTAAGTGACTTTGTTCTGCCTTTTTTTGTTTCTGATTTTTTTCACCCATAGGAATGCATTAATTAAATTTCAATGCATTCCTATGGGAAACCGCGCATCGCAAGACGAAAATTTCGCAAGACGACATGACTCGCCGAACAAATTAATTTCGTCTTGCGAGGCATCACTGTAGTATTTATTTATTTATTTATTTATTTATTTATTTATTTATTTATTTATTTATTACATTTATAGCCCGCCCATCTAGTCATATAGACTACTCTGGGCGGGTAATGTCTGGGTATGTGCATATGAAGAGCAACGATGGGGGATTGTGGGTAGGAGGAGAAGAGACATGTTCTGTCGGTTGCTGGAGGGAGGGAGGTGTGGGGAGGGCAGGTCAATGTGATAGTGAATGAATTCAGATGTAGGGACTGAGTGGGAGGGGTGAAGATTTGGCTAAGGAGTGAGATGGAGACGAAATGTGTGAAGTATATATTGGAGAAAGCAGGTCTGGATAGGACCTTGTGTTCCTCCCAAACATTTACTTACCTGTCCTGTCAACAACCTATTTTGTTGTTTAGTCGTTAAGTCGTGTCCGACTCTTCGTGATCCCATGGACCAGAGCACGCCAGGCCCTCCTGTCTTCCACTGCATCCCAGAGTTTGGTCAAATTCATGTTGGTAGCTTCGATGACACAGTCCAACCATCTCGTCTTCTGCCGTCCCCTTCTTCTCTTGCCTTCACACTTTCCCAGCATCAGGGTCTTTTCCAGGGAGTCTTCTCTTCTCATGAGATGGCCAAAGAATTTGAGCCTCAGCTTCAGGATCTGTCTTTCCAGTGAGCACTCAGGGTTGATTTCCTTCAGAATGGATAGGTTTGTTCTCCTTGCAGTCCAGGGGACTCTCAAGAGTCTCCTCCAGCACAATTCAAAAGCAGTTACCCTCTGACATTTTTGCCAATCTTACAGGGGTAAAATGCCATCTATGAAACAGTTTAAGGATGTTTTATCTAAGATTCACTGGCTTAATTATTTTATGATTCTCTTTCCACATCTTTGTCCATTCATCAATATAAATATTGTACCCAAAAATTTTGTGCCCATTTTACCATCGTCTCCTTCACCCTCTCATCCTCCAAATCATATTCCAATAAGTATGTATACATTTTTTTGATTATTTTCTCATTAGTGTAGATCCATAACCCTAACCATAGCTTTGACTATGCGGACTTTTGTCGGCAAGGTGATGTCTCTGCTTTTTAAGATGCTGTCTAGGTTTCTCGTCGCTTTCCTCCCAAGAAGCAGGCGTCTTTTAATTTCGTGGCTGCTGTCACCATCTGCAGTGATCATGGAGCCCAAGAAAGTCAAATCTGTCACTGCCTCCATATCTTCCCCTTCTATTTGCCAGGAGGTGATGGGACCAGTGGCCATGATCTTTTTTGATGTTGAGCTTCAGACCATTTTTTGCGCTCTCCTCTTTCACCCTCATTAAGAGGTTCTTTAATTCCTCCTCACTTTCTGCCATCAGAGTGGTATCATCTGCATATCTGAGGTTGTTGATATTTCTTCTGGCAATCTTAATTCCGGTTTGGGATTCATCCAATCCAGCCTTTCGCATGATGTACTCTGCATATAAGTTAAATAAGCAGGGGGACAATATACAGCCTTGTCGTACTCCTTTCCCAATTATGAACCAATCAGTTGTTCCATATCCAGTTCTAACTGTTGCTTCCTGTCCCACATATAGATTTCTCAAGAGATAGATAAGGTGGTCAGGCACTCCCATTTCTTTAAGAACTTGCCATAGTTTGTTGTGGTCGACACAGTCAAAGGTTTTTGCATAGTCAATGAAGCAGAAGTAGATGTTTTTCTGGAACTCTCTGGCTTTCTCCATAATCCAGCGCATGTTAGCAATTTGGTCTCTAGTTCCTCTGCCCCTTCGAAATCCAGCTTGTACTTCTGGGAGTTCTCGGTCCACATACTGCTGAAGCCTACCTTGTAGGATTTTGAGCATAACCTTGCTAGCGTGTGAAATGAGTGCAATTGTATGGTAGTTGGAGCATTCTTTGGCAGTGCCCTTCTTTGGGATTGGGATGTAGACTGATCTTTTCCAATCCTCTGGCCACTGCTGAGTTTTCCAAACTTGCTGGCATATTGAGTGTAGCACCTTAACAGCGTCATCTTTTAAGATTTTAAATAGTTCCACTGTAATGCCATCACCTCCACTGGCCTTGTTGTTAGCCATGCTTTCTAAGGCCCACTTGACTTTACTCTCCAGGATATCTGGCTCAAGGTCAGCAACCACACTACAGTGGTGCCTCGACTTACGACCATAATCCATTCTAGAAGATGTGCATAACTCGAAATGGTCGTAAGTCAAAGCACCATTTCCCATAGGAATACATAGAACCCCCATTAATCTGTTCTGGCCGGAAAAAAAATACCAAAAAATAAATAAAATAAAAATAAAACACTGGAAGCCCCATAGGATGTGGGGGCCAAAAAACAAACACACCAAAACAAACAAACAAAGAAAAAACACAGCCAGCCCCAGCGGAATGCTATGGGGCTGGGGAAAAAACAACCCCCCCACACAGCCAGCCTCAGTGGAACGCTATGGGGCTGGGAAAAAACACTCAAAAACAACCCCACACACACAGCCAGCCCCAGCGGAATGCAATGGGGCTTGGGGAAAAAACACAAACCCCCCCACACACACACAGCCAGCCCGAACGCAATGGGGCTGGGGAAAAAACCACACCAAAACACAAAAAACATCACAGCACAGGAGGGAAGGCAGTAAAACTGGAAAAAATAAGCCAAAACCAGTTTTGATCTCTTACCTGGCCGGTGTCTTGGGCTGTATAAGGAGGGAAGGTGGTAAAAATGCAAAAAATAAGCCAAAATTAGGTTTGATCTCTTACCTGGTCAGTTTCTTTACCTGTATAAGGAGGCAAGGTTGTGAAAATGGAAAAAATAAACCAAAATTAGGTTTGATCTCTTACCTGGTCAGTGTCTTTACCTGCATAAGGAGGCAAGGTTGTGAAAATGGAAAAAATAAACCAAAATTAGGTTTGATCTCTTACCTGGTTGGTGTCTTTACCTGTATAAGGAGGGAAGGCAGTTAAAAAGGAAAAAATAAACCAAAATTAGGTTTGATCTCTTACCTGGTCGGTGTCTTTACCTGCATAAGGAGGCAAGGTTGTGAAAATGGAAAAAATAAACCAAAATTAGGTTTGATTTCTTACCTGGTTGGTGTCTTTACCTGTATAAGGAGGCAAGGTTGTGAAAATGGAAAAAATAAACCAAAATTAGGTTTGATCTCTTACCTGGTTGGTGTCTTTACCTGTATAAGGAGGGAAGGCAGTTAAAAAGGAAAAAATAAACCAAAATTAGGTTTGATCTCTTACCTGGTCGGTGTCTTTACCTGCATAAGGAGGCAAGGTTGTGAAAATGGAAAAAATAAACCAAAATTAGGTTTGATCTCTTACCTGGTTGGTGTCTTTACCTGTATAAGGAGGCAAGGTTGTGAAAATGGAAAAAATAAACCAAAATTAGGTTTGATCTCTTACCTGGTTGGTGTCTTTACCTTTATAAGGACGCAAGGTTGTGAAAATGGAAAAAATAAACCAAAATTAGGTTTGATCTCTTACCTGGTTGGTGTCTTTACCTGCATAAGGAGGCAAGGTTGTGAAAATGGAAAAAATAAACCAAAATTAGGTTTGATCTCTTACCTGGTTGGTGTCTTTACCTGTATAAGGAGGGAAGGCAGTTAAAAAGGAAGAAATAAACCAAAATTAGTTTTGATCTCTTACCTGGTCAGTGTCTTTACCTGTATAAGGAGGGAAGGCAGTTAAAACGGAAAAAAATGAACACAAATTGGTTTTGATTCCTTACCTGGTCAATGTCTTCACCTGCATAAGGAGGGAAGGTGGTAAAAATGGAAAAAATAAACCAACATTAGGTTTGATCTCCTACCTGGTCGGTGTCTTGGACTGTATAAGGAGGCAAGGTTGTGAAAATGGAAAAAATAAACCAAAATTAGATTTGATCTCTTACCTGGTTGGTGTCTTGGCCTGTATAAGAAGGGAAGGTAGTAAAAAATAAATAAATCTAAATTGAGTTTTGATCCCTTACCTGGTCAGTGCCTAACCATAAGATATGTTGTTTTACCTAGAAGATAGTTATGTGATGCGTATTAACATTTATAAACCACTATCTCTTTAAATTTTGAGCAAGTAATTAACACTATGAATATGGAAATAGATACAAGAGAAATCAACCCAGAAAGAGAACTATGAAGCTGAACAAGTCAATAGATCCTGGCATATTAACACATTAAATGGGTAAATATTTCAGACACAATAATCTTTGGAACCCTTCAGACTCGGAAACAATATGTAAAGAGGTCTGTTGTTCATTTCTGAACAACATAAACAAAAACTTTTTTTCTAATTATGGTTACTAAGGAAGGAGATTAACCGAATACAATCTAATGAATGCTAGGGATGAAATACACAGATTAATCATGCAGAGTGGGCAAATGTTTCAGAAATGAAACATTTCTGTTTCATTTCCAACAACTACACTCATGGCTCCATCAGAAAGGGGGCACCCAGAAAAGGATCCCCAAAATGCTACTCTTTCCCATCTGTGTGGGAAGTCTGTTATTGAAATCCAGTTTACATCTGGCTGCCCCCTAACAAACCCATTTATCTCCATTAAAAAACAACAGCAACCTCTCAAAAGTACCACATCAACTGCCCTGCCAGACCTCACCACCTTAAACCTACACTACCCAGGCAACGCCTTAATGTAGTTTCCAGAGCTATAGACAAAACAGGAAGCAATCCTGTCTGTTGATACAGAGTACATCTCTACAAACTATGAACCTGAATAGCTGAGAAAGTCCACGGTTAAGCCTGGATGAAAGGTTGTTGTTTAGTCGTTTTGTTGTTGTTTAGTCATTTAGTCGTGTCCGACTCTTCGTGACCCCATGGACCAGAGCACGCCAGGCCCTCCTGTCTTCCACTGCCTCCCGGAGTTGGGTCAAATTCATGTTGGTAGCTTCAATGACACTGTCCAACCATCTCATCCTCTGTCGTCCCCTTCTCCTCTTGCCTTCACACTTTCCTAACATCAGGGTCTTTTCCAGGGAGTCTTCTCTTCTTATGAGATGGCCAAAGTATTGGAGCCTCAGCTTCAGGATCTGTCCTTCCAGTGAGCACTCAGGGTTGATTTCCTTTAGAATGGATAGGTTTGTTCTCCTTGCAGTCCAGGGGACTCTCAAGAGCCTCCTCCAGCACCACAATTCAAAAGCATCAATTCTTCAGCGGTCAGCTTTCTTTATCATCCAGCTCTCACTTCCATACATCATTACTGGAAAAACCATAGCTTTGACTATGCGGACTTTTGTTGGCAAGGTGATGTCTCTGCTTTTTAAGATGCTGTCTAGGTTTGTCATCGCTTTCCTCCCAAGAAGCAGGCGTCTTTTAATTTCATGGAGCTACTTGTACTTGTCCTCCACTCTTCCTCAGTAACATGTTGGACGCCTTCCAACCTGAAGGGCCCATCTTCCAGCATCATATCTTTTAGCCTTTTGTTTCTGTTCATGGGGTATTCTTGGCAAAGATACTGGAGTGGCTTGCTAATTCCTACTCCAGGTGGATCGCGTTTAGTCCAAACTCTCCACTATGACCTGTCCGTCTTGGGTGTCCCTGCATGGCATAGCCCATAGCTTCTCTGAATTACTCAAGTCCCTTCGCCACAACAAGGCAGCAATCCATGAAGGGGGTTTAGTCGTGTCCTACTCTTCGTGATCCCATGGACCAGAGCACGCCAGGCCCACCTGTCTTCCACTGCCTCCCGGAGTTGGGTCAAACTCATGTTGGTAGCTTCAATGACACTGTCCAACCATCTCGTCCTCTGTCGTCCCCTTCTCCTCTTGCTCTCACACTTTCCCAACATCAGGGTCCTTTCCAGGGAGTCTTCTCTTCTCATGAGATGGCCAAAGTATTGGAGCCTCAGCTTCAGGATCTGTCCTTCCAGTGAACACTCAGGGTTGATTTCCTTCAGAATGGATAGGTTTGTTCTCCTTGCAGTCCAGGGGACTCTCAAGAGTCTCCTCCAGCACCACAATTCAAAAGCATCAATTCTTCGGCGGTCAGCCTTCTTTATGGTCCAGCTCTCACTTCCATACATCACTACCGGAAAAACCATAGCTTTGACTATGTGGACCTTTGTCGGCAAGTTGATGTCTCTGCTTTTTAAGATGCTGTCTAGGTTTATGGCCCAGCTCTCACTTGGTTGAAAGGTAAATGTAAGTAATTTGGAAAAGCCAAGGTCTCTCTAACTCACTCTCCCAATGGCTGTTGAGGCAGGAAAGCAGCAAGTGGGCAAAGACCAACTGTCAAGAACTTAGAGCACTGTTGCTCCAGCAATCATGTGACCTCAGAGGTCATGTGACACCTTCTCTCATTATGTCCTCAGCGGTATGTCAATAGTTATTTAAATGTCTATCACACTCTTAAGCCCAACCAGGCTGCTTGCAAGAGTGAAATAAAAGTCTTGTCCTGTGGATCATAAATACTTCTGCATGGGCTGCTGTCAGGCTGTTTTGTTTTTGTTTTTCTTATAAGCTCATAAATGATAAGTAGTATCTCCAAATGAGCATACATTAACTATCTTAGTTAATGACGTGGAGCAATTTACCTACTCCTTTTTAGGTCAAGAGTCAAGAATGGAATATTAGAATATGTTGGAGAACTAATTGCCATTCAAAGCACTATTTATGTCACAGAACCCTGGTCCAAATTCAGAAAATGTTAGCACTAAAATAAATCTTTCTTTCTTTTTCTCGTCCTGATTTAGGGCACAATCCTAACTAGCCAGGCTGGCCTTAGGCTGGCTGAACTAGACTCTCACAATTAAGAGGGAGATGCCTGTTAAAGGTACAGTGTGCTATTTCCCCCAAATGCAAGTCCTTTCTGCAGCTGCCATGAAACCCATTGCAACACCAGTTTGCGCCGTAGAAGGCTAAGCCCCTCCTAGTGCATCTGGGGCAGTCAGAGTGCCCCCATGACATCTGCCTTTCTCTCATTTAAACGTCCACCCACCCCACTGTCTGAGAGAACCACAGGAGTCAGCCAAAAAAACTTCTGTTTATTGATCTATAGGATGGCCTCACATTACTCCCTCTTCCCCCTGTCCTAGCTCATGATTAGTGGCAAGGTTAGTGACTAGAGTTGTGTAAAGTTATACTTCAGGCAAGAATTCTTAGGCTGTGCTTTCCAGGGATCCTATAGTCTGTTGTCCATCTGACACAACTCTACACAATTCTACACAACTCTACACAGTTCAAGGCCTGGCCCTTTCACTGTCCATCTTCCTGCTCTCCTTCCTGGTTGGGTAATGTTGAGTTTGCACTTGGACTCTCCCTTCTGTTTTTACTCATGATTGGGCAGCTTGGATCCCTTCTACAATACTAAATTTGTGGCTTATGATTGGAGGGCCAGCTTGAATCCCTACCACTGTCAATCCACCTGCCCCTTACCTCCTGGTTCATGATTGGGGGGGCAATTTGAATCCCTCCCACCCTCGCCTCTTGGCTCATGATTGGTGGGGCCAGCTTGTATCCATCCTAGTGATATCTTGCCCATCCCCTACCTCCTGACTGATGATTAGGGCACCAGCCTGTATCCATGCCAGTGTCTTCCCAGCCCCCTCAGCCTCATGAGTCATCCCATTCACACAGCGCATGATTGGCAAACCATGCATTCCTTCTCACCCTTCCCATCAATATCAATGAAAATAGGGTTTGTGTCCCTCCCTTTTTCCTGCAATATCCTTCCCTAGGAGCATGGCCCTGAGCTACCTTGTCTAATAAAGAAACTTGACTCAGAGTTGTTGTACATAGCATTTTATTGAGCAGGTATCTCTCCTCAGAAGCACCCTTGTATCTTAGACAATGAGTAGACAGACAGCAGAGAGACATGTGCAAAGTGCTTTTGTGTAGCTGTGCTACAGCGGATGCATAGCTGTCTGACCAGACCAGCTGCAGAACTCAGGCAGTTCAGTGGCTGCAGTCACACACGGCTGGGTGCTTTTGGAGCTGCACCTGTAGCACAGCTGGCTGTTGATTCCAAATCCGGATCAAGGTGAGTGTACCGGCGAAAACCATCCTTGAGCCTCGTCAGGAATTCATTTGGGGATTCCGTGGGTTTTTTTAACAATCTCATATACGCTGTGAAGGTTTCACAGCCTTTGGCACTCCTAGTTTGAGACCATGAATTACAGCATTTCTTGCTGCTTTCAGCAGGCGGGCCCCAGCAAGCTTATTAGGATTGGGATCAATAACTCGGGTTATGAGGGCTGCTGCTTCAGGCCAATCAACTGTTCCATTGCCATCAGCTATTTGTTGAACCCTATGAGTAGTATACCAGGCGTAGGTCTTAGCAAGAGCCTGGCATTTCTCATCTTTGCTTAGGAGGCTGCTCAGAAGAGTGGTGAGTAGTAATGATCCGTTGGATCAAGTCCAGGTACTTCTGAAGGGCCTCTGGATATGGTGGAAGATCTTGTTTCCAGTTAAATAAATCAGCAGTGGGGAATGGGGTATGGGCCCGAACTAATTTATTTCCCATTGGAAGCTCCATTAAGGGGAGAACTTTCTCCACAGGTTTAGGTGTAAAGCGATCTGGGGGCACTCCCTGTGTGGTTTGTTTAAGGGACACAAGAAATCTTAAGTTATGGCAAAAATTAACTACTTCGGTATGAAATGTAAGGATTACAACAGTGTAAAAGCCATCCATGTACAATTAATTCCAGAGTTTTCTACATGAGCAATAGAGCAGAAAATCCCTGTAGCTTGTTATGAAATGTGAATAATGATTCAAAGCTTTGGTATGAAGAGGGTAAAGACCTACAATTCTTTCTGGCCTCAAACCTTTGGATGTTTATGAATCCTAAACTCAGATTGTGCAAGCCGAACTGCTCATTTACAAAGGAAAAATATGAAACCAAACGGTCTATCCATACGACTGAATGAAGCTCTATGAACCAGAATGAAAGGCTCTGTGAAAACACAGCTCTGAAGGTCTGGAGGCTTAGAGGTGTTATTTTTAACATTCAAACAGATGAACTGCCCCATGTAACACAAATGCAGTGAAATGAAATAATCTGTAGGAGTTGAAAAGTTCAGGTGTTCAAGAGAGACAAGAAAAGACGTTTTCTCTGATACCATGTTCAGTGGTATTCTGAATGTATAGATTTTCACCTTTCTCTCTACCTGGCATACTATACTTGTTCTTCAATATGTACTTTCTCCCTTAATGCACATCATTCTGAAGGGTAAATGTTTGGTGAAAGACTGAATGATTCTCCAATAATTCAACAAGTATAAGAAATTGAAGTTAGTAGAAAATATTCATTCTTTTGCATTTCAAAACTGCAGAAAGTTACACAACACTCAGGACTCTAGTCTTAGCTTATGGGAGAAAACAACATGACATTTCAGTATAGCTAGTTTGTAAGCTCATAGTTCAATTGATTTGAACCAGTTAAAGTACAAATACAGGTTATGAAAAAACAAAGAAACAAAAGGGCAAACAGCAGGAAGAGCTGTATGAGCAATAAAAAAATCAGTTAAAATCCATGGAAAAGATTGTGTTTGTTTGTTTTAAGCAGGGTTTATGAAGTCCTCTTAATACGGCCAAAGACAGAACCAGCCGCATGTTTCTTGAGAGCTAATTTTATATGGTACACCAAGACCTTGGAACCTTTAGCAATAGCACCAACACATCATGAGAATATGTTGAGGTGATCTAACAAGATCTTAACATACTAAGAATTTTACTTCATTAATTGATGCGTCAGTTAATTCCTTTAATTGTTAAACCAGCAAACTTCAAAATATTGCTTCGAATTGCTGGAAATGATTGTCATGTGTTATTGCATCCAGAAATGGAAAAAATAGCAGTATTTGGCACTCAGTCACATTTTTAAATCATGGCTAGAATTATAATGAATTGGAGGAACAAGTTAATTTTGGAAGAATTATTTCCAAGTGCTAAACTTTAGACCAAACCTCTTAAAGGCTTTATCTATTCTGCCTGCCAAACTTACTGTTTTTAACAGAGTGTCACCATCTAGGAACTGCAAAGATGTCCCTTAAACATGAGACCATTTTAGGCAGTCCTTCCAATTCTCCTGAATCAAACAGTTTAGGGCTTTAATGGTAAGCAACCAACAACAACAACACCTTCACGTTCATTAGCAGTGAAAGCAGAATTTGTATACAATTGAGCAATGATCTGGCTGACCAAGAACTCAAGTGCTGCACAACAGACAAACAAATCTACTTTCACTTATGTACATTTTCCTAAATTCTAGACAAATTGAAATTGAAATGAAATTCTCCCCCATTACTTGCAGAATATTTGTGCTCCTTAAAAGCCAGAGAAACCCTTAAAATTCAGGCCTACAAATCTACACTCAATATGGAGTGACACTTATAATTCAGTCTTATATATGTTGATGTGGATTGTGGAAATTGCTACTGAACTTTCCCCAAGTAAACAGATACAGGATTGTAGCTTTGGGTCTGATAAGGATAGAACTGTTCACTAATAGTAAAATCTTATACATGTCAATTTTTAAATAAGCCCTTTTGAATGAGTGGGATTTACTCCCAGACAAGTGAATACAGTGTTCCATGCTAAGGCTCTGACTTCTAATTCTGAATAATGTCCATTCTTCCTAATGACTATCTCTCTATTCTAACAAGTCCTTTTCTCTTTGCCTCATATGAAGATGGGAGAGCCATCATAATGCAGTGGATAGAGTGTCAGACTCAGAAGTCTTGGGTTCAAATTCCTACTTAGCTATGGAAACTCACTTGGGAGGTGACAATGGTAGACCATTACTTGGACATTTCATATTTTAAAACCCTGTTTAAAACCACCATAAGTTGGAAGCAACTTAGCAGTGCAGAACAAAAGCAGTATGAAGATAGAAGACACGGAATTTAGGGGCACAGGAAGGCTATATACGCCATTTATCATTTTGGCTGAAATCTTTAGCACATTTACTAAAGAGAACACACTACTGTACAGATTTATTTCTGAATAAATAGGAAGAGGATTTCACCACAAAAGAGAAGCTGCCACATTGGAAATGAAAATATTAATCTTTGTTGACGTGTTGAGAGATTTTTAAATCATATGATTCAGTGTTCCTTTTCCCTCATTGATTCTTCTTATGTCTTAGCTTCTTCTATTGCACAGTAGAGCAGAGAGAGCCACTTACCTCAGTTTCATTTGCAGTTAACATTACTGTTATTAAATACTCACAAGTTTCCATATTTTACATTTTCTGTGGGTCACTGGGCACATTTAAACTCATAAGCGTAATAATGTTTGCTACTAAGTGGAGGCATTTTCACCTATACTAATATCACTGTGGGTCGTAACCCTCTCATTAAGTCTTTCAGCTCTTCTTTTTTTAAAATCTTTATTTGAGGTGCATCATTTCATCTTGTCAATTAATTAAACTCTTTTTCAAATTCACTTTTCTTTATAAGTAAAACAACACACATACACAGTAGCCAGTATACTGTTTGATTTATGCTGCCCACATTGCTCTGTGTGCTTTGTGTTTTGGAGACAGAGTTTGTGGAAGGTGCTTTTAGCAGAAATGGGGCTTCCACTCACATGAGGAGGAACACTTTGTGTTCAGGGTTTTGGACTAGAGATGGGGGTATTCGTATTCGAATATGAATATCTCCGCACAGGTGGAGATAACGAGGGTCCGGCCCCATGGGGCCGGACAGTCCACTCACCAATCTACTGCTGCTGTGGGATCTGCACTCCTGTCCTATCGCTCCGGATCTTGTGATCGGTGAGCCACTCTTCGACCTGGCAGAGAGGCTTGTCTTCCCACCTCCTGCCAGGAGTGGCTAGCCGATCGCAAGATCCTGAGCGATAGGACAGGAGTGTGGAGCCCGCAGCAGCAGCAGATTGGTGAGTGGACCGTCCGGCCCCATGGGGCCGGACCTTCGTTATCTCCACCTGTGCGGGGGTATTCATATTCATATACGAATACATATACGAATACCCCCATCTCTTTTTTGGACACCAATGCTCAGTGTCTAAACACTTTTGCTGTGGAATGTTGTGTGGGGTGGGTGGACGCAACAGGACAGTGGCCACTTTCTTTACAGAGGCGTAAAATACCCTCTGGAATTATTTTCAAGCACTGCATGCAAAAATTGGAATCTTCTAGAGAATTTATTACATCCACTTCTTCAGTAAGCTCTCATTTCACTTCATTGGCTTGAAGCCTGAGATAAGTCAGCATATGGAAGCTCACCAATGGAAACTATTCCATCCCTTTATTTACTTTATTTATATACCAGATTTCTTCATGTGCAGTGGCTCAGGGCAGTGTTCAATATAAATTTAAAAAATGTACAGTCAAAAGCACAAAGAGTTATTTGCTGGCAGAACAAATCAACATTCTAACAGGCAAATCTGAAAATGGGGGCAGTCCAAACAAATATATATAAATCTTTGAAAGTGGGTTTCAGATTAGCACCAAATTTGGCACAGATGCAGCGAACAGCCTGTGTATGCTCTGTGCCAAATTTGGAGAAGTTTGGGCAAAGTGATAAACAAATACTTTACAAAAAGATAAATAATAAATAAATGCAGCTGTTGTATTTATTTTTAATTTTTACATAAGGACATTAGCTCATAACATTCTCATGTAATATGTAGTCTGGCCATAAGGAATACATGGTTCTTAAATGATGGATTAAATTTTGACTATATTGGAGTGGGGACAATCTGACCTACATCTAAGGGTGTAATTTTCTACGAATGGTTTGAGTTGCTATGAACATGTGATATTAAAGAAGCATGGTTAATGCAATGTGCTCTTAGTAGTGAATACAGGAGCTCTAGAGAAGTCAGCTTCCCATCTCTCAAGAAGCAAAGAGTGACACACAGGATTTATATAACATATACTATCAGAATTGTGTCCACACACAAACACAATTGTGTGGCTCTTGTATGTTAAATTTGAACCAAGTCATAGAATAGATAAATGTATCCATGAGAACTGCTGGATAGCTCAGTGGTTTAGGCATCTGGTTGGGAGTTCAATTTCCCATTGTGCCTCCTTGACTGGGTCTAGACTCGATGGTCCATAGGATTCCTTCCAGCTCTGCAGTTCTAAGATTATTTTTCTTATGATATAAATAAGTTCACTATTATACATTTCTTAATATTGCTCCACAAGGAGGCTGCTTTCTCAAAAAAAAAAAAAAGGTTCAATTAAACTTTTCACCTATATTTGAAGTATCATAATTCTTTCAAAGTCCTATTTTGTACTGGAGGATATAAGAGTTCAGCAAAACTCAAAAGCATGTGCAGTCTTTTATGACATGTTAGTACTAATAAGAGTATTGCTTAACGGTGAATGTCGCCACACTATATATTTTCTTATTTTACTTAACTGTTTTTGTGAGACCACTGTTGAGCTGGTTCAGTGTGGGTCTGCTTGTGTTTTCTATTTTGTGGGGAACCAAAGAGGCTTCCAACCCAGCACTTGGGAATGTGACTTGTTTGGACTACACTTCCCAGAATCCTCAGCCAGCATAGCCAGGGACCAGCACCAGCAAGGGGAGGAGTGTCTGAGAGTTCTCCAAACAAGTAATGTTCCCACGTTTTGCTCTAAACCTAAGAAAAGGAAGGACATTACTTCCCAAAAGTGGAAGCACAGATGAGAAAATCAGAAACACAAAAGGAAGCCGGTGGAAGCTGAAGAGAAAAAGTGAATAGCCTAGGAAGACAGGATAATGTTGCTATGTGCCACCTAGTTTTATTATGGAAATACAGTATCATGCATATTTATGACAAATTGGTTCTCAGAATAGATTTTAATCCTGCTTAATCGTGATGTTTACCATACAGCTCTGCTCTAAATGTACAAGGTAAAAAAAAAAACCACACACACATAAAAAGAAAAAAGAAAGAGGATGTCATTTCAAGTGCCCGTTTATTTCACATTCATTATTTTCAGTAAATAGCATCTGTCGTTATTGCATCAATGTTATCATAAATGCTGATAATTTATAGGCAAGCGGAATATTTCACACAGCTTTTAAGCAGCTGTGGTGGAAAGGGGAAGAAAGCCACCTCGAGAACAAAACCCCAGATTCATTAAAATTGCATCATGCATCTCTTCCACTCATGTTCTACAGAGTTCTTCCCCTCCCCCCACTCATTTCTTAGTGAGTTTCCTATTTTTACTGTGATTGTTCACATGGACAACATGAAGAAAAGATTCATTACACAAGAGAATCAGGCCATCTGCTTGTTTGTAAGCACGAGCCCCAGTGCACAGTTTTTGGAGACGCTCCAAGACTGGACTCCACAGAAAAGAGCAAGAGATGTCTCCTGGTGTAGACAGTCGCCTGTTCTAAATGTACTTTTAAGTGTCCTAATTATTGCTGTCAGTTCCTTTCTTCTTCTCAGGCACTGGCATCTCTGCTTTGCTCCACACCACCTGAAATCTCAACATATGTTAAGTGGGCTCTTCCTCCACAAGCTGGAAACTCAGATGGTAAGGTTAGTTGGAATAAGGCTGTATGATCACCCCCATCTCTAAAGTTGCTCCCTGCACTCTTAGTGCCCATATACTGTGGAGCATTTATTTTCCCTGCCTCCAAGTTTATTACTGGAAGGACCAGCTCTCCTGGTTTCAAAATGGTAAATGCTCAGAACTTCAGTCAGAAATGTCATAATGATTCATAATATAAACAGTCATTTTCATTGCTGGGTAATAAATATGGGCTATAAAACCTAAATGAGAGAAACAGCACCATAAATTATCAGTATGTTATGTTATAAATGTAGAACAGTCTTCGGGAGATTTTTATTGCTCAGACACAGAGTATACACTAAAAAGGGCCCTTTTGTTAATAACACTATAAAACAGCACCATGAAGGAATGTAAGTCCAGAGAAACTTCCCAGGGAAGGAAACACCTCTCGTCACAATATTGCCTTGCTGTTTTGCTAGCGAAGACTTGCTATGAACAGCGCTATCAATATCAGGGAGAAAACAGACATGACCAGTGGGAGAACGGGGTGATGTCTGATAGAGTAAGCATGTACGAGAAGGTAAGAAGAGGCTTGCCAGATGAAACACAAGGTCTATCTGTGCCATTCTTCTGTTGATATAGTGTCCAGCCCAAAGGAGACCTGTAAGAAGCTCAAAAGCTATGCAGGATTGCAACAGCATCCTTCAGCTTGGGCTCCTTCGTTGGTAACTGTTACACAGAAGCACGCTGTCTGTGGTACTGGGAAGAAATACATATTCATTATGACCAGTAGCCCCAACCTCCACAAATTCATGCAGTCAGGTTGGACAAGTATTCTTCTTTGTGTGTATCTGTGTTAAAGCTGAGTGGAAACATTCCAGTCCCCCCCCCCCCCCAATAAATGTTCTGCAACATTTTCTGTTTTCCTTTGAAGGACTCTTGTGTTCTCCAAGTTTCTTCTCCTCACAATAACATGGAACATGATTATGGAGCATTTTATGGGATTTTGCAACTAGCTTAAAATGGCAATATGAAACAAAACCTTTGAGAAAAATAACTACTGCCATTATTGTTTGCTAATGTTCATTGGCAAAGATTCAGAAGAACTAGCATTCCGGAAAACATAATGGAAATTATCCAATTCCCAACCTACAGGGTCATTTTTTTTCCATCTTATACCACTCCACCTCCACATGAATGGACAAAAATACTGGTCTGAAATACATAGCCCATCTCTGTTACACATGCTTTCCCTGTGTTTTAGAATAGCTGTTTTGAATATCTGTCTGCCATTGAGTTAGCTTTATTTTACTATGAATTCTACTGTGACTGAGAGGAAGGAAATGGGAGCAAAACTTAGAGCACAAAGATGGATGTTCAGAACCAAGAGTTTCTCTGATAGTGCCTTGATTATGGAATGCGCTGCAGTAACTTTTCCTAGGTAAAAAACAACAGGTTTTTATACGATAAGTTGCATCGATAGACTGCTTCTTCAGTAATTATTTTTTTGTTTATCTCATACAAAGGAGTAGAAATAAAATTGAAGGCTTCCCAAGTCAGACCGTTGGTTCATCTTACTCACTATTTTTTACATTCACTGGTAAGGTTCTCGGTCAACTCTGTTTGGAAATGATGGGGAGGTAAGCTGGGATCCTTTCAAGCAACTACTAGGGGATAGGTAATGAAGCACCTGTTCAATTAGCAAGCCTTTAGAAGAAAGAAATGGAATTGAAAGGGAAAGGGAAAGGGAAAGTAGATTCATGCACCATGTGTGTGGAGATCTGAATGGCAACCACTTTCCCTATTGCCATGCCTTTCTCACTGCTGCTAGAGCTGACTGAAATGGCTTTAAATACAGTGGCTGCAAATCCCTCCACATTAGCTCAGGTGATCAGATTTTCTGAACTGATGTGAAGACATTTGATTCCAAAGAAGTAGAAGCCCCAGCAGTGAAGGAAAAACTGCAGATGGGAGGCAGAGCTACATAATGTCTATGGAAAATAATGGAAATTAGACTGTCGCAAACCCAGAGCATTTCCCACATAACTTGTCAATCTACTCATATCCTAAGAGCTTTTACAGCTGACAGGTAGGGTGAAAATGCTCTAAATAAATACATCTAGAATTCATTTTCAGCATCTCAAGTGAATCCATACACTATATTGTTACAGCACTTTGATCCCATTTGAAAGGCCATGATGCTATTCTATGGAATCCTGAGGCTGGTAAAGTGCAGTGGTTCACTGGAGTGCTCTAGAACTCTCTACCAGAGGTGTCTAAGTATCTCGCCTAACTACAGATCCCAGGATTGCACAGAATGGAGCCACCACAACTAAAGTGTTAGAACTTTGTACTGCAGACACACTCATAGACTGTTACGGAAGGTTCAGGCGTTACCAACTCAAGAGTGAAAACTAATTTTGTAGCTGGCAAAACAAACACACTTTGGCTAATATTAGGAAGGCAGCTGCTTGGCACCTCTGGTATATTTCTCAAGCCATTTAAAGGTATGAGGAGGCAACTTCAGCCAATGAAGGAGTTTGGCAGAAATGTCCTGGAAAACTGTCTCTGCCACTTTCTCTCTTTGGCATAGTTTTCACTGCTGCAACTTTCACCACTTTGTTAAACACAGTCATCTTTGAATAGATATTTCAGCTCTGATTTACATATCAGATGATAACAATACCCTAGCTGCTGTCAGTCATGATTGAAGCATGCATGCACACACACTAATATGTGTAGGTATGGGATGACAGTAAGCACCAATTTGAACAACGAAGTGAGATGTCTCTATGTATGTATCTAGTTAACCATCCTAACAGTGCTCTCAGGGCTGAATTATCTCAGAATGTGAGGAGCAGCTCAAATATTTTGATTACTCCTGCTCATAAAAAGCTATCTAAATGTAAAATGTTAGCATTTCACCACTTGGGAGGCTGAGGCTTAGTTAAAATACAAAGGGTTTGAGATAGAGGCTTATCCAAACATGTACCTTCTCACCTGTACTCTGAAATGGTAAACACTTCACCATTATTATCATTATTGACTCAAACAAAACTGTGGCTTTGATGGAACAGTGGAAGAAAGTCATGAAAAACACTGGGACATTCATTGCTTGTTCATCTATTTATTAGATTTATATTTTCCTTTTCTTTCAAACAACAGTAAAGTTGGCAGAAATATGAGCCTATCCATGAAAGTAAAGATCACTTAGAAGTCCTTTTAATCATGTAAAAGATACCTGAAAAGTAATTAACAAGCTGCCACTATTAGAAATGAGAGGATGTCCACTAACCTATATATACATACATACCACTGGCACCATCAACAAGAACACTAAATCCTACCTTACTATCCTTACTATCTACCAGTGCCACCTCAGAGGTCCCATTGGTGGTTAGAGATATCAATTACCTGCTTGTTATCTATTTTGTTGTTGTTTAGTCATTTAGTCGTGTCCGACTCTTCGTGACCCCATGGACCAGAGCATGCCAGGCCCTCCTGTCTTCCACTGCCTCACGGAGTTTGGTCAAATTCATGTTGGTAGCTTCGATGACACTGTCCAACCATCTCATCCTCTGTCGTCCCCTTCTCCTCTTGCCCTCACACTTTCCCAACATCAGGGTCTTTTCCAGGGAGTCTTCTCTTCTCATGAGATGGCCAAAGTATTGGAGCCTCAGCTTCAGGATCTGTCCTTCCAGTGAGCACTCAGGGTTGATTTCCTTCAAAATGGATAGGTTTGTTCTCCTTGCAGTCCAGGGGACTCTGAAGAGCCTCCTCCAGCACCACAATTCAAAAGCATCAATTCTTTGGCAGTCAGCTTTCTTTATGGTCCAGCTCTCGCTTCCATACATCACTACAAGAAAAACCATAGCTTTGACTATGCAGACCTTTGTCAGCAAGGTGATGTCTCTGCTTTTTAAGATGCTGTCGAGGTTTGTCATTGCTTTCCTCCCAAGAAGCAGGTGTCTTTTAATTTCATGGCTGCTGTCACCATCTGCAGTGATCATGGAGCCCAGGAAAGTAAAATCTGTCACTGCCTCCATATCTTCCCCTTCTATTTGCCAGGAGGTGATGGGACCAGTGGCCATGATCTTAGTTTTTTTGATGTTGAGCTTCAGACCATTTTTTGCGCTCTCCTCTTTCACCCTCATTAAGAGGTTCTTTAATTCCTCCTCACTTTCTGCCGTCAGAGTGGTATCATCTGCATATCGGAGGTTGTTGATATTTCTTCCGGCAATCTTAATTCCGGTTTGGGATTCCTCCAGTCCGGCCTTTCGCATGATGTATTCTGCATATAAGTTAAATAAGCTGGAGGACAATATACAGCCTTGTCGTACTCCTTTCCCAATTTTGAACCAATCAGTTCTTCCATATCCAGTTCTAACTGTTGCTTCCTGTCCCACATATAGATTTCTCAGGAGATATATAAGGTGGTCAGGCACTCCCATTTCTTTAAGGACTTGCCATAGTTTGCTGTGGTCCACACAGTCAAAGGCTTTTGCATAGTCAATGAAGCAGAAGTAGATGTTTTTCTGGAACTCTCTGGCTTTCTCCATAATCCAGCGCATGTTATCAATTTGGTCTCTATAGCCTGGGATTAATTTAGCCACCAATCACTGTCATTGTGTACAGAACAATGTTTCCTGGTAGGGGAACTCAATGTTAACAAGAGTTTTAAAGGTCATTGCCAAGTCAACCACTTGTACTGAAATGCAATCTCTGATTTGCAGCCATGTATCAATGTATAAATATTTGCCATTTAGTCCCACTCTTATGTCTGAGGGAGTGGACTTTTCCATGAAAGCTCTCATTAAAATATAACAATTCGTCTTTAAGGTGTCACAATGTTTTTGTGTTCTTTATTTTATTTTATTTTATTTGCCTGATGCGCTAGCACAGACTAACACAGCTACCTCTTCTAAAACTATGTCTAAAACCTAACCACACTCAGGCCAAACAAGCAAATAAGCACTTGAAGCAGTCACACACAAAGTGACACTTTGCAATGCAGCACTAATGTAACTTGATCACAGAAAACTGAGCAGGTATATGCTATGCATGGCAATATAAAGTAGACATGATCTCATATATGGACCTTCACCATATTTTCAGTGATTGGAAAGTGCAGGAGAGGTCCTTTGTCTTTATTGGGATTGTGAATGTAGCTGTCAGTCAAAAAATCCAGTTCCTTCTCATTATTTGTCAACTCAAGCTACCTCAGCATCTTCCTTACATGGTATTCTAACTTTCTGTTTTCCTTTCCAAGTTTTTCTGCAAGTAATAAAAAAATATTCCCTCAAAATGCTGAATGTTTCCAGTTCACTGGATTCACACTAGAGACACTCTGGACCATCTACTTTGGTCCAGGGCACACCTGGCTTGACACAAATAATCCTGATTCAACCCAGAATCAAAATTCTTAAAGGCTCTTTCTAAAGTATATTTGAAAGACTGCTACAAAGAAAACAGCATTTAGTGATCAGGAATCTATGCTTAGAGAATCAACTCACCTTGGAAACTGTGTACAGCTTAACTACTGAGAAGACTCAAGATCTCCTGTTTCAATTCCTGTAGGTTACGAAAATGAATATCATGAAAGTTGTGCCGTTCACAGAAGATTCATTTTGCCTCATTGAGCAGATTGTAGATACAATGAATTGGCAATGTGCATATGGAGTTAGGTAGCTGTATCATAACCTGCATAAGACAATAGAGACGTTTCCACGTTAAAGATATTTCAGTTTTCATGTCTGGAGCTGACAAAGGCAAGGAAGCGAATCTTAATGTTTGATTCTGAAAGAAATGGTCACGTCCTTCTCACAAGAGAAGGGTGTGGAAAATGCTTGTATATTTAGAGGGATTCAAAGGTGTCACACAAAGCTTCCATTTTTGCCTTTTCCTGAGTCCACTGACAGGATGTTTGCATCCTTCACTATCCGTAGGTAGTAGGAAGAGAGAATTTATGAGTCTAACGTTGGAACCAGAGACATTTTTTTTCCTGAGGACATTTCGGTCATTATTAATAAAGATCTATTAGACACATTGATTGCCACTGTCTGCTTTTGGCAGCTAGTTAGATGATCCTCCTAGCCCTCATAAATAGCATTGCTTCAGGCCTTTGGTATGAATAAGCAACAGGCCCATTATTTAGGAGTTGGCTTTGTTAAGCTATGTCATATCTTATTAAAAGCAAGTCCTAATAAATGAAGGCTGACGCCTCCACACTGCCAATGACTCAATGGCTAGTGCCAATCACCATCATCAAAGCAACCTGTGGGCCCTCATCACATCAGAACCACTTACGTTTTCCCCCCATTCCAGCTACAATACAAAAGCCCATAGGTATCTGCCACACCACAAATGAATGATGGATTAATTCCCTTACAGAAGAATTATCTTACACAAAGGTTCCCCAGGCTTTTACTGAACTTTCAAGCTACCAGACTTGGTTTTTAAGAGATTCACTGGGAAGTCTTCATCATTGTACCTCTATGTTATGGTGCAGTATGTTGAGGGAAAGCCTAATTAGAGTTGACATTTTAATTGGAGAATGATAAATGTCCTTCACCAAACTTTCTCGAAACTGTTCACAGGTGACTGATTATATAGAAGCATTCCTCCACTCCAGCCTCTAGGTATCTTGTGGAAATCTTCTTAGCTACAACTTTGAGAATATAAAACTTTTCTATCTATATTTCCCTTCGGCATAAAAGACACAATTTCATCCCAACTACCTTTGTTACTAAACAGGAAGAATAATTTGATTTCAATTCTTTGCCGATTCTGCTAAGATCTCAGTAGATCTTCAATATATGATTTGATCTCCAGAAATGTCTGTGGACCAATAGCAGTCCTACCACCCAATACCTGGCAAAACAAAACAAAACAAAAGCCCCCAAATTCCCCATATCATATATTTGCATCACATTGCTCACATTTCCACATAGTGTTTTTTATTCTAATGCAGTACCTTGTGTCTTCTATGCATTCATATCTGGGATAGCTGATGCAAATGGAAGCTCATTCTAGCCCCTTCCTTTGCCAGGGTGGGCGGAGGTCATAAGAACCCAACTGATGGTGTATTTCATGTCTCCCAGGAAGACCAAACTGCTTCTATCCATTGACAATAGAAAGAGTAGTAGTATCAAGCTAACTTCCCCTCTCTGTGCCTGGAACAACATTCCAATTACTCTTTGCAATGGGACTGCAGAATTGAAGGGAAGTTCAAACACACTTCTTTCAAGAGACAGAGGAATGCAGGCTACTAGGTCAGTTACAGCACCTTTATCAAAATGCATCCACTCCTTAAACGAGAACTGCTCTGCCCAAAATGAATAGAAATGCTTCATTTTAACTGGCAACTGGTTTTTGAGATGTAAATATTACTATTACAAAGTAAATTATTACTAATGGAAAGCAATCATTTCTATTGCTCATAACAACAGAGGGGGATTAATTGGATTCCTCATTGCTAAAAAAAACTTATGTAACTCTTGACTTCTTGTTTTAAAAATCCTTTAAAATTGCCTCCCTCAAAATAAATCAAAAATCCTCCCAAATGACTCCCAAGTAGTTTTTTAAGAGTAGAAAGTAGATTGTTAAATTAAAAAATATAACATTCTGATGCTTTCTAAAAGCAACAATATCACCAATTGTTGCCCCACCAAAGAAACACACTTACAAGTAATGATATTCCTCTCAAATTTTATTTGGCAGGGGAGAAAACCAAGAATAAAATTGAAACACTTGCAAGACGACAAGAAGAGAGGAGAATGGGGTCTCCCAAACCTCCAATTATATTATGAGGCGGCAGCACTACAATGGTTAAGAGAGTGGATAAGACTGGAGGATGAAAAAAATATTAATACTAGAAAGCAAAGATTTAAAATGTGGACTTCACGCATACTTATGGTATGGAAAAAAGAAAGTGAACAAAGCTTTTGATAATAATATAATAAGAAAAGCTTAATAAGAGTATGGGAAAAATATAAAGGGAAATTTTATCGTGGGATCCCAATGTGGATGTCCCCCCATGAAGCTCTCTCAAAGGAAATTGACATAAAGAATGATAAATGGTTAACATATAAAGATCTACTCATAGAGGAAGATGATGAACAACTAAGATTAAGAACAAGACAATAAATGAATCAAGTAGGAATAATATGCCAGTGGTTTCCACACAGACAGCTATCAGAAAGAATGAAAATGGATAATAAATTAATAGGATTGGTTAAAGAACCTACGGAACTAAGACAAGATAATATGGGGAAAGCAAAATCACCAAATTGCAAAGTTGTATAAACTATTATTGGAAAGAAATATGGAACAGGAAGTAATTAAAGAAAATATGATAAAATGGATGCAAGAATTAGGTAGAACAATTCAAACAGAGGATTGGTTTAGAGCATGGAATGATAACCAAAAACTATTAATAAGTACAGATTTGAAAGAAAAATATATGAAAATGTTATATAGATGGTATGTGACACCAGAGTGTGAAGGCAAGAGGAGAAGGGGATGACAGAGGACAAGATGGTTGGACAGTGTCATCAAAGCTACCAACATGAATTTGACCGGGAGGCAGTGGAAGACAGGAGGACCTGGTGTGCTCTGGTCCATGGGGTCACGAAGAGTCGGACACGACTTAACGACTAAACAACAACACATGACACCATATAAATTGGCAAAGGTGAAGAAAAATGAGAAAGATAAATGTTGGAGATGTAAGACAGTAAAAGGAACACTATATCGTATGTGGTGGGGTTGCAAATTTGTTAGGAAATTTTGGAAAGAAATAGAAAAAATAATCACCATAGATTTAAATAAAAATGGAGATGAAACCTGAAACTTATTTGTTCAATACGGTAAAGCTAAACTCAAGACAAGAGACAAAAATTTGTTTATACATATTAGGCGCAGCCAGATCAAGTGGCAAAACAATGGAAAGACAAGGATGAACCTTCAGTGGAGGATTATTTAATAAAATTACAGGAACTAATATTAATGGACAAACTAACAGACTCATTGAAAAGAAAGAGTAGAACAGGGCATGAATCCCAATGGGGGAAAGTAAAGAATTATCTTAAAGAGAAATGGAAGAAAGATTCCAAACCTGTACCAAGTGACTTAGGCTTAAATTAGAAGCAGAACTGCTCTCAACAGAAGTAAAAACAAAGTAAAGCAGATTGTTAATATGGATATAAAATAAGAATTAAGAAGGGTATTATTAAGATTGCGAAGAAAATAAATGTTTCGTGGAAAATAAGGAAGTAAAAATGTTAAAGACTTACTGTTTTGTGAAAGAGATAATAGAAAGTTATTTTGGTTATGTGCTAACATTGTGATAATTATTTACTTATTTTTATAATTTCTTTTTTAAATGCAATAAAGATTAAAAGTTAAAAAAAGGTAATGATATTCCTTTAATGCCTTGATCTCAATACAGTTTGGGACTCCCAATTGGAACAGACCCTTTACTGTTTAAATTACATTTACTATATAAAAATGTGTCAACTCGCCCTTTAGGGAGTGTTTCAATGGCTGTATCCCAGCTGAGACTAGCAATTGGACTTGAGCCATTCTCTCTAAGCTCTCAGTGGAATAAAGTTATAATAAAACAAATAATAGCTGTGCCTTTCTGGTAATTACCAACATGCCAAGAAAAATCATTTCAGAGAACTAAGCTAAGAGACAAACATCTCATTTTCCTCCTTGTGATTCTCTCCCAACAGTAATGTAAAGCAGGGAAACATTGACAAGTGGAAATTTGATAGATAACTGGGTTTTTCTTAGATGGTAGAACTTCCTCCTGTATAAGTGTCGGGTCAGTTGTCTCAGCAACAAAGTGTGTGTGGGGGGAGGGAGTCCATGTCAGCAACTAAAGGCAGCAAAATGTTTAGGGAAACATTAGATATGAGAGAATGAATCAGGAAAGACAAAAAGATAGAGTTGCTTTTAAAAATATCAATTTAAGTACTGAACCTCAACTCCCGGACCTCAAAATCACATATGGGCCTGTAGAGTAATGTAATGTAATTGTCAACAAGAGTAATGTAATTGTCAGAGATAGATTGCCACTAATTAAAGACTTCCTTTTTTTGATTTTAGGATGTGTGAGATTTTCACACAATGAGACAAAGTCATGTACACCCTGAAATTGAAAGTAAAGGGAAGTCTTTAATTAGTGACAACCTGTTGGTGATCATGCCAGTCCCATTGCACAGGCCACAGGAGTTGTGTCACAGGATACTGGCTATATAATTAATTTAAAATGGCCCCCAATCTTTAACGCCTTTAAAAGCATCCCTCTCCCATATTGCTATCACTGCGACATATTTTTTGCCAGAATAATGTTTCATCCCACCTTCACAAAAATCCTGTTGAGATAAATTCTCTTTTCCCAATTCTTTTAAATATGTACATGCTTCTTTCACTGTCCAAAAGAAAGGTATTTGACTGATCCTGTTTATCAGTGAGCTGAAGTAAAGAATGAGGCATGGACACATTCAAAGACTATAGTATGCCCTGCCAATGACCTTGAAATGTGGGTGCATGTGAACACCATCAATTGTTAGCAAAGCTAAACTAGTGATACAGCTCTTCAACAAATAGCATCCATGTTCAGTTTATATATAAAAGATGATACACACACACACATATATATATAAAAGAGCTGACAAACTCAAAACCATATTTTCCCCTCAAAATGGAGAAAAAACCTTTCAAGTGAATTCATGTTATCCTCAAGAAACAAAATGTTATTTGTAAAGTATGCCAGTGCTATGTTTTATTCATCATTTTCTCATAATCCCTTTATCAACAGACTAAAATAATGAGGAAGCAGATCAGTGAAATACAATGGGCCAATCTAACAGAAGCAGCGCTGCTATGTAGTCATTGCTAAACACTGCTAAAATGCCAAATCGTTTGCTATCTCAGGCATAATTGTTGCTTTTTTCTTCAGGACATATTGTATTGAAATATGCCTCAGCCTTTTGCTATTTTTATCTCTTATACCCCTCTCTTTTGCTTTTTCAGGGAAGAAAGAAAATGATACAGGCTTAACCTTCTTCATCTAATATATTCACAGGGAAAAATAAAATCATTGACACACCTTCTTTCATCAGAACTGTGTGCCCATTTTAACAGCAAAGAAGTAAAGGGACAGTAATAAACTGTTCCTCTTTTGGACCAATCATCTCCTTCTTCAGTCTATAGGTGTTTTCATCTCCCAAAAGGAAAAGCTAAGTGGTCAAAGAGGTCTTAGCAAATCCTTTAGGAAGTATAATTAGTCCATCAAGAACATTTTTTCAGCTCTCTATAAAATTGTGGAATACACAGACTATGCTCAGCAGATGTGAAGTCCATATATGGTCTGAGGATGGCTGATCAACTGTGTAGTACACCAAATTTATGTATATATTTTCTTCCTTTTGAAAAAAGAAAAGTTAAAACAGTTTACCTCCTTTTTCTATTGGGAATTATATTAATGGCTTCTCTTTCTGGGATTATACTGAGGATTCATTCCAGGCATGAAGTGACTCAAGCAGGAAGGCATGAAGCAAAGTTGTTGAAGTATTGAGCTGGAGCAGGAAAGATCGGGACGCTGGACAACTACTAACCTAGAATGCTATGGCTGGATTCAGGACCATGGATAGCAACCACGTAACAGGTGAATTTCCTGAAGAAATGCCAGGAATGTTGAGCCTGGGAGGTGAAATGCTTCCAGACACTCTAGACCCATAGATGCTGCTTGTGGGTATTTTACAACTTTAGTGTCTTGTTCTTCAGTCACTGGCTTTGTCGGAGAGGAGATCGGGGTAATCTTGACCCAAATGCAGAACACTCAGCAAGACTTTCCTGCTCACTAGAGGAATCTCAGATTTGCTGCTTGGGGTCTGAGGGCAATGGAGTTTCCTGTGGATTAGTTGACAGGGTGCAGGATCCAAGGTGGAGATGCAGTATGAAGGCAGTGGGGGAGCAGACTTGAGAACGCCTCCAATCTTCTGCTAGAGTAAACGTTTGAATTTTTTTTTATTCATGCTCTTTTATTAGTTTTCTTTTTTAATACAGAGGAGTTTCATTAATGGATTACTCTAGTTATAAGGCACTAGTTATACTGCACTTCACACCTTTTATTGCAAGAGTATGTCATCTTTAATATCATGCAGGTGACTAGTACTGGACCGTAACAAAAGTCCTGTGCAGATGGTGCCTGTGTGATTGTATTTTGGAACATCGTCAGGTTCACAACCAGGTGTTAATTATGGGCATCCTGATTTGTAGAGGAGAGCATGATGGGGAAGAGTGTGTGGTGCAATGATTAGCTTACTGGATGACCTTAAGTCTATCATACTTTCTCATCTTCAAGGTTCTTGTAAAGATGTAGTGCAGAGGAGGAGAGCTATGGACATCAGTGGAGGAACAGTGGGATATAAATGGAAGTGATAAAAATGGTTACATTTAAGCAAGTATATAGAACTGCTGTGCTTTGAGCAGCCATTACCATTTAAAATAAGATTGCTAATATTATGTTAATGGTAGCAGCATGCCTATCTGCTATATAGAAGCAATGGTTTAACACTGGTCTAAGATCACTGTCAAGCTATCATCCCCACCCCCAGATTTGCTCTGTGGACAGGGCTGTATTAAGATGTGCTTAAGGTACGTCAGGTTTAAGAGGCCTTGTGGCATTACAGCACACATACAAACACAAGGATTTTTAAAATTTTATACACTATATATATATTTTAAAATGTACTATTTAGAGGCCTCCCATAGTCTATGGCCCTACGTTGTAGCTTACGTAGTTTGCACATAAATCTGTCACTGCCTGGAGCCCAATGAAATTTAAATGTATATTGAGTTCATTCTGCTGCAGTCTACTTCTTCTGGTTGTGCTCATTTTCAAAATCATAAAAACACTCCCCAACATTTCAGTGTCATTGCATTACTTACGAGAGAATAATGAATGTTTTGCAGTAAAGCCCCCCACCTACAAAAGTTGTTTTTCATATGCAAACACTTTATCTTGCTGTTCTTCAAAAATCACTTGGTTATGGTTGCATATGTGAACATAAAAATTGTTTGTCAGCATTCAGTGAATGCTATGATATTAATCTCACTTTAATATGGTGTTGTAAATTGACCTTAACAAGCTGATCCAGCTGTTAAATACAAATTGGCATATAAATGCTTACTCAGAAACTATAAGACTTTTTATTATTTTGACTAATGGCTACTAATGTGAGGCACTTGTCTTCTTGACCTTCATGTTATATATCATCATGCCACTCCTGGTCCAGTATTTTCTAGTATTCATATCTATGACTTCATTAAATAATATCTGAACTTCTAAAGATCACCAGCCTCAGACAGTAATCTCCTTCCACTTATGGTCTAAACAGCTCTTCTAATCGCCTAGTGGCCTATGATCTTCCTTACCAATATGCATGAAATATTTTTGCGTGCAATTAACTATGGATTCATGCCCAAACTGGCAGAACTAATTTGGATCTTTTTCTAGTAGTCACCTAATTAAAGGCTTCTAACCAATAAGGGCTGCAAGCCTAGCCACACCTACTAGGGATAAAGTACTTTTCAAATTGGTCTAACTTCTCAGTGAACATGCACAAGACCGAATAACAATTGTGTGAATATTGCTATTATTTATTCAGTACACAAAAAGGAATAGGGAGGGGGAGGGAAGATGAAAACAAGGCAACTCCATAAACACCAATCCTTAAAATAACTTTAAGCCCCACTCAGATGCTGTTTCAACCCATGCGCGCTTCTGTCCTGCTTGTACAGTCAAGGAGTCACAAAAATATCTTCCTTGTCCTGCAAGAGAGCAAGGTATGCTATGGCACTCTTTGGAAGAGAGCAAGTACAATCTTTTGCACAATTTTTTGTGCACAAATAGAATTTTAATGCAAATAACCCTTTTTTTCCCCCCCAAATGGCAAAGGTTGCTGCTTTGTTGCTTTGACCCCTGGGGATTAAAATCAACAGCAGGGTTGTTCTGCAAGTTCTTCTGTGTTTGTTGTTTTTTTCTTGTTTTGCTTCTCAGAAGAAAAGGAGTTTGTACAAGACGGCTTGCACAAATTATGAAGCTCCTGAGGAGGGGGGAAAATGGCATTCTTATTGGGAACCAAAGGTCCTCATAGAGCTTGAAAATTTCTCATTGAGAATTCTCTTCCAATTGAGATAGCCTAAACCGGGAAGAAGGATGTTCTTTACATTCCTATTTAAAACTGGCTTCTTGAACAGCTGAGCAAGGTTGGAACCAGTACGTCCATTCCTATGTTCACATGTACCATGAAAATATTTTCGGGGGGCACCTCCATGCATGCACCTGCATGCACAAAGGTCCCTCTAGGCATATGTTTCTGCTATGTGTATAAGATCTTTACATAGTACATGTGAACATAGGAATGGACTACTGTTTCCAACCCTGCTCAGCTATTCAGAAAGCCAATTTTGGGGGTGGGGGAGAGAAACTAAAAAAGGTTCATGATTAGACATGGGAGCTTCATATTTGTATACAAGCTGGCACAGGTGGCTGGCCCAATTTACCACCCACTTCAAGAACCCACCTGACCACTTGCCACATGGTGCGCAGTGCACATGGCCTGCATAATCCCCTGCGCCTCAATCATGACAGTAGCCTGGCTGCTGCAGTCCTGGCTCCCTGCTCGCTCAGTCACTCCAGCAAGGGGTTGGGAGGATGAATCTCCCTGCTCAGCTGTGGAGTGCAGAAGTGCAAGCAGGGAGGTGGGACTGCGGCAGCTGGGCTACTGCCATGATTGGGGCACGGGGATGGTGCCATCCATGTGCGTTGCATGCCATGTGGTGAGTGGTCCAGTGAGTTCTGGGGGTGGGTGGCAATCGGGCCATCCATCTGTGCTGGTGGGCTTCATATTCATATACAAATACAAAGCCTCCATGTGTATTCATGATGTTGAATTGGGGCATTCTGTGGTACAGCTCTATCCTCTTCACGTCCTGGGTAATGTTTTGAACAATGCCTGCACAAGGCTATAGTTGTTTCTCAGAGTGTCCAGCTTGAAAGAAATAGTTCAGATAGATCAGTTCAGGTAGGGGAAGAGATAAATAGCACCAGGTGGCAATGAATGGCCCAGTGCCTCAGCAGATGATCTCAGGGGGGTGGCCAGCTTCATAGGAGTGAAGGTAGCATTTTAGTATTCTGTGTCCAAACTGTATGGACCTTTGAAAGTTGTAAAGCAGCCTCTGTGCTCAGAAATCAGTTGGGATTAATTAGCAGATGCAGTAGCAGTGGAGTAAGAAGAGTCTATATGCTCCATCTGTTGTGTCCAAATGATTTTCAAATAAATTGCTACTTCATTTAGAGTGTGTTGAAGCATTTCCACCTGGATGTGACTAAGGTGTGTATGATAGTGGTAAAATTTACTATGTCCAAGAAAAGCATCCTTCTGATCTCAAGAATCACCCTACTATTTTGGATAGATTATTGACAGGTAAGAAAGTATGTACATACACACCTTGCTATACATAAATAAATAAATAAATTTATTGTCATTGTAAGTCTATACATAGTATACACTTACAACGAAATTCACACAGACACCCAGAGACCAGACCCACATGCACATACATTAAAAAAACATCCCCAAACACTCCCCCGCACTAAAAATACAAACATCTACACTGCAGGCTAAGTAACACTGTCCAACTGTTCACTACTGGTGGTCTTTAAGTTCATTATTAAGTGCAATTATAGCTCTGGGATAAAAACTATTCAGAAAACGTGTGGTCCGAGTCTTAATTGTTCTGTATCTTCTGCCAGATGGCAACAGTTCAAAGAAGTTGTAAGCAGGATGGGAAAAGTCTCTAAGGATGTTGTGTGACTTCCTCAGACATCAGAAGATGTCATCCAGGGTTGATAGCTGGAGCCTGATGATATTCTGGGCAATTTTAATGGTTCTCTGTAGAGCTTTTTTGTCCGCTACAGAGCTACTCCCAAACCATACAAGAATGCCATAGGTTAGGACACTCTCAATAGTGCTACGATAGTAGGACAGAAGTAAATGCTGAGATAAATTTAACTTCCCGAGCATTCTCAGGAAATACAGCCTCTTCTGTGCCTTCTTCACTAGCATGTTGGCATTTATAGTCCACGAGAGGTCCTCTGAGATGTAGGTGCCCAGAAATTTAAAACTACCAACCCTCTCCACTTCCTCGCCATTTATGTACAGTGGTAAATGTACATTTCTCTTCCTCCTAAAATCAATTATGAGTTCTTTAGTTTTTTTGATGTTAAGTGTAAGATTATTTTCTTTACACCAGAGTATCAACCCTTGTACTACCTTTCTGTAAGCAGACTCATTGTTCTTATTTATGAGCCCCACCACTGTCGTATCGTCCGCAAATTTAATAATTGTGTTGGTGTTATACAGTGGGGTGCAATCATGTGTGTACAGGGAATAGAGGAAGGGACTTAGCACACAGCCCTGGGGAGCTCCTGTACTTAGTACCAAGGTAGAAGAATGGTGAGATCCCATCCTTACTGACTGTGGCCTATCTGTCAGAAAGTCCTTTACCCACACACAAATCTTCTGAGGTAATCCCAGGTTGAACATTTTAAACATTAATATCTTGTTGCTCAGTAGATTTCTTTCAGCTGGAATTTGGTTTTGCTGACACAAGGGAAAAAATGATGTTTTGCCAGCAAACCCAACCCTGATTAAAAGAGTACATTCAGCAGTAAGATATTAATATGTATATATATGCATGCACGTGTGCATATATGTGTAACTCACACGCAGACGCAGAATGGTTCTTGACCTCATTATGATGCAATTTAGCAGCATAGCATGCAAAGTATAGTAATCAGAGCTTCTACATGTGCACATCTTTTCATGCAGCTGAATGAAAATTGAGATTTCTGTCCATAGTCATCATTACACCCTTGTTGTGGTAAATCCAATGCTTTGAATCCATTAACCTTTCATTGTATGGTGCTACCATCCAGTGCTAAAGATTAGCTACTGACACATTTATCAAAGGATGATAAATGAGCTGTCCTTTTAGATGTCTGATTATTTGACCTTTATTCAGTTAAAAGCAAAAGGAGCTGACGATGTTAAGTGGCTGCCAGTTTAGAATGAAATTGAAACCCAGGAAATGAATGCTTGGAATTGTCTTCAACAGTGCAAAGTTAGGCCATCAATTTAAGTTTAAAGCAAACAAAACAAAATCAGATGTAAACTGTTATTTCATTAATACGGTTGTTATAGAAAACAAACTCCAAAGAAGTGTTGTATTCTTTGAGGAGGCCAGTGTGTTCCAGAAAGGTCAAATTTCATTAAGATTGCTCAACAGTAGTTAGGAAGTCTCAAATTCTGAAAACAACATTGGGAGGAATGTTGCTGTCTGACTACAGCAGCATATGACACTATGTAAAGCCATATCCAGTTGTTCTATAATGCAGTTGCCAGGTCAGGGATTCTGACCTCTGAGCATCTCTCTAAGGGCCCTGCAGAACTTTATGGACCTCTAGGGAAACATCAGAAGACTATGTTTATCACAGTGGCCATTTATCCCCAAAAAGGGTTAATTACAGAATGAAATCAATTATTTCCAATCATAACAAAACTCATCTGAGTATCAAGGTATCCATCTTTCCACTGTTGCAATAAGGTAACATTAGCTTGTCTATTTCTACAAGCGTTATTGAGCTACCTTGCTTCTATGTGCCATTACGTAAAAACACAAAGTCTTATGGAAAATTGTATGCACAAATGCTTCAACAGAAATTGCCATATTGTATTATAAGTATGAAAAGTTGCAAATAAGAAATAATTCAAAAACAAAACTTAAGTTGTAGGCAGAAATTGGATCGTGTTTCAAAATTACAGGAGCATGCATTTTTAGCTTATAGCCTGAAAAGTCACATTGAAAAGATAGCAGGGAATACATCTCTTAAAATATTAAATTTCTTAACATTAAAAATCTATGAAAGAAAAATATAGTACTTAGCAGAGAGTGCAAGGTATGGGACCTGCAAATCCTACTCCATATTTCCACAGCATACAGTAAATGAATTCAACTGTCAGGAATATTACTGTAGAATATTACCTTCCTTGGCTGGAGAGCTAGCTAATTGTTTTGCAATGACTATAGTAAACTATTGTTCAAGACCCAATTCTAAAATACTTTCATTTTGAGGGCTACCTGAAAATTTGCTCAGGCAAAGAATGATGTGCCTGAATAGAAGAAAGGTTTTGCTCATGTGTAGCCTTGAAATGTGAGCAAGAATCCAGATTATCCAGGGTTTTTGCTCTTGTATAAGGCCCCCACACAAGCAGCAACCTCACTTTTCTGACTCCACCCTATTTGCATGAGCAAAGCAATAAGAGAGAGGGCAGGGATAATTTCTTCCTGTTGATGATCATGGACTGGAGACCAACTCAGTAGGGTTGTAGAAGTCTGTCATTTCTTACCAGAGTATAAAATGTTGGCTGTTTCCATCCTCAATCCAATTAAGCTCTTGAATCAAGCTAACATTTTTGCTTTAAAACAAGATCCTGTTTATATTGAACTGATCAATTTCATCCACTTTCATGACACTGATTGCAGCTAAATTCTATTAAGAATAATGTTTTAGTTCTTCCTCTTGACATGAAAACATTTTATTCATCATAATAAAAAGATGTGAAGTAATTAGGAAAAGCCCACAGGACTTTTATCATTGGTTTGAGATAATAGCCCTAAAATAAAAACCTTAAACCTTCTGTGTAGATTATAGTTATTTTTACATAGAAAATTATCTAAATATATTAACTATTCTAAAAAACTTTCATTCAAGAAGGATGCAGTACTTTCCATCCCATAAAATGCCCAGAGGAAGAAAAGTATGGAATTGAACTAAGATCCATGAAAATTGGCATAGCTGTAGCAAAAGTGCTAGTTTTCATTAAGATTTATCTATCCCCCGGTTGGAAGAGTGTTTTATCTAAATGAACTACAGAGCATACAGCTATTCTATCAGGATTAATTTAAACTTTTATTATGAAACTGATATGCAGTATTGTTGCTAATCTGAGTGGTCAGTTAAAGCAGACTATCTCTGTATTAAGATATTTTTGATTTGTTTAGAAGAAAATAAGGCAACAAATATTCTTGAACAGTAAAGATCTTTTGTATCTGCATAAAATCACTGTATGTAAATCAATGTGATTTACAGAAATAGGCGTACCATTCAGCAGTCAGTTCGATGGGTCTACCCTCTAATTCAGACTAGCAACAGGACATTGCTTATAATAAAACAGGCCTGATTGTCAGGATTACAAAGTGAGTATCACAACAAAAGAAGCAAGAGAGGAGAGAAAACAGCAAACTTTTCATACTTCTAATATTATAGATGTTGAGTCCTCTACATCCCGTCAATTCCAGTTCTTGGAAAAATGAGGTATGTTTATTTGAGTAATTAACACACCCACTGTTTTCCAATCTCTTTTAAAAAATGATATGCTTTCCAAATACCAAAGATACTGGCAAACAGGGGCCAGCTCAACTTTTGATTTTTTAAAAAAAGGGGGGGCCCTCCAGAGGCTTAATGTCTGTGGTTCCGGATTGGACATCCCTGTAGCAAAAAGGTATTTTGAATCTTCCCAAACTGGTCTGTAGAGAGAGGTTCTCCCTTGAGCGAGACTTGACCACACCAGCACCTTCTGTCAAGTTGCAGAAAGATTCGTGGACGTTTGAATTACAAAGTTTGTTAGAAAGTAGAGTTCTCACATCTTCCTCTCCTCTTTCTCCACATAAGATTATTCTTTCCCCACTCCCATAACATTCTTCTGACTCTTAGACAGCACTGCTGGTTATTTCATTTAAAAAACATAATGAAACCTCTGAAGCATGGACCTGCCATGTGAATAGCATCGGAGATTCGGTTCTAGAACACATAGTAATGGGATATGTGTGGTGTGATCAGTGTCCTGAGGCAAAATTAACACACAAAGCCCTGCAGGTGAGCTGGATATGTGACATAGCAAAGACTAAAAGTAGCATTTCTCACCCAGAATTCTTGTGAGAAATTTATTTCTATAAATTTATTTATTTCTACCAAAACTCAGAGGACTGAAGAAACATTATGTGATGAGAATTCTCCAATTCCCCCCACCACATTCTTAAAGAGACTTCTTGTGCAGCCTACTAGAAGCATGGGTGCTGTTTTTCATGGAATCAGAAAGCACCCATGAGTCGTCTTCAACCCTTGTCAATGCAGGAATCCACAACTAAAGTGTCCCTGATAGATGATCATCCAATTTCTGTTTAAAAATCTCAGTTGAATACGAGCTAACCATTTTCTGGGGCAGTCCATTTCAGAGATTGATAGCTTTTACCATCCGGACGTTGTCCTAAATATTTCACCAGAATCTCCTTCTTTTAATCTGAAGCTAGATTGGTTCAGGCCCTTCTTTCTTAAGGAGCAAATGACAAGTTTGATTTATTTTGTGTGTGACAGCCGTTCAGATATCTGAAGCCTTTAATGGTCAAAAAACAATGATATCAGGAAAACATGTTTAGCAACATGAAGGAAGATCCTGTAACAACCCATGGAAACTTCCTGCAAGATCAGTTCATCCCATATAATTTCCTTGTGTATAGCACAGTATTGTGTGATGCATAATTTTTGTGTAAAGGTATAGTCACATACATGATTTGCCAGGAGCAAAATGAGGTGTTATAGTGGTTACCGCTAGTGTAATTGTATCATTATCTGAATCAGCCAATGTGAAACTTAGGCCCAAATCCTATGGAAGAAAACCGCTTGCATGAGGGTGATCATGCAAGCAGTGAGTCCTTCTATCCATCACACTGTAGGCATGCAACTGTGTGCCTGATTGCTTCCTTTGCCAGAGGAGATTGAGAGCACAATAGATGACCAACAGCAAAAGTAGGGTCACTTGTATGATTGTTTATTTATGTTACATGATCCTGATGGGACCCTGTCCTTAGAAACCTAATTAAAGATGAAGATGTGTTGGGGAGGTGTTCTTTATTAGAGGGGAAAACACTGAAGAATCAAAATAGAGACCCCAAAGCAACATCCTGATAGCAAAAAGCTAGTATAAATAACCAGAAAGCTGGGGAAAAAAAGTCATGGCACATATTATTGATGAAAGGAACAAACTGTCAAAGAGAGCAATGTGAAAACCTACTCCATCATTTAGCCCCCAAACAAAAGAATAAATAAACAAATGGATTGTGTCCAAGACTGATTTATGAGTGTTGTAACTGACATACTATAGCATGGAATCAAAGTGGGGAGAGCACCACTCTTGCTATCTTAAAACTCTTCCCTGCTGAACCCTTTCACTTTTGCAAAAATACAAATGGCTTAATTCAGGAACAACAAACAAGCTGGCCATTTTGTTTAGATAGTTTGGCATCAACAAATGACACCACGTCTTACATGATCAAGATGGCAATCTATAACATCAGCCCTAGGCACAAGCGCTTCTCATAGAAAAATAAATAACCAGAAATAATTCAGTGTAGCAGCCAGAATGGGTGTGAAAGTCTCTTCATAGTTCCCCTCCCCATTAGAACTCTGTTAGAAACAAAACAAATCAACGTTAACACCCTTAAGTTAGAGAAGTATGAAAGAATAAATGGCCCAAATTCAGTTGATAGTCCCAGCTAGAGTAGATCCATTGGATCTGTTGCTGAATGTTAAGTGAACACTTATGTAAATTCCATTCATTCCATGAGCCTGCTCTAGTTGAGATTAGCAAGTAGATTGAAGATCACTGTCTGAGCTGGGTGAAAAGATGGCCGCTCCACTCTCCACGCATGCTGTTAGGAAGGCAGGGATGAAAACAGTAGACCCATTTTTCTCAATGGTTGGAAAACATGCCAACAAGAAAGGACAACAAGACCACTGGATGCTCCTTTGTTGGGACCAAGCGCCTGATCACATAGGGGAAAATGCAGGAAATACTGATTTCCCCCCCCCCCTCTTGATCACATGACCTAATGGGAAATCATTTTTTGAATCATTTTTTCCACTATAGTTCATTTCCTTAGCATTCAAATGTTGCATTTCTCAAGAACCATGAGGCTAGAGAGCAATGTCTGCCTCATACAGTCTTGAGCAAGGCATGTCTCTAGGCTCAAGAACAATAAAGCAGATGCTTTATCATGTTCCTAGATTGGCTGTTTCTGCCTTCTTCTGCCAGAGGCTGCTCCCTCAGCAGGAGATTGTGCCATCTAAGCTTGCCCTGGCCTCCACCCTCCAGAATTAAACACAGAGAATGGAAAAATGTCAGGGGTTTTGAAGGGCAACTGCTGTTCATTACTGAGTTTATTATTTGAAGAATAAAAGTTTGGCATTAAGGTCCAAGTAGGAAAGCTGGCATCCTTTCTGCACTGGGCTTCTTAAGTAAAGCTTGGGGGTTCCTAGATATTACAATGCACGTTATACTTTCGAACGGCCATTCTCAACCTTTTTTTTTTGGCCAGGGACCTTTGAGGAGCTCTTCTCAGGTACCAGGGTCCCCTGTCAAACAAGGAAAGCCTTGGGCTGTGTCCAAACAAGGACACAGCACAAACAGATACCTTTCAGATACTTCTCACATTTTTCACACTGTGTCCCCCTTCAAATGGGCCAAGGACCCCCAGGGAGCCATATGGCCCCCATTGAGAAAGGCTGCTTTAGAAGATAAGGCCAGGGTTTGCTCTGTGTCCCTGATAGCACATGCCTGTCTCCTGTCACTGTTTGTTGCTCTGACACCCCCACAGTGGCTTGCAGTTGTGGCCCATTGCCCCCATTAAGTTCTGGATAGTTACTATGCTCACTTTGGTTTGCCCTCCAGGTCTTTTGGCTCCATTACCTTCTGGGCACTTGCTACATCCATGTGGGGTCATTGCATTGGCCTTTCATCCCTATTAAGCTGTGGGAAACTCCCACGCTAGTTTGCAAAACTGGCCTATTGGCCCACTAAGTAGTTTGCTATGTCCATTCATCAAGACTACACTTTCTCAGCAGACCTTACTCAGCACTTAACTGGCCTCATCCATGCTATTCCAGCCTCTCAGTGTTTTGGCCATTTGCTATGCCATCTCCACCTTAGTACATTTGTTCCATCCGGTGTTCTTGTTCCCTAACAAGTCTTTTGCATTTGAGCTTCATTCAAATCTATCTATCTATCTATCTATCTATCTATCTATCTATCTATCTATCTATCTATCTATCTATTCATTTAATTTTTATAACATCCATCTGGCTAAAGGCCACTCTGGGCAGTTTGCAACACACACAAACAACATAATTAAAAAACAATTTAACAGAACAGAAAATAAAAATAATAAAATACAAATAAACAATGCAATCAAAAGCATTAAAATACATTTGCATTAAAAACATTTAAAATGGCAGACTTGGTCAAGTAGGCTAACTAAGCTCAGCTGAATCCACAGGTATAATATTTTGGAATGCCTGCCTAAATAACAGCGTTCTTTGTGTACCTTTAATTATCTTTTGGACCTGCAAAAGAGCAAACAGCTCTAACATGGGAATCCTGTTTGGTCTCAACAGCCTGCAAAGGGTGGATCTGTTAGAATGAGTAGCTATGTGTTAGTATCCCTTATTTTTTTTTGCTCTGACACAGTTTCTCAGAGTTTCCAGTCCCCAACATTCTTGGACTCCATTTGAGAAAGAGTGATTTGGGAAACACCTTGGTCCTTTTTTTGTCTTACCAAATAGTTTAGTATCACCATATGTCATGCTCATGGGAGCCTGTCCAGTGTTTTGTTTGCTCAGAACTTTTACAATAACATGTTTGGTAGGGAGTCTCTTGTCCCACAATGCTCAACAAGGTGTTGTCAGATCTGTTGATTCTCACTCAGTCACCTACGAAGTCACATTGTGACAACTAACTTTTCCACCCTAAGGGCCTTCACTTCTTTCAGGTGGACTATGAGTCATTTTTGGAGTGAGGCCTGTCTGAATTTATAGTCAATGGAGGGGTGGGGTAGGCCAAACACGGTTGTCACTCTTTTGTGGCAGCACGGGGTGGGGGAAGGCTTATGGGATAGCACCTCAATACTTCATGTTTTCAGTATTTGCAAAGCAACCCTAGCCTCAAGCAGAACAGGAGTAGGGGCTTTGACTAGGCAATTATCCTTCAACTGGAGAGCCAAACAGAGTTGAGGGTCTAGAGAATCATCACCTCCTCCCTCTGCCAAGTTTGCTTTGCTTAGCTCCTTTGACTCAAATGTCTTTTATTGTCCCTGTTGTTATCTGCTCTCAAGTTGCCTCCAACTTATCAGGTCCTTATGAATGAGCAATCTCCAAAATGCCCTGTCTTCAACTGCCCTTTTCAATTCTTGTAAACTCAGACCTCGGTCTTCCTTTAGGGAGTCAGACCATCTCATATTGGGTTGTCCTCTTTTCCTGCTGCCTTCTACCGTTCCCAGCATTATTGTCTTTCCCTGAGAATCCTGCCTTCTCAGAATGTGGCCAAAGTTGGACAGTCTCCACTTCAATATTTTTGCCTCCACAGATAGTTCAGGCATAATTTGCTCTTAGGACCCACTTGTTTGTCAGCACCAAATTTCAAACGAATCATGTTTTTCCCCCTGTCAACTTTCCTAACTGTCCAGCTTTCACACCCATACATTTTCCCTTGTGGTAAAAAGATAAGAAGGACCTAATCTCCAGGGACACCCCCAGACAAGCTGATCAACGTGCAACATAGGATCATAAGAAGCTGCCTCATGCCATCAAGGTCAATAGTGTCAACTCTGACTGGCAATGGATCTTCTGGGTTTTAGGCAGGATTCCATTCCTTGCCTTATGTGGAGGTGCCAGGGACTGGGTTTGCTACTTTCTGCATGGAAAACATTTATTTATTTATTTATTTATTTATTTAACTTATATGCTGCCCACACTACCCAGAGGTCTCTGGGCGGCTTACAACATTTAAAATACAATAAAAAGACAAAACAATTAAAATGCAATTAAAATATATACTCTAAAAATTGCCATCGGACCCACAGCTGATATCATTTCAATTAAAAGCCTTCTGGAACAGGAAGGTTTTGACCTGGCGCCGAAATGTCATCAGCGTCGGCGCCAGACGAACCTCAGTCGGGAGGGCATTCCATAGTCTGGGGGCAGCTGCCGAAAAGGCCCTTTGTCTACAAGCCATCCCTCTTACCTCCTTGAGGGACGGCTCTTTCAAAAGGGCCCCCTGGCTAGATCTTAACTGCCGGGTAGGTTCATATGGAAGGAGGCGGTCCTTCAGGTATCCAGGGCCCAAGCTGTTTAGGGCTTTATATGTCAAAACAAGCACTTTGAATTGGGCCCGGGCAGCAACTGGTAGCCAATGTAACTTAAATAGAATCGGCTTGATATGGTCCCTAGCGGCCCCACCACTCACCAGCTGCGCAGCTCGATTCTGGACCAGTTGCAGTAGCCGGACCGTCTTCAAAGGCAGCCCCACGTAGAGCGCATTGCAGTAATCTATGCGAGATGTTACCAGTGCGTGTGTAACTGTCATGAGACTCCGCTCGTCCAGGTAGGGCCGTAGCTGGTATAATTTCCGCAGCTGAAGGAAGGCGCCTCTGGCCACCGAGTCCACCTGGGCTTCCAGTGTTAGACTGGGGTCCAGGAGCATCCCCAAGCTGCGGACCCTGTCCCTTAGGGGGAGTGTAACCCCATTCAGGGCAGGGAAATGGCCCTCCAGCCTGTCCAGTGAAGCACCCACTAACAGCACTTCCGTCTTGTCTGGATTGAGTTTCAATTTATTAACCCTCATCCAGTCTATTATCAGGTCCAGACACGAGTTCAGCACAGAAACCGCCTCACGTGGATTGGTGGAAAACGAGAGGTAGAGCTGAGTATCGTCAGCATATTGCTGACTCCTCAGCCCAAACCTCCTGATGACCTCTCCCAGCGGTTTCATGTAGATGTTAAACAGCATGGGGGACAGTATCGAGCCCTGAGGAACCCCATGACATAAACGCCATGGGACAGAGCAACTGTCCCCCAGCACCACCCTCTGGACACGGTCAGCCAGGAAGGAGCGGAACCACCGTAAAGCGGTGCCCCCAACTCCCAACCCAGCCAGCCTATCCAGAAGGACACCATGGTCGATGGTGTCGAAAGCCGCTGAGAGGTCCAGGAGTATCAACAGGGTCACACTCCCCCTGTCTCTCTCCCGGCAAAGGTCATCGTACAGGGCGACCAAGGCAGTCTCCGTACCAAAACCCAGCCTGAAACCCGATTGAAATGGATCCAGAAAATCCGTTTCATCCAGCAGCGCCTGGAGTTGCCCGGCCACAACCCGCTCCAACACTTTGCCCAAATAAGGGAGGTTCGCCACTGGTCGGTAGTTAACCACCAGCCTTGGGTCCAGGTTAGGCTTTTTAAGGAGTGGACGAATTACCGCCTCTTTCAAGGTGGTAGGGACCACTCCCTCTCTCAAAGAGGCGTTCACGGCCTCCTGGACCCAGGTGCGAACCCCCCTGGCAGATCTTCCAATTAGCCAAGATGGGCAAGGGTCGAGCGGAGTGGTGGTAGAACGGACAGATCCAAGCACCCTGTCCACATCCTCAGGTCTCAACAATTGAAACTCATCCATTAATACTTGACCTAAGCACGGCACACTGGACACATCCTCTGATTCTGCAGTAACGGTGGAGTCCAACCCACTGCGAATCTGAGCGATTTTTCCCTCAAAATGAATAGCAAACTCATCACAGCGAGCTGATGAGCAGTCCGGGACCTCCACCGGATTTCCCGGTTGAAGAAGATCCCGGACCACCCGAAACAGCTCTGCTGGACGACATTCTGAGGAAGCAATACGGCTGGAGAAATATTGCCGTTTCGCCAGCCGTATTGCCACGAAATAGGCCCGATAATGGGCTCTAAGTCGTGTTCGATCGGACTCCCAGCGGGATTTCCTCCACCTGCGCTCCAGCCGTCTCCCCTCTCGCTTCATCGCCCGCAGTTCAGAAGTATACCAAGGAGCTGTCTGGGCTCTGCGTGCAGGGAGAGGGCGCTTAGGCGCAATCGTGTCAACTGCCCGGGTCATCTCCCTATTCCATAGGGTGACCTGAGCTTCGACAGGAGCGCCGACCATATCAGACGGATAATCCCCCAGAGCGTTCAGGAAACCATCTGGATCCATTAGTCTCCGAGGGCGGATCATCTTAATAGATCCCCCACCCTTGCAGAGGGAAGAAGAAGCTAATAGACTAAACTTGACCAGGAAGTGGTCTGACCATGACAATGGGGTCACAACCAGCCGCTCCACATCCAAACCACCATCTTCCAGTCCCGTTGAGAAAACCAGGTCCAGGGTATGGCCCTTCTCATGTGTCGGGCTGATGACACATTGAGACAGCCCCATGGTTGTCATGGCGGCCATGAAGTCCTGAGCCGCCCCAGTCAAGGCAGCCTCGGCATGGATGTTGAGGTCCCCCAGCACCAACAGCCTGGGAGTCCTCAACACCAGGTCCGAGACCACCTCCGTCAGCTCAGGCAGGGAGACTGTTGGTACGCAGCAGGGTGGGCGGTACACCAACAGAATCCCTAATCTGTCTCGCAAGCCCAACACACAATACAGGCCCTCAAGACCTCCTCTCAAAGGGATAGGAAGCCTGGTCAAGGAGATAGAACTCCTATAGACTATAGCAACTCCCCCTCCCCGACCCTCCGAGCGACATTGGTGCTGGACCGAGTACCCAGGCGGACACAGCTGGGAGAGGGGAACACCACCCTCTTCTCCCACCCAGGTCTCAGTAATGCACGCCAGGTCAGCACCCTCATCCAGAATTACATCATGGATGAGGGCAGTCTTATTTTGTACTGACCTGGCGTTCATCAACAGCACCGTGTGGCTCGAGGGTTTGCTGATATGGTCACCTGATACCATCTGGTTGGGGGTAGGACTAGAAGAGGGGATAGATGTAAGGTATCTAACCTCTCTTCTCCTACGTGGGCATGTTCTACCCCCACCGCCATTCCTTCCCCTACCCAGCACCACCTCAATGGCTGCCCCCTCTAATGCCCTCCCCCCTTCCTGTTCCCTCAAATCCACTGTGGGTCTCTCTTAATTGATGGCAGTAAAATAAGTAAAAAATAATAAATAAAACCCTTCTAAAGCCCCTTCTCTTCCCCCCCCCCCCAGCCATGTGGCTGATGTTGAGAGGGGGTGAGGCAGCCAGGAGCAGCAGGGCCCAGTCCTGCAACAACAGAGGGAGACTGAGCCGGCTCCCTTGGAAAGGAGCTGGCAGCTGGCAGGAGCCCAACCACAGTCCCACTGCCTCTCACACAGTGAGCTGTGGCCGGCAGATAGTCTTTGGCTCCTCCTGAGTGCAGGAACGCTGGTCCGGTGGGTCCCAAGAGCAGCTCCGGCTTAAAAGCCCTCTCTCCCCCTGAGCCAGGTGGCTGATGTTGAGAGGGGGTGAGGCAGCCAGGAGCAGCAGGGCCCAGTCCTGCAACAACAGAGGGAGACTGAGCCGGCTCCCTTGGAAAGGAGCTGGCAGCCGGCAGGAGCCCAACCACAGTCCCACTGCCTCTCACACAGTGAGCTGTGGCCGGCAGATAGTCTTTGGCTCCTCCTGAGTGCAGGAACGCTGGTCCGGTGGGTCCCAAGAGCAGCTCCGGCTTAAAAGCCCTCTCTCCCCCTGAGCCAGGTGGCTGATGTTGAGAGGGGGTGAGGCAGCCAGGAGCAGCAGGGCCCAGTCCTGCAACAACAGAGGGAGACTGAGCCGGCTCCCTTGGAAAGGAGCTGGCAGCCGGCAGGAGCCCAACCACAGTCCCACTGCCTCTCACACAGTGAGCTGTGGCCGGCAGATAGTCATTGGCTCCTCCTGAGTGCAGGAACGCTGGTCCGGTGGGTCCCAAGAGCAGCTCCGGCTTAAAAGCCCTCTCTCCCCCATGTGTACCTACCAAGGTACTGGCTCTCCAAGTGGTTTCCTCTGCTCCAAATGATATGCCACAGAAAACAACAAACAGAAAACTGTATATTTTTGTACCAATGGCAGTCCTCATAACATTTAGACTGCACAAATGTCTACTGTAGATATTGCCAGGTTCAGTTAGAGTTTCCTGAGTCTTTTGTACACAAAGCACATATTGTTTTTTAAAAAAAGCTTTCTTACATTTGGGAGAAAGCAAAATACTTCCCACTTGAGTGTTTTGGGGGAGGGAGGGACCTTTTTTTGGACTATAACTCCCAGAAGTGCTCAGCCAGTGAAGATGTTGGTAGGAGAATTCCTGGGGGAGGGGGGTATAATCTTTAAAAAGATACTTTTCCAAGCTCTGCCTAAATGTGTGCTATGCATGAGATGCCCCCTGAGACACGCAGTGGGGCTGACAACTGGCATAAATACTAATTGGGAAATGCTATAAATGGGTACCAATCTGAGTACCCTGTGCCTACTTCCAATTAGATCTGTCAAACAAACAAAAAAACCCTCAGTCCTTTAATAACAGCAATTGAACTTTTGAACCCTTGTTAAATGTTTTTACACTGTTATGTTTAATTAAATAAACTCCATTGGTAATCATCACAGCTGTCTGATTTACTGGTTTGGGGTGAGGCAGCAGTTAACCACTAATAAATGGATGATACTTATTACTATATTTATTATTTACAGGTCTCATTTAAAGCTGGCAGCCATGTGTAGCATTGCAGGAGCACAGCTACAACATCAAGTGATGGCTTAGGTGTGAGGAGGAGCCACAGATCTAACATCAGTGATAAGATTTCAGTGCCATAGAACATATTAAAATGGAGTGAGGTGAACAGTGTTTATATTCATGGGAGATCTGATGTATACTCCCCACTACTGCACTGTGCTAGCAGTTCTAAGGTCCAAAGTTCACAAGAGGTTTCATGGGGATTCTCTCTGTGTACCGAGAGGAAGAAAATAAAAATTGCTTGTTTGCTGGAGCACTGGGCAAAGTCTTACATAAGTTGTCAAGCAAACACATCTGGCTCTAAGAGATTTTGCCATCTGAGGTAGAGCAGCGATTGGCAGTATCCCTGATCCAGGTCAAGAAGCACATTACCCAAAGCCAACCAAAATACTGTGACATGTGAGATAGAAAATAGAATGAGCACCACTGCTCCTTCCTGATGGTGCAAACACAATCATTGCAAAATCTGCTGGCTGGATAAATCAGAGTGGAGCCCCTTTGCATGTTCAGCTTTATCATCCAAAGAGTAGCGACACTTTAGGAACTCACTTTTTCCAAATATTGATACAAACTGAGCTGATTGCACTTTTCTATTCAATGTGCAAATTGGAAGTTAGTTAATAATCAGGTTTAGCAATTCCCAAATATTCCAATGCAGTTCTCAGCTCAAAATATATATAAATTTTAAAAGGTGTCTTTTCAGAGAACATGTGCTTTAAATGCAAATCTTCATGTACATGTTCTGAGAAATGACAGATGAATGAAGAAAAAATGTAGTATGTATGTACAGTGAACATATGCAACCTGAAAACAGATTGATCCATCCATCCGTCCAAACAATAAGTACTGTAATCAAGTGATGAATTGTTAGTGGCATAACAAATGAAAATACAGGCCACTAGTTGCATGCTGATCAATTCAGTGTTGTATTTGCCAGCTTTTTATATATTAGGAACTTCTTGGTCTCTAATGTCTGATGGGTGGAGATGGGGGTAAAAGTTGTTGTGTATTCTGCCACTGGCCATGCATGATTTGAGGAGGACATTCTGTACTTACATAATTCTTGGTTATACTGAGCTATGCCTATTCGCCAAGAATCACACACAGATACGAGTATATGCAGAGGATAGAATGTTCCAGGATAGAATGAAGATCTATTTTGCAGCCACGCTACATAGAACAGTTTGAGACCACTTCAACTGCTAAGACTGTATCCTACAGCAGTGCTTCCCAATCTTGGGTCCACAGATGTTTTTAGAATACAACTCCTAGAAATCCTGGCCAGCACAACTAGTGGTGAAAGCTTGTAAGAGTTTTAGTCCAAGAACATCTGGTGACCCAAGGTTGGGAATCACTGTCCTACAGGATTCCTTTCCTAATTTGGTGATGTACTTAAAATTCTTTGCTGGAGCCCTATAGTGCTGTAGTTCAGGAGAATGTACCAGAGCGCTCTTGCAGAGAATTCCAAGTACCTCACCAAAATACAAAGCCCAGGATTCGCCCGGGACAAAGTCATTACAGTTAAAAGTTATATCAGATAGGGAGGTGTACTGTATGAGGCTGAATGCTGGCAATCTATGTGTTTCTGAGGTGACAAATTGTAGGGAACTGGCACATCCAATAGAAACCAAAAGATACAGGGAGAAACAGTCTCAGGATGTCTGGGGTAAATAACAATATGTTGTGTCTTGATTAAGTGGTGAAAAGCTTTAAAAACTTTCTTGCTTTACGCGTTTCGGCAGGGCCTTCATCAGAAGCAAAATCTTTATATTTCTCTGGTCTGTATCCCAAGCTAATCAGGAATCTGGCATTTACTTTCACCAGTCTTTGTGTAAAGATTAATAAAAGAAAGTGCTTAATTTTTTAAAAAAAAGTAAAATAATCATGAAAAGAGAGAGTAAGAAAAGGAGTGGGAGAAGAGAACAATCCAGCTGTCTCTTTCTGTTCTGCTTTTTTTTTGCCAACGATTTTATCTGAATTTTTCCATGGTTTCTCCTACTGAAGAGGTTGCCACATTATCCAAATGCATGGATAACCATAACAGTATGATCTAGTTTTTAAAAAGGTATTGTTCAAGAGCAGATGGCAGTGGTAACGCTTACTGGGAAATATTGTCTTCCAGGATTCATTTTGGATTCTGTCAGTAATTCTAAAGTGTAACATTCCTTGCTATCATTGCTCCTGCAGCACATTAAGCTTTTATGCAAGTAGAAGTTAATTACATATGATGACTAAACTCCAGGGATCATAATTAGCTGGAGTGAATGACTGCACATCAGTAATTAAATGTCATTCCACTTCATCGTACCAATCTTGAAGCCCAGCCCTTAAAATGTCATAGGTGTTGGCTTTAGCTGCACCTATAGGGCAGTCTTTGAAAGAATCACAAATGTTAAACACTGGTCAGAACTTTGTTAAGTAGAAGCAATAATTAATAATTATGTGTCAGGGCCATCATTTATGCAGTAGACAGATCAAACATTTTTCTAAGCTAATCTGAGCAAAAAGCAGAGGCTCTGTCAGAGACCAGCTTGGTTTCTCTTTGCCCTTTCCCCCTACTTTTCAAATTTATGCATGAGTTCTTCCCCCTCTTCAGATTATTTTCTGCATGGCAGGGTGGCTGAATAGCTGCCCTTGTACTCTTTAGCCATTGAATATCTAAAAATAAATCACCACACAGAAAGCCATGATTAACGGTATATGGGACTGAGGATTTCATACGGAGAAAGGATAATTTGTGGCATTGCGCAGAGGATTTGCCTCAGTGAAGCAGACGCACCAATGTGGCTGAAAGGGACCTCCCTGACATCATTCATTGGGCATTGCTTATAGAAAGACCGACACGCAAACTGGTCACACTCCGTGAACTTGCAGGCGCTGCTGTCACTTCTCATTTAAGGGCCTCGCAGAGCAGTGGTAAGCATTTATAAAAAAAACAAAGCTTGAGGAAAAATTATTTCAGATCACAACTTTCAGAATTCCTAGAGTCCCATGCTAGCCAGGGCAATTCTGGGTACTGCAGTCCATATATATGTATTCTATGCTCTGTGAGACCCCTGGATTCAGTTCCCCAATCTCTAGCCAAGCAACCATCCATTAGAATGAAAGCACAGTCTGAGATACTGGGAAGCTAAGTCAGAAAGCCAATGCTTGTTTGAAGGAACAATGTACTGTATATCATGGCAGGTCATTGGAGAAACTCAGCATGTCAGATCTTGAAATCCTGTTCCCCTCATTCAGTGAGAGCTAATTTACCTAAAGAGCAGATCATCTGATAAAAACTGTTTCTAGATCGTACCAGTTAATATTTTTCGGGAGCAGCTGTGTTAGTCTGTTTCAACAACAATAGAAACAAAAACAAAGATAAAAATATTGCTACGCCAGTGTCTGAAGAAGAGAATTCTGCCCGCAAAGCCTTACCTGTAATAAATGTATTAGTCTTAGAGGAACCAGTATACTTTTTTGTTGTCATTGTTTCAGGTATGATTATCTTTCAATTGTATTTGAAAGAAGTCATGTGACTAAATGTTCCCCTGTACAGTAAAAAAAGAAAGAAAGAAATTTCAAGATCGTCAGTTCTAGTCTAGCTTTCTTTCTGAAAAAGCAATTTCACAGAAGAGTAGAATAATTGAGTTGGGCCTATAAGGCAATCAAGTCCAACCCTCTGCTCAATGCATGAATTCAAATCAAAGCAGATCTGATAGATGGTTGCCCAGTTTTCTCTTGAATGCCTCCAGCATTGGAGCACTCACTGCCTCCTGAGATAATTGGTTTCATCATTGCACTGCTCTAACAATTAAGAAGTTTTTTTCTGGATATTCAGCCGAAATCTGGCTTCCTGTAGCTTCAACCCATTATTATGTGTCCTGCAGTCTGGGACGATCAAGAACAGATCCTGTCCCTCTTCTATATGATTACCTTCCAAGTATTTGAAAAGTGTTGTCAGTCTTTCCTCATTTTCTACATCAGTGGTAGAAATACATTTGTGACAGGAGTTCTCCCTTTTTCTCACTGCTTGAGTCTCACCCATATTCTCCTCAGGACAAGAAGCCAACCAATATCAATTTTGCCATTAAAGACTGACAGAAATATGAAGGACATAGAGAAGGCCACATCAAGGAACGGACAATTTATTTAATAGGATTGCCATTTTGCTGATTTCCTTCTAGTATTCAAATGATAGAGAGGCGGAGCCATTGGGAGCTAGAAGCTTCATCTCCAACTCAAATCAATCAGTTGGAGTTCTTGGATTTAATAGACCAACAGTCTGTTTTTTCACTACCATGCAGGGCTTGTCTCTAGGCTGAGTGAGGGAACTACTTCAGGTAGCACATGCTGAGGTAATGGTAGTGAGTAGAGATGGGGACAAATATAAAAACGGATCGGCTTTTTCAATGAAAATAGCCGATTCGTTAAATATTTGTCCCTTCATATTCGTGGGTTCCAGAGACCCCCACGAATACGAAGGGACGAATATTGACCCGTTTTTATTCGTCCTTCATATTTTTAAAAAACCCAACAACAACCATTCTGCCTACCGGCCGCCGATCACCTGATTGGCGGCCGATAGGCAGCCATCACCACCCCACAGCCACCCACCCACCCAGTCTACCCCACCCCCTTCCTTTCCCTACCTTAGCCCTCCCCCACCCCCACCGACACCCCCTTCCTATTTAAAAAAAACCAAAAAACACCATTCTGCCTACCAGCCACTGATCAACTGATTGGCGGCAGAAAGACAGCCATACACCCCCACAGTCACCCAACCCCACAGCCTACCCCCACCCTCTTCCTTTCACTACCTTAGCCCACCCCCACCGACACCCCCTTACCTTAATCGCAGCTGCCGAGGTCTGCTTCTGGCCTCCCAGCCACGCATATAAAAAGGGAGACTGGCTGTCCTTTACAAAGATGGCGGCTGCAGCTTCATTTAGGGTAGGGAAGCTGCAGCTGCCATCTTTGCAAAGGACAGCCTGGATTCCCTTAAGGTAGGCTAAGGGAGTGGGGGGGTAGGCTGTAGGGTTGGGTGGCTGTGGGGGGGGTGGCTGCCTTTCTGCCGCCGATCAGCTGATCGGTGGCCAGTAGGCAGAATGGTGTTTTGGTTTTTTGGTTTTAATAGGAAGGGGGGTGTCAGCGGGGCTGGCGGGTGGAGGGGGGCAGCAGGGGTGGTTTTTTTTTTAAAAAAATACCCCCCCACGAATCGATGAATATATTCGTTATTCATCGCTTCATGGGGGCAACTTCGTGCTTCGTGAGTTGTCAACTTTTGACAACTCACGAAGTCGGACGACTCGCCAAATCCCCATCTCTAGTAGTGAGATATCAGAGAACAGTGTAATGTGTGCCGTGTTTTGTGGTCCCAAACCAAGACTGACTGGAATAGGAGCTGACATCTATTTCAATATTGACAATGAGGCAGTCTCCTCCTCATACTGCCACTGCAGTCAGTTTCTGATCATGGAATTGACGGAGAAAGAGAGAGAGAGAGACCATCTTGTATTTTGCCTCAGACAGCAAAATGTCCTAGGCCAGTGCTACCTGCAGAAAAAGAACACATTTCACATCAGTTCCTTGCCCAGAATGGATCTGGAGGTCATTTACCCCATTTACCCTACCACACATGCATTTTGCAACTTTCAGTATTTTTCCTCATCATAAAAAAAAAGAAAAGAAAGAAAAAGAAAACTATACTTTTGCATATTGATGGAATGAGTGAATTATAATTGCCATGATAAAGTGCATTCTGCTTTCAGTCTGCTGGATTAAGTAGCCTGCTACCATATGTCATCTTCCCTTCTTTCTCACTCACCACCTGAGACAAAATTGTCCAGTGCCAGTATGGTGAGCATCGGAATCCAACAGAAACAGATGGTCGAACTGTAGCTAAGCCAAGGAGGGAGGACTAACTGAAGGAGAATTTTAGTTCTTCTTTGACATTTCAAGTCCCAGCAGCCAATGTCAAGCCAAGTCTTAAACAATGAGAAGTTCTGAACACTGCACATTTGCTATCCACTGGTCTCCAAAGTGAAGGGGAGGCATAAGAGTGAGTCGCTATTGACTGAAAGACAAAGAGGTTCTGACACTTTCATCAGTCCACTGTATCTGCTTCTGTTCTCTTTTTGTTTGCTTGTTTGTTGCGAGATGCAGAACAGACTGAACAAAACTTGCAAGGACAATTAACTGAGGAACTATAAAATGATTTATTGCAAAAGCTTGGGGCCCCAAACCTAAATTTTTCAGATGCCTGCAACTGTTTTCTAAAGCTGGAGCAAGGCTACATTTCATAACTGTTGGTTGGCACAGTCATTGGGATAACAGTAGTGAAAGTGGGGACATTATCTCCCCTGTACTTTCTTGTGACCTGCTGTGGGGAACAAGAAATTGGGCTGTGTGATGTATTTGGTTTTGGGGTTTGTTGTGGTTGTTTTGCTCACCAGCCGGAAAAAAAAACCCCCACCAAGGGTCAGGTCAGTGTTACCTCCAAATCTGTCAGTAGGAAGGGTGTGTTCAGAGATCTGTCATGTTCCTGTCAGAGGAGTTGTCCAGTGAGGACAAGTTTGTAACTCCAGTATCCAATAGGGATGAAGAATGTTCATACTGCAGATCTTAGAGTCTCAGACAGAAACCAGAGTCTGTGGGTGAGAGGGGTTCAGGGGCTGAGTAAGAGGAGAAAGTGGGACCTCCCTACTCCACAAATCCACACTTTGCCTTGAAACCTCAATCAGTTTACTTCACTATTTCCTTGCAGGAAGCTACATACTTCTGAGGAGGCTCTTTCTCTTGAGGAGCTCTCCCCCACAGTAGAGCACTTACCTTGAAACCTCAAGGCAAAGTGCTCTACTGTGGGGGAGGGCTCCTCAAGAGAAAGGGCCTCCTCAGAAGTAGGTGGCTTCCTGCAAGGTAGTAGTGAGGTAAACTGATCATTATGTAGATTAAGGCACCTGCCTCTGGCAGATAATTGAGGCAAAATGGCAGCAAATTATGAACTATTTGAGTGCATCTCCTTGGTTCCAAAAAGAGCAGAATATGTGAAGACAGCCTCACACATTAAAGTTTTCCAAGAACTCAGCATTATGTTCCAGAAACGTATTCAGAATCAGGATGGAAATCCTCTGAGGGGGGAGTGCAGGCTGAACCATTCATTTGGGATTCTGCTGTTAAAGGGGAAGTGTACAGCCCTTCTTCTAGAGACAGTCCACAAAACAAAGTATCTTATTCAGTCTTTAATGCCTCAGTTTCTTCAGACCAAAGATTGGAGTGTGCAGTTGTACCTCTAGTGAACAAATGAAGGGCCTTCTTGCTTTTAAGTTCACCCACCTGAGCCTGAATTACTGGCTCATGTAGATGAGATGCCACCACTTTTCTCTCAATCTAGGAAGGCTCACTGATGGCCATCACAGTCTCACAAGAATGTATGGGTGATGCCCTTTTCAACCAATGCCAGCTCTCAGTGGGGACTGCCACATTTACATAAAAGCTGAGTCAATGTGACCTCTCAGGAACAATAGTATGGCTATACCCAGTTATCTTGCTCTTGTTCTCTGTTGCTTGATTATCTCATTGCCAGGAACAATTAGACAGAGTGAGGCAGCCTCATCAGGTGGCAGATGCTGTTGTCGGTGGCCCACTTCTCCATATTTCAAAAGCTGTTGCCCTCTATTGGCAAAAACAGCTGTATTTGCTACAGAGCTTACCTTTAGTCCCCTGAACTTGCATTCTGCTTTTAGGTGTGTCAGGATATTATGACCCACAATATAGAATTTACTCTTTTGTACATGAACCAAAGTTTGCAAACAGTCATCCATCTTAAAACAGGTGCGCAGCCACAGAGTCAGCACATGAAGCTGAAGCAATCCATGAAATGTGTATTGGACATGAGGTAATGTCTGGAAGAAGACATCAGGTGATGTGTCCAGTGATTGGTTGTTCAAACTATATAAGTGCTACACACTATGGTGATGTGTGGAGTGTTGTGTTGGAGAGTTGCTGCCAGAAGTGTTGTCCGTTTATTTGCTGAAAGTGTTCTATTGAGTCTGTTGACTAATGTATATAGTTCTATTGTACATAGTCTGTAAATACACTGCTGGTGAAGGAACCTACTGTCTCTGTGAGTCTCTTTGCTGTCAACCTGGAAGACTGACTTGTCTCAGAGCTGTCTCTCACATCCCAAATCTTGACAAGGTATAGTAGAAGATGCTAGCCTTTCATAAGCATTAAAATAGGATTCAAACATCTGTCTAATAAGCATGTGTATGTGAAATCTTAGAAAATCTATAGAAGATGTTCCTGTCACCGAGATACAACCAAATCTGTAGCTTACTTGCATTACTGGCTGATGGGGATGAGTCGCCAGTACTTTTCCATCAATCATTTAAGAGTGTATGAGGGTTGTGGATAACCAGTCTCTCCTCTGAGCAACACACAATGAAAAAGAGAGTCAGGTTTAGTTGAAGAAGCTTATTTTAACGAACAGTTCCAACAGGCACAGGATAAGACGCTACATGGATGAAAGTTCAACATTCACACGGAGAGAAGAGATAGAATTCTTAAAAGATGTACTTACAACAATAAAATTACCCTGTTAGCACAAATGACCCTTACTCTGGGATAACAGAAGAACTTTTCAGGAAGCAAAGACAATTTGTGAGACCTTCTATTCCATAACTTTTATACCCTTTCTGCTCCTCCCTCTATGACCAAATTGCCCTCAATTAATCAGACCTGGTTATTCTCAAATGTGGATAATGATTGATCTATCTGACTGCTGTCTCTAACCCATCCTTTTCTGATAAAGGGATGCCTTTTCCAGCATAAAGAGACCCTCTTTCTGCAGCCATCTCTTTCTTCTGTTTGGGAAAAATGTCTCTTTTCAGACCCCCAAATCCTCTGGCCACTTCCAAAGTTCCAGAAGTTTATGGTTGGTCATAAATCCATGCATGCATGGATTTTGCAGTTTTTTACACCTATGTATGAACCAGTTTTAAGTTCTACTCTATTTTTGTCCCTCCTTGTTGTCCTAACCTGGTCAAGGAAACAAAACCCTCTCTTCTAGTTAATATAAACATTGAGCTTGATAAATAACCCTCAGTTTTAATAACCTTATCTATAGCTTCTTAACACATGCCTAAAATAATGGAAACCCTGATTCCTATGACCTTAAAGATATACCATCCTGAATAGACATTAAAGCAAAGAGAACCTCCCTATCCTAAAAGTGGAAAAGGAAACAAAGGCTTATATAGAAACCAACAAACTACGGAGTGAGCACCATCTTGTCCTTCACATGCAGCAGCAACATGTCTTGGTCTAACATTGGTCAGTGCCCTGCAAGCCTGGTAAAGTTCCCCAGAGGTTCATAGCCTTGCTAGAAGATAAGCCCCACAATGTATCAGATCTTCCATCTTTAAAAGCTTCCTTCTACAATCATGAAGACTAAAACCTTCCATTTCTCAAGCAAAAAAGTGCATACTTCCCTGAGAATTCAGCTGCCATTTGGGATAGTTATTTTCTCTGGCATGGAGCATATTCACATTCTCAGTAAGCACTTCCTATCAGAAGGGACATGATCCATATCTCAAACTTTTCTGTAGTCAAACATTATTCAAGAGTTGAGTGCAGTTCCCCCCCTACCATCCAGAAACTATGGACTCACAAGCCCTTACCTTAAATTTTCCAGACTGACTTTCTTTAGTACAGGTTAACCTTAAAATTGTTTGAACATAATAAAAATGTGGTGTTCAATTATTTCCTGTAAGGATCTAAAGCTTCATGTACATTAAATACTATCTTGAGAAGAAATATGCAGTTCATATTAAGAGAAGAAAGCATACCAATTTCAAGGAACATAAAACACATATTTACTGTTCCAAAGAAGAATTTTGTTTGTCAATGACAGTTTAATTAACACCTTTTTATGGTTTAGAATATGTCTTACTCCCTTCCTGCCTCAGTTGGAAAAGTGTAGCAAAAGAAAGATTAGGGTACCACTAAGCTGGAAGAGTTTTGGAGAATTAATTATGGTGACTGTCAGTGAATTAACTTTTAAAAGCGAAGAGTGTGTTTCGGTTTGTGCTTCAAGTTTGTTTCCATTTACAACAGATTTGTAATAGCAGGGAAAACAATGTGCTGACATCTGCCCCAAAATCAGCCTAACCCATAATGTGTCCATGAAGCTCCTTCACCCAAGTGAACCCACATTATGGGTTAGGCTGATTTTGGGGCAGATGTCAGCACATTGTTTTCCCTGCTATTACAAATCTGTTGTAAATGGAAACAAACTTGAAGCACAAACCGAAACACACTCTTCGCTTTTAAAAGTTAATTCACTGACAGTCACCATAATTAATTAGCCCTTTTGAGTCAAGTCAGTTAAATGACTGGAACAGCCATGACAAAGACATTCTTTGTAAGGGAATGTCTCTCTTCAAATCTTCGTCAAGCAGGTCAGTCAAAATGATCCCAAATCCAAAATGTGTCATAACTGAAAGCTATTTAGTATCCAAATGGATATCCTATATGCTTATCTGACTGCCCCCTCAGTTACATTGTCCATGTTCTCAGTAAAGCTGTGATTTCACTACTGTATTGGCTGAAGCAGACTGAGAGAATGCCATTCACATTTTGGGGAGGCACTACCTGTTCACTAATGCTATAATGACTTCTGGACATTCCTCACATTCACCGTATGTCACCAAACTTATAGAATATTGGAAGAGGTACTTCATGTTAGGTATCCACAGTTTCAGGAATTGGTACTCCTGAGAAATTCTTGTTCCCTACTTATTTGCTTGCTACATGAATCAAGAAAATTATGAATGGGTTATGCTGTTTTTCATTCTATAAGTTTTATAGATTATGGCTATGTCATGTGAAAGTGGAATTTGGAAAAGCAGCTGGCACAGCCTGTACTGAACAAATGATAAATCAAACACTCTACTAATATGAATTTCTCCAGGATGAGGAAAGTGCACTTCTCTGAAAGTTATTGGATTACAGTTCTCATCAGTCTTAGCCAGTACAGCTAGTCTGGGAATGCTGGGTAATGCAGCACAACACATACGGAGGGTTGTAATTTGCCCACTCCTGAATTATACTTGTAAACTGGGTATAGATGTACCAACTGATGGTGTGGACTATCATTTTAGATGAACAGCTAACAGTTAGTAGTACACATGTATGTGCATACATGGGATTGTAACAAATATTCTCCAACCACATCTGCATCTTTCACAAGAGTGGGCATACCTGGAGTCTGTTTATATTTGAAGAGTTGTACATCAGCGCAATTCCTAGACCATCTGCTGCAATGTTTTCCTGTATGCCAACTCTATTCTTAGGTTGAATTAGACATCCACCTTAGGTAGCTAAGTTGGCATGTCAAATCAGCAGGTATTTCATTATGCTTTCTTTAATGCTGTAGAAAAGGAATTTACACTTCGTGTGCCAAAACAACTTCACTAGACTTCAGTGCTATGCCACACAATCTGAAGTCAATCTGAAGTCAGGAAGGCGAAGGATGAAGATAGCCCTGTCTCCTCTCAGATCCCTCATATATGCATGCCCCTCTTCTCACTGATGTTACAAACAGTTGTGATTAATCAATTGCCTTCATACTCTATAGGTAAATAAAACAGAGGCCACCTGATGTCTTGATTATATGACTAAGAGACATTGGCTTGCCTATAATATTTGAGGGAAAGGTGAAAGAGGAACTCCAATACACGTAAACAATTAACTTTCACGGACAGAAGTCTTCCTGCCACTGACCATGCTATTAAGAAGAACTGTGCTTTATAGCATGATGTATCAAAGATTCCTTGCACTACTTCAAAAAATAAAATGAAAACAATGGGAGACCCTGGCTTTTGTAGAAGAGAGAAAGCCAGTCCACAGAAGAAGGAAAAAACCTACATCATTAAAGCTAAAAGAAAGGATACAGAGATGTCTTATACAGTTGGTAATAGGAGGCCAAGGTTTACACCATGAGGTCACTTCTCTTAATGTGGAGCAGATAAGTAGTGACAGGGAGTGCTATTCGCTGACAGCTATTCAGTGCAGTGTGGAAAATGATTTAGGAGCATTATTCCAATTCTTCTGGACAAGTATGTACATTGCAACTGACATTAACTTGTTGGCAGCACGTTGCTAGATGCCAGTGTCCGAAAAGTCCAAGACATCTTGAAGACAACTCAGAACAACATATCTCTTGGAATCAATTCCTTTACACTTGCTTTTCACACATAGTAGGAGATATGCATACATTTTCTTTTTAGCAGTGTGTCTAGCAGAAATTCCATACATGCAGAAATTCCATAGGTAGAAATCATTCAAGATTCTGGACTTCTGATATAAGAAACCAAAGGATTTTATATAACCAGAAGTCCATGCACTCCCCAGTTAACCTTGACATTATGAACAGAGGTCCAGGAATACATGTGAATCATTAACTTTTAAATGCCTGGTTTTCAAAGAACATCCAAATCAATATTAAGGAAGCTGTCATTCACTCCCCCTTCCTTCCTTCCTCCCTCGCTCCCTCGCTCCCTCCCTCCTTTCCTTTCCTTTGTTCTCTTAAGCAAGTTTGCTTTTTGCAATGTTTTTTTCCTGTGCTTGTCAAGGTACTGTACTGAAATAATGAGCGACAGCATTACAGTATGAATCATGAGAAACAACAGCAACATTGGTTTGAAAAACTTGAAAAATTAAATTTGAAAAATTAAAAGGTATGATGAATGTAAAAAATGGCAAACAAATAAATCTAGCTATTGTTCAGAGTTCCAAAAAACATTTTGATCAAGTTTCCCCCACTTGTATGACAAATGGCCATGCTGGCTGGGAAGTTCCAATAGTTGTGCTCCCAAACAGTAAATTTGCCAAGCTCTGCTGTTTTCTGAGAAAATGACAGCTTATTGTCTGTTTGATAAATAGGTAATTGGGAAATTATCTTACATGCAGGAGGATTTTTTTGAAAAAATAGGTCTCCCCTTGCAATCTGGTATAGCACAGCCTCAGTACAGGTTTGCTGTCCAGAATCCTATTGGTAATTTATGTATGACCAAGTGAAATTGCTTAAGTTGTGGCAAACTGCCGCTAATTAATGATTTGAAGATAGCATTCCTGGCTGTGCAATGGGCATGCCACCAGGAATGCAGCTGGCATCTTGTTAATCAGTGGCAGTTCTCTGCTGTAACTTAAGGAATTTCAGTTGTATCACATACATCACCCATAAGAGTCTGCCCACTGTCTTACTTGTATCAATGAGAAACCTTTAAGATATGTATTTAATTGCAAAGGTATAGGGAATATATATATAGGGAATAAATATATATTCTCATATATACTGTATTTGTAACATGACTTATATCAATCAACATGTAAAAATATTAAAATGTTTACAGGCAAGTTGAAATGCCTAAGTCTCATAGAACAGGTGTTCTTTACAGCCATTATTCACTAATGGTATAGTTCTAGCAGCTTCTGTGGTTTTTACTAGTGCATTTATTGAAATTGGCAATATGCAGTGGCAAAAATGAAGTAGATATTCTGGTTTTTGACCCCTTCTCACGCCTAGGATTAGCTACTGGTGAAAAATATCTGACTTGGAATGTGTTTCCCAGGGGAAAACTCTGAGCAGCACAGCAACAATAGTATGCAGGGCCTGTTCCTTTAACCAAGAAGGGCTGGCTATTCATTAGAGATAGATCTAAAGAGTAGTATGGAAGGGGAGTTCTGTTCTTGTACCTGTAACAGTGATCCCTAAGAAGACCACAAGGGTCCAGAAACAGTGTGTGTGCATGGTGGGCGGGGAGTGATTGTCATACACTGATTTCAAGGAACCAACCTTGGCTACAGGCTCCTGATTAAATATTCCAAAATGAAAGGGGAAAACTTCAATTTGAAGCCAAAAAAATCATGATGGAAGTTGTACGTCCACCAGCAAAGAAACTTAGGCTTTTCCCTGCACTCTGCAGATCTGTATCTAGAGTGTATCAGTTACATTTAATATAAAGATGGAGGCTCCTACATAGCTCTGTGTACACACAGAGATATCTATCTATCTATCTATCTATCTATCTATCTATCTATCTATCTATCTATCTATCTATCTATCTATCTATCTATCTATCTATCTATACCTCCATGTCAAGATTATGGCCAGAACAGAGAGGCCCATATAAACCACTAAACTACATTACTGAGACTTTCCGGATGTGGGTAAGCTTCACAGAATCAATGTGCTGAGAGGAGATCTTCCTACCTGGTTTCCCTCCCAACACTCTGAGACTCCTCAGTGATCCAAGGAGTTATCAAAAATTTTACAAGGCCGCACACTTTAACTTGCACACCAACCCTGCCAGGTAAGAATACCAAAATACCCACAAAATATTAAGGATCCAGTAGGTGCATAAGGTCTTTCCTTAGTACCAATCAACTCTCTATTCCCAAAATAACCAAACTGTTGCAAAATGTTATTAATGTTGTTGCAAAAATCTAAATAAAATAAAATATAGTTCTAAGCAGTTTCAAAAAGTAACTCCAAAAGCAATCAAAAGTTGTAGAGCAAATAAACATTCTAAAAGGTTTGAGGTAAAGGCAATTCCAGAACAGTTTCCACAGAAAATAAGAAAGCTATCTATCCTTGACTATCACTTATATTGAAGTATAACTTCAGCATAGTTCCAGAGCATAGACAGAGTATAAATCAAGTAGCAAGACAGCAGGAAGGCATAGCATGCTCCTCAGAGAAATTAGGCTAAACTAAGAAAATTGCCATTTTATAACCATCATCCACATTTTGAGGGCATGTCACCAATCAGTCTTTGAGTTGCCCCAAATCTTTCAGAAGGAGAGAGTAACTTTTCCAAAGTAGCTTCACTCTTTTCCCGTCCCTTCTTTTCAGCTGAAATCAGTTCTCTTAATTAATTGGTACCAGGAATAAGAGGATTATGGCCTTGAAAAATTCTCTCATACTGATAAGACACAGCTGGCAAAACCTTCAAATTAATGGGCAATTTCTCCCCCTTTCTTCTGGCCTACCCACCCCAACACAAGCTAACAAGCCTGTGTTTCAAAGGCAACTTAAACAATCATCCCCTCTTTTCTCAGTTTCTTAACACTCCAGTACCATGAAGATCTGTGATTTCATTGGTGCAATAGTTCCCCCTCCACAGCAGATGGCAACTATTCCACACTATCATTGTGTTCATAGTTGCAGTGCCCAGACACATAGCCTGCTGCCAGGGCTGTATTCCAAATTTGCAAGTTGGACAGAGTGGTGGAAGTTGCAGAATCACTGTTGGCAGTCCAGGATCAGTTCCATGCCACAGTGAGGAGATATAGCATGAGCTTGTTGTTGTCGTAGTTGTTTTTGAATCTTAATGTTAAGGAGAAGATTTCTAACCTGTCCCTGCTTCCCCCCACCCATGCCTGTTGAAATATGTAGCAACCCAGCATGCTATTCACAGACTAATTACTAACACACTTGATCACACATGAACCCCTTTGTCCGCCCAGCCTGGAATAACGAGACAGACACAGGTATATGGGATAACTAGAGCCACAACTTTATTAACTTATTTATAACCCAAACCTTCCCTTTCCACAAGGGGGGCTACCATAGTGCAAAAGACTTGGTCTATAACCAGAGTCAACCTTGACCTTCCAGTCCAGACTGCCCATCAAGTTCCTATAACAAAAGTGCGCTGTCTTACCATACAGCACGCTTCCGTGTATCCCAGCTGTCGTACCCCAAGTCAGCCTATAGCCACAAGGCTCCTACTATTGGAAACAGCTCCAAAAAAGTAAGGTCCTTGGTGATGCCTGCTCTGCGCCACTCCGAAGGCCACATCCTGGCACTCCATTTCCCTTTGAAAAATATACCATATCCCTGTGACCCTGCTGCATCAGTCTGAACCTGGAGGTCAGACTCTAAGCGAAGTTCTTTACTCCAGAAGGAGGTTCCATTGAACTGTTCCAAAAACTGTAACCAAAGCCATAAATCCTCCTTCATTCCAAATGACAATCTCCTCCTGTGATGGGGTCTTGTGAGACCCTTCATAGCATCACACAATCTATGCAAGAAAGGTCTACCTGGGGCCACTACTTTGCAAGCAAAGCTAAGATGGCATACCCCATCCTGCAATTGCCGCAGCGTGACTTTCTTCTGGGCTAGCATACTTTGCAACCACCCTTTCAAATCACCCAATTTCTCCCTTGGAAGCCTACTAGGTTGTGAAACTGTATCCAACTCAATGCCCAGAAAGGTTAGAACCTGGCAAAGACCCTCAGTCTTCTCTTCAGCCAATGGTACACCTAGTTCTTGCGCCAATTTCTGAAATGCCACCATAAGGCACATGCATTGGGATATACCCGACTCCCACAAAATAAAACATCATCCAAATAATGGATGATTCTTGATCTGCTGATCCACTGCCTGAGCATCCATTCCAAAAATGTGCTAAATTGCTCAAAAGCTGAACAAGATATTGAGCATCCCATAGGTAATGACCTGTCCATATAATAATTCCCTTCAAAAGCAAAACCTAAAGGGTCAAAGTCATCAGGGTGAACTGGGAGGAGCCAAAAAGCCGATTTTATGTCAGATTTCCCCAACTCAGCCCCAATCCCTTCCTTCCAAACCATGCACACTGCCACATCAAATGATGTATAATGAACAGTGCACAGGTCCTGGGGATCCTATAATTTCCTGATTCCCCAGCTGGATAAGACAAATGGTGAATCAACCTAAATTCACCCACTGCCTTTTTGGGAACAATCCCTAGAGGGGACACCCAAAGGTGCACAACTGGTGGGGACTTGAAAGGACCTAATACTCATCCCTCTGCAACCTCCTTAGACATTTTTGCTCTCACTATGTCCTCTTGGCCGCTAACAACCCTTAGATTTTCTGACCATGTGGCTACCCGATCACCCACGGCTGGAATACAAAAACCATTCCTAAATCCCTCACTCAAAAATCTAGCTCCTGTTCTATTAGGGTAATCTTGTAGCCACTGATCCAAAACTGCTATTTTAATTGGACTGGGGCCCTTTCTGAGTGTTTGATGGGCCAGGGGGAGGCTTGCGCCCGCTTCCGGGTTCCCATCCCCCTGCTCCCCCTTGCTTCCCTCTAAAACAGGTTGCAGATGGGTGGGGTCCACCACAACTGGAACAGTAATGCTTAAATCTACACTGTTTTTGGCTGCAGGACCCCTGGGAGTTGTAATCCCAGCAAACCAAGTGGGGTTGAACCACCTGAGCAGGATGCATATGTCTGAGCCCGTTGAACCAAATGTCCACTGTCAAATCTATCCCCCAATATTGGGCGTGCGGGTGTCACGATCCACAGCCGTAAGGCGTCGTGAGGGACGTCCCAGCACATGCTAGGGCACAGCGCCACACGCATACGGACGCCCTTGTCATAGAGCAACCATGCATGCCCTGGGAAGTCTAAGCTTTCTTTCAGCAATTCCCAGAGTTCTTTAGATTTAGGTTGTATTTTATTTATTTCTCTGTCCAGGTGATTCCATACTGCCTCTATAATGCCTGTGGAGGCCAGTCCGTGACTGTCAGAGTTTTATCAGCTGTTTTTCTAGCCAAATATGATTTCACTGCATTTAGCAGTGTGCTTGGGATTGTTTTCATGCTGAAAAATAGAGCCATTCCCAATCAGGCACTTTCCAGAAGGAATGGTATAATGAATTAAAACCTATCTGTACTTTTCAGCATTCATGGTCCCATCAATACGGAAAATCTCACCAACACCACTGGCAGAAACACAGCCCCAAACCGGGACAGACCCTCCACCATGTTTCACTGAAGGCTGAAAGCACTCATTCTTCCATCTCTCTCCAACTCTTCTTCTCACATATTGTTGAAGATTGGACCCCAACATTTCAAACTTGGATTTATCAGTCCATAATATTATTTTCTACTGATCTTCATTTCAATCTTTGTGGCCTTCAGCATATCCCAGCCTTTTCACCATGTTCCCCTTCTGAAAAAGTGGCTTCTTGGCTGCTACCCTTCCACAAAGACCATTTCTGATCAAGCTTCTTCAGACAGTAGAAGGGTAATCTTGGCATCCCAGTGAAACTGCCAGAAGCTGAGCCAGGTCCTTGCTGGACTTCCTCCAGTCTCTCAAAGATGAAATTCTCAGAAACTTCTCATCAGATTTTGAAAGTTTTGTTGGCCTTCCAGTCCTTTTTTTACTCCTTGACCTCTCCTGATTCTTCACATTATAACAGTTTGAATACTACATCTTGAGTACCCACTTTGCTGATTTCCCTTTGAGAGTGGCTTTGCTGATGCAAAAGTATGATTTTATGTCTGTCAGATTCTGTGATCTTTGGCATTTTGAATGGAATGATGTGATTGAAAGTTAGTCTTATTAGCATCCATCATAGGCATCCTTCAGTCTCGAGAGACTATGGTAACCTGCTCTGTATGGAGGACTTCGACGCTGTATGCGAAGCTGGAGTGTCTTCTCCAGAGCACGAAGCCTGGGTAAAATAATATGGAGGATAGGCTGTTACTCAAGCAGCAAATCCCCCCTCTCCACATCACTGAAATAGTCCAATGGAAAGGCAAGAGCCAATACAACTGGTTCCAGCGATGTCGCAGGAGTTGCCAGAACGACACGAACTGCCTCCGGGACTCCGGCTCCGGATTTTGCCTCGAGGTTAACTCCTGAAGCCTTTTCCATCAGTGGATATAGCCACAAGGCAGTGGAGGTTTGGAATCAGAGTTTTCCTTCTCCTAGATGGGCTGCCTTCCCAGGCTAACAAGTCCCACCTACCCGGCCTGCTCCCTCGCCGCATGGGTGATGGCGGCACCTCCTCCTTCTCCTCACGGCATGGGGGTTTGGGATCAGAGTTTTCCTTCTCCTAGATGGGCTGCCTTCCAAGGCTGACGAGTCCCACCTACCCTTATTAGCAAGCTTCCAATGAATTAAACTCATACAAAATGTTTATGTAATGCTCAAGCATGTCTTGCACAAACATGGTGTAATAGACCTTTTCCACAGCAGTAAATTTTGACATGAAGTAGTAAGACAAATATATGTGTTAGCAGTGAATTTTGACATGAAATAGTAGGATAAATACAGGTGTTAGCAATGAGAGTAATTAGGGTTCCATTCCATTTAGGTTTACGAGAGCCAGGTGCCTGCTATTGCTCAAGTGTAAGGAGAGGTCACACTAAATACTTGCCACTTTAGCCTATAGAAGCTGTTTATTCTGATTTTTTCCTGTTTTTGAATACTGCACATAATTGCCCTGTGTTTTCTGGTTGTAAAGAGACTGAGAAATAATTATATTTGGTCATTATACCATTACTAAAACAACAAATCTAGTGGTGGCCTACAACTTTTGCACAGTACTGTATGTCATGCAGTGCTATAACCATTGCATTGGATTTTATACCTATCAACTCAGTGGTCACGTATAGGGTTTCCTTTTGATTGTGACTGTGATTTCCCTTTTGATTTTACTAAATTGAATAAGCAATACAAACCAAGAGGTCATCTACCCTGACCCCTCTGAACATCTTTTTCTGCTTCAATGTAACACATGATTGCCTGCATCCATTCTGTTCAGCTTCGGTAGAGTTCTCAAAAAGAAGAGCCAGAACTCAATAGTTGGTTATTATAAATCAAAAATAAGAGGCAGAACTCAATAGTTGGTTATTATAAATCAGATTATCAATTCCTATTATTCAGTGACTCCTTTTTGCTTGTGATCCCATATCTGATAGTGTCCATAGGATCACATTTTACTTGTGTCCTGTCTTTATCAGGTCTCAAGTAAAATGAGATTCTGATTGTTTCGCAACTACTGTTGTGAATTGGTTAACTTCTACCCTGTTATATAGTCCAGAAAAAAATGGTAGAGCTACATTAGCAGATGCCACATTTGATTACATTGTAATACAGTTTAACAGATTCCTCTGTGATGTCCCATTAGAAGGTTGGTTATGAAGTAATTACTGATCCATGAAGAACTGTCTACAGTAAGCCAAAATGGGTCCTTTACAGACTGCCTGTCTTCTGCAATCAACAGCTTTGTTAATGGAATGTTTGGCTTAAAGTAGCTGCCAATTTTTTTTTTTTAAAAAAGAGGACACAACCAAAGCTTTACTGGGCCAACCTTATTTTGTGTAAGATACCATTTGAAGTTACAGTCAAAAAGAGTTGTTTCCCAGAGAGCTGGAACTGTTTTACAACTACTTGTACACCATCAGATGACCAAAACATGGAGCAGTTCCTTCAGTGTGTTCATGAAGAGCACAGAGAGAGCTTTCACAAGTAGCGACAACAACAAAATTGTGTGGTGTTTAGGGGTCTTGTTTAGAATATGGCAATCCGTTCAGGTTTTCTATTTCTTTCCCCCACAGCTGCTGTGACACCCAGCTAGCATTCTGCGGTCACTGAGAATGCTCAGTTTTCATCAAGCCACATTTGGATGTTAACTTATATGGAGCCTGGCATTTGGAGCCATCAACAAAGACCTTCAGTGAGAAGAAAACATATTACCATGAACTACCTTTCTGGGCTCCTTCCAGCTATACAGTCTTATGATTTCATGAAAAGATGGCATCTGCTACCACTGGATACATGAAAAAGAGTTGTATGGGAGGAAATGAAGTCAAGCCAAGTCACATCAGTCAATGTGTGAGGAAGCAATGGAGTAGGCAGTACAAAGTCCTTAAGGATCTGTCTCTACCTCTTTTGCCCTTTCTGGCACATAGTAGCTGAAATCCAGTAGTAAGTCACAACTACAGTGGGCGAACAGAATCAATGGGACTTATAAAGGAGTTGACTCACCAGATCTCCACTGATCCAATGGACCTATTCTAGTTGCAACTTGCTACTGGATTTCAGCCACTGACATTCAAACCTTGGTTGCTATTTCTCCACTTCTAACATGGGGTCCCTCAGTGTTTTTTCTAAACATTTTTTTCCCCTGAAAACCTCCAGGGAACCTGTGTCACCTTCTTTTCTGTGGATGATACCTTTGGCTACATAAGCATTGACATTCAAGAGAACTTAAATCATTAATACAATGATTTCCATCAGGTATCTGATGAATCATACCACAATGAATATGATAGTCCTTGGAATGTGAACAACACTTTGCTGTTTTGTTGCAGCACAATCATGTTGCCTCCCCATTTGTTACTTCAACTCAATGTTTCTGCACCTTTAGAAAAGACAATTTAGGAATGTGCGGTCTCATTAAGAAATTAGGCAACTTGTTTTTAACATAATACTCTGAAATGTTGACATAAAACATGTAAGGTTAGACCAATATATTAAGTAAAATTGCAATCATTATGTATTTTTATTATTAAAAAGGGAAACGTCTACGTGTGTTACAGTATTTGCTGTCAAGTCAGAACTGACTTATAGCAACCCTAATAGGGTTTCCAATATAAGTGAGATATTTAAGGAGTTGTTTTACCAGGTCTATCACCCATTTCCCTCGTGAGTTTCCATGGCCAAGCAGGGATTCAAACCCACATCTCCTGAGGCCTAGTCTGTCACTCTGCCCACTACAAATTGAGATGGGATTACTGTTTTTTTTTAAGCATCTGCTGTGGCTCTAGGAAGCTAGTACCATTTTAAAGGGAAGGCAATGAAAAGATCAAACTGATTTCAGTAAAAGGGATTCAAATGTCAATTGCAATTTCATCCCTCACACAAGATTATTCTAGTTGCTAAAGATAAACACTATTAATGTCAGTATTTAAAATATCAATTTGAAATTATATGTAGTACACAAGTATTGAGAGGCTGTGGGATGAAGAACTTGTTTGTGTGAAGCAGAAAGCTTTCCTGCCTAGAACCAACCAACTGTACCTCTAAGGGGCTCTTGGAAGTCCCAGAATAATTTTTGTGTAACTGAATAACTCCCTGGAAAAGACCCTGATGTTGGGAAAGTGTGAAGGCAAGAGGAGAAGGGGACGACAGAGGATGAGATGGTTGGACAGTGTCATTGAAGCTACGAACATGAATCTGACCAAACTCCGGGAGGCAGTGGAAGACAGGAGGGCCTGGCGTGCTCTGGTCCATGGGGTCACGAAGAGTCGGACACGACTAAACAACTAAACAACAACAAAAATTATTTACAGTCTTGCATGCTGTCTGTAGTTTGAGTAATTGGGAGGGACTTTTCTGGGTTGGAGTGATTGTCTATCTATCTAGCACTAACCATTCCTTTCAGCTTTTGAAATTCAAAGAGAGACCCACCTATCTGCCGAGTGTTCTTTCTCTCTCTTTTGCCAGTTGGTGTCAGTTGTTTGTTGCTGTTGATCTGTTCATTTGGTTGTTAGTATGTGTGCAGGAAAGAAAGCACTATAAACAAGTCTGTAATTTCAAGAAATTGTAAATAAATAAACTTTTTAATTCTTTCTCCTACAAATATCTCAGAGTGAGTTATTGAGACTTTAAGTGCCAATTAACTAAGGGGTGGACTATTTGTGGAACTTGTAGCTATTCTTTGTGGATCTCTTTACTTATACTGTGAAGAGAGAGAAAGAGGGAGAGAGAATTGCATCATACACCAGGCCAGACAAAGCATTTATGTGAAATGGTAGCACTTCTGCTACTTGAAGATAAGATAGTAAAGAGCTAGGAATCAAGACTGAAACTACCACTAAGTAGAGTGATATAGGCATTGCAGACTTGAATTTCCCCTATTTACAAAATGGTTCATTGCATGTGAGTGTATACAGTTTCTGAATTTGCACATGGAGGCATCACTGGGGTAGACAGCTCTTTGTGCATGTTTGGAATCTCCCAGGCTTTCATGCACAAGCAGAAGGAATGAACAGGATGCTATCTTTTGTTCTTGTTGTATTTTTACTGCCAGAGATGAGGAAAAGAGGTACTTATGGAATTTTAGGCCTCATGCAGGAAAAAGATGCAATAGGTTTTGAGTACTCTGCACTTCAACTTGGGTGGGAAACTCCAGTTACTCCTTTGCCTCAGCCAGCAAAATGTCCTGGTCCAAAATGTTCAAAATGTTCAAAATGTTCATCTGTAGGAGGGTTCCACTAACATTTCAGGTCATACATAGGCCACACTTCAACTTTGATGAAAACAGGCTTTAATCTGAGAATCTTTGCCTCCCAGATGTGGGCTCCCAACAACATCTGGACTGTTAGGAAAGAGCCTGTGGGCCAGGCACATGATCCACCTGTGGCCTTGGGTGGAGAGATCCTTTTCTACAGTCCCCTTTTCACTGCAGAGCCATTTACTCATCCTCCATCTCTTGTTCTACCCAAAGGTGCTCTTTTCATTTCTCAGTATGCCTGGAGAGAACACACTCAAAATTCCTTGTTGTTGTCAAAGTAGGCTACCTAAACATAACAAGAGAGCACAGTGAGGAATTTTAACCTGCAAGATTCCTTGCCTCCAGCCAAGAACAAGACACAGAACTTTTCCCTCTGCCCCAAATTTCTCTGCAATTTGCTCAAAATGTCTTTTGTTCTTTCTCTTTGAGAAGCAAAACACCCAGAGAGAGCAACTACAGAAGACTTGCTGATTGTTAAAAGAAATGCAAACAGCACATCTACTGTTTCATATTCTTAAACAGAGCAGCTGTCATTCTGCTTGCTATGAAAGCATGTGTGCTTTGCTTCCCAAGAGGAAAAGACACTAGAGACATTTTGTGCCCATAGCACATGGAAACAGGAGGGGTTGTTGAATACCCTCCTTTGAGAGACCCAAGGGGAACCAGCATTAGTCTCTATTTTGGCATCAAGATAAACCTGGCTGTGCACCCAAGCCTTTGAGGCTGAGTGAAATCATAGCTTGTTCTCAGTCTCTCAGATGGCAGCTTTTATTTTGATGGTTATCACAAACTGTTTTTGTGTTTTAGAAATAACCTCACAGATTGTAAACCACCCTGAGCTCATCTTATATAGCGTAAGTGCTATCAAGTCAGAACAGAAACCTACAGAGAGCCCACACACACACACACAGAGTGAGAGTGAGTTTCTATGGCAGGTGGGGAAGCCATGCCTCTGAACCCTAATTCTAAATTCTAGATATACACACATACATAAAATCAGGATTTTATTCAGCTAAGTCCCTAGAGGGGAGTACTCTAAGGAAGAGAAATGGGTTCCTACAAGAATCCCAGTACATACAACGACCTGGAATAGCCTGTTTTATTCCCAGTACCTCATCTCATGAACTTCTCACACGCTTCCCTGATACCCTCTATGGACACACCCTGGTTCCTGCCTCAACCCCCATATAGCCTTCACCTGCCTGTCAGTCGTCAGTTGAGTAAAGCGTGCAAACAAATACACACCTTGGTTAACACAAAGGCTTCAGATTTCATAAGGACAGGAAGAAAAGGGAGGTGGGATCTGGAGAAACTCAACAGAATTGATGGGGACAGATTTTTCATATCCCTGTGTTAGGGCTGCAGGAGAAAGGGAGTATCCAGCTGAAAGATCTAGCTGACACCTCTTTTTGTTGATGAATGGAAGAAGTCCTCCTGTTTGTACAAGGACAAGTTTGGATCCAGCTACTTCTCTCCTGTATCTAGTGTCGTTCAAGTGCTGCTTTCCTAAAATCTGATATTAAACAGGCAGGGCATAGCAGGAGGTGGTATGAAGCCCAACTCCTTCCTTTCAAGCTTCTATTTCCCTAACCAAACTTTCTTTTTTTAACCCAATGTGCACTTTTGAACTAGGCTGAAGGAAGATGTTGTGACTTGCCACTTCTGAGTGTATTCATTATTTGTATATTTTAAAATGCTTGAGGATATTTGGGATCAAATTTTGCAAAAAAAGAAAGAAGAAAAAAAGACCATTTTGTTCAGAAATGCTGATGCCTTGGAATGTAAACAAGATGCCGTAAAAAACAACAACCCTGTGCTTAATTTTCTCCCTCAATATGCTGAAGAAGGCAAAATGTTTGATAGCCTCCCTGGAGCAGATGTCCAGCTGAACTCACTCTCCTGTGGTGAGATCATAGCTCTGACTATTAAATTAACAAACATTTCTTCAGCGAGATTATGGCATTATTCATTTGATTGTATTTTCTAATGCATAGAAAACATTTGCTTCTTACAGATTGCATCTAGGAATATGATCAGTAGTGTAGAGGTAGGCACAAATCAAAATGGTTCTCATAACTCTGTCTCCAAAGAGAGTCCAAAGATGAAGGCAGCTGTAGCCCTCCCCAGTCATTCTCTCTGGGGTTAAGTAAATACAGGAGTTCGGGGAAAAGCTATCTTCACCCTTCTATTGTTGCTGTACTTAGTGAAAAATACCAGTTCAAAAGCAGGTGTCCTGCATATGTGAAAACTCTCCACACAAGCCAGATCCCTGGAAACTCAAGATTCAAAATTTTGTGGAAAGTCCACCCCCCATAGATAAGGGAAGTTCACTTAAAATTTGTCACTCTCCTTATGAGCCAAGTGACAAGAGAGGAGAAGCATGGCTAACCTGCTCTGCATTTGGTTGTTATTTAACCCTAAATATGGTGACTGAACAAATCAGTTCCAGCAGTTGCAACAGTAGCAAGTTCTTTCCAGAACTGAATGATGCCTCTGTGTGTCCGTGTGTGTGTGTGTGCGCACAAGAAACACCTCTCCGGGGGTTCTCCAGCCTGTTAGGCCAGTGTGTCACAGATGTGGCCCCTGTACCCTCCTGTGTGCTTGCCAGGCCTCCTCTAATGGCCACCCTAATCCCAACCAGCTAGCTGGCTGGGTCTGCTGGCCCAGCTAACAATTCCATGAGTGTTGCTCCCAGCCAGCCCAAACAAGCCTCTACAGAGGCAATAGTCTTCCTGGGCAATCTGCAGTGCTACCGGCCACACTGATGTTCCTTCCAGGGGCCAATGGACCCAACCAGCCATCCCCAGTACCGAGCAGTAATGCCAATGTGCTGCCATGAAATCCACCACCATTCAGGGCTTGTTGTGATGGGCTTGAGCATTGCCTGCTTGTGAGGCTTTCGCCCCACCACAACTGCCTGGTTTTCCTGCACTCTGCCCTCCTGCAATGCCTCTGCCCTTCTGGAATCACTTGGCTTCATCAACACATGGCTCAAGCAATAACCAGCCAATCCTTTAACCACCTTCTCTCTAATGGATTAGCCCTGAGAGCAGGCTAGAATGAGGGCAGGGCTGCATGCTATAATGCACCCTGTTCCTGCCCCCAGCTACTGAATGGTTGGTAATGCCAGCAGGCATTCCCAGAGCTGTCTGTCTCCTCTCTGGTTGCAGTGGGCAAAGAACCCCTGCCCATGTGGCGAGCATGTCCCTGCTGAGTCAGCATTTGCTAATGAAAAGTTCTGGTGCTCTGAACTTGAAAGCCATGATTCTACTCCACCAATGGATGAAATATAGCTAGTTTCTAATTCCATGGAATCAACAGAATCTTCTTTTCATGCCACTGGGCATACATGCAGGTAGTGTGATGGGAAATTGGACAGTTCTATCCTTTTGTCCAATCCGTAATTTCTCAGAAGTGCAAATTCTTTCTGTTCAAGGGCAGAAGGAAATTATATCATATGAAAAACAACAGGTTAAGAGTGCTAAGGGAAGCAATTCTGGATCAGAACAATAACCTGTATAGAACAATGTTTTGTTTTGAAGGGGACCAAAACATTTTGTTCTGAAGGCTGCTCACAGTCCCCAGGAAATTTAGCAGGATTGGTAACTGGAAAACACCCAACAAAAAATAAGAAAAAAAAAACAATTTAATTACATTTTCTTTCCAAATTTTCTTCAAATTTTCCTTAGTTCTTAACTACTCACATTTTTCATAATTAATGAAATATTTTACAACTTTTGAACAGTTTAGGACTACATATATTGACATGTTTTTATTATTGCTCCATAAAGGGGGAGAGTAGCAATGAATACCTAAGATATGCAAAGCTCTCCCTGCATTTGAATTCAAGGGTAGTAATCTTACAAGAATAAAAATAGTACCAATGATCTTTAAATGTTGACTGTGAATATGTATCAGAGGTGCAATAAACGGTGGCAGTATTCAGATATATTGCCCCAGGAGCTCACTGATAGAGGTTTATATAAAATAAGATTAAGGGTGCTCATGCAAAGCAAATTTATTCATTGATTTATTCATTGATTGACTCATGATGTGATTGATTATCATTCTGACAGTAGAGATGGTTTTGTATGTGTAATAGAAAACTCAAAGGGCACGTCTTCTTCAAATGGTGGGTTATTTTTTCTCATCCATCTATACGGATGAAAATAGAAAGGCTACAATCCTAGGGGGAAAACCTGTTGATGGAAAGCTAAAACTATTTCTGCTCACCACAGGGAACAATCTAGTCAAAACTATATACTATTGTGATCCATTGATTTTAACTTCAGCATAAAGCTCAGGTTTAAAACTTATCCACTGAAATTAGCTGAGCATAAGAGTTAAATGTCAGGCTAGTAGTAGTCCATTCTCTGAGTGACATCACAAGCCGGTCAGTATCACCAGTGTGGAGGTAACATTACTACACCTTCCTAATGAGTTACAATCTCTTAAAATGAGATTATAATCTGATGGAGTGCATTCTTGACCCATCCCGAGTTTCAACCAGTGCTTCATCAGTCAAATGCTCATTATCAGTCATGGAGGTGAGTGCAGAGTGCTATGATCCATGACATAGACATCTTGTGAGCCCACTCTATATATTAGGCTTGTCTCCTCCTTAAGATGTGGTATGGGTATTTATTATTATTATTATTATTATTATTATTATTATTATTATTATTATTATTATTATTATTATTATTATTATTATTATTATTAAAAAACACCAGGTAAAGTCAAAATTATAAAAACATTGACTGGTATTATATAACAGATACAAGTTTTAACCAAAAACCTAAGTATCTGTTAAATATTGGCACAGTATATTGCTGTTTTTTGTAGCTCTGATGGTGTGGTTTCTGAAATCTGCAACTGCTTATAGTATTGTGTGAAATTTCTTAATATTGTTCCCAAAGCCCCAAAGACTACGAGGACCACTGAAGTGTATTTCTTCCAGAGGTGAGATGTTTTGATTGCCAGGTCTCTCTGTACTTTGTTAGTTTTTCCTATTATTATTATTATTATTATTATTATTATTATTATTATTATTATTATTATTATTATTATTATTATTATTATTATTATTATTATTATTATTATTATTGTTGTTGTTGTTGTTGTTGTTGTTGTTGTTATTATTATTATTATTATTATTATTGTTGTTGTTGTTGTTGTTATTATTGTTGTTGTTGTTGTTGTTGTTGTTGTAATTGTAATTAAACCACATGTGTCCTAGAAATACAGGGAAGGTAGGCGCTCATCATCTACGTGTTGTTATCCCTATTGCTGGGAAGAAAGGAAAGTGTCACAGTCCATCTGGGAAAAACATTTGGCAGTATCTGGATGTCTCTCCCCCCCCCCCCCGAAAAAAAGACAGATACGCTTTGAATATTGAATAATTGGATGCCATGAAGATGCCAGAAAAAGCCAACTAGAGTGGCTGTCTTTTGAAGAAATAATTCAGTAGATACATTCAGAGGGGGAAAACCCTGGAGAACATCATTTCTTCACCCACTCGGCACAAACAGAAATAGAAGCAAAGTTTGTCGGACAAATGGAACATGATGAATTATTCATCCAGGGCTACAACACAGTAATTATTCACACAGTCTAATAGAGGATAGCATATTCTAACATGATGGAAGAGCGACAAAGGTTGTCAGGGTTGGAAGGTCATTGAATTCAACAAGCAAAATAGAGGTTTCATTCTGGACTTCCAAACAAAATAAAAGTATTTTGGGTTTTTTTTCCCTGAAAAAAATAAGCAAATTCTAAAGTACAACGAATGTACCAGAGGAATGCACTGAGAAATACATAGATGGATGTAAATTAATGAATCAAGTAAGCTGAAGCTTGTCAAAAACTGACATAACCTTTCCCTTCCTATTGACCTTACGGGATATTCCGGTGGCAGCATTCTGGACCAATTGTTTCCAAACTTTATATCATGAATTGTATGTTGAAAATAAATTGAAATTTTATGTACATGCAAGCATAAACAAGGGTAGGTTCCAAAGTAAACCTGTGTCTCTTTTTTGAGATTTTAGTGCTGTAATGAATGTTCTCACTCATTGTCGTTTTTAGATTTTGAACAAGGACCACATGGCTTTTTCCTGTTTTGTTACAAACATAGACAAAATGCAATTCTTTTCATGTTAATGTCCAACTTTCATCTCATACATTTTTGCAGAGTTGAACACTACTCATGTCAACACCATTGAAGTGTTGCCTTCACCCTCTGGAAAAGTGTGTGCTTTAATTTGCATGGTACGTATGAGATTGCAAGCAAGATGACAAAGAGAAATAGAAAATTTTGGCCAAGGGATATAAATTCAAATGCATACCAAAATAAGGGACAACTGCAATTTTATGATGCTCCAGCTGGCCTTATTTTTATGAAATATAAGAGAGAGTGTCTATCTGGACCAAAGACATAACCTCTGTCACTGCATTCTAATGACATAAGCAGAACATGTTGTTACGTAAGTATTGGGTTTTGTTTTGCTTTGTTTTGGAAAAATCAGCAATAACACAGGGATATTTCTGTAGCTAACTAGAATTGTCTAGCTGTTAGAATCCAGTATAAACTTGTTTCCAGGAGCAGCCCATGGCCACACTAGGGAGGGGGGTTCACCCCATAATTTTTAGGAGTCCTACTCTGTTCATAAACCTCTTATGCTTCTGTCTAGACCCAATCTGAAAGATATGGGGTAAAGAGTGTTTAACATTATGTTTATGGCTACAATGCTGAGTCTGCTCGTCTGGAAATAGTACTTCCAAGTAAGGAGTGGAGAAAGATTGTGAAAAGGGAATGCAGAAATCATAAAGCCATTTTGAAAACATATGTTTAAAAAACACAGAGTAGACCTTTGGTCTAGATGGGCGGGATAGAAATCCAATAAATAAATAAATAAATAAATAAATTTCTTTACTCCTGTTGGGAAGACCACAACTTACCACTGTCAGTTTCACACTCTAAGGTGGACTCTCACCTCTGCTCAGCTCAATCTCTTATGAACCATCTGTAATAGATGACTACACCATTTCATCACCTTCCATTCCTCAGAGTATTGCATGATCAAGACAGTTCTGTGTTTTGGTTGTGGGTGGTCAGAAACAATCATTTTAATGGCCCCAGGTTATCTCCCCATTCCAAGTGTGAGAGGCAAACCTTGCTGCCAGAGCCCAGGGCAGTGGTTAGAGTGTTGTGCTATGACCTGGGAAACATGGGTTCAAATCCCCACTCAGCCATGAGACTCAATGGATGACCTTAGGCTAATCATAGTGCCCCAAAGACAAGCATAGCATCAAATCAGAGGTTCCTTCGTACTGTTAACCATGCCCCTCCTTGTTTAAGCCCTTCTTCCCTCTCCTGTTTGCAACTGCCTCTGGTTTGTCTTCTCTATGATCAGAACAATTTCAGTTTAAGGCTGGTATGACTCCTTCTGACACTTACAGAAAGGGGCAGCATGCAAGGCAACAGAAGAATTCTGTCCACAGGTAATGTCAGAATCACAGTGACCTTCTAAGTTATCTGCCATCACTAATTTTCAAAACTATATACTATTTCTGAAAAATGAGGAGAATGTGGATGGCTTGGAACAGTTATTGTCATTTTGGCATTTTAAATTAATGCTCTACTGTGAGGAGTTGACCTCCTCAAAGCTCCTGAGGGAATATCACACTGACTTTGATCGTGTATATTTCTATCCCACTTTGGCCCAGTTGGGCAGAACGTTTTGTGGTTGGCTGAAACAACTTGGACTGCAACTCCATTCTCACTCACTGAAACCAGTAGATTTTCCTTCTGAATAGATGCATATAGGATTGCACTGCAGTTGCTAATTCAGACTGAAATCTGATGCATAGACTGTCCCGTTGACACTTCTGGGCTCCTAACATCGTTGTTGCTAATTCATGCCTTTGTTTATAAATCTTCCATTATTCAGTAACTCCATTTCCCATTATGCTGTCATTCTTTCTTTCTCTTTTTCTGATATATTTAAGCATCATCTATATTACTAAATGTTACACATATGTGAACCAGAGTTTGGAAGCTTGTGTTTTAAAGCGAATCCATTGCTACTCGTTACTTCTTAGCAGCCAAGTTGAAATTATTATTACCATTGCTATGTGCAAGTAATTGATTGTGTTTTGCATTATTAATAGGCTGAATGTCCATAACCAATATGGGAGAAAAACTGCAGAGAAATATTACCTTTTGCCATTTTGTAGCTAATTGTGATATTGCACCTTGAAAACACATAAAAAACAAAACAAGATGAAAGAAAAGAAAAGAGTTCTTTGCTTGCATTACTAGTGACAAGAGAATGGCATAAATCCTTTTAAAAAGTTGTCAAAATGCATTTTAAACTGTCTTAAGATGACCTTTAAAAGCAATTTTAGAGAGCAACCACGTATTACTATTTATAACAAGAGGAAACTCTGTTTGAGACTCACCAGATCTGAACAGATTCCACTAATAGGCATGGTCATTTACTGCATATTGGTAAAGTGTGCCATCCTTCCCGTCCATTTTTCTCAGGGTTCACCTTTGTATATTCAAACACATGTTGCATAGTTCCCCACTCTCATATCTAACACTCCACCACAACTTTCACTTTTCATGCAATCAAAGAAAAAATGGAGCATATTGATCTTCCACCATTCTTTCCTTGTGTACAGTAGGACCACTGTATCAGCGGGTTCAGTACCCGTTGGTTCACTTATCTGCTGCCCAAAAATATTAAATAAAAAAAGCTCAGAAATATGTTTCTAGAGTGTATTACCAGAACTGGCCACTAGAGGGAACCAGAGACTGTTTTCAGGAATGGTGAGGGTGACATTCAGTAGCTATTATGCCTGCCCAAATGTTCACAGGAGCAATCAATCAATCAATCAATCAATCAATCAATCAATCAATCAATCAATCAATCAATCAATCATCTATCTATCTATCTATCTATCTATCTATCTATCTATCTATCTATCTATCTATCTATCTATCTAGTTTAATATACGCACTTTTCGTACAGGAGGGGCTTGGAACCAATCCTGCATGGATACTGTTATCCTAGTTAGTATTTAGTTGTGTAGAACAGAGTTTCTGACTAAATGTGCTTTGCTGCAGTGTATGGGTGGGTGCCTTTTATTTCAAAAGCTCATTGACCGAATAATCATATACAAGCACAATTCTTTCTTAAACATCAATATAATCCTACTTTAACCCAGGGGTTTCTTGAAAAGTTTTGTCTGCACTTTGATGCAATGTTAATTAATACACCACGAGTGAATGCAGGGAGAGATACTGCACTAACTGTATTGAAAAGCACTGAAGCTCTACAACCAACTTATTTTACATCAAGATAGAATGCCTGAGACAAAACTGTTCTGATGACAATCTAATCCCATTATTTTTGAACACAGATTGCAAGGGCTGTTCAGATTTACAATGAATTCTTTCTAGGTGAGAAATGTTGTTTACAGGTTTGCTTCAACTCTTCCATTCCTTTAAAAAAGAAGAGGTGTCAGGAAAGGCAAAACAATACATGCAAAGAAGCATCAAAGTTCTGTGTCAATATAAACCACCTATAACCAATCATCCCACCTTGAACCACTCTACTGCTGTGTATTTTTAAATCATCTATAAATCTAAATATAAAGTGTGATTTTCTTTGTTGTGAAATTGTTATCAACAATGACATAACTAAGCAGTACTGAAGCTTAATCCCTTCCGTGTTTACCCAAAACCAAAGTTACACTGAGTTCAGTGTAAGCGGTCAAAAGTGTGTAGCCTTAGGGCTGAATGCCCGTATTAAGAGAAACCTTTACTTTCACTGATACATTTCTCCTGTTGTAGTGTTTATTTCACTGTAGATGTTGCATTGGGAGGGTTTCACCCTTAAGGTTGGCTTGAAATGTTTAAAAATAAAATAAATATATGAATTTTCTTTTTCTTTTTTTTGTTCCGTCTTCCAATGATCTCCCTCATGGAAAAGAAAAGTGGCCAAGAAATCCACAGGATCCAAAATTACAAGCGTGAAATGTAAGTCATTGAGAGTTTAATGCCAAAGTATGTAGGAAGGCTCAATATTTCAGTATTTTACAAAATGGAAAGGATCCAACAAAGAGGGATGTTTCCTCATAAAACTCCTGATATTGCACTTGAGAAATATGCCTTATTGTGCCATTGGGGAAGATAATTTTGGCTGTGAAGACAAAAGCAGCCCATCAGCTTTGCATACTTTATGATCAACATCAAATATCTCTCATTGGATAAATTTGCATATAAGACCCAGTTGTCAAGTAGGGAATTATTATTGCAAAGTGTAACGAAAGGAAGCACATAGCTAGTACGCCATTACTGTAAAGTCGGTATTTTGAACAAAAAATTTTTAGTTATTTTTTTCTCAGCTTTCCTGCTCCTTGCGCTGACTTTTTCCACTCTATCAGACACCAAATAACATTAATACTCCTTAAGGCTTAGCATTGCCTGATCTATAATTTCTCATAAACTATTGACCCATTGATTCCAGCCTTCGGTTCACTAAGAAATGTCAGATTTCATCACCTATTAGTCATATTTATGCATGGGAGGAGTTCTTACCCTTTCAGTCTGGATGAATTACTTGTAAAAATGCAGAAGGGATGACCTTAGAGAGAATCTCTGTTGTAATGGATATTGCTTTCCTGTGCCCAGGTATGCATTCAAATAAGATCCTCTATAAAGAAATCCTTGTGACACTTTTGTTTACTGTTACCTGTTGATTCTTTTGACTGAATGCTATGTTCAGACTTTGAGTGTATTTACTAATGCCGTGAATCTCCACAGAGTCACCATGAAAATGAATAATATATGAGCAACTGAATAACTATTATTTAGCTAATCAAATACTCTGAGCTCTAAATAATACTAAGGATGAGTAAACTGACTACCCCAGAACTCATAGTTTATTTCCCAAGTTACAAATCCAATGACTTGAATTTGTAAAAAGTAATCATCTGTTATTAGACTTCCAAGTACTTTGAATTTGAGCGAAACACTGAAATTAATCAATAAATTAATTAAATCTCAATTTTAGGCTGTCGTTCTCAACTCCAGGTGGTTCACAGTGTTAAAGCAAGTAAAATTAAAAACACAATGCATTACCTATTAAAAGCATTTAAACTGCAACAATAGTGCAAAAATCTGTTAAATGATTTAAAATATTTAAAACTTTAAAAACAACCTTACTTAGGGGCTCAGTTATGGTTATTAAAAGTCTGCCTGAAGAGCTGTTGGCAGAAGGATAAAAGGGAGGGGGGCAACCTAACCTCCCAAGGAAGATCATTCCATAACCTGGGAGCTGCCACAGAGAAGACCTTCTCTCATGTCTCCATCAGACACACCTGTGATGATAAGGAGACCTAGAAGAGGACCTCTTCTGAAGATCGTAAGGATTGGGAAGGCTCATATGGGGAGATACAGTCCTTTAGATAGCCTAGACCAGCGATGGCGAACCTATGGCACACGTGCCACAGCTGGCACAATGAGCCCTCTCTGTGGGCACGCGAGCCATAAGTTGCTGGATTGCTACCCCCGGCAGCCAAGTCTGAGGAGGCGGTTGCAGCCACAGTGCTAGCGCCCTAACAGGCATCGGGCCAGGATCCGGAGGAGCTGGTGCTTGCGGTGGCGGGCCGGCCAAGCTATAGGCAGTGGTGGGGTTGGGCATGACTGGAGGCGGATCCAGAGTGGGGGCACCTCTGTGCCCGGGATTCCCCCTTCCGCTGCCACTTCAGCTGCTGCCGCTTCCGCCACCACCACCCACTGCGTTTTTTTATTTTTGTTTTAGTTTTAGTTTGGGCACTCGGGATCAAAAAGGTTTGCCATCACTGGCCTAGAACCAAACCATATAGGGCTTTATACATAATAAACAGGACTTTGAATTGGGTCTGGAGATGAACTGGTAGTCAGTGCAGTTTATATGGTTCAAGAGGTTTTTAGCCATTATCTTCTTCACACCTCAAATTAGAAGATCCTGCACTGCCATGTTGTATAATCACAGTGCCATTTCCAAAGACAATTCCAGACCCATTTTAAAAGTGTGTGGCAAGAGCTGTGGTCCTTTGTTTGTTTGTTTGTTTGTTTGTTTGTTTGTCCGTCCGTCCGTCGTAATATGTTTACCCTGCCTTTCTCCTTAAGAAGAACTCAAGGTGGCTTACATCAGGAAAAGACAATGTTAAAAGGTAAAAACTGTGAGTATACAAATGCTAAAAAAGATCAAACGAATATTACACTCTAAGGCAGTAAACAAAAGCAACATGAAAAGCACTTTCAAAGCAGTAAGGCACAGCCATCTAATGAAAAACTCAGACAGCCAGTCACTAAGAGAAAGCTTGACTGAAGAGAAAGGTCTTTGCCTGCTTGTGGAAAGGCAGCAAAGCCTCCTGTGGGAGGGAGTTCCAAAGTTATATTGGCTAAATATAAGCAGCAACAGAGAAGCTCCTCTCCCATGTTCCCACCAAACACATATCTGGGGAAGGCTTTAGAGGCTGGATTCAACTGGTTTTTGTGTAATGTTTGTGCAACTTGTTGCAGCGAATTGAAGTAGTGCCAGGTCACATATTGGTGTGCAGTTGGGTGCATGATTAGGACTGAGATGCAGCCCATTGCCTTGTCATTTAGCTATGACGAGTTATGCAAAAATACAAGGCAGGCCAATGCCTTTAAAGGTAAAAACCTCTCAGAGAGGCAGGAAACACATAGTCCTGATATAAAAATAAAAAATGGTTCAAAAGGTATTTGACTACCATACATTACCATAAATTTACTAAGATGCCACACAAAAGAATAACCATGCAGAATGTCAGGGCTGGTGTAGGGGAAAAAAAAGTTAACTTGGTTTGAACTTTGAAATTTTTTTTCAGCTGAAGTCATTGGAAGATATGTTACTGCATGTTATTGTTAAAAAATACAAGACACAGTATCTGACTGGGGTTATATAACAGATAAAAGTTTCAACCAAAAACCTAAGCATCAATTAAATATTGGTATAATGTGTGTTCTGTTCCTAATGGAGTTTTTTGCAGCTCTGATGGTGATATTTCAGAGATCTGCAGCTGATTATACTGTTTTATAAAATTCCACAGCATTGTCCCCCCTGCCCCAATGACGATGAGGACCACTGAAGTGTGTTTCATCCACAAACGGGATATTTCTATTGCCAGGTCTCTGAATTTTGTTATTTTTTACAGTTCTTTATCTTCAACTCTGACATCCCCTGGAATTGCAATGTCAATTATCCAGATGTTTCTTCATTCTATTACTATTGTCTGGTGTATTGTGCTCAAGATGTTTGTCCATTTGAATCTGAAAGTCCCACAAAAGGGACAGAAAACCTTAACTTGGTTGTTTTCTGATACCTTCCCTATCTTATGTTCCCACAGATTTTTGGATGATGGCAGAATATATTTTTTACATAATGACCAGTGTATTAATTTTGCAACTCAATCATGTCTGCACAATCTTTGAACATTTACAGATGAGGTGTGACACAGTTTCATCTTTTTCTTGGCAGAGTCGACATTTGCTGTTTACACTAATTCCTTGAATTTTAGCTTTCATGACATTAATTTGGAGTGCTTGTTCTTGTGCAGCAAAGATCAAGCCTTTGATTTCTTTCTTGATAGTCCCAAGTTTTAGCCACGCCCAAGTTTAATCACTATCATGTGTTCCAGCAATATTTCTCAGATATTGTCCATGCAGTGGTTTATTTTTCCAGTGGCTTAATTTATCTTCAAATTGTTGTTTCATATATTCAACATTTGTTTATGCTGTTTTCCATTTTCACTGCTTTAAGTACTTTTTCTCTACTTCTTTTAACATAATCATGTAAGCTTCTTTTTTCTTGCTCTACTACCTGTTGTATTTGTAGTAATCCACAACTTCTAATTTTCTGCATTAAATATATTCTGTCCACATCACTTTTTGGATGTAATGTGTGATGTATGCTCATTAATTTCCACGTTGTTCTATCCAATCTTTTTAATTCACTTTGGGTCCAATCTATTATTCCAGCTGGGTATCTAATTACTGGAGCTGCCCATGTATTTATGGCTTTTATTGCATCCACCATTTAATTTTGATTTTAAAGTTTCCCACAATCTTTTGATGTATTCCCTTTGTGTCAGATCTTTAAGTTAAAGATGTTTATCATGATTGTACACAAGCATATGCACTGTGTTGTTGTCACACATTTAGTGGTGTATACTGTGAACTTAAACAATGGTAAATATCACTATGCAGTTTGCCCCTTCTCATCTGTTCACAGCCTTTTTCCCTCTGTTTTTCTATATCCACACTAAAGACATAACTTCCATAGAACAAGTTGCAGATGAACAGTTGACAGGACTGACAGTGACAGCTTAAGCAAAGGAGTCATCAATTCCACTTCAGCATTCTCATAGCTTTCTGCCTATTTTGGAGGGTCCCACCCTTCTCTATAGCCTGATACAAAGCATTTTGTCTACCCACAAGACAGTTCAGTGTGTTGGACAGAGGAATCACATGCCAAACCAGCCCCCAATATCTTCACAGATTTTTTTTGCACATTGGACACAAAAGGCTGGTAGAGGAGTTGCAAGCATGTTCAATTAATAATGCAGGGCTCACAAGTCTAAACTGCCAGACATGGTTAAACCATCGCAACCCCACCCCCATATGCTTTAATGCTAAATATGAAATGACCTTTGGAGATACCTGTGCACTTGGGTGTTGCTTAAAGGGTAGAGCCTGTTGTGAAGGTTCGATTTGTGCTTTAGCCTCATTACTAAAAAAACCAGGAGACGGTTTTATCTCAAAATTCAAACTGGGATTTATTACATCTTTTAACTGTAAATCATTGATTAATGGTTCAGTTCTTAACTTCTCCTGCGACATCAACGGACGCCTCAGGGGTATCCACGATTCTTGATCAAAAGGGTTCAAAGACTTGGTTTCCCAAGGTCCAGGTAGGAAGGGGTCCGGAGACAACGGACGTTGGTCCTCATCTTGGTCTTCTAACAACGGTAGGGTCTCCTCCCCTCCATCTCGGATCCAAAACAGCTCCTTCTCTCATCCCAAGGAACCCCACGGTCCTGGTGGCACAATCTCCTCCTCGCTTCCTCCGCTCGCCATTGTCGTCTTTCCTCGGCCTCTCTGGCCACCAGTTCCCTTTCTTCCTTTAACCTTCTTCTCCACTCCCTGGCCTCGGACTCTCCCCAATACGAGGGTCGTTGTGGTAAACCCCTCCTCCTTCTATAATCTGCCTCCTCTCGAGGCACCTTTACTTTTTCCCATTGTCCCGTCCAGGGATCCTCTACCCAGATTAGCTCCCAGCCTCCTGGTATGTTGTCTCTCTCTCCCCTTTTTATATCTCCCATTCCCGCCTCAATCACGGACCTCCCCCTTTCTTCCTTTCCCGCCAATTCTCCTTCAGTCTGAGTGGCTACTGACAAACCCCGGAAGTTCTCTTCCAGTTCCCGGGTATCTATTCCCTGGTGTACCCTCTCTTGTGGAGCTGGCGGCGGAGTGGTCTGCACTTCTCTGGAAACCTTAGGGATGGACGGCACTCCGATGAGAGCCTCTATACTCTCATCACGCCTCTCACACCTGTACATACACACTTAATCCCACCATTAGAGAATGTGGAACCTTTCTAGCTCCTCCATCTCCCATATGAAACTTGAAAAAGTTTTCCAGCAACATCCAGTTTTTATTTTTCATACTTTTTGCTCATTTTCAACAAAGGCATGGCCCCCAGAGAGTTCTGGGACCAGAAAATTGACCTCACCAAACCCTTCAAAGACAGCCACATGTCATAATGGAAGCTAGACTCAAGTACCAGACAAGTATTTTTTTACTATGTATAGCAATTAAACATGTGGAATTTGCGTGCATAGGTACAGTGGGAGAGTACCCTGTGAAGGAACTTCAGGATCCATAGCAGGAGTGACATCACTAGCAGTGGCAGATTGCTGCTAATTAAAGACTTCCTTTTAAAAAATTTCATGTTGCATACAACTTTATCTTGTAGAGTGTGAGCCACATGCACCCCAAAATAAAAAAAGAACTCTAAGTGGCAGCAATCTGCCACTGCTGGTGACATCATTGAAGGCATTTGGAGGTCCTTAAGAGAGTACTGGCTATTGATGTCCTTGGCCGGACTCCTACTATAGCTTTGCCAGAGAGTTTTATCTAGTCAAAGCAATGTGGGGTGGCAGGCTCAATTCTAGGTCACACTCAAGGGAACAGTGTATCATTAATTCTGCATGCCTGAATACAGGGCGTAGATGTCCTTTTGTACTCATTGATTTCTTTCCACATTTGGACGGCAATTTGGGAATAAACCCCTACAGTAAGATGTGTTGATATGGCATATTATGTGTGAGCATCACATTCACAACCATGATATTGGTGTTACCTGCAGCAGGGTAGTTAACATCTGGGAGTAGAAGTCTAGGAGAAGAAACAAGTGATGTCATGAAAAGGGGACAGCTTCGTTTGAGAATTACTGGTCACAAAGCACTTGGAGCACTTATTTCTATAAGATGTCTGGTGTATCTTAGTTCTATACCATGCACCCTGCTGCTCCATTTGCACATAGCCTCCAGAAATGTAAAATGGCACTATATCAGTTTCTGGATTAAACAAAGGGAGGAAAGGGTGGTGTTACTCCTTTTGAGTAAAAACCACCATAAAGCAAAGAAGGATAGCATTCATTGATATAATGATTGTTCTTAGTCTTTAATAGTTCTCTTGTAAATGGATCATTTTCTTCTATATATATCCATAATGATTCTTTCGAATAGTACAACTCCTCAAATTGTGCAGCCAAGAAAAGTTACTGATGTCTCTCCTTTTGAACGTTTAAGCCATCACTTCTAACTTTCATGTTTTGCCATTTAAGTGAACAGATGGAGTGAAGGAAAGCTGAACTTGGCATCTTCATCTTTTCTCTCCTCTCTTTTTCTTCTTCTATAAGTGGATGCAGAGGCTTCTTTAGCCTGTCACTATGGACTCCCCCACTTTCCACCACCTTTAGGTCCTGTCATCTCACAGGCAAAGAAGAATCAAGAATCCAAATGAAGGGGGGGGGGCGCAGCATGGAAAGCATCTCCACTCTCATTTGCTTCTATCTAGGAATCAAATAATGTCTTCTTTCTCCAACTTCCTTTGTGATTAATGGGACAATTGTCTCCTCTCATTCTATATCTACAATCTCTCTTGTAAGCAACTCATTTCCTTAGGACAGGCTCTGCTGACTATCTCCAACCAAACTCTTTAGATAATAGGTGGTAAACAGTGTTCAATTTACTGCTGACTACAGCTTTTGATTGTTCCTTTGCTAGCTATGATCAGAGAAATAAACCAGTGAATAACACTCAATTGCATTGCCATTTTAAAAAAAAATACTGTTGTTAATCAACACTAGGCAACTCCAACCATCTCTCCCTCCAGTGCTGGTCAGCTTATAGAATCATAGAATAATGGAGTTGGAATGGGTCTATAAGGCCATTGAACCCAACCCCCTGCTTAATGCAGGAATCCAAATCAAAGCAGATATGGAATATGGTTGTCCAACTTTCTCTTGAATGCCTCCAGCATTGGACTGGTTCCATTGTCGTACTGCTCTAACAGTTAAGATGTTTTTCCTGATATTCTGCCTAAATCTGACTTCCTGAACCCATTATTATGTATTCTGCACTCTGGGATGATTGAGAACAGATCCTGCCCCTCCTCTGTATAACTACCTTTCAAGTATTTGAAAAGTGCTATCATATAACCCCTCAGTCTTCTTTTCTCAACTTCTGTACTTACCTGACATAGGAGCTGGAGGCTGCCACTTTTCATCCACTGAAGTGAATCAAAGATCATTTGAAAAGATTCCAGCCTTCTTTAACCAGCATATTTTGCTGTTCTAAACCATACTCTAAAATCAATATTTCTATTGAACTGGTTTTCAACATCCTCATTTGCTAGTAACGTGCACTATATTCTCGAAGTCTATGCATGACTGCACTGTTTATTTGGTTAGAACTCAACTGCAAGAAAGATTTCTACTTAAGTAGCTTTCCTTTATTCTTCTTTCTCAATGACCTAAGGTTGGTTTGCACTAGGGAGAAAAGAACAGAGGGGCAGGGAGGTGTGCTTCAGGTAGCTGTCATTAATTAGAAAGACTGGTAATTACCTTTAGAAATGATTTCTAATGACATTGGACTTTTACAGTTAAGGGTGTATCTTTTGCATCCTCATTAGCCAATCACTCAAATGTTGATTACCAAAATGTAAGTGGGAATATCTTTGTACACACGAGAAATAGCCTCTGAAATTAATCAGATTCTACAGGGCACAGCCAGTAGTTGAAACTCAGTTGTTCCTTTTGGCAAAATTCCAGTGAGGTAGATGTGTTAGTTTGTTCAGCATGTATAGCAAAACTAAACGCAAAAGAGTTGTGATACCTTGAAGTCTAGTGGATGTAGTTTGGTTTGGTGGATTTCACTCTACAACTATTGAGCTGGTTTTCTGAAAAAGGAAGGCTACTTCCAGTGGAGGGGAGTTAGGGGCCTTCTACCCCTGGGCTGGACAGCCTAGAGATACTGGAGAGTTGTCAGCAGCAGCAGCAGCTTTCTGAAGCAGAGTGAATAGTCCTGGATTGAGAGCAGCAGCATGAGAGAGCCACACATTTCCAGCTCAGCATGGCAAATAGCTAGAATTAGACTCTGCTCTTTGTCTGGTTTTTAATGCTGGCTTTGAGGTATCTTCTCAGGGATGAGGCAGATGGGAGGGATGGCCAGAGATATAAATCATGCCATGATTTCTTTGGACACAATTCCAACCACCTTCACTCACAGAGGAACCCTCAGAGTTAGCAATTTTTTTTTTTTTAAAAAAGTGATATTTGAAGCAGGTTGTTCTGCCACACTACCTCTTCCAGCATGGTACAGATATGGATGCAAGAGTGCCTAAGGAAGGGTTAACCTTGTCTCCAGGGTAACAGTGAAAACAGCTGAGCCAACACTTTGCTTCCTTCCTGAAGTGGCAGGAAAGCCTGGGCCACCCACCTGTTGATTTCACATTTGTTTTAGACTGTGGCTGTTTCCATTTGTCCTATACTTTTAAAGTACATACTGCATTATTTTTGTACTCCTATACATTCTGTTTCCACCTTTTAATGTGGATGTTATGAACCACTCAGGGAGCCTAAGATATTGTCCAATACAGAGCTGTAGTGTATAAATAAACACAGAACAAAAACTCTGGCTAGATCAGGTGACTGTTGATCCCCACAAGAAAACTTGCTGGAACGAAAGCTAAGAAGATTGTCCCACCTCCAAGTCTATTCTGTGTGGGGAGGGAAAGCAGATGCAGGCTTGCAACTCCTACCACAACCTGTTGCATGCTCTTCCACTCTAGTCTTATTCTCCCCACAACCACTCCACTACTTTAGTCTTACAATTTGCTCCACGCTGCAGGAATGCCTGCCATTCTTGTGTGAGTGACATAAGGGACTCAGCAGGTGAAGCCATACCTGTGGCCACTAGGACTTCCCTGCCCCATGTGAGTCATGTGACAAATTCACTTCCTGTATGCTGCCACTAGCTGAAGCAGGGGATCATTCATGAGAATATTGTGCTTCCTTTCAACCATGCCATCATAATATCAGGGACTGCACACAGTGAACTAAACATATCATTGAGCCAGAAGCTGTCATCAAGGTCTCAAGCCGTGTACTGAAAATCATTTGTGGTTTGTGCATCATTCTACTGACATGTTGTGACAGCATGCACAGTCAGTGCCATGGTGAGAGAATTAGAGTAACCTTGTACTGAAGATTTACTTCGATTATGCATGAAGTACTAGGATTTTGCTGTAGTACAGTGAAGACAAGGCTGTGATAGCAGGGTGGGGGAAACAGGTGGACAGATAAGAAATGTAAATGAGGACCTGGTTGGGAAAAGGATGCACTCTTTACACAGATGGCAACGCCCACTATTGACATGTGTGAAGCCCCTGTCATAGTCCAAAATAGAACATACATACCAAAATACTAAGACACTGCATGATAGGAAATCAGATGTCCCAATGACACCAAGATAGTTTATCACACCACTTCATATTAATTTAAAAGTGGTGTGATGAGCTACAATACTTTGTGAGACCTAAGTTGGAACAAGGCATTGTGCATTTTCAACACACACACCCAATACTTTGCAAGACTACAGTAATAACCTCCTCCACCTTTCCCCAGAGACAGAGAACTTTGGTTATTTGTGCAATTTTCACACATGTGCATGCCCATATTTACTAAGCTGTATTTGCACTCATTGTACCCCTAGTGTCTGAGTGTATTTTTTAAAAGGTGCACGTGTTACCAAATGCATTTCTTTCCTTTCTTTCTTTATATGAAGCAAGCCCAGAGGAGTACAGATTTCTGAATGCAAATAGCACCAGGTTCCATGTTCAGTTCACGAGCTGTGGAGCAGGTAAGTCCATTAAGAGTAATTTTAAAAGAAACACACACCCAAAACTTGACAGAAAAGATTTCTCACACATTATCAGCTGGAATGTTCAAAGCTGCCGATACAGCTTCTGGGCCCAGCAGAGATCAGAGGGAGACGCTGCTCAGCCAGTGAACTAATGACCCACCAGCAGTGCTGCAAACACATTTGCCATGATCTGGATGACACGCAGCCTCTTCCACAATGCCTGTGGCTGTGCAGTTGCCCTGTAAGAGCTATGTGACTTGGTTGCCACTGTGACATGATGGCTAGCTGTACAAACCCCTGTTGCCAATTACGAGGGGGCCAAAAAGCATCTCAGATGGGCCACAGCCCTCAAGAAGCAGTTGCTGTCGTTCTAGCAGGAAACTTTGTCCTCATCTTGTAAAGAAATGTTTTTATCACCTTCATTCCCCCATCCCAACGTTTTCCATTTTATCTCAGTCTGTTCATTAGCTTTCTATTGCCCTGTCTCACCCCAAATTCAGCTTAACATTCTCAGGATCATTTCTTCTTAACAAGAAACCTGAGACTTCCCAGACCTCCACTTCATATGCACCACACTCCATCAGTTCTGCTAATGCAAAAATTATCCGTCTGATCTCAACTATTGTTCCTACAGTAATTGTTAAATCATTGACATATGCCCTGGCACGATGTGGCACAGACCCCCATCTCGTTAATGGGTCTCGGCACTCTATGTGCATCTGATGTAACTAGCAGTTTCATTGCTAATTTAAAATATGCTACAGAAAGTGGCAACTGTTTTAATAACCTTTGGATCCCATTGACAAGGGCCTTTACCTGAAGTAATGATTTTTTTTAAAAAAAAAGCTGTAATGCTGCTTTCTGATGAGTGATTCTATTTGAACAGCATAATATTTGCTTATTAGGTAGGTCTCATTATCTCAAAAAATCACTGGCAAAATGTCACTTTATTGGTATGGACCAGGATTAGGTTTTTAGATTCTTAATATCTGAACCAATAAAGTCTCATGTATTAGCTTGGCCAGAAAACTTAAACATGAGCTCTTATTTTTATGGCCAACAGAACAGAGGAAATTTTTTGTTCATAATCACTCAATTTCCTGTCATAAGGAGAGGCTTATTTCTACATAGATCAAATTATCATGTTTAGATTTAAATTCCTTACATTCCTTACATCCATTCACTAAAACTACTCCATGTGATGCACTCTTTAAACAGATGACAACTCCTCTTCCTTTAATAGATCCCTCTGTCTGTCTTTCTCAAACTCTCCCTCCCTCTCTTCCCTTCTCTCTTTCTCCCCCCACACACTCCCTCCCTCATAAACTCACATAAATTAAGGTTCCCCACCCTACAAATTAGGGTTCAAGCTATGTCTAGTGTCTTTCTGATCTTGTGTTAAAAGTGTGGGGCTAGACATTCAGAGTGGCTTTGATCTTTAAGAAGATAAAGAAGATATTTTTTAAAAAAAGAAAGAAAATGGTTCTAGAGCTCCCAAACCACTTCTTATTACCAGAGATGGTCCAAAACATTTTGTTGCTTGAGGAAAGGGCAAGATAACATTCCCTATCTCATGTACAGAAGCTGGTTGGATTGGCAGTTGGAACTTACTGCAAAGTTTCTCAATGAGACCATTTCATTTTTCATGGGTGGAACATTTGTATTCACTCCAATTACAATTGGTATAGCAAACCCACAGAGGCACAATTGTAGGATCTCAAATTCCTAACTACCTAGTAAAACATGAATTGTTTCTCAGCCAAAACCCCATTTGTTTCTGTTCCAAAGTTAAAATGATCAAAAAGAGTATCAGGACTGGTTTTAGTTATGTAACTGATGGCCTCATACAGAAATGGGTTTGGACCATATGAGACCATGTGGCACAGATTTCCATTGATATCACTGAAGCTCATTTGATGTGACTGTTGCATAAATTATTGCCCTGACAGGAAATAACACACTTGCTAATACAATATTGGTGTCATTAGTGCTGTCAAAATAATTTTGATACATATGATATTCTGTTGCTTAGCTATGTCATGTGTAAACATCTCCAGAGTACATATTTATCAGATTCAGAGCCTGGAAAGGTTTTGTGTTGTTTTATTTAATTACAACTCTCAGACTCCTCTAGGTAGCATGGCCTCTAATGACAGTCAGATCTCAGTTTCTATCATTACCATTCTATTTTCAGAACGTAAAAGAGATTGGGGTTTGGACTACAGGTCCCAGAGTCCTTGCAGACAGTACAGTAATTGGCCATGCCAGCTTCAGGATTCTGGAAGTTGTAGTCCCATAAAGTATCTTTTTGAAGCTTGGAAAAAAATTATTATAACTCAAGTCTAATTCATAATTAAATGAATATTATCTAACACAGAAGCATTTCCTGGCGTCTTCACTGTATACTAGTGTAGCTCCACCTTTGAAGGGCCAGGGCAGGAAGTAGAGTCAGGATGATAATATTCAATTCCCAGCCATTGTTCTCCATAAATGTCTGCCTTAAAACCAAGTGCTTAGTTACACGGAAGACCTTAACAGAGAGATCATTATATGCAGCTTCTGATACATCTTCATGTGTGTTGTTGTTGTTTTTCAATCTGACAATGTTTTTCCCCCCTTTCTGTCCAATGCCATTGTAGATTTTGTCTCTGAGAACAGAAATTGCCTGTTCAAGTGTCTGTCTGTTGCCTTTCCAAGTTCCACAAGCAGCTCTCTACTGGGTCAAGTTTAGAATTTCACAGAACGCTTCTGTTAGATGGCTTTAAATCCACTTGAGAAGCTGTGGGATGGCATCCCATCCCGTCTCACTCCATGCTCAGCACTAGGTATAAATCAAAGATGTGTATCTTGAAAATTAGACTACATTTTTATGACTTTGAATTGGGATTGAAGCCAATAAACAAGCAAAGAATATGATTAATATCCTATAATTGTCACTTTCAGTAACAAAGTAATTGCTCAAAGACTCTCTATCATTTTCTTTGGGGATTGGAAGCATTTGATTGATTAATAGGGAGAATTATTGTCCAATTAAATGGCTTAATTTCTAATAAATGTTTCTCTCAAATTAAAATGGGACTGTGTTAAGCACAGGAAGCTTTGTTTGATAACAATTTAAATGCAAATTAACTTCATTTTCTACCAATGTTAAATCTCAAACTCTCAAGGTTATGTACATAATTGAGGTAGGTATATAGTTCCTGTTACCTGAACTCCATAGTGCCAGATTCCTCTGCATTTGGAGCCGTACTCCCTATAAAACACAAACTCAACTTGAACCACAATCAGTTCAATCTCGCCCTCCACCCCATTGCAATGACACAAAGATCAGCAAATCTGTGCTCACACTAGCCCATCTCTGATCCATAACAAGCTTGTGTGAAGTCTGAAATGGAATTAATATAGATTTAAGCTACAGACTTTGTTTATGACATCTAGAGGAGCACTTGGTGATAGAGACGGGTGTGAACTGCTGGTCTGGGGGTTCTTGCTGGTTCGTCCTTCAGGCAAACAGGTGATCAGTGCTTCCCAGCCCTGCCTCCTCTTGCAAGCAGCCGCTCTGAGGCAGTGCCCCAGCTTCCCTGCCCTGCCTCCTCCAGGTGCTGCCTCTGAATGGGTGCCTGCTGTAGGAGGTGAGGCTTGGAAATGCTGAACACCTGTTCATTCAAAGGACAAATTGGCATGAACAGCCAATTGCCAAACTGGCAATTTGTGCCCATCTCTGGTGTACAGTAACTGGGACTTCTAGTGGTGAACCAATATGTCAATTTTCCTTTTTCCCACCTTCAAAATTTCTATGCTGCTCTCCCACTAATGCCCAGGAACACAGCTGACTACACCACAGAGTAGGCATGGGTTTACGCCTTCTGCTCCATCTGAGGCTGCACTGTTCCACTGAAAGTTTCTTTAGAATTTAACTCTTCAGTCAGTACTTACATCTCACTTTTTAACAAGCATTGTTGGGATGGTCAATTCAGGACCAAACAAATCTCAAGTGCACTTGAAGAAAGGGATGGATACAGCCTTCCACTGTCATCCTCAGTTCAATGATGTCAACAAGAACATTTTTGTGTGAAACACCATGATTCGAAACATGTGAGGGAAGGAATACTGAATGGCACTTACCTTCCTTTGAGGCTGGCAAATCTTTCAAGATTTAGATTGTGTGCAAAGCAAATTGTTTGGCGGTAGATGTCAACAATTTGTACCTCATGCAGTATGACTGCAGCGTAAAGGGGCTGGGCAGCATCAACAGCATAACACCTAACATGTTCTAGCCCTATGCTTTTGAGTTGACCTATTGTAAACAAACACTTTATCTCTACATATTCAAACAGCTGTTTTCAAAGTTTTGCAAAGTTATGGAATATCAGATTTAAAAAATGAATTGATCTTAAATTCTTACGCATTCCCAGTAAGGATGGATACATTAACAACTTTCTCCTTGTCCCATATTCACATTTGAGTAAATTTCAGATTAAAAACAAAGTGAACTGAAATTCTTCTAACTGGGACACAACTCTTTCTTCAGCTTGTGTTACTGTAGAGGGATAAGAGAAATAAGCTTCCTTCCCTGTACATTTCTGATTGTATCAGACTATGCTGGTGAATGGATGAAAATGACAGGAAGGAGAGTAAATACAAAACTCAGGGCACAGATTGAGGGTGAAGAGAAAACCGAAGAGAAATGAAAACTAGAGGACCAGGGAGCGGAAAAGAGAATTACAAACAAAATATATAAGATGCAGGGGAAGGGTGAAAGGAGAAGAGAAATGAATGATGGGGTGGGGGGAAATAGGGGAAAATAAGCAGGATGCTGGATACAAACAAGTCGCAAATCACTGGAGCAGAAATAAATTTACCAGACTGAAAAGTGCTATAAGGTAAAAGTGCTGTTAGGTGCCTAAAGGGAGACCTAAGCAAAACACAATCAGGGAAGAGGAATAAGGAGAAAACAAGCAAATAGCCTTGTAGGGAAATAGGAAGTGGAGAAAACTTGTGAATCAAGAGAACGACAGAGAGGAGGGCAAGAACACTTCAGTTATTCATCATCATTGATAAAAGCAAGGGACACAGCAACATACACAAGCCAGAGACAAATGCCCTGCAAAATGTCAGTCTCATGCTATTCATCTACACTGACAGGTGGAAAAGTTCCCCTTGATACATTTTCCTTGCATTTTTGCCACAGGTTGTTATTTCATAAATGCAAAATAACAATGACAATCATAGAGACTCACAGATTGCAGTTAAGAGTGACAACCATGACAGGCTTCTCTTGCCTCCTAGTAAATCAACAAATACACCAATATTTAATGGTGAGATGCCTCCCTGCGTCTTGTCTAGTTCAGTATATCCTTAATGCAGTTTAGTTGTATAACCCTTGTAATTCTTAGGAAGAATTAAGAGCCACATTTTTAGAAATTCAGGTCACATTTGTAACCAAAATCAGCAAGGTCAACAAGAAGGTGTCTATTCAGCAAACATTAAGGCTGCTCGCAGTTGATTAATGCAGTCATGTTAGCCTATTGAGATATAAAATGAAGCAGTTTGTATACACTCTCTATTACCCACAGGCTATCATTTTCAAAGTCATTTCTGGCACCCAGTACAACGCAGAAATTGAAAAAGTTGGTGCCAGCAATTTTTCATTTTGAAATGCCTTCTTTAAAGTTGGAAGATACATATTTAATGGTTCACCTGAAGGTAGATTCTTCTGTTTTCTTTGGAGACAGTAACTAATTTATAGTGACATTTGGGATTTAGGATACAGGAGAGTATATCTACTTCACTGGGGATTTCTGAGCTGGTGAAAATCTTCCTATAAATTGTATTTGTTTCTAATTATGCTCTGAATTTTAGAGTATTAAAAAAAAGGATTGACGTATTTTTGGGTGATTTATGAATGAGTCTTACAACTAACAGCATCAGTTTTGTGACTCTTGATTAAATAGTGATCCTGATTAAAATGTAACCATAATTTTCAGATGTCAAAATCTCAGAAAGTACATAATGAAGAATAATTTTCTTCTCTCTTTCTATAAATAGCCCATGCTTGCTAGAAAACTAGGAGGGGGTTGGTATCTAGTGACTGGAGTTGTGCCACCACCTGAGGTGACTTAAACTTTGAGAAAAACAGTCTGATCAATAGTTGCCAAATAACTTTCCCATATCTGCCTCTTTAGGGCAGCAATGAAGGGGAACTTGAAAAGATCATCAAGTGTAAGGATGTGACCCTGGAGACCAAGGATGTTTCTGATCACCCTGTAAGGGTGTGAGACCTGGACAGTTAAGAAAGCTGACAGGAAAAAAAAATGATTCATTTGAAATGTAGTGCTGGAGGAGAGTTTTGCAGATACCCCGGACTGTCAGAAAGATAAATAAGTGGGTCCTAGATCAAATCAAGCCTGAACTATCTCTAGAGGGAAAAAACAATTGAAGCTGAGGTTGTCCTATTTTATGCACATCATAAGAATTCTCTGGAAAAGATAATAATGCTGGGAACGGTGGGAGGCAGCAAGAAAAGAGGCAGACCAAATATGAGATGGGCTGACTCCCTAAAGGAAGCCACAGGTTTGAGTCTGCAGAAGCTCAGCAGGGCTGTTGAAAAAAGGACATTTTAGAGATAACTCATTCACAGGGTTGCCATAAGTATTAATATCACATCTGCAATTGGAGTTACAGCAAAGGATAATTCCAATCAGTATAGGTGACTGAATCTAATATGTCAAAGGCCTAGATCAGAAAACAGATGAATCCCTCTTTGACATCTCTGGAAGCTATAGACATCTCATTTCTACATCGTGATGGGCCAAAATGGACCACCTTTCACAATCTCCTACTCAAAATTGTCTGCAGAACATAGAGACTGATGGTGTGGGCATGGCTTCCCCATGACTTCTTCATTGCTGGTGCAGTAATATTAGAATCCAGGAATGTCATGAATACAGCTATTGCCTCAACACCCAAATGACTAAAATCAAGAGTGAACGCTGGTAAGAAACCCAAGGCACATGATTTCAAACATTACCAAATGAGAATGGAAAGAAGCAAAAAAAAAAAAAAATCAGAAGACTGCCTCCCCCGCAATCTTTAGCACTTTTGTATTTGAATACAAAACTCAACCCAAATTCTGCCTGTGCTAACAGATTCTTACGACTGCTTCCCAAGAACTGTGTTTTATCATAGATGATTTTCCTTATGGATAGCATAAACTAAGGTAGTTGTGAGATAAGTTCATAAGTCCCTTCCGCTGACCACCAAACATACCACAAGGATGCCAGACTTGAAAACTTGAAGATAAACATTTGTCAAATCCAAATGAAAAACTAATTGATATGTGTAAAACATAAAATATAGCTGGCTGGATAGCTCAGTGATTTAGGCATCTGGCTGTGGAGCCAGAAGTTGGGAATTTGATTCCCCACTGTGTCTTCTGCAAGTAGACCCAGACTAAGTGGCTTTGTGTAAACTGCATGGTCCCAGGGGGATGATAAACCATTTCTGAGTATTCTCTACCTGGAAAATCCTGAAAAGGGTCACCATGAGTCAGAATTGATTCGACAGCACATGAGTAGTACTGTATATTAAAACAGGAGTTCATAGATTCATTAGATCAGGGGTCTGAACTGTGTCCAAAAATAAGGCCCAAAATTTTATTGCTGGCATAACATAAATGGCGTAACTTTTGGAGGTGAATAGCTGCAATGTAGACATTACCTTTGCATACAGAGCTGTGCAACTCAGTGTGCAACAAACTGTGTCTGCATTGAGTTTGTAACTTGCAGCAATTAGTGGTAACTGTACAAAATATAATGGCAATAAAATTTTGACCTATATGACTTGTCACTCACCATGCTCTGTCCTTGCTAAACATCACTTATTCAAGACAGCTATGGCTGTGAATGTAATAAGTTACCAAGTATTAAATAGGAATATAACTCTTTTCATTGTGTGTCACTTTCATTTTAAATCTTTCCTGCCTTGTTTCTACCTTATTATATATATATATTTAAAAAACACATAATTCATATTTAAATAAATGCTTAAAGCACTTATTTTAGTTTGTCATAAAATATGTAATTTAAATTTGTTTTGATTCATTTAAAATGCTGAGAACTGCTTTCCAACATTTAGTTAACAGAAATTGCACTGGATAGTTAAGACCCACTAGTGAACTTCTGAATAGCTCAGTGCTGGGTGAAATGTTGGATAATTCAGTGGTTTAGATATCTGGCTGCAGAGCCAAAGGTTTGGAGTTTAATTCCCCACTGTGCCTCCTCGGCAGGGGCTGGACTCAATGATCCATAATGTCCCTTCCAGCTCTTCAGTCCTAAAATGATGATGATGACTAGAGATGGGCACAAACCAAACTACTGAATCGGTTCGTGGTTCATTTCATGCAACCTGTTTTTCCTGAACAAAATGAAGCACCAAACTTTTTTCTGTTGGTGCTGCATTTTGCTTCAGCAAAATGAATGCCCGCATGTCTCCTTACCACTGCCCCCACCCCCCCACCTGCTCCTATCTCCTCCTCCAACAACGACAACAACAACTCTGCCACCACCATCTTCAGATACAGCAGACTGACTTCCTTTCCAGGAGCTGAGCCTGCTACCTCTGTATATGCACCCACCTTCCAGCTTATTAGAGCAATCACCTGCACACAGGCATCACTTGGGCTCATGGAAGGCTGCACCACCACCACAGGATGGAAGCATGGTGATGATTACGGTAAGGGAGTGTCGGCGGGGGTGGGGGCAGGGGGGCTAAGGTAGGGAGAGGAAGGGGTGGGGGTAGGCTGTGGGGATGGGTGGCTGTGGGGGTGGATGGCTGCCTATCAGCCCGCCGATCAGTGGGCCAGTACGCAGAATGGAAAAGTCATAGGATGGCTTTTCTTTTCTTCGTATGGGGACAAATAAAAATGGGGAAATATTTTTCAAGCCGTATTAATCGGGACTTAAAATTTGATGAATATGGATTGACAAATATATGACGAATCGGCTATATTCATCAAAAAAACTGATCCATTTTTATATTCATCCCCATCACTAATCCTTATACTACACTCATAATAAATCTATATTAGAATATAAGGGTTAACATTTAGTTTGCTAAGTAATAAAGATGCATAAAATCCACTCCAAATACTACAAGAAAGCACTGGCTTAAAAACTGAAATTGGTCCTCAGAATATCCCATCTAAACGGAACTGGGATAGCTGAAGATACTTTTGACTGATGAGATAAAAATTTAAACAAAAGTCATAGCTGGAGTTAATTTCAGGAAAAAAGTCCATATGAAAACATATTCAAGTAATTATATCAAGCTGAAAAATTCTGATAATAATTTGCAGACATGCGGCAAAGTCCTGTAGATACAACTTTATGTGGGCATAACCTGGATTGGGATGCCAGAAACATTTAATTACATGATACAACAGGAATTTGCCAATGACCTATTAATAGACTTAAAAGGATAAAAACGTGGCACTGCATATATCATTGATGCTTTCCTTTGAAAAATCAAATTATTCATACAGACGTTTCTTGCTTTCTCCAGTAATGGTGAAAAAATAAAAATATGCGGAACCTGGTCTCGCATTGCACACAAATGAGACAAATCAAGTTTGAATTGCTCATATTTTGAAATTCCAGAATCATTGAAATAAATATGGGAAACATGATAGGTTTTCGTTTGTTTTCCAGTGCTGATATGGAACATAGTTCTTCCTCACAAAACGCTTATATTCGAGAGAACTCATTTTTGTCCAGATACATCACAAAATGTATCAGGCATGTCTAACTGTTGAGCATTGACAGCTGGACATCAGTATTAATGAAGTGATCCCATAGTTTTATATAGTAGAAGACACCAGAGATATCCTTAATTTATATCTATTTTTTCCTGCTGAATTACTGTTTCCTCCTTTCCTAGTCTTCTTTCATATAAGCCAGCTACTCTGCACTGCTGTTGTTACTGAATTATAATTCACTAGAATTTGAGGTGTCTCAGAAAAAAGAAAAGAGTCCAGAGGAGGTAAAAAGGAGGGAGAAACACTGTGGAACAGTTATCAGCTTCTCCCTGGAAAAGAAGTTGGAGTATGAGAGCCAACTAATAAGACCAAGTATGCTGTTCAAACAACCTGCTGGTTTTCTTGTATAAGTGTGCACATCGTACTTTTTTTAATTCATTCATTCACTGCTTGATTAAAGATATTTATAAATTGCTTTTCAGCTGGGCTTGCAGCTGAACATTTAGAAAGATTTAAAAAATCATGATCAGAGAAGAATTGCACAACTTTTATGGTGACAGTGAAGAAACTGAAATTTTAAAAGATTTTGTATACTTCGGTCCAATCATCAACCTAAATGGAGACTGTAGCCTAGAAATCAGAAAACAGACTTGGGAGGGCATCTATGAAAGAGTTAGAGAAGATCATCAAGTGTAAGAATGTGTCACTGGAGACCAAGACCAAGATCACCAACAATATTGTATTCCCAATCACTATGTCCAGGTGTGAAAGTCAGACAGTGAAGAAAGCTGACCGGGGGGAGAAATCAATTCATTCAAAACATGGTACTGAAGTAAAGGATTGTGGATATCCTGGACCACAAGAAAGACAAGCTAGTGGGTCCTAGATCAAATCTCTCTCAAGAAAAAAATTACTGTTGCACTTTGAGCACATCTTCAGAAGACCAGACATGCTGGAAAAGACAATAATGCTAGGTAAAGTTGAAGGCAGCAGGAAATGAGGAAAACCAAATATGAGATGGTTTGACTCAATAAAGCCACGGGTTTGAGTTTGCAAGAAGTGAGAAGTGCTGTTAATTATAGGACATTTGGAAGTTCACATATTCATACAGTTGCTATAACTTGGAGGTGAGTTGATAGCATGGCAACAATACTCAAAGTTTACTAAGAGGCAGATAAGGTAATCAGTGCTTTCAGAAAACGGAGACAATGCCATGACAGTTTCCAATATCGTATTGCACAAAAAAATTATTCTTGTTCGTTAGACAGTGAGATTTATTTATTTATTTAGTAGTCAAATAAAGACTATTTGCATGTTTGTGAGACAGATTACTGCACATTTATGCAAATATATATGAGCAAGCATGCAAGACTTAACTGTTGCCCTCTTGATTCATCTGACATAGAAGAGAAGCATTGAATGGCATTTTTCTGTCTTTCAGAATAATCATCCCAAACATTTGTGATGGTGTTGTATATGGGTATGTGTATGCATTCTCCTGTTACTAAATAAAATTACGTTAGCTTTAATAATTTCTCACGGGAAATTAACAAAGCTTCAGATATGTCCCCATTTCTAATTAAACTGCCATGGTAGAAAGTGAAGCTGAACAGTTTCCCACAGCTAAGTAGAAATCTTTTCTGAAAAATTCTTAAAGCCAGAATACTTTGTGTGTGTGTCTTGCGTGAGAGAGAGATTGTATGAAAAGAAAATGATGTTGGAGATTTTTTTTACAAATTGTACAAAAAGCATAAAGGGGAGATTCCTGGTTTTGACATATACACTTTTTGCAATTCTGTACATCCTGTACTTGTTTACTCAGAAGTAAGTTGTGTTGAATTCAATGGGATTTACTTCCAAGTACATCTGTACAAGAGACATTTGGAGGACTGAACTGTGGCAATCAGTCTACTTTTTAGTTTCACATTCTACCATGGGAGTTCACAAACTGCTGCGGCTTGGTGCTACCTAGGAATATGGAAATATCTGAAACTTTTTAAAATATTCTCTGAGAAAAATTTCCACATATTGAACGCACTTTCCCACAACTGAGTAGAAATCTTTTTTTTTTTTTAAGTCTTAAAACTGACTTCTATATATCATCATGACAGTACAAATTTAACTAGCAAGTCTGCAGCAATTCAGCACAGGCAGCAGCTTAACACAGGCTGCAACATTGTGAAATTATCTTGAGAATTAAAAGGAATATTTGCACCTGCCCGGAGTGGATCTTAAGAGGCTTACTGAAAGCAGCATTTTAAAAAAAAGGTTGTGTAAATTACAACAAAATGAAGTATATTGTTGAGTTATATGTGAAAGACCCCAAATAGTCTGCAGCAACCCACGCTAAGAAAAACAAAGAACTGAAATTAAATTCCAAAGTCCGGAGAAATACCATCCCTTGAGGCAGAGTACAAGGAAATATTGTCTTTTGAAAGCCTCAGCTGGAAGCTGAAGAGGAAATTAAGAAGAAAGGCAAAGATAGTGAAAAGAACTCAATGGCCGAACTTAGTAAAATAATGAAGAAAAATTATTCCACCCTCTTACAATATGGATAAATTATATAAGAATAAAGTTTTGGATTTTAACAGGAATAGAAATTATAATGTTGAGATTGAAACTTCCAGAATATACTGAAAACAGGTATGTACTGAAAACAGTTATTTACCGAAATCCTGATAATGAAAAAGAGCCCTACTCACTAAAGTGTAGTGGATACAGTGACAGATTAGAATGCAGGCCTGGGTTTGAATCCCCATTCAGCCGTGGCAACTCACAGGAGGGCGGGTTGGCGCTGGCGAAACAACTCATTAAATATCATGCTTACTTTGAAAGTCCTATTAGGGTCATTATAAGTCACTTCCAACTTGGCGGCACATAACAGGGTAGAAAAGGGCTCTCACAGCTGCCCACCCTGGTATACAATGTCAGCAAAGACAACGGGAGAGAATGAATTGACCTATACAGAGGTGGATATCCACCCACACACTAGGCTGCTTGGTTAGGCTAGTCATATATTCCTCACAAGAATCACTGAATTGAAGGGTTAATGTTAAAGAGTGGCTAAGATACACCTAAGATACCCCATGTGGTATAGTGGATAGAGTGACAAACTAGGACTCAGGAAACCTGTGTTCAAATCTCACTCGGTCATGGACATGAGTATGGAACTGGTAAGGCCATTCCTTAAACATCTCACTTACTTTCAAAGCCCTACTAGGGTCACTATAAGTCAGTTACAATTTGATGGCACATAAACTAAGATACACCTAAGAAGTGGCAGTTCATATATTCTCACAGGAATCAAGCAGAGATACAATAAAAAAATTCCTTGAGAGTAAAGGGCCAATATTAAAGCATGTTCCTGCACGCACCTGCAACGAAACTCACTTTGGGTGCCTGGACCGCTGAACACTGCCCATGGATGTGCAAAACCTAATTGATATTATATAGCCTGAAGGAGAACTTCAGGGGCATTGGAGTTACAATACACCTGAGGATTGCAATTTGGAAAATCTCAGATTTCAAACCAGATGAGGTAAAAAATGTGCAACAATAATGACTGAGATGGCCTGGAGGCAACAAAGTTGAAAATTGCATTGGTCAGGAAGATGACTGCACTTCACCAGAAAATGTGGTAAAGACAAAGATGAATTTAAGTGAACACTGGATGAATACCTGTCCCCACAACCAACCACTTTCCAGATGTTCTTGGACTACGATTCCCGTCAATCCCAGCTAATATGGCAAATTGGGAGGAATGACAGGAGTTGAGGTCTAACAACATATGGAGGATCACAGCTCATCTCCCTGTTGTCTATTGTTGGCGGATAGTTGAAGATACTTGAGGTACTACTGGAGAGCTCAGTAATCTCTCAACCTATTGTAAGGAACTGACAGACGCACTAATTCTGCAGTGGAAAAAAATCAGTCTTTAAGTACTGATAATTTTGACGGTAGTCCTGTAGGTGCCATCATGTATAGCCAAGTGCTAAGAGGACGTTTTTGCTAATTAGTTCCAGCATGCTCAGAAAATATTTTTAATGAGGCTTTTTTCTTAGATAAAACTTTAAGTGTTCACAATTGCTATTGTCACTATCTTAATTTTTATTTTAGAATTTATTAGCAACATCCAAATGCTAAAGTCCAATGATGCATACATATATTTGATATAAAATTCCTACCTGTTTTGCTACATCTTAATTGCCCAATCAAGTGAATATTCCATAGTACTATTGTCAAGTCTTATCAACAATCTTTTACTGCTATTTTTAAAAAAGTGGTTTCATTACTTAAATTGAGTTTAATGGACAGTTTTCATGCATTACAAAGAGTCATGAAAGAAAAATAATATTCCCATCTGTTGTTTATACTTTGCTCCCCTGCTATTTTGAGCATTTCTTATACAAATTGGCATATGCATACAAGGGCTACAGAGACATTTTTGCACTCAATTATCCTTTTTTTATTATTTTGTAGAAACTTAAATTACTGGCAGTTGCATTTAATGCTGAACATGATACTGAAACTGTAGCAATGTATCTACTCTCCCTCCATGTGTAAATTTGTGTAAAATCTACTGTCTTGATTTGAACATTTCTTGCTGCTACATATCCTCAGCAGCAGCTGCCATCAGGATCTGAGGAAATAGAAGACTGTGTTCTCAAAATTCAGTTCTTAAAATAAAAAACAAAAACACAAATGTCTGGTTTATGAATGTAGGCTATTGTGCTTCTGTATCCACACTTCAGAATGTCAGGAAATGGCCTGATATTGCTGTACAATATTGCCAGCAGGAAAATGGAGGCCAAGCTTCACATAGAAAAAAGCAGTCTGAATGTTGACAACACCAGTTGCAACAGTCAAGATGGTCTACAGGATACCCTCTTGAGCTCACTACCATTCAGAAAGTGATACCAAGCAAGGGGAAATCCTAGAAACTGCTTTTTTTCATCAGTTGACCACTTCTTATCCAAACATGAGGCAATGATCATGCTTGGATGAAGGATATTGGGAGCAGCAGTGCAAAAAAAGAAAGAAAGAAAGAAAGAAAGAAAAGAAAGAAAGAAAGAAAGAAAAACTTAGCTCAAAGTGCAGAAACTGTAAACTCTTAACTGAGTTACATTTAGCAATGGTATATACTATGCATATGTACTCAAGCTTTATAACAGCCAGAAAACTGGGTCTTTTCAAGGCAAACTATAAATGCCTTCTGTGTAACAGGACTAATCAATCTGGAGAGCAATTCTGTCTTCCTTTTTTTTAAAAAAAAATCTATGTCCAACTCAGGAATGTGGAAGTTATGATGCTCCTGAATATCTTAAACATATTTTTTTCACCTTACATGAAGCAGTTCCAAGAAGCTCAAAACTGTTCAGTTCTACAGACAATGAACATTCAATGAACTGAAGACAGATAAGATTTAAGTTGCATTTAAAATAGGGCTTGCAATCTAAAGACATCTCAAATGCCACATCGTGCCACTCCTTACATGCTAAAAATTCAAACTCATTTTCATACAGAAATGTCACATACTAAAAGGCCACATTGTAGCATGAAATATAATTCTGATACTAGATTATTAACAGGTTCAAATATATTTGCAATATTAACTACCCTGTTTCCCTGAAAATAAGACCTAACCTGAAAATAAGCCCTAGTATGATTTTTCAGGATGCTCGTAATATAAGCCCTACCGCAAAAATAAGGCCCAGTTAAGTGAAACCCCGCCCTCCACCATTATGCAGCAACCAGAAGAAGATGACATGACTGTATTTGAATAAATGTAGATTGTTGTACATGAAAAAAATAAAATATCCCCTGAAAATAAGCCCTAATGTGTTTTTTGGAGCATAAATTAATATAAGACCCTGCCTTATTTTCGAGGAAACAGGGTAATATGATACATTTAGATGTTAATATATAGACTGCAGGTATTAATATGTGAACTGTACAGCAAAATGGATGTGTCAAATTCATCTGCCATTATAAACCCTAACACCCAGCTCTTTTATCTTTTCAGGTCAAACTAGACATTAAAAGACAATGTTTAATCCTTATAATTAACTCACTTTCCCAACTTGTTGCAAGATTTCCTCAGATATACATGCATATGCAATCTGACTTGAAGATTCAGTATAGGTCTGCCTTCCAATGACCGATTATAAAACAAAGCATGATAAGTTTAAGATGTGCCAGGGTATGAGATAAAAACAAGTATGGTACAGAAGAGAAAAGAGCAATTGGCTGGAACAGATATTTGATTTAAAAAAAAACAACTGATGCCAAAACTATCAAGATGCAATATATAGAATAATATATCAGAAATAAATTGATCAAATGTATCAATATCAGAAAAAGCTCCATAGAACTGCTATCTGGTACCTATTCCGGACAGAAAATTGGTATTTCAGAAAAGAGCCTAGAGTAGCAATTTTCTGACTTCAAAGTAGGATAACCTAATTTCTGAGCAGGATAACCCAAGTAAATTTACCATTCTCACCTAAGTAGAAGAGACTGCTGAAAAAAGCCACAAAACATCTACAGGGTCCAGATTCTAGTACCTGTTCAAGTTAAAAATCTGTATTCTGGACAACAGCCAGGTTTAACAATTTCTGAGTAGGACAAACTGATCATGTTAGGATGGACCTTGGAATTTGATTGGCTTGTTTTACTTGGAATTGACATTCCTGGCCATTCTCTTCTGTTCTCCCTGGTTTCACATTAAAGGGTTAATTTAAAAAGTAATATTTGGTGGGATTGATTTCTAAAAAAAATATTTTTTTTCCATGTGTCCATTACATCCTAATAGTCCGGACATTAATTTTTATTAAGTACACATTCCTTTCTGACATTTACTTAGTCCCATATGTAAGTAAGGAGCAGTAGATGCCATGGTAAATAGACATTTTTCACTGCTTAATGAAACACCTCTTACAAAAACATGCTCAGCATATAGGGCAAAATCCTATTAGTGATACTTGCTGATGTAACACAATTGACGTAAATCTCACCAGAGAATAGTTGTAGGTTAAGCAGTTAGCCCAGACATTTGCTGTTGCATGCCAAGTCCTGCGGCTCAGTATGCAACAGCAAATGCCTACACTAACTACTTAACGTGCAGCAATTTGTCAATGAGATTTAAATGGATTGCATTCCTGCATAAAAGCTCAATAGGATTTTGGCCATAATTTAGTTTGATCGTCCACCACTGTGTTCATACGGAACAAAATAAGTTGCCTTAAGCCAAGATGATCAACTCTGGGGGACAGGAGCTCTCCAGGGACTCTCTTGCCATCTGCTATCTGATGCTTTTTCTAAAATGACCACAACAAAGAGTGCCTAATTAATCATACATATATAGATAATATGTGATCTCTGAGAATTAATAAGTAATACAAAATAGAACTTTAAATGTTTGTTTTTATGTGTTATCCATTTATGTGTTGAGAACTTGGTTGGATTATCCTACTCACAAGTTGCCATTCTGAGCCGTTGTGTTCCATTCCAGTGAGGTTTAGGGCAATAAAGATTAATGAAAGAGTAATATTCATCAGGCTTGAGATCTAATTTAAAAAAAATCTTTGTCCAGCACTTGTCACTGTTTTTGGCATAAATTTGTATTAAGAAGTCCTCATTCCAGCCCATTCCATTCTGTTCTGGCTTTTACTTGTCTCCACTTGACTGCATGCTTCCAATAGGTCAATTTGCTACCTTCATATTGCCTGTGCTGCTCCCCTGTTAAAGGAACTGGCATCGCTTAAGAAACAAGATTTTAGAATATTAGAGCCACAATTAAACAGATGTAAGCACAAGCTCAAATATTGGCTCACACACTGGTTTAATTTGAAAAGGTCTTTTTACTGGCTTTCTGTGTGTTCTGCAATTATTTCTGGAGGGGCAAATTCAGCTCTCTGTCTGTCTGTCTGTCTGTTAAATAAAGAAGTTGTTTCAAAGGACCCCATTGGATTGACAGTAGGGCTTCCTTCCATTCAGGCTTTCCTAATCATACTTTGTTCTTCTATGTAAGTGGGTGAACATGTTCCAGGCTGTGTTGTCCAGGTTTGAATGCAACCCATTTATTAACCTGACTGAAATCTTGTTAGAAAATCTGGCTGATGGTTTCCAAGGACTGTTATGAAGGACTGGAATACTTAGGGGGCTTATATTGGTGAATGTGACAATTTAGTACAAAAAATGCTTTATAAATCTCCTGTGCTTACCTTTCTTTCGAGCATAGCTGGATCCGTACACAGAATGGACAGCCAATTATTTTCATATTGATAGAAGTGTTTGTTCATGTCCTTCAATAATGGTTTGAGGGTTTGATCATGTCAAGGTTACATTTTGGACAGCATCTCTGACATTCCATGGCCAGCATAGCTGCTGGACAAGTTGACTGTGGAGTCTGGGAGTTGTAATCCAAAATGTAATTCCCCCCCCCCTAAGATCTAATAATTGTCTTGATTGGAATCTAAAGAACCCAAAACTGCTGATCACGTTCTGAATCAGACAGCTTTAACTTCCTGCCAGCAGGGGATGACCCACAACTCATAAATAAAAAAAACCAAAACTGCAGATCAGCCTCCGAGATCCCAGAACTATGTGCAAGTAGACCGAGGGCTCTGATTTCTATTGTTTAATGATAGGGTCTTATGTCTTTACTTTTAGGCTGGATAGAATTAGGAAACAGATACTACTGGAAATGTGCAATGTAGTTTATTTTGTTTTAATTCTTGGTCTCTACAAGGTTACAGAAAGAAAGCGAACACTGGCCAGAGTTTCAGAGAAATTGATAAGATGCTGAATGAAAAACAGAGTTTGGGCATGAAGAACAGAGCTTCAATGCATGGTGAGAGTCCCACTGCAGAAAGAGATTGTGAGTAGGATCCAATGGGGTCATGCCATTGGTGAAATATTGTTGCAATGGTATTTTAATAATGGAAGAGGAGGCACTTTCATTATTAAAATACCATTGCAACAATATCTGTAATAGCCTGAATCCTACTGGTAGTCAGATAAGATTTGTGTAACTTGCCGCAGCTAATTACACCTCATTAATGAAGTGCTGGGGTGCATCTCAATTCTTCCAACTCCTTGGCAATCAGCTGCAGTGAGCCATGGCAAGTTATGCAAACTTTACACAAGCACCCGTGGGATTCTGATCAATATTTTGCTGAATAATCAAGTAAAATGGGGCTACTTGGATACACGAAAAAAATTTCTGTGAATCTGGAGAAATTCAATTGAGGCAGCACTTATGTGCATGCAATTTATGTCCCACCAGGTGCACAAAAAATATATGGCAAGTGGATGAGATAACACTGTTGAACTGGCCTGCTTCTTATCAAAAATAGTATAATTATTAGAGATGGGGTATTCGTATTTGTATATGAATATGAATATCTCTGCGCAGCAGTCTGTTAACGTGCAGCGATCTGTTATCTGGGGGGTTAATGGCAGTGGCGGCGGCCCCTCTCTTCCTTCCAATCACTCTGGACCACCGCTCGGCTAGCCACTCATCAGCCTTGCAGGGAGACTCATCCTCCCTCCCTCTGCCAGGAGTGGCTAGACGACTGGGAAGAGAACGGCGCTCAGGAGCGATTGGAAGAATGAGCAGGGCCAGCGGCGGTGGTGGATGTGTGAGTGGATGGTCTGGCCCCAGAGGCCAGACCCTCATTAACTCCAGCTGTGCGGGGATAATTGTATTCGTATATGAATACCCCCATCTCTACTAATTATCTTAGCATTTCAATTTACTTTTAATTTCACCTGTATTTCATATATGCCCATAATTTTAAATTGTGCAACACTCTGATACAAATTTAGAAAGACTGATTTTTTTTGTAATTACAATTGACAAAAAAACTTTAACAAAGGAATATTCTGAACAACATCTTCTAATAAGAGTATCAATAGAACCAAGGGTGAGCCTTATATCTAAGGAAAAAAGTATAAGATCAGACTGAAAGGACATATGTAGATAAGATTTTATTCATTCATTCATTCATTCATTCATTTATAATATTTTTGCTCCACCTTTCTCCTTAAAAAGGACCCAAGGTGGCTTACATCATTAAAAGACAATATTTAAAGCTAAAAACAATGAGTGTACAAAGGTGGCTTATATCATTAAAGCTAAAAACAATGAGTATACAAATATTAAAACAAATACCATTCTGACATATGGTAAATAAAAGCAATAATAAAAACACATTCAGAGCAGTGATGCATAATAATTTGTTTAAAAATCCCACTCTGGCAGCTAGTCACCGAGGAAAAGCTTACCTGGAGAGAAAGGTCTTTGCGTGCTTGCAGAAGGACTGAAAATTAGGGGACAGTCTGACATGCTGTGGGAGGGAAATTGAAAGTCTGGGATCTTAACACCCAAGAAGGCTCATAATGGGAGACACCATCCTTGAGATAGCCTAGAAATCAAGTCATTTAGGGTTTTATAGGTTAGAACCAACACTTTGAACTGTGCCTGGAAACAGATAAGTGTAACGGGAGTTATGTGATCCCAGTGACCAGCCCCTGTTAGCAATCTGGCTGCTGTGTTTTGGGCCCATTGAAGTTTCCTAACACTTTCCATAGGCAGCCTCATGTACAGCATGTTACAGTAATCCAGTTGGGATGTAACTAAGGCATGTCTCAAATCAGACCTCTCTAGGAATGAGTGCAGCTGATGCACTAGCTTTAATCATGCAAATACACTCCTGGTCACCACCGAAACCTGGTCACCCAGGCTCAGAGACGAATCCAGGAGTACCCCCAAGCTGTGCACCTGTGTTTTCAGAGAAAGTGTAACCCCATCCAGCACAGGCTGCATCCCTCTTTCTTTGCAACTGCACTGCTATTATCTGTTGGCTGTTTTCCTAAAATACAATGTGAAGGCAATCTTTAGAATGTAAGTTGAGATAATCAAAATATATTACATTTCCCACTTTATATTAAGTACCAGAATCTGTTAATAACTTTCTGTTTTCTCCTGATGGCCCCTGTTTTTCAACCTCATTTAACATTAATTACTAATTAATGCTTCCTTTGTAATTAGCACTTCCGCTTTTATTTTTGGGGCTGGTACAGTAAACGAAGTTTTAACATGAAGTAAGACCAACTAATGGGGTGGAGGAAGAAAACTTTGTGATTTTTCTAACATCTGCTTAACGGCAGTAGTACTAAAAGCAATTTTCCAGAATTTTGTAGCTTTGAAGTTTCCAGTAAGAGGATCTTTAAGGTCGTTTGAGCAGTTACACAGAAGAGATAAAAACGTATTTCTTGAATTGCCTATGGAGTACAAATAATGGGATCCCCACATCCTAACAGATTTAAGAGAGCTTAGATGTGTGGCCTTTGTCGCAAAATATTGTATTGTCATTGGGAAGTTCAAGACTGTGAGAAACTTGATTCAGTTAATCAGAACCCAACCCTGGTTACACACAGAATGCAGTCTTGCTGTCTGTGATGTACAGGTTCTCACTGGTTAGTTCTGATTATTCAACAAACAGCAGAATTTGGAATGAGTATCATATGTATAATTCTGCCTTGGATGCTCATTCAATTTTACCTTAGATACAGCATGGTAGATACATTCTGATTTCGATGCTTATCCGTCTATACATTAGATAGTAGTCTAAGAGGCTGGTTTGGATATTAAGCCAATTTCTTCATGCACAACTTATTATGCTTGTGGAAATACATCTGCTCCTCCTACGTCAATCCACATAGGTTTATTTTTGCTATTTTATTATATTAACTCATGGGTCACAGAGTTCTATAGGAAGATGCAATAAGGGTTACTGTGCATGCAGCATTCCATCCAACACCACACAACAGAGGACCGCTGAAAGGAGCATAAAACAATGGTTTTCAGGGGGACATCACCAAGTTAACAATGCAATGCTACTCATGTCCACTAGGTCTGTGGGTCCTGCTTCTGAGTAGACCTTTTCAGCTTTCCTTTGTAAATTGAATCAGCTCACTATAAGATTACAGCAGGAATGGGCAACATCCAGATGATGACAGACTGCAACTCCCAAAAGACAGTGCCAGCGCAGTTAGTGGTGAGATATTAGATATGATGAGAGTTGCCGTATAGTAGCATCTAAAGAGCCACAAGCTGCCCACCTCTTTATTTTCCAACCCACTTTATAAGTATAAGCCTTTAAAAATGTTGATTGTTCACTACTAAATGCTTTCATACAAAAGTGACACTAACGGGAGCGGGATAAAAATTAAATAAATAAATAAATAAAATATTAGGTACATGTAGATATCAAGAGTTAAAATTCTAATTTTTATAATTTGTGTGCTCCTTTCATGTCAAGTATCATTCTTTTGTAACATGTTCCATCTGCATTCAGGAGCATCTTCTTTTATTATTTTTTCTTATCTTCAATATCACAGAGAATATGCTTGAAGCTAAATACTATAGTACTATACTTTTTTTTATGTCACCAGATGACCATAATGAATAGAACATTTCATCTCTTAACTCAATGGAGGGAGTCTTAAAAGTTTAAAATAAAATGTTAATATTTTTAGAGAAGATGTACATTTCATTACCTGAATTTGTGAGAAATACCTGGGGAACTCATTAAAGGCCATGACCTTGAATCAGGTTCATTAGCTAGGAGGTTACTGGAAGAACAGGGGCATTAGTGGGACTGAATGGTTGATTTCAGAATATTAAATGATATTTAATAAATATTCAATCATTTCAGACTTTTTGTTTAAAGGATCTTAAGCAGGTAAGCATCCAGCCATTTAGTACTCACATTTGCTCATAAAACTGTACAGTGGCAAAGAAAGGTGGTAACCTATGGTTGCTATTGTATTTTCACTACTAATTGCTTTGTATCTTAGAGCTTTGTGATGAACTAGTGATTGTGTTTAATGTAAGGTGTTCTGTATACTTAATACTTACCTCACTGTAGATACAGGAACTGAAAAAAGTACTACCTTTACTATGCACACTTCCAAATACAAAACTGAAGTCCATGCATTCTATTTTAGAAACAATCATCCCACTCAGATGAAGGCAAGTAATGGAATCTTTAACAGAGTCAACATTCATCTGATACAGAGCCTAGTAATATTAGTTAAGTCAATGTTTCTCAACCTTTGGCTCTCCAGAAGTTTCATGCTGTTTTGAACTCCCAAAAGCCCCAGCTAGCATGGACAGGGATTCTGGGAAATGAAATGAAAAATATGTGGAGAAGGAGTGAAAATGTGGGAAAGTACTGAATAATGTAGCCCTTATAATATGCTGATGATCATAGGCAACCTTGACCAAGCACAGGGGGACATCCCACTGCTTTGTCCATGAACAGTTCTCATGCTGAAAGTTGAGCACAGGAGTAAGGTGAAATGCACATGCTTGAGATCTAATATACTTCACAGCATCAGAATGGCATTTACAGCAGATCTTTGCTCAAAAGGATATTCCACCCAGTTAAATGGTTCTAGTCTGAGGGAATTTTCTGAAGATTGCCGAGTTATAATGCAGGCCTGTGTATGTTTGATCAGAAGAAAATCCCACAGAGTTCACAGAGTCTTGCTGTTTAGTTAAAAGAAGAAGAACAGAAATGTCTTTTTGAGCTATGTGCTCTAGTCGGTAACAGCTTTATTCCCAACCATTCTGGATAACGCTGTGCCCATTCCAGTTTGCTTTCCATAGAGAAATGGGCACTAAGGGTTTTTCTATTTGTTCTGCCTGAATATTTGGGTTGTGTAAACCAGCCAAAATTTCTTCCAACCTTCACATGAAATCTCCAAAAATGTTCTTCTTGCCTCATTTTGCATGCCTCCCCATGTATTCCTAATCCTTTTTCTCATCCAAAAAATATAATTTATACTGCTAAATACCCTGTCTCCTTCTTTGAATGTTAATCACTGCAGCAGATTGTTCTGTTCTATTGGTGGGCATGTCTTCAGAGACGTATATAGATGTTTACTGTGTGGGGTGGCCTTTTCCCACACATTTCTCTGCCTTTCTCTTCACCTTCCATTTTGTTTTCCAGTTTGCCTCTCTGCATCTCCTGTTTTAACTCATATTGCAATATGATCTTGTGTATTTGGGGGCGGGGCGGGGAGAGAATAAGCAACCCTTCCTTATTTGTCCACAACCTGTCCCTGTGGTGGAGATGCCAGGCAACAACCATGTTGTGAAGTAGTTGTGTGGTAAATAAGGAAAAATCTATCCTGTAAATAGTTTCCTGGCAGGGCTGCCCATGTCTGTGAAATATTGCATTAGCGCTAATGCATCATGAACACCAGGAAGCAATGACCAAAACAGTATGCCGAAGCACACCCCAGACCAACATCAGCAACAGTTAAAAACAGTGAATGTTTGCTGAACACTGGCAAGTGCCATTGTCTGTCTTCAACCTGCAAGATGAAGACAGATTTCTCCAGTCCTCACATAAGGCACTTTAGCGCTAGACAGTTAACAAGTTTTTTTTTTAAGTAGCCTATACAAGAACACTGAAAAGCAAACACAACAAATGAACCATGTTCATTGTTTAGATATAGAAATAACCAAAAAAAGTGACTTGTCGGAGTGCCTCTCCCCAAGAATATCTACCTGGCCAACCCATTCCTCTTAGGCTTTATTACTGAGGGTGCCTACCCCAGGAGAAGTAAGGAAAAAGTACATTAGAAATGGGAAATTTTGATCAGTGGCATCCATTTGTGGAACACTCTTCCTTTAGAAAGTAAACAGGACCCTCCCTACAGCCTTTTAGAGAGAAAAAGCTCAGCCACTTAAAGCTCATATTTAAAGATAAGATGAGAATTCATAAAATTCATCCCTGAACATGAATTGAGAAGCTTACATACACACATGAAGGGGCATGGCCAATTATTTTGCAAGTGGGAAATGTGATATTTGGCCCAGCTAAAGAGATTTTAGAAAGTTCTATTTGTTACTGATACATTTCTGACAACTCTGTTGTTTTTATTTGTCTTGTGTTGATCTGATTGGTTTTTTAATGGGTTAAAGAGGATTGGTAGCTGCTCTGAGAGTCCTCAGTCTGAAAATTTCCCAGGGTGCTTCCATAGCCAAGCCTTCACTTACTGCTGAGGCACTGCCTTTTGTTAAGTGGTTGAACATGAAACTAAAGTGGGGGTCTGTCAGAGATGCAAATCCTGATTTGTTGCATCCTTGCTTGGCAAACAAGAAAATGTGAGGATTTTCCTGTTCACCACAAGGTGAGACTTTCTTTTGTTGATTTCAGAGAGGTTTTGCACATTTAGAAGACCCCGATGTTCGATCGTGCATCACACTCTCATTCAGTTCCGCTTACGCTTTTCTGTCTTGGACTTCTGTGCAAAACATTCCAGACAATTTTATCTTACAAGATAGCTTGGGAGTGGACCCTAAAATTTCAAGAGAATTGCTCTCTTCAGCATCAGGTACAGATGACTCAATCTCTGTTACAGGAGGCTTTGCAATGAACAATTTCATCATATAAAGTGAAGCACATTGCCTCAGGAGTACCAGGAGGCTAGCCAAAGAACCTCATGGTGTATTTAATGGTGTAGTGTTCTACAGATTGGTTGTCATGATAACTCATCAGTCTCATCAATAGCATGTTGCATAAAGTTGATCTCTACAGTGGTAAGCACCAGTTCTGTACCAAAAATTTCCATCATGAACAATTTTGACCATTCCCTTGCAATTTGATAGAAATAGCATTCCCTTCAAAAAAAAAAGTGTTTCAGAGGAAGACAACACCACAATGTTCTAGAATGACACTAGGCTGAGGGCATTCTGGAGGAACTAAAATGGCAGCCAGGCTGCCAAGGCAGTTGTTCTTGCCACATGCAGTGGCAGTGGAGAAAACAAGTGTTCAGAGGGAAAAGAGAATGAAGCTTTACTAAAATGTGGTGATGTAGCTCATCATGTATCTCTTCCCACAAATGGGGTGGTGGATTTCCAAAAGCCTTTTGGCACAGCCATACGCTCTTATTAATGGTATACTCTTGTGAGAATATTTTTGTCACTGGGCTATTCCTAGCACCATTCTATTTCCTTCTGCTTAGACTCTTCACCTTTCTCAGGCTCTTACTTTGGGTGTGCCCTATTTTAAAGGGTGAAAATGCAATCACAATAGGCACAGTTTTTCAGCAACAGAGCCATTTAGGTCAAGCTGGAATTGCACAACTCAGTCTCTGTCGAAAGCTTGCTTTCCTCTGCCCCTGGATGTTTTCTAGGCTCTTCTGATCCCACAGAAAAATCATTTCTGCTTTGCTTACCCTAAACAGACATTTCTTTGGGGGAAGGTTACAGATGCTACTGCTTTAATTTTTCAAGCACCTTCGACTGAAGTGAAACAATTTTAAGCCTTGTCCTCTGGCATTGCGCTTATCTCATGTCAGTTTATTTATCATGTTATTGATATATCTGCTTTCCTATTGGCTGCCAGGCACTTTTTACCTTCATTTTCCAGCAGACTATTTCTGACCTTCCCTTTTCAGCCTAACCCATTTGCAAGCCTTCCTGAAAATATTATGGATTTGTTAATCATTCTCTCAAATGGACTTAAGTACCATTCTGTAGAAGGAACAAATAATAACAACACTTGTTCTGAATTTTGCTTGGGCAATTTTGTTTTTTTAGCCTTAGGTTGTTTCATCCATCCTATTAGAGTCTCTTTGGTAAGTTTCATGTTGTCTTCAAAATGTCCACCTGATATTTATATCTTTTAGGGACAGGAAACTGATTACAATTCATATTAGCCATTCACATGTTCTGAGTATAGCTCATATTGGCCATTAAAACCTATGTCAGCAATATATGACAGGCCACAGTTTACCAAATTCTTATATATTTGATATATAATTGACTGACCTTGGCATCATTAGAATATTATATTCCACTTATTTTTTCCTGTTGCCTTTTTTTTAAAAAAAAATGTACAGTCATGGAATTGTAGATCTGGATAGGACCCCAAAGGTCACCAAGTTCAACCCTTTAGCACTGCACAAAATCCACAGCTAGAACATCCCTGAGAGATTGCCACCCAATTTATGTGTAAACACCTCCAGTGAAGGAGAGTCTACCATCTTCTGAGGGAATACATTCCACTGTTGAACAGTTCTTACTGTCAGGAAGGTCTTCCAAGTGTGTAATCAAATTCTCCGAAAGTAGAACTAGATGAGGTAAAACATGAGGTCCTATGTTTGTCCAGTTCTTGAGCAAGAAATGAACATTTTATTGCCTTTTAGCATGGTTAGTTAATGAGTGAAATCACTTATGTATCTTGACAGGATCACAAATTTATAATGAAAAATGATCTGTACTCACTCATCCAATGGTGGTTCTGGAATGGAGGCAGCAGCCAACACAGTGCTGTCATTGCCCAAGGGATACCAAAATGTGTTCATATTCCTCACATCCTTCAAGGAGGCTCCTTCCATGCCCATTTAAGAGGCCGGCTACATGGGAGTTGATCCCTCTCTGTAGCAGCAAGTAAGACAGATCCTGAATAGGCAGGCAATAAAGTCCAGTAACATTGTTTCAAGCAAGGAGTATCTAAGTTGTGTGGTCACCAGTCTATAGAAATGGTCACAAATTCTCACTAAAATTAATAATAAAATTAAGATGCCATGTCAAATACATTTTGCTGTGAATTTTAGATTCCGAGAATAACCTTTATGGAAGCAGTTGTTCCATGTTTACTTGCCTTGTTAGTATGGTGGGCTTCTTTGAAATGTCCTTTGGATGAACGCAACAGAACAAAACAAAGCAAATTCAGAGCCTCGCGGGATCTCAAAGAACAAGTTTTATTTGTCGGAGGCTTTTATGAATGGCAATTTCAGTCTGTCTGGTTGACTTCTATGGAAAGGACTTCTGTGCCTTAGGGTATAACCCTATACTCACTTTCATGGTAGTAAATGCCACTGAATTTAAAAAGTAAACATACACAGGCTTGCACTCTTAGTCTGTTTCCTTAACAGTGGTACATTTTACTTGACTTTACTTATATTTTCAATGTGAATGTGCAAAGAGAAACTTCTCTACAGAAATAATTAGTGTTATACTAATCTTAAATTGCATTTTCAAAGTCTCTTTTTTAAAATGTATGCCAGAAACAAATTAGTATAAAATGAATCCACATCAAGAAGAAACAAGTCTAGAACCTCAATTGTTGGACTAAAGCTTAGCAGGTCTGGGCCGTCTCATCAAACAATAACTATAACACCATTCTTTCGGAGGAAAAAGCCACAACTTTATTGGCTACTGCAGCAGTTCCTTGTCCAGCTTTGGGAATAGACCCAGTGCATCGAGAGACCCAACTGCCCCTGCCTGATGCTACCACCACCTATCAGCAGTCTGCTGAGGGCTCCACCAGAAGTGACAGTCCCTTGGAGACCCTCTGCCACCTGGGGGCAGCACTGGGCCTTTGACCCCTGAGCTAGCCCAGACCAAGGCACTGTCCCCAGCTCCCATTGAGGAGATCCTTCTATTACTCAGGGGTGACAAGCTCCCATCTGCTGCCCCAGCACTGTCTGGATCCACCCCAATACCCCCAAACTGCCAAGAAAGTTGTGACAGAAAGAAAGAAAAAAAGGCTACTTGCCCACCCAATCCTGGAATAAAGACGTGAGACATTGATATAGATTAAATATGGGCCACACTTTATTAAATCAACATCAAATTGTATATTGCAAACATTGGCAAAGGAGGGGGCCTGCTGTAGTGCAGAACAGGTGAAAGGTAGGTATTATTGATAAGGGTATTATTGATCAAATACCCCTTGATCAATAAATGGGCGAGTCCCCGGCCCCAGGTTCCAGTGGTCTTAAAGACAGCAGGAACCCGGCCGGCCGCTAATAAACACTCCCAGACCTCAAGAAATCTTTAATTGATGATTGTTGGTCCGGAAGTGGCCCAGCGCATCTTCCCACCACCGGCCCTGTAATCGCACGATCCGCAGAGCCGGGAGGTCGGATGCGCTGTTGGCTTACCTGAAATTACAAATGGGACACACCGAAAACACCTGTATTTCCGCACTACCCGCCACAGCATAGGGACTAGCTTAGCCCATGCCCTCCACAGAGCCCTTTGAGCTCCACAAGCAGGAACCCTTTGATATCTTCCAAAAATATGTCCAAACCTGCATCAGACAGGTGGACACCATCGCTTCGAAACAATTCAATGCTGCTCAATTGGATCCTATGGTGATCAATCACCGATTCGAGGCCGCCGCTGCAGACACCTCTACACACTTCTCGGTTAACGCCCCGCCGGGCCTTGTTAACATCATCAATATTCCGGGTGCCTCACCAGGCTAACTGCGGAATGATTGTGGACCACACGATCCACATCACAGGATACCTGGCATTCAACCTCTTAAGGTCTCTCAGAATGTCCAGGATCAAAGCCTTACCCGATGATCTGGGCAAATCATTGCCTCCAAGATGAATCACCAAAACATCAGGCGGGGACTGGTCGAATGCCGTCATCCTACCAAGCTGGATCCATTGCATGCCACGCAAGCCTCTCCAAGTAATATAATGTGCCGCCCAATAAACAAAGCTGTGGCCAACTAGCATTACGTGTCTTCGACCTTGGGAACCTATGATACCTGAAACGACATAAACGGCCCCTGCCTACACGTTAGGTAGGGGTCTAATATACCTTTGATAGCTAAATGAAGACCATCACCCCAGCTGTTTAATTTGCTCCGTGTTATAACCTAGGGCTGCTGCCGTGGATGCTGCTCCGATTCTAAAAGAATGCGTACCAAATCTCATGCCCTTAACTCCTACTCTATCCAGCGCCATATCTGTAAGTTTCCAAAACTGATATTTGGTCAAAGGCGACCTATCAGCATGCTGGAAAAAATACCCTAAGCCTTGTCCTCTAAGTTCCATAAATGCTTGCGTGGCCTCCACGGGACAAATGCACTTGATACTGCATTGCCCTAAGACCAATCGTTTGCCCTTCCCAGTCTGATCAACCTTGGAATGCCTGATGTTAATTATTAGTTGGCCATCCTGAACCACCACGTCTTTCTGCTGTAAGGCAGTCCGGGAGGTGTCTGCCCTCCCCATTGCCACCAACTCACTAATCCTAAGGGCACCGAAAAAAGCTACCAAGACAGCCGCTTTAAATAATGCCACCTCGTATTGGTCCCTACATAAGTTAGCCCATTGTTCACATATGCGTTCAAGAAGCGATGGAGAAATAGGTGTCCTGGAATCGGACACCCTCCCCCTCTCCTTGGACCACCCTTCCAACATTTTCTTTATCCTAAAGTCACCTGAAAAATCCCTGTGTCCATTCATTTTTGCGTAAAACGCCAGAGCTGTCAGTTTACCCTGTATGGTGCCTGGCACTAGCCCTTTTCTGTGGAGAAAAATTATAAATTGTTGGAGTTGTTCCACTGGAGCTGGCCAAACCTGTTCCAGTTCCATCAACCTCCTAAATTCTTGAAACTCAGTACTTGCAGCTAAGTAACCCCTTCTTGTCCTCGGAGCCAATGCCAAACCTATCGCTCTCGATGCTTCTTCACGCCAATCTGCCAGACCTCTGCTGGAAGAACTTCTGGCAGCTCCCTGGCTTCTGGAGCTAGCTCCCTGAAGTGCACGATCTGTTGGTGTGAGAGAGCATCAGCTATCCTATTGTCCATACCAGGGACGTGTCGGGCATGCACCAGCACATTAAATTGCAATGCCCATAAAGTAAAAGCCCTAACCAAATCCATTACCCTATCTGAGTGTGAGGACAGATTGTTAATGATGTAGACAACCGCTTGGTTGTCACACCAGAAACGAACCACAGCATTAGACCATTCTTCGGTCCAAAGCCAAAGAGCCCCTACAATTGGGAAAAACTCCAAAAATGTTAAGTCCCTTGTGACGCCCTCACTATGCCATTCCTCGGGCCATGTACCAGCACACCATCTGCCACGAAAATAAATTCCAAATCCAAAGGCCCCGGCTGCATCGGAATTCACCTGGAAATCCGCTCTCAAGCTGATTTCCGATTTCCAAAAGGAGACCCCATTAAAACTCTCGAGGAATTGCTTCCAAACCATAAGATCCTCCTTCATACCCTTAGTTACTCTAGTTTTATGCATTGGCTGCTTAAGGCCTGACATGGCGTTGCATAGCCGCCATAAAAAGGCACGGCATGGTGCTACTACTCTGCATGCAAAGTTTAAATGTCCTACCATCTCTTGTAACTCCTTAAGTGTCACCTTTTTCTTCACTGACAAGTCACTCACTCTGGCCCTAAGGTCCTTCAGTTTATTTTGGGGCAGCTTTGAAGTCTGCTGCATCGTATCCAACTCGATCCCGAGAAAGGTGAGGGATGTGGCCGGTCCCTCCGTTTTCTCTTCCGCCAATGGCAAACCCAGCTCACTCGCTAATACCTTGAAATTCTCTAAAATCATCCTACACCTTCCTGAGTTCCCTCGCCCACAAAAAAGAAAATCATCGAGGTAATGGGCTGTGGAAGAACAGTGCACCCTTTGCCTGATTTTCCATTCAATGAAGGCGCTAAATTTTTTGAAAGCAGCGCACGAAATCGAGCAGCCCATAGGTAAAGCCCTATCTATGTAGTACGAACCTTGAAATTGAAAACCTAAGAGAGTAAAATCAAGGGGGTGAACTGGCAAAATTCTAAATGCTGATTTGATATCACATTTCACCAGCTCTGCCCCCACCCCACAGGCCCTGACCATGTTAAGAGCCTCATCAAATGAGGTGTATCTTATGGAACACAACTCCGAGGGAATGGCATCATTGACCGACGCCCCCTCCGGAAAGGATAAATGGTGTATTAAACAAAACTCACTGGGGGCCTTTTTAGGTACTATTCCTAAAGGAGAAACTCTCAAATTTTCTATGGGTGGCTCGGAAAAAGGTCCGAGGACCCTACCCTCTTTAACTTCTTTGTCAATTTTACTCTGTACAATAGCCTCCAGACCATTTACTGATCGGAGGTTTCTTGCAAAGAATGCTGTACGCTCACCTAATGCTGGGATTCTAAAACCATATTGAAAACCCTGGCGTAAATACAGCGCATCTTCCCTGCATGGGTATGTTAACAACCAAGCCTCCAATACATCAATTCTAATTGGGGTGGGTCCCCTTACCAGGGGTACCACTGCTCCCGTTAGGCTTTTTACCACCTCCTGCCCCTTTATTTTGGTGCTGGGAACCCGCTTTAAAACAGGTGGAATTTGGGTGTCTACCACCGCAAGTAATGCATTCATGCCTAAACCTGCATGGGGTTCCTGTACAGAAACCTTTGTAATTGTAGTCGTAGCAGGGCAGATGGGGTTGAACCGCCTGCCCCGCTCCAGGTCGGGGAGTAGGTGTGTTAAACATTTTCCTATTCAAATGACCACTATCAAATCTGTCCCCTGTGTTAGGCCTAGCCAGAGTCATATGTTGTAACCACAAACCCAGCTGTGGCTCATCCCATCTCAAGTTGGGCTGAATGGCACTCCTCATCCTAAAAGCTTGGTCATACTGAAGCCAAGCCTGCCCCGCAAAATCTGTGTATGCCCTATAAATGATATCGAAATATTGAAGGAGTGCGGAGGCTCTCCAAGGTTGAGCCTTAACTAAGACTCCCGCACAAATGATAAAACCAGGGATCAAATTGGCCCAAGTCCTATCCGGTTTTTTGTTTCTACGCTTTTCCTTTTCTTTTTCATCATCCTTATCGATATCCTTGCTGTCCACTTCACAATTCAATAGGTCAAAAAAGTCCACGTATTTTCCCTTTCAAATTTTCTCCTTTGTAGCCGGATTTAAATGATCTCCCAGCGGCATTGAGTAATCTCTGTAAGGTAAAGCCGCTGAGGCAACTGTATTGTAGCCCGTGTTGAGTACTGACGGGTGTTGCCACCCACCTGTACCAGATCCTGTATTAGATGCACCTGCAGTTGGAGGAGCTGCATATGGCGTACTCCATCCACAAAATGTGTATTAGCATAAGGCCAAACTACATTGGGTAACCCTGTGGGCAGTACATTGTAGGGTGTGGCTGTAGCGTGAGCAGGAAGAGAACCGCCGGCCCACGGCCAAGCAAGAGGGGGTGTTTGTGTGCAGTGCGCAGAGGAAGACTCACAAGATGACGCTGCAGCTGTGCTGGAATCATCTAACATCTGTGGTATACTGCCACCAGCCTCCTCTGTCACATCGTACCCTAACTGTGAAGCGGCTGCTGCTTCAGACGTCCCCATACCGGCTACCCTTCCTCGCTTTCTTGTGCTCAGGACCTTAGGTGTAGCTGAAGCTCCTTCTGCGACCGCCTGCTCCTCAACCTCAGGAACCTGTACAGACTCCAAGGCAACAAACCGCTCCATCAGATCTTGCGCTAAAGCTTTCAAATTAGCCTTCCGACGGCTCTTAGTGTCCCTAGCCGATCTGCGAGGGGAAACCTCGCGTTGCTGAGGTGTTTGTTTTCCCAACCTCTGTGCCTCTAGGGCCGACACTTTTTCCTGCAGTTGCCTCCAAACCGGCCATGATTCTTCATCAGAGGATGATTGTTCTGGTGACACCTGTGGTACAGGTCTCTTTTTAGCCGGGTTTTTACCTTTACTTGGACCATTATGACCCAAATTAGCCCAAGGCAACACTCACCTGTTCAAATTCAGCTATCCTCTAAAACTGTACACTAATGTCCCTTCTTATCCTTTACAAAACTTTTAGCAATTGACCAACAGATGGCATCCTACCAAGTTTACCCCTATCCTACTACAATGATAATAAAACCCTTAATGATAATTAGAATTCAATATCTACTGATCAATCAATTATGAAACCTGATTAACTGTGGGCAATTATATAGATCAAAATTAATTATTAAATTTTATTTGCCAATTAAACTAAGTAACTTTTAAAAACTAACCCCCACAATTAATTCTATCAGCTAATTATATTTAAATTTATTCCTCTCTTATTCTAATTATTGATTTAAAATATTCTGAATACAACAATAATCAAGAAAATCAATTAGTCTATAATTAATATTATTTTAGCAATTAACCTGTAATTAAATTTATTCTATGTAAAACAGCTAATAAAAATAATATGACTGTTAGCACTTAAACTGAAATCAAATTTATTCTAGGTAAACAAACAGCAAATATAACAATATTATTTTAGTAACCAACCTATAATCAAATTTATCCTGTATAAAACAAACAAATAATACTGATATCCTAAATCAAAATGGCGGGCGAGAGAAAAAGGCGCGAAAATGCAAAAACAAAATGGCATCCCTTCACCTATGATACCCTTTATTTATTTATTTATTTATTTTTATTTTATTTTTTTAACACAGACTAACAAACAAAACTAAATCAGCAATAATTAACTCAGGAAATGATTAATGCATGGTCTAAACCACCAATTCAACCTTCAATGAAAATAAAAAAACAGATCGCCTCGATGCGCCGTGCCGCGGCGGGCGCGAGCCCACCCCGCCGCTTCTCGCCTCTCTCGCCCTACAACCAATTAATTAAATAAATAAATCTAAGAAAATAAGCCCAAAACAAAAAATACAACCCTGGGAGGGAGCGAAAAGCTGCCCTCCCATCAGCCAAATCCACCGCTGTCTCCTCTGTTGACTCCAACCGTGAACGCTCTTTTCCTCAAACACCGACACTCCGTCCCTTTCGGTGCCCGAAACAGGAAAGAGGGCGAAGCAAGGGGGAGCGCTGCTTTAAATAATCGCGCTCCCCCACCCAACACTAATCACGTGACCCAGGACAGTCTCGCCTCATCCGGGGCGGTGGGCAAAAGCCAGCCGCGCTGTTCCAAGTCGGTAGACCGTCCAGCGGCTGAAACCATCTCATAACAACTGCTACACAACCCATTCCATCTATCACTCAGGAAATTCATAAGTACCGACCAATTGTACATAACCACCAAGAAACAGGGAGGGAGAGAAAGGCCAGCGAGCCATCAAATGACAAGAATGCCTCTGCGTTCCCACTTTTATGCTAGGGAGGCAGACCAGAGTGAAGCCTGCTTCAATCAGGTCCACTTGCCTTCAGGCACTCTTCCTGCGCTCTAGGCCAGTCAATGGGAAGACGGCCCACAGAGAAATCCCAGCTGCCAGTTTTTCAGCATCCCACATTCTTGCAAGGAACACGTCACAGCTGCCATGTTGCCAGGAATGAGCCAGACATCCCTCAAGTGGTCCAGGCATCGCTCTGGCCACAACTGGATGGCCAAGCGAGTCTGGGTCCTCGCAATAGCAACAAACAATATTCTTCTACTTGGGCATCATTGTTCAAACACAGTGGCTTGTAATTCTTAATAGAGTATAGTGCAGCTCCCATAGTGTTTCAAATACAGCAAGCAGCATATTGCAAGGTGTGTGAGTGTTTTGCATTCTCAGAAAATGCTTTATAAATGGATTTGGGGAAATGAGAGAGGGGATTCAAAAATGTCTGTTCTTAGAATACAGCCATTTTGTGCAGCCTTCCTCAGCTTTTGCATTTGATCACACCTGTGGGTTGCAGGACACACCTTCCTGTCCACACCCCCACATTGCTAGCCACTCCCCTTACAAATTCATATGTGTCCATATTGCCATATATTAAAGGTTGAGACACATAAAGGTGGATTGAAATTCACCCAGTTCTCTGCAGGAACCATAAGTGCTCCATGACAATAGGGAGAGTTTGAACTGGATGTGGGGTAGCTTTCCCAAATGTTTTCATCCCAGTGCTCACCCCCTACAGTTTGAAATGCTATAATCTGGAATTCAAGAATGCTGTGATCTAAAATGATATAAAATAGAATATGTATTATGAGAATCAAATCAGGGACTTGATACAGCATTGTGGAACATTCTCAAAGAGAAAGAAATTTTTTAAAAAGCTAAAGCTTTCTCTTCATTTTTATTATTTCCCCATGAAAACACAAAGCTTCAAATGAAGGAAGTATTTTATTAGGAGTCCATCTGTCTTTGATAGAGAGAGAGAGAGAAAGACAGATTGTAATCCTGAAGAATATTTACCCATCAGCAAATAATTCAATTTCAAATAAGGCAGAAAGAAACATAATCACTTTAGCTTGAACCGGCATGCACAGATATGCTGTGTGTCATCCTGACATTTCTGCTTTGAAGCACATTTTCCAAAAGGAAATACAATCCTGAGCTAACTGTGGGGGTGCCATTCCCAAGGTTGCTAAGCTGTTGACTTAATCTACAGTAGAGGGCAAACCCTCCTGGATGACGTCACAGCTGCTTCTGAGGGGCATGACTGCCCACCATTCTTCTTCTTTCTCATAGGTGCTAAAGAGCTTGCATAGAGCCTTTCCTTAGGCCAATCATAATGACATGAGGTAACCATTGTCCTATCTGAACTCTGTAACCTATCTGTATACTGTCCACTATCTGTGAGCTTGTAAGGTTAATAAAAGCACAGTCCGGGCATTATTTGATTTATTTGATTTATTTTTGTTCTCCATCTTGAACGATTATTTATTATTTTTATTTTTATTTTGGGATGTTGATATTATTTTAATTGTTTTGTTATATATGATGTACGCTGCCCAGAGTAGTCGAAATGGGTGGGATAGAAATATAATAAATAAATAAATAAATAAATAAATAAATAAATAAATAAATAAATAAATAAATAAACCCATTCGGTGTTATTCTGCCTCTTCTACTAGTTGCCCACCAGGAGCACTACTGGCATACATCCCTGTGTGTGTGGCTGACTTCTTTAACTTCTCTAAGACTATTTGCTATCCTAATTACTTGTGATCACAAAGCCCATCAGCCTGCTCATTTTGTGACCCCAACAGCTAACATCACCACAGAATAAACTTAAGAACACTTGTGAAGCTGGCAAGAGCTAATGGGCTTAGCTCTTAATAGCTCAACCCAGCTGGAGGAAATGAGCCTTCTTATTCTAAAGCAAGAAGGAAGTCATCTGAGGTCGGTTGGAATTGATGGAGATCTGTGTTCGGTTCCAGCAGGCTGACTCAGGTGGTAGTGCTGAAGAACACTATCAGGGGAAGCAGAGTTACCATATTTTATTGCAGGATTCCCAGTCCTTTGAGAACTCTGAAACAGGTGCACTATTCCCATTACAGCATAGGAGTAGATACACCTGGGAGATGCCTGCTTTCATTAGAGCCCCTATACAAACATATGAGCCATCTGAAAGGGAAATGAGGCAATTTTTCAAAGAAACATAGGAAATGATTAGTAGGTTTAATTGTCTACTAGGAAAATGTTACCCATTCAACTTTAAGCTCTTACAAGAATTATTAGAACTGTAGTCTTGCATTTTATAAAAACAAAGCAAAATAAAATAAATATTATGAAAATTCGGAGAAACATGTTAGGTTTTACCTTACAGACTGTATTCGGGTCAGATGCACAGATCCTGATCCTTCAGGGATTTCAGACTTCATGGCCCAGAAACCACAGCCAGTTAGGCTAATGGTAAAGGGCATGGAGGCTACAGTCTAAAACATGTGGTGGGCCTAAGGTTTCCACTCCTCACACAAATAGGGTAATCTATACATTTCTGCTCAGTAAGAAGCCCCACTGAATGGGGGAAGGAGTGATAAGTTCCTTTGCATGCAGACGTCCCAGGTTCAATACCTACAGTTTGACTCGGAATACGGTTCCTTTGTTCCTATGCAATGTATCTCCAGCAAAATATGTATAGCCAAAATTTACGATAGTTATGCTCCAGTGAATACATTGGACTTGTTACCAACTAAACATACACAGGGCAGGATTGAATTTTTCCTTGGTATCTCCTATTAAGGAACAACTGTTATTTCATACCTTGTAATTTGTTCCTGCCCCTCTCGCAGGTTGCTCAGAGTAGTGTTTGTCCCACCTACAAACACCACCCCCTTCTCCCCAGGATGTCCAGGCAGCATATTAAGAGTGCTTCTCCTTACAGCAGCAAGTTAGACAGATCCTGAGCAGGCAGGCAATAAAGTTCCACCAGTAGCATTGTTTCAAATAAAGAGTACCTAAGCCACATTGTCAACAGTAATGAGCCAGTAGAAAAGTAATGACAGTCCAAAGAGAAAAACACAGCACAACACAACAGCAAACAATCTAGGAAACTCACAGCACATCGACATGAAAATCAGTGGGGTTTGCCAGGAACAAATTCAAACTCCATTATTCCATCACTGGGGATGGGTGACATACTGTAGAAGCTTATATAGTGTTGTTGCTGGAAACTATACCAAAGGCTCATATGTAATCCAGGTCGGCTTAAATTTTCCTGTAAGTAGGGTCTTGCCCTCACAGAAACACTCATAAAGAGGCCTCTCCTGGAGACTTGTTCTCCAGCTGAGGGCCTCAAAAGTTGAGTTCTGGCCTCTTCTTGTTTGTATTTGATGAATTGGGCCAGGTTGTAATAGGATTCCAGAGGACAGAAAATTGGTCCTTGGTTCTCCACCACAGAGCTTGACCACCAGCAATATAGTGACTGGCCCAGTTTCATGGTTGAATTCAGCTTTCGCCAACCCTACTCTGACAATCTAACCATGGCACCACACTATTCTGATGTCGTATTACAAACAAACAACTGGCACCTCTGGGGGAGTACACTACATGGAAAGCATTTGAATTGGGTTTTGATGGCTCTGATTAAATTACACGGGTCCAGGTCAAAGAGTTTTACTTTGGGACATAACTAAGAAAAGACAAAATCTGAATATCATCTTGGTTCAGGCAATAATTTACTTCTCGTAGGTGTCCTAGGCGAGAGCATATGAAGATTATACTGGCTGCATTTGCTGGAGGATTCTCAAAGTTGTGGTTCAAAAAAGGAACTTTCTCAAACTCTACCCCTTTAATTTTACCTGTATGTAAAGGCATGCCAGCCATCCTGGGGAGAGGTGGAGTAAAGCTTTGAATTTCAAGCTAAGATGACAGTGAAGCCCTGTGCTCCTTATAGAGGTAGCCATGTTCTTGGTCCCTTTTACAATGCCCTTTGATATAAAGAAGGCAATTTGCTGGCCTTGAAAATTGAAATTACTGAACAAATGATAAAACATCTATTGAGCATTGCTGGAGTTTGTTTACAGTAATATGTAATTGTCCATGAATACATTATGGGAAATGAACCAGAGGAAACTGTTGTCACACTTTGAGAGGGCAAGTATGACATTAGTGAGGCACTTCTCTAGGAAGGGAATGAAGAATAGAAAGTGCTGAACATCTCATGGCATCCGTGTTTTGCTCGTAGGTTATTGGGAAGAACCAAATTTATTCAACACTTTGCAAAGAACTAGATGGAACAATGATTTCCCAAAACAATAAAAAAGACAAATGTATATTATTAGGTATTGATCTTGTGTTCCTATTCTGCAGATGTAATTTAATCCCTTTATGTTACTGGCAGAACCAATTGCAAGGAGATGTAATTGTTAGTGAAAGACTCTGAGTTAAAACATAATTGCCATGCAACATACACAAATCTTTTAAACCATAAAGGCATGGTTTTTAAGCATTTGTGATTTTTCTGTCAAATGATTTGCCTAAAAGGAGGATACAGGATCCATGCACCATGAAATGTAAGTCTCCCAGTGAGAAATTACAGATATGAAACATAAACATGGTTTTTGATGCCAGTGTTGGCTCCGCCGGAGCTTGTTGCCGCGCGGAGCTCATTTGCCCTTCCCTCGGGATAATGCGAGATGCGTTATCCTCGGAGTTACCTGAGGGGAGGGAGAGCGTCCTTAAAAGGATGCTCCTCCACGTGCTCAGCCTCTTTCGAGGCTCGTGTCCCTAGCAGTGGCTGTGCACGGCGCTGCTAGAATTTCTTGCTGTGTAGCAGCCATCGCTTCAGAGGAGAGCTTCAGGGGGTGCATTGGCACTCCCCAAGGTTGGAGGAAAATGCTGTGGGATCAGCCTTGATCCCTGGCTGAACCTGCTTGGCGGGCATTGTGTTTTTTTAAAAAAAAAATTAAAAAGAAAGGAGGAAAGAGAGAGGGGGTTGTGAATTTTTGAAGAAGAAATCCCAAGGGGTTTCTTCTATATATGGATATTTATAAAAATAAAAATTAATTAAAAAAAGAAAAGAAAAAGTAGTTTTAGGATTAAGGGGGAGGACAAACCCCCACTGGGCTTTGCCCTGGATTAAGCAGTAGTTTGGGGCTTGAGTCCATACCCCCCACATACATTCAGATAATTGTAGTGGTGTGTCTGACTTCAATTGGGGTGGTGTGCACACAAACATACACACACACATTTAAAAAAAATTAATTAAAATAAAATAAAATTAAAATAATAGCTCAATATTAGGATAGCTAAAGGTGTTACATTGATGCACATAGGTTCTGGTTAGCTGAGTTGCTAGTGGGTGGTTCATTTAGTTAAGAGCTTTGGGTGACAGCCATGGCCCCTAAGAAGGGTCAGGGCAATAGCAAGGGGAAGCAGCCTGCGAAGCACAGGGCTCCTAGGGCGTCCCCCTTGGTTGTATCATCATCATCGGATGAAGAAGGGTGGCCTGTGTGGGAGGAATTACGGGCCAAAATAGCCGCTTTGGAGCAGCAGAAGGCTGGTCAAGTGGATAAAAAGACTAAGGACAATCAGCAGTGGTGCTTGTCAAGGGAGTCCAAGGTGCACAAATGGGCTGGGAGCACAGGTGCAGGACCAGTTCAACATAGGCGCGCCGGGTGGGCCAGCATGTCAGGCGCCTTTTAGTCCATCCTTTGGTGCCTGGCACACACCTTACACCTCAACACCTTTCTCCACCCCTACTGGGGCATCAATGGGAGTTGGGGTTTGGTCGTACCCTTCTGTATCTGACACTGGGTATAATTCCGTTCCCCTTAGGGCCTTGCCTAATTGAGCCTCATGGCACAGTGGTTAAACTGCTGTACTGCAGCCAAAACTGTGCTCACGACCCGGGGTTCAATCCCAGGTAGGCAGCTCAAGGTTGACTCAGCCTTCTATCCTTTCGAGATCGGTAAAATGAGTACCCAGCTCACTGGGGGGGGCCAATGTGTAGCCTGCATAATTAACTTGTAAACCACCCAGAGAGTGCTTGAAGCGCTATGGGGCAGTATATAAGCAGCACGCTTTGCTTTTTGCTTTTTGCCCTTCGGAGACTATGCTCTCCCTATAGGTGACCATTTGACGCCAACCATGAAGGAGCTTATTTGGAAGGGAAACTATGTAGATCTATTTGATTTGCTAAATAGAGATATAGAGGCTAAGGAATGGGAGAAAGAGGATGAGGTTGAGAAAGAGACGAGGCAACGCAAAAAGCCAGAGCGCACCTGGGCCAATTGGTTGCCGGGATTTTTTATTTATGCACGTATAAATGTGAAGGCACAACTTTGGCGTGCGCTGTCTTTATTTCAGTATTTGGACCTGATATACAGGGCCCACGTGGACTTCCCGGGTCATTCGTGGCTGAGCTATGATCAAAATTTTCACATGAGAGCGCAATACATGCAAACATGCGTTGGGATGAACTTCACCCGGGCTTATGGCTTCAAACCATGATGCCTGCCTGGCCACTGCAGGGTGAGAATTTTGACAGTGGCCACCTTATCAGGAAGACAGGGCAGGTTAACAGTTACCGTGCTGGAGCGGGGTAGGTGGTTCAACCCCACCTGCTGGGATTTAAGTTCACGGGGTTCCTGTTCCAGGAAACCATGCTGATACAGGCATGAGTGTGCCACCTGTGGGGGAGCCCACTCCAGTTCGAAGTATTTTAAAGGGCGGTCAGCAAAAGCAGTCAGCAAGGAAAAAGGCAGTAACAGGAAGCCTGATGGAGTGGCTGGTGCAGCAAAAGGGGGGCAGCCCTATTAAATTGGAGGTGCTTACAGTTTTGTTGGCTAACTACCCTTTAAAGGAAGTGGCAGCATATTTACTTGATGGGTTTCAGTTAGGTTTTCGTATTTGGAGGTGGGAAGCACTCTGAGCAATAGGGCTGGCTCTTGCCCCGAGTACTTGATGGGGTTACTTTGCAGTTTGCGAAGAGTTTAGACAATTTAGAGTTCACGAGCAGTTGGAACAGGTGTGGCCCATACCAGTTGATCACCTACAACAATTTGGTGTTTTTCTTTTTCGAAAGGGTATGGCACCTAGCTCTATTCAGGGCAAGATGTCGGCGTTGGCATTCCAGGCTAAGGCCCTTGGAGTAGCTGATTCCACAGGGGACTTTAGAATTCGTAAAATGATTGAAGGATGGAATAAGGAAAGAATTAGAATGCCCAATGATAGGTCCCCTTCTCTCCAGCCATACTGATGAGGTTTAGTGAATCATGGGGCAGCCTTTGTAGTGATAGGTACGAAGCTTCCCTCTTTCAGGCAGCAACACTTTTGACATTTTTGGAGCATTTCGTATTAGTGAGGTTGTGGCAGCTGGCAAGCATGACACGTCACAAACAGCATTACAACTTGCAGATGTCACAATGGGCAAAGACAGGTTACAATTGCATATCCGGAGATCTAAAACAGATCAATTAGGGAAAGGAGCCTTTATCTCACTAGGGACTTGCTCCATTTTAGAAATATGCCCAGTTAGGGCAGTTGAGGATTACCTTAAGAAAAGGGGGGAAGATCAGGGCTACTTATTTTGTCATAGTGACGGCACCCCACTGACAAGATACCAATTTTGGAAGGTAACTGGAGCTGCTTTGGAACGAGTGGGTTTGGTTGGATGGCACTTTGGAACCCACTCATTTTGCATTGGGGCAGCATCTACTGCAGCCATGTTAGGGTATGGCCCGGAGGAGATCAGGAAGGTGGGGAGATGGTCCTCCCATAGATACAAACTTTACGTGTGGGACTTGCCACAGCTGTAGGCTGCTGCCGGGCTCTTTGTCTCTTTCTTTAAGATGAAGAGTGACCCAAACGGCGATTGAGGATCCTGTTGCTGGGTCACAGTTTCATTCACTGGGTGGCAGATTATGCTGCCAGGACGGCATGGGGCCGACATTTGGGACTGCAACCAGCAGCGAGCTTACAATGGCTTGGCTGGAGGGGCATGGTTTGGGCCAATTTTTCTGGTATGGCAGATGCAGTGGCAGCTGGTGTACCCCCAGATGTGTTGTTGGTACCTCTGGGGGGGGGGAATGACTTGGCCAGAAGAAGTGGCAAGTCCCTTGTGCTGGACATTCTGGCTGATTTGAGGAGCTGGTAGGCAAAGTTCCCATTTTCAAGAATAGTTTGGTCCACGATTATTCCTCGGCATAGTTGGAGAGCCGACTGCAATGCTAGCTGCATAAATAGAGCATGAAGAAAAGTTAATAAGGAAGTTTGCAGAGCAATGGTTAAGGGCTTAGGATCAGTAATAGGACACCCGGAGATCTGATTGAACTGACCGGAACTTTATAGAGGTGATGGGGTTCATTTATCTGAGGCTGGTTTAGAGATTTTCTTGAGGGATCTTTGTAGGGGCCTGTGTGCCAAAATTTTTGGCTGAATGGGGAGAATGGAGCATAGAAAGCCTGCCCATTCTGTGGCGGGTAGTGCGGAAGGAAACTGAATTGGTGAGTGCCCATGGAGTTCAAGCAGAACATAGCGGGTCCGAACTTTTGGCACTGCAGATCATGAGGTTACAGTGCTGGAAGGAAAGACCTGCTGAGACCCTCCCCAGGCTGAGGGCCGCCAAAGTCAGGGGGCTTGCAGGCCCGGGGGGGTCGATATTTCGCCGGCCGGGGTCATGCTGTCTTAGGGACAGCACGACAACGGGGCGTGGGACTCATGAGGGGGTCCTGTGAATCCTTGGTCTCCTTCAATGGAGGTCTTCACTGGGGACTAAAGGTGGGAGTCCTGTAGAGGGACAGCTTATAAATCAGGACTCAAGGCTAGCTGGGTTTGGTTGCTAGTGTCCGCTGCTCCTACTGGAGGCACTGCTGTCACTCCCTTTGCCTTTTCCCCTTCAGGTGGCTGTGGACCCACTTGGCCCAGTACAGGATGTCAGTGGTGGTCAGCAGCAGGGGAGAAGCACTGGACCTATCTAGGTTCCTCTGTTTGACTGTCTTTTCCCTGAGGTTCCTCACAATGGGTGTAATCCTAGTCTCCTTCTGCCTCCCAAACCACATCAGTGCTCAAGGCCCCCTCCACTTCAGTCCTTGCGCCATGGGTTGCTCCGAGAACCTTCCTATTCCAGGTCTAAAATCTCCTTCACTTGGGTGCAGGTTTCCTTGGCCTCATTCTGACCCCCTTGCCTTCTCCAAGGTCTCCTTTATAACTGCCAACTGCAAGGTAGTTCCTTCCTCCTAGTCCTTCCCCAGGTGGTGCCCCTCTGAGGTGGTCTCCTCCCGCTTCTGAGCAGGTCATTCCTACCCCTCACATGTCTCAGATCCAGAAGCAGCTGAGTCCAAGGTCCTTGTTTGGATACCTGGGGTGGGGACCAATGGCCCTCTAGGGGCATTAGGATCAATCCTCTCACACTACTCCATGCCCAACTTTACCAGTTCTTCCTCTTCTTTTTCTTAATGCTATGGAATCAGTCCCTTTTCATCTGTTTTCCTCCAAATGTGTGTTTAAGTAGATGTTCTAAACTGTACTAATTGCTCATTTAAACATATTTAAGCAGTCTTTTGCACACATTTGAAATGCAGACTTTTAAAAATACGCACACTTTTCAATTGCCTGCATTTTGTCAGATGCATCTGCAACCATCTGCCTGTGTGCATATTCCACGGCACACATTGCATCCAGCTAGATAAAAGGTGGAGGGGGATAGGTGCTGAGAGAGCAGATTTCTCACATATTTCTCATCTAATTGTCCATGCATCTTCCTAGCTTTCTGGACTACAAGGAAGCACAAAGCACTACTTTCCTGTGTCAATCCCCCATTGCCTAGTTCATCTTTAAAAGCGTCTCTTTGCATATGTGTGTGTATATGTGACAGATGGGTGCGCTGAATGGTTATGGCAACATGCCTTGTGTCTGAGAATCATGAAAGCAAGCTTCTAAAGATCTGTGAAAGCTGCATGCCACGTACCATCAACCTCACTCAGGGCTGACATCCACCAAACCAAGGCAGTAGACAGAGACAACAGCAGGACATACCTCTTTATCAGTTCCCCACGCAAGTAGAAATTCTTCCGTAACGTGGACAGCAGGCATTAGAAAGGAACTTCTCTTGGTCCCACTACTCTCAAAGCACATCTGGTGAAGACCTGAGGGAGGGCTTTTTCTGTGGTTTCTCCCAGTTGCCCTCTTCCCTCTCACTATCCTCTCACCATCAACTGAAAACATACCTCTTTAAAAATATATCAAATAAATAAATAAATAAACAAATGAACCAATACAGTGGTGCTTCGACTTACGAACTTAATTGGTTCCGGAACTCCAGTCGTAACTCGAAATGGTCATAAGTCGAAGCACCATTGTGGCATTCACCCTCGTGCCCCTTGCTTGACCGTCAAGACTCAGAGCACACGAAGGCAAACAATCCCCTCTTTTACACTGCTGCCACCAGGTGATCACTAAATCACCATTACTTCAGGAAGATGATGCAGGTCCACACTTCAAAGTATTTTAAATATAACGTGTTTATTGATTACAGAAATTGATAGTGATTCATGAATATCTTCTTTAGGTAAATTTATTATTAACAACAATCTTCTATTTGATAATACACTCCTAACTCTAATCACTCCTCAGATTTCCCCAAACTCCACACTCTATCTCTACTCATCTCTCTCTGACTATCTGACTCTCCTCCTCCCACACACTCTCAGGCTCCGCCTCTTATACCATCTCTCTCGGCTCTGCCTCTCAGCAACATGAATATGCATAAACAATTAACATAACCAAACATGAACCATTGACATAATAAAGGGGAATGCTACAACCATTTCCCATAGGAATGCATTGAAATGCAATTAATCTGTTCCAGCCAAAGAAAAAAATCAGCCCCCCAAAAAATAACTGCAAGACCCATCGGAAACGCGATTAATCCCTTCCGGCCGAAGGGGGGGGGGAGAAAAGCAAGCAAAGCATGCAAGATGCATTGGAAATGCAAAGAAAGCAAAGCAAAAAGCAAGCAGAGCATGCAAGACCCATCGGAAATGCAAAGAAAGCAAAGCAAAAAGCAAGCAGAGCGTGCAAGACCCATCAGAAATGCAAAGAAAGCAAAGCAGAAAGCAAGCAGAGCGTGCAAGACCCATCGGAAATGCAAAGAAAGCAAAGCAAAAAGCAAGCAGATCATGCAAGACCCATAGGAAATGCAAAGAAAGCAAAGCAAAAAGCAAGCAGATCGTGCAAGACCCATCGGAAATGGGGGGGGACCCAAAAAGCAACCAAACCCCCCAAGACCCATCGGAAATGGGGAAAAAATACCAACAAACAAACAAACCTCCCAAGACCCATCACAGCACAGAAACATAACCCCCCCATGCTGCAATACCCACCCAGAACAGTTTTTAAAAAGCAGAAAGCAGCACCTTACCTTACCAGGCAGTCCGAAGCCTCCTCTGATCGCACTCACTCTAACCTTTGGGGCGAAAGAGCTACAAAGAAGCAGCCTCTTCACCTACCAACGGTTAGCAATTTGAATTTCCCACCTTTTTTCCCTGCCTTTTTCTGTTCATAACTGGAAGCTCCGGCCGCAAGTCGAAGCAAAATTTTGTGGCCGGAGCTGGTCGTAACTCGAAATGGTCGTAAGTCAGGACGTTCGTAAATCGAGGCACCACTGTATTGTTTAGTTAGATCACTTGAAACAGATAAATGTTCTTATGATCAAGAATTCTTGCTTAGCTTTCCCTTTTCCTGGTCTCTTCTTGGAGACTTGGACTTCATGTTTCTCTCATGTGATAGTCTAGCTATCACAGATTGCTAACTCTTGACTGTCACCTCCTCCACTCCCTTCCAATCTCCCTAGAAGTAGCCTTGTTATGGTCATGGAACATAACTATCAGTAGTGGCCAGAGAGAAGGATTCTTGCCATATACAAAAAGCAAATGCTTCACAAAGCCGTACAGGACCAACACGGGGTGTGTGCATCTTTGCTAATCCCAGGCACCCCATCCTTGGATTTGGGCCTCAAAAGTCAAAGGAAAGTGTAGTTGTATAGACAGTAAGTTTTAAACAAGCGGAGCTTGTGAAATGGCACAGTATCATTCCTGATGACAGGGCACATCTGACTAAGGCATCAGCTTCTGACTGTTCATCCATGTGATCCCTTTAATTTTCATTTTTAACTGGTAGGCCTTTTAATAACTGAATATGTGAATAGGTATAAATGTGGGCTAATTTCAAAACCAGATTTAACCAAAGTCATATTAATTTAAAACTGGTGGATTTGTATCATCTCTTCATCTTTGTCTCTATCACTCTGTCTCTATCACTCTATCACTCTATCCATTGTGTGTGTTTGTCTGGGTGTCTGACATATGTGAATTAAATTTAATGTCCTTTATTTTAAATTGTATAGACTGATGGTATGGATAGGAAGTTTGTCAGGATAGATAGATAGATAGATAGATAGATAGATAGATAGATAGATAGATAGATAGATAGATAGATAGATAGACAGACAGATAGATAGATAGATAGATAGATAGATAGATAGATAGATAGATAGATAGATGAAGCTTTGAATGCTCTTTCTCTTATTCTAAAAAATCAGCCTTTGAAAGCATACTTTCTACCCTTTAATACTCAGTGGGCTTAATCCATTCTTAGGTATGCCAGTTGCTTCTCTATAATAAGTCTATTGACTTCATGAGAATTATGTCTGATTTCTACCTGCGAGGAAAATTAAACCTTATGCACAATCTCTCAGTCCCTCGATACCTAATGCAAACTGCAATCAATTCTATCCAGCATGTGTAATCTAAAAGAAAATTGAACAATATATTTTATAAATGAATCACACCGTTGTTCTCTAATCATTTCTGCAAGATGGTACAGTGTGTGCTATTCCTTCTCCTGGTAGTATATTCCAAAAAGATGAAGGTAAATTAAATTAGATGAGCTGTAAGTACTATTTGTGAGGACTGGGAATTGTATTCTCCTTTCCTAGTGTTTAGTTATATGTGTTGCTTTTAACGACAAAAGCAATTATTTGGATAGCCCTACTCAATTTGCTTTGAGGTAACAATGAGTCATTAAGAAAATACTTAATAGGAATCTACCACCTTTTCCTGTTAAATCCCCATGTAGCTCTACTGAATTGGACTGGAAAAATGTCAGCAACAAGATCTGGAACATTACTCCAGTGTCTAGAAAAACCTGGATCCCATGGCCAAAATCCAGTGGCCTCATTTTGCTGGGTCCTATTTCCATCAGCATCAACAACCTCATTTTTCCCCAGCAGCTCCCTGTATGCCCTCATAAAGAGTAAGGGAGGACAGGGAAACCTTCAGGAATTGGTTGTTTTTTCGCACTTAGCAAGACTGCAATAGAAGCAGGTTAGGAATGAAGTCCCTGTTATGCTGGCTTTGGATACCAAACTGCACCATTGGAGCTTGGCTCAGAAGTCCATTTTGCCCCATTTCTATATTTATCAACAATTTTTAAGAAAGCATGCAAATGCAAGTAGATAAATAGGTACCACCACGGTGGGAAGGTAACGGCATTCTGTGTCTAGTCGCGCTGGCCACGTGACCACGGAAGATTGTCTTCGGACAAAACGCTAGCTCTATGGGTTGGAAACGGAGATGAGCACCGCCCCCTAGAGTCGGACACGACTGGACAAATTGTCAAGGGGAACCTTTACCTTTACCTTTATGCACCCCGCAGAGAATAGTGGGGTTTACTCAACATATATTCCCCCCTCTTGAATAGGACAAGATGACCCCACATGTTATCTCTCTATAATATATAGATAATTAGTATAATATAAACAGTAGTAATAGTAGTACAACTCATAATAATAGAAGGAAGAGGAGGAGGAGGAGGAGGAGGTACAGAAGGAGGTCCCACTTAAGTGTTCTTTCTTCTGAGTAAGAGTATATAAGACACACTGCTGGGTAAGTGGGTACAGGACTGTAGATGGTACAAATCGGTATTACATAGGTTTACACAGAAATAGGCTCTGGTTTCTGGGGAATCTATTCCACAGGAATTTGAATCATATCCTAATTTAATCCATCTTTTCAGTCTTACATTGCTAGGTGTAATGTACACTATACATCCACACATCCAGTGCCAGTTGTTTGTGTGGTAATAAGTGAACAGGATCAACCCCCTCAAGATAATTCATAAAAGATGATAGTGGGGCTTTTTAGTTCTCGATATAAGTCCCACTGATTTCAGTAGGTTGTGCCTACAATGGATCTAGCCATTTCAGTTTAGAAATTCGAGGTTGATCAAATCTAACAGTTCATTTGAGTAAATACGGACACAGTGAGTTCAGCACAAATACATAAATTCCTTTTCACAGGAAAAAGAGGACCATAGTCCCAAGGGGGCGGTTGAACAGTGTATGGTTCACAAGCCACATTTAGCCTCCCCCAGACCCTCCTGACCTCCTCATTTGCATGTACACACCTGCACCCAATTTTCTGGAACTGTTTTTGTTTTAATCTAAAATGAACAATAACGCTGTCTAGTGGACACTATGTTTTAGGATCATGGGATGTCTTTCAAAACTGGAAGTCACCAGCATGAAAGGACGGCCCCAAGTGGCCAGCTGCACCCTCAGAGCCTGCCATAGGACACCTGGCAAAATTGTCCTGCTGGCCCTCTAGTTAGAGCAGTGGTCCCCAACCTTGGGCCTCCAGATGTTCTTGGACTTCAACTCCCAGAAATCCTGGCCAGCAGAGGTGGTGGTGAAGGCTTTTGGGAGTTGTAGTCCAAGAACATCTGGAGGCCCAAGGTTGGGGACCACTGAGTTAGTGGATGCAAGAGACATTTTAGGCTTAAAAAAAATTGAGAGGTAAAGGAAACTGGAAGTACAGACGTGCTGGGTCCTACACATTGCCTATCCCTGTTAAAGAGCAGCTTCAGTTAAATCCTAACTAACCCTAACCCTTTATAATAAACTTAGTTCCTGATTGGCACACAGTATATTGGATAAGTCTAATGTCTCATTCTCAGGCTGAGTTTCTACATATTATCCTTGGCATGCACAGCTTCACAGTTGGAAGGCTATCTTGCACATGGTGGTATTTCTCCTTTCTGGAAGAATAAAAGTTGAAGTTTCAATTGTTCTCCCTTAGGAACAAAGCTTTGTAATCCTGACCTTCCAGTGTCCCTTGTTGCCTCAAATGGTTGGCCACACCATGAAGTGAAAGAACAAACCTAGTTCTTTACAGCAGAGGTCATCAACCTTTTTCCTACTGCGGACCGGCTGAGCCTCTGAGGGAGGTGGGGCGCCCCCTCGCACTCGCGCTCTTGGACGCATGCGCGAAGCATTGAGGGAACGCGCGTGCACCTCTCCCCCACCGCTTCGCGCATGCGCAGGAGTTCGTGCTGGCAGCAGCAGCAGCGGAAGCCTGGGAGTCTGAGCATGGAAGGGGTGCTCCCTCTGGCCGCTCGCCTCCCGACGGACTCCAACGAGGTCGGGGGCAGCGCTCCTTGCCGCCCTCCGCGGGAAATTCAAATGCAGCTGCTGGTGCCGGTTCCGGAGCTGGAGGCACCAGCAGCGGCATCGGCCTGCTGAGGGTGGCGAGGAGCGCCGACCCCGGCCTCATTGGAGCCTGCCGGGAGGCGAGCAGCTGGAGCACCTCGCCATGCTCAGCCTCCCGGCTCTTGGCCACCCCCGTTGTCGCCGCCACCGCCGGGAGGCCAGCAGCCAGAGCACCCGGCAATGCTCTGCCTCCTGGCTCTTGGCCACTCCCGTCGCCGCTGCTGCCGCCGGGAGGCCAGCAGCCGGAGCACCCGGCCATGCTCTGCCTCCCGGCTCTGGGCCACCCCTGTTGCTGCCGCCGCAGGGCCGCAAAGACAGACCTCCCGCCGCCCCCACATGCACTCCCCTCCCCACAGCTGCTTTGCATGCACGGGCGCATGCGTGAAGGGGTGAGGGAGCACTCATGCCGGCGCTGGCACACGTGCGCAAAGCAGCTGTGGGGAGGGGAGTGCATGTGGGGGGAGCAGGAGGTCTGTCTTCGCGGCGCAGTCGGGCTCAAGCCACGGACCGGCAATGGGCTGCGGACCGGGGATTGACGACCTCTGCTTTACAGGTCAGAAGTTATTGCATCTCCCATAACTTGGAAAGTTTCAATTTTTTTCTCCTGTCTCTAAAGTCTGTTTTTGCAGGTCTTAATTGCCTTTGCAATAGTCTTTGGAGAACAGTAAGGCAGTGTTTTCCCATTTTCCTTAAAGCTATCACAGACTGGGGTTTGATACTTCCCAAGCCCTTTGAAATTAGAATTTCATGTCCTATGGGTGCATCAATTCAGCTCAGACATTTTCCTGAAGTAAATTGCTATTGTTACTGTTGCTTGTTATTGTTGAAAATATCTCTCTGAATCATTGTAAAAGCATAGATCTGCCCTCTTCGGGTTATTGCCTTTTAGCTATGATACTCTTACTCCCTGATTTTCCAGCTTGTTGGAAAGAAGGGCTCTTGTGGAACCAAGATAAAGATACAAGACACTGCCTCTTCTCTCACTTTTGGGGGCAGCACAGTGCTCAATTTACATAAAAATAAGCAGCATTCTTCACATTGGCTTTGAACTGCTAGAATAATTTCCCAGAAAACCTATTTATATGAATTGCTTGTATTATTCAGGGATTTTACAGGCAGCAGAAGCTTACCTAACCTTGTATCCAAGCACCCTGATTATCTCAAATATTGCTAGGCAGCAGTTAAGGATGTATAAATGTAGTTATTAACATCCCATCTTATAACATTTTTATCATGAGAAAACAGCAAAATGAGGTCCCGATAAATTAAGCATATATCAATCAAGAGGGCACATTGAAACCTCTATTCTTTACTAATACACTCCTCTCCAAAATGCAAGCTTTTTAAATTTTATTTTGTAAAGAATATTTGCTGGAATTGGCTTTCAAGTTTAGAAATCAGGCAGAATGGCAGACAGGGCTGACCTGAGATATTTTGCTGCCTGAGGCAGAGGAGCAGGTGGCAGTCCTCACTTAGGGTGCATAATATCCCAAGTCAACCATGTTAGTTTGGCACATGAGATATTTTTTTAAAAATCCTACAGGCATTCCTACCTAATGCTAGCAGTAAAAAGACAAGAAAAACAAGATAAATAACTGAGAATTTGCTGCTGTTTCATGACACCAAAACTCTGATCCCTGAAGCAGGCATCTCACATGACCTAAGGATAGAACCAGCCTTTGTGAGAGGGAGAATGTAATGTTAGAATAACAGAAGATAAACAGTACCAGACAACACTGAAGCACAAAGGCTGATGTCTTACACATATATAACTTTGCATCAGAATCATGGAAATCAGTTTCATTTTTATAATTTCTCAATAAGAGAACTAATCCATCCCAAGTGAAGAACTTTGCATTGGATCTAGGCTTCAGTTCAGCTGACATGATTTAAACTGTTCCCTGTATTCAAGTTGTAGCTTAACAACAACATAATTTTTAAAAGAGCCAGGGAGCTGGGGCGGGTGGGGAGATTGATACCTTGTTTTACACCACTAAGAAATCACAAATGTTAATTAGATTTCAACCCCACACAGGTCTTCCTCAGGCTGAGCCCTGCAGATTTGTGGACAGTGCAGAAAAAAACATTAACGTTCACAAAATCATGCTTCATACAAATAATGTATTTTCAAAAACTAAAATTAGCATCCTTGGCATGCCTTCACACAAGTCCTCAGTCCCAAACAAATAATATATATTTAGAAAAACCTCTTTTTTAAAACATTCAGCTCCTCAACATAGTGCTGGGTAACATATTATTGCAGATCACATTTGAGCTTCTTGTATTTTAATTGTCTACTCTACAAACCACCTCAAAAGCAATGGATTATTTTTTGAAAATGCAGTTTCAGAAGTAAATTGACTGACTGTGACACCCCAGAAGTCCTCAAGTTGCGATTAGTATGTTACTTTGTTTGTTATATTTTAACAAACTCTTTACAAAGGCAGGAAATACAAAAGGAAGTTGCTAGTTTTGCACTTAACAGAACGGTTTGTTTAAAAAGGCACACAAAGAGGAGTGACATTTCTATATATCACTGAAAGGTCTCTGAGGGATACCACACTGTGCAACAGCTGTTAAGATAGCTATAATACACCTTCCTCATGAATTGTTCTTGTGTGGCTCAGGAAATTAGGTTTGTAAAAGAAATTCCATTTCTTCATGAATATATAATGGCATATTAAGCACAGTTTACGTGTTCCGGTAAAGAATGTGCTGCATACAGCATTGACGGAGGATATTTCTATTTGCTTTCTGAGTTGTAGCATCATGAATTTGCTTTAATTAGCAGTAGGCCTATTGAAAAATGCAACAGAGATTTGACAAAAAGGTAAAATAAGATAAATGTCATAGAGCCTTTTTGAAATTTAGATTTTGCTGAAAATCTGTCCCCAAGTTCTTATAATTAATGCATGTCTCTGGATAACACTGGATATTCAACCTATGAGTTACCTTCCTGTCCTTTCATTTCCTAAACCATCCGGAAGGCAATATTGGAAAACCAAAGGAAAATTGACAGGAAGAGGAAAAGGAAGAAGGAGATGAAGATAGAGAGGTTGCTGTTGAAGGTTTTTTTGGAGTCTAAATTTTTGAAAAAAATCTGTACCGCATTTTGAACATGGAATCTTCTCTTTAATTCAAAAGGTGTTCAACAAAAACTGGACCTGGATGTAGATCTCTGGGTGATCTGAAGTTTATCAGAAAGGATTTTTTTATTCCCATTTTTTAACTGCAACATAATGACACCCTCCATTTATATTTCCACAATGAAGAAAGCTTAAGGTAAACAGGAGGGGATTTTGTATGGAAGGATTGTGTACTTTGCTCCAGTTTCAAGCACCAAAGTTGAACTGAGTCCATCTGCTTGAAAGATCAGCTGTAGAGCAGAAGAATGGGAAGTGAGCTAACACCCAAGGTTGGGACTGTGTCCCTTTTAACCTCTGAGAAGAAAATAGGGCAAAAGTCAGTAGGAGAGAGGGCTGACACTTCTGTTTCTTTTCCCTCGTCCTTATGCACCTGTTTTTAATGTAACAAGTAACATATATTGTTACTCCTAAATCTTGGCTTATGGAGAATCTGAGGACAGAGTTGGGGCCATTTTTGTATTTTTAGTTATTTTAAAATAACAAGGTGGATAAGGTGAACAGATCATTTTAAAAAAAGTGAATATAAGCTCCATAGAGGGAAAAACAGGTAAAGAACTAAAATGGATTCATTAGGGAGAGAGCTAAAATAGATTTTCCCCCCTCCTGGGGTGACTCCATTGGGATGGGAGGCCATCTCAGCCCCAAACTAGGGGAGGTGCAACCCCCTGACCCAGTTACAAGCTGTTTATTCCCACTATGCTATCTTTCCCCAGATTGAAGCATATGTTTGCTTTGCTTTATTTGCATGAGGCCATATTGAGAAACAGCACCTTCCATTTGCCCTCTGAAGTGGTATGTCTCCTCTCCCACCTCAGGATTCATATTTTCTTACTTATTTATTAATGACATTTCTGTGTTGCCCAATAGCTGGGACACTAAGGGCTATTTAGTGCCGCATACAGGTCTCATAGTTTTGAATCTGCATTTGTGGGACCTGTCTAAAAGCTATCTAAATAAAGAGGAATGCTTATTGTGGTGTTCCTCATGATTGCCTTTGCCTTGGAAGACAGCATGCCCCTTAAGATAGCAGGGCAAAGAGGTAGACCAAAAGGAAGAGCAACAAAACTGATGAATCCACTGCAGTAAAGATAGAAATCAAAGAGGGAACTGGGAGATGGTAGGAAAAGGATACTGGAGTGAGTCACACAGTTGATAACATTAGCCACTGGAAAAAACTACCTTGGCTTCTTCACTTAGTAAGAATAAGGATCTATTCTAAACCCTTGGGCTTACATCTTTTGCTTATGTCATTAGGGCGCATGGTATAGTTTTCTGTAGTCTGGTGAAATGCCTCCAGTTTTGTCATTGTAGTATACATGTGGGTTGAAGGTATAGATTTTACCTGAAGAGGGAAAATCCTCCACAGAGGAGGCCTCAGCTATACCCCTTAAGTTAACATGAATAATAAGAAGGTACAGCTCAGTTGTTTAGGCATCGGGCTGTGGAGCCAGACGTTGGAGTTTGATTCCCCACTGGGCCTCCTTGACAGCAGTTGGATTCAATGATCCATAGGGTCCCTTTCCACTCTGCAGTTCTATGATGATGATAATGATGAAGTGAATGCACATACAATAGATCTTTATTAATGTGATGGAAAAGCTGAGATGGAGGGACAGAAAGAAATTTCAGTGAAAAACATCTGGGTGAGATAAAATAGGAGCAAGGCCTTAATACTCTGCATGAAGATATTGTGATAGCTATTGTTTATAGACCTCAAGGCGATGATGTGGTCCCAGAAGATCTATGATCAGTTCTTACACAGTATGTGTCAGGAGACAATTATTGGATGCATTTATACCCTTTGGAATCAATATAGGGTGCTACAACAGTATTTTATTTTGGTAAAGTTTCTATTTAATTATGTAACAAACTAAACATTAAATTAATTTATGGTGCCCACTCAAGTTTTACTCCCAAAGTACTGAAACATGAGTTTACTGCTTACAGTCGAAAATCATTGATTTCCTTTAGGAATTCATTCTTGTTTAGTGTGAATAAGTCCATCTATTTCCCATTCACGTCAACAATTGAAATCTTACCAAGAGTGCTCATTTTCCCGTTGGCTACAAACTGTATTTAATTTTTGGGTAGCTGTATTTACATTGTGTCTCCTCACATCTTAAGGCAATTGAAATTAAAACAGAGCCTTGCTTAGAAGAGGACTATTTATTTATCTGATTCATTCGATAAAGAAATTGTCATTCCATATGCTCATCAAGAAGACGCACTGGTATGTCTTGCTCCCTTCTATGTGTGGGACTAAGAGAGCCTCTTTAAGAGGTCTGCACAGTCCATATCCTCCAAAAAAGAGGCGGCAGGAGGAATCAAGATGTGTTGCAAGCATGTCTACATGCCAGCATAATAAATGCTTGCCTTCATAATTCAGCTAAAGCATAGAGGGTTTATGTAAACTGTTCTCTCAGACCCTATGTCTATCATGGTCCAAGTTCTTTGGCCACCAGTGGCATGTCTGAAACAGAAGAATGAGTAAAGGAATGATTGACAAAAGTGAGTTCGATTGGAATGATGGGGGAGGAATTAAAGTGAATGACTAGTGTGTAGAATTGGTTGAGAAGGACAGAAGTAGCAGGGAGACAAAGAGAGAGGAGTGTGGGTAATTAGCAGCAAATGATAGCAAAAGTGCTCTTGGGAGGGATAGCTCAATGGTTTAGGTAGAGGTTGGGAGTTTGATTCTCCACTGACAGATTCTCTCCTTGACAGAGGCTGGACTCGATTCCACCTCTGCGGCTCTATGATAATGATGAAGATGAAGAAGAAGCAATTAGTGGACATGCTGGTGGACACACTGACTGAACTCTTGTTGCTTTGTTATGGTAAAGGTATAAATTCAGTTATAGTCAAACATACCTGGAGGACTTCAGGTTGAGTTAGGGTATCAGGTAAAATTAATATTTTTTATTTAGTCAACTTCCAGTCCATGACAATGAAATAAATCTATTCCAGACACTTTCAGCACTTACCATGTTTCTTGAATATATATGTATACATATAATTTACATATCAATACATATTTTAAGAATTCTGGTCAAAATATGAATTTCCAAATATATTTTTGAATTCAAAATCTTTCTTAAATTCAAAATACTCATTTGTACAGTGCATTTCACTATATCTTGTTTTTGTTTGGTTTTGTCTTGCTTTGTTTTGCTTAGAACTGTGACAGAGTCTTCAGTGAAGCTACAAGAAAACGAAGCCTCAGTCTGTATTTTACTCTGGCAAGTACAGGTCAATTCCATTCCCATGTTGTAGTTACCAAGTTCTTCAACCATCCCTAGAGTGGGCTGCAGGAGAGGCAAAGGACCTCATGATTGCTTATATAATATTATTATTATATGGACTCTACCTTGGGCACTGAATTTCCCATTCAATATAAAATCAGAAGATAACTTTCAAAAAGAGATTATTTGAGCAAATTAGGACTAGCAATCTTGGACAAGGTCTACAGAAGCATTCCACAATCTACAACTTCTTAGTGTCAACTTCAATTTCAGTTTCCATTTATAGTAAGATAATACTCTCACAGATTTCACACATTTGCAGTTGTTAATCTGCTTTTCAGCGAAAATAGATTTCTCTCATGTGTTCCCCTTATCTTTGGAACATTCCATTCTACATTTTGTAACCTCTTCTGAATGCTGTTCCAATTCATCATGAATCTCCTGAGCAAATAATAATAAATTTCGTTACATCCACTTTATGATCTTTGTGATACTCAGTCACACATCACATTAATCCTCCCTTTGGATGAATATACCTGTTGGATATCTGTGATAAAATTGCTTATCTGTTTTTGGTTTGTTTGTTTTTTGGGTTGTTTTTTTTTTTAACTTTTCTTCTTTGGTATTCTTCTTAAGCTTTCCTCTTTCTATATCACCCAGCAGGTATATAGGTTTGAGAAAGAGTCAAGAAATAGAAAATTAGATTCAGGGAAGAAACACAATGAAATTAAATTTAGTCTTGCATTTTATGCGTTTTCTCATGGGTCAGCAACAGTCTCACAGCTGTTGGGCAGGAGAAAAAATAGAAATAAAATATACTGGCCACTGCTTCATCTAATACAAACACAAATAGATCTATCGGAATGATTAAACATACATCAATGTACACTAACAGTTCACACTTTTCTTTTTCTGGTTTCATATATGTTTCTCCTTTAAAACTGCTATATGTAACCATGCAATAAGTAAGTAACAGCAAGTTTATATCAGAATCAAGATTAAACAGACCAACACTCATATATTTGAAAAACTTTTTACTTTCTTGGAGCATAATAAAAGTTGGCCAATCCTAGTCAAACAGACCGAATTGACCCAAACAATTTAACAGGTTTAGCTTCCAAGTAAAAACGTTACTTGGAGATCCTATAATTGACCTCATTAGCAGTAAGTTGATTAAGCAATTAGTCCACCTGGATTGTTGGTTTGGAATTACCACCCATCCTGTTCCAGACACATCTGAAGAGGAGCTTCGGGTGGGTAATAAAAGGATGGTAACATCTGAGATGAGCATCTGCTTGAGCAGCCATGCACCTCCTCATTGTGCAGTAGTAAAGGAGCATCACAACTGTGGTTGGAAGTGGGGATGAGTGAATTCCTGAAGAAGTTCTGGTTGGCATTCCCTACTTCTGCTGGAGATCTCCATAGTGATAGAGCAAGTGGTCAAAGGAAACCATGAGAACAATGTGTTGCTGGGGCCATAGATGGGGAACTATTCCCAGCCTGAACGTTCCAGCCGTGTCCCTCTCCCAGAAGCCAATGCGAGAACAGCCTGCAGGGAGCTCGGCTCTGAGAGAGGATCCCATAACTGACCCTCCTATTAGGCAATATTGGCACCAGGATGACACTATACAAGAGAAACACAGGGGAGTGCTTCTGAGGACTCTGTCTACCAGGAATGTGGAGTCCGTGAAGGGGAGAGGGGAAATGTCAGGAAAGCTATGGCCCACCCCTTCCATAGCGTAACAAAGAGAGCTATGTTGGTGTGCTATCTGGCACATCCAGACAGATTATAAAGACGATTTACCTCAGATACCTACCTTTATCTGATTGCTTACCTGGTGTATCAGGGGAGGAAAAGGTGGATGGGTTCTGGTCCACATGCTTTACTTGATCAAGAGCAATAAGCATGCACCAGTGTAGCAACCCTGTTGGGTCAAGCATCTTGAACGTGGACAGATACATGGTGCCCCTCCTGACAGGGAATGAGATACCCATGATACCAAACTTTAGCCACCTCAGATACATACACACGAACACACACACACATCTTCCTCCTTCTTCAGCACCAGCTTCCCTGAAAAATGCTTCCCCACCCCCTGAGACTGATGGAAACATAGCTATCTCTTCTCACAGTGCTCTTAGATTTGGCAGCCCTTCTGGTCCAGTCAAGATACCAGCTGCAGCATTTTCTAATGGCTGAAGTTGTTAAACGTTGTCCAAAGGCAACCTTGTGAAGAACATATTACAGTAATTCAAGCATCATATAATGCAGGTTGGACATTCTTTAGGAACAGGCAGAGTTGATGCACCAGCTTTAATTGTGCAAGCACTGTCCTGACTACAGCAGAAAACTGGACATCCAGGCTTCGTGAATCCAGGAGTACATCTGCTGTCTATATAAGAATGTAAGTCTATACGACACACACTGAATTCTTGTTAGTTGATCTGCCTTTTAACTGACCCTGTGCACTTCTGTCATATCTGGATTAAGCTTCAGTTTGTTCATTCTCATCCAGTCCATCACTAATATCAAACACTGGTTTAAAACTGAAACAGCTTCCTTGAAATTAAATGAAAAAGAGAGATAGAGTTGGGTGTCATCAGTGCACTGGTGAGATAACCAGCAAAGCTATATATTGGGGAAGGTTGTTTTAGCAGTCATAAGGGCAACACTGAAACCATAAGAAATCACAGCAACACAAAAGCACAATTTTCAGAATTAGCATTAGACAATAGAGTATGTCAGGCATGTGGACCCTTTTACTTTCTGGATGTTTTTTTTCTACAATAGTTCTACCCAACATGGGCATCTGTAAGGTCTTGTGAAAAGTGCAGGCCAGAACATGTGCGGGCAGGTGGGGGGAGTTGCCATCTAAAGCATCCGGAAAGTTGCAGCCCAGAACATCTGGAATCACATTTTATTGCAGGATACATTCTTTTGGACATGAAGCATCTGTATATCCCATAATGCATTGGAATCCTCATTAGAGTTATGGGGGAAAAACACATCTCAAACAATGCAATCTTTATCTTAAGTCATGAGGGTTATTTTAATATTGGATTGTGTTCAGCTAAACACACCTAAGAGACACTTCTGGGGCATCTAAACTCCATATGCATTTTCTGGAGTGAAAACTACTTGCACTAGTATCCTTGTGGAGGGCAACGCTGGTGCAGGTACTTGACAATCATCTAGCAATTTCAGGTAGCCAACTAACTCAAATGTTATCAAAGCTGTGTAGACCAGTGGTTCTCAATCTTGGGTCCAAATGTTCTTGGGCTAAAACTCCCAGAAGCCTTCATCATTAGCTGTGCTGGCCAAGGTTTCTGGAAGTTGCCGTCCAAGACCAATCTGGGGACCAAAGTTGGGAACTGCAGATAACTACATAAAAGTGAACTTCCATGACAAGCACATAGTCAATATAAAACAAAACCTAGTGCAGAGATGATTATACTCCTGCCAAAATATCGACCCAGGGAATTTTTACATTTGTCCAGCTCTTTTGGCAAAATCAATGACCTCTTTAACAAAAGGAAAGCATTGCCTTTTGGAAAAGAAGACTGTGTTGTACTCTAAACTGAAATGTTTTGCAATCCTGTTTCACTAAAAATATCAGTTTGACTGTTTAGTCCAGTGGTCCCCAACCTTGGGCCTCCAGATGTTCTTGGACTTCAACTCCCAGAAATCCTGGCCAGCAGAGGTGGTGGTGAGGGCTTCTGGGAGTTGTAGCCCAAGAACATCTGGAGGCCCAAGGTTGGGGACCACTGGTTTAGTCCATTCAGGATGAAAAGAAACATCCTAACTAGGAATACATAAAAAAATGAGTAATTTTTGAAAGAGTAGCCATGTTAGTCTGGGCGAGCATATCAGACAAAAAAAGAAATGAACAAGAGACAAACGTATTGTGGCACGATGCAGAAAAACATCATTAATGAACTTCTTACTGGTAATTGTTACACAATTATGTTTTAAGTGCTCTTGCTTGAGTTGATGATGAAATTGAAAATCCTTTTTGAAGTGTTATCTGTAACTTCACAGCTTCTTCCATTGACAAACAACTTTTGAATTGTGATTTCCAAACTCTAGGATTATGGATCATCAGCTGCCTATACAAGCCATGAAAGGATAAGGGTTATCAACAATTGTAAGAAGGAATAATTTCAATTTTCCTCCTCATCATTCAGGCTTCTGACTCTATTTTACTCAGTAGATGTTTCCTCAAAGCCTGGTTTTCACAGGCATTTTTAACCTGGTAAGGTTATAAAGACCCTTTTTCTTATCAGGTTTCAGCGATGAACTTTTTCATTTAAATGCATGATATGAGTGCACATAAGAACTTAAAATTTTAAGTGGAAGTCTTGATGCCATAGAGAGTAGAACTGTGATAGGACATTATACAGTATCTTCCCCTACTGAAAATGGTACCAACTCAGATCCAGAGACCTGTAACTAAGAGAAGCTTGTGAAAGGGAAATATCCACTCCCTCACTTTTCTCTGACTCTTGAAAAGTCTGTCTTGAGAGGGCGTACACATGGTGTACTGTATTCCATGAAAAACTGCAGCAGGAAACAGAAATCAAAGAAAAACTGGGTGGGTATTAGCGTTGCAGCTCACAGAGTGCCAGGAGCAGTCTCAGCAAATTGCTGTGTTTTCTCAAACCTCCACACACAGAGACAAATCTCAGGGTGAGTAGTGATCCAGAAGCAGCTTTGATTTTTTGGTGCAAGGTGGATTTAAAGAAGGGCCTTCTTAGTGGCTGCTCTCTGGCTTTGAAATGTTGGTGCCCTCTTTCATGTCCTTCTATCATCAGGCAAACACCTTCCTCTTCAGGCAGGCTTTTAAGCAGTAAGCTGGCTTTTTACTTAAAAGATTTTAAAATGTTTTAAATTTGTTTTTCATTTTGGTTTTTAATCCTAATATAGATTTAATTGTTTTAATGTGATATTCATATAATAAATAAATAAATAAATAAGAAAGCAAGCAAGCAAGCAAGCAACCAAGCAAGCAACCAAGCAAGCAACCAAGCAAGCAGTGGTTCCCAAACGTAGGTCACCAGATATTCTGGGACTGCAACTCCTGGACATCCTGCTGAATTTTTGTGTTGGCTACCAATTCTGGGAGTTTTAGTTCCAGAATATCTGGAGAACCAAGCTTGAAAACCATTGCTTTAAAACTTTGGCATCTATTTCTACCCATTCCTAGTTGGCACTGGCGTTCACTCGCTCATTATGAAGGTTATTTTAATGCATACTGTCCTTGCATAGTTTTAGGTAAGGTAAGAGGACCACTAGGTGGGTACACTTCAACTCCTCATGCCATTTTGAGAAATTCAAAGTTGGGGGCAGAGAGCCAACACCGCAACTCATCTATCTTCTTGTTGCATAAACATTGGTAGCAATACTTCAGAGCCGGGGGGGGGGGGGAGTCATGGGATGGCTGTAAATCTGTTCTGCATCATCTTGAGAGAGAAAAATAGCACTTGCTAAACCTAGTCTGGTTTTTACTAGGATTCTTTGGATTGTCAGTGAATCATCCATGTTATAAGCTTCAGCTTCTCGAGGTCCAAGTAGTGTATTGTCTCATTTTGCTGCAATATAATATCTAGCTTCATGGGCAGACAGTAGATGTCATTCACCGTATGAAGGAGGACTGTGAATGAAGAGTTGACGAAGCCACCGGGGTGTTACAATTATTGCATTCAACTTTTCCTGACACAGCTTCACAACCACTCTGGGAAGAGGTAGACTAGACTCTTGGTCCATTGAACTGTGAAGGCATCTCCCAGAGAGTTTACTCTGCAACCTGCCTGGGAACAGAATTCTGGACACTTTGTGTTTTTCTCTATCTCAAACAGATCTATTTGTGTTTGGCCCCAGCAGTTGCACATGTCTTGGAATATTCAAGGGGATAGTTCCCACTCATGCATTTGTGCAGAGCACCAAGTCAATGAATCTGCTACCTGGTTGTCCTCTCCAGTGACATGGAGAGAACAAAAATTGTAACCATTGAGCTCCTCCCTTTAACAGGCACATATCCTTAACTAAAGATGGGCATGAACTGCCACTTTGGTGGTTCTTGCTGATTTGTTTATTGGCCAACAAGTGTTTATGCTTCAAAGTCTCGCTTCCTCTGGTAGGCACCCTCTTGGAAGCAGCTGCCTGGCTGCCCTGCCCCACCTCCACCAGGCATTGCCTCTGAGTGGGTCCCCACAAGAAGTGGGGTTTTGAAGTGCTGAACACCTTTTCAGCCAATAAATAAACCAGCACAAACTGCCAAACTGGCCGTTCATGCTCTTCTCTATCCCTAACATAATGGCTGACTTCCATTTTCAGAGACAATATACATGGTACAAGATTCTGGAAACCTTCATGCCTTGTATTGAATCTTAGAAGTAATTACTGGCCATTATTTGGGAAGCAGAATTAGTAGTATGGTTGCCACTTAACTGGTCCCTCCTTGTACTTTTAGTCCCTAGCTAGAGTAATTTGAACAGGGGATTTCCTATTGTTTAAATATCCTGTAACACTATCTCACAATCAGACCTCTGAAAAATTAATGTTTTGGATAATAGGTCCTGCGATTGATTCTCCAGCTAGCAAGAACAATGTAAACCTTTGGTCATACTTCTAGGAAGAAATAACATCTGCCCACATATGTCCTGTATATTATATGCATCACGAATTTGCCTTAAAGTTTCAGTGTATCTCTGTGTATATGAGAAAACAGCAGTAGATTGTGGCTATGCCAGAAAGGCATTCTCTTTCAAAAAAACTTAGATAACTATGGCACATTGTTTCACCCATCATGCATTCAAAACATCTGGATGATTAAGGAGGACATGCTGTGGATGCTGTTTATTATTTTACACCTTTCCTGTAGGACATTGGTGCATTAGCCAAAATCCTGTTGCTTGGTGTAATAAATCACACTAGAGTAGCACCATTGAGTCAATGTGGATTTGGTGAGTCAACTCCTCTATAAGTTCAAATAGGCCTACTCTAACTGTGATTACTGTAATATAGTAAGTTGCAGTTAGAGAAGGCCCATTTGAATTCATGTGACTTACAGAGGAGTGCTACTGCAGTATGATTTACCATGCTAAGCAGAAAGATTTTGGCTACAGTGTGACAAAACACAACACTGGGGGAATCTAGGAGGGTTCTTTATCTCTTGCTTTGCTCTATTGCACTGTGGATAAGGATTTGTTACCTACACAACACATGGATTCATCCTGGTACTTTCCAGCTTCATTTGTGGAAAAGCTACCAATAAACATTTGTGGAAAAGCTACCAATAAACAATAAAAGTATTTGGTGAGTATGAAGTGACAAACCATTCTTCTTTCCTACGAGGATTCTCTTGTGCAGAACTATGACATGTACTGTGGTGATACCAATCGTGATAATGAAGATGATGAAAGGTAGGCATCTGAATTCCCCTACTGTTGGAAGGACACAAATATGACTAGAAATTTATATATATTCAGCAAGGAACCTCTCTTTCCTATTAGGAGCCTTAAAATTCTATATCTAAATTTCCTTTTGAAATATACTTATGCTTGGAGGTTAAATACCACATTTATTTAACAGTCAAGACTCAAAACCCTCCCAAGAGCTTGCTTTTAGTATGCATATGAATAAATATTCACTGAGTCAGCCATTTGAAATTATTATAAGCTTGGGATATAATTCTTCTTGTCCAAAGTCCCATAAGCAAGAGATACATAACCATTATACCTAGTAATACGCATATATTTTATTTAGCTGGTTGTTCTTGTCAGCATGTGAAATGTCGGTCTTACGACTGTGGTTATAGATGTTTATAAATCTGCCCTGTCACATCATCTTTGAGGAAGGGGCTAGGAATGAGCAACTTGGGAATGTTAACTTTCCCAGAGAAATTGGGCCACTGTTGTAGTTTGAATGATACTACTCCTCACAAGATTCCTCTCTATTCCATTATTTATCAAGTATATCTGGCAAATATCCTAGAATTCCAGGAAGGCAGCAGTGGAAGGGAAAATATTGGTGCTTCTTTGAGGTGTAAAAATGGCTGAAGTTTCTGCTTGAGCATTAATCCAGGATGTTGTTCTCCCCTTACAAAGGCAGATTACACTGCAGCATTGAGCAGGCCCTTAAAGATGTTAGGGGGTTGAATTTTTTTTCCCTGACCAAAAAAACCAAAAGCCCAGGTCGTTTTGTCTTCAATTTGTTGTTGTCTCATTGTTGCTTGGTTCATTTTTCTCTCTCTCTTCTTTGTCTGATTACAGTCTGATTGTAATTGAAGACGGAATGCAACGTCTTCCACTGTAATCATCCCAGAAACCCTTTGGTCTTTTCTATTCAAATGGCATGACATTGTGAAGTGCTACATTTCTCCTGCAAGGTATCAGATGTGCCTGGTTCTGGACAGATTGAACAAAGAGTGATAATTTTATAAAGGAATTGTCATGCTTTTGAGGAAAGGGTCCTCTTCAGACAAGACCCCAGAACCTTCAAGGCCAGATGGTACAAAGGAGTGGGTGGCTTTTGATAATCCTGGACCACTGAGAGGGAGTTGTTGAATCTCCTTCTGCAGAGAGAGAGTCCAGGGCTTAATTTTGAGAATGAGAGGGTCTTCTCTAAATCCTCTAAGTTTACCAAACAGAGGCATAATAAAAACAGGAGGCAACTCAACCCAGTGCCTGGCTGTATGGGAGGTTTCCCAGGAGGAGAGACCACCTAGAGAATAATGAGTCTGAGAGGTGTGTCATGTGATTCTGGAAAGCCTGCAGTTGAGTACTTGAGTGAAGCACAGGCCACCTCACTGACTGATGAAACTACTGAGAATGTTGTCTGAGTACCTAGCATGACAACAACACTATTCTGTTTACTGTGCCTGCTTTGTTGTCTGTACCTCTGTTTACTCTTATTCATGAATGCTACTATATCAAAAATAAAATAGCCCAAAGTGTAAAGAGCAAACTCATGGTATAATATTTACTCAGATAGACTGTTTATAAGGTTTCACTTTCTATGTGTTGTTACCTGCCATCAAAAAGTTTACAATGTATGGTGACCCCATGAATTAATGGCCTCCAAAAGATCCTAGCATTAGCAGCCCTGCTCTGGTCTTATAAACTCAAGACCATGACTTCCTTTATTGAGGTAATTTATCAGGTTAAGTCTTCCTCTTCTCTTGCTTTGTTCAGCTTTCCCCAGCATTACTATCTTTTCTAGTAAATGTCTTCTCATGTTATATCCAATGTAGATAACCTCACTTTAGTTAGTTTAGCTTCAAGTGAGAATTCAGGTTTGATTTGATTTGGAACCCACTTATTTGACTTTCTGGCAGCCCATTGTCTATGTAAAGCTCTCCTCCGATACCACATTTTGAATAACCCAATTTTCTCTTGTCAGCTTTCTTAATTGTGTAAGTTTCACATCCATACATAATAATTAGGAATACCACAGTATGGATCGACTTGGCCTTGGTCTCCAGTGACACATTCTTTCATTTTAGTACCATTTCTAATTCCTCCTAAGCTGCTCTTCCAATCTTAGTGTTCTTCTAATTTCTTGGCTGCAATCTCCATTTTAACTTTGAACTAAGGTATAGAACATATTGAACAATTCCAGTTTCTTCATAGTCAACATTGTTATATAATCCTTCTATTTTCATTACTTTTGTCTTTTTAATGTGTAACTGTAATCCTGCATTTGCACTTTGTCTGTTAGCCTTGATCAGTAGACCATTTCAAGTCCTGGTGTCATCCATGTATCTTAAATTATTGAAATTTGTTCCACCAGTTTTCCGTGCTCTTTCAACTGAATCTGATCAAATTTTCCTTATGATAAGTTCTTCATATAGATTGAGTAAGGAGATAAAATTCATCCCTGTCTGACACCTTTGCCTATTGGAAACCATACTGTTTGTCCATGTTCTGGCTTAACAGGAGCCTCTTGTCCAGAATGTACTACAGGCTATACATCAGGACAATCAAATGTCCTGATGTATAGCTCAGCCATTTCTTTTGGAATAGTTCATAGTGTTTCATTATCAGTGCTAAGGCTTTGCAGTAATCTATAAAGTACAAACTGATTTTCTTCTGAAACTCCTTGGTAGACTACTGAAGTTAATGTATATTAACAAACTGATTTATAGTGCCTCTTCATTTTCTGAACCCAATTTGAACTTCTGGAATTTCTAACTCCATATATGGTAAAAGACTTTGTTGTAAAATATTGAGCATCACTTTGCTTCCCTCATGGCCCTATAGTCACTGAAGTTTTTAGTGTGGCATTTTTGTGGGATTAAAATGACCATTTAATGTTTAGTCTTTGTATTATTATTTTGTTTTCCATAAATGGGGACATATTCTTATTATGATTTTGATAAATTCAGTCTCTGTATCTTAAAACAGTGCTACTAATATCCCATCTACTCCTGCTAATTTATTTCTTCTAAGTGGTTTGACAGCAGCTTTCACTTCACTTTCAAAAACTACAGGTTCATAATTGAAGACCTTCCCTTCTGTATAGGTGTTCAGTACACTGTTTCAGTCTTTTATTTATCTTATCCTGATCGAATGATATATTTTCTTGTTAATCTTTCAACATCCCTAATCTGGGTTTAAATTAAACCATTGAACTTCCAAAATGAGGTTCGTAGCTTTTACTCTCAAATTGGGACTAGGCAAGGGGTTGACTGTAACTGAAACAGTTTCCTTGGTGGGGTCACACTCAGACAGAAATAATGTATCTTTGCTTGCTGAACTGGAAATCATTGATACTGACAGAACAATGCTATTTCTTTGCATTTTCCTCATATTTCTCAGTGCCATGATAACTAAGCGCATAATAATACTGGGCTTTCTCTTATACTAATTTAATTTCCTATAGTTTGGCCTCTTATTTCCCTGGAAGAAATCCCTATTCAACCCTAATAAACTATTCTGCTCTTCTGGTCAAACCATAAAGGTAGTTCATCAGTAAACATGCAAAAAATGCTCCTCAAGGGCTCCGTTTAGGTTTTCAAAGTATTCGTCTATAGATAATGTGTGACATTTATGTCTTTCGACTTGCAAATCATCAGCATAAATCCTGAAGAGAAGACGTATAACTGCACAAAGGTGAAGCATCCTGCACAAAAAAGGGACAAAGAGAGGCATATGTGATTTAGGTTTGTCTCTTTAAACATCTCAGCATCTCATTATTAAGCTCTAAAGGATGCAATATCTCTCTGCAAATCAGTTGCAATTTGGTAGAAAGTATTTTCTGCACTACATTGTGGATGGGAGAGGCAAGAGGTAATTGTTTCCACTGAGGAATCTAACAATAGGCTTAGCAGGGTTTGTCAGGACTGGCTCTACCCTTAGGCAGGGTGCAGCAGTTGCCTCAGCTGGCACCCACTAGGTAGGGGTAGTGAGGCACTGGAGGAGAAGCTTGTGTCACCTCTGGCTTATAGCAGCCCTGCAGCCCTATGAATGAACGATCTCCAAAATGCCCTGATGCTGGGAAAAGTGGAAAGGTTGCAACTAGGGTGGGACAATTGAGAGTTACAGGCTGCTCCCCTTCCTCCAGATTGGCCCAGCAACCTCATTTGCTGGCAGACGAATAGATGGTGGCCGACCAGGCCTTCTGGATGAATACCAATTGCCATCCAGGCCACACAGCTGGTAGACCAGGTTGTCAAGTGCAGAAGAAAGTTTGGTATACCAGGCCCAGCTGAGGCAGTGGAGGGCAGCACTACGTACGGCTAAGCAGACCAAGCATCTGGCCTGAACCTGAAAGAGGAGACAGTGTCTAGATCAAGGGCTAGTCTTAACAGGATCATGGGTACACTGGGCTGGTCAGTCTAGAAAGTCAGCCTATTAATACCGTGTTTTCCCGAAAATAAGACAGGGTCTTATATTAATTTTTGCTCCAAAAAACACATTCGGGCTTATTTTCAGGGGATGTTTTATTTTTTTCATGTACAACAATCTACATTTATTCAAATACTGTACAGTTATGTCATCTTCTGGTTGCTGCACAATGCTGCACAATGGCGGAGGGCGGGGTTTCACTTAACTAGGGCTTATTTTTGGGGTAGGGCTTATATTACGAGCATCCTGAAAAATCATACTAGGGCTTATTTTCAAGTTAGGTCTTATTTTCAGGGAAACAGGGTACATATGATATGATAATACCTGTTTGATTTAATAGTAGTAGTGGTCGTAGTGTAGCAGCAGCAGCAGTAGCTCTGATGGTGCTGCTATTGCCCAGTGGAGGACAAGAGATGCTGGCAAGGATTTCAGTGCTGTAATTAATTCTTTTATGAGATTCACTTCATCTGGGGGTGTATTCTGCTTTCCAGAACTGGTAGTTATAGCTCTGTGTGCCACTCAGACCACCCTGTCTCCCTTAAGTTAGCCTACTGCCTGCCTTCAGGTGCAGCAGAAGACATTGTCTCTCATATGTGTTGAAATAATATTCCACAGTCCATCTGATCACCTTTCATGCATGAAAGAAGGAGCCAACTTAGGCTTCCCATCAAGCCAGCTCTTGACCTGCTATGGGCCAGTCCCATACTCTACCACTACACCATACACTACCCCTTCAAACCTTGAAAATTTGGCCTAAATGTGGGAAGAGTTCAGGGGCAAATCCTCCCAAATTCCAGTTAAATTTTTAAAGTTTTCAAAGTTCAGCCTTGTAGAGAGCACACATTCTAATTTCTCTAGGAAGTGGGGTGTGTGTGTGTGTGTGTGTGTGTGTGTGTGTGTGTGTGTTATTTTTCTCAGCCAAATCCAAATACTGAATTCTAGCAATGTGAAATAATTTATTTTACTTACGTATTTAGATATTTATTTATTTTATAGGAAAACATGATGACGGTTTGCATTTATAGAAGGGAAGTTTGTTTCTGTGTAATAGTAGAATAGGGAGGCCCAAAGTGGGTTTGACCAAAAGAGATCTTAGCAGTCAGAGAAAAGCAGATAGATAGTCAGATTCTAGCAATAATGCAGAGAGAGCTTGTAGCCTCTTGCTTTTGACATCTGCTATGCATTACAAGCAACACTGAGACTTCTCTCTTCCAAATTAGCTTAATATCAATGTAATATATTGCACATTGCCTCAAGTATAGGACTCCAGGCTCACATAAAAAATTCTTAACCACTTTCTATCCTTTCAGAGCCCTTTCCCTTCATTCAGCAAGTATTAACTGCTCCTGCCATGTGTCGGAAATGCAACATGTATAAGATGTGGTGAGGCTATTACCATCCCATTTTCACTGTGCATCAGCACAAATGCCCTCTGCAAGCAGGTGTTGCTATGATTATGATTCATAGGAGATACGTGCAGTGTTTAATGGCTCCCAGGTTCCCATAGTCATACGACATGTACATTGATTTCTCTATGATTATGAAATGCAGAGGATTCAAAGCAAATGGAAGATCTGAGAAAGATTTTTAAATCTGTTGTTTTAAAAAGAGAACAGTGCCTCCCTTTCACTGTCTTCTGGAATTTCTCACCCTCATTAATATGAATGCCACTACAAGAGGTAGAGCACTTCCGTCTGGATTTTCTCTTCCTTTAGCCAGGTAATCACTGTTCAAAAGTAGCTTTCCAAACAAAGCAAGCTGCCTTATGCTGAGTCAGTCTTTTTCCAAGCCATGTCTGTTTTGCATATGTCCATACAGGAATGACACACTGTTTCTACATCAATCTGATTTGATGTGCATTTTTGAACATTTTTTAAAAAATATGCAACTTTGCCTGCATTTTGGGCTAAAACGCATTTTATACACAATTCAGTATGTTTTATATATGAAGAACTATGACCAAAATCTAGCTGGAGAAACATTGTGTGCCAAATTGCATAGTAGATTTCCCCCTCTGTGGGCGATACTGCAAGCTACTGATTTCACAAACAGCGCAGAAGTGGGTGAGCAACCAGTCATCATCCTGCTGAACAATTCTGGATTAGCTGGTGGCAACCTAATATCAGCCAAGGAAGAACCCTCTGAACTTTTATTCAGAGTTTGGAAAAGTTGTGTTTTTGAACTACAATACACACCCTGCAAAGAAAAGAAAAGAAAAGAAAAGAAAAAGAATAACTTTTCCAGAAGAAACAAGAAGAGAAAAGAAACAGCTATTAGGAACTTTAGCAGTGAAACCACTGCAACAAAATGAAAGGACAAACCAGGAGGAGGAGGTGAAAGGTAGACTCTACACACACACACACACACACACACACACACACACAGAGAGAGAGAGAGAGAGAGAGAGGGTAGGTGGGAGGGAGTTCTAGCTTGTGGGGTGGAGTGGGGGGAGGAAAGAAAATTAACGATGCAAAGCCTAGGCAATATGCTATATCAACAGAGGTCCCTCACTTTGCACTACAGTTAACTTTTTTTGAAAAATAGGGATAGCAACAACTTCTGCCTGGTTACCTCACTCCGAGACCCTCAGTAATTGGGATATGCAAAACAGGTCTTGGGCTTCCCTAGGGTGGGTAAACAAGTCAGTCATCTTCTCCATTGACATAAGTCTCTTCCCTTAGTGCTCACTCAGCTTCTTCCTTAAAAGATACAGATACTTTCAGTTCTCTTTTCTTCACTTCTAATCAAATGACATCTTAGTATCTTTTTAATACTAATTAAAACCACACAGATATCAGATTTAATATGAGACATCTGTGAGAGGTGCCACTCCATCCTGAGCTCTTAGCTGTGCTTCATGGTAATCTCAGAAATGCACAAAAGACTTAGACATGTTCTGAAAACTGTGCATATCCTACAGTTTATGAGAGTTATGGCTTTGGTATGGACAATGGACAAGCAGGACATGATTTATTTAACTGTTTATATTAATACTCAACCATTATGGACTATGTTGCCTACCAGTCAGTTGACCCAAACTGCAGACAATTGTCAGAAAAAAAAATGGACTCAAGTCTGAAACTTAAGGGAACAGTGGCTCCCCCTTGCCTTCTAGAACTGGAAGTTCAATCAAGTAGCAAGAAAGGGTTTGTGAAGAAGCAACAGCCTGGAATCACGAAGCAGGTTTTCTGGACTGCTTAGCTTGAAGCAAACTAAAGATATTCAGATAAACACTTGTGGACCTTGTGCTTAAATGTAGATCAGCAATATCTGGTTTAGTTATCTTTCTGTAAAGGACAGGAACTTTAGTGCTCTAATTTACAAAATGCTCTCCAAGGGTCATTGCCAGGGCCCACATGTGGATGATAAGAGTCATACCTTTGAAGCCAAAGCCAGGCCTTTGGAATAGCCAGCTAATGCTATCACATTTAAAGGAGGTGTGAGATGCTGTCTGCTCCTGACAACATGAAGCATTTGCCATGGGGAAAAAAATCTAACTTACCACAGTTGGGTTTTCTTGACCTTTTTTACAGAGCAACTACAGGCAGTAGTAGTTATTTTTGATCCCTGTTGAGTAGAAAGAACTATAAAAATCAAATCTGTCTGCCTACAGATAGGGGAAAAAGTTACTTCTTCACTCTGTATGAACTTTAGCCATTTGAGATACCTTCACCTTTTGCAGCCGTCACCTTTCTTTCTGTTTTATTGAAATGTTCACCCGCAGGGTTCCAAATTTCCCCATTGAGTTTATTATTGCCATTATAATTAGTACTAGTGATGAAAACCTATCAGTGCTTATCCTTACTATATCATTTCTCCCCACATACCATTGCGGTAACAATAATAAAGGAAAGAATCTTTCAAGCCAAAGCAGCTGCATCTGAGTTAACCTTTCTCTTATTTGTTAGACTCCTAGTTTCTGGCTAATCCAAATTGCTAAAATTCTGCCCTGAACTCTGGCCCTATTACCATGTACAGAATAAACAGGTCACAATTGCTTAAACATACGATTTGGCTGATGAATGCATGCACTGCTCAGGCAAACAGGTGGACTCAGATTGAGAAGCATTCTGCTTTTAGACAGTAGCTCACCAGGCAATGAAATATATATATTTCATTGAAATATATATATTTCATTGCCAATGAAATAAATATATATATTTAGTATTGGGGGAAGGAAGTCAAATAAAGTTTCAGATGAAACAAATGCAGTAAAATGGAATCTTGGCCAAAAGATGGAATGCAGTTATGTAGCCTCCAATATATTGCAATTTAGGTATGCATCTGAAGCATACAGAAGATTGTGCCTATGTTCCTCTTCCTAACAGGACAGAGTGTGAATATATGAAGGTTTTATTTTGTTTTTTGTTTTTTGTATTGCAGCGTTAGTAAAGGTAAAGGTTCCCCTTGATATTTAGTCCAGTCGTGTCCGACTCTAGGGGGTGGTGCTCATCCCCGTTTCCAGGCTGTAGAGCCAGCGTTTGTCCGTAGACAGTTTCCGCGGTCACGTGGCCAGCGCGACTAGACACGGAACGCCGTTACCTTCCCACCGTGGTGGTACCTATTTATCTACTCGCAATTACATGCTTTTGAACTGCTAGGTTGGCAGGAGCTGGGACAAGCGACGGGAGCTCACTCCGTCGCGTGGATTTGATCTTACGACTGCTGGTCTTCCGACCTTGCAGCACAGAGGCTTCTGCGGTTTAACCCACAGCGCCACCATGTCCCTCTTGGTCCTATCCTGTTCCAATGACTATGCATACAAATATATAGCTATTGAGACATAGTGGTTGGCAACAATATTTAGGTTTTTTAACCTGAATGTAGTCCCTTCCTGCTTTCTTTTCTTACTGAACCACTGGCCATCATACATAAGCAGGGTTATGCACTGGTAGCCTCAGTTGCTGTGCTGGTATAGATTTAGACATGGGGTGAGTTAATTGAATATGGATTAATTATCCCATAGCAACTTGCTATGTGCTTTGCAATCTGATTGGCAGGAGTATACATTATTCAACCTTTCAACCCAATCTTCCTAACCCACTTTAAAGACTATAACCCTACTGGGTTGATATTAATCTGGCATATCAACACAGTTAGAAGTGACTAGCTTTAGCTCTTGGTTCATGCTTTCTCCATCTGAGCAGTGATGGGTCTGAAGGGGAGGATTTCCAGCTTACGTGTAGGTTCTACATGCAAGGAAGAACTCAGATTTTCCCAGATTTTCACTCATGTGTAGAGCCTACACTAGAGCAGTAACCTCTCCTCTTCAGAGTTACCACTTGCATGGAGAAAGCAACGACAGAGAGAATGGGATGCTCCCCTTTAACCACATGAATGGTGCTGGATTTGAGAACAATGGAATAGGGCTTAAGAGCAACAAATGTAGTAGGTAGCAGTTCTTCCACATGAGTGTAGCAAGCAAGGGTGTATTTAAGGGATAAGAGGGCTGCCTTACTATAGACATAATAAATGTAGATTGTATTATTTTTGTGGGAGTCTGGTTTGCAACCTTGCATGCCGTCTGTGGTTTGTGTGACTGGGAGGGACTTTTCTGGCCTGGAGTGATTGCCTGTCTATCCAGCACTAACCAATCATTCCTTCCAGCCTTGCAACTCAAAAAGAGCCCCGTCTCTCTGCTGAATGGTTCTTTCCCTCTCTTTAGTCTATTGGAAACAGTTGTTTGTTTGCTGTTGATCAATTTGGTTGGTTGCTAAGTATGTGTCTAGTAAAGAAAACAGCATAGACAAGTGTGACATGCCCCTTGCATATCCCCAGATTATTTCACTAACCTAAAGCCCACGCCACGTTCCCTTTTTACACTGCCACCAGTTGATCTCTGTCAACAATATTTACTTAGAAAGATTGAGGTCCATACTGCGTGTAAATTATAACAAAACAGGTTTATTGGATACAGTTCACATAAATAGGTTCCTAAAAGACTTTAAACTATTCAGTAGATTCGTACTAACTTATTTCACATGTAACTCTCTCTGAGTTCCACATTCTCAACTGCCTCCCTTAACTCCTCACAGATGAACTCCCCTCTATGACTCTAACTGACTTCTCACTTCAGACTCTCCCTGGCTATCTCACGGACTAACTGCTCTTATCTGCCTCACCTGTCCCTTCTAGTTTCTCTGGCTCCACCTCTCAACAACTCCCATTGGTGCATGCAAATATCCTCATACATGAGCAAACGCAGGGTGATCGCTTCAACAATTCTGTATTCTCAAGCAACTGCAAGTAAAGAAATGTTTTTTATTCTTTTTCCTACAAATGTCTCAGAGTGAGTTATTGAGACTTTAAGTGCCAGTTATGTCAAGATTTGTTCCTTTAAATGAACAAGGGGTTAAATTTAATATTGTAGTGAGAATGCAAAGTCATGCCTGTAAACGTCAAGTCAATGGATGACTGATGGCATGCAGCTGGAACAAGCTTAGGTAATGCTTGTTAACCACGTTCAGCTGCTATGTCTGCAGTGATAGGCTGCTCTCGCTATTTAAGCAAGAGAGTGAGAACAGCACTTTGCCACTCAGTTGTGAGTCTGGTGGTCATTACTTTACTTTGTGAATGTTATGTTGCTCTGAGAGATCTATGCCTATGTATATAATGCCATGTATATATGTCTGACCAATGCTAATATATCAAGTCTAATATATTATGCTATAAGTCTTATCAGAACTCTCTCCGTGTTTTTCCTTATACGTCCACGTTTTTGCTCTGCTTATAAAGGGGAGGATTTGAAGCTACCAGATAAGAGACTCTGTGTAGCTTGTTATCTTGGGCTCCAAGGTTTGTTTTCCCTAACAGAGTGCTCTTGGAAGTTTCATTATCCAAATCTGACTCCAAGCTTCTGGAGAGGCAAACGCCACATCTGCCTTTGGAGTTGGACCCATGCCAACAAGTTAATAAGAAATGGGTGGACTATCTGAGGAAGTTGTTGCTGTCCGCCTCTGTGGATCTCTGTATTTCTACTGTGTAGCAAAAGGAAATTTTACCAGAAATTCAAAACTCTACAACAATTTTCACCCATGTAAAAGGAAACATCCAGTAGTAAGTCACAACTAGAGTTGGCCCATTGAATTAATGGAGCATACAGAGGAGTTGGTTCACCAAATCCCCACTGATGAAAGACTGTGCTCTAGTTGTGACTTACTATTGCATTTCAGCCATTGTCAATAACAAAATAAGGAGAATGACAGAAGATAGCTTTGGGTCCGAGTTCCAATTCCGAGTCTGCGTTTTTGGTACCAAGCCCCAAGTCCCAAGCCTCGAGTCCAAGCCCCTATTAAAAATAAGCTTTTTTTCTCCAGGAAAAAAAGGAGGGGTGGGTGGGCTCCAAGTCACAAGTCAAGTCTGAGTCATTGAAAAAAACCTGGATCAACTCTGAGTCGAGTTGCTGGTGTGACTTAAGTCCGACCTGACAGCGAGTCCCCCAACTTGAGTCCCCATCCCTGGAAGCAGCCCAGCTCACTGAGGTTTGGCAACCCTATATAGCAGCGATGGCGAACCTATGGCACGCATGCCACAGCTGGCACGCAGAGCCCTTTCTGCCGGCACGCGAGCCATAAGTCACCAGATCGCTACTCCCCCCCCCCCACGCAGACAAACCTGAAAAGGCGGCTGCAGCCACGGTGCTGGCACTTTGCCAGGTGGATCCGGAGCAGCTGGTACTGGCAGCGGATCCAGAGTGGGGATGCCGGGATTACCCCTTCCGCTGCCACTTCCGGTTCCGCCGCCGCCACTTCTGGTTCCGCTGCCACCGCAGCACACCACCCACTGTTTTTTGTGGGTTTTTTTCCCAGTTTGGGCACGCAAGCCCAAAAAGGTTCGCCACCACTGCTATATAGCCTTGTAGGGCCCAACCTGTTTCATATCAAAATGCATCAGAACCACTCCAATAAGGCCTGATTTGGCTCAGGATTCAGGATTTTGGCATAAAAGTGGACAATGCAGCTTAAATATTGATGTTAAATTAAAGAATATTCAGTTAATCCACCCACAGATTTGTAGTACGTAATGTTTTCCAGCTGTATTGCAAAAAGCATCCTTCTGTCCTTTGGATAAGAGTACCAAATGTGGATTTTTAGGATGTGGGAAGATGCTCATTTCAGTGGATACATATGAAAATATTGAATGATTTCCCATCTCTCCAGTGTTTCAATTGGACTATTGTTGTTTATGTCTGTGAATCACATAATATACATACAAGAGGAAGTATCCGCAGATCTCGAAGAATGACAGGCCTTAGAGAACTATAAAACATTGTATGTCCCCAAACCCAAATCTTAGTGGACATGGAATTGTGGTGGTGTGCATTCCTGCCTGGTTTACAAAAACACATATACACCCTAGGCTGACTGCTAGGTTGTGCATGTGTGTGCAAACCAGACAGGAATGGAATGGAGAAACCATGGGCTGGAGAATCATTAGAGGAAGAAACTGCACAGTCATACTCCATACAGCAACATTTCTTTCCACCTTCCACCTGCCTAATTCCTGCTTGCCTAGTTTCTACTGTCTTACACCCTGCCATGTGCTCTGTATGATTTCCTCTATATGCAAAGAGCCTTTCATATTTGAAGGGAAGAATTTGTTTTTTCTGCCAATAGAAGCCCTGAAAATAGATTCCAAGGCTGAGACCTAAGAAGCTGTGGTTTGATTTAAGCTTTGGTTCACTTTATGGGTAGATCTTAGAAATTTGGCAGGATTTTAAGCAGCATGCAAGACTGCATCTTTAAATCCCAGTTCTTTCCATCAGGAAACAAGACTTTTCATGAAAATAAGACTTAAATGAACTCACTTAGAGACAAAAATTATCCCATACACCCTCAGGTCCACTGGAGAGGGTCCCTTCCCTGTGGAGCCCTCCCCTTTCCACATGGATCCATCCTCATGTCTAAAACTTTCTTCCACAAAATCTTTAAAAATGGTACAGAAGTATATATATATATATAAACTTTCCCCACACCAAGGGAGGATGGGTGTGAGAAAATCCACAGAGAATGACTTCCTGGTGCTGCTGCCGCACCTTTTATCCTCCCCAAGCAGGCGTGAGTGAAAAACCACTTCACTCTGGTGCACCTGGAGACTAGTCCTGCCCGTTGGCCACTCCGATTGGCCAGTTTCAGGAAAAGCGGGAGGAAAGCCCATGCAAACACACAATAGCTGCTGGGAAGCAGGGAGCTAAAATGGTGACCCCCTTGCCAGCCAGCCCCTCCTTGCCACAACTGGCTAAAGTGGTCCCTTAGTAAGTCTTGAACTGCTGATAATTCATGGTAGAAGAACATGCATGTCTTTGCATTGGGAGGAGTAGAGTGAGAGGAAACTTCTAAGGCTTTCTAAGCCATCTTTTCCTGCTCTGACCTTTGTTGAACTTCCTTCAAACTGGATTGATATTCTTAAGGCTGTTGGTGTCACTTCCTTCTTTCTCACATTTCCTTCCTGAACCTCTCTGTGAGAGGACAGAGGAAACAGCTTGCCTCTGCTCTTGAGAGTTGATGGCTCCTTTCATCTACCCCCTTCGTTCGCTACGACTATGATTTGCATTATCTTTACTGTCCTTGTACATTTCTCTGATAAACAATCACTTATGTACTTAGTGTAAGAAGAGTGGCTGCAATGTCTTTCCAAAGGGGAAAATGCACTCTGCTAACCACTCCAGTTTTCAGGAGCTCAATCCACAGGGTGTAATTTAGTGACTGTTGGTTGCAGCTGAGTCTGCTAACATTATTCAAATAAGTAGATTTGATATGGCAACTTAATGCCCTGCTAATAATCCTCAAAATCCCTGTTCATTTCTATCATAACCCTTGAACTTCTCTTTTATCAATTTCAGTTACACAGTCCACTGGCTCTTAAATTTTCAAGGATCAATTGCCAAGGTATTGATTGAAAAGAGGTATAAAAATCAAAACCGAACTAACACATTTGACTTGTTCATAATGCATGGCCAGCTTGGGGGAAAAGAGAAATGGTGAAATAACCTGATTGCGGAGAAACAGCTGGACTGTGACTTGAATAAAGCAGATTACTCTGGCAACAAATCAATGACAGACCTGAGTGTTCCATTTTATGCCTTTTTTCACCAGACAGACGCAGAAAAGTCATGTGGGCAATACAGTGAAATCCGCCATCTATTTTCTATAAGCTGGACTAGATGAAGAAACATACCGCTTTCAAACTTCAGAAGAAAGACATATATTTAGTTTTGTGCAGATAGAATGGCAAAAAGAGTATCTCGGCACAATCAGCTTTCTTATGAAACTTGACATGGCCACCTGCTACATTTTGCGGGTGAGGCATTTTCCTAGCCGACGAGTTTTGAAAATCTTAATGCATTTGGAATATAGTCCTACTTACCTACCAACCGATAAAGTCCTTCTCACACAGATGAAATTTTCTACTTGTCATTGAACAATAAATGGTGGACTGGTTTGAGATGAGATCCCCTTCCTTTTTCTCGCCTGCAGAAACTTTTCCGTAAGCCTGGCTCCTGGCACAGCTTTTCAGCAGAAAGGGAAAGGAAGAGATGTGTTGGAAACGCAGCAATCAAACCTGAATATAATAACGGCTTAGCTCACTTGATCTGCTCTTGCCCTAAGGACAGTTTCAGCTGTTAAAGTGCCACAACTCCTGCAAAGAAACAGAGAGAAAAAAAGAAAAAGAAATTGAGCTCCGAGTTAAACTCAAGGACAGAGTAAGAGAATGGGACTTAAATCTGATCGATTCACATCTGTTGGGTGCATAAAGAGCAAGACAGAGTACGCTGGCATTTTAGAAGAGTAATAAATTTCAGTTTCTAATGAAATGGGTGAGAAAGGTAATGCCATGATTTAAGGTGTGGCAGCATTTTTTTCTCATTTTTTCGCCCTGTGCTGTATTAATAAGTTAAAGATCTTGAAAAGGAATAAAGGAATGGATGATGCTTTCAGCATGGAAATTATCTCTTGTGTAATCATAGCAGAAGCCGCAATGTTTAATCAATAGTAAAACACCACCCAGAAATATTTTTCCTAGTATATTCATTTCAATTTTTAAAATACAGTGGTGCCTCGCTAGACGATGTTAATCCGTTCCACGAGGATCGCTGTCTAGCGAAAACATCGTCTAGCGAAGCACGTTTTCCCATTGGAATGCATTGAAATCGCTTCAATGCGTTCCAAGGGAAAATGCAGTCGTCTAGCGAAAATTTCCCATAGGGAAACCTCGTCTAGCGAGTGCGGGTCCCCATAGGAATGCACTGACAGCTGCACTGACAGCTTTTCACCACTAGTCGGTGCACTCCTATGGGGAAACCTCATCGTCTAGCGAAAATCGCCATAGGGAAACATCGTTTTGCGAAGCGCAGTAGCGATCGCAAAAAGGCATCGTCTAGCGATTTCCTCGTCCTGCGAGGCAATCGTCTAGCGAGGCACCACTGTATAATACTTTTGCACTCTCAGTCTTGCTTGCTCATTCTCTTTCTCTTTTCCTCTCCTAACATCCTATCTTTGCAGTATAAGACTGTGCCTTAACAGGAACAATATTCTGGATTAGATACATTTGATTTCAGTTCATGTCACAGTCTTGGGCATACCAGTCATGGAGAGGAACTGCACAAAAGCAGATGAGCAGAAGTTGGAAGAAACTAATTAGAAATAACTAGCTGATTGTTAGTTCCATTTCCTAATAACTAAGCCATAAATACATTACATTGCTTTTGTAATTATGGGGTGCAGCCTTGTGAAAATGGTGAAGAAAGGATATCACATAATCTAAAGTGCTGGTTTTTGCAGTGCCTTGTGGGTATTGAATCAAAGTCAAGGTGAATAGGAAGAAAGCCTATTTTGTACTACACACCAGTAGCGTCTACCATTCAGATAGGGTTGTTGTTACAAAATATGACTAAAAAATAATAGTTTAGTTATTAAAGCTGAACTAATTAGTTAGAACTAAATTAAACTAATTAATTAGAACTAGAGATGGCCATGAACCACCAAACTGATGGTTTGTGCCACTTCATTTTTCGGCCAAACATATGTTTGGCACTTCCCAGCCCTACCTCCCCCAGCAGGTGCTCACTCAGAGGCAGCGCCCCAGCTTCCCTGCCCTGCCTCCTCTGGGTGCTGTCTCTGAGTGGGCACCCACTGGAAAAGTCCGCATAGAGAAGCACTGAACACCTGTTCGGCCAAAAAACTGAACTGGCACAAACTGCTGGTTTAGTGGTTCATGCCCATCTCCAATTGAGACTGAGCTAATTATTAGAACTAATCATTTTAGTTCCTTCTGAAAATGGGAGTGTGAGGAGATGTTGCAACTATTTAATTATAACTAATATTTGTACTTGGAAATCATCATCATTGTCTTGTTTTAAAAATAACTTCCCAAGCTCTGGTGAAAGGATAGCTTTAAGCCTGAAGGGAACTGCAGTGCTTTCTAGATGTGCAAATATATGTGCATGTTCCCATGAGATAAATACTGTTTGACCTAAATGTGGAGAAGAATCAGAGGTTGGGCTGTTTCATTAATCACATGCCTGGTTGCAAGTCTGTGCTATGTTTCTCTAACCCACAGTCCTCCAAAATAAAACCAGCAAGGGCCTATTCTCACCAGTAACTAGGAGTATTGCTGACACTTATAGCGATATCATTTCAGGCCATTCCCAAATAGACAAAACGCCATCTCAGTTTTGCATTGTTCGGACAGAGGGCTGAAGATGAGAGAATCCTTTTGGAGCAACACTAATATAAACTCTCTCTTTTTGGACTCATGGGGACATCCACTGATGTGAATTTAAGGGTTGAAAGGAGTGCAGGTCTGTATTTTCCAGGGTTGTTTCCGGATTGTATGGGTCTACAGTTTTTTCAGGACCAACTGCTCCATCAGTGCCAGAAACTGACACCATATATCATAAGATCATGAGATTGTAGAGTTGGAAGATACCCCAGACATCACCTAGTCCAACTCCCTGCCAATGAAGTAGTTACAGCTAAAACACCTTTATATAACCATCTAGCTTCTTTTTCAAAAGTTTCCCAGCAAATAAGTATCTGCCACCTTCAGAGGTGGTTTATCCCTTTGTCAAACAGTTCTTACCATCAGGACCTTCTTTCTAATGTTCAGCCAGAATTTGCTTCCTTTTCATTTGAATCCAATGAGCTGATTGCTAGTCTTTGTAGCAGGAGAAGACAAGCTTGCTCCATCTTCCCTGTGAAAATCCTTTAGATAGCTGAACCAATGGGCAAGGAAGAAGAGGTTGAAACAACCAATTGCCTTGATTCCATTTCACGCTGAACTTTTGTAATAGAGAAAATGAGAGGCAGTATGTCAAGTCTGTAGTTATAATAACTATGTGCCATCAAGTCAATTTCAACTTAGAGTGGCACTTCACGGGGTTTTTCAAAGTTTTCTAAGTATAAAGTACTCGGAAGTGGTTTACCAACCCCTCCTTCTGATGGTGCTTGAGGACTGTGCACCTTGCTTAAAGTCACACAGACTCAGTCTTCTCCAAGGAGGCACAGTGGAGAATCAAACCCCCAATGCTTGGCTTTCCAATCAGGCATTTCAATCCACTGAGTTTATTCAACAGGATATGACATTTGTGTCCAGGGTCTTGTAGCAATATTTGATTAGGAGTCATTGCCAGCAGAAATCAAATCCTTTTACCACTGGCCAAGGATAAAAATAAAGATGCAAAATCTACCATAACATAACAAATCATAAAGCCTTCTTCATTTCAGCAGTACATTAAACTGTAGTGATGTATTCCGAGAAGGGAAGAACAGGATATGGCATCAAGCTGGAGACTATTTGAAAGGTATCAACTGTTTAAATGACATTTTCACCTTCAGCAAATACATCTGTGCCTGGTAGGAATGGTGATGCTATCATGCTTCAGGCAATCTATGATACAGTCATGTCACAAATAGGTGTCAACTCTCATTACATTCTCAAGTTTAAATCCCACTTATCAGTTCTCACATAGGTGCGGATGTTCTAACAATCTCATTTTGCCTCGATTGCACTGGATTTTGCCCTCAAATAGTTCATGATATATTTGTTGGAGCTGCTGTAGATGTTTCAGAGATTGGGAGATGACGTGTGCATTTGGTAGTCAGACAGATATTCTAGCCACGGACTTGATTGACCACCCACAGAATATCGGTTATTGCATGACATACTGTTACTGTATTATTATCATCCTTATTGGCATTAGATAGGAAGTCCAACAGATTTGTTTACATGCCATCTCAGTTTTAATGGAGTTCTATTAATTTCTGCTCTGGTGTAGGCATCCTTCAGTCTCAAGAGACTATGGTAACATGCTCTGTATGGAGGACTTGGAACAGCATCTAGTGTGGCTGAGAAGGCCAATTCGAGAGTGACAATCCCTTCCACACTGAAGACAAATACAATCTGTCCCCTGTCCAGCTCCCTGATTTTGCTGCTTTCGGGACTGCCTCTTTGCCTCGGCCTGCTGGACAAGGGTCTCTTCAAATTGGGAGAGGCCATGCTGCACCCCTGCCTCCAGGCTGAATGCTCAGATGTCAAAGTTTCCCATCTGTTGAGGTCCATTCCTAAGGCCTTCAGATCCCACTTGCAGATATCCTTGTATCGCAGCTGTGGTCTCCCTCTGGGGCGATTTCCCTGCACTAATTCTCCATACAGGAGATCTTTTGGAATCCAACCATCAGCCATTCTCACGATATGCCCAAGCCAACGTAGATGTCGCTGTTTCAGTAATGTATACATGCTAAAAATTCCAGCTCATTCTAGGACTACTCTATTTGGAACTTTGTCCTGCCAGGTGATACCAAAAATGCATCGGAGACAACGCATATGGAACATGTTCAGCTTCCTCTCCTGCCATGCACAAAGGGTCCAGGACTCACTGCAGTACAGGAGTGTGCTCAGGACACAGGCTCTATAGACCTGGATCTTGGTATATGCCGTCAGCTTCTTATTAAGCCATACTCTCTTTGTGAGTCTAGAGAACATGGCAGCTGCTTTGCCAATGCATTTATCCAGCTCGACATCTAGGGAGAGAGTGTCAGAGATCGTTGAGCCAAGGTACACAAAATCATGAACAACCTCCAATTCTTGCGTGGAGATGGTAATAGAGGGAGGTGAGTCCACGCCCTGGCCCATGACTTGTGTTTTCTTCAGGCTGATTGTTAGTCCAAAGTCTTGGCAGGCCTTGCTCTAACGATTCATGTGTTGTTGGAGGTCTTCAGCAGAGTGGGCAACAATGGCTGCATCATCAGCGAAGAGGAAGTCCCGCATGCATTTCAGTTGGACTTTGGTCTTCGCTCTCAATCTAGAGAGATTAAAGAGCTTTCCATCTGATCTAGTCTGGAGATAGACACCTTCTGTTGCAGTTCCAAAAGCGTGCTTCAGCATGACAGCAAAAAAGATCCCAAACAGGGTCGGCGCGAGGACACAGCCTTGTTTTACTCCGCTTCGGACGTCAAAGGGATCTGATGTAATTTCTGCTCTAAACTATGACATTATGCATATAAATCTGAGCTCCAAAGAGAAAACATGGGGTGAAAGGATGAAAATATAAGAGGGTGAATCCCTCCAATTCAAATACACAAAAGTGAGTTGGGCATTTTTTAATATTTTTAAGACTTAAAAGAATGCTTCCTTTGAGAAAGTAGAAATTGCACACCTTTATACCAGTGAGCTAAACTTATCCATATTATAAAGGCACAACTCACCTAGTAAAGAGAAGAACAGGATTGGCTTGTGCCACAAGGCAAACACAGAGTATAGCTTAGGGTTTTTTTTAAAAAAAAAAATCAGAAAACAGAGTCAGAAGAAACAGAAAGGTTGGGTGGGGTCAATGCTCCTTTCTTCACAAACCTAGAACTTGCTGTGCTTGTCAGTTTCTCTGGTCAAGTTCTTTTCACCATTCACTGGTGTTCCTTCCCTCTTGCCAGTCTGGGTTGCTAGTTCCATTGCTCCCTCACCTTCTGCAGCCTCTGTGTGTGTGTGTGTGTGCGCGCGTGTGCGCACACACACACACACACACACACACACGTGCATGCACATGCATGTGCATGCATGTGTCCATGCATGTGTGTTGGGCTGCAGGGAAATCTTTCAATCCGATCTGTTTTGGGGTTTTTTATATCTGTAATACTGAACTAGTGCTATCCCAGTTTGAAATAAATATTTTAAAAAAATACTAAAAATAAGACCATAGCAGCAGAAGTGATGGTTGTGAGAGGCAGCCAGCACAGGGGTGGGTGGGTGCAGGAAAAAGCCTCATATGCAACTAGGACTCACTCATCAACCCGAAGACCACGTGGCTACCATGTGACTTTAAACAGACTTCAAAACCCCCAATCCATCTCTCAATTCATTTTCATAGTGTAACCATACCCTGAATTCTTATTATATTTTATTCTATCCTTCTTTCAAGAGTTTCAGGGTGGTGTACCTGACTCTGCCCCCATCCAACAATCATATGGGATAATACAAATGCAGGAGTAGGTGATACCTTTAGAGATCACCAAAGAAATCATGCAGTCTGCTAGCTTTTGTGAATCAAGGCCCACTCATCCAACAACTTCCTCACCTGTAACTTTAAAACCACACCTCCATTGGTGTGGTTTTAGGAAAACCTGGATCTTTCCTAATTTACATTTAAGAGACATGTCTGGCAAAATCTATCTGCCATGAACTTTTGGGAGTCTTATGTTCTTTCCATTAATGGCAAAACACTGGTACAAGTCTGTTGAAGTTGGCCCTGATTCACAAAAGCTAGCAGACTATATGATTTCTTGATTGGTCTATAAAGATATCACCTATTCTTGCATTTGTATTGTGTAAGGGCCACATGGCTCTTTTTTATTTCATACGTGAGAAGTGAATTAAATATTCCTTAACAGTGCCCTCTATACATTATGGTCTACAAACTAATAATTATTGATCATTTTCCATTTTGACTGGGACTGAGGGCACTTGCAGTCAAAAGCATTTGAAGGGTATGGAGTCAGAGAAAGTTAGGCTGTGATGAAAGACAGCAACAGTCATAAAATCACCAATAAACCTAAGCATCTCTTGCCCAAATTTGAGATTCCGATGAAGGGTGAACCATTGATTACCCCCAAAGGTTCAGCTCCCTTTAACTGCAGCCAGCATGAACAATTGTGAGAGATTATAAGCCTTCTTATAGTAAGTAGCCTTACTGAAAGTAGCCTTCTGTGTCTGAAATGCATGCATTAGAGAATATGCTTACTAGATTTTTCTTGTTGCAATCCTGACATTAATGCTGACAGGAATGAAAGACAAAGAGAAAAAGGGGAGAAAAAGATCAGAGCTTTTAATAGGAAGGGAGACTGTCCTACGAAGCATGTTTGTATAAAGAAGTACAGAGACTTTGAAATGGGAACTTTTATTCAAATAGTGGAAGAGAATTCATTTCCTTTTGCCTTGCAGTCAAGGGCTCCAGAATTGATGGCAGGTAGTTTAATCTAGCTCCTACAAGCAACTTACAGAGATGAGGAAGTTGTCAGAAAGATATCTCCGGGAGGCTTACACATAGCTTTCAAAAGTCGTTTGGATTGACAAGAAATTGATAGTTTTGTAATATTTGGGCCAAGCTGAGGGAAAATCTAATAACGAGAGCAAAAAATGTTTGGACCAAAGAAGAAGAAGAAGAAGAAGAAGAGGAAGGAGAAACTGCATAATAAAGTAAGCCACTTATTAGTATTTGGCTGGCTAGTTGAAATGAGTAAGTGAAATTCAATCCCTCTCGACCATGGTTTGTTAGTAATTTAAATCCTACATGCATTGAGAAGTATAACATCTTATTTATTTCTTCATTGTTGCTTGTTTAAAGATTAAGGCGGTTGCTTTTTTAATTAAAAGAGAGTCCTATTGACAATTTATCTCTCTTTTCCTTGAGATGTTTTGTGGAGGTGAACGGTAATAAACATAGTGTCAGTATTATAAAACTCAAGAATATCTCCTCCTAGTTGAAGGAGCCATGGATCTCAACAGAGGATCAATTTTAATAACTGAAGCCAAACTAATATGGCTGATTCTGAAAAATAGAAGAGGGTACAATATTCTCAGTGCAGCTTACATATTAAAATGCGAGACAACAGAACAATGAAAATCAATAACATTAATGAATGCCAGTAAATAGTAAACAAACATTCAGTGGAGAAAATAGTAGAATAATTGCAGCAGACCATTAAGATAAAACACAACTCGGAACTGTACCAAAAAAAAAAATTGAATGAGATTCTTAGAGGAAATATATTGTATGGATTCACTCCAGTCTGGATTCAGGCCAGAGTTTGGGACTGAAACAGTGTTGCTTGCTCTGATAAATGACATTCTTTGAGGGAAAACCATAGAATGCTGCTTTATTGATGTTCCAGGATCTCTTGGTAGTTTTGGGTGTGGGTGGTGACATTTAAAGCCTAAATTGCTTAGGACTTCAATATCTCTTGGGGTATTGTCTCTGTGTCTCTATCTCTTTCTCTCTCCCTGCTATCTGCCCATGCATTGATATCTGCCAGGGGGTCCTCTGTGTCCCACCCGTAGGAACTATACATCATTCAAAGACACAAGAGAAGACATCCTCTGTTCCAGTGCCCCATGCATGCAAATGTCCTCCCCCTGGAGACCTAACAGTGGTTTTTTAACCAAGCTGAAGGAACCTACTACCACACTTTCAATTTGGCCGACTGGCTTCTGAATTTCCTTTCCTTGTTTTATCCTGTTCTTGTTTTATTCTGATCTTTTTCTTTTTCTTTTCTTTTTTCTTTCTTTCTTTTTTTTACTGTTTTAAACTATCTTATTATTTAAGTTGTTTTATTGTCTTTACCCACCCTGGGAGTAAAATATGAATATTTTAATATACAAATAAAAATAAAGGTACTTTGAATCTGTTGCCCTCAGTGAATAGCTGAATTAGCTAAAATAAAAGCCTATCTAAGTGTATTGTATTTCATTATCAGCCGCTTAATTAAGGAATTTCCGATTATTTCTCTAAATTCTTCTGTTCTCTACAGTAGAAAATTGTGTGAATTTTACTGAAAACGTGTTTCACCCTGAACCATATCTCATGTTTCTCTTCACTTTGTGAACCTGTTGCCAGACTCTCTTCTTCCCCCTTGCATAATCTCTGTCTTGCTCCATCTCTGTCTCATATTGCCAAGTTAAAGAAACATCAACTGATTGTTTTTTTAAAAAAAAACACCTCAAATTATCATTCATAAAAAGTTGTTTCCAGCAAAGAGCAGTTTTGCATGTGCAACCAGAGTCACAACCAGTCCCTCTACCTGTAGTAGCCCCCATCCAAAAACATCTGCTCCAGAGAATCTTAGGCCCTTTACAATGGGATGAAATATTGCACAGAAGGCTGTACTATAAAGCAAAGGGATCAGGGGAAATTGATATCCTCTCCAGCATGATTGTTTGTTTGTTTGTTGATTTTTTTTATACTGCCCAATTAGTGTAAAGCACAATTCTAGGCTGCAAAGGCCTTGTTGGAAGCAGCTCTACCTAATTAATCCGTTAAATCTGTAAAATTTACAAATTAGGAAAAGACTGAAAAAAACACCAATAAGCACTTGTTTTCAGATGATGCAACAATGTGTTACAGCAGGTATCACTCTCGAAGTAACATTCCTGCGCTTCAGTGAATGGTGTGGGTGGATTTGATTTGATTTGATGGCATTAAGCAGGTGCATAGAAAAGATCAATGAACAGGAGAACATTGTAAGCCTGCACTAACAAAATACAAGTTTAATGAATAATTTTTGGGAGAGGGAGGGGAAAAAAACCCTCCTGTGCAAGAAAGATGAACTCAGACATATGTAGTAGTTTGAGGTAGCCATCTTAAAAACGGGTAACAATTTACCCTGAAATTCACTGGTACTTCAATTAGACCAGACACGCTAAATCGGGGGGAATTACATGTGTTGATCTGTCAATCAGCAACTAACCCAATGGCCAGAATCCTCTTGGTTTACAAAACTAGCTGCAGCTAACTGCAGCTAATTGATGAAGTGTTGGGGGCATCTCTGTTGAGCAATCAGACAAATGGCCACACATGTGAGCGAGAGGCAACCAGCAGCTCATCAATTAACTTCCACAAGCTACACAAGCCTTAAACAAGATCTAATAGGATTCTGGCCAATGGATCTGCTGTAGCTGAGAGTTCTTATCAGTCTGGCACCTTTGTTTTTAAATTTGTGGTATAGTAAGTAAGGACAATTTTAATGGCTCAGAAGTCTTTCAGTCAATTCATTTAACTTGTGAACTGGCTAATCATTTCAGCCTTGACATACATAAGGAGAAATCAGGAAAACAGCAACAGGAAACAATCTCCCCTCCAAATGACCAACCACAGCTGAAGGCCTTGTGAACAAGCTTCCCACAGTTTCTGTTTGTCTGTTTAATAGCACTACTGGAGAAATAATTTGTTGATTGCCAGGTGCTGGGGAAATTTACTACATCTAATAATGTGATGAATATTACAGTCTAAATGCTTAATGGCTTATTGTTTCCTCTCTGCCATCTGGGTTTTCTTTGCCTGTGTGAAGTCTGCCAATGAGAATAAACATCCTGAGGGAAAAAAGGCTTCGGGTTGTAATGGAGAAATGCTTAGAGGAATAAAAGTTCATCCTAAATTAAAAAACTCCTTTCCATATCTTCAGTTTTAACACAATATTTTCTTTATACTGAACACAATAGTTTTATAACAGATTAATAATACTTGGAAATATCACTGTTTTGAACTACACTTCTCAGAGGCCCCCATCCATGTCCATTCTGATTGGGAGATTTTGACAGCTGCAGCCCAAAAAACATTTTCCCTCAAATTTTGGCTCTGTTTTCTAGCACCTTTTAAATTGCATTATTAAGCCCTTTTCGAGCACAGTTGCTATTACTGCCTCAACAGCTCTAGTCCTGGTCCAGGTACTTGCAAAGTTTTCTACATGCATGATTCATGTCTCTGGAGTCAGGCCTAGTGCCAACATATGACATGGTGAGAGAAATGTTGGGGGTGAGCTTGACGTTCCACAGTAGTGCATCCCCCCTTTACCTTACCTACCATTCACACTTGTTGAAAAACACCTTTGACATTTGCTTTGTGTTTGGGTGAGAAGTAGTAAACTAAGGGGAAAAAAGGAGTCAGCTTCTGGGATTTTTCCTTTGCTTAGTGTCACTTTGTGAATGGCACAAGAGGGTATCCTATAGACCATCCTGACTGTTGCCATTCGTGTTATCAACATTCAGGCTGCCCTTTCCTATTTAAAGCTTGGAATCCTTCTTTTCTGCTGGCAACATGGGCACAATATTGTGCAGCAAAAAATAGTAACCAGTGTTTTAAACAAGGAAGTCTATGAAATGTAATCATCAAAACAAAAGTTTTAGAGTTACAATCTGTCACATCTTTCATCACATGGCAAAAAGCTCTATTCCTTTCCATCTCCTTCTCTCCCTTAAATACATTTAGTTCTTTGTACATGTCTGCATCAATATTTGTTTTTACACAAGTTGCAACAAGAACATACATTAGGCTTCACAGCTTCTTCACAAAAGCAGACACCTCAGATTGTTCCAACAGCACATATTGTTACAACTACTTCACAGCTTTCTGTCCTTCACTGCAACCTAGTACAAAACCTTTCCTCTAAACTTCTTCTAATTAAAATGGACTGCCCCAATTAGTTGCATCAAATCTGGCTCTCACACGTCTCATAGCTCTTTCTGTTTCTAATGTTAAACTTGAAAAAACAACTACTTACAGACATACCCTCATACATTAAAAAGCATCCATATATCTAAGCAAAATAGCAGCCAATCAGCAAACAGTTACATTCACACATGCCATTCCACCCACAAGTGTTGGGACTAGAGATGGGGGTATTCGTATTTGTCTATGAATACAAATACCACCGCACAGCTGGATGTAATGAGGGTCTGGCCCCCTGGGGCCAGACTGTCCACTCATGCGTCTGCTGCTGCCACTGGCTCCGCTCTCCTTCCAATCGCTCCAGAGCTCGCGGTCAGCTATCCACTCATCAGCCTGGCAGGGAGACTCGTCTTCCCTCCTTCTGCCAGGAGTGGATAGTTGACCACGAGCTCTGGAGCAATTGGAAGGAGAGCGGAGCCAGTGGCAGCAGCGGACACATGAGTGGATGGTCTGGCCCCCAGGGGGCAGACCCTCGTTATGTCCAGCTGTGTGGGGGTATTCGTATTTGTATACGAATACCCCATCTCTAGTTGGGACATATCTAACCTACCACTGCCAGTCAAAACTCAGTCACTCACCATACATACCAATACAAACTTATGCACCATGTTCAATTGCCACATATGACACATAAGATTGATGGTGGGCATCATTTTTGTTCGATATACACTGGGTTTTCCTTTTGAACTTGACTTGGTAAGAAGAGTAAGCTGTTTCTCCTAGCAAAACCACAAAAAATAATAAGGTTGCACCAGAAAAATTGTCTTCAGAAGCAGGCTGTGGAAATGAAGACTTAGGATATTCTGTTTAAAATTTAGTCATTTTTCTTGCAATAGCACAAGCTAACCTCCCATATCTTTTCTTAAAATGCTTACATAGCATTTACTAAAACATTTTTACAACCAGATGCTACTGTTTTCTATATACACCAAGATGATGATTGCTCTGTTGTGTACTGGTGTACTGTAAATAAGAGGATTAATGATGATGTCTCCCACATTGCACATGCACAACTGGTTTTCACAGGTGCAAAATCACAACTGGAGAGAACTTTAAATGCAGGAGAAGTTGATCATTCTTTTTTTTCAAAACCACTTGGTGTTTCTTTATCTTGTGGAGAGGGAGAGAGAGAGAGAGAGAGAGAATAGGTGTGAGGCAGAGATGGGGAGGGGACAGGAAAAGAGAGCCCAATAAACAGGTTCATCAGATGAGGAGAAATATGAAATAGGGTTTCAGTAAAATTGGCACCATGCTTTTCTGTTGAAGAGTATAAACGTTTAGAAATGCCTAGCAGAATATTTTAATAACCAGAATTCTACTGGTGTAAGTACAATAATGGGATAGCCAGTGTGATGTAGAGTGGATAGAGTGATGGACTAGGACTCAGGAGATGTAGGTTCGAATCCCACTCAGCCAAGGAAACTCACTGAGGTTGTGGCACTGGTAAAAAGAAAAGCACTCCTTAAATACCTTATTAGGGTAGCTTTAAGTCAATTGTAATTTGATGACACATAATAGAACAAATGTGATGGCATAAATCACAACAGTAATTATTACTAGTTAACAAGCAGCTACTTGTATCCCACAAGCAGATTATGTTCAGCATAGGGAAGGGTCCTTATACTGAATCCGTATCAGATGGTCCACCTAATCTAGTATTTAGATAATCCATCTTAATCAGTACTGCCAATATGGAGTGTCAGCATCTCTCCGTGGATTCAGGCACCATTCTTCAGTAACTCTACTATCAGAATGGAACTCAGGACCTTCCTCATGCACTCTACCACTGAACCATAATCCCTTCCCAGAAGCTTCAAGTGCTGTAGACCTTTGCAGGCAAGATAATGTGTCAGTGTATATTAACAGCTTCTCCATTCCACATAGTCATTCCATTCACACCTTCCATTTATAAGCTTTCATCGTTCAGCCGGAACGTCTTATCACATAGCAGGATGCTGCTGCTTCCTCTCAATTCCTCTTGCCTGCTTTTTCTGCAGTAATTGAGTATTTATTTATGTCTGTCTTGGGGCTTCCCCCACCTCCCACCCCAAAGGTTGCGCCCACAGCATGTGCAATGCTATTAACATAACTCTCCTAATACCCTAATACCATTTTCAACTCGCTCCAGGGGACAGCAGCTTTTAATGACATCACTTTTATTCCAGACTAATTTTCTCAGTATCACTTATTAGATTATATATAATAGTAAGCTTACTCAGCCCAGAATAAAGTCACAGGAAAACAGTATGTAATTTGTTTAAATGGAACAGCATGTGAAAGCCCTGTGCTCACAAACAGCTGCTGGATCTGCAAGAAATAGTTTGACACAGGGCAGGATCCTGAAGCTTAAGGCTGCCGCCATTGAAAAGCCCTCCCTGCAACATCAGCAACACCATGAATGTTCTCCTTCCTTCAAAAAGTGTGAATAAGTTCAATTGTCTCCTTTTGCTGCATCTTTGTCATTGCAGCTACTGGTGCCTGCAGTCAAGACTTTTTAAATATTAAAAAAAGAAAGAAAAGAAATTCAAAGTAACCATTTTAATTACTTGAACATAATTAACTTCATCAGTTTAAACATAATTAATTAAACAGGCAATTTTGGTGTCTTCTAATATTCTCAGTGCTAATTTATAACTTCCCTTCCCCGATATGTGTTTAGAAGCCATGTTCTTTCAAACGTATATTTTAATTCTTCTCAGTTAGCGACCCATTGGATAAACAATTGTATTTTTAGTCTCTGCATCCTTTTAGCCATCAAGATTCCAAATTTTGGGGTGCTCAGGGCTCAATGTTTGCAAAATTCCAGCAAGCGTCAGGGTGATTTGTCTCACAGTGTATATTTCAGCATACATCTCTTTCAGAAAGAGCCCTATTTACAGCCTGCAATCCTGTTTTTATAGATGCATGCCTGTCTATCCTACTTTCAATCAAAATGTCATATAACAAGGTACAGAAATATGGGTAAGTTTCACACCTTTGGCCTCCTGCTGCGTTCACAATGTACTATCCTGCAAAATTACTCTCTGAAACTTTCTGTTGTGTCACATATCGGCATGAACATTCTCGAGTCCACTTCAAGTCAATAAATACATCTCCATGAATCCATAGTTTCCCTGCCTGCTGCATACGAGCTGTATTAAAAAAAAAAGGGATAAAACCAGGTTGAGGGAGACAACTATTATCAGTAATATTTTCTTATTTGTTTATTCATTTATATGTGACTTCTCTCTTGCTTTTTCCTTGTTCACTAAAGAAAATAGTATACTGAAATAAAATAAAATAAAATATGTCCTTGGAGCAAGAGGGAAAGACTTTTTTGTGTTGGCCTTGGAAAGCATTTGGAAGACTCCCCTCACCAGTTGTGAAATTGTGGAAATCTTAAAATGACCGCTGCTTTTTATATGGACTTTTAAGCCAAAGCAGGGTTAGATGGGATGTTTACATCCTTGTGAACAGGCCTCCTGTCTTTTTTGGTTTGTTCGTACGGGTGCCTGTGCTCCTGTGTGTTGAGCTTCAGAAAGAGAGACAACATTACATACATTTTGTGCAGATTATGAAAACTCCAGTGGAAAAACAGACTTGGTATCTTGTCATTGGGCTATCGGTGACAATTCTTACACTGGTTTAGGAACCCTCAACAGGCTGTTTTACCAGGTTTAGGCTGCATGTCTAGGACATAAATCAGACCAATGAGACACTGGTGGGGTTTCTTCACGTACTTGTTTCTTGATATTCACCATACCTGTCCGAGTGCACCAAATTGGTCTGATTTCAAATGCTAAACAGGAACTGGCTTAGTCAGTACTTAGATGCGAGGCCACCAGGTGTACCGGGCATCTCTAGGTAGGCCTAGAAGAGGATCTTATCTTACCATCTTGGATTTATAGTGCATGCTTATTGGTTTAACTGTTTTTAAATTTGTAATGCCGCCCAGAGTAGACCTTTGGTCTAGATGGGCGGGGTAGAAATCTAATAAAATAAATAAATAAATAAATAAAATCTTGCATGAAGCCCTAGAGAGTTGCTGCCAGTAAGAGTTGACAATAATGAGCTAGATGGACCAAGGATACGACTAAGTAAAGGACAGTGTCTTCTCTTCCAGCCTACTTGCAATGTGCCTTCAGGGATGGCCGTGAACTGGTCAGAAACCAAATTGTCTCTGTCTGCACTTGCTCCTTTTAATGGACACCTGATAATGCAGAAGTCAGCAGATAATACATTTTCACAGCATGGTGATCAATTTTATCCCTTGCTAATTGCTGCAGTCCAATGCCTGTGGAAAAATATAGCAAAAGTGCTCCACACTACTTCAGACATAGCTTAAGTTTATTTTACTGTCCTAGGTTGCATGGGGTAAGGACTTTTCTATGCTAGTTGAGAATGTGGTCCACCACTGCTCACCTCTCTGTGAAGTTAACCATGGATTCTAGGGAGCTCTTTTAGTTCTTTCAGGAGTCCAGCTGTGCAATAAATAGCACAAGCACTGAAACAAGATGAACCACTTCAAACAAAGATATAGATGACTACCCATGTACTTCCTGTGTTGAGCCCCTTGTAACAAAACCAATTTTATTGTTCTTCCCGGTTCTGTCCAGAGGCATCTGGCAAGGGCAAAATCTCTTCAAGAACAACTGCCTTATTCCACTGAAGGAAGCTAGCCGGAAAGTCAGTGTGGTAGGGCCACCCATGCTTGTCTTCTGCTCTGTCATTTTTACACCTCATAAATATATGGATTAAGATGAGAAAAGAAGGAAGCCTACTATTTAGTATTTGCTTAGGATTCATTCACCAGAATCTGAAATGGTGCTTCTGCTTGAATAATAATTGCCGTCAGCAGAATAAAAAGAAGCAATTCCCTTTCCCTGCAGTCCCCTAAAAGCCCACTCCGGCCAAGTTTTGAGGGAGCAGAGAAAAGGAAGAGATACTAATTGCACTTGTCACTGGCCACTAATAGAGCTGTGAAAAAAATCTCATTAAGTAACTTAATCTTGATGACACAAACTCAGGAGTAGGTGATGCCTTTATTAATAATAATTGTGTGTCATTAAGTTGATTCCTTGTTCTGGGGAGTGTCCTGGGACTTTGCAGCTTGTCCATGACTACACAGGCTGGTTCTACTCACAGGAGGCACAGTGCGGAATCGAACTCCCAATCTCTGGCTCTGCAGTCAGATACCTCAACCACTGAGTTATCCAGCCAGCTGATCCAGCCAGCAGACCACTAACAAATTCAAACAATCAGCATGCTTTTGTGAGTTAAGTCCACTTCTTCAGGTCATGCACTAATATGTTGTGGATAGTGAAGAAAAATTATAAATGAGAGTCCCAAAAATTCACGGCAGATGGTTGTGCCAGCTGTGCTTCTTAGAGGTGATTTTTTTAAAAAAAAACAGGCTCAGTAATCAGCTATCTTGATGAAAAAGTTTGTCAGGAGGTCATTAAACCTCATGAGACTCCTGGCCATTGTACACTTAAGTGGGGGGCAATTATGCATACAGATACATGCACACGTGTGTGTGTGCATGTGTGTGTTTCTATATATCTCCACATTATAACTCCAGGCTTGCACTTCAAATCACTCTTCCACCTACCTTCATGGGAAATGTTTCACAACATTTTTAGACCTGTTGGGAAATTCCAGATGTGCATTTCTGCTTGGTTTCTCAGGCATACGCCCAGCTAGAAAGTGCCCAGATGTGTATTTCCACTTGATTTCCCAGGCATGTGCCCAACCTCAAAAACACACATATTTAAAAATGCAAACTGCAATACCAGGCAGATAGAAAAAGTGAGGGGGAAAAATCAAGAGGAACATGTCTGTCCCTAGGCATTGGCAGTCCAGATTCCAAAAGAGACCACCCAACCAGCAATGCTGTGTGCAAAGCTGGCTATCCAATACCAGTTAGGGATGTACAGTATGTGAGAAGTGGAAGGCATTAATAAAGAAGCAACAGTTTTCAGACATGTACATTTCAAGAACTGTTGCATGCCCTGCTTTGACTTGCCAACAAAGGAATCTTTGAGCATCAACCACAGGACTCTGGTGTCCTGAAAAGGATTTTGGGACATGTGCAGGTCCTTTGGGTCTAACCATTACCTCTTATCACCTCAGAGTGAGGCTGAGACCAAGGTTCTCAGCCAATGGCATATGTGCCATTGGAGAGACACATAAGCAATCTGACAGGTTTTTAATAACAATGGCAACAACTGTCCCCATGTCCTCTTGGAAGTGTGAGGTGCTCCCTACTGAGCCTGCCTGCCATGGATTCTCCATCCATAACCTTTTTAGCATGCTAGTAACAACTCTGGACACAAGAAAGCACATATTGAAATCCCCCCTCTCCCTGCCCAACAACACATGTCAATGATCTGCTGCTTCCTGACACAAATGAGCCTTTTTGCTTCTTAAAACTACTAAGGGAATTATTATTATTTATTTCTTTTTGCTTAAGTCATAGTAATAAAATTTTTCCCAATAATACTACTTCATTTCTAGCTATTACACTTACGTTCTACGGTTACCAGAGCAGTAACATTTATATTCAGCATTTACCAGGGTTAGCCTTAGGCAAGACTGGAAGTTGCCCAGGATGATGAGCTGAAGGGTTTGTCTGTGTTTTTTTTTTCTAACATACTGTCAGCAGTGAGCTAAGGTGGCAAATAGGAAGCATTTGTAAAAATAAATAAAAATAAAATAAAAAATAAAAGTTCTATCAGTTGTTTTGGTCCCAGCAGCAGAAATGATCTTCCTACAATTAGCTTCAAAGTATCTTTCGTTTTCAATTTCCAGTTTGATGTCAAAGTCTTCTCCTCTGTAACATCCTAGACATCTTTTCAAAGGGCAGTTGTCGTTGTTGTCGTTGTTGTCGTTGTTGTTGTTCTCCTTCTTCTTCTTCTTCTTCGGAATTTTTCCTTTCGAAAGCAGTGAAATATGATTGCTTAAATGACTAAAGAATCCAAATAAGCAACAATACTATTTTTAGAAGCTGATTAAATAATAATGGCAATTACAGAAAAATTCACATATGGCCATTATTCTATAAATTTTGCTGCCAGTAATTACGATAACTGCAGTGGAAAACACCTCACATAGCTGGAAGAACTAATTAAAATGTTATTTCCATATTTGCAATGAACTGTTTGTGCCCCTGGCTAAACTCTACTGAATAAATACCTCAAAGCTCTCATATTTGCTAGAGACAAAAAGATGAAGAGAAAAAAAAGTTGAGGCGCCCTTTCTTTGGTCTCTAAATAAGAATCATGGCCTAACCTGTGCCTGTGTTGACAAAATGTCAGCCCACTGAAGATACATCTATGTGAGTTACACATTAAACCGACTCAAATTTCCATTTGTACATTTCCCAATATTTTACAGATGTTAGGAGGAAAATTCCACTCAAGATATAATCTTCCCTGTAGTACGAGCAGCTGAGCATAGAACTGTACTTCACATTATAAGATGATTTTTCATAATGCAGGGAAAAGTCAAAGTAGCCATCTTCCTTACTAGCAATTTTCTGTTCTGTTCTACAAACTAAAGGCCATTTGAAGGATGGGTTCTTTGAACAACTAAACAGTCTAAAGCAGAAATAACCAACCTAGCATTCTCCAGATATTTTGTACGACAGCTCTTGTGGACCTCAGCCGAGATGACTGGAACTGAGTGAAAACATCTGGAAGGCCCCAGGTTGTTTACTGAAAATTATTGTTGTTATTATGTGCCATCCATTTGTTTCTTACTTACGGAAGTATCTAAGATGTTCAAGCAATGGCTTATCATTGCCACAGTCCATTGAATTTCTTTGTCTGAGCAGACATTTGAACCTAGATCTCCTCTGTTGTATCCAACCATCTCTCCACTATACTGCACTGGCTAAAACAACAACAGATAAATGTTACTGAAACAGATCAGATATAGAATGTGATGGTTTACCGGGTTCAGGGAGTCCCTCTCTAACTAGTTGGCTACTCTGCCTTGTAGATCTTAGAATGGGTAAGCCCAGGAGAGTCAAATGTAGTGATGGAACCTGCCCGATTCTGGTATCTCCCAACACTCCAATCTATTCTCCTGACTCTGGTTAAAATGCAGTACTGCAGTGAAGACTCTGCTCATGACCTGAGCTTGATCCCTGGCTTAGGTAGCCGACTTTAGTTTGGCTGACCTTTTCATCTTTCCGAGATTGATAAATTGAGTACCCTGCTCACTGGGAGGAGGGCAATGTGTAATCTGCATAATTAAATTGTAAAAAACCCCAGAGAGTACTTTAAGCACTATATGGTGGTGTATAAGCAGCACACTTTGCTTTTCACTTTACTTTTTCCTGACTGGGAAGTGCTTTCACAGAGTTCCAAAACTCCACAAGGTTAATCTTGCAAGGTAGAACTGTCCAGAAAAATACCAGACTCCCACTAGCTGGACAAAGGCAAGACCTGGTTTTAAATACCACAAACCCTCTTAGCCAAGAACCCAGACAACTGGATTGAGAATTTTTATATTTTATTAAAGAGCATGAAAAAGACAAAAAGACAAAAGTTTCAAAAAGATATCAAAAGTATTTGAAGTGAACAATCAATCTGAGGCTAAGACTGAAGCAATTAAAAGGAACACACCAGAAAATAAGAAAGCTGGCTAAGCTACCTAATACTTAGACACTAGCATAGCATCAGCAAGATTCTGGAGCATGCACAGAGTGTATCCATCCAGACAGCACATGAGCATCGTGCCTCTTAAAAGATAAGATAAACCCATTATGGTATCTTCTGAACCCCTTTATATATATTAAGCTTCACATTCTAGAACCTTCTAGATGGTCTGCCAATCAGGTTTCGAGTTCCCTTGAATGTTCCTGAAGACAAGAGCACTTTCTGCCCCTCCTCTCTTCACACAGTCGAAGTCATTTTCCAATTAGCATAGTACCAGGGAACAAGCCAACTTGGCCTTAAAGGCTTCTCTGGAAAAAGATAAACTGCAGGTGTTAATCCCTTCTCATTACTGTCAGAGGCTCCCCACATACTGCTTCTCCTAGCCAGCTATTCCCAGGCACTGACCAAAAAACCTGAATTTTCCAGAATTGCCTGTATCCCAGTTCCTCAATTTCTCAGTTTCTTCACATAGAGCTCCCTAAATGGACAATCCCTAGATCGGTGGGCACTGCATGTTAATTTATCTCAGCTTCCCAATGAGTGGGACAGAAGTACAAATAATACTGATGAAGACTGATGCATATCGTGAGCCCACCTGTGCTCTAGCAAAGGAGCGTAACAAGGGCATTCTGACTGGAATCATAAATATGTTTCCTGGAGAGTAAGGCCTATGAACTTGCTTGAACAAAAGAACTTTGTTCTCAAAACATGGTACTAAGGATGGAACTTGGGCAGAAAGCTTTTTCAAATAAATAAGCCACAATAATGTGACGCCTCTTTCTAATTTGCCAAGGAATCAACTGCCATGATGTACACACAGCTCTAATTGCTCCAGAAATGTTGCAGAGATCAAGTGAGCAGTTGGGCTGGGAGTAGGGTTTGACTTTTTGGGAGGGTTAAAGTGCGGACGCAAGAGCTTTTAGCAGGATTTTCAGAGCAAGGGTAAAATGTTTGTATCCATATTGAAGGCCATACACACCCTTAGAGGATATATAACTGCATATTTCTGTGAGCTAGTCCATCAGGCCCAGAATAGGTATGTAAGAAAATGTTACACTAAAAAAATATTTTAGATGACATGGTCTCATTGAAAATGAGAGAAAGAGAAGAGACAAAAAAAGGGGGGAACGGGGAGAAATGAAGTTTCAGTCCCTCAGAGATACCTGTTCTACCAGGACTGAATAGCTATTGATGGAGCTTTAACTGTCGATCGATGTATACTTGTCAAAATTAGTGTACTTCGGTAGGAAGAATCTTGACTTTCATCAAATTTTAACAGATCTGTACTCAGGTCTGTGCTGACATTTAGAGCCTTAAACAACTTGGTCCCTGGCTATCTGAGAAACCACCTAGCTCATGATGAACCTGGCTAAGTGTTAAGAACTTCATGAGAGACCTCCCTGAAAATACCAATAACTGTGGAGGGTCCCTTGATGTGCATGTAAGAGAGAGCTTTCTCTATGTTGATCACAGATTGTGGAATGAGCTCCCTTCAAAGTTACAATAGGTTTTAACTATGGCTGTTTTAAAGAAGAATGTAAAGCACATCCATTCAGTCTATAGTTCCTGTTTATCCTGTGAACAACACCAAGGAAACAAGCATTTACTCATTGACTTAGTATTGTATTGATTTTAATGTGAGTTAGTTATTATGATATTTAATTGCCCTGTGCCATTTGTTTTCAATTGTTTTTAATTATGTTTATGGTGGTTTTAAATCTGTTTTTAATAGTTTTAGCAATGTTTGTAAGCTGCCTTAAACACTAGTTTTTGATGGAAAGATAGAGTGGAAACATAATAATACAGAAGAAAAACAACAGTAGCAGTAGAAGCAGCAGAAACACCAACAACAGCTCCTTATGTGGGTGCTAGACACCACCGTCCTGATTCAGCCTCAGTCCTGTATCTGTAAAGTGGAAATAAGAACAACCTCTTCAGAACCATTGTGAAATGTGATGTGCCTGAGCTCCATCCTAGCCCAAGTGGGTGTTGTTAGAGGAGCAACACTGTCAACCTCTGCTAATATCTGTCTGGGGGAAGACAAGGCATGTAATGCTTTTTAATGCACCTGATGCTCTGTTAATTTTATTTCCCTACTGCAGCTCTTCATGCAATCCCCAAGGCCATTTTAGAGAGCTCTCAGTTTTTCCTCAGAGGATCTTAAGCAGACAAAAAGGGTTTCAGATGGATGTTCAGAAGCCCCAGAAAACCAAATCTGCCATGCACTGCTCCATGCTCCAGCTGTTCGCTTTGACTGTCAAAGAACTCTACCACAGGATCCTGTTTCTATGTATGTGCACAAGTGTATAGCTTTCATAAAATGAAGCACATACAGACACATCCCTACTGGAAAGTAGTTTGGCATGAAGCCAGATTTGTGTTCCAAACTTGTCTCTTCTGCTCTGTGTCTCTGCAACACAAGTGTCCCCACCTCCAAGCCCTGCTTCATAACATGAAAGTTTTGTAAATTTGAGCACAACTTATAAGTCTCATTTTGAACCATTAAAATCCCACAGCCATTAGTATGGAAGTGAATGCAACCACATATGAATTGATTAAACAGAACAGCTAACACTTAGAACATTCTGTCTATCTCAGATTTAGCAGCGAACACACAATGCAGATACACACACACACACACAAACAAACACACAGAGAGAGAGAGAGAGAGAGAAAATTCATGTCATGTGGTCTCCTGACTCAAAATTTTGAGCTGTTCCTCTGTATTCAGTGCTTCACATGCCACATTAGGACTTCAGGACTAATCATTTCTACATGTTTAGTATTAATTTATGTGCTGGTGAAGAACCTACAGCAACTTGAACTACAAACAGAGAAAGCTGTCTGATAGCCCAATCAGATTCCTTGTTCATCTAGCCAAGGATGGTCTCTTCCTATGCCTGGAGATGATGGTCTTAGGTAGAGTTCAGGGTATTCAGTTTTGCTCAAGTGAGAGTTCAGGCTTGATTGATCACCCACTTTTCTACTTTTCTGGCTGTCTTTAGTATCTGTACCAACACTACATATCAAATGAGTTGATTTTTGTCCGTTTTTCTTCACTATTGTTCTTTCACATATTATGGATTATTTTGACCTTGGTTTCCAGTGCTAACTCCAACATTTTTTTGAAAAAACATGTATACAACATGTCTGTAGAGCTTTTGGTCCAATATAGCTTTTCTTCCTCAGCTTGCGTAACTCAAAGAAAGGGATATGAAATTGGAACATAGTTTTCCAGTCTGCATTTGGTGAGCAGGCATGCAACATTAGTTTAACTGAGAGGTTAAAGGGTGTGTATGTTTCTCCATTCTATGTGTTGTACCTACTCACACCATTGCTTCACCATTTCATGAAATCCAAAGCAGTCCTTCAAAATATTTTTGCACAGAGGGACTACAGCCCCGTCCAAGCTGTTCTCACTTCTACCTTCTCTCAGTAGCTATAGTACAGATCATATGCTCTTCTTCCGGAATCCTCTACCACTGGATAATTCTATACAAGGGAAATTTCTGATTGAATTTGCAGGTAGCATATGTATATTTAAACTCCTGTTTTAAAAAGCCAAGAATTTCAATTCTTAAAAAACCCTCCAGTTTATGAATGTGGGATATCGTACTTCTGTAACCATGATTCAAAAAGCCAGGAAAGGGCCTGGTATTGCTACACAAGATCATGCCCATGTTGCCAGCAGGAAAAAGAATGCCAAGCTTTACATAGCAAAGGGAAGCCTGAATGTTGACAACACCAATGGCAGCAGTCAAGATGGTCTAGAGCAGTGGTTCTTAACCTTGGGTAACCCAGGTGTTCTTGGACTGCAATTCCCAGAAGCCTTCACCACCAGCTATGCTGGTTGGGGCTTCTGGGATTTGCAGTCCAAGAACACCTGGGTTACCCAAGGTTAAGAACCACTAGAGGATACCCTCTTCTGCTTACTACCATTCAAACTTGTTGAAAAACATCCCTTACAATTGCCTTGTGTTTGGGTGAGAAGTGGTGAACTGATGAAAAAAGGAGTCAGCTTCTGGGATTTTCCCTTGTGTGGTGTCACTTTGTAAATGGTAGCAGTGCTGAGGGACTCCTGTTCAACACAGAGTGCCTCAGGGTTCCATGATACTCCATACTATTTCACATATACATGAAAAACCTGAAAGAGCCTGTCCAGAATTTTGTGGTCGGGTACCACCAGTATGCTGATGACATCCAACTCCATCTGCTTTAAAATATCTTTCAGGAAGCCCTTCTCTCTCTCTCTCAGGCCCCAGTGTGTGGTCACCCAGCCTCCCACTGTCCCCTGCCAATTTGCCCCCATCCTCCTCACTTAACAAGTAATCATACAGTGTGACCAGTGCCTTTTCAGTACCCCCATTGTAGCCTGAATCCAGAGTGAAATGGATCAAGGCAATCTTCCTCCTCCAGGTATAGCTGAAGCTGGTTAGGCACAACTGACTCAATCACCTTGCCCAGGAAATGAATATTGACAATTGGACAAAAGCTGTTAAGATCCTCCATTGGCAGCTTGGGTGTTTGACGATAGAGCGGATGGCAGTTTCTTTTACATGAGGGAGAAGGAAGCCCTCCCTCAGCAAGGAATTGACAATATTTGTCACCTCGTCCACCAAAATCTCACTGGCTGCTTTTATTAGCCAAGCTGGCTAGTAAATGCATGTGATTTTGCTTGCACACATATGAAATCCCAACAGGATTTTAGCCACTGATTTATTTAAAGACAACAACACCGTAAAAGAAACAGATTTAATGTGGATGAAGATCCCTGACCAACAAGAATAACCATGCCCAGAACTGAATCAGCTTGGCAAAGTCATTATGACACATCTTCCATTTTGACATCACAGCCCTGCCTGCTTACCTGTCAGAAGGACAGAGCTACCCTGGCAACCCTGAGCACCAGTATTCGTGCTGATACTCTGCGAGAGTAGTTCATTTCTTGTTGTGAGAAACAACTTACTGCTTTGGGATCAGTTTTCTTGCTATACTTTGAGACTTATTGGTGGTAATAATTTGTTTTTTAGTCATTTAGAACTATTGGTCAATTTTAATATTTTTATTTCCTGTTTATTCCTGCAACAGAGATAAACAAGGGTAAAAAAGTAAGTGTATCTTTTATATAGCTTGTATAATCTAGCAGCCTAAGAATAACATTTGTACTGGAGGAAGTGGTAAACCTTGTTTCTCATCTTTTCTCCTAAGCTGAGACGAGCGATCTCCTTCTTTCAAAAAATAACTGCAAGAGTTATACCTTTCCTGGTTCTTAAAGAAGGAAAAGACAAAGGAAAAAAGGGAAGGAAATCTACTCCCCAACATCCCTGAAGAAGACAACCCACTCCCCAACATATGTGAATGCTGATACTGATAGAGAGATTTATGCTTGAATGCTGTATACTGTATAGCCTTGGCTGTGAGGAACACTTTCCCATCCATAAGTGGGTAAATCATATTACTGTTAAAAGTTACCAGCTTGACAGCAGTGTCAAAGATCTACTAAAGACCCATATGAGGGGCCAATTATGATGTGACCATGGTAATGAATTCATATGTTATACTTGACACTGTTCTCACTGTACATATGGTCATTTAAATAGTTGTAACATCTAGAACCTGAAGTAACTCAGATTCACTGCACTTGTGAAGTAGAGGGGAAAGCTATAATTTCTGTTTTCCTTTTTTCTCCTCCCTTCTAGGTTGTGAACAATGAGGGCCTCCAAAGAGTTTTGCCTCTTCAAGCCTCTCAAGAAAGGACAGGCCATGAACAGAGACAGATAAACAGGAGGCCTTCCCTTTCCTAGGAGGACAGTGGAGAAAAGGCAGAACTGAATAAAACAATGGATGTAAGGATTTGAAAGAACAACGAAGAGACACTGTAACCTTCTGCTGCCCGAGCTCCATCCAAACTGAACTCTCTCCTTCTGCCCCTGCTGATTCCTACAAATGGTCATCTTGACAGACACAGCAGTTTTACTCATAAAAACCCAATTTGACAAACTGTATCTTCCCTGCTGTGCAGTCACAGCCTCACAAAGCATAACCTGCCTAAACAAAAAGGTCTTCATGGTATACGTAGCAAATTGCTATCAAACAGGGTGCCAAGAACTCCACAATATAAGTGAAGTCACTGATTATATCCTCCTCTTGTCACCAGTAGTCAGTTCTCTACCATAGCTGGACTTCTTGTGTCAAATGGCTCCAGAATGTGGTGTTAGTTGCATTTGATAGTTCTGGGCTTAGCTTGCAACCAAAGGAATTGTCCACCACTCCTTCAGCTTGCCCATAGAGACATGCATTCTCGTCTTATCATCAACTTTGTGACTCTTCACAAAAAAAACCTTTTGGAATTCTGGAGAACATCTCTCTGTGAACTTACCACATTTGCTTTAGCTATCTTGGAATACCAAGAGCTTTGATTTTTAGAGTTGAAAACCCAGAAGGGGGGAAATGGAGGAAATCTTTATCACTTTTCCTACCAAACCATGGAAAAATGGAGGAGAGTTCCCTGAATTTGCCATATTTTTGAAGTAGCAGGAATGATGCAAAATTGGGATGTTAATCTTCATTAATGAACTGTTGTAACATAATGAAAATATACCTTTGTGAAATAAAAGTAATTGAAAATAATTGAGAATAACCAGTTGTTTGTAACTAGTTACTTCCTAGAGCTGATGCTATGCTCTGGTAAGGATCAATTCTTCAAAAAAAACCCTCTGATTTATACTTTAGTTGTAGAAGAGGTAGTTGTCTTTGTCTGTGCAAGCATTATAGGCAAAAATAATTTTAAAAGAACAAATAAAAAAGACAAAAACATAGTGGCACCTTAAAAACCAACTGTTATATCACAGACTAACTGTTATATTTTAATGTGAGCTTTTGTGGATAAGATGTTCTACCATTTGGTGTAGCTATATCCCTGTAATAATGAAAGGAACTAGAAAGTTACAGTTATGCTGCAAAAGAAGTGGCATTATCTTTCATTAAATTACAGTCACAAAGCAATGTAGTTATATCTTCTATGATTCAAAACTCCAGGAAATAGCCTGATACTGCTGCGCAATATCATGCCCATGTTGCCAGCAAGAAAAAGGATGCAAAGTTTTACATAGCAAAGGGCAGCCTGAATGTTGACAATACCCATGTCAGCAGTCAAGATGGTCTATAGGATGCCCTCTTGTATTCACTACCATGTCTTCTAGGCATTTTGATTACTTTCTGGCTCCAAATAATAGGTATCTGGAGAACTTGTTGAAATACAGCCCTAACAATTGCTTTATGTTTGGGTAAGAAGTGGTTAACTGATGAAAAAAGGGGTCAAGTTCTTGGATTTTCCCTTTTGGCGTCTCTTTGTGAATGGTCTGCAAGAGCAGACTGTCTGCTACAACTGTGCCAAATTCAGTGCTTATCTGAAGCCCAGTATAAAAATTGGAATTTTTTAGAATTGCCTTATAGAATGTTGATTTGCTCTGTCAGCACAAGATCATTGCTACACTCTCATGCAGCAATAATGTACCAAAGAGCAATAGGTCAAACTTTACATGCTTTTAAAAAGATGCCATAATTCTTAAACCACTTACCTCACATTAACAGAGTCTCATTGGTTTTAATAACATTACTGTAGTTTGTAGTCTGAGTTGCAGCTTAAACTTTCTGCCAAGCATTCCCCTCAAACTAATTAAAATGGAATTAATTGAGTAAGAAAAATGAAATTTGTAACATATGACAGTGTTTATATTACCTTCCTCACGTTCAGCATAAGCCCATTATTAAGACCTCATTTTTGTTTCAGCTGGGTAGAATAAGCTGTTTTTTAAAAAGTAAAAAGCATTCCCTTTTAAAATCTGCTTCTTTAGAGATCTTCTACAGTGAACCTTTGTCTTAATCTTTTCTTTTCTCTTTTGCTGTTCAGATCATCTTCAGGAAGATCAAGAATGAGGGTTGTTTTCAAAAGCCCGATACAAGGGGGAAAGACAATAATTTTCCCTTTTGTCTGTACACATTAACCTTCTGAAAGTGCTTTTCTAAACTGTGAATTTATTACTCCTTTAAAAGCTTTCTGTTTTCATCCCAAGACTGCAAAAGGGCAGGGGCCCAGGTGGAAGACGGAGCACTAAAAAAGCAGAGCTAAAATACAATTTTCTGTGCAACTTTACCTGCATACCAAATTGTCAGAGGTTACCATCCCCCAGATGGCAAAGAAGATTTTCTTGCAGTTGAGAGAAAAGTCAGTTTTCTTCATTCTAACTCCCCCTTTTGCTCCCTATTTAAAAAGCCCAGTGTTAACATACATGTTATGACAACAAGCTGAGTTATTAATGTAACTTCTCCTTTGACCCTTAGAATAATGAGAAGGAAGAAGATAAAAGGAAATCCTCCATTGCTTTCTGTCACTTATTTATGGGTTAAGTCTCAGATAATTTTATGAGTACATTTAGGTACCTCCACAATGCCTTAAATATACGAGTGTGGCAAATGTATGCCTCTGCATGTACACTTGTTAAAAAGTTGTGATTAGCTACGCATCACCTTATAATATATGAAATTATGCTGCAAAGAAAGCCTATGGCATTGAAATTGGACTGTAACACTGATTAGTGCTTGAAATGTAGTTAACAGAGCAAAATAAAAAGTGGACTTCCACAATTCAGGCCCATCTGGAGGGAGAGGGATACACCTAGAGTCAGGAGTTTGGTGGCTTTGTGGCACACACGGGTACAACATCATACCCACAGGTTGGACAGGGATGTGTAGTATTGGTTGGCTCTGGCCAGGAGGAATGCATCCTGTACCTCCAGAAGCCATAAAAACCAGTACCAGGCATAGTTCCTTGAAGGTTCGACAAGACATTAGTGAAAAATCAAAGCACTGTATTTTCTGCCATTTGTGCATGTATGTGTGTGTGGACGCATGCACACACACACTTTGTCCCAGACTCCTATGTCTCTGCAAAACTAACATTTTTCCCCTTTGTGAAGCAAGCTATACCTACACACAGAAGAAGCACAAAGAGGTCAGGCTGACTGATCACAGAGTCACAAATGACCCATCTGATGCTGCTGCTATTAGCAGTTCATGCAACAAAGCAAGTATCATATATTCATTCTATGTTGTACATTTTACAGAAGTGCAGAAACACCCATCTCAAAAAGCCAGGATTTACATCCCAAAAAGAGACTTATTTAATCATGCAATCCTGCTTCCCCCCCCCCCTAGAAATGTAACTCATGGAAATAATGAGTAACTTGTATTTAATTCCTTTTGAAGCCTCCCCAAGGGTTTTACCAGCTGAGTGATATATAAACAAAGATAACAAAAGAAAAGTTAACTAACTTGCATTGCAATCGTAATGCTACAAGGCATACCTCCTTTTGAGGTGTATCTGTAACTGTGGGTTTAAGCTACGTTTTGAGTTTCGGGGTGTAATGGCCTCACTAAACAAGTGTGTTTTGTATTAAACAGGGAACTAAGTTTTAAAAATGAATGATAGGTAATGGCAATAGTTACTTCTGAATAGCAAGAAGAGAGTTTCTCTTGAAAAATAATTGCAATTGTAACAGTAAATTGGTGTCTTGCTACTGTAAATGGAGGGCTTAGGACTAGAGCTGTAGCCAATTACTTTTTAAAAATTACTTCCAGTCTTGACTTTCCTTTCACACCAAAACATCAGGGCATTGAACATTAATCACAGTGTTCTCAGATTTCCTTTGGGTTGCTGCAGCATTTATGGTCACTTGGTTTGTTATGATCTTTGCCATCCTTTTTAACCCTCCTTATGGCCCCTGTCCCATGATAATATGATGAAGCTCCATCTTGGCCAAGTTATAAAAGGAGTCAAGTCATTGTGATTCTAGAAAAGAATCCACATCAACATTTGAGCAAAAGTTTGTGGAGCCCAATAGCAGCATCCTCACAACTTCCAGTCCAGAGTTTACAAATATAAGCTTTATTTATTTATTTATTTATTTATTTATTTATTTGTTACATACCCCACCTTTCTCCTTAAAAAGGTCCCAAGGTAGCTTACATCATTAAAATACAATATTTAAAAGCTAAAAACGGTAAGTATACAGATATTTCTAAAGAACTGAATACTATAATGAAATCGATATGAAAAATGCATTTAAAACCATAAGGCACAACAACCCATTTTTTAAAAAAGAAATCCTTTCATATGACCAGTCACTAAGGGAAAGCCTTCCTGAAGAGAAAGGTTTTTGTCTGCTTCAAGAAGGACAGTAAAAATGGGGCCCTCCTGCCTCCTGGGGGTGGGAGTTACAAAATCTGGGTGCAATGATAAAGAATGCCCTCTCCTGTATCACCACCAATAGTACCTGTCAGGGTGGTGGGACTGAGACAAAGGCCTCTCCCAGTGATCTTAACACCTGGGCAGGCTCATGAAGGGAGACACAGTCCTTGAGACAGTTTGGACCCAATCCATTTCGTACTGTATAGGTTAAAACCAGCATTTTGAATGTTACCCAGGCCTAGATTGACAGCCGTATGTGATCCCTGTAACCAGCTCCAGCTAAGAATCTGGCTGCAGTGTTTATACTCGCTTATTGCAATTTAGCATTAGAGATTGTTAATTAATGTTTCTTTCTCTTAACAACATTCCTCACAAAACTCATGTCTCCTCAGTGAAGGGGAGATCTGATTTATCTCTGTCATACTTGGAATGTGTAGAACTTTTTTAAAATACTCAGTGCTATTGCATTAGCATGGGATTCCAGAATCAGCCATTCATTCTGAGTCTTTCTTTCTTTCCTATTTCTCCATAATATCTAATCTAATAATGCTGAACAGATCACAATGCCAAAAATGAGAGCAAAAGAAGGGGAGGGGAGGCATATTCAACATACATTACAACTAGAGAATTGCATCAGGCGCCAATTATCCCTTACTGGGGAAAGAGGCATAAGCTGTTGCTTTTGGTGGTGCTCTGAACATGATGCAGCTTCCACTGCCTATTTAAATCATCAAAACCATTCTATGGATCCCCCTTGCTACCAATTCTTCCTCAACTGAAATCTAAGATCAGGATTTTGAGCCATGCTAGATGTTAATTTTGAACAACTTTATTGCAGATGTGTAGAAATTCCCCAAAGAAGTTCCCCATGATGCCATGATATCTAGCAAAAGCTGGGGAACCTTAGATCATCTAAATATTTTGGACTTCTGTTCCCAGAAGCCCAAGCCAACATAATCATAAAGGACTGTTGTAGTTGTAGTCCAAAATTGGATGGGTTAAACATTCCCCATCCTTGACTTAGCATTTATAATATAGTACTTTAGAGTACTGAAAGTCCTTTGTATTTATAATCTCAATAATCCTTACAATTTCCATGCAAGCTTGTTCAGTGTTATTATTCCTACATTTCAAATGTGCTAATGCTAAGAGGAAATGGTTCTTAAGGACCCTGAGGAGTTCAGGATGATTTGACCTGTATGCAAACTGAGGATATTCTGATTAAAACTAGTTTGTTTAGGTTGCAATTTGAAAGACCCTTATTAGAGAGTATATCCCATTGACCATGTACTCCTCAGTGGAACTGCATAGCATTACAATGTTAGCCACTAAGGTACAGTAAACATACAGTATTCAATTCTTTAAGAAACATCCAGTTTATAAATATGGGATATTATGCTTCTCTATCTATATTGCTGCACAATATTGAGCCTGCATTGCCATCAGGAAAAAGGATGCCAAACCTTATATAGCAAAGGCCAGCCGGAATGTTGATGACACCACTGTCAACAGTCAAGATGGTCTACCCTCTTGTGCTCACTACCATTCACAAAGAAACACCAAGCAGGGGGCAATCTCAGAATTTTTTTTTCTTCAATTTCCAAGCAATTGATAGTGACAAGATGAGTGGAATGGCCAAGGTACCCAGCTACCAACTGGAGTGTATCACAAGATATAGGCACAAAAGCTCTGCTAACACCAAGACACTGTATTTTTACAATCAGACACAGATTCCCTTTGAAAGCATGAATCCCAATAGCCTATCTGGCCAGGAAGGAGTTAAAAATTTCTTGTTGTGACAGTCAGTTAACTGGGTCCTGATTGATGGGTTCAAAAGTTCAGATTGCACCACATAGAGACCCAAATTCCCCTTTGGAAACTTGTATCAGGAGACTGTTTGGCCTCAGAAGTCCTGTAATGATTTTTATTGAAAGTACTTTGAGATAGGATATAAAACTGCTGTGTGCTTTTATAATGTATGCAGAAATACTTTGAATATGCCTCACAAAATTGTATGTTAATTCCCTAAAGATACATGGCAAAATGTTCCCCATTTCTAGAAAATCATAATTCTATTACTTTCTTTAAAGCAAGCCCATTGTTTGACTCTCCTAGTTCCTTTCAGTCTGGCTTGTGATGTTTCTTCCCAGTATCTCCCTTGCTCCTACACCAACTGAAGTCTTTCCTGAAGCTCTTCTTCCTGACAAGCCTGTATTTTTATTTATTTATTTATTTATTTATTTATTTATTTATACCCCACCCATCTAGACCGAAGTCTACTCTGTACCACGTATGGTCATTAGAAAGGCCTTTTTGAGAATCAATACTTCAGCCCCTACAGTCTAGATACTTTCCAAATAAAGAAAAGTGGGTTGGGCAAGCAAATCTCTTTCAAGATAAGGAAGAATGGACTTTTCAATTTACGAGAGCTATTTTAAAACATGGATAGCCAGGGGGCACCTATTTCTGAACAGATGGGTAAAAAAGTTTTAAGGAATCATAACTTGAAAACTCTTTGTGCCAACTTCCCCAAATGTGGCACAAAGCAAGAGCAGACTGCCTGCAACAACTGTACGAAATTTGGTACTGTTCCAAAGCTCAGCTTCACAGGTATAATTGTTTTGTTTGGACTATCCCAATTTTACTCCATAAAATGTGGATTTTTCTGCCAGCACAAGATCATTGCTGCACTCTCGTACAGCTGTAATCTATGTTAGTACCAATGTTTGCTTACTGCAAAATCTGAGGCAAATTTGGAGATTTCTACTGAGATGACACAGCTCTAGAAATAAAAAGGAAGCTTAAATGATGTTATCAAACATTTCTCAGAGGACTCTCTCTCTGTTCCCACGTCTAAACTCTTATTGGGGGAAAATTGTTCTTAAAGCGAGTACCATAATCTATCAGTTTCCCAATTCATTCTTTTCAGATAATTATTTTACAGATGAGTGGGTCATATTTAATTTAGATTTGATTTTCCTAAATCTTCCCTTGGGTTAAACCCACTTAACTGATTAGCACACTAAGAGGAACAGGGTCCTCCTACATAACGGGATCGTGTTCAGCACCACTATGAAGAGATGGAAACTCCAGTGAAGCACAGCAGAAGGGAACCACAAGTTCTGTTTCCACATTTTCTTAATACAGTCTCACTGTTCCATGTTATATATATGCCTGAAATTAGTAAGGAACAAGAAATAGTAAAGAATATACACACAGGAGGCACACAGGATGTGTGGTCCCAAGAACACTGTCAAAAATGTGATAGGCCCTGACAATTACTGACAATGGTACTTGCAACAATGGTCTCAAATTGACACAGGATTTCAAAATTAACCATGGGGGTGGGGGGATGTGAATGGGCAAACCCAGAAAAATCTTCATTGTGCAGACAACTAAATTATCAGAGCTGTATACACTTAAGAGTTTCTGCTCCCAGAACTAACTGTTTTACATGGCTTCAGAAAGAGGAGCATAAGTATGCTGGAGGTGCTGAAAAAGACATTACTTTGTTTTCTCTGTTTATTTCTTTGAAGAAACATTTCCTGGCTATCATAATGCTTCTGTTTTTCAACACACAAGCAAGACTGTGAGCACTCTTTTGCTTAAGGTTAAATTATACATGATGCTAAATCTGCAACCTGCAACTGACCTTAAAAAAACAACAACTCTAATGTAAGTGAGCCAGCATCTGTGATGCTGGACAAGGAAGCTTACACCACCCCTCCAGTCACCTGTTATCTGGAATTGATCTCCCAGATTGGTGTTAAAAGAAAGACACACACACACCCATTCCATATATTTAACATAACACACACCTTGATGCTTTGTTTTTAAAACCATAACATGCATTTCTCTTGGGGCTCTCTCTTGTAGTTTTAAGCAGATCTGCCACCTCCCTTTTGAACTGGTTTGAGTCTCCCCATGTTCAGGCCATTTTTCAGTTGAACCATTTTCTATAGTTTTCATTTTGTCTCATGATTAATAGGCTTTTCTAGCATCTTGAGATTTTTACTTCTGTTTATAGCCCTAGGATTGTTCTCAGGTAATGGTCACACTAGTTCAAAGGACTGATTTACTCTTCAAAGAACTCTACTGCACATTACAATCCTGATCTAGCAAAAAATTAAAGAGGGGGTTGAAACAGCATTTGACTTGAGTTCAGTTCTTACGTACTTCAGCTACAGTAAATGCACAAGTGGCCTTCTGAAAAATAAGCTACTGCTTTTTCCATGTTTATTTTTGGAGGGGAGAATTACTTAATCATTATGTTCAGATTCACATTGATATTTATTTTTTTAAAGCTGCATTCTGCTTATGCATTGCACATTTTGGCCACAATCCAAAATACAGTGCAGCTACTGCTCTATTTCCCGTAGGAATTCAGACTCTTTTTTCCTAACTAGCTGTTGTTCAAGCAGCATGTAAATGTGGAGAAGCCTAAAGAATAGCTTGTGATACAGAATGTGAGGGAAGAGCATGTTCAAAATGAATGTTAGCCTTTCTACTGGGTATATACAGACCGTCGATCAAATCAAAGTAACTCTGTAAAGGGTGTCCAAATAAAACCTTTTTCTGGGGAGGTTCAAAGTCACATTTATTGGGTTCACATTTCTGTCCATAAATATCTGTCTTGCTCTCTCCTAGATGGGCAAAGGAAGGGAATGCCTCTAGCAATTGAGACGTTCCATCCCCCCAGGAGGCAGCCAAATGAACACGGGATCTCCATGAACAGTCCATGATGACTGCATGTACACTCTGCATTGGATGTCACTAAAAAGATTTCTTGAACTTTGTATAGTTTGTGTGTCTTGTAGAAGCTGACGCCTTTTAGTCGTCCAGATGACATGTCTCCTCATCTTCTTTTGTGGTAACGACTGGATATTATGCTGGTTGAAAACACATGTAGTTATCCATTGGTATGGTAATTTGAGCAGAAACTTTTTTTATAGGTCATATATGGCTCAATGCAGCTTCTTGTGTACTCCTGTAGGAAAACTTTTAAAGTTAATAAAAGGCCCACTGATGAAGGGTTATTAGCACTTAGAGTGCATTCAGGCAATATGTCATATGTGAAAACAACTGATCTATTCTCAATCTATTCTTTCAAGCAAGAGGATTTAAATATTGTTGTGATTTGTGGTGCTATTTTCACCACTTGTGACTTATGAGCCCCCCACATAGGTACTTTCACAAGCTGACTACGTCTCACAAAAGGTTGAGATGTCTCCATTTCAAAGATGCTTGCATGAGTCCAAAATGCACAAACACTCTTTATTGTAAGTCCACCTACTAGCAAGGCCAGTCCAAGGTATCTTGCTACCTGAGATGAATGACATCTCCCAATTCCACACAGATGCTGACTGCACTGGTATGATATTTGAATACTGATGTCCCGGTGCTTAATGCAGGCTGTACCACACACACATCCTTGTGGTCCAATAGAATGGAAGAGTTGATGGGGTTGCTCCAGAGGAAGACCTGGGATCTGGTTTTACTAGCAGATAGTACCCAGTATCTACTGCCTGGGGCAGCCATCTTCCTTTTCTGGCAGAACAGCCAGAAAAGTCTTCCTTGGAGAGATGTGTAGGACATTCTTGAGATACAGTATAAAGTGGCATGGAAATGCCTCAGTTCTCATGAATTGTCATAGTCTTTCATTTACAACACATGAGCAGGGCTGTTAATGATAGGACATTTTGAAGGTCATTCATTGATAGGGTCGCCATGAGTCAGAAGCAACTTGATAGCACATGACAACATAACTATACAAAATGTATCCATTTTGACACACCAAGCCATTTTGACACTTCAGCTTAAGGACAAGGGTCACTTTGTACTTCCAACCATTCTGTGGTAACTCCCTTTTCAAGTTTTCTTGCCACACTGCCCACTTTAAAATATATTGTTTAGTGAATTACACAGGAAGGGCTGTGAAAAACAGAAGTGAGTGAGGAAACAAAGCTGCTGTACCAGTACGGAACGAGGCTCTTTGGTTCGTCCATACAATGTTCTGTCTTAGAGTAGGAGAGGGGCAGGAAAATTAGGCAGAAAAGAATCTGGCAAAGTAGACAATCTCCTTCCCAACTCCATCACTGACCTAGATTTTGTATGGTTTCAAATCCCGGTGTTAGAGACTAGCCACATTATTTACTTAGTAATCAGCCAGGCTGAGGACAACCTCCGTTTCCTCACAGACAGCCCAATTCTAACTGCTCCTTCTCATAGTTCCTGGGGGTATATAGTGATTGCCAGAAAGCCACACTGAGGAAGAAAGGCCACATGGGCAAAAGGCTTAAACAGGCCTGAACCCAGCAAGTTTCCCGAAAACTTCAAAGTCCTGGATTATGAGATTTCCACAAGCTAAGAGTGTATGGTAGCATCCATCATAAGATACCAGGCATTTCCCCAACTGCAGATGTTGTGTGCACACACAGCTCCACAACTAGAAATACCAACAACGTTGCTTCTGCCATCATATTAAGTAAGCTATCATGGTGTCTCCAGCTCTGCCTTTCTAAATACATGGAAATATGATAAGCAGTGCCTACAGGGTCTTGAGGATTAGACATAGAGGGTCAGCTTTTTCAGATGCTGAATATGAAAACCTATTTCTGGGATTCCCATATATTGCATTCCTTGGCTCTTCTCTCTCTTGCCCATTTCCATCACCTACAGAGTATGGAATGGTCCAGGATGTAACCCTTTCCTTATATTCTTCTCTACCCCCTAGGTAGGACGCCATGTGTATGCAACTCCTTTTCTCTTGCAAGCTGGTCTTCCACTAGCAAATCTTAGGAAAGGACTAATCAGAGTAAAAACAAGCTGTTCCATGTGAGGGGCCCTCCTCCCTGCCCCATTATCAGAAGTGGTATACTTGGTGGAAATGTGACTTTCTTCACTGCAGCATCCGGTGGTGGAACACCCTTCTCTTGGAGTCTTGAACACTGCCAACACTGGAAATGGGAAGGTGCCTGCAAATGTCACCATTCTATGTGGGCAAATCCCTAAGAGGGATAAATTAAAAGCAAGGGTGTAACTAGATGGTTGATTTATCTTGGCCTGGATTAATCTAGATCATGCAAAACAGTGCTTTAAGCTGTGGAATGTCATTTGGGTGATCCTTACATCGACATGTAAAGATCGACCACAGTACACCACAAGAGACCCTGTTTAGCATAATCTAGACCAATTTTCTCTCCCTTTAAAGGGGAAGGGGAAAAAGAAATATAAAGCTTCCTTCCTTCTCTCCCATGGAGGGGAAGGAGACAAACGTTTCCATTCTCCTTTAATGTTGCTAACTGACACAGTGCATCAGTAATGCTTTGAAAAGGCTTTTTTAAAAAGTATTTTCAAAGCATTCCCAATGTGTTAGCAACAATTTAAAAGAAATAGTAGTCTTCCTTTTCCATCCTCTCTGCAGGGGATGGGGAAGGAAGTTTTCCATTTCTCAAGCTTGTTGAGTCAGGCCATGGTCACACTAGCAAAATGTCCCCCTATTTTCTTACATCTTTTACTCCCTGAGCAGTTGCGCATTGCAGTCATGTGATGTATATCCTGGGGTGTGCGTTCTGATGTGGTTTTGAATTATCATAACATTTCCCTAAATTTGATGTGATATTTCTTTCTGGGTTGTTTGTGTCTCTGAAGTCCCCCTTTTTTAAAAAAAAATCATTACATTGATGTTTTGGATACATTTCCATGATGGATACGAGTTTCTCTGCTGCTTTTCTGCCTATTGCAGCAGAGAAACCTGTAGTTAGGCTTTATTTTCATTGCAGCTCTACCAGGAGGTTCCCTAGAAGGAAAACATGAAAGAGCTCAGAGGAAGGAGACCACCTGGTGGAAGGATCCACAAATAAGTGAAGTGCAGAGGCTGATGACATAATTTTTCCAATGCACTGACACTCCACTTGCTAAAAAAAAAAAAAAAAAATTAAAAATAAAGGGACATGCGGGCAAACAACATCACTGGTGGAAGCCATACAAGAAAAGCTTGTCAGAAAAAGTATTGGAACAGCTGTGTACACAGGACACCACTGTAATTGTTGCACAATGAATCCTGCAACAAAAAAGTAGAAGCCTCCCAGCAGGTGGGATTTGATGCAGAGATAGCATGGAGGGCAACAAAAGAACTGATAATGGTCGTATGTCATCTGAACCAAAAAAAAAAAAAAAAAGAGGTTGAAATTCATGTGGAGTAACTTGGAAACATTTTGCCGGTATGACTGCAGCTTCACTTAAACAGAGGGACAGCTTAAGCCATCCACTTTGGTTCAATCCCAGCCATCACACATGCTGGAATTACCAAAAACGATCTTATTCGCACAATATAGTATATATATATATTCCCAAACAGTAGCTCCTGACAGGGACCCCAAAATATGTAGATTGGGGGTGGACTAGTTTGCAATGACACATACATGTTTTGATCACTGGGAAAAGCAGAGCACCAGCCAGTCCCAACTGGGACCAAACCATGGGACAAATGCCCATCTAGTCACACCTTTATTCTTACAGGTAACTCTCTGTAAGACTGTGTGTGACACAGATGAAGGCTTGGTCTCGCACAAATAAAGGGTTGGTCTGTCCACAGTCACAGAAGCAGGTCTGAATCATGCACTCATTCATTTAGTAAAGGCACTTTTTTAAAAAGTCACTTTAAGAACATATGATAGAAATACTTTAAGTAAGAGTAGTGAAAGACAGAGCATGCTTATTGTCATGTTCATTTATGCTAATAGTAGTCTAATTATAATGACATCTCTCTATGAAAGAATTCACTCACCTCTCTCCTTTAGCTCTCAAAGAGTGTGGCACCTGTTTTTAAATACCTATTCACTGAGTTTTTTGAAAACAAAATAAGACAAACCAAACCAAATTGCAACATCATTCTCTTCTGTCATTTGAAAAGAAATAATGAAGGGAAAAATCATCTCCACAGATGGGGACTCAATTGTTTCTATCACCACATAAAGAGGTCTCCCAAACAATGCTATACTTATTGAAAAAGCAGAAATGTAAAGCATGATAGCATGACAAAGAAATGAAGAAATAACATTCTCAACATTGGTTTATGGAACTTCCCATTAAATCTTGTCTTTTGATACATATTCTTTTTGATTTAATAGTAAGTGCAATTTCATTTGCAAGTACTTGATCAAAATCTCCAGATGTATGGTATAACATTTTAAGCAGAAGGTACTTCTGCAAATAACTGTTCAATTTGAAAGCCAAAGATTACTGCCTTGTACAAAAAATGGATGACAAATATGTACATATTTATTGAAGGGAAGGGGTGTAGTTAAGTGGGGGAGAACATGCTTTACATGTAAAATATACTAGGTAATTCTCTACAATCTCCAAGGACCAGTGGGATAGAGGCTGCTAACTGAAAACCTGAACCAGTGTGTTGCAGTGCTTGGAATTTGGGGTTATGACTTAGAAGTCATGGGTTCAAATCCCCACTCAGTCTGCAGCGATCGCCGGATAGTCCCTAGGGACTTTTGAGGGCGCAAGCGCTCTTTGCCCTACACCCCGGAAGGCACCGAGACCATATGTTAAATATCGCGATGTTCTGCGAGGGTGGAGAGCATAGGTTATTTAAGGGCTCTCCACCCTCGCATCGCCCTCTCCTTTTCATGGGCAGCTGATCCGGGAGGAGATCTCTATCTGGCTGCTTTGGCTGGCTGTTATCGGCCCGATCTTTTTGCTGCGCAGTTCAACGGAGGACGGGGTGGTGGCATCTGCTCCACCCAGGACTGAGTTCTTTCTTGTTTAATTTCACTTGCAATTCTAGTTTAATTATAATATTTGTTTAGTATTGCTTGGTTTTGGGGGCAGATTAAAGGAGCAGCGGCGGCGCCAAGGTGCGGCGCCGCGCGGCGGCGCGGGCGTTTATTTTGATTTTGAATAGTTGTTCCTTATTTACAGGCTGTATAATATTTAGGCAATCGTTTAGGATTTCACGTATTGGGGCTTGTAATTTTGATTTACTGGGGTTTTTGGTACGTTAAGGGCTATCAGTTTAGCCGGGCGGCCATTTTGTTTTGCCTCATGGCTCGCGTCCGCCATTTTGGGTCCTTATTGCAGTTTTTTATAATTTTATATTGTTCAGTTTAGAGTTAATTGGTAAATAGATCACTAGCTTTTGGTTATTGGGAGTTCATAGTAGAAGTTTGAATGTTGGGGAGACAAGTTGATTGGTTTTGATAAATTAATAATTATTTACTTTACTTGGGGGTACTGTTAATTAAGGGTATTATAGAAGTGAAATTGAGATTGCATTATAGTGTTGATTGAATTATCTGTTTTTATTTAATTAAGCCTTGACGATTACTTGATAGTTAAAATAATAATAATAATAATAATAATAATAATAATAATAATAATAATAATAATAATAATAATAAATAAATAAATAAATAAAATATTAAAAAATAAAAATAAATAAATAAATAAATAAAAATTTATATATATATATATATATATATATATATATATATAAATAGATAATTAAAAAAAAGTTTAAATAGCAATTATAATAATAGTAAGGATTGAAGAGTGATATTGATATATACTTTTAATATTAATAATATAAAATATAAGGACTAAGGGCTTGGAACTTGTCCTCTGGGGAGGTCAGTTTGAAGTTGGCTTGCGCTCTTAAGTGTACATAACTGAGCATTATAATGGCCTCAAAAAAGGGGCGTGGAAACAAAGGAAAGAAGCCTGCACCTAAGAGACAGGCGCCCCAGCTGTCGCCTCCTTCATCTTCTTCGGATGAGGAATCATGGCCAGTTTGGGAAGAGCTGCAGAAAAAATTGTCGGTTCTTGAAGCACGCAGGTTGGGTGTGCAGGCTGTACAGCAAACAGGAGTGCAACCTCGTAGGTCAGCCAGGGAGGCCAAGAGCCTGAGAAAAGCTAGGCTGAGATCTGTTGCACAGGAGTTAATGGAGAGATGTCTCGCTCTTGAGACTCAACAGGGCGTGGAACCGGCTGAAGGAGATTTGGCCATCACTTCGAGGAGGCGTAATTCCGGGAAAAGGAGGTCGTCTACACCTGGGACATCGGAATCTTCCTTCCTTTCTCCGGAGGGGAACCAGGGAGCGGAGGAAGCCTGTCCTTCGACCTCACAACAGTTGGAGGAGCCAGCTCGAGCCTCTACTTCAGTGGGTGAGTCAGCAATTGCACCTGACACCCAGGCTTATGCAGCCGCCTGGCCTTGGGCCGCTGGCTTACCTGGTAATTACCCTGCATACACACCCTACACGGCAGGTAACATAGGGTCACCCAATTTGACCTTTTCTTATGCTAACCCACAGTGGACTGGCTGGGGCCTGCCCCTTGGTAATCAGTTCACACAGGCCCAGCCTGAGCAACCACATTTGGTAGGAGCCTGGCCGTACCCTGCTGTGCCAAACACAGGATACAACTCAGTGCCTTTAATGGCGCTGCCGTATGGGGATTACTCGATGCCTTTGGGGGATCATCTGACCCCCGCTACGAAGGAAAAAATATGGAGAGGCGAATACCTGGACGTGTTTGACCTTCTTAACAGAGAGATCGACAAGAAGGATATAGACAAGGATGACGAAACGGAAAAGGAAAAACGCAGGAGAAAGAAACCTGAGCGGACCTGGGCCAATTGGCTCCCGGGCTTCCTTATATATGCAGGCGTAATTGTGAAGGTTCAGCCTTGGAGGGCCCAAGCCCTCTTCCAGTACATAGACATAATTTATAGGGCTTATACCGACTTTGCCGGCCAGGCATGGCTGATGTACGACCAGGCATTCCGGATGAGGAGCGCTATTCAGCCTAACTTGAGGTGGGACGAGCCTCAACCTGGGCTGTGGCTCCAGCACATGACGCCTGCCAGACCACATGCGGGAGATAGGTTCGATAGCGGACACTTGAATAGAAAGGTGGCTACGATGCAAACTCCCCGCCTTGGTGCGGGGCAGGCGGTTCAACCTCGCCTGTTTTGCTTCCAGTACAACACAAGGGGGAATTGTACAAAAAAGCCGTGCAAGTTTCGGCACGAGTGCCTTAGTTGCGGAGGGCAACACCCCAGCATGCATTGCTTCAAAGCAGGAGGCATGCGGCATGACAGGGGCACTGGGGGGCCCAAGAAACCCAATAGTGGCGGGGGTAACCCTGGAAAAGGGGCCCAGCCCAATTAAAATTAAGATTCTAGAGGAATGGTTACAGTCTTATCCATATAGGGAACAGGCCAGTTATTTACTGAATGGCTTTAAATCTGGATTTAGAATCCCAGCCATGGGGGAACGTAAGGCGTTTAAGGCACGCAACCTCCGTTCTGTTATTGGAATGGAGGACATAGTGCAAAAGAAAATCGATAAAGAAGTGAAGGAGGGTAGGGTCCTGGGCCCTTTCACATCCCCACCCATAGAGAACTTACGGGTCTCTCCTCTGGGCATAGTTCCAAAAAAGGCACCAGGTGAATTTCGCTTGATTCATCACCTGTCCTTCCCTCAAGGGGCGTCAGTTAATGATGCCATCCCTGCTGACTTATGTTCTGTGCGATACACATCATTTGATGAGGCTGTGAACATGGTTAAAAAATGTGGGGTGTGGGTGGAGCTGGCAAAATGTGATATTAAATCAGCATTTAGGATTTTGCCAGTTCACCCCCTTGATTTTAATTTACTAGGCTTTCAATTTAGGGGTTTGTTTTACATCGACAGGGCTCTACCCATGGGCTGCTCAGTCTCATGCGCTGCTTTTGAGACTTTTAGTACTTTTATTGAGTGGAAGATTAGGCAGAGAGTGCGTAGCAAGGCTACGGCCCATTACCTCGATGATTTCCTTTTCTGTGGGAAAAGGAACTCGGGGGAATGCAGGAGCATTCTTACTGCATTCCAAGAGCTGGCTGTAGAGCTTGGACTGCCCTTAGCGGAAGAGAAAACGGAAGGGCCGTCTACGGCCCTGACATTTTTAGGGATAGAATTAGATACTATCCAGCAGACGTCACGTCTGCCTCAGACTAAATTGCAGGATCTACGGTCCAGAATTGAGGTTTTGCGGCTTAGGAAAAAAGCTACCCTCAAGGAGTTGCAGGAAATTGTGGGTCATTTAAATTTTGCCTGCAGGGTAGTGGCGCCGGGTTGAGCGTTTCTTAGACGCTTATGCGCGGCCATGAAGGGGCTTCTGAGACCCACTCATAGGACAAGATTGACTCAGGGTATAAAAGAAGACCTTAGGGTTTGGAGTCACTTCCTCCAGAGTTTCAATGGAATCTCCTTTTGGAGGGTTGACAGGGGGCTGCAAGCTGAGTTTCAGGTACATTCAGATGCGGCCGGGTCCCTTGGTTTCGGCATCTATTTTAGGGGCAGGTGGTGCTATGGTTCTTGGCCCGAGGCTTGGCACCAGGACGGCACCACTAGAGACCTGACGTTTTTGGAATTTTTTCCAATCGTCGGTGCTCTATGGATCTGGGCCGAAGAATGGTCGAATTCAGTTGTTCGATTCTGGTGTGACAATCAGGCAGTCGTGCATATTGTAAACAACCTTACATCGCGCTCGGATCGAGTAATGCACTTGGTCCGAGCCTTCACGTTGCGGGCACTACAGTTTAATATACTAATACATGCCCGCCACGTCCCGGGTATAGACAACAGAATAGCAGATGCTCTATCGCGTCAACAGATGGAGCTGTTCAGGGAATTAGCGCCAGAAGCCAGGGAGTTGCCAGAAGTTCTTCCTCCGGAGGTCTGGCAGATTGGCGGGAGGACGCGTCTCGAGCTATAGGCTTGGCCTTGGCCCCCAGGACGAGGAAGGGTTACCAGGCCGTAAGTATAGAATTTGAGGACTTTAGAAGTTCAATTGGGTTAGAGATGGTGTGGCCAGCCCCGACGGAGCACATTCAGCAATTTATGGTGAGCCTCTACAGGAAAGGGTTGGCTCCTGGTACCATACAAGGTAGGTTATCAGCCTTGGCCTTTTACTCAAAGGTAAATGGCCTTAAGGACTTTTCGAAGGATTTTAGGATTAAGAAAATGTTGGAGGGCTGGTCCAAGGAAAGGGGTAGAGTAGGGGACTCACGAGTCCCCATCTCACCATCAATCCTTGAACAATTAGGTTGCCTTTGGTCTGAACTGTGCAGGGATGAATACGAGGAGGCATTATTCAAGGCAGCTTCTTTGACTGCCTTTTTCGCGGCACTTAGGATTAGCGAGCTTGTGGCTGGAGGAAAGGCAGATACATCAAGGACTGCCTTGCAGTGGCAGGATGTTAGAGTTATGAATGACAAAGTAGGGATCTTTATAAGGCGATCCAAGGCCGACCAAACAGGTAAAGGGAGACAATTAGTTTTGGGATTATGTAGCTTGGCAGGTATATGCCCGGTTCGGGCTGTTAAGGCATACATTGCCAAGCGGGGACAGGAGGTAGGTTACTTTTTTCAGCACGTGGATGGGTCACCTTTGACACGGTACCAATTTTGGAGATTGACGGATTTGGCCCTTAATAAAGTAGGCGTAGCAGGTCTAAAATTTGGCACCCATTCATTTCGGATAGGGGCAGCGTCCACTGCAGCAGCCTTGGGTTATAGCCCTGATGATATTAAACAGTTAGGCCATTGGTCTTCTGCCAGTTACAAAAAGTACATCAGGACACTTCCTGACGCATAGGTAGGGGCCTGGTCTTGTCTTAACAGGTCCCCCTGGGTCGGGAAGGAGATGGCAGATAACGATCATCGGCCATAGTTACGTCTACTGGGCAGAACGGCATGCCTCTGCATCTTCATGGGGGACTGATCTGGGGCTTGGAACCCAGGCAGTCATTAGTTGGAAGGGGCTAAGAGGTATGCAGTGGTCCCAATTCTGCAGGATGGCGGACTTTGGTCAGTTCCCACCGGATGTACTGGTCGTGCACCTTGGAGGCAATGATTTGCCTAGGAGTACAGGTAAGGCCTTGATCCTGGACATTCGTCATGACCTTAGTTGGTTGAATGCCAGGTATCCTTTGATGAGGATCGTATGGTGAAATATTATTTTTCGGTTAGCCTGGCGAGGCTGTGTGAGGACTTTTGCAGTTAACAAGGCCCGGCGGGGCGTTAATAAAGAAATTTGCAGATTTGTCTGCAACGGCCTTGGATCGGTCATCGGACATCCTAGGATCCAAGTTGGAAAACCTGAGTTTTTCAGGGTGGACGGGGTTCACTTGTCTGACATGGACCTGGACATATTTTTAGAAGACATCAAAGGGGGCCTGCTTGTCGAGCTCGAGCGGCTCTGTGGCGGGCATGGGACTTAGCCTAACTAGTCCCTATGCTGTGGCGGGTAGTGCGGAAATAACAGGTTTTTTCTCGGTGTGTCCCCATCTGTAACATCTGGTAAGCCAACAGCGCATGCAACCTCCCGGTACTGCGGATCGTGCGATTACAGTGCCGGTGGTGGGCGCATGCGCTGGGCCACTTCCGGACCAATGGTCATCGGCTAAAGATGGCTTGAGGTCGGGGGGTGTTTGATTAGTGGCTGATCAGGTTCCTGCGGTCTTGGCACCGCTGAAACTTGGGGCCGGGGACTCGCCCATTTATGTAGATAGGGGTATCGGCATACCCCCGCCTTTTACCTGTTTCCGCACTACTGCAGGCCCCCTCTCTTTTTTCTCAATTCTTGCATTTGGCAGAAATTTAATAAAGTGGCCCAATTTTAATCCATATCGTTGTCTTGTGTCTTTATTCCGGGGTTGGGAGGGCAATGCAGCGATCGCCGGATAGTCCCTAGGGACTTTTGAGGGCGCAAGCGCTCTTTGCCCTACACCCCGGAAGGCACCGAGACCATATGTTAAATATCGCGATGTTCTGCGAGGGTGGAGAGCATAGGTTATTTAAGGGCTCTCCACCCTCGCATCGCCCTCTCCTTTTCGCGGGCACCCACACGCCCTCCCCTTTTTCTAGTGTGATTCTTTTGGTCGCCTTTTATGGGGCCGGATAGGAATTTTTGACCTCCATCCTGATTGGCTGCTGGATGGGGGGATTTTTCGCCTATCCCACACTGGAATGGGGTTTGTTGGCATTTGGGTTTATTTTTGGTCACTTTGGCGGGTAGTGCGGAAATAACAGGTTTTTTCTCGGTGTGTCCCCATCTGTAACATCTGGTAAGCCAACAGCGCATGCAACCTCCCGGTACTGCGGATCGTGCGATTACAGTGCCGGTGGTGGGCGCATGCGCTGGGCCACTTCCGGACCAATGGTCATCGGCTAAAGATGGCTTGAGGTCGGGGGGTGTTTGATTAGCGGCTGATCAGGTTCCTGCGGTCTTGGCACCGCTGGAACTTGGGGCCGGGGACTCGCCCATTTATGTAGATAGGGGTATCGGCATACCCCCGCCTTTTACCTGTTTCCGCACTACTGCAGGCCCCCTCTCTTTTTTCTCAATTCTTGCATTTGGCAGAAATTTAATAAAGTGGCCCAATTTTAATCCATATCGTTGTCTCGTGTCTTTATTCCGGGGTTGGGAGGGCAAATAGAATTCACTTTCACTTTCTTAGCATGACCGACCTCACAGAATTGTTGTGAGGATAAGTGGGGAGAAGAACAATGTACAACACCTTCAGCTCAGGTGGAATACATGGCAGGATGGAAAGTCAATAAAAAAATGAAGATGATGAAACAAACACCATGCAGAGCCACTGCCAGGCAATGTAAACTAAATTGAGTGGATTGGATCAATGATAAGAACATAATAAGAGCTCTGCTGGATCAGGCCAAGGGCCCATCTAGTCCAGCTTCCTGTATCTCACAGTGGCCCCACCAGATGCCTCTGGGAACACATCAGAGAACTAGATACCTGTCTCCTGATACGACTCCCCTGCATCTGGCATTTTGGCATGATCTGACTCAGTATAAAGAGGATCTCTCCTCATGCCAAAAAATCTGCCACAAGACTAACATACGCCTATATCAAGATACTGTGGTCATTCCTGGGTTTCTGAGCCGTGTTTCGCATATGCACCTGTACACAGATTAACATGTTTAAAAAATTAAGTGTGTAAAGTGGTATTTAATAAACAGAAAAAATATATATGTATTTTTTAAGCTAGAATGTATTCAGTTCTTGATAAAATCCTAAACTGTTGCAAAGATGGTTATTTCACTTGGCCCAATTTGCATTAATAACATAATAAATGTTTTGAGGAGGTCTGTACATTGATATTTGAAAAATCTCCCTGCATTTTAAATTTTCTAGAGCTAGCAACAAATATACAGCTATGAGTTAAGCCTTGGCATATATTAGATAAAGGAAGAAATATTAGGCTTCAGGCAGCAAACTGGAAGGCCAGAAGCTTGTCCAGGTTTTAAGATATTCATGGAGAGGCCTTTGTCTTAGCCCTGGCCACCATCTATTCCCCCAGTACCTGAGGCAGAAAAAAGGTGTCTCCCATGCACAATCCCATTTGTCATACAGGGTTGCTGAGGGCCCCTCAGAACATGGTACAATTCCACCCCCACAAGCACTTTCAGGGGAACAGGGGTGAAGGGGGAGCAAAGGCGCTGGGGACCACATTTGGGACCCTGAGGCTGCAAGCAAACAACAGACCACATGTGACCCACTTCTGCTCTACAGGGTTTCAACTGCAAGTTCTGCCCCAACCATGTGCAAGGACATATCCCTGTGTATGTATAAGGTGGATACATGCATGCAAGCTGTAGACATATAAGCTCGTATGTTTGGTCCCCAACTGTACAAAGTGACCATGCACAGAGAGAGATTGTGCCATCACAGCAATCCCCTCCACTCATACCTTTATGTAGGACTGGGCAAAGAATTTGTTCCAATTAGAGATGGGCAGGAACTGCCAGTTCGGTGGATGGCCAAAAAGGTATTCCGCTTTTTATGCACCCCGCCCCCGCCCCCGGTGGGCACCACTCAGAAGCAGCATCCTCAGTTCCCTGCCCCACCTCCTCCAATAAGTGCTTCTGAGTGGGCACCTGCTGGAGGGGGCAGGGTGCTGAACCACAGAATATCTGTTTGGATATCAGCCGAACCAGCACGAATCGTCGAACCAGTAGTTCATACCCATCTCTAGTTCCAATCCATTTTTTCTATAGAATTTACACAATTCACACTTCCCAGAATCAATGAGGCTTGGAAAGGCCTGGACTCCATACATTTAAAACGTCATGATGCAATTTATTCAGCAACCAAAACACTTGGGAAAACTGTTCATTAGAAGAATATCCGCAAATACATTTTAGTGGGAAAGAAATGTGAATCTTTTTAAAGTGTACATATAGTTGCTTAAAAAAAACACATGCACAGACATACAAAAAAATTGGCAGTAAACAAACACATATTTCACAATCTGATAAAAATATGAATAAGCTTCAGTGTGGGAAGCAGAGGCTAGCTTGACTTTTACAGATTCGCACATCCATTTGTATAATAACTGAATCAGGTGAATAGTGCTGTCTATATTTTCCAAAAGTGCTACTTTGAGGCACATGAATGGAAGATGGAAGTTTTCTATACATAGCATAACATAAAACTGGGACTGTGGCTATATTTATTCACATTCCAGAAATTCAGTATGGGAAATGGTTATAGAAAAGTACATTTTCCACAGTTTTATTGTATTTTGATCTTTATGTGTGCAAATGACCAGCTTCTTTTTGTCTCTGGGATGACAGTAAATTTGGAGTTGACCTCGGAACCCTTCTCAAAATTGAGCTGACCTAGAAGTCATGGTTAGGTAAAGCTCAGTTATAATAGAACTTGAAAATCAATAGGTTCTACTTTACAGGGTCATGATAAAGTCCTTGTGGTTTCAATGGCAAAATGATATTTGGATTTTGTAAAGGGTTTCTCCCCTGCCTCCCTTGTCAATTAACTTTCTTTTGGAACAATCATCTTTTTACACCTTAGAAATTGTGTTTTGAAAGCATTCACTGGTCCTTCTTAAAAGAAATGTACTTACAAAATGACAGTTTCAAGTAAAAGGTCCTGCATAATATGATTGTTGCTGGGAAATGATTGAGAACTTACATGTTCTACAAGATGTGAAGAGAAGCAATGCATGGGCATAGTCTAATCCTTCTTTTGTCACAATTACATAGGCACAGCCCTCCTTTGATTTTTCTGGGCACAGCTCCCCAAACACTCAGCAATGGGGCATGGAGGCCAATAGAGTGGGAGCCAAGGGGGTGGGGGAGAAAGGGTGAACTGGAAAAATACTCTGAGAAGCAGTGGAGAGAATGAGCTGTGGTACTGAGTCATCACCATTTATAATTTCAAGGAAGACTTTCCGATATTCTTATTTCAGATGATTGTTTCACCTCCCTTTATGCAGCTTGGCTAGATAGCTCAGTGGTTCAGATATCTGGCCGTGGAGCCAGAGATTGTGAGTTCAATTCCCCACTGTGCCTCCTATGAGAAGAGCCAGTCTGTGTAGTCATGGGTAAGCTGCACCGTCCCGGGATGCCCCCAAAAGAAGGGAATGGTAAACTACTTCTGAATACTCTATACTTTGAAAACTCTGAAAAGGGTTGTCATAAGTCAGAATTGACTTGACAACATGCATTAGTATAATAAAGTTTAATCCCAAGGAGCAACCTGCTGACAAGAAAATAGATATATACTACTGACCCCTCCTCAATAACTGATAGCACAAGGGAAATGCTTGGTTTAAGAGCTGCATCTTTAATAACCATTCTTAAGGGGCTGAAACAAGTACAAATAACTTGCATCACATACTTGCAGGTACCACCATGCAACTTATATAATATCAGCAACCCATGTTCCTAAGTTACCCTACAGCCTCCATTTACTCATGGGATGCAGGTTCTGTACACCACACTCTCCACCAGCTGATGATGCAGGTTCTGTACACCACACTCTCCACCAGCTGATGCACTTAATGTCTTGTTCACTCAGTATCTCCTCTTGTAGCTGCAGTTACTACCTAAAGGAATAAAGCCAAAGGCATTTAGTTCAAAGCAAAGATGTGAAGAAATTTTGGCAATGGCTTGTTTGTTCATGAGAAAGCTCATGTCAACACATTGAGACAGCCTGATGATGATTCTCTAACCCCTCTTGAGTGTAGATCATGGGATGGGGTGTGGGAGAGAAGACATTGTATTTGGCTATTCTGTAACATGTGATTTCTCACTTCCAGAAAGACAAGTTCTTTCTTTCTTTGAGAATTTCACATTTTGCACAAAATGCAAAAGTGCAAAACTAGGTTGTTGTTTCTAATCACACTTGCACAGCAAGAAAAATAGGATAGAATGATTGATAAAGAAGAAACAAACATTACTCTATGCAAGAAGTGAACACGTTTCTATATTGTTCATTTTTCAGAAATGCACATATATGATCCTACAAATGCAACAAAATGCCTTCGACTAATTTTAAAAAAAACCCTTCTAATGGGAAGAATCAAAGTTATGTGGTTTCTTTGTTTGTTTGTTTGTTTATCGCACAAGCCCAAATCAGGCTAGGATTAATATCCAGAGTAAAGGCCCCTACATCCCAAACTGTCATTGTGTAAGGGGAAAAACCATAATTCTGACAGAAAAACAACAACAACCAACCACCAAATCTCTGGCTGCATGTGTCAAAATTTCAGGCCTGATAAAGTGTGGGGCATGTGTTTGTCACTGATTGCACCACAAGTTTGTTTTCAATGAGCAAATCTGAATTATTCCATGCTTTGGAGAAACAGCTAGGAGAACTCAGTTCTTTATCAGAACAATCCTTGCTAGACTTCATCTGAAGGAGGGGGAAAACCACCACTGATGGAGCAGAGCGGCAGTCAGAGCTACTTTTCCTAGAGTATTCAGTGGTAATATACTGCCTCCACGGCACTGAGGTGTTGGGCTTCTTCTTCAGCAGGATGAAGTTACTATAAGGCTTACTTAAATCTGGGAAGAATTTGCACTCAGAATACACTTCTCCCTTAAACAATGCTGAGATTAGGGGTGCAGGACCACCATGTCGTTCAAAATTCATGCATAACTGCTATGTTCCTCAAAACATAACTACAAAGCATACACAGTTGATTAACAGACACACACACATGCACACACAGACCTCTCCTGACCCACATCAGTCTCCCAGCATTCCTCCGCACTCCCCTGGCTGCCATGTGGAACCATCATGATATTAAAGGGGGCTGCAGCAGTGCCAACAATAGGGCCCTAGTTGAGCCCAAGACCCCGCTTTCTCTTATTTATTTATTTATTTATTTATTTATTTATTTATTTATTTATTTATTTATTTATTGAGAGAGAGAGAGAGTTATTGGAGAAAAAATTTGCATAGCCAAAATCATGCTGATTTTTTTTCCCAGTAGGAGATGTTTTGCAACCACCAATACCACTGCCTTCATCTAATTCTGAATGTGTCATGTGTCTCCATCATCATTTTAAAAATATCCCTACTTGGGAAGGGGAGAAATGTTCACATTTTAAGAAGGTTCCGGTTTTGTCTTGTGTGTGAGAGAGAAAGAGAGAGTAAGTGGACAGAAACAGCTACCTTAGTTTCCCCAAATTCCTTTTTAATTAAACAAAAAACTTTGTAATTAAAAGTTTGGACACAAATCTGGCCATATTTATTGTATTCTACAAACCAAAGTAAACAGCCCTGGACTTCTCTGAAGATCTACAATTAGACGTACAACATAAAGGTGTAATTAACCAATTTAAATGCAAGCGATGAAATTGCTGGATGAAGAAGAAATTGTCTATGCTCTTTGCAGACTGAAGAGTGTAGAATATTGAAATGCTGATTAATTTTTAAAGATGACATCACCAAATGTTGCTAAAAGAACTACACAATACAACAAAGAGATACCAGAAAGTATTTTTAGATATTTCTAGACACCTCTCTTGGGATACCTCACTATTTCAGTCATAAACTGCTGCTCTTAATTTAGGGTGAATTTCTTGCCTTCCTTAGAGCCAGCTATACTGATTGACTGATTATTTCTGACATTTGTCTGCTGCCCCACAACACAGAGTTTTCTGGGTAAAAACAGACACAAACAGTCAGGAATCCATGCAATTCTGGGCTTGTGATTCACCCTGGGAGGGAGGGGCAACATGGGTACATTTGAAACTACTGCAAGAGGCTGTGAGAAAGGATGTGGCAGACCTGTCCTTGCCCAGTCTCTTGCAAACAAGGCATACTGGGGAGGTTGAGATGGATACTTTCAGGTAATTTTGCCAAAACAGACATGCAAAAATTGACAGGGGAACTCTTCGGCACACCAATTCCACCTTCCTTGGCAGTACTTTAGAACCAAATCTATCTGCTGGAGCTCATGCCTACAGAGCCATCTAATGTACCAGCCACTACAGTATTCTAAATGGTTCTTATAGATGCACTTTAGTATGTTTCAGGGAAGATGGTTAAAGAATAAAAAATGTAATATATAAGGCAGAAGCAAAGGCGTAATGATGAGTGTGAAAGTGTGCTTGGATGAGAAGACAGCTTGGCACTCCAGTAGCTTCATCCACTGTGCTCTACCACCAAGTTCATCATGTTCTTTTCTTCAGCTCATGATCATCTGAATCTAAGTTGTATTATATATATAATATATATCTATATATCTATATATCTATATATCTATAGATCTATAGATATCTATCTATCTATCTATCTATCTATCTATCTATCTATCTATCTATCTATCTATCTATCTATCTATCTATCTATCTATCTATCTATCTATCTATATCTGGAAGGAATGTAGACTCCCCACTGTTGAGAGCTGGTTCTCACCTTTCATTACTATTTCTCATTCTTTCAAAAAAAATTAAAAAAATCTCCCTTTCTTTCTGAGACATGTTTGAAAATGGATCTACATTAAATTTTAGATTTTGAACAATTTGCAGATATGGATTCAAAACTTTCAAGAACAGGGGAAAAATCTTTTCTTTTCAGAAGTGAAGGGGGGCGGGAAATCAACCAGGGAATAAGAATTTCTCAGATAGATTATGGCCTAAACTATATTTTTAGAAAGAATGAGGAAAATTTGCAGTGTGGTGGTTTTGTTGCTGAATGACTCCGCAACTCAGCCAGTGTTTAGATGGGATCATTCTTAACAAATTAAGGCAGAGTTCAATCAGCAAATAGCTTTTTTTTTTTAAATTAAATTATATAACAGACAAACAAACAACACATACAAAACATACACGGAGGGAAGTGTTTACCATACTGTATGTAATCTTGACTGCTTAACCGCATTACAGTACTAAAATCTTTAACCTATGTTGTATTCTCTGCTCATGTTTATTTCTGGGCTCAGTCAACAAACATTTTTCCATTTTCTTTAGCAAAACTTGTCAAATTCTCAGATAATATCTCTAACAGGCTATCCCATTTTAAGCCCAGATCAACCTTATAACTAAAAATATTTGTTTTCAATTTATTTGGTACGGGATGGATTTTTAAAAATGCTTCTTTCCCACAAAGCTAGCCTCAGTGAAATGAAGCAGCTAGGGAGACTTTGGATAAATTCTTCCTTAGACACAGCATTATAACTATATTATTACCCCTGGAGATAGATGTTAGTGGGATCTTCACCCCATGATGCTGAAATAACTTGAGATGTTTTGGATGCTGTACATATTGATGGAAATTGAGCTTTGGAAAAATACTTTTTGGACAAAAACTGTCAGAATTCTTCCAGGCATAATGATTGCTGTGGGATTCTGGAAGTTTTCTCTGTATTGCTGGTGGGAGAGTTGAAAAACAGTGCCTAAACATTTACTGTGGAGGCACAATTCAAACAGGGATCTGTTGGAGTTATTCCAACCTCATATGCTGCCTCTAGGAGGTTTGGTTGGGAAGGACCTTTCTGGCTAGAGTGACTGTCAATCAATCCATCAGTAACCAATTGTTCCTTCTCTGCCTCTGATTTCAAAGAGAGTTATGCCTCTCTGTTCAAGTATATTATTTTCCCCTCTCTTTTAGTCTCCTGGCAATTGTACAGTTAGTGTTCTTAGGGTGCAATTATAAGTTATAATGTAGTCTACAGGAGTCTGGTGGAAGCAGGCAGTAAGTCTGCTGAGGCCTGTTACTGAAAGCTAGTTAGTAGTCATCTTTTTTACAGTATGCTGTTTTGAGCTATTCAACTGTGAGTAAATGAAGCTTTCTTATTTTCTTTTTCTTACCATTGTCTCAGAGTGAGTTATTGAGACTGTAAATGCCAGTTGATTAGAAGTAATAAGGGGTGGTCTACTCTGGGGAGAATTGAAACTAATTCTGCTCTTTGAAACTAATTCTGCTCTGCTCTCCCCGTTTTCTTCCATCTTCTGCTTCTTGTAGAGCTGTGCATTGCAGTCATGTGACATATATCCAATGATAGTGGTTCATACATTTTTTAACCTTTTCACATTTTTTAGTTAAATTAGATGTGGTATGTTCATCTACACCCCTGCAGCAGGTATATGCCTTCTTCGTTTTTTGCATTTCTCTGCCCCCATACCCCCTTTTTAAAAAAACAACAACATACATACCAATTTTTCCCTGTTTCTGCTGTGTTACCCTGAATTCTGGAGAACCTACAGCCCTTTTGAAAGAAGCATACCAATGCACCAACATTCCCATTTGAAAATAATATTTTAAAAATTAAGGGAGTTGAATGAGAGACGGTGGTGGTGGTGGAACCTCATGTCAGATGTAAAGGAGATGAATCAGTTTTGTAGTACACACTCTATACGGAATGCCAGTTGTACTGTGCAGTGAAATGCAGAACAAATATAGTAGTAGCCTCCCAGCTGGATTTGATGTGGAGATAGCATGGAGAAGGAACAAAAGAATCAGTAATGGCTGTGCACCATCTGAAATGGGAAAAAAAGGGTTGAAACTCATGAGGAGTAACTTGGAAACATTTTGCTGGTGTGACTGCAATGCAAAAGTCAAGTCTCTGCAAAATTCAAAACTAGAGATGGGGACAAATTTTTAAAAATGGCAATTTGTTTTGATTCATGATTCATCAAGGTTAATGAATCAATGAATACAAATTTACAAATATTCTCTGACGAATTGATGAATCGATTCGTCAATTCATCTTTGCTTTAAAAGGCTATAAAACTGGTCCCCAAGCACTTAGAGACACCACATTTGCAGAGACCTTCCCCAGACGGTTTTCTACAAGTCCAGAAAGTTTGGTGAACATTGGGTAATGGAAGCCTGAGTTATATAGTCACAAGGGGGACACCCCCAGGAAAGCTCCCCCTAGGTACTTAGAGAATCCGGAATCACACCGAAGCTTCCTATGTCTTTCCCCAACATGCCTGCCAAGTTTGGTGAAGATTGGATATCGGACATCTGAGTTATTCACCCACAAATTGGGTCCCCCCCAGGATAGTTTACCACGTGGCACAGAAGCCCATGGCATTGAGGGAGTTATATTTGGCCCCAGCAGAATGAGAGATCTTTGGCACTGAGGTAGCTTGGTTTGTCTCTGGCAGGCACACAGAGGCATGAGGCATTGAGTTTGTCTTCAGCAGAATCACATTTGCCAGTGAAGTAGAGTTTGCCCCCAGCAGGCAATGAGGTATTTGGCAGCAAAACAGGCTTTTTGGCCCCATTGGGCACTGAGGCACATGGCAGCAAAGTAGACCATGGTGCTGCGGGTTAAACCACTGAGCTGCTGGGCTTGTCGATCAGAAGGGTCAGCAGTTCGAATCCGTGCAACGAGGTGAGCTCCCATTGCTTGTCCCAGCTTCTGCCAACCTACTGAGGCAGTAGAGACACACACAACACAACCACTCAGGAATTAAATTTTGGGGACTGAGGTAGTTGGTAGCAAAGTAGGCAGGAAATCAAGTAGTTTTCCTGCCTACTTTGTAGAGGCATCGGGCACTGAGGTAATTGGCAGCAAAGTAGGCAGGAAAGCATGTCTTAATAGGCATCGGGCACCGAGACAATTGGCAGCAAAGTAGGCTTTGCTCATTGGGGATGTAGTGGCAGAAATCTTCAACATCGATGAGCAAGAGGGTGGCGTTTGCCATCAAGGTGGCATTTGAAACAGAAGCCTCCAAAAAGAACTAATTATTTATGTTATTAAAATATGCTATTTTTGGCTGCCAGGAAGGGCTTGGTTCGCCCCGGCCATGTTGGCATCGGGGCGCCTGGACAGATTTGGGTAGGGCTGCCTGGCCATGGTGGCATCAGGGTGCCTAGAAAGGGTAGGAGGCTGGAATCAGCAGGCAGAAATTCAGAATGAAGCCCGAGGAGGCTGGAATCATCAGCCAGGACTTAGTGTAGCCCTTAAAGTACACCCCTGCCACGTTGGCATTGGGGGGCACCCAGGTTGTGTTGGGTCGCTGCACTGGAATCAGCCAGCAGCTTTGAACCCATACCAGGCCTTGGAAATAACTTGGCCTGATGAGGTGACTGGGCTCACCAGGCAGGACTTGATGTAGCCCTTAGAGTATGCCGCGGCCATGCTGGCATCGATCAGATTGGGTCGCTGCACCAGAATCAGCAAGCAGCATTTGAGAAATAGCCTGAGGAAGCTGGAAGGGGCTGCCAGACTTGAGAACATGGCCCGAGGAGGTGACTGGAATCAACAGGAGCAGGACTTGGGGTGCGGGCGCCCCTGCCATGTCAGTTCTGGAAAATACACACTGGAAATACATATAAATATGTATTTCTTGGATTTTTCATTTTTTCTCAGGCAGCAGAGCAGAATAAATGAATCAGTGGCTACTGATCCTGCAGATAGGGAGGGACATGTCACACACAACACATGTAAGGAGGGAGCACACTGTAGGATTGGTGTGTGTGTGTGCTTTTTGGCCTCATCGGGCACTGAGGTAGTTGGCAGCAAAGCAGGCTTTTTGGCCCCATTGGGACCAACTGGACTCAGCAGGCAGGCCTTGGAAAGAACTTGGCCCGATGAGCCGACTGGACTCAGCAGGCAGGCCTTGGAAAGAACTTGGCCCGATGAGCCGACTGGACTCAGCAGACAGGCAGGCAGGCCTTGGAAAGAACTTGGCCCGATGAGCCGACTAGACTCAGCAGGCAGGTCTTGAAAAGAACTTGGCCCAATGAGCTGACTGTACTCAGCAGGCAGGCAGGCAGGACTTGGAAAGAACTTGGCCCAATGAGCCGACAGATGGCAGGCATTTTTTTAAAAGAAGGACGGGTGGGTGGGCAGAGAGGCGGGTGCATTGGGTGGCAGACAACGGGCCTCAGTCAGGCGGGCAGGCAGGCAGGCAGGCAGTGTGGTAGGGGAGAGACTGTCATTGGAACCCTACCTCTTTGGGGTCAGTGAGGGGAAGTCCAACAAGGGAAGATTCACCTTGATGAATGACAGTCTATCCACAGTAACAGGATCCAAATGCGAGCGGTGTGGTCGGAGTATGTCTCCGAGATGAGAAAACACACGCTCGCTCTGGACGCTGGTGAGGGGGGGATGGAAAGGAGGTCCATGGCCACATTGGACAACTCTGGCTATATGACCACTTTCCTGGCCCAGAAATGGAGGGGATCTGACTGGGGGGGCTGGGGTGACTCAGCCAGATATTCCCGCACCATTGTCTCTGCCGGATCCTCCTCATCCGCCTGTCTTTCCTCTGTGGCAACTGCCCAGGTCACCACAGAGCTCCAGTAATGGGGACTGGGGCCTTCATCAGCTGAGGTGCTTCCCTGTGGCTCCATCAAACTACCCTGCCCCTCCTCTGTCCCACGGTCTGACATTCCCGTCTCTCCACGCAAGCGTTGTGCACCCCACGCCCTGCAGACCTCAGTGAAGAGCTCCGTTCTCCACTCTTTGAGGTCTGAGGTGCGTGCTGCCAAGCCCCCTTGATTCGAGGATCACACAGGCAGGCCATGCGGTAAGCTCTGTCCCTGTAGACAGGATGGAGTCACTTCCGCATGCCTGCCTGCAACCTCTTAACCAAAGCCCTGGTCCGTGGAAGGAGGGAGGATCCTGGTGCCACAGCAGTCTCCAGGGACCAATCAAGGGCATGAATCAGGGGGATGACCTGCCCCAGGCTTGCCGTATAACCACACAAGATGTCAGTGGTTTCTTGGAAATGCTTGGGCACCTCCACCATCTGGGAGAGGGTCAGCCAATCCGTGGCACTGATGCCCACCTCTCTCCCCCTGGGCAGAATGGGCATAGAGGGCATTATGTCCTCCAAAACGGTCTTCTGCTTCACCAGGCGGGTCACCATGGTGTAGGTGGAGTTCCACCTGGTGGGCAGGTCTGTCAGGAGAACGTGGGTCTCCTGACCCAACTCCTCCTGCCTCTCATGCAGCCGCCGGGCAGCTTTCAGGAGAAATGCAGCTGCAGGAGAAGTGGTCCACCAGTTGGCGGCATTGCTCCAGGAGTGCCCGTGTTTCCCGGGTGCCTGCGTCCCACTCGGAATTGACATGGGTGCCCAGGCCAAGGACATCGTGCACCACAAGGTGTAATTTGTGCGCCATGCATACAATACCCTCAAAGGCCACCACATTCAATGCCTTTGTCGCGGCTCCGTCTTTGAGGCTTTAATTTTATTCTTGGCCCTCACAAAGACCCAAGCTGCTTCTTCCTCCTCACGCTGCCACCAGATGTTTTTGGATTAAACATCAATCAATTCCGGGACACACAAGTTATTAAACACATTCAGTTTATTGATCAGGGTAGGGTTAATGATTGGTTGGAAATAACAGTGTCAATCACAGGAAGTAACTCACTTCTATTAACTTGGGTTTATTTAATTCCTTCTATTAATTCAATCTATTTCCCAATCTCTGCTCTCTCATCTATCTCAATCAATCCCCTTCTCAAACCTCTGATCTCAATCACTCTTTTTCTCAAACCTCTCTCTGAACTGAACTCTTGTTCTCCCTTCAGACTCCTCCTTTTGTACCCCTCCTTCTTTCCTGACTCCGCCTTCTGTCTTCCTCATTGGCTCTCCTGCCAAAGTTCCACTGAGACGGACAGGTGACGACTGGGGTAACCGCTACATACCTCCCTCCTTAAAAAGTTGTTTCCTGGGGTGAAACCTACAGTGGTTAGCCCTAGGAACAACGCAGAGCTTAAAGGCATGTTATCATCAAACATAAATTAACATATTACATTTTAATCTTATTACTTTATGCATCTCATCTTATTATTTTATGCATATAAACTTTTTTCTTTTTGCATTTAAACATTTAGATAACCTTTGCATCTCCAATTGCATTTAAACTTAATCACCATTTTTATTACATACAAACCACTTCAGTCACTTTTATCCTTACCTATCATTAGTTCATCTATAAATTGCATTTTATTTTATTTCCTATACCTATACACTTAGAATATTTATTTAGAACAATTTTAATACCATTAAAAGTTACATTTTCTTCGTTTCCGTCAGTCATTCTTCTGGTCTTCTGGATAAGGCGTCCTCGGCTACCACAGTTTGAGTTCCTTAGACTCTGGATCCCCAAAGTCACAGTCTTGTGGGGTATGGCCCACCTCATCATCTTCTTATTGTTCTGACAGTCCGCAACCACAGCCATGGGGAATGGTCTGTGCATGGAACAAAATGTCTTCCCCATATGTACGGTCCGAGCTTCCGCAAAGACCATACAATCTCCAGACACTCACGGTATATGATGGACAGGTGTCTTTGGCCAGCCTGCATCTTCTCGCTCAGGAACGTCACCGGATGAAGGTCCCCGTTGTCATCTTCCTGGCTCAGCCCGGCTCGCAGTCCGATGTGGGATGCCTCTGTGTATACGGTGCTCCCTCGCTGGAAATCTGGTTCTCTCAGGGCAGGACCGGTCATCAGCGCAGTCTCCAACCTCTCGAAGGTCTCTTCACAGTTGCTCGACCACAGGATCTCATCAGCTTTTCTTTTATGGGTTAGGTCCGATAAAGGGGCCTCTATTTCGCTGGAGTTCTGGATAGAGCGCCTCTCATAGCTAGCTAACCCTAAGAAAGATCTGATCTTCTTTGCTGTTGTTCTAGGCCAGCTACTGATTTCTTTCATCTTCAGTGTTTGGGTTTTGATTATGGCTTCCCCAACAATATGGCCTAATTCTTTTAATTTGGAGTTACCCAGCTGGCATTTGCTAACATTCACTGTTAATCCAGCCTCATATATTCTTAGTATCACTATTTCATTATGGTCTAGAGGATCTGACCACATCTGACTATAGGTCCTTATCTCATTTTTGTATACTACTGAGAATTCTCTACACTTGATCCAGTTCACATGGACCACTCTCTGACCTTCCTTTCCTTCCTCCTGAATTATGTAATTTATTTCATTCATCTTGGATTTTATTCTAACAGGATTTGCCCAGTTTATTTGCATCTTATTTCCTTTTATAGACCTCAACCTCAGGGCTTCATCGCCAGGACTGAATGATCTTTCTCTGGCCTTTTTGTCAAAACCTAGTTTCTGCTTGCCTTGCTGTCTTTGTAAGTTTTCTGAAGTTAACTTCAGAGATAGTTTCAAGGGTTTCATTAACCTATTTATGTACTGGATCACTGACTCTGGGTATTCTCCTTGTTGTTTCTCCCAATTTTGTCTGCTTAAATCCCAGGGTCTCCGCACTTTCCCTCCAAATAGCAGTTCAAATGGACTGAACTCAGTGCTTTCCTGGAGTACAGACCGGCATGCATATACCCAGGGTTGTATCTCGTGATCCCAGTCATTGTGTTTTTCTGCTGTATAAGCCCTGATCATTCGCATTAGGGTCCCATTAATTTTTTCCATGCTAGTAACTGTAGGGAATGGTCCCACAATGTCCAGGCCTATGCGTTGAGATGGGGTAGGTATGATTGGTAAAGGGCCCAATTTTGCTTTAGCTTTATCCTTGCCCGTACCCTGCCTTTGCCATACATCACCTCTTAGACAGTATGATTGTATTTGCTTCCCCATTCCTGGCCAGTAGAAATTCTGAGTGATTCTATGCTTTGTGTGTGTGATTCCTAAATGAGCATTATGTCCTTTCTCCATAATCCTTTCCCTGTATTTAAAAGGGATCACCAGTTGTTGTTGAACATTTTCCCTTCCCCTCTGAGGATTAATTAAGACCTTTCTGTATAACCGGTCTTTCTCCATACAGAACTCTTCCGGGCTTTCCGGGGTTAGTGTTCCTTCTCTGGCTGACTCAAAGCATTGTTGTAGCTTAGAATCCTGTCTTTGCTCTTGTTTAAACGCATTTTCCTGAGGATTTCTTATAGCTATCACCTCAGATGTTTTATTGTCTTCATCTCCTCCTATAGTTCCATTAGGGATCTCACAATTTTCTGCAGGTTTTTCTCTTTTTTCTATCTGGGAGCGAGTAGTGATTAAAACACTCTTTACATGCTCAGATAGATCTAACCCAATCAAACATGGAGTAGGAATTTGATCTGGTTCTCTGCTCTTAGCTTGGGTAGTAAGATTAGCTTGGGTTGCCATGGCGCCCAGTTCCACAGTCCCAGTGGTAACTTTGTTCTGCTGTACCCAGTATACAGCTTTAGGCTTAGGCAAATTTCCTTTTTGTGGCCCAAACTCTCTGTTCTTATTACAATGGGCTAAGAAGTGTCCCTTCTCCCCACAACCAAAGCACGTTTTAAAGTTCTTTTGATCATAACTAGGGGCTTTTCCCCCCTTTCCTTCCCAATTCTTGTTTCTGATTTGGTTATGATCTGAGGGCTTGCCTACAAAATGGCCGCCACTTGCCTGCAGGTTCTTGACGTAACCGTGGGGCTCCTTTTTACTGTCATCCCAGTTTTTCCTTTCCACTTTTACCTCAGAAAAATTTGGGTTTCGAGTGTGGGAAATAAAATCAGCGACTTCTCCTGGTTCCTGAACAATTTTGGGCTTAATATTTCTTTCAGAATCATTAAACTTTTCCGCCTCAGCTTTGAGCTGTAAAGCTTTTTTCTCAGCCCCTGCCCCTATTTTCCATTTCTCCTTAAGGTATAGCTCCATCTGTCTAAACTGGGATATCTTTTCCGATTTCCATTTTTCCAACTCTATTTGTTTTTTTCTCAGCTCACAGGACATTTGACTGGTCTCCTGCTTATCTTCGATCACTAATGTTTTCAATTTCAATTCCATTTGTAATTTCCATTTTTGGAATTCTTGAAATTCTAGGAGTCTTTTTCCCCTCGAGGTCTCCATTTCCCCCTCTGAGGTAATTCCTCCTTGAATTTCTTCCCCCTCCTGATCTGAGGCATCTGAAACCTCAGGAGGCAACTCTGCCGCCTTTTTCCCTTGTGTGGAAGGCATGTTTATTTATTTATTGTCTTGTTTCAAAAGACAAACCTCAGTTTTAAAAGAGCACTTTTTTTTTCTTTGAGTCAGAGCGTATCTGTAAAACTGTAGCTTCCCTTGCTGCTACCAGCCTGCGTTATGCGTTACTTTGTTTTTCTCTCTGGCACCCAGCCAGTGCCAGTTCCTTGGTTTGAGACAAATTATCTGGTGCCTCTAGCCACCAACAATAACCTTAAATATTTGTTTTCAAGTGTCCCAGCTTTTATGGCTCAAAGGTTCCTCAGCTTATTCTGACCCTGGCCCTCGCTTTGTCCCTTCAGTGCTCTCCACCTGGAGCCTCTGGACAGCTAGCCCACTGATCCTTCTTCAGCTTGAGGCAAACTATTGCCAGAAATGGTCCCCTCAGAGTTGTCCCTATCTTAGTCCCCGATCTGCGCTCAGGAGCCTCTCCACTAAGCCTTTTCCCTTGAAAAGCTCTGGAAAGTTACCCACTCCGTTCACGTCAGATCACCCTGACTAATAAAGACTTTTTCAACTCTGGACCTTTTGTTTATTTGGCGTCACTGGATTATATTCGGTTCCCGCCGCTGGTCACCACTTGTGGGGATTCACTTCGGATCCCGTTACCGCTGCCACCACTTGTGGGGTTTCACTTCGGATCCCGTTACCCGCTGCCACCACTTTGTCGCGGCTCCGTCTTTGAGGCTTTAATTTTATTCTTGGCCCTCACAAAGACCCAAGCTGCTTCTTCCTCCTCACGCTGCCACCAGATGTTTTTGGATTAAACATCAATCAATTCCGGGACACACAAGTTATTAAACACATTCAGTTTATTGATCAGGGTAGGGTTAATGATTGGTTGGAAATAACAGTGTCAATCACAGGAAGTAACTCACTTCTATTAACTTGGGTTTATTTAATTCCTTCTATTAATTCAATCTATTTCCCAATCTCTGCTCTCTCATCTATCTCAATCAATCCCCTTCTCAAACCTCTGATCTCAATCACTCTTTTTCTCAAACCTCTCTCTGAACTGAACTCTTGTTCTCCCTTCAGACTCCTCCTTTTGTACCCCTCCTTCTTTCCTGACTCCGCCTTCCGTCTTCCTCATTGGCTCTCCTGCCAAAGTTCCACTGAGACGGACAGGTGACGACTGGGGTAACCGCTACAGCCGCCAACATTGACCATGTGGCCACGGATGACCTCTCCCTCTGGTGCCCATTCCTGCAGCGTGGACAGGAACTCATTGGCAATGTTCTTCCCTGTCACCTGAGCTTCCATGTGCCGCTCCTGCAGCAGAATGGACCTTTAGCCTGGGGGCAGGACAAGGGCCTCCCCCTGCAGCCCTGTCACTGATGCCCTGCCACTCCTCAAGTCCTCTGGCTGCCACCAGTGGGCTGTGAGCAAGAGGTAGCCATGCTGACCTCTGCTCCACAGGTCCGCCGTGAAGTGCACCTTACGCCCCTGTACCCATGAAAGACGGTCACTCTAGAACTGAGGGTTCTCTGTGACGGGAGGTCATACCAGGGGGCAAAGAAATGCAGCAACTGGCAGAAGGCTAGGGCTTCCACGGTGGACAGTGGAAGTCCGAGCAGGGCAATCGTCTCGGCGACGAGACGAGTGGCCTCTTCCTGGGCCTTGCCCTACCAAGCGCCGGCTGAGGGTCATTGCAGACCCAACGGGTGCTATTTTGTGAAGTGTGGCCTGCCTCATGCTCCCAGTCCCAGAAACACCCGTGGCTGCACTTTTGGAAGGAGGCACCTCCTTCTGCCTCCCCGCATCTCCCCCAGAGCTGCTCTCTTCCCTCCCCCAGATGGCGCTGACAAAGTGCCTTCCCCGGACAGGAGCCTTGGGTGGTGCCTCTCCAGATGTTGGCGGAGGGTGGTGGACCTCTCCAGACCACCACAAGGCAGGCATTGCAGCGTGCCAGCCATGGGTCATCGCTGACCACTGTGAAATGATCCCACATGGCCCCTCTGCCATGTTTGAGAAAATGATGACCCACTGCCTGCCCATGACTGCTGGCCTGGGAAGAACTCTGTGTCTCAGGGGTGCTGCTGGTCTGGGAGAAGGAAAGAGATGACTCTGGGGACAGGGATGGGGTGGGGGGTTGTGAAGCCTGCCCTGCCATTACTGGTTTCAAATCAGTCTGGGGATCTTCGGAAACCAGTAACTCCTCAGAGTCCTCTAGGAAGTGGAGCGGCAGTTCTTTGGGCACCTCTGGAAGCTTTGCTTCCATGCCTGTCTGCAAGGCCACTGGAGGAGGAACGGTGGTGGTGGTGGTGGTGGTGGTGGTGCCACTACCTAGCCTACGTAGCTTCACAGCCTTCTTCCCCTTTGATTCCCCATGGTGGAGAACTCTCTTCATTTTCTACTGCCTGCCAAACCAACTAAACAAATAATAAAGCAATGGGGAAGGAAACTAATAGAGGGTCAGAGAGTGTGTAAATTTTATTTTTTAAATGATGGTGGGAGTGGTGGACTAATTGTTTTACTAAAATGTGACCTGCCTAAACAACCCCCCCAGTGTAATGTAAATTAGGAAAAGGGATTCCAATCCACACACACAAATCCCCCCCCACCCACTGTGGCTGAACACAAGCCAAAAATTAACTCCAAAAATAATTAAGTTTTAAAAACTTAAAGCCCTGCCAGCTAAGTCTCAGTCAGACACACACACACACAACCGCGAATTAAATTAGTTAGGGAAAGGGAAGGGAAGGATTCCAGTCACACACCAAATTCCTCCCACCCACTGTGCCTGAGACACAAGCCTCCAAAAAGAATTAAGTTTTAAAAACTTAAAGCCCTGCCAGCTAAGTCTCAGACACACACACACACACAAAACCAAATCAGTTTTAGGGGAAAGGAAAAGGGATTCCAGTCACACATCAAATTCCCCCCCCCCCCCACTATGCCTGAGAGGCAGAAGCCTCCAAAAATAATTAAGTTTTAAAAACTTAAAAAGCCCTGCCAAATAAGTCTCAGAGACACACACAGACACAACCAATTCCACAGTCACACACCAAATTCCCACACACACAGTTACTGAAGAAGACACAACTTAGCCTCCAAAAATAAAGTTTTAAAAACTTAAAGCCTTTCCAGAGAAGTAGCCTAAGCTACCTGAAATCCCTCCCCAAATTCCCACTAAAGTTGATAATAATAAAATAAATTAAAAAGAAAAATATTTATAAGTGTTTGCTTTGCTGCCACAAAAGTGAAACCACAAGAATGGCACAATCACCAGCAAGCCAGCAGCAACTGTTCTCACTCTGGAAAGAATGAACAGAAGTGGGGAAAGGCTGGAGGGGAAAAGCTTATGAAGCCTCTGTAAAAGTTAGTTACATCTTTCAGCAGAGCTATTGGCTGCCGGACATGCCAATCCAGGATCTCTGTCCTAATTGGCCAGAGCTTCTAATTGGCACCAGCAAGCTCAGAGAGGCCCCAAAAAGAGTAACGAACATACACGAATATTAATGAATCAATGGATCGATGAATAAAACCGAGAAAATATTCATCAAGCCGTATTCATCAGGACTTATAATTTGACAAATACGGATCGACAAATATATGATGAATCGGCGATATTCGTCGAAAAAAACGATCCATTTTTATATTCGTCCCCATTTCTATTCAAAACTCTGCAACAGGATTTTTAAAATTCATATCTCCATCTCTTATCTGCCATGCTATACCAGTTAACAAACTGAATCTTGGAGATCTGCCAACAGAAATGGCAAAAGTACACACCGCATCCGCTAGAGATGTACTTCTACCTTGGCTGGGCCAAAGCACCATCTCATAACCCTCTGCATTTTCTGTAGAGCCAGTGATACTGACAAATGGAATGGCTAATGGTCCTGCTTCATGTTAAGGAGGACATTCAGAATCATAATGCATTGCTGTACCAATCTTCTGAGCCAAAACCCACTGCTGTGCTTTTACTGGAGGCCACTACTTCCACCATGTAGAACAACCTTCCTCTTCCCTCTCAAAATAGCACAAAAGCCTCTGAAGCACTTTTTTTGGCACCATGGATGGCAGCAACAGGAAGAGGATGGGAAGGAGGCATCCCTATTCCACTGGCCTTGGACACCAAAGTACAGCACCAGATCTTCAGCGTAATTTCTGGTGAACTTCATTAAGGATGTCTTCTGCACTGAAAATTCAGTGACGTTCTTCCTTAGATAGGTCAGGCATCATCCTAGCTATACAGACTTTGGACGCAGCAGTTCTGAACCATGATATGTGGCATCCCCGCCAAACTCCAAGGTTCTCAAGCCAATAGCTCATAGCTAAAAGTGCTTGAAATTGCATCCTTAAAGCCAGATTATACATGGCAGACAATACCTCAGTGGAACTGCAATCATGTTTGCATTCAATGGACTTGATTGAAGTAGTCTTTCGTGTCTGCAATATCACACTTACATAAAAGGAACAATGTGCCTGTGGTCTGGAGACTAATCATAAAGTAAAACAAGCTAATTTACAAACTCTGGAAGGTGACAAAAATCTCCTGCTGTGACAAGCACACACAGGCATCCCTTAAGGAATGCTCTCTTCTAGTGGCCGCCTATCTAAGTAGATAAGGACAGAGGTGTGTGTAAAATGCAGAAAACTATAGACTGTCCTCCTTTTCTTCTCTCATTGCAATTACAAAGCTAGTTTTTTTTAAAAAAATCATAAATATTAAGAAACTTATTATCCCAATGAATACTTTCCCTTCAGGACCAAAGAAATACACTGGGAAAGTGTTGGTATCCTGCAGCGTGTGAATGAAAAGTTAGATTAGAAACAGATTTTGTTTAAGTGGTGTAAATCCCAGTGGAAACAACAGATCTAGGGTGGGTAAGTCCCTATAGGAATCTTTGACTCCTCTTGTACTAAAAATGCAATTTACATGAGCAAAAAGGGTAATTAGAACCCAACTAAAATCTGTCTGCAGGAAAATGAGACAAATATCTGCGAAGAATTAGAGTCTATTTCTCTTAACAGAATTCTAATTAGAGAAAAGAAATGGAATCAAAACAAACCCAAAAAGTAGTCACTGAAATCTTATCCAGAAATAATCTCCTTATTATAGAAACTAATAATAATCATTGGAGGCACAGAATAAGTGTGTGTGTGTGTGTGTGTGTGTGTGTGTGTGTGTGTGTGTGTGTGTGTGTGTGTAAGAGAGACAGAGAGAGTGAGAGTGAGAGAGATCATACGCTTTATATGGAGCTACCTTTGGAAAGTGCTCAGAAACTTCAGTGGGTCCAAAATGCTGCAGCCAGATTAACTGGGGCTAGTTAGAGGGATCACATCACCACCACCACCCTTAAAGTAGCTCCACTGGCTGCTAATCCAGTTTCAGGCACAATTCAAAATGCTGGTTTTAACCTATAAAGCCCTAAACAGCTTAGGTCCAATCTGTCTCAAGGACAGAATCTCCCTTTATGAGCCTGCCCAGTTATTAAGGGGAGGCCTTTCTCTTAGTCTCACCACCTTCACAGGCACAGTTAGTGGGGACACGGGAGAAAGCCTTCTCTGTTGCTGCTCCCATACTCTGGAATGCCCTTCCACAGGAGGCCAGACTGGCCCCATCTTTGCTGTCCTTCTACAAGCAGAAAAGACCTTTCTCTTCAGGCAGGCTTTCCTTCAGTGACTGGCAGCCTGAGAGGGCTTTTTAAAATGGACTGCTGTGCCATGTTATTTAAATGTGTTTATAGTATTGATTTTATTTCCAATTTTTAATAGAAAATGTGTTTAGGTTTGTTTGTTTTTAATGTGTATACTTAGTTTTTTTATCTTTTAAACATTTTTTTAATGATGAAAGCCATCATCTTTTTAGGGAGAAAGGTGAAGTAAAATATTTTTAAAAAAATATTTTTTCCTCTGGCTTGAGAGAGGTTTTGGGTGGGCTTTTTTGTTTGTTTTTGGAAGCACCCAATGGGAAGAAAAACAGGGAAACCTTGTGGGACTACATTAGAAACAAATGAACGGAAAAATCAGGCTGAGAAATATGTACAGTGGTGCCTCGACTTACGAACATCCCTACTTATGACCATTTCGAGTTACGACCAGCTCCGGCCGCAAAATTTTGCTTCTACTTGCGACCGGAGCTTCCACTTACGAACAGAAAAAGGCAGGGGGAAAAGGCGGGAAATTCAAATTGCTAACTGTAGGTGGCGATGAGGCTGCTTCTTTGTAGCTCTTTCACCCCAGCAGTTAGAGAGTGTGCGTCGTCGTCGGAGGCTTGGGACTGCCTCCTTCTGCTTCTGAGAGTGTGTGTGTGTGTTTGCAGGGAGGCTTCGGGCTGCCTTGTAAGGTAAGGTGCTGTTTTCTGCTTTTTAAAAACTGTTCTGGGTGTTTTTGCAGCGTGGTTTTGAGCTGGGGGGGGTTATGTTTCTGTGCTGTGATGGGTCTTGGGGGGGGGTTGTGGTTTTGGGTTTTTTTTTTCCCATTTCCAATGGGTCTTAGGGGTTTTTGTTGCTTTTTGGAGTGTTTTTTCCCATTTCCGATGGGTCTTGGGGGTTGGTTTGTTTTTTGGGGGGTTTTCCCCCATTTCTGATGGGTCTTGGGGGGTTTGGTTGCTTTTTGGGGGGGTTTCCCCATTTCCGATGGGTCTTGGGGGGTTTGGTTGCTTTTGGGTTTTTTTTCCCCATTTCCGATGGGTCCTGCATGCTTCCCTTGCTTTTTCCTTTGTTTTCTTTGCATTTCCAACCTGCCCCCTTTGTTCTCTGTGCATTTCCGATCTGCTCCATTTGTTTTCTGTGCATTTCCAATGGGTCTTGCACGCTTGATTGCTTTTCTCTCCCCCCCCCCCTTCGGCCAGAAGGGATTAATCGCGTTTCCAATGAGTCTTTCAGTGATTTTCTTTTTTTTGTGATTTTTTTTTCTTCGGCCGGAATGGATTAATTGCATTTCAATGCATTCCTATGGGAAATGGTGCTTTGACTTACGACCATTTCGAATTACGTCCGTCTTCTCGAATGGATTATGGTCATAAGTGGAGGCACCACTGTACAAATCTTCTCTTTGTGACTTAGCTTGGCAGTTGTGTGTCTTCAAATAGCCCTCAATTGAAATGTTAGGTAGTGTTTTTTTAGTTTAGGTGCAAAATTTCCTTTGTAAAAAGAGACAAGTTCATAGCTGTGCATGGTTGTCTATTTTCGACTCACAGACTGTAATAAAACACTCAGCATAACTAAAAGATACCTGGTAGCCAGATGTGTGTTCAAAAAATGATCAAGATAAATAATGGGGTGTGTACCTCTACAAAATCTGCACAACAAATGGCATTTGAAATATAGACTTTCTTTTCTTTTCTTTTGGTCTTTCTGCACCCTTCAGAAGTGCAAAAATTATAGGCTATGTCTGGTAATAAACAAGTAATGCAACATCTGTCCCATCCTGCAACATCTGTCCCATCCAGGCAGTGTAGACCTGATGAAAAAGATCCCCTGAAATGGATTCCTGACATATCTGTAATAATGCTCTTCATGATGAAATGGCAAGATAGTATGGAGCTTGCAGGCTTGCAAAGGCTGAAACAAATTGGAAGGGATTCATATTTTTAATTGTGTCCATGTTCTCTTCTCTGCTGGCTGTCCATTAGACATCAGACCCAGCACCAGAGCTATGAGTTCTCTAAATTGAAGAATAAACACTTCGGGTCAGGGGTGGGTGTTACCTGTATTGGTCTCAGCATTGCACTCGCATATACTCCATGCTCTTTCTCTAAGCAATGATTTAGGTGAAAAAGCATCACAGGCTGATGATCTGGTGAACAGCACACACACATAAGATAGCATATCCACAAATCTAAGCTTGCTAGTTTCCATGGACAACTAAAAAAAATGCACCATTCAGGATTCTAGAGAAAACTTGACTGTTGCTCTTTTAAAAGACGATAACAGGAGGAGGAAACCGTATGATGATGCCAGCCCGGCACCAGCCATGGTTAAATCAGAGGTGTCATATGGATGACCCATTAGAAGTGTGACTCTGCTTTGCATGGCCTTATTTACCACTGTGTCTAAAGGGGATGTTGATGTTTGCAAGTACTCAGCCACAGAAGTACGGCTCAGAATCCCCTGAAAACAGGAACCTCTGATTTCTTACAATGCAGTTTTAGGTCGTGCTGTTGTAGTTCCGATTTTAGATTTGTAATTGAAAGCATTGTAGATAAGCTTTTTTGTGTGTGAAAAGGGAAGTGTAGAAGAAAATAAAACACTGAAAGGTATAGTAAGTAAAATTTATAAAATATTAATTGAAGCAGAAGAACAAATGGGCCCACTGAAAGTCTTATGGAATATGATATCAGGGAAGAAATAAGTACTGAGAGACGGGAGAAAATATGGGATATAAGAATAGTGAAAGTTATGTCTATAAGGATTAAAGAGAACTTTTATAAAATTGTGTGGCAATGGTATCTTACTCCAGTGAAATTGAAGCAAATAAATAAAAACTATTCTATGTTGTGCTGGAGAGGATGCCAAAAAAATTGGTACTTATTTTCATATGTGGTGGGAATGTGAGAGTGTGATGAAATTTTGGCAAATGGTATTTATAGAAATAAAATAAATAACTAAGCAAAATGTAAAGGTATGTCCTAAAATAGCACTTTTATCAACATTGGACAAGGAGGAATATAATTGGGCAACTAGAGAACTAATTTATTAACAGCAGCTAGATTAAGGATAGGTAAGTACTGGAAAATAAAATATGACTTTCAATTAAATAAATGGTATAAAGAAGTATGGAATAGAGCAATCAGTGATAAATTAACTTGTAATATTAAAATAAAGAAAGGACTACTTAAAAGGTATAGTTTTGCAGAAATCTGGGTAGACTATATTGATCATGTATTAATAAAGGGAAAGGGAAGTGCACCATCACAAGAAACATTGCAATTTTGGAAGGGGAATGGAAATCCTTGAAGGAATGAGAATTGTTTAGATCTCCAATGGTCCTGGGGGGGGGGGGGGCACATTGTTATCATTTTAAAGTTTTGTGTACAAAAACTGTGTCTTATTTGTTTTTCTCTCTGTTTAACTTTTATTTTCTTTAAGTTTGGATTGTATAGTGTATGTATGTTTATTATAAAATAAAAAGGGGGAATTTTTTTTAAAAAAAGCTTTATTTTGTGTTTCTTTACCAGTTCCTAAGCTGCTGAATAACAAAGAAAACATAATTATTCACATTGCTGGCCAAAGATCACAGTGGTATTAGAAACATTATTTTGCCAGCTTTGTTTGTTTGTTGGCTTGCTGGATGGCTGGTTTGTTTGTTATTTCAACCTGTATATTTATTATTTCAACATATAGTGCACACATTCTCTGGCAGTTCAAAACAAATTAAACCACATACAGTGGTGCCTCGACTTACGGAATTAATCCGTATTGGAACGGTGGCCGCAACTCGAAATTTTCATAAGTCGAAGCACCATTTCCCATTGAAATGCATCGGAACGGGATTAATCCATTCCAGCATTTCAAAAAAAATTCCAAAAATAAAAATAAAAATAAAACACTGCAAGCCCCTGGGACTGCAAAAAACAAAACAAATAAACATTAAGCATAACCCCACCAGCCCAATCCCACCCTGCAAAAGCCACCCAAAGCAGTTTTAAAAATTCTAAAAGCAGCACCTTACCTCACCACGAAGCCTCCTCTGAAGCCTCCCAGCCATGCTCAGCCGCGCGGACTCCACCGCCGCCGAAACCGCGGTCGGCGGGAGCCCTTCGGGAGCCCACCTGGCCTTTCTCCACCACAACAGCCTTCTTTTGCTGAGAGGGTCCCTGGGAGGTCCTGGAAAGCTTCAAGCCAGGGCACCCTTGCTTCAAAAGTATCCTGGGCAAAAAAGGAGGCTGAATTCGGCCTGCCAAACTTTCCCCTCTCGAGCCTCACCTCGCAGGCTGCGTGACAGAGCCTGAGCTGCCTTAAAAGCTTGAAATCTTATGAGGGAGACGGAAGAGAAGGGGGGAGAGAGAGGCTGCCGCCGCCGCCACCTTGCTCAAGTGCTGACTTTGGGTTACAGAGACCCCCGCCCCTCAACTTGAGGCTGCCCGCGGCCTTGAGGGCTGCAGCAAGTTTCCAAGCCCGGCCCGGCCTCTCCAGAGCCGCCCGGCTCCTTCTTTCTCTTGCTGTACAACCCAAACTACTCTTCTGGCAGGAGCAACAGCAAGAGAGAGGCGGGTGACTTGCTGGCGCGCAGAGAGACAGGCCGAAAGGGGAGCGTGTGCGGGGGGAGGGGGAGTAGGGAGGAAGAAGCAGGTAAGCCCGACGTAAGCCTGGGAAGCCTGCGGCGGCAGCGGGGAAGGTTGGGAGGCCTCTGGCGGCAGTCGTCACGGTGGCGGGAAAGCCCGGGAAGACTCCGGTGGCAGCGGCGGGTAAGCCTGGGAGGCTGAGCCCAGCTGGGATGGTCTGGCGGATTGCCTCCTGGGGGCGGTGGCAGCAGCGGTGGAAGCCCAGGAGGCTGAGCCTCCCTTTTCCTAACCATTGGGGTGAAGAAGCAGCCTCTTCGCCACCAACGGTTTGAATTTCCCGCCCTTTCCCACTGCCTTTTTTTTCGTACCTCGAAGCTCCGGCCGCAAGTCAAAGCAAAATTTTGCGGCCGGAGCTTTTCGTAAGTTGAAATGTTCGTTAGTCGGGACGTCTGTAAGTCGAGGCACCACTGTATAATGAATGATACAAAATACCAAACAATAAATACCATAACACTGGCTCACCATCATCACTTCCCTTCATGACAATTTAACTACAGATCTCAATAGGGCCAGTCCAGCAATTAACATGTAAGTTGTTGTTGGCATCATCATCATTGTAATCCCTCTTGGGCTTGGATTGACTCAAAACATCTGATTTTCCTGTAGAGTTTAAAAATTGTGAAAGTTTTATCATCCACACCCCTTATTTAGTACCCTAAAAGATCTACTTGAGCATTCTGTACTTAAACAAAGGGCACTTCTCTTGAATGCAGACTTTGGAAAAACTGAACGCTGTGCCAACATTTTGGAGAGAAAGCCAAAACTGATACATATTATTTGCAAGAGTTCTATAAAACCAGCAGTTAGAATGAAAGCAATGCTATAATTATATGTTGTCTATACTTATCCTCTTTAAAGGTCCTTTAAAGGTCCTTACAAGATCAAAGCAAGTTCAGTTTTAGGACCAGTCACTGAATTACAAACATTGTGTAATAAAGTATTTCCAACTGTTGTAACCTGATAGGACATTGATGGATGTGTCTAAAAATTGCAAACATCATGTGACAGAACTGAGATCTATGATAAGAGAAGATTTGATGATAGTCTAAAAATTCATAATGTATTTTAAAAACTGTTGACCTGAAACTGATCCCCAAGCTTTCTACTGCCCTAAAAATACTGAATGAAAGCTTAAGGAACTTGAATGTTATGCTGCTACTGGTCTCTCTAGCATGATCTATGTTTGCAATTTTATAGAAAGACAACTTTAAACAGAGCTATCTCTGGCATGCAGAAGGGCCTGCTGCAGGCACCATATTTCTGCTTTGTGCAAAGCGATGAGACCAGCAATAAATGGAGGAATTTTTAACTGAGATAGCAGTTGTGCTTATTAGAGAGGTCATCTCCTTGCTTTGCAATGATCATATTGGAACAGAGGAATCCTTATGAAACTGATAACTAGACAAGCATCTTTCTTTCCTCACACTGATAATTTTGGAGTTGTGAACTCAGCACTATTCATGTAGGTAACTGATAAGCACATCCAGAAACTTCATGAAATTTGGTTGCATGGAAAAACTGCTGTATATAAGGCTATAACTTCGGGATGCAATGAATATTCACTAAAAGCTTGAAAGTCCTCTGTTTAGGCTGTCTTGCCTTGATTGGGCACATCAGCAAAGAATTTCCAACCCCTACGAGCTAGACATGAGCACTATTTTTTCTCTCACTAAGGTCTCTGTAATTTCTCCCAACTGTTCATGCAAAACCTGTCTTTTCCCTTTAAGAAGCACAACACAACCAAACACAGCAGGTGCAGAATGATGCCTGATTGTCAAAAAAGACACAAACACCCTGTCCAAGGTATTTAATTCCATAGAAATCAGTAAAACAAAAGAGTTACCATTTCCAATTGTCTCAAGTTACATTATTTGCTGTGGAGCATTAATTGTGTGGAAGCGTTATTTCACATAATTTCTGCCAAAACTCCCTCTTGTTTGGTTTTCTTCTCTTGTTGAGAGTGTAACAAGCTACCTTATCTTCTCACAGGGCAAGGAAAATAATTATGTAGTTGCTTCTCATTTGCAATGATTAGACAGGCAAGGAAAAAAAAGCTCTCCTACCTCATGTTGTATGTCTAGCCCTATGACTTACCATAGTGAAGGTAACCCCGTAGCCATCTACTGTGGCCTTCCAAGTGTTTCTTGTCTATTCAATTTCTGCTGACTTATGCAGTAGCAAAATTGGGACTGTTTCCAACCACTACAGACAGCTGATGAATTATATTTGATTTAATGTATCAAAAGCTCTGTCAGCCTTTCCCACTTAGTATACACATATAAAATCACTTTATGACAAGAATTTGTGAAGCTTAATGCTCATTATTTCATGTACACAAGATTTATCTTTCTTTGGTGATGTACTGTAATAATATCCAAATTTAAAATATGCTAAATGGGGTTGAGCTCCCCCAAAATATGTAATTCTGAAGATGGCCTTTAATTATTTTCTATGGCTTGCAAGTGCTACTCATCTTTACAATGTTTGCAAATGCTCATTCACAAAATGGTTTCAAACAGTGAATGTTCTCTAGTCTTGTATTTTTCATAAAGATATGAAAGAATGGCTTTTCAGCTCCCAAAAGCTGCACATTATTACTTGCTGAGGAGAAACATTCAGCATGAGCCACTTGTCTAATACTCATTGTGAATAAAAGAAATTCTTCAAAAACCTTTGGTTTATGAATGAGGGAAATTGTGTTTGTGTATCCACAATTCAAAAGGTCAGGAAATCGCCTGATATTGCTGCACAATATTGTACTAACTTTGCCAGCAGGATAAAGGATGCCAACGTTTCAGAGCAAAGGGCCGCCTGAATGTTAACAACACTAATGGCAGCAGTCAAGGTGGTCTACAGGATACCCTTTTGTGCTCACTACCATTCACAAAGTGACACCAAGCAAGGAAAAAGCCCAGAAGCTGATACTTTTTTTTTCATCAGTTAACCGCTTCTCACCCAAACACAAAGCAATTGTCAGGGCTGTTTTTTGACAAGTTTGAATGGCATCCTTTTTCCTGCTGGCAATGCAGGCACAATATTCTGCAGACTTTTCTTGAGGATCAGTGTTTCAGTCTCTGAAGCCTGGATTTCTTCCAAATAAGGAATCCAAATCAGTGGGTGGGGCCAATCATTTTATCAAGGCAAGCAAGCTTGACCTTTTCAACTTACTTGATCTGTTTTAAATCCAGGAACATATAAGGTAGCTTGTTTCTGCATGGGGGTGGGGGTGGGGGTGGGGGGGTGGGGGGTGGAGACAGTTTTATTTTTTAAAAAAATTAAGTTGAAAACCCTTCAACCTAACTTCCCCAAATTTGGCACAGAACAAGAGCAGACTGTCTGCTACAAGCAAATTTGGTGCTGTAGCAAATTTGGTGCTGCTCTGAAATCCAGTTTAAAAGTCATAAGTTTCTGTTTTTTAGTTTTGTTTATTTTTAGAATTACCTTATAGAATGTTGATTACCTCTGCCAGTGCAATAATAGCACTGCACTTTCATGCAGTGATAAGAATTGTCATGGTTAGTACTTTCTGCATTTCATTTTGCTCCAATCCCATGACCAACATCCCACCTCCAACAATATAATATATAATATAATATAATAAATATAATATAATATCTTAATCTTAGAACTGCAGATCTTAGAACTGTTGTGAACCAATGAAATAACACTCCATGCATCTGTCAAAGTGGACTGCAACCCAGAAATTCTCATGTCATAATGGCATCTTCATTTAATCTGTTAGACATAATTTGGCTGAAATCCTGTTGCTTAACATAGTAGTAAGTAGCTGGATGGGTATCTCTGTGGTTTAGGTATCTAGCTGTGGAGCCAGAGGTTGGGAGTTCAATTCCCTGCAGTGCCTTCTCCCAACACAGGAACATGACCATTGTTTGAATCAATGGAACTTATGGAGCAGTTCAGTCACAAAATCCCCTCTGATTCAAGGAGACTACTCTAGTTCAACTTACAATATATACATATATGGGCTGAAAGGGAACATATTTATATATATAGGGTCACTTCCAGCTTTGGAGTTCTCTCTCTCTCAGTCTCTCATATATATATTTATATGCAGTTGTTGTAAATAAAGCCTTCAATATTCTAACATGAACACCTGTGAGCAAAAAGCCTTTCGGTGTTAACATTTTCCCTGAGCGTGCACTGCCAGAGATGGCAGAATCAGCTAATAAACAGGTGCACCCTCCTGGAAGGAGGAAAGGATGCTGAGTGATAAATAAAACATTAAGAAAAAAAAAATTCTCCAGAATGGGAGACACATCTAGCAGCTTTAATGTATGATATTTCTGCTTACATGGGTTTTTCATTCCGCTAACAAAATTATGGGACAAAACAACAAAATAAGCAATTTGTCTGTGTCATGACAGAGCCACACGCTCGGCTATATACTGGAAATGTGTACCATGCTGGATCACGAAAATCCCTTGTTGCCTGATGCATTGATTTTCTAAATCAGATGTGACAATAAGTCTGTTGTGGCAGTGGCACATTCTTGTTCTCTTTTCCTTTTCTTTCTTTTTCACAATTATTATTGAATCAAACTACACAGAGGTACATTAAGGTCCTCTGCTTGCTATTTGTTATTTTACCTATCTTGGAAAAACCCCACAGTGTTTAACAAATAAATTGCACGAGCTCCTAGTTTCACCATGGATTCCCAAAGTGTCCCCAACTCCCTCCTGACTTTCTTTATCTCATCAGTCATGTTAGCATCAGGCTACATGTTAATGTAACAGCAAGCAGTGATTTGCTTCCTGGGGAATACTCCAAAGGGATTAAAGACAGCACTCTGTCCCCTCCCCCTGAGTTCCTCCATTTCTGAATAGATAGACATTCCCTTGCAACCCACCCTGTGGCCTTTTGGAAACACTCTGGCCCAATCCTAGTTTGTGTCCCTGCTAGAGATGAGCACGGACTGTCAAACTGGCAGTTCGTACCAGTTCGTCCTTCAGCCAAATAGATATTTGGTGCTTCCCAGCCCCACCTCCTCCGGTGGGTGCCCACTCAGAGGATGCACCCTGGCTTCCCTGCCCCGCCTCCTCCAGGCGCTGCCTCTGAGTGGGTACCTGCCAGAGGAGGTAGGGCTGGGAAGTGCCAAACACCTATTCGGCTGAATGACAAACTGGCACACACCACCAGTTTGGCAATTCATGCCCATCTCTACTCGCTGCTAGTGTTTGTGCATTTGCAGACCTTGGGGGCAGGGTGAGCAGCAACATTCCCTTGAATAGAAAATGCAAATGACTGTGACTTGGGCAGAAGGTTGAATAGCATCACCAAATTTATTTCTGGCCGAGGTGTATGTCCAGCCCATAGAAAAGAAGTAAAAGATAAGGACACAGTTATTATAAACTTTGACCATGACACCCTGCTGCCCCATGAAGGAAAGAGAAATTAAAGAAAGGAGGAGCAGAAGACAGACCCTAACATTGCAAAGCACGCTGAGAATCCAAACAGGAATGCAGGCATTCATCTGCACATGCGCACAGACACACACAGCCTTCGCAGTGTAGCTAGCTACATTTTTAAAAGGCAGTGGGGAAAACAAACTTCAGAAGGCAAAGCCCATGAAATCGGCCACACTGACCAAAGTCCCTCACTTTGTACTGTAGTTTTTTAAAAAAGATAGAGTGGCCACTATATCCTGGAGACCTCAGTCAGAGACCCACAGTGACTGGAGTGTGCAGGATAGATTTTGGTTTCCATTGGGAGTGGGGGAAACTGTCCTTCTCCACCTTAGATGACAGCTCAGTGTCTCCTTTATGAGGTCTTGATACTTTAGATTTCCTCATGTCCTTTTTTGGTTGCATGGCATCTTTTTATTTTAACATGTTGAAACCCCTGAATGCTGGATTTAAGATGAGAGATCTCTGGGGACTTTTGCTGTACTCATGCATGTCTCAGAGCTTTTTGAGCCACCCCATGATGGTTGCCTCAGAAATGCACAAAGGCCCCTGATTAGTTTGGTATTTGCACATTTTTCTGAAGACAGTGTACCTCCCTATTAAAACAAACAGGGTAAAAAGAGATGGTGGCAGTACTGTTTTCAGAAGGATTGTGACTGCTGCTATTTTATTAATGTGCTAATGCAAACTTGTTATCTCTGTCAAGGGCCAGGAGTCTATTGTGGCACAATACTCGTACAACTCCCAGTTGTGCAAATGAATCCTTTTGCCTTTAATCTAGTTGTGTTATTAGCAACAACTCTATTCGTACTTCTCTTTTGTTCTTCCTCAGTAGCTGATTGAATGCTTTCTGACTTGGGGGTCTCATCTTCCAGCACTGGTTTCTTGTTTCACTTTAGACTGTCTCATCATAGGGTTTTCGAAGTTGAACAATTCACCAGTAGTTTACCATTTCCTTCTTCTGTGCAGTTCTAACAAAACTTAGCTTGAGCGACACTGTTGTTGTCAGTGAAAGATCCTCCACCAACATCACCTACAGCTGCCACTGCTGTCCAATAGTTGCCTTCCAAAAGTTTCTCCACCTCATCACCATTGGAATCATCCATTCTCTTCAGCTGATGCTGCCATTACTCCTGATAAGGGTGGATACCTCTTAGTCTGGTGCCTTAGCTGTGAACATTCTGTCATGAGTGACCCTGCTAGTAGTCCAGGCTCATAATGGAGTATGGCCTCCTGATGGCATTGCTCCTGGCTTCCCTGACACACTTGACTCACTGCATTAAGGTGTGCATACTAGAAGGGGTGTGGTGCTATGTAATCTATGTTGCACATGGTGTATGGATCATAAAATAAGAGCTTCCTTAGGTAGTCTCAGCTGCATCCATTTCCCATCAGTTTCCAGACTCTATTCAGAATGCTAGTGATGATGATCTTTAAAGCCCACTGTGGTCTCCGCCCTGCACATAGGAAGGGAGACCTTTTTCATTGTACCTGTCTCTTCCATATCTTCAGAAGATTTGCTGTCCCATGCCTTCCCTTTTACAAAAGTGAGACCTGTAAGGATTAGAGGCAGACCTTCTGATAAGCCCCACAGAGACATTCACCTGTGGAAAAGTTGGAGTGCAGAGAACGTGAGGTACATGTAAGCATCCCAATGTGCTTACCTGCATTGTCTCAGGGTTTTTTTGTTGGTTTTTTTGGCTGTATACTTCCATTTGTTTTGTGGGGAAACTGCAGAATACATAAACGTTACCAGCAAAACACCCTACAGAGCACTCTGGCAAGTGAAGCATGGCTGGCCCCATCTGGACTGGTTTATTTAAGATGTTGCTCTTCCAAAAAAGTAAAACCACCTTTCTTGCTGGCTAATAGCAGTTGAAGCAGGATTAAATTCTCTCTTTTGGGAGAAACAAACATCTTACACTGTATTTTATGTTAAGGTTGAGTTTATTGAGTTTGTGTGTTTTTGTTTTTTTTAATGCTTCGATTTCATTGTTTTATTTTAACTACACTATAACACTACAAAGTGTGCCAGATTTTTTTTTTGCAGAGTTCGAACTGTGCAATTTAAAGCAAATAAACATTGCTAGGAGGCTAACCTTTGTCAGAATATAAATAATAAATGTTATAATAATAATCTTAGAACTGCAGAGCTGGCAGGGACCCTATGGATGATTGAGTCCAGTCTCTGTCCAGGAGGCCCAGTGGGGAATTGAACTCCCAACCTTAGCCAGAGAGCTGAACCACTGAGCTATCCAACAGTTCTTTACGAGGTTATTCTTGGTCACAATGAGGAATAAATGTATCCTAGTCATATTTCAGCCAGTCTTAAAATATCTTTGAAATAACTTGATTATATAGCAGTTTGACCATGATTTTCAAGAAAGCGATGCACAGAGCTGGGGGTGGAGGTGAGGAACTGGACTACAAATTCTAGTTGACCAGTTTCTGTGATCTTGGAGATATGGGAGAAATCCGTTGTTTTTAAGAGCAGAAACTGAAAGCTTTTGGCAAGACTAGGAAGAGCTGATATCTTTACCAGGTCTCAGGACACCAGCTAAAATCTCAGGACACAGCTGTGCTTCTCCATGTTTCCATATATGCAGACAAATCTCAGGATTAGAGATGGGCATGAATTAAAAAAACAAATCACCCAATTTGTTCAAAAATTGCTAATTCATTAATTCATCATAAAAATCAATGCCCCTGACGAATACAAATCTATGAATTTTTAGCGATTTTTGATTCATTGATTCATTTGGCTATAAAATGCCCACCAGGCACCCATAGACACCAAAATTGCAGGGAAGCTTCCTCTGATTCTCCTCTACAAACCTTCCAAGTTTGGTGAAGTTTGGGTTTCCCCAAGCCAGCTACTAAAGGGCACTTTCCTAATGTGAGGATATGGGTTTTGTAGTACTTATTTCCCAGGACTTGCAGGTGTTCATCATGCCTGAAGACTGTTTGTTCCTGTGAAGATGAGCCAAGGCTGTTCCTCAGGACTGATAACCAAAACATTCCTTGCTAATGGTGTACCGGTGTACCAGCCTGGGATGAAGAGGAGCTGTGGAAAGTTACAGGATGGGTGTGGAGTTGCAGACAAAGGACTGTATGTTGATTGGATACCATCATGTGACAGATACTTTGATTTAAGTTATGGAAGAAAGGGGGGTTAAAAAGGTCAGTGTGTAAGCGTAAGTTGGAGAAGGAGAAGATGGAGGACAGGTTTACAGCCTTCAATGATGGATTGGAGACTTAGCTATGGTAACTTAGAATAGCCAGTAATAAAGTAGTAAAATCATTAGCTAGTAAGTATTTTATTGTTTTATGGGAAAAGCTTGCAAAAGCTTATTTAATGCCTAGATGCTTTGCATTTAACCAGTACAATTGTAACTTTTATATTTTCTCTGTTTTATAACTTTTTACTATTTTTAAGTAAATATTCTATATTTTACCCAAGTGTGATTCTTGGGACCAAGAGTGAGAGTGCCTAAACGAAGTGCCTTGGCCACAAGGGCTTTATTTGCTATTTTTGGTTTTTGGAGGTTCTACCTCGTAAGGCTGGTGTGCAAGGACCAAAGTACACAGCTAAAAGTTTTAAGCTCAAATAAGTGAGTAATTGGAAATCTAGGATCAGAAGCTTGCCCATAGTTGCCCACACATGCACCTACTAGACCTCACCCAGTCTAGGTTTCATAGGTGGTGGAGGCTGGGAACTACAGTTTGGCTCCTTCCCCTAGTGGAATGCCTGCTCGAAGGAGACGCATTCCTGACACCTAACAGGACCCATTTTGTGGGTGTATAATTTGGATGTCTGCAACCAATCTTCACCGATCTTGGAGGGATTATAGACGAGAGTCAGTAGAAGCTTCTCTGTGATTTTGGTGTCTATAGGTGCCAGGAGGGAGCTTTCCTGGGAGGTCTTCCTTGTGGGTGTATAACTTGGACATCTGAAACCCAAACATCACCAAACATGCAGAACTTGTAGAGGAGAGGCAGGGGAAGCTTCCATGTGAATTTAGTGTCTCTGGGTGCTTGGGTAGCCATTATATAGGCTTTTAAAATAAAAAAATCAGGAAAAAATCATAAATTTATAATTCGTTATAATTAGTCAACCTTGACAAATCATGAATCAAAACAAATCCCCATTTTTCTGATTCATGCCCATCTCTACTCAGGATGAACTAGAGGAGAAGGGAGTTTGACTTTTGTGCATGAGAAAACTTTATAATCTGAGTACTCAATTCTACTCAGTCCTAGTTGGTGCCAGGATTCAGGGACTCAGTGTGAATGGGTTAGTATGTCTTATGGTTGTGCGACACACACCATAAAGCTGGGAGACTAGAGAGAGAAATGACACATGCATGGACTTGGGCCTGTCGTGCCACTTGCAGCAGGACAAGGAGTGGAGCATTATCGGTTTGACATGAGAGACGTTTTATTGCATGGAAGTAGTTCTAGCCCTCACCCCCATCTCTCCCCTACACCACTCCTCTGAATCACAAAGACTTGCCCCACAGTTTCACATTTTTCCCTGAACAGCTTCTTACCTACAGCACATATGGCTAGGGTTGCCTGGTCAGCAGTATCCTATTATGATATCACATATGGAGGTGGACTCATTGCCAACAGCTGCAAAATTTATTTATTGGTTACAAGCCACTACTCTGGGCAGTTTACAACAAATATTCTAATCCCTCCCACCCCATACCCACCAAAACACCAAAGTATCCCCACGAAAAAAATACAATGGTGATAACAATAAAGATAGAAAATATATATGACTAATATATGTATATATAAAACAATAATTCAGCAACTTTATGCAAGGTGGAGGATGTTCTTAAAGGCCTCTTTAAAAAGCACAGATTTCACAAGCTTTCTAAAGATAAAATGGTACCTCAAAGACTGTAGCCAGTTCTTCCGTCAGACTTTCAGCCCCCAGAAGTTGGGGATGGAGGCAGGAGGATGGATACAAAATCAATGCATCTGAATTTCCCTTTAATCACACAAAATCCCTTCATGTGATTAACAGATTAAAAGAAGGTGTCTCCTTAAACTGTAAATTATAGATAATATCACTGGCCAATTTTGAGAGGATTTGGCAGCGAGATTAAGGAAACTTTGATCCGCCAATGTTTTGGCCTACTACTGCCATCAACTACTGCCATCAGCCCTATCCATAATGGCCAATGCTAGGGGATGATGGGAGTTGTACTCCAGAGCATCTGAGATACCAAAGATTCACCTCGCTTGCTATAAGGAGTACCAGGATAAGGTGTGCTTGAATACTCAGAACACTTACGAAAAACCCAACAGAAAAACTTAAGTGTTGCCAAACCCACACTGAGGTAATATTTGCAGATTCACTTTTGTTCCAGAGGGTTCTATTCCAGTTCATCTTTAATTGACTGCCTCCTAGCTGATGCGATATGGTGTGACTCATAGGAAGGCATGGTGGATGAAAGTGCTTGATAAAAAAATGTAACATGAAACGCTTAAAAGGAGATGACAGGTACACGTGGAACCAAGAACAGGAGCGGATGTTTGGTGTCTAAGTGCTGATCGTAACTGGCAATGAAGTAGCTTATAACAACTGACAGCACTTCCTTGTAATCTGCTTGAAGATGGGCATTTTTTTTTACAAGAGCAACAGCATTTACTGAACATAAACAAAGCTACCTCCTCCAGCACATGCCAAAATCTACTCCAAGTTAGAATTTTTTTCCCCCAGTGTCTGGCAATTCTGTCAGTCCTTGTGAGGCTTCCTGCTAGTCAGAATGTCGGTTGAGGAGAGACTAGTGGAATCAGAGAAAATGATAAACTTTAAAATAAAGGCAGGAGCATAAAATGCTTTTATTGAGGTCCTTCCCTCTCCCACAGGCTTTGTGGTTTAGTGTTACAGAGGGTATGTTTGCTACTCCTTACCAGCTTTTTGGGAGAACAAATGAACCCTTCAGAGCACACACACACACACCACTCAAGTGTGGGTACTATTTTTTCTTTCAACGAGCTCTTAGTCGAAGGCACACTGCCCCCTGTTGGGCTTAGCTTGTTGTTGCCACCCAACATGTATATTTTTTTTAAAAACTGCTTTCAGTTGGAGGCACACTGCCCCCTGTTGGGCTCAGCATGTTGCTGCAAATCAGTATATATTACAGATAGGCCACATGGGGCCAAAAAAGGGCCAAGGTTCTGCTAAAGCCAAACAGCCTGTAAAACGAAAAGCCCCCACAAATCCACCCCCAGTAATCTCTTCATCTGAGGATGAGGAGTGGCCAGACTATAGTGCCATACTGGCAAAGTTGAGTGAACTGGAAAGGAAAAGGGCAATTGCTAGGAATGCGGTTAGCACCACTACACCTAGGAGGTCACATAGGGAATCCAAGGCATGCAGGATGGCGGAATTGCGACAGTTGGGTGACGTAATGTTGTCCCGTATTGCTCTTTTAGAGAAAGAAAGTACTGCTGCTGCAGGAGCATCTTTGGCGGAAGGAGCGAGCGGGGCCAGCAGATCAACTGTCCTGATACGGAAGTGGACACGAGGTTCAAGACTCAGGCCATTGAGAACACTCAGATGGGGGAACCAGTCAAAGAAAAGCAGACCTGCCAAGATGCAAGGATGCCAGCAGGCTGGCAGGCCAAGGTTGACTACGCCACAGCAGGACTAGCCAGCAGGCATCAGAGGTGCCTTCCATCAATGCTGCACTGCCTGCATTTCCAGCAGCAGGTGAGTTGGCAACCTCATCAGACACGACTCACACAGAAGGGATGTGGCCTTGGGGGGATGTTACCCCACCAGCATTTTCCCAGATTACTGCTGGTTCAATGCCTTGCAGCATTCAGAGGGGTTCACCTGCGTTGGGAGTGCTTCTACTGGCTTTGAAGCCTTGGACAGCACCTTACCCACTGTGGTCCTTTCCTAGTCAGATGCCAAGTTTTGTTGAAGGATTTCAACAATTCAGTCACCCCACAATACCAAACACTGGATATAACTCTGTGCCTAGGAGTGCCCTTCCATATGATGATCAATCATTACCATTGGGTGATCACCTTCTCCCAGCTACAATAGAGAAGATTTGAAGAGGTGAACATGTGGGTGTATTCAAACTCTTGAATAGAGAAATGGAAGAAAAGAAAGTGGTCAAAGAAGAGGAGAGGGAGAAAGAGAGATTTAAGAAGAAAAAGCCAGAGAGATGTTGGGTGAACTGGCTCCCAGGTTTTTTGATATATGCAGGAACAAAAGTTAAGGCATACCCTTCACTGGCTTTTGCCTTGATACAATACATGGACCTGATATATAGGGCCTATGTAGATTTCCTGGGCATGCATGGTTGCTTTATGATGAGGGATTCTATATGAGAGCGGTGATACACCCCAATATGCGCTGGGATGTGCATCACCACGGCTTGTGATTGCAGTTAATGACCCCTTCTCATCCCAATCTGGGCAACCGTTTTGACAGTGGACATTTGATCCAGAGGAACAACAGTTACAATACCCCCTGTGCTCTAGTGGGTCAGGTGGTTCGACCCCGCCTGGTTGGATGGGAATTTAATGCAAAGGGGTCCTGCAACCGGAAACCATGTAGATTCCATCACCAATGATCCATATGTGGAGCACCCCATGGTTCAGCTACATGTTTTAGGGGACAGCCAGGATCAGGTGGTAATAAGGAAGGAGGTGGTCCCAAGCGGCAGCCACCAGGTTTGTCTGCTGCTTCAAAAGGGCCCCAGTCCAATTAACCTGACAACGTTAGCTAGCTGGTTGCTATCATACCCGGATAGAGATGCAGCTCGTTATTTGCAGGAGGGATTCACATTTAGTTTTAGGATCCCTGTGCAGGGTGTTAGGGCGACCACCACGGCAAACAATTTGAAATCAGTGAAAGGTTTGGAAGATGTAGTTTAAAAAAAGATTAAGAAAGAAGTTGCCGAGGGCTGAGTGGCTGGACCTTTTTCTGAGCCACCTGTACCAAATTTTAGGGACCATTGGGAGTGGTCCCTAAAAAGGTACTGGGCGAGTTTTGCCTCATTCATCATTTGTCCTATCCAGCTGGGTAATCAGTTAACGACAGGATCCCCCAGGAGTTATGCACGGTCTGTTATACTTCATTTGATGCTGCCATTCGAATGGTTAGATCTTGTGGCAATGGGGCAGAGCTTGTAAAGTCGGACATTAAATCGGCATTTTGTTTATTGCCTGTTCACCCAGACAATATTGAGCTACTAGGTTTTCAATTTGAAGGGTTATATTATATGGATAGGGCAATGCCAATGGGGTGTTCCCTTTCTTGCACTGCATTTGAGCACTTCATTTTTGGAGTGGAGGCTTAAATGCAGGGTGGGGCCTTGCCAGGTCATCCACTATTTGAGTGATTTTTTATTTTGTGGGAAGCCTGGGACCGCTCAGTGTGAACACCTCATGAGGATGTTTCAGAGGACAACAAAGGAATTCGGGGTTCCTTTAGCTGACGAGAAGACAGAGGGTCCCTGTACCGTAATTACATTCTTGGGGATCGAATTGGACACCATCCAGCAATCAAGCAGATTGCTGGAGAATAAGTTAGTGGACCTCAGGATTCGAATTCGGTACTTGTTACAATGACCTAGAGTTATGTTAAAGGAGCTGCAAGAGGCAGTGGGTCACCTTAACTTTGCATGCAAAGTGATTGCTCCAGGTAGGGCTTTTCTTAGGAGGCTGTGTGAAGCCATGAGTGGGCTAACAAAACTGCACCACAGACGGTGGCTTTCAGCTGGAGTGAAAGAGGACTTGCAGATCTGGTTAAAGTTCTTAGATAGTTTTAATGGAATTTCCTTTTGGAGGGATGATGTGTGCTTAGGAGCAGAGTTCCAAGTCCAATCAGATGCTGCTGGGTCAACAGGATACGGTATTTACTTTAGAGGTCAATGGAGTGCCGGCCTATGGCTGATGGAATGGCATGACTCCGAAGTCACCCGTGATCTAACTTTTTGGAGTTCTTCCCAATAGCGGGAGCACTATGGCTTTGGGCAGACATATGGGCCAGTTCTGCTGTCACTTTTTGGTGTGACAATATGGCTGTGGTCCATGTGGTAAATACCCTTACATCAAGATCCCAGAGGTTGATGAGATTGGTGAGAGCATTCGCCCTGTGTTGTTTGAGTTATAACATTGTGTTCCAGGCTCATCATGTGCCTGGTGTAAATTATGAGCTGGCTGACGCCCTGTCCCATCAACAGATTGACTGGTTCAGGGTGTTGGCACCAGGAGCTCAGGCTCGACCAGAGATATTGCCGCAAGAGGTATGGGGCATTGGAGGATTGAAGCCAACAAAGCAATCAGTTTAGCAATCGCTCCCAGTACTAGGCGCAGCTATGCAGCTGCTTGTGAAGAATTTTTTGCATTTTGTAAAATGGAAGGTCTGGGTAGACCTTGGCCTATGACAGAGGACCATTGTCAGCAATTCAGAGTCTATCTTCATCGCAAAGGTTTGGCTCCACACACGATTCAAGGGAGGATGTCAGCTCTGGCTTTTTATGCAAAGGCGCAAGGGTGTCCAGATCCAGCAAGTGATTTTCGAATTAGAAAAATGATTGAGGGATGGAATAAGGAAAGAGGCAGACAGGAAGATAGGCATACTCCCATGTCCCCAAAAATCCTGGTTCAACTGGGTCATGTTTGGGCTGTAGTGTGCAGTGACCAATTCGAGGCCAAATTATTTAGAGCAGCTACGCTGTGTGCATTTTTGGGGGCATTTAGAGTGAGTGAGTTACTAAAGGTGTCAAAATTAGACAATTCAAAGACGGCGTTACAGATGGATGACTTATTGGTCTCTGAAGACAGGGTCTTGTTCCATCTTCGCCCGTCTAAGATGGATCAGTCAGGAAAAGGTCAAGTGATAAGTTTAGTGCATTGTTCAGTTTGGGAGTTATGCCCGGTTATGGCCATTTCCGAATATGTTGAGTTATGTGGGACCTCAGCAGGAGATCTATTTTGCCACAGAGACCATACACCCATAACAAGATATCAATTTTGGACAGTTACCTCCAAGGGGCTTCTGGAAGCGGGAATAGTGGGATGGAAATTTGGCACCCACTCTTTTCGCATAGAAGCAACCTCCACAGCAGCAGCTTTAGGATATGGGGAGCAGATAAAAAAGATGGGAAGGTGGTCTTCTCACAGGTTCAAGACATATGTACATTTTCTACCACAATAGATGCTGGTGTTTGTTCTTCTTTTTCAGGCTTCAAGTTGGTTGTAGCCCGGTTGAGAGTTGTTTTGTATGGTCACAGTTACATACATTGGACAGCGAAGTACACATTCCGGACCAGTTGGGGCCATAATTTAGGTCTGGGTGCGCAGGCCATGTTGAAATGGAGGGGATGGAGAGGTATGCTCTGGGGTGGGTTCTTGGAACCCAGGGTACTCCGGAATTACCCCCTGATATACTGGTTGTTCACCGGGGAGGAAATGACGACTCAAAGGACGGACAAGTCACTCATACTACAGGTGATCAACGATTTGCAAGCCATTAAGGCCAAGTTTCCTGCAACAAAGTTAATTTGGTCAAATATTATACCGAGGATGGTATGGCGGGCCAATTGTGACCCAAGGTGCATTGACTGTGCACATCGCGGTGTTAACCGAGAAATATGCAGAGCCATGCGAGCTGGACTGGGGTCAGTGATAAGGCACCCTGACATAAGTGTTAGTCAACCAAAGTTATACAGGAGTGATGGAGTTCAATTGTCCGATAAAGGACTGGACATTTTTCTGCAGAATCTACAAGGGGGCCTATGGGCTGAAATATTTGGATGTTATGGGGTGCTAGGGGCATATAAATAGCCCCATGCCATGGTGGGTAGTACAAGGGGAAGAGTTGTGGTGAGTTCCTGGAGGACACATGGTGCAAAACATCCCATCTCCCTGTTTGGTGGAGCCAGCAGGGCTCCGAGGGGAGGTGGCCTTTATTAAGGGGACCTCCCAGGCAGCAGTTCACCTAGGGTCACGAGGCAGTGGGAGTACCCCTATCACGGGGGACTGGAACACATGCTGGATGGAAGACAGCACAATTCAGAAATAGGAACTCGCCCTGCTTTAGAATCCGGAGGTAAAGGTTACACCAGATTTAGATAAATGTTGCACTACATTAGGTCCCCTTGTAGATGGGGAATTTAGTTTAAATAGTAAATAAAGTTGTGGCCCAAGTTTTAACCCAACAACCTGTGTCATCTCTTTATTTCCGGGCTGGGCGGGCAATGATGCCATGTTTCCTTGAACAGGGGATTAACAAAATGGCAGAACAAAATAAAGAAGTGCCTTGTTGCTACCACTGCCGGAGCCAACACAGGGACCAGGGGCCAGAAAGAAAAAGAGTCAGAAGCAGTTTCCTGAACACCTCAGGTCCAAGGTGATGTTTGGTGCCTGTGATCCTCCCCCACAGAGCAGGGAAGGACTTAAAATTCACTGTCCTTGAATGGGACCAAAATCACAGGACGTCATTACAATAGAGCCCTAATAGGAAAGTTTTCATGGTTCAGCACGTGGAAGAAAGCATTTCCAAGTCACACCAGAGGAGCAGCAACCATTTTGAATTCTATTGCTCCTATAGCAGCTTACAGTGTTAAGTAAGGTTCTTTTGTTACGCTTTTCAACCTTCTGTGACACCTTTGTACAACGTTTACAACCACAAGTATCACAAGATCCAGCCAGGTAAAATATCTGACAGCAGGACTGCATTGAGTTTGGTTGGTGGGGACTGAAATGTGTTATCTTTTTTCACACATGCCTCACTGAGAGTACTCAAGGACTGTTGGACTGTTCTTTAGAGGCATTCTCTTTCTGAGGCTGGTAGAGCAAGTCTCGTTAGCTGATAAATTGATTCCTTGTTTTTTTACAAGGCAGGATCACTTTTAGAGCAGATGAACCTCCCAGCCTTCCTAGTGATTAATCCAGCATTAATCTCTCCGTCACAGGCAACCTAAATAAACAGACTTTAAATGCTTAAATTCAGCGGTTCTAAACAATTTACAGTCTTCTACAATGCTTGTGGATTTATTAGAGAATCACTTCCAGGCATAGGAAAGAAATTTCTCTAACAGTACCAATTTCAGTTCTTTAAAAGAAAAACAATCCAATTCTTCCAAAAAACAAAATGAAACAAACCTCTCATTTATGAATGTGGGTTATTGTGCTTCTGTAGCCACAATTCAAAACACCAGGAAATGGCCCGATATTGCTACACAATATTGTGCTCACGTTACCAGGGAAAAGAAGGAAGCCAAGCTTCACATAGCAAAGGGCAGCCTGAATGTTGATGACACCCAAGTCAACAATCAAGACAATCTACAGCAGTGGTTCCCAACCTTGGGTTGTCAGATGTTCTTGGACTAAAACTCCCAGAAGCCTTCATCACTAGCTGTGCTGTACAGGATTTCTGGGAGTTGTAGTCCAAGAACATCTGGAGACCCAAAGTGTACAGGATACCCTCTTGTACTCATTACCACTTCTTCTAGGCATTTTGATTACTTTGCAGCTCCAAACAATAGATACCTAGAGAATTTGTTGAAAAACAGCCCTGAGAACTGCTTTGTGTTTGACTGAGAAGTGGTCAACTCATGAAAAAAGGAGTCAAGTTCTGGGATTTTCCACAGCTTGGTGTCTCTTTGTGAATGTGAATATCCCCCTTTGTGGAGGACTGTCACTCCATTACTTTCTTTAAAGTAAACTTGTTATTGTGTTAAACAAACAAGTGGATGTAGCTCTAAATAAATCATGCAGGATTATTACGGGATGTCTGAAACCTACCCCTATTGAAAAAGTCCATTATTTGGCTGGCATTGCCTCTCCTGAAGTATGTCAAGAGGTACTAGCAAATAATGAACAAAATAAGGTAATACAGCACAAGCCCATCCACTTTAAACACATCAACTCCCTAGACAACAGCAAAAATCAAGGGAAAGTTTTCTACACACACCTCAAGCTCTAAATATTACACCCAAACTACCTAAGCAAAACCTATGGAGAACAAAAACAAAACATCATGCCAAATGAATGAATGCTGAAGATTGTCTCCCACCAGGACACATTTCTAGCTGGACAATCTGGAAATCACTTAATAGACTTTGAAGCAACATAGGAAGATCAAACAATAACCAAGTAAAATAGGGCTACTGGAAACTGGAAAATGTGGGAACAGTTCCTTCCCTGTATGAACCAGCAAATGTAGTAATACTGGATGGTGTGAAGAGAACCCTGTCCAATCCACTTGTTAACGGGGGTAGCAATATGACTGGCCGGGTGGTGTATTAGTCTTACAAAAGCAAAAGGTACTACTTTTGCACAGTGATATTTTTTGAAAAATACACAGAATACATAAAATATGCTTGATTATGATTTGTTGTAGTCACCCATAACTGAGCTGTGGAAGGATAATGCCTAGGAACCCATGCGTCAGTATATTGTATGCATTGTTCTTAAAAAAAATGTCCCAAGCTCTGATAGAATATAATCACCTATTACATAGCAATTTTTTGGATTTTTATCAGGCTGGGCCTGGCCTTGCCAAATGGCAGTTGTTGCCCAATAATGAATTTAATGGGAAAAGTTCAAATGCCCTATTCAGGAGTTGCACCTTGAATCCTAGCCTATATTCCAGTAGCGCATGAAGGTGGTGATGCAAACCATGTCCCTCATGTTTCCAACCCTTCTGGAAAACAACCAGAATGTTCATGTGTTCACCGAGGAAATCTGCAGTGCATTTGCTTGTTCTGCTGAATGTGCTTATAGCATTTCCATGATTGGGTACCCTGCATTTATTATTTGCCTTGGACATGTTTAAGTGTGCTCAACAAAATATGCTTACAAATCCCATCATTCATTCATTCATTCAAATTATTTATACACCACCTTTCTTCTCATAGGTGACTTAACATGGCTCACAGCAGATAAAACAACAAATTTAAAAACACTATATAAATTTGTTGTTTAGTCGTTAAGTTGTGTCCGACTCTTCGTGACCCCATGGACCAGAGCACGCCAGGCCCTCCTGTCTTCCACTGCCTCCCGGAGTTGGGTCAAATTCATGTTGGTAGCTTCGATGACACTGTCCAACCATCTCGTCCTCTGTCATCCCCTTCTCCTCTTGCCCTCACACTTTCCCAACATCAGGGTCTTTTCCAGGGAGTCTTCTCTTCTCATGAGATGGCCAAAGTATTGGAACCTCAGCTTCATGATCTGTCCTTCCAGTGGGCACTCAGGGTTGATTTCCTTCAAAATAGATAGGTTTGTTCTCTTTGCAGTCCAGAGGACTCTCAAGAGTCTCCTCCAGCACCACAATTCAAAAGCATCAGTTCTTCGGCGGTCAGCCTTCTTTATGGTCCAGCTCTCACTTCCATACATCGCTACTGGAAAAACCATAGCTTGGACTACACGAACCTTTGTCGGCAAGGTGATGTCTCTGCTTTTTAAGATGCTGTCTAGGTTTCTCATCGCTTTCCTCCCAAGAAGCAGGCGTCTTTTAATTTTGTGGCTGCTGTCACCATCTGCAGTGGTCATGGAGCCCAAGAAAGTAAACTCTGTCACTGCCTCCATATCTTCCCCTTCTATTTGCGAGGAGGTGATGGGACCAGTGGCCATGATCTTAGGTTCTATATAAATATCACATTTAAAAAACCATTAAGCATACATTAAGATTAAAAATCAAGTATAAAAACAATTCAAAAACATTTAAAACCTGTAAGTTAAAAACCAGCATTCCTGAGATAACTTCCTGCTTAAAGGCCTGCCTGAAAGCTGATCTATATTTATAGCACTGTTGAAGTATTCAAATAAGGTACTTGTTTATTTCAATATTTTACAATAATGTTGGAATGGAGGATCCCTGGCTGTAAAAGTTTCACTGTGAACACATGAAAATCTGCCTGTAGTGTGTGAGAAGGCTTACATGCTCACTCCTATCCTTATTTTTTCTCAAGCCCTACCTAGATTCAGCTTGAATGAGGCTCACACCATTGTGGGTCCATCCATTATATTAATAGACAGAACATTTTATGTCCTTGTATTCATGTGTAAGTATGAGGGTTTCTCCTAAATTAAAATGGATGCAAAAGCTCTTGCAACTTGTAAGATCTCAGAATTAAACTTAAATGCCTTCACAAAACCACACAATGATGGTGACTGAGTAATGCAGGTATGGTGAGGAACATTCTTTTATTACAGATGTCTTGAACTTTGACTCCCAGAATCCCCAGCCATCATAGCCAATGATAAAGTGTTATGGGACCTGTGGTCCAGAATATTTGGATGGTCAACGATTCCCTATATCTAAATGAATCCACAAAGAGCCTTTTAAAATGACAGAACATTCACATGCGTCAACAGGATTCATACCCCGTTGATCCTCTAAATTATGTTCATGGAAGTCACAGCAAGTGCAGTCAAATGCTTAGTGAGACGGGAGTGATTTACCTACAAAAGATCATCATCCCAACAATCCTGTTTTCTTCAGATCTGTCACCTGCTGCCACCTAATTGTGCATGTTTGAGTTTTCTTCTCTTTTCTTCCCATTTTCCTGTAAGAAGAACAATAAAAGATTTTTCTTTTTAACATGTACTGACTTCTAAAAACCTGCTTTGCTCTTTTGCAGTATCACTACAGTCATATTCAAATGTGTATCTATACCACAAACAACAGGAAGCAAACAAACAACATCTATAGCAGGCTTGCTGTGATAGAGTGTAAGAAAATACCAAGATAGCCAACTCATTTCACTGACTGTCTCCAACCATAAGAAGTTGATTAGTTTCCTAAACTCAGCTGGTGATCTTGAGCCAGTCACTGTTGGGGTCTTTGGACAAGACTCCTTCCATTCTCCGAAGGCCTCCACTGTGTGTCTGAACTCCCAAGGCTTGTTCCATTAAGATATTGCTGTATGTCACATGTTGTTTTACACCAGAATAAACAATACACCTTGCTGAACGGATAACTGCCTAAGAGTGTCTCCCACCAGGACAAGATTGGCTGAATCATCTGGAAGTCACTTAATAGACTTTGAAGTGAAGTAGGAAAATCAAAGAATATTCAAGAAAAATGGGGCTACTTAGATACAGGACACATTTTCTGTGACTGTGGAGAAATTCAATCAATGCATCACATATGTGCATGTAATTTATGCCCCACCACAAGTGCAAAATAAGATCTAGCAAAAGGCCGAGATAACACTATTGAAGTTGCCCGCCTCTGGTCAAAAACAGTCTAATAATTTTAACATTTTAATTTGTGTGTTTTTTTTTTGTTTTACCTATATTTCATAGATGTGCATAATTTTAAATTGTGCAATGCTCTGATACGAAGAAAGAAAGATGTCACACCTCAAACATGGAACCCTTAGCTCTTGATAGACTACACCAGGTTGGATGAATCTCATTTGTACTGGCATCCGCTACTGTCATTATATGTGTGAAACCTAGAATGCAACACAACATAGGAAGTCCTTGATGTTTCAGTAAATTAAGGAGACCTGGGGGGTGTCACAAAGAAGCATCTCATATAGGGTCTGTGATTTTGCTTGCACTAGTATTATTTGATATTTGTTCCTGAAATCATTATAGTCCTGTAAATTCAACAATATCCTTGTTTTGTCGTCCTTAGCAAACTAATCTACATTTATAGCACTGTTGAACTCTACTAAGGTGCTTGATTATTTCAATATTTTATAGCAATGTTGGAGTGAAGGATCCCCAGCTGTAAAAGTAAATAACAATTTTGCCTCACTCAGAACAGATGGCTGTGACCTTATCATTGCTTGAAAATGTAAATAATAATTCATTAGAGGTGCCACCTGGTTCTGATAGTTGCTTAACTATATTTTATGTGATAGGTTGAAGTTGCACCCAGAAAAACTGAATCTTCATAGACATGGTGGTGCTGGAGCTATGGTTGCCGCTTAGTATTGATTCTGTATTCTTATTATTTTCATAAAGCAAGGGCAGCAGGAGACAAGATAATGTAGTTAGTGTAATAGATCATGATCCCATGAGACTAGGAAAGGTGGCCACTCCTCAATCTACCCTTGCAGCTGCATATTATTTTGTTTTACTGTAGGATTTTGGCAAATTGTATATGGCCCAACTGCTCATTATTGGTGGTATTCAAAGTCAGCTGAGATGAGCGGAACAGACTGAAGGCAATTAACACAAGGTGTGCAACAGAGACTAGGTAACTAGCATATTTCTCCTTTCCTTCTCACTTCCAAATCAGTGGGTTGACCTTTTAAATTCCAGTAGTTTTCTAGCTTAAGAAAGAGTGAAGTTCAACAAAGAACTTCCAAGTGGAATGCCTGCCTTCTTTATATCCATGTCAGAGACATTTGAAGGGCAGGCAACACTGAGGTTAAAAAGGATAATGGAAGGTGTTGCACTAATAAGAGCCACACAGGCTTATCAGTAACACTTTCCACCACTTTTTTAAAATCTCAAGGCTTTCCCCCCCTCCTTCCCATTTAAGAAGAAATCTGTGGATTTTGGTGGGTTCTTATCAACCAAAGACCTATTTACCCTGGCCAAATTGAAATCGGTAGGGCTACTCCCAGAATTCAGAGGACAATGTTGTCTCCACCTGTCAAGTAGCTGAAATGCTATCCATGTTGGGGGAGGAGACAGTAGTCCTAATTCAGCACCAAGCATGGTTTAATATTTTCAAAATGAGAAATTTAAATGCCACACATTACATGCTTTCAACCTGAATGGGGGTGCATGTCAATGCAATTTTTTAAAAAATCTGAAGCCCTGTCTTGCCCTGATTGGAGGAGTCCTTACCAGAGGAGGAACTCTGGTATGTCATACCCCAACTGGAGAACTTCATGTCAGAAGAATGGCAGATGATCCACCCCTTCCAAAAGGGAAGAGCTCTGTAGCAGAACCTGATGCACAACCAACGCTAAGCCCCAAGGAGTGGCAGCATTTGAATAAACAGGGCAGAACTGCTATGCGTAGAAGATCTGCAAGGCTTCAACAGAAGGTGCTTTAGAACTACTATCTGCAGCTGAAGCCAGGAATCCCAGCCATAGATGTAGAAGAACAATGACTGGTACAGCCACCATTATTTAATATAACACAGAAATTTCCCTGTCTGTTTCTGCTTTCCTCTATGTCTACAATTCCTTTTCCTTCTGGTCTCCTGGTAAATGACCTAGGTTCACTCAAGGACTTTGTCAAGGCTTCTCCATCCTTGATTTATGACCCAGTAGGAACCTGCTGTGTTAACAACCTCTGTTTTCCCCCCCCCACCTCTCCTGTTAAGTGCTCCTTGAATTACCTTTTGAATGATTGTGTACCTCAGATGGCTTGGCTTTCTGGACATCCTGCTTCACCTCTCTGGCATGCTTCCTGACTGAATGACTTAGATCACCCGAAGGTTCTACCAGGCACTTGCATTCTGAACCCAGGGGCAAGTTCTTTCTGTCAAGGTCATGAAGAAACCTGACTGCTTCGTATTGTTGTCAGGAAAAAGGCAAACCAAACATAATTCACAGTGTTCTCTGTGGGCTTAGTTTCTCCCTGATATCTTAAAAGCAGTGTTTTGAAAGTAGACTTCTGTTATAACTGACTCATTTTAATTCTTATTTTCCAACACAGATCTTCAATTAACAGGACATCACATTTTTAAAACATAAGGATTTCTGTTTCCTTTTTATTTGAACTGAAAATGACCCTCTGGTCACTTCTGGTTTCCTCGGGAGGGGCTGATGTGACCCACAGAAGGTCCTATGTTTGGGAAAATGACCCCTGCACTTTGCCCACCTCTGGTTCAGACATTCATTTGTGTGTCATTCCATTGCCAGGTCATGTTTCCCTGCTCATAGTCCATAGTATTAGCTGATGTTGCTGGGATGAGGCTAAACCTTATGGAGGCTATATATGGCTAAACTGTGTGGACGAAGAAAGGCAAACTCAAAATGGAGCATAGGTTGGTGTCATACTACTTTTAAAACATCCATGGGACAAGATTTACCAAGCTTCTCTACATAAGATGTTATCACTACGTATTTTTAGATATCTTATTCTGTTTCTCATACGGTTTTTAAAAATTATTACTTGTTTCATTGTAGTTTTTATCATGAAGCTAGAGAACACAGAATGGTTCCCAAGCCAATCTGCAGAAATGTTATTTTCAATTGTTTTAAATGGAACAGATGTTTTTTATTACTGACCAAGCTCTAAAATTTCTAGCTGCATTTCCCAGAACCCAGATAATGGATTTATCATTACTAAATTAAATTTGGTAATACTAACTATGATTTCCAAACTCTATAGTTTTATTTTTATATTATATTTTATATCTTCACTGCTGTTACTGAAAGAATCAGCTGAATATCAATAAACAAATTCATTCCTTTATCTCATCCCACATAATATTCTGAGGAACATTCCTGAGTCCTAAGAAATCTGTGTTTAAATAGCAGTGCTTATTATCCAAGCCATAGTATCTACATAATTAAGTAGTGGCTCTTGCAAAGCTCTGAACTCTACTTTTCATGATATTCTTATAAATGAAAATATTTTATTTGCAAATTTTAAAATTTATACATAAATCAGAGGCTTAGCAGGGAAAAATATTAGGCAGATTTACATAGTAGTAGCAGGATGTCTTATCTGAAGAGAATTGTGTTTGAAAATATTATCATACTTGTTTTTAACATGAACCATGAGCAAATTCAGAATAGATCTGCATCAACTCAAATGATGTCAACTACTTCAGCTTAGGGGTACCAAGAGCTATCTTCACGGCCATAGTCTGTTCTGAGACATTGTGTTATTCAGGGGGTACTGACATAATGCACTCTGTATGAAGATTTGAGGGATCAGCACTCCAGCTCCAATCCATGCTGAAGAAGCTGAAGATAGAGAAACCAGAAAAAAAATATATATCCTGTCATATATGTCTTTAAAATAATAAAAAAAAACCCTTCCAGATATTGTGCTTCAGTACCCACAATTTAAAAAGCCAGGAAATGGTCTGATATTGCTACACAATATCATCCCCACATTGCCAGGAGGAAAAAGGAAGCCAAACTTTAAATAGGAAAGGGCAGCCTGAATATTGACAACACCAATGGCAACAGTCAAGATGGTCTACACAGGATACCCTCTTGTGCTCACTACCATTCACAAAGTGACACCAAACAAAGGAAAATCCCAGAAGCTGACTCCTTTTTTTCATCAGTTTTTCATCACTTCTCGCCAAACACAAAGCAATTGTCAGGGCTCTTTTTTGACAAGTGTGAATGGTAGTCTGCAGAACGCAGACAGGAAAGCTATGTTCCAGTTTTGAATCCCATTCTCTGAACTAGGTAAGCTGAGGAAGAAAAGCTATATCGGGCCAAAAGCTCTACAGACATGTTGTGTGCATGTTTCCCAAAGGATGTCCCTTTGCCTAAAAAGGAGGAGTTAGGAGTTAGAATGTCACTCAAAACCAAGGTCAAAATCATCCACGCTATGTAAAAGAAAGACAGTAAAGAAAGACAGGGACAAAAAGTCAACTCATTTGGTGTTAGAGGAGAGCCAAAACAGCCAGAAAAGTAGACTATATTGTTTGGAAACATGAAGTGAATCAGTAGAAAAAGAGGAAGATATAAGATGAAATGGGTTGATTTAATAAAGGAAGCCACAGCTTAGTTTGCAAAATCTGAGCAGAACTTGATGGAAAAGACAATATTGCTAGAAAGGGGGCGGGGCAGTAGAGAGAACAACCAAACATGAGATATTTGCAAGATCTGAACAGAACTGTTAATGATAGGACATTTTGCAAGTCAGTTACCCATATAGTCACCTCACACATCAGAAGTCACTCGATAGGACATGAAGTTGGGAAGTTTTTTTCTTAATTACCAAACAAGGGTACAGTGACAAGATGGGTGGAATAGACAACCAAACACTGCTAACATTGTGGCAGATCATTCCCAACCACAAAGCAATGGACAATAATTTCTCAACTTAAATGAGTGAGCTTCTGAATATTTATTTTCTTTAAAAAAAATCTTTTAAAATATTTTAACACCAGAAATAGAGATTCTTTTTAATGTATTTTTGGCCAGAAAGAAGTTGTGTTAACAACAACTGACTTTTTCCTAATTGGTCTGTTTTTGATTTTCGCAGGTGCATGGCAACCTGGTGTTCTGACAATACCACATCCTTCCTCTGCAAAGAGAATAGAGACATGTCATGTCTAGATGACGCCACCAGCTTGCTTATTCTTAAGGCCCCAAAGAAAGCTATAAGAGTCGCAGCTCTAAAGAGGCTAGCCTCAAATCGGTCCTTGCACACCAATTCTCAAGTTCTCCCTAACTTAACATGAATAGCAGGTGATATCGGTGTACGATTGTCGCTAGGCGCAACTTGCTCCCTACTCCACCCCTCAATCATCTTCCGAATATGGAAGTCGATTGAGAAACCTTTACAGCCTTGGGCCCTGGCATAGAAGGCCAGAGCCACCATCCTACCCTGAATGGATCTAGGAGCTAAACCCTTCCTCTGTAAGTGAACTGCAAACTGCATCAATTGATCGTCTGATGCAGGCCACCCATGTCCTAGTCCCTCCTTTTCACAAAAGGCAAAATACTCATTGCATGCCGCTGTATAGCTACGTTGAGTGCTTAGTACCATCGCTAAGCTCATGGCCCTGTTAGCCTAAGCCCTCCAAGATTCCATACCTCATCTGGTAGGACATCCTGCTGAGCCCTGGCCCCCGGTGCCAACACCCTGAACTGGTCCATCTGTTGACAGGACAGGGCATGAGCAATGGCATTATCAATCCCGGGGACATGCCATGCTTGAAAAACTACATTGAACTGTAAGCACCTCGAAGTGATAACCCCAACCAGCACCATCACTCTTTGCGATTTCGACATCAATGTAACTATGTGTACAACCGCTTGGTTGTCACACCAAAAAGTGACCACAGAATTGTCACACTCATCTGCCCATAACCACAAGGCCCCAACTATTGGAAAAAGCTACAAAAATGTAAGATCCCTAGTGATACCTGCTCTGTGCCACTCTAAAGGCCAAGTTCCAGCACACCATTTCCCTTTAAAAAATATGCAATCTTCTCCTGTGATGTGGTCTTGTGAGACCCTTCATAGTATTGCATAATCTACGCAAGAAGGGCCTACCCCGGGACCGTCACTTTGCATGCAAAGTTAAGGTGGCCTACCACCTCCTGCAATTGCCTAAGCATAACTTTTTTCTGAGCCAGTAGACCTTGCAACCGCACCTTCAAATCACACAATTTTGCTTCTGGAAGCCTACTGGATTGAGCCATAGTATCTAACTCAATACCCAAAAAGGTTAGAACTTAGCAAGGACCTTCTGTCTTTTCTTCAGCCAACGGGACTCCAAGTTCCCGTGCCATTTTCTGGAAGGCAGTCATAAGGTGTGCGCATTGTGATGAGCCACGCCTCCCACAAAAAAAAAATCATCCAAATAATGGACCACCCGTGCCCGGCTAATCCTCCGCCTGAGCATCGATTCTAAAAATGTGCTAAATTGCTCAAAAGCAGAACATGAAATTGAGCACCCCGTAGGTAATGGCCGGTCCATGTAATAGATCCATATAATAATTTCCCTCAAAGGCAAAACCCAATACGTCAAAATCCTCTGGGTGCACGGGGAGGAGCCGGAAAGCCGATTTTATGTCAGACTTCCCTAACTCCGCCCCTACCCCTTCCCTCAAAACCATGCACACTGCTGCATCAAACTACGTATAATGTACAGCAAACAGGTCCTGAGGGATCCTGTCGTTAACTGCTTCCCCTGCTGGATAAGACAAGTGGTGAATCAATCTATATTCACCCACCGTCTTTTTGGGACCCTGAGAGGTGACACTTGAAGGTGCACAACTGGAGGGGTCTGGAAAGGGCCCAATACTCATCCTTCTGCAACTTCCTTAGAAATTTTTGCTCTTACTATGTCCTCTTGTCCTCTAACAGACTTCAAATTGTTTGCCCAAGTGGCTACTTGATCACCCCCGGCTGGGATGCGAAAACCATCCCTAAATCCTTTACTCAAAAATATAGCCGCTGCTCTATTAGGGTAATCCCATAACCACTGGTCCAGAACCCCTATTTTAATTGGACTGGGGCCCTTTTTGAATGCTTGGGGCCCCAGGAGGTGGCTTGCGACTGCTTCCCGGCTCATGCCCCCTTGCTCCCCCTTGCTTGCCTCTGGGACACTTCACTGACGGATGGGGACCTCCACAGTTGGAACACTAGTGCTTAAACCTGCACTGCTTTCTGTTGCATGACCCCCGGGCATTATAATCCCAGCATACCATGCGGGGTTGGACCACCTGGCCTGCTAACGAGCGGGATGCATAAGACTGCACCGTTTGGACCAAATGCCCACTGTCAAATCTATCACCTAAAATTGGGCATGCAGGTGTCATAGTCTGGAGCCATAACGCATCGTGGGAGATGGCCCAACACATGCTGGGGCGCCGCACCGTGCTCATACAGAACCCCTCATCATAAAGCAACCACACATGCCCTGGGAAATCAACATATGCCCTATAAATTATGTCCATGAACTGGATCAAAGAAAGGGCTCCCTCTGGTTGCGCGGGAACTATTGTCCCAGCATAAATAAAAAAGGCGGGCAACCAGTTTGCCCAACAACGGTCTGGCTTATGCCTCTTCAGCTTTTCCCTGTCTCTCTCCTCCTACTTGTCTTTCTTCTTGTCCTCTATCTTCCTATTTAGTAGCTCGAACACGTCTATGTATTCTCCTCTCCAGTTTTTTTCTACTGTAGCAGGCAGAAGGTGATCTCCTAGTAGTAGAGACTGATCACCTTCTGGTAAAGCTTGCCATGCCACTGAATTGTAACCCATATCTGGAACAGCTGCTTGAACACCTGCATGAGCTGTTCCTCCTACTCCAGCCTAACTGACTACAGCTGCACTCGTTGCAGCATTCCCACATCTCTCCAATTCTACCTGCATCCCCAACAGTGATGCTGACAAAAGTGAGGCCGAAGGGACCAGCACCATCTGGCTCCCGGTACCCCACGGACAAGCACTCGCAGGCTGTGTTGTGCCTGGTGCTCCAATACCCTCACCTGCTGTGTGTTCACGGATGCCACTGACGATGCGCTGGCAGGGCTCTCATCACTCCGTGCTGGTTGGCATATGCTACTTCCTCCTTTGACCTCATCCTCAAGGGTCTGCGTGCACGCTGATGCTATCCTTGTCTGTCCTCCTTGGTGTGTTGCTGTTGAGATTCCACTTCTCGACCTTGCTGGGGTGACTGCTGTCAATGGGGCCCCTGCAGGGCTAGATCGCTCTCCTTCTAAAACAGCAATTTGAGACAATATAATGTCTCCCATTCATTTGAGTTCCGCTAACTTTTGAGACTTAGACTCCCTACATGAGCTCCTTACTGCAGAAGACCCATCAGCCCCTCTAACTTGAGCCCTTTCTCTTTCAAGGGCACTAGGTTTTTCCCACAAGAACCTATAGTCCGGCCAGTCCTCCTCATCTGATGAGGAAATTGCTGGTGGGGAACCGGGGGGGGGGGGGGAGCTTTACGCTTAACAGGCTGCTTACCTTTTCACCCCCCCCCGTGCCCTTTTTTTTTTTTTTTTTTAAAGCCATACGACAATATCTAGCTGGCCTGGCGATCTGGCACTACACAGACCTAAACACTTACTTTCATACTGATGTTACCAAGCCACCTTTCACAGATTACTCTCCAAGCTGTATCCCTCTCCCCTGTGTTTGAACTTATGAAATACTAATCAAAACTATGAATTAAATGTATTACTAGTCATTATTTATTTATGTATTTATTTATTTATTTATTTATTTATTTATAAACAGTCAACAATATACTGTCAACACAGCCTACAACACAGGCAACTGGCTACCCCTATTAAGTCTTATTACTATTTATTTATTTATTTATTTATTTATTTATTTATTTATTTATTTGTGTGTGTGTGTTTGTGTGTGTTAAAGGAAGTAATACACCAACAAGGGGGGATATGGGGAGTGGGGGGCTAGGGTCGCCACGAGGGTCCCAGCCCCCAACCCCCAACCGTTACCTATGGCCTCTTTCCTCTCCTTGCTGCTATAACTATTCAATATCACTGTAATATTCAAAACGCATCTTCACCCCACCCCAATACCCGTTTCTTTTCTCTCTCTTTAAAAAAATAAACAAACCTCATCCGAGCCTCAAAGGCTCCTAAGAGAAAAAACCCCAAGTCTTTTCAAAACCCGAGGGCTGTGCTGATGCACAGCCCCAAATCCCAGACAACAGGAGCGCCACAGGTCCACGCGGTTGAAAACGAAACCGTGGGACCCTTGCAGCACCGAACAGCTCTCTCCCAGCTTCACTCGGCAAAAGGAAGTGCAAGGCGATGCTGGGCAGCCTTCTTGAAGGCTTTGCTTATGCCCCGCCCCTCACCCGATGTGACACAGCCACTTTGGCTGCGTCCATCTCTTCCGTCTGGGCAGGCAAAGAAGTCCCGCCCCAGCAGCTACGAGCCTCGCGGAGAGGCACTATTTCAGATTTTAAAAATTTCAACCGTTTTCCACCATTTTTTGGACCTTTTATCAGGACACTGCAGCGCTTGCTAATGTATGACCTGACCTGTACATGTAGGTATATATGAACAAATATCTACTTACTGCTTTACCTCTTGGAACTACCTGAAATTGTAAGGTATGGACAGCAGGAAGCTCAGTTCCTTTCTCTCTACAGTCACATCCCAGAACATGCTGAGAAAGGTTCACAAGGTCAATTGGGTGTCACTTTGGGATTATCGGAACATTGCTGAGTGATGTCCGACAGCAGGACTAGGCAACCGTTTGCAAGAAAAGTCCATTTGGCACGCATCAGAAGAAGTGGGGAAAAGTTCAGAATGGTGGACAAATGAGATTTTCAGCTCAAATCTAAGCCTAAGCCTATTTAAAGCTTTGGGAAGATTGAACATCTTTTAATACAAGCAATCTTTCTAAAACAGCTGTCAGGCAACACTTGGTAGAGCTTTAGTGTCCTCCTCTTTAACTCGACTGTAAGTTCAAAAATTACCACATAAAGATGCTAATTGCATCAGCTCTTGGAAATTTATTTGCTTATCTGTTAGAGTTCCATAGAACCTTACATAATGACATTTATTTGCTATTGATATTTACCCTCCTCTATTTTAAGCTTTAAATCTCATCCTCATTTATTTTACTTCGTCTTCTCCTGAAGACAGGCAACATTTCATGTCAAAAAAGTGGTGATTGCAGGTCTGACTCATTAAGAGTTCTTGTATGCAAACCAATTTCATTGTCAAACTCCCAGTTTAAGTCCAGAGTAATAATATAATTGCATGCTGTCAACTTGATTCTTACTTGTGGTGACCCTTTCCATGGTTTTCTAGCTAGAGGATACAGAGAAGTGGTTTACCATTCCCTCCTTCTGGGGGCACACTGGGCCTGTCCAGCTTACTCAAAGCCACAAAGGCTAGCTCTACTCTCAGAAAGCACAGTGTGGAATTGGAACTCCCAACCTCTGGCTCCGTTACCTATGGTAACGTGCTCTGAATAGAGGTCTTGGAACAGCATCTAGTGTGGCTGAGAAGGCCAATTCAAGAGTGACAGTCCCTTCCACACTGAAGACAAATACAATCTAATTGTATGTCCCATGTCCAGCACCCTGATTTTCCTGGTTTTGGGACTGCCTCTTTGCCTCGGCCTGCTGAACAAGTGTCTCTTCAAATTGGGAGAGGCCATGCTGAACCGCCTGCCTCCAGGCTGAACGCTCAGATGTAAAGTTTCCCATCTGTTGAGGCCCATTCCTAAGGCCTTCAGATCCTGCTTGCAGATATCATCGTATCACAGCTGTGGCCTTCTTCTGGGGTGCTTTCCCTGCACTAATTCTCCATACAGGAGATATTTTGGAATCCGACCATCAGCCATTCTTACGACATGCCCAAGCCAACATAGACGTTGCTGTTTCAGTAATGTATCATGCTAAAAATTCCAGCTTCTTCTAGGACTACTCTATTTGGAACTTTGTCCTGCCAGGTGATACCAAAAATGCGTCGGAGACAATGCATATGTTCAGCTTCCTCTCCTGCCATGCACAAAGGTCCAGGAATGACTGCAGTACAGGAGTGTACTCAGGACACAGGCTCTATAGACTTGGATATGCCATCAGCTTCTTATTAAGCCATACTCTCTTTATGAGTCTAGAGAATATGGTAGATGCTTTGCCAAAGCGTTTATCCAGCTCGACATCTACAGAGAGAGTGTCAGAGATCATTGAGCCAAGGTACACGAAATCATAAACAACCTCCAATTCTTGTGTAGAGATGGTAATAGAGGGAGGTGAGTCCACGCCCTGGCCCATGACTTGTGTTTTCTTCAGGCTGATTGTTAATCCAAAATCTTGGCAGACCTTACTAAAACGATTCATAAGTTGTTGGAGCTCTTCAGCAGAATGGGCAACAACAGTTGCATCATCAGCGAAGAGGAAGTCCTGCATGCATTTCAGATGGACTTTGGTCTTCCCTCTCAATCTGGAGAGATTAAAGAGCTTTCCATCTGATCTAGTCTGTAGATAGACACCTTCTGTTGCAGTTCCAAAAGTGTGCTTCAGTATGACAGCACAAAAGATCTCAAACAGAGTCAGCATGAGGACACAGCCCTGCTTCACTCCTCTTCGGATGTCAAAGGGATCTGATGTTGAGCCATCAAAAACCACAGTGCCCTTCATTTCCTCATGAAAGGACCTGATGATGTTAAGGAGTTGAGGTGGACATCCAATCTTGCGAAGTATTTTAAAAGGGCCGTCCCTGCTAACCAAATCAAAGGCCTTTGTAAGATCTACGAAGGCCACAAAGAGTGGCTTTCATTGTTCCCTACATTTCTCCTGCAACTGTCAGAGGGAAAATACAGTACCATGTCGGTGGTGGATCTATTAGCTCGAAATCCACACTGTGATTCTGGATGGATTCTATATGCAAGCACCTGGAGCCTCTTCAGCACAGCACAGGCAAGCAACTTCCCTACAACGCTGAGAAGAGAGATGCCATGGTAGTTATTGCAATCGCCCCTGTCGCCTTTGTTCTTGTACAATGTGACAATGTTTGCATCCTTCATGTCCTGTGGTACCCCACCTTCCCTCCAGCAAAGACAAAAGATTTCATACAGCTCAGTGGTGATGGTCTCTTGACTAGCAAATGTATAGCCTGTTTTCACTTTGAGACAGGATTTCCCAAATTGACTTACACTCTCTAGCTAAAGGGGAGCTAGATCATAGCACAGAATGAAGCCAGAATCATTCAACATCATTTCATATAAATCTCTTCAAGGGTTATCTCACATTACATCTCTTACTGCATTTCCTAAATTGACAGGAGGGGTTGGCCTCAATGTTTCTTTTGGTACTACATCCCCATAAATCTTTGGTTCTGTAGTCTTCAGAAACTTCCATTCCATTTAACTTTCACAGGCTTCTTGGAGCATAGCAGGGAGTTTCCTGAGGTAAAAAAAGAGTTGGCAAAAAAGGAGGGAATTATAAGTTACCAGAACTTCTTCCTGTTGTTGAGGTTGGGCTTCTGGTTGTTGTGAATGTTAAATTTCTGGAAAAAAGGATTTCAAACAGGAATAAGGAAATTGTAATATTTGGAAGTAAGATATGACTCTTTGAACTGCTTACTCAGATATATATCCTATTAAATTAAATGTGTTTGAGCATCTCACTAAAAGTACTTTACTAGGAAACAGAAAAGTGAAACAACATAGCGGATAAATGGGGATAAAGGTCTAGGAAGGAGGAACCACGTTGGTTTGGCACTTGCTTTTCTGTGTCTGTGTGTATGTACATGTACACACTATGAGCACATGAAGTCAAATAAGGCAACGAAAATTAAACTAGGATGGATACTAAAATGTTTGATCTCTATGTCTGAAGAAAATGACACCTGGCATTTTCCCCTGATTTCTGCAGTTTGCCCTGGCTTACCCCTACACGAGGACTGTATGTCACTCGTGTGTGTGGGAGGGGGTGTCCCTCTGGCATCCTATATCACTAGAACATGACCAGAAGCTCATGTGTTTGTGAAAATGTCATTCATTATTGATACACACCTACCATGTACATGTCTGCTTTGCATGGATCTCCTCTTCCCATTTTATGTCCAAACAATACTGTAAGGGAAGGATCCAAAGACTCCAAGTAACTTTTATGACTAAGCTAGTGTTTGAACTTGGGTCTACCTGTTCCAGTCCCAACACTAATCATTACACTATGCTGTCTCTCTCAGAGACATAGTTACTATAGAGATGATGCCAATGCTGAAACATGCTGGTAAAAAAACAATGCAACAATTGATGTGTTCAATTTGTCTACTGTGCAAATTAACACAATATACAAATAAAGCTAACTAATAATAATTTGTATAAAATGAGAATTAGGCTGCCCAGATTTGGAGAACTGGAATATGTGAGCCCTATTTACAAACCACTGGACATGCCTATCTGTTTTAGAAAAACAACAATCAATGACAGTTTTCTTTCCATTTTGGGCCTTTTCTCTAAATATTCTGCAAAATGTTAGGTCTGAATTGTAGATGTCAGATTATCTAGTTTAGCCCTTCTTGACTGCAAAGTGTGTGACCAACTAAGATATAGCTGTCTTACTTGAACTGAAGTTTTTGCTTGCTGTTAATGGCCTAAAAATCAATCCAGGCAGGCAAAAACAAATCTGCTCTGACCATTGTTTTCATGGCCAACTGTCAAACTGCTGGTCCAACAATGTTCATTTTTTTGATTTTAAGAATTGTCCCACAGGTGGTGAACAAGAAGCAAGATCTTTCCTTGGAGGTTGTCAAATAGAATACTTCTTGTGGCTCTGTTGATGCCCCTCTGCTGACGTAATGCACCTATGAGCAGAACAAAGTGTAGGAACTATACCAGTCCATAGTATAGTCAGTGTTACTAGAACATGCTGTGTGGGAGGAGGTTCCAGTGCTCACATGCATAGCCATTATTCCAGTCTTACTGATCACTAAAAATGGCTAGATTTCCAATGCTTGGAGAAAAACTTCCATCATATTAAATGCCACAAATAACTGCCCTTGGTGGTCCCATCTTAGAAAGTCATAGAAAATAAAAGACGGTAAAATGAAATGCATGCTTCATGGGTTGTTTTCGCTGTGACAGCTGTGCTCCTGAGTTGGGCAAGCCAAGGAAGTTATATGCCTGGCTCCAGCGAAGCAGTTGGCTCTTCCTTAGTTCAATGCCTATAGAAGCAAACAAGCCAAGCAAGATCAAAGCCAGGAAGAATACTTTGGCATTGCTTCTTGGCTGTCACTGTGACCTTATATATCATTTTATGTACTTTCCCATTTGTATGTGGATAATCATTTCCAATGGCTCGCATAATGGTTTGGCGTGATGCACGATTGACTCTGGCTTCCAGCTCGCTGGCTCTCTGACAGTCACTACATCTCACACGCTTGTAAAATTCATTAACAAATGTTTAGGAATAAATAATGCTCATTGTTATGGCTTTTAAAACGGAGGAGAGAGAGGAATGCTTACCTCCTCAGGAGATCAGAATTAAGAAGGGAATGACTTCAGCATCAAAACAACATGAGATGGTTACTGCTAGCCACCAAAAGTGAGAGAATGCAAAGCTAAATATTGATGCTGTAACTGCTTTCTGAAATTAAATATGTGACACTTAATATGCCAGTCTTATAGCTAAGATTCCCAAGAGTCATGGACTGCACACATAGTCTACAGGCATGCCAGAACCTTATGAAGACCTTTCTGATCAGAAGGTTGCCTTCACCACCCTCTTAAGCTGCTGCTTAAATGCCTCCTGCTTCAAGAAGTGGTTTGGAGATTTGGTATAACAGTCCTAGGAAGGAAAACCCAGAGGAAATTTCACATACAAACAGATTATCATTTCCCTTTATTGAACTGCCTTTGTGCTGGTTCTCAAACTACTGTTTAATCTAGGGTGACTTGAACAATCCAAACCCCCTCCCCCAAAAATCCACTTTTTAATCCCAAATGTCAAAATTTGCTTCTTCTTACTGCCCACATATCTTAGAAACCTACTGCTTCAGTTTTTATTTATTCATAAAAGGCCCTGTGGTATAATAATATAGAGTTAATATTAAAGAACAGCAGTGTATTAGCCACTGAAACTATAGAAAAAAATTAATAGTACCCTTATAACTTTGTTTCCCAGTCTGCTCAGATTATTTTTCAAGCATTGACATCGTACATATGGGACCTGCTGTATTCACTGAAAATTATGTGTTTAATAATATTACTGACATTGCTTGATGTTGTTAACCTGCCTGATGCCTTGTATTCATTTTGTACATACTGTTTAACCCTGGAAGTAACATCTGAGAACTTCCATATAGGTAGTACCTGTCACTTTTGCTTAATAGTATTTGTTGTTGTTTTGTGCTATCAAATTGCCACTGATTTATGACGACCCTATGAATGAGTACTCTCTAAAACCTGATGTCCTCAGCTGCTCTGCTCAGCTCTTGTTGATTTAAACCTGTGGCTTCTTTTTGGGAGTCAGTCCATATCATATTTGGTCTTCCTCTTTTCCTACTGCCTCCCACCTTTCCCAGAATTATTGTCTTACAGCCTCAGTTTCAGTATTTTTGTCTCCAGAGATAGTTCAGGCTTGATTTGATCTAGGCCCCACTTGTTCATCTTTCTGGCAGTCTAGGGTATCTGCAAAGCTCTGTTCCAGCATCACATTTCAAACAAATCATTTCTTTTCCTGTCAGCTTTCTTTCCTGTCCAGTTTTCACATCCATACATGGTGATCAGAAATACAAGGGTGCGGATGGGCTTGGGCTTGGTCTCCAAAGACACATCCTTACACTTGATGATCTTTCCTAATTTTCTAATTAATAGTATAGTAACATGGTTTTGAACATGTTGATGAAGTTTATCATTTAACAAGACATCCTGGCATAGTGCATGCTAATCAAAAGAACATCCATCTCTTTTGTGTTCTAACAAGCCCCAGTGTGTTCAGATGCAAAACACATCAGACCTCATGTGCTTTCAAAAAGTGTATAGAATAGGGAGGCTTGGCCAAAATACATTGCCATGGAAATGGCAGCTGCTGAAATGTCCTTTTCAGTACAACTGTTGAAACTGCAGCAGTTTTGTCTTCTTTTGCATCTGGCTGTCCTAATGCACCCATTGAAACTGTAGCATAAAACAGGAGTGGAGGACACTTGGCCCTTTAGAAATTTTGGCCCACCTAACATGACAAAGCTAAGACCACATGACAGATGAGGTAGAACCCATTGGGAGAGGCAAAGGTTCAAACAAAACAAAAGTCGACTTCTAATAGAGGTACCACCCAGTACCATGTTACACAATGGGACTGTGCAAGTTCCCCTCTAGTTTTTGAAGAGGAGAAAGCAAACAGTCAAGGCCAACATACATACATCAACTGATATGAAAACTGTCCATCACAGGAAGGGCACATACTCATTTCCATAGGGCAGCAATACTGCACCATTCTCTGGATTCTACTCAGAGAATCTAACTATACCACTCAGTGCCTACTTGCACTATTAATTGTGGTGGCTTCCTGAGGAAATGCTCCAGAGTGTCTTTACACTATCAGGGAGGATTCTGGTGAAAGGCCTGAAGAGGTGTCCCTTCATTATGATAAGCTGCCAACCTCACAGGCTCAAAGACTGGAAAAGTTCATTATTGGGGGTGACAGTTTCCCAGACACCCCAACCAGTATGATGAGTGGCTGTGACAACTGAGCAAATCTGGAACCTACAATCCAAAAATATATATACATTCTCCAAATCCTGGACAGAACTGAGCAGACATATTCTTCTAACTGGTAGGCCATGTAATAGGTGAGGCACCAGAATTTGGGTGACCTTGTCCATTTTGCTTTTTGGCTGTTGCCCTTCCCATTGAAGCAAACCACCAAATGTGTTTAGAAAGACTGCAGGCACATTCTTTTCTTCACCAATCTGTTGTGTCAGATTGCCACAGAAGTTACTTTGACCCACCTTTGATCTCACAGCCTGCCTTCTGCTGTACAATTGACTTGGCTCACTTGCCTTAGCCAGCTGGAGCCATCTGACCAGCAGGCACATTTGGGGTAAAGGGGGATAGGGATGGAGTTGCTCTTTCTTTGTGCCGCATTGTGGACTCTGTACTACGAGCTAATTTTGCACTTGGCTGGTGGGTGTACGGCACTATGTTAATGCAGAAAGCTGGCTTCAAACCTTTCAGTCTCTTCCAAACAGACACTTTTTGTGTCGACATTCAAAGCAAAAAATCTCTTCTACATCCATCCTCTGCAGTCTGTTTTCCTTTTGAAGCATGGGTGGCATTTTTTTGTGTAGGGCAATGAGAACTGGAAACGTTAAAAGAAATTGATAACTTCCTTATTCATTGTTCAGGGTAACGGTTTTTCATTCCGTGAATTCCACTGTACTTTGCTTACAAGGTTAATAATTATGCTCAACAGGAAGGAGTCATTGTGTCCATGGTGAGGAAAAAAAAATGAGACTAAAACATCCAGTGTTTTAATAGAAAGGAGCTACACTGATAATTTGTTTTGAGACCTTAGAAGTTAGTGACCAGTTAGAAACAATTCCATCGTTTGTTATCAAATTCTTTCCCCATAAATGAAGATGTTCACCTCATAACATTATGACTGTAAGTCTGCAAGGGTTAACTTTACTCCTTCTTGGTCTTTTCAATAGTCATGGGGGCCTCACTGAATGGTTGAGGAGGACGATTGCATGGTTTTTAAAAAGGAATTTGCAAATAGTGGAAAATCCATATTAGAAATGACGAAAATAAGAATTCTCAACTACCTGCATAGGCCAAATTCAGGAGGGACCACTGTTTTCTTTATGGAGAGAACCGTATTGTATGGCTTTGCCATATAGTTGTTAAAAGTGGTACCTTAATTTAGTACCACAATTATGGTTGAATATACCAAAATTCAAAATCAGACCTTCAGTTCTCTCCATCAGAGTAATGAATAATTTTTAAGTTTTAGAAAGTTCTTATTAAAACTGAACAAACTAAAATCTCACCTGTTCCTAATTTAAATGTATAAATAATCAATATATTTTATTTCAAAGGGAACAAGTTTATAAATATGGGTTTTGAAAGGTGATACACTTTTAATTATGTATTGCATATATATTGAAAGGAAACATGCCTATTCAAATGTGCATTAAAATATATATTTAAATATGCATTTTTAAGAAAAATATGCAGAATATACTTTTTGGCAGAAAAGTATTATACTAACTAGGACTAGGTAGCTTTGTCTATCTCTAGGTCTATGCCAGCATGTTCTGCTCATTCAAGTCTATCCACAACATAACAACAACAACAACAACATTCTCTTTTGGACATGCTCTGGGACAGTGCAACTAGCTTAAGGACACACAGGCTGGCTCTACTCGCAGGGGGCACAAATGGGGAACTGAACGTCCATCCTTTGGCTCCACAGCCAAAAACCTAACTACTGAGCTATCACAATGTACTGTTTTCAGAAGAAATTGGCTTTCCAGTTTCTTATGAGAAATAAAAGATTGAATTTTCACAGCTGTATTGTTGACTGGCTTTTTCCCCCTGAGGTACAGCAGGGAATCAGACTCCTGATCTCTGGCTCCACAGCCAGGTACCCAACTCACTGAGCAATATCAGCTAGGGAATTTAATATCCAGTTATCCTTGAGACTAGCTAATCACCAAACACCAGAAAGAGTCTCTAGAGTTTTCATACCATGCTCCCTGCACATGTGTTGTGACCAAGTCTCTTTCTGAAGGCAGTGTCATCTTAGTTTTATGATCACCAACTTCAGGTTTAATTCTAATGTTTCAACCATCTTGTTATGATACCATTGTGGAATGAAGTTATACCAGAGATATATCTGCTTTGTTTTATGACCCATTTAAAGTTTCTGTTCTGTGTAGTTTTTAATTGATACATATTTTATCCCAGCAAACAAAACTGACGTAATCATATTCTGCAGAAGCATAATGTGATTTCCTGAGAAAGCATTCAGATGTTTGTCTGGTCAACTAAATTCATTCAGTCTAAGGAGAGCATTGAACAGAACAATAGATGTTGGCTCCTTACTTCTGTGCTGTTAGTCCCCATTTTACTGATGCGGGGGCTGCCAAAATAGCTAGCCTCTATATCAGTGATGCAGGTCATTTTCTATTATGTGTTCCCAAAGCTTTAAACATGCATTACCTGTACTGCAAATTTCCTAATTAGTTCAACCAATTTTCTTTCTGTCTCCAGGTAATATGAGCCAATGATCTGAATCTGATGTTGTTAACAGAAGATAGTGCTGAACAAATGTTTTAGGTCACAGTCTGTTTACACCACTGAAAAGAGTGCCTTATTTGTCCCTTAATTTATACATTTTGATTTCTTTATTAATTTAGCAGAAAACCCAAGGAAAAACGTCAGGGCTTGCATCTTTTCCAATTATTGATCCAACCTGCAGCACATGAGAAAATCGAACTTTTCACAAGTGAAGGCATAAAACGACAGAGTACAGTTATCTCTGCTGCATTTAACATTTGGCTTACTATCATGAGTTTAACACACCATCCTTCTACAAATATGGGTGGAGCAAAATGAAGTTACAACATATACAAGCCCATAGACAGGTAAACAGACAAACATAAACGGGAAGATATTATGTAGTTGTCCATCTACTAACTAATTTATTGCCAATGGGCAAAAGACATACCTATACAATTTTGTAACAGTGATGTCAGTGAAATTCACAGATTTCACAATGTTTGGATGTACTGTGAATTGAGCAAATTCTCCCTAAGTTGTTCTTCTCTGGCTTGGAATATTAAATACAATTATATTAATGGATCAAGGCTGGCCCAACCATTAGACAGAGTGACATTCTTCCGGCAACAGGTTTTGAGGGTCAAAGAAAAATGCAATGCATTGTTAGTTATTAACTTGATTATTGTTGTATTTTTCCTGCCAAGGATGGGGAGAGGTGTTTGTGGAATGTCTGTGCCAAAATAACTTGGCTGGTATTGCTAGTGTGCATTTTTATATTGTTGTTAGCTTGTTTGCTTACTTGTTTATTTTGTGTTTGTTTGTTTTTCCTGGACTCTGCTTTGAGTTCATAAGATATAGGATGGAATGTAAATGTTCTGAATGACTAAATGATGCTCAGTGGCTTTCCTCCTTGAAAACTGGGCATATGATTGCAGATTTAATGATGCCACCTCCTTAATTTCAGTGAATTATTGTCATGGTATCAAAGAAGTTAAAAACAAATTATGGACACAAGCTGGAGTTTGTTGATGTTGACTAATTACTTTTAATGAAATTTGGGGGGGGGTAGTAAGTTCACATAAGCAGCCTTTGGGATGGAGTCTTCACTGCTTGGATCAGAACTTGGACAAGTTACTTTTCTAGACTATAGCTTCCAAAATCCTCCAGCCAGCATGTCTAACCACTGGCCTATCTGCCACAGAAGGGACATCTACCCTCAATGATTTAGAAATTTGATTGTTCAGGATTCATAATCTTAGAGGAAGCCTATTGAATGTAACACCCCAGGTCCTTCTCTTCAGACATCGTTCGCCCAATGTGAAAATAGAGAAGAGGTCAGGCTATGCCCATCACGTATGGTTCTCCTCCCTTCCTCCGTCCAGTTGTGAGGGCATGGAGGAGAAAAACTACTGGGGGCTTAAGTAGTAAAAGACTTGTTTCAAATCAAAGATCTACAAAAGCACCAGCAAATAGACAGAAAAATTAATAGGAAGCCAGAATTGGGGAAGTTTATATGTCAGATACAATTTAATGGCTCTCTTAAAAGTTGTGGGAGAAGAGCTTCTTGTGGTGGTACTAAAAATTATTATTGCAAAGGTGATCAGATCTATTTTTCGAAGGGCCTTAATTAGATCTGATATATAGTAAAGTTAGTTTATACATTTTTAATAGTATTTGCTAGGACACCCTGAGCCAATCAATGATTCATGCAAAATGCAAACTCTTTGATGTGGTGCCGTAGAAAGTTCTTTTTTAAAAAATGAATTTAAGAGTAGCCTTATCCCAGCCGCCCAACGAGAGCATGAGATCTGATTTCAAATGAAGGGTTTTTTTATGTTTTATTCATCTTGCAGGTTAAGTGAAAGGTTCAACTGCATTTCTTCCCATCTGATGCTTTCCCTTTGATGTAATATTTGTGCAATTTCCATAATTCAGTCCTGTTAAAGAACTTGGGGTAGTAAAGGGAGAGATGAGACAAGGCCTTCACTAGTGAACTTTACCAGCTATGATGCACTGAGTAGAAAAGAAGCCATGCAGGGTCAGATTATGAGGTCCGGCAGTGCGGTGGCTCGACACTAGGTTTTGTGCCAATGCTAGGAATGTGATGAGTACACACAAAATTAGTCATGCTCCGCAGTTTTCTGAGTCTTGGCATGCTGAGATTCCCTGCCATGTTTTCCTCCTGCACCAGTGAGATTTCCTGGCTTCCCATGAAAACAAAACCCCAGCCAACCCTTTTTCTTTTTGCTTTTTGCACATTGCCCTGCCCAGGAACCTGCCAAATTCTGTGCAGCTTGTTGCCCTTTCTGGTGAGTGTGGCACAGGAAAGATACCACTCTGTGTAGGAATTGAGCAATCCTGTGCAGCTTGCTGTTTCTTCTCCCCTTTCAAGGTGAACCTTGTTGAGGAAAGATTCTGTGGAGGAATTGTATTATCCTATGAAGCTGTCTGGATAGCTCAGTGGTTTAGGTTTTCCAGCTGTGGAGCCAGAGGTTGGGAGTTCAACTCCCCACTGTGTCTTCTGTGAGTAGAGTCAGCCTGTGTGCCTTGGGCAAGCTCCACAGTCCCAGGGTATCCCCAGAAGAAGGGAATGGCAAAGCATGTCTGAGTATTCTCTACCTGGAAAACTTTCTAAAGGGTGCAGATTTCTTGGGAAAATGCAATCTTGCTACAAGGAGAAAAGATGGATTCCCTCTGCACCCAGTTTCTCTCTGAGAGCAGGACGTTACAAGATTCATACCAACGAATCCAGCCAATGCTGCGAGTCAACCCAGAATACTGGGTTGATGGGGTACATCAGCATGGATGCATGTGTAGCATTAAGTCAGAACCCAAGACCAGGCCTTAATGTGGAGAAGATGGAAGGCACCATTAACTGCTTATGTTTAGTCCAATCCAATCCAAAGTTTCATACCACTTTCTGGCAGTGCACATCCATATTGTCCTGTGTTCCTGAGTACTCCCCCAAGTAACTTATGGAAGCCATTTCCTGGTGTAAGGTTCCTGTTTCATGTTCCAGTGAAGCAAACTATATCTAGTCTGGACATCTGGTGGAGGAAACTAAATAGGACTGCTACATGGTTGTTTGTCAGCTGTACTGAAGTTCTCCATTGCTACTTGCCTCAGAAAAACCCAGTTTTGTTTTGACTAGGGATGGAAAAATTTCCTGCCTTTTCCCACTTCTAAAATCATTCTGTGCCAGTTCCATACAGATATATATTGAAGGATGGAGTGAGGACTCTTTTGAACATTGAGGGAACTACTGGATAGCTCAGTGGTTTAGGCATTTGCCTGCAAAACCAGAGGTTGGGAGTTTGATTCCCCACTGGGCCTCCTTGGCAGGGCGCGGGCTCAATGATCTGTAGGGTCCCTTCCAGGTCTGCAGTTCTACAGTCATGGCCAAAAATATTTGCACCCTTGCAATTCTGTCAGAAAATGCAATCCTTCTCTCAGAAAATTGTTGCAGTTGCAAATGTTTTGGTACTCACATGTTCATTTCTTTGGTTTGCGTTGGAACAACAGAAAAAAAACCGAGAAGAAAAGTCAAATCTGATACAATCTCACACAGAAACCTAAATGCACTGGCTAAAATTATTGACACCCTTAACTTAATATTTGGTAGCACCCCCTTTGGAAAAAATAACTGAAATCAGTCACTTCCTGTAACCATGAATGAGTTTCTTACACCTCTCTACTTGAATTTTGGACCACTCTTCTTTTGCAAACTGCTCCAGGGCCTTCAGATTTGAAGGATGCCTTCTCCCAACTGCTGTTTTGAGATCTCTCCACAGGTGTTCTATGGGACTCAGATCTGGACTCATTGCTGGCCATTTCAGAACTCTCCAGCGCTTTGTTTGTAACCATTTCTGAGTGCTTTTTGAAGTGTGTTTCGGATCATTGTCCTGCTGGAAGACCCATGACCTCTGGTGGAGATGCAGCTTTCTGACACTGGCCACTACGTTGCGCCCCAAAATTCTTTGGTGATCATCAGATTTCATGATACCGTTCACACAGTCAAGGCATCCAGTGCCAGAAGCAGCAAAGCAACCCCAAAACATCTTTGAACCTCCACCATGTTTGACTGTAGGGACTGTGTTCTTTTCTTTGAATGCCTCATTTCTTTTTCTGTAAACAGTGCCATGATGTCCTTGACCAAAAAGCTCTACTTCTGTCTCATCTGTCCACAGTACATTCTCCCAGAAGGATTGTGGTTTTGTCACATAAGTTTTGGCATACTCCAGTCTTGCTTTTTTATGCCTTTGTGTCAGCAGTGGTGTCCTCTTGGGTCTCCTACCATAGCATCCCTTTTCATTCAGATGGCGATGGATAGTGCAAGCTGACACTGTTGTACCCTCTGTCTGCAGATCAGCTTGAATTTGTTGGGAAGTTAATCTGGGTTCTGTATCCACCATTCAAACAACCCTTCGTTGTAATTTTTCAGTAATTTTGCTCTTCCATCCACGTCCAGGGAGGTTAGCTATAGTGCCATGGGCTGTAGACCTCTTGATGATATTGCGCATAGTGGACACAGGAACATTAAGATCTCTGGAGATGGACTTGTAGCCTTGAGATTGTCGATGTTTTTCCACCATTTTTTCTCTCAAATCCACAGACAACTCCACTTCATTCTTTTCTCCATGCTCAGTGTCACACACAACATAAAGGTTGAGTCAACTTTTCTCTATCTTAACTGGTTGCAAGTGTGATTACTATATTGCCCACACCTCTTACTTGCGACAGGTGTGTCTAAATACAAATTAAAGGAGCATCACATGCTTGAAAAGCAATTATTTCTTACAATTTAGACAGGGTGCCAATAATTTTGGCCAGTGCATTTTTGGGTTTCTTTGTATCAGATTTGACTTTTCTTCTCTGTTTTTTGTGTTGTTCCAACACAAACCAAAGAAATGAACATGTGACTACCAAAACATTTGCAACTGCAACAATTTTCTGAGAGAAGGATTGCATTTTCTAACAGAATTGCAAGGGTGCCAATATTTTTGGCCATGACAGTATGATTATGATGATAATGAGTGCATTTTTCTAATGTTTGTATTAATGGATGCATGCCTCCCCTCATTAAAGCATAAGTGTTTGCGTGTTTTTGAAATGTAAACAGGGAGTGTGGCATCTTTTTCGAAGCAACTCTGGTGATGTATAGATGTTGCTATGAAAAGTAGCATCTGGTTCCTTGTTAAGGCTGGTAAGTGCAAAATCAGGTAAATCCCTAAAAGAAAAGAAAAACCTCAATGGCCAGAATCTTATCACTATCGATAAGATTGAAAGGAAAAAAAGTAAAATTTACACCAGTGTTCATTCACCATTCAATAACTGCTTTGGTGGCTTTCCTCTACATGGGACCAGCAACAGGATTCTGGCCTTGCGTTCCACATTTCAGTTCACTAAATATATTTAGGGAATACATATATCCATATTGCAAAGAAGACATGCAGTTATCTGTCCCAACATTACAGCTCCTCAATAGTCATACACAGTCTTTTAGAGAAACAAAGATAAACACCAAATGCCATTGAAACAACGTGGTTGTTGAGATAGGATTCAAAGCTGGATTTGATATGCACAACTACAGCAGTTACCACAATCTACTGCAGATACTGGCTCTCAAGTTACCTTCCTTTCTTGCACAAGGGTAAAAAATGCTGCTTTTGCCTTCCTAATTTTTCTTCTTCTTGGCAATCCCCAAATGTCCTTCCTAGAGCAGGGGGTTCAGCTGACCATTTCACCTGACAACACATCTGGCTTCACAATTTAGGAATCTAGAGCATCTTGGGAGAACATGAAGATACTTAGCACAATTACCAGTAAAACATGCATGTAACTAATGGAATTCATCTTTTTTCCCTTCTTGTTACAAATATGCATAATTACCCTAAAAGTGAAAAATCTCTTACACAGAATCTGCTAATAGATATAACAGGACAAAGAAAGCTTAATTAATCAGAGTAATCGAAGGCAAAGTTGAAAGCAATATCTTAACGGGGAAGGAAAATGACAACACGCCAGAGTGCTGCATGCATTATTAATTATAATATCAGAGTCTATTAGCACAAACTGGACTGAAAAGTCTGTCAAAGTTTTCTTCATAGACTCTTTCATTCATGAATCGTAAATCATCTGTAAAAAGTAGCTCTCAGCAAGATCTTGGACTCTCTGCTCGGATGTCACTTTATTATGTTTGGCTTTTGATCTCCACATATATATGGCATATTCTGTTTTTAATGATTGGGAGGACATCATGCTGACCTGGGGGGAAAAACACACCAAATTATATTCCTGGTTCCTTAAAGAGAAAACAACTTCTATAATTATGTATTTTTTTAAAAAAAAATACTGTTTAGCATTAGTTAGTTGAATGTGTGAGGTCATATTAGTTCTCATTAACTCTCATCACTGCATTGGCTGTTGTGATATTTATAGGGTTAGCCTTTACCCAGCTGAGATAAATCAAGGTTGAACAAGGTTCCTGATGCTTAGGGGGAAATGCATTGCAAGATGGTGGACTGGGAACACTTTGCATGCATGAGTACAGACAGGCAAAGTTACTTACAAGTGACACAGCTCAGTGTACAAAAATGAAAAAATGTAAACCAACACCATCCCTGGAGGCCTGCATCATGGTTTGGAGTGGGGGACAGCTTCACCTTGCTGGTTGTTCACTTTTTTAAATTATCAGTGACCAGACTCAATCCTAGTAGTCTGTTGGGGGGACATGGTGATAATGTGTGGAGACCAAGGCAATGGTGGGCTGAACCAGGGCCAAAAGTGAGTGGACAATCCTTTTTTCATTCTTTTTTGGTCAAACACTCCCTTTTTTTTCTCCTGCCACTCTCTTTTCCTCTTTCACCTTCCAAACCAGCTTTCAAGAAGGTGGCAAATCATTCTTGCCAGAGATATGAATTTCTTAGAAAGGGGTACACAAAATTAAATAAAAAATCAGGTGTGTGTGCATGTGCGTGGGTGTGTGTGTGGGGGGGGGGTGGATGTGTTTGTGTGAGTGGCTGTGGGTGTTGTAGAAAGATATTGCAGTGGCATGCCCAACCCTCAACTGGTACAGGTGGACAGTTTGCATATGTACCACTCTTTTGCATGTTGAGTTGTTCATGTGATTAACTGATGATTAGATTGGGGGTGGAGCTACTGGTATGATCCTGTGTCTCCCATACCCAGTTTGAAAATATGAACATGGCTAGTATAAACGTGGTTTATATGCTCTAACAAATCTATATGTAATCAAGCCAACATTTCATTTAATAAAATCAGAATTCAGACTACAGTGACCCTTCAGTTTCATTCTAAGATTTAAAAAAAAACCACACACACTTAAAATTAAGATGTGGTGTTTTGTGCTATGGTTTAGTTTCCCCTTTCTGGTCTCTGCATTGCAGTGTGTTGATTGGGGTTCATATATGCCATGGCAGAGACGTGGATGGCTCTCAGTTCTCTGAAAGAAAACGTTGCAGGTCTGGTGCCCTGGGAAATTGGCTGTGTAGCAGTGATGCAAAGCATTCCATCCAGGATCTCTGGATCTGACAGAAGATTTCTTAAAACCTAGTGTTTAGGCATGGTCAAACAGGTTGTATGGCTAGTGCTTCACAGTCATCCTCTTCTCTGTGTCAAGGCAGGAGATGCTTCTCTTTCTTACTTCACTTCTGGACAGTTTGAATTGCCACTGTGTTTATGAGATTTTATGTTTGTGTCTGTTGGAGTCAACATGGGAGAGGAAAAGAAGGAAGTAAAACCTAAGGCTGATCTTAAAGTCTAAGGTTGCTATTCCATTCCTATTTACATGAAAATAACCACTGCTGATGCTTATTTTGAGTAGATTTTGTAATATAGCTGCAGTTCCAGAAACATTTGGAGTAAACTCCAATGGCACAGAGAGGCTTTTCATTTTAAAAATCTCAATTAAAATTTTGCTTGAAAACATCTCATAAAAATGTGGACATGTCACAGGGTTTGAAATATTTGAACATGTTTGATTCAGAGTACTTGCAACAGATTTCATGAGCTTACCCCTGCCCAGCAAGGAGAACTGAGCTGTTTCCTGTTCAGCTTGACACCAGGATTTTCAATTTCTTACTTTCCCCCACTTCCAAAATGATGCACACTAGCTACTTTTAATGAATTGGCAAACTGACGTCAATGATTCCATTCAGAAAAACATACTCTCTTTTCGATGTGGCTCATATCTTTTAGGAGGATATCTGTAATGATCCTTTAAAAATGTCTACTTCTTTTGACTTCCCAAATGGGGACCACAATTGAAACCATTATACATGTAACCAAACATTGTCCCAGCATTATTTGACTAACGATTTGTGGCACATGCAGCAATTTTTTTCTTAGATATATGAATAATAGAGATGGGCACGGACTGCCAAAATGGTGGTTCATCTTGATTCGTGGTTCATCAAGGTTGACGAACCACAAATTGTGAATTTCCAGCTGCCTAACTGACAAACCACAAATTGGTTCGTCAGGGCTTTTCTTTTTTGAGACAGCCTGTTGCTGTCTAAAAAAAAAAGTTGAGCCCCACCCCACCCCTTCCCACTGCCCCTGTCATCTTCCTACCTTGTCCTCATCCACCTCTACTACTGTGGCAGCCTCTGCCACTACTGTGGTCTCCGCCACCACTTTGGCCTCCACTGCCCCCACCCCTGCTGCCCCCGCTGCCACCATTTTTTAAAACAGAGGCCAACTTTCCTTCCAACAGTCTAGCTTGCCCTGTCTGCTTATGGACGGCCAATCAGCTGATCAGTGGGCACACAGACACACAGGGCAGGCTAGGCTGCCAGAAGGGAAGCCACCACTGCCATCTTTGCAAACAGTGGCTAGCTGACCTTCTGGCAGCCTAGCTCGCCCTGTCTGCCTATGGCCCACCAATCAGCTGATCAGTGGGCCATAGGCAGACAGGGCAGGCTAGGCTGCCGGAAGGGAAGCTGACCACTGTTTTCAAAGACTGTGGCAGCATCAGTGGTTGTGTTGGAGGAAGAAGAGGAAGGGGCGGGGGAATGGGAAGGGATGGAGGGAGTCTGTGAGGGGTCAACAAACCAGGAGGTTCATAAATCATTCATGTACCTTCTTAGTTAGCAGTGAATTATGAAATCTAACTTACTCACAAGTAAATTGCCAAGAGGATTCTGGATAGTTTTTGTACTTTATTTACCCAAAGAATACATATTGTTGTCAACAGGATTTTGGCTGTTATTTCTAATATGTTTCCCAAATAATACATAATATAACCACATATTGCACTCCTATTTCTAGCTGTTTGCCTTTTATTCATTTATTTTTATTTTTATTTTTTTGAGAGAGGGCACCTCCAGAATGTGAGTTTCTGCAACATACAAGGAAACCTTTATGAAGTCAGTGAACTGCCAAGGGCAGACCTTGCACACTTACCAGAAACACATACCTTAGGAACAAATTACACTACTTTACATTGGTGTATTTATGGTTTGCAGGATGACTTCATTCAGGAATACATCATTAAGCCCTAGTTCACACAATCAGGTGCATATACAAATGAATGAACCATTGCCTCTCCTATCCATATTCACACTGTGATTATGACAGTGGACATGTGTACACTCATTCTTATCATCTATTCCACGTGTATATGTTCAACATGAGTTGGTTTATGATCCAGCATCTGCATGGTATCTCCTGCAAACAGATTGGGAAGCCAATGCATAGAGAGTAGGTTCCTTTTCAGGTGAGTATTATACAAAATGGCCCTGTATGACACCTGGAGACTTGTTCTGACACTAGCTGGTGCATCTCCAATGCTCAGAAATCATTAGCATCCTTCAAGCTGAGTTACGAGGAAGTTTAGTGGGAGGAGGTAATCATTTCATCAATACAAATAAAGCATTTGCTTTATTGGATGCACCTTAATTTTAGTGTTTAATTGAAGAAGTGCAATCAATGAAAAACTGAGTGGATAAGCACCCTTAATTAGTGCTTTGCAACACGCACTGTTTGAATAGATTTCTAAATCAGGACATCCCAGGCAGTCTTTGACAAATATTCTTTCAGAGGAAAGGTGAGCTGCATGTGACCTTCCAGAAGCTTTTGAACTACAATTCACATCAATTGCTGGGCAAAGCTGAGAGGAATCACAGTCTAACATCTGAAGGGTCTCCATGTGGGCATCTCAGAAGCATGATCTCTATTCTGCCCTATATGCTCTACCTTAGCATCACAGGCACAAAGACTTCACACACTGTTGTCCTACTGGTCTAGCTACATGGCTAGTTCTGGAACTTTATTTTCCATTTCTTGTTCTAGTCAGCTTTTCACTGCTGTCTATTCTGGTGTTCATGTTCACCTTTGATACTTATACATTGATACCAGGTATGTTCTCAGAACGCATGTATGAACTCACACATATTCAGATACACACCATTAAGGGATTTTTGACCCATGGCAACAGTGTGTCTTGACACTAATTGGGCTCAATATGTCACACTCACGCTGAGCTATTCACAAGGTGAATTTTATTGAACACAAAAGAGTTAAAATTTGGCAAAGATTAAACAATAAAGTATATAACTAATATGGGAACATATAGGCTCAAAGAAGCATACTTACATGGTTGAGAGGTTTCTGACATTCAGGCTACTCTGCAAAGGTCTGAAGTACCTGAGCAAACTATTTGTAGAGGATAATTACCCCCTTAACCTGGAATAAATAAGCGAGACAATTGTTATGGAATAAACATGGGCCACACTTTATTGAATATTCATTATTGCCCTTATTAAAAAGGGGGGTCCTGCCGTAGTGTGGAATCAGGTTCTGCAGAGGGGTCTCAACGGACCCCTAACCAAACGATGGGCGAGTCCCAAGCCCCAAGTTCTCACGGTCATGAAGACAGCGAGAACCCGGCCAGCCCAAATTTGACCACCCCCGGACCTCAAGTCCCCTCTTCATTGTTGACTGTTGATCCGGGAGTGGCCCCAGCGGATCTCCCCCCCCCCCCAAGCACTGTAATCTCATGATCCGCAGCACTGGGAGATCAGATGAGCTATACATTACCTGTGGTTGTGAGGGGACTCACCGAAACCTGTTCTATCCGCACTACCCGCCTGTGTGACCAAATCTGACCACCTTCCAACATGCCATCGCACCTCAACCAGTGTGGGATAGGCGAAAAATCCCCGCTTCCAACAGCCAGTCAGGATGCGGGTCAAAAATTCCTATCCGGACCCAAAAGGCGACCAGTAAAATTCACACTAATATATAGGGCGGGCGGGTGGCTTGTCCAAAAGGAAGAGGCCAAAGGGAGGGGGGAACCTTCCTTAAAAATCATCCTCCTTCCCCCCTCCCTTCCTGGGTCACTCCCGCGAGACCGCAGCATCTCGCGATATCCCGGGAAGGGGATAATGGCGGTCCGCGCTGTTGAAGAAGCTCTCCAGCGGACCCGACAGAAGAGGAAACAAACGAAATAACTTTTCCTAAAACACTGAAGTGCATACATACATCTGGGAGTTGAGTCATGGCAACTGGATTTCTTTCTTGTTAGGTTGAAACATTTCACTACTCATCCAAGTAGCTTTTTCAGTCTGGATGAGTAGCGAAACATTTCCTAACAAGAAAGAAGTTCAGTTGCCATGACTCAACTTCCAGATAACCACACCTGGATGACTGAGAATCTTCACAGATATGTGGCATACACACATGTGCACACACACACATGCACACACTCACACACACACAGGTAGTTTGGGGAGCCATCAATATGTGCAGAAAATACTCTTAGAGGATAAATTAGGTGTGACAAAGATTACTTCCCCTTCATCTTGTTAGACTGTCTTGAAGCCGGGGTGAATTGGAACTCCACCTGGGACAATGGGAGGGAATTCTTGGGCAAGCATCAGAAGAGAGAACAGACTGACATAGGTCAGAGGCCAGAAACCAGGAATTCAGGAAAGCAATATAGGCTAGCAGGATTCTCTGGTTCAATCCTGGATTCTGGGGGGCTAAACCATTGATTGCAACCCAGAAAGGAAGTCAGCACAAAGATGTTTGGCAGGAATCAGCAGGAGCAGGGTTCAGGCAGTGATAGACACATCAAGAAGATAAATTCTAGAAGATTCACCCCTGAATCTTCCCCCAGAACAACTAATATGACTATTGCACATCTTTTATATGGTTTCTGGTCAGGCTAACTAAAGTGATCTGGCCCCTTGTTAGTCATGTGTCCTGTTTTGCCCTGATTTTTATCTTTGCCACCAGGCTAATCCTATCTGATGGTCCAGAGACAATATATAGGAAGAAAAAGATGGATGACCCTATTTATGAAAATGCAGACCATTCTAGCCTGTTTGCTTTCCCAAACTTCCAGATGATCCATGTAGCACAAAAACAAAAGGAAGTAATTTAATTGATATGACCTCTCTACAGGAAGGCTATCCTGTGAGATGACTCTTTGGATGGGGTATTAATGTCTCCCATGCAATTTTGATAGGGGGCATTTAGGGCTATATTCCTGTCATTTCCTCTTGGGGCTTGGCTCACTTTGAGACCCAAGGCTATTCCTTCTCAGTCACTGCTTTTAACCTATACCTGTCCTTGGCCTGACAAGTTTTCTGGTTAAAACAATATGTGGCATGGACATGCAAATCTTGGTAAGAGTGGGACTCTGTAGGGGTGTTGTATAAATCTGGCCAGTTTGGCAACAACATCCCTGTACAACATATATACTTCACACAATGTGTAACTCTTCCTACAGTGCCTAATAAAACCATAACAAAAGCTGGAATGCTGACTGCCAACTTGGGTGGCTGTAAAAGGAGATTTGATAAATTCATTGTGGTTTTATTTGTGGAGGTTTATAAATTCATGGAAACCCATGCTTATGATGGCTATGCAATTGCTGGAGAACATGAAATGAAGGCAGTGGCACATATATTCTGCTGACAGGCTTCCAACAGGCAACTGATTAGTTGCTGTGTCAGCAAAATATCAGATTATGTACATCTTTCATCTGATCCAGCACAGCTCTTCCTTATTCCTTTTGTGCTAACACCCTACTTTGTACAAAAAAGGGCTACGCTGAAAGATATACATGCCACTTCCCACACTGAGCTGCACAATTCATTGGCTGAAACACTGTTGCATAGCATAGTAAACTGCAATCAGAGTAGACATATTGCATCAGTGGGAACTGGTGAGTTTCCTCTTCTGTAAGCCCATTTGATGCAAATAGATCTACTCTAGTTGTAATGCTCTATGCTAAGCAACAGGATTTCAGCCATTGTCTCATCATGTGCAAATGAGTCCAAAGAGCTAGGTTTACAAGAATGATCACCCACCCACCACCCTTCACATATAAAAGTGATAACTTGCATGAGATCACCTATTCCAGACAGAGCTTTCATAAAATCCTTACAGTGTATTAAGTGAAATATTTTTCAATGGAGTCAAATTCACATAGCGATCATTAAGCACTAGGTAATCAGTGAATGAAAAATCAAGCAACTACCATGCACATGTGAAATAGTCCTAAGGTCCTTCTGAAACAAGGGTACATTATAGCTTCCCCCTGCCAATCAATCTGCTCACAGCATTTGCAGGTCCAAATTTTATGCCTCAACTGTTCAGTAAGATGAAAATGACTGTTTTTAAAAGATATCCAGAACCACTGAGATTTGTTCAGATTTAAAAGCAAGGGCAGGTGACACTTTTATTAAACAACTAAAAAAAAACACAAACATTTGAACTATGGAGGATATCCTGAATAGCTGCCCAGAGTACCATGTAGAAGACAACATAAATTCTTAACGTCAGTCCAACTGGAATGCAAACTGAAGAAAACATCTGCTTCCAACCATTAGGTAATACTATTAATTTGGCTGCAATTGGCTTCACCTCGTACAGTGGTTCCCAGCCTTAGGTCCCTAGATATTCTTGGACTAAAACTCCCAGAAGTCTTCACCACTAGCTGTGCCAGCCAGAAGAACATCTGGGGACCCAAAGTTGGAATCACTGAATTAGTGAGTAGACTAAATTTTATTCCCAATTGTCTGATAGGGGGTTTGCCACTTTCCTGTATCTCCTCATTCCCTGGCCAAACAGGAAAACTGAGTTTCAAAGGAAGGCAATGGTGGAGGAAAAATGCTGACTATCTGGCGGTCCTTTGTTTGATGAGCTGGGAGAGAGAATCCAACCAACAACCACCAGGGGTTGAATTTGAAACCGACGCTCCTGACTTGTGTTTGCAGCCTGCATTCTGGAACTCACTTTTAAGAAACAGACCTGCCACTGTCATCTGCTATGACTTTTGAAACTTCAATATGTGTTTTTTCACTTGCCCTTGTTTTTGCATTACGTGAGGACAACATGGCTTCGTTTGTTTCTTCAGATTTTCATCACCCAGGATGCCACCTAATGTGACTCCTTCCTCTTAGATACAGATTCTACAGTTCTATTTTATTTTGCAAATGCTGCAAAACGGTTTCCTTTAGCACCAGAGGCTGCCAGCCAGGATATATTCACACTGCCTCTGCAGATGACCATGTACTGATCCATACCCATTGCCAGAAATAATGGCTGGAAATGAATAGCCATTGATTTCTTCAAACTGCTGCAGAACAGTGAGAATTGCAGCCAAACTCTTTGGTGGTAGAAAACCACCTTTGCTCTGCTGAAGTCGAGTCATTGTCTTCATTTATTTGGGCTGAAGATTCAGCAAGCACCCACATCCTCATCTTAGTTGGGACTCTGAATCTTGGATGCAAAATTTTGATACAAAAAAAAAGTTATATTATTTTCTCAGCTTTTTCTGAATTAAGGTTGTTATGGAGGATAGCATTTGGAAAGGATGCTATGTCATCAAAGATGCAAACAACGCCACAGCTAAAAGCAGACTTTAATAGTGTTAAAAGAGAAATCAGCTAATGCTATGGAAGTTAGTCTACTCACTTTTTGTTGTTGTTTAGTTGTTAAGTCATGTCTGACTCTTCGTGACCCCATGGACCAGAGCACGCCAGGCCCTCCTGTCTTCCACTGCCTCCCGGAGTTGGGTCAAATTCATGTTGGTAGCTTCAGTGACACTGTCCAACCATCTCGTCCTCTGTTGTCCCCTTCTCCTCTTGCCTTCACATTTTCCCAACATCAGGGTCTTTTCCAGGGAGTCTACTCACTAGGTGAAGCCAAAAAATGTTGCAGCATGGAGTGTTCCTGTGCACTGTGTGTCATGTTGTATTCACTCTCTGATTTAATTTTCTATCCATCCACAACAACAACAAAAACAGTCAGTACTGCATGAAAACAAAGGATACAGAATCAAAATCAGTTCTTTCAGAGGCTTCCTTCCCTTAGACTTTTCCTCAATGGTTGTTATTACCATTATTGTCATTGTTGTTATTGTTTCTGCTGCCACTGCCATTGTTAGTATTGTGTTGTCCTGCAAACCCCAAGATTCCTCTAGGTGTGTTGATACTTCTACTCTTTTGCCACCTTTCTTGTGGATGGTATTTTGACTACATAACAAGCAGCACTGACTAAGCATTGGAAATGAAGGGAATAATATGCTTAAGGATGTGAAGAAATCTCACCAGTGTCTCATTTCTCATCAAAGCAGGCTATCTCAATATAGCAAGATAGCCTGTCAAAGATTTTCCAGTCTCCACAAGAGTTCTTAGCTTCAGCACAAGAACAGAACAATAAGAGGGGCTTTTTTACACATTGTATTTTCTGCATATTGCCCAAAATGTGGCAGCACAAAGGTAGTGTCTTTCCTCTAAACACATAGAGAGACACAGCAAACACAGAAGGATGAGCTGAATGATCAAAAAGACACAAACCCCCAATCAAATGCTACGTTTGCTAGTTCATGCAAAAAGACAACACATACCACATATTCCGATAATGTGTACCATCTTCATGGGAAACATCTTGTTAGGGTGGTTTTGTTGCATATGGAGGAAACTCATGCACAAGGAATCAAGGGTACTCGGTTCTAAATTATCTTATTGGTCAATCTAGCTACTAACTGTTAAGATATATCGTGACCTCTGCTCCACGATTAAATTGAACCTCTTGTTTGCATCAAACACAAATAAGTGGAAGACTGAGAAAGAACTTCTCTTATGAAGGAATCCCCAAAATAAACACCACAATTTGTCAAGTTTCAAAAATTGTGTGGTGAAAATTTCTCATTCCAGAATTGTGGCAAGGGACAAGGACTACAGACAGGAGAAAATTGTCCACATTTCAGCTTTTCCTGTGAACCCATTCTGTGTCTGGGCAGTGCTGCCTGCCCTCATACTAATTTCACTGTGTGGCGCTATCACACAACCTGCTTGCTGTGATGTCAATTTGTCCAGTGGGAGGTTACCTTGCTGGTCTTTGACCATCATAAAGTTATCCATCCATCAAGTGGGAGGTTACTAATTGGTTGACATCACACAGTGGAAGAGAAAAACAAATGTTTGCAGGTGAATTTTCAATACAGTTCTAATCTATTGCACAATATCCTAGTACTGCTGAACCATGCCTGGAATGGTTCATTCTCTTTCCCCACAGCTTGTGGAAGAGTGAATCCACTAACCCCTTGCACAAGTGGAGTGCCTTGTTCTCTCAAAGCAGTTGTCTCTGATCTGTATAGGTGATATCTGGAGACTGCCAGAGCAAATACTAGGAGTGAGATTTTTTTTATTTCTTGGACTACAGATCCAATAACTTCCCATTCTGGGAGTTCTGCCTGACTTGCAGACACCTAAACATGGCTGATCTGGGAGAAAAGGCCTAAACTGGAAGGTCTGTCTCTACCCAAGCTTCCTGTTCCTGCCCCACTACTAGCTGAGAGCATTCTTTCTGAACAGGAAGCTAGGCATAGCTAAGCTGCAAAACCTTCCAGTTTAGGACTTTTTTCCCAGGTGAGCCACATTTAGATGTCTGTAGAGTATATGTAAGTTAGGTAGAATTCTCAGAATGGGGAATTATGGGATTTGTAGCCCAAGAAACCTGAAAATCCCACCCTAGCAAATGCCATGTTGTGCCATTCTGCTCCATATTGGCAAAGAAGATTCTGCCCATGAAGTTCAACTTTGTAGAAGAGATCCTTTACAAATTTGAGTAACACTGATCTTTGTTGTCTATGATCATTTAAAACCACATTATCTGCTCTCCTTTTATAAATGGCTCCTTAAGCTTCCTAGGCTGATTAGTCCTGAATTTGGGGATATTAATTTAAACCCAAAGAGTAAATGCATTTAAAGCCTCTGCAAAATCTTAAGCACCAATAAATTAAATGAAACACTAGCAACAGGAACCTTTTTCCAGACAAGAAACAGAGGGCAGCTTCCTTGGCTGTGATTTATAACCATTTTCTACCATATCACTTGCTGCTCTTGCATCAGATCCCTGAACATTTGGCAAGACTTGTTGCTCCTTTCCAATCACCTTTTAAAAAATCTCTACCAAGTCTAAAGAATGCAGAATTCTGATTCCAGCTTGAAACTTTTCTTTTTTAATTTCTCGCATACTCAAGGAAAGTTTTAATACACACTGATATAGCTCTCCTTAACCATATTGTCTTCTTCCCTTCCCCCACTATTGAGATTCATAGACAAAGAACACTACTGCCATCTTAAGGAGAAGAAGCCACAGTGGTTATGTATCATACAAAACTGATTTTTAAAAGAAATGTCCAGCACTGCAATGTGCCAATTCACTTCCCCATGTAACCCACCAAATGCCACTTCAGTCCTTATGTCACTGTGGGATCTGGGCACAAATTGCTACACTGAGGAGCACACTTAGCGTTTTCGGTGTTCCTAGACTGCCTGGATAATCCTCAAAATGACAAATCGCTGTCTGTGCGATTAATTTTCTTTCTGTCAAGGCTGGGAAGATGAGAGATCTGGGGGACATCATACAGCATGTCAAGGAAATGCCAGCTGTCTCCATTACATATCCCCGTTAACAACGGAGCAAGATTGATGATTCACATGCCACACTTGTTTTTTTGTAACTTTCACAAATCTGAATTCTGCTGCAGATAAAGTAATGGGATCTGTCACTCAAGAAGAGAACACTCAGAAGTGAACAGCAAGTGATATTTAAATAATCAATAATGCAACACTTGGAGGGGGTAGCAATAGCCACTAGCAAACCTAACATTCCATAAGCAAGATGGATATTACACTTTGGTTCTGGTTTCTGATAAATGCTAATGGTAATCACGGGGAAAGTAGTCTGTAAAGCATGTTGTATAAGCCAGAAGAAAGACATTGTTCTGAAGTTGGCCTAATTTAGTGTGTTCAATGTCAAATGTGAAACCACCAGACCCAAATTACCCTAGGAAATTGATGGTGACGTGTTGGCACCTGGGTGATTTTGTCCACCCTGAATCACAATGTCAACCACAACTTTCCAAGTGGTTGGAGACAGAGTGTGGAAACACTACATGTGATGAGTGCAATTGCTTCATGTGACAAGTGCAAGGGCGGAATTCATGCTACACAGAGATACTAAGTACAGAGCATCTAGATGGCCAGACATATGACTGCAATTCAGATAGTGTTGTTTTTAAAGGAAAATACATTTAGAAGAAGAGGATCTCTCAAAATTCATTTCTCTGAAAAATGTACTTTGTTAAAAATGTGTTCATATGGAGGGAGTAACTATTCATGCAGATCCTGATGGGCCGTTTATATTGTTCCAAGTTATTACAAAGTGAGATCTTGTATGACTCAAGCTTCAGGGGAAAAAATGCAATTTGGGATACAGTATTTGCTTTCCTTGTATAATTATCACAAAGGTGGGGATCTCACAGTCTAAGATCTTAGCAGCTTCTCTCTTGTTCTCATGGTGCTCCTTCTCCATTTTTTCTCATAAACACACAGATATATACAGTTATGATAATTAAGGTATGTATTTTAGAAAATAAGTATCAGCCCTTCCTGAGTTAAATCTACATATAGTTCAGATTTTAATCTTTAACCTGAGTTTAATCTCCCTGTCAATTCCATGTCCCCTCTGTTCACCAAACCATCTTCCACCTTTCCACATTAGGGTCTTAGATTGGAGTTTCACCACACATTGATATTTGGTGTGCGTTATAGTGCAGCTTCTTTCTACTTAATGGGATGATAAAGACAGTGTTGATGGGAGAGAGCAGATGCCCTGTTGGGTCGATAGGGCTTATCCTTCTAGATCAGCTGTCCTTAGTTTGGCACCCTCTAGAAAAACAGCCCAACACAAGAAGGTTACTGGGTTGTGGGGAATTATTTTGGATTCTAGACATCTGCATAACTGTGTGGTTACATAATTATGTTCCGTATTGTAAAAGTATGGCTAAAGGGCACTATTAAAGTTACTGGAAGCAGAGTACTGAGGAGTTTCTTATCTTTGGCTGAGTTGAATCTCACTTTTTTGTGTGACATTAACATAGTGCTTTGCTATACTGGCCTCGGGTCTGTGGTGCTTGAGCAGCAGCTGTGTGGGAGGAAAAGCTCAGGGTAAGCAATGTAAAGCATGCTGGGCCCATTTCCTTGTTCTTCTCAGGACACAGTCTTTGCTTTCTGAGAGAAAAAAGATTAAGCCCCTGAGCTCTCATAGGCAAGAATGCTAGTAAGGGAGAAAGGGAAGGCTGCTCCAGGCATGGATTTTAATTCAACTGGTTTCAAGTGCTTGCTGTAAAAGTACCTCCCTGAATCCTTCTCGGTGTTTCAGTCACTTTGAATAAACTGACACTGAAACACAACTTTGTCTATATCTGAGCTCTAATTTAAATGTTAACATTTCAAAATCCAGGATCTTGATCACCCACCTGCCTCAACGGCAGAAACTCCACATTTCTGATAACCCAAGGTAATTTTTTTTTATTGCAGGTTATCCAAAAACAGGCATGAAATTGTCTCTTTCACACATCCTGTTTAATATGAATCTTCACATTAAAGCAGGATGTGGGGTAATTATCATCACCATCATCTTAGAACTGATGAGTTGGAAGGGACCCTGGGGATTATCCAGTCCAGCCCCTGTCAGAAAGGCACAGTGTGGAATTGAACTCCCAACCCCTGGCTCCATAGCCCAATGCCTAAACCACTGAGCTATCCAGCAGTTCAGTAGTCCCTGATCTGCAAGCTGCCCAGGTCTAGGAGACTTCCCACTGCTCCTGACAGTATGAGGGCTGGGACAGCCTCATCCACTTGCCATGCAGGTGAAAAGGAGCTACTGGAGTTGCCTATACCCTGGCAAAAACAATGTTGCCAGCCAGCTGGCTGGCAAGTACCATGGAACCCTCCACGGTACTGGCTGTGCAGCAACGCTGGTTTTGTCTCAAAGGCAGCTCCAGCGGTTCCAATTTCCCCGTGTGATGATCCCTGGCCATGTCACCGCCAATAGCTGGGAAGTCATTTTTAAATGCACCCTTTAAAAAACTGTGCCAAGGCTTGGATCATGTGAAACGACCAAAGTCACTGCAAAGTGACTTCAGTTCTGTCTGTAAGCATCGTTGAGGCTAATGATGTAGTGGTGAATTTTGACATGCAAAACATCCACCATGATGGTCCCCCACAGTCTCATTCCCAAGGAGAGTTCAAAAATTCCAGCAGCTTTGTGAATCCATACTGTATGTCAAATGACTACAAAAATTTTCAGTATTGTTCATGTTTTTGATTGTATTAGAGGTGCTAAAAACACAGGTTAATCTGTGCCTCAGTATCTCAGCAGAGCCTAAGTGAACACAAAAGTCACTCGGGATAATGTTTTGACTTTTATCTACATTACATTACCTTCTTGGAATGATGACAGTCAGTCTCCTTAATACAATATATCTTTGTAACTGGCAATGGCATGTCAAAGATGAGAAAGGCTTTGAAAAATTCATGGCTTAACACAGAGATGGGACTATGTTTAGGACAATAGTACCATCCTAACAGAACACAGTCTGATAGGGGCAGCCCTACCATTAGGCAGATTGAGGAAACCATCTGAGCACCAGATGCTAAGGCCTAGGAGGTGGTGGCCTCCTGGTGGTTCTTTCCAAAATCCCCAGTTGTTGCAGAAAAAAAAAACTGGGTATGCCACACAGCCTGTTCTAGACCACTCAAAACTAGTTTGTTCTCTGAGCTGTGGTGGAAGACACTATTCCTTGAAATTTCAGTTTCAATTGCTAGTCCAGTCAGGTTCTGTCTGTGGGACATTATCTTGTCTTTTGCTTCAGAAGCAAAATGGCTCTGACTAGACCTGCAAACTGAAACACACAGCAACTTCTCAGCTGCAAACAAATTTAGATGATAGTGAAGCAAGTATTGCCAAATGCAGAAACTTCCGATGAAACTGCTGGTGAAGTTATTTATATGAAATCACTCCTTATACAGTATCAATTTTGAGTGCCATTTCTGTCAGAAACATGAGCTATACATTTGTTATGTGTGAGGTGTTTTTTTAGCTATACTAGATCAGCTGGTTTCCCACCAAATGCAACTTCTTATGTCTCTCTTCAGAGCTGCAGGTCTCCTCTGCTAACAGTCAGATGTACAATGTATGGTAGCATCCTCCTAGCCTCCTCTCTGAGAAAGGTATGTTTTCATTTTGGGACAAAAGGAAACTTGAGCTTTGTGAAGCCATGGGATGATTTCTGTTGCTAAGAAACAAACACAAAGGCCCATAAATTTCGTCAGGAGTGGGAAGGCTTGATTTTTTTATGGTGGGGGTGATGGAGTGGTTGTGGTGACAGTGACCCATGACAGTCACCATTTTGTTTTCCCGTTGAATCATATAAAGAATGGAAAATCATGGGGCAGAATCACATGGAGAATATCTCAGCTTCAGACTGTTGCTCCCTACAGAACACCTTCTCCTTCAGACTCTCATGGTCTACATGAAGAGACTGACTTCAGAAGGGGCTTAAGCAAGACAGAGCCTTCCACATTTCTTCTGTATTTATTTACACTAATTAGAATAAGATCTTGTCTGGGAGCAGAGTGAAGAGGAGATAGTGGCTGCCACCATAATGATGCCTGTTCTGCACCACTCAACAATGCCTCTAAATGATGCAACCTCCAGAGCATCCTGGGAAGAAAAATGGCAGCCATCAATAGGTAGTTGCCAAGTGGAGCAGTGCCTCCTCCTAAAAGGGAGAGAAAAGAGGAAAGTAAACAATTAGGAGGAAAGCCCACTTAAAAATGGACCCTGGTACTTGAAGGCTATCACAAATGAGATTTTAATGAATGAAACATATGCAGTAAAACAAAAATTGATAAAGCAACAGTATAGCTAAATATCATAGCTGTGGATCTCAAGAAGTTTGGATTATATAGGCAACAGGACTATGTTTTATGTGGCTGCTTTAGACCATAGTTGAAGACAGCTGATGCTTAAACTGCGTTGACAGGGGCATGATCAAACTATCATTGTCTGTAGTGGATATTCTCATTTCTTTTGTTTCACTGTCATCTCAAGTTAAATACTTTTTGGAGATTTTTTAAGCACTACAAAAAAATCTGTGAACAGAAATGGTAATGAGGTGCCTATCACAGAATCCAGCAAATGTAGAATATTATCCTGCACTTTGAAAAAGCTATGTTTTGTCTTTTCTCTACGTATGACCTGATTTCTGTGACTCTTTCAACATGCAGTTGAAAACCTCAACCTATTTTGGTCTATTAACATTGCACAAGCATTTTCAAGGGGACTGAAGCAATTCATTCACCTTCAGAATCGTGCTTTTCACAGTCATTTTAAAATGAATTTTTACTCCACCTTTCACCAGAGGTTCAAGTAATCACAGACTTAGCCTGTTTGTAGAAAATGTGGTTCCTTAGGTGATGAAAGATTCATTACAGCACTTGATTTTCCTTAACTATGTATCTTGTGTTTAGCATGCTTTGTTTTGTGATTTATCAATTGTTCAACAGTAAACATAGGTTTCATATACAAGTTTGATTGCCAAGGCAATTTCTGTGAGCAAACCCCACTGCAGGAGAGAAAAAGAGTCAATTACAGAGAATACAAATTACTCATAATGTCTAGTTTGCCCCAAGAAGTACAAAACACTGTAAGTGGAGTTATTCCTCTTTCATCCTCAAAGAACCCTGAATGGCAGTTCCCACTTAATTTTTTGAGCCAATTCTTCTTTGTCACTGTCCAAGACTCTATATTACAGTGGTTCCCAAACTTAGGTCCCCAGATGTTCTTGGACTAAAACTCCCAGAGGTCTTCACCACTAGCTGTGCTAGAGTTGTAGTCTAAGAACATATGGGGACTCAGGGTTGGGAACCGCTGCTCTATATCACAGTGGCTCCTGCAATAACAACGTAATTAGGAAATAACAGAAATAATTTGTTCAGTTTTGTAGAAAATTATATCAAAAAATTTATATAGTCTAAATTTGTTTAAAAACATATTAGACATATCAATCTTCTTTAGCCCATTGTAAAATTCATATAGTTTTTGCTTGGTAAGAACAACTTATTAATAGTGCAGCGAAAAACATTCAAATAACTGCTACATGAAAAACATTCACACAACTTTTTTTTTTAAAAAGGAACTAAACGGTAACTATTTTGTTACTTTTGAGAAATGGGGAAGAAAGCTGGATTTTTAAAACTGCCCCAACGATGATAAATAACTATAGGACTGCAGGATTGTCAGGGAAACATTTGCTTTAGAAGGAAACAACAGGGTGGAAAACCTCAGCTTTCACTCCTAGGACAGGGGAAGTCTGACCTTAGTGATAAGTACCAAGATTGGGTTCTTTGCTTTTACATTCTGCCTGTGAACAAGCTTGCTTTACAACTGTCTTTCTCTTTAGGGCTTACCTCTCCCCAGCAACTATACTGATTTTATCATTTGCCCTTGATTTTAAGTGTTTCCTTGACTTCCGCATCTGAAAGTTGAATGTTATATTTCAAACATAAAACAGCAGCATCTTTCCATAACAAAACAGCTTGTCTTTTTGGATCTGATAGAACTGAGTGTTCTTCTGAAAGCTGTTAATAGTTAAGAAAAAAATATTGGGTCAGAAAGGATGTTCCAGAGAAGATGATCAAAATCAGTGCAACCTGGGCCAAATCCCAGCTGTCTCTTTGGTTTATTTAAACTGCTTAGAAACAGCTAAATTTTCAAGACAATATCATATAGACAGCCCAGAGTGATTTTCAGCTGGATTTTCCTGGAGACACACAGAAATCACAACTCATAAAGGATGCTTATGCATAAAGTAAATTAGTCAGCACAGGTATTTCAAAGCTTAGAGTCATTCACACATATCCCCAGCCAGTGAATCTGCACATGTGAGCACATGTATAGCCAGCCTCTTCTATTTACATGAAATAACGTGTCACATGGGAAGTCTATATATTAGGAATGCACATGTAGCCTTGTTTGCCACTCCTTTCTCAAGGGTCAAGTTTTCATTGAATCCATCCTTGGCATGGATGGAGTCTCCTGATCAGATATTACCTCTATGTGTGTGTATGTGCCATCAAGTTGGAACCAGTATAGAGCAAATGTAACAGAGTTTTCATGGTAAATGAGATATTTAAGCAGCAGTTTTAGAATTTACACCCCTCCCTCAGTATCATTCCATGGCTGAGTGGGGATTAGAACGCACATCACCTGAATCCTAGTCTATCACTCTATCCACTACACCAGTGGTCCCCAACCTTGGGCCTCCAGATGTTCTTGGACTACAACTCCCAGAAGCCTTCACCACCACCTCTGCTGGCCAGGATTTCTGGGAGTTGAAGTTCAAGAACATCTGGAGGCCCAAGGTTGGGGACCGCTGCACTACACCACACTTACTACAGTCATTACCTCTATGTCTGGTGAAAATTATGCACCCTCCACCATACAATATAGACTTTTTAAACCACTAGTTTCCCATTCAGGGCCAAAAAGGGTGAGTCCTTATGATGTTACAAATGTAGGCCTTTGTGATGTCACAGGAAGCAGTCCTTTATGTAATATGTAATTGCAAAAATGCACATGTGCATGCATGCATTTATACAGAACTAAGTAAGACAGACAATGTGTCTTATCTCCCTGGGTAGAGAACCAGAGAAGCAGGCAGTCCTCAGTAACTTCAGCCAGCATCTCTAATATAGGCAGGATCCCAGGCAAATCACTGGGAAAAGAAAGATGAAGCACCTTGGCCCTCTTGCTGGCTTTTCCTTGCTAATTTTCATGCTTCCCACATTTCCCTTAAAAGGAAAACATGGTATTGGGGATTCCATTTTTTTTTTTTTTCATAAACATGGCTCGTAAGTATCTTGATGCATTCAGGCATAATAAGGCGAGACGCAGGTGATGGAGTAAACTAGGGCCACACTTTATTAACATTAACCAAATTATTAATTTCAGAGTCCAACCAGAAGTGGGGCCTGCCATAGTGCGTAATCAGGTTTGTAACGAAGGTCTCACTGGACCCCTTCTTAATGAAAACAGGTGAGTTGCATCCCCTGAGCTTGTGTGGTCCTGAAGACAGCATGGCCCTGGCCAGTCGAGCCCCCTGTCTATTGGTGGCCGTCAGCCCATGGGTTGCCCTAGCACATCCTCCCTCTCCCACACTGTAATCTCATGATCCACAGCGCTGGGCATTCAGATGGGCTATAACCTCCTGTGCTCCAAGGGGTACTCACTGATCCATCTGCATTCCACACTACCCACCAGTGTGACCGAAGAAAAAATGCCACCTGTAATTAACATCCCTGATGCCCTCTACCAGTGTGGGATAGGTGAAAAAAACCCACTCCCACCGGCCAATCAGGAAGCGGGTCAAAAATTCCTATCCGGCCCCGAAGGCGACCAGTAAAACTCACACTAGAATTGAGGGTGGGCGGGTGAGTTGCAAGCCTTGAAAGAGGCCAATGTCAGGAAGGAGCAGCTATAAATAAGCTGCTTCTTCCCCCTCCCCTCCCATGATTGACGCATCTCGTGCTATCCCAGGAGGGAGAGCAAAGAGGCTCTGCTTGACAAAGCAAGCTCGCAAGCAGAGCTCACCATTGTGACCATCCTCAGGCTGTGGAACTCTTTAGCAAGTGAGGAGGAGGTTGGCAGGATGTTCCTCACAGTTTTCCTCCTGAAGACCACCAAAGACCTCTCTAGAAAGACAGGTTGGTGGCAATTGAGCTAGATTAATACAGAAAGAGCAGGCAGATTCTGTTCTCTCATCATGTTTGAAATTGTGTTTACCTTGTCTTAACTTCATTTTTTAAAAAAATCTTTATTGTCTGCCTCAAATGCCCAGGACTTAAGATGTCTAACACTCTGGGTGGGGTGTGTATTCAATAAAATCATGAATGCCTACATGGACCTTTTGTCAGGAACAGCACATGATATTGGTCCGGCATTTTGGAACACTGATGCACAATAAATTTCCTTAATTATTCAATCCTCTTAGTTATTAAGCCTCTCCTTTTGCTGTTTATTAAACATCTTATATCCTCCTCTTTTTGTATCATGAAAATCAAAGGGACATACAAAGGGGTTCTGAGGCAGTCTCTCATTGAGGCATTAACTGGGCCAGACGTACTTCTTTCACAAGAAGGCTGCATCATGTACCCTTCAACTTTGCCCTGGGAGCTTCTTTCATAGGTATAAAAGTCAATTAAAGATTACCTCAGTGACTGCTGCTTTCATGTGCATTTGATGACATCTCTAAATGAACCTAATGGGGCTAAATGTAATTGTAGACCTGAGTTTGAGAGCACCTCATCCTTTCACTGATCCACTAGCAGATGTGACCACTTGTGATGCTCCCAGTCCCAAGATCTTCCTTGAAACCCTTCCTCTAAGGACCTAGTATCTACTTTATAGCATTATTTCAGTCAAGACTTCCATATATCAAAGAGTAGATGGCTTAAATGGGCAGAGTGACTTCAGGGTTTTCCTCATGAAAGGTTTAAAGAAGAGTTGACCTTCTGCATAATGGGCAATATCAAGTTTCTATGCCAATGGTACAAAGCAAGAGAGGGGAGAAAGCATAGGCTTTTTTCTGGGGTTAAATGATGGCTTTATAGAGTACAATTAAGGTCAGCACTATCACACTTTTAGCAGAGGCTTCAGAGGAAGCTGGTAGGAACCTTGAGTGGAAAGAGCTGAAGGGTATATGACTTTCTGATGGAACAGAGATTCCTTTTTCTTTGGCACTTTCCTGAATCTCTCACTCTGATTTTTTTTTTCTTAGCAAAGCCTTCATTCTTGCTCTGCAGTAGAAAAAGGAAAGGAGACCAGAAAGATGGGTAGCACTTATCCACAGAGCACTGGCTGAACAGAATAATGATAAAAGCATATTATTTAGTTTAAAATGGAATAATAAAAAACCCTGCATGTCTGGCTGTTCTAGTGGAATACTTTATTTCAGTTCATAGGTTCCAGCTGCTGAAAAACAGGAGGAAGAATTCAGTTTTAAAGAACTTGTTAAAAAGAGATGTAAAAGAGAAGGTTACCACAGGGTATACATCCTATATCTTGCAGGAAGGAATTTGCCCAATTAATCACATTGTTTCCTCATGTTATCACTGTTTGGGGTGGTGTAGTGTCTCTGTCTCTGTCTTCCTCTGTCTCTCTCTCACACACACATGCACACACGCACACAATCTTTAACCACAGAGCCTCCATGTGTATCTGGCTTGTACTCCATTCTCTCCTCCCTCCCTTCTTCTGGTGCAACCATGAGGAGGCAGGAAGCTTTTGCTTCCATTTTCAATTAACTGTAGTTTGGTGCTGGAATTGGTAATTTACACAGCTCTTGGCCTAAATTCAAACCATCTGCAAATGGTTAGTTCTGACTTCCAGAGTGTTCTCTCCATCCCCAGCAGTCTACTCAGTGGGCAGCAAGGAAGAACCAGTAGGGGTGGCAGATACAGCCTTATCCAGTTTATTGTGCTGCTTCTGCTCACATCTACCTTTGGCCCCACTTACCACCAACATGTGGCCTCCAACACCTTAAACTGTGGTTAATGAAAACAAGGGATGTAGATCTCTCTATGTTTCATTCTTGCAAGTAAGAAATGTTGTTATACACTTAATGGTTTATGATTATCCTTATCATAGTTTAATTGCTCTTTAATCTGTAATTTAGTGTGTTTTTAGTTTTACTTGTTTTAAAGCTGTGAGCCACCTTGGGTTCCCTCATCGAGAGAAAGCCAGCCCATAAAGGATACTAAATAAATAAATTATATTAAATAAATGAAATTGAACATTTTAAAACTTTGCTCCCCACTCAGTAAAATCACTAGAGTTTTTGTGCATTTTCTGCATTTCAGAATGTTTTGCTTTAAAAATCCGTGCAAATGAGGCTTACATAAAACCCTGCATTTTGTGCAAAACTGAAGGGTTGTGTTTTTTAAAAAATGCATAGTGCAAAGGCCAGCATCTTTTCCAATATTTCTACACATGTAATTCTAGCTGTGGAAGCTGCCACAGTCATGAGCTGCCAGTCACATGTGATCAGATAACTGCATCAACTGCTGTTTTCGAGCTTCTGTGAATGTAAATATTGAACAACACACTGGCCAAAATGTTCCTGTGCAAAATGGAAGGACCAATGTTCTGTTTGGAGTGCAGGGACAATCACATGACTCTTTTTCCAGTCCGGTAGGCCCCCATTGCATGAGTGATCATGCAGTGAAAGACTGAGCATGCAAATACAGAAGCTGGAATACTGACAGTGCTGATGCACTTGCCCTGCCATGATGGTGTAACACAACAGGATATTAGCCAAGGGATTTTAGAGATGAAAATACAAGCTGGTAAAGAAAAAGCCTTGGTCTTTTTACTCTTGTGCGGGAACAAACAAAAAAAACCTTACAATACTTAAATATTGTTTTTCATGTGTTATATCCTTATTTGTAACTATGGTTATTGAAAACAGGGTAGCTTCATAAAGTAAGTGAATTTGTTATTATTTCCACAGTTACCATTAACTAGTTTGTCCAGATAGATAACATGGTGAGCTATGGCCTCATTCTCACATTATAAAACTTGTAACATCAGCAGGGATTGGACAGGTGTGGGGGTGGGGGGTGGGGGGTGGGTGTTGGGGATGTGTGTGTGTGTGTGAGAGAGAGAGAGAGAGAGAGAGAGAGAAATTAACTATTACAATCAGTGTTATATTCAGGTGCATGGTAATATTCTTAAAAGTCTGGAAGTATACTAAAGTTGTTTCTGATCTCGAAGGGAATTCATTTTTACCCGAGTCTCATAAATAGAAGACGGGAACACATTCTGCTTAAACTTTTCATCAGTGTGAGCAGCTAATGCATGTAAGTTTGAGCGAATAGAGATCTTTAATTATGGATCCATACTAGTGACAATAATAACAGTGTTTCAACATGCCATTGGCCCAGCCAATTAACAGGGTGAACTCTTGATTTGGTGTCACTGGTCTAGTTGGATAGTTCATTGAATTAAATAAGGTTGGAAATTCAAATCCCCACTATTCCTTCCACATGAAGCCTGTGTAGCCTTGGGTAAGCTGTGTACAGTCCCTGTCACCTCTAGAAAAAAGGAATAGTAAACCACGTCTGAGTACCCTCTGCCTAGAAAAGCCTAGAAAGGGTCACCATGAGTCAGAATCGACTTGACAGCACACAGTTATTATTATTAGTCAACAAAATGATGCTCTGGGAAAAGTTTAGATATATTTGCTTGACACAGTCAGAACACATCTGGTTGAAGTTTAGGTGTGCATTCACCTTTGTCAGGGTGGAAGGAACAGTCTATGTCTGGAGGCTAATGGGCCACGAAAGACTCTGATGGGCTCTAAGGTTTTTTTTGTTTCGTTTTGTTTTTGTTTTTAAGCATATGGTTGGTGATTTAGCCAATCCTAGCTGCAAGGCGGAATGCAGATGGCCCAATTCATCGATGCACCAGAGTTATGTCAGAGACCCTGGAGAAAATGTAAACAATTGCTGTCAAATCCAGAGTAAAGGGAATCTGTGGCAAGCATCATTGCCCTGGTGGGTCCTGATGAGATCTCAAGAGCAACCTCAGAGTGCCACACAATGATGCCAGGCCTAGCTGAAATGCTGTCCAGTGAGCTATAAAAGACTATTTATATTTAAGCCTCGAATCCCATTTCATGTTCAGGAGAAATGTGCTGAAAAACAGTAGCCCTTGCAGCTATGAAAATTGACTGATTCAAATATTAGGATCTTGGCCTTCTGTTCCATTCTGCTGCATCATTACAAGGGTAATTCTGCACTCCCAGAAGAGTAATTTCCATTCTTTAACTGTGAAAAATCCAACAATACCAATCCACTAACAACCCCTGGGGTGTCGCTTATCTTTATCCTCCAATGCATTCAAAGAGATTCAAGTTGGATGCTGGTGGTGTATGGCTCTTTGGTAGAACAGCTTTGATCCTCAGGAGATCTTCGGAGAAATCATTTTATTGTGTGCAGATTCTACCTGGATGTTTTCCTGCTATGAAAACATCAAATTGTAAGTTGTTGTTGTTTTTTTAAAAAAATAAATAAATACAAAGTCATTTAAAAATAACCAATTTAACTGACAATTACTTATTTGTAAGTCAAGATTCTCAACAGCCTGAACATTTAAACAAGGGTGTGACCTGCCCCCACTGCCCCCCTCCATCACGACACGGTTGTTTCTTCAGACACAACTGGCTTATTAACCACAACTTGAATAGCAACAATTTAAGCCAACGTGGCCTAGCTACTCTATGCAACAACAGGATGCCAACTCCCAGCATAGAGTCTCTGCCCTTCTTGGGTTCAAGGGGCTTCTGCAGATAGAAGCCTCTCTCCTCGACCAGCTCTAAGCATGCTGTGGGGGTGAGTGAGGTAGGGGGTGCCACAGCAGGGATGCTGGATCATTATAAGTGTCTGTACAGACACTCAGCCCTGCGGATGCAAGGTCTGGATTTTCACTCCAGAGTAGCAGTCGGAATCAGGGCAACCGGGAACGGACCCTTATGCAACTGCCATCGTGGCATTGGTCCTCTCTAGGCTAAGGGCCAGAGGAAGGTAGCAGGCACACTGGTTCTGGGGCTTGTTGGGGCTGGCTGATGGAATGCTTGTTGGTGGAACCAATTGTCATGTCCTCTCCTCCACTATCTCCTTACTCAGCAGTGGTGTTCATCCCAGTGGGTGTCACGTCACACAGTGTTACCTCCTTGGGGAGAATGAGGAGATCAGCCCACTGGCCAGCCCACAGGTCACATCTCTGAACCGTTTCTTAACCTGTCTTGTCAGAGTCTCTGGTGTCCACTGCCATCTCCACCTGGCAAGCTTCCCAGTCCATGGCATCCACTCAAAGATCTTCCTCCAATCCCGACTGATCCTTATATAGTCAGGATTGTAAGAGGAGTCCCTTTGGGGCTGCCGCATCCCTTTCTTCCTCCTCAGCACCTCCTACTGACCTGCTGACATCCTCCTCAGCTCTCCGGTCTATTGGGGAGCTGCAGGTGATGAGCGCCATCACTGGGGCACCTGAGGTGGAAGACCTACTTACAGCTGGGTCCTTGCTAGTCCCACTAAGGATCATTTCAAACAGCTCTAAAAATCAATTGGAAAAGTCAAAGAAAGGATTTTTACAAATGACTTTGAACTCCTCTTCTCCCTTTTGGGTCACTGTATTAGCTCAATTCCTTTGCAATAACTAGTGGATTTGTCCAACTTCTGTTTATTCTTCCATGATGCAAATCTGGAATTAATTTCAGATTGACAAATTAAAACCATTAGACTGTCTGTTCTCAACTGTACTTAAATACTCTGGATTTGTAAATTAGATGTGCAATGTTCTTTAATCCATTTCTAAGCATTTGAAATAACTTTGAATCTTCTACTGCAAATCTCTTCTTAAATATCTCATTATTTTTAATCTGTAATATTGCTATGGGAGGACATAATTCCTTAATATAGAGAATAAGCATACACATTTGCCTTCCCCTTGCTTTACTGAATTAGAAGATTAACTTGTTCTACCATTTCATTGCTTGCACCTAAAACATTAACTCTTGTTTGAATTCTTGAAAGACTTCTGCCTTGAAGAAAATCACAGTTCATTATATCTGCTTGAGATATGATAAAACTGGGAATAAATAGCTAATCTAAATACAACATTTTACAGCTTTTTCCACTCCACTCTGGAAAGATAATATTTATCAGATCTTTCGAACTACTGAAATACTTTCTTGAAACACAAACAGTTGTTTGTTGTAGATTGATGGTAGAATTACCCATCACATTTGCTGCCTGGGATCTGAAATCTGCCCACAAATTAGAGCATTATTTTAGAAATATGCTCTGCAATCAAAAAAAACCATAGCATGCTTCCCAGCTGGAAGTGTGCTGTCACACACCTGAAAGGTTACAAGTGTGATTAACCATGACAGGCCTCATGTGTTGCCCTCATAAATCTCACACGTGGTAATGCATTAGGGATGGCAGGTGTAAACAGAATGGGGAAAGTGTAATTTCATCATGCCATGTGCAATTAAGACAAGTAAATTAAGTAAAGATCTGGAAATGGCAATGATAAAGTGCTGAAGTAGAAGAACATGAAGATTTTATTTTTATTTTTATTTTTTAAAGCCAGCTCTTGTTTCTGCCCGTAAGGAACTTAACACTGTACTTTCAGTGGTTCACCTTGCTTGTGACTTTGGGGCTAAAAACATTCATTCTGGAGCAAATTTTTCCTCATGTGAGTTTCACGGCTGAAAAATATACTAGCAAAATGCCCTCCTTAATAGAGTCTCACAGATTACTACAACCCATATGCACACAGCATATGTCCTCTGGAAAGAGAATATTTATTAAATATTTTGGCAGATGGCTCCTTGGCAAGGAAAAGAATGTATACATGAGGCTTTCTTAATGTGCTGCCCTTGTCTCTGCGCACCAAGTAATGTTGTGGTTTTTTTAATGCATAGTTGCAAACCGGAACAAAATATGACTTCCGAAAATGAGCCTTCCTGCTGGTGTGTTATAGAGGCTTCATTTCCGAGGACAGGCACAAGAGTGAACTCCATGAGACTCCAGGTTTGAAGGAAAGGAGAATAAAATTAAAATGTGTAGTAAAATTTGATAATGACAGCTTGTAAGTACTAACAAGAGCATCTAGTAGAGAAAACTGGATTAAAAAGTCTCAGGAAGTGTAACTGCATTGCTTGACTAACTATACAATATAGATGACACGTCATTAGAATAGAAAATTCCCTGAGTGCTGAAAATGCCTCACTATCATGCATCTCATAGTTTGCAAATTGTTTTGGATTGGTTTGTGTTTGGTCAGAGGGAGGTATGCATGGGCTTCATTTGCAAGTATGATCGCTTAGTCATCAAAGCAGACTGAAAGCACATCTCTGAAATACTAATAGAATTTCAGCTTGTGATGATGGACTGTCTGTAACATACAGTGCGATCCTTAGACTTACATGCTTTGAAGGCAAGCCAACTGTATTTGGGGAAGGTATTCTCTTTAAACTGTAAAAAGGCAGTGCTAACGTGCTACTCACTTTTATTAGTAGTATTTTTAAACGTGGTTGGGAAAGGTCATTGGTTGAACAATATATGTATCAACAGTTCCCTTAACACCTTCATCAGTCACTGGAGAAAGAAATCAGATCACCCTAAGTGATTGATTACAGAAAAACAACTCACCTGACCTATATCTGATAGCATAGTTGCTGAATTTTTCAATTACACATTTCAAAAACATCCATGTTCCTGCTGCCTGTGAAACAACATCATCTCTTTGTACTCTGAAGATGTTTTCAAAGCCATTAGGCTGAGTACACATTTTAAATAACTCTAAAATGTAACTCCTCATTGAAGGAATTTATTTATTTGTTTGTTTGTCTGTCTGTCTGTTTGTCTTTCTATGTCAGCCCACTCTCTGATCAGTTCACAGTATACAATAAAAGCATACACTAAAACACCATATAATAAATACCAAAATACAATACAGCAAATCCTATCACTAGCTAAAACGACCTTTAAATAAAAATGCACAAATCAAAATCCATTTGAGCCTCTCAGTGTTTTTGGCCTCTTTGGGTTTGGCTTTCTTGGGTGTTACTGTTCTTAATATTCAGGGCTCTGAGGAGCATGTGGGCTGGGTAGCTATTTCGTGGGAGAGATGTTCCACCAAATATTGAGGTCATAGACCATTAGGAAGAACTGATTCAGGTTTTTAAAATGATACATGAACAGATAGGGGGGAAATTGTTCCTTTTCTATTACTTGGTTTAAGGTCTTCCCATGATTTTTTAAGGATGGGGATATAATCGTAGAACTGCGGAATTGGAAGGGACCCTATGGATCATCAAATCCAGCTCCTGCAAAGGAGTTACAGTGGGGAACTGAACTGCCAACCTCTGGCTCCACAGCCAGATACCAGAGGTCTTATCTTTCATAATATTTTCAAGCAAACATTGCATTAAAATATTTAAAGATAATAATAGAAAAGAATGCATGCATACTTGTAAAATACAATACCCAGCTAAACCAAATGTACACTTGCATGCAGGGCAGAAAATTAAACTTGTATTCACATTTCAAATACTGCTTGATCTGTGGATCATAAGCGTGTGATACATTTTGCAAGGCACAAGACACTGTCTAGCATGCTGAACAAGGAGATCTGGGTTCAAATCCACAATTAGCCCTAAAGATAACTGAAAACTTTGGGAAATCACTGTTATCCAGGGGTCTGAATACCATCCTCTTTGATTTGGTCCAAATTATTTGTCCTATAAATTGCTGCCAATTCACTTCAAGCTGATTTGTAGCCTGTCTGATTTTATTTGTATCCAAATATTTCAAAGTATTTCTACATATTTGTATGTATGGAGTTGATGTTTTCTGCCTTCAAGTTGAAACTGACTTATAGTGATGCTAATGGGGTTTTCAAGGTAAGAGATATTTAAGGAGTGGTTTAACCAGCTCCACACCCCCAGTGGGTGTCCATGTCTGAGCAGTGATTCAAACCCAGGCCTCCTGAGTCCTAGTCCATCACTCTATCCATTACACCACACTGTGTATCCTAGCTAATGAGTATGCATCTAGATTAAACACACAAGGAGAAGGAGCTTGTTAGCCCTGCTCACCTCTGCCATAATTTTCCACCACCTTCAGCAAATGGATCCAACTTCTATGCAGAAATAAAGAACCTTAATATCTATTAAGGCTCTCCATGTAATCAGGAACTCTGGAAAAATCCAGGTTCTCAGTTGCATGGAGAGCCTCCATGGCTCTTTGGTTTCATGCAATATTTGTAGTGGGTGTGGAGCCTCACAGTGTGAAGAGGAGGCTTTGCAAACTAGGCTCCCTGGGTGAAGCGGTGGCCCTTTTTTTTTTTCTAGGAATAAATTATCAATGGTGGTTCCACAATGCAGGAAGAGATGTTGAGACACTAACATGTATGTTTAAAACATATATTTGACCAAATCTGCTGTTAGTGCTACCTAGAGCAGCAGTCCTGAAATGAATACAAGTTACTCCCAATTAAATTAAGCCCCACTGATTTGAGGGCATCTGTGGCATTCGCACCTCGAGGCCCCTGCCTGACTCCCCAAACACAGAGCACAGGAGGGCAAACTACTACTCCTTTTTACCCCGCTGCCACCAGTTGATCACTAAATCAACATTAATTATGGAAGGATGAAGATGAAGGTCCAAACTTCACTGTCTTTTAAATAAAACTTGTTTATTTATTACAGATGTTTGATTATTAATCATAGGTAACTTCTATTATCATCAATCTCAACTTTCTATTTGTTATACAGTTCTTATTCACTCTTCACTCTAATCACACCTCAGATCTCCCAAATACCACACTCTATCTCTCCACTTTCTCTCACTCTCTGACTCTCTCTGACTCCGCCTCTTTATTACATCTCTCGGCTCCGCCTCTTAACAACATTAGCCTGCAACATGAATAATGCATGACTATTAAACATAATAAGGGTGAACGCTACAGCATCTGACAGAATTTATGTGGGATTTAGCCCATTTACTCCAATCAAGAAATATCATGATGTATGTCAATTTAATACAAAACTGTAGTTATTATTTCAGGCCTCTTAGTGCTAAGTATCCACAGTTCTGAAAATCTCTGAATACTGAAATAATGTTTGTGACACTATCCCACTGTTATAAATCTCTAACTGGATTATAAAACTTTAAATTAATATGAGATTATTCATTCACACATCTGAGGCCTATTTATTTAGCAGCACCTCTGTTTGCTTCTGCTTCGTACTTCTTTTTCCACCCAGTTGGCTGTACACCTCTGTGGTGTCCGCCCAGGTCATGAATATTCATATGGCATCTGCATAGACCAATGGAAGTGCTGGAGGGGTAGAGTCATGAGATATAAGAGACTCAGCAGGAGGAGGGAAAGTCAGAAGATAGAGTGTTTTGAGAGAAGGTTTTGGAGTTTGGGCGGGAAAGTGATGGCTGAGAGTGGATAAAGGAGAATGTTTGTTTAAGAGTTAACTACATTGCTTGAAGTATTTACATCTGTAACAATAAACAATTTCTATTTGGTTCTTAATAATAATAGGTAATGTTGATGTAATCAACTGGTGGCAGCTGAGGGGCATGTAGCGTGAGCTGTTTGTTTGGTGAAACAAGCAGGGGCCACGTGGGAATCGTGACACTCTCCCTCCCTTTTTTTGAGCCAATGCAGTATAGTGGTTAGAGTGAATGACTAGAACTCAGAAGACTTGGGTTAAATCCCCACTTGGTCATGGAAAACCACTGGGGGGTGCCAATGCTAAATGCATTCCTTAAGGATGTCACATACATAAGGAGGGTAGCTAGAGGTTGAATCCAACTTGATGGCAAATAACACACATAACATTTTTTTTGTAGTGTAAAGCATCAGAGAATGGTTGGTACTGAATGGGCAGTTAAGAGCCATTAGCTTAACAAAACCCTTGTTCCTGGTAGAAGCAAAAGTTCCCAGAACTCATTTATTGATATGGATGAATTCAGCTGTCTGCATTTTTAGACTTTCCTGGGGTCAGGATCATCACCACATCTTATGACAGTGGATCCCATTGATAAACAATGTTCTTGAGTGAAATGCTTCATCCTGTCTTTCCTAAATCTCAAGACTCCAAATATTAGTTTATTGAGAGAATGAGAAATACCTCACTGTGTCCATTTTCTCCATATCAACATTTTCAATGAAATGAATGGAAATGATCCTCTCCCATTTGCACCCAGCAAGTTTGTGCAGTACAGTATGAATAGGGCCCATGTTTTATCTGCCTGCTATATAAGTGTTAAAGATGAGGAGCCTCTAAAAAAAAGAGATGGGAACCCTAATTCAGTACTAATATGGTTCTTTCAAATACACAGTGACTGAGGCTAAGACTTCAAAGCCCTCTTCAGTCATCATCTAAGCATATGTAGCCCTCATGTATAAGAGCATATGTAGCCCTCATGGACACAAACAACCTTCTCCACTATCATCCTCAACACATTAAAGCAACAGTTTGAAAAGGGGGCAGCTGCTGTTTCTCAGTCATTTCTCTGACAGGAGCTGAACCTCTCTCCAAAAACACCAAAAAGGTTTCATGGTTCATTTGGAGAAGCTATCTTGACAGAGCAGTTTTCCTCTCTTCACAGTGTTTCTTTTGTGTGTTGAAAGTGACATAAGGGTAGAGCTTGTGTTCCCCCCTTGACATATATGGGCTCCAAGTACCTAGACAGCAACTGAATTAAGAGTTAAACATTCAACCCCTTGGGCCTGCATGTCTGAGTCTCTCTGCTTTAATTCCTCACATTTTTGTTTTTTTTAAAAAATTCAAGTTCTTTCCATTCTAAATATAAAGAAATCTGCAGATTTTGGTTAATTCCCATCAAAAAGGCAGAGAAATAACGTTCTTATTTATCTTTACCACTGAGACTCAATTCTGTGGAGCTGAGGGAAGAAAACATATAATCCCATGATATAGAGAGATGGAGAATTTTTTCTAGACATAATGCAGAAGGAGTTAAACAGGTGCAGCTAAACAGGTTGCTATGTTTGGAAGCGCACTGACTGTCAGGTCTAGTTTGGCCCCAGAGGTACCAATTTTAAATTGTCATTTTGCATTTTAATTAAAATGTCTGACAAATGCCATATGATTTGAGGGGAATTCCTGCTTCAGGAGCACATCTAATTTGTTGGGAGAGAGTGTGTGTGTGTGTGAGAGAGAGTGTGAGTGAGAGAGTAGATATATATGTATGTGTACACACACATATATATTCAGCCCAAATATAAAATCAATTTATGATGTTTCAAAGTGTCAGCATATGCAATAAGAAAACACTTTTCATCGAAAGCAGTCTCATCAACAACTTACAACCTTGCTTGACTGATTAATGTGACAAGATAGTTTATGATGCTCCATAATTGTTCACATCTTATGGAATCACACTAAGACATCAAAGAAGAATATTAATTGCATGTTTTACCTTGCAAGCTATACACGCTCCCAGAGCTAGAACATAAATCATTGGAGTCGCAGATCTTAAAAAGGGGATAAAACTGAAGGTCAGGGAGTGCTAGGCAGGCCTGATACTTATGCAGTCCTCTGCCTTATTTAGGAATGTAAATAGGCCAGGCTGATGGATTATATGGGGTGATTCTGTGATGCAGGTTATTATTATTGTACCAGAGATTAAGCAGAGATTTAGCAATCTTGTTGCAATCAAAATCATCCTCTCTGCATTTATAACCCTGATGGGAAAGAAAGAATAGTGCTTCAAGGGAACTGTAACATCAGTTTTAGTTGACAAAGTTGCAGCCATCATGGGATAATGTGCCCATTCTGAGGAGGATGCAGTGGCCAGAATTTAATTGGGATAGCACTCCACAGTAAATGAAATCAGTAGCCAGAATTTTATTTGCACTCTCCTACGGAGTGAATGAAATGGTATAAATGTACTCCAGTCACATGACCAGACACATGACCAGCATCCTGTTAATTATATTCACTGCTGCTTCTACAGTATCTCTCCAGAGTAAAAACGCCATTGTATTCTGGCCAGTGAATAAGTAACAGGGAAGGGATATAGAGATATGTGAGGACATAACCTTATCTGTCTTACTATTTCTGTTCAATTAAGTTATTTATATCCTACCTTTCTCACAAAACTGGGACTCTGGGTGGTTCACATCAACATTAAAACCAATACAAGCCATAGCATTAAAAAGAATTAAGGAACTAAAACACAAGCACACAGTTGAATTAAAAGCAACTAAAAAACACAGGGATAACAAAGAGTACAGCAAACATTGGTTAAAAGACCCCACCAGCTGCCAAAAGCCAGCCTAACCAAAAGGTTTTTTAGATGCCAGTGAAAAGAGAGTGGGGAGGGAGTATCCCAGCTTCTCTTGGAGGTGTGCGTCACAGCCTAGGATCAGGTAGGTGCCCAGAAGACATCCTTTCAGAGTACCACCCAACATAACTCTGAAAACTGTGGGGCCAAGCAAATGGGGTCTATGAAGACCTCAAAACTCAAAGGGGCTTCTATGGAAAAAGATACAGTTCTTCAGGTAACCTGGCTTCAGGTTAGTATAGGGCTTTAGAGGGCATAACCAACACTTTGAATTACATCCAACTAACCTCTAGGGAAGATACAGTAAAAAGAGAAACACCACCCTTTCAACAGTCTGGCCACAGTACTTTCTCTGGCCCATGCTTCACCCAGTCTACGTTGCCTGGAATGGATATGGACAGGACAGAGTTTGTACACACCAAACTGCATGACTGAAGATATGTCTAATACCTACATTTCAAAAGTATGTGAAGAAGAATGCACCAATTCCAAATATTTGGAATAGCACCCTTTAGTTGTGGGTGCGGATGTGCAAGCAATATTTACAGTATGGAACATGCAGACACAAATGTATACATTTTCAAAAACTATTTAAAATTGAGAGACAATTCTCCTGCATCCTTTTTCAGAAACAACAGTTGCAAGTTTAGCCTATAGAGATGGGGCTATTCATATTCCTATATGAATACGAATATCCCCCCACAGGTGCAGATAATGAGGGTCCAGCCCTCTGGGGCCAGACCGACGACTCTGTGTCCTGGCAGAGAAGCTCGTCATCCCACCTTCTGCCAGGAGTGGCTAATCCATTGCGAGCAACGGAGCGATAGGAAGGGACCGCGGAGCTCACGGCAGCAGTGGAATCATGAGTGGTCAAATACGAATAGCCCCATCTCTAGTAGCCTATCGTTATTCACAGCTAAATGCAGTTGGTAACATCAACAGTAGCAATCCAGTTGAATCAATTGTTGAATGGTATATAAACACTTTTGTAAATCCCAACGCATTCGTAGGTCTGTTCTAGTTGAGACTAGGAAATGTTTCAAGGCCTGCTGTGTTCACGCTTTGCAGAGAAATGCAGAGATGAGGCTATATATTTTAAAGCACTGCTTTGTTGACCCAAAGTTGAGCAGGCCCAGGCCATCTGGACATACAGAGCAATAATCAGAGCCAGCAAACTTTTTGGAAGAAAGGACAGCAGTTTATTGGTTACAGCAGCAGTTCCCTGATCCAGTGTTGGGAATGGATCCAGTGCATTGGGAGACCCAAGTGCCACCTGATGCTATCACCACTCATCAATTGATTGTTGAAGGTCACTACCAGGAGTGACAGTCCCTTGGAGCCCACACAGGTGTATGTCACTCAGTGACTCCCTGCCACCTGGGGACAAAGCCAGGCCTTCATCCACCAAGCTAGGACAAAACAAATGCCCCATCCCCAGTTTCCTTTGAGGGGATCTCTTCATACCAAGGGGCTATAGGTTCCTGCTTGTCATGTCAACACTGGATCCACCCCATTGCCCCAACCATCAGCACAGCTGTGCCAGAATGCAAGAACAAAACCAAGATAACCCACTGAAACAGCTATGCACCAGTTGTACCCACCTCAAGAATGTTAATAACTTCTAATCCCAACACACCGTACAGAACCATCAACAAACAGGGAGGGAGGGGAGGCAAGCAAGCTGCAAACTGGCCTGTAAGCCTCCAAGCTCCTGCTTTTATGCAGGAGAGGTGAATCAGATTGAAGCCTACATCACTCCAGTCCTCCCGCCCTGCAGCGCCTAGCTCAGTATGCCACCAGCCAATGGGCCTCCCAGCACTCCCCATGCCACCAGCCAGTGAGAAACACATTATCACCACAATGCCAACTGGATCAGTCCACTCACCGGTGGGAATGGTGTCCTAGGCCACCTCTCTGGCCACAAACAGCAGATCTGGAAATTTGGATCTCCCTATTTTAGGGAGTAGAGGCCATTTATGTGAGAAAGCCTTGAGGGGAGTATGATCTGCAAGTGAATAGGCACCAGATCTACTCACTGAAAAACAATAAAGAAATCAGCACAGTGTAGAGATTGCCATGCAAGCCAGAGTCCCTCTTCAGATTTATCTCTTTCTATACAACAATAGAGAGGGAGAAGCTAGGGACTCCCTTCCTCACATGTTGCAGAAAGTGAGGGGTGAGCTACCCCTAAATATTGGTCTGTGTTAAAATACAGGCATCTATATGTTGATATACTTGCAGTTGTGATCCTTTGTACTCTTTTTTTCCAACACTGTGTCTGAACATGAACTAGGGATAACCCAACTTTACAGATGTGATTAAATGTGTTTGAACAAGGTTGCTTTAAAAAATTAATGCTGCTTTACAATCCAGGCATCTGCCTGCATCATAATTAGCACATGAGAGGCCCAAAATAAAACCCAAGTGGACAAGCTGATGCAAGTCTCAAGGGGAAAAATTACGAAAATCAAAGTGAGAAGGAAAATATATTTTATTGATTTTTATTCTATTTCACGTGAGTTCCTTTTTCCCCTATAAAATAAATCATTCTGTATTCCAGAAGATCCATTACTTCACTTCCTAGTCAATATCGGAAAACTATGTTAAAATGTAACAGAAGTATCATTAACTTTTAATTAGTATTCATTTCCCCCCACCTCAAATTATATAGATAGGAAAAGCTATGGGAATCCATTACTGTGATTTCATTGTACAGATGAGTTTATTCTTTGCTCAGAATAACATTGCCCCCCATCCCAGAATAATGAGGCAAGACATAGGTGATGGGATAAACTAGGGCCACACTTTATTAATGTTAACCATATTATTAACTTCAGAGTCCAACCAAAAGAGGGGCCTGCCATAGTGTGGAATCAGGTTTGTAGCAGAGGTCTCACCAGACCCCTTCTTTATGAAAACGGGAGAATCCCATGCCCCAAGGTCATGTGGTCCTGAAGACAGCGTGGCCCTGGCCAGCCCTGACCTGACCACCCCCGGGCCTCAAGCCCCCTGTCTCTTGGCGGCCATGGGTCCGCGGGTGGGCCCAGCCCATATTTCCCCCCCCCCGCACTGTAATCTCACGATCTGCAGTGCTGGGAGTTTGGATGGGCTATAACCTCCCCTGTGCGCCAAGGGAAACTCACCGATCCATCTGCATTCCACACTACCCGCCACAGCAATGGGACTAGCCTAGCTATGTCCCATGCCTGCCACCAATTGGTCAATGGAAGGCGATCTCTGAGGCAAAAGAAATATCCATGGCATTCACCCCATGATGCAAGATAGCCCTTCACCACATGAATGGGACCAATATCTTCTATGGTACAAGGACCCACAGAAATAGCCGCTCCTTCCCTGTGCTGATCTGACTTGAATTCCCAGGTGTGTAGGTAGACTATATTGCCAACCACTCTTTTTTTAAAATTTATTTTTTATTTTTAACAAGTAGGGATAATGTAAGGAGTACAAAAGGTAGAGGGGGATATGGGGGGGAGAGGGGGAAGGAGAACACAAAATGTACTGTCATCCAATCTGTTCATGTTGCGATATCAAGTCGACTTTTCACCTTTCTACAATTTGATTGCCCTCCAGGTTTCAACTTACAGTTACATCTTAGTTTAATTCTATGTTATTCAAGCACTATCTGGTGACTCAAGCCATTTATATAATAAATCCCATCGTTCAGTTGCCTTTTGTATTGGACAGTCTTTCAACACTTCTGATAGAATATCCATTTCTGCCGCTTCCCGTATCTTCTCAATGAGTTCCTCTTGTTTCGGTATCTCCAATTTCTTCCAATTCTTAGCATAAAGAATTCTGGCTGCAGTGACTATATATATAACTAGGTAGTTCTTTGTCTTATCTATATTATCTGGTATAATGCTCAGTAAAAAAAATTCTCCATTGATTCTAACTTTTGCCTTTTGCTGGGTATAGATTGCTTTAATTAATTTCAAAAATCTTTCTCCAACTTGTAGCACTTCCAATTGGTGTAGCATAAAATTCCAATTCAGATTATCAAAAGCTTTCTCTGCATCCAAGAATATCATAGCCATTTGCTTTTCCGGGTGAGCTTCATAGTATTCCAAAGTATTTAAGATTATCCTTATATTATTTTTCATCTGCCTTTTTGGAAGGAAGCCCGATTGGTCTTGATGTATAGTCTGTATTAAGATTCTTTTCAATCTAGTTGCCAACATGGTTGCATATATTTTGTAATCCACATTTAGTAATGAGATCGGTCTGTAGTTTTTGATTTCTTTACCCTCCGTGTTTTCCTTATGTATGAGAGAGATTATCACTTCGGACCACATTGGTGGCAATTCTCCCTTTTCTTCAACAAATTCCAAGAGTTTCTTATATGGTTTAAGCAATACATTTTCTAATTCTTTGTAACATTCAGCTGGAAGACCATCTGGGCCTGGTGATTTCCCATTTATTTATTTATTTTTGCTTTTTGAGGGCTTCTATAATTTCTGCATATGTTAAAGGCTCATTTAAAGACTGCATTTGATCTTTAGTCAGTTTCATTTCATTGTATTTCAGCACATATACTTTCTGAGATTGTTTGTCTACTTCCTTTTTACTGTATAAATTTCAGTAGAAGTCCTCAACAATCTTTTTTATTTCTTCTTGTTTAAATTTCTCAGTCCCTGTTTCATCTTTCAGTATTTGTATTATTGTTTTCTACTTCTCTTTCCTTAATTTATATGCTAACCATCTCCCTGTCTTATTCGTGTTTTTTTTAAAAAAATTGCTTTGCAAATTTAAGCTTCTTTGCAGTTTCCTCAGTGAGCAATATATCTGGTGTTGTACTAACTTTATCTTCTTTTTCAGTTCTGTATTTGATGGATTTTGTTTCAGCTGTAGTTCATCTGAGGCTAATCTATTTTCCAAAATCTTATATTTTTTCTGTCTCTCTCTTTTTTTGTTTTGATGCAAATCTTATGGCTGCTCCTCTAAAAATGCCTTACTTGCCTCCCAAACCATTGTCATTGGTGTTTCTGGCCTCATGTTCTGTTTGAAGAAGAAGTCCATGTCTTCTTTTATTTGCTTGATAAACTCCTCATTTTTTAAATGTGAAGTATTGAGTTTCCAATTAAATTCTCTTGATTTGCTACCCAGTTGTAATGAAATGGGACTGTGGTCTGCAAACGTGTTGGGTAAAATATCTATTTGCTCCAATTCTTTCATTAGGCTTGTTGAGATCAAACATGCATCAATTCTTGACCACGATTCATGTCTGTTAGAGTAAAAAGTATAGTCTTTTGTCTTTGGGTAACATGTCCTCCAGGCATCTATGATATTTACTTCTTCCGCCAATTGTAGAAAATTTCTTGAGATCGTTCCTCTATCTTTTTTTGGTTATTTTATCTGATTTTGTGTCTAGTTCTTTGTCAAAAACAGCATTAAAATCTCCTATCACACAATAGTGATCATAATCTTTGTTTGTTAGTTCTAGTTGTAATTGTTTAAAGAAATTATCTTGATTTCCATTTGGAACATAAATATTAATAATTAGCATTTTCGTTGATTCTCTTTGGATTTCCACCATTAATATCCTTCCGTTGTCTGAGGCAAAAAATAGTTTTGGTTCCAGTTCTTTCTTTATATACATAGCCACACCTTTCTTCTTTTTTACTTATGTCCGAAGCTGCAAACAATTTTCCTGACCTTGAAAATTCCAGCAGTTTCTGATCTGCTCTTTTTATATGGGTTTCTTATATGCAAATTACATCAGATTTCTGTTTCTGCAGTTGTAAAAAAGGTCTTTTTCCATTTTTGAGGTGAGTTCAGGCCATTTATATTGACTGAAAAGATCTTCATTTGTTTTTTAGTCATCTTGTTGTTGGTTACTACCTTCTGTTTTTTCCTCGTCATGCCTCTGGTATGTCTTGGCTCAGCTACTTCCTGTTTTTCTGGCTCTGTGTCTGATTCTGATTGTGATGAGTGGTCTGATTTCTCTTGAGGTCTTTCTTCTGATTTCCCCTCCTTCTTTCTTTCTCCCTGTTTTGTCAGTTTCTTCTCATTTTTTTCCATAAAGTCTTGCGCTTTCATCGGTGAAGTTATATTGTATCTCTGTGTATCAATTCAAAAGAATAAACCTTCCGGTGTCAGCCATCTATATGAAATTCCATTTTGTTGAAGTAAAGATGTAAGGGAGGAGTATTGCTTCCTTCTCTGCCTCATTTGCCAGGGAATTTGTTTTAGGACATTAATTTTCCTGTCTTCTATTATCAATTGTTTATCTTGTGAGGCTCTTAAAACCTTGTCTCTAATTGATTTCTTTGTAAATCTCATGTTGCTTTCTTTGGGGAGATTATTTCTTCTTGCATATGCTGAACTCACCCTGTAGGTTGCCTCCATATATTGTTGCAAGTCGGCTGCTTCCATCCCTATTTCTGCAGCCAAAGCATTACTCATTAATATCTCTAGATCCTCCCCTTCATTTTCTGCCACATTTTGAAATCTAAGCATCTTCGATGCTCTCTCCATCTCTAACATTATTAATCTGTCGTCACTTTGTTTTTGTCCCTCAGACTTTGTCCCTCAGACAGTTGCAGGAGAAATGTAGGGAACAACAACAGCCACTCTTTGTGGCCTTCATAGATCTCACAAAGGCCTTTGATTTGGTTAGCAGGGATGGCCCTTTTTAAAATACTTCCCAAGATTGGATGTCCACCTCGACTCCTTAACACCATCAGGTCCTTTCATGAGGAAATGAAGGGCACTGTAGTTTTTGATGGCTCAACATCAGATCAGATCCCTTTGACATCCGAAGTGGAGTAAAACAAGGCTGTGTCCTCGCGCTGACCCTGTTTGGGATCTTTTTTGCTGTCATGCTGAAGGACGCCTTTGGAACTGCAACAGAAGGTGTCTATCTCCAGACTAGATCAGATGGAAAGCTCTTTAATCTCTCTAGATTGAGAGCAAAGACCAAAGTCCAACTGAAATGCTTGCGGGACTTCCATCGGCTGCTTCCATCCCTATTTCTGAAGCCAAAGCCTTACCCATCAATATCTCTAGATCCTCCCCTTCATTTTCTGCCACATTTTGAAATCTAAGCATCTTCGATGCTCTCTCCATCTCTAGCATTATTAATCTGTCGTCACTTTGTTTTTGATTCTTCTGCACTGCCTCTAATGTTTCTTCAGTTTGATTCACTCTAGCATCTGTTCCTCTCACTTTTTCCTCAAGATCTTGTGTCTTTGTTTTGTTTTCAGCTATCTGTTGTTTGGCATCTGAAATCTCTAGTGTCATCTCTTTCATCTGATCTGCTATTTGGCTGAGACGTTCATTTACTTGTTGAAATCCTGCTGTTAGTAAATTTTGCATGGTAGTCTGCCATTCTTTGTCTGGTTCTTGTGCCACTAGTTTTCCCAGACTTTGAGACTGGGCAGGAGAGGTTCCTGGCATTTGGGGCTTTGGTTTTTTGGGGGCCATTTCAATCTCTTCAATGTCAATATCTCAATTTTTCCTCCTACTGTCTCTGAATGGAGTTTGTTTAAGTTATACTATATCCTTCACCAGAATGTCCAACCCTCAAATATACCACATGCTCTTTCAGATGTTTCCACTGTTTTAACCAACAACCAAAACCAACAACCAAAACCCTCCCCCAGGTTCTTCCTCCAATCCTTACACAGGTATTATGATATGTAAATCAGCTTTTAGCCCAACAGTTTAAAATACAACCGTGGCAAAAATGTTCCTTCTTCTCAAGAAGCCTAGCAGAGTTATTATGTCTCTCAACCTCTATTACCAGAGTCCCACGCAATCCAAAGAGAAAATCCAAGCTAACAACAATCACAGGCTTTCAGACTTCAATATTTGTACAGTTCCAACCTCCATATGATGTTCCAGAATCCGAAACAGCATTCCACATATCAAATCAGAGCTAGGAAAAATCTCAGGCTTTCCCACCTCAATATTTGTACAGTTCCAACCTCAGTGCGATGTTCCCAAAAGGCTTTCCACATATCAAATCAGATATATTTGTACTCCAACCTGCTCCTTAGGCAATATAAGAGGTGTGTTGAGGCTCTCATTCAGCTTTTCCTCCAGTAGGTGTCCTTATAATCCACCGTATGTTCCTTCCATTAATCCATAAATCCAATCAACAACTCCAGTCCTGGTTTTCCCAGTTTCAGCTTTTCCTCCAGTAGGTGTCCTTATAATCCACCGTATGTTCCTTCCATTAATCCATAAATCCAATCAACAACTCCAGTCCTGGTTTTCCCAGTTCCACAGTCCACCCTTGGCGACAATATCTCTCTCCCCTTGGAATGAGTTAGCTTCTCCCAGTATATGATATAGCCCTTTACAACTGTAGCCTCTGAGGGGGATCTCCCAAAGCTTCCCCACCCCCAGGGATGTTATACAGTTCCCAAGTTTTGATGGGACTCTGTCTATACTGTTGAGAAATCTGGCAGCGGTGTTATGTTTTTCACTCTGTTTTTCTGAATGATAACAGCTTTAAGTCCAGTCTGTAGTTGTATTATGTCACCCTGGGATTATTTCCAGAATCAGTTTTTTCTCTCTCAGTCTCTCAGTGTTCGGCCTTGACCAGCCTGCAAACTAGAAGTTAGTTTTGCTTTCTGAGGCAGCAGGACTGGTAAGCAAGCTAGCCGCTTCTTCCCTTCTTTCAGCCAAATATTCTGCATTCTAGTTTCTCTTTCCATTTTATGGGGCTGTTCATAAATCAAAGGCTTCAACTTACTTTATTGTTGTCATTTTCAACGCAGTATCTGTTTGTTCTCCTCTCCTCCGTAGGGGGTGGGTTACTCACAGCTTAACTGCCCAAGATGGCTCCCGCATCTGATCTGTGCTCGGGTGATTTCTTCAGAGGGAAGAAATACCAGGTTGCTGCCCGGCTTCCTTCTCCTCTGTTGCTCACCAACTGCTTCAGGGAGACTTCTCCTAGTCTCCCCTTTGGCCCTTCATCTTCTGAAGGACCCCCAGACCAGGCGGTTCCAGCTTTCCCCGGGAGCTTCTCCGGAAGCTGCTGGCAGCACCATGACAAGCCCCGCCTCCCACTATATTGCCAACCACTCTTGACAAAAGGCTTCCTCAAACAGCAGCCATGCATGGCCAGGGTAGTCCCTGCACCATGGAAATTAAATTTAACTATTGTACTAACTACTTGCCCTCCAAATAAGGAAACCAGATAGCCAGTTGCCCCAAGAGCATTCTGGCTAATGCCTTCTGCGACTCACCCTATCTTACTCATCCTCCTTCTCTAGATCCTTGTTATCGACTTCTCTATTCAGTAATTCAAACATCTACGTAATTCCCTTTTCAGATCCGCTCTTGGTTGGTGGCGTCACCTGAATCCCTATTGGCAAGTCATAATCCCAACAAGACCAGACCTTCATTGGAACTGGGTTGCATCCCACATCAGGTACAGAGGGATACAGCCATATACCCAGTCCAGATGTAGTTCCTATTAGTACAAGAAAGTACCAGTGGGTGACTTGTGGACAAACCCCCATTGTCAGCCCACAGACAGCTATCTGATCTGAAGACACACCTAGGCCACCATACCAAGATGTAATGTTGAAATGAGGTATAGCTGTATCACACCACAATGCCACCCATCCTGCCACACCTGGAACCTGAACTACTTGCCATCTCTATCTCCTGCTGGTCCAAACCGACTGGCTGGATTCTGGTTGTCGTTCATCCTGGTGTCCCCTGAGCATTACACTGTCTAACTTCTAACACAGTAAAACAAGACATACTGTCATTAGCCAGAGCCTACAGATTTGCACACTTGTGACCTTTAAAAATAATAACCCTAAAACTGCAGAGCTGGAAGGGACCCTATGGGTGTCTGAGTCCAGCCCCTGTCAAAGAGGAATAGCAGGGGCTCGAACTCCCAACATCTGGCTGTGCAGACAGAGACCTGAACCACTGATCTACCCATCAGCTCAAATCCCTAGCCTGAGCCTCACACTTGGCCTCCCCTGCAATAATTAGAACCCAAGACACTTACAGTACTAGCCAACTCTCCTCATCAGAGGATAGTCAAGGTGGCAGGGTTGCAGGTGCCTTTTCCCACTTGACAGGCTGCCTTCATTTGTTGTTCCCTTGTCCCATTTTGGGACCGTTAATTGCTAGTCACGAGGAGCACTAGCCAACCTCTCCTCACTTTCCCCTGGGTGCTGAGGTCCATAACCTCATTTGGATGCCTTGTGCATGCTGCTGCTTACACTGGGTTCTCTACTTACTTACTTACTTACTTACTTACTTACTTACTTACTTACTTACTTACTTACTTACTTACTTACTTACTTACTTACTATATCCTATCTCATATTCCCTTTTGATCTTTGGGTAAGGGCTCCCAGCACTTCCTGGTGCTCCCTCTAAGTTGTTTGTCTGTTTGTTTGCCTTCAATAGTCCCCTGCTCTGAGTGGTGGGCGGCAGCTCCTGGAAACTACAGTACTATAACCCCCTAACAAACCTAAAGTAAAGCTGAGAAGCATCAAATGTGGACATTGGCCAGTCATTGAACACATCAACCAATCAACTCAAATTTCTCCTCATATATAGCGTTGTTGTATATGCAAACAAACACACCAGCACAAATAATATATATATTTTGCTCCTCTCCTACCCATCAGCTCAAATCCCTAGCTGTGTGGAGTGGTCATTATGTTCACATCTTAGTGGCACAAGAAGATATTAATGATAAAGACCCCATTCGATTAAAAATAGGACAGAACTTCCACTTAGTTTCAGGATTTGTTCTCTTCTACAACTGATCTTAATCAGAACAGTCTGAATCAAAAGCTATAATGATACTCCCTGACCCTTACAATAGCTCATCTTTTTCCTCCTTTCCTATAAATGTTTCATTCTACCTGGTACAGTAATGAAATTGTCAAGATAATGAACACAGTAATCACTTCAAGCAAATGGCTAGCTTTAATTAGGAATCACGCTGTTGACTGCTGAGATATGAGAGTAACAGCCCATTGATTAGATGGCTGATCGTTGATAATTGAGCTATGGCCAGTGACTTAAAGGTCACTGAACTATATACTCCTATGTGAAATCACATTAACCCAACAATATGGAATTTTTGGTTTCAGTATTAACCACATCATTAGTCCATACATTAGTCAGCTATCAGTCAGCAAGGACAACAGTTACCTGCAAACCACCACTCTAGTGATAACAGTTTAATCAATTAAGCAATTGCCAAGGGTGGAAAATGTCCAAGTTATTCTAGAAACACCAGGGTTGTTTGTTATTTCCATGCCTGCTCTTATTGAAGAACGGAATGCTTCTCTCTGGTGAGGTCTTGCCATCCCAAGAATTTCTGAAAGCAATATCATCACAATATACTATGTCTGTGTGTGGCTATTTTGAAAAAACTTATCAAATCTAAGTGCTTCAGCAATATGGGTGACTATTTTTGTGACACAAATGCCACCAACCTAAGAGGTTGTGTGAATCTGTCCCAAATTTCCATGATCAACAGAACCTCCCAGACTAAACAAAGAATGATTGCTTACCACATATGTACAAATGAACTGCTGTACTCCTAAAAAACTGCAGTCTTAAATATTTACTTGAGAGTGAATATCATGTCACCCAAAAGACCTTAATTTTTAGAAAGAGAGTGAGGCAGAGAGAATGAGAGTGATTACATACATACGTACGTACGTACGTACATACATACATACATACATACATACATACATACATACATACATACATACATACATACATACATACATGGCATTGTTAATGTGCAATTAGGAATTAGGAAGGCCGTCAGTGAGTAACATCCTCTCTTAATGGAAAATAAAATAAAAATTAATTAAATAAAAGACAAAGACAATGAAATAAACATTTGGAGGACCAGTAACATGCACACTAACAATGAGAGATCTGATGACAGAATAGCTTTGCGTTCTGCTGTTGTGAATGCCTGTACTTTGCTCAAACTTTCAAAAGTTAACAGTCAGGAAGAAATGGCATGCCATCAATTACATATTTGATTGCATCATAATTTGACCATCCTCTTGCATTTAAAGAACAGAATAGACATATATGTGAAAAAGCAAGTCTTCCTAGTCGAATGCTCTCTCACAAATACAATTATTTTATCAATTACACTAGAGACTAGATAACATCTTAAGTATTCCCCTTGGCCTTTCAATTCAGGTTGTTGGCTGCTGTGTCAGCAAATCTGGAAGCCAACCTGGAAAGCTTTTCTTAAGCTGACAGAAACTCCTGTCATTCTCAAAGCACATTAAAAGCAATATCGCCCTAGGAAAATGCAAATTTTTGATCCAAGTTGAAAGCTTATCATTTGGAAAACAAAGGCTGATATCAAAGGCAAGACAAATATCTCTGAACTCCTCTTTTCTTATCACCATTCAACAAGATTTCGAATGATGGTCCTTAATTGTGCTTCGCCTGGAGGCTCTAAACAAGAAGAATCAATATATTTTCTTCCCTTCCCAACACTCATTTCTTAGATGTCTGAAAAATAAAGTTCCACATAAACAACAGACAAATGTGAATATATATAAATTGTTAATTAGAAAGACAAACACTCTGACACAGCTCGTCTCCTTTCACTGTATAAAATGTCAAGAAGATATACTGGCCAAGATCCAATGTTGTGTTACCATGTCCTGCACTAGAAATGAACATGAATCAGGAAGAGGGCAGTTTGTGATGGTTCATGGTATGTTGCTATTTATGAATTCTGAACCACAAACTTTGTGATGAAATGAACTATTTTGTGGTTTGTATGATTCGGGACTTCCAGGAGCAGTAGAATGGTTCCCATGTGAGTTAGAGATGCCAAACCCACAGCAAGCCTTCAGCTGACTCTCCTCCCCACCCCCTCCAAGTTGGGCAAATATTGGATTTGGGACATCAGAGTTAGGAAAGGCTCTTTAGCAGCTGTCTAGCCAGCTGCTAGTTCATCTGTATAAATAAATAAAAAATCAAAAAAGACTCTTGCAAATTAAACAGAAACATAATGCATCTGACTCAAGTGCAGAAGACCATGACCCACTGACGCATGGTCTTTTGTCCAGGTGCTCAGAGGGTGCGATTTAGACCACTTGTGGAGTGGTGTGGTGTGATCTCTTTCCCAGCAATCACACGACACACAGGGAAATGCACTCCAGTCCAGCCCTGATCCGTGCCTAAGATGGACTTTTTTGGTCTCACTGCAGGCCTGCTACTTTTGAGGGCCAGGCTGGAGTGATTCTCTAGCAGATGGAAAGGTCACTTTAAGGGTGATTGCTCCTCTTGAAAAGAGCGTTTAAAGTGCCTTTGCAGCCCTCTCATCTCACCCAGACTCAGACAGGGTCCTTTCAAAAGGAGGGTTGTCTTCTGGTAGACTTTCAAATGGAGGTGTCCTCTCTGAAAGTGAATATTTAGTCACATTAGGGATTCACATCTTTTTTTGCCATTTGGAATTAACCCTGGGATTATTGCTTTACAAATGGATTCTGTGGGGAAAGCCCTGGAAGACAAAAATCTAACACACTGGTGCAGCTGTCTAGGCCTACCTTTGATTTGGCAAATCCAGAAGTCTGGACTCTTAACATTTTGAATCCAGTTCTTTTGTACCCATCCCAGATGACTGAAACCTTTCCTGTTTACTTGTCCCCATTGAATCCTCTGTTCTTTGCCAGTGTGGTTGTTGGAACTCATCAGAATTAGAGCAGAAGTTACTAACACTGACTTGCCTTCAGCCTTGAGTGCTAAATATACAGGCACACTACTGTGTGATACGTTGGTTACAAAGTTTGTTGATTTCAAAGTGCCATCAACTGCAGCTGTCCTCTTTACATCTCCCACTGTCCCTGCCTCCCAGCAGATCCTTGCACGTACATCCTGGAGCTGCAACTAGAGATGGGCACAAAATTCAAAGGTTCTTGCCAGTTCATTAACATGACACCATAGGTGCCAATCGTTCCCTTTCCCCACCCTCCAGCTGGCTCCCCCACTCACCAGCTGTTCTTTCCCTCCTCTTCACATAATCGTCTAGTTGCAGCAGGAGTGCGTGCTTCCCTCCTCCACCTCCTCTGGCAGCCACCTACTCAGACAAGGAGGTGGCTGCCAGAGGATTCCTGCAGTGTTGGCTTTGAGTGGGCGGCTGCCGGAGGAGGTGGAGAAGGGAATCATGTACTCCTGCTGGGACTGGTCAAATGCCCAAAGAGGATGAGAAGAGCAGCACATGCTGGCTGGTGAGTGGCGGAGCTGGCTGGGCAGGGAAGGGAACGTACAGCACCTATGATGCCACCCTGGCAAACTGGCACAAACCTTCAAACCGAGGTTCATGACCATCTCTAGTTGCAACAGCAATGTCTTTGACTGATCCTTGTTACTCAGGGACAACAGGTAGGCTGTTTTCTAAGGGTCTGATTCTGGAATATGATGCCTCTTGGTGCGAGCACCAGGAGTGCTTTGCCAAGCTGATGTTCTGCTGTTATGTGGCACACAAGCATGTGGGATGATTCTTCTGAACTATAATTTTGTGACCCATGTTTCCAAGAGGTGCAAACTCCTGCTTAACCTAGAAGTCACAGCATGCATCTATATGATTGATATGGAGACACAGATTCTTTGGGAGAGGAAGCCCAAAACTGTGCAAATTGATCTTTCCATTTGCAGAAACTGATAGTTTGATAGCTAGACAAGACAGATCAGAAAGCACTAGCTTTAACAGACATGGCCAATAATCCAAGATATAGTTCGCTTATAACTCCCATTAGTCCTTTTTACATTGCCTTCCCATGTCGACATCTCCTTTTTACAAAGATTTAGCTCTAGTTCACTGTTAAGTAGAGAACTATTGTGCCATTCCTTTACGCTTTTCCTTTTCAGCTGTCATCCTTGCTCTGAGCATTTCAAAAACCGAAACCCTAAAGTGTATGCCATCTGCAATGCCATATTTCTTTAAATTAGCACCTGTCGGCATTTGTCACATTTCTTAAATTAGCACCATCCCTCATGGCTATACCTGCTGCCATTCACTTTTTGAAGCAGCAGTTATGTGTCATCCTCAAGCAGACAGTACAACTTGCTCCTGTAAGCCTACCTGTTGCCCCAAGTACCTGCACAAGTCATTTTCCCTTCTGCCACCCTGCTACTTTTCATTTGCGTGCTGTATTCGGTTATAATTTGCATGCAAGCGTAGTGCCATTTTAAAACAGTGGATGGGTGGACAGTAGCCAAATTGTCCACCCCACTCTACTTGAGAAAGACTGTTGGAATTTCTGACTGTCCTCCTGTTCTGGTCTTCCTCTGTTTCCTTGTCTGCATTTTAGATTATCTGCTAAGTATTTAATATCTTTGCCAGTGTGGCTGGCTCCGTCAAACTAGTCCTAAATATCTTTGACTAACTAAAAATGAAAAATGAAGCAGGTTTAGTCCAGAGGCTTACAGATTAAGACCATGCAAAGCAAATCAGAAAAGTAAAGGAAAAGAATGACAAGGGGATAGGTATTAATTATGCAAAACAAAGGTAAAAAATATCTTTAGAAAGTGCTATTAAGACAAACCAGGGGTTCAAGAGTCTTATTTCAAGAGTGCCAGGTGGATAACATTCTGCACCACAATGGCAGGCAGAAGGCTAATTTAGGGGCTGAAGACTGGCTGTGAGACACATACAACTTTGCTGCCCAAAAGGTGGAAATGGCAACTACTATGAACTGCCCCCCTTTTTTTTGAGTCTGGCATCTGAGGTGATTGTACTACTCTGTCTATTGGGGGGGGGTGGAATTACTCAGAGATGAGGAATTTGGCTGAATGAAAGGAATGTCTAAGTCAGAGAGTTCATGAACAGGAAGCCTCAATTGCTGGTACATAATGAAAATTGGCTGTAGGTTGAGCTACAGGGCAGGCAGATACAATATGGTATTCTCCATGCTGGGATATATCTGAACCTTATTGAATTTGGTCAATGCAGACTGGTGAGTCATTTCATTTCCATTAATTTTTTAAGCACTGGCCCATATTTATGCATGTTTTAAACCTCTGGGATGGAAAGAACACAAAATGTTAAAGATGCAGATCAAGAGAAAGATACACAAACAGGTTTTCCCATTCAGCTGCTTTGTCACACAACCCATGTCATTCCAGACACCGTCCTGCCAGGAGCTATTTCAACTTCCCATGCTTAGTGGCATGGTCCTGGATTGGCCCTAGCCAAAGCCTTTGCTCATCATTTTGATCGCTTTTGGTGGACCAAGCTTAAATCCTTCATTAATCATGAATGTCTTGGGGTAAGCATTGCTGCCTAGCCTCAGTTTCCCAACAGTTGTCAAATGGGAATTATACCAGCCTTTCTCAGGAGACTTCTGCAGGGGCAAAACATGACCGTCACACTAAAGCATTTGGCAGATTAACAGTGCTTATAAATGATGATGATCATCAGTAAACCTGAAGAAACCGACTCCGATGCAAAGCGCTGAGTCTACCCATTCAGTGTGACTGCAGCAAGATCTATCATTAAATTGTCACCATAGCATTAACTTTTAAAAATTGCAGTGTTTGCAAGAGGAACATTGGTATATCTATAAATCGCTTGCTTACTCAACTTAAAAATGCTCACAGTACATTTCTAGTGTGAATACATCTGTATAAAATTTACATTGCTGCATGCAGCTCAGTATCACAGATAGTTGGAAATGATGAATGAATGTGCTGGAAACCTAATAAGGGCCTTGCATGATAGCTGAGTTATCTGCTTCAGCTCTGCATTTTAATGCTGACAGGACAGAAGGGAGAGAGAGAGAGAGAGAGAGGGAGAGAGAGAGGTGCATGTTAGCAATTACTCCATTTCCCCCCTTTTTCATAGAGACCAAGCAGGAGGGACATGTTTCCCTTCCTAGTTATTATAGAATTGCCAATTCTAACATCTCTTACCATTAGAAACGCTTACTAGGGCTGATATGGGCTATGCTCCAACAACATCCGGAGGGCCACACATGTTCATCTCTGATCAGCCTTACAACAAAGAGACATAAGCACCATGTCCCATTGATAACAATATCAAGAAGTTTCTTCTTTTATGTTCTCCACATATAAAATGGGCTAACAAATTAAAGAGTCATGCAAAACTGGTATAGACTGTACCACCCTCCTGTTGGAGTTTTTACTACCTATGGTTCGAGTGACTGGGAAAGTTTTTTCTGTACTGGAGTGACTGTCAATCTATCCATCACTAACCATTGTTCCTTCCGACCTCTGAATTCAAAGAGAGCCCCGTCTCTCTGCTGAATATTTCCTTTCCCTCTCTTTAGTCTGTTGGAAGCAGTGTTTGTCAGTTTACTGTTGATCTCTTCACAACCGTAATAATGAAATGTTTTTATTCTTTCTCCTACAAATGTCTCAGAGTTAGTTGTTGAGACTTTAAGTGCCAGTTAATGAGAAAGGGGTGGAATATTTGTGGAACTTGTAGCTATTCTCCTTTGTGAGTCTCTGTACTTATACTGTGTAGCAAAAGGGATTTTACACGAAATTCAAAACTCTGCAACACTTCCCATCTTGAACACAGCTGATTTCAGAAACTAAGCAGAGTTGAACTTGCATTCTATTTGGATGGGGACCACCAAGCCCTACCAGAGACCTCCAGGTACACCTAGGAAAGAATGCAGCCTGAAACCCTGGGGAACTGCCTATCAGAGCTAACAATAATTGGCTGACACATTATGAGCCAGTTTCTCATGTTCCTAAAATTCTTATAATACACTATTGTTTAATGTCTATTAACATATTTACACCTTTTGGGTACATGCAGTAGAGAGAGCCAGCAGTGCCATCAATTGGAAGCTTGTGCACAATGTGAACCAAGCTAGATCTGACCACGGGAGACAAACTTGGTGGTGTCTCACAATGTTTTCTTTTAAAATCTGATAAAAGGAACATTGGCTTTGGATAAGAGTGCCGTGCTGGGCAAAGGAGGTGGCACTTCCCCCATGCTTGGCATGACCTCTTTTTGCCCCACTTCCCCAGTAAGGCAAATAGAAGCTATGGGGAAAGGAAGGACAGGAGCAAGGGATGCATTCTCCGGCCCCAGGGTACACCTTAATACAAATGCCCTTTCTTCGCAGCTGTATTTACCGTTCAAATTGCCATGTGAAATCTGTCACAGATTTGCCATGATCACATCTAATTTGACCCTTATGCTGGGACTTTTTACTTCTAATGCAATGTACATGCTTTGTGCAGTCCTGGGGGAGATGGATAAGCTTTCCCCATCTTCTCAGTTTTATTGAGGGCATTTCTGCACATTAGTGATAGGAAACTTTGGTTTTTAAGCAGTGCATATTGGGAGCTGTAGAACATTGTGACTCACTGATAAGGGCAGAAAAGCTGCATCAAAGATAAACATTATCTCCCTTGTATGATAGACAACTTTCCAAAGGCTACAGTCTGAGACATACTTAACAGGAGGAAATCTCCTCTGAACAATGAGACTTCTTATATATGCTGCATGATTATCTTCTTTAGGTATAGATTGGTATATTGTTTTAAAAACATAGGTATCCCTAGCTGAAATCCTGTTGTGCAGATCTGCGTGCACAAAGGGGGGGTGACATCAGCAGCAGCTACCCATTGGTGCTGATCAATGGTGATTGGGGGCGCACACAACTCACATACAATGTACCAAAGTTGGAGCACCATGAAATTTCCAGAGGAAGCATTTAATTAGGGATGCCTTTCTGATTATGATTATGTCATCCCCATTGAGCACATAGGGTTTCACAACAGGATTTCAGTCACTGTATGTCGAAAAAATGTGAGCTTGAAGCAACACTGACTGTTCCCCAGTTAATTGTTCTTCAGTCAGCCCTGCCTACAGGACAGGCATAGTGATGACCTACATTTGTTTTCATATATTGTCATTAGGGATGTGCACCGGCTTTGGAGAAATGTATCCAAATGAGGTGGATCAGGGATATCTGTGCCTTTCTGGATCAAATGTAGAGCAGCTCAAGAAGGCCATAGTTGCACTTTGTATGTCCCTATAAATTTCTAAAGACTGCTTTGGGTTTATAAATGTTGAAATGCGTGGGTGTGTGCTTGACAAAGAAAGATAATGCCAGAGTACAAAGAAAGTAATAGCTGAAGCCCTAATGAAAATCCAACCCTTTCCTGGAAATTGCAGTCTCTGAGTCCTGGGAAGGGCTTAGACCAACTTCAGCAGCCTCTGTATAATTCTCTCCACCAACTGAGCAGCCATTTCCCATACAGACATAGCAAAGAGTAGGTCCTACATTGCTTACTAGCCTGGCCACCTTCTAAAATTTTGTTCCCTTTTTGATTTGGGAAGCTACCTATGTTGAGTCTTCATTACCCTGAAGGTGTTGCGTGTGTATAAATATGCGGAAGATAACTAATTCTCCAGTTTGGCTGGCTCCGTCAAACTAGTCCTAAAGACTCTGGAAAAACCACTCACAAGATCAATGCCTGGCAATTTTTCTTCTCTAGCATTCCATCCGTCAAACAATTGGTTACACTTCAGGTTTTGCGACCAGTTCACAGCTGGATGCATGAAGGAGATCCTGCCCAAGAGATGAACGCTTGCACAATTGCCCGTATGTGACTGTGTAAATGAACTGGATTCTTGCCATTATCATGAAACTAGAAATGACTTGGCCTTTGGACATAAACCAGGCCTGTTCTCTCCTAGCCACATAGGGCTTGTGCATGTGTGGTCCATACCATCTATTTCAATGTAAGGAGGTAAGCCATTTGTGTAGGCAAAAGAATCTACCTTTCTTTAAATGTAAAATGGGCAGATTTTCCAAGATCTCTCATGGATTTTTTTTTTCCATTTTTCCCATAGTTATGTGGTGTGGTCATGAGATGAGTCTTACATCAGAGACAAAATACAAAAGGAAACAGCTTGAGTTGGAAGGCAATCCCCAGTTTGTTGGGCTTGCATGTGGCAGAATTTAGTAACTTTAATTTCATGCTTTTAGTTTTAGTGAAAACTTGAAAGGAACTGTCTCAGGTGTTGAACGTATTTTTGGAGCTAAGAATGGTAGTTCATGTCAAATCTGAACTAAAACCCAGAGCAGATTCACACCACCCCTGCAAAATCAAAAGTTACCAGTCTACACTATTTTGTAGGTATAAATGCTTCTAAAGGTAAATGGCCGGAAAAGAGAGACACATTTATATATCTTTGCCAAGGCTGTAATTCAGACAGGTGTAGATGGAGAAGTGCATGAGTATGCTGATTAAATTAAGAAATTATTCTGAAATGAAAGTGCTTTCCTTCCTTTTTTTATTGCCAGTTGTTTTCCAAAGGCATTCTGACAGACCAAGGTCATATTGATGACAATGTCAGAGTCATGGGAGCCATGAAAGAAGTAAAAGAGTAAAGCATAATCAGAGCCCTACAGACAACCTTGTATCGTAAAACATGAAGATTAATAAACTTGCAAACCCCTAGAACAGAAAGTGTACAAGGCTCAGAAGGCAAATCAATGTGTGCCCTACAACAAGAGGGACATAAAAAGCTCATGCCATTAAATTAGTTTAATGAAATACAAAAATACATTTTAAAAAACATGCAAGTTTTTAAATCAGTGGCCAGATCTTAAAGACCAGCTAGTAGATCCAGCTGGGGATTCCTGACAAGGATACGGGTTCATTTTTTAGCTATAGGGGAAAAAGAATGAGACAAAGGGAAAAGCAAGAGGGGGTTATATTTTTTAAAAATCAATTTTAATATGGAAAGTGGAGAAGTATATAGCTTGGTTTGACAGGATCTCTAAAAAGCAAATGGTGATAACGGAGGTTTATGGTGGTGGTGGTGGTGGTGGCAGTGGTGAGAGCGTCAGTGGAAGAGAGGGTCATTAATGATACTGGTTATAGCAACAGTGATCATTCTTGTGCCAGAAAGAGTTAAAGAAGAAGAGAAGCAGAAGAGTGAAACGGAATGGCAGGGGGTGTCAGAATGAGTGAGAAGTGGCAGGTGTTAGTACAGAAAGACATCTAAGGATGGAGTTAAGAATAAACAGGTTAAAAGGCAAGTGTTTAAGACAGCTGGTAAAAAGAGTAGTCAGAGATGCAGGGTCAGTATATGAGATAGAAAACATTGTCTTCTTTTCTTTATTGAATGTCTGTATGTTTCTGTTGTTGAGTTCCTGAAATAAATGCTATAGTTATACTGAATACATTTTGTTCTGGATCAACTTTCCTCAACCTGCTATCTTCCAGATGTTTTGGATTACAACTCCTATCATCACTGAGCATTGACCATATTGACTGAAGTGGATGGGAATTAAAGTACAGCTATCTGGTCTTTAATATACATCTTTAAGGAAAATCCAATTGATCTCTGGTTTGATAGATAGTGGCAATGTTTCATGTCCGGGATGCAGACAGCAGACAAAGCATACCATGAAGCACTTACTTATACGATTTTACTCAGTGACCTTTAGAAGCCGCACCTTGTGGTGGTTTTACAATGAAATGAGATATACAGCTTCTCCTCGACACCCACAAAAATGAAACCAGAATTTGACTTTCAGCAACAATCACTTTTTATTCATTTTAGTCATTTGAGGATGAGAAACATTACAAGCACTAATTGCATCCATAGTTTGAGAATCCTGTACATTTCCTGTTATACCACCAGTTCTATAAGGAACAGAGACTATTTTGTTTTTAAAAAATTAATATTTAGAATCCAGAACAGTGGATGGACTAAACAGGCACCAGGTGTCTTGTGTAAAATCCAGGCAAAATCCAGCCAACTAGGTGACATTGTGGCCCTAGCTGAGCACACTGTCTGGAGGCCTCATGTCATTCCATCAGGTTTTATTCTTCTGTGCTCTTGCATATTAGGTAGTGGTCCAGCATTGATGTCTGGGTCCAGGACTTGGCATTTCTTCACAAGAGCAGCAGATTCCTGCCTCCAAATGAGTTCAGGGTCTCAGAGGCTTAGAGCATCATCCTGTGGCCTCAGGGTTTGATGTCATCTTTCCTAAGGGATGCCTTCACTGAAAATAACAAAGTTACATTTTAAAGTAATGTAATGACTGTAAACCAAGTGACTGTATAATATGTAATGTTTTCCAGTTACTTTCAATGTTAACTTTAAGGGCTTTTTCAGGATATTTTTTAAACAGGGATTTGAGATATAATTCTTCAGGTTTGATGGCATTATGTTATCAATATGCCCATTTTATTTCTCAAACTAATGAGCAACATAATGACAAACACAGTGAGTTAGTAAATGGGGGTTGCACAATGTCAATAACACCTTACCTCTCTGGAGGCCTTCTAACAAATTACAGAACAAATTATGTTTAAAGAAGTAACTTCCCAAATTCTAATCTAGATGGACCTCTGGCTTAATCTAGCAAGGTTCTTACACTTCTGCAGCTCAACTGCCCACTAACTTGGCTGAAAAAATATATTCAGCTAATACTTAAAAGAAAACCATACTACACTTGGAGGAAGGAATTACAGAGACCGAATGTGGGATATAAAATTTAATTCATAATGAATGAATACTTGTAAAAAATGTTTTATAGATAGATAGAGTAATATTTCAGCCGATCATAAAAACTGCTAATCATTCAGAAATGATTGTAAAGAAACAGGGTACTCTCTGCCACTTTTGGAAATGACATAGAGATAAATTGTGAGGAAACATGCAGCCAGTGCTTCAGAATGACTTTTCCCCCAGATAATGATTTTTCTTAGACATATTAGATATATCAGGTGTAGTTCTGTGAAATCTGTCCACGTCAAGTTGTTTATTAAAATGCTAAACTCTAAGGAAACAGAAAAAAATAAACTTCAATTCAAATCTCCCCATGGCTCCTAGACAGCACATGTGCCTCACCAACCTAGTCATTCTAACCAGTCTTTATCAACTAGGAAGGCTGTTGATCTGGGCAAAGTTACCTGAAAGTGTGTCCTGTTGAACTCACTGGAACTTTTCACAAGAGAAAATCCCCCTCTGTGTTTTGCTAAAATGGTGCATTCTAAAATGGTATTGCTTGAATTCAGGCAAAGGGAAATGCACTAGCCCTATTCCTACCTCCATTTCTGTTGTTGCGGGTTGGAATTAAATGTTGCCATTGTTTAAATCCTTCTGGAATCCCAAGCAAAGCAGTGTTCCATAATTTCTTTTATCTCTTGTAAATCTTTTCCCCCCTCTGTGTGCATTTCTGTTGGTTTCTTCTCTAAAGGTAAAGGTAAAGGTCCAATTAAGTCCAGTCGTGTCTGACTCTAGGGGCTGGTGCTCATCGCCGTTTGTAAGCCAAAGAGCCGGCATTTGTCTGTAGACACTTTCTGTGGTCATGTGGCTGGCACGACTAGACACGGAACGCTATTACCTTCCCATCAAGGTGGTACCTATTCATCTACTCGTATTTGCATGCTTTTGAACTGCTAGGTTGGCGGGAGCTGGGACAAGCGACGGGAGCTCACCCCGTCGCACAGTTTTGAACTGCTGACCTTTCAATCGACAGACTAGTGGCTCAGCGTTTAACCCACAGTGCCACCCGTGTCCCACTGTGTTTCTTCTCTACTTAAAACCTATTATAGTGCTAATTTTCCATATAAAAATAAACATAATATTTGCCTTATATACAGTAATCTAACATAATTTTAAAAAACACAAGAGAAAGAAATTGCTTTTCAGCCACTTTGATCCATCTCGTGTAGCGTCTTTGATTGCAAATGTGCAGCATTTCCAGCAAGAACGCTTGAGAAATGTGTTCACATTCCATTAGTGGGCAGTACAGTATAGAGGTACATTTTGAATTTAGGACACCTGAATTTAGCAGTGCAAAACGTCTTTATATCTAGATAGCCTATTCACGCATATTTTAAGAGAAAATGCATTTTAAAATTCATATTGGTCCTTATCTAAATGTTGTTTGTTTATGTGGAGATTCTTCAAACAATCATGGGCATTTCAGGAAGAGAAGAGATCTAATTGACAAATGAGCAGATACCAAACCTTACGAATTGGAAATAGTCTGACTTATCAGTCCTTAGCTCCTGTGTGGGAAGGGTGGAGAACACCATATGTTCTCAGCTTAAACCATCCCTTCGGGGAGGGAGTTAATTTTGTTACATTGAAATTCCATTGCTCAAAAAATTAGGTTTTTTGAGCAATGGAATTTCACTTCAGATTAAATTAGTTTATATATACAACCAGTTGTTTCTTCAAATTGTCTCTGATTTTTTTGAAAAGTATGTCAAGATTGGGAAGAAAGATAGGCAAGCTTCTTAAGACCGGAGTAGCTAATTGTAATTAATTGCTTAAAGGATCTTGGACGGATGCACTGTCCCATTTAGGTGCCTTATCCTTGTCTCTTTCCCTTTTAGGAAATAGAGACCTATGCACTAACCAGGCATTGGCTGAAATCCTCTACATATAAGTTATGCTGCATAAGGCTGATACTGTCATCAGCTTGGACAATTTTTTTAAAAATGAAATATTCCCTATTTCCATCCCATGAATCCTGTGCAATTCATGATATCGTGCCAAGAGTGGCAATTTTTGGTAATTAAAGATTTCCTTCTCCAGTCGTGGATACCCTATGAACTTCTGATAATGAAAGCCTTTGCATGGGAGCCATTGGTGCCTTGGGTCAGAAGTAGGAAATGTTTGCTTTCAGAGAGAAAAAAGAGAAAGGAAGAAATAAATTCTATAAAATCCAGGGGTGTGTGTGTTACATTTCAGATTAAATATTCCAATTAACCTCTGTAATTATCACAGGGAACCAAGCCGATAAATTTCATTGTGTCCTTCCTGTGTCTACGAGCATGCCAATAAAACAACAGCTCTTATAAACAGAAAAGTATTGACTGCCATTGGTGGTTTGCTAAAGGAAGGTCAAACATTAAATGTACATTTTTATTCCTCTCCACAAACTGCAATCAAAATGTTCTTTACCCTTTGAGTTGTTTGATACTTGATAGACCTGGTGTTGGGCAGGAGAGAGGATAAGATTATATGTTTCCATTGTAAATCATTCAAACAAGGTTTTAGAATTTCCGAAAATGTTTATATTAGACAACAAAATCAAAGGCAGCCAAATGTAGTTTTTACGTGTGCTGTATCTGAAAGGTCATGAATGACTGTATTTCTTGGAATACTGTTCATTCCAATTCGAATTACTGTAGCACTGATAGATCTGGGATCCTGATGTCAAACCCAGAAATTAGGTGCTTGACTCTCCCTAAGAAACTCCATAGACCTCCAGGGAAAAATCAGAAACCTGTACTTGTCACAGCTGACCTCTATCCCAGTAAATGGATAATTCCAGAATGAAACCAAACAATCTCAGACAATCATATTAAAATTCATCTGAGTATCAAAATATAAGTCTTTTCACTGTTGCAATAATTCCAAGCAACATCATCTTGTCTATTTCTACCAGCTTTATTTATCTACATTGGGATTAAAAAACAGATGAAAAGAAAAGAGTCTGATTCCAGGAATTTCTTCTGCTTTGTGTCTTTTTGTGCATAGTAGTGAGTACAAGAGGATACCTGTAGACCAGTGGTCCCCAACCTTTTCCGAACCACGGGCACCCGTGTGCGCAGTTGAGTGGACAGGGCATGTGCGAGAGTGAGCAGGGTGCATGAGAGAGTGGGCGGGGCACCTGTGCACACATGTATGGGTGGGCGGGGCATATACGCAGGTATGCGGGGCACCAGTGCATGCATGCATGGATGGGCAGGGGCACCCACGCATGTGCGCGTGGGTGGGCGGGACACTCGTGCATGTGGGGGGCATGTGTGCATAGGGAGGCATACGTGCAGGGGGTGGGAGATCTGTCTCCGCAGGCCAGTCCTGCCAAGGCCACAGCCCGGAACCAGGCTGCAGACCGGGGATTGGGGACCCCAGCTGTAGACCACTGGTTGCCAACCTGGGCTTGGGAGCCCCCAAAGGGGTTGCAAAGTGTTTTCTGGGGGAATTGCTATTTTTATTTTTAGTTGCAATTATCTTAAAATGATTCCCATACATGTCCACTTAGAATTAAGGCCCATTGAATTCAATGATGTTTATTCCCAGCCAAGGGATGAAGGCATTGGCGTGTGAACTGCCTCCATAAACTTTCCCCCCCCCCGCCGCACTTTTTTTTCATGGAAGGTGGAAACGTTTGTCATGCTCCCTGGGCTGCTGGCCAGCTTTGGTGTTGGTGAAGGGAAGTGTCCACTAGGGGAATTTTGCCTTGATTCCATCCTGGTGCTGCATCTGGAACTGTCAGAACCTAATAAGGATACCTGTCTCCCCTAGGAATTCTATAGAAATTTATAGACCTTCCAGGAAAAGAATAGAAGTCTATGATTTGTCATAGCTGACATTATCCCAGTAAAGGGTTAATCCCAGAATGAAACCCGACAGTCATTGACAAGGTTTTTCAAACTCATGTGGACATCTCATTATAAATCTTTTCATTGCTGCAATAATTCCAGGCAATCCCAAAATTTGTTAATTCTGTACAAGTTCTACTTATTTACATTATTTCTAGGTTCCATACTTAAAAATAGCAAATACAAAAAATATCAAAGAGAGTCTTACAGTTGTGAGAAGAAGAAAAAACCTATAGGCACATATACTTAAATTCAAAAGACATATGGTTTTGCAAAAACTATAGGCTTACTTAAAATACATCCTTGCAATTTATAAAATGATGCAGATATTAAAACTTAGATTATAGGTAAACTTTAAGCCATGTTTGAATAAAAAATACAAAAGCATTAAAACTCAGGAGCTCATAGCCTACAAAGGCAGTGAATACATTTTCAGAACATTTCAAAGTTCTTAAGAATAAAATTATATAAAACAAAAGCCTTATAACTTTCAGTGAGAGGCATGAAAAAGTATTTAAACCTTCAAAGTAAAGCCTCGCTCTCCACCTCCCCACAACTCCCGATCCTGGTCGCTCTGGTTTCCTAACCCAGCTCAGCCTGGGATTATTTAAAATCTGAAGAGCAAAGAAATATAATTTGTGTGAGAGAATACTTGTGTGTCTTTCTTTCTCACTCCTTGTTAGTGAAGCATGAGGGAAAACTGCAAATCCTGAATTGTGCAATGATGTATAGTCAAACTTGGCCCAAAGACAACACACACACACACCTCCTCTCTTTTCCAACAATCGCAAGCCCCACTCCAACTAGTTTCCTCAGAAACAATTCCCACAGGAGCTGGAGGTGGATTAATGATGCCCAAATAAGCATGGCCTCACAGTCTTGCCAATTAGTAGCCCAGTCCTGACAAGCTTGTACCATGTATGCTCAGTGTTATAAGAAATCACTTTTTTCTCCCATTTCAAAGGCCTTTCTTGAGGACCAGTATTTCAGCCCCTACAGCCTGGAATCTTTCCAATTTTTTTAAAAGGGTGGGGCCAACAATTAAGTTTCAATGTAAGCAAGACTTGTCCTTCCAATACTTGTCCTTCCCTTTGTATATCTGAGCTGTTTTAAATCTGGGGCAGCTTGGTGTCACCTATTTCTGAACAGGGGGGTAAAATAGTAGTACATTTTTAAGACTCATAACTCAAAAACCATATTCTGGGAAATGTGATTCCCCCTTCCCTCAGTTAAGCTTTGTCTCTTTTATTCTAAAACTGTTGTGATTCTTATCTTAAAATTCCAGGAGTATTGTTCCAGTATACCAGTCATGTGGCATGACTAGTATATTTAGATGTTTCAATATCCCTGTCCTGAAATGAAATTCTATCATTCTCCCAGAATTAAACTTAGATATTAAAGATATTATGTATATTAAAGGAGCTTTAATAAGTATTTATATCAGGAAAGTTTCAGACATGCCTGAATTCAAAGCTGTAATTCTTATACGAACTTGTTATTTTTAAAATTTTATGAACCATTGGTTTCCCTTCAAGAGTTGCTAAAGATCAATAGGTTTCCAGTAGAGCATTTATTTTATTACTCTTAACGACATTTCCTCTTTGTACTGTGCTGCTTTGTTTCCAGGGCTTGCGTATATGAAGTATATAAAATTTTAAAGTAGCACTCTGTCTTCTGGTGCCTTTCCATCCTTATTTAAGAAATGGGACATAAGCTAAAATGAAATCAAATGTATCATTAAACAGTAACATTAAAATGTCATCTACTGTTTGGAGCAGATGGGTCATAACTTATTTCATCATAACTTTCTTCAAGAAAACTTTTTTTTTTTTGTCTATACAATTTTAATAGTCTTTCGTGGCTTTTATTATGAAGTGGTATTCCATAATGTTAAATGTGGGGGACTTCTTTTGCTCAGAAATGTATGTATATACACTCAAATCACATCCTACTTCCCATTTGCAATGATGGCTTCATGTCACATTGCACACATAGAATTTCCCTACTTATAAGAGCAGAACCAGTCCTTACAAATTGCCATGTGAAGAAATGAAAAATGTGAAGTGTGAAGATCGTTCTATAACATGAGTAATTATACCCTGCTTATCTTGTTAATATATAAAATGGATTGGAAATTGGAACAAAAATCTTTTTCTTAACATTTGTATTTGGCTTGGAATTTGTAAACTTTCATGGCAATCATGAGGGGAAAAAATGGATGTTTCCCTAAGAGTAGGAGTGGAAGAGATGTTTCTTTAGATTGCATTATAATGCACTTTTGAACCACTACATCAACTTCCTCAGTTTTGCAAAGGAGTTCTTCAAGTACAAGAAAATGCATCCAGAGTTTAAGGAGAAAGGCACGCCAAAATGATATGCGTTTCCATGCAGATTTTATGAAAAGTTGCCAGTGTTCAGGACAAATGAAATTTCAGTCTGGAAAAATAATCCAGGTTTGCAACGAGCAAAACTGAAGGACTATTTATATGGTCTTAAGAGAAAACACAGTAGACACTATAGCTGCGTGACAAAGTAAATTCACAAGCCAGTTGCATGCCTACACCTGATGTAGGCCCTCATCTAATGTACAGAAAGCTATATTTTCTGTATTTTCCCTTACACATGTGGAAAATGTTAATAGGATTCTGGCCTAGGCTGAGGGGAGATGAGAAACACGGGGAAGACAAAATAGAGATTCATGCACTGCTCTGCAACAATTCTCTTACTCCTCAAGCTAGCACATTGCATATATGGTGTTGTATGCATTCTTCTCAATTATTGCCTTAGTATATTTCTCTTGGGATTTGTAGTTCTGAGCATCAGCCATGACAGGGTTGCTCGGAAATTCAGTCAAAACATTCCTGCCAAAATAGGTCTACCAAACAAAAGAATGCTTGAACATGTGCTCTGATCATGGGAATTCACAACAATAAGGCTAAGGAATTAATATGGGGGGGGGGGGGTATTCTGAAGATGTGCAAAATAGCACAGCCATTACTTGGAAAGCTGTCAGTGGGGATGGGAAACTCCTTTATAACTCATGCAGGTTTTGGTGGGAGCATTTCTGTTTCAAATCACAGGTGCTCCCAAATGAAGCTTCCAGTGGGAAGTCCTATTGCTTTAAACACAGAATTATATGGGGCAGTGGTTCCGAACCTTGGGTAACCCAGGTGTTCTTGGACTTCAACTCTCAGAAGCCTTCACCACTAGCAGTGCTGACCAGGTTTCTGGGAGTCGCAGTCCAGGAAGACCTGATTGGAACCACTGATATAGGTAAAGGTAAAGGTTCCCCTTGACATTTAGTCCAATCGTGTCCGACTCTAGGGGGCGGTGCTCATCCCCATCTCCAAGCCCTAGAGCCAGCGTTTGTCCGAAGACAGTTTCCGTTGTCACGTGGCCAGCGTGACTAGACACAGAACGCCGTTTACCTTCCCACCGAGGTGGTGCCTATTTATCTACTCGCATTTGCATGCTTTCAAACTGCTAGGTTGGCGAGGAGCTGGGACAAAGCAACGGGAGCTCACTCCGTCGCGTGGATTCGATCTTACGACTGCTGGTCTTCTGACCCTGCAGCACATAGGCTTCTGCGGTTTAACCCGCAGCGCCACCATGTCTGATATAGGGGTCGTTAAATTTATACAGATCTTCCATTTGGGAGACCCATAACCCATATTTTCCCACTACATATTCTGTCTTTTTACCTTTACTCCCCCCCCCCCCCCAAAAAATGTTTTGTCTTAATTCCACTCCAAATCTGTTAAGGAGCACAAGACATCTCGGGAAGAGGGTTGCTGTGCAGAAAGGGTTAATTTAAAAGCTTGAGTAAGGAGAGAGTTGCAGGCCTGCTCCCTATTTTTCGGTGCCCCATGTGAATAACAGCATGAAGGGGGGGAGAAACAAAGGAACGGAGAGAGTAGTAGTGATAGATATTTTGGAAAAAATATATATCGTTTCCTTATGTGATTTCCCTTCTTAACATAAGTTAGTACGTGGATGTAAGAATACCGTGTTTCCCCGAAAATAAGTCAGGGTCTTATATTAATTTTTGCTCCAAAAAACGCATTAGGGCTTATTTCCAGGGGATGCTTTATTTTACAGTCATGTCATCTTCTTCTGGTTGCTGCACAATGGTGGAGGGCGGGGTTTAACTTAACCAGGGCTTATTTTTGGGGTGGGGCTTATATTTTGAGCATCCTGAAAAATCATACTAGGGCTTATTTTCAGGTTAGGTCTTATTTTCGGGGAAATGGGGTACTCTTTCACTTTCTGGAATTTTACCCTTTCCCATCCTTACTCATCCCTTCCTTATTCCCCTGTATCCACACCCCAACCCCTACTCCTATTGAAAATGAACAAAAACTTAGGGTGGGGGTGAAGGGAAAAACAAACCCTGTCTGCTACATGTGGAGCCTCTCTCTGTGATCAGAAGCTCTAATTGTTCATGTTTTCAAATTGACCTCTCTTTTTTTGGATTCTGGAATAGAACTACAAGTTTTATTGCTTACAAGGCCTATTCAGCATAAGAGTATGTACGTGAAATAAATGTGCCTAAATAATGCTATAGAGAGCCTCCTCCCACCCCCTCCCAATGTTGTATTTGTATTCAGTGCCATGTCTTTTGCATCCATTATTTGGTGGTTGTTAAAAACAATGCAAGCTCTTTCTGTTATGTGCATGCTTGGAAGAAGGGATTTTTTCTCTCTCTCTCTCGCTTCAGTGTGAGAAACCCCACCATTATATTTCCTTTGCCCTTGGGTGATCCACATAGATTTATTTCTGTTTATGTTTTCCAGAGCAATATAGGACAAACTTTTGTTTGAACTTGAAAAGATCAAAGAACCAGCTAATCAATAAAAGGCTGATTAGTAAGAGTGACAACAATCTAAACAGTGATAATCCACCAAAATCCTTTTATTCTTTTAAGATATATGTAAACACCTCTCCAAGCAATATCCTAATCTTTAATTTCTTTCAGCTTTGTAGTGTGTTGCCGTCTTTTGCTATTTTATTTATCAGTATCCAAAGACTGGCAATTTGTTGAGACAAAGAACCTTTTATCTATCCCTCTAAAAATTGAAAGTTATTGTCTCCTATACATATCTACAGACATGTGTGTTTGTTTACCCGTTTGTAAGACAAAGCGTACTGATAAATCAAATTATTTATCATTAGGGCTATGTACAGGATTTAGACAACCCCCAAATTACAAACAAAATTTTCCTCAATTGTATGAGACTGGACTGAGTCAGGATGGCCTGATTCAGTTCTGGGATAAAACAGAAAGATCTAGAATTCTTTAGACTAATCTGGAGATTCACAAGTCTGAAAAGAGATGGAGGAAAAAGCCAAACTGTGGCTGAAATTCTGTTGCATAAGCTACACCGCTCAAGGCAGATGATGTCATCAGCAGTGGCAGTTTTTAGGAAATAAAACAGTTCCAGTTTCTCCCCCAGGGTTCCCAACATTCCTGTGAAATCCCTTTCATCATTGAGAATATATCAAGAGCTGTGGAACAGAAAGTAGAAGTGTTTAACTACTGAAAATCACCAACACGGATGATCAGCTAACATAAAATCTGAGGCAAGAATATCACCACTACTCTTGAATTGCACAGCTTAAAGGGAAGGATTATCTGAGCTCACTAAATTTATACAATTACCTCACAAAAGTGTACATATTCACTGCATGAGAGTGTGGTGATATTTATTGTGCTGGCAGAGCAAACCAAGCAGGCCAATTATAAAAATGGGTGCAGCCCCCCCCCCAAAAAAATTATAACAAATTGGACTTCTGCTCAGCACCATATTAGGCACAAATGTAGCAGGCACTGCTCTTGCTCTGTGCCAAATTTGGGGAAGTTTGGGCAAAGGGTTTTGAGTTATGATTTTTTTTAAAGGCAAAATCCAAAGGGAAAAAAAAGAACAAAAAATAAATTTTAAAAATCGCAAAAACCTTGTGGTACTTAAAAGACTACTATATTTTAATGTGGGTATTTGTGGATCAAATCACTTCTTCAGACATATGGAATTAAAAAAAACCTTTTTAAAAAAGTAAAATTGTTTTACCCCCATGTGGAAACAGGTGACCTCAAATGTCCCCAGATTTAAAACAGATCAAATGCATTCAAAATAGTATTCTTGCTTATCTTGAAAAAGAATGGTTGTCCCTGCCTGCTGTTTTTTTAATTTAGAAGGAATCCAGGTTGCAAGGGCTGAAATATTGATCTTCAAAAAAAAGCCTTTCAAAAGTGAGAAACAATGACATTGTTTTAATGCTTTGTTGAGCATACATAGAAACATTCAAACTGTCCTTTGTTATGCAAAGACATCCTTTTTCCTGGTGACAACACTGGCACATGATATTGTGCAGCAATTCAGGCCATTTCCTGGTATTTTGAATTGTGGGTACAGAAGCACAGTATCCCACATTCATAAACCAGATGAGTTTTTGAAGAATTGAATTGCTGTTGCCAGCATTCAGGCTGCACTTTGCTAGGTAAAGCTTGCTATTCCTTTTCCTGCTGCTAATGCGGGCAGTGATTCTGGGTGTTCTACTTGACAGACACCTAAATGTGGCTTCCCTAGGAGAAAAGCCTCAAGTGGTTTTTTTGTAGCTAGGTCTACTCTGCCCAGCTTTCTATTTATCAAGAAAACTCTGTAAGCTATCTGTTAGGTAGAACTCCCAGAATGGAGAATTATGGATTTTGTAGTCCAAAAACTCCAGACTCCCATCCCTGTTGTTTTTCATTCTCTTTTGCTCTATATTTAAACAAGTTACTATTTCCTCAGAATATCAGTAGATCTGGATATTATGCAGAACATTATGTGACTGAAAGATATTGAAAATGTATTTTTAAAGGGAAGGAAATGCTGGAATTAAAGGTTTAATGCTACTGGGGTCTCTCATCAGTTTAAAGTGGCAGAAGGCAAAACTCAAGAAAGCAGAACAAAATATTTTGACAGGAATTCTGATACCTGTAGAATAAAATGCTAGCGTTGCAGGTGTTCAAACAGAACAGATGGTACTTTCGTATTGACTTACCAAACAACGTACTCATTCAAGGAGGCTCAGCAGAGGCTGGTTTTGGTAATTTACTCACTCTACATTTGCTTTCATATAAACAATGTCAGTTTCTTCAGAAATGTTCATAATTCTGCCTTTTACAAAATAACTCTCCTGGATGAATCATTCTGGTCGTTTGCAGTTTTCTTATCACCTTAATCTTATTCAATAGAGATGCTGAAACATTTATGGCTCTATGTATATGGAATTACCAGGAGGGAATAAATGGCCAGTGCGTCTCCCTTGCAATGAATATTTTGGCTGAAACCCTGTTGCTTTGTTACACAAGCAGAAGGCAAAGGGCATAACATTCACTCACTTTTGCCCAGCAGTTAACAAGTCCCCACTGGAATTCTCAAGCTGCCAGCAAGCCAGCAAGGACGGGTGCCCCCAAGAATTTCAGCAGTGACTCATTAATTGCTGGCTAGAAGCAAGTGACTTGTATAACAAATGACTGTTATGCCATTTGTCTTCTGTGTGTGTAACAAAGCAACAGGATTTCAGCCTTTGTGTCAGAATGTACATGAAGGTTTGCAGTGGTAGAAGTCTTTCTTGTGAGTAGGCAGTTACTGAAGACTCGACACAGTGTCAGCCAGGCTCTTTACATTTCTCCTGCTTTCTGTCCCTGTGTACAGCATAACTGTGCCATGTAAATACTAGTTTACTAGAACTGGACCACTACTGCAGCATAGCTCAATCAACTGAACAAGGCTGTGTTAAATGTGTAGTTTAAGGCATTATGCTCATTGTAATAAATTAAGTGTTTGTAAAGTACTATTAAAATAATCTTGGCTAATTTCTTACCAATACACATTCCAGTTAACAGAGACGTAATATTACAGCCCCCTAGGATTACTTTTCTGCAAGAATTTGGAACTATAGTCTTGGCTGCCATTCTCAAATGTATTTATTTGTTTGTTGGTTGGTTTGTTGGTTTGTTTATCCTGTCCAACTAGTGACAAGGCCACTAATCAAAATAGCATAATATACATAATGAAGCCAATCATAAAATTCACATAAAACAACAGACAAGGGACATAAGTTCTAAAAATAAAATGACTTATACAAAAAGGTTCATAAGGGGGCACGGTAATAATAGGCAGTGGAACAGGGCAGGTTCACAGGCACAAAAAGAAAAACCAATTACTCAAGCAAGATTCTTGTGGAGTAAGGCCATAAAAAACTTGTGAAAACAGCCAGGTTTTAAGTTGTCTCTTAAAACCAAGGAGGGATGGGATTAATCGCACCTCAGATGGGAACAGATTCCAAAGCAATGCAGCCACCACATAGAAAGTTTGTTTTCAAATTTCTGGGCCTCCCTCAGGGTCACCACCTGCAGGTGCGGGTGGGACAGGTAGACGTTTTGAGGCAGAGGCACTCAGACAGGTAGCGAGGTCCTAAACCATTAAGGGTTTTAAATGTTAGCATAAGCACCTTGAACTTGGCCCGGAAGCATACACTGCCATACAGCCAGTGCACGTGTGCCAGGACAGGTGATATAGGATCAAATTGTGGAGTGTCTCAAATTTTCTATAATTTCCAGATATGTATCTATGAATGTATATGGGATCTCTACTAGTGTAAGAAATGAAAGTGCTCTAACCTATTATGCATTTCTACCTTCTTATGGTAATGAGATTTTCTTCTACTGAAGTAGTTGTGAACCATGTGCTATCAAAGTGGGGTACGAGGCACTAGACAAGGATGCACTTGGAAAAAGGTAGGAACAAACTTTGCTGACCTAAACCCAAGATTAGGTCAGGTTATTAAAGAATGGGAGAAGACAGCAGCCTTGAGAGAGATAGAATCAAAAACTATGTGTTGTCACCACGTCGGACAGCAACAAAAGATTTCTGTGATTTGCCATCCTCAAAGAAATCCAAAACCTTTAGTATCTTGAGACACCTTGTTGTGTTTCTTGTTTTCTGCCCCATCACAGTCATTATTAAGGGGAGGTGGGTTGCCATGAGACAGAAAAACAGGCCTACTAAGGTAGTGATTCCCAGCCTTTTGTAACTTATGTCCCATTGATCACTCGATCCAAGAACTTCAGTTCAACTGTAGATAGATAGATAGATAAAAACTTTATTAGCATAAGTAAAAATTGGACATAGTCACGGTGGTTTGTTAGGTAACTACATATATAGGCATCAAGAGGGCAGAAAAGTGTTAGACATCCTTAAAGGGACAACGGTTCATCTCCTAACAATAGTATCAAGGAAGGTTGCGACTCTTTCTACAATGTCAGTCATCTTGGCCGTCAGCATATAGCAAACTTTATCCAGATATGACCTTCCTTCCAGCTTTAATAAAATTGGGGCTATCAACCTTGATCAGCTGATCGAGTGAAGCGGGCAGTGTCAAAACAGATGAACAAGGGTTTCCAGCATCCCCTGTTCACATGGGCAGTGCCTTTCAGAATAAGGAACTGCATTAAATCTGCCATATAATATAGCAGTAGGCATGACATTGCATCTAGCCAAAGAAAAGGCCCTACGTTTTTGGGGGCATTTGAGCAAGGAAAGGTAGGCAGCAGGTTTACCCATTTTAGGAGGAATATGGAAAAACAATGGTGAACAGAATTTATTGGCAGTACTACAAAGGCCTTGGAATTCAATATCCAAAATTCTTCTTTTAATAATTTGGAAAGCTAGCTCTTGACTTAGAGCTCCAAGGTAGTCACTATCTATACCAATTGATTTCAATTTTTTCAAGAGGACCGTTGACCCAAAAGGCGGGAAAGAGTCCTGCAGAAGCAGGTATAATAAACTGTCCATATTTGAATTGTAATAGATACTTAAACAAAATTTGAATGATCTCCACCAAGCTACAGTCTGTTTTAAAGATACTCCGAACTCAAGACAGAGTACCGACTAGGGCACGCATCTAGGTAATCCTAACGCTTTGCGTAAGAAGGAGGATTGTAGCTGTTCAATCGATCAATCCATAGCACTTGCCCAAATTGGGAAACCATAGAGGGCTTGTGGAATAATTTTGGACTTGAAAACTTGTAATGCTGCCGGGACAAACCGATTTCCTGAATTATAGTAAAAACGCAGAATAGGTTGAGTAGTGATCCTAGCTGCGTTTATAGCCATTTTTCGATGGGGGACCCAAGAGTGTTTATAATGAAAAAGAACACCTAAGTATTTATACTGTTTAACCTGTTCTATGTGATTTCTATTTAGGTTCCATTGAAATTGTTTCCATGTTTTGGCAAAAAACAGTATTTCTGATTTATTATAATTTAATTGCATTTTATTTTTGCTCAGATACTCTGCACATCCATTAATCAGGAGTTTTAGGCCTGAATGAATGTGGGAAATGATGACTGCATCATCTGCATGGAGTAGTATCAGGATGGGACGAGTTCCCAATTTGGGAGGGTGGCCATCGAAGTTCGTCAAAAAGGGAGCAAGATTGTTCATAAAAAAGTAAGGGAGCCAGGATGCAGCCTTGTTTCACTCCCTTGTTAGTTGGGACCTGGTTGGTTACTTCCCCTCTTCAAGAAAGTCAAATTTGGCGTGTTGTAGCGGAGTATAAACCTTTTATGAGGAGGAGCAGTCTTTTATCAATGTCCAGATTTTCCAATTTGTCCCATAATAGTTGCCTATCTATTGAATCAAAAGCTCCCTTTAAATCAAGGAAGGCCACATACAGTTTGGCATTAGCATATTTTAATGTTTGATTAATAAGGTGTGAGAGTATCAAGCAATTGTCAATTGTGGACTTGCCTTTCCTAAAACCAGCTTGCTCGGGGCCAAGAATAGATTGATTGTCAGTCCAAGAGGTGAGTTTGTTTAATAGGTATTTTGCATATAATTTCCCAATCACTGAAAGTAAGCTAATTGGCCTATAATTTTCTGGGAGGGATCCCCTTTTTTATAAATTGGGGCCATAATGGCATTGGTCCAGGCTTTAGGAATTGACCCGGTGTTGTCTATAGCAGGAAAGAGGGGGGCAAGTATTGAAGCCCACCAATCCGGGTCACATTTCACTAAGTCTGGTGGAATAGCATCGGGGCCAGCCGCTTTTCCCACTTTCAATTGGGTTATTAGATCTTTAACCTCATCAGTAGAGGCCAGGGTGTGAGCTCGATTGTAGAAAAGGTGGAGGAGGCACTGGCTGGTATAGCTTTGTTAAAGAGGAGCTTGGAAAAATATTGGACCCATCTTTTGGATGATATTTCAGCAGGGTCATGCCCCTCCATCCTAGAGGAACCAGCCACAATGGCCCCAGAAAAGCTTGTTATTTTTCAGGGTTACTGCCTGTAGTAGCATGTTCCATTGCTCTAAAATGAAGCTTTGCCTTTTTTTTTCTTTTGTACAGTCCTTTAAATGTTTTTTTAGGGACAAATATTTAAATAGTGCTTGAAGGGTGCCCAACTGTCTATATGTTCTATAGGAGTTACGGATACATTCTTTCAGGATCCTACAATCCTAATCAAACCAGGATCTTTTATGTGTAGGATTGCTACACCTTAAGGAGGTTGGTGTACACCCTAACTCAGAGCATAGGAGCTGAATAAAATCATTGAAAGCTTGGATTTTTTCAGGAGGTTCTGCCACATTCATTAAAGAAATCAAACTGTTGTTACACTCATTCCTTGATAGTAATTTTTGGAACTTTTGTAATGTTAAGTTACTCCAGTTAATTTTGATCCCAATTGCTGACTCGGTCCGTGGAGTCAGGGAGGCAGCCCTCATATTGACTCGTAAGGCCATCTCTGCAAACAAAGGGAGGTGATCACTGATGGTGAAATCACTCACCCCAAAATGTGCCACACATGGTTTCAGAGAAAGTGATATCAAAATATAATCAATGACACTGGAACCCTGGGTGGCTATATGTGTGTATTCCCCTGCATCCAGAAATTCTGCTAAATCATTTAGCCAAATTAAATTGAATCGGATGCACAGGTTAGCTAATGAGACTCCCGCTGTATTAAAGACATGGTCCTTGGACTGTCTGCTGAAGGTGCAGCAGGTGGGAAGGGAAGTATCGCAGTCCACATCTAACACTTTCAGAAATATCCAATCATCTTTTCCCACCCTGGCATTGAAATCACCTGCCAAGATGAACTCAGCCAGTGGGAACCTCCTCTCAAGGTCCTCTATGCATTTGGTTAAGGAGTTACACTGTTGAAACCACTGTAGATTATTAAGACCCGGGGGTATGTATATGTTGACTAGAATCAATACTTCGTTAGGAGTACAAATCTTAATAGCCAATAGATGACATTGAGAGATAGGCAATTTGATATACTCTGAATTTAAGAAAGTTTTAACCATTGCAGCTAGGCCAACAATTGGTCTCCCTTTTCTTACTGACCTTAATTGCAGGTTCACAATATACCTTATACCCTCCTAGCAGTACTTGGTCGACAGCCCACGTTTCCTGTAATAGTATATCATAATTTTTGATGTAATTCATAAATGAGCTATCCTTACATTTACCCTTCCAGCCTGCTATGTTCCATGAAATAATTTTAAATGAGGTTCTATTTTCAGGAATTAAGGAGAAGTTATTCAGCCAATTCTCAGCTTGTAGGTTACTAAGGAGGTCTAGATTTGTGGTTTCTGGAAGTGAATTTACTGGGTCATGAAGTGGCAGATTATCTGCTGCAGGTCTTCCTGGATGGGTTTGTGCCACTCCCACGATGTTGGAAATGGAGTAGTGGTGGGTAGATGCTCTGACTAGGGGCTGATGCAGACCAGAGGGAGCTAAAGGAATGGAGGGTGGTGTGGAGAATTCAATGATCAATGAAGGATCAGCCAGCAGAGTGGTGCCCTCTGTGGCATGAGGAATCGGAGGTGACACAGGGACTTCTGTGATGTTAATTAAGTCAGTCCTCACTTTCTCCAGGCTAGTGCTAATCATCATTTGTTCCTACCTGGGTAAATCTTTAAAAGCGGCCATGGCTTCTTCCACAAGTTCATCTCCATCAATATCCAGTTGCATCAGTAAGTCCTTGGATGGTGATTCAGTTTTGTCCTGACCAGTTACCATCTGAGCAATACTGTTTACCTGCTTTGCAACGCTGCCCCAGTTGTGGCCCAAGTTGGGAGTCTTCCCCTGGACCTTGAAGAGCTCTAGAGTAGACTCGATTTGAGGTTTTTGTATCATCCCGCCTGCTGGCATTATTGTTGAGCTATGCACAGCTGGGAACCCTCTTAAATTTACTAGAGATTCTTCTAAGGACATGGTCAGGCACTCCAGCTTATCCAGGGAGACTAGTTCTCTGACTGCTGGTAGATATGCAGCTGGTCACTGCTGTAATCTTTCCTGTTGCTGCTGTCCCATGAGCTGACCTTCGTCTACATTGTGTTTTGGCAGAGAGCCCGTTAGCTGTGGCCTTGTGGTCAGCGGAGGAGTAGCTAGTACTGTTCGCTCCACAGAAGTTTGCTGAGACTGTTTTATATCTGGATCTGGAGACACATCCGAAAAGACTCGTTTTGTTGCAATGGAGAAGGTGCTCAGAAATCTTTTCATCCTGCAAAGCATGAGGGGGATCATGGGCTTGTAAAACTCCATCCGTAGCCTTAGTATATAGCGAGGGGCAGGTAAGCGTTCAATAGATTTCAAATCCAGTTGGCTCACCTCTATTCGCAACAATTTACTCAGGGAGGTGAGAACCTTTTGCCTGTTTGTCCATTTTCCTTTATTTATATGATTGTCCATCACTTCTATGATTATTTGAGTTACGAGAAGGCATCGAGAAGTGGTTGTTTTGACTGTGTTTGGTTTAAAGGAGTCTTGTGCCATTTCCCCTCTGCTGGGATGGGCTCCCTTACTTTTCTCCTGTGCCTGGAGCTGTAGGATGTGGGGGTGTGGAGATTCTTTTCCCGTTTTTTTTAGTAAGTCCTGGAGGGAGTCCAGCTGATCAGCAATATGCTGGATTTTCTGAAAGATAGCCTTCACTGTCTTCCCCGTAGCTATGCAGTGCTCCCCCATTAATCTCAATAGTTGGAGATCTATCACCCCCTTATCCACGAGGGTCAATAAATCTTCACCCTCCTCTGAGATTTCTAACCCTTTACCAGCTTGAATAGATACAGTTTGTTTCATAGCTTGTCCTGCTGTTTTCAAGTCAGTAGGAGGGGGTTTCAATAATTGAGACTTTTTCTCATTAGATTCCTGGGAATCTGTAGCCAAAACAGAGAACTTATTTCAAGTGGTGTTTATAGCTGACTCACTTACAGTTTCCATTGCAAATAGGTCCATCTGATCTAGCTGCAGTTGTTTAGCGAACTTGGGAGGAGAGTCAGAAGCAGTCCGTTGTCGTTTCTTCTTCTTCCCCGTTATGCCAGTTCTTTGAGCTCCAATAATCCACAGTAGTCCAGGTGTTCAAAAGTCAGTTTAGGCCACCGCTGTAGTCTCTAGATACCCTCAGGACACCCCAATAGTATGATGAGAAAATAGAAATACCTGAGTGTAAGGTTAAAATAAATAAGGTTAAAAAAAGGAGCGAGCCACAGGACAGTTGTCATCACTGAGTGGCCATCTTGAAAAGCCTAACTGTAAGAGAAACAAAAAGCCTCCCCCCCCCCCCCGCCGCTTTATTTCTTTTTAAGAATGACCTTGTATATTTATAGACATTCTGTTATTGTATTTATATCCATTGTAAGTTGGTGGCCAGTGAAACAGGACTAGGAGAAACACTGAGCATTTGAAGGAATAATAGCATTGCCCTACTAGCCCGGAATAAAGAGGCAAGACATGGGTGATGGGTTGAAATTAGCACCATAATTTTATTAAATGTTAAATTTGAAACCTCTCATTTCCAACAGGGGAGGGGCCTGCCATGGTATGGAATTCTGGTTTGGAGCAGGGGGTCCCACTTGACCTCTGCTCCAACCTTAAATGGGCAAGTCCCAAGCCCCAAAGTCATGCTGTCCTCAAGACAGCCCAGCCATGGCTGGCCAAGAATCGGATGACCTGTGTGGTCCACTGGCCACCAAGTCTCATGACCTAGGTGGCCTGCAACCTGGGGAGGCCCCCCGCACATCCTTCTTTCAGCCACCGTAACCTCAGGATCTGCAGCACCAGGATGTTGGATGGTCTATTACCACCTGGGTGCCCCTTGGGAACTCACCCCAAAAAAACCCTCTCCTTCCGCACTAGTCACCAGTGTGACCTATTTAGTGCGACTCAACTCCAATCTGCCTTTCAATGCCCATGGGTGTAAAACAGTATGGGATAGGCAAAAGACAGCTGACTAACCTTCTGCTGAATACTCCAATCTAGTGAGTCAGGTCAAAAATTCCTGTCCAGCCCATGAAGCAACCAGCTAGTTTCATATTGAGTTCCCAGGGAAGATGGCTGGGTCATGTGCCTCAATGAAAGAGGCCGAGACTAGGGCAGGGAAGCCTTAAATAAGGCACGTTGGCCTCGCCCCACATCTTGCAGCATTCCGCAGCCTCGCCTGTCCGGGCAGCTGGGCAAAGAGCTCCCCAGCCATATAGCTCCATGCCAGTGCAGAGGCAGGCCTTTATGAAGGCCACAGACAAGTAACATATGACTGGGGGTGTCAGAAGGAACCTCATGTCATACATGCAAGAAGACATTGAGGACTGAGGGAAATTCCTAGGAACTGCTATAAAAACCCTTCATTCCACCAGGAAAACTGCTGAGAACCTCTGCACTAAGGCTTCATATGGCTCTTGGTTGTGAAGATGAGAATCAAGGTGTTATTTTCTGAGAAGAAGGTTAATGATTAATACTCTTGCTTATGTTGCCCTGTTTACTAATGGCAAGTGTCTTATCTGGCATAAACAACTACTGCCTGTAATAAAAAAATATTTGGGTTTGGTGTAAATGAAATATACCATGTTGCGTAAATTCATGTCTCCTGTGATATTTCCATTTAGCTGGAGCAAAATAGGCTGTGACTCTCAACTGCGAAATGTCAGGAAATGCATTACTTTTCATTTTCAGCCTCCAGGAGAAATATGAACTTTAAATGGATATCTTGCAAACAAATAATATTCTGATGGAATAATTCATTATTCTTTCGGCATCCCGATCTTCACAACACCACTTGCACCTCAGCTTTTTATGAAGCTCAGCATTATTTCATTCCATTCAGCTACGCAGAATAGGCTAAATGAAATCTATATTGTTGTGTGTCAACAGGTACAGATTGGCTGCTGACAGAACTTGAAAACACACACACACACACACACACACACCAAATGCAAAGTAGCAGGGTAAAGGGAATGTTATTTAACAGACTCGGAATGGTAACGTAATACTCCATCTTGTTTTAAAAACAAGATTGTCACATCTAATAAACTAACAGACACTCTGGCTATCTTATTTGGCTCCCTATTTTGCTTTTGTTTGTGGGTTTGTTTGTTTAGCTGCAACCCCACCAAATTGTTTAATCATATCTTTTTGGATTGTGTAGCTATTCAAACCACAAGCTTCAGTTGGCTTCATTGATAAATTAATTCGCCAAAATCCTACTGCGGAGAATTATGTGTGTAAGGGCAATTACATAAGGTGTTTTTTCACTTTTACTGGTTTTTAATCACACAACCATGTGTGCAATCAAATGCATGATCAATTGTGCAATGGGTAATGTCCCAAAGTCTGTTGGATGGCCCGCAAATTTCCTTGTGTGATTGCCCAATCACATATGGCAAAAAAATTCTAGTCAATGACTAAAACTTCAACTAGCACCTAACTTGGTTGCCCAGCTATGGTTTTCTTCCTCATCGTTTACTTCCCTTGTCCTCATTAATGCTGTGAGAGAAGAAATAATTTTGACTAGGCAAATAAAGAAATGGAGATAATAGTGGAATGGAGGTAAGCAGTTAGCATGGGATGGTTCACTCACTCCATTCTTCGCTCACCCCTCTTTCCACATGAAGCACTTAATGGGTAACTTCACGGCATTCTCCAAATTTGTCCTTACTTTGCCTGGAATTATATCTGTTGTCCTTCCCCCAGACAATTCTCCCAGCTTCAATAATTGTGATTAGCTTAATTGTTGATCTAACCAGTTTGGCCATTCAACTACCACTAGTGTTACCATTAAAACATAAATACAAATAGAAGTGTGTACACCTGCAGAGTATTAACTGGACAACATAATGCTAGCAAATTAAAAATACAAATGTGTACATTCACAAAATACTGGGCAATAATTATGTCATTGTCTTATAAACAATGTAGCCTTTGAGGATCATTCAGGTTTCAGTTCCAAACTACAAGTGCTTGTTTATCAAGGCTCCCTACTTCAGAGTGTGTTAGAATCAAACTAAACACAGCATTAAGTGGCCTAAATTCAGTGTTGCACCAGCACCTCACCATGAACATAAAGAAATGTCTCCTCCCTGCAGTGTCCCATTTTGTATTTAAATTGGCACCAGCAGGATTCCCCCCCCAAAAAAAAAACAACCTCCCACAACAGGTTTTGGGGGTGCATGGGAAGGCTGTAGTGAAATTCTCTCATTTCTGGTTCTATTGGCAAAAGTCGCTCCACTGATAGCACCGCCCCAATGGGTACTGGCTCATGTATTCTTGCCTTTGGCATACCCGTTCTGCAAACAGCTGTCTGGTCAGGAGCAAGTTCAGCGTTGCATCATATACAGAGAGGGGAGGAACCCTTTCCATCCTCGTCTGATCCCAGTGAAACCTGTCCTTTTGATATTTGCCTTAGGAAGGATGAATTTTGTCAGAGTCATGGCCAAGAGAAACAGACTGAATTCCACTTCTCTGCAAGCAGTGGTCCTGGTAATACACACACATCCTTACTAATTGTTTTTTTAAAACACTTTTTAAATGGGGCCTTTCAAAGAGATTCACTGAATCACAATTAGATTGAAGTGAAGTGTGGCACATAGTCACAGCCATATTTTCTCACACATTTTTTTCAGTTGAAAAAGAACCTCACAAGAGAAGCATATTCATCTTTCAAAATCCACATGCATGCACACATACCCCTATCCAAGAGATTGCTTCAAAAGAGCGGGATATCTTAGATTTAAAAATTGCCTTTATACTTTGGATCTCATTTAATTTAAATTTACTTTGCAATCTTGTATAAGGCCTGATGAGACACTTTGGGAGCCCACTTTTTGGCTGAAAATTACACAAGTTAAAAATATGGAAATGGGTAAAGCCAAAAAATAGATGCATAGTTCCATATGAAAGCAGGAATTTTTGATACCTCTTAACAGGTCTCAATGGACACCTGTCATGTACTTACCTCTTCCTGGTTCATCTTTGACATGTTCAACTGGGCATGTGTTTTATAGCAGATGGATCATTGCATGTGTCCAATATGTAAACACAGCATCCCCTTCCTTTTCCAGATCATAACCTATTCCAAGTAAGTGGCTCAATGGGAAGAGAAGAACATTATTTTGAACATTCTTCCTATTTCCCCTTAATTTAATGCAGCCAAAGTATTCCCACTTCTGTTTCCTACAAGGACCACCTATCTAGATGGGCGGGATAGAAATCCAATAAATAAATAAAATAAAATAAATACCAATAACATCATGATTGCTTGAAATACAATGCTTCATGGGAACCTTTCCTATTTCCACAGGTAGAGTCATTTGAATCCAAGCTTAGTTGTACAGACAGTCATCGACTAATAGAAGATTTTTTTGGAATTATTGCAACCTCCATATGATGCCTTTGAGTGGTTTTGGCTGGGAGGGACCTCTCTGGGCAGAGATAACTGATTTTGAAAGAAAACATGCCTCTCTACTCAATAATTCTTTTCTTGCTCTTTTTCAGTCAGTCAGTCTGTGATCAGTTAGTCAGTTAGTGTCTTTATTCAATCAACCATTTAGTGAGTCTGTCATGTAGTTAGTCAATCAGATTAGGAATCAGTTAAACTCTGTTCATATAAGCAATCATTATTTTTCTACAATATGCTGTTTTTTATCTATCCAGAATTTTGAGTAAATTTGAATCTTTTATTCCTTCTCTTACCAGTGTCTCTTAGTGAGTTATTGATACATTAAGTGCCAGTTGATGAGAACAAATAAGGGAGGGTCTACTGTGGGGAGGTAAGGTAAAAGGTAAAGGTTCCCCTTGACATTTAGTCCAGTCATGTCCGACTCTAGGGGGCAGTGCTCATCCCCGTTTCCAAGCCGTAGAGCCAGCGTTTGTCCGAAGACAGTTTCTGTGGTCACGTGGCCAGCGCGACTAGACACGGAAAGCCATTACCTTCCCACCGTGGTGGTACCTATTTATCTACTTGCAGTTGCATGCTTTCAAACTGCTAGGTTGGCAGTGGGGAGACGTGAAGCTAATTCAGCTTGTGGATTCCTGAACTTTTTCCCCTGCATCGTTAAATCAGTGGAACATTAAGGAAGTAATTTAAGCCTCACTGAATTCATGTGTCTACTCTTATGAATGGCTAAGTCCAAATCTAACTCAATATTTAACCTTTTGTTTAATATCATCAAAGGAAAGGTGGGTTTTTTAATCAACAAAGCTAATTTTCATTTTCATTGTATTTGCCATGGGTGAAGAATAATTCTATAAATGCCTATGTTATGACCAGATTGATGACAGGAAAGACAGATATCCCAATATATTTCCCTAACTGCCCCTCCATGAGAGCACCAATACTGTTTGTTCTTCTAAACTCAGTTATGAATAAGAATATCTCTATTAGAGATGGGATATTCGTATTTGTCTGCCGGAGGAGATGAATATGAATATTGCCACCACAGCTGGTCGGGCCCTTTGGACCCTCTCCCTAGAATCGGCCAGTCCACTTACCACTGGCATCATCATCCATGCTGCGCCAATTGTGGAAGTAGCATGGCCGGTGCTTCCCCGCCTCCCTGCACTGCTGATCACTCAGCAGCTGAGCAGGGAGAATCGTCATGCCTCCTCCTCACCGGAGTAGTCAGCAGTGCAGGGAGGTGGGGAAGCACCGGCCATGCTACTTCCACAATTGGCACAATGTTACTGACAATGGACATGTGCACCACGCAAAGCCCGGGGAGTGGACTGGGCTGGTTCTGGGGGCAGGGAATGGACTTCTGTGGCACCTGTGGTGCCACGCTTTGTATTCATAGCCCCTGGGATATGAATACAAAGCTTCCATATCTAATCTCTCCCTCCCTCTCTCTCTCTCTCTCTCTCTCTCTCTCTCTCTCTGTGTCTCAAATTTATGGAAGTTTTTTATTGTTTGCAGATGAAGAATTTTTGTATTACAATTTGTTTAGGAGGGCATTATCTGCCTCAGCAGGGTAAGACTATCATTGACATTTGTCACGTTGAGAAATAAAAAGAGCTGGAAGAAGACAGAAGGCATATAGCCTTAATGCAGATAGTAATTTTTGAATCATATCCCACCATCCTTGGAGCTCCTGCCGATATTATTGCACTAACTCCAATATTACAATAAAATATTGAAAATACCATATGGATACCAGTTGTGAATGCTTGCTGAGTGAATTTTTTTAATATGCATCTCACACAATAAATATTTATAACATCATATGAAATGGCATGGCAAAGAACTGTGAAAATAGAGCTATTCTGAAAATGCTGAATGAACTTAAGACTTTGTTGGCAGATCAAGATGGGGTTTCCACAGGAAAGAGTTGATGTGTGAATCTAGTTCTTTCCACTCAGGTGGTAGCCCTTAAAATTTGTTTCTAATCTCTAATTTATTATTATTAGCTACCTTGAACATCTTGCTTGTGGAAAGGCTGAGTATAATAATTTTGAAAATCAAACGAATCAGGACTCTTTTTTTTTAGCATTGCAAACTACAAGTGAGGGTGCAAATACAGATGGTTCCTCTACACTGTGTTTTTTATATATATGTACAAATAATACATGTCCGAAAGATTTCTGAACTGTTCTTTTCCCTACTTTTCAGTTGTTTTTTAGTGCTGAACAGAAAGTTCTTCAGGTGGGACAATTCTCATGATCTGCTGGATAGCTCAGGGTTTATGTCTCTGGTTACAGAGCCAAAGGTTGGGAGTTCAGTTCCCCACTGTGCCTCCTTGTCAGGGGCTGGACTCAATGATCCATAGGGTCCCTTTCAGCTCTGCAGTTCTAAGATTATTATTCCATCAAAATGGACATAAATTAATTTCCCTTGAAACTGTTGTAGAAATAATGGGCTGGGGATAAATCTACAGAAAGCTGCTAAGAGAAGTGGGAAGCTTATTACTGGCAGTATGCAAAGTTAGTGATGATCCCTATGTTCTTTTATTGCTGTTTGTTTTGTTTTGTTTTGTTTTTTGCTTTACATTGTGACCCTGGCAGAGGTAATCTCAACAGCATTGTGTTGCCGGCCAGTTTTCTTCTTGCAGAATAGCTTGGGCATTGCAATGTCCCCAGGCATCCTGATAAAAACTGTTAGACTGTTATGGTTTCTCAACATTGCCTTAAGGACACTCTCGTCCCTGCAAGCACACATCACGTGGACTTGAAATCCAAGCTCCAGAGTACTGCCAAACAGATGGTTCCTAATTCCACCAGTCAAATGATATCATGCACCTCTTCCATGTTTCCCTGCTTAATAGATGCACTTCTGGTAAGAAAACTAGACAGAAAAAGTGGTGTGGAAACATGGGAAGGTTACAACAGGACTTTGCAAAGACAATATAAAATATGTATAAAAAGTAAAACACTAAAAGAATAAATTCTACAATATTTTAAAAACACACAATACAAATAGTGAATAATTAGTGAAATAAAATATGTATGAGCTGTTACTAGAGTGACTAAGCCTAGGGCCGGATATCTAAATCACTTAATCACTGAGCAGCAGTGCCCTCAATATGATGAAGTTCTTGCAGGGAGCCAGGGGATCTTCTAAGGGGGCATTCTGTCACAATGTGATGTAAAGTTTGTGGGACATACCCACAATCACAATTAGGATTATCAGCCAGCCCCCATTTATGTTTTCAATATTGGCACCTGTCATGGTTAGTTCAGATCTGGTTAAATACTGTCCAGTTTTTCCTTGGGAGACCAAAGCCATAAGGGCATTGTACTGGATCGGACACTAAGTTAAGCAGATCTGGGTTAGAAGTTGCCCGGTTGTGGTGCCATGCCATCTCAATGTCAAAGTCCTCTCTGACTAGTTGCTGTCCAAGTTTCCATGGTGGGTTCTGAGATTTGAGTCTAAATATTTGATCATGGCAGTCCTTTGTATAGGTAACAGTCAGTTTACCTCGCATTTCTGCCACTCCCTTTTAAAGGTGTGAGGGTGGTATGTTAGATAGCACTGTTAGCCACTTAGAAGACATCAATTTAATTGTTCCTGATGTTAGCCTCATCGTGTGGTTAAGCAGGGTGTCCACCGCTTTTATGTGCATACTGTTTAGCCATATAGGGCTGCAATACCCAGCCACCAAATATACCAGGGCAAGAGCTGATGTCCTAAGAGCTGTGGCAGTTGCTCCCCAGCTAGTGCCAGAAACTTTGTGTAGGATATTGTTCCTGGTTTTCATTTTATCTGTGGTTTTTCTTAAATGTTCTCTATAAGTTAAGGATCAGTCACAGGTGACTCCTAAATACTTTGGGTTGCAATGTAGACTACCCTCCTCGTGGTGCACCCTGAGCAACGTGACTAAATAGTCTACACATTTTGGCTGCTGGACCTCACAAGGATTTCCCAGTAAGAAGCAGCAGCATGAATACAGCAATTAAAAACAATGGCTCAGGTAGATGCTCCTAGTGAGGGGATGAGCCCCAAATACAGTGAAGTCCAGACACAAGATTATATTGGTCTGCCTCTCAGATTAGGACTCCTTCAGAAAATAAGTATTGCCTAAAGTGCATCTGTTTTGAACACCCTCCTTCTTCCAAAACTCATTTGGAATGAGTCAGCATAAGTCCTCCGATTGTCTCTGTGCTGAGCTCTCCATGCTGCCTGAAGAATACGGAGCAACATTCACCAGCACTAGAAATAATGTGAAATGTAGTTCCCGTGTAAATCTGCATCCCTAGATGTTGTTGTATTCACTTGTAAGAGTCGGTATGTTACGTAATTCCAGAATTTGAAGTGTCACTTTCTGGACTACAATTCCTAGAATGCCCAGCCAGCATTTGGGGGTTCTGGGAGTTATAATCCATGAAAGTAACTTTTCTAGGCTCTGGATATTCCTCAGTCTCTGCTAATGTCATTCAATTGCACTTGAAAGGAAAAATACAACATAATAATACCCTGACATGAGTTAACAGCCCTTCATCTGAGGGGATACAACTTAATATAGCATGCCTATTTGGTCAGAAGTACCATATTATATCCAATGGAACTTTAGTTTGAGAGGGATACATGTGAGAAGTGAGATCATCCATATTAATACTTGAAGTACTTGAAGTACTTTTCAGTCACACAGGCGACTTCTGCGCAGTTGAGTGCTCAGAGCTGCTTGTTGTTTGAGTCCCAGATGTTTGAGCTCTACAAAGGTGGCCAAATCCTTCTGCATCTAAAGAAAGCCAAACATAAATAAAAGTGATTTTGTTCTATAGAAAATACAGGTTGGGTTGACAACACAGAAGCTGCTGCTGAGTGATAAAAACCTGGCAAATGGATATTGCAATGGAAATGCTGACAGTTCCTTACCTTCAGAGCACCTTCACCACCACCCCCCGCTTATCTAGTGCAAGCTGCATTAAACACACACATCCCACCTGATAAACACATCCCACATTAAATCTGATAAAACTTTTACTGACTCAACTAGACAAGGAGCTGAACATGACAAACAAGCTCATCTATCTGATGCATCAGTTCCTCCAACAGATAAGTAAACAGCCGAACATGATACAGTACATCACTGCCATGTGATTAAGGTCACCCTTTAAGGAATTTCTCTCTTCCAAGTGAAATCTGAGGTAGAAAAGAAGTTTCAACTGCCCTGAAGGTTTTATGTTTTTCTCCTCTATTATATTTTCCTTCCTCAGAAAATATTGTAGTCCATGAGCTGTAAGAACATGACAGTAAACACTAGCATTCTAAATGTGGCATTCACTTAAAGGTTTCCTGACATTATCTTTGCTCCAGTCAGTATTGCTTGCTCATTTATCCAGAGCTGTTTAGCTGTTTTAGTTTGTGGTTAAAGTGTGTATGCATGTGTGTGTGTGTGTGTGTGTGCACGCACACACACACACACACACACACTTGTGCTAAAACAGAGAGCACACCTCCCCAACAGCAATTATATGGCAATGCTGGCCATTGAAAATTGCTTTTCCAATGTCAAAATACTGAATATTCAATGTCAAGATAGAGCCCAATGGATTCTGTCCTTCGGCTAGCTGGATGGATGCTAAATGAAATCACCAACTTGTCAGTGTTTATTTATTGTATTTACATCCCACTTTCTCTCAAGATAGGTTGCATAGCAGAAACATTGTATCCTTACAACACCATTATGAAATAGATTAGGCTGAGAGGCCCAGGGTCACTGAGCGAGCTAAAGAGTTGAGTTGTGATTTGAACCCTTTTACTTACTGAAATAAATAACGCAGGTAAAGGTAAATCAGAGTAGCAACCCAAAACTAATGGTAAGAAATACTGCTTCAACCTGTGGTTAGAGACACACCTAATTGTGGCACTAGGAGTGCCTCGCCCCACCCCCTCTGGGCACTGCTACCAAGTGAGCGCCTGCTGGAAAGGGTGGGGTGTCAAACCATGGATCAACTATTCAACTGGGAAATGAACCACGCCAAACCGCTGAACCAGTGGTTCATGCCCATCTCTAGTATATTTATTTTGTTGTTGTTTAGTCGTTAAGTCATGTCCGACTCTTCGTGACCCCATGGACCAGAGCATGCCAGGCCCTCCTGTCTTCCACTGCCTCCCGGAGTTTGGTCAAATTCATGTTGGTCGCTTCGATGACACTGTCCAACCATCTCGTCCTCTGTCGTCCCCTTCTCCTCTTGTCTTCACATTTTCCCAACATCAGGGTCTTTTCCAGGGAGTCTTCTCTTCTCATGAGATGGCCAAAGTTGATTTGCATTCAATGTCATTGTCATGTTCCATTTGCGCTGCACTGAATGCCCAACCTTATGCATTTGATTGCCCACCCAAGGTGATACTGCCTTGATTGCTAGTTAAAAGTTAACACCTCTACCATACTCAGTTCCAGCTGTATTATTGTACTTGTGACTTTCAATATGACTTCTGCAAAGAAAGGGCCTGCTTCTAACCTTATTGCATTAAGGCTGTATCTTTTCAGAAAACACATACACCTGTGCTTGTAAAAATGAACAAACTCACATCACATTCTGACACTTCTTTCTTTGTAACATTCTCACTTGTAAAAAAAAAGACATACTTCAAAGCAGTTGAAGAGGGGGATCAAAACTTTGTAACTAATCTGAAAATGAATACCAAAATTTTGCCTAGAGCAAAAGTTTTTTAGTGGAGTTGTAAACCCTTGAAAAACAATGTGTTTATAATGGAAATGACTGCACAGCCTGAAGTAGAGAGGTTCCTCTGAGTATACCAATATAACAAATATACCTAGGTTGCCAGAAACAAATTTATTGTGATGGTTTTGCTTTCATAAGTGATCACGTAGAGCTCAAAGTTTGACTTTTTCTTGGGAACATTTAAATGGTGCCGATTTAAAAACAAAAGCAAGAACAAAACAATAATGCAGTCAGAAACAACTCAGCAAGATGGTGGATTGTGGATGTAAAGGTGACTTTTCGGAACTAAGAAGAAAGTCTTAATTTTAGACGTTCCTGCCAGGCTATTGAAATAAATTTGCTAAATGAGCTTGCATGCTTTTGCAAGGTGATTTGGTTTTATTTACTATTTACAAGCTTCGATTTGCCATAAAAAGTAGAAGGAGGTTTTATTGCTTGAATTAGGTGTGCGAGAATGTGGTTAGTTGTAAGGATAAACAACTTTTAATGAACCAGTAGTACTGACTGTAGTGGGTGGGGAAAATGCAAGGTTGTAAAAATATGAAATCAATGCCAGGCCATGTTCAAAAATAATAGTGTAATTGGGATACTGCAGCTTTTAAAAATGGTAGTTGTCCTAAATTTGGGGGCCTAAATATTAATTTTAGATGTTGCCATCCTCTGATCGCAAATTTCACTGCAAGGAGATTTTCTGTTTAGCAAAGCTTTAGAAACTGCAATCTTAGCAAGGCCATTGCATGGGAGAAAATCTAGGATGGATGCTGTATGATGAACTTCGAGGCCATTTTTCACTACAGTTAATCAAGTTGTATGTAAGTCAGAAGGCAAACAGATTTGGGAATGGGGCAATGTCTTTAGGAACACTGAGTTTTTATGCAGTTGCTCTGAATTTCAAGGCAACTGTGAACCCACTAAGTGGCATTCTCTCTCTAGGAGAACAAGCATAGTGTTGGTCTATGTATGAGTGAGAGTCCCCTGAAACAATCACAGGTGCTATACTAAATTATGTAGAGCCATCCAGACACCTTCCAAAGTAGGAAACTTTAATTTACTAACATTTCAGGCATGGGCATCTCATGGACCAGGATGGGGGCCATCTCACCCCAAAATTTCAGGAGGCACCCTTACACATCATGACAGAGTCCAGGGGCCATGTGAGCTACCTACTGAAAGAAAAGAACCAGAACCAGTAATGGCTTAAGGAAGACATCATGACTATGAGAAATGCATTCTGCAGGCAATCTGAAGCTTCTCAGAAAGACAACACAGGAGAGTAGATGTGGCATCACACCTAAATATTCTTGAAAAAGTAGGGTATAGCGTACATACACACCACACCATAAATACCTGAGCAAAAGAGGTGTCATACAGGCTCTAAGCTACTAAAGAATCAGTAGATAAAAGCTGTGATCACATCTTTTTAGTATCTAGAGAACAGACTAGCAATCCAAGTTACCAATAAAATACTATTTGAAATGTAGCATGGGTGAACACCAAGCATGGAGTGCCTCGGAGCATTTGGATCCAAAATCTATGTTCACATCACAAAGGAGAAAAGATTCAAAATGGATGACAATGCTGAAGAGAATGTAATAGCTGGCTGTGCTGCAGGAAGTAAAAACTTAATCCAAGAACAGAAGAATCACAGACAGCATATGTTGATAAAATGAGAAAATCAGCATCTACCACACTGATGCATAGCTCAAAGAAGGAAACACAGCTGACTTCTTAATGAAAGAAAGAAATTGAAGGAATGACTCTAGCAGAAGCAGCTAAGTGGAGAAAGGTACAAGAGGAGTAGAGGCACACACACACAAATCAAACTTCGATACTTTCAGATTTACTACCCTGCATGAAACCTACACGATGCCAATGGTTCTTCAAAGGGAAAAAAAGGCACAAAAAGGAAGATCCCAAAATGCAAAGCTAGATTAGGAGACCAGATTAGTTTCCCCGACTTAGTCTTGAATGTAGAAATACAAAAAAGCTTATGATGAAATATTGGCTGCCATAGTGAAGTGTTCTATAACAAAGGCATTTTGAAGTTCCAAATCTTGGAGGTCAATGAAATCATTCAACTCTCCCAGGTCAAGAAAATCAATTTGTGCATGAAGTACATTGGTGTGAAGACCACCTATAGAGAGATATGCAGGAGATGGAGCTTGTTGAGAAAGTATTTTATCCAGCAAGAGACATAATTGCAAACACTGTCATCAGCCACTTCCCAGACACTGTTTTCAAGTTCTCAGAGAGAAGATAAATCTTATGAACCTGTGCAAGCATTATTGAGGAAGAGTGTCTGAAAGGAGCACCAATATGTGTAGCAGGTTAGCTGAAAGCATGAAGGGTTGGTGTTGATCAGGAGTCACACCAATATTCAGGTGGATTGAAGTGTCATAACCTCCTCAAATGTTTGGCTGAACTGGGGAGACAATTAAAGGGCACAAAAAAAATCTCTCAGTGTGGTTATTTTTTTTTGTCCTCCATAAGTCTTTTTCTTAAGGATGCAGAGAAATGCAGTTGTAGAATAAGTGCTTTAACCTACAATTGCTTGAATAAGTTTTCAATAGGGATGTGCTTCAGGTTCAGAAATTATTGGGAATCTGATGTGAAGTCGGAGTATTTTACAGTTTCCAAACTGATCTGAAGTGAAGTGAGGAAGCCAGAAGTGGCATTCAAATCAAATCAGGGCTCTCTGAAGCCCAAATATTGCTTTGGCACTTCAGTTAAAAAGCTGATAAATTAAAACACACATACAGAGAGAAAGAGAGAGACAGAGAGCTCTAGCACATCTCACTCAGAAGATGAGTGGTAGTTCCCAATCATATGGGTAGGGGAGACTATTCTCTTCGGGCTGATTCTTTCCACACATGAAGAGCAACACTGGAGGATGGTGGGCTAGGGTGGGGAGAACTAACACACACATCCTTCCTAGATGTTCAGATAAACTCTTTTAAAACCCATACAGGGCTAGGGGTATGCAAAGGATGAATGCAAAAATAAAAAATAAAAATCTGGTTATATGTCCAGAGCCTTTTTTTAAAGATAGGGGTAAAAACTAAGGGGGTTAAACAATGACTTATGCAAGATGGCAGTTTTGAATAGACGTTTAAAGGGGATGTGGTTGCAGATCTAGAAACATGGGGCAGTTCGGGAGATTTGTTTGTGTCATTTACCCCGGTGAAATGGGGAAATTCTAAATAAAAGATTTGATTAATCACTGGAGGCATTTTTTTTAACAGTGACAAGAATTAAGAGCATACCTTCATTTTTAGAAAGTTCTGAATAGGAGAATCTATATCACAGTGTGGTGTAGTGGATAGAGTGACAGACGAGGATGGGGGTAGTAACACACACCCTTCCTACATGTTCAGATAATCTCTTTAAAAACCTATGTAGGGCTATGGATATGCAAAGGATGAATGCAAACAAATCTGGAGAGCAGAGTTCGAATCCATGCTCAGCCATCAGCCTCACTGGAGGAGTGGAACTGGTAAAACTACTCTTAAATATCTCACTTACCTTGAAAGCCCTGTTATGGTTGCTATAAGTCATTTCCAACTTGACAGCACACAACAATGACTATATCACAGATAATTCAATATTAGAGTGGTATCAGGAGACACCCCTTCACGGATTGCTGCCTTGTCATGGCAAAGGGGCTTGAGTAATTCAGAGAAGCTATGGGGTATGCCGTGCAGGGACACCCAAGATGGACAGGTCATAGTGGAGAGTTCTGACTAAATGCAATCCACCTGGAGCAGGAACTGGCAAGCCACTCAAGTATCTTTGCCAAGAAAACTCCATGGACAGAAACAAAAGGCTAAAAGATATGATGCTGGAAGATGAGCCCCTCAGGTCGGAAGGCGTCCAACATGCTACTGAGGAAGAGCGGAGGACAAGGACAAGTAGCTCCAGAGCTAATGAAGTGGTAGGGCCAAAGCCAAAAGGACGCTCAGCTGCAGACACGCCTGGAAGTGAAAGGAAAGTCCGATGCTGCAAAGAAAAATACTGCATAGGAACCTGGAATGTAAGATCTATGAACCTTGGTAAGCTGGATGTGGTCAAACAAGAGATGGCAAGAATAAACATTGACATCCTGGGTGTCAGTGAACTAAAATGGATGGGAATGGGCGAATTCAATTGAGACGATTATCATATCTACTATTGTGGGCAAGAATCCCGTAGAAGAAATGGAGTAGCCCTGATAGTCAACAAAAGAGTGCGAAAAGCTGTACTGGGATACAATCTTGAAAATGATAGAATGATTTCAATACGAATCCAAGGCAGACCTTTCAACAAAACAGTAATCCAAGTTTATGCACCAACCACCGATGCTGAAGACGCTGAAATTGACCAATTCTATAAAGACTTACAACACCTTCTAGAACTGACACCAAAGAAAGATGTTCTTCTCATTATAGGGGACTGGAATTCTAAAGTAGGGAGTCAAGAGATAAAAGGAACAACAGGTAAGTTTGGCCTTGGAGTTCAAAATGAAGCAGGGCAAAGGCTAATAGAGTTTTGTCAAGAGAACAAGCTGGTCATCACAAACACTCTTTTCCAACAACACAAGAGGCCACTCTACACATGGACAATACCGAAATCAGATTAATTTTATTCCCTGCAGCCAAAGACGGAGAAGCTCTATACAGTGAGCAAAAACAAGACCTGGAGCTGATTGTAGCTCTGATCATCAGCTTCTTATAGCAAAGCTCAAGCTTAAACTGAAGAAAGTAGGAAAAACCACTGGGCTAGTCAGGTATAATCTAAACCAAATCCCTTATGAATACACAGTGGAAGTGAAGAACAGATTTATGGTACTAGATTTGGTGGACAGAGTGCTTGAAGAACTATGGATGGAGGCTTGTAACATTGTACAGGAGGCAACAACAAAAACCATCCCAAAGAAAAGGAAATGCAAGAAAGCAAAGTGGCTGTCCAACGAGGCCTTACAAATAGCAGAGAAGAGAAGGGAAACAAAATGCAAGGGAGATAGGGAAAGTTACATAAAATTGAATTCAGACTTCCAAAGAATAGCAAGGAGAGACAAGAGGGCCTTCTTAAATGAACAGTGCAAAGATATAGAGGAAAATAATAGAAAGGGAAAAACCAGAGATCTGTTCAAGAAAATTGGAGATATTAAAGGAACCTTTTGTGCAAAGATGGACATGATAAAGGGCAAAAATGGTAGGGACCTAACAGAAGCAGAAGACATCAAGAAGAGGTGGCAAGAATACACAGAGGAATTATACCAGAAAGATCTGGATGTCCCGGACAACTCAGATAGTGTGGTTGATGACCTTGAGCCAGACATCCTGGAGAGTGAAGTCAAGTGGGCCTTAGAAAGCATGGCTAACAACAAGGCCAGTAGAGGTAATGGCATACCAGTTGAACTATTTAAAATCTTAAAAGATGACGCTCTTAAGGTGCTACACTCAATATGCCAGCGAGTTTGGAAAACTCAGCAGTGGCCAGAAGATTGGAAAAGATCAGTCTACATCCCAATCCCAAAGAAGGGCAGTGCCAAAGAATGCTCCAACTACCGTACAATTGCACTCATTTCACACGCTAGCAAGGTTATGCTCAAAATCCTACAAGGTAGGCTTCAACAGTATGTGGACCAAGAACTCCCAGAAGTACAAGCTGGATTTCGAAGGGGCAGAGGAACTAGAGACCAAATTTCTAACATGTGCTGGATTATGGAGAAGGCCAGGGAGTTCCAGAAAAACATCTACTTCTGCTTCATTGACTATGCAAAAGCCTTTGACTGTGTGGACCACAACAAACTATGGCAAGTTCTTAAAGAAATGGGAGTGCCTGACCACCTTATCTATCTCCTGAGAAATCTATATGTGGGACAGGAAGCAACAGTCAGAACTGGATATGGAACAACTGATTGGTTCAAAATTGGGAAAGGAGTACGACAAGGCTGTATATTGTCTCCCTGTTTATTTAACTTATATGCAGAATACATCATGCGAAAGGCTGGACTGGATGAATCCCAAGCCGGAATTAAGATTGCCGGAAGAAATATCAACAACCTCCGATATGCAGATGATACCACTCTGATGGCAGAAAGTGAGGAGGAATTAAGGAACCTCTTAATGAAGGTGAAAGAGGAGAGCGCAAAAAATGGTCTGAAGCTCAACATCAAAAAACCTAAGATCATGGTAACTGGTCCCATCACCTCCTGGGAAATAGAAGGGGAAGATATGGAGGCAGTGACAGATTTTACTTTCTTGGGCTCCATGATCATTGCAGATGGTGACAGCAGCCACTAAATTAAAAGACACCTGCTTCTTGGGAGGAAAGCGATGACAAACCTAGACAGCATCTTAAAGAGCAGAGACATCACCTTGCCGACAAAAGTCCGCATAGTCAAAGCTATGGTTTTTCCAGTAGCGATGTATGGAAGTGAGAGCTGGACCATAAAGAAGGCTGACCGCCGAAGAACTGATGCTTTTGAATTGTGGTGCTGGAGGAGACTCTTGAGAGTCCCCTGGACTGCAAGGAGAACAAACCTATCCATTCTGAAGGAAATCAACCCTGAGTGCTCACTGGAAGGACAGATCCTGAAGCTGAGGCTCCAATACTTTGGCCATCTCATGAGAAGAGAAGACTCCCTGGCAAAGACCCTGATGTTGCGAAAGAGTGAAGGCAAGAGGAGAAGGGGACGACAGAGGACGAGATGGTTGGACAGTGTCATCGAAGCTACCAACATGAATTTGACCCAACTCCGGGAGGCAGTGGAAGACAGGAGGGCCTGGCGTGCTTTGGTCCATGGGGTCACGTTGAGTCGGACACAACTTAACGACTAAACAACAACAACAACCATCAGGAGACAGTTATCTAGTTGTCTTGTGTGCTCCCAGAGGCATCTGGTGGGGCCACTGTGAGATACAGGAAGCTGGACTAAAAGGAGCCCCTGGCCTGATCCAGCAGGGCTCTTCTTATGTTCTTAATATTTCACACTAGGTATGAAGGGATTGGTGCTATTCATACAACATTTTGTCATCAAATCAGTCCGTGAGATTTCAAAGCAAAGAAAGACCCACAGGAAATGCCGTTAAGCAAATAAAGTACACATGAGCATTGTGGGTTGATGTGTAGGCAAAAGATTTGCCATCATCTCATCAACATCTTTGCTATTTTCTTTCAAACTTCCAAAACATTCTGCAGCTCCTTCCTACCTTTTATCTTCTAATGTTTCTGAGGAGGCAGGCTACATTTTCTGGTTGGATTTTCTGCCTGCAGGAAATGCAGTCCTCTCCCGTTACTGACCAAAAATATAATGCTGGGACAGAATGCAATAAATAATAGCAATGTGACAGTTCGATGGGAAACAATGAATATCCCTGCTGCCTTCATAGCCCTTCATTGGACAGACACAAGCTACAGAGTGCTATAATTTACAGAATTTTGATAAGGTGGCCTATTCTATATTCATTAGTTTTCTCTTTTTTAAAATCTATCCATATCAAATGTAGAGAAGTTTTTCAGAATAAATGTATGGTAGCAGAACAATGCATCATGTTTACCTATGTTAATCCAGCATGAAGTGATTTTATTTATTTCAATGGGCTGTTTTGTCAAATGTATATACTTTAATCTCCATGGTATGTACATTCAATTTTTTTAAAAATGAGAACTGTCACAAAAACAAATCATTGATATCATTCATCACTGTACAAGGAATATACACAGCAGTGAGCAAGTATCTTGTGTCCATTGCACTTTCTCATCAGTAACGGACAGTTCTCAAACAGTAACTTTTTCAAGGTAATGCCTTCTTCGTACAATGTTTGAAAAAAACTTTGTGGTTCCTTCATTGCTCTCCCCCAAAAAAGCTTGGTATGGACAACTATGGTATTTATAACTGATTACTTCCAAGCTCTGGACCTAAGGAGATGTCAGTTCTATCAAGTAGTACTTTCTTCGTATGTCTGAGGAAGTGGACTTGTCCACAAAAGCTCAAATTAAAATATAGCAGTTAGTCTTTAAGGTGCAACAATGTTTTTGACTTCTTTATTTTTTATTTTTCTTTTGTTTTGGTCTGATATTCTTGAGGTTTCTGTTGGGCCTTTCCAGTAACAAAGACCTTCTGTGTTGCATCTGAGATCCCACAGAAGGCCATGGTCCTCAGAGATTGTTAAGTGAACAGTTGTAATCAGGACTCTAGTTGCCCAGCCTGTCCACAGAAACTCAACATGAACCTATCCAGAGCAAAATTACTGCCATTACTTACTGAGCAATGTACAACGCTAACACACTTTCATGCTGTGGGACTAGTAAGGACCAAATAACAACGTGTTTTATTGCCAGGAAAGGGCTGCCAGAGGTGAGAGGGAAGGTGCTGTGTGTATATGCTTGTGTGCATGCAGCTTGTCCTCCCTTTCTCAATCGATTCAAGTGATCACACACCTTAACCAATGCAAAAGGATTCAGAAAGCTCCCTGGTGTAAGAGAAAAACTGCAGGGGCGGGTGGGGGGGACTACAGGCACATTCACTTTTCCCATTACATTGTATGACTGATAGGAAAAAAATTGCAAACCCATAGTATTTCCCACATTTTTTCTAATGTCCCAGAGGAAAACATCCTACTGATAAAGATTGTATAAAATCTAGAAATGAAAATCAGATGGATGGCTCATTTTAACACAAACAGAAATGCATCAATGGTGTAAGATGACACGTAAGGGGGGAAAAATAGCAGCAATGATCATATAGTCATAAAATAGTAATCATGAAGTATCAAAAATTTAACTGCACTACCAGCAGCTTGATTTGGTTTAGGCAGCATGATTGAACAACAATCAGTTTTAAAACAGTCAGCTTATTTTAGATCATTATTATCCTACTCACTGTAGAACAAATTTAAACTCCAAATGTAAATCCAGGCATTCCTCTGGTATTAACTGGGCAGTTATTTTCATCTGCCACTATTCAGGTATACTATTCAGCTACCGTGTGCTTTCATGTGACTGGAATCTGCCTCCCCCATTGCCTCCCAGAGCTTAGCATTATGTAAGGTGGCCGTGTGTCCCAGCTTACAGAGGTCAGTCTCCTTTTTCAGGGTCTGTCTCAGCCAAACCTGTTTTATACAGCAGCCTGAAGAAAAGCCCTATTAATAAAATCAATTACCTAGCAGGCAATGCAACCAGTGATATATGGAGACGGGTAGCAGCTAACCACGAAAAACTCACAATATTTACATCAAATGTGTATTCACTCTTTGGCTGCCTTCCCACCCCTCCCAGGTTAAAATCAAGGGAAAGTTTCTTTAATACATCTGTGAATCTTGAGGGAACAGCAGAGAACACCAGGACTATAATGTGGAAAGAAAGAATGGGCCACATCTTAAAATGGATGGAATCCCAGGAAAGTTTAGCTCCTGGACACATGCAAAAAGTCACTTGGAAGTCACTTAATGGGCTACACAGTGGAATTGGAAAAACCAATGTGAACCCAAGAAAATGGCAGTTTTGCACTAACACAGTCCTTTGTGAGTGCTGGGAAGACAGGCAGCTTCACACCCATGTCAATGTATTTTGTGTCCCTCAGTGTGTACTACGGATGGCTTGATGTCTTCTCAAACATTCTTGATGTTACCATCTATTGGGTGACATTCCAATAATGTCTAAATATATTTCTACATAAGCAAATGATCACATGCAACTTTCATGCAAGACTGGCTGCCTCTTTGGCCTCTTTTTTGCTGCTGCATATTTTTAAATATAGTGAGGCATAAGTGATACCTGTAAACCTTTGCACACATGGTAAGAATGGCTGCCATTTTCATGGATGCATTTTGTCGAAGAAAAAGAAGAGGTCATGGGAAAACTAGAGGCAATTGAACATTGTGTGTATTTCAGCTCTGACTGTAATGGAATTAGATTCAACGTTTTGGTCAATGATGGGGACTGTCCTGCTCTGTCAGTGGGCAGAAACATTTCTGTTGACTACCCTGGGTATCCAGCTTCACTGATAAAAGCATATTAAACTGTCCAGAATATATCCGTTAGATGCTTTTGGACATAGTGCTTATTGCTAAACGAAACTCTGTTCAGGTAAAATGCTTCAGAATTTAACGGTGCAATCTTGTCACTTGAGAGCAATTACTTGCTATTTTCAAATCAATTCTAGATGGCCACGAGAAAACAGTGCTGTTCTTCCTAATTCCAGTAATAGAAGGACCTCGTTCTAAGGTGCCGGGCTGAGATTTAATGGCTTGAAAGGCTTCTTTTTCTCTGTTAGCACAAGCAATTGTGTCAGTTGAACTCCGTTGTGGACAACAGACAAACTTCACAGCAGGGTCACTGAAAGCTGCCATGTCCCTCTCCACAGAATTGTAGAATTACTGTATCTCCTTTTCTCTCTTTAAAAAAAAACAGTCTTTCTTTCTTCTTCTTCTTCTTCTTCTTCAAAAGATGGTCTATGATGCTTAAATGTCCTGGGTGGGAGGAAGCTGTTTCTCTGGTGATGTTCAGGCTAAAAGATATGGTGAGCATGCATGGAAGTGAAAGAGCGCTCGCAAGAGAAGGTGCATCAGCTTTACTAGCTGAGGTAATTCCGAAGAGGGAATTATCGGAGTTTGCCACTGACATGTTAATCAATAACACAAAGCAAACACTACTGTGGTTTGGATGAAGGCAAGTCTCTTACAAACAAAAAGCCAACTGAGAAGCTAAATTACTGTTATTGTAGGGCAATCTGATCCGTTTTGGCAATGAGTGAAGGCTGCTGACTTCTCACACTTTTGACTGTGCTCCAGTTTTGTTTTTACTACATGCTGTTGTTTTTACATAACTGTAATGTCATCTAATACTTTAATCCAGATTGTTCTGCAAACCACTTTTCATTTCATCACTGCATTTTACTGTGTTAGAAATCCATTGATTTTTTTTTCCTTTGGTTTCTTTTATATGGTGCCTTCGTTTCATGGATCTTATCCCCGTCTATCTGCTGTGATTTAAATAAACCTTCAAATTAATTGCACTTGTGAATAACCTCAGATCATCTGTGGTTATGGCCTTTCTCCCATTGGGACAAATAATGAACCTCATTTTCAGCGGTCAAGTCACTTCTGACTTTTGGCAGCACTAATACAACTGTCAAGGTATATGAGATGTTGAAGGAGTGGTCTACCATTTCTGCCTACACACACACACATGTGCACGCATGCGCACGCACACACACACCATGAATTTCTGTGGCAAAGCAGAGAATTGAACAGAGATGTCTTGAGTCCTAGCCCAACACTGTATCCTAGCCCACACTACATTTCACTCCAGTTTTACTTGAATTGAATATAATCCTCAGTCCTCTTCCTTTTTTTAAGGGCTCATCTACACAAAAATGTCCCTCCTTTCTGCATCAGTATTGAAGCACATTACAAGGTACGTAGCTGAGGAACTGACACAGCCTGGATAATTTGGAACGATCCATTTTCAGCTATGTAGCTCAGTTCCTCCTCACATTAGACTCTACACATGAGTAAGCAGTTTTCTTCTTTAGACTTGCCTACTGTGAAGAAAACAATGCTGGAGGGAGTAGAGCTAGCCATTCCTCTTTCAGCATGCTTTCTGCAATGCCTCATTTCTCTTTTGTTTCACCCACATTGTATTAGGCTATATTGTTTCTATGGTGATTCAGAAGGTGAGGGATTATTATGGGGGGGGGGAGGGTAGAGAGAATTACAGCAGCATTTAAATGCAAAACATGTTTTCCCAACTATACAGCCCACATAGGTTAAATTTGTGCTAGCCACTCTGATACATTTATGAGCTGTTAATAGCTTTGAGGATATTAGTGACCTTGTGCCCTGTTACCTTAAGGGGAATGGAAGAAAAAGAAAGTTGCCTATCCATAATCATAGGGTCAAAGTAGATAATGCACTGACCATATTTTTAGAAGAGGTGCTTTCTCAGCTGGCAAAAGATCTGAGTTTCTCATAACATGTAATTTCCTTATTGTATGCATCTTGCATTTAATTTGCTTTGTTTTTGATTGATCAGTGGAACATAAACAGACTTAATTTAGAACTCAGATTTTTGAATTATATATCCAAGAAATCCCATTGTGGGAGGGCAAAAGAGGGCATATGTGTTCCCCTTCATGTCCATGTTGACCCTAACAAAAATACTTACATCCCAATGATCTCCACCATTTGTTTTTTCCCCAGAAGACAGATGCTTTCTGATGATTGCCTTTGGTTTGTCTGGCTTGACAAAAAGATCAGACGTACAGTTCAGGGATGAAGGATCCATCAGTAGTTTTCACAGCTAAAGGGAACCTCCATTGTCAGATGCAGCCCACATTGGCCTTTTGCTTTGCATTTTGCCAGTGTTTTTCATAGATCAGTGTACTGTCCAAAGCAACACCAAGATATTTGGAGACAAAACAGTGATCTAGATGGATGTCCTTCCAGGTAAGTTTCATGGATGCCTGATTGTTTCTTAGATGATGCCCTGATGAAGAGGTATTTGCTCAACACTTTTCGGAACAACTGCCATTAGTAAATGCATCTCCTGTTCTCATCAGATTGCAGCTCCCACCCCGCTTTAATGAGCAGAGATGAATTTGAAGCCATTCAGAGTAGCATACAGTGCTCCCACTATGTCCAGATGGTACATGCTTGTGAATCAGAAGCACAGCTGTAGCACAACAACAGAGAGGAAGGATAAGGAAGGAAAAGTTTTTATTTGATTCCTGTGGAGAAGCTGCCTACATTTTGCTCTTCATGAGGGCACACATGCTGCATATTCACCTATATAGGTGTGCCCATCGCATTGCACCCAAAGTAACTCCCAAAGTAACTCCCAACCTCAAAATATTCAAATGCCATCCATTCTGTGGAAGACCCAGGTTCGAAAAACATAGATTGGGCTCTTCTTCTCCTCCTCCTCCAACAGAAAATAGACCACAGATTTCACACAGAAACTCACAATTTCAGCAAGATTCAGATATGACTGCACAGATTCAAAATGTGTTCAGTGTGGCTTTGTATAACATGGCCTTTGGATTACAGCCCTACAGTCTGGGAGTAAACTCAGTCAGATTCGATTAGAGTTACTTTAAGGCAGATATGCACAGAATTGCACCATCAACTTAATCAACTATTTACTTCAAATCAGTCTTGCAACCTTATGGGAAGCTCTGTCTCTTTTCTTGCCTTTGTATGTTAATGTAAAGGAACACACAGAACTGTTGTTCCTGATGTAAAAATTATTCAAGTGGAGGGTTGTTGTTGTTTTTTCTGTGCTGAGGGGGCAGGGCACAGTTCAATAGGCTCCATTCATCCTGGTGGATTATACCATAGTGAGAAACAATGCAAACCAATTAGCTATGGTTATAACTGACTTCTGTTTTTCTAAAGATGTTGGTCACCATTTTAGAAGTGGGACTGAAGAAGACGTACAACTGTAGCTGGAACATTATTGCCAGTTAAATATATCATTTTGGCACACCATATTTTCTTCTGGGAAGCACACTTCTGTATATATATCTAAGGTGCCCAGAACCAGCTAAAACAGAACCTCTTTACAGGATGTTCCAGAGGCTGTTGTGTGATAGTATCTTACTCTGAGCTCTTAACAAATGGAACTACAAAGACATCCCCCCAAAAAGCTCCAACATTTCAGAGATCAATGGTGCCTTAAATAATGGGATCCATAACATAACCGTGTTGAAGATCAAACACTAAAAGATGTTAGCAATTGTGTGGCAACAGCAGCCAATGCAACATACAAGTCACCAACTCAAACATAATTCAACATCCAAGTGTTGCAACCTTCCATGTTCCCGAACTCAGGAAGGCAGCAGAACCAAGAAGGAAGCAGAACATGATAATATTCTGTTATGCTGTACAGAGCCAGTGTAGTGTTGGGAACCAGACAATCTATATAGCTCAAGCTGGTTGAGATGCTCTCACTTCCAGCTTAAAGCTGATTCAATCCTTGCTCCGTACAGGGTCTTATTTTTCCAACCCAGAAATCTATGCCTGTGTTTTTTCACACATTTTTTTCACATTCAGAAAATGTATCCCCCAAAGTTGTGTATAGTTCTAAAATGAACACCCACCCATTTTAATCAAGGAGTACATCCACTGAAAATGCAGAGAAGGGAAAACTTTAATTTTTGTACTACAGTTTCCTTAAGACACCAGGCAGCATGACCACCACCCATATTATCCTGAGGAACTCTGGGATTTGTAGTCCTTAAAATTAATTTTTCCCATCTCTCCAATTTACATAGATGCACTCATTGATTAAAATGTTTCAATGTGTGCATTTTACAGTTGTACACAGCTTTGGGAAATAAACCTTTCCAATGTGTGCATTTTGCTGAACTTTCTTCCCCTCTTCCATAGAACACATCCCAAGTAGAGATGGGGGTATTCGTATTCACATATGAATATGAATACCCCCGCACAGCTGGAGGGTCTGGCCCTGGGGCTGGACTGTCCACTCACGCGTCTGGCCCTGGACCCATTCTTCCTTCCAATTGCTCCGGAGTGCCCGGTTGGCTAGCCACTCATCAACCTTGCAGGGAGACTCATCTTCCCTCCTTCTGCCAGGAGTGGCTAGCCGACTGGGCACTCTGGAGAGATTGGAAGGAAGAGTGGGGCCAGAAGCGGTGGCAGACGTGTGAGTGGATGGTCCAGCCCCAGGGGGCAGGAGCCTCATTAACTCCAGCTGTGCAGGGGTACGAATACCTCCATCTCTAATCCCAAGCTTAAAACAGTGCAGATTCTTCATTGCAGAATCTGTTTCCCCATTTGGGTCTGGTGTTTCCAGGTGGATAAATCCATTTTTAAATAAAAAAACAGCAGAGTGAATTTCTCACCCATTTTTAGTCATGGCTACAGATTCATACTAGCAGTTTGGACAGGAGGCTGACAATGACCACTCAACCACAAAGTTCACTGGGTGATCTGAGGCTAGCCACTGCCTTAAAGTCTATCTGATTTTCCAAAGTTATTGTGAAAATAAAATGAGGAAGATAAGTACAAAAACATATACTTGTCCAGACATTACTGGACAATAACTTGGTAGGACAGAATTATATGCTCAAAATTATAATAGCCATCACTAATTTAAGTCCCATTGATTTAATGACTAAATCTAGATCCATCTTCTAATGAATAAATAACTAATCATCATCAAGAATTACATTTCCCCTAGCATTTTAGGTGAGTTTCTTCATCAGCTTGCTTTTAAGGATTAATTAGGCATGCTATTTTACAAAAGTGATTAATATTACTGCTATTTCCATATCTCCATTTTTATTTTATCTCAGCAGCATGTTAAGGAGTGGAATTAGATGGAAAACAGAAGTGGTATCATTACACAGCTGGCGTTCATCAAAGGACAAGGTCAGGCAATCAGTTTTTGCAAAGAAAATGTGACTGTAGAGATGAAAGTCTTCCTGTGGACAGGATTCATTTACCCTTATGCAAAAGCAGAGCTTTCTTATAGACCTACTTTGGCACATGCAAATGAAGCTGCTTTGGGCAGTCTATGGAATGCTTCTTCTCTCTGGTAGTCAGCTGGGTGCATTGTACTATCCCTGGTTATCACCAACAGCAGGATGCTCTGCTCCATACTTCAAGTATCATTATCCAGTGGTCTTTTCATACCCCAAGAATGAGGACCTCTCATCCCACAAATGGAGACCTGTTACCTCAGAGCTACTCCAGGGCTTCCTGTTGCCCCTGGAAATATATAAAATATAGGAAACAGGGGGCCCAGAGGTTATTCTACCCAGGACATCCTTAAATCTGGCAATGTTTCTGGGAAGCCCATTCAGTTGACAGCTGGTGGGGGACAGAGGATGAGACCTGTGAGGTATCTGTGGAAATTCCCTCCTCCAAGCTTATGGATGTAGGAATGTTGTAGGGTTTGTTTGTTTTTTGTTTGTTTGTTTTTTGGCAACCTCGCATGCTGCCTTTAGTAGGTTTGGCTGGGAGAGACCTTTCTTGGCTGGGGTAACTGTCAGTCTGTTCAGCACTAACCAATTGTTCCTTCCATGCCTCTGATTTCAAAGAGAGCCCAGTCTCTATGTTGAGAGGTCGCCCACTCTCTTTAGTCTGTTGAGGCCTGTTGCTGAAAAACAGTCATGTTTGTCAGTTTGCTGTTCAATCTGTTCAATTGTAAGTAATGAAACCTTTTATTCTTTCTACTGCTGGTGTCTCAGAGTGAGTTCTTAAGATTGTGGGTGCCAACTGGTGAGAAGAGGTGGAGTACTCTGAGGAACCAGTGGCTATTCTGCTCTGTGAGTCCCTGCACTTCTGTTGTACTGCTAAAGGAATTTAACCAAAAATTCAAAACTCTGCAACAAAGGCAAGATACCTCAGCCTGTGGAAAAAGTGGAAAAACCTCTGAACACACAAGAATGGCTAGACATCGCCATAAAAGTAGTGAGATGGAAAAGACTCTGGGATGTTATTTTTTGTTCTTATATTTTTTTTTCATTGAAAGGTGAGGATTTTATTATCCAAAGGAAGGGGGAGAATACCTATGACAGTCCATCTACACCTTTAAAACATTGCTGCTCTGCCTTCTTACTTGTGCAGCATGGATTCTGGATGACAGACGGAAGCCAGATGAACTTTTTAATAACTCCTTATTATGGATTGGCTCCATATGAAGCTATAACTCTTTCAAGACTATCAGGATGCATTATCGCTAACATCTGCTCACTGATGTCCTCGTGCTGTGGATCTAAAAGAATTACAATTTATTATGTCAACACTTTGGCTTATTAATGTTTTACGAGGCATTAGTTTCTCTCTGTGCAACAGAATATTTCAAGAACAGACTTCTCTAAAGTACCACATGAGAGATGTCATGGAAACACTGCAAGATAGATAGATAGATAGATAGATAGATAGATAGATAGATAGATAGATAGATAGATAGATAGATAGATAGATAGATAGACAGATAGATAGAAAGCAGTGAACCCTGAACTACACACACGCACATACACACACAAAACCACATGCACAGTATGCATGTGAGTAGTCCTCTGTACTAGTTTCCCTCTTGACTTTAATACTGTTTTTCACATCTACAAATCTATGGCAACAACTAAGTCAATCAAAGTCAAAAGAAAGATAGCAGAATTATTTAAAATGAGGATCACAACAGAACAAGGACTTAATAGCTTTGAAAGAATTAAGAAAGGCACATATTTATAGAAAACATTGAAATTTGTCTTCCAGCTCATCTTGAAATAGAACAAGGAAGGTGGGGGATGAACTCCTTTCATGACCCTCTTTTCCACCAACACACTGTAGCACATATGCCTTATAATCTCATATTGATCGCCAAAACAACAGTGATATGGTATTCTCCACCACAGAAGGATTAAGATAAGGTTTCTCACCTCTGAGTAGTTGTTTGCTTTCATCAAACTCATTCAAAGAGGTTTGTTTGCACATACCACACAGTGTATTTACATGTTTCTATAAACAGAATCTGCTAAGATGTTCTTGGTTGCAACTCATTCTTTGTCAATGTTACTTTCAGAAGATCACATTTATAGAAACAGAAAGACTGTGTGCAATAAACCATAGGGGGAGGGGAGTCTTTCTTCTTTGCACCCCCTGCAACCCATAAAGGCGGATAGACTGTGCTTGTAGAGACCACTTGATCATGATTATCTCAAATACTGGAATAGTATACAGAAGAGAGAAAAATAGTAAATGAAAGAACATTCAGTGTTAGAGAATTAGAAGCAGAAATTGGTGTCTCTGAAGAATGCATTAAACTCTTGCCACTGGGTGAGCTACTGTGAAGTCACAGAAGCTTGAAGGGTATTTTTCCTCTCACACCTTAGCCTGCTTAGTCTGAAGCTGAGCTGCTGTGGTATGACTGTGTGAATGGGATGTGAATGATGTGTATGTGAGTGCCTGAGAGTGGGGCATTAAAAGTCTTATGTGTTAATAAAGGATCTCTTAACTCCTGCAGTGTTTTAGTTCTTATAAGTAACAGTGCTGTAAACAGTGCAAAATCCATCTCACACTGAATGGAGGAGGTATTTTACAACTGTACTATGTTGCATGAGAACAATATCAAACAGAGAGATTGAGGAGAAGATGGCGCTTGATTAGTCTAAAGACAGAGAATGAAGAAGCCATTACATCAGCATTAAGTCTTGCTAAAGTGATAGGGAAAATCTAAAGAATTTCTTCTGAATAGGAAACCAAACAGAGGTGATTCCAAATTTTATGTTGAGACTTGTAGACACCAAATTCCCTCTTTAGAGGTTCTGCACTTGTGTTGGGCTATTGCTTGAAATCTATTTATTATTATGTGCTGTCAAGTCACTTCTGATGTATGGTGAACCTAACAGGATTTTTGAGGTATATGAGATGTTTTCAAAGAGTGTTTATTATTGTCACTTCTCAATGAATCTCCATGGATAATTGAACCCAGTTCTCCTGAGCCCTAGTCCAACACTCAACCCACTACATCACACTAGCTCTTGAACCCTAGTTAATATGGCCTAATCTCCAATTTCAAGCAGTGCTAAATATTCTAAATGTTAAGACAATTCAGCAAAAAGTTTGTGTGTTCCAATCACCATTTTAGCACAGTTCTATATGTTTTGAATATATATTAATGTGCAGCACCATATGATATATGTTACAAATATATATTTGTTCTGAATATATATGTTTCTTGTGGTAGACAGATGGACTATGTGGTTAGATCCAAGCTAAGTCGTACTTACAATTGGACCCATTTAAATTAAAGGGACTTACGTCTGTCTTGATTATTGCTATTGATTTATTGGCTCTGCTTTAAGCACAGCAAAGTCTGGATTCTACCGCGTGATTTCAGCAGTTCATGAATCCAGACATTAGTTGCACAAATTTGCTTCAGAGGAGTGTATAGGAGCTATTGCATAATGTAATGATAGGTAAGTCATTGATTTAGCTGTTGCCATAGGCCCCTTCCAATTCAGTTATTCTGTGATTCTATGTAAAAGAAGCCAGAATATGTTTCAGACTCATAGAGTTATAGAATTAGCAATTATTGTGAAGTACTGCAGAAACAAAGGCACCTGAACTGATAAATACATGAAATGAATCAGAGGACAGATGCTAACAGGATTACTAGTAAGAATGATGTCCAAGGATCAGAGACAAAATCTATCTGTAATTATCAGCAAGCAGATCAAATACTCTGTTCCAGATATGCCTCACAATTAAAGTCAGAGTTTTGAAAAGACTATTTGTCAGTGTGCAAAAACCTATTATATTATATAACTTTATTAAAGGTGAGGGTTAAGGCATTCCACTATTATAACCTGAAGCAGTGGAGCAGGGCAAATATCTATGCCAAGGCTTATGTTCAAAAAATGGCTTTGTTGATTGATCTGAAATTTGGCAGGGTAGGGGTGAGAATGGTTGATGCTGATTCTAAGTCAGAAAAGATAACAACACTGGTTAAACAGGATTTAGGTTCACCACTTTGCCACTGTCATCCATTCTGCTCCATTGTAATTGTGAAACTGGAACTAATGTTGTTCAATACCATACCCATATCTGGAAGTTGAGTCATGGCAACTGGACTTCTTTCTTGTTAGGTTGAAACGTTGATGACCGCACAGTCCAGAAAAGCCAGCTGGTTGTCTTCGGTGTCTTCCCTGGTGAAGACTCCCTGGTTCCCAAAACCAATGTGGAAGATATATCAGGGATCTCCTACCAACTCTTCTCAGACTTAAGAAGCTGCTTGGATGAGTAGCAAAACATTTCAACCTAACAAGAAAGAAGTCCAGTTGCCATAACTCAACTTCCAGATAACCACACCTGGATGACTGAGAATCTTCACAGATATACCATACCCATAGTGGCAAAACACTGTGTCTGTTAAGGGCATGGCTCTTCACCGCTGCCATATACCATGTTTTAGAGTTTGAGTGAGCATGGAAAGCCCTTCATGTAACATATTAAAGCAGAACAAACAAACAAAGAAAAAACCTTGTGCCTGTTGAATGAATTATTTCTACTCAGAGAAGAAAGGAAAGGAGACATTTGGGGTTTTTAAAAATTGGATTGTAAAACAAAGACTGTGCAGGAAAACTTGATTAAAACTTGATTAAAAGTGATACCAGGTGTGTGTGAGAGAGATTCTACAGACATAATAGGAAGACAGAAGCAGATGTTACCATAGACATGAAGCTTTCCTTGCAAGCAACAGTCCTGTACCTCCTTTCTTCTCCACATGCAAATCCACATGTACTTTATCGTACTGCACCATGGCCATCCACCCCTCCCTGTTCTACTGTAATGGCTCTGGAGAAATCATCCTGTGAAAATCTCACATCACACATTGACCATCTTTACACAGGGAGACAGAGAGAATGGGATTCACAGCCACCATTTTGAAAAGCATGAGGCCTAAGTTAATGTTGTAAAATTCCATATGAAGACTACAGATGATCCTTTGATAGGAAAACCTCTCACTGATTGTATCATAATTTTGGTGCTAGGTAAATAATATATTGGGGAGAGGAATGCTGCTGTTCATTCCATGAGTAGAAACAAAATTCTGTGTTGAGTAATATGAGAAAGCATATTTATTAATAATGTAATTTATTTATATATGGATTTTAAACCCAGCCTTTTCCCCAACAAAGGGACTCATAGCAGTGTAAATGTATTTAAAGGACAAATATGAAGATTGCTCACAATCTAATAAATTACAATGTTAAAAGAAAAATTAAACATGTGGTTTAAATATCTGGCTGTCTAGCCAGGGGTTGGGAAATAATTTTCCAACTGTGCCTCCTTGACAGGGGCTGGACTTGATGGTCCACTGGGTCCCTTCCAGCAATGCAGTTCTAAGATGATGATGATGATGACTTTACAAATTTAAAGTACTGAATAAATATGTCAAAAGAATCCAAAAACACATTTTAATAGATAAAAAAATACAATCCCCTCCCTCCCTTAAAGCACTCTCCTCAGCAGCCAGTTGGTTATTTGAAGCTTGCCAGAAAAGAACGGTTATTCAGGGAGATGGCCTTCCTTGGGCAGGAATTCTACAACTTGGGAGCAGTCAACAAAAAGTCCATGTCCTCACCATGCATCCTGGTGAGGGTGGCAGGACCACAAGAAGGGCTTCCCCCAAGCATCTTTAAAACTAGGTTTTAAAAAACACAGAAAAGGGCTAGAAAAATCTAGTCAGACCTGATGTCAAATGTTCTTTAAGCCAATTTCATCTGGAATACTGGCATGTGCAAAGCTATCAAGAAGTCCTTCCCCTCTCTATAGAGAAATAATATATATCTTTCTCAGTCTGTCTTGATTTCTAACCATTTTTTATCTTCTAATATCTGCTTGTTATTGAAGTATGCACTAACAGCTGCAGGGTTTTGAAGGCAATAATACTGTTATTCTATTTTTAAAAAATAAACATTGAAACTGTGTAGGAAAAGAAGGTAGACTAGAAAGCCATATGGGGACACAGGAGAAAAACAGCCAGATTTCACTAGCTGTGCAGTAGCAGCTCTTTCCAAACTTCATCAGCTTTTAGCATTGAAATTGCATTTCTGTGGGAGGTATCCATCTGGTGCCATTTATGCAACTTCATTAGAAGATCTTATTAAACTAATTATCAGGCTGACATAAAGAATATTCTGAAATGTTTGCCATTCTTTGAATGAAATCCAGAGTACCCATAAATTATTATTCATTTAACCTGTATGTTCACAGTCTACAGGCTGAGGTATCTTGCCTTTGTTGCAGAGTTTTGAATTTCTGGTAAAATTCCTTTGCTACATAGTGGAAGTACAGAGACTCACAGAGAGTAGCGACAAGTTCCCTAGATAGTCCACCCCTTTCTCTTTAACTGGCACTTAAAGTCTCAATGACTCACTCTGAGACATTTGCAAGAGAAAGAATAAAAATGTTCCACTACTTAGAGTTGTAAACAGATCAACAGCAAACTAACAAACTCTGCTTTCAACAGACTGAAGAGAAGGAAAGAGAAACACTCAGCATAGAGGCAGGGCTCTCTTTGAATTCAGAAAGAGGTAGGGAGAAATGATTAGTTAGTGCTGGACAGATTGATAGTCACCTCAGCCCAAAAAAGTCCATCCCAGCCACGCAAACCACAGACAGCAAAAAAAAAAAAAAACTACAGTAGTAAAAACTCCAACAGCATTGACTGGCTGATTTGCTTTGAGGTTAAAATTATAGACTTTGCAAAATGGGATCTGCCTAGCTGGGCAGGAAAGGTACATCAGCAGTTGTATCAATCATGTTTTAGCCTTCTTGGAGCAGGGCCAGACCAAAATATTTTGCCTCCTGAAGCAGAATAGCAAACCCAACCCTCAATTTATCCATTTCTGTGGGCACAGTATCCCAAGCTAGCCATATTCTTTAGAACATTAGGTAGAAAATCCCACGAACATCTCTCCCCAACCCTGGTTGTTGTTTAGTCGTTTAGTCGTGTCCGACTCTTCGTGACCCCATGGACCAGAGCACGCCAGGCCCTCCTGTCTTCCACTGCCTCCCGGAGTTGGGTCAAATTCATGTTGGTCGCTTCGATGACACTGTCCAACCATCTCGTCCTCTGTCGTCCCCTTCTCCTCTTTCCTTCACACTTTCCTAACATCAGGGTCTTTTCCAGGGAGTCTTCTCTTCTCATGAGATGGCCAAAGTATTGGAGCCTCAGCTTCAGGATCTGTCCTTCCAGTGAGCACTCAGGGTTGATTTCCTTTAGAATGGATAGGTTTGTTCTCCTTGCAGTCCAGGGGACTCTCAAGAGCCTCCTCCAGCACCACAATTCAAAAGCATCAATCTTCGGCGGTCAGCTTTCTTTATGGTCCAGCTCTCACTTCCATACATCACTATAGGAAAAACCATAGCTTTGACTATGCGGACTTTTGTTGGCAAGGTGATGTCTCTGCTTTTTAAGATGCTATCAAGGTTTGTCATCACTTTCCTCCCAAGAAGCAGGCGTCTTTTAATTTTGTGGCTGCTGTCCCCATCTGCAGTGATCATGGAGCCCAAGAAGGTAAAATCTGTCACTGCCTCCATATCTTCCCCTTCTATTTGCCAGGAGGTGTTGGGACCAGTGGCCATGATCTTAGTTTTTTTGATGTTGAGCTTCAGACCATTTTTTGCACTCTCCTCTTTCACCCTCAATACGAGGTTCTTTAATTCCTCCTCACTTTCTGCCATCAGAGTGGTATCATCTGCATATCGGACGTTGTTGATATTTCTTCCAGCAATCTTAATTCCGGCTTGGGATTCATCCAGTCCAGCCTTTCGCATGATGTATTCTGCATATAAGTTAAATAAACAGGGAGACAATATACAGCCTTGCCGTACTCCTTTCCCAATTTTGAACCAATCAGTTGTTCCATATCCAGTTCTAACTGTTGCTTCCTGTCCCACGTATAGGTTTCTCAGGAGATAGATAAGGTGGTCAGGCACTCCCATTTCTTTAAGAACTTGCCATAGTTTGCTGTGGTCCACACAGTCAAGGGCTTTTGCGTAGTCAATGAAGCAGAAGTAGATGTTTTTCTGGAACTCTCTGGCTTTCTCCATAATCCAGCGCATGTTAGCAATTTGGTCTCTAGTTCCTCTGCCCCTTTGAAATCCAGCTTCTACTTCTGGGAGTTCTCGGTCCACATACTGCTGAAGCCTACCTTGTAGGATTTTGAGCATAACCTTGCTAGCGTGTGAAATGAGTGCAATTGTACGGTAGTTGGAGCATTCTTTGGCACTGCCCTTCTTTATTTATTTATTTATTTATTTATTCGATTTTTATCCCGCCCTTTTAGACAAAGTCTACTCAGGGCGGGTTCCATAAAACATTAAATATAAAACACTTGAACAATTAAAATTAAAATAAAACAATTCAAAACAATAATATTAATATTAATAACACTCAAGATGGAGAAAAAACAGAAATTATAATAAAATAAAATAAAATATTGACAGGAGGGAAGGCCTGCCTGAAGAGCCAAGTTTTTAATTGGCTCTTAAAAACACCCAGCGAGGGAGCCAGGCAAGCGCCAGGCCACCGATTCCTAACTCAGAGAGCCTCCCCAGGAGGATACCGTGGTCTTCTTTGGAATTGGGATGTAGACTGATCTTTTCCAATCCTCTGGCCACTGTTGAGTTTTCCAAACTTGCTGGCATATTGAATGTAGCACCTTAACAGTGTCATCTTTTAAGATTTTAAATAGTTCAACTGGAATGCCATCACCTCCACTGGCCTTGTTGTTAGCCAAGTTTTCTAAGGCCCACTTGACTTCACTCTCCAGGATGTCTGGCTCAAGGTCAGCAACCACATTATCTGGGTTGTCCGGGATATCCAAATCTTTCTGGTATAATTCCTCTGTGTATTCTTGCCACCTCTTCTTTATGTCTTCTGCTTCTGTTAGGTCCCTCCCATTTTTGTCCTTTATCATGTCCATCTTTGCACAAAAGGTTCCTTTAATATCTCCAATTTTCCTGAACAGATCTCTGATTTTTCCTTTTCTATTATTTTCCTCTATTTCTTTGCATTGTTCATTTAAGAAGGCCCTCTTGTCTCTCTTTGCTATTCTTTGGAAGTCTGCATTCCATTTTCTGTAACTTTCCCTATCTCCTTTGCATTTTGTTTCCCTTCTCTTCTCTGCTATTTGTTAGGCCTCGTTGGACAGCCACTTTGCTTTCTTGCATTTCCTTTTCTTTGGGATGGTTTTTGTTGCTGCCTCCTGTACAATGTTACGAGCCTCTATCCAAAGTTCTTCAGGCACTCTGTCCACCAAATCGAGTTCCTTAAATCTGTTCTTCACTTCCACTGTGTATTCATAAGGGATTTGGTTTAGATTATACCTGACTAGCCCAGTGGTTTTTCCTACTCTCTTCAGTTTAAGCTTGAATTTTGCTATGAGAAGCTGATGATCAGAGCCACAATCAGCTCCAGGTCTTGTTTTTGCTGACTGTATAGAGCTTCTCCATCTTTGGCTGCAGAGAACATAATCAATCTGATTTCGGTATTGCCCATCTGGTGATGTCCATGTGTAGAGTCGCCTCTTGTGTTGTTGGAAAAGAGTGTTTGTGATGACCAGCTTGTTCTCTTGACAAAACTCTATTAGCCTTTGCCCTGCTTCGTTTTGAACTCCAAGGCCAAACTTCCCTGTTGTTCCTTTTATCTCTTGACTCCCTACTTTAGCATTCCAATCCCCTATAATGAGAAGAACATCTTTCTTTGGTGTCAGTTCTAGAAGGTGTTGTAAGTCTTCATAAAATTGGTCAATTTCAGTCTCCTCAGCATTGGTGGTTGGTGCATAAACTTGGATTATTGTGATGTTGAAAGGTCTGCCTTGGATTCGTATTGAAATCATTCTATCATTTTTGAGATTATATCCCAGTACAGATTTTCCTACTCTTTTGTTGACTATGAGGGCTACTCCATTCCTTCTACGGGATTCTTGCCCACAATAGTAGATATGATAATCATCTGAATTGAATTCGCCCATTCCTGTCCATTTTAGTTCACTGACGCCCAGGATGTCAATGTTTATTCTTGGCATCTCCTGTTTGACCAAATCCAGCTTACCAAGGTTCATAGATCTTACATTCCAGGTTCCTATGCAGTATTTTTCTTTGCAGCATTGGACTTTCCTTTCACTTCCAGGCACGTCCACAGCTGAGCGTCCTTTCGGCTTTGGCCCAACCACTTCATTAGCTCTGGAGCTACTTGTACTTGTCCTCCGCTCTTCCTCAGTAACATGTTGGACGCCTTCCGACCTGAGGGGCCCATCTTCCAGCATCATATCTTTTAGCCTTTTGTTTCTGTTCATGGGGTATTCTTGGCAAAGATACTGGAGTGGCTTGCCAATTCCTACTCCAGGTGGATTGCGTTTAGTCGGAACTTTCCACTATGACCTGTCCGTCTTGGGTGCCCCTGCACGGCATAGCCCATAGCTTCTCTGAATTACTCAAGCCCCTTCGCCACGACAAGGCAGCTGGTAGTAAAAGACCAAATTAAATAATTTACAGTGTAGTGCTGTTTAGTGACACCTTATCTCTCAGGCAGTAGCCTCACTTTAGCTAATGATAGGGCCAGCCTGGCTCCAGAGTATTGCATTTACAACACAATTGTCATTGAAGATTGTGTAAAGAACATGACTTGCCATTCTGGGTTTGTGTATGAAGGTTGAGTTGTACAAGACAGAAAGGTTGGTAGCTAAATCATTAGCTGAAATCTGTGGCTCTGAAAATTTGCCATTAGCTTGATAGAGGCTTTAGGAACCTTATTAACCTAGTAGCTCTCCCATAATACTGCCATGATCCTATCTGCACCTCTTTACATAAATCAAAGTTCAAACTAAACCATACTGTGAATGGTTTAGGAGCCTCGTGGCACAGTGGCTAAACTGCTGTACTGCAGCCAAAACTGTGCTCACGACCTGGGGTTCAATCCCAGGTAGCTGGCTCAAGCTTGACTCAGCCTTCTGTCCTTCCAAGGTTGGTAAAATGAGTACCCAGCTCACTTGGGGGGGGGGATGTGTAGCCTGCATAATTATGTGTAGCCCGCATAATTAACTTGTAAACCGCCCAGAGAGTGCTGCGGTGGTATATAAGTGGCACACTTTGCTCTTTTTTTGCATATTCCCCATTATTAATCTGTTTCCCCTTCAATAATGGAATTACCTCAGAAATCTCCATCTCAGGATCAACAACCAGACTTGCAAATTAAACCCACTTCTAGTTTCATGTGACCAATCACAAAACAAAGGAGATTAAATACAAGGTGGATGGTTGAGGAAAAATCATGGGTGGTGACAAACAGGCAGTTTTCACCACTTAAGGAAACACCTCTGCAGAAAGTGTGAGATACTGTGTTTTTCAGCCCATCGCTTGCAAGTCTGGAAGAAGGGAAAAAACACAAAGATCATTGCTTTTGTTTCAGTCCAAGAATGAGGGCTAATTAAAATGACTCCCACTGAGTTTGTCCAGTTCTCATACCGTTTGTTCAAACATTTCTACTGACTGACAATTCCATTTGTTGGGGACAAACGTGAATCACTGGGGTAAAATTGTTGTTTTCCATTATTGTTATTTTTAAAGGTCGGGAGAGCTTCTATAGGCAGTCTGGAATTGATAGGTGCTTTTAAAATAAAACCACTAAGAAGTTCATATTGGTCACACAACGCTTAACAAGACAAAAGATGTTGTTGAGGTTCAAGTTATTAAAAATAACAAGTAGTTTATCCAAATAGATTTTCCACCGGCTTTTCAACTTCCTGGGCTTTGAAATAATCTTTGTACAGGATTTGCTTTGAAAATGTATTCCTGATGGATGTTAAGGATAGTATTTTTTTCCCCTTTCTTTTTTCCTCTTCTCTCTTTTGTTTTTCACTGCCTGAATCAATTATCCTGGGCTCATTATTTGTGGGTGGCTTCACGGATGAACACCTTAGTTCATAAGAGATAATAAACACATTCAGAACTTCTGAATGCTTCTGAAGCACAGGATTGTATGTATGAATTATCTTGACCTTTATGGGATTTATTCAACATCTCCTAGATTTATATTTGCTTTTAAGGATACTAGTATTTGTTTATATTTGGAATCAAATAATTGGCAAAACAATTAACTTTTACAAAATGAGAGTCCTTTTGTTTGATCATTCCAAGAAGGAACACTGTAGAATTCACGTTAACATAATATTAAGGCTCTTCATTAATTTAAATCATCTTCATCTTTTTTTATGAGAAAGTTTGCATTTCTCCGTAAAGAGTACTCTCATCCTTTGCTTATGTATAGATATTAAAAGGAAAGACTGAATCAAACTCTCAGTTTTATTACATGTTCTTCCTATTTATCTTATATGTTTACTACAATCAAAGACTTGAATTAACAGGAAATAGCTATCATACCTACATAACAAGGTTAACTTACTATTGAAATTGTAATAGTTTGAAGTTATGTACCAAATCTTTGATCACATCTTTGATCTAAAATAAAAAACCCATGTATTAACTCCCCCTTCTCACATAGTTATTCTTTCCTTAACAGCCTACATCTAATGCAGGCATCTCACCATAAAGTGGAAGATTGTGAGCAGATAAGTAAGGGTCAAATGACACGTTCAGACAAAAGTTTGTTTTGTCATTTTCAGGAAAGGCAAATTTTTCAGAGCTACATGCCTGAAAGAGTAAACATTCAAACAAAGCTGGGATCTTTCTCAACTGATCCATTACAAAACAAAAGCAAGCTGATTTCATAACTGCAGATGAAATAAAACTTGTGTTAGGATAATCAGAAAGTGTTTTCCTGTGAAGGGTGCACTGCTTCTAGATATGGAAACAGCAGATGGAATCCAGTTGAAGAATTATGCCAGCATTAACTGTATCAGCATGAACTTCAGTGAGGAATTGCTACTAATTAAGAAGTCACAAAACCAAATGCCTACATTGACTTCTTAACTAATTCTGTGGGTACAAGTAGTAGGATTCTGAGCAGCATCTCATCTAGTCCTCTTGGACCATGAACTACTTATGGGTTAGGGACTTATCCACATGGTATTGAAGTCTCTCCCCAGCAATCTTGTGTTCCAACCACTACTACTATACCTGACCTCAGTAGACCTGTGGCACTCCTTTGGTAAGACACAAGCCCCCACCTCAAAAATACCTGTTTCCAGGCAGCACTGTAGCTCTACTAAGGCATTACTAAGGGTGGTACTGCGAACACAGAGAGGAGTGCAGCCCCCACTGTTGCCACTGTTCATGTTTTCAGCACAGAGTTGGAAGAAAAGAAGCTCCTGCTTGTGTAAAGGTTCTACACATAAGCAAGAACTCAGATTTCCTATGGTTTGGGGTCCCACATAGAGCTTACATTGGAATAGGAGTCTCTTCACTTTAGACTCAGTTCTGAAAACATCTGGAATATAACAATGGAAGGGCTGGGGGAAATGTATGCATAGCAGTGACTTTAGTAACCTGAAATAAAGCTCAGATGCCTCAAATATTAGTTTAGAGGGTGAAAGTTTTTGCACATGCCAGATAGAATGTGAATGTGGATTTTGGCTTATAGCTTATAGCTAGAGATGGGGAAAAATCAAAAAAATGGTGATTCGTTTTGATCCGTTATTCGTCAAGGTTAACGGATCAATGAATACGAACATACGGATATTCTTCGACGAATTGGTGGAGCAATCTGTCGATTCATCTGCACTTTAAATGGCTATAACACTGGCTCCCAACCACCTAGAGACACCAAATTTGCAGGGAAGCTTCCTCAAATGCTTTTCTACAACTTCTGAAAGGTTGGTGAATATTGGATCATGGACTCCTGAGTTATATAGTCACAAAGAGGACCCCCAGGAAAGCTACCCCAGGTACTTAGAGACTCCAGAATCACAACGGAGCTTCCTATGTCTTTCCCCAACATGTCTGCCAATTTTGGTGAAGATTGGATATCAGACATCCGAGTTATTCACCCACAAATTGGGTCCCCCCAGGAGAGTTTACCACACAGCACAGAAGCCCATTCTGCCTACCGGCCACCGATCAGCTCATCAGAAGTGGATAGGCAACCACCACCCCCATACAGGCAGCCACCCAATACCACAGCCTACCCCCACACCCCCTTCCTTTCCCTACCTTAGCCCCCACCCCACTCCCACCGACACCCCCTTACCTTAATAGCTGCTGCCAGGTCTCCATCAGGCCCTTGCAGCCATGGCGTGTAAAAAGGGAGACTGGCTGCCCTTTGCAAAGATGGCGGCTGCGGCTTCATTTAGGGTAGGGAAGCCGCAGCCACCATCTTTGCAAAGGGCAGGCAGTCTCCATTTTTACATGCGTGGCTCCGAGGCCAGAAGACCTCGGCAGCAGCGATTAAGGTAAGAGGGTGTTGGTGGGGGTGGGGTGGCGTGGGGCCTAAGATAGGGAAAGGAAGGGAGTGGTGGGGGTAGGCTGTGGTATTGGGTGGCTGTGTGGGGTGGTGGCTGCCTTTCTGCCGCCGATCAGTTGATCGGCGGCTGGTAGGCAGAATGATGTTGTTTTGTTTTGTTTTTTAATACGAAGGATGAATAAAAACGGGTAGATATTCATCCCTTCGTATTCGTGGGGGTCTCTGGAACCCACAAATACGGATCGACGAATATTTAATGAATCGGCTATATTCGTCGGAAAAAGCAATCCGTTTTTATATTCGTCCCCATCTCTACTTACAGCAGAGGCTGGGAAAAGGTCATGTTAATCTCTGCTCAACTCTCTGGTATATTGTCTGCTGCTGTCCCTATGAGGACTGAGGCAAGTACCGTCAGGTATGCCCCTGGACAGCATGCTGTGGTGGTGCAAATGTAGTGTGTACTTGCAGTATTACAACAAGTTGGTTTTAAATAGTAACTGCAGTATATTATTATAATTTATTGTGTTTTCAATGCTTTGTTTGGTTTCCAATCATTTTTGAGCTGCCTTGGATTCTCTGTTGGCCACAAGGTGGTATAGAAATGAAGTGAAGTGAAAGTCTTCCCCTTGATCCCCAATGTGTAGTGGGTTCAGGACATCAATTTTCTTCCTTTACCTTATCTTTATTGTATTTCCTGCCTATAAACAAAATGCAATTGAACCAGAACCTGTGATCACAAGGGGATAATTAATTTATACTGTGTACGTTGTGTGACTGGCAGATATTGGGAACACTGGAGAAAAGGAGCACCCAAATCCAAAGAAAATAAGAAGAGCCCTCCTGGACTGGACCAGAGGCCCACCTGTTTGGCACTGTCTTCTGGCAGAGATCAATTAGATGTTATGGCAAGTCCTGAAGCAAGAGATGAGTCATTGCAATAGCACCCTCTCTCTTCTTTTTGCTAGCAACTGCTATTCAGAAATACATTGCCAGTTATATTGGAGTCAATATAGAGCCATCATTACCACTTATCCATAGGTAGCCTAGTTCTTCATGTATCTGCAAAATCCCCCTTTAATGTTTTCACAATGGCAGTCATCAGTGGTGGCAAATTCCACCATTTAATAGCACCATCCCAAAGTACTTCTTTTTGTTTGTCTTGAATCTCTATTATGCTAATTGGATGACCCCAGGTTTGTATATTATGACAGAGAGGGAAAATCTCCTTGTTCAAGTCCCTGCATCATTTTCTAAAACTGTATCATGCCCCCTTTATTCCCCTGCTTTGCTAATATAAAAGTCCCCCTGTAGTCACACAAATGGCTAATTCAGCAGTCTTTAATGTTCTCAAAGCACCTCTAATCTTTATTTGTAGTTTAGAATATGGATAGGGTTAATCTGATGGGAAGTTTCAAAAGAGGACACAATTTATTGCCCAAAGAAATTTTATTCAGAGCTTATTGTTTCTGTCAGCAGCAGTAATAGGAGCAGAAGCACTGTCTTAATTGCTCTTACAACTGCCATATAATGTTGGCCATTGTATTTTTTCCATCCCACAGGATGAACAATTGAGAGACAGCAGCTTGCTTGTGGTCTCTGGGTGTATCTCTGAAGAATAATGTAAAGCTGGGTTTATGCAGCTCACACCTCATGCTGTTACCTATACTATGAAATCAATCCTGCTGAGTTCATTATTGGAGGTTCAGACTAGACTAGACCAGAGCAGAACATTATTTTGTGAGAAATTTTCTGGAAATTTTCTTTTCTTTTTTCAGAACCCCCTTCAGCTTTGGAGAATAATATCCAGTCATCCTCCACTATTTTTTGGCTGGCTGCCATTTCTCCCTATAATGCCTAATAATTAAGACTCTTCCTGAGGCATTGTGAGAAAAGCAAAAGGGTGACCAGGCTGCTAGCACAGGACCACTACTTTTTATTGCTAAGGTAGTGCCCTCTATGTTAAAGGGAAAAAAACATATACTATATTAATAGGCTTGGCTAACAATGTGTGATATTTACACATACACTGCCCTGAGGGAAATGGTTTAACAGCTTATCCTATTTTAGATAAAAACTGAAGCTCATCCTATTCGATTAGAGATAACAACCCAAGATTTATAAGTTTTAACTATTTGAGGAGGAGGAGGAGGATGTTGCATCCTAAGAAACAGCACCCAATAATACAGGGTGAGCATCATGCAGCCCCATACCACATGAAACCCCCTGAGCTGTTATCTCAACCCCCCTCACAGATTCCTTTTTTTTTTAATCCAAAAGCTGGGGGTGGCGGAAATCTGCCACCTAAAAGCAGCTGGGCCTCACAGCCACTTTCCTTGTTTCTCTGAGGCAAAGTTCTATATACTTCAACTCATTTTAACTGGTTGAGGAAATATTCCTCCATAGTGACTCTTTCCTGGCTTCTGACCATCAGTTAATGAAAAAGAAAGTCTGGAAATACTTGCTCCAAGTAAAGATTTCTTTGTGCAATTAAGGCCTGAAACTACAGTTTTGAACAAAAATAAAACCTGCAAACTATGCTTAACTACTACATAGATGGAGAGATGAAAAAATAAACATTTGAAGGTCATGGAGAAGTCAAGAAAGTTATTAGGAAGTTGTGCCACTGATTTTCAGCAGATATTTTGGGAGGGCTTGTCAGCCAGATTGAAATTAACCCTTTGATCCACCAAAGAACCCCTATCCAGGCAGTAATAGAAAAAGAACAACCATTCACTTTGATCAATTCCTAGATAAGAGACTTCATTGTGTCTATTCAAGCCCTATAATGGGACAGCTCCCTTTGCTACACCTAGTGTAAACAATATATCTGTAAATGGATGGGGTGGGCAAGTAAAAAGCACGGATTGATTTTCAGTCTCTATATTTACATATGAGTAATTTTCCATTCCTATTGGATTCCCACATTGTACTTGTTCACACTTTCAGAGTGAGACCAGAGTACAACTGCAGATTTAGATGGAAGGTTGTAGCAGGAAATATGGCATATAGTACCAATTTATCTATTTTTCTCACCAAGAGATGAGTGTGAATGTTATCTGTTGCGTCCAGCCTGACCTGATATATTGTACGGGAAGAGCTGCTGTAATGTTATATGACTTTGCATACTTAGAAGAATGTTGTCCAGAATAGAAGACACAGATTATGTTAACATGAGAAGAAACCAGTAAAAAACCAGAAGAGTGCAAATAATTCTAGTCTGTTTTTTTAAAAAGGCTGTACAACATATCTTTTGATTTTCATATTTGGTTTTTATTTTACAGGAAACAGGATTGGACTAGCCACACAAGTAGAATCAGCAGTTTTCTTTAGTGGTTCAATGAAAATGGTATCCATAGCAGTTCCTTGTATAAATTAAAAGCGCCCCACCAAAACTTCACTACACATCACAGGAGCTTCTGGAATGAAGTTTCAGTTTAAACTGGGATATTCTTATTCTTCTTCACTTGAATGACACAATATTTGGTCTTAGTAACCTTTGGTACTATTTTGTGATTTTGTAACTTACGTCTTAAAAGATAAACCCATGGTCCTCAACCTTGTACAGTGGTGCCTCGCAAGACGATGTTAATCCGTTCCAGACAAATCGCTGTCATGCGAAAACATCGTCTTGCGAAACCAAATTTCCCATAGGAATGCATTGGAATTTAATTAATGCGGTCCGATGGGAAAGAAAAGCACAGAAACTTAAAAAAAAATAAAAGAAAGTCACTTACCAGGTACTGTAGACTGAGTCCGGCTTCTCATAGTGCCTGGTAGCAGCGGAACATCCAGAAAAGAGCACCAAACAGCTAAAAGCCGGCAGGCAGCAGGCAGCCGGCAGCCATTTTGTGCTCTTCTCCGCTCCTTCCCCCTCCCCTCTCCCGACGAACAGCTGATGGGCGGGCTAAAAAGAGGCTTTCTCTGCCCTGAAAATTCGGGGGGAAAAGCTGGAAATAAAAAAATTCCGCTTTTCCCCTGCACCCCGGGAGGCTTCTGAAAGGGGTGGGGGGGGTCACGGGAGAGGCCCCCAAACATCATCCAGCGAAAAGCGCCCATAGGAATCATCGTTTTGCGAAGCGCAACAGCGATCACAAAACCTCATCGTCTAGCGGATTCGTCCTTTAACGAGGCAATCGTCTAGCGAGGTACCACTGTACCTTTCAAATGCCTCTACTTCAATCCCCATTTTCCCCAAGCCATTTCCCCATATTCAGTAACTGAAGCATCAGTTATTAGCCCTTCCCAATCTTAGCACATCTTGTTAATATCAGCTGATTTATATAGATTTGCCATGTTCAAAAGTCATGCCTGATATAGCCAAGTGCAGCTGTGCTGGAATTATTTGATAATAGCTCATCAAACCATCCTAAGCCACTTAACATTGAGCTTTTCTGTAACATGTGGTCGATTTTTCTATTCATGTTTCATCTGTCTAGTTTGGAAGGGCATCACTGGAGTAGAACAAGATCATTATGAAGATCGAGGTTGGTTAACTTTCTGGACTATTAATGCCCATTGACTAGACTGAGACCAGAAATGCAGTGTTTAATTGTCTCATAACATTGTCCAATTATCTACCAGTTCATTAGATCGTCATCCTCAAATGTGGAAATTATCTCATGCTTCCTTGTTATTAAGTTTTCCTTCAGCTGACCTTTGCATTTGCAGTACTGCTTTCATATCCCTCAAAATATCAACAGGGCAGAGGTGATGATCTTTGCTGCAGTGGGCTGTAGGCATTATCCCAGAAAAGTCAAGTAAAAAACAAAGCCAATATTATCTGACATCGGAAAGCATATGCATGTTGCATATCTTGGTTTCACCATTTAATATCAAAGTTTTGAAAGCACTCTGATATCCCACAGTGCCTCACATCAGCAAAAGGCTTTTGAAGCCAAATCAGTCACTGACACATCCTGTACACTTCATTCTTTAGAACAGTAAAGCAGCCAACAAGTAGTTCTGGGAATATGTTAGACGGCAACTCCCTTCAAGACTAGCTAGCATAGTGATGATGGAGGCTGAGGATCACAAATTGACTATCCTGTGTTTAGAAGGTCTGGAAACTGGGTGTTTCCCTGTGATAAGTTTTTAATTTTGAAAAAAATTAAATTAGGATTTTGTCACTATATTTCACAAGTGAGTTGTACAAAGTCCGAACAGAGGAAAAACCTTTGGATATTTTGTGTTTGCCCAGAATAATTATGGCTAGATAAACTGCACTTGGAACTGGTACTTCTTAGATTACAGTGCCCAGAATCCCCAAACCAACATAGTTATTGGGAGTTGTAAATTGTAATCCAAAAAGTTAATTTTTCCAAACCCTGAAATAAAACCTACTTAAAAAGGACAATGCACTGAGAAATGCTATGTTTCTTTGTCCTATCAATGTGAAGATGACAATATTTTGAAAGCTCACAAATTTTGGTGAGTTAAGGCACTGTGAGGTCATAATAAAAGTGCAGTTTTATTATCTTCCTTTCTAAGTGAGACTGAAACACAGCATTCTAGTAGAATGGCAGCACCACTGGTGACTAATGAAAAACATTTGCAACACCATGCTGAAGAAGAAGAAGAAGAAGAAGAAGAAGAAGAAGAAGAAGAAGAAGAAGAAGAAGAAGAAGAAGAAGAAGAAGAAGAAGAAGAAGGTGGTAGCTTTTGATCTGATTTGTACTGAAAGAAGAAATCACTAGACTGGAAAAGTGAGAGAACATGAGTTCAGAGATTTTTGGAATCACCTTAGGTCTTTTTCATACATTACATTTTTAGTGTATAGCAAAAATAGTAACATGTGAATGTGACAAAAACATTCAAACCAGGGTGTCATGTTTGCCCTGCTTAATGTGATAAATAATATGTTCAATGTAAGCTGTGAGTTGTACTTGTGTTTTAGTGGTTGGGATTCCATTCCATCCCGCCCTTCCAATTGTGGAATCTGTAGTCTCAAATTACTCTTGAGACACTTGCTGCCTCCTATGAGAATGCCTGAAAATAGAAATTTAAAACAAGCGTAGCCCAGTATCCAGGCAATGTCTGAAACTGATGTTATGGTAGTCAAGGCCCACTGGGCATTTAAGGACTATGAAGAGGGAACTGTTACAGAACTAGCTCTCTGTGACGTTCACCTCCTTGAGGCACCTACGTTTTGTGCCCTCACAAAGGTTCCAGTCGTGTTTTCCTCTCACTGCCACCAGTGGATTACCTCTATCCACGCTATAAATGACGTTTGATCAGACACTTGTTTGGTGAATGCAAACAAAACTTATTTATTGAAGTGCAGCCAATTTAATAATTACAGAAGTTCTACAGATGTACATACTATTCTCTTGCCATATAATTTCCACCTTCTCTATCTATCTTAACCAGTCTCTAACTCTATCTCTTCTGACGCTCTCTCTCTCTCTCTCTCTCTCTGACTCTGACTAACTAACCACTCTGACTGACTCCTCCTCTCAGGCTCCGCCTTTTAACCTCTCTCTCGGCTCTGCCTCTCAACCACATTAGCATAGAACATGAATAATACATGACTTATACCTAACAAAGGGTGATCGCTACACTCTCCTTAAGGCATCATATGATATCCCCACCTTTTTACCCAGGCCTTTTCCAAACTATGATAAATTACTTGTCTGGATTACAACTCTCATAAACCTCCACCCACTGGCACTGCTATATGGGAGGCTTCAGAACCATAGTCCAACAAAATCAACTTTTTCCAGATTTCCTGGTTGACTTCTCCTGCCTCACTTAAAAAAAAGGTTTTGAGCTTTGGATTTGAAAAAAGATTTAATTGACAATGATTTATGCCAGTACAGTAGAACTACGGCATCCACAAGGGATCACTTCCCAGCCCCCCCCCCCCCCACACACACACACAAATGGCAGGAAATGGAGAAGTATTTAACACAATATATTGTATGGTCTCTCCCTCCCTCTAGTGGCCAGGTCTGATAAATACACCATGGAAATACATATAAATACATATTTCTGGAGTTTTTTATTTAGTATTTTCAGGCAGAGGATAAGTGAATCAGCGAATACTGATCCCGCGGATGTGGGGGTCCTATTGTATTCTAATCAGCGCATAAGAGCAAATACAAGTTTTACTTTGCCAGCAAATCCCCTCTTGAATGACTGATCACACAACCACTTGTATGAGCAATCTTGCAAACAGGGCAAGACCAGGTGTGCAAAGGGGGAACTTGCAAGAGCAGGACAAGCACTCACAGAATCGTCCTGTGATTATGCAATTCAATGGGAGCTTGGTCATAAAATTCCAAATCTGAATGTTCCATTTGGGTTTCTTTTGTCTTCTTTTTAACTACTTTCCATTTCTTTTTAAAATATCACTTTGAGATATCATTGGCAGTTAGGGTTGCCAGGTCTCAAGGATTTGCTATGCTTCCCCAGATCTTGAGAGAAGAGGAAAAATCACAAGGCAAGCAGTGCCAGAGGAAAAGAAAGTAAGATGTTACTGCTTGCCCATCTCCTGGATGCCTCCCTTCTCCAAACTTGAACTTGACTTCATTGGCTTAGCACAAGGTATCTGTATGTGTCTTGTACACATGGTATTTGTACAGGAGGCAATGCAAGAAATCCATTTTGTCTGTCTCACCTCTCATGAACAAACCCAAGCACATATATCACTTCTGTATTGCTACACAAGGATCCGCCTTCAGTGACAGTGGCGGACTTACATTTTTGGGGCCCTGAAGCTTGAACTCTAATGGGGGACCCTTCATAACCAACCAAAAGGTCTGAGTAACCACTGTTACCTTCTTCAATGGGGTTGTTCCACAACAGATAACTGCATTAAAAAATTAAAAAAAGTGAACTAAAGTCACTTTCAAGACTCCTCCAGGATTAGGGGCCCTGAAGCTCCTAAGCTTCATCAGTTTCACAGTAAAGCCACTCCTGCTCAATGACATCATAAGAGCCTGCCCCTGTGACATCACAAGGAATCTCAGGGTTTGGCTCTGAAATCTCAGGGAAGGTGAAGCTGCTGACCTGGCAATCCTATAAACACTGTGTAAATTGATTCAAAAACTATGACACATGATTACTGGAGCATGAGGTTGAATTATTGTACAAACCCAATGCAGGCTGCAATGTCTCCAATAACCTGTGCATACACAGGTGAACACTGTCATCTAAGATGAACAGGCCCAGATGTAAACAGTGTGGCCATGGATCACATCAGAGAGCCTGTGTCTGTTGCAGCTATGTCGCTTTTGTGATGGTAAACCAGTGGTGTAGCATCTTATTTCTTTTGCCACAAGAAACGAGAAGCACCACATTTGGAACTTCCTGTCCATTCTGACCAACAGCTAGTAATACTAGTGAGTTCTAAGAAATGGCCCTTCCATCAGTCAAAGTGAGGTACTACCTCAAGCTATAGATCAAACCACACAGAGATGCAGGAGGGCTCCCACCCCTGCTGCTGCAGAAATATTTGGTCTCCCGAGCCATCCAGGACCAAAAAGTCTGGTTCTCTGGACCAGCAGGGCAACCTGTTAACCCTGCCTGAATGAAAATAATAAATAAATACCCAGGGATTAGACGCATCATGGTGGCCCATAATGCAAATACAATCTAGGTATGAAAGGGATTCAAAAATGTATGATTTTTATAAAGAACAGACAACGTTTGACCATATAATGTTAACATCAGATGATAAATTAATTAGAAAAATATATACATTTCTTTTAAATTGGAAAATGGAGGATGAACAGGTCAAAGAAACGATGGTTCAATGGGCAAAAATTTTTGGATATAATATTGACTTTGAAAAATGCCAAAAACTGTGGTCTAGAAACTATAAAATGACAATGGCAACATCTTATAAAGAGAATTTATATAAAATGTTTTATAGATGGCATTTACCACCCGATAGATTAGCTAAAATGTACACTAATAGGTCAAGTAAATGCTGGAAATGTCATAAAAAACCTGGAACTTATTATCACCTTTGGTTGACCTGTGATAAAGCAAAAAAAAATTTGGAAAAAAATACATATATGGCTTGTTAAAATAATCAAAAAACACGTAGATTTTAAACCAGAACTCTTTCTATTAGGTATAATACCAGAAAGTGTTGATAAACAAAATGTATATTTAATACTGCATATTTTAACAGCCACAAGGATTATATTCACACAATACTGGAAGAAGGAAGAAACACCTACAGATCAAGAAATAATTAAAAAGATATTGGACTGCGCCGAAATGGATAGACTGACACTGAAAATCAAAGGAAAGGAAGATGCAGAATATTATCAAACATGGAACTTGTTTTATCAATGGTTAGAAGCACGTTGTATAGATTAAGAGCTTAATATGTATTGTAGTTGTATTAACAAATGATTATAAGCTGAACCCAGGTGACACGATGTTAAATAAGCATGGATGGATTTTATAAATAATAATAATAATAATAAAAAGAAAATTAAATTTTAAAAAAAGAAAAAGAAAACCATAAATAAATACAATAATATATGGCTATTACTAGTCTGGTCCAATATGCTAGATCAGTGGTCCCCAACCTTGGATAACCCAGGTGTTTTTGGACTGCAACTCCCAGAAACCCCAACCAGCACAGCCAGTGGTGAAGGCTTCTGAGAACTGCAGTCCAAGTACACCTGGGTTACACAAGGTTGGGAACCCCTCTACTAGATGATGCCTCTGATGCCTTCCACAACCAGCCATCAGTCCTCCTTTCAGGGGGCAATGTGAGTTGTAGGCAGAATGTGGAAAGGACTCAGATGGAGATGTCTGTACTAAACGTTTTCAGGCTATGTACAGGCAAACCTGTATCACATGCCTGTAATATATAGAAGCTGACAAGTGTATAGAAACAAATGCTGTTTGAGGCTAGAAAAACTAATGTTTAGTTACAGAGAGTCTTTGCTTTTTTAAAAAAAGAAGAAGAAGGGAAATCATTATATTCTAGGCAAAGTGAACTGGCTTCAGAGGAACTGCTCTAGTCCATTATGTCAAGTGAAACATATAGACTTGGTAATCTCCAGGTTGTTAAACTTATTGAGCTGCTACAGTGCATTAGTTCTTTGAGTACAGTATGTGAGTTGTAAATTTAAGCACTGGGAATTGTCACAAACACTATATTGAACTTGGTAGTAATGTGTGTATCTGTAAAGCTCATGAGCCTCATGGTTCTCCAGTGATCACTTTGAAGTTCAGCCCAAATTATGTCTGTATCAAATCATGAGGGGGGGAGGGGTTGTTCCACATGAACATTTTGCATAAATATGTGTGCATTTTAAAATGTACACTAACTGTGAATATGTCTAAAGGATATACATTTTCTCCTGTTAGAAGAAAACTGGGAGGGGGTGCACAAAAATGAGTCAGCCTAACTTGGATTTAAGCCATGGGAAATGGCTTTTGGTTCCAGTAGTGCTAAAACCTGAGGTCCTAGAAGCCCTTGGACAACAGTTGCCAGAGGCCTAGGACACTGGCGGTGCTAACCAGGATTTTTGGTAGCTGTAGTCTGGGAACATCTGGGATCCCAAGTTTGGAAACCACTGTTACAGAGACTCATCTGTCTCGGTCCCCTAAATTAGCGTCATCATAATCCTGTTCAAAGAATCACCTGAATGCTGGTGGCATAAAACAGTAAAAGAGGATGAAGAGAAGCATGTTGGCCCCGATCCCTACTTCCTTGTGCATGCCGACCCTAACGTCTTTCACATGGGCTGAAGAGGTGTTGCACTGGAGTTTTCTTGAACATAGATAGTACTCTTTGCACAGTCAGGGACTCTGATAAAGCTCAGAGTCTCATGAGAAATTCTGATCATATCCAGTATGCGGCAGCTCATTTTCAAGCAAAAGCAAGCAGAAAACCCCTTCAGACCTTGATTATCAATGCCAGAAGATGAAGGACTGAGGACAGAGAGTCTAGCAACACCAAGGAAGGATTGGCCCCAATAAGTGGCAGTAAGAGAGTACCCATGGGGAGTAGGGTGGAGACTATGGAGGCTGCTTTTAGGGCCCCAGGCTACCAGTTGGATGGCTCTCTGATTGAAGTTTTTGACCCCCTGATTTAAACCCTGCCTTTTTTTTACAGACGGTCAGGGTTCAGTTCAAGTTAGTCTTCTGTCAGTGTATGAGTTATAACATCAAAAGTGAAAGAGTGATGTTTTCTGTCAGCCTTGTAACCAGTCAATTAGTTAATAATGAATCTAATTCAGCATTTAAGCTCAGTCATGTAACAAGTTAATATTTCCACAAAATATGATGTTTGCTTTTATATAAGAACTGTAGGTAAACTGGAACATTTTAATTCTTATTCACTGCCAGAGTCTCTGAGTGATTGTATTGAAACAATTCGTAAGTGCCAGTTGAGGTAAACTAGCAAGTAAAGGATGGTCTGTTGAGGGAGACCGTAGCTCAATCTGCTCTGTTGGTTCCTCCTAGAACCATTTTTATCTGCTGTGTAATCAAAGGAAATTTATTTATTATTATTAAGGCCACACTCAATTTCCTCACACAAACTCTGCACAAACCACCCCAACTCCCGATGCATAATTAAAGCAAACCATGCCAAAAAGTTTGTAAATGTTTTTCATAGCTTATCCTGGGACAGAAAATGATAATTATTCCCTGAACATAGTCTTGGCACTTAACAGTGAACACTTTCTTTTAAACTGTGATGTGTGTCTTCACCAGTAGGTTGTTTGATGTATTCAGAAGCATTTCTGTTCTGATTGTGTCTTAAATGCACTTGTTATCACAAATGTCATAAGGGATGTAAAATGCTTCTAAGACTGATATTGACTTTGACTTTAATGTAGTTTTTGGATTTGGTTAGTTTCTGAGTCACCCTTGTTTGGATATAGTTATTTAAGGAAACTGGAGTAATGGGCAGCTGGCTTTTCATCTTTTGTTTAAGCTTAAAAGGCTTACTCATACTAATCATTATGAAACTGGATCCTATGATTATTATGCATTATTTCAATGAATAATGTAGGGCTATCAATCCTTGGTAGAAATTGCACTGTGCATCCAAAAATGATTTAAAATGCTCTTAAATTTTTTAACAGTAGAGACTAGAGAAATCACAGTGTGAATCTATATTCTGCACTTTCCCCCCTAAAAGAATATATTTAAAGGGAGATCAAACTAAGTGTGTTGAGATGATAATGATATTGCAAATCTCGTCCTGAATTGTGAACAAACTGATTCAAACACAGACGCGAAATGTTTGGGTCTATTACTCTGTTGAGGGCAACGTGGAGTGAGGGAAGACAGACCCCTTGAGAACAAAGGCTCAGATTAATTTAACCAAAATACATGTAAATACATGTAATACGTGATATATCAATACTACTGACATCAACAGTGCAACTCCATATATCCCTGTACAGAAGCAAGTCCTTTTCAGTCCAATGGCACACGTTCCCAAGTAAGTTTATATAACAGTGGTTCCTAACCTTGGATCATGCAGATGCTCTTGGACTGCAATTCCCATCATCACCAGCTGTGCTGACTGGGGTTTCTGGGAGTTGCAGTCCAAGAACACCTGGGTTACTCAAGGTTTGGAACCACTGATATAAAGGATCACAGTCTAAAAAGCCTCAAGTCTGTGAGTCCAACACATATCCTGAAGGACTGAAGGAGCCTTACACAGGATGCAACTAGCTTAAAAAGTTACTTTTTAAAAATGATTCATTCCAGTTACTCATTAACGTTGTTTGGAAAGCAATTCATTGTTGTTATTGGTCACATTGCCACCCCATCCGAAATAACGATGCGAGACAAAAGATTTGGGTTAAACCAGGGCCACGCTTTATTAAACTGAACAAAGAAGAGGGGGCTGCTGTAGTGCGGATCGGAATAACTGGGTCTCACTGGACCCTTTGCCAATACGGGCGAGTCCCCTGCCCCGAGTCTGCGCGGTCCCCTAGACAGTGCAACCCCGGCCGGCTTGGAACTGACCTCACTCGGGCCTCAAGCCCCCACACCTTTGGTGGCCCTTGGTCCGTGCGAGGCCCCAGCGCACCCTCCCACCCCCACATGCTGTAATCTCACAATCCGCAGCGCTGGGAGGTTGGGTGAGCTATAACCTTACTGTGCTCTTACTAGGACTCGCTGATCCAACTTCCTTCCACACTACCCGCCAGCGTGACCAATTTAACAGAAAACACCCATAAACGGCCTCACCTCCGATCAGTGTGGGATAGGTGAAAAATCCCCATGACTAACAGCCTATCAAGTAGCGGGTCAAAAATTCCTATCCGGCCCCAAATGGCAACCAGTAAACTCACACTGAAAACTGGATGGGCGGGCGGGCTGAGAGCCTCGAAAGAGGCTGAAATGGGGGCGGAGCTGTCCTTTAAATCAACCCGCTACTGCCCCACCCCCACAGAGAAATCGCGATGACCAGCTGTCTTGCGCTACTCCAGAGGGTGTGGCAAAGAGGCTCCACTACAGCAAAGACACTCGCCGGTGGAGCCGCCATTGCCACCCCATCCGAAATAATGATGCGAGACAAAAGATTTGGGTTAAACCAGGGCCACGCTTTATTAAACTGAACAAAGAAGAGGGGGCTGCTGTAGTGAGGATCAGAATAACTGGGTCTCACTGGACCCTTTGCCAATACGGGCGAGTCCCCTGCCCTCAGTCTGCGAGGTCCCCTAGACAGCGCAGCCCCGGCCGGCTTGGCACTGACCTCACTCGGGCCTCAAGCCCCCACACCTTTGGTGGCCCTTGGTCCGTGCAAGGCCCCAGCGCACCCTCCCCCCCGCACGCTGTAATATCACGATCTGCAGCACTGGGAGGTTGGGTGAGCTATAACCTTACTGTGCTCTTACTAGGACTCACCAATACAACTTCCTTCCGTACTACCCGCCACGGCAAAGGGACTAGTACGACTAAATCCCTTGCCCGCCCAAACTATCGATAACCACACACAGGCCCCTCTGAATGTCCTGAAGGAATAACTCCAATCCCTGGTTTGAAAGATGCACTCCGTCATGCCTGTAAAGCTCGGGCACATCCAAACGAATGCCGTGGTGCCCAATAATGGAACCCAGACCCCCACAAACTGCCCTGCAAACTTCCCTGTTAACTCTTCTATGGGTTGCATTAATACACTGCGGTGGGCAGTTAGCTTGCCAAGTTGCTCTAGGGATTATTGTGGACCAGAGAATTCTCATCGTGGGGTGCTCGGCCTTCAGCAAACGCAAATCATGTATGATATCTATAGTTAATGACTTTCTGCTACGCTTAGTTAAGTCGTTACCACCAAAATGCATGATCAACACATCAGGAGGAAAGCTATGGGGACCATGATGTAATGTTTGTAGGAACGCATCCCACCACATACCCCTCTTGCCAAACCACTCCAGTTGGGCTGTGGCCCCCAGGCCCAAATTGCTTCCCCACGATGATTTCGCAGCATGGCGCTCAGCCCAGAAGACATAACTATGACTGACAATCAAGATGCACAGTCTCTGCCTTGGAACCTTTAAACCTGCAACAAAAGAAACAAGGCCAGCAACGAACCTAAACCGAAAAGAGAGCGCGGACATAACGCCTATAGCAACCAGAATTCCAGCGTCCTAACCTCTTAATGTCCTCCGGGCCATAACCAAGTGCTGCAGCTGTTCAGGCTGCACCTATCCTAAATGAATGTGTACCGAAGCGTAGCCCCACCACGCCCGACTGTTGGAGCGCCTTGTGGTCAGTTTCCAAAATTGGTATCTGGTCAATGGTGACTTATCATTATGTGCAAAGAAATAACCAGGGTGCTGTCCCCTGAAAGTCAAATAAGCTACCGCAGCATGGACAGGGCATATACTGTTTATTGAGCACCTGCCTAGCGCGATATGTACTCCTTTTCCTCTCTGATTGACTTTCGATCTTCGTATGTGAATGAAGAGGGTGTTGTTCTCGATAATAATATCCTGTCTTTGCAGAGCCAACTGAGATGTATCTGTCTTGCTCCTAGCCACTGCCTCACTTATTCTAAGGGCTCCGAAGAATGTTATTAAAGGGTATGATGGGCACTCTAGAGTCAGGTAATCGAACCCTCTCCTTAGACCATCCTTCTAACATCTTCTTACGATACGATAGTCTGAAGTGAAATCTTGATAGCCCGTTATCTTAGCATAAAATGCTAATGCCACCAATTTGCCCTGAATTGAGCTGGGGGACAGCCCTTTCCTATTCAAGAAAACTACATATTGCTGTAGGTGGTCGACTGGAGCAGGCCAGATGTGATCCAAACCTATATCATCTCTAAATTCCTGGAATTCTTTACTCACGGCTACATACCCTTTGTGCGTCCGTGGACCCAGAGCCAAACCTATCGCTCATTCGGCGTCATCCCTCCAATTTGCCAAACCTCTGGTGGCAGTAACTCCAGGTCCTCGTTGGCCCCCGGTGCTAATTCCCTGAACCGGTCGATCTGTCGACGGGATAGGGCATCAGCTACACTGTTGTCCAAACCAGGTATATGCCTAGCATGCACTGCAATGTTAAACTGCAAGGCTCAAAGTGTGAATGCCCTAACCAAATGCATCACTCGCCCACACTAGGTCGAGCAGGGGTCATGTACTGAAGCCAGAGCCCAGGGTGGGGCTCATCCCAGTGCAAATTCGGGTGTATCGCGGCTCTCATACAAAATGATTCGTCATAGAGCAACCATGCGTGACCCGGGTAGTCAACATGCGCCCTAGAGATTAAATCCAAATATTGAATCAAAGATGAAGCCCTCCAGGGTTGAGCCTTCACTATTACTGCCTCATAAATCAAAAAACCTGGCAGCCAATTAGCCCAGGTGCGCTCAGGCTTGCGCCTCCTGCGTCTCTCCTTTTCCTTATCATCCTCTTTTTCCAATTCCTTGTTGTCGACTTTTCTATTTAGCAGCTCGAACACATCAATGTAATCACCTCTTCAGATTTTTTCTTTAGTCGCTGGAGTTAAATGGTCCCCCAATGGCATGCAATAATCACCAAAGGGTAATACCTTCAAAGGTACAGAATTGTAACCAGTATCTGGTACTGACATGGTGGCGCTGTGGGTTAAACTACAGAAGCCTCTGTGCTGCAAGGTCAGAAGACCAGCAGTCATAAGATCGAATCCACACAACGGAGTGAGCTCCCGTCGCTTGTCCCAGCTCCTGCCAACCTAGCAGTTCAAAAGCATGTAAAAATGCAAGTAGATAAATAGGTACCACCTCGGTGGGAAGGTAACAGCGTTCTGTGTCTAGTCGCGCTGGCCACGTGACCACGGAAACTGTCTTCGGACAAACGCTGCCTCTATGGCTTGGAAATGGGGATGAGCCAAAGATGGAGAAGCTCTATACAGTCAGTAAAAACAAGAACTGGAGCTGATTGTGGCTCTGATCATCAGCTTCTTATAGCAAAACTCAAGCTTAAACTGAAGAAAGTAGGAAAAACCACTGGGCTAGTCAGGTTTAATCTAAACCAAATCCCTTATGAATACACAGTGGAAGTGAAGAACAGATTTAAGGAACTAGATTTGGTGGACAGAGTGCCTGAAGAACTATGGATGGAGGCTTGTAACATTGTACAGGAGGCAGCAACAAAAACCATCCCAAAGAAAAGGAAATGCAAGAAAGCAAAGTGGCTGTCCGATGAGGCCTTACAAATAGCAGAGAAGAGAAGGGAAACAAAATGCAAGGGAGATAGGGAAAGTTACAGAAAATTGAATGCAGACTTCCAAAGAATAGCAAGGAGAGACAAGAGGGCCTTCTTAAATGAACAGTGCAAAGATATAGAGGAAAATAATAGAAAGGGAAAAACCAGAGATCTGTTCAAGAAAAGTGGAGATATTAAAGAAACATTTTGTGCAAAGATGGACATGATAAAGGACAAAAATGGTAGGGACCTCACAGAAGCAGAAGACATCAAGAAGAGTTGGCAAGAATACACAGAGGAATTATACCTGAAAGATCTGGATGTCCCGGACAACCCAGATAGTGTGGTTGCTGACCTTGAGTCAGATATCCTGGAGAGTGAAGTCAAGTGGGCCTTAGAAAGCATGGCTAACAACAAGGCCAGTGGAGGTGATGGCATTCCAGTTGAACTATTTAAAATCTTAAAAGATGATGCTGTTAAGGTGCTACACTCAATATGCCAGCAAGTTTGGAAAACTCAGCAGTGGCCAGAGGATTGGAAAAGATCAGTTTACATCCCAATCCCAAAGAAGGGCAGTGCCAAAGAATGCTCCAACTACCGTACAATTGCACTCATTTCACATGCTAGCAATGTTATGCTCAAAATCCTCTAAGGTAGGCTTCAGCAGTATGTGGACCGAGAAATCCCAGAAGTACAAGCTGGATTTCGAAGGGGCAGAGGAACTAGAGACCAAATTGCTAACATGCACAGGATTATGGAGAAAACCAGAGAGTTCCAGAAAAACATCTACTTCTGCTTCATTGACTACGCAAAAGCCTTTGACTGTGTGGACCACAGCAAACTATGGCAAGTTCTTAAAGAAATGGGAGTGCCTGACCACCTTATCTATCTCCTGAGAAATCTCTATGTGGGACAGGAAGCAACAGTTAGAACTGGATATGGAACATCTGATAGGTTGAAAATTGGGAAAGGAGTACGACAAGGCTGTATATTGTCTCCCTGCTTATTTAACTTGTATGCAGAATACATCATGCGAAAGGCTGGACTGGAGGAATCCCAAGCCGGAATTAAGATTGCCGGAAGAAATATCAACAACCTCAGATATGCAGATGATACCACTCTGATGGCAGAAAGTGAGGAGGAATTAAAGAACCTCTTAATGAGAGTGAAAGAGGAGAGTGCAAAAAATGGTCTGAAGCTCAACATCAAAAAACCTAAGATCATGGTAACAGGTCCCATCACCTCCTGGGAAATAGAAGGGGAAGATATGGAGGCAGTGACAGAGTTTACTTTCTTGGGCTCCATGATCACTGCAGATGGCGACAGCAGCCACGAAATTAAAAGACGCCTGCTTCTTGGGAGGAATGTGATGACATACCTAGACAGCATCTTAAAAAGCAGAGACATCACCTTGCCGACAAAGGTCCGCATAGTCAAAGCTATGGTTTTTCTCGTAGTGTTGTATGGAAGTGAGAACTGCACTATAAAGAAGGCTGACCGCCGAAGAACTGATGCTTTTGAATTGTGGTGCTGGAGGAGACTCTTGAGAGTCCCCTGGACTGCAAGGAGATCAAACGTATCCATTCTGAAGGAAATCAACCCTGAGTGCTCACTGGAAGGACAGATCCTGAAGCTGAGGCTCCAATACTTTGGCCACCTCATGAGAAGAGAAGACTCCCTGGGAAAGACCCTGATGTTGGGAAAGTGCGAAGACAAGAGGAGAAGGGGACGACAGAGGACGAGATGGCTGGACAGTGTCACTGAAGCTACCAACATGAATTTGACCAAACTCCAGGAGGCAGTGGAAGACAGGAGGGCCTGGCGTGCTCTGGTCCATGGGGTCACGAAGAGTCGGACACGACTTAACGACTAAACAACAACAACAATATGTACATACAAATTAACTACTGTAACTATTATTATTATTCAAATCACACCAATTCAAGTAATCTAATAACTATTAACTGAACAATGGAGTCACGTGGGGGGGGCAACACAACCTAAAATCCCATGGGTATCGTGCTTACACACCACCACTTTCACTAAGCCCAGAGCTGTCCTTATCACTTAAGATACCAGAAATCAGAACAGTGCTGTAATTAAGTTAAGTGTAACGTAATCTGCTGGAGGCTTGAGAAGAGACAATAAGCCTGTAGTTTGCTAATCCCGATGGTGGCGACGCGGCAGCCGCTGCCTTTGGGGGGGGCAAAAGCTCCGACACAAAGCCCCTTGAAGCAAACAAGCCCCAATACTATATCAATGAAAAAATATCCGAAGTAAATTGACTGTGCTGGCATGGTCAATCCAATCCACAGGGGTGCAGCAGCAACCCTGAATCCGACAACCACAAGGCGCTCAATTCTAAGTGCGTCACAGCCTCTTCGCTGAGAGACGAGCTTCTTTCCGCACTGAGAGCCTCGAAAAAGGCCGAAATGGGGGCAGAGCTATCCTTTAAAACAACCCGCTACCGCCACCGCCCCCACAGAGAAATCATGATGACCAGCTGTCTCGCGCTACTCCGGAGGGTGCGGCAAAGAGGCTCCGCTACAGCAAAGACACTCGCCGGCGGAGCCGCCAATGTCAACAGCAACTGCCTACCACTCTTTGTTTATTCATTACTTTGGAATTTTAGGAAGGGGAAGAGTTCCATTTTCCACAATTTTCCACCAGTATGTATCCAGTTTGCACCCACAAAAGGCAAATGCAGATCCTTTCACAATGAGAAATAGTGCATTAAAAATCTTGTGGTCTCAATTGCTTACCCAAGAAATGTGTTCAGATTTAGGAGTGTGCATGGAAAAAGCATACATCTGAAAAATCTACACAGGTGGAAATGTCCTTCCCTCCATGGAGGAGATATACAGGACTAGCATTATAAGGCTCCTTGGTGCCACCGCTGACAAAGTGCATGGCAGGAATGTAGCCAGTATACATGGCTGCAGCAAGGAACAGACTTCTACAGTATGATACTTTTCAGTACAGAAGGTAGTTCAAGCTGACACTCCCAGTGAAGGCCAAACTGTGTTACAGACAGCACTTCCTTTGCTCAGAAAGTGGAAACCTTGAAGTGAAACCTTCTTCATGAACACCATGTACTTTGCATAAAATCTTGCACTGTGCACAGAATGCAAGGTTTTCTGCTTCTTTTACTTTCTCGGGGGCATGGGAGACAATTTAGCCATGGTGAGGTTGGCAATCACGCCTACTCTCAATTTCCCTAATTTTTTTTAATTAAAACGTTTTGGGGAGGGCACTAGTGCACATAAGGTTGCTTTCGCAGCAGAAAAAAAAAGTCATTTTCAAAAGATGAATTTTGCAGGCTGGTCACAGCAGAAAATGTGGACCTTGAACATCTAGGAACAGACATGAGTGGCTCTCAGACTTCTGAAATTTGCCAGCACCTGTAATCTGGCTCCGAGCTAAATACAGAAAGCAGAAAAGGCCAAGAACTGATAGTGATACTAAGCAGAAGACAATAGAACACAGGAGTGCTAACAAGCAGAGAAGGAAAACCATACTTGGCAAGATGAAGTTCATTATTATTATTGAAAAGGCCGGCCTTGCCAAATCTTTCTGTTGTTTCTAGGCACAGAGAATATGTGGCACAACTGAACTGAAAATTACATTGTGCTGTAACATCTCTATTAAGTTTGCCGTAGAGTGAAGTCAATTGAGAAAAGGTCCACATTCTTAGCAGAACAAGCTGTGGAGAAGTCAACTAGTGGAGTCAGCCCCAGGATTATCAGAAGGGTTAGTGGGGCCTCTTTAGGAAAGAAGTTACACCTAAACTTCTTTTTTTTAAGAAAATAAGATTGCTAGTATCTATCTGAGAAATACACTGAGATAGTAAAGATTGTAGGAATCCTTGTTCTAGCTTACTATGGACAGATGCAGAGAGATGGCAAACTACAAAGCCCAGACATCTCCTCTTAAAGAAAGAAATGTGAGAAGGAATGGAAGTTACATCAGCAGTAGTCCTACGTAAAAGTTTCAGTCTAGGTTGAAAGCAGATCAGCACAGGTCAGAGCAGGTAAAGGACACTCTGGGAAACCCACAGACATTCTTCTGTCACTTTTTACCTACTCTTCCCCATGCAGAGGTGTAGATCTTCAGTGCCAGCTTGAGTTGAGCTCTGTTAGAGATATAAACCTTTGCTTATTTTTGTCCTTTTTTAAGATAAAAAAAACTTCAAACATTTTCTCTCCACTTTGTGGGAATATGAGAACTTTTTGTGCAATTTTTTGCACTTTACACCTTGTGCATCAATGCCACACATTTTGCATATACTGTAGTCTCACGCTGTGTACAGAATGCAAGGTTTTTTGCAATGTACAATATTTTGCATAAAATTCAAGACTTTTCTAAATAAAAAACACAGGTGTGTGTTTTTTTAAAAAAAACAGTGCTAGTGCTTACCAAAAAAAGTGGTGGTATTTTTGCTTTCATGCAGCACAAAAAAAATGTAATAGTGGTTGACTTGTTTTCAGTCAGATGTCTTGATGCATCCCATTCTTGTTGAAGATGGTAAAATTTGTGAGAACTCATTACATCGTTAATTCCAAAACACACCAGCTCCAGTCAATGATCAAGCATGCAGCCTCTACATGAAGACTCTGGACAGCTGAGTATACTTGTATAATGTGTGGCATGCAAGCATATGGAGAGCCACCACATAGATGTATTTTTCAGCTGTTTGTGCACGGCATCGCAACGTTTGAATTGACTGTTGTTGAACCAGAAAGCAAGCAATATTATACTGAATGTAACCAGGTCTCCACAGAGAAAATTCAGACTTCAAACATTAATCTCTGTAGCATGAAATTATTTTTGTACCTAAGCTTTTTTTTTCTCCATTGCTGAGGTGATTTTAAAAAAAGAAGAAGAAATATATATATGCAGGATTGAAACAGAACAGTGAGTGTGGAATGTGACCATTCCTTTGCAAAATCAATTATGGCAGTAGTAGCAATTGTCCATGGCAACCATTTTTATTACACAAAGTATTATGAGGACATGGAAGGTTTAAAAAATCAAGTGAAACAGGTTAAAGAAAATATATTGTTTCTGAAACGCTGATGTTTTTCATGCAAAAAGAAAATAGCTACACATCTAATCTGCATTAACTCCCAACTGGATTACAGTGGACGAACGGCCAGTACCCTGGCAGTAACAGCCATTTTCTGTTGTACTTTTTTGACAGTGAAGAAGGACATAATAATGGCAGTCTACTTCATAAGATTGTAAGTATTATATATGGAAAGTAAATATAATTATCACTACAAAATAGGACATTACATGTTTTCTGGAGTGATTTTACATTAGTGTTGCCTACAGACAATCAAGTTCAAACAGGGAACAATTTTCGCATACACCCCAGTCCTGTCCACTTCCTCTGAGAACAGCTAACAGTAAGACACTGGAGAGAAGCACCCTAAGCAGCTCTGACCAGCATTGTTCAATGTCTGTCTTCTGCTGAAGAGTTGTAGAAAAAGAGAAAAGAATGGGGTCATGCACAGAGAAAGAGAGAAAGAAGGGGTGGCTCTTTCAACCACCATGGGGCCCCACACAGATTATCCAATGAAAAAGATTCCCAACCCTGAAAAAAGAATAATGGACATGGACAGAGTAAATAAGTCTGAAACCCAGTGTACATTTACTTGGGATCACATAGGAACCTAGAGGTCTGCATATTTGTGTCTTTGGACTATAACTCCCAGAATTCCTTAGGCAGAATAATTCTGTCCCTAATTCTAGAACCTGCCTTGTATGATATCAGACCCTTCCTCCCTCCAGCCCAGTACTGTCAGCTCTAACTGGTGTATGTGTGTGTGTGTGTCCCTCCTGGGTTTCATGTAGGATTCATTCCTAACCTTTCCTGGAGATACAGGGGATTAAAACTTGAACCTTCTTCATGAAAATGGTTCTCTACTAGACAGCTATGGCCCTTCTTTCATCGAGGATCTTTAGTAGATCTTGATCATGATGGCTATTATGCTTCTTACTACCATTTGCAAGGGGATAAGTGGAAGGATGCAATTGAGTTCAAATCCTACCACCACTCTAATGTTGAATTAGATAAGCTTTCAGTCTGATTCAACATGGTTCTTTATAGAATCTTATGACTTTCTCTATTTGTGAATGCTGTAGTGCCACATTCACATACCTTAGATTAAGTCCTATTGTACTCTGTGGGACTTGCTTCTATGTAGACAGGAGCAGGATCATGGAATATATCACGTAGTATCATTTCATGTGCCTTATTCTCTGCTAAAGAGAGTTGGTGAGTAGGTTGTATTGTAATGGCTCATAGTAGAGAGATTTGCGCTGTTCCCTACCCATACTTGGGCAAGAACACCTCATTCACAAGTTTGTCTGGTTCAGCATCTTCCCTTTCCTGTTTGCCCTTCATATGAACTTCTGAGAGAAGTTATGTTACAGAGTGGGGAAGGAAGGGAGGAAGGAAGGAAGGAAGGAAGGAAGGAAGGAAGGAAGGAAGGAAGGAAGGAAGGAAGGAAGGAAGGAAGGAAGGAAGGAAGGAAAGTGGACTTTTGGATTCTTTTTGTAATCGTGTTTTTATTCCTCTCACTGTGTCTGGAAAATGCCACTTGGTCACACCTGCCAGAGCCAGCCCTAGACATTTGACTGCCCAAGGCAGAGAGCAAGAAGGATTTAAAAAATTGGGACCTGCCCTGAGATACACAAAGCTTTGCCCTCCAAACAAGGGGAATGACCAAGGGAGGCAGAGGAACAGCCAAGGAACTGTCATTCCCAACATCCAATATCTATCCCCTGAGGTGGTTGCTTAACCCTTCTTAATGGTGGAGCCATCCTGATTCCTGTCAGGTTTCCAGCAGACAGAAAGAAAGCCCGCACAATGCAATGTAACTCTGGGTGCATCTTACATGAGGAAGACTTTGAACATGACCTCAGGAGCAGCCTGCATGTCCGCAGTATGATTGGAATTCTTGCAAACATTCACAGAGCTCATTTTGCAGGCATGAAATAACTACCCTGGTCAACCCACTGCCACGTTAGCCTGCTTCAGGCCCACTGCCCACAGCACTCCCTTCCTCCAGCTAGGCAAATGTTTGAGGAAGTGCTCTGTTTATTTTTAAATTCAGGGTGGATTCTACCCCGACCCCATGGAGATGGAATCAGCTTTTCAGTCCTGTGGGACATAAGATTCATACAGGTTGAAACTGAGGTAAGTGGTGAAGAATTAGGGGGAGAAGCTTGTGCCACAGTGGTTGGCACCAGAGGGGGAAACGAAGAGAGGAAAAATATATAACTCATATAAAATATAAAATAGTTACAAACCTGCCATTCATTCTCTCCAGCAGGCATGGCAAGCATTTTTCCAATGCCTGTCAGAACTTAGAAACTTGTGCTGTTGTTGAGCTTTAAAGTAACTTTTAAAAATTGGGGAGGGGCTGACTTCCTAAGCCCCATCTGTCTCACCATCTGTCTACATTTTAATCCACTCTCTTCCCCAAGCTTGAGCTTCCCACACTAGCATGACTAAGGGGCATGACTACAGGTTCTATAGGATTTATAAATCAGTTGCAATCTGCAACAGATGCTTGCATAAGCAATGATAAACAGGGTTTTCTGCCTTGACTTTGGCCAAGTTTCTTTTTCGGACTATTTTATTTATTTTATTTATTTTTCCGGCTTTTACCCCACCCATCTAGATTCAATGAAGCTACTCTGGGCGGCTTACATTCTGAATATAAAACAAAATTTAAAACAAACAATATTAGACAACATAGAGATAAGCAAAGACCAAGATGGTAAGACTTAGGAAATTAAGAAATGGAAGGGGGGGGGAAGGCCTGCCTGAAGAACCAAGTCTTCAGCTTGTTCTTAAAAACTCCCAGCGAGCTTGCCAGGTGAATCTCCAGGGGCAAGGTGTTCCAGAGGCAAGGGGCCACCACCGAAAAGGTTGCAATCCAGAAAAGTTGCAATCCAGAAAAGAATTTTTTGGGCACTGTGCATGTCTGCTTTGGTTGTACTGACTCCCCGTCTCCACCCCAATTTTTTTGCTTTTGTTTTCAAATGAAATGAAAAGCAGCTGCAGAAAGGTGTGAATGGAAGAACAATGCTGAGTGCCACTTAACCCTTTCCCCACTCAAAATCTCTAAGATTTATTTAACCCAGTGGTTCCAACCTTGGGTCCCCAGATGTTCTTGGACTACAACTCTCAGAAATCCTGGCCAGCACAACTACTGGTGAAGACTTATGGGAATTGTAGTCCAAGAATATCTAGGGACCCAAGGTTGGGAACTACTGATTTAAACTCACAGAAGAAAATGCTACCCCTGGACCTTTTCACTGAAGACCAGAAAAGCAACTGGAGGCAGCATTTGAATGAAAAAAAGAACAACAAAATGGAAGGATCAAAAACAACAGAATGAAATTCAGCAGGGATAAGTGCAAAGTACTGCACCTCGGAAAAAGAAACCAATTGCACAGTTACAAGATGGGGGATAACTGTCTCAGCAAAACTACGAGCGAGAAGGATCTTGGAATTGTCGTAGATCACAAGCTAAATATGAGCCAACAGTGTGATGTGGCTACAAAAAAGACAAATGTTATTTTAGGCTGCATAAATAGAAGTATAGTTTCCAAATCCCACAAGGTGCTAGTTCCCCTCTATTCAGCACTGGTTAGGCTTCACCTTGAGGATTGTGTCCAGTTCTGGACACCACACTAAATTGTACTTCTCTGACCATTACACTACTCATATTTGCAACAGTCCTGTGGCTAATCTGCACTGACAAAATTGTTCTATAACATATTACATATATCTTCCATATAATATAGATCAGGGACTTCAGCAATGTGAGTAGTCCCTCCACCAAGGCTGATTGTAATTATTACAAACCATCGTTGTGTTCATATTTGTTGTGACTCATTTTTTGCCTGGTGGCCACCCTTCTGAGGTGAGCCTCCCTGTGCTTAGACAGTCTGCTGCTAGGTTAGTACTTGAATCCATACCCAGTTTATAGTGGATATGACTCATCTCCACATCATAATGGGGGGGGTGGGAGAGGGGGAGAGAGAGAGAAGACAGGACCTTATGAAGGCCATTTTCCGATTTCTGGTTCAGCTCTGAAAAGAACCCCAACAGAGTACAACCAGTCCACATGTGCAGAATACAAAGAACTGCATTGTGTTGCCACCTTAACCAACAGCCCTTTGGAGCCTCTCTGGACATTTCATGCCCTGCATCCCTGCATAATCAGAGGCATTTTCTTAGTAATTCTGAAATAAGGAATAATGATGCTGTCACACTTGATGCAGGATGTCTCTTTGAAAAAGCCGACTTAAATATGGATTTATGTTTATTCAGCTTTAGTTGTGACTGTGTACAAATTGTAGCTTTTTAATAAAAAAAGGAAATATTGAACATGGAAATGAAAAGCATTAATTCTGATTAACAGAAAGAAAATCAGAACATTTCGTCTTTCTGAAAAAGAAGGTGTAACCAATGTAATTTGTGAAGCATGGGCCCTGTAATCTCCTTAAAATTTGATGCTGCCATGTATTACAAAATCAATTGTTTTCATAAATAAGCTCTGATCTGAAAAAAATAGAAAAATGTCAGTCACTAATACTTTCTAATGAGCAGTCCTTCGACAGCAGGATAATTGTTAGTGGCTTTTGAAACAGCTATTTCAGAACAAATTAGAAAGCAGAATAAAGAGATTACAGAATCATATTTTGGGAAACAAGTTGATATTAGTCATAGAATCATAGAATCATAGAAAAGTGAAGTTGGAAGGGGCCTACAAGGCCATCAAGTCCAACCCCCTGCTCAATGCAGGAATACAATACAATCAAAGCATATCTGCCAGGTGATTATCTAAGTTTTTCTTGAATGCCTCCAGTGTTGGAGCACTCACCAACTCCTGAGGTAACTGGTTCCACTGTCGTACTGCTCTAACAGTTAGGAAGTTTTTCCTGATATTCAACCGAAATCTGGCTTCCTTTAACTTGAGCCCATTGCTGTGTCTCTTGCACCCTGGGATGATTGAGAACAGATCTTGCCCATCCTCTGTATGACAGCCTTTCAAATATTTGAAAAGTGCTATCATATCAACCCTCAGTCTTCTTTTCTCAAGGCTAAACATGCCCAGTTCTTTCAGCCTTTCCTCATAAGGCTTGGTTTCCAGTCCCCTGATCATCTTTGTTGCCCTCCTCTGAATTTGTTCCAATTTGTTAGCATCCTTCTTGAAGTGTGGTGTCCAGAACTGGACACAATCCTGAAGGTGAGGCCTAACCAGTGCTAAATAGAGGGGGACTAGCACCTCGTGCGATTTGGAAACTATACTTCTTTTAATGCAGCCTAAAATATCATTTGCCTTTTTTATAGCCACATCACACTGTTGGCTCATATTTAGCTTGTGATCTATGACAATTCCAAGATCCTTCTCACTCGTAGTTTTGCTGAGCCAGGTATCCCCCATCTTGTAACCGTGCAATTGGTTTCTTTTTCCGAGGTGCAGTACTTTGCACTTATCCCTGCTGAATTTCATTCTGTTGCTTTCGGCCCAGTGCTCCATCCTATCAAGGTCATTTTGAATTTTGTTTCTGTCTTCTGGGGTATTAGTTATTCCACCCAATTTTGTGTCATCTGCAAATTTGACAAGCATTCCGTGCACTCCCTCATCCAAGTTGTTAATAAAAGTATTGAAGAGCACCGGGCCCAAGACTGAGCCTTGAGGTACCCCACTTGTTACCTCCTCCCAGTTAGAGAAGGACCCATTAATCATCACCCTCTGAGTACAATTCTGTAGCCAATTGTGTATCCACCTGACACTTGCTCTATCATGGGGCACTTTGTCAAAAGCTTTGCTGAAGTCAAGATATAGTACATCTACAGCATTCCCTCTGTCTATCAGGGAGGTGACCTGATCAAAAAACGAGATCAAATTAGTTTGGCAGGATTTGTTCTTGACAAATCCATGTTGGCTTCTAGTTATTACTGCATTGTTTTCTAGGTGCTTGCACAACAACCGCTTTATGATCTGTTCCAGAATTTTGCCTGGGATTGATGTCAGGCTGACTGGCCTGTAGTTCCCAGGTTCCTCTTTTTTGCCCTTTTTGAAGATAGGGACAACATTGGTCCTCTTCCAATCCTCTGGCACCTCCCCCATTTCCCATGATTTCAAGAAAATAATGGATAGCGGTTTTGAGAGTTCTTCAGCCAGTTCCTTCAGTACTCTCGGATGCAGTTCATCTGGCCCTGGAGATTTGAACTCATTCAAGGTGGTAAGGTATTCCTTGACTATTTGTTTATCTATCTCCATCTACAATCCTGTCCCGCCCACTTGCACTTCCAATTTGTTTGGAAGTTCATAGTCTGTCTTATGGGAAAAGACTGAACTAAAATAGGAATTGAGCACCTCTGCCTTTTCTTTGTCCTCTGTTATCATTTTTCCATCTCCATTGAGGAGCTGTGCCACTATGTCTTTTGTGTCTTTTGCTATGCACATACCTGAAGAATGCTTTTTTATTGCTTTTTAGTGTCTCTAGCTAACCTCAGCTCATTCTCAGCTATTGCCCTCCTAATGCTATCCCTGCATTTACTTGCTACTTGTCTGTACTCATCCTTGGTGGCCTGGCCTTCTTTCCATTTTTGGAACATGTCTTTTTTGGTTTTTAGGTCCTCCCCGAGCTTTTTGTAAAGTCACACTGGCCTTTTTTGCCACCTCCCCCTTTTTTTTCTTGTTGGAATTGTTTGTAGTTGTGCCTTTAGAATTTCTTTTTTTAGAACCTCCCACCCTTTTCTTGTTAGGATCTCCTGCCATGGGACCTTACTTATCCTTGTTCTGAGATTATTAAAATTGGCTTTTTTAAAATCCAGCAGACATGTGTGGCTACATTCTGCTTTCGTTTCCTTTGAAATCAAGAATTCTAGAAGGACATGGTCACTCTCGCCTAGAGTTCCCCTTATTGCCACTTCCCCCACCAAGTCATCTCTGTTGGTCAGAATCAAGTCAAGGATAGCAAATCCTCTAGTTTCTTTCTCCACTTTTTGTAGAAGAAAATTGTCAGCCGCACAAGCCAGGAATTTCTTGGAAGGGCCATATTTGGAATTTGCCTCCCAACATATATCTGGATAATTGAAATCTCCCATCACTGCTATATCATGTCTTTTTGAAAACCCTGCAATTTGTTCTTCAAAAGTTTCATCCACTTCCTCTCTTTGATTGAGCAGTTGGTGGTAGACTCCAACTACCAAGTTCCTTTTGTTTTTTGCCCCAACTAGATTAATCCAGATGCTCTCAATGGGACAGCCACTCTCCTCCTCCTGTATTTCTGTGCAGGAATGTGTATTTTTGACGTATACTGCAGCTCCACCTCCCTTTTTATCCTCTCTGTTCTTTTTGATCAGTTTATATCCCTCAATTGCTGTATTCCAGTTATGGGAGTCATTCCACCAAGTTTCAGTTATTCCTATCAAGTCATAGTTACCCTCCTGAATTAAAATTTCCAGTTCTTCTTGTTTGTTTCCCATACTCCTGGCATTCGTATACAGACACCAGAGTGTAGCAGTTACCCCAGTCATCACCTGTCCGTCACAGTGGAACCTTGGCAGGAGAGCCAATGAGGAAGACAGAAGGCGGAGTCAGGAAAGAAGGAGGGGTACAAAAGGAGGAGTCTGAAGGGAGATCAAGAGAGAGGTTTGAGAAAAGGAGTGATTGAGATCAGAGGTTTGAGAAGGGGATTGATTGAAATAGATGAGAGATCAGAGATTGGGAAATAGATTGAATTAATAGAAGGAATTAAATAAACCCAAGTTAATATACGTGAGTTACTTCCTGTGATTGACACTGTTATTTCCAACCAATCATTAACCCCACCCTGATCAATAAACTGAATGTGTTTAATAACTTGTATGTCCCGGAATTGATTGATGTTTAATCCAAAAACATCTGGTGGCAGTGTGAGGAGGAAGAAGCAGCTTGGGTCTTTGTGAGGGCCAAGAATAAAATTAAAGCCTCAAAGACGGAGCCGCAACAAAGTGGTGACCAGCGGCGGGATGCGAATATAATCCAGTGACGCCAAATAAATGAAAGGTCCAGAGTTGAAAAAGTCTTTATTAGTCAGGGTGATCTGACGTGAATGGGGTGGGTAACTTTCCAGAGCTTTTCAAGGGGAAAGGCTGAGTGGAGAGGCTCCTGAGCGCAGATCGGGGACTAAGATAGGGACAACTCTGAGGGGACCATTTCTGGCAATAGTTTGCCTCAAGCTGAAGAAGGATCAGTGGGCTAGCTGTCCAGAGGCTCCAGGTGGAGAGCACTGAAGGGACAAAGCGAAGGCCAGGGTCAGAATAAGCTGAGGAACCTTTAAGCCATAAAAGCTGGGACACTTGAAAACAAATATTTAAGGTTACTGTTGGTGGCTAGAGGCAGCAGATAATTTGTCTCAAACCAAGGAACTGGCACTGGCTGGGTGCCAGAGAGAAAAACAAAGTAACGCATAACGCAGGCTGGTAGCAGCAAGGGAAGCTACAGTTTTATAGATACGCTCTGACTCAAAAAAAAAGTGCTCTTTTAAAACTGAGGTTTGTCTTTTGAAACAAGACAATAAATAATTAAAGATGACTTCCACACGAGCAAGGAAGGCGACTAAATTACCTCAGGAGATAGTAGAAACAGAACAGGTGATTGAGTCCGAGATTGAGACTCAGGAGGGAGGTACCCTGAGGGAAGAAATTACCTCAAAGGGACAAGGACAAGTAGATGTTTCAGGGGGAGATGCCTCCATTGAATTTCAAAAATGGAAATTACAACAAGAACAGGAATTCCAGCTAAAACAGCTAGCAATTAGGGCTGAAGCTGAGGCCAGAGATAGAGAGATAGCCCTGGCCATGGAGAAAGATAAGATGGCAGCTGAGGCCAGAGCTAGAGAGATAGATTTTCAACTAGAGATGCGACGAATGGAGCTTGCAGCAGCTCAAAATAATAGCAACAACTCACATTCTGAGGGGGGACATTTGTCCAAAACTGACCTCAAGAAATTCCCCATATACAGGAGTGGTGATGACCCTGAATCTTTTATCATCCTATTTGAGCATGCTTGTGAAGATTTCGATGTGAGGGGATCAGAGCGCATGGTGGTCATGAGATCACAGATCAGTGGCGAAATGGCTGAGATATACTCTCAGATGCCTTCAGCTCAAGCGAGGGAATATGAAAATTATAAAAAGATGGTTTTCTCACGGTTTGGAATTAATTCTGAACATCTAAGACGAAAGTTTAGAGCATTAACCAAACGGACTGAGGAATCCAATTCCCAATTAGGGGCTAATCTAATAAAATATATGGAAAAATGGCTGCAGCAGGAGGGGGTTGAGACAGTTCAAGACCTTAAGAACATCATGGGGCTGGAACAGTTTTATTCGCTATTACCAGGAGACCTGAGGTACTTAGTGAGCGACAAGCGGCCAAAAGATGTTCAGGCAGCTAGTGAAATTGCAGATTTTATCACCAGTATACGACACCCGGGCTTTTCTGAGGTAAAACTTGGAGGTAACAGCTGGGAGGAAAGAAGAAAAGAACCCAGAGATTACCACAAGAACTATCAGAATACTGGAGGCCATTTTAGAAGCAAACCCTCAGAGCAGAATCAACCGAAGAACCAAAGCTTTGAAGGGAAGGGAGAAAAGCCCCCATATTTTGAACAAAGAGCCCCTAAAACATCATATTATGAACAAAGAGCCCCTAAAACGTTATGGATGCAGAGAAAACGGGCATTTCATTTCCCAATGCCAAACCTTAAAGAATAAAGAGGTTCCACAGAAAGGAGGGGAAAATGTACCCAGGAAAGTGTACTATGTACAACAGCAGGGAAAGACAGTTGAGGCAATTGAAAATGGCGCTGAAACAGAGGTGGCAGAGGGCCTGGAAAAACAGCTGCCATTAGCCAACATTGTCCAATGCTTTTATATTGAAAATAACCAAGAACTGCGTCAGTGTTCTGGGGAAAACATTTATATAAATAATACAAAATATCTAGCGTTGAGAGACTCCTGCTCACAAGTGACTTTGTGTCATCCTGATATTATCCCTCAGAAAAATATAGTAAGAAATAATTCAGGAGGAAGGAAAGGAAGGTCAGAGAGTGGTCCATGTGAACTGGATCAAGTGTAGAGAATTCTCGGTAGTATACAAAAATGAGATAAGGACCTATAAGACGTGGACAGATCCCCTAGACCATAATGAAATAGTGCTACTAAGAATACATGAGGCTGGATTAACAGTGAATGTTAGCAAATGCCAGCTGGGTAACTCCAAATTAAAAGAATTAGGCCATATTGTTGGGGAAGCCATAATCAAAACCCTAACACTGAAGGTGAAAGAAATCAGTAGCTGGCCTAGAACAACAGCAAAGAAGATCAGATCTTTCTTAGGGTTAGCTAGCTATGAGAGGCGCTCTATCCAGAACTTCAGCGAAATAGAGGCCCCTTTATCGGACCTAACCCATAAAAGAAAAGCTGGCGAGATCCTGTGGTCGAGCAACTGTGAAGAGACCTTCGAGAGGTTGGAGACTGCGCTGATGACCGGTCCTGCCCTGAGAGAACCAGATTTCCAGCGAGGGTGCACCGTCTTCACAGAGGCATCCCACATCAGACTACGAGCCATGCTGAGCCAGGAGGACGACAACGGGGACCTTCATCTGGTGACGTTCCTGAGAGAGAAGCTGCAGGCTGGCGAGAGACACATTTCCATCATATACCGTGAGTGTCTGGCGATTGTATGGTCTTTGCGAAAGCTCGGACCGTACATATGGGGAAGACATTTTGTTCCAGGCACAGACCATTCCCCATGGCTGTGGTTGTGGACTGTCAGAGCGAACAATAAGAAGTTGAAGAGGTGGGCCATACCCCACAAGACAGTGACTTTGGGGATCCAGAGTCTAAGGAACTCAAACTGTGGTAGCCGAGGACGCCTTATCCAGAAGACCAGAAGAATGACTGACGGAAATGAAGAAAATGTAACTTTTAATGGTATTAAAATTGTTCTAAATAAATATTCTAAGTGTATAGGTATATGAAATAAAATAAAATGCAATTTATAGATGAACTAATGATAGGTAAGGATAAAAGTGACTGAAGTGGTGTGTATGTAATAAAAATGTTGATTAAGTTTAAATGCAATTGGAGATGCAAAGGTTATCTAAATGTTTAAATGCAAAAAGTAAAAAGTTTATATGCATAAAGTAATAAGATGAGATGCATAAAGTAATAAGATTAAAATGTAATGTGTTAATTTATGTTTGATGATAACATGCCTTTAAACTCTGCGTTGTTCCTAGGGCTAACCACTGTAGGTTTCACCCCAGGAAACAACTTTTTAAGGAGGGAGGTATGTAGCGGTTACCCCAGTCGTCACCTGTCCGTCACAGTGGAACCTTGGCAGGAGAGCCAATGAGGAAGACGGAAGGCGGAGTCAGGAAAGAAGGAGGGGTACAAAAGGAGGAGTCTGAAGGGAGATCAAGAGAGAGGTTTGAGAAAAGGAGTGATTGAGATCAGAGGTTTGAGAAGGGGATTGATTGAAATAGATGAGAGATCAGAGATTGGGAAATAGATTGAATTAATAGAAGGAATTAAATAAACCCAAGTTAATATACGTGAGTTACTTCCTGTGATTGACACTGTTATTTCCAACCAATCATTAACCCCACCCTGATCAATAAACTGAATGCGTTTAATAACTTGTGTGTCCCGGAATTGATTGATGTTTAATCCAAAAACATCTGGTGGCAGCGTGAGGAGGAAGAAGCAGCTTGGGTCTTTGTGAGGGCCAAGAATAAAATTAAAGCCTCAAAGACGGAGCCGCAACACAGAGGTTGTGTGATTTGTGGCCTGTTTGTATTTGTATATTTTTATGAATATTATGATGATGATGATTATGATTATTGTTATGTTTATTATTGTGATTATTATTGTTAATGTTATTATTGTTGCCCTTTTGATCACTTTGGTCCATTCCTCTTATTGTGTGTAAGGCTTCATCTACCCTTAACTCTGTGCTTGTGTCTCCCTCCTCCTTCCAATTCAGTTTAAAGCCCTCCTGATGAAGTTCTTTATGCTGTGGGCAAACACTCTTCCCAGTCCTTGTTAGATGCAAGCCGTCTCTTGCTAGCAGTCCTTCTTCCAGGAAGCTTAGCCCATGGTCCCAAAAACCAAATCCCTCTCATCGACACCACCTTCGTAGCCAGTCATTCACCTAGAGGATCTTATCTCTTTTGATTCTTCTTCTGAGCAGGATGGAAGAAATAACTATCTGGGCCGCAAAGTCCTTGAGTTTCCTTCCCAGAGCTTCAAAGTCAGACATGATTTCTTGGTAGCTCCTCTTGGCTGTGTAATTTGTTCCCACATGGACAAGAAGAAAGGGATATGTATCTGTAGGTTTTATGAGTGATGGCAATCCTTCCATCACATCCCTTATCTGTCTTCCAGGGAGGCAGCATACCTGATGACTCCATGGATTCTCCGGGCAAATTTCGGTCTCAATTCCACATAGTAGGGAGTCCCCTACTACAACTACTCCCCCCCTTCTTCCTACCAGTGGTGGTTGCTCAGGAAGATAAAGAGACAAATATGCTGTTCCTGAACTCCTGTTTTGTCTTTACCTTCTTATATTGAGCAAATAAGCCATTCTCTCCCTAAGGCATTTTGTTGCCTGAGGCAAAGGATAAGATATCCTTACCATTCCACACACAGAAACTAACCAGGTAGACTGATGAATCTTATTTCAATATTGAAGATGGGACAGCATCTTCCATGGCACCTGAAGAAGCGGACTAATGTAAGGGGCACAGGCAGGCCAGTTTTGCTCTCCAGCAGACAGAAATAGCTGTAGGGTTGAACAGGAACAGCAGAGTAAGATGTGACTTCTATCACTCATCCCACTCCATTTTCAATCGGAGAAGACCAGTGTATTCTACCTACATGGGCCTACCTGGTTCTTAGCAGGATGAATCCCCAGGACCGAGTAATTAACTGATATAGGAACATACATTCTACCTATCGAGAGCTGATGCACTACTCAGAGAAGTTCACAACAAAAGAAAATCACAGTACAATATTAAACCATATGTCTCACTGAAATAATAATAAGTAATAGTAATACAAGTGTAATTAAAAAAAAACAGAAGCAGAGATCTTGGATGGACCCATCCTTAGTCAGAACTAAAGATGGGGACGACTCACCATTTTGGCGAGTCGTCTGGCTTCATGAGCCGTCAACTTTTGACGACTCACGAAGCATGAAGTTGCACCCATGAAGGGATAAATAACGAATATTCATTGATTTGTGGGGGTGGGGGGTGTTCAGCAGCTGGGGAATCCAGGCTGCCCTTTGCAAAGATGGCAGCTGCAGCTTCCCTACCCTAAATGAAGCCACAGCTGCCCTCTTTGCAAAGGGCAGCCAGTCTCCCTTTTTACATGCCGTGGCTGGGAGGCCAGAAGCAGACCTCGGTAGCTGTGATTAAGGTAAGGGGGGTGTCGGTGGGGGTGGGGGAGGGCTAAGGTAGGGAAAGGAAGGGGGTCGGGGTAAGCTGTGGGGTTGGGTGGCTGTGGGGTGGCAGCGGCCTTTCTGCCACCGATCAGCTGATCGGCGGCCAGTAGGCAGAATGGTTGTTGTTGTTCTTTTAATACGAAGGGTGAATAAAAACGGGTAAATATTCGTCCCTTCGTATTTGTGGAGGTCTCTGTGTAGGTGATCACGGAACAAAGGAAGGCTAATGATGTGGGTGATCACAGAACAATAGGAAGGCAATTAACCTTAGAGAAAGTACAAAGAAGTCGACCACAGATGTCCAAGCCAGCGGAGCTTAAAAGCAATGCCTTGATAACTCTTTTTAGTAACTTAGCACGATTACACAGAATGTTGTGAGAATTCAGATAGGATACTAGTTACCTAATCGCCACTAGGCTTGGCCGGAGAAAGTCTTTGAACTTCTGATCTAACTCTAAGGGAAAAGGCAGAATGAGAGGTCACCCCGCCCGCTGGGAGCTGCTGCTTCTCTGCCAGGAGTGTGTGCTCTCACTGTAACAGATAACAACTAATGGCCTTGGGCAGGAGCTTCCCACATCTGTGGAACCCATGAATATGAAGGGACGAATATTTAATGAATCGGCTATTTTCGTCGAAAAAGCCGATCCATTTTTATATTCGTCCCCATCTCTAGTCAGAACAGTCACAGAGCAGAGGAAAGCCTGCTGGAATCACAATCCTTTACTGACAGGCAAATTATATCCGAAGAGGGATCTACTTGCACTTCACAGGGAAAGGTGTTCCACAGTATTAGGAAGTCATTGAGGAGGCAAGACCTCTCAGCAGTGCAGATGGGGCACAGAGCAGGACCTCTCCTACTGAGGTAATGGGATAGGGGGGTTGGTGTGGGGAGACACATTCCCTCAGATAGCCTAGACCCAAGCAATTGAGGACCTTGAACCATCAACATTTGTATGTGGGCTTTTATGATGCCAACTTGCATCATGCGTCTGATGAAGTTGGCTACCGTCCACAAAAGCTTATGCCAAATAAAATGCTTCAGAGTAGTACCACAAGACTTAACATGTTGAAGTGTGTGTGGAAGCAAGTTAGCCATGTGGTCTGGAGGCTTGTGCCCACTGATATCCATTGCAATTCACAACATCCATGAAAGCTTACACTGAAATACATTTCTTTCCTTTGTTGCAGAAATAGTTTAAGGGCTCTTCCAGATGGGGCAAAAGCTCCTATAAAAATGCTGGTTTCTGCCTTGTTTTAAGCATTCCATCATCCAGATAACACAAGGGTTGATCCAACATGTTCAGATTCTTTCTGTTCTCTTTTTTAAACCACCTAAAGAAAGGGGAGCCATTTTGTACTGGGATGGTAAAAGCTTCCCAGGAAACTTTCAGCCATTGAGAACATAAATGTTCTTATATATTTGTTAAATATTTCTGCAGCCAACATGGTCACTGGCCGTGTTGGATGGGGAATTCTGGGAGTTGTAGTCCAAGACAGTACCTTTGCCAACCTCTGCTTCCTAATACGCACAGGTATATTAATTTCCTATCCAGATGTATTTGTGAACAAGACCCATTTTAGTTAGTAGGGCATACATATATCTGTGTAAGCAGTTTGAACGGCCATACCAAGACATGTAAAATTGGTTCTTCTATTTCCTTATCGTTGTCTGAAACCTCTTTCCAGAAAATTAAGATAAACAGAGACCATAAGCTCAATAAGCTTCTTCTTCATCATCATCATCATCATCATCATAGGTGAATGACGTATGCCAGCAACTAAGCAAGGGGAGTGTGTCCCTGTTGGTTCTGCTGGACCTATCAGCAGATTTCAATGCTATTAACTATGATATATACTTCGGGTCAGTCTCTCTGGGATGGGACTTGGAGGCTCCTGTCCTTCTTAGAGGGGAGAACTCAAGAAGGTAGTCTTGGGGTCTCCTGTTCAATACCCTGGCTGCTGGACTGCAGGATTCCCCAAAGTGCCTCTAGGGATTTCCTTGCCTGTTCTAGGCCAAAATACTGGACTAGATGGGGCTTTGGTCTGTTCCAGCATGGCTCTTCTTATGTTCTGAAAGGTTTCTCCATAAAGGTTTTTGAATCCATTGGCTACAAATCTGTACTTTATGCAAGAACAGCATTTCAGATTCTGCATTCCATTTTAAAGGATATTGTTTTCAAAAGCACTACAGAATCCTATCATGTAAATACAAAAACAGACTGATCCACGGGGAGTTTGAGAAATGGGTGTCCTGTTTCTAAGACTTCCATTATAATACAACACTTTACTTTCCACTCTGCTTTTCTGTTCTTTGTTTCCTCCAGGTGTATTGTTCTCTCTGCATGTCTCTTTTTTAACTGCTAGCAGTGCCAGGGAATGTGAGAAACATCAATGAACACAGATTTCTGCCTGTTACATTCATCATTTGTGTTCATACTTCGTCAAAATGTTCAGGCACAACCCATTCTATATTTCTGTGCAGTTGCCATCGGAAGGCGTGGAACTCATGAATCTCCAGTGACTTACTCTAGTCTAGCACATACTTTAGTCTGTTCAGCTGAGTATAACCCAGACACACTTACGTTGAGCTATGCCCATTCTTCTATTTACTGTAATCAAGAGATCATAGGGAACTTCTCAGAAGCAGTTATGTGACCACCTCTTTCACAGGCTTTTTCATGGAACATCCTTGTTGATCTATGCAGCTGTTAAGATTTCTGTCTACAAAGACTAATCAAAATCTTGTTCAGAGATACATTCAAGAAGTCTCATCCTCCCCACCCAATGGAGCCCAAAATGGTATAAAGTCGCATGATCTACTCCATCAATCAATCTTTATTATATGGTCAGAGACCCAACAAGTATGATCTACTATATATTTCTAGCCATACCTATGTTAGGTATATGTCTCTAATCTCTAGTGATTGTTTATCAGTGAATGAGCTAATTCCAGTAATTAATACATTGCTTTTAAGACCACTACTGCAGGGGAAGGGAATGTGAATTTATCCCCCCCTAAAGGGCTTGGAGGAGACCTGTCTCCCTCCCCCAGAGCCCTTTCTCTCTCATTTAGAAATATGAGCTGGGCAGGGAGAAAATTCCCATGTTGTCTCTGATTTCTCCAGCCCTCAGATCCAAAACACATCTCCCTAGAGATGGGAAATGTTTCTTTGGAGAATGATACTGTGCTTGCTGTGGGTGTCTGGGAGCTATAGTCTTAAAAAGCAAACTTTCCAATGTCTGACTCTTGTCCCCTGAATTAAGTTCAAGTCTAAGGACTCCAAGCTTCATTACATGTGTAATGATGTGAAAGCATCAAGAGCTTCTCCAAGTGGCCTGCTATGAAATGGAAGGCAGTAGAAGAAGCTCATTACCTGCTGCCTTGTTTATAACATCCAGTGCCCTTTATGACCAACCTAGTATTGCCAGCTGGCCTGAAGGATATTGTTCTTAATTTTTAACAAATCCCTTATCTACAAAAATCAGAAGATGATGTTTTTAATAGCAATAAGGTGAGCATAATTTCTCACATATAGCTGCAGGGATATCTCTCAATATTTCAACATACCTATTTTGATCTTCTGAAGAGACAGTGGTCTTCAAATGTTGTTTAAACTGTTTTTAGATTCCAAAAAATGTAAATATTTCAGGAATTCAGTGAACAATGCATGCTCAAGCCAGAGTCCTCTTGCCAATCTCAGTGGGAGAGCAAGTCACATGCTTAAACTAATCCCCCTGAAGCCAGTGGAACTTCAAAACTGGATTCTGCATTGGCTGGGTTACTGCTACCTTTCCAAAAGCTACCAGCTTAGGACACAAAATTACAGTACAGGGAGAAATCACACCTGGTGAACTTCTTCCTGCCCTTGTTACTGGCTGAAGGGTAGACACTGATCATTGCAATTGATACAGTAAACCAAGGATGGGGAAATGCTGGCCTTCCAGATGTTTTGAACTAGAATGTCCATGAACCCTTGCCACTAGCAATGTTGGTGTGGAATTCTGGGAGTTGAAGTCCAAAATATCTTAAGGACCAAAGATTCCTTAGTCCTGTGATAAATGGTCTCCTCTCCCACCTCACCATTTGAAGAATTACATCATCTACCTTAAAAGGCATTGCTGTGTTATTGAGAACAACTAAGAGAAGCAGAAGTTTGCTGTCTCACAGTCACAAAATCTATATAGGATGTGCATCAAATGTTATGTTTAATGTTTATCCAAGTTTATAATCCCATTTGTTTGTATACACTTGTATATTTTGGTACTACAATTGATATTACCTTTTTTAAAAAGTCATTTGCTATGTGTGGGTGTGTCTGCGTTTTTCCTTTAGGATATTTCCAATAAAATGTGTGTGTGTTTAAAAAAATGAAATGTGGGTTCATTGTGTTTGTTTCAAGATGCTATTGCAGGAGTGTTCATTTTTTTCTTTAATTCTTGTCACTCCTGGATAGGGGAGGCAGTGCTTGAAACTGTTTTTACTGAGTTTTATGGCTCTTTTACTGCAGGCTGGAGAGCCTCTCAAGTACAGCACCATCATTTTGTCATTCTGTTGATTGAGCAGCTACTTCCAAAGTGTATATCTGCAGTGCATTACATTCCTCTCCCTGTTTTAAATGATGACTTCCAAAGGCAAGCACACAATTGGAAGTGGGGGAGGTGGAAAGGATCATCTGGCCAATCCCCACCTCAGAGTTTTAAAAAAACAACAACCAGATTTTCCAAGAATATGCAATGCTTTAGATGTTGTTTATAGGAGATATTAGAGCATTTTTTAAAAAAAGGAAACATGCTACCTAAATCATGCAAATGTCAGAATACTTATTTACAATTCTATATAGCCTTATATGGGAACATGCAATCCTTTGCACATTTGTATGGGAATAGGTTACATTCCAGTCAAATGGTGTTTGCTTCTAAGCAAAAGTAGTCCAACTTTCCTCACTACTTGAGGTATGAGGGAAGTACTGTAGTTTGCACTGCATCACCAGCCTCTGCATCACCAGTTTGCACTGAGAGTGAGACAGAGACCAGTTGGGCTCTAAGAAGAGCAACACTGCCCAAAGAAATAGGCCAGCCCTGCTCTTTCTAGAACCAGCCATGTTCAAGTGCCTTGCTCTGGGAGTGGGGTTATTCCCAGCCACAGCAGAAAAACAGCTGGTGTGGTCCTCCAGATGCCCCAGCCACTTCCTTACTGTGTTTCACTAGAAAAGGAAGGTGGGGCATCCCAACAGATGAGCACATAACTCATCAACCTTCAAGTTATATGACCTGAGGTAGAGATCTACTCCACCAAATTAGGTAGCTGGCTCTGCTCTCAAGTGCATGCACACAGAATTATATCAAGGTATTTTTAGTGTTTCTTATATAGTGTCTCAGCCAGGACCAGAGTGGAGTCCATCAGTGCTAGTACTATTCTTGACCCATCCATCCTTCATACCTGTTATGAACATCCTACCCTAAGAGGCTGATCTGGTGGCAGGAAGCTGTCCACAATACATCAACATTCCCCACATAACATTTCTCCAAGAAGTGTGGGATATGTAAATAGTAGGCAGGCGGGCTGGCTAGATAGCTCAGTGAGATGGACAGTTTGATTCCCCACTGTGCCTTGTAGGAGAAGAGCCAGCTTGTGTTGTGTTGGGCAAGCTACACAGTCCCGGAGTGCTCCAAGGAGAAGGGAATAGAAAATAGCTTCTGAGTACTCAAAACCTATAAAGCCTTGGAAAGGATCACCACAAGCTGGAATTTACTTCAGAGTGCATAGTAATAATTATTGTTTAAATGGTGGTCAACCACTGCTGGGGGGGGGGGACACCAACTGTAGTGGTCTAATTCATTTACAAATTGTCATGGACCCCTCAGGAATCTGTCTTGATTAGCCCACAAAAGTAGATCAGCAATGTCTCTTTTTTTGTAAAGGGGTGAGGGTGGGGCTGAGCATGATGGCTTTCTAAACCACCTCAGGGTTTCTAAAACACCTAGGTTTATATGAGGGACTTGCTGGTTCATATACCACCTCTACATCACATTTCATTCTTTAGGATTTGACAGACTGTGGAAATGAGAAAGTTGTTTACGTATATAAGTTATAACAAGTAGTGACCATTTTATTGAAACCTGAGCTTTATTAATTGCAATATAACAATGACAAGTACAAGAAGGTAACTTGATGGTTTATTTTGTCTAACATGCAAAAAAGGGTCTATTTTGTGGTTCATTTACAATTGCATACATTGGCTGAAATCCAGCACTAAGCTGCAACTAATAAGTTGCTCATTGAATCAGTGTAACTAACAGACAAGTTGACTCACCAAATCCCCACTGATTCAGTGGGACTATTCCATTTGTGACTTACTGTTAGATTTCAGTTACTGAATCTCACATTTCCCACTACCACAAAGTTTCAAAGGAAAAGGACACAATTCAATCAAGTTGATTTCTTATCTTAACGGAAGAGGTTTGTGCATGGGCTTAACTATCCTATTGAAATCTGTAGGGCAGGAAAGTGCATTAAAATTATTATGGAACAGCCTTGGAAATGAAAAACTCCATCCAAAAATCATGCAGAAGCTTTTCACCCAAGAGCAGAGTTAATGTCATTAATCTCAGGTGTGGAGACTGGTTTTCATTTTAGATGGATGAATTCAGTTTACTTTGTTTGCCTGTATTTGACTTCCAGGTAACTGGGTGACTTTTCCAATGCAGCATACATTTTCTGTTGCCAGTGAGATCACTTTCTTGCGGGTGGCAAAAATGGGTAGTAAAACACTGCCAGACACACAGCGATTTTATTAGGTCATGTTATGCTGACAAGTCCCAATGAAATGCCAGCCTCAAACAACATAAAGCCATGACTGTGTTTAAAGGTTACAGAAGGAATAATGTAATCTTCACAAACATCCCCCCCCAAAGACAGTCTAGCCAGGTTTCTTGAAAACAGTTTGGGAAAGCTTGTTTGTGTTTTTTTGACAACTCCAATAATCCTTTCGTTGGGTTGGTCATTCTGCATTCTGGCTGAGGGTTCTTGGAAGATGTAGTCTGAAAAGCAACTTTCCACAGGCTCTCCTCAAGAATCACCATCCTCAGGATTTGCAGGCTGCTATAGTTCTCCTTGGAATGAACGCTGAAGAAACTAGTGGAGCAACTTTAACAACAACTTAAAATATGCATCGTTGTATGTGCTTTGAATAATCTATAGGTCAGCCAATGGAGAATCCACGCTTCTTTAAAACAAAGTGTTTCCTAGGGGCCTTTTTTGGGATAAAGGTGGAATAAAAACAAAGTAAACAAACACACAAACAAACAAGGCTCGGTTGAAAAATGGTATTCACAAAAAGCTAAATAGAAATCTTCATAAGCAACATATCTTGGAGAACCAGATGTTTGAGGCAAACTGGGGACAACTGTTGAGCTGTGATTGCTAAGGACAAAAGGCTGAGTTTGGTAGAACTTGGGTTTGTTCCTGCAAGGTATTCTTTATGCTTTATTCTGAGCTGGCTAGGTCTGAGGGAACACAGGGAGGAGACAAGGAAGCATTTGTGCCATGAACCAGAATGAAGCAAAACAATTAATTGTGTTTCTTAGGCCCAGTGGGAAAATGCCTAAACTGGCAAAAATTAAAACTAGCCCTGTGTACTCTGTTTCTTTACCCCATCTACACTGGCATGCAGTTCCCCAAACCTTTCCCAAACTGGAATTCAGGCCCCAGGCTGAAAATTCCCACACCCCTACAATGCATAAAGAAAGTAAAAGAAGGAGGTGCAAGACAAGAAGCCAGACTAGAAAGCAGAACCTCTGCACTTCAACAGATTCATGCAATATCCATCCATTCATGTTGAGTTATAGGGAAATTTCTCTTTTTGGACTACAGTTCCTAGACTAAGTCAGCTAGGCTGGCGGCTGGCCATTGCTGGCAGGGGTATTCTGGGAGCTGTGGCCCCAAAAAGGAAACATATTGCACGCCAATAGTCCTGGACTGGAATTATAGTGATGCCCACATAAGGTTTGAATTACTTGGTCCAGTAATGGGGGCCAAATGACAAAGTGCCGGGATGTATCTTGACTGTGCAACTTGGGTGTGTGACGAGGTGCACAACCTAGCTGTGGCCTGGCCCCTCAGCAATTAGTTACAATTAACCACAGCAAGTTACACAAACCTTACATGAATACTAAGAGGAGTCTGGTCTTAAATATAATAACAACGGCAACAGAAAGGAAGACAAAGATAGCAGTAAATAAATGAACAAAAAAAAGCATCTGGGAAAGCAAAAGCACCTCCTATGCCCAAATCACCACCAGCGTTTGTTCTTAGGATTTTGGAGGCCACTGTTTATTGCACCCTGGCAGACAAGATGCATTAACTGTCACCTATGAGAAGAAATTCAAAGTAAATCACAGATGGAAATGGTATGTAACAATTACTCAAGTGTCAGAGGGAGAATAAACCATGAGGTGGCAGGGGAAAATCTGAAAAGGACATGAATGCTTTAGCAGGGGTGTGAAAACTGCCAAGCTGAAGCTCTTTAATATTCATCTTCGTCCGAGGGATAAAACAAAATAATCCAAGTGCAATGAGAATGCCCTGTCATTGACAATAATTGCCAGCGGCGCTCGGCAGCTCTGATCATTCGCCTTTTGTTTCACTTAGTCCGTCTTGGAAATATTCATCTTCTGCTGTGAGTTGCTAGGTTGCACTTCAATATTTCCATGTTTTGTGCATGTGCAAGAGAGAGGCACACAGAGAGAGAATGTGTGTGTGCACATTTCAAGGAAGAAAATCAGCTTAGACTAACTTTTCTTCCGACAGCCAAAGGAAATGAATCTCGGGCAACAGTGAAACTGTAACTAAGGAAAAATAAATTCCTTTTCAGAGCTGCATTTTATGAGGATCTCCCCCCCCACACACACAAATACATATCCACAATATAAGTATATATATTCTCAAAAGATGTTATTCTGCTATTAGTAGATACTTGTAGAAATCCTAGTGCATCCTCAAAAAAAAGTATGACCTGAACCTACAGTAGACAAAACACAGCCTGATCTTACACAGATATGGTCCCACCAGCTTGCAGTGGCCATATTAGCTGTGGGATTCTGGGCTGTACTGTGCAAAGAAGCAATTTGTTCCCATATGTGCACTTGTAGTGCCCAGATAAAAGAATGGGGAGGAGGTGTTGCCCGAAATCCTACTGCTTAAGTCACAATGAAAATAGGTCCAATTGAATCAATGGGGAGTTGGTGAGTCAACATCTCCAGTTTGGTTGACTCAATGGGCCCAGTCTAGTTGTAACTAATTATGCTAAGCCATAGGATTTCAGACATAGTGTGGCAATGCAACAATATTCCTTTCTGTGCCCAGTATACAATGCCTAAGTTCCTGATGGACATAGAAATGGCATCAGAGGTTACTTGAGGTTACTTGGAGAAGACTTCAAGTGCAGGAAGCTGGCAGAAAGCAGTCTTATCTACCCAAATAGCAAAGTTGTTTACCCTGGATATTCTGGGGTGAGACGTTTGAAATGTGTTAAGATGTGCGTGGGTCAGAGAGCCCTAGCAGGTGTTATGCTTTGATATCCAATGCTGGCATCCATTGATGTCTGCTTTTGTTATCAGTTTACTCACTAGTGAGGCACTTTGTTATCATTTTACCAATTAATGAACTATAAACATCCAAGAAGTTGACCATACGGAGGTATGTTTGCAAACAGATGCACCATCCAAGAAGGGCAGCTGGGGATTTAAGCCACTGCTGAGCTTCAGTGTAGACCAGACTCTGGAGAGGTGCTGGAGGTAGCTGACACAATTCTTCATGGGCTCTTGGAATGCAGAAGGGACATAAGGTTTCTCTCTGCTTTACTGTTTTACTGCTTATGCTTTCCACTTTACTGTCTCTTGTCTCTTTAATAAGGATTTGTACCTTCTTCTCCATGGATGTGTTCATAGTCACCAAATTCCAAAAGAACCTCTCATCAACCTTGGCAAGACAGCACCTAATGCACATATACATCTGAATGTCAATGAATATTGCAATGGTCCTCTGGTCCCCATTGAGCTGGAGGAGGAGCCATCCTGACACCACAAAAAGCATTATTTATCTAAAAGTAGATCCCCATTGACTTAAAAACCAAATAATCACAATTGATTGAGATTACAGCTGCTGTGGGAATGACAGCAAAGATTCCCATGTATATAGACATAACAGCCTTCCAGATGTTTTGGACTACATCTCCCATCATTCCTCACCGCTGGACATAGTGACTTGGGCTGATGGGAGTTGCAGTCCACCAATATTTGGAAGGCTACAAGTTGCTGAGCCCTGGGATATGCTTCTCTTGTGGCTTGCATGAAGATGGTAGCTTCAGGTACAAGCACATCTCCTGGGTTTAAACTGCAGGTTCTTTCTCAAACCACAGTTTGCCAGCATGACTGGCCAACTCAAGACAGTTCAGTCCCATTTCAATCTAAATGAAGGATCTAGACCAAATTCCTTGAAGCAAAATCCTTTACTATAGGAGTGAGGGAACCTTAGGCTAAATTCCAACTAGGGTCAGGTGGTCTATAAATTTGTCCTGGAGTGCACATCAAGTTCAGGAACTTGTTTGTGTGCCACAACTGGGGCTTCAACCCAAATGAATCAGGACCGATGTTCCTTCTAAGCTACGCGTGTGTGTGCACGTGCAGAGCTCCATCGGGGCTGTGCACCAGCAGCCGAAGTTGGCTCCCATTTAGTTCCAGTTCCAACCAGAAGCGCACCCCCACGAAAATTAGAGGGAATATTGGTCAGGACCCTCGAAAATCAGCAGCCTGACTCACATGGAGGGCCCCCACAAAGAGCAGAGGGGGCCCTCCTCACACTTGTTACATTCTACTTGTAGGAGAGTGACACCAGTTGAAACAGAAAGGGTAAGGCTATGGAACTCCCCTCTGTGTGTAGTAAATATACAGCTTTAATAATGACTGAGGTACCCAGTGTGAAGTAATGGACTAGGTCTCTGTAATGGAAACTCGCTGGGGAATGGAGCTGGTAAACCACTCCTTAAACACCTCACTTACCTTGAAAACCCTATTAGGGCTGCTATAATTCAGTTCTGACTCCATGGCACATAACAAGAAATAATGGCTGAACAGGGCTTAGGTTGGCCCTACTGGGCAGGGGGGAGTGACAGAGCAGGGCACACCATAATTCCCATTGCAATGTGGAAATGCAAGAAGTGTACATGAGATCCAGGCCTTAATCCTAGCTCTAACTCAAAGCATTGGAATTCTCATAAGAATATGAAAATATATCCCACAACTCACTGAAGGCAAGGTTTTTGTTTTAATTCTGGTGGAGGCAGGATAAAATGAGGACATGAACTCATAAGATACAGACTTCTTCTTGCTCATATTGTGCTATAGTTAATTTTAATGACTTGGAGCTGCTATGAGGCACTCCACAGGATGAGCAGCATGTGGAATGAGGCACTGGACTATTGTACCAGCAATAAATTATGATTTGCAGCAAATCTATGTCCCCATTTTCAAACATCTCAATCATAGCAGCATTAATATGCAGGCACATGCCTTTAATATCCAGTATAGATTGACAGAGCCATATGCACAACCACCACATATGGTATTTCTGGAATGTGGCAAATTAGAGACAACTAAGGGCACTCTCTGGGTATTTCTTCTACAGGAAGAAAAATAAAATTTCACAGGCGCCCACTATATGGCAGTGATGTGTTACAAGGAGACTTCAAGCAACAGATAGCCCTAGAAACCCATACCCTCCATCCCATGGAATTTCAAAAGGAGTCTTAGGCTACAGTTGCTGTGCTGGTACCAATGAATTACCCTACCAGTGTTATAGAATCAAGAGTTCAGATTCTGAGGAATGCTGCCACTCACTAGTGGTGAGCATGCCTTGCATGAAAAGACTCCCAGATTAAGCTCCTAGCATTTCCAGCTGAGCTTGGAGTAAGAGCTGCCAGTCAGTGTCAACCAGAATAGCTTAGAAGGATCATGGGTCTTACTCAGTATCAGGCAGCTTCCTATGTTCCAGACATCCACATATTCTTCATGCAGAAGTTTTCAAGTGATGTTCTAGGAAATCCAGAGGTTTTCTGGATACATGGCAGGGTTTCCTCAATGAAATAATCTGCAACCTACTTCTTCAAAATACAGCTTGTTCATTTTCCCCCTGTAATACACTGTAATGAGAGAGTTCTGGGGACACTTTAGGATGTACCTCGTGGGTTCCCAAAGAGCAACATTCAGACCCAGGAAGCAGGACTAACACTCCACATAAATAGCCTATGTAATCTAGAACATGCCCCAGAATGTTCTAGAATGCTTATGGGTTACCTAGCACACTCAGGGGTTTCCTGAAAGGAAATAATTTGAGAACTAATCAGGTTTCTTATCCTAAAGTGCCCCCTTGTGTTTACATTGTGAAAGAAAGTTAATTTTGTGGAAGTTCATAGTAGACAAGCTGCTGAAAATTTCTTGGAAGGTGATCAAAAAATGTAAATCACAGTTCTGAAAACTGCAGTAGTTTGTCTAACAGCAAACACATTTGATACCATGACAAGAATGAAATGGCACTTCAGCATGGCCTACATGTCAAGGGCCGCTTAGTCTCACTCAACTAAAGCAGCTCTTTTTAAAAGTTTGAAGAGACATTATAATAACCTTTCAAGAACAGGGAGAAGAGAAGACTTGGTATACCAAGTAATATGCAAGGGTGAGAGTTATCACCTGCTTGAACAAGAGCAATACGTTTCTATCAACAGACATAAGCTTCCATTCTGCAAATCAATACCAGGGAATTGAGAAGATTAAATGTGTTCAATGAGCTGCACATTAGAGTTAATCTCAAAGTCAGGCCTCTGGTAAACTTGCTTCTGTCTGATAGCATGTACTGTACTCTCACAGAAAGTAATAAGCCGATGCCAAGAATAGGAAAACCACTATTGATAAGGATGCCTCATGAACTACAGTGACTGAACTGGCTCAGGAAAGATAAGCAAAATTATTCAGACACAGCATATTTTCAAGTTTTCTTAGTCCACTACTTTGAGATGGCAGGAATTATTCTGCCTTGGTTTTAATTCATATTGAGTGTCTGTTGAGTGCCCAGTTTTGTGTAGAGCATAGAGTAATGGACAAGGACTCAGGAGACCTGGGTTTAATTCCCGGGCTCTGCCATGGAAACTTCTGGGGAGCGGGGGTTGGAACTTGTTCCTATACACCAATATTGATAAATGCCTACAATAAGCCACAAAAATCTGTCTATTAGCACATGTAATCCACTCAGATATTTGGGCATTTGATATTCCAATCTGTGCTCTATGAAATCTTAACCAAAATGGCTCTTATTGTGCCGAGTTTTAAAGACCAACTTGTCCCATGGGGCAGTCATTAAATAGCTCAGATAAATTCCTTTACTCTAGAATGAACCCATGAATCCCATAAACTGTCATGGCTGCAATCATATGCACTCGTAGGTGGGAATATGCTCCACAGAACAATGTGGGTCTTACTAGTAAGTGAGATACATATAGGAGCCTGTGATGAGTCTACACATCTGTACAATCATCCTAATAAAAAGGACTATGAGATAAAAGTATTATGGGGCCGCTCATGAGCTTCCTAACCATTCTTTTTTGTGCCATGCCCTCTTTCTTTTACAAAATTATAGTAATTTCCTCTGATCATACCTTTCATATATCTTTTACTTTGCTCAAAGCCACCACTATTAAAGTAGCTCTGCTACATATGTAATTCAGTCGCTTCTTCAGGCAAAACACTCTCCCTTTCTTTTTGAGGGGCAATAACTCATGTGGTTTCTTTAGGGCATCAGGTTCCCTTCACAGCTTGGAATTTTTCATGCTCCAGTTTTGTTTTTGGGGTATTATTTTTAAACAACCAAGTTCTAATCAGTGAAATGCCAACATTTAAATACTTTGTACTCATGAAAAGAAGTGGAGGTACAAATAGATCTGTAAGATGCTACGAGCGATGTGAATCCCTTTTAGAAGGCTGACTCATAAAAGTACAAATATGATTAATGCCAATTTGGTTGGTCTGACATTTCTGGAGCATCTGTTTATCCACCTAATCAGACACTTAGCACAGTGGCATCAGAACACCTTAAAGTTTCAAATTTATATTTAAAATCTGCCTGGCAATGTCACCAGTATACTCTATTGGGACTTTATAAAACTGATCTGACAACTTCTGTATAAATAGAAGATAACCAAAGCTTGGGGAAATCATTTTTGGCAGGGAGGGGCAACTCAGCCATTTCCCTCAGGGTCAACACATTTTGCATCATAAGGACATAAGAAGAGCCCTGCTGGATCAGACCAAGGACCCATCTAGTCCAGCTTCCTGTATCTCACAGTGGCCCCACCAGATGCCTCTGGGAGCACACGAGACAACTAGATACCTGTCTCCTGATACACCTCCCCTGCATCTGGCATTTTGAGGTACCTTTCTTCTAAGCCTGGAGATTATACATTTCCATCATGGCTTGTAAACTGCAATGGACTTTTCCTCCAGGAATTTGTCCAATCCCCTTTTAAAGGCATCTAGGTCAGATGGCATCACCACATCCTGTGGCAAGGAGTTCCACAGACTGACAACATGCTGGGTAAAGAAATATTTTCTTTTGTCTGTTCTCACTCTCCCAACACTCAAATTGAGTGGATGTCCCCTGGTTCTGGTATTGTGTGAGAGGGAAAAGAGCTTCCCTCTATCCACTTTATCTATCCCCCGCATAATTTTATACATCTCAATCATGTCCCCCCTGAGGTGCCTTTTCTCCAGACTAAAGAGCCCCAAACACTGTAGCCTTTCCTCATAAGGGAGGTGTCCCAGCCCAGTCATCATTCTAGTCACTCTCTTCTGCACCTTTTCCAGTTCCACTATGTCTTTTTTGAGGTGCGGCGACCAGAACTGTACACAATACTCCAGGTGCGGCCTTACCAGCGTTTTGTACAACGGCATTATAATGTTGGCTGTTTTATTTTCAACCCCCTTTTTAATGATACCTAGCATGGAATTGGCCTTCTTCACTGCCGCCATACACTGGGTTGACATTTTCATCAAGCTGTCCACCAGCACACCAAGATCTCTTTCCTGATTCGTCATGGACAGCTCAGAACCCATTAGCTGATAAATAAAGTTTTGATTTTTTGCCCCAATGTGCATTACTTTACATTTTCTTATATTGAAACGCATTTGCCATTTAGTCACCCATTCTCCCAGTTTGGAGAGATCCTTCTGGAGCTCTTCACAATCCCTTCTGGTCTTCACCACCCAGAAAAGTTTTGTGTCATCTGCAAACTTGGCCACCTCACTGCTTATTCCTGTCTCCAGGTCATTTATGATCAGGTTGAAAAGGACTGGTCCCAGGACAGATCCATGGGGCACACCTCTTTTCACCTCTCTCCCTGAATCCTTACATTGATTCCTTCCCCAAAAGCTTACACTTGAAAATTGTGTATAGAAAACTTATGCATAGGTGATGACATTAACATACAAGGCCCTAAACAGTTTGGGACCTCAATACTTGGCAGAACGCCTTCTTCCAATGAGTTCTGCCCCCCCTACTCATACATCCCAGGTAGGGCAGTTGAGGACATTGACCCCAAGAGCAGCCTAGAAAGAAAAGAACAGGAATCTGGCCTTCTTGGCGGTTACACCATGTCTTTGGAATCAATTCCCACCCAATATTTGGCTGGCCCTTCACTGGCTACCTTTGAGAGATCATTGAAAACTTGGTTATTCAGACAGGCCTTCCAGAAAATTCTATCAACAGAACACAGAGTATTTACCAAGTCTTAAGTTAGTGATTCCACCATCTTGACTGCTTTTGTTAAATATTATTGTTTTGTGTTGTAATTTTAAGTTTATAATGTTTCTAATTTATGATGTTTAGTACATGTTTATCCTTTTATATTATTTTGATGTGCATTTTATTTTAATTTATTGCTGTTGATTATTGTTCTTATGTTTTGTTGTAAAGTGCCCAAAGTGGCCTTGGTAGCCAGATGGGCAGTATAAACATGGAAGGAAGGAAGGAAGGAAGGAAGGAAGGAAGGAAGGAAGGAAGGAAGGAAGGAAGGAAGGAAGGAAGGAAGGAAGGAAGGAAGGAAGGAAGGAAATGTGCACATTACAAACGTGTGCAAAATACTATGTGAATATACTTTAGTTAAATATGCATGCTCTCACTCTCCCAACACAGAAAATATGTATGATTCTGTCATTGTTTACAATGCATATACATATGCATATGCATAAGTACCTCTGAAGAAAATATACCAAGAAAGAAACAGATCTTGTTTGATTTTAACTTACAGAACTGGCCACAGACTGCATTTATAGGTGCCAACTTTAGAGTTGTAGAGCTCCATATACATCATATTGCCTTTAGGAATAGTTTTATAAGGAGATCTCTTCCACCAATCCATATAACATGGAGCCAAGGGACTGAATTCCAAATCTGAGACGATGTCAAGGGTTGCAGTCTAGGAGTGGGTGCATTTAAGGTCATAGGTTGAAGCTAAAGCAAAATGATTCAGGCACAGCCTAAATCTGGCTAATTTGCCTCAGTGTGACAGCTTTCAAGCATGTAAACCTTGCCAGTCTGCAAACAAGAGCACCTATGTCTTGCAAAACCTTGTCAGTCTGCAAATGAAAGGTTCTATTGCCTGGATAACACGCCAAGGCTGCAAACCAGAGCTCATTTCACTGCAAAAGTTTCTGGGACTGAAATAGTGCATATTTCTAATCACTAATCAGGGTAAGGACCAGAAGAAGTGTATGGGAAACCACCCTAATGGCATTAGGCCCATAGACCCAGAGGGTCCCATTGATTCCTTACAAGAGTCTTTCCCAATCAATCTATTTCCTTATTTATTTATAAATATGATTTACTTTAATTGGAGTGATTCTGTCTTTGCCCACACATGGTCCAAACCTGTGATCCAGAAAGATCATGACAACAGACCAATATGATTATTAACACATTTTAAGTTGGTACAGATGCTATTTTGTTAAGTTTAAGTTGACAGATTCGACTGAGTTGAATTCAGTGGTGTAGTCAATTGACCCCTCCTGCAAAACCACCCTAACCCTTTATATCTTATTGGGATAGATGTTTTCCTCTCCAGTTCAGAGTGCTTTCCCATTTGGGTGAGTAATGGATCTTGCCCTCTTACTTGCCTGCCGGTCAGCCTTCTTGTCCTAAGGATGGTGTGGGTGTCTCCGGTCTTTGTCTGTACATGTGTACAAGGTGTTAACCGAAATGCACAAAAGGAGGAAGACACCTGAAATCTAACTTCATTTTTAACATGATTTCTGAGAAATGTCCCAGTATTCATGTGTTGACTTTCAGCATTATGTATCCTGCTGAAAAGATTTATTTCTCAAAGCACAGTGCTCACTACGGCCTTCTTGACTGAACCAATATGACATCTTGTACGCATCACTTTACACAAAGCTGATTTGTTGTTTCCAGGAGTCTTGTGTTGACTATTCATGACAATATCAAAAATCATTTCCTGGATACCACTGGGGCGGGGAGGAAACAATCTCTCTTTGTGGATCAAGTTTGAATAAAGTATTAACATGCTCAGGATAATCCGCTCTAATGCAACTCTGGAAAACTAGAGGAGGTAGCATTCACTTAAACATTCTTAGAATCTTAGAATAGAATAATTTTAGAATAACCTTAGAACTGCAGAGCTGGGAGGCACCCTATGAATTATTGAGTCCATCCCCTGTCAAGAAGGCACAGTGGTGAATCAAACTCCCAACCTCTGGCTCTGCAGCCAGATGCCTACACCACTGAGCAGTTACAGCAACATTTTGAATATTCTCCATTAAATCTTTTCAGACTTTCAAAGAGAAAGGAATACCACAGTAATGCTTAAGGGGCAATGGTATAGTGGTAAACTTTGAATTGCAAATGTGAAATAACTGTGGCCATACATCCCAAAATCCAAGAAGTTGCATTGATCCATACTGAGTGTGTGTGCCTATATGCACACGCAGATGGCATCATGTGTACATGCAGCATCCCCACAGACATATCAGTTGAAGATTTCCTGGGAGTTTAATTTCCTCTCCCAAAAGCAAGAAGAAACACTTCACCCAAGTTACAGTGAGGCTCACAGCTAAGCTGTCATTTGAGGAGCAGAGAAACGCATGACAGGTGACACATTTGTCTCTGCTAATCAAAAAGCCCTAAGACCTAAGTGCCCTGATTCTACTACACAACTGGCACCCTAGAGAATTTAAGCAAGGGTAATTGATCCCCAAGACAAGACAGGACAAGACGAGACTGGTGGCCATCCAGAAGTTTTCTACCTTCAACTCCCAGCAGCTCTAGTGGCACAACCAGTGCTGAAAGATTAGAGGACCTGCAGTAGACATAATCCAAAAAGCCACATTCCCCATTTTGCCCTATTTCAACTATGTGGGTTTTGTTTTTACACTCCTATGTCATATGGAGAAGATAGGAACAATGTGAGATACCCCGTCTCCTGTCACATGCACAGAACTACAATGCATAAAATGTTTGGATGGGATTTGGGAGGAAAGCGGTTCAAGTTTCTATGAGTGACCAAATGTTTAGACACAGGATATTTCATTGCTTATCTACACTGTAAATAGAGTGGAACGGGCTTTGACCCAGGGTACTGAAATGGAGAAGTACAAAAATTTACTGCTGGAAGCTAATGAATCCAGCCGTTGCTATTTGCTGCTGTAAGGGCACCTTACCCTAGGCCCATGCACTGCCACCAAATGCTCCTACCCAGGCAAGAGGAAACACAAAATGGGAGAGATTGGCACACAACCAGTAGAGTTGCTGCACACTCAAACCCAGACATTCTTTTCATTCCTCTGACCTCTCCCTGCGTTTGCCAATCTCGTATAAACCAGTCTTCATCAACAGGACAGCAAAGTCCTGCATGCCAAAATTGCAGCTCAGCTGCATAAGTTTGTCTGGAAGAAACAATCGCTTGCTTTAGCCTTCCAAACATGCAGACCTTGGCTACTGTCTATGCATCCTGGATGTTAAAGTAGAATTTCATGTTGCCCAATGCACGGGGAGATGAAACCATTCTCAGGGCAAGAGGCCACATTTTGGATCTAACATTGGCCAGTAGCACTGCCTAGAATATTATACATCTGTGCTTTGTCTCTGGTGTGGACTTGTGAACATAAACTCTCAGCACTGATGGTTCAATCAAGAGAGAGAGGAAAAAACAAAGCAGGGAAGGTTCAAAGAATATAAGCTGATGTTAAGCACAACACAGATGCCAAAGTGCTCAATGTTCAAATTCCATTAGAAATTATGTCCATCAAGAGCGGTGAGTGAAGTGGCCAAGCCTTGGCATGGCTCTGATATCTATTATGCTGTGGAAAGCAGAACATATGGCTTCATTTCTGGCTGTGCGGGGTAGCTTCATGTTTTAGTAACTGGGATGGCATTGCCAACCTGCCAGATGTTGCTTACTTAAGGAATTGCCCTGCATTCGAGAAGTTCACCAAACTGGTCCAGTTGCTTCCCAGAATTCCACAGTGCATTGTATTCTATAAGCCATTGTCTCCAAAGTTCCGGCATGCCTTTAATGCTGGATTTTGGTCTGGGAGGCAGAGTGTGGGAAATGTTCTGAAAGATGGTGGGCTGAGTAATGAAATGCCCAGTGAGAGAAAGTACAGAAAAAAATGCATCCAGGTACTTTCCTTGAAAAAAGGAACTCATATCTGTTGCAGGAAATCACCAGCATGCTATGCAGCCATGTGCAGGGGCATGTAAAATAAGAATGTGGAGAAGATAGATCTGGATTTAGCAATAGGTCTCTGGGGGATTTGCAGTAGATCCATGAGGATTTCTGACTCTCAGCTGTATAGCAATAACATTACATTAACAACAGACTTCCTCTCTTCCTTGCCTCCCTAACGTATACTTCTGGGGGGGGGGGGAAAGGAACCCAAAGCCACAAAGGGTGGATTTTGTGTGGAAGTACCATGAGTAGTGTTCATTTCTGGTATTCGGTGGTGGGTGGGTGGGTGCGATTCTGTGGCTCAGGATACTTCTGTTCTGTTTTGGATGAGGAGCCAATAAATGGATTTCATGGTTTTGGAAGAAAACCACAACAATGAAATATGTCCAAGTATCCTGAAGTCGAGCGAACCTCTGAGATAAAACACCCAGTAATGTTCAGTGTAGTGGGTAAACTCTGTGGTCTGACTTTAACCTGTCCTCAGGCCTAGCCCATTATCAAAGGGCCAGAAGCCATTCGTTTATATAATAGCAAAAGGAAAGGCAATCCTACAGATCTTTTCTTTATACATTGCTAATCTATCATTCCATGTCCCTGACCTTGGTGCTGAAAGTAGTAGCTAAAGGAAGCATCTCAGAAAGCTACCACACTGGTTTAGAAACAATAATGAGACATTGACTGGAAAGATATAAACTGTAAGAACTGCATGGCAACCAAGTTTCTAAAGTTTGTAATTTAACCTTTCCCAAGCCATCGCACTCTGGATGTGTTGGGCTGCTTCTGTCATTCTGAGTGAGCACAGCAATAACCATGCACACTGGGAGTAATAGGCAATGTAGTCCAAAATACCTGGAAAGTGCCACTGTAAGGAAGGTTTATACAGCACCACAAATGCCTGACTCTCATTTCTAAAAACTCCCTTGTGAATTTTCTACCCAAAATGATCAGTAACAAGTTCAGTAAATGTATTACAAAAACAAGAACCAGTGTTTCATTTATACAGTGCAAAATACATTGGTAGAAGTTTGATTACGTTTGATCTGAGAGAGAAGGAGCTGCCAGGATTAAGAAGACAAGGAAAGAGAAAGCAAAAAGAAAAGAAAGTGACTTCCAACAGCATTCAGGCTGGCAAAAGGAGGTTCATTCTTGCTGCCTCATCAGGTCAGTTGCCCAGAATAGTTTTGGATTATTGAATATAAATGAAAGATCTCCTAGCACGTCTGCTTGAGCTCTTTAAGCCATTTTGCATGGATTATGTCTTTGACATGACATTTGGGAATAATCTCCATTTTAGGAATAGAATCCGTGTTTTTTTAAAGAGCACCTTTTTGCATAATGTTTTAACGCCTGTATAAGTTTAACAACATTTATTTTTACGGTATTTAGTACAGTCAGAATAAATGATATTTTGAAGAGGAGGCAATCAGGGGTTGATTCAAGGAGAGCAGAAACAAACCCTGCTCACTGGCTCTGTTCCTACAAGGTTCAAGTCCCTGTTGAGGTATGATACTTACTAGCTGATTGTGGGCCAGTCACACACTCTCACTGGATAGCTCAGTGGTTTAGGTATCTGGTTGCAGAGTCAGAGGTTGGGAGTTCAATTTCCCATTGTGCCTTCCTGACAGGGGATGGACTCAATGATCCATAGGGTCCCTTCCAGCTCTGCAGTTCACAGGGGATACAAGACGGCAGGAGGAGAGCTCTCCGTAGCTCATTAGAGGAAAGGCAGGATGTAAGCATGACTAGTAAATAAATACATAAATAATACCTAAAACAGTCAAAAGAATATTCATAGTAATTAAAGCCCAAAGTATTATTGAAGAGCAACATTGTATCTGTTCACTAGAGGTAATCAGGGAGATAATCATGTGGCTTTTAAGTGGCCATTACACATTATGGGTGTTATGGTAAATAAAATAAAGAAAGAATACAAATGAGAAATAATGAGAACAAAAGTAAAATCTTCTGTGTTGTGCCAAAAACTAGAATATCAACTGACAGGGTCTCACCACTATTGAACAGAGATGTTCAGCAAACTTGTAGAGAAGGAGGCAGTACTTAGGTAACCTGTACCCAGACTATTTAAAGCTGGCTGGGCAACTCAATGAGTTGATCAGGAGTTCAATTCCCCACTGAGCCTCCCAGGGAAAAGAGCCAACCTGTGGCTCCTTGGGCAAGCTGCACAGTCTGAAGGTGCCCACCAAAGAAGGGAATGGTAAGCCACTTCCGAGTACCCTCTACCTAAGAAACCCTTTCAAGGGTTGCCATAAGTCAGAACTGATTCGATGGCACTCAGTTATGATTAAACTATTTAGGACTTTGCAAACTGAGACTGAAACTTTAAATTCAACCCAGAAATAAACTGTCAGCCAGTGCAAATGAAACAGCGTTGGCACAATGAGGGACCGTATATGCCCAGGACCCTTCCCAGGTTTTAAGATGTTCAGGGCAAGCCTTTCTCTCAGCCCTACAACCCACACAGGTGGTGGAGGTGAGAGATGGCAGTGAAGACACACACACTGACCGAACATTTGTATGATCCTGCACTTAACTGAAAAGCAATGATCCCTCTCCTGGTTTATTTCATTAGTGGGACCAGACCCTCAGATGGAAATATGTATCAGTGGTTCATATACATTTTCCCTAATGAAGTATTTTTAACGTAGTATTTTGGTATGCAGTTTTTCTTCTCACATTCACATGTTCATACCCATTTTTCCCATTGATTAGTGAGTTGGTCAGAAGTTTGATTGTGCATATTATTAAAAGAAACATCTCATATGTACAAATTTCCAAGGCAAGGTGCATGTTGATTTGCCACAAATCTCAGGAGATATTTCTGCCTAGATTTTCAGCTTCAAGAAATTGTGTTGCTTCTTCACCCACAGCCCTTTACAGTATTATGAATGGGGACAACTCTTCTGTCCATCTTAGCCAGTACAGCCTTACTATCTATCTAAGGCTGTAACAGCATGGAGGTTGACTTGAGAGGAAGTCCCTTTGAGTTAGTAACACTTGCTTTAAATAAATATGTTTAGGATCACGAAATATGGTTTTTAGTGAAATGGGACATAACGGAGTGGGGGACATTAACTACAATTTAGGCAAACAGGTACTGATGGGAGTAAAATTGAAGCAGGGTCTACAAACCAATGAATCATACAACTTCCGTCTGAATAAATGGAACAAAATATCTACCACACAAGCCGGGAAAGTATGTGTAGTATTCTAACACTGACAAATGCTTCTGCAAAAGATATTTAATCCCCTATAAAGAAAAACTTCCTTAGCTGATGAACAAGCCCATTTCCTTTCATGGACATCCCTGCTATTCCACCTCAAGGTTCTGGGAGATTAAATTTGGATCCTGACAAACCAAAGATCTCATCATTTCATAAAACTAGTCAGCTATGGCCGCATTAACCATCAGTTCAGAAAATTAAGTTCCAGCATGCGGGTACTTCACCATAGCCAGTATGCGCAGTATATTAAGTGCCATGAAGAAAGAGTGTCTGTCCATACCCTGCCAGGATATAAAAAGGATGGGATGGTTTTGAAAAGTGCCTTTTTCATTTATCTGCTGTACATTTGTTCCAATATTGCCTCATCATCTATAAAACTGTAGCGCTCTGGACGAGGTTCAATTCATTCCTTTTCATTCCTCTGAAGCTTCCATTTGTTATATGTATAGGCCAGGTGAACTTAACTTCAGCAGCTCCCTTTTTAAGTATTCATCCTGCCTGTGAATGACAGAGCCACTTGCTTGTCACTACACTGCCTTGGTTATCAGAAGACTTGGTGGTTTCGTCTTAACTGCTAAAATCCCTGGGGACACAGGGGGGGAAAGCAGTCCCCATACAACATAGGCACCTTCCATGAGCATTCATGGATACCAAGCAGTTTTTAGCTATAGTGTATTGCACATAATTTGTGGCAGAAAAAGTCCCATCACTTCATAGTAGATTTCTGGACAAGGGACTGATCATTTGAATCCATACTAGGTGAACATGTATATTCATCATAATGTTGTTTATCAAAGACTGATGCTCGTTTGTTTCAAAAATGGTGGTGTTCATTCTTCTTTCTCATTGCTATTAGAAGCATCACTTTTCAGGTAATCTGCATAGTAAGGTAGGCAGGCTATCCCCTATTGCCTATGAATGCAGTTGCTCCGTCTCCCCATCATTTCTCCTGTGTGGTGGGATCACCATGTAGATCAGATAACATGTAGGAGACATTTTATCTGGTCTACATGGTGATCCCACCACACAGGAGAAATGATGGGTTTCTGGTCCCAAGAAAACAGGTGGGGGAGTATGTTTTTCAGCATGGAGGCCAGAATCCAATCTGAGAAGGCTTTTGTGAGTACAGTTAAGAGTGGGTGGGGCCAAAGCAAGAGGGCGGAGCCAGATATAATCCTTATCAATTTGAACATTTTTCCCACTAAGCATACACAGCACTGTTTAGTTCTATGTGCATCTAGCCAGGGTAAGTCCCAATGTAATAGTAAAGCATGGATTAGTTCTGTGTAATAGTTTTCTTGCTCGTGAAGCTGAGCTCTATTCAGGGCAACAGCTTTCTGGCCCACGAAGTTCAACCCACTTTTGTACAGGATATTTAAATGTGAATTTTAAATGTTAAAAATTCAATTTATTTTTAACACTCTCCTTTTTTTTTTAATTGATTAGAGACAACAGTAAAGGAAGGGTGGAGAATCCACATGAGTCACAGCCTTCCTCATATCTGCATTAGCTCCATTTTTTCCTCCTCATCAGATCACAACAGCTATCATCAACAGCTGCCTTGAAGCAATTAGGCCATTAGCCAGTACATGAAGGTATCTGGTTGTGGATGATTGCCCTGTCCACCCATTTGTGCTACAAGGTGAGTAAGGTGGGGAGGGACCACTACCCTTATGAAGATGGTGTTAGGACTTCACTTGTGTCCAAATGTTTTCAGGGGGACAGGTGTGTTACCCTGTTGCAGCAAAAAGACGAAAAAGTTTTGAGGTACCGGTAAAATTAAGAAATTTTATTTGACAGATGTTTTTGTGGACTGAAGTCCAAATGATGAGATGTGGCCTATCAATGCAGGCTGAAATCCATGAAACTTATGCCAAATAAACCTTAATACCCAGAATCCTATTAGTGTTCATGTTAAGTTAAGTTAATGTGTAGCCTGCATAATTAACTTGTAAACCACCCAGAGAGTACTTTAAGCACTATGCTTTAAGATTGTGTAACTTGCTGTGGCTAATTGCAGCTAACTGTCAAGGACCTCACAGATGTCTTGATCACATGTCTGGTCATGTACCTGTCTATGCAATCAAGATGCACTCTAGCACTCATCAACCAGCTGCAATTAGCCATGATTAATTGGTTCAATAGCTCAGTGAGTTAGGTATCTGGTTGTGGAGCCTGAGATTGGGAGTTCAATTCACCACTGTGCATCCCAGAAGAGCCACCAGCTCATGTGGCCTTGGATAAGCTGCACCGTCACAAGATGCCCCCAAACTAAGGGAAAGTAAGCCACGTCTGTGTACTCTATACCTGGAAAACCCTGAAAAGGGCTGCCTTAAGTTAGAACTGTCTTGACGGCACACAATTATTAGTTACACAATGCAAACTCCAATAAGATTCCAGCTCTTAATGTCCAAGGTGCCACAAGAATTTGTATCTGGGAGACATGTGTTGATGACCTCATCTGCTCTTCTCCCGTACTTGAGTGATGCTGGTCCACTTTCTCTGCTTAGTCCTCAAAATAAAAAGTAGATACAAGCAGACATTTATACTCGTATGAGTGAGAAATTCCTGGCTTTTTCTTTCTGCCCTCCATGTTGCAATTTTTGAAAAATCCTGGGTTTTTTTTTTTTGAAGAGCCAATAAGTGATTTGCCTTTTTAAAGTGAACAGTGCCACTTAGCTTTTCTTCCAACCTTCTACACTGCTAAGGTGGCTGGGGTTTTTTTTAATGGTTAAATCCATGAATTTGTGTATTCTCTCCATTACCCTGAGCATAACAGCGGGAGACAGTTGTTACTAATTATGCACCATCCTTGAATAATTATAGCTCTCATCAGCAGAATAAAAATCCTAAATAATGAAGGGAGGCAGATTTAAAATGTATGATGGATCACAGATCCACTGTAATGCTGCTTGCCTCTTAAAGACAATACTAATCTTAACATAAAAAGCCGTGTCTTCTTCCACTAAGCAGATTTGCTGTTTCTTAGCTGGAAGGCTTTGTTCTGATAGGCTTATCATGGTGGAATGTACTGCAAAGAGTCATGAATTTCGGCACTGTTATACTGTAGACTGTCTATTGTCATAGCTATCATCTCTAAGAAGTGTTGCTGAAGATGTAGGATTCATATTTGCATTGATCTGAGACATGAAAGGCTAATGCAAACTTATTTTTAATAAGTGAAATGCTCTTAATTTTCACAGCACTTGCAACAACAAAGCTGTAATATGATGGGGATTCTTTGTCTATGAAACAAAGGATCTATTTCTCAAATCATGTTTTCCCTAGCATAATAGAGTATATGTGTACACACTTAAAAAGCACAGCTAAAACATCCATGGCAGATGGCCTTCCAACTTCTGTTCAAAAACTGCCAATGAAAGAGAGCCCATCTCCTTCTGAAGTAGCCCAATCCCTTGTCAAACAGCTCTTACTGTCAGGAAGTTCTTCCCAATGTTTTGTTGTCATTTCCTGTCCTGTAATGTGAATCCATTGCCACAGATCCGGCCCTCTGAAGCTGAAGAAAACAATCTGGTTCCACCTTCCATGAGACAGCCTTTAAAATATCAGAAGCTGGCTTGGAGCAGTCTCTGGGCAGTTGACAGCATAATTAGGCAAGGAACACTTTGCCCCCACCCCCACCCAGCAAGCTGGGTGCTCATTTTACCCATGAAAGCCTGAATCATCCTTGAGTCGGCAATCCGAACCTGTCAGGATTAAACTCAGGTTGTAAGCAGAGGCTTGACTGGTACTGTAGTTTAACCGCTGTGCCATAGGGCTCATAATATCACATCTCAATCTTCTTTTCTCCAGGCTAAACCTATTCAACTCCCTCAACTGTTTCTCTTAAGGTTGTTGTGGTTTTTTCAGGCTGTTTGGCCGTGTTCCACAACAACCATCGGATCCCGGCCATAAAAGCCTTTGAGAACACATTGTTTCTCCTAAGGCTTAAGTTTCCAGAACTTTTACCATATTGGTCACCTTCCCATGGACACATGAACAAAATAAAAATCTGTTCTCTTAAACTGTGTTGCCCAGAACTGGATCCAGTATTCCATGTGAGGAAGAAGCATACAGAACTACTTTAGAATCTATTAGCAAAACAAAATGCATCATACATCTCCCATAAATATAATTATGTATGATCATTTAAACTTAATATTTTTTGTTTTCTTAAGTGCTTGAAAACTACCTTCTGTATCTCTCATGCATTGTAACAGTTTGTTCTATTACTGTCCATCAACAGGATCCATTTGTACTTGTGCAGTCTTTTAAAATGATGTGGGGGGGGCTTTTTAATACAGCACAGGTTCTGCTTTGTCAAGCATTAGTTAACAGAAACTCCTCACCTACCCACCTGCTTAGCTATTTTATGGAGACGGGGAGGAAATGCATCATGTTAGTGCTGGTTGGTTCTCGGTTTAGCATGCTTGCTTGTTCAGTGTGCTTCCCTTTGGATGTTTTTCCCCTTGGATGAGCTTTAATTGTGGTGCATTAATTGATGGACATGAGCTGTTTGTTTTGCAATTGCTTGATCATGTGGTGTTTTTTGTTCGTTTGTTACAACTTTTGGAAACACAGTGGGTGTAGAAATGGGGGAAAATCTGCAGGAGAGGATATACGTAGCACCAGGTTCCCATCTTTCTTGAGATATTGTATAACTAGGCAGATGCTCATGAGATTATCCTATACATCTTGGCTCAGCAGCAAGATGGAGGTTTGCTCCCACAAAAATAAGTAGGAATCTCACTTATAAAGCAATGTGAAGAGAAAGAGAGAGAGAGAGAAAGAAAGGGACTAATCACATGGACCATTTGAATTGTTTCTTTTTTCTCTTCTCTTATATTGATATATATGTAAGTATAGTCATGTGGTATATATACCACTGGGCCCGTTCACATGGCTGTCAGTTCAATTGGCACATTTCTTGCTATTTGTACTGGTTCTGTAGGCTACACATTCCAATTTATATAAATCAATTCATTTTCCACCCTGTTTCTGGGTCTCTGCTCCTCTAAAATGTTCTTTTTTAAAAACAAAAACAAATATATATCACTAAAGCAGCATATACATGCCATTTTCCTGTCACTTCCAACTGCTATTTGGTGCGCCACCTCATGGAATATATGACTAGATACATGTAAGGCAGCATTTAAAAGGACTTGAATTGTGGTTGAAAAGCTGGGGGTGGGGTGGGAATTAGCTATAAGCCACACAAAAGCGGAGACGACAGGGAAGACATTGGCTCAGTCATACATTGGTAAACTGTTATGGAGAAAAATATAAAAGAAAAAGTAAACAAGCATTTTGTAGAAAGAAACACAAGGGAAAGGGAGATGGAGAATCTTCTAGAAGGGGTAATCTAACCCATTATAAAAATGGAAACTTCTCTCAAACTCCAAGGCCCAAAGGCCCCAGTCTACAAAAGTAAAAATTACATGAGAAAAATTACATGAGCCGAAAAGCCTGTAGGCATGAATGTGAGTTAGTGTGAGTGTGAGTCTCTTTTCTCCAAGCAGCAATTGTTTTTTGTTCCACTGGCGCCTCTCATTTTGCTGCATTCTGACTCACTTCTTCACCTTCAACCCTAAAATTCAGTTCTGTTTTAGTAGACGGTAAGTTGATGGGGCTGGGGTGGGTTGTGTGTGCTTTGCCTCACCTTTCTTTATTCCTGCAAAGTAAATCATCCCTTTGTCCTGAGATACATAATGTGATCATAGCATCAAATCGGGGAACACTCCGGTGATGGAGCCACAGAAAGTATCCAACTTTGTAGCCTATCCATACTATTCCTTTGACCTCCAGCTTGGCCAAAGCCTTGCGGCCGCAGCAATCATGTATCTGTCCTGGTGTTTTGTGTTTTGTTTTTTGTTTGTTTGTTTGTTTGTTTTGCTGATTCCATTGTGCAAAAGTCCAGGCTGGGAGAAAACTTCAGCCCTTTTTGCCAACAGGAAACAGTCAATTGCGCTGTTTATAAAATAAATCAAAGATTTCCTTGATGCCATTCCATAGGCAGGCCATTCCACAGGCCAGTAATCCAGTCTATAGGCCATATGCCAGTGCAGTCCACCAGTCCATAGGACTTTTGTCCAGTATACCCTTAGACTCTTAAAGTAGAACCTTATTAAAAAGAGAGCACTCTGCATATACTTAGAGGCAGGGCTTCATATGTTCCTTGTCAACTCATCAAACCCTCCAGGTAGTGTGGGCCAGAAAAAGGAACTTTTTTGATTTGTGACTCCTATATTAAAAAGAAAAAAGACTTGAGAGCTGAGCTCTAAAAAGCTCTAGAAAATCCTGTTAAACTTTTTCATAACATACCTATCTACAGTTTCATTTATCAGGATAACACCAACTGTGAAGTAGTATTAGTAAACACCTGGCAACTGTAATTTCTTTTTTAATTTTTCACTTACATTCTATCCCACTTTAATCATCTCAAAAATAAAGAACGTCAGTTGAGCTATTCATAAAAATAATGATTGAGGCTGCTTAGTGGAAACTGTTTCTTTTCTTTGACATGATGCATTCCTATGCTAAGATCTTTAGACAGGTTTATGTAGAAAACACAATTAAAATAAAGGTATGAATAACGGTATTGTGCTTTGTTACCTTATTAACTCCCAAACTGTTCTGCCGTTAACAAGTCCCTCAGTGTCTGTTTCCATAAAATAAAAATATTAAAAACGGCTCCCTGCGTTAATCTGCTTCATAAAATATTAACATCACTTTTGCATAAAATCCAACAGTTTCTCAGCCTCTTAGAACTGTGTCTCTTAGGCACCTTGCAAGCTGAGCATGCTGGCACTGGCAATAAACACACACGTAAATGCACTTCAGCAAACTGTAGGAATACCTCTGAAGAGCTCGACAGTTGAAATATGCCCTAGTCTCAAAATGGCATTAGAAGGTAATGATCACTTTCACTTGGAAGATGATATACCATAAACAACTGCAAAGCATGTGGTCTAAAATTACTTAACCCGGCATCTGGTACTATCATCCTCATGAACAGAGCTAGGAAAAGTTACTCTAATTTTCAACATCCTACAAGGCTATGAGCCATGTCGGCCAGAGGTTCCTGGACGTTCTAGAGCTGATTCTAGATTTAGGGACTTATAGCAGGTATAGGTGAATTTCCTCTCCCCTTTAGATCCCTGAAAATACTACACAGAGAGTCAGGGAATGTTACTGAATGAGGTGGTTTGTGGTGAAGTACTGGGAGGGGCCCCTGAAAATCTGGTAGAGGCTCGTTCTGTGAATGCAATCCTTTTGTCGACAAAAGGGAGATTGGAGGTCCAATATTATCACCACCATCTCCAGAGTAGCCTCTGACCATAAGATCAACCCACTGCAAGCGGGTAGCTCAACAACCTTTCCAGATGATTGTTGCACTAAGAACCCATTCATAGGAGTTCTGTAGGTCAGCAGACCTTATGTGTGGTAGGACCCATGCTGGATATAGAGTTTCCATAGAGCTTTTTCATGTTAAATCAACTGTGGCTAGCAACTGCATCTTTTAGGATGAGCATTATAGATCCTGTGTCTTGGACCTATGCAAATAAATCCAGCATGTGAATATCCAGTAAACCCAAAGATAGCATATCCCCTTCTCTCTTAGTTTATGTAGATTCTAAATAATCAGGATGTTTCCCCAAAGCCTCTCCTTTTTTCTGCCCTTATGGTTTCTTTGGCAAAAGCACATGCTTAACTCTTCCAATGAATCCACTATGACTGAAAAGGACATATTTCACTGGGTTGTGTCCTTAGATTTGAATAGAAAGCTAATCTACATTGTGTAAGGTGCAAACATCTTTGTAAAGAAAGCTTGTTTGGATGAAATCTCATTGGAATTTCACCCTTTCCACTGCGGTATGCCATCTGAAATACAGTTGTATCCCATATGCTTTTACTGTAATTCCAAGACTGATTCTCCATGGAAGGACAAATATCCAACCCCCATCATTCCGTGGCCAGAAGATCTCACTGCTTTAGCCACACATGAGATTCAGACACCCATTTCATCTTTAGACATATGATCACTTCTACTGAAGTATTTAAATAGCCCACAATCCTATCCTATACATATATTTTCCATTTGCCTTTTTTATTTCCTTTTTCCTTCCCTTTTTAGCACATTTAAAAAATGTTGTTGCCCAAGTAACGTATCAGTAACGTGCTCGATTGCTTAATTGCAATCTTCTGTGACATTATGAGTGACCAGGAACACACATGTCACCTCATCCTTATGTAAGAAGGTGTTCTCAGTAATGAACCCCTCAGTTTAAAGATGGTTGATGTGCAAGAAGATCTCGTGGGGGGGGGGAATGAAAAACTTATTTCACTTTGGGATGGAGGCAGAACCTCATCGAGGAAAGCATCTGTACTTACAGCCATTGTCTTCAGATTGTCTCTCTCTCCTCCCATGATAAGGCTAGGGATAAGTAAATCTATCAGTTCTCCTTCTCCTGCATTGAGTTATTTGAAAAAAAGAAAAAAGAAACAGTTCTTTACATGCTGTATGTAATTTTTTTGCCAATTTGAATAATTCATTAAAAAAATTAACTGAAGCAAAATCCTGTCCTTATCAGCCTGAACAGTTACTTTAAAGAAGAAGACAGAGAGCTATATGATGATGTTATCTATAACTAAACAGTGATAGGATCATGCTCTGGGTCCCAGAGCAATATTGCACCATTTCTTGGTATGGGTTAGCTTCTAGTGTTGATATATGTATTCTTCTTCAAAATAATCTTCTAAGCTGATGGGAGGACAGGTTTTTGTTTCAGATCATTTTTGAAGCCTATACCCAAATTTGCAACATCTCTTTCAAAGTTCTACACAGTTGCATACACAAAGATTCAGCCCCACAATTTTGAGAATAAATCACCCAAAGACTGGGCCTAGGTGTGTGAATCTATGACTACATTGGCAAGTGAGGGTAAACTGTTACCAAGCATTAGCTGAAATAGAGTTCTTATCCTTTTTTTCTTGCTCGCCTTGCCCCACTAGGAGATTTTAGTGGAGTATAAAGTTGATTGTGATAGAATGTGAATAGGCAGAATTGTTTTGCCTCCACTGGGAATAATTTCTGAGTGATAAAACTCATATTCACATTCAAAACCTTAGCACTCTCAAAAGACTTATGTTTTCTAAGCAATGTGATGCTGAAATTCACTAGTAATATCCCTAAGGGTTAAACGACTCCAGGTTTTTTTAGTGCCATGCATCTGGACAAACTATCAGCTTTCTGTAGACGCCAAAGTGCTGTCTGATCTTTCTTCCCTCTCCCATCTCCAGCAAAACCAGGAAATATATCTTTGTTAAGGAATTCGTTTATATCACACTGACATCCAATACTATAATTTCCTCTATCCATTTTGCAGCAGGAAAATGGCACCATTTCGAAACTGACATTTTGCTTCCTGCAAATGTAACCACAACCTTTGGATTGACATCTAACTTATACAAACATTTGCAAACAACCAGCATCCAAATGTCAAGAAGGGATGTATCCTCTGTGGTCACATCAAACTATGATTATGAGCTGGCCTGCAGTTACCTGACAGTCTTATTGTATTTGAATACTTTTCACTGTTCTACCAACAGTGCAAGAATTTTATTACTTTAGCTTAGCTTTTTGCTTCCTTTCAGTCCAAGAAGCAAAATTATCTTCGTCAACATCATTAACTATATCCACAGGGTGAGGGGAAAAAGGGGGGAAATAAACCAGTAACTCCAGTGGTGATACAATGGTGCATATCATCAGAAACTGGAAAAGGTACTGTATGAGGATTCTGGTTGTTGTTGCTCAAATAATTAACTTTCCAATATCTCCATCTTTATTAAGGACTGTACTGTCAGAATCAATGAGTGATAGTGGTCCATTATCATCTGACTTGCCAAACAAATACAAATGGGAACCATCATCCCTTCTGCAAATAGCAAACAGATGTCTGTTGTGTCAATGAGCATCAACACAAAGCCTGTGTGTGTTGTTCCTGAGCTCACGGGGGCACAGTCTGTAGGAACCACTTCCAATCAACCCCTATTTGCTGATCAGGACAAGTGTATTCAGCCATATACCCCTTGGTAGTTCATAAGCAAAACACATTGATATGCTCTGCCCCTTATCCTCATGCCCCAAATCTTATAACCAGTAATTTTCTGCATATGACAGTTCCACCTTTTAAGGCGAATTGATATTTGTGTTCTATTCCAGTGATATTAAAGTGTTGTATTTTTACTTGTACTTTAATAAGGTACTGGTGGAAATCCTGTTGCTTTCTTATGCCTGTGGAAGGCAAGCAGCATAACATTCAGTTGCTTCTGTCTGGTAATTAATGAGTCCCCACAGGGATTCTCGCATATGTGCAAAGACGGCTGGTGTGCACATCCACAAGAATCCCAGAAGCAACTCATTAATTGCCAGCTGGAAGTGACTGAATGCTACGTATACTATTTGCCTTCCACACATGTAACAAATGCATTTAATTTTAATTTGATCTTTGTAATTTTATTGTATTTTAATTTTCTTTTGTGTGGGAGAGGAGGCATATAAAATAAATAAATCAATCAGTCAGTCAGTCAGTCAGTCATATTTTTATTCACCGTAAGTTCTTAGAACTACAGCTGGTGATAGAGAAGTTGCCATAGTTGGAAGATAGACATGCTCTTCATGAATTTTAATTAACTATTTAGCTAAGATCTAAAGTAGGTTATGAAAGGTCTAAGAAAAATCACCATATGGTGCAGCCTGATAATTGCACCCTATCATAGTGTACATGCAGATGATACCACTCTGATGGCAGAAAGTGAGGAGGAATTAAAGAACCTCGTAATGAGGGTGAAAGAGGAGAGTGCAAAAAATGGTCTGAAGCTCAACATCAAAAAAACTAAGATCATGGCCACTGGTCCCATCACCTCCTGGCAAATAGAAGGGGAAGATATGGAGGTAGTGACAGATTTTACTTTCCTGGGCTCCATGATCACTGCACATGGTGACAGCAGCCATGAAATTAAAAGACTCCTGCTTCTTGGGAGGAAAGCGATGACAAACCTAGACAGCATCTTAAAAAGCAGAGACATCACCTTGCCGACAAAGGTCCGCATAGTCAAAGCTATGGTTTTTCCAGTAGCGATGTATAGAAGTGAGAGCTGGACCATAAAGAAGACTGACCGCTGAAGAATTGATGCTTTTGAATTGTGGTGCTGGAGGAGACTCTTGAGAGTCCCCTGGACTGCAAGGAGAACAAACCTATCCATTCTAAAGGAAATCAACCCTGAGTGCTCACTGGAAGGACAGATCCTGAAGCTGAGGCTCCAATACTTTGGCCATCTCATGAGAAGAGAAGACTCCCTGGAAAAGACCATGATGTTGGGAAAGTGTGAGGGCAAGAGGAGAAGGGGACAACAGAGGACGAGATGGTTGGACAGTGTCATTGAAGCGACCAACATGAATTTGACCAAACTCCAGGAGGCAGTGGAAGACAGGAGGGCCTGGCGTGCTCTGGTCCATGGGGTCATGAAGAGTCGGACATGACTTAACGACTAAACAACAACAATAGTGTACATTGGGATACTTAATTTTCATATTCCCTAACATTTTTTTAAATCTCCCTGTTCTTAGAACACAAGCACATCAGGGAGATGAGAAAACTAAAATTGTTTTATCTTTCATACAGACTTTCAGTGTGCAGAACCGTTTTACCAAGAGGACTGCTCAGTCTGAATTTCCTACCTATGGTTTGAGGAAGTCGAGAAAACACTGTACCATAACATCTCCAAAACCTCAATAGATACCTCCACCACAAATCTTGGAACAATTATTTCCTATTCAGTTGTTCCTTGTGCTTCAGAAATTCACTCTCAGATTAACACAAGATTAACACAAGAAGAAGAAGAAGAAGAAGAAGAAGACATGAAACAACATGAACACTGCTTGCACATTTTATGTTATAGTGGAGTTAGCACTATGCAAACAGGAAAACAGGGAGAGAAAACATGGAGTTAGATTCCAATTCTGTATGGGAAACAATCTGAAGATGAAAACATCTGAATCTCACAACCGTAACTCTTTCCCTCCTTCAAAGGTGAAAACAAAGAAGCTTTAACATTTAAAAAGAACACAACCAAAGACATTGTTTCCTTTTGACTCCAAGCCGGCTTTCAGTTCAAACTATGTTAGTCTAGGATTTGGGAGTGGGGGGACCCAGGGACACATTATCCAATGTGCAATCTTAAAAAAATAAGAAACAAAAAAAGGCCAATAAAATAAAAGTCACACTAAATAATACAAATGATTCCTTCATAAATGCCCCTGTGGACTGCAAATGCTGATGATATACGGTGTCACATAAAATCCTGCCACGTCGTGCAGAATCACTAGCGATGGTCTCTTAGGAAAAGACAATTTGATTTACTCTAATGTAGTTTGCTCTGGTGAGATTTAAGATTAGAAAGAGTAGCAACACTTAATCCAAGGAGCTAATGTGTTCATTAATGACTCCTTGAGAGGCAGACACAAAGATGGGCTGTTTAAATTAGGGCTGAAGGCTGTAGAGAAAAGAATTGAAGTGGGTATGTTCAATTACTTTCCTGTGAAGAGAGAGGATTGCTTGTTTTTACATCTCCTTCAACATGGCTGTTCCTTTAACATTACCTTCTGTCTTGTAAGGTGGGCAAATAGCTCAGTGAGTTGGCTGTGAAGCCAGCTGACAGAAAGTTGAGAGTTCCATTCCCCACAATGCTTGCTGGGAAAATAGCCAACCCATGCAGCCTAGGGCAAGTTGCACATTCCCAGAGCAACCCCCAGAAAAAAAGGAACGGTAAACCACCTCTGAGTACTCTAGACCTTTAAAAAATTCGGCAAAGTTCACCATAATTGGAACAGACTTGATGGTATTCATTCATTCATTCATTGACTTGTTGTAACTCTTCACAGAGGCCTGGATTACAATCTGGGGCTAAAAAGCTACTCAGGCATCTTAGATAGGAAAGTCATAGACACTCCTGCCTACAGATAAGCAAAACTGTCTACTCCATGCTACTGATTTCTTCTTTTTCCCTCCTCTCTGGGTCTGTTCCTGAGCCACTTCATCTATTTCAAACAGATGGGCAGTTCTGAGCATATTTTTCAATTAATAGGCACATAGCCCCATGACTAAAGAATGGTTATGTGCATCAGAAATGAATGCCATATTTTCTGAGCATAAGTGTGTCTGTCAGTGTGTCTCAGAAATACTGTTTTTTGTTTTTCATACGACTGTCACAAGCCTGAAAATAGGAAGTTTTCCAGCAGCAATTTTTTTCCAGCTCCAGTCTTCGACCTGGGAGGCACACGTTGGGTAAATCCTTTAAAAAGAACTTGACAGAGCAAATTTCTCACACACATTCCCTCGTCCTCCTGCTGCTGAAGTGAAGCAAGTTACCCATGAATCAGGAACTCCAACTGTGTCTTACAATGGTGAGTGCTAGGCTTTATAATTCCACTTCTGTGGAGTCTCATGAGTGGGTGTGGATATGAAATTTATTGGACTCATGTTGTAATGCATATTAAACCAATTTTGACCTCACAGAATATGGGCCCAAGCACAATCTGAAGTTTGGGAATGCATTTTCTGAATTTGCGATGCAATTCACAGAACAAAGCACTGTGCATTCAAAGAATTCATTCACTTGAAAAATTCCTATGAGAGGAATATGTACATTTGAAAAATGGCCACAGATGCACACTTTTGTCTCTGGGGGAACGCATGCAAAAAATGTGTACATTAGAAAATGTGCATGGAAATACTGTACGAACAGATTTCCAGAGCAGGCTAAATTCACGTTACAGAACACTCCGAAACATCTTGGAGGGGAAAAACAAAGAATCTCAGCAAAATTGCCCTTGACACAAAACACAAATGGATGTGTCATCTTAATGTCACTACATTCACTGTGGCTGGACATAAAGGGCCACACTTTGTGGGTATGAAGCTCCCAGAATCCCCAGTGATTTAGCTGGCTGGGGATTATGGGAGCTGGAGTCAAAAGATAATTTCCAAAGCTCTGATTCTATATATATTATGCATTGTTTCCATCACCCTTTTTAGTACAGTATATGTAATAAACATCATACTATGGCTGACATGCAGACATAATACCCCCAGATATGATAAACCTGTACCTCTTCAGGATACAGTGAACAGCACACACAAATAAATCCTTCTTATAACAAACAAATGCCATGAAAAGGGGTTATAGCCTCGTTTCACCATGCAACACTCATCTCCCATGTACAGGCATATTGTTTTGTGTTTTGCTTCTTCCACGAGGAAGCAGTGAGTCAACCTTCATCTGCAGACTGTAAACAAACTTGGTGAGATGACAGGAGATCTATGAATAGATCACAAGCAGAGTCCCCCCCCCCCCTCCTTTTCACAGCTGAAAGCAGCCACAGGCAGAGCAGCTCCAGACAGGCAACAATGGGAGGGGATGAGAGTTAACATCTTTTCTAGTTTGGTCCAAATGTTCCCAAGTCCAGCCGTGCTAGAAGACAATACACAATTCTGGCCAGGCATGGCAAGCTGTAAATTAAACAGTCAAAGATCAGGACACTGGAGTGCCTGTTTTGTGGCTCACTTTAAAATGCGGCAACAAACAAAACTCCCACTGGGCCAGACTGTGTTACATTATTTATTTTGTTATCATTTATAGGCCACTTTTCTCTATGTTACTTTAAAGGTCTAAGTGGAAGTGGTTCCAGACACAGAGGCCAAAATCCTCTGGGCTCGACAGGCCAGCATAACACAGATGACATAACGTGTGGAGGTGAATTGCCTAAAGTTAAGAAATCACCGTAGACCTTCCATGTTGCATATTGTGTTGTGTGTCTTGGCATGCAACTGAGAAGGTCTATCTTGGCGCAATTTGTCTCTAAAAGCTAATGCTGTTTGCATAGCTATGCAAGAGGATCTCAGCCAGAGAATCAGAAGTTAGTAAAGTTACTTTGGGGGGTGTTACTCCCAATATTGCCCAGTCAGCACAGCCATACCAACCAAGACACAATGAGGGCCATAGTCCCAAAATGTAACTTCAGGCCAGCTGAGATTATTTAATTTAACCTTTAAATTTATTTTTCTCTTGATATGATGGGAGATGATCTTAATTAAGGAGGGCTGTCAATCGCTTCTCCTCTCCCCTCCCTATCATTGTATCAAGACACACAAATAATGGTGCTCTTTTCCCTCTTTCACCTGATTACTTGCTGTTGGGGTGGCAAAGCAGTAGTTACAGAATGTCTAATTAGGTAATTTGCAGAGGTTTTATTATATGTTATTCTTTATCAAATGACAGCAGCTACAGAGATTAATAAAGCTGTCAGCTATGGGTAAATTCATAAATGATTGCTTCAGTTTTTATTCTCAAGTGATGTTAATTAGCATATTGTTCCTTTTTTTTAACCAGGGAGAAACTACGGAGGAAAGATTGAGGAGAATTATCTTGCTGACATTAAATAGTGTCAGCTTTTGTTGATTAAAAAAATGTCATCCCACAGAACACGTCCAGAATAATAGGAAATTAACTACTAGCCGGTAACCAAGTGCTGCATTTGATGGGGAGATTGGACAGCTTGATGGCTAGAGAGGCCTTGGTGAACTTTCTCCTTCAACAAGTTTCAAAGAGATTTTTTACACAGAATGGTTAATGGCAATATAAACCTTCCAATGTATAAGCCTATTAATATACTGTAATGTATTTACTGTATCAACCTGCTTAATATACACAGGTACTACACAAAATGAAGGAACAGCCTACTGACCTTACCAAACACCCACTCCTACACAGCTTCTGTGGAGGGTTTCCAGTCCAGGAAAATAAATTCCACATTGAATGTACTGAAAGTATGATAGCCGTTCTTCATCTTTTGAATTAATCCCAAAGGTGTCTTAAGACTGTTCTGTAGCATTTGTCAAAGAATTCCATGTTTCTTAGAGATGCAACCAGGCCAAATGGTCTGCCTCATGCACAGATGGACTGTGGAACTCATTGCTGCAAGGTGCAAGGATGGAGTCAACTTGGACAGGATTGAAAGGCCAAGGGCGGGGCCATTTTAGTCAGGGTAGCTTTATATTCCCTTCAATATACAGAGCCATGAACCTTCTGTACCTCCACCATCTATACAACATTGTGAGGTACGCAATGGTGTAGTCATGCTATCCTGGTGTGTGTGTGCATGCGTGCATGAGTGTGCTTGTGTGTGTGTGTTTTACGCCCCAATATTTGTCTGGGCAAGCATGCAAGGTTTCAACTAAACCCTAGAAAAAGAGTCATGGTGCAACTTATTCATTGGGTTGCTTGGAAAACTTTACTTCTCTCCTTCTCCCCACTACCTCCCCCTGTGTGTGTTTTGCAGTACAGTAGGGTCATGGTATCCGTGGGGATGGGTTCCAAGCCCTCTCCAGCAGTTGCCAAAAAACCCCACAGAAGTATTGAATGCTATAAATTGCATGGTCTCTGTCTCCCTCTAGTGGCCAGGTTTGGTAAATACACCCTGGAAAATAGGAAGGAAAGAGCATAAATACAGTAAGTATTTCTGGGGTATTTAGTATTCTCAGGCAGCAGATAAGTGAATCAGCAGATACTGATCCCATGGATTGGGGGGGGGCTTCCTACTGTATCCTATTGCTGAACTTAGGAAAAAGTGTGTGGGGTGGTGTATAAGGGGGGGCATAGTAGAAAAGTTACTGCAGCTGACATTGCCTCTATGTTGCACAGTCCATGCAAGAAGGGCGAGTGGTTAGTCTCTGGATGGCCACTTCTCCCTCCCCTCCCCTTTGATTCCTGCCTCCCCTTCCACTAGTTAGTTGCAGTTAAGTCACAGTCTGGAGCTTGTGAATGTGTGTGCATGCATACTCAGGAAGGAAAGAGCATGTGTGTGTCTGGGCATGTGCATAAGGAGGTACCTTGACCTTCTGAATTTGCAACTACAGACGAGAGGTATGCAGATAAGAACTGGAGAACAATCAAGAAAAAAAAGAAAGTTAAGGCCAGGGAAAGCCATGTGGTCATTTGAATGGCTTCTGTATTACAGAAAGTGGTCACATGCACGTGGCTGCCCCTTTCTTCCTCCTTCCTTTCCTTCTTCACTCTCTCTTCCTCTGAATGTGTGACCAAGGCAGATTCGAGCACAGGATCTGGGAAAGGGAGAGAGACGGTTGTAGAAAACATTACCAACAGACAAATGATGATTTGATGACTGCACATTGTGATAATGGCTTGGCAAAAGCTTTATTGAAACCTCAATAAAAAAGCAATAATAAACCAATGAAGGAAGCACCACCACAGAGGGGAATCTGCATTTACATCGTGTAGTTTTTATGCGTAAGCATGCACATAAAGGGCGTGACAAAAGAAACACTGTCCTGGTAATTGATTGCAACATCTCCCTGTGATCAGAGCATATTATGCTTTCCTTCCAGCCTACCATCTAGGACTGCAAGTAGTTGGGTTTCCTTAGCAGGGTCTTTTCCCCTCCCCTGTAGACACCCATAGAGAAGAGTGGAATGAGTAGGTGAACATGGAGGAAACTCATACTGTGCAGAGTTTTGAATTTTTGGTTAAATTCTTCTAGCTGCACAGCAGAAGTGCAGGCATTCACAAAGCAAAATAGCTTCAAGTTCCCCAGATTAGTCCACCCCCTTTTCTCATTAATTGGCACATTCTCAATAACTCACTTTGAGACATTAGTAGTAGAAAGAATTTTAAAATTCATTACGTACAATTGAACAGATCAAACAGCAAACTGACAAACATGACTGCTTTCAACAACAGACTTTAACAGACTAAGAGAGGGAAAGATACTGAGCAGAGAGGCAGGGCTCTCCTTGAATTCAGAAGCAGGAAAGGAATGATTGGTTAGTCCTGGATAGATTGACAGTCACCCTGGCCATGAAAGGTACCTGCTGGCCAAACCTTCTCCAGGCAACATGCAAGGTTGTCATAACTCCAACACATACCGGCTTTTCCTACCAAGGAATAGTCAGCAGAGAGTTATACACCCTTAAGTTGCCTTTATTTCAGTGGGACTTAATGTGTGCCTCTGTGCATACATTCTGGCTAATTTGTAGAATAATCTCTATGCCCTCCCTTGGAGCTTTATTATTAATATTTTTAAAATGTTCATTCCTCCTTGCCAGGTAGTATCTAAAAACTGCAATTTTGGGACCTTTCACCAAAATGAAGCTTTCTTGTTTCTATCATATTTATCTCCTCAACTACCATGTGAAGTAAGTTAAACTGACAGATAGCAAATTTGTCTGAAACCACACACACACCATAAGTTTACTGGCTAAACAAGGATTTGAACCCAGGTCTGCCACCAGTCAAGTTCAGTAAGCAATATTCAAAGCACCCTGAAATACAAAACACAATTGTTTTGAAGACGAAATGGAGGAACTCACACATGTGATATCCTTGGAAGAAGGGTGAGAAAGAAAAGTGGATAATAAATACAAACATCAGTAACAGAGTTCCAGGCCCAGCATTGTTATCAACAATAGCTGCTATAGACACTGAGGAGTTTATTTTTCATACCTTGTATGATTCATTTGCTTCACTTTAGAGATAAAATTTATACATCGCAATACCATACCAATAATGTCCAACAGAATGTATGTCTATGGGGTCCAGGCCCCTCTACTCTTAAGGGACGTGAGCTAATACTTATAATTTTTTTTCCATTCTGTCTGTAAGAAAATCCATAGAGCTCCTATGAATGATGCCCCTGCTGCCATGGACCAAATAATTTTGAAGGCCCTATAACTTTGTTTTATGATCTTCTTTGACAAATCAGGATGTGTTTTCTTTTTCCTCATAGTACATGTTTCAGGCCTTGATTTGTAAGCTCTAAAACTGGCATATATAAAACCATCTAATCTTTGCAATGGGGAAAAATTAGATGTGGTAAAGAAAGTTGACAGAAATCCTATATAATATTTGTGAATATCATTGCGGAACTCAGTACAAACCTGGAGCTGAGAGAGCAATGTGGCAGGTAGTCTACCATTTCCTTTGCTCACAGAGCTCATGTTAACCAGGACGGAGGGGGGGGGGGGTCTTTCCCGTGTCCCTTGTGATCCTTTTATTTATTTTTTTCAACCCTTTATTGCTTCCAGTGGAGGTATATGTTATGTCCATGTCAGCTGACAGAAACAATGGACTTTAGCCCTAACAGAACCAAAGCTAACTCTGTCCGGTTCCAGTGTTCCCTCCCCCTAAAAAAACTCTACTGCTGATGGAAACATTGTCAGCACTGCAGTTCTCTCTGTGGAAATGTCTGCTACCAAAACTGGAGCCTTCAAAGTAGTCGGGCTTCCCTTAATGGCAGAGATAAATGTGTGGTCTGTCGTAAATCCCCTCCGTTAGTCATCCAAGGGAGTTAAGATGGTCTGCCCTTCTCCATTAATTCCATCACACCCACAACAGAGTTTTCAAGAGGAAAAAGAAAGAACGGTGGCAAAAGACAGCTCAGTTAACACCCGAGAGGACTGAAATGCCCCAATTTCCATCCCAACCCCAGACTACCCTAAATGTTATATGGGAAATATGAAATATGATTTCTGTTTGTTGTATGTGGTTTTCACTTTACATGTTACCTTTCTTGCTTCATTTGGTATTGCACATTTACATACATCAAGATGGACAAAGTCTGTCCGTGGGGCTTGATGCAGTTCCCCACATATATTTTTTCAGCCCTTGGACCCCATAATGCCATTTCCTTCCACAAAATAAAAATCTCCCAGCAAATGTATTCCCACCGCTGATAGCGTCCAAGAGCTGGGATTAAGCTTTTAAATGGTATCCAGGGCCCTACTCACTGTTTAACACACACACATGATTGCAAATACTTCTCCCCAGAAGACCCACAAGAAATGGATTTCCGCCCACTTCTAGTTCCTTTCTTTGGCCTTTTTAGTGGTCCATACCCTCCCCCACAGGGTTTCCACAGGAATAAACTTGGTTCCCATTCCTCTCAGACTTGCCCAGCCCACCCATATTTCTTTAAACCTATGTACCTCCACCTGGGAAGCATGTTTCTGTTAGCCGCATATATTTAATATATTCATACACATACCCAGGTGTGCCCAGAAATCCTTTTTACCACAAGGAAAGCCATCTGACATGAGTTGATACACTAAGCAACTTTAGATGAGCCTCTAAGTCTACCCCTTCACGGATTGCTGCCTTGTCGTGGTGAAGTGGCTTGAGTAATTCAGAGAAGCTATGGGCTATGCCGTGCAGGGACACCCAAGACAGGTCATAGTGGAGAGTTCTGACTAAACGCGATCCACCTGGAGCAGGAACTGGCAAGCTACTCCAGTATCTTTGCCAAGAAAACCCCATGGACAGAAACAAAAGGCTAAAAGATATGACGCTGGAAGATGAGCCCCTCAGGTCGGAAGGCGTCCAACATGCTACCGAGGAAGAGCGGAGGACAAGGACAAGTAGCTCCAGAGCTAATGAAGTGGTTGGGCCAAAGCCAAAAGGACGCTCAGCTGCGGACACGCCTGGAAGTGAAAGGAAAGTCCGATGCTGCAAAGAAAAATACTGCATAGGAACCTGGAATGTAAGATCTATGAACCTTGGTAAGCTGGATGTGGTCAAACAGGAGATGGCAAGAATAAACATTGACATCCAGGGCGTCAGTGAATTAAAATGGACGAGAATGGGCGAATTCAATTCAGACGATTATCATATCTACTATTGTGGGCAAGAATCCCATAGAAGAAATGGAGTAGCCCTCATAGTCAACAAAAGAGTGGGAAAAGCTGTACTGGGATATAATCTCAAAAATGAAAGAATGACTTCAATACGAATCCAAGGCAGACCTTTCAACATCACAGTAATCCATGTTTATGCACCAACCACCAATGCTGAAGAGGCTGAAATTGATCAATTCTATGAAGACTTACAACACCATCTAGAACTGACACCAAAGAAAGATGTTCTTCTCATTATAGGGGACTGGAATGCTAAAGTAGGGAGTCAAGAGATAAAAGGAACAACAGGTAAATTTGGCCTTGGAGTTCAAAACGAAGCAGGGCAAAGGCTAATAGAGTATTGTCAAGAGAACAAGCTGGTCATCACAAACACTCTTTTCCAACAACACAAGAGGCGACTCTACACATGGACATCACCAGATGGGCAATACCGAAATCAGATTGATTATGTTCTCTGCAGCCAAAGATGGAGAAGCTCTATACAGTCAGCAAAAACAAGACCTGGAGCTGATTGTGGCTCTGATCATCAGCTTCTTATAGCAAAACTCAAGCTTAAACTGAAGAAAGTAGGAAAAACCACTGGGCTAGTCAGGTATAATCTAAACCAAATCCCTTATGAATACACAGTGGAAGTGAAGAACAGATTTAAGGAACTCGATTTGGTGGACAGAGTGCCTGAAGAACTATGGATGGAGGCTCATAACATTGTACAGGAGGCAGCAAGAAAAACCATCCCAAAGAAAAGGAAATGCAAGAAAGCAAAGTGGCTGTCCAACGAGGCCTAACAAATAGCAGAGAAGAGAAGGGAAACAAAATGCAAGGGCGATAGGGAAAGTTACAGAAAATTGAATGCAGACTTCCAAGAATAGCAAGGAGAGACAAGAGGGCCTTCTTAAATGAACAGTGCAAAGAAATAGAGGGAAAGAACAGAAAGGGAAAAACCAGAGATCTGTTCAAGAAAATTGGAGATATTAAAGGAACCTTTTGTGCAAAGATGGACATGATAAAGGACAAAAATGGTAGGGACCTAACAGAAGCAGATGACATCAAGAAGAGGTGGCAAGAATACACAGAGGAATTATACCAGAAAGATTTGGATGTCCCGGACAACCCAGATAGTGCGGCTGCTGGCCTTGAGCCAGACATCCTGGAGAGTGAAGTCAAGTGGGCCTTAGAAAGCTCGGCTAACAACAAGGCCAGTGGAGGTGATGGCATTCCAGTTGAACTCTTTAAAATCTTAAAAGATGACGCTCTTAAGGTGCTACACTCAATATGCCAGCAAGTTTGGAAAACTCAACAGTGGCCAGAGGATTGGAAAAGATCAGTCTACATCCCAATCCCAAAGAAGGGCAGTGCCAAAGAATGCTCCAAATACCGTACAATTGCACTAATTTCACACGCTAGCAAGGTTATGCTCAAAATCCTACAAGGTAGGCTTCAGCAGTATGTGGACCGAGAACTCCCAGACGTACAAGCTGGATTTCGAAGGGGCAGAGGAACTAGAGACCAAATTGCTAACATGCGCTGGATTATGGAGAAAGCCAGAGAGTTATGGAAGAGAGAGCTGGACCATAAAGAAGGCTGACCGCCGAAGAATTGATGCTTTTGAATTGTGGTGCTGGAGGAGACTCTTGAGAGTCCCCTGGACTGCAAGGAGAACAAACCTATCCATATTGAAGGAAATCAACCCTGAGTGCTCACTGGAAGGACAGATCCTGAAGCTGAGGCTCCAATACTTTGGCCATCTCATGAGAAGAGAAGACTCCCTGGAAAAAACCTTGATGTTGGGAAAGTGTGAGGGCAATAGGAGAAGGGGACGACAGAAGATGAGATGGTTGGACAGTGTCATTGAAGCTACCAACATGAATTTGACCCAACTCCGGGAGGCAGTGGAAGACAGGAGGGCCTGGCGTGCTCTGGTCCATGGGGTCACGAAGAGTCGGACATGACTTAATGACTAAACAACAACAACAACTAAGTCTAGTTCCATGTCTATGACATTGTAATGATCGTACATATCTACTCGTACCTTACCAGGTTGCTGCAGACAATATTAATGCAATGCACATGGAGCACATTGACTATTTAAAAAGACACACAGCAAGAACACTACTGAAACACCAAATTATGGCAAGAGCTTTGGACAAACAGAACCATGCTTCAATGTGATTCTTTATTTATGAAAAAAAAAACACTCCATGTGGGGGGGGGGGGGGAATGACACATTTCCGCCCACAACATAATATACAGTATACCCATATAATAATGTGGTTTTAATGTGATGTTCTAACAACTCCAGACTCTTCATTTACTATTTCTACTGGAAGAAAACACAGTCCCCCTCCTCATGAAAAAAGAATGTAAAAATGAGGTCATTAAGCTCCTATCTCAGCACTCCTTTATTCTAGCCATTTCCTCCATATTTCATTAAAACACTGCTTTTCTCAATGCCATAGTTAAACTTGCAGAAGCCTCTCTAATATAAATTAGCCTACACACAGATGGTGCTTTCCCATTAAATGATAGCTACTAGTGCTTGCTGAAATATTACTGCAGCAAACTTGGCTGCTTCCTCCTTTCTCCCTGGGGAAAAAGAGGAGTTCTTGGATATAACAAAGCAGACCTATAGCACACCCAGCTTGACAGTTTGGTAGGTTTACAGTCTAGTAGTGCACCGCAGAGAGATGCTGAGGTCTGCCATGTCACCATCTTTTGCTCCAGCAAATCTTCACTGAGAAATACTCTTTCTGGAATTGATTAAATAGGACTGGCCATTTAGTGGAAGCTAATGAAAGTCATCCACTTAGCTGTAAATTTACAGGGCACTACTAACTAGCTAAGATCTCCGGTGCTGCTTCATTATTTTAGTTTACATTGAGGCAAATGATCTCTTTATAACCCAGGTTGAAAATTTGATATTGCAAGGGAGCAGTCATGTGACAGATGACTCCCATTTCACGGATGCTGTGACTCCCTTCCAGATTTCAGTGTGTCCTCTACAGGAGCTGTCTGAGGTGCTGAACCTGATCCCCAGAATAGGTTCAGCACCTTGGATAACTCCCATAAACAGCAGACTTAATCCTAGAGTACATTCACAGCACTTCTGGATTTGGAGTCACCTGCCACCACGTCCTTCATGCCAGTTCAGCTTTAGCACCAGAGTTTTGGAAAGTTGCTCCCTCTTTTTTGGGTGTACAGATCCTAGATTCCCAAACTAGAATGGCCAATGGTCCATTCATAATCTTTTCATTTATAAGCTATTTCAGCCATAGGAGTGAAACCTTCTGAATATATTGTTGCACCCCACTTCTCCAAGCAAAGCCAGCATCAGGCACCAGCATTCTTGGGTACATGGTGAGACTCATAATCCAACATATAACTCATTGGTGACTATGAGGGCCCACTACCCTCATTGCTCTTCCTGTTGTCATTGCCACTGCTTGCTTACACATTCTCTGGCCCACAGGGAGAACACCAACAAGAGACTGAAGTGAGAAGGAAGGTGTATCAATTACCACTGGCACTGCCTGTTTCATTCTATCTTCATGGATGAGGAAAAATGGTAAATGGAACTGCAGGGAGAAATACTTGGATATCTTGGCTGAGGAACTTCCAGAATCTGGTGTTAACACAATCTCTAAGCAGTCAGAAGACACAGATACTTTGCTTATCTGGAAAAGTCTTTGGAGTTTTGTGTAGGCCATTTGCAATATCACCTTCATTTACAAAGATACAGGGTGAGCGTAAATATAGAACCAGTTTGAATCTCTAATAGCTCACCAAAGCCCACTGCTATCTGTGGAAAGTATTTTGAGCTGTGTTTTCAAAAAGAGGCCTGCCTGGATCTTATAACAGTGACAAAAGTGGGTGAGAAGTGTGGAGTGGTAAGAGACCATATGCAGCAGGGATAAGAAAGGGAAAGAATTGGGGGCACATACTTCACACACAATCCTGTTCTCCCAAACACTCATATTATGGATGGCATGATTTTCATAGGGGATGAGGCAAGGCAGCAATGAAGCAAACGTGGGTGACAAATAGCCACCATTTTTACTAGCCACATCTCATGGAATTTGATATGGCATATGGAAAGGATCCAGCCACTTGGTGGCTCGGCTGCTAGCCAATCCATTGCACCAGTCCATATTTTGGGGTTGTAACAATGAGAGACACGGGACTCTTTGACCCAGTCTGGTGTAGAACATTCAGATGTCCATCCACGCACCTTGAGGAGCTACTTCTATTTCTGTGACCCCCAATGCATTGCCTTACAAAAATAGGACTCCAGTTTTAGGAAATGGAGAAGACACCTTGTGCCCTCTAGTGGTAAATTTTGTTTTAAAAATTAAATACTCAAAACATTCCCAAATTGCCCCCCCCCCCCCGTACCATATGGGAACCAGGAACTTTATTTGTCCAATTTTTTTATTTAAAAAAATTTAAACTGTGGGTTGCTGAGGGATATAGAAGTGACTAGGAGCTACGTTTGGGCCTTGGGGGCCTACACAGCCCAAAAGCTACATGTCGCCTACCACTGGTACATGCTGGTGATGTGGAGTCCATCTTGAAAACTGGATCTGTGGCACCAAGGAGCAAATTATTTCTGTCATAGTCAGCTAACCAACAGTGACAGAGTACTGACTGTGGAACTACTGGATACCTTGGCTGGGTTCCCAAACAGATTTGGCTTCAGTCCTAAACGTACTTACTTGGAAGCGTGTTCTATTAAAACCAATGGGACATATTTCCAAATAAATGCATTTAGTTGGTCGAAGACTGTCGAATGACCCATTTGAATGAGAAAATTACAATAAAGCCTGAATAGTGAAATGTTTAAGAACTTCAGAACTAGTAATACAACACAAAATAAGGTTGGTCAAATTCTGCAAGAATCCCCAATGAAAATATTCCGAAGTTTTATTCTGTATTCCACTTCCCGCACAGTTTTAAAATAATCCTGAAGGTAAGATCCTTGCAACAGCTAAAAACAATACAGACAAAAATCTCATTTTCCTTGTTCTAATCAGGGGGCCTATTTGTCATCCTACAAAAACTGGTAAATAAATGTCAATTCAAGAAGGATCTGCAGTATGTATTCCTATGCCATTAGAGTTCAGAGCTTTTAGATTTATTTTGCTTTTACAACTTGAGATCATAGTGGCCTTTGGGTTATTTTTAGAGCTGAAAAATGGTTCCCACGTGCCTACATTTCTCTGCACAGTATTGATGCTGTGTAACATTTACTCAAACAAATCAGCCCTTCCTGAAAGGAATCAGATTTATTCCAAGAGTGAAACATAACAATGTAAATTTTAGCAGACTGCTGAACCACACAGGTATGTTAAAGCACAATGGATGTTTAGCTTATTCTCTGCTCTTTCAACCATTAGCTATACATTTATCTTTCATGTTTAAGAGCCAAGCCGATATGCTGCTCTACACATGCAATGACATATGGCCATCATTTTATGGTTGTTGTTTCTCCTTTCAGCTAAAGAATTCCATCTGACCTTACACATGCACAGACCTCAGTGGAATTGTCAATAGACACATTAAAGAAAATGTTCTTTCAAGAAATGGTGTTGCAGATGGACATTATGAGTCATTTGTACTGTTGGACAAAGCCCCATAGACAGTTTGTCCAGAAGGTTCTGCAGTATGTTGCATGCTTATCAGAGATATATGCTCTGCTACAACTTGTGAGTCGTTGGGCCAAAGATATTTTGTTAGCTATAGTTTCCCATGTGCTTTGCAAGCGAGGCTAAGCAGATCTGTCTACAGATCCACAAGTTTATGTGGATGTATTCCATTCTGTTCCCATCTTCAAGTCTGTTCCATGCCTGTCCTGTTCAACAATTTTCTTTTATTTTGTAGAGGGAAGCCTGCACATATGCCTCAACGGATGCCTTATACCACAATTTTTAAAAACTTTTTTTAAACAAACTCAATCGAGCAAATGTCTTACCCATAATTATTCACACCCCTTCTATTTTTTGACCCTCAGCCAGGCACGAAAACAAGATACTTTCTCAGATCTTTGGTTATGTTGCCATTTTGCATTCCCCTTTTGCATGTGCATTTCAGTTTCTGGTTCAAAGGGATGCAAATGGAGGAGTGACGGTCATTTTGGAAGACACAAGCAAAAAAGGTACAGTAAAAACATGACAATAAGGAAAAGATCTCGTATGGACTACAGTGAGGTGATGACCATTGTCTGGATTCTTCCATTGTGTGCTCTCATTCATAGGTTGCAGAACATTAATTGGATACATACATTTTTAAAAAAAATAAAAAGTTGATTCAGATATATGTTCCTTCCCTAGTTAGACTTGCAACCAACTGCCCTTTGAGCAGCCTCCTAGCATAGCAAAGGAGTGGACAGCTATACACCCAGCCCATTTTCTATCCTCCTGGAAGTCTAAGAGCTACACCTTTTGCTCCTTTTCCCCCTCCAAAATCGAATATGACCATAAGATCATTTACATTTCAGGAAGATTATTTGGGGCTTTTTAAAAAAAGGTGAGGCAAAATTGCATTAAAATGGATACTTGCGCCCCAAAAGATCCTGGGGATATGTTTGCCCATTTTAGGCCATTTCCCCACTATTGGGGGGTCCACGTGGGGTACATACAGCCCACAAGAAGCACAATTCTTAACCCTAGCCCAGCTTATCATACTAGTTCATGGTGAGGGAACCATGTATAATCCTACCTTGATCTTAGTGGAGTAAAGGCAAGAGAAGGAAGGAAGGAATCCTATAATAAAACATTACATTAAAAAGATTATTGAACCATAGTCAAAACCTTCCCAGTTAGTTACAGGATTTGACAACAATGTTACAGACATTGAACATAGTTGACATTAATGTTTCTAGGTCAGAGTTGGGCGCAAGTCTAAGTGACACACTTCCATTGTTAATGTCTTTAGTAAACAGTCTGAAAACATCTGATCGCCCATGATAGAGGTGGTTCAGGACAGAGGAAAATATGCGGGCACATCAGGAAAATACATTTTAATGGAGCAAAAATGCCTTTCATTGTTCAGTTCCAAGTTCACACATTGCAACAAATGGGCATAAAGGACTGTTATAAGGTAAGCAACTATTAAATTCAATTTGGCAGAAATGACTCAATAAAAAAAGGTGAGGGGGAAGAACAACTCTTTCTGTAACTGCAGCTTTATAATATTTTGCTTTGTAAAGCTCCATCTTGCAGCAATCCAACCACTTACTGATCCTGCTCATTCGAAGCAAAATAATGGCAACTAAAGTTACACTTTGCTACTGAATGCCATATTCCAGCCAACATTCAAACCCTGTTCTACGGTTTTGAAAAGGAGCAGTTAAGTTAAATTAAAGGGAAAGACAGAAGTGACATTTTAATGAAGTAAAACCATTCTCAAACATGTTTTCTGGGTGTCAGCATAGCCACATCCAACAGTAGATCTCCAGCCCCATCTACAGTAGATCCATTCAGTCAATGTGACTTACATAAGTGTTGACTTAACAAGTCCAATTGATTCAATGGGTCTCCTCTGATTGGGACTAATAATTGAATTTATCCCTGTTGCATCCCAAAAAATTGATTTAGCCTGAAAATGTCTCTTCATCCTTTTCCTTCCATACATACACTGTGTAGAAGAGAGAAGGGATGTTCCAGCTGGTTCCCACCTTTGACAAAATTAATTGATTGACTATATTTGTATCCCATGTTTCCCCCGAAGAGGTAGATCAGACAGGATATGAGTAGCCTAAGGTCATCACTGAGTTTCATGGTCAAACGGGGTTTTGATCCCAGGTTTTCTAACTCCTAACCAAAATCTGAATCACTACATCACAAAGCCAGCATGATGTCTGAAAAAAAGAAGCCCTGTGAGATCAGGGTTCTTAACTGCCTGGAAGCCAACCCAGGTGCAAATGTACACACAAAGGATTTCTTTTACAAATGTAGTACTGAATAGGTAGAGAGAGAGGCAACAAAGATGGAGTGTGTGATCACATGGCTGAGGGTAGCAGGTATCTTCATGTGTATGTAGAAGAGAAATACTGAAGAGGTCTATCTTCACCCCAAATGTCAGATGCCTCTATATTAGCTTCACCTTGTGGAATTCATTGTCACAGAGATCAGAATGACCCTACAGAAAATAAAGTCTCTTCTTCATTTATAACTGGATATCACGACCAGTTCATAGGAAGCTCACGTGTACATGCACGCAATTGGAACAGAAACCAAGGAGGCCTTCAGCAAACATGAGAATAGATGGAACAATTCACAGAGAAGCAGCTTGGGAGGTACAAAGAGCAGAATCTTCTGTCATTGCCTTAGAAGTATTAAAAAGCTGTAGGCAAGCATCCAAGTGAAAAGCTGACAAGCTTACTTGCCAGTTCTATGGCCTAACTGTTTTTCCAAAGGTAACGAAGATTCTGTGGATGGAGCTGTCATGTTACAAGCATGGCTGCTTTCAAAATAGTGCCAAGCATTTGGTGGGAAAAATAGGGCCGAACATTTCCTTCTCTTCAATATAAAAGACTGAAGGACAGTCTTTTGTAAGCTGACACACCTTAGGTGTATTGAACTACCACTACTGTTATCTCTAGGAAGCATGGTTGTTGGACCATAATACCCATCATACCTTAAAAAAAAATGGCATGGAGCCGTATGGGTGGGATGATAAGCATGGTAATCTAATACACAGAGCTTGGAATGGTACTTTGAAGAAGAATGAACACAATGCCATGCTAAAGCCATTCATAACTGAGCTGTGAGGCCCATCCTGCCACTACACAGTCATGAACATAGCATTACATTCACTTTTCTTTAAAGAAACTTTGTGAACTCTGCCAATACATCTATGCCAGGTTGATAAGGCTACTCCCAAACAACATTCCCGCATTCAGACATTGCAGCATTCCTCTATCCATTTCTCAACAATGCCACCAGTGGTGCATGGCAGGGAATGTCATGGGGGAATGATGTCTGCTTCAGGCAGGAAAATATCTTGGGCCTGGATTGGGAGGACACACCCATCATTTGGGGACATGTCTGCACATTTCATATAATGTGCCATTCTGGTCTAAAAGAACATATAAATCTGGGTGGGGGGGCGAGAGAGAGAGAGAAGAAGGCTACTGAGGTAAAATAATTAGTAAAAATTATGAACACTGCATGTACAGTAAAAAGACTACTGTGATTCACTGGAATCTAAAATAATAATAATAATAGCTACTCCAGCTTCCGAAGTGTTGAATACTCATACATTTATAGGTACAGATTCAAATTACAGGCACTGAATCATTCTGTTGATTCACCGTGATCAACACAGAAAATGAACAAAAGCATATTAACTTAAAAGAACACTTTAAGCCATAAGACACTACAGAACATGAATTACAGTATATGACTTCAGGCCTGGCATATTGTTAAGGGTGAAGGCCTCTGGTTCAATGAGATGGAAAATAATACATCATAATTCAGACACAGGAATGCCTTGTCACAATTACATATTTTATTGTAAAATGAGATTTTTAAAATATTTGTACTTGTTGAGTAACAAGCCTCATAAATTCCAAACAGTTGCTTTTATTACCCAATTTGGCTACTCAGTTCTTTCTGCCTATTTGGAAGTGATAATTAAGTTTGCAACAAAACCAGGAAGAATTAAAGCCACATGGTTGAGAAAAGGCTCAAAATGTTTCTGACTTGGAAACTGCACCACACGTTGAGGAGGGAGGGAATTATTTTTTATTTAAATAGCCCTTTTCCTGCTTTTGTACAGCTGCTTCATACATGGAAAAGCATATGTATGGGATCCCATAAAACACAAGAGTTTGAGGCACGATATAGTATACACTGACAGAAGGAGGACTTTCCCACCTGTCCTTCTGCTGCCTCATGAAAATCTGTTCCTGAAGGCTGAGATATCTTTGGGAATGTGTAGGAAATGTGCCACCTTATAAGGTGTGTTCAAACTGGGATAACACCATAATCTTGACCCTGATTCCTTAATCCCAGCTGGCACCAACGATTTGCACTGCAAATTCAACTCAGCTAGGGTTGCAAAAAGAAGTAAAGGGTTAAAGCTCTACTAGGGCCTCAATACAGTAGTTTGGAGTAAGTAAAAGTAAAGGCATAGCAGCTAGCTATTTCATTAAGGTAAAATATAGTTCAGCCCAGAGGTACAGTGATAGACAGCTTCCTTTTCAATAAGGTATGGAAAAACATAACTTACTGATACCTAATCAAAGCCACTTGCACAATCTTTCATATAATCCAACATCCACCCCAAGAGGCAGGAGGAATTCCAAAGCCACACTCAATGAGACTGAATCATACCTGACAAATATTAAAAGGGGAAACAGACTATTCCATTGGATGCCCCTTAAAATGTCTTCAATATCCCGTAGATGGCGGAGGGACTTGGTAGAATATATTTCCCCTGTTCTCACATGAACAGAAGGGCAATTTAAGGCCCAAGCCAATGCTTGTAAGCCTCTTTGCCCTAGGTCTTCTCCCATAGACTCTAACTGTCTATGCCACATGGAGATTGTAGAGACTGTCATCTAAAGGCGGTCAGTCCAAGCTGTGGGCCTATATAAACTTGACAAGATAAAATAATCCAGGCCTGCAGGTGTGATTCAAAGGTCCTTCCTTTATTATTCACCGTTCCCTTCAACCTGAATACAGGTTCAGGTATGGCCCAGGAGCAGGTGTATCTGCCACTTAGCCCATAACCTGCCTGTGGCATGACCGTATATTTCGTGATTAGATATTTTCTTTTTTCCTCCTCAAGAGAAAGGGTAAAAGAACAGTAGAACAAAAATTAATTAACCAATGTGGGCAGCATCAGGTGGGCAACACAAGGCCTGTATGGTCAGCACAGGGACTGTCTCCTTGCCACATGCAGCCAACTACCTTGGGTCTGCAGGCTCAAGCTTAATTTTGTTTCTCAGCTATTGAAAATGCTTCCCTCTGCTTGAATTGCTCTAATAAAAAATAATATAAAGCTTGGAGGAAGCGTTCTTGCCTCGGGCTACCTTTTAGAGCCTTTGAAAGGCCTCCCAAGAGCTATTTCAATGTTCAGTGTGTGACAACTGTTACTCACACTGTTTCTCCTTAGTTACAAATTTATCCACACACAGTAGTGAAAATGACAGGCGATACCCATGGGATGCTGTTGGGAATGGGATTTAATAATACAGCAAGTTCCACATTTAGGAGACTGTAATGCCAAAATGATTACTAATTGTAGCTTTTTATTTCATGAACAAAAAGCATACTATTTCTTTAAATTATGTCACTGAGGTTAAACGGTAAGTGATTTAGTGAGTCAGGGACTATAGTAAGAATTGCCTTTGCATATCTGTTATTTTTCATGTAAGAGGGTAAGAATGCAACATACTGTAGGTGAACGTATGCACAAGAACTATTTTCCTCAGCATAAAATAGTCTACCCTAAATGGTGGCCATCCAGATAGCTCAGTGAGTTGGGTTCCTGGCTGCAGAGCCAGAGCTCAGGAGTTTCATTTTGCACTGTGCCTCTTGAAAGAAGAGTCAGCCTTTGTAGCCTTGGGCCAGGTGCACAATCCCAAAGCACCTCCAGAGGAATGGGCTGGTGAACCACTTCTGAGTACTCTGTAACTAGAAAACAGTGGAAAGGGCTAGAATAAGTTGGGATCAATTTGATAGCACAGAGTTGTTCTTAGTATAATGTAGTAAGAATGTATCCATGGCCATTTTTGATTCTGGGGTGTTGGAATGTTGGGCTTCAGGAGCCCCTGAAACCAATGATATCCTCATACCAGAGCTCCCCAAGGCCTCTAGAAGTGGAAAAGATCTATTCTCTCTCTCTCTCTCTCTTTCTCGCTCATGGCTGCTTGAGAGAACTCCATGAGATTATAGAGGCCATAAAAACAGTGTAGGGGGCACCTGGGGTCCAGAGGCAATGCATTGTCTACTCATGTAGTACCTCAAGAGGGAAGCATGCTGAGTTGCACCACTTCTGATAGTGAGTAAAATAGTCAGAAGAGTTTTTGAATGTTCCCCATATATCATAAACCTTATGAGAAAGATTTATGCTATTTGTCCTTGAGGTGACAGAAGCTGTGGACATGAACACAAATTCAGCTATACCATTCCGTACTTGTAATGGCTTGGTCTAGAGTTCTTTCAGCTTTCAGGCAAGACAGGTAAAGGTGCTTGCGTATCTACAAAGCAATTAACATATTGATTTGTTTTTCTCAAAACAATAAAAAAAAATTTTATAAAATAGGCAGGATCTTTAAACATATGACACGATACAGACTAAGATCAGTAACTCCTAGTCTGGGGCTGTCACTTCTAGCGGTAGTTCTTGGAGGTATTTCTGAAACAATTCCTGCCTGAGTTCTGTTTAATTGAAAATGGCAAACCAGTCTTGTACTAAAGCCCCCCTGGAAGCAAACCATGTGTGTTGTCACTGAACTGTGTAACCTCTCAGTGTTCAGTGTCAAATATATAATGGCCAGTATCTTACTGGTGATTTTCACCTGGATAAGGGAAACTGTGAAGTCACAACAGCAAATCGCTGCCCATTAATGAGGTCCTAGCTAACTATAACTCTGTAGCTCTTCTGAGGACCATTTATGAAGCAATGCTTCTATAGGTAAAGATATCAGCTCCGTGTAGTTTTTAAACGTTGTGACTTAAAGTAAAGTAAGCTTTTACTAGAATGGTTGGAATTGCAGTTAAACATACCAGACATATCAATGTGATTCAACTGAAGCAAAGCTCCCCAAATGAATAACAGTCAATGTTAACAAATTCAAAATTTCTAATGTGTCAAAGGAATACTTGTTTCAGCTCATAAGAGAGCTAGTCTGACAGGGAACACAAATGTTTTAATTCCACTTAATTACTTTGCCTACAGTTCACCACTAAACCAACATATTAGGGTTTATTTTTAATCGCACGATTGTTAACCATGGTAACTGTTCAGCTAAGCAAATCCCTTTGTCAACATATGTTAATAAAGGATGTGACTAGATTTTGCACAGACTTATCAGATGTTTTAAGTACCAATTTCCTGTCAGGCCTGAGCATCTCACATATTATCTCTTTATTTTAAGATTAGGTCTTTCAGGGTGTTTAAATACAAACAGTAGTAGTGTGGTTACATGATCTGCCGTTGTACTGAACAGTTACTTATTCTTCCACTGAAACCTGAAAGTGTCAGGTAAATTCTTAATATGATACCAACTCGCATCCAAATCTCATCTCCAATAACAGCAGACAAGGAGGATGAAGTGGGGTTTTGGGGTGAACATGTCCATTAACATATACTGCACATGTGAATCATACTAATGAGTTGCAGGGAGTTGTACTGATTTAATGGATAAAGGATTATGGAATGATCCAGTATGCATTCACATTAAATTTTAAACATTTGGTGAGGCACACAGTTGTATGACTCTATCTTGGGCTTCAGTTCATTTGCCTCAGAGGTGGACCAAATGGGGACTTCTGAACTCTCATTCTTTGGTTTGCAGCCTTAGAGTATTTCCCAGATAATTAAACTTTCTATGCAATAATTGCCCACATTACTTATTTGTTGGGGAGCACAAGATTTAGATACCCAAAGCACTGGGGGAAACAGCAGGAAAGGTATGTTTCCCCATCACTCAGGCAGCAGCACTGAAAAATGCAATGATTTTTTTTTCTCTGTCCAAAAGCACACCTAATAAAATTGCAAATGGTATATAGTAGGAAGGGTGAAAATGTAGTTCTCCAGCAGTTGGACTGTAACTCACATCATCCTCCACCAGCACTGGCTATGCTGGCTGGAACTGATGGGAGTTGCAATCCATTATCTGGAGGGCCACGTACTTCCCAGTTGTAGTACATGAAGTGGGACCTCTATTTCACTCGTTTAGCTTAGATAGTTGTTCTCCCACTATGCTATTCGAAGACATAAGCAGTATTATAATGCTTGCCTTCTGTGGCACTGAATGAAAACCCACACTTGCCATTTCATGTTTATGGAGCCCAAATTCAGCTCTCTGTGCGTCTTCTTCTGTGTCCAACTCAAATGTCAGTCTTTCTTCAGACAGAAACATGTAGATTACCTTGTCCTTAGTTAGAAAAGGTCTGTCTTTTGTCAACTTTCTCATATTTCCTAGCTATTCAGAAGGAAAGTGGTCTAACATTAATTCCACCGAAACACATGATTGACACTTTTTTTGACACATTCAATGTTTTGGTGTACTGTTACCACAGGGTAATCCATAGTGATGATAGCTGTATTCACATAACTTTGATAAAGATTAATAAAATGGTTATTTCTCAAGCTATGAGTTAAGAGACAGGGACAAGGATGTGGCAAAAAAGTATAAACAAGATCTGGGATAGGGAGTATCAGAGTGGAGAGGTTAAAGGGCCCCCTGTAGGTTGCCATATTCCAACTCTCCAAATCAGAGTAACGTAATTATGCAAATCAAACAACATTACTTGTTGCACTCCTTTTCTACCAATATAGTTTAGCTTTGGCACAATTTGTATAGTAGATTGTTAGAATGTTGACTTTGAAAGAGAGAGAGTCAAATTCAAATCCCTGCTTAGTCATAAAGCTTATTGGGTGTTCTTGGGCCAACCTCTCACGCAAACGTACTTTGCAGGATTGTTTTCAGCTTAGGAAGAGGAAAGCAGAGGATTGTAAAGTAGTTGCTGGGGCATATAAATTAAAAAATAGAGACATAATGCTATGCGTGGGAGCTTCTGCTGATATTCTCCCAACATGAGTGTCTTTTTCTTCCAGCAGTTTTCAGTGAGAGTGAAAACAAAAACTCTCTACAGAGGGGAAACAGGTGGGGCCCTTTGCTGTATAGGGTGTCTTTAAAAGTCAAGCTTGGATAACTTAAGTGCTATCAGTCCATGCTAATTATCCATTTGGACAGAAGCAAGGGGGACTGTTGGTATCTGGATCCCATGTTCAGAGGTCACGGCAGTCCTATGGCTAAACGAAAGCAAGACATGTTTAGACAAGCTAATTCACGATGCTTTAAAGTGAGACTTTGCACTGTGTTCCAGGGCATATGGCTTAGTAATGAGTGGCTGGTGTTGTCCATGTGTAACAATATTTTCAATGTTCAAGCAAGCTTTTGATTAAATCTCCATCCCCTGATGGTAGCCCAAAGATGATGGTTCTTCTGGTTTTTCTAGACAAGGGGGAATTGTACCACTATCCCCATGTAATTCTTTATCCTGCAAGCTAGCTTTTCCTCCCAGATTTACTAGGATTCATACCCATCCCCTCACCACCCAGAAACAAAAAACAGCGAAGGAGGTGGAACCACTTCTTGCTCCCTTTGTACCCAAAGGTTATTTGCCTCAAAGCTACAGCAAAGCAAGGGAGCACCATTCCCGGATCTTGTTTATAACTACAGCCATGTATCCCTCACAACCACATGGGCCCTGCCAAGTTGAGCAGTGGCTGGGAAGCAAAAACACCTCCTCACCTCTTACCTTTCCTTCATTTCCTTGCATCTCCCCATCCCTTTTGAAAGTGTATTGCAAAGCACTGAATTTACAAGTTACTGACTGGGCACCTAACCCACTGTGTGTCATATCCAGCTCTCATGCTCTTTACACAGAGGTGAGGGAGCACTGCTTCCCATGTCCTGCTTACAGTCACCTTGCCCTCATGCCCACCCAATCCCTGCCTGGTTGAAGGAGAGGAGGAAACCATAAGCCAGTAGCCATCTCAGCCAGTGACGGCCCAGCAAGGAACTGAACACAGCAATACTTTCTAATTGATTGAGGAAGTGCTAATTCTCTCACTATCTGAAGAGGGCAAGCTTCAGATAGTGAGAGAATTGTTATAGAATAAAACTCTGTCCCCTACAACTAAGGTATAAAAAGTAATCCATTGCCTAGAGGAGGGGGCGAAAGGTAGAGGAAAGAAGAACAAGAAGCAGTATGAAGTGGGATAAGGAAAAGTTGTCTGGATCTCATGGGAATTTCCAATATGATCTGTGCTTGAAAAGGCACAGAAGTCCCATCTTGAAGCATCTTATAATAGGCCATAAGGAAAGCAATAATAAAATTATAAGAGTTTCCCAGAATTTCTCCCCATGTGAGGTACACAGTGGTTGAAATTCTGTTGCTTAGTGTAGTAAGTCATAACTACAGTAGGCCCACAGTGCAGATTTAGTGACTCAGCTCCTCCGTGAGTTCCATTGATTCAAATGGGCCTACTCTAGTTGCAACGGACTACACTAAGCGACAGGATTCCAGCCAGCATTAGAGACTGCTCGAAATGAATATTTCCCCCTTTGAGGAGTGTTCTACTTCTACCAATGCATTCCATGGAAAGGGAAGCTGTCAGGCCAAAGTCTTTATTCTTGAAGGAAAATGAAACATCAAATTGTTACCCTATGGGAACTGGAAGAAGAGAAGGCCTGTGCCACGCCAATTATTTTTATTTCTCAGCAGGATCCATTAAAAACATTTAACCTCCTTTAGTGACACACCATAAAGGTAGCTTGTGTCAGCCACTAAAAGCTTCCCGTTGAAATTTCAGCTACAGAGGCTCCTTCTCAAGGATTGGGAAGCACAGATAGATGATTGTTGCTCCCCATAATGATGAGAGAAGTCTTTTGAAATGTTAAAATTCACATTGCATGAGCCTTACTTATCTATCTGTGCATAATTCATATACAGCTAATGTGGAATAAAATATATAGAAGTAAACAGCCAGAGCGATATTTTGTTTTCAAACACATGATCCTTTAACAAAAGCAACCCCCCCACCACCACCAATGAATCTAAAACATCTGAAAGCACCTTGCCACTTGATCATGGATTTAAATTGCTTCATTTTTTTTCCTGAGGTACAGACATTAATAAGAATGACTACCTACTGGTAATTATGCCTTTATAGCTTCTCATATATCTCTGCCTCTAGACACTTGGCAAAGAAATTGGTATCTTATTCAGCGCAACAAGCAGTCTTCCAGGGGTTCCCTGTCCTGATTCATTGCTACCTTGATGCGCTTATATGAAGAGATAGCAGCCCAGATCAGACACTTCTTGAGCTAGCATTGTGCTTTGAATGATGTGAAAGATGGGTACATACCTGCTCCTCATCTCTTTACAAGATAGGCCCATAGCATTGGCCCTCAAAGAAGAAGTCTAAACATGTGGAAGTCTGAGTCACACAGATGCCTCCCATCATGTTCACACATGATGTTGAAAAGCCTTATTCAGCTGATTGGTACTGGGATTGAGCGGGGTGAAAGAAAATGTATGTGTGCTACAGTTTTCAGGGAGTAATCTGTGTTAGTCTGTTTTAGGACAAATACAATGTTGCAGAGTTTTGAATTTCTAGTAAAATTCCTCTTTGCTATTTAGTAGAAGTATAGAGACCCACAGAGGAGAATAGTCACAAGTTCCCCAGAGTCCACCCTTTTCTCATTAACTGGCACTTAAAGTCTCAATAACTCACTCTGAGACATTTGTAGGAGAAAGAATAAAAACCATTTCTTTACTTACAGTTCCTTGAAGTTACAGGCTTGTGTATGTTGCTTCCTTTACTGTACATATACTTAGCAACCAACCAGAGAGATCCACAGCAAACAAAAAACTGCCACTAACCAAGGACAGAGAGGGAAAGAAGCATGCAGCAGAGAGTCAGGGCTCTCTTTGAATTCAAAGGAACGATTAGTTAGTGCTGGATCGATATGCAATCACTTCAGCCCAGAAAAGTCCCTCCCTTTTGCTTCTGCAATGTAGGAATTCCATGTTGCTCCTAAGTGGTGGACACTAAGTGATTGACTTAACCATCATCACCAGTGAATCCTGCAGGAATTCATCACTCTGCTGTTCCAGACAGATTTGATTCTATATATAAGAACACGACAGTCTCATCATTGCTAGTGTTCCATGCCTCTTCGCTCCCATTGTTTAGAACAATTTCTCTCTGTGCCCTTGTGTGTGTAGATTAGAGATGGGCACAAACTGGTTCGTCTCAATTTGTTCCAGTTCGTAAAGGTGGCAGCACAGGTGCTGCTGCTTCCCTCCCCCAACTCCTCTGGCTCAAACAGCCACTCACTAGGCCCAGCTTGCTTGTTTTTTCCACCTCCTCAACTGATTTTCCAGTCCTGGCAACAGCTCAGGCTTCTCAGCCCTCTTGACTGATCTCCCACTCAGACAAAAGGGAGGTGCAGAGACCTCTGTGCTCTTGCTCGTGACTGGGAGATTAATCAAAGAGATGGGGGGGGGGGGAAACAAGCAAGCTGGGCCTGGTGAGTTGTTGTTTGAGCCAGAGGAGGCAGGGAGGGGAGCAGCAGTATCTGTGCTACCACCTTTACGAACTGGGATAAACCAGTTCATGCCCATCTCTAGTGTAGATATATGGATGGATCAGCAAACTTACTGAAGGACGAATCAGCACAAATCTCCAAAGCAGCAATTCATGCCCATCTCTATTGCCTAAGCATTCCTTCCAGAGAACACAAGGCATAGCACAAACCAGCATATTCAATATGGGTTATTTTGATTCTTTGGACTACAAATGCTAAAATTCTCTATTTTATGAGCTCTACCTACCTTGCAGGCACCTGACAAACACCTCCATGTGATGCACCTGGCCTCAGTTAGAAGACTTTGAGGCTTAGCTAGGGCAACCTTCCTCTTTCTCCTCCAGCTTTCTTAGAGAGCTTTCTGAGAGCTTTCTTATTGAGAAAGAAGCTTGGGCAAAGCTAGGGCTACATAAGGTTTCTAATTTAGGCCTTTTATCAAGGTGCATAACATTGAGGTGTTTATAAGATGCCTGCAAGGGAGGTAGAAGTACTAGAATGGAGAACATATTTGTAGTCCAGAAAATCTCATCCCCAGATATTTCTCCACTGTCATTGAAAGGACACATCTCTGTAACTATAATAGTAACATTGAACATTCAGTTGAATCAGGAAAGGACTGAGTTTTGCCCTATTAAATTATAATCATAATTTGCTATAGATATAACTTTGGAAAAATGAACTAATTTAGTTAATTTACACTAAATTATTTGTAACTATCTTCCAAGTTATAATAAAAAATATGATTACTATTGCTTTATTGCTAACACTTTCACGACACCCCTCAATCAGTTTCTCAAAACAGCAGCCTCACTTTGCCTAGATGTTCTTGATTCATTCTCTTTAAAATCCCAGGAAAATGAATTCTGCAACATCTCTTCTGAACCACTTCATCTGTTATGCAACTTCTCTGCTTCATGTACTTTTCCTTAATAGTGGGTGTTGTACTAATAGCTGGCTCTTAGGTCAGGAGCTAAAATCCAGTAAATTGGAATAATACTAAATACAGTCATGCCAAACGTGCAAGGTTTAAGTATTATAGGTAAAGATAAAAAGTTCTTTTGTGCTGACTGAATGATAAAGAATCAAGTAGCATGAGAACAATGGATGCTTTGTTCTTTCATGAGGAATCCAACATGATGGCTTTCGACAGGTTTGTGGAACAATACTAATTTGCTGAATAATTGCATTAAAATAGCAAGAGTTTTTCCCAGCACATTACATTGGTAGTGGCAACTTTTGTTTACAGATGTTCTTGTTATTCTAATTGTCCAGTTAATAGAATTAGCAATGATCCAAGCTTGTCTCTAGAATTCTCTTTGGAATTGTCTTCATATTGGATACTGTATAATGTGCCTTGGGGAACAATCCCATTACAATTGGGATAACAAAAGGATGTCCATAGAGCTTCTAAGTTAGTGGTAAAATGAAGCAATGCTTTCTCACCTTCTGGGAATACCCCTCTTATAGGACACAGAATAGAAGATGCACAGAAATTGTTATGTGAAGTTGAAAACGTCTTGGTATCGATGGACCATAAGAAAGTTCCGAAAATGCTTTAAAATTGTGTGTTTTATCTGAGAACCAGAATGTGGAAAAGTTACTTTTTTTCAGATTAGAAGTCAGAATCCCCACCTCACCCATCAAAGCCACTGTCTTAAATCTACATACTTCACCATTCACAATTGTTCATGGACATTGATCGTTGGCATTGGCAAGAGTGTGGCAACTGCCTTAGGTGGTGGAGCGTTGGGGGAAGTGGCAGAATGGCCATGACCCCATTCCCGGCTACCTGGTCTCCTGCCACCCATTTCCCCTGCAGCTGCCACCACAAAGAGAGACTTAGAAGGAGGGAGAGTGAGGGAGAAGAGAATGATGGCAGCAATGGATGTTGCAGCTCCAGCAATAGCAGCCACGACTGTTTGTTTTGAATTGCCACAGGCTCCTTGGTCAGAGACAAGGCCAGGCTCTTCAGGGACAAGATACAGTGGGAAGTAATCCTTCCCACAATTCCTTGGACCCGATGACCCAGGCAAAGAACCATATCAAAACCAACTAGGCAGCCAGCAGAGATTCAAAGCAAACCACTACTGCTGTTGCCACCCCCACTGCCCTCTTCTTCCTTGTCCTCCTTTCCTTTGAAATGTTCCCACACATCATTGATGGGGGTGAAGGGCAAAAGAGGGTGGCAGGGTGGCCAAGTGTGGGTTCAGCACTTCTGTCTCATGCAGCAGGATAGCTTACAGCAGCACTGGCCAGGACTGGCCCCACCATCAGGTAGACTGATGTGATTATCTCAGGCAGCAGATGCTGTGACACGGCAGTGACAGCTTCCCAACTGTTCCTTCTGAACACTTTGGAAGTTCCCTTTTGTTGGAAAACAAACTATGACAATCTATCCTGGGCCTCTTAAACTTTTCTTTTCTGAGGTGTGGTGGAAGATACTACCCCTCTGGGTGTATTGAAGTAAACTGTTACTGACAATCTAGGCACTTACTGTACATGGGACAGGAAGGGGGAAAACCCATCTTGCCCTTTGCCTCTGGTAGCAAAATATCACCCCTGAGCAGAGGTAAACTGTATTTTACAGTTTTCCAATGGAATGATTCATTACCTATTTCATAGAATCATAGGATAATTGAACTGGAAGGGGCCTAATAGGCCATCAAGTCCAATTCCCTGCTTAAAGCAAGAATCCAAATCAAAGCAAATCTGACATATGGTTGTCCAATTTTCTCTTGAGTGCCTCCAGCATTGGAGCACTCACCACCTCCCGAGGTAATTAGTTACATTGTCATACTGCTCTAACAGTTAAGATGTTTTTCCTAATATTCAGCCTAAATCTGGCTTCTGGTAGCCTGGCCCCATTATTACATGTCCTGCACTCTGGGATGATTGAGAACAGATCTTGCTCCTTCTCTGTATGACTACCTTTCAAGTATTTGAAAAGTGCCATCATATCTCCCCTCAGTCTTCTTTTCCCAAGGCTAAACATGCTCTGTTGCAGAGATAGTGGGAGGACCCACATCTTGTTACAGAAAATGACATTACTTTAGGTGACATAGTGTCAGTGGAACAAGATTGCCCATAGAGCTGAAGTACATTGATTTAATCCAATTGAAGTCAATTGACTAAATTGGCTTACAGTTCAAGTACTTCTGTTTAACCGGATCAGAGAGAAGTGACTTAAGTCAGAAGACTCTGTCTTAAGAAGCCTGCGTAAACTGGGGTATCATGTACCAATGCTTTAGAGCTATTCAGTGAGGCATGTCCCTTTCCTGAACTATCATCAGTGCATAAATCTTCTTCCCTCTATAGCTTTTGCTTATTTCTTTACCATGAACCATGAGAAGAAATGTAATGTGTCTGTTTCTTCCTTTTGCTTGTGGCATTTGGTGGGTTAATCTCTGGAAAGTTGGAACAGATACTCTTATAAATAATAAGCATAATGTAGGAAACAGTCTTTAGGTCAGGGATGGGTCATCTTCCTAACGTCATCATCATCCTCACCTTAGAACTGCAGGGCTAGAAGGGACCCTATGAAACATTAACCCCTGTCAGGGAGGCACAGTGGGAAATCAAATTCCCAACCTCTGGTTCCACAGCCAAATGCCTAAACTACTGATTTTGGACTCCAATCCCCATGTGGGAAGGAGTTTCAGGTAAGAGGTCAAGCACCTGATTCTCCTCTGATCCATGCTTCAAAGTTCCCCCTCCTGTGGCTGATGTGGAGTGGAGGAAGGGCTGTTGGATATCCTTCCCCATACTGTAATGTATCATTTCCCCTTATTCCTGTCCAACATGGTGCCCTAATGGTACCCCAGTGGAAGGGGAGCAGAGCATGGAACATCTTTTGGGAGAATAAATGTTTATGTTATTCATTATTTTACAGCGTCCAGGTTTTTGACATCATTGCTGTGTCACATTGGTGGTTGCCCTGTGCATTGTTTAAAGAATTGTGTAGCCAGAAAAGATAGGAAAATTCTGTCTGGCTGCTTCTAGCAATGAACTCTGATATTTCAACCTTAAAAACACTTTTTAAAAAAAAGTATTTCCTGGCCACTCGGGACTGATTAGAGCATGGAATAGAACTTGAAAAATTCCCATAGAGTGCCTGAAGAACTGCCTTAAAATCTTGAACAGTAATGTTCAAGATTTTAACAGTGCTTTACTTTAACTGTAATGAGTGACAGGAAGTAGAAATGTTACTCGCTACATCCTAAAAAGTAACTTTGTAGCTACTTCTTGCATTACTTTTGAAACATATTAGTTACAACCTTATTGCCCCAAGAATAGCTGCTTACATTGAATTGTAGTGCTTGTAATGAGCTACTTCTCAGCTTTGAAGGTTAGGGTTGAAGAGGAGAATGACATTTGTACAATTATAGGATGTGCAGGGCCACTTCCTCAAAACCTACAAAACCGCTGGTAACTGAGATCCGTTCATTTAGATTGCATGTGCATGGTGGTTTTTGTTGTTGTTGTTGTTTGCTTTGCATAAAATAAGGCCTCAGCATCCCATGCTGCACATGAGATGAGACAAGCTTTTGATTCTCTGCGTACTCAGCAATATATTGTGCAGAGGGAAAATCCAATCTCCCCAAATGATCCAAAGCCATTTATGTTTATGCTATAATGATGTTGAGTTGTTTAATTTCTTTTTACTCAATTAAGTTTAAATATCTTCATAAGATTCTTTTTTAAAAAGCATTTCGCTTCCATCATCATGTTGTTCAACATGGAACACAGGCTTTTCCTCCTGGTAGCAAAATCACTGGTGGGAATCTTTTAATTATTTGGAGGCATTTTCTCTCCCAAGCCAGCATTTAAAAAGGGGTGAGGGAGATTCCTAAGAGACTGGGCTTCTGTCTCACCGAATTCTAAAATGTTCCTTAAACTTGGGTTTCAAGTGCAACTGGCACCTTATATTTAAACGTATTGTGGCTTTGCAATGAATAAAACTGATAGGAAAGATTACATTTTTGTTCTCCATCCAGTTGTTACCAATTTAGTAGATAAGACAGAAGTGATGTAGGAGTACTTTTAATCTTATAGAAACCAAGGCTTGATAAGAGAAAGATTACATGCCAAAATATTTATCGGGTATTACTGCTGGCTTATGATACGAAAATAAGTCAAAGGAGAGAAGTTCTTAAGAAGTTGCTTTACCCTCAGGGGCCATGGACAATGGAAAGAAATCTCCAATTAAAAGGTCTCATTTAGAATTATTACACATCATTCTCTTTGAACACACTGTGCTCTAAGAGGTCTACCACAGACCCACCATATCTTTTCAGCAGTACAGGGTGCCTTCTGAGAAAAGGAAAATCTCAGGACATTGATTATGACATGGCTCTACAAAAGTGGTCTAAGATTTGGTCATCTACATATGGGAGGCTATATGCTGATATCGGGGCCTTGTGGTGTGTTGGAAACAGAACATCAACACATGTAGCGAGCGATCTCAGAGGAAGGAGGGTGAGGCAAAAGGCAAACAGATGCCCTGTGTGTATTTTTTCCCATATCTTTTCTAGATCTAGATTTTCATTCAGGGTTAGACAGCATGTGACTAGGGCCATGTGCATCTGGGGCCAGGTGCATCTCCCAGGGCCCCACAAGCAACCCCCCAACACCCCTGAGACCCCACAATACCCCCATTCCCTCTTTTTTTAAGTTTGAAAGATTTAAAATTCTCACAAAAATAATCTGGGGCTCAAAAAGTTCCCTTTCATTTTCCAGGGGACATTGGGGGCAATGTTGGCCATGCTTTGAGGAGACCCAGCATCCTTGGGGGCAGGGGGCAACTAAATAAAACCTTTTATTTTATTTTTATTTTGCCATTAGAGGGGGGGGGTTCTCGATTGAAAACTCTGAGAGAGGAGGTCTTTACACCAGACATAGAGAAGGGCTATGGAAAGTTGCTTTTGTGGACTACAACTCCCCAAATGCCCCCAGGTAGCATCATCCTAACATCAAAAGAAAAACTAGTTTGGGTGCTGCCTGTTAAACTGTGCACTGCACAGTTGATCCTACTGGCCAGAATACAGTCTTCTCCTTATGCTGCCTTGCAACCTTGTGTGAACAAATGGGCACAAAATGGTTTAAAAAGGATTTGTTAGTGGTGGCCCTACTCGGGTGCTGCCACCTCAATCAGATAGCTTTCTTGGACTTACTACCATTTCACATTGTTTTCAATTTTAATTTTACAATGGCTAAAATCCTGTTGACTCAACAAATCCCCACTGTTTCAGTGGGCCTGCTCTAGATATGACTTACTAGAGGATATCAGCCAAGAAAGGAGGCAGGTGCCAAATAAAAGGTACGATTGGGGAAGTTAAAATAGAGCTGAAAATGAGTTCAGGTTTTTTTAAAATGCAAGCATGACAGACAGAAATGCTTGCTTATGCTATTCTCAATTCCCACATGGGGAAAAAACATTTGGTAACTGTAGGAAATCGATGAGGCTGTGAACCTTAAAGCAACAAAAATAATGTAAAGATGCCCATTCTTCTTTTTTTGGAAGTAATTCAGGTAAACACAGGCTTTTAATAACCAGCAGGTATTTTCTCACCATTCTGGAAAAAAAATCAAGCATGTCAGCAAATCATATGGATCATATCTTTCACATTTTCAAGGAGGTTATGTTATTTTGGACGGAAAACATGGTAACCCCTCAGGGTCCTACGTGCGTTCCCTTAACTGACAAATATTGTTATTTCTTCCCAGCACCTTGCTGTTGGGGAAGTAAATGCTAATTCAGGTATGGGGCATTTGCGCATCCTTTCTTTGAGCGACATTTTCATTAAGGCAGGACTTTAGTTTTTAAAAAATTAGATCTATTGCAGAATAATTTTTCCTCTTGCGCTCTGAGATGGAAACCTCAGAGCAGATTGTAAGGTGATTCTGGAGTCAAGGATGTGTATCTGCCTGCCTTGCTCTCTAATTGCTTATTTCATCAAATTTAGGTTTTCAGTATGAGCTCCTATTCTGTTAAGAAAACCATGCCGTGTTCATGTAGCTACAGGCAAAAGACTCATCTGCCTGAGCAGTTTATCATGTCAGTGCCAATTTTAGGCACCTGTAGCGTACATCTGACCTATGCTGCCTTCAGTAGAAATATCTGGATCTGGCATTATTGCACTCAAAAGTCTACCGGATTGAGGAGCCTTACCTTTAAAAACAATTACCTTGATACTTCTACGATTACTTCTCTTAAAATGAGCTCAGCCCATGACTTAAGAACTCTTCCCCCCTCAGGTACCTTATGTTTCAATAAGGGAGAAGGTTGTGGTGCCCCAGTGGTGGTATACCAGGAAAATACAAATGGCATCAACAGTGTTTTGTGAATCCCACATCACTGATCCTCCCCCTTTTCTACTTTCCATATTACTGATCCCCCCACTTTTCCCCTTTTCTACTTCCATAGGTCACTTTTCATGGAACTCAGGTGAATATCCTGCAGATTAAAATCATGTCTTTCACCAGTTATGGTATAATGAAGACAATTTTAATTGGTCTCAGTAAGAAGGAAGATCTGGGCACATCCCTTCTGTCAGAAGTATTGTGAACTGCTGCATGATTTTTTAAATTTTTTAATTATTTTTGTTGTTGTTATTCCTGCATGGGAGCAAAAAGGCCAGGCCTTTTATTTTCCCCATCATCAACAGCATTAGAATAACAAAAATAAAAAGATCTTGTTTTCTACACAAAATCTTGCATTTTTAAAAAAGAAAAAAACTATTTCCAGTGCAAAATAGGTTATTAAGTAAAATGCAAGTTTGTTGTGCAAAACAGCCTTTGCAAATTGATGTCTAAAAAGCAAAAAACATACAAAGACCTCACATAGTCTCACCCACTGAGGAGAAAGGTTAAAAATGTCATTTTCAAATGCAGGAAGAAAATAAACAATGAATTGCATCCCTACATAGTAGCAGTGGCATTTGTCCTAACCCAGCTTAGGGTTTGTTTGTTTTTAACTTGCTTGGAGTTTGCACAAATGTATTATGTCCAAATGGTACAAATTGGCATCAAATATTCCATATGTTATTGTACGGATGGTTATTAACCTTTTAAAAAAATCTTTACAGTGTTATTAGCAAACACAGGCTGATGGCCACTCACTCAGGAGCAGCTCATGGCAATCTTTGTAATGTAGCAAAGGTTTTCTGGCTGTTTGCTAAAACTCCAAGCAGGAATACAAAGCAAAAGTCATTGATTTGATTTCATTCCTTTAGAAGTACTTGCAGTCTGGCATGGTGTTCTGTGCTAAAGTTCAATAGGAGAACAGTTTGATGAATCATTCATATTTCTGAAAACCTTTTCTAATATTAAGGCTACAATCATCTAGCTACTTGCTTGGTAGTCAGACTCTTCTGAAATCAAGTAGGATATTGCAGTATAAATTGGAATAATTTATTGTATTTGTTTCTTTTTAAAAGTATGTTTAGTTAACATAAACCTCACATGATTTAAGTGTCACCCGTTGTCCTAAGAAGGTTAATGGGACAGCCAGCATGATGAGTGAATAAAGTTTTGAATTAATACTTAGGAGACCTGGCTTCTAACCTCCACTTGGCCACAGAAACATACTGATGGATGAGAGTGGTAAACCACTCCTTGAAGGTCTCACATACCTAAAAAAAAAACCAAAAACACTCTATTAAGGGGTCAGAAACAACTTGACAACACAAAAGAAAATTAACGCTTTAAAGACATGTGACCATTGTTTAACACTTGTCTGTTCAACTGTTCAAATCTTGTTTGGCTGGTCAAATGCCCAACCCTAATGAATTTATAAATGAAATTTTATTTGAATCTAAAGAGAAGCAGAATTAATTTGCTTATGGAAATGGGGAAAACACTGTACATTGATGTAATGAAAGCTGGAAAAATTAAGAATAGCCTTCAGAACAAAAAGCTTCTCCAATTTCATTACAAAGTTTCACACTTTAAGGTGTTATTTTCCTTGGAGTAAATACAAAAATCAAGCAGGGCAGTAAGTCTTTCTCCTTCTTACTATTTTCCCCAATAATTTTTCTCCCTGTAATGAGGTGCAACATCCCCAATGAGAAAACTAGTCTTTCGCTCAACATCTGCAGTATCAATCACAAGTTGCCAAAACCGCTCTCATTTAATAACAAAAACACTACATTGTTCATGTATGTGATTTAGTAGATCTGCCATTTTATTTCTATTAGACAAATAGAAATGAGTGAATATTTATGAGAAAACAAAAGGTGTCTATTTGTTACAATAAGCAAGTCTCTCTCTCTCTCTCTCTGTCTCGTCTGAGCCATAACATGTCATTAAGTTAAATAATGACAAACGCCAAAATTGAAAACAAAGTCCCTGTTAGAAGTGTCATGCCTGATTGTTACTCCCAGCTCTTCCAAATTTATTGGTTAGAGCAGATCTATGGCTATTACTGAAAAACCTGTGCTAATAAAAATCATTCTGTTAGAAATTAAAGAGGCTTGGGTGGATAATTTAAGCACCTGCATAATGTCAATAATTGTGCAAGAGTTTTCTTTCTGTTTTTGTGTCTCCCCCCCTCCCCTGCTTCAGTGACATCAAAGTCTGATGATTTATTACTCTGGCCAAAAAGAGATGCAAAGCCAATTCTGAAGTGTAATTACAAAGGTTTATAGAAAGCTGTGCTGTTTATTCTTTCCCCAGCACACCTCTGAAAACAAGACACTGGTGTTATTGATAACACTTAAAGAAAATTGTGAGATGAATGAGAGTAATTAATTCCTTGGGATTCAAAAATCTTGAGATTCTTTACATTAACTACATATGTATGTACTGCAGACTCCCATCCTTACAATCTAATTGGCTCCCTGATGACGGTTGTAAAATGAGATGTTGTAAGTCAAATCAGATTTTTCCCATTAGGCTCAGTGTTAAGATTGGTTTGGTTCCTGGTGAACTTCTATGCCTTATAAATGAAAGCTCTGCTGGTTTTGCCTTTCTCTCTAATATCACCTTTCTCTAGCTTGCTCTCTTGCTAGGTGCTCCCCTCTGTCCTTCTCTGCCTTCTCACTTCTGCCTCATATTTCCATTCCCTTTCTTATTTGCTAGGCACTTCCTTCTGACTTCTGCTGTCTTCTCCTTCCTGTAGGCAATGTATTACCCACAGGAACCTTCATAAAGATTCATCTTCATTACAGTATTCTTATGAACACCTCTCATGAGTTGACCAGAGTCTGTCATGTGCTTTCTCAGCTAAAACATTGGACCTCATTCCTCAACTGGATTGACATCACGGTGGTTGCCCAGGATATTTATTACAGATAACCTATAATTCAAAGAGGAAATTTCTAAAATGCCCAACTCTCACACCAGAAGATTTTCATACCTGTGGCTTGCAAAATCATCATAGCTTGCATCAGAAGGCAGGCCCAGGCTTCTCCTGCCAGTGTGATTACTAAGATGCAAAGGTGTGCCTGAATCACATCTCAGAACTTGGCACTTGATAACCAGCCATTTGTAACATGTAACATGTAAAAACCTCAGACAAGAGGTTTTCTCCAGCCATATTTGGCAAAGCCAGGGATCTTCTACATTTGGACCTGGGCTCCCACCCACCCCAGTTCAGGCAAACAACAGTGCCTAAGACCACAGAGTGGTCAGTTAGAGAAACTGTCAGTTAGAGAAACAATTAGTTAAACCTGGCATTAAGTAAGCGGTTTATGTCTACAGTGCTTTTCAGGGATGATAGGAAGAATGAAAGAATGAAAGCAATACTAAATTTATGATTTTTGAAAAGTGGAAAATGGATCGAGAGGAAATAAAATCTTTTTTGACTTTTTTATGGAAACAAAGACCTGCTAGAACAGCATTGCTGCCATAATTTATAGCACCAAATAGTTCACTAGGTGGATAGTCTGCTATGATGAATTCTTGTAGGTACCCATCCAGTGTTTTATCACTTCCAGAATCTGTCTCATTCCAAGGAAGTGAACTTTGGTATTTTGCTCTTTCTCTCTCTTTATACTTACTAACTCATTAGAGATAAGACTGCATTGTAAATGATGCACATAAGCAGCCATAAAATAATAAGTGAAGGTCTCAGGCACAGGTTCTCAATACCTGGTATTCCAGAAGTGTTGGACATCAAGTACCTTTGCACTGGAAAAAAGGTTATGGGAGTTGAGTCCAAAATATCTGGAACTAGTGGTAGAGAACCACTATTTAAATGTAAATCATTATGGGAAAAACTCACCAGGATCTTGGAGGCTTTGTTCAAATGAGTATGTTAATCGAACTTTCTATATTCAGATTTATTCTCCTGTTGAAATAAATAAGAATTAGTGAGGTTTAGCTGGGGCTGGATTGATGTCACTGTTTGCAGCATGTGGAAAATCAGTCTGATGGTAAATCTTAAGAAATAAAGCTGTGCAATACACAGAGAGAAAAAAACAGTTCCTTTTCCTATGGAAGTCTTTGCCATGGACATAATTTGTTGAAAAGATGGAGGATGCTGGGACTGAATGGCACAGCAGAGAGAGAATTAATACTGCAAAACAGATGTTCAACAAGTCTCCATCTAGCTTTCAAGTTTTGTTGCATCAATCAAGAATTCACAACCGGTATGCAGATTTATGTATGACACAATCCCAGTTGTGCATAAAAACAACTCTTTAATTGTACACGTTACTCAACAGCATCATTATGTATTGGAGGACAGCTGCTTCATTTCCTTGCTGCATCATTTCCTTGTTTAGCATCATTTGTTTAGGAACGTACCCGCATCTTGTCAGCTACTGTGCAAGGGGGATTTTCATTGTCACATCTCTGCAATCATATTAATGGATTTGAGGCAAAGACCTCCTCAAAGCTTTGCTAAATCATTGCATAATACAGACTTTGAGGTAACGTGCTGGCCATAATGGATTAGGAGACGTGGGGGGGAATACCTATGAAACAATATTGCCACCATAAGGGGAAGACACCCTAGGCCTTGAAATTTTAAATCCTCAAACCTCGAAAATCTTATGGGGGCAAGATGTCTACCGCATACGTTGCTGAGCTCTTTCCAAAAAAGAGTTCAAGTAAGTGGCGAAAGACATCTGTTTGTCATAACATGGGGTGTGTGTGTTTTCACCTGTGTTTTTGCATTTAACATGCTCTGTGTTCTGACTGGTCATCAGAAGGTAAACATGAATTTAATGTTGAAGTCTGATTGATGAGACCTATATTTCTGAGAAAATTTGTGGGTGGGGGAAGGCTAATTCTAGGGAATATGCATTCCTCTAAATTTCTAGTTCAATCTGATGGGCCTGAACTCCAGATTTTCCTAGAAAAGAAACATCAATATAGTCCAGCAAAGCTGATCAAGATTTTCCAGATTTACTGGGGTGGGAATGAAGAGGGAGCATTTTGTGTCCATACACATGACATGCACACACACACAAAATGCCCCCCCCCCTTTATATTCAAAGTAGTCTCAAGGAGATTGGGACCTGAATAGCTCCATTGCCTGTGAGCCCACATTAATAGTTTGGAAACATTTTGCTGAAAGGGATGATGATTTGGCACAGCCAGATTCGGGAGGGGGGGGGCTGTCCAAAATAAATTGGAGTATTCCAACAAACTATGGCAGTTGTTGCTCTAGAAAGATATCACCTAGGTTATCATTACATTTCCTCATCCCCTCTCTCTCTCTCCCTCCCTCTCTTACACACACACACACACACACACACACACACAGGGACCAATATGTGTATATGTGTGACAATATACTTGAGATTAAGGCACCATGACTAGCAGTAGGATGCATACACACAGCAGATCTCTGCACATTTCTCAAGAGACTAGTAAACAGATGCTTCAAAAAGTGGAGAAGAAAGCTTGAACACTCTGAAGTCCAAAAATATAGACTCTGTATGCTTACAGATTTTAATCTGAAGAAGAAAAAGGAGGAGGAGGAGAGGGGCTTTGGGGGAACAATATCAAGAAATTTCACATGGTACTATAAGCAGTTGTAGATCTCAGAAATAACACTTTGAACATAACACACCAGACATAGTAGTAATAGAATGAAGAAATGTCTGGATCATTGACATTGCAATTCCAGGGGATGCCAGAGTTCAAAAAATAAAGAATTGGAAAAACTAACAAAATACAGAGACGGGCCATCAAAACATCTCATTTGTGGATGAAACACACTTCAGTGGTCCCCATAGTCATTGGGGCTTTGGGAACAATATCAAGAAATTTCACACAGTACTATAAGCAGTTGCAGTTCTCAGAAATCACACCATCAGAGCTACAAAAAAAACGGCAATATTAGGAACAGCATACATACTGCACCGATATTTAGCAGATACTTAGGTTTTTGGTTAAAACTTGTATCTGTTATATAATACCAGTCAATGTTTTTATAGTTTTGATTGACTGTGCCTGGTGTTTTAGAAGAAGAAGAAGAAGAAGAATGGGTCAAACTTCACAGGATGCCAGCTTCACATTGAGCAAACAATTACACCTTTGTTCTTCAGGGGCATGGTTCCTGGAGAGTTTAATGTTTGAACAATTAGACCTGCAGATTCTGTCTCTCTTTATTTCCCAGTGACCAGCCAAAAAAACCAAAAGAAGTCAATTTTGAGAGATGAAAAAAGTTAGTGTTATGACAAATAGTTGGTTTTGGTGCTTAAGGAAGTCTTGTTTCTGACAGTGTATTCTTTCTTCTATTTTGACCCTCCATCTGCTTGCTGATCCCTTCCATTGACCTGTTTTGTTATAGTCCCAGAGTGCTAATGGGCAAAATGCTTGCTGATTGTTCCACAGTAGTTATCATTCTGCTGGCAAAAATCAGTTCCTCCTCTTTGCCAGAGTATTGGTCACACCACTGGTGACAAACTGGTTGAGATACTGTTCGTGCAACTGGCCTCCTGCAAAAACAGGGGAACCAGTTGCACAACTGCCCTCCTAGGTGAAGTTTTTCCCAACAGGATTCTGGTTCTTATGTTTATCTCATTAATAATGATTTCCACAAAGTTACCTGGCACAGAAGCTAAGTAGACAGCTCTGAAGTTTTAACATACACTGTCCACTTTCTGGATTCCTCTTTCAAAACCAATGTTATTCTGGCTACACTCTGGTAGAGGAGGCTTCTCTTCAGGATATGTTGAATACATCTCTGAAAAATCCAGCAATTTCAGGCTGAGCTCCTCAGAACTCTGGCATGAATTCCATCTAGGCCTGGTGATTTTTAATCTGTAATTCATCAACTGAAACTTCATCTGTGATCACCTTTATTTGACAGCTTCTCAGATCTCCTACCTGAAATCCATGGCTCAGGTCTGAGTAGTTCCCTCAACACCTTCCACAGGGAAGACTGATCAAATGTGTCCCTTCATGTAGTCTTTCCACCCTCCTAAATCCTTTCACATCTTTGTAGCCTAAAGGCCCTACTGTAAAAGTCCTAGCTCTACAGCTCCTGGCTGATTTTTTTTCCCTGATCCTTCTGTGTGCATGTATAATATTTTTTTAAAAAAGAATTGTTTGTTTTTATACCTTTAGCAATTTGCTAAATTAATTCCTGACAAAGCTTTTGCAATACTTGTGCAGAAAACAATGGATTATAAACAAATTTTAAATTCCAGCAAAGATAAGACATTGGCTTTTTTTTTAAGGTGTTTTCATTTTCTTTCATCAGCTATCCAACACTGCCATCTATCAGGCTTCATTAATATTAAATTATTGTGGAAATTCAAATGGGAAGAGTGTTCTATAGTTCTTGGAATATTTCTATATAATTCAGCAAAAACAAAAAGAAATCACACTAAAAAGACTTATAAAGTCTTAAATCTAATGATGGCATGCTTTCAGAATACTGAAGGTGTACATGACAAAATGTTTGCATGATCCCCACTATCACTCCATTGAAGATACATTTCATACAATCAGGAGAAACCAGCGGCTTTTCAACACTGTTTCTACTTTGTTAGGAGACTCTGAGAAGAGAGAAATCCCTTATCATATTAAACTGGCATATAAAAATGGAAATCCTTGTCTATATAGAAAGATCCAGCTGGCATAGACACATGTAGAAGAACCTTCCTAAGCAACACAGCCCAGATCATTTTTACAAAGGTTAACTTTTCTGTTTTCAGTTTTATAAAAATAAACAAGAAAACAAATCAATTAATTAGTCAGAACATAAGCTGTTTTTGCTGTAATAGTGAGTCATATGAGTTGCAGTGTGAACCAGACCAGCTGGATCAAGAAAATACTAGGTTAAATAAACTGTAGAATAGCAAGTGAACATTTATGTAAATAGCACTGATTCGCTGGGAATACTCTACTTGGAACTAGCAACTGGATTTTGGCTATTTTTCTCTTGATGCTAGAGTGGTATAGTGGATAGAGTGATGGACTAGGACTCAGGGAACTTGGGTTCACATCTCCACTCAGCCATGGAAAATCAGTGGAGGTAGGGTGGCAATGATAACCTACTCTTTGATCATCCTACATAACTTCGAAAGCATGTTAGAGTCACATGTAACAGTTCCCCAAAGGATTTCTGAGGGCAAATCTGTTTTATAAGCCTAATTGGTTATGTCCAGTATCTAGTGATGTCATTCCATGGCCACAATCTCATTCAGGAAATATAATGCCGTTGCCAGCTGTGCTTGTAGTTGCACAAGTGGTAGCATGCATAATGACCACAAGAACCAATGAATGTGCCACTGCTTGGAAAATTGTAAAGGCCAACACACATCCACGTGTATGCTGTTTTCGTTAGTTAAGTTTAACAGATTGATTGATTGATTGATTGATTGATTGATTGATTGATTGATTGATTGATTGATTGATATACCACCTCATTAGGGTCGAGGCACTATTCTGGGCAGTTTGCAGGCAATTAAAAACCAAAACAAACAAACACATAATTTGGAAAGCAAGTTTAGGCTTTTGTTGCTGGAGCAAAGATCAGTACCTCAAACTTTGCTGTGACAGGAATTCACAACTGTAGTAAGCAGTTACATAGTAAGCAGAAATACCTGATATCTGGCTTGTTCCTGTTAAAGTATTCCCTGTTTATACAAGGTGAATCTCTTGAATGCATGACCCTCATGTGCTGTTAAAGGCTTACTATCGAAAAGGATTGGAGTCTAGCTTAGTTAGGAAGCTTATGTTTTGCATGCAGACGGTCGCAGGTTCAATATTTAACATCTCAGATAGTAGGTGAACTTGGAGAACTATTGCCAGTCAAAGCAAACTTTGCTGGCTTAGACCAAGAAACATTGGGTTGGGTTGCCAGGTCAGCAGCATCCCATTGTCTGAGATTTCAGAGTCACAGTGTGTTAGCGCTAGATCAGTGGAAATCCAGCAGAATCAGCAGAGTATTGATCAGTCCAGGTAGTTCAAATAACTTACGCACACACAAGCAGCTTCTCCCAACACCAACGTGTATTTACAGGATATATGCAGCAGTTCAATCTGGCAGCATAACAGGATAGCATTCATCACAAATCAGGAATACATCTCCTGTACAGTTTCACATATATATACATATACACATCTGCATGTGACCAATCACATTAGATGTTACATCATCCATGAGTCAGCATCCATGAGTCAGCATTGTTACACACCTGTACAATATGGCTGCTCATTAACACACACCTTGTTCTGTTCAGGCCTGGAAATTATCCTTGACACAGTGTGAGAACAAATGTGAGTCCTTTGGATGTTACAGAGTTGGGCCCTTGTGATGTCATTGAGGTTGAACACACATAGTGAGGCATTTTTTCCCTCAGGTTTTCAGTCACTGGCAGATGTTGACTCCAATTTCAGTGACTTCAAGTTCTAGTCTGCACTTCATAGTTATCTAAGGTGCTGAAAGTAGTTGGGTTACATGGTTCAGCACTGGGGACAAATCCTACAAACTGCAGACTAAAACCCAGAGCAGATTCCCAGTATCCCTCACACCCAAATCGCCAGCCACCTCTGCTCTGAACTGTTGGTGCAAGAATTTGTGCAAAAAAGAAGTTTCATGAAGTGTGCTGCTGGTGCTTTACTTTTCACCTTCCTTCAAATGGCTTGATGAGCACAATATTAGTGTTCCAAGAAGGCATGAACAAAGGGAGGAGGTCAGGAAGAGAGTCACTGGGTGCATGTACATTTTACTGTTCAGAGAAATGCATTTAGTCTTCATTCTCAGTCAGTGACTACTGTTGCCAGCAGGAAATGGGTGCAAATAGGTGTCCAGGGTGTACTGACACTTCACACACACAAATCTATCTCTTCTATACAATCTTTTCCACTGGTGCTGTCATCTGGCCTAGAGACTGAGAGAAGTAGAATAATTCCATGAGAATTCAGCTGGTGCCATGAGACCTAGCAATTGTAGTCCACTGACTGATCTGCTATAAAGCTGCTTCGTATGTTCCTAACTGTGGCCTGTCTGCAAAGCAGCCCTGCTAAATGTAAAAAAATAATAATTTTTTTTTTAAAAAAAACCTAACGGACTGGCAGGATTCTTGTCCTGAACCTGCAGGCATGGCTGGAGCAGACCACGTTATAAAAAGAATACAAGGATCTCCTAGCAGCTGCTTGTATCCCCGTAAGGTGGACCTTATACTCTAAAGCTCCCAGTTTAAAGGGGAAAAAGGCTTTCACACCCATATGCATCACTTGAGAATGCAAAGGTTGCTGGTCATTTTAAATTCTGTCGACACTAGAATTTCTACTGGAAATTCTGTTGCAGGACTTTACCTTTAGGCTCATTGGTGATTTGATTTGCTTTGCTTACAGATAACTTAGTAGATCTTAAATATAAAATGGTGTCTTTCACTGTGTAATTAAGACTCCAGAACTCTAGTGAGATGTAGACTAAGATGTAATAGCCACAGCAAGCTGTTTCAATGACTGGTGCTGCATTCACTGAAATGTATTATCAATAGGGAAATAATTTGAACTGAGTGGAAAGGCAATGAATTCTAATACTTTGTCTTTGTGAACAAAAGCAACAGCAAACGCTGGTAAGTCCACACCTGGAGTATTGTGTACAGTTCTGGTCGCCACACCTCAAAAAAGACATAGTGGAACTGGAAAAGGTGCAGAAGAGAGCAACTAAAATGATTACTGGGCTGGGGCACCTCCCTTATGAGGAAAGGCTACAGCGTTTGGGGCTCTTTAGTCTAGAGAAAAGGTGCCTCAGGAGGGACATGACTGAGATGTATAAAATTATGCGGGGGATGGATAAAGTGGATAAAGGGAAGCTCTTTTCCCTTCACGCAATATCAGAACCAGGGGACATCCACTCAATTTGAGTGTTGGGAGAGTGAGAACAGACAAAAGAAAATATTTCTTTACCCAGTGTGTTGTCAGTCTGTGGAACTCCTTACCACAGGATGTGGTGATGGCATCTGGCCTAGATGCCTTTAAAAGGGGATTGGACAGATTCCTGGAGGAAAAGTCCATCGCAGGTTACAAGCCATGATGGGGATGTTTAATCTCCAGGCTTACAAGGAAGGTACCTCAAAATGCAGGGGAGGGGTATCAGGAGATAGGTATCTAGTTGTCTCGTGTGCTCCCAGAGGCATCTGGTGGGGCCACTGTGAGATACAGGAAGCTGGACTAGATGGGCCCTTGGCCTGATCCAGCAGGGCTCTCCTTATGTTCTTATGTTAATAGTTGGGAAATACTGACTCATAATATTGACAAGTCATGTGATTGACAAGCATTTTCTTCATTCGTAGTATCAACCTTTTGAAAACTTACTCTTTCTGACTTCATCTCTCTAGAAGTTCAGAGTGGCATAAAGTTTCTTAAACCCAGGAATCAAGAATGAAACTAAGGAATAATTCAGGCCAATTTTTTTTCCAGAGAGAAACATTAATCAGTAAGTTCTTGTTTATGTCATGCTATGGGATTCTTATAGTCAAGGGCATTTTGGAAACTAATATTGATGTATGACTCTACTACTATAAAATTCCACATGTCATATCCTCAATCTCATGCCCATCATGTAATAGCTTGCATTTTAATCTGAAGTTGACATGGCCAGGAAGTTCATGGAAAATCACTGGTTGGTTAGTTCAAATCAGTTCAAGTTCATCCAACTTGGAGAACCTGAACTTTCCTGAACCATGACTTTTTAAAGCAACTTCTTGAACTTCCTGGATCATTTTTTCCACCCCCACAGCCTGCCCCTGCCCCCTTCACCTCCCTACCTTTTGCTGCCACCACCTCCTCCTCTGCCACTGCCACCATCTTGAGAGACAGCCCAGCCTCTTGGGGGGGGGGACTTTTTTTAAAAAAAAGGCGGGCTCAGCTGAGGCAGTCAGGCTTTCTTCTTTTTTTCTTCTAAAAAAAAAATCTTTTCTTCTTCTTTTTTTGAAAGCCCAGCTGCCTCAGCTGAACAAGCCTTTCAGTTCAGGCAGCCGGGCTTTCTTTTTTCTTTTAGAGGCTTTTGTGTGTGTGGCAGCCCATCCGGCTCCCATCCAGCTGCCTCTGTGCATGCGTCCCCCTCTCAGCTGAGAGGCGGGCACATGCTCAGAGGCAGTCAGCCTGCGAGGGCCAGCCAGGCTGCCTCTCAAGATGGCAGTGGCAGCAGAGTAGGAGGCGGCAGCAGCAAAAGGTAGGGAGGCAACGGGGGTACCGAGGAGGCAATTTTGGTGTCTTTAGGTGCCTGGGACATCGTTTTATAGGGCCGATGAGCCAACAAACTGATTCATGGTTCGTCCCAGAAAAGTTTGGAAATTCAAGGTTTGTGGTTCATGGACTTCGATGAACTATGAACCAAGACAAGCCAGCATTTTGCTGGTTTGTGCCCATCTCTACTCCTGCCATTAGCATCCAGTAAGGCAGAGATAAGATTGGAAACAGAATGATAACATCAGATCAGATGGTAAGTGCTTCCACAGTAAATATTACTACACATGAAGCAAGGAAAATAGTTTTGAAGTATTTAGATTTCTGTATTTCTCAAAGCTTGTCATCAAAAGAAACACACCTTGCCTCAAGAATCCACACACTTGAAAAGGGTGTTTCAGAGAACATGCCAGGCACAATTCACCATGCTAGTTATGACAAGGAATGTACAAATACCAGTCGCTGTGCTTTGGTCTGAATAATATGTCTTACAAATAGCAACCTATTTGCTTCAAGCCAATTTGTAGACAATCCACTTCGATTCGTATCCAAATATTTGGAAGTCTTTGTATGTATTTGTATGGGTCTAAATAATGAAAGAAACATGAACCTGAGGAAGATGAAGGGCCGGGAGCTGGGATGGAGGGGTGAAACTCAGTGCCAACCAACTTCTGCTCGGCTTCCACTCTGTAGGCAAAGTTCCTGCTGAGAACCATGCAACTGGAAAAAAGTGAAGCACAAAATTATAGAGGGGGAAGATATTAGGTCCTACTCTTAATGCTAATGTAGACCTACTTTACTTGCATCCTACACAAGAGACACAACACACCCATGGGACATTGGATTCTGAAATGTAATGAAAAATGAATCTTCCACTAGCTAAGAGAAAAGAAGAAAGGAATCTCTAAAACAACACATTCTACTGAAAATGAAAGGGATGCAAATAGCAGTCTCTAACAGATTTAACACCCTTCCCTCACCCTGTCAAGATATGAATGATCAAGAGACAAAAGAATTGATCTGCATGATCTGAGATCTGCCATGGCTTCCACGATTGGGGTTTCCAGGAGAACATGGCCTTTTCATTGGTGCTTGAACTCCTTTTGCTTTGTGCTTCCAGGTTCTATTAAATTATTGCTTTCATTTTCTGAGTCAGAAAGCAATGTTTGGCTCCAAATGTTTTTTGTTTTTGTTTGTTTTGTTCTTAGTTTTCCAGCTTTTTTAAAAATCTCAGCACTTCAGAGAGCCCCAATTTGATTCTACTAACACCCCAGGCTTCTTTGTTTCACTTTGGATTGATTTGGAAACTGACAAATGCCCCCCATGTTGCTTCAGATTCAAAATGATTTCTCAACCCAAAACATATTCCTAGTTATGATCGGCACTGGTTAGGCCTCATCTTGAGTACTGTGTCCAGTTCTGAACACAGCACCTCAAGAAGGATGCCAACAAACTGGACCGAGTTCAGAGGAGGGCAACAAGGATGATCAATGGACTGGAAACCACCTTATGAGGAAAGACTGAAAGAATTGGGCATGTTTAGCCTTGAGAAAAGAAGACTGAGAGGATATATGATAGCACTTTTCAAATACCTGAAAGGCTGTCATACAGCGGAGGGGCAGGATCTGTTCTCAATCATTCCAGAGTCCAGGACACACAACAATGGGCTCAAGTTACAGGAAGCCAGATTTCTATTGAATATCAGGAAACGCTTCCTAACTGTTAGAGCAGTACGACAATGGAACCAATTACCTTGAGATGTGCTGAGTGCTCCAACACTGGAGGCATTCAAGACAAATTTAAACAACCACCTGGCATATACAGTATTCTTTGATTTGTATTCCTGCATTGAGCAGGGGGTTGGGCTTGATGATCTTATAGGCCCCTTCCAACTTCATCATTCTGTTCTATGATTCTATAAAGCCTTTTATGGCTTTGATCTAGAAGAGCTGAAGGACTGACTGGGTTTTAAGATCTTTGGGGAGACCCTTCTCTCAGTCCTATCATCCACACATTTCTGTGAGAAGACCACATTTGCTGTAGTGCACTGAGTCACACAACCTGGCACACAAGAGCAAATGCTTACACAAACTTTTTAACTTGCACAATTCCCCAGTGAAATTTATGCCAATTGCATCATGCCAGCATACATTAAGTAATAGCACTATTTCATTCCATTCCATTCCATTTATAACCTGCCTTTTTCCTAATACAGGGAACTAAGGTGGCATACAACATGGTGAAAACTGTAGTCAGGTGTGGTAACACAAACATATCAAATCAAAACAACTACTGACATAAAGCTGTTTTAAAGCAATCAGAGGAAGGTCACAAGTACCACCTCCCCCTCAGTAGTCCATTCAATCATGGAAAGTCTGCCTATAAAGAATTTGGTGTTTGCCTGCTGGCTGAAGGACAAAGGAAGGGATGGAAGAAGAACAGGAGAAGAACGAGGGAGGGATTTGAGGCAATGCAGTGAAATCAAGCCTAGGATATTCGCATCGCAACTACACAGTAGGTGAGGACTGGGGGAGAACTTGACAAGAGGATGCCATTCTCAGCAGCAGCTCTGTGGTTCCCGTTAACATGGAGTCCAATAGTAACTCAATCTAAACCAAACAGTATAGCATCAAGACATAGCTGTCTAATTTGAAAAAGCTCCACTTTCCCAGAAAAAAAAAAAATCAAGTTGTATGGGCTTAATTGAGGAATTTAATTCCAGCTTCATCACTGCAACAAAAGAAAGAAAACCACATTCTGCTACACCGGCTCCAAATATGGAAAGAGTTATTTTAAAATAAGAATAATCCAAGCAAGAAATACTGTTGCCTCAGCACATGCAAACAAACCCAAATAGACAGAGTGTCTAGTGTGCGAGCATTATCATGCGGAAGGCTCTTGTTTATAGCCAAGTGCATTGACATTCAATAAACAGCACTGCATAAAATTTCATTTCCCTGTAGGGAAAATTTAAACTTACTTTATTATTCCTTTGGAATATTTTAAATGAGGCAAAAATGAAGAAAAACTGCAGTTGACCTGAGGCATTATAAACGCCATTAAGGAGCTCGCTCCACTAGGCCCATCTGTTGCTTTCAAGGCCAGCTATTCATTAACCTTATTAGTGCCAGCCCCTATAGTCCTGAATTGACATTTCCCTGGTTAATATGGAAGGCCCATTTCCAGGCACACGTTGGAAAGGTTCATTAAAGAATGTGTAATAAATGGAGAGGATAACAGCAATGGTGAGTTGGTTCAGGGCTACAAACAGCCAGCAAATTCCATGATGATCGGTTTGTGGTAGACACAGACTTTTGTAGATGTTCCAGTGTGCTTTTCCCAGTAACCCTGCTCTTTCTAATCAAACCAGGGGAAAAAAGAGGAGGGGGGAGTGAAAACTAGACTTCTCAGCATCAGTAATCAGCCTTCCCTTTTGCAGCAATATAAATCCTACTAGCATACTATCCGATTTTGTACAAGGTTTACTGATGAGCCAAAAAAAGAAGGTGGGGGAAACTCAACAACAGCAAATTTATTCACCCAGCTGATGTGCCCGGCAGCTACAAATGATGTGAATATATAAAAATAGATTAGCCAGGTTAACCCTTTCCCACAGAAGCAAAGTGAGCTGAATGACTTTGCCTACTAATCCAAATGCATGTGAAATATCAAATTGAATGCCTTGTTACATGGAAACGTTGGCTGCTGGTGGAAATAAAGATAGCCTCATTTCTGCAGTTATTCATGTTACTTATCACATGGATTAAATGACCTAGTTTTGCAGAGCTGGCATATGCAAACATGTTAGACAAGCCAGATTGCAAGGAAAGAAGGACGTGCTTACATCTTTTCAGTTGAGAAATCTTGGTGGGGATCACAGATTTTTGAAAATCACAGGTAAAAAAGTTTGCTGAAAAAGAGGCTTATTCTCAAGTATCTTAAACCAAAATTGTGTATATGCTTCAGTGTTCACATGGAGCTCTTGTCAGGGGGCCAGTTGCAAAAGAGGACAGGGTCCCTCTATCTTTAATACTCAGGTAGAAGAGGGGATTTTGGTGGATGTGGTTTATCCTGAAAAGTTCACCTGTTGAAATATTTTATTCTGCAGAACTAATGAAGATGCAAGAGCCTAGTATAATTTTTTATCTGCCAAAAGAAAAAACAAGGGGGATGCATAGCAATATATATATATTTCTCTCCAAAGGCCGGGGGGGGGGGGGGTTGATTGAAAGCATAATGATATGGTTTGGGCCATATCCCAAGAGTAAGGTGTGAGCCAGTGAGGTGGGGCACTCATGAGTGGTCTACATCAGGGCTATGCGGCAGGAGCAGGGTGGATCCCTTCTTCTGGGTACTTTCCAGGATTGAATATGCCAGTGGAGTTGGGAGGATGGAGGAGCTCAGAAGGGCAAGGGGGTGGTGGAAAAGAACCTCCCAACAGATCTTTTCACCATGAAGAAAATATAAAGGAAATGGAGGCTTGATTCTATAACTCATTCTGGAAGTGCAACTTCCTCCTGGTCTTCTGTACAAAGGATTATGGGTCTCATTCTAATACAACTCACCAATGGAGAGCCAAACAGAAGATACTTGACCAGCTACCACAGCAAACTGGGACATTACTTCTTCCTGGTTTCTTCTAAACAAGGCCATCCTTGTATAAGATACATGTTTATGTCTACATGCATGCCCATTTCTCAGAAACCAGTATGGATGTGCCCCATGTAATAATTATCTACATCCTGTTGTCTAACTGCTGTCTATATCCTGGGGCATTAATCAGAGTCATTGCTTATAGACTGGATATTAACTGTGGAAGAGCTACACACTGTTCACTCATTTTGCACACAGTATCTATATGATGTCATGAGGAAAAGCTCTTCTTCCCATATTTCCTTCTTCAGAAACCAGTTTCTTTTCACAGCTCAGAAAATGTTGCTTTTTTAAACCTAACACAACAGCTGCTGATGTTCAGTTGTAGCCTATGTAGATTGATCTAGTCCAGGTAGGACAAAAGTTGACTAACTGGGTGTTCTTGGACTACAGATCACATCATCTCTTGTCACTAGACTGGCTGGCTAAGGTTGATGGAGCTGGAGCCCCAAAACATTTGGAAAGCCAAATATGTCCCATCTGTTTTAAGTGTTTCCTACTTACCCATCCCTCCTTTCTAGGAATCAACTCTATTGCTTTTTCACTTCACTTTTGCTTTTTCACTTTCAATTTGCTTCTTCCTCATGCTGTGAAAATTTGAGCTACCAAGAAGTGGGAAAGGGGGCACAATTTGAACTGTAAGAAGAATATAGGCATTGTTGAGCTCTTCCACCAATCCCCATGCTATGGTTTAGGGCAGACCTGGGCAAAGTGCGGCCCGAGGGCCACATACGGCCCGTGAGCCACTCCTGTCCGGCCCGCCGGACATCAAAACCATTTATAGCTTTTTGTATAAAGTTGATCAGTTGCTTATCTTTAACATACCGCAAAAAAACTCTTTAGTATTTGTGAAGATTAACAAGTTTAAAATAAAAACAATCATAACATCACTGTTTCATTTTATTTTTAAGTAAAGTTGGTTCGGCCCCCGAACACAGTTCAGATTTTTCATGTGGCCCCCTATAGAAATTAATTGCCCACCCCTGGTTTAGGGATTTAAATTTTTGCCTGTTTTTTCTTGTAAAACAAGAAAGTACAGGGGAAAAAGGTAAATTTCAGAGTAGTTTTGTACATTTGCATAACTGATTGTTGTGTATTTTTGAAAAACAGAAAGTTAAAATAATAGAAGAGTTGCCTTCTTGCAGGGGTGAGTAAAGGTAGCAGCAACTGATGGGTTGTTTGTGTCTTTTTGATCAACCAGCATGTTGTTTTGTTCTTGCTGTGCCTGTGTATTTAGGGGAAAAACACTAGTTTTGTGCTGCAAGACTGCTGCACAATAGACACTGATGGAAATATACTTGTTCTCATTTTCTCATACTGGAGACCAGTTGGAAAATTCTGAACAGGCTATCTTGCCATGTGAAGATCACCTGTTTTGATGAGGGGGAAAATTTTGGTGAGATTTTCACATCCCTGCCATTGCCCCGAAGAAAATCATCCCACCAGACACTGGCAGAAGGGGACTACACAGCTGTCAAAAGTTATTTGCGTTCCAGAAGCCTCATAGCAGAAAATCTATTTCTCTTGCAGCTTGAAGCATAGGGAGAAACTTAGATGCTGCTTTAAAAACATCTAAAAGTAGATTGAGTTTAACAAACTGATCTTAATTTCAAAACAATAGCAATGGAACAATCATCCACTTTAAAAAAAATCAGGAGTGATTCTAATATATCTAAAGGCACACAAGAAAGATACACAGAAATATTTTCTAACTAGAATGAAAAAGCTGGGGACGCAAGACTTGCGGCTGGCAGAAATGGAAGAGCTGGAGTGCCAAGGTTTGGAATGGGCAAGGAGTTGTACCGCTGATAGCTAAAAGCAACCCAATAACAACCGCAGCGCCTAGCTTGTGAACTAAGTTATGTAAATTGAAGAATGCCCTTACTGTCAGCGGGTATATTATTTCGAAGAAGACAGACAACTGTGTTAATCTCCCTCCTGCTTAATCCCCGTCTCTCCACAAGTCATCATGTCGACAATTTAAACAGATTTAGATGTGACTGAAATCAAGAACAGGTGATCGTCTCAGGATGCTGGGGGTTGATGCAGGCCTCCAAGAGGTAATTTTGTTTGTGGGGAACGAAAGAGCAAGACTGGTGGGGGGGGGGAGGTAGTAAGCGAGCAAATCTAACAAATCTAACAAAGCAGCCCTTTGGCCCAACCCTCAGGATCAAATCCAATTCTACCAAGATACACATTAAGCCCTGTCGATCATGGCTTTGCCCTTGAAAAGATGAATAATGATGAGCTTCACCTCATTCTGCTTGCCTCTAGAGAGAAAAGAGAAAGTTGCTTCTTTTTAAAAAAAAGAAGAAGGAGGAAAGGACTTGCACTGTTACTTTGGAATTAAGTCATTTGCTGTCTCCATCTTCACATTCTGGGATGCAGTTAATATTTTCTGAAGTACTGTTTGCCCTTTAAGTAACATGAGCTTGCTTAATAATAGAAATTAGATGCTAAAAGGGGCCATGACTTGCATGTTAAGCATTGACTGTATTTTTAAGAGTGGAAGTTTGGGTGTAACCAAAAGGGACCTATTCTGCCTCTAGGCTGCAATGAGTGATCTGCAACAAAATGTCATGGTGTGTGTAATGTCCCCATTCAAGTTTCCAGCCAGCCACCCCTGCCCTTTTCCTCTTCATCTCATGACTGGTTTCCATTCATTTCCAATAGTCAGTCAGCATTCTGTGCTCACTAAGCATACGTATGCAGTGCCCAAGACTTTTTTGGTTGTCTTTTATGGTTTTTAAGAGGTGTGGGGGGATTGTACTTTCTCAAACCTTCAGGATTCTGAACTCTATTGTTGTCTTCCCCTTGTGCATGAATACGAATCTGCATTCAGAGAACAAATTTCGTCTAGATGGGCGGTATAAAAGCCAAATAAATAAATAAATAAATTAATAAATTTGTTATCCATATATTTATGGATTAAAGTTACACTCTTGATTTCTGGAAACAAATGCCACTCAAAGCAAATAATAAAATTAAATAAAAACCAATACAGTTAAAACATTAGAACAGATTGAATTCTGTCCATGATTTTGCCCTACATGTTAAGTATCAGGGAATTGTTGCTATTATTATTCAACAGGAGTAGCTATTATCTTTTTAATACATATATATCTCTGCAGTGTGGATTTTCTCTAGGTTTTCTATTGTTTAGACCACCATTTCTGTCTGTTTTCCCTAATTTTGTTTTGGATGCTGTGTTGCTCTCTGTATTTGGTATTATCTTTATTTTGAATGTTTTTGCTTCTCTTTTATTAGCCTTGTTACATCATCATCATCACCTTTGAACTGCAGAGCTGGAAGGGACCCTATGGATCATTGAGTCCAGCCCCTCTCAAGTAGGCACACTGGGGAATTGAACTCCCAACCTCTGGCTCTATCATCCAACACTTCCCCCCCCCTTTTTTTTTTTTTTTTTTTTTTGGTTTACATTTCTAATTTTGAGGTTGCTGTTGGTCACATTTACTAGCACCTCTGTTAGGTCTGAGCAAGTAGCATTTATATAGTTAAGCTGAGTGTGGGAGCATAGCTAGGTGGTTAAAGTCAGCAGTATCCTCAAGATAAAGAATGTAATATGCATCAAAAATTTCAAATTGGCTTTGTGCATCGTATAATGCTAGGTATTTTCCTTTTTAGTGCAGATCATAGAATGGACTTAAACACGAGCAAATACCCCATAAAACCATTCGAAATGTCACTTTATTGCAGGATCCGATGTATTGCTTGCACCAAGTGATTGATGAAGAAATACTATGAGGACAGAATAAGTCACTCCCTCTGACTTTCACTCCCCTCTGACTGTCTCCTCCTAATATTACCTGCCCACTTTAGGACTGTAAGACAGAAAACTGAGGATCCTGCATTTGTCTTATGGCATGTAATTCTGCTCCAAGTTTTCTTTTCTTCCAGCAGAAACATTAACTCTTATCAGTTCGGTGACGCTTAGATATTGTAGATAAGCTCTGGATGAAAGAACTTTCCTGTTCAGTGAAATCTGCCAGGATGTCTATCTTGAAGTTTTGAAAAAGAGAAAGTCTACCATTGAATTGATTACAATCACTCACTTGCACTCAGAACTCTTATCTGATTAAATTAGCATCTGTGGCACCATACCTAAACAGCCAACAATCATCTTTGGAGTAATCTTAATTATAAAGGGAATTATCATGACCGAGGTGATCGGTAAGATCACAGTTTGCAGCTCAGTATCTTGGAAGAAACTGAGAAGATTAATTAGCAGTTTGTCAGACACTTTGAAGATGAAAGGTGCTAAGAACTTTTGCCTTTCTTACGAGATAACACTAACACTTCCCAGACAGTTTAAAATCTTGAAGTAAATTTCAACAAACGGAAGGAATTACCGTTTCACTGCATCACTATTGCCCAAATTACCTCAAGGAAGGTTTTGTAACATGTAGAATTAGTGGGGTGCTAAGGAGATTTACGATGCAGGCAGGCCAGTTTCCCCTCATCCCCCACAGCCTTGGGAAAGGAGAAACAAAGGCATCCCATCTTGTGTATCTAATGTCACACCAAGGCAAATTAATCATAAATGGGGACATTAGCTTGCCACAACTTTTATAAAGATGGGGTGCAGTGTTCTCTATGGGGAACAGTTGGTACTGCACTCCCTGAAGATCTTGTTCCTAAACTACTAGAAGAAAAAAATCCCCATTTCTCTGGAGCAATTGCTAAATTTGTTCCTGTTATCCAAGATAACGGAACCACTTTATGGTGTCTAAATATTTTGCTTTATGCTAATCAAGAATTTTTTTCATGTGTGTCCAAGGGAAGGGAAGGGAAGGGAAAGTTCTTAAGCTTAAGTGAGGTAAAGTTGGCGTACACAGAGAAAAAATGGAGAAATGGGGAGGAACAGCTGGGTCTCAGCCTATGAAGGCCACGTTGGTTTTGCCCTGAGACTGCCTGTTCATGTTTACTTCTGCCTTGGAAGAAGCAGTTGGAGGCAAAAAAAAAAAAATGCTTGGGGCAGGTGGATGCATGACCTTCCAGCAACAAACACCAATGTGTGAGTTCACACTTTTCCAGCATCAAATTTTTGCACTGTCTCAATTTTGGTACTCAGGGTCAAAGCCCCAGTCACCCTGCCCTAGTTATGGCTCCATTCATTCAGAAATGGGCATAGCATCCTCCCCTTAAAACTGGGAAATGAGCAGACTTTTTATAATTCCCATCCACCCAGTTTGCATTCCCCACCAATCCACCAATATTTCCAAACCTCTCCTCCGCTTCTTTTCCCCCGCCCTGTTTCCCAGTAGCTGAAGTGGCATCGAGGAGAGAGTGTCATGCCAAGTCCAGTACCCAGAAGCAGAAGAGTGATTCAAACAAAGCATAGACACTGCAGATGTACTGGTAGAATGCTCCAGGGGTGAAATACCTGGCATATGCTCCAGCACCATGTCCTCATTTGCTATCCTCCCTCTTTCTCCCCTGGCAGAAATAAAAAAGATGGTGTTGATTTTTCGGCAGCAGCAGGGAGGCGGAATCCAAGGTTAAATCACATCCTCTGAAGTTTTTTTATGAGCTTACAGGGAGACCGTCAGTCTTCCCCAAAACCACAAGATTACACCTGGAAAAAAGTGGAAATAAATAATGACTGCCTTTGAACCAAATGAGGATGCTCCTCTCTATCCAGGGCCATGATTTACTTACAACAAAACAAAATCTGAGCTGGCTGAAAATCAATCATTTTAAAGCTTGCACCAGAAATTTACAGGACATCTCGTTATATCTTTTTCCTTTTTGCCAGCAAATTCTCTGAAGCAATGTTAAACACTAGTGGGAAACTATGCGGAGGCAGTGGGGTGGATTTAGTGATATCGAACCTCATAAGTAAATTGCTATTATTAGCATTCTTTCCCATAGGCCAGCTGTGTGCCTTTGCATAAGTGAAACTGCACAGTACCTGAAACACAATTTGCTATGCCCTGGGCTTCCATTGCTTAATTTTGTATGAAAATGTCAATTGCTAAGTAATCGCTTCAGCTCTTTTTTAAATGAAAAGAAAAGTATACTCACGTTTTGAGCAGGGTACTGAATCTATATATGGATTGGGTAGGCAAACTCTGGGATATTTCTTTATAGTTCTGTCCTTTTTGTGTTCATGTATGAGGAGCTACCTTATACTGAGCCAGGCCAGTGATCTATGTTGCTTGGTCATGTCAGCTCTGGTTGGTTGCTGCTCTCCAACATGCATCTTTTCCAAATGTTTGGACAGCTTCATATCTGACATTTTAGACATGCACGTAAAACACATAGGCTAGGAAAGTTTCAACCTTCTTCAGATGTGAATGAATTATTAATTTATGCTGGGGAGGGTGTGGTGAACTTGGGCCTTTCTATCATATTGTGTCCAGTGGCTTTGCCACTAGGCAGAATGAGGCAGCCATCTTACGCAGCACATGCTGGGGCTGAGGGGTGTTTGGCAGTCCTGCTCTTCACTCTTGGAGAACAGATCCATGCACACCAGGTGACCTTTTTTGAACCCCATAAACAACTCTGCTGCCCGCAGGGCAGATCCTGTTACCACAACTGAAATTTCAACTGAAAATCCAGTTGGCTTCTGTATATGGAACAGAGCATCCACCATCTTGTTCTTTGCCTCAGGTAACAAGGTATCTAGGAAGAACTCTGAGAAACTGCTTTCACAAACTCTTCTTCATTGACAATGGCCACACTATTCCATTGATGTCTAGAGCCCAGGGTATATCTGGAAGTGCAATCCTGGATTAAGAACACTTATTACCAGAGTTCCATCTAGGAATAGCAAGATAAAATTGGGATGCTACCCACTAGCCACGTGTTTTTGGAAGGAAAGAAAATGGGAGTGAGAGGAAGAAGGAAGTGGTGTGTTTTCCAAGAATATCAGTTTAAGGAAGGGCCAAGCTGTATGTTACTGGATACCCTATGTGGTGTGCTCCATAGAGTGATAGACTGGGACTCAAAAGACCTGGGTTCAAACTTTTGCTCAGCCAGGGAAACATACTGGGAGTGTTACTGATAAAACCACTCCATATCTCTCTCCTTGAAACCCTTATTAGGGTTGCTATAAATTGGTTCCAACTTGATTGCACATAACAACAAAATTATATGTTATAGATAACACATAATGCTAGCTGCAATCATGTTAACTTTGATCTCGAATAAACTAGACTTCCAGAAATGCCCATCTTTTTGTCCAGAAGACCAATCACAGAAGAAGGAAAGCAGATTTGCAAACTACTGGAGGAAGCTTTGGTTATGGCAGTCAGATACTTTCAGTACTTGAGGAGTTCCCTTTCCTAATGATGTATCTCTGTAATATATTGTTTCATGCTAGAGAAGAAACAGATCAGCTAAGCTAAAGAGGAAAACATCCAAATGGCTTTAAATCTGGGCCTGTCCAGATTGACCTTTTTGGTTCAGTCTGGATTGTGCTACAAAAGGGTAGTTGATGTTGGGGAGGAGGAACAATGTGCCATTTGGCACACTCTTCCCATCCAAATAGCATATCGCTCTTTGGCTTGTTCAGCTGTCAGTTAAGTGCTTCCCCTGATCCTCTGCAGAAGGTGGGTGGGGGAAAATATTTTTTTTTACATCTGCTAGAGAATCAGTGATGCAATGAATCACTTTGATTAAATTTAAAAAACTATTTTTCTTTACTTTTCTATATATTGCTGATCAAGAATCTGCCCACAGATGTAGTTACAATTGGCTACATAGAGACAGGCAAATAACTTTTCTTTAATTTAATAGAAGTGATTAATTGTAACAGCAATGATCTTGCAGATGCAATAAAAATAATTTCACTTCTCTTGACCCTCCACAGAGAATCAGGGGAAGTGTTCAATTTCGGATATCCTGAAGCAGCTCGTAAGCCACTTCAAAATACCAGAAATTGACACTGGAAGGCTCTGGACGGTTCTAGTGTAGTCTGTTCCAAGCAAACATACTTGCTGGGAATTGACTAAACTGGAGCCCTCCAACCCACACCAAAATAGTAGAACATCTTAAAAAGGTGTGGGTAGGGATAATTGGTCCACTCCAGAGATGTCCATGTGTTGATGCTAGAAAAAAAAAAAGAATAAACCAACCCAACCCATAAGCACACCAAATGCCCACATGGACAGGCTCTTTCTCTGCTATTGCAGCCCCCTGTAGGTACATAGTCCTCACTGCAATGATTCTTGCATCTTCCTCTAGTTCAAGCACACAGGCAAGATCAGTTGCTATGCCTGACACCTCGAGCATGGCTGGAAGAAGGAGGTCCTGCTCCCAAATAATCACAATGACCCATTCTTGTAAGTAATGCATGAATGGGGCTAATATCTGGCTCAGGTTATGTATGCATACTGAAATAATTATTATATTACTATCATGGCATTGCAGCACATCCTTCCATGTCTGCCTTTCCACTTATTTTGTGCAGCATGTCTGATCCCAGGCGAGTGTAAATCTAGATTATTAATTTGGATAGAGACAAATTTTCTACACTGAAGAAAACTCAATAGATGGAAATGGATTGTTTTCCTTCGGTGATTATTTAATTCCACAGATCAGGGAATTGTCGTAAGCATGAAAGAGATCTTCTCCTATGATGTTTTGAGCTTTGGAATTTGTCAAGTGAGTTACAGAACTGTTCATCCAGGACTAATAAAAAAGCTGATTAACATTATATGGACTTTTGCTGCTTCTGGGGGGGAAAAAACACCTGCCCAAACTTTCATGGACAAGCCAACTTCACTTTATAATATTATTTCCTAAGTACACTGGGAACATTTCCTCCTTTCCAGTGCATTCGCCTGTTCTTCAAACATTCAGTTGTGATAATAGAAATAAACTGCTTCCATTTCTGGACCTTGTGACATCAATTCTTCATAGCTGGCTTTTCACTATCTAAGTAGTCTCTTTGCCATGAAGCCAAGGGAGACAGTCACCTCGGGTGGCATACTTTGGGAGCTATTATTAGTGTCAGCATGGGAAGCCTATAAATTCCTTGAATGTTGGTACCTTACACAAAACACACACTACACCACACATGCTTGTACTGTTAGATTGGCTAGATGTAAGAACTGGGTACATATAGCAGGGAGAGGGTGATGTCGTACATGTTTGTCATATAGGTATTGCTGGAGCTGCTGCTGAGCCAAAGCTTCGGCAGCACGGCTCGCCTTTGCCTCCCTCCCTGGATAACGCGAGACCCTAGGTCTCATGAGAACAGTTGGGCGAGAGGGGGGAATGCTAGGTTATTTAAGGGACGTTCCCCCCTCTATCCGCCCTCTTCCTTTTCTGGCCTTGTGAAGGATAGAGCTCCACTTCTTGGCTCCATTGCGAGCTGTGTCATCGTTAAGGCCTGCGAGTACCAGCGATTTGGAGGCTGGGAGGGTAGCATCGGCTCCCTCCCGCGGTTTGTTTGTTACTCTTGCCCCTTTGGGCTTTAGTATTAATAATTTGAATTATTTGTTAGTTTGGCCTAACTAATATTGTTTCATTTGTTTAATTTTAGATAATTGTATTATTAAGGGTGATTGGCAGCTGCACAGAGAGGGGGAGTCGCGCTCGCGCAGCAGCGCGATCGGATTCTAGAGAGTGGACAGATTAAATTTAAAAGAGAGAGAGAGAGAAGAGGGAGATGGGATTGACGAAAGATCTAGCTAGGGCTTGAAGGTCCAGAATTTAAGGTTGTCGCACCTACCTGATAACCGCTTTTGGCAAGGGTCACGTTGGTTTGAAGCAGTTGAGGGACTGTGTGGCCTCCTGTAGCCTCGGCCGTTTGGGCACGTACAGTGAGGCCGCTCGGCTTATCGGTCATTGGCACTTTGCTCCCAACCTCTCCCCCTCAACCTCCCCCTTCTCAACGGTCGGCCTTCAGTACAATTTGGTGGTGCGTAGTTCTAATAGTGCCACCTATTGGGTTGTTTTAAAAAAAGCAAGCACATAGCGAGGTGCTACTTTTAAATTAGCCTTGCAGGGTGACGCGTCTCCGGCCAGATCAGGGTTTTTAAAAAATAATAAGAAGAAGAAGAATAACATATTAATTGTAATTTTAACTAGAGATAGAAAGAATAAAAAAAGATTAATAATAATAATAATAATAATAATAACAACAACAACAACAACAAAAACAACAAAAACAACAACAACAACATATTAATTAGAATTTTAACTGGAGTATTACATAGATACGTGGGATTAAATAAATAGTTAACTAAATACATTGGAATCTAATTAAATTATGGGGGCTAGTGACACCTAGTGATAAACTTTTCGCTTGATATTAAAATTAATTGTGTTTCCATAAATTGGTGCCTGAGGCAGGAACTGTTTAATTGAGATTAATTAAGCATATTGGTTCCTTGCAGTTTAATTAAAGGGGATTAATCAAGGGATTTAGTTCATTGTGATTACAAAATCAATTAAATAGGTACAATCAATAACGTTTATGTGGTCTGACTAGCTGGTTAGTACCACATAGTCAGGTTTGTTTTGTCTTGAAAGGGGAACATAACTGCCAGCCATCAGCTGGTTACCCCCTCCATTATTGTGCATAGATAAGAATCTATCTGACGTGGCATCAGTACTGCTGAGACAATTCGGAGCTCTTCTTCAGCTTGAGCACTAGATTCATAATGGCATCTTGGAAGGGACAAGGCAATAAGAAGGGGAAACAGCCTGCCAAGAAAAGGCCAGTTCCCAAGTGCCATTCCTCTTCTGACGAGGAATCCTGGCCTGTCTGGCAGCAACTGCAGGAAAAGATTTCTGCATTGGAGGCTGAATGGCCGGTGAGACAAGCTCCACAGCCATGCGAGGTGAAGCCACACAGATCAGCCAGGGATGCCAAGAGCCATCGTAGGGCCAAACTTAAGGCAATAGCTGACGATCTAATGGCTAGATTTGCTGTTCTCGAGGCAGAAGGGAAGCCCAGATGCGATGCAGACGGAGCTTCTCCGACACCACGGCCTCAGCATGCTGAGAAGGTTAGAAGGTTGTCAACCCCTGCAACACCCGAACCAGCGACCACGAGCCAAGAGGCACAAGAGGAAGCAGATGAGGTCTGCCCTGACAGGCTATATGCGGGGGATGAACCAAGTATGGCGACGACTTTGTCAGGTGAGTCGGCCATTGCACCGGGCATGTATTCACCAATCCCCGCATGGCCTTGGGCTGGCGGTGGACAATTTAACCCCACAGTTTACACACCATACGACATACAGAGTGGTAGGCCTCCCAACACGACATGGCCGTGTTCCAGTCCGCAATTTGGTGGATGGGGCACACCATACCCTCAGTTTACGTTACCAGCCCAGTTTGATATTTCGGCTGGTGCGGGGGTTTGGCCTTACCCATCAGTTCCTGACACGGGTAATAACACCGTGCCTTTGCGTGCGTTGCCATATGGTGACTACTCGATGCCCTTGGGCGATCATCTCACCCCGGCAACGCAAGAAAAGATATGAATGGGTGATTATGTGGATTTATTTGATTTACTGAATAGAAATGTAGAGAAGAAGGAGTTTGACAAGGAAGACAATAAAGAGAAAGAGACGTAGGAGGAAGAAACCTGATAGGACATGGTCTAATTGGCTGCCTGGGTTTCTGATTTACGCTGGGGTGATCATCAAGGCTCAGCCATTGAGGGCTCAATCTCTTTTTCAATACCTGGATTTAATTTATAGGGCTTATGTCGACTTTACTGGGCAGGCATGGCTTCATTATGATGAATTGTTCCGTATGCAGAGCGCGATTCACCCAAATCTTCATTGGGATGAGCCCCTGCCGGGTCTGTGGCTCCAGCACATGACTCCAGCCAGACCCAATTTCGGGGATAGGTTCAACAGTGGGCATCTGAATAGGAAAGTTGGCCTGGGACAGAATCCCCGCGTCGGAGTGGGGCAGGCAGTTCAACCCCGCCTACTCTGTTGGGAGTACAACTCCAAGGGCGCTTGTACCAAGAAACCATGCTGCTTCAGGCATGAATGTTCTGCATGTGGAGGTCAACACCCTAGTACATCATGTTTCAGGGTCGGGGCTCAATGTCAGAACAAGGGCACAGGAGGTGGTAAAAAACCCAGCAGTGGCGGGGGGTACCACTGGAAAAGGGACCCAGCCCAATTAAGGTTACACTTTTGGAAGTATGGCTGAGTACCTACCCCCGCAGAGAAGATGCTACTTACCTCTTGGAAGGCTTTAAGTATGGATTTAGGATCCCAGCGGTGGGTGAGCACAGAGCATTTTTTGCGCAGAACCTCCGATCAGTGTGCGGGATGGAAGGTGTGGTTCAGGATAAGATAGCTAAGGAAGTAAAAGAAGGAAGAGTGCTTGGCCCCTTCGCAACGACTCCTCTGGAGAACTTGGGGGTTTCACCTTTAGGTATAGTGCCAAAAAAGGCCCAGGGCGAGTTCAGATTAATTCACCACTTGTCCTATCCGGAGGGGGCGTCAGTCAACAATGCTATCCCTCAGGAACTTTGTACCATGCGCTACACCTCCTTTGATGAGGCGGTTCGCATGGTGAGAAAGTGTGGTGTGGGGGCAGAGCTGGCGAAATGCGATATAAAATCAGTGTTTCGAATTTTGCCAGTTCACCCACAAGACTTTGACTTGTTGGGATTTCATTTTCAGGGATTCTTTTACATTGATAGAGCTTTACCTATGGGCTGCTCAGTGTCATGCGCTGCATTCGAACGGTTCAGCTCATTTATCGAGTGGAAGCTTAGGAGTAGGGTGGGCTGTAAGTCTATGGCTCATTATTTAGATGATTACCTTTTTTGTGGAGAAAGGAACTCAGGAAAGTGTAGATTTATCTTAAACAGTTTTCAATTACTGTAATGGCAGAGGAGCTGGATTTACCCCTGGCAGAGGAAAAAACAGAGGGACCAGCCACGTCCCTCACTTTCCTGGGTATTGAACTGGATACGGTGCAGCAGACATCACGGCTGCCTGAAAACAAATTAGCTGACCTTAGGATCAGGATAGATGCACTGTTGCAGAAACGAAAGGTGTCTCTGCGTGAGCTCCAGGAGATTGTGGGACATTTAAACTTCACTTGTAGAGTGGTTGCGCCCGGGCGCACATTTTTACGCCAGCTTTGCGATGCCATGAAGGGCCTGCAATGCCCATTGCATAGGACTAGGGTCACACGTGGTATAAAAGAAGATCTACTGGTGTGGAGTCAGTTTTTGGCAGGGTTTAACGGGATATCTTTCTGGAGAGGTGAAATAGGGCTGAAAGCAGACTTTCAGGTTCAGTCAGATGTGGCCGGTTCCCTAGGGTTTGGAATTTATTTTAGAAGTAGATGGTGTGCCAGCATGTGGTCTGACGATTGGCATCAGAACGACATTACCAGGGATTTAACATTCCTAGAATTCTTCCCAATAGTAGGTGCACTTTGGCTATGGGCAGAGGAGTGGTCAAACTCCGTAGTACAATTCTGGTGTGACAATCAGGCTGTTGTTTATATTATAAACAACCTTACGTCACATTCATGACACTGGTTAGGGCATTCACGTTATGGGCCCTGCAGTTTAATATCCTAGTGCAGGCCCGACATGTGCCATGTATAGAAAATAGACTAGCTGATGCATTGTCATGCCAAGAGATCGAGCTGTTCAGGGAGCTAGACCCCAGAGCCAAGGAGTTCCAAGAAATTCTGCCCCTGGAGGTCTGGCAAGAGCAATAGGCTTGGCGCTGGCACCGAGGACACAGAAAGGGTACTCGGCTGTGAGTACAGTGGAACCTCTACTTAAGAACGTCCCTACTTAAGAACAATCCAACTTAAGAACAGCTCCGTTCGCTAAATTTTGCTTCTACTTGAGAACGGAGCTCCAAGATAAGAACAGAAAAAAAAACTTTCCTGCACTTTTTTTAACCTTAGGTCATCTTAGGTTAAAAAAAAAATTCTCCCCCTAGTGGTAGAGTACGGATTAACTAGCTTTGCATTAGTTCCTATGGGAACTAATGCTTCAACGTACGAACGCGCCTCTACATAAGAACAAAAAACGGCCGGAACAGATTAATCGGTTTTCAGTGTATTCCTATGGGAAATTTTGCTTCAACTTAAGAATGTTTCAACTTAAGAACACCATTCCAATATGGATTAAGTTTGTAAGTAGAGGTTCCACTGGTATAGAGTTCCAGGAATTTAGGAAGATGGTCAACCTGGAGCCGGTTTGGCCAGCGCCAGTGGAACATCTGCAACCATTTATCGTGCATTTGAATAGAAAGGGACTGGCACCTGGAACTATACAGGGCAGGTTGTCAGCACTTGCCTTTTACGCTAGGGTTAATGGCTATCGTGATTACTCGGCGGATTACCACATTTTAAAAAAATGATTGAAGGATGGTCCAAAGAGAGGGGTAGAGTTCAGGACACCAGGGGCCCCATATCACCTGTGTTGTTAGAACGCATTTGTAAGCAGTGGGAGTCTTTGTGTAGAGATGAGTACGAAACGGTCCTATTTAAAGCGGCGTCATTATTGATGTTCTTTGGGGCCCTCAGGATTAGCGAGGTAGTTGCTTCTGGAAAGAATGACAAGACTAGGGTAGCTTTGCAATGGCAGGATGTGAGGGTTGAAGACGGGATGGTGCGAATTCTTATTCGACGATCCAAGGCAGATCAGCTAGGTAAGGGTGCTCAACTTGCCCTAGCGCGGTGTCACATGGACAGCATCTGTCCTGTGAAAGCCACAATAGCATATTTGGAGGTTAGAGGACAGGACCAAGGCTATTTCTTTAAACATAAGGATAATTCGCCAGTGATGAAGTATCAGTTCTGGAAACTGACGGATGTAGCACTGGATAGGGTCGGTGTCCAAGGAATGAGGTTCGGCACACACTCATTTAGAATTGGTGCAGCTTCCACTGTGGCAGCCCTGGGTTATAGCTCGGAGGAAATTAAGCGTTTAGGTCGGTGGTCTTCACCCAGTTATCGTAGATACATCAGAACACTCCCTAATGTCTAGGCAGGGGCCTGGTTTTTGTTATGTCTTTGCAGGTCTCGTAGAGTCGGTGAGACGGAGGCACATTTTGATTTTGGGCCACAGCTATGTATACTGGGCAGAGTGATATGCTGCTGCATCCCCATGGGGGAGTGACCTGGGCCTTGGAGCCAGAGCACATGTCGTATGGAGAGGGCTACGCGGAATGCTGTGGAGCCAGCTATGAAGGGTGGTGGCCTTTGGCCAGTCTCCACCGGATTTGCTGGTAGTACATCTCGGTGGCAATGATTTGGCCAGGCATTCTGGTAAGGCATTGATCCTGGACATTTTACACGACCTGAAATGGTTGAAGGTCATGTACCCGGCCATGCATATTGTGTGGTCCACAATCATCCCTCGGTTGGCGTGGAGGGATGCCAGGATTTTCCTCTCCGTTAACACAGCACGCAGGAGTGTTAACCGGGAGGTCTGCAGAGCAGTCTGCAGCGGCCTTGGATCGGTGATTGGTCACCAGAGGATCTGACTGGATAGGCCTGAGTTTTTTCCGAACCAAAAAAAGGAAGTGATTTGCCAATTTTGGAAAGCTTTCTCGATGAGTTTAGTGTAAAATAGCATTGGAGCTGAGGAAGGCTTGGGAGAGTTACATCCTTGAATCCTGAAAAAAAAATCCATACCTCATAATTACAAATTCCTACGGCCTGAGAAGCTCCTGATGGGCATGATTACCCTTAAAAACACCCCTCCCTTCAGCCCTGTTTTACTGAACAGCCATGTACAATTCCTTTAAAAAGTCTTTAAATGCCTTAGACAGGCCCTGAGGCCCTTGTGTTCATAAGGCAAATCTGAGGGGGATTACTACAGTTTTGGGGGCCAAAGGCAATCAGGGAATTTGGGGTTTGGGAGGACTCGGGGGGGCTAAATAATTACATTGACAGCCCTGTAGGGACACAGTTTGTTCATCCCAATGTAGACTAACTTTTGTGGCTAGTCTGTTCTTTGTAAAGATACTAGGACTGAAATGCATACAATCATAAATTTGGAGAAGAGTCCAAGGGGATACCTGAAATACTGGAATTCTGGCTGTTCTGCAGTTCTTGTTAAAAAAATAGTATTGCTCCTTTCGATATAATGTCTAATGTATTCCTTTAGATATAGTATCTACCACACCTACACATTCAACAGGAGTTAATTGTGTAGGTCTTGTAGACATCTATATCTAAAGGAACAAATTCTTATAGCATGGTCATGCTTCTCTCTCTCTCTCTCTCTCTCTCTCTTTTTTAAACTGGGTCTGCATTTATATTTTCCCTATTGAAATTTGCCTTTGTGATAAATAGAATTGCAATAATAGGCTTATCTGAACTATTGAAGCGTGAAAGGCAGAAGCTCCTGCTAATCACAGACTAACAATCGGGACTCTGCCTCTTATGAGCGAATGCCTCTAATAAACTAAAAAGTATTTAAAAGAAAACTGCCCGGCTTATTTCTATGCTGCTTAAAGGGTCACTTGACATCTGTCAAAGCTTTCCAAAGCCCCAAACAGGAAAAGCAAAACTCTCCTTTCCTTTTTTAAAAATAATAATAACTCCCTCCTCCCTTTTCAGTCTTCATAATTTCAAACAAAACCAAGCAGGCAACTGAGATGGCATCTCATCATTGGGTGGCGAGAGTCTCACTGGAAAAGTAGAAGCGAAAGGTTTTTTTAGGTTGGAGGGAAAGTTCGAGCCAGTTATGCAAACCCTATCATCTTTTTGGCAGAACATGTTCCCCGTTTAAAATGTTAAACTCAAAGAATCTCTGAGCAGCATCACGGCTTTATACCAGAAAGATGCTGAATGTATAATAGCCTGGCAGACTTTCTAAAGAAACAGGAAAAAGCAGTGCTTAATGAGGGGCAGGATGGCATCATTTTTTTTTTTAAATCAAACTTTACTTGCATATATAGTCAGCCACATCCAGCATGCCCATGTTTTCTGCCCAGGACTAATCAGGCATAACAAGGAATCTCATTTATTGCAGTCCCTGGAGGAAATGTTTGGCAGTTCTGAACAGCTCAACAGGAGGTATTTTGAAAAATATACCATCATGCCACCCTGAGGACATTCCGCCTTCTCTGGTTTCAGAAGCAAAGCAGGATAGGGCTTGTTTTGTATTTGCGTGAGAGACCACTAGGAAATTCCAGCAACCACCAGGTAAGGCTAGGACAGAACCTTGCCCAAAATTCTAAACTGCTGCTACCAGTCAGAGTTCACAATACTGGGTTTGATGGGAAAGAATATATGAAGGCAACTTCATATGTTCCTAGAAAGAGAAGGTGTTCCTTTTTCAAAATCCAGTGGCCCGTTGTAAAGAAAATAAGGAACTATGACTTAAACACAATTGCCACTCCCAGGTAGAGTGGGCTCATTGCATAACTGGAACTTGCATTACTCTTGACTTAGCAAATTGTCACTGACTGAAGGGTCACCCTAGTTGGGACAAGCAATTGGATATAAGCCTATTGCATCACATGGACAGTGGGACGCTAATTCCAGCTAAAATAAATCAGATTTACTCTCTAAGTTTACTCAGAAATATACCCCACTGAGTTCAACAGAAGTAACTTCCACATAACAGTCCATAGGACAGGAGACTTACAATCCAATCCAATGAATGCCTACACAGAAACAAGTCCCATTGAATTCAATTAGTCTGGTCCTAGTTGAGTTGCACAGGATTGCAACCTTCAGGAGAATTAGCTCCATTTGGACTACTAGATACATAGGATTGGTTTAAATGTAAAAAATAACTTTGTCTTCATTTCTGCAATGAGCTTTTGGCTCTCATGTGCAGTACCATGGCATGATAATAGTGTCTGCAACAAAACAGACAATGTGGTTATTTCTCCTGACAACTCTGCCAGTTCTTGAAATGGTGACATCATAAGTAACCTGCACCATCCATTCTAAGCCATATATGTGTTCAGCTAGCTGTTTTCCAGAATGCCCATGTCCACAGTCGTACCAGCATGAATAGCTGTTCTGAGTTCTAGTTTCACCTCTGTAAAGGACTGTGCTACCAAAATAATTATATGTTATTATGCAGCAGAGCAAATCAACATTCTACAAGGCAGTTCTAACAATGTGGGCAGCCCAAAGAAAGATTGTAACTTTGAAACTGGACTTTGGATCAGCACCAGATTTGGCACAGATGTAGCAAACAGTCTGCTATTCTTTGTGCCAAATTTGGGGAAGTTTGGACAAAGAGTTTTGAGTTATGATTTTTTTTTCCAGGTAAAACTATTTCCTCACCCCGTGCAGAAACAATTGACCCTGAATGTCCCCAGATTTAAAATAGCTCACACAAATAGAAAAACCAAACTTGTTTATCCTGAAAGAGAATAGTTGGCTCCACCCACTTTTTCTGTTTGGAAAGAATCCAGGCTGCAGAGGCTGAAATATTGATCCTCGGAAAAGGGGAAAACAACCATTTTGTTATAAGACTGAGCATGTGTGGAACATGCTTACCAACAAGAGAGTTCCAAAGTAGATACATTGTTGAAGTTTTTTTGCCAGGAAGGCTACTGTATAGGGCAATGAAAAGTCATGGAGACAAAGTCAAAAGACAGGTTTTCTTTGAAGAGAAAAACAAACAAACAGGCTTGCTTTAAAGAAAGTAATGGAGTGACAGTCTTCCAGAAAGGGATATTTTGCCATTTATCTCCAGGAAATTAGCATACAGTTTTGAAAGGCATATTCAAAGGATTTCTGCATTACAAAAGCAAAGAGCAGTTTTGTTTGTCCCATGCCTAAGTCCTTTCAGTAAAGATTCTCTCTGGATTTTTGGACCAGGTTCCTAACACAAGTCTTCAAAGGGGAAATCAGCTCCAGGTCTGGGGCAATCTGAACTTTTGACCTTGGTAATCAGATTAGCTATCACTCAGGAGACATTTTTAACTCCTTCCTGGTCAAAAAGGCATTGGTATCCTATATACTATTTTGACTGCTGCCATAGGCATGTCAACATTCAGGCTGCCCTATTGGACTGTTTGTTGACATTTTGAATCTTGGATACAGAAGCACAATATCTCATATTCATAAACCATTTCTTTTTAAGGAATTGAATCAACATCTTGGACATCTGAGATCTCATGGTGCTTTCCATAGATCCCTTCATTAGCTTTTAACTTCCTTTAATATCCAGGATTAACTACTTAATTTTACTTATTATCCTTGACCATGCCACATCCTATATTTCTCCCTTGTTTTGATCTTCTTCAAACCTGTTGTCTTCCATGGGCCATAGCTTTCAGACTTGCTGATAAGTCTCCAGCCATTCTTCCTTGATCACATGCATGGTGCTGCCTGTCTCCTCCAAATGAGAAATACAAGTTTGCTATGTGGTTTATTTCCAAGTTGAAGCACATACAAATGGACTTGCCTACATGCCCCTTCCTTCCTCATTCATGCTTGCATCCCCACATGACTTACATTTGACTATAAAGCTCCTTGGATGCAGTGATTTATTTACATTGACTATGTAGCTTTGTAAGGTGTAAGATACATCAGTGGTATGACATACGGTACTTATCTGTCTATCTAATCTTTCTGTCAATACAGATGTGAGTGTACATGTGTGTTCATGATAGGCATTAGCTTTTACTTCAACTTCGCTGAAAAAATAATAACGTAATAGACTTCCAATATACTTGATAGCAAAAATGTATAAATACAATCATAGATGGCTTGTCACCAGGCTGGAAGGTGCCCCATATAAATCTGAGGATGAGGCACCACACACACACACACACACATTCTACTTCACAAGCTATCCTGAAAACAATCCCTTGGCAAAATTCTTCCTGATATGAAGAAAGCACACAATATAGAAACATCTGTCAAGGTAAATTGGTTCACATTTGGGGAAGCACCCACATTCACCTTCTTAAAAATAGATACAATTTTACTAACACAGCAACTTGATTATTCTTTCTATTAATCTGTGTACTATAACTCACCAGGCCACTTTTTGTTTAAGCAATCCAGGGAATGTAATCTTCTCTGTGATAATTTATACCTTTAAAAAAACCCTGTGTGATGCCATCTTTACTTCATTTACTGTCACAGACAGATACCTTGATCAATGGTTAAAAGTAAACACAGAAGCAGACTCTATTGCATAAGAACTCCTTTTTAAAAATGCTCTCAACTCTATTTTAGAATATTAGCCACTATTAGAGGGTTTAACTTCACTGTAGCTGCTTATACAGTTAGGAGTGTACTCACTTTTGTTGCCAGCAGTTTAGACATGAATGGCTGTGTGTTGCATTATTTTGAGGGGACAGCACATTTACACTGTTATACAAGCTGTCTTCTCACTGCTTTACATTTTAGCTAAGTATCATTTCTTCAGTGTTGTCACATGACAAGATATACTAAAATATTTATGAAATGTGAGGGGGTGTACTCACTTCTGTGATATACTGTACATGTTTTCCAGAAAGGGCATTGATTTTTTTTCCTCCCAAGATATCCTGAAAGCTACATGTTGCAATTTTGGTTTCAGTTTTGCTTATGTTCTTTCTCTCTTTAGCTCATAAAGGGCCTGTTGAGAAATCATCCACAGTTGAATCCATAGCAGTGGCTTCAGCTGCAGGCAGTTTCTCAACCAGACTTTTAAGAGAAGGCCAAAGAATTTTTATTATTATTTTTATATCTGATGCAGTGCATCAGTGATAGTTATTTACAGCAAAAAAAAAAAAAATCACTTCTGCCATCTGCTGAGCAGAGGAAGTGATTTATTTGCCAATATCCTGAAGTGGCTCACTTATTAAGCTACTTAATGATATTGGCAAGAGCCATTTCTATGTGAACTGTTGGGCTTGATTAGATCATTCTAATCAAACCCTACAGTTCCAAAGTGGCCCACACTAGCTCATTCCCTGCTCTTAGTGTAGACACAGCCTAACTCATCATGAACTATTTGACTGGTATAGCTTTCCTAAATGGGGCTGACAAGGAGCAGAATGGTTGATCTACCACCTCATATCACTAACCCTACCAAGGCAAAAGGTGTCAGGAATACAGGTTAGCCAGGCATTTTGGCCCAGCATTTCTCTTTGTTTCCAATTTTCCTTACAGCCCTATGCAAATAGGAAACCCAATGTAGTACTGTATAGTGGATCAAGTGTTGAATTAGGATTCTGGAAATCAGGGTTCAAACCTCCGGTCAGCCATGGAAACTCACTGGGGGAGTGGAATTGGTGAAACCACTCCTTAAATATCATACTTGCCTTGAAAGCCCTATTAGGATTGCTGTAAGTTGATTCTGGCTTCACAACACATCACTAACTATATGCAGAAAACTTCTTGAAAGTCTGTATCTTATCTGTGGGAGAACTGCTGGATAGTGGTTTGGCTGTGGAACCAGAGGTTGGAAGTTTGATTCCCCACTGTGCCTCCTTAATACGATGATTAATAGGATGAACCATACGGTCTCTTCCAGCTCTGCGGTTCTAATGTTATTATTATTATTTCACCAATTTTCTCAAGGGGAGAAGGTCTCCAACATTTTCTCAGAGATGAGGTTCACAACTACCATTGGTTGAATCATAGCATCTTTTTCATTTTTTTATAAGGAATTTGGGAGAGGGTTATGCTCTCTATTCCAACTTACAAGAGCATCTTCCACAGTGCCTCATATCTAGTGTGTGAAGTCAGACACACACACACCATAAAATGGTGGTGAAAATTCTTCAAAGTTGGTGTTTGTTCAATTCCAACTTATGGTGACATTTCCAGGGCTTTCAAGGTACAAAGTACTCAGAAGTGGTTTCTCATTCCCTTCTGGGGGTGCCCTGGGACTGTGCAGCTTGCCTGAAACCACACAAGTTGGCTCTTCCCCCTATGTAGCTCCTTCCTCAGGATCTCTCAAACCATGAGAGGTGATTTTGGATGTATCCTTACTGCAGACACTTATTGTATAATTCCTTTACCAAGCACTGCATAAAGTCCAGAATCTAGCTGCAAGAGAACAGGTAGAGTTAACACTGTGCTCAAATCAGTCCCCCAGTTTCCCTAAGCTTTTTTGTATATGAAATAACCCATTGTCTCATTTTTAAGCTACTTCTTCAGTTTTGTTTTGTTTTTTAATTTGTGACATTTGTACTTACTTTGTCATTGCAAGGTATCTGGGGGATGGAGTATATGCTTTTTCTTGCCACAATGCATCACTCTATTGTTCTGGATACTGCCTGCCTGTCTGCAGTTCTTGATGCTAAAAAGCTTTGAGAGAGGGGCTTTAATTGATACATGGGAAGTGAAGAAGGCTGCAGAGCATCAAAGAGATGACTGTAGAATAAAAGACAGGTCACCCTTTGGGAAGCGGCAGAAAGGATATTAGCAGCACCACTGTCAGGGTTCAGTAGAAAAGGCACCAGGACCCAGTCCAGAGCAAGACCACAGGAACAAGTTAGAAACAACTCCACAGCCCAAGCAGAGACCAACCAGCTGAGGTTTGGAGTCCAAACAGCAGCCAAGTAGAAGGATGACGCAAATCGTGGTCAGACAGTCCAGGAGTCAAAATCAGGAGGAACAGTATCAAGGCAGCAGAGTCCAGGGACACAAGGAGAGGCAAGGCAAGGATAACACCACAACACGGTCAGAGACCTTCGCTGCTGAGGCAAAGGTCTGTAGGGAAAGCCTGTTCTCATATAGCCCAGTCCTCAGATTCCACAGGTGGCACTCCTGAGGAGCTGGGCAGCAGCTGCACGGAAAGGGCCCAGTCCTGCAATCTCTAGAGCAGTTCTCCCCAGAGGGATGGGATTGATCCTGCATGCACTAAGGTTGCATGGTTCCGGCATGGCCCCAGTCCTGACAACCACCTTGAGACATGCCCCAATAGGACCTATCTGGGAGAACAAAATAACTTTGAATCAGCAGATTTAGATAGGTACCATCCTATCTCTCCACTCAGTCATCAACATTTTGAAGTTAGGACTGAGCTCTAACTTCCTCTAAAAATAATTTACTTCACTTTGTTCTCTTGTAAATACATTTCAAGTTTGTTTGAATCCAAACAAACGTGGTATTTTTCCTATAATTCAAGTGTCCATTCTTGAAGGGTGATTCAGTCCTTTAACTCCCACAGTCTCAAGCTAGAACTATACAATATACCTAGCGCGTCACTGAAACCAGAAATCCTGTAAATGCTATGCCTCACTATCACATCATGAGCTTTCTCACCTCTGGTGTTTTGCAAATGAGCTTTCTTTGTTTTGCAAATGATCACTGGGAGGCAAACACAGGCTGCACCGACAAATCTGACTGCACAGGCACAAAACTCTGCAGACTCAGTGTCATCTTCCAATGATGTGCTGTCTGTACCGTCCGACATGAGCCTCAAGTTCATTTACTCCATATAATTAGTGAAAAAAGGATAGCATTCTAGGTCAGGATCTGGTGGTTTAGATCCACTGGACCCTGCAGTTCCATCCAGAATCAGAGATTCCTTCTCCCTTCTGCAGCTGGGGAAATCCTTGGACCAGGTTTTTGGGACCAGACCTGTGGGGAGGATGAGAAGAAAGACTCAGTGGTGCTGGTGTTGGATACAGAACTACATTAACGAATCTTGGCTGTGACATCCAGCCTTGCTACTAGGTGCAAATGATTTGAACCAAGTTTAATATCTACCTCATTCTTCAAAAATATATACATACTGTTCATATTGCTACCATGTAAATTCCCTCCTGATACAAAAGTAAAATAACCTTCTCTACCATCTGGACTGTTGCCTATTTAATATAACTAATTAAAACATAATCAAAAATTGAATAATCGTTATGTCAGAGACTTAATCTTTTCATCATTGAAGGTGTCATTGTCACAAATACATGATCTTTGTTGTACAATCCTAATGAGCAGTATCATTCTGATTCATTAGGGCCAGTTCTCACTTTCAAATCTCCTTTTCATCAGTAGAAGACACTCTGTTCATGCAGTCTTACATAAAAGGGTTTCCACATTCAAAGTCACTTTTTAAAATGGTACATTATCATACAAAATCATTCTTTCAATATTGATCAGGCCCATGATAGCATTTAATTTTATTTGACCACCTTTCAAAATTCTAACTATTCTAAGCAGCTCTGAGCATTTCTTCTCAATTTATTGCTCTGCATTCTTTGTTTTCCTGTCATACCAAGAGAGAGAGAGAGAAATGAGAAGTTTTCTATCTTCCCTTGATAAGCTGACATAGGTTTGCTTCAATACATTTTCTGCCCAACCAAATCTTCTATTCTAATCATGGACTTCAAGTGTTTATTTTCTTACTTTTTTATTCAAGTGCTATCAACCATGCCTAGGTGTCATTGTTCTGATTTTTAATTCCAGTATACCTTCTCCTCTTGCTGCAAAATATTTCCTCATAGCTGTCGTTATTTTTCAAGATGTTTCTTTAATAGTAATACCTGACTGTAAATGAATGGCACATTGGTCTGTATTACAAGGAAATTTTATATATGCCTACTCTGAAATAAGCTCTGCCGAAGTCCATGAAACTTATGCCTAGGTCTGTGTGTAAAAGATTATATCCTCAGTGACTTACAAAATATGAGTAAGCAGCCTATAGAGGACTTTGACTGTTTGACTTATCCAACCAGAGCATTTGTTCCCCATTGTGTAACTGATTGTGCACTGATGGTCTTGGTATTTTTCTCACAATTCAAATGACACAAGACTTGGTATTACCGGCAACAAGGAATGACAAAACTCCTGGTGTTCTGGATTTTGTGTGTGTGTGTTTAAAATAAATCATCTCCTTTGGATGTTTACTTCACTTTGAACCAAGAAAGTGGTAACAGCTTCTTGGGTTTGAACCTATTCTCAAAGTTGGTAATAATATACTTTTCTTTCTTTCTTCAATCAGAGCATTGCACAATTTAAAATTATGGTTGTATATGAAATTTGGTTAATAAAAAAATTAAAATGGTAAAATAAACTGTTTTTGACCAGAAGCAGGCTGCTTCAATAGTGTTATCTCAGTTGTTCTCTATCTTTTTTTATATTTATTTATTTATTAAATTTATACCCCGCCCATCTAGACTGAAGTCTACTCTGGGTGGCTAACAATAATAGATGAAATAAAAACAACATAATAAAATAAAACACAACAGTAGTAATGTAGTTCAAGACGGGGAAAAAATATTCAAGTGATGACAGGAGGGAAAGCCTACCTAAAGAGCCAGGTCTTAAATTTGCTCTTGAAAACACCCAGCGAGGGAGCCAGACAGATCTCTGGGGGCAGACTGTTCCAAAGGCGAGGGGCCACTGCCGAGAAGGCCCGGTTTCTTGTTCTTTCTCTCCGGGCCTCCCTCAGCGTTAGGCCCCTCAGCCGCCCTTTCTGGCTAGAACGAGTGATTCGGGTAGATCTAGGTGGGACGAGGCGTTCCGCTAGATATCGAGGTCCTAAACCATTTAGGGATTTATATGTCATCATTAACACTTTGAAATCAATGCGGAAATGAATGGGCAGCCAATGCAAGGCAGCCAGAGTGGGGGAAATATGCTGATATTTTCTTGTCCCACTGAGAAGTCTGGCCGCCGCATTCTGCACCATTTGAAGCTTCCGCATCAATCTCAAAGGTAGCCCCACGTAGAGCGCATTACAGTAGTCCAATCTCAAGACTACAAGCGCATGGACCAGAGTGGTGAGTGCCCCAACATCAAGATAGGAACGCAGCTGGGCAATCCACCACAGATGGAAATAGGCGGAGCGGACCACTGACACCACCTGGGTTTCCATGGTGAGCGCCGGATCCAGATGGACCCCCAAGCTGCGAACCTCACTCTTTTGGGGAGTGAGAGTCACTCCCCCAAAAGAGAGGGAGTTTCCCAAACCACCAATGGAGGGGCCACCCACCCTCAGGACCTCCGTCTTGTCCGGGTTCAGCCTCAGTCCATTCTCCTGCATCCATTGCAGTACAGCCTCCAGGCAGCGCTGAAGGGACGGAACGGCATCCACTGTGGTTGGAGAAAAGGAGATGTACAGCTGGGTGTCATCAGCGTACTGATGGCACGAAGCCCCACACCCCTGATGACCCCACCTAGCGTCCTTATGTAGATATTAAACAGCATTGGGGAGGTAATCGAGCCCTGCGGAACCCCACAATTGAGACTCCATGGGGCCAAAACCCTCTCCCCGAGCTGTACTCTCTGAGGACGGTCCTCCAAGAAGGATCGGAGCCAGGCAAGCGCCAGACCACCGATTCCCAGTTCGGAGAGTCTCCCCAGGAGTATACCGTGGTCGACGGTATCGAAGGTGGCTGAGATATTGAGGAGGACCAACAAAGGCATTTTGCCCCTGTTGGCCTCCCTCAGCAGGTCATCAAGCAGGGCGACCAATGCCATTTCTGTACTGTGGCATGGCCTGAAGCCCTACTGGAATGGATCCAGGGCATTGGTTTCATCCAAAAGAGCCTGGAGCTGGTCAGCCACCACCCTCTCTACCACTTTGCTGAGGAAAGAAACATTGGTGACGGGCCTATAATTGCCAATGTTGTCCGCCGCCAAGCTTGGTTTCTTCCTAATGGGCCTAATGAGTGTCTCCTTGAGGGCAAGGGGAACCTTGCCCTCCTGGAGAGACCCATTAATTATTGCTGTGGCCCATTCGGTTGTTCTCGGCCTGGCTGCTTTGATTAGCCAGGCCGGGCAAGGGTCAGGGAGGAGGTGGTGGCACGACAGCGGTCGAGCGCTTTGTCCACCGTATCTGGCATCACAGGCTTAAAGAGATCGAGTCTCATCGGGCAAGGCGGAGCACTGGACGTCTCTGCTCAATCTACTGTGTTCAAAAAAGGAGAGAGCTCCCGGCGGATGGCCTCCACTTTAGATTTTAAAAATGCTGCAAATTGGTCAGGTGAAATACTAGTAGGAGGCCCATCACTTAGACCAATTCCGGATAGATCGCGAACTATACGGAAAAGTTCCACCTGCTGATTTGAAGCTTCGCTTATCCGGACAGCGAAGTGAGCTCAACTGGCAGCCCTCACCTTAGTAAGCAATCCTGACAGCTTTCCGATTATAATCCATCGGGTTCCATCTCCAAATGCACTCTAGCCTTCTCCTGTTTTGCTTCATAGCTCGCAGCTCCTGGTTAAACCAGGGCACTGGCCGAGCTCTGCAACGGAGAGGACATTTAGGAGCGATTGTGTCAACAGCCCTGGTGGCGGCAGCAAGCCAGCCATCAACCAGAGCCTTGACAGGAGTGCCAGTCAGATCAGCCAGAATCCCTCTCATGGAGTCCTGGAATCCTATAGGATCCAGTAGCCTTTGAGGGCAGACCATTAAAATAGGTATTTGCTCCCTGCGGGGAGGGAGAGCCACTGAGAGGTTACATTTTATTAGGTGGTGATCCGACCATGACAAGGGAACTGACACAAGGTCAGTTACCATCAGACCACACTCACTCCGCTCAGTGGAGAACACCAGGTCTAGCGTGTGACCACCCACGTGGGTGGGGCCATTAACATGTTGGGACATATCAAAGGAAGCCATGGTTTCCAAGAACTCAAGAGCCAGACCAGAAATCTCCACCTCTGCATGGATGTTGAAATCACCCAAGACCAGAAGCCTCGGGGATTCCAACAGTGCTGCGGAGACAAAGTCCACCAGCTCTGGTAAGGAAATGGCTGGGTCGCAGGGAGCGCGGTAACCCAGCAAGATCCCAATACCATCCCTGGTCCCAATCGAGACGTGGAGGGCCTCCAGACCTGGCTTCACCACCATAGAGTGCCTAACAACCTCCAGAGTGTTTCTATAAACAATGGCTACTCCCCGCCCCTCCAGTCTACCTGGTGCTGGACTGCACAACCGGGAGGACAGGCAAGAGTCAAGGGAACACCCCCTTCCCCTCCCATCCAAGTTTTGGTTATGTATGCCAGGTCTGCATCCTCCTCCAGAATAAGGTCTTGGATAATCTGGGATTTGTTGGATACAGACCTGGCATTCAACAGCACCAGATTTAGAGTGGAGGGATGGCTGATCTGACTACCTCAAGACTGACGGTTGATCACAGTGCCAGAACAGTGAACAGCCTTCAAACATCTCTTCACCGTTCTTCTGAAATGAGTAGGAACTGTGCCATCATCATACCTCCCTCTACCTGTAATCACTCTGATGTTCAAAGGACCCCTGCTGGGGGGGCAAGCCTTCCACTCCATGTAAAAGAAAAGAAAAGAAAAAGAAAAGACCAAAAAATATACCAAATTAATAAAAGTAAACAATACAGTGGTAACAAGGTTAACAAAATTAATCCAAACCATAACATAAAATACACATTTAAATTAAACAATAATCAAATTAAATAACTTAAAAATTAAAACTTTAAAAAGAAAGAGAATAAAAACAAGAAACCACTCCCCCAGACCACCCCCCTGTCACACCCAGAAAAAGAAAAAGTAAATAAGGAAAAAAATAAAGCAACAGAAAAAGAAAAAAGAAAAAAGAAAAAAGAAAACAAACAACAACAACAAAAACACACGCACACACAAACATATACATATGGTGGAACATAAAAATCACATATACATAAGTGGTATATTAATTGAATTTCTCCACAGTCACAGAAAATTTGCTCTGTATCCAAGTAGCACCATTTTATTTTATTATTCTTTCATCTTCCTACTTCACTTTGCAGTCTATTAAGTGACTCCCAAATGGTTCAGCTAGACTTTTGTCCTGGTGGGAGATACTCTTCGGCATTTATTTATTTATTTAAATTTATTTATTTAAAATATTTTAAAGTATCTTTACCCCACCTTTCTCCTTAGAAGGGCCCAAGGCAGCTTACATCATTAAAAGGACAATATTTAAAAGCTAAAAACAATAAGTATATAATTCTCAGAAAAGAATTAAACAAGTGTCACATTAAAAATCAATACTAAAAACACTTTTAAAAGCAACAGAGCACAACAATGCAATTTGAAAAACCCCTCTCATCCATTCAACAAGGTGTGTTATTTTTATTCTCCCTAGCCTGGTTTAATATTTTGAACTTGAAATGTCTGCAAAAATAAAAATCCTGGACAGAAGATTATTTTTTAAGAAATTTACAGGATTCCTCAGAGTTGTTCTGAAAATTAGTTGATTTCCAAAGTACAGTATCAGTGAATTAAGCCCCAACTGAAAAGGGATCAGATTGGAAATGTTCCACGACAACACTAAACTGTTCATGTTTTTTTAAAAAAATCCAGCATGGGAGATAATTTTGAAAGCATTTCTTCAAGCTTTTTGAATTATATTTTTTTTTTGAACAATTTCTTTAAAAGAAAAAAAATCTTCAGGAGAAATGGGTGTTTAGGAATTATTGTGGACAGGAACACTGATAAAATCCACACCCATCTGCCACCAAGTGGCACAAAGGGAGAGGAGGCTGCTCCATCTTCACAAGCCTGTAGATTGTGAATACAAAACAGTTGTATTACTGTTCTTTCCTCCCACTAGCTTGACATATGGATGCATATCATAATATCAATGGATGCATACCTGAAGATTTTGCAGTGGGCCCAGACTTACTCACATGCAGGTTTAGACCCAGTGTGATACAAGCAAAGTGAAAAGTTTCACTAGCATAGTTGTGCCAGGTTTGCCTGTTGTGCAAGTGGTAGCATAGAAGATTATCTATATGTGCTGTATATTACCCACTCAGTTTTGGAACTGTAAGTAGAGCCACTGAAACCACTGGTACTTCAGTTACTCATGACTCATCCCATTCACTTGAATGGGCACATGTGAAATATGACTAAATAGGGTCCCAATTTATTCCAATGTATATACTGTAAGTATGATTAAATATGATTCAAGCCCATTGTAAAAGACATTCAGAGTTAATGTTCCGCTAGCTTTGTCAACTATGTTGACTCAATCCAGAGTGCTGTCACAGGTGCCCTGATGATGGACACGCATGTCTATTCACTTCAGCGAAGAGGAGAGATCCAAGTGCACAAAGGAAGGTGTGAAATTCATTGAAAGTAGGTGAGGCAGCAGCTGCGTATTAAACTTGCTGCTCACTGGCAATAAATCACTGAGCAGGAGATATAATGCTTTTACAAATCTATTTCAATCTTTCAAGGATAGCTTTCTGGACCAGGCCCACCCAAGACAGTGAACAAAATGTACATATTTTTTAGAAAACAATTTTTTTTTTACAAAAACGTAAAACAACAACATACAAAACAGCTAAATTGATTTTGAAATTCACATCATAATTCTTGATGATTCAAGACTTTATTTCTATTGAAGTCATCTACCAAGCCTCAGTCCTAGATTATGCAGACCTGGATACGTATATACTGGAGTGTCGGGAGCTAAGAAGACATATGACGAATCTACCCCAAACCCTACATAGTCCTACATTCTGTTCCCTAACAGTTAGATGCCTAAGGGAAGCCTGTAAGCAAGACCACAGCTTGGTAGCACTTCCTTGCTGTGGTCCCTAGCAAACAGGATTCAGAGGCATACTCGGCATTTCTGAGGGTTGACTTCAGAGCAATATCTAGTGCCTGGAAGTGGCATAAGATTGCCCAGGTACAAAGGTTTAGTAAGCCACAGTGGGTGGCCAGGAGTGGATGGACTCATGACAGTACAGTAGAGCTGAATAGCAACTAAGACTCAGAACAGAATCCAGTTCCCAAAATAGAATACCTCAACATAATTTTTGTAGGTAAAGCTTTGACACAGTGTAAATTTTCAATGATGGTTGTGCAAGATATTTTCCGTATACAGCCACCTTCAAACGTCTGTGCACTTTTTAAGCTGCCCTTAATTTAAGAACTAGACTAAACTAATTATCCTGAACATCAAACGGTGTGGAGAAATCTATTCATTAAGCACTTTCCTTTTCTTCTTTTTGTAAAGTGACTTCTGGCTTTATTAGCATAGAGACCTGCTTTAATTGGGTACTAATGATGGTGTCTTTCCACAGGAATTTTCACTGTAGCTACCTTGGGGCAAGTAAACATCTAAATAGGGCTAGAATTTCAGGTTAACAGAATCATTATTAAAAGAATACACAATTACAATGTCAGGCACTTTCTTAAGTCAACCTTGGGGGCTTTATATTTCAGAATATCTCAGAAGAGGACCAAAGCAATTAGCATATGCTTACTCGTTTGTGGTTTTTTTAATAAATGAAACACAAGTGCTTTGCTATGACTTTCTTGTACCAGCTTCTAAAATCCACATTCCAAATTTCATTGCAATGCATTATTTATTTCTAGCAACAGCCAGCTTCATTATTTTTGTTTTTATTTCACAGGAAAAGCTGTACTGAGGAAGACCAGCAAACAAAATCTGCTTTTAAGGGCTCAGCACTGAGGGGCCACTGGTCGTCCACCAGGGTTGCTAAAGCAAGCTTCTTAACATATTTAATTAAGGACAACACAGGCACCTCTGGAAACCAATTTTCTCAGTGCCTTGCATAATCACTTAGCAACAATTTAAAGCGGCATTGGATTTTTGTTTTGTACTAAAAGATTCTTGGCAGAAGAGAGGAGCAACGAGAAACGGACCTTTCTCAGTAATCATAAGATTATGTTTATACATATTTCACCATACTTTGTAAAACTGCTATGGTTTTTCCTCAACACACCCTGAGAATTGTAATTTTTTTGAAGAGTGGTTTTCAAAATTGTAATTTGAGGGTTATTTCAGGATTATTGTTTTATGGTTGTTAACCTTCTTGTATATCCTATGAGCCCATGACCTTGGCTCATTAGCGCAGCACATGCTTTTTCTGCAGAAGGTATCAATTAAATGTAGAGATCCTTCTTTGCCTTGTTCCTCTCCTACCATTTCCAGTTAAAAGATCAGGTAGCTGTTGAGTGAAAAATCTATGCCTGCAGTCTCTGGAGAACTGCTGCCAGTCACAGTAGATGATACTGGTCTAGGTGAACAGCCCGATCTTACTTACTATATCTACCTGTCAGTTCTCTCAGTTCTGACTTCATTCCTTCTTGAGAGCCAGGGCTTTCCAAATGATGCGACACCAAAAACCATTTCAGGACCTGGGGCTTCATTCTGAAAGATGGGAAGGGATGTTAATGATAAGCATGGCAGTGAGATGGTTCAGCAGTGTAATTCAAGGGACAGAGAATCTGAATGCACAAATGAAGACAGGATTTGTCTTCAGCCTGGTATGATCAGAGAGTGGTAGCACTTAATGCTACCAATCAAAATGCATTACACAGAGGAATGGGTTGGGATGCTGGTAGGTCTTTGGACCTGAGTTCCAATTCTGAGTCTAGGTGTTTGGTACCAAGTCCTGAGTCCCAAGCCTCAAGTCCAGTTTCAAGTCCTTATTAAAAAATATTTTTTTCCTCACCTTCCCTCACCTCTCCACCTCCCCAACCCTCTCTAAAACCCTCCCTCCCCGTCACCACAACCGCCATAGTTTGTCTACTTCTCCTGCCCCTTCCGGTGATTGTCACAAAGGTTCTTCTTGGGTGTTCTCCTTTAAAAGAATAGGGACTTGAAAATGCAACTCAGCACAAATGAGTCTGAGTCACGAGTCAAGTCCAAGTCTTTGGGGGGAAAACTGAAGTCAAATCCAAGTCAAGTTGCCGGTGTGACTTAAGTCAGACTCAACTGTGAGTCACAAGTTGCGAGTCCCGATCCCTGGAAATGGGGAAAGAAATTTTCCTTAACAGAGATTTTTAATGGAATTATCAATAGTATTTTTATTATTAACATTTTTACCCCACCTTTCCACTACAGAGTTCCAATTAAGGTATCTTGTAATCATTGTGAAACAATAAAAACAAATAAGAGCAATTTAACTATGTAAAACCAACCCTAACATAAGATCCACTTAAATCAAAAAGTCTGAAAACAATTCAGAATAGCAAATTGCATATTATATGCCAGTTTAAAATATGTGTTTGTACCCCTTTTCTAAAAGCAGTCAGTATGGAAACTGATTACAATATTGAAGGAAGTGAATTCCACAGTCTGGTGCCATGCAGGAGGAAACCCTGTCCTGAGTGCCGTTTAGGCAGGCTCTGCAACTGTTCGTATTCTTAAGAAGTCCTATCATCATCATCATCATCAAACTGCAGAGCTGGAAGGGACCCTATAGATCATCGAGCACAGCCCCTGTCAAGGAGGCACAGTGGGGAATCAAACTCCCAACCTCTGGCTCCACAGCCAGACAGTGATGTAGCAGGTGGGGGGGAGAGGGGCAATCACCCCAGGGTGCAACCTTGTTAGGGGTACAACTACCACTCTTTCGTGCTCCCCATGCACCATCTTGCCTCTGGGAAGGCCTGGGAGGCTCTGTCGATCCATCCTGTATCTCCCCCTCCCTCCCTTCCACTGCCACCTGCCTGCCTGCCCAGGCTGTCTGGCGAGCAAGGAAAGCCAGTCAACCCTGGCCCAGCATAAGTGCAGTGCCTGGTGATGAAAGGGCATAGACTGCCCCATCGAGGAAAGCATATCAGTACACTCCATCCGACTGGGCTTGTGGAAGGGGTGGTGGTGCTCCTGCTGGGCAACTGGAGCCATGCGTGCTGGGGTGGGGGTGCGAGAGGTCCGGGTACCACTGTGCCTCTTCCTGGCCACTGTTGGGCTGCTGGTGGCACTGAGCCTGGCTGAAAGTGTCTTCCTGCCAGGCCAGCAGCAGGAGCAGAGCATGGCTGTTCAGGCACTTTAGGAGGTGGTGGCGACAGCATAGCAGTTTGTATGAAATTTACGAGGATACTATGAAATCTGTTTCTGCTGCTCTGACATGAACACTTACTTGGGGATAAGAACCTCATTCTTATAGTAGAGAGCACAGGACCGTAGACATCGGTCCCAAAGCCCCTCCTTGACTGTCAGGAAGAGAGTTTGGAACCTTTACCCTTTAAGCTAACACATTAGTGTTAGTTCTGTCAAAAGGGGTAACTCATCCAATTTTCACATTATGGGGTTGGGAGAGAGAGAGAAAGTAACATATTCCTTTACTGGCTGGTTTTGAGGTTCTTTGCTTGTGTGGGGGATTTGGGTGTTGCCTTTTCCCTTGTATATGAGGTGCATGACAGAAGTAGGATATTTTTCTACATTTTTGGATTCATAATCAAAGGTCCTGTATGGCAGAGCTACTCAGGACCCTGTTTGCATTCTTCTACAACTCAACAAAGGACAATACAGCCAGGAAATATTGCAAGCTGTCAGCACTTCCTGGAGTAGCTCAGCAATTTAGCCATACTTCCTGTCTGCATTGCTCGGAGTGAATTTGTGGGAGGGAGGCAGCCCGAAGGTCATGCTTTATGCCACAGCACAGAACTCTTATTTAAATAGATATATATATAAATACATATGTTGGTATAACGAATTACTGTACGAAATTCTGGTCAGGAATTGTGAACACCAACTATGAACCCAGGTACAGGGCATAAAATGAAACTGTCCATTTCATTCATGAAATTATTTCTGAAAGAACACATACAGCTTCAACTTCATGGTATATAGTCCTCAGTGGTGCAAGACACTATTTCATTTAAGAGACACCTGCATGTTTTCACCCAGTTGGTTTGATTCTTCTTGAGCTACTTCTTGGTGGGTGACCTTCACAAGTATTAGAAATGGGGCAACTACTACGACACCTGAACTATGTACTTTTCACCCCACCTCGAAGTGTTCCTGCGAATTTGTATCGTTAGCTATTGGAACTAATTATCATCTCTAACAGTATTATCTGATCATGTTCTTTCTAAAGTAGGCATCCACCTTGTGAATAAATGATAGGTATATTAATCAAATCACTTTTTACATTGCCCTGACCTTCATGTGAGAACATAAAGGTGGTGCAAAAGGTGTGTCTAACAAAGTAAATGGAGTTGTGATGAGTTTCAGTTAAACTCTCATATAGAATTAAGCCGAAGACAGGCAGGTGGAATTATGTCACTTTTCATTACCTTTCTGATTACAGTACCTTTTATCTTCACGCCTATCTTTATCTAATAAGGTCTATGGTGCTTCACTGCACTAACAATCCTCATTTTAACATAAAATAGCTACAAACTACTTTAGTAAAGCTGTTTTTTTCCTTTCTATGGGGGAAGTGTTCCAGCTTCAGAAAAAAAGTGTCAAAATGGGGTGAAGCAGAGACAATTGTCTGTTACCAGAGCAGATACAGGGTGTTTCAAGAAGCCCACAGTTACCCATGAGTTAGTAAGGGTGCTCCTCCAAATCACTGAAGTGTGTTCCAGTGTTTTGGCAGATCTGATGGTGCAGGTAGATGATCTAGGGAAAAAGTGCTCCAGCAAGTAATGTAATGTTGTAAGAAGGGAGTAAAGAAGCCGCATCCTTGTTTCACAAGTTGGGACCAAAAGATAAACACTGGTCCCAACACAACACAATGCATGCAGAACATTTGGACACACGTGTCTAGCTTAATCCCAGTGGACTAGCTGTCTGGCAAGGGAAAGAGGTGGAAGAGACTGAAGCCAGCAGCTGTGCTGGACTTCCTTAAACTGTTGCTGACTGATGAGCAGTTCCCAGTGTTAGATCATTCTGGTAACTGGTGGCACAACAACATATTTTGTGCTCCCACTTATAGAATACCTTCTTTGGGGAGAGCTGCCTGGTGTCCTCACTATATTTGCGTAGACAACAGGAAAAGGGATTTTCCAGCAGACATTTAATCCTTGATTTGTCATTTTTTATTATTCGTTTTTTTGCAAGCTTAATAGCATGCTTTAACATTTTAATAGTTGAATCAACTATCTTACTGTCTTCTGATTTTGTTGTTATTTTAATGACTCCTTTGGATTTTCACAACTGGCTGCAGAGTCAGAGACTAGGAGTTCAGTTCCCCACTGTGCATCCCAGAAGAGCCAGCCTGTGTTGCCTGTGTTGCCTTGGGCAAGCTGCACAGTCCCAGGGAACCCCCAAAAGAGAATGGAAAACCACTTCAAGTATTCGCTACCTGGATAACCCTGGAAAGGGTTGCCATAATTCAGAACTGACTTGAAGGCACATGATTATTTATTAAGCTGCACCAGGGACACTTGCCAGTTGAGCAGTATGTACATTCAACCAAATAATCACTCAGTCAACTAACAATAACAATGAAGTTAACAATGTTCAACCTTTAGAGTCAGTAAGATAAAAGCTAAAACTAGCAACAGCTGCATAGTAAGGCACAAAGTCACTGAGACCCTAAAGGCAATCATATGTCTCTATGTATGCAATCATGGCTGGCTTCTAGTGGAAAACAAGCAGAATGTCTGTGTCAGCAATTGCTGGGGAGGTAGCAGGCAGAGTTTCCTCAGTTAGGTTGCAGTCATGGCTGGCTTCCAATCAAAAACAGGCAGGGCAACTGGCTTCCAATGCAGAGCAGGCAGAGTTGCCTATGTTCTGTTCTCAGAAAGCTATGAAAACAGCAGGAAGCGTGCGCAAAGGGCCAAGCTCATGCTGCTTGGGTATTTTATTGATTCAGTAATCAGGGGGGCCCCACAAAACCTTGGGGCTCCACTTTTCACATATTTCAGTCTGTGCCCCCCTTCAAGTGTGCCAGGGGCCCCCAGGGGGCTCTAGGCCCCCCACTGAGAATGGCTGTCTTTCAGAATGCTGTTTTGACTGATCATGCAGTATCAGAGGTGCTGTCCTGTGTACCTTTGGTAATAGATAATATAGAAAAATATATGAAGATATAAAAATATAGATAAAAACAGAGATATGCACAATGAGATATTTATTTATTTATTTATTTATTTATTTCCTGCTCCCAATAGTACCAAGGCACTACTCTGGGCAGTTACAGCAACTACAATACAAAACAAAAAATAAATAAAGATAAATGCATTAAAGACAACTACAAGACCCCTTAAAAACAGATGACACAGATATATCATCAGACATAAACTCTGCAAAACCTGATGAGACTTTATTCCCAGAAAAGAAAATATAATGCTACTGCCTCAGTGTAGTGTGAAAGCATAAACAGAGAAGAAGGACACGCTGAATCAAAGATCCAAGCAGCTCAATATCCACCAGTTTCCCGCAGTGGTTAATCAGTTGCCCTTGGGAACAGGATGCCCAACTGTCTGATCCAAATTGGGTTAAATATGTTGCACTGTATTTGCATTTGTATTGCAATGCATTGTATTTCTATTTAAATATTATTTCCACAGCTTTGAGAAGCTACTTTTTGGACCCCCTATGGGAAAATGTGGCCCAAAAAAGGAAAATTTCCAAGATGAGATTATTTCTAGATTTACATCTATGTATGATTTAGCCCATCCAAATTTTAAGCAAATCTCTTTCCCTTTTGTCCTATTTTTTGATGGTGTGTCTCCTTTTTTCTGGTGATGGGGAAGTGGCTGTTCTATCTGTGAAGGCCACAGCAGAGCCACAAATACAATAAAGTGGCCTCACTGTTACTTCCAAGCAACTATTATTGTAGGTCTGAGGGAAAATGTGGCCCTCCAAATATTGTTGGGTTACAACTCCCATCCTCCCAAGCCAGAATCGCCAGTACTGAAGGATGATGGAAGTTTCAGTCCACAACATCTGTTCTAGAGGGCCATATACTCACCAGTCCTTCCTTATTCAATAACTCCAGCCAAATATAATGAATATATCAAGTATATTATAGATGACTAATGAAAACTAATGAAAAATGGGGTCACGAAGAGTCAGACATGACTAAACGACTAAACAACAAAAATGAAAACTGCAGTGGGTACATGGAACTGTGGAACCCAGAGATAGACTCATACATACTTCCATTATTGTTGAAGGTGATGGACCGGTGTCATCAAGTGGAATGGAGAGGAGGCCAGCAAAATTCTGATAAACTGTGAGCTCAAAGTATGGTATGGAAAGAAGTCAGAAATCCAAAACGGAGATAAAGTTTAGAACAATAGACAATAGCTGACATATTCCCTCTCTGTGTATGTGTGTGTGTGTGTGTGTTTAGGCCTTCAGAGAGGCAGCTGCAAGAGAGCAAAGAATTGCAATGGTGTGGTAAGTCAATCCAAGACTGCCATCTGATGGTCATTTCTTGCACAGCTTGTTGTGTAGGAGAATTCAAAGCCTTTCTCTGGTTATATAAATGGATGCTATAGCGCATGGTGTGTTGCATTCAATATGAGTTAGGATTGGGGGAGGCAAGCACACCCCTTTAATGAATCTCTGAGATCAGTGTTGAGATGCTATGTGCTTCTCAAATATGAAAACAAATCATCATATACTTCATTCCTGTCCCCCCTCCAAACATCAATAAACACTCTAATAAATTTTACAGCTAGGATCATTCCTAGACACAAGGAGCAATTTCAAGTTAATTTAATGGTTTGTAAATTTACACATAAAATTAAATTAAATCTTTTAGAGAGGAGGATTTGATTGTGGGGAAGGGGAAATCTGATATCTCAATCGGCAGCCACCTGGTGTTTCCAAACAATGAACTGGTGTTCCTGTTTGTCTGTTTTATTCTGTTTTGTTTTTGCCTCTTCAAGAGCACAGATCTAAACAGCATAAGAGGCCATGGTGTGCTTTGTTTTACTAAGTGTAATCTGTTATTTATCTGTGCAGATGTAAGCCCTGAACTCAATGGAATCTACTCCCAGGTAAGCATGCATGGGATTACAGCCTCAGTGGTTTCCCTGAAACTCAAGTTTATGGGCATAACCCATCAGACTATTATCTTACACTGGCTCTCTCACAATGAAGAGAAGCTGCAGGAAAGGAATCCAACTGGAAATTTTCCTGTGCAATAACCATTCAGATACATGGTTCAGATTCATTTCAGTGAAGTATGCTGAGCAGAACGTTTTATTTTATTTTATTTTATTTTATTTTAATCCCATCTTACAAATGGTCCACAGCAGCTTCCAGTAGAACTATTTCCAATAGATTGCATCCACAATCTTTGTATCAGCAAGTCTATGTTTCCTATGAAATGTTAGGCCTCATGCATGCCACATTATCTCACTCTCTGAAAGAATAATAAGGCTGCCCCTAAATCCCATATGTGCACTAATGGTGCATGGTTGCTCAGTGGTGAACTAAACACATATTCAACATATGCTCAGAAGAACCATTTCCTTAAAAAAAATGGCAGCGGCTTGCTTTTCAAGATGTGAACTTTTGAGCAAGTTAAAGCACAGACAGACACACACACACACAAACAATTTTGCAATCCACTTTATTCCATTTATACATTCATGATGCACTTTGGATCAGAAACATGTAACCTGAGTCCTTTAGGAAGGCACCAATACAAGCCCAGACTCCCTCAGGTTAGAGATCTGATCCTAGCTCCTTGCCTCTGCATTTCTTAAAAGGCTTGCTCTAAAAGCGGATCTTCTTCCTTTGGCCTCCTCTCTGGGGCTTGAGAAACCTTCTTGAGCAATCAGCGCTTCACAAGAGAAGGGCACATCTGGAGGATACCGGTTCATTATGCACAAGTCTGTCTGAGCCATACTCCCTGCTCTGTCATCTGCTATCAAGAAGTCTATTTTATCTGCAAGATAAAAGCCAGGAGTATTGTTTCATGTTTCCCAAACCCCGGCAGCTTGTGCTTCTTCTTCTTTGTACAATTAATATACCCCTCTCAATGAGACCTCAAAATGCCACATTTGTTTTAGGATCCAGCAGCACCTGACAAAAGTGGTGCTTAATCACTATTGACAATATATCTGGAGTTGCTGGGAAGGTGACACATGTACTATTTGCAAGCCTTTCCATTTGCACCACGCCAGAGTGGTGAGTGAACAACAACAGCAGGAGCAAGAAAACCTCAGATAACCCAACAGTACAGAACAGCGTCTCCCACAACTAACTTCTCTTGGAATTTTAGCAACCTGCATATTATGCCTTTAGGAGGTTTGGATGGGAGGGACATTGGGGCTCAAAGTCAATCACACTAGCAGCCAATTGTTCCTGCCTCAATTGTCTACCTCACATTTTTTTTCTCATCTTTTCTTAGTCAGGGTTCTAATAGTGTGAATTAGCAATGTCAGGATTCTATTAGTGTGTTAGAGTTTAACAGTAGAGGTGGGCACAAATCTAAACATGAATTACAGAACTCATAAAAAATCATTAATTCATAAATTCGTATTCATCCGAATCAATGCCCCCGACAGATACGAATCAATGAATTTTTAGTGATTTTTGATTAATTGATTCATTGGGCTATAAAATGGCCCTCCAGGCACATAGAGATGCCAAAATTGCAGAGAAGCTTCCCCCGACTCTCCTCTACAATGCCTTTGAGTTTGGTGAAGATTGGGCTTTGGATGTCTAAGTTAAACACCCACAAGTTGGGACCCACCAGGAATGTCCCTTCCCAGGCACCTACAGTAGAGACATCAAAATCACAGAGAGGCTTTCCCCAAATATCCTCTACAATCCTTCCAAGTCTGGTGAAGACTGGGTTTCCACAAGATAGCTGCTAAAGGGCACTTTTCTGGGGGGCCCTCTTTGTGGGTGTATAACTCAGATGTCTGAAACCTAAACTTCTCCAAACTGGCAGGGCTTGTAGAGGAGAGTCAGGGGAAGCAACTCTGTGATTTTAGTGTCTCTAGGTGCTTGGGGGGCATTTAAAGGCAAAAACAGATTGACAAATTAATTTATCAATTCATCGGAAAAAACTGTAAATTCATTATTCATGATTTGTCAACCTTGACAAATCACAAATCAAAATGAATCACCATTTTTCTGATTCATGCCCATCTCTATATGACAGTTATGGAGTCAGCAGTTAGAATCTAAGTGAAGTATTTATATAACCAGTCAGTTAGTCAAAATAATAAAGATAACCAGTTAAGATATCAAACTATGTAACAAGTAAGTATGTCTTGTTTGTTATTTTGATATATATGAAGATTTGTGAGTAAAAGAGATACATTTTTATTTTTTCTCAACACCAGAGTGTCTGACTAAATCTATGGAGACTATATTGCCAGTTGAGGTAAAGCTGACAGAACAATAAGGGGCGGTACAGTATATCACAGAAGTGAGTACACCCCCTCACATTTCATAAATATTTTAGTATATCTTTTCATGTGACAACACTGAACAAATGACACTTGGCTACAATGTAAAGCAGTGAGTAGACAGCTTGTATAACAGTGTAAATGTGCTGTCCCCTCAAAATAACGCAACACACAGCCATTAATGTCTAAACCGCTGGCAACAACATTGAGTACACCCCTAAGTGACAATGTCCAAATTGGGCACAAAGTGTCAATATTTTGGGTGGCCACCATTATTTTCCAGCACTGCTAACCCTCTTGGGCATAGAGTTCACCAGAGCTTCACAGGTTGCCACTGGAGTCCTCTTCCACTCCTCCATGATGACATCACAGAGCTGGTGGATGTTAGAGACCTTCTGAACCTCCACCTTCCATTTCAGGATACCCCACAGATGCTCAATAGGGTTTAGGTCTGGAGACATGCTTGGCCAGTCCATCACCTTTACCCTCAGCTTCTTTAGCAAGGCAGTGGTCGTTTTGGAGGTGTGTTTGGGGTTGTTATCGTGTTGGACTACTGCCCTGCGGCCCAGTCTCCGAAGGGAGGGGATCATGCTCTGCTTCAGTATGTCACAGGACATGTTGGCATTCATGGTTCCCTCAATGAACTGTAGCTCCCCAGTGTCGGCAGCACTCATGCAGCCCCAGACCATGACACTCCCACCACCATGCTTGACTGTAGGTATGACACACTTGTGTTTGTATTCCTCACCTGGTTGCTGCCACAAGCTTGACACCATCTGAACCAAATAAGTTTATTTTGGTCTCACCAGACCACAGGACATGGTTCCAGAAATCCATGTCCTTAGTCTGTTTGTCTGCAGCAAACCGTATGCGGGCTTTCTTGTGCATCATCTTTAGAAGAGGTTTCCTTCTGGGACGACAGCCCTGGAAACCAATTTGATCCAGTGTGCGGCATATGGTCTAAGCACTGACAGGCTGACCCCCCACCCCTTCAACCTCTGCAGCAATTCTGGCAGCACTCATATGTCTATTTCCCAAAGCCAACCTCTGGATATGACGCTGACCATGGGCACTCAAATTCTTTAGTCAACCATGACGAGGTCTGTTCTGATTGGACCTGTCCTGTTAAACCACTGTATGGTATTGGCCACCGTGCTGCAGCTCAGTTTCAGGGTTTTGGCAATCTTCTTATAGCCTAGGCCATCTTTATGTAGAGCAACAATTCATTTTTTCAGATCCTCAGATAGTTCATTACCATGAGGTGCCATGTGGAACTTCCAGTGACCAGTCTGAGAGAGTGAGAGCGATAACACCTGCTCCCCCTTCACACCTGAGACTTGTGACACTAACGGGTCTCATGACACCAGGGAGGGGAAACGGCTACTTGGGCCCAACTTGGACATTGTCACTTAGGGGTGTACTCACTTTTGTTGCCAGCGGTTTAGACATTAATGGCTGTGTGCTGCGTTATTTTGAGGGGACAGCACTGTGGCGTTCGCCCTTGTGGCCCCTGCTTGTCTTTCCCTCACAAAGGCTCACGTCGTGTTTTCCTCTCGCTGCCACCAGTGGATTACCTCAATCCACAATATAAATGACGTTTGTCAGAACACTTGTCTTGTGAACAGAAACAGAACTTATTTATTGAAGTGAAGCAGACTGAATAATAACAGAAGTTCTTCAGATACACATTATACATAAGCAATTCCTCAACAGTTCTCTCAGTACATACTTCTTTTCTCTTGCTATTTCATTACCACCTTCTCTGCCTATTTTCCTAACCAGCTCTCTATCTCTCAGTATCTGTTCCCTCTCTCTCTGACTAACCAGCCCCTATCTGACTCCTCCTTCTCCTGCCAAACCTCATGTAGCTGCTGACTCCACCTCTCCAGTCCTCTCATAGGCTCATGAAAATCAGCTCATGAATATGAATGGCATGAGTGACGTGGGCGATCGTCACAAGCACATTTACACTGTTATACAAGCTGTCTACTCACTGCTTTACATTGTAGCCAAGTGTCATTTGTTCAGTGTTGTCACATGAAAAGATATACTAAAATATTTATGAAATGTGAGGGGGTGTACTCACTTCTTTGATATACTGTATATTTGAGGGAGACATGTAATTATATAATAATCTGCTCTGTAGGTCCCTGTCTCCATTTTTTCTCCGCTGCATAGCTGGAGGTTTTAAGTCATCAATTTCCACATTCTGCCAATAATTTCTCCTCCTCTGTAGAATTGCTTTCAGGCCTTCCCACTCTCACTACTTTGTCAGACAAACTGCTTTCCTCCTGCCCCCCTCTTTTCACCTGTTCCTTCCTTTGATTGCACTCTCTGGGTTGCTCTTGGCTCCATCTGCTGGAGCGGGGTGTGTGGGCATGCTGCTGTCTTCCTCTTACTGATTCACAGTCATGAATAGTAGTATTACACAAGATATCCTGAAGAACGAAGTAATTAGAGGCTTTGAGTCTTCAGGGCTTTCCATCTTGCTTCTTAGCCCGCCCCCCCCCAATCCCCCATTTCAGTCTGAGAGTGGATGCCTCTCACAGCAAAAAGCCCATCGCTTTGTCTGAAATGCATGTCAGTATTTACCAGAACTACATCATGGATCTCAATGGTGAGCTGGGCCACCTGTCCAGAGTTAAAGAGGAATTCCTTGAGGCCTTGCTTTTGGCCAGAAGGCAACATTTACCACCTGTCTCCACATATGTCTGAAGGGTACTTCAGGGATCTGATCAATGTGATCATCATGTCCTTTTAAATTTATTTTAACAAACAACATCCATTGCCAAAACAAAAGCCCTTGAACACTGAGCATTGCCCCTTTAAAGAATAACTATAGACTTGGCATTTATTATACAGGTGGCAGGGGGGAAAGGAGATGATACAAGAGTGAACAAAGGAGTTTAGTCAATGTCTTTGGAATGTCTCTTTTGTAGTATTCAGTAATGTTAATATTCTACTGTTAGTTAGGATATCATGGTAATGGGGACCTGGGAATTTAATGGCTTTGTCTATCTATCTAATCCTTTCTCACCCATCAATAAAATGGACCAAAATGCTCCCATCAGACTCTAGGAATATGTGACACTAAGGGGGGATGCCAATGTACAAAGCTGCCAGTGCATATCCTTATCCACTGCTAGCACTGCTGCCTTTACATGATGAGGGTTGCATTCCAGCACGTCTGGAGTGGGAAGTCTGCCTTATATCCTCTGCGGACTCTGCACTCTTGGTTAACTCACTTATTGGAAACATATGGACTGCTAGTTTTTAAAATAACATTTTATTAGGCATATTTTAAATTTTAAACATAGTAATGAGTAATGACATAACAAGGTTCATAAAACTCGTTTAAACAGTATACGTTTCTCCTAGTATGATCTTCAGAGTATTGATGTTCAGCAAGTTGGTATTATATGTTCAGCTTGATTTGTTTTGTTTATACCTTCATTTTACCTATTTTTACAAGTCTCCTCTGTCACAATATTTTCTGCCAGCTTCTCTGAATTTTTAACAGCTGGCTAAATGGCAACAATTCAACTACAGAAGCTTTCTACCACTATATATATAAAGTGGCATCCCTTCCTCATTCTGTGAATAGAACTGAATTGGACTGACTAGATAGTGTCCACCCAATGTAAGGCAGCTGACTAGATTCGGGGACCCAGCTCAGGGTATACAATGTGCCTTATGCAGCTCAGCCCTCCAAAAAGTAGGGATGATTAGAGGGTGGAGCCTAGGAGGAACAGATGGGAGCCCAGCTTCTATCACTTCACACAATTGCCTTCCTTAGTGTAACCAATAGTCTGTCCTCACTTCAAAGTTGTAACTAAGCAGCAGTGGGCAAGTAGAGTTGTCAGGTCTCAGGGCACCAGCTGAAATCTCAGAGCATTGTTATACTACTTTGGGTCTCCAGGTAGGGTGACAAATATTAGAACGAGCAGTGCCATAGGAGAAGGAAGGTTTTTTAAAAATTGTTGTGGTAGATATAATTCTGCGTGCCCAGCCCTACTGGTGGCAGGGCACAACCACTCACTGGGAAGGTATTGGTATGTATGTTGCCCCACAGTTACTTGTTTAGGAGATAGTACCAGAAACTGTGTCAATCTCGCATGCACACATAGTGTTGCTTAGGACTGAGAAGTGTTGTACTCCACAATCCCTAAATGTGGAGGGTTAATAGGTTGTTCATCCTATTCTGCAGAGCTTCCATTTTGCTGGCCTTACATGTTTCAGATCATTACAATGGAAGCAGTGTAAGATGGAGATAGGCAACTGTGCCCTTCAAATTTGGAGAGGGAGGATCACCTCTTCTACAGAAATGATGTTGTAAATTTTATATCACTCTACAAAACTGATTCCCTCCCAAATCTGGAGGGTCACGGTTGCTCACGCTCATTGTACACAGGAATGTATATTATGTTGTACATTTTGATGACTGCAGACATTTACACCCTTACCTCATGGGACTTTTATGACCAGCCACTTTTATTTGGTCTAAGTATTTGTGGACTATTGCCCACTTCTTTAGATGCATGGACTGTAACCTCAATAGACAGACAACTATGCAAACTTTGGGGGGAAGGAAATATAAAATGTAATGGAAATGCAAAAAGCCCAGCATGAGGTTGGTGCTCATCAGTGGATTTTAAGAATTGGCAGAGATCTTAATAGTACTAGTTAAGACCACTGGTAAGTAAAGAGTATACCCAAATACAGAGAAACAGATTCCCAATGTAAGGGGGAGAAAGGTGTTTGTCTAAATCTAGAATATGAAGAATATGACCTACAGTTGGTCCAGAGTTGAATTCAGAGGGGGTAGAGGGAGTAGGAACGCATGAATTACAAGCAAAGAAAATTGTCCATACTATTGTGGTAAATTATACAGCAATTGAGTAGTAAGACAGAAAACATTCAGGAAGTACGTGGTTTATATATTAAATGAGATTAAAAGCCCATATTCCTATTCAAGTCAAGAGGTATAGAGTTGAACTACTCAACATATTTTCATTCATCTGTTTCCCTTTGAAATTTGTCTTTGAAATTCTTTTCTTCAGGAATGAACTCCTTCAGGTAAAAGACTGTCCAGTAAGATTGATTTTTTTTTTCCTGCTAGGTTTTGAGTATTATTGTTTCCTCCATTAGATGTGTGTTCATTTATTCTTTTAGATGGAGACCAGCCCACTTCTTCTATATAATATGCTATAAGACATTACTGACAAAAAAAAAAAAAATACAAAAATGAGCAGATGAATTGACTCTTGATGTTGTAGATTGCATTAGTTCTTCCAGAGTAGATGCAGGGCCAGGGTTGGCATGCCAGTCCACATTAGGGTCTTGTTCTTGTGTCAGTATATCTTGTTTTGAGGTCTGTTGTTACTGGTAAATCATCTTTGCATGTTGCACAGATGATGGAGTACATCACCTGGTTACTAAGCAATTTTAAATCTCAACTATTGTTTTGTAGCCTACACCAACTCCATTTTTCCAGCAGTGCTACTATAGACCTCAGACTGTTTCCAGGCGATTGGTGTTGAATTATCTAAATGTGCATTGTCTTTGAACCCAAGCCTTTAATCTTTGAGTTTTTAGTTCCACTGAATTTGAAAACCACTTTGCACTGGACAAATGAGCTCATGCTAACAAGGAAAAGTTTGCTAGAAGAAACTAGGTATGTCATAATTCTCCCTAGGCATTTAGGTATTTGCACAAAATGAAAGTCCAATCCATCAGTAAGAAGAACAAAACCTCCATAAAGACTATTTATGCTAATTTAATGCTGCCACTTGATTAATATCTTGTGCTTCACTGTTTTAGCCCAAAGAATAGTTGAGGAAAATAACCAGAAATAAATGACTGGGGAAAATAAGAAGGGAATGTTATTACTTCAACAGGGACTGCAGAATTTAGCAGCTTTCTTTTCTTAAGAGGGCTTTTCTTAGGGCTCTGGCACAATAAATATACATGCTTTGCATATGTAAGACTGAACCCCCGTTGATCTTTGAGGACAAAAGTGAAGATCCAAACAACACACAGCTTGTTGTGGAAGGTCAAGAGAACCTGGGTCTTATTTTTCCAACATCTTTTCCATCAATATCTATTAAAGCTTCTCCTCTTTTGCTTTTAGCCTATAATTCTGTGTTTAGTAGGGGGAAGAAGAAATAACAATACTACACCCTTAGAGGTCTAGATGGTTGTCTTCATCATAAAAAACTATGGGTTGTTCTGAAAGAAATAGGTGTGGTCAGCATTTGACTGTCCTGATGCATAACTTGTATTGTGGACAAACTGCCATTAGGACAGAATATGGAGAGGCAGAATAGTTTTCCATATGCAAAGATGTTGGACAAGGGTGCATTTTATTCCTTTATCTGTTCAAACTGCACACAAAACATATCATATGGAAAGTCAGACCAGATTCAGATAAAGGAGGAGTGAAAATTGGTGGAAGAAACATCAATAATTTAAAATATGCAGATGAAACTGTCTTACTGGCTGAAAGACAAACAGTGAGACCCAGAGCAAATCAAACTTGAATTATTTCTGGAGGCAAACATGTTTTTGAACATGAACCCCCAGTCGGGCTTCAGGCCACGCCATGGTACAGAAACGGCATTGGTGGCCCTGTTAGATGACCTCTTGAGGGAGGCCGACAGGGGAAAAACTTCTCTGTTGGTCCTCCTCGATATCTCAGCCGCCTTTGATACCGTCGACCACGGTATCCTCCTGAGGAGGGTCTCCGAGTTGGGAATCGGTGGTCAGGCGTTGGCGTGGCTCCGGTCCTTCCTGGGGGACCGTCCTCAGAGAGTTCAGCTTGGGGAGCATGAGTCGGCCCTGTGGAGCCTCAATTGTGGGGTTCCGCAGGGTTCGACCATCTCTCCAATGCTGTTTAACATCTATATGAGGCCGCTGGGTGAGGTTATCAGGGGGTGTGGAGCATCGTGCCATCAATATGCCGATGACACACAGCTCTACATCTCCTTTTTGCCAACTACAGTGGATGCCGTTCTGTCCCTGCAGCGCTGCCTGGGGTCTGTATTGCAATGGATGCAGGAAAATGGGCTGAGGCTGAACCCGGACAAGACGGAGGTCCTGAGGGTCGGGGGGCCTACCATCAGCGGTTTGGGAAACTCCCTCTCTTTTGGGGGGGTGACTCTCACTGCGAAGAGTGAGGTGCGCAGCTTGGGGGTCTATCTGGACCAGGCGCTCGCCATGGAATCCCAGGTAGCGTCAGTGGTCTGCACCGCTTATTTCCAACTCTGGTGGATAGCCCAGCTGCGTCCCTATCTAGATGTTGGGTCGCTCACCACTTTGGTCCATGTGCTCGTAATCTCGAGATTAGACTACTGTAATGCTCTCTACGTGGGGCTGCCTTTGAGATCTATGCGGAAACTCCAGATGGTGCAGAATGCGGCAGCCAGACTTCTCAGTGGGGTAAGGAAACATCAACATATTACTCCCACTCTGGCCGCCTTGCATTGGCTGCCCGTTCGGTTCCGCGTAGATTTCAAAGTTTTAATGCTTACGTATAAAGCCCTAAACGGTTTAGGGCCTCGCTACCTGACAGAACGCCTTCTCCCACCTAGATCTACCCGTATCACCTGATCTAGCCAGGAGGTGAGGCTGAGGAGCCTAACGCCGAGGGAGGCCCGGAAGGAAAAAACAAGAAACCGGGCCTTCTCGGCAGTGGCTCCTCGTCTTTGGAACAGCCTCCCTCCTGAGATTCGCATGGCCCCGTCGCTGGGCATCTTTAAATGCCAACTGAAAACCTGGCTGTTTAAGCAAGCCTTCCCTCCACCCACCGTCTGAATTTTTGTTATTTTGTGTTTTCTCCCATCTTGGATCATTGTTTATTTAGTAATATATTGTTATGATTTTAAATTGTTAAATTGTTACATCATATGTTGTTACCCGCCCAGAGTAGTCTATATGACTTAGATGGGCGGGCTATAAATGTAATAAATAATAAATAAATAATAATAATGTTGAAACTGAGGCTGTCCTACTTTGGGCATGTGGGGTCCGCCCAGGTCATGAATATTCATATGCTATCTGCATAGACCAATGGGAGTGCTGGAGGGGCGGAGTCACGAGATACAAGAGACTCAGCAGGAGGAGGGGAAGATTTAGATTGGGAGATTGAGAGTTTAGAGAGAGTTGAGGAGTTTTTGGAGTTTGGGTGGGAGAGGTGGTTGAGAGTGGATAAAGGAGAATGTTTGTGTAAGAGTTAACAACATTGCTTGTTCTGTCACCATCTGTAACAATAAACAATTTCTATTTGGTTCTTTTAAAAATGACACCTTGCCTGGACCTCTATTATTAATATTAAACAATGTTGATGTAATCAACTGGTGGCAGCTGAAGGACACGTAGCGTGAGCTCTTAGTTTGGTGAAACAAGCAGGGGCTACGTGGGATCGTGACTGGGCACATTCAAAGAAGACTGGATTCTCTGGAAAAAAAACAATAATGCTGGGAAAAGTGGAAGGCAGCAGGAAAAGAGGAAGACCAAACACAAGATGGACTCACTCCCTAAAGGAAGTCACAGCTTAAGTTTGCAAGAGCTGAACAGGGCTGTTGAGGACATGACATTTTGGAGAGCGCTCACTCATAGTCACCATAAGTTCAACAGGACATGACGGTACATAACAATAAGAGAGGTCTAGAAGTTTAACACAAAGAATTCACTTCATCCATTGTTGGTAAAAGTGAATATTATATATCTGTTTAAACTTAAAAGGAATAAAGAAAATTGGAGAGATGTAATGTCTGTAAACATTCTGCTGTAGCAAAATACAATCTAAACATTCTTCACTTAAATACAATTTTAAATCCAACTAGAGTGGACCCACTGAAATAAATGTGACTAGTTAGTCAATATGAATATGATTCCTATTGATGTCAATGAGTTTTCTCTAGCTGGGACAAAAGTTGGATTTATCGCATTATTTCTATTGGTTCTATGAATATTATAATTCAATCCTAGCCTTTGAATTTCATTTCTTACCAGTCAGAGCTTGTTCTTTCATATGTAGTTAAGCCATGAACAGATCTGCTTGCGTATCCTTAAGAATGACTAGCTACTGATTTTAAAAGTAATTACTTATTTAGCTAATGTAATAAAAAGTATGTAAGTTGTGAAGTAAAATTCACAAGGGATGAGCTAATTTGCATTTATGATAGGGAAAATAGCCTAGCTATACTCCCTTTTTACTGACAAAGGAAAGCTGAATAAACTTTTAGAACTTCTCACTCATTATCTTTCCCTACAGTCTCAGGAAATACAAGAAGAGAATTAGACATGGGCACTTCGTATTTGTTTCCCTGGAGAAATGAATATAAATTGCAGCACCACAGGTCCACATGGACTGGCATGGAGGCGGGATGGGGAGTCTCCTTGCTCAGCCAATGAGTGGTCAGCTGTGCTTGGAGGCGGGGAAGGGCCAGATGGGCTTCTGCTGGGATTGGCATGATGACGATGGCAACAGAGCAGAGTGCCGCATGGAGCCCACTAAGTGGCTCGGCCGGTTCTGGGGGTCGGGATTGGAAAACAGTGCCCATGTCTACACTGAATCATTTGGTGAGAAGCTAGTTTTGATCACACTAATGTATCTAATATCCCAGGATACATGAAAGTAGAAGTGCAAAGTTCTCACATTTATGATCATACTGTTTATGCTTAATCCAACTCAGATTCGATCATCTCAAAGCTTTCCAGGAACTGTTATATTTATTTAGATTTCCCTGCCAAGGTTCCATGTTAGGCATATGTCATTTGTTTTTTGGACTCCAAATCTCAGAATTCTCCATTCTAAGGGTTTTTTGTGCCAGACACACTGCTTAATTGTTCTCACCTGGAGAAAAGGGTGGGTTAGAAGGATTCCTACTTCATGACACAGAGTAGTCAGAGCTCCAACCTAGCTGCCTGTTAGGAACAGACATTGCCCTCGAGCTTGCTGGGAGTTCCTAACTGTGTGCATCATGAACAGCTATGGATTGTGCCTCACCATTTCAGTGTCATGATAAATAACCTGTACTCTAGACCAGTGGTCCCCAACCTTTTTGACACCAGGGACCAGTTTAGTTGAAGACTATTCTCCCAAGGACCGAGAGGAAGGGTACTTGTTATGCAGTAGGTTGTTGGAGGATAGCTTTGAATCAAGTTCATTACATGTATTGTGCCCTTCATTTCTATTATTATTACATTGTAATATATGAAATAATAATAAAACTCACCATAATGCAGAATCAGTGGGAGCCTGTGCTTGTTTTTCTGCAACTAGACAGTCCCATCTGGGGGGAATGGGAGACAATGACACCCGAAGTGTGTTTTTTATGTCCAATCTACTGTGTAATCTTGTTTTGGTTGCTGTCGTAGTAGAAAACCCTGCTTCACAAAGATAGGATGTTGGAAACGGAAGCAAGCTTTTTCAGTGCTTTTGTGGCAATATCAGGATATTCCGCCCTTACTTTAATCCAGAATGTATGGAGATTTGAAGTTGTCTCAAACATACTTTTAAGGCCACCATCATTGCAATCTCAAGCAGTTGATTCTCTTCTAGCATGGATAAAGTTGATTCAGCTTGCTTATTCAGAAGTGTGTCACTAATCAATTCCTTTCCAGTTCTGGGGTCTTTTGCTGTTGGGAAGTAATTCTCAAAACTCTTTTGGGAAAGCTGAGATAGGTGATCATGCACCAGTTGGGAGAAAGAAGGCCGTGGCTCAGTCCCTTTCAAAATATCTGCTAACATTAGAAACATGTACAAAAATCCCAATGCTTACTCATCACCCCCATAATTCTAGTTTGGCTTTGAATTCAGCCACTTCATCTGCTGACTTAAAAACAGTTGTCATTCTCCCCTGAAGTGACAGATTGGGTTTATTGAGCAGGTTGAATATGTCACACAAGCAAGCAAGTTTTGCAACCCATTTTGTGTCACTGAAATGTGCTGCCATTGGTGATTGTTTTTGTACAAGAAATCTCTGGAGTGCCTCTCGTAACTCAAAAACTCTGGCCAGTGATATACCTTTAGAAAGCCATCTCACTTCTGTATATAAAAGAAGATGTGTGTGCTCTACATCCATCTCCTCACAGAGCTGTGCAAACAGACATGAGTTAAGGGCATGTACTTTAATGTGGTTGATAATTTTAATCACATCCTGCAAAACACTGTTAAGTTCAGGTGGCATTTTTCAGCTAGCCAGCATTTCCCTATGGATGACACAGTGTGTAGACTCACATTCAGAAGCGACCTCCTTGACCGAGTAGTGAAACCAGAAATCCGTCCAGTCATGGCAGCCGCTCCGTCTGTGCATATACTGACACAAAATGACTTGTTCAGTTTTCCTGACATGTAATCATTCAAAGACTGGAATAGTTCTGCAGCTGTGGTGTTGGCTGGTAACAAAAGTGCACATAACATATCCTCATGCACATCCTCCTGAAAAATATATCACACAAAAACAAGCATTGTTGCCTTGCTGTCAACATCACTGGACTCGTCCACCTGGAGTGCGTACCATGGTGATTCTTTAATTCTAACAACTGTGTCTCAATATCCTCTGCTATTTCATCAGTTCATCTAGTTATGGTGCTAGCTGAAAGAGAAAGACGTGCCACCTTTTGAACTGCAGCCTCTCCTAAAAGTTCATGGCAAATGCCCTTAGCAGCAGGCAGGATCAACTCTTCACCAATAGTAAAGGGCTTCTTAGCTTTAGCAATGCAGTTAGCGACTAAGAATGATGCTCTCAGTGCAGACACATGTGATGAAGTGTTGGCCATCAAGAATTGCTTTTGTTCTTTGTGTTCACGTTTTTTTCTTTTGAAAAACACCAAAGGCTTGTCTTTTAATGCTGAGTGCTTGGTCTTCGTGTGGCAAAGCAATTTTGATGGTTTCATGGCTTCATTGGATAACTGCTCACCACATATTATACAAAGCGGGCTTGAAGAATGTGAATCACCCACTGCAATGAAGCTGTAATTTAAGTAGGACTCTCGGTATTTTCTTTTCTTTTTTTGGATATATATATTTTATTGTGTTTTTTCTACTTTTCAATCCGTTGCAACCAGAGTGATTTATTACAATATATTCCATTCATTTAATCTTATTTTATACTCTCTAACACAGTATTGATCTAATCTATTCTACTTAAGTTGATGTAGATTTCATCCAGGTGTATTTTCTTTTAAATGCAGCTTTCTTTTTGTTGGCAGTCTTAGGGTTTTCTAGTCTCGTCATTGGGTCTTTCCCCCTTTGTAAAGAAGCTCTCCAGTGATGTTTGTTTTTTACTCATTTTGGCTAGGGTTAGCTTGTGGGCTTACCAAAACTAGCGCGGACAGAAGGGGTAAATAAAATAATGGGCGAGTTACGCCAGACTAAAACAAATGTTGGGATTTGAAAGCCTGCCACCAGATGCTGCTGTGAGGTACCAGCAGATGCCACTGACTGAGACTTCCCAGATAAAACATGTTAGAAACTAGATATAACAGCTTATTCTTAATATCAGTAAAACGGCAATATATAAATTATAATGGTAATATAGGCTGGCCAAGACTCACTGTAACTCAGGACCGGGCCGGGACAGATAAGCGGTGAGCAGGAGGTTGTTGGAATATTGGTTGATGTCTGATGGCACAGGATTTAGATGGGAGCTGTTTATCTCTAGTATGTAGGATATTCTCCTAGAATCAGCCTATCTCAACCAGGGTTCCTCCAAAGCTTGCCAGGGGTTCCTTGAGCAAGGAATTTTTCTGGCTCAGATAAGTTTCCACACCAGTAACAAAGGAAATAGCGAGTAGAAGCAGGAGGTGAGCTGCAATTGAAGCTCCGCCCCCTGTTAGATCATCAGCAGCTTAGAACCTAATTGGAGCGCAGGCTCCTGTCAGACTCTAATGCCACAGGCACAGCTGATCTAGCAGCAGGAGGTGAGCAGGGAGCGAAGCTCTGTCTCCTGTCAAATCAGCAGTGGCATTAGAACCTAATAGGAGCACGCTGACAGGAGGCGGAGCTTCACTCACCGCTCATCTCCTACTCGCCACTCATCTGTCCTGGCAGCCCGGTCCTTCCAAGGCTGGGGATTGGGGACCCCTGCTCTAGACAAGAAACTACTATTGAAACTGAACATGGAGAAACAGAACAGTTTCCCATAGGCAAAGGCATTAGACAAGAGAGTATTTTATCTCCCTATCTGTCCACTCTGTATGCAGAACTAGACTTCGACTCAGATGGAATAAGAATTGGTGTAGAAATGTCAACACTCAAGATATACAAATGACATCATATTACTGGCAGAAAGTGGCAATGGCTTGAAACAATTCCTGTTAAAGGTAAAGTGCAAAAGCAAGGCTGCAGATGAATATTAAGAAAAGAAAAATCATGTCTACAGAAAAATTACTTAACATTGACAATGAAGACAAAAATTGCTCTACCATAGTTCAATCACCAATCCAAATGGAGACTGCAGCCAAGAATTCAAAGCAAGACTGAGACCTAGGAGAATAGCTATGAAGGAATTCAAAAAGATCCTCAGGTGCAAGAATGTTTCACTGGAGACCAAGTTGAAGATAATCTAAACTACAGTATTCTCAATTACTATGTACACATTTGAAAGCTGGACAGTGAAGAGAATCAACAGGAAAAAATGTGTTTCATTTCAAATGTGGTGTTTGAGGAGAGCTTTGTGAATCTCATGGACTGCCAGAAAGACAAATGATTGGTCTGTAGATCTAATCAAGCTGGAACTCTCCTTAGAAGCAAAAATGACTAAACTGAGCCTATCATACTGTAGGCGCATCACAAAAGACACTCATTGGGAAAGAGCAATGCTGAGAAAAGTTGAAGACAACAGGAAAAGAGGAACATCACCTAAGAGATGTATTGGACCAATAAAGGATGCTCATTTCCAAAAGTTGAGCAGGACTGCTGATGACAGGACATTTCAGAAGTCACTAATTGAAGGTTTGCATTTCTAGTTTCACAACTCTTAGCTTAAAGCTGCTGCAACATACCTTCCCAATCTCTTTGGACTAACTGGACATTACAGTGGCCTCCCTTTGTTGAATTGTAAAATCTTTTCTTGATAACACAACTTCTGTGAAGATCAGGACAAAAAAATACAGATGTTGCCTGCACCAGACACTAGAATGTCTTCTTGCAAATCATGAATGCAGTTCACACAAAAAATAGTGTAAGCTGAAGCCCTCTACTATTATTGTTGTTGTTGTTGAAAATCCAGTGGTTAAATGCAGCCAAAGTTTAAATAGAAGGCTTTGCATGGTATTTGGAATAGTCTCCATCGTGAGAACTACAATAGAAAAGTAATCAGGTTAATTCAGGTTAACCTCATGAAGACATTTTGAAGGGCCAAATGCATGACAAAAAATCAGTTCAGAAAGGAATTTTATTTCAAGCTTCTAAGGGGGTATTACAAACCATAGAGAATAAAAACATTAGAAACTATTCCAAAATTGGCTGTAGCTTTAAAATAAAAATTCAAGCAAGTTTTACAATGAAGAATGCTATTCAATGAAACCGTTTAAAAGATTTTCAAAGTACTGGCTTTGCCATATTTGCTAACTCAATATAAAAAAAGCTGGGCATAAATATCCGTGCATTCATATGCATTATTTGGTGTTGCATATTATATACCTTGGTACAGTATTTAAGTTATCACTGAAGAGTCCAACGCAGTGCACTTATAAATAATGTAGTCATTATAAATCACATTGAAAACATACTTGCCATTTTCATTGTTACAAATTCAGTATTCCAGTGACATAGAAATAAAGTAGCTACAACAATCAATAATTTGACTTTATTTTTTTTAATATAAAAGTTATTACTGGAAACCCACCCTACCATTTTCCTTCCCTAAATGTAATGCTTTACCTCTTTGAAATAAAAATAAAGTACTAATTCTATATACATCACATGTACCATACAAAAATGTATCCAAAGTTTCTATTGCTACCAAAGTGTTCTAAAATTAAAAGTTACATAAATCCCCTCATTGAAACAAAGATTACAAGTTACCAAAAAAGGTCAAATTACACACAATCCATCAAGTTATTTTATACAACCATTTCCAAGACAGCTTTCTCTCCCAAAGCAAATTGTCATATGTGCCTGTATAAAAATGTATATCAATATACTTTCTTATTTATTTCTCTTTATAAAGCAAAGTAATACATTTTCTACAATAAATATAACATAGGGAGGCACATAAAATCCAGGGGAGATAGATGAGATATGGTTTTTGCACGAAATATACTTGGAGGCTTTAAGCCAGGTTTGCGTAAAACACAAATAATTTCTAAAGTGATATTCTGGACAACGATGGAGTGTTTTTGGTGATTTTTCAAGTGATATACATAGCATAACTTTATTTCTGTTGTGTCTCTCACAAAGTACCTTCCAAAATAATGTAATTTTTCTCTCATAAAATACACATTTGTTGTAGCACATTTACATCTTAACTATGCAGTACTTTGTGAAAAGAATAATGGTTTATGGAAAAATGAAACATTCAGAGGTCTTGTTAAAAAGCTAGAGATCACATAAAGTTACATAAGCAGCACCATATCATAATATATGATTAAGCCAAATCTATCTGATGTTATTTACTTCAAGACTCATTTAGCACCTAAAGCTGGAAGATGGTGCTTAGTATTTTTTTAAATGTGGAAAGAAACGGAAGTGACAATCTATCCCTTTCCCAGCCAAACAGAAGAAATAAAAAAGCTACGTCTAAAATCAGAATAAGTTAAAAGTTGAATATACATATATGTACAGTTTATGAACACTATGAACAAGATATTTTAGTGAGAAATCTTCCAAACTGCAACATAATGTTAAAAAAAATTGTGTTTTTTAAAAAAATCAATATGGCGATTCAGAGGAGCTGCTAAACCAGTTAAGTCTGTAAAACTCTGCCACTGGATCAATGATTAAGAAGCTGTCTTCAATACATTCTTGTAGACAAAGAGGTTAATTTGTAGGTATCTATACAAGGTATCTTTGTGCCTTGATGACAACTTATGTTAGTCAATATCACTGAAGTCACTGACTGGTTCTCCATGAACTCTACTTAAGTGGTTCATAGCTCGGTCAAAAGCAACTCTAACAGCTTTTCGAATACTTGAGTTCCGACCTTCCATCATTTTTAACTTGTCTATTGTTTCATCAATCCCAAGTGGAATCATTTTGGATTTTGGAAGCCACTGCCTATAGGTGGATAAAACACAAACCATACGTAAAGTTAGTATATAATGTTTTTAAAATCCACAAGGTGAAGATCTCATGCAATATTTATCTTTTTTTAGAAGTGTTTATACTCCATTTAGATTTAAAAGAATGCTTATGGCAGTTTACAACCAGCATCACTTGAATAAAACATTTTTTTAAAAAAATTCAATAAGAAACCATACAGAATGTATCAATAGCTGTGGAAAATACAAAATAAGATTTAAGAAATATAGCAAGTGCCCTGTTGCTTTTCTTAACCATACCAGAGAAGTATGTTAGAACAAAGATGATTTAATCCAATGTTTCCATCTTTACAAGGGACGTGGTGGCGCTGCGGGTTACATGAAGTGCCATGTACAACCACAGCTTTTTGAATGAACAAGGAACGACTCTATTACAAAAATTTCTATGAGGGCAGGGTAGTTGTGCAAGAGACTAACATGCTCTGTTTGGCATAAGGTGATGTAGACTGCAGCCCACTTCATCGGAATTCACTTGGCTACCATTACTGTTACATGTCCTCTTAAGGGCCTTTCTAAGTTAGCCAATGTCACACACTGGGACGTGGTGGCGCTGCGGGTTAAACCGCAGAAGCCTCTGTGCTGCAAGGTCAGAAGACCAGCAGTTGTAAGATCGAATCCATGCGACGGAGTGAGCTCCTGTCGCTTGTCCCAGCTCCTGCCAACCTAGCAGTTCGAAAGCATGTAAATGCGAGTCAATAAATAGGTACCACCATGGTGGGAAGGTAATGGCGTTCCGTGTCTAGTCGCGCTGGCCACGTGACCACGGAAACTGTCTACGGACAAACGCTGGCTCTACGGCTTGGAAACGGGGATGAGCACCGCTCCCTAGAGTTGGACACAACTGGACTAAATGTCAAGGGGAACCTTTACCTTTACCTTCCATCTTTACAGTGCAAACAACTTTCTACAGTCGGGAGAAAAGCCCTATTTTGTGCAGGTCTTACTTGGAAAAGGAATGTGCAGCAAACCCTCATGGAAATCTCACAAAGAGGACATGATGGTATGGAAAAATGTATTCTGAGGTATCCTGAGCCCCAAGCCAATTAAAAACTTGATTAGGTCATAATCTGTACTGTGCTCAGGAGTAAATTATAGCTAACATACCTGAGCAAGAACTGGAGAAGTTATATTCTCTACATTCACTACTAAATAAAAGGCAGGCAGTGAAGTCTTGCACCACCTATAGCTTCTAAACCGTGTAAGGAAAAGCATCATACAGTGGTGCCTCGACTTACAGACGTCCCTAGTTACGAAAATTTCAAGTTACGGAAAGCTCCAGCCACAAAATTTTGGTTCGACTTGCGGCTGGAGCTTCCACTTACGAAAGGAAAAAGGCAGGGGGAAAAGGGCGGGAAATTCAAACCGTTGGTGGAGAAGAGGCTGCTTCTTCGCCCCAACGGTTAGGAAAAGGGAGGCTCAGCCTCCTGGGCTTCCACCGCTGCTGCCACCGCCGCTGGGTGCAAGCCGCTGGACCATCCTGGCTGGGCTCAGCCTCCCGGGTTTCACCGCCGCCGTGGGAGTTCCCCGCCGCTCTGACTGCCGCCGGCGGCCAGAGCGGCGGGGAACCCCGGGAGGCCTCCCACGGCGGCGGTCAGAGCGGCGGGGAAGCCCGGGCTTCCCCGGCGGCGGCCAGAGCGGCGGGGAACCCCGGGAAGCCTCCCACGGCGGCTGTCACGGTGGTGGGGAAGCTGGGGAGGCCTCCGGCAGTGGCTGTCACAACTTGCTCTGTTTATTTTATTTTATTTTAGGTATTTTTTTCTTTGGCCGGAACGGATTAATCGGTTTTCAATGCATTCCTATGGGAAATGGTGCTTCGACTTACGAAAATTTCGACTTGCGGCCGCCGTTCCAATACGGATTAATTCCGTTAAGTCGAGGCACCACTGTATATTGCATTTTACACATTATTTTGTCTACAAAATTACCAGGAGCCATCAACAGTCCTGAAACAACATGCATGTTCTACAGCAATCCTCGAGCTGTAGTTCAATATGTCAGGTTACTACAGGACACACACTGTAAGACAATTACAACTCATTAAAAGGCCCAAACACTATTCAGGAGCAAGGCGTGAATCAGAGATCTCAGGTAAATGTGGTTCCATTTAAGATAGTCAATCATGCTTTCCAAATTACACCAGTTCTTATCCAGACTGTGTCTATTTTGTATTGCTATACTACCAATATATTAATATGCCAAGGAAATGTGTGTCTCTACAAAATTTGAGAATCCAAGAGTTTGTGCAAGATGGAAACTAAGAAGGCAGAGAACAATTTTATTTGGCATAACAAAACAAAATAAAGAAGTGACCCAATAAAAAAAGAAAACATTAGGAAACAGAAAGGGGAAGGAGAAGGGGAGAAATACAAAGGGGGGGGGGAGAAACAGAGAAATTTCTAAAACATACTTCTGTGGCAGCAGATGAAAAGAAACTTGGAGGAAGAGCAGAAACTGTGTGTAAAGATGTGCAGTGAGTCATTCTAAATGAAAAATGGTGCTCAATTATAGATAATTCTGCATAGTTTTGCAGAACCATCCCTGTTTGTGAGCCAAAGAAACCACAAATAATTAAGGAGCAAATGTTAAAAAAAGCCAGTGAACAGCCGAACTGTTACAAGTATATCATGTGGTTATTTAGAGTTTTGTAGACCAGTGATTCCTGACCTTGGATAACCCAGGTGTTCTTGAACTGCAGTTCCTAGAAGTCTTCACCACCAGCTGTGCTGGTTGGGGCTTCCGGGAATTGCATCCAAGAACACCAAGACTGAGAACCACTGTACCAGACGTGTATTTCAGTAAGAGAAATCACAGTGACATACAGTCTATAACAATAAAAGAATTATATCTGAATGATGATGAGATATCTGATAGAAACACACTTTTCTGAAACTGGAGCTGTTACACCTCCCCTAATTGGGCAAGGTTAATGGAAAAAAATTTAAAACCCAGAACACACAAAGTAACAAGAAATTAAGGCTAGACATAACAAATACAGGGCAAAATCCTGTTAGTGCAGGCATAATCTAAAGTTATGCCTGCATAAATGTATCAGGCATTATGCCTGGCAACAGGGAATCACAGTTCAACTGCACACCTGGTTGTGCAATTCCCATTGCAAACAATGTGCAATGTTCTGGGAGAAGTGGTCATGGATAGCACTTCTGCTTGGAGCTATTGCAGCTACTGTGGTTGCAACACTGATTTAAACTCACATAGCTACACAAGAAGATTTTGCCCACAGTTTCTGTTCATTTATCTTCTAGTCAATGAAACTGCCAGCAGTTTTAAAAATACTTTTGCTTCAATTATGAGCTAGGCTTCCAAAATCAATATGTTCTACCAAACATGACTGTGTGCTTATGATGTCTGAAATCTCCATCCTTTCGCACTTGAACTGGTGTTCCATGCTTATCTACTATTTTCACAAGGGGCCACTTTCAAAACAAGAGCAGTGGGTATCATTCCCCTAAACCCTCAGCTTCCCATACAGCTCAAATATACAGGACTTCTCAGTGAGAGCAAGAGTGTACATACCAACTTCTTTTATTGTCAAAAAATAAAACCAAGAAAAGCTTCTCATCTGATTTGGTCTGCATTTGTTCTCCAATTTTCAACACATCAAGGGGTGGCACTGGTATTGTAACGCCATTGTGATGACCAGCAACACGAGGCATTTTAGGATCAATTATCTACAAAAGGAAAAAGTAAAGAACTGTGAATTATCTATAAAATGAGAAAGGACTGTAAATTCCTACTCTCTATTTGCAAAAAAATTATTTTATATAAAAATTCTAGACCAAATCTAAAACTGATGGGTTAGATTAATAGTTAGGTGTGTGTAAAGGGCCAATGGAGGCTGATTTCCCTGCACCCTTTTTTCCATATGGGTTGCCCAGCAGATGCTCAAATAGAAGATTTGGAGACTTTGCTGAATGGATGGATTCTTACGCAAGGGGCTAAGAAGGGAGCATCCCTGAAGAGTGAACAAAGTCAACTTCTAAGCATGCTCAGTTCTTGATACATTCCACAGCACACGAACACAGATTCAATTTATATACAGTTTACTTAATACAGGAAAGCAGTACTTGCACAGTGGACGATGGTGTTACTTCTCATACTGCTGACACACAAGAGATGTTCCTACAAGGTCCCCAGTTCCTACAATAACATATCTAAAATAACCAATATTCAGCTATTAATCACATCTTTAAAAAAAACCCTAAAACCTAAGTTTATTTTACATTATGTACCTGCTACTTAGCACAATCACACTGGAGTTGTTGCTATGTGCCATAAAGTTGCCTTCAACTTGTGATGACACTATGAATGAGGGACCTCTAAAATGTCCTGTCCTCAACAGTCCTGCTCAGCTCTTGAAAACTCAAGTCTGTGGCTTCCTTTAAGGAGTCAATCTATCTCATATTTACTCTTCCTCTTTTCCTGCTGCCTTCACTTTTCCCAGTGGATCTTGCCTTCTCTCGATGTGACCAAAGTATGACAGCCTCAGTTTCCTCATTTTTGCTCTCAAAGTCCCAGTTTGATTTATTTATCTAGGGTATCTGCAAAGCTCTCCTCCATCACCATATTTCAGAAAATCAACTTTTTTACTGTCAGTTTTCTTCACTTTCCAGCCTTCACAACTGTACATAGCAATCATGAGTACAACATAGATGATCTTGGCCTTCATCTCCAATGACATGTCCTTTACACTTCAGAATATTTTCTAGTTCCTTTCTTGCTGTCCTGTTGAATCTTAGGTCTTCTGATTTTTAGGCTGCCATTTCCATTTGGACTGATGATTGAACGAATTCAATGGCAGCATTCAAGTTATGTAGTTTTTCTGTAGTCATAATACTTGCCTTCTTAATATTCAACTTTAGTCCAGCTTTTCTACTTCCTTTTCCTTTCATCAGAAGTCATTTCAAATCATTGCTGCTTTCTGATAGTAATATGGTATCATCTGCATATCTTATGTTATTGATAGCTTTTCCACCAATTTTCACTTTTCCTTCATCTGAATCTAATCCAGCTTTCCATATGATATGTTCTGTATACAGATTGAACAGACAGGGAGTTAAATACGCCCTCATCTGACACATTTGCCTGCAGAAAACAATTCTGTTTCTCCATATTCTGTCCTAACAACAGTGGAACCAGTTACCTCAGGAGTTGGTGAGTGCTCCAACACTGGAGGCATTCAAGAAAAACTTAGATAATCACCTGGCAGATATGCTTTGATTGTATTCCTGCATTGAGTAGGGGGATGGACTTGATGGCCTTGTAGGTCGCTTCTAACTTTACTTTTCTATGATTCTATGAACAATAGTATTGTGGACAAAAAAAACTAACAGTAGCTTCTTCTCAAGAATACCAAGACAATTAAGTGCTGAGGCACGTCCATTTCTTTCAAAAAAATCTCATAGTTTCTCATGATCTAAACAACCAACATCTAGATCTACAACTTCTCATGATCCACACAGTCAAAGGTTTTGTTGTAGTCTATAAATTTCTTTTGAAATTCTTTGCAGAGCTTCAGTAGCCCGTGTATATTTGTGATATGATTCCAAGTGCCCCTTCCTTTTTGGAATCCAGTTTGAGTATCAGGTATTTCTTGCTCCATATAGGGTAAAAAAAAATGTTGCAATACCCTCAGTAAAACTTTGCTTGCATGGGAAATTACTGCAATGGTACTATAGTTACTGCATTCTTGCCACCTCCTTTCTTGGAGATTGGAATGCATATAGAATGTTTCCAGTCTGTGAGCTATTATTTTGTTTTCCATATTTGTTGGCATATTCTTGTTAGTTTTGCCAGATTCAGTCTATGCAGTTTTGGAATAGTTCTATCAATATTTCATCTGCACCAGGTGACTGATTTCTTCCAAGCGCTCAAAGAACAACTTTCACTTGACTTTCTAAAACCAACCAGTCTAACTGATATTATTCAGTCAGACCTTGCCTTATAGTCTTTAACTGCCTTTGTTACATGCCATCTTGGTATTAGAGCTACTCCATTTCTTCCCAGTCTGTCACTTCAAAAGTGAAACACTTTGTAGTTGTCTGACTGACAAAGTCTCATTCCAATCCACTTTAGTTCACTGACACCAAGGACTGCAATATTTAAACATACCATTTTTTTACTTTAGGGTTTCCAGTTTACCTGGATTCATACTTCTCATATTCCATGTTCCAGCTGTATGTGTCATGCAACATCAGATGAACCTTTTACCTCTGTGTACATTAAAGCCACTAGATGTCCTTTTGGCTTTAATCAAGTTGCCTAATTAGTGACAGTGGGGGATACAGAAGGAGACACACTAAAGAATGTGAGGACTGTGAATATGTTCAGGGTTTCCCTGGGCAATGACAGCATCCTGTCAGCTGATCCATCCACTCCAGAAGTACCACTGGATTACTTATGACACAAATGAAGATTAGCAACAATGGTATTTGTACTTGTTTCTTCCTCTTCCGCAGCAGCTGATTGTCTGCCTTCTGACCTGGGAGCCTCATCTTCCAGTAATATTGCTTCTTTCACTATGGACTGTCACAACACAAGATTTTCAAGGGATGAAATATTTAGAAGTGGCTTACCACTGTCTTCTTCTGCACAGTCCTAACGTAAGTTAACTTGAGTGTCACTGCTTTTGTTTCTGAAAGATCCTCCAAAGTGTTACCTTCCACTACTGCTGCTGCTCAGTAGCTACCCTCCATGAGTTCCTCTGCTTCCATCACTGCTGAAACCATTCTTTTCTGTTTATATGACAATTTAATCCTGAAGAGGATGAACTGCTGCTTAGACTGCTGTCTCAGTTTTGACCATCTCACCTTGGGTGACTCTGCTATGAGTTCAAGCTCATGAAGGAGTCTAGCCTCCTAGCAGCATTGCTCTTCTCTGATGCACTCAAACCCCTTCACTATGTTAAGGTGAGTATCCAAGAGGCTCACTAAACCTGTGGAGATCTGGTTAGTCAATTCCTCCATATGTTCCACTGATTCAAACAGACCTACCCTAGTTGCAAATTACTACTACTAACTGCTGGATATCTCAGTGGTTTAGACATCTGACCATGGAGGCAGAAGTTGGGAGTGCAATTCCCCACTGTGCCTCCTTGATAGGAGCTGGATTTGATGATCCATAGGGTTCCTTCCAGCTGTGCAGGTCTATTATCACTCCAAAGTACATGATAAGGACAATCAGATAAGGGAAAGTACCTGTTTCCTGGAATTGCATGACTAAACACGCAACCAGAAGCCTGGGAAACAAGAAAATTGTTTGTGTGATTGCCTTATGCATGTGTTTTTTTCTTCAGCTGAATTTGGCTCACAGGTTTTGCTGACGGGCTGCTAACTCACCAGTGCTGGATAAGAAGGATACCCACTACATTTGGCCCAGACAACTTTTAGCGGTTCAAGGACAGAATTAGAAGCATCAGTTGAAATCCACATACTGCTGTGTCCAACTTCTAAAATAAAAAATAAAAATTTCAGAAAGTCATTCAGCAAGGTTATATACTTAAGCTTATACATGCAATACACATGTAGCATAACTGCCACTGAAAACAAGAAATCTGTAAGTGCCTTCTAGTGACATTGGCATGAAGCAACTCCTGTATGATTTGTATCAGTTTAAAACAGCAATTTCTTCCTCTGCCCTTGGTTAAAAGACAGATAAGTGTGATCATTTTTGTCTTTTCCCCAATCATGATTTTAAATATGACATCTTGCTAATTTTGGCTGAATATGAATACTTCTATAGCTTGTTTACAAATTCTGTGGAGCTGTATACTTGTTTAGCATGGCATAGGAACAAACATGGCCAAAATACAATTTTTCTAAGCCATGTGTTTCATTACTTAACGACAGTATAAGAGGCGATATGCCTCCCAGCACAGGTTGGTGATGAACATGAGCTCAGTGTGAGTGGGATGCTACTGTGCCCATATTTTGAGTTACCCATGGACAACTCAGGATGGGCTAGAGAATGTTTTAATCCGTCCAGCAGGGCTCTTATTACTTTTTTGATTAACATAAGTTGATTATTTAAGACTGTGGACACTAATGTAATATTTTCAAAACCGTAATTGATCTTTCAAGATACTAATCACATCAATGTATTCATTTAGACACATACACGGGCAACATGCTGAATACAAAAATATATGATGTCAGAATTCATATATTCATAAATCTTGATTGTATTCAGATTCAGTTCCATGCAGCAATGTTGGGAAAAGTGGTTATCTCCATTCCTTCGAAAGGGCTATGCAGGATGAGGGCCCCTGATGAGAAGCTACACTACAATAAGTTCCCCAATCCACACCATTCTGCAGGTTCAAGCCAACTCTGGCACCATTTCAGGAGTCTGTAAGTGCTGTTCTAGAGAAATCAATTTCTGACAATTCCGCACCAAGTGTCTGTATCTAGATCCAATGCACTGGCTTTACTATTTATAACAATTTAACAAAATAAGAATTAATATCATGAGTGAGAGAGGGAGAGCAGAGAAAAGCAGCTAAGTTGTGATAAGCAAATTTGCTTCAGGAGTGTCAATATTCAGTAGGCCATAAGAACATTTAAGAAAGCACAGTGACTTGATAAACTGTAAGAGGAAAGTTTATAAACATAGAAGCAGTTTGCCACAAACACAGAATGGAAGCTCAGCAACGCAATGGGAGGTGGCAATAGAGACGCTATAGTAGCTATATGTGGGGAAAGAGTGTCGTGAAAGACATATAGGTGAAAGAGTGTTTTTTTAATCAACTGTGAAACTTATCAGGAGGAAATGCCAAGATCAGGGACAAGTTGGAAAACCTGTTTACACAGAATGACATTATCAAGTGGAAGTAACAAATGACAAAGCCTTCTCCGTTCAGCTGAACACAAAAGCACACAGTTGAGAAAGACAAAGACTTTGTATTTAGAGAACAGACATAGACCCCTAGAAATGGCCAGATATTTATCCTATGTGTTTATAAAAATGTCAGTTACCAGCTGCAATTCTTGCTGCTTTTGCGTAGTTTCCATTTTCAATACATGATATCAACTCACTTCTGTCTTCTAATGTGTGTCTCCGTATAAGCGCTGGTTTTCCTTTTCCACATTTTGGCAGGCTAAAACTAGAAATATTTGAAGTGCTGTAACAATACAACAAGAATTATCTTTTCTGTTGTACATTTTTTTACAAATATGACCGTTCACATACCAGAATTATTTTTACAAAATAATTAATGCTTCTGTCGAGGCGCCCATTTGAACTGGCTGATCTATATAACCTAGCCAAAATGGATACTATTTCATTTCCAATTCAAACTGATCAACCCCCCAACCCTCTTTTAATATTGTAAATACTTGAATTTTAAACTATATCCTGTGTACTGGAACTTATCTTGCTATTTTGCTTCCAGGGTCTCCTTCCATTTGTGGAAAGGACTCTAATCCAGCAGAGATTCCTTGCTGAGACTGCAGACTGATGGTTTTACTTGTTACAGCTATCCATAACAACTCCCACACTATTCTAGAGGGTTCATCAGTTCTCCAGTGTACATTTGCAGAAGGCATAAAAGAAGGAATTAATGAGCATCCCCTCTGCATCTCTTCCTACAGTGGGAGCATTCCATTTAGCAGTCTAGATCCAGTATTTTGATCAGGCCTTAACTTGAGTTAAAACAGTACATGTTTACCTTGAATTACATAACATGCTGTTACTTGAAGATATACTAGACTCTGATGCACAACGGCGCCGAGGTTCAACTTTTCTTCCTGGAGCATCATCTGATTCTGATTCTTTATTGCCATCTCCAAAACCATTTGAAAGACCTGACAGGTAAACAAACAAAAATCCATAATCTGGAAATGCATTTCATATTAATACATGTTTCAATATAAATTCAAGTACATGTTCTAATTTCATCTAACAGGTGTAGCAGGAAGGAAGAAAAATAAGATAATTTATTGAATAAATAAGAGAAACATGCAACAACAACAACAACACCATGTAGACACCAGTGAACGAACAGGACATTAGGCCAAAAGAACTAATGATCATCTAACAGTACTGATCCTAAAATAATGCATATAAAACCAAGTCTGATACAAAAGACAAAGTAAAAGGCATGTAAGTTACTGTTTTGAGAACTTGTAATAAAAGGTTGCAGCATCTGAGTAAATACAGCACATAAGCCATTTTGACTAGAGAGAATACGCTCATACAGGTATGACAAAAGTCAGACAATGCTGGAAAGTTGCTCTCCCCACATCTGGGTCACTAAGACTCAGTTCATGGATGAAGAACATTGCTTACGTCCATTAGACCTTTAGAAAATTTTGATGCTGTTCTCTGCACTTGCTATCCCATATAGAGAATGGCACAGAAGCCAAACATAAAACTGGACAAATCAGTATCACATAAAAGAAACAATTCTTAATTTTAATCTTGTTATTTTATTTCAGCAGGAAGTGGGAGAGTTTAATATAATAAGGAAATATTTGACAGATGGTTCAACTGACCACCAATAATGACTGCAGAGGTATGATGAAGACTGCCGATTCTCCTGTGGAAAGCAGACTAAGCACAGAATTATGTTATCTCCAGAGCCTTAAATAAGAGATCTCCTGTTTTGCATACGTAAATAAGTAAATAAATAAAGTCAAATATAGCAAATAAAATCATTGCAAGATCATGCAGTGTTTGGTACCTCATTACCTGATAGAGCATCTCTCCCTAAGATTGTCCACCCAGGCCTCCCAGGTTTTGTGTTTGCAGGTGGCCATCCCTAGAGAGGCCTGGAAAACTACCATCAGGAGCTGGGTCTCAACACTATGGAATGCGTTACCTGTGGATATACGCCGGGCTCCATCCCTTCTAGCCTTTAGGAAAGGGGTAAAAACTATATTGTTTGAAGAGGCTTTCAGAAACATCTTACCCTTCTGACATCCTCATGGATGCATGAACTGGACACTGATTTTGATTAGCCATCTAGGTTTATTTGATATTTTGGGTTATTAGTGTTTCAGTCTGGATCTCATTATTTATGTTTTTGTGGGCCAGGTTGGGTAGGTGTAGTGTTTAGGCACTAGATGGGCAGGGTACAAATGTAAATAAATAAATAAACTCACTGTAATAAAAGAGAGATACAACCAGCTGCAAAACAAGAATGCAGGCAAAGTCTATGGATAATTTCTTATGCTACAGTTTTTCTACACCTTCAGACACTTTAACAAAGGAAAAATGTATCTGTGTAACATGAGGAAGTAAGGCCAGAATCTCGTCCTAATTATCATTAGTTAAGTATCTTTGTATTTGACTAGTAACAGGGTGGAGAGTAGTATATTACTCAAAGATTCTGACAAAAGGGCATCCTATTCCTCATAACAGATTATACTGGGAATAGGGAAATTAGTATGAAAAGTAATATTTAATAGTTTGTGTCCTATTACCTAAAAAAAATTCCTGAAGCTTCCACATTAAAACAATTCTAGCCCATAATTATGTGCATGTATGCTGTGCGGTAGTGCATAGGTAATGATGATTCCATGATTTAAAACAGAAAATATGTGGCACAAACCTCAGTAAGAAATTAGTATTAGATATAGTAGTTAGAAGACTAAATATTCACAAAAATAAAATCATTCCAAAATGGAACATGACTTGAAAAAAATACCAGAATTATACAGCTACATATAAATGCAACAGAATCTGAAAAATAAAATATTTTGTCTACAACATAAAGAGTATGGATGAGAAGGGAGCTTGAAGGGTCCAATACTGCATTTCCAAGAACCTAAACTTTAAACATATCAGGCATCTTTAATCTTTGAGCATTAGCTACTACGCATATGATCCATATTCAATTGTTTTGCTAGCTGTGCAAAAAAGTAGAATATTTGAAACTAAAACTAGCAACACAGCTAGATATTTGTACACATACAGTACATATACATGAACTTCATAGCCGACTAAAATTTTATCCCCCAAATCTCTAAACTATTCCACAACTTAATTCTAGATGAATTGCAAAAATATACCGAAACTCAAAGTCATTTAGCTATATTAAGTATTGCTGAGAACTGATACAGTTCCATATACCATTCTGAGAGAGCCAAAAGGGTAACTATATTAACACAAACAAGGCAGAAAAAAAAGTTAGTAACGATGATAGAGAAGTACTTAGGTGATGATATACCATCAAAATTCCCAAGTAATTTCAGTTGCTGTGTTGGGACAACAGTAAATACAAGAATCTAGGCTCAAACTTTTCTGCATCTGAGATTTTTGTCAAATTCACCTTAAAATCTCCTGCAGAAGGCTAGCACTGTATTTTCAAAGGCTTGTCAAAACTTCCCACAATCTTTCTGCTTATATTGTCTCTGTGAATTATCCAAGCATTACGTTAACAAAGTACACTTGACTTTTTGCTATATAACTTCACTGAATCTGTTTCAACAAGCATTTGTGACATTTGATGTTAATTGGCTATCAAAGCTCACAGCCAAAACCCCTAATTCTGTAGTATTTATTTTCCAATGAACAAGGTTTTTGTTTACAAAACTTCAGCTCACAGTAACTGATGTCTAAGAAAGTGGACTTGTCCATGAACGCTCACATTAAAATATAGCAGCTAGTCTTTAAGGTGCCACATTTTTTTATTTTTCTTTTGTTTTTGCCTGCAAACTCATGTGGCTACCTCTTCTAAGCCCACAGCAAGTCAGACAATTATCTACTGTATGGGAACACAAGATATACTATATTAATTGATTAATATCACTTCATTATTTTGATCAGAAACCTAAACATAAAATGTCTATAAATGTGAAAAGATAAACAAAATATATTGGCTTGAAACATTTCATCATACTTAGAACTCAACAAAATCAATGGTCAGTGTAACTTAAGCCTAACAAGTTTCAATGGATGTGCTCTGAAGTATAAATAAAACTGCATTAAACCCACTGCTATTAGAAAACTCAATGTCTATTCCCTTTAAGTATTAAAAAGTTTAACTAAGTTACTCTTTATAAAACTGAAACTCCTAGGATTGTTCTGGTTTATCTAGATATTAATGGAGGATTCAAGGAAAGACAAGTTTTTCATTGATCAAGCAAATGGAGGCACCACAGACTACACAAATACTTTCTGTCATTCAGTGCTTATGTAAAATCATGTATGGGTGTGAAATTGTGTAGATATTTTAATATTTATTACAGTCTAGGTTTCATTACATACTAAACAGATGCACATATTTTGTGAAACCAAATAAAGTTACAGAGAAACGTAGTTACCATTTTGGTGTATGTATTATGAAATCTAAAGCCTGGCCAGGGGAAGATCAGATTGGTTTGAGAGGAATGGAGATGGAAAGGAGCGTTCTTAACCAATCAACCCACAAGGAGAACATTTGAGGTAAAAGTTCTGGGGATTGGTACAACTGCGACCAATTTATGTCACATAGATTGCAACATACATCTTTATAACTTACAGAGATGGAAAAATATACTGAATGAAGAGCATAGGTTCATATATATCAAAGACTTCCTCCAACAGTGTTCAAGATACTGATTTTGTTTTAAGGATGGCTGGTGTCTCCAACATGTTCCAAAATAATTACTTGAAATGTAATTGTCTTTCTGCGTTCCAAAATGATCATTACATTGAATTCCAGTCCGTGTTCAGGATAATAGAAAACAATTAGGATCCAAATAGATAAATACTCTGCATATTAGTTAATATGAGAACCTGGAAGACAGTGAAAAAGTCATTTAGTCTCACTGAAAGGAAAAAGAGCTTTAAATAAATAAGCCCTCCTCCCAGCAGTATCCAGAGCATAATTAGCAGAAGCTATGAAAACTATCCATGTATTCTACTATTCATATTTAATGTTAAATTTAAAAGTGAAGACTAAAATAGTCTCCACTTTGAATGAACTGCTCATTATTTAAAGTAGCAGCAGCAACGAACTCAGGGGCATGTTTAATAAAGATTATTGGCTGCTTTTTTCTCTCACAAATTCTTTCCAATGAAAGAAGATGACAGGTTAATTTATCCTAAAAGTTTTAAAACCTAGCTATGCATCTGTTTCTACACTCAGAAGTCAACATCAATAACCCAAAAATGCCTCAACTGTGCAGAAAGACTAGCAAAGAAAGCCCAAGAAAACATCTCGTAGACATGATTATTAAATGTGTACCATGGACTATCATGTTAAAGATTTCAAGACCCTATTGAGTACATTTTCAGTACCTATGGGAAAAAGGAATAATACTTGTAGGTCTGGATTTAACTAACTACAAAATGGTTTAATACTTTTTCAGATTTTACTTTTACCATGTAGTGGTTAACAAGTTCTCAGGATGCATGGGAACTGCAAAATAAGGTGTCGATACAGATTTGATAACAAATTGGAGAAGCCTCCAAACACAGAAGATTTTCATCTATTAAGGACTTTTTTAGGATTATGTACCCTTTGTCATCAATTGCTAGGTCCTAAGCTTCCAGCCCACTGCCCACTGGTCCAAAAGAAAGAAAACAAGCATGATGGGATGTTTGATAGTTGCAACAGCAAATTTGCTTGCTTCTTTCTGGGGAAAAAAAAGCTATTTTCCAGTTCAGGTAATAATCTGCTCATCTAGTCTACCAATCCTATGGTCACATCAGCTACACAGTAACGTAACATTCTGATAAATGTAGTAATACCAGGAAGAGAATTTATGAGATTTAGTTCTATGGTTTAAAGTTAAGCTGTATATAAGAATCTTAAACAGAAACACACATACATAAAAAAGCTTTACAGCATTTATTTTATTTTATTTTAATTCCAGTGCAAACAATATAACCAACACTAGAGAAGAACATTCTTCTGGTCTGGGATTACAACTCACCTTCCTTTTGAATTTTTGCAAGAATTTAACTCTCCTAAGCTAAAATGTTTATTGCAGACTCCAACCACTATCTGAAATCTCTCTCCCTCTCTGTGTATATGCTTGTTTATGGTATCTGCACCCCTGTGAACTTTTTAACAATTGTGAGGTCAGTTTTCCTATGCCATTTCACTTCCACACACAATTTAAAAAAAAGCTCAACATTAACTAACCAATCAAACATAGGATTTTCCAATTTATCCAAGAAAAATTGATGGAAAAAGTGAAATTAACAAATATCTAGCATGCTTCAGATGTTGCCTGAAACCTAGAGTACACCAGAAAGCACGCATCCATGAATCAACATGTCAGAGAGCGCCTTCAGGTGAATACAGAATCCTACCATACAAGTTTCACTTCTTCTGCCTTTTGAGATCAGGTAAAAAAAATACAGGAATCCCTTCAACACTGAGAGCCCAACCCACTCATTTTTCCTAACTCCTCCCACAACAGATAAGACCCTGTTCTCCTCTTAAGCTTTCTGGGCCTGGCACGAGAAGAAACTTGTGACCACAAATAAAGTAACCTAGTAAACCAAGCAGCTTTTGGGGAACAAGTCCTGATTTTGTTTAAACCTGTGGTAAATCTTTTTTCAAAATAATGAGGTCAATATATGTAACTGTTCTGCACAATGACAAGGTTCTGGTGAAGCAGTGGATGCACTTGTTAAAAAGGGTGTATGTGTTCATCATGAGCTACCTCATCAATTGAGGAAATCAAGACAGCAAGCAGCTGCACATTTTGGTTTCACTACACACCCATCAGCATAAGTGTAAGAAGAAAAAATACAAACAGTAAAGCTTTTGAGTTCTCCTCAGCCATTGACTTATCCAATGGCATTAATACAAGTACAGAAAAGTAACTAACTCTGTTGCCTCTGGAGTTGCTTTCTGAACACTAGTAGTGACAAGTCTGAAAAGGAAAGGTTCCTGCTTGTGTGTAGGCTCTATCCACAAGCAAGGACCCAGATTTTTGAGGACTATGTATACAAATACAGCCAACATTCAAGCAGGAATCTCTCCTTTTCAGACTCATCCCTAATCATGTGGAAAAGCTATCATAAATGGACAGGGCTATCTATCCCTCCTATATATGTTGACCCTGGATAAGGTAACAACTGAACAATTTGGAGGAAAGTGTACTTTAGTTATAAGAAATGGACTCTCTTTGTAAAATACTGTTTAAACCTCATAACCTTGTAGCTATCATCCAATAAATAACAGGCTTGGATTTATAGTAGGAAATTGTGTGGTGAACAGTTAGACACAGGACCCTCATCTCTCTGGACTCTGTGGGTCAAAACAGCACATTTAATAATATACAACAGTTGGAGCAGATTATGAAAGATCCTGCCATGTGATGCATTCTAAATAAACCAGACCCCAAGACAGGATGCAGTAGACTGGATCAAGAGTCAGCAACACTTAGATCCTGCTGAAACAATTGCAACTAAGACACATTAGCCAGAATCCTACTGGTGTTAACATAAAGTTTACATGACCTGCCACAGCTAACTGTGGCTAACTGACAAGGTGTCGGGATACTTCTCAGGTACACAACTGGTCATATAACCAGACAAGCAACTGAAACACATTCACACACTTCATCAGTCATAACCACCGTGTTTCCCCGAAAATAAGACAGGGTCTTATATTAATTTTTGCTCCAAAAACGCATTAGGGCTTATTTTCAGGGGATGTTTTATTACAATCTACATTTATTCAAATGCAGTCATGTCATCTTCTTCTGATTGCTGCACAATGGTGGAGGGCAGGTTTTCACTTAACTGGGGCTTATTTTGGGGGGTAGGGCTTATATTACAAGCATCCTCAAAATCATACTTGGGCCTATTTTCAGGTTAGGTCTTATTTTCGGGAAAACAGGGTAGCTATGACAATTTACGGAAACCTTATGTGAACATCAATAGAATGCTGGGCAGTAATTTCAATGGCAATGAACTATGACTAACTTGCTTTGGATTTAATACCATATATTGCCCTTTAGCAATCATAGTTGATAACCTTTATTTATCAGTCTCTTCAACTGAAGTCTTGACCACAAAAGTGAAAAACATTTCAAGGCAAAACAGTTAGAACATCTGACAACCACATGAATCAGATCACTGACTGAAGTTATCACAATTACTGAGTATGCATCACATGTGTGTGCATATTAGAGGTTCATCTATCAACCCTTGCTTGTGAGTTTTCCAGAAGCATCTGGTTGGCTACTACCACAAGCAGTTCTGGACAGGATGGTTTTCTGGCACAATTCAGGCCTATGTATCTTGAGTCACTATTTACTTGGGAGTTCAAGGCTTCAGGCAGACAGCGAAAGTCAAAGTCATCACTATTTTTTAACTTTCCAAGCCAATAAAGTTGCTTAACACATTGCATGAAATAAATTTGTCAAATGTTTTACATTTAATCTCAAACTGCTCAATTACTTGAAGCCAAAATATGATCAAAAAGACAACACATTCAAGTCCAGCTATGCAAGTGTGTCAAAAGGGGCCTTAAGCAATGTTTAGAACAATATGTGGCTTGTATATATTGATACAATATTCTCTATTACCCCAAGCATAATGAGAATGGCTGCAGCACCAGGTATTCTCTTCTTATACACACTTTCTTTTCTCTTTATGGGTTGCTTTAAATATTATGTGATTTAACACCTATGGCGATGTTGGTCAATGTTGACATTGCCCTTGAAACCTGGGTATGAACTGGGTTTGCTAATTCTGACTGCAGGGAGTCCAGTTAATATCCAGATATAACTTTCCACTATGGCTAGAGCAACTTAACAAAGGGAAGCATCAGATTACAAAAGGAGTGGACAACATAGTAGTCATTATATCTCCATAAACCATACACTGCCGTCCTCTGGGTTAAAGTACATTAATCCACTCTACTGTGGTCTATCTTTGAAGACAGTTTAAAAACAACTGGCCCAACTTCCAAAAGCTGGTAGCTCAAATCTGAACCAGTGTAAACCAATACAACATCAGTTGTAGGAGAGATCAGCTACCTCTTTTATTCTAGGCACATGCAAAATGTTATTTCATATATACTTGGTCTTGGTTACTAGAAGGAATATTCCCTCTCATAAATCTTACATGCACTGAGGTCATGTTGAAAGGCTGTTCAAGTGCCTCTCACCATCTGAAACATTATGAACTGCCATATAATCCAGACTCCAATTGGTAGTGATCCCACTCTGTTTAGGGAGGCTTCTTTGTAATTTTTCCAATGATTTTTAGACAACAGTACTTTTCATGCTAGGGCCATCTAAAATGAATCGGTTGTTATACTGAAAATCTGTTTTTAACTCCACTGTCTAAACATGTTTTTAAAGCATTTTTTTGTTCTGATAGATAATCTTATTGATTTGTCGTGTTTTAATCTTAAAGTGTGAACTAAACTAGAGTTTAAACTAGAATTCTGAAACTCCACTACAGAAAGTGTCCATCTCCAGTCAATGGAAGACCATTACAGAGCCATAATCTAGGCTTTATTACGTACATAATATATTTGCTCAAGAAAGAAAAATATATCCAAGAGAAGATTCTGTATTTAATTTGGATATAGCCACAATAAAAACCTGCAACTTAAAAAAATGAAAAAAGGAGCAAATACATATAATGACCAATCTACTGAACGTGATTTGGATTTGCAGATCTCTTAATTTTTTGTGATCTGTCAACACAGAAACTTCTAAATAGCAAGGCATACATACAAACAAGGACACCTTATCTTGAGCTGCTCACTATACAGTGGACCCTCGACTTACGGAATTAATCCGTATTGGAACGGTGGCTGCAGGTCGAAAAGTCTGTAGGTCGAGGCTCCATTGACCTACAATGCATTGAAAACCGATTAATCTGTAACCGGCCGTTTTTGGTCCATTTTGTTTGATTTTCCGGTCTGTAGGTCGATTCTCCGGCCGCAAGTCGAACCTAAATTTTGCGGCCAGAGAAGTCTGTAACTCGAAAAGTCTGCAGGTCGAGCCGTCTGTAAGTCGAGGGTTCACTGTACTACACTTCATGAATAGATATAGCATATTTTAATAATTTCTCAATATCTAAGCTTTAAGTATTTGCTTAGCGTACATCTACAAATAGGAATGTTTACCTAAATAAATACAATTATATTCCATGATGCAACTCCTTTTATTTCAGGAGAAATTACCCTAAATATTTAACCAAGTATACTAAGTATGCACATACAATGCACATAATCCCAACATTCTGAAAATGCCTTGTGTTTCAGTGTGTAAATAAATAAACTGAGTAAGCAATTTCAATACAGAAAATACTCCTGAACATACAGGATTTTTCCCCCCACTACATATACTCTTAAGACTGTAATTGTTATTTAAGAATTGGACCCACTGGTGTATATATGTTGTTTCACACCTTGTGGCAGGACCAATGAATTAAAAGAGTGGAACTAAATCCAAAGCTGTTTCTGAACATGTATGACACCTGACACAATATCTAGCTGCTATAAATAATCATAAACCCTTGTGCAAGCCTTTATGAATGGAACCAGCAAGTATCTTCTTTTCAATTAATAACTTGGATTAAACTCATACATTTTAGGAAATACCTTAAACTGAAAATGAGCCTGCTTCTAAAATTGCACAATGAAAATACTGCTCAAAAATCTTTGTGTGGCTTTATAAGTGCCATGTCTTTTAAGCAGAAAACAATAATTATTAGAAACAGGCACATATGAGACAACAAACATGAGAAAGGATTAGTAGAGAAAGGTTTTCAGAAAGACCTGACCTTGCTTTAGATTTTAAAAACAGTAGTTTACAAACAATTATTATAGCAAAACCACAAGTTTGGACAACATGGATAAATTTTTTTTAATACAAGTTTGGTCAACATGAATAAAACAAATCTGCAAAATACCAGAAAATATATCAGCATGAAAACTATTATAAAATTTGTACCTTTTTGATATCAATTGAACATAGATTCTTTTAAATAAGAAATAGCTAATTCATCCATGTTATGTTCAAAAAGAATATTAAAGCAAATGAATACCTGTGTCCAAACGCTTTACAGGGGACTCATCATCCACTTCAGAATCTCCACATGCACTTCTTGATCTTTTCCTGGGCTGCAGTAGTGTCTCCAACCTTGGAAGGACTACAGACAAAAAGGTTTTGGTCCCTAGCTGTGGAGAAGTTGGCTGGGTTTCAGTGTTCTTTGCAGACTTTGGGGGGCTTACACTTTTCGATTTGCAGAAGAGAATTGACGTACGTCTGTTTACATCAGTTGATGACTCAGCTACAGCAGAAACGGTCGAATCACTGAGATTATTGTCAAGTAAGTGTTCTGGAGTGTGTCCGTTTATTTCTTTCTGAATGGAAGTACTATACAATTCATTGTCAAATTTTACTCTTTTGTAAAGTTTATTCTGCTCTGGATTGAGTTCTACTGGTTTGAGGGTTGGTGGCTCTGAATTAGTCTCCGAGTTTGAAGGAAGAGGTAATGCATCTGATGGTTCAAGTTTAGGGGGAGATTTATCTCCTGAAAAAATTAATAAAGTTGGGTTTTTGAAAACTGATATTTGTAAGAGCTACTACATAAAACTAAGTATCAAATATGTAGCCCACAGTAAGTTTGATACAAAGAGTAACACCTCACATACATAAACTTTAAGCAAACTATCCTAGTTAAAAACTGAATTTATGTGGGAATGTGGCAGAAGTGGAAAAGACTGACTCTAAATTTCAGCATATTTATTCCATAATAGCAAGTCCCACTGGAACCACAGGACTTACTTTTGGTATTCTGGTTTGCAATTTAAAGAGTTCTAATTTGTGACAAGATCCAAGTCACTAAAATATGGTATATTACGTGACAGACCATAGTATTTTATGACTTAAATGCTTTAAAGATGAAGTTACAATTATATTAACTTCATCAGTTAGCTTTTTGCAACCTGAACTGCAAGAACAGGGGCTACTAAGAAGTTTACTAAATTAATATATTAAGAACTACAAACAACGTTAAGAGTTATATGACTACAAATTTCAATTCAGTAAACCATGCACTTCAATTTTAATGGAAACAGAAAACACTGACTACTGGGGATAAATCAGAAGATTATAGATCTATCAACCTGTCTTTCCCTACTATTTATTTTAATGGCATTTTAGATATTTTTACTGCAATTATGCATTAGTCAAAAATGCTCTGTTTGGTAAGCTTCCCTTAACCAACAATCCATACAAGACACCTAGATTAGGACACAAACATGACAAGTATTTCTATATAATTATTTGAACGATTTTGCCTAGTCAGTAGCCTTAACAGGTCTCAACGACAGCCTTCATTTCCCATAGTTGTAACTTCTCATGCCTCCAGTTTACAAATCAAAATACTGAGCAGTTTTGTAGTTCCATAAACTAACAAAACCATAACCAGCTTTTAACACCATTTAGATTTTTCTCTGAAAGATGTTATTTCAGAACATATATATGTTATTCATACACAATGCCTTAAAGGTAAATTTAATTTTCTTAGAACTTTTATTTAGAAAGGGGAACTTTGTATAAAGGTAGACCAAGAGCCACTGATATGTTAGTAAAACCATGATGCACAATATGAGTGAGAGAACTGTAGAGCTACAAAACAGATGAACCTGATCTCTATTAACTGTCTCCTTAATGATATATCAGGAGCTGTTTTAAATGTGACAGCAGGTGAAAAGGGTAGCCATCTGCAATGTGAGAACCCCTACTGGAAAACTGCTAGCTTCCATGTAGTGTAATCGCTGGATGATTATTTAAAAACAGGCAGTGCAGCTTTGAACTATTTAGTCACATTAGTTTATTATCATCTCTTGAGACTCTTCCTCTTATTTCCATGCATTCAAGTTTTCCAAGCTCAACTATGGTTTCTGATATTACTTCTGCTAGGGATTAGCTGGTGTGCACACATGTGTAAAACCACAGGGAGCTCATACTTTCTGATGGATTAAGAATTTTCTTTGATTTATTCAGAGAATTTATTTTACTGTAACTATATGAGCTGCTATGCTGCTCACAATGATGTTATCTGTAACTTTATCACCTATATAAGTTCAGAAGGAATTAAGCAATATTGCATGAATATGGAATCTTGACAGTAACCAGCCACAAATCAGTCACATCCTATACATGCTTCTGCTCCCAATCAATTCTTTCTAATTCATATACTACAGATTTAAAGATGTGAAGGCCAAGAAATAAAAGGTGGAGAAGTGTCTCCCAAGCAGTCCTCTACTTATTTTTCCTATGAAATACCGGAATTTTATAAAATATCAAAATAAATTCATATGAAATGGTCTCTCTTTTGTCGTGAGATAAAAGGATTTCCCCGTTCAAGATGCTGTTATGTAAAAACACCATATAATTAAAGCATAATTCTTGGCTACCCTGCATCAAGAACAGCCATTTTTAGGGGATAAATATATACTGCTTCACTGCTTGTGATCTGATGCTTTTCTTATGTTGGTGACATCTGATGCAACTTGGGAAATACTAGAAGGAAGCTGTATCTACTATCCTTCTGAACTGGGCATTTGCTGAAGATCAAGATTTTAATGCCTCCTTTTATGACTATGAAACAGGCAACGTGTGATAGATTTTACACTATTTAATAATCCTGCTTTCAGTGTCATCACGTTTAATCTCATGTCTAAATATGCTACTATTTCTTGCTGCTGTAACTGTATGAGACTGTTTTCATCCACTGTAAAGCCTTCAGTTTTGTTTCCTTTATAACTTATGATTCCTACTGCTCAGATAATAACTAAGATACATGTGTTTTGGATACATACGACTTTTTTTATAGATTTGCTTATTAATTATGCATTTTATGTTGTTCATGCAGTAAAATAAAGTTAGGTTTCATAAGAAAATGGTATACTGTATATATTTAAATCCCTGGCCCAATTTCCAATACAAATGGGAACATGGCTTCAAGATTTCTTGAATTTGGTATTATAAGGTATGCCTGGAATTAGTGGTGTGCTCTTTCATGTATTTGGGCTGCAAGTTCCAGAAATCTCCAAGAATGCTTATATACTTTGGATATGCTGGAAGCAAAATCAGAACTTAAGCTTCCACTTACCCTGTTTCCCCGAAAATAAGCCCTAGTATGATTTTTCAGGATGCTCGTAATATAAGCCCTACCCCAAAAATAAGCCCCAGTTGAGTGAAACCCCGCCCTCCACCATTGTGCAGCATTGTGCAACAACCAGAAGATGACATGACTGTAAAATAAAACATCCCCTGAAAATAAGCCGTAATGCATTTTTTGGAGCAAAAATTAATATAACACCCTGTCTTATTTTCGGGGAAACACGGTAGAAACAACAGAAGTTTGGAGAAATGCAGGATTTTGAACAATTAATACTAAATGGACTCTCCCTTTCCCCCAAAATGGTTGTGATCATCACTATAAATTTGTTAACAGTGACTTCAATCAACAAATCTCTTACCTTCTTCTTCACCTTCACCTTCTTGTTCTAACGCTGCATTCTCTTCTTCAAGGTTTCCAATATCTGACTCAATCTGGGGGGGTTGATGCTGCTGCTGACTCAACTTGATGCGAATCATGTTAATTTCTTTCTTTAGGAGTTTTGCTCGTTTGCTCCTAGACCCACTGGATTTCATTGCACAGGTGAGATCAAGTTTTTCTAGCAATTCTCGCAGCTGCTCTTCCAAAGACATGTGTATTCTGTTAGCAGGATTCAGTAACCTATCCACTGAGGTTAAAACATAAAAGTTGAGCAGTATTTTCCCACAGTGCTCAGAAGAAGCTTAAAACAGTGTGACTCAATTACAGCAGCAATACTCACTAAATGGAAGAACTCTATTTTGTTTGTGCAACTGATGTAGTTCAAAATGTCTGTGCTGCTACAGTTAAACAATATTTTACACCAAATTAAGAGTGGAAAGCCAGGAACTGCTACCTTAGTCCCTTTTTAAAACATAAACTTTGTCTATATCCTTGCTATCACATTTTGGCAGCACAAGAGCACATCAAGTGAAAACACTGGCTCTATGCGTTTCGGCGAAGCCTTCTTCAGGAGCGAGCTTCTTTATACTCTCTGCACCTTTCTTTGGTCTATATCAGCTCCAAAACTAATTGAAAGTGGTTTCAAGAACCTCATGAAGAAGGCTTCGCCAATGTACAAAGTAGAAACAAGCTCTTTATTCTGTATTTAAAGAAATACAGAATAAAGAGCTTGTTTCTACTTTCTACATCCTGAGACTTCGTCTCTCATTTATAATCTGGACTTCCGTGGATGTACTAGTTCCTTTTGTTTTGTTCAGTATTCAATGTGACATATACTCACCATCTTCCCAAGTAAAAGGTGGTGGAGGTTCAAGTTTAGGCCGTTCAGGTAAGTGCATTCCAGTTTCATTATTATATCCAATTGCCTCAGCATCTCTTCTAGCTTGTCTCAGGACAACCCCTCCTTGATCTCTTAACCGCACAGCAGCTCTGTAGAATATTGTATCTTTTGCATTGTATTTCATACAGTTATCTATAATAAGGTTGAAATCCTCTTCAAATTCATTTAGATTTCTGTAACCTTGGCTATCTAACCGTTTTCTCATAGTAGAAAAATCCATGGGATGTTTAATGTGATCCAAATAGTCAGGAACCTGAAGTACAATTTTAAAAAGAAAACAAGAACATTTTGATTAATATATTAAAGCTTCTTTTTATTGCAAATGAGTGGACTACGCCGTATTATTCATTTGTTACACCAATTACTTGGAGCCTTTTCTTCTAAAAATCTCCTCTTCCCACCACACTTTCAAAGGCACTCTTACTTCAAAGTGAACTAAAGAAAGCCAAATTAATTGAAGAATTAAGCTAGTGAATAATATAGAAGCTTATTTTGGAACTTTCTATTAGTAAATGCTGCAAATTAGCATCATCACCATCACTGTCGCTGTTGTAAAGGGGAGGGGGAAGCATGCTTTCACAAATCCTGGAAAATAAATAAGATTTCTTTATTCCTACTTTAAATATATTTTAAACTAAGAATTCATGTTTGGTAACACAAAGATTTTTTTATTGAAGATTTTCAGAGCCAACAAAAAGAAAAAAAACAACCATTAAGAGCTAGCTTATTGTATACTGGTGGACTATTAATCATATCCTAAAAATTAGATTTTACCTCTTTAAGATTCACTGGCTGAGCAAATATGCGAGCAGAATCCTTTTCCTGTAGCTGGTCCAGTACTGACCGCAGCAGCACAGTAAATGGGGTTAGCTGAAGCTCCATGGCAACCTGTTCCACTTTGATCTACACAATAGGACAAAAAGACAGATCGTTAATGAATATGACTAGAGACTACTTAGCTGTTACAAAGACAATATCATTGAACTCTATTTCTCCTTTACATCCAAATCTGAAGAAGCTGGGTTTGTTTCAAACCTGCACCTGAGGCCAACAAAGGACTGGATGAAGAAGAGCATATTGAAGAGCAATTCAGACAAGAGAGAGACACTTCTGACCAGTCAAAAGGCATATCATGAAACAAGATTCAACCTACACTGGACTGAGATTCACAGTCTGGATGTACAGTACCTTTGGATTTAGCTCAGAGCCTAAAAGCTCAGGTTTCGGTGGTGACAAGGAACTCCCATTTGTGCGTAAGTTAGATCTGGCCACACTGATGCATCTTTTAGTTACATTCCACAATTACAGTCACATTACTATAATGTGCTCTACATGGGACTACTTTTGGAAAGTGTTCAGAACATTCAGAAGGTCCAAAATCCTGCAGTTAAGCTGTTGACTCGAGCTAGTTAAAGTGAGAATAGAATTTCCTTGTGAGTGTCTCTGGATTGAATTTCATGTACTAATTACAACCTCCAAAACCCTAAATGATTTAGGTCCAGGCTTTATAAGGACCTCATCTAAATGAGCCTGCCCAGGTCATCAGATCTTGAAAAGGGGCACCCATTCAAAAAGTAAATGAAATTTGAATCTTATATTCAGTCCTAAATATGTTTACTCATTAGTAAATCACACAACATTTTATAGCGTTAACAACATACTTAACAACTTCTTAAATCTAAATTTCATGTGCACTGGTGATACAACTAAATGCTTAGAATAGAAAGTTTACCAGGGAAGAGCATTAGCTCTGTCAGTTAAGAAACCATACTATATGACATGCAATTCTGGTGCCCTTTTGAAAATTTAAGAGCTCCACTATACTTCATACAGTACATATGAATACAGGCTCGTCCTAGATATAACCATGTAAAAACATTTTTAAAATTCCAAAAGAATTATCAATTTATTAACAAAATGTAAGTATGGATAAAAAGATCATGCTACAAGATTGTTTGAGCATACACAGATTCCCCATTTATTGCAAATAAATGAAACTTTTTTTCACTTATTATAGAACAGAGCAGAAAAGTGTTTCGAGTTAATTTCTGAAGTCTCTGAGGATCATTTGTATCAGAAGTGGGCAACTTGTGGCCCTCCGGATGCTACCAGAGTACTGCTTCCATCATCCGTAGCCAACATAATCAATGGTGACCAGTCTAGCAACATCTGGAGTGCTGTGAGTTGCCCACCCAATCTTAAAAAAAAAATTAAAAAATGGCACCGTTATAACAAAAAAGGTTGTATTTGATGCTAGTTAGGTATGAAGTATTTTTTCACTATGAAGTATTTTTCCCTTTAAATAGGTCATTATATACTCATGGTTTTATTTCAAAACCAGTTGTGATTTTGACTGGAATTTCAGATTTATTATAGTCATGTTCACTAAATTAAACTAAATTCTTATCCAGCCAAAACGGCACTGTAGAAGAGGGAAGTGGAAGCAGGTTTGGGAGAACTTCAGATGCGACAAATTATTATAAAGATTTGGAAATACTCACAAGAGAAAATCAGGATAAGAATTCTGATGTGATAACAACTCTCCAAGCAGACAGCCCAATGAGGTATGACCTCTAGTCAGCTAGCACATAAGAGTTAAGAACCAAAAACTGGGATGGAAGAACAGACTGACTGGCTGGAATACTGAATAAGAGCACTCTGCACTTCTGCTTTATCAGTTCTGCTTATAACACTAAAAGTCCAGTTATTGTTAAAATTAATGCACTGATTTCTGAGACGGAAGGAAGCCAACATAAGAGCAAATTTAATTTCATTTAGTGCAGATGTTATGATTAAAGGATCTCTTCTCTGTAGTTAACAGAAATAGAGCAGACTGTAGGATTATATTATTTCTCTTAACTGTATTCTCAAAATGCAATAATGGTCCAAGTTTCTGTTCCACCTGACACAAACAAATTCATTATGGGACATTTCCTCACCTTTTCCCCTCAGACACAGTAGTGTCAAAAGGAATGAAAGAAGGTACTTTTCTGTTTTGCCTCAAATGAATGTTTCAAACATTCAGAGCACTATACTTTAATATGTTACATAATGATTTCAGGTTAAATAGATAAACTGGACTGTTGAAAAACTGTATATGTAGGTCAGAAATCTACTTGTCAGTAAGAGTGTGACATTTGTGGTGGTGAGGTGGTTGGTTGTTGTTGTTTTTTTTTTGGTACTCCAATTCCCAGCTTTCTCAAAAAATTTCCCAGGCAGAATTCTAAGAATTCTGGCCCTCATATAGACACATCCATTTCACTCAACTGGACAGAAGCCTACCCTCACACCTTGCTTCCTGTCTCAGGTCTTGCTACCTATTCAAAAAGGAAAGTGTCCCAAGTCTTTGTGGGATGCACAGTTCTTTGGGAGAAGCTTTTTTATAGACCCTAATGAGCACCACAAAGATCTAGGCTTTCCAAGGAAGCACAAGGGCAGTTTACTTTTAGAATACTAACAAAACTCAAGTCAGAAGCAATTCCGGATTCAGAAACAGTCTCACTCTGAGAGAATATGATTCTTTTTGTTTGATCTTTCTCTTTGGAGACAAAACTCACAATGGGAGAAAAAAGACTCCCCCCTGCCCTACAAAGCTCTGCAGCCCTGCCTAGTAAGCATCATCTCCACAAAACCTCAGGGGCTAAGAAAGAACAAGCTGAAAATGGAAATAACAGTGTTTTCCAAAGAATCCTAGTATGTCAAATAGTTGTGTTAGTTGACACAATGGCAGCAGTAAAGCCAGCTGGGACAAGGCCAGTTACAGCCTTGCTTAGCAAGCTAAAACAAGTGACTTGCATACCTGTTCTCTTTTTAATTTTTCTCGTTTCCGTATAAGTTCTATCAACAACCGTGCTCTCTCAAGATCATGGCGAAGCCTCTGCCAGTACTTCAACTTTTCTTTTAAGGCTTGTGTTTCTTCATCATCTTCCCTCTTAAGAAAAAAAATGCCAATAGTTTATATTCCACTCTTCACTCTACTCCTAGGTGTCATTCTGCTATTTAATTCTACCAAATATTCTTAAAAATAATTTATAACTCAAATAGCTTGTGAACTTACAATTATTTTAGGAATACCTCTTCTCTCTTGTACAAGAAGGGATACAAGTTGTACATTTGGATTTGACCATGCACAAGTATACTTATCATAGCAAACTATGCCATAATTGTCAAGTTAAATCATGGGAAATAACTTTGTTATGCTTGGAGTAATGAAATGTGTGTACCTGTTGTGTATTTCTTTGTGACTGCAAACTGGACTGCAGCCTTCTCAACAAAGGGACACCATTTCTGGACAGCCTTTTAAGTAACCAGTAACTGTGTACTCTTTCAACAAATTGTTTCTTTCGCTGAATGGCCACCTGATTCATAATTTTATTTAATCTAAAACATGGGAGAGAAAAATAATAAACATGTTGCAACAAAGCACTGCACATTTTATTTTTGCTTTTTATTTTAATTATTGTTTTCTTGATATAAAAAGATATTCCAAAATAGACTGAAATCCAAAAAAACTAATCTGGACATGGCTACACCCAGTTGAATTTTTAACCTTCTCTTTCAAATGGCTGGCAATCATAACACAAACTGCTTTTGAGGTTCACTTCATATTCAAAAGACTTACCATATACCAGATAGGAGGTCTGTTCCATAAACAGAAAACATTCTTAGACACGCAGAACTAGCTAGTTATTTGGATCCAAGGTATTATAAACAATTGCATAAAGCCTTCAAAACCTGATATATCAGAGTATTGGATTCACCTGTTGCCTAGTAACAGAGGTTACTACAGGAACACTCCAGAAGGAAGCTTAAAAAGCCAAAAACCAACAATTCACCCCCCTTAATTCTTTGATAATGAATTTATTACATTCACTGCATTTTTAATTAAATTATTTCATATGTTTTGCTACTGTAGCTAGGTTGTGCAGACTTGGAAGTAACATCACAAGACTTCCGAGATCACAGGTCCACCCACATTTGTCAGTTATCTGTGACACACTGAATGCCTAAAAGAAAAAGAAAAAAGAATAATCTCTCTTCCAATTTATAAAAACATTCCAGTTTCTTCATCTGGTCCCCTCTGGAGATAATTCACAGGTCAAAAAGGAGCTAAGCAAGTACTTATTTACAAGTTTGATTTACTGGGCTGCTGTATTTCTATTACTTTGCCACTGTTTTTTTTCCTCCAAGCACCAACAGGTACACTTTTGGTTCTCCCTATTTTTTCATGGCACGCTAATCTGGACGATTTGATATTTTCATTAAGAATACTGAAGCACAAATAAACTTCTAGTAACTAGCTGAAATCTCTTATAGGAAAAATAAATTTCTAGAGTACTAAAAGCTAGTATAAATGGCTCACTTTAAAGTCTTCTACACAGCAATGTAATCCATATTTCAATTACAATAAGTACTAAAGAATTATTGCTACCTTTATCAATTGACACATATAAGAACAGATAGCAGGATCAAGTAGTTGCACACATTGTTCGTCATATGCACTAGGGCTTTTTGGATCACCCTTCTCCATGCTTTCTTCTTAAAGCCTGCCCCAGTAACTGACAACTGTGCCTCAAGCTATACACTCTAGATCAGTGTTTCCCAACCTTGGGTCCTCAGATGTTCTTGGACTAAAAATCCAAGGAGCCTTCATGACAAGCTCTGCTGGCCACGATTTCAGGGAGTTGGAGTCCAAGAACATCTGGGGACCCAAGGCTGGGAACCACAGCTCTAGAGAAAAGTCAATTCAGCATTAAGAATTGCAACCTGTATCAAAATTGGCACCTCTCCTGTGCAGTGCAGGGCATTTTTATTTATGCACAGGGTTGTCTGGACTAGGTGCACATAGCAGTATTTACATAAATATGGATTTGTTTTAAAAGTATCAAACTTCAATACATGATTCTATTTTCTGAAATATAAGATTATCCAACTATTTATCTTAACTTCTGAATGTGTTAAAATGTGTTCAAACATCAATGCTACCAGTCAACAAAGCTTTACAGTGCAATTCAAAGTACTGTGTTTCCCCCCAAGCTGTGTTCCTGTGTGCTGTTTGGCTTGCAAAATCTATGGCAAATATTATGCTGTTATGCATCTAGGGAATTTTTCATCGGTGTTGATATTTAAATCATTTATAGACTTTATTGTGCTTTGATCCATAAAACAGCTACAGTAACTATGAAGTGTTCAAGGAATTAAGTAAACAAATATTTTCTCAGTTTCTCTAAACTAGTATGCTAACTATGTGATAATGCTATCCATTTCCCATTGTGTAATGGCAAATCTTAAAGTGAAGGAGCTTACTATGGCAGTCCCCACAGCCACATCTACAAGCAGAGCCCACTATCTAAGACAGCTGCATTGATTTATAGCAACAAAACTTCTGTAATGATTTTTCACCTCCACCAGGAATACACTTTTTGTAAAGTTAATGAATTTTAACTGGCTGTTCAAGATACTCTGCTTTACAACAGGCACAGGCTCACAACACTACAAGAATCATCCTCTTCCCCAAAAAAACTAGTGAGGATGTCAAATGACTTTAGAGGAAACAGGGAAGCCAGGGGAGGAGAGTGGCAGGTTAAACCCTTCTAATCAAAGTCTGCACATTTTGCCCTACAAGCCCTGCCTCCACTGCCCACACCCACAGAGTAACAGAACAACACTCAAGCAATGCATGTCAGGAAAAAACATAAAACACTTCAGGAATTAAACACACTGTAGAACAGGAAACAGAACATAGGAGATGAAGTCACCTATTTTATACCTTGTGAGTTAGTTCCACTGTCGTTTACACTTAGGCAGCCTGACTTTAGAAAGAGGTATAAGAGACACATGCAGTAGTATATTCCATTTTCCCCTCCCTGCTCCAACTTGCTTTTTGTAACCCCCTATCTGGTACAGAAAACTAGAGACTAGAGATGGACATGAGCCGCCACTTTGGCGGCCTGCCCTTTGGACGAACAGGGGTTTGGCAGTTCCTAGCCCCACCTCCTCTGGTGGACGCCCACTCAGAGACAGTGTCTGGAGAAGGTGGGGCAGGGAAGCCAGGGCCCTGCCTTTGAGTGGGTGCCCACCAGAGGAGATAGGGTTGGGAACCGCTGAACACCTGTTCAACCTTTGGACCAAACTGGCACAAACTACTGGTTCGTGCCCATCTCTACTAAAGATCTCAAAATCTTGCACTGTTTTAGCACTTTTGAGAAGAACTGATAAAGTCATCATAGTACAGGCTCCAAAATAAGAAAATAAACTGAACAGCACATTTGTTGAAAGAGACAGAAAGATATCCATTTTTATTCTCTATCACTCAGCTAAAACATATCAAAACATCTAGGAAATTAAAATGAAGCAAAGATTTGGTCAAAAAGTCTATATTTTCTTACCTTTGAGGAGGTATACATGGAGCAGATACTGCAGGCATAACTGTACAGGGCTCAGCTGGTGCCTTTTTTGATTTTTTAGCCTTTTTCCTGACTTTTGATGCAGACCTTGTTTTGGCAGAGCCCTCTTTTCTATATAGACCATTTTTCATTTCAGCTTCCCCATAAATATTCAGAGGTCTCCGAATAGAACCTGGTGGTGTATGCACATCACAATATGCAGTCTTTTTCACTGAGAACGTTGTGCCACTGCCAGTCAGTTCTTTCACTGGCTCCATTTTCATATACAAACCAGCTTTTTGAGCACATGTAACATGGAATGCTGTGTAGCAGTTTGCTTTATGGCACTGAATACAGGCACCAACACCTTTCTGTTTACAGAGGTAGCATGTTAACTTCCATCGGGCAGGGGGAATGTTCTTGACTCCATCTATTGGCTCAATAAAAACAGTATTGGCAAACCCAACTTCTGGAATCCAAAGAGCACACACCACATGTCCCCACCGATCATCATCAGTCTTTTTAAAGGCACCTCCTTTGTTTGGACACAGTACACAGTCTACAGGCCGTGAATGGGACTGCAGACACTTTCTGCAGAGCCACTGGCCTTCAGGTATATATGGCACCCCATAACACTCCTGATGTACTGCCAAGTTACACATATCACAAAAAAGAATCACATTGCTGTTCTGACACTCTCCATCCATGCAAATACAACAAACAGCATCTTCATCTATTAAAGACTGATGTTCACCCTGTTTCTGAGTCTCACAATAAGACTCTTTTTCAAAACGGTCCATAAGAAATTCAAACATGTTCTGTGATACAACTGAGAGTCCATCACTCTTTCGTTTCTCATTGATTATTTCTAACCATGCATAATCTTCTTCATCCATGTCATACTCCACTTCATTATCAAGTTCTTCTGAAGACTTTTCAATGAATTTATAGTAAGCTGGAGGCCTTCGAGGGGCCGAAGGAGGACTGTATTCAACAATATGCACTTTGGGCTCTGGAAGAGTATTTGCTGTGGATGGAATGCCATGTGCACTTGGAAGAGACTCATTTTTTCTTTTAATTTTGCTGTTTCTATGCCTCTTTGTTCTCAAACAGACCTGCGGCCTCTCACTATTTTCTTTATTGCTGTTACATTCACTTAATTCTTGGGCTGTTAGATCATCTTCTAATATAACCTCCAAAGGTTCAAAGATACTGATCCTGTGCAAGCGCCCTTCAATTTCTATTTCTACCATCCTTTGAGCCTGCGCATATGTTAAAGTCTCCCTAGTAGGAGAGTGCTTAATACTGCATGGAGAAGATGAATGTCGTGCTGAAGATACTCGATGACATCTTCCTTTCCTCCTCATTTGGTACTGATTACCTAAAATGAGAACCATGGTTGTAAAATGGAACATCATCTTTTTACAAGCAAACAAGAGATTTAAAAAACTCAGTTTATCAAGCTAGCATTCTCCTACAATATAAACAGTACCTGAATTTCTAGGATATACCTAAAAACTACAAAACTAAATATCTTTCTAAGCTCACATTTAAGAATTCTACTTAAAAAAATCAGAAATCTACAAGTAGTTTGTTAAAAATGCTTAAAAGTCTACAAACAATTTTGTTTTCAATCCTTTTATTAACACAAATGTGTATCCTGTTATTACAGTGAAGCTTCTTGGGACAAAACAGTAACAAACGTATAGGTGCAAGAACCACATGGGTGTAAATCAAACTGTGTATCTCACTGTGGTGAACTGCCCTAACTAATGAAGCAACAGTAGTATTACTAGATGCAGGCTTGTTGTGTAATGAGAATATGCCTTGTAAGATGACCGGGAACTCATTTGGTAGCAGAAATTCACTGCACTAAGTTACACAATTTAATTTAACAAACATAAATCACCAACAGGATTCTGACCAATTAAAATTAACGCACTTTGGAAAAAAGTAGACTTTTCTCTGTCAGGGATGGGATTTTCAAGATTCTAGGAGTTCTCGTCCCAGATACCACCTAGAATTCCCCAGGTAGACTTTTGGGACTGGGAGAAAAGAAACCATAAAACAAAACAGGTATCATTTTACCATCATTGGCTGCTTCACTGCAGGTGCACAGCTGGGACAAAGTAGGGAATGCCTCTCAATCCCACTGCTTTCTAAGAATTGTCCTAATCCACTATGGGAACGGTAGTTCAGTGAGAGACTTCCTCTACAGTTTAATAAGTAGCAGGACTAAAGTCCCCACAGAGCACTAAGTCAATTCACAGGAAGCAGTGAGTTATAGGTGTTTTCTTCTTCCCAACAATACACATGGAATGAAGTAGAAAATGGAGGGAGAAATAAATCTTGTTTGCCTACTGGTTTCTCTTCTCCCAGTCTCAGAAATCTACCTGGGGTATTCTAAGCGACTTCTTGGACTAGAATTCCAGAAATTCCAACCTTAGTCTTTAATGTCTTCAGCCAGTATATGTGCACCATTCAAAATCAGTTTTAGAAGAGAAAGTCATGTTGGTGTGTGCTAGTATGTCAAGCAAAACAAAAACAAAAACACAAAAATAAAGAAGACAATGTGGATTCTTCATTATGCATTGCCTAGACAATACATCCTGCTGGACTAACAGGATTTACTTCTGGAGAAACATACATAGGATTACACTGCAAATACTTCATTTATCCTTATGGTAGCTTTTCCTAGTTATTCCTAGCTGATACAAGGTTTCCACATATGGCAGTTCTGACTATAGTTATGGTTCATGCAAGATTTCAATGCTCTACCCTTCCCTTGTCTAGGATAAGACTAGATTTGGAGGAATGCATATGATCCTGGAATATGTTTCTCAGGGAGAAATTTGAGGAGCTACACACTGTATCAACATGCCATACTCTAAATGAAGATGGAATATTAATATGTAGTCCTAATGTTCTTGCTGAGGGAGGTATAGCTTTGACCATATGGTTTAAACCAAAATGTCTCCCCACTCTGCCACAGCTTTTTAGAAGCAATACACATTGCCAAATATTGAACAGGAAACAAGTTTGACAACATTTAATAATAATGTGAGATGTTCATTAATAGTGAAAATAAAAGATAATTTTTAAGTTCAAATAATAATCATAACGGGGGAATTTCCTTCTGAACCACAACAGAAGAGATGCTGAAAGAAAAGGTTAAATTGTCCGATATCTACTGCAATGACAATAGTTATTAACTTCATATGCCTTTTTCACCTCATATCTACCTCTGCGGGAACCTCTGTGTGCTTTTCTGGTTGGGAATGGGATAAAAATGCTTCAAATAAAAAATAAGGACAGAAATGCTGCTCAAGTCCACTCATATACCACCACAGCTACACTTTTCTTCTTCCTAGAACATGAAAAATAGGTGAAGGGAATCTGAAGTGTAGAATAAGAAGTCAGTGCCATCTTTTTTCTACAAAAACATGTCACAGGTAAATCACAGCAAAAATTGAAAGAGAGAAGTCTATAGCAAAATGTACTCAAAGTTTGTATTGCTCATATAACTCTGTAACATGTGAAAGGGTGCTTCAAACAATATTAAGCTTTTGGTTCAGATCCTATGACAACAGATGAATGACAGATGACATATCATTATTATTACATCTGCTATTTACGAGATATTTTGAAAGAAAAGCCACTCTTTAGTGCATGTTCTAACAAATTTTCAACATTCACAAGTATACTGGGGGATAGCATAAACTAGGTCCACTGTACTGTATTTCAGTACGATGCTACTTTCCACAAAGAATTGCCTGCACTATTTAAGTCATAACTCTCAACAACTCTCTCCTTCACCAACCAAAATACAGACACAGCAAGATGTCCTACTAGTTTAAGAAAATGTCTTGCATTCAAACTTCTGCATGTGGGAAATGTATGTTCTCTATCACATCTCACAGAGTCCTCAAAAAATACCCAAGAGTCAAAAATACAGGATTGAACACCAAAGGCTACAGCTACAGAGGGAAGAGAACCTTGAGGCTTACACGAGCTGCCTACCACTCGTGCAAATTTGTATGCAACCTGCAAGCTTAAATCCAATGCTTGAGCTGAGGCCTCTCAATTCATTGCAAACACCTACCCGCATTCCATTTTTGTGTTTTATGTTACAGGAAAAATAAATTGTTTTCTTGACAAAGGTATCTTCGCTATGTGTACCACAGAGCTTTCAAAACTTACTGTTGTATAACTCCACTAAATCTTCTGTTTACCTAATGAAGAATATTGTCTTTTTCATGGTCTATTTTCTCCTAATACTCTTGTCTTTGATTTCTGAATGGAAGAAGTGTTATACTTGTAACACAGCAACAACTGGAAAGTTAAGTGCATGGTAGCCCTGGATTGCTAGAGCAGACCCCAACACTACTTGCAGGTCTGCCAACAGACCTATGTATATATTTGGTTATGGCTACTGAAATATAAGGCCCTTAACATGAATGAAGGTGAGAAGATGTAGCATGCTAGAGATGCTGTTCTCCAACATATCTAGAGTTCAGCCAGTTGACGGATGTTTTGAGACAATACATAACTCTCCCTAATTCACTGATTCATTGTCACTTCTCTGTCAAAGCAAGGAACAAAGCTAGACTTCATCTACCTAGCCAGGAACATACAAATTTTATCTAGATAAATATGGGAACAAGAAACAGCTTACTATCAAGGCAGAGGTATGTCCCTTCCCTATGTCTTTTCCCACATCAGAACTGCACTGTCAGAATACTTAAGTTAATAATACTTACTGTAAAGTCCTTTAAAAAATAGGCTTTAAAGAACTGATCACCAAAACTACCATAACTTTCTCTCTATTTGTAGTTAGCCGTCATCATTTGAGCACAGTAATTCAAAATCACATGGGAATGCTGTGTGACCGTGAACTGGAACAATTTATAAAGTGAAGAAAAGTTTATTCAACAGAATGTTTACCACCATTACCAAAGGTTTTTTTTCCCTCTACAAAGTCTGATGAAAGGTGATCATCCTGCCTCAGGAAATGCACAAGCTGGTTTACATTAGCACACTAAAACACTGATGCCGCCTGATAAAGATCATATGTGGATACCATATTTAATTTTATTTCTAGAAGCCCACACTTCAATTAGGATTAGGCATCCTTCAGTCTCGAGAGACTATGGTAACATGCTCTGAATAGAGGACTTGGAGCAGTGTCTAGTGTGGCTGAGAAGGCCAATTCGAGAGTGACAATTCCTTCCACGCTGAAGACAAATACAATCTGTCCCCTGTCCAGCTCCCTGATTTTGCTGGTTTCGGGACTGCCTGTTTGCCTTGGCCTGCTGGACAAATGTCTCTTCAAAATGTGAGAGGCCATGATGCACCACCTGCCTTCAATAGCTAAAATGAGTTAATGCATCTACCAGAAATAGAAACATGCATATAAAAGCAGAGGTAGGCAAAGTGCAGCCCTTCAGATTCTGTTTGACTGCAACTCCAGAATTCCTCATCATCAGATAGATTAGCCAACAAGGTTCCCTCTAAGGGTGTGACTGCATGAGCACACAGTATTGTGCCCCTCTCCATGCTGTGTTCCTCCTCCTCCGCACACCAACAGCCCCTTTGGTTACAGCTGCATGGATCCATGTCATGCATGAGAGGGGTGGAGCCCTCCCAGCAGGGCTGAAAATTAGAGAGAACATTGTTAACCAAGGATGAAGGGAGTTACATTTCAGCAACATCCAGAGATCCACATGTTACCCAAACGCATGAGGGTTAAAAGAGGCAGTGTAGTGTCATAGTCCTACTATTGTACTAGGACTTGGGAAACTTAGATTTAAAACTCTACTCAACCATGGTACCACACATGCAAAATATATACATAAGGACCATATGTCAATTAATTCTAGATTATAATTCTTGTTTTTTGATATCTCGCTAATATATTGGGCATGTGATTTACTTTATTTATAATCTTAAAAAGGAGTCATAACCACTCAAGTTGGTTCTCATTCTCATATAAATATAATGTTACAGTATGTGCCATTAAGTCACATGAAACTATGGTTTTCAAGGTATTGAAATATATGAGTGGTTTCAGCAGTGCCATCCTCCAGTGAAATCCCATAGCTAAGCCGGAATTTGAACCCATTGTCTCTTAAATCCTAGCCTGTCACTCTGTTGATTACACCACATTGGGTCTCCTGAAGTACTAACACAGCATACTGTACTACTTATATTGGTGCAATGTCCAAGACATAAAATAAGTTACCATTCCACAATTCAATTTTGAAACATTACTGGCTTCATAAAGCTTTCTGAAGTATAAACACGTAGTAAAAACAAGTGCAACAGACAACAGCTGCTTGTTTGTAATAAGAGACTACTGGATTGAAATTATCAGTTTCTCTTCCAGGAACTGCAGCTGCTTTTAGTCAAAGAATAGGATAGCTGTATAATGCAATCTGAAAACATGAAATAATAAATACCATTGAACAAACTTCTGCACTGGAAGAAATACTTTCTGTGTAATGGACAAAATAAGTTCTTCCTCAAACAAGCATGTTAACTGCTATTTCATGATTTCTGCATCTTCTACAGAATGAAGATTCCTTTTTTCCAAACAAAGTGAACTAGTTTTCCAGGGGAACAAAAATGGTAGTGGTAAATACCATCTGAAAATTGTTTTCTCAAATACTTAACTATTCCTACTGAAAGTAGGGAAGATACTGTGTAATACTAGATTGATTCCAAAAGTAAAGTCATAATGTTTAATAAGTACTTCAACAACTACATGACACATACTTCTAAATATAGGATGTAGCTCTTCAAATTTACATAAATTGGTATTCTTACAATAGTACCACTAGGAGTTTTGAACTGACCATATGTTAATTGGTCAGTTCAAATATTAAATTTGTCAATGCTGTGTGAGCAATTAAAATATCTGAGTTTAACTTCTATAAGAGAAACTGGAATATATTCTTATAAAAACAGAAAACATACAGATATCAATTGCATATAGTCTCCATAAAAATGCATTCTTACAAACATTTATAAAATACTAATTATATCCCAAATACAGAACAAATAAGTTTACAATGCAACCCTACATACATATCAGATGACATCCTGTTGCTTGGTATATTAAGTTGCACTAGTACATCAGCAGGAATTTGGTGAATCAGCTCCTCCGTAAATTCCGTTAATTCAAATGGGCCTATTCTGTTTGCAACCTACTACACCAAGCAACAGGATTTCAGCCCCGATGCAGAAATTAAAAGAACAAATTCTATTTCCAGGTAAGTGAATACAGGATTGCAGCAACTAAGCTTAATTTTGCTCTCCTAACCAACATGTAAGGTAGGCTCCTTCTGCTTTCATTTCACAGATGAGGAAGTAGTTAAAGTCAGATCATGACAAAAACAACTCTTGAATCTGGATTTCTCTGACCCAAACCAACATTTAGTATGGTTAGGATACATATTATAAACGAGAGACAAAGTCTCTCATTCATAATCTGGACTTTTGTGGATGTACCAGTTCCTTTTGTTTTGTTTAGGATACATATTACCAATATTAATGAAACAGCAGCGTGACAGTCGTTAATCCCCTTCAAAACTTTCTGCCTTAACTAATCGACATCAAAAAATTAAAGTTGTAAGTATGTCTCTGTGCAATGAAAAAATAACACAGCATGTTATTAAGCTGATTTTTCAAATGACTGTAAAGGCATCACACCAATAGCGTAAAGACTTGTATACAATCTTCAAAGTACAGACCTGTATCAGAAAGTAACACAAATATACAAAAAAAAATTGGTAGAAAAATAAAAGAACAAAATCCTTACAGATGCTAAACCCGAGTATTCAACAATCAGCAACAAGAACCTGGAGTTTTTGAAGCTGAAATTTGTCAGGAATACTACTAACCAAAAGTTTCTACCAGAAAGCACTAACCGTAAATGCCTAGTGTTTGTTAGACTTGCATGTTATGTTATGTGCCTTTTAAGTCAGACCCAAACTTATAGTATCCCTAACAGGGCTTTCAAAGCAGATGAGATATTTAAAGAATCATTTTACCAGTTCCACACACCCCAGCCAGCATCCATGGCTGAGCAGGAATTCAAACTCAGGCCTCCTGGGCCCCAGATCCACCATTCTATCTACCACACCGAGTATAGACTTGAATAAGATGTACTATATCTGCACTTCTCTTGTGCAAACAAAAGACAAAAATAACTGAAAATAATGAAGCAGATGAACTTGATAGTATGTTACTTCCCTTTTTCTGTTACAACCATAGGAAAACCATCCCTTTTCTAATTAGGCAATGAAAATTTGATGATGATGATGATAACAACAACATGCTGGCAGTTCTGACTTATGGCAACCCTTTTTCAGGAAAAGAGTGCTCAGAAGTGGTTTATAATTCCCTTCTTCTGGGGGTGCCCTGGGACTGTGCAACTTGCCCAAGACCACACAGGCTGGCTGTACTGACAGAAGGCCCAGTAAGGAATCGAACTCCCAACCTGTGCCTCCGCAGCCAGATGCCTAAACCCCTGAGCTATCCTACCATATATGAAACGTCTGAACACCTGTGATGAAAAACTTCAGTTACTTAATCCTGCAAATAGTTAGCGACTCAAAACTCCCAGTATTCATACATGCCACACACAAAAAACAGAAAAGCGGGGACTAGAAAGGGAAAGCTCGACTGCCCCCAAAAACTGAAAGTGAGTTTCCCAGAAACCAACCCGTTCTCCCTGACGTCACTAAACCAAATGCTTCCCTGAACGAATCCAGAAAGACAAGCGAGCTCTAGAGCGATAAAGGCAAGGAGGAAAAAACTGTAACAAGCGAAACATCCCACAGAGACAGAGGACACTGAACTGCAGCGCACCCCCTGTTTTTAAGAATGGTTCCGCCCTCCTGGAGATTTAGGCCTTCCCCCACCCTGTCCAAACACCGGCTCGTCCCCGCCCCGGCGTGACATAAACACAGGCGCTGGATAGCACGCCAGCACGCCCCTTCTCCCCTCCCACTCCCCGCCCCCGCGCCAATGGTTCCTGCCCAGACCCATAGCACTCCCTTCCCCTTCTCCTCCTCCCCCCCCCCTGTATCCCGCAGAATGGTTCCTTCCAGGCCAGGCCCGACAACTCTTTCTCCAGCCCTTTCGGCGAGAAGTCTCCCCTGCGCTTTCTCCTCACCCACCCCCGCCCGGGACAATACTCGGCTCGCAAACATGGCGCCCGCCCAAGAGAACAGCTCCCTCGCCTCTCTGGCCACAGCGCAGCCCGTTTGCTCCAGGGTCCGGGGCGAGAGCCGCCCGCCGGCCGGCCACCCCGCCGCCCCGCCTCTGCCTGCCAACCAGCCCGCCCGCCCTTCCGCGCTCACCTGAGGGAGCCGCAGGAACGCGGCTGACAGACCCTCCTTTCGCTCTGAGACGCCGGGGCTGGGTCCGGTCTAATGGCGGCAGAAGCGCTCGCTCCTTCTGCTGCTAGTGCTAGGCGGAACGAGGACCGAGGGAGAAGGCACCGCGCTGTCGCGGTCGCTGGCGGGCTCCAGGTCGCGGGGGTGGAGGAGGCGGCGGCGGCGGCTGGATCCGGCTGCAGCGACGCATTCGGGGTGGGAGGCGGAGCGCGTCGTGAAGGGCCGCAGTCCGGCTGCGGGGTTGGGCGCCGAGGCTCCCGTGGCCGAGAATCTTCCCCTCCTCCCCCCTCGGCACAAACAATGCGGCGGCTTCACCACAGCGCTCGCGCCGGCGGGGGAGGGGAGGAAGGGAACGCGCGGGGCGGGGGAGGGGAGGAACAGGACGTGAGGGCGGCAGGCACCTCCCAGCCCCGCGGACGACGACGACGACGACAACGACGCGAACGCCTAGCCAGGACTCCGCGCGCTTTCTGGGCGGGGCCAACGGGTCTCCCTCGTGGCCCCCCCACTGTCGTCATTCTCCCACGAGCCAATCCTGACGCAGAACGTCCCTCGGCAAACCCCCCCCCCCAGCTCACGGCTAGCATAAGCGGCCGGTCAAGTTCGGGGAGGGAGCGTGTGTTTGTTGCGGGGCGGGTGGTGGGCTATTTACCGCCTTGTCGAGTGTGTCCAACGCTTGAAGCAGATTGAGGTTTGTTTTTTTAAAACAACCTTGAGTCTCCGGCCACAGCTCCCATCTTCGGGGGGCTTTTAAAGTACGCCTTACAATGTCTTTTTCGAACTTACAAAAAGAGACACCCACCACTCGTGCTTGGAGTTTAAACTAACTTCGAAGAAGGTTGCAGCTATGTTTACTTGAAAGGAGATCCCACTGAACGCTGTGGAAATGTTTTAGGAAATGATTTTTCAAGGCTGTGGCTTGCGTGCCGACCATTTCGCAAGATCCACCCATCTTGCTGTTGACCGTGTGAAAAAACGCAACCAGAAGAACGGGGCTTAGGCGCTACCATCTAAACATATTGAGGAACCGAAGTGGTATATATAACGCCCAATAGTTCTGGTACTACAGTTTTACACGTCTTGTTTCCATTCCTATAAACGGATTTAACTCTTAAAGACGTACGCAGAGGACTGTAGTCCTACGATCGCTTCTACAAGTGTCCATAGGATTGTTCTGGCTTTATCGCCTAATCTTCCGCATGTTGGCTGGAAAACATGTCCCACTGATTTAAAGTAAACTGAGTGTAGAATTGGAACTTGAGAGCTACGTGGTAGGCAACTAGGCAATTCTCCACCTGGTGGACTGCAACTCCCATTATCTCTAGGCGAAACAGCCAACCCCGTGAGGCAGGATGGGAATTGCAGGCCAGCTACATTGTGAAGGCCCTCATTTGCTCAGTCCATTCTAGGTTATTTCTACGTAGGTTTCATTTCACAGGCAAATAATAATAATAAAAGCTAGTAAAACACCAACTAGACTTAGAACTGGAGGCATGCAAATTCAAGTCTGCTCTAAAGCTTATATGATGAACCAGATAGGTAATTTTTTTTAGCCTAACTTAAGTCATTGAGTTATTTGCAGGATAGGAGAAAAGTTAAACCGAACACCAACAAGACACAATTGGATCATAAAAATAAATACAAGCACTAGGTGTTTGAATTTACACTGGAATAGACTGCATGTAAGCATAAGATGACTTGTGCTGGAAGTAAATGTGTTCATTCAGGGATGGTAGTAAGAAACTATCTTGTAACATCATTAATGATTTAAACGAAGAAACCAGCTTAAGCCTTTGGGGCAGACATTCTTACAGAGGCTCTTCTGCCACATGTTAGGAAAACAATAGCTTTTATATAGTTCAAGGTTAGCAAAGTTTGGATTGTCAGACAGGATTGCTACTCTCATTGGCTCTAGCAAGCATACTCAATATTATACAGTTCATGCCCAGCATGCAGATGCACTCTGCTCTGGTTGTTTAAGCACCAACACAGACATTTCACAAACAACTGTACTTCAGTATTAGGATGTAGCATTGATATATGAACATCATTCAAGCCCTGTAAACAGTGATGTTCTTTCATGGCCAATAGTATGTGAGAATGCCAGCTTCTTTGCCATGTAGGACTGCGAGGGTTCAGTTTTTGGCTCCATGTTCGATTCAAAGAAATCAGTAATTTTTGTTGCTTCAAAACAGGTGAAAGATTTATTGGTGCATTTAACATTAAACGAGTGTCCATAACATGATCTTGAGATTTATTTCCTTCCGCCAACGGGTCCCGAAGGGGTTTCCAATGTTCGAACATGAACGGATTTCCACAACTGGCGTTCCATGGTCCCGGCAAATCTGAAGGAACCCAGTCTCTTTTGGTCTGCCCCGTCGAACCTTCCAACAGGGGCACGGTCTCGTCATCCCGGGCATCAATCCACAGGGTTTGTCTCTCTGGGTCTCAATTCTCCCAGGGTCCTCCCTGTAACTTCTTCCTCATCTCTCTTATCCTCCATTCTAAACTTTCCTTCCTCTCTCTCTCCACTCTCTCTTTCTCCTCTCTGTCTCCTTCTCCACTCTCTCGCTTCGGCTTCTCCCCAATATGAGGGTTTGGGTGGAATCTCCCTTCTCCTTCTATAGTCAGCCTCCTCCTTGGGCACTCTTAGCCTCTCCCATGACCCAGTCCAGGGATCCTCCATCCACACCCATTCCCAGCCTGGTGGCAACTGCCCTTCTTTCCTCTTTACCTCCCCTATTCCTGCCTCAAACTCCACCCTCTTTTTCCTCTCCTTTTCCTCCTGAACCTCCTCCATCGTTATTTTCTGTATCTGTTCACTCAGTTCCTCTATTTCTGTCCCTTGCTGAGCTCTCTCCGTTGGTTTGGGTGCTGGCTGGGGTCTTGCCTCCTTATCCTCGTTGTGGAGGAGGGACGGCTCTCCGGCGAGTGGGGTATCCCTCTCGCCTTCTGTCTCACAAGGACTATGTTAGTCTGTTAAGCAAAACCAAAAATAGTCTTCTGGCACTGTAAACATTAACATTTTATTTGGCATAAATGGGCTGCCATCCACAAAAATGTATACCAAACAAAAGCATTCTAGTCTTTAAGGTGCCACAGCAATATTCTTTATTGGGTTTGTCACATGACAAAAACACCTGTAAAGAACTAGATCTTATGAAAGACTCAAAAAGAATTGAGCAAACCTTGCAACTATTGTGTCATGTGGATATGCGACTACAGTCTTATGCACTTACCTGGAAATCAGTGCCACTCAGTTCAGTTAAATTTACTTCTGCATATGCATACCACTGCAACTTATAGTGCAGTGCTGTGTTTATCACTTTAAAGCCTGTCATCTAGCTCAGTTCCACTGAAACCCCACAAAAGAGAAACAAACAGATTATTCAAAAATATTAATTTCATTAATCTGAAAGGGCTTCAAACTGGAAGGCCTAATAATAATTTATAGACCGCAGTGGTGAATCACAAAGTCCAGCTGAACCAAAGTCCAGCTGAAATGCATGCGGGACTTCCTCTTCGCCGATGATGCAGCTGTTGTAGCCCATTCTGCTGGAGCTCCAACAACTTATGAATCGTTTTAGCAAGGCCTGCCAAGATTTTGGATTAACAATCAGCCTGAAGAAAACACAAGTCATGGGCCAGGGCGTGGACTCACCTCCCTCTATTACCATCTCCACACAAGAATTGGAGGTTGTTCATGACTTTATGTACCTTGGCTCAACGATCTCTGACACTCTCTCACTAGATGTCGAGCTGGATAAACGCATTGGTAAAGCAGCTACCATGTTCTCTAGACTCACAAAGAGAGTATGGCTTAATAAGAAGCTGACGGCATATACCAAGATCCAGGTCTATAGAGCCTGTGTCCTGAGCACACTCCTGTACTGCAGTGAGTCCTGGACCCTTTGTGCACGGCAGGAGAGGAAGTTGAACACGTTCCATATGCATTGTCTATGACACATTTTTGGTATCACCTGGCAGGACAAAGTTCCAAATAGAGTAGTCCTAGAACAAGCTGGAATTTTTAGCATGTATACATTACTGAAACAGCGACGTCTACATTGGCTTGGGCATGTGAGAATGGCTGACGGTTGGATTCCAAAAGATTTCCTGTATGGAGAATTAGTGCAGGGAAAGTGCCCCAGAGGAAGACCACAGCTGTGATACAAGGATATCTGCAAGCGGGATCTGAAGGCCTTAGGAATGGACCTCGATGGGAAACTTTGACATTTGAGTGTTCAGGCTGGAGGCAGGTGGTGCATCGCGGCCTCTCCCATTTTGAAGAGACACTTGTTCAGCAGGCCGAGGCAAAGAGGCAGTCCCGAAACCAGCAAAATCAGAGAGCTGGACAGGGGACAGATTGTATTTGTCTTCAGTGTGGAAGGGATTGTCACTCTCGAATTGGCCTTCTCAGCCACACTAGATGCTGTTCCAAGACCTCTATTCAGAGCATGTTACCATAGTCTCTTGAGACTGAAGGATGCCATAGGAATGGTGAACCACAGGCCTCCCAGATTTTCAGCCTAAAGAAACATCAGCCACTTTGGACAATGGTAAAGGACTGGACTGTGAGCCTTTTAATCCAAGGCATCTGAAGGACAAATTGCTTACTAGAGGCAGTGAACTGCAATATCATTAAGGTGAAAATGCAACAATGGAAAGGAGATGACATTATGTTATGTACATTTTAGGACAGGAATGAGAAACCTATTGTCTTTTAGATCTTACTGGCTCACAATGCCCCTAATCCTTAGCTAAGGACAGTGCTGCTTGGGAACCACTGGTTCCTCAACCTTGTTTGAATGAGTGACACCTATTCCTATTTTCAAAAGACATTTGTAGTCTCATTCCCTTTATCCTTGGTGCAGTATTCTATTACCATCAGATACCGTTCTTTATTATCAAAGAAGTTACAGTGGAGTCTCGACTTACAGACGGCTCCACTTACGGACTTTTCGACATCCGTACTTCTCTGGCCGCAAAGTTTTACTTCGACTTGCAGCCGGAGAATCGACCTACAGACCAGAAGAGGTAGGCGGGGAAAGTGCCAAATTCAAATTTGGCGCTTTCCCCGCCTCCCCCTTCCAGTCCGTAGGCCGTGGATCTGCCTCCGGATGCTTTCCAGGGCTTCTCCGCCGCCATGGGAGGCATCTTGGAGGTCCCCCCCTGCCGCCGATCGTGCCTCCGAAGCACGATCGGCGGCGGGGGGGACCTCCGAGAGGCCTCCCATGGCGGCGGAGAAGGCATCCGGAGGTCCCCCGCCGCCGGGAGCCGAGCCGCACCGGGCGATCCCGGCCATGCTCGGACTCCTGGACTTTCCCTGCCGCCGATCGGCTCCCAGCGGCGGGGGCGGGGGAAGTCTAGGAGTCCGAGCATGGCCGGGATCGCCCGGCGTGGCTCGGCTCTCAGCAGCGGCGGCAGGGGACCTCTGGAGGTAGGTAGGCCCGGTCCACCCTGTCCTCCCCCCGGTCCTCCCCTGGTAGGCCCGGTCCACCCTGGGAAAGCCTGCGTCGGCGGGGGGGGGGGGGAGACCTCCGAGAGGCCTCCGGCAGCAGCGCCGGAGCCCTCAGAGTCCTCTGGCAGCGGTGATGGCGGCGGCGGGGAAGCTCCGAGAGGCCTCCGGCAGCAGCGCCAAAGCCCTCGGAGTTGTCCGGTAGCGGCGATGGTGGCGGCGGGGGACCCCTGGAAGGCTTCGGAAAGGTAAGTTCCCTTTTTAAAAAAAAAAATTTGTGTGGGGGGGGGGGGCGTTTTCTTGGGCCGGTTATGGATTAAATGGTTTTCAATGCATTCCTATGGGAAATGCATTTTCGACCTGCGGACTTTTCGACCTACGGACCCCGTTCCAATACGGATTAATTCCGTAGGTCGAGACCCCACTGTACTTTTTAAAAGATAGGTTTAAAGAAAAAGATTGAGCTTTTTCAAAATAATTAAATGTATCAAACCATTAGTAAGTACAGCAGTTCATTACAACATGCACAATATAAGCCATTTACCATTAATTTTTTCTGCTAGTCAAATGGATGATTGAGGCTGAATAATGAATGATCCAAATCTGTGTTATGTGCATTTCTTATGTAGAGGCGCGTTCGTACGTTGAAGCATTAGTTCCCATAGGAACTAATGCAAAGCCGGTTAATCCGTACTCTACCACTAGGGGGAGAAATTTTTTTTTAACCTAAGATGACTTAAGGTTAAAAAAGGTCAGGAAAGCTTTTTTCCCCGTTCTTATCTTGGAGCTCTGTTCACAAGTAGAAGCAAAATTTAGCGAACGGAGCTGTTCTTAAGTTGGATCGTTCTCAAGTAGGGACGTTCTTAATGGAGGTTCCACTGTATAAAAAGCAATTATTATTTTTTTTAAAAAACATTGATTTAAACTATGATTAAAATTTTAAAAATTTATTTTTATAATTTAAATCATTATTAAAAACCATTAAAATTTTTAATCATGAATTAAATTTATTTTATTTAAATCAAATTCACCCTGTCTTCAGTTAAGAGGGGTGTCAAGTTAAAGTGTAAAGCTAAACATTTTTGGTAACTATATCAAAACTATATTAGCACCAATGAAAATGTAACAAAATGTTCAGCAACTTGTCTATTTATTTATTTATTTATTAGATTTCTATCCCGCCCATCTAGACCAAAGGTCTACTCTGGGCGGTTTACAAATTTAAAAACAATAAAACCAAAAACATATATTATAAGTCCAAGATGGCAAAGTATAAGTAATTAAAATATGGCAGTTAAGATATGGCAGGAGGGAAAGCCTGCCTAAATAGCCAGGTTTTAAGTTTATTCCTGAAAACACCCAGAGAGGGAGCCAGGCGGATCCCCACTGGCAAGTTATTCCAAAGGCGAGGGGCCACTGCCAAGAAGGCCCTACTCCTTGTTCTTTCCTTCTGGACCTCCCTTGGCGTTAGGCCCCTCAGCCGCCTGGCCTGGCTGGAATGAGTGACTGGCAGAACTGGGTGGGAGAAGGCGCTCTGCCAGATATCGAGGTCCTAAACCGTTTAGGGCTTTATATGTAATCCTAAGAACTTTGAAATCAACGCGGAAACGGATGGGCAGCCAATGCAAGGCGGCCAGCGTGGGGGAAATATGTTGGTACCTTTTCACCCCAGTCAGAAGTCTGGCCGCCGCATTTTGTACCATCTGAAGTTTCCGCGTCAGTCTCAAAGGCAGCCCCACGTAGAGCGCATTACAGTAGTCTAATCTTGAGACTACGAGTGCATGGACCAACGTAGTGAACGCCCCCACATCAAGATAGGGACGCAGCTGGGCAATCCGCTGAAGGTGGAAATGTGCGGAACGGACCACTGACGACACCTGGGTCTCCATGGTGAGCGCCGGGTAGAGATGTACACCCAAACTGCGAACATCACTCTTGGTCGTAAGAGTCACCCCCCCCAAAGGAAAGGGAGTTTCCCAGACCACTGATGTCTGGGAGACCCACCCGAAGGACCTCCGTCTTGCCCGGATTCAGCCTTAGTCCATTCACCTGCATCCATTGCTGAACAGCCCCCAGGCAGCGCTCAAGGGACGAAACAGCATCCACTGTTGTTGGAAAAAAGGAGATGTAGAGCTGAGTATCATCAGCGTACTGATGACACGAAGCCCCACATCCCCTGATGACCCCTCCCAGCGGCCTCATATAGATGTTAAACAGCATTGGAGAGATAATCGAGCCCTGCGGAACCCCACAATTGAGGCTCCACGGGGCCGAGAAACTCTCTCCAATCTGCACTCTCTGGGGACGGTCCTCCAAGAAGGAATGGAGCCAGGCAAGAGCAAGGCCACCGATTCCAAACTTGGAGAGCCTCCTCAGGAGAATACTGTGGTCGATGGTATCAAAGGCGGCTGAGATATCGAGGAGGACCAGCAGAGATATTTTGCCCCTGTCGGCCTCCCTCAATAGGTCATCAAACAGGACGACCAATGCTGTTTCCGTGCCGTGGCGCGGCCTGAAGCCCGACTGGAATGGATCCAGGGCATTGGTTTCATCCAGAAGAGCCTGCAGCTGATCGGCCACCACCATCTCGACCACCTTGCTGAGGAAAGAAACATTAGCGACGGGCCTATAATTACCAATATCGTCCGCCGCCAAGCTCGGTTTCTTCCTAATGGGCCTAATGAGTGTCTCCTTGAGGGCAAGAGGAACCTTGTCCTCCTGGAGAGACCCATTAATTATTGCCGTAGCCCATTCAGATGTTATAGGCCTGGCTGCTTTGATTAGCCAGGCTGGTCAAGGGAGGACGTGGTGGCACGACAGCGGTCAAGCACTCTGTCCACCATGTCTGGCATCACAGGCTGAAAGTGGTTAAGTCTCATCGGGCAAGACGGAGCGCTGGACGTCTCAGCTCGATCCACTGTTTTCAAATAGGGGGTAAGATCCCGGCGGATGGCCTCCACTTTTGATTTTAAAAAGGCTGCAAATTGGTCAGGTGAGATGCTAGTGGGAGGCCAGTTGTGATTAGGTTCATCTGGATTTTCGGACGGTTCCCTCATTTTGGCGGGAATAAGAGACGGAGGCGAATTCAAAAAATCAACAGTCTCTACTTTATTGTTTTCTACATCGTTTTCAAATAACTTCAACGGGTCTAAACAACTCAACTCTGGCAATGTCTTATAACTAACGATTTTCGTTTTGGGAGTAATTAAGTCACTTCTCACATCGGGGCTGGCCCAAACCGCTCGCGATCGGTCATCCCTCGCAGAGGAGCACTCCTTACGGCGCACACCGTCCCAAAATAAGGATGTCTCGCCCAGTCCCCTTCTGTTGGAGGGAGGTTGTGAGAAGGATTGGGGCGGATCACCTTCCTGCCCCCACCATGGTTGCGTGGGAAAACCACTACAGTCCATTCTAATGGTTTTAGCTTTTCCTTTTCACTTCTAGGCGAATCGGGATCAGGTAACAACCCGCCACCTGTCTTTAGATTCGGGAAATCTTTTAGTAGGTTACAGACCTTAGGAGAGGCTTCTTCCTCCCTTTGTTTGTACCGCGCAATCTCTCCATTCTCTCTTTCTCTCCTCCGTTTCCAATCTAATCTCCCACGTAATTTCACCGTCTTTTATCACATCCTCCCACACTAGCAAATCAAGCTCTTCCCCTTTCTCCTCCCCTAACTCTTCCACCAGACATACTTCTGTTGCTTTCCTTTCTATTATTGGTTCTTCTTCTATTTTTATAAGTACACCTTCCACACATTCACAACTTTCCTTTTGCACGTTTTCTCCTGAGGATGGATCACTAACATGTCTTCCTTCACACCAGTCACTATGACCAACTCCGGATAGATCGCGAACTATACGGAAAAGTTCCACTTGCTGATTGGAGGCTTCGCGTATCCGGACAGCGAAGTAAGATCGACTAGCAGCCTTCACCTTAGATTGGTAGAGGTTAGTCGCGATCCTGACAGCTATTTGATTATTTTCCGTCGGGTTCCGCCTCCATATGCGCTCTAGCCTTCTCCTATTTCGCTTCATTGATCACAGCTCTAGATTAAACCAGGGCGAAGGGTGATCTCTGTGCCGGAGAGGGCGTTTAGGTGCGATCGTGTCAATAGCCCTGGTGGCAGCGGCCAGCCAGCTATCAACCAGAGCCTCAACAGGAGCGCCAGTCAAATCGGACGGAATCCCTCTCATGGTGTCCTGGAATCCTACAGGATCCAATAACCTTCGAGGGCGAACCATTAAAACAGGTTCTTGCTCCCCGCAAGGGGGGGGGGGGAGAGCCACTGCGAGGTTGAATTTAATTAGGCAATGATCCGACCATGACAAGGGGACAGACACTAGGTCAGTCACCATCGGAGCACACTCACTCTGCTCAGTGGAGAACACCAGGTCCAGTGTGTGGCCACCCACGTGGGTAGGGCCATTGACATGTTGGGACATGTCCAAGGAGGCCATGGTCTCCAAGAACTCAAGAGCTGGACCGGAAACCTCCGCATGCACGTTGAAGTCACCCAAGACCAAAAGCCTTGGGGACCCCAACAGTGCCGTGGAGACGAAGTCTGCCAGCTCCGGTAAGGAAGTGGCTGGGTTGCGGGGAGCACGGTAACCCAGCAAGATCCCTATACCATCCCTGGCCCCAATCAACACGTGGAGGGCCTCTAGACCCAGCGTCACCAGAGCAGAGCGCCTAGCAACCTGAAGGATGTTTTTGTAGACAACGGCTACTCCCCCGCCCCGCCCCTCCAGTCTACCCTGGTGTTGGACTGCATAACCGGGAGGGCAGGCAAGAGTCTGGGAACGCCCCCTTCCCTGGCCATCCATGTTTCGGTTATGCATGCCAGATCTGCATCCTCCTCCAGAATCAGATCTTGCATAATCTGGGACTTATTTGATACAGATCTGGCATTCAACAACACGTCTAGCTCACAAGGACACTTTAAACTGGGAGTTAAATTTTTTTTGAGTCACACAAGGGGAGAGAGAAGGCTAAAAAACCAATATCCTAATTTTGTTCAGGATTAAAAAATTCCCAAAGTGTTTTATGCATCCAAAGCGTTGCTCTACTACCCTTAATTTTGTTGTTTAGTCGTTAAGTCGTGTCCGACTCTTCGTGACCCCATGGATCAGAGCACGCCAGGCCCTCCTGTCTTCCACTGCCTCCCGGAGTTGGGTCAAATTCATGTTGGTCGCTTCGATGACACTGTCCAACCATCTTGTCCTCTGTCGTCCCCTTCTCCTCTTGCCCTCACACTTTCCCAACATCAGGGTCTTTTCCAGGGAGTCTTCTCTTCTCATGAGATGGCCAAAGTATTGGAGCCTCAGCTTCAGGATCTGTCCTTCCAGTGAGCACTCAGGGTTGATTTCCTTCAAAATGGATAGGTTTGTTCTCCTTGCAGTCCAGGGGACTCTCAAGAGCCTCCTCCAGCACCACAATTCAAAAGCATCAATTCTTCGGCAGTCAGCCTTCTTTATGGTCCAGCTCTCACTTCCATACATCGCTACTGGAAAAACCATAGCTTTGACTATGCGGACCTTTGTTGGCAAGGTGATGTCTCTGCTTTTGAAGATGCTGTCTAGGTTTGTCATCGCTTTCCTCCCAAGAAGCAGGCATCTTTTAATTTCGTGGCTGCTGTCACCATCTGCAGTGATCATGGAGCCCAAGAAAGTAAAATCTGTCACTGCCTCCATATCTTCCCCTTCTATTTGCCAGGAGGTGATGGGACCAGTGGCCATGATCTACCCTTAATATCTAGTTTTAATAGCTACAAGAAACACAGACATTTGCTCACTGCTTTGCAACATTTTGAAGTATAGAAAGGTATATTTCAAAAATAATTTAATCGAAAACTGAACTATTCTATCTTCACAAGATTTAACCAAGGAAGTTGGCACTCCTGAAACCCTCAAAGTTAAGTGATGACCTATAAAGTAATTTAAAAAAAAGGGGGGGGGGGGTTTGAAATATAAAGAGTAATGCCGAGAATTAGTGTATATTTATTTGAACTATGTTTTATGGAACCTTTTGTGAACTAGAGAAATTAGGTTCTCACACAAACAAATATAGCAACTAATAATATTTATGTAACAAATATAGCTGCTAGCAACCTTTTTTACAAAGTAGCCTGGAACCCTTCTCCCTTTCAGATAGGGTCTTTTCTATGCCATTTGGAGATTCTGGGGATCTCCCAGTAAAGTATTAACTACACCCAACCCTACTTAGTTTCTGCAACCAGACAAGATCTGGAATATTCAGAGTGGCATATTTCTTTGCCCTAGAAATGCTGTTCATAGAACTGGGATGTTAATTGAATTCCAAGACAATTGGCCAGTGTAAATACACAATCACACCTCATCCTGATAGAGGATCTGCAGCAGGGTGGATTTGAATAAAATCAAATTGATTCAAATCACAATTTAAATTTTAAAAAAACAGATTTTTTTGATGATTTAAATTTAAAAATCACTTAAATCAATTTGATTTAAAAATCATTTGATTTTTTTTATCCACCTTGAACTGCAGTGATCATTTTAACAACTAATCTAAGGTGCAGACTATCATCTGCACACTTATTTCCATAAAAAGGAGTTAGTGCCAGTAAATAAGTACCTTTATCACTGTGTTCTTCAGTTTCAAAAAACTATGATATCCTACTATTCTCTAAGAATTCCTCTGGATTCATGTGGAGCCAAGAGGAATTCTAGGAAAGCAAAGATGATGCTGAAAGCTGATATATCACTACTGGACATGAGATAAGGAGGCTCTGTGGGGATGTTGTGCAGACGCTGAGTTGACAACCCCAGCCTGGAAAACTGAAGATGGAAGAAAGTACTGCCTTCCCCTTGTTTTGTCTTATTTACATTTTTTAAAGATAATGAAAGTTTTTCCTCCCTTTCTGAGGTGGTTCTACTATGGAAAAAGTTTAAGGATCCTTGCTATTCAAGTACTGGAAGGCAAAGCTCACACTACTGGTGTCTATAATACTCATTTCACATCACTGCAGAATGTATTTTTCAATACAAATCATTCAAATGGCAGGCATTATCTAATTATACATATTCACCTGAAGAAGGTTTGAATAAAATTAATATATACACAGCTTTATTAGTCAACTTCCCCTGCTCTCCCTGCACAGCTTTATCTCCCTAATTTACACAAAGCTCATTAAGGATGCTTCTAGAAATTACACCCAATTTTCAGAACTGTCAGAGCATAATTAATGAACAGATATATGCTGCTGGAACTTTGAGACTAGAGGAATATAAAATTACATCACAACTCTGTATCCTTGAGATCTTTCTCACACATATAAAGGCAAGTGAGTATGTTTTCAGATGGTCAAAGCATATTTCTGGTTTGGCAACTAGTGAGGGGGGAAAACCTGTTATGTAAGATTTTAAGAGTAGTAGAGCACTGATGGGTTTGGGCTTATGATACTGACACCAAACAACTTCCTGCAAAATTCTTCAGATGCTGAGCAGACAAATGTTTGGGAGTCAACCAAACCAGTAATCTGATAATTGCATGGTTGAATTCTATCTGAGGGAATCATGTAAACATTTAACCAACATATAGATGTCTTCTACCAGGATGATAAACATATTCAATATTCTCTGTGGCCAAAGGATTTTCATAAGTTTGGGGCAGGGGCGAGGAGAAATCTCTATCCAAAAGTTGCTGTCAGAGGAACTAACATAATACAAAGCAGACAAGTCTTAACCTGATACAAGGCAACTCCTTACACTAATTACTAGAGCAATGCCAATATTTCTGTAAAGTAAATATCACCGCTGATCCCATGCAAGAGTCACCTTAATATACAGAATGAACAATCATAGGCTAAAATCCTAAACACATATGCAGACTAACACTGCACCTTAAGAATAAATAGGAAATTTTAATAACCTCAATAGTAATTAGTCAAAGGGAGGGAAAAATTACATAAGAAGTCTCTGACATCCAGTTATCTTACTTAAGGTTCAAACATCATTTTACTTCATTCCAGAATGTATTATTAAACTTATAATAGATTCAGTTCAATTCACAGAATTAATATTAGTGCCACACCTAATATTTAGGTAGCTCATATGCACATCTAAGAGTCAGACTGATGCTACAATTTGGACAAATGTAGGTTGCCATGTTACAGTGCCTCAGGGTGGGAAAACCTGAACTGCAGAAATATCCTCCATGTTGATTAAAGATGTCTTCTTTTTTTGCATCTGGTCTACCACTTCTAAACAAATGGTCTTAATAGTATCCTCAACACCTTAACTGAAACTGTTTACTAACCAATCTAAAGTGATCTCAGAGCTTTCTGGTCCTATCGTGTCAATTCATGTGAGCCTCTGAAACTTGCGAAAATAATTTCAGGACATTAGCTGCATAGATATGATCCCTAAATCCATCCACATCTTTTCATTTTCTTGAGTTAGCTGGTAAACAATTTAAACCCAGAAAAATCTACTTTTCAATTTAGAAGAAATTTTGACCACCACTACTTGTCACATACCCCCTAAAGTTCCTAATTCTACACAGTGATTATACCCTCGATTCAATACGCAAATCCTTCAGAATCCGCTTTGTATTGCTGGAACTGCCAAGCGACGAATAAACCCCTTACTGCTCCTACATATGAAAAGCAACCCAATGTGCCCAAATGCGATGAATATCTCACAGCATGGAGATCATCTTTAACACCGTCAAGGTCCCACGCATCAAGATAATTTTGAAAGCACAATGACCAGGCCCATATGAGACGCTGGCAAACCCTATGCATTCAATAGGATTTCCTCCCGCTTAAGGAGACCAGCTACAAAAATCAGAGCAGCCCTGAATACTTTTGCGTCAGTTGATGAGCGTTTCCATCTCTCTGAGACGGGCTTCTTTATTTTCTGGAAGGGTAATTTCACAGAGGGGGGAAGGAAAGCAACGGTGCAATACTAGCAGTCCTTGCTTCTCATGCATACCACTGCTGCCCCTTCAGTTGGCTCCCCAGTTGCAAAAAGACTACCAACTAGGTCTAATACCAAAACAGGACAACAGTACCCTATACGAAGTATCCCAGAAACAACGCCTTGGTTTATTTTGCCCGCCCACGCCCCCCTCCTGAACTCGCACCTGGCCTTCACCTCCCCACTAGTCTTCCACGACCACCATTTTGTCGTCCCGCTGCTCGCTTTTGTCTGCTCGTCTCAACGGACGACGACGGCACGCGACGCGGGCGATGACGCGCCAGTCTGCGCCAGCGCGCGCCCGCGGGGTTCTGACGCATCCGCCCGGTCGACGGAGGCTGCCTCCGCGGCCGTCTTTTGCAGCTCGGCTGGCTGGCTTGCGTGCGTGCCATGCTTCGGCTCCACCTCCCCAACGGCCTGCTGCCCCGACCGCGACGCAAGCGCAGTACGACCCGTCGCGGCCGAGCCGGGGGAGTCCGAGTTCAGCGTCGCGGCAGCGGGAGACAAAGCGCCTGGGCAATGAATGGGACGGGCCCGCTCGACTTTTCGCGTTAACCAGTTCGGCCCCGGCAGAGCAGCCCCGGAGGCGGCGACACTTTGGAGGGGAGAGGTGAGGCTGAGAAAGACCCGGCCGGGAGGGAAGGCAGGGTCCGCGGAGCGTGTCTGGGTCCGTCGCCTGCACCCCTCCCCCGCCGCGGACTCCTTTCGGCCCCTCGCTGCGGCTCTCCTTGAGCAGCGACGCCCTGGAGGGCGTTGAAATCCCTCCGCTGAAGCCAGACCTCTCTCTCTCTCTCTCTCTCCGACCCCCGGAGCCCCGAGGGTGGCGGTGGAAAGGCCGGCTCCGTGGCCTGAGTTGTTGGACCTGCGCGCCGGGGCTTCTCTTACCGCTTCCTCGCCGGCCTTCTTGTGAGCGAGACTCTTGAGGGAGGGAGAAGAGGGACTGAATCCTCGGAGGTGGCAGGCCGGAGCCTCCACCAGCCCCGGCATGAGGGGAGGCGGACGGCAGGGTTGTCGTCCTTCCTCCCCCCACCCCGCCTTTACCCCCGTCCCGCCTTCTCTTCCCATCCTCGCCTGGGTGTTTTTTTTTTTTTTTCCACTTCGGTGTCAGTTCAGGAAGCCCCTCGGGAAGCCGCTGGGCCGCACTTCCCCTAATGGAGCCGTGGAGCATGCGCCTGGCTTTGTCTGGCCTCTCCTTCGGCCGGTTCACCTTCCCTACCACCACCACCACCCCCCCCCTCAGAGCACGCACACCTTTAGCGTCTCCCTGGCCTGGGGGAGGCCCCTCACGTTTCCCCCACACGACCCCCCTCAGCAGAGCGCTGGCCCCTCCACCTTTGGTGCGCGCCTGTGGCTCTTGCTGACATACTTAAACGGGGTGGGGGGTGGGGAGAGAGGTCCTCCCTCGTTCCGGAGGGGCGCTTCCTGAGGGGGGAAGAAGGGAGGTGACTGGGTAGCCACCCCATTTGTCCTCTGAGCAACCCCTAGGCCTGGTCAACAACAGCAATCGGACCCCTGAAGTGGCCCCTGTGCACCTTGTTGAGAGAGCCTTGTATGCCTGTGGCCGCTACCAAAGGTTTGGAGCACATTTGCTCTTTAGTTAATCCTCTTAACAGTCCAAGCAGTAGCAGAGAGGAACTTCCAGGGACTGTTTGTGCATACAGATATTTAAGGCTACTTCATTATCTTGCCATTTCCCATAGGATGTTTATGTATGTTCCTACAGTCTGTGGGATGTCTATCACTTTTTTTTTTTTTTTTTTTTGGTGGAAGTGCTTATTAGTGTGAGGAAAAGCTGCAGCGTTGTGAAGTCATTTTAGTGCTGAATGATTAGAGTGTTAGCTGTCATTCTGATGCCATTGTATCCAGTCCCAAGTTCAGTCCTTGGCATCTCCAGTTACAAGCCCTGATCTCAGATATCAGGGCTGGGAAAGACATCTGCTGGAGACCTTTGGAGAGCAGTCACCAGTTAAAATACTCAGTGTATCAATGCATTGATTTGATTAAGTGCTCAAAAGCAGATAAATAATGAGCTGTAGTTGTTATAGGCTGATAGCCAGTATGCTGACTGTGGGTCAGGAGATCTGGGTTTGAATCCATACTGAGCCATGGAAACTCACTGGGGGGAGGTGGAGCTAGTAAAACCACTCCCACTTACTTTGAAAATATCCCAGTTACCTTGAAAATCCTGTTAGGGTCGCTGTGAGTCAGTTCTGACCTAAAAGCACATAACACACAGTGTTACATACATCTGTATGTACCTATATGTACATTAAGGGGTGATTGGAATGTCACATCAGCCTCTATGCAGAGGCTGCCATAAAACTTCCCAGGGTTGTTCCAATGTTTCAACAGTTTCTATGTATGTTGGCCAAAATACATTTTCCTGCTGGTATTGTGCATCCCGTATAGTCACTGTCATTTGTGTGGAGCGCTGCACAGTATGCACTGCGGAAAATTTTAAACATTTGCTTGCTGCATAGAGTGTCATCATTGGAAAGTGCTTCTTGGCAGAATTCATATAGGGCCTGTTTTGCTTAAACTACTACTTAAACAGCAGAAATTAGAAACTTGCTGACTCATCTTTTGTGTAAAACTCTTAGGAGTAAACTTCTTATCTAAGACTTTAAGCTTAGAAGTTTAAAACAAAAACCTTTAACAAAAATTGTGTTACATTTATTTCATTGTTAATCTTGTAGATACTAGGATCTTAGTGAGCTTTCTAAGAAGGAAACAGGTGGAGCTGGACCTCAGGTTCACATTGTGTCCTAATCAAGTTATGGAACTATATCATGATTTGACTTGCTCACGAAGCCTTTTTAAGACACTGAGAGGCCTGGGGCAGAATGTCTGCTTCAGCTGCTCCAACTGTCATTTTGTGTCAGTTGATCAGTTACTCTTCCATGGGTGAGCCCCATGATATGTAAAGCCTGAGGTAATTGCCCCATGCCCACATTTAAGGGGCTTGACTTGCTGAGAAAAGGCCAGCATAAACCAATCTTCACAATGAATTACTTACCCCATTGGGAGGATATTTGGAACTATAAAAGACCTTGCAGTGCTAGGCATAAATGATAGGGTATGTTACATTATTATTTTCTTCCTCCTTTTTGTAGGGAAGATTCTGTCTTTTATGCCCAGGATTCGCAAGACACCACTGATTCAGTTTGTAGAACAAGCATACATGATTGAAATCTCGTATAACTTTTTAGCTCATTCCTAAATAATAGTTAAATGATCATCTATTTTGTTTTTATATCAAGCATATATTGTCCTTGCAAATATCTATTTAACCAATGTGCCAGAGAGTCAGCTGGGACTTTTTTTATATGATTCAGTAAAGAGTGTAGTGCTTCCTAATTAAAAAACAAACAAATACAATGTTACACTTATGATCCAGATATCAAAGATTATTATGTTATTTGGTATAGAATGCAAACAGGGCTTTGGAAATCAGACAAAACTGCCTGTTCGTTCACCTTCATTTGGAAAGTAGCTTCCATATGGGAGTTCACTCCTGTCAATGCTTACTATTTGTACGTTTTTCCTGTTTAATTCTGCTTTTGCATTTTATAACGACATTTATGACATTACATAAAAATAGACTATCCCTTTTTTGTTTTGAATTGTTACAATTGCTGCATGAGAATAGTCACATAGACAGAAGCTGATACAGTGGTGCCTTGATTTACGAACTTAATCCGTACGAAATGGTGTTCGTAAGTCAAAATGTTCGTAAGTCAAATCAGCATTTCCCATTGAAGTGCATGGAAACGGGATTAATCTGTTCCAGCATTTTAAAAAAAAAAAAATACCAATAAATAAATAAATAAATTAACAGAGCAAGTCCCACGCTGGGACTGCAAAAACAAAAACAAAACAAAAAAAACAAATCCAAAAACAAAACAACACAGCACAGAAACATAAACCCCCCAGTCCAAACCCACCCTCCAGAACCCACCCAGAATAGTTTTTTTAAAAAGGAAAAAGCAGCACCTTACCTGTTCGAAGCCTCCTCAGCCTCCCAGGCTTCCACCGCCTCTGCCGGGAGGCCTCCTTACGAACAAAAAAAAAAAAGGCAGGGGAAAAGGGCGGGAAATTCAAATGGCCTCCTGGCCGGGTTCTGGCTCCGGCGCTGGGTCCGTCCCCGCTGCATGCTTCCAGCCCGGCCGGGAGGGTCCCCTCTCCCCAATCCAGCAGAAGCACTTGTTACACTCCAGCCCCATTACGCCACCTCTGCCAGACCTAGAGACACACCTGGACGGTGGGAGGGGGAGAGAGAGAGAGGCAGGCAAGGAAGAGAAGGAAGGGAGGGAAGGAGCCGGCCATGGCAGTGCTGGCGGCGGCGGAAGCAGCGGGAGGAGCCCGCCCGAGGCGAGAGCCGGCAGCCAGCAGTGTTGGAGTCGCCCTGCATGCTGTCGCCATTGCGCGCCTGACTGACCCCGGCGGCGGAGCCCCGGCAGGTCGGGGTGGGTGGAATCGGGCCGGGCCGGGGCGAGCCGGGCCCGCCACGGTGGAGGATGCAGAGCAAGAAGCCTCGCAGTCCCTCGGGAGGAGGAAGAGGAGGAGGAGGCGGCAGCGGCGAAGGCAGCTGGGGCGAGCTGCAGGGCGACGAGGCGCAGCGCGCCAAGAAGAGGAAGAAGAAGGGCTGGTGCTTCGCCAGCATCCAGGTCTTCCTTGTCTCCAAGTGTGTGCTCATGTTGGCGCAGGGCATGGTGGGCGCCTACCTGGTGAGCTGCCCGCGGGGCGTCGGGAGGGGGCGCCTGGGCAGCGGGGAGCCCGGGGGGGTGGCACCGCTGGAAAAGTAAGGGACAGCATCGGTGGAAGTCCGGGAGACCTCCCGGCAGCGGCGGTGGAAGCGCGGGAGGCCTCCTGGGCTTCCACCGCCGCTGCCGGGAGGCCTTACGAACAAAAAAAAGGCAGGGGAAAAGGGCGGGAAATTCAAATGGCCTCCCGGCCGGGCTCTGGCTCCTAGTGCTGGGTCCGTCCCCCGCTGCTCACTTCCAGCCCGGCCGGAAAGCGAGCAGCGGGGACGGACCCAGCGTCGGGAGGTAGATCCCGGCCGGGAGGCATATTGAATTTCCCGCCCTTTTCCCCTGCCTTTTTTTGTTCGTAAGTCAAAGCTCTGTTCGCAAGTCAAAGCAAAATTTTGTGAACGGAGCTGTTCGTAAGTCAAAATGTTTGTAGGTCAAGGCGTTCGTAAGTCAAGGCACCACTGTAATAGCAGAGTACAGTTTTACTACTGATCTTGTACAGATTCTGGTCTGTTAAATACTGGTTAAAATAGCTGTCTTCTCTACTTTTTCCCAGAAGTAACTCTGTTGTGCGAAAGGAACAAATGCAGGTCTAAGTAACTCAGTGCCACTTCATCCAAGAAAGCAGCAATATGGCAATCTCTGAAATGCAGACCTATGCTGCTTAGCATATATATGTATTGTAAAGCATGGAGTGTGCATGGAGTCCTATGATGTTAAAACTTTTGGTGTAGATACTCTTTTCTCCTTAATAATATATATACAGAAAGGCCATGAACTTTTAATGAGGTATTTTCAATCATTTTTAACTGTATTGTTATATGTGTATATCTTGCAACTATGATAGAACACAATGAGAATGTGTGGGCTGGAAGTTGCTGGGGAGTGTGCAACTGTATGTGACTGTATGGAGAATTATGGTTATCCTGGTATTCATTTGGACTGAATACAATGAGACTAATTTATGTTAAAGTAATTGTTTTCTCTTTTCTCCTCTTTTCCTGAGTCCCAGATCTGGAAAGGCTCTGAAATGAAGCTGGGGAAGATAGTTGTCCAGATAGGTGAGTATCCTTCCAGTCATACTTTTTTAAATACTTTTCATACTTTTTTATATAGCATACTTGTTATACATATATAATGATACATATATATACATATATATAGAAGCCAGCAACATTTAAAAACTAATGCAACAAATCCAATGTGAATCCCAGTGTAAGGACCAGTCTGAAATATCCTCCTAAACAAAAGCATGCTGAACTAAGTGTCATTTTCTTCTTAATGATGGGGAAGACAGCTACTGTCTGAATATACTGAGAAAAAATTCCACAAACTGCATGCTATCACCAAGAAGGCATTTCATATCCACTTGCCGTCTTGCAAGTAACAATCGGATATGAGGCAGTTTCTTTAATAACAGACTAAGCACACAAACAGGTATAAAAAGAGACGCAATACTCCTAAAATATTCAGGATGTAAACAGCTAAAACTTTTTTTTCTTTAATTGGGGGATGGATTGGTAATCCTTGATGATGATATAATTATCTGTGCAGTGAGATCAAAATGCTGGTATCTGGCTACTAGGTACATGCTACCAAGTTCCCATCAATTTTTTCTGTGCTCTAAATTAAAGCTTACTGCCTGGATGAGTAACAATGAAAGTAGGAGTCTTGTGTTTCTTGTAATTTAAGAATTGAATGAGGTGCCATTGTATGAAAAATCAACAATACCTTTTTGTTCAGTGTTGTTGGAAGAATATTTTGACTCTAGTAGGATCTTAACTTGAAAGTATTTAATTATTCAATCATTGCATTTAGATTACTAACTCCTAGATGTCTCAGTGGTTTTAGGCATCTGGCTGTGGTGCCAGAAGTTGGGAGTTCAGTTCCCCACTGTGCCTCCTTGACGGGCTGGACTCAATGATCCATAGGGTCACTTCTGCCTCTGAAGTTCTAATGATGAGTGATTACTGCTTATAATCTCACTGATATATTCTGGATATATCATATGTGTTGAGAATGTATCACAATAGACCACTGCAGTCTGTGATAACTTCCCTAAACTTCTGTCTTTTCTGTGTGTAATAGGAAGGGATTAAACCTTTAAGTTGTGGCTAACAACAAACCATTTTCCTGTTTCTCTAATTTGTATGTTGATCAAACGTCAAGCCACAGCTAGTTGTTCAGTTTAAGTAACCATTGTTTCCTTATTTGGATGGGATGAGAAACAATCACATCCACTTATACTTAATGGAATGCTTTTTTATTGTGTCTGAACTGGAGTATATATTAGTTGGAGAAGGTGGCTGGATTCAGATTTTCTTAACAAAGTTCGGATAAGGGAAATGAAAAATATTTTAAAGTGAATGTTATTTTTCTTTGTACAGGATTTCATAGAAAGCTGGCTCTTCTTCCAATAATCTTTTTGCTGAAAATTGTCCTGTTTATTCATGTGGGGTCTCATTTAGAATGATGAAGTCAACATGGTACGTGAAAACTTGGTTCTGGCAAAGTTAATTGATTTAACAGGATACCAAATATGTTCAAATCATTATTAGTTTCAGAGGTAGATTTTTTTCTTTGTCTGTTTCAGATAAAGGGATTTATTTAAAGGGATTTATGTAGGTTATCTGTATTTAGAATGATGCTTTTGTTTGTGATTAGTTCTTTTAGGGTCTCATCCTAGTGGATTTATCATAGGAGTTAAATGTTGAACTTGAATTAAAAGGAACATGCCTGTTTTTCTATACCACAGCACAGACTTTTGATCTTGTTATAATAATAGTTGAGGGTGGTATTATATGTATAAAAGCAAAGTTTGGTAATTCCTGAGTGACATTTAATAAATAGTTATAAAAAGCTTAAAGAATAAAGCAATCAGTAAAAATGTGTCTTATTCAAAAGTAGCAGCACAATTCTACAGCTAATAAAACTTACATACGTAAGTTTTTTGTTTATTTGTCAAAAAAGGAATTTTAAGACACTTTTCGTCTTTACTTCCTAATCAGTTTAAACGACACTGAAGACTAAATTGGGCTCCATGTGCACATCAGTTGTTCCTTTGGACAATGAAACACTTATGTTAGATTTCATGAGCTGATGGTGCTTTTAAGTTAAGGTGCAAAAGTCAGGTTGTTTTCATATGCATGAGAAATCTAGGTTACTTAGAATCATTGAAGAGAAACACATTTTAAAAAACAAAACATTTTTACAATTCAACACAGACAATTGTCACATGCACACACAAAAAATCCTTATAGAATTATGTATGTTTCAGGTTTCTCTTCAGGTTTCTGAGACACAACCTGAAACATAAGAAACATCAGTTGCATTCTATTGAAAATGTTCTTCTTTGATTGTTTCATTCTTTCTCAGAATGTAAAAACAGATTAATATGTCTGGTATCTCTGTTGGAGTATGGAGAAAGCTGTGGAGCATTGATTATTAATGTCATAGAAAAGGAACTTAACCAGGTACTCAGTCTAGTCTGAGCACCTTGTGAATGCGGCACAAACATTCACACACCTGTCCAATTTATATGATCTTGTGCTGGCAGAACAAAACAACATACTATGAGGCAATTCTAAAAGTAGGTGAAGCCCAAACAAAATATTATAACTTTTCAACTGGGTTTCAGATCAGCACCACATCTGTAGCAATCTGTTCTTGTTGTATGCCAAATTTGGGGAAGTTTGGGCAAAGGGTTTTCAAGTTACAGTTAAAAAATAAATAAAACAATTCCCCTACTTTCAGAAATCGGTTATCCTAAACACCCCCAGATTTAGATAATCACATAAACTGGAGGGGGGGGGGGAGAGACACCAATCTTGTTTATATTGAAAGAGAATGGTTGGCTCCACCTACTTTTTTATTTTGAAATAATCCAGGCTGCATGGACTGAAATATTGATCCTCAAAAAAAGGCCTTCAAAGGAGAAAAACAGCTGCTTTGTTATAAAACTGAGCATGCCTAGTGTAGACTAGCCAGCGGGACCTTGGTGAAATGAAACATGTATATTCTTAGGCAAGGAGGGGAGATATTTAGAGTGAAAAGTCATAGAAATAGACTGAAAAGACAGGTTTTCTTTAAAGTAAAAAAAAAAAAGTTCTGCTTTGAAGAAAGTAATAGAGTAACAGTCCTCCAGTAAGGTGAATATTTTGCCATGTATCTTCAGTAAACATTCAGGATTTCTAAGACCAAACAGTCTCCTCACATAACTTTTCAAAGGGGAATTCTGATCCAGGTCTGGGGCAATCTGAACTTTTGACTCAGTCAAGCAGGATGCAATTGGCTTACTCTTAGCTACCTTTTTAACTCTTCCCTGGCCTAACAGGCTTATCAAAATCATACTTGCAGGGGGATTTTGTGTCTGGTTTTAAAAATACAGATATATTTAAAATGAACACAGAACAGATATTTAGAAGCTCACACATTTAGGCTGTGAAATTACTGTTTTTTTGTTTGTTTGATTGTTTTCTTGCTTTGTGGCTGCGAATGGTCTTACTTGATGTTAACAGAGCTTTGGTGCCTATATCCCCTGTAATAGTCTCCATTCCACCTCTCTTGTCACTATATGATTGCTTGGTAATTAAAAAAAAATCCAAAGTTGTTATTTGCCCTCAAGTCAGTTCTGATGTGTGGTGACTATATGTTAATGACCTCCAAAATGTCCTTTAATTTACAGCTCTGCTTAGATTTTGCAAGCCAACAACATGTTAAATTGTTTTTTTCTTTCTGCTGCCTCCCCCTGCCCCCAGCAATACTGTGTTTTCCAGTTCTGCTCAGGTCTTGCAAACTAACAATTCTGGATTCCTTTGTTGAGTCAACCATCTCATGTTAGCTCTTCCTCTTTTCCTACTGTCCAACACTTTTCCCAGCAATATTGTCTTTTCCAGTCAGTTCTGCATTGTCATTAGATGTGCAAGGGAAGATACCCTCAATTTACTCATTGTTCCTCTAGTGCTGGTTACCATTCATAAGAAACACCAATCAGGGAAAAATCCCAGAACTTGACTCCTTTTTTTCATCAGTTAACCCCTTCTCGCCTAAAACAAAGCAATTCTCAGGGCTGTTTTTCACAAAGTTATCTAGGTATCAAAATGTCTTGAAGAAATGGTAAGCACAATAGAGCATCTTGACTGCTGACATGGATGTTGTTAACATTCAGGTGGCCCTTTGCTGTGTAAAGTTTAGCCTCCTTTTTCCTGCTGACAGTATTGTGCAGCAATATTGGGTGATTTTCTGGCATTTTGAATTGTGAATACAGAAACACAATATCCCACATTCATAAACTGAAAGTTTTTCAAGAATTGAATATACACACACATTATCCATGATTGCTTACCAGAGAAGTGGGAACGGGAGAAATTGGTGCTGCTGCCACTACTTCAGTTAAAGGAGAAAAGCAGCAATTAGAGTAATGAAGATAAGAATGGCAGCATATTTTTTTCAGTCAGCTGCATGGCAGCAGGACTAAGAAGATTTAACTTCCAGGCCTTAAAATGGAGCTTAAATCTTTAAGCATTCCCTTAGCTGTATACTGCAGTATAAAGAGAAACTTGGTGAATCTGAGTAGACCTGGGTGAGCATGTGGGAACTTGGGATAATTGGGAAAATTCAGCATAAATAAATAAGAAGCAAACAATATTAGTAGAGTGAAACAAAGAATAATCCACCAGTCACAAAAGTCACTGCACCTATTACCTTTCACACAAACTAAACATGTAACTAATAGTAACATGTATAACAGTGTCATAAGGTGTTTTGGTTGTATCCCTTCTGTTGTCCCCTCCCCAGCAAAGATAGGTTATAGGTATTATGTGGGATGTGATCTGTGTGTTTTCTTTTACCCTGTAGTGCTTGTCATGTAGCATGCACACTTCCTTGTTACAGACTGAAGATGTTTCGTCTGTAAATCTTTTGCCAAACTTTGAGTTACAAGCAAATGATGGCCTGGTCCCCAAAAACAGATCATCAGTTTTATGTGACTGTGGTGGTATAGCTTGTATTTCTCCAAATCAAACACATTTTGAGTGAGCTGTCATATACAGTTTTTAAAATAGTACAGGTGTCTTGTGGCAGCCTGAGATGGAGATTAACAGTTATATTGGTCATGACTAAGCCCTTGGGCAAATATAAATTAGATACTTGGATCCTGACCATTAGAAACAACATATAGAGAATACTTTTTAGATGTATTCTTTATGCAAACATTTTTAAGAACTCCATTTATATTTCCTTTAATTTATCTTCCCTTTATTCATGTATAGGCAAACTGGCATCCTCCAAATGTTTGGATTGCAGTTTCCATAATCCTCAAGTGCTGGTCATGCTGGAACTTGGGCATTACAATTTAGCCTGAAAGATAACAGGTTGCCTACCTCTGCCTCTATTTATGAGAACAATGGGATTTAAAGAACAATGGGATTGAAACATGGACATAAAGTAGTAGTTCAGTTTAGGGGAGTAAAGCGAGCCTACCTGAACTGATATATTTGTTATATTCTTCTATTTCTAGATAATGCGAGCAAATCATAATAGAACTAAGATGAGTATATGAACTTATTGAGAAGAAATGCAACCACTTCTGCTTAGCCTGCACTCTACAATATGAAACATTTAGTACCAGCACCATTCGGAAACAATATATGACCTGGAGATCTCAAGGTTCTGATTGGGAATAGGATTCTATGCATTAAAAGTGCTTTTTCAAAAATTCATGTAACCTTTTCATTAAACTACAAAGATATGTTCCTCACCTATTCTTTCTGCCTGACCTAAGAAATACAATTTAAACCCAGTTCTAAAATCTTCACTAGATGATGAAGACTCAGTAGAAATAACTGTGGTCAAACATGGATACAAATAGAGCAAATTCTCCACAAATTGATGATAATTTTATGATGAATAAAATCAACAGTTTAAAAGTAGAACCAGAAGATGATAGTAATTGTGAATTAGAAGCAATGGATATAAAAACTGAGCAAGAAGATTTAAGGCAGACAGACAGCAGCGATGAACAAGATGACAGAGAAAAGAATTTCATCCATAGCAATTCAGGCAAATACATTTCTGCAGAAAATGAAGATGATTATGGATCTCTGTTTTCCCAGTACAGCAGCACTCTTTATGATGTAGCAATGGAAGCTGTAACACAGAGCCTTCTTTCAGGTCGAAACATAAGCTCTCGAAAAAAGTCACCTGCCTGGAACCATTTTTTTATATCTCCTAGAGACAGCACTAAAGCAATATGTATGTACTGTATGAAAGAATTTAGCAGGGGTAAAAATGAAAAGGACCTGAGTACAAGTTGTCTAATGAGGCATGTGAGGAGAGCTCATCCTACTGTACTTGTTCAGAAAAATGGAAGCATACCAACAATATCTTCCTTTTCGTCATCTACGTTATTAATACTTCCTCAGCCTGCAGAAGTTGGAGATTTGACCAACGTATTAGCTCCTGTAAAATTACTTAAGAAAACAGTTTCGAAGATCCCATCCCCAGATCAAATAACTGAGGAACCTGTTCCTGTAGTTTCTTCTGAAGAAATGCCTTCAGACCTGTTACATAATGAAAACAGCAATAAAGAAGAAGGTGGTGCTGGATTTTCTCAACACTTACCAAATAATCAGTGTGAAGAAGTAGTGGAGAATGTAACAGAAAAAACTGTTCAGATCCCTAAAAGTACATCAGGCTCTAGGAGAAGATCTGCTGTCTGGAAACACTTTTATTTATCGCCTCTAGATAACTCAAAAGCTGTTTGTATACATTGTATGAATGAATTCAGTAGAGGAAAGAATGGAAAAGATCTTGGAACCAGTTGTTTAATACGACACATGTGGAGAGCCCATCGTTCTATTGTTCTGCAAGAGAATGGAGGTGGCTCAAGCATACCCCCTTTGTACTCTGCTCCTCCAACTCTATTGCCACCTTTACTGCCATCAGAAGGTGATCCAAGTTCTGTGTCATCTCCTGGTAAAATGATTAAAGAAGCAATGTCTGTCTGTTCTTCTCCAGATCAAGTGGCTGAAGAAAACAATTCTAATCTCCCTTTGGGGGATACTTTCATGGAGGACTCTTCATTGGTGTCATCATCTGAAGATATAGGTGAAGCTTCGTTAGTTTCATCCCCTGAAAAGAGCCCTTTGATATTTGAACATGGCTCTGTTTTTCATCAGAATAAAAGAATGATGCGAAAGCTTAAGTCAGAAGTGTGGCACCATTTTTCTTTGTCTCCAGGAGATAGTCTAAAAGTTGTGTGTAGACATTGCAGTTGTGTGATAAATCGTGGAAAAAAAGGTGATTTAGGCACAAGCTGTTTAACAAGACACTTATACAGACGTCACCCTGAAATCATTGGGATCCAAAAGAGCTTTATTGATGTTAGTTTAGCAAATTCTCCTTATGCTACCTTGGCTTCTGCAGAATGTTCATCTTCAAAATTGACTGATTTACCCACAATGGTTACTAATGATACTCAAGTTATATTTCCCATAAGTAGCAAAAAGACCTCAAAACTGTGGAATCATTTTTCAATTTGTTCTGCAGATTCAACTAAAGTAATATGCATGCACTGTGGACGTACCATAAGTCGAGGGAAAAAGCCAACCAATCTAGGTACCAGTTGCCTTCTAAGACATTTACAACGGTTTCATAACAATGTGCTGAAACCAGATGCCGCAGAGCCAGTATTGTCCTCTTCTACAAATAGTCATGTTCCACTGAATAAAGGTGTTTTAGGAGCTTCATCTTTTGAAGAAACCAATGACAAATTTTCTGACACTCACCCTGTTGCCAAAAAAATTACAAGTCTTGTAGCTGAAATGATTGCACTTGACCTTCAGCCATATTCTTTTGTAGACAATATTGGCTTTAATCGATTGCTTGAATACTTGCAGCCTCAATATTCGTTGCCTTCACCATCTTATTTTTCTCATACTGCAATTCCAGATATGTATGATAGTGTGAAAGAAATAATTGTTTCACATCTTAAAGAAGCTGAAAGTGGAGTAGTGCATTTTACCTCTGGAATATGGATGAGCAACCAAACCAGGGAATATATAACTCTGACTGCTCATTGGGTGACGTTTGAGTCTAGGGTTCGACCACAGTGTGAAGATTATCATTGTTCAGCTCTACTAAATGTATCACAGATTGATTGTGACTACAGTGGTATCAGCGTTCAAAAGCAACTAGAATATTGGTGGGAAACGTGGGTAACATCCATTGGACTTCAGGTTGGGATAACTGTTACAGATAATCAAACTATAGAAAAAACTTTAAATGAAGGGGAACATTCAAGTGTGCAGTGTTTTGGTCACACCATTAACCTCATAGTGAATGAAGCTATTAAAAGCCAGAGAATGGTTCAGAACCTGCTTAGTATTGCAAGAAAGATATGTGAACGTGTTCATCGGTCAGCAAAGGCAAAAGAGAAGCTGGCAGAGTTACAGAAAGAATATCACTTGCCACAACATCAGTTAATTCAAGATGTTCCATCAAAGTGGAATACCTCATTCCATATGCTTGAACGCCTAATTGAACAGAAAAGAGCTATTGATGAAATGTCTATAGAGTGCAGCTTCAGAGAGTTAATAAGCTGTGATCAGTGGGAAGTGATGCAGTCTGTTTGTCATGCACTCAAACCATTTGAAGTTGCAAGCAGAGAGATGAGTACTCATATGTCCACTTTAAGCCAAGTAATTCCAATGATTCACATACTCAACCGGAAAATAGAACTACTGTTCGAAGAAACAATGGGTATAGATACCATGCTAAAGTCCTTAAAGGAAGCTATGGTGAGTCGGCTGTCCTCCACTCTTCAGGATCCAAGGTATATTTTTGCTACACTTTTGGATCCTCGTTACAAGGCCTCCTTATTCACTGAAGAGGAGGCAGAACAGTATAAACAGGATTTAATCAGGGAGCTGGAAATATTAAATGCTACCTCAGATGATGATAAACCTGTTTCCAGTGACTGTGGTATAGGTTCACCATCTAAAAATTCTTATGGGGACAATAATCTTTGGTCACTTATGGAAGATATGAAGAAAGCAAAAGTTCCAAAAGAAAAGGCAAAGTTGCCTGAAGAAATGGTGCTTTTATATTTGGAAGAAGAAGTGCTTGAGCATAACTGTGATCCTCTAACCTACTGGAACTTTAAGAAATCATCCTGGCCAGTACTGTCAAAGTTGGCTGTTAGATTCCTGGGTTGTCCTCCAAGCATTGTTCCATCAGAGAGATTGTTCAGTACATCCAACGAAAACATCAGCTTTAGTCAATCAAGGTTGGCAATGGAACACTTTGAAAAACTTATATTTTTGAAAGTAAATCTTCCTTTGATATACTTCCAGTATTGAAACTAAGAACAAATTGCCAGTCTAAAAATGTTGCTCACTGGATACTTACTGTATTTGTAATTTGGATTGTTAAATTGCTCCAGTAGGGGCCATGTATGACATCTTATCAGTGACTGTAGTTCAAAATTCAGTTTTATTTTTTAGCTTTCTATATGTCTACATGTGCCTTATTAATAGTCATTCAGGCCAGATAATGTACATACATGTTTTGTTTTTTTAAAAAAAATAATTTTAGAGTTAGACTTGTCTTTGTTCCAATTATTAAAAAAAAAGTAGCTTTTAATTGAGAATTGTAAATGAAGTTTTGAAGCTGTTTGAATAGAATGGCAAAGAAGAGATGTAAACAGTTCTATTATGTAGTTTTTTATTCAATTATGTAAAAACCAGGTACTGTATATTAGCTGAACATTGCTTTAATTGCAAGGACCATTTTGTAGCTATCAGAAGAAAGCTGTATATAAAGGTGGGATTGAAGCCATCTTTCTACTTAGCAGGTTTTAACTGCAACTGAAATATACTTAAAAGAATAATGGTAATATTCACGTATGTTGTATGTACTAAGGGTGACTATTGATTTAGTATTTGACTAAACTGAACTTAGCGGTATCATGGAATATCAGTTATATGGTGACCTGTAACTTTGCTGTTAAGTGGTCCCTCTTCAGGTTTTTTACACTGTATGGATTAGAGCTTGAGTATTTATAAAGTCTTTGGGATGTTTTATTTTCAAATTTTTCCAAATGATGTTAGTTATTTAACACAGTGTATTAAAAAGTAAAATATAAAGAGTAGGCATTTGGCTAAAGCCTTTTAAGATTGAGTGCATCAAAGCATCCACTCCTCTATGGTGTAAAAATTGAATCCTGGTTTCCCCTGTAATTGAAAACTGTGTATGTCATCCTCTTGCATTCCCATTACAAGAAGCTGATTCTCAGTTAATACTCTTTATAGATTGGTGCCCTGCTTAGAATGTTATATAGTAGAATTGACCCATAATTGACAGTGTCCATCAGACAAATGAGATATTGTAGAAAACTTTTCAACCTCAAGCTGAGGTAAGAATAGCCAGCATTTTAATGGTAAACAAGTACACTCTTCACATTTAAAACATTTTTTTAAAGATTCATTTTCTCTTTTTTTGTGTGTTGCTGAAATTCTTTGGGGAAATGAGTTAACTATGACCTTTAGGAAAGATGTAGTTTTGTTAAAATACTGTACCTCTGCTGAATTTTTGCATTTACTATGTTTTAGTGTATTTATAAATGGTGAACTCACTTTCTGAAATTAAACATCTTATTTGCAATTTTTAGAGCGAGTGCAATCTGCTGTTTTCTCCTTAGAGGGCAATGGAGATTGCTGGTTCCAGAAGGTGACATCAGGAATATGTGGGAGCATAACAACTATATAGAGACAGTATGGAGTAAGAATTGGAGAATGGGATGTTTTTACACTTTTTGCCCTGTTTTGCACTGAGTGAGATAAGCAAAGCCCAGACCATGGAAAGGGTGAAGCAGGAACTATAAGGCTCACCATAACAGACACCCAGGCAGGGCAATCCAAAGTTGTAGTCCAAGAAGCAGTTCAAACAAGGTCCAGCCAATCCAGAACAAGGCAGAGGCTGTCAGAAAAGTTCCTTCCAGTACCTTGCCAATCCAACAGAAACAGTTATAGCTGCTGTGCTGGAGCCCATCCCAACACACAGCTGTAGGTGCTCAGGCAGCAAGTGGAAGAATGCAACCATATGGTTTGGCCTCTTGGTCTCCCTGGGAGAAAGCCAACCCATGAGAACACAAGGAGGCTTCTACTCACAAGGAGACCTTCCCTGCATTGTAGCGTTCAACCAGGCTCATGTTTTTAGTCTGCTCAAGGGCTGAGAGGTCATGCCACCTCCTCAGCCCTGGAGCCCTCCACTAACGGTACTCCAGATATTTTAGAATACAAGTCCTTGAATCCTTATCCTGCATTATCAATAAAAAAGTGGGAGCTATAGTCCAAAACAGCTGAAGTGCCAAAGGTTTACCATCCCTGTTCTAGGAGACACCTTCAGGTCTCAAATACAGCTTTTGTGCCCAGTAACTCCTTATCCCTCATGATGTCATTCTGTTCAGGAGGGGTGAATTTATGGGAGCAATAGGCACACAAGTGTAAGCCCTGGTTGACCTATGCTGGCTGAAAAAGTACTGCCCCAGTTACCAAACTGGAAGTGTTAATCTTCACAACAAAGGGAGGCTGCAGATCAGGATACTGGAGAATGGGTTCAGTGATGAAAGCCTTTAACGTTTGAAAAGCCTAATCTGCAGGAGCTGTCCAGCAAAAGTCCATAATAGACTTGTCAGTTGGAGTATTAATGAAGCAAAGTTTCATTATGAAGCGCCAGCCCACTTCTGGCCAGGTAGTGGAGATGACGCATCACTAGTAACAGGTGAACCCAAGCAATTGCTGAACATCCTTATCATTCTGAGGAGCCTGCCAATAACAGGGTGGTCTCCATGTTAGCAGGATCCACCTGGAGCACCTTAAGGGATGCTTAGAGATCAAAAGCACACTTCTCAAGTTTTGCACAGAGATGGTGCTCCCATAGGCATTGTAACACTGTCTGGACATGTTGCTCATGCTCTAATGGGGAACCAGAAATAAATCAAGGTAGATTCTGATTAAATAGTCTAACCGGTCATGAAACGCATCATTCATAAAATGTTGGAAGACTTCTGAAATGTTGCACAGCCCTAACTGCATGACTGGATACTTGAAGTGTCTGTACCTTGCACAGAAAACTGTTTTGCATTCAATGTCCACACAAATACAAACAATTTTGTGTTTCTTAGGTTCATCATCTGTGTGTAATTTGTGGTTATTTGTAGGTTTTTCAGGAGTTTCCCTTGGGCCAATACACCCCGGGGTGATGGAGTGCTAGCCATGCAATCCCCAGTACAAGGGAAAAGTAGGGAACTGCAGCCAGGTAAAACTGGAGTGTCTCCTAGTTATTCTGGGAAGTAATTTGAGTGGTAAGCCCCAGGTGGATCATCAGTTAGTTCCACTGTCACTGGAACCCCCACTGAGTACCTGGGGATGTTGGTGCTGTTCTATGAAGGTGAGGTCCATGAAGTTACTAGTGGTTCTCAAACTGGAGGTCCCCAGATATTCTTGGACTGCAATTCCCAGAAGCCTCCACCACTAGCTATGCTGGCCAGGATTCCTGGGAGTTGCAGTCCAAATCTGGGGACCCCCCCCAAGTTTGAGAACCACCGAGTCCAACATGGGTGTGGCATAGAGGGCCAGTTTGCTTGGGTAAGCCAATTGTGCAGATGTAAGCCAGCGTGCAGGCTGAGAGGTCTCGGCAGTTGGAGCCAGCCATTCCAGACCTAGGGTCCTCTCTAGTTTTGAGGCGCTCTGGTTCCCAGCTGGAAGAATTGTCTTCGCTTCTTAGTGCACGTGTTAGCAAAATGTTCAGGCTGCCCACATTACAGAGCCCTATTCTGCTGCCATAGTCCCTTTGCAGAAATAATCAATTTGGGACAGACTCCAGTCAACTGCATTGATGCTTCTGGAAGGGCTGCACTGGTCAAAGGAGCTGTAGGAACTCAAGAGTCTAAAAGCTAGATGAGAGGTAGTCCAAGAGACCAGTGTGCAGGAAGCTGCCCACCAGTTTTGAGCTGACACAGATTGTTGCTGCCATCAGGGGATCATAAATGACATGCATCTGGGCCATAAAGCCTCCATAGTTGACCATGTAACTTTTTATGCTTCACATGGGTGTGGTTCCTATGGCCAGAATCCATTGGAGAGCATCTGTCCAGTGAGGGACCTTGTGCCTCTTTAAAACTTACTCCAGTGCACAAGAAAACCCTCCCAAACAAGTTGGGAAGGTCCCCCCCCCCCAGGGATAGGTAGAAAATCCCATTATGAATGCTAACATGATACTCGATGACCACTAATAAATTACTAACTCCTTATCCATGCCTGAATGATCACTAGGGATATGTATCTACACTCACACTGCCTTACTTGAAATAACTGACAATGTCAGAATGAGTAGGAAGGCTCCCTCTCTAGGCAATACTAATTTGGAACTCAAATTTAAAAGCAGATTGTACATTGAATCTAGGCACAAGGTCTGTTGAAGACAAAGCAGTGCAATGGTACCAACTCATCTTTGCAATCAATGAAGGTTCCTGTACTTGCAGCCCTGTGCCACACCCCAACATTATCTACTGCTTTGCCTGTCCTCAGTTGCATCTACTGCCGCTGAATATTTGATTAAATAAATTGTATGTCAATGGATGCTTACTGTAATATTCTTTGATGCACAATAAAAATAATCCAGCTCATGGCACAATACGCCAAGGTGCATGGCTCTGCTGATGAACTGGTTCTACAGGTTGGCATTTGTTGCATCTTGGTAAACCTGCACCCTCCTTATTCTGTCCCAGGCTACACCCAGTATAATGCCTAGCTTTTCTGTTTTAAAAAATAGAATAATTGGAAGCAGCATACTTGCATATAATAACTTCTTTTGGAGCAGATAGTTCCATATCCGTATTTTCAATTAATGGGCAGAGGCCATCAATATGACAGTTGACCTCACTGCTTTTTATAAGGTTGGCATGTACTGAACTAGGGGTTCTGTGGAAGCCAAAATACAGTACACTATTAGTATGGCTGCCATAAAAGATGAGTAGATGCTTTGTTTTGGATGTTTTTTATCAGTTTGTTTTTAAAAAGCAACCCACAAATTTTAATGAATGTGGCTGAGAAAATATTTATAGAATATACATATTCATTTAAAAGATCAATTCACTTAAGTGACTCTTAACAAGTTCCATCTCTGCATCCAGAATTTCTAAAATGACTTAACAGTAATTAAGACATAAAGGACATATGTTCTCAACAACATGGTACACTATTTTCCTCTTCATTTGTGTTACGGGATTTGTCATGGTAACACCCTTCAGAAGCAGCTTCATTTCTCTCCTTCAACCTCAAAGACTGCATCGTAGGTCAGAACAATCTGTGGAGCAGATGACAGACTGGTTCAGAGGTCTCACCAGCATGAATAGTTGAACTTGTACCCAACTACTACATATAAACAAGTTGGAGTCATGATTCAATATAACATGTGCAGAAACCCCAAACACTATATGCACAAATTGATTTTCTAGAATCAGTTCCTAGATTTTGTATGAGATGTTAAATGCAGTTGCTTAGGCCTATGTGTATGGGATCTTTCCCATGTAGGTGCTGTTCAAACAGATAAAGATACCAACAATTTCACATCCCTGCTCCAAACCTAGTCTCAGCATGTAACTGCAATCCTATGTTGCCAAACTGTGTTGCAAATGACAGCTTGGACCTCGTCAGAACAGAATTAGATGCTGTGATTCAAGTAATGTACGTTGTACCTGGCAGTTGAGGAGGTGGGATGGGGAGATGTATCAGTGCACCTTCAACCACTTATACATAGGTACAGGAAACAACATAAAACACTACAGATAAATTGTCTTAGAGTGCAACATTAAACTGGACATTACATCTTTGTGAAATGGGAAACATTTCTGTATTCCGTGAAGTTCCAATGCCTGGCAATCTACATACGATAACTGGCATTATATGCATGTATGTGTATGTGCAGCACTCTCACTGAAGAGAAATGAATGGAATCACGTAGGGTTCTCTTGATCGTTCAAAAACATTGCCTTGTTTTGAATTAGTGCAACAGAATCTTAGTGGGAAATTTATTTGAAGACTCAATATTTTATGTCCCAAAAGAAGTAGGAAGTTTTTCCAACAGTACTAGTTTAGATTTCAAGTTTAAAGTAACAGGAGGTAGTTTAGTAAAATTGAGTCCAATCCCACTGGTGCCAGGTATGTGTGCCATCACTCGGTGGGTTGCTTTATAATGTGATACTTGAGCAGGGTCCATCTCCATAAGTAAATGTGTGTAAGAGAACATAAGTGAGTCTCCCGGTTTGAGATCTTCTCTTTTGTCATACCTATAAGACAAACAACAATTACCTACTGTAACAAGCACCCCTCCCTACATGCACCCAGACAAAGCAGGCAGTTGCTACATAATCCTTCTATATGGAGAAAACAAAAAGGTAGCATGATGATGCAACTTTTTCTGACAGTAGCCTCTGTTAGGTCAACCCTTGGGCCTTTCCAAAGAGACCACTTTACACAGGACAAAAATTTATGTACTTGCAGAGGTACCCTGCACTGTCTTCTTGTAGGTGCAAAGTTACAACTTGGATATTTCAATTTGTTTTCAACTTAATTTTCTTGAATGATTTTTCATATGCTAATGGTTAATTACTTGGATGTCAAAAGACAGTGCTGGATCCAACATCACCCCCAAGCTGTGCACCTGCTTTTTCAAAAGGCAAGCAACCCCATCCAGAACAGGTAATACTCAACATCCTGGATTTAGAAACCACCAATTCACAGTGTCCCTACCTTGCTATGATTCAGCTTTGGTTATTAATATTTATTTTTCTCATTGCCAAATCAAAACAGCACTTCTAAAACCTCATCCATTTCAGATAACACCAAGATCAGTGTCATCAGAATACTAATGATACTTCAGTCTAAATCCCTGTGTAACCTCACCTAGTAGCTTCATACACACATATCATGGTAGATGTATCAAAAGCAGCTGAGAAATCAAGCAAAGAATCAATTCAACTCCTGGTCTTTCACACAACATTCCTCGAGACAACCCAGGCTGTCTCTATACAAAAACCTGGTATGAACCAAGAAAATTCAACTGGAACTCGAGTTCATTTAACTGATCTCCCTGCTCTCCTAAACTGACTGTAGAAGTACTGACTTGGCATCCTCCAGCAGCAGGAACGGATGGAGGAGATTGCAAAAGGATACTGGACTGGGGAAACTAACAGAAGAGCCTGACTGGCTGGCTCCACTTAATCACCATCAGCTAATACCTCCAGCCATGCAACGCAGTTCAACCTATTTGTGATGCAATTTTTTGTCCTGCATTTACTTTTTCCTATTTACTTTTTCCCTATATAATGAAGAGTTTGACAGCCAATAGATTATCAGTTGCCTTACGACAGATGCAGAGCATCTTTTCTGCCAACTTCATCATAGACAGTCTGCCTCTCTAGGAGGTTGTGAGCAGAAAACATAATGTAAAACAAAGATGGAGAAGGTGTGGCCCTCTAGTTATTGTTGGCACACAACTCCTGTCATCCTTTATCTTTGGCTACACTGGCTATGGCTGACGGGAACTGGAGTCAGATGACACCTGGAAGACCTCATGTTCTTCTCACCCCGACATAGAGGGACAACACGTTTTCCATTTGTTGATAATGGTCACCTCCCTCCAACTATGCAGAATAAGGTTTGTCCAAAATAACAGAGAACACAGCTGTAAAGCTCTCTTCATGAAGAGCTTTTTCCTGTCTTCCTCTGAAACTGTATGCTAGTTACCGGATGACATATATTCAGCTTCTAATTAAAACAGAAAGTTTGGGCCATCTGCTGCCTCAAACTGAACACCTGGATGACTCTTTGAATGGAATTTCACCTTTGGCTGTCTAAGAAGATGTTATTAGGATGTCAGTTTCCCTCAATAATATTATTCTAAAATTCCCCACATGTGAAAAGCCTTTCATCCTAATTCAGCATGGCAGTGCCAAGATTATAGAATTTACCCTATATTCACATTTACAACAACAAAAGTCTTCTGAACAAGAAAATGAAATGCCAGCTGTTTTCTTAAGGCACTTCTAGGAATGACAATGAAATAGCTCTGACTCATATAGCACATATGAGTAACATGGGTTTTTTAGGAGTCAAATCTCAAATTCAAGATTCCATCAAACTGCACAGATGGAATAATATGTCTCTCTTATATACCAATACTGGTTGCTCATGTTCAGTTACTGTTTCATATTGTTGAAAGAAAAGTACTTGCATGTTTTGGAAAATTCAGAATATTTCTACCAACTTCTAGTAATGGATATTAGGAACATTCTGTTTGAACATTGTTGAAAAATTGTGAAACTAGGTTTTCCAAGTTGCATACTCCCAGCATCTATGAAATTGTGTCTTCTGGATCTTCCTACACAGTAGCACAAAAATCCCCCTAACTATGGCCAGAATCCTATTGGTTATATATACCAGTGTTAAGTGTAATGGCACAAATCACAATGGCAAATTGCTGCTAGTCAAGAAGTCATTGGTTATCATGCACCAAGTCATGCAATTGACACACAATAAGGAATACAAACATTGACTCATTTCTGCCATAACATAGCATATGTGAGAAATTTGTGACCTCCCATATGTTGCTGGACTACCCACTATCCCTCATCATGGACAAGGGTGCCTACAAGCTATACTCCAGCTACATCTGGAGAGCTACAGGTAGGCTACAGCTGCCACATCAGAAGCAACAGTGGCTGATTTAAGAGTACTCAAGACTGAAACAACAGTCTTTTCCCTGTCCCAACTGACCCTCAATCAGGGACCTCCAATATGCAAAGTATGTGCTTGGATGCTGACTTCCATCCCCCTCACATGGTACTTTGAACCAGTATAAGAGTGAATAGCTAGCCAAAGCTAAAGTGAAGTAGCAGAAGACTTCCAGAAACCTTCCACTGCTCATCTGAATAAATTAGGTAAGAATGCCTCAGGCCATCTCTTCAAAGGACATTTTCACCTTTGTGCTTCTTCACAGCAACCTGAGGCCTCAGGGAATGGTTCCCACTGGGCCAGAAGGCGCACACAAAGGACCCCTTGGGCAGTTCCATTAATTTGTGGAGTGTCACTCCAAATGATATACTCGACTGCAAGGACAGGCAACTTCAGTGAGTCCAGGGGCTAATTTTCTACTCCCAATACTTTCTGGGGGCTGCGCAGCATTCCAAAAATGCCCCCCAAACGAAGCACCTAGAGAACCACCTCTGGTTTTGAAAAAAAATGGGTACTTGTTCCATGTTCACTGACACCAAGAGCGTGTGTCTCTGCAACGTATTTAAAAGGAAATAGACACTCCTGAAGATGTCCAGCAGCAGCAATTCACCTTTTTTGCTGAGAAAAGGTCTGAAGGAAGCCTGGAGCATATTTTTGCCCATCCAGTTCTGCTACTTCATCATCTCAGTAAGACAGTGCTTAGGACACAGAGGAAAGGAGGCCCTTCCCATGGTACCTACAAAGTCCTGTTGCAGCCCTCCGGCTTAGCAAGGGGCAGAAAAAGATCACCCTTGGGCTGCTAACAAGTAGCAACCACCCTGTACGAGAGCAAGCAATTTCCATACTGGCAAGCACATTTATACATAGAAAAGCAGAGGGTAAACAAATTTTTTGAAAGGCGTTTGTTTTTACTTCCAATCCGAATTGACTTCTAAAAATCGCGATACTCCAGTTTGTGCTGCAGCCCCATCGATATGGACAGAAACATCTGAAAAGAGAACAGAAAATACTTCCAAATAAAAAGCCTTTCAAGATACAAATATCTGAAAGCATACAATAACATAAATAATCTCTATTGTGGGAAGACTGGGAGGATCTTTGTTTTTCAATAGATCTACTACAATGACTGGAACAGGCTCCAAAATAATGACTCAAGAAGTGTGGAATGAGTAGGCTATATATATTTTAAATTAAAGAATCAGCCTCCTATGAACATAGACTCAGGCCAAGTTTATGTGGGGTGGTGGTGGTCACCGTATTTCAGACAAACCAACTTCAGAGTTGTTGCAATGATAAAACAGGCTGGGTAGAATCATAAGTCCTGCCTTGAGCTCCTTAGAAGAAATGTGGGACATAACTATAATAAATAAATAATTGGAGGGACGTTATCGGATATTAAAAAGCCAAGGTTCAGGCTGAAAGACTTTCCTCAGAAACTGTTTTTCACTCAGTTTTTGTAGCCAGGCTCAAGCCAGGAGATTTTTCCTCAAGGATTCGTATCAGAACTTCTCTCTGCCTTCTTCTTATGAAGAGCTGAGGAACTAGCTTTTTACAGCATGAATGGAAAACATGTGGATCTCCAGGGGTTGCTGGACTGTTGCTCTCACTTGCTCTAGCCAGTTGCGGAGCACGAGAAGAATGCCAGGCAGTAACAGCTGGGAAGAGTCACACTTTCCCCATCCTCTCATTATGGTCTTCATTGAAGGGACTCTGATGATTAGGACAGCAGTTCACCATGCCTAGCCGCCACACCCAGCAAAACATCTTTTTCACTTCACCACCAAAAGTTACAATAATTCTTGATTTATCCTCATAGTTCTGACAGCCTCATTAAACAACAGTGATCTACTTTCCCAGTTTGATACCAGTGAGGGTAATGATACAGTAAAGGTCGATATTCATTGGAGCTAATCCTAAATACTTCCCCTTTGGGGTATTTCAGAACAAGGAAATGGTGAAACGTCGTGGCTGTGCTCTAAATTGTGTTCTTAAAGTTGGTACCCCTCCCAAAGGCAATTCAAACGATGTGTTTGTACTACCTATCTATCATTACTACTAGTCTGCCCCCTGACCCTAGATGATGATGATGATGATTTATATGCCACATTTCTCCCAACAAGGGACCCAAAGCGGCTCACAACATTAAAATTCACACCATTTAAAAACACAATAAGTTAAATATGAAAAGATAAATTAAACAATATATGATTTAAAATACAATTAAAAGATTAAAACATGAAAACATAAAAAAGATTAAAATTATCTGCTAAAATGGGGTTCAGGGATTCAGGTATAATTGTTCAAAGCCTGCCTGAAAAGATGGATCTTTAGCTTTTTTTCAAAAGGATAAAAGGGAAGGGGCCATCCTGATCTCCCGAGGGACAGCGTTCAGCCTGGGAGTTGCCACAGAGAAGGCCCTCTCCCGTGTCCCCATCAGCTGTGCTTGTGCTGGCAATGGGACCAAGAGGAGGGTCTCCTCTGCTGATCTTAATTGCCAAGAAGGCGCATATAGGGAGATACAGTCCTTCAGGTAGCCTGAACCCAAGCTGTATAGGGCTTTATAGGTAATGACCAGCACTTTGAATTGGGCCCGGAAATGGACTGGTAGCCAGTGCAGTTCTTGTAACAGGTGCGTTATATGCTCTGTCCAAGGTACAATCTCCAACATTTCTGCTTTAAAGTTTTGTCTCAATTTTATTACCTGCTGTTGAAGGTATTAACTGGTGTAGCTTTTGCATGGCAACTCCTCCTGGATAATTGAAGTGTGAAACATAGAGTGATGCTCCTGAGTAAACAGCATTAACAAGAAGATGGGCTACGACAAAGAGGGAACCTAACTTATACAGCCATGATTTCTTGTAATTATTTAGACTGTGAAATAAGAAAAAACAATACATCGATTAGTGGCTGACCTTGTGTCTACACACAATATATCCAACTCTAATATGGGGAACCAACAAAATAGCTTCATTGATAAATACTGGATGACTTTTAGGAAGAATTTGGACAAAATAACAAACCACAGCTAAGTATTATGGGACGTGCAATCCAACACACTAGAAAGTATGGGATGAATGAAGAAACCTCTCCAATGGGTCACTAGAATTCTTACCCAGAGCCTCTTCTTTGCTAAACTTTTTTCAATCTCTGAAATGTCATTGTAGTATAAAATGCATAGAATTAACCATAAAGAACATAATTTTCTTTTGCAGATTTCTACTTCCTCTGGTTCTAGAAGTATCTTTTTCTAATATGAGTTTGTCACATAGTGCCAAAATAAGTTTATACCTTACTGTTTATCTATTTTCTCTCCCTTGAGGCCTTAAGATCAATTTTACTGGCTCTCTATAGATCTGAAAATATACTTTAACAGAATAGGTAACCCACAGGTTATTTTTTAAAGATATAGAACCCAAGAACTAAATAAATGGGATTTTATATCACAACCTACATGAGCCCCACTGATTCACTGGGTCCACCCTACTTGGGACCAATAGCTGAATTTAGACCTAAATGATTAGAAAGGTTGGCAGATGACAACAAATAAGAAAGTTAAGACTGAATTTATGAGTGGGGGGGGAAAAGCCAAACTTACATGCGTGAGCAACCTTTGGCAGCCACTATATTGAAGACTGGAAATGTGTATATAATAAACCGCAACTCTTTGTGTGGGAGAAATGAATAGAAGAAAATAAAAGCAAGTGTAGGTAGAATTAATATTCGGGTCCTTTTATCTATGGCACCAAATGGTATAAACAGAATACTGCATCCCAGAGCTCGGGGCAAGGCTGAATAAAAATACCACAGAAATGGAGAGGTCTTCAATAATAATTTTGAAAAAGAGTTAAGGATTTTTAAAGCCACCACCATCATTTTAATAAATATTTTGTTCTATAAAATAACTTTTGCCTGTATTATAATCTCTGCAGAAGTGTGTGCCCAGTACTGCTCATAACATACACGCATACATGCTGTTCATATCCAGTGCAAGTAAAAATCAAGCTATACCAAATGAGATACAAGGATACCAGTTTGCCCTTCAGTACATGTATTATCCAAAGGAGGGGAGGTATATGCACAGATGTTTGTACAAATATACACAAAATTCCCCACCCCCTCCTTAGGGATGCCACAACTTTAGGAAAGGGCAAAATTCCTTAAATCCCTCTTCTAGAACAAGAGCAAACTGAACTAATCTTTCAAACGTTTATTGTTGCACAGCCAAAATGGCAGCAGGAGGTATCAGCACATTTGGGAGAACCTCAGCATTCATAAAAGTCTGTATACACACCAGACAAAAACCTCAGTGAGGGGACGCCAGGTGAACCAACAACAAGCCAACGAGGACTGTGCATATTCAGTGGCCATGGGATTCTGACTGACTGCAAAGAGCTAAATAACAGCGGAACATAGTGGCAGTGGATTGGAGTATCATAAAAGAAGCTATGGCTGGCATCTGGAATGGAAACAGTCCGCACTTGTACAACTTTGTTATAGACTCTTACTTGTGCTTCACAGTCACTGTTGCTCAACATTCCAGCCAGCGGGACAGGACAGAACTGTTTCACCACCGCAGCAAGGGAAGGTGAGTGTTTGCCTTTCACTCAGCAGTTCAAGGAACTGGAATGTTTTCACAACAATAAGAAATCTCAGTAAAATAAAAATAAATTTAGGGAAATATATTGTTGAAACAGTGAAGTGTGGAAATGTTCAGTCAGCTTCAGCTGTAAAGATCAGGTACGTAGCCATTCCACCTTATTTTACAGAAGAGTTTTAAGGTTACATTTTAAGGTTACATCTGCTTGCCCCCTCTGATAGATATGTTCAAAATGACAATCATTATTAACTCAGGTAATAAAACTTTCAGTCAACATGTTGATTCAAATAACAAACACTTGGAAACTTCATGATCTGTGTTCACAGATTGTCACTTTCAAAATTCATCAGCTGAGCCTGTGTTCTGTCTTTATTCAGCACCACCCCCACACCAATGTAACTGGGTCTCTAAATTTGTCACCTAAACATCGTGAGTCTTTAGTGAGTAAGTCATGAGAGTAGGCCCATTGAATCAGTGGATATCTGGTGAGCCAATACCTCTGCAAGTTCCACTGATTCAAATGAGTCTACTCTTAACTGCTATGTTAAGCAACAAAGTTTTGACCAATGTGTCTGAATAAATAAGACTGTAACACTCCAAAGATCGCTGAAATAAATCTGTTGCGTCTTTAAAGCATCACAATACTTTTGGTTTTTGTTATGCCACCAACAGAACACATCACTGAAAGAAGCTGCCTGATGGAAGTGTTAGATAATTTGTCCCTGTAGCCCAATATTATCTTCTCTAGGATGTGGTAGCTCTCTAGAATCTCAGGCAGAAAGGGGATCTCTTTCATCATCGGCAACCTGATCAGAATCAACTGGAGATACAAGGGACTGAATATGCGACATCTAGCACGTAAATTAGTTTTTTAAGACTGCGGATACCACAGAGAGAAGAGGAGGGCCCCCTCATTTCTTCCAAAAGTCCCTCTCCAGATAAGAAAGTTGACCAGGACTGCTACATTCCTCTTCCTTGGATGTTTATTTTATAAAGACTAAAGGGTTCACACAGCTGTTACTTGGAGGAAAAGTGACATTGCTTCTTTGTTTAAACACATTTTTTCACAAGAACTAATTAAGCATCATGGATAGGTCAGACTATCTGATCTCAGTGTGCTGCAGATTTATCCTCGATCAGTATTTAAAGGATACTCCCCAGTTGGAACTTTTGTTTAGAACTGTGTTATACCAAAGTAATTCTCCTTCGGGCCAGAGAAGCTGCCTCCAAAAAACAGAGTCCAAGGCTACTGTGAGTCCTAGAAGATACAAACACTTAAAGATAAACAGAGAACCCTTTACAAACTTTACCTGCAGACTTGTTTCACAAATACACTTAAAATAGGATTAACTAACCCATGATTGAATGAAAGACTTCATATAAATGTGACAAGCAAAAGGCGAAAGATTTATACGATCTGAAGAGAAACCAGAGTATTGATTTCTAATTTTATGACAAGTGCTAGAATATTAATAGCTAGATTATGGAAAGACAAACATGATATTAAATTAGAAGATTGGTATAACGAAGTATGGGACATTGCGTTAAACAACAAATTGACTACTGAACTTAAGATGAAAAGAGGGGAAATAAGTTTAAATATTTTTATGCTATTTGGGGTAGATTTATTGAATTTGTATTAGTGAAAGGAAAGGGGAAAGCCTCTAAGCAACAATCAATACAATTTTGGAAAGGAGGTTTGTAATAAAAAAATTGCTCCAAAGGGTCCCGTGGGTATGGGGGTGCACTGTTTTAGATTGTATTAGTAAGTATTTTGTATTGTTGTGTTTGTTTTGGAAATTTAAAAAATAATTTTAAAAAATTAAAAAAATGTGACAAGCAGGAGGACAGTGACATAAGACCTGTAGTATCAAAAATGATGTGAAATGAGACTGTGTTATTTGATCTGAATTCCGAATTGTTGAATTCTCCCAAATTTATAATTTGTTGAAAGTTTACCTAATTTAAGATAAAAGACAGTGGCACAAATGGCAAGTCTACACACTGCACCAATGTGAGCACTCTAGCGCGAGGTGGGCAACATGGGGCCCTCCAGATGTGGCTGGACTATTTATTTATTTATTGAATTTATATCCCGCACCATCTGGCAACCAGGCCACTCTGGGCGGCTAACAACAATATCAGCAAGAATATTAAAACACAATAAAAAATAAATTAATACATAACCAAATAGGGTAAATTAAAACAGATGGCAATGAAGGTGGTAAAAAGGGTGATGGAGAGGATGGCAGAAAGGATGGTAAAAGGGAGGCCGAGATCTTAATTCTCCAGGGAAGCCTGACTACAAATCCCATCTGTACTAGCAACACAGTCAGTGGGGAGAAATGCTGGGAATCGGCATTTCTCAACTTGTGGAGGGCTGTACTTTGCCTGGTCAATGGCAGAAAATCTTTGGCCCTTCAGATGTTTGCACAACTGACATATTCCTTTACCACTGGTTATGCTGATGGGACTTGAAGCAGAAAGTATCTGAAGATCCAAAGGTTCATCAACCCTAGTTTGAGAAGTGACCCTGTGGTTTGCACAGAATCCTACCCAAGATACATCAAGACCATGCTACACCACCTGAGGTTTATCTGTGTATATTCATTATCATTTTCCCCCAGTGGTTAGATGCCTATTTGGAGCATTCTTGCATGTAAGCATATAGATAAACCCTACAGAAAGAATGCATGTTTCAACATAGATAACACGGGTATGAAACCTAAACCTGCTTGATATTTTATTCTTTAACTTCCACAATTTCTTACCATAAGCAATGTCTGCTCAGATTTCTGGGAGTTGAAATCCAAAACATCTGGAAGGGCAAAGGTATCCAAATGATGTGGCATTTCAGAAGTCAATTCAACTGGTTCAAAGGCACCTTAAAAACTTACCTAACCAAAAAGCTCCTGCAGGAATGGCATAGGATAACATTTTCACAAATGAAAGTCTTTTATTGAACAGCGTCATCAGAAGCATAAACCCCAGGAACAGACAAAGCTCTGATCTGAAGACAATAATTGCCAAAGCGGAGAACCAGATGAATGCATGGTGCTTTTGCTGTATCCAAGATGTAACTGCCAACAGAACTAGTTAACAGACAAACAAACCAGACATTGAATACACTGTGTTTCAAAAACTGTATCATTACGGAAGGTCAGAATGCGGCATGGCAACTAATAAATATCAGCCGTATATCTGCAGCAACAAATATCTGCAGCAACCAACAACCCAAAAAAAACCAACCATACTGTACACATCAAAACACATCACACTGAAAGAACAAGAAACATCCAGTTTAATACAGCACTGGTGGCGTGGGGTGAGACATGGCTGTCCATACACTGTTGAAACAGTTTCCACTATTCCTGACTATTCTCCCTGATGGATGTGGCTGATGGAACTCGAGTCTGACAACATCTGTTAGTATACAGAACTTGTTGAGAATCAAACTGCATGATTTTATACAGCTTCCAGACTGGTGTACTAAGAATTCTACTTAGGCATTCTGCCATTCTTAAGCTTCAGCCAAAAAGACCCTGCTGCATCTTTCTGCAGACCTCTTATTACCAAGAAAGATAACCTGATATATGGTTTTCTTCTTCTGTAGATCTTAACAGACAGGTAGACTCACATTACATAAGATAAACAGGACCAAGGCCACTGGGCTTCAGAGGTAAAGAGAGGCTGGTACCTTGAACTCAACACTACAGCCCATTAGATGGCAATGCAATTGACATAAGTCAGCTAGTGTCCTGTTGTGTTTTGGCGCTTTTCAGTAAATAGACTACTATGATTTCTGCTCCCTTTTCAAAGGCAACTGCAGAAAATTTCAATTTGGCAGGATAGATACAAGGTGCAAGAGTGGCAGAGAGAGTTCTGAGCAGAGACATGGAAGGGACAGCACTCCAAATGTTGTTGGACTATAATTCTCCTTGTTGATCACTTGCCTAGCTAGGACTGCTGGGTGTTAAATTCCAAAAACATCGGGGAAAGTCACACATTCTGCACCTAGGACTTAGACACCCAACTAGAGTAGACCCATTGAATGAATATGACTAGCGAAGTCAACACTTACGTAAGTCCCTTTGACTTAGCGGACCTATGTACTGTATCTACACAGGACTAAACAAGGGAATATCTCAAGGCATCTGTAACCCTGTTTAAAGATATTTTGTTTTACACTTAACTATTAACAATGCGAGAAGTGATTTTTTGCTCTGTGTAATGACTTACCAATGGGAAGTGCAAACACATTGGGGAGAGTTCGAGTGCAGTAAAACATCAGGTGGAATTGAGTCGCAGTTATCAAACAGAAGAACATGGAGACGGTTGAACCAAACTGCTTTCTCACTTCTTTGTGCATCCGCCACAAGGTGTAGATCACGCTCAAACCCAGGCTTCCTCGGACTTGGGTTAAAGTGAAGTGTTAAGAAATTATTATCTTTCATAGAAACAAAGCTTGGAATAAACTAATGATTATTTAACTGACCTATTAACCAAGCACTGTGAATATCACTATTGAACTTAGTTTGCTCCTGCTCAGTTTACCATTTATCCATAACTTAATAGTTTTAGTTCATCTATTTTACCAGGGATGTAACCCCCAGCAGGGAAGGCACAGAAAGAGTGTCAGCTACGGCCAGCAGAAGGAGAAGGGGGGATAATCACAGCAGCAACAGCAGCAGTTCAGAGGAGCTTTTCCCATTTCCAATTTCCTAGCTGTAGTAGGAAATGGAAACTGCCAAAGAGTAGCCAGATCATAGAAAAATGGCAACACAAACTGCAAAGTGTGCTGTATGTAAGAGAAATGAAGGACACTAGTCTCCTTTACATATATGATGGGCAGGAGGAATCAGAGAGAAAAACAATACCTTTAGTCTGAAAAATAAGGATGGAGGGATTTGAAGAATCTACCACTCAGCTTCTACAAACAGAACTTTGCTAACCAAGGCAGTTTCTCTCTCTGTATAATAACACTGGATTTCTATTTTTAACTAAACTTCTTAATTCAAAGTAGATAAAGGAAGCAGTCATCTGATAATTCAGAGAAATGTTAAGAGGCACTCAATGGCTGAAATCATGTCGCAGTTACATAAATGGCCTAACTTTTAGACACAAATTGCCACAAGTTAAGAAATCTCCATAGGGATTATCTGCTGCACACTGAGCCATGCAACTCAATATGCAAGAGATGGCGATTTCTTAACTTACTAGCAGTTTGCTTCCAAAAGTTACACCATTTGCATTACTGTACAACAAAGTTTCAGCCAATATTTCTAATTCAGAATTCTGCACCTTTGATTTACTGATTGATCATCATCATTTACTGCCACACCTCAGAGTTGTGCTGGATCAGTGTCTTCTAACTAAAGTAAAGACATCACTCTTTATTAACCTTTTTAAATCCAGACAACAGTCCAGGGTAAGAAAACAACATTGCTTCTGATCCTTGGACTTTTTCTGTGCCTTTACGGCTGGTTCCATCCCTGGCAAAACCTATCAAAGACAGTGTTGCTATAGAGAAGGGAAGAAAAGGAAGAGTGGCACAGACCAGTGTCAAAATTTAACTGAACAGGTTGCTAGATCCAGGCTTTAGGGCACCATTCTCCAACCTGGCAGATTCCAGGTGAGGTGTACTACAAAGCCTATCATTCCCCAGCCAGAAAAACTAATTGTGGGATTTGTATTCCAATGCATCGGGGAAGGGCAAGATTGGGAAAGCCAACTTAAGGATACAGAAACAGCCAATTTCAAAGAGTAAACAACAAAAATGTTACTAAGAGAAATCATGCCAAGCTCAGGTCCCTTTAAAACTGACAGCGGTGGTCAGAATCCTGTTCACTGTGGGCAAAGTGTAACCCTCCATCCACAGAGGTCTCACAATCTCCTGGCCTGCCTTCATGCAAGATTGTCCATGGTGCTGGAAGTTTTGTGCAAACTCCAAAAAGGACCCACCACTCACCCAATGTGTGAACAGAGAGAGTGATGAGGATTCTGGCCATTATGCTTAACTTCATGTTGACCTTAATGAAATAAAAACTTTGCCCACTAATGTTAATCTATACTACTACACTACACTTCGAGTCTTCTTCTCATTAAAACCTTAGCAAATTAAGCCTTTTATACTAACACTCCAACCTGTGAATACAACTGAATACATGACAAGATTATCTAAGCTACCTTGGCCATGTAACAGCTTTAGAGATTACAGCACACTATGGAGCAACAGTGAGGAAAAATATTCAGGCATACAAATGTCCTACTGGACTTTGAACAACAGATCTCACCTATCAGCTGAGAGTAAAACTTAGACATCCGTAACAGAGAGAGCACATATATGGCTGGGCTGGAAAGTACAGCAATGAAAATCGGACCAAGGAACGTTCTTGGGACAACTCCAGGAAATTCATGATGATCATACTGCAAAAAATTTTTAAAGAAGAAGGCTGGTAATACAGACCAAATAAAAACAATAACCAGAAAGAGCATTATATTGCATTATATGATTTCTATTTTAGATTAGACCCAGTACAGGTTGAGCGAGATCGGACGGGAATCCTCAAACCATTTACTCCAGAGCAACCCTATTAAGATTTATGAAACCATTACAATGAATAGCAAAAACAAAAGAAAAAAAAAACAGATTATAGTGCCTTTAAAACTCACAAATGCATTTCAGTGTGAGCTTTCGCAAATTCACAATCCATTTCTTTAGACACACGGGACACAGTGAGTCTGAAGAAATGGATTATAATCCTGTGAGACGCGAGGCGAGGGGATAGAAGCCCTCGCTGGAGTGTCGTCCTCCCTTAGGAAAGAACAGGAGGCGCAAACAGACCCGCAGGCATCTCACGTAGAGACGGTACAACGGGGAGTGGACACCCGCGAGTTAGAACGGGGTTGGTCTAAACTGACAGTAGCCACTCAGACTGAGAGGGAAATGGCGGGAAACGAAGAAAGGGGCAGAACCACAGTGGAGGCGAGAATAGGGGATAAAAGGAGGAAGGGATGATATACCGGGGGGCTGGGAATTGATATGGGTGAAGGATCCCTGGACCGGAAAGTGTGATAAGGTCCGGGTTCCCAGGGAAGAGGCAGACTACTGGAGAAGGAGAGGTCTGCCTCCACGACCCTCATATTGGGGGGAATCAGAGGCGCGGGAATGGCGTCGTAGATTGAGAGAGGAGAAGGAAGCCGTGGAGAGAGAGGAGGAGGAGAGACGAGCATGGAGGCTGGAGGAAGCCTGGAGGAGAGGGACCCTGTTGGACCGTGGGCTCCCGTACCCGGAGAGGAGAACCCCTTCAATCCAGAGGGGAGAGACGAGGAGACCCTACCGCTATTAGATCCAAGAGTGGACGCTTGGGACCTGGATGGCAGTAACCCTTTTTCGAGGGGACCTTGGAACGATGTTGAGTTAAACCCTTTCACCAAAGATGTTTGGATGCCCTCGTGGGACCCGTTGGCAACGAGAGACGATGTTAGAATTGACTTTGAAACTAAAACAGCGTTGTTTAATGTTCCAATAAAACCTAGTTTGGATTTTGCACCTCAAAAGCCTCTAGTGTCTATGTCGCAACCCGAGGAGGCCATATTTGAACCCTCACAAATCCACAAAAACTCACAATGAAATAACTTTATTACTTTCACACAAGGTGCTCTAATACTTTTGTTTTTGTTGTGGCCTGAACGAACTAGCCCAGCTATTTATTTATTTTGTACCCTTTACATAGGACACCTTTCTCCTGATCAGGGGCCTCAAGGAGGCTAACAACAAAGCTGCCTCCATATCAAGTCTGATCAAGGATCAGTTGAGGGCAGTATGCACCCTTCTCCGCCTAGCCACTCAGGCTCTCTCTGCTGGGGTTCCTGTTGTCCCTGCAGGTTTCACCACTGAAATCCAGCAATTCTACAATGAAACACGGCACAAAGGAAAATAATTTACTGGGAAATCAGGCACACTCTCTCTGTGCACTGTGTTTCCCAGCAGAAGTGCTGGGATTAGGGGAGGGGGTGCTGCAGAAACAGCAGCAGGTGCAGAAGGCCAGAGCCCCCATCAGTCCTTTGGAAGTCAATGTAGTCCCTGTTCTAGCTCAATATAGCTTACACAAACCAACAATAGCTCCTTAGACTTTCAGAGGGAAGCCATACCCAGCCCTGCCTAGAAAAAAACAGAAATTGGGCTTGTCATCTTTCCTATGGAAACAATACCCCCACTGAGATACAACCTTTCCCATGACCTTCATTGAAGCCATCCTGACCCTTTTAAAATTGATAAAGCTAACAATATGAATACATATCTCTCAGTGGTTATGTTTCAATGAGGACAAGATTAAGTGAACACTGGAGTCACAACCCAAAAATCAGCATGTATACTTCGTACAACTACTCTCAACCATCATTATATATAGATTGAATGAATATTTTCTCCGTGAAGCAGCATTCTGCCTACCTTCTCCTATTTTTGTGCTCCCACAAACAAGGGAACCAAACTGGGTTTCCATGTTTGCAGAACTCTTAGAGGGGCCATTTGCAGAATACATTTCTTCACAGGACCCCTACTTCAAGTATACCCCTAGAGTTCCATGAGGGGTGGTAGACCTTTGGTTCTTCAGATGTTTTGGAATGGAGCTTCCACACCCCCTTTTACTCTTGGACAAGGTGGTCAGGGCTCCTGAGAGTTGAAGTCCAGAACATCTGGAAGGCCACAGATTTCCCAACCCTGCATTACACAGGGGTTATTCAGACATAGGGCCTTCAATCAAAATATTTCACCTTGGATTAGAACTAGTTGTTCACACAGCAAATCAAGCAGGAAATCAAGAGGAATGCACTGAGATGGAACACCTTTCTTCATATACTATATAAACAAGCCCCATAAATTAAGTGCTTAATACTTAATCACCCACAACAGAAACACATAATAGCTCTTGTCTTTGACCCCCCTCAAATATCAGGTTGGAGCTTCTTTTGCTTTTTTTTTTCCTGTTCATAACACTTTGAGAATCCAAAATAAGATAATCATGCTACACCTGATAATGTAGAGCTGGAAGCGTGAAATATGCTATTATTTGTTTGAAACCCACTTTTTGATCAGATGAAAATAACTCAACAGCATCCTATCTTGAGGGAAACATCTTAAAGAACCCTCTAAAAGAACACCACCATTCACCTTTTTCAGGTCCAGCCTATGATACAAGATGTCATGGGTGGCTTGCAGATTAAAACTCTCCTCTACTTTCGTAAATGGACAAACTGCTAAGTGTGTGAAGACAACAGCGATGATCAGTAACAGCAGCAGGTACTGTCCTCCCAATGGTTTCTTCTCAGCCATTCTGGATAGGAAATTCCCATTTACATCATTGTAAGAAGACCATAACTGAAAAGGAAATAAGCATTTTTGTTAACGTTTGCCTCTTTCCTAAGTAAACACTTTAGGCACACAGCACAAGCTTGATACATCATCAACACCAACGTGTCATCTGAAATAATACAAGCATCTCCAGCTAGATGCATCTGTGGTTTTTTTTTTTATAGATGTTGGGGTAAAGTGTATGGCAGCCTTCTCCAACCTGGTGGTCTCCCATGTATCATGGACTACAAATCCCATCATACCTAATCAGCACAGCCAATGCTGGCTGGAGTTAGTGGGACAGGGCATTAGGTAGGAGAAGGGTGGTATTTAAAAAAATGCACAGAATTGTTTTAGACCTACCCATCTCATTCCTTTTACCAATAATTATCTGTTATGCGTCGTTATGAGGTTACATTGCCTATCCCCCATACACAATGGACATAAATTTTATTTAGGTAATTTAATCAAAATGAAGACAAAAAATGAAACATGGAAAGCTGCTAGCTTTAAAAACATTTGTATCAGAATCTTCTGACTTGTCACAGTTTCAATTTTCTACACATCCCAAATATACCAATTTAATTATTATTTGATTTGTTTAAAAAAAATATATGACCTGGCAGATGAAACAAGGGGCATATATAACTGGACATTTCACATTTTTCAAAGGTCAACATTTTTTAGATTTGGTGGTCCGATCCTACCTCTATCTTGTACTCATGTTGCAATCGTAAACTAATAAATTGCTTCCATATTTACTGTCTCAATTCTAATCCAACGTTTTATTTCTACAAGTGCCAAATGCCTTTGGACAGCCTGCAAGTAAACTACAGGAACAACAGACTGTCCTTTTACTCACTCCGCTAAATACCATTCAGAGACATACTTCCTCTACATCCGAAGTTCCATTTAGATATTATCACCAATATCCTGTTCAATCTTTAAGCCCAAAGGTATGCAATGGAAGAAATGGCTACGGTGATGTGACAAGAAACAACTTGTGTGCAACCCAGTTCGGGTCATTATGGCACCTTCCACAGCTATTATTATTATTATTATTATTATTATTATTATTATTATTATTATTATTATTATTATTTATTTCATTTATACCCCGCCTATCTGGTCTTGCGACCACTCTAGGCGGCTTCCAAACAACATAAAACAACAGATAAAATCACAAAATTATTACAAAAACAATTTCCATAACAATTATAAAACAAAAAATAAAGATAAATAGAAAAGGTAAAAAGATCAGGTATTGACTGGAGGGAAGGCCTGTATAAACATCCATGTTTTTAATTGATTTTTAAATTTTTAAAGATTTTTAAAGCTTCCACCCCATGCGCAGAAATACTAGCCTATGGCTGGAGCAAGTATAGCAAAGACAGGAAAGGTGCTAGAGCTCAAAAGTGTCAGCACCACTAACACAGCAGATATGTGTAGCTGCCTTATGTGGAGGAGGCACCAGTGTCTGCTCATGAAATACAGTTCAATAATGCATGGAAGTCTGTTTTGGTTTATTCCATTTGCTCTACAGCTGACCACATTTGAAATTCAAAATCTGGCCTGTGTAAGAGACTGAACTTTGAAAGAATTGGTAAAATCTTCCCCAGCTGAACCACAAGGGACCATGAATCTCATCCTACATAACACAAATCTTGTACTGGTATAGACCAACCTCAACATCACCTCAATATAACACATACCTCACCAGGTAACTCTACATGTTGCATATTAGAAAACTGGTATAGGATCCACATTATTGTACTTTCCAACACAAAAGATGGATCCATATTACTCCATGTCAGGCTAGAACCCAACAAACACATGAGAATGGAAGTGCCATGTTAATTCACTGCATAGTAGCCACTGGAATGCAGTTTTCCAGGGGAAACAACTGGCTTCACTGAATACATTCTAGACTGACTCCTAAAGCAAACTTCTTTCTCAATCTATTTCATGGATTTCCATAAATATCCAACAAAGCAGACTGTAGTTCACAGACGTTTACACCAGGATAAACTTTAAGGGCCTCTGAAGAGAAAATCAAGCCCGATTTATCTCTAGGCACAAGAAATGTTGAAACTGTGGCTGTCCTACTTTGGGCACATCATGAGAAGGAAGGATTCTTTGGAAAAGACAATAATGATGGGAAAGTTCAAAGGCAGCAGGAAAAGAGGAAGTTGAGATGAATTGACTCTCTAAAGGAAGCTACAACCTTGAGTTTGCAAGCTGTTGAAGACAGGACATTTAGGAGATTGCCCATTCATAGGGTCACCATAGCTCTGGAGCGATTTGACAGCATGTAACAAAAACGTGACAAAAAACTTCTCACACTGCCACAGCTATTTTACAGGTGATAAAGATATTCTCCTGTGTTTATGCTTAAAGACACCAGCCCTCTGGCTTATCCTGGCCAGCAACACCTACATTTTTATTCTTATTTTTTAATAAATAAATAAAGAGACTTTCAACATGCTATTATCTTCGTAGAGTTTTAGCATCACATGCTCTCAATTCAATTCATTTCTCACTTTAAGCCATCCACAATCTGATTTTCCATCTTTAATCCCATTTTTTTGCCCTATTTCCTCTAGTTGGGGGAGATTTCGGTTCATGGTCCTCTTTGTTCGCCCCCGGGATTTGGGCAACCTGACAAAATGAAAGCACGCCATCCGCCCCTGGCTAACAACGACACGGTCAGGGCGAGATCCGACGGGTCCATCCGCCCGCTCCCAACCAACCTGGACTTACCCGCAAGGCACCCACGTGGCCTCTCCAGACAGGACAACCCTGAGCACATGTGACACGCTGCACTTCGGAGCCCAAGGAAAGGGGCGGGGCCAAGCCTACCCGAGCATGAGGCCGGAATCAGGAAGTGACAGAGCCTGGGCTCGTGCGGTCATCTTGGATAAGGGCGACGCGAACAATCAGGGGGTTTATTTTGCCGTGGAGCAGCCGCAATTGAAGAGTTAAATGGAAATTATAACAGCCCGCGCTCTTGTCCAATGAATTCCGTGTATTTGGCTGACCAAGAAGGAAAAGAAAAGGAGAGAAGAGAAACATTGATTTCGTTTGCCCGGACTTAACATGGCCGCTGGATCCCCGACCTCGGTTGGGCCCATAAATATAAAACAGTAGAAGAGGGACTTGTCCCGCAATCACGATCAATATAGATTCGATTAGAAGCTCTTTTTAAAAACTCAATCCGACTTGCCTTCACTTTCTCCAACATTATTGTCTTTTGCAGCGACTCTTGTCTTCTCATGATATGCCCACAGTACGACAGCTAAGGTTTTATCATTTCTACTTTTAGAGAGTCCAGACTTCATTTTATCTAATACATATATGTTTTTGGTGGTCCGTGGTATTTGTAAATCTCTCCTTTAAAAACACATTTCAAATGAACACATTTTCCTCTCATTGTTTTCTTCACTGTCCAGTTTTCACATCTCTTCATAGTAAATAAGAGTACTATAGTATAGTTAGTTGCCTAGATCTCTGGTGGCACATCCTTATACTTGGGAATTTTTTTTATTTAAAATATTTTTACCCTACCTTTCTCCTTAGAAAGGACCCTAGAAGGCTTACATCATTAAAATACAGTATTTAAAGCTAGCAACAGTGAGTATACTAAGCAGGATCAAACAAATACCATACTAAAAAACACAAGCAACACCAAAACACATTCAAAGCAGTAATGTACAACAATCCATTTAAAAAGCCCTTTCAGGCAGCCAGTCACTAAGCAAAAGTTTAACTGAAGTGAAAGACCTTCATCTACTGTGTTTCCCCGAAAATAAGACAGGGTCTTATATTAATTTTTGCTCCAAAAAACGCATTAGGGCTTATTTTCAGGGGATGTTTTATTTTATAGTCATGTCATTTTCTGGTTGCTGCACAATGCTGCACAATGCTGGAGGGCGGGGTTTCACTTAACTAGGGCTTATTTTGGGGGGTAGGGCTTATATTACGAGCATCCTGAAAAATCCTACTAGGGCTTATTTTCAGGTTAGGTCTTATTTTCGGGGAAACAGGGTACTTGTGGAAGGACAGCAAAGATGGGGCCAGCCTGGCTTCCCGTGGGAGGGAGTTCCAAAGTTCAGGACCAGCAACAGAGAAGGCCCTGTCTCGTGTCCCCACTAAAAGCACCTGTGAAAGTGGCAGGACCAAGAGAAAGGCATCTCCTGATGATTTTAATACTCAAGCAGGCTCCTAAAGGGAGATGTGGTCCTGGAAATAGCTCGGTTTCAAGCTGTGTAGGGCTTTATCGCTTAGAACCAGTACTTTGAATTCTGCCCAGTTCGGCAGCCAGTGGAGCTGCAGCAATAACGGGGTTCTGTGATCCTTGCAACCTGCCCCAGTTAGTAATCTGGCAGATACATTTTAGACCTGCTGAAGTTTCCTGACACTTTCCATAGGCAGCCCCACCTAGTGTGTGTTACAGTAATCCAGTCAGGATGTATCTAAAACATGTGTCAGTGTAGCTAGATCAGGACTCTCCAGGAATGGGTGCAGCTGATACACTAGTTTTAATTGTGCAAAGGCACTCCTCACCACCACCAAAACCTGGGCATCCAGACTGAAAGACAAATCCATGAGCACCCCCAAGCTATGCACCTGTATTCTCAGAGGGAGTGTAACCTCATCCAGCACAGGCCATGTCCCAATTCCTTAATCTGCCTTGTTTGGATTAAGTTTCTGTTTATTTGCCCCATCCAGTCCATTGCTGACACTAGACACTGTTCTAAAGCCAAAACAGCTTCCTCAGAATTAGATGGGAAGGAGAGATAGAGTTGGTTGTCATCTGCATGCTGATTACACTAAACCCCAGAACTCCAGACAACCTCTCCCAGTGGTTTCATGTAGATGTTAAATAACATAGGAGATAAAATAGAGCCTTGAAGGACCATGCAGGCCAACAGCTAGGGTGTCAAACAGGAGTCCCCCGCACCATCTTCTGAGTTCTCTCCTCCAGAAAGAACTGGAGCCATTGTAAAACAGTGCCTCTAAGTCCCATCCAAGAGAGATGGGCCAGGAGGATACCATGTTTGATGGTATCGAAAGCCTCTGAGAAGTCCAGCAGAACCAACAGGGACACACTCCCCTTGTCCAGTTCCTGGCATAGGTCATACAACAAGGTGACCAGAGCAGTTTCTGTTCCATAACCAGGCCAGAGGCCAGACTGAAATGGATCTAGATAATCTGTCTCATCCAGGAACCCCTGCAGCTGAGAAGCCATGAATTGCTGCAGCACCTTGCCCAAGAATGGAATATTAGAGACAGATCAATAGTTACTCAATATTGCAAGATCTGAGGGCTTTTTCAACAATGGTCATACTACTGCCTCCTTTAAGCATGCTGGGATCCTACCCTGTTGGAAGATAGATTCACCACACCTTCTATCCACTTGACCAGACCCCATCTTCTTGTTCCTTTGTAACTGTCCATCCAAGTCTCTGTTTTCTGATTTCTTGGCTGTAGGATTGGTGATTGAACAGACGTGTATAAAATCTTAACCAATTTCAATTTCTTTATTGTCTATAGTTGTTATGTGCCATCAAGTCAGAACTTACATAAAGCAATTCAAATATGGTTTTCAAGGTAAGTGAGCTATATAAGCAATGGTTTTACCAATTCCATCCCCCCCCCCCCCGAGTTTCCATGGGAGAGCTGGGAGATCAAATCTGGATCTCTTTGAGTCCTAGTCAATTTCTCTCTCTACTATACCACTACCCTATTGTCAACATTAAAGTTATACAGTTCTTCTGTAGACATTTTTTCTTCTTAATATTCAACTGCCATTTTGCTTTTCATCTCCATAATGAGCTATTTCAGATCATTGCTGCTTTCCATGATTAACATGGTATCATCTGCATATCTTAAATTATTTCTATTTCTTCCACCACATTCCACTTCTTTATCTGAATCTAAATAAATATTTTCCATGATTTATTCTGAATATAGGTTAAGCAGAGAGATAAAATGCACCCTTGTCTCATGCCTTTGCCTGTGGGAAATAATTCTGTTCTGCATTCTGCTTTAATCGTAGTCTCTTGTCCAGAGTACATGTAATGCATCATGACATTCAAGTGTAGGGGCACATCTGTTTCTTTAAGAATTATCCATACATTCTCAAGATCCACAGTCATCTCTTCTATATAGGTCTTCAGTATATTGTGTCAATCTTCTCTTTATTTTATTGTCACCAAATAAAACGCTCCTGTCTCAATCTCTCCACATGTCTAACCTAAGTTAACATTTGTCATTGTTTTCTTGGATTTCATAGCACACACTCTTCACTTTCCCTCTTTTCTCTCTCTTCTTCTTCGGTACTGATTACTGTAATATTTGTTTTGTCTTTACAAGGAAGCTGCTGAAAACTTTTATTTATCCCACTGACCCTAGTTTTTGTCACCTTTAGCTTCTGGTCCGTGCTTAACTGTTTCAAGAGTCATCCGTTTCAAGAGTCATCAGTCATCCACCTGGCTTTTCTGTATGTGTGTACAGAAGAATTTTCAGATGCACAGAACGATTTATTTTTATTAAGTAACGTATCTTTCAGATTAGTTTTATCACCATAACGTAACTGGTGTGCAAGTTTCTGCCATACTGATGTGTGAACTAGAATCTATCGTTTTCAAAAAAAACCGAAAAAAGATAGATTTCCTCGACGCGATTTCTTAAATTAAGTGAGTGAGCCTGCAGCCTCCTCACCTAATCCCACGCCGCCTCATTCTCTCCTATGGGCAACTGCCACTCCCGCCCTCCAATCCCGCTCCGGCGAAGAAGGAAACGTGATCGAAACCGACCACCACAGTGCGGGACCCCCCGCCCCCCCCCCCCGGCGCGTGCGTCTCCCCTTCCTGTAAATCTAAGCCCCCGCCGCTGTTTTGCTCTTCCCCCGCCTTCTCCTCGACACGTGGGCTTCCTATTGGCTCGGAGCGTGGCGGCCTTTGATTGGACCACGTCCTAGCAGTCGCCGGCGCGAGGGGCCCGAGCCTGTCTCGGAATTGGCTGGCGGGGCTCGGAGGGGGAGGGCTTGGAGCGGGTTTCGGAATGGCCCCGCCACGGAGCCGGTTTCCCCCCCTGGCAGTGCTCCTCCTGAGCTCCTAGGACCATGCCCGGCCGGGGCTTGAGGGAGGCGGCGGCCGCCCAGTGAGAGGGGACGCCGGTGCCGGTCAGTGGGGCTCTCTGAGCCATGAGACTCTGGGCGGGCGGGACCCCCCGTCGGGCGCTGCGCTGCGCTCCTCGGCGATGGCTGAGCGCTGCCTCCGGTCCCCCTCCGGTCACCTTTTTCTGCCTTCTCCTCTTCCTGCCGCCGTCGCCTGGCTTGGGCTCCTCGACGGAGCGGATCCAGCAGGCTTGCGACACCTGCCGCGGAATCACCAAGCGCTTCAGCAAGGTGAGAGCCCGGGGAGGGGTTGCGGAGAGGAAGGTTTACCTGTCAGGGTGAGGCGCTTGCTGCCTGTCCCGCTCTTTCACCCCCAGCCAAGTCTAAAGGAGGCGTACAGGGCTTTCCTCGCCGCTTTCCCCCTCACAACAACCCTGTGCAGTCGGTCCATTGGAGCGACCCAAGGTTACCCCCGTGAGCTTCGGGGCTCAGGCAGGATTTGAACCCGCCTCTCACCCAGCCTAACGCACCGCAACCCACTGGCTCTCCGTGGGTGTAACTGATTGATTAAAGATTATTATTACACTTGTAACGCTAGGCTATACGTGTAGTAGGTTGTGTTGTTACGCAGTAATCCAAATGTTGTTATCTCTACCGTTTGCTGTAACGTTTCAATCCAACAGCGGGTGATCCCTGCTTGAGAAAGAGGGTTTCATAACATGGTGAGTTAAAAAACTTTGGGTTTATTGCGTTTTATGTAGGGATTAGGTTTAGGTTTGTGTTTTATACACCCAAACAGATTAAAAACTGTCCTGACTTTGTTTTTCTTGAAGTGGGGTTTCTTTTGAAGAGTGTTCTCAAAATATAGGCAACACATCCACCAGCCAAGTAAGTAACTGCTAAAATGTGGGCAAACATCCCATTCTGGGTATTTCTTGGGGTGTTGAAAGTTGGCAGTACAAGTGAAGTATGTAGTCTGGTGGTACTCCAGAGTTGGGGTTTTTTTTTCTTGCTTATGCTGTGAAAAAAGCAAAATACAAGAAACTAGAGATTTACGAATAAATTGTGTCTTCCATTTGAAGCTATCCCTCTTTTTCAGCAGTGGGATACTGTTCAGCAGCACTTAAAGGTTCAGTTATCTTAAAGTGTTTGTTTCTGTTCTGCAGGGTTTGACAGACACTGCAAAAAAGAATTTTGGAGGTGGCAATACAGCTTGGGAAGAAAAAACACTATCGAAGTATGAGACCAGGTATAGGATATCTTCAGTTTTTTCCTCCTATGAGATTGTAGTTCTTCTCCTCAAAGTTGTGCAGGATGCTTCTGAATGAATAAAGCAGTGTGTTTAAGTCAACACTTTCTGTAGAAGGAAAAATAGGATATTATATGCAGACAATATAAAGTGTGAGGATCTGAGGTTCTTTTTATTTTGGCAGGATTGATTTATAGAACAAAGTAGTCTTTATTTATTTATTTATTTATTAAACTTGTATGCCGCCCATCTAGACAATGTCTACTCTGGGCGGCTCACAACAAATAGAGTAAAAACAATTGAAAACTTTCCTGTTGCTAACTCTTCAACATTCTTTTTTCTTTCATGCATTCCTGTAAAAGATAAAATAAACTTAGAGTATTGCTCTGGGTCAAGCTGAAAATATCTTAGACCAATGTTATGTATTTCAGCTCACATTCTTGTTTCTCCTCTTTTTTGGCCAGCTCTAACCATAACATTTGCTGTAACATTTTAGTCAAGTAATGGGTGATTAATGCTTTAGAAATTGCTTCTGTATTCGGATTTGAGAACATGAGAACATTTCAGCACATAATTTGCCAAACACAATGGCAAACTATACTGGCTGGATAGCTTAGTGGTCTAGAGCCAAAGGTTGGGAGTTCAATTCCCCACAGTGTCTCCTGTGAGTAGAACCAGCCTGTGTGGCCTTGGGCAAGCGGCACAGTCCCAGGGCACCCCCAGAAGAAGGGGCCCAGTAAACCACTTCTAAAGATTCTGTACCCAGAAAACCCTGAAAAAGGGTCACCATAAGTCAGAAATGACTTGATGGTACATGGTTATTATTATAGTAAAGACATGCCAGGAGAATGATGAATTCTGTGTATGAAAGGAGGGATGTGTGACCTCAGAATGTGATTCTAGGTGCTGTAAGTCTGAATTGGGTATGTCTTATTTGTACAGTTGCATAAATCATATGCTATGATTGAGGGACTGTTTTCTCCTGCCTATGGTTCTGGCTGACGTATCAGCCTCTATTAGACCAATGAACCCTTTTAAGGCAGTTAACATAATGCCTGTTTGGTAAGGAAAACAGTTCATAGCTCTGGCAGGTTAGTATAGTTGTGTTAGGGCAGAGATCCTTGTAGTTGGGATGGGAAATGTGTAGCCTTTCGAGTGCTCTTGAACTGCAACTCCCATCATCCTCACTATTGGCTCTGCTAGCTGAGGCTAATGTGAGTTATAGTTCAGCAACACCTGGAGGGTAATAGAGGTGTCCTGTTTCGGTTTGTTGGACTGCAAGTTCCAGAATTCCCCTAAGAATTCCCCAAGCAGAATTCTGGAAACTGCACCTCAAAAATACAAATCTGCAGATGTTTTTGCCCCCACAGAGAAAAACTTTCAGGTTATTTACTTCCAATGCTGACATCATTTCCTCTTATCTCCCCCACTTCCTGCTATAGTGTTTCCCAGGAATCATGGCTCTTCTGGAGACACCCTCTATTGACACTAATGGGCACTAAGAGTACAACTCTCAGCTTCCTGTGTGCCCAGGAAAGACTGGTCCCCTTGTCAGCTGTATGATGGCAGAGGAAATTAACTGATCAGGTGCAGTGGATGCTGGGAGTTGTGGTCTTGCTGCCCATTAGGCTTTATAGAGGGTCGCTTCTAAAGAACTATGACTACCAGGAAGTACCATGTTGGAAGAGGGGAAGTGAGAAGAAATGAAACCAGTATCACAGGTAAATAACATGAAACACATTCTTTCTAGACATTTGCAGATTTGTGTTTGTGGAGTGCAGCTCCCCAAATTCTGCCAGGGTAATTCTTGAAAAAATCTGGTCTTAAAAAATGATTTGATTTAACATAAGGCAGTTTTCTATGTTCCCTACTCCCCCCCTTTAAAAAACATTATGCTGTTGCTAGCCCTAATCTCACTCTTTGCAGAAGAAGATTGATTTACTTCTAAGAATGTAATTTTAAGCATGTAGGGAGGTAACTCAGAGCATCTGAAAAGAAAAAGAGAGCAATGACCCTTTGAATCCCTCACCATTTTCAGATCTCTATTTTCTGAAGAGACTGGCTGAAATCCAGTAGTAAATTGCAACTAGATTAGGCTCATTGAATTAGCGGGGATTTGGTGAGTCATTTCCTCCATTGATTCAATGGACCTACTCTAGTTGTGACTTGCTACTAGATTTCAGTTTCTTATTAGAAAGTTAGTTCGTCCTCCTTTTAAGCAATGCTTATCTCTAATCTTGGCATTTGTGAAACACTAGGCAAACACTTAAAAGTTTACATTTAAAGGACTTTCTAAAAGTCAAAAGTTGATTGCTGTCAACTTTGATGATCTTCCTCTTCATCACAGTGACTGAAATTCAGTTGTGCAGCTTTATGCCATAGCTGCTTTGGGACAATGAAAAGCTTCCTAGAGCCCCCACCCCAGGTTTTGGGAACCCCTAGAGATCCTGTCCATCCTGGGGCAGCCTTTGGGAGGAGCAAAATGGAAGGGGGGAAGATTTAAAGCTGGAAAATCATCCTAAGCATTTTATTTAGCTGTAAGTACTTCTAAATTCAGTGGAACCTAGTCCTAGTGTAAGTTTGTGAGCTTGGAGGTAATAAATATATTCAATATTAACACATGGACCTTGGCTTTATCCAGATTAAAATCTCATGAATCCCATCCTTCTCTTAGTGCCTTCTTCTCTCTGCAACCCCATCCTTCATTTGTACTAGTCTCTCTTCCTCCCACTTTGGTACTCATTTTGGTTTTCTAAGGGGTGCAGATTCCAGAATCCTCTAGCCAGGATGGCTCCCTGTTAGTGAATGTTTGGCACACACCCATCCTGAAAATGATGGCACAATTCAAAACCTGTCAATTTCTGAACTCGGGTCTTCATACAGTAGGCGTCAGTATGATTAGTGTCACAATGACGCAGAAGTCAACAGCAACAGAACGCTGATATTTGTATATGTCTTGTATCCTATATTTTAAGTCACCCTACCCCATCAATACCCCTGGTTTGGGAGCAAATCCATCTGGCTATTTCAGATATACTAATTAGAGTGCCAAGATATTTTATTATATAGCATGTAGCCTGTTTTTTTAAGGCAGACCATTCCAAACCAACCCTCTGAATTTGTTGAAAGCCGTCTGGCTATTTTTATGTGATGCAGTAACAAAGGGACATACAGGAACTTGGTTTATTTATATAGATTTTAAGCTGATTCATCACCTTTTTTGTATTAAAGGTGTGAAATGGGAGAGGAATTTTTGGCTGTTTTGGACTTCAGCTTCTAGGAACCACAGCCAATACTGTGACCACTGTTTAAGGAGCATATGATGATTGGAGTCCAAAACAGTCCTAAAGTTTCCCTACTTCTAGTTTAAAAGATTATGCTGTTTGATTTTTAGGTCATGTGGCAACTGAAACTAAGAGTAACACTTTTTCTTTTAATTAGTACAGAATATTTTGAGTATCATAGTAATATCAAAAAAGAAAAAACCCTGATTTCTCTTTCTTTTCATGTAGTGAAATTCGTCTTGTAGAGATAATAGAGAACCTCTGTGACAGTAGTAATTTTGAGTGCAACAACATGGTTGAAGAACATGAAGAACATATAGAAACTTGGTGGTTCAAATGGTAAGAAATATGATATCATGGTAGAGATACGAGAGGCTTAGGCCAAAAATGGAGTGGACTTTTCTTAGACAGATAATTAAAATTACATAAGATCCTGTTCTCAAATGCAGTTAGCTTGATAAAGCACTGCTAGTTCAACAGAATACAGATGACAGTGCAAATTCTGGACTTAGATTAAATATATGCAAGAATAATGGACAAGATGTATGGTTGCAAAGATTTTTTTAGGCAGTGAGGGTTTTATTGAATGAATCACTTTCCAAAGGCACTTCCAAAAAGTACCTGCACAAACGTAAGGTTCGGTATCGCTGTGCACTCTCCATCTCCAACCCGCTCTTGAACCATGGACAGTGTTTCACATAATGTTTTAGAGCATAGGAATCTAAGGAAAGTAGGTTCTGGAGCCTGGAAGGAGTGTAAATTGCAGTCAGGAGGGAGCAAATTCATATCTACATTTTAAAATTAGTTTTTCAGCCTGCTGGCTAAAAAAAGGACATGCAACAAAAATAATTTCTTGGACCACGTTGAGCCACCAGGACTGAGCTTTTGCAGCACCAGTATTGGCTAATGGCATGCTTTGCTGATACACCTTTTGAGAACAACTAGGTGAATGTTTCAGTGGCTTGCAAGAGATACATTCTTTTCTATCAGGGTTGAGTTAAATTCTGAGGTCTTCATTAGTGTTGTCACACTGAGCTATTAGATGCTCCTGCAATATATGTGGAAAAACATTTTAAAATATTTATAGGATGCCATTATGAACTTCTGGCTAATACCAAATGACATCTATTCCATTTGCAACTAAAGGAGACAGTTTATTTGGCTTCCAACTTTGACAGCTCCACCTGGGATCAGAAACACATGTTTGTCCTTATACACATGTTTGTATAGCTTCTGAGCCTGTGGGCATATAACTAATTCCGCAAAAGATTGGGCTGAAAATTGTTATAACTGAGCAAAAGCAAAGGATAAGGAGGAGCTGAGCTCTTTCGACACAGCATCCCACGGCTCATCAGCATGGATTTTGCAAGGAGTCCAGCTAGCTTTTCATGCCACCTTCCCTCAGAGTGCATTACTCTCTACTATATGTGACCTGAAGAATCTGCATGTTACCAGATAATTCACTGCATACATATCTGATAAAATATGCACATTTCATAAGTAGACACATATCAAACATGTTTTAGTTAGTGCAAATTCATGTGACAGAATGCCTTTTTAAAAATTCCACAGTTGTCCATCCCTCCTCTGTTCAGATAAAAACACAATAATTTATTTTATTATGTGTGTGTGCGCGCACACATGTGTATTTTTTTATTAAAAAGTTATGTACATGAATTCTGTGTTTGCTCAGAAAGTTCCTTTTTTTTTTAAACAGGAAGAAAAAGTACCCTGACTTCTTTAACTGGCTTTGTGTAGAGACCATTAAAGTTTGCTGCCCTGCTGGGACACATGGTCCAGACTGTGTCGGTAATTAAATAATACTAATAAACAGGGATTGAAATTTTTTAGAATGTCTCACCAGTTAGTCAAAAATTTTACCAGTCAGCATGACTGGACTATAGCCTTGCAATTTATGTTAACAAATTTAAACTAGGCACTTGTTCACTTTTATTTCTACGTAACAATGCGTACAAACCCAAAATAAATTGTATTACGTACACGGGAATCACTGATTTATACCCTCAGACTTGGATTGCTTTATTACCTGTGTGCCTGTGGGGTCATGAAACTTGCATTTTGAATGCCTTTCTTTTGAATGTCTCCAGCAAAAATAAAACTGAAAGCAAAAGCGCCTGGCCTCTTAAGGAGCCATGGTTCCCTCCCACCCCAGGATGTGTCCTTGTTCGGTTGAAATTGGGATCAGGGAATCTCCATATTCTCCAGCATGGGACTACTCTACATTCTCCTGCAGAGCTATATCTCTATGTGCCGCTTGAATTCTCTTCTCGTGAGAAGAGGGCAGTTTTCCTTTTGCAATGGGAGGGGGGAGGGGAGGACTGCAGGATTAGAGAGAGAGAGACAGGCTCGTCCAGCAACATTTTTCACTCATCACAGATGAGTGGACGAGTGCATTTTTCAAGCCCTGCTAATAAAGAACTGGAGTTATCCTTTAAACTAGTAGTATGGAGATGCTTTAATTATAGCTTCATACCATCCAGACTGAATTTTTCTTCAAATGGAATCTTTGTGTCTAGAGATGCAACTGGGTAGAGAGGGAGGCTGGGTTTGGCATAACTTGCATGAACTGAGATGAAATTCTCCAGGTAAATTTCTCACAGGAAAGGCACCTGGTGGCTAATTTTACTTTTCAGTCCCAGTAATAATGATGTAAGTGAAAGGTGGCTGGAATCTTTAGTGATGAAAAACAAGCAGTGCATATGCAGTAGTAGTTTCTGAGAAGGCAAACACCATAACCCTTTCAAATGTGAAAATTGTTAATTAAAAACAAGCAGGCTGGGTTATTAATTCAAGGAGACCTTGTCAGGTTGATAGTCAGACATTTTTACATTGAATTTTGAAGAAGACACTGGCTCAAGCTGGTAGACCAGAGAGATTATGCAACTGTAAGATTTATCTTGCTATTGTTTGAAAAAAAAAAAGATGCACTCAGTTAAGATGAAAATGGCCCCCAATCTCTTCCAGTAGTATTTTAGGAATGCTGAGTAAATGTTGCTTGTTACACTAATTTTTTAAATGATGATAACATTATTTAAATTGTTGTTTTTAGAAAGTAACACATTGTTCTTACTTCAAATAGTGTTATAGGTAACATGTGTAACACATTACTTTTAAGCTGTTCAACTAGTTTTATTTATGTGAAGTGTTGGAAGTTACATTTTGTGTTACTTCAGCTTGTCGTGGGGGATCCGAAAGGCCTTGCCATGGAAATGGTCACTGCGATGGAGATGGCACAAGGGGTGGTGATGGATTGTGCAGCTGTAAAAAAGAATACAAAGGAGATTTTTGCTTGGAATGCTCTGATGGCTACTACAACTCTTACAAAAATGAGACCCATTCTGTTTGTACAGGTAGGATTTGATTGTTTTTTAAAGTGGCCTGGTAGCAGTCTTAGTCCAAGGAACATACGAGTTCTCTATAGGCAAAGAAGCATCAGACTTGAGTTTTTAAAAAATCTTTTCCTCATGCTACATGACACCTGATCTTTTAAGCAAGTTGTGACAATACATCTGCATCTCAAAGGGAGAGAAAGCAGAAGTCTCATTAGATCAGAATTTGGGAAAAAGCAAAGCGAAGTGTGCTGTTTATGTACCACCCCATAGTGCTTAAAGTACTCTCTGGGTGGTTTACAATTTAATATGCAGGCTAAACATTGCCCCTCTCCTCAGCAAGTGGGTACTCAATTTGCTGACCTTGGAAAAGATGGGAGGTTGCGTTAACCTCAAGCCAGCTACCTGAATCATTTGAGATCGAACGCAGGTTGTGATCAGAGGTTTGTGTACAATTCTGCAGTTTAACCACTGTGCCACGAGGTTCCTAGGAAGCTGCTTGCTGGAAGACAACTAGCCATATGTGCTAGGGAGTACTGGGTGTTGTAGTCCAGAAATCTCTGACATACCCAAACTCTAGTGGGCATGTTTAAAGTGACTTATTGGATTGCATGCTAAGCTTTTGTAGATGACGGTAGTATTGAACATGTGTTCCATAATGTAATTATGCATCAGCTTTTCTGTTATGCTTTTATATTCAATACATTGAACCTAGATTCCAGTTTCTCTTCAAATCATATTCTCCTATTGAACCTGAATAGGAAACTACCTACTCCAGAAACTTCCTTCCCATGTAGAATATTCGTGTTAGGGCCTGGGCCCTCCTCTTTCATGAAGAAAGAATTCTGAAGAATTCTGAGTTTTGCTTTGTCTTAACAGCTTGCCATGATTCATGTAAAACATGCACAGGGGAAACTAATAAGGACTGTAAGGACTGTAAAGACGGATGGATCAGAAATGAAGAAGCTTGTATGGGTGAGTAGAACTACCTGATATTAAACTGTTCACACTTAGTGCTCATTTTGGAAATGGGCTTTTAACAGGGCTGTGTTATAATGTCTTGCCATTACACTGCAATGCAGTGCTTTGGTGGTTGACTAAACTAATTTTTAGGATAAAAGGTACACGAATGCTGAAAGTATCAAATGATCTGTGCTTTCATTCAAGGGGCAAAATGTAAACCTACGGCAACATAAATGTGCTGGATGTTACACCCAGCAGCAAGGAATTTCACAGTCAGTTACACATATCCAGAACAACTAATGCACCTGTGGAAGTGCTTTGTGTATAGCACTTTTGCCTCCTCACTAGCGCAGCTGTCATGGGCACAATCTTGAGTTGCACATGTGTGGTTGCACAACAGGATTTTTGCCAGTGAATCATGTAAAGCCATGGTTCGTGCATGCCCCTAGTATGCCATTTTTCCATAATAGGTGGTACATGGGGTGCTCAAACTGAACATGAAATTGTTGGCGTGGGGCCAACTCCAAAGGCTTGATACGGCGTTTGCCTCTTCAAAAGCTTGGAGTCATATTTGGATAGTGAAGCTTCCAAGAGCACTCTGTTAAGGAAAACAAACCTTGGAGCCCAAGATAACAAGTTACACAGAGTCTCTTATCTGGTAGCTTCAAATCCTCCCCTTAATAAGCAGAGTAAAGACGCAGATGTATGAGAAAATGCACGGAGAGAGTTCTAATAAGACTTATAGCATAATATATTAGACTTGGTCAGACATATATACATGGCAATATATACATTGGCATAGATATCTCAGAGCAACATAATATTCACAGAAGTAAAGTAATGACCACCAGACTCACAACTAAGTGGCGAAGTGCTGCTCTCATTCTCCTGCTTAAATAGTGAGAGCAGCCTATCACTGCAGACATGGCAGCTGAACATGTTTAACAAGCATTACCTAAGCTTGTCCCATCTGTATGCTATCAGTCATCCATTGGCTTGACGTTACAGACATGACTTTGCATTCTTTACTACAATATTAAATTTAACCCCTTGTTCACTTAAAGGAACAAATCCTGACAGAAATGTGGAAGCACACAATTGCAACTTAAAAGTTACAAAATCTATGAATAAATTCAAATAAAAGTCAACAACATAATAATCATATCATAATACAAATGAATTAATAATAATTGTGTGCCATCAAGTCAGTTCTGACTTATGGTGATTATTTTCAGGGTTTTCTGTATAGAGTACTTAAAGGGTGGTTTACCATTCCCCCCCTTCTCCGGGCGTCCTTGGACTGTGCAGCTTGCCCAAAGCCACACAGGCTTGCTCTTTTGGGATGCACAGTGGGAAATTGAGGCAGGATAGCGATACAGTAAATAAGTAGCATAATCCACCTTTAATGTGATCCTAAAAGCAAGATCAAAATTAACAACAACAAAAAACCCTATGTTCAACCTTGTTTCATGACATTGCAGCAACCTAGTTTAAATATAGTTAGAAATCCCAGGAGCAAGGTCTTCTAATCTGCTTAAATTTTTCACAGATGGCTTTGCTATGGTGCCAAAAAGTCACAGCAATAAAGGGGCAATGTTGGGAAATGGCAATAGTGGTAATTCTTCTGTCCATGCTTAATCTGCATTCTGATAAGCGTTTACCTCTTGCCTTAAAACATGTATTTTAGATAAAGAGGGCACCTTTTGTGGAGGCCATGTGGAATGCAGTGCTTCTGGACGCATTCACCTTCCTTTGTATTCTGATCCCCACCACTACCTTCCTGGCATATTTTTTGATCTAGTTTAAACTTGGTTTGTCTCAAAACTGGAATCTAAAATCTATTTCAAACCTATGCCAGTTTGGACATAATGAGAAATATGGCCTGTCAAACCCAACAGGTAGACTGGAAATCAGAGTAGAAAAGCCCAAGATAAAACCATGGTTTTCCTATTACATATGAATTGATCTGGTAGGAGTGGTGTTGATGGGTAAACCCAATGTATTTAAAACTGTTCTGCTTTCTCTGAGTCATAGGAGTAGTATAATTCCCTTAGCCCAGGACCCAGGTTTTGTGCACCTCTGGATTGATCAGGTGTTTTCTAATGACTGCTCCCCCTTGCAGTCCCTTAAAACTTGCTCTCGAAGGCTGAAAGCATCACTCGATGTATCATAAGCAATGGGAAAATAAAATCAGTGGTCCTTCCTCTTTTCAAGTGTTTTTTCCCCCCATTCATATGGTTGTACTAACTTAATTTGTGATTCTTTCTTTCAGATGTGGATGAATGTGCTGTTGACGAACCTCCTTGCAGTACTGACCAATATTGTTTAAACTCAGATGGCTCTTTCTCATGCAAAGGTTTCCTTTCTCTGTATATATATTTAACTTAGTTTTCATGTTTAATTTGGAAGGTTCAATTTTTAAAGAATATGCAAAGATTCTGGAGACTAAAATGAAATTAGATTTGCTGCATGAAAGAGATTGACTGGCTCCAAAAATGTTTGCAGAGAGCTTTATTTTTAATTTCACAAGTGTGTGGGATAACCTGTTACATTTCCTCCTCCTTAAACATTTCTTGGATATTCTTTCTATTCCTTAGCTTGCAGTGTGACATGGTAGCTGTGCATTTTAACTAGATTTTTTACTTGCACTCATACATCAACCCAGATGTCATTTTCTTGTTAATGTTCCTTTTTGTGCCTGAGTAAGAGTTCATGGAGAAATGTAATCTGTAAACTCTTGCTAAGTGTAGATGCACGGTGGCAGGGGAGAATCTCCATATGCTGGAACCCAGCCTATGGAAAGTCAAAATCCTAGCTTGCCAGAACCTACCTGAAACCTTGCACCCATGAGAGAGAGGAGGCCGTGCTGTGGATTGGAGAGAACAGCAAGGATTTCCTGGCAAGCTATTTATATCCTTGATCTCTAATGAGACAAGTGTGTGTGTGTGGATTTGCTTATTACAGGTTCTCTGCATGCTGGATAGCATCAGAGTGCATGGCCACACTCTTAATGTTATTGGGTCTTTGGTTTAAGTGCCTCACAAATGATGTTCCCCATTTTTCATCTGAGGCTGACGCTCTCTAGAGCCCCTAAGAGTGCTAGCTGAGAGCAGATCATCCCCTGCTTCCCTCTCACCAATGTAAAAAGTAGAGGGGAAAGTCCCCCACAAAGAGTCCTCTGCTTGCTCTTTGAGCTGGCACTGATGACATCATGGAGATGTGGCCACGCCCTACCATGGGGAGCTTGCCCATGCTTGTAATATTGAGCTCATCAAAGGCTTGGAAAATTCAGCCTCACCCCATCCTATTTAATTCCCCCCCCCCATTACAACCTACATTATAGTGTGTCTCAACAATTGTAGCTGCAGAAAGTGCTTCAGCTGCTGTAAAAATAATAGTCAAGAGTATCTGTGTAGTAACACTACATTAATTTTGTGTGTAACCTTTTCATGAGATACAGTAGTGAGCAGATGAAGGGAAACTTATGTGAGACACCAGCTCCGAATTTCTCTCAAACTTTTCAAGGAAAAATAATGGGCCAAATACTTCATTGTGAGCCCCCTTGAGACTATTATTTTGGGGAGCCTAAAATAGAGACATTATAGGATGAGGGGGGAAAGGGAATAGAACGAGAGACTGACCTTCAATGAAGTCCTAGAGAGAGGGCACCCATTTTGGTGAGAGTGGTAAGAACACGGTGATGTGTAGGGAAACAGAAGCATTAGATGTTTATGACAAATATTCTTTTATCTACAGTTGTCTTGGAACATTGGCTGAAATTGGGATGTATCTGTGTTCTTACATACTTAAGTAATCAGTGATACAGATAGAAACCTAAAACATTAAACTGCAGAGAACTTGGTATGAGATATGTTTCCCTGGCAGTGCTGTCCAAGTTACTGTTACTGTCTTTTATAACTTTGCTTCAACCATATGTGCAGCAGTTGCTTTGCTTGTGTATGAGCATGCATAAAGCACATTTCCTGTAATGAATTTAAAGGATAAAAATTGTTCATTTTTCAGCGTGTGATATTAGCTGTTTGGGATGCACAGGAGAAGGACCCAGCAAATGTAAAGCCTGCATATCAGGCTATGAAATGAAAGATGACAAATGCACAGGTTAGACTTTTGCATTGTATTTATATAGTCATAATTAAATTATTTTGTGGCTCTCAGTCTTTTCACAGCTCAAAATAGTAGCTCAACCCTAGCCCTCAACAGCCATACATTGGCTGCTATCCTGTTGCACAGCTCTGTCTTCTGCCTGTGCAGTGGGAATCATGTCATCAACCGTGACAGATGGCTGCTGATTAAAGGCTTTCTTTTGTGATCTTAGGGTGGCTGTGGCTTCATTGCATTTAGTTTGAGGCATGTGCACCCAGTTGTTGCACAGGCGGAGCTGCACAGCAGCATTTCAGCCATTTAGTTCTGCTTCGGAGTGCCACTCAACTGAGAGTGGGATATGTAGCTATGTTTTGGGCTTTTTGTAGAAATAATAATAATAGCTCAAGATCACATAGAGTTAATGCAGTTATCAGTTTGCAAAGCTTGTGTCTTGATGCATGTAATACTTTGTAGCAGATATTAAAAGATGGTTGCAGACTGAGTAAAGTAGTTTATATTTTGCAAAAATTGTTTCAGCCAACTATTTATAAGTAAATCAAAGTTCAATACCAGTCTAGAGAATTTGGAGGAGGCTCCTCTTTTTCTTTACAACTATTCCTTTGGCTAACTTAGAAAGGCCCTTAAGAGGACATGCAACAGTAATGGTAGCCAAGTGAATTCCGATGAAGTGGGCTGCAGTCTACATCACCTTATGCCAAACAGAGCATGTTAGTCTCTTGCACAACTACCCTGCCCTCATAGAAATTTTTGTAATAGAGTCGTTCCTTGTTCATTCAAAAAGCTGTGGTTGTACATGGCACTTCAATCTTCTTTACCATATATTTTTCATAGATGTGGATGAATGTACATTGTCTGAAAAAGTGTGTGTAAGAGAAAATGAAGACTGTATTAATACTCCAGGTGGTTACAAATGTGCCTGCTCAGAGGGCTTTCAAGAGAAAGATAGTGTCTGTATTCCAGCTGTAAAAGCAGGTGAGTGTATTCTGAACAGAGTTTGGAAAGACTTAAGTTGTAAGTTCCAGTTCACCCAGAAAACTCACAGGTGCTGTTATGCATGTCACCCTTTCACTTTAACTTACTATTTAACAGGCTGCTTCTACAGGGTAAAGTGTATGCATGTAAAAGGGTTGAAGATAAAGGGGGGGGGGAGCAGGAATCATGCATATTTACCCACATTCCTTAAAAGGTGGATAAAAATGTCATAATCATTGTAAGTCTCTCCCTTGCTTTCTTTTTCCTCAGAAGATAGCTGATATGAAAATAATTTATGATGGGTTTCTGTAGTGCAGAAACTACAATCTCAGTGTGTTTTTAGCCAGAATAGCTTCTTGCAATTAGGTGTCTGATGGAAGATAGATATACATGTCTTCCCCAAGCTAGCACCCTTCAGAATAGTTATAACTTTAATCTCCTCCAAACAACAATATGGCAACTTGTATCAAATCCATTTTAAGAGCAGCCAGTTGAGGAAGGCTGGAGTGGTATTTTGCAAGCATGAAGGGCTTACCTTAGAATACTTTCCATGCAAAGGGTGTAGATGCTTAAATCTAATTAAGGCTAATTTGTTTTAACAGACGATACACCAGCTAATGTATCTTCATCTGATGTTCACGAGGACTTATGAACTACATTCCAAGATGAGTGACAGTGATGTCTAACCCTTAAGTTATTGGACTGAAAAGCCACTACATGAGATAATATGTAAATGGTATTACATAAGGGCAGGTTGCCAGTGGATGTCTCTTTGGAAACAGAGGGTGAACTGCCCTTACAACTGCATTTCTTTTTTAAATGTAAACAATTGCTACTTTTTAATATTGCCATTAAATTCTCCTAATAGTAGAAGTGTCTGGCAACAAACAAAAAAAAGTTACAAAAGCTTTTCAGTGCTTTTGATTAAATTGAACTGTGAGTTGCCCAGTTAACCACTAATTCCTTGTGGGACAAAGGAAAATAAAATAAATTGGGAAACAAAATGCTCTTGGATGTAAACAACATTTCTATGACTAAAACTTGTCTTTTCGATACTAGTAATGGGAGGTTTTATTGGGGGAAGGGGATTGGAAAATACTCTTTGTGTAAATGAAAACTGAATGTCAGGTGTGACATTAAATAAAGATTTATTTTGGCTGCTTTGTATTCCATGTGCCTTGTTTGCCAGTATATGTTGAATGGATGGGGCAGTTGTAGGTAGGTACACTTTTATGTACATCATTGCTCTTCTCTACAGAGATTAGCTGATATGGAATAAAGAAATGAACATAACTGCTTCTTTAGTCTTCAGGTAGAAGGTCATTTTTCTTTCACTCAGTTTCAAGTTTCAGAGTTTTAGGGGATAGTGTAAATTTCCTGGATATTGTATTTAGTGTCTCATGAATTTGATTTCTAGATTTGATATACCAGAAATACCAAGAATAATATTTTAGTGAAGTACCTTGTTGTCCAGTAAAAGGGTAGATTTAATTTCAGATATATTTATATTCCTTCAGAGCCGTCTGTTGGTAACTGGAAAGTGAAGTTGAGTAAAAGAAAGCTGCACCAAGCCATCAAAGATACATCCTCCTTCAAGGAAAGTGTGTGTGTAAAACCTCCAGCTTAAATTTTGAGAGAACTAGTGTGATACTGTTGTAGACCTATAATACACAATACATCATAGTATTATATGATTTTTTATATATGTATGCTGGTTTCAAGAGCAAGCAGAATCCTTTAAGCTGTGCACATGCTGCCTTCTGTATTGAATCATTCTGATGTTCGTTCGTTCTTTATTTGTATCAGAGCATTGCACAATTCAAAATCTTCGGCACACATGAAAAACACTTCTCCCTTCAATAATGCTGGATTTAGGGGCACTGAACCTCTGGGTCGTTTGAAATCTGTGTATTTATTTATTTATTTATTTATTATTAGATTTCTATCCCGCCCTTCTAGACAGGAGTCTATTCAGGGCGGCTCACAATATATTGTGCACAAAACGGATTTAAAAACAACAATTAAAATCTACAATAATAATATAATCAAGATGGGAAGATAACAACAAAAAACCAAGAAAAGTGGAAATCAAGTATTGGCAGGAGGGAAGGCCTGCCTGAAGAGCCAAGTTTTTAATTGGCTCTTGAAAACACCCAGTGAGGGTGCCAGGCAGATATCTGGCGGCAAGCTGTTCCAAAGTCGAGGGGCCACTGCCGAGAAGGCCCGGTTTCTTGTTCTTTCTTTCCGGGCCTCTCTCGGCGTCAGGCCCCTCAGCCTCGAGGTCCTAAACCGTTTAGGGCTTTGTATGTCATCATTAACACTTTGAAGTCAATGCGGAAACGAATGGGCAGCCAATGCAAAGCAGCCAGAATGGGAGAGATATGCTGGAATTTTCTCGTTCCACTAAGTAATCTGGCTGCCGCATTCTGCACCATTTGAAGCTTCCGCATCAATCTCAAAGGTAGCGCCACGTAGCGCGCATTACAGTGGTCTAATCTCGAGATTACAAGTGCATGGACCAGAGTGGTGAGGGCCCCACCATCAAGATAGGGACGCAGCTGGGCAATCCGCCACAGATGGTAATTGGCGGAGCGGACCACTGACGCCACCTGGGTTTCCATGGTGAGCACCGGGTCCAGATGTACTCCCAAGCTGCGAACCTCACTCTTCGTGGTGAGAGTCACCCCCCCAAAAGAGAGGGAGTTTCCCAAGCCACCAATGGAGGGGCCACCCACCCTCAGGACCTCCATCTTGTCCGGGTGTATAACTCTTATGCCCTCAAAAACATAACTACAAAATATAAACAGTTGATTAACACACACCGTTCTTCCTATCGGGGTTTTCTTCCATAGCATTGATAATCCTTTCCATACAGTACTGTGTGTAATAAGCCTTAAAGGTCTTTATGACCCCCTGACCTAAAGGCTGAATTAGAGATGTTGTGTTCAGGGGCAAGTAGACCACTTCAATCTCTTTGATGTTGAACCCATAGCACAGTATTTATTGCATACTTATTGAATATTTATTTAATTGAAATACTTAACAAACAAACAAAAAAGATCTGTGTACTGTATAACCAAAACCATCCTGCTCAGACCCGTGCAGTTCAAGGGAGAAGTGTATAGGCAAAATCAAAAACTGGTTAAAATGTCAAAACAATCAGACTGTTTTTGACCAGAAGCAGTCAGAGCTTGAGATGTGTGCAGAAACTTTTCCTCAGCTTCAGCCATCCAGGGGGTTGGTGTCCATGAAGGGAGGCGGGTTTGGTGCTGTTCCAGAGCAGTGCCTCTGGAAGTAAAGGACTTGCCAGCTGCATGCCATTGCCCAGTCGATGTCCGAGTGTACTCACAATGCTTTCCCACTCTTCAGGGAGCTCCTCCTCTGTCCCCTGAAACATTCTTCTGAATGTTACTGTACACACACTCGGGACGCCTTGCCTTAGTTCTTTGGGTGCTTGATGGTTGGCATATACCTTTACCTTTCTCCATGCTGAAGATGCAGCTTATGACCTAGGACCACCACCTCATCATACAGCAGTCCTTTTCCACGCTATTTTTCTTGCCCCATTTTTAAAGGTGAATCTCGCAAATGGGATCTTGGGATGGTTGTGTGGAGACTCAACATGTTACTATATAGATCAGAACTTGCAAGCTGAATCTTTCATGTTAGAGGATTGTGATGTGCTGGATAAGTGGATGTTGAGTGTACTGCATGAGTACTGAACTGCTTTATTTGTGAACATGTGCAGACTAACTGCAGAGGTGTATGCACTTAAGTCGAGTCAGTTTGTTCATATCAGAAAGGTGAACACTGATTTTTTAAAACTTCTGTTTTCCATTCAGCAATCCTAGTGTCACATGTGCTATGTTTTTTTTCCTGTAGCCTTCAAGTGGGTAATGTTCCCATTTGGGAAAAACATCCATTAATAAACTGGGGGAAGAACAACACCTGAAAGTACCTCTCTTCTGTTTTAACAGGCTGTAGTGTAGCATTTGAATGTTTTCACTTTCAGCCACAAGAGGGCATCTTTCAGTTGCTGCAAGTACAGCTGAAAAACTGAGTCAGCAATATTAATTTAGGATGTCTAGTACCACAACCAAAGAGAAACTAAGGGTATTGCCTTTTAGTACTGAGAGAATCATAATTCAGGTAAAGCAGAATACCTTCTGTATGTTGTGTCTACTTTCGCCTATTGCATTAAAAATAAGGTTCTATTGGGAAGTTTGTTCCCATGGTAATTGCACTCTTACTATTGCATCCCTTTCCTGCATTTTCCCTGCAAATAATCAGTGTGACTGAGGCTAAGATGAACATTCCTTTAGCAATGCATGATCAGTGCGAATTCAACATAGCAAGGCCCGTAGAAATATGCAAATTGACTTTGAACAGAACATTTTCTATGTGTACGCTGTCTTTGAATTCTTTCTCTAGTGTGAAAAACGAAGAGACCATATAAATGATGTTCTCAATCTGCATCTGAGAAGAACCTTCCACAGCTGGAACTTTCATCACGGCAGTTCCAATTACCAGAGAAATCACCTGCTGGGGAGGGGAAAAGCGGCTTCCCTTTTCAGCAGTGATCATGGTGGTTCCTCCCTCTTATTCTTGCTTGGCTTATGAGAACATGTGGTTTCATGCAGGCACATACACAATACAGAGGGTTCTTTGTCGCTAGTGTCACATGTGCTGTGTTTTTTTCTAAGACTGAGGGGCTAATGTTCCCATTTGGTAAAACCATCCATTTAATAAACTGGATAAAAAAATCTAGCATGGTTATGACTGGTTGCTACTCAACATCAGATAGCAAAACATTAGGCTGGACCACCAAGTGAAGAGAAATATTGAGTATCTAGAACCTTCCTGCTTTCTCCTTGCTACGATTGCATGCGTCCTCTCCGTTTAAAAGATAAATACAGTGATGCCTCGCAAGACGAAAGTAATTTGTTCCGCGAGTAGCACCGTATTGCGAAATTTTTGTCTTGCGAAAGCGCGGTTTCCCATAGGAATGCATTGCAATGCATTCCTATGGGAAACCTCGCAAGATGAACGAATTATTTTCGGCTTGCGAGGCATCGCTCTTGCGGGAAAAAAAATCGTCTTGCGAAGCACGGCCATAGGAAAAGTCGTCTTGCGAGTCACCACAACAATCGCAAAACGCTTTCGTCTTGTGCGTTTTTCGTCGGGCGAGGCATTCGTCTTGCGAGGCACCACTGTAGTGAGAAATTAATAATTTGGCCACCCAAGAAAAGTTGCAGTTTTCTTGACCACTGCCAGACTCTAAAACTCCCTGCCAGGGGAAACTAAGTTAACTCTCTTCCTGTTGTTTTTCCATTACCAGCAGGAGTCTTTGGCATTTGACTTTGAGCACCGTGCAAAGGGGTTTTTAGGTGATGCATTTTGGTGATGCATTTTGCCTTAAATTGTGTATTCACATTTGTATCCTTCTGTTCATTTTTACTTTTTCATTGCAAATCATTCAGCTTTATTGCAAGCTACTTTCCATCCTATTCTTTGGAAAAATATAAATTAAATTGATATGAATGGTTTGATTTGTAGATCAAATAAATGAAATATGTCAGTGGCTGAAATCTTGTTCTTTAGCATAGGAAGTTGCAACTAGAGTAGTCCCATTTGAAACAATGGAATTTATGGAGGCATTGACTCACCAAATTCCCACTGATTCAATGGGCCTACTCTAGTGCAAAGTACTGTGCTAAACAGGAGAAAATCAAGGTATAAGCAAGAACTTTGTCTACTGGGAAAATCCACAGGGGGGGTAGGAATTTCTTGTATTCTTTGCTAGTGCTCAATGCCCTTTGCAGAGTGGTATGCTTTCAATTGTTCAGCATAAACAAGGCAGAAAAAAATAATGTTGGAAGCAGTTACCATTCAATCCTTTAATGATTCCTAGGACAGGTTTTCCAGACACTTGAACCAAAACAAAAGATTTGTCGCAGAGTACTGTAATGCTAAATTTAGTTCCCAGTGTGGTGTAGTAGACAGAATGACAGATTAGGGCTCTAGAGACCAGGGTTCGAATCCCCACTCAGCCATGACAATTCACTGGGGTAGTAGAACTGATAAAACCACTCCTTAAAAAAATATTTCACTTTCCTTGAAAACCCTGTTAGGGTTGCTATAAGTCAGTTCAACTTGACAGCACTTATCAGCAATGCTAAATGTATACCTAATTGACATTCAGATGCAAAGAGGTTTTTTTTCTCCCATGGGAAGTCATAATTCCGCCATAATAAAATGCCGGGTGTACTAGCTTCAACGAACCCTTTGCATAATTTTAGTTGATTAGCTGTAGATGGAGAAAGGATACTCAGCATTCCTTAGTGGGTAAAATGAGCATTCCTTCTTTTGAGTAATTTAAACCATGCATCGAGCTGCTTTTGTTTTCTTTAAGGAACCTTATCACAAGGAATGGCCAATGATATGAATCAAATTCACCACTGTTAAATATCCAGAGGGGAAAAGTATGCATAGAGCTAGCTGGATGCAGAGAGAGCTAAGGCTGAACATACATTTTTCAAAGAGATCTGCATTGCGGTTTCTTCCAGCAAAAGAAGAGCAAATCAAACCCCCTTTTTTCTTTCTCTTTTGAATTGGCAATATTTTTGGCAGGTAGAGCAGTGGCTCAGTGGCTTGCCAGCATTTCCTAGAACACTTCAGAAATTTGAATTTATTGCCAGGGGGCCTAGGCTGAACACATAATATACATGTCCTGTTCTTTCAGTATGTGCACACACCCCTTTCTCTATGTGTTTCTTACAAGTTTAAGAAACTAAATATTAAAAAGACAAAGAAAAGCAAAATGCACAAACTTCCTTCTAAAACTGCTTTGGTGTCATCGTTTTTTAAAGTGTTTCTTTTATTTATTTGTTTGTTTTTCTTCCTTTCTTAAATGCCTCCATACTTTTTCTTAGTCTGCAGAAAACTGGTGTTTTTCTACAGTTTTTGGAGACTGGAAAGAAAGTATTAGAGAGCAGATTTCCTTTCGATAATTTTGTGTCTCTTAGCACAACCCTGAATAATGGCGTTCAGTGAAAAACTGGTCAGTTTCTAGTCCTTATTACTGCTAGAATAATACTTCCTGGGATAGGAGATTTCTGCAAAGTTCCTTCAATTATTTGATACAATACACTGCACACTAAGGTTCACAAATGCTAAAATATAAATGATTTTTAGAAAATAGAAATAAAATACTGCATAAGCTTTTCAAGCCTTAAAATGTACAGTATTTCCCCCACATTCTTTAGGAAATACATATATATTAACTGTGATTTTCACTTGCTCCCCTCCTTCGTGGTTACATTTCCATATTTCTCATAGGCTTGTGTACAGTAAGGGATGAATAGAATCCTGCTTATGCAGGGAAATAGTCTGGGATCTTTCCCATTGCTGGTAACCAGCTATGCTCCTTCAGTAATGTTCCCAAGAGCTTGGGGTCCACCTCCAGAATAGTGTGTGATGGTGTTACAGGAGCTATAGCAGAGTGGAAAAATCAGGAGAATTCAGCAAGTTACCTTGTGGGGGGGAAAAGAGCAAGCTTTTGTATTCACAAAAGCTATTGCTAGTTTTGAGCCAGTGTTGTTAGTTAGGTGTTCTCTTATTTTCAGGGTGGGGGGAACCTGTTTTACTTCAGAGTTTGAAAAAAGTATTCATGAAAAACCATTCGTTAGTGTTCCAAGTCACAGGACAAGAGATAGGTTCTGTCGTAATTGTGATTTTTTAAAAAACTTCATTTCCTTTTTTCATAAAATAGTTGAAAACATCTGAATGCTACAAGCTGTTGGGTTGTCACGACCTCACTGGGTAACCAAGGCACCAGGCAAACCAGCACTTGAAGTCTAGTATTTCTCCACAATTTAGTGAGGCAACTTCCTTAATCCCTGTCAAAGTAAGGAAAAGTTACAGTTACTCAGCAAAAGGAATGAGTGAATATTTCATTAGTTACAATTGTGAGACGATGTAGCTGTATCTTAGCTATTGGGAAAAGGAATAATTATAGAGATGGACATGCACCAAAAAAACACCAAAAAACCAGTAGTTCGTGGTTGGTTGTGATAGTTTGTGGCTACCAATGAACCATCACGAATCCCCCAAAGAACAAAATGGTTTGTTTTTTGGGTTTGTGCCGGGGGAGGGGGGATGTTCTGGAAGGGAAGCCCAGCTCGCTGTCTCTGAGGATGGTGGCAGAGGAGGTGGAGGCAGCAGGACAAGATAGGAAGGCAGTGGGGGCAGTAGGAAGAGCCAGGTGGGCATCTGTTTTGCTGAAGCAAAATGAAACACCAAGGGGGGGGGGGTAATGTTTGGCACTTTGTTTTGCTTTGGCAAAACAGGATCCCTCAACCAGGTCATGAACCAAACCACAAACCAGCCCAATTCATTGGTTTTTTTTCTTCTGGTTTGTGGTTTGGTTAGTACCCATCCCTAATTACAAGTAAGCATTTAACTTGTATCCAGTTACTTCCTGTTTTTGTCTTTTACCTCCTGGTGTTCTAGCCCAGCGGTCCCCAACCTTTTTGGAACCGCGGACTGGTTGGGGGGGCTCCATGTGCGGGGGGCAGGGGCACCCCCGTGCTCGCGGGTGGGCATGTTGCACTCGCAGGCATGCACACTCGCGCGACACCCCCCCGCGAGTGTGACACCCCCCCACGAGCGCGACACGCCCACCGTGCGGGCGGGGGGGCAGAGATCCGTCTCCGTGGCCCAGTACTGGGAAGCCCACAGACTGGCACCGGGCTGCAGACCAGGGGTTGGGGACCCCTGTTCTAGCCTATACCTTTCTTTGCCCCTAACCTAATGTAGCCAATGATAAGAATTTATGGGAGTTACAGTCCAAAAAGTGCAGGAAGCCCAAGGTTAACCTTTCCTCTTCCACAACAGATGGCAACTGAGAACCCAAGAGACACTGGGCTAATTAAGAGTGGGCTAATTATGATTTCTAGTGTGGTGCTGTTGATAGAGTGATGGACTAGGAGAGAGCAGGTTTCGTATCCCTACTTGGCCGTGGAAACTCACTGGAGAAGTGGATCTGGGAAAACCACTTCTTAAATATTTCACTTACCTAGAAAGTCCTATTAAGGTTACTATAAGTCAGTTCTGACAAAACAGCACAGAAAACATACAGGATTAAGATTACTAAATGAAAAAAAGAGCCCACGCTAAAGCAGGGCTGGGGAAGGAATGGCCCTCTAGATGTTGCTAGATCACAAACCCCATCATTCCTCATGTCTGGCTATGTTGACTAGGGTTTGCTGGGAGGTGGAGTCCAAAAACCATATAAAAGTACTGACATCTTCTCTACCTGTGCTGTACAGCTACCCTACCTATGGAATAGTCTCCCAACAGAGATCCGACTGGCACCCTCGCTGGGTGTTTTTAAAAGCCATTTAAAAACTTGGCTCTTTAGGCAGGCCTTCCCTTCAGTCAATAACTGATATCTATTCTTTGTTTTATAATCACTCCCATCTTGGTATTAATCTAATCTAATTGTTTAAAAATTATGATGTTTTATGATTTTGTTATATAATGATGTTTTTATGATATTTGTAAGCCGCCCCGAGTAGACTTTGTCTAGGGGGGCGGGGTAAAAATCCAATAAAATAAAATAAATAAAATAAATACCTCTTTCTTCTGTTGCACAAATTGCCATAGCTCACTATTAAAGAAGGAATTGGGCTTGGTCATGATGTCGTTTGATCTAGCTGTCCAAAGATGGAATCCCTTTAATCTTTCAATAACATATTTTTTCATGTTTTCATGTTTTATGAACCCTTGTAATGCTTAGATCATACCAGCTTCTTTTCTGAAGGTCTATTATCTTTTGTATATGAATAACAGTACAATCAGATAGCACTCTACGATGAGTATATAATGGTTTGGCAGTGCCTCACGTGAGAGTAAAAGGCAAACCTGAAGTTACATGTTCAACCACCTGGACCAAGAGAAAGGGGAGGAAGATTGCCATATGTCATAATACACAGTGTGAGTTGGTAAATCTTGCTGTTCATGACGTTGTGACCTGATCCATTTGTTATTAAATGGAAATATGACTTGGCATGACATGACAGAGCTGTGAAGGCACTTGGGACTGTATTATAGTGGGGTTAGATGTATTTGATGTTCTCACTTTGATCTTATGTGTAATCAATGCATTTGAAGTTCAGAACCTGAATACACATCTTGAGTAAACAATACCAGTTCCCTGACCTTTTGATCTGCAAAATAACTCATTCATGCACAATTCCACACTAGTCTTGGCTCTGATCAGAAAAAATAGAATAAAATGAAATGCTCTTTTAATTTAGGGAGCTTTCTTTCCTTACCATTTACTGCCAAGTATCGGATGAAGCAGTATGTGGACCGTGGACCGAGAACTCCCAGAAGTACAAGCAGGATTTCGAAGGGGCAGAGGAACTAGAGACCAAATTGCTAACATGCGCTGGATTATGGAGAATGCCAGAGAGTTCCAGAAAAACATCTACTTCTGCTTCATTGACTACGCAAAAGCCTTTGACTGTGTTGACCACAGCAAAATATGGCAAGTCCTTAAAGAAGTGGGAGTGTCTGACCACCTTATCTATCTATATGTGGGACAGGAAGCAACAGTTAGAACTGGATATGGAACAACTGATTGGTTCAAAATTGGGAAAGGATCATGGCTGTCCCTCTGCTGTCTTCCCCAGCTTGTTCCTCTTATGATGTGGGTGGGCAGCACACCTTCTCCGGCTCTTTCTTTCAGGGCTAGGGCTTCTTGCGGGGGAGGAAGGTACCACTCTGAGTGCTGTCCATGTTTTTGTGATGGAGCCAAGCAGGAGGATGCAGGAGGCGCTGCTTGGACTGCCTCCTCTTTGTGAGATGCTAATATATTATAAAAGTGTCATACGGTATATGACATTTCTTTATTGAATCTGGGAAAGAGAAGGTGCTACTATTACAAAACTGTGCCTTTTAATTTAACAACAACAACAACAACAACATGCCTTCCGTCAGTTCCAATTTTTGGTGACCATTTTCAGGGTTTTCTAGGTACAGAGTACTCAGAAGTAGTTCACGGTTCCCTTCTTCTGGGAGTGTTTTGGAGCTGTGCTGCTTGTCCAAGGACACACAGGCTGGCTCTTCCTTCAGAAGGCATAGGGTAGAATTGAACTTCCAGTCTCTGGCTTCTCAGACAGGTTCTCCAACTCACTGAGTTTTCTGGCCATGTGTAAAGTATTTTTAATAATTTTTACTAATATAGTAAACTGTTTATTTGACACAGAATGGAAGGAGGCTGTGTGAAAGATGCTTACTCATTTCGCTTGCTCATTCTTTCTCTTTGAACCCCCTGGAACATAACATGAATTATTCATCAATCTGTGGAAAAATAAATATCATGTGAAGTTAAACAAAAGCCACACAGCTGCATTTATTCCATTGCAATTAAGTCAAATGTTTCTACTGGCTTTGTATAAAGATCCATCATTGTACCAGAAAACAAATTTGGTGGTTTTAAGGGATATCTAGATAAAACTTGTCTTCGAAATGACTTCCTGGAGTGTGCAAATCTGCAAATCTAATCTGGTTTATTCACCCACCTCTGCAGCCAGATTGCTGAAGTTTGAAGATAAAAGATGTCAACATGCCTGCAGACAAATTCACCATGGGTGGGTACTTTACCACAGCTGTAAGAAAACTCACAATAAAAGGGGGGGGGGGATGCCCTCCTGGCCCCCTCCTGTCTCCTTCTGCTTCCAGGAAGAAATTTTCATTTTTCATTTTTTTATAAGTGATTTAGTGCATCAGTGCTGCCCTAATACAGTGGGGGGGGGGGGGGGGAAACCTTCCACTTCTTCTGTCCCTCTACTGATCAGAGGAAGCATTTACTTTACCAATATCATGAAATGGCTTTCTTCTTAAGCTACTTCATGATATGGGAAGTTGAAGAGGAAGGAGCCAAACCAAACAGGGTTGCTTGAGGTGTGTATGCCATTTGGCTGCAAGGATCACATGAAATGGCATACCAGGTCTTAAGCAACCCGATTTAGCACACCAGCCCACTCGAAGTGAGCCCATGCAGACAAGTCTTAACCTCACCTCTCATACTCTGCATTCCTTGCATATCGATGGCAGGATATAAAGAAATATAGTAAAAGGTGCTTAAGAGAATAAAAACCCACCAACCCTAATGTAATGGAGACCATGTAACACCATTCACATAGACTTGGAGCAGAAAGATAGCTGAAAATGAGTATTAATTGCTATGTTTTTTTCTTCAGTTTGTTGATTGTTAATGACATGTCACTGCATTCAAGTATATACAAAATGTGCGGGAGATGGGGAGAGCGCCCATGAGAAAATTACACAAACACCCAAATGCTGCCAAAAAATGGGACATTTTGGCTACTCTTCATGATATTAAAATAAACTCTTTTAAACAGTGCCACTGAGAGCTGTAAGAACCTTTAAAAAAAAAGGTCTGGGTAATCAGACAAACATACGTGGGTAAAATTTAAAATAAGAAGACAGATACTTAAAAAATCTAAGCAGCTGTCATGGTGACCAGAAGGGTGTGAAATGTAGACAAATGTACCATCTGAAAGAGATGCAAGTAAAGTTACAACAGATCGTGAGCATCTGTCCTGCGAAGGTTGTATATTATTCAGAGAAAATGGGGGGATGGGGTGGTGGATTTATCTAGAGAGCTCTGTTTTGGGAGGGAAGGATCCACATGGCCATGTTACTTTTACGTTAACTCATCCATGCACATTACCAGGAACAAAATACATACAACAAGAAGATAGCCATGTATTTGATCAAACAAAACCCACAGCCAGATTTGCAACAAATAGATAGCTCTTTTGTTTATACAGTATTATGACATTGCTGGTTTGTGCAGGTTCAGCCCGAGGTCTGGCACAGCTCTTAAAGGAACTAAACAACATGGACACACCAAGATATTATATCAGTTCAATCCTGTTTTAATTTTTATGGCTCCATCCTACGGATTCCTGGGATCTGTAGTTTGATGAGATATTAGGAACTCTGTCAGAGAGCTCTAGAGGCAGACTGGGGCTTTCTAGCAGAGACTTCTAAGGACCTCACCAAATCCCAGGTTTTCATGAGATGGGACCAAGGCAGTAGAAGTGGTAATAACTGACATACCTCTCAAAAAAGAGAGTATAGCACAGAAGACAGTGAATGTCGAACACCATGATTCAAAATCCTGCCAACTTTGTTGAGAAAATCCCTGGATGGCATCTAGAATCTGCTCATGCAACTGCTGTTCAGGCATTCTTGTATGAGATAAGCAAATATGTGAGAGAGGGAGGGACCCTAGGCTTATGTCCCCAGCACTTTGCTGATACAAGCAGAAGACATAATTTAAGTGAGGATTTCCACATGAACCAGAACACTGATTTTCAAAGGTGTGTTTCACATGGAGAGTCTTTTTTTTTTTTTTAAGAAGAAGACTAAATTACAGTATCCTAATACAGCTAGTCAGCTGATGTATAGGTCAGTGGGTTGAAGTGCTGACTGCAAATCCAGGGGCTGTAAGTTTGAATCCTCACTGTGCCTCCATGGGAGAGGACCAAGTGAACGTCACAAGGAATGTGTCCAGCTGATGTGGTTACATTCCCTGCCAGCTGTGCAGCCTTGGGCAAACTGCACAGTCTTGAAGTCACACCAGAAAAAGGGACTGATAAACCACTTCTGAGTATTTTGTATGTTAAAATCCTTGGGAGCATGTAATTATTTATTAGGAACCTCGTGGCACAGTGTTAAACTCTAGTACTGCAGTGAAGATTCTGCTCATCACTTGAGTTCAATCTCAACAGGCTCAGGAAGCCAGCTCACAGTTGACTCGGCCTTCCATCCTTCCAGGGCCAGTAAACTGAGTACCTAGCTCGCTGGGGTGTGTGTGTAGCCGCATAATTAAACTGTTAACCTCCCAGAGAGAGCTTTAAGTCCTATGGGGAGGTATATATAGTAAGTAGCACACTGCTTTGCTTTGTTTTATCAACATAGCTAGTAGAGTTGTGTAGATGTTTTATTCACTTCATTGCTGTTACCAGCCAAATTTCATATTACAGACAATTCTGTGTTACTATGGTCTTGCAACGACAAACATGTAGCCCTACAGATGTTGTTTGACACCAAATCCCAAAAATCCTCTCCATTGGCTACGGTGGATAGAGCTGATGGGAGTTATACTTTAGCAGCATTTGATGGGCCACATCTCCCCGACTCTACTATAGTCATTACAGATTACCTGGAAGAGAGTTCCAGAGCTCCTGAATCTTCAGCAGTTTTGTGGAATACACCTGCTGATATTTCTTTTTCTTCTAAGAGTGGAGGGGACCTGCCCTCCTTTTCATCCAGCTACCCAAGAAAAGGGATTTTGGCTTCCTTTATGATCTCTACACATACATTCCAAATCAATGCCCACATTCCTCCCCTTCCCTGGAGTTTTACTGCTTTTTCTGTCTGCCTATATGTGAAGAGCCTTTGGGCCTCTATTAACACACCGTTTTGTCTAACATCTAAATGAAATACACCTAAACTATCTGGCAGCTTTTCCCTTCTATACTTTGCTTCTTTTGTCTAATGCTGATTAAACTGTAATCAATTTGGCAGGGACCTTATCTGTTCCTTGCACCATTCTTAGTACAGCGTTGGCCCTACCATTCAGCAGGTTGAAGCAGCCATCTCAGATAGCAAATGTTATGGGGTGAGGGGAAGTGGTGAGCTGATAAGAAAACAGTGCTGTGTGTGTGGAAAAGCTTGCCTCTTCTTTCTTTAAGTGAGATGGAAGACCCTGCCCTGTCTCTGGTAATATAATTCAGTCGCCATTTTGTCAACTTCTGTACAAAGAATGGGAAGACGCACCATCTTGTCTTTCACCTCACACAGTGACATGCCTTGGGCTAGCTCTGGTTTAGTCACAGCTTTAGAGCTTAAGAAACAATACTCTCATATCAGAAGATTGTTCAGTGTGTTAAATGTTGTGCTTAAAGAGATAAATCTAAGGGGGCAATCTTAAGCACGTACATTCCGAAATGTCCCATGAGTTAAATATTTGTTTATATTCATTGCATCCCTTCCCCTATCTTTCCCCCACCTCAGGCTGTATGATGGTAAACATAATATAGGGTTGAATTCTTGAGCATCGTCCATTCTGTTGTTGTCAGCTTTTAGCTTTATGGTACATGCTAAAGGATTCTGTTTGAAAATAATGCAGTGCTTTTCATTTTTAGCCTACAATAAAGGTCAGGGATAAATTTTGAGCCACAGAAAACAGATGGGGGAAAAAGCAGTCACTTCATTAATTATGGCAGCCTAAGTGCAGGGTGATGCTTTGAGACAAAGGAGTCAAACTCTCTTTAATATTAAATTAATCCTTTTTTTTTAACAGCCGACATTTACCCGGGATATATTTTATTTTCATGACTATTTGGTGTGTGTATGTGTGTTTGAAAAATTCAAAGGATTACATTTCCACTGATGGATTGGCAAATGGAAAGGCCTGGTTCTGATAAAAGAAATCTGATAGCATGCTCCTCCCTGTTCTGCAAAAAAGGATGTTTACTTGGAAAACTCATTAGCCAACTCGAGGAAAGCATCTTCTCCATTTCTTGTGTAGAAGTCTTTGTCAGCTATTTGGATTCAAAGAGCCAATGTAATGTTTCCTATTGATCTTCTTCACATCTCAGCTTCTTAGTAGTCATTCCTGGAATGTTGCCATCTGCTTTTAAGTTTGCAATACATTTAGATGAGAGGGGTAATTTTCACTTAATACAAATGATGTAATATGATAAACATGTATATACTATAAACATATAGAATATCAACCTGACAGAATGCACATGTGAACACATACACAGGGGATTTGTCAAGATGTCATAGAATGATACACTTGAAGGATTTTTCTACTTTAATCCAGACCATCAAATATCTTCAGGAGATGATGATGATGATAACCATCTTAGAATTGCAGAGCTGGAAGGGAGCCTATGGATCACTGAGTCCAGCCCCTGTCAAGGAGGCACAGTGGGGAAATCAAACACACAATCTCTGGCTCCGCAGCCAAATACCTAAACCACCGAGCTATCCAGATGCCTGTCTATGTGTCTGTCTGGCAGAACCTTATATTTCATTGGGCGTTGGCTGGAAATTTCACCACATCATGTTCTTAGCTTCTTCCCAGTAATATCTAGGAACTCTTTCTCTATGTTCTGATCTGGACCTTTGTTTAAATTGCCCAGCCTTTTTAGCTAACTTTGGCAATAACCATTTCCCATTCATCTACTGCCTGATCCTGTCCAACTGGACACACCAAGGATTAAAGCTGGGACCACTGACATGCAGCACATGTGCTCTACCACTGAGAGATGGACCCTTCTGCATTTATTCTTAAATTCCAGCCCTCTTTTCTAAGCTCATCTGGATTTGTCCAGGACTCATACTAAGCCCTTTCATGCCCAAAGAGAGAACAACAGACCTAGACAACAAGACTTACACTTAATGACATCAAATGGCTTATTTCTCCAACCATGTTCTGCAGCTTTGGCTGTCTTTAGTAGGGGGTTGGAAAATACATACTGTAGGGATGCCACAGTGCAGGACAAACAATCCTACATGCCATGAAGCAGGCTGGAAAACTCAAACATCAGATCTGTGTGAAATGTAATGTACAGTTCTGCTGTTATCATCCTCCAAAACTAGATTTCATTTCAGTCCCAGGGACATCATTGCAGTGGTGAACCTCTCTTGCTGACAAAAATTCAGGGCACTTGGAAAAGTCATTCACATTTTCATTACTGGAGGTCTCCACAACACGATTTGTTTCCATTTTACTATTGAAGTCTCAAGATGTACAGTACCTAAACCTGGATTACATGTTTGATGCTTGCGCTTCACTGTTCATTACACGTTACAGGGAGGAGACATCTAGCTGCTCCCAGGGGATTATAAATTCATAAATCCATTTCAATCCAATTTATGTCCAATTTTGGAACAGAAGCAGCCTTGGTCTCTCTCTGAGATGGCCTCTGCTGAGACAGGACAAAGTAGTTGCAATCCTGTTGTCTCAGTCTGTTGGAGTTTTTCAACCTCACATTCTGCCTCTAGTAGGTGTGGCTGAGAGGGACCTTTCTGGGTTTGGGTGACTGTCAATCTATTCAGCCCTAACCAATTGTTCCTTACCTGCCTCTGAATTCAAAGAGAGCCCTGCCTCTCTGCTCTATGTCTTTCCCCACCTCTCTTTTGTCTGTTGGAAGCAGTCAATCTGTTGAGGCCTATTGCTAAGAACAGTCAAATTTTTAGCTTGCTGTTAACGGTTCACTGTAAGTAAGTGAAACCTTTCCCTCTTTCTCATTCTAATGTCTCAGATTGTGTTGTTGAGACTGTAAACGCCAGTTAATGAGAAAAAGGGGTGGACTTTGAAGCTAATTCTGCTCTGTGAATCCCTGCACTTCTGCTGCACAGCTAGAGGAATCTGACCACCATTCAAAACTCTACAACATGTTTTTCTCAACACCAGCCATGGTATACTTCTACATTGGCTGTCTGTATTTCAGGTACCACATTAGAGTGGTTCCACTAGTACATGGATGGTTAGTTCTAGAAGATGATACTGCAGGATGCTTGCTCATCCCTTTGGTAGATGCATGGCAGCGTTCTGTATTATGCCTTGCTATCTTCATAAAGGATACAAGAAACTGCTTGGAGAGGTCATCCAAAAAAATGGACTCAGGGGTCATCAAAATGAAGATGGCATCTAACTCTGTCTTTCGTTTTCATCAAATCCAGGCACGGCAGTGGGTCTTCTGAATTAGTGCACTAATGGATTGAATCAAATTCAATACACAGTCCAGATCGCAGCATTGAAGTAGTCAGTTACAAACAATGTAGTTATGGCTAATTAATTTTTTCAGGTTACAATGGTACAATTAATTTACAAGTCAAAGGTAATGCAAATCATTACAAGCTTACCGTTTTTGCTCTAACAAAGTGCTCTAGTTATTTTCAAAAGTTACATTTTAAGGCATTATAAAGGCATTCTCAAATTTTCTGGCATTATCAATCCAAAACAACAAGGTAAATATTGTTTTGTCCATTTTTGGAAAGCGTTTTCAAAGTGGAATATCAAATGTCCACTAGAGGGGACCAGATAGTATTTCCATTTATTTGTCTAGCTTGTTGGTTAAGCCAATGCAACACATGACTAAGGGACAACAAACCTATTACTTCCCTATGTGAAGAAACAATAAAGACAACAGCCATCTGGCTGTACCACAGTAATGAGTGATGCAACAATTAAAAACACACACAATAGTATTCCAAGCTCTGGTGTGGATGAGCTGGAGGTACCTTTAAAAGGTGGTTCCTATGGATGGTGGTGTTCAGCCTGTTCCAAATGGCATTCCATGCCTTTTAAAAGAGGGTGTGTACTTTTAGATGCCTTTGGAGGTGCGAGGGGCCCTTTGTAAAAAGTTTACCAACCAATCTAGATGGAGCAACTTGAGTTACTCAGATTATCCAGCCTGCTATAGTCATCCACCTTCAACTAATCTTCTGCTCAGCTTCTGTTATGGCCTTTCCTTTCCTTTCGGCACCAGGTAAACATCTTCTTACTGAGATCTTCTAGTCTTTTCAGATCTACTGCACATTTCTCCCCTGATAGTGGTTTCATATGTCTTACCGTTAGTGCTGTGATTGATTTTAGCCTGCTTATTTTTATTTTTGTTGTTGCAGTTTTTATGGTGCTCAGAAACTCTACTGCTGAATGCCCAGAACACATCTATTACAGGAGAGCATAGCAGTGTCAATGAGCAGGTACAGCTCAGTGTGACTGCAGCTACATGGTCAAATACTGGAGGATTTGCTGCAGGTATAAAACAGATAAATTTGCATTCTGCACAATCAGAGGCCAGGAGTTTGAATCCCCACTGTGCCTTCTGGGAGAGACGACACCCAAGATCACATCAGAACCTATGTGGCTGATGGGATTTACATGCCCAGTCACCTACGTGGCTTTGGGCAAACTGCACAATCCCAAATACCAAATATTAGATAGATAGATCGATCGATCGATCGATCGATCGATCGATCCCTTCCTTATTAATAAGAATTCTGACCAGTATACAAAAAGTACAGTATAAAGCAACTGAAAGTTAGAAACTTGTAAAATTATTGTAAAAATTTAAACAATTTAATATGTAAAAGACAAATTAATACCATTTGAAACCATTAAAACCATACAGATTATGAAGAACTGCATAACCTACTCAAGCAAGATGATGAAACTCCAAAGCCTCTGCTGAACCATCATGCCCTAATGTGGAGCCAACATGAAATCAGTGTTGGCTCCAATCAAGCCTCCAAAGGGGACAGGTGACAAAGTCCTCTCCTATATCTACATAGTGCACCTGCTACTTTCTGGCAGAGTGCTGCCCCAGGCAGAAGTTCCTCTACCCAGCTTCCTGAAATGGGGACCACCAAGCTGCTGAGTCTCTTTGTTGTCTGAAGCCTCCTTCAGTTTATTAGTCCTCACCCAGCCCATTATACCATCTGGACAACAGTCCAGTGTCTGGACAAGCTCAGCTGACTCTAAAAACAAGGTGAAGTAGAACATACTGATGGCTTCCAACATTAAGACTCCTGATGACCTCTCCCAGCAGCCTCATAAAGATATTAAACAGCATGGAGGGTAAAATGGAACTCTGTGGCACCCCACAGCTTATTTACCATGGGGCTGAAGAGAGGTCCTTCAGTGTTACTATCTGGAACTGGTCCCAGAGACAGGAAGTAAACTTTTATACCACAGCACCTCTTATTCTTATTCTTATTCTTATTCTGCTATGCCAGTCCAAGAAGACACCAGAATTGTGGGGGTGCCATTCCCAAGGTTGCTAAGCCACATGGGTGTTCTAGTGAGAGAAAACTCTCCTAGCATCCTGTGGCTGCTTCTGAGGGGAGGAGCTGCCACCATTCTTCCTCTTTCTCATTATCATAGAGAGCTTGCCATAGAGGCCTTTCCTTAGGCCAATCAGAGGGCTTGATTAATTGCCTTTCCCCAGACCAATCCTAATAACATGATGTAACCATTGTCCTATCTGAACCCTGTCTACTATCTGTAATGCTGTCACTACCTGTGACCTTGTAATGTTAATAAAAGGACAGTCTCCTGGGGGTAGGGCAGAATTCATTGGGAACCCATTCTGTGTTATTCTGCCTCTTCTACTAGTCGCCCACCAGGAGTACTGCTGGCAGACATCCATCTGTGTGTGTGGCTGACTTCCTTAATCTATTACTAAGAGACTCTTTGCTATCTTATTATCTGGTGATCAGCACAAAGCCCATCAGCCTGCTCATTGCCTGAACCCAACACAGAATCAGTTGTATCAAAAGCCACTGAGAAGTCCAGGAGGACCAACAGAGCCACATTCCCCTTATTTCTCTCTCACATGCATACACACCCACACACCCCACAACCATGCCCACACACACCATAACAGATCATCAGTAAGGGCAACCAACACCATTTTAGTACCAAACCAAGATGGGCCCAGATAATTGTTTTCTCTAAAAACATCTGAAGCCATCCAGTGATCACACAACTACCTTTCCCAAAAAGGAGATATTTGCAACAGAGTGGTAGTTCTTGTATATTTCCAGGCCAAGGAAGGCCCCCCTTCAGGGGAAGGTGCATCACCACCTCTTTCAAAGCAGCAGGCACCAAACCCTGACATAACGAAGCCTATGCTACCTCCTGGATCCTACCAGTCCACCCACCTCTACTAGATCTTATTCAACAAAGTGGATAAGAATTAAATTAAATTACTCTTGAAATCAATATTTAATTAAGTTAATATATAAGATGACACAATATTTTCTAAATATTAATATTGAATAATGTATTAGGCATCCTTCAGTCTCGAAAGACTATGGTAACGTGCTCTGTATGGAGGACTTGGAACAGCGTCTAGGGTGGCTGAGAAGGCCAATTCGAGAGTGACAATCCCTTCCACACTGAAGACAAATACAATCTGTCCCCTGTCCAGCTCCCTGATTTTGCTGCTTCCGTGACTGCCTCTTTGCCTCGGTCTGCTGGACACGGGTCTCTTCAAATTGGGAGAGGCCGTGATGCAACGCCTGCCTCCAGGCTGAACGCTCAGATGTCAGGGTTTCCCATCTGTTGAGGTCCATTCCTAAGGCCTTCAGATCCCGCTTGCAGATGTCCTTGTATCGCAGCTGTGGTCTCCCTCTGGGGCGATTTCCCTGCACTAATTCTCCATACAGGAGATCTTTTGGAATCCGACCATCAGCCATTCTCACAACATGCCCAAGCCAACGCAGACGTCACTGTTTCAGTAATGTATACATGCTAAAAATTCCAGCTCATTCTAGGACTACTCTATTTGGAACTTTGTCCTGCCAGGTGATACCAAAAATGCGTCGGAGGCAACGCATATGGAAGGTGTTCAGCTTCCTCTCCTGCCGTGCACAAAGGGTCCAGGACTCACTGCAGTACAGGAGTGTGCTCAGGACACAGGCTCTATAGACCTGGATCTTGGTATATGTCGTCAGCTTCTTATTGAGCCATACTCTCTTTGTGAGTCTAGAGAACATGGTCGCTGCTTTGCCAATGCGTTTATCCAGCTCGACATCTAGAGAGAGAGTGTCAGAGATCGTTGAGCCAAGGTACACAAAGTCATGAACAACCTCCAATTCTTGTGTGGAGATGGTAATAGAGGGAGGTGAGTCCATGCCCTGGCCCATGACTTGTGTTTTCTTCAGGCTGATTGTTAGTCCAAAGTCTTGGCAGGCCTTGCTAAAACGATTCATGAGTTGTTGGAGGTCTTCAGCAGAGTGGGCAACAATGGCTGCATCATTGGCGAAGAGGAAGTCCCGCATGCATTTCAGCTGGACTTTGGTCCTCGCTCTCAATCTAGAGAGATTAAAGAGCTTTCCGTCTGATCTAGTCTGGAGATAGACACCTTCTGTTGCAGTTCCAAAAGCGTGCTTCAGCATGACAGCAAAAAAGATCCCAAAAAGGGTTGGTGCGAGGACACAGCCCTGTTTCACTCCGCTTCGGATGTCAAAGGGATCTGATGTTGAACCATCAAAAACTACAGTGCCTTTCATTCCCTCATGGAAGGACCTGATGATGTTAAGGAGTCGAGGTGGACGTCCAATCTTGGGAAGTATTTTAAAAAGGCCATCCCTGCTAACCGAATCAAAGGCCTTTGTGAGATCTATGAAGGCCACAAAGAGTGGCTGTTGTTGTTCCCTGCATTTCTCCTGCAACTGTCTGAGGGAGAATACCATGTCAGTGGTGGATCTATTAGCTCGAAATCCACACTGTGATTCTGGATAGACTCTGTCTGCGAGCACCTGGAGACTCTTCAGCACAACACGGGCAAGCAGCTTCCCTACAACACTGAGAAGAGAGATGCCACGGTAGTTATTGCAGTCGCCCCTGTCTCCTTTGTTCTTGTACAATGTGTCTTGTACAATGTTGAATAATGTATTCATAAGTGAAATGAACACGTGTTTCAGAAATGGCCACATCAACCCCTGTGCTAGCTGATACTCACCAGCACAATGGGATTTTCTTCTTAGCCCCTTTCCACTGCAAGCCATCAACATTGCCTGAAAATCAGGTCTAGAGGGTTTCCTAACTCTCTTGAGCTGATTTGGGGGGTGGGGGGTGGCGCATTGGAGGGGTAGTATAGGAAGAGGGCATGGCCTGCTTCCCATTCCATGGATGGGAGAAGTTCAGTCAGCAACCTGTCCAGTAACCTGCCCTCTCAGTCATCAAAATTAACCTTGTTTTGCTTTGCCTTATGAGATACAGTGGTGCCTCGACTTACGACCATAATCCATTCCAGAAGATGGACGTAACTCGAAATGGTAGTAAGTCGAACACCATTTCCCATAGGAATGCATTGAAATGCAATTAATCCGTTCCGGCCAAAGAAAAAAATCACACACAAAAAAAAATCACTGCAAGACTCATTGGAAATGCGATTAATCCCTTCCGGCCGAAGGGGGGGGGGGGGGGGGAGAAAAGCAATCAAGCGTGCAAGACCCATTGGAAATGCACAGAAAACAAATGGAGCAGATCGAAAATGCACAGAGAACAAAGGGGGCAGGTCGGAAATGCAAAGAAAACAAAGGAAAAAGCAAGGGAAGCATGCAGGACCCATCAGAAATGGGGAAAAAAAAACCCCAAAGCAACCAAACCTCCCAAGACCCATTGGAAATGGGGGGGGGGAAGCCAACAAACAAACAAACCCCCGAAGACCCATCGGAAATGGGGGGAAAAAAGCCAAAAAACAACCAAACCCCCGAAGACCCATCAGAAACGGGGGGAAAAAACCCTAAAAAGCAACCAAACCCCCCAAGACCCATCGGAAATGGGGGGGGGGAAATACAAAAAACAAACAAACCCCCCAAGACCCATCGGAAATGGGAAAAAAACACTCCAAAAAGCAACAAAAACCCCCAAAACCCATCAGAAATGAGGGGGGGGGAACCAAAAAACAAACAAACCCCCCAAGACCCATCACAGCACAGAAACATAACCCCCCCAGCCCAAAACCACACTGCAAAAACACCCAGAACAGTTTTTAAAAAGCAGAAAACAGCACCTTACCTTACAAGGCAGCCCGAAGCCTCCCTGCAAACACACACACACGCTCACTCAGAAGCAGAAGCGAGGCAGTCCCAAGCCTCCTTCGATGCACACTCTCTAACTGCTGGGGCGAAAGAGCTACAAAGAAGCAGCCTCGTTGCCACCTACAGTTAGAAATTTGAATTTCCCGCCTTTTTTCCCTGCCTTTTTCTGTTTGTAAGTGGAAGCTCCGGTCGGAAGTAGAAGCAAAATTTTGCGGCCGGAGCTGGTCGTAACTCGAAATGGTTGTAAGTAGGGACGTTCGTAAGTCGAGGCACCACTGTATAAAGATCCATCATTGTACCAGAAAACAAATATGGTGGTTTTAAGGGATATCTAGATAAAACTTGTCTTCGAAATGACTTCCTGGAATGTGCAAATCTGCAAATCTAATCTGGTTTATTCACCCACCTCTGCAGCCAGATTGCTGAAGTTTGAAGATAAAAGATGTCAACATGCCTGCAGACAAATTCACCATGGGTGGGTACTTTACCACAGCTGTAAGAAAACTCACAATAAAAGGGGGGAGGGGAATGCCCTCCTGGCCCCCTCCTGTCTTCCAGGAAGAAATTTTCATTTTTAATTTTTTTTATAAGTGATTTAGTGCATCAGTGCTGCCCTAATACAGTGGGGGAAAAACCTTCCACTTCTTCTGTCCCTCTACTGATCAGAGGAAGCATTTACTTTACCAATATCATGAAATGGCTGTCTTCTTAACCTACTTCATTATATGGGAAGTTGAAGAGGAAGGAGCCAAACCAAACAGAAATGGTCGTAAGTAGGGATGTTCGTAAGTCGAGGCACCACTGTAATGATGAACAATTGCCGTTCACCTTGTTCTGAGGTTCTTAGAGTATTTGAATTTTAGCATCCTCTTAATCTTCTTGAGTGGGAGCATGGTGGCACTGTGGGTTAAACCGCAGAAGCCTCTGTGCTGCAGGGTCAGAAGACCAGCAGTCGTAAGATCGAATTCACGCGACGGAGTGAGCTCCCGTCACTTGTCCCAGCTCCTGCCAACCTAGCAGTCCGAAAGCATGCAAATGCAAGTAGATAAATAGGTACCACCTTGGTGGGAAGGTAACGGCGTTCCGTGTCTAGTCGTGCTGCCCACGTGACCACGGAAACTGTCTTCAGACAAAACGCTGGCTCTATGGCTTGGAAACGGGGATGAGCACTGTGCCCTAGAGTCAGACACGATTGGACTAAATGTCAAGGGGAACCTTTACCTTTACCTAATCTTCTTGAAAGAATCAGTAGGTAACAGAAATTGCAGTACAAGCTAGAGGAGAAATACAGTCAGGCTTTGCAGTTCCTTTGGGTGGTGAGTAGAGATGGGGACGAATTGCCATTTTAGCGATTCATCCTGCTTCGTGATCCATCAAAGCTGCTGAAGCATGAAGCACGAAGCTCCTCCCCATGAACCGATGAAGCATGAATCGATTTGTTGGTTCATCAGGGTTTTTTTTTAGACAGCCAGAGGCTGTCTAAAAAAACCAAGCTGACCCCACCATCCCCACAGACTGCCCCCCTACCCCCTTCCCCTCTCACCTCCCTACCTTGGCTGCTGAAGTCTGGGCCGCTACCGCTGCTGCTGCCACCACCACCATCCATGGCAGCCTACGCCACGGCGGCCTCCGCAGTCTCCATCCACCGCCGCCCACTGCGGTGGCCTCCACAGCCACGGCCTGCAGTAAGGGACACTGGCTGCCCTTTGAAAAGATGGTGGCTGCGGCTTCTTTTAGGGCAGGGAAGCTGCAGCTGCCATCTTTGCAAAGGGCAGCAAGTGTACCTTATGGCAGGCCATGGCTGCGGAGGCCACCGCAGCGGGCAGTGATGAATGGCAGCGGCCACTGGCGGCAATGGGTGATGGCGGCACCGGGCGGTGGTGGATGGTGGCAGCGGCTAAGGTAGGGAGGGAAAGGGGTGGGGATAGGCTGTGGGGGTAGGTGGCTGTGGGATTGGCTGGCCACCTATTGGCCTGCCAATCAGCTGATCAGCGGGTACATAGGCAGAATGGGAAGGCCGTAGGAAGAGGGGGACGAATAAAAATGGACAAATATTCATCCCTTCATATTTGTTGGGGTCTCTGGAACTCACAAATACGAAGGGATGAATATTTAACGAATCAGTGATTTTTTAATGAATATCACGATTCACTTTTTTATTCGTCCCTATGTCTAATGGTGAGCTTACTGGCAGCTCATACATGCCTGCTTACAAAAGTCTTCCGAGAGTCTGGATTATTGCAATAAATTCACTTCTACATCCCTGTTCCAAAGCATTGAAGAGTCCCAGTAAAAGATTCATTGGGGACAGAAACTTTAGCAGCTAGTCACAAAATTAAATGGGGGATCTTCTACCACCCCCACCCCACTTTCCTTTTATCAAGAGCTTGTGGAGAGATGAATCCTCTTTGTTTGCTTATCTTAGCACAAGGCTTCCACACTCCTGCAAGCTGCCAGTAAGTTTGCTTTTTATTGGTGGTCAGTTATCACGAAGTAAACAGCAAGTTGCATGGCAGTTTTGAAGGCATGCGTCTCTGGAGGAAAAAAAACATTTTATCATCTCTATGTAAGAAATTGGCAAATCAGACCGTTTGGCCCTGAATCAGCTCAGTTCTGTTCTGCACTTGGAATCCGTCCAAATTTGAAGCATACAGAGGCAATAATAATAAAAAGAAGAAGAAAGTTCTGTGTTCCTTGTGTAAAACACAAAAATAAGGGTGAGTTATATCTTCATTAGACTGCTGAACATCAAAAACAGGCAAGCTTTCACCTCCTACAGTACTTTTCTTCAGACTGGGCATTATGGAGTTTGAAAGGGGCAGAAACAGACAAATCCATGGAGAAAGGGATCTCAGCCCCCCTGTGAGTTCTCCACTGCCTTTTGTCGAAGAATGTGGCTTCTGCTTTGGCTAGGAAGAAAAGCATCCGACATTTAGCAAGTGCCACAACATGAACTGCAGATTCCTTATCAGCCACAGGATGGCAATATTGTCCTTATGTTCTTTAATCTGACGGTTGCCATGATCTTCAAAAGAACCCATCCTCACAGCCTGGTGCTAGCATTTTTCCTCCCCCCCTGCCCCCGCCCCACTGAGCCTGCCAAAAAGGAAGGGGGACCAAAAAAAAAAAAAAGGGGGGGGGAGGATAGCATTGACTTGCCAAAAGTGCTGAGTGCAGGTCACCCTGTACCCTTGCATTTCAATGGGCTTCAGCGGAGGTTAGCGTGACATCTGCATTTTCCTGGATCCAAAGCAGGTCCCAGATGGATCCCATGCCCTGTCTGGCTCGATTTCATTGCACTGACCACAATGTCTGTAGCTGCCGACTTGCTGAGGAGAACGCCCATACACAGCATCTGGAGAAAGAAAGGAGGAGGACTGGAAATGGATGAAAAAGACAGCGTTTTTGTGTTGTTGTTTAAGGAAAAGTAAATTAGGGAGACAACTTAATGGCATGGGGTAGAATAATTAAAGCACAGCATGTGAGTAGTGAATGGTTCGTCGAGCAATAAAACATGTCTTCTTGGAAAAAATATTAGGCTAATAAGACTCCATTAGGCAAGGACGTTTATGGTACTGTAATGCAGGCTTTGTTCCAGTGAGTAAATGTAATGAGGTTGAAAGGCTGGATGTGAAGGAGGAGAGAGTTCCTGTATCTATAGCTCTATAGAACAGCCTTCCCCAGCCCTCATGGTGTTTTGGACTCCAACATCCATAATCCTTGACCACTGCTGGTTGAAGATGATGGGAGTTGGAATGCAGCACCTTACTGATTCCCGCCTGCCTCCAGCTACCAATGGTTGCTGCTGTGTCCATCAGAGGGAAAGGAAGCAGCTGCCCTCCCATGGTGTGGAGGCCAGGCTGGCGGCTGGTGGTGAGCAGGTTTGACCACATCTCCCCATTACTGGCTCGCCTTCACTGGTTATCTGTTGCATCCTGGATTAAATTCAAGATTTTGGTGATCACCTATAAAGACTTTCATGGTTTGGGACCATGTTACCTGTTGGACTGTCTTTCCCCAAGGCTATCTATCTGCTCCATGAGAAATCATCCACCTGAAGTAAGGCCTTCTTTGTGGTGGTGCCAACACTTTGGAATCAATGGCCAATAGAGCTGCGCCTGGCTCCCTCTCTCCCCACATTTAAAAGGCACTCAAAAGCACTGCTTTATAGAGAAGCCTTTTCTGGCAACCCTACCTGTGAGCCTGAGGGCAGATCTGAAGGCATCTCTGCCTGAGTGCTGTCCATCCCACCAGAAAAGAGCGAAAGAAGCACTGAGAGGAGGATGGGTACAGAGGAAATGTGAAAGAGTCAGGGGACCCCTAGTGGAGGAAGAGAGATGGAGGAGGAGATGTTCAGGAGAGTAGAAGAGGCCGTGAAGGAGGTCATGGAACAGCTAGAAAAGACGGGAAGAGAAGAGACAGGGATTGGCTCCTCAGAAAAGGCAGGAGAAGAAGGGATGTAAGGGGGAGAGAACAAGAGAGGGGGCAGTAGAAGCAGGAGAGTCAGAGGGAAAGAAGGGGGAAAAAGGTCCTTCCCCCAGGGTGGGAGTGGATCTGGATAGAAAACCCTTGGACCCACTGTTGGGAGAAGCTGGTGGTTCCATGAGAGGATGATGATTGGAGAAGGAGAGAGTCATCCCCACAAAAGCCCTCTTATTGGAGTGAGAAAGAAGCCTGAGAGTGGGGAAGGAGGATAAGAGAAGAGAGAGCTACGGTGGAGAGAGAAAAGAGAGAGAGGGCAAGATGGATGGCCACATCCGGGATGGTGAAATCTACAGCCCTGGAGTATGGGAGGTTTCAAATGCGGAAGGTGAGCCATAGGGAAGTGGAAATCAACCCAGGGAACAGTGGCCCTTGTTGCCACTACCACCAGGGCCAACGTTGATGGACATTGAAAATATGGATGGAGATGGTCAATGGGACTATACCTTGGAGAACCTGTTTGCATCTAAAGAAAAGAACCCCTTTTGTACCCCATAGGGTGAAAAAGAGTTGTTAAATGTTAATGTTGATATAAGTCGGTTTTTAGACATTCCAGAAATAAACGTTGAATGTCTGAAAACAGAAAAGGAGTCTTTGGTTTGTAAACTTGAGCCAAGAGAGGAACAAGATCTGCCAAACGATAAAGGAGAAACTTCACTCTACCTGAAGTCTTTTTTCTAGTTTTGTTCTCCGGTACGTCTATTTGTTTTTATGCCTCCTGTTCCATGTTTTATATTAGTGCATTCCATTAATGTGTGTGTGTGTAAACAAACAAACAAACAAACAAACAAATAAATAAATAAATAAGGGGTGCTTAAATTCGGCCCTGTGACCTGCTGTGTTATGTTATCAAGAATTCTTATCAAGAATCTGGTGTCTGAATTTGCTTCTTGCTGTCTTCTCCCTCCCTGTCCTTTTTCCTTGTGTGCCGTGTCTTTTAAGTCGGAGCCCTGTTTCATTTTTTTTTTTTTTGCATTTGTAGCACACTTCAGGAGCATAATGGGATGAAGACTAAAGTTACAAACTGTAAACAATCCATGTGTCAGTTGTGGTATTTGTATGCATGTGCATGTACACGGGGCTTGAGGATATATGATGGCCAACATCAGTTTTCTTCTGCAGCATACAGTCGATACATGCTCGATACACATGGAGCAAAATGGGTCCCCATAGGAGCTGAGCTTGCATCATTGATATGTTTCTGATTTTTTTTGTTTCTTTGTTTGTACTGATATGAATAAAGGAATAAGAAATTATTCAGATTCTGTAACATCCATCCTAGTTCAGTTTCATCAGTTATCAGTTGTTTCCTGGCACAATTTAATGTGATGTCTTCTTTTTTAAAAAAAGGTTTGTTGTATTTTGAAACTTGAAATCAAACATTAACACTGTTCAGACATTTTCTTCTACAAAATGTTCCTATTTATGCAATTAAAGAAGCACTATCCATCAACATTTTCAACATTTAGGGTCATTTAACAGTTGAACACAGTATGTTTCAGTCCCAGAAGAAGGTATCATTCCACAGATATTAACTAGAGATGGGCACAAATCAGAAAAATGGTGATTCATTTTGATTCATGATTCATCAAGGTCAATGTATCACGAATTACAAATTTATGATTCTTCTTCGTGGTCTCTGTGAATGCACACTAATGGGTTTAATCTGTGCTTGCGCAGAGGTCTCCGGAATATTCTAGAGCTCAAACATGCGTTCGCTAGGACCGTCCCCCCAGTACACATGGTCCGCCTGTCCTGGCGATCACCTCAGTTGCTTTTTGCCGCCACTGAGGTCTCATCTTCTTCTGAGCTCTCCGTTTGCGCAAATTGGTTCTTTTTCCTGGGGAAACATAATACATCGTATCGTTCTTATTTAGAAATAGACTGTTCTATAATACTATTTTCGTTACTCCTTTGTGATTTTCGGTCGTTTTACCACTTTTTCCGTAATCCGCCCCCCCTTCACCCTCCCTTCCTGCCTTTTATGGCTCCAACAGGGCTGTTTAAGAGGTGCACTTTGTGCATTAATAAGTTGCCTGTTCCTGACGGCCACAATTCGTGTCTTTTTTGTTTGGGAGAATTGCACCAGCCAGCCTCCTGCTCCTATTGTAAAAACTTTACTAAACAAGCCATCAAGCTCTGTCAACAACGCCTTAAATCTTTCTTGTGGGAGCAATCTCTTCGTCCACCATCCAAGACGGATGAGACTCAGGCTACACAACCGCCACCGGTTTCTTCAGTTATCAATTCCCCGTTACCAACTCCTAAATCTAAGCCAAAATTGCCTAAGTTAAAGTCCTCCGGATAGACGTCACAATCGACCCCGACACCGAAAACTACTCCGAAACCGATTGGTACCAAACCGAAGAAATCTAAAAAGTCTTCTGTAGACCCTCAACCACCAGTACAGCATCCTTCTGTACAGGATCAACCACCTATTGATCTCGATAATGACCATGAATCCATTCTGCCTCTGTCCGGCCAACCACCTTCTCCTTTGCTGGCTCAATCTCCATCCTGGGCGGACACCTCGGCCTTATTTGGCCTGTTCGAGCCCCAAATCTTTGGGTTGCTCTGTGTCCGGGTGTGAGTCTGGATTAATATCTGTTCCTGTTGATCCAGTTCCTTTGTGGAAGAAGAAGGCTAAACTCCACCACATTGAGGACACCGGCCGTTCCGATACCGTTCTCTCACAGCCTCGGGAGTGTCGGTATCACGAGGCTCTTGGGCTCGACATCATCGGCCGAAACGAGTTACAGTTTATGAGCCTCCTGTCTACTATGAACCGCCACGTAAACGGTATCGACATCGTCCACACTGGTACTGGCAGCATGATACCGAACGTTACGTCGAACCCAAGTGGTTTCAGTATGCATACTATTATCCTTCGGACTCTTTGGAGTACCCCTCGCCTCCTCGATACCGTTCGAGCTATTACTACGACCAGTCGTTGGACAATGAGAGTGTTTCTCCCACTTCGGTACTGAAGCTCCATAAGAAAACTCACAAACGGCATGCTTCAGCTGCCCTGGCTCCATTGACTTCGATACCAAAGAAACCAAATCCGTCGGCCAAGCCCTCTGTACCACTGGCTGATACGGCTGCTCTTTCTCGGGACCGCTCATCATCCTTACAAGTCACCACGACTTACACTGGATCCCCGCCAGGTACTGTGGACTCTAAGAAACCTCAGAAGCGTAAGCCAAATCTTTCCGCTCAACCGATACCTGGCAAGCGCGGTACCGCGGCTCCTAAGCGCCACCGGCCAGACACCCCTCCTGATACGTCAACCTCTTCGTATCAACAGGGTTCCTTGCCTTCACCAGCGCATTCTTCAGACTTGGAGTCCTCTGATTCCATGGCCTTACAGGAATCACACCCCAATCTTCCGACTCCCGATTCCGATGTAGCTGATGCTAACCCTCCATCACCATCGGAGGACTTCTCCTCCTATTCTCAATTAGTTCTCTGTATCGCCAAAGCCATGGACCTTGAGGTCCAGCAACCAACCCAATCTGAATCTGACAAGGTATATGAGGATATCGATGAGGATCAGACACCCCCACTTCGTATGGGGTTCATTCCGTCGCTGCTCAAGCTTACTAAGCAGTCTTGGGCCAAACCATCTTCAGTGCCTCAGATCTCTCGCAGAGTCGAGAATCTGTACAACACCCATGGTACTAACACAGAATTTCTCTCAAAACATCCTCCTCCTAATTCCGTTATTGTTGATGCAACACAAAATCGTGCACGTAATCGTTCTAACACCACTCCAAACAATAAAGAGGGCAGGAGGTTAGACATTATTGGACGTAGAGTTTACTCTCTCACATCTTTCACCTTGCGTGCTGCAAACTATTTAGCTGCAATGGGAGCCTATCACAGGTTTCTCTGGAACAAGGCCCTTCCGTCCCTACAGTCAGCCTCTGGAGAGTACAAACCTCGGGGTCTCGCCTTTCACCAAGAGGCTATGGCATTGGCATGACAAGAGCGCATCACGGCACGACATATAATTGAGGCAGCTTCTAAACACATGGCCACAGCTGTAGCCTTACGTAGACATGCCTGGCTACGTTCCGCGAGCATCTCAGAGGACTATAGGATGCGGATTGAGGACTTACCTTTTGACGGTGCTGGTCTTTTTGATGAGAAAACGGACGAGATTCTGGATAACCTACAAAAGATGCGAAAAACAGCACGCTCCTACAATACTTAGCCGTATTACAGACCTCAAAGGTATCAGTGGTGTCGTCAGTATCCCTTCCACCAGTACAAGTCTCTCCCAGAAAAGCAACGTTACTTACCTCAATCATCTTCCACGTTCCAACCTCGTCAGCACACTCAGAGACAGCGCCCTCGCCAATCCTTCAGGCGTCCTGACAAAAAGAGCAAGCAGAACCTTTGACTCCCCTACCGCTCGGATCCGTACTCTATCCCCTTCCCTCACCACCCGCCTCACACCCCATTTTCAATCTTGGGCGCGCATAACCACACATTCGTGGGTCCTGTCAATCATATCCATCGGGTACGCAATAGAATTCGTTTCCGTACCACCACCACGGATCGTCATAACTTCACCATCCACCGCTCTCGAGTTAGAGATTCAATCACTCCTCTCAAAGGAGGCTATTTCACTCATCAAGTGCTTCCAACCTGGGGTTCTTCTCCCGGTATTTCCTCATTCCAAAACAAGACAACAGTCTATGTCCCATTCCCGACCTCCGCAACCTCAATTACTTCATTATTCAAAGGTGCTTTCACATGGTGACTCTAGAACACATCCTTCCCCTTCTACAAGAGGGAGACTGGTTCTCTGTCATCGACCTGAGCAACGCCTATTTTCATATCACCATCAGACAGGACCACCACAAATTTCTTCACTTCTCTCTCGGTCAGACCACCTACAAATTCAACGCCCTACCGTTCGGCCTCTCCACCGCTCCGCGAGTATTTACGAAATGCATGGCCCCTGTAGCAGTGCACCTTCGCACCCTAGGAATTTTGGTGTTTCCGTACATCGACGACTGGTTACTCGTGGCTCAGTCACGTGCGCAAGCTCTGAAGGACATTGCTGTCACTCTTTCTTTACTGGTAGATCTGGGCCTCAAGGTCAACGTCGACAAGTCAGTACTAACTCCCTCTCAAAGAGTCACTTACATAGGCGCGGTTTTAGTTTCAGGGTGCCCCCAGAAGAAGGGACTGATAAACCACTTCTGAATATTTTTCTACCTGGAAAACTCTGGAAAGAGTTGCCATAAGTCAGAATTGACTTGATGGCACATGATGATGATGATGATGATGATTTTTCCAAAAATGTTGCTAATTTTTAACAGTGCAGACAAGCAAAACAAGATCCTTCCTGTGCTAAGAATAGACCTACCTATTGATTTGGGCCAATAGAAATAGGTGAGGCTTGCATTTCAATTAATTCTGTGGGAATTGTCATAATCCACAATTCAAGTATTTGGGACAGGGAGAAACTTCAGGATGAAAGAATGACAACATGGAAGAAAATGAAACTGACTCATTTTCCCATGTCAAGTACTGAACAGTATGAGACCTGTGTACCTAAAGAGCCATTTCTACCCATATAAACCTGATTGATGTTTAAGATGATCACTTCATCCTCAACACTCTGGTTTCCTTTTTAATAAAATGCCTCTGGAGAGCAACCGAGACAAGTTCTTTTTGAAAGTGGCCCCCAGTTGTGGAATTCCGTCCGCCCACAAATCTGGTAAAGTTTTTCTGACTTAAGCTGATCCTGAAAAGTTTTTATCTAGGAAGATAGTGATTAATGTTTAAGCTGTCTTAGCTGACATGTATTTATTAATGTTAGAGGTGTGTGGGTTTTATGTGTATTTTATTCTTACATTATACCAACACAGATATCAATATGTGCTACATTTTATAAACCTCTGAAAGCTGATTGATGAAAAGTTTTTCCATACGGTAGGTGAAGGAATCCGTATGATAACTAAACAGGCCTGCAAAACCTACTGCAGTGCAGGGTGATTGCATGCTGGATATGGATGTAGCCCTTTGCTGGCTAAAAAGTTTGAAAACTACTGGGTGATCTTAATTTTCACTTTCTCTGTTTCAAAACACTTCAGCCTAAAATGAGAAAGATACTTGGCAATGACAAGAAAAATGGATCAAACCTGGAATCCAAAAACCTCCCAGAATTCATGAGCTGTCATAGCTGCATCCAATAACTTCCCACCATGACCATCAGTCTTACTCCTCACATCAGTCACGTCAGCCTCTGATTTCCCAGAGTCACTTCACTTAATCCCCTGTTGTGCAGCTCATCAAAAGTTCATCCCAGCTTTCGAGACGGTGCATCAAATGATAGGGTGCAACTATTATTCAACAAATGAATGAGGTTGTTTGCTTTTTGCTGTGTCAGGTTGCTGCAGATGCCTGCCAAACTATCACAATCAATTGCATATTTTGTCAGGGGTAAGTGAGACTCAAATGTAGGGCCTATTTCTACTGCTGGAATAAACCGGCAGAGGATTGTATTTTTTGGATTCGGGCTAAAGTCATGTGGACTTTAGCCTGAATCCAAAACGTTTGTGGTGGTTGGCACATCCTCACCTTACCACCTCCTCCTCGTCCATGGGCTGCCTGCTGCTACCACGTTCTCCTCCCCTGTCTCCATCTCCTGTCAGGTGAGTCTGAAGAGTGGTGGTGGGGAGAACAGAAAGGGGGAGGAGAGAAATGAGACAGAAAGAGGCAAGATGTGAGAGTGGGAAGGCCGGAGACAGGTGCCTGAAGGGTGGGGTTGGGGTGAGTGAGGGGGCAGGGGTGGGCAAGATGGTATGTGAGCAAGGGGGCACAACCAGGCAGGGGTGGGGAGAACAGAAAGGGAGGTGGTAGAGGCCAAGAGGGAAAGGAACAAGGGGTGAGGTGGGGGGAATTGGATGGGCAAAGGGGTGGGCAATCTGTCAGGCAATGGGTGAGGGGGGGTTGAATCAGGTGAGTGGGTGAGCAAGCGATTGGGCAGGCAATTGGGCAGGGGGGAGTGATTCTGCTGCCAGGGGGTCTATCAGGTGGGCAGGGGGAGGAGGCAAGCACGGAGCTTTAATTTTTTAAAATTCTGTTATCTGGTATAGCACTGTATCAGATAGTAGGAATTAAAAAAAATCACCAGGGACATGTATACATGTGCCAATTCCAAGGAATCGATTCCACATATCCCTCAAAATAAATGGATCACTGCCAGAAGAGCAGAAAGGCTGTGCTGCTTTGTGGGGATGCAGCCCACGGAGTCAATATAGCCTTCTTCCCTTCCTTTTTTCACTGCCAGCTGCAGTGGCTTTCTTTTGTTGTTGTTGTTGTTGTTATTAAATAAAGTAAGTGGTGTATCCAAAGAGCAATGCATCACCTAGTATGGCATTAGAATTGTGGGTCAGTTAGGGGAATATTTAAAAAAGAGATATGAAAATAGAGGAAGAGGTTTCTCTGCCCTCCCTTTTAATGTCACAACCCACCTAATACAGCATAGGATTATCTCTTTAATTAACACCACCCACAGTTCCATTTGGGTGTGGGCTAACCATTTGCACAGGCTACACAACAAGCTAAGTAGGATCATGCTAAATCATACCAAAAAGAATACATGCCCCACGACTGTGCCAGAAAGGTAAGCAACAGCTCTTAAAGGAGCAGGATATATTGATCTAAGTGGAAACGTGTGGACACCATCATTTCGTTCAAACCAAACCATATCAACATCAATCTATATATCAATTTATATGCCACTGTAGATAGCTTCTTACTGGAAGAAAACAGTGATGACTTGAAAAAACTACTGAGTAAGGTTAAAGAGGAAAATTCAAGAGAAAGATTACAGTTGAATATTAAGAAGACAAAAATAATTATCACTGCAGAAGAATTACAAAACTTTAATAGAGATATCAAAATAGTGAAAGATTTTCAATCATCAATCAAAATGGAGACTTGGACAAGAAGACTGAGATTAGGAAGGACAGCTATGAAGGAACTAGAAAAGATCCTAAAGAGTGAAGCTGTGTTAGTAGAGACTGAGCCCAAGATCATCCATACTATAGCATTCCTGATTACTATGTACAGATGTGAAAGTTGGACAGTGATGACAGCCAACAGGAAAACAATAGATTCATTTGAAATGAAGTGCCGGAGAAGAGCTTTGTGGATACTGTGGATTGCCAGAAAGACAAACAAGTGGGTCTTAAACTAAATCAAACCTGATCAGTCCCTATAGCAAAAATGTCTAAGCCGAGGTTGTTGTATTTTGAACATACCACGAGAAGACAAATCTCACAGGCAATAATGACAATAATGCTGGGAAAAGTGAAAGGAGTAGGAGAAGAGGAAGTCTGATAATGAGATGGATTAAATAAATAAGGGAAGCCATTGGAAAGGAGTTTGCAAGGGATGAGCAGAGCTATTAAAAATAGTACTTTTGAGAGGTGACTAAGCAATATGACAGTATATAGAAATAAAAATGATAAAGGATCAAAGTAGACGTTAAGGTAAATGCTTATTTCCTGCAGTTAGTCTGGTTTTTGTATCACAAAACAATTTCCACAGAGCCAAGTGCCTTGACAATCAGACTTGCAGATTAAAACCGCATTTAACTTCAGTGACCAATCACAACACATGTCATGCTGGAATGTAAGTTATGAAGGCGAGGAAACCATGTGCTATGATGGACACACATTTTTCACAGCTTAAAGAAGCACCCCTTCTAATGAAATGCTAACTGTATAATCTAATTTGACCCCAAGTCCATACAGATTTCCAAATTCTTTTGTTGCCTTTATCATACTGGTAAGTGATAATATGAAGAACTGGACTAAAATATGTTTTGTCTGTTTTGGGTCCAATGTCCAAAACAAATAAGGCTGAGGTGCAAACTGCATTCAATGAACTCCATGGAATGATCATGCCATCATTACTAGACTTCTGCTTGGTTCTTCTCAATATGCTAGTTAATGTTGCAGTTTCATTTGCAACCTCACATACTGTCTGTACTTTGAGTGACTGGGAGGGACTTTTCTGGACTCGGGTGATTGTCTATCTATCCAGCACTAACCAATCATTCCTTCCAGGTTTTGAAATTCAAAGAGAGCCCTACCTCCCTGCTAAGTGTTCTAGCCCTCTCTTTCATCAATTGGTGCCAGTTGTTTGTTGCTGTTGATGTGTTCAGTTTGTTGCTAGTACAGTAGGATTGCTGCATCTGCAGGATCAGTACCGACAGTTTCACTTATCTGCTGCCAGGAAATATTAAATAAAAAGCCTCCCAGAAATATGCATTTTCAAGGTGTATTACCAGAATTGGCCACTAGAGGGAACCAGAGACTATGCTATAGATAAGGTTTCTAGTTCTATGCTTGCCAGCATCTGTGGGGGTGGGGTGGGGTTGGAACCAATCCCCCATGGGTACTTCAGCCCTACTGTATGTGTGCAGTAAAGAAAGCAATGTACACAACTAGAGATGGGGACAAATAAAAAAATGGCAATTTGTTTTGATTCATGATTCATCAAGGTTAACGACTCAACGAATATGAATATATGAATATTCTTTGACAAATTGATGAATCGATTCGTCAATTCATCTTTGATTTAAATGGCTATAAAACTGGTCCCTTAGCACCTAGAGACACCAGAATTATAGGGAAGCTTCTGCAGACACTTTTCTACAACTCCTGAAAGTTTGGTGAACAGTGGAGAATGGACCCCTGAGTTATATAGTCACAAAGATGACCCCCCAGGAAAGCTCCCCCCAGGTACTTGGAGAATCCAGAATCACAACGGAGCTTCCTATGTCTTTCCCCAACATGCCTGCCAACTTTGGTGAAGATTGGATATCGGAACTCCGAGTTATTCACCTACAAATTGGGTCCCCCCAGGAGAGTTTACCACACTGCACAGAAGCCCATGGCATTGAGGGAGTTATTTTTGACCCCAGCAGAATGAGAGGTCTTTGGCACTGAGAGGCATGCATGAGGCATTGAGTTTGTCTTCAGCAGCATTACAAAAACAAACAAACAAACAAACCCCACCATTCTGCCTACTGGCCGCCACAGCCTACCCACCCACCCCCTTCTTTTCCCTACCTTAGCCCCCACCCCCACCCCACTGACACCCCCTTACCTTAATCGCTGCTGCCTAGGTCTCCTTCTGGCCTCCCAGCCACGCATGTAAAAAGGGAAACTGGCTGCCCTTTGCAAAGATGGCAGCTGCGGCTTCATTTAGGGTAGGGAAGCTGCAGTTGCCATCTTTGCAAAGGGCAGCCAGTCTCCCTTTTTACATGTGTGGCTGGGAGGCCAGAAGGAGACATCGGCAGCAGCGATTAAGGTAAGGGGGGTGTCGGTGGGGTGTGGGGTGGGGTGGGGGCTAACGTAGGGAAAGGAAGGGGGTGTGGGGGTAGGCTGTTGGGGTGGCTGGCTGTGGGAGGGGGATGGCTGCCTATCTGCTTCCGATCAGCTGATTGGCAGCCGGTAAGCAGAATGGTGTTTTTGTTGTTTTTTAATAGGAAGGGGGGTGTCGGTGGGGGTGGGGGAGGGCTAAGGTAGGGAGAGGAAGGGGGTGGGAGGGTAGGTTGTGGTGTTGGGTGGTTGTGGGGAGTGGTGGCTGCCTATCCCCTGCCGATCTGTTGATCGGCAGCCGGTAGGCAGAATGTTTTTTTTTTTTTTTTTAAATAAATAAATACAAAGGACGAATAAAAATGGGTAAATATTCATCCCTTCGTATTCGTGGGGGGTCTCTGGAACCACGAATTTGAAGGGATGAATATTTAACGAAATGGCTATTTTCATCGAAAAAGCCAATCCGTTTTTATATTCATCACCATCTCTATACACAACTCTTTAATTTCAAGCAACTGTAAGTAATTTCTTAAAAAATCTTTCTCTTACAAGTGTGTGAGTGAGTAATTGAGACTTTAAGTCCCAGTTAATAAGAAAGGGGTGGACTCTTGGGAACTTGAAACTATTCTTCTCTGTGAATCTCTGAACTTCTACTATAAAGCAAACAGAGAATTTATGAGAAATTCAAAACTCTGCAACAGTTAACACAGAAAAAAGATCGTGTGGCAACAAAACTGTTGAACTGTGTGACACTGAGTGCTTTGACATGGTTTACTCAGGAACTCCCTTCCTGATATATTACCTTTTAAAATAGATCCCTCATACTTCCAAGCAAAGGCCCTACAAGGTTCTTCAGGTTAATGTGAGCTTTGCTCCCATTTTCACCGCTCATTAAGCAGGGATAAAGTCAAGCCACACTGAAATACGGCTGGAGGGGAAAATCATATGAATCCACACTTTGTTTCTATTAACACTGTTAGAAGACAGTGGAGCTCAGTTCCATCTCTTTGGTTTCTCTTGAGGTAATCACTTAAGCAGCAAATGAACTACTCATTATGCCAGGAAGAAAAGAAAGCTCATTCTCCTCCCCTACCTCCTCCTTTTCTTTTCTGTGATTTTGGCAAAGACAACATATCAGTAACATCACCCTTCCTGGAAAGACACTGGGATTATATTTGTGGTAAACATGTGTGGAAACTTACTCTGCAGCTCATAGCTAAATGACAGATCCTGCTTCACTTCTTGGACAGGGTTATAAAAGTGATTGATAATTGTACCAGTTAATTCTTTTGCTTTGTTTCCTCTGAGGTGACATTCAAAAAAGGCTTCCCTGGGATTTAGGCATATTTTAGTAAACAGATCCACAGCTGTGACAGGTAGGGGGCAAATGATAGATCACTTACGTAACCCTGCTTAACTTGCTGTCGTTTTGAAGCTTCAGCAACAGTGGAAAGCTGCTGTTTAGACCAAACAGAGGTGAGAAGGCTCAATTCTTAAAGCTCAGTAAGACTCAGCTAGACAGCTATGACGTATATTGTGCAACTGCCATGTGATTTATCCCATCAACAGGCCAAATACAGCAAGTTCAGATGCTGGACACCAGGGATCTAATGAACACTTGTATGTGTTCTTATCTTTTTCCCTCTCACCCCAAAAGTTTCTTTTAACTTATTGACATACCCTGGGGGGGGGGGGGGGGAAGCCCTGTCAGATGCTATATTTTTCACTCTACATGAGAAAGAAAAGTTTGCCTCCCACTTCATTTGTCAGCAGCAGCATTAGCCAAAAAAAAAACCACAAAAAAACAAAAGAGGGAAGGTTGTGTAAAACAACTACATGACCCAGACTTATCAAAGCACCCCAGCGTTGTGCCCAAAATGGCAGGCCTAGAATGGTGATGGGCAACACAGTTCATGGCAGGCAACATGGCAGTTCCCTTGTATACTTCAGCACTGTACTAAAAATGCCAGGGGATGTGCTACTCTGATGGCTGCCCTGCTGGCTCCTGATTGGCTGATGGAGGCATACCAGAGGGAAGCAGGCTTCACTCAGGTCCATCTATAGAATACTTAAGGTGAAGAGGTCCTCTGAACTTCACTGTCCCTCCCAAGGGGCACCATAGTTTTTGTATATTGCATGTATATTATGGCCACAGGTATGTTTTTTTTTATACAGTCGTCACAGGATTTGTTTAAAAAAATTCTAGTCACAACTTTGGGGTGGGTGGGTGGTTGTTCATGTTGAAGTGGATCCAAGGGCTGGGGAGGTAGGTGTGGACCTGTATGCCCCCCCCCCCCACCCGGAGTTTGAGGAACGCCCTTAAGGGAGCTGGGGTTGAAGGATTGATCAGGCCTAATGGGTGACTGCAGGTGACTGGGAGTCACTAAGTGGCTGTGTGCTCATATGATCTCTAGTGGTCTGTGACTGGCTTTACAGGAGTGCCAACCAGGGGCAAGGAGATGTTTTGTTTTGTCACTGGATGCCACTCAGGTCACCTGAGTGCCACACTCTCAATGCTGTGCTAGGGATATTGCTGCTGTAATCAACAAAGTAGTGCCCGCCTTTAACTCATAAATTGTGTGGATCTGTATTCCTCCTGCATCCCAGATTTAGGATTAGAGGCACAGCTTGTACTTTGCACAAAAATGGTATTTTTTTCCATTATGTACCTTGCATTTTGTACAAAATGCAAGCTTTCTGTGTAAAAACACTTCTTTGAATTTTTCACAGAAAAAGGCCAACATGCAAAACTTGCGGAGAACTCTGGTGATCTCACCTAGGGGAGAGAAAACCTTTCAAATATTTTGTTCTGCTAAAATAAAATGAGTGAAGATTTACATCCCAAAGTTCTTATCTGTGTTTATCCCTCCCCCAATACTACAACAGCACAAATCAAATTCAATGTCAATTGGACTGAATTGCCTTTTCATCACCTACTAATAGTGCTGGTCACCTTCATCAGACTGGATCTTTACACCAAGTAAACCCAAAACATTAATCCCTCCCTTCCCTCTTAAATTGGTTGCCTGGAATAACTACAGTTGACTGCCCCCTTTCCTCTTAAAACTGGGGTGAAGAAGATGTGGTCCTCCAGATGCTGCTGGGCTGCAATGGTAGTCTACCAGACCAGGCATAGCCAATGACGAGGGATGGTGGATATAATAAGTCTCTGGTTTCTCCCAATACATGAAGGAGTGAGATGTTCCGGTGCAGGGAATTCCCATGGTGGATGGCAGTGGGAGGAAGCAGCATTGTGTTAAACCAGGGAAGTGAAACTCTGGTGGGCTATTTCCGGACCTCAGGACCACTGGTGGGTTGGATCAGGCCCAGAAATGGTAATATACAAGGGGGAAAAATAAAAATAAAAAACAAATGTGCTCAGAAATCAACTTCTGGTTTTGTTTTTTGTTTCGGAGGACTGGATTCCCTGTCACCTGATTTATTCAAAATTCAGAAAACTCATTTTTTTTTCATTTTAAAAAAAGGTGGGGGGCATCAGAGATGTTTAGGGGAGTTATAGGTGACAGAACAGCTTCAGGAGCCACATGCGGCCTATGACCCGTGCTAAGCCTGTCCCTGCTTTAAATGGCCCAGCATATTTCATTTATCCCCTCCCCGCACACACAGGTTTCTTCAACAGCTGGCAGGGATCCTCAAGCTTGGCAGAATGAGGACTGTTGATGAGGGCTTGGTGAAGCCAGCACAGAGGGTGAAATGTTAGCGGTTGCCTATGTCGTCTTGGTCCAGCCACTCTTTGCAAACCGAGGGAGAAAAGAGCAAATAATGAAGTGGTTGATTGCCTAACCCTGACATTTCCCTCCATGTGTGTTTGCTTGTTTTGGCCCTTTACTACAAGGGATGTGGCAGGAAGGCTGAGAAGCAAACAGATCTCTTGGTGGCACTTGAGGTGGCAGGGCTGCAACAGCCAACCGCCCCAGTTACTTGGATGGAAAGTTCTGTCGTGTGCCTTCCCAAAACTGGTTCCCAGGGCATCATAACATTGGATGATTAGGCCAAGCTTGTTTGTTTGCTGAGAAATGGCGGTGCTGGCCAGGACAAACAGCATGTTTTATTGAGTGTTCTGCCTGAACCCTGTTTGTACAGCACTTGCTGAGAAAATGAATCCAAAGCTTCAGGAATAGTCCGCTCTTGCTTAGTTAATGATGTCTGTCCATGGCTTCAAATAAATTCAGTCTTGCATTGTCAATTCACCAGATAATGGACAGATCATGCCAGCTGTATTTGATAGCTATCCATCTTTTTTGTAGCCTTCGCTCATTGGCTGCATGGTTCCATTTAATCTCTACTGAGCTCTGAAGGCCTGTTCTTATTCTTTTGAATGTTCATGATCTACTATTTTTTCTTAGTCATCTCCTGGATGTTTTTCTCCTTTTTAAAACAACAGCAAAAGCTTTCTAAAAGTAGAAGTCAAATATAGGACAGAATGTTATTTTTGTTTTCACCCAGCATACATGTTTTCCATTTCCAAAATCCTCCCACAGTTCTGCATTTCCTTGGCCACCTCCCCAAACTTACATGTACTCTTTGTGTTCTGAAAAACATTCTGGTTTTTACTCTTGCGACGTTTGTAAGCCTTTCTGTCACAGCCTCAATGAAGGAACATTATCCACGTTTTAATTTAGATTTGTGCTTAGATGATGGTCATATTGTACTGTGCTCATTTAACTAACAGCTTGAGTCCAAAAAGACGCTAGTCCTCATGTGATGTCATCAAGACAGGATGTGAAGGAGCTTTCAGCTAAAGTTGAAGAAAAGTGGTCCAACCTGTTATGTATTGAAATTGGTGGTCCTTGTGATTGTCCCATTTGTACTCAGCAATGGCTAAAATCCTATTGCTTAGGATACCCTCGTTGCACTAAAGTAAGTCTATTTAAATCAGTGGGGTTTTGGTGAGTCAACTCCTATGTAAGTTCCATTGATTCAAATGGGCCTGCTCAAGTTCTGATATACTATGATAAAATAAGTCAGAACAAGAGTAGCCCCATTTGAATCAATGGAATGTATGGAGATTGACTCACCAAATCTCCACTCATTCCATAGACCTACTCTAAACAACAGGATTTCAGGCAATATATTTGCATGTGTAACCTTTGAGTCCCAGCTTCATTTCCATACACTCCCATATTGTCTCATTAAATGTAGACAATTCATATATTTTATAATAAAGTACAGTCAGATTATGTAACAGAGGCAAGTAACAACATCATTACCCATACATGATTATGCACTAGCCCCAAACAATTATATCTAGTGTCACCAAATTAAAGAAATATAAGGAAGGGGTTGTGGCTCTGTGGTAGAGCACATGCCTTGCATGCAGCAGGCCACCATGTTCACCCCCTGGCATCTCTAGGCTTGCTTTGAACCTGGAGTGCCACTACCCATTGGTGTTGACACTAGACCAATGGTCTGGCAGAGTATAAAGAACTTTTTGTGTTCCTAATAACTTATTAATGAAGTTCATTCCCTATGTGCATGTGTATTCTGTGTCCTCAAGATGGAACCGACTTATAGCAACCCTAACAGGGCTTTCAAGGTAAGTGAGATATTTAAGGAGTGGCTTTACCAGTTCCACCACCCCCGAGTTTCCATGGCCAAGTGGGGATTTGAACCCTGTTCTCCAGAGTCCTAGTCAGTCACTCTATCTGCTGCACCACACTGGGAATCCTATAGATGGGGACAAATTCAGAGGGTCTGTGAGCCAATGTTCAGCCTGCAGGATCTAAGACAGAAGGGGCTACATCAGCCCTGAAAATCAGCATAAATAGCGGAAAATCAAAATGAACTGTTTACGGAAATATATTTCTGATTCCATCATTGTGTTTGGGAGAGGTAGGGATTGAAGGGCCCTGTGTGCCTTCATTTTCTATATTCTCCGATCTAAGTGTTTTAAGAGGATCTCTTCTGTGTTTCAAGAAAATCATTATTGAATTCTGACTTGTCTCATCTACATTTCTTGAAGCATAGCCTTGCTTAAGCCTGCTTTCCCAAATCTGGCACTTGCCAGATGTGTTGTATCATAACACTGATCATTACCATCTAGCAATTACTCTTCTTTGTATTTTGTATCATCTTCCTGAGGATTAGCTAACCAGCTGTCTTTTGGTAATTAGAAATCCTACAAAGGACTGAGAATCAGATTAGTATAAATATGAACTGAAATTTTGAACACTAAATTTCTTTAGTGAATCCACTCTTGAACATCTTATTTATTGGCTTTCAATAAATTTCTTTTAATTTATTAGGGAGGGGCTCTTTAATTTTTGATTAACAAGAATTCTATTCTCTAAATAGTTAACTAAGATTACAATAAACTAATATATAGTTTTCTGATGTAATGAATGTCTAATGCCATTCTGATGTCATTCTTGTCTAATGAAATCTACTGATCATATTTTCTTTTGTAATTTTTTGAATTATAAGGTCAAGACTGAGAAAAGTTTCTGTATTATATATTGTGCAGCCAATATATGTTTATTTATGTGTTTCTTTGAAGTTGACATAAAGTTTTAGAATACATAAAAATTTCATTGGAATTTGGATGTTTATTCATAAATGAAGTTTGTAAGTCACCTTGGGCACTATTCAAGGTGGTGGAAAGGTACAGTACAGACGTAATAAACAATAATTATGAATATTAATTTGAAATCAGAAGCAGGTAGAACTCCTTGAGCATGGTACATGAATAAATGAATGAATGAATCAAGGAAGCAAACACACACACTGGATGGTATTCAGCTGCATAGCTCTGTCTGCACAACAGCAGTTGTCATCATCATCATCGCAGAAATGCAGAGTTGGAAGGGACCTATGGAACATCAAGTCCAGCCCTTGTCATGGAGGCACGGTGAGGAATGAACTCCCAAGTTCTGGCTCTGCAGCCAGATGCCTAAAACCGCAGAGCTATCCAGATGACTATGTCTCTCTCTGCCAGAACCTCACATTTCATAGGGCTTTGGCTGCAAATTTCACCACGTTAAGTTCTTTGCTTTTCCACAGTAGTATCCGGGAGCTGTAGCTCTGTGTTTTGATATGGGCATTTGTTTATAGTGTCCAACCTCTTTAGCCAACTCTGACAAGCAGCCATGTTCTATTCACCTGCTAAACTGACTGTAGCAGGTAGCCACTAATTGTAGAGTTCCTTTTTTAAAAAAATTCAGATCATGCACAAGGTGTGCAAAATAACAGAAAGACACACAAAGCCCAAAATAAAATAAAAAAGAGAGAATCCTTTAATTTGTGAAAATTTGCTGTGGCTGGCGATGCTATTCACAGACCACTGGCAACCGAAGTAAAAACATTTTGCGGATTTTCTTTTGCCTACAGCTCTTTAATGTTCAGCCAAGCTCGCATGCAATATTTCTGAAAATTAGAAAATTCATGTTATTAAAGAACAAGGGTTATAAAAACCACACCAAGCATATTATAGTTCAGGGGAAATAATTAACAGATGTTGGGCAAAATTTTGTTGAGTAACTCTGCGCTGGCATAACCTGAATCAGGTGCTGGAAGCATTCAATTTAAAGTAATTAAAAGCTTCCTATCTCCCTCTTTTTAGGTTCCAAAGCTCCCTTTTGCCCCCAGGAAAGCAGGGAGGCTTTAATAGTAAAACATTGCCACCTGATTGCTGCTGCCAGGATCAGAACTGCTGGTGACCCAGTGGTGATTTTTTTTAACTATTAAAGGCTTCCTCTCCCATCCCAAGGCTCCCAAAGGCTTCTCCAGGGCAAAAGCAAGCCCTAGGAAGCCCCAGAACCTAAAAGGAGTGAGATAGGAAGCTTTTAATTACTTTAAATTGAATGCTTCCAGCACCTGATCCAGGTTATGCCAGTGCAGAGTTAGGCAACAGGATTGTGCCCCTTACCTAGTATCCTATCGCTGGTCCCAAATAGAGCAAACCCATTGACTCAATAGAATTTATGCAACTGTTGACTTATCATTCAGCAGTTGCTTCAGTGGCTGAAATCCTGTTGCTCAGCTCTGTGTGCACAATGCAAAGCAGTGGCAGTGCTAATGAAAAGCATGGTGGGGCAGAAGTGCCATTCACACACCACTTCTGCTTGTGTGCCATGCAGTGGTCACAACAGGAGTTGTGAGATTGGTTGCTCAATCTACTAGCACAATGCTACTTGCCTGGACATAACACCTGGCGTTTATACTGTTGTAACTTCGCATTACACCAGAATGTACAGGATTTTGGCCACTGTGTTTATTCTTTAGTTCAGACTAGCAATAAGATACTAGCCATTATGTATTCCATACCACTTCTTTTCCACTTTTAATACAAATTAATGTGTGTGTTTTTTCTGTTGGATGGAGGAAAAGAGGACATTGTTATTGAAAAGTATTTTCTGATATGGGGAACTAGGTCTTCTGAGAAAACGAAATTAAGATGAAAAAACTGTAAAGGATCAGAGCAGGATATTTATCTCTCCCTTGCTCTCAGTTAAGAGCAGGGCTGCCTACCCGTAGAGCCATTCTCAAACAGCCTGAGTTATTTACTTCTCTCTCTTTTTTTGTTGTTAAATATCCTTTGCAGCTCAAACGTCATGTGTCATAATAATCTTTACAGGAATGTCTTAAGAAAAAAAAAAAGGCTGCAATTTAGTAAGTACTTTTCAGGGTCAGGATATCAGCATACATTAATGCTGAGAGCAGCAGGAGGGAAGAAGGTTTGATTTATAATTAAGCACCATGCAGTATCCGTGTGTGATAAGAGGCCGTTTCGGCTCCTGAAGCAGAACATCCAAGCAGCTTTGATATCTCGTAGCCTGGCCTAATAGCCTAACCCTAAAATGGCACTTTGAAAATGCTCAACTTTTGATAGAGACCATAATTTCACATTAGCATGGCATTTCCAGGCACAAAACAGACCAAGCACGATATGAGTTTTAATCACCAATGTGACTTAAAACACCAGGTAGCTAACTAAATGGTAGCAGCAGAATTTAATCAATAAAATACCACAGCTTTGATTTGGCAGCTGTTACTAATTACATAGAGGTACCTTTTCCCCCCATAAAAAAGTTGCTCTGCCCTTTCCATTTTGCAAATGATTGTTGGATGGGAATGGAATGTCATATGGCTGGTCTGTATGAAGGTGCTTTTGTTGTTTGTTTGTTTGTTTGTTTGTTTGTGGGCTTTGTTTTGTGGAAATAACGAGGGTCCGGACCCATGGGGCCAGACTGTCCACTCACAATTTCACTGCTGCCACCGGCTCTGCTGTGCCTTCCTATCGCGCTGTTGTCCACAATCGATTAACCAGTCCTGGCAGGAGGCGGGATGACAAGCCTCTCTGCTAGGTCGGAGAGTGGCTAATCCATTGCAGAGAACAGCGCGATAGGAAGTCGACGTGGAGCCGACAGCAGCGGCAAAATCATGAGTGGACAGTAACCCTCGTTATTTCCACCTGTGCGGGGATATTCGTATACGAATACCCCCATCTCTAGCTCTAACCCATAATGGGTGTGGGGGTGAAACTCGGGGCCATCAATGATTGGACAACTTCCACGGCACAGGCAAAGCCTTTACCAGTTCTTCCCTCCCTCCTTCCATGCAATTAACCCCTTGCCCAATTTCTGCCTTAACTCCTTGCCCAGTCTATCCTACATTAGCTGTCAGTCACTCCTGAATCCTCTGAAATCAAAGCTGCTGCTCTGGATTTTTCCCCTCCAATCACTGTTTTTGGTTTGTTTTTTCACTTTGTGGGGTGCCACAGGTTAAAATCAGTACCAAAATAAACAAACTCTTAAAAACACTCATAGAATAAAAACTTGACGGCACCAAAACAATTTACAAAAGCAGCAGGACAGGAGATAACATTTTCAACTTGGGTCAGTATAAAATACCTCCCTAAAAAGAAAGGTCTTAAGTTTTCTTCTAAATGTCAAGAGAGAGGAAGCCAGGTGTAGCTCGTCCAGAAGCGGATTCCATAGGGTTGGGGCCACCGTGGAGAAGGCCCTAGCAGAAGACTTTTGGGCCTCCCTTGGGGTGGCCACCAAGAGGAGCCTGGTCTGGGAGGATCTGGTGGGTCAGGCAGATGACATTGGGGTCAGATGTTCCAACAACTAACGTGGGCCCAAACCATGGAGGGCTTTATACATAATCCAAGTTAATGCACCAACCACCAATGCTGAAGAGGCTGAAATTGACCAATTCTATGACGACTTACAACACCTTCTAGAACTGACACCAAAGAAAGATGGTAAGTTTGGCCTTGGAGTTAAAAACGAAGCAGGGCAAAGGCTAATAGAGTTTTGTCAAGAGAACAAGCTGGTCATCACAAACACTCTTTTCCAACAACACAAGAGGTGACTCTACACATGGACATCGCCAGATGGGCAATACCGAAATCAGATTGATTATGTTCTCTGCAGCCAAAGATGGAGAAACTCTATACAGTCAGCAAAAACAAGACCTGGAGCTGATTGTGGCTCTGATCATCAGCTTCTTATAGCAAAACTCAAGCTTAAACTGAAGAAAGTAGGAAAAACCACTGGGCTAGTCAGGTATAATCTAAACCAAATCCCTTATGAATACACAGTGGAAGTGAAGAACAGATTTAAGGAACTCGATTTGGTGGACAGAGTGCCTGAAGAACTATGGATGGAGGCTCGTAACATTGTACAGGAGGCAGCAACAAAAATCATCCCAAAGAAAAGGAAATGCAAGAAAGCAAAGTGGCTGTCCAACGAGGCCTTACAAATAGCAGAGAAGAGAAGGGAAACAAAATGCAAGGGAGATAGGGAAAGTTACAGAAAATGGAATGCAGACTTCCAAAGAATAGCAAGGAGAGACAAGAGGGCCTTCTTAAATGAACAGTGCAAAGAAATAGAGGAAAAGAATAGAAAGGGAAAAACCAGAGATCTGTTCAAGAAAATTGGAGATATTAAAGGAACCTTTTGTGCAAAGATGGACATGATAAAGGACAAACAGTGACATATGCCTTAGTTGCATCCCAGCTGGAGTACTGTGACACACTCTATGTGAGGGCTTCCTCTGGAAAGTGTCTGGAATCTTCAGCGGGTCCAAAATGCTGCATCCAGATTACTACCTGGGGCTGGTCACAGGGATCACAGAACCCCTCTGTTACAGCTACTCAACTGGCTGCTGATTCATTTCCAGGCACAATTCAAAGTGCTGGTTTTAACCTATAAAGTCCTGAACAGCTTGGGCCCAAGCTATCTCAAGGACCTGGGTGTTAAGATCATCAGGAGAGGCCTTTCTCTTAATCTCACCACCTTCGCAGGTGTGTTTGATGGGCATACAAGAGAGGGCCTTCTCTGTGGCTACTCTCAGACTTTGGAACTCCCTCCCACAGGAAGCCAGGCTGGCCCCATCTTTGCTATCCTTCTGCAAGCAGGCCAAGACCTTCCTCTTCAGGCAAGCTTTCTGTCAGTGACTGGCTACCTGAGTGGGATTTTTAAATGGATTGTTGTGCCTTACTGCTTTGAATGTGCTTTTGGTGTGGCTTTTGTTTACCATGTTTCATTGTGGTATTTGTTTGACCCTTTGTATTTGTATACTTACTGATTTAAACTTTAAACATGGTATTTTAATCAATCTAAGCTACCTTGGGTCCTTTGTAAGGAGAAAGGTGGGGTTAAAAATATTTTAAATAAATAAATAATTTTCCAAATGCCCAAATGTTCAGTGCTATGCTGCAGAAAAATCAGATCACTAAAGGGCTGAAGCCTGTCTTATGCATCTTGCTCCATCGCTTCCTTGAGGGTGGCTGGGTCCAAAAGGAGGGCTGAGGCAGAATAACCAAAGCCAAATACCCACCTTTGAAGTCAGTCTTTTCTTCTTGTTAGGTGAATTCCATTGTCATTAATTCAAGGCCTGAAAATAAATAACACCATTAAAACCTATGCCTGCCTTCATGCAGTCCTTCAAGACGTCATTTCCTTAATAGCACATTCACTGAGGAAATTAATAGTAGTCAATCAAACAAGACCATACAGCATTCTGATTGCTCTCTATTATCAATGTAATAGTTTCTGAAGCATATTAAAGTATGGCCTGTGTGCAGGGTAAGCAATCATCTAACCTGCCAGTGTATGTTCTCCTGAGTGAAGTCTAGGATTTGTAAAACTGTTTTTTTCTTTTTCTTTTAATGGCTTGGATGATAAGGTACTCATTAGAATGTTGAAACAAGTGTAAAGGAAACAATCTTACAAGGAGTATTTTTGGCAGTGATAAGTAATTTGGCATACTGGAAATCTGTAAACCAGAAGACAGAAGACTTCAAGCTTCTAGGATCTTTTTAGCTCCCTTTTTAAAACCATAATTCAAATTGGGTCTCCCAGTTAGAGCACAGATGTCAAACATAGGGTCTTCCAGATGCTGTTAGACTGCAACTCCCATCATTCTTCACCCTTAGCCGTGGTGACTAGGGCTGATGGGAGTTAGAGTCCAACAGCAACTGGACTCGTCTCCCACTGCAGAACTAAGGCAGGTATCAAATCTTGTTTTAGATGCTGAGTTCAGAATTTCGGGTACTTTCTGAACACAGACCCAATGGAAGTATGTATTTTCAGTGCTAAGAGAGAGCTTATACTTCCACTTCTGATTTTCTTTCTCACCCAAGCTCTCTTCATTAGTTCAACCCAGACTGAGGTGGTATTAGTGGTGGGGAGTTGTTGGAAAAAAAAATCAGAACTCCTTGCAAATCTATTGTAGATCACTCAGAGTTTTACCAGAAGATCCCAAACTACCGTCTGTTCTGGGGAAGTTTGTGGACAAAGGTGAGAGGTGAAGATGGGGGGGGGGGGCAGCCTTTGCTCCGGCCACAAGCCTCCTATGCTTCTGTTCAGCCCTGGTGTAAACCGTATGTTGACCTGCTGAGATTTCATTTATGAGATTTCAGAGGCAAAACCCAAGTTCTATGGACGGGCTATTCTGATGATGTCACAAAGGTGAGGCAGGCAAGGGTTGGGATGGGGTGGAACTGCTCTTGGACCAGATGAATATGAAAACAAGCACAAAGAGTACCTGTGCAAATGTGTCCATAATCCATGTTAAAACTCAGTTCACCAACTAGTATGACAGTGCACAGGTGGGAGGAAAGCAAGATTGGGATATCTTCACGGATGGCAAAATGTGCTTTGTTGGAAAACGGTAGAGGTGGTCACACAGACTTTTAAGATAATCTCATGCAAATAAACAAAACAAAAATTAGATTTTCTCCTCCAGTGCTGCTCATGATGAGATTTCTCTAGAGATGGGCATGAACTTCCAATTTGGCAGTTCATGCCAGTTCAGCTGATCCACAGTTCAGTGCCCCGCCCCCCTCTGGTGGGTGCCCACTCACAGGCAGCACCCAGAGGAGGCGGGGCAGGGAAGGTGGGGTGCTGCTTCTAAATGAGTGCTTACTGGAGTGGGCAGGGCACCAAACCACAGATCAGCTGTGCAGCTGTCAGCCAAACCAGGCTGAACTGCCGAACTGGCAGCTCTTGCTCATCTCTAGATTTTACCTTCCACCTGGAAACCAAAGGAAGCACAGTGATTCTCTGAGTTTTCTGGAGGTGTTATGAGATCTGGCAATCCCAGGAATGTCCCACCAATGTACACTTCAAAGAACAGGGTTGTTGTTTTTTTTTAAAAAGGTAGTGGCATGGAGGGAAATAGTCTGCGGCACCAGAAAGCTGATACTGAAGTTTGCAAAATTTGTTTTGTTTCATTTAAATGTTGCCAGAGCATGATCTTTTCTATAAAAGAAGGTGTCTTTGCACCTCTGCTTTAAAGCAGCAGATTTAATGCATGCAACATGAACTCTTGTGAACTCATCTCCTTTTTACCCTTTGATGACAGGGTAATATACAATAAGGCTTCCTGTGTAGCTCATACTTTAAAATTCAATAAAAATAAAGCAATGTGTAGGGTTAATGCAACATGAACACACAGGTCACAGAGAGTAAAAATGGCTTAAAGACAAGAGCTGTGAAAATTAAGGAAATATCACCCAAATGCTCATCATTTTACTGTCACCTTACTATCATGGTGGCTTGCAAGCGGGAATGAAGACGGGTACACTGGACATAATGTGGAGATTTTTTGGACATAATTATATGACCTGAATTGTTTTATATATCATAGTTGTTAGAAAAAAATAATATGCAGGGGCCAGTTTTCTATTTTTCATTTCAACCAAAAAGCAAACCCATTGAATCAATTGTTAAATGTTTAGTGAATACTTGTGTAAATCCTATTGAGTTAATGGGTCTACTCTATTTAGGGTTAGCAGCCAGAGTATCACCCAGTATCCTCTTAAGCGAAATATTGTAGTGGAATCAATTCATAAATCTGCTAAATGTTTATCCAGCACAGATTAAACAGATTAAGAAAAAATATATGAAGGAATATGCATGAACTTCTGTTGGACAGGGTGTCTGTAGACTCAAGAAACCTTGCCTGGTGTTTAATCATTTTTAGAATCATTTTTAGTATCTGTGTTTTTTACACTGCAGTCCTTAAAAAAAAAAAGGAATGTACCACATCACACATATTTTCCGGGAAACAACAGTTTTCCTACACTTCATTTCTTTGAAATTGTGCTTTCAGTTTATGAAAAGTGTGATGCCCTAACAACAGCAACAAAAACCCAACTTGACAAAGAAAACCATGTGTTGTGGAGCTCATGGGTTTTTAAGCTCTCTTAACCAGAAAGATCAAGTCTGCATTGTTTGGACCATGTACGTCACAGCTTTAGAGGCTACTTTGGGTCAGATTTGCCTGAACTGCAGTTGTAAGTTGGTGGTTTTTTGAGGTTGGGGGTGGAGGGCATTGAATGAAAAAGTGAAAGAGAGAATGTTCTTACAACGTTCTTCCTGAGGTTTTGATTTAGATGTTTAAATTCAGGTTAGAAAAAATGCCTCCCTAGTTTACAATTTCTGCATAAGTAGAGTTGAACGGGGAAAAACAATGAGACAAAGATAGATTAGTAGATAGATAGGTGCCCTGTTTCCCCAAAAATAACACCTATCCTGAAAATAAGCCCTAGTATGATTTTTCAGGATGCTCGTAATATAAGCCCTACCCCCAAAATAAGACCCAGTTAAGTGAAACCCCACCCTCCACCAGGGACTCATTGTGCAGCAACCAGAAGAAGATGACATGACTGTATTTGCATAAATGTAGATTGTTGTACATAAAAAAAAACACCATCCCCTGAAAATAAGCCGTAATGCTTTTTTTGGAGCAAAAATTAATATAAGACCCTGTCTTATTTTCGGGGAAACACGGTAGATACAGTATATCACAGAAGTGAGTACACCCCCTCACATTTCACAAATATTTTAGTATATCTTTTCATGTGACAACACTGAAGAAATGACACTTGGCTACAATGTAAAGCAGTGAGTAGACAGCTTGTATAACAGTCTAAATGTGCTGTCCCCTCAAAATAACGAAACACACAGCCATTAATGTCTAAACCGCTGGTAACAAAAGTGAGTATACCCCTAAGTGACAGTGTCCAAATTGGGCACAAAGTGTCAATATTTTGTGTGGCCTCCATTATTTTCCAGCACTGCCTTAACCCTCTTGGGCATAGAGTTCACCAGAGCTTCAAAGGTTGCCACTGGAGTCCTCTTCCACTCCTCCATGATGACATCACAGAGCTGGTGGATGTTAGAGACCTTCTGCACCTCCACCTTCCATTTCAGGATGCCCCACAGATGCCCAATAGGGTTTAGGTCTGGAGACATGCTTGGCCAATCCATCACCTTTACCCTCAGCTCTTTAGCAAGGCAGTGGTCGTTTTGGAGGTGTGTTTGGGGTTGTTATCGTGTTGGACTACTGCTCTGCGGCCCAGTCTCCGAAGGGAGGGGATCATGATCTGCTTCAGTATGTCACAGGACATGTTGGCATTCATGGTTCCCTCAATGAACTGTAGCTCCCCAGTGCCGGCAGCACTCATGCAACCCCAGACCATGAAACTCCCACCACCATGCTTGACTGTAGACACGACACACTTGTCTTTGTACTCCTCACCTGGTTGCTGCCACACACACTTGACACCATCTGAACCAAGTAAGTTTATCTTGGTTTCATCGGACCACAGGACATGGTTCCAGAAATCCATGTCCTTCGTCTGCTTGTCTGCAGCAAACCGTATGCGGGCTTTCTTGTGCATCATCTTTAGAAGAGGTTTCCTTCTGGGATGACAGCCCTGGAGACCAATTTGATGCAGTGTGTGGTGTATGGTCTGAGCACTGACAGGCTGACCCCCCACCCCTTCAACCTCTGCAGCAATGCTGGCAGCACTCATACGTCTCTTTCCCAAAGCCAACCTCTGGATATGACGCTGAGCACGGGCACTCGACTTCTTTGGTCAACCATGGCGAGGCCTGTTCTGAGTGGAACCTGTCCTGTTAAACCGCTGTATGGTCTTGGCCACCGTGCTGCAGCTCAGTTTCCGGGTTTTGGCAATCTGCTTATAGCCTAGGCCAGAGGTCGTCAACCCCTGGTCCGCGGCCCATTGCCGGTCCGTGGCTTGAGCCCGACCGGGGTGAAGACAGACCTCCCGCCCCCTGCACGCACTCCCCTCCCCACAGCTGCTTTGCGCACGCACGCGCATGCCAGCGCCGGCGTGAGCGCTCCCTCACCCCTTCATGCATGCGCCCCCGTGCGCAAAGCAGCTGTGGGGAGGGGAGTGCATGCGGGGGGGGGGGGAGGTCTGTCTTCGCGGCCCAGCAGCAGCGGCGGCGACGGGGGTGGCCCGACCTGGGAGGCTGAGCATGGCTGGGTGCTCCGGCTGCTCGCCTCCCAGCGGGCTCCAACGACGCCGGGGGCGGTGCTTCTTGCTGCCCTCAGCAGGCCGATGCCGCCGCTGGTGCCTCCAGCTCCGGAACTGGCACCAGCGGCTGCTCGCCGGGGCGGCCGCGTCGGTCCTTGGCGCCCTCCGCCATTTGAATTTCCCACGGAGTGCGTTGGGCTCCCAGGCTTCCGGCGGCTGCGGCACGCGCTCCTGCGCACGCCCGAAGCGGTGGGGGAGTGGAGTTTGCTGGCCCAAGAGTCCCGGAAAAAGCGCAGAAAGCAGCGGCGGCAGTGCGCGCAGGTGCAGCGCCGGAGGTAAGGGGGAGAAAGGAGGGGAAAGCATCGAGGGAGGGAGAGGCTTGGGGGAGGCTTTGGGAGGGCAGGTGGGGTCAGGACACCAGCTTTTTCCTGCTGGAGGTAGGAGGAGAAAGGCGGGACGGGAGGCGGCGGCATCCCAGTGCCTCTGGGTGGTACCCAGGAACGCTGCCGGAGCTGAGGTAAAAGCAAGCCGCAGCGGCGAGCAGCTGCTGCCCCCCCTTGCCCGGCGCCCTCCATGTGGGCGCTCTGAGGGGAAAAGGGAGGAAGGTGGCGGGCAACTTGTGTGGCCTCTGCAGGTTTCCAGGCGGAGGGAGGAAAGAGGCGCCGCGTGTCCCTCCTCAAGAGGAGCGGCTCTCCCCTGAAAAGGATGCCGGCGTGACGGTTGTGAAGAATTAAACTGACTCGAGTTGCTCCTTTGCAGTCGGAGCTTTTTATGCTTTTTTTTCCACCACCTGCGTGTTTCTCCCCGAACAGCCACAGCCGAGGGGCGTGTGTGTGTGTGTGTGTGTGTGGGGTGTGGAGAGGTCCTGCTCCATGTGCTGCTGTTTTTTGACTGTTAAAAGACGGCTCAGGAGAGGACTCCCTTGTCAGGGAGTGGGGAAGTTGGTACGTCTGGCTGCGCCCCTCTCCTTTGGATCCCTTAGAAATTCTTGAAAGGCTTCTCGGAGCCTTTGAACATGAGCTGCCTGTCGGTGGTTTTTTTGTTTTTTTCCCCCAGCTGGAATCCAGGTGGTGCTTCCGAAGAATACATGAAAAAGCTGCAGAAAGTTCTATATTCCTGGCTTTATTCGCATATTTATTTGAATTTTTTTTATTTATTTAAATTTTATTTATTTAAATTCAAATATTTATTTGAATTTCCCGCCACCCCCCGGCCTCGTTGGAGCCCGTCGGGAGGTGAGCGGCCGGAGGGAGCACCCCGGCCATGCTCAGACTCCCAGGCTTCCACCACCGCTGGCACGCGCTCCCCCAACACTTCGCGCATGCGTCCGAGAGCGCGAGCGCGAGGGGCCGCCCCGCCTCCCTCAGAGGCTCAGCCGGTCCGTATTAGGAAAAAGGTTGAGGACCTCTGGCCTAGGCCATCTTTATGTAGAGCAACAATTCATTTTTTCAGATCCTCAGATAGTTCATTACCATGAGGTGCCACGTGGAACTTCCAGTGACCAGTCTGAGAGAGTGAGAGCGATAACACCTTCTCCCCCTTCACACCTGAGACTTGCGACACTGACGGATCTCATGACACCAGGGAGGGAAAATGGCTACTTGGGCCCAATTTGGACATTGTCACTTAGGGGTGTACTCACTTTTGTTGCCAGCGGTTTAGATATTAATGGCTGTGTGTTGCGTTATTTTGAGGGGACAGCACATTTAGACTGTTATACAAGCTGTCTACTCACTGCTTTACATTGTAGCCAAGTGTCATTTCTTCAGTGTTGTCACATGAAAAGATATACTAAAATATTTATGAAATGTGAGGGGATGTACTCACTTCTGTGATATACTGTAGATATTCAAACCCCTTTGGATTGCTTATAAACACGCCTAGAAAGGTTTGTGCAGCTGTTCTTCTGTTTTATATTTCATGGATAGTAGCACTCTAAAACAGCCTCTCTGAGGAAATGGTGTAGGTCCTGAGGGGGAAACGTGTGTCTGATCACAAAGAAGCACAAGTAAGTGAATGCTGGTTCATTCATATCCCTCATGTGAACTTCTCAAAACTACTTCATTGACTTTTGTGTATACAGGGCGTTGGACTAGGCCAGGATTTGGTCTGAGCCAGCAGGGTTCTTCTTTTGTTTTTGAGACCAGATTTCAGATTATGGAGAAGGGAAGCTGGTTCCAGGCAGAAGCAATCAGATCATCTGGAATCAAAAACTGAAACTGAAGTGACACTTCTTTTCCAAGCTTAGAATCCTAAAAGGAGACCATATTGTACTCCTCCTCCTTCTTATCAGAAGAAGGTTCTGATAAGACCATGTGGATAGAACATGGACAGAACATAGAACTAGGGATGTACATTCGGAAATATTTGGAATCCACCGGGCTAACGTGGTGACTGGGAAGATGAAAGGGGTGTGGTATATGGCCTACTCTCTCAACCAAGTTGTTCAAGATGCTTTGCAAGATATGGAAGACACATACTGTATATACCTAACATAATGGAATGGGCCAAAAAAATGGCAGGGCATTTTCACCACAGTGTCTGCAACAGCGAGCTGCTGCAGCAGAGGCAAGAAAAATGGGGATCACCACTGTACCACCTAATCTAGGATGTGGCATCTTGATGGACCTCCAATTTCTACCTGCTTGAAAGAGTGCTTGAGAAGCAAAGTGCTCTCCATGGTTTGATGTGGTTGGTCATCTGGACGGACAAGAGTCGGACATGATGGGTCATGTAGTCTATGTCTTCCAAAGCTTTGAAAGTACAACCCAGGTCCTTAGTGGGGAAACAGCCATCCTTAGCCCGGTGCTCTCAATGTTCCAGGGCTTGGTTGGCCCAATGGAGGGCATAATGAGAGAACAGTCTAGGGTGGATAGGGGATTCCATAGGGGGAGAACAGCATTTTTCTAGCCTGAAGTGGTGTTTCTGGCCAGCAGGCAAAAGAACCTGCTCCACCACAGGTTTGCCTCCTTTTGGAAGAAGGTGGAGTACATTCTGTCAACCCTCTTGGACCCCTGAATTAAACAGCAGGCAATGGATATTGAGCGGCAGCAAGGGAGGGCAATGCCAGCCCAGTTGCCATCACATGCAGCAGCAGTTAGTGAAGAAGGGGTCACTGAGGGGGGAAGCAGAGCAGGAAGAAACTAGCAATGCTCTTAGGACCCCAAATCCTGAATCCATAGAAAAGTGTATTTTCCTTATGGTTAACCTACCATTACTGGGTTTCCCTGAAATCCCCTTTAAGTAAGAGAGAATGACTCACTCTGCTCATGGTTCTATGTATGCCATGCTTCAGTCTGCTGCCCCCTCCTCCTTCCTCTCTCATTCTTCCATTCCATTGGGCTCATTCACTCAACTGCACTGTGCCCCATGCTGTTGGCACAGTTCCCACCCACCTCAGGCTATCTGCTGCTCCAAGCTGCCTGCCAGTGCTGCCCAGGGTGCTTGCCCACTCTCCATGGGACCTGTCCTCTGCTTTCCCAATGCTGTTGGCATTTCCTGCTGGCATTCTCACTGTTCGGGGTTTAATCTGGATGCCCATGACAGTCCTTTCCTAATACCTAGGCACTGCTAGCTGTTGGTGTGCACCCTTTGTTTGCAACAATCACTGGGAAGATGTCAGAGGAGACAGGGAAATCCTTTAAACATGTTTTGCCTGCTTGTGTTGTTTAAAGGGGAAAATACGTAATAGCCATATAATATTCATATCAACTATGACGGAGCTCTGGATATATAGAAATTCCAATTTTTAAAAATTCCAAATTCTGAATCCAAATTCTGAATCTGAATTTCGGTGTTAGTGCACATCCCAAATTAAAAATAGGCCGAAAATGTTTTGTGCACTTACCCATATTGTCTTCAGGGCCAGATGGATTCTTACCCCTGAACAGTCTCACAATTCTCTTCTCCTCATCTTCCAAAATGCCTCATCTTCTATACACAATTAGATGTTATGATATGAATAATTGATGGCAACTTTGTTTTACCGTAGCTCTCTCTTGTATCACTTCCTTTATTGCTGCACCAAAGAAACCTTAAGAGGCCTGGAGATTTTGCTGAGAATGACATTTTGAAAAAGTACCAGCTGCCTGGCTTTCTCTCTGCACTCTATTCCTGTTTTCATTACCGTTTAAAAATCACAATGGACGTCCAATTCTCTTTCTCAGCGACAGTGGGTAGCAGCAAGGTCTGTGGGGGAAATGGCCTCTTCTTATATGAAATAAACACACATTTCTTAGGAATGACTAACCAGCTGAAAATCCCAATACCTTTCTTTTGTTCTTCTGTTGTGAGGATACATCACATCTCTTTTCAGTAATCAGAACACACTGTGTTGGTGATGGTGTGATTGCCAAGTTACCACCATGAGACCTTTCTTTTTAACAGGACACATGAAGTGTATACACATAGAGACATTGCTGACTCTGTACCCTCCTCTTCTTTCCGTTCCTTTCCTTTCCATCTCTCATCCAATAAAGCTGGGCTCCTGATTTCCCCCACAGCAACAGGGAGGGGCACCAGAAACTTTTGGTTGAAATAGCAGGGATGGGTGGTGGATGCTTCACTGCATCATTTCTGGATGAGGCACTTGGCCCTAGCTCAGACCATCAACTGCCACAGAGGTGAGACTAAGTCTAGAAGCTGGAGAATAATATGGAGTCCAGCAAAGCATCCCCCACCCCCAATCATGGCAGTGCAGAAAAGGATGCTGATCTGTGCTTCTTGTGCACAAATATCTCATTCTCAGAAATTTCAGAGGCAAAACCAAGAGATTGGGGCAAGCCCTTGTGATGGAGCAGTGCCGACCTGGATTGGGTGGGTTAGAACTGCTTCTGGGCCAGTTGATTGTGGAACCATGCCCAAGCAGAATCTGAGTGAATTGGCCCAAATTCTGTTTAACCCATAGCTAGTTAGGTAACATGGCAATTTCAAGCCAAGAGGAACAGAATCCATTTTGGGGATGCTGAGAAGGTAAGAAAACATGCCCAACTGGTGGTGGTGGTTCCTTCTACTATGACTTTAATCCCTCACAGTTTTATCTTTACCTCCCATGACATATGGGGAATTTTCCAGGCCTACACCACTGCTGGGGGTTATGGAAAGCTCACCAACTGCTCATAGGGAATACTCCTCATTGTCCCGCCTTTGCAAGGAATTCAACAACACGATGGATTATGAGTTGTAACGCTCATCCCTGCCTTGCTCCAAATGATATGTTGGTCCCAAGTGCATGTACATATCATCTCTGTCTCCAGTCTCCACCCTCCAATCCTACCCCAAGCTTTTTGAACCACAGACATTGCAGAGGCACAACACATACACAGTTTCACACTGAACTAGTGGGCCCTGGCATCAGCTGGAAATGAATGGAGGTAGGTGTCCGTCTCACACATACTAAAAGGGATTTCTCTTTTGGGAAGGAGACATGACATGCCTTGTGGTACAAGCTGGATGCCAGAGAGAGAGTGGGGCATAGCTGTTAGAGTGTTGAAATGGGGGATTTAGCTTTTACTCCCTGCTGAGCAGCTCAGGGAGTGACAATGACTCAGCCAGACTCACTTCACAGTGGTGTTGTAAGAATAAAGTGGGGAGAACAGCCATCTTAAGTTTAGTGAAGTAGGATTTTACTGTAACAAACAGAAAAATATCATTAAAGTACTTTATATCCCTTATGTACCCATACCATTTTCTCCGGCTCCTCTGGTTCTTCACTTTTTGGCCATGGAGACCTTTTGCGTAGAGTAAGGAGGCATTCATGAAACCACACACTTTGTCCCAGGTGACTAGATCCAGATTAAATCCAGTTCCAGATTATTTTCCTGCCACGGATAGGAATGTACCCTCTACACAAATGCTTTCCTTCACACCTTAAGTTATTTTTTTTGTGCGCACACTCCAAGTGACTGAAAAGTACATGAAAAGAAATAATACATTTTCTCACTGTTCCCACACACATTTATACCAATGTGTAATCCTATGGCAGTTCTCTGAGTTACTTAATGCAGAGTACTTTCTCACACAGATTAAAATTGCTCCTCCCCCACTTCAAATGTACCGCATGATCATTTGACTCCTTCCCCCTCCTCTTTCTGGCCACCTTGATTGTGTGACAAGAGGGTGCTTAAAATATGCAAGGAATAACTGAGCAGCATTAAGCTATCTGTAGAAATCACTCGACTGGACTCCTACTGGGTTTTCATTATGACATTAACCTTTGAGAGTGCACTACATTCTTTCACTAATGCAGACTTGCTTGCTTAGATTTGTGCTTTTAAGGATCTGAAGTAATTTTTAACCCTTAATTAGACATCACATGGTATACATATACTATATATACGCATATAATGGAAAATGGTATCGATAGCTTAGGAAAACAAACCCATCTGCTGTGCAGTTGGCAAACGCATGCATAATACTGTATTTTGAGGATGGTGATAGATGGTCTAATTCTCTATCTCCATGGCAGACTGGACAATCAATCTTGGCGTAATTTGGTTTGATGGCTTCTGGAAATTAGTGTTGCCCTAGCAAGAAAAAGCATGTTTACAACAGAAACCTGCTGAGATCAAATGCCTTAAGAACTATAGATCCTGGAAAGAATGTTAAGTCTTATTATACAGATAAGTAATTGAAGGAATGTTAATCTGTGTTTACTAGAAAGGTGTATACAACATAAACAGCAAGACTGCAGCTTTTTCCCTCAGGAATTTATACAAGGTTAGCAGTAGTTTTGTGGCAAAGTTGCATCACTCCTTTGTGTGGTTTATGTCCTGGTACATAACAGAAGATGAATAGAGGCAATTATTTAAGTGGTTTCTTACCACAGCAGGTCTATAGCAGCAACCAGGCAAAATGAAGTGTCTATCACTTTCTCTCCTTCTTTAGATTTCTGATCAGGTGCAGAAACCGGGTGTGGCAAGGTCTTTTTCTCGTGTCACAAATAGTATAGATGGCACACAAATATTGTTTAGCTACCGAGGTAGGTTTTTGCTAATTGTGGTAGTCACCTCACTCTGCCTAAGAGTAAACAGTCATATTTACATGTATTTAGGCCTGCTCATCCACTGGCAAACAATAGCAATGTACAGCATTGGGTACACTGTATCACCACAGACAATGGCTTCCTGGAGAAATTGATGTGTGGAGGGATGAAGGAAGCCACATGTGCTGACGACAGCCCCCTCATCACCATACCTTTTGGTTCCACCCTCAGCCTTAGTGTGTTATGGTCTGAAAAAAGAACTTCCAATGTAGGTCTTGATTTAAAGCTGATTGAAGACATTGGGTCCAGACGAGCATACAAAGCTGAGATGTCTTCTCCACACGCTCTTTGAATACGTGAAGGCCAGGTCCTCAAAGGGAATCTCTGAGTTGAAGAAGTTCAACTGGAACATGTTGTCCCACTTCGCATACATTTGTCCTTTGTAAGCAATCAAAGGGAAACCATCTACTTTTCTGGCAAGATTGATGTTGTTTTTACTCCTAATGCTCCAAATACAGGTGCAAGAGGGGAATTCTGTACATATACATTGATTGAAACTATTTCCTGGAGAGGCTAACCAGAAAAGTATTTGTTTTCTTCAAGGCTGTGCTGATGTAGATGGATTCTCTCCAAAGATTAGGTTGTGTCTGTGGGAAGAGATGTGGATATATATATTTTTTGTACCATCCTTAGCACACAAAACTTGGAAACATAAATCAGATGGTATGATCTGTAGCACCAGCTTAAAATCTTGGCTCTTCCTTCTGGTTGGAAAATGTATACCAAGAAGGAGCATATTCCAGAGAAGAGTTTATACGTCCAGTGGTTGGAAAAGATGAGCAGCTAAGTCATTGGTTGGCATCATAGACACAGTCTCACAAGTTGAATCCAGGGTTTCTTTAGTTCCCACTGATTACATCTTGTCTGGAACAAGATACATTGCAGTATGGATGATATATTGTAGTGTAACATTGCTGTGTGCCTACATCCCATGGGAGTAATGGAAAAAACCATCACCTCAAAACAGATGATGGCTCTAAAATGGGCCCTGATTGTATGGGCAGCATAACTGAGTGCTTTCTACAGTTCATCTCATCTGCTCTGCGTGAATGTTTGGGGTACTCAGGTAAACTGTTTTTATTCTAAATGGAAGGGGACATACCAGCAAAAAGCTTAACATTCCCCCCTCCCATTATTCTTCTTCTTCCAGAGAGATGCAAAGATCTATTAATATATACTGTTTTCTCATCAGCAGCAAAACTGTCTTCCTGTCACTTGTTTCTCCTTGGGAGGTTTTGCATTGGGTCTCAAAATACATTATTTTCATGGGCAGTTGCAAGAGGGAGGTTAATTTGAATGTACTTTGTCAGTAGAAATTGTCTCCTGTTATGAGTAACGCTTCATTTTGCATGCTGAAGATGCTTTCAGACATCTGATTCATGCAGATAATCTCCAGAACAAGATGACATGACACCTTCCACACTTAACAGAATGTCTGGAACTCACTCATTTGATGTCAGTCTTCAAAAATAAAGTGAGGGGAAGGCATGTTCCCAAGTTATCCTTATTTTATTTCAGTGGAAACCATGGAATTAGAGTTTGAATTAGAATTTAGAATTAGAATTGCACAGTTGTCTGCTAATCACTTCAATAAACAGCTTGCTGCGTTCATAACATTAGAAATATTCAACCTATTCAGTCAACCACCATTAGTCTCAGTCCATGCTCTATGGAGGAGAGCTTAACACTTACACACTTTTGTTGTTTAGTCGTTTAGTTGTGTCCGACTCTTTGTGACCCCATGGACCAGAGCACGCCAGGCCCTCCTGTCTTCCACTGCCTCCCGGAGTTGGGTCAAATTCATGTTGGTAGCTTCGATGACACTGCCCAACCATCTCGTCCTCTGTCGTCCCCTTCTCCTCTTGCCCTCACACTTTCCCAACATCAGGGTAGTCTTTTCCAGGGAGTCTTCTCTTCTCATGAGATGGCCAAAGTATTGGAGCCTCAGCTTCAGGATCTGTCCTTCCAGTGAGCACTCAGGGTTGATTTCCTGCAAAATGGATAGGTTTGTTCTCCTTGCAGTCCAGGGGACTCTCAAGGGTCTCCTCCAGCACCACAATTCAAAAGCATCAATTCTTCGGCGGTCAGCCTTCTTTATGGTCCAGCTCTCACTTCCATACATCACTACTGGAAAAACCATAGCTTTGACTATGCGGACCTTTGTCGGCAAGGTGATGTCTCTGCTTTTTAAGATGCTGTCTAGGTTTGTCATCGCTTTCCTCCCAAGAAGCAGGTGCCTTTTAATTTCGTGGCTGCTGTCACCATCTGCAGTGATCATGGAGCCCAAGAAGGTAAACTCTGTCACTGCCTCCATATCTTCCCCTTCTATTTGCCAGGAGGTGATGGGACCAGTTACCATGATCTTAGTTTTTTTTGATGTTGAGCTTCAGACCATTTTTTGTGCTCTCCTCTTTCACCCTCATTAAGAGGTTCTTTAATTCCTCCTCACTTTCTGCCATCAGAGTGGTATCATCTGCATATCTGAGGTTGTTGATATTTCTTCCGGCAATCTTGATTCCGGCTTGGGATTCCTCCAGTCCAGCCTTTCGCATGATATATTCTGCATATAAGTTAAATAAGCAGGGAGACAATATACAGCCTTGTCGTACTCCTTTCCCAATTTTGAACCAATCAGTTGTTCCGTATCCAGTTCTAACTGTTGCTTCCTGTCCCACATATAGATTTCTCAGGAGATAGATAAGGTGGTCAGGCACTCCCATTTCTTTAAGAACTTGCCATAGTTTGCTGTGGTCCACACAGTCAAAGGCTTTTGCATAGTCAATGAAGCAGAAGTAGATGTTTTTCTGGAACTCTCTGGCTTTCTCCATAATCCAGTGCATGTTAGCAATTTACACACTTTATGCCACCTCAAATGCCATATTTTGACCTCTCATTTTTCCACAGAGCTATGTCTGTACCTCTTGTACACATGCATGAGGACTCTCCCACATGCTGGGCAACAAGTACCCAATTATATCGAAAGAGGCTAAGTGTGTATACAAGTAGCATGCTCATAAACTCTATAATTTCCAACTTAATGTGCAGGAATAGCAGCTGGGGGATTAGGAAGAGACTAATAGGTACTGTTTTGACACACATTATTCTGTGCATTTACTGCATATGTTGTCCGCGAGTGAAACGGTTCAAATAAGAGCATGGGAATGGCTTTACTGGCCCAAACCAAAGGTTTGTGTAAACCAGTATGCAGCCTCCAGTTTCCAAATGCCTCTTGGAAGTCCATAAGCAGGCAATGATATCTTTTATCTCTGCATGCAGTAACGAGAAATATTGATTGAACAATGTACTGTGAGTTCATCTACAAGAATAGATAATGCAAATGGAAGCCATCTTGCTGCTTTGAATCTTTCACAGTAAATGAACAGGGCTTGAAAAATGCACTCGTCCACTCATCCGTGAGAAAGTGGAAAATGCTACTCGACGAGTCACAGCTCCCTCCCTCCCTGCCTCCTTCCCCTCCGCCTGTCTCTCTCTAATCCTGTAGTCCTCCCCCCTCCCATTGCAAAAGGAAAACTGCCCTCTTCTCACGAGAAGAGAGTTCGAGCAGCACATAGAGATATAGTTCTCTAGGAGAATGTAGAGTAGTCCCATGCTGGAGAATATGGAGATTCCCTGCTCCCAATTTCAACCGAACGAGGACACATCCTGGGGTGGGAGGGAACCGTGGCTCCTTAAGAGGCCGGGTGCTTTTGCTTTCAGTTTTATTTTTGTTGGAGACATTCAAAAGAAAGGCATTCAAAATACAAGTTTCATGACCCCACAGGCACGCAGGTAATAAAGCAATCCAAGTCTGAGGGTATAAATAAGTGATTCCCGTGTACGTAATACAATTTATTTTGGGTTTGTATGCATTGTTACGTAGAAATAAAAGTGAACAAGTGCCTAGTTTAAATTTGTTAACATAAATTGCAAGGCTATAGTCCTGTCATGCTGACTGGTGAAATTTTTGACTGACTGGTGAGACATTCTAAAATTTTTCAATCCCTGTAAATCAGGGGTCTCAAACATGCGGCCTGTGGGCCATTTGCGGCCCACCGGACGATAGTTTGTGGCCCCCGCCTTGTCTTCCCCCCCTGAAGCGCCCACGTGTCCTCTGCTGTCAAGAGTCAAAAAAAGCCTCGCCTCGCTCGCCGGCTCTCTCCCAAGACAGCGCCTCTTGCACCCTCCATCTGGAACTGCAGCCTGCCAGCCAGTCCGCCTGTCTGCCGGCTGGCAGGCTGCAGTTCCAGATGGAGAGTGCAAGAGGCGCTGTCTTGGGGGAGAGCTGGCGAGCGAGGCGCGCTGCCGGCCCTTTTCCCCGAGTGCCTGAGCCGCCGCTGAGTGATGCCTGAGAGCGGAGCTCGCTCCTGGCCTGTCCTCGAAGAAGAGCGTCTCCAAGCTGCCAACAGCAGCCGCCGCCGCCGCCTCTTCCAGGGAAGCGGCTCTCTGGCTCTCCTTCTCTCTCGGCACCCCCAGCACCAGCCTGGCCAGCGGCCATCTCAGCGCCTGGTGGTGCTTCCTCCTTCTCCTCCTTCTCTTTGTCCTGCTTCAGCCGCCTCGGCTCTGGAGGCTGCCTGGGCTCGCCTCACAAAGTTTGCTCCTCTGTCGTGGTGGGGGTAGCTGCTGCTGCTGAGTGCGCCTTTTTTTGATGGGGGGCCCTCAGAGGAAGGTTGCTGGACCTCCGTGTGTGTGTTTGTGTGCGTGCGCACACGCGCACCTGTGGGGGGGCCTGCCCTGTTCTGTTTAATTTCGTGGGTACCGGTGGGGGATTTTCTCCTTTGGCAAGGCGAATTCTGTGAGGGTTTTTTTTTTAAAAATTTATGTCGTGCCCTTCTCCCCCCCGCTAGGCGGTCGCCGGCGCTCCCTCCCTTCTCCGCTTCTTCGTCCTGCTGCTGGTGCTGGTGGTGGTAGTGAAGGAGCCGGAGGGGGTCATGGCCGGCGACGAGGGCTCACGCGCCCCTCCTCCTCTTCCTCCTCCTTGGAGCCCCAGCCGGGCTAAGGAAACTCCTGGGCGGCTTCCTTGGGCTCTTGCTCCGCTTGGTGGAAAATCTGATGCAGCCCAGCCTCACCCAGACTCTGCCTTCAGCGGCCCCCAGGTAAATTGAGTTTGAGACCCCTGCTGTAAATGAATGTGACATTTGCATGTGACCACTGGCAATCCCAGATGAAATTCTCAGTTCCTGAAGATAGGTATAAGCCAGACTACCAGACTACTGTTAGTTATGCCTGCATAGTGCATAACTCAATTGGTGTAAATTTCAACAGCAAATTGCCACAAATTAAGAAATTGACATAGACTTTTGCTATCACATACCATTTGCCTAACTCCGCATGTGACAGTAAATACCTATGCTGACTTCTTAACCTGTGGCCATTCACCACCGAAATTTATGCCAACGGAGTTATGCCAGAATGATTATGTAATAGGATTCCAGCTAACATATTTCCCCACTTTTTAGACAGGCAAGTAAAACTGAATGCTGATAGTTACATATAGGTGATTATTAACCTTTTCTGTTTATGCTCTCTCTGAGGTTTCTGGCCTGTCAAAAAATTGTCCTGGGATCGTCAACACACCAGATGCAGACATTCTGTTTCACTTGTTCATGGCTTTCCATAGACATAACTGTCTGGCTTTTCCCTCAGTTTTTCCCCTCCTTACATTCAAGTTCTCTAACAATCAGAAAGCCTATTTATTGTTTCAATTATTGCAGCATATCCATACATCTTTTTTAATATATATATTTATAGCCCACCTTTCAGCCTTGTGGAGAGTGTTTTCATTTACATTTTCAAATGGATTCAAATCAGTTTCATCAAGTGTCATCTAAACCATGACTGTGACAGTTGGGGTTAGTCCTTCCTTAGGCAGAGTGAGGTGACTACCACAATTAGCATTTTTTTAAAAAAAGTTGTTTACTTGGACTTAAATCCAATTGTCAGCCTTAACTAGAACACCCATTTAATCAATCAAATTTACATAAGTGCTGACTTACCAAGTTCTCATTTGTTCAATTAGTCTACTCTAGCTGGGTCTAAATATTGGCTTCAGGCCTTGCTTATTATTGTATTTTTACTGCCAAAGCTGGTGAGAGAAGCTTGCTTGATTTTTCATCTCAGATACCAAAATAAGTCTTGAAAGATGCCCTTTCCTGCCCCACCTCAGGCAGTAGTATTAGATGTAAAGCCAAATCCTGAAGTGAAGTCAGTAGGCTTAGATTGAAACCTATTTACATTCTGCTTAATAACAAATTGGGGGAAAATGGACTTGAGCCCATAGGTCAACAGGCTAAAACCATTCTCTGATGCCTATTTATTTAAGAGTAAGTCACACTGAACACTGCATATGATAAAGGAGAAATGGAGATGTTGACAAGAAAATGCTGTGATAGTTCTTTGTTAACAATAACATACAGATTGACACTACAAAGATGCTGTGTATGGACCTTGACTGACAGCCCTGTCCTCTATTCAGTGGTCCCCAACCTTGGGCCTCCAGATGTTCCTGGACTACAACCCCTAGAAGCCTTCACCACCACTTCTGCTGGCTAGGATTTCTGGGAGTTGAAGTCCAAGAACATCTGGAGGCCCAAGGTTGAGGACCACTGCTCTATATCAGGGGTCGTCAACCCATGGTCCGTGGCCCGGCGCTGGTCCATGGGCTTCCTTTAACTGGGCTGCGGACATGGATCTCCACCCCCCCGCACGCACAGGGGGCGTGTCGCACTTGCAGAGGGGCGTGTCGCGCTTGTGCACATGCGCATGAGCGCAACACAGCCACCCGCAAGCGCAACACGCCCACCCACTCTCAAAATCTGCCTGGCTTCTAATTTCAGCCCAACCTGGAGCAGGAGCAGCAGTGGCGGCACCTACTTGGCGAGCGTGGGGCTTCCTCCCTGCCTCGTAGGGGCTGGGTCCCGCCTGCCCCCCTGAAGTGCCTACGCGTCCAGAAGGGAACGAGTGACAGACCGTCAAGACGGACGGATGGATATCCTACATTTGGAGGGGTGGGAGATGGAACTTTGCTAGTGGCAGTCAAGACTGCTTTTGGGATGAACTGTGGAGCTGTTGAAAAAGAATGCAAAAGAGAAAATGTAGAGGAGACATGTAAACTGTCTGGAAAGCATTTGAGAATTTTTGTAGTTAAAATATTCCGCTGTGGTCCCTTGTTGACTATTGACACTTTGGAATATACAGTAATACTATGAATTTCCAAAACACTGTAGATTTATTCACATGATATTTTAAAGTTCATGAAATTAATATTCAATGTTTTCCTCCACCACTGTTATTTAATCTCTGCCCACCCACTCCCGAAATAAAGAGACGGACACAGGTGTTGGAGTTAACTAGGGCCACACTTTATTGCTTTTAACCTCCAATCACTCTCATCCTGCAGAGGGGTCTGGACGTCATGTGGATCCCTGGGGCAGGCTCTAGAGGTATCTCTTACCCCCTCTCCTATCCTAAGTGGGTGAGTCTCAAGCCCCTGGTCAGAGCTGTCCCCTGAACAGCTCGTACCCAGCTGGCCACAGACTGGGAAGAAAAACCTCCCTATCTGCCATCCATCCAATTGTCTAGAACTAAGACATGCAATGGATGGGACTATACCTTATTCACCCCTCATCCCAGCAAGTGAAAAGCTAGATCCTGGTTGCTGTGATGCTGGGTGCAGTAGGACCCCATGTGCTTTTTGGGAGCTCACTGAAACTCACCTTCTCTTCTGCACTACCTGACAGTTTGACCTATTTAAACGTGACTCAAACCTAGAATAGCCCTCAGAATCCCATGGGTAAACAGTGTGGGATAGGCAAAAATACGTCCGCCCACCTTTTATATGCCAATCAGGTGAGACGGACCCAAAACTCCTATCTGGCCCCGAAGCGACCACCTCAGCCACACTGGACCCAGGGCGGGCAGGTTAACTCAAAGGAAAAAGGGCTGGCTGGGGGCAGAAGGATCTTATAATTGCACTAACATCCAGCCCCAGCACAGCCTTGTGGGAAGTGCCAATTGGTGCCTCTACCTGCCTATGTCAGATCAGGAGACGTGGGAAAAATAGTTCCAAGCCAGCGTATGAATCCATGCCGGCAGAGGTATTGCACACCAGCTCCAGAAATACAGAGATGGACTCAAGTGTTGGAGTTAACTAGGAACACACTTAACTGATTTTAACCCCTCTATCGAGGGGTGGGTTGTGGGGGGCATGTTATAAATGGTGTGAGGATTGGTTAGAGCTGTTGGGCATGTGGGGCATGGAAGGGATGAGGGGAGTGCATAGTGGGATGCTTTTTGTCCATGTGGGGCAGAGGAGTCATCATGTGGCATGGTGTGGGATTGGGAGGGGAGGATCTCCTGTAGGGGAGCCATATGGCTGGGAAGAAGGTGGAGTGTGTATGTATGAGAGGGGAGTTGGGTGGGTCTAGAGGTGATGGGTTTTTTTGAAAAAGTAATAGTATGTCTGGGTATGTGCATATGAAGAGCAATGATGGGGGATTGTGGGTAGGAGGAGAAGAGACATGTTCTGTCGGTTGCTGGAGGGAGGGAGGTGTGGGGAGGGCAGGTCAATGTGATAGTGGATGAATTCAGATGTAGGGACTGAGTGGGGGGTGAAGATTTGGCTAAGGAGTGAGATGGAGACGAAATGTGTGAAGTATATATGGGAGAAAGCAGGTCTGGATAGGACCTTGTGTTCCTCCCAAACATTTACTTACCTCTCCTGTCAACAACCTATTTTGTTATTTAGTCGTTAAGTCATGTCCGACTCTTCATGACCCCATGGACCAGAGCACGCCAGGCCCTCCTGTCTTCCACTGCCTCCCGGAGTTGGGTCAAATTCATGTTGGTCGCTTCAATGACACTGTCCAACCATCTTGTCTTCTGCCATCCCCTTCGTCTCTTGCCTTCACACTTTCCCAACATCAGGGTCTTTTCCAGGGAGTCTTCTCTTCTCATGAGATGGCCAAAGTACTGGAGCCTCAGCTTCAGGATCTGTCCTTCCAGTGAGCACTCAGGGTTGATTTCCTTCAAAATGGATAGGTTTGTTCTCCTTGCAGTCCAGGGACTCTCAAGAGTCTCCTCCAGCACCACAATTCAAAAGCATCAATTCTTCGGCAGTCAGCCTTCTTTATGGTCCAACTCTCACTTCCATACATCACTACTGGAAAAACCATAGCTTTGACTATGCGGACCTTTGTCGGCAAGGTGAAATCTCTGCTTTTTAAGATGCTGTCTAGGTTTGTCATCGCTTTCCTCCCAAGAACCAGGTGCCTTTTAATTTCGTGGCTGCTGTCATCATCTGCAGTGATCATGGAGCCCAGGAAAGTAAAATATGTCACTGCCTCCATATCTTCCCCTTCTATTTGCCAGGAGGTGATGGGACCAGTGGCCATGATCTTAGTTTTTTTGATGTTGAGCTTCAGACCATTTTTGGCACTCTCCTCTTTCACCCTCATTAAGAGGTTCTTTAATTCCTCCTCACTTTCTGCCATCAGAGTGGTATCATCTGCATATCTGAGGTTGTTGATATTTCTTCTGGCAATCATAATTCTGGCTTGGGATTCATCCAATCCAGCCTTTCGCATGATGTATTCTGCATATAAGTTAAATAAGCAGGGAGGCAATACACAGCCTTGTCGTACTCCTTTCCCAATTTTGAACCAATCAGTTGTTTCATATCCTGTTCTAACTGTTGCTTCCTGTCCCACATATAGATTTCTCAGGAGATAGATAAGGTGGTCAGGCACTCCCATTTCTTTAAGAACTTGCCATAGTTTGTTGTGGTCCACACAGTCAAAGGTTTTTGTGTAGTCAATGAAGCAGAAGTAGATGTTTTTCTGGAACTCTCTGGCTTTCTCCATAATCCAGCGCATGTTAGCAATTTGGTCTCTAGTTCCTCTGCCCCTTCGAAATCCAGCGTGTACTTCTGGGGGTTCTCGGTCCACATACTGCTGAAGCCTACCTTGTAGGATTTTGAGCATAACCTTGCTAGCGTGTGAAATGAGTGCAATTGTATGGTAGTTGGAGCATTCTTTGGCACTGCCCTTCTTTGGGATTGGGATGTAGACTGATCTTTTCCAATCCTCTGGCCACTGCTGAATTTCCAAAATTGCTGGCATATTGAGTGTAGCACCTTAACAGTGTCATCTTTTAAGATTTTAAATAGTTCAACTGGAATGCCATCACCTCCACTGGCCTTGTTGTTAGCCATGCTTTCTAAGGCCCACTTGACTTCACTCTCCAGGATGTCTGGCTCAAGGTCAGCAACCACACTACAGTGGTGCCTCGACTTACGACCATAATCCATTCTAGAAGATGTGCATAACTCGAAATGGTCATAAGTCGAAGCACCATTTCCCATAGGAATACATAGAAACCCCATTAATCCGTTCGGGCCAGAAAAAAAATACCAAAAAATAAATAAAATAAAAATAAAACACTGGAAGCCCCATAGGAATGCACTGGGGCCGAAAAACAAACACACCAAAACGAACGAACAAACAAAAAACACAGCCAGCCCCAGCAGAACGCTATGGGGCTGGGAAAAAACACTCAAACCCCCCCACACACACAGCCAGCCTCAGCAGAATGCTATGGGGCTGGGAAAAAACACTCAAAAACAACCCCCCCCCACACACAGCCAGCCCCAGCAGAATGCGATGGGCTGGGGAAAAAACACAACCCCCCCCACACACAGCCAGCCCCAGCGGAACGCCATGGGGCTGGGGAAAAAATACAACGCCCCCAAACACAGCCAGCCCCAGCGAAACGCGATTGGGCTGGGGAAAAAACACAACCCCCCCCACACACACAGCCAGCCTCAGCAGAACGCTATGGGGCTGGGAAAAAACACTCAAAAACAACCCCCCCCACACAGCCAGCCCCAGCAGAATGCGATGGGCTGGGGAAAAAACACAACCCCCCCCCCCACACACAGCCAGCCCCAGCGGAACACCATGGGGCTGGGGGAAAAAACACAAAAACACCCCCACATACACACAGCCAGCCCGAACGCGATGGGGCTGGGGAAAAAACCACACCAAAACACAAAAAACATCACAGGAGGGAAGGCAGTAAAACTGGAAAAAATAAACCAAAACCAGTTTTGATCTCTTACCTGGTCGGTGTCTTGGGCTGTATAAGGAGGGAAGGTGGTAAAAATGCAAAAAATAAACCAAAATTAGTTTTGATCCCTTACCTGTTTGGTGTCTTGACCTGTATAAGGAGGGAAGGTGATAAAAATGGAAAAAATAAACCAAAATTAGATTTGATCTCTTACCTGGTCAGTGTCTTTACCTGCATAAGGAGGGAAGCTGATAAAAATGGAAAAAATAAACCAAAATTAGGTTTGCTCTCTTACCTGGTTGGTGTCTTGACCTGTATAAGGAGGCAAGGTTGTGAAAATGGAAAAAATAAACCAAAATTAGGTTTGATCTCTTACCTTCTCAGTGTCTTTACCTGTATAAGGAGGGAAGGTGGTAAAAATGCAAAAAATAAACCAAAATTAGTTTTCATCTCTTACCTTCTCAGTATCTTTACCTGAATAAGGAGGGAAGGCAGTTAAAACGGAAAAAATAAACACAAATTGGTTTTGATTCCTTACCTGGTCAATGTCTTCACCTACATAAGGAGGGGAGGTGGTAAAAATGGAAAAAATAAACCAAAATTAGGTTTGATCTCTTACCTAGTTGGTGTCTTAACCTGTATAAGGAGGCAAGGTTGTGAAAATGGAAAAAATAAACCAAAATTAGGTTTGATCTCTTACCTGGTTGGTGTCTTGACCTGTATAAGGAGGCAAGGTTGTGAAAATGGAAAAAATAAACCAAAATTAGGTTTGATCTCCTACCTGGTCGGTGTCTTGGGCTGTATAAGGAGGCAAGGTTGTGAAAATGGAAAAAATAAACCAAAATTAGGTTTGATCTCTTACCTGCTTGGTGTCTTGCCTGTATAAGGAGGCAAGGCAGTTAAAAAGGAAGAAATAAACCAAAATTAGGTTTGATCTCTTACCTGGTTGGTGTCTTGGCCTGTATGAGAAGGGAAGGTAGTAAAAAATAAATAAATCTAAATTGAGTTTTGATCCCTTACCTGGTCAGTGCCTAACCATAAGATATGTTGTTTTACCTAGTAGATAGTTATGTGATACGTATTAACATTTATAAACCACTATCTCTTAAAATTTCGAGTAAGTAATTAACACTATTAATATGGAAATAAATGCAAGAGAAATCAACCCAGAAAGAGAACTATTAAGCTGAACAAGTCAATAGATCCTGGCATATGAACACATTAAATGGGTAAATATTTCAGACACAATAATCTTTGGAACCCTTCAGACTCGGAAACAATATGTAAAGAGGTCTGTTGTTCATTTCTGAACAACATAAACAAAAACTTTTTTTCTAATTATGGTTACTAAGGAAGGAGATTAACCGAATACAATCTAATGAATGCTCGGGATGAAATACACAGATTAATCATGCAGAGTGGGCAAATGTTTGTTTACAGTGTCCAACAACTACACCCATGGCTCCATCAGAAAGGGGGCACCCAGAAAAGGATCCCCACAAATGCTACTCTTTCCCATCTGTGTGGGAAGTCTGTTATTGAAATCCAGCTTACATCTGGCTGCCCCCTAACAAACCCATTTATCTCCATTAAAAAATAACAGCAACCTCTCAAAAGTACCACATCAACTGCCCTGCCAGACCTCACCACCTTAAACCTACACTACCCAGGCAACGCCTTAATGTAGTTTCCAGAGCTATAGACAAAACAGGAAGCAATCCTGTCCGTTGATACAGATTACATCTCTACAAACTATGAACCTGAATGACTGAGAAAGTCCACGGTTAAGCCCGGATGAAAGGTAAATGTAAGTAATTTTGAAAAGCCAAGGTCTCTCTAACTCACTCTGCTCCCAATGGCTGTTGAGGCAGGAAAGCAGCAAATGGGCAAAGACCAACTGTCAAGAACTTAGAGCACTGTTGCTCCAGCAATCATGTGACCTCAGAGGTCATGTGACACCTTATCTCATTATGTCATCAGTGGTATGTCAAAAGTTATTTAAATGTCTCTCACACTCTTAAGCCCAACCAGGCTGCTTGCAAGAGTAAAATAAAAGTCTTGTCCTGTGGATCATAAATACTTCTGCATGGGCTGCTGTCGGGCTGTTTTGTTTTTGTTTTTCTTATAAGCTCATAAATGATAAGTAGTATCTCCAAATGAGCATCCATTAACTATCTTAGTTAATGATGTGGAGCTATTTACCTACTCCTTTTTAGGTCAAGAGTCAAGAATGGAATATTAGAAGATGTTGGAGAACTAATTGCCATTCAAAGCACTATTTATGTCACAGAACCCTGGTCCAAATTCAGAAAATGTTAGCACTAAAATAAATCTTTCTTTCTTTTTCTCGTTCTGACTTAGGGCACAATCCTAACTAGCCAGGCTGGCCTTAGGCTGGCTGAACCAGACTCTCACAATTAAGAGGAAGATGCCTGTTAAAGGTACAGTGTGCTATTTTCCCCAAATGCAAGTCCTTTCTGCAGCTGTCATGAAACCCATTGCAACACTAGTTTGCGCCATAGAAGGCTAAGCCCCTCCTAGTGCATCTGGGGCAGTCAGAGTGCCCCCATGACATCTGCCTTTCTCTCATTTAAACGTCCACCCACCCCACTGTCTGAGAGAACCACAGGAGGCAGCCAAAGAAAACTTCTGTTTATTGATCTATAGGATGGCCTCACATTACTCCCTCTTCCCCCTGCCCTAGCTCATGATTAGTGGCAAGGTTAGTGACTAGAGCTGTGTAAAGTTATACTTCAGGCAAGAATTCTTAGGCTGTGCTTTCCAGGGATCCTATATGTTGTCCATCTGACACAACTCTACACAATTCTACACAACTCTACACAGTTCAAGGCCTGGCCCTTTCACTGTCCATCTTCCTGCTCTCCTTCCTGGTTGGGTAATGTTGAGTTTGCACTTGGACTCTCCCTTCTGTTTTTACTCATGATTGGGCAGCTTGGATCCCTTCTACAATACTAAATTTGTGGCTTATGATTGGAGGGCCAGCTTGAATCCCTACCACTGTCAATCCACCTGCCCCTTACCTCCTGGTTCATGATTGGGGGGGCAATTTGAATCCCTCCCACCCTCGCCTCTTGGCTCATGATTGGTGGGGCCAGCTTGTATCCATCCCAGTGATATCTTGCCCACCCCCTACCTCCTGACTGATGATTAGGGCACCAGCCTGTATCCATGCCAGTGTCTTCCCAGCCCCCTCAGCCTCATGAGTCATCCCATTCACACAGCTCATCATTGGCAAACCATGCATTCCTTCCCACCCCATCATTATCAATGAAAATAGGGTTTGTGTCCCTCCCTTTTTCCTGCAATATCCTTCCCTAGGAGCATGGCCCTGAGCTACCTTGTCTAATAAAGAAATTTGACTCAGAGTTGTTGTACATAGCATTTTATTGAGCAGGTATCTCTCCTCAGAAGCACCCTTGTATCTTAGACAATGAGTAGACAGACAGCAGAGAGAAATGTGCAAAGTGCTTTTGTGTAGCTGTGCTACAGCTGATGCATAGCTGTCTGACCAGACCAGCTGCAGGACTTGGGCAGTTCAGTGGCTGCAGTCACACATGGCTGGGTGCTTTTGGAGCTGCACCTGTAGCACAGCTGGCTGTTGATTCCAAATCCGGATCAAGGTGAGTGTACCGGTGAAAACCATCATTGAGCCTCATCAGGAATTCATTTGGGGATTCCGTGGTTTTTTTTTAACAATCTCATATACTCTGTGAAGGTTTCACAGCCTTTGGCACTCCTAGTTTGAGGCAATGAATTACAGCATTTCTTGCTGCTTTCAGCAGGCGGGCCCCAGCAAGCTTATTAGGATTGGGATCAATAACTTGGGTTATGAGGGCTGCTGCTTCAGGCTAATCAACTGTTCCATTGCCATCGGCTATTTGTTGAACCCTATGAGTAGTATACCAGGCGTAGGTCTTAGCAAGAGCCTGGCATTTCTCATCTTCACTTAGGAGGCTGCTCAGAAGAGTGGTGAGTAGTAATGATCCATTGGATCAATTTCTGGATCCATTGGATCCATTGGAAGCACTTCTGAAGGGCCTCTCGATATGGTGGAATATCTTGTTTCCAGTTAAATAAATCAGCAGTGGGGAATGGGGTATGGGCCAGAACTAATTTATTTCCTATTGGAAGCTCCATTAAGGGGAGAACTTTCTCCACAGGTTTAGGTGTAAAGCGATCTGGGGGCACTCCCTGTGTGGTTTGTTTAGATCAGGGGTCCCCAACCCCTGGTCTGCGGCCCAGTGCCGGTCCGTGGGCTTCCTTCAACTGGGCCGCGGACACGGATCTCCATCCCCCGGCCGCACGCATGGGGGGGTTGTCGCGCTTGCAGAGGGGCGTGTCACGCTTTCGCGGCTCCCCATTGGCTGGCAGGCCGGCCGGCGGTGCCTGCTACTGGCCGCTTTGTTCTCTTGGACGGAATGTTCGTTCCCCCTTGTTGGCTGCAGCTCTTCGGCCCTGGCGGCGGTGGCAAACAAGCAGCAGCAGGAAAGGAAAAGGAAAGGAAGAGAGGGAGGGAACAAGCGTCAGACCGTCAAGACCGATGGACGGGCGTGAGCTCTCCACGGCAGGCTGCAAATAGAAACCGGGGGGAGGGGAGCGCGCGTGAGAAGGCTGTTCTCTCGGCATCATCCCCTCCCATGACATGTCTGGGCAGGGAGCAGAGGAGCGCCAGGCGGGAGGAAGGAGAAGCGCACAGCCAGGTTGCGAGCGGGGCCCCTCCTTCACCTCAGCCACAGAGAGGATGAGGCGACAGCAGCAGCAGCGGCGGCGGCACCAGTGCCTGGAGAGGTGGCCCGATGAGGCGCTCAAGGTAAGGGCTATGCGTCGCCCCCTCCTTCCCTCCCTCCCTGGCACGTCGCCGAAGCGCCTCGCCAGGTGACCCACGAGGAGCAGCGGGAGAGAGAGAGAGAGAGAGAGAGAGAGAGAGAGAGAGAGAGCTAAAACCAGAAGCCCCGGTGGCTCCAAACCGCTGACCCCGCGAGCTCCGCCGCTTCGGAGGGAGAAGACTGCCGGGCAGGGAGAGGGCTCCCCTTCTGGACGCGTGGGCGCTTCAGGGGGCAGGCGGGACCCAGCCCCTACGAGGCAGGGAGGGTCGGCGGTGGAGTTGCTCCTGTGCCTTCCAGGACCAGTGAGACAACTCTGAAGCAGGGCGCTTCTGGGAGCCCCTGATGAGGAAGCCCCGCGCTCACCAAGTAGGTGCCTCTGCTGCTGCTCCCGCTCCCGGTTGGGCTAAAATTAGAAGCCAGGCAGATTTTGAGAGTGGGTGGGTGTGTCGTGCTTGCGGGTGGGTGTGTCGCGCTCGTGCGCATGCGTGCAAGCATGACACGCCCCTCTGCAAGCGTGACACGCCCACCCACGAGCGTAACACGCCCCTCCGCAAGCATGACACGCCCCTCCGTGAGTGAGACACGCCCACCCACGAGCACTGGGGTGCCCCCGCCCCCCAACTGGTCTGCGCACGGAGCTCGCACTCCCCAAACCGTCCACGGTCCCAAAAAGGTTGGGGACCGCTGCTCTATATGGCACAAGCAACCTGTGATCTGAGTTATGACCATGGCTCACAGTATCAGTCCATGAGCCACCCTTCAGACATGAACACATTAGAAATTCTCAATAAAGATCTGTTTTACAATGCTGTTATAGTAAGGCCATGTACAGCTCCTTCTTAGAGACAACCCCTAAGAACCACTGTCTTCTTCATGTCAAAATATATCCTTCTCTTCATGTTAAAGTCTCCTATTGCCTTTATAATGTATAGCATTCAATGTGAATCCCAAATACCTGGGAGGAAGAGGATGTTTTGTAATGCTGATCAAAGATATTTTTGGGGGAACTGAAGAATAAGATGATGACCCTTTCCCCATTCTACGTATGGAAGTCTTCTGGACTGACAACTGAAATTTACTTCAACATCTACAATGGGACAGTGTATTAACTTTGTTCTTCAGAGAGCAGACTAATTTGAGAGAGTGCAGAACAGCTTGTAGACATTGTACAACACTATCCTTCAACTTGGGAAACATCTGGGGAGTTCACCCAACAAGTTTCCACCTCTTCTCCAACATCTGTTGCCTCAGGTGATTACCTCAAACTGCCTAATGTTAGTGTTGGCCCACCATGTGACTGTCACAGCTCCTTCTCATCCGTTCTCCTTCCCCACACCAATAATGTGTGGTAAAACTTATCATGTCCACTCCAAACATAATCTTGTTACTCATTTCTCTGCCCTAGCCAAGCCCCTTGGTTGGTTTCCCAGCTCCGTGGTACAGAAGTTGAAAGTATGCCATGTCTAGAAAGTAAGGATAAATTTTAAAGCCTTTCTCTGATTTTATTTTGAAAGCTGGCATCACAGGCAGCTTTTAACTTAATTAAATCAGCCTTTAATCTCCCTTCCTTATTTATAGGCTTTGCAGAATCTAGAAGAATATTATCTTGGCTAGAGTGTTAAAATTAACAGCTGAAGCTCAAAACAGGAAGAGAGTAAAATTCTGTGTTACTTCTTGGCTGACCTGAGGTGAAGCCAAGTCAACTGCAGACTTTAAAAGTGGTGCTGGCATTGCCAGATAATCTGTTTGAGCAGACAATACTGTTCAGCCCAACCGACTTCAATTTAGGCTACTAGTGAGCATATCAAAGTTGTTGGTTTTTTGAACCACATGTATTCGGTTTAATTCTCTTGCATTTTCAAAACCGTTCTATTATTATCTTACTGAAGACTTCTAAAAGAAAATCATTCAGAAAGGAGAAGGTGAAGAGACTGAGAATTGTTTTTATGATTTTGAAACCTGATATAATTTGTTTCTGAGTACTTTCCTACGCACACAGGACTTGACATACCAATAAAACATTTTGGGTCACACACTTCGCAAGATCTAGGACAAATAAATTAATGAACTGTAGTGAATAATGACTTATTTTAGCAGCTTATGACCTGGGAGGCTCACAACTATTTTATTTCTATCCTGCCTTTCTTCTCTTGCATATCCTCCCAACCAAACTGGGGTGTTTTCCTCCCCCCCCCCCCGCCTGCCCAATATACCAGCTGAATGCTCCAACGATCTCTTCCTCCCTTTGAGGTTTTTCAGATATTTGACAAGAATGTTTGCAAAGCTCACATGGTTTTTGTAACAAGTGAGTCAGGCATGTGTATGGGATGCCTCAGGGTAAGCCATCTAACTCTCTAGAAATGTTATCAAAGAGTGAGCTGGTTTGCCCAATTGCCAACGTATGTGTTTGTACTGATGCAGATGAGTCTTATGATTCTCACAGGAATTGTCTGGTTGAATGAGGGAACAGAATCTGCTCCCCTGTACTGCTAATATATTTTGTGCCCTGTGCCTTTCATTGATTTCCTCTGAGAGAGTGTCCATCTTGTAATTATATTTCATTCCTCACAGTCCATTACATGGTATTTTAATATTACTGTGGTCTTGTTTTGCTGTCTTCTCCCCTCCATTTCTTAAATTTGGGCCAGGGGCGAGAGCTGGCTCTACAATTGAACCATTCTGTATTCAAATTTCACTTGGTAAGGCCTGTTTGTTTGTTTTTTGTTTATTTGTTTATAAAAGAAGCACCAATGCTATGATGGTTTGAGATCACCTGTCTCCAAGTAAATAAAAAAACCCATGAAGAAGCAGAAGCATTTTAGAATGAGAGGTTGATATATACTCTTGTGTCATATATATACCATATTTTTCTGTGTATAAGATGCCCCGAAGTATAAGACGCCCCCCGCTTTTTTAACCCAAAATTTCTTTCATTACAAGAAAGTGAAGGGGGAAGGCAGGGATCAAAGCGATCCACTTTCATTGCAAAAATCTGCTTTCCCCCTACACTTTTTTCAACAAAAGTGTAGGGGGAAAGCGAGCAAGGGGGGATGTGGAGCATCGCCTCTCGGCAAGAGCATGCCATGTGAACTCTGCAGCCTTTTTTGGCTTGACGCAGCAGGTTGGCTGGGACAAGTGATCGTTTAAGGCAGAAAGGAAGCAGCCAAGATGCGCGATGGTCCCTCCCCTGCGGATGAGCGCCTGGCAGGGCTTCTCATGGCCGGAGAGGGAAAAGCCCAAAGGGAAGACAACCCCACCTCTGTTGCGTTGGCTAGCAAGAGAACGACCGGATGTCATTGGCGGCACGGCATGCCTCCGAGTCTCCCCTTCCCACCCGCCACAAACAAGAGCGCACCTCCCTTTGTCTCTCCTTGGCCGAAGCAATGACAGGCTAGCAATGAAAGCTGCTGAGTCTTTGAAATGAGCAGCCAATCCAGCCAACACCGCTGCCTGCAACCCGCTCCGATGACCGGCGGTTCTCCGATCTCCGGGTTGCCACAGTTTGCAGAGGAAAGTCCTGCTCTCTCTTCCAAAGGCCGTGAGGAGAGCGCGATCTGCGCACCCTCAGGGAGCAATGTAAAAATGCTCCAGGTTGACGGTCTGGAGGAAACCGACGACCAGACCAGCTGTGCGCAGCCTGCAAGACAGAGCGCGCCTTTGCCTTCCAGCAGCACCAACCTTCAGGTGCGAGGAGTGGTGCAGTTGGTGCTGCTGGAAGGCAAGGGCGCGCTCTGTCTTGCGGGCTGCACACAGCTGGTCTGGTCATCGGTTCTTTACTTCCGTGTATAAAACGACCCTCAATTTTCCCTCTAATTATTTTAGGAAAAAGTGTCGTTTTATAAACGGAAAAATACGGTATATATATTTGGCCTGTAAAACAAAAAGGATTAGCAGCTTCAACTCCTAAAGGAACATTTTTATTTCCTGGCTTTGCAAGCAGAGAAGGTATTATGTGTGAAATATTATTTCCAGCTAAGAAGTCAAAAGTTTTCAAATGTGCTTTGACAAAATGTGTATGTTGGTAAGATTTCTCCATAGCAAACCTGGATCTTTCCACATGAGCATTTTGTTGCAACAACTCCAAACCGATATCCTCCTTCCCTTGCTGATGCCAGAGAAGTAGCATTTGTTCAGCAGCCAGTGCTATTTTTTGTTCCTAGGAAAATGCAGTTTTATCCAGAGCTTGCTCATGGACCAAGATGGGTGTATGTATCATTCCAGAATTTTGGTGGGGTGTTCACTGCTCCAGTCATGAGCCATCTATGGTCCTATCCTGACCCCACCTAACACCACAGTAATTGGAGAGCCCCTTGTAAAACATGCCCTGGGATTAGAAGATAGATCCAGTTATCACTCCCCATTGCTTCCCTCTCCCACTCATTTTCAAACAAGTATAAACCAAATTATACTCTGCTTCTTATTTTTTTGAAACCTGAAGCTCACAAATTTTGAATCCAACTTTGGTTGTGAGATTCAGAAGGAAGCCTGCTTTAAGCATGAGAACACTTCAAATGAGCCCAACTTAGCTTGGATTTTGAGCTTCATTTGAGTCCAGTGTACATTCCTTGACTGCATCCTCAAATGGAATGTGCTATAAAAGCTGACCTTCAAATTAATGAAAAATGCTGATCATTTTGAAAACTCCGTAGTCTCCATATATAATTGATGGAAACAATCACCAGCCTTTGCTACTACTCTTGAGTAACCAAAAGTAATGCTAGAAGGAGAATAACTGCAAGGTTATTTTGAAGGGAGGCCGGGAGAATGTGAGACCATTTCCTCAAAGATCTTCCCACCTGCCGTAATTGCAGGGACTGCCAATGATCATCGCTTCCATGTTGACTGGCTTCAGCATTGCTCTCTTTTCACCTGCCAAATGCTGGTGGCCTGCAGTCTGCAGCTACTGGATTGATAGGTTAGTGGACACAAAGGCTGAAATCCTATTGTGTAGCCATGCTTGCATAACTCCATGTTACATGCACGGTAGCTCCTATCAAGCCAAGACAGAAGTAGTATTCACAAAGCTCTTCCATTGGTGCACTGTGCAGTCTGTCACAATGAGAGCTGTGCAACTGATTGCACCATCAAATTGCTCAGTCAGTGTTGCTGGGGCCTAATGCCCTGCACCTTCATGCAGACAAACAGGATTTCAATCAATGTCAGGAAAGGATCCTTTCTGTCATGGTGAAGCCTCTGGTGATGGCCAGAGCAAGAGGGAAGAGGAAACACATTCTGTTCTGCAAAAAGCGAGTTTATGTTCCTCAGCAATTTTGCCTAGCTGACAGCATGAGGTGCCAATGAACAGAGCTTGAGAAAGATACTTCCGTGGACAATAACTTATAGAATTCCTACAGCAGGTAAGACCACTGACTGTGCTGGATGGGAGATTTGGGAAGTTTTAATGCTAAGAAGTAACTTATCCATGTGCTGAAGAAGATCCATGTAAAAACTCTGACTGAGATGACAGATAGAGTGGTTCAAAGATTATCAGTAGAGATGGGGGTATTTGTATTCATATACAAATATGAATATCCCCCCACAGGTGCAGATAACGAGGGTCCAGCCCCCTGGGGCCAGACCGACCACTCACGATTCCGTCGCTGCCGTGACCTCCGCGGTGCCTTCCTATCACTCCGTTGCTGGCAATGTATTAGCCAATCCTGGCAGAAGGCGGGATGATGAGCCTCTCTGCCAGGTCGCAGAGTGGCTAATCCATCGCGAGCAATGGAGAGATAGGAAGGCACCACGGAGCTCGCGGCAGCAGCGGAATCGTGAGTGGTCGGTCTGGCCCCAGGGGGGTGGACCCTCGTTATCTGCACCTGTGGGGGGATATTCATATACAAATATGAATATCCTCATCTCTAATTATCAGGCTAGAAGTAACATGTGTGGGAAAAGGCCATATCTGTAGACCTTGTGTGGAGAGGTACGTTCAGATGATAAGCACTTTCACACCATCCTACTGGGGCTGCGTAGTGCCTGAACCTGACTAACATCTTGTTAAAAAAGAAAAATGTGAAGACATAGTCTTTTCCTGGAAGGGGGGGGGAGGTTGACAACTGTGGTTGAGTGAGAATTTTGTTTTAGCTGAATTTTTTAACTACAACCTACAACACTTTTCTAATTTCTACATAAATTTAATGGAGTTTGATTTGTTTCTAAATGAATGCAAGAGAAAGCAACATAAACAGAGTCATGCTAGAAAAGGTGCAAAGTGAAAGAGGGAACTGTTGCCTGAGGCAATTGTTTCTCTTGAACATCTTGGGAGTAATACTCTACACATGCTCAGAGGTGCTAACTCAGCATGCTAAGTGCATAAAAAAGTAGAGATAAATATATATACTGAAGAGCTCCAAACATCTTGATAGCAGCTTCCCACTGCACCATATATCCACTTGATCACAAATGGATTAGGGAAATAATGGGTGAAACTATGCACTACAGCAGGGTCTCTGGGAATACATTTTTCTCCCATTTCTTACCCAGATCCCACAGTTCCATGCCAAGACCTTCTGGAAGCCTTTAGGGTTGTAATAGTAAAGCCTGGACATGATAACCAATCCAGATTTTAAGTTCCATTGGTCTCAGCCTATCTCAAAGAAATATATAGAACTCTGAAAGGATTATGGTTCGTATTTGAATTTCTTTCTTTGCTCTAATAAAACATGACAGCCTGTCTATTGTATATTTAAAACTCTAACCAGCTTACAGTTAACTAAAACAATCCAATTAATGTTTTTGCATTTTAAAATGATATAATTACAAGAATTTGACAATAAGCCAAGTGTCTAGCACAACAGACTCAAATCTTAGCGCTTTGGCTGCAGTGCTTATCATGGTACAGTTGGGCTGCGCATCTGTGGTGTTAACTTGAAAAATTTTGGATGCAATCTCTCTCTCTCTCTACTTGGAATAAAATGTAGCAGATACATCCCATTTATCTTGTTTCCTTACAAGGAATGGTGAAGAATGTAGTCCTACATGCACCATTCCATAGAAGAGGACAACCATAACATGGCAGTTAAGAGGGGTAAGAGATAGATAGCTGCCTATATCTTGGGAGCTCTCCAGATCTTGAACAAGTCAGTTTTTTTTACTACAACACCAAGAATGTCCCAACCACCATGGCCCACTTTGAAAAAAACAACACACATTTAGCTCAGTGGGCCTGAATGCAGCCTAGTCAGAGCCGGTTCACTGTTATCTAGTAGGACTTGCCAGTTCCTGAAATTAGAAGTTCTCATGTGTAGATGAGGACCCACCTTAGGTCCTTTTATGGAGAAAGCTGAGGTAAAAGTAAGTAAGTAAGTAAGTAAGTAAGTAAGTAAGTAAGTAAGTAAGTAAGTAAGTAAATAAATAAATAAATAAGGTCTGGTGGCAACACTCTATGAGGCTTGGAAGGTAGGCTGAGTAATTTTTGGTAGATCTTCGTGAGTTAGAGTTGAATGTTTGTGTCTAAGGAACTGAGCCCCCGAGAAAATATACCTAATTTATCTAAGTTATACAGTAAATCACCTTAAATGTGCATTAGGAGATGGGATAGAAATCCTTGTCTCTGTTGGCTTAGTTATTATTTCGCCCTGTTCATTCTAAGTTTAATCATCATCATCATCATCTCAGAACTGCAAAGCTGTAAGGGACTCTATGGATCGAGTGCAGCCCCTGTCAAGGACGCACAGTGGGAAATTGAACCTCTGGCTCCACTGCCAGAGAGCTAAACCACTGAGCTATCCAGCAGTCTTTCCCTGATTCCTCAAACTGACTAAAAAACCTTAACATCCACCTATTTCTTACAGACAGGTGTACTTCTAAAAATGTGACACTGGAAATGTCCTTCAGTTGCCAGATGTTAAGATTCTTTGTGGTCATCGTATTACACTGAATTTCAGGGGTGATGGAGAAAATTGGTCACAGTTGCTTTACACTGCAGTAAATATTCCAAAGCCACTTCTGTGGTTATGAAACCTCTTTGACCATCCTGCTGATCATGACAGATTATGGCATGCCCAGTGTGTCTACTCCTAGGCATGCTTTGTATGCCACGGTCTGTTAAATCAGCAGGACAGTCAAAGCAGTTTCACAATTCAATCTGGTTTCACAAATCTGTTGGCGAAGTTGCACTTCTTCCCTAGACACTGCACTCCTGTTTCACCTTGCCGAGGAAAAAAAATATTTATTTTGGCACCCTTGGAAGAAACAATAACATCTTCCACTAGATGGCACTAGTGTACCCTGAAATGCTGGTAAAATTTTCCTGCAGAGGTGCTTCCCTTATTATATTAACATTTATTCAGTGCCAACCATATTCTGGGGATGTGCAGAACATAAAGGTGACACCACTTCTACCCAAAGGGTTTCAAATCTCTAAAAGGCAAAGATTGGAGTAGAAATACTCTTTGGGGCACTGAGTAGCTACTGATGTGTGCATACCAGATATGGTGCCAACGAGCTACAAAACATGAGCTGCACAGTTCCCTTTGGGGTTTCCTAGACTGTATTTCAACAATGGCCATTTTCTTTCTACTCATTGGCATAAAACTGACCAGGAATTGGGCAGCAGCATTTTGAATTTTACTAGTGAAATGGCTGAAAATTATGGTCTACCCACCTCAAACCAGATCCTGAGTCTGACCTTGGGTTAGAACTTCCTACACAGTGAACACTTACAAACATGCACCCAGTGCCTGGGAGTCACTACATCCCCCCTCTCCCTCTCTGCCCCCCCTTTCTTTCTGGGTGGTTTATAAGAAGTAAAAAGCCAATCAGCATAGAAATAGAAATTTTACAGCCAACTTCTTGATCCAACTTAGCACACAATGCCAAAAGCAAATGCCTTTGCTTCTGCTTTCTGTTACATGCCCTTAAATCATTTCTGAGAATTGGTGACCCTATGAGTTGGTGACCCCTAAATATCCTAGCATGAATAGCCCTGCCCAGCTCTTGTAGACTAAAGGCTGTGGCTTCCTGCAAGTATAAATAAAGAACATATACTTGCAGTGCATCATCATGGTTTAAGTCTGAATATATCCAAGTGCAGGTCTTTGAACTTTGCTGTGAATTTAGGCCCTGTGAATTCACCACCATCACCAGTGTCTTTTTTTGGAAATCTGAAATGTTACTCCTGCTGTTCCTGTTTATCCTCCCATTTTTGAAACAAGGATCATGGCTACTTAAAAGAACAGACAAAACAAGATCTTCCTCTGAGTTCAATTTTTAGGAGGAGAGGTCAATGAAGATGATTTATTTGCAGGGGCTGAAGGCAAAGGATGCAGCAGGGCTCTGAATTATCATACGACTCGTTTGCCTTTATTTGTTGCACACTGTCAGCGGGAAGTCTTGCATTTTGACTGACTGGAGGAGTTTCACATCTCTGGGAAGTGACACAAAGAGTAACAGCCTCGTAATGGCTCTTGAAACAGCTCAGAGTCAAACTGAAGTGATTCAAGGGATGATTCTTGTGCCACAGTGCTATTAAATCACCCGCTGTAGCTAAACATGACAGAGTGTGTGTATACTGTAAAAACCAAGCTGATGCTATTCTGAAAGAGGAGCATGGAGTTTTTGGTTTAACTCACCGTTTGGTTGTTATCTGGATTACCCAGAAGGGTGGAAGATAGTTTTGTTGCCTTTTTATTCCCTCAGAAGGTGAAACTTTTTGATCTAGAGGAGGATGACTAATCATACAGCCTCCCTAGATAAATCTTCCTAGCAAGGCTTCTTTCATATAGTCATCTTAAAGCTATGAATTGCTCACTGCTTCTGAAATAAGCTGCTGTGATGAGTAAACCTAATGAAGTATTTGTGAAATGGCACCTCCTCCATCTCCATAACTTTTGGGGTTGTGTTCTGCCTACATTAATTTATATAACACTTGTCAATCATTCGTGGAGCCCCTGAGTAACATTCCATTTGGCTGAACTTTTGTGCCCTCAGAGTGTTTTGACCTAATGCAACAGTTACCTTTGCACCCTCTGGTCTGGTAACATTTGTGAAGCAAAAGTTCTGGATGAGGACCAGAAAGTGGAGACTTGAGTCCCAGCAAGAACAGAGGCCCTTCAAAGTGGCTGTTATGCTGGGAAACTGTGTGGGCAACTATATCTTAGATGGGGTTACACTCCCCTTGAGTGGAGATACAGAATGCATGGGTTTTAGGAGGGACTTCTTGATTCACCACTGTCCCTTGAGACTCAGGTGGCTGGTTTGCCAGTCCTGGCTAGTCTCAGACAGGAATAAATTGTCCACAGCGGGGCTACCCTGAAGGATAACTTGTAGGCTTCTGCTACTGTAGAATATGGCAACCAGATTGTTATCAGTATAATAGGAATTGCATGCTGTCAAATCAATTCTGAATTATGGCGGCCCTTTCCAGGTAGAGAGCACTCAGAAGTGGTTTACCATTTCCTTCTTCTGGGGCATCCTGGAACTGCACTGCTTGCATAAGGCCATACAGGCTGGCTCTCCTTGCATGCTTGCACAAGGCAATATAGGTTGGCACTAGAGATGGGGATATTCGTATTTGTAAGTGAATACAAATATCCCCGCCCCAGGTATTTTATTTATTTATTTAGATTTATACCCTGCCCATTTAGTGAGCATGCCACTACTCTGGGCTGCTTACAAAATATTATAAAACATACAGCTAAAAATATTAAAACCATATAAAACATATTAAAAGAAAACAAACAAAACCCTACAACCCCCCCCCCCCCTAAAATCACCCATCTGGGACATAGGATGGCAGACAACGGGCCAGCATAATTTTACGAAAGGGTGGTGCTTGGGAAGGCCTGGGTAAAAAGCCAGGTTTTAATTTGCTTGCGGAAGCTCAGGAGGGTGGGGGCCAGTCGCACCTCCACAGGAAGGGAGTTCCAGAGTGGAGTGGCCACTACTGAAAAGGCCCGGTTTCTGGTTGATGCCTTCCGGTCCGCTTTTGGAGTGGCCACCCGCAACATTAAAGACTGGGAGGTGTGAGTGGGATGGGAAGATGGCCTGAGGGAGAGGCTAGGTAGCAAGGTCCTAAACAGGTAGCAAGGTCCTAAACCATAAAGGGCTTTATAAGTCAGCTTTATAAGTCAGCATCAATACCTTGAATTTGGCCCGGAAGCAAACTGGCAGCCAGTGCAAGCGAGCTAGGACAGGTGAAATATGGTCACATTTAGATGTTACAGTGACCAGCCTGGCCGCTGCATTTTGCACTTGCTGCGGCTTCCAAATCACCTTCAAGGGCAGCCCCACGTAGAGAGCATTGCAATAGTCAATCCTCAAGATTACCAATGCATGAACCAGTGTTATTAGGGATCTCCTCTTGAGAAGGGGATGGAGGTGTGCAATCTGTCTCAGATGGAAAAAGGCAGATTTGGCCACAGCCAGGATCTGTTTCTCCATTGAGAGGGCCGGGTCCAGAAGTATGCCCAGATATCACACCTGATCCTTCAGGGGGAGTGTGACCCCATCAAGATCAGGTAACAGGTCCCCTAACCGATCAGGATGCCCTCCCAAGAGCAGGATCTATATCTTGTCAAGAGTCAATTTCAGCCTATTTGCTCTGGTCTAGTACATAACCGCAGCCAGGCAACGTTCTAGGGTCTGTACAAATTCCCCTGCTGAAGAGGAAAAGGAGAGATAGAGTTGTGTATTATCACCCTGCGGATGACAGCAAACTCTGAATCTCCGAATGACCTCTCCCAGCGGCCTCATGTAGATGTTAAACAGGTGAGATGACTGACCCCTATGGAACACCACATTGTAGTGTCCACGGGGACGAAACAGTTTCCCCACGCTGAACTCTCTGGCATCAGCCATTGAGGAAGGAATGGAGCCAGCATAATGCTAGACCTCCGATCCCTAATCTCGATAACCGATCCAGGAGGATACTGTGGTTGACAGTATCAAAGGCGGCTGAGAGGTCTAGGACAACAAACAGGGTCACACTCCCGCAGTCAGCCTCCCATAATAGGTCATTTAGCAGGATGACCAGAACTGCCTCAGTCCCATGATGCGGCCTGAACCCCAATTGGAATGGATCCAGACTATCGGTATCCTCCAAGAACGCTTGCAGCTGGTCAGCCACCAACCTCTCAATCAGTTTCCCCATGAATGGTATGTTAGCAACTGGACAATAGTTGTTTAAATTGTCGGTTGACAAATTAACTTTTTTCAGAATGGACCGGATCATTGTCTCCTTCAAGACAGGGGGCAAATATCCTTCCTGTAAGGAGGAGTTCACGATCTGAGTGGCCCATTCAACCGTCACCAACCTGGCTGATTTTAAGAGCCGGGAAGGGCATGGGTCTAATTGGGAGGTGGTGGCCTTAGAGCGTGCAAGTGCCGTGTGCACGTCATCAGGTGAATGTCGTGTTAAAAAAGAAAAACTGATCCAATAAAATCGGACATGATGGTGTGTTGGACATCTTAACATGACTTATTGTACTAACAGAGTCAAGGTCCCTATGGATGGCCTCAGTCTTAGTGCGGAAGTGGGCTGCAAACTCATGGGGGTTTGAGGTGTGTGTGCTACCAAATCATCATTTTATCACTGGATGGTGGTGGTGGTGGGGCTTAACCAGTTAAGAGATGAAGGGTCATAGTGCTGTGCTCCATAGACCTGCTTCCTGCATTTTCAACCTCCATATGTCTTGAGGCCACTTGAAACAACTTCATGTGTAGCACTCCACTTCACAGAAGAATCCGGTATTACCTTTCCCTGAGGAGCCCTGAGGGAGGTGTGAACACTTTCCCTGAGGGAAGGTGTGAACACTGCATCCTTGGGTTAGTTCACCATGTGAACGAGGGTGTTTATCCATGCAGCTGTATTCTTATCTTCATTTTTTTTGGTGATGTGAAGAAAATTGTCTTATCCACATGAGAGGACAGCCTACCGTATTTATAGGAGAGTTCCTGTCACCCAAAGGTTCATATGCAGTATTTCATCACGAGTCCTCATCTTCAGATAACTAGATTGCTGGGAGGACGGGAGGGGAAACCACTTGGATGCTTTCTAGCTAAGCAGGTGCCTGAGGTACAGCTGCCGTGACAGAGGCAGCATACCCAGTGTCTTTTAAATTAAAGAGGAAAAAATGACATGGCAACTGTGTATGAGGAATTGAACAAGACATTTAAAAGTGCCAATAATACAATATGTAATATGTAATGCAACTACATTGGGTATGAGTGGCATACCAGAGATTCTCTTTGGATTTCCGTGTTTGCCCTTGTTTTCTCCTACTGCTGTGCTTTTAATTAGGATGGTACACGCCTGTTAGCATTGTTTGAATAGTGGGTAATAAGACAGCACAGGCTGCTTTAATTGCACTCAGCACTGGAATTGACACAGATCTATGTTTAAGTGATTGTACAGTGAAGCCAGTCATGGGAAAGCAGACGGTGTACTGTAGCCCCACCGAAGTCATTAAGGAAGCATGTGGAGCTTCCCCCCCCCCCCGTCATTGCAATGAACAGGGAAACTCGACTGTTTGAAGAGGGAGATGATGGTATAGCAAGGTAGGGTCTCTCTGCGTGAGCCCAACCCCACAGATTCATGATCCTGGCTCACATGGGGAGGGTCCCTAGGTACCCTACCACCTTTTCAGACCATCCTGTTTCTATATTGGACACAAAGCCTGAGCGGTTGTGTGAGCGCAATCCCCTCAACATGTGAGGGCTCTGCATACTTCCTTAACAATTGAATAGGACTTCTGTCATGTCAAAATGGGGCTGTGGGTGCTCTTTGTCATCATGTTAGTGTTACAGCTTATTCTAGAAGTTGGCAGAGAATCTGTATTTCCAGGGTTGGCGTCTGCAGTGAAGAATAGGCTGACCTCCCCTCCCCCCATGTGAAAACTGTTTTGATTGACAGTTAAGTCTTCTTCAACACTGGCAATGGGACAGCGTTCACCACTGCACTCACATGATATACCAAGCGGCTAACTGGCACTCAGCGGTCTTCTCCAACACCTGCTCCCACCCTTTACCACATGGTATCTGATGAGACTGCCTCACTCTGTCTTATGCTAGGACTGGCCCTGCACATTTTGCCTGTTCCCAGAGTAACATAGAGGCTACTTCTGAGGACATTCACAATAACAGCAACAAACAGCATGGGGTAATCCTACCATGATAATTCAAGAAATAGACCCTACTTTTGTATAGCCCACTACATTTCTATATAAATATAGACTCTCCAAGCTGAGGGTGATTTTTAAAAGTGTACAGCAGGGGTCTCCAACTCCCAATCCGCGGCCCCAGTGCGGGTCTGTCGGCTTCCCAGGACTGGGCCACGGAGACGGATCTCCTCCCTCCTGCATGCATTGCGCTCGCGGGGGGCATGTTGCGCTCCAGGGGGCATGTCGTGCTTGTGGGGGGAGTGTGTCACGCTCACATGGGGGTGCCCCTCCTGTGCATGGAGCCTGCCCCCCCAACTGGTCCGCAGTTCCAAAAAGGTTGGGGACTGCTGGTGTACAGTATGCTGAAGGCATTTATTCTTACAAAGGCACACACAATTACAGAGACTCTGGGCATGGCTAGGCAGTCAAATTATCTGGGCCTGGATTGTGTTTAACAGTATATCTTTGAGGTGTGGCATGTTATTTGGGGTGATCCCTGCATCCATGTGCAAGGATTGAACACACTGCACTTCATGTGACCCTATTTGGCCCTTCTTTCCCTTTAAAGGGGGAAAAAGACAAACAGAAAGAAAAAAATCCCCCTCCTTGTCCCCTCCTGTTTTCTCCATGCTTTACTTAAGCTGTTTTATAACTGTGGGAAATTGAAAGCTTCCTTTGGTTCCTCTGTGGAGGGAGAGAGAGGAAGCTTTCTTTTTTTTCCCTTGACATATTGCATCAGCCCTGCCTTGGGGCTTAAGAAAACCCACTATGAAAGGGAAAAAGAAACCCTGGCAACAATAAAGAGTTGGAAGGGAAGCCCAGAAGTGGAAGGAGGAAATGGAAAGCCCATCATCAGTGGAGGAGAAGGGAAAAGGGAAGGCCAACAATCTAGAGTTGTCTCATCAGAAGAGAGAAAGGGATACCCAAACTTTCCAAAACCCACCAGGAAGGTTACAAGGCTTTTGCCAGGTTGCTTGTTCCAGTCTGCCAGAAGCTGTATCACCCTAGGGTCAGATGCTTATTTACCTCATTGTCACAGTAGCAGTCAAAAATCAGAATTGTGTGGGTACTGTTCTGTAAGCCATACAGTTTGGAAGAGCTGTTGACCATGCATTTTTCATTGGATTGAACTAGGTTTAATCACACCAGCTAATTATTACACTACACATGAAGGAATTAGTAGAAATGACCACCATGCTACAAACTGGTCCCATATTTTCCCTTCTGCAGTTCTGATGTTGCTCCCTTTCAAAGTCATGGCATGTAACAATAAAAATTTTCTGAGACAGAAAATGTTTGATAAGGACATAATTTCTTTACATGGTCACTTTGAAGTAGACCCCCTTGCCATGAGGTGGTGGTGGTGGGAGAACAGCCTTTATGTATGGTTGATCATTTAGGGCTTATTCAACTGAGGTTATGGTGTCGATAAGGTTTTATTCTCTCTCTCTCTCTCTCTCTCTCTCTCTCTCTCTCATCCTCCTACATGATTCTCCTTACATTTCCACACCCACAGATAGGAAAGTGGACAGTAACATTTACAATCTCTGAAGAATAAAGGGCTGTATGTTTTAGAGAGAAGCCATCATTAGAGGTGAGATAGTGTTCTTGAGATGTGATTCAGGCAGACTTTTGTGCCAGCAAAATCAAACTTGCAAACAAAACCTGTGCTTACCACCCAGTACTAAGAAAGCCTATAATTAGGTAAATCTGTCCCCCCCCCCTATATTCACAAAGCAAAGGATGCAAAAGAGAAAAGCACTTGCTTTGACACTCAAATGTTAAAGAATTCCTCCCTCTTAAGATGGATTACCTATAACGTATCATTCAGCCCTAAGAAATCTGAGGCGGTTAATTCAAGCCAAGTTTACATAACTCATAACTTTCCAATATTAGAAAGTCACATGATTGGGGGCAATTTTCATGCTTTCTTTCCTGGTTCCATTTTTAAAATGGCAACTGCAGAAGTACTCAGTGTCTGTGTGAAATTGGCAGGAGTTCAGTGATGCGATTAATTAGCTGTTAGTTACTGCTAGTTAGCAATGGCATTGGTTTGCCATTGATCAGTTGAAGTGTCTGTCCACTCTAAATATGGATAAGGTAATCGGAGTGCCCTGGAAGGCAATCTTCATTACGGAAATAGAACATAATAAAGACAAGCACTATCCTCTCTGCTTGTAAAATGCAGAAGTGCTCACCACGTTTCTGAAGCAAACTTATTTTGGATTTTTCCTGTTTTGTTTTTAAATGAAAGAACATTTCATTTAAAATGAAATGAAAATAAATGATTTTCCCTAGTCAGCTTCAACAAATGTGTTAAAGGGGTCTATTTCAAAAGTGACGTGTGTGTGTATGGAAGCAGGGCCTGTTCCTGCCCCAGTTTTACAAGAGCGGCGACTGTAGTGTGTGCGTGCGTGCACGTGTGTATAAATCACTGGAACAATTCACTCCTGGTTTTCGGTCAGTGGCTCTATGTTTCTGCTCCCTCAGAACTTTGACCTGTCCCCTCTCCCAAGTCCCTTTGCTGAAGCAGCTACATCATGCCTTGGAAACAACACAAAGAAGAGATATAAAAACAGCTTAATGAACTCTAATAACACTGTTTGTTCACAGAAGCCCTATTACCTAGAAACAGCTGACTGAAGCATCATGGGAGATAGCAAAAACAAGCCTGCAAGCCTTTTCCATCCACCCTCTCATGGCCTGTTTCTTTTCTTTTCTTTTTCAAATATATCACCCATTGAGGTTAAAGAGAACCCAGCCTAGAAGTGAAGGGTTTTTTGTTTTTGTTTTTTTGCTATACTTTAGAATTTTTTTTTCTTTATTAAAAAGACATGTTCTCAGATTAGGAATCTAGACTCTTGTACCTGTTATGGAGGACTTAACAAGGGTTTTCAAGTGAAAATTCAATAAAATCTGTGTGAGCGGGTCTTAGAGCCATGCCAACTCTCTTAACTCCTCAATAAAATAGATGCCAGCCCTATATACAGTATATCACAGAAGTGAGTACAGCCCCTCACATTTCATAAATATTTTAGTATATCTTTTCACGTGACAACACTGAAGAAATGACACTTGGCTACAATGTAAAGCACTGAGTAGACAGCTTGTATAACAGTGTAAATGTGCTGGCCCCTCAAAATAACGAAACACACAGCCATTAATATCTAAACCGCTGGTAACAAAAGTGAGTACACCCCTAAGTGACAGTGTCCAAATTGGGCACAAAGTGTCAATATTTTGTGTGGCCTCCATTATTTTCCAGCACTGCCTTAACCCTCTTGGGCATAGAGTTCACTAGAGCTTCATAGGTTGCCACTGGAGTCCTCTTCCGCTCCTCCATGACAATATCACAGAGCTGGTGGATGTTAGAGACCTTGTGCACCTCCACCTTCCATTTCAGGATGCTCCACAGATGCTCAATAGGGTTTAGGTCTGGAGACATGCTTGGCCAGTCCATCACCTTTACCCTCAGCTTCTTTCGCAAAGCAGTGGTCGTTTTGGAGGTGTGTTTGGGGTCGTTCTCGTGTTGGACTACTGCCCTGTGGCCCAGTCTCTGAAGGGAGGGGATCATGCTCTGCTTCAGTATGTCACAGTACATGTTGGCATTCATGGTTCCCTCAATGAACTGTAGCTCCCCAGTGCCGGCAGCACTCATGCAGCCCCAGACCATGACACTCCCACCACCATGCTTGACTGCACACTTGTCTTTGTACTCCTCACCTGGTTGCCCCCACACATGCTTGACACCATCTGAACCAAATAAGTTTATCTTGGTTTCACCAGACCACAAGACATGGTTCCAGAAATCCATGTCCTTAGTCTGCTTGTCTGCAGCAAACCGTATGCGGGCTTTCTTGTGCATCATCTTTAAGAGATTTCCTTCTGGGACAACAGCCCTGGAGACCAATTTGATGCAGTGTGTAGCGTATGGTCTGAGCACTGACAGGCTGACCCCCCACCCCTTCAACCTCTGCAGCAATACTGGCAGCACTCATACGTCTATTTCCCAAAGCCAACCTCTGAATATGACGCTGAGCACGGACACTCAAATTCTTTGGTCAGCCATGGCGAGGCCTGTTCTGAGTGGAACCTGTCCTGTTAAACCGATGTATGCTCTAGGCCACCGTGCTGCAGCTCAGTTTCCGGGTTCTTCTTATAGCCTAGGCCATCTTTATGTAGAGCAACAATTCGTTTTTTCAGATCCTCAGATAGTTCATTACCATGAGGTGCCATGTGGAACTTCCAGTGACCAGTCTGAGAGAGTGAGAGCGATAACACCTGCTCCCCCTTCACACCTGAGACTTTTGACACTAATGGATCTCATGACACCAGGGAGGGAAAACGGCTACTTGGTCCCAATTTGAACATTGTCACTTAGGGGTGTACTCACTTTTGTTACCAGCGGTTTAGATATTAATGGCTGTGTGTTGCATTATTTTGAGGGGACAGCACATTTACACTGTTATACAAGCTGTCTACTTACTGCTTTACATTGTAGCCAAGTGTCATTTCTTCAGTGTTGTCACATGAAAATATATACTAAAATATTTATGAAATGTGAGGGGGTGTACTCACTTCTGTGATATACTGTACATACACCTCAGTGGTCACATATTTACATATTTGGTATCTTTGTGAAGCAGGCTTAGACATGGGAAGTAATGTAAGACTGTTCCATGTGAGGACTCCTGGTCCAGTCAGAATGTTCTTGCATATGGGGCAGCCTTGTACAAATCCATCCACGTACATGTAGGTTGATGAGAGACTCCCAATGTATGGTTAGGAAGGGGCATGGCCAGCATTCCATCTGGTCCAGGGCTGGCTAATGAAACCCACAATCCCCCTCTTACAAAAATTTGGATGCATGAGGGGTTTGTTCGAACACTCCTTCCATAAAATTACACCTGTGCCCATGTGAGTGAAGTCATGGGAGTCTAAGCAATAACCACATACATTTATAGGAGTAGACATTATGACACAGCTACATAAAACAGTATCTGTTTCAGGTTCATATTTGTATTTACTTAAAACCACATAGTGAGTCATGTGTAAAGCAGCATTGGACAGCTGGTGAAATGAGCACTAGCCCAGCATCATGTTGAGGGAATAAATTTGAACTTAGAACTTTGTGTACCTGACCTTAAAGTCACGAATGAGTTTGAATTTAACAGCATTCATGGTATTCGCTTAACAGCATTCATTTAACAGCATTCATGGTATTTATATAAGCAAGAACAGTGAATTTTGATTGCTTAAGTCTCCTAATAATGATGTTGCTTTTTGTTTCTCTGTCTAAAGATGTGCAATTATTTTACCGAGGGAGGGGTGTTCGCCATTTTGGGTATGTGGAAAAGCAGAAAACAAATGATTTGGATGAATGGATGGAATATTTGGGGGCCAAAATGAAGAAAAACTATACTAGACTAGAGTATCTGGGTGAGGTGCTGCAGAAAGTTATCTCTATGCAAATTAAGATAGTGAGGCTCAGTCAGATTTAAGAGGCACTACAAACATTTTTAAAGCATGTGTTATTCTTTCAGAAGCAGACATTTAGGCCAGAATCCTATTGCTGATTCATGTTTGTGTAAGGTAAATTGCATTACATCATAGCAGCAAGTTGCTGCTTAAATAACAAGGTACTAGCTGTAGTCCTGAGCACACAATTGGTTATGCAGATTGGGCACACATGCAGGATCATACTTAGGCATCTGTCTATTGAGCAGCAATTTGCCACAACAACTTAACTGATTTTCTCATGCAAGCAGAAATAGGCAATAAGATTCTGGCCTTGGGGTTTTAGGGTGAAGGTTGTGTGGTGTTTGTTTGTTTGTTTGTTTGTTTTGGAAGCTCTAAACTATAACTAACTTGTCTGGTGCACACGGCCAGCATTGTCTCTTGGGCAGAGCCAGACAAGCACTCTGCCTAGGTTCCTGAGCCATCATAGGGCAAGGGTGAAAAGGAGAAATTGTGACCCTGAAGAAGAAAAGACTAGTGAGCTGGCCTAAGGAAATCCATGATGTATTGTGCAAAAGAATATTTCAAGACTGTGTGGATATAGCATGCTTCCATATCTGCTTCTTGCTTTGTTCATGTTTAAGGGCTTCTATGGGATGTTGAGATTCAGCTTGAAAAGTGACTTTCATTACTTTTAGGTGACTTTTGCCATTCTCAGAATCTCCTGACCAGCTGTTACTTTTCCAAGCTTTGTTTTGGAAAGGTTACAAAGGCTTCTTCAAGATGGTCCTAGAAATCTTGAAACTAAAAGCCAAACTTACACAAAGTGCTCAGTTCTGTATTTAGAAACAGAGCTCCCATAAGTGCAAAAGAGGTCTATTTGTCTTAGTACCAGATTTGCTCACCTCTGCATTTTGCAAGTTATCTTGCCTTGTTTTGTGATTGGTCACTCGGCGGTAAAGGTGGGCTTCCTTTGCAAGTCTAGTTGCTCAGTCAACCCATTTTGAGGCATCCCATCAGTTTGTTATGACAAGCCCTGTATCTGATATAGTTCAGTCCTAACTGAGTAGTTGTGTCTAGGTTTGCCTACAGCTCACCCACACCCATGTCTCAACCTGGTATCCCTGTCCCTGGATCCACCCCAATGCTCAGAATTGCCATCCACACAAGAGTTCTGACAAAAAAAAATGGACAGGAAATTCTATTTATGAACCTAAGTACAGGTACAAACTTTGCACATGAACAAAACCACATAATGTGACAGAGGAAGGGCTGGAGGAAAGAGTAAATACTGAGTTGGCGGGTCAGAATGACGCCTGCATCATTCTTGTCTGCTTGCCCTGAGTCTGGCTCCCTCAACACTGCTGATCAATAAGCTGGCAGGAGGGATACTGAGGACACCTCCTAGAGTCCTCAATTCCATCCTGAAATGCATGTGGAGGCCACTATGCTGCCTGGCCTACCTCGTCAACCCAGGCCCATTGTTCCAGGTACAACCCCAGGAGTACCAGATGAGTCTGAACCATGTAGTTTTTGAAAGAGGCATGTTCAGAGGCAAATATGTTGATGCTTGCGTACTTCCTCCTTTAAATGGCTCCTGCAGCAGTTCTGAATAAGGCAATCCATGATGCAGTGTATTTCTCTCATTATTTTGGCAAGCTTTTTGTGAACAGAGGAAGAAGTGTGCTATGACTTTCTTCTTCAATAGCATTCATGATGATCATGGTGATGGTGCTTTTTATCCCTCCCTTTGTCATAAGGTGGCTAAGAAGTCATTGAAAAACATAGTTAAAAACCACTAATTACAAATACAGTAGGACCCACGTATCTGCAGGGGATTGGTTCCAAGCCCCCTGGCAGATGCTGAAAAACACAGATTATAGCATGATTTCTGGTCCCCTCTAGTGGCTAATTCTGGTAATTTCACCTTTAGAAATATATATTTCTAGGACTTTTCTTTTAATATTTTTAATATTTTCAGATCATGGATAGGTGAATCAGTGGTTCTGATCCTGTGGATAAGGTACTACTGCATCTAAAAATCATGAAGGGTACACCTCTAAAATTGCAACTATTGAGAACTATTAAGGAGACTGCTAAAAATACAATAGAAGTGGTACAAATGAGCAGCAGCCAAACAACCAACTGAACATTGGCTTATTCCCTGAAATGCCTTTGTTTTCAAATAGCACTTGAAAGACAAAAGTGTTGGGGTGAGCCAGATCTCCAATGAAAGGCAGGTGTGATCAGACTTCCCAGTGTGATCAGACATGAACCTTTCTCATTGTCTGATCACTCCCCAGTTTCATAACGAATGTGACAATCACTGAGAAAGTGCTGACAACACTGTGCACACAATAAGCATAACCTGTGCCATATGTTCTGTCCTAGTTGTTCCCATCAACACTTAAGCAGTAGTTCTTTGCACCAGTGTCAGCCTCAAGACTATCAACAAGGGAAGTCCCAGATACAGGAAGATACTAGTCAGGAAGTTATAACAGTAAAGACGTCTGCGGCCAGATTATCCTGGTCCAAGAATGACCATAACTGACAGACCAATCTTAATGTGGTTTAATCCCCAGCACAATGCTTAATATGATGTCCCTCTTGTTCCTTTTGTTGATAGGGGGTTTTCTCACATCCTGTAAATTCCAACCCTTTCTGTGACAACAAACCCCATCAAAATTCAGTGTAGCCCCATTGTTTGGTGACTTCCTGGCATCTGCACCTTGAGAAGATCACTCTAGAGAATGGCAGGGCCGGTTCAGCAAACAGATGCTGTTGGAAGCTTCAGGGAAGCATCCTTTCCAGGAAATGCCTGATCTTGTCTTTGACGTGTGGAATTATGCAGCAGAAACAAGGGAGCTACATAAGAAAAATAAAGGGAAAATAAATAAAGATCCTATAAATGTACAAATCCTTCCTGATACGATAATCTTGCAGATTTTTGCTGAAGAGCTAGCCGTCATCAATGAGTCTATTGGCGTTCTATTGCTTAATGTGAATGGATGAAAAATGGTTTGTTTTTTAAAAATTATATTTCTACAATGAACAGTCAATGGTTGTAAAGAGAGGTGGCTTTCTCAATGTTCCCCACTGAAGGCTGCTCTTTCTGCATGTGTTTCATAATGTGGAAACAGCAGCAGTGTTTTCAGGAAAACACCGACTCTGCCCTGCAATCACAAGATGTGGGTCACACGGCACATGCCCACCTGATCCTAATGGATGATCACTGATTCGCTGTAGCTGAGGAATGCGAATAAAGTGCTAAAGATGCTGCCAACAGATTAATGGGAAAATTCTCCCTTGACCATAAATTTGGCAGCCGTTGCCTCTGTGCATGTGAAAAAGAAGTGCAGCTACGGTAAGGAGCTGTTTCATGATACTTATAGGAGTTCTTGTAGTTTTCCATTCTGTTTTCATTTTTGCTGAAGTAGACTCTCCCACCCTCACACCATGAAACAAGTTCCTATTCCTATTCTCTTTATATTCCCCATGGCATTTCTTCAAAGGCATATACAGATGGCTACTTCAGGGTTTATGGTTCCAGTAGCCTGAGTATGTATTTAAGGGGAGCTTCCCTCCATCCAGACCCATAGTATTTACCAGAAGCTATGCATCATGAGCACAGACTACATCGTGAAACTGCTATCTTTAATTCAAAACAAACAAGGAAGAAGAGGAAGCTGGTAACTACGTCTTCCCACACCCGTTCTGGTAAGGCACCAAAAGGTATCATATGGGGAAATATCATAAATTAATACTGCCAGCACTGAAGATGTAGCTGTTTAGAGGCAGAAACCACAAGGAGCAAGCTTTTATTTAAAGTTGCAGGGGATCTTTACTAAACGGAACGTTATCAAAAGTCTTGGCCATGAGGATTGGGCTGATCAGGCAATACAGTGCTATATTAAATGTCACATGAAACTATCATCTTCTTAAACCAGGGCCTCAATAGCACTAAAACAGAAGTGGGCAAACTCCTGAGACCCAGGGGGGCTGCACACAGCCATCCCCAAACCTTGGAGGGCTCTACCTCCATCCGCACACATACCTCTCAAAGTTTTTCCTACTAAAATGGATGTGTTGCTGAAAAAGTCTCCTTGCTCCTAGTCTAGATGACAAAAACATTGTAATTTTTTTAAAAAAACTTTAGAAGTGTTCGAGTCCTCAGAAGTGCTGGGGGGGGGGGTGTCCCAAAATTATACCCATGCCTCCAAAGGGCCTTAATAGACTTTTTGAGCAAAAAGAGGTTTTTTTCAAGGCATGTTTGTGAGAGGGGGGGGGGGTTTCCAGGGGTGCATTTGGCTCCTGCAGAGCCATATGTGGCCCACAAAACCTCCTGCAATAAAGCATCCTAGCATGAAAGCCACCATACCTTTGTGCTTTCCGGGAGATCCAGACCTAAAAGGCCTTCTCTGAACTTCTCGCTGGCTGGAAACAAAGCGGTTATTGTCCCATACAGTTCTTGCAATATGGAGACATCTGCAAACACGTAAGCTTCCACCATTTCAGCCATCGTGTGTTGCTTTTATAATGGCTGAAATTTTCAGAGCGCTTGTGGTTTCGATGTGTAGGAGGGTAAGGATCATGGGCGTTGGGATGGGGTGGGAGATTTCAATGAGTGAGCTAGCAAGATTACAGAGCCAAGTAATATACTCCCCAGTATTAATGTAAAACATGCTCAGTTTGATCAAGTGGGAGTATTGACTTCTACCTAGTGATTTGCAGTTAATTACAGGTGCCAAAGTGCCGCTTAACACAAAGTGAAATACGACATTTCAATTTCCCAATGCCATGTAACCTTCATTTGTATTTTGCCATTGTTTCTTCCTCCCTTGTCCTCTTCTGTCACCAGAGAGGATTATTCTGTTCCTGAGAATATAGATAATGAAATCTTGTACGCAGTTAAACAAAAGCAATTAAAAAGTAACATCAACATATAAAAATTCTTTGGCCATCATTGCAGCCTTTCTCAGGGATGTTGCTGGTGGTATTTACAAAATATTCCCAGCAAGTACAGTACAGTATGTCTGTGCTAAAGCAAATGGAGCATAGAGTGGCTAGGACACCAGTCACATGAGCCCTGCCCTTGTTCCAACCCCTGCTGGGCCGACAGAAGGTATCGCCGAAATGAAAATGTGATACAAAACGAGGCCTCCACAGCAAGCGGTAATAACAGTCACTTGTTTTCCAGCAGGAATGTCGAAGTGCACAGTAGTTCAGTGGCTCTCACATGAAGATACGTATGGTTTTTGAAAAACCGCCAGCCCAGAAGGGAGCGGTTTCATGCTGGCTTACGATAAAGGTGCTTTATTGAGCTCTAAGTGCTCTAAAGGAACAAATGGCTTGAAACTCAGGAAGCCTAAATGATACTTGGAACACTTAAAGAGAGAAAGGAATATTACTAATGCTGCAGCCAGCAAGCTATTATTTTGCACACATTTCTACAACAAATGATTTAAAGTGTGTGTGTGTGTGTGTGTGTGTGTACGTGTGGGGAGAAGGGAAGTTAGAGGCCTGCTAAAATTTTAGCACTATTTCTGATGCTCAGAAAGGCAACCCAATCTTTAATTTGGGATTCTCGGTTGCTGTTGTTCACCCAGCTGAAAGAAAAAACACACATTTATCTTAGTATTTATTGCAGATAAATTGTGGGACTGCCAGGTGTCTCCTTTATAAATTTATGAAATGCTTGGATGGGGAAAAATCATGTGTTTTTTTTACTACCTCAGACTTTTACCAGAGGTCCTCATTCCCACATGATTGCATGCTAGCATGTGGTCACATGCACACAGCGAATCTACAAATATGGAGATCTTTTGTCAAGGCATTGATTATTTGCTGTACTTCAACAAAATGGGGAAATTAACCCAAAAACACTGGCACTCAAATGCATCTGCATGCTTACCTATAAGGGGAAAAGGAAGAAGAGGAATTAAGGCCAACAGGAGTGGGCAGTGCTAGGAAGGATGAACGTGAATGGGCTATGAATTAATAACTGTAATAACTTAGGATGGGGAAGAATTTTGTTGAGTTCTACTGTCTTTGGGTTGCGGGTTTTTTTTTGTGCCTCCTGATATTTCTTCCAAGAAGCAACACACTTTGCTTTAAGGAATTTGTATATTTGTGAGGCTTACATGATGTTACAAAAAAACACCAAACTAGACAGGATATAATGCACATATTTTTAAAACACTGATAGCTAAAATGGCTACAACTGGGGGGGGGGGGGGAACGGGACCATATGCCATTATGCTTTAGTCATTAAAGAGAAACGTGTAAGCTAGATAAAATGTGCAAATATATGCCTGTGTGAAGTAAAATGTGTACATCAGTGTGGTTGTTAGGAAAAATGCACTGAAATGTGTCTAAATGACATTTTGTGAAAACCAAAAAAACCTGAAACACCAAGTCATGCAACCTGATATGAAGTAAATACGGGAAGCAAATGCTGATGGTCTTCTGAGAAACACAATGAAATCAAGGCTAAGGGTTTTCATATTCCCAGTGATAGAAAATCTGTCCATGCCTAGTCTCATGATTTTAAAACAAGTACACTGGATGGCAAGTTCCAAAAGCAGTTATAGACTTTGGATCTGGAGCACAAAGGAGTGACAAGTCTGTATAGATTCATAATGTGGGAGAAAATAATGCTTCCTTCCATACCGAGAATCCCTGATCAACACAACAAGGAGTTTTTCACACTTACCATAGTTTGCACATTATTTGGCTTTGTTCTGTGGTTGGTCATAAGGAGGTAAGAACAGGCTTCCTTTGCAAGAGTGATTGCTCAGCCATGAAGGTCTGCTTAAATCATGTACAGTATCTGGAATATTATCAGGTTTCTGCTTCTAATAATGGGCTATCCATTATAACATGAATAATGGCTGGAGATGGACACAAAGAAGCAAAATGGTGATCCACTGTGGTTCGTAGTTCATTCAAGTCCATGAACCAACTTCCTGAACTTTGGGGGGGGGGGGAGGAAATGAAGCACAAATCAGTTCATTTTGGTTTGGAAGTTCAGGAGCCCTAGAATGCCTCCTGGCCACCTAGAGAACCAAAAGCACAGAAAAACATCCACTGATTCTCTTCTACCCCCCCCCCCCTCCAAGTTTGGTGAATTTTGGATTTAAGACATCCGAGTTATACACCCTCAAAATAGGTCCCCCCAGGAAAGTACCAATTAGCAGCTTGGGGGAAATTCCAGCAGTGGTTCATGCTAGGAAACTTGACACAAGGTGTAGCTCATGAGGAGGTGGTCTGCAGAGGGACAACATCCTTTCCCCAAATCCCGTGAACAAGGGAAGCAACACGCCTGACAAGAGAAGCAATGTGCTGCTGGAGATCTGAGCTAAGCTGGTGCCAAGGCAGAAGGGTTCCTCTGACTAGCAGAAGTGGCTCTGAGGTGAAAATGGCTCCTGTGAATCAGTCTTATGAATAAGAACAAGCAACTCCCCCAGAGCCCTTTGATCCGCCCATCTGGCTGCCTGACCTGCCAAACCAGTAGTCCCAGGGTTGCCTAGTGCTTCTGGTTGCCAGGAGCAGGCTATGGGGGGGGGGAGCAAGGGGGGAGATAATGCACAAATGAACCAAACAAACCAAAAATCACTAAAGAAGTTTGTTGTTTGGTTCATTTTGCTTCGTTGCTTTTGACAAACCCGAACCAACCCAAACCAATGAGCCATTGATTTTTGATGAATTTTCTGGGGTTTTTTTTTGGTTCGTGGCCATCTCTAATAATGGCCATGAGGTGCTAGAACCTGCTGCTTTCCTAATATACGGATGCTTCAGGATTGGACTAAGTCTTCTTCCAAGGCAAGAGATTGGCCAACTTGAAGATGCTCTCATGATTTGCTTTACTAGGATGGTCTTTGGTGATAGGAGAGCATTTTCATATATCCACAATTCCCTTTGTTTTGATATGGTTACTGCTGAGGATAAAATAAGGGCAAGTAGCCTAGCACAATGCCATCAGGAGCATCTTGCTCCTTTCTTACCTACCCCAAGACATATATTGTAAGAAACACCAGGAAAAGTGCTAAGTTTTACAAATGCAAAACCCAAACATTTTTGCATTTAGGCATCCTTCAGTCTCGAGAGACTATGGTAACGTGCTCTGAATAGAGGACTTGGAACAGCGTCTAGTGTGGCTGAGGAGGCCAATTCGAGAGTGACAATCCCTTCCACACTGAAGACAAATACAATCTGTCCCCTGTCCAGCTCCCTGATTTTGCTGGTTTTGGGACTGCCTCTTTGCCTCGGCCTGCTGGACAAGTGTCTCTTCAAAATGGGAGAGGCCATGATGCACCGCCTGCCTCCAGGCTGAAAGCTCAGATGTCAAGGTTTCCCATCTGTTGAGGTCCATTCTTAAGGCCTTCAGATCCCACTTGCAGATATCCTTGTATCGCAGCTGTGGTCTCCCTCTGGGGCGATTTCCCTGCACTAATTCTCCATACAGGAGATCTTTTGGAATCCAACCGTCAGCCATTCTCATGACATGCCTGAGCCAACATAGACGTCGCTGTTTCAGTAATGTATACATGCTAAAAATTCCAGCTCGTTCTAGGACTACTCTATTTGGAACTTTGTCCTGCCAGGTGATACCAAAAATGTGTCGGAGACAACGCATATGGAACATGTTCAACTTCCTCTCCTGCTGTGCACAAAGGGTCCAGGACTCACTGCAGTACAGGAGTGTGCTCAGGACACAGGCTCTATAGACCCGGATCTTGGTATATGCCATCAGCTTTTTATTAAGCCATACTCTCTTTGTGAGTCTAGAGAACATGGTAGCTGCTTTACCAATGCGTTTATCCAGCTCGACATCTAGGGAGAGAGTGTCAGAGATCGTTGAGCCAAGGTACATAAAGTCATGAACAACCTCCAATTCTTGTGTGGAGATGGTAATAGAGGGAGGTGAGTCCACGCCCTGGCCCATGACTTGTGTTTTCTTCAGGCTGATTGTTAATCCAAAGTCTTGGCAGGCCTTGCTAAAACGATTCATGAGTTGTTGGAGGTCTTCAGCAGAATGGGCAACAACAGCTGCATCATCGGTGAAGAGGAAGTCCCGCATGCATTTCAGCTGGACTTTGGTCTTTGCTCTCAATCTAGGGAGATTAAAGAGCTTTCCATCTGGTCTAGTCCAGAGATAGACACCTTCTGTTGCAGTTCCAAAAGCGTGCTTCAGCATGACAGCAAAAAAGATCCCAAACAGGGTCAGCGCGAGGACACAGCCCTGTTTCACTCCGCTTCAGATGTCAAAGGGATCTGATGTTGAACCATCAAAAACTACAGTGCCCTTCATTTCCTCATGAAAGGAACTGATGATGTTAAGGAGTCAAGGTGGACATCCAATCTTGGGAAGGATTTTAAAAAGGCCGTCCCTGTTAACCAAATCAAAGGCCTTTGTAAGATCTATGAAGGCCAGAAAGAGTGGCTGTTGTTGTTCCCTACATTTCTCCTGCAACTGTCGGAGGGAAAATATCATGTCAGTGGTGGATCTATTCGCTCAAAATCCACACTGTGATTCTGGATAGACTCTGTCTGCAAGCACCTGGAGTCTCTTCAGCAGAACACGGGCAAGCAGCTTCCCTACAACGCTGAGAAGAGAGATGCCACATTAGTTATTGCAGTTGCCCCTGTCTCCTTTGTTCTTATACAATGTGATGATGTTTGCATCCTTCATGTCCTGTGATACTCCACCTTCCCTCCAGCAAAGACAAAAGATTTCATACAGTTCGGTGGTGATGATCTCTTTACAGCACTTCAGCAGGGATGTTATCCTTCCCAGGTGCCTTGCCGGTGGCGAGGGAATCCAAGGCCATTTTTATTTCTGCTAAATTTGGTTCTCTGTCCAACTCTTCCAAGACAGGCAGGCCCTCAATGTTATTTAATGCCTCTTCGGTTACTACATTTTCTCTGGAATATAGCTCAAAGTAGTGCTGCACCCAGCGTTCCATCTGCTGTGCTCGGTCCTGGATGGTGACACCTGTAGCAGACTTCAAGGGAGCAGATTTCTTCTGTATTAGACCTAAAGCCTGCTTGATACCATCATACATTCCCTTGATGTTACCTATGTCCGCTGCTATTTGTATCTGAGAGCAGAGCTGAAGCCAATAATCATTAGAACATCTCCTGGCAGCCTGTTGGACTTTGCTATGAGCAACTCAAAGAGCCTGCAAATTGTACTCACTAGGACAGGCTTTGTATGCTGCTAGAGCTCTCCTCTTTTCCTCAATAGCCAGCATCAACTCCTCCGAATGGGCTTCACACCAGTCTGCTGTCTTTTTGGTCTTCTTGCCAAATGTGGACAAGGCGGAACAATGGATCTCAGCAGAGTATTTCTGACCGCAAAGCCAACACCATGTTCCCTGGTCTCATTCAATGGTTTTCCCTGCCAGAAGAATGAGAAGATTTTTCTTTGACAGATCCCATGTCTGTCAATCTCGTCTCTTGCAGGGCAACAATGTCCATCTGCAGTCTACTCAGTTCCATGTCGATGACAGCTGTCTTATGCACGTTGTCTATTTCCTGCAGGTCGTCAGAAAAGCCAGGGGTCGTTGTCCGAACATTCCAGGTGCCCAACTTTAGAGCAGAAGTTTTCTTATGATTGTTGCATGGTGCAGGATTATCGATCTGCTTGTCGGCTTTCACCCTAAACCCCACGCACCCCGTGAGGTTAACAGACCATGGCGAGGTAGCACCTTACTGGCTGGGGACTGCCCACCTTAAGGCGGGCGGTAGCTACCTAGTGAGCTGCAATGGCCTCTCCCACCGTCGGAAGTAGCCCCTGGCGTCATGCTCTATGCCAATCGAGCAAAGACTTATAACTGGTAACTGCTACTTCCCGTGTTGTTTTGACGCTGTATGCGAAGCTGGAGTGTCCTCTCCAGAGCACGAAGCCTGGGTAAAATAATATGGAGGATAGGCTGTTACCCAAGCAGCAAATCCCCCCTCTCCACGTCACTGAAATAGTCCAATGGAAAGGCAAGAACCAATACAAATGGTTCCAGCGATGTCGCAGGATTTGCCAGAATGACACGAACTGCCTCCGGGACTCCGGCTCCGGATTTTGCCTCGAGGTTAACTCCTGAAGCCTTTTCCATCAGTGGATATAGCCACAAGGCAGTGGAGGTTTGAAATCAGAGTTTTCCTTCTCCTAGATGGGCTGTCTTCCAAGGCTGACAAGTCCCACCTACCCGGCCTGCTCCCTAATAGTGTGAAGATTAGGAACACAGGCCTGCAGCTGCCGGACCTTGTCTTCCAAGAGGACCACCAACTTACACTTAGAGCATTTGTACCCAGGCACCTCATTTGGCAAGAAAACAAACATGCCACAGGTGTTACAAGTGCAACAGATCCTGTGCTCTCCATCTCGACTGATTGGTCAGTGAATTAAAAAGAGAAGAAATCTGATCCTCCCCCTAAAACTTCCCTGCTCCCCCTGGTGTATGCGCTCCTATTTGTCTTTCCTATTTACCAAGTTAGAGTCTAAAAATCAAAATCAAAACCCAAACAACAAATGCACAAAAAGCCATCAAGTCTGAGCTTATAACACAGCCTGTCCATCTGAAGGTGTGAACAGAGGTTGTGCATATCCAAGGTGTTTAATGCACAAGCTTTCCTCCAAAAGTACAGAGCTCACATCATCTTGAATTCATAGAGGTCTGGGGACAGGAACAAAACAGGCATGACCTCACTTTCCTCTTCAGATATGCTTTGTTGGTATTGCTGTCATTCAGACAGGACCAAAACGTTAGCAATCTGTTTTCTTTTCAGGAGCTGCTGGAGCATGTGTTGCTATACTGTGTGAAGATCCATTGAATTTCACGTAGCACCCTCTTCAATTGTGTGCCTTCACTAGTCTTGGGAGTACCCTGGACTGATTTCATTCCTCCAAGACAGCCACTAGAACTCTTCCTGGAACAAAGGAGAACTTCCTGCGGCAGCTTTTTTGGTTGGAAGGAATCTTCTTCCACATAAAATGATGGGATCTTAGTGCCAACTTTGGTTGCGACTACACATATGATGAATGAATTTGCATTTTTGTTACTGATCACATGACACAATGCAAATCAGTCTAGCCCCTTTTGCTCCTGATGCTTTTTTCAGGCTGGAACAATTCAAATGAACTCTTCCCCGTGTGATCAGTTGTTTCATTCTCCAAAACAAAGGGGGGCATGACTGTGGATGGTATTCTGGTGATTTACTAAGCTGAGCATGATGTTTTGGGCAGTAGGAACACCCAAATCTGTGATCTTTCTCCCTTGTCACCCCAAATCATTTTAATTAAAAAACAAACAAACTACCAAGTTTAGTGCTAGGTCACTTCTGCATGAACAAAAAAAGAGATAAAATGGTATGAAAAAAAGCACAACTCCAACAAACTGTAGGAACTAATATTTTTTTCACAGTGTGTGTGTGTATTTGTATGTTATGGAGAACTTCAGAAAACAGACCCTTTTCCCTAGCGCCATGCAACGCTTTAAGCAGCCCACCAGTTTTACAAAGAACCATAAAAGGAGAGCCAGGGATTGGCAGATGGTGTGATCAAAAGAAGGGGAGCTGTGGGCTGTGGTGTAGCTTGAACCCCATTGGCTTGAGGGACCAGGGTGGACACTTGGACCAAAACAATCTGCAGTCTCTTGTGTGATCAGCTAATCTGAACAGAAGCATAAAAATAGACTGAATCAGGGTGCAGCAAACTGAATTGTACAGTGTAGTCACAACCCTAGTTTCTGTATCTTTGGTTATTTGGTGCTGACGTATGGCTTGCACCTTCCTTTTACTTCCTGGCAAGGAGATGAAGGCAGTGAAACAGATAGGTAAAAGAGGAGAATGTAAGCCTGAAGGTGAGAAGAGGTCAGACCACGCATTAAGGCAAGTGTGTAGTTTCTCCTCTTATATCACTTTCAGTGCTATGTGACAGAGTATCAGACATGCAAACAAAGCTATGCTATCTCCCAACTGGCCAATTAAAAATGAATGAAAACTGGCTTGTTAAATGCAAATTGATAGAAACTCATGTTAGAATAAGCAGACTGGCTTTCCCCCTTAAGAGTGCACTGCTTCTAGATACGGAATTAGTGTCTCATCTATGTGAGGCCCAAAAAGACAGAAGCAGTGTGGCAAGGGAGAGACAGAGTGGAAAGCGGAAGAAACAGACAGGAATATAGTGACAGAGAGATAGAGATAGGTGGCAGTCAGAAAGAAAAAAAAATCTGTGGTTCACTGACTAAATAGCTGGGTGTGTTGGAGTTTACTAGACAAAACATTGGCTACGAGGCTCTAGTCTGAGAGGAGACAAATATGACAGAACAGTAAAGCCATGTTATAAAACTGTAGTCGCGATTTTCTAAGCAGACATTATTTTACAGAACATCAAGGGTATTGGCACAACAATTGTCAACAATACAATATTATCCTTGTTTGTTGTTGTTAGGTACATTGTGTTTCTGGAGACACTATAAACCAAACCATTTTTAAAAATAATAATAATAGTGTGCTAGTTATACGTAAGACATCCTTGTTTGATAAAGTTCCCCATGTGAACTGCCTGAACTCATGCATGTTAGTCCATTGCATCTATCTTAGCAAAGAAACTAGGAGCCATGTTTAGCTTCACAGTGTTCTTGTTTTAATTGAAAACAGTCTTCTGTGTACTTTATCCCTTTTGTCTTCTGAGGGGAAAGGTACAAAGAGAAAGACATGGCCTGACTTGTTACTGATCCCAAGGTGCAAGGGCACATTGAAAAGTGCTGCCTTTATATAACGTACCTGTGGAATTGCGGTAAAATCATGAAAATCATGACTACAGAAGAACTACATGACTTTAACACTGACAATGAAGATATTGAAATAGAGGTTTTGTATAAATTGGTCCAGTCATCAATCCTAATGGAAACTGCAGCCAGGAAATCTGAAGAAGACTAAGATTCAAAAAGGTATTAGAAAAAAAGGTATTAGAAAAGATCATCTAATGTAAAGATGTGTCACTAGAGGCCAAGGTCCCTTATATTTCTGATCACCATGTATTGGTGTGAAAGCTGGACAGTGAAGAAAGCTGACAAGGGAAAAAAATGATTCATTTGAAATATGGTGCTGGACAAGGGCTTTGCAGGTAATCTGAACTGCCAGAAAGATAAACAAGTGGGTCTTAGATAAAATCAAGCCCAAACGATCTCTGGAGGCAAAAATGTTGAACCTGAGGCTGTTGTACTTTGAAAATACCATGAGAAGGCAGGGTTCTTTGAAAAAAGACAATACTGCTGGGAAAGATGGAAGGCAGCAGGAAAAGAGGAAGACCAAATATGAGATGGACTGACTTCCTAAAGGAAACCACAAACTTGAGTCTACAAGTGCTGAGCCGGGCTGTTGAGAACAGGACATTCTGGAGATAGCTAATTCATAGGACCGCCATGGGTTGGAAGTGACTTGATCGTACATGACAGCAGCAGCAGCAATAACAACAACATGGAATTACTATAAAACTCAACATCTGGAGGTGGGAGTCAGCAGCAGTGGCCCAAGCTCTTCCATTGTCCAAGGTGAGACAAGTGCTGCTGTTCACCCTACATTTTACAGAGAAACAAACACCATGTGTTGCCAACAGTTCTAGAGGTAGTTATTGTCATTTATTTATACAAGGCTATAATACATACCGAACATGGTGTAGTGCAGCGTTCCCCAACCTTTTTCGGTCCGTGGACCGGCTGGGGAAGGCGGGGCACCCCCCGCGCTCACGCGCATGCGTGAACAAGTGTGTGCTCTCTCTCGCACAGGTGTGCGCCCGCCCGTGTGCATGCCCAAATGGCGGCATGGCACTCGCATGGGCGTGCTGGAGCGCGTGCGCAGGCGCAAATGGGCAGCACGGGGGTGAGTATGTGAGGGGGGCGGGAGGTCTGTCTCGGCGGCCCAGTCCGGCCCAGGCCACGGACCGGCACCGGGCCGCAGACCGGGGTTGGGGACCTCTGGTGTAGTGGATAGAGTGACAGACTAGGACTCTGGAGGCCTGAGTTTGAATCTCCACTCAGCCATGGAAACTCACTGGGGATATGAAACTGGTAAAGGCACTCCTTAGATACCTCACTTACCTTGAAAGCCCAATCAATCAATCAATCAACCAATCATCATCATCATCATGTGTCGTCAAGTCAATTCAGACTTATGGTGACCCTCTATGGTTTTCCAGGTAGAGAATACTCAGAAGTGGTATACCATTCACTTCTTCGGGTGTCCTGGGACTGTACAGCTTGCCCAAGGCTACACAAGCTGGATCTTCTCCCAGGAGGCACAGTGGAGAATTGAACTCCCAACCTCTGGCTCCGCAGCCAGATACCTAAACCACTGAGCTTTCCAACCAGCTTCAAAGCCCTATCAGGCTTGTTATTTCAGTTCTGACTTGATAGCATGTAACAACAAATAGCGCATACTCCTGTATACTAAAGTATAGTTAAAATCACTGCTACCAATTGTTGAACTGATCTTATATACACACAATTCTATCAGGAATTAGTTTTGGTTAAAAATGCTTGCATATGTAAGGAAGAAATGAAACTTCTGCAGTGCCTTTCCTTTGCGTAACCAGGAAGAAACTAGTACAGAAGTCAGGAACTGAGTTGTCTCATTTGGTTGATTTCAATTAACTTCCCTGAAACATTGTTGACCTCTTGGGCTTTGTAATCTCTAAGGTGAAATGCAGGGTGCCAGTCTAATCTGCTCAGCTCTAGAATAGTTTAAGAAACATCCTGAGGGCACACATCCTGTGACTTGGTTTTAATCTTATGATCAGGGGACTATCACTTGATGTGTTAGATGTGAAATATTCAGGAGCAAATCGACCTTTTCTACAATTAGGAGGCCTTCTTAAGTTTAGGGAGGCTTGAGCAGAGGAAGCAGTAATTCAATGTACTTATTCAATTTAAAAACACACACACAAAAAAACTGGTAAATTGGAATCAGCATGGGTTCCTTTCCCTCTTCCTTTCCCCTTCTGACACGCACACACAGACAGGCAGTTTTTAACAACAACATGAACCAGCACTTGTGATAAAGTAAAAACATTCTTCAAGCAAATTTAACAACGAACCTGGTGATATTGCCACATCTCATATGAAGTGTGTGCAAAATATGTCCCCCCTCCAGATGTTTTTTGGACCTCAGCTTCCAGGGACACAAGTCTGCATCACTGATGGCAATGAATGCTGGGAACAGCTGCTGAAGAGCAACTGAAGGTAGAGCCATTGCATGATCACAGTAGGACTGTGTGTGAGAGAGGCTTTCCCCCCAAATTTCAGGATGAGGCTTTCCCTTCCTTACTCAGACCATACACTCCCCTATGTCTGGAAGGCTGTAGTTTTCCGACCTCTGCTTCAAAAGCCTTAAATGCCTTGCAGCCAAGTTGTCTGACAGGCTTGTATTTCCTACAAAGTTGTCAGCTAAAAGACTAAGGTCAGCCCATGACATTTTGCTGCCTGAGGGCAAAGGGCAAGATCTCCACACATACACCACTGCTGCCACCGCCACTATTCTTTATATGGAAGGAAGCTGGATGGGAGTTCAGTATTTAACAACAGGACAGCTTCTTCCGCTGTACCTGAGGACAACAGATGAGTTTAGGGGGAGAGCAGGTCAGGCCATGTGAGACACAGATCTCTATTGTCTAAAAGGTGAAGTGGCCACATTGCTAGGAGGAAGATCCAGGAGCAAAATCCCATTGCGAATTGACTGGTATAGTAAGCATAGTACCACCTTAGCACAGCAAGTCAGAAACAGAGTAGGCCCATTTGAATCAATGGAACTTATGGAGAAGTTGACTCACCACATCCCCACTAATTCCATGAGCCTACCCTAGTGTAACTTATTACATGAACAGTATTTCAGTCACTAAGTTGTTAATTTGATTTTAAATGCATGCTATTTTTATTAATGCTAGCATTTTAACAAGATGTGACTAAAACTGGCTTTTGAAATGGTTTGGATCTTGTGGATGCAGTGGTATTTGGATTTCTAAATTTCCACATCAGAGCTCAGAATTATAGTCTGAATACATTTCTTTGGTTATTCTTTGAATACAGAAACAATTGTTCTTGGTCACCGCTATTTCATATTTAGCAACACTACGGTCTACACAAAAAGTCCTTAAAAGAATCAAATTTCTGTGCTTCTCATGCATCATCTGAAGGATAACCAGCTATCTGAAAATTTCCAGTCTACTTTCAGGGTAGCATTGAGTGCCCTTTAGAATTCATGTAATGATTTACTCATTCATTCATTCATGCAGTCATGCAGTCATGCAGTCATCTGGTCTCTCACGTAAGCCCATGTGTGACCTGTATTTTGTGTGTCCTGCTAGCAATGTGTGATTTAATCCAGCAAAGTTTTTCAGCTGTTTTTGGCACTTTGGCTCTTCTTTGAACAATCACATAGAAATGCTCTGTATGTTTGCCTTAAAAAAAAACACCCCCCCCCAACAAACGCTTACTCTGTGATTCTTCAAAAGAAATCCCCAACTGTGGCTTTCCATTTATTTCTTTTTCACTGGCACTGTTGGTTTGAGAAAATTGATTTCATCCTGAAGGAAGGTTTAAACTTTGAACCCTAATGATTTTATATCTAAAATCCAGCCCACTTATAATTTCTGTGAAGCACATAGTTAGGGGGTCTGCCTTTATAGCTGCATACCTCAAATCGCCCCTCCCAGGAATTGGTATGATTAGGAAGACGAATGTTTTTATCTGTTATTTTTGAGATACTAGGAAATTATAACAAACACTGTGTAGTGGTTATGCATCTGTCACATATGTTTTCCCTTCTTCAAATGGCAGCATATAAAGAGGAGAGGAAGGCCAGAACCCAGTTCAAGATATATTTACTACCTGAAATAAAAGATAAAATTGTGTTCACTTTCTACTATTATACAGAGGTTTCCTGGATAGGCATTTGAATCGTACTTCAGTACAAAAGACGAGATAGCGTCCTTCACTTTACCTCAGAGAAATAGGCTTGCCTAGGGGGTACAGAGTACACACAATTGTGTCCTTTTAACACCTTTTCACTATTGCCTGCCCCTGAGCATCTATCACCTGAGGCAGCTGCTGGCTTATCCATGGTAGAACTGGCCCAGAATAAGGAGGAACTGTTGTGTATGCAAGGAGGAGAATGAATGTATCTGCCTCTTATTTTAAGCTTACCACAACTAGCTTTGCCCGATGGTGCAACGTCTGAACTTGCGAAATTGTCAGTTTTTGAAAGCAAAAACAAAAACTATGGTTTGAAAACAAGCCCAGATCTGAAATTGCAGTCTTTCCCTCAAGTGTGGAGTGTCTGCGCCTGAGGGTCACTTACATAATAATAAATCATGGTTTGTCCCACTGTGTCCTCCGAACTGACCATTATCATTTGCATAAGTTGTTTTTGTTCATTTTCCCCATCTCCCATCACTCCTATCTAATTGCTGGCTCCTCTGTTGTGCCCTCATAACAACCACAGATTCACTTGAGGAAGAATAAGAAAGCTTGATTTCACTGAGGCATCTACTCACAGCTTCCTTTCACTACAATGGTATCTCATAAAATAATGGAAAGTGGAGGAGGCACAAAATAAACAAAAAGAGGAAGAGGGACACCAAATAATCATTATGGCATTATGTCTGGTGATTTTGTGCTTGCCACCAACTTTGGCAGTGTGACCACACTTCCAGGTAGATTGGGTTTGACTGTATGCAATACTGTTTCCTTTCTCTGCTCTGCCTTGTAGGTCTTATACATTTGTTAAGGATGTTGTAAGCTCAGGGAGAGATCTCCTTTTGTCTGCATCTTGGGCATCTCCAGACTCTTCTTTTGCTATCCTGATTTTGCCAATCACCAATTTGTCAAGCCCGCAAAACAGATTGCAGCAATTAGTATTTGCCCTTTTGCCTCCAGCTACCCCCGTTTCTCCTTGCAAAGTTCGTTTTTCTAAAAGAAGGGAAAGGCTGCTTTTACGAGGGAACACTTGCTTTGACGCTTACAGTAGAAACTTGCAACACTGTCCTGGCAGCTGGCCAGAACCAGCTTGTTGAAGTGCAAAGTGCAGCTGTCTCGCTGCTTATGAAAGGGAAATGACATGAACCAAGAGTGCCCATGGTTTGGAAAGAGCTGTTACATTTGCCGCTTGTCTCCTGCTCCTGGGTCACCCTGCCAGTGCAAGTTCACATCCCACAGAGTGCTTGAGCATGCTTAACTTCCAGCTTCCTCTGCATTATGCAGGCCCTAGAAAGATTTGTGATCAAGGAGAAGGTCTGAAATATAGTTCTCGGAAGCTGCCAGTGCTTACTTCTTGAAACACTGTTTCAAACAGCACATCAACATCATTTTTATCTTAGAATTGCAGAGCTGGAAGGAATCCTATGGATCATTAAGTCCGGCAACTGTTAAGGAGGCCCAGTGGGGAATCGAACTCCCAACCTCTGGCTGTACAACCAGATGCCTAAACCACTGAGCTATCCAGCATCCTTTTCTTGTATTCAATCTTTGGCCAGAGTCCTACTGATGTTTGTGTAACTTGCTGCAGCTAATCATGGCTCACTGATGGCATTCTGGGATGCATCTTGTTAATGTGCCTGGTCATGCATTCAAATGTGCAACTGAGATGCACCCTGGCCCTTCATCAATTAGCTTCAGTTAGCTAAGTGATAGGTTATGGGAACACTAACTGATTTTGACCTTTGACAGCAATCGGATTGTCAGAGGATCAAGTCAATTGTCTAGTAGTCTAATGCTGTACAGTGGAACTAGGCAGAAGAAAAGTAAAAGCATACTCAAGTATTAGTGCCTGCTGTGATGACATTATACACACACATCTAGGCTGAGAGTTCTCATTTCCTAATATATCTGTATTTTTAGAAAGGGGAATTATGAAATATACACTTTGGCTGACATGTCTGGGTCTATTCCTGGTCACATGTATTATCTGTGAGTTTTTTTTTTAAAAAAAGTTATGTAAATCATGCTTATGTCTAGACAAACCACTTAGTCAGAATCTTTGTTTCTGACCTTGATAATTGAGAATTATTCAGAATCCTTTTAATAAAACATTATTGGAACTGGTTATAAATTAAATTTGGGAACTGGAGTCCAAGATAATTAAAGTCGTAAAAAGAATTGCATTGTTGAAACTCTTTGCAAGTAAAACTAACCTGTCTCTCTTTAGCACTAAGCCTTTCATTATATGCATGGTATATATAGTTATTGTGTATTAAGAAGAGTGAAAGGTAATTAAAGGAAGCTCCTCAGTGAATGACCTTCTGTGGAGATTATGGCACTTGAAAGACTCATTTTTTCATTAAAATAAGGAAAGGTCTCTGTCTCTCTTTCTAAGTCACAAGTAAAACAAAATCTACTTTATAAATTTGGAGGGGATGACATACCTTTAAAGTTATCTAGCTATTCCTACTGCCCTGACTGTGAAATTATAAAAGAACCTTTCAACTCTCTTTAAAAAGTGAATATACTGAAAATATACTGAAACCAACCTGTCTCCCTTTAGTATTAAGGCTTTCATTATATGCATGGTGTGTGTGTGTCTGTGTGTGTGAGCACACACATATGTGTGCATGCACGCGCACGCACACACAACTGCAATGAATTCTAGGTTGAATGATCATGTATACTTTTCCTTACATTTTAGCAGCACATCATAGCTGACATGACAGAATGGCACTTTCTCAGTTTGACCTTTAGATAACCTTTCTGTCTGCTTGATGAAGAAAACACTTTAAGGAAAAGCTAAGGTTTGCATTAGTTATCCCGAGAGGTACTTGTAAGTTTAAGGTTAATCTATGCATGTTACTGGGGATGTGTACAACTCTCTGTACTCCACGCTGTGCCCGAAGAGAGAACACACAAACCGGGTCATCACTTGTAGGATGGAAAACCTAAAAGGTACAAAGACCTCACAAAGAATGCGGAGACCCTCGGTCTTATTTTTGTTCACCTGCTAGGAGAAAGTCCCAATTATCTTCCTGAGGCAGTGACAGAATGAGTAAGGGACTTAAAAAGGGCAACGAATATGCTGGTGGCAGCGACGAAGATTGCTGTGAATGAGGGGAAAAAATGGTTATGACAGAGGGGAAGCTATACAGCAAGCTGATCAAGTGGCCTATTCACTCAGCACCCATACAACAATAATCTCTCCACAAGCACATACACAATCCTAATTGTGTAATCATATTTCAGTAAAGTTTAGTAAATTACACTGACTGAAAAAACAAAGAAAAAGAAATGCAAAGAGAATGAGAGAGAGAGAGAGAGAGAGAGAGAGAGAGAGAGGCTATCTGAACAGTATTTTTCTTCACCCTACAATGGTATAAAATGGCTGGCAGATGGGATGTATAGCCACCATAGTCTGAGCCCTCACTAGTATCTCAGTGGCAGAAGTGTCCAGAATAGATCTTGGGCTTAATTGAGAGGTTTAGTTGTCACTCACCTTCTGTTTTGGCACCAACAGTTCAGTTTACCTTATTACACTCAATCTGATTTTTCCTTAATTCAGACTACTGACTGTGTATCCTACACAGGATCGATTTATCTCTCTTTATCTTTTTCCCCCCACAGAAAAGAACAGATGTGTCTCTACCCTGTGCAGGACAGAAATCTCTCTTGCACACAATAAGGTTGTTTTTGTGGGCAGAAAGCATCCCACACAAAATAGAGCTCTTTTTCTTGCAGAAAACTGTGGACATTTACTTAAGCTGTACAAGATAGAAGTGCATCCTGCATAGAACAGAGACATATCTCTGTGCAGAAAACAAGGACATTTCTCCTGCCTTCATGACACAGAAATGTATCCGGCACAAGATATAGCTTTTTCTCTCCATGGAATGCATTCTTATTATTTGCACAAGGCAGAAGTGTGTTCTGCACAGGATAGGGCACACAACAATGAAACAACATATTTTGAGGAAACATTGGTAGGATGCTATGGCGATTGGCCCTGCCACTCCTGCCACTCACGCTCAAGAGCTTATTTGCATTAGCCTATGAGAGAGCTGGAGAGGCGGAGTCAATTGATATATGAGGCTTGGCTGAAGGAGGAGCAATCAGATAGGGATGAGTTAGGGACTGGTTAGGGAACTGATGAGGAGATAAAAAGAACTGGCTAGAAAGAGATAGGTTGGTGATGTGGTTATGGAACTGTAAACAAAGAGAGAAAAAAGTAATGAGGGAACTGATAAACTAAGGCCAATGAACTTTGATTACCTGAAAGATTCCTAATACTGTTTGAAATACTGTTTCACTTCAATAAATACGTTTTGTTTGTTCACAAGACAAGTGTCCAGTCATACGTTAATGATATTGTGGATTCAGATAATCCACTGGGGGCAGCATAAAGGGAACACGCCTGTGGGCCTTTGTGAGGGAATAATAAACAAGGGACACGGGGTTCGCAAGAGATGCCATCTTGTGCAAGAAAGGCTCTTGGTTCATGCTTTCATACCCTATACAAAAATATATGGAAACTGCAAAAAACCCTGCTAGACTTCTCCCCCCAAAAAAACTTCTTATTCAGAGAGATCTCTTCGAAAGAACTCCCCCACCCCAACTTTGTTTTCTCACTCAAGACACTGCAAAAAACACACCCACAGTATTGGGTCAAGCAGTCACATATTTCTACGGAATGGTCTGAACTCTGATTAGCATTGGTGCATCAACACTCAGTAGTCCCAGGAAATTCTTTCAAAATTGCTGTAATTGCAGTTTTGTTGTCTTTGGAAGATGTAAGATTGTGGAGTTCACCAGTTACGGGCCTTCAGGCAATCCCCTAACAGCTCTCCCAAGAGTCTGTGGAGAAAAAGTGGGGGATGCACAGGCAGACGGCTTGAAGTAAAACATCTTGGCCAGTTTACCAGGCTTGGGGTGTAGAGTTCCAACCTTTCTAAGAAACATTATTATTGGGGCTGAAAGTGCTCACACTGATTCTGTGGACTGCAGAGCAGAAGAATTACTGGCGATACATTTAGCTTCATGCTTTACATTTTTTAAAACAGAACTCAGAACTCATATATGCACCTGTGCACATGTTTTCCAGCAGCAATCCTATGCATGCATGCCAGGAGCTCTCAGTGGGAATGTAGGTACAACTCAGTGTAACGAAGAAGCTGTATAATGGGCAAAAAAAAATAATAATACTAATGCATTTACATGCACACATCAAAGCAAAGCAAAAGCAAAGCATACTAATTATGTACCACCCTGTAGTGCTTAAAGCACTCTCTGGGCAGTTTACAATTTAATTATGTGGGCTACACCTCCCCCCCCTCCCCCAGTAAGTTCAGTACTCAGTTTACTGACCTTGGGAGGATGGAAGGCTGAATGAACTTTAAGCCGGCTACCTGGGATTGAACCCAGATCATACGCAGAGTTTTAGCTGAAGTAATGCAGTTCAACCACTGTGCCACATCAGCCTCTGGAATTTAAATGCCTTATTGATAACATTGTAGATCTATTGTGTATGGAAATCTACATTACTAAATCAGCACATATATATAGCACTGCTCTTTTCTTAAGCCAACGGTATAGATGATTTTAGAGATATGCACAATGGATCCCACTCAGTCTATCTGTTGATTGGTCTTTCTAGCTGTCTGTCTAGCTGTCTATCCATCCGGTACTGCAGCTATTTATGATGCCTGTGTAGACAACTGTGCACAAAAGAAACCATTGTATCAATATATCTATTGTTCATCTTGCCTTCCATCCAGTGCAGTTATTTTTATCTCTACAGAAAATTGAACTCTAAGTTCAATGAGTTAGGTATCTGGCTGCAGAGCAAGAGGTTGGGAGTTCAATTCCCCATTGCATATCCCAGAAGAAGAGCTAGACTGTGTAGTCCTGGGCAAGTTGCATAGTCCCAGGGCTTTTCCAGATGAAGAGATGATAAACTACTTCTGAGTTCTTTATATCTAGGAAACCCTGTAAAGAACTGACTTGATGGCATATAATTATTAAATCAAATCTCCCTTCCTTCCTTCCTTCCTTCCTTCCTTCCTTCCTTCCTTCCTTCCTTCCTTCCTTCCTTCCTTCCTTCCTTCCTTGTTCTTTAACTGAATGGTTTCCTTAAAATTAATTAAAGCAACAAGTCATTAAAACTCTAAAAAGCACATGTTTCCTACTTTAAAAAGTAGTAATGGTGACATTTTAAATTTTGGTATTTGTTATACTTTGAAAGAGGAAGGAGAGTAATACAATACATACTACGGAATTCAGGAAAGCTGATTTCAGAAAGCTTAAGGAAGTACTTGTCAAGAATACTCAGAGAGAAAAGAGATCATGATAGATGAGAGTGCTTTAAAGGTGATATACCAAAGGCTCAATCACATATCATTCCAATGAAGAAAAAAAAGTGAGAGAGAGACATCTAAAGACTGGTTACATAAAGAGCTCATAGCTGAGATTCAAAAGGGGGGTGTACAGTAAATGGAAGGAGGGGAGTATCATGATGGAGTACCAATGAATAGCCAATACTTCTAGGTAATGAAGCTAAAGCTCAAAATGATCTCAAACATAAAAGAGAGGTTAAAAAAATAAGGAGTTTTTGCGGCATTTTCAAAGCAAAAGGAAGAGCAAGGAAATGATAGATCTGCTGCATAGAGGAGATGGGGAAGTACTAAGATGGGAGAGAGGGAAGACAGAACTACTGAACACTGACTTTGCCTTTGTGTTCTTCCCAAAGGAAAGCAGTGCCCAAGCTGGAGCAACTAAAATAAAGGAGAAAGCATGGGAGCTGTTGCCCTCAGAAGTTGTATTTCCTAATTTCAGCAAGGCTTTTGACAATGTTCCACATGACATTCTTGTGGCCAAGGTGGTAAAATGTGTGCTAGATGATGCTACTGCTAAGTGGACTTGTAGCTAGTTGACAGGCTGTACCCAAAGCATGCTTGCCAATGGTTTCCCATCATCCTAAAGAGAAGTAACTACTTGGGTGTCAAAGGTTTTGCTCTAAGCTTGGTGTTGTTCAGCATTTTCATAAACAGCTCAGATGAGGCTCTGGAGGCAATGCTCATTAAATTCACAGATCACCGTAAACTGGGAAGGATGGCCAATAGTTTAGAGCATAGAATCAGGATTCAGGAAGATCTGAATCTGGAGAACTGGAACAAAAAAATAAATAAAATGAATTTACATGAGGAAAATATGTATAGTTCTACGTTTAGGAAGAAGAAATCAAATATATAAATATAGGACAGGAGACATCTGGCTTGACTGTAGGAAATGTGAAAAGGATCTAAGGTTCTTAGTGGACCACAGGTTACATATGAGTTGACAATGTGATGTGGCACCAAAAATGCTAATGTGATAATCAGCTCCATCAATAGAGGTGTAATGTCCAAATCAACGGAAGTAATAGTATTCTGCATTCTGCTTTGGTCAGACATCAGCTGGAATACTGTGTCCACTACTGGGCACCACAGTTTAAGAAGGAAATCGAAAAGTAGGAATACGTCCAAGGAAGGCAACCAGGATGAAGGCAACCTTGGTCTGGAAACCAAGCCCTACAAGGAATGGCTGAGGGAGCTAGGAATTGTTTGGTCTGGAGAAAAGAAGACTCAGTATAGCCATTGTCAAATATTTAAAGTGTTGTCACATGGAAGATGGAGCAAGCTTGTTTTCTGCAGCTCCAGAGGGTAGGACCTGAAGTAATGGATATAAATTTTAGGGAAGGAGATTTTGACTCATCATGAGAAAGAACTTCCTAACACTGAGAGCTGTTTGACAATGAAATTACCTCAGAGGTGGTAGATTCTCCTACATTTGAGGTCTTTACACAGACATTGGATGAATGCCTATCAGAGATGCTTTAGAGAGGGAATTTCCTTCTTTGGCAGGGAGCTGGACTCAATGACTCCTGTGGTCCCTTCCAGCCCTAGTCTTCTTTGATACTATGGTTCACCTCAGTGGAGGCAGCTGTTGCTGTTCCTTCTCTTCCATTTGTTTGCTTCTGATGGCCTCTCTGAAGAGAAGAGAGGTCCAATGCCTGTCAGAGAAACAACAGTGCAGGAGGGGAGGGTATGAGTAATGGGTATATTTTACTCTCCTTTAAGGGATCAGACATCTATTCATACAGAACATGCAACAGGCTGGCTAAAATGCAGACAAAAGAGTGGTGGTACCCCCTCCAACCCCAATGACAAAATTAGATCCAAAATTTGATGATTCAGTATTTCCTCCCAGCCAGTTTCCCTGAGAATGGATTAACAAGCCTGCCACACTAATTGTTAAGAAATGCAGCAAACCCGTGAATTTATGTTTGTGCAATCGATGATGGGTTTGCGCAACCCACAGAGGGGTCAATCCCCTGAAATATAGACGTGCTGTTGTCAGCCACTAAGACCTTTTGAAGTGTTTTGCTTTAAAAAGAGAGAGAGAGAAAGGTTTTAATTATTTGTCTTGAGTCCCCCACTCTCCTCAAGTTAAATATTAACTCTTGTTGTTACGATGATACTTAACTGGTAGCTCAGTGTTTGTCTTTTTTGCTGATTCTTCAGATGTCAGAAAAGATCTGACACCTGATTGCCAGTGACTTCTGCCCACATGTTATTTCGCCCCCCACACCATATCAGATAGTTTAGCTTGCCAGCTCTGACGTTTTGTGAGAGTTACCCTTGCACCTTGCAGTTCTGGCTTGTTCTAGTAAAAACAAAACAGAACACGAGCAATTGGGTGTATTGAAGAACTCTGTTCAGTTAAAATAATAGTTTCCAGAAATCTACTCTGTGTTACCTAGAGACCAAGAATACCTGTTTGAAATAAATGGTGTTAGCCAATTGATTTAGGGTGTTTGGTGCCAGGAGAGTAACTCTGTTTAAATTTTAAACTTAAACTTTGCATGAACTGTTAGAAATGAGCTGGAACTTAGAGCCCATTCCCAACTTATTAGTTAAAAATTTGCCCCCTCTAATTTAAACTTAATTGAGTTAAATTTAGGGGCTCGCTAAACTGGTAAACCTTTTCTACTAATTTGCCAGTATCTACAGTGATGTTGCCAAGAGGAATGCAGCCAATGGCATTTTGTGGTCCGCTTGGGTCTCCAAAAATTGCCCCTTTAAGCTGTCAGTCAATAATACATGGCTGGTAGGCTGTACTCAGCTTTGACCACAGTTTCTGAAGGATGACTGAACATTATTTATCCAGGAAGCTGAAATTCAAAATGTGAAAATCTCTCAATCCCTATTCAAGCATGCAGAGAAGGGTTAATCTGAATTTGTGAGCAGGGAGTTCCTCCTCAGACAGGGGAAGCAATATCTGACCAGTTGTCCACCTGCAGCCCCTGGGGGTTCAAATGAAAGCACACTGTACCCAGCCTACTAACACCCCAATTATTTTGTAATTGACTTTAAAAGTCCTCTTATGTCCTGTAGAAGGTCTAGGGAGCAATGTTGCTATATTTTGATACCCTGGCCAGAACAGCTAGGGCCCACACACATACCTCAACGTTTGAAATTTCTTTAAACTTTTTTTGGCCACTAGATGACACTAGGAAGCTTTTTCTATTTTAAAACTATTTTTGTCAGAAACAATTTTGATGGGTGAGGTTGGGAAGAACACGTGCCACCATCTAAATTCTGGGGATGCGTCTGTGTACTTGAAATTCAGGAGATTGCCCCCACCCAACACAACAAAACCAATAAAGGTCCCTGCAATGTTTGAAAGAGTAAGGTTTTTTTTTTACTGCATGAATAATATTATTTCATCAGATACAGGAAGTGTTACTGAGAATTTCAGGTATGTATACAGTACACATGGTTCTTGGTGAATTTGTAGATAGTAAGGACAGAAGGGATATTAAACACAGAAGATGTTGATCAGAGCAATTGCTGCCATATGAACCTACTCTGTCTAGTCTTATACACACCAGAGGGAAACCTCACTAGGTTCAGACACTTGCAGTACTGAAGAGGCTAGTAATTATATATCTATAACACAAGTCAGGCATAGAAACAACTTAAAGCCAATCTACACCTATTTTATAGGTACATGGAGAATGCAGTAAATAGAATTTTAGAAGGAATAAAGGATCTAGTTAATTCAATAAGAACATTTTGTGCATTGTCTGAAAGAACAACATGTGAGAAAAAGATTAATATTATCAGTGGTTTCTGTGGACGAATAATTATCAGTTTATAAGCTTTAAATGGTACACATGGTGTAGCTAGACTTGGTGGAAGACAGCCATTAGGTGTAATGTTGTATAAATGCAGAAGGAAGGTGGGGAGATTATATCTTGACAGAAAAACTAATTATTGTACTATTGGAGACAAGAAAGAAGAAACTGAATAAGCAAAGTTCAGGACTAGAGTTAGTAGTAATTTCAGAAACATAATGCAAGACATAGGTTGCCTAGTTTCTTGAACATACCAAATATCAGAGTCATAATCATAACTGTGAGAAATGTAGCACTTTTGGTGGGGGAGGTTAACATGGCAAGGTTGAAATGATTACAGCCTGTGAAGTGTTCATGCAGCCCCTTTGGCCACATGTCTAATAGAATGGCCTTGCTGAAGTATCAGTAAATACATAAAAATAAAGGTAAGCAACAGAATTATGGTGTAGAGGAAGAAAGAACACCCATTAGACTTTTGTTTTGCTGCCCAAAATAGTGCAAGCTGAAAAATAAAGTTTATGGGATTCAAGATATTTTCCTCAGGCTTTCTTTAAGCTTTAAAAGACATAAGGCACAGTCTATAGAGCTCCAACTTGATACTTTGTGTCTATGTAAAGGTGAAATCAACCCTGAGTGCTCACTGGAAGGACAGATCCTGAAGCTGAGGCTCCAATACTTTGGCCATCTCATGAGAAGAGAAGACTCCCTGGAAAAGACCCTGATGTTGGGAAAGTGTGAAGGCAAGAGGAGAAGGGGACGACAGAGGACGAGATGGTTGGACAGTGTCATCGAAGCTACCAACATGAATTTGACCAAACTCCGCGAGGCAGTGGAAGACAGGAGGGCCTGGCATGCTCTGGTCCATGGGGTCACGAAGAGTCGGACACGACTTAATGACTAAACAACAACAAAAGTTGAGAAAGACCTTGATTTGAAGAGAAGGATGCCACCTGTCAAAGTCAAGAAGGACTGTATGAAATTAAGTGACTGGTTGGTATGATTATGTCTGTTAGTTCATGTTCACTACCATGCTGTGAGACCTGCCCAGCAGTAATTGTCTTAAGTCTTTCTGGATAGACACTGTTGTGCAATATGCTCGGGGAAGTGTTTCATAAATATTGTTTCCACCCTGTTGTAATTTTTTCTGCTACTTCCACAGCTCCATGTTATGCCTGTATAGCTGTACAATGGTTCAACCACTGTTTCTTCAGTATGATCATGGATGTTCACCAGCTTGATGCCACTGCCTACAAGAAACATGGAAATGCCATGATACAGTGGTTCTCAGTTTCTGGCCCTCCAGATTTTTGGATGTCAACTCCTAGAATTCCCCACAACTATGGCCAAGGATCAGGAATTCTGGGATTTGAAGTACAAAGCATCTGGAGCATCAAAGGCTAAGAATTATTGTCATAACTCAAAGGAGTGAGACACAGGACTATGTTGGCTCAGGGAACAATGAAGGTAACAACAGATGTCTACAGTTTGGACAAAAAGTATGTATCCCAAGAATCTTTATTGAAAAAGCATTCAGAATGAGATAGAGAGAAGAGAAAGAGAGAGGGAGAAGAAGGGAGAGAATGAGAGAGATCATATGAGTATGCACCAGTAAACATTTATGGTAGCTGTGCCCCAAATTTCTTTAGCACTTAGAAGAAGTAGGGGCTTGGCACGCCTGATAATTTAACCCCAAGGCCTGCTCTGGGCATAATTATGCTACAATGCACAGCAAATGTGAGCTGAAGGAACATGGCCATAGACGGAGTGATTATGTGCAGAAGCAGATGCATTTCTATGTACTCAGCGCAGCCGCTTGCTCCCAGCAATGGTCATGTAGCACTGAATCTCAGGAACAAAATTAAGTCAGTTCTGTCACGTGTGGGTTAAAATTATATACCACAGTTGTGGGAACCAGAAAGCCATGAACTACATGAAGGTGACGGATCTATGAGGGAAGCTTACGATGGCTAAAGAACAAATGCTTTCTCTTTTTTAAAAGATAGTTTTTGTCTTGCACCTGAGCTATGTCAGTTTTTAAACAAAGCCTGGTAAATATTTAGCATACAAATATGTCTTTAAAATATTTCTTCAGAAAAAACAAATAAATGGCTGAAGCTTTTTAAAATGGCTTAAAAAGTGACACCACTTTCTTTTATTGATTATAAGCAAATTTATTTAGTTCCACAGTTATTTTCCTACTGTTTTTCTTACCAATTCAGTCCCTTTCAAGATTTCTTCATTTCCAGTATGTTTTTGTGTTTGTTTTGTTTTGTTCTGATTTTCCTAATGGAGGGATCTTTTCTTCTTCCATTGATTCTAAGCAAAATCCTTCTGGGCCACATCAACATTTTCCTGTAAGCAGTTCCAAGGGGAAATACTTGATTATTGAATGTTATATTTGCAGCAAAATATCCCTAATTAAGCCATCTCTTGTTCTGTTGGATTTTGCTCATGAATGGAAAAGCTAATTAATAAACACTACACATGATGAATTTGACTATTTATGGTACAAATGAGATAACAAAGAGTTCTGTGGCACCTTTGAGACAGACAAGTTTTATGGACTGGAGCCAAAATTGTTGGAGGCAACTCAAACTGCTGCTTTCTAGCTGCAGCTTAAGAAGTGGGCTGTAGTCCATGAAGGTTTATGCTGAATAAAACTCATTGGTTTTAAGGGTGCCATAAGATTCCTGACTGGTTTTGCTGCAACCGATTAACACGGCTTCCTCCATAAATAAATAAAAAGGGGCACCTAAGGAAACATGAATTTAAACTTAAAAGCAATTTTAAAACATTTAAGAATCATTAAAAAGTGTAGGACCTGACAAACAGCAGAATTAAGAGCAGAAGAGAATGTGTGGCTAATAAGTTCGATGTATTCAGGAGCCATGGGGAGCAAAAATGATTGAACAGTCTGTCTGAAATTAAATAAGGAAGGAAGGGAGATCATGCCACAGGTATGTCACAGGGTATTGTCACAGAGACACTCTTATCCAGTGTTCCTATCTAATGAGCTTCTCTTGGTTATCTAGAGAATACAGAAGGACCTCTGAGGAAGACCAGACCAGTTCTATATGAAGAGACAATCTTTCAGACACTGCAGCCCTAAACCATTTAGGGCTTTGTAGGTTCTGCACCAGCACCTTGCCATGTGTCGGGAAGCAAACCGACAGCCAGTATCACTGGTGAAAGAGCAATATAAGATGGTCAACAAGGCACATGTCAGGAAGTGATCTCTGTGACACAAGTGACAAGGGCATCCGATTTAAAGTGCACAGGAGTGGTTTGGATGTAGATTGCTGTGGCAAAATCTGCCTTCTCCAGAAAGAGGCACACCATTGGCACATGAGTAGAAGCTCTGCAAAGCTCCTTCTCACCATACCAATTACAGTATCTGATACTCTATGAGGAATGTTGGATCTAATAGCAACCTCAAGCTAAGAAGCTGATCTTTCAGAGAGAGTATTGCCCCATCCAAAACAGGTTGTACCCCAATCCCAGATTAGCTTTTCCACTGACCCAGAGTCTCGTGTAGATCCAACTGGTTAACTCACCTCCAATTCCTTACTGTGACTGGGTGATGATTCAGGACTGCCACAGCTTCTTTGACATTAGCTGGCAGAGAAAGGTGAATTCAGTTGGCTAGCAACAGTTGGCCCCAAACAGTAAATCATTAGCTTTTGGGGGAGACCTGATCCAGCAATTTCACAGAGACAAGAAACAACACAGGGGACCACACTGAGCCATGTGGAATCCCATAGGTCATTGGCCAATGGACCAAGCAATGGTCTCCCAGGATTGTCTTCTGGAAGATCAGAACCCCTGGAATGACGTCTATGCACTGTTATATGGGAAAAGTAGGAACAAATGACGTTTGCTTGCCAAGTGCAGACCAACTTCCAGCACCCACACGGAGAATGTGAACACACTAGATAGTCCAAATTCAATATTCCTTCCGAAAGCATTGGTTTTGAAGGGCCTTTTTTCCTGGCACTAAAGAAAAGTGAAAAGACCTATGGGAAATCAGTTGGATTTGGGGGTCTGTGTATTGTGTGTTGAAGATAGGTGGAAAAGAGGAAGACCGAATACAAGATGGACCAACTCCCTAATGGAAGCCATACGCTTGAGATTACAAGAGCTAAGAAGGGCAGTTGAAGACAGGACATTTTGAAGATTGCTCATTCATAGGATCGCCATGAGTCCGGGGATGACTTGATGGCACATAACAACAATATATGCTTGATCTGGGTTCCAAATCTTAATGGGTGCTAAAGGGTAACTGCGTACTTATGATGGGTTTTCCAGTGGATTTTTCACTGCTTTCTGAATGGTTCCTTTTATTTCTGATGACTCCAACTTACCCATTTAGGGTATATTCCCATTTGACTTGCTCAGAATGGAGCTAGATGGGAAGTAGAGTGTCTACTTATACATCACATAGCAGGAAGAAAAGTATTAGCAAAAAGACAGAATGGAAAAGTACAGAAATTCTCATAATTAGCTTACTTGTATTCATGAAAATGTAGAAATCATTGCAGTAATTTATATGGAAATGCAAAATGTCTCACCATAGTAAGGATGACTGTGATCCAGACTCAGCTGGGGGACATGGCCATTATTTCATGAGGTTGTTAATTGAGAATAAAGTAAAGGAAGAGAGACAGACAGGTTGCCTTGAGCTCATGGCAGAAAGGGGAGGGGTAGAAATGCAACAAACAAACTAACTTTAAGATGCAAGTCATTTCAATTCCTTTCCTTAGTACTAGAGTGCAAAGGGGTAGATCCAATTGTTTATCCCATACATGTTATTACATACGCGTTGACTTTATAAGTCTTTTTAATTCAGTGGCTCTACTATTGCTGACTACCAATTGGAGTTAGCTCAGAGGTATTGCTTAAAAATGAACCAATGTTTGCAATCCTGTGACCAATATTCAGGATGTATTGAAACAATAATACTTCGATCAAAGTCTGGGAAAATCTTTTAGAATGACAACTCCCAAAAACAAGTGGTGGTACTATATAGAGGGCTCTGGAAACTGTAGTCCAAAAAGAGAACTTTCCAAGTTCTGAGTTGGATTAGCAATGTATGGAAACAGAAAGAAGACTGCATTTCCCCCCACCCCACCCACACCCTACCGTGTAACCACATTCATCCTGTAATTAGTCTTGGCAGGTGCATGACCCCTCAAATCTACTGCTGTGTGGGTTAGGGAAGTATTTGTGGAGCTGAGAGTTCATTTCCATTTCACCTTCACTTCTCAGCTTCCTCTCAGACATATTGGGTATTTCCACCTTCCTACCCACAACCATTAACCTTGCACGCCAAGTGACCCTTCCTCCCAAAAAGCATAAAAGCCTTACAAGGTTAATATGGAAATGTAGGTTTAAAATGTTATATGTCACTAGGAAAGGCCAGGAATTATTTGGCTGCTGTGAAGGGAAAGACAATGAGTTTCAGGGGCAATTGAACAAAGAATTTCCCATTGTCTCACAATTATAGAAAAAAATGTACTGCGATAAGTAGAGATTTAGAAATGTGCTCTTAATTACAGCGCTTTGTCAAAAAAAAAAAAACAGCAATGGTGAGAAGCTTAGAATATTTGAAGGCATTTAAAGCCAATTGAATTAAAGCAGTTTCTGGAGGGTAGCTACTGTTTTCCATATACAATTGCAGGGAAGGCCTCCCGTTTTCAAACATGTCAAGCACACCTTCTCTTTTAGACCCATGGCAGGTAAATTAACAAACTCTTTAAAACAGTAGGACATTTAAGAACAAAAAAAATCCTCTTGACTCCCTAGCACTCTTTATAATAACACAGTGGCTGAAATCCTACTGTGCAGTTACACAAATGGCATACCTTTTAGATGCAAATTGCCATAAGTTAAGAAATCTCCGTAGGCATTATCTGTTGCATGCTGAGTCATGTGACAGAGGGCTCAATTACACATGCCAAAGTAACCCCAGTTTTATTGATTCTGCTATCATTTAAATCATTTTATAAATTTCCATTCACATGATGCACAGGTAAGATCAATTCATTTGGCCAGCCAATCATTCCCCCTCTCTCACTGGGAGGTTTGTTCTAAAATGTGCCAGTCGTGTATCACTTCAATCCTTCTTGTTCCAATGTGTGTGAATGTTGCTGTCAATTTATTTACTTTGTGACAGGGTTGAGGTTTTGGGTGCTGTAGCCACTTTATGGCCACTGCGCTTGTACCTTTTTATTTTTTTAAAAAGGGATATAGATAAATTGCTTGTAGAAGCTGCCACCACCACCACAAAACAACATGGATACACTGTTCAGAAGGAGACAATCTTCGTCCCCCACCCGCTTTGCAGGTGAAGGAAGGAAAGGGGGCTTGAGCAGAGAAAGGGACATATCCTGCTTTGAATGAAGAGAGAAAGAAAGGGATGTTGCATTAACATCTCCTCTCTCTTTTTAAAAAACCCCTGCTCTTCACAATACTTTGCAAGTCTTTTAAAACCCACTTCCTCTTCCCAATGCTGTCCAAAAGGGAAAAGAAAAATGAAAGCCAAGAACTGAGAGGGAGATATATGCAGGGAAATTAGGAAAAGAAGATGAGTGAGTAAAGGTAGGGGAAGAGAAAAGGGGAGGAGAAGGAGGAGAAGGGGGAAGAAAAACAGGAAGTGGAGAAAGAAATTGGGAAGTGAAAATTTTAAAAGGAAGGAAGGGCTGCAAGTGACACATACCACCAGGTTCCACATTGACTAACAGTTGGAAGTGACATGAACTGACAGCCATGTGAACCAGCCCAGCGGTATATATACACCACGTGACCACATGTGAAAATGTATTGAATCAAGAAAGGGATGAAAAGAATTGGTATAACTAGGGTTCTTTTGGCAAATGTGATCAAGCCTTCAGTATGCAATAGATAATGCCTATCGAGATGTCTTAACTTATGGCAATTCACATCCAAATGTTACGCTATTTGCATAGCTGCACACCAGGACTTCTGTCAGCAGGTTCATGTCATGTATTTCTTTGCAACAGATGTGTAAAGGAGGTGAATATTACTGTCTCCATTTTGCATTTTTTTCTGAGGAGGTTCCTCCGTTTTCAGGTAAGTAGATAGAACATGATCCCTGCCATGCTGAGAAGAGCTGCATCTGCTGAATTTGCCCAGTGAGGAAAGATGAGAATTTTATCTTACTTTATTTTGGAAAAAAAAATATATATCCATGTTCTTTTCATACTCATTCACAAGTTGCTTTATACTCTTCTGGAGGTTTTTAAAAAGCAGAAGTTGGAGAAGGCTGGGATCCAGACGTCCCTGGGGACCCCAGTTTGTGGTCCAGCAGCTGTGGCATGGAAGCCTCCATGTTGGGCAGCATCTGCAGCAATGCTCAGGGAAGATGGAAGGGGGAGGAAGGCTGTGGATTGCACTGGCACCAAGCTATTGGCTGGCACAATCAGTGGGTGGGGAGGTTTCAGGATGGTGGACAGGAAGGGAGGAGGCTTCAATCTGGTCCGCGAGTCACATATATATTGAGGAAAGTTGAGGCACTTCAGCTCACTTTGTTTGAGGTGCCTTCCCCTCTCCCCACACTCTTGTTTTAAGGCAATTTATATTTGGGGAGGATATTGTTATAAGTTGCTTCTGCTTTCCCATTGTATTGAATTTTTCTGTCACAACTTTGTCGGCAGTTTGGAACATTGGGATGGGTCCAAGCAGTTGCAGGGCAGCATGTGGGCTCCGGCATGTGCCAAACAGAAGTGAAATCCCCCGAGGGAGCCAAGGACCAGGCCATGGCCTAACTTAGCTCAGGGACTAGGAGCCCGGCCATGCCTCTGGGTGGCATGGAGCCACAAAGTGGCATATGCCTGTGGGGCCTCAAGGGACTGCCATTCTGGGCTGGTTCCCCAGTGGTATCTGGGAAACATGGAGATTGTCATTGGGTGGCAGTTTGGCATCCTGATGAATCGAATCCATCCCCAATTCTGAGCCTGTGAAATTACTGCAGTAATCAATAAAGTTGTGGCCTGTTTTACTCCAAGTTAATGTGTGTTTTTATTCCCGGGGACTGGGACTGCTCAGCCATAGGCTGATAAAGTGAAACCAGCAGATTTTCACATCCCTCTTGGTTACCATCTTAGCTGTGTCTGAGCCAAGAACAGAACAGCCAGTCAATCAAAATCCAGCTTTATTTTTATCTACTATGTGATTATGACCTTGTTGACTGCGAGAATTTGGGAACTGTAGTCCAAAACCGAAACTTATCCAGGTTCTGAAATCTACCTACCTACCTACCTACCTACCTACCTACCTACCTACCTACCTACCTACCTACCTACCTACCTACCTACCTACCTACCCACCTATCGTAATAGAGACACAATAATAACAAATTTAATACTAACATTCCCCTTTCATGACACCTAAATTTTGCTGTCTGAGGTTACCTCTTCCCACTCCTGGGCATTAAATTTCATATATGAAAACATTCTATAATAGAGTGAAGAATACTTTTGGCACTGGTTTTCTCCCATGATGGTAAGTGTGATTTTCAACAGTATAATGTCTCTAAAGAATCTAAATATCGAATGCCTCTAAAGGGCTTAAATGTCTATGGTCTGAGTATGATTTTAATATTTAGTCATGGATTTTGTCATCTGTGTGGGGTTTAGTAGGCAAAGGATGACAGGGAGCAGTCTCATAGCCAGCTGAACATTTTACTTCTTGGCAGTGGAGTTGAGTCAGATACGTGGGTGGTCTGCATTATTATGAGACTCATCTGCTTTTAATAATATAACCATAACCCAATCTTCTTACACTGACAAGCTTAGAATCCTGAAGGCACAGGCATCCAGTTCATCCATGCAATAAACAGCATATCGTCTTGCCTGGTTAGTTCATTGTCAGCTGCAGTGTGGGCTTCTGCTGTACCAGAGTACCTGTGCAGTTACTGGATTTAAGCTGGGACTTTGGCAGAAATAAATGAACCAGTTCCCACAGTTGGCCACACTATGGCTGTAGAAGTAAAATGAAAACAATCTGTCAGTAGGTGTCTACAAAAATGAGGCATTAACTTTCAGAAGTGCATGTGATTTTGCCTTGTAATAGCAGAGAAACAAGTACATTCTGTCCTCCAGCACTTTGTGTGGAAGCTCAGTGTGCCTGTATTATGCTATGATTCATGTGGGAGCATGAATATAATTAGCTTTTTCATTATTATTTTTGCACTGCAACCATGTGCAAATACAGGTACCTCCTCGTGTCCCTCTTTCCTCCATTCAGGATTCAAGTGACAGGAAAGGGTTTTACAGACCCATGCATGGCAAAACAGGAAAGAAATCAGTGACAGACAAATTCAGGTGCCAGTTGGGTTGGGTTGGATGGGGTTTATACTTTATGCTTTTTTTTTATTAGACCAAAAAAATCTGATTGTGGCTAAGAATCTAATTTATCATTGAGATCATATCACACAGCTGCTGTAAGGTGTGGCTGAAACTTATTTCCTACTTTAATTTTAGGTAATTACATGGGAATTTGACATGGATTGGGCCCACTATATGTGATCATGGGAGATTGATTGATTGATTGATTGATTGATTGATTTACTCAAATCCAAATTTCCTCTCTCCTGCAAGGGCTAGAAAGAAAAATAAGGGTGGAAACATAATTGGTGTCCATGAGTGTGTGGTTTGTTTTATCTCCACTTAAGGGAGGCTCATGAGCAGACAGAGGGGTCCCTCCCAACTCACATTTGGGGGGAACACTCTCATCCAGGTCTACAGTCCACCCTGCCTCCAGTCATGCACTGCAATTGAGGGGAGGTGGATTTAGGTTTTAAAAACTGACAGAGGGGATAAGGGCGAAACCATCCAGTCCACATCGAAGTTGGGAAATGGGTTACAAATGCAAGGAAAAAATACAACATATTCCAAAGTATGGGCAAATGGACGAAGAACAATAGAGAGATGGGGAAATCTTTTGGTTCTGTTTTCTCCCACATTCAGATTTTTTTTTAACCCTTACATTCTTTCTACCCCCAAATGTGAAGAAATCTGTGAATTCTGAGAAACTCCAATTTTTTTAATAAAATGAAATGAAATCCATTATTTTAATAAAGTGAAATGAAATCCATACTCCTTATCTGTTATAGAACTAGCCAGCTCTGCTACCTACAGTTCATTGTCTTTGCAGTATGGTTTCCACTGCAAAACTACTACCATAATCCCCACTCGGCATGAGATGGTATTTCCCGTGTTAACACCATAATTCTGTCAGGGATGTTATATCCATGCCTGTGTTAGCTACCTTTTTTTCTTCATTTACCAACTCAGTCAGTCCTCCCTGGAACATGTTAATGGTGGTCACTTATTGAACTGTATTGTAAGGAAAGCAAATTGAAGTTTCACGGTACTTCTAAGGAAAGCCATCAAAACCAAAGGGAAAAAATGAAACAAAGATTTATATCAGAACATAGTAATCCTTAAACTGGGCATTGTTGCCTCTGCGGTTTTGACTCTGTTCAGAACACAATAGATAGGCAACGATTAAGTGATATTCTCTCATGAACATCAAAGTGCTTTCAAGGAAACAATGTCATAGGTTGCCATTAAAATAGAATTCAAAAAAGCACAGCCATGAGGGGGATTCATTTATGAATATTTAGAGGGTCGTGGAGAAATGTACAGGCTGAACTAATTAGGAAGGCAATTATTTGGGGACAGCCTGTGCTGTACAAGGCACATTCACTTTAGGAAAGTACTAAGAGGCATATAACCATAACATGAATAACTTGGTTGCACAGAGTGTCTTAATAGGCCTGTTACAGACAATAGCTAGAGATAAGGATGGCGTTGGGAAAATGCTATCTGAGGACAGACAGCGCGTGATTGAAACAGTTTGGCTGAAAACCTTCAGAGAGAGTTCTTGTCAACTAACCTAGGCTCCTACACTCACTCTCACACACAAAAGTATTCTTCTTGATTTAGTCCGATGTAGTATTTCTCTTAGCTCTTGTCCTGCATGAGTCTTTTACGAATGGTATGGCATGGTTCACTAACTAAGCAGCCTTCATTCATATGTAGGAGGCATTCACCTCTATCCTCCCAAATAGTAGTCATTCTCTCCAGTAGGAAAGTACTGTATTCAGCAAATTCCTCAGGCAGTGTGCATGCTGTAGAGTGGGAAACCATCCCAAAGGGCTAAGGAACAGGGCTGTAACTCCACATAGTCTATGCTGGAATCTCCCTTTGGTATCCTGCTGCTGTCTATGGAAAGAGTGAGGGGACCTGCAGAACTGAGAACCATTCCTCTTTTGCTCCTGCTGTAGTCTAGCAAAGCCAGCAGAGCTGCTCCAAAGGGTGTTCCAGCCAATTACATAAGGTTTTAGGGTGCACGGGAGGCGGGAGGAGTAAGGTGTGAAGTCACGAGTTCTAGTCAAAGCAGCAGGATCTAGTGGAAGTACCTAAATTACCACTGCACTGGTAGAATGGTGGTGCAAAGAGAAGGGAAGTGTTCTGGTTTAAAAGTACTGCTAGAGAAAACTCCACAAAACTCAGCAAAGAGCCCTGTGGCACTCTAATTGCGAACAAGTTTTAATTGGCAAAAATGTCCATGCAGTCCGCTTCTTCGGAGGCGCAAGGACACAAAAGCTTGTGCCAAATCAAACCTGTTAGTCTTTAATGTGTTACAAGACTCTGTTGGTTTTGCTGCAGCACACCACAGATTAACTGGAAGCTGCTGGAATAAATGCTGTTTGAGAGGGCAAGTTGTGAATCAACACTGATTTCTTTCACATACTCTTAGTAAGATAGGTGTGACTCTGAAATATAATTTAGACTACAATATATTAGGCATACTTACTTGGGGGTAAGCATCACTGAATGGAACACAGCTTCCTTCTGAGGAGACCGGGTGAAATTTATGGTGTTAGTCTAGTGTTGTGTAGATAATGTGAAGAATGCAGAACCAGAAACTTTATTAACGATTCCTTAAAGATTAGAAGAGATCTCCAAAGATGGCAAAGAGAATCTTTTGGTTTAAACCAAAAATTTACATTAGAGCTATATCTGCATCAAGAAGAAAATGCGGAGCATGCGTCAATTCCCTCTCCCCGCCATGTTAACAAAACACAGAATATTCTATAATAAGTAATATTTTCTAGTTACTTTTAAAGAGCATTTTAAGTATTTAAAAATCATTTTTCAGTGGATTTTATCCTAATCCTATAAATCTGTGGAAAAGTAAAACTAAGTAATGAGTAACATAGTGTGGTAGCAGTTTGGTTTTAAACATTGTAATGGCCAACAGTAACAAATTACTTTTCCTAAAACTTATCAGGAGTAACAGGAATGATTTTTTTTTTAAAAATCCAACTTTGAAGTTCTGTTGCAGACTCAATAAAATCAAATGCATTGATAAGATATACCTAATTTCCTGCTAGGTGAGCCCAGCTGGCTGTCTTTGCTTTAACCAGCTGAAAATGTTCCCACTGGCTGGTGTTCCATGGGGGCAAAGAACTCAAATAAAGCCAGAAGTATGGGTCGATACGTTGCAAATATGCCTTGGGGCCCATGGTTTATGTATTGCAAAGCAAGGTGAATGCAGTTTGGAGGATGAAAGAGAGCAGGACAGGCTACAGGTGGCTTGAAAGGAGATATGGAGTGCAGAAGGTCCATTGTAGAAACTCTTTGGCCATGGCTAGGCCTTCTCATTGACGAAAATGTGTTGCTGTTATTTTTCTCATTAGCCCTAAATCCAGGCATCAGAGTAGCAGCTCTTCGATCTCTAACAATGCAAATAGGTTGCCTGACATCGAAATACTGTAAAGCCATATCATCTTCAGAAGATATGCCTACAAGGTCAGCTGGGGAGATGTTGTCTTCCAGCCAGCCTCAAGCACCCTGTGTGACCGAACTGCACACAGTGACCTTTCCTTCATCCCAAGCACTGAACATTCTTTCCACAGTCTGGTACTTGTGACTGCCCAGCAAAGTCTGTGACAGCCCAAGAATATTAAGTGGGTGTGAATGACTAACGATAACCTGTCTTCAGGCTCTTGTTTTAGTGAGTCCTGTTTGGAGCATAGTCATTAACAACCTTAAGCCTATATGGTGAGTGCAATTGATGCAGCGCTTTGTTTGCAGGTGCCTTCATCGTATGACCAATTCCTTCTGAAGAAGTTTTCCGTTTAGCTTGTCATCTCTAGTCAGCAGTACCAAGAACAGCATTGGTAGCAGGCCATTAGTGAGTGTCATTTGATTGCTAAAATTGGAATGAAAACTCTGCTCAGAACCCAAAGGAAATAGATCAAAATGAATCTTGTGTACTTGCCAAAGGAGACTCAACTGTGCAGCCTTCGTTCAAATATATGATGTCTTCTGTCATGCAAACATGTTGTTGGAAAGTGTAATTGTTAAGCTGTTTGCTCACAGAAAAGCTTGACTGTGGCTAGGATCTCCAGGCTATTTCCAATGGCAATGTTGTGATATGTTGCCACTTCCTCCCCATCTCGCTGCTGCCCCAGTCTGCAACTTGGAGATGGATGCCGCTCTATGGAATTCAGAGGGCTGTGACCTCCACAAGTCCTGGGCCCACCCAAATTTAAAAAAAAAAAAAACACTTCAAAAACAAAAGAAATTACAAATCAATTTTGTCAGCTTTTGGGGGGCCCCTGAACTGTTGTAGGACCAAATGAGGCTCTTCTTCAAAACAGAAAGTGACTAGTCTTAAAAATATTATATACGTGTCCAACAATACAGATTTATTTTAGGCCTGAAGGGAGATATATATATATCTCCCTTCAGGCCTAAAATAAATCTGTATTGTTGGACACGTATATAATATATTTAATATATAATATATTAAAAATATATTTAATATATAATATAATTATATAATATAATTATATATATATCTCCCTTCAGGCCTAAAATAAATCTATATTGTTGGACACGTGTGCATATTTATGTGTGTATTTTCTTCAGAATAGACATATTGTTTTTACATTTTGTTTTCCTAATGGATACGTTTTTGTATGTATTTTCTCTGCACTTGCTTACACTGGTCATTTTGGAGCAGGCTGATGGTACTTGGGGTCAGGTGGAGGTGTGATATATGCCATTTGGTGAGATCCTTACATTCAAATGGCATATTGGAGGTCCAGCGACCCTATTTGGTCTGGCTCCTTCCATTTCAAATTTCCAATATCTTGAAGCAGCTTAGTAAGTGAGCCACTTCAAGATATCGGCAAATTGAACACCCTCTGTTCCTCTGGCAGGAGAATTGAAAAAAAGATTAAGACTCTGGTAGACCATCACTGATGTGCTGCATCACTTATATAAAAATAATAATAAAAAGTTTTTTTTCTTTTCCTTGTCCGAAGGGCTGGCCAAGAACCTGCCCACAACCCAACTTGCAATTTGGTTGTGGGCAGTTTCTCAAATGGTCCTTTAAGACAAAGCAAGGGGGGGGGGGGGAAAGTATGTATATTTAAAAAGTCCAGTCCACACACATATGTTGGTGGCAGCCCTAGTTCTGCTTCCACTCCTAAGTAGTATCTACATATATTAAATTGTTTGCATTCTTCATTCTTTAACCATAAAGGGGGCTCACATGTCCAGGTACACATAGTCTCTTTAGTAGCTAACCAAAAGCCTTCAATTGTCATTAGATTGTGCTTTGAGATATCCACAGAAAGCAGAAGGCAATATCCATTTAAAAAGACCCCTGGCAAAGCACTGAGGAAGCTTCTTTCTTGGCCCACCTGACTGATAGCACAGCCTTGTACAGGTTTTACAAATTTTCATGCAGTTCCATTGAATTTAATGAGAGAGCACAACACTGGAAGCTGAAGTCCACGGGTTTCAAGGATGTGATTTTGGCAAACTTACATGACAAACAATCATATTTACAAACAAATCCTCGGCTTACCTCCGAGTACCCTATCACAAAATAAAGCAAGCTGATTTTTAAGCTATGGGTAGTATTAAAAAACCCTGATATGACAATCAAATGTTATCAGCACTTCTAGGGAATATCCTCTTCTAATGACATGCTATCTGTAACATACAGTTTTGTCTCCGTGATTTCATCTGAGATAACTGAATATATTTCTTAGCTGGAAATAAATAATTAGGGGCAGATTAGAAGTTTCACTGGAAGCCAAATGTGAGATCTTCTGAAACCTCACTGAACACTTGAGCTGTAAGTTGTCTATACTTATAGTATACTTTCTTCCCCTGTTTACAATGATCATGTATTTGTTAACATTGTATCTTTAAAAACTAGTTTTTTTAAAAAAAAAAATTCTGGCTGGAATTCTGTTGACTTATTCCACTACATTAGTGCAACTGCACAAGCAGTAGAAGGTATTTTCCAAGCTGCCCATCATATGCTTGGTTCTCCCTTCTTTGTAATGGTTTGTGCAACCAGTCATGTAATTGGGGTGTGTTGCCCAGCGAAGGGGAAGCAAAAATCACTTGCTTGATTGCCCTTATGCCTGTGTCTTTCTGCAACAGAATTCTGGCATACTAAGTTATTTAATTCCCCGTCTTTCCTCCAAATTAGACACTTGAGGGAACAAACAGTGGTAAAATACAGATTAAAGCATAACCTTGATTGAAATGCAACACGAAAGCAAACATGATCAAAATACAGTTAAAAACATAGTCAGAAAAAATACTGTGTTGGCAGGAATTAGCTACAAAGAAGTTTTTGATTTCATTAAGTGTCCCTCTGAATCAGGAAACAGAGAAAAGAATAAAATTGGCTCGGCTTTCCAATTGGCAAACCTTAGCCTTTCACTCAGGGCCTCTGCATGTGAAAAAAGAAATGGCAGATTCCAACTTGTTTCAGAGAAATTAAGTGGCATAAGGTCCTATATAGTTTTCATCTACAGGCTGAGGGTTGTCATAGATTGGGAGGCACATCGACCAGATGGCAAGTGTGTGCGAAGAGAGTTAATGAGCTTCAATGACTTGTAAAGGAAGTTTTATCTTTTCTGCCAGTAATTTCCTTGAATAATATATGGATTATGCAGCAGATAATTTTTTTTCCTAGTGCAAAGCTTTTAGGGATATACCTGCCTTTCACTCATTAACGTTTTATATTGCTCCTTCTATTTCCTTGCACAGATTTAGTTAACAGCACACACCTGTTTTGTTTGCAAACAAACCGAATTTGGCTTGTGACGAGAAGGCGCACCTTGTTTCTCTAAGGACAATAAACAAACCCACACATGCAGTTGCTGTGTCTTGCGTTTACACACTACCTTGATTTCTACGAACTACACTTTCATATTATGTCAATAACATATGAGCCCACTGTCCATGTGACTGAAGTTTTGTTTTTGGTCACTCTGAAAAAATACCATGAAACTGAAGCCCTAAATAAGAGAACCCATGAAATCTTTAATAGGGTTGAATCAGTTTAACAGCTCAGTGGACCTAGCCAAATGTTCCTTAGCTGGAAAGTATTTGAGATGCCTCCTCTACGCTGTGTAGTAATGGCGAATCCATCTATTCTGGAGCTAACAGGTGAGGGATTCAATTTCAGCCACAAAGGGCCTCCTCCAAAATAGAGTATGAGGTCACCACTTTCCCAGAAGGCATTGCTCACACCTGTGAGTGCCACTGGAGGAGCAAGGCCTGTTAATCACTCATACAGCAACTGGCAAACATGAGATATTTTTATATCATGTACTCAATGCCACCAGTATTGTTAGCAAGTGAGTATAGCAGAAAAAGCTGGAACTTTTTAATTTAAATATAGTATTATTACCTATGTTACAGCTCAAAACAAATACAAGACTGTATCCTACATATGTAATAATCAGTGATGCCAACAACATGGCATTAGAACAGCATCAGCAAAGTGCACACCAATGAGGTGAAAAGAAGAGAGAGGTGAAGACAGGAAGAATTTCTTTCAGGGGAGAGGTACACTTTATTCTGCCTTAGGATCAGGTCTCACATGATGGTAGTTCCCAAACAACTGCCACAACAATGTGCAGGATCACCACTGGGACCAAAACCAGACTTGACGAACCCGGGCACTTATGTGAACCACAGATTCCATATGGGTGGCATGCCTTCAGAACTTTCTCATATTAATCCTCTCAAAGCAATTTGTGTGGAAGTTGTTGTTGTTTAGTCGTTAAGTCGTGTCCGACTCTTCGTGACCCCATGGACCAGAGCACACCAGGCCCTCCTGTCTTCCACTGCCTCCCGGAGTTTGGTCAAATTCATGTTGGTTGATTGAATTCGCCCATTCCCGTCCATTTTAGTTCACTGACGCCCAGGATGTCAATGTTTATTCTTGCTATCTCCTGTTTGACCACATCCAGCTTACCAAGGTTCATAGATCTTACATTCCAGGTTCCTATGCAGTATTTTTCTTTGCAGCATCAGACGTTCCTTTCACTTCCAGGCGCGTCCGCAGCTGAGCGTCCTTTCGGCTTTGGCCCAACCACTTCATTAGCTCTGGAGCTACTTGTACTTGTCTTCCGCTCTTCCTCAGTAGCATGTTGGACGCCTTCCGACCTGAGGGGCTCATCTTCCAGCGTCATATCTTTTAGCCTTTTGGTTCTGTCCATGGAGTTTTCTTGGCAAAGATACTGGAGTGGCTTGCCAGTTCCTGCTCCAGGTGGATCGCATTTAGTCAGAACTCTCCACTATGACCTGTCCGTCTTGGGTGTCCCTGCACGGCATAGCCCATAGCTTCTCTGAATTACTCAAGCCCCTTTGCCACAACAAGGCAGCAATCCATGAAGGGGTGTGTGGAAGTACCAGTTCACAAACTGTGAGCTACAGCTGGCCATGTGCATGCTTCAGGTCAATATGTGTGTCCATGTCCAGCTGACATATGAACTGTACCTTTGGTTGTATTCAAATAACAAAGTGGTGTGTATTTTCAGTTCAAGCAGACAGACATGCACCTAAAAAATGCAAGTCATGGAAACATCCGTATGACTTCCCAAACTGCATACTGAAAGGACAGTTATGGTTATTTTTTAAAGATGTATCTTGCCATGTGGGCTTTAATCATTTGTGAGAAACTTGTAAGCCCCATTTTCCTCAGTATATATAAACAGAGGTTAAAACTGTGAATGAATCCACACAGTTCATAATAGCCATCTCAACTTTCTTCAGCTCAGTGTTGAATACCCTCTTGTGAAGTCATGTGCAAATGCGTTGCCTTTTAATTCACTTGTTGCCATACTACGCACCCCAAGCTCACTTAACATGCCACAAATATCTCTTTTTTTTCCCACAGCAGAGGCTGTGGGCTGAGTGTCAGAACTGTAAGTAGCAGGACAGCTGTGCTCAACCAAAAAAGGAAGCTAAAGTGGAACCACTCGGCTGGCCGAGACCTTTCCAAATGCATAAGGCATAGACCCCCATATCACAGAGATGAAGTCCGATGTCTTCAGTTTGCCCCTTCCACTTTATATTTCCTATGTAAAATGAAACTCTGTCACAGCCAGGCCTGAGTCAGCACTGCAACCAGAACAAGGCCTATGCTGGAGATTTAAAGATGTAACCCGAAGTCTTCAGAGATCGCAAGGATAATTATCACATAGATTAGGAATGAGAGCAGCTTCTTAAAAGATGTGTTTACAAGCTACTCCCCTGTATGTATCTCACGTCTGTTGACTAAATCTTCTTTTACTCAGAAGCTGGACACAACCTCCCTGACTTGGTTACTGACTTTTTGTTCCATTTCTCCCACTGAGTAGACTTGCACATTTTAATTCAGCTTGTACCTCGCCTCATTTGTGATTCCACGTAAACAACAAATTTAAAACAAATCAAAGTTGCATATAACATTGCTAACAGCAGTGCGGAGTAGTTGTGAAAAAAAGATAATTAAAATACTCTAAAGGACTTCATATTATTCATTTAGGCTTCCATTTAACTGAGAGAACTCACTGAACTCAGTGGTGCTGAACTTTTCTGTGCAGGCACATATAGGGTTTTAAAGTCCTTTTTTAAAGTTTTCAGGTGAATAAGGCATGCACAAAATGAATGTTTACAGATAGGTTGCTACCTGTGGGTCTCTGATGGGTGGGGCCTCCTCAGAACTCAAACAGGTTGACCTGGAGAACACGAGATGTTCCCATAGGTACCTGGGTCCCCAGACACAGATGACTGTAGAGGTGAATGGCAGGAAAATGAATTTGGCTTGGAACCATGCAGCAGCCAGTGGAGTCCTTTCACCACTCGCAAAATGTGTTTCCCACTGGTTATGTGTTGTTATGTTTAGTTGTCATATATTGTTATGTTAAGAAATTGTTATCAAAATTTGAATAAAGCAGAACCAATATTTTGTACATTGTCTTAAGTCCTCAGTTTTGTCCCTTGGGCTGGACTCCTTTGCTTGCAGAGTGTGATACTCTTTTTCTCTTTCCACAAAATCTTCAAGGCATACTCATGACAATATCTTATTTTTCAAATTTTCAGATTGCTGCAAGGACAAAAGGATTGTTGCTGGTTATTCTATAGACTTTCTTGGAAAGAAAGAAACCACATACTTTGAAGGTCTCTGCCTTGTAATTCAGTAGCTTGGGGACCACTGTGAGAGGATACAATTAGAGATGGGCATCACTCAAAAATGGCCCTGGGTGATGAAATTCATCAGCACGGTACCCTCCCTCTCCCCACCCCCCCAGTTCGCTGCCCAACTCACAAGCCTCTGTGTGCTGCTCAGGGCATCCTCCTTCACCAGCTTGAGCTTACCTTCCCCACCTCCTCTGGCAGCTGACCACTCAACAGCTGCGCAGGGAGAATCTCCATCCTGCCTCCTCATCTGAGTGGTTGGCTGCCAGAGGAAGTGGGGAAGGGAAGCCTAAGGTCCTTCCTGGATTGGGCAGCCAGCTGGGTGGGGTGGGGAGAGGGAATGCGCGGCACCAAGTTTTGTCACCTTGGGCCAACAAGTCATGCCCATCTCTAGATACAATCCCTTGCTTGTGTAGCAGGTGTTGGGATCCCAGACCGATGCGAACAGTCCCAGGGAGTGACTGCTCAGCACCAATCAGTGGAGAAGGGTCCATCTGATTGGCCTCAACAATCTGCACTGAGAACCTGCAGGGGTGTGGCCTTTTGTTGCAAGGACCTGATCCCATGACAGCAACAGTGAGTATGAATGGTGCCTTAAACCAGCAGTTCCCAGACCTTGATCCTTGGATATTTGGGAGCTCTAGCTCTCAGAAAGTGTATCCTGGATCATCAATTGTCTGGGATTCTGAGAGAAGTACCAAACCACAACAGGGGACCCAAGATGGGGAACTACTGTCTTAGATGAGCAAACAGATAACCTAATTATAGAGGTATTCCTAGACTGTACCACTTGAGGCTACATGCACTGACTGGGGGACTGAATACCGTACATGTGTAAAAAAAATATTGTTTTTTTAAAAAATAATTCCCTACAGATAGGGAAAATGATGCTACTGTAATGTTAGTCTAAGATGTGGGATTTTTTTTTTTTTTGGAGGATGTGTATGTCTAAATTGTGATATTACATCAACAACCTAAAGTTGCAGGGGCCCACACACAGTATTACCACATAACAACTGTTTTATCTAAACTGGAGCTTATATTTTTGTGTATACACACACATGCAAACACAAATAGCTAGTTTGGAGAGGGGGATGATGACACTGGAATCACAACTCTGAGAGGTAGGCAGCTTATCCCTTTCTTCCACTATAATTTTCCTCATGAAAACCTCTGATCTCCTCAGAACCTTCTGTTTGCCAGATACTTATTTATTAATTAAGAGTATATCTATAATGTATGAACCAAATCAAGGTTGCAGCTGTTTTTACAAAAATGTGAATGCAAAGGAAACCTGAACATGGATAAATACCATCTCATCCAACCCACCTCAATAGCAATCCCTCTTTCTTGTATGGTAGAAAAAGACATCCTTTTTTTTTTTTTAAGTAGAATGTTGCTCATGTAATACACTGCACAGTGTCAACTTATTAAAAGACTTTCCTTGCTTCATAATCCTCTGTGGGGGGGGGGGGGAAAGAAAGCAAATTTAAGCTAAAATATATTGCTTTTTCTGAAGTAAATGCACAAGGTTTGCTTTCTCTTTTTCCTTTTGAACGTCCAGGTGCTAGCTAATGATTTACATTACCTTCTGAGGAAGATTACATCTCAGAGGGAGAAACGACTTTCATAAATCTTTCTGAATCTTCCCCTAATTTCCTCATTGATTTTTCTACTTATTAGCCCTTTTTATTTTTAAAGATGTCCAGTGCCAGCACAATCAGAAAGAATGGTATTAGGACATAATCCCTGCCAAAGTCCACATGAGTACAATAAGCCGGCACATGAGCCTTGCTGCTGTGGCACAACTTAAGCTAGAGCAAGAGCCAAAACGAATGTGACTTCCAGATATGACTGTGTTGTAGTGGTGTGTAATATGAGCCCAAATTATGTTAACATCCCACTGTGCAATCCTTCAACACGCAGACCAACCCCCAATGTCCACACAAACACTTGTAGAAGCGATCCGTCAGGGATGCTTGAGCTGTGGATTTCCTGTGATTTCCTGTGTTACACGGGGGTTGGACTAGATGATCCCTGAGCACCCTTCCAACTCTACAGTTCTAGAAGTCATAAAGGAGGATAGCATCTCCTCTCATGCCTTATCTCCCCCCCCCCCATGTTTTTATTTGTATATGGACTGCCTTATGTATTAATGCCTTTATTTAGGCATTTATTTATATATTTGAAATAATGTTTTTAAAAAATGTTTTGGGATGGGCAGGGCAGCTCATGGGCAGAGCAACACAAGTAGGCCTTGGGCCCCCATGACCCCAAGTCTCCCTCCCTGACATCAACCTCCCACCCAAATTCACAACCCCCAAAAGCCTTTGGGGGATGCGGTTTGCTTTTTAAATGTCATTAACATAATTCCACTAGCCTTGGGCTAGTTCAGGTGGAAACAGAGAGGCTGGTTTTGAAAAAGCGACTGGCTGCTCAACTTCTGTTTTGGGAAAAAAAAAAGTGGGGAAAAGATTTTCCGACTGTGAATGAGTTTGGGGGGGGGATAACATACAGGTGCCAAATATGCCCCCTCAAGACTCCTGGCAATACATTTTGACATTTTGAAAACCATACCTTTTTTGTCAGGGGGTCAAAAGGATTAAAAGTGGGTATAGCCTTGTAACAATGGGGGGGGGCAAAGTGACTTCTGGGCCATTAGAGGCTGCTTATGCTCTTTCTGGGAAAGGCAACAAGAAGACCATGGGCCATATGCCATTCCGCAAGGACCCAAATTTAGCCCCCTGCACACTATGGCCCATATTTGGGAAACTCTGAAATTTGGGGGCCTCCAAATTCAGGAAGTGGGTGGGTGTGGCTGGGAGATCTCTGGAGATTGCTCACACCAGTTCTAAAATCAGGGGAAATGAAAAGGGTTGACTCTTTTGAAGCATTGGATTATGTGTCAAACATTCAAACAAGAGGGGCCAACATTAAAAAGGTGAGTTTTTCTGGATGCGACTTCCCTTACCAGGGATGGCTGTAGTCTCCCAGGAACAGCTTTTGATGACGTCCTTAGAGCATGGAAAGATTCATGTGGGGAAAGAAACTATGGGGTTGGGGTGGAGAAGCTAATCTCACCTGGGTCCACACTCACTTTCTAGAAATGTGCTCCTACACTATATAGGACTTTTATCTAAGAATTGGGACTTTGCATTTTTCTGAAAAATGAACCAGTAGCAACTGCTGTTATTTTATAACTGATGCAAAGCATTATAACAAGCTGCATTGTCAACACCCAGTAGTAGCAATTAGTAAGTTTCCTCCTGCTAGAGGTCTTCAGGAAATAACATATATACTGTGTTAATTGCTGTCAAGTCAGAACTAATTTATAGAGATCCTAACAGGGCTTTCATGGTAACTGAGATATTCAAGGAGTGGCTTTTACCAGTTCCACTCCCCCAGTGAGTTTCTATGGTTGAGTGGGAATTTGAATCCAGGTCTCCTACGTCCTAGCCCATCACTTTACCCACTACATCACACTGGATATTAACATATATACTAGAGTATCCTAACTAATATCTCCAGACTTAGAGGGGATATTAGATTCAGCAGTCCCAGGTAACTATCAGGCTGACATGATTTGATGTTTCCAGACTGCCTCCAAGGGCAGCTCCCACATATAATACACTACATCAGCCTAGTCTACAGGTCCCAAAGCACAGATTAGTCTTTCAAAGGACACCTGACAATTCCCATCATAGCGAGAGGGATGTTGTTGTTTTTATTGAGGTCCTCTCAATAGAAAATGCAGATTTCTTAATCTCCTCTCTTGGCTCCTTGATTTAAATGAGATTTTCATTCCAGGTGGAAAGTGACTAATAAATAGGATGAAGAAATACCTTTCTAGTTCTATGTTCTTTCTAATAGATGAGCAAACTAGGGAGCCCCTCAACAGTGCAAATGGCTGAAAAATCTCCTTAGCTCTTTGTTGACACAGATTAATCTTCTGAAGAGCCTAGAGCTCAAAACATGTCAGGATTTTCCAGTCAATATAAGTTTGCTCTATTTTGGGCTTGTTTTCTGCTCCACTGGTTCTCTCACACTTTAGCTGTTTGGCATTCATTCGTGTAGGCAGGATGCACTCAGGAGAACTATGCTGCAATTGGTGGCTCCACTGATCCATATTCATTAAAAGGACACCCTTGCAAATACAGGTCTGCCTATGGGGTCTACAGAGATTGATTGCCTGTTTCCTCTATGAAGCAGGAGCAGAGCTGCCACTCCCTGCCCCCCTCCCAATTCCGTTGGCGAAGTGTACTAGTTTTGTTTAGGACCAGGGCTGCAGAATGTAAAGAGTCAGATGTTCTCCCACATCAGACTCATAGAATCATAGAATCGTCATAGGGTTGGAAGGGAACTTGGAGGTCTTCTATTCCAACCCCCCTGCCCAAGGCAGGAGACCTCATACCATCCCGGACCTCATACCATCCTGAACAGATGGCTGCCCAATCTTTTCTTGAAAACCTCCAGTGATGGGGCACCCACAACATCGGGAGGCAAGCTGTTCCATTGCTTAATGGTTCTCACCATCAGGAAATTCCTCCTTATGTCCAGGTTGGATCTCCCTCTGACAAGTTTCCACCCATTGGTTCTTGTCCTACCCTCAGGCGCAATGGAGAATAAATCAATGCCCTCTTCCTGTGGCAACCCTTCAGATATTGGAAGACTGCTATCATGTCTCCCCTCAGTCTTCTCTTCGTTAAGCTAAACATACCTAGTTCTTTTAGTCGTTCTTCATAGGATTTAGCCTCCAGTCCCCTTATTATCTTTGTTGCTCTTCTCTGCACCCCTTCCAGGGCCTCAGCATCTTTTTTGTATTGTGGTGACCAGAACTGGACACAGCACTCCAAGTGTGGCCTCACCAGTGCGGTATAGAGTGGTACTATCACTTCCCGTGATCTTGATGCTATCCCCCTGTTGATGCAGCCTAGGACTGTGTTGGCTTTCTTGGCAGCTGCAGCACACTGCTGACTCATCCTTAGGCGGTGGTCCACCAGGACACCTAAATCCCTCTCACAGGTACTACTGCCGAGCTAGATACCACCTATCCTGTACCTGTGCATCTGGTTTTGTCCTGCCTAAGTGCAGGACCTTGCTTTTCCTGCCACTGAACTGCACCTTATTTGATAGGGCCCAATGTTCTAGTCTGTCTAGATCCTTCTGAATGTTGAGTCTATCTTCCAAAGTATTAGCAATTCCCCCCAGTTTAGGTGGCTCATGGATGAGGAGAGGGGCAGCTTGTTTCCACTCTTTGGAGCTGAGGTTCCTCACCTGCTCAGTCCATTACCCACTACTGCCACAGTCCCAATACTATCCACTTCCACATGCTATTTGGTATTGCCCAGTGGAAAGGCACAGTTTTGCATGCTAAAGGTCCCAATTCAAGCCCAGGGGCATCTCCAGAAGATACTGGGAAGGACATTTTGCCCAAGCCCCTATGCAGTGGTGATGGAGGCATCGTCTGTCTTCGGGAAGGGGACATAGCATGGATGGGAGTGAGGTGTCATCAAAGCTGTGGCACACCTGACTAATCTTGACTGTCTCCCTCCAACTCCACACTGGCAGCTACTATTTAAAAACAGTGGTTCCCAAAGGGTTGCTAGATGATGTTGGATTGCGGCTCTCAGAAAGTCTGACTCTTGACCATGTGGCTAGGGATTATGTGAGCTGTGGTCCAATAATCTCTGAGGAACTGGGTTTAAGAAACACTGATTTAAAATGAAAAACAAGCACATATCCCCTAAAACCCACATTTTAATTTAACATGTTTTAAGCCCTCTTCCAAACATATCACTCCAACAGTATGACTGGATTATTGAAAACAAGTTCCACATCAGAGCCCAGTCTCAAATTCAGGTATGCGTCTTCTCTGCCTCCCATAACAAGGCAATCCAGCTCAAGGCCATATGCATTACAAAGGAACAGTTGACTACTAGACTGCCTTGGTTTCCAAAAACATCAAGTGCCCCTTGCATCTTGTTAAAGTCAGTCAGAACTTGACCACTCCCATCTTGTCACTTCCACTTAACTTCCCTTCCCTCTACTTGCATTTGTGCATACAAATTTAGTTTTGTATGTTATCCTGATGAAATCCTATCTTCCCAAGCCACTGCTCTCAGTAGTTAGCAGGAATGAAAATATGCTCAACATAGTAAGAAAGATGAAATTGCCATACTGAAAAATGGCTGGCACTGCTGCGGTGAGGCAGAGTTCAGAGGGCTTGGCCCAACTGGAAAGGGCCTTCTTGGTGACCTGCTGAGGATTCTGTGCAGGCCCCAACCAGCAGCAAGCATAACGGGCTGAAGAACTTCAGTGGAGACCTTGCATCAACGCTGAGAAAGGCCTCGGTGTTTTGAATTGAGAAGCCCCCAGGTAAAATCAGGGATATGAAACTTTGGCCCTACAAATGTTTTGTACTTTGAATCCCAGAAGGCCTAGCCTGTGGTAAAGGATTGTGGAAGTTCTAGTCCAAAAACACGTGGAGGGCGAAACGTTCCCCATCCATAACTTAAGGCAAGGGAGCACATTCAGTTGCTTTTTGTTGTTGTTGTTGCTGTAGATGTGGCTCTGTGTTTGTGTAGTGGTCAATGCTGCTGTTCATACATTGACATGGAGATAAATATTCCTATAAGAATAGAACAAAACTAAACAAAGAGTACAATCCTATTGTGTTTAATAGGGTGTGTGCCTCTTGCTTGCACCTCTTTCTAGGCTGCATCTCAATTGTGCAGCTAGGCACATGGCGAAGATGTGTCCCAGCACTAGCCATGGCGAGTTATGCAAACTAGCCATTGGAAATTGCACTAATCATACACAAATACAAATACACTTCTGGTCAAAATAAAATGAAATGAAATATGCATTATGCCTAGTATTGCAAACTGCTTCCACAACAGTGTTGGGTTGTTTACAAAACCCCAGTAGTTTTTACTAAGACCTCTTTGGGATAATGGACACAAACCTTCTAGTCCTGCCCCTCTGTTGTATTCCTAATGCCCCCACTTTGCTCATAATCCAGGATTTGGGGCTGAATGTTGGTAACAGAGATGAGAGATTAGTTTTTGTGTAGGCTACAGAAGTGAACCGATATACACTTCCCACATGTTTAGGTTGCGCCCATGCTGGAGGGAGTTTCAGGGAGCAATTGTCCAAACGAAAGCATGGAGAGAGGTCAGAATGGGCCACTGAGAAGACACCAGAGGAGTACATCCTCACTCTTCCCTCTCGCACTATGAGGAATGCCTAAAAAAGGCTTGAGTCACATTTTGTTTACCTCTCACAAAGACCAATGCCATTGCGACTTTCAAGGCTATATCTGTTTGTTTATTAAATAAAAGTATGTAGTCACAGTCTTGTAGGTCCCTTCTCTTGATCAGGGGCTAGGGAATTGAACCTTTTCCTCTCCTCCGTTGCATTGCAAATGCAAATCAGAAGTCCTGCAACAACAGTTTATGTGTTCTCTCTCTCTCTCTCAGTCTTTCTTCTCAACAAACACACACAAACACAAACACAGATGATTCACTAGTTCGTACATTTTTTTAAAGAAGCAGCTACCAGTATAGAGGCACTGTACACCTGTAGAGCAAGTGATCAAGCATCCCATCTCCCTGTTAGGATCTCACTCGGGTTCAAGTCCCCCACATTGATGGGATGTAAATTTTGCTGCAGGAGAGGAACACAGTTATGCTGATGGCATTTTACACTTGTGGACGTACTGGCCTTTGGAGTAGGAAACACTGTTCCTGTGTTTTCTTAGCTGTTTTAGGAATTGCCAAGATTAAATAAATGCTCCACAAAGTACACCATAAAGATAAAAATCTCCGAGTGTGTGTTGGCTGTGATAAAGTAGAAGATTTGAATTCTTGTCAGATTCTTTACATTTTTTCCCATCTGAAATGAAACATGTGAAATTGGAAAGGAAGAAGTTTGTTACTGGAAATGTGAGTGTTTGATACAAAGGGAAGTCAGAAGTAGCAAAGAAATGTAGCCAGCAGGAGGCCAGTAAATGGTATGAATGAGCCTTGCCTTTGCCAAGTTCAGCCAACTCACAGGTCACATGAGAATGCGAAATCATTCCATCTTAGCATGAGACCAAAAGGTGGGTGACTTGCATTATTTTGTATGAATGAGGCGGTTATATTTATTTCTAGAATAATTATGTAGATTAAATACAAGTCAGTGGGTCATATAAGTTGCCTTATTCACCCAAGATCAGTGCAGGGGTTTATGCTTGACATAGGGTATAGCTGTGTGGTATAGCGCTTAGTGTGTGAGACTAGGACTCAGAAGGCCTGAGTTCAATTCCTCAGTCAGCCATGAAATCTCAGAAGGTAATATTTCAGTTTGACCTACTTTACAGGTTTGTTGTGAGGCTGCAGTAGGGTAGAGGAAACTCCTTATGCTGCTTTGAGGTCATTGGGGGAAAGATGGGATATCCATGTAACAAACAAGTAATTAACAAATAAACAAACGCACAGGGCCACTGACCTTCCTTATAGGCCCCCTTCCAACTTCATGATTCTATGAGAACAGATTAGTTGTCTTTCACAGTAAGCGAAATGTGCCCCACCCTGTCTAAGGAGAGGGCTAACCCCTTTCCCCACTTAGTGTGGTTAAGTTGGCAAAAGAGAGGGCTGCACTGGCACACAAACACACTTTCACTGTGAGTGTGTGCCTTTCTGCTTATATTCAGATATTATTCTAAATGGTTACATTAGTTGAGAATAAAGCACTCACAACTAAGGATGGAAAAGAAATGCTCATTAATTGAGATTTCTTCTTGGAGTTCATGTTCTGCAGCATTATTAACAAAAGTAATTCTGTATTTTTCAGGTTTCCATCGTCAGAAGGAAACTGAGAATTTCAGTTCACCACTTTCTTGCAGCTTTCACTCAGCTAAACACTCTTGGGGAAAAAAACCCTTGTGTCTTAGAAAAATGTGCAAAAATATGTTTTAATTAATGGGCCAAAATGCTTTAAATGGTAAGAAAAATGTGCAGAAATATTCATATATAGCTCAGGTGCTTATGTACGCTTTGTTCTGATCAATTTTTTTTTAGATGTTTTATTTGATTTATAAAGGATTGTTCTGTATTGATGCATTCTTATGTTTTTGTACTGGTTAAAAATCCTATGGCAAAATATTGCACATGTAAGGGGAATTGTGTAGGGGGTTTCCCTCAATTTTCTGGCCATCCTATGTGTACCTGAGCATGAAACCAAGTGTGCAACTGAGTGGGTGACCCGGGTATGACCAAAAAAAGCCACAGCCAACCAGAAGCAGCTGCACACGCCAGTTACACATTTTCCAATTTATGCTGTGCTATTGCAATAGGATTCTGACTGTCTCGTGTTATAATTATGATAATGGTAACCAACAATATTGTATTTATTGGCTTTTCTAAACCAAGCAAGCTGTGGTCTGGCAATGGTTAAAGGTGCAATAGTGTATGTCCCGACACACATGAATTTCTGCAGGAAAATATTTTTAAAAGTCTTGTAACCCCATACAAAACAAGAATGGGACAAACATAAAGGTGGCATTGGGAGAAACATGATGAGAGATTTGCCTCAACTGAGGTGTTTTTGCATCCTTGCTTCCACAAATAGAAAGCTTCTGCCAAGATCTGATGTTTGTGCAATATAGAAGAAAGGTCATCTGTAATAATTGTCACCAAACCTCACCAAAAACAAGCTGGGGCAGAACCTCCTTTTTCCCCAAAGGACATTTACAACATTTAAAAAAAATCTCCCCCCCCCCCCCCCTTTGGTACATCAGAACAGGGTTACTTAAATGTACCGTTGCCACTCACATAACCATTGACATGCAGGACTGGTAGAACTGCATTCTGACAGGTAACCAAGAGTGTGGTCCCTCAAAGCCATGACCTTTCAGAGAGCTTGCCCAAATAAGACTTGAGTTACTACTGCCCTTCCTCCTGAGCCCTACAGGCTCTTCCCCGATATACCAGATGTCGCTGAGGGCAGTTGTTAACTCTATTATTTTTTAAACCAGCAAGTGAGGAACCCTAATGACCTGTGGCAAAAAACTGTGGAAACTCGAGCTGAAAAATTACAAAATGACCACTTCTACTTTCTCTCATGAGGCAGATTTCCAGCATTTCACAAACAAAATCAAGCCATGTTGACATGTATTGATACTGTCTTATGGTGGTCAGACGAAGTATCCATCCTTACTGTCTTTTTTGAGTGACAGTCTTTCCTCAGAAATTCAGGAAGAAGTCCTTTTTTATCACCAGCTCATATGTTGCAGATATTTGTTTATTTAGGATGATAAGTCCCAGAATCTCCTAGCCATTCTTTTATTGTTGTTGTTATGGCCACCAAGTCACTTCTGACTTATGATAGGGGTTTCAAGTAAGTGGAGATATTTCAGGAGTGGTTTTACCAATGTCAGCCCCCAGTGAGTTTTCATGGCCGAGTGTGGATTTGAACCCAGGTCACCTGAGTCCTAGTCTGATACTCTATCTGCCACAGCACACTGACTCTATTAGAACAACTGTTGCCAGCATGTGGGATCACAGATCTCTCCTTCAGGCACTGATGTCACAAAAGGCAATTGTTGGATACATTCTCCTAAAAAAATGTGCACACATGTTCAGCTGTTGAGAACCGCATTGTGAACAACATTTGGAAAACTACAAAATGTATTGGATAAGGCATTAGCCTCCATCTGCTTGCTCACCTGGAAGCTTTTCCTCTTTCTTCATTTTGCAGCACTCTGCTCCACCTGAAAAGCTCTTCTGGAGGGTTTCTCAGTCTCCCAGAGTAGTTTCTGAGGATGTACAGAAGGCATGAGGGAAAAGGGAAAAGGATTTCTCTGGGTTCTGCTGAAAGAAGGAGTTCCATCAGTAGAACACAGACACACCCCTTTGCTGGTCTAAGATACAATTTCACTTCAGTCCAGGTGCTGCAGATCAGGGTGTGGAAAAGTAACTTTTCGGATCCTATTGTCTCTCTGCTAGCAAAGCTACTGGCCATACTGCCTGGGGAATTCTGGGACTTGCAATAAAAAAAGGTAACTTTTCTTAGATCTGGTGCAGATGAGGATACTTTCTAAATGTCTCTATGCTGCATTAGACCCATTTGTCGAGGATGCATAGCAGGAAAAACCCAATGACTACAGAAGGCTGGATGACTCTGGAATACGCAAGGTCATAGACCCATTTAGAGCATGGCCATAATACATAAGATTTAATGCATTAACATGGCAGTTGTCACTTTTGAATGAAAAAGGACAAGCAGACTGAGGCATCACAAAATAATTTTTGAAAATTAACAATGGAATAAAAACTTTCAAAAAGTTATTTTTAGAAAAGATTAGATATAGCAATGCTCTTGTCCTCCTGTTTAACGCAAAGATGACAATCCTAACAGCAAGGCACGAAATCTAACTGTTATTTCAACAGTCTGCAACACTTATTATGCTTGTTATGCTTATTACAGTCATGCCACCATAAAGAACCCCCCCCCCCCCCCATGGCAAGTGATCTCTGCCCTGGCTTTAGAAGTACTTTCCCTGAGAAGCACTGTCCTCCCCTGACCATTGCAATCAGAACAAGGACTGCAGGTTTTGAGAAGGCTGTTTTCATTCCAGCTGGATCTGTGTGGGCTATGCAATCTGTATGCAGTTTATTAATATGCTGAATGACTTCCTTGTTTGCATTGCCTTTTAGTAGCCACAGTCAATTTGCCATAACATGATTTTAATTTGATTTATTACACAGTATTCCCTCTTTTACTGTGTCTCTACTGCCGTTTTGGCACAAAGTGAGTCTTTGTACAACCCGTTCACAAAGGATGCCTTCCCTGAAGCTTTACATGTACATGTGTGACTGGACAGCTATGTGGATAAACCTCAACAGTGGCCGTATGAATGTGAACTACTCCTTATTAGTCTCCCTTGTTACTGTCAAGATCTCTGTAGGCCTTTGAGAGCTGCGAGTTACAAATCAGTAACTGATCCAAAATTGGCTATCTTCATGGTTACCATCTGTTATCTGGACGGTTGTGTGGCAGGTAACAAATAGTTACAAAGCGTCTCCTGTATTAAATGCATGTATCCAATCAATTTACTATTTCCTACAAATAGCAGTTAAGGTTTGGAACCACAGTGAGTTGGGGGGGGGGGGGAGTTTTGCTGTTGTTTCCGAAACAGAGTCCTCGTGAAAATACCAATGCACTCCTTCTCTCCGTCTCTTTCTGAAGTTTCGGTTTCACCAAGAAGGAAGCTTCTGTTGCTGCCAGTGGAGGCTTCCCTACTCAAGCAAATAGGTGGGACAGAAAGAGATTTTTGTCAGGAACAAAGCAGTTGGACAAAGGTTTAAAACTATCTGTGTCCCCACCCACCCACCCCTTAAAAATATAGGCGTTCCTAATGCTGGTTCTTTTACGGACTCTCAGTCTCACATTCTTCCTGAATCCTTAAGAATACCTATCTATGCTTTACTAACAAAAGAATACCAATATTTGAAACTTCATCTTCCATCAGCTCTTGCAAACATAGTGACTGGTAAGACATGATGGGAATTGCAGTCTGACAACATCTGGAGTGCTACATGGTCCCCTCTCTGATGTAAAACCATCTGATGGCTTTTTGGTGTTGTGAGAATTAAGTGTATTAGTCCTATGAGATAGAGCTTTATGACCAGTATAACCTATCTGTAGCTCCAGCTAGGGCAGACTAGAGATGGGCACAAATAAAGTTGTCGCTGTCCAGGCTGAGTCGTTGTTATGCCCACATAGGTGTTGTGCGGGTCACGGCACCTGCCTCTCCTGTGGAGTGTCTCAGGGTTCCATGATTCCCCATACTATTTCACATACAAATGAAAAACCTGAAAGAGGCTGTCCACTGGCACCACCAGTGTGCTGATGACACCCAACCTCATCTGCTTTTAAAAATCTTCCAGGAGGCCCTTCTCTCAGTCTCTCAGGCCCCAGTGTGCGGTTGCCCAGCCACCCCTGTGAGTAGGTCATTGCACTGGGGAGGCGGGGAGGGAAGCATGCATCACCTGAGGAATGGGCAAGCGTGCATGAGAGGTGGGCGCACCTGTGCGGGTGCTACAATGACTCAGCCTTGACAGGGATGACTTATATTGTGCCCATCTCTAGAGAAGGCCCCTTGGATTAAGTGCTGAATGGCAAGTCAACAATTGAGTAAACAGATCTTCTCTAGTTTGGACTAGCAAAAGGACAGATTGGGATATGCAACTGTCCACTTCAAACCTCAAGACTCATGATGTCCACTGATCAACTTTTCAGATTTTTTGGGGGCACAGGTCCCTCTGGGACACCCCTCCCCCCCCGATATCTGAATCTTCCTGTTTCTTTCATGTTGCTTTTCCCATTCTGGTTTCTGGTGCTACAGAACCCTCGAGATGAGTCCCCAAAAAGCAGGGGCAAGACAACAGACAGTAATCTACTTCAAAAGTGGGTAGCAATAACAGTACATGAGAAAGAAAAATCAATCATCTGCAGACCTATACAGGCACTAATAGTACTTTGAAGTTCATGTTTATCATCACGAAACCATCCTCACAATCCTGATCGATTCGTCAGAAGGAAACAGGATAGAAGAGAAAGAGAAATCATTATCATGATCTTAATGAAAATAAAACACACATTTACTAAGAGCAATATCGTCAATCCCCATCAACACCAAGCCCCAAACTATGAAGGACTGGGAAGACAGGTCTCTCTCCTACCACTTCAATAGCTTCAGTCCAGCAGTGCAAGCAGTAATCCACTGAGTGAAAGGCAGGCAAGCAGGCAACTGAGGTAACAATAAAGGAAAATGGGGGGGGGGGGGGGGGGCGGAATCCTCCATAAATCCAGAAAATAAAAAAAATATGAAAATTGTAAATTTCTTTAATCTCTATTTTAGAATCTCAAATCTTTCCTATTTCAGGGGCTCTCTATTGTAAAGCCACAAAAGACTCTGGAAAGGAAAGGACCTCTTTCACTTTTTTTTTTCATTTGGGTTAACCTGAAAGCGCCATTTCTTATCACAAGTATTCAGTATGTGTTGGTTGGTTTGGATTGTCCATCTTTTAACAGGTGATAATAAAAAAAATGTCTAGGATAGCATGTAAGAATATTATAGCAAGTCATAAAATGAAACATTATTTTAAAAAAATCAATCCTAAATCTGAGACAGCAGTAATTCATAATAAAATCAAACAGAACCATAAAACAATAATATCGTCTACACCACATACAGAAATGTTTGGGGATATGAAGGCATTTCAGAAAGGCATTTAGGTCTGAAGTAACAGGTGAGCTCCTCTGGGAAGAACAGACCACATGTGAGAGGATTGTTAACCCAAATTCGTGGGCAGATTTGAAAAACAGCCTCTGAAAAAGACTACGATTATGGCAGGCTCTTAGCTGATCATGATGCTTCTGGTATCCATGCAGATCCTTGGTCAGTTAGGACTTAAGGTATGATCACCATCCTAGGAACAGGTGGAGAACCAGTGTAGCTTTTTAAGCACTGCTGAGGTTTGTTTCTTACTCAGGAAGTATGATTCTCTGGGATGACAAACACTGATGACACCAAAGAGCTCAGTAAGACATCATGCTCAGAAACAGCAGTGATTCAACTGCTCACTCGTAGTTTGCCTTTTCCCAGGTGGGCCTGTGCAGAGCTTGGATAGCAACCACAAGCCAGCATGGTCAATCCTAAAGAAGAACGTCTCCAAGCTCTAGGATTTAGAGTATATCTGCACTAACTAGCTATGGATGTTTATATGTATCCTGAGGTCCTCCATAGGGAGCCCCTCCCCAAATGAATCAGCCAATTTAAGTATGAGAGTCAGATACAAGGGTCCAGATATTTTTGTTACACAGCTTTACTCAATCAGGTAACGAAGCAACTACAAAGTGTAACAGCCATAAGAACCGTTAAATAATCCCATGTTATCAAGTCTCCTTTGTGTCTGTCCAGAGGAAGGGAGTGAGGCCTTCTTTCTTCCCTCAGAAGTCCTGTAAACTCAGAATTGTGCCTATCACTGTCTTCTGCCTTAACAAGAGGAAGTCATGTGTTGTATGGCACATGTCTCTGCCTCTAATTGCTAGAGGTAGTTAAATTGCCTCTGCCTCCTCCAATGCCTCAGTGGATACGAGTGGGAGTTGTTGGGGCTATCTCCATGGATGACTGCTGCCGTGGCCTCTGTGTGGTGGCATTGCTGGACCAGCTGAAACTAAACACCTCTAACATGCCCTTTGGTGGCTCTGGTTGTGGCCATTCTGATGCATCCACCCAAATCTCCCCCTTCTACTCCTGCTCCTCCTTTACCCATTGCCACCAGCTCCGTCCTCCTCCACGTCCTTCTCCTCCCTCTTCTGGAATTCTTGCACCTCCCTCCCCCTTTGGGTCCTTATTCTCTCCTATTGGCTTCCCTTCCTCAGAAACTTCTGGACCAGGCCCTACTGTTTTCTTCTTCTACACCACCTCCATTGGAGATTCCAGTGGGGTAGCATTGCCACTTTCCATGAGTAGGGTGGTCCCAGTGAAATCACATGTGTGGGAATTGGAAGAATGGAATATGGCCCAATTCCGTGCCCTTCAGGCACCCTATCACACTGTTTAATACTACTTTTAACTTCCTTGGCTCCATCTTACAGAAGTTTGGAATTTATAGATGATGATGACATTCTTGAACTCTCTGCTAGTCCAGAGAACTACCGCAATAGAACTTTCTGGGAAAGAATTCAAGACACTGCACCAAATTTTAAACATTCTATAGGATGCAGCTATGGCAGTCAAAATATTATTAAACTGCTGTAACTGTGAACGCTAGATACACACCATACAGTCCAATCCATATTTGTCATACATTCAGCTGATGGCTGTATAGAATGGCTGTCCGATAGTAGATGCAATCCATCTTGTTACTGGCCTGCTTGTGCGTCTCCTTTGGCCAAATGCTATGATATTTGGTGTCACTTTTTAAATGAACAATTATGGTTTTAATTAAATTAACTCTGAGACGTAATGACAAATGGCGTCGCTGAAGCCCTCTCCTTAATACACCATTCCCTTAATGACTTAGTACTTCACAGACAGGATTTTGCTGCGACAGCAATTTTCTCTCCGAGCAATGTTTTAACAGCAGCGGCGGTGGCAATAACTTTCTTGGATCTGCAAATGCCAGGTGTCTGTAAAATAGCTCTTCTCTGGGGAGAAGAAAGGAATGCAAAGAGAAGTATTAACTGTCTTGGACAGATGCCCGACCTGCAGTGGCTGTGGGAAAATGTACTGCAGTGACACAGCCCTGGGACTCTCAGGGAGTGTCAGAGCCACTGCAAAGAACACCACAGAGAAGGCAAAGGAACCTTGTGAATCTTAGAGGGGAGAAGTATGCATTACTCCTGGACAGAAACGGGATGACGAGAAAGGGGAATACTGGCCCATCGTCTAGATTTAGCCACCTGGCTTTCTCATAAAGAGGTGGGTGTGCTTGCCTGACCCATCTAAGATGAAATCTCAGTAGGGAGATGGCTGCTTATGTCATGTAGTGACCCCCACCCCTGCTCAAAAAATAAAATAAAACGTTGTTTAACCCTTATGAGGTACATGGGAATGGTAAATTACAGGGCTGTGTTTCTATAAATAGGGGAATCCAAGCAATGCGCTTTGCCCTGTGGTAGTCCACAGAATATCATGATGGGCCTTTTAATTATCAGCATTTCCTGTTGCATTCTCTCACATTTTGCTTCCCAACTAGTGGATGCTGCCCGCCCCCCCCCCCCCGCTTCTTTTTGAGCTGGAGCAGCACCAGAAATCCAAATGCAAAGGTTGAGAAGGAAATCACAGCAGAACGAAGGGACTCACCTATCACTGTCCAGATTGGTCACAGAATTGGTCAGGCTCTTCTCCCCTGTAATATTTGAAGATGGCTGAGAAATGACCTTGAGTGGTGTTTTTCTCCACTCTGGCCAGAGCCACAGTTAGAAATACCACTTTATCACAGAATTTCACAGATGTTAATAATAAGATAAGATGTGCATCATTAAGATGGTGAAACGTTTAATAGCATGTCCTGTCTCTACATACCAGGATGGGTGGTGATCAAACCCCTTTCCAGTTTACCCAACTACAGCTAAATCTGCAGATCTCCTTTTCATCTAGCATAGGGCTTAGAGAATCCCTGGCTTGCAGGCATATTCTGGCCAGTTTGAGGAGGTTTGAAGTTCCCCTCCTTAAACCCATCACTCTCCTAGATTATGAAGAGATGAAAGTGAGGCCATGCTACCAATCAATCTTTGTAATAAATGACTGGAAAAAGTAAGCATGCTCTCAGGGCACATCTGCACTAGCAGAATAGTTCACTATTTGGATACCTTTTGGTTTGGTTTGGTTTATGGCATCCACATGTGTTTCGACTTAAAGTGATCCATCCTGCCCTCTTTTTAGAGCTCCCCTGCTCCTTTTTTGGCACAGTGGTAGGACTACAGGTTTTTGGTACAAATTGGAGATATCCTAATTAACCCATTCTGTAGCCCATCTGTATGGTTAGTCCAAACCAAAATAGAGCTGTGGGTGGTGTTATCTGAGGTGACAACCCTCTGATGTTTTGGTGGGTTGTGGCATTGAAAGGGATGACTGTGAACCTCTTCCTCTCTTTTCATCAACTCTACCCAATTAAATTTTAAAAAGATATTTTCCTATTGATGCAGCGCTATTCTAGATAAACAAGGATACATTGGTGGTATTTTGTGTACTATGCTAGGTAGATGCATTGCTGTTTCACTATACCACGGACTTTAACAAAAAAAGGAAGTCACTGTGGCACACTGAATGATGGCTGCAGGAAAAGGTGAGAAAGTGGATGGGAAAGGGAGAGTCATTAATTGAAAGGGGGACAAATTGGGGTGATCCAAAGAGCTGTCTGGACTCTTCTCATGGGAGAAAAAAATGTCAATCAGTGTGAACAGAAGGATTGCTCAAGTGAGAAATATAATAGGTCACACTAAATATAAGACCTTTTAAGTGCAAACCAGATTGCTCCAACTTCTCCTGTCTGGATGTGCCCTCAGTCAGCATTTCTAAGAGCCTCCAAGACTCCAGAGGTTTGCTTTACCTCTTTCCTCCAAAGGAAAGAGAGAAGGAAAGTAGCTGGCAGCTATTGGCTGGCATTTTGGAATGCTGGCTATGTCCTGAGATTTGGACTTAGTTTGTGCCTCCAAGCGTTCCCTGTGAGTGCTTTGTTCTTCCTCCGTTTCCCCTACATAAGGAACAGTGAAGAGCCTTTAAAAAATAAAGATGCAAACAATAATCTCTAAAACTCCATGATCGTCTTTGAAGAAAGGGAATTTGTGCTTTGGTGGTAGTATTGGATTTTATTTTAAAAGCAGTATTTTAAGTGTAACTTTTCAATTTTTTTTTTAATCATGGGTATCACTGCTGAGATCTGGACATACCATTCTCTTATGGGTTTTTTAAATTTTGTCCTGTACCTGCTGACTTACTTTAAATGCTTTCTTAAGCTCTTTTGGCATGTTTGCACAACAGGGAAGCAGGCTGTAGGAGTATTTTGTAAAAATAACTAAAATTAACTAGATTAGCCACATTTGAGGACCAGGAAAGTAAAGAGTTTTGTAAAATTGTAACTATAAGAGCCACTAACATCTTTGGGAAGTGTTGGACCTAGAACTGTGTCTGTTTTTTAAAATGTGATTTTCTAAGCCTTGAGGCAGAGGCTTAAATTAAATTATAAATGGAATACACATCCTCGTGATTATTCCAGTTTTCCTTGCACAGTGGGATTTCCTCCAAGACAAGTACTTCAGTTATCAGTCCTCCAAACTAAGACCAATCTTTTTTATAAAGTACCTTCCAAAGCCCAATCACAAAGCAAAGCATGCTGGATGCAATATACTTGCCCAAACACAAACAAACCTCTCTATTCCTTGACAGGGACTGGACTCAGTGATCCATAGGGTCTCTTCTAGCTTTGCAGTTCTAAGATGATAGTGGTGGTTGCTTAAGGGAGCACCCCTTCTAAAATGTGTTAGATGTATCATCTGGTTTAAGCCACACACAGGTTAGATTAAAGAAGCCCCAGTGTGGATAAACTGCAGTTGACAAGGAATAGGTCAAGCATCTGCCTCTTAGAGGGCTGCCCTACCATTAGGCAATACAACAGCCACCTTGAGCAGCAGCTTTTGTGAATAAGAAGTAGACAGGAAATTATTAGCTGCTTATTATGATTGTATTTTAACTGCCAGTTCTGCAGGAGGAAGGTGCACTTTTGGGGAGTGGCTGCAAAACAATATGACTAGCCGAGGGTACTCTGCATTCTGATTCTGAACATAGTGAGTGCCGTTTACTGTCCTGCCTCAGGCAAGGAAATGTCTTAGGCCAGTCCAGCTCCCTAATCTATTGCACTTAATTCAATATTTGATCAAAACAGTTTTTAGGTTCACCATAGATTTCTAATTATGCCTGCATACGGCTCTTAAGTGCTGGCTACTGTATTTTAAATTATGGGAAACATTAGATTTGACCCACTCCAGAAACCATATTAAGAACAACAATCAATTCTGCATGCCCTAATGCAACCTAGATCATCTGCAATCAACAGTGAAAGTAGCAACTTTGTCTGGGGAATAACTGGCCACCGAGTGAACGACGGCAGAACTGTTGTGCCACGCAGAGTATGTCAGAACTGCAAGCAAGCACAGACACTTACATATGAGAAAGCGGATTGTAATCCACAAAGCTCACATGGAAATAAATCTGTAAGGCCAGAATCCTGTTGGAGAAAACTACATGTGCAATGGTCATCATGCAAGTGGCCCCCCTGCTTTGGCAGGCTATCATTCACTTGACTGGTCACTCATCTGATTTTACGGCCAGTATGTGATAGTACATCACATGACAGACAACCAACAAAAGAAGAAAATCACTTACTGTAATGGGTGTCTGACTTCATTCTTTAAGGTGGGACAATGGTCTGGTTTGTATTTTTGTTTTGTTCTTTTTACAGACATTGGCTGAAATCCTATAGTAAGTCACAACTAGAGTAAATCCATTGAATCAATGGAACTTACAGGTGGGTTGACTCACCAAACCCCCAGTGATTTAATAGGTCTGCTCTAGTTGTGACCTGCTACTGGATTTTAGCTGCTGAAACACACTGATAGGGCTATATCTTTGGAAACTGCAAGACTGAGCAAGCTTAGGTATTTTAGGATAAGAACCTTCTCATGCAACGTAGTTGTTCTGATACTGAAGGGGGTCTGGGAATCAGTCTTGGAAAAGCATTCAGAAACCTCGTCTTTCTCAAAAGGTGGGGAATCAGAAATCCCCCTGGACATGTCTGAGTGCTTGGATGCATCTCAAGGAGCAATTTCGATCCCAGCTCAGATTATAAAGGGAGAATATCCTCACTACCTTTTCTTTTTGTGACAACTGCAGCTGTTCTTTGATTTCCCTGTGAAAATGCTAACATAGACCATATTCTTTTTATCAGGTCAGCAAATTATCTAGTCCTGGAAGGCAGATATACAATCTAATAGGAAATGATAACAGCTATTGTATCTTTCTTATCACTTCATGAGTGGCAAGAGCTCATTCAAACCTACAAGTGGTTATCATTAATGAAATGACCTTAATCTCTCCTTGTTGAATATTGCATTCTTAGGGTTCTTCTACTTGATGAAGTTGTCTTTTTCCCACACCACTGAGTGATTTTTGAATGGGAAATATTGCAGGCTTCAGCTATTCCTATGCAATAGCATTAGAAGTGATTAACCTTATCTGTGTAGGGCTCATTAGTTCTGTATTGTATCCCTTCCAACTTTATTCAACAAAAGACAAAACACAGTATTTTAGAAGTAGATCAGTTGCATCATTTGAGCAATAATATGTCTAATCCAATAGGGAGCGCTACCCCATGTTTTTCTTTAAGCAGTAGTTTGAAATGTATTTCCTTCTTAATGTCAAGTTATTCTACATAAACTCTGCACAATTCTGTAATTGTAGGGAGAATTAATGCTGGATTTAGGTGTAGCATCAAAAGCTATATTTTTCATAAATGCCACAAGCTGATTTTTAGCTAGCTTTTCAACTTCAGTTCTGTTAGCTGTAAAACAGGTATATTAAGGGTCTATTACTTGACAGAGCTATTATAACAGACTTAATTTCACAGCCATTTCTGTCTTTAATTTTTATAAGTTTAGTATTAATTGTAAACATATTTCTACTGTTTCAATACTGTTCTTCTTTGTCTCATTCTTTTATCTTTGTCCTCCATTGTCTTTAGCTTTGTTTGTCTTTTCCCAACAACCAGTGGTGTAATTCTAGTAGGAATACATCTTACACTAGTGGAAACTTAACTCAGGACTATGCACACGAAGAGAAACCATGGCTTGTGTCCACCAGTTGACCAGCCAATTGTGTAACCAATTGTACAACAAAGGCATTAAATTGGTTATGCAATCAATTTTATGTTTAAGTGGTGCAAAAATAAGTGTACTATTAGTGGCACAACTCAACACCCCCCCTCAAAAAAAAAAACAAAAAACAACCCTCCACAAATGCACTGTACCTTCTGCTAACCTTACATTAGATTTAGGTGATTCATTTTGATTTGCTGGGACAACTAGTACAATTTTGCTTTTGAACACTTGTGATGCCTCCATACCAACTATTGGATCATGATGTGGTCAATAAAATCACACAGATTTCCAAAGCTAATGGGATCTAATTTGCACTGCAGGTGGCTGAAACTGAATTCTGTGCTTGAATTGTTTTGTCTCTGCACCTTCTCTTCCTTTTTCTCTCTCCCCTAAAAGGGCCGTTCTATTCTAACTTTGGGCAGTTGTAAACAACTATTTTTGCAACCCTTCAGATCATTCTCCAAGGTTCTTCCCCCCAGCATTTTCCTTCCTGCCCTTCTTTTCCTATTGATTTCATCTGAAATGATCAGCTACAGTAGCAATCTGCAATTCCTGTTTTTCATTAGGGGAGCATAATTTTTTTTTTTTTTTTTTTTTAAAAGAGAAGGCAAGAACCTCTTTGACATATCGATACACTAGGAAATGGTGTTCTTTTCCAGTTTGGGTTCAGGTGGAAAGGCAATATCTAATATGAAAACAAGTTAAACTGGGGGTCAAAACAAGTGCTATAATTGGCATGCCATCAAAAAAGAAACCGTGTTAGCATTTCGGCAACAACAATTCACTCCAAGCTTCATGACTGAGCAATCAGAATGCTAATGAAATCTCTCGTTACCTCTTGATGACTAATCACACACACACAAAAGCTAATTTGCAAGCTACTGCAGCTTAGAAAAAGTTTGTGCAATTGACAATCAGACAACCTTAACACACAAAGTCTTTCTGTTTCTAAGGAGAAACCATCTGCTGCATCTAGAGCACCCTTTATTTTTCATCACAGCTGAATTGCCTCATCCCTGGCAGGCCAAGGGAGGGAATATCCCTCTACAAGAAGGGTACGTAACTAATAGGAGGTTGTGGAGTACAAAGAAGTCTTAACTCTTAAAAAGCCCCAAAGCTCATAATTAACAAGCAGAGTTGGGTCCCGGTCTTTAGCGGCTCGTAGGCAAGATGCTCTCAAGTGTCCTTCCCCCTCCTTGCAACACTATTGATGTCAAATCATTTGCACTCTCTCTGTACACACTTGCCCACAGATAACATGTAGGGATAGCATCTCCTCTCTGTCTTGTTCCTGTCTGCATGCTTAAAAAGGGCACATGAACAGGAAGTGACACCAAAGAGCAGGGGCTTCTGGGTAAGGACTTCTGGGCATCAGCTGGACCCCCCACCCCCACCCACAGGACTATGAGCCTTGGCAAGTGCCCAGTGATGCCTGTCTGTCTGTCTGTCTGTCTCTTTCTTTTGGTATAAATACCCGTGACAGTGAGCTATAACAGATAATGTAAATAGTAGCCAACAGCTAGAACACTTTGAAGTTCCCAATTCATCTCTTCCTGCTAGGCAATTACTGAGATGATAAAAGCAAGATCCACAACGACATTCTGACACTCCAAAGTCATCAGGCTATAGCTATACAGTCACATGGAGTTGTTTGCCAGAATGACAGCCCAAAAAGCCTAATTAGAATCTAAGGTTTTAAAGATGATTTCTTTAGATATCCATAGTAAAGTCAGTCATATGCCAGCAAAAGGTCCAACGGTGCGTAAAACAACTAAATTAGCATACAGACGGTTTCTCTCTGAAACATTGCATTTAGACATAATTGGCTGTCATATTGCATTATTTTTATGCAAGAAGTGGGTTTCCAGGTATATTTTTGTATATGCATGCAAATTGTTGGAGTGCTGCAACATGACATGTACACAGTACTCTGCAGGAGAAAAATGTATTCTACAGTTCACAAAGGCTCAGAGGAAAGGTAGAAGCGGGATGTGCCTTCAGGTTGCGAGAAGACAGGGGCTCTAATTGGTTGAGATTGGGTGGACAAAACGTCAGTCAAAAGTTGCAGGGTAGTAAATAAACACAACCATGAAGCCAATGCCCTGAAGGTTTAAAGAGAAAAGCAGGGAGTAGGCATGTCACTTAGGGGAAAGTGCCATGTACATAAAAAAAAATCTGAATGACCTAGAAAAGACTTGGCAGTTCAGGCTTTTCAGAGCTGAAGAGATGCTGAAGATGGCACTGTCTTTAGAAGTACACAAGGTAAGACAGGAAAAGGCTTTGGAGAGAATAGGGCAACACTGCCTTTATATATAGAACCAGCCTCTTACACTGGAACTTTAAAAGGCACACAATTAGACAAACATGCTCGGCAATTCAGGCAAGAACTTATTTTTTCAAAGGGATGCTCAAATAATCGCCCCCTTGGGATCATCCATGTGAAATGAGTGTGGGCCCGAACATATGTGACATTATCCACACTATTATCATGTACCTCATACATTAGTTAAGGCATTTCTATACCACCTGCCATTCCAAAACTGTCAAAACAGGTTGCAGCATTGTAGTATTAATAATACTCAAGAACCACAATGAAATTAAATAATAAAACAGTGATAAAATAAAACAACGAATAATTGAATGTTTCAGTATACTAATTAATTTGATGAGGAGTACTGTAACTGATTAGGTTAGTGATCAGAAAAATGTCTGTAGAACAAATACACTGAGACAGAAATCACCCAGTAACGGAAGCTCACCTGATTATTCCACATCATGAGCACGACAAAGAAAGCCCTCACTCCTTGACAATCAGCCAAAGGTCACTTGGCTGTGATATGGTAAACACCCCTGCCCCCAGATTTCTATTTGTCTCAACCAGAGTAGACCTATTTAATCAATGGGATTTACATAAGTGTTGACTTGCCATTCAACAACTGATTCAATGGCTCCACATGAGTTGCATCTAGCAACAGGACTGAGACCCAGAATGCTAACTGTGTCATTGTTTCTTGGTTTGTTGAATAAATTGTGACGTCAAAGCCACAGTCCACATCAGGATCACCACATGGAAGATCAGCAGAGTGAATATTTAGTAGTAATGGCTCATTAGAAGCATTTATAAATCACTTTTTCTGCCCAATAGGTCCCTCATGGCACTGCAGAACATACTGAAAACAATATTAAAATGCAATGAAAATGTAACAGAAGAAAAACAGAAACAAACTGTATTTAAAACAACCAAAACAATACTAAGATCTTCTGTTTTGTTTGTCAACTAGTGCCGTATTTAGTGCCCCTCAAACCTCCACCTGGTGCTGCCACTGAGTGGCACCCGCTGAAGGGGGAGGGACACCAAACCGTGAATCAGCTGTTCAGTGGGGAAATAAACTTTGCCAAACCACCGAACCAGCCGTTCATGCCCATCTCTAGAAGTTGTCCATTCTTCTCCACACTCACAAAGGATTGTGTCAGTGTGAAAGCCCTGTTTTCTTAGGTTCACCTTGGTTCTTCCATCTCCAGTCCATAGCTTATTCAGTGACTGCTGGATAGCTCAATGAGTTAGGGGAGGTTGGGAGTTCAATTCTTCTGACAGGGGCTAGACTCGATGATCCATGGGATCTCTTCCAGCTCTGCAGTTCTAAGATTATCAAGTAACCCAGCTTGCCATCTGACTGGGGGCTACACTTTCCTGAGGTTCCATCCATTTTAAGAGGTGGGGACAGGGAAGGGGCCTCCTTGAAGAATGTGAAGAATGTTTGCACATTTGAGCATCCTGATGGGTAATGACAGCAGGACACTGTAGAAGAAGGTCTGTTATTAGCAGTCTCATGATGGAGGAATCAGTCTTACAAATCTTTCTTTCTCAAATTATTATTACTCATAACTTTGCAAGAATAAATCAATGAATAATAATGTCATAATTTTTTTAGCCACTTAGGTGTTTTTATGAATATTATCATGTCCATTTGGCTTTGATTATGTGCTGCCACCAGCCATGTCTCTTTTAGGGAGAAAAGGCAGGGTAGAATTAAAGCAAGTAAGTAAATTTCCCCATTCTTCAAGGCATACCTTAACATTGTAAGAAGGTTTGAGTGTGTCAGAGAAGTTGAGAACAATGCAGTCAGGAGGCCAGACTCTGTTATGACCCTGAACTCCTGGCAGAGCCACCCAACGTGGAATGTTCACAGCTGAGGCACCAGACTAAGATGTCTTCATCCTCATCAGGAGTAATGGCTGCAGTCTTATCCTGAAAACTCTTTGATAATAATAATAATCTTAGAACTGAGACAGTCCAAAAGGAAACAAACGATAGTGCTGGAAGATGAGACTCCCAGGTCAGAAAAATGCTCAATCAGCTACTGGGGAAGAGCAAAGGACAAGTATAAATAGTATTGTTACTAATGATGGAACAACATTAAAGCCAGAAGGATGTCTAGAGGCTGATGTGCACAGAGGTAAAAGGAAAGTCTGTTGCTGTACAACACATACGATTGGAACATGGAATATAAGTAGTATGAATCAAGATAAACTGGAAACCATGAAGCAAGAAATTGAATGTTTGTAGTAATTGTTGTCAGTGAACTAAAATGGACTGGACTGGGACATTTCCAGTCAGACAATTACAACATGCTTTACTCTGGTGGGGATGTGGTGGAGCTGCGGGTTAAACCGCAGAAGCCTCTGTGCTGCAAGGTTGGAAGACCAGCAGTTGTAAGATCGAATCCACGCAACAGAGTGAGCTGCCGTCGCTTGTCCCAGCTCCTGCCAACCTAGCAGTTCGAAAGCATGTAAAAATGCAAGTAGATAAATAGGTACCACCACGGTGGGAAGGTAACGGAGTTCCATCTAGTTGTGCTGACCACATGACCATGGAAACTGTCTATGGACAACGCTGGCTCTACGGCTTGGAAACGGGGATGAGCACCGCCCCCTAGAGTCAGACACGACTGGACTAAATGTCAAGGGGAACCTTTACCTTTACTTTACTTACTCTGGAAATGACAAATTCAGAAGAAATGGAGTGGCTCTAATCCTGAGGCAAGATAGTAGTACAGACAGTTAGGGGCTATAATGCAAGGAGTGATCAAATAATATCAATCAGTCTCCATGGAACACCTACCATCATTCAAGTCTACGCTCCTACTACAGATGCTGAAAAAGATGAAATTGAAAGTTTTAATGCAAGCATCTAGGAGGAAATTGATCACACACCAAAATAAGATATGCTTATAATCTTAGGTGACTAGAGTGCAAAAGTAGGAAACAAAGCAGAACCAAATGTCATTGGAAAATTTGGTCTAGGGTCAGAAATTAAGCAGGAGAATGACTCGTAGAATTCTATGAAGCCAGCAGTCTATCAGAAATACATGGTTCAAGCAACCAACGAGATGACTGTACATCTGGAAAGCATCACCGGATGGCCAATATACAGAGTCAAATAGATTACATAATTGGAAGCAGGAGATGTAGACGCTGTATTCTCTCTGTCAAAACAAGACCAGGAGCATGGTCATAAACCATTTATATCATACATTAGAGTAAAACTAAGGAAGAACACTAAAAGAATCCCAGTGCCAAAATATAATTTAAACAACATTTCTGATGAATTTTATGTCCAAATGAGAATACATTTTTCCAGTTTCCTTCTTAAAGTGTGGGGTACAGCAGTTCTTAACCTTTTTGAAAGAAACGCCCCCTTGAGCCATTGAGGAAATTATCATTGCCCCCCTCTGTGTGGTGGTGGCGGCAGCCGCCAACCGCCAGCGCCGCCAGCCACCGCCGCCGCCCCACCGCAGGCAGGGGGGCGATGATAACTTCCTCAATGGCCCGGGTCTCGCTTCTTTCCGCCTTCACCCCACTGCCACCGCACACTCAGAGACTAAGTGGCGGCTTCCACTTGGCTTTTGGGGTGGCCCTGGAGCCACCGGCGCCTGAGGGGGAAAATGGCCAGTGCTTAGGCCGCGGCAGTGGAGAGAGGGGTCGTGGTGGGAAGGACAGTGGCTCTCCTTCTCGGGGCTTGGCTTTCCCTGAGCAGCACCGTCAGGAGGGAAGAAAAAAGTGGGGGAGAGACACACAAGGCCGGGCTGAGGGAAGGGAAGGTGAACTGTGGCTGGCTGCCTTGCCTGCCCACCCGGGGGCTTCAGCCCCACCTCAGGATGGGGAGCCCGCCGTGACTAAGCAAAGGCCAGGCATGGGCCGAGAAGGGAAGGAGGGAGGCCGCTTGGCCGGCCAACTCCCCCCCTTGCCCCCCTTGGGCGTTTGGATCCCAGGGATTGGTGTCTCAGGGAGGGAGGTGGGTGTCCCGCTGTGAGGGATGCTTCTCCATCCCCCCCCCAGCCTCTGGATCACCCCACACCGACGCACCCATGAGGAGGGCGAGGCCATGCAGGCATGGGGGGGCGACGGGTCCCGGCTCTCCCCAAAGAGGGAGGCCTTGTCGAAGTCAGCCCTTTGTGGGGCTGGACGTTCAGAAGAGGCGGTGGGGCGGGATGGTGGGGCTGGATTCCCCTTGGTCTCTTTGTGGGGAGATCACTATGCGATCTGCCAGATGCTGGGGATGGGAGCCCGAGCCCCCCAAAAGTACCTTTTCTGATTCCCGCCCACCATCCAATACACAACCAGGTGCACAATGGCTCGCCCAAGTCCCAGGCCAGCACCCGCAGCTCCAACCCCGCTTCCTGCTCGTGGTCCAGCCCCGCCCCAGTGCTGAGGATGCTGCTGAGCAGGTCGAGGTGGAAAAGGGCGCCGTGGGCGTAGCGGACCTGGGTGTTGAGGGAGCCAGCTTCGTCGGCGTCTGAGGCGCTGAGGCGGAGCATGACGGTTCTGGGCGAGGCCACCTCGGAAACAGCAGCTCGGTAGCAAGGCTGCGTGAACACAGGTGCCTGGTCGTTCAGGTCGGCCACACGGAGGACCAGAGCGCGCTGCGAGGAAAGGGGCGGCTCGCCCGAGTCCACAGCCACCAATCGGAGCTCGTAGGCTGCGCGGCGCTCCCGGTCCAGTGGCCCCTCGATGCACAGGAAAGAGACGCCACCGTCGCCGCCCAAGGGTCGCAGAGAGAAGGCACCCTCGCCACCCTGGAGGCTCAGTGTCACGCTGCCAGCCTTTCCCTCTGTCCCCTCCTCGTCCGGGTCCAAGATGGACACGTGGGCCACGTAGTCCCCCGGTGGTGCGGGGGCGGCGGCGGTGCGGGGGCAGCGCTCCATCTTCCCCCTATTGCCCCCTTCTGATCCTTCACCCCCATATCGCCCTTTTGGTTCAATCGCCCCCCTGAAAAACAAAATCGCCCCCTGGGGTCGATATCGCCCAAGTTAAGAACCACTGGTGTACAGTACTGGACAAATTACTCAAGATGAGGCCTAACCAGTGCTGAATTGAGAGAGACTAGTAGCTCACAAACCTAGACAGCATCTTAAAAAGCAGAGACATTACCTTGCCGACAAAGGTCCGCATAGTCAAAGCTATGGTTTTTCCAGTAGCGATGTATGGAAGTGAGAGCTGGACCATAAAGAAGGCTGACCGCCGAAGAATTGATGCTTTTGAATTGTGGTGCTGGAGGAGACTCTTGAGAGTCCCCCGGACTGCAAGGAGAACAAACCTATCCATGCTTAAGGAAATCAACCCTGAGTGCTGAGATCCTGAAGCTGAGGCTCCAATACTTTGGCCATCTCATGAGAAGAGAAGACTCCCTGGAAAAGACCCTGATGTTGGGAAAGTGTGAAGGCAAGAGGATAAGGGACGACAGAGGACGAGATGGTTGGACAGTGTCACCGAAGCTACCAACATGAATTTGACCCAACTCCGGGAGGCAGTGGAAGACAGGAGGGCCTGGCGTGCTCTGGTCCATGGGGTCACGAAGAGTCGGACATGACTTAACGACTAAACAACAACAACAACAACAAAGTAGCTCACAGGATTTTAAGACTATATTTCTGTAAATGAAGCCTAAAATAGCATTTGCTTTTTTGCAGTCATATTGCACTAGTGGCTAATATTCAGCTTGTGATCTACAAGAATTCCACGATCTTTTTTGCATGTAATATTACTGAGCCAAGTATCCCCCATCTTGTAACTGTGCATTTGGGTGTTTTTCTCTCTCCCCCTAGGTGAAGAACTCTGCTCTTTTCCCTGTTGAATTTCATTCTGTTGTTTTCAGTCCAGTGCTCAAGCCTATCAAGATCCTTTTTCACTTTGCTTCTGTCTTCCAGGGTTTTAATGATTCCACCCAATTTTGTGTCATCTGCAAATTTGATAAGTATTCCCTGCACTTCCTCATCCAAGTCATTAATAAAAAGGTTGAAGAGCACCGAGCCCAGGACTGAGTTTTGTGGTATCCCACTTGTGACCTCCTCTCACTTTCAGAAGGTGCCACTCATAAGCATTCTATGAATATAATTCTGGCAGGATTTGTTCTTGACAAATCCATGTTGGCTTCTAGCTATTACTGCATTGTTTTCAGGATGGTTGCAAAGTGCTCACTTTATAATCTGCTCCAGAATTTTCCCACGGATTGATTTTGGGCTGATTGGTCTATAGTTCCCAGTTTTCTCCCTTTTGCCCTTTTTGAAGATAGGGACAATGTTAGCTCTCCTTCAGTCTTCCGGCACTTCATTCCCCATGATTTCAAGAAAAGAAGTGATACTAAGAGTTCTTCAGCCAATTCCTTCAATACTCTGAGATGCACTTTATCTGGCCCTGGAGATTGATCATTCAAAGTAATATGGTATTCCTTGACTTTTTGTTTAGCAACCTCAAGCTCCAATCATGTCCCCTCCACTTGTACTTCACATCTGCATAGACTGCCTTTTGGGAAAGACTGAACTAAAGAAGAAATTGTCATCTGTTATTTTTCCATCCCCACTGAGTATCTGAGTCACTATTTCTTTTCTCTGTCTTTTGCTAAGCATGTACTTGAAGTATGCTTCTTTTGTTTTGTTTTTTAGCATCTCTTACTAACTTTGTTTTCAGCTTCTATCCTCCTAAAATGTTATCTGCAATTCTTTGCTACTTGTCCACATTCTTCCTTTGTGGCCTGGCCTTCCCCCCACTTCCTATCTGTGCCCTTTTTAATTTTCAGGTCCTCTCTGAGCTTTTTGTGAAGCCACACTGCTTTTGTTTTTTGTTTTTGTTTTTCTGTCTTCCACCTTTTCTTTTTGTTGGAATTGTTTGTAGTTGTGACTTTAGAATTTCATTTACAAAAAACTCCCAGGATTTGTTTACCTGTTAGAATCTCCTGCCATGGAACTTGGATTTATTAAAACTAGCTTTCCTAAAATTCAGTGTACACTTGCCACTACACACTGCTTTTGCTTCCTTTGAAATCAAAAACTCAAGTAGAATATTGTCACTTTCTCTCAGAGTTCCCCTTACTGCCACTTCTTCCACCAAGTCATCTCTATTGTTTAGAATCAAGTCAAGGATAGCTAATGCTCTAGTTTCTTCCTCCACTTTTTGTAGGAGAAAATTATCAGCAAAAGAAGCTAGGAATTTCTTGGAAGGGCCATATTTATCAGAATTTGCCTCCCAACAGATATCAGAATAATTGAAATTTCACATTATTACTACATTTGAAATTCTGGCAATTTATTTTTCAAAGGTATCATCCACATGTTCTTCTTGATTGGGCAATTGGTAGTAGACTCCAACTACCACGTTCTGTTTGTTTTTCGCCTCAGTTATATTAATCCAGATGCTTTAGATGGGACAACCAAGCTCATCCTTGCACATTTGTGCAAGAATATGGATTTTTGACCTAAACTGTGACCACTTCCCTTTCTATTATTTCTGTCATTTTTGAACAATTTATTTCCTTCAATGGTCCCAAAATACAAATCTCTGACATTGACACCACCTTTGAAGCCAGTTGTTCAGCTGGAGTATTTTCCTTTCCCTTTCTATTCCTCTTCTGAGTATTGGTAGGATGAATGAGAAGAAAATCTGGGCCCCACAGTTCTTGAGTTTCCTTCCCAGAGCTTCAAAGTCTGATGTGATTTCTTTGTAGTTCCTCTTGGCTATGTCATTTGTTCCCACATGGATAATAAGAAAGGGATATGCATCCATGGGTTTTATGAGCATTGAAATTTTTCCATCGCATCTCTAATCCATCCTCCAGAGAGAAGATTCAGAGGAGGGAAGAATGAAAATTGCTGGAAGAAACATCAATAATTTATGATATGCCAATGACACCCTCTTACTGGCAGAAAGCAGCAAGGACTTGAAACAACTTCAGGTGAAAGTGAAAGAAGAAAGTGCTAAAGCAGGACTGCACTTGAATATTAAGAAAACAAAAATTATGACAGCAGAAGAACTACACGACTTTAATGCTGACAATGAAGAAATTGAAATAATGAGAGATCTTATATACATTGGCTCAGTCATCAATTGAAATAGAGACTGCAGCCAAGAAGTCAGAAGAAGACTAAACTTTGGAAGGGCAGAAATGAAGAAACTAGAAAAGATCATCAAGTGTAAGGATGCATCACTGGAGACCAAGACCAAGATCATCAATGCTATTGTATTCCTAATTACTATGTGTGTTGTGAAACCTATACAGTGAAGAAAGCTGACAGGAAAAAAAAGAGATTTGTTTCAAATATGATTTGAGAAATATGGTGCTGGAGGAGAGTTTTGTGAAAATGCTTGACTGCCAGAAAGATAAATGAGTTCTAAAGAAAATCAAGCCTGAACTATCTCTGGAGGCAAAAATGATCAAACTGAGGCTGTCCTACTTCAGGCACAGCAAAAGTAGTAGGATTCTCTGAAAAAGGCAGTGATGCTGGGGAAAGCTGAACACTTCAGGGAAAGAGGAAGACCAAATATAAGATGGATAGACTCCATCAAGGAAGCCACAGCCTTTAGTTTACAAGACCTGAGCAAGACTGTTGAGGACAGGACATTTTGGAGATTGCTCATTCATAGGGTCCCCATAAGTCAGAGGCAATTTGACAGCACATAACAGTAACTAAATATACTTGGAAGCCTTAGAACTGTAACACAACTAATTCCTTATTAGAACAAACTGTTCCAGCTTTGCTTATATCTATGACGTACTTTGGATTATAGAGAGGAATAAGTATCACATACTTTTATGTTGTATCGTGTCCCCTCTTCCACCTTCCTGTTATATTAATTTTTTTACTATGTAAATCCATTCACTCACGTCTGGCAGCACTGTGCTTACTGGAGAAGCTACAGGAAACTTGCATATCCACAGAGATAGATATTGGCTAATATGAATTATGTTTTCCAGCACACTTTCTTCAGTGATTAGTGTTGATAGTTTTATGAAAGGAAGGGGGAGGGGGAGAACATTTCTACTATTCCACTGGATTTGTGATTTGATGAAAACAGCAAAGAGCTGGAACAAACAATGCGTCAAAAATGATTATGTAACATGAGATGAAGAAATATTTCTCAATTCAACGTGAGGAAAGCTACAGGCAATTCTGGAAGTCATGTGTGTCTTTTTACTTTATTCTGTATAGTCTTTTTTTTTTTTTTTAATTCTGCCCCTCCCCCTGAAGGAGTTTTTTTTCCCAGAAGTCAAACTGTGGAAAAAATGAAGTTTCAGCAAAAGCTACTTTCTCTGTGTTTCTGAATTAGGATTTAACCCCAAGGACAATTCCCCCTCCCCTTTCATTTGGCTTGATAGCAACAAACATTAATTTGATCATAGAAATATATCAGAAAAGAAGACTGAGGGGAGATATGATGGCACCTTTTAAATACTTGAAAGGTGGTCATACAGAGGAGAGGCAGGATCTGTTTTCCATCATCCCAGAGTGCAGAACACGTAACAATGGGCTCAAACCATAGGAAGCCAGATTTAGGCTGACTATCAGGAAAAACTTCTTAACTGTTAGAGCAGTATGACAATGGAACCAATTACCTCAGGAGGTAGTGAGCACTCCAACGCTGAAGGCATTCAACAGAAAACTGGACAACTATCTCTCAGCTCTGCTTGGATCTGGATTCCTGCATTGAGCAGGGGCTTGGATTCGATGGCCTTGTAGGTGTCTTCCAACTCCATTATTCTATGATTCTGTGACTTTTATGACTAAACATATTATGCTGATCCAGGCTTCCCCAGTCGAGAGCCATTCAGATGTGTTGGACTAAACAATAATACACTATCCAGAGCCAGAATAGCTGCTGAATGGGGATGATAGCATATGTAATACAACACATCTGGAGAACGCCCCATGGAGGAAATCTGTGCTTAGCTCACCAAGATCAAATTCAAAAACAATAAACACAGGTCATTCAATGGTCATTCCAGCAGCACATTATATTGGCAACGGGTATCTGTTTTTAATTCCTTCTTTGGAGGCTCTGTTCCCAAATGTTTTGCCCACCATACTGCTGGTGTCTGCACAGGAAAGATTAAACAGTGTTGTCTTGAGAGGAATAACAAAAAGATGGCTGGAAATCAAAGGATTTCAGACAGCACAGAACATGTTCTGAAAACAAAGTTGCATGATATCAAGCAGCACATGGGCAAAACATCAGTTATCACCAAAGCTGCAAAAAAAATCCATATGTTTTGTCTATGTGGTTCATCTGAACATTGTTTTGGCTCCTGTCCACATGGACTTGCAGGGGCACGTTTTCTTACATTTCTGAGTTTAATTGAAGCATTGAATTGTAGGAGAAAACCACAGCCATTGCCTTTCACTTCTTTTGCCTATGAAGCCATCATACTGCCAGAGATGTAACTATAAACATTCTGCTGGGGGGGGGGGGGGACAAAAAAACAAATGAAATCCCATGATTGTTGTGGGTTTTCCGGGCTGTTTGGCCGTGTTCTTAAGGTTTTTCTTCCTAACGTTTCGCCAGTCTCTGTGGCCGGCATCTTCAGAGGACAGGAGTCAGAACTCCAGAGCACAGACAGAGCACAGACAGAGTTCTGACTCCTGTCCTCTGAAGATGCCGGCCACAGAGACTGGCGAAAGAAACGTTAGGAAGAAAAACCTTAAGAACACGGCCAAACAGCCCGGAAAACCCACAACAACCATCGGATCCTGGCCGTGAAAGCCTTCAAGAATACAAATGAAATCCCAGTTTCATATGTAATCCAAACCTTTAAAAAGACAAAAAGGGGGTTGCAGATATGCTTTGAATGTGTGATTTGATTATGCAAATATAAAGCAACTTACTTTTACTGCACTGTTCTTTTCTAATTGTTGGTTTTGAATTTGTTAAAACTTACTGCAGGTCATTTACCAGCTTTGCTGGGGGTTGCCACCATATTAAATATCTGTGTAAGTTGGTAACTAAGACTACAATTTTATGCATACAGACTTCACATTCTGAATAAGCTCCTTTGAAACTATCATGGCTCTTCTTTCTGAGTATATGTTCAAAGGGTTATTAACAGTAGAGATGAATATCTAAAGCTACCTACCTGGAAGTAAATCCCATCGAATTAAATGGGGTTTCCTTCTCAGTGCATCACAAAGTATCTCTTATGATTTTGCTGGAATATAATGAATGCTAGAATACTTTATTTACACATTGATTGTAAAGAATGAGGAAGAGGAGGAGGAGAATGAGAAAAGAAGAGGAAGAAGGAAGGAGGAGGACTATATTAGGAATCGTGAATGAAAGTTCATAACTCTCAGGGACTTCCCCCACACAAGAAATTAGACCCCTGCCTCAAGATATATACACAAAGTGGTATTATTCATTTCTGAACTAGCTCAGCCTCTCTGGATCTCTCCCATTGCTTCTGCATGTTTCCAGTCATACTATTGCTTATGCTTCAACTTTTACTATTTACCAGTGAGAGTTCCTGTTTTGTGGCTTTTGACTTTTGGAAATCATTGTATGTATCCTGCTCCCATTTTGCCTTAGGGGATTCCTCACCATAGTGTCATCTGCCAAGCACCCAGGGACTCCGAAGGGCCCATTTCCAATCCTGTCAACTCAGCCAGGTGCTCACCTTCCCCCTCACTCATGTATTGCAATAAAATGCCGACAAACTTCTTATGGTAAACAAGTAATACAATTTTAATGAATATTGGCTTAGATATGTTGGTTAGATTGGCAGAGGATAGTGAATGAAAGGATGGCTGAATATTGCAAATCATTCTAATAGGAATGCTACCAACTAGAGAATTTTACAAGCCAGGCAGTGACTGCTAAGCTAAGGTGAACAGTAAATCATTATCATCATCATCTCTGAACTGCAGAGCTGGAAGGGATCCAATGGATCATTGAGTCCAGCCCCTGTCAAGGAGGCATAGTGGGGAATCGAACTCCCAACCTCTAGCTCCATAGCCAGATGCCTAAACCACTGCACTACCCAGCAGTTCAACTGTAATGCTTTGTAATATTGGAGCTTATAAAGTTATAACTTTTGGGGATTCTTTCCAAATAATGCAGAGCTGTTCTACACTTAGATGGCTGCAGTCATTCATACTTTTATAATTTCCAAATTAAATTTGTCTATTTATTCTGCTTATTTATGTTAATGTTACATCCGACTTTTAATATTATAAATTACTTTAAAATGGATTACAATGAGTTTCAGAGAAGAAATATGTCAATAAGTAGTACTATAAAAGTACTACAAAAGTAGTTAGGTTTGTGGCTTAAAGAGGGCAAATAAGGCTTTTATTTTTTGGAATTTTGAAGGAAAAAAAATGGTGTCAGGCAACCTCTTGGCAGAAGACATTCCATATTGTAACAAATTCTTTGCCAGACTCCCTGGAAATGAATGTATAGAGTGGAGTAGAGGTTAAATATGTAGATCGGGGGTGTTTGTGCCCATGCATCCCCTATGCAAATTGTAATTCCTTGTTCAGACGTAATTCCTAAGCATTAATAAAGAGAAAAGGAAACATTTTCCCCTCTTGTCAGTGTTGCAGTTCCCATAGTGTTGTTGTTGAGGGAAGGGAACGGCCTTGTCCACAGAATGATGTTGTCTCCAGTCATTCTGGGATCGTTCAGGGTCACTGTGGTATTTTTTTCCCTTGAAGATTTGAATAAAGCACCTCAGTGTTTACTTCTACACATAGTGCTGGCTGTACTGGAATACATTGGATTGCCCTAGTACCACCTTCCCACACACATGTGGAATTGCTTCCCAATGTCTCAGTTTGCCCTGTTCTCCTACTTCAATCTCTCCTGCCTTCCTTCCTTGTTCTACCTATCCACAGGGTATGGAGGGATGAAGAATAACTAGCGGAAAAACAGCCAAAAGGAAATGTCATCAAATGACACCCATTCATCCACAAAGTGCACAGACCATCATGGAACAATGCAGTACTAGAGTCCAAGTGGCCGCTCCTGCACTGGCGCGAGCACAACAGAACCAAAAGCAAAGTACCCACCACCCAGTTGTGTGCTGCAACAAACAAAAAAACAGAAAGCCTATTGTAACATTATTGACTCTCTTTTTAGCCCTATGTTGTGTGGACACAAAGATGCAGTATGGGATCATGGGTGCAAAAAAACCTGAACAAATGCTCCATATAGATGCACCCCAAGCCTGTTTCTGCTTGGCAGAGATAGGGATGGCATGTAGATCAACCATATATCTGTCTGTCTGTCTGTCTGTAGATTTCTCAGAACGTTTACAAGGCTGTTTGGTGCTTTTTGCATCTAAATCAGGAAATCAAACAGGCACTTCTTGGGGATGTTAGAGGGTCATGCCTGTTTCCTTACCTCATTTATCTGAGCAAGGTACAGTGGTTTTCCAGCCTCCCTTGTGCCATCATTATATTTTGCATGTTTATGACTACAATAATGGAAGGTGGGTTTTTTTATTATCGTGTTTTCCAGATTTTGTTTTTAAAGTGAACTGAAAATAACAGGATGGATTAAATACTGGATAGATTTCCCATATTAAAAAGGTATACTGAAAAGCAGAAACAAAGAAACTAGTAAGCAAACACCTTTTGAGGAAATACGAATGAATCGGGAGTTTAGAAGAAAAATAGCTGTTAACAATTCCAGGAAGAAGCAGGAAGAATGACTGAATGTGGCTATTCTTTTGTGACTCTGTTAATGAATGAAATCTGTTCTCTGACCTGTAATAAACCCAAAGCAAGCAACCATTGTTTTGCAAGACTTTCCCCATTGTGGTTGTACAGCATCTCCCAGTAACCTTTCCTCACTGGTTTCTCCCTCTTTCTCCTTTGGCTCACTGTGCCATCACTACAGGGACTTTGGGACAGAATTCCAAGGTCCCAGCCAGAAGAACATATAAGGAGGGCCCTCAAATGTAGAAGGGGTAGCTTGACAGCCTTGGAAATAAGTGAAATATTACACCATCTAAAGAGCCTCCTCTGTAAGAAAGACTGGACTGTAAAATTACCCAACCAGAAAATCGATTTTGGCAATCAATGTGGAATTATTCATAAATATTTCCAGTATTCTGACATCTGTTTCATTACATTTTCATTCATACCTTCTGTACAAAGCCGAATGGTTTAGTCAAAAACTGTTATGATTCCCACCAATTAGAGGTCAGATCTGCTAGGTAAATGAAAAAGGAACATGCAACACAAGAAGCTAATGTTGGTGCATCCGGCAGAAGAGTGGTTTGTATTTGTTCAGCTGTCAAATTTTTTTATTTTCCTTCTGTTTTACAAAGCCAAATGATATGACCTCTCTTTTTTTTGGCAGATAAAATAAATGGAAATACACTTTTAAGATCCACTGATACATGCTATTGATTTGCTGTACAAAAACCACACAACTTTCTTTAGAGCTTCAATCCCAAAGGAGTAACTGTTGATTCATAACAAAAACTCTTTAGCCCTCATGCAGCATGATGGGACATCTTAGTTCCCTAGAGTCATGTTTTGTTGCGGAATCCACACAGAACTAGACTTACAGAATTAGACCAACATAATCAGGACTTGAACAGTTGCAAACAATATCCTCTTGCCACCTATTCCTTCCTTCCTTCCTTCCTTCCTTCCTTCCTTCCTTCCTTCCTTCCTTCCTTCCTTCCTTCCTTCCTTCCTTCCTTCCTTCCTTCCGACCAAACATGGCTGGGACAACAATGCCCCAATCTGATCTGTTGGGTCTTTTTGCTATTTTTGCTTCTGCCAGTGTGACATGTTGGGACCAAAATTCTCAGTGAACCGTAATGCTGAGATGAAGAAGTGGGGCATAATCCAACTATTGTTAAAAGAGCTGCATTCTTGCAGGGAGGGGACAGGAACTGGAATGCTTGGTAGATTCAGGAAATGCAAGACATGTACATTGAAACCTCCTACTAACTTTAGCCTTAGCTACAATGCTTACTTTACTTATATCCCTCAATGCACTAGAATTCTCATAGGTGCAGAAAATGCCCCACAACTCATCAAATACAGTTTTGTCCTGGTTCATGAGGTTTAATTATGTGGTTTTATTAATGAAGTCATTGGGGAGAACCAGAACAGTGTTATGCCACATTCCACCGTATTCTAGTAATAGGTGCTTTGAGGCTAGTGTCTGTAATCCACATGATATATACACAGCTTGTATTGGGGATTTTTCCTTTCATTTATTTCATTGTTCTATATTTTTTTATGCTACAAGAAACCCACCAGGCCAAAACTGAATGGGAAGTTGCTGTTTTCCAGTGTGCATCTATGAACTATTTTCTTTTGCCGTTGAGAGAGGGTGTGCCATCTGATGGGTCTATGGCAATGTCATGAATGTGAGTGGCCCTCTTTTTCCCCAACCTCTCCTCCTTTTTGACACTCCTGCCATTTGGCTTCTGGTGGCCACTCAAAAACTATACTTTCTGTAATTGCAGGACAATGGAGCTGATACTCAACTCCTGCGCTTAAGGATTTGAGTTTTCCTCAGTTGGGCTTCTCTGCAATGAGGGTGGGGTTTAATTCTAACAAGAGCTATCTCAGTACCAATTATGATTTGCCATGGATTGCTGTATCTGTTAAATTGGAGGTTTATTAACAGGCTGCTAATTTCTGAGAGTTGCATAAAAATGGCATCCTTCCTGAGCCACCGGAGATGTGTGCTATATGCCTGTATGTTCATTGCTGTTTCCCCTCTACTCTCTTTGTTTTTTCTCACCCACAATTTGCCCAGGAACACAGTGAGGATGTACTCGGAACATTGTGTGGGGATGCTGGTATTACAGAGCTTTGACTTTTGGTAAAATTCTTCTAGTTGCACACATGAAGTGCAAGGATTCAGAGAACAGAATAGCTTCAAGTTCCCCAGTTCAGTTTACCCACTTTTCTCATCAACTGGCACTTACAGTCTCAATAACTCATTCTGAAACATTAGTAGTACAAAGAATAAAAACATTCGTTTACTTACAGTTGAACAGATAAAACAGCAAACTTACAAACATGACTGCTCTGAGCAATGGGCCACAACAGACTACTGACTGACAACAGACAATAGAGTGAGGGGAAAGAGTAAAGAAGCAGATCACTCTTTAAATCATAGGAAGGGAAGAAATGATTGGCTACTGTTGGACAGATTGACAGTTACCCCAGCCCAGAAAGTTCCCTCCCAGCTAAACCTGCAAAACGCAGCATGTGAGGCTGCAAAAACCCTCCAACAGTTGAGTGACCCCATAAAAGGGTATCTGCTTGAAGAATGACAAAGGCCATGCACTTGCATGATGTGATGCGCCCCTCATGTGTCCCCAGGTTGTTTCACGAGCCTGAGGCCCAGGGCACGTTCTCTCCTTTCTGCTGCCACCAGTTGACCTCTGTCAACACCCTTTAATTAGAAAGATGGAGGTCCAAGCTGAGTATAAAGTTGAACAACACAGGTTTATTGATTACAGTTTGCTTAAACAGGTTCTTCACAGACTTTAATGTATTTATTTGACTTGTTTCACTCTTAACTCTCTTAGTTCTCTATAAGTTCCACACTCTTAACTCCTAACTCTGCCACACTACCTAACTACCACAGACTAACATCTACTTCAGACTCTCATCTCTGACTCTCACTGACTGAACTCCCCAGACTCTGACTCACCCCTCCCTTCTAGTTTCTCTGGCTCTGCCTCCCAAGAGCTCCCATTGGTACATGCAAATAATCTCCTACATGAGCCAAAGCAGGGTGATCACCACAGTCCTCCTCCCATAATAAATTTGTTTTATGAGGGGAAACTTAGCAGTTTGCCCTCATAAACAAACATCTAAGTACATGCAAAAATAACAATACATTACCAGTACTTACACATACCTTATAATACAATTTTCTCTCTATTACTATGTTTACCAAATCAAACCTACCACTTTAAACATTTAAAACAACTAATACAATTATAAACATTTGTATTTAACATTACATTTTCCTAATCATTAGGTCTTCAGGATAAAGCATCTGCAACCATGTTCAAGGACCCTTTGACACTCCTGATTTCGAAATCAAAGTCCTGTAGGATTAAGGCCCATCTGGTCAGTTTACTGCTGTTTGATTGCATAGTTCTTATCCATTTCAAAGGTGAGTGATCTGTGCAGAGAATGAACCTCCTACCCCATATGTAGGGCTTTAGTTTCTGCAATGTCCAGACAATGGCTAAGCATTCTCTCTTGATGGTCGATAAATGTCTTTCGCTGGGTAGGAGCTTTTTGCTCACATACGTTACTGGATGTAATGCCCCGCTGTCATCTGACTGGCACAGCACGGCTCCAAGTCCAACGTTGGATGCATTAGTGTAGATGGTAAATTCCTTGTCGAAGTTCGGTGCTATCAAAACAGGTCTCGAGGTCAACGCAGTCTTAAGTTGATTGAAGGCCTCCTGGCACTCCAGAGTCCACAAGATGGTCTCCACTTGCTTCTTTTTGGACAGGTCTGATAAAGGTGCCGCTATTTCACTAAAGTTGGGCACAAAACACTTATAATATCCAACTAGTCCTAGGAAAGCTCGGATTTTCTTTTTGGAATTTGGGATGGGCCATGTATCAATAGCCTCTATTTTTCCATCTAGGGGCTTGATCGTCCCTCCCCCGACTAAATGTCCTAGGTACTTTATTTCAGAGTTACCAATTTGACATTGGGCTGCTTTTATTGTCAAACTGGCACTCAGTATTCTTTGCATCACTAATTCTAGGTGGGACTTATGTTCTTCCCAGGTCCAGCTAAAGATACCTTTGTCATCCATATAGGCCATGGTGAAATCTCTCAGGCCATATAGGGTTTTATTCACCAGCCATTGAACTGTGGCTGGGGCATTCTTGAGGGTAATTCTGGTTTGTTTGAAAATACCGCTTTATATTTTTGCAGAAGACAGGTCATCTCTTCTTTTTGTTCTTGGGACAGAGCAGGGCTAAGGACCACATCCTCAGGGTTATTTTTAGACTCTTCCCTGCCTTCCCAACATATTAACTTTTGGTTTTCCTCTGGGATTTCCTTTACAGAAAACAAAACTAGTTTTTCTTTCCTGTAATATGGTTTGATCATATTGATATGAACTACCTTGCGGTTTTCATCTCCTCTCTGGAGAATGTAATTGACCTCACTCGCTTTGGAGAACATGGTGTATGGTCCTTCCCATGCTAATTGAAGCTTATTCCCTTTTAGAGGTCTTAGCATTAGTACATCATCTCCAGGATTGAATGTTCTTTCTCTGGCTTTTTGGTCATACCAGGTTTTCTGCTTAGTTTGGGAACCCTTTAAATTTTCCCCTGCTATTTCTAGAGACCTCTGTAAGGTAGATATCAGATGGTCTAAGTATTCTACCACAGAAACTGGGTCCATTTCTTTGTAATCCTCCCAGTTCTGATGTAACAGTTCTAGCGGTCCACGTACCTTTCTGCCAAATAAAAGTTCAAATGGGCTGAACCCGGTGCTTTCTTGGGGGACCGCTCTGTACGCATAGAGTAGGGATTGTAATTTATGGTCCCAATCATTAGGGTTTTCGGCCACATGTGCCTTTATCATCCTCATTAAAGTCCCATTGAACTTTTCTATTAGCCCATTCGTATGTGGGTGGTAAGGGGACGATGGTATATGAGATATGCCACATCGTTGCTACAGCCTTTTCATTAACTTATATGTAAAGGAGGTTCCTAGATCAGTGACTATTTTGGATGCAAAACTCATTTGACACATGTAACTGATCAAAGCATCCACCACTGTCTCAGTCTCGATGTTACGTAAAGGTACTGCTTCGGGGTATCTAGTGGCAAAGTCCATAATAGAAAGAATGTACTTGTTTCCCCCTCTGGTGTCTCTAAGTAAGGGTCCTACTATATCTAAACTTAGGCATTGGATTGGGGTTGAAATTACAGGTAATGGGCACAACTTAGCCTTTGTTTTGTCATTTCCGGTGCCTCTCCTTTGGCAGGTATCACACATCTGGCAGAATTGCCTAATTTGCTGACCCATCCCCGGCCAATAAAAGTTTTGGGCAACCCTTTGTTTCATGTGGGAGACCCCCATGTGTGCCCCAAACACATCTTTATGAGCTTTGTCTAAGATCTTCTCCTGATATTTCATAGGGACAATTAGCTGTTTGTGGGGTCCTCCCCCTCTATGACATGCCTTTAAAACCTCTCTATATAATAAACCGTTTCCCACACAATACCTCTCTGGGTATTCAGGGGTCAGTGCAATGGGATTCTCATTAGCTTTTCTAAAACAATCATTTAAAGTAATATCTTCATTCTGCTCCTTAATAAAGGAGGAACTATTAGGATTTTTCATTAGAACTAACTCAGCTGTCTCTCTCATTTTAGGCTGTTCCTCTAAAGTGGGTTTTTCAACAAGGGTTTCAGCACTTCCCTCAGAGGCTTCATTTTGTCTCCCCTATGAGCGGATTACTATCAAAACACTCTGTACATGCTTGGCTAGATCTAACCCAATCAGACAAGGAACAGGAATTTGGTCTGACACTGCTACTTTCCATATACCAGACCACCCCTTATAGTTCACAGAGGTTTTGGCTATAGCTGAGACCACCAAATCAAAACCTATCCCTTTAACAGAGACCTTCTCACGTTCTAACATGTCTTCCTTAGGGATTAAGTCAGGGTGGCAAATAGTTATCTGAGAGCATGAATCTTTAAGGCTAAGATATTTTACGCCATTGATACAAATCTTTTCTGCCGAGTTTTCTAATAAAATAGGATTACACTGGATTAGGAAACATTGTAACACTCTCACTTCAGGAAGGTCTGGGCTCTCTGCCAAGTCCATTTCCTTAGCAACCGTGCTGAGGCAGGAAGAGGACTCAGCTTCAACTGCCGATTGCTGCACTTTATTATGCTGCACGCAGAATACCCTTTTAGGCTGACTGGAATTTCCACCTTTATGCTGATTAAAATCCCTATTCTTTTGAGTTTCACACTGCACTCAAAAATGACCTTTCTCACCACAAGCATAACACTGTTTACTGGTTTTAGGTTCAGTATAAAGGGCCTTGTTAACCTTTCCCTCAGAACTATTAGGTTTCAGGTGACTGTGCTCTGTGGATGAGGGCTTGTCTCTAAAATGGCTTCCAGTAGCTTGGGTGCTTCTGAGGTAATCTCTACTGGGTGGGGGCCCTCTCCTCCTGTCGTCCCACACTTTTCTACCAATTTTTACCTCAGAGAATCGAGGATCCTTGATCTCACTAATGGAATCAGCATATTCAGATGCCTGTAACACATTTTTAGGATCCTTGTCCTTGACCAGATAACGCAATTCCCCTGGCAAAATGGAATAAAACTGTTCTAATCCAATCACATTTTTCATTTGTTCTAAGGTAGAGATTTATTCCTGTCCCAACCATTAATTAAGAAGCTACGTCAAACATGCTCCAAGTTGGGTAAAAGACTCCTCAGGCTTCTTTGAAATGGATCTAAATTTCTTTCTGAGGTGTTCTGAATTAATTCCAAATCTGGAATACACCATTTTTCTATATGCCTCAAAATCTCTAGCTTGCTCCAGAGGCATCTGAGAATAAAGCTCAGCTAACACCCCACTTATTTGTGATCTCAAAATTATCATCCTCTCATAATCTGTTACCTCAAAGTCCCAACAAGCTCTCTCAAATGAAATTAGGAAAGATTCAGGACAATCCCCTTTCCTATATTGAGGAAATTTCTTTAGGTCGATTTTTGAGAGATTTTCCTCACTGGAATTATTATTACTATTATTATTATTATTTTGAGTAGCTAATTCCAGTTTCTTCATCTCTATTTGAAATTGCATTTCCTTTTCTCTTAATTCCATTTGTCTGGCTTCAGCACTGTCTCTCTCCTTAATCTCTAATTCCTTGAGCTCTAGTTCCTTAGCTTTCTCTTCAGCCCTGGCTTTAATTTCTAGTTCCTTGAGTTTGTATTCTCGTTCCAACTTCCATTTTTCAAAATCTTGGGAGCTTTGAATATTTTCTCCCTTTGAGGCAATCACCACAGTTCCCTCAGTTTCTTCCTCAATCTGAATTTGAGGGCTTCCATCCCCCTCAGCCTCCTGAGGTTCAACTCCCTCCATAACTGATTTCTTTGTTCTTTTGGGTGGCATGTTAGAGTTAAAGTGTACTTTATTATACAATTTTTTAAAGGACCTCTCTTTCAGCTGTTTTTCCCCAGTAAGTATGTTGCGCTATACCCAGCAGCTCTGCCTGGCTGCTCTCCAGCTCTCAACTTCAGTTACTAAGTTTTTCTGTCTGAGCAATTTCTGCCTCTAGACAGCAGAATAATTTTCTTTTTAGCTTTTTATTTTCCTATCACCTCAGATCTGTTCTGACTCTGGCTTCCACTCTTATCCACTACTGCTCCCTTTCTCTCAGAGCCTTGGATTTTGAGTTAGCCCACTGGTCTCTCAAATCCTGAGGTAAAAGAAGTTTTCTTTAGAGTCGGTTCCCTATCTTAAGTTCCCCTAGAACTAGGTTCACTAAGCTTTCCCACAAAAGCTCTAGCACGTCACCCAATTCTTCACCACAGATCTCTAACTAAAAAGGTACCCACGACTCCAGAAAATTCACTTTTAAACTTTGGCTTCACTGGATTATTTCGTATCCTGCCGCTGTGCACCAATTGTGACGCGCCCCTCGCGTGTCCCCAGGTTGTTTCACTAGCCTGAGGCCCAGGGCACGTTCTCTCCTTTCTGCTGCCACCAGTTGACCTCTGTCAACACCCTTTAATTAGAAAGATGGAGGTCCAAGCTGAGTATAAAGTTGAACAACACAGGTTTATTGATTACAGTTTGCTTAAACAGGTTCTTCACAGACTTTAATGTATTCATTAGATTAGTAATAACTTGTTTCACTCTTAACTCTCTTAGTTCTCTATAAGCTCTACACTCTTAACTCCTAACTCTGTCACACTACCTACCACAGACTAACATCTACTTCAGACTCTCATCTCTGACTCTCACTGACTGAACTCCCCAGACTCTGACTCACCCCTCCCTTCTAGTTTCTCTGGCTCCGCCTCCCAAGAGCTCCCATTGGTACATGCAAATAATCTCCTACATGAGCCAAAGCAGGGTGATCACCATACATGGAAAAAGGGGGATGATGGAATGTATTGTGGAAGGAAGGTGGCAGGAGTTATAGAAAGATGGAAAATTATTAGGAAGTAGGTTTTGATTGAGCTACAGATATGAACCAAATTTATTGAACTCAGATGGACACAATAGAAAAGCCTTTTTTGGATTACCCCATTACAATTTTGTGAAACACATAGCCCAGGTTCTCAGATGTAATCAAACTCTCTCTAGATGGGATATATTCCTTGTGGTGTCTTATCCCATGACTTCAAGACAGAAAGGAATGTGATGGCATGCCATATTTCCTTGGAAAAGAATTCCTTCCACCCTTTATTACCACTGGCTAAGTGTTAATGGAATAACTATTTGCAAGGAGAACCTAGATATTTATTAAAGAGCAGTTGATAGCTCATGCAAACATTCAGAAACTACAAAAAAATTGTAGGAAGAGGTTCTCAAAGTTTTCCCTTCTGGGAAATATTTACAATTTTCAGCTAGGAATGGAATTAACACTAACAGTGGTCAAGTGAGCTATGGATGTAGGCTGGGCCAAGCCCACATTCCAGTAGTAACCTGCCCATGTCCAAATGCTGCTTCAGAAATAAGACATTTTAGCTGTTATCAGAAGCTCTTGGTAAGAGAATGTGGAGTTTGTATCTCATTCAGTATTCATTATCCAAATTTACTGACCATTAAGCGTGATCTCAATAAATGCCATAGGTTGTTGCCAACAAGTACTATTACAGGACAACAAACCACTGATTGTGCAAGTACATTTTTGTCTGATGACATCTCTTCCAGATGACACCACCTGTTCATACATTTTAAACACTTTTCTCCATAATTGGATTAGAATCCTTTTATATAGCTCTTTCAATACATGATCATGACTATGGCCTGATTTTTAATATTGGATGTTTGATGCGGACAGTTTACTGCTGGAACTTGGGCTTGGCCTGGCCTACACCCATATCTCACTTGACCACTGTTAGTGCTCAGTTTTCTCCTACATTCATAAGGAAACTTGAAAACAGTACCCTACTCAGATGTTTGCTGTTTTTAATAATAGTGCCTCTTCCCATAATGGAAACACGGTTAAGCCTACAGATAGGTTTACAAAAGTGTTTGTTATAACTCTAGTTTTCAAAGGAAAAAAGTCAAGGGAAAAAATACCATTTGCTGCTCCCCCAAAAGTATTTTCTTCCATAGAATTGTGTTTCCCCATCACGTTCTTATTTTTTTGTTTTCTCTAGTTATCCTGTTTTGAGGTTTTTGATCGAAAATAATAGTCAAACAATCAGAAATTGAACAAAGCATTCCTTCAGAATTCACTTTTAACAAGTTGGTTATTTTTTCCCCCCAAGAAAGAATGCTATCCTCTGTACAGGTGTGACTACTGTAATGTATGGTGTCCCTTCCTTGTGTTTAGACATTATACAGTGACTAGGCTGAAAACAGAAGGACACTTTCTTATATCTGAATCATGTTGAAAGCCTGTTTTACTCTGTGTTTAGGTTTTCTTCACAGAGCTATTTATTTACTGTACTTAGCAGAGCTGTTTTGATTATCTACTGCATTTTTGGATTGATCATAAGACTTACAGAGAACATCACAACACAATGATCTCCAGAGGCTACTTTGTCCTCAGATCATCAGGTCTCCTCAGGGTTGTAGGGTTCATGCCATTGTTCCCTGAAAATAAATGAGAAACTGCAAATGAAAGAGTAAAAGGTTTCTGTCAACAGAAAGGAAAAACATTAAAAAAAATGAAGGTGAACTTCATGAACGTTCAGTTATAACAGTATTTATCCATAATGGGTTCTGAAGTCTTAGTGTGCATGTGCACATGCATGCATACACACACATTTAATTTTTAAAAAATATAAATTTATCTTGTTTGTATTATGTGCCGTCAAGTCGGAACTGACCTACGGTGACCCTAATAAGACTTTCAAGTTAAGTGGAATATTTAAGGAGTGGTTTTACCAGTTCCATCCCCCTGTGAGTTTCCATGGCTCAGCAGGGATTTGAAATCAGGCCTCCTCATCCGTCCCTCTATTCACTATACCACACTAGGTATCAAGTTTATCTTAAGGCCACCTTTAATGGCAGAATGCATTCCCGGCAGCTTACATACTACTGTCTGATACAATAAATAAAACAACACAAATCAATACATGCCAACAGTAGTAAACATCCAGCCCAGAAAATATTAACTGCAGCTAAAAATATCAACTTCGAGCAAACCCAAGAGAAAGCCAAAGAAAGCAGATGAGCCTATAGGGCTTTTGTAAAAGTTTTCTGTGGTGCTATGATGGCTGAGACCATCCAACATTCACAGGCTGACTGGATTGACAGTTGAATCTTACTTCATCCACACAGGTGATAGGATAGTAGGCAGTAGGCTAGTTTAAAAGTCCTGTATCAGATCAAGTCACACAGAGACCTCATTTGCTGATTCTGTGTCTATTTTATAATACACCGTATAATTGCAGCCTTGTAGTAAAAGTAATAGAACTGGATGACTTGGCTATATTTTTGGCATGTCTCTGTCTCTGTCTCTGTCTTTCTCTATCTCTATCTCTCTCTCTCTCTGTGTGTGTGTGTGTGTGTGTGAGAGAGAGAGAGAGAGAGAGAGAGAGAGAGAGAGAGAGAGAGAGAGAGGAGGGCAAGGCCACACCTGCCCCTGTCAGGAGTCCATCAAGCTCCAGCCCAGGAACCCTGAGGTGCCTCCACTGAAGGTAGAGGCCAAGAGAGAGGGACAGAAAAGGATGCCCATTTCATGTGGGTAGCAATAAAAATGGAGGCAGCCAATAGGCTAATGTATACCTGGTGGGAAATGTTTCCCAACAAAAGAGGAGGAGGAGAAGGAACCAGAGAGAGAGAGAGACAGAAGACAAAGAAATAGGAGGGCAGATGAGGGAGAAGATCTAGGCTAGGGAGGAAAAGGAAGAGAAAAGGGGGACTGAGGAAGTAGAGATAAAGAAAGAGGAAGAAGGGATAGAGACCCAGATAGAAGGAGGATGGGAGGAAGACAAATGTGACAATGCTCAGAAAGAGCAGTCTAAGTCCTACTGGGCCGAGGATCTGAGGAGAGAAGTCAGGAGGGCCCAACAAGTGGGTTCTATGCCTGATAAAAGTTAGCACAAAAAGAAAAATCAGAGACCAGCCAAGAAAGACAATATATCAAGAGAGAAGAAATACCCAGCCAAGCCCTCCAAACAGGGTCCATATTCACTGCTCCTGGTCTGTTGCTGCACTGGGTATACCAGCCCTCCCTGCAAGGCATGGAAGGAAGGCTGGAAAGCCTGGGACTGAGGACTAAGAATTGGGTGAAGGGTGACAACCCATCCACAAGAAAAGAGTCTACTTTGTGAGCAGAACAAAGGACTCTAGGAGTCTGTTTAAAGACTTTGCCCCAGCGAATGCCCCTGGAGAAACAGTTTGTGTATTCGTTAATCCTGTTTTGAATGTCTCATCTTTTCAGTCTCATGTTGGCAATGAGATCTCTAGAAGAGGCTGGAGAACCTTTGGATTGCTCTTCTGCTGTGCTACTGTGACCAGAATTTCAAATTCTAAATTCATTACATCCCTAGTAGACACTCATCATTGATGGAGAGCTTCTAGCCTTACAGTAGTTTATCTTGAAATCAACTATGGACTGGACAGGCCTTCAAACACGTAATACTTTCTGGACAAAGGACTACCCTCTCCAAGCTAAGACACATGGGCAGCCTTTAGCTCTCCAATGTTATGCATGATTAGCTAACAACAGATTGTATTCTTTCCCATGGCTCTGCTGCACGTCTGGAGTTGGACAGTTGTTTTGCAGAATGGCATTTGAACCTTCATTAACACCACTCTACGTTCTTTAACTGCCTGAAGCAAACAAACACCACAGTGGCTCCTGCATCTTCCAAGGGCCAAACAACAATTATTTATCTTGGTCCTGCAGTTGTCATGAGACAAGATAAGGCCATACTGCAAGCAGCCACTGGAGAAAAGGCAAGGCAGGGAAGAAAACAGCAAGGGGAGAGAGAACAGCCAGGCATGGAAAATTAAGAAGAAAGCAGCACAATGCCTAGTGGCTAATTAGGAACAGTGGAAATCAGAATCAACAGTTTCAAATACTGAAAGGGACATTTCTCTTTGTATTTTCCCCCCTCACTCCCTTCTTTAGTTAGAGCTCTTGGCCCTGGCTTGAAGTAAACAATCATCACCAAGACAGAATCATTTCCATTTTCTCATGTACTTTTCGAGCAGCCAGACTGTGTGGTGAAGATTGGAATGGGTGGAGCTTGGGCCCTCCATTTTGTGACATGATGGGAGCTTTATTTTACTCTAGCCACTAGGGCAGATGGGGAAAGGGCATTGCCAGCTTGTCTTCTTGGCCTTCAAAGCTCTTTATCTTATGCCCCTCAGGTAGGAGGGATGTATTTTCTTCACAAAGGGATAGGTTGAGACAAACTGGTCTCTCTGGTTTCTCTTCTATACCCTTAAGTGGCAAGGCTGGATGAAGAAACACCAAGGCCCTAAGCAATGTGATGTTTACAAATACCCATAGTGTTGCTGGGATCCATTTTGGTGTTATTTATTTATTTTGTATTTAGAGGACTACCATAACCTGAGGTCCTAAATTTCTGTAGCTTCCAAATAAATCTGGAAGTGATAAGAGGATAAAGATGCCATAAGGATGTTTCCTTGAAATGTGGGGCCAAATCAGACAAGAGGCAGGGTCAGCACTGCTATGAGGGAAGGGACAGAACCGGCCTTACTAGTACATGGAGTGAGGCAGTTGCCACAGACAGCAAATACTGGAAGACAGCAGTGGCAGCTTTCTGATTATTACTCCTGCACTCCGGCACAAAGGCTGGAATCCAGTTGACACAATTATGCAATGTGAATGGTGATGATGTCATCATTCAGTGGCATTAATCTATACTTTAATTAAATTTAAAACTTCCTATCCCCCTCTTCTGGTTCTGAGACTTATTATGGGTCCCTTTTGCCCTGAGGAAGCCTTTGGGAGCCTTCGGATGCAGGGAGACTTTAATATTGGAAAATCACTGCAGGCAGCCCTGCCGCTGTATTGGGACCACTGCCGGCAATGCAGCAGTGATGTCTCAACATTAAAGGCTCTCCCCGTGAACCCAAGACTCCCAATGGCTTCCCAAGGGCAAAAGGGATTCCTAGAAAGCCTAGGAAAATGAGAGGGAAAGGATGATTTAAATTAAATTAAATTAAATTAAATTAAATATTAACATTGCTGGGTGATGATGCCATCACCATTTACACCCAGGGGAGTTTTACAATAGGATTTCAACCAGTTTGTCATGGGCTCCTTCAACTAATCAGATGCCCTAGGTTTCTTTAAAATGTTCCCCCGCCGTCAATAGGATTGGGAGTGTCATCTTGTCTTTTGCATCAGGTAGCAAAATTTATCTGGCAAAGCTTGGGTGATAAATAAAGGCTCAAAATGATGCCTGAATTATGACACACACACCCCGAGGGTTGGCCATATTGGTGGGAGCAGGTGTTATTTGGGTTTCATATCAGGCACCCAAATGTCAGCTAACTGTGTTAGCAGGTCTTCCAGCACCTGTTGGTTTTACTAACAGCTGTTCATATGACCCTTCCAATAAGGAGAGTGAGGTGACGATGGGCCTGACCACGCCTAGCAAAAGAATCCCAGTGTAGCAGATACCCCAGATGTCACCTGTCCGTCACTATGGAACCTTGGCAGAAGAACCAATGAAGAAGACGGAAGGCGGAGTCAGAGAAGAAGGAGGGGTACAAAAGAGAGAGATTGACTAGAGATCAGAGATTTTGAAGGAGATTGATTTGAGATTTGAATGATTGGAAAGTGAGAGGGAAGTGCTGGAAGGGTTAGAAAGCTGAGCTGTGGGAGTGGAAATAGAATCAGTAGTGTCAGAGCAAGACAGAAAGAACTAACAGAAAGATCTAATTGAACTGAATATTACTTAATACCTGTGATTTGCTTCCTGTGAATGAATATACTATTTCCAACTGATTATCTACCCCACCCTGTATAATAAACTGATTGTGTTTAGCAGCATTAGTGTCCAGCAGTTGATTGATGTTATGAAGTAATAACATCTGGTGGCAGCGTGAGAAGGAGGAAAGAGCGTGAGCTTTTGTGAGGGCCAAATAAATAGGGACTACAAAAGTGAGACCACGACACCCAGTTATACCAATATGACCATTTTTTAGATCATTTCATAAATTTCTGAGCACATGATGCATGGCCAAGATCAACTCATTTTCCCGGTCAGTGGATTATTTCTGGTTTATTTCTCCCTTGCAGGGAGGGTTGCTTTATTTTGTACTGATGATGAATCACTTCATTCCTTATTCTTTTGGCCTGTGTGAATGTTGTTCAGGTTTCTGGGCGCTGTAGCCACTTCATGGCCACTGCACTTGTATCCTTTTAAAAAAAAACTTTAAAAGGTATATCAACAAATTGGTATTACGATTCAGATTTCAAAAGGTAAATGATATGCAGGGAGAAAGAAAGGGAAAAGGGGAGGAGGAGAGAAGCCCCGCCAAGAACTGAGAGGGAAATATGCAGGGAAGAAGGAAGGGAAAGGGGGAGGAGGAAAGAAACCTCCAACCACTATATTTCTGTATCGATATACCAGCTTTGGTAATGTTTTTTTTTTCTTGAAAAGTTCAAGGGGGGGGGGCTGATTGCCCCAAGAAACAGTAGAGAATCAAATGAATCAAAACAAAATTAAAGAGCAGTGTAGCCTGCTATAACAGTTCAAATAGACAATGTAAATACTCCTGATTGTATATATACCACATGACCGAGAAAATAAATGTATCAGTACAACAGAGGTATGGAAAGAATCAGTATAACTGGGGTTCTTTGAGCAGGTGTGATTTGGTAACACAGCAATTGCTGAAGGCAGGGGAAAATTCCAAACCATTGATCCTCTGCTTCTTGACAGAGGACACTGGCTCTCCTAAACCAGTCGCCTGGTTCAGGAATGGTGGAGGACACTCTCTTATTGAGAGTACTGAAGATTCAACTGCCAGTGACATCTCAACCATTCAGTTGTCATCTTGCTCATCACTTTAGGCAGAATGGTCTCGCTGCTCAGAGACCATTGGTAATGGTGCGGCTAAAAAAATCTTATAAATAAATAAATAAATAAATAAATAAATAAATATTTTGTTAGGTCAATTTTGGCTCAATGAGTCCACATTCACAGGCTACTGGTTGCCCACTTTGGCCTAACTGGACAGGAATTAAGGGATGCTTTCTCTTTCCAACTTATTGACAATATATGGAAAATTGAGGGTAGGAAGGAGAGATTTCACTTAGTTCATGCTGGGAACACTGGAGCAAGAGGTCTCCAGAAAGACTTTTGTTCACTGCCAGCCACCTGACAACTGCCTTTAAAATGTGCTAGTTTGATATTTTACAGAAAGGAAGGCATAAATATACGTATGAGCAGAGAGAAGCTGAAGAAAGATCTACTTTGGGGTGTTGTCAGCTTTGTGGCTATCCACTTTTTAAAATTAATTAATTAATTAATTTGTTTGTTTGTTTATTTATTTATGCTTTTGATTTCTAGTTTTGTATCACTGCTGGAAAATAAACCAGAGTAATAAGAAGATAGGCATGTTTTTTGGAAATAAGCCCAGGAAGGCCTCTTGAGCATGTGTTCTCTCTGATGTGCAGCTAGGCTGACAAGCGTACTTCCCACTTCCCCCCAATCCTATTCCCTGACATTTGCTGAAGTTGTAGGAGATGTTTAATCCATCTTCAAGTTCTTGCTCAGTTCACTGCATGACCCAGAGCTAATCCTGAGAGACGTTTTCTTAAACCCCACTTCCTTTTCCCTCCTCCCTTATAACAGGTCAGGACAATTCTCTGTCTTTCCTAGCATCCGAGATAGAAAAGACACATTGTGAGATTACAGACTCCAGACCTACTTGCCTAACACAGCCATTGGCCATGCTGGCTGGGGGATTCTGGCCTTTGTCTTCCAAAAGGAAGCTTTTCCTAGCTGCAGCCAGTTCTATTTACTCTGAGTAGCAGCAGCTCTCCAAGCTTCAGTCTACATTCTTGTCCTGCTACCTGAGATTTTTTTTAAATCGCTAGTACCAAGGTTTACACCTAGGACTTTTTGTACATAGCGCCTGCACTTTATTACTGCTATGTACACAGGGACTTTCCCAAGCATCTTCTTAATACTTCCTTCTGCTCAAGCTCCCTCTGAACGGAGACATTGCTCCTTCTAGCATCTTTAAATCATTCTCTCTCATTCTTCCTAACTGTGTTGCTGTGCATCCTGGCATTTACCAACCTGTAGTGGCAGGAATAACTGGGGAAGTACACTTGTAAAAAGAGAGAACATTTCAAGGTTTTCCCCCCCCCCCCTGGGGTGAAGGGAGGAATTGGCTGGCTAGTTAGCTCAGTGAGTAAAGTATCTGGCTGCAGAACCAGAGGTTGGGAATTTGATTCTGCACTGTGCCTCCTGAGAGAAGAGCCAGCCTGTGTGGCCTTGGGCAAGCTGCACAATTCCAGGACACCCCCAGACGAAGGGAATGGTAAACCGCTTCTGAGTACTTTTTACCTAGAAAACCCTGGAAACAGTTGCCATAAATCAGAATTGACATATGTTATGTTGAAGGGAGGAATAGGTGTGTGGGGGGGGGGCAGTATTTTCCAATATTTTATGGGCTTTTTCATCTACCTATTTCTGTGGGCTTATCCCCCACCCCCCATATGATGTTGTTTACAACGTACTCAGGCCAAATGACTGGATCTGCTCATGATCAGCACTAATGTTGTGTAGTCAATGGAACAAATGTCGAAAGGAACAGTGAGGAACATGGCAAAAACAGTGGGATAAATACCTGCCTAGGCACTTACTTAGAGACTACAGTTTCCAGAATTTCACTACCAGCCTGGTTACCAACATAGTCCTCAGAAATCTGCAATACCACCTGTTTCTGACCATACTAGGTATTAATGATAAGCACAGACTTCCTTGTGTTTCAAAAGAGCTGTTCTAAATTGGAAGCACTTAGAGATCAGGAGCACCTCCATTCAGCCGAACAGTTTGTATTACTTCAAAATGCAGACTATAAGCAAAGGCAAGATCTGACATTTGGGTCAGTGCTGTGCGGTGTAGATAGCTGAGCAAATAATCTGCCTGAGATGTGGCATGTGAACAGCTTGTGGTTAGTTTGTCTTGTTTTGTTTTGTCTTACTATTATTGTAAAAAAAAAGGATGGCTCACCATTTGATGTTGATCAGGAAACATCTTCAGAACATGTACGTCAGCGTATTTGTAGCTCTCCAACTGTTTCACTTATGCATGTGCTATTCATGGGCCATGACGTCAACCGGGGAAGGTGAGAGGACCAGAAAGCTTTCATACAAGTTCCAGCATTAACCATTGATTTGCACAGTGATGAAGGGAGGTTACGTGATCAAGGCAAATTAAGTGATCTGATATATGACCCATTTTTCCCTACTAGTATTCCCTAATGAATCTATCACAGTTCTCATGACAACTAATTTAGTACTTCTCCAGTTGTGACGCAGTAGAAGCATATACATTTTGTTCCTGGTGGCCAAACTATGTTCTTAATATCTAATGCGCTTCATCATTTTAATCTTTTGTTCCACAATCCTGATCCTCCTCTTTGTCATTTTCAATATATTTTATTAAGGAAATGCCTGCAGTTATTAGGCACCCTACAATATAATGTAAAAATCACAAAGACTCTACTTACAGAGCACACTTAAAATTGGACCCCCTCTTCCCCATATTTAATATTGTCTTCTGTTTGGACATGCAGTACGTCAGAGTTGACAAATGTGTCACTCTCTTTATCTGATCACAAGAAGTCATTATGCTGATAGTAAATCCTAACATGTATTATGATTAACGTATATAAAAATGAAGTACAACCAACAATTGTTACTACAAAGTGGATATAATGATGATGATGAAGACATTTCTTCTTCAAAATAATTAGCAAATCATGCCAATATAATTTAATGGTGCCGTTTGTTTTTGTTTTGCTTTGTTTCAGGTTTTAGATTTAATTAAAATATCATTGTTTTGTCACTGAATGTCCAATATTGTGGGTGCCATTTCAATCCTCTTCAAGTTCATTCCAGATAAAAATCTCAAAACCCAGCTATGAAAAATGCAGAGCCCTTCAGCACAGACTCAATTTTATAATGGTCTTTCACTAAACATTAACAGTTCAGCATTTCAGATATAATGACACTTAACTCACTATGGTTTTTGGTAGGACATATAGCTTGGCTGTGTTTATAGCTGGTAAAGTTTCAAACTTGTTCCTATTGCCGATTAAAAATGCATCAGCATAATGTATTGTGCATCTCAGGTGCTATTTGCCTTTGATACAGCTAAGGGTTGCAGCAAACTGGTTATAACTAGATGTCATGTGAAGAACATGACTCACTAGCCATTAATTAAACTTGCTAATCACATGCCAAGCTTTAATGGATAGAACTGGCTGCTACCTGGATATTTGATGTATCTATAACCTGCACCTGTAAATGTGACTCACTTGTCACGTGATCTTGAAAGACCATCTGGCAAGGGAGTGGAACAAAGGGACAAACAGAAGGAGGACAAGAAAAGAACGCTGATAGGGAAACAAAAATGGTGTGCGTAAAAAGATGTACTGTACATCCTGTGTTCATTTTGTAAATAGTGAGGACTTGGAACAGAAGCAAAACAGAGTGCTCACAGAGACTTCCTTGTCGTCAACAATTCTTACTACAAAATTGATCACACATACGGCAACAAGAACTGGAGAACTCATCATATGTCACCCCCTTCAAGAGAAGGGTAAAAACAAGTACCTCTGCCCCCTCACATTTTAATGCCATTCATGCTTTGTGCAAGTGACTTTGTGAAAGTAACTGCATTTATCATGTATACACTGATAGGCACAGCATGAAGAACAATATAGTGCAAAGCAAAGAAATGTGTTTGTTAATGTGTACTGGATGTATGCGTAGGAAATCTCCTACACACAATGAACAGTGTTTTTGTAGATGCTGGAGAAGAAGCGGAAATGGGGTGACGCTTTGTGTCCACTTTGCCCCTTAGCCAGGCCCAGACTGAACTGGGAAGAAAAACAGTAACCCCAGTCCTGATGTGCTTGCTTTTTTTTAAGCATGCACCACAGGTGACCTACAAGGTACAGGTGACTTGCTAGGCCCACACATCATACATAGAATTCAACATATGCTTGGCATGGGTACTATGCTTGTGTGGCCACCAAAAACATCTCTGAACTTGAATTCTTGTGGTGAAAGAGATTCCTCACCTCCATCCCCAGACTCAAATCCATTCTGCTTACTCTCAGATGCAATTGGTGGTCCTTCGTCTCTTCACTACTGTTGAAATAAGGTTCTTTTGCCAGTCTCTTCAGATTTTATATAGGGGTCTGGGAGCCCAGGGGGAAGTACCATCTTATCTTTGCTTCAGGTAGCAAAAAAGGTTTTGAGGCAGCTCTGCTCTTTTTGAAGGAAACATTTGAAAAATAATGTAAGACCTGGATTTATCTATTTTTGTAGGATTTATTCCAGTTTCAGATGACAGAATGGTTACTGAGAATCATCACTGGACCTGGGCAACAGTTGCAGTCAATATATTCAAAGCATCTACATTATTAAATGCACGCCAGTGGCACTCACTCATAGTTTCTTCATCACATGTACCCTGGGAGTCCTAAGGTTTTACTGGAAAGTTCAGAGGAAGCTTACCATCTAGAAGAAGAAATTTCATTCATTTACTCACGGGTTTTTGTCTTTCTTTGAGAGTTTCTGATTAGTATTTTTGCCTCTATCAGAATCCAAGTTACTTAACAGAGAAGTCCCCAAAGGGTTACCTTTTATGAAGAAAATCCAAGCTGCTTTATATGGGTTCAAAGATTTTTCTATTTTTTTTTCCTAATATAAGCAAATGCTCCAAATTTTTGGTTTAAAAGTCTTTTGACATTATGGCTATCTCTTTTGTAAAAAAAACAAAAACAAACACTAGTATCGAAGATCCCATGATGGTAACCATGTTTTTGGTTAGGCATCCTTCAGTCTCGAGAGACTATGGTAACGTGCTCTGTATGGAGGACTTGGAACAGCATCTAGTGTGGCTGAGAAGGCCAATTCGAGAGTGACAATCCCTTCCACACTGAAGACAAACACAATCTGTCCCCTGTCCAGCTCCCTGATTTTGCTGCTTTTGGGACTGCCTCTTTGCCTGAGCCTGCTGGACAAGGGTCTCTTCAAATTGGGAGAGGCCGTGATGCACCGCCTGCCTCCAGGCTGAACGCTCAGATGTCAGGGTTTCCCATCTGTTGAGGTCTATTCCTAAGGCCTTCAGATCCCGCTTGCAGATATCCTTGTATCGCAGCTGTGGTCTCCCTCTGGGGCGATTTCCCTGCACTAATTCTCCATACAGGAGATCTTTAACCATCTTTTAACTTTTAACCATGTATAACCTAGGTAATTACATTGTCCATATCTATCACCTAAATACCACTAGGGTGTTAGCAGGAGATAACAGTAACAAATGCTCTTTTATATTACATAGAAATATATATATATATATTCATCTTTCCAGAGTATCACAGTCTAATGCCAGCTTTCCTGACATTTCTGGTTTGCAGATCTACCCCTGTGCAGATCTCCATTCCACTATTTGTGAGGCACATATTCCTGCTTAAATTGAAGGACACCTTAAGTTTTATCCTATTGCTGCTGTTGTCACCCCACAAGCCATTTCTGTGTAGAAAAGCACTGCACTGTTTGGTTCTTTTCTTCCTCCCCCCCCCCCCCCCCCACCACGAGGCAAAGGGAGATGGCTGCCTGAAGTAAGAGAAGCTACAGAGCAGGCAAAGCAAGATCCACATGGAGGGTGTCAGGAAGCATATCCAAAAGTACTGTCTGTCCTTTGTTGCAGAGGGCTGCTGCCTTCATGGGGCACAACCTGCTGGCCACATCTGGCAGCCAAATGCAGGGCTACATTCTCATTGAGCTGAAGTGCCTAGACTTCTGTTCTGAACTCTATACTGCCACTGATGTAGCTGTAATGTTTCACTCCCCCACTCCCATGTACACACTTGTACCAAGTACAGCATTAATAATCTCAGTTTGGACAAAGGTATGTGTGCCACAAGGCCCACCCCACACCCCTGACATCACCTACTGCCTCCCAGTATGGTGGAGGAGGAATGTGCTCCAGCCACTGGGGCTGAAGATTCAATTGTCAACATGACTAGCTTTAAATGAGGGTAAATGTCATCTTGTCCTTTACCTCAATCAGTGGAGTTATCTTGGGCCAGCCCTGCTCATTTCCCGGTGCTCCTACAAGCCCATCTCTGTCTCTGTTTCTATACATAGGCTTGCTGTGGGTGCCTTCTGCGAAGTCAGCTTTTTCTTGTCCTTCAAGAGCAGCAGGTGCCTGAGAATCTTCCTTGATGTACTAGGATGTGATTGGCAAGGTTTCCATGTGCTAGTATACCTGTGTGTTTCTTTTTTAGCCATCCAGCCCCGCTGTGCGAAGAGACATGGAATGTCAGCATGTCTTGCAGCTTTAGTGGTTTGACAGACTTGGAGGGAATGAAAACCACTGCTGTTAGAAATGCTGTGAACTACAGTGTATGTTTTAGACAGTTAGCTCAGAACGGCCATTGTCCACAGGACTAATGCTTCTGAGAATACATCGCTTCGGAAAATGTTTGCCTTGCCTTTACCTTGGGTTCACAAATAGGGTCTAAATTGACAGTCATTATCACGTAGCCAAGAGATCTTTGTTGCAGTCACAGTGAAAGCAGCTGCTGAGTTTACCAGAAGGCATGTAGTATTAGTAAATAATGTTAGCATACTCATAGTATTAGCTTAATGCTACATAAATGGGGCTAGCAATTGGATTTAGGCCATTGAGTTAAGAAACAATGTCAAAAGGTGGGTGACTTTAGAGGTCAGTAAAGTTGCAAAACCACACAGTTATTGGACTTCTGTATATCCCAGATTAGAATTGCAGATCTTCTAGTCCCCTTCTGCCCTTTGAGGTTTGCAGAAGCAATGAACAATTTTAGGCTGCAGCAGCTTTTTTCAACTCATTGCCCTCCAGTATATTGCAATAGAATTCCCATCATTGCAGAGCCACTGCAACACAATTAGAGGGCAAAGGTTTCAGGAAGGTGAATATCCTAACCCGAGCAATCCTTAAAAGCCTTGGGAAAAGTGAAGGTTTTTGCCTGGGGAGGGAATTCCAAAGGTGAGAAGCAAGCACTGAAAAACTTCTGAAAAGGCAAAACAGGCACCCTTTTGAATAAGCACTGCTTTGGAACAAGGGTCCTGGCAGATGCCCAAGGATGCTGGAAGTGGACATCAGTCCTTAAACTTTCATTAACAACTGAACACCAAATGTCCATTTTGGACCCAGGCAAGAAAACTCTGGATGCCTTCCCTTCCCCCCAATTAAAACACACCTGTTATTTAACATTAACAATATTATTATTTTTTGGGGGGGGGGGAATTGATAGTGGACACAAAAATGCCACTGCTTGCATTGGTTGCAGTGGAATAGTATTGGTGCAGGATAAAAAGCAGATCCCTGCATCAGATTACCTGCATGGCATCCGATGCCCACCTTCCCAGTGCTTTGCTGGGTAACCAAGGGAGTTAGTAACAAAAATTGGGTATCTACCCCCACAAGGGGGCAGAGACCCCTTAGTGCCAGCTGTGGGGAACTGCGGCAGCCCTCCTGAACTGGGCATGGCCCTATCAGTTCCCCATCCCCGAACCCCTCTCATTGAGGATTGCTTGCCTGGGATAAGGCCAACTGCTAATCTCCTTCATGGAAGAGCTGCTCCTATGTATAAAATCATCACCAAAGGCAGCTGCCCCACCCATTGCCCTGCCAGCCTTCTACCAAACTAAAGCTGCTGCAAGCATTCCAGAACGCCTGCCCTAACATCCCACAACCCCACTTCCTGAACAGAGTCCAAAAGATGCACACAGTTGGTCTAGATTCAAGTGCAGAATGTCCCAATGATGGATCCACAAGCTGCCTACCTTCTCCATGATGTAGCCTGCTGCCTGTGTCACCTTCTGCCATGCCAAATCCACTGTCCCTGGATTCATGCCCCCCCCCCCCCCGCAGTCAAACATGCCTCTCCAGCAGGTCAAATCATATCAACATGGTGTTGGGAGCCAGAGCTGAAGCAGCACCAGATCCTCCTCCATGGCTAACATTAGATCAAGGTTCTTACATGCCATGAGGTAGTTTTCGCCCAGCTGAATCAACAGTGCATCTGGGGTTAGGAACTGCTGTAGGTACAGTATATCTTCATGGCAGGCATCAGCAACTTCAGTACATTCCTCAGTGGCCTAACCACCTAATGTGCATCTGTTCTCCCAGACCAAAGCAGAGTCCCCCTTTTGAATAAGCCTTTGGGTTTTGTCATCATACACCCCCATCATATTATACTTGTTCTGATTGTCTAGTTCCTCATCTGGCCCACTGAATACCTTATTAAGGTATTAATACCTCATTAAGAACTGGAAGAAAAGTTTTGTTTGGTGATTTATAATAATTAGATCAAAGCATTTGCTTCCACTAAATATTTTGAATAAGAAATTGTACGCCTAACTAGAGGAGAAATTTTATCAGATGGAGCAAAGACCTACAAGGAGAATAAAAATAATCCATTGCTCGCCTTCTGTCATTAGTGCCATCACTTACTGAATGTTCATGGAAATCATACTTGTGTGAAATGGCTTGATGTCCTGATTTACTTTCCTTTTCCCTTAAACTCTGTCAACAAAATATAATTGTGTCCCAAACTCTTTGTATGAAAAGAGACAGGAGCAATCACTATAAAAGTAAATAAGCTAACATGTTGTGATTTCATCAGTTGACCTAGCGCTAGGACTCAACAACGTCACATAGATAAAGCCTAACACTTCCTTGTGCATAAAACTGCTGGGGGGGGGGGGGACCTGTGTCTTTCCATGTATGAGATGGTCCATTGTGGCAACAAATTCTTATCCTAACTTTTTGCATTTTGTGTTGAAATATCCATGTCAGGTGACGGCCCCAGAGGAGAGGGAACAGGTAAAGAATTTTCTCCCTATTTTTTTCCAAGGAGAAATATGTTTTTCCATTAGGAAAAAAAATAGAAAAGTTGGGGAAATTAAACAAATACACGAATGAAATACTTTCTCTTTCAGTATGAATGAAATGCTTTATAAGACAAAGTTTTCCTTATTCAAAATGACAGGAACTATGTATTAGTTGTGCATAAGATGGTGAACAGAATTAGAAAACAATAATTCCTGTGTATATTGTAGACAAATATAATACTCAAATCCATGATGCATTTCTGCACTTGATAGCTGCTTTCTTCTTTGAAATGTTTCATTGCTTGTAGACTGCAGTCCATCAGCTGCAACTGTCTCCTTAGTATAAGGAATAGTCACAATTCTGCTTGCATAAAACAAAGGATTGATCACAGAATAAGGTTAGAAATCAAAGCAAATAGATGTGTCAAGAAATAAAACTAGGTTGAGGTTGGCCTCCATAAACTATGCAATATTAAAGCATCCATGAGACCAATTGACAAATATCTATCATGGTTGACTTCATCAGGTAAAGCATGATCTTGTCAGCAGTAAGAATGGGAGCATGGTAGGCATGAGAGTCATAAGGCAGGAACACAAACACTGTGTCTTTTGTAGATTAGAGCTCAATGAATTTGGAATGGTATGAGAACAAGAATATGTCAATCATAGCCAGCGTGTCTGTTCATCAATTCCATTACCCCACCCTGCATACTGGGGAAAAAAGATAGGAGTGCCAGGAATATTGAACTCTTCCTAGTGTAAAGCAGCATTATGCTCCCATCTTTTCCCCAAAACTTATGTATGCCAAGTAAGTCAAACAATGCAAATCACAGCAGCAAATTGCCACTAGTTAAGAAGACACTGGGATTCCCAGCGTGGTATAGTGGACAGTAGGAGGACATTTTATTTGGTGAGGTACTTTCTTCTAGGCTGACCTTTGTTCTCCCTGACCGCATGGTCTGAGGGGGCGGGGTTTGGGCTTTAAATGAGTGCGAGCAAAAGCTCTAAGCCCTTTTCCTTAAGAGGAAGCTGAGGCAGGAGGTGAGCTGTGTTTGGGAGGACATTTTATTTGGTGAGGTATTTTCTCTAGGCTGACCTTTGTTCTCCCTGACTGCATGGTCTGAGGGGGCAGGGTTTTGGCTTTAAATGAGTGCAAGCAGAAGCGCGCGCCTAATGGCGCGCGAAATTCTCTGATTCTATTTTTGCCTCTAATATGGTAAATAGGAAAGACAAATAGCATTGCATACACCTGGGGGGCAGGAATGTTGTAGGGGTAGGATCAGACTTCCTCTCTTTTTTAATTCACTGACCAATCAGTCGAGATGGAGAGCACAGGATCTGTTGCACTTGTAACACCTGTGGCATGTTTGTTTTCTTGCCAATGAGGTGTCTGGGTACAAATGCTCTAAGTGTTAGTTGGTGGTCCTCTTGGAAGACAAGGTCCGGCAGCTGGAGGCCTGTGTTCTAATCTCCGCACTCTTAGGGAGCAGGCTGGGTATGTGGGGCTCATCAGCCTTGGAAGACAGCCCATCTAGGAGAAGGAAACTCCAATTTCAAACCTCCACTGCCTTGTGGCTATATCCACTGATGGAAAAGGCTTCAGGAGTTAACCTTGAGGCAAAATCCAGAGCCGGAGTCCCGGAGGCAGTTCGTGTCGTTCTGGCAACTCCTGTGACATCGCTGGAACCAGTTGTATTGGCTCTTGCCTTTCCATTGGACTATTTCAGAGACGTGGAGAGGGGGGATTTGCTGCTTGGGTAACAGCCTATCCTCCATATTATTTTACCCAGGCTTCGTGCTCTGGAGAGGACACTCCAGCTTCGCATACCAGCTTCGCAACACGGGAAGTAGCAGTTACTGGTTATAAGTCTTTGCTCGATTGGCATAGAGCATGACACCAGGGGCTACTTCCGACGGTGTGAGAGGTCATTGCACCTCACTAGGTAGCTACCGCCCGCCTTAAGCTGGGCAGTCCCCAGCTAGTAAGGTGCTACCTCGCCATGGTCTGTTAACCTCACGGGGTGCGTGGGGTTTAGTGTGAAAGCTGACAAACAGATCGATAACCCTGCACCATGCAACAATCATAAGAAAACTTCTGCCCTAAAGTTGGGCACCTGGAATGTTCGGACAATGACCCTTGGCTTTTCTGACGACCTACAGGAAATAGACATGTGCAAGACAGCTGTCATCGACATGGAACTGAGTAGACTACAGATGGACATTGTTGCCCTGCAAGAGACGAGATTGCCAGACATGGGATCTGTCAAAGAAAAATCTTCTCATTCTTCTGGCAGGGAAAACCATTGAATGAGACCAGGGAACATGGTGTTGGCTTTGCGGTCAGAAATAATCTGCTGAGATCCATTGTTCCACCTACTGTGGGGAGTGAAAGAATCCTGTCTCTGCAGCTCCACTCATCAGCGGGACCGGTCACCCTCATCAGTGCATATGCACCAACACTGTGGTCCACAACAGAAGTCAAAGACAAATTCTATGACGATCTGGCAGCTACTATCAAAAAAATCCCCGAGAGAGAGCCACTGTTCATTCTTGGAGACTTTAACACTAGAGTTGGTGCTGATCACAATTCTTGGCCCACTTGTCTAGGCCATTTTGGCATTGGGAAGATGAACGAAAATGGTCAACGCTTGCTGGATTTTTGCTGTTATTATGGTCTTTGTGTCAGCAACACGTTCTTTAATACGAAGCTTCAAACACAGAGTTTCCTGGAGACATCCAAGATTGAAGCATTGGCATCAGCTCAATTTGATCCTCACTAGACACTCTAGCCTTCCTAGTACTACGAACACACACAGTTACCAGAGTGCTGATTGCAATACTGATCACTCCCTGGTGTGTAGTAGTAAAACTGCAAACAAAGAGATTGTATCACACGAAAAAAGAAGGAAGACCACGTATTGACATCAGCAAGACTCGCAATCAAAGAAAAGTGGAGGAATTTGCCCAAGCGCTTGAGGAAACCCTTCCAGACCCGGCTGATGCAAATGCACCTGAACAATGGGAACATTTCAAGAACGCTGTTTATAACACCGCCCTGTCCACATTTGGCAAGAAGACCAAAAAGACGGCAGACTGGTTTGAAGCCCATTCGGAGGAGTTGATGCCAGGCATCAAGGATAAGAGGAGAACTCTAGCAGCATACAAAGCCTGTCCTAGCGAGTACAACTTGCAGGCTCTTCAACTTGCTCGTAGCAAAGTCCAACAGGCTGCCAGGAGATGTTCCAACGATTATTGGCTTCAGCTCTGCTCTCAGATACAGATAGCAGTGGACACAGGTAACATCAAGGGAATGTATGATGGTATCAAGCAGGTTTTAGGTCCAGTACAGAAGAAATCTGCTCCCTTGAAGTCTGCTACAGGCGTGATCATCCAGGACTGAGCACAGCAGATGGAATGCTGGGTGCAGCACTACTCTGAGCTATATTCCAGAGAGAACGTAGTAACCAAAGAGGCACTCAATAACATCGAGTGCCTGCCTGTCTTGGAAGAGTTGGACAGCGAACCAACTTTAGCAGAAATAAAAGCAGCCTTGGATTCCCTCGCCAGGGAAGGATAACATCCTTGATGAAGTGCTGTAAAGAGATCATCACCACCGAGCTGTATGAAATCTTTTGTCTTTGCTGGAGGGAAGGTGGAGTACCACAGGACATGAAGGATGCAAACATCATCACATTGTATAAGAACAAAGGAGACAGGGGCGATTGAAATAACTACCATGGCATCTCTCTTCTCAGCATTGTAGGGAAGCTGCTTGCCCGTGTTGCGCTGAAGAGACTCCAGGTGCTTGCAGACAGAGTCTATCCAGAATCACAGTGTGGATTTCAAGCTAATAGATCCACCACTGACATGGTATTCTCCCTCCGACAGTTGCAGGAGAAATGTAGGGAACAACAACAGCCACTCTTTCTGGCCTTCATAGATCTTACAAAGGCCTTTGATTTGGTTAGCAGGGACGGCCTTTTTAAAATCCTTCCCAAGACTGGATGTCCACCTCGACTCCTTAACATCATCAGTTCCTTTCATGAGGAAATGAAGGGCACTGTAGTTTTTGATGGCTCAACATCAGATCCCTTTGACATCCGAAGTGGAGTGAAACAGGGCTGTGTCCTCGCGCTGACCCTGTTTGGGATCTTTTTTGCTGTCATGCTGAAGCATGCCTTTGGAACTGCAACAGAAGGTGCCTATCTCTGGACTAGATCACATGGAAAGCTCTTTAATCTCCCTAGATTGAGAGCGAAGACCAAAGTCCAGCTGAAATGCATGCGGGACTTCCTCTTTGCCGATGATGCAGCTGTTGTTGCCCACTCTGCTGAAGACCTCCAACAACTCATGAATCATTTTAGCAAGGCCTGCCAAGACTTTGAATTAACAATCAGCCTGAAGAAAACACAGGTCATGGGCCAGGGCGTGGACTCACCTCCCTCTATTACCATCTCCACACAAGAATGGGAGGTTGTTCATGACTTTATGTACCTTGGCTCAACGATCTCTGACACTCTCTCCCTAGATGTCAAGCTGGATAAACGCATTGGCAAAACAGCTACCATGTTCTCTATACTCACAAAGAGAGTATGGCTTAATAAGAAGCTGACGGTATATACGAAGATCCAGGTCTATAGAGCCTGTGTCCTGAGCACACTCCTTACTGTAGTGAGTCCTGGACCCTTTGTGCACGGCAGGAGAGGAAGCTGAACACGTTCCATATGCGTTGTCTCCGACGCATTTTTGGTATCACCTGGCAGGACAAAATTCCAAATAGAGTAGTCCTAGAACGAGCTCGAATTTTTAGCATGTTTACATTACTGAAACAGTGACGTCTACGTTGGCTCGGGCATGTCGTGAGAATGGCTGATGGTCGGATTCCAAAAGATCTTCTCTATGGCGAATTAGGGCCCATCTCCTCTATGGGAAATCGCCCCAGAGGGAGACCACAGCTGTGATGCAAGGATATCTGCAAGTGGGATCTGAAGGCCTTAAGAATGGACCTCAACAGGTGGGAAACCTTGACATCTGAGCGTTCAGCCTGGAGGCAGGCGGTGCAGCATGGCCTCTCCCATTTTGAAGAGACACTTGTCCAGCAGGCCGAGGCTAAGAGGCAGTCCCGAAACCAGCAAAATCAGGGAGCTGGACAGGGGACAGATTGTATTTGTCTTCAGTGTGGAAGGGACTGTCACTCTCGAATTGGCCTTCTCAGCCACACTAGACACTGTTCCAAGTCCTCCATACAGATCACGTTACCATAGTCTCTCAAGACTGAAGGATGCCTAATCTAAAATCTAATAGTGGACAGAGTGATGGACTAGGACTCTGGAGAAAAGGGTTTGAATCCCCACTTGACCATGGAAACTCACTGAAACTGGTAAAACCACTCCTTAAATATCAAACCTTGAAAGCCCAGTTAGGGTCTCTATAAGCCACAGAACACACACACACAAGAAGACAAGACTTACATTCCTTGTTGTATGCAGGTCATTCAACCTATGTGCAATGAGGGATACAAGCCTTGACTCCTTAACAAGCAGCAATTCACTGCTGTGATTTATACCATTGAACATATACAAATGACAGGATTCTGAGCAACATCTCTTACAACACATTTAAAAACCAGTACTGACAATACCATAGAAAGTTATGTTACTATTAATATTTGTCTTATTTATATGCTGCCTTCAGACTCAAGACAGCAAACAGCTAAAAAGTAAAATTAACATCACAGATTACGATATTAAAAAACACTTGAGTTAAACACCTGAACTCCAGTATTCACCACTAACAAGTGGTCCAGATAAGCAAGAACTGAGGATAATGTGAAATGGCTCTCCATCAGACTTGTTCGCTAACCACTGAATGCCCTGAATGAGCTCATGTCAATGGAGGCGTGAGGGAAGTGCAGGAAAGGAGTGTGAGTCCTTCTGTGGCCACAGCTAGGTGGCCGACCATGATAGTTTCTCTTTTGCCATGTGGTGGCTTGGACCCCACCTTGAGAACTGAATATGAGCAGCTATGTTCTTTAGGTCCAGTCCTTATTAGCAAGAGGCTTTCCGCTGTAGGGCTGCTGCACATAAAGTCGCATCAGGAGAGGTGGCCAGTTTGGGATGGTATATAAGCTGACAGGCACTGAAATGTTCTTTAACATCTCTTTATGGGTCAAGACGCAGCAGAGTCTGAAGCAGCCAGAATGCAGGGTTTTTTTTTTACACCTTTTCTTTGCAGCTCCTAGACCTTGTAAATCACTCCCAAAATATCCTCCTTTCTACGCATGAGAGAGAAGAAACATTTTGCTTGTCAGAGGAGGTCAAGGATGCTTTTCACTTTCATCTACAATTCTGGCAGCTCAGGGAAATTCAGATTAGTGAAAAGGGAAAATGTTTCTTATGGTCAATTAAGCCACTGCTTCAGATTCCCATCAGAATGATAGCTTTGATCCCCAGGTGCTTTTATACACAGAGATACTCTCTCTCTCTCTCTCTCTCTCTCTCTCTCTCTCTTTGCAAGGACCAACTGTCTCTTATTCTTTGATCTGTCACAGGAAAACTCATTAAGACCAGAAACTCACTAACACATATATTAATCTTCCAGCTACAGGGGAAATTAACCATTAGGACAATTAAAGAAGCATCCTAAATAACGTAAGTAGGTAATAGTTTAAAAGGCCTTATAGCAGTTTAGGCCTGAAGATATGGGGGTGCGAGGATACAGAAAATGTACTTTACAGCTGCTTCTTAAAATAAATAAAAATTGTAAAGTTTTAAACGTTGTCAATTTTTTTAAAAAAAAAAACCATCTAAACAGCTGGCTTTCTCCAAATGTTAACATTTAATCCTTGCAGAAATGCCATACCTAATTGATATTCTTGGGTCTACACAAACAGCAGAAGCAGATCATGGGATTAATATCAGTTCCTGGAATGTACCACTGCAGGCTCCCAGGGGTGGGGGTGTTGCGTTGTGTCTCCATTCTCAAATTGCCTCACCAGCTATTATGATATCTCAACAATCTTAAACTGTTTTTAAGAACAAGCAGTGTAATAGAAGATCAATGAATGTTGTCAGTAATGAATGAACAAAACAAAACAAAATAGCAAGAGCAGGGGAACTTTTTTTTAGGTCTAGAGAGGTTGAATTCCAATTTGGGAGGGTGAGGGGGCTTCAGGTGACTACACTATAGCAGCAGACAGGGCTACTGTCATGGGGTGGTGCCAAGGAAGGAGTAGGAGGGGCTGTAGAAAGCTGGGCAAGAATATAACCATCAACTGGACAGTTTCCCAAGGGACATGCAAAGCAGAGTTGAATTCTGTGCATGTCTACTCAGGTGTAATAGCTTTCTAGGGCAAAACCTGTCCTGGCTGAAAAACATGATTTAACAGAAAGCTTTCTTGCTGTAAAACATAGCTTCAATCCATGCAATAAGTTGCATGCAAAAGTATCACAGACTAAAAATCAATATAATTTTTCCATAGATATAATAACAATAATCTTAGAACTGCGGAATTGGAAGGGACCCTATGGATCATTAAGTCCAGCCCCTGTCAAGAAGGCACAGTGGGGAACTGAGCCCCTGAGCTATAAACCACTGAGCTGTAAATATAAACCTATATTTGAATTAGAGCCAAATATTGTGTAGCATGTAACTTCTTTACAATCCATCATATTTATTGGCCAAACATTTCCCTCACATTTTCATTAGCCATCAAACATCTGGTTACTCTGGCTAGAATCCTGTTGTCTAAACACAGAGTGGAAGGGTCATTGAATAAGTTTTCCTTTTCTAATTCCTGAGGCAGCCAGTTATGCAATTTCTCTTCCATTCTGCATTAAGGTAACAGGATAGTGCTGTTGTTGTTTAGACGTTAAGTCGTGTCCGACTCTTCGTGACCCCATGGACCAGAGCCCGCCAGGCCCTCCTGTCTTCCACTGCCTCCCGGAGTTTGGTCAAAGTCATGTTGGTAGCTTTAATGACACTGTCCAACCATCTTGTCCTTTGTCGTCTCCTTCTCCTCTTGCCTTCACACTTTCCCAACATCAGGGTCTTTTCCAGGGAGTCTTCTCTTCTCATGAGATGGCCAAAGTATTGGAGCCTCAGCTTCAGGATCTGTCCTTCCAGTGAGCACTCAGGGTTGATTTCCTTCAGAATGGATAGGTTTGTTCTCCTTGCAGTCCAGGGGACTTTCAAAAGTCTCCTCCAGCACCACAATTCAAAAGCATCAATTATTCGATGGTCAGCCTTCTTTATGGTCCAGCTCTCACTTCCATACATCGCTACTGGAAAAACCGAAGCTTTGACTATGCGGACTTTTGTCGGCAAGGTGATGTCTCAACTTTTTAAGATGCTGTCTAGGTTTGTCATCGCTTTCCTCCCAAGAAGCAGGAGTCTTTTAATTTCATGGCTGCTGTCACCATCTGCAGTGATCATGGAGCCCAAGAAAGTAAAATCTGTCACTGCCTCCATATCTTCCCCTTCTATTTGCCAGGAGGTGATGGGACCAGTGGCCATGATCTTAGTTTTTTCAATGTTGAGCTTCAGACCATTTTTTGCGTTCTCCTCTTTCACCCTCATTAAGAGGTACTTTAATTCCTCCTCACTTTCTGCCATCAGAGTGGTATCATCTGCATATCTGAGGTTGTTGATATTTCTTCCGGCAATCTTAATTCCGGCTTGGGATTCATCCAGTCCAGCCTTTCGCATGATGCATTCTCGCATGATCATAAGTTAAATAAGCAGGGGGACAATATACAGCCTTGTCGTACTCCTTTCCCAATTTTGAACCAGTCAGTTGTTCCATATCCAGTTCTAACTGTTGCTTCCTGTCCCACATATAGATTTCTCAGGAGATAGATAAGGTGGTCAGGCACTCCCATTTCTTTAAGAACTTGCCATAGTTTGCTGTGGTCCACACAGTCAAAGGCTTTTGCGTAGTCAATGAAGCAGAAGTATATGTTTTTTCTGGAACTCTCTGGCTTTCTCCATAATCCAGTGCATGTTAACAATTTGGTCTCTATTTCCTCTGCACCTTCGAAATCCAGCTTGTACTTCTGGGAGTTCTCGGTCCACATACTGCTGAAGCCTACCTTGTAGGATTTTGAGCATAACCTTGCTAGCATGTGAAATGAGTGCAATTGTACGGTAGTTGGAGCATTCTTTGGCACTGCCCTTCTTTGGGATTGGGATGTAGACTGATCTTTTCCAATCCTCTGGCCACTGCTGAGTTTTCCAAACTTGCTGGCATATTGAGTGTAGCACCTTAACAACGTCATCTTTTAAGATTTTAAATAGTTCCACTGGAATGCCATCACCTCCACTGGCCTTGTTGTTAGCCATGCTTTCTAAGGCCCACTTGACTTCACTCTCCAGGATATCTGGCTCAAGGTCAGCAACCACACTATCTGGGTTGTCCGGGATATCCAGATCTTTCTGGTATAATTCCTCTGTGTATTCTTGCCACCTCTTCCTGATGTCTCCTGCTTCTGTAAGGTCCCTACCATTTTCATCCTTTATCATGTCCATCTTTGCACAAAAGGTTCCTTTAATATCTCCAGTTTTCTTGAACAGATCTCTGGTTTTTCCCTTTCTATTCTTTTCCTCTATTTCTTTGCACTGTTCATTTAAGAAGGCCCTCTTGTCTCTCCTTGCTATTCTTTGGAAGTCTGCATTCCATTTTCTGTAACTTTCCCTATCTCCCTTGCATTTTGTTTCCCTTCTCTTCTCTGCTATTTGTAAGGCCTCGTTGGACACCACTTTGCTTTCTTGCATTTCCTTTTCTTTGGGATGTTTTTTGTTGCTGCCTCCTGTACAATGTTACGAGCCTCCATCCATAGTTCTTCAGGCACTCTGTCCACCAAATCTAGTTCCTTAAATCTGTTCTTCACTTCCACTGTGTCTTCATAAGGGATTTGGTTTAGATTATACCTGACTAGACCAGTGGTTTTTCCTACTTTCTTTAGTTTAAGCTTGAATTTTGCTATAAGAAGCTGATGATCAGAGCCACAATCAGCTCCAGGTCTTGTTTTTGCTGACTGTATAGAGCTTCTCCATCTTTGGCTGCAGAGAACATAATCAATCTGATTTCGGTATTGCCCGTCTGGTGATGTCCATGTGTAGAGTCACCTCTTGTGTTGTTGGAAAAGAGTGTTTGTGATGACCAGCTTGTTCTCTTGACAAAACTCTATTAGCCTTTGCACTACTTCGTTTTGAACTCCAAGGCCAAACTTACCAGTTGTTCCTTTTATCTCTTGACTCCCTACTTTGTTGTTGTTGTTTAGTCGTTTAGTCGTGTCCGACTCTTCGTGACCCCATGGACCAGAGCACGCCAGGCCCTCCTGTCTTCCACTGCCTCCCGGAGTTTGGTCAAAGTCATGTTGGTAGCTTCAGTGACACTGTCCAACCATCTCATCCTCTGTCGTCCCCTTCTCCTCTTACCCTCACACTTTCCCAACATCAGGGTCTTTTCCAGGGAGTCTTCTCTTTTCATGAGATGGCCAAAGTTTTGGAGCCTCAGCTTCAGGATCTGTCCTTCCAGTGAGCACTCAGGGTTGATTTCCTTCAGAATGGATAGGTTTGTTCTCTTTGCAGTCCAGGAGACTCTCAAGAGTCTCCTCCAGCACCACAATTCAAAAGCATCAATTCTTCGCCGGTCAGCTTTCTTTATGGTCCAGCTCTCACTTCCGTACATCGCTAATGGAAAAACCAAAGCTTTGACTATGCGGACCTTTGTCAGCAAGGTGATGTCTCTGCTTTTGAATATGCTGTCTAGGTTTGTCATCGCTTTCCTCCCAAGAAGCAGGAGTCTTTTAATTTCGTGGCTGCTGTCACCATCTGCAGTGATCATGGAGCCCAAAAAGTAAAATCTGTCACTGCCTCCATATCTTCCCCTTCTATTTGCCAGGAGGTGATGGGACCAGTGCCCATGATCTTAGTTTTCTTGATGTTGAGCTTCAGACCATGTTTTGCGCTCTCCTCTTTCACCTTCATTAAGAGGTTCTTTAATTCCTCCTCACTTTCTGCTATCAGAGTGGTATCATCTGCATATCTGAGGTTGTTGATATTTCTTCCGGCAATCTTAATTCCGGCTTGGGATTCATCCAGTCCTGCCTTTCGCATGATGTATTCTGCATATAAGTTAAATAAGCAGAGAGACAATATACAGCCTTGTCATACTCCTTTCCCATTTTTGAACCAATCAGTTGTTCCATATCCAGTTCTAACTGTTGCTTCCTCCAGTTCTAACTGTTACTCCCTACTTTAGCATTCCAATCCCCTATAATGACAAGAACATTTTTCTTTGGTTTCAGTTCTAGAATGTGTCGTAAGTCTTCATAGAAATGGTCAATTTCAGCCTCTTCAGCATTGGTGGTTGGTGCATAAACTTGGATTACTGTGATGTTGAAAGGTCTGCCTTGGATTCGTATTGAAATCATTCTATAATTTTTGAGATTGTATCCCAGTACAACTTTTCACACTCTTTTGTTGACTATCAGGGCTACTCCATTTCTTCTACGGGATTGTTGCCCACAATAGTAGATATGATAATCGTCTGAATTGAATTGGCCCATTCCCGTCCATTTTAGTTCACTGACGCCCATGATGTCAATGTTTATTCTTGCCATCTCCTGTTTGATCTCATCCAGCTTATCAAGGTTCATAGATATTACATTCCAGGTTCCTATGCAGTATTTTTCTTTGCAGCATCGGACTTTCCTTTCAATTCCAGGCACGTCCTCAGCTGAGCGTCCTTTCGGCTTTGGCCCAACCACTTCATTAGCTCTGGAGCTACTTGTACTTGTCCTTCGCTCTTCCTCAGTAACATGTTGGACGCCTTCCGACCTGAGGGGCTCATCTTCCAGCGTCATATCTTTTAGCCTTTTGTTTCTGTCCATGGAGTTTTCTTGGCAAAGATACTGGAGTGGCTTGCCAGTTCCTGCTCCAGGTGGATCGCGTTTAGTCAGAACTCTCCACTATGACCTGTCCGTCTTGGGTGTCCCTGCATGGCATAGTCCATAGCTTCTCTGAATTACTCAAGCCCCTTCGCCATGACAAGGCAGCAATCCGTGAAGGGGATAGTACCTGAAGTCTATATGAATATTTTCTTGGTTATACAATAAAAATGTGATTGTAACTCCTTCATTAGCACTGGACATATCCCACATTAAATGCAAAATAAACTTCTCTGCATAGTATGAAGAATACAATAAAGCAACTTACACAAAGCTGCTATTATAGAGGTGTGAGAAATATATCTTATTCTACTGGTATTTTATGATAAATTGTATGATGTTTAATTCAAATCTTCCGAGAGCTTCATTGAACTTTGAGCAATAAGAAGGCCTTCAACTTGCAAATAATTTTTAAAACTGTGAGATATATTTAAAAATGTAAATATAGGCTGCAAAGGAATAATACATTCCTTAAGTTTCCAGGCAACAAAGAAGAGCTGTTTTCATTTGGCACAAATTATGTTATTGGTCTTAATTTGCTATTTATGCAGCTTGCACAATGTTGCTTAATTTTCACACACAAACAAATCCCTGTTATTCTCTCCTCTTGTAGGAAGTGTCATTAAATGCCTCACCCTCTTATTGGTGAAAATACTCAATTGGTGGTTCCTTGCCCAAGGATGACAAATCTAAGGATTTGCTCCACATAGCAGATGTATTTGTACCCAGGCTACCTGCAAATTATGCATGATTTCTCAAGATATCTTTGGTTCCACCTATCATCTTTGATATTCTCCTATCATCTTTGATGTTCTTCTTGGTCAATTGCCATTCTCATTGCCATTGATAATGCCCAGTTGACTAACATTAACCGAGCAGTCACAGTTTTCAGTCATCACAGAAAACACAATGGTTTTCAACAACTGCCCCAAGTTGAGCAGATTAGTTCACTGTATTGATACTAGGAGAATTGTTGCCAGAGATTGATAGCAGTGGTAGCAGGCATAGGGTTGCCAGGTCTCAGGGTCCTGAAGTCTCAGAGAATTGCTATGTTTCTCTCAATCTGCAGAAGAGATAAAGTAGGCTTTGAAGTCTAGGCACACATTTCTGCTTGTTTTCAACTGCCACCAGGGTTTACTTGCTCAGTATGAAGGGACTGGGATGTATGTATTTTAATTGTGCAATGTGTTTTGGTTGCACATCAAAAAGGTAGGAGACTGGGGACAAAGTTGGTGGGACTGTGTCCCTGGGTTATGGGAGCAAGGTGGCAAGCACCAGAATTGCAACTTATGGGCCTCATTATTGCAAAGAAGCAATTCTACCCTAGACCGAATACTTGTCTTTCCTGCTCCTTTAACACCATAAAGATCTCTGCTCTAGTATCAGGTTTCAGTTCTCAGTCTCAGAGAATGGAATGCTGCTACCTAGCTAATAGGATGAGTTGCAAACCTGTTCCTGGAGATTACAGAGGGGAAGGGCTCTGTCCCACGTCGGTCGAGGATATAATGATAGGAGAATATCAATGATGATAGGTGGCACCAAAGGTATCTTGAGAAATCATGCATAATTTGCAGGTAGCCTGGGTACAAATACATCTGCTATGTGGAGCAAATCCTTAGATTTGTCATCCTTGGGCAAGGAACCACCAATTGAGTATTTTCACCAATAAGAGGGTGAGGCATTTAATGACACTTCCTACAAGAGGAGAGAATAACAGAGATTTGTTTGCGTGTGAAAATTAAGCAACATTGTGCAAGTTGCATAAATAGCAATTTAAGACGAATAACACAATTTGTGCCAAATGAAAACAGCTCTTCTTTGTTGCCTGGACACTTAAGGATGAGAAGTGTCAGGATTTGTTCCTTTAAGTGAACAAGGGGTTAAATTTAATATTGTAGTGAGAATGCAAAGTCATGCTTGTAACGTCAAGTCAATGGATGACTGATAGCATACAGATGGGACAAGCTTAGGTAATGCTTGTCAACCATGTTCAGCTGCTATGTCTGCAGTGATAGGCTGCTCTCACTATTTAAGCAGGAGAATGAGAGCAGCACTTCGCAACTCAGTTGTGAGTCTGGTGGTCATTACTTTACTTGAATGTTATGTTGCTCTGAGATATCTATGCCAATGTATATATTGCCATGTATATATGTCTGACCAATGCTAATATATCAAGTCTAATATATTATGCTATGTCTTATTAGAACTCTCTCTGTGTATTTTCTTATATATCCACGTCTTTGCTCTGCTTATAAAGGGGAGGATTTGAAGCTACTAGATAAGAGACTCTGTGTAACTTGTTATCTTGGGCTGCAAGGTTTGTTTTCCCTAACAGAGTGCTCTTGGAAGCTTCATTATCCAAATCTGACTCCAAGCTTTTGGAGAAGCAAATGCCATATCAAGCCTTTGGAGTTGGACCCACGCCAAGCACTGAAGGGGTTGTTTGAATCTTTTTTCAATCAGCCAATTGTTCTGCAGACTCTCTCTGTCTCTCTCTCTTTGTGTGTGTGTGTTTTGCTTATTTCAAAGAGAAAGAACATTAATTCTGTAAAGAGAAAGTTTCTGCAAATTACAGACACCATGACAGGAAAAAGGAGCCTTCGCTGTCTAGCTATTGCCTGGAGGCAAGAAATCTTATGTGGTTTTAAAATTCCTTGTTAAGGTGTCTCATCGAGATGGGACAACCTAAACTGATGAGAACAAAAAAATGACTGTGCAGTCTTTACATATCTGATGTGGACTGCAATGTTCTTATTTCATATTAACATATCATATGAGTGAATTGAAAAAAAAATTGTAAGGTCTTTGTAATTTCGTCTTCCATTATTGCATACGCTTAGCACTGAAAATTGCACAAGTAGCACTGCAGAACTGGGAACCATCAACCTGCCACAATGCCCATGCATGCTTGTTAAGCAAATTAAGATCATTGCACATATACAGATTTGCCACGGCCCTCTGTCTCATGTGACATTTCCAAGGTGACCTCATCTGCATTGAACCTTTCCCAGACTATAGCATGTTTTTTATTTGATAAACAAACTTGTGTTTCTTTTAAGATATACTGACAGATGAAGTCTTGTCATTTCTGTTCAGTGTTGGTGCTGCTCAATACAACTGAACTGCTTGAAGAATGTTGACAGGCACTTGAATATATATAATGTGAAGTGTCAATTTCCATATTCAGCTAGTTCCCTTTTGCTCCATGTATGTCAACCTTGTAAAATCAGCCAAGTTAGCTGGCTGGATAGCTCACTGGTTTAGGTATCAGAGGTTGAGAGTTTGATTCTCCACTGTGCCTCCTGTGAGTAGAGCCAGCTTGTGTGGCCTTGGGTAAGTTGCACAGTCCTTGGGTACCCCCAAAAGAAGGATACTCTCTACCCGGAAAATCCAGAAAAGGGTTGCCATGACTTTATGGCACAAGACTATTATTATTATTTAAATGATATTCAAGTTGGATCGTCCACTGATTAGGATTCACTTAGCAAGCCTCTTTTTCAGAGGAATTCTTGTGATAACTTCAAAAATGGTGGAATGGGGAAATACCTATTTTTTCAAGGCAAGAGCTCTGTTCTCTACTAGTGTGGCCATTTATGCTTTGCTAAAAAAGAGGAAATACATAACACCAAAAGCAGACAAAAAAGGATGTAGATTTACATAAAATGTGCCTATATTAACTTAAATGAGTAGCTGTGTATTTTAAAATATTGCTTCAACTCAAACAGAAATACAGTTCCTCTTGTACCATAGCAGGGAGATTGCAACCCAGTGACCTGTGTCTCTCTGTTCAATCTGTTATCAGATAATGGGTGGCCTCAAGATCCCTATTGCTGTCCCTTCTTAAGACAGTTCATCTTTCAGCCGAGCTTGGCCTGCATGCTCCTTGTAGGAGAAGATGGTTCCAAAAATCTGTGAAGCTGTGAAGCCAAAGTCTGCTCCAGATATAATGGTGGCCCTTGTCAAAGTATACAGGTATACACAGGACATATACTAGTGCCTTGCGGGGCCCAACATCATTCACGCTGAATGATTCATGGGGAAAACAAAAAACTTGCACCGAAATGCATGAGGGCTGCTCATGCATTTCTTGAGATGTTTGGGACTGGAGTCACTTCAAAAAAGCCCAACTGTGAAAATTAGGTGGGCATGTAGACATTTCCCTGACATGGAGTTTCTGCACCTTTTCTTTCATACTGCAAGGTCAAAAAGCCACAAGCACTTCCCAAAGAATCCCACTTCTCTCTTTTTTGACAGGATTTTTAAAATGATTTTTAAAACTGTGCCAATTGAGTGCTTGTTTTAATTTAACAATTTAAATTAAATATCTGTTAAATACAATATCTGTTTAATATTGTAATTTATTGTGTGCAGTTCTAAAGCTATTATTATTAATTTTTAATTAATGCTACAAGCCACTTTACAGGAGAAAGGTAGGATACAAACGATCATTAGGCTGTGTGGAGACCATGGTTACCTCTGAACCAGGCCTACGAATGCAGGGCAAAGCCTACACCCACAAAGCTTAGTGATTCTATGATAACTTTTAGACTACACATTCTAAAAAAGCACAATGAAACACAGCTTGGTCTTTGGCAGTGTTTTGCATGAATCAGGCTACAGCTGGGACTAACCCCTTGAGGTTACCAGTGCTTTGTAGCTCTTTGTTTCAGGCATGCTGACAGTATCATGTTCTTCACCCTCCTGCTGGGACTGCTGGGTCAATGGGTATATCTTAACTACCCCAGTATGGTGGCCTGTTGTGGTCTTTAATGACACAGCTGAAGGCCTCTTATCAATTTTCAGTTTGCATTACTATCATGGCTGCCCTGCAGCTTAATAGCTTGTTAGGAAGTCCTGCATGAAGCTGAAGGCTGGCCTCTTCCTTGCACGCAACTGGCCTAACATTAGCACACTTTCATCATGTTCTCTGACATCCTGCTGTGATCGCTGAGGCAGATGTTTAAGCCCAGCCACTCTCCAAATAGTATATGAAGGCCTCTATATGTCAGTGTTTTCCACCAAAAACAAACAAACAAGACTTTGCAGCATATATATTTGAGATCATTGTCAACAATGCTTGGCCTCAAAGTTTGGTTTGACTTTTTCAGGCCAGGATATTTGTCAGATGAACTCACTGTTTCACTTACAAATCTTAGCTGTACAAGTTTGTTTGAGTTGGTCCAACCTAGCTAGCAATCATGACATATGTCTTTCACCTCACCTACACCAATGTGAAATGAAGGCCAGAGCAGCTGCATGCAGTGACCCCAGTGGCTGGAGCATCCAGGGTAGATCCTGAGCTTTATTGGGGCCTCCACTGTCACTCAGCTTCTCCTTTGGTGCCAGCATCTCAGTTTTTTCAACATCCATTTCCTCAGTTCATATTATTGACCATCTTTGATTTGAAACTGGGTAAACTTATGAATGTTTGATGGAGCAGAAATATCTTTGGGAATGCTGCTCCACCCTATGGGCAACCATATCTTTTTCACTGTGCCCCATAATCATCCAGGAATACTTCCCAGTCACACAAATCATCCTGATTCAGTCCATGTTTCACTTTTTCGCTGAAGACCCTGGATATTCTTTATTCTGTTCACAACAGGTTACTAATTTCCAAGCATTGGCAGTATGACTAATCCAAGAGGGAAAAAACCAGCAGTAACCACAAGGAAAAAACATGGCAGCAAATCAGCAGTGGCACTAGTTGAAGAACAGCAGCATCAAATACAGTGGTGCCTCGACTTACGAACTTAATCCGTTCCGGAAGATGGGCGTAAGTCGAAATGGTCATAAATCGAAGCACCATTTCCCATTGAAATGCATTGAAATGCAATTAATCCATTCCAGCTGAAGAAAAAAATCACCAAAAAAAAAAAAATCACTGCAAGACCCATTGGAAACACGATTAATCCCTTCCGGCCGAAGGGGGGGGGGGGAAGAAAAGCAAGCAGAGCATGCAAGACAGATGGAAATGGGGAAAAAGCAATGCAAAAAGCAAACGAAGCATGCAAGACAGATCGGAAATGGGGAAAAAGCAATGCAAAAAGCAAACGAAGCATGCAAGACAGATCGGAAATGGGGAAAGAGCAATGCAAAAAGCAAACGAAGCATGCAAGACAGATCGGAAATGGGGAAAGAGCAATGCAAAAAGCAAACAAAGCATGCAAGACAGATCGGAAATGGGGAAAGAGCAATGCAAAAAGCAAACGAAGCATGCAAGACAGATCGGAAATGGGGAAAGAGCAATGCAAAAAGCAAGCGAAGCATGCAAGATAGATCAGAAATGGGGAAAAAGCAAAGCACCAACAAACAAACAAACCCCCAAGACCCATCGGAAATGGGGGAAAAACACTCCAAAAAGCAACCAAACCCCCCAAGATGCATCGGAAATGGGGGGGGGGAACCAAAAAATAACCAAACCCCCCAAGACCCATCGGAAATGGGGGGAAAAACCAACCAACCAACAAACCCCCCAAGACCCATCACAGCACAGAAACATAACCCCCCCAGCCCAAAACCACGCTGCAAAAACACCCAGAACAGTTTTTAAAAAGCAGAAAATAGCACCTTACCTTACCAGGCAGCCTTCTCCAATCGCACACTCTCTAACTGCTGGGGCGAAAGAGCTACAAAGAAGCAGCCTCGTCACCACCTACAGTTAGAAATTTGAATTTCCCTCCTTTTCCCCCTGCCTTTTTCTGTTCGTAAGTGGAAACTCCGGTCGCAAGTAGAAGCAAAATTTTGCGGCCGGAGCTGGTTGTAACTCGAAATGGTCGTAAGTAGGGACCTGAGAAATCTGAGACCCAAACGAGGTTGGAATCTCTGTCCTTAAAGGGGGGAGGGTTGGTTTTATGGGTTATTTTTCCTTCTTCTGTATTTTGTTGTAGTTTGTTGGATGTTAGGTGTTCTGTACTTATATGTTTAAATAAAAATCTTATTTTTTAAAAAAAATGTATCTGTTATATAATAGCAGTTAATGTTTTTATAATTTGATTGACTGTTTATTTAATAATGATGATGATGATGATGATGATGATGATGATGATGATGATGATGATGATGCATACTTACTAAATTCTTTGTTCTTAATGTAGGGTGCCTCAACAAGGAATTTTCAAATCCTGAAAATTTGCCTCCTCTCCAAGAAAGAGTGAGACAAGGAGCGCTATTTTTTTCTGATCAAGGTCTCCTTTATTTGCACAAAATGTCCTGCACAAAATTAGTGTCCTTTTCCTTTCATAAAGCAAAACACAGACAACAAGCACAGAATGATTGACTGATTGTTTTAAAAAGAGACAAACCCCTCTGATTCTTCCAATCCTTGAAAATCCAGACAACAAAGCAGGAGCTATTTGCATTTGGCACAATTTCCAGTATTTAAGTTAAAGCCGTATTTGCACACTTATTCGTAAATTGTGCAAAAATGTATTCTCCTCCACTTTTTTAGTTTGCTCACGGGGCAAGAAGAGTAGATCCCTTCTCCTAGTGTTTAAAGGAAAAGCTGCAAGGAGGTTTTTCTCCCCCCTCCCCCAGCATTGGACTTTAGTGGCAGTTGTATCCAGTGTGAATGAGGGAGTGTGGAGGCTTTTGTGCAGCACTGCGAGGACTGAATGGAAGCACCAGTTGTAGGAGCTGGTTTCCCCAAAGGGCCTCTCAATGGAATCACTGCAATCTGTGTCAGGTTGCTTTATAGTTGCATTTAGATGCAGAATACCTAGGTTAAAGTCCATGTTTTAGATTTAGCACAACATCTCATTACAAGTTCCAAATCTATATTCATATATACAGTAATAAAGTGCTGAAATATTTGCAGGAAATATTTTAAAAAAACACATCCTGACGGTTTAAAAATACATTAAGAACATTGATCATCATAATAAACTGGCACTATTGCAGGCTTTCTCGTTTATGAGAAATGGAACGATACCTCTGAATTATTTATAATAAATTCTTATGTACAGTAGATAATTATATGTTGATTTCTCCTTTAAATGTGGCATTTTACTGCATGGATGCTTCTGCACAGAATCAGCTATCAAAGAAAGCACCAGCTGTACCTTGAGATGACATTCACCTGCTCTATTTTCAATCATCTTATATCAAGTCCTCTTTTGCAAGTCTATGTCTTGAATTATGGCACCAATACCATTTTTAGCCTTATACAAAGAAGCTCATGTGGTTTCCACCGTCCCCTTTTCTAACTCTTTTTTTCCTGGTGCCTTCTCTTTGTTATTCAAACCACATTCTTTTCAATATTTGTGTTTGTGTTTGCGCACATACATTATGTGTCTGGAAAGATCATAGACAATAGGTAGATATTGTGGGTGTGCAGTTAGATAATACGGTACATATGTGTATGTGTGTCTTGAGTGTACCTGTCTGCTAAATAATAGAAAGAGAGCAGCAGGAAAACCAAGATTTATAATGAAAGGGAAGATGGAAGCCACATGATGAGGAGAGTTTTTAAGCTTCTTGTGATCTTCCTTTGATAAGGTTAGAAAAGGCTTCAGGTCTAGTTTTCAATCCATATTAGATATCTGTTATGTATCTTCATCATTATGCATGAGGATAAACATAATGGACAATGAAGCTAATTACACAAGCATCCCATCACATGCTGACTCAAGATGGCTTGCATTTTAATCAGAGGTAAAGAGCAGCTTTTAAGACTGCCAGAATTGGACATGCTTCAATGTTGCCTTTTAATTAAAAGTTCAGATTTCTGAGAGAGTCGCTGGAAAAGAATGTACCGTAATCTTACACAAGGGCTAGGCTTACAAAACATAGGAGTCACATGGCCTTGTTTCCTGTCACACACGGTTAGCATCAATGACTTTGCCTCTGCCAAGTTCACTTGATCTAGGCATAAAAGAGAGGGTTGCTTTAAAAGAGGAATTTGTCCAGCAGTGTCCCAAACATCCAAAATTCCTTCACTGTGATCGAGCGCTCGTTCTCCGGCCTCTCCCTCATAACTGCTATGAATGTGTGCTACAAAGCAGAGTGAGAGAAATGTACTCTAAATGAGAATGTTTAGCAGCTTGTGTGTATTTAAAAATTACCGGCTTTTCTTTCTTTCTTTCTTTCTTTCTTTCTTTCTTTCTTTCTTTCTTTCTTTCTTTCTTTCTTTCTTTCTTCCTTCCCTCCCTCCCTCCCTCCCTCCCTCCCTCCCTTCCTTTCTTTCTTGGCAAAAATATGTGAATGGTTTTATTCTGTTTCTTGTCAAACCTTTACTTCCCAGCAATTTTAACCCCACAGAGAAGTAACAGCAGCTCCAGGAGATCAATTTCTGTCTGGAGAAATGGGGTAAGCCCATTTCCCCTTATGCTGATTCCCACCAGCTCATCCCATGGTAGCTGTTTAAAGGAAGAAAACATGCCCGTTAATTGTTTTCATGCAATTTACGGTATGTCATGCTTAGTAAAGATATTGTAGCACTATGGGGACAATCATGTTTCTGCATCTCTGGAATAATACAATAAATTGTGTGCTCAGTGGGAGCAGGAGTAGCCTCTGAGAGGACTCCTCTTTTGCAGGGTGGCCTTCAGTTTGTATACAATGAAGTGGTAGAATTCTGGATGGTGCCATTTTGGAATAACGTAAAAAGGACAGGAAAGAAAACCGCCACTACCTTCAACAATATTTGTTCATCATGTTTTGTGAAGGTGTTGCGTTTTACATATTATTCATGACTTCCATGCAGTTATTTTTCCCTATTTACCTTCTTTGCCCAATTAATTAATTGTGTGCCTTCAAGTCAGTTCTGACTTTTGGCAATCCTTTCCAGGGTTTTCTAAGTAGACAGTAATCAGAACTGGTTTATTTTTCCCTTCCTCTGGAAGCAGCCTGGGACTGTGCAGCTTGCCCAAGGCCACACAGGCTGACTACTCCTCCTTTGTGTGTCACAGATATATTCTGAAACTATTGAAGATATTCAGTTTCTATGACATATATTACAGTTTTAGGAGGTAAATAAACAAATATTTTTCAAAAAGGTAAGCAGTGTGTTAATCTGATTCATCATGTACAACCAAACCAGACCAAATCCAAAGCAAAATACTGAGGCACCATTAAGACTAACAGAGTTATTCCAGTATGTGAACTTTTGTGGATTATGATCCACTTCTTCAGGCACCCAGATATAGAATAAGTAGGTTGTAATTCCCCAAAACCCACAGTCAAATAAATGTATTAATCTTAAAGGTAGCACATAATTTTTGTGTTTATTTTGTTATGAACAAGCAAATATGGTATGGAGTTTCTCCAATATTTTAAACAAATCATATCAAAATGAAACTGTCCTTTTTATGCCATGAGCAAGCTAGCACCTCAGACAGAGGACTATGTTAAACCTTTCTCTCTTAACTTCGAGATCACAAAATGTAGGGATTCTAGCCATGTGAAAGAACATGCCAAAATACAGTCCTTCAATCACACTCTGACATGGAATTGTGCAGTCCATAATTCTATCATGTCAACTTGCCACCACGTTATGCCTCAAAACTAGAGGCTTCATCCAAAGTTGAAGGAAACTTTGTTTGCTACATTTATAATAATAACCTTTGAACTGTAGAGCTGGAAGGGATCCTAAAGATAAATGAGTCCAGCCCCTGTCAAGGAGGCACAGTGGGGAATTGAGCTCCCAACCTCTGGCTCCGCAGCCAGAGACCTAAAACACTGAGCTATCCAGCAATGATCCAAGATCCCCCAGCTATGTTCTCATTAGGTGCCACTGATCAACAAGTGGCAGGTTTTCACATGTTTGTTATACATGAGTAAAATATTTCTGGAAAATAGGCCATAAAGTGGCTAGATTAGTTTTTAAGCAGTGGTAGCACTTTGATATGATTCCACCTTCTTGTGAGATTTCCAGAGGTTATCAATCAGGCAGTGGCCTCATCTACCACAACAATGTTATGTATATTATAAATATACCACAATTACTCTAAAATGTCATTTGTTGATGTGAAAGAGTATACAGCCAAACCTTGTGGCCTCCTTGGAAGTCTACTATCAATGCATTCTGACATTTTTTGTCTTTGTGCACTGAAAGGTTGTGTCATGAAGAGTTTGTATCAGAGTAGTTTACTTTTCTTTTAGAACGTAATAGGAACTACTCATCATGATCTAGTTACACTCTGCTTAGTTCCATTATCCACAAAGCCCTGCCCTGCATTCCAATTCTTAGTGTACAATAAGCAGAACTTGGAAATAGTTAAGTTACAAATAACATATTACTTGTAATTAAATCATTTTCCCCGTATTAAAGACGTAGCAAATCTGCAATACAATTATAACTTAACAAGGGATAACATAATTCTTTCTCAAAGCAACTGCAGCTTTTTACACTTATGGGAGTTTGGCCTCACTAAATAGTGGAGGAGGAATATCACTGAAATGCGGAATCATGCTGCTGCCTCATGACCTGTAGAGATACTGAGATTACAACAAAGTGACAAGAAGATAGAGGTGACAGTAAGGAGGGTGTGCAGTGCACTAGAAGCCAGCATTCCGCCATTTTAAGAGTAACTGTTCAAATTGCCTTTCAACAATGCTCTTTCCAACCACCACACCCAGACTCCCAAGCCAACATGGCCTGTGCTTATGTTGGCTGTGAGACTGTAGAAGTTGTAGTCCCCGAAAGTAACTTTTTCAGGCTTTCAAATGCCCCTACTGCAGCAAAGCAGGTACAGCTGTGGCACAGGAGCTCTCTGGGGCCTGATTATCCACAGTGCCCCACTCTGAAGAAGGACTCCTTCACCAGGGCATGGCACTGAGGGCCGAGATAGCCAAAGAAATCATTGAGCGGCCCACACTGCTTGCCATTAATGCTGTCATGACAGCTGTTTTAAGAGGTAGACATAGAGAGGGCTGGCCATGCTGAGTGGGGAATTCTGGAGGCTACAGGCCAAAAAAGTAACATTCCAAGTTCTGGAGGTTGCAATTTCCTGCACCAGCCCCACACAATGCATTCTGGAATTAGTCCATCGGTTAATGCCAGTGAGTCTGTGCTTCCATGGCACTTGAAGTTGGATTGTTTTTCCAACATTAGTATTATAACACTTCAGAAACTGCTGAACAATGTGAATTGCATATTTGATCCATCTTGAAATCAAGTACTGTGTGCAATTTAAATTCTGGAAAGGCAGCATGAACAGTAAAAGATACCATTTCAAGTTCAGTGAAGTGATTTATTTAGCCAATATATCTGTTCCAGAAAGAGTCTGAACCTTATCTGAATGGATGCATTAAACAGCAAGATTCTAGCAGGAGTAAAGAATAAGATGATTTTATGAAAGGTAAGCCTGATACATTTGAAGACGTGGTGGTAGTTCTGTCTCTCTGCCTGCTCTATTTTAACAAAATATGGGTTGACGAGTTATTCATTTTAAATACAGCCCCAAATAAGTTGACTAGCTTCTGGATAGTTTGGCACCCAGCTTATACAAATAGTCGACAAAAAACAGCATTCAAAACACGAGATGTACCGCAAGACAACAGTATCTCTATGAAAAGGAATGATTGGAATTTCAGTACTTTCCTTCAAAAGCCCAGCATATTTGCAACTTTATTTTTACAGCAAGATCAAAGAGTTGTTCTCAGAAATGCATAGCTTGTGCTGACCAAATGGTTAGCAGGACTTTCGTAGAGTCAGCTGTTGCTGTATTGCTCCCCAGGAAGAAGAAATACCAAAAAGAGCAACAACAGGATGCTATTTTTTGTTGGAATGAAGGTTCACAGTGCAAGAATGTATGGCAGCTTTTGCAAGGTCCACAGCACGTGTCATCAGGTGAATTAGGCAGCATACCTGATTATATTCAGAACATAAGAAAAGCCCTGTCAGATCAGACCATCGCCCAGTGTTCTGCTCCTACAGTATCCAATCTGATGCCTATGGAAAGTCTGCCAGCGGAGGATGAGCGCAACAGGATTCTCCAACTCATGGTCCTCAACACCCAGTATTGACTGTCATACTACCCACTGGTTTGTGGGTGGGGGTGGGTACTACATTGCCACCTTGCCAGTAGCCAGTAGCACTGTTCTCCTCCATTAGTTTGTTGAACTCCCTTTTAAGACCATACAAGATGGTGGGTGTTCACGTACTAGTCAGTCTCACCATTCAACCTATATGCTGTGTGGAAAAGAATGTCCGTTTCACTGTCTGCCACCATTCAGCTTCACTGCACACCCCAGTGTTCTGATATTATGACATGGGGAAAAACTCCTCCCTAACCACTTTCTTTGTACTATGTGCAGTTTTATGCACCACTGTCGTCCCCCACCCCATCACCTTTTTTCCTACCTAAAAGGCCAATGCCTATAGTCCTATTACATATATTTAAAGTGTGGGAACGGATCCAGTGGGCATGAACCCATTACATTCAATATAATGTATTAATGCCATTCCACCTCTTTTATTTCCTGTCTTTCCCATTTGCAGTGGCTTACAAATGATTAAAAAATACAACTAAAATCAGAATAAGTTATGATGTTAACATACTGTTAAGTATATAATTTTTAAAAGAGCACTAACTTGAACAATTTTTTGAAAACTTTGGAAAACCCATCAGAGAAGAGTGAAAAGCATAGCAACTTCTCCCCATGTTTTAAAAGCTCTTTTCTCTGCAGCCCATTCAGCTGTGAAAAACCAGACTGCAGAGAAAGGTCTTTGCCTGTCAGCAGAGAGAGGACCGACACAACTTGCCATCCCGTGTGGTCTCCTTACTTTGTAAGACAATTTCCCCACTCTTGCTTTCCTCTAGTCCAGTGGTTCCCAACCTTGGGTCCCCAAATGTTCTTGGACTAATACTGCTAGAAATTCTGGCCAGCACAACGAGTGGTGAAGGCTTGGGAGAGTTTTAGTCCAAGAACATCTGGGGACCCAAGATTGGGAACCACTCTTCTAGTCCCTGCATTTCACTTCCCATACTCTTCAGTCTAGCACATCTAGACTTCTTCAGAACTTTTAATGTTTTCCCCAATAGATTTCCTAATATATCCCTACCAGATGGTTGCTGTTACTCCCCCAACTCTGTCCTCCTCAGCTGCAAATGACTAAAGAATCTGTGCTTCAATCTCCTGTAGCTTGCAACTCAGGTGTTCCAGAATGGAAAATGCAGTATGACTGATTTTCCCTGCTTATATTGCAGAGCTACTCCAGCTCTGCCGAATGAATAATCTACTGATTTGTCAGAACCTGTGGTACTGGACTAGATGGAGACTTCTTTGATCTATGGATCTCATTGCATGGCTTCAGATCACATATATATGTGCAGCATAACCATGGCAGAGCTGGATACCTCAGTGGTTTGGGTACCTGGCTGCAAAGCCATAGGTTGGGAGTTTGATTCCCCACTGTGCCTCCTGGGAGAAGAGCCAGCCTATGTGGCCTTGGGCAAGCTGCACAGTGCTGCCAGAAGAAGGGAATGGCAAACCACTTTTGAGTATTCTCTACGTGGAAAACCCTGAAAAGGGTCGGCGTAAGTCAGAATTAACTTCATTGCACGCAATTGTTATTATTATTAATCATTGCAGAAGTGGAGGCACACAGCAGCTGAATTGTCCAGGCCCTTGGTGCACAACATCCTTCCCCAATGTGGCCTCCTCCAAGTGTGTTTAACTGTAACTCCCCAAATCCTCATTCAGCAGTCATGTTCATGATGGTTGGGGAAGATGGTGACTATAGTCCCAAACATATGGAGGGTTCCAAGGTTAAGGAAAGTGATGTTCGGTTTGCCTCACTAATAAAACATGTCTTAAATTTCAGGGGTATTCAAATGCAAGAGAATAGCCTCTACATACTAAGAGACATCTGTAAGTATGAAGAAGTAAAGACATCGGCAAATACATTAATAGCAAAAAAGTAATGTTTCAGCAACAGCTGAGATGGAAGAACTGCAATCTGTTTCAAATCTGTATCCATTTCATCGTATCCTTTAAAAAAGAAAATCCTGTTTGCCTCTTTATAGAAGAGAAGGGCACTGCGGGCAGAGGATGGCATACATAGGAGAATAGGCTGAGGCTGAACCCGGACAAGACGGAGGTCCTGAGGGTGGGCGGCCCCTCCATTGGCGGCTTGGGAAACTCCCTCTCCTTCGGGGGGGGGTGACTCTCGCCGCAAAGAGTGAGGTTCGCAGCTTGGGAGTACATCTGGACCCAGCTCTCACCATGGAAACCCAGGTGGCGTCAGTGGTCCACTCCGCCTATTACCATCTGTGGCGGATTGCCCAGCTGCGTCCCTATCTTGATGGTGGGGCCCTCACCACTCTGGTCCACGCGCTTGTAATCTCGAGATTAGACCACTGTAATGCGTTCTACGTGGGGCTACTTTTGAAATTGATGCGGAAGCTTCAAATGGTGCAGAATGCGGCAGCCAGATTACTTAGTGGAATGAGAAAACACCAGCATATCTCTCCCATTCTGGCTGCCTTGCATTGGCTGCCCATTCATTTCCGCATTGATTTCAAAGTGTTAATGATGATATATAAAGCCCTAAACGGTTTAGGACCTCGATACCTAGCAGAACGCCTTCTCCCACCTAGATCTACTCGAGTCACTCGCTATAGCCAGGAAAGACGGCTGAGGGGCCTAACAAGAAACCGGGTGTTCTCGGCAGTGGCCCCTCGACTTTGGAAAAGCTTGCCATCAGAGATCTGCCTGGCACCCTCATTGGGTGTTTTTAAGAGCCAATTAAAGACTTGGCTCTTTAGGCAGGCCTTCCCTCCTGTCAATACTTGACTTTTACTTTTACTTAGTTTTTTGTCTATTTTCCCATCTTGATCAACACTAATATGTCAATTTAATTTATTCTTTTAAATGTTTTTATGAATGATTTTATTGTGACCCGCCCTGAGTAGACATTGTCTAGAAGGGCGGGAAAAAAGTCTAATAAATAAATAAAATACATCACATTAGAAGAGGAACATATAAATCTCAGGGTGTCATGGGTGACATTGTTGGGATCTGTAATGCTGCTTCCAGTGTACATCTGGGCATAGAGTTGTTGTCTAGGTTTGACGTGAGATCTTATTCCTTCTCCTATCCATGTTGAGTAGCTTCCTGGGCATCACTAATTGTTTAAGACCAGAAGGCTGCCTGTCAGGGATCACAGACCTGCTGCCCAAATACCTGTGAGAAGCAAGTACCATGGTACAGAACAACACAGGCTTAGGGCTGCATTCTTAAACAATCAGTTTCAAGAATGATTGCACAAAAACATTAGGCTAACAGTGTTAATTTTACAACTAAAGCTGTAGGTAGGGATATATCCAACAATAGTTAATCAACGATACTTAAAGTAGTTGTGACTAATAAGTCCCATTCATTTTGTGTGACTTTTCTTAGGATTAAGGATAGATTTAGCCCTTAGTTTCAGTCATAGGCTGAAACTTATCTAGGAGATTGCAGAAGTCGGTTTGACACTTTTGAAAACCTCCTGTCAGAAACCCAGACTGAATGAAAGCAGGGACAGGAATATTTTTTCATAGCAGGAAGGCAAGCCAATGTTTTTAGCTTTTCAGAGATCTTTGCAAGCACTGGGAATTCTCAGTTCAACTCCTAAATATTTTACCACAGGCAGTATTTTCCCCTCAGTTGAAGAACAACACCTTCAGTTTTGTACAAACATCAATGCGTGCCTATGGCTATGTATTTGGGGGCATATCTCTGAAAAGAGACTCCTCTACCCCCCTCCCCTTGGGACATGGAAATAATTTTCTTTATTCAGCCTTTATAAACAACTGGTGACCTGCTGTTATAATAATAGCTGAGCTGCATATTGAGGGAGCATGAGGGTTGTTCTGGATCTAGGAAGTAGGTAATACTGTGTACCTGTGTGCTCTGTAAGCACAGGGAGTTGGTGCATCTAGCCTATTATTATCCATTGAGCAGCTCTCCAGGGCTTCGAGCTGAATTTTACCCTAGCCCAGCCATTCGCTACCTTTTTTTGGCCACAGTCCTTTTAAGAGCTCTTCTTAGCCCCCTGTCAAACAAGAATACAACGCAAACAGATTTCTTTCAGAAACTTCTCACATTTTTCAGTCTGTGGCCTCCTTCAAATGTGCCAGGGTCCCCCAGGGTGGCCATTGGGCTCCCGTTGAGAATGACTGCAGCCCAACCTGGAGATGCAAAGGAACAGCGCTATCAAGGAATTACACCCCTGAAGCAACAAGAGGCAGTACTGGATCCTTCAGTGGGATCCTTATGGAGGAGGACCTGCCATTTGAATTCACATCTTGAGACTTTGGTCTCTCCTTTACAATCAGATATCTTTTGTGGGTTAGTGTAAAGCACACATAGACACTCCACGGGCTCTGTCCTTCAGCCTTCCAAATTCCCTAGTAGAGATGGGCATGAACCAGAAAAATGAATTGTGGTGGTTCACGGTTCATGGCTACCCATGAACTACGAACAATCCCGCTGAACCCCAGATCGTGCTGGGGAAGGGGAACCTAATGCCTTCACCCCTCTGCCGCCCACCCGCCCCCTTCCCAGTGTCCCCATTGCCTCCCTATCTGATCATCCCTACCCATCAGCTGATAGGCCAGTACATGCACAGAGACAACAGGCCCGGCATCCTGAAAGGAAGTTGGGCCACTGTCTCTGAAGATGGAGGTGGAGGAGGAGGAAGAGGAGGTGGTGGCAGGACCAGGTAGGGATGGCAGGAAGGGGGCAATGGGCATCTGTTTTGCCGAAGCAAAATGAAGCTCCGAGCAGAAAAAAGTTCAGTACTTCATTTTGTTTCAGCAAAACTGCTTGCACAAACCGAACCATGAACTGAACCATAAACCACCCTGGTTTGTAGTTTTTTTCAGTTCGTAGTTTGGTTCATGCTTATCTCTATTCCCTAGCAACACATTTCCCATCCATTGATATTAAATCTGGGAAGGGGAAAAAAAATCTCTTTTTCCTGCCAAATATTCCAGAGCACCTAGCCTTACCATAGTGGTGCAAAAGGGACCGTGGCAGTTCCCATGTCATTGCCATAACAAAAGAGGGCTACAGGTGCTTCTATTATTTGTTGTTGCTACGTGCCATCAACTCATTTTCAAGTTATGACAACCTTCTGAATTCATGACTTCCCAAAACTTCCTATGTGATCTAACACTATTAATATTCATAACCTCTTGCTCTTTTCAGTCTGTACAGTACTTTCGGATTCTTTTCACATTTATTCTGAGAAAAATCAGGTGAGGGATGTGTTCCTGAGATAAGGTGATGAAACACATCTGCCAGCAAGCTTTGTGGCCAAGCAAAAACCTTTTGGTATTTTAACTGGGATGGCTATCTTGCATGTTTAAGATGTCAACATAGATTCCCATGATACCCATTTTGCAGATGGGAAACAATGAGACTCAGAAAAAGAGATACTGATTGACGAATGAGGTCATGACTGAGCATTCTTAGAGATGTTGGCTCGGATTGTAATTTCTCTTTCACGAAAATAATAGATTCAGGGAAGAAGGCTCTCCCACTTCTTTCCTGAAATTTCTCAAACCAAGTAAGTTGTGAAATATAAAAAGAGGAGACGAGAAGGAATGTGAATACAAATGCAACCTAGGTAACACTCCCATGATCCTGGGGCAGTGTCTAATTCTCTGGGACCATACAAAGAAACACCTTCTCCCACAATGCTACTGACAATACTTTGACCTTGGAGGGGTGAATCCAGACTGTTTCTCCTGGTAGCTCCCACCCACTGCAAAAGAGGGCTACAGGTGCTTCGGGGTGGCTCACCTGCCCACTGTTGGAACTCTACTTTTCCTCCTGTTCTGGCAGGCTCCTTATTATACAACTGAACTCACAATCAGGGTGAGAATGGGCACACAATGGGGATCCTGTCAAAGCAGAGGAAAACTTGCATGATTGCTTTTCTGTTTCTGCAATAGGATACTGACCAGAGTATCTACATTATCTTCTGTCACACACGTTAAGTTTTGCAGCTGTTGTTGCAGCTGAAAGAGCCTTCTGCTCCCCAACTTGGCATTAAAAGGGCTAGCCCCTAGATATCAGGGAACAAGATGCTACTTATGTAACCTAGCAACCCTAGGGACTACTATGGTGTTGTTTCATGCTGTCAAGTCACCTCTGATTTATGGTGACCCTATGAATGAGTGACCTCCAAAATGTCCTGTCCTTAAGAGCCTTGCTCTGGTCTTGTAAACTGTGGTTTCCTTTATGGAGTCAATCCACCTCATATTTGGTCTTCCTCTTTTCCTGCTGCCTTCAGCTTTTCCCACCATTATTGTTTTTCCCAGTGAGTCTTGCCTTCTCTTGATGTGCCCACAGTACGAAAGCCTCAGTTTTGTCACTTCTGCCTCCAGAAAGAGCTCAGGTTTGATTTGCTCTAGGGCCCACTTGTTCATCTATCTGGTGGCCAAGGATATCCACAAAGCTCTCCTTCAACTCCAAATTTCAAACGGCTCAGTTTTTTTCCTGTCAGCTTTCTTCACTGTCCAGCTTTCCACACCCATACATGGTGATTGGAAATACAAGAGTGTGGATGATCTTGGTCTTGGCCTCCAGTGACACATCATTACTCTTGATGATTTTTTTTCAAGTTCCTTCATTGCTGCCCTCCCAAGCTTCGGTCTTCTGATTTCTTGGCTGCAGGCTCCATTTGATTTGATGATTGAACCAAGGCATACACAATCTTCAACAATGTCAGTTTCTTCATTGTCAACATTAAAGTTGTGTCAGGACTAGTAGTATATTGCTGCAGAAATGTAGAAATGAAAACCCTCTTTATATGCATTTCCTTGACTAATGTAAATCTGTGTATTATAAGATTCCCTCACCACCACCACCACATTCTAATGATTTACCAGTACTCTGTCTATAAGAGTTGGACAAAAATACTTTTTTGGGCCCAACACCCACAATCCCCCAGCAGCCATGCTCTTTATTGAGGGAGTTGCAGCTCCCCCCCCCCCCAGAAATAAATTAGCTCTCTGGTCAGACAGTTTGTAGTAGACAGAGTGTTGTGTGTAACCAATTACAAATTCAGTAGTTAAAAACAATTTTCTTACTCTTCATTCATTTTCATTCAGATACATTGTCTTTATATTTGGTTTTACTGTCAGTTGGACTCTCCTGTAATTCTCCATGAGCTTAACAAATTGAAGAGTTTGTTTGTTTGTTTTTTAAGGGGGGAAAAGGATTGAACAGTTTTGCTTAGTGCTGCAGGATCTCTCAAACCTTCATGATTCTAATTAAACCACAAAGCTGTTAAGTACATGAACATCATGAGTGTTAAATTAACTTTCTGAAGAGCCATTAAGTAGAAATGATGATGTTTGTCTTTTCAAAAATAATGAATCAAAGAAATAAAGAAAACCAAGACTCAAATTCTTGAGTTTAAGGACCTTAAACTATAATAATTTGCAGCAAGGTGATTACGTTTTTTTTTTAAATGATTAGACTTCTTTTTTTTTTTTAAGTTGGAATTGGAGAACTCAGCAGTTGAGACTACATTTAATCTTGATTGCTTTCACTTTACAATTACTTAATTGAATTTCTTTTATCCTTGTCCTTAGCACTGAGATCTCACTAGCTTGCTCCAAGGCAACATGATGGATAGTCATATTATTCTCATGTGAATTTGGACCGAAGGTGATGATTTTTCTCTTTGAAAGCAATGCCACAAATGAAATTGAAAGACATATTTTTGGGAGGGAAGAGAATAAAAATGTTCATGGTTTGGACAAAATAATAATAATAGTACTGACCTAGGGAGCAATAAAAAGCATGCATCATCTACACAAGGCTCATTTCCTCCTATTCTGCATTCATTTTACATATTATATCAACCTCTAAGTGGCAATTTGAATACTAAAGAAGCAGTTACCTTGGAATATGATTTGCCTGAATAGATCAAGCACAGAAACCCTAACAGCCCCCCAACACCTCTATAGTTCAAAAAGCAATTTTCAAAGCTAGTGTTTTCGGACATGACTGGAAACCTCTTCATAGCAGAAAGTGCTATGAATGGGAATCTTGCAGCCAGATCCTATTTATGTTTACAAGATCAGTGGTGTTTAACAGGAGGATTTATTCCAAAGAAAAAGACAGGATTTCAGTCTCAGACAAAAATCTTACTCAGGCATTATTCATGTAAGTATTGTGAAGGCTTGCTGAGTAAGATAATAGTGCTAAGAAAAGTTGGAGGCAGCAGGAAAGGAGGAAGACCAATATGAGAAAGGTCGACTCAATGAAGGAAACCGCATCCTTGTGTTTCCAAGACCTAAGCAGGGCTGTTAATGATAGGACATTGTGGAAGTCACCCATCCACAGGGTCACCGTAAGCTGAAAGCAATGATGGCACAGAACAGCAAACAATGAAGGCTAACGTGGTGATGGGAAACAGGGCAAGCATATGAGCTCCGATCTCATATTGTCATCAGCAGAGGTGATTTTTCAAAAATTTAAAATTTCCAACCTTCCCAAAAAGTCCCGAGGCTCTTGTGGGATACTTTTTTGTCATGGGGAAGCTGTTTGGGGTGGGGGTCACAGGATGGGGAGCTCTTGTTTCTAAAAATCACCATCGCAGGTAAAATCATCCCATCGGGGGTGATGTTCGGCAATTAAAGACTTCCTCCATCCTATGGGTACCAATGATTTCTCTGTGATGAAAGGGATCCCAAGGGAGCCTCAGAATCTGGGTGTGGGGAGGAATGTTTAATTTCTGAATAAATGCCATGGGTGTTCTCCATCTATGCAGCATAAGTTCCACTACTGGATTTCTTCCAGTATCTTACATTATACGCAATTGCATATGATTCTGAATTGTGAACCATTTTTATACCGTTGTCTGTTTTATAGGTTTGTCTAGAGCTTGAATGTCTTGAAAATGGAAAAATCAATTTTTCTGTTCTTAGAGAGGAGTTATATTTTATCTGCAGTGTATTTCCCTTTGAGCCACAATTGGAGGAAGTGGAGAGAACACGGTGATGACATCTTTGCAGCTTTCAATGTATTTAGTAAGACTGGAGGTGGAGATTTCAGTAAAAGTGTATGGGCTTTATCATAAACTAAAGGCCAACTCCTTAATATATCAAAAACTTCTAGTGCCTCCAGACAAAACAGATGCTGGTAGCTATTAGTTAAAAAGCATTGTGCGACTATTCTGTCCTTTCCTCTCATGGAGGAGATATATGTGTGTAAATGTGTGTGTGTGAATTAAAAACAGAAGAAAGTGGTGGAATAACACAAGAGAGTTAGAAGCGAAAGATGGCATATTCTGGAATCCAGTAAAATTATGTGAATGAGGAAGGGTGATTATGTTGTAAAATATTGTCTGGAAGCACCCCATGGTAGTACTGTAGTTATCTTCTTAAAAAGGGAAAGATATTATTGTGAGGAAGGTGGTGAAGACACTTTGATCCCTACTGGTGGGCCATTGCACCTCTTTAGTTCCACAAGAGGTTTCCCCACCTCAAATTGACCTGTGAACATGGGGGATGATGGGATTAGAGTTGGAAGAAGGGAAAGAGAAGGGAACAGAGGTGGCAGGGAAGGTTCTAGAAAAGGAGGAAGGCACATTAGAGATTATGAGGGAGGAAGAAGATAAAAGTGAGGAAGAAGGGAGCAAGGAAGAGGGAAATACTTGGAAAGTCACTAGGGGAGAACCAGATTGGAAGGCTTGCAAAGCAAAAGTGGAAGATCCACAGGTGTCTGACTCAAGGGCAAATTGTTCTCTAACTTTCTTAGTAGTATGCAGAAGAAGACAATGGTAAATCAGTTCTGAATATTTCATACCTTGAAATCCCTATGATATGACAATCCGAAATGAAACAAGGGATTGTGCTGGAAGATGAGACTCCCAAGGCAAAAGGCATGCAATCAGCTGCTGGAGAAGAGGAAAGAGCAAGTACAAATAGTGATGTTAGTGGTGCTTCCAGAGTGGAAGGGTCAGTGACAGAGTGCTGTCGTTGCTTACTCAAAACATCACTTCTGTTACTACTAATGTGAAATTGCTAAAATTTTGCACAGTGTCATCCAGTAATATGTTCAGAGACATAAGAGCTTCCCATATTAAGAGGATGCAAGTAACAAGCCCTGTAATGTCTCTTTTAGATTGCATGCCTGCTGCTTCATCTGGAACAAATTTTGGTTCCTGTTGATTGGCTCAAAGCTCAAGTTTCTTGGCAAACTGGGTGAAAATTGCCAATGAGCGGTACACAAGGGTTATTGTACCTATTACACAGCAAGCAAGTTTTGTCTGAGTCCAGTGATGTTTCTTTTGACATGCAGATATGTGCATACATATCCATGTGCAATATATCTGGAAATCTTAATCAGCCCAACATGTAAGTGCATCCATGTTTGTGTGCGCATGTGTAGTTTATTTTAAATGGACATGTTCAGGTTTGTACTTTCTATATGTACAAGATGTTCTTTAAAAATGGGATGCCAACGGCTACATGTTAGAATTTCATTGTAAGCTCTGGTTCTCCCTTTTGTGACACTAAGACCACCGTTCTTTCTTGAAATCCTGCTTTCCTTCCTGACTGAGGACTCAGGGCTGATCTTTGTTTTAGCCCTGTCAGTATCCTAAACCAGAACAGACCATTGTGCCTATTTAAAAAATAATCATAGAACTACAGTGCTGAAAGGAACCCTAAGGATGCTCAAGTCCAGCCCCTGTAAAGGAGGCACAGTGGGGAATCCAACTCTCAACCAGATGCCTAAACCATTGAGCTCTCCTGCTATAAATGCTGTAACTAACTTTTTTTTTGGGGGGTGGAGGTGGGGGGATACAGCTGGCATTGTTTGGCAAGGCTCCAAGATATCTGTGCGGTCCGTCTTCCAAGAAAGCTAAAAAATACGTAACCCAACCATCTAAATGGAAATACTAGCAAAAGAGATCATATTCACATTAGCATCTAGGAAGAATTTAGTACATGGATAAGGAACCTGATTACCTCCAAAAAATTTGGACTACAGCTCTAAAAAATTGAACTCCAGAAGTTTTGGGCCACATCTCCAAACTAGGTTTCTGAGGTTCTGCATAAGACATGTTTCATTCCTCATGACTAGGGTTGCTACTCTCAGGTTCCTGCAATCACAGGAAATGGCTCTCCTTCTCCAAGTGGGGAAACCAAGCCCAGGACAAACACTGCTGGAGGAGACAGTTCAAACAAAAGCTAGGCTCCCAGCTAGCACCAAAATGCAGGCTCACAAAGGGGTTTGTGCATACTCCAAATGATATGATTGGCTAAGAGCAAGAACCTTCTGACTATTTCCCCACTTCCTTCCACTCACTCCTGGTTTTTCAGTGTGCTGATACTGAGACCATCACAACATCTGGAACAAGGTGGGGCATGGAGTACCAGCAACCATCACACATGAGGCTTTTTGTTGCACAAGCCCTGGCAGCAGCAGCAGCATGAAGTTGAGTGGTGAGGATTCTTCTCTTGTAACCCTTGCCTATTCTACCTCTTTGATATTACAAGGCCTGTTCTCTAGTCTTAGGTTTTGGCCCTGCAAACAGGATGCTGTACATCAGCCATTCTCAACCTTTTTTTGGGCCAGTGTCATAAACACAATATAAAAGAAATAGAGGCTGAATCAGGATTGTATAAGTCACATATAAACATTATAAGATGGTGTTTGAAGATTTGTTTCCAATCTGTAGCCCCCTTCAAATGTGCCAGCCCCTCTCCCGGGGGGTCACATGGCCCCCTTTGAGAATGACTGCTGTAGTAGATAAAATGACAGGCAAGAACCCAGGACACCTGGGTTTGAATCTCCACCCAGCCATGGAAACTCATTGGTGGTTGTAATGTGGCACTGGTCAAATCACTCTTTAAATAGCTTACTAACTTTGAAAACCCTCTATAAGTGAAACATGGTTTGATGGTGCGTAATTCACATACACAAGGAACAGGTTGCTGTTCATCTAGCAAACCTATTCATGACATAGTTTTCTCCATGTCACTATAAAATATTTTTTTAGGGCACAGCCCCTGAATTTAGAAAAAAAAGTTTTGCAGCAAAAATCCTCTTGTGCTTTCTCAGGGGACAATTTAACAATGCTTTGAAGAGATCCACACACTCCTGAGGTCCTCATATCCTCGTATTTTAAAAAATATTTTTGGCCATTAGAGGGTATAGAGAAGCGTTGTCAGTTAAAAAACAATATTTTTAAAAGAAAACCTGTGGGGTGGGGGGACAGCAGCTGTCTGAGGGCCAGAGTGGATACAGCTGTCCGAGGGCCAGGGATGGGACGTGTATCTTCCAAAACTGGAGGTTCCCACCTCTATTTTAGAGGTCTGTACTGTCATAGAAAAGAGGGATGTGGTGGCGCTGTGGGTTAAACCGCAAAGCCTCTGGGCTGCAAGGTCAAAAGATCAGCAGTTCGAATCCACGCGACAGAGTGAGCTCCCGTCGCTTCTCCCAGCTCCTGCCAACCTAGCAGTTTGAAAGCATGTAAAAATGCGAGTAGATAAATAGGTACCACCACAGTGGGAAGGTAACGGCGTTCCGTGTCTAGTCATGCTGGCTACGTAACCACGGAAACTGTCTACGGACAAACGCTGGCTCTACAGCTTGGAAACGGGGATGAGCACCGCCCCCTAGAGTCGGACACAACTGGACAATTGTCAAGGGGAACCTTTACCTTTACCATTTTACTGACATAGAAAAAATATCCCAATCAGGTGGCTAGTGATATGCTGTATACTAGCATATATATACTATATGTGGCTTGCCTCTCTAAGGTCACTGCTGTGGGAAGTTAACTGAAAGTGAGTTCTGAGAGGTAGCAGATGCATGCACACAGGTCCAGTGGTATGCCTTTGCACATTTCTTATGTTACTAGGAGTAAAGAGTTCATGGCAAGTGCAAATTAATAATAAATAAGCCATGTGTGCATACCTTGTTCTCTCTTGGGTGGGGGGAAATAACCACATCTGACAGATGTTGGTCACGCCATTGAATTTACTTCTGGAAGGCACTTTGGCATTGCACTGAGGTTCCTATTTCTCATCCATCCAGCTTGTCTCATTTGATAGTCTTTTGCTTGAGCAAGGCAAACACCCAGAAACATGAATGAATGTGCCACACACTCCCACATCCACACTGAAATGTGTCTAGATTGGTGTCTAGTGGGTTCAATCAAAACCAGTTTCTCTGGCCATCTTGTTCCTTCTTTTCTGTACTGAAGTGCTAATTTTAGATTAGCATCTTCTGCTCACCACACTCTAACTGATTTCACCAGGTATGTATGGTGGACAGAGCCAAACTGCTTCGTACTCACTGCTTTGTGCCTTATAGGCAATCAGGGGCTGTTATAAGACTATGAGCCTGTTTATAAGATGTATGAGATGAACAAGTTTAAATGAGAGTCACTTATATGAAATTCAAAAAAGGCTAATGAAATGGAGTCTCATTAGCAATTGATATTTTTATAGCCATTTACATTGTTAGCAATAACACTACTTTACTGCATGGCTGCAATTGCACCATGAAAATCTGTTCTCAGTGTGGTAGCCATGTCCAATTCCACAAAGCTTGTGGGAGTTCCAAGTTTTCAGTATGAAACAAAACAATCCATACTTTCATAGTTGCCCAGAGAGTCTTCTGAAGGTGACACCTGAATTTGTTTGAAATGTATCTCCCTGTCATAACGGCTGGACGCTTGATGGGAAAAACAAGACATAGCGGCTGCAATCCTGTTGGTGTTCTTATAAGGTTGGTGTAAATTGTTGCATCTAACTCTGACTAACGGCCAAGATGCCAGGGGGCCTCTCGGTTGTGCAATCAGGTGCATACCAGGTGCACAACCTAGTCAATTAACTGCAGCAAGTTATGCAGACCTTACAAAACATGAGTAGGAGTCTGGCAAGTTAACTCTACGTTTGTGTTCTGTGCCGTCAAGTCAGAACTGACTTATAGTCACCCTAATAGGGCTTTCAAGGTAAGTGAAATATTTAAGAAGTGGTTTTACTAGTTTCATAACTCCAGTGAGTTTCCATGGCCATTTGGGGATTTGAATTATGTTGTCCAGAGTCCTAGTTGTCACTCATCCACTACACCACACTGGAAATCCCCCCTTTAACTCCCAGTTATTTGATACTATATGGAGTTGTGTAAAAGCAGAATTGCACAAGGCAAGCAATTCTACTGATTTTGTTGGGCAAGGTTTATTCCTCTTGCAGTTTCACTTATTAAGACAGGAATTGCTACTAGGTAAGCATAAGGCAAAACCCAAGCAAGTATCAGGCGTAACTCAGATATAAGAATGAAAAGATAGAGTTCTGGGTTTATAACACAAGTTGTGAGCTACTGTGTTGGGCCCTCCAGGGAGATTCTATACCAACATATACCCTGGTCCTCCCTAAGGGTCATAAAGAAAGTGAGCTTAAGCAGTGGATGAAATCCAGTTGGTTCATCTGTACAGCATAAACGGTAATGACATGATCACCTGGCGATAGAAATCTTTATTTTAATTACATTTAAAATTTGTTCAAGATCCAAGACTCCTAGGGATCCCTTTTGCCCCAGAAAAGACTTTGGGAGCCTTGGGATGAAGTGGGTGATCATTTAATATTAGAAAGTTGCTGCTGGTGGTCCTGTAACCCCAGTCTCCCAATAGGCACTGGCAGGTTCTCTCCTGTTCAAGCAGAATGGAGAGATAGAAATGGCATTGTCAACCTTCTGATGACATTGTCTCCCCACACTCTGGATTACAGCTCCCAGTGGTTTTATATAGATGTAACATTTCATGGAGTATTTCATGGAAACCTACAGCAAAAATGCCATGGAACTGAAATTCCCCAGTGCTTTCCTGCAGGAGTGACTTCAGAGCAGGCAAACACAGAATAGGCCCCACAACCAGAGTTAGTACAACAGGATAGCATAGTCAACGTGTTCTAACTAAGCTTATGGAATTCTTAGAGAGTGGACTAAATCACAGTACACATACACAGACTGTCCCCCATGAGCAGCCCAAAGTGCTGTCAGGTATATGCAATTATGGAATGGGCAATCACAGGTATGTTCTGCAGAAATTCATAATAATGGCCATGGTGTTCTGGTCACTGATTGGTTATGCCCTGTTCAGTAGCTGTCTAGTGGGTGGCAGCAGATGCCCTGTTCAGCAAACGTGCAGTGGGCAGCAGTCCCTCACCTTACTGGTTCTACTGGGACAAAGTCAAATAAAGCAGTTTGGAAAAGCTACATTTTTGACAGCAGCTCTCAGAATCCACCCTGAGTTTCCACAGTCAGCAGAGATGCTAGCTGGGGAGTTCCAGGAGTATAGTAAAAAAAAAAAAGAAAAAAAAGAGAGAGAAGCCTTTTCAAGCTTCACAGACACTAATGTCATGACTGCTGAATGTGTGTTTCAGTTTATGGTCACTCCCTTTGCAGGCATTGAAAGAGGACTCACAGGACTTTAAAAAAAATTACAAAAGAATAGGCACAATGTTGGCTTTAAAAGACTTCTGTGGGGTGTGAGGAAAGGTGGGAAAGAATAATATTGGACAGTTAAAGCATTTCTGTTTTAATTAATAGGTACCTTTTGTGATTATGTTCTCTGCAGCCAAAGATGGAGAGGCTCTATACAGTCAGCAAAAACAAGACCTGGAGCTGATTGTGGCTCTGATCATCAGCTTCTTATAGCAAAACTCAAGCTTAAACTGAAGAAAGTAGGAAAAACCACTGGGCTAGTCAGGTATAATCTAAACCAAATCCCTTATGAATACACAGTGGAAGTGAAGAACAGATTTAAAGAACTCGATTTGGTGGACAGAGTGCCTGAAGAACTATGGATGGAGGCTCACAACATTGTACAGGAGGCAGCAACAAAAACCATCCCAAAGAAAAGGAAATGCAAGAAAGCAAAGTGGCTGTCCAACGAGGCCTTACAAATAGCAGAGAAGAGAAGGGAAACAAAATGCAAGGGAGATAGGGAAAGTTACAGAACATTGAATGCAGACTTCCAAAGAATAGCAAGGAGAGACAAGAGGGCCTTCTTAAATGAACAGTGCAAAGAAATAGAGGAAAAGAATAGAAAGGGAAAAACCAGAGATCTGTTCAAGAAAATTGGAGATATTAAAGGAACCTTTTGTGCAAAGATGGACATGATAAAGGACAAAAATTGTAGGGACCTTACAGAAGCAGAAGACATCAAGAAGAGGTGGCAAGAATACACAGAGGAATTATACCAGAAAGATTTGGTTGTCCCGGACAACCCAGATAGTGTGGTTGCTGACCTTGAGCCAGACATCCTGGAGAGTGAAGTCAAGTGGGCCTTAGAAAGCATGGCTAACAACAAGGCCAGTGGAGGTGATGGCATTCCAGTTGAAATATTTAAAATCTTAAAGGATGCTGCTGCTAAGGTGCTACACTCAATACTCCAGCAAGTTTGGAAAACTCAGCAGTGGAAAACTCAGAGGATTGGAAAAAATCAGTCTTCATCCCAATCCCAAAGAAGGGCAGTGCCAAAGAATGCTCCAACTACCGTACAATTGCACTCATTTCACACACTAGCAAGGTTATGCTCAAAATCCTACAAGGTAGGCTTCAGCAGTATGTGGACCGAGAACTCCCAGAAGTACACGCTGGATTTCGAAGGGGCAGAGGAACTAGAGACCAAATTGCTAACATGCGCTGGATTATGGAGAAAGCCAGAGAGTTCCAGAAAAACATCTACTTCTGCTTCATTGACTACGCAAAAGCCTTTGACTGTGTGGACCACAACAAACTATGGCAAGTTCTTAAAGAAATGGGAGTGCCTGACCACCTTATCTATCTCCTGAGAAATCTATATGTGGGACAGGAAGCAACAGTTAGAACTGGATATGGAACAACTGATTGGTTCAAAATTGGGAAAGGAGTACGACAAGGCTGTATATTGTCTTCCTGCTTATTTAACTTATATGCAGAATACATCATGTGAAAGGCAGGACTGGATGAATCCCAAGCCAGAATTAAGATTCCCGGAAGAAATATCAACAACCTCAGATATGCAGACGATACCACTCTGATGGCAGAAAGTGAGGAGAAATTAAAGAACTTTGTAATGAGGGTGAAAGAGGAGAGTAAAAAAAGGGTCTGAAGCTCAACATCAAAAAAACTAAGATCATGGCCACTGGTCCCATCTGCTCCTGGCAAATAGAAGGGGAAGATATGGAGGCAGTGACAGATTTTACTTTCTTGGGCTCCATGCTCACTGCCGATGGTGATAGCAGCGATGAAATTAAGACGCCTGCTTCTTGGGAGGAAAGCGATGACAAACCTAGACAGCATCTTAAAAAGCAGAGACATCACCTTGCTGACAAGGGTCCGCATAGTCAAAGCTATGGTTTTTCCAGTAGCGATGTATGGAAGTGAGAGCTGGACCATAAAGAAGGCTGACCGGCAAAGAATTGATTCTTTTGAATTGTGGTGCTGGAGGAGACTCTTGAGAGTCCCCTGGACTGCAAAGAGAACAAACCTATCAATTCTGAAGGAAATCAACCCTGAGTGCTCACTGGAAGGACAGATCCTGAAGCTGAGGCTCCAATACTTTGGCCATCTCATGAGAAGAGAAGACTCCCTGGAAAAGACCCTGATGTTGGGAAAGTGTGAAGGCAAGAGGAGAAGGGGACAACAGAGGACGAGATGGTTGGACAGTGTCATCGAAGCTACCAACATGAATTTGACCCAACTCTGGGAGGCAGTGGAAGACAGGAGGGCCTGGCGTGCTCTGGTCCATGGGGTCACGAAGAGTCGGACACGACTTAACGACTAAACAACAACAACCTTTTGTGAGGCATTGGCATTTAAGTACAAGACTTAATGAAATATGTGTAGCTAAGTCGATGCAGATAAAAGTGAAGACATTAACAATCAATGATATGCACAAGGTTAGGTCAATGGTAGGGTATCAAGAAGTGATCCCTTTAAGCTTTCTAATCCTAGCTTTTCAAGATGCCATCAATGGATGTATTATCATTGAAAACATAATCTGGAAGAGGCAGGTAGCTCTACAGAATTCAATATTCTGTGCAATCGCAAGGTTTAAAAATGGAAGCATCCTGATGAGCTTCAATAAACAAAATATAAAAATGATAGCTTGTGCTAGGAACAAAATATTTTGGATAGAGAAGCCTGCCAGCAGCAGGCTTTGAAAGATAAAAGGATGAGTGGCATCTACAGTTCTGTTCTGGGCTAAAAATAATAAATGAAAAGAAGGTTATGCCAGGTTTCTGTTGTTATTGTTGTTTTAATTTCAGTCCCAGTCTTTCATTGCCCAGCATCTGCTTTGCTCAGTTCATATCAGGTTTGCTCACATGAACAATTAATTTGTGCCCAATTCTAAAGTGAGTGACCTGCCATGAAGCAGAATGGGCTCTGGGTTTGAAAGAACCCACCCTCAGGAAACTGCCTGTTGGTGGGGCCTCCTCATAGTTGGGTAAGCTCTCATGGATTTTTGTGGTAGTTGAAGCAGCAGGAGAATGCTGTTGAATGGCAGATAGCAGGAAGCCATTGTTTAAATTTCCTTTACTACCCTTACCTGCAGGACTATGGGGAATTTAAGTTGCAGCTCTGAGACTCAGATGTTCAGCACAGACCAGAGTACCCCAATTACTTTTTAAAGGGTGTGTTCTGTGGAAGCATTGGTAGCAGGTCTTCTTGCTGGGGCGCTAAGCCCCAGCAGGGTGATCAAGGGCACTAGATGAAGGTGCAGGGCCTGTTCAGATATCTGCCTTGCACTACAAGTGTTATCTTGTTATTCTTGTTGGGGATTGGAGGAATGATTTTGGCTCAAGGGGGTGAATTTCCATCTAAGAATGACCTTGGGACTATATCCCTACATAGGCATTATTTAATTGAGTGCTGTAAACATGCTCAGTAGAGATCATCTACCCCTGAGCCCCTCCAATTTGCACATGCTCCCATAAAACTTGGAAGTGCAATGTGTAGGAGATGGCTTTATCTAAAGTACCTGGTATTCAGAGGTAAACTGCTCCTGACATGTGTTCCCAACCTGGGGTTGTGACCCCAAGGGGGTCATGAAGTGTTTTCTGGGGGCATTGTCACAATTATTTTTAGTTGCAGTTATATTTATTATAGTAAATATGGTATACACAATGCTGTTTTATTTTGATCCTCTTGGCCCACAGATAAATTTAATATAAATTGGAATTGCAGGCAATCCAGAGTTCCTAGTTCTTTCTGTACTCCTTGAGGTAGATTGTTGGTTTTTTTGCATCTGCATCACTCCTGCTGTCTCGGAAAGAGCCATTCTCACTTGCTTCTCTTCCATATCCACCTTTGGAGGGCTGACGTCAGCCCTTTGGATCCGAGCATTAGCCCGGCAAAAAGAGGCCTGAATGAGGTGATCGCAAGGTGCACACTGGGAATGTGGACACCTAAGATGGCAGCAGGATTGTTGCTGTTGTGGCAGCAGCATGTTTCACTCCTCCTGAGTCTCTCACTCTTCCAGGTGCAGCTATGGTGGAGGAGACCTGGGCAGGGAGATGCCTCCAAGCCTCACCTGAGTCATAGAGGAGGAAGCAAGAAGGGCAAAATGGTGAGAAAGGAGAACCAGGGAAGAGGGGTATGGGGGCATTCATAGGCATCCTTCAGTCTTGAGAGACTATGGTAACGTGCTCTGTATGGAGGACTTGGAACAGCGTCTATTCGACGCTGTATGCGAAGCTGGAGTGTCCTCTCCAGAGCACGAAGCCTGGGTAAAATAATATGGAGGATAGGCTGTTACCCAAGCAGCAAATCCCCCCCTCTCCATGTCGCTGAAATAGTCCAGTGGAAAGGCAAGAGCCAATACAACTGGTTCCAGCGACGTCGCAGGAGTTGCCAGAACGACACGAACTGCCTCCGGGACTCCGGCTCTGGATTTTGCCTCAAGGTTAACTCCTGAAGCCTTTTCCATCAGTGGATATAGCCACAAGGCAGTGGAGGTTTGAAATCGGAGTTTTCCTTCTCCTAGATGGGCTGCCTTCCCAGGCTGACGAGCCCCACCTACCCGGATGGGGGCATAGGGCAGTATTTATTTGGGCTTGAGGGGAAGGGGCTTTTCATTGAGAGGTTTTTTGGTTTTTTTTTAGGAAGGAGACATGAACTCCAAAAAATAAATAAAACTCTAAGTGTATTGACCTTTTTTCCTTGTCAAATTTTAATCTGGTAGAAGCAGACTTACAGCCCCCTCAGTATTTATTATTACATTAATATTAATGTATTAGGTTAGAATTATATTCTGAAAAATCTATTTTTAATGTGTTTTCTTTACCCCATTAAAATGACTTTTTATACAAATATGGTGTGTGTGGGGTGTCACAGGTTTATTGGCAATATTAAAAGGGGGTTGCAACTCAAAAAAGGCTGAGGAGCACTGATTTATGGATATGGATATTCCATTTAGGTATGACCCTCTCCTCAAAGTATTTGTCTGATATGTGTGAATTGCAGAAGGACTTTGAGGTATTCATGATGTGTGTCCCGTGAATGTGCATGTGGAGAAAGCAGACAGCATCTTAAAAGCCTTTTGTGCTTAGAGCTCTACATGTGAAGATTCTCTTCAAGCATTCAAGCATTCATCCTCCCACCTCAACACTGCATGCCATGTGTATTCATTGACTGAACATTCGAACTGGTTTTCTGCTCTTGGCCAGCTTATGCATCGGAACCTTCCTGTGTACCAAAACACAATCCAAACATGGCCTGAAAGGAACCTAACATACCAGAGACTCTTCAGCTTGCTTTCCACAATGCAGCTTGCTGAAAATGAAAGACTTTTCATGTGAAGGACTATTCCAAACAATCCTGTTCTGGATGGATTTTGCTCTATGTTGTATCGCAAGCTTTTGTTCTTGGCACTTGTATTCTGGCACACTTTGAAAACAAGTCTATTTTTAGCATATACATAATAATACCACATACTTTTGATGATTGAAAGCACTTTCACTTTATCTCTTGCATCATTTTATTGCTTCATTTCTGTGGTTCTTTCACAATAGCCACAAATGCCAAGAAGCCTCATGGCTGTCCAACTTCTTTGATGCAGACTTGACCCTCCTTTTTTTAGGTCTCTTAAATAAATTTTTGCTTGCCTAGACCTGCCATCAGCTGTGAAGTCCTTCTGGTACAAACTCATCTATTGAAAGATTTTCTAATTGAGGGCAAATCCCTTGTCAGTTTTTATGAATCATGTTGGAGTTGGTATGCCAGTATTTCTTTAGATTTATAACCCACTCATTATGCCTTGAGACACAGTCACAGGTATTATTGCAGGGAACATAATTAGAACATACTAGCCCAGACATATCACCACAAACATTACTGCTTCAGTAATGGCCCTGGGTCCCATCTTCCTGGAAGACAAATAGAAATAGCTTACACATTAGCTGAAGGTTCAGAGACTTTGGGTTGATGTGGCACCACATCAAGATGACCACTTTTTTAAAAAATTCATAATATTTCCCTATTTTTATTTATTTTATTTTTTTAAAAAAATCACTTCTTGTGGGAGCTGTTGCTTAATGAATCTTATTTATGTGCATTGGTTTACCTCAGGGTTCAGAGGACATTCTGCTACAAATTTCAACATTTTCCACCATCCAGCTACAAGGAATGTGGAGTGAAAAGACCACATTTTGTGTGCCTAACAAGTGAACTGGCACCTCAATTTAGAAAGGACCTGAGATAGCTAGCCTGAGAATGGACTTAGCCCAATAGTGTTTTGGTGTTTTTATAATTCTGGTCTTAATGGTTTTACCAGGGGATGGGTTGAGTGGATGCTCTTTAGATGGTTGTGAGTCTTACATCACATGCATTCAAATATGACATACTAGCCCTTCTACATTTGAGAATTTTCCTGTTCATTCTTTTGGTCACATGCTTGACATCAAGCTGAACCAGACTTCCCCACCCCATGCTTTTGATATGTGTTCAGCTGCAACTCCCAGAACCTATCAACTAAAAATTAGCCAAAAATGTATATATTCTGTTCATCACACTATTCCAGTCAACCATTGTATTTTGTCAAAGCCTAAATATAGGTTACATTCATGAAATGTTCAGGCATTATGGTGTTGGGGGGTCTTTTTGGGGAAAAAAAATCAGTAGTACATATATGAGAGGAGGGATTCAATTAGCACTGGAGCATAATGGGAGGGGGGCACAAATATGCACATATTCCTACTGGGATGTTACACTGAATATGTAGAGATAGAATTGCATCATGAGCAGTTTCAGGAAGAAGGTTTCATGCTCACTGAGTCGTTAGAAGAGCTCAGAACATTATATTTTAAAAGGAACCTCTTGTGTTACTCATTACTTCCCAGCAATAAAGTTGCTCTTACCATTATTACAGTTACACAAGTAATTAGCTGCATTGCACTTTATTAAAAGTATTGCATTGTTATTATCCACAGGATAGGGAAAGACAGGGCAATACTCTCTGGTTCCCGCAAATGGCCAATTCTGATGTTACACCTTGGGGGAAAAAAATAAACAACAAAAGCAACGAGAGTTCCCTTGCCATTTAGAATCGATAAATAAATGGAATAAAATTTGAAAAATCCCTGTCAAAGGGGGTGACCACACTGGCCTTCTACCCTGCAGTTTGGACCAAATTTGACGTGGATGAAAGTAGATTAAAAACTGGTGCCTACATAACGTAAAGCTCAGAGTGCAGAAGCCTAATCAGGGAACCATCTCTTTTCAGTGGGGAAATCATCTTTTTTTGTTCTGCTAGCAAAGGTGCTTTAATTTTGCTCCAATTTCCTGACATCACTCTTTTTTTCTTTCTACCCTCTGCAATTCCCTGATACTGTAAAGGTATGATCATGGGGGTGTTAGGTCACATCAGCCAAACACCTGTTATCTCCAAACAGTGTTTTTTTAAAAATGCTTTCTAAAGTCAGTGCTGCAACAGATTAGCGCTAAGTCATTTTGGAAAAATAAAGAAAACTTTTTGAAAAGAGGCCAAGGGAAGGAGTAGTTCTGATGGAAATTGCCAATTGGCACCTTGTCAGATCAAAGGCAGCTTCCATTGTTGGTTTATCTCCCTCTGCCCCTGCTGAGTCCTCAACATGATAATTGTTTGTCTGGATGACTACAGTGAATTCACCCACAGAAACTAGTAGCAACCTGATTTGAAAAATGTTGGATCAAAGTCAGTTTTAGTCCTAAGTGGTACCATTACATTTAAAATATAACATTGTAACTACTGGTTACATTACTCATTACTCAAAAAGTAACATTAGCAGTTATATGTGTAGGCATCCTTCAGTCTCAAGAGACTATAGTAACATGCTCTGAATAGAGGTCTTGGAACAGCGTCTAGTGTGGCTAAGAAGGCCAATACGAGAGTGACAATCCCTTCCACACTGAGGACAAATACAATCTGTTCCCTGTCCAGCTCCCTGATTTTGCTGGTTTTGGGACTGCCTCTTTGCCTCGGCCTACTGAACAAGTGCTGCTTCAAATTGGGAGAGGCCATGCTGTACCGCCTGCCTCCAGGCTGAACGCTCAGATGTCAAGGTTTCCCATCTGTTGAGATCCATTCCTAAGGCCTTCAGATCCCACTTGCAGATATCCTTGTATCGCAGCTGTGGTCTCCCTCTGGGGCGATTTCCCTGCACTAATTCTCCATACAGGAGATCTTTTGGAATCCGACCGTCAGCCATTCTCATGACATGCCCAAGCCAACGTAGATGTCGCTGTTTCAGTAATGTATACATGCTAAAAATTCCAGCTTGTTCTAAGGCTACTCTATTTGGAACTTTGTCCTGCCAGGTGATACCAAAAATGCGTCGGAGACAACGCATATGGAACATGTTCAACTTCCTCTCCTGCCGTACACAAAGGGTCCAGGGCTCACTGAAGTACAGGAGTGTACTCAGGACACAGGCTCTATAGACCTGGATCTTGGTATATGCCGTCAGCTTCTTATTAAGCCATACTCTCTTTGTGAGTCTAGAGAACATGGTAGCTGCTTTGCCAATGTGTTTGTCCAGCTCGACATCTAGGGAGAGGGTGTCAGAGATTGTTGAGCAGTTATATATGGATTATGTTAAATACATTTATGGGCCTGTATTCGTCTGTTATCTGGACTGTGCTGTTGACAAGGCACAACTCTTAAATGAAACAATATGCTTCTCTTCCCAAATAGGAAAGCATCCCAAATTTTGATGTGTTTGATTTTTTTTTTTTTTACTACTATGCCTGTGTGATAGATAGCAGTGATATGGAAAAGAGGAATATACTTAATTAGCATGCCTACAAAGGTATCCCATTTGAAATCTTTGACAGACCAGCATAAAGAACATGGCGGACTTGCTTCTCAAGCTGAAAAGGCTACTGGCCATTTATAATTTCTTGAGGTCTGAGGACACGGTCACTAATCCTCTACAATGTGCTAAGGAAACAGCTGCCATGTTCTGAACTGTGTGGAATTTTAAGTACATTCTCTACTCTGGGAAGCTTTCCGATCATTGATCCTCAGTTTATCTTTATCTTAACTTAACATAACTGCTACTTTGGTCCCTGGGCATGGCGGAGTCTTTCTGAATGTCTGTCACTAGCAACTCACTTATCAGGAACCAGTGATAAGCAAAGGGTTAACGGAATGTTCTTTCTCCTCAGTGCACTGGAAACTAACTTGTTTTACAGCTCTCAAGAGCTAGAAGGGTTTCATTCACCTCTGTTTCACTTTGAAACTTCCTGGCTTTTCTTTCACAAATCACAAGTTTGCCTTCTTCCGGAAAAGCTTTGCTTTTGTTTCTATGACCTGCATTTGTTAGATTCCTAATTAGCACGCAGCACCAACATCTTTTCTCCTGAAAATGGTTGGGTGTCTTTGAGATCCAAGTCCAAAACTGAAAACATTTTGGCAAAAGCTTGGCATAAACAACTGTAGAGTATTGAGAAGCTTCTTCAAGGATGTGTTTGCAGTGTGTGTGTGTATGTGTATGCACACACACACACTTCCTAAATGTGGTCTCCAGTCAAAGCTCTAATCCAGTATCTAACAAAAGAAATGATATTCAACTAGCCAACTCATTAGTAGTTATATTAAAATACGCAGTGTCTTATTTTAGTGTCTTATAATCCACATTCTCAGTTCTTTATATTCTGATTTTAAAACTTTACTTGAATATTGTTACTGTGTATTCTCATACCCAGTGAATGGAGCAGGGTAGAAGTCTGAATAATGCGCGGGGGGGGGGGATAAAATAACTTTCTAGACACATCCTCTTTCAATCGGTTAAATTTAAAGATTATTGCAAACTTGATTATTGACCTCTTGATGGGGCTGATGAAGAACTCTGTCTGAGTAAATTTTTCTGGTAATAGGTATAATAGGTACAATGTACAGCAACATGAGTGAGTTCAAAATCCAGTGAAAAACTCAAATTCATCTGTAAATTATTTCCTCCCTTCCTGTCCCTCTCCTATTAGAAAGAGAACATTAGGATGGTTATTCCAGCACTGGGTGTGGCAGCATGAACAATGGCATTGTGTTGCATCCAACTACAATATTTTCCTTCTTGCACTTCTTTTCCCATTTATTTTACCTAGAATGATCCCCTGTAACAATATATGCCCCCCTTTCTTTCTCATTGCTTTACCAAAGTGTTCTAGCTTTCTGATTTTAAAGAGTTTTGTGACTTCCTGATTTTTATTCAGTGACTTTAGTACTTCATCGGTGGCTCTCTCAAGGAAAGAAATTCTTAGTATCCTGTGCTAAACCCACATTTCAAATGCTTTTATCTTTGTTATAGAAGCATGTGTCAAAGTCCATGATTCTGTGCCATACAGTAGAGAATGGCACTCTGTATCATTCAGCCAACAGAGCAAAGCACCATACAATGATCATTCTCAAAACCAATCTCACATTTTTGTTGAATATCTCTTTCTTCTTTTCAAGGAGGCGGTTCTGGGCCATCCCTGTTTTGACTTTTATTGCATAGCTATGCTCCCCCTGTTCATTCAATCAAGTGTCCTGGTACCTGTATTTATCAACACTTTTAATTTTTCTCTTTAACTGCATTTCTTGGGCTGTTTGCTGTTCATGGATTACCATGAACTTGGTTGTCTTAACACTCATTTTTAGACTGTGTTAATTATTTCACTGACATAAATTACTAACTTGAATGAGAAGCCATTGCCCTGAAACATCTGAATGACATTTGAACAAGGAAAAAGGAAGAGAGTGAAGGAAGAGAGGGCTTGGTGTATATTTTGGCATTTTCATGCTTGTTAATATTTCCTTGCAGACATTCAGTGCCAGTAAAACAATAGTACATCACTCATTTGACTATGGAAAAGTATTCATATTAAGGTGATATAAAAACTCATCTTTGTTCTTTGATTCCTGAGAACTAACTACAAATACACTGGATGCTGAGATCTTTCAGGTGGCATTATTATACTTGTATATGTGAATAACTATGATGTCTTGCTAATCCTTGCTTATCAAAAGAGAATAGCCAATTCCCAGGCACAAAGAATGACCCTACATCCTTTATTTTGTCTTCAAGGCAGGGGCATGGCTCAGGTAGAAACCTTACCTTGCCACTGTCCTATCCTGGTAAAACACAGCCTAACTGGGCCAAGAGTTTGCAGACCTGGCAAGCAGCCTGGGGTGGAAGGAGAAGACTGGCAATAAACAGTCAAAGCAGCATTTGGTAGAGACCAAAGTTCTAAAAACAAAAAGTGGTAGATCCTTCAGGTTCTCCATAGATCCTAGGAAACAATTTGTTGCAACAAGAGATCAGACTTACTCCCTTTTATATTCCTCAGCTACTATTTTCAGGATCTGTCCCACCTCCTTAAGGAAGCTACCTTGCAATGTGGAGTCTAGTAGTTTGTTGTCTTTCCAGGAACTCACGATGGCTGTGTTGCCTATGTTGGAGTACTGGCTTGGTAGTATTGGGGACCCTGTGAAGTACTGCAATGAGGTTATAATCTACTGGGGATCTAGATTTCTCCTCTCAGGTCAGTACAGGTTCATTTACCATTGTCCATTGGATAAATTAAACAAGAAGACAAATCTAGTTCCTTACCCCCCCCTTTTTAAAAAAAAAATGAATTTGCACTAGCACTACCAATTAAATTGCTTTTGGATTTCGTTCCCCTGTTTCTATGGCATTGTTGGCTTGAGTTGCAGATGAAGAGGTATGCCCTCTTAGACAAAGGAAGCTTTGATTGGTGTTTGGCTAACATGGTCCAAAATTAACATGCAGGACAATAAATTCTTTGTATCCCTAAATCTTTGAAAATTTTGGATGGTAACAGGTTATAACAGGTACTGGGCAAGTGCTGTGCTGTACTGTACTACTGTGAGCTAAAACTTGTGTAGTCAACTGTTTTGGAACACAAAAAGAGAAACAAGTTGTTCTTCTATTGAGAGATTTCACGAGGGGCCAAATTCAATGTTATAAGAAGCTATTTATCTTGGTGTGTCCTTACCCGCTAATCCACTGTATACAAGTATAACATGATGTCATCATGTGTACAAAGTATAGTATGATATCATCACATATCTAACTGCCTTACCTTTGACTCTAATGGTATTCTAATTCCTATCTTTGAACCAACTCAGCAACTAGGGACCTTTCATTTTTATCCCTCTGAAAGAATCTAGCTAGACCCATTGAATCGGTGACTGTATTTTAGAAAGCGTGGATTCCACACACCCTTCTTCTTGGCATTACATGTTTTCTTATTCTGCATTTGTTGTTTTTGTGGAATAACTACTCCCACTGGGCAGATAGGTAATCATCGTTTTAAAATAGCACCTGTCACTTTTATTGCAACTATATTTCCTTTTCCTAGTTGGCTTTGACTTTTTTACTCACTTCTGGAATTGGATGCTGAGAATTATTTGCTGGGGGGTTGCTCCCGAAACGCTGCCCAGAGTTGCATGAAAATTATCTATAGCTCTCATGCAGTGTTTCTCAAACTTTTGCCAGCTGAAGTGCACTTCCTTCTGAATTAAGGAGGTAAATTTCAGTGTCACAATGTTACAACTGACAAGGTTTATTACAGGGCTGCACTAGCACACTTGTGTTAAAGTTGGGTCAGCTGAATCACATTTTCCTATCATAAATGTGCAATACTGGGAGAATAGCAGGTTTTATGGAAGGAGTAAGCAAAGTACCTATGGGCCCACCAAGCCCCTCACACCCCCGAGAGCCCAAACTGCCTCCTCCCTTTCTATGGCTTACATTCAGAAAATCTCTCAAGAAATAGATATGAAACAGAGTATCTTGAATGACTGACAGGAAAACTTAGGAGACAAAAAGAACCAGGAGAAATTATGACGGGTGGCAAAATTACATATATAGAAAGGCTACCCTTCATAGTGGTGATAGCTAGTTTATTATTATTATTAATGTTTTAAACAGTTCTTCATACACTCCTACAGAAGCAACATACAAAGAACTGATATATATATAGAACAAACATACACAGCCATTCTTGTCAGAAATTAAAATAAGCTTCCCATCAAGACAAACAAACATGACTTGTCGGCTTCTCATGCTTTTTTTTGCTTGTTTTTTTCTTTGTTTGTTTTTGTTTCTCTGTAGGGGTGTGCAAATACTTTCCAATCTGATTTTGCCATAGAAACCAGGGGTGGCCCATCCCAATCTGATTTCGATGTGGCCTGAACAGATTTGTATTTGAGTTTCCACAGATATTTGTATCTTTCTAGATCAGGAGGGGGAAGAAACCCCTGAAAACATGGAAAAATAAAGCACTATGGCCAGGAATAAGGAAAGTATGCAGCACCATTAAATTGGGGAATGTGGTAGACCTTCAGTTTGTAGGCAAAGCTCCTATTGGCAGCCTCCTTCCTGCCTTCCAGAAACCTGCGTGAAGAGAAAGATCTTTGCCTGCTTGTGGAAGGACAGCAAAGATGGAGCCAGGCTGACATCCCATGGGAGGGAGTTGCAGAATCTGGAGCAGCAACAGAGAAGTTTGTCTCCTCTGTCCCCACCAAATGGCACATGTGAGGGTGGTGGGACCAAGAGAAAGGCCTCCCCTGATGATCTTAGCACCTGGTCAAGCTTATAAAGGAAGATGTGGTCTTTGACAGCATGTTCCCAACCCATTTAGGGCTGTATAGGTTAAAGCCAGCTCTTTTAACTGTGCCCAGAAATGGATTGGCAGCCTAAAGGCATCACATCCTCATCAAATGCCTAATTAAAGTTGTTCCTGACCTTCCAGAGAGGTTAAATTCCTTGACTTATCATCAAGTATTGCTCTCATGTGCCTTTGTTCTCTCTCTCTCTCTCTCTCTCTCTCTCTCTCTCTGTGTGTGTGTATGTGTGTGTGTGAGAGAGAGAGAGGGACTTCACAATTCTCTTCACTGTTGCATACTGAAGCCATAATCAGACCCTGTGTGGGCCTTCCTGGATTTTAAAACATCCTAATACAATAGTGCTTTTAATAACTAACATTCAACCTTTCACCATTCTTTTATTATGTTATTGCTTTTATCACTGCTTTTGTAAACCGCCCAGAATGGCCTTGGTCGCCAGATAGGCGGTATAAAAATCAAATAAATAAATAACTACTTCCCCAGTTTAGGAGATTCTACAGTGCTATACTTTCTCCCCACCTCATCCCAATTGTTTCTTCTTCTTTGCTTGGAATGCAGCCCTATGTGTCAATTTCCCCAATAGACTGGATAGAGTTCTTTTTTCTTTTTTTTTTAAAGGAAGTTGAATGAGAGCAAGAGTATAGTCTCCTACGAGAGTTTAATAGTTCCTGCTGGGGGAAAGGAATTGGTATATGTGTACAGATGAAAGCTGAGGGAATTGCCTTTGAATAGATTTACAGTCTAATGTATGACCTTCATCTCAAGACCAAAAGGGGCCTAAAGTTTTGCAAGAACTGCTCTTTCTATTGATGTATATTGGCAAAGGTAGTTTGATCTGCATTAGATCTTTTTCCCCATGTTATATTGTCATACAACAGGCTGTTCAATAACTCTAATTTGGTCATTAAATTCTTGCCATCTTTGCCCTTTTCTAATGATTCTGAGAAAATGCTGTCTGCAATCAGCAGGGCTCAGCCATGGTGGGAATAATTTGAATAAATAATCAAGTCTGCAGCTCATCCATCACTTTGAATGATTTCTCTATTCCCTGTCCACCTCAGTCATGACATTTGGCAGGTCACTGGGTGTAAAATATGCAAACTGCAGGAAGAGAGGTAGCCCAAAGTTGCTGAGATAGCCAAGGATACCATATGCCTTGACACATGCGCTGAGGCTTCCTTTGGAATGGTGTTGCCTGCTAACTTTCGAAGCCTGAAACTTCTGTACTCATCCAGTCTTGGGTCTCAGTTGTTGCTGATGTCTTTTGCTTGGGACTCAAGGGACTTATAAGCAAACGGGGACAAGGAAGAACACAATGGAAACAAAAATGTCAATTAAAGATATTTGCAACACTGGCTTACTTCAGGATTACTGTTGCAGGTGACTTCAGTGTGAATAGGGATGGTCACTTGGACATAATCAAAAATAGAGGAAATGCTTAGCCAAGAATGATGACAAGGGTGTTTGTGTGCAAATTTGAATAAATTTGCATGCACTGATTTATAAGAATAGATACAAACCCTGAAATGACTGCTGTAAATTTTAGCAGAGAAATACTATAAATACCAAGAAAAATATCATAAATCTCACTGCTGTAGTGCTGACTGTGACCAGGGGACTTGTATGTCTGCTCAGCTTGAGCAGGTGTTGCTGGTGGCCAGCTTCAAGATCTCCATTCACCTTTCTCTTGCTTTCAGCTGGACTTGGACTGGACTGTATTTTAAATAGAGAATACCTTCAAATTGTCCTTGGAGAACAATGGAGAGGACCATTCTCTAACCATAATGCATCACACTGGCTTACTGAAAATCAAGGATCCCACAAAGGTAATCTCTGTGCTGCTTGCACCTAGCACAGACATACTGCCAGGACCAACGCAGGTGGGAACAGTGACTATTCCACAAAAACCTATTGGGGGAAAATTGGGAAAATTGATTCTGTTTTGTACTTCCCAGGCAACAGTTATGTAGAAACACAAAACCATGAAAAATAGTTTATATGACCCCATGGCTGGCTAATCACGTGCTGCTGCATTTTGTCTGCCTGAAAAAGTCAATAAAAACCCTGGTCTGCTAATGAAACCACACATCAACACTGAAAATATTGCAAAAAAAAAAAAAAAAAAAAAAAAAAAAAAAAAGCAGGTATCCAAACTGTGCACAATCAATTGAAAAACAAAAACAAAACCACAAATCCACTGTTTCTATGAATCTTGAATGAAGAAAGAACTGATTCACCACTATTGTCCCCCCGCCTCCAAACCTCAGGTTAAAGACTATAGACAATACAAGAATCCTCCGTGCGTCATGACGATTGCCTCCCATTGGTAAACAGCAAGAATGCTTGGACCATAAAATGCAATAATGAAAGGAAACCAAAGCAAGGCAGACCTCTCATCTATGGTCTTGGAGTTCTTGGTAGAGAACAGTAGAATTTTATGCATCAGCAGGCATTATATATAACCAGGAAACAGTTGCCCAATATTCTTGTTCAAACAGTTGAACATTTGTGTATGCATGCAGCCAACAAGCCTAGAAATATTGGGATCTCTCCTGCAGGGGCATGGCAGACACACAGTAGAGTGGGATACAGAAGACTCATAAAAATGAAGAAACTAAGTCAAGAATTCTGGTTGTTCAAGTATGGAAATTTCATTTTACTATTTCTATTTCTAGAAACAAAAGAACTAGTTAGTTCACTTTAGTGTGGAAGCAGAAGGCCAGTAGTTACCAGGATATGCGTGATAACAGGGATACAACAGGTTGTTCCTGGTACCATTTAAACCAAACAAAGAGAAATGAGTTAAACCCCATTTATCAGTGCGGTATTTCCTTGATCTTCAAATCAGTTACATGCGTCTGCTGATTAGTAAAAGGGAACAAACAAACAAGTACACTAATGTAGATCTTCATCTCAGCACTTGCTATAGCACACAAATAATTGGATTAATGTATTGTGGCTCTGTTTGGATGGCTTATCTAACTAAGAGTTCATGTCATGCCTGTATGTTGTGCACATTGTGCTTCTCCTCTTCTGTCATGGGCAGTTATGCCAAATTCCCAAGATTTCTTAAATCACAGCTTCCTATTACATCTAAGCAAGGAAACAATTACAAACCTGGATATCAAACTACAGTTTACTCTTAGTTGGCAGCCAAGAGTTAAACCACAGATTCTCCGTTTGGAATCAGATAGAATGGGAAACTGGTTTAACAAACTACAGTCATTTTCTGCTAAGAGAAGAGAAAAAGAAAGAAGATGGGAAGGGGAAACACAGTGGCACAATGCTTGTTCATGGTACAATCAACCACAGTTTATTGGACCAAGACCATTGTACTTTAATTGGGCCAGTGAGTAACGATTAATGCTAAGCTTGTAATTTACTTTTCCCTTTAATCAATCTAGGCCTTAATTCAAGCCCAAAGAAATGCTTTGTAGCTTCTAATGCTTAACAATTCCATGCTGGTACAAATCAAATACTTTTTGTTCATAGTAATTGAATTAAAGCAATATAATAAAGATGTGAACCACTCATTTCAGAGGCACTGACGTCTTGTCAAACCAATGTGTAATGTGCTTGTAGTTGCACCCATTTGTTTAGCCTTTGTTAGGAGGCAGTGATTTATTCCAAATCTCCATGTATCAAAAATGCCAATACCTGAAACAGGAATATTACTCAATATAGCATCCCACAAATTGATGGCATACAACCTAACAAATGATTTAAAATACCTGTGCTGCACAGCCTTCCCAGAGTTCTTTTGACAGGTGTTTTCTAATGAATTGCAATAAAACAATAATAAAAAAGGACAGAAAATGCTATTTCTTCAGAGAGCTTAAGTTCATAAAAACAAACTAATAAGCCAGCAAGGTGTGATGTATATCACAGAATGGGTGATAGCTACAGATAGAAATCATCATAAAAATGACATACATTTTTGTTTGCCCAATATTTTACTTTATGTCTCATTGGTATTAAATAATTCCCAGTTTAATTTTCTGACTGTCCTAAGCTCAGACAGAAAAGTGGGAAGCTAGCATTCTCAAACATATTATATTTTCACATTTATATCCTTAAACAAAAAAATCACAGACTTTTTTTTCCTGGGTGTATCTGTTGTTTCATATATAGGTCAAGGTATGGTAACTTTTTACTGAATAGACTTATTTCAGGTACTTGTAGAGCCCAGTCTATTTCTGTGGGGCTATACTTCACAAACTTAGCTAATTATAGCATATTAAAGAATGAAACTGCTAGCTGGATAGCTCAATGAGTCAGGCCTTTCTTTAAAATTATGGACATATATGAAATGTAGTTAGAATTAAAAACAAATTAAAATGTTAAGTTTATTTTTTGACCAAAAGCAGGTTACTTCAATAATTATTTCAGCCGTTTGCTAGATCTTTTTTTGTACACCTCATGGGGCTTAAATTGCATGCATATAAGTACTGCACTGATTGAATTTCTCCACAGTCACAGAAAATTTGTCCTGTATCCAAGTAGCCACATTTTACTTGATTCTTCCTTGAGCTTCCTACTTCACTTTGAAATTTATGAAGTGATGGCTCAGCTAGACTCTTATCCTGGTGGGAGACACTCTTCAGCATTCATCCATTCAACAAGGTGTGTTGTTTTAGTTCTCCATAGGTTTAGCCTAACCTCTTCTGGTTTAATATTTAGAGCTTGAGATGTGTGCAGAATTTTTTTCCTAGATTTTTAGCAGTTTTTAGCCCTGGCAGGCTGGTGTTAATTTGAAAGAAGAGATGACTAAGAAATATCTATCAGACTTTTTCTCTTTCTCACTGTGAGTTAAAGAGAGACCCTAAGCACTTAGAATTCCATAGTGGATTGGGCTGATATATAAATTCCTTTGAGCTACAACAGGAGAGCTTGCTAGAGAACAATTCTAAGTATCTACAAACTACAAACCCAGGATTTTTTGGTATGTAATTATGGCAGTTAATGCAGTATCAAACTGCTTAGCCAGGAGCACAGTCCTGTAAGTTAACTTCTGAGGGCATGTATCAGCAGCATGGCATTGCTGAGGTCCCTAATGATTGCAGATGACAAGTCCAGTGAATGAGAAAGAAATGATGAAAAGAAAACATGTCCCATAGTACGTATGCTTGCCTCAAGGACAAAATCAGTTACTCAAAGTCATTTCAATAAAGTGCAGATCTGAAATGAATGAGAACAATTGTGGCATGTGGAGCAAACATGGAAGAAATTGAAATCAGCTTTGGAAATTAAAAACAAAACTGTTTGGATAGCTCAGTGAGTTGGGTATCTGATTGTGGAGCCAGAGACTGGGAGCTTGATTCCCCACTGTGCTTGCTGGGAGAAGAGCTAGCCTGTGTGGCCTTGGGCAAGCTGCACAGTCCCAGGGTTCTCCGAGAAGAAGGGAATGGTGAATCACTATTTAGAAAACCCTGGAAAAGTTCACCATAGTCAGAATCGACTTGATAGCATGTAATGATTATTAATTAAAAACTAAAGGAAGACACAAGAACAAGTATAGTCAGAAACAGACAGAAGCTGTATTGGCTGAGCAATAAAGAGCAATCAATATTGTAATACTCTAGCCAAAATCCTATTGTATAGCATAAGCAAATTTGTACATTTTGATCTGTTCCTTACTGATAAACTAATAGTCCCTACAACTATTGTCTGGGACACACATGTAAACTGGCTTCGCACATGCACCTCGGAGAATCATGGTTGGGGGTTCTTTATTTACTGGCAAGGAGCAGACCAAAAGTTATACATTTGCCTATATTAACAAACAGGATTTTGGCAATTAAAAGGACCATATAGATTTAGATATACCAAAGAATTAAGAGAAAATAATGTAAAATTAGTCAGGAGGGAGAAAGCTTTTGGCTAAGTCAAAGGGAAATAATGTAGCTCCCCTACATTTACCCATATATTTCTAAGTATATACTCATGAGAACTCAAAATCAACAGAACAACTTCACCAAGCAAAGACTTGTAGCCCTTCAGTATAGTAAACGTAAGAATTTGGGAAAGTTCCTCTTTTGGATGATGATTCTCAGGAGCCAGTCTGGCTGTGGGACTCGTTCCCAAACTCAGGTCAGTCCAAAAAGATATCACCAAAACAACACAGTGTTGCTGTAAGAGTTACACCTGATATTCACTTTTTCTCTCTGTGGATACAGAGGTCTGAATGTTCCACAGCTTTCATGCAAGAGCAGACAAGATATTGGCACTCCCCTTGAGCGAGCCTGAAAGATGGGAGGCATCGCCAGGCCCAGCTCAGTTGCACAGAACAAATCAATACTGATCTGTTATTTATGTTTTGTTTTAGTGAATAGGGCCACGTTTCTTCTTTGATATAACCTGGATTCATTTGCAATTGCATGACACAACTGAGAAGAAAAGAATGACTTGTTAGATTTTTTTTTTTTTAAATTTTTTTTTCCCCTTTATTTTAAATTTAAACAAAAACATATAACATACAAACTAAAATACAATTTAACTGTGTTCCCCACCACCATATGCGGGACCTCTTGCCATAATCTTCCTCTTCCTTATTCTTCTTCTTCTTCTTCCTCTTCTTCTATTGTCCTCTTCTCCAAAACTGCATTGATTCTTGATTTGGAGCTTTCCCTTTTCCTCTTATTAATACATATTCCAAAAATCTCCCCCATATATCATAAAAGTTATTTTTTTTCAACTCTCCTTTCTTAACCTTTAAGTTACAAGTTAATTTATCATTTATTGCTATATTCCATATTTCTTTATACCATTCTTCAATTTGCAATTCGACTTTTGATTTCCATTGCCTAGCTATAATCAATCTAGCTGCTGTTAATAAGTTGGTTATCAATTCTTTAGTCATTTTGTCATATTCCACATTCTCAAATATTGATAACAAAGCAATCTCAGCATTAAATTCTATATCTTTTTCACATATATAGCTTAATTCTTTAAAAATTTGTTTCCAAAATCTTTGCACTTTTTCACATTCCCACCACATATGAAAGTATGTACCAATTTCCTTCTCACATTTCCAACAGACATTCGGATGATTGGCATTAATTTTATTTAATTTTGACGGTGTTAAATACCATCTTAAACTAAGTTTAAAAAAATTTTCCTTTATTCTTACTGACATAAATCTTAACACCCTCATTTTCCATATCATCCTCCATTCTTCTTCATTTATTCTTTTCCCAATATCTTGCTCCCACACTATTTTTAATCCTTCTTTCTCACTTTCCTCTTCCTCTAAATTAAGAAGAAGTAAGTAAATTTTGCTCACAGTACCTTTCACTGAGTCAGTCATCCGAATGTCCTCATATGACAATAACAATTGTTCGTATTTTGTATATTCTCTACCTTTATTATATTTATTTACCCATTCATTAGTCCATCTTTCTAATTGTATATAATTCAACCATGAAATGCTCCTATTCTGAAGAGTTTGTTTCATTTGATCTATCGATCCCATTTTATACAACCAATCTTTCAATCTAATCACTTTCTTTTCTTTAAATAGATCCACATATACTTTCATATTGGTAGGAAAATTTTCTATTTCTGTCACTAATCCAAGTGGGGAATATGATGAACATAAATTCTTTTTGCACTTATACCATATATTTAACAATGTCTTTAAAAATGGGTTATTAATTTCCCTTATTTTATCTTTCTTAATTATACCAAATAAATATGTTTCTATATCTGCCTGTAATTCTGATGATTCCATCTCCCACCAAATTAGCCTTTCTGGATTATATATAATTTCCCCAATAAACCTCAATTGGTTAGCCAGATAATAATTTTTTATATTTGGTAAACCTATACCACCTTTTTGCTTTGTTCTATACCAATACTTTTTATTTATTCTAGATCTCTTCCCTTCATTACAGTATTTATTAATTATTCCTTGCCAAAATTTCAAATCATCCTCTGTTAACTGTATTGGTAGCATTCTAAATAAAAAATTAATTTTTGGTAAGATTTTCATTTTTATCAATGCAATCCTTCCAAACCAAGATAGCTTAAAGTTACTATATTCCTGTAATTTGTTTTTAATCACTTCCTTTAGTTTATTATAATTATATTCCTTTATTTTTTGAATATTTTTTGCTAGATCTATTCCTAAATATTTAATTGATTTGCATAATCTGAAATCATATTTTTCAACACACCTTTCTTGTTCTACTCTATTATGATTAAATAACATTAATTCAGATTTTTGCCAATTCACACATAATCCAGTTATTCTTCCAAATTTTTCTAAATGAGTTCTAATTTTATCTACACATTCTAACGGATTTTTCACTGTCAACAAGGAATCATCAGCAAATAAATTAATCTTTATTTTATTCTTTTTCCCCATACCTTCTGACTTGTTAGATTTTTTAAAATAGTTGAATATCCAATTAAGAGTCATAATTTAATTGCTGAGTATAGGTCTGCAATTAAATTCTAGGGAAGATCACATGCAAAAATGCCCCTTTGAAAATAATTCTCATTATTATGTAATATAAGAGTACATGAATGTTACACTGGTATTTAATCTAGCATTTCCAGTACCTGTAATCAACACTGGGGCAACTTGTCTAGCTTTGTTTAACCAGCTTTGTAGAACAGAAGGAGCATTGGACATAGAGTCTACATGATTCAAGATCAAATCTTGACCAAAAGTCTTTGTGGCCCCAAATGGTTGTGCCACAAAACATCACAGAGCAGAGATTTGTGCCATTTTGATCTGTCATGTTGATACAGACGAAACCTTTGAGAAACAAAAGAATTTTAAAGAGATACGATGTAGTAGTATTGGGAGATTTCAATTATCCTCATATCTTTTGGGAGGCAAATTCTAACAAATATGGCCCTTCCAAGAAATTCCTGGCTTTTGAAGCTGATAATTTTCACCTACAAAAAGTAGAGGAAGAAACGAGAGAAGTAGCTATCCTTAACTAGTTTCTAACTGACAAAGATGACTTGAGGGAAGAAGTGGCAGTAAAGGGAACTCTGGGGGAAAGTGACCATGCTCTACTTGAGTTCTTGATTTCAGAGGGAACAAAATCAGAGTGTAGCCATACATGTACACTGGACTTTAGGAAAGACAATTTTAATAAATTCAGAACAATGGTAAGTAAGGTCCCATGGCAGGAAATCCTAACAGGGAAAGGAATCCAAGATGGGTGGGAGTTTCTTAAAAAGGAAATTCTAAAGGCACAACTACAAACAATTCCAAAAAGAAAAAAAGGTGGAAAACAGCAAAAATGACCAATGTGGCTTCACAAAAAGTTCAGAGAGGACCTGAAAATATAAAAAAGGACACATATAGGAAGTGGAAAGAAGGCGAGGCCACAAAGGAAGAGTATAGATGAGTAGTAAAGAATTGCAGGGATGGCGTTAGGAAGGCAAAAACTGAAAAGGAGCTAAAATTAGTAAGAGATGCTAAAAGCCACAACAGCAAAAAAAGCATTATTCAGATTTGTGTGTGGCAAAAGACAGAAAAAAGAAATGGTGACTCAGCTACTCAGTGGGAATGGGAAAATGATAACAGATGACAAAGAAAAGGAAGAAGTGCTCAATTTCTACTTTAGCTTGATCTTTTCCCAAAAGAGAGTTCATGACCCTCCAGGCAAATGTGAAGTATAAATAAAGGAGCCCAAACTACAGCTTGAGACTGACAAACAAATAATCAAGGAATACCATATTACTTTGAATGATTTCAGATCTCCAGGGCCTGGTGAACAAAAGTATTGAAGGAACTGGCTGAGGAACTCTCAGAACCACTGTTCATTATTTGCTTGAAATCATGGAGGAGGGGCGAAGTGCCAGATGATTGGAGGAAGGCTAATGTTGTCCCTATCTTCAAAAAGAGCAAAAAGGAGAAACCTGGGAAGTTTGGTTGTGTGTTGTTGTTTTTTTGAATTGACGTCAGGCTGACACCAGTCAGCCTGACGTCAATTCAAACAAACAAACGAACAAACAAAACCCTCTGGAGCAGATTATAAATCTGTCATTTTGCAACCACCTTGAAAACCATGCAGTAATAACTAGAAGCCAACATGGATTTGTCAAGAACATATGATGCCAGACTAATCTTATCTCAGTTTTTGATCAGGTAACCTTCCCGATAGATGGTGGGAATACTATAGACATACTATATCTTGACTTCAGCAAAGTTTTTGACAAAGTGCCTCATGATATTCTGATTGGCAAGCTAATTAGTTGTGGGCTGGGTAGAACAACTGTCAGGTAGATACACAGAACTATACTCAGTGCTTATGAATGGCACCTTTTCAAACTGGGAGGAGGTAACAAAGAAGCGGGGTACCCCAAGGCTCAGTCCTAGGCCCAGAGCTCTTCAACATTTTTATTAGTTACTTGGATGAGGGGGTGCAGGGAATGCTTATCAATTTTGCAGATGACACAAAAGGGGTGGAATAGCTAATACCCTGGAAGGCAAAAACAAAATTAAAAAATGTAGTTGTAGAAGGGGTAGCCGTGTTAGTCTGTGCAAGCATTATAGGTGAAAGCAAAATAGAAATAAAAAGTTTTTAAAAAGACAAAATGTGGTGGCACCGTAAGGACTGACTTTATATATATATTTAATGTGAGCTTTTGTGGATAAGTCTGTCTGATGAAGTGTACTTGTCCAAGAAAATTCAAAAATCTTGATAGGCTTGAGCACTGGGCTGAAAACAATAAAATGAAATTTAATAGGGATAAGTGCAAAGTTCTGCACCTGGGGTGGGGAAAACATGCACTGTTACAAGATGGGATATGTTTGGCTCAGCAATACTATGAGCAAGAAGTATCTTGGAATTGTTGTAAATTACAAGCTAAATATGAGCCAACAGTGTGATGTGGCTGCAAAAAAGTCAAATGCTATTTTAGGCTGCATTAACAGAAGTATAGTCTCTGAATCCCATGAAGTCCTGGTTTCCTGATATTGAGTACTGATTAGGCCTCATCTTGAGTATTGTCTCCAGTTCTAGAAACTGCACTATAAGAAAGATGCTGACCAACTGGAACAATTTCAGAGGAGAGCAACAAGATTCATAAGACATGATTCATAAGCATGATCCAGAAGCCTTTGCTGATCAGATACACAATCCAACTTTCCTGCTAATGTTTGATAATATTTCCAAGAATATTTCCTATCTATCTTGGATGCCAAGACAGTCCAAGACAGATCAACGATGATCAGAGGACTGGAAACCAAATCCTACGAGGAAGGTCTGAAAGAACTGGGAATGCTCAGATTTGAAAAAAGAAAATTGAGGTCAGATAGGACAACAAATATGGTTGTTGTAGGTTTTTCGGGCTGTTTGGCCGTGTTCTGAAGGTTTTTCTTCTGGTGAACACAGGCAGAGTTCTAACTCCTGTCCTCTGAAGATGCCGGCCACAGAGACTGGTGAAACATTAGGAAGAAAAACCTCCAGAACACGGCCAAACAACCTGAAAAACCTACAACAACCATCAGATCCCAGCCGTAAAAGCGTTCAAGAATACACTCTTCAAATACTTGAAAGATTGATATACAGAGGAGGAGCAGGATCTGTTCTCAATCAGCCTGGGTTGCAGGGCACATAATAATAGGCTGAAGTTGCAAGAAGCCCAATTTCGGTTGAATATCTGAAAAACTTCCTAACTGTTAGAGCAGTGGTTCTGAACCTTGGGTCCCCAGATGTTCTTGGACTACAACTCCCAGAAATCCTAGCCAGCACAGCTAGTGGTGAAGGCTTCTGGGAGTTTTAATCCAAGAACATCTGGGCACCCAAGGTTGGGAACCATTGTGTTAGAGCAGTATGACAATCAAACCAATTATCTTGGGAGATGGTGAAAGTTATTACTACTGGTGAACACTCCAATGCTGGAGGCATTCAGGTGAAAGTTAGACAACCATCTGTCAGATATACAGTACTTTGATTTGGATTCCTGCATTGAGTAGGGAGCTGGACTCAATGGACTTATAGGCCCCTTCTAACTCCATTATTCTATGATATATTAGGACAAAGTTAGTATTAATTTCCCCCACTTATTTAAGTTAGAAACACATTCAGCTGAGTTTATGTGGATCCTGGCTGTGATGCCTGGACATGATTCATAAGCATGGTCCAGAAGCCTTTGCGGATCAGATACGAAATTCAACTTTTCTGCTAATGTTTGATAATATTTCCAAGAATATTTCCTATCTATTGTGGATGCCAAGACAGTCCGTCAGTCATGGCAGTCAATCATGCCACAGAAAAGTCTAAGTCTGGAAGATACACAGAAGTTGTCTGAGGCAAATATATATGACAAAACATTGTTGTGCACAAGCTGAATTTTTCAAGAGGAGGTTTAGATCCCAGTTCCCCAAAGGCACTGCGTCAAAGTGAAGGCTCTAAGTTGACCTGCGCTTCTGCTGGATCCAGTGGCTTTGACACATTAATCTGCCTTTGCTGTGTAGCAGTTATCCACTCTAATATCAACATACAGTATGTGACTTTTCCTCTTTTGGACACAATAAAATGTTGTAGTCAGCCCAGGTTTTTTGAATGCCAGGCATTTGAGAATATCTCACCTTTGTTTGACAATGCTTGTGTGGATCAGCATCCTGTTGAATGGAAAATAATGACTCAGACCCCCTTTATGAGATTCCTTATCATTTATTGGCCTGCGTTGTGACCAAAGAACATTTATTAAGCCTAAGCAATACTTACATAGCTATTACACAGATTTTTCCCCACCCACAAATAAATGGTAATTGGATATCTGATTCTTCCAGGTGATCATCTGGATTGATTGACCAAAGATATAAATATTGATTGAAGTAATGCTTGAGGTCGATACTTACCTTGAAGAGCAACAAATGTTGACGTCCACCGATACACAGTCAATTCCATGCAAAAACCTATATTAATGAAATGTTAGTATTGGCAGCTCATGCATTGCAAGGGTTGAGCCACTGAGAGCATTTTGCTCACCCTATCATTTTTCTTCAAGATCAAACACAGCATGAAAATTGAAAATAGTTATGAAATTTTGGTCGAAAAGACAAGAAACTTGAGAGAATAAGAGAAGAGAATATTTTTTTTGCAGCTGTTTGGAAATGCAGGCTTTTGAACCACATCAGTCAAAACCAAGATATTATCATCTTCAGTTAAATACTGTATCTTGGTTTGGTTTGTTCTCCGAAGTACACAGAAGGTGCAATCCTGTTCACTACGCATGCACAGAACATTGTGTACAGTCACTGGGCTTCAGCGGACAACATGCTGATTCCATATCTAGAAGCAGTACACACTAGAGGGAAAAAGACTGCCTGTTTCTAATATACATGTCTTGTAATCTGGAGTTGGGAAGTTAGCCTATTTTTGCAGCATGGTTTGCTTGCATATCTAAGATCTTAGACACACAGCACTGAAAGATTTGCACAGCTCAAGAATAACACTGTAAGAGAAAAAACGTGCACTTGGCTTAATATGTAATCTGATTTTCTCACCCCATAGAAAATAGCATGAATCTCTCTTTTCATCCTGAAATCTCAGGGAATGGAAAACCACTGGAACAGCAACACTCCTCAGCAGGATTTCTGAGGGGTTGAAGAGGCTACCTTGAGGAAAGGAAACAGGAAAGGCCACATTTATTTATATGAGAATCCAATTCCCTGAGCTCACATCATCATCATTATCATCTTAGAACCACAGAGTTGAAAGGGATGGATAATCAAGTCCAGCCTCTGTGGAGGAGATACAGTGCGGAATCAAACTCCTGATCACAGGCTCTGCAGCAAAGATACTTAAGCCACTGATGGTTTGCACTCCACCAAGGATTATAATTACACAGCAGAGAGACCACATGTATAGATACTTCCGTCTGTTTCAAACATTATGTGTGTTGGCCCAGTTCCTGTATGTGCAGAGGTCTCAATTGCTCAATCGTTTCCACCATTAAACTGAAAAAGGCCATCCACCTGGAGCCAATACACACCTAGGCCTACTTGTTCATCCTGTGCTTTTCATATGCATTGGGAAGAAACATACCCCTCTGTTCCCTCCACAGCAGTGGTTCCCAACCTTGGGTGACCCAGGTGTTCCTGGACTGCAATTCCCAGAACCCCAGCAAACACAGTTGGTGGTGAAGGGTTCTGGGAATTGCAGTCCAAGGACACCTGGGTCACCCAAGGTTGGGAACCACTGCTCTTCAGAAATCTACAATGTTCTGCGTGGACAGTCTTCTGTGTATTTATGATACTTAGTCATGCAGTTGTCTTGCTGATGATGTAGTCAAACAGCCACAGTAGATCAGCCAGCAGCTTCCATTTCATGCCTAAAAACATATCCAAGAGTTTATAGTTCCTAATAGAGCTCCCCCCCCCCCCCACTTCCTGGATGCCAGAGGAATAGTTTCTTGAGTTTCTCTGTAAGAAACAATTTCATTGTCTCTGTGAGGAGGCAAGAATAAACATCAGTATTTGAAGACAGGGTAGTTTAGCTGTTTGGTGTGCTTTCATCCTAAGAGTTCCCTTCTAATTAATCACAAAAGTCTACAGATGAGTTGCAAGAAATGAAGATATTGGATGGTGGTTAAAGCTCCATTAGTGTAAATCATGCTGAGACAGATCAATTGCATTGCAGAGTGGGTCAGGTTGGGGCTTTAAGGAAGCAGAAAAGAGTTGTTATGCTGCGGAAGAAGCAGCAAGCCAGTAAGAAGCAAATTCAAGCCCAGAGATCTAGAATTTTTCCTGGAGGGCTCATGTACTCATAGATCTCTTGGGTGAAACATGTTTTCCTCTCTGTTTAAGGCAGATGAGGAAAGTAGTGCCAAACTGAAAGTTCAGTCTTTATAGCCATCTTCAGATGTCCATGGAGCATTTAATCTGGAATATGCTAGTTGACAATGTCCTAGGTGTGCCTGTTTGCCCCTGGCCTCCCACATGCACACACTTGACAGAGCGTATGGGAAAGGGCCTCTACGTGAGAGCAGCTTGGCACCCAAAGGAGCCCTTATCAGGCAAGGCAATCCTCTCAGAGATTGAAGAAGTTACATTTTTGGATTACAAACCACAGAATCCCCCAGGCAGCATGGGCACAATGTCATCCAAGCTCTCATTCTGTTGATTACATGGAGGTCAGGTGCATGGCCAAGGTGACATGCCAGTATAGGATTGTTGTTGTTAAGTCGTGTCCGACTCTTTGTGACCCCATGGACCAGAGCACGCCAGGCCCTCCTGTCTTCCACTGCCTCCCGGAGTTGGGTCAAATTCATGTTGGTAGCATCAGTGACACTGTCCAACCATCTCGTCCTCTGTCGTCCCCTTCTCCTCTTGCCTTCACACTTTCCCAACATCAGGGTCTTTTCCAGGGAGTCTTCTCTTCTCATGAGATGGCCAAAGTATTGGAGCCTCAGCTTCAGGATCTGTCCTTCCAGTGAGCACTCAGGGTTGATTTCCTTCAAAATGGATAGGTTTGTTCTCTTTGCAGTCCAGGGGACTCTCAAGAGTCGCCTCCAGCACCACAATTCAAAAGCATCAATTCTTCGCCGGTCAGCCTTCTTTATGATCCAGCTCTCACTTCCATACATCGCTACTGGAAAAACCATAGCTTTGACTATGCGGACCTTTGTCGGCAAGGTGATGTCTCTGCTTTTTAAGATGTTGTCTAGGTTTGTCATCACTTTCCTCCCAAGAAGCAGGCGTCTTTTAATTTTGTGGCTGCTGTCACCATCTGCAGTGATCATGGAGCCCAAGAAAGTAAAATCTGTCACTACCTCCATATCTTCCCCTTCTATTTGCCAGGAGGTGATGGGACCAGTGGCCATGATCTTAGTTTTTTTGATGTTGAGCTTCAGACCCTTTTTTTACTCTCCTCTTTCACCCTCATTACAAAGTTCTTTAATTCCTCCTCACTTTCTGCCATCAGAGTGGTATCGTCTGCATATCTGAGGTTATTGATATTTCTTCCGGCAATCTTAATTCCGGCTTGGGATTCCTCCAGTCCAGCCTTTCGCATGATGTATTCTGCATATAAGTTAAATAAGCAGGGAGACAATATACAACCTTGTCATACTCCTTTCCCAATTTTGAACCAATCAGTTCTTCCATATCCAGTTCTAACTGTTGCTTCCTGTCCCACATATAGATTTCTCAGGAGACAGATAAGGTGATCAGGCTCTCCCATTTCTTTAAGAACTTGCCATAGTTTGCTGTGGTCCACACAATCAAAGTCTTTTGCGTAGTCAATGAAGCAGAAGTAGATGTTTTTCTGGAACTCTCTGGCTTTCTCCATAATCCAGCGCATGTTAGCAATTTGGTCTCTAGTTCCTCTGCCCCTTCGAAATCCAGCTTGTACTTCTGGGAGTTCTCGGTCCACATACTGCTGAAGCCTACCTTGTAGGATTTGGAGCATAACCTTGCTAGCGTGTGAAATGAGTGCAATTGTACGGTAGTTGGAGCATTCTTTGGCACTGCCCTTCTTTGGGATTGGGATGTAGACTGATCTTTTCCAATCCTCTGGCCACTGCTGAGTTTTCCAAACTTGCTGGCATATTGAGTGTAGCACCTTAACAGCGTCATCTTTTAAGATTTTAAATAGTTCAACTGGAATGCCATCACCTCCACTGGCCTTGTTGTTAGCCATGCTTTCTAAGGCCCACTTGACTTCACTCTCCAGGATGTCTGGCTCAAGGTCAGCAACCACACTATCTGGGTTGTCCGGGACATCCAAATCTTTCTGGTATAATTCCTTTGTGTATTCTTGCCACCTCTTCTTGATGTCTTCTGCTTCTGTGAGGTCCCTCCCATTTTTGTCCTTTATCATGTCCATCTTTGCACAAAATGTTCCTTTAACATCTCCAGTTTTCTTGAACAGATCTCTGGTTTTTCCCTTTCTATTCTTTTCCTCTATATCTTTGTACTGTTCATTTAAGAAGGCCCTCTTGTCTCTCCTTGCTATTCTTTGGAAATCTGCATTCCATTTTCTGTAACTTTCCCTATCTCCCTTGCATTTTGTTTCCCTTCTCTTCTCTGCTATTTGTAAGGCCTCATTGTACAGCCACTTTGCTTTCTTGCATTTCCTTTTCTTTTGGATGGTTTTTGTTGCTGCCTCCTGTACAATGTTGTGAGCCTCCATCCATAGTTCTTCAGGCACTCTGTCCACCAAATCTAGTTCCTTAAATCTGTTCTTCACTTCCACTGTGTATTCATAAGGGATTTGGCTTAGATTATACCTGACTAGCCCAGTGGTTTTTCCTACTTTCTTCAGTTTAAGCTTGAGTTTTGCTATAAGAAGCTGATGATCAGAGCCACAATCAGCTCCAGGTCTTGTTTTTGCTGACTGTATAGAGCTTCTCCATCTTTGGCTGCAGAGAACATAATCAATCTGATTTCGGTATTGCCCATCTGGTGATGTCCATATGTAGAGTCGCCTCTTGTGTTGTTGGAAAAGAGTGTTTGTGATGATCAGCTTGTTCTCTTGACAAAACTCTATTAGCCTTTGCCGTGCTTCGTTTTGAACTCCAAGGCCAAACTTACCTGTTGTTCCTTTTATCTCTTGACTCCGTACTTTAGCATTCCAGTCCCCTATAATGAGAAGAACATCTTTCTTTGGTGTCAGTTCTAGAAGGTATTGTAAGTCTTCATAGAATTGGTCAATTTCAGCCTCTTCAGCATTGGTGGTTGGTGCATAAACTTGGATTACTGTGATGTTGAAAGGTCTGCCTTGGATTCGTATTGTAATCATTCCATAATTTTTGAGATTGTATCCCAGTACAGCTTTTCCCACTTTTTTGTTGACTATCAGGGCTACTCCATTTCTTCTATGGGATTCTTGCCCACAATAGTAGATATGATAATTGTCTGAACTGAATTCACCCATTCCCGTCCATTTTAGTTCACTGACACCCAGGATGTCAATGTTTATTCTTGCCATCTCCTGTTTGACCACATCCAGCTTATCAAGGTTCATAGATCTTACATTCCAGGTTCCTATGCAGTATTTTTTTTTTTTTTTTTTTTTTGCAGCATCGGACTTTCCTTTCACTTCCAGGCGCGTCCACAGCTGACCGTCCTGTCGGCTTTGGCCCAACCACTTCATTAGCTCTGGAGCTACTTGTCCTTGTCCTCCGCTCTTCCTCAGTAGCATGTTGGATGCCTTCCGACCTGAGGGGCTCATCTTCCAGCGTCATATCTTTTAGCCTTTTGTTTCTGTCCATGGAATTTTCTTGGCAAAGATACTGGAGTGGCTTGCCAGTTCCTGCTCCAGGTGGATCGCGTTTAGTCAGAACTCTCCACTATGACCTGTCCGTCTTGGGTGTCCCTGCACGGCATAGCCCATAGCTTCTCTGAATTACTCAAGCCCCTTCGCCACGACAAGGCAGCAATCTGTGAAGGGGCCAGTATAGAATACTATGGCTCAACTTCACATTCAAGGAACACATGAATGCCTGGATGTTATCCTGCCAAATACCACTTTACTTTTGCCTATGTTTGTCTGAGATGAGACCCTGTAGGAGTGGAGGGAGAAAAAATGGGGGAAGGCAAGAGGGGGAAGGAAGCAGTTGTGAGTGCTGGAATTGCTTTCTTGTGGGGAAGCAGTAGTCACAACTCCCCCGCGCCCCCCCCCCACTTGTATGAAAAGGGCTAGAATCTGTTTTGAATGCCAGGCTCAACAGAGCTATGTGATACATGTGTTCTTGAAGAACTGGGACACGAGAATTAAAATATGGGGGGAGGAGAAGATGGCAGGCATGTCTCATCTATGCTGTCTAAAATTGTGAGTCTATGAAATAATTTACTTGATGGGTTCATTAAAAAAACTGTGTATAGGGAAAAGGTGGGTAATATATTCCTATACAAAGTGTGTTTTAATAAAACATAACACTTAAACTGTCCATATAGGGCCACTTAGTGCTGTTTGCTTTCATTCATGTGAAAGCAGCCTAAGATACAAAGGGAGAGAACAAGCATTCCTACACCTCAGATCACTTGTCGGTGTTTTTAATGCCAAAATCTAAGTGCAAGGATACATTTCTGTGGAATTTGTTGAACCTGATCTTTTTCAAGACAGCAGGAAAATGGACTTCATTGTGAAATAATAAGATCATCTCTTTTGATGTGAGAGTTCAAGAGACTCATATTATTAAATATAAAAAGTGTTCTCATTTAGCACTTCCAAAACCACAAGGAACCTCTCAGGGAAATCTGGTCAATGTCTGGAGAGGGGTATTAAAGTACGCACCAGGGTTATGGTGTTAAAGACTTTTTAAAATGAACAGTGATCAGTTCCAAGGTTGGAGATTGCATCCGTACTGCAAATCACTTTTGATATTGTATTTTAATGAACTTCTTTTCTGCACGAATTCAGCTGACAAAGAAAGCCAGTGCCATTTTCTGCAGCTGTGAATTAACTCTTCATTTTCTAACCCTCTTCTGCCACCAAGCTCAAGTCATGAAGGCCAGCCACATCCAGCTCCCTGGTTGTTCAGATGATAGTCATGATTATTTTTTTAACATGTATTCTTGATGAGCCATCTGTCACTCACACTATATGCCTGCATCTGATTTTTTTTCCTGCCTAATTTTACATGCACCTTTGTTGCAATTGTGGGGAAGCGGAGCAGTTCTCTAATTTGTTAAGGTCATCCAAAAGCCTTATTCTGTCTCCTGATGTATTAGGTCTCCCTGCCAATTGGTGTCACCCACAAATTTGATTAGTCCTCTTCTTTTTCATTCAAGCTATTTGTAAAGATGATGACAACATTGGCCCAGGACAGAGCTTGTCACTTCTCTCCAGGATGACAAGGAAGGATTTATGAGCATGTATGTGGATGTTGTCCCTCAACCAGCTGCAAATCCATCCGACAGTAGCATTGTTTAGCCAACATTTTACCATTTTGTCCACAATATAAACTACATCCACAACATTCCCCCAATCTACCAAGCTCATAACTGTTAACGAAAGCAACAACATTTCTCACTGCAGCTCCCAGTATACCACAAGTATAAGCCTGCTCATGTTGTCCCTTCCAAAGATTATGCTTATGGGCCTACATTTCTCTACATACTCTCACTGAACATTGGCTTTCTTTCCTTTGGTTACTAACAGAAACTAGATAATTTGTCACCCTCATTTACTTGCAGCCATACAAAATTCTACAGCTTCCTTCTCATTTCCTCAGAGAACATCTCAGATCCATAGGATAATGGAGAGCCATAAATTTGAATGTCAAGGTATGTTAACTTGAGGAAGACATTTTTTTTTCTATTCATTCCTTCCCCTGCAGCAAATTTGGCCCACTGAAAAGCCTGTACAGTAGGTGAGAAGGCTTTTTGAAGAATATGAAAAGAAGCACGGAGAGCTAATGGGCAGGGAGGTATTGCCCCAAATCTAGATGAAGTACAATTAATTTGGTCAATGATTCCTTTTACCCAAATCAATCTCCCTGTACTGGATAAATAGCTTAGTTAGATTAAATAACTTAGCTGGTGCTGCAATGGTGGCACAGGTTTCTGAGTTCTCCAGAACATCAGGCATGATGTTTTAAAAACTGAAGGGTGGGAGAAAACACAAAATGTTCAAACATCTGGCCTATTGTGTATCCACTGGCCTCTGTGTGTCCAATAATTTATTGTGGTAGGATGTAGAATTACCACTAAGGAGCACCAGAATTCAAAGCTGCGGATCACCTAGCTCCTTCTTTCTGTGGTCCTGAATCTATCCATCCTACTTCCTCATCTGTTTTCAGTAAATATCAGAACCACAAAGAGGATGGCTAAGAAGTTGCAGGGATGTCTGCTAGGGCCATCCTGTCCATTAGGCAGACCAAGATAATTGCCTCTGCCAAAAAATCCTAGCAAAGGAGCTATGTCCTCCCCCCTCAAGCATTTCCCTCTGTTGAGATTCATATATCTCACACAGTTGCCTTGAGCCCCCTAAAAAGGCCTATTTCCTTACTGGAGACAGTGGAGGTTGCTCTCCGTTCATTACTGCTAAGTTAATATTCAACTGTCAGTCTGGTTAGCTTCTGGACAGGGAGTCGGCACCAGTTTGTCTTTTGCCTCTGGTGGCAAAATATATGGCTGCCCTGCCTCTTTCTTGGCTGGAAGTATACACACTCTGCTTGCTGTCCAGGGCGATAGGTGACAGTCCCAGATGGCTTTCTAATGTCAAAGGACAGGCTGAGAAGGATAAAGCTGCAATACAATGTACTTAGTTCAAACTAAACCCCAACAAGCTTCCCTGGATAGACCCAGGCTGTAAAGATGGCTATCCTTAACTAAGGCTGTCTTTAACTGGGCAGCACCGCCTGAACGTAGAGATGGTTTTGCTTTCATTGTCAATCAGGCGACTCCACAGGACTGAAGTTGAAAGTCACATGCAAACAGACAGGCTGGAAATGGATGCCTATATTCATTAATCTTTCATTAGCTTCAATCTCAAAATTACCCAAAGATTTTACAAGGACTTTTCAAACTCTAATTTGGCCCTTGGCCTTTAAACAAAATGAAAGCTATTGATTGATGTTTTGGCCAAGATGCAAATGTACCCATCAGCTCTGAAATCAGTTTTATTGGTTTAGATGCACTTTCTTATGGCTGGTGAAGAAAGCTACTAAAACAGAGAGCTGCTATAAAGCTTCACTGTAAGGTTAATTCTGTGTTAATTGGAAGAATCAGATGACAAAGCTTTGAAATGTGTGTCAAGAATTTAGCCTATTTACTTGGAAATAATTGCTACTGATGTCTGAATATTTCTGCTTCCCAAGTATCATTGCTATCAAGTAGATTTCAGCTTCTGGTGGTCAGTTAGGGGTATGATGAATACTTGTAAAAATTCTCCTCAGTGAATTTCTAAGGTCTACCATGTTAGGACTTCCTGCCAAGGTTTTTCCCTGTATTGACCCATTTCCCACCTCCATGAGAAAATGAGTCTCTGGTCTTTTTTCCCCCCATTACTTTGTTGGTTTCTCACCCATTGCTTTGTACAGAAATTGCCCGATTCTGTTCTGTTCTGGAAATAATATGACCAAATGGCCTTCTATTTCTAGGGTTGTAAAAAGAAAAAAAAGAAAATGTCAGAAAGTTTCTCTGAAAAATGTATTTCCCTTAGTGTTATATTTTGGAGAGGGCACTATAGAAATATTTTGTCTGTACTGCAGTGGTTTATAAAACAACTCCTTCCCTTTAAGGCCTACAGCAAGTTTCTTCAAATTTTGTTTCATTATATTTGACCTTAATGTAACGTTGCAAGCTGGCCAAAGAATCCTGCTTTTTTCCCCCCAGTTGCATTTCTATTCTACAACTTCCTTGGCCGTCTATACCTCCTGATTTGAACAAGCCTTTTGGAAGGGTTTTTTGTTGTTTTTTTTACAAAAGTATGAGATCAGAATGCTAATGTGGTAGAGAAGGATGACAGTCTTGCTGTGTTCTGCTCAACAAAATGAAAAAATAGTTACAGTTAGAAGTGGATCATGATGGTTTTAACGTATGCTCATGTTCTCATCATATCTATGGAGACTTTTGCCCAGGACATCTGGTTAGACATTGCTCAGGGGGGAGTGGAAACTATGTGTTAGGAACAAGTGGTCAAATAGAGAATTAGTCTATTCATTCACATAAACAAGCATGTCTTTGCTAGTTCCAATTGGCACCAACCAGCGTTAATAATTTGACACAATGTTACAGGTTTCATGGACTTTATGTTTAAGGTGAGCATTTATTTTATAACATATTCATCAATGCCACAGATCAATATGCTATCAGCCTCACTGTGGTTTTGTTATGGGATGTCAAACTATTTTCAACTTAATGTAGTCATATGAATTAAAGTTTTCCGAAAGGTCTTGTCATTAATAGTCCTGGTCAGGTCTTGCAAACTAAAGGCTGTGGCTTCCTTTTTAAACTCCACGTCATGTTAGATCTTCCTTTTTTCCTAAAGACTTCCATTGCTGTTAGCATTAGTCTTTTCCCTGAATCTTGTCTTTGCATGAAATATCTACTCAGGCTCAGCTTAGTCACTTTCCCTTCTAGAACTCAGGCTTCATTTGATCTAGAACCCATTTATTTTTCTTTTTGGGGGTCCCATGGTATCTGTAAAGCTGTCTTCCAATACAACAATTCAAATGAGCTGATTTTTTCCCTGACAGCTTTCAGATACTGTATGTATATAGTCAGCAACAGTGCAATATGAATGATGCGGCCTCAGTCTCCAGCAACACATCTCTACACTTATTTATAGTTCCTTGATAGCTGCCCTTCCATGCCTTCTAATTTTTTGGCTACAATCTCCATTTCTATTTATGATTCATCAAAGCTATCAAAAATCTTTCACTTTATATATCTGAGTACTATATTTTGTACTCAGTAAACCCTAGGAAAATGAGTATAAATCTTGATGACATATCATTATTCTTAAGTAATTCTTCTGTGGTCATGTTCTTGGACCTCTTAGCATTAAATTGTAATCCTGCTTTTCTATTTTCTTCTTTAACTTTCTTCAGTAATTGTTTCAGTTAATTGCTGCTTCCTAGAAATATTACAGTATTATCTGCATGTCTTAAATTATTGATGTTTCCTCCACCAACTTTCATACCTCCTTCATCTGAATCCTTTTCAGCTTTTTGTACAATGCATTATTCATATGGATTGAACATACAGGGAAATAAAATTCAATTGTGTCTATTGGAAACTGTTCTGTCTCTGCATATTCTGGCCTAATAGTAGTCTCTTGTCCAGAGTATGGATGAAGACAATAAAATGTTGTGGCACACCCATTTATTTTCAAGCAATCCACAGCATTTCATGATCCATGCAGTCAAAGTCTTTAGTATACTCTATGAAGCACACACTGATTTTCATCTGATTTTTTTTGTACACTCTGGAAGCCAATGTATACTTGTAATGTGATATCTAATCCCCCTTATTTTTTAAAAAATCTAGCTTAAATATTTGGCATTTATCATTTCATATATGGTAAAAGTCTTTGTTGTAAAAGCTTGAATGTGTCTTTGCTTGCATGAGTAATTAATATAAGAGTCCTATAGTTACAGCAATCTTTGGTGTCTTGTTTGTTTGGCATTGAAATCTTCATTAAACATTCCCTATGATGGTCCACTGTTTTGTTTTCATCAGTGGCTTGCATATTCTTGTTAGTATTTCAATAGATTTACTCTCTGTAGCTTGAAATAACTCTATTGGTATCTCATGTATTCCTCGTGAGTTATTTTTTTCAGTTGCACTGACAGGAATTTTTACTCTGGTTTCTCAATTTTTTTATTCTTTTTCAAAGGAATCTTCAGAGGAATCAGACATTCTTGCATCTCTTTGGTACAGTTCTTCACTGTATTGCTTCCATCTTCTCTTTATTTTATCCTAATCAGTTACTAAAAGAAAGCTGCCATAAAACCTCACTGTAAGATTAATTCTGTGTTAACTGAAAAAAAAAAAAACCACAAAAATTTGAAATGTACATCAAGATTTAAGGATATCAACTTGGAATTGAGTGCTGCCGATGTCTGAATATTTCTTCTTCCCTGTTCATCCCTCAGCTCTTGAAATGTCAAATTCAGGTGCAAAGTATGTGAGAATTCTCATGCTCCAACACTGTAGAAGAAGGACCTGTAATCTTGCCCCACTCTGAAGAGCCATATTCCTTGGCGGTAACCATATGTTGTGGTTGACATGCCAGCAATGGTGGGCAAAGCCCAAAGTGGGCATGGCCATAATAATCTCTCTCACACACACTTTCTCCCACACAGACACACACCATTTATTTTTATTCATCCATCATCCATTCATTTTCTCTTTTGACTTCTCTGTCTCTTTTTTTCTTCCACAGGAACACAAACACATACAACACAAATACACGTACAGAGACACATGGCACTGTAACTTACAGTGGATATCTCCATCAGTTTTAACCTTGTTCTAATCATTAATATAAGGAGACTAAGTTGCAAAGTATAATTAAATGAATATATTTTCCTATCCCATAAAATGAATTAAACTTATTCATTAAGACCATCTGCCACATTTTGATCAGCTATTCCTCTGAACTAAGAAGCAAGCTGTTCTTCCAATATTTTGCCAATAATACTCCAGCTGTCAATAACAAGATTCCAATTAATACATGATGTTTCCTTGACTGTGTTCCTCTTATATAACTCAACAAAACTACTGATGGGCTTATTGAGATATCATGTCCAATTATTTCTCTAATCATTCTTGAAATATGTACTGGAGGAAATTTTAGTTGATTTCATTTAGTTAGCAGAGTATAAAGTACAAAAGCCAAATGTAGCTCAGGTGAAATGTGAAGGAGAATAGCTGAAAGTCCCAGCTTCCACCCAGTCCCTTTGTTCTCACAAAATGTTCTTTGTATATAAAAATCACTCTACAAGTAGCTTAAGTAGAAAAAGAAAAAACATCTTTACTTACAGTTGTATAACTTCAGCTATAATCAGAAGAGTAAAAAGGGATAAAGAAAGAAATTGCAGTCACAACTATGCTGGGAGACTAAAATCTGCATGATCAGAAATCAGAAGCAGAGTTTACATGTCTGCTCAGGTTGAAAGTCAGAGAAGAAGAGAGTGAACAAAAACAACAGAAGCAAACAAACAGGAAGAGGGAGCAGGGACTTACTTCAATCCCAGGAAAAAGGACTTTGCTAATAAGTTAGTGGCAAGGCATAATTATGTTGGGTTGTGAAGCCCCCTTCCCACCGAAACCCAGTGTTAGGTTGCATGTAGGGTTGTTATTTACTCCAACAATACTTTCCCAAAATATTTCCCCTTTGTTGTCATTCCCTCACATGTGAAGGAAATTGATACTTGTAGAACTTCAACAATACCTTGTGCCACTGCTATATCTAGTAAGTGTGTAGTACCCACCAATGATACAAGTTTGAAGAAGCTTTATTTCAGTGACAAAGTATCATATAATAAGGACTTATCTTCTGTCCATATTCAAGTTGTAATGAGAAGTATTGCCACATTTCTTTCCCATTATTGTTTATTTACTACTTCTTATCTCAGTTTCACCAAGACTACATACATTTTAGACATCAGATGCTTGCAAGGATATAAGTTTGCAACAAACTATTTAGCTCTGGGCAATAGTCTATTGATATTATGTGATCATGACCAAGTGTTTTTCTAATTTGCTTATGTGGGAGAGAGGAAAGATGGAAACAACCAACCATTTTCCCCATTTTGCTTAAACATCACATGTAAGTACATAGGAATTAGCAGGCAATCAAACAGGCATGCCCATTAGTACAGAAGAGGAACCTCTGGCCTACAGGCCTAGTTTCCTCATCCAACCTGCAGTGGCTGCATCTCAATCTTTTCATTTCCTGAAATTCTTTCCCCAGAACCTAGTGGAACCATCTTTGTTATTGCAACTCAATGGTGGAAAATTCCCAGTTGTGGGATCTCTCTGGACTGCACATGGGACTTCTCAGGCTGGAAAACCATGCATCAGCAAAGGCTGTTCCCCAGAAGTTCTGACTGGAGGTCAGTCAAGGTGGCTTTGTCACATGTGGTTTTTTTCCTGGCTAAGGAAACGTTGCAGTTGAAGTGCCACCTTGTCTAGGGAACAGATGACATCAGGGGCGTTATTTCAGAGTTGTTAGGACAAACTTGACAGGCACTTTGTTTTCCTCAGGGGCATCTTAAGTACAACTAATACAATTGCATTTCTGAGTACAAGATTCATCTCTCTGTGTGTGTCCAGTGTATAGGAGTTCATAGGCTCATCCATGAAACACCACACCAGTGAAATTTTGTTGCAGACATAAGTGCGTATGCACCAATATTTTGTTCATGTGATGTTTCTTCAGTGTCTAGATGTGCTTCTGTAACACTTACGGTAAAACTGCAAAGGCACTGGTGGAACTAAAAAAACACTTCTAACCACTTGTATTCTGACTGTAGAATTATTTTTTAAAAATAACCCTAGGTATATTAGATTCCAGGATGAGTAAAATGCAGGACAAAGCAAAGAGGAAGGTGACAGAATAAGAGAAAACAGGTTATTTCTCATTAATTTGGTAACCAGCAGATGGTCTGGAAAAGCTCTGAAAGAACACCAGGCAACCTTGTGTCCTTCCAATATTTCGCCAGAAAAGAGAACAGACACTGGAAATTATTATTCTTTCTGTAACAGGAGGGAGTTTAAGTGGAAAGCACCTGGTCTCCCCACTCAACAATCCAATCATTACAATTATATTTTCCCAAGAAGGTAATTTATTCTCTCCCACCTGTTGAAGGGTGTGAGTTTATGAGAAACGGCCTTTTGTAATCAATACTGTCTGATGATGGTGCTCCAAAATAGTTATTCCTCCCTGGTGATGCATTGAAGGTGTCAAGTCGAGAGAAGATGCCAAAAGCTGAGCTACAAAGAGCAGGTTTTGCAATTGCTAATAGAGAAACAAACATTCCCGTCTTTTCTTGACACAATAGACTTTAATTTCTTGCTTGAGGATGGTCTAGCTTCAGTGAGGTCTGCCTGACAATGTCTTTAGAATATAAATGATCCTGAGGATACAGCACTCGCTGTAGCAATGTTGTGCTGGGCTGTGTCTAGACACTATGCATCATCAAATTTGCAAAGATCACACAATGGGCCATGTTGATTCTCTGAGGAAAGGAGAGAAGCAGGGAGAGAGAGAAAAGCAGTAACAGTAGTTTTCCTAACTCAATTACCCCTGTGGGAAAGCATCCCTCTAAATAATATAGAACTATTGATTTAAATTTCAGGGGAGTATATTTTCTCTGCATGCCAAATTTCAGAAGAATTAGGAGAAAATGGAAATGCCATTTCTTTTCCTCAGGGGTGGCTTCAAAGTGAAATCAGGGCATGAACATGTGGGTCCCATCTTGCTCTACCATCCCTATCAGCAAGAGGCGTGGTTCCAGTTTGCCAATCTTCTGAACAGGGTTATGATCTGACATTTTGCAGAGCTTTCCTGTAACAGCATTCCTGTAGAGGCATTGTGATAGGAAGAGTGTTTTTCTTCTGGCTTTTAAATAGCAGGAGGCGTAAGACTGGATGCAGTGCCGGTGAGAGGGAGAGCTGCGGGTGAGGGGTACAACTCATGTTTTGTGTACTGAGGGCCACAGGTTTCATCTGGGTAAGAATGACCCGGGTGAGAAAAGGGCAACTGCCAAGATTCTACTAAATTAGAGAAGGACAATATGTGACACCCCAACATCTTGGAATCCCTGCCCAAAAAAGTATCCTTGTGCCCTCTCAGAGATGTGAGACATTTGGCATACTGTGAGCATATAGAAAGCCCCAGCACCCATGGGACTTTCTGTTCCTCTTAAGTTTTAAATTTAGGTATCTGGCTGCTGAGCTAGAGGTTGGGAGTTTGATTCCCCAATGTGCCTCCTATATATATTTGGAAGCAAAATTTGTGAGGGATTAAAGCAGATGTGACCTTTTAAGATCCAGAGATAGGGAAGGGCATCCCCTGGACCTCTCGAGGTTGCCCACCCCTGCCTGAAGCCTGGGTCCTGGGTCTGGGTTGATCCTCTGTTAGCCTAAAGAAAACTGGTGTTTGCAATCATTGCTCACCAACTAGAACAAAAAATATTGAATAAATGGAGAATTTTTGGAGTATGCTGTACATGAGGGGGGGGAAGAGAAAATATATTACTTGTTACTCATTATGTTAGTTACACCCATGCATAGCCATCCCCCACCCCCTGCACTCTCTTCTCATCTTTTCGTATTTCTGTTTTTTAAAATAAGCATCCCATCACCTACTGAACCAAGCACACTTCTCCTCTAGCTTCTCACTCTCTAGTCCTATGAATTCAAAATAAACTCTCTCTCTCACACACACACACAAATGCACACACACACACACACACACACCATTTTCTTCTTGGCTTCTGTGCTCAAGCACCAGATTTCCCATTTGGGCAAAGAGCTGGATGCTGAGCTTGCCGAGTGCTGGCAGTGATTGCTAAGTCCCTTCCGATGCTTTGCAAAAGGCGGTGATGATTGCTGAACACCTCTGAAGCTTCCCAAGTATTGGCAGCGATCGCTGAATGCCTCTGATGCTTTCTGAGTGCTTCTGAGGCTCTCTGATGATCGCAGAGCACTTCCCACCACTTGACTAGAAGGAGCATATTATGTTAACTTTAAAATGCCAGAAGACATGGCAAGGTGGTTGCTGCTTCTGGAAGCTGCAAGGGGCCACCAAAGAAGACGGAGGGCTGTAAGTGGGGATGGGCAAAACGGCGGACAAGAAGGGGATGCTGTTTGGAGCCATTTGCAAAATTTGCATGAAAAAATTCCAGTTTGTGGGCTGCCCTGGCACCTGTGTGGCCCTGGGCAAGCTTCACAGTCCCAGAAAGGAGGTACTGGTAAAAAACCATGTCGGAGTACTTTACACCTAGGAACCTGTGGGAGGGTCACCACAAGTTGGAATCAAGTTGACTGAACGTAATTAATTAGAAATATAGAATTATGTGGGGAAAATGCTTTCTCTCCCTCACTCCTGAAAGCTTCTAGGAACTGCAATTTTTGTTTTAAGCAGCTTGGGAGGCAGGCCCCCAAACTTCCCGAAAAAAAAATCACCAGATTTTGCACTTCCAGTGTTGGTTCTTTTTTGTGTGTATATATATATAGACCAACAAAGTTGCCCACCCTTGGTGTACTGATAACCTCAGCATGAGCTGATAGAGATGGTCTTGAGCATGGTACTAGGGACCCTTGGTCTTAATCTTCATGCCAAGGCTGCCTCAACAAAGACCACTCAGATTTGCCCAACATGTCACCCGGTATCACTTCATCATATCTAGCCCAACGTATGTGGCAGGACACACCTTAGATTTAATTTTCTATATTGGACTAAGAGATAATGGCCTGTAGATGGGCAAGTTGGTAACAATTGTGTGGGCATGGAAAGACCATTACCAGATCAGGTTTGAGCTTCAAGCAGGGGTCCTGGACATGATACAGTGGTGCCTCGACTTACAAACTTAATTGGTTCCGGAACTCCGGTCGTAACTCGAAATGGTTGTAAGTCGAAGCACCATTTCCCATAGGAATGCATTGAAATGCAATTAATCTGTTCCGGCCGAAGAACAAAATCACCAAAAACAAAACAAAAACAACAACAAAAAAACACTGCAAGACCCATCGGAAATGCGATTAATCAGTTCTGGCCAAAGGGGGTGGGGGGGAGAAAAGAAAAGCAAACAAACCATGCAAGACCCTTCGGAAATGCAAAAAAGGCAAAGCAGAAAGCAAACAAACCGTGCAAGACCCATCGGAAATGCAAAAAAAGCAAAGCAGAAAGCAAACAAACCATGCAAGACCCATCAGAAATGCAAAAAAACCAAAGCAGAAAGCAAACAAATCGTGCAAGACCCATCGGAAATGCAAAAAAAACCAAAGCAGAAAGCAAACAAATCGTGCAAGACCCATCGGAAATGCAAAAAAAGCAAAGCAGAAAGCAAACAAACCCTGCAAGACCCATCGGAAATGGGGGGGGGAAACCCCCAAAAAGCAAACAAACCCCGCAAGACCCATCGGAAATGGGAAAAAAAAAACCCAAAAGCAAACAAACCCCGCAAGACCCATTGGAAATGGGAAAAAAAAACACCAAAAAACAAACAAACCCTGCAAGACCCATCACAGCATAGAAACATAATCCCACCATCCAGCCCAAAACCACACTGCAAAACCCACCCAGAACAGTTTTTAAAAAGCAGAAAGGAGCACCTTACCTTACCAGGCAGTCCGAAGCCTCCACGGATCGCACTCACTCTAATCGTTGGGGCAAAAAAATGACAAAGAAGCAACCTCTTCGCCACCAACGGTTAGCAATTTGAATTCCCCGCCTTTTTTCCCTGCCTTTTTCTGTTCGTTACTGGAAGCTCCGGCCGCAAGTCGAAGCAAAATTTTGCGGCCGGAGCTGGTCGTAACTCGAAATGGTTGTATGTTGGGATGTTCGTAAGTCGAGGCACCACTGTACTGATGATTTACTGATAATCTGTGTGGTGGTCTGAGGTCCTTTGGGGATTTTTCTCAGGTTTAAGTGACAGACCTGCCAAAACGTTGGTTTCCATTTATTTTTCCACATATTTTACCACCAACACAATTGATTCATTCCCAAGTCCTTATTCGTTGGCCTACTTCCTACATTATCCCATTTTGGCTTAGCCATCATTCCTGAAGCCCCTGTCTCTGTTTTCTCCTGCATACCCACTTTTTTCTTTAAAGCAATGTGAAGTGCTTAAAATATTTCTCACCTCTTACTCTTCCACGTTTCCTCACACTTCCTGACATACTTTCATCAAGCTCCGTTTTTGTTAGTTTGTTGTGTCCTTCATTCAGTCGCTTTGCCTGTAAGATTCCTTTCTTCTAGTGTTTCTACCTCTCAATTCCTTGCCTTCCCAACTCCTGTCCCAGAGGGCTTGGGTGAGATTTTAATCCCAGCCAGGTGGACAATTTCCCTTCCTTTAAAGAACCTGAATAATAGACATCCTGAAAGTATGTTCCCTCAACAGTTGGAATGTTTCTGAAGAGTCCTCTGCACCCTCACACTAGCTTAGCCAATCAGTGTCAAAGGCTTCCACACTGCCAGCACAATATGTTATACATTCAACATAATTAAACATGAAAGAATGTAACCTGCATGCATGTGTGACATATGTGAGGAACTAATTTAATTTTCTAATGAAATCTCTGCCAGGATTGTACGTGTCTGCAGTTTTTACATTAACAACATATAATCATTTGTAATTTTTTCTGGTTTCAGGTTTCTAATTATGAGGCTCAGCTGCTTGATGTTCTGCTTATGTCTTTGGAAAGTACAGTGCCTTTGTCAGGCTATCATTTACCCTAATTCAGGATAAAGGGCATGGCAACATAAGGAAGAACCTATCTCCAGCCTCTTAAAGGTTATGCTTATGAATCAGTCAAGAAGTCTTTGAATTTTGTGCAAATCAGAGTTTGGGGCCATCCTCCTGGGCCTAAATTAAGAAGGCGCTGATAGCTTTGCAGTTTCCAGGAGCTTTTGTGGTTCTCTAGCTTTCTAAATGAGAGAAGCATTCCAGGTTTTTATTTCAAAATTCTGTCCAGAAAAGATGATGCACATTTACTGTATGATGACACCAACTTCCATGTGACTATCCTGTATCTGAGCTCCCAAAATTTTTCCTTCAATGGATGAGTCCAGATTGTATTATTGCTAAAAGTGACTTTCTGTCCACTTCTATGCAATGTATATAATTATATATAGCTCAATCACAGGGGGAGGGTAAGATGTATGGTGGGGGAGTAAGTTGAGGAGGCTTTTTTTAATTTTTTTTTTGTTCCAGAATCCCTTACAGGCTATATGAACTGTCAAAAGAGAAACACACAAAGAGAGAATGAGACGGAGAGATTAAACCAAAAACACTGGAAATCCCCTCATAGTTTTGGGGGGGGGGGGAATAGTGGTAAACACTAATTTAAAATATGAATTGCTATATGCTCCAAGATAGTCCATAGCCAGTGAAGCTGTTGAAGGAAGGGAGTTACTAGGGATGGAGAATCAAGTTGTGGGACTCACTGTCAAGAGGAACATATGTTGCTTATGGTTACTTGACTCAGACTTTTTTTTTTCCTAATAACTCAGACTTGTGATTCAGAATCCACCCACCCTTCCCTTTTTTTCTGGGGACAATAGCTTGTTTTTAATAGGGACTCGGGACTTGGAACTGGGTACCAAAAACTTGGACTTGGGACTCAGATGCAAAGATGTGCCCACATTCCTGGGAGTTATACGTTCGCTGTAACTGGTTATCAGTCTGGCGGCACTCTTTTGGTGCAGCTGAAGTTTCCGAACATTCTCCAAAAGCAGCCCCACATAGAGTGTGCTGCAGTAATCCAGCCAGGATGTAACTAAGTTTGAAAGATACATTTCATCAGTTCTTGAGCCTTTTTATTGTCTAATCCGCTTCTCTTTGTTAATACTAAGGCATGCTTTTTTTCTGTGTATTTTAGCTATTTCTATATTAAAGTGTGTGGTTTTGTGCATGTTATATTTCTCTGAAGTACCTTCACAAATGGACAAATTCTGAAAGTAAGATGTATTTCTACTTACAATGAATCCTGAGAGGTATGAAAATGCTATTTTCATTAAGACTGCAAAATCAAAGAGGTTTGTTCTCATCCCTGCTGAGCACCATTATTTGGTACTGACCATCCAAGAAAGAGCTGAACCAGTACAACACGTCCACACCCAAAGTGTACAGTCTTTCCTAAAGAATATCTGGATAGATCTTACTGAAAGCACTTGAGAGATCAAGAACCAGCAGGATCACGTTACAACTTCTCTTTGCACTGGGTAGCTAAGGGAATGACCAGACAGGGGAACTTGAAGTGATCCAGTTTGCACTTAAAAGGTTGTTATCTTTGGTGTGATCTATTTTATCTCACACTTGAAAGATCCTTCCATTCATTGCCCAGGACATGTTTCTTCTTCCATGAGAAGAACCTAGACAGCTCTTTGGATTGTTCCAATTTGTCCCCCTTTTGATTTCTGATGCCTCCATCCTGGCCCCTGCCTTTTTTCACAGTTGTCATTCCACAGGTTGCAGCAAGTTCTCCCCTTTTCTGTTAAATAAAGTAAGTGACATAGCACTATAGCAATGCAACACCCTAGAATGGTATACATATTGTATCAAAATACACGTCCAATGTATTAGAATTGTGCTGTGACAGGGAGATATCTATCTATCTATCTATCTATCTATCTATCTATCTATCTATCTATCTATCTATCTATCTATCTATCTATCTATCTATCTATCTATCTATCTATCTATCTATCTATCTATCTATCTATCTATCTAAAAAGATGAAAATAAAGGAGGGGGTTTCTCCATCCCCCTTTTAATGTGTCAGCCCAATGAATATGTCACAGTGTTGCCACCTCAGATAACGCCACCCACAGCTCTATTTAGGCACAAATTAACCAACCACTTGGGCTACAGAACAGGATATTAGTTATGCATGAGGATGGCTTTAGGAGCAAACTAATCACTTCTACTTTAAGATGGGATGGGACCACCTCCTTTGTAAGATGTTAATCAAGTTAATTTTAAAAGTATCTCAAGGAGGCATTAATCACAGTCTTAACTGATGATGTTCTTCAGGTAAAAACCTGCATATAAACAAGATGGCTTTTCATTTGAAGTCAAAGCAGCTGACTCCTTGAAGCTTGTTATATACACTTTTTCTCTGTTAATAGAGACAACTGGTCAAATGCCTTTCACTTGATGTCTAATAGGCCTCACACATCAGAAAAGTCATTGATTTGAGTCTTGGTTAAATCAAAAGACATAATCCGTTTGACCCTAATTAAACTAAATCCATTCTACAATCAATTGGTTATATTTAATCTGCATAATTTTAACCCAGACAAGTGCTGAGTAAGGATCTATGGATGGTATGTTTACTTTGATTGGAAATTAGGAATCTGTTATCAATTGCATGCATTGATCTCCAATTATGTAGCCTATAAACTTTGGAAACTGAGAAATGCTGAAACTGAGTGGTCATTTAATAGTGGGCACGATTCCCCCAACTGCTGTGCTACACTCCATTGTCATCTCCTCAAATACAGATGGTTAGACCAAAACAACAGCGGGATGCTCAGAGAACACTACATCACATTTAAGCAGTGTAGCGTTGCCCAGTTATTTTACCTCTAAGCCAGCAAGTTTCACAGCTATATATTACCTGCCAGGCTCCTTTAAAAAGTATTGGAGAAGGGCCATCAAAAAGCTGGCAACTGTAGCTATGAGGTTTGTGGTGGCATTTCCTTCAGGGTCTATGCAATATTTCTATTCCTAGTGGTGATAAATCTTGTTATGAACCTGATAGTAATAATGAGCAAAATTCAGCTAAATTAAGCATATTTACACTGCATTAAATTTAAGGCAGAATGTTAAAACATGTAAACATTTCTAAAGCCCACTGAATTCCAATGGGCTTAAAATATGCTTTAAAGCAGCTTTACGGCATAGCTGAGTACCTAGGTTAAATGTTTAGATTTCCAGGATGGTGAAAATCTGGGAATGACTGCACCCATCACTGTAGCAATAATGTATAATGTGAAGTTAATGTATTCTTCAAAATTCTTTTTTGAATTTTGTGGTAATAGCAATTTTGGCAGCAGAAAGAGTTGTTAGGATAGCTTGTGATTAACGTTGAAAGCATGTCAGTGTTACAGAGACATAATTCAAGCAGATTTCCCTGTCTGAGGAACAAACGTCAGAGGAATCACATGGGTAAGTTGTGAAGACCTATCACCAAAAAGGAGAGCAACCCAATTTGCAAATTGCATGAGAGGAGAAGAGCTCTTTCTGTATGCTCAGTTGTTTTCAGCAGTTATGTTTTTCAACGTTTCTAATCATGGGTTATCTGTAATGTCTTTCTTTGCTCCCACTGAGCTCCCAAAGAGCTCTCAAAATGGCACCCACCACACCCTAAGGTTTCAAGAAATACAAAACCTTTTTTTTCTGGAGAACAGAAAACAGATCAGTGGGGACTGATTCCAGTGGCCCTGGAATATTAAGTGGCTATTCAGGAGTAAATTCAAACCAAGGAGGATGGAATACAGCATTCTGAAAGAGAGCATGATTTTCTTGCTGGAACCCTGAACAAGAACACTTCGTGCTGCAACATTTTATTGCTGGTCCCACTTGCAATGCGCCAACTGTGTTTTTATTTCTCTTCTTAACTTCAGGACTGAACTGTAACAAGTAAATGTATGTACTCAGCTTCTGTCTTGCCTGGTGAGATTCTAGAAGCAAAACACACAGTGCTGTGGGCCATGATTTATTCATAATGGAATCCTTGCTACTTGGTAGAACATTTCAGACGCTTATCTGTGTCCCTTTTCTTTCTTTCCCCCCCTTTCCTTTCCTATCCTCCCCCACTTTTCTATTCTTAAAGACACCTGTGCCCAATGCCTGTGTGAAGCACTTCCGCCATAGATTGGTAAGGCACTGTGCTCACGTTGTACCGACAGAGGTCGCTAAACCACCACACGCAAGTCACCCCATCAGACTTTTGCCTGAAGGCAGCCACTGAGGTCTCATGGCTGTCAGAGGCCTCTCCTTCGCCTCCTGTGGCATTATTTTGTGGAAGGCGGTGTTGCAGAGAGGCAGGACCTGAGGAAAAAAGAAGAATACAGGGTGTAACTTTGGAGATTATTCCTTGCAGAAAAGATTGCACCGTCATCATGACATGACTGTATTTAATCGCAGAAACAAAAGAATGCATGAGAATAGAAATCAGTGTCAAAGTCTTCAGGAATTCCTGTTTTTCTTTTCTTTTTCTAAAATGCAGAGGATTAAAATGGGTGTTCTGTATGTTCAAACTGTTAAAAGCAACCCCGCTATTAGAACGAACAGTCACAGAAGACACTGGTGGGTGGGTGAGGGTGGCTGAATGCTGAATCAGTAATGGGTAAGAGTAACTCATGCTTCCACGAAATCCTGGCAAATGGACTGACTTACTGTTCAGAGCTGTTATGCTCACTCCTCTCCTCCTTGCCCTCCCCCCCCAATGCTTTTGTGCCTTTCGCAGCAGTCCGATATTTTATGTGAAGATTTTCTTGGTAAGGTGATAACAGTGATAAAAGTTCCAGCTGCTTAATTGCGGTGTGTCAAGCTCCCATGAAAGGTGCTGGGGAAATTCCTTACAAAAAGCTGGCCACACAGAGTGTGCATGTTCGTAAGAAAGGGAGGGGACAGAAGGATTCCTTTCAATTCACATTTCTGAGAAGATGAAGTAAAGAGACTAGATTCAGATATTTAGCCTCGTGGGATGGGACTGGCAAATGTGGGCTTCTCTGTCCCTTCTTCTCATAGGGTCCCCTCCAGTTCTCTGCAAATGCTCCTTGGAAAATCAAGAGGCTGTGCCAGATGTGCTAAGTTGTGCCATAGGGAAAGGGGAGGGGGATCAGTCAATACTACAGTTCCCAGAATCTCCCAAACAGCACCAGTTGAAGGGTTTGGGACCACAAAAGTAACTTTCCCAGCTTCTAGGGGAGAACATCTGGGGTGCTTGCCCCCAAATTGGGGCATGCTCCTTGTCTCAACCTAACCTGTTCCCATAGTGTTTCTTAACTAATGCTCTGTGTGATTTTGGGAAGGTGGTTAAAAGTCGGGACAAGGAAGGGAAATCTATATCTGAGAGCACAGTGGTATGTCCTTTGACTCTCGATCTGGTCTGCAGATCATGAACAGTTAGCAAAGTGATCAGGAAGACCATACTGGAATAGGCTTCCACTGTCAAATTTCCATCAGGCAGACACACAGGTCTTCCTGACACAGCATCCTTGAAAATAATTCTGATTAAAATCAATAGTTCTCCAAAGAAGGTCAATTGATACCCACACTCATTGTTGGTAAAGTTTTCTTGACATGGAAAGAAAATAATGGGGATTTTTGTTGCCGCATCTGCTGTTGACACTGCTGATGTGAATAGCTGTGGGTGGGTGGGAGGAGTGTCTGGTTAGCAGGGGGTTTATATGGGCATACAGTTAAATGTGGAGAAGCTATAAAGAGAAATGAGATTAATAGGAGCCATGGCGTTAGTTTTAAGAATTCTCCGCTATTGATTCACTGACTGGAGGGTTATGTCATCTCGTCAGCTATAAAATGAGACCATGAGGTATATGGTTTAGAAAATCTTAGTTTAAAATCCTATAAACACTCTGAAAAAATCTTTTTTAAAAAACATGTGATTCAATTTTTAGATTACAGGGCCTGTATTAATGTCTGGGGGTGGGCAACTGTGGCCCCCTAAACATGATTGGACTACAACTCCCATCAGCTCTAGCCAGTGATGTAGCCAATAGTCAGGAACGAAAGCAGTTGTAATCTTGTCACAGCTGGTAGCCCACATCTCATCCACCCTAATGTCTTGCATCACAACTTCTAGCCTGTTCCCTCTACTTCTAACTACCAGTTGCTGATAACCTAATAATGCTGTTCTTCTCTTAATGCATAGGTTGGAGTCTTGGAAGAGGTGGCAACATACTACGAGGTAGGTATGTGCGTGTTAGAATTCTGATCCGCTGAAGAAGAGTATATTTCTTGAAGAAAATTACTCTCTTTTTTTGGTACTACAAACTCCAGAATCCCCTAGACCAGTGGTGGTGAACCTTTTTGGGCTCGTGTGCCCAAACTGAAAAAACAAACAAACAAAACAAAACCCAGCGGGCGGCGTGCCGTGGTGGTGGTGGAACCAGAAGTGGCGGCGGAAGAGGGAATCCCGGGCACGGAGGTGCCTCGAGACCCCACTCCGGATCCACCGCCAGCATCAGCTGCTCTGGATCCGCCTGTTAAAGTGCCAGCACAGTGGCTCCAGCCGCCTTCTCAGGTTTGGCTGCGCGGGGGGGGGGGGGAGTAGCAATCTGACGACTTATGGCTTGCCTGCCCGCAGAAAGGGCTCTGTGTGCCAGCTGTGGTTCACCACATGTGGTTCGCTGCATGCCAGCATAGGTTCGCCATTGCTGCCCTAGACCATGCTGGCTAGAGAATTCTAAAACTGCATTATTAAAAAATAGCTGAAAGACAGGGGAGGGGGAAAGGACCCAGAAAATAATGAAAGAAGAAACAAGAAAAAGCTGGAAAGGGCCAGAAATCCACTTCTGGTTTTGAAAAATGGGTACTTGTGTGTTAAATACTGCAGGGCCTGAATATGAATTGCTCCTTCTGGAGGCTTTCTGGAGTGGGAGAAGTGGATGTTACTTGTGGGGCGGAGGGATCAGGGGAAACCATCTTCTGATGGCATCAAGGGAGATAGGTTTATTTTGGGGGGATATACACTTTGCACACCCATGAAATGGAAAGCTGCTGCCATTTGGGTCAAAGTCAAGTTGAGCTACAGTAGGCAAGATTGAAAGGGATGCAGGTAAGACTGGGGGTAAAAGTGGTTTTTTTTTGGTAACAACTGACACCCTTGCTATGTATTCATTTGAATTTACGATGCACAGTGAAACATGCACATATGGATATTCTTATCCTAACCCACTAGGGATCAGAAGCAATTGGTTTTGGAAAAGGCACCATTGTTTCTTCAAAAATTGGAAGAAATGCTTGTAGGACAATGGCATGTGTCTACCTAGCCCTGGTCGTGTAATTTGACACTGACCCAGAACAGAAAAGCATGATGCTCCTAAAGAGAAGTTGGTTTTCCACTTAATGGAACGAGAACACAAGGACTGAGGCTGTATCTGTGAGTTTGATTCCCCATTGTGCCTCCTGCAAGTAGACCCAGCCTGTGTGGCCTTGGACAAGTTGCAGTCTCAGGGGTAGCCCCAGATGAAGGAAATGGTAAACCTCTTCTGAAGATTCTCTACCTGGAAAAGGTCGCTGCAAGTCAGAACTGACTTGACAGCACATGATGATGATTATTAAGCATGAAAAATGGTCTCAGAGCAGCTCATCTGGTGAAGTCTCTAAAAATGTTGAGCTCCACAAAACGACTGTAACTCCCATCTGCACCAGCCAGTACGGGGTAATGGTTGGTGGGAATTATAGCCCAGCCAACAGCTGGAATGCTAAATTCCTGTTCTTGATCTTGAGCAGGGGTGTGAAACTGTGAACCTCCAGATGTTGGCCTATAACTCCCACCAGCCCTCGCCTGCAGAGCCAACAGTGAGGAAGGGTGGAAGTTGCCCAAACCAAAAACAGGCAAGGGCCACAGATCATCCAAAAGTATCTCTGGAAAGGTAATGTAGAAAACAAGTACAACCTATCCTATGTATGATGTAGAAGGGCTGTTGTTGTTTTTAAATAGGTTTTATTTGGGGGGAGGGGGAGGGTCTGTTCTTGATCAGCAGCAACATTCCCTCTAAGCTGCGGGAGTGCACGGCTCCATCCGGCACACACAGCCAAGCGAGTGCATCCACCCATTTGCTTCCGTTTGTGGCTGGAACTCCGTGTGCAGGAGGCAGAGCCTCTGCCTAGAACTCTGGAGAATTAGAGGGAATGTTGATCAGCAGTCATAAGAATGAGAAATAGTACCGTTTTTTTTTCCTTTTAATGTTTAGTGGCAGAGAGACAGTCAGTTTTTAGCATCACTTTATTCATCTGCCCAAATATAAGAAATGTAATTTGCTGATAAGCAGTTAAATTTGGGAAATATTTATGTGCTAGCATAAATGAAGCACATGCTTATGTATTTCAGTAGGCAGGACACACATTGTAATGCAAAGGACCAAAGGCATCCCCATTTAGTTGCCAGAAGCCACATGTAGATTGAGAGGAGAGCAAAAAGGCCCTTCTTGCAGTGGTCCTAGTAATCAGCATAACTGTAAACCAATTATTGCCAGTTACTGGGGCCACTGTAGCCTTTCTAATGCCCAGTTCCTATTGCCAATAGCATAAATGTCAAAAATATATATGAAATGAAGCCCCATTGTGCTCAGTGGGACTTAACATGGAGGAGACACCTACAAGGCTGTGTTGAAACAGATGATGTGGTGGAATATTTTTGAAGCCAAAGGAATACATGACATGATTTATCTACAAAAAAGTTTAATTGAAATACCTGTATAAAAAAATATGATCTCCATACATTTCACACTGTTAAACAGAAGAAAAGAAAATCCAAATCCAAGCTGCATAAATGCAACCAGATCACAAAACACACAGCTATTAAAATAAATTAATGTTTATGACTCTGCCACGCTTCCTTCCAGAGCCAATGCACAAAGACTGTACAATGTCAATAATTTAAAACCCTTCCAAACAGCATTACTTTACAGTTCTGGTATGTAAATAATACCAGACAAAAAAGGCATACTAACTTTTAAAGTCATTCTAGTTCCCTTAAATTAGACTTTGTACAACAATTTTCCATCTTCCAACCAAAAACAAAGAAAAAAACCCAGGTATGGTCAGACTTCAATTCTTCTCTTGAAACCACACACACACACACAAAAGAAAAGAAAAAGGAGAAAAGGAAAAGAAAGGAAAAAGAAACAGGAATGCAAAACCAAGTTGTGGACCAACTGTAAGAATTTCCACGGCAGGAGAGAGAAGCACAGTGTTGAATAGTTCTAAACAAATAAATTAGCTAAAATAAATAGCCACAAATGAGACTGTGAAAGGTCATCTAAACTCCAGACAATAAATAAAACTGTATAATACATTGGGGGGGGGGGGGACGACCCAAAATGTACATAAACACATTATACAGGTATGGAAAAAACACACACAAAGTCCTTGAATATTGCATTGATTGTGCATTTAACATGCCCATACATACTTTAAGACTTGCAGGTTGAGGGAGTTGATAAGGGGCCTCTTTTTTGTTTGCTTTGTTTGTGCCCAGTGGTAGAGATGATGAAATGAAATATGAGTGAGTGTTCCTGATTAAAACAGCTGAAAACCTGTGCAGCCTATTGGAAATACAGTGTGGAGCAGCAGAGGTTGTCTCTTAGGGTGGGGTGGGGGTCGAGGAGGGCTGGGAAAGAACTGGGGAGGAGTGAAATGTCTGTGTTCAAGTATTCCATCGCCAGTGGATGGGACTACTTCATTCAATCACTGAACATCTTTTCCAGTGCATTATAGGAGCTGCTCTCCCCCTTCCTCCAGCACCTGGAGGGACTCAAGGGCATCAAATCCTATAATGTACTGGATCTTCTTTGGACATACACAGCTCAAAAAAGAAAGTCCCACTGAAGCAGCTTTCAAAAAGGCACTCAAAAAAGCAAATAAAATCTAGTCCAGGCTCTATGAGAGCAAAAAGGTTACCATGTTATTGAAAGAGGTCACTGCTTTTCTTAAGAAAAAGGTCAGTCTCGTGACTAAGCACTGGCCTGCAAACTCCCAAACGTCCGCGTTTCCAAAGGAAATCGTTCATTCCAAAGCAGAAACCAGCAAAAAAAGGGGGGGAAATAAAAATCAATTCCCTCTGAAAAAAGATTCAAACTACAGAATAATGAATGCATTTGTTTTTCCTAGCCCCTCCTACATATTGGCAGCAGCAGCAGCAGCAGCAGCAGCACTCTGGTCTTTGTTTGTTTGTTTTCTGGTTTATTTTGCTTTTCCTTTCCTCCTGCTCGTAGCTCCCCTCCCCTTGCAAGGTCCTCAGTATTTCACAGGCTCTCGTTGCTCGAACTTGTGCTGGACACGTCAGTGTCAATGGTCCGTAGCCTTATGTCACAATCTTCTGACTTCACAACTTCTGACTTGTGCATCCACGGGTGGTCAAAGATTTGCTCAAGGGTGGGTCTGTCAGAAGGCCTCAGTGAAAGGCACCATTTGATCAGCTGTTGGCATTCTGAAACACATTTGGGAAACTGATTAGGAGACGGGGAGGTAAAAAAGAGGATTGAAAGGAAGCGGGTGGGTAAGTGAGGAGTTGTTACAGGGTTGGGAAATCTAAGCTTACCAGGTGAAATTCTTCTTCGGAAGTAAAGCCGTCCCCTCAAGATCTCTTCGTCTTGCTCAAAAGGGATGTCTCCGCAGACCATGTCGTACAGCAGGACACCCAACGACCACACTGTGGCTGACCTTCCATGGTATCTGTGGTAGCGGATCCATTCTGGGGGACTATACACTCGTGTTCCTGCAATGGAAAATAAGACCACCCTCAACATTGTCCAAAAGGGAACGTTCCTTTATTAGGGGAGTGCTAAGCGGACATTTCTCCAAAGCCTGTATTTTCTTTTAAAAAATCCACAATATATACAAACACATTTGAAAATTCTAGAACTGGAATCATTCCTAGTATTATATCATGTTTTAATCTGGGCCCTTTGGTCATGCTGTTTTGTTACAGTGGATAACGCAGCTTCCCATCAGCTGACTGTTTACTAACATAAAGCTCCCTTGCCCCCGACCACGTGGCGTCTGCAGCACCGCACCAAAAATAGACACAAAAGGACAAAGGGAGAGGACGAAAGGAGAGGGGAGAGAGCGAGAGGGAGGCAGGAATGAGAAGAAAAAGGTGAAACTCAGGTCTCAGTTGCTATATATACATATACACGGCTAATCGGCCTTAATCAGTTCCCAAAGCATGTTAAAACAGAGCCATTTCCTTTTTTTTAAAACAAACACATTCAGAATAGTAGTAATAATAATAAAAACGAGCAGTGAAATCTGCCTCACGCATAAAGAAGCGGTTAGCAACTGCCCTCCCTCTGCACTGAGCTGTTACTTGGATACCAAATAAAAACTGGAATTTGTGATGCTGAAGGTCACATGGCCATGAGGCTCTAGTTTCACAACAAACAGATGTTAAATGCTGCAGCTGACTAAGGAAGGAGGAGTGAAAGTCCCTCATTTCTCTCTCTCTCTCTCATTCACCTTGAAAGGAAAAAAAGTATCTTTCACCAATAGATGAAAAGAAAAGGCTTGATCTTTGTTTCAATACAAAGAAAGCAGTACTGTATGTGTTTAAATTTAGGAAGTTGCAAAGGAGTGGTGCATTTCTCCTACACCCTCAATCTGCAATGCGGGATTTCTAAACTGTCATATAGGAAAAAGAGATTGGGCAGAGAATTGGGGATGGCGTGGGGGCAAGAAGCCCAGACAGAGAAGCCCAGACAGGTACACTGGCACGGATAAGGTTTGAATCAACCATGAACACATGGCCTTCTAGGAAAATGCTTTTTTTTTTAAGGCAAGGAAAATATAAACTGCTGCGTCACTACCTGGAATCACTTTTTTTCCCTCACACCTTAACCTCCCTCCACAAAACCACCTCCCATGAAACTGATTTAATTACCACTGGCACTGTTACTAGCTGCTGCAGCAGAAATATCTTTTATAACTAATGGGTGGTACGAATGTGACTAAGATACAGGGAGATGCATCAGTAAAAGCACTGGCATGGCGAAATGTTTTCAGATTCACACATGCACACACACTGTGGATGGGAGGGGCACCTACCATCAAAATCAGTGTACACAGTGTCCTTGAGGATGGCTCCAGACCCAAAATCGATCAGCTTCAGTTCCCCTGTCCGGAGATCCACCAAGAGGTTCTCGTCCTTGATGTCCCTGTGCACCACACCGCAGTTGTAGCAATGGCGCACCGCCTCTAGCACTTGCCGGAAAAAGCCCCTTGCCGTCTCCTCATCCAGGGCTCCCTTCTCAGTGATGAAGTCAAAGAGGTCTTTCACCAGGTCTGGCCGTTCCATGATGATCAAGTAGCCGTCTGGTCTCTCATACCAATCGAGCAGCTTGATCACCCCACGGAAGCCTGAACCCACTTTCTTCAAGAGAACAATCTCTAGGGGCACCATTACTCCACCCTAGGAGGAGGGAGGGAGGGGGGGAGAGCGAGAGCAAGAGGAGGGGGAGAAAAGGACAACATTATTAAGGCTTGGAACACCATGTAAGAAGGTGGGAGGGGGAGGAGAAGGGAAAATCCCCTCTCTTGGCCATTTGAAAACAAATCACACTGCCTGAATGGAAACTCCAGCAGCAATGCGGGGAGTGGGAGGGGGCTGGCAACGCAGAGGGCTGGGGAAATCCACAGCCGCTCCGCTGGGTGTCGCTGGGTGTCTCTGTTGCCGCAGTCAAAAGGGGAGGGCAGGGAGGGGAGCAGGAGGGCGGCAAAACCCCGCCAAATTCTCCCCAAACGTAAACAATAACAGAAGCCCGAGAGCCAGGCAGCAACATGGAGGGCCGGGAAGGGGGGAAAGGCACACCAACAATAGCCGACTCTCCGTATGAATCTGGGGAACATGTAGTGGTGCAACCGCCTCCCCCCCCCCCCAAGCAACACCTCGGTCCTAATGGGTACTTACTATTGTGCCCCACTCGGTCACTCTCTCCTTCACCACATGCTTCACGGCAACCTGGATGCAAGGAAGAAAAATAGTAGGTTAAGAGGCTGGGCGGGCTTGGGAGCCAGGGGCAGATATTGAGCCTGTTGCTTGTGGGAAGGAGGGGGTTTCAGGATCACCCCATGTAGATGCCTCCAGGCGTCCGCCCGTGGAATTTCCAGCCTCCCTCCGCTCCTCCCCCCAAAAGAAGAATTGTCAGACGCCTCGGGTGGGAGTGGGGAACCCCCCACCCCCACACAACAAAAGCCTCGTGGCTGGGGCGGGGAAGGGGCGGCGGGGCGGGAGGAGGGTGTGTGTGTGTGAACTGAGGAGCCTCCTCTTACCGGCAAGCCATCTGCGATCCTGTTCCCGGCATAGACGGTGCCAAATCCCCCGCTGCCCAGCACGGAGCCCACTTGATAGATTTTATCGAACGGCTCCTTCTCCACTTTCACTGGAGGCGGAAAGGAAAAAAATTAATAAATAAAGGGGGGGGGGGAAAGAGAGCCGGCGTCGGTAGGGGGGGGGCAGGGAGAGGCGGGGATCGGAAGGAAGAAAAAAAAAAGGAAAAGAGAGAGATTGGAACCCATGTATTGATGTAGGATTAGGGTGAACAGGAAGCAATTTCACCCTGGGGCGGGAAAGAACATGGCAATTGTGCGGCTGGGCTGGCTTTGCCTCCTCTCCCCAGCCAGAAATGTATGTGCGGGGACACACAAACACAACGATCGATTCGTGGGATGGGTGGCAAAGAGGAAAACACCACAACTCCCAAGCCGCTGGCAGGGAACCTGCTCAGCTCTCCGCTTCCTCCTACCTCCCCCCCCCCCCACACCCCGACAGCTCCATCCTTAAGCGAAATATCTGAAACGTCACATCGTTCTCCCCCGCCACGCCACTCCCAACTAAGCCGTGTTATAACAACAGACATTCACAGGAACGGGACTAGGAGCGGAGATTTAAAAAAAAAAAAAGAGAGAGAGAATCCACCTCAATGGCTGAGATCCTCGTCGGAAAAGGTGTTTTCGGTGCCACGCAATGTCTTTGCTCAGAAAACATTCACGCGTCTCTCTTCCCCCCCCCCCCGCGCCTCCCGCCAATCGCGGCTCTGTCTACACGCAGATAATGCCCTAAAAACACGCGATCGTCAACGCGCCCCCCCCCCCCCCCGCACGCCACTAAAACCAAGCCGGGGAAGATAACCAGGGATTGTTTACCTGGCTGGAGGATCTTCACCGGCAAGTGATCCATGCTGGTTGGGTTGCAAAGGTGAGCAAGTGAGCCAAACTTGGAGAGTAACATCTTCCGAAGCGACCACCAAAGGAGATGGGGGAAAAAACACAAAAAAACCCCGCTAGGAATCGAGATCCGAGTCCTCTTTTCGGTTTGGGGATTCAATGCAACCGGAGAATTAAAATGATGATAATAATAATAAAGAAGAAGCCCTTCTCACAAAAGTATCTGCTGATGCCCGCGGTAGAGAAGAGCCAGGGGCGCAGCAGCCTCCTTCCCAAGATTGGGAAGGAGAGGAAAAAAAAAAGACTTGTAAGCAGCAACTGTCTGTGGATATCCCTTCTCCTTTCCCCCCCCCCCAAATAGTTCAGAATGGTTCCTCTGAGGATGATATCTGTTCCTCTCTCAAAAAGCAGAAATCGGATTTCCGGCGAGAAGGAGTAATAATAGTAATAATAATACAGCAGAATCCAGGTGAAAACTGAACTGCGTCCTTTTGAAACACCAAAATCCCACACGCGATTGCAAGGTGTGGGGAAATAAAATAAAGAACACCACGATCTCCTTTGCTCGGTTCAGCCGCAGACACGAGTCCTAATTTTTCCCTTCTCTTTATTATTATTGTTGTTGTTGCTGTTCTGGTGGTTTAAAAGGAACCCATCCAAGCTGGAGCCTGGCGACGAAGGTATATAAAAATCCACTCCTCTTGTCTTTTTCCCTCTTGGAAACTGCCCGTGTGACTCTGAATTCAATCCAGCACCGCAGTGAGACGCTCGCCCTACCGAGCAGGAGCAGCAGCACCTCAGCCTCCGACCGGCACTGCTCTCTTCTGGGCTCAATTACACCGAGGAGCTGCCTCTTAACTCTCAATATTTTGGTGCGGGGGGGGGGAGGGAGAGAGAGAGAGAGAGAGAAAGCGCAGACACGCACGAACACACCAATATCCCTCCGCGGGGGGAAAGAGGTGGCAGTGGGGACACGTCCCTTCTTCCTTGCGCGCGCTCCCTCCTTCCCTCCGCTCAGCAGAGAGCTTCGCGCGCGCTCTTTCCCGCTACCTCAAACGCTCGGACTGCGGAACCTCGCCCCGTGCGATAAATACAAGGGGCGGGGCGACGGGGGAAGGGAAGGGTATATGAGGGCTTGGAACTATTTGCTTATAGTAAGAGACGCGCAAAGTTACTGTCTGAAAAATTCTCTTCTCGGTATTACTGCCGAGGGAGGGCGAGCGAGCGAGCGAGCTCGAGACCAGAGGGAAAAAGGGGAAGGTTCTCTCATTTGCATGCGCTGGAGTCTCTGCCCAATGAGAGGGGCGGCTTTTCAAAATGGAATATCTAGCTCCGGCCAGTCAAGGAAAGGCGGATTTGTATATGCATAAGAGGAGGGGGGCTTACGAGCGCAGGGCGGGAATTCCTAGGCGCGCCTTTCTCTCCCTGGCGGTGTTGGGGAAGGTCATTCTCAGCGGAGTTGAGACCCTGCGTCTCTGAAGCGGGAAATTTCGGGGGAGTCACTGAAGGGGAGGGGGGAGAGTGGGTCGGTGGGTAGGAGGCAGAGAGGGAGCCCGTGAGCCCCGCCATGATCTCCATACTGGGGATACCTGCACGGGGAGGGGTTTTCTTTTTCCTTGGAAAAAAAACCAAAACACACGTTCCGCACCTCAACTAAACGAAACATAAATCCGCGTCATTGAGGAGGGTTCTTCCACAGACTGCAAGCCTCGCGCTGCAGCATTAAAAAACCAAAAAACCCAAACAAACTCAAAAACGCATGGGAATGTGGGAGAGAAACCCTTCAGGTTGCTCCTGGTATCTTGTCGTGGTCGCAGAGACCCAATAAGGAGAGAAAGCTAATATTAAAAACCCGAGGCGACACCCCATCCCCTGATAATGTGGGAACCCACAAGCAACGTTACCAGCTGAGGAAGGCGCAAAAAGATAAAATAAAATCCTACACCAGAGTGTATGTTCCCTTTCACATCCATGTGGGTGGTGTAAACTGCTAATTCTTTAGTATTAATGGTGGTGGTGGAGGAGGGAATTAATAGGCAGGGGATCTTCCCCGTTTCACCTGTAAAAGGTGTGTAACTTGTATCGTGTGTGGTGTAAATCTCTGTCACAGCTGCTTAAAACTGCAGACCAGCTCCCCAGAAAAATCGAGGCTGCAGCCTTAGGGGAGAAACGGCAGCTCCAAAGAGTCAAATGTACGTGGATATGAAATCCACCTCTAATGCCTGCCACTGAACTTCTCTTATTACCAGGAGCATATTAAATTCTTCAGATTATATCTGCAATATCTTGGAGGAGTGTAAGATTTCCTTTCTCCCTAAAGAGAGATTCATAACAAGAGAGAGAGAGAGAGCAAAGTGCCCCCCTCCCCGCCGTCGCTCCACAGGCAGACGCGCACACACACGGTCTTATTTTGTCTAGAAGCGCTGGCTGGCGGTGGAAATCCACCCAGCAGCAGCGGCAGCAGCAGCAGCAGCCACCCACCCACAAAGAAGCTCAGAGACATGCACGCGCCGCGCTGTCTCACGTTTGAATTCTTGCTTGTACTTAAAAGGCGACGGGCTCCCGGTCGTCTGGAGCCCAGCCGCTGTACTGCCTCTCCTTTTCCACAGGGGGCGCCAAGTCTACAAGGAAAAAGAACATCCTCCGCCTCCTTCCTCGGCCGCCGGAGGAAAGCCACATGGCCGCGTCATTTCTCAGCCGTGCCAAGCCTCGCTCGTTGGGAAAGCAGTTTACGCTGATTCTGGATTATTATTACTTTCTTGAAAGCACGAATAAAAAGATCCTCGGTCTTGCAAGGAATAAATTTTGCAAGCCTGTTTCAGTGAGGCGTTGCGAGCCTGGCTTAGCAAACCCACGGAAGCAACATCGAGGAGGGAAGGCTTAGATTTGGAGTCCTAGTTATGAAGGATAGGTTGCTGGAGAGACCAAGGATTAAAACGTGTTGAGGCGAAAAACTGTGTCAGGTTTAAAAGGCCCCCGCGGGATTACAAAGCATGTGTATGATTCTAAGAGGGTTGTAAAACTTGGAAACCACACTTGCCCTAAACTGCAGTTTATTCAGTTTGGGCTTCAGTCTGGAACTGGGTGTGGCTCTTTTGCAAGGCTGTTCTGAATATTCAGCCTTAATCTCATGAGAACTGCCCCATCAGACTGATAGCCCACCTCTTCCATGGTACCTGATGCACAGTGAGCCAGTCTGGTGCTGGTGGGAAGGCCACACATAGGAGATGAGCACAGCAGGGTTTGTGGTCCCCCAGTCGTCATTCAGGGACAGATTGGAGTTAGTCTGGAACAAATATCGAACATGACAGGTAAGCACTGATAGAGTAGCTGCTGCAGGGTCACCAAAATGGAGGACACGGAGAAGAAGAAACATCAAAAAGGAAGAAATTCTTCACAAAAATAGACATTTTTGCTTTAAATTTTCACATGCTAATTCAAACTTATATATGTAAATATCACATTCATTATAAGAAGGAATATATGCAGATATCACTGTTAGACATTCTTAAGTCAAAATACACTACTGCTCACCATATCACACAAGATTGTCATCATGTAACCTGTGACCTTGGGACACAGCATTGGGATAAAGATAGCATATAAATCAAATAAATAAGGCATTCTGTTTAACAAATCTCAGAAATACTCTATGTCATGCAGTTTCTGCAGCTTACTGATGTGTGTGTGTGTTTGTGTCTGTTTGTAGAAAATGAACAAAGGTCACTGTAGTTTTGTTAAAATATCTAGCTAGGCAACAATCAGTTATTTTACTGTACAAGAATGGTCTGAACCATGCTTTCAGAATGCCCACTCCTGGAACTGACTTCACATCTGAAGTTCAAACAGAATTGACAAGTTGTGCCATATCCTTCCTGGTGCTTGTCAAGTTATATTAGTGTGTATGGTTTACATATTTTTTTACAAAATGACCCCATTGCCAAGACTTGCTTAAAAAAATGAGAGGGGGCTAATTAGATACATTTACTAATCAAAGTGTCAACTTTTTCTGCCCACTCAAGAAAACTCACAGGGTGTGGATAGCCACTTACATATCACAAAAAAGGAAGACATGCATCACTAAAATGGAGGACAATTCAAATGGAGGACTGCCCCCCCCCAAAGGAGAACATATGGACACCCTAACTGATAGCCCTGTTTTCCATAGATATGTCCAGTGCTTCTTTCAAAGTATCTGGGCTGATGGCCATTGCTATATTTTATAGAAGTGATTTCCATCGTTCCATCTGTGTGTCTTGTATGATGTGATAAAGTTCTTTTACCTGTCTTTAGTCTCTCATCATCCAACTTCATTGGAGAACCTGGAATTTAGTTATGTGAGATGTAAAACCTCCTCCCTGTCTACTGCATAATGTTAGACATCTTTATCCCCCTAGCCGCCTTACTTGTCTTTTGTCCAATCAAAAATATTTATAGTCAAATATGGTAAGCTTTCCTCATCAAATAAAATATTTGCTCCAGCCCTTGGTCATTTTGGTTGCCCCTTGTATAACAGGTTGGTTTTCTTGGGTAGCACAGTTAAGTATAGTGAATCTTATGGCACATTTTATCATGGCCACCAGCTCAGCACATGCTAGGTTTTGCTAGAATGTTTTTTCCCGAAAAATCCTCAAAAATCCTCTATCAACACTTTGCCAGTATAAAAATGTGTTTAATTGCATGGATCAGTTTGGGACTATAATAGGGGTGGAATTTCAAAATATGAAGACTAGTCAGGTATGCAGATGCTATTGCCCTTCCATTATCCATCAGCATTGTTGAGCTGAAGTCCAGCATCATCTGAAGATCCATTTTACTTCAGGGTGGGGAAGGAAGAAGAGGAAGCTGCCTCCTGCCCATGCACGGTCCTCTCTACCCTGGAAAAGGGAGGGCAATACAGAGAAACAAGATCTGGGACATACATGCAGGGGAAAGGAAGGCATACTGGGAGAAATGGACCATGTGGGTTTGAAAGAAAAGGCGGGAAAAGAAGAGGATTATCCCCTCGATGAGAGACCAGTTGCAAGTCAGACAGGAAGGCCTGGGAGATCTCTCTCTCTCTCTGCATGTGTGTGTGTCCATCCAAGACAATGAGGAGTGGTGAAGGCAAGAGTCATCATTACCTTCGCTGCTGGTGCTGTTGCCACAAGAATCCACACCTCGACTAAAGACTAAAGGGGAAAACCCCTGGACTCGTAAAAAGAGGGAAGCTCCTGAGTTTGAGAAGAGTTCTTTGAACCCTTTCCTCTCCAATTGGAGGGGGAAATGTTATTGACAGTTGAAGATGTGCATACTTTTCATTTGCCTTTTCCATTTGCCTCACCTGACTCCTTTGCTTCTTTTTCACTTCACTGCTCATCTTTTATTTGGCTCGGGATATTTCTTGATTGTGCTTTTATTGAACAATTGCCCTGTTTCGTTCACAGAATTTTATGGACAACTCAGACAAAGAGATCTTCCATTTGTAACCCTCCTGTGTTTTCCTACCATTCCCCCCCCCCCCCCATGTCTTCTGTTCTCATGTTAAATCCATTAAGGAGGATATATTAGTACAGTAGCTCAGGGTTTATTGATTGATACTTCTAGAGTCCATCCATCTGGAAACACCTTTAGAAAGATGTTCAATCTGTGTGAAAGTTGTGCTACTTTGGCCCGTATTATGGAAATGGTTCTGTTGGTTCTTCTAATTCTATCTCTTGCTTCAAATAAGACGTGCTATGTTTAGAAACTTTCAATTCTGTGTGTGCTGAAATGGTAGTGATGGAGATGGTGATGATGGAATCCCATCAATAAGCAATCTCAAAAGTACCGAAAGTACAACAATTGCGAAGTACAAAACATTAAGATAAGATATTATAAGAATGTGGAAGCAAGATTGGGTCATCCTCTTTCCGAGACTAATTTCAACAAAATTTGTTCAGAAATCTTTTAAGACTACCAGCTTAAAACATGCTGCTAATTTGATCACTGAAATTTAAAAAAGAAAAATAGTGATTTTTGCAAACATGTCACCTCCATCCCATCACATGTTCTACCTTGAATTTAAAAAATCACCCTCTGAATTAGAAAGAGTACTATTTGCCCCCTTCATTAATCTGATCTAGGTTTTTGCTCCTGGTACTTGCATCATTACAGAAGCTTCTATTTGTATTAATGTTTTTCTCCCTTAGGGCAGATAGCACTTGTTGTTGGGATCAAAGAATTAAAACAAGGATGGGCTACTTTTGTGGGTCCACAGGGCAATTTTATGTCCCCAGGATCCTGCAGAGGCCACATGGGCCACCAGAAATGCAAACAAAGGCCAAAAACTCATTTTCAGTTTTGAAAAAAATAATAATTGGGTGGTGTTGGTGGTATTGAACATTTGGAATTCATCTTGGTTTGGTGAGGGAGGTTGCAACCTATTAAGAAGGCAACTCACTGCTCTTGGAGACTCTCGGGACTGACATTCCTCCATGGAAAGCATTTGGAGAGCAGAGGACTTTGATGTGTCTATGGGCTACAAAAGCAGACTGGGCAGGCAATATATCGTGTTTCCCCGAAAATAAGACAGGGTCTTATATTAATTTTTGCTCCAAAAAACTCATTAGGACTTATTTTCAGGGGATGTTTTATTTTTTTCATGTACAACAATCTACATTTATTCAAATACAGTCATGTCATCTTCTTCTGGTTGCTGCACAATGATGGAGGGCAGAGTTTCACTTAACTGGGGCTTATTTTGGGGGTAGGGCTTATATTACGAGCATCCTGAAAAATCATACTAGGGCTTATTTTCAGGTTAGGTCTTATTTTCGGGGAAACAGGGTATCTACAGTTGTACTATGCCCGCTCCTGGGTTAGAGAGACTTCTTACATGGCATAATTCCAATCTGAGGATGTGGGGTTGGCTGCTGTTTATTCAAAGAAAAAGTATACAAGAATCAATCACTTGATTAAGTCACATCCCATTTGGCTTTGAATCCCTGTTCTCATCTTCCAAGTGGCAAAGTGGAGTTACCATATTTTTACTATGTTAGGCTGTGTTTTTGATTATTGGCCAACACGTTGTTTTAAAAGAGCATAAGGAAGTAGGGAGGGAAGGAGCCACACATCCAAACTCAGTAGCACTTTGTTATGTATGACACATGGCGTGGTTTCTCCTACTTAGAACAAAACAAGTGTGTCATGTAATTTGTATGCTTACCAGTAGCAATTGTTGCTTGCCCTAGGTGAGAAGGTAAGTGGCAAATTACAGGGCTGGCTTTGAACTCTGCTGCTCTGTCCTCATAGCTGTGGCATGAATAGTTTTCTAATAGAATGCACTTGCTGAAGGAGAAACAATGTAGCATGAGACGGGCCCACACCAAGACCACATCTAATGCAGAGCAGTGATTACTGTAGAATGTGTGGGATAATTGCACACCCAGTGGGAAACCAAATTTGTTTTTGAACAATGCCTAACTCACACCCATTGAAACATATGGGCTTCCTACAAACCAGCAAACTCACCCTGTGTCTAAATCATTTTGTGTCCAAAATGGATCTGCCCATACACACAAGGTCTCTAATTTTAAAAAAAATCCTAAAGGGATGGGAGGAAATCTCCCAAATAGCCTAATAAGGGCAGAGCATGTTCAGTGGCACAAAATGTTGGGCAACCGTTGAGGGAGAGAGAATGGGAAACTGGTCTGGTTGTGGGGGAACAGGGTATCTTGGATGGGCATGGCTGATGGGCTTTGAGTCCTGAAGAGTAACACTCCACGTGCAACATCTTCGTGCAAGCCCCATTCATACTATACTAACACAAATTTGCAGGCCAGAGGAATACCCTTCCGCTTTGATTTAGACATTGACTTGGCAAACAGGTATGAAATTTAAACAAAGCAAACCAAAAAGTGGCAGACTTTATTCTACATTTATTGATTAACTGATGTCTTCTGAGCCCTGTTCCAACATTCAGGCCTTCAGGAACACAAATTGGGGCTCAGAACACCACTCTCAATTCCTTTCATGGCCCTGAATCTTGCTACATCCCCCCCCTTCCATTCTTGCCAGTGAAATTCTTTTAAATCTTTCTAGGACGAGCTCTAGTACTACTGGGTTCAGTACTCTTTGAATGAGACAGCAGTGGGGACTTTATGTTCATTTGTAACACACACTCATACTAGGTAGCATGTAGGGGCAAAGAGGCAGTCCTTCAAGTCAGCTCTCCAGAGGCAGACAAGCAACTGGGACTTACATTCCAATGTACATTGCCTTTAGCCAATTAAATATTACACAAAAGTTCAACTGAAATGATAGTGTGTGTTTGTGTGTGTGTGTGTGTGTGTGTGAGAGAGAGAGAGAGAGAGAGAGAGAGATGGGAGCACATACCTAGAAGGACAGTGTAAACAAATAGGGCTCTTTAATGAAAAAAAAAAGGCAGTAAAATCTGTATGTGGCTTAGAACAGGGGACAATTATATTGTGTGAAATCCATCATGAAGAGAAGGTGGATACTGAAAAGTTTTTCTCCCCCTTATTAGGATTACCTAATAAGAGTAGGTTTTGGACATGTCAAAAAGTGCTTCTTCACACACTGTTTTATTACTTTATGGGATATGATGGCTACTGTGTCTATGGTAATAGCCACCAAATGCCATAACCCATCTGTTTTGAAAGGTGATTAGCTATTTGTGATGGTTTTTGGAACTTCCAGAATGAAAAGTAAAAGTATGGCCCTTGGTACCAGCTGCTGGGGACCAATAGAGTAAGAAAACTGTTGCCTTTGTTTTCCTATCCAACTATGGTTGGCCACTATGGAAAACATAATCTGGTTTGCAATATTGGAGGTCTAGTCTGCTCCAGTTCTTAAAAGATGATTTAGACAAACCAGTGGAGGATAAGATCATCCAAATGGCTAGTCTTGACAGCTGTATAGGATCTGTGGTATTGTGCTTGCAAATACTGGTTGTGGAGGAACATGAGTGGGAGAGCCCTATTCCATCTATGCCTCTCTTGTGGACTTTCCTTAGGCATCACTGTGTGAAAACAAGATTTGATAGTCCTTTGGTCTTATTAAGCTTATCTTATCTTATGTTCTTATGGTCCCACATGCCTAAGCCTGTCGGGCTAGTATGACTGATCAGGACTCAAGTGAGGGTGTGGGGAATCTCATCTTATTGTTGCTGCTGCTGTTACCATTTAAGAGTAAGAAAAAGTAAGGGGAACTTGGTTTTAGAGGGGCAAGAGATTAGAGTGAAGGGCTTTTGGAGATTGGGGAGGGTAGTAGAGACTAATGGATATTTCCATGCCCCTCAGTTGGCTCAGAATGTGGTCTGTATATCTTCCTGTGTGGTGTGGAATGTCACAGGTAATTCCAAATTAATTACAGGCATACTTTGGATACCTCTCTATCTTTAATGTCCAGGAGAACCTAGGGATTTTTCTTTAGTCTGGAAACATCTCTTGGGTGGTTGACAAACACCTGTGTTGAGTGAAACTGTGCCTGATTCAACATTCAGGTGAAATAACCTGAAAAAGTGGTTTCTCTATAATGTAACTGCTACAAAGGAAGGTATACTTGTACTAACCATAGGTTCAAACTGAGCCTGCTGCACTTAGCTTGATATGTCTGTTTGCAGTACAACAAATGTCTGTTGTGTGTGTGTGTTTTATGTGCCATCAAGTCAGAACCTCAGTAATGACCTCAGTAGGGCTTTCAGGGTCAGTGAGATATTTAAGGAATAGTTTCACCAGTTCCACTGTTACCCCACCCTCTGAGTTTTTATGGCTAAGCAGTGAGTTGAACCCAGTTCTGTGGAGTCAGAGTTCTCTACTCTATCCACTCCACCACACTGTGTACCCATGACTCTGTATTATGTCCTTACCCAGATATTTCTTGCATGTGGCATATCTCCTCTTGTTCATTTATTGCACAGCAGCATGTGTTCACAAATGTATGGAATGATTCAAACACTATAATAAGGGCAGTAACTCTTTTTTCTATTTATGATGGGATCTATCACAACATGTTCGCTAGTGCTCTACAATTCTTGGTGAAGAATGAGGCAGAACATCAATGTAAGAAATGATAACAAGCAAACCATGCATTCACCCCAAAGGACATCTCTGGTACCAACATCTTTTCAGATACTAGATTTTGAAATGTGCATGTAACGTGGGCCTTTAAGAATCCGATTTTGATAAAAGGTAAATGGGCTGAAATACCATGAACCTGATTGACATAAACCAGGCTTTCATATAGTCATCTACAGAGTTGCCTCCAGGAAGGCAAAGAGGAACATTTCTGTAAATTGGATTTTAAAAAAAGGTATTCCTCTGCCAAACTGTAGTATTACCAAATGTGACTTGCTTTTTTCTGCATGGGCAGGTGGACTAGTAAAAAGATGTTATGGTTTTGTACATTTGTTGATTTTATTTGGAAGGTTGGAGGTAATAAACAGAAACAAAGGGCAGTCAGTACTGCATATATTTACTCTGACAATATTCTAACTTGATTAAGGACCAAACTGGACATGACAGTGTATCATTATAAAGCACATCGCTGTATTTAAAAAATAATAATGGCCCAGTCCCATGAATGGTTTTTATTAGGACTGTTGTATACAAAGAAAGAGAGCTACAGCTCCTTTTCCTGCATGTGGTGAAAATTGCTCGCCCGAGTACTGTTTAAAAAAAAACAAAAACAAAAAACAGAGATAGGTCTAGCTTTGTATCTGGATTGGCCCTAAGTCTTGCTCTCTTCAGCGTATCCCTTGGGGCAGAGCTTTGGGCTAGATGTTCAGGGCTCTACTCAATAGCGTGAGAAGAGCCCCTCAACACTGCAGGACTGTACATCTCGTTTCGAAGTAAGTGAAGCAACGTATATTGCCATCTAAAGGGGAAAAGGGCAAGCTCATCCACAAAGCTTGTTCTGTCCAAGGTCCAAAATAATCTTACTGCATCATTGGATTTATGAAGGGCACAGAGCAAATTGAGGAAAGACTTTAACTTGTATCATCTTAAGGAAGAGCAAATGGAGTTACGTTTCTTTTTTTAAATACTAAATGGTGAGCCAACTAAGGAAAAGAGCAACAAAATCATCTTGAACTGTGAACCCAGGTTGCTGTGACTGAAAGATCACTTACTTGTTTCTGGCTGGTTATGGAGCATAAATTATTAACCGATTTAAAGTGGCACTCTCTCTAGTGTGGACTTTGCCAGTGGGGCAAAGGCCACTACAGTATTCATCCTTGATCACATAATACTAATTTCATTACTGATAATCAGTGATGTCAAGTTTGTATCTATAATATACTCTGATAATGCCTTATATAAGAGGTGTTATCATATTTACTAAAGAATGTGTCTAAAGGTTTATGAGCCAACTTTACAGTAGAAATCTGTTATTTTAAAGTCTTATTCAGAGGTTTGCCTGAATGTGTGAAACGTTGAGTCTGTAGTGGCAATGAGGTCAAGGGAAGAAGACCTAAGGTAAAGGTAAAGATTCCCCTTGAAAAATGTCCAGTCATGTCCGACTCTAGGGGGCAGTGCTCATCCCCATTTCCAATTCGTAGAGCCAGTGTTTTGTCTGTAGACAGTTTCCGTGGTCACGTGGCCAGCGCGACTAGACATGGAACGTTGTTACCTTCCCACGGTGGTGGTACCTATTTATCTACTCGCATTTTTACATAAGACCTACCTCCCCCCCCAAAAAATGTTTCCACATATCTATCAGTTTTCCCAGTTGGGCACAACAAAACACAAAGTAAACACATTTAGCTGAATATGCTTACAAAACTCCTCTCCAGAATCTGCATTTAGTGCTCAAAGGCCTAATTTTCTGAATATATTGAGGGATTGGGTGGAGCTTAGTGTCTTCACTACAGATGGGCACGAGCTGAACTGTGAACTGGAAAAAAGCACAAACTGGCTGGTTTATGGTTTGATTTGTGCAACCCCTATTGCCAAAATGAATTTGAAGCGCCAAACTTTTTTCAGTCCAGTGGCGGTGGCCCAATAGCAGCAGGTAGTCCCCCCCAGGCACAAACCAAAAAATGAACTGTGAACCAGTTCAGTTGTCTGGTTGGTTCGTGGTGGTTCGTGGTTCATGGTTTGTGGCTAACCATGAAACATAATGAGCCACAATTTTTCAGGTTCGTGCCCATCTCTAGTCCTCGCCATGTCTTTAGCTTTTCACACATTTGTAAATATGTAGGAAATACAGGTTTTGACATCTTCAACAGGAACAACAAAAGGGTATCTTGATGCATACTTAAAACACATACTATTAAAAAAAATCACACACACAACCCTGTAGGTTTTGTACAAAAACTTATATTTTTGTACTTCACATGGTGCATGAAAAACATTTTATTGCACAAAACACAAGGTTTCTACATTAAAAGCAATATTGTCTTTTATTGATGTAAGCCACCTTGGATCCTTTCAAAGAAGAAAGACAGGGTAAAAATATTTTAAATAAATAAACAATGTCGTCCAAGGGCTCCTACATTGGAAGCAAGGAGAAGGCAGCAGTGAGACCCAGTAGTCTTGCAGAAGCAGGACCAAGACCCTCATGGTAATGTCAGCTCTGGGAATCAGGGGGTGACCTCTAGAGGAAAAGAGGGACCTGGTCTACCCTGGTGGATGGCAGCTATAAAAGATCGCCTGCAGACTACGGGGAAGAGGTTATTTGCCAAACAGAAAAAATGAGGGAGCAGCAACCAGAAACCCCTGGGGAAGGAGTGAAGTGCACAGTGGAGGAACCCAGGGAAGGGGAACCGGAGTCCACTGGGAAGAAAAAGAAGACCTTGGAGAAAGAACTTGAGGGGACACCCAGGAGTGGTCCGAGACATTCTGGGCAGAAGACTCTCCTGAAGAGGAACCAGAGCCTCCAGAGGAGTGGGACTCCATTTATAAAGAAGACCCCTGGAGGGGGCTTTTGGTTCAACTCTGGGTCCCTCAGGGAGAGAGGGGAAAAACATGAGAATCCCAAACTTCCTCCCTGACCATCCTACTGGGGAGAGAGAAAGGTAAAGGCTGAAGTAAGATTTGGAGAACCCATGCCAACCGAGAGCCAATGCTGGTGGAGGAAGCATCAGTGTGAGCATCAGTGTCAGGAAGAGCAGGAGAAAAGCAGACTGGGAAGCTGGGGCAGGCACAGATCTCTGGAGAGAATATCCCCACATATCTGCCCACACTGTGGGCATACTAGCCCTTTCTCTTAGGAGCAGCATGATGGTGGAGGAGCTCCATCTCTGAGGCCACAGGAACTGGACCAGCTGAGAGCCTAGTGACAGGAACTGGGCTTCCGAATAAACTTAAGCTCCTCATGGTGAAGGGAACTCAGGGTGGGAGCAAGGTACAAAGAACACAGTCTATGCATGTAACTAGGACCAAGGGCTTTGAGCAAGCTGGTTGTCCATTGGATTATTTCCCCATCCAGTTTACAAAAAATCCTGTTGAGTTTGATCATTCATGTTGTGCTTTTATGGACCAAAGAATGGAAGAGGGACACTCTGCAGAGGTGAGCGGGGCTCACATCCCCAGAACCACATTATGTGAACTGGCACAATCCTCTTTCCTTTACATATCCTTTTGTCTTCTTGACAAAGAGGGCATTTTTATTCTACAAACTGTGAATTAGTTTTATCCCAGGTTAGCTGGAATAGATTGACTTTTCTGCTTAGATGCATTCGGATCTTCTCAGAACCATGGCCAATAGACCATGACACTACACAGGCTCATAAGAGATATATCCCCCTTCCCCCACCTGCAACCTTCCCCCTGCCCCAACCTCAGATTGCTCAATGAATGCCAGTATGCTGGTAAGGAAAAGGCTGAAAGAGAACATACTGCACATGAGTACGTTGAATATGAACAGCAAGCTGCTGTTCTGCAAATGGAAGGTTGACAGTGGCAGGGGGAAGATGATAAAGCACATTCAGGAAAAGTGCCAGAGGTAAAAAGAGTTTGAGACACCCTGCTCTATGCACAACAACGGAGGACTGATCTGTTTGGTAAATATGATTGTGGATTGTTCTCTTCCCCTCCCCCCGCCCCCTGGCAAGGAAAGTGTATGAACACAAATGTCTTTCTTTTCTCATTAAACTCAGGTTGAAGATCACCTGGCTGCATTTTCCCCTCATGCCTTATTGCTGGATCCTATGACCACTTCAAGATTAATGTTTTATCCACAGATAACTATGGTATGTTGCCTTGATGCCCAAGCACTGCATGACCTATGGTTAAAGGTAACTTCTCAGGGTGATTTATCTGGTGCTTCTGACATATATATTCATTTTACTGTCCTAACTTCTGCATTTGTTTCACAACCATTGTTATAACTGTTATTTATAGTGTGTTTCTCAAGAGTACCAATTACTAGCTAAAAGGGTGAACGAATGACTGAGCATCAAAGCACACAGAACACTTGGTAAAAATTAGTCAGCTCCTTGAACCATAGGCTGCACCACAGATTAAGGCTGGAATCCTCTACACACTTGTTTGAGATTAAGCCCCAGTGGTATTGGAGTAACTTCCTTTTGAGTAAACATGCATATAATTGTTCTACTGAACTGGCTTAATAGGCATGGCAAGCACCAGAGTCCTCTGCAGCCTGTAATTCTTGGAGAAGGCCAGTACAGAATTATCTACATTGTCAACAAACTACAATTCCCAGGATTTTGGGGAGAATGAAGAAGTCAGTTCTGGGCTTTCTCCAAGCTTGAGTCTCCCATTACCACCAAGTGAAACCTGGTGACCCCTGTTGGTGCTCCGCTTTAAAGCTTAGGCTTAATTGGCAACTGTGGGTAGTCCAGGTGGATTTCCATCATGTCACACAATGATCTGGCTGGGGCATTGTGGGAAACTGGTCATAATGGATTACCTCTTTGTTGCAGCTGTTGTTGTAATAAAAGTCTATAACCTAGAATATGGGCAGTCGGGGGTGGCGGGGCTAAAGTGGCCTGAATGTTAGGGACAGTGGGCCTTTCTTGTTGGTAGCAGTTGGGTCCTGGCAACTGCCTAAGAGTGCCAGGTATTTGGTGCCGGACCTGTTCAATTTGTAGATGAAGTGTCATTTAAAGTACTATTCTCAGTACTCCCAACTCAAACATTAGCTTTAGCTGCTCCAGATACATGTGATTCTGTGGAATTTATGTGTTTGCTCACCCACCAGAAGGAAGGCATTATTAGACTACAATATGAGAGTAATAAGGGCCAAAGTTTTAGTGCAAAGGAGGCAGTAATTTATAATGAGACAGAATCCTAAAAGAGGGCTGGTGGCCATTTCATTCTGTGAAGCTTTAGGAATATCACATATAGCCCCCTCTCAGGGCCCCACCCTTTCTTGCTCAAAGCCTGGTAATGCCACTTGTAGCCCAGGATTATCATTGCCTGTTCCCCTGAAAGGTGAACACAAGGGCCCAGCATTTGCTGAGCAAGACCCTTTACGGGCCAAAGAGCCAGCTTAACTTTCCACGCTCTCAAGCTGGATAGGTTAGTGTTCCTTCATCCAGGGTGCCTCATGAAGCCCCCTTCCCCAAGAAGGACTCAGTGAGACCATGACCCACTGCTCCAACCAAATCAAACAGAAACCCTCCCTCAGGTTGCCAAAGTCCCAGTGAGCTACTCTGCTGTGGTCAGGCTGCCAAATGGACTTACTTACCTTAGGTGAAGGTGGAGGAATGGCACTTTTCTAAATCGATGCTCAACAGAGACATTTGATGCATATGGAAGCATCGTGCTTCATTTTCCATAGTTTCTGCTGGCTAAAGTATAAGTCACAATAAAATTTTGGTTGGTTGGTTTGGTAGTGATCTGTCACCTCTTAACTTCTTACATGCCAGCAATATTTCTGCTTGTTAGAGGTGACAGAAAAAATTAACACATAGGCTATTTTAGTTATTTAGAGGCCCAGCATAAGACATTGTTTTCTTCAAGGTAGTACTCTACCTATTTATTAAGGAAAAAGCCCCACTGAACTGAGTTAGCCTTGTATAAACCACTTTTAGTTATAAAGTTGTTCCTGCATGGAGTGTTATAGTGGAATGCAACCCTTTTTGGAGAGAAAAGAAAAACAGCAGGGAAAGAACAACCAAAGAGAAACTTGATTTGTTGATTTATTGATATAAAAAATGTTAGTTAGCTTTCCATACTTGCTCAAAGTGATATACAAAACCAACACTATTAACATGGAAGTTAAAAACAAGTCAAACCATGCAAAATTTACTAACAGCAGGATTTCAACATGTAAATGAACGTCTCAGCCAAATAGCAGATCAGCTGAAAGAGATGACACTAGAGATTTCAGATGCCAAACAACAGATAGCTGAAAACAAAACAAAGACACAAGATCTTGAGGAAAAAGTGAGAGGAACAGATGCTAGAGTGAATCAAACTGAAGAAACATTAGAGGCAGTGCAGAAGAATCAAAAACAAAGTGACGACAGATTAATAATGCTAGAGATGGAGAGAGCATCAAAGATGCTTAGATTTCAAAATGTGGCAGAAAATAAAGGGGAGGATCTTAGAGATATTAATAAGTAAGGCTTTGGCTGCAGAAATAGGGATGGAAGCAGCCAACTTGCAACAATATATGGAGGCAATTTACAGGGTGAATTCAGCATATGCAAGTAGAAATAATCTCCCCGAAGAAATCCACGTGAGATTTACAAAGAAATCAATTAGAGACAAGGTTTTAAGAGCCTCACAAGATAAACAATTGATAATAGAAGACAGGAAAATTAATGTCCTAAAACAAATCCCCTGGAAAATGAGGCAGAGAAGGAAGCAATACTCCTCCCTTACATCTTTATCTCAACAAAATGGAATTTCATATAGATGGCTGACACCGGAAGGTTTATTCTTTCGAATTGATACACAGAGATACAATATAACTTCACCGATGAAAGCACAAGACTTTATGGAAAAAAATGAGAAGAAACTGACAAAACAGGGAGAAAGAAAGTAGGAGGGGAAATCAGAAGAAAGACCTCAAGAGAAATCAGACCACTCATCACAATCAGAATCAGACACAGAGCCAGAAAAACAGGAAGTAGCTGAGCCAAGCCATACCAGAGGCATGACGAGGAAAAAACAAAAAGGTAGTAATCAACAACAAGATGGCAAAAAAACAAAAAAAAACAAACAAATGAAGATCTTTTCAGTCAATATAAATGGCCTAAACTCACCTCAAAAACAGAAAAAGACCTTTCTACAACTGCAGAAACAGAAATCTGATGTAATTTGCATACAAGAAACCCATATGAAAAGAGCAGATCAGAAACTGTTGGAATTTTCAAGGTTAGGAAAATTGTTTGCAGCTTTGGACATAAGTAAAAAGAAGAAAGGTGTGGCTATGTATATAAAGAAAGAACTGGAACCAAAACTAATTTTTGCCTCAGACAACGGAAGGATATTAATGGTGGAAATCCAAAGAGAATCAACGAAAATGCTAATTATTAATATTTATGTTCCAAATGGAAATCAAGATAATTTCTTTAAACAATTACAACTAGAACTAACAAACAAAGATTATGATCACTATTGTGTGATAGGAGATTTTAATGCTGTTTTTGACAAAGAACTAGACACAAAATCAGATAAAATAACCAAAAAAAGAGAGAGGAACGATCTCAAGAAATTTTCTACAATTGGCAGAAGAAGTAAATATCATAGATGCCTGGAGGACGTGTTACCCAAAGACAAAAGACTATACTTTTTACTCTAACAGACATAAATCGTGGTCAAGAATTGATGCATGTTCGATCTCAACAAGCCTAATGAAAGAATTGGAGCAAATAGATATTTTACCCAACACATTTGCAGACGACAGTCCCATTTCATTACAACTGGGTAGCAAATCAAGAGAATTTAACTGGAAGCTCAATACTTCACATTTAAAAAATGAGGAGTTTATCAAGCAAATAAAAGAAGACATGGACTTCTTCTTCAAACAGAACATGAGGCCAGAAACACCAATGACAATGGTTTGGGAGGCAAGTAAGGCATTTTTTAGAGGAGCAGCCATAAGATTTGTATCAAAACAAAAAAGAGAAAGACAGAAAAAATATAAGATTTTGGAAAATAGATTAGCCTCAGATGAACTACAGCTGAAACAAAATCCATCAAATACAGAACTGAAAGAGAAGATAAAGTTAGTACACCAGATATATTGCTCACTGAGGAAACTGCAAAGAAGCTTAAATTTGCAAAGCAAATTTTTTTTGAAAACGCAAATAAGCCAGGGAGATGGTTAGCATATAAATTAAGGAAAAAGAAGGAGAAAACAATAATACAAACACTGAAAGATGAAACAGGGACTGAGAAATTTAAACAAGAAGAAATAAAAAAGATTGTTGAGGACTTCTACCGAAATTTATACAATAAAAAGGAAGTAGACAAAGAATCTCAGAAAGAATATGTACTGAAATACAATAAAATGAAACTGACTAAATACAATACAAAAGGCAACTGAACGATGGCATTTATTATATAAATGGCTTGAGTCGCCAGATAGTGCTTGAATAACATAGAATTAAACTAAGATGTAACTGTAAGTTGAAACCTGGAGGGCAATCAAATGGTAGAAAGGCGAAAAGTCAACTTGATATCGCAACATGAACAAACAGATTGGATGACAGTACATTTTGTGTTCTCCTTCCCCCTCTTCCCCCCCCATATCCCCCTCTACCTTTTGTACTCCTTACTTTACCCCTAGTTGTTAAAAATAAAAAATAAATTAAAAAAACCAAGTCAAACATTAGTATCAGTAATTACAGCTGTGAAACATAGGAATTTATAAAACAATAAAGACAGGAAACAACAAGCCAAGAAAAATTGGGGAGTGAGGGAGGAAGACAGCTGGAAATATTTAAGCAGAGGAATAGCGAACCTAGCTGTCGATGGTTGAAAAATCTACAAATGGGGCAAATAAAGAAAAGGAAATCTAAAATGCCAGGGAAGGTATCAGGGAGGGGAACTCAAGTTGTGGGACTTGCTGTCAAGTCAGACTTAAGTTGCACTGGTGACTTGACTCGGACTCGACTCGTTCTTTTCCCCCAATGACTCCAACTCAACTTGTGACTCGGAACCTACCCAACTCCCTCCTTTTTTTTCTGGGAAAAAAACCTTGTTTTTAATAGGGACTTGGACTTGGACTTGGAACTCCAACCCAAACACTTGCCAACATACTTGGAGAATACAAAGGGCACCATAAGGGGGAGGCTACGAAAGGCTTAGGTGATATGTAAAATGAGGTGGGGTTGGAGAGACCAGCTCAGAAAGATAAATATACTGAAGGCAAAAAGACAACTTCTTGACAAAGAGGGCATTTTTATTCTACAAACTGTGAATTAGTTTTATCCCAGGTTAGCTGTCATTGTTCATTTTAAAGAATACTGGGAATTGTACTTTAGTGGGGTGACCGAGAATTGTATATCAGTACTTCTTGGCTTTCTTCCTAGTTCCAAGATAGCAGTTGTTGTTGTTGTTGGAGGGAGGATAATTTGCTTTTTAAATTGTAGAATATTTTCTGGGAAGAAGGGAGTGGTTCTTAAATTAAGAGGGCCATCCTAACTAGCCAAGATGGTGGAGGGCCAGCTGAACCAACACTAGGCAGCTGAAATTGTGCTGAATCCAACCCCTTTCCAGCATAAGTTGTTGGAAATGACTTTGGACTACATCCACCTTGGCCTAACTTTGCGCTGACCTAATGAGTACGTCTCTTGCCTGGAAGGGGTTTGGATCCGACATGATTTGGCTGTTCTGCCCCCCTATCCCTGTCCCATCCCTTTTTAAGGTTGTTCTGTTGATAGACCTTATTCAGAAATATTCTGCCAGCAGATCCTTAAGAATAACGGGCTGATATCAGATTTACCAGCATGAGGGCATTTCTACTGACCTAAGGGGATCTGTGCCTGCAGGAGAGGTTCTGCTACTGTAACCCTACACATCTTTGAGTCAGGATTGTACCATAAATTAGGAACAAAGTGACTGTGCTTTCAGGCTGTCCATAACTCTTTGCCTGATGAACAGTTCTGGAGAACCTGAAAGCTTGCCTTCTTTTTTTACATTTTAGTGTTTCAACAAAGGTATTGCCCAGTCTAGAACACTGTTTCTGTGAATGTTTACATTCTGCATATCAAGTAGTAAATGAGATCCACTGTGAGTGAATTTATCAAGTGATGCACATTACGGGGTGGGGTGGGGTGAGAATATCAGATTCTGTAGTGCGAATGTTTTCAAAATGTTTAGGGAAACCTCAGGCAAGTTATATGGAGTATGGAGCAGAATAATAGTGAAATAGGTTACATTCCAAAAATCCCTTTCCAGGGTGTGGAGAGATCTTGTTTACATGCGTGATCTTCTCAAGATGCTTCACTAAGATAGCCTATTTAGGCTTTTATCTCATTCTCTAATTAATACAAACACTCTGTATGGGAGAGAAAGCGAGAATGTGTACATATGGGCGAAACTTGAATTTAGTTCCTTGGATCAGATAAGGATGACAACAGGAGGGCGTTTTCTACCAGGCATCTCTTTGCTGTAGCTTTTGGCTTAACTATTGTTCAAATAATAATGTGTAGCCTCACCCTTTCCCTTACCTTACTCATCAAGGGCATTAACTTCTTCAAAATAGTTTCTTACAAGGGCGAACAAATAAGTCTGGTATCAGTTCTCTGTCTTTTTCGTAATGCTTGTATAAACAGCACATTGTGAAGAAGTGTTAATGAGTCCATGTGTCGGAGGTTGCCAGAAACTCACAAAGCTGAATTTTGTCTTGGAATCTTTACCACTGACACCTTTTGAGGTCAGATTTTGACACCATTATTCTATTCTATTCAAAAACTTATCTCATGGAAATGCTCAGTTTCTTGTAGGCTTCAGTAGCTTACAGTATCACAATAAGATTAAGAGTCACCAGTGTTGGGCCATTAACGAAATGAAAAAAAAAAATCAAGGTCCACAAACAGATAGTTCCTTTATTAAGAACAACCAAAATGCTACAAAAGTGTGCAAGTTTTCATCGTTTCTAGAATTCATCATCAGCCTACACCTATTTCAATGTTCTGTGAAGAGTTTTGGATTTTGCCTAGGCTTATTTTAATTTTTTAAACATATTTTTGCCCAAATTGTGGAAATCTTACTGGTCCTAAAATGGATATTCCCCCCTCCCACATTTTAAAAATAATCTTAAACGTAGAGTCACACTTAGCAGAGATACGTTTTTTGTTTGTTTGTTTGTTTATTAATGTCTCAGTCTTGTAAGGAGGCACCTGTATGGAGGCTTTGCCAGGACTGGCAAAGAGCCAGAGGTTGGGAGTTCAATTCCCCATTGTGCCTTTTTGAGAAGGGCTGGACTCGATGATCTTTAGGGTCCCTTCCAGCTCTGCTGTTCTGAGATTCTAAGCTGGTGCTGTTTGTAGAGTTTGCCTTCTCCAACTGCCTTTTAATGCTGATTGCAAAATGCTTCAAGGCCTTGTCGACTCAACCTGCTGCTCTTTCTAGTTTAGCCCAATGCCCTATGCCCTCTGTATATGATGTAGCTTCTGAGAAACAAACACACTATTCCTCAGAAAGGAAAAAAAAAAAGAACACTGAGTTGTGGTAATGAATTTATCAGCAAGGTCAGGGAGAAACATTCTCTGTATGACTCACAGTAAATAACAAGGGTTGGGCAAAACTTGCACTTTTGGAGGTTTCTAGTGTGAAAGTAGTAGTACAGGTTTATTTACTCATTTATTTTGCAGGCTATGCAAAACGCAAGTGGATCTGCTATTCCTCCCTCCCACCCACCATAATTATATTTTCACATTTTCTTTTTTAGCCTAAAGAAAAATCTTTGCTATTATTGTCATATGGAGCCGTCATATGGAGCAGTCAAGCTTCTGCTCATGACCTGAGTTCAATCTTGATGGATTCAAGTAGCTGGTTCAAGGTTGACACAGCCTTCCAACTTTCCAAGGTTGGTAAAATGACTACCCATCTTGCGGGAGTATGGGGGCAAAGTATTATTTGCATAATTATGTTATAATTATGCTCTAGCACTATAGAGTGGTTTATAAGCCGAAACAAGAATAATGACAACGAATAATACTCCATTGTCAAGTAACACTGTCAAATATGCTCTGAAATTTGCACACATTGGCATAACATATACATACTTTGTGAGGATGTGCAAAGTTTTGGTCCCCAAAGTCTGGTGTGAGTTTCTGAGCCAATATTGCATTGTTTTGTTCTGTGTGTAGTCAGCAGCACAGACAGGGAACAGTCGAGAGCTATTACATTTCTGGAATCCTCATGAGCACCTATTTTTCCTTTGCTTACAGTGGGTTAGGGAGGAAAGCAGGTTATTTCACTGTACCCCAAAGAGATCCACTTTAAAAAATCCACTTAAAAAAATAAAAATCAAGGGCCAAACTATATGTTACAATTACCTCATCATTAGGAGCTGAAACCCACTGGTGTTCCAGAGACATGTTTCCTGCAGACCTTCATGACTGAGCAATCATACTTACAAAGTCTGCTTACTTCCTGATGACCAGTTACAAAACAAAACAAGCTAATTTGCAAACTACAGGAGGTGGGAAAAACTCATGCTGTGATGATCAGACATCTTTGATACTTAATAGCCCTTCTTATGGGCTTTTTGTAACATGTAGTTTATTGGCTCATCATGTCAGATTCTCAGGAGAAACATCCTATGCCAGAGGTCCCCAACCCCCTGTCCGTGGCCCTGTGCCGGTCCGTGGCCTGAGCCGGACCGGGCCACGGAGACAGATCTCCTGCCCCACCCCCCGCACGCACTCACCCCCACACAGCTGATTTGCGCATGTGCACGCTCCAGCGTGCCCGCACAAGCGCAGCACTGCTGTTTGCACATGCACACGAGCACCTGCACGCTCGCACAAGCACCGCGCCGCTGTTTGCACATGCGCCCGAGCACGTGCGTGCCCGCACAAACGCCGTGCCGCTGTTCACGCATGCGCACAAGCTGCGCAAGAGAGAGCGAGAGAGAGAAAGCGCTCATTCGTGCATGCACATGCGCATGAGCACAGGGGGTGCCCCGCCTTCCCCAGCTGGTCCGCGGGGTGAAAAAGGTTGGGGACCTCTGTCCTATGACATACAGATAGTTCCTTTCACACACCTTTGTTTATTTAGCTGTACAAGTGAGGGTCACATTCTTTGCTGGTCCGCAAGATACCCTTTGCCTGTTTACCTCAGTTATTTGTTTGTTTGTATGCCACCATAGGGGACCCAAGGCGGTTCACAACAATCAAAATCATATAATAACAAAAAGTTTAAAATATCACACAAAACTATATATTAAGCAACAATTAAACATTGGTCAAGATCAGAAACAATTTCAAAAACATTTTAAAAAATATTTTAAAATATCTAAATTCCAAGAATAGAGTGTTCCCTTAATTCCCACCCCCGCTTATTGTGCAAAAGTCTGCCTGAAAAGGAAGGTCTCTGCTTGATGATGAAAGGACAAGAGGGAGGGGGCCAATCTGGCTTCTCAGGGCAGTTCATTCCAAAGCCTGGAAGCAGCCACTGAGAAGGCCCCTTCTCGTGTCATCACCGAACAAGCTCAGGAAGGTGGTTGAACCAGTAGAAGGGCCTCTTAAAAGTCATGCAGGGTCTTGAGCAGAAGATCTTAAAGATCTTAAAAGTCATGCAGGGTTGATACGATCTTTCAAATAGCTTGGACCCAAACTGTATAGAGCTTTATGGCTGATAATCAGTACTTTGAATTGAGCCTGAAACAGACTGGAAGCTGGTGAAGCTGTGGTACTATAGGAATAATATGCTTCCTTTAACCAGCACAAGTCAGCAATCTGACTGCCGCATTTTGAACCAGCTAAAATTTCCAGACACTCTTCAAAGGCAGCCCCATGTACAACACATTGCAGTAATCTAGACCAGCAGTCCCCAACCTTTTTGGGACCACGGACCGGTTGGGGGGTGTGGGCTCCGTGCGTGGGGGGGGCACCCCCGCGCTCGTGGTGGGCGTGTTGCGCTTGCGGGTGGGCGTGTCGCGCTTGCAAGTGTGACACGCCCCTCTGCAAGCGCGACACGCCCACCGCGAGCGTAACATGCCCACCGTGCGTGCGGGGGCCCCCGGAGTTCCATGTCCACGGCCCAGTTCAAGGAAACCCGCGGACCGGCACCGGGCCGCGGACCGGGGGTTGGGGACCCCTAATCTAGACAATATGTAAATAAGCCAAGTGTCACCATGGCCAGATTGGACATCTCAAGGAACAGGTGTAAGCTGGTGCACCAGCTTTGACTGTGCAAAGGCATTCCGGGCCACCATTGGATTGAGCTCAGGATTGAGTCCAGAAGTACACCCAACTGCGGACCTGACTTCTTAGGGGGGGTGCAACCCCATCCAGTACAAGCTGAATCCCTTTCTCCTGAATTGCCTTTTCAGCAGGGGCACCTCTGTCTTGTCTGGGTTCACTTTCAGTTTATTAGCCTTCATCCAGCCCATCACTGACTACAGACACTGGTCTAGGCACAGAACAGTTTCCTTCGAATCACATGGGAAGGAGAGATAGAGTTAGGTGTTATCAGTATACTGATGGCACTGAACCCCCAAATTCTGGACAACCTTTCCCTAGTGGTTCCATGTAGTAGAGAGTTGGTGCCCAAGATCATCTGGGATATGATAGCGGTCTTCCAGTCCAAAGATGAGGGCTCTTTTGCAGTCATGGGAAAGGAGGGTCTTTGAGAAGGAAGCTATCATTCTGATAAAAAGAAATCGTCACTTTGAATGGACCAACACATAGATATCCTTTTGCACTGAAAATATATCTGGGGAAGGTTTGTGGTATTGGGAGGCTTGTTCGCTGGACCAGTGCAGGCTGGTGACTCCAAAGTCAGTGGGGCAGTGAATCCATTCTGGGCTTTAGTCTGAATTTTACAGCTATCCCCAAATAGTTTCTGTATCTTGGATAATTCCTTTAAAGTTCAGACTAAAGCTCAAAGTGGATTCATTGCCTACTCACATTAGAGTCACTAGCCTCCATTGGTCTAGATCAGGGGTCTCCAAACTACGGCCCGCCTTGCCTTTTTATCCAGCCCAGCGAACGCCGCAGACTCAGGTCCGCAGGTTCAGGTCCAATCCCTTCAGCCCATGCGTATGCGCGCGCGTGTGTGTGTTCCTTTGGCCCTCAAAAATGTTTAAAATATATGATGTCACCCTAATGCTGAAAAGTTTGGAGACCCCTGGTCTAGATTGATGACAGATCAGCAAACCGCATGCCTGCTTGATGTGATGTTTGGGGAGATTGCATGCTGTCTTGATAGCTTGATGGTTAGTGCTGTGGTGGAAAGCAGGTGGAAGGCAGGGACACATTGGCAATAATGATGTGGAGTAATGTTGTGAAGTTGTGGAAACCAAGTTTTGGTTGCTCAGAAGGAGGTTGAGAGCAAGGATCATCAAGGTACGCTCTTCTGAAATGTTACCTGTTCCATGTGCAAGGCCAGCTGAACAGGCAAAACTGAGCAGCCTCAGTGTATAGTAGAGACATTGACTTAGAGAGAACAGCTCAGATTTCTCTCACACTGTTTCAGGCAGGTAACAGTCACTCATTACTAGAGGTACTTAATTCCAGGGAAATAAATTTACTCAATTTGTTTTTCACTGTAAAAGTAGCTTGATATGAGGTACACGGCTTCTGTAAAGTAGGGTAATTTGCCCTGTGTTCTATTATTTAATGTGTACTTATATTTAGAATGCAATCGTTAGTTCTAGGTATGGAGCATGATTCACACAGTAATAGATTTGTAGCAAGTAAGTTTTATTTAATGAACTATTACCTGAACAGCTGTAGTTTATAAATAAGCATTTTGCATTGTTTGCCTATTTATTTCTACTTCTTTAACTACTTCGCCAGATCATTGTTGTATCTGTTCAATTTGAGACACTGCAACAGGAGGCAGCAACTGTTCAGAAGGCAAATTATACTTAGGGTGTAACATTGACCGATGGCAGTGCCATCTCTTGGGACATGTTCCTGGTGGAACATGGCTTCTTATTCTGCCTCTGTAAAAACAAACTAAAATCAGTTGTGGAAGTTTGGGGGGGGGGGGGGTTAAAAAAGTTAACTGGTTTTGCGAGTTTGAAGTAATCCTACACCTGTTCAGTGTGTTTTGTATGCTGCTGTTTGGCAGTCAGTGGCATTGGTCTAATACACCAAAAAAATTTTTTTTCCTCTCTTGTATCCGGTTGCAATCTCTTTGATCAACATGAGTGTCTCCTTAACAATATGTCCCGGATTCCATGCTCTCTTCAGGGCACAGAGCCTCTGATGTGCACACAGTTTCCAATTCCTTCTTGAAGAACTTAACGTTCCAAGTGATGGGCACGTGAAGCTGTTGCTTCTGTTGAGGCAAAGAGGGAGGTTCACTCAGGCAGGTGCTCTTCGTAAACACTGGTGTGTTCACAGGGTTCTGGATCAAGGCATACATGTGCTCAGCAAGTTGAGGACAGTATGTGTTATAAAGAAGCCCACAGAACTCTTCCCATAAAACTGGGAACTATTCCCTAGAGGTGGTGGGAGATCCGTTTTATGTCAAGGCTTGCATTTCCTTGGGGATAAGCTGCCAGGGGGCATGAACTAAGGGGAGGTGGGGTCAGAAAAGTTAAGCTTGTACCAATTCTCTCTCTCTTTCCCCTCCTAGCAGCTTGCTGTAGGAGAGACAGATTATCTTGTAGAACCTGAATCAATCATTTTCAAAGGGCTTTGGAAATTAGGCCAAGGGCCACATTTGGCCCTTGTAAAATCAAAACTCATATATGGCCCTGGGACCGAGGATTGGCCACACACATCCTTTGAGACTCACTGAACATTGTGTTCAATATCTGAGCATAAGGCTTTCCAGTGAGCTGTACTTGCTGGCATTTAGGAAGCGGGGAGGGATTCAGAACTGGGGCTATATTGAATTGCTTTAATTCCTCAACACTGATTTTAATGAATTTTTGTATAAAATATCACTGCTTGTAGATTGGGAAGAAAGGAATGAAGGGAAGGTTGGATAAACTTGTCCTTACTTCAGTGGACAGATCTCTTTTGAAGGTTGTTATCAGACATCTTAAGCCTACACTAGAAGGGTAAGAGCAAAACAATTAAACTCCTATGATATGCAGCGTCCCTCCTCCCCATCAAAGGATAGTGCCTGCAATTTGGAATGCCTGTAATATCTTTATGTTGACTTGAGCACATGAAGGAACGTCAATATTGCCTAAAGTGGAATTGTAAAAGAACTCAAAGTCTTACTGTACATTTCCAAGATTTAGAAAAGAATCCTCTCCAAAGCCTTCGGTGCAATTATCATCATAAATTAAGTATGCAAAATATGCATTAATGGATTTCTGGGTGCGAAAGGATTTCTCAATGGAAAATAGTGGTTTCCCTAAGACATCAAGTCAGGCAGCAGAAACCTTGACCTTTTAGCCTAGAAGATCGTGAATACTGGGAGTTTTAAGGACATTGGACTGCATCTTTTAGTGCCCTGATAGACTTTCTCATTTGTGTTATTGTAACAAAACATACTGCTGTATTAGGGCCACCAGGAGAGCTGTTGTTTACTGTGGGTAAAAGGAGAGATTGTCAGTTTGCTCTTTCCTGCAGTGTTTCCCACAAACAGCTCTTCTGAAGGCAAGCCAACACAGCAAGTTTTGACTCGTAGTTTTACTGGTTTACAAACTATTTCATACTGAAACTAAGGGTGTTACTCAACCCCTTGGAGTCAGATTGTGATCTGATCTCTGCCAGGGCAGTCCTAGTCTCTGTCCATTAGTACAGAAAGCATAAATCTAAATCTGCACCCCTGTGATTCAGAATGCAACCATGCCGATCTATAACGATGATTGATGGAGGGTAGGGTCTATTAGATCAAACAAATTAAAAAGAAAAGTCTAACATTATGTTCATAGTTGTGATACTTCATACATATTTCATTTTGTCTTTGTAGACTAGTCTTATATTACAGTAATTACTTAATTAGAGAAGCCTAAATATAAATATATATTTAAGGTACTGGGAAGATCTGTAAGCATTTTCTGGATGGGTGGAGTGTGAGCAATGCTACTAATGGTCAAAGCCCTAGTGCTGAAAGATTCAAAGAGTCTGTTGTGGTTGCACCGCCTCTGTAAAGCTTTGTTCTTTAATGACATCAGATTTATGAATGGAGAAGGACGTGCATCAGGTTTCCTTGCAAACAATGAACTGGCATAACACATTACACTGCATCATGTGCAGAAGATCTTGCACTTGTGTGGGTCAAATATTCATTCATGCCAATCGTTTAATCTAAGAGCTCTTATTTCACAGTTCCTCACTACAACAAACTGATGCGTGATCAAGTGAACATTTTGGCCCCCAAAGATTTCAGAACTTCGGATGTGAATCTTTGCTTTTCTTGTTCTCATGTGCAAGGACAAGAAATAATTTTATGGCTGGGTGAAGTGTGAGCAATGCTACTAATTATCAAAACCCTAGCACATTCTTTTCCTCAGTGGCTTGTACATGAAGCTGCTAGATAGATTCCACAACATGTTGGTCAAGAGACAAGGAAACCTTTTAAAGTTACATCTGCAAAGAACTGTCCACAGAATTTTCTAAACAAGCCTTTAGTATTTGTGCAAGCTCAAAATCAGGACTATAAAAAGTATGCCATTATGAGCAAAAGTTATGATCCATAGACCAGTTAGATGAAAGAATTGCATGTGAACCTGAGACAAATCAACCCGTGAAATGGTTATTAAACTTATATCTGCAGTTGTCCAGCACCTAATCTCTCTCTCTCTCTCTCTCTCTGTGCTTATAGCAAGGGAAAAGAGTTAATTCTCATGGGATAATGCTAGAGAAAGAAATTTCCCTATGTTGAAACACCCTGCTACAACTATAATATATACAAATATGCTACCCAGTTGAGGCATCACATTGTAAATCACCCTGATGTATCACCATGCATGGTGGTGATCCTCACCCTGATGGTAAATAATAATAATAAATAATCATGGGGCATCAAGTCAACTCTGACCTATGGTGACCCTTTTCAGAGTTTTCTAGGTATACTCAGAAGTTGTTTCCCATTCCCTTTTTCTGGGGACACTCAGGGACTGTGCAGCTTGGCCAAGGCCACAAACTCTGGGTCTTCTCCTGAGATGCATGGTGATGAATTGAACTTCCAGCCTCTGACTTCACTGCTAGATACCTAACTCACTGAGCTATCCAACCCGAGGATGATGGTTTTTGCCAGGGCAGGGATACTTTACTAAAGACAAGCTGCTTTAGGCAGCATTCCTGTGAAAATGCCATACTGCACACTTTTAGTACGAAATCTCATATCCTCACATACTTGTGTAGTTAATTGAAGTGTCCATAAGCCTGCACAGAGTTCATATGATAGATTCCTTTCTTCCTATTTTTCCTTTCCTTGTCTTCAGCGTCTGCGTAGGTTCTGCTACTCAGGGTTAAAGCAATAATACAAACAAGCATAAGTGGCCTATGGTTTGAGTGGGCAGAGGAGAGGTTTGCCTCATTCTGAAATTTTGGAGTAAGGGCTTCCCTTTCCTATAACTATGAGCTACCCCCATGTCAACGAGACCAAAATGAAGTAATGTGTGCCTGTAAAAGTTGACCTTTCTCACACTGCCTCTTACATTCTAGTGAGCCTAATCTCATCATTCTAAATTGTGTGTCACTTTGGGATCTTTAACCTGGCCTTTTAGGGCAGCAGAAGGAAATTAAGCAAAATAAAGTATGTCAGACATTGCTGTGGTATGTTAATAAGGGCATGTCCAGATGGGGAAGATAGAGAAGTTTGATTTCTGCTTTTCTTTAGTGAGATGTATTTTATCTCTCATGTGAGTGATCCTTCTGTTCACGCAGATCAACATATTGTCCAGACAGGGTGTTGAATCGCCCCAACTTGTCCCTCTTTTGCTTATGATACCCCCCTTCCTGCCCCGAGTGGTAGATTCTATTAATCTCAATGAGGGGCACTGCTGGATTACTGGGAAGATCAGGTTTGAACAATATGCAGTCTCAGTGTCTTACAATGTGAATCAATTGCCAGAGTATTTTTCTCCCATGTCTGCCCAGAGACATGGTGCAAGTGCCTTTCCATTGTTGTTCAACCCTAAGGAATGCATTTGGCACAATAGTTAATAAGTCATTCAAAATAGAAGAGTTGATGATAGCCCTAATATGAATTTATTAGAGCTCTTCCTTAATTAAATAATTTACTGGAGATCAATCACCTGCTTTGTAACTGAACAATCAATTAATCAGAACTACTATTAAAACGCTGAGCAGAACATTAGCCTTCTCTCAATTTAAATAGTATTCTTTTATCTGTCCCTCTGTCAATAGTGTTTGTGTGTGTCTATATAGCTACATATCTCTTGGATTTGAATATCTCAAAACTGTAATTAATAGTGTGTAATTGCAAAGGCATCCAGAGAATTTGTTCTTAATGAACCTTCTGTCAAATGGATGGACTTTGACAAAATTCAGAATATCCCCCAGTATCTGAGCTGAAAGCCTCACAGGACAAGACTCTGATTCTGCATCCTTACAAGGAAAAGGACTATTTATTCTAACACACATTTCGCTTATAATTGCAAAATGCAAGCAAGGTAGTTTTTCAATGCAGCTTGAAGCAATAACTGATCTAGAATAAGTTGACATTCTCTTTCACTTAAGGATGCCTTGCTTCTAGATACAGAATCAGAGTCTCATCTGAGCAGGCCCTAAAGTAGCATCTGGACAACAGGGATAATGTAGCAGGCAGAAATACACATATGCCTTGACATCTGATCTGTCAGTTTCTGGTTCTGCAATTCTAAACATGTTTGTTTCAAAACTGTTGAAATGCAGCACACGCAGAGCTTGAAAAGATTATTTTGGGGACTACCAGTCCCAGAATTCCTTAGCTCTGCTGGCTGGGAGGATTTGGGGGGTGGGGAAGGTTTGGTCCAAAACATAACCTTTCAGAGGTCTGAGAAAGCTTTCTGCAGGCATAAATACCTCCCTGCCTACAGCCAGGATTCCCCCATCTCCAGCCTGCATTGCAGTCATCACACGAGTATGGTTTTTTGTGGGGTTTTCTTTCTTTCTTTTTTTGTACTTCTGGTCCTGGCTGTCACCGCAAATTACTCCTCTGCCACTAATCCAGCTTCTATAGGCCAGTGTTCCGCTCCATCTGTGCCTTGGTTTGCTCTGTGTTGACATGCCTGCAGTATGAGGCAGATTTTACATTCTGAGTATGGAGGGATAGAGTTAAAAATCTCATTTTTAAAAAGACATTTCCACTCATCAGTGTTGCCTAGCCTGTACCTAATGGCAGCCTTCTGGGAAAAAATGGGGACAGCATAACTATTTTTGAATGTGTATCATGTCCCCTTTTGAGGGAGACAGATGTAACCAATGCCCCATTTTCAGATCTTTCAAAATTTCTCAGATTCTGTGCATACTGGGTTTTACTTTTCTGGATTGTGCAGAAATATTAGGATGACCATGCATTCTCTTTTGCAAAAGGAGAATTAGAGGACAGTTATCTTTTTGAAGGTGTCTCCAATCCAGTCTCATTGTGATGTAAAGATAAAAAACTTGAAGAATGGGAACCAGGGGCCTTGAAGGTTCCTATCCCTACTGGGCACTTAGATAGAAAGAGAGAGGGAGAAAAGAAAGAAAGAAAGAAAGAAAGAAAGAAAGAAAGAAAGAAAGAAAGAAAGAAAGAAACTTCGTAACTGTTAGAGCAGTAGGACAATGTCAATGGAACCAATTACTTTGGGAGGTGGTGACTGCTCTAATGCTGAAGGTGTTTGAGAGAAAATTGGAAAACCATCTGTCAGATTTGCTTTGACTTGCATTCCTGCATTGAGCAGGGGGTTGGACTCGATAGCCTTATAAGCCCCTTACAACTAAATTGTTCTGTGATTCTATGATTTTAGCACTGCAATTTTTAGTTTTATCTGTTCTTAAGATTTTAAGAATAGATAAAAACTATAATCAGCCTTTGGTCCCCACCATGGGAGAAAAGTAAGACAGAGATTGAATAGATGTTGTATGTGTGGTGTTAAAGTTGGTGTTTCTGTGCCAAAATAACTTGTGTGGCCTTGGGTACTTCGAAGGCAGTCTGTGATTTGGTACTTTGCCTTCAGCAGCAAAACGCCTTTTGATGGGCCCAGCTGTCAGTAACAGAATCAAGCTGGTATTAAATATTTCCACATCAAAATCCATTGTGCCTCCCCCCCACATGCATTATTTTTCAACAACTTGATTTTGGGAAATGAATGAGCTGTTCCAGGTTTTAGAGTATGGCATATGGTTAAGTCAGAAAGCCTTGCAATCTAGTGCAAATCCTCTACTGTAGAACCCAATTTACCTCCAGCCCAACCTTGTCTTTCTTTCCGTGGGGTTGATTGTGTCTCTTTTCTTTTCTTTTCACTACAGACATGAGAGATCTCTGAAAACAGAGTGTTCCAGAATGAAAGTTTCCATCTATCTGATGTCGTTGTTTTAATGCTGGCGACAAATTGCAGACCAGCTCTAATCAAAATGTTGTTGAAAATGAAAGTGAGAACAATATGACCGTGCCACAATGGTAGCAGTTTGTTCTAAGCTAAATGTAGCTGCTACCAGAGATTGTACTGTTCTCTGAACAGTGTTGAAATGATGCTCTTTGATGCTTCAGTCTGCCAAAGCTTATGTGGATTTTTTTCCCTTTTTTTCGAAGAACCACATGGGCATTCTGGTTCTCTCTGCCAGTGCAATTCTTTTCATCGTACCTGCTGTCACATTTTTCTAATCCAAGACACAAGCAGCTAGAAGGCCTACCAATATCATGACCAGTAGCTAGCTTCCATTCTGATTCTGCCAAGTGAAGTATTCACATTGATTTCCACACTGCAAGATCCAATAGAGCTGTGAGTTGCAATGTTGGCATTCAAAACAAGCAAGGTGAAACATGTGTAGTGTGTACTGCTCTGTCTCCAGCCCTGGTAGTACCCTGCCCAACTTCAGCAGGCACCCACTCCAGCCAGCACAGTCCCTGGGGGGCAAGCAGAGCGGGCAGGTGAGCACATAGGCAAGCATCCTTCTTCTCTTACTGGTAATGTGCCAGGGCTGCACAATCTTCCCTGCTCCACTGCCAAATTTCTGGCCACTGCCACTGCCCTAGTGTGACATTGTAGGCATGCCCACAGCAGCCCTTCCTGAACCAGGATGGAAGAAGGCAAAGAAGAAAGAAACACAGGAATTGTGACCTTGGGGCTTGCAGAGCCAGAGAAATAGACTGAGAATACCCAGCCACATGGTCCCCAGAAAAATTGTGAAGCCTTGGGACTTATAGATGCAGGATGACCCATTGCAAGAAATAAGCAAGTGCCTGGTCAAGGATTTTTGCCCCCTCTAAATTTCAGTACTCTGGATCAAAGCCCTAGTTTTGGCTCTGCCCATCTTCAGTCCACCATGGGGAAATACACAACACGACAAACGTCTGTTCGTCAGTCTCCTGACGACCCAGAAATACCACTTCCAATTGAGTGCCTGCTGAATAGTTCCCCTTTGCTCGTAATACTACACAGTGTTGTAGGTCACAAGCTGAATATGAGCCAGAAGTGTGATGTGGCTACAAAAAAAGCAAATGCTGTTTTAGGCTGCACTGATAGAAGTATAGTCTCCAGATCCTGTGAGGTACTAGTTCTCCTCTATTCAGCACTGATTAGGCCTCATCTTGAGTACTGTGTCCAGTTCTGGAAATCATATTTTAAGAAGGATGCAAATAAACTGAAACAAGCTCAAAGGATGGCAAAAAGGATGATCAGCGGACTGGAAACCAAGCTCTATGAGGAAAGAGTGAAAGAACTGGGCATGTTTAGCCTTCAGAAAAGAAGGTTGAAGGAGATATGATAGCACTTTGCAAATACTTGGAAGTGCTATAATACAGAGGAGGGGCAGTATCTGTTCTTATTTATCCTAGAGTGCAGGGCACATAATAATGGGCTCAAGTTACAGCAAGCCAGATTTCAGTTATCAGAAAAAACTTCCTAACTGCTAGAACAGTAGAACAAAGGAACTGATTATCTCAGGAGGTGGTGAGCGCTCCAACACTGGAGGCATTCAAGAGAAAATTGGACAACCATCTGTCAGATCCGCTTTGATTTGGATTCCTGCACTGATCCTATTGGACTCAATGGCCTTATAGGCACCTTCCAACTCTATTATTCTATGAGTCTACAATTTTTGCAAAACCACATACGGAATGTCTTTGCAAATGATGGATTCTTGTACCACAGTATGAAAAGTTCAAGACAGATTTGCAGAAGTTTGGAAAGTTGAATTGGAAATGGGATAGACTGAATAAATAAATTGCCAGATCAGAAGAGAGGGCTTATTACAGAAGAATTGTTCTGTTCTTTGGTCTTGTTAGCAAAAGATCAAGTGACAACTGTCTCCTGTACTGAAGTTCACTCTGTGCTGGACCATGTTCCAATGCCAGTGGGAGGATGACATGCAGAGAGAGTCGTTTCTTCCATGCTCTTTCTGATGCCCCCCCCCCCGTAGCAACTATTTCCATATGGTTATGGATGGTATTCCTTACCCAAATGTGGGGAGTGGCTTATATACTCCAGTAAGCCCTACCTCCTTCCTACCATCAATGAAGCACTTGTGCTCTGTTGTCAAGGAACTGGCTGTGAACTGACTGTGGAAAGTGTTAACAATAAGATGTAACATTGCTTGCTGTTTCCATTCTTCTGTAGTGGAGGACTGCAGCAGCCTTGAATATCTTCTGCAAACTTTAATTGATACAAAGAATAAAGGAAAGTTAAGGGATATCATTTTCCTCTGGTTATACATTTAATCAGTTCGTACCTTCTTTGAGCAGTGCCAAATTGTGACATAGCAGTGCTGGAGCTCACAGGATTTGTGAGCTAGGATATATTGGTTAGCAGGGATGATGAGTTCATCTGCCAACCCCTCTTCTTTGCCCCTTCTAAGCTCAGCTGCAATCCTCACAATAGCAGGAGGAATGGGGTGTGCTGGATTTTCCCCAGCACCAATACCTTGCCTTGAGCAACCCCTTTTGCAGTTCAAAGTGTTTGAGGTGGTGTGGTCTTAAATGGGCAAGGAAGACCAATTGACGTCACAAAAGACCTGCTCCTGGTGAAAACGAAAACTGTTAGGAATGATTTTCACATCATTAGCTATGTTTAGTCTGTTCCAAGAAGAACAAATGCAAAACTAAAATTGGAAATAATGTGGTAATTGTAGATAAAAATTTACATTTACATGGTTGGGACCTTTTGGGATTCTGTTCTCTGTCGCAAGAACAACAGTGCACATTTCACATTTCGAAAGCACATTTTTTGATATCTTACATTAGTTGCATTGGGCTGCATTATGCCCGCCTTTGACCTTTGACTTTAGTAGCTATCTTTGTTCACCATCTTATGGTACATTTTCAACCCTCATTTAGAAGATGCAGGTCAGTGTTTGTTATGAGCCCTACATTATCATTTTCCTTGGCACTGAGAGAGGAAAAAATGGTTGTAAACATAGTTTTAAAGAACTGAGCTAATGAATCCCCTTACCTGTTCCCCAGCATGTGGTGTTTGCATGAATCTAGAATATTGTATGACTAACACTATAGAAATTATTAGTGCAGTCTCTCCATTCAGATAAATCCCAGGAGATCAAAGTAATACTCCACTGCTGCCCATTAAATCACAGGAAACATATGGTTAAGGAAAATGTGAAACATGTATAGATAGGTTTTGGGGTGTGTGTGTTGGTGTTGGTGTTTTTTTTTTCCATAAAGAGATTTATAATAAAAAATGATTGGACTTGTGGCATTCCCATTTTATCTGCATGTATGTTTATTTTTCCTAAAAATGAAATGAACCCCAAAATACCTTTTTTACAATTAAGTCCTGAACTGTACAACCAAAGTGTGATATAGTAAGGTAAGGACTGAACATAAGGTATACGATTCCCTCCAGTCAAAGCACGCCTAAATCTTGAGGCAAACATCACAGACTAATGCCACACATTGCATTAAAGTCACTTTATATTGTACATTTGAGTAATAAAATTTGTGAATGATGTTCCTTTTTTACATTCATAATTATAGAGGAGAACAGATGGTGAAGAGGTAGTTCAAAGCAATGGAGATCAATTAAGTTAAGTGATCACGTTGCCAGCCGTCCTTGGATTCGAAGCGTACTGATTTCTTTGGTTTCTTAGGTAGAAAATAATAAGTAGAAAATAATAAGGCATGGAGTTCTTTCAAAATATCCTTTTAATGACAGTTGGCATGTGGGGGTGGTATTGAAAAGATGAGAGACTGAGCTACCATGGAAGGGAGACTGATTTTTAAAAATGCTGAAATGAAAGGCTATTTTTTTAAAAAGTGAGGGTATTGGAGAACGTACACCATAAGACCAAAATATTTTCCAGCAGAGGCATGGCAAACGTGTAGTTTTTTGCATTTTGGTGGACTGCAACTCCCATCATCATCCTTTACTATCCTGTATGCAGGTTATGCCTGATGCAAATTGTAGTCCAATAACATCTGGAGGTCCATTCCTGATCTAACAAGTGGACTATGGAGGCTTGGAACACATACTGTATGTAGAAGGACTGACTCTGTAAGGAACTGCAGTGTAGGCCTTATTGTACGTAAGCCACAGGTTGCAGCTGGTGAAGGAAGAGGAGGCCTCATACATGACAAACTTCAAAGATTTGTGCGTACCAGAAACAAGCAATGGGGGGGGGGGGGAACCAGCACATTATTCTGCCCATTTGAAAGGAGCATCATGCCATTTCCCTGAGGTAAAGGGAACTCTGTGAGAGGCAGACAGGTGGACAGTGTCAGCCTTCTCATATACCTCAGAAAATTGAGCTTGTCTTATTAGAAATAGAGACTCTACTCAGGAACACTTCTATCTGGTGAATGTTGTCTTTGGGGTCAAATGATATGTTACAGATTATCCATTAGAGCAGAAATCAAATGAAATGTTTCAGAGACATGATTTAGGCGGACTTTTGTTTGTGTTAAATCAGACTTCCCAAACAAAGCCCATATTTAACTCCTGAAGGCCCCTCACAAACAAAATTTAATTTTTAAATGTTGGGATTTGAGAAAAGCTTATGTGAAAATCAGATGCTTTCAGCACTTCTTGAATTCCAGTGATGAGTTATCTCTAGAATACTGTACAATTCAGCTCTCAGAGGCACAATTGCCACTTGTTCACACAAAGGTTTTTCATGGTTTGAAAAGTTGTGGGAGAGAGGAATTCAGTCATTTCTGTCTTACAGTACATAGGTTGTAGAAGTAACTAGAAATGGGCACGAACCAGGAAGTTCATCAAAAATTGTTGGTTCATTGGTTTGGATCATTCGGGTTCAAGAAAACCAACAAACTGAACCAATTAACTTTTAAAGCGATTCTTGGTTCGGGGGTTCAGTTTTGCTCATTTTCTTCCCCCTCACCCCCACAGTCTGCTCCCCACTCCCTTCTCCCTGCCCTCTGCCCCCTTCCCTGTGTTTCTCCAGTTCTTCAGGCAGGGAGACAGATCTCATAGCAAGGGATGCTGAAGGAAAAGGAAAAAAAATGTGTTTTATGTATGAAATGTAACATTAATGCCCCCAAAAGTCAGTAATGAAGGGACAGGATGGTGGATGGAGGCAAAAAGTGTATGTGCTTGCTCCATCATGCCACTTGAAGCAAGGAAAGGGGTGAAACCTCAGCATCAATGTATGAACCCAGTTTTTGTACAAAGAGTGGTCACAGCAGAACCAGCCCTGGAGTCATGTGTAAGGTAAGACCTAGCAGGAATGGCAACTGCCACTGCAGCTGCTGGCAGGAATGGTGGCTAGCTAGGTTGAGATTTTTTGCCACCTGCCTGACCATTAAAAAAAAGGGGGGGTATTTTCCCCTGGATCCCAGTTGTCACATTAAATTAGCTATCATCTACTCTGATCCTGTGCCCATTTACCCAGAATCCCTGCATACCCATTTCTACTATCAGCTGGCTGAGAGACACTTACTATCCCTCTCCTAACCATTTCTTGCCTTGCCTCTGTGACATCGCAACCCCCCCCCCCAGGTCAGGTTTTGACCCGGAAAGCTTTGGAGATGGTCATCTGCTGATCTGGCAACCTAGTAGGTGGATGACCACTCGATTTTAACTCTCATTTCATTTACTAATGGTAGGAACGTTGAAACCGGTGCTGGGGAAGACCTTGAAAGAGTTCATTTTGAGTGCCTACAATTTTCAGAATCTCCTAGCCAGCATGGTTATGGTGGATATGGGGTTCTGGGAGATATCCAGAAAAGTGACATTTGCAAGCTCTGTTCTGGAGACAATTTGGGGGGTTTGGAAAAAAAGAAAATTTAATCCAGTCAAGTAAGAGATGCGGCAAATGGTGGTTAATGGTTGCCTTTGGGCCATTCCTTTATTTTGTAGACCTCATGCCGTCAAACTCCCTTCTTAGTAACAGGGGCCTATTAAAAATCCTTCAGTTCTCCCCATTTGGAATGGCTTCTTCCTGGTATCCAAAGTCTCTCATGAAATGTATGCTGCTTTCCAGAGTTACTCTTTGGCATATCTGATGCATTACTAAACATAGTTAGCAGGACACTCCTCATGAATATTAAAATGGGTGTAAGTAAGAATTATGGGCTGCAGTAAGTAAAGAGGCAAACCTTAACTTGTGTCAATAAAATCTTTATGTGTGTTCTCCTGCTGCCAAGAGGCTCCCAACTTGGGGAAGGGCCTCACAGCACTCGGCAATAAACAGACACTTAGGGTATGTTTATCTTGAAGGAAACAGTAGCCCTACATATGAAGTGGACATATTTTTTACAACCACATAAAAAAAGAAAAAAGAAGCATCCTGTGAAGAAATACAGTATAAAGTCTGAAATGCTGATAGAGAATATACAAGTAAGCAAATGGTAAAAGCACTTGTCTAAATTAAATATTTGGAACTCCTCGTTCATCAGTGTTGCAATCCTATCTTCCCTGCAAGGGCATCCTGAGGACCACAGTATGTTTTGTGGAGACAGGAAGAGCCTTAGGACTGTGTTGTGTGATATCAAGGGGGGCTGAACTGGATACAGCAGCCTGTGTGAAGCCTCACCACCAGCATCTTGAGCAGGGATATCAGTGTGCCTTTGTCAATGCTGAAAATTACCAATGGGACACACCCAACAATATGTCTCACTTCACTTCAGGGGAGAGTTTGCACTCAGGTGTCAGGGAAACAGAACACAAACACACAGAAGTAAACAAGTGGTATGTATGTGTGCTTTTATATGCACAGGAATTTAGTTATCGTGTGACTTTCAGTCATACGCCTCTTTATACTGTATATGTAATTATGAACCTGGGCATAATTGTCATAGCTGAGCTCCGATGTGTCAGAGAAAATGAAGCATTATGGCTATCAAACAACAACCGCCACCCAGCCTTGCTGTGCTGACAGTCTAGACCTGCTGCCTTAAGGCCCTGTTGTATCTTTATATACTGAAGGCAACAATCCAGATCATGCATAAGCTATTTATGGCAGACTCACTGACTGATATGACAACCTGCTTCTTTGGTACTTGTTCTTACAAATATAGCAGGGCCCAGGTACATGTTTGCTGAGAAATGATCACCTCAACATATACTTGGGAATGGCTGGACTCTGTTCCATTGGCTGTTCCTTCCCTTTGGCCAGTGGTTCCCAACCTTGGGTCCAGATGCTCTTGGGATACAACTCCCAGAAATCCTGGTCAGCACAGCTAGTGGTGAAGTCTTCTGGGAGTTTTAGTTCAAGAACCTCTGGGGACCCAAGGTTGGGAACCACTGCATTACGTAGAGTGAGGCATCTATGTCAAGTGGTGGATGTGGGGAGGCAGGAATGGCATCTTTGTGTGTTTCTCCTGAAAGTTCTGTTGGAGGACAAAACAGTGCCACATAATATGTTCTGTGCCCTCACTTGCTGCTCTCAGAAGTGGCAAAGGGCACCATCCCATTGTATGATTTGCCTGTCTGTCCTGCTGACTTCTGTATATGGAATGAATGGGGGAGCCCTGATGTCCAAATTACCTTGTACAATAAACTGGATTCTTTTGTCAGTGTTGGAAGGCACAAGCTCTTGCCCAGAAGATCATACATGGACTTAATTGTGCCCCTTTTTGTCCAGATGCTGAGACTCAAAACAGCTCACGAGTCTTGACAATGGTGCTCCACTCCATCTTCTTTCCAATGGCACAAGTGGCAACTTGTATGTACCCCATCACCTCTCTCTGTCTGCTCTTTTCCTCTTGCTTCTGGCTTTCGGTGTGTTGACACTGCAAAAGCATAATACATATATAAATACCTTCATGTTGAGCCAGTGAGCCCAGGGGATAGCTGAGAATAGGTGGAGATGGGTACCCAGACTATAAAACCAACTCTCCATCTCTCTCTTCTCCAATGCTCCTCTCTTGGAGGTCCCTGCCCCTGCTTGCCTGGAGACCAAAGGAAGCAAAGGAGACTTCAGATGGTACCCTGCAACCTGTGAACACTAGCTGGAAGCTCTTGATCAAATAGATATCTGGGAAAGCAAATGTACATTTGTCTCTCTAGCAGAATGCAGTAGGCAGAGTGTTTTCCTGCAGCTCCCAAGTCACATATCTCAACCCAGCTGAGGAGTTCTTCTTTAAACAGAACTAATCCAATTCCCTTTTGCCTTATGATTTATGGCAAAGCTACACAACATTTTCATAAGTAGTGATGATGGTGACAAATGACTCCCAAAAGTCATAAGCACACACAGGCTTGAGAAGATAAATGTGTCAGGTTATGACAATCTATTCTTTCCTCCTTAAATATGAATAGATAAAAGGAAAATATTTGAAGCACTGTTCTTTGTTTGCTTAGAAGACTGAGCTCTGCACCACCACCCCTCAGTCAAAGACGGAAAACAAAAATTGACCCTGTGTTCTTTGAACACAGCTTAAATATGGTCCCTGTGAATCTTGAACGTAGTTTTCTTCACACAACTATAGTGTTGGTTTCATTGCAACATTATTGCAGTCCTGGACACCACACTTCAGGGAGGATGCTGACAAACTGGAACAAATTCAGAGGTGGGCAACAAGGATGATCAGGGGGCTGGAAACCAAGCCCTATGAGGAAAGACTGAAAGAACTGGGCATGTTTAGCCTTGAGAAAAGAAGACAGAGGGGTGAATGATATTTTTCAAATACCTGTACTTGAAAGGCTGTCATACAGAGGATGGGCAGGATCTGTTCTTGATCATCCCAGAGTGCAGGACATGCAACAATGGGCTCAAATTACAGGAAGCCAGATTTCGTTTGAATATCAGAAAAAACTTCCTAACTGTTAGAGCAGTAAGACAGTGGAAGTAATTTCCTCAAGAGGTGGTGAGTGCTCCAACACTGGAGGCGTTCAAGAGAAACTTACACAACCACCTGGCAGATATCCTTTGATCTGTATTCCTGAATTGAGCAGGGGGTTGGACTTGATGTCCTTATAGGCCCCTTCCAACTTCACTATTCTATGATCTATGATTATAGGTGAAGGAGTGCCTCAATAACTTTAAATACATAATGGCTGTAATCCTGTTCCTTAGCCTAATAAATTGCAACTAGATTAGGCCCAATGAATCAGTGGAACTGACAGAGAAATTGACTGACCAAATCCCCACTAATTTAGTGGGCTTAGGGCTTGCCTACACAGCTGGGTTGGAGCAGGCTGGAGTGGTCACTAAATAGGGTCACTAGGAGGTTTGGTATGCCATTTGGTGCAATCCTAGCATCCAAATGGCATATGGACCTCAAGCGAATCATTTTTAAAGTATGTGTGTGTTTGGAATGTGTATTATGAGTGTTCTTTAAGAGAAATACAATACACTTCTCTTAAAGGTTTGGTCCAGAGCCTGCCACAATCTAATACACATACCCAATATGCAAATACACTTCTTTTCCTTGTCTTAAAAAGCTGGTCTAGAAACTGCCATGGCAGCAGATTCAGCTGTGGGTAGCTGCTCAACCAGTTCTTTAAGACGAGGGAAAGAATATATATTATTTATATATATATATAAAATATTATTTAATATATATATTTAATATATATATTATTTATATATATATAAATAACTGATGCAGCACATTTTCTAACAGAAGTGACAAAATTTTCACTTCCTCTGCCCCTCCATCAAAGAACAGAATAAGTGTTTAATTAGCTAATATCTTGAAGGGGCTCTATTAAGCCACTTCACGATATTGCCAAATCAGAAAAAGAAGGCTTTTGCTTCGTTCCCAGCAATCACATATGCTGGAAACAGACCATAAGGGAGCGATCTTACTTGAACCAAAGCAGTCGAAGCCCCTGATAGGGGCCATAAAGGTACAAGTAGGGCTGCTCTGGGGCCTGCCTGCTTTGCTCCAGCAAAGACACCATTTCATTGCCGCCTTTAGGAGCAAACCAGTCTGTCCCTGCAGCAGCCCAACAGCGAGCTAAACACCCATGTAGTGAGCCTCTTAGTCTAACTGCAACTTACTACACTAGGCAATGGGATTTCAGCTAATGTATGTCTCTAATATTTAGATGCACAAACATCGTGGCAGTCTCTTTCACGCATTCACTTCCAAAAGTAACTCAATCTGGTTATCATTAGCCATATTTGGGATACATCCCATTGTCATTACTTGTTGAGATGTGGACCAATTTGATTTGCTTAAGTTTTTGAAAAGGAAATCTGAGGTATAATTAAAAAAATAATTGAAAACACTGTAAAAACTGCCCCTAATAATGCCCTTAGCAAGTAATACTTGAAAGTAATATTACTTGTTACATCAATAAAGTAACTTCATCTGTGGGCTGTATGAAAAGATACTAATCACAGCTAATTGATATTTGATAACTATGTAACTATCTGATTAACTATAACATCTTCACATTTCTCTCTCACTTTCTCAAATGCATACATATCAAATGTATATGTATATAATAATAATAGCATCAAGTCTATTCTGACTTATGGCAACCCTTTGCAGAATTTTCTAGATTTAGAGTACTCAGAAGTGATTAACCAGTCCCTTCTTCTGGGGTCAAAGGGACTGCCCTGAAACTATGTGACTTGCCGAAAGGGACACAAGCAGGCTCTGCTCATAGGAGGCACAGTGGGGAATCAAAATCCTGACCTCTGGCTCTGCAACCAGGGACCCAATGCACCGAGCTATCCAGCCACAAACACACATTGTTTGATAACTACAATTAATGTATTAATGGAATCACAAGTACAACTAGACAGAACTTTTCCACCACCTCATGTTATTCAACAAATAGCCTTTTTAAACAATAGTAGCCAGTGAGGTGGCATGGCAAACAGTAGTTTGTTAAATGCAGACAAATGGGGACAATAACATTATATTCTTCTCCCCAGCTGTTATTACTCAGGGAAGGGAAAAATGAACAGCCATTAATATGCTTTTTCCTTCAAGACTAATAGCAGCTTAGGAACATAGGAAATTCCTTCATACTGAGTCAGACTCAAATTGTTTAACTCAATGCTGTTTATAGTGATTAGCAGTATCTCTTTTAGGGCTGTGTAATTTTTTTGTTTCAGTTTCAGTTTATTTGTTATAAGAATTGAACAGCATCCAGAAATTTCTTCGTATTTCGTAGAAAGAATCTGCTTGTTTTTTAAATTAAGAAATATGAAATATGGGAGAAATGTACACTGATATATCCATTCAGGCCTCAGGTTTTATGTACTTAGCTCTGAGAAGGATGAACTTGAATCTTTGTGTATTCAGCCATTGTAGTGCTGACTTTAGTGGCTACTTCGTTTTTCATATATACTCCTCATTAGAGATAGGCACAAACCACAATTTGCCATACTCTCCACTGTTCCGTGGGTACTGTGCACTCCCTTTTCGTGCCTCATCTGTGTGCTTGCCCATTCTCCAGGTGATGCAAGCTTCCCTCCCTACCTCCCCAGCATGACTGTTCACTGATAGATTGCAGTACACATTTCCCTCCTCTGCCTCCTCTGGCAGCTGCCCATTCAAAGGCAGCACTACAGGCATCCCTGCCCCACCTTCCCGTCTGAGTGGGCAGCTGCCGGGAGAGGCAGAGGAGGGAAGCACGCACTGAGATCTGTGAGTGGGCAGTCACTCTGAGGAGGTGGGGAGGGAAGCATGCATTGCGCAGGGAATAGGTGAGCAGAGAAAGAAGGAGAGGGAAGCGTGCTGCATCCATGGAACACCTGTGCAGGTGCAGCCCCAAACTGGGTCAAATCGCTGAACTCTATTCCTCATTCTTAACACATTAAATTCTTAAACAAACCAACCAACCAACCAACCAAAAAAACAAAGCTCTGGTTTCTGAATGTGGGATATTGTGCCTCTGTATCAGCAATTTGAAACACCAGGAAATGGCCAGATATTGCTGCACAATGTCATGCCCACATTGCCAGCAAGAAAAAGGATACCAAGCTTCATATAGCAAGAGGCAGCCTGAATATTGACAATGCCAATGACAGCAGCAAGATGGTCAAGAAGATCTAACTCCAGTTATGCTCCTGTAAGTCTCAGTTTTAGTCACTCTCTGGATGCTGCTGGAGTATCATTGTGTAGGCACAGAGGTTCTCCTTTGTATGGTTGCTTTCACAAACACACACACCCAAACACAAATAACACACACAGCCTAATCTCTCTTTTCTCTCAGAATCTTATCAGACAAATCCCTCATGAATTTCCTGTCAATTTCCTCAGCCAAAACTTTCCACAATGGTGACTAAGGGCCAAAGAGGGTCTATTTTCTAGGCAGGCCTATTCTAGCAGGCTACACAGCACAGGTTTACCCTTGGTTTAGAACAGCTGTATGACTGTCACAAACAGGCTTCGACACAAAAGAGAACTTCTTGAGCCTTCAGTGCAAATGTAGAGTGAAACCAGCCATGTATTAAGAGTGACAAATTTGGCTTTAGTCATCATTACTGGCATGTCATATAGTGTTGTTGATACCCATTGTCCTCTTTAAGGACACACCATGACACACCTTCAGCTTCTAAGTGAAACCTGGAACCTTGTGAGGGTGCAATGAAAACACTGAGGTTGAAAGTAAAGAGAGAGAAAGTCGGGAGTCAGCATTCAAGAAAAAAGGTTTAGCAGGAAATCTCAGCATACCAAGAGGGAACACAAAAAGTATTTGTAGTACTTTGGAGAGTACGGCTATTGTCAGAAGCTGGTGGTTTCCAGCATTCCTTGTAGGAACTGTTTATTATCCAGTACATACACTACTTAGGGAAGTACACTATGTAGGAACCTAGCCCCAAATACACTATGTAGGAACCTAGCCCCAAATACACTATGTAGGAACCTAGCCCCGAAACACTGGATGCTGCACAGTCTGCTTTGGTGATGCAAACCCAAAGGATTTCTTCTTTTCATGAGGTGTCACAGGGCTTTGAACTGGGAACTCTGACAGGAAGGGCAAGCATTTGTGGAAAAGGTCTGCAGGCAGAAGGAGCAACTAGCCTGATCTCTGTTGCTCTGCAGCATCATCATACATCTGCTAAGCATGACTGTCACTTTTAGTCTAGTAGGGTCAAGTAATATGAGGAGCCAATAAGGTATCTACACTACACTGTTACAGGACTTTCAACTTTAAAAGCATCATGGCTCCATCCTATAGAATCCTGGGGTTTGGAGTTTGGTGAAGTGATTAGAATTTGCTATCAAAGAGCTCTAGCGCTTCCTGCTTTAAAAGAATACACAGAGGATTCTCAGTGCCTTAAGAAACTAAACACCCAAGGATTCTGTAGGATGAAGCCGTGGCAGTTAAAGTGGCATCAAATTGGTATAGTTCTGAAATGTAAATATACTTCTGTGTACTCCTGTATAATCACTGCCTCTATTCTTGCTTGTCTGCCTGAGCAACACAGTGTGCAGTAGCACAGGCTGAGATGCTACAGACCATCTGGGAGCCTGTTCCCCTCCTACAGTTCTGGAATTCAGGGTCACTCGATGACATGTATGGGCATTAGAATAAAGACAGACAACATGAAATGTCCCTTCACACAGCACAGAACTAATCTATGGAATTCACTCGCTGTTGTGCTGTGGCAGTGATGGCACTAGTTTTGGTCTTTAAAAAATAATTAGATAAATTCTTAGAAGATTGGGTTAGTGCTGCCTCAGGCCTATATACAAGCCAGGGTGTTTACGGTGTGAGATAGTGTTCAGCTGGGTATCAGTTGCTGTAGGACAGTAGTCAGAGAACAGGGATAAATTACCCCAAATGGAGTAAAAAAGAAAATCCTGGGGGTAATGAGGACGGTCGCGGCAGCGCGACCGTCCTCATTACCCCCAGGCATTTTATTTCTGACGATGCTGTGTGTAGGTGGGCATTCCATCGCGGGGAGAGCGAGCCCCGGCGAGGAACTGCACAGGGCACCCGCCTGCCCTCCTTGCCTCCAAAGTGGGGGGGAGGGCGGCGGACTGGGCCAGCTGGACTCTTTGCCCGGCGGAGCCCTTGCCGGGGTTCTCCTTCCTGCCCGCGCCCGCCCACCCGGTGTGCTGGCGAGGAGGCCCCCTTCCCACCTCGCCTCACCTGAGCTCATGGCTGGTGGACCTGCCGCCCCTGTGGTGCCCGCCTCCCCTCGCCAAGGACGCGCTTTCCCAGCGGCGTGGCGGCTCCAGACTGGCTGCTCGGGCGGCGGCGGCAGGTCCCGGGCAAGCGCAGAGGCGGGGGGGGGGGTCGGCCGCAGATGGCGAGAGCGGAGGGGCGGTACTGGAAGGGGCGGGATAATGTCGGCATATATAATTTTTGGGGGGGGGGGGGTAAATGATAAAAAAGTTCCCTGACCCCTGCTGTAGGATGATAGCTGTGGAAGGCTAATGTCTTCCTGTCTTGCTCATGAGCTTCTTGGAAACATCTGGTTGAGAAATAGAACACTGGACTGAGGAGGGCTCTTCTTCAGCACTTCCAGGGTCAGCCTAAAGGTTGGGCAGAATGAGGCAACTACATCAAGTAGCAAATGCCAGAGGCAGCAATGACTTCCTCCGGAGCCTCCAATTCCCAGCTTTTTCCCTATCTTAGAAGTCAGAGGTGCCATATAGCCTGTCCTACACCTTTGCACTGTCACCTTCAGGTATGGCCAAGGACTCTATCTCTTTCATAGCACTGAAGACCCAACTCCCAGTTTTATCAGCATGTGTAATGGAAAGGGGCACCATCTTGTACTTTTTGGCTGACGACAAAAAGTCTTTGACCAAGCCTTGTTCTCATGACAGTTTTCCAGAGGAAGCCTGCCCACATAAGTCCAAGTGCATACATGACACAATGAAGAAACTAGCACACAAAAGGAGAAGCCATTGATTTGAAAGTGCAAAACTGATAATGATGAAGCCGTTCCCAACTTTTTTATGCAGTTTTATAGCTGAAGACATAACTCTATCCATTCATTTCTTTATCTCTCTTTCTGTCTTTCTCTGTCTAATCACAGTGCAAATAAATGGATTCATAGAATTGCAGTTCCACTGGGGACATTTAAAAAAAAGGGAGTGAAAGACAGGGAGAGAGAGTGGGTGCCAGAAAATATTACTCACCTGTTCATGTAATGATGGAGCTTGAAATGTATAGCTAGTGTCAAAGGATGGATTAAAATCTACATATATACAAATCACGTTTCCCTTGGCTGCCTTCAGAAGCATGCCTTTGGAGAATTATTATTTTCATGCTGTTACATAACTGTTACTAGAAGCAAACATTGATTGCTTTTAAAGCAGTATCTTTTCTATAAATCCCAGACTTAAATTCCTTAAAACTACTCCAGTTTAAGGTGTAGGAGGATTGAAGTGCTGTCTTTTTCAGAACAATCACACTTTGCTTATTTTCACAACCTTTGTAGCTTCTGGTTTGTGTACTGTTTGGAACTCAGCCTTACTCCAGGCTTATTATCCAACTACTCTAATGTTGACTGGGGAGTGGCTATGCAAGGTCCCAGTCAGAGGCCTTTCCAGTCAGCCAAGTGGTTTATTCTGTCAGCTGACAGGGTTTGAACATGAAGCTGGAAGTAGAGAAACCGTGCAACCGTGCTTGCTTAAATGATTGTATTTTACAAGAGGGTAAGATTCCAATTGCTGGAATTGTCTGAAGAGTACCTTCTTTTTTCTGTTGTCTCCTTGTGTATAAACTGAGGGTCAAACTAGACATGGCCTTCATTTTCATGTCTGATGGCTGGAGGGAAAACACTGTAATAGCAGAAGTAAACACTGTGTCCTCCCATAACCTTTTTCACTTTTAACCATGTAGCCAATGGTAGCAGGTCCCTGTTGGTCTTTTGTTGATGATTCCAGTTGCCAGCTTCCACCCAGGAGAACACATGGAACCTTCTATATGCAAGGCATGAGCTCTGTGAGTGCCACTGAGCTATGGTTCCTTTCCAGCATCAATGGAATGTAGCTGGAATAATGCAAAGATCCTGGTATGCCTTGGCCCAGGAGAAAGCCTTAGGCTCATGAAATTGTCCCTGTTGGATCTAGGGTGTTGTTCATCTGTTCCGCTCTGAGTATTCAGTGAATATGTGAAGAGGTTCTCAGGGTCAAGCAGGGTCCCGCCCACCACTGGAGCCATGCATTTCCTCAAAATTCTAACAATTGCCCAATGTAGGTTTATAAGCTTGAGCTTCTCCATGTGATGCACATTTATGTACAGAGAGCATTTACATTCAGGTTCCTTCCTGATTTAAATGGTTTCTGCTTGTACATTTGTATGGACAGATGATGCACAAACATCCACCAGATGTTCATCAGGGGGGAAGAATATGGTTCCAGCAGTGAACAGGGCAAACATGCATGGCCCAGTAACACCCTTCATATGTTCTTTCAGAGTATGGAGGGAATCCAGGTATCCCTCACCTGCCAATTCAGTATCATTTGGGAATGGATGGGGGGGGGTCACCCCTATTCTAACTGGGTCTTTTGCTGTTCCACAATCATCACAATGCACCTTGTTTTGTCTGCAAAGTAATGAGACACACCTATCCCTTTCGTTGCTGGATGACTTGGCTTCACCTTGTAACAAAAGACTCTGTAACCACCCTCTCTCTTTCAGACACACAAACAGACACACAAACTGACACATACATTTATATCTAACTTAAGAAAACCAATTTGAAATGGATGGTCTAAACAACTACAGACCTGTTGCAAATATTCTGTTTTGGGGCAAGTTCATTGAGAGGGTTGTGGCTGATCAGTTGCTGGTGTCCTTGGAAGAAAATAATAGTCTGGATCCATCTCAATCGGGGTTTAAGCCATGACATGGTACTGAAATAGCATTGGTCAGATGATGTCCTGAGGGAGGCAGACAGGAGGAGTGTAACCTTGTTGGTCCTCCTGGATCTTTCTGTGATCAATCTCAATATCCTTCTGGAAAGGCTATCAAGTTTAGGGATTGGAAGGATCCATTCTTCATTGGTTCTGGTCCTTTTTATGGTCAATCCCAGATGGTACAGGTTGGGGATGCTGTCTCCACACCTTGGGACCTCTGTTATGTTGTCCCATGGGGTCAACCATCTCTCAGTGATCTTTAACATCTACCTGAAGCCACTGAGGAAAGTGTCGTTCAAAGATCTTGGGTTTGCTGTCATCAATACACTGATGACATTCAGCTCTATCTCTCCTCTGTTTCATTTGCAAGGGATGTTGTACACATCCTTGAGTATGGCCTAGTTTTAATTATGGACTCATTGAGGGCCAGTAAGATGAAACTGAATGCCAATAAGACAGAGATGCTACTGTTAGGATGAGTGTTGGACTGGTTAGAGAGAAATTTACCTGGCATTGATAGGGGTACACTCCCTTGAACCACATCTTGAGGTTCCCCTGGACCCAGCACTCTCTATGGATACTCAAATATTGGCCATAGCCGGGAGTGCCTTTTATCAACTCCAGTTGATTGCCCAGTTGCCCCCCTACCTGGATAAGAAATGCCTAGTGACAGTGGTTCACACATTGGTAGTCTCAAAAATAGACTACTGCAATGCTCTCTACATAGGACTGCTCTTGAAAACAGTATGGAAACTTCAGCAAAATGCAGTGGCCACACTGATTTCTGGCAATAGTAAATTTGATAATATATCCCTAGTCTTGACTTGCTATCATTGGCTCTCTGTCAGTTTCCATGCTCAATTCAAGGTGCTGCTTAACTGTTTAAGATCTTGATACTTGTCAGAATCTCTCTCTCAGAAAGCAGCTAACTGTTTCACCCACTCTTTCCAATCTTTGATGCTAAAAGTGGCCACACCAAGGGAAGCCAAAAAGACAACAACAAGGAATTGAGTCTTCTCCGTAGTTCTCTCTCTCTCTCTTTTTTTTTGAATGAGCTTCCAGTTGAGTACATCAGGATCCTTCCCTCCTGATATTCAGGAAATTAGTGAAGTCAGAATTACATAAAGCTGCTTTTAATAACTTAACCCCAGTTGCTGTTAATAGTAATTATTATTTCTTTCTTGTATTTTCTTTTTCTTCTTGCATTGATTTTAGATCTGGATTCCTGAACCCCCATATTGATTTCGTTGTTTTATGGGGTGTGTGGGCTTCTGAGTTTTAATTTGTAAATTGCCCAGTCTAGTGTGTTTACTAAAGGGGTGGTATCAAAATCAAAGAAAGAACTCAAGATAACTCTTCATATCTCATTGTGAATCTTCAGGTTGCCTTCAGACTCCGTCTCTTGTAGCACAAACAAAAATCATGGCTGCTTTCCTGGATTTCATTCAATAGAATCCAATTAGCCCTGTGGAACAGTGGTTAAATTGCAGTACTGCAATCAAGCCTCTGTTCATGACTTGATTTTGATCCCAATGGATTCAGATAGCCAGCTCAAGGTTGATTCAGCCTTCCATCCTTCTGAGGTTGGTAAAATGAGTACCCAGCTGGTTGGGGGCAAAGTTTGCATAATTATGTTGTAAACCACCCAAAGAGTGCTTTAGCACTATGGGGTGGTATATGTATAAGCTGAAACAACAACAGCAACATGAATGCCATGATCACATAACTGTTCAATGAAGACAATATCCACAGAACTGTTTTGAGGAGGTGTATTCTGTTTAAGCACATTAAGCATTGAGGTATGCATATTCTGGATCTGACGTTCCAGTTAAGAGACTAATAAAAATTCTGCAGCTCATGTCATGCAGGTCTAACCTGTCCTCCATTCAGTTGAGTCATGTGCCCATAGCCTGGAGAAGTTCCTTTCTTGGACTACAGCTCCCAGAATCTCCCAGGCAGCATGGCTATGTTTGTCTTCCTCACAGGCAGATCCTGACCTGCTGCAAGCGACATTTCCCAACCATGCCCTTAGCTTGAGCTCAGTAGCTGTTGCCTCAGCTCACTTCTTATTATTTCAAAGCAGCTACGATCAGCTTGAATTGGCAGCTCAAGGTCAAGAGCAAGCACTAGTGGCCTCATGAACTCTGACTGCTCAAGCAGCTATAAAGCTCATTCATAGCTTGCGACCAAGCTAGTGACACATATGTCTTGACCAAATAAGTCAATGACTGGGATGCACGCAAAGAAAGATGCATCAGCTCAGCTGTTCTGTCACTAGATGGCTTTTATTCTGGTCTGTTGGTTTTCCACTGTACCCTTCTTCCTTTCCTTACCCCTCCATCTTTAAATGACAAACAGGGAAACAAAACCAAGCCCAATGCACTCTTCAGTTTAGTCTCAGAGCCTAAACTGCTTGCAGGTACTGAGTGAGGATCTGATTCCTTTTACAGGGCCACTGTTGCAAACTGATGTAAAATAAAGTTACATCTCTCCTTGTTTGGCTGGTCCCTTTATGTGAGAGGTCACATATTTATCAGAGGTTTGCTATACCAAAGTATTTTGCCAAATCACTTGGTATGCAGACTTCAATTTGGAAATGCTGAACTCCCATTTCCACAATTCTGTACACTTATATCAAACTCATCTCCCTCTACCTACGGTGCCTAATGTGCATCAAGAGCTGTAAAGCCACCCATTAATAGGAAGGGGAAACGTAAAGCCTTTCAAATTTGCTCATCTTGTGATACAGAATATAACTCATTTTTTAAAATTGCAATTTGGGGAGTTTTTCTGCTGCTTCTCAGCGAAATGGATTGAATTGTTGGGATAAAATGTCAGTGGTCCTAGGGAAATAATATTTCTCCCCTAAGTGCTATTTGAATGAAAAGATTGCACAGGATCTGAGTGGAAGGTTAGGTAATTGCCATGATAATTCATATATATATCTATAAACATTGTGTTTGTGTGTGTGTGTGTTTAGAGCAATATATATACCTATATGTCTCTCTGTGTGTAGATTAAAGTTCTGGACATATGGGCTTTGTCCTACTATATGGCATTATGAGTGAAAACAGAAGGTCTATTAGCATAATAAGTGGACTAATCCTCCATTAACTGAGGATCCTGCTTTCCACATTGGCCATGTGGAAGCCCATAGGAAGCTCACAAGCAGAATATGTACCCCTTGTCTGTTCTTATGTCACTGCTCCCCAGCAGCTGGTATTTACTGACTTAATGCTTCTGAATCTGGAGGGTACCTGCAGGGCCAATCGTACCATAAAGCAGAGTGAGGCAGCCATCTCAGGTGGCAAATATTAAAAGATGGGACAAGGCAGATTAGTTTATTCCTTGCAAACTCTTTGGCGTTCTCTACATTTCTTTGTTCCCTTTTAATGAAGTGAAAGATATTGTCCTTTTGCCAGTCTTTAAGTGAGATGCAGCTGATTGGCTTTTCTGCAGGCCTGAAGAAGTTTCAGGTACCAAAACGTCCTATGTCAGCCCTGGTTGCATACAGCATCATGATTATTAGGTGTTTACAGACTTTTCTTCCTTTCTTTGTCTCAGCTTATTTGAGAGTTGGATTTTTTTTTACAAGGTGTGGACACTTCTTTGTGCTTGCACTTACTTACATTATACCTGTTGCACTGTCTATCAGAAATGCAGCCACCATCTCCTTGCCACCCCATCCAGAATAATGATGCGAGACAAAAGAGTTGGGTTAAACCAGGGCCACGCTTTATTAAACCATAACAAAGAAGAGGGGGCTGCTGTAGTGCGGAATGGAATAACTGGGTCTCACCGGACCCTTTGCCAATACGGGCGAGTCCCCTGCCCAGAGCCTGCGCGGTCCCCTAGACAATGCAACCCTGGACAGCTTGGCACTGACCTCACTCGGGCCTCAAGCCCCCATACCTTTGGTAGCCCTTGGTCTGTGCGAGGCCCCAGCACATCCTCCCCCCCCCCCCCCGCACACTGTAATCTCACAATCCGCAGCGCTGGGAGGTTGGGTGAGCTATAACCTTACTGTGCTCTTACTAGGACTCACCTATCCAACTTCCGTCCGCACTACCCGCCACGGCAAAGGGACTAGCGCGACTAAGTCCCTTGCCCGCCCAAACTATCAATAACCACACGCAGGCCCCTCTGAATATCCTGAAGGAATAACTCCATTCCCTGGTTTGAAAGATGCACTCCGTCATGCCTGTAAAGCTCGGGTCTATCCAAACGAATGTCATGGTGCCCAATAACTGTACCAAGACCCACGCAAACTGCCCAGCAAACCTCCCTTTTAACCTGTTTATGGGCTGTATTAATACACTGTGGTGGGCAGTTTGCCTGCCAATTCGCTTTAGGGATTATTGTGGACAAAAGAATGCTCATCGTGGGGTGCTCAGCTTTCAGCAAACACAAATCATGGGTGATATCTATGGCTAACGACCTTCCACTACGCTTAGCTAAGTTGTTACCGCCGAGATACACAACCAACACATTGGGAGGAAAGCTATGAGGACCATGAGGCAACATTTGTAGGAACACATCCTACCGCATACCCCTCTTGCCAAACCACTCCAGTTGGGCTGTGGCTCCCAGGCCTAAATTGCTTCCCCACGATGATTTCACAGCATGGCGCGCTGCCCAGAAGATATAACTATGACCGACAATCAAGATGCGCAGTCTCTGCCTCGGAACCTCTGAACCTGCAACTAAAGAAACAAGGCTAGCAACGAACCTAAACCAAAGGGAGAGCTACATAATGCCTGTAGCAGCCAGAATTCCAGCGTCCTAACCTTTTGATGTCCTCAAGGCCATAACCAAGTGCTGCAGCTGTCGAGGCTGCTCCTATCCTAAACTAATGTGTACCGAAGCGTATCCCCATGACACCAGACTGTTGGAGCGCCTTGTCAGTCAATTTCCAAAATAGGTATCTGGTCAACGGTGACCTATCACTATGTGCAAAGAAATAACTAGGGTGCTGGCCCCTGAAAGTCAAATAAGCTACTGCAGCATGGACAGGGCATATACTGTTTATAGAGCACCTGCCTAACGCGATATGTACTCCTTTTCCCCTTTGATCAACTTTCGACCGGCATATGTGAATGAAGAGGGTGTTATTCTCGAGAAGAATATCCTGTCTTTGCAGAGCCAACTGTGATGTATCTGCCTTGCTCCTAGCTACTGCCTCACTTATTCTAAGAGCTCCATAGAATGTTATTAAAGTCGCAGCCTTCAGCAAGGCCGCCTCATAGGCATCCAAACATATGTTGCCCCATTGTTGGTTGAGCTTTTTCCAACATTGCAGGTGTGATGGGTGTTCTAGTGTCAGGTATTCACACCTTCTCCTTAGACCAGGGGTCTCAGACTCAATTTACCTGGGGGCCGCTGGAGGCAGAGTCTAGCTGAGGCTGGGCCGCATCAGATTTCCCGCCAAGCGGAACAAGAGCCCGAGGAAGCCGCCCAGGAGTTTCCTTAGCCTGGCTGGGGCTCCGAGGAGGAGGAGGAGGAGGAGGAGGGGCGCGTGAGCCCTCGTCGCCGGCCACAACCCCCTCAGGCTCCTTCTTCACTACCACCACCACCACCAACAGCAGGATGAAGAAGCGGAGAAGGGAGGGAGCGCCGGCGACCGCCTAGCCAGTGGGGGAGGGCACGACATAAAATTAAAAAAAAACCCTCACAGAATTCGCCTTGCCAAAGGATAAAAGCCCCCACCGGTACCCACGAAATTAAACAGAACGGGGCAGCCCCCCCACAGCTGCACGTGCGCACGCACGCACACGCACACACACACACACACGGAGGTCCGGCAACCTTCCTCTGAGGGCCCCCCTCAAAAAAAGGCACACTCAGCAGCAGCAGCAGCTACCCCCACCGCAACAGAGGAGCAAACTTTGCGAGGTGAGCCCAAGCAGCCTCCAGAGCTGAGGCGGCTGAAGCAGGACGAAGAGGAGGAGGAGGAGGAGGAAGCACCACCGGGCACTGAGGCGGCCGCTGGCCGGGCTGGTGCTGGGGGTGCCGAGAGAGAGAGCCAGAGAGCCGCTTCCCTGGAAGAGGCGGTGGCGGCGGCAGCAGCTGCTGTTGGCGGCTTGGAGGCACTCTTCGAGGATGGGCCGGGAGCGAGCTTCGCTCTCAGGCATCGCTCGGCGGCGGCTCAGGCACTCGGGGGAAAGGGCCGGCAGTGCGCCTTGCTCGCCGGCTCTCCCCCAAGACAGCGCCTCTTGCACCCTCCATCCGGAACTGCATCCTGCCAGCCGGCAGACAGGCGGGCTGGCTGGCAGGCTGCAGTTCCGGATGGAGGGTGCAAGAGGCGCTGTCTTGGGAGAGAGCCGGCGAGCGAGGTGAGGCTTCTTTTGACTCTTGACAGCAGAGGACGCGTGGACGCTTCGGGGGGGCAGGCAAGGCGGGGACCACAAACTATCATCCGGCGGGCCGCAAATGGCCCGTGGGCCATGTGTTTGAGACCCCTGCCTTAGACCATCCTTCTAACATCTTCCTAATACAATAATCCGAAGTGAAATCTTGGTAACCCCGTATCTTAGCATAAAATGCTAAAGCCGCCAATTTGCCCTGTATTGAGCTGGGGGACAACCCTTTCTTATTCAAGAAAACTACATATTGCTACAGATGGTCGACTGGAGCTGGCCAGATTTGATCCAAACCTATATAACCTCTAAATTCCTGAAATTCTTTACTCACGGCCGCGTACCCTTTGTGCGTACATGGGGCCAGAGCCAAATCTATCGCTCAGTCAACGTCTTCCCTCCAATTTGCCAAACCTCTGGTAGCAGTAACTCTGGGTACTTGTTGGCTCCCGGCGCTAATTCCCTGAACCGGTCAATCTGTCGACGGGACAGGGCATCAGCTACACTGTTGTCCAAACCAGGGATATGCCTAGCATGCACTGCAGTATTAAACTGCAAGGCTCTAAGCATGAATGCCCTAACCAAATGCATCACTCGCTCAGAGCGAGAAGTTAAGTTGTTAACTATGTGCACAACCGCTAAGATGTCACACCAGAAACGAATAACCGAGTTTGCCCATTCCCCAGACCATAGCCATAAGGCTCCCAAAATAGGGAAAAACTAAGAAAGTAAAGTCACGGGAGATGTCAGACTGCAGCCATTCCTCCTGCCATGCACCTGCGCACCACTGCCCTCTGAAGTAAATTCCATAACCCAGGGATCCTGCTGCGTCCGTATGCACCTGTAAAGCATCCACCAAATTTATCTCTGACCTCCAAAAGGAAATCCCATTAAAATCGTCCAAAAATTGTAGCCACACCTGCAGGTCCTGTCTTCTACCGGCTGTCAGTCTCGTCTGATGAAATGGCTGCCTGAGGCCACTCATTGCATCACAAAGCCTTTGTAAGAAGGCCCTGCCTGGAGCAATCACACGGCAGGCAAAATTCAAATGGCCTACTGGCTCCTGCAACTCCTTAAGGGAGACTTTTCTTTTCTTTGCTAATTCTCTAAGCCTTTGTTGCAAGTCTTTCAGTTTGGAATCGGGTAGCCTGCAAGCCTGTAGTTGTGTATCTAATTCAATTCCCAAGAAGGTCAACACAGTGGATGGACCTTCTGTTTTTTTCTTCAGCTAACGGGAGCCCTAATTCTTTTGCCATGTCCTGAAATGTTTCCAAAATAAATGTACATGTCCCTGACCCCCACTCACCACAAAAAAGATAATCGTCCAAATAATGAGCACTGCTACAACACCCCACCCTTTGTCTAAGGTTCCACTCCAAAAATGAGCTGAAACACTCAAAAGCAGCACAGGATATGGAGCAGCCCATAGGCAAAGCCCTATCTATATAAAATGCCCCCTGGAAATGAAAACCCAACAAATCAAAATCCTCAAGGTGTACGGGGAGAAGACGGAAAGCCGACAATGTCACATTTAGCCATCTCTGCCCCGAACCCACAAGACCTGACCATACGCACTGCAGTGTCGAAAGGAGTGTAGCGTACTGAGCACAACTCCTGTAAATTGGCGTCATTAACTGAGTCACCCTCTGGGTACGACAGATGGTGAATGAGCCTGTATTCACCTTTAGCTTTCTTGGGCACTACCCCCAGTGGGGAGACCTGAAGATGTGGCAATGGGGGCTCCTGAAAGGGGCTAAGAACTCGGCCTTCTTTGACTTCCTTACATATTTTCTCCCTCACTGTAGCCGCCATACCTTTTACTGACTTCAAATTTTGTGCAAAACTACCTTTTCTCTCGCCAACAACAGGAATTCTAAAACCAAATCTAAACCCATTCGACAAATATTCAGCATCTTCAGCCTTAGGATATGCCGACAACCAACTATCCAATACATCTAAGTTAATTGGGCTGGGCCCCTTTGGCAGTGGCTCCAGCGCTGCCGTCCTGCTTTCGATTTGCACCGGTTTCCTTTCCTCCCTTCTGTGCACGGGCATGAAAACAATTGATGCTGGCATGCTGCCCTCCACACAAGGTGCAGTAATGCCTGAACCTACAAGCCTTCCTGGCACAAGCTCCATGGGAATTAAATTCCCAGCAAAGCAAACGTGGTTGAGGAGTCTGAGCTGAGGGGACCCGAGGAGGGAAATTCTGGCTCGCCTTGCGGATCAGATGGCTGCTATCGAACCTGTCACCCACACTATGTCGAGCAGGGGTCATATATTGAAGCCAGAGCCCAGGGTGGGGCTCATCCCAGCACAAATTTGGGTGTATTGCAGCCCTCATATGAAATGATTCATCGTAGAGCAACCACGCATGACCCGGGTAGTCAATATGTGTCCTATAGATTAAGTCCAAATATTGAATCATAGATGAAGCCCTCCAGGGTTGAGCCTTCACTATCACTGCCTCATAAATAAAAAAAACCTGGCAGCCAATTAGCCCAGGTGCGCTCTGGCCTGCGCCTCCTGCATCTCTCCTTTTCCTTATCATCCTCTTTTTCCAATTCCTTGCTGTCAACTTTCCTATTTAGAAGCTAGAATACATCAATGTAATCTCCTCTCCAGATTTTTTTCTTTAGTTGCAGGAGTTAAATGATCCCCCAATGGCATGGAATAATCACCAAAGGGTAATGCCTTCAAAGGTACAGAATTGTAGCCAGTATCTGGTACTGAAGGATATGGCCATACACCTACCCCGGGTGTAACCCCCAAAGGAGCCAGGAATGATACCTGTGGGTATGGTGGAATCCAACCCATTGGGGGTCCTGGTGGTACCTGAGGAGACTGCGGTCCAATGGCTTGTGTAAATTGGTATGATGCAATTAGTGACGTACCCACCTGCCCTATGCCCGACCAACTGCATCCCTAAAGGTGTCAGGTGCTGGTGTTAACTCAGCCATGATTCCAATAGTCGATGACTCCTGCACAGCTACTACAGCCAACTCTGGCTCAGAACTACCGCTTGCAATTTCAGACTGTGTGCTCCGAGATACCCTTTGCGGCACCTCAGCTCCTGTGGATGGTCTCTGAACAGCACGTTGCTCAGCATCTAGCACATTAAGGCAAGATAAGAGATTATCAGCTAAAGCCTTAAGTTTAGCTCTTCTGTGACCCTTAGACTCTCTGGAAGACCTGCGAGGCTGAGACCCACTTGCAGCTGGGCCCGGCTGGGAAGCACGCTCTGCCTCTAATGCAGTAATTTTATCTTGCAGCTCCTGCCAAATAGGCCAGGTCTCTTCATCCGAGGATGACTCCACAGGAGAAACCTGCGGGGGAAGGCGCCTTTTAGCAGGCTGTTTTCCTTTACTCTTTCTCTGTCCTTTCTTTGGACCTATGGTTCTGCAGTTGCTAGCTTGTTTTCACGGTCTTATACACTCTCTAAAACTCACCCCAACATCTTATTTATATTTATTTATTTAATAAATTCTTGGGTTATTATTATTATTATTATTATTATTATTATTATTATTATTATTATTATTATTATTATTATTATTATTATTATTATTATTATTATAAAAAACTATGCCAAAGAGACCAAAATACCACTTGACCAAATTAGGCAAGGCTTCTCAATTAAACCACTGCACCCCACCGAATGAAATATTACCTAATTAAGCCCTGCACGCTTGAACCAGTTTTATTTATTTATTTACTAATTTATTTAATTATTTATTTATGCACTTATGCACTTCATGCACCTATGCACTTTATTCCCCTATTTGTAAAATAATTAATCCCAAATTTATGGAAATACAAATTAACAAATGTTGTTGTTATTATTATTATTATTATTATTATTATTATTATTATTATTATTATTATTATTATTATTATTATTATTATTATTATTATTATTATTATTATTATTATTATTATTCAAATGACACCAAAATCTAATTAATTATCTAGTACCACTATGAACTAATTAATGTATGAGCCACGTGGAGGGGGGGCAACCCAACACCTAATATCCCCAGGGTACCGTGCTTACACCACCACCGCTGTCCCTATGCCCAGTTTTGTCCCTTTCTTTTTAGATATAAGAAATCAGAATAACGTTATAATTAAATCAAAGTGTAAAGCAATCTGCCGGTGGCTTGATAATCCCGCTGGTTCTGGTGCAGCCAAACCCTCCGGGGGGGGGGGGGGTTAATGCCCCGTCACAAAGCCCCTTGAAAAACAAACCAGACCAATAACGTAGAAAGGAAAATATCCAAAATCAATTGACTGTGCTAGCCAAAGGGTGCAGCCGTAACCCTAAATCCGAAGTCCGCAAAGGCAATCAATTCAAAGAATGTTTGCCGAGCGACGAGCGTCCTTCCGAGCTGAGAGCCTTGAAAGAGGCCGAAATGGGGGCTGAGTTATCTTTTAAACAACCCGCTCCCGCCCCCACCCACACGGAGCATTTGCGATACCCAGAAGTCTCGCGCTACTCTGGAGGGTGCGGCAAAGAGGCTCCACTTGGCGAAGAACTCTTGCCGGCGGAGCAGCCAACCTTACTATTAATGTGCACACTATAGCAATTCATTCACATATACTGATAGTAAAAATAGCCAATATTCTTTCCTTCCCCCACCTCTGCCAGCATTTGAACTTCCAGTTCTGGCTGCTGACCAATAGGATAAGATCACCAGTGGTTGCTTGTGGTTGTTGGAGTGTGTGGCACTGCAACCAATGGGGGGTGGTGGAACCAGAGGGCTACACATACAGGCATACACACACATACAGAGTCTAGTAGGCAAACTTTCAAAAGTGGACACATACTAAGTCTCCTGATTCTGGTAAAGAGGCAGGCAGAATTGGCATGGCTGGGGGTAGCTGAGGATGAGGAAGTGCCCCACTTGCCCTAATGGATGTGACAGCATTGGGTAAGATTCTTATTGTGCCTCTACAATTCTTACTAGTAGGCAACCTTCCTTGCAGGTGAAGGGAGGAATTTCCCATTCATGTGTAAACTGAATCACTATGTGTTTGCAAGGTCATTGCAGGATAGCAGGAGGAAATTCTGCTTACTAGACATGTTTTGAAATAGGTATTTTTAAAACCACGTGTAACAAATGGAATTATGTAGTTAACAGGTGTGACTGAGGAAAGAAAAAAGCGTAATGTTCTTAACCTGATTTGCTCCCTTTTGAAAGAGATTCTTCAGGCAGATAAAAAGTTGTCTCCTCACATTTGAGAACTGTTTGTCAAGGTCTATTTCTGTGCTGTCAGGTATGAATGAAGGCAAAAACAACATCCTAATCCAGTTGCATCGTTCCGGAATCCATTTCGAATTGACACAGAACGTTCAGGGTTTCAGGATGTTCATTTTAAAGGAAAAACAAAACATAATGTTACATAACTAAAAGCCAAAAGGAGCAAAACAAAAGTAATCAAAAATACTTTCTGATCTCTTGTTGCTCCTCATGGAGCAGCATTACAGACACACCAAACATTAGACAATGATATTTCAGGATGATTCTTTGGTCGTTATGCATATAGTTTATTATTTATTATTTATTTATAATATTTCTACCCACCTTTCCACAACTAGGTAGCTCTTAAGGCAGCCTATAATCATCATGAAATATAATAAATAACAAAGGTAGATATGACATCTTCAAGGGTAGCCCATACAGAGTGCAATGCAGTAGTCAAGACAAGTAACTACGACATGGATGACTGTTGCCATGTTAGGTCGACTCAGAAAAAGTTGTAGCTGATTGATTAAGTGGAGTTGGGCAAAGACAACCCTTTGATAGATAATTCAGGGACAGTGGATAGTGAAAGAGTAGTCCCAGAGTACAAATTTGACTTTTCAAGAGGATCACAATACCTTCCAAAACAGGGTGAATCCTATTTCCTGAGTCTGCCTTTCTATTGTCAATGGCACCTTTAACTTGTCAGGACTTAACTTTAGCTTGTTCAACCTCCACCATCCCTTAAGGAATTCAAAAAGCATTTGAGGTATTGACTGCTCCTCTGGTTTTATGGAACAACTAGTATGACATGAGTTGAGTGGGAAATGTGCACAAACAGTCTGCATTCACATGAAGGAGTAACTACAAACTACTAGCATGAGCAAGATATCTACCAACATGCAAATGCCTTCAATAAGCATGAAGATTGTGCAGCCATGGTCATTGCTAGTTGAGTAATATTCGTATTGGCCTGCCAGTTCTCTCCCTGGTAACTATAGGTACACCCTTGGTGATGAAGAAAACTGATGTGGGGCTACACACCTTAGTAGACAAAAGTGCAAAGTCTGCCACCAGTTCCCAGTGTCCAACATTAATTGGAGACTATCCACATTGTCCAGGCTATGAATGAACTCATTTCTTGATATTGTTGATTTGGTCACATTTTCATGGTGTTTATTGAATGTTCAACTGGTAGCTCACATTTATCGAAACACATATACATTTCTCTAGAGATGTGAAGGGTGGTGTGTAAAACACCCCACCCCCTGTCAAAACTGTTGGAAAAACTCAAATTGTAGATTATGCCAAGAATATGCCAGTGATAGTATATTTGGGACCATTCAATCCTATACTTAGTTGGTGATTAGAAAGGAATGAAGAGTTTTTAATTGTATGAGTTATTTCTTGGCTTGACTGTAATCTTATTCCTTGAAAGGTGAACAACCTTATTTTCACGGAGGGTCACATTTTCTCTGTGGTAATCTCTTGGAGACTTCATGCTGGCCATGGATGGGGCTTGAGTAATACCATATCTTCCTTTCTCTCTCTTCCCCTCCCCCCCCCCAAAAAAAAAGATTGAGAAAGGGAGAGGGAGAAAAAGAAAGTAGAGCTGTAACATCATGCTCTGTGTTGGGGCCGCTGAAATTTTTCATCTGTCTCTTGTACAAAAGCAAATCATAGAATCATAGAATAACTGGATTAGAAGGGACCTATAAGACCATGGAGTCCAACCACTCCTTTCAGTGTAGGAAATCCTCACCTGTCTCATCCTCATCTGCAGGGATGAAGAACTGCAAAATTATTCTCCTCACCTACAAAGAGGGTAAATATATTTAGGTGCTCTCCACACTGGAGAGAACAATTTTGGTGCAAACTATGCAGTTATGCACTTGCACAAAACTTCAGTATCTGCTACTTTGTTGCAGGGACTTTAAAGATTAGAAGCATCCGAATGGAACTATCTGAACTATCCACCATTCATATCTTACAGGATTTAAAAATGCCTCATTGAGCCATCTTCCTGTGTGAAGGCAACCTGAATTGATGGGAATGAGGAGTTTAGTAGTAAGTATTCTTCACATGCCTACTTGCCTCCGTGTGTGTGTGTGTGTGTGTGTGTGTGTGTGTGTGTGAACATAGTGCCCATAGAGTACATGCACGTTGTAAAGAAACTTACCCTCAAGCTGTTGAAAGTCCTCCTATTCTAGCATTTTCTCTGATTTAATTATGGCATTTGTAGAACAACCAGAAAATCCATGTGGATGAAGGGTGGTTTGGAAATGTTTGAAACATACAACAGAAGTATGATTCCTTGATCTGGTAAAGGTGATTTGAATGGAAGAGATATGATTTAGAAATATCTGCGTAGCAAACAGCTGCTGCTTGATATTCAGCTCACATGCTCGTTGACAAAGCTTATCTGGGGCGGCTTGTTTTAGGATCTTTTCCCTGTTCCACATGGACAGAGGGGTGGAATATTTTAGCCAGATTTTTTTTTTACAACATTGCACCTTTCTGCAGTTTCTTTCTCATTACATTTCTCACTTGCGACTTGCTGAGCTCTAAAACACTGTCAAGTGTCAGTTGTCAAATAATGTCAACTGTCAGGTACCAAAATCAAATATTGAAGTCAAATGTGAGATACTGACATCAAATACCATCTGATGTTTTTTCAAAAAATGTTCCCATGTCTGGGAGCTTTTTTTTTCTTGCCTGAAAATGGTTTGTCTAAATCATTTTGCAGCAAATAGAAGCTCATTATTTTGGTACACGATTGCAAATTTCTCAAAATACGGATTGAACAGTAATGGAGAAAAATACCTATGGTTTCAAATTCACAAAACACCATTCAGATACTAATTTGCTATGAAGTCGTCTCAATCTAGTTAGCAAAATAATATTTGTTGCCATGCATAATGGTCAAAGGAGTTTATCTTGCTGCAGAAGAAATTGGGGGGAAATGCACTAATATGGGATCATCATCATCATCATCGGACTGCAGAGTTGAAAGGGACCCTATGGCTCATCATGTCCAGCCCCTGACAAGGAGGCACAGTGGGGAATTGAACTCCCAACCTTTGGCTTCACAGCCAGAGACCTAAACCACTGAGCTATCCAGAATAGGAATAGTCTCACAGTTAATCCTGGTTTCCAGTAATGAATAAGAAATAGTATCATGTATAACAGATCTGGCGTATCATCCTAGGTTATTTACAAATGTCATTCTTTGTTAGTTATATTTATATCCTGGCATGAACACAACGGAAAGTGCATGGCCTTCCCACTTTATCTCCACAACAAACCTGTGACAGAGGTCAAAGTGAGAGAAAATGACTCGCCCAAGGTCACCAAATGAATTTCATGACTCAGTGGGGAACTGAACGTGGACCTCCTAACTCCCAATCTGACATCTACATTGTGAACTCAGTGTCCCTGTTTATAGGATCAATTCAACCACAAACTCATCGCACAGCCTTAGGTAGTACCCCATGTCTTGCTGCAGCCTGTCCCTTACCACCAGACCACCAAGCCACTCTGAACATGACCAATCTCACTTAAGTTTGGAAACTAAGCAGAGAGGGGCCTGATTAGTGCTTAGATGGGAGACCAGCAGGAAACAACCAGGAATTTCAAAGAGCAAAAAAGACTTCTGCTTGCTACCCTGGACAGCATTTGCTGCCATGCAGAGTTGACCATATTGGGCTACACTGCCCTATGCTCCTGTGTACCTGTGCTCCTGTTCAGGGAAGGCATTGTCTATTGGGCACCTGCCATGACCCACAAACCCAGAGTCTTCTATCCTTAATCGTGTTCTTCTTCCTATCTGCCTGTTGACATGCTCCCTTCAAGCATGTGATTAGTGACAAAAATCTAGGAAAATCTGCCCTCCATTCACCTTCTCTTCTCTTCACATGTAGGATGAGGTAGTGAATAGTTCCAAGGGAGGAGACAAGTGAATGGGTAGGGGTGACTGGCAAGAGTGGAGAAGTGGACAATTTATCACTCTTAGCATCCCACCATCACCATCTGAGGTAGCCATCTCACTCAGCCTCAGGATAAGTATAGCCATAGCTTTCTGTGACTAGGGTGGTAGGAGGGGCCAGCATAGTATACAACAGGGGCAGGGAACTTTTCAGTCTCCTGATGCTTGGATTTACAGCTCCCACCAATCACATGCAGCATGGCCAAGAGGAGGGCATTCTGAGAGTTACAGTCCAGAACACCTGTATGGCCAAATGTTCCCCACATCTGGTTGTACAACAATGGAAATGGGGTCAGTGGTTTAGGCCCACTTCCTCCTCCTTCTATACTTTCTATGTGTAGAGAACAAGGGAAGAAAACTGATTAATGTATAGGTGTCAACACACCTTTGGTCTACTCATACATATGAGTGATACTGTGAAGAAAGAGCCATGTTTCATTCATGAAGCTCTGACAGATCTGGATTAAGTATATTCTGTCATTAGTACCCAGGATAGGGCTGTTAATTGTCTTATTGAATAATTCCCAACTTCTTTCCTTAGTCACAATCACTGCTACATTAAAGATGGGAACATCCTATTGCATCACGTTGTGTCTTTCCTTGTCAGCATAATAAGTATTCCCACAGCATAGTTTCAAAAGCTACATTTTCAAATTCCCACAACTGTCCCACGCAACTAAGTCTCTCATTGCCAGAGCCAGATTCTCCCCCATCTCCTGGAAATTGAACTAAAACTTTCTCTCTGTCTTTTAATTTATTTATTTTTTGCAATGCTAATGCCCTCCTTGGTTGGAGACACCCTGTAATTGTGTGTAGTAGACATGCCTCTACACACCTTCTTTAATTAGCAGTTAAGTAAACCATGTGAAGTGTTGATCATTAGCCAACTTGTCTGACAGTTTTTGTGCCTCTTTGGTATTTTCCTGTCTGGTAATGTATTATCAACACACAAAGGAAAACAAGGTGACAGAAGGAGCATTTTATTTAGGAGCTAGGACCATGATAGCCAATCTGGTGAAGAGAATACAGTGAAAGAGTAGAAATCAGGAGACCTGGGTTCAAATCCCCACTTGGCTGAACCCCAGTAGGGTGATGGCACTGGTAAAACTACTCCTTAAATATCTCACAAACCATGAAAACTCTACTGGGGCAGATGCAATTTGATGACACATGACAATAAAGAGGACATGAGCTTTGAAGTAGGAAGTCCTTTGCTCAAAGTCTACCTCAGGCCTTAACAGAGGCATTCTGGCATTTTCTTGGCTGAAGTTTTCCAGCTGCAATGTTGGAGTGATCTTTATAGCTGGATCCTAAACCTTAAAAAAGGGAGAGTGCTTCAGGGCTGATTGTGAGTGGTTGTTGCTCCAGGAGCTTCTCTCATGTCCCATAATTTTCAAATTTGCTTTCTTTGTTTTGTGACTGGTCTTCATACCATAAGCATGTTCTTCATTTGCATGTCTGATTTCTCAGACACAGACTGCCTCAATCATGTCTCCTGAACACTGAAACAATTTCAACTCCAACAACAGATTTTTGGTAACATACAGTTCAGGGCTTAGTAAAAAAACAAAAATTACATACTATGTTTATGTAAACTTCTAATACCACCACCACAGAACTGCAGAGCTGGAAGGGACCCTATGGATCACCAAGTCCACTCCTGTCAAGGAGTCACAGTGGGGAATCAAACGCTCAACTTCTGTCTCCTCAGCCAGAAGCCTATATCACTGAACTATCCCGCAGTTATAAAGGAAATCATGTTACTCATGTCCATGCTACTGAAATGAATGCTAAGAATACATGGAACATCCTAATACATATGGAAACCTGTTCAACAAAATGATACGTTTAATATCCTTTTCTATTTTTATAAAAGGAGACTATTTCAGATTTATTTAGGATGTCATTACATAAGTGAATAATCTCTTATTTTCTCCCACCAGTACATAAAATGCAGGTTGTGTTTGCGAACTCATCAACTTCTGTCCTGGGAGATAAAGCTTCTTATTCTGTCTGTGTGTGGTCAGCCAAGCCAAGCCTACCTCTTCCATGGATTATTCGTGGGTAACAACAGGACCTCTTAGGTGGCCTATTAAAACAAGAGTAGTAGCACCATCCCTCATAGGGCTCTTGGGAAGGAAATAATAAAGTGCATTACAAAATAAATGGGCATGTATTCATGAGAATTGGAACCCTACTTCCTGCTCTTTGCCTATTTGTACTTCTACTCCTTTCTGAAAGGAATGGCACAGCTGAGGTTATAAATAAAGCATATACAATTTGAGCTCACTTATGCAATAGAAGCGTATTTTCATGTTTCATTGATTTGCATTATTTGAAACAACTTGTATTCATGGAATACAAATGAGACTACAAGATGAAGCAGAGTATTGCAAAGGAATGTGGATGGACAATTTTCACTTGAAATGAAATAATCTGTTCGGTAAGAAGGCAGTTTCTGGCTAGTGGTAGGTGACAGAGAAACTAAGGAAAGCCACAACATATTTTAGTTTGCCTCACTCTTCTTTGGACAGGTGAATGGATGGATTGATGTTTTGGTCTATGTCACTTTTTGGACTTAATGAGACATTTCTGTCTCATTTCTGCATCGATTAAGGAGAAAGGTGGGGTAAAAATATTTTAAATAAATTAATATTAAATAAATACATTTTTAAAAATCTGCAAGAAAATGTGCATTTAAATAGATATCTTAAAATATGCTTCCTTTCAACATGTCCATTTCTGAAAGTACTTTTTTCTTGAATTACATTTTAAAATGTGGTGCCATGCTTTTCCTGGGACAATGGCTTTGTCACAACATTTGGAATATTAAAAGGCCAGTACACAATTATGTTCTGCTCTACAAAATTACTCCAAGAAGCAAGGATCCAGAGTCTGAAAAACTTACTTTTTTGGACTGCTGCTCTCAAAAATCTGCCAGCCTCCAGTCTGATGGCCATACTGGCTATGGGATCCTTGGAGCTGTGGCCTCCCAAAACTAACTTTTCCTACCTGCAGGTCTGCTTGTATGAGAAACCATAAAAATCTATTTTCTCAAGCATTCCAGTGCTAGAGACCTAATGCCAGGCTAGTGGTTCTGAAGATTATCATAAGAATGTCAATTTGCCTGCAGTATGCTCTATGTGTTTATATTTGTAAACAAAACATGCAGTACAAGGACACTCTAACCCTCCGTGTTCTCTTATTCAAAGGAAATTAAACCTTATACTGTCACCCTGCTGGGGGAGGGGACCTCCAATTTTCATTGTAGCTCAAGGATGAGCAAACAGTGGCTCTCTAGAGAGCTCCATAATCCCTCAATGGCAAAGGCAGCTTCTAGAGGGCCAATAACCTCTGGAGGGCCACCAGTTGTCCACCTTGGTTATCATGCGATTCTATGGATGTCTGTTCTGAAATAAATGCCACTACATTAGAGGGACATGATTCCGGCAGAAACAAAAAGAAAACAAGAACAAAGTTGTTGCGGTACCTTTGGGACTGATCAGTTTAGTCTCAGAAATGAGTGTGTTAATCTTAAAGGTGACACAACACTGGTTTTTGTTATTGTCGTTGCTGAAGCAGACTTTTCTGTTTGGAAATCAGGTTTAGAGGAATCCTGTCCTTAATGACTGATCAAAGCAAGTTAATTTGCAGGGCTGGCCCTACCGTGAGGTAGAGTGAGGCAGCTGTGTCAGGCAGAGTCGGGATGCCATGAAAAGCAGCAAATGTTTGGACATTTGTTATTTCTGTAGTTTTACTGCCCATGAGTGGGAAAGGTGATAATGGGTTTTTTGCCCCATATTTCAAAATAATGTAGCTTCCTTTGGTTATTATGCACCTTTACTTGGCCAGGGCTGGCGTTTACTTTTCTGCCTTGGTCAGCAAAGCATTGCGGCATGGCCCTGCTTATTATCAAACTCTGGGAGATGAAAGAACCTCCTGTTGTGATACACACAACCCAGCTGTTAAGGATTTTCACCTTCTAATGATGGGTTACTTATAATATCTGTGTCTGCCTCCAGACTTTTAAGAGCTAAAGTCAGCCTTCAAAGCCCTCTGTCTGAATCACAGAACCCGACAGTTTCCCTAGCTTCTTCCTCATTTGATTATTTAATAAACTAAAGTCCTTCCTGTCATATTTGTGAAGCAGTTTGCAGATTCGGGCAAGTTATTATAAAAGCTTGCAGGCCAAATCCAATCCTCACCCACCCTTAACAAAAAAGGCAGAGGATTATACAACCGCTGACTTCTTTGCTACATTTCTGAAAGCTTCACTTCTCTCTCTCGCTCTCTTCTTTTCTGTTCAATCCACAGACAAGCAGGAAGAGCCTGCCATTCACCAGTCACTCCTCACTTTGAAGGATGGCATTCTGAAAAAGAGACAGCACGTTTTTGTGCTCTCCGATTACGTGTTGTGTCAGGCAGTGGGATGTGATCAGATACAGAATAATGCCTGCCTTGTCTAGTGAGACAAATGTAACTGCTTGGATGCTATTACTAGCCTCCCAAACTAATGATGAATATTGATTTTGCTCCTTTGGTACTTGCATGCAACAGTTAGAAGTGGATGAAAAATATCGGACAAAGTAGGTTTGCTTGGGAAAGTAAGATCAGGGTTTCCTTCCACTAAAAAAAGCAACTATGCTTTCTAGACTTGTTATCTAAAAAGGAAGGAACAAAACTGTCAGAACTGGTTACCTCCTCTCCAATTCTGGATGTAATCTGACATTTAATGAAGAAGCTTTTATTCACATATGTGAACAAATCAGCTACTAGATCCAGGGATCAGTGCTAGACAGCTGTGTGTGTGTAGCAGAAGGCATCACTTTCCACAGAATCAATGGCTAGTTTTCATAAGAAATTATGAATAAAGAGCATGATGATTGCAAACTTGTAGGGAGTGCATCGGCATGTTAGAAAAGCCAGTGGATGGATAATCACATGAGGAGGCGACCCATCTCTCTGTGATGAGACTACTGTTAGAAAGGCCTATCATTTGTTTATTATTTGCACATCTAACTCACTTTCCCTTCAGTGAGGTCAAGGCAATGTACATGTTTGTCTTCCTCCACTGGTTATCTTCACAATGACCCTGTGAAGTAAGCTAGATGAGGAACTGGAGGCAGCCCAAGGCTTCCTCATGAGGTTTCTTTATTAGTCCCCCAAAAATGTTCTCCAGAACTGGTTGGCCTATAATGGTATCATCTCAGTTTGAAGTCATGTTTGAGTGGGGATTAGACCTGGATCTCTATCTAGTTCAGCACTCTAACCACAGCACCACACCAGCTCCCTATGATCATCATGATAAAGCCACTAATTATTTAATCAACAAAAGTCATCTTACATAGCTAGACAAGCATAATGCTAACAGTGTAACTTTTGGAGGCAAATGGCCTCAACGCAAAATATCTCCATAGGTTTGGACTGGAGAGAGAGATATCTGTTTTGCATCTCAATACACAACAGGTGATGTCTATGGTGATTTCTTAAATTGAGGCAATTATCCAAAAGTTGCACTGCTAACATTATGCTGGTGTAACTACACAAGAGCATTTGAGCTAGTGTATCTTTTGGATGGTACAAATGGCACATACAAGAATGTATTAGGCACATTCTAGGCTATTTCTACTATGACTGACATTTCAGACTTGTCTGATAGGCCTGCAACTCTAGCAGTGTGATTTGAAGGCTGGAGTAGAGAGCACCAATATAATCCAATTACTCTGATCAGAACAAGCAAGATCATTTCCAGTCACCTCCTAACTTATATTCAATCAGTGTCAACCCAGTTTACAGCCAGGCCTTTCTAACTCAGTTTATGTTTCCTGCTTCAGTTCCTTTGCTGCAGTTCCATTTGGTCTGCAGAAGCAATGACAATGAAACAAAACAGAGAAGTATCCAAGTCTTAGCTGAAGCAGAGATTATTATCAGTAAATAAAGCTTGCTGAAATATTCTATGGAACCAGGATTAGGAAACATGTGGCCAGATGTTCTTGGATTATAAATCCCACCGTCTCTCATTAATAGTTATACTGGTTGGGGCTGAAGGGAGTCATAGTCCAACCACATCTGGAAGGTGGCATGTTCCTCATCTCTGCTATAGAAGAAAAAAAATGCAAGCAGCACCAGACCTACCACCAACCCAAGGTTCTTCCTTAAGCACTACATGGGTTTTCCCTTTTACCCCCTTAAATTAGCATGTCACTTCTACTTGTGATAGAGGACCCTCTCCCATTGCAAGTGTTGAAGTAGGGGTCAGTTGTCAGTTCAGATAGACTCTTCGCATGGAAAGGGAAAAAAATATACAACAAAATTATTTGGGTTGGCCTTGGTCTCCAGAGTGTAAACTTCTGGGTCTTCCAGGAAGTCACAATCAGAGTAGGCTCACTTGAACCAATGGAACATATAGAGTTGACTCACCAAATCTCCAATGATTCAACAGGCCTATTCTAGTGCAACCTACCATACTAAGCAACAGGATTTCAGACAGCTGAGGTAAGTGAGCACATGATTGCAGCTTTAATCAAGTAATATGAGAGTTTATATTAATAACCTTTTATTTGAGAATTACATCTTCCAAGGCCAGACATTACTATATATGGAGGTTTCAAGACATTAATATGTATGGGGTTTCCAAGCTTGCTGTTTAGCTTTATCAAATACACATAATTTAGCTATTTAGCTTTACCAAATATACATAATTGTCATTGGCAAGATTGAAGTGATCAGGCTGATAGACAAGCACATGACTTAGGGATGGTATAGAGGAGTCAACATACATTGTTAATGCCGATATTCTCTAATGCACTTTACAAGACCATTTTATTTGTCTGTCCACTTGCCTGCCTTTCTGTCCATGTAGTATCCAAATAGCTAGCTAACAAAAACCATAAAGTCTTGTTGCACTGTGAAGATTTAAAAGTTTTACTTGGCCTTAGATTATATGGGCTGCAGCCCCCTTCATCAGACAGAGAATTCTAAGAATTGTAGTCTAAAAAGTAACTTGACCAGAGCCTCTGCCATACCTTAGATGTCGCTACTGAAAAGCCCCTCTCTTTGGTCCCACCACACACACTTGTGCTGGTTGAGGAAACAAGGAGGAGGGCTTCCAGACATGAGTATAGGTTATGTGCTGTTCATTTTTCTCCAGCAGCATGGTATTTCTGCTTATCTTACTTTGAACTCCTGTCTTGTATATGAGAGCCATCTCCCCTGAATTGCTGTCATGCCCATACTGTCTTCTTTATGCTGCTGATCAGACAGGAAAGAGGACAAGGCACACACTGCCTGATTTTTTGTTTTGCTTTGGTTCCCAAAGCACACCCTCACCTACAAATGAGCAAACATTTTCTGTGAGTGGCTACGTATAAAAGCTCTCATCTCAATGTGGAGTCTGCTGTCACAAGTAACTGTCAGGACTTTGGCCATGAAGGAACCATGCAACCTTAGTGCATGCAGGATCGGCCCCATCCCTCTGGGGAGAACTGCTCTAGAGGTTGCAGGACTGGGCCCTTTCCCTGCAGCTGTTGCCCAGCTCCTCAGGAATGCCACCTACGGAATCTGAGGACTGGGCTATATGAGAACAGGCTTTCCCTACAGACCTTTGCCTCAGCAACGAAGGTCTCCGGCTGTGCTGTTATTCCTGCCTCGCCTGCCAACCTCGTTGTTCCTGCCGTGTCTGCTTACCCAGTCATTCCTGCCTTGCCTCTCCTTGTGTCCCTGGACTCTGCTGCCCTGATACTGTTCCTCCTGACTTTGACTGTCTGACCACGATTTGTGTCATCCTTCTACTTTGCTGCTGTTTGGACTCCAAACCTTAGCTAGTTCGTCTCTGCTTGGGTTGTGGAGTTGTTTCTAACTTGTTCCTGTGGTCTTGCTCTGGACTGGGTCCTGGTGCCTTTTCTACTGAACCCTGACAGTAACAGGCAAGAATCTTCAGCTGAAGCTTCCTTGTGTCTCTTATATGTATCTTATATGGCAAAAGAGTTCCTCCTCTGCCATTTGACAGAAGAAATGTTGTCATGTGGAAAAGGAAGCCTCTTTGACATTATGGTTCTGGAACAAAGGTTGGCAGGAATAAAATAAAATAAATGTTCACCATAATATGGTACTCAATATGGCTGGCAATATTTGTGAGGTAGACTTTGTCATATATATATATCCACTGTAAATCCAGAGGTTTTATTAGGAAAGCTTCCCACCAAAATGGAAAACAATTAGGAGATAAACCCAAGCCTTGTAGAATTAAAAGGAAGAAACGTCCGGTGGAGCAAAAAAGAAAAACCCAAAGATGGCCAATCTTTTTGCAAATGGCCCCATGAGAACTGAGCATGCTCACTAGCTACGGGGTAATGGGAAGGCAATAAACTATCCTGAAAGCAGGTACAGTGTTTTTCAGGTTTCACTGGTATCTTATACAAGTCAACTGTATTAGATATTAGAAACACAGTGCAGAGACTACCTACCCAGGGCCACCCACCCATTGCTCTTGTTGCTGCTGCTGTTCAGTATGTCATAATAAATTGTGGGTACTGAAGCTTGCAGCCAGCCCTGGTAAATTGGGAGATTATGTTTAGAATATTATTGTAGCTGGTGCAGTGCAGAAGTAGGAATAACTGTGACTGGCCAAACAATTATTGTCAGCAGGAAGAAGATTAATTTCATTTATGCTCTTTGTCATGTCTCACTGGCTTCCTGTCCTTTTTTTTCTTCTTTTCTTTTCCCTTTTTGGCCTGTTATCTCCAGTGAGCTGCTGCTGTCACTCTCAATTCACTTGCTGCTCAGTTAAGTGTTATCTCAGGGATCTATCTATGCATCTTCTCAATATGACATCCCATCCCTCCATCCCCACCTCTTCCAGCATAGCTGTGATCACAAATGTTAAACTATGAAAGAAGGGCAACATTAAAATGGGTGTGTTAAGTATGTAGACAATTTCATACATAAATAAAACATTCCACAGAGAAGGACAATGTCTGCTTACAAATGGAACTTTTCACAGTGTCTCTCAATAATAATGATGTGCTGTTAAGTCAGCTCCACCTTATGGTGACCTTCTCGGGGTTTTCTAGTTATAAAGTACTCAGAAGTGGTTTACCAGTCCTTTTTATAGATCTGTTTATTTACCTATTTATTTTAAATATTTTCCTCAGATTTTTTTAACCCAAAACGCTACAGGGCAGCTTACTAAAGGGCAATGCAAATAACACTCAAGGCTATAAACAATCAGCATCAGAATAAAATAATTAAAATTAAAATAAAGTAGATCACTAAAGATGGCAACAGCAGTATGCAAAATGGTGAATGCAATTAAACTGGAAGGAATAGTTTATCTGTCTCAGTTGCAAAAGCCAATCTGAATAAATGATCCTTGAATCTCTTCTTGAAGGTCAAGCATGAGAGGACTACCTTTTAACCTGTGACCAATCTTTCTGTAGCATTGGTACTGGGCACCATAAAGGTTTATCCATATACCACTTTTTAACCTTTAATCATTCTTTCTGTAGCATTGGTACTGGGCACCATACATTTGTGTGTTTATCTGTATACCACATTTCATATGGAAGGTTCTCAAAAGCTGTTTGCAAAAGTACAATCAGATTTACAGGCATGTCACTTTGCCATCATGATGACAGAGCTCCCAGAAAGAATATACATTGGAGAAGATATCTTCTGACTGTTGTTATAGAGTTAGCCTAAGAGAATCCCTGATGCAAGAAAAATGAGCCTCTTCGGTAAGCAGCCAGTCCTTAGTATGTGTTTTTAATTGTCTGTGGGTGTGTGGGTATGTGGACGAACATTGTTTTGGGACCACTGTTCTGAGATATACAAGTCCCAGCTTTGTTGTTGTCCGTAGCTTAGTGTGCAGATCAGAGAGGCATGAAGACTGGACACCCTTGATCCAAGATAAAGGGCTTTCTTGTTATAAGCTCATCCCAACATGGGAACACTTAACAAATCAAAGTATCAAAATATAACTGAAATCAGAATGCACTTCTAAAGTAAGTAGCAACATAGAAGGGGTGTGTTGCAACCTTTGTTTTACAATGAGAAATGGCACCGTGACTTTTAGGCATCATTGCACCATACATTTGCCTTCAATAGATAATTGCAGATAACATGTCATGGCTGCATGAAGACACTCAGGAGAATGTAACCTATCTTGCCCCCTTTTTCCTAGTCGTCTTAAAAGCTTTAGTTTGTTAGTTCTTTAGCTACCTAAGGGTACATACAGTCTAAGAATAGATATGCTTTGGTTCTTTAAAAGAAATCAAGCAAAGTAACTGGCTCAGGTAAAGTCATCGGAATAAGTGAGTAATGTAAACTTAATGACAGATGTTTAAACAACATAAATCCACATGTGTTCATTTTCTAACTCTTTTCTAAAGTTAGCCCACAGTTGTACTAACTACCGGTATATGCATCAGGTCCTCTGTGCAACTAAATAGGGCTAGCTAACTTGGATGACACTCGGTTTGCATCCACTCAAGGGAGTCCTCAGAGGAGTGTCCAGTTCACAGATCTTAAAAAGGTAGAGCAGAGGGCTGGCTTGGAGTTACCCAGCAACAGCTAGCACATGGAAAGCAAACGGAGCAGGTACAGGGCTGACTTGGTCACCATTTTCTGCGTTATGGTGACGTATTACATTTCTATTTATTTATTTTTTGTCACTAGAATATACTGAGTAGTTGTATCTGTGTAAGTGCAATGACACAACTCAGAGTGGTGCATAATTGTTAGTAAATGAGTTCCTTAAGAAATTGCTAGATGTGTGTCAAGTCACCCAACTGGCATACCAATAGGAAATCAATCAGGGACTCACTAATTAATAGCTATTCACTGCTCCAAGTCACACCATTGCACTTATGCAGGCATAAATATTCAACTGGATTCTGGCCTGCAATTATTTCTATATTTTCACTACTCATGCAGATCTGTGTCCTCTTTTGTCTTCCATTTTGGGAATGTATTAATTCTTCTTTGGCAATGCGTGAGAGGCCATGCTACAAGATAACCATGACTGAATGACAATCATTTAGCGCATCCAGAAATGTTTCCTTTTAACAACTGAAACATTGACCAAATTTATGCTTGCATAAGTGAAATGGTGTAAGTCTTGGTGGTCTTGGTGGCAAATTGTTGCTTATTAATGAGATGTAAGTTGTGTTCCTGGACATGTGCTCGATCACGCAATCCTGTGTGTGATGAGGAACATAGCTAGTACCTTGTTAATAAGTGGCAGTTTGCCATTGCAACTTACATCATTTCATTAAAGAAATGTAAATCACTAGTATTCTGGCCATATATTTATAAAGGCAGCGGGTATAATCTTTTATTGATGTTTTTTTCTTATTTTGTTCCCCTCCCCCTTTCATTCTGTATCTCATTTTTTGAGTTCAAAATGAGATAGGGAGGTCCTTGCTAGAACTGACGTATCTTGCAAAATTCACTGATTAATTTGAGCACATCCAACAGGAGATCAGCGCCTTTTTCCATATAATATATCAAAATCCAAAGAATATTCTCACAGGATTGCTGAAAGGTAAGTGGAATAGACAAACATAATATTTCCGAATAGGAAAAAAAAATTAAAGTGTTACAGAGACTGAACACAAGGCTGACAAGAAAGGCCTCTTGTAATTACACATTTGATAATGGACACTAAATTAATCACACTGCAGTACTTACTAGATAAGCATTTGATTGTCAGTGCAATTTGTATATATAGTGCCTACAAGAGTCATTGCAACCAGAGTAGGGCTCCCTCTGTGTAAAACTGATCCTGTGCTGATATATGACCAATGCAGAAAGATCCATGTGAGCAAAACTAATACTTCTGCACTTCTTTTATAGTGCACAGTTCAGGTTTTTGTTTTTTTACTTCTGAAAACTTTGTTGGTGCCATTCATGTCGTTATCCCACACAGAAACCAACCACAATATTTTTGCTTCATCTCGCCCTCAACAGACCATCTTTGTCTGACAGCCTTGAAACTAGCTAGCAGGACTCATTGCTTTCCAGGGGTTTCCCACAAAATGTCTATTCATTTGTTTGCCTTTCCTTCACTTGCCATCAACAACATCATTGTTGAGTTGAAGGCTGCTTAAGCTGAGACCGAGTTTTTCATCTCTATCTTGGTTTAAGCACAGAGAGGCCTCTAATGTTCAGGTTGTGACCGTTTGAGACCCAATTCATTTCATTCTGGCTTGGGCAGTTCACTAAATGTGCCATCTTCTTTACTTTTGTCCAGGAAAAAATAATTCCTTTCACACTCTGAGAGATAATGTTGGAAAAAATTGCAGTTTTACATGGCAGCTCCCAGAATACCCAGTGGGCACAGAAAAGTGAGTTTTCCAACCTCTGGAAACTCATTCTCCATTAACTGTAGCTTATGGTGCAGCCATCAGAGCACCATTTACTTCAGAGCCACTACCATGACAATTACTTCAGGTATGGAGTATGTCCTGTCTTTTGTGTTCCTCATACAGTTTCTCTGACAACTTCATCCCAGAGAGATGGCAAGTTCACTAAGGCCTGGCCTGCAGTATCTTACTTGCTCATCCCCACATAGTATTTCATTTCATGCACACTGGAAGCATGGAAGAACTGAAGGTCATGTATCAGTTATAGTGGGCCTTGGATCAAGGGCCAAGCAGGTTGAGTGGTGCCACCGAGGCTTTGCTGAAAGGAGGAAACTACAGTCTGTGCTAGCAGGGGGTAGGAGTGCACACAGAGATAAAGGAAGAGAAAATGATGTCCTATACTGAGGAACCCTGTTGATCCTTCTATCCCAGTGTTGCCAGCTCACATTGGCAGTGACTCTCCAATGTCTCTAGCAGGATTCTTTTCTACTCCTACTTGGAAATCCCTAGTATTGTCTGGTGGTCTCTTGTCACAGTATGGCTGGAACCTGACATCTGACAAGATCAGGTATGTTAAGAATGTTTTTATGATATGATGGCGTGGTTGCATCCTGACTTGTCTCATCTTTACACACTAAACAAGAAAACATTGACCCTTTTCTCTTTGCTGAAAGGAGGCAAGGCTTTTTGAGATCCAGAAAGTCAGGTGATGTAGGGAAGCCATTCTAGAACTACAGATGTCAAGCTAAACAACTTCCTTGGTACCTCTTTGCTTTGGCCCTTCCTCTCTACTTCCTCTGGCTTTCAGCCTATCTCTCTTCGGTCTCTTTCTCTGCCTAACCCTGACCTGTAAGACTGAGCCCAGCTTGGACTGAATACTTGGCATTCAGTTTGTAGCAGTGGCCTGTAAAGGCTTAGTTTGGAATGAATAAAACTGGCTGTTCCTCTTACCCTGCCTCACTCTTTTCATCTAGAAGTGGCAAGGCTTGAGAGAGGTCTCCACAGGCCTCTGTGGATGGGAATAGGTCCACAGGCCAGAGATTCATTCTTCTGTGGTTTAGCATGATGAGAACAAATTATATCAAGATTTAAGCTTTATCTCCTCTCTCTCTCCTCCACTCCTTTTCTTGCGCAACCACAAGGAGTTTAGATATATTTGGTTTTTATTTAAATACAACTTGTCATAACATCTGAGTGAACAGACTATGGTTTATCTTAATTATGGTTTCCTTGAAACAAGTCAACTGCAAAGCATGGCTTCCATTTGTATTGTTTCAAAGAAACGATGTAATTGACATCGGCTGCAATTTGTGAGATGAACTTGACAAAACACAAGCTACAGCTTCTGAACTCCTCCTGCACCATAAGAGAAGGAAGAGTACATGATTCTGAGGCGAACTGTGCTCCATTTGCATCATGCTAAATTAGTCAAGTACAGTGGTCCTGGGTAACCCAGGTGTTCTTGGACTGCACCTCCCAGAAACCGCAGCCAGCACAGCTGGTAGTGAAGGCTTCTGAGAATTGCAGTTCAAGAACACCAGTGTTACCCAAGGCTGGGAACCACTGGCCTAGTGTGATGCTCAAACAAGGCTGTGAATGTTCACTATGCAAACTATGGGACTCAACATAGGCTGTCACAAGGCATGAGACTTTTGGAAAGAAATAATTCCCAGTCACATAATTCAGCAGGAACCTTGCAGGCTAAATTATGGGACTGGAAGATGTCAAACAGCAGGAAGTAAAGCAACCCTTTTACTTCCATGCCTTTCCCATGCCATTCCTTCACATTTCTGAAAGGCACCCAGCTGCACCCTTGTGAGTCACAAGGATTCCTTGTGATGCACAGGGGTGCTGGGGGAATGAGTCCCTATGGAAGCTGCCTCCATAAAAAGTGTATGGAGGAAGCCTTTGTAGGGACTTGTTTCCCCTTTTACACTTGTGAGTCACAGGGAATCACTCAATTCACAAAGGGGCAGTAAGGGACTTTGCAGAGGCAGAAAGAAGTGGTGCAGAGCAGCACGGAGCTAAGAGGGCTGCTCTACCATCTGGCATTTGACATCTCCCAGTCCATAACTAAGCCAGGGGGGGTTCCTGTCAAATAATGGATTGGGAATTCCCCCCAAAAGTCCCATCCCTAGTTTTCACTTGCAAAACCACAGCCTTCTTGAGGCATGAAATGGGATGTTATGTGCTGTTGAGTCACGACCAGCTTACAGCATCCCTAACAGGCTCTTCAAGGGATGTGAAGAGTGTTTTTCCCCAATGCCCTCCCCCTGTCCAAATTTCCATGGCCAAGCAGGGATTTCAACCCAAGTCTCCTAAGTGCTTGTCTGTTACTGTATCCACCACATCATGTTGTCTCTTATAAAGTGAATTAATGTCTGGAAGTTGTGAATTCTTAATTCTGGGAAGTGATATCATCAAGAGATTGATATTATTACTAAACATTTTACCAGGAACAGAACTTCTTTCTGTGAAGCTGTCTCTTATTAAGTGGAAGGAAGGAAGGAAGGAAGGAAGGAAGGAAGGAAGGAAGGAAGGATTAAAAAGAAGAAAAGCCCTTGTTAAAATATTTACATTATTTGACAGTATAATATAATAAAAAGTGTGTACATTGTTTGCAACAAATTCCTGAATTTTTAGCGCTCTTTCCTTGATGGGTTATGGGACAACCTCACCTCTACTCTTTCGGCATTTATTGAAATTAATTTTAGATTTTATTCAAGGGTCACATATGAAAGTTGGAAATGATGACCAAGCAAGGATATATGTTTGAATTAAAGAAGGAAGGGTGTAGGAAAGAGGGTCTTCAAGGTTGTGGGAACAGCTGGTTGATAATCTGAGAGCATTTCCTTGCCAAAACTGTTGAACTGGCATTGTATGGTAGTTAAAGAGTATGTGCTGTAATTAATGAAATCTTCTCTCAGCTATGAATGCATTGCCAGCTTTTTTCAAGATGGTGACCTCCAGACATGGGGGATTATACTCGTATCTCCCATTATTCCCAGCTAACATGAACTTCACCAAATTATCACAAGCAAGCCACCAGTACACTAAGCCCTACATTCAATAGGACAATAATATTGCTCAGAAAAAAGGAATGACTACCAAATCGAAACCAATCCATTCTATTTATTTATTTATTTATTTTTAAAAGACCAGGAAGTTAATTTTACACAATGCTGAAGAAAACAGTGTGCTTTGTTTTCTAAAAGCATTCTAGTTTTCTATTGTTATATCAAGCACTTTTCAAGTATAAGCACTTTCTCAGAGGCTAGTTACTTTTTTGTCTCTTCAATGAGGAATGTTCTCTCCAAAGATATTTTTTCATTCATGAGGCAAAAAATAGCTGTTTTCTCTGATGAGTAGTTCTTACTCTTGAAAGACGTTATGTATAAAAATAGAATAGAATCCTTTTGAAAATAAGCTGTATTATTTTTTTCAGTACTTTGTGCTATTTACCTGTTTGGGAGAAACCCAATTGTTAAAGGGGCAACTATACTGGCAAGGGGAATCAGAGGGATTCAACTTTGCATCAGCTTGATTCACAGTCTCTTTTACAACTGAGTTTAGTTTAGGTCACCACACAAAGATTCAGAGTTGTTTTGGTGCTAGTATCCACACTGGCCCCTCAATCTGGTGCAGTTAAGTCCACACCCACTGCTCTTTTCCTTTGATACCATCTCCCTGCTGACCCCCAGGTTTCCTTTTATGGTCTACTGTCAAGCGGCTTGGTCTGTTTAAAGGGTTGCATGGTGGTAGGGGAAAAGGGACAGTTTCCCAAAGTTCTTCATAGACATACAAACATACACATGTACACACATACCATGGAAAACATTGTAGTCTGAGTTTATCGCTGTTGTTTCAATTTTATATCCATTTTTATCTTCTTCGGTTTTGTTTGCGCAAAGGTGATCTAGCGCTAAATGCAAGTAGCAGTGCTACAGTGTGTTATGCTTACTGTGCAGCATCCAGCTATGTCTGTCATTCCTGTTTACTAAATTGGAGCTGGGGAGGGAGGATACACTTCCTGCCACAAATGTTGAGAGGAGGGAGTGGAGATTTGGTTCCCCTCCTTTCTCAGCCCTACTCAGAACAGAAATGATTCTTCCTGCATGGCTAACTTGTTTTTCAGGGTGGGGTTTGCCCGTGATAGCACTGACGTAGGAGGGGCAATTTCCATTCTTACCGTGTCTGGGGAAGGAAGAGGCAAGCATTATGCTGCATGTGACATTTAAGGTACTCCCCCCTGGGCCTCTAATTTTATAAACAAAAAATGAAAATGTAATTAATTAAATTGTCAGAAAGCTGCTTCTGTGTAGTGCTATAGGCTAGGGCCCAAAGTAATGGATTCAAATTAGGAGATAGGAGATTTTGCCTAAATATTGGGAAGAACGTCATGACAGCAAGAGCTGTTTGACAGTGAAGTGGACTGCCTCAAAGGATCATGCACTTTCCTTCACTGGATGTTTTTAAACAGAGGTCATATGACTACCTGTTGGGCCTACAGTTCCCTGCTTCACCAGGGGCCAGACTCAATGGTGCTTAGGGTCTCTTCCAGCTCTACAACTCTATGATTCTATGAAAATGCAACTACAGCACATGCTGCACAGTAAGCATAGCAGATAGTTTGGCTTCGAGATCATGGCCCAGTTCAGATTTGATAAGTAAACATGGTTTAGAAAATATGGCATAGCAAAACTTGAGCTTGTGTGTTACCCTTCTCTTTCATTAACATAATTCATATTTAATATAGAAGTAATATAATTATTATATGCAATAATATATGTAGCATAATACAAATAGTAGAAGCAATAAAATATAATACAATTAATGTAATGGAATATAATTAATGTAATATAATTAATACAGTGGCTGGAATCTTGTTCATGCAGCTCGGTGTGCATAAGGCTGATTATGTCCTCAGCCATGGACTTTAATCTTTCATTAAAAGTTTCCCATGCTCTTCTCCCCGCCCTCCAAGTTCTGAGGCTCCCTGGGAATTCATTTTGACTTGGGGAAGCTTAGGTCAAAAGGAATCCTTAGGGAGCCTTGGAACCTAAGTGGGAAGGGGAATAGGAAACTTTTAATTAAAGTGTGAGGCTGAACTTTGCGCGTGCGGAGCTGCACGATTGCATTGTGTGTTCGAGCTGAATGATTTGCAAGTTCACCCATTACCCTAGAGCCAATTCTAAATTAATTTTCTGTATGCATGTGATAGCTTTTCTGTGAGTACTGGAGATGCAAAACAAGGAAGCTACTATGGCTTGTTGCCATTGTGTTTTTCTTTGGCCCCATCCTTTTTTGGATTTCAAAGAGCCATTTGCTTTCCTGCCAGGCCTTTTGTTTCTACACGAGGAAAAGGGGACAATGGGAAATCATCAACTTTTTGTATGCATGTTGCATTTTTTTCAGATGATATTATTATTGTGAAACCATCCAAACCAGAACGAGCAGTGGGATGAGACAAGATGGTTATTTTGTTTAGTATTTTTCTAAAATGCTATGAAGCGCATGACAGAGGTCACTGAAAAAGCATTTCTGCATAGCAGAGGCTTTGCAGGGATCAGGAGAAAGTGGCTGAAAATGTGATCTTCACCTGACTTGATCAATTTGCACAGCATGCATAGAGCCTATGGGTTGCACCAACATGGAGATATTCCTGCACAGGGTCTGACTGGTATGGTAAGCAGCCCACCAAGACTGCTGTTCTCATGTGGAAAGAGAGATCTTTTTGAGAACTGTGTCTCAAGAGGCTATATTCTTTCAGTCTCTTCTGAATATCCTAGGAAGCCTAACAAATTTTAATAAGATCTCTCTTCAGACTTTGTTTCCTCTCTGTGATTGGTTGGCACCTTAAGATAAGCATTCTTCCCCCAGGAAACATCCATGCTTCAGGACATTTGGTGATCACTTACCTAAAAAGGATTCTTCTACCCTGGCTATTTAATGTCATATAGTAAAATCTGGGAAAAGACTGTCACATATCTCTATACTAGGCTCCTGGTTTCCTGCTCCTAAGAAGGCTGCAGAATAATTGGCCCAAATACCTGGGATTCCTTCAGTCAACAATTCCATTCTCTCCCCTCTCCATTTTCTTTTAACATCTGGAAGCTTTGAAGTCTCTTGTTTACATTGGATTTTATCAGATGTTTCCAGTTTCCAGTTTCTTTTGTTTTTGGAAAAGAGTCCTCTCAGAAGCTACAGAGAGCTGCTGCCAGAAAGAACAATGCTAGTTTAGATGGACACATAGTCTGACCAAATAAGAGGTGGCTTTTTATATTCTTAGATCAATGACTGAGTTTCTCCTAGGAAAGAGATTCCAGAAAATGACAGCCACTACACTGGAATATCTTCTCCCAGCAACCACTCATCTAAACTTGAAAGAAATCTCTGGTCAGTCTATTTGAAGATGAAAGTTGGTCCTCTTTGACTCTGCTCAGTTCTTTCCCTTTTGTGCAGACTTTTGTCGGTAATGGAACCATATTCATGAAATGTTACCAGTCCCTTCTGGATCAGCAACTGCAACTAATCCAACAGAATGTCATCTTGTGTAGACATTGGACATCAGACAAAATCTTCTGACTGAATATGCAAGGATACAAAGAAAATTGCTGGATTTTCTTTAAACTACTGAGGAGGGTGGAAGGTATTGGAGTTTGCAAAGGGTACAGGAAATATAGGCAATCTCAGTTCAACCAAAACTCTAACCCTAACCATCCGCTGGAATTCCCATGGGATCAGAAAATAGACCAGGAAGTACTGAATGTTTGTTTGCTTGTTTAATCCTAATGTATGAAGATTAATTAAAATGTATCTGTAGCCTATAGTATCATTTTTAGTGACTATGTCACGATCCAGGAGTCTCAGCTTCTGAATCTTGGATGCAAGATTCAGAAGCTGAGGAACCACTAGTGGCAACAGAGGAGGCAACAGGAACAAACATCACTAAGGAACTAAGGACCCTGGTTCTGAAAGACCAGAGACCCTTGAACCTGAAATTTTCATATCTGAGAACCATTGAGACCTGACGAATATTGGTTTCTCAGAGCCCAGCCCCAGAAATGGGAAGTTGTCTGAGAATGTCATCATCCTTGCAACTAGTGCACCAATGCCAGCTGCATACCTCTAGTGATGTTTTGGAAAGACAAAGGGTGAGTGAAGTTGCACACTCCTTTCAGGTACCTTCAAGTCCTGTTCTGCTATTAAACAGAGTCATCAGAAGAAGGAACTATCTGCTTAAGGCTTTTCACTCTGTGGAAAGCAGTGGAGCCTCAAAGAAGTAGAATTGGGCAAGAGCAATAAAAGGCCTCAGCTGAGCTTTAGACTTCACTAAACCCAGATAGTTGCTTCCAGGTGGTGCCCTGTCTGGTCTTGCCATGGTGCCTTGTTGGCTTCTGCTACTGGCTACAACATGATATACTTCCCTAATCAGCAGGGAGAAAGCTGCAGTTAGGCCTGGAATATTCACATTTCTAGATCCTCTAGGCATCTCCACACGGGTTTCCTCCACCCAACCACATTTCCCAAAAGTTAAGAGAGATAAGAAGAAAGGAAATAAGGCCCTGCTTCATAACAGTGGGGATGGGGATGGGGTTAAGTGAGCACCAAAGTGAAGAGTGAGGAAGATGTGGTAAGAGAAGGAGATGTTGAGTACAAATGGAAAAACAAAAAGGGAGAAATCAAAATGGATCTGGAACATGATGGGAATTAAGACATTTCTTTTTAACCTTTGTGAAGCTGGGTATTTTTGCCAGTTGTTAAGATACCAGTGCTACCGGGAGCTAGCTACTGTACTGAGGGCAGTGTAGGGCCAATAAATTACAATTTATGGGTTCTTTCCCCCCCCCATCCTTTTTGCCATAATCTCTTTGACAAAGAAATCTTAATCCCAGAGTCACTAATTATGGTCTTTGCAATATCTGATTTATGAAATCGATGTTTCACTATTTGCAGGGAAATAGGATGTCTCATCAAAGATCAATTCTAGGTGTCGAAATAAGTCTGGCGTGTGATCTGCACAACAAAAAGTTGACACAGGTGATTAAGATTGCTTTTGGTGTTTGCAAATGTTCACAGTGCTATATGGCAACTAGCTATTATGACAAAGAAAGGTTATCTCCAATATCTGGAGGTGTGGCAAGCTGCTTGACAAAGCCAAGGTTGCTTCATGCTGAAATCCTGCGCCCCCTCCCCCATCTTTAGGGCAATCATATCAATTCCTGACACGAATGTATTGCCCTGATGTGACCCCTAAGATCCCAGCTTCAGCTTTGGTATGGTGTGACCCAATTTGTGGAGTTTTCTCTGATAATGATCTCCTTATACAGCTGCACTGAGCCCTGGCAGAAATTCAGAGGAACCTTCAGTGAAAACTTCCCTTAATCCAGATGAATAAGGGCTTTATGAAATAGCAGACAAGTGCCCATCTGTACAATGGGCTGCATTTTCATTCTCCCACAAAATCCTTTGCTTGTTTCCTGACATCTCCTTTCTTACAATCGCTTCCTCGCCTTGTATCCTTTCTGATAGACCAGTTCTTCTTCGCTTCTTCGCTTACCTGCTGTGATGTCTCTGTGGACTTTAGTAGGTCATGGACCCGGAACCACATGGCATAACATCTGATTTGTTCCCTCTTCTTTCAATAATATTAAATATTAAGGAAACCACAGCTAGTATTGACTACAGATGGCAGTTTGGGTGACTGCAGTGGTATTGTCCTTAATCAAGCAACAGTAGTAAAGGTGACAGACAGCACTGTGTGCTGATTTTGAGGATCTGAACAAATTCCTTCTGTCAGTTCGATCCTTTCAAGTCATGGAGGTTGTGTACTGCTCAATCTACCCTGATCTCCCATTTATCTGCATCTCAGTCAACACAGAATTGCGACTTAAACTGGAATGGATCAGGCAGAACTGGTTCCAGGTTTAAGGGGACCTTAGGAAAAGTGCCATGACACACATGTCCTGCTAGATCAGTTAGCCCCCTTGTTACAGACTTAGTTGGTAGGTGGACAAGGAAAATTTCCAGGATTTGGTGCAGCGATAATTCATTGAAGACGATGTGAGATATTAAAATGGCTGCCACCAGGTAAATCCATAGTTAGGGCAAGCATCAGTACTACTGGATATCCCAACAACATTAAGAGTGAAAGCTTCCAGAGGCAGCTTTATCAGGTCACACAGATAACAAAGGGGGTGGGGGTGGTGAAGGATGCTATAATGTGTATTTTCATATGCTGCTTAATGGTAAAGAATAAACTTAATGGTAAAGCATAAACGAGATCTGCCACACACTGAGACAATGAAATCTTTAAGCCATTTAAAAGTCCTTGGGATAACACAGGTGTAGCCACTAATAGCATTATTAAAATCCAAAAATTTCATGGGAAAGCACATGTTGAATGGTAGTAGCGCTGAAAGAGCTGAGTTAACACAGAAAAGGGGAGGCCCAAACTGGTTTCAGTAGTTGTGAAAGAGCTTCTTTCCCAATCATATCATGAAGGTGGGATAGCAGAGGCATGAAATAACTAGTAATATATTGATTTTCCCCACCCCCCAAAATACCTGTGTTCAATGATGCAGTGTTCTCAGCTGTTGCTTAAAGGCTTAAGGAACACAGCAAACTGGGGTGAGGAGGGTAGCGTCTTCAGTGCAATTTCTTATTGGCTCTGGGCATGTAGTATAGCATAGTTAAGTAGCTTAAACCACTGAGCGCTACTGGCAGGGACATGTGACAGTGCTGGAAGTGGTATTATGCAACCATCTTTAACCAGGAGCAGTTTATCAGAGCAAAGGGAATTGAGATTTCCCTTAGACATTGCCAACCATTCTGAGCTTTCCCTCAGGCTGTTAAGAATCTGCTCCAGGTGTAGACATGACATCGTGAAGGTATGCTTCTTAAAATTGTCACTCTAAAAATCCTTTAGCTAGCACAACCCATTACCATATTGACTGGGGGAATTCTGGAAGATACAGTCCAAAAAAGCAACTTTCCTAAGCTCTTGAAATAACTAGTGAGAACTCTAGCTTTTGGCTCTAAGCAAAAAGCTCTTCATGGACAGAGAGCTTCTTAAGATGCTCTCCAGAGCGACATATCTATTTATAAATGTCTGGGCAACTGCAAATAGATCAACCAGCCTACAGGAGAATATAGGAGTGATTTCAGTTAGAACTCCTCCTAAAGATAATTTCAAACATGGCAATCCTTCCATATTTACCACACCACACCATGTTGCACGTGTCCCATTACCTCAGGCCTTATATGCACACATTCATTCATTATTTCTCTACCGTTAAATTTTATTTCTGCTGAAAGCCATCCAGTCAGAGCACAGCAAAACAATAAATGAGATGATGAAAAACAACCATAAAGCCATGTTAAACTATAAAGCCATAGCCATAATTTCCCAGCACACATATGCACAACTTCACAACATAGGCCTTGAGCATCCTAACCTATTATCTCATCCCCCAGGTGGCTGGAGGAAGTTGATAGCTGCACCAGTCCAGCACGGCTGAAGGACACCAAGTTGGGAATGGCTGTCAGACATAATAGTCTACATGTGGCTTGCACACTCATTTCTGCACAGATGTGTTTCTCATATCAGATTCCCACCCACCCCTGCTCCCCGCCATAGCGTATCAATGTTGCAACTCGAAATTTGTGCTGGAAAAATCACAGCAAGTCTGTCCACCTGGGTTTTTACTTTGCTTTCTGATCTGCAATTAATAAAAGCAAGATCAAAAGTCTGGAATACTGTATCTTATTTCCATTTGCTTTCCAGACCTTCAGAAAGGCCAGACAGATGTTTTAATTCACTGCGTAAAAGCATGTGCAAGAGTGGAGCACAGATGTAGTTTAAAAAGAAAAATGGAAAGGAAAGAGTTCAGGCATGCAGGGCTGACCTCCTCCTTCGAGTGTGCTTTCATACCGCATGCAGTTGTCATTCCTCTAATTTTCTTCAAACAGTCATCTGGGATTCTTTAAATCGAGCCCACATTGCTATCCATAACTGTAATGTAGATATGTATATACTATGTGTAACAATTCCGCATTTTGAAACTTCAAAGCTTTTTTTTTTAAAATAAAGATTACTACTTGGAGAAAAAGCTTGGAGGAAAAAATGTAGTAATACACCAATACACCTGTGATTGCTTAGCAGTTTCTCATCAGTCTAGTGGTTTCAGAGATTGTGCAATGAAGGGGGGGGGGGGGGCAGAAATAGGCTTTATTTTCCAAGATCCTTTTCTCTCTCAATCTCTCTCTTTTTGTAAGGAAGGTCACTAAAATGGTTTGTATGGTCATTCCTCATTTTAAAAAAAACAAAAAAAACAACAACACATACTCCAGCACTTAAACTTCTTTAGGAACTTTTAGATTTTATAAGCATTGACATCTGGATTGCTAAGACAATTGCCCAGAGCCTAAAAAGACTTACGCATTTGCATCCTGATTTTAGCGCCCAGAGTGTATTGAGTTTAAGCTGAAACCGTATGCATGCCTTCTCTGCACCCATTTCAATCTGACCTCCTGCCTGGATTTGACACTGAACTGGTCCTGGGTACTCTGATGGCCTCGAGTATTGCTGCCTAGGTACTTTGGGGGAGTGTGTTGCTTTTAATTCTCCCAGACCTCTCAGCAGGCGCAGAGGCCACTGAACACGGTATGTTGCCAAGACTGTATGTACAAGTTGGGAACTGGAAGTACAGAGAATAAGTAATTATTTATTTCTATTCTTACCTAAAGGATTAGTTCCATGAACTGGCACTCTAGGATTTCTCCTTGCCCCTGTGTTATTTGTGTTATGATATCCTGGAGGGCCCCATTTTTTCTTACTATTTAACGTCTATATACTTTTGCTATTTAACCTCTCTATCAAGGCTGGGCAAGTTCTATGTATCTGGGAACTAAACTCCCTGGACCTTTCATAGGCTGCATCCATTAGAATTATTTGGTATTTATACTAGCAGAGGGTGGTGACACAATGCTGAGCTTGTGGCACTTGAAGAAGAATTGCCACTCCGGAAAAGGGTATTAGACAAAAAGGAATGAAACACAATTTTTTAAACCAAGGAAATGTATAAGCTTGGCCTCACAGCTCATGTCCATTTGTGTCAGTCTGCTCAAGCAGACATGATGGAGAGCATCAAGCTGAGCTGCTGCTGCTTTCTCGAAAAGGAAGAAGGGGAAAAATGGAAGTGACCTCAGAGGAAACAGGAAAGGAGAAAACCTAAGAGTTCTAGTCTTCACATACTGAAAAAACAAGTTGGGGGAATCTGAGCATATCTAATGGGGTGGAAGAGAGCCAAAAAATCCTGAATCCTTAAATTACAGAAGTAATCTCAGTGCGTGCTTCATGGGTCTCAGAATTGGTCAGACAGCCCGTTCTTGGATGGCCAAGGTGCTGCCTGAAAGAACAGACATGTTGTCCAGGAGTTCTCCTTGATTCAGTTTTGGTAATGGAAGCCCAGGTGACATCAGTGGCATGGATGGTATACCACTCTCAACCATTCCTGAACAGATAGCTTAACCACTATAACCTCTCCTGTGAAAACTGCGCTTGTAGTATATTTTGAATGGGGATGCTCGTGAAGGTGATGTGGAAATTTTGAACCCTGGTCTCCTGAGTCCTTCTTTGTCTCTCTGTCCACTACACGACACTGGGTATCTCACCCTGGATAACAGAAGGAAGGAAATACTGTGAAGACTGCTGCTGTTCCTTGCATTAAGGGTAGACAAAGGGAAGGCACTGTGAGGTGATCATAATTATTCCTTCTACCTCTTGCATGAGCAGGGCTATGATAAGTGCTAATCTGGATCCAATCCATTGGCTTTAGAAACTCTAGCACTTATTGCATCTCATTTAATTTCTCTTCTGTCTCTCATTGTCCTGGTTCCAATTGTCACACTTGACATGTACTTTTCCTCATCCTAGAATTGCTGGCTTAATTTTTTAAAAAAAAACTCCAGCCTATTTGCATAATTGCACCATCTGCCTTCTGCACTAACCTGACTCCAGGGTTCTACAATGTATATTTAAAAAATAGGTATGGGTGAATTGGCCTGTTTCTGCTCTGTGCTCCTTTTGTGTTTGTTCAGCCATAAGTCTGTTACATCCCAGTTCCACATCATTCATCTTTGTTTTTCATAAATCTGCATGAAAATTGCAATTTGGGTACGTATTTACATGTTTCTCTATATATTTCCTCTCAAAATTCTTGTTTCTTAAATACATTTTTATTTTTATTTTAAATCTGAGAAATGTGCCAAAACTTTTGGGAAGTGTAAAAGACAGTGTGTGACTAAATTATGGGCCACATATCAGCCCAGGAGGTACAGGTCATTCCATAGTAGAAGCCTCAAGGATCAGATTACTCACATTTCCATTAGGGATTGATGTCTGAATTGGTGTCTGAGCTCATAAAAGAGTCCACCCCATCTTTTTGCAGTTTTCTGTCAAAATCAACAGAACAGAGAAATCAGCAAGATATGCAGGTGAGCTGTTGTTATGCTGTTACAAAATCCATTAAAAAATTGCTTAACTTTGAAAATATTCCTACTAGGTGGAAAACAATTAAAAGAAAATTTGATATGATAGTAAGCTAGAAAAATAACTTCATTTTTCAAAGGCATACCAAAGGAATGTAACTAGGATCATGTTCTACTAGAAATTATGTATTCAAAAGAAAAACAATGTAAGGAGAAAGTAAGGGAATTAGCAAGTATTCTTCACATCTCTAGTTTTAGATAACTCAGTATACTGAAAGAAATTTTGTCATATATAGAGGGTACCAAAGAACTTACTAGAATTATACTTCGACAAATGTGTATTGATGGCTTGTGATCAAAGCAAGGGGGCACACTCACTTCCGCACTGGGGAGGGATGAGTGTCCCCCCAACACTTGGACAACAAATTGCTATAACCCGTATGGGATATCCAGTATTAAAATGCTGTCCAATTACTCATAAAAGGGAGGAAAGAAAAGGAAAAATGGCATGGAAGGATGATGTCATAATCACTGATAAATTATCACTGATTAAAGGTGATTTGGGGGTGCAAGCAGTTTGTATACAATACAATGAGGTTGCATGCACCCTAAAAATCCCCCAAAGAAGCCTTTAATTGGTGGTGATTTGCTGCTGCTGCTGCTGCCATCACCATTTGGCATGCAGAGCGGTGCAATGGAATTACAGCCATTGTTTTAAACATTAAATCGGTGACATTTATTCTGAAGAAAAAGCAGATGCAGCCCTGAACTGGAATAAGTTCTTGATCTAGATTGGGACCCACTTCTGTTTCCCTGCCCCCAGTTGCTTTTTGACCCAAAGACCATATCTTCTGCAAATATAGTTTGTCTCTTGAAATTTGGTTATTCCGTTTTACATGCAGAGAAAAATGTAGAGAAATCTGCCCAGTCTTACTCCTTGCCTAGACAGGGAAAAATTATGAGTCTGGATGCTTCTTGATTAATGGCAACAAATGTGTGTGGTGTGTGTGGTATGTGTGTATGTTTGTGTGTTCACTGTTTGTGGGCTTGTTCTTTCATATGTATGTATATAGTGTGTAGCTATATCTGAGTCTATTTGTCCATCTTTGAACAGCAGAAAAGGGAGGAATAATGAAAGATGCCAACAAAGAAAGTGACAAGTAGGAAGGGGCAGTCTCAAAGACTCTGGGGGATAGAAAAAACCCTCATATAGTAGCAGATACCGAGCATGCTCCCCACAGAGACCCAGTGTTAAAAGAAAAGCATGCAGGCTTGTAATTTTCCAATAGAAATATCAAAAACCAAATTGGTGGTTCCGTAATATCCTAGAGTCTGGAAGTAGGGGAGGGACTTAAGGGCTTTGAATAGCATTATTATACCAGATTTATTATAATCCACTTTGAGCATGTTTGTGGCTAGGAATCCTCAAAGTCTAAAAGGAAGAAAATAAAACTAAGCAAGAGAATATGGTGCCCAGTTACAAAGGTAGGCTCAGTTTTCATAATTTATGCCAGCAAAAGAAATAAGCTTTTTCTGGCACAGTACGTATATATTACTTGGGGACATGGGGTTTAAAATTATTTAGCACTTAGTTCCAGTTAAGGAGGTTCAAAGGTTGAAATATCACAGAACGTTCTTGCTGGCACGGTGTTCAGGAAGACATTATACACACGCAGGCACACATATACACACACAAGTGTCAGTGTGGGCACACATTTTCTTTGAAGTCTGCAGAAAGGCCAATCCAAAGAAACAATAGGTGATTATAGTAACCTGAAGCTCCTCTAACGAAAAACGTGATTCATATGCTTGAAGCAAATACAGCTTAGGATCCCCTCCCAATGTGCTATCATGATCCATGTCAAGTTGACCTAGGTTGAAGTTTAACATATTGACTTCTTAGGGTTTGTTGCTATGAAAAAGTCCTCCCTAAAGCAGCTTGCTGTGTGCTGAAAGCTTGGGTTGGTTCCCAGTCAGCCTGAAGCCAATGTTGTTCTGACCACCTTGCTCTGTGGCTGACCTGACATGAACCCTGGTTAAGTCACAGTCACCGCAAAAAAGAATATTGAAATGATGCATTCAGTGGGAGTAACAGAGGGGGGGGGGGGGGAAATTGGGTATGAACTCAGGTAAGCTTGACCTAAGCCGAGACAGTATATTTGTGTGAGGTGGGAAAAACGTCCTGGAGTTTGGGTGTTCTGGTGATAACTTTCCTTGTTTTCAGTTATCATAATTCATGTGATTGTTTGGTTGTCTGGAAGTATTAACACTTGTGGTTAGAAATAGAACTTTCTCATCTTAAAACAACATCTGTTGGAGACAAGTTGACCCATGATATGCTGATCGTATCTTAACCACCCCACACAAAGACAGCTTGAAATCCTCTTCAGTGCATTCTCCATCACCAACATGTCTGCTCTACCAGATTGGACGGAGCTAGATTTCATGGAGAAAAAATATAGTAATACCTATTGTAATGACTGATGGCTATGTATTGCCTCAAGTACCAGAGGCAGGATGTCTTTGAAGAGCACAGGGGAACACAGGTGGGATGGTGCTGTTGTATTCACATCCTGTCCATGGCTTCCTATTGACCTCTGGTAGGCCACTGTCAGAAAAGAAGGCTAAATTTCCTAAGACTTACCCCATACAAATGTCTTGTACTACCATTGTTGTGGTTAGTTATCTGAGGTCAAAGTCATAGTTACAGTCTTCTCTAGGCAGATTTGGCCAGATTCCAAGGCTTGGAAAAGTCACCTTTTTGGACAGCAACTTCCAGGATCAGTGGCTATGCTGGCTGGGGCTCCCTGGGAGTTGTAGTCCAAGACTTATCCCAATTGCTAGTCCCAAGCAGAATGAGTACATTGAATGAATATGGCTTGTGAAGTCAGCATTAAAGCCCCACTGATTCAGCAAGGTTGTTCTTGCTGGGGACTAATAACTGCTTTTAGAATACAATCCTAACTAGTTAAAATGGATGAAGGCCAACTGAACTGACACAAGGCCAGCTGAAGGTGACTGAAGCCAAACCTCTCCTACCGAGGTAAGCTGCAGATTAGTTAGGATGACACTTACCTTTGTGCTAGCAGTTGCGGCAGTGTCCCTGGGCTGGAGGCAATTTGAATCTAGTATGCTCAGCTCTTCCTTCTTTCTACCCCTTCTCTGCCTCTCTTTTCTGCTGCCAGATCTTAGTCAGGGAAGCAGTTGTTGGCTGATCTCTGAAACTGGCCACAAAAATGTTGGCCAGCACAAGGGCATTTCTGCTGGCAGAAGGGGCTTTTGCATATTCCAGTCCCCTACAGCCACTGTGGTGTAGTGAACAGAGTGTCAGACTAGGACTCTGGCGAACAGGGTTTGAATCCCGATTCAGCCATGGAAACTCACTGGGGGAGTGGAACTGGTAAAACCCTTCCTTAAATATCTCACTTACCCTGAAAGCCCTGTTAAGGTCCCTGTAGGTCAGTTCCAACTTGATGGCACAGAACACACACACAGCCAGCAGATCTTTGAGTTGCGATTGCACAGTTCACTTCCCCAAAAATAATCTTTGGATTCAGCACAGCTGGTTCTGGCAGAGCACAGCTTAGAATGACAACTTAATATTTGTATGAATCATTGTTTATGGTACTATTCAGTCATTCTTCCCCCTGTTCTTTACATGCATCCCCCCCCCCCCCGCAAAGGATCTCTAAATATACACAGAAACCACTGTGTTAGTCTGTCCCAAGAAGAACAACAAAGAAACCTACTGCACCTTAAAGACTAATGATTTTGATTTTGGACAAGCTTTTTTAGACCGTATCCCACTTCTTCAGATATATTGTACTACCTGTTTCATGATTTACAGTCCACAAAAGCTTATGCCAAATAAAAAATATATCAATCTTTAGATGCCACAAGTCTCCTTGTTCTTTTCTCTAATCTCCATCATTTTAGGTAATGTTCTTAAGTTTACTGGTTGTCCAGGCCAAATGCAAAATAAGGGGAAAACAGGCGTGTTGTCTTTGCTTTGCTCCATAAAACACAGTATGTTCTTTCTCTTGTTAAAAAAGGGATAGGTATGTTTTTCACACCAAGTAATAAGGTTCACATCCACCACAACATAAGCATACGAGATGCATGGGGTGGTGGTGGGATGGAAAGGTCCACCCATCTTCTGTCTAAGGTCCCAAGTCTTGGGTGAGAGGTGCTCTTTGGAAGGTCTTCCAGTTGCTACCAGTGGGGTCAGGCTGTCTTAAGATAACAGGGCTGGGGTGGGGTAGGGCTCATCCTTTGGGGTCAGGAGAGGAAGTTGGCTACTGGCTACTGTCTCAGGTTCCTTCACATTACATTAGGCCCCTCTGCAGCAGGCGAGGAAGTTCGAGTGAACTGTTGAATAAAGGTATAGCCCAGTTAAACCCATCTCCTCTTTCTCACCACTTTATTCTGGGATTGGGCAAGCAAAATCCATAGGTAGGATCTTTTCCTGCAAATTTAGCAATGTGTTTTCTTTTTCTTTCTACTGTGAAAAGCATGTCTGTCTTTATTCAGACAAAGACAGCACCGAAACTAGCTCCCAATGTTAACACGATATTGAGCGTGCAAACTCATATGAGAATTAAAAAAAAAAAAAAAGATTTATGCCACAAGGGCAAAAGCACTAATACATACCTTTAAAAGATGGGGAGAAATGGTCAGTGTGTGTGCCTTGTCCTTTATCTTGAAAAAAATGTTAAGTGGTCCAACATCACACTAAGAGCAAGAGCTTCATAGGATGTGACAAGCTGAGTTAGGGACTCAGCATGCCCTGTGGCTATAATCCCCCCACCTTTTTTTTTTTTTTTTGGAATGATGTCGCTCCTGACATCAGCTTGCACACTGCTTCTCAGGTCAAATCAGGGTTCTTCTGGATACTGACGTGCCCCAGCCATTTTGCCTGAAGTAAGTATGACCTTCCAGTTGCATGTAGCTCAATGCCTCTACAGCTGAAGATTGTAGATGGGAGTCAAGGAAATCTCACGTTGAGTTTGGCTTTTATCTCCCAAATGAGTTACAGGTATTTGAGGAATTCAGTTACCTTTGTGAATTCTTATATAAACAACTTGATGCAGCTGCTGAAATGTACTAAAGACCAGACTCAAGTATGTGTTTTGTGCACAACTTGGAAAAAAGGTCCTTTTCTGGATTACAGTGACCAGAATTGCCCAGGCAGTGGCCATATTGGCTAGGGGATTCTGGGAGTTGTAGGGAAAAAAATATCTCTCCCCCCTTAAAAAAAAGAGTCTGATTTTGAAAGAAGATACACATTTACTATAAGCATTTGTATAAGATACATATTTTGAGAAAGAAAGATTAAGGGGAGAACGGAACAGAATGGAATTATGAATAAAATAATACAAATTCCAGACTGGAATTATGAGTAAAATAATGTAAAAGTAACAAGTGTTTGAAATAGAGTTGTGCATTCCTTGATTATATCCATCCGTATACAAAGAATATGCTGGATAACCCATGTGGTGTAGTGGACGGAGTGACCATCTGGAACTTGGGAGATCTGGGTTATCCTTGCTTGGCCATGGAAACTCACCTGAAGAGGGGGTGGCACTGGTAGAACCATTTCTTAAATATCCCACTTATGTTGAAAACCCCTATTAGGGTCACTATAACTCTGTTCTGACTTGTCACAACATAACATAACATGCAAAGAATAGACATTTCACCCATTAAGAATCATTAAGGAAGTCTGCAAAGTTTATTTCAGGTGTTGTCTGGACTTCTAAGGGGCTATAATTCTGAATGAATATTGCTAACAAAATGAATTTTACAAGGATTTTTATCTTTAAAGGTAACATAAAAAGAACACAAAAATATCCAAGCCAGGTACTACCCCCGCCACCACCACAAGAGTTCTGTGCCTTAACAAGGTATCACTGCAGAAGCACATTGGAAAAAATTCCACACAGTCACTTTACTTCGACAGTTAGGAAAGCAAAGTCAACCCATTACTGTCTTCAAAGTTTTCCAAAATATAAAGACCAGTAGTTCAAGTACATACAATCTTAAAATCCCCAAAGTAAAATACAAGAATGCATTTTGAATAATGTAAACCAACTTGGGTTCTTTTAAGGAGAAAGGTGGGGTAAAAATATTTTAAATCAAATACATACATACATACATACATACATACATACATACATACATACATACATACATACATACATAACATTACCACAGAGAACTTGCCCTCCCATTCCTACCTGCACATATTATTTGAAGTTCATGAGCTAAATCTAAATGGTTGGGGCCTACATTCCTGACCCCCAGAGGAAAAGCATTTCCATTTCTCTTCTACTCACTCTTTTTCTAAACCAGCCCCAAAGATCACAGGCCCTTAAATCCAGGATTCCCCACCCAGTGGGCTAAATGGTTGAAGGCAAGGGTTTCAAGTATGGTGCAAATGTCTGACTGAACAATGTGGTGCAAAGCTCTGACCAATTAGCTCCCATTAGTAGATTTTTAAAGAAGTTGATTGGACCAGATATGGGGGACAAGGACAGTGGTTCTGATGGATCATGAACCCCCTGGGTGCTCCGAAACAGACCACTGGCTGTTCACTCCACCAATGGGAAATGTAGTCCAACTTTTCTGGAGGGAATGGTTGTGTTTTGCATAGGGATAAGGTCCTGAAGGATGAAGCCTGAGCTTACTTGTCTGGTAATGTAGATTTAGAAAGACAGTGGCTTCTTCAGGCCACAGTCATACACCCACCCACCCCGTACCACCACATTTCAACAGGAAACTGTAGCAACCTTTTAAAAACTCCAGAATAATTTCTCAGTTTGCAACTAAATTTTGGGGATGCAGAAATGTGGTGGGGTGTAGATGATCATAAGTTCCGGAAGAGAGAAACTGGTGTATAGACTGGGCTCAAATGGCCAATCTCTAGTGTACAAATAGCTGACGGCATTTATCTGATTCATTCATTTTTGTGCCCACTAGATAAGGAGTTAAGAAGACACACAAGAATGATGTGGATTCCCAAAATCAAAAAGCAGGCCAAAAGAGATTAGATAGATAGTTAGTTAGAGAGATAGGGAGACAGAGAGATAGATAGTCAGTCTCTGTCTTTTGGCCTGTTTCTTGATTTTGGGAACCCACATCATCCTTGTGTGTCTTCTTAACTTCTTATCCAGTACCTAGGTTCGTTGAACATCTGTCCTCTGTGCTCCACCATAAGAACTGTTTTTTTCCTACTGTGCGGATTTGTTTTTTCCTTTGGACCTCAGGCCTTGAATGCGCACCCACAAAACATTCTCCTTCAGTTTGCATTCAGTTTACCACTTTTGATAGCAGGTCATATCATAAGGGGTGTGTGTGTGCATGTGTGTGTATCAAAAAAGATAATTAAAACTGTCAGCTTTCCTTCCAACAGGACTTGAATATTTTTAATAGACTTGAAGGAAGCTGGGAGCCACTTTCTCAATTCGCAAGGCAGTTGTAGATTGAATCTGTGTCCATGTTCCAGTGGACAGGCAACGAACAGACAAACCAGAGAATACCTGAATCTAAAATATATCAGGGGGAAAAGTATAGACACAACTGTTTCCTTCAGGGTCAGCTGTGATTCATAAAGATGTCCCTATATACTTCACAAAGCTGACGATTCACTGCCTTTAGAAAACAAAGTGAGCATTTTTCTAAGGTTCACAGAAAAAATTCAGATAGTGGTCTTCCCTTCTTGGTACATGGACAGCTGCCAGTTATTGTGAGTTGCACTGTATTAATCCTAACATGAACATGGGAGCAGGGAGTGGGGAACTATATACAAATTATGAAGTGATTTGGGTTTCTTTGGCCTCTTCTTTGGCCATACTATTGCACATCTGATTCCACAACTCTAACATTATTCAAATGGCTATTTATATTTGTGTACATGTCCTGGAGTAACATTGCCAGTACACTACAACCTCTCCATTGTAAATGTTTTCCAGCAGGAACAAGAGAAGCTAGTTTCTCAGCCAAGAAACAGACTTGAGCAGGAAGTGATCTCAGCAGGCATATCCCTTCACTTCTGGAGTTAATTTTGCCTGAGCCAAAAGTCATATGAGGACACACAGCTAGTAGCTTAACATTTAAAATGGAAGGAAATAAATATGTGCAACAAATTAAAAGTAACTTTGAAGCCATTAGAACCTCTTCCTGTTTTGTTCTTGCTTTTTTTTAAACTTCAGATTTGCAATTAAACTAGAAACATACTTTCCACACATCTAAATTTGAGATGGAGGTACAGTATATGTTTGAAAGGACATAACAAATGCCATAATGAGGTGGTGCAGTCTTCTCAGGGGTGTGGCAACTGTAAGTCAATTTTCACGTGGCTTGTTTGCTTGTAAGTGTCTTGACCTGCAAACCAAATTTTCAGTGCAATCATAATTCAAGGATGTGCTGGCTGAAGGAGCTTTGGAATAGGCAGAAGCCTCTCGTGTGGGCCAAAATCTCATACAGTGGGAGAAATACCCTTATCTTAGTAAAAGTTCCATCTGCCTGCTGACTCAAAGATCTGCCAGGAAATGGATCTGCTAGCAAAATTGTTTTGCTGGCTAAGAGCTAATGACAAAGAAGTCAGAGAAGACAGGGAGAAGGGGCAGAGTGAGGGATGAGCTGAGTCCATGCCAGATTCAACCCTTCTCCAGTTCAGGTTCACAGCCATTGTGCTGGCCTAAATTTAGGCCAAGATTTTGGCAGTCCTAATATCCAACATTCCGAGGTGGGGAAGGGGTTTAGGTTCAGCTTGGCTTCAACTAGCTTCACTAGAGCTCAGCTGGTATTCAGCCATCCTGGTGAGTTAGGACTGCAGTCCTTGTGAAAAATCTGTATGTCAAACTGAAACACATCCTTATTCCTTACATGAGTTGTAATTACAGTAGACCTTAAACAGAGATGCAGTCCTGTATCTCTTCAAGTTGTAGGGACTAGCTACCACCAAAATTTTCTTTCTTTCTTTCTTTCTTTCTTTCTTTCTTTCTTTCTTTCTTTCTTTCTTTCTTTCTTCCTTCCTTCCTTCCTTCCTTCCTTCCTTCCTTCCTTCCTTCCTTCCTTCCTTCCTTCCTTCCTTCCTTCCTTCCTTCCTTCCTTCCTTCCTTCCTTCCTCCCTGCTGATAGCTCAATCCTGCCAGTTCAGGAACAGGTGTTCTTTGTACTGGAGATTAGACTGAGGAGCAAGATGGATATTATATCAAGCTGCTGCTTCAGCTACAAATCTCCTTCCTTGTATACCAATGTGATAGTCAGGTTCTGTGGTATATGAGGTGGTTGTTGTTCCATGCCTCCAAGTTGGAACCAACTTAGAGCAACTCTAAAAGGGCTTTCAAGCTAAGTGGGACATTTAAAGAGTGGTTTTACCAGTTCCGCTGCTCCAGTGAGTTTCCATGGCTGAGCAGGGATTTGAACTCAGGCCTCCTGAGTGCCAGTCTGTCATTCTGTCCACTATACTCCACTAGGTATATCAGTATATGAGGTAGTTGGTTATATTTCAGGAAGTCTGGCAGTGGTATAGTGGCATCAGTGCACCAGCAAGATACTGAAGGTTGAGAGGAGCAGAAAGACAGACCCTAATGTGCTAACAATGATATTTTAAATTAACCCCTTAAACCCATACAAGAATGCAGTCACCATGGGCATACATGTGTATGTGTACACAGACACATGCGCACGCGTGCGCACAATCCTAGCTAAGCAAAGAGAATTCTAGAAAGCAATAGATTAGACAGGGGACTGGGCAGTATGCTACCAGTACCATCCCTCACCTAGCAGCTAAGCCAAAGGCAATGAAAAGCAAGGTAATATACAGCCCAGTGGCCTCACTGGAGTATGCAAGAGAGGTCCTTGGGCATAACTGGGGACAAAGCTGTCAGTCTCCTCCATTGTTGTCACCTCAGGCCACTTTGGATCTTCCTTATTAGGTATTGTTATTTTTTCTTTCTCTTTCTCCCCTTTTCATGTCCCATTTAAAAAAACCCCACACCTTTAAAAAAAAAACATCCCTATCCTGAGCAATTCGGAACGCTGCTGTGCTGATCCATATCATGAACAGCCCAGAGCTCTTTGCTTTTATCTGCAGCAAACGTGGCTTGGCACAATAGCCCCAGTTCAATTAGAGTTTCAGCATTTCTGTGAATCTGGTGCACAGCTCTATTTTTCTTTACATTTCCCTATAAGTTTACCTGAGCACCAGGGTATTTCTTAAGCACAATGAGAGACACAGACATTCCTTAGGCTGGGAGATGCATCCAATCCCCTTAGCTGTTTCCAGGCCTATTAGTAGCCACATTTAGCCATTACCTTATTGAGGGTCATCAACACAATGAGCAAGGAATGACTAGCCTTGTTTCTCTCCCTTCTCATTTTCTCCACAGGAGTGGGGACTGTTCTAAAGAGGAGAAGTTCCTGCTCATGTATTGGCTATAGACACAAGTCACTTTACAGGTTTCTTGCTCAAATGTAGAGCCTATACTGAGTCTACATGAACAAGAACTACTCTTTTTCAGACTGGAAGCCGAAAGAGTGAACAAAGTGACAACAGAGGAGGCAGGGATCTAACTGTGTCGAAGAGCCTGCATTAAAGTACAACTGAATAGGGCCAGTGTCTCAGCCAGCCCTCAGCCTCTAAGATTGCCAAAGTACTGCTGTAAGGCAGTGGTTATTTATAATTTTGCCTATTCGACAACATTTTACTCTTAAAACTCCTCATAAAACATGACCTATCCACAGCTGCTTGAAAGATGCTTATTTTAACAAGATACTAACAGTTTTTCACTAAGGTTCACTAAGCTGAAGAACATTTTTGTTGTTTAGTCGTTAAGTCGTGTCCAACTCTTCATGACCCCATGGACCAGAAGAGCACGCCAGGCCCTCCTGTCTTCCACTGCCTCCCGGAGTTTGGTCAAATACATGTTGGTAGCTTCGATGACACTGTCCAACCATCTCGTCCTCTGTCGTCCCCTTCTCCTCTTGCCTTCACACTTTCCCAACATCAGGGTCTTTTCCAGGGAGTCTTCTCTTCTCATGAGATGGCCAAAGTATTGGAGCCTCAGCTTCAGGATCTGTCCTTCCAGTGAGCACTCAGGGTTGATTTCCTTCAAAATGGATAGGTTTGTTCTCTTTGCAGTCCAGGGGACTCTCAAGAGTCTCCTCCAGCACCACAAAGCTGAAGAACATAATCATAAGCTAATTTTCCAAAAATGTGAGGTGCCAATGGGGGTAAAAATGAAAGTGATTTCTGTAAAACATACATTGCTTGTATGCTCATTGGCCTGCCTGACTCTGCCCTTTCTTTGCCTCAATCCATTAAGAAGTTCTCTTCTCAATCCTGATACAGCACACTTGTTACAAAAAGTAATTGAAATTGTCACATCTTTCAGGAGAGTGAAATTCACATGTGTTCTGGATAAATCGATGGAAAACATTATTAAAATGACAGCTAGTGTTGAAAAGGTTAATTATTAAGCATAAAGAACAGGAATGGAGAACCTGTGACCCTCCAAGTATTGCTTGCTCAAAACTGACCAATGACTTTATTGTTCGGGGCTGACAGAAGTTGGAACCCAGCAACATCTGGAGAGCCCCATGAATATGTTGGATTTTATCAGCATTCTACAGATTTGAACATGGGACAATGACATATTTGCCCTTTCCTAGACAGAGGTTTCCCAACCCATATCTAGAAGTGAAAGTTTTCTAAGAAAAATAAACAAATAACTCTGGCTTACCTCAGTTAAGTTAGTAGAGACTTTCTGTTAACAAGCGATGATTTGGTAAATATTTCTAACTTGGACTTCTGAAATGGCTATGACAAATCCTCACATCCATGATTCCTGAGTAAAGTTAACAGTACTGGAATTACAGGAGAGATCATCTTATGGCCTAGGAACAGAAGTCAAAAGACAAAAATAAACCGACTCTTCTCACAATGCAGCAACATAGATAAACAGTGGGACACGGAAATTCTGTAACTGCAGTGTGGCAACTAGGATTTTGACCAAAATCAAGAGGGCACAAAAATGTGCTGCCAGAAGGAGATGAAACTACCTGTTGGTATTTGGTGCTAGAGGACCATGCCTCAAATGTCTATACTGCCTTCAGTAGCTTCTCCCTGAGCAAAAGAACAACAGAAAGCAGATGGGACCAGCATGCAGCCAGTATGGCCATCATGCACTCACACCCAGACATTCCTCCCATTTCTCCCTCAGCTCCCAGCATATGTCAGCCTCATATGTTCAAAACCTACCCAATAGGACAGTGAAGGACAGGTAGTTATAGCTCTTGTTGGGACTCTGGTGCTTTTACATTTGCTATATATGGCCAGAAATGGGGACACACAGTGAGTCAGCCAAGGTCATGGATAATACCAGATGATTTGCAATGAGTAAAATAAAAAGGGACATGGAACAGCTTCAAAATGATACATCCAAACAGAGGGAGTAGACGTTGAAGTGTTAAGTAATGAAGACAAAACATCCTAGCTACCTGTCTAAGCTACTTGTGAGTGACCATGGAAGAGACCTGGGGGAACTGGGTGAATAGTTCAAGGAAAAGGTTGGCCTGGAGCTCTACTGCTGTGAAAAGAGACATTCCATGCCTGAGAGCATTAACAAAGAAACTGAAAATGCAACTGCCAATATTGTAATGACATTTGTATATAGCTCTATGATGTAACCGCAGTGGAATTACTGTATATTGCTATGGTCACTGCACCTGAAAAAAGAGTATTATAGAAATGGAAAGGGGGCAGGAAAAGGCAGTCAAAATTATTATGGGACTTTAGCAGTTCTCCTATTGTGATCTCCCTTGTAAGGAAAGATGACAGAGTCTGAAGCATTTTAGTTTAGGGAAAAGTTAGTAAGGAGAAGTGCAGTGGAGGTGTATCAAATTGTGCATGATGTGTGAAGACTGGATAGGGAAAATCTTTTCTTCTTCTCTAATAACCCTGGAACCTAAAGTCATCTAATGAAGATGAATGGCAGGAGATCTGGGATAGATAAAAGAAAGTATTCCTTCACCCAAAGCACATTTAAACTGTCATTCTTAAAGAATCCATCGATACCGTAAGAAGCAACCAGGATAAACAAGAGTGTTGAATACTACAGAAACATATGCACCTAGTTGTTTGGAGGGAATATTTTGTAATTTACCAAAGCTGTTGGTTCTGATGTGAAATTAGTGGTGAATACTGGGCTTCTGCTATAAATTCAGATACATGTCTAACAGACAAAGAATTTGGAATTTCTTCTTACCATTCTCCCATGGCAGGTAATTTTGAGAACACATATCTAGCATTTTCCTGTATGTATTTGACCTTACTAGTGCAGTCGAGTATGGTTTCGTTTGGGTTCAGAAGCACAGATTTGTATGTAAGCACTTAGATGTTTAAAAATATTTATCTCTTAATCTATTTATTTATTTTGATAGACAAAACTGCACATGGATGTTTATCTTTTTGCTGTGCCCAAATTATCATAGAATCATAGAATAATTGAGTTGGAAGGGGCCTATAAGGCCATGGAGTCCAACCAATGCAGGAATCCAAATCAAAGCAGATCTGACAAATGACTGTCCAGTTTTCTCTTGAATGCCTCCAACACTGGAGTGCTCACCACCTCCCAAGGTAATTGGTTCCATTATTGTACTGCTTTAACAGTTAAGAGTTTTTCCTGATATTCAACCTAAATTTGGCTTCCTGTAGCTTGAGCCCATTATTACATGTCCCGTGGTCTGGGATGATCGAGAACAGATCCTGCCCTTCCTCTATTTGACAGCCTTTCAAGTATTTGACATCATTATTATAGGTTCTTTTCTTTTCAAGAAGTGTTGTTCTTTGGAAGAGGTGTGTGTTTGCCTGTCAGGGTTTTACCTTCTTGGGCTGATGAAGAAAGGGATAATTTTCAAGGCTAATTCTCATGATGAAATGCAGAACTATACTACTTCCTTTTTGTCAGATTCAATGAGAAGCCCATCGCGTAAGTGTTCTACTGCAGGATAATTGCCAATAAACCGTCAATGCAACTCAAGTCATTCATTGGCCTTGGTTTTAAAGAGGGCTTTGAAAAGATTGGCTCATATTTTCAGGAAATACAGGGACTGGATGCTTCCCAGGCAATGTTGCATATGATGCGTGAAAAGTGACACTAACAGACAAAACAGAATGTTCTTTCACAGAGAAACTGGTGGTCAGATAAGTTTACAGGTTTTGTGAGAATGTTTTCTAATATTATTGTTCCAGTGTCATCTGAATGCTGAGTGTTTTTTTAAAAAATGAAGAAGAGAGGTAGAGAGGTCAAGCTTAGCAAAAGCATAATTATCATTTTACGTGTACTTATTTCATATATATTTAAAGTTTTCTCTATGATGGAACTCAAGACATCCTCACAGTCGCCCATCTATATACTGACTAGAGACAGACTTAGTGCCAGTCAAGTTAAGATCATGGAGAGGGTGGCCACCTGTCTTCTTTTGCAGAGGAAACTCCCCTATTTGAATGTCTACCCAGGCCAATCTGGTTTAAAGATAAAAAACCGATGGAGTTTTTACAACCTTCCATGCTGCTTGTAGTTTGTTTGACTGGGAGAGACTTTTCTGGACTGGGGTGACTGTCAGTCTATCCAGAATTAACCTATCGGTCCCTCCTGCCTCAAAACTCAAAAAGAGCCTTGACTCTCTGCTGAGAGTTCTCTTTCCCTCTCTTTTGTCTGTTGGAAGCAGTCAGTTGTCAGTTTGCTCTTATATGTTCACAATTGTAATTAATGAAATGTTTTTATTCTTTCTACTAATGTCTCAGAGTGAGTTATTGAGACTGTAAGTGCCAGTTAATGAAAAAAAAAGGGTTGGACTGTATGAGGTATTTGAAGCTATTTTCCTTGGTATGTCTCTGTACTTCTGCTGTGTATCAAAAAGAGAATTTTAACCAAAAATTCAAAGCTCTGCAACAGAAACTATAAGGAGGGAGATCTGGGGTCTGGAAGTTTACCATTTACAGTTAACAGTTGGAGAGCCAGTGCAGCAGGCACACATGTCACCTGAACACAATCATTCTCATGTGGGCACAATGTTACCTCATTCTGTTTAAATTATGATGATCATTTCTAATTTTGCATATGTATATATAAATCAACATAGGCAATATTCTGAAACATTTCTTTTTTTCCCTGATGCAGCCCTATTTTGGGGTGATGACCCTAAACATGGGCCTTCTGGTCATTCCTGGAGACTATTCCGTACAACTGATAAGTGACGTTTAACACTCTTTCTTCTCAGGGAGTATGGGAACCGCTGTTCTCCAAGAGTGGAGATTTGAAATCCTTGCCAAATCCTACAATTTATGGCAGAAGACCAAAACAAAAAAATAAAGCACTTTGGTTTATATATATATGAAAGATAGAAAATACATTTTATTTCCAGTCCTATTGTTCATTTCGGAAACTGAAAGGCAGAGCTGTATGCTTCATTCAGCATGTGAACACAAAAATGAATGAACAGAGTAGTCGGCAGTGTGCTCCTTCTGGAGTTCTTTTTATTCCACTATTATATAAAAATTAACCAACAGGAGAAAAACAAAATCCCACAAAAATACCATTGTGTGAGTATCAAGCCATAAGAGCTACATTTGAACGTTGTATTGTTTCAAAGTGCTGGGCCTGCACCTTACACAATTTAGAAGAACCAGAGGTTGTCATTTGCATCCAATTTGGGAATACAAATCTCTCTGTATGTGTTTGTGTGTGTCTGTGTGCAATTAGTGCATGAAGATGCAATTTATCTTGGAAAACGTTAAACAAAACATCTTCCACAATGAATTAAACATCAGTGGGGCAAGAGTGATTCCAGAGGGGTCATTCAAATGACTGCCTCATTTCACAAAAACTGTATGGACAAGTCATTTTGTAGTGATCTCTGCATCAATAATGGTCATGTGTTTTAGGCCTTATTCTAATGGCATTCTAAAATGTTGTAATTCAGCTAATGAGCTTTAAAATCCATAATTCATTGTGGAGAAGACACATCCTTTTGAATCACGGCACGACATTCAGAAATGTTCTGGGGTGGCGTGGGGACTCCAAAGAGCAGGCCAGTGCTCTCAGATGGGTTATTCCATTCACAAAGTTCTCTTCCTGAGTTATTTCATCAAATGCTCTTAGATCTTTGAATGAACTAATGATAAGAATCAAAAGGAAGAGACTGCATTGCCAGGTCAAAGTTTGAAAGAAAGTACAGCTACATTTGAAAAGGATATGGCTAATCTAATTGAAGTCATTATTTCTAACATTGTTACTTTAAGACTGACACTGGAATGAATCACAGATTATAGCAAATTGGGTTTGACAGGACCAAGTCTAATAGTTTTACCAACATCATGGGCTTCCTTTAATTTTGAATAACCAGCTCCTTGCCTGAGGCTGCTGCTAAAAACGTTCTCCCTAAAAGTAATGCTGCCCTATCAAGAAAGAGAAAAAGTTTTTCTAAAAAGTGAGTGGCAGAAAAAATATGAGTAAAAACGTGCATTGAACAACTAGCTTGCATATTTTCTCTTAGTGAACAGGCATGAGAATAAGCAGTTCATATGTCAAAACTGCCTCTGAGAGGCTATAAATTATGCACTTTATACGAAAGCTGGAGGGGGAGGAAGAGCTTGTTGGTTTCACATTAGCATAGACCAGTGGCTCTGAAGTGAAGACGGCAATCATATGTTCTCTCTGAGCACATTACAAAGGTCAGACTGTCACACCACAATTGGATTTAGTGCCTACTCATGCGTAAAGCCATCAGATTGGCTACATGGCTCCCTTGCTCACTGGGTCTGTATAAGGTGTTTTGGCTCCACCACTCATGGCTGTGCCAGGAAGGCAAGTACCCCTAATCTGCAATAACCAGAATTATGAAAGAATACCCAAACATCAACTCATTTGCCCTGCACTACATACAGCATAACATATTTGTTGTATGCGGCTGTTTTCATTCTGAGTTACCTCAGCTATTTTAAATAGGGTCTTATTCTCTCAGAGATGACAGTGGCAGAAGACTACTTTTGCACTCCCAGGCTCCTGTGCTATACCAATAGTCCTCTCTCAGTACCAAAAGGTAGCCTTTTGGATTAAAAAAATGGTTTTCCCCTGCAATGTTTGAGTTAAATGGAGAAGGAGACTGCCAGGTCTAGACAATCAAAACTAATCATTATCTGATTCTGATTTATTTTCTCAAATAGGTAGGTAGGTAGGTAGGTAGGTAGGTAGGAAGGAAGGAAGGAAGGAAGGAAGGAAGGAAGGAAGGAAGGAAGGAAGGAAGGAAGGAAGGAAGGAAGGAAGGAAGGATTGATTTCCAGGCCTTTTGTGGTCTGTGGTGTTCTTGAAAATACTGTTGATTTCAGTGGGTCTATTCTAGGTAGGATAAAAAGCAGATTTAGTTCAATGGCTTGTTAGCGTTTAATTGTTAGTCTGATTCAACATGACAGTATTTATATGCACTCCATCCTTATCATTTGATCCCATAAAGAGTGCTTCAGAGGAGTAGGAGTGACTCAGACAGGGAATGATTCACCAACATGGTTGTTGGTGCTGTGATAAATAATAGCTGGCCAAAAGTATATTCATCCGAGATTCGCTGGAAAACTGCATAGTGGACACATTTTGATGTTTGGGTGCACACTGAAGTGTCTGGTCTCAGCTCCTTCCATAAAGCTTCGCTGACTACTCCCTGCAAAAGATTTGGAGGACAGAAGTAAGTTTAACCTGGAATTGAAGCCTTTCCTACCCAAAGTCTTTACAAACAAAGTAGGCTGAACTTGACAAGTTGTTAACTTTGTGACTGGAAAGGGATAACATATTTTCCTTCTGAGGGCACAATCTTTCAAAGCTCTGATGTCCACACAATCAACTTACATGTTACACCTGTGCATATCTCCTGATGGCCAATCACCAGACAAAACTTCTTGAGGTAAGTGTTTTATTTCCCCCATGAAAAAGACTTCCTTGCCTCTCCCCTCATTCTCAGGGCCCTTTAGAATTTCTGCTAGCAATATTTTTGAGCTTAATCATACTATTGCAAGGCGGCTGAGGGTACACTGTACCCCCTCCTATTACATATCTCTTCATCACCCTGCAGTTTCCCCAGCTGCCCACTTTTCACGATCTAAAAAAGCCTCTGGGAGAAATTATCTTTCGGTGTCTTTTCCTGGATTATTACTGAAGTGTGGGAAGCTGAGGAGGCTTCCGCTTACCACAGAGATTATTGTTCAGGGAACGACACTATATTTGCGTTCTTCCTCAGCCACCTTATAAGTGAGGGAAGTACAAGAATCCTAAGCCTGATCTGTGAGAATTTCTCTGACATTTCTTTTCCTTTGATTTTTTTTTTTAACAAAAGGAGCTTCTTTTCTAACAGATTGAAAGAGAGCAATTGAAACTCTCATGGGAGAAATGTTCGGCACATCACTAAAAAAAGCCATGAAGATACCTTAAACTTTCCTGCTTTCAAAAAGAGACTTCAAACCAAGCAACATACAATGTTCCTCACAAAGTGGAAAGAGCTTCTTGGGAAGAAGTCATTGCATTCAGCCACATCCTGGGCCCTTCCAGATGCCAACGTTCCACCTGAGCCCAAAGGGAAGCTCCATGCTGGGGCAATGACTATGTAGGCCATGGGGCCATGGGCGGAGTGCTGGACCATCCGCCCTATCCCCTTATCTCTGTTGTTTCAGTGGGTTGCTGCTCCCCTGGACTGCTGGCTTGGGGACATTCCCCCCACCAACTCCTCTTAATCCTCCATCACAACCATCCTTCCCTCAAATCTCAACCTCCAGCTCTCACTAATGTTGGGTAATGACACAGAAGCATCACTGCCTAGGCTAACACTCTCAGCATCAGATTCCTCAGGGCAGTGGTTCCCAAACTTTTCCAACTTATGGATCCCTTGAGTGGTGGCAGCAGTGGTGGAGCAGCAGGAGCAGTGAGGGGTGTGGGGCAGAGCAGGAGGCAGAGGAGCGTGAAGGAGCCGGCACCGGAGCCAGAAGAGCAGCAACAGCAGCAGCACTGGTTAAATGAAGTAACAGAGAGAAGATTCTGCTACACTGCTACCTGGCACCACAGAGGCTGCAGGGTACCATGGCGCACGCTTTGGAAACCCCTGCCTCAGGGGGTAGCTGTGCTTGTGGATACACTAAGAGAGAACCTTATCCTGCATGCAGAACAGTTGCCTTGGAGACAGCAGGGGCTCAGCCAATTCCTCAGATGAGTAGTCCACACTGAGGGGCATCTCACCAGGGAAAGGCTGGCCACCTCAATGGGTATCTGGCATAACCCCCAATTTATCCAGCATTTCCTCCAAGGGGAGCCCCTCTAGTGCTCCCATTACATGGTATAGGGTGACTGCCTCTACATTCCTAGAAAGCTGAAAGGGATGTCAAACAACCTCCTGCAAAGAAGTCTACATATTGTATTATTGTCAAAAAAGTAATCTATCATTTTTGAGAAAGTAGTCATGAGAACATGTGTGGGGTGGGGTGCAGTGTGATGAAATTAATGAAGCTGAGCTTTTCTTGTATACCTCTTTCATCTGGATCCAACAAACCCTTTTCCATAATGATTATTCAAATATACATCTTCTGGGCATGGGGACTAGAAACAGGAGAGTTCTAAAAGCCAAACATCCAGACAGAAACTCAGTTTCTTCAGTGATGGTACTGAGTCCCAGGAATACACTTCTAGGTCAGCAGTGTATATGACTATATATCCTAAAAAGAAATTGCTTGCTTGAGGAGTGGGTTCTTGCTTTATTCCAGGTATCAGCTTATGTAATACTGTACACCCTTCTCATAGTGTATTTTTTTTTTGAAAGAAAAGAAAGAGGGCAATGGCTGTAGCTTAATCACAGACACCTTCTTTATGTACATAAGTTCCAAGATTCACTTTTCCTCATCTTTAGGTAGGGACTGAGAAAAAGCTCTCTGAAACCCTTAATGGATGCTTCCAGTCAGCGTTGATGATACTGAGGTAGATGGACCAATGGTCTGACACAGTAAGGTCTAACTCAGAAAGGTGACTTCTTTCATTCCTAGAAGTGGTTCATGAACTGTCCAAATCTCCTCTTCATGTCAAAGTGTGGAGCGATCATCATGAAAGAGACTTAACCCACTCTAACATCAGTCATGTTTATGTATCAGTTGTTGTTTTTTTTGCCTCTTGCCACATCTTGTCCGCATATAACCTTTATCCCAAGTAGTTGAAGCTGTCTTATGCATAACTGGAGAAGACAAGCTGAACTTTCCCAGAAACTGAGAGAGAGAGAGAGAGAGAGAGAGAGAGAGAGAGAGAGAGAGAGAGAGAGATTTTTCTAGGGCAGTCTATAAAGAACATGGGTTATATATTCTAAGAATGCATTGCCTTGTCGTTGTGCTATTTTAAGTGCACCTCAGGAAGCAATGATAATTACTGTGTTCATCAGCTATAGTAATTGGTGGCAAGAATGTTCACATAAGATAGAGCATGCATTGCTATGGCAACCCAGTCAGTGATAACAGCACAGGTAGTCAGGGGGGAAAGGAATCCCCAGATAGAGACCTTGGCACCTGCAGGTGTAAAGGATTTTTCCACCCACTCTTTTCTTGAAATGTCTCTCCTAAGAGCAAGAACCAGCTCACAGGGAAGGGAGGGAGAAAGAGGATGTCTTATATTAAATCAAAGATAGGTTCTCAAGAGCTGGCACTTACTGCACAACTAAGCTGGCAAATACTTATATTCACAGCACTGCAGCTGCAATGCCTTCCAGACAGAAAGAACTCTGGAGTGTGTGTGTGGGGGGGGAGATTATCTCATTATTCAAATAACTTATGGGGGGAACCCTTACAGATCTTATTCATCCTTTACCAGAAATGAGAAATTCTAGCCAGAAGGTGCCAGGCTGGTTATGGAGTTCTGGGAGTCATAGTTCAAAAGAAGGCATGATCTCTACCTCTGTCCTTTCCACAGCTTTTGCTCCAATAAAAACATCTCTTTTTTTGTTCAATGTCTATATGCTTTTAAAGCCAATATTGCCTTCAATGCATAAGCAAAGGGGCTTTTTCATTTCACCCGGCATACCCAAGGACACAAAGGTGCTCACAAAGAAGAGATTTAGGACAGAGAAAAGAAAGCTGTTTCCAAATGTAAATAAATAAATAAACGACCTTCCAGAATTTGTGACCATATGATGTGGTGATGGGCAACATCTTAAACTGGAATCACTGCCGGGAGATTGGGCACTGCCAGAGGATGAAACAAAAGCCTGAAGGATGAAGCTGTCAGTTACTACTGCTTATGAAAGCCATGCACTCTTCTGAATATAAGCTGCTGACGAACACCAGGATTTTTTACTCACTTCTTGCTTGTAGGCTTCCCAAAGGGTGCTGAAAAAACGGAGTGCTGGAATACATAGGCCTTTGGTACAGAGAGGGCCACAAACCAGAAAAACAATGAATTGGGCTGGTTTGAGGCAATGAGGGCAGTGGGAAGGGGTGGCTGGGCATCCCCTTTTGGCAAACAAAAAAGTACTGGGGGAAAAAGTTCAGCGCTTTGTTTCATTTTGGCAAAACAGGATCCCCAAACTGGTTCATGAAACAAACCACAAATCAACCCGATTCATTGGTTTTTCTGGTTCATGGTTTGGTTTGTGCCCATCTCTCTTTTGGTATGATCCAAGAGGGCTTTTCTTGTGCTTCTTTCCATTTGCTCTTTAACAAGAGGGCAATAGGTAATGACAAGTACATAAAAGCCATGCATCTTGATCTTCTGTGGGGGTGGGGAGATGTTAATTTTTTTGCCTTTCTGCCCAAAAGATCCATGTCTAAAGTGGTTTTGAAATGGTTTTGAGACAGGCCAATGTCATGCTCCTTTCACCTATATGAAACTCTCCACAGTCTTCCAGCTCAACCACGAGTGGGAAACAGGATCATCCAGATGTTGTCAGACTTCCGCTCCCATCTGCCTCAGCCATAGCAATTCCTAGATGGGAATTGCAGTTCATCAGCATTGAGAGGGCCACATGGTTCCCCACCCCTGCTCTTAAGGGTGTGCCTCTGACACCAAAGTGATGCATATCTCAGGTGGTGTGGATTGTAGAGCTACTGTTGATACTGGAATATTTGATCTGAACTACTCTCTGAGCAGTTAGAATGCTGGCAGTGAGTAAAAAGGGTTCTTGCTGTGATACCCAATGACACATCATGCCTATGCAAATCAGTGCTTTTTGACAGGGGATGGTGATTCCACAAAATGCACCACTACCCCCCTCCCCCTTTCTAAATGAACTGCATTTTGTTGTTCTCACTTCAGGCATTGGTTATGTTTCTTTCCTATGATTATATCTCACTTTTCCTCCAATGAACTCAAAGCACTTTCAAATAAACAATAATAATGTGCCATGAAGTCAATTCTGCCTTATGGTAGCCCTTTCCAGGATTTTCTAGGTAGCGAATACTCAGAAGTGGTTAACCATTCCTTTCTTCTGGGGGGTGCTCTGGGACTATGCAGCTTGCCCAAGGTGACACAGGCTGGCTCTTCTCACAGGATGCACAGTGGGGAATCGAACTCCCAACCTCTGGCTTCATATCCATATAGCTAAACCTCTGAGCTAACCAACCAGATGAAAAACACAGCCAATGAAATGAACAGATATAAAGTGCTCTACTTCCAAATGCCTCTGGTTAGCATTTGTGACAGAGATGTGAAAAGGGATGAGGCTTTCAGAAGAATCTTCCAGCCTTGACATGATTCACTTCCTCCCCATTTTATCCTCACAATAACCCTGTAAAGGTGAAGTCAGGCTTAGAGAGTGTGAGTGGCCCATGGTCATACACTGAGTTTCATGGTCAAGCAGAAATTTGAATTCAGGTCTCTCAGGTCATGGTATAGATTTCGACGACACAACATTCATTCATAAATGCAAACTCTTGTGCCCTTCCAGTGTTTTGGACTTTCAGAAGCCCAGGTTGTGGCTTGACTCTCATCTGTGTGGAAAAGATGAAAGAGGTGCAGAATTAACTCCCTAGTCAAACAGGTCTATGGCTTCATCTCATTTCCCTCCCGCCTTGTTTTTGAATGGGCAAAGTTTCAGTGAAATGGACTGGGTGGCAGAAGGATTGATCAGAGATCCTCTGTGGGTGGAGCAGACTCATGGGCCCTATGTTTTGGCAGATGAACAACACCCATTAGAAACTTACCTCTAATTGTAGCTCTCCCCCTGCCCCCATGAGCATACATCCACCAAAATAAAGACTTGTACCCTCTTCACCCAAGCTGGTGTGTACCTGTATGGTATATGTTATTCCCTACTTTGTATCTAGCATTCACTTTCATTTGTCCTTTTTTCCCTTAATTAAAATATTAGCATGGAGGGGGTTAGATTCAGAATGGGCCCTGGCATAGGAAGCAGTCTGCTCTTTAATCATTTCCAACTGCTGTGTTCCTGAACTTTAGCTGCAGTATGGATGTGAGAAAGAGGCTTCCATTAATATCATGAGATTTTCTCACTACAGGAATTCCTTTTCGACGGAAGCATCCACCATCAGAAGAGGAGTTTTCCTGAGGTTGTTGGGCACAAGTGAAAAGGGTTAAATCTTCCATTCCTACAGGCTGTGATCCTATCAGCTCCTGAGAGCTGATGCAGTTTACATTTCTGAAATCTTTCATGTTAGATGCAAAGTCCAGTTTATCTGTGGATGTATCTCTGTCCCCGTGTGTGTGCGTGTGTAAGATTTAGCCCTCCTCACTTTCACAGCCATTTTATGGTGGGCTCTCATTCTTCTGGACATGGAACTCAGTCTTTCTCGCATCTTAACACATACAACAGGTGAATGCACATCTAGTTTGGTCCTTCATTGAGTTAGGTGCTTTATGCTACTGTGTTCAAATCCTCAGCTTCACATTAATAATGCTTAATTAAGAGATCATTTAATAATCCATAATGTTTATGGGATGGGAGACATGCCAGCACAGTTTTTTCATTTCTTTCTGTCTTTGCAAATGATCTCCTAATGAGCCTTACTTAATCATAGACCAAATTGCTACACAGATTAATACAGAAATGTACTGTTTTCTAACCAAAGGAAGGGCTTTTGTTCAAGTGAACAACTGAAGGAACAATAATAAAAAACCAAAAAACCCTCCTAAATGAGCAGCAAACCCATTTGGATGGAAGGAAGATGTAGGCATGTATTTTCCCATAAAAAGTCTTTTTAATCCCCTTTAACTCTCCTGCCATAATCCTGGCAGGGCTGACCTCTCAAAATACAGAAAAAGAAGGCAGGGACTTCATGTCTTCCACAGGTTCTAGCCCACTGGTCTTGGGCAAGGCATTCAAAAGACCAATTGAGTCCAGAAGGAAACACTTTAGAAAAAATACATATTTAAAGTGGACTACAGGAGTATTAGATGCAAAGACAGCATCTTAAAAAGCAGAGACATCACCTTGCCAACAAAGGTCCTGTGAGCTGGAGGATAAAAGAGCAGAAGAGAGAGAGAGTGAGCCTCACACGTCTATAGAGGATGATAGAGATAGAGAGGATGGAGACAGGGAAGTAGAGAAGATTATGGAGGAGGTGAAAGGGCTGAAGGCGGGAGAAAAAGGGGAGGAGTCGGAGAAGAAGAAAAAGAAGGGGGTAGATGTGTTCTTGACGATGGAAGAGGGGGACAAATCGGGGGAGACAAAGAAGGTGGTGGTTTGGATAGACGATTGGCAGGAGGAGGAAGGAAGACCAAAAGTGTTTAAAATACCACAGAAGAAAGAAATAAGAGATGGGAGGCGTGAGAGTCTAGAGCCAGATAGAAAAGAGGGTGAAGTGAATACACCAATAGAAGGTTTAGGACCAGAAGAATGGACCGTGGTGGTGTATCCTCGAGGCTGGGGTCCTTGGAGGAAGGTAATCCGTCCGGGACCTCTCCAGCCGAATCAGAAGCCACCCGAGGGAGACTGGTCTCGTCACCCCTGTTGCGAGACTATATGCGCAGTGAGGAGTGGATGTTTGAGAAAACCAACCGATCAGGAGAGATTCGGACACTCTCCCCGTTGAGGAAAGAAAGCTATGGAGGAAATTTTCCTTTATCATGGACAGATTTTCCTGTAGACTTTGGTCACGTTGACCCTACAGAAGTTGTTGTTGAGAAACCTAAAAGTTCTGTTAATAAAGAGATTGTTGTTAAAGAAACGTCTCTCTCATTGTTTCCCACCAAAATTAAGGAACTGTCAGATACTGGCCATGAACCGTATCACAGGTCCGCATAGTCAAAGCTATGGTTTTTCCAGTAGCGATGTATGGAAGTGAGAGCTGGACCATAAAGAAGGCTGACCACCGAAGAATTGATGCTTTTGAATTGTGGTGCTAGAGGAGACTCTTGAGAGTCCCCTGGACTGCAAGGAGAACAAACCTATCCATTCTGAAGGAAATCAACCCCGAGTGCTCACTGGAAGGACAGATCCTGAAGCTGAGGCTCCAATACTTTGGCCATCTGATGAGAAGAGAAGACTCCCTGGAAAAGACCCTGATGCTGGGAAAGGGTGAAGGCAAGAGGAGAAGGGGACGACAGAGGACGAGATGGTTGGACAGTGTCATCGAAGCCACCAACATCAATTTGACCCAACTCCAGGAGGCAATGGAAGACAGGAGGGCCTGGCGTGCTCTGGTCCATGGGGTCACGAAGAGTCGGACACGACTTAATGACTAAACAACAACAGGAGTATTGCCATAGATTTAACATCAGGAATTGGTCTGATTGTTGTTTTTTGAGGTAAGATAAAGCTTCAGGTTTTACATTTCTGAACTCTCATTTGTAAAATGCAGTTTATTAATATTCAGCTCCTCAGCTAGGAGTTTATTAAGATTCATTACCTAATATTTATTTAACACTTTCAAGATTAAAAGCAGTGAAATTTGAATGCTACATTTCTTTAACTTCATAATGAAATTTACAGAATAACATGGCTTTATTTAAAGAAATTGAAAAGAAAGAAAATTGCCTTTCAGAAGGTTCCCTCACTAGAAGATAACAAATTGATAGAGCTTGGAAAAGTTACTTTTTTGCACTAGAGCTGAACAGCCAGCAGTATCATAGTGTTCTGAGAGTGTGAGTCCAAAAAAAGTAACTTTCCCAAGCTCTAGCAACTTTATGTGTTTCTTTTTTTCTTTGATTTCTATCTTGTCTTTCCCCTCAAAAGACTGGATACAAGGGATACAGTAATTCTTTAAAAAAACAAGTATAATTTAAAAATAATGGCCAACATCCTCTTTCTTGAGAAATCAGGTAGGTCTTTGAAGCACATTGACAAAGTGTTGGTTGCTTTCCTGACTGAGCAGTTGGGCACGCACCCAGAAATGCAACCAGCACCTTACCAGTGAGCTGACTTTTGCCACCACCAAGTACACAATTTCCCTTATGGAAGCATATATTGGCAATAGCATTCTGGCCAATACATTATAAATATCAAAACGTAATGTCTTAATTCAGTCTCCAGGTTATGGATCCAAAATCAACAGATTCAGGAGTGCTTCAGAAAGTACAACATAATATAGAATTTATGTTAAATTGGAGGGATGTTGTAGGGATGGAGTAGATTATTACTACAGAGAAAGCATAACAAGTTCTTTCTGTTTTAAATATGAAGAAATTTAGAGACTTTGGTATATTCTTCACAAACACAAAATGAAAAAAGCTTTCCTCCACCCTGACTTGTGAAGCAAGGGGTTCCCTATCACCTGGCAAGTCACAGGCTACGTGGCTGATGGGCTGCATTTAGGTGGGAAGTCACTGGTTGCGAAGACATTCCGGAGGGTTCTGGAATAGATGCTCCTGCCCAGGAAATCTACAGAGAGAGGGTTAGGCCGCACTCAGTACAATAAGGAGCCCTCTTATGCTCTGGATGCCTAAGCAGACAAAGCGGCTGGTTCATGCTTTTGTGACTTAACAGTTTTACATAAAGTTTCCATTCTGTGCATAGCAAGAATACGGTATGGAGTGAAACAGGGCTGCAAACAGATTTCAGAAATATAAACTCTGAGCACTTTATTCTAAACATATCCTGTGCCAAATGTTCTAGCATGGCCATCCCACAGCAATCCTAGACAGATGGAGCTCATTTTTCTTTCTTGTCTTGTTCTCTCCGTCTTTTAAACAGATGGCAAATCTGTTCATGGGATCTATGCAGAGTTGCTTATGTCGGATCATGAATAATCATGGAAGGAATTTTGTCGGACCAAACTCACTGTCTTGTGTCGTGCAAATGTAAGGCGACAAATCATCCGGTTTTTTTTTTTTTTTTTTTTTTTTTTTTTTTTTTTTTGGTGCTGGTAGTTGGAGACAAGAAAGGTCTCTTGTGTTTGAGGGACTGAGTCCTTGGGATTTCTTCTTTTGACTTGTCTAATATAAAGTAGAGAGATCTAGGAAACTGGACAGACAGCCCAAACAAGACATTCTCCTATTAAGACCATGCTGCTGCATATTAAGTTTTTTCTTAACTGATTCAAGTCATATGGAGAGGGAAGACAGAGTAAGTCTTACCATAGCCCCACAGCATGGGGGTGAGTGGATAATTTCTTTCTTCCCCAGTGTGAGTGGAACACACACACCTTAGGCCTCACCAGCAGAACCAGAAGTGAGTGCTATAGTCCAACATTTCTGGAGGTCCAAATTTTTTCCACCTCTTTTCTGAGCCTTTCAGGTATGCTGAGGGTGGGAGGATGAGCTTTGATTCAGATTATGCTGGAAAAGAGAAATATAGATTTGTTTACACATGTGTGTGAATGCACGCATGCACACACACACACGCACACACACACAGAGAGAGAGAGAGAGAGTCTCTGATAAGGATCTCCCCCTCCGTGTGAGTATAATTCAGTGAGGAAAAACATGACTTTAAGCTTCATGCTATATCCTGACTAATGTTCTACTATGGTATTCACCACCCTGGATTCTCTAGGGTGGTTTGAATATAAGCACAGCAGGGAATTGCTGCTAATTAATGAGTAGTCGCTCACATTTTTTGGTCATGGGCCAAGTCATGTGATTGTGCATGACCAGGAATGTGAGTGGCAACTTGCTGATGAGCTTAAAATTTCTTGCTATATTTTATGCATTTACACTTTTGCCAGCAGAAATCTCCAAAATGATTCTGGCCTATGTATACCCACATCACCTTGATGAGGAGGAAATGTATGTGTGTGTATGAGAGACAGAGAGAGTGAGCAAGCGAGAGAATGATCATATCATACCATGTCATAGCATATCATACCATAATGTATATGTGTTAGAACCATTCATTGCCCCCCACCCTGCTATCTGGTTTGTGCTTGACATGAGGTGGGCATTGCGCAGTTCTGTCAGAATTATTTCTGACAGGACTATTTGCCCCCTCCGGACGTTCTGACCCAACCACGGGAATACAGACATTCATCTGTGTGTGTGCACATGCACATGCACAAACACATACAGACACATTCAGTCCCTGCAGTGCAACTAGGTTTTTAAAAGGGAGAGAGAGAGAAAGGAAAAACCCAAGCAATGAGCTATGTTAATGGAAGTCCCCCACTTTTCACCACAGCTTGAAAAAAGAAAACAGAGAGAGAACAACTACTACTGACTGGATGATGACCTCACTTAGAGACATTCCCTAGCACCCTTAGAGGTCAGGAATGATCAGAAAAAGTGTTAGCCTTGATTCTTCTCTTTTGGTGTCAGCTCAGCATTTCTGAAACTGCGTATTAACTTCATTTTCTGTTTCCTCACACAATATGCCTTTGTATTTTTCCACTATTAATCCAAAGAATGGTGAATTTAACAGGATTCATCAATATGGAATGCCACCTACCTGGTGGGCCACCAGGGACTACTTGCTTGCTTATTAAAGGAACAAGATGGGAATTTATTACTGAGAAAATTTGAACAAATCATGGCAACCCTGGCAAAGGAGAAGAAGAAGAAAAAAATGCTCTCACCCATAGGTGAGGAATCTTGCAAGCCTTGAAAGCTGCTTGTTTAGGTGTCTTATTGAGTCAAGACATTTGGGCCCTAGGTCAACAATTCAAGTAAAGTGATATGACAAAGACTCTCACCATATGTGAAGTGAGAAGTGCTTGATGTTCAAGCTGGACTCAGAAAAGGCAAAGGTAAAAGAAATAGCATCACTAATATATGCTAGATACTGGAGCATACTAAAAAATCCCCAGATAAAATCAGTTTGTATTTTCTAGATTACAGTAAAGCCTTTGACTATATGGATCATGGAAATCTTTAGAATGCTCCAAGTCAGTATACCACAACATTTGGTTGTCCTAATATATATATCCTATCCTCTGGACAAGAGTCTATGATAAAACAGTATGCAATAAAATTAAAGGGTTTTGAATTGGCAAAGGCATCAGACTAAGGTGCATTTTATTTCACTATTTGTTCAACCTAAGTGCAGAACATATATCAAAATCTAGACTAGATTCAAATAAAGGAGGAGTGAAAATTGATGGAAGAAACATCAACAATTTTAAGAAATGAGTATAAATTTATGATATGGAGATACAAACATCATATTACTTGCAGAAAGCAGCAATGACCTGAAACAATTGATAATGGAGGTTAAAGAAAACTGATTCATTCAACATGTGGGATTGAAGGAGAACTTTACAGATACCATAGATTTCCAGAAAGAAAAATCAGGAGGTTCATGATCAAACTAAGGCTGAATCTTCACTAGAAGCTAGAATGACTCAACTGAGACTATCCTGCTTTAGACATGTTACGAGAAGACAAGACTCATTGGATTAGATGGTGATGCTAGGAAAAGTGGGAGTCAGGAAGAGGAAGACCTAACATGAGATGCAGTGCAGCTATGGCCTTTAACCTGCAAGATTTGAGCAGAGTTGCTATGACAAGACATTCTGAAGGTCAGTAATTCATAAGGTTGCCACTTGTCAAAGGGAACTTGTCAGTATGTACCAAATACAGAAGTGTGGGAAGATGGTGGTTCGCATCTTTTAAAAAAGTCCAAATGTTTTTAATAATTGTGTATGAAGGTTAAAATTCTCTTGAGTGAATTAAAATCATTTAATTATTTTATGTATCTTTTCTTTTTATTGGAGGTGATGGACATTTGCCTAGATATCTGTTCCCAAGTACAAAATATGTGGATTTCAGTTCCCATTCCTAAAATAGACCATGGACCTTGTCATAAACAGGGCCTTCCCTCTCCTCTGCAGTCCCTCCCCTCCTGATCATCTCCTGGAGGTCTGAATATCCTTGGGCATAGGTTTGAGTATCCTTGAAGTTCAACAGTGATTCTTAGCCTTTGGCTATGGACGTTTTGGACCTCAGTTCTCAGAAGCTCCAGCCAGCCTAGTTAATGGTTCTAGAGAACGAAGGCCAAAACATCTAGAAGGCCAAAGCTGACACAGGATATAATGCAGAGGTCTGCAAATGGAGGACAGAATTAAGAGAAATTCCCTCCATTGTTTCATGAAATAAAAGCTTAGAGTCTAAACTTACGTGCTGCAAATAGCTCTATTTTATCTAGTATGGATATTAATGCCATTTTTTTTGGAGGGGGGTCTGTTCACTCTGAATCAGATTGTTATTTCTAAACTGCTTCCACGTGACTTGGGTAAAACATTCTTGACGAGACAGCTGCTTCTTCCTGATGACTGGTGCTTATGTAAATGATTCATAACTGATTAAAAAGGTAAAGCTGTCAAACTAGTTGTGTGATACTTCAGACCACCTCACCTACTGGGTTATGAATCTGTTAAAGCTTCTGGGAAAACAGACAGTCAGTTGTGGAGCTGTTTTGGTGAGATTTGGGTTGAGATGGTCTGTCTCAGTGCAGTGAGACAGGCTGTTTAGGCTCTTCCAAGCCTTGCGAGAGGTCTTGCCTCCACCGTAGTGGAGACTGAGACACCAAGGTCTTTTTCTCAACATGTTTCCCACAGTTTGTACAAACATGTCACCATGCCAAACTAGTGTCTTCTCCCTTTACAAAGCTAAGCAGATGGACAGCGACCACAAACAGACAGACTGATTGATCACAAAGGTCCAAACAACTCACTTGTGCATATACAGATATGTGCAAAAAAATCTCTCTGATAGAGAGAAAAACAGTCTTGTCACATTGTGGTGAGGAGAGTGAATTAGGGCAGAATTTAATATCCTTGTTATGACCCAAATGGCATGTTTGTGAATAGAGGTGGATGGGATAATTCTCCATTCTGGGAGTTCCACCTAACAGATAGACACTTCACAGACACCAAAATGTCTGGAAGAAAGGTCTTAACTGGAAGTCTTTGAGGCCTAGCTAGGTCTAGCTCTGCCTAAGCTTCCTGTTCCTGCTCCAGTGCTAGGTGGGAGCTTTCTCTTTCAACAGGAAGCTAGGTGGAGCTAGGCCTAGCTAAGCATCAGAGCCTTCCAGTTGAGGCCTTCATCCAGATGAGCCACATTTAGGTATCTGTAAGATATTTCTCTGTCAGGAAGAACTCCTGGAATGGAGAAACATTGGGTTTATATTCCATAAATAAAAAAAATCCCATCCATACATGATGTGAGTGGGATATACAGAATAAGAAAAGTACACAATACCACATTTGAGATTTGTAAAACACAATAACATCATTATTGGTTACAACTGCATTATATAGGACAAGGCAATAGTTATTGTAGCATTAAATTGTGTGTATTTACAAAAATGTGTCTTAAATGCAAAAAAAATCTCCATGGGCCTAAACAAAATGCCACACCAGCTTGCATTGAGGAGACAAATCCTGGCATCTTCTCAGATGTGAATCAGTCAAAATTTAATAACCTTATTATGAAAAGTAAATGTGTGAGCACTGTTAACTATTTATTATTGTGGCCAGCATTTTTACATTGTAATAGTAGTTCAAATGTGGATAGAAGAGTATGGATAAGAGTTATGGCAAGAATCTTCAATCTCAAGTAACAGAAAAGAGCAGGCAAAAGGAGTAAGGCAAGGAGGACTGAAAAATCCACTAGTTTTTAATGTTCTGTTTGACAGGTATGGCCAAAGTACACCCTTGTAACACCAAAAATTTTCAATTATATTTTTTAACATGTGCAAGTGTTACATTTTGTGCATACTTTCTGTGAGATACTACTTCATTGTAGTTACTTTGTTTCTAAACATTAAGATACATTTAGGAAGGCAGCAAATCCTCAGGAAGCACCTCCGTACATTTTCAATAACAGTAAAATATCTCTTACTAAGGTATTTTTCCAGTCAAGTCTTTCAAAAGACCAGGTGACACCAGCATTATTTATGTGGTGGACCCAGAGGTGCCATCATACTTAATCACATGTTCCAGGGCTCTCATTGACCCCCCCCCCCCACCAATGACTACAAGTTCTATGACCCCAAAGATGGCAATTGATTGGCTGAACTTGGTTACAAATTCAGGGTATGACTACACTGGCAAGAGTGAATCAATACAGCTTGATTCACAGTTTCTTTTATGGTTGTATTTTGCTCAGATGATTGTATGAAGACCCTGGATTATTTCAGTGCCTGTGTTCACACTGGCCCTCAATCCAATGTGATTTGATATGCAACCACAGCCTGTGCCCCCCTTTCTGTTATACTGTCTACCTGGTGATCCCTGGCTGTCCTTTCTTATGTTTTTTTCTTTTTGTTCTGTGCAGAGGTGATCTAGTGCTAAACTAATGGATCAATGCAGTGGTAAGGTGATCTAGTGATAAACATGGTAGTTTGTTTTTAAAAAAATACTTCAGGACAAACTAGGGAGAACAATCTTGGGAGTGGGTGTTCCCACTGTCCCAAAAACATCACACCCCAGCTTAATATGTCACCATAACACCATCCACGCCCCCTGTCCTTTTGCAGAATGCAACCAATGATCATATAGGAAAATACTGTTCAGATCATTCCAGCAGGAAACCTCCAGTGGCAGGAAAAGAAGCTCTGGAAACAAAAAGGGCCAGACTGATGTCCATTGGCTTTTGCATCATACAATCATTGAAAAATGCTTTGAATCCATTGGTGCTAATTGCCGAGCAAATCCTGAAGTAGGTGTCAATGTTGTTGCAGTCTCTCTCTGAGTAAAGCATCTGAAATCAAATGGGCGTATGGCTGAAATCTTAGCTGCCAGCACCACCTTTTGCTTTTTCCCCTCTGGTTCACTACTACTTGTTGCCAGAATACCATCACCTCTCTGGTATTGTGGTGGTGGTGGGGCCTCTGAGCTGTATGGTCCCAGACTTTGACACTGAGTGGGTTGCCATCATTTTGTGTCCCGAATTATCCATAAATCACGCAGTTATCAAAATAATCCTCCCACCCTTACAACTAATAATATGGGGGGGAAATGCACTTGGGTATGTCTTCAAGAGCATTGGGAAATGAAAAATCTTTAAATAAGTAGAATTTTAAAACTTAGGAACTATACCCAGTATTTAAAAAAGAAGATAGATTTTTGTTGCCTAAATGTCCTAAGTCTTAATGGAAATTAGGGTGGAATGAACAAGAAATTTTTTTAAAAAACAGAAGCTAATTAAATTAGTCATATTCTATTACATTCCAATGGTTTTCTTCTTCTTTAATTAAAGAGGCAAATTGTGGACAAATGTAACCATCAGCAGCAAGTGAATTTTTATCAAGGACCCTTACCTGTGAGCCCCAGAGATACAATCCAAAGTGCATAAAACACTTCCCTGAGGAATACAGTTGAAGTACTGTTATATAATGTGGAAGAACCATAGGCCAGTGGCTTTGCACATACTTGGACCAATGGACTGACTCAAAATCATGCAACCTTCTATGTTCCCATCTTTCCATCATGGTCAGGAACTGAACACAGGTATGTTATAAAAGTGTGGATCTAAACGAGGGATACTTCTGAATTTTTGCTACTTGTATTACTCCCTGAATTTTAGAGTTCCAAACTACCTGCTCTTTTTTCTAACATGCACGCCAGAAGGCTAGGGCAGTACAGTAGTTAAGAGTGCTGTAGTTAAGACTACTGCTGGGCAGATACTGGTTCAAATCCTGCTCAGCCATGAAATCCATTGGCTGACCTTGGGCCAAACGTCTCCTCAGCTTAGCCTACCTCACAGCATAGCACCTCAAGTCCCTTGGAGGAAAGATAGAATACGAACGGCAAAGGCAACGGAGATGTGATCCATTTTTATCATTCCAATTTGGGCACAGCACTGAGAAATATGTAGTGGCTCTTGGACTGGCTTTGTTTCTTCAGTGCATTTACAATACGATCATGCAAATGTGAATGGATAAAATATTGCAGCAGAGCAATCCTGATGTGATCATATTCATGACTGCTTCAAATGTTGTGTTATGTGTGCACACTGGTTTTTTTACCTATGCACACATGCTGTGATGTGGATTGATAAAACATTGGAGAGAGGGAGAAAGAGAGAGAGAGAGAGAGAGAGAGAGAACTGCTCATTTAAGCCCCGTTCAAAGCTATATGGAAGGAGTATGAAAGCAAGCACACTGTTCCTGATCACAGGTTTCCAGGGACAGAGTGGAGGTGGATCTGGCACATGTGGAGACATTAAGTGTGGGTTTTTCACATTTGGTTCTCATGCCCTCCCCCACATGTTTTGCCAATGTACATTTTCTGAAGATGTGAATAGGACTCTGATGGTGGCAGCTCAGTGTGTCCCCCGCCTCTTTCAAGTTGATTTGGAATCCTGATTTGGAATTGGATTCCTGTCTTTAGCAGGGGGTTGGACTCAATGGCCTTGTAGGCCCCTTACAACTCCATGATTCTATGATTCTAAATTAAGGCAATTCAGAGCCATATGGACATTTTGTCTTTGATGGCTCATGCTCACCTTGCACAAAGGATTCCTTAATGTTGCAGTCTTTACATGGTATGCATGTATTGGTGACCCAGCTCCAAAGAAGTCACAAGAGAAATAGCATGAGGGCCCAGAAGAGTCCTGTTGCTTATGGCATTCTTCAAAGTTTATTTCTCCACAAGAGGTTTAGAGATCAAAGAAACATTAGGATAGGCAAGGTGGTTTAGCAAGATGAAAATAAGTACAGGTTCAAAGTTAATTTTTTGAGATTATAGCTCCCAGAACCTCAGAATGTCCTCTCCACTTTTTTACAGTAATTTTTTTCAAATCTTTGGGAGCCACGTAAGATGGACCATGAGAGACCCAGTAAAATGAAGAGAACTATAAAAGGAAGTGAAGTTCTAAGCCATTGTTCCAATGGGAAGACCTGTTGTTTCCAAGAATCCCCATTTGCTGAATTTTGGAATAAAGTGGCTGATAAGGAAGAACCTGATGAGCCACAATTACAAGCTGTGGATCACATCAGAACATTGAGGGAAACCTTTGAAAAAGGGGTTTGAGAAAAGTTGTGGACATGGCATGTGATCTCCTATAATGTGCAATCTCATATCATCAAAAGACTCCATTCAGCATGCCATCATTCAAAGAAGAATCTTCGAGTTTGCCACATAAAAAGGGGTAATGCAAATTAGCCCTAATGATTCAGGATGAGGGCATCATAAGAAGCTTCTAACTACTGCTTGTTCAAGTAAGTGCAGCAACACAATATTTAAGTAACCAGTGTGGGAGGGGGGGCAGGGAGGCAAAATAGATTGATAGGAGCCATGTGGGATGAGTATCTTTTTCATTTGACCCCTGGCGTTGGCCACTTCCTTGTAAGTTCATTCCTTCCTTCTTCAAGGAGGTAGTTACCTCTTTGTCTAACTTCTGTTATGGAAGACTGACCACGAATGCAGATGTGCCATTCAGAGTTTATGGACTTCAGCACCCATACATCATCAAGAATTTGCGATGCAGAATTCTGAGAGTTCCAGCCCCCAGACCCACATCTACAGACACTTATATTTTGCTCATCCTGGCAGTTCTTTAGGAGGTGCCTTCTATAGAGCCTAAAGGGCAGCAGGTCTTCCAAGATGCACCACAGCACCCTTCTTTTTAAATAGGAAGCTAGGCCAAAGAAAGCCGTGGAGCCTTGGAGCTAGGCCCTTATCCAGGTGAGCAAAATGTAGGTGTCTGTATGGGTTTGTGGGCTGGAACGCCCACTATTCTTTATAGGGGATTACTTGATAGTTCTGTGGTTGGAATCCAAACACAAAACAAGCAAATGAACAAATAAAAACTTACTGGCATATCCCTAGCCATGAATGAGTACAGCTACCAGGTCAGTAGCATTTCATTTCCTGAGATTTCAGGGCAATGCCAAATGGGCAACGTCTTGTAATGACAGCAATAAGGCAGGAAAGGATAAGAAAAACTGTGCACGGCTGCCACCAGGGCTTGAGCAACAAGAAAGCTCACAAGTAGCCAAGCTGGCACTCCACTCCCTGCCTTGTTTCCAATGGTGCAAGTCACCTGTACCCACCAGCCGGTTAAGTCCATTCTTACAGTAGACTCACTGAACTGACAGCTTTGTCCCACTGATTTCTGTGGGCCCACTTTAAACATAGCCAGGCCTGGGAGCCAACTCATTTATTTGCTTTCACTTTAAAACCCTCATGGGGGAACCTATGGCCTTCCAAAGGTTGTTGGAGTTCATCCTGTATCGGCTGCAGCTGGAATAGCCAATGGCTGGGAATGCTGAGAGTTTTGATTCAACAGTATGTGAAGAGACATTAGATTTCACCATCCCTCTTTTAGAAGGACTGCCTCTATCTCTCTGTAAAGTTGACATTTCAGTTGGGTAAATGAAACAACCCTGTGTCACCCTGCTCTTTGTTTACATTTTTGCCTTCATAAATAATGGAGGTTTTGGCAAGCAGCTCTGGTGCTTGTGAACTTGTGGAATCAATCAGCTGCTGCAGTGAAGTCTTATTATCAACAAGCTCTCCACATCTTAGGAGGAAAAAAGAACGACATGCCAGGAACCTTGCATCCAGCTAACTTATCACAGCAGTTTTAATGAGCAACACTTAGACCAGTCACATTAGGGCTAAATAGATTGTTTCAGCTGTAAATGGCTGCCATTGTAACTCAAGTATGGAATGCATCACCAAAGTAACGTGGTTACACTATGAAAATAAACCGGGGGATGGGTTGGGTTTTTTTTAAATCGCTTTAAAGTCACATGGTGGTCATGTAGTTTTTGAGTCAGTGGTTTTCCTCTTGGGAAAACTTTTAATCCATTATTAAACTGTGTTGTATATTGGTGGAGGGGGCTACATGGGCTTTTAGAATAATTGTATTTGAAGCTTTGTCCTACCATTGCCACTTGCTGCTGCTATGAGGTGGCTGTTTTTCTCCTTTCCAAGTGGGATAGCAATAGTCTGATGTGACAGGTTTTTTTTTAAACAACAGATTGGAATGCAGGCTTTCACTGGAGCTCCCCCACACATACACACTCATGGAGACAGACAGATAAGACACACACACACATAGGGTGATGGTGGTGAAGGAGACACTGCCAGGCTGGCAAGAGGGGAGACATGCCCCTGAGTGGAAATTTAGAAGCCAGCAGAAAGAAAAAGGGAGAAAGGAGTCCCTCCTTCCCAAAGTGAAACTGACCAGAGAACTTTACAAGACTGGGAACTTCTAGGCTTGCATTCCTATCTGGTTCCCTACGTCAGACTATCACTATCCCACCTGGAAAGAATTTTTTTTAATTTTTTTAAATGCAGCCCCACAGTGGCTGTGGGAGGCAGCCAGCTTAAGAGAGGGGCATTCACATATGCCAAAACTGTTAAAAAATAAATTGATTTTACATCTGTGTTAAAATAAACAACCCTGTGCCAGCCCCTTGAAATACCTTGCTTCTGATTTCAAAAAACAAAAAACAAAACCTGATTCCTGGTTCAACCATGTGTGTCATGTAGTCACCTTTATTTTAATCGATTTAGAACATGCTAAAACTGATTCAGGGTTTTTGTTTGTTTGTTTGTTTGTTTTTTGCACATATAACCAAGCTCTAAGGCAATCTGTTTTGGAAGTCTCAGTCCACGTGTAACTGGCTGTAATGTGAATCACATGGAAATTAATATGCACAAGCAAATGTCCAATATATCATTATTAAACTAGTGCCCATATGCTTTCAAAGTGCATTGCAGAGTAAGCATAACATTTGAAGTAAATGGCAGGTATGAGTCAAAAAGCAAAGATTTACAATTCTATTGAACATAGTAATTCAAATGCCCATTTATTATGCCTGGAGATTGTGTTTATAAAAGAAGAACTGTGGTATGTTTTGTCAAGGGAAAAGAGGGGGAAGGACTGAACATTTTATTAACTAATCCTGGAAGAGGCTGGAAGATTTTCATGGAAATAATAGTCTCCTGCTGTTTGCATTAAATGAGGTGGTGAATCCAAGACCTTTCTTTTCAAGCCTGGTGGAACAAATTATCTGATTGTATCATTATGCTGCCTTTATATCTGTTATGCAGATTAAATATGAATTAATCATTCATCAAAGCCTTGGGTTTCCCATTGCTTAGCAGGGTGATTTGGAAGGGCAGCTTGCACGTAGAACCACACTGACTTCAATCAAGTTCTGTGCATGTCCTGGAATTCCCTATATATTATTCTAGGCTGATGTTTTCTCTCCTCCTGTAGGCTTGTATTGGGGGGGGGGGGATGGTGGCCTAGCTAGCCCAAATGTCACTCTTTCCTTCTAAAGCAGAGGTCTCCAAAGTACAGCCTGCGGGTCACATCCAGCTGGCCTTGCCTTTTTATCTGGCCCATGTGTACGTGCGCGTGTGCATGCATGTGTGCGGGTGGGTGGGGGTGCGGGAGTGCATGCGGATACATGGGGTGGAGAGCACAAGAGTACGCGCTTGTGCGCGCGCATTCCTTCGACCCTTGAAAATGTGGAAAATATATTATGTGGCCCTCACTGTGAAAAGTTTGGAGACCCCTGTTCTAAAGCTATGGCAGAATAGCAGTCCATTTCACTCAGCTTGAATTTACCTGCCTGCATGTATATCTTCTAGTGGAGAATGCACAGCCAGTCAAATTGAGCAGATGTACTGCATTTACAGAAATTAGAACTCACCTACTGTTTATTTAGTTATGGTGGTCACTCTTAGGCTACCTCAACTCAAAATTTATGCCCATGGGACCTTCCCCTCCAGTCTTCTCGCTTGTTTAGTTTCTGTCAGGGATTTTTGGTAATACGCCCCTATGGGGACTGAAAGGGGAGTTACATAATTACATAAATTTTTAGATTAAAAAATAGTATGGATGTGGATTGGTAAATTCCTCATCATGACAGTTTCAATGCAAACAACTGTGTTGACTGACACAAGTTCTAACAGTTTCCGTCTCCACCAGGAACAGGTCTTTTGTAGGGCTAATGAGTCTTAACTGCCAAAGACCAAGCTGTCCAAACAATGAGGATAGCTCACAGCATGGTCATGTCACTGAGGAAACCCTTGCTGCTTGAACTCTGACCCTGCTATTAGGAGAATTTTAGCTAAACTCAGACGGAAAAGAAAACCTAGATTACATGATGGATAATGTTATCATCCGTATTAATCAACAACTCACCCCACTATTACACTACTGAGCACCACTATCACCAGGGAAGCTCAACACTAACCTTCTGTTCATGTGTGTGTGTGTGTGCTGTGAAGGGAGATATAGCATTTGTATGTTTGGAGCAGGAATAATTTTGAATTTCCTTTTTCTTTGAAGTGAAGACCTGGGGTTTAAAAAAAAAATCACTCCTTTGAAGCTTCTCTGAGCAAATCACGACAACTCATCAATACTCATTTTCAGCTTTTTACATAAGTGTACAGATTCAGAGCATTCACAGACTGCAATATATATATATATATAATCCTAAAATAAACCCAGGACTCTGCTACCAAAAAAGGATGACTGGCAAACTGACTCACTCACAAAAGATAAAAGATCCTGCTATTCTTGATGAAAAGTTTAAAAATGTGTCAAACCTGGCTGCCATAATGAGTTAAATGTCATGCATTTTTCTTTTAAACCCCCTTGGGACATTCTGTATTTGAACATGATCACTTCCATACAGTATTAGTAAGACTTTTCCTTCTACAAATTCAGAAGGTGAACCATCTTCACTCTCTTGCATTAGAATAAAAATGCATCTGTTATTTAAACTGTGGGAATAATTTTCCAATGAAAATTTCAATTAGGGATGCGCTTCTGCTTCTATTCTGTCCAAATGATTTGTCTTGCAAAACGCTTTGAGATGCTTTGTTGCCTGTCCTATTCAGTTTGTCTTGGAGTATTGTGAAGTATTTGTATATATGTCTCTTTGTCCAAATAGCAAAAAACATGAAAATGGGGGAAATAAAGGGCTCTGTTTTGGGATGCAGGGTAAACTTCAGTATCATCCACTAGTGTTTGACCTCCAATGTGCGAGCAAACCTCTCACTAGTTTTCCTTCCTTCCTTCCTTCCTTCCTTCCTTCCTTCCTTCCTTCCTTCCTTCCTTCCTTCCTTCCTTCCTTCCTTCCTTCCTTCCTTCCGGAGCCATGCAATTAACTCCTTGCCCAGTTCCTGCCCTTTTAGGAATCCATCCTGCATTAGCTGGGCACTGTTACCTGGCTGTCAATCACTCCTGGATCCTTTGAAATGAAAGCTGCTGCTCTAGATTCTCAATCTGCCAATTATCATAGCAAAATTTAGTACTTGGGAGAGTCTCAATTTGATCCACGTGCCGCGGCAGACTTCCTCTCTTCGGTTCAGGTCAATTCAGAAATGGAAAAATAGCCCCTGCTTCATTTTGTTTTCCAAGTCAGTTCTAAATCTGAAGCGCGCCCCTAATTTCAAAGCAGAAAAAATGCCCCATGTCCAAAAGAGCGTTCGTGTGCACAGAAGCAAGAGTGTTCCAAACAAACACTGAGCCAGAAAGCAGTAAGTGGAATACAAGTAAAAATCAAATAGACTTTTTGGATTGTACAGTGAATTTCAGCTCCTTGCCCCAGGCAATTTTATTTTCTCTTGAATGGAGACAACTTACTGAACCCCAGAGTGCTTCTGTTTTGTTTTGTAATGGTTTTGTACACTTCAGTCCTAATTCATTATAATGTGTAGGAGTGATTCAAGATATTGTTAGGACTCAATTCAAGTCGGAGCTAGGAAGCGACCATTTCAAAATAGTTAGGGGGGTGCAAATACCATTCACTTTGACTTGGTCTAAATTATCTGCCTTACCTCTGTCATGGGATGGGGGATGAAACTTTGTGCTACCAACTACTGTCAGACCTCCCTTATGCAGGCAAAACTCCCACTCTTTTCCCCCTTCCCTTCCTGCCTCCCTCCCCCTTTGGGAATCACCCAGTTGACTCAAATTTATCCAACAAAAATAATTGCTGAAGATTAAAGGAGTGCTCTCGGTTAGTTGCTTCACTGCCCCAATAGAGTGGGGTAGTGGGTAGAGAATCTGATTACTGCCTGTGTGTCATGTTTACCAGCCACCCGCTTCTTGCTGTTTTGCCACAGGAAAAAACAGCAAGAAACAAACAAACAAAAAAAAAAAAACCCAAGTGATGCAAAAAATAATAGGCAGCTGCAGACTTCAAAAAAGTAAAGTACATGTGGTGGGGGGGGGAAGAATAATTTAGATTCCATTGCTAGTGCTAATGTGACGAGCCCCTGCGCAAGAGACACAAGACATCCATGCACATTCACACACATAGACACTCAATCAATTTGATTCTAAAGGGTTATGAAAACTGACATCTGCAGCTGCCTAAAGGAAAAGAAAAAAAGTATCCAGTGATAGCACATGGCACATGCATTTAAGTTGAAATCCTGTTGCTTGGTGTAGTAAATTGCAATAATAGTAGACTCGTTGATTTAGTAAAGATTTGGTGAGTTAACTTCTTCTATGTTCCATTGATTGAATGGGCTTACTCTAGTTCTGACTTACTATGCTAAGCAACAGGATTTCAGCCATGCTGTCTATATTTGATCCCAGGAAATCTTGAAAACATGGAGGCAAAAGGAAGCAGGACAAGACAATTATTATTCTTATAATAGTTACATCAAAATGTGCAATGCTACATAAATAGAGTAATAATTAATGCCCTGCTTTGGGGGGGTTGTTGTTTTTTATTTCTTATTTATGGTTTGTAAATGTTTCTTAAAGGATGCACACACATACTGATTCATGGCTGTAACAAGTTACACTCCATTTCACATCTGGATAAAAGAGATCCCCAAACGCACATGGGAATGATAACAAGTATCATTGAACATGGATAGGTTTCATTATTGCTTCTGTGTTAAGCTTTCTTCTATTTTCAATCTCAAGGATTGAAATTCTACAGTCTCAGTGTTCCATTGTTCCTGCTATCACCAGGATGCTGCTGGTATAATCAAAGTCAGCTTGAATATTTCTCCTTCATATGTTCCTCTTTATTTTTATTGGTAAACGCCTTCAAAAGAATGTAGGCAAAACTGAGAACAAATAGTGTAGCAATCACGACAGCAAAAGATGAAAGGAAATTAGAGAGTGAGTCATTTTTGTGGGTTGACTAGGAAAAGTTTCAACAGGTACTAGGAGGGCTATAATGAGAAATGACACACTCAGAATCAGACACTTTGACTTAGCCATTTTTCTGGAGAGCTCTGCCAGATATCTTCCACTCTGGTCAGTCTATCCACCCAGTGCCCTAACTCGGAGGAGATCCTCAAGGTAAGGCATTATGCAGGAGGCATAACTGTGACATCCTGTTGTTTGTTGCACCCCTAGAGCACTCTCTGGGCAGTTTACAATGTAATTATGCAAGGAGCACTTTGCCTCCCTCCCACAAGCTGGGCACTCATTCTTCCAACCTTGGAAGGCTGAGTCAACCTTGAATCTCTTGGGATTGAACTCAAATCATGAGCAGAAGCTTGACTGCAGTCCTGCAATTTAATGAATGTGTCACAAGGCAGTGTCCTTCTTGCTGTGGCATTTCCTCTATGGCAGTGGTTTCCAACTTTGGGTCCCCAGATGTTTTTGGACTGCAACTCTCAGAAATCCTGGCCAGCACATCTAGTGAGGAAGGTTTCTAGGAGTTTTAGTCCAAGAACATCTGGGGACCCAAGGTTGGGAACCACTGCTTTAGAGCTTCCATCATGGTGCTATGCTTCACCAGTTTCCAAATAGGGTTGTCTGGTCTCAGGGCCCTGGCTGAGATCTTAAAAATTTGCTATACCTCTCCAGGTGCCTGAGCAAGACTGGAGGAGGAAAATCTTTGATTTTTTAAGATGAAGTGGCTTTAAAGTGTAAGCACCCATTTTTATCCATTCCCAGTTAGCTGTCAGGGCTCGCTGACTGTGCTGTCTGTCTCTTTTTTTACACCTGCACAATGTTGGTACCTTAAAAAGCTGGCCATGAGGGGCAGGGGACTGGAATGAGAGCTGGTGGATGCAAGATCTTGTCTCCATTGTGCTAACTGAAAGAATGCAGAAAGTGTAGCACCATCAATGCATCTCATGAGTCTTCCTGTTGCATAAACCCAGGCATTACCACAGGTTGATGACAAGCCTTTCACAAGCACCACTAGCAGCCTATTACCCAATTTATCAGGTTTTACAGGGATGCAATGTTACCTGGATAGCTAGACTTCATTCAAATTCTGGGACTGTTTAGCTGGATTCCCCTTATGCCTGTTTTCACAATTGGTTGGCCCAGAAGCAGTTATATCCCACTTACCCCCAAATCTTGCTTGCCCTACACCTCTGAAATTATAAGAATCAATCTGGAGCCAGAAATTTCAGGGAATGGAATGCTACTGACCTCTCAATGCTACTTGCTAGCATGGGTAGTGCATGCCAGAAATAAGAAGTGTGTGTGTGGGGGGTTTGACCTCCCCCTGATCTGGTGCCTGGGTAGGGGATTTACCTTGGCCTTTGGGACGGCCAGCCCTGGTGAGGCCTGCAGTTTCTTACCATGAGTTTCTTCAGATCTTGTACTCTAAGGCTTATTAGTCACATCTAATTATCAGTGTCTTGGGTGACTCAGATTTAGATGCACAGAACTGGGCTGATGCAAGTGGATTTTCCTACCTGCTCCTCTCCATGCCGGCCCCTCCAGACCCTGAAAACATCACATAGTGATTTGGGAGACCCTATGAAATGGATCTGAGGTGTGTTGCGTGAGGGAGATGGGGATTCATGAAAATAGACTGAAGGTACCTTTTGTGAGCAGAGCATTTCCATCTATGGAAAATAAATTTTCATTCCAACTTAAAGTATATGAAGTATATCTACATACTGTAGATACCTTTACAAGTCATTTTTGAAAACTTCAAGATTAATTAGTAAATGGCGATTCAAAAAGGAGACAGCACATCAGAGTAGTTAACAGAATAACATTATCATGAAATGATTAATCTCTGCTTAGTACTACAAAATCTATAAAGTGCTTTGTTTCTGCTTTTACTTTTGTCATAAGTGCAGGTTAGAGATATTAATTTTCTTCAGGTATATGAATCTCACCAAAAGTCAGCTGACACTCAGTTGATCTTTTATCCCTCCCCCGCCCCCAATCATCCTGAAGATCATTGTTCTTTTACTGAAAACCCATCTTTTTTGGCTTCCTGATCTTATGGAAAGAACTCTACATGAAGATAGCTGTATGTGTGGCAGCTCCTTTCCAGTCATAAAACGAACATATGGATGGGATTTAGGGGAAAATGAGCACAATCCTGCCTCCTCCGTGTATATGCAGGTTGTATTAAAGGGGCTGTTGTCAATATCTAGCTTTCCCTACATAGTGTACTGTAGGTCTGTCTGCCCTCAGAATATGTTGCCTCTGCATTCTGTACATCACCTGGAAAATCACTGTCATTTGGAGTGGGAATTAAAGAACAGTATTTGGAGACCAGAAGTGTCAGCATTTAGTTTTCCTGGCAACCACATGGGGAAACCAATGGGTTTCCAGATGTCGTTGGCTTCCTCTTGCATCATCCTTAACCATTGGCTGAGTTGGTTGGTACTGATGGTAACTGGACTACAGCAACATCTGGAGGCCTACAAGGTTACTCATTCTTGCTAAATTCTTGTTTTCTCCACCGCACCTTTTTGTGTGAAATTACCATAAAAAATAAGCATTGTCAACTGAAGCAGTAGATCTGACCTCTCAGGAAGCTCATATCTCAATATCTTTTCTCTCTGGGATTGTCTCTTTTGAATCCCTGAAGATGCAAAGGGGAAGGGAGGTTCCCATACATATTCATGGATATAGTGAAACGACAGGCTTTTTGGCTCCATGCTACGTGTGGTAACCAACGGCACATTTACCCAAGCAACAGTGGCGTCGTTCTGCCTCATACAGGTAGCTGAGAAGGAGGGACCGTCTGCCTTGGCTCCATTCTTCACCTGGCACACCCACACAGGATAAGCCTGAATTGTTGCCTCGAGCAACCTTTTATAGTCAGTATATCATCCAAATAAAAACCAAGTCCTTTTATTTCAACTTGTCATTAAATAATAATCCTGTAGTTGGAATTATGGACTGCCCTTACAAGATTTATTCTTTATATTAAAATCTCTCTCTCTCTCTCTCTCTCTCTCTCACACACACACACACACACACACACACACAGAATATTTGTTTTCCAAACTCCTTGGCTTCCATTGTCATAAAACATACCACTATTGTAAACCCATAAAGTCCCCAATCTCTGAAAAATGAACAAGCCCCAAATCTTCACCCACTTTTTTTGAAGGTGAGATTAGATCAATTAGACTGGCGACAAGCGTCAGTAATCCAATCTGTTTCCATTGTAACACTCTGTGCCTTCTCTGTACAATGCACAGAGATACGACATTTGCGTGGGCGGGTGGAAAGGTAGACTAGTGGTGATTGATTTATACTCTGAAAAGAAAATATCATTTTTCTGTGGTACTGTGACAGCCACATCCCTGTTGAGTATAGATCAAGCTGACCTATACTGCAGCAGAGCTAATGCTAATTGCTGGCAGACAGTTGAGGATGAGCTCCTGCTGTGTTCTCAGCAGCAATGGTGGGTGTGGGGTCACTTCAGGACAAAGGCGACGTAGTCCCAGAACACTACTGGAGAAAAGAGGGTTGAGAAGCTGCAAGAGCTCTTTGTGAGCAGTTTAGCAGCCTTTAGTATAGACACTGAGATGCATCTTATGTGACTATTTGATCAACCACCTTGTCTCTCTCTCTCTGTGTATGTCCTCCAAAACTATGCTGTTGCAATTTATTATAAGAAATAGGTCCACACAGAGGTTCACTGGACATGATCATCTTTTGATTACATTTGTTCCTCAAATGGTAAAAGTGTTTTTGGACTGTACAAATTGCTAGGACATAGACTATCCAAGTTGGTTTATCAGTCAGAGCATTTGTTCCTCAAGACCAGTATTTCCAACTTTGACTGGCAACAGAGAGTTCCATGGAAGATTCTCTCATATCCCCATCCTGAAGATCTCAAGTCATTCCCAGGTGGTGCTGCCTCCAAGCAATAACCAGATGTGTTCCCGCTAACGTTTGAAATCAGATAAGGCAGGTAGGTTCAGAGTGGTGTGGTACTGTTAAAGATTTTATACTATAGGAGAGAGATTTCATAATTAAATATTTTGTCACTGGAAATCAGCCATTCAGCACAGATAGATAAACTCTATCCACATAGAAAGCTAACATCACAGGGCTAGGCCAAAGCATTTGTCCCTGAAATTTCACTACCATTACTTCCTTTCTCCATACACTTTCTTATCCTTGAAGTCAATTTCAGATTTCAAGCTTGGAGGTATGGAATTGTTCACTTGTTTCATTGAATTGTATTGCATAATAACTGGTATTTTAGGCATGTAAATAAAACCAAAAATACTGTGATATCCACTCAGAGATTGGAAACAACTACTTAAAATAATGAGTTACTTGTAATCAATTCCTTTCCCCAATAACTAAGGTGTAATCAGTTCCTTTCCCCAATAACTATGTCTCTGGTGGCTTAATGATACCTCTGCTCCTTTGTGATGCAACTGTAACTGTTATGGTTATTTTCCTTCTGGGAACCTGGAGCTAGAACAGGAGAATATGCCTGGAAAGGAGTGCTGAGCATTACCACCACTAACCACCACCATTGTCATTGTTGCTATGTGCAAAGGGGCACAATTTGGATACTTTCAGAATTTGCATCCTGAGTAGATAGGCATACGATGGATTTCTGTACTGTGCTGCTTCTCACAGTATCTTCTGAGTATAGGAGACAAGGAAGAAGGTTTAATGTATTCTCAAAGGCTTTCATAGCCGGGATCCGATGGTTGTTGTAGGTTTTTTGGGCTGTTTGGCCGTGTTCTGGAGGTTTTTCGTCCTAACATTTCGCCAGTCTCTGTGGCCGGCATCTTCAGAGGACAGGAGTTAGAACTCTGTCTGTGGAAGAAGGTTGTTTGGGGAATGTTTTATTGCTGCACTTGAGATGGGGGGGATTCCTATTCGTCTCCCCCTGGGAGATAAATATGAAACCCACCATCACAGCTGACCGGCCTGATTAAACCCTCCCCCCACCAGGCGTCCACTTAAAGTTTCCAGTGTGGCGCATGCTGCCGTTCTTCTTCTCTCCGTACCAATCGTGAAGGTAGCCTGGCTGGGGCTTCCCCACCTCCCAGCACTGCTGACCAATAAGCAGCTGTGCTGAGATGCTTGTCATCCCACCCCCTTGCTGGATTGGCCAGCAGCACAGGGAGGCGGGGAAGCCGCAGCCAGGCTAATTCTGTGATTGGCATGGAGAGAAGAATGACAGCAGCATGTGCCACACTGTAAGCTGTAAGTGGATGTCTGGTGTTGTGGGGGAGGGTTTAATCAGGCTGGCCAGCTTGATGGTGGGCTTCATTATAGTCTTCCCTGGGAGACATTATGAATCCCACATCTCTACTGAACCTTTTTTAGAGTGCAACATAGACAAAGACACATACACACACAAAGAGAGAGCTCCAAGTTTGGAAATAATATGTTATGGATAATGCGGTTATATCTGTAACTTGTCACCCCCTTTTTTTGTTAGTAAAGGACAACATCTGCTTTATAAAAAATGACATAACTGATTTTAATGTCACTGCTCTTTTCGGTGAAATTGTAATATTTTCTCATTACTTTTTTCATTACTTTTAGAAGAGACGCATATCTGAAATTTTTCAAGTGTTATGCTATCCTCTTATTAAGTCCTTATTAAATCCTTCCAGATGTGTTACAGTTTGACACATATGGAAGGCATCAGGCTGGAGAAGGCTGCTTTAGAGAGCCCTTATCAATAGGGATCCAACCTGTGTGTTCTTGAACAGCCTCCATTTTCTCAGTAGTTCCCTTTGTATTTGACATGATTTTTCCCTACTCAGGTGTGGCTTTGGCATACAGCTGTGCCATATCATACTGAACCTGTTTAACCTGGTATGGCTCCCTGCCCCCACCGCCTTCATTGCCAATCTTGTCGAGCAAGAACTACTTAAACATAAAAGCAGACATGATCTCAGATGCCTACTGTTGCATGATGTTTGTTTTTTTAAAAAAAAAATGTATATAGTAACTTTCTAATCATCATGTCACTTCATCATACCATGGTCATGTTAGGCAATCCAGCAGTATTACGGCCATGCTGCACAATGGGAAAGAGGGCAGGGAGGGTGGTTCTCCTGGGTCTCTGTGGTCTGGGATCTGCAGGCTAAGGCTCCTGGTTCTCTTAAGAGTCCAAGATCTCCAGGGTCAAGCAGGCCCTCCACTCCATCAGGCTTTGGCGCCTGCAGTTCCTCAGGCTTCTCCTCACTGGAGGACTCATCTGCTGAGGTCATGACACCAGCTCTTTTCCCTGCTTGTCCTGTGTAGAGGAGGGAAGTGAAGATGAAAGTGCACACAGGCGGTGCTTTGCAGAGCTGGTGAATCCCACTGTTAGGACCAGGAAGATACTGGAGGAACTGAGTCCACTCAGAGAGCTCTCAATGCATCAGTTGAATTCACCTAGCTTCCTGGCTGCAATAGGGCTTCCTGACTGAAGCACTAGCTGGAAGAGCTCCAACTGGCCTTTCATCTGGAGAGCCAGTGAGGGGAGACCACTGTACTCCCTGGCATCCTGTGAATCATGTGACGATCCTTCTCAGTATCCCAGACTAATGCCATGCCCGTGCTCTAACAACACCAAATGTGTGTTGTGAAACCACCATCTTTGCATTGCCTGGCCCTTGATGACAGTCAACAATGCAGGGCAGTACAAAGTCCAATGATGTCTTAGCATACATTGAACTAAACTAGAGGAAAGGATGGTGGAGTTTGGTACATACATATATTTGAAGAGAAGAGACTGGAATGGAAAGATATAATAGCACTTTTCAAACATCTGAAGGGCATATATGCTGTATAGTAGTAGTAGGCATCCTTCAGTCTCGAGAGACTATGGTAACGTGCTCTGTATCGAGGACTTGGAACAGCGTCTAGTGTGGATGAGAAGGCCAATTCGAGAGTGACAATCCCTTCCACACTGAAGACAAATACAATCTGTCCCCTGTCCAGCTCCCTGATTTTGCTGCTTTCGGGACTGCCTCTTCACCTCGGCCCGCTGGACAAGGGTCTCTTCAAATTGGGAGAGGCCATGCTGCACCACCTGCCTCCAGGCTGAACGCTCAGAGGTCAAGGTTTCCCATCTGTTGAGGTCCATTCCTAAGGCCTTCAGATCCTGCTTGCAGATATCCTTGTATCACAGCTGTGGTCTCCCTCTGGGGCGATTTCCCTGCACTAATTCTCCATACAGGAGATCTTTTGGAATCCGACCATCAGCCATTCTCACGACATGCCCAAGGCCAAGCCGTATAAGAATATATGCTGTATAAGAAGCCTAATATATATGAACTCTTGTTCTCTCCTGCTCCAGAGGGCAGGATTACATCAAATTGGATTATATTAGAAAGCAGAGTTTGGTTGAATATTGGAAGATACCTACTGATGATAAGAGCAGTTCAACAATGGAACCAGTTATCTAGAAACTTGGTTGGACTGCCATTGTTGAAGTTCTTACAGGAAAATCTGACCAGCCATCTTTTGGGGATGGGCTACATCTGGATTTCCTGCATTAAGCAACATATTAAGCTGGAGCTTTTAACTGTTCTCCTTCATGTTTTCACTGTGCTACAGCTGGTTTTTTTGAGCTTTATGCTCTGCTAACTAAAAGGAATTAATCAAAAATTCCTCCAATAGACCCCTCCAACTGTATGATTCTATGATTTAGATGTTACAAACAAGAGATGTACACAGCAGCCCCTCTGTGATTCTCATGGCCTGTAGTTAAACCCTGAGGTGAGATATGAAACATGAGCAATGGACATCTAAGCTCCTTGTATCAGCATTTTTAAAAAAATCAAAACAAAGATCAATGACCACATGTTCCCCAAAACTTTGAAAACCCAAGCTCCCTAATGTTTTATAGTGGGTAGCTTGAATAGCCATCATCCATCATTCCAGAGAATCAATGAGGTTATAAGGTTGTAGCTCTCCACACATTTTATTCTTGCAGGTGAAAACAAACAATTACAACTCCCCCCCTCACAGTAACTGGCATTTAGCATTTTGTATATTATGTTTTTGTGCATTTTTTTGCCTGTCAGCACTAGATATGGGGATGAATATAAAAATGAATCAGGATATTCAACGAATATCCCTGATTTGTCAGATATTGGCTGCTTTGTATTCTTGGGGTCCTCAGACCCCGATGAATACGAAGCAATGAATATAACCCTTTTATATTCGTCCCTTCATTCCCTATCTGCTTATGCCCCCACGGATCAGCTGTTCCTCAGGGGCATAAGCAGAGGGGGATTTTCCCTTTGGGTGGCTTGCTAAAGCCTGACTGAAAGGAATCCCACCCCCAGGGCTGGGCGATGGCTTGGTTCCCCTTTCCTCCTCTTCCCATGCCTGCATGGCATAGAAAGAGGAGGAAAGCCCGACCGAAGCTATCCCTTTGGCAGCGGGGCTGGGGGATCGCTTTGGTCTCTTTCCTGCTCTTCCTATGCTGCGTGGCATAGGAAGGCTGTGGGGGCCGGGGCTTTATTTATTTATTTTTTTGTTAGATAGCCCCAGGGGCTGTCTAAAAAAAATACTTATGTTGGAAGTGTTCTCAGCAACCTGGGACTTTTTTTCATATGTGGTGGACATGCGATAGAGTAAAAAGATTTTGGAGACAGATAAAAGATATTACACAAGAAATTATACAACAGAAAATAGCTTATAAACCAGAAATGCTTTTGCTGAATATAATTCCAGAAATCATTGATTAAAAAATTAAATATATGTTGTCACACATATTTACAGCTGCAAGGCTGATCTGGGCCCAAAAATGGAAAAATCAGGAAAATCCAAAGATAGAAGAGCTGTTTAAAAAATTATTAGACATTGCAGAAATTGACAGTTTGTCAGAGGCATTACGTGAGAACCCAAGAATATATGTTAACGAAAGCTGGAAAATGTTTTATGATTGGACCCAGAAACAAAAATGAGTAGAGAGTATAATATATATTATGGATTTTAGTATTGTAACACAGCCATGGATTCAAGATTATATTAGATATTGTATTACTGTAGTCACTTCCCTATGTTTATGTTTTGTTTTGTCTTGTTTTTCTTTTCCTTTCCCCCCTGTATTTGTATTCCTTTGATTGTTGCGTGTTTGTTTGTTATATAATAACAAAAATCATTTATGACCAAAAAAAAAATGATCTGACATGCCGACGAATTGACTGGTGGTTCGTCCAGCCACTGGGAGGCAATTCATGGTTCATGAATTCATGAAGCACCAGTTTGGCTCTTCATCCCCATCTGTAGTCAACAGAAAGCCCTGTATTTTGTACAAAATGCAATCTTTTACCACACAAAAAAGAGGGGGGTATGGGATGGGGGAGAGGGTCGCAGAAAACTACAAGTTTTTCTGTGATCACGCCAGCTGACAAAAAAAAAATAGTGCTGATTTTTTCCTGTCTTCTAGGGGCAAATTTTTTTTAAAAAATCTCAGTGGTTGCCTATTTTTTGAACGTGACTATCAATGTCTCAAGTCCCACCCCGCTTTTTTTCACTGAGATGACAAAAAATGCAAGTATTCAAGACAAACATCTTGTTGCTTGAACTTGAGCATGGGTTAGAACTAAACATGGGCTATTCATATTTGTATCCCTGGGGATATAAATATGAATCGTGGGACAACAGATACCATAGAAGCCCATTCTCTCCCTCCAGAACTGGCCAGTCCACTCACAGTTCGCCATGCAGCACTCAGCTCCATCGTCATCATTGCGCCAGTTGTAGAAGGTTCCTGGCCAGCTCTTCCCCGCCTCCTCATGCAGCCGGCCACTTATCAGCTAAGCAGGGAGATTCCCTGTCCCACCTCTGTACTGAAGTGGTTGGCTGTGCAGGGAGGTGGGGAAGAGCCAGCCGGGCTCCTTCCACAATTGGTGTGATGACGACAGAGCCAAGCACTGCACGGAGCCTGGTGAGTGGCCCAGCCGGTTCTGGGGAGAAGGAATGGTCCTCTGTGGCACCTGTGGTGCTGCAATTTGTCTTCCCAGGGATACAAATATGAACTGCCTATGTCTAGTTAGAATGGCAGACAATAATTGGATTAGACCATTTGCATGTTGAATATCCTGCCTAAAAACCTACACAGTCCAAGCATTCTAACTCATTGTATAAGTGAACTTTAATTGACCTAAATCTTAAGACTATTTTGGTAAGTGGCAAAATCCAGAGGGTTGAAACATAGGTATATTTAATCAGAAATTCCATGTTCTTATGAATCTGACATATTTCATAGCTGATAAACGCCATGACTCAGGAAAAGAATTAATCTGAACCTTCTTCTTTTTTCCCCTTTAAAGAAAAACCCAGTATTTTGTTACTACATGGATCATCACATATTTAGTGTTGTTGCTGCAATCATAAGGAATAGACAATCTAGTTATTTAAGTTAATCAGTGCTATTGCATTTCATGTTCGTAACTCTAGCTATTTCAGAGATCATTTGAGAGAAACAAACAGGGCTCTTGGGAAGCAATTTTGACGTGTAACTACCTGGTTATCTAATTTGGAAACTTTTTAGTATCTCTGCCAAATGTTGTGTTACTTGAGCTTACTATTTTAAAGATCTTTGGCACAAACTTTCACCTATATTTATAAAACCAACTCTGTACATGAATAGCATACTGCTAATGTGATTGATAATGGCTTTGTTAACTAAATATGCACTGAACTAATACATTAATGGATGTGTGCATGCCCATGTGGAAGTGTGTGCATCTTGTGCCTTTCAGGTGTATGTATCTTAATGAAATGGCTAGGGTGTTTTTTGCTGAACTTTCATGTTCATTGTTGTTTTGCAGTCTGCCTCTATTTATGCAATGGCTCAGTCTCAAGGCAAATGGATGTGGTTTGATTTGAAGTACTGTGTTTCCCTGAAAATAAGACAGGGTCTTATATTAATTTTTGCTCCAAAAAACGCATTAGGGCTTATTTTCAGGGGATGTTTTATTTTATAGTCATGTCATCTTCTGGTTGCTGCACAATGGTAGAGGGCGGGGTTTCACTTAACTGGGGCTTATTTTTGGGGTAGGGCTTATATTACAAGCATCCTGAAAAATCATACTAGGGCTTATTTTCAGGTTAGGTCTTATTTTCAGGGAAACAGGGTAGCAACACTAGTGTGTTCGTGTAGTAGTAGCTTGTCATCAGTTTGTGAGGAGTAAAAAAAGTTGGAATGTTTAGAATCATCATTGCCTGCTTCCAAGTTCTGAAGAAACAGCTACCTGAGCCACTTGTATAGACCATGTAGCCTTACAACATTCATTCTGAAGCTCATGCTGCTTTAGGTGGAGGTACACAGATGGTGCTAGAAATTCAAAACATGTGACAAACTTTTTTAATCCCCAAGAGTGAGTGTGCTTTCCAGGTGAAGTGCTTTTTCAAGCTTTTATGGCTCTATATAACAGGCTTTGACATGTTCTTGAACCTCGAAGACGCACCCAACATTTCTACAATTTTTTTCATTACAAGTAGAGATGGGGACAAATATAAAAACGTATCAGTTTTTCTGACGAATATAGCCGATTCGTCATATATTCGTCAATCCGTATTTGCAAAATTTTAAATCAGGACGAATATGGCTTGATGAATATTTCCTCGGTTTTATTCGTCGATCCGTTCATATTCGTCTATATTCGTTACCCCTCTGGGGGGGGATCTCTGAGCTTGCTGGTGCCAATTCGAAGCTCTCGCCAATCAGGATAGAGATCCTGGATTGGCATGTCCGGCAGCCAATAGCGCTGCTGAAAGGTGTATCTACTTTTACAAACGTTTCATATAAGCTTTTCCCGTCCGGCCATTCCCCACTTCTGTTCGTGATCTCCGGAGTGAGAACAGTTGCTGCTCGCTGGCTTGCTGGTGCTCTTGCGGTTTGGCTTTTGCGGCAGCAAAGCAAAGACTTATATTTTTCTTTTTCATCATCAATCATCATCAACTTTACTGGGAATTTGGGGAGGGATTTCAGGTAGCTGAGGCTACTTCTTCGGAAGGAAGGGCTTAATTTTATTTCAAAATCAAATCAATCAAACCTTTTTTTTTCCTGGAGGCCTGTGTGTGTGTGTGTGTGTGTGTGTGTGTGTGTGTGTGTGTGTGTGTGTGTGTGTGTGGTCCGGTGGGGGAGGGGAACTGTCGTCGTGTGACTGTAGAATCTCTTTTCCTTTATATTCAGTCATTTTCAAAAGTTAATTTTAGAGAGGCTTCTGTCTCTCAGGGAATTTGGTGGGTGGCTGGATCCATCATTCCTTTTTCTTCCAGCTTATTGGGGTGTGTGTGTGTCTGACTGAGACTTAGCTGACAGGGCTTTTCTTTTTGGACTTCTTTGGCTTCTCTGCCACAGTGGGTCGGGGGGGGAAAATTTTCCTAATTACATTATACTGAGGGGGGCTTTGTTTAGGCAGGCAGGTCACATTTTAGTGAAAGAATTACACCACCATCATTCTAAAAATAAAATTTATACACACTCTCTATTAGTTTCCTTCCTCAATCTCCATTGCTTTATTTGTTTAGTTGGTTTTGTTAGGCAGGCAGTAGAAAATGAAGGGTTTTCTTCTGGGGCAATTGAAGGGGAAGAAGGCTGTGAAGCTATGCAGGCTAGGTAGCAGCACCGTCATCACGACCACCACGTTCACAACCATGTCTACGATAACCACCAGTGCTGCCACTGTTCCTCCTCTGGTGGCCTTGCAGGCAGGCAGGGAAGCAAAGCTTCCAGAGGTGCCAAAAGAACTGCCGCTCCTCTTCCTAGAGGAATCTGAGGAGTTACTGGTTTCCGAAGTTCCCCAGTCCGATTTGGAACCAGTAACGGCAGGGCAGGCTTCACAGGCCCCCCCACGCCTGTCCCCAGAGTCATCTGTTTCCTCCTCCCAGACGAGCAGCACCCCTGGGACACAGAGTTCTTCCCATGCCAGCAGTCAGGGGCAGGCAGTGGGTCCTCGTTTGGGCAAACATGGCAGAGGGGCCATGTGGGATCATTTCACGGCGCTCAACGATGACCCACGGCTGGCACGCTGCAATACCTGCCCTGGGGTGGTCCGGAGGGGGTCAGACCCCAGGCATCTGTCCTCCACCGCCCTCCGCCAACATCTGGAGAGGCACCACCCAAGGCTCCTGTCCAGGGAAGGCACTTCATCCGCTTCATCTGGGAGAGGGAAAAGAGCAGCTCCAGGGGAGGCAGAAGGGAGGCAGGAGGAGGCACCTCTTTTCAAAAGGGCAGCCACAGGGGTTTCTGGGGCCGGGAGCATGAGGCAGGCCACGTTCCACGAAGTGGCACCCTTTGGGTCTTCCATGACCCTCAGCCAGCGGTCGAAGGGCAAGGCCCAGCAGGCAGCCACTTGTCTCGTCTCCGAGATGATCGCCCTGCTCGGACTTCCACTGTCCATTGTGGAATCCCAAGCCTTCCGCCGGTTGCTGCATTTCTTTGCCCCCTGGTGCAACTTCCCCTCACGGAGAACTCTCAGTTCTAGAGTGCTGCCCTCGCTCTACAACTCTGTGAGGGAGGTGGTCCTTGACCATTTTTCACGGCTACAGGGGTACAAGGTGCACTTCACAGCGGACCTGTGGAGAAGAGGTCAGCATGGCTACCTCTCGCTCACAGCCCACTGGTGGCAGCCAGAGGACTTGAGCAGTGGCAGTGGCTGGGTCACGTAGTCCTGGCGGGCTGTTTGTTCCACCTTCTGCCTCCCTGACTGACTGCTGGGTTACGTAGTCCCGGTGGGCTGTTTGTTCCACCTTCTGCCTAGGGAGGAGAGAACTCCTGCCTGGAACGGGTTAAACCACATCAGCTCTGCAATCTGAAGCCAGGCGATATGGTGATGGGGTGATGTGCAGACAGCCTTTGGTTGGGGAGACCCAGGCCGGCCCTCTTGGCATCCAAGCCTAAACCCTCTCTTGGCACACCCAGAGCCTGTCCCAGCACCCCTGGACGTGACAAGAGGGCCAGCCTGTCTCAGCCCCCCAAAAACCTCCGAGGGCTATCTTTATCATATCGGGGCAGTCTCAGCAGCCAAGTTGCAATCCCCCCCAGCTTTCTAGTTCTAAACGAGTATCTTTGTTTGTTTGAAGGTTGTCAGCAAGTCTAGTTAGATGTTGGTGACTGTGACAGGTGAGTTTCCTTCCTAGGCCTGTCTCAGACCCACCCAAAGCCTGTCCGGGCATCGCCCCATCGCCCCGTCGCCCGGCTTCAGGTTGCAGAACTGAGCTGATCTGTTTCTGACAGCCCCATGGCCCCATGGATTAACCGCTGTTAGTAGCACCGATCCTGTTCATGTGATGGTGCTGATGGTGCTGTTGGAAGTTGCAAGCAACCTCAGTTACCTCCTGGGGGCAAAAACCTTTCCTTTGCAGGCAAATCTGATGTTGCTGAAGAAGACCAGAGTCTGTTCTGCTGCCTTTTGCCTCAGTGCCCCGATGGGGCCCAAAAGCCTGCTTTCTGGCTGCCTTTTCCCTCAGTGCCCGATGCGGCCCAAAAGCCTGCTTTCCAGCTGCCGTGTGCCTGAGTGCCCGATGGGGCAACATACTCAACTTTGCTGCTGCCAACTTACCTCAGTGCCCGATGGGGCCCAAAAGCCTGCTTTCCGGCTGCCTTTTCCCTCAGTTCCCGATGCGGCCCAAAAGCCTGCTTTCCAGCTGCCGTGTGCCTGAGTGCCCGATGGGGCAACATACTCTACTTTGCTGCTGCCAACTTACCTCAGTGCCCGATGGGGCCCAAAAGCCTGCTTTCCTGCTGCCTTTTCCCTCAGTGCCCGATGGGGCCCAAAAGCCTGCTTTCCGGCTGCCGTGTGCCTGAGTGCCCGATGGGGCAACACACTCTACTTTGCTGCTGCCTTTTCCCTCAATGCCCGATGGGGCCCCAAAAGCCTGCTTTCCTGCTGCCGTGTGCCTGAGTGCCCGATGGGGCAACACACTCTACTTTGCTGCTGCCAACTTACCTCAGTGCCCTGATGGGGCCTAAAAGCCTGCTTTCCTGCTGCCTTTTCCCTGAGTCCATGATGTGGCCCAAAAGCCTGCTTTCCAGCTGCCGTGTGCCTGAGTGCCCGATGGGGCAACACACTCTACTTTGCTGCTGCCTTTTCCCTCAGTGCCCGATGGGGCCCAAAAGCCTGCTTTCCTGCTGCCTTTTCCCTCAGTGCCTGATGGAGCCCAAAAGCCTGCTTTCCTGCTGCCTTTTCCCTCAGTGCCTCATGGAGCCAAAAAGCTTGCTTTCCGGCTGCCATGTGCCTGAGTGCCCAATGGCCCAACACACTCTACTTTGCTGCTGCCAACTTACCTCAGTGACCGATGGGGCCCAAAAGCCTGCTTTCCGGCTGCCAAGTGCCTGATGGGGCAACACACTCTACTTTGCTGCTGCCAACTTACCTCAGTGCCCCGATGGGCCCCCAAAGCCTGCTTTCCAGCGGCCGTGTGCCTGAGTGCCCGATGGGGCAACACACTCTACTTTGCTGCTGCCAACTTACCTCAGTGCCCCGATGGGCCCCCAAAGCCTGCTTTCCAGCGGCCGTGTGCCTGAGTGCCCGATGGGGCAACACATTCTACTTTGCTGCTGCCAACTTACCTCAGTACCCCGATGGGGCCCAAAAGCCTGTCCCGGCATCGCCCCATCGCTCGGCTTGAGACTGCAGAGTTTATCTTGTGCCAACAACAATAACCATCCCTTTTCTTCATCAATAACAAAACAAACAACACCATCGCACGGCTTCAGACTGCAGAGTTGATCATCTGGTTTTCCAAAGCTGTCCTCCTGGCTTCCCTGTGCCAAGAGGGCTGGGCTGACCCAAGCCCTTCCTGGTAGTCAAAAAGAGCATACTTGACTAAATAATTAGTTCTTTCTGGAGGCTTGTGTTTCATATGCCACCTTGATGGCAAACGCCACCCTCTTGCTCATCGATGTTGAAGATTTCTGCCACTACACACCCAATGGGCAAAGCTTACTTTGCTACCAATTGCCTTGGTGCTCGATGCCTATTAAGACATGCTTTCCTGCCTACTTTGGAGCCAACTACCTCAGTGCTTGATGCGGCAACACACTCTACGTTGCTGCTGCCAACTTCCTCAGTGCCCGATGGGGCAAGACATGGTACTTTGCTGCTGCCCACTACCGCAGTGCCTGATGGGGCAACACATTGAGCTGAAGACAAACTCGATGCCTCATGCATGCCTCTGCCAAAGGGACCTCTCATTCTGCTGGGGCTAAATATAACTCCCTCAGTGCCATGGGCTTCTGTGCTGTGTGGTAAACTCTCCTGGGGGGACCCAATTTGTGGGTGAATAACTCGGAGTTCTGATATCCAATCTTCACCAAAGTTGGCAGGCTTGTTGGGGAAAGACATAGGAAGCTCCGTTGTGATTATGGAGTCTCTAAGTACCTGGGGGAGCTTTCCTGGGGGCTCCTCTTTGTGACTATATAACCTGGGGTCAGTGATGCAATGTTCACCAAACTTTCAGGATTTGTAGAAATGCATCTGAGGAAGCTTCCCTGCAAATATAGTGTGTCTAGGTCATCGGGGGCCAGTGTTATAGCTGTTTCAATTGCAGACAAATTGACGGATCGATTCATCGATTCGTCAAAGAATATTCGTATATTCGTATTCGTTGACTCATTAACCTTGACGAATAACAGATCAAAACGAATTGCCTCGTCCCCATCTCTAATTACTAGTCATCTTCCTTCTAAACCTAATGCAATTCTTTTTAATTAAAAAAGTATTTCCCTTGTCACACACACACATGAACACTCACTTTCATAAAGAGATAAAAAAGTCCTGGACTTATTTATTTTTTAAGCTGTTTCATATTTGATGACATCACAGTTTTACAGGGAACGGTGCTCTTAGACAATATAAAAGGCATTCACTGCAAGCTGCCTGATATTACCACGATCAAAGCTCTTTTTTGCCTGGACACATCATTAAGTTGAGTGCAAGGATCTTGTATAACAGTTGTTCACCCCAAAGATTCTTGCTAGGGTAGAGGAAGAAAAGAAACCTGAGGTTTCAGCTGCTGTAACAGCTGAGATTGGTTATATCTGAAAACTGGTTCCCTCAGAGCCCCTTTTATTTGTCCGTACCAAAAAATCTTTGAAATGGTAAGAACTAGAAATGCAAAAGTTTGAACAGTTACTGCAGATTTCCTAATTTAAATAACTGGATTGGCTCTAACTTGAAATCGGTTCCCCAGTGCCCCAACAGCACCCATGATTCGTAAGCTTGTAGTTGTTCCTGATCATAGCTGTTGGCTAAGCTCTTCTGTTAAGCTAGTACAGGATGAGTATGTAATATGGTGGGAAAAGGGGAACCAGTGTCTTTGTGTTCAGAGATTTAACCTGGGCTAGGGGACATGGCTAGTGGGGCAAATATTATATTGAGTTTTGGGATGCAAGGAGAACAAGAGACCAGGGTGGGTTAAAAAACAACAACAGTTGGGGCAGAGGAAGAAGTGAGCATTTGGTTGGATTCGTGTATGTGGAACAAAAAGCCTTCCAAACCAGATGAAGCTGAGTGTATTTATTTATGCCAAATACTATTCTTTATACCAAATATCTATGTACATGATAAAGAAGAGATGACAAGCTCAGTCCTCCAATGAACCAGATTCACAGATGAATTTTGCCCTATCTTTTGATGTCTGCTTTCAAACACCTACAGGAAGGACTGTAACATTTCCACAGTATTGCATGATATGCATTTAACAATGAGCTGTGTGGCCTGTGTAGCAGTCATCCAATGATGCATCATGATATGCACTTGTGACGTGCAAACAAACATGGATCTGGTCCATGCTGAGCACCAATCCCAATCCCCATGCAACTCTCCTTCTCCAGCAAGAGTCTAATTCCATTTTCTAAGCTTCTGAATTTAGAGGATGTTAAAAACCAAAAGTGTAAGAAACCTAAACAAGTTAGCTGAAATGAGTGCCATTTTCTAATTATGAGGTTTCTCCAGGTTTAGTTTGTTCTTGTTGCAAACACTTTTTTGTCGTGAGGTCTTACGTGGATGTTACGTCTTTGAGCTCAATCACCATCCATTGTTCAGAATCCTATTCTTGTGAATAAATCAGATGGCATCTTGCAAAAATAAAATAAAAACGAAATACTCTTCCCGAAGGAGAGTGAAGAACACATATTTGTATAAATTCTCCATATGCTAATTTTCACAGATAGGGACAATGTACAACATAACTCACCATGTTGTGGAACATTGTTTCCAGGTGACCAGAAACACTCCTCCCCTCCAATATTGGTCTTTTTTGATCTTCTGCCTCAGTGCTCAGCCAGTAAACACTAATATTCACAGAATAGAAATGTAACTTTTCAGAGCTACAAACCTCATAATCCCCATCTTGCATGGCCACTTGCGATATAATCTGTCAGTTTTTTAATCTGAAAATTCCTAAATGCTCATGCAAAATTTTGGGTTTGTAGCCCCTACATTTCAGTAAGAGGATTATAATTTCCCAGAACGCCCGAGGCAATTTTTTTTCTAGTTAGAACTCCCAGAACCGTGCAGCCAGTGTGGTATAAAGAGAATCTGTTCTGCTACTGAAATGGAGAAGTCAGGATTATCCTGCAAACTTCCATGTTTCTAGTTCTGACAGTTTTGATAAGAAGACAAGAATTCCCCAGGCACCTACTTTGGACTATGTCTCCCAGGCAACAGAACCAGTCAAGGTAAAACTCACCCACTTATTTCAGTAGGACCTCAGTGGCATCTATGCAGAACTTTTGTGTTTGTAACTCTCCCAGTTTCAGAGATCTGATGATGTTGGTTAAGGGACCTGACTTCTCAGTGTCCCAGACAGCAGGACCAGTGGAGAAACACCCCACCCAGTTATTTAAATTGGCACCTTGCTATGAGCCATGGAAAATTCCATTTTTCTAGGTTTTACTATTTCTAAGATCCCTTGAGACATGGGCACACATGCACACAAACACTCCATCTGCTGTATTTTTAAGATTCAATGTGTAGCCCACATATCTGCCAAGAAATTCACACTAAAAACAGATAAAAACAGTAAAATGCAAATAAATATGAATAGAATTAAAACATAAAAGCAGGTGAAAGTGCAATTCTGTATCATAAACCAGTCTTAGACTGGAAAACTCTTCAAACAAAGAACACTTGCAAATAGAGGACAGTTCTTGTAGCAGAAACCACATGGCTACCCTGTTCCTCAAAGTGAATGTGTCCGGGATTTTGTTGCATCGTGTCCTTTAATACAGAATTATCTCCCTCATGAATTTGTTTTAGTTTTTCTTTTCTTTTTTTCTGAATCTTAGACAGTTAAAAAAATACCACCAACATGTTTTCAAGATACTTATTGTATGTTCTCACTTTCTTCCACTTTTCCATTAAAATATTATCACGTGTTGGTGTATTTTATTCTTTTATGTAAAACAAAAATCTCCCTAAATGCTAAAAAGCAGGGATTGCAATCATAATCTGCTACAAAATACAAATGTCATCTAGCAGGTTCTAGATAGACTATACCTCTCTCTCTCTCCCTGTCAGGGATGTAAAGTAATCTTGCCAGTATCCTGTTTAGGATCAAGAACAGACTGTCTTGATTAGAGATGGGGATGAATTAAAAAAATGGCAATTCGTTTTGATCTGTTATTCGTCAAGGTTAACGAATCAACAAATACGAATATACAAATAGTCTTCAACGACTCAACGAATCGATCCGTCAATTTGTCTGCACTTTAAACGGCTATAACACTGGCCCCCGATGACCTAGAGACACCAGATTTGCAAGGAAGCTTCCTCAGACGCATTTCTACAAATCCTGATGATTCTGGGGACAGGAGTGGGGGGGGGGGCTGTGAAGCCCGCCCTGCCGTTACTGGTTCCAAATCGGACTGGGGATCTTTGGAAACCAGTAACTCCTCAGATTCCTCTAGGAAGAGGAGCAGCAGTTCTTTTGGCACCTCTGGAAGCTTTGGTTCTGTGCCTGCCTGCAAGGCCACCGGAGTAGGGACAGTGGCAGCATTGGTTATCGTAGACGTGGTTGTGCAACGTGGTGGTCATGATGCCATTGCTGCTACCTAGCCTGTGTAGCTTCACAGCCTTCTTCCCCTTTGATTGACCCTGAAGAAATCCCTTCATTTTCTACTGCCTGCCTAACAAACCAACTAAACAAATAAAGCAATGGAGATTGAGGTAGGAAACTAATAGAGGGTCAGAGAGTGTGTATAAATTTTATTTTTAGAATGATGGTGGTGTAATTCTTTTACTAAAATGTGACCTGCCTGCCTAAACAAAGCCCCCCCTCAGTATAATGTAACTAGGAAAATTCCCCCCCCCCCCGACCCACTGTGGCAGAGAAGCCAAAAAAGTCCAAAAAGAAAAGCCCTGCCAGCTAAGTCTCAGTCAGACACACACACACACCGAAATAAGTCTTGGAAGAAAAAGGAATGATGGATCCAGCCACCCACCAAATCCCTGAGAGACAGAAGCCTCTCTAAAATGAACTTTTGAAAACTGAATAATCCTCCCACCTAGACACACACACACACACCGAAATAAGTTTTGGAAGAAAAAGGAATGATGGATCCAGCCACCCACCAAATTCCCTGAGAGACACAAGCCTCTCTAAAATGAACTTTTGAAAACTGAATATAAAGGAAAAGAGATTCCACAGTCACACGACGACAGTCCCCCCCCCCCCCACCGGACGATACACACACACACACACAGGCCTCCAGGAAAAAAAAAGGTTTGATTGATTTGATTTTGAAATAAAATTAAGCCCTTCCTTCCGAAGAAGTAGCCTCAGCTACCTGAAATCCCTCCCCAAATTCCCAGTAAAGTTGATGATGATTGATGATGAAAAAGAAAAATATAAGTCTTTGCTTTGCTGCCGCAAAAGCGAAACCGCAAGAGCACCAGCAAGCCAGCGAGCAGCAACTGTTCTCACTCCAGAGAGCACGAACAGAAGTGGGGAATGGCCGGACGGGAAAAGCTTATATGTAACGTCTGTAAAAGTAGATACACCTTTCAGCAGCGCTATTGGCTGCCGGACATGCCAATCCAGGATCTCTATCCTGATTGGCGAGAGCTTCGAATTGGCACCAGCAAGCTCAGAGAGCCCCCCCCGAGGGGTAACGAATATAGACGAATATGAATGGATCGACGAATAAAACTGAAGAAATATTCATCAAGCCATATTTGTCCTGATTTAAAATTTTACAAATACGGATTGACGAATATATGACGAATCGGCTATATTCGTCAGAAAAACTGATCCGTTTTTATATTCGTCCCCATCTGTAGTCTTGATGAGACAAGGCAGCCTGCTTAGAGTTCTCCAGTGGCCATGGGAGTTCTTACCTTCAGCATGAGAATGGTGTTCTTTCCCTGTTTGTGATTTCCGTCATTTGTGCAAAATGTGTTTAGCATCTTTTCCCTTTTTGAAGCCATGCATGTACAGCAAACCCAAAATGGTATTGTGATTGCTCACAAAGATGCAAACAGTCCCTCAAGTATTCTCTAAGGTTTTCACAGCTGGGATCCGATGGTTGTTATAGGTTTTTCGGGCTGTTTGGCCGTGTTCTGAAGGTTTTTCTTCCTAACGTTTCACCAGTTTCTGTGGCTGGCATCTTCGGGGGACAGGAATTAGAACTCTGTCTGTTCTAACTCTGTCCCTCAAGTGTTTCTACTTTTTAAAAAGATCAATGGAACATCCACGGGAGCTGTTCCCATTGTGCCACGTTTTTCCAGACTTTCTGCAAGGGGATCCCCCCCCCCCAACACACTTTCTGGTTTAGTATGTGAGGACAAATGAAGTCATTTTTACAGTAAGTGTGTAGTAATTAGAGACGGGCACAAACCACAATTCAGTGGTTCATCCCAGTTTGGCGTTGCACCCGCACAAGTGTTACACAGTTGCCGCACACTTCCCTCTCCTGCCTCCTCTGGACACTCACCTATTCCCTGGCCAAAGCACACTTCCCTTCCTCTCTTGGTGGCCACCCACTCAGACAAGGTGGGAGAGGGGAGTGTGCAGTGCCCGCAGAACACTTGTGCGGGTGCTGTACCGAACTGGGCCAAACTGCCGAACTGCAATTCACGCCTGTCTCTAGTAGTAATACTGGCAGCCAGACCTGATGGAACGATAGACCAGGAGGGATTGCCAGAGGTGTGTGGAAAGGGAAATAAAACACAGAATGGGGCTTCGGTTGGGAGGATCTCATCACCGCTTTCCATCTTTTCAGATCCAAAGTGCTGCAGGTATAACTCCAAAGGTAATTTGTTCTCTACACAATGGAGTGCTTTTGATCACCCCAGTACAACTTTATGTTTGCTTATGGGGCACATTTGTAACCTCCCAAAGTTTTTTAAATTGCCTCATACATTTAATTGTGCTGCATGCAGTATTTTCTTTCCATTTCATTCTGTCTTCTGGGTATCTACTACTATACTCTCATGTTTCTTACAGATTTTTATCTCACTCTCTTTGCTTTGGGTGCTGTACTGTGAGATAGACACTGCCTTCCAAAAAGCTGTAACAGGAAAAGGTGAGTTCTTAGGCAATTCATACTTTATTTTGTCCCCCCTCCCCCCCTTCTTTGCTGCTTCTTCTCTTTGGTCCTCACAACTGCTCAAGCCTGAGTTTCATGAAACAAGTGCAGACTGTGCAAGCACTCCTGAAGACGTTCACCAACATGGCCGTAATTAATCTGAACATCTTGGACCAATGAGTGTAAGTGTTCTGTGCTTGGAGTGCTCCCTCGTCTTAATGTGTCATCTTGTACTTTGCCTTGCTTAAAACGTTAGACTCATTGTTATTGCTTACAAATCCATGTTAAAGTCAGTCAGAGTTAACAAGTCAGATGATGCCTTTTTACTCATATACAATCTGATAGACTTAGTACAGAAAAGAAAATGTTCTCCATCATCTAACCCAGTGATCCTCAAACTGGGGTCCCCATATGTTCTTGGACTGCAATTTGCAGAATCCTTCACCACTTGCTGTGCTGACCAGGATCTCTGGGAGTTGCAGTCCAAGAACACCTAGGGACCCAAGTTTGAGAACCACTGATCTAACCGTGCTGAGGGACATGGGTGCCTAGAAGATACACTGTGATCCACTGATGGACCACTGACCAATTGTTGGGGGAGCAGCAAATATGGGGGCAGGGGCGGGATTGTTCTCCAGATGTTTTAGGCTCCAGCTCCTAGAAGACTCAGCCACCATGGGCAATGAGGAGTTAGTTCAAAGCCTCTGGAAAGCTGTTCTCCATCCTTAATCTAATGCCTAGGGCAGTGGTTCTCAACTTTGTGTAAGCCATGCACTCTTGGACCACAACTCTGAGAAATCCTGACCAGGCCAGCTAGTGGTGAAGGCTTCTGGGAGTTTTAGTCCAAGAACACCTGGAGGTGCAAGGTTGGGAACCACTGCCGTAAGGGGTTCTGAGGTTCTTGCAAAGAATATTAAACTAGCTGCATATAACTCTGACCCAGTAAGAAGCTTTTTAATGTTCTTATGCAAAATCACATAACTCAGGTTCACTTAACACAAACTAATTATGCCTTAACTAATGAGAGATTCTGAAGCTGCCCTGTGAAGTCAAGCAATACTATTTGAAGAAAACAAAGAGATATAAGACTAATGACTAAATTCAATCTACCATTTGCATTATGACTTCATCTGCCCTGAACACAGCAAATGTTAATCCAGTTCTCTAACTTTATCAGTGTTTGCAAGAAAGGTTTGAGGCTGGTTTGCAAACTCTGATTATATAGGAATCCAGCATTGGTTAGGATTAACACAAATGTGCATATAATGCTACACCATAACTCTAAGGATAGTGAGGAGGGCAAAGGGCGAAACATAGGAAAATTTGGATTTCCAAGCATATTTTGGAGGAGAGAAGAATTTGGTTACATTTCTGCCAGGCCTGAGATAGTCCGGTATTGTCTGCTCGAGGTATGTCACAAACACAAAATATCCTGTTCTCAGCAATTTTTCAAGTCTCACCAGAGTCCCTACTGAGACTTCCTCTTACTTCAGTAAGCTTTCACAGCTTCCTATGAAAACAAGATCCTTAGTGTCGTTTTCCCTTTTATTTGTGCATTTGTTTTCATTTTTCACCTGTGGTTCTGTGCAGGAAACGTTCAAATTCTGCACACCTCAATGGACCATCCGGTGACTCTTCTGCAGAGAAGGTTTCATTCTGTGAAGGAATTGTCTGAATTCTGTTCAATGTGGTGTTTATTCAAGGAGAAAAAAATGACTATAAAGCTTCTGAGAAATCCCACAAGATTTCTGGGAAGACTTGTCAGGGAAAAAAGTAATAATCCTGTAGAAGTCAGAAAAATATTGCTGCAAGGAGAATGGAGTGACTCCCCCCCCCCAATTCTACTCCAGGAGTGAGAAGCTGCAAGATTCACATCCTTATGCTCTACTTTGCTTGAATTTCCTTGATCCTTAGCTAGTTCTCTTGAGACTGTTCAGTGGTAGATGCTTTGAGTGAAAATCTGAGATGGGAAATATTACTTTTTAGTGAAGGAGTGGTCTACAACTCTTAAAATACATAAACCAAACAAGTAACTTTTTTTCCATTTCTGTTTAGAAGGAAATTTTCATCGGCTCCAAAGAATTATTCTTACTGGTCCAACTAGTTAATATGGGAGGCAAGCTTTCAAGTTAGATTGAGCTTGACAGTTAACTAACGTGTTCTTGTAATTGTTTCAAGTCTTTCCAAAATGCTGGATTTCACTGCTGGCTTTTGCTTTGTTTCCCTTTTTGCCCTGTGACTTTCTAAATGGGAAATAAATCTTAATGATAGAGGCCCTGTTGTGCTGTCTGGTTTATAAGCCTTCATTTTTAAAAAAAGCTGGACATGACTGTAAGTCTTCCCAGGAAAATGATGTGCTCTTCCTTCTTTCCTTCTGGATTTTGTGCTTTATATCTCTACTCAGAAGAAGAGACTCCAACTGTGCTTTCATGAACGCTGCAATCCATCTCCTCAACGGCTGTAAGAAGCTGAGTTGTTATAGCTTCCATGAACAGCATATCAAAGGCTATTAGCAGCTGGAAAGAATGGGGGAGTTTAGCTGGCAACTCCACAGTGTTATTTATGGCAGCTTCTCAGTTATATCTTGCCACAAGAGCCTACAGCTTTATTAACATGTCCATTTTCAACACCGGTAAAAAAAATCCAAACAAACGTTGATATGCTGCTATGCTGTTGTCTGATTTTGGGTCTGTGTTAGATGAATTATGGCCAAGCAAACTTGTGTTGTTGTTAATCATCACTATCTCTATCATGAACGAAAGCTCATTTCCCAAAGCTTCTTCACCCTATGGAGAAGAATCCACAGGGATCATTCCCAATTAAATTATTCATACTAGAGATTAAGAGTGGTTATTATTGGAGTTTTTACAACCTCACATGCTGTCTAAAGTGTGGCTGGGAGGGACCTTTCTGGGCTGGGGTGACTGTCAGTCTTCCCAGTACTAGCCAATAATTCCTTCTCACCTCTGAATTCAAATAGAGCCCCACCTCTCTCTGCTCAGTACATTTGTTAGTTTGCTGTTGATCTGTTCACAACTGTAAGTAATGAAATGTTTTTATTCTTTCTCCTACAGATGTCTCAGAGTAAGTTATTGAGACTTTAAGTGCCAGCTAATAAGAAAGGAGTAGATTATCTGGGGAACTTGAATCTGTTCTCCTCTGGGAGTCTCTGTATCTCTTGTTGTTGTTGTTGTTTAGTCGTTAAGTCGTGTCCGACTCTTCGTGACCCCATGGACCAGAGCACGCCAGGCCCTCCTGTCTTCCACTGCCTCCCGGAGTTTGGTCAAATTCATGTTGGTAGCTTCGATGACACTGTCCAACCATCTCAAAAAGAATTTTACCAGAAATTCTAAACTCTGCAACAGCCATAGTGGTTAGAACATTGAACTGGGACATGGGAGAGCCAAATTCAAGTCCCCAATGAACCACAAAACTCACAGGTTGATCTTGGGCCAGTTGTTTCTTCACTGCTTGACCTGTCCCACAGGGTTGTGCTTAAGATAAAAACTGTGCCAGTGGTGAGCCACATACACCACCTTGAGCTCACTGAAAGAAAGGTATAACTGTAATGATAACAACCAGAATCCAACCGAAAAATTACACTAGCTAGGTCCACTGTCAAAAATTCTAGCTGTGACTTGTCCCAAGTTAAGGAGTCAGCATTGGTATTTGCCATCACACACCAAAGCACATAACTAACAGGATTCTGGGCAAAATCAATTAGCTAAATGATATGTTTCCACAAAGCAGTCAAATATTGTTTTGCACTTTAGTGAATTCAGTGTGTTTTGTTGTCTGCTTCCAGGATGGGGTCAGAGGCAATGGGTGGGAAACATAAGAGGGCCCAGATGCATATAGGAAACTAAGGCATTGTCTTTATCTTATTTTAGAGGATGTGGATTCCATTCCCAGTAATATCTCTTATATCACTCAGTCTTCAACTGCCTTTCTTTCCAAAAGCTCATGCATAGTCCACCATATGCTCCTGTCAATTAATCAAATTGGGGACGTTCCCACCCCCCTCACCGCACACAGAGACCAAGTTCAATTGTCTGGCAACCTCCACCTCCCATAAACACAATGCAGCCCCAACCAAGGCCCACATACATTTATTTAAATTGGTTATAAAAGTGACAGTGATAGATGACAGTAGCAAGTTTGCCCTGATCAACCATAGGCCTCCCGTATAACAATAAGTACAAGCCGTGCAGTAATATGGACAAAGCATTCAGTTAAGCAAGCTGGCAAGAAGGCTGTTATATTTGAAAGCTGCACAATGCAACCAGTATGGAGACTGAATAATAAATACTTCTTTGAGCACATCTCATTCTCCAGGAATGAAAGGACGTAACATGCTTTCCAGGGCTGTAGCACCTCATGTTGCGCATATAGGCTTATATCACAGAATGTTTCTGTAAAACAACATTTTATGCTTTGAAAAATGCTTTGCCCATAGAAATCAAGTCAGAGTTACACCTCTGAAAATTCCTTAATGTGATGGTGTTTATTTCAAAATAGAAGATGCTGCCATCCGCCTACCTTTTGAAATGGTATGGTCCAACAAAGAGTACGCCATGGCCAGAACTCTGATGTTTGCTTAAGATTTGCATAACTATCCACAGCTAATTGCAGCTAATAGACAAGGTGCTAGGTTTTGTCTCAGTTGCATGCCTGGGCATGCATCCAAGTGCACAAATAAGACACACCTCTGGGTCTCATCTATAAGCTGCAGGCTTTGTCCCAGCCCTGTGCTGACCCAGGGAGGCTGTTGTGTGTTCCAGGATGAATTTCCCACATTCCTGGAAGGAAGAGATGGCCTGAGATACACTGACAGAAGTGCATCAGGCATAGTTGGTGTGGGTCTTGGGACTGGCGGGCTTATAAATTTACCCAATTCAATTGTCTCCTGCCTGGTGCAAGCCTCTGCTCTCTTAAGGGCTGGACAGGATTTTTTTTGCCTGGGTCATCGGATTGTTGTATATCTTAGTGGTTTAGGTATCTGGCTGTAGAGCCAGGGGTTGGAAGTTCCATTCCCTATGGTGCCTCCTTGTCAGGGGCTGGACTCGATGATCCATAGGGTCCCTCCCAGCTCTCTAGGAGTCTTCCTTGGCATAACCTGAGGATGAGGCCATGTTCAAATAGTTGGCCCCCTGTGTTGCCGGTCATGTGGAAAATATAGGTAGGGATGGTCAGCTATAAAAAGCTCAACAGACTATTCTTGAGATCATAAGATTCAGGGGCTAGTCTGGAAAACAAATGGGGCCATAACCTCCTTTAAGCCTTGGGATATGAGGTGGAAACAGGCTTGGAAATATCTCCCCATAGTTGAAAGCTGGCCAGTATCAGGCTATACATTGCAGCAAGGCAGTGGGATGGGAAAGGTTCACCCTGAAGGGTGAAGAAGCTAGCTGAGGGGGAGCTGGTCACTGCCAAAGTTTCTGCACTAAGGGAGGTCCCCACTGCAGAAGTTGGGTTGGTTAGTTGAATCTCTGAAATAACTAAATAGTGATATCGCCCAACTAGTTATTCCATCTTCTGTGTCTCCATTCTTTATTTTTCAGTGCAGGGTGTGGCACATTATGGAAACCTTACACAAATATTGATAGAATTTCAGCCCATGTGTTCCTCCCCCAGTAAAGCAAAGCAAAATGTGCTGCTTCTATACTGCCCCATAGTGCTTAAAACACTCTTTGGATGGTTTACAATTTAATTATGCAGGCTACACATTGCCCCGAACCCACCCCAGCAAGCTGGGTACTCAATTTACTGACCTCGGAAGAATGGAAGGCAGAGTGAACCTTGAGCTGGCTACCTGGGATTGAACCTGAGTCATGAGCAGAGTTTTGACTTCAGTTCTGCAGTTTAACCACTGTGCCTTGAGGCTACATGCACACCAGCTCTTTCCAGAAAATATATATCACCTATATCAGATCTGGATGTGTGTGTGCAAATGAGAGCGGGGGGGGGAAGAGAGAGACCCTTCTTCTTTTGAGCAATGACACAATCACGTAACTCATCAGTTTTCCTATCAGGGCAAACAGATGTTTCACTTTGGGTCACCCTTGCTTGACTTTTGACATGCTGAGGTTGGAAGAGAGATAACTTCATGGATCTAACAGAGGCTGCTGTCTAAGAAAGTTTTTTCCTTCTTAATCCTGCAAATGGAAGTGCAATTTCCAGGTGAAATGCATTATTTCAGATTCCCTAGAATCACACTTATAAGAGAATTCTAGGTACATAGTGATTTTTTTCATGTGTGGTTGGAAGCATGTTTCTAGAAGCTATGGGTTTCTCTATAGTCATAAAATGGGGGGCCGGCCGGGGGTAGCATGAGCAGCCTGTATGTTGTTAAAGGAAGAAGTAGATAGCGGGGGTGGGAGAGAGCAACTTACAGTATCTTCAACTAATTTACAATCAACAAGAACCACAAGGACTGTGAGTAAATCACCTGCTCTTGTTGGAGATCTTACAAAATTGATACTTTTGTTAAGTGTGGAGAGCTTCTACAACCTGTGTGACCAACTGCATTTTTGTTTGGAGAGATGGGTGATAAATTCCAAACCACTGGCTCTCGCAGACTGCAAACTACAGCTGTCTCCACCTGAGAAGCTACACCCGGCTCTCAACAGTGGCCGTGAAACTTTTGGGACTTTAATACAAACATATTATTTTGGAGCTGCCCAGGAGAACTTGGTGCAGAGCCTGAGGAAGGTGAATTATCATTGAAAGCTCACTCTATTTTTTGTTTCTTGTCTTGTTTTCTTAATGGTCTGACAAAGGTATCGCCTAGTCTTGCATTCAAACTGCATTACTTCATACTTCAGACAAGAGAACATCAAGTCAAAGTGAAGACGATTTAATGACTTCAGTGGGGTGTGTGTGAATGAACCCATGGTTAGCTATGCCTTTAACAAAAGGAATTAAAACCGGACAGTACTCCAAACAGGGTGAGAACACCCAATATATTTTCATGCCAAATGGCAAAAAGGAGGAGATCCATGTACATCAATGGGCCTGATCAGGAAAAAAGAAAGTTTCCTGCTTTTGTCTGCATATGAGTGGAGTTTGGTGCATCATGCTTTATTTCATTTTATTTCATTTCATTTTAATGCCACCTTTCTCCTCCATAGGGGACCCCAGCCAGCTTACAACAATTAAAATCATATAATGCTAACATGTATAAAATGCCACACAAAACTACATATTGAAAAACAGTTAAATATTGGTCAGGATTAAAAACAATTTTGGAAACATTTTAAAAATCTACATTTTAAAAAACAAAAGCAAAATCAGAGCATTCCCTAGACACATTGCTTAAAAGCTCACCTGAAAAGAAAGGTTTTTGCCTGATGGTGGAAAGACAAGAGGGAAGGGGCCGCTCTGGCTTCTCAGGGCAGTACGTTTATTTTTGTCTCTTTGGCTTTTTCCATCTTTTCTTCCAGTTCCCTGGAAGAATAATGTTCTCTTTTAAAGGCACGTCCATTGTGTCATCCTTTCATGTCATCGTAATATCTCTCATACTCTAAGCTTCCCTGGAGCAAGAATCCTACCTGTGTTTGGCATCATCCCAACAATTGTGTTGACTCCATGGGACTTTCATATCCTGCCTCCTTCCTGCCCCAGGCAGTCAAATCAAAGATAATTTTCATGCTTGGTGCAGCCTATAGCTCTGAAATCAGATGAATCGCTGCTAATTATGATGGTCATGGCAGTGTGGCTTAACAGCTACTCACAGTTGAAATCCAATGTGTTGAAGGATAAAGTTTCAAAACAGCCACCTGTTCAAAGCCTTGCAATGAGTGTAGCATGTGGACGTTTGCAGAGTACTGAACAATCATCTCTTTTCTAGGATAGAGAGAGGATGAATCTGAGGTATTTTGTGTCCTGGTATTTGTATTCTGATATCAAAAGATAAATGTCAGGAGTGTGGACCTATGCTTTGTTCTGCCTGTCATGCTTTCCAAGTAGTAGACACCTCCTTGACATCCTATGTTCAATCCAGAGAGGACAAGAGGGCAGGGGGAAAGAAACTGTTCTGTATGAAATCCTTTCTTTAGGTTTTTCCACCATCTGAATTTCAGTAGATAGTGACCTGGACCTCTTTGGCATGAATACCATGATCAGATCTTGGAAGTAATGTTTTACAAGAAACAGGATTACTTGTGCAAGTAACAGTGAGCAATGAGGGCCTAAATAAATTGTCCTTGTGCAAATAATGGAGTAATTGGTAATGCAGTTATTCACCCCCCTCCCATTCAATGAGTAGAACTTATTTTCCCCATGTAATGAGTAACATTTATAGACAACTTTGCAATTTCTCCTACATCTGAAGGAATCTGGTCTTTCATTTTCAACCCACCAAAAATTTATTTGGAAGCTGTAGTGGCACATCAGCCAGACAAGGCTCCTTCATGTGTAGCTCTGGCCATATTGAACACTAAAATACACCTAACATCCAGAGTATGCACTGTCTTTTCTAAGGCTGATGGGTAAGGCGTAGGGAGTATCAAGTGTTGGCCGGTGTGAAACCAAGACACAATCTTTGGAAAGAAAGTAACATCTGGATAAAAGGTTACTCTTCTTTACGAAATTGCAAGAAGGGAGAATCGTGTCTCATGTCACAATAGGAAGCATATTTTATTTATTTTTATTTATATTTATATGATTGCCTGGTCATTCATGTTCCACATGACTTACTTGGGCAAGTCAATATACTCAGCTATAGATAATTAGACAGCAAAACAGGGTGAAACTACAATGGAATTCATAATATCCACTTTGTCCGTATGACATTGATAGCCTTGAATACAAAGCAGTTAATAATGGATGTGGTGGATCATGTCCATATTTTTTAACAAGAATAAATCACCCTCAGAGAAATTACGCAGCTTAGGTCAAACTGCACCACAGTACTACAACAGAGCCACCACAATAAATATAGGCCTGCTTCTTCCACCAACAAACCCCAAAACCCTTACACTTGGTCACAATGGCATTTTTAATGTGATCCATGCCAGCTGTGATTTTAGACAGTCACTCATACCTCTGGAAAAAATTGCCTTGCGAGAACCCTAGCATCTAAACACCTGGTGCACTGTCACCATCAGTGTGTAGTTTCTACCCATCATTGCCTATGGCGATTCTATAGTGTTTGACACTCTACCACCATCAAAAGTTTTTTGTGCAACAACTTCAAAAAGTCTAGAAGAAGAATTTTTCTCCTTATTACAGAAGGATGCCATCAACCCTGTTTCTTAGACATAGGGCTTTAGTCCAGTTCCTTTACAGTCCCCCAAAAAATGTTGGAGTATCCCCCCACCACCATTTTAGACCTTAGAAGGGTGAACAGATGCATTACTCCAAATAAAGTTTAAATGGTGATTTTAGCAGCAATACTCCCTCTGTTAAAAGAGGGATACTGACTGGCTCACTGTTGTAAAGTTTAAAAGGTGAATACATCCACTCACAATCTGACCAGATCACTAGTGTTTTCTATGTTTTGCTCTAGGGAGAAACATATACCGTATGACTTCAAGTTGCTTCCTTTTGGCACCCAGAGTGTTTTGGATTCAAATGATTTCTTGGGACATTTTTAGGGGATCCCCTCCCCTTTCTTACTTTTCTGCCTTTTGTTTTGTTTTGAGAAAAAAAAAGAACACAAATGTAACAAGAAAGTAAGCAGTAACAGAAATAGTAATTAGAGGGGGGCATTAACCATATTGAGTTACCAAAGCAAGCTTTGATCAAGATGATGAAACTGCCTTCTGGTATGGTTTGTCCTTCAATTGGTTTTAGGCAGTTGGCTGAGGTCTTAATTTTTCAGATAACTTTCAGGTTTGATTGTTTGACTATGCATACTTACAAAGAAGATACAGTTAGTTACTGCTAACAGTTTCTTTAAATAAAGTTCCTTTAAATAAAGTTAATCTTTATTTCCCACCTTTCCTCCAAGATGCCATAAAGGGCTGTTCACATGTTATCACTATGACAATGACCCTCTGAGGCAATTTAGGCCACAGGACAGTGACTAGCTAAATATCAGTGAGTTTCACTTGGACTTAGCTTCCACAGGCCTAGTCCAACACTTTGAAGGGAATGTCCTGAAAAGGAATGAGTTAGGACATTGTAGGTAGGTGTAATATAAATTTTTACCTGATGCAGTAATGAACCCTTGATATTTAATTTTCTTTTAAAATATATCTTATCCTTTCCTTTCCTTTTCTAAAAAGGGAAATGTTTTGCAGTGAGTCTAATGTTCAGGAAGAATTAATAAGCAACATTTTTTCCTTTCATGGTGTGGACACATCTAAAGAAGGAAAGAACCATTCCTTGAAGTGTCACTGGATCTGGCCACACAGGTATATAGATATGGCATATAGATTGCTGAGGGCACAGTTTGGATTGAAAAAAGAGCCCCCCGGCCACACGCATTTCTACTCAGAGCAATCCATCCTTCCCAGTTAAGAGTCATCTTGCACGTTTCTGGCCCAGTGGTAGGGCATGCATTCTTTTTGGCATGCTCATTCTTTAGCAGGGAGATTACCCTTCACCAGCTGTAGATTCTATGGGAGAGTTTGAGAGAAAGTGGGGGCAGAAAAAGGGAAGGGAAGCATGAAGGGGAGAAGGAAGAAAATAGAATGGCACTGACAGAGGGGGAGAAGACAAATGTAAAAAAAAAATCACTTCCCTGATCTTTCTCAGGCAATCAGCACTTAATTGACAACTGTTTGTGCTAAGGGGTCATTTGCTGTTCAGATGGGAGGAATACACCAAATGGCACATTGCTCCTCCCCCCAACCTCAGTAAACGCTTTCGAGCCCAATCCAATCCACACCCAAAATGGCCAGTCTGGACTATATCTTCTTTCTAGCTTTAGTTTTAGAAATCAGTGCTTGTGTGAAACAAATACTAAAAACAGAATTTTTAGTATTCATAGAGTGGTATGACAACAGTCAGGTGCATTTAACAACAAATTAAAAGCCATAGAATAACATATTTGGGGAAATTACATAGCTTGAGAATGGGCCCTCTTGGTTACAGTACCCCAGTTGTGGAATGTACTTCTAGCCAGACCTTATTTCACTGTCAAGACTTCACTCTCAAGACTCACTTTTAGGTCTCAGTATTTTGGTTCAGTTTATAGGATTATAGGGTTTTGTTGCGGTCTATGATTTTATTTCAGATTTGTTTCTAGATGGCATTAAACTTTTCATTTATGGTTGCTTGGCCTAAGATACAAGGGAAACATATATTTTTTCAAACCAACAAGGGATGCTTCTTCATCCATTCCTTCTCATTTGAAACTTCATTGAGACAATGGAGCTCCCATCTCAGTCATTCTATTCCAGATGCTTTGTGTTTGTATTCCCTTTGGCTTCTCTTTGGGTTTTGCTCATTTGAAGAGTTAGTACAGGAGGAGTCAGGAGCATGACTCAGCAGCTTTATAAGTGCTGTTGAAGAGGCTGCAATTTGCATCATGCTGAGAGTAAAGCCCTTTCACAAGCTGAGGAGACTTACACAAGGATGCGTGGAGGCGTCCCATCTTGCTCAACCAGCAACTTTACTTCTGCTCATCACAAAAGGCAACACACTCAATCTTGGCTATGTCACAGAGTATTTCACATGTCAATTGGGCATAAAAACCATGGCACAGGCTGATAACTGGGAACAGGAATAAGCAAAGACACAGTGGCAATTGTCATGCTTGGGCGTTGGGTGAGGCTTGAGTTTAGTGTTGCAGGTACATGTCAACAGTATTGCCTCCCAAATCTAGCCAGAAATGGCGTAGGGTCAGAAAGAATGGATGTGAATATCTTCCTTTTCCTCCATGCCCAGTATTTGCCATAGTTCACTCTCACAGTAATATGATGATTCTAGTACTAAAATGAGGATACTTGAAATCATATACGTATCTACCTCCATCTGTCGCCTTGAAATCCATGGGCTTATTTCCAGGTAAGTGAGTATACCCCAGATATAAGAAAGTTCTGCTTGTGTGCATGTAGGATGAGGGCTCATATTTGTTTGCTAGACTGTGAAATGGCTTGATTATTCAGTGTGTGTCAACATTGTGCAAATGCATATGACTGGAGCCAAACATCCAGTCATAGGCAGGTGGAAGTCCCCAGATTCTTCCCCAAGAAGGAAGGTTTTGTGGAATCCCCATTATGGATGGTCTGTCTGCCTGATTTTCTGCAGATTTGGTCCTTACTCCTCAGCTTCTCACAATGCAGTCGGGCCCAATCAGCAAGCCCCCCTGTTGTTCAGGAACCATATTAAAGAAGCTCAGTATGCTGACATGGAGGGGAAGGTCAGGAAAATCAGGTTTAGGCCACCTCCTTGCTTTGGTGGGCATCTGAATCCTACATATTCTGACACAGGGCCAAAGTGATAAGCTTGAATTTCTGGAAAAAGGAGAAAAAATTAAAATATGCCTTCATCTAGTAACACCAAATATAGAACACGTCACCTAGTGTCATGTGGATTTTTTTTACATACTGTTGTAAAGGCACTATGGTGCATGGGATTTAAATCACATTCTTGTAGAATTTTACACTATGAGGATGATGATGATACAGCACTACATATTTCTCATCATTACTGGTGCATGGCCATGGAACAAAAGAACAAGTCTAAAAATTCAGAGTCAAGTCCTGAAAATTAGAAGGTGAGATGACCTGTTTGCAAAAATCACTGATTTTTGAATTTCAGGAAGTAGATTAGCAGCTTTTGGTAATTGTTTTAAATTGGTAGCCAAAGATTTTTGTAACACTGAAATATTATTTGTCACCTTTCTGCTATATACCCCGAGTGATGTACTTAAAAAAGACAGAAAGGGAAGAAAATGTTAAAGCATACAAAACAGCACATTCCATCATAAAACAGCAGGAGGTAAACCTCTTCAGATCCACTCTATTCAAGCCAAAATTTGTTCTCAAGCAGATAGATAAAAACATAGACATCAGGTTTCCCCTTGCCTCTTAAATGCCAGCAAGTGGCTTTACATCAAGTGTACAAGTGGGCTTCCCTGGGTAGCTACAGCAGATCATATTTCAATGAAAGAAGCTGCATGGAGTTAGTTCTCATTTCATGACCACACAAGTGCTTTCCTGCAACTGGCTGCAACCCAGAGATAGTACGGCAGACTTGGACTGAACTTTGCTGCTATTCCAGAAGAATCTTCTGTCAAGTTGGTAATGTAATATTCATGTAAAGAAGTTTTTAGAAGAGAGCTAAGGATTTGATCAACCTCTTTGAAATATTTTCTGAAACAGACATGGTAGCATTCTCCAACAAGTACAATCTGTTAAAAATGGTTAATTTAAATACAACAACATTGTATTTAAATTAACCAATGTGTTGGTGGTGTCACAGACTGATAAGCAACTAGCCTCCATGCTGGTATTCACCCACTGCATACAGAGAAGCCAGCTCTAGAAGTTTCTGTGCTCAGATCTAGGCTTTATCTTGAATTGATTTGTTGGAAAAATAAATGCAAGTTTTTCCTTTTATCTTAGCATGATGAGCATCCTGAGTGATTGTTTTCTAAGTCATAGTCAGTCATCTTAATAGTATGCTGCACTCTGCTAACATGAGAACCACAAAGGGTGAAATCTTTTCAGCATTTCTGCTTTCCAATATACTTGTAGGTTACCTCAGATGACACTTAAAGCCACCAGATCTCCTGCTATTTATAGGTCTTTCAAAGCTCTTCCCCCTCCGTCTCCATTCCATTTGAGATACCATGACTTCAAAATCATCTACCCCACATCTACTGTGTTTCCCTGAAAATAAGACATGGACTTATATTAATTTTCACTCCAAAAAACACATCAGGGCTTATTTTCAGGGGATGTTTTATTTTTTTCAAATACAGTCATGTCATCTTCTTCTGGTTGCTGCATAATGGTGGAGGGCAGGGTTTCACTTAACTGGGGCTTATTTTTGGGTAGGGCTTATATTACGAGCATCCTGAAAAATCATACTAGGGCTTATTTTCAGGTTAGGTCTTATTTTGGGGAAAACAGGGTACTTCTTGTAATATCTTGACTACTGAAGAAGTTAGAAGCATGCACACATTTTTGTGACATTTTCGCAGGCATAATATCTGTACTACAGATTCTGGATTTTTAGTTAAGGCCAACAATGCTGCCTTGGTTTCACATAATGTTCAGCACCCACAAGTTTATACGTTTACTTTTTTATATATTCTTCTGATCCCACCTTTTGTATCCAAAATAGAATGGTTTGTACAAAACATTGACAATATTCATCATGTTACAGGATTGCAGAGAGGAATCATCAGCTGAAGCATTTACTAGACTAAGGGTTTGACAAAACATTCATTTGACTCTCATTTTGGAGCACTTTTGGCATGGTCAGGTTAAATCTATTTTATGGTGACTGCATGAAGTACAGGCCATTGTAGACAAGCCTGACCCTTTTCTGTGGTTATCCACACCTTTCTTGATCACTGGCAGGGCCTACTGTCTTATTAGTAAGGATAGGGTCACTCTATTTGAGTTCAATTTCTGGTACGTGTTACCACTGGTGTTGAACCAAAACTGCATTGGTGATGTTCCATGTTGTATGGGCAGCAGTTCAATTCAATTCTATGCCACTTCCCTAAAAATTCAAGTGCTATGTCACCTCTCAATAAGTTTTTTTAAAAAGGAATTCCAGTTCTTCTCCACTCCCCCATGGAGTAGGAGACAGTTTAGGATACAGAGAGGGATTAGTTTTCCATCCTCCCCCCCCCCCCAAGTCCAGCCCTATGTCACTTGCCAGGCCAATTCAGTGCTACTTACCTTTTTTAAAAAAAGAATCCCCCACTCACCTGCGGGGGAGGGAGACAGGAGAGGACATGGGAGGATGGAGGCAGAGTGCAACAGATTAAATAGGACCAGTTTGATGTGTGGTGTGGTTTCTTGTCCCCAAACCGCCCAGTGTTTGCATGTGAATGCAAGAATCACTTCAAATGCCATACTCTACCTTGAAGTGCTCATATTTAGCCCAGTTCAGCCCAGGATAATATGGCTGTCACACCCTTATGTAGGTTGTTTATTTCATCTCTCATTCAAATTATAGGACTACTTCTGCTTTGTTTTGAAGTGGTTACCACAATATATAGGTCCTGTGATTGGCCATCTCAGGTAGTTTCAGCAACCTGATCCAAACCTCATCAAAGACAATCAAAAGATTTCCTGTGGGTTTGGTGGAGTTTATCCCTAGGGCCTTTTTAAATGAAGAAATAAAACCCATAGATACCAGATTCATTTGCTAACATAGCTCTGTGAAGGAGTGCTTTAGTTGTTCATTCAATGCAGCAACAAATAAATTTATTAAATGCAACAGCTTAAGTCAAAACTGGCTCTGATATTTGCCCTCCCAAGTCCCGAAATGAAGACGCAAGACAGTGGTATGGATTAAATACCGGCCACACTTTATTAATTCAATTCTGATTATAGATATCATTGTCCTCATCAATGCGGTAGTGCGGAGAAATAAATGCAGGGCATCCACGATACCCTTCTCAGTCAATGGGCGAGTCCCAGGCCCCCAGGTTCCAGCTGTCTCGACGACAGCAGGAACCCAGCCGGCCTCTAATAAACACCCCAGACCTCGAGCCATCTTTATTTGATGACTGTCGGTCCGAAAGTGGCCCAGCGCATCTTCCCGCCGCCGGCCCTGTAATCGCACAATCCGCAGAGCCGGGAGGTCGGATGCGCTGTTGGCTTACCATAATTATCAAAGGGACACACCGAGACAACCAGTTTTTTCCCGCACTACCCGCCAGTGTGACCGAGAATAACCACCAAGCAAATGCCAACAAAACCCTTTTCCAGTGTGGGATAGGCGAAAAATCCCTCCATCCAGTAGCCAATCAGGATAGAGGTCAAAAATTCCTATCCGGCCCTATAAAAGCGACCACAAACACACTAGAAAGAGGGCGGGCGGGCGGGTGCCCGAACAAGAAAGAGGACGCGTCGGGGGCGAGCACTTCTTTAAATAACTTCTCGCCCCCTCCCTTTTTCCCATGTGACCGGATCTGCCCTGCGTCCTTCGGAACTGAGGAGGGCAAAGCCGGCCCCGCATTTCAAGGACGCTGAAACGTCCTTCCTGCGGGCAGAAACTATGTGCTGTCAAGTCATTTCTGACTTGGTGAGCCTATGAATTAATTAGATATTCAGCACTAATAATTACTGTTGATTCTATTAATGGATATCAGAATGCAGACAGGTGCCCATTAACATGTGTTAATAGGTGGGTCATTTTTTATCATCAAGTGTAAGAAAATGTCACTGGAAATTTTCACTGGAAATTTGGGTGTGAAAGTGGGACCGTAAAGAAAGCTGACAGGGAAAAAAATTATTTGTTTAAAATATGGTGCTGAGGAAGAGTTTTGCTGATACCCTGGACTGCCAGAAAGATGAACAAGGGGGTTCTAAAGCAAAGTACACCTGAACTATCACTGGAGGCCAAAATGATGAAACCGACACGTCCTGTTTTGGGCACATCATGAGAAGACAAGATTTGCTTGAAAAGACAATAATGTCAGGAAAGGTTGAAGATAGCAGGAAAAGAGTTTGCAAGAGTTGGAGGCTACTTGATGACACATAACAGCAACTCTGGAAGAAATTTTACTGGGCAACTGTAGAAATTGGTAAGTAGGGATAGGAAAAAAGTGTTTAAATAAACCATCCCATGGCGTTCCAGATCAGATTCAAGATTTTGACACTCACATACAAAGCCCTCCATGGTTTGGGCCCATGTTACTTGTCGGAGAGCCTCTCCTTAAGGTCATCTGCCTGACCAACAAGATCATCCCAGTCAAGGTTCCTCCAGGTGGCCATCCCGAGGGAGTCCTATAAATTCTCTACAAGAGGTAGGGCCTTCTTTGCGGTGGCTCCAACTTTATAGAACCAGCTTCTGGAGGACCTCCGCCTAGCCTCCTCCCTGTGGAGTTTTACGAAGCAATTAAAGACATTGTTTTTCAGGGAGGCTTTCCAAACCAACCCCAGCTGACCACCTTCCCCCCTTTTTCTTTTCCCTCCTCTTCTTCTCTCCCCTCTTTTCCTCCATCCGCTTTGGGGCTAGTCAGTGCCATCTGGTTTTTTAGGGTTATTGCTATTGGTTTTAATATCTCTATTTTTATCTTTGTTTTCTATTTTACAAGTTGTAACACACACACCCCCCCGAGTAGTGCTGTGACACTGATGGGAGCGGGATACTAAATCAATCAATCAATCAATCAATCAATCTCAAAGAGAGTAGCCCATCCTATGACTAAAATTGTGTACAGTTCAAGAAATATGTACAAATATGCTGTGTCTCAGTTGGGAAACATTTATTGATGAAGAAAAATGCACTACAAAAAAAAAGGAAAGAAAAAGAATTCCAATGCCTTCTCTACACCTCTGATATCTCACAACCTGATGGAACAGACAGGGTGAAAACACAGACAGGATGAAGAGAGATGCCACAAAAGAGTCAAAGGATTTTTCACATTGCTATGGTTGAGGACACTCTCTGTCATGTCCTGCAATACTGCACTGAAAATTCCAACATAGCATCAGCACAGTACCTACACACACCTCATCCTGCCTGATTTCAAAAGTTAAGTAGAATCTAGCAATCTACTGCCACACAGAGTTACTAGTTGTGAGGAAGAAGGAGTGATTGTCTAACTTTATGTATGAAAGTTTTTAATGTCCTAATGTTCCTGTGCTCTTCAAAACATTTTCAGAAGAGAAGAAAAATTCAGTGAAATTCTTGTAGCAAGAGTACAGGGTCTATGTACTTCCATTATGAGGTGGCCAAGGTGTGTTGTGTTCTGTTTTTCACTGCACAATCATTTCTTTGGCAATCTGGAGCCATCTTGGATGTTGTCGCGCACCCCCAGTGTCCCCTGTTTGTTTCCCTCAAACCCAGGTCCACCTTTGGACACGACTTGCTTAATTCTCCATACACCAACTGCCTCCAGTGGATCTCTATCCACACTTTACCAAAGATGTTGCATAGACACGTGTTGTTAAATATAACTGATTATTTATTGTTTAGTTGTTGAATCACATAAGTATATTAATAGATGTTGTATTATGTTGCACTCATTACTTGGATATTACACACGTTTCTTTATTTGTATTACTTTTCATATAAATCACTGTTAATCACTGGAATACTATCTGATGACTGTCTAATTATTTTACTTCTATCTTTTAACTATTCTTTAATCCATAAACCAACTATACCACACCAACTTTCCAGTCTCTCTCATAAACCTCTCTAAACCTCCTCTCTCCTTCTCTCTCAGTTTCCAACTGTCTCTCTGACTCCGCCCTCCTGTCCTCTCATTGGCTCCAACTCTAGAGTTCCACATGACGGACAGGTGGGACATGGGCATTCCGCCACAGATGTCCAAGGATTTGAGGCTGAAATTTAACTTGCATTTCAGGGTTAATTCCTTCCATGGGGTTTTTCAGGTTAGGAACTTCAGGTATCAAGAGAAATAAAACAACAGTTGAGAACTGTTGAGAAAATACACACACACACCCTTGGCCATCTCTCAGGAATAGGGTAGATTGGAAAGCAACAAGGAAAGAGTTAAGCAGAGATCTTGATGCAGTCTGAAAACAAAGTAAAATCGCCATCATTCAGAACAAAATAAGCAACAACAGAAATCCCATTGACCGTGGGGAGAAAATGTTCAGGAAATCAGAGGAGTGCTTTGAGCACAGCACTACTGTGATCCTTTACCATCGTTTCTGCACATTTCACCATCCTCTTCAACAGCAGCAGTCAACTTATTTGGGTAATGGGTACTGGAGATTGAGTCGAAGGCTTATCAGGAAAAGTGCTCTTTAAAGAAGGATTTTAGTGGAGCGCGTCTTGTAAGATGCTTTTAACAGATGTACCTTTATGCTCATCCATTATAAAACATGTGCAGTCCAGCTGTTGATTAGAGGATATCTCTCCATTTCCTTTGCCAGAAATTAGGAAAGAAGAACAAACGCCCCAGGCTCAAAAGGTTGTGAGAAAAGAGGAGAGTAGACAGCCACAAGGGCAGGATTTGAGGAAATCCAATGCTGTAATTTCCTTAATCAAGATGTTTCTTGATTAATTCTTGTTTCCATCTCTTTCTCATATCATTTAGGAGGGGAAAAATACTCAAAAGAGGGGTGAAAAAAACTATGTGCAGAACTATGACTATTCTTGAAAGACTACCCTTATTATAAATCAGTTCATGAATACGTAAACAGAGGTTCCTTTAGGTGGAACCTTGTTGATGTCCGCATAAGCTTTGCATAACTTGCCACAGTTAATTGGGGCTAATGGACAATATGCTCAAGCTCATCTCCATGGTGCAATCTGGGAATGGTCAGGCACAGAATTGAGACATGCCCTGATATCCCATCAATTAGCCACAATTAGCAACAGCTAAGTTATGCAGATCCAACATGAACACAGATAGGATTCTGGCCTTTATGTCAATAATGCCCCTGAATATCTTCTTCATGTTGTTGTGCACATTACCATCCCGGCCTGCTAACTGCCACTTGGTTGGATCCAAAATACAGTACATGCTGGTCACATCTTTACCTAATGACTGACATTCAAAAAAGGATAATTTAGCAACAATAACTTGCTTGCTTGCTCTGTTAATGAGACCATTATTGCTCCCTGCATTGTAGAGTTCACTTACATAATTTCGTAGGTCAATGGTGATTTGAATATGGATCTCCCAACTCCAGTGGAGGCTGGTGGCTCTACTTTCAAAATAGGCCCAGAAAGTCAGATAGCTCCTCTAAAGTCCAGATTAAAATTTGAAATGGAGTCATTCCCTTGCTGACATTGGAGCTATGAGCCTTCGCTGTCCAGGCCCTGGTCCAATGCTTGCCAAATATGAACAATTCAAATTACACTTTCAGCCCTTGGCAATTGACTGAACAAATGAAGTGGTTTAAGTTGCCTGAATCCTAATCTTCCAAGTTTGTTTGTTTTTTAATTAAAGTGCTAAAACAAGAACCATGAAACATGACAACACATTTAGCATAATGTACTCATTGATCCTGAATAGCAGTGATTTCCACACATTTAAATTCCATTATCCTTATAATGGTTTGATGCATGTGTACATGTGTGTGCTTCCGTACTACATTGTGAAGAATGTTGGAGGTGATTGGATGCAGCTCAGATTATACCTGAAGGAGAGGCATGCCTTTTCATGAGGAGCGGTAGATAAAGAAGAATCTTTCCAGTCTTCCTAGACTGCCCTTTATCCCCTCTGACTTGTGCTGACCTTCCTGCAACGTAGATGGATATTCTTAGGGTTCCTTACACTTCTTTGTTAACCCTCTGTGATAGAGGCAAGAGAGGACAACTTGATTTCTTTTCAAGAGGTAAGGGGATAGCCATGGTTCTCTAATATTTCCAATTTAGGGCCTATCCACACTGGGAAATTTGGTGCAGTCTGATCCATGGTTAGAAGGTTCTTATCTTGAGGGCAATCTATTTTAACTCTCACTTGAGTGATCCTTCTGTCCCCATTGGGGATGGTGCTACTCTTCTCCCATGCTTCGGGTTCACACAGAGCAAGGTTTACTCAGTTGACTCATGAACATGTTTATCCAGTTTACTCACAAGTACGTTTACCTGATTTACTTGTGAGTAAGGAGGTGGCAGCAACAGCAGCTGAGGACAGCTGCATCCCGGAGGGAAAACATTGAGGTGAAGGTTGGAGAGACAAAATGTAGGTAACCCGTCTTTTCCCACCTTTCTCCTCAGCTGGGGCTCTGCTGGGGCTGTGCTGCCTTATGGGCGAAGAACCCACAGAACTGACATAGCTCCCTTCCCTGCCTTTCCCTGCAGCTGTCATTCAGAGGGCTAGGATAATTTTCCTTTTATTTTTGTTAAATAAAGTATGTGGCATATCAAGATGGCAATTCATCAACCTAGTACTGTATTAGAATTTTGCTAAATCAGTTAGGGAAATATTTTTTAAAAAGACAAAAATACAGGAGGAGATTTCTCCATCCTCTATTTTAATATCACCTAACCCATCACAGGGTTGTCTCTTCATTTAACACCACGCACAGTTCTATCTGGGTGTGGGCTAACAATCCACAGAGGCTACACAATGAGAGGATCACACTAAATCATACCAAAAAGAATGCATGCCCTACCATTGTGCCAGAAACATAGGCAACAGCTCTTAAAGGGGCAGGATGGATTGATCTAAGTGGAAACATGTGGATGCTGTCATTTGGTTTGAACCAAACTGTACCTAAAGCAATCGATATATTGATTGGTAACATATTTCTGTAACATATTTCTGCTTTCTTATTTCCTTGGAATAATTTATGTAGGTGGGATGAAAAGGGAAGTATGTTCTCAGTTCTTGATGACTGAGGCTGTCTTGACTCCAAAAGGCAATTCATCAAGGAAGTTTTGGGGGATTTCTTGCAACTGGGTGAGAGCAAAGCAAGAATCCTACTCTTTTTCTCACCAGTGTTTCTATAATTTGCACAAACTGCCTCTTTACAAAACTAGTATCTTTTCTTTTTAAGAAACAAAACACACAAACACAGAGCAAGCTCAGAACAGGCAAATTGTTTAAAAAGATTGAAAGATGCTTCTAATCCTTAAAAGTCCATACAACAAAGCAGCATCTTGCACAATTTACATTATTTGCATTAAGTTATTATTTGTATTATTTCCACAATTTTGCTTACTTTGTGCAAAAGTAGTCCCCATTCCCTTCTTTTGTTGGGAGCACCATAAAATACTCTGAGAGGCAAGGAGAATAATTGTATGGTTTCTCATCCTCATGTGTGAGGGCACAGCAAGGATGAATTTATTTCTTTTGTCCTGAGCAACTGTGATTTACATAAGTTTAAATTTCAATATACTTGTATGCTCATGCATTATGTTTGTAAAGGTGCCTGTTTGTTTACTTGCATGCTATGTTTACCTCTGTTGTGCAGTCTGGGGTCCCATACTCTATCTTTCAAGGGTACAGACCCCATTCTGTCCTCAGTTTCCCTCGTTACCCAAATGCCAATCCATGTTACAGGGCTTGCCCCCATCTTTGACCAAAGTGTCTCTTCAGTGCATTTGCCAGGTATACCAAGCGTGACACACAACACATGCACACCTCCAAGATGGGCTGACCCCCTCATACTCTTTTCCCCTTGGCTTTGACTGTACTGTCCAGGACTGTTGTTCTTTCAGGACTGTGAACTGGTTGTTCAGTTGGTTCTGCATCCCTAACTGCTGCTCCAGCGGTTCTGATTCTGGCCACATCTGAGTTGGGACTCAGAATGGAGAGAGTTTGCTTGGTTCTCCTTTCAGTAAGAACTTCACACTTCATGAATCACTCTGCGAACCAGAAACATGGTTTGCCTTGGTGCTCATGCGTCTCAGAATTTTCTGTTGCAGTTTTCAAGCAACAGTAACAATCAACATTATGTCTACTCGGGTAATCATACCATATGCACAAGCAAATGTGGATGTTAAGAAAACATGTGCACCAAAATATGTGTATTGGGGGGGGATACAAACAACATTATATTAAGGAAAATGGCATTTTCCTTAAGCAAAATTGTATATAAAAGTGCAGACATTAGACACACTAGACTACGAATATGTGTATATTGGGAACAATAAAAAAATGAGTATATTAGGGAAAACACATTAAGAAACCATCTGAATATTTGTATGAACTTTTTATTTTAGAACATCAAAGACAAATATGAAATGGAGACAGGGAAACTGAAAACGACCTATGTATCCATCCTTAGATGGGTCTGCTGGCAATTCTTGCTTTTTGCGCTCTTTTCCTTTTCCACAACATTGGTCACCTTTTAAATGTTGGGTGTAGGATTTACTGCTATCCTTTGCTAGGAAGTCCCTTCCCCAGTCTACTCCTCTGTGCTTCTGCACCCGATCTCCTCCTAGTATCTGTTTTAAAATCCAGCAGTCTGGGGATACTGCTAAAGCCAGAAGCTGCAGCATGGCACAAAATACCAGATGGATTTCTTTTCTGCCTCAATCATTTGTGTAGTTGTTTCTTTGCATCCTCTTAAGGGTCATCGAATGCAATCATATTTGGATTGGTTTTTTAAAATATATATATATATATATATCTCCATCCATCCACCCATCCACCCTCACTCGCCTAACCACATACTCCCATAATTATCTGTTCATAACAAAGCCATTTCACAATAAAATAAATCATTCTCCTAATATCTGAAAACATTTTCATATTTATTTGTAAGAGCAATCATTACCCCTGACACCCTACTGCAGAAAACAGTTGATGTGGAATTTCCTTGAACTCTAGAGATCAGTGCCCTGCCAATCAAATGTTAAAACTGATCAAAGCAGTGATGAAACATAGCCTTGGCTATGAAGATAGGATTAGCAGGAAGTGATCATTAATGATTGTAAACCACTTGGGGCCTTTGGCTGCAGGCAAAGCCTGAAGGCAGATAAATATTTCAAGAAGCTGGTATCAACAGCTATATGTTTTTCCAAGATCATTACTACTCTCAGAGCATGCTGGACAAGGTCATGACCTTTGCACCAAATCTCTAATTCTTCAAGAGCATCATGCAGTGTTTTGTAAACTCTGCTTTCAGAAAAGGACTGTGTCTGTCGCCTTGAAAAAGAACAGAAATGACAGCTCCTCTGATGTCATCCAGAGTCCTTCAGTGACACCTTAAAGATTAACAAATTTATTGGGGCAAGGCCTTTGCTCATCATATCCGCATGCCCAGTGCTCTACTTTATCACTGAAATCACCACTTGCAGCCTACTGTATATACCTCTGGAATTTCTAAAATGAGTTTGGAAGCCAGTAGAAACAATGCCCAAGTTACAGCACAAGCAATTTGGCTTCCAAAAACTCAGTTCTCGCGTTCTTGTGGAACATTTACTAGAGCTGAGCATATTATATAGAAGTAGTCTATAATATGTCTGCAAGAGAGTGCAGTGATATTATTGTACAGCAGATCAAATCAACATTCTACAAGGCAATTCTAAAAATGGGGGCAGCCCCCTCCCCCAAAAAACTTTTAAACTGATCAGCACCAAATTTGGGACAGGTATAGCAGACAGTCTGCTTCTGCTTCTACTCTGTGCCAAATTTGGGGAAGTCTGGGCAAAGGGTTTTCAAGTCATGATTTTTAAAATGTAAAGCTGTTTTTCCTCCAGTAGAGAAACAAGTGACCTTAGATGGCCCCAGATTTAAAGCAGATCAAATAAATTGAAAAGACCAATCTTGCTTATCTTGAAAGAGAATGATTGGCCTCACCCACTCTTTTCTTTAGAAGGAATCCAAGCTACAGGGGCTGAAACAATGATCCTGCAAAAAGGCCTTTCAAAAGGGAAAAACAGCTGCTTTGTTATAGGACTGAGCATGCTTGAAATAGGCTTACCAGAATGAGTGTTGCAAAGTAGATACGTTGTTGCAGCTTTGTGGGCTGGGAAAGGAGATGTTTGGAGGGCAATGAAAGATCACAGAAACTGTCAAAAGACAGGCTTTATTGGAAGAGTAAAAAAATACCAGGCTTGCTCTTTTTTTTAAAAGGTTACTTGTTTCTGCAAAATGTGTGTGTGTGTGAGAGAGAGAGAGAGAGAGAGAGAGTGAGAGTGAAAACAACAGTTGTGTTTGTCCCAGCCCTCTTTGTACCATTTACACTTGTTGAAAGATAGCCCTTACAATTGCTTTGTGTTTGGGTGAGAAATGGTTAACTGATGAAAAAAGGAGTCAGCTTTTGGGGTTTTCCCCTGCTTGGTGTCTCTTTCTGAATAGCAGTGAGCAAAAGTGGGTATCCTGTAGACCAGAGGTCGTCAACCCCCGGTCCATGACCCGGTGCCGGTCCGTGGCCTGAACCGGACTGGGCCGCGGAGACAGACCTCCCGCCCTGCCCCCCACACGCACTCCCCTCCCCACAGCTGCTTTGCGCACATGCGCGCATGCCAACACCACATGAGCGCTCCCCCACCCCTTCACGCATGCGCCCAAGCACCCACGGGCATGCAGGCGCTCCTGCACATGCGTGAAGGGGTGGGGGAGCGCTCACGCTGGCGAGTGGGCGGGCGCTCCCCCACAGCTTTGCGCATGCGCACGAGAGCATGCGCACACCTGTGCGAGTGCGGGGGTGTGTGCCCCGCCTTCCTCAGAGGCTCAGCTGGTCCGCGGTCCCAAAAAGGTTGGGGACCGCTGCTCTAGACCATCCTGACTGCTCCCATCACTGTTGTCAGCATTCAGGCTGTTTTTTGCTATATAAAGCTTAGCATCCTTTTTCCGGCTGGCAATGTGGGCACGATATTGTGCAGCAATATCAGGTCATTTCCAGTTGTTTTGAATTGTGGATATGGAAGCACAATATCCCACATTCATAAATCAAAGGTTTTTGAAGAACTTAATTTAAGAATACTAAAATCAGTCAATTTTCAGTACATCTCACTTCAGTTTTGCATTCCAGTTCTATAACATCTCTATGTTAATCCATAATGGAACAAAGAAAATAAAAAAGAGGGCTCCATAAAAATTCACATATTTTCAAATGTAACGTCTCTCAAAATGCAGATTTCTAAATATATTTTCACTGAATGCATATTTTTAAAAATGTACAGTTTTGGCTATGACAACTCTGCTGGGACATTCAGAAAACAGAAACAATGGTGAATGAGTACTTACCAATCTGCATATTCATCTGGGAACAGGTTAGTTCATATCAGAGATTGAGCTCTATGGGAACAGAAATGAAGTCGGTGAAGGAGGGTGTTCTTTGAACTGTGAGCTTGGAAGTAATGTGGTGAAAGTAAGAATTTTATTCATAAGGTGTTATTTTTAGGGGGTAATGTGGAGGCAACAACATTATTCTTAAAGAAATAAAGCCAGTTATTCTTTACTGCAATGAGTAACACTTGTTACTCCTAGCATGTTGCCTTCAGGAGGCTAGAGGAAAGGAAAGGAAAACTGTTGAACTGCTTGCAAAATATAACATTCCAAGCTCTGATGTAATTCATGCATTGCCCATTTCTTTCTCATTCTAACCCCTCTAGAAGATCACCAGAAATCCTCCGCACCACAAACCTTGTGTTAACTTGGAGTTATTACGGTAGACATTTGTCAACATAACTCTGCCAGGAACAGCAATTTGATCAAATAAACAATCTGCTTTGAGTCGCTTTATAAGTTTGTTCATTAGATGATGCAGAGTAAGGATGTGCGTGCACCCTCCAGGCCACTCCAGGCCTGAATAAAGGGAAGGCAAATGGGGGCTAATCCACCCTGTGCCCATTTGGTGACACTCTGATCTAAGCCGTGGCTGCATCCATGATGATATTCCTGTTCTCCATGAAAGAGACAAAGAGCAGGTAAACACAAATGGGAAGGCCGGTGTGGCGTTCACCCTCGTGCCCCTTACTTGACCGTCAAGACTCAGAGCACCCGAAGGCAACCAATCCCCTCTTTTCCACTGCTGCCACCAGGTGATCACTAAATCACCATTACTTCATTAAGATGATGCAGGTCCACACTTCAAAGTATTTTAAAGATAACGTGTTTATTGATTACAGAAATAGATAGTAATTCATGAATATCTTCTTTAGGTAAATTTATTATTAATAACCATCTTCTGTTTGATGATACACTCCTAACTATAATCACTCCTCAGATTTCCCCAAACTCCACACCTTCTCCACTCTCTCACTCTGACTATCTGACTGACTCCAACTCGACCTCCCACTCTCAGGCTCCGCCTCTTATACCATCTCTCTCGGCTCCGCCTCTCAGCAACATGAATATGCATGAACAATTAACATAACCAAACATGAACCATTGACATAATAAAGGGGAACGCTACAGCCGGGTCATAAACCGGATGATGCTGTTAGGACACAAGAGCACCACTGGCAGTCTGCAAAGCTGGGCACTCTGTTTTATTTGTATTTTTGTTTGTCCCTTTCTTTCCAGCCACCAGGTGAAAGTCCTGGTTGGCTTCCTAAGGCAGCCATCAGGAATGGAGTGAGGGACGTTAAAAAGGGCAATGGGGACAGCTGTTGTTGATTCCTCTTCCAAGGGGACTTCAGAGCACCTACATTTCTCTGCACTTGTTCTCTTTTTTTATCTGCCTCCAGCCCTTCCTGATCCGTGGATCTGAAATTAGTGATGCTATGGCCACCAGATTTTGATGATTTAATCAGTGATTTTGCAGCAGGCAAGGCAAGGCAAGGCAAACAGCGTACTCTCCTTCACCTTCAGTGAAAGTGAGACTTTGCTGGGAAAACTATCTCCAAAGTCTGGCTGAATTAGCCAGTTTTCTTTGAAGCCAAAGTTCACCCTTACTGGAGCCCCTTTGCCTGTCTCTAATTAATTATCCTGTTATCATATGTGGACCAGTGGTGTGACTCATAATAGGCCAGTTTGTCATACAAACTGGAGCCCCTTTGCCTGTCCCTAATAAATCCCTCAGACCAAGGGGCTCCACTCTGTAATCTTACATGGACCAGTAGTGTGACTCATAATAGGCCAGTTTGGCATACATTTTCTTCGCTGTGTCCCAGGCTGCAATGTGCTGATGTTCTTTTTAATAACACATTCTCTTCTTCTTCTTCTTCTTTTTTCAACAGAGAACTACAGGAGCTCTTTGGAACTTGCTGTACAATGAATAAGCTGTCCACTACCATATCTTTTGACGAATAAAGATGATTCTAGGAATGCAGCCAAATTTTCGTCCTCCTTGGAATTAAGTAACTTGATTATGGAAAATGATGAGTGTTTATTTTCAAATACTGGAACAGTACATACTAATATTTTGCAGCCCTTGATCCAACAAATAATGACAGGTTTGGGCACAATATTATGTTACAGAAGGATTTTTCTTCCTTTTAAAATACCAGTTTTAAAATTTGTTTTCTGGTTTTCCATGTTCTGTCCTCTGCCCATTCAACTGCTCCTTGGGGCTGCTGTTCCTAATAAGCATTCAAGGTTCTCTGTTAATTTTGCCTACTTCAGTGCAAGTTCCATCATTCTGCTTATACTTACCTTGTCCCAGAAGCCTTTTCTGCCTGTTCATTAAAAACTTCTACCATTATATTAAGTGCTAGGCAGAACACCATTTTAATTCTAATGCCATTTACTTGAGGGAAAGTTTACTTGAGGGAAAGAAAATAGCATTAATGTGAAAGAACCCTAGGTTTCCAGATTGTCCCTTTGCAAGGACCAACACATGCACACATGTGTGCGTGCACACACATGCACACATGCATGCAGAACAAGCATTGGCTATGTTAAGGCCTGGTTGATTGTTAAGAAAAATGTGAAGAACTCATCCAGTGTTTCTGATTCAAATTCTCAAATAGAACAGCAGTAATCGTACTTTGGGGCAATTTATGTAATTCATGCAGTTGTGTGAATTGCAAAATTTTGCATAAAAAATGCAGGACCTTTTCATGTAAAATGGGCAGTTTTATGACAACTCACCAGCTCTGTCATGGGGACCAGGAAATTTGTCACTGTTCTTGTTAATAAGAAGAATGTTGCCATTCCACATATTCACATGAGACAGGGAAAGATTTATATCCATTACCATGTCCAATCCGTTTCACTTCATATTAATCAATATTTTCTAAAACATGCAAAAAAATAATCATATGTATTCAGGATTGATTCTTTTTTTCACTTTGAGGCTGTGATATGAAATTACCTGAAATGCCCTTAGGTAGGTAGGGAGGGAGGGAGGGAGGGAGGGAGGGAGGAAGGAAGGAAGGAAGGAAGGAAGGAAGGAAGGAAGGAAGGAAGGAAGGAAGGAAGGAAGGAAAGAAAGAAAGAAAGAAAGAAAGAAAACTATTAAAACTCAAATCATGGTTTGGCTTCTCCAAGACTCCAAGGCCCAAATCCACTTGTTACTTCTATCTGGGGTAGTCCCACTGAATCATTTCCTGAACATATGAAATTCCCATAGATTCATTCGGTCAAACGTTCAGGCCCAAGTATTTTGAAAACAGTCAGGCAGTGGCAGAAAATGTATCAGTAGGAGAGCAACCAATAGAACAACCTATGGAGCATCCAGTTGTCTTCCATACTTTGTTTTCATGAGCTTTTTTTTTCGGTTTTTCTTGTGATAGCATTGCATAATTTCACCATTTTCAGCAGATGTTCAAGTTTTACATTTACATTTTTTTCAGCTGCATTTCAGCAACTTGTCCTGGTTCCTCAACAGAATCTACCAATCCCTGTAGCCCACTTGTCACCAGATGTTCAGGAACTGTAGCATCTGATGCAGTCCTTATTGACCAGGGCAACGACCAATCTGGGATGGATTTTTACTTATTTCTTCTCATCATAATTGATGGTGAGTGGACACAGTTAGTCTGGCTTCTCATTTGAGACCTGTCTGACTTCATAGACCCTTCCATTAGCAATATTACTGCCAGCATAGCTCTCAGCCTCCTAGAAGCATGCAAGCCCCTCTAGCATATTGAGGCCTGTGTCCATGGAGGAGTTGCTGCTGCTGTTGTTGTTGTTAGTATTATTATAGTATTGAGCAGAGGATTATACTGAAAGTATTGGTAGGTCTGCAAACAGATGGATAACTCATTTTTTAAAACTGCATATTTGTCAGGGAGAGGTAGATAAGATCAATTTATATCAGAATTTTCAAAAACTGAATTTGTCAAATGCCCCTAATAAATACAAATGATCATGTCTCATAGAATGCAAGTAATGCAAGTAATTATATAAACAGTGTATATGTGTAAACCTTTGTCAGGTATATAGTTTCACTGCTTCCTGTTCCTCTGACCATCAGGTATGGTTGAATTTTGTTTGGCAATAGTGGGAGGTGCCCTTGAAGCTCTACTTTGAAATGAATGAGAACTGCAGCTCATAAAAAGTAGTTTGGTTTGCACATAATGCCAAACCATAGTTCAAATTCGAGATGAAGTAGAAATTTGTTGAATTCAGCACTCTCAAGGAAAATAGCATTTTTGCACTAGCACTTTCCAGCATATTATGCCAAATCCAGACTATTGAAGCAAATCCTGACCCAGCCCAGTTTGTATGAGATCTGAATTAAAGAAGAATGGACAGATTTGATTCTGGCATGAAGCAAAAGCTCTTCAAATTAATTCAGTAATTTGAATGTCTAAAATGAGGGGCACAGAGGGATTATGTAAATCAGTGGTCCCCAACCTTGGGTCTCCAGATGTTCTTGGACTAAAACTCCCGAGGAGCCTTCACCACTAACAGTGCTGGCCATGATTTCTGGGAGTTGTAGCCCAAGAACATCTGGGGATCCAAGGCTGGGAACCATTGATGTAAGTGAATGATTGTGACAGAAGGAAGGGAGCTGCGCTTTGCTCTGTGACAGCTTGTAGCATGCAATCAGAGGCCAGAATTTCACTCCAGTCATAGTGCTTGGAGGAAGCAAATTTTAAAAGTGACTCAAACTGGCTGGATAGCTCAGTTCATTAGGTATTTGGTTGAGAGTTCAATTCCTCCTTTAAGTAGAACAGCCAGCTGGGCAAGCTGCATAGTTCCAGGGCATGCCCAGAAGAAGTGAACTGTGAGCCACTTCTCAGTACTCTAACTGTAGAAAATTCTGCAAAGGGGTGTCATAAGTCATAACTGATTTGAAGGCACACAATTATTAAAAGTACACAAAGCTCTGAAGTTAGCTGTCTGAAATTTATCATATTCATTTCCATCTTGAGAGACTATTGTGTCCCCAAGTTTCATGTACATCAGATGTAAAAGAAAGAAAAAGTTACAGCTATTTTGCTTTTGCAAAAAGTTACAGCCATTTTGCTCAGTGAGAGGGCTGGCAATCTGCACTTGCAAATAGTTTTAGATCTGATGCACAAGTCAATTGAGTGGGAATGAAATCATCACACATGAAATTGAGATCTGTCCCAAAGTGCTAAATTGGCCTCTGAGCAGAACTGCAAAACTCCTGAGCAGTCCTATTTTGGACTTGCCGAGGTTGCAAGAAGGAATGCACCTTGCTGTGAGAATTTCCACATTTTCGAAGTTGATGGGGTGCATCAGAGAAGCAAAGTGTACAAGCACAGTGTTAACAATGTGAATGGATCTAATAAGCACAAGTGGAAAAAAATACAGATGTGGGGAAAATGTCTAAGTTAAGTACAATGCATAGATAAATGTGCACATTAAGTAAAGCATATAAATACATGTAAATCCAACAAAGAGTAGCAAAATGTGTATAAATTCTGTGCAGGGAATTAAAACAGGCTTTCAACCCAGTTTGAAAGGAGGAGGCAGGAAGAAAATGCAGGGGGGATTCAGAAAAGTATAACACTATCAAAACATATATTGTCACATTCTAAGTAGTGAATTACAAGCAGCTTATGAAACAAAAAAAATGTTTGAAGTGGCCATAATGAAGATGCATTTAAAAAGTAATTCAGAAGTGTGAGCAAAGTTACTTTATTGGTGGAATGAGTCACTTTTCTGCTCACTTCTAAAGGGCATTTGAAGGTGTGTTTTTTGCAGAAATTTTGAAGGAAGTTTCAAGTTTGATACCAGAGTTTAAAAAAATGAAATAGAACAAGCTTTCCTTTAGTAGAAAACTCTTGTTTTTTCAAAAACTGCATGAAAAGTAGTGCAAAAGTAACAAGGCTTGCAATGAATTACTTTTAGTAACAAGCAACTTTCTAAGGTCCGGTTTTAAGGTTTCATCTGATCAAGTCAGGAACCAACCACAGCATAATAACATGGTTCATTCAGCTAAACAAGAGTTAAAACTTTCCCAGTTTGTCCCAGTTCAGTATCTATGTGGCTGGAAACTGTAGCAAATGCTTCCAATTTCTTCCTTTTAGGCACAACAAAGAACAGGAGAGGGGCATAAGACCAGGGCTCATTTGTATTGCTCTGAAACAGGAATGGAAAATTTCAGTCCTCCAGAGGCTTTTGGCCTACAGGTTCCAGCAGCTATAGCCAAGATAGCCAAGATAAATGGAATTATGGGAACTGCAGTCCAAAAGCCACTGGAGGATCACAGCTGCCCACCTCTAGATTAAGCCAAAGCTTAATATCACAAAATGTCTACCAGAATAATGGCTTGCTGACTGGCTTGAATATTTTCCATGACTCATGAGACTGAGGAAGTTCACCTAGTAGCACAACCATGTGGGAGAGAAGGAGATCCCAGTGCAAAGTTGGTGTGAGAGAAGAGGTGGAGGCTTAGCTCTCTTTGGGCCTAATCACACAAGCCAAACAACAACAACAACAACCCTGTTCTAATTATTATTTCCTTACCTCTGTTGTACTGAATTGGGGTCACGTGGTATACATCTCAGTGGAAACTTTTCCATGTGTTTCAGTGTTACTGATTCATCTCTTCCTATTTGAAATGTTACAGCCAGCTATACCATGGAGTTGATTTATTTTCTCTGATGTTTCCTGGGCCAGTGCTGCCCCTCAGTTTTATTTTTTTAAAAAAATCTGTGGTGAAATAGAGAGGTCTGAGTCTTCTTTCCTCCTTTCCTTTTCCTTTGTAAAGGAGCATAATACTTTGCAATAGCAGAGAGTTTTAAAAAAGACAGAGAAGCAGCTCTCCTTTCTTTACAATTAGACATGGGGACAAATATAAAAATGAATCGTGATATTCAACGAATATTGCCGACTCATCAGATATTCATTGCTTCATATTCTTGAGATTCAGACACCCCGACGAATACGAAGCAATGAACATAACCCTTTTATATTCATCCCTTTATCTATCCCTAACTCCTTATGCCCTCACGGATCAACTGTTCCTCAGGGGCATAAGCAGAGAGGGGTTTGCCCTTTGGGCGGCTTGCTAAAGCCTGCCTGAAGGGAATCCCACCCACCCCTGTTTACAAAGACGGGGGGATTGCTTTGCTCGGGCTTCCCCTGTCTTTCTATGCATCTATGGCATACACAGGGGAAGCTTGACTAAAGGAATTCTCCCCGCTGTCTTTGCAAATACAGCAGGTGTGGGGGATTGCTTTGATCCCACTTTGATCCCGCTTCCCCCATCTTTCTATGCCTGGGCGGACATAGAAAGAGAAGGGAAGTGGGACCCAAGCGATCCCCTACCCCTGCTGTCCCACTTCCCTTCTCTTTCTATGCCCGCCCAGGCATAGGAAGACAGAGGAAACCAAATCCAAGTGATCCTCCATCCCTGCTGTCTTTGCAAAGACAGCAGGGGTGGAGGATTGCGTGAGTCCCACTTCCCTTGTCTTTCTATGCCTGCTGGGGCACAGAAAGATGGGGGAAGCCTGGCTGAAGCAATCCCCCGCCCTTGCTGCAGGGGGAATTGCCTCAGTCAGGCTTGCTGAAAGGGAAGCCCTCCCTGCTGCTCCTAGCAAAAACTAGGCTGCTGGAACTGAAACCGTGGTTCCGGCAGTCTAGCTTCTGTTTCCATGGAAGCTGCCGCGGAGCAGGAGGAGGCAGCTGGGAAGGTAAGCAGCAGTGGGAAGGGGGTGGGGGCAGTCTGTGGGGGCCGGGGCTTTTTTTTTTAGATAGTCCCACGGGCTGTCTAAAAAAAAAAATGACCCAACAAACTGACAAATTGATTCGTTGTTCATCAGGCCACTGGGGGGCAATTTGTGGGACATGGGTCCAAAATGGTGCTTCATCTCCATCTCTATTTACAGTTTAAAGCAGGAAATGTCTGTACTCAAGTCCTCATTCAAAGGGAGTGGGGAAGGCTGTTTCCTTAGAGCTGCTAGCAAAAACAACACAAATACATTGCTCAGGAGACAGAAGTTTCCAATTTGTCGATATACCTGTCAAAGATTTTTTTTTTTTAAAAAGGGTTTAAGTGCAGTGGCCATCAAATGACCACAGTGCCCAGAAACCCAAGCCCTTTGCAAAGAAGCACAATACTTTGCAATAGCAGAGGACTTTAAAAGAGACAGAGGAGAAGCAACCCTCACCACCACTACCCCACACTCCAGAGAACAGATTGCAGACAAGAGACTGGAAATTCTGAGGAGAGATCTGGAGCAAGAACAGATTGTTGGGGGGGGGGGTGTCAGGAAGAGCTTCAAATGTCACTTTTCCCTCTCTGATTTGTGCCTTCTGGAAGGGCCTAGATGAGATACCCCCCTCCCCTGGCTGCTGGTCTCCGCATCTCATCCGCCCCATCTCATCCGGCAAAGGAGTGAGGAGGGGCAATCAGGAACAGGTGGGATGGCATCTGACATCCATAGTGATTGTATTGCAGTTCACACACATTGCCCCTGTTAATCTAATCTGGTTCCCCCTTCCAATAGCATCAAGAAACCCAAACCCTTTGCAAAAGAAATAAATTGATAGGAATGTGCATACATGCAATATCAGTAGAGAATGAATCAGTACATCAACAGAACAAAATTACACAACCCTCCCAGCAAGGGGAAAATAAACTGTAAATAAACTGCTGACAGGAAAAATGAGTCATTCATGACTGTGAGTTGTGTGACCAGAAATTTATGAAACGATCTAACTGGGATATAACTAGGGTTCGTTTGGCTCATCTGACCAGGCCCTTTGTCTGAGAAAGACATGCTGATGCCACCTATCTATGTTTCTCCTTTGCAACACAATTCAGGGAGGCTATGGGAGGATCTCCTAGATCAGTGATTACCGACCTTGGGTAACCAAGTTTATGGACTGCAACCCCCAGATGCTTTTACTGGCCAGGGTTTCTGGAAGTTGCAGAAACCACTGTCCTAAATAAATAAAGGAGCTGACTGTCTACAAATGATTGATTCTTAATCCAGAAATCCAGAACCATACTACTGATCTCAAAATACAGGCATAGCCTGTTTGGGTCAGGGTTTCATTCACCTTGAAGGATACAGATTTGTACCTGATGTGCTTTGAGGCATGGCTTTGCCTCAGTGGCTGCTTTTGGGCAGGAGAGCTTCTGCTATCTTAATTTTTGTGTGTTAATGAGTTAACTGATACAATGCACATGGTTTTATCCCATTACTTGTATTGCACTTCTGTTCTAGAACCAACTTCAGAGGGGGTGGGGGACAAAAGGCAAAAACAGAAATTTTGTTTGGAGATCAATGTATAAAGGATGGGGAGAGAGAATCAGCTCAGTGAAATGAAAAGTTTCAAAGGGGGTGAAAGAGGGAGTCTTTCAATCTATACACGAAAGATTGAAATGTACTATCAAACATACAATTCAATGTCAACAGGACATAATGCAGTCAACTTCCCCTGGGTTGTGTCCATTGTCTGCTTCCTTTCCACATACCTTGCCCCAGGAATCTATCCATGCCTTTCCACCCCAACTAGATGGCCAAACAAGCCAGAGCACGTGCATTTCCAGCCATGCACAGACTTCCTTTTGCATCCTGTTGAGTATGTTGAACAATCATTGAACAGGTTCCAAAAAAGCTGTCCAAAAAATTGCTGCAACACTGCTCATTACCATTTCAAAGATGTCAGCCATTTCTATATAGGGTAATAGACTGAACTGTGCCAAGGGAATGGGTTGGCATATTGCTGTGTCTCAGAACAAATAGGATTAAACATTGTGCCAGATGGATTGGTATTCCGATGAACCCCCACCCGAGGCTCTCAAAATTAGGCACTGTAATCACTTGCAATGATTACAAAGCGTCTGCATGTCTGCAACTAGAAAATAGGGCTGTGCCACTGATATAATGGTGTGCTTACCTCTGCATATTTGGGTGTATATGAACATGCTGCACATAAGACAGCATGTTCATCCTTCTCTGATACCCACTTATTCTTGCACCCTTCCCTTGCCAGTTTTTAGCATTTTCCATGTCCTCTCTTTTACAAGCCTGATTTGTTTATTTATGTATTTACTTACTTATATTCATTCATTCATTCATTCATTCATTTATAAATAAGAGCAATTAATGTACTCTGGTGGTTTTCTGGAATAAAAATGCAGCTAGTTAAAATGACTGGGTTCCAATACTGCTGACATCTGCATTTTTTTAACTAGTTGGCTCTTTTTAGTATACTAGGTAGAGAATTAATTAAGTAAAACGCAGAAGCTGTTCAAATGAAATTATTAGATGGAATCCTTTGTTCAACATATTATAAGACATTAGTCTGTCCTAAAATATTTCATTATGTTCTAACATGTTTCTTAGAGGTATTTTAGCTTTGTTCCTCTTGAAGATAATTAAGATCTGTGGAGTCTGAAGAGGAATTTGACTGTAGTCATGTCATGTTGTTCCCTAATTTAATTTTTTCTGAAGCCAAGGTAAGAGGAAGATAAGACATATTGTCTCATTTCTCATGGCAAACATTAAAATAATAAGAGAAGAATAGTTCAAAAAAGATATATCAGGGAATATATTGTGTACCTCTTTAAAATATGTATGAGGGTTGGCAGGGCTTCTCTGCTGCATCTCCAGACAGAGCCAATGCTGGAGTTCAGTTTTGCTCTTAGGGCTACCAGGGCCCCAAAACTGGTTGGAGGAAGAACTGACATCTCAAGCCTCAGTATTTGGGAAATTAATGGCCACAACTTGATTTGTACCCCTGGCACAGCATACGGCAAGGATCCAGTGCATCAGGCAACTCATCTTCCAATCTGATGACTGAGCAATCCCAGAAGCACGTGGCTCCCCTTACTCAGGGAGTGAGGCTGGATTTCCAGTCTCCAAGCTGGGTCTAGCCAGTGCTGCGAATCCCAGATACCTTATGGGAATTCGCAGAAATGTGAGGGTTGGGTTCATCACCCTGTTCCCCTCAAAAATGGATCCAGCCCAATGCTCCAAACTCCCAGCAAAGTTGTAAGGAGACTTGAGATAAAAATCCCTGAAATACAAATGGCAAATGGTCCTTCACAAATAAGCCATATTTCTCCCCTCTCCCATGCTAGACATTTTCCTTGACAGGACATAAGGGCAATAAACATAAACATCAGAATGGGGTGGTAAAGTTGATGAAGAACTCTTGTCCTCCTGGCTTGGTCAGTGCATTAAATAATTTTCTGATGGACATGATCCACATGTCAATGGCAGATACAGTGGAACCTCTACTTACGAACTTAATCCGTATTGGAATGGTGTTCTTAAATTGAAACGTTCTTAAGTTGAAGCAAAATTTCCCATAGGAATGCATTGAAAACCGATTAATCCGTTCCGGCTGTTTTTTGTTCTTATGTAGAGGCGTGTTCGTACGTTGAAGCATTAGTTCCCATAGGATCTAATGCAAAGCCGGTTAATCTGTACTCTACCACTAGGGGGAGAAATTTTTTTTTTAACCTAAGATGACCTTAGGTTAAAAAAAGGGCAGGAAAGTTTTTTTTTTCCGTTCTTATCTTGGAGCTCCGTTCTCAAGTAGAAGCAAAATTTAGCGAACGGAGCTGTTCTTAAGTTGGATCGTTCTTAAGTAGGGACATTCTTAAGTAGAGGTTCCACTGTACAAGGTTTCTCCCCCCTCCTTAGGCTAGGCGACCAATCTAGTCCTCCAGTAGGCAAGAAGCAGTGTGGAACCTTGTCAGTGCTGATTTGATGTGGCTCTATCTTCTGAGGACTGTATTGCTATGGGGGAAAGAAGACTGCCATTCTGTGCCTCCCTACCACCAATGCAGAGCTTGCACAAATTACCACAACGGGATTCCAAGTAAGCTGCCCCCCATGGTCAATAAAAATAATAATTAGTAATTGCATGCCATCAAGTCAATTCTGCTTTATAGCAATCCTTTTCAAAGTTTTCTAAGTACACAGTATTCAGAAGTAGTTTACCATTCCCTTCTTCTAGGGGTGTTCTGGCTTGTCCAAAGTCTACACAGATTGACTCTTCTCCTGAGAGGCACAATGGGGAATTAAATCCTCAGCTTCTGTCTCCACAGCCAGATACCTAATTCACTGAGTTATTCAGCCAGCCTTGGTAGATAAAAATAGTCATAAAAAGAGGAGACGTTCATCAACCACTGTAAATAGGCAATCTAATTAACATTCATGTTACTCTACCATTGTTATTTTATGGCAGAGGTTCTCACAGTCTTTACAGCACAAGCTTCAATGAAAGACCTGCGTATCAAAGATGCTATCACCACAATGATTTTCTTACCAACCAACTAAGATCTCTGTATTTTGATATCTATATTTTGATGCCATGTATAAATATTTGCCATGTTAAATCTCTTCCTCTTATTTCTGATGAAGTGGACTTGTCCACAAAAGCTCAGGAAAAATATATATATAAGTTAGTATTTTTTCACTTTTTATTTCTATTTTGCCTTCACCTATAATGCTTGCACAAACTAACACAGTTACTCCTTCTACGACTACAGTCTTGGAAAAGTTACCATTCTGAAGCCCAGCTCCCAAAATTCTGCAACAAGCAACATAGCCATTGAATATGAGATATAGTTCAAAAATTACATCTTGAAGGATCTAAATTTAGGGTTGCAAGTGCCGCAGAATCATTTCCCTTACTATTGGAGCCCTTGTTTGCACCATGTAATGGTGCAAACTATGTAGGGGGTAAGTGTCAAGCTTGGAGAAGTTATTTGGATTGTGGGCATGCTGGAGGAGTGCTCTGGGACCTGGGGTTCAGGAAAAACAACTTTCCCAAGTTCTGCTGGAGAGGTGCATCTCCTGGCTGCACTGTCTAATTTTTTTGCCTTTTGGATATTTGGCTTGAAGATCTGAAGGATGATTCTGTGTCTGTTCAGTTGAAGGTATTTAGAAACCTGCTTCTGCTTGGAAACTAACACAGAATATGGGCACATACTGTAGTAAGCAAAGTAGTGCAATGATGCAATTGTGCAAATCATTCAAAAGAATGATGGCTGCTGCTTTGTTGCCTGGACATCACAGGATCTGAAGCTTTGGATGGGTTATTCGCCTCTATTGTCATAACTAGACTGTCATTCTGTGCTTGCTCTGGGTGCTTTATTGTTTCTCAAAAGGAAGGGACACTACTTTGGTTCAGAACTATTTTTGCTCAAATTACGAAACCTTGATGAGACAAAATAATGCTTTGCGTCATGCTTCCACATGAGGTTTGAAAATTCTTTAGTAAATAATCTCCTCAACAAAAACAAAAAATGAAGTGATGATTCTTTACACTCCTAGCCTGCGGTGACCCAACAAACAGCAACTACACACAATACATATGTGGGCACACAGATTCTGTCAGGTCCTTTACCTTGTTTTTTACTTTCAAACTCATGCCTGCACTCCTTCAACTAAGTCTGATAACAGCGGCCTTAGACAAATATATCAGAAATGTAGACTGCTGAGGTTTTTCCATTCTGCACAGACAGGGTGAGAGCGATGTCACCTGCAGCCTTTCAGGTTTCCTTAGATCTTTGCCACTGTTTGATTTTCCACTTCTTGTCTGAAGTTGCTTCAAGTTCACCTGTTAGTATTGGACAAAGTACAGCTCTTGGTACCGAGAGACCTGTCAACCTGAGGAACACAGTGTTTGACAAAGGAAACAGAATGCTATTATCTTGTTTCTCAAATCAGAAAAGAAAGCTTTGAACACTTCTCTGATGACGTCAAGGTATTTTAGTCATGTAAAAGTGAGCCGCCTAAACAATACAATCTATGCTGTTAATTGGATGTTTCTTGTTTTGACAATTAGCTGCTCAAGGGGCTCATAATGATGATGATGATGATGTCAATGTTCTGCCAGAAGAGGAACTGGTTGTAGAAAATAACATAATGCCATATCTACACAAATTCTAGACCACTAAATCTAATAGAATAAGGGCAGGTATAAAGGCTTGCTTCTACTATATGGATTGCAGAAAGCAGTTTGAATTCCTGATTAGTGAGTTACCGATGGCCTTCCTTGTGAGAGCTAAACCATACATCATTTTTCCACTGATGATAAAGTGTGGAAAAGTAAATAAGACTTAAAAATAAACTTATTTGCTGCTACACCTATTTGGCAGCTGGGCTGCTGTGACCAACATTTTAGGTTATATAAGTGGGGTGGGGGGGCGTCAAGGTGTGCATCTCTATTACATAATTTATGAAATGTATGGAGTCTTTCAAAATGATGACACTCCATTTCAATGCTTATGTTCTCCAGGCAGAGATCATGACAGCAAAATCAATAGGCTAAATAGATTTTGGAATTATTAGTTGTTTAAATTAGGCAGCCAGCCTTGATGTGCTTTCTTTGGAGTAAGCCCCACTTAACTTGGTGAGGCTTCTAAGCAGACAGGCATAGAATTGTGCAATGAATTATAACAGTTTATTTTACACAAAGATATTTGCCAACATGACATAGCAAGACGTTAAAGAAAAGGAAAAGGTGGCTGAAGTTTGATTCATTTCAAGTACTGGCTATGTTCCTACAGAACAAAAGAGTCACAACATTAAGTTAGTTGTAACTTATGGATGTGCCCTGGCTTGCATTGCCTTTTTCTGGAAGTTGGCAGTTGAACATTGTAAGAGATAAATAAAGAATCCTGGGAGCTGTCATTTTCTGACACTATAATTCTTCTCTTCCTTTGAGATCCCTAACCCTTCCGTCCACCTACAGAATTACAATGTAAACCAGTTGAAGTCTGTGCATCTGTATGTATGTATTAGGACAGATATGAAGAAGAGCAGAATTCTTGACCTTTAATGATTGTATGGGAGAATTTCAGGAGATGCAGTTTGCATGAAAAGTTACAGCTTTGGAAATGCTCTCTTCCATATGTGGCAGCTTTGCCGTATTTTGTATGTTTCTGTGGGTGGGTGTGTTTAACAGATTTGCCACCTACCTTTCTTTTTGTTAGGCTTCCAAAGGAAACTTTTTAAACAAAAAAATGATAACCAAGAATGTTGTTGGTGTGTTTTCAACCCTCACCCATAAGGATTGGGTATTTTAGCCCTGAAGAGTCACATTTTGTTGCAGAATGCGCACAAAACTAGGCCTACAAGTTAGGCATTCCATTTATTGTCATCTGAAGAGTTGGAAACAATTGCATCCACTTGCCTTAAAAAAAAACCCAGACAAAAATGGCTGGGGAAAATGTAACAACAAATCAAATACTTTTTGTCACTCCGTCAATTTTTTTAATGCCAGATAATGTAATTATTAGGATGATTGTGTGTGTGTGTGTGTGTGTGCTTTTGCCAAGCCATAACCAGTATCCTCTTCTAGAACTCTACCAGCTTGGTGGGAGTGATGTCATCAACAGCAGTAGATAGCTAATTAAAGAGGTCCTTTTAAAAAATGTGTGTGTGTGTGTGTGTGTGTGTGTGTGTGTGTGTGCATGTGTGCGTGAGCGTGCGCACGCAGTTCACATGCAATGAGACAAGGTCACACATGCCCTGAATTCGAAAAAGAAACTCTTTAATTAGAGGCAGTTTGCTCCTACTGGTGACATAATTCCCACCAGACCAATGTACTGAGAAACAGAAGTGACTACTCTCATTATTAGTAGGTTGGCTTCACTATGTGGTAGACTGTTTGCATTTTCAATGGACTGACGAAATGTAAGAGGTGGATCTTCAACCCAATCTCTGTAACCCTCTCCCTAACTACTACTGTAACTTTAACCTTACTGCTCACTCTCAGTACACTGGAATTCCAAAGGGACCAAAAATCCCTCAGAACTCATTAAGTACTATTGTTTGCTTGTTTTTGTGTTTTTATCCATATTGGTGAGGGTTAAGGCAGTTTTAACTGCTGAAGTAATTGGCTGGAACAATGATGTAAAATGTTCCCTAATCAGACCTTAAGTGATGGTGATATTGCTGCTGCTGTTGAGGATCACTTCAGTTGGTGCTTTTTGAGGATCCCATGACCAAAGTCTGCTAATTACAGCCAAGAACTAAGTCACATTGGGTTTTACTCCCTAGTAGGAGGGGCTTTTCTTCACCCAAGCAGTCTGAAGCTTTTAGCTTTTCCTGGAAGCAGTAGTGTGAGCAATCAGTTCTGAGCTGATGATGATGTAACATACTCTCTTCCCAGCCTTTAGACATTATACTGCTCTAGATTACAGTGTCCATTTCTTTGATGAAAAGTAATAGTGCTCATAAAAACATAGCAAAGCAATCTTGAGTTACCTCTGAGGCAATGCTCTGAATGGATCTCTTAGATCAGGCAATTTTATTGGATAAATGGAGACATATATAATCTTTCTGTGATGCTTCCACTGAAAATGACAGCAGAGTGTTCTCCCACCATACAGGAAGGTACGTATTCTACATTTGTGTTTAGCAACACATCCTGAAAATACAGCATCAAAAGCAAAACATCCAAAGCAGTAACTTGTTCAACATTCAGGTGCATTTGTAGCTCCAATTGTGGAAGCTGCCACAGTGATTGGATGAAGTTCAAGTCATGCTCAACCAGAAACACAACCAGTTGCTCATCAGATTTGCACATGACCAATGGAGAGTAGAATTTCTTCTCCCATTTAACAGTGGATCCTGTGCCACACGGCAATCTACTTTTAATATTATCTTGTTTTCAGTAACGATGATCACATTCCAGAAGTTAGGGAAGGTGCACAGCTGTTCAAGAAATAGCAAGCTAATGCTGTCTTAGGAAAACCCAACTAATTGCACTTTCCCCCCCTCTAGATCTGCTCATTGTAAATTAAAAACTAGGAATCAAAATTTGCATTAAGAAAATAACATCTAAATTTGAAAACCCAAATCAATAGCTTGTGCAATGGCTTCTTGAGCTACACAGCAGAATAATAGTGCAGTAATAATGACAAAGGTTTTGAAAACTCATCAAAGCGATGACCCTCTTCAAGGCTACTTCCCATGAACCAGTAGTCTAATGGGAAAAATCAGTGCTGTACTTTACACAATTCCCAGGATGGCGTGAATTTCAACAGGTTTGATAGGTTCTGCCCCTAGCAGGTTTTTCTTCTTAAGTGAGATTTGAACTATGCTTTTCAAAGCATTCAGAAGCTTTGAACCATAGCATTTAGTCATTTGTAAATGTTCATTTATTTATTATTTATTTATTTTAAATTTTATTTAAAACATTTATATGCTGCCTTCCTCCTAGGGGATCCAAGGTGGCTTACAAAATTAAAAACCAAATAATAAATCATTACAATGTTTAAAAAGCATTAAACAGATATCATATTAAAACTCATACTAAGTGGAAGATTAAAAACACAAGTAAAACACAGAATAAAATTATTCCTTTTAAAAAATCCCCTTGGTCAACTGGTCATTTAAAGGAAAGCTTGCCTGAAGAATAAGGTCTTCATCTGTTTGCAGAAGGACAGCAAAGATGGGGCCAGCCTGGCTTCCCATGGGAGGGAATTCCAGAGTCTGGGAGCAGCAACAGAGAACACCTTCTCCTGTGTTCACACCAAGAACACAGGAGAGGGTGGGACCAAGAGAAAGGCCTCCTTTGATGATCTTAATAGCCAAGTATGCTCATAAAGGGAGATATGGTCTTTTAGATAGCTTGAGCCCGAGCTGTTTAGGGTTTTATAAGGCTTTATTTGCCATCAACAATAGGAAAGATCAGGACCCTGGTCAAGACTGGAAGTTTCCACTCTAAGAATTCAGCAGCTTTCTGGCCCACATATCCAGTGCTGTGTCTCAAGAGCCTTTCCTTTTGTCCTGTGGAATTGTATGTAATGTTTGCCTCATAATGTGTACCTCGATGGCCAGGTTTTGTAAACTGCCTGTGTTTATCCCTTGTGTTTTCTCTTTGCAGATTATAATTTTGGGAGTTTCAGTTGTTTTTTTAGAGTTAATCCCTCATCTAAAGTGGGTTTTTGTTGTGTGTGCATATTTTTTCAGGCAGCTGCCTATGGATCAAAATTATACTTCATGTGATAACCGCAGAATTGTTTCTTATAAGCATGAACAAAATAGCCATCTCCACCACTACCCAAGCTGGAAAGACAGCTACTGTAAGGGTCAATGGAAACATACTTCCCTAGATTATTTGCAATTTGGAGAGTGATAGGGCTTGTTTACATGGGCTCAATTGGAGTGGGCTGGATCAGTTGAAATATGATCACTAGAGGTTGCAGAGTGGTCCAGCATGCTATCTGGTGCCTTCAGATGCCATCCTCATATCCAAATGGCATACACACCTGAAGCAACTCTCTTTGGTCTGGGTCCTTCTGCTGTCAATTTCCCATATCATGAATGGGCTTTAGAAGACAGCTTAGGCTATTGGCAAGTTAAACACTTCCTCTTCATGGAGGAGCAGAGGAAATGGGGAAAAAATTGACTATTAGGACAGCACAGAAGCACTGCATAACTTACGATTTTGTAAAAAAATATATAGAAAACTTCCTCCCAGAAGTGGGAAAGGATGGGGGGGGGGGAGAACATTCCCCCCCCTTTTCTTTCACTTGCCTTAAAGGCCCAGTCAAGAACCTGCCTGCAGCTGAATCAACCTCCCTGTGTGTCATGCTCCCCATTCTGTTTCTTCTCTACCCTGCATTAGTTGGAATTCCATTGAAGACACGTGATGGTTTATGTCCATCAGCTTAATTTTCAGTGTCCAAAATCCTGTTGCTTAATTTAGTAATTTAATTAGAGTAGGCCCATTGAATCAATGCGGATTTGGTGAATCAACTGCTCTATAGGCTCTACTGATTCAATAGAGCCTACTCTAGCTGCAACTTACTGTGCTAAAGTAAGTTGCAGTTAGAGTAGGCCCATTTGAATCAGTGGAACATACAGATGAGTTGACTCATCAAATCCCCAGTGATTCAATGGGCCTACTTTAGTGCAATTTACTAGGCTCAGTAATAGGATTCTGGTCAGTGATGAACTGACTGCATAGGCAATTGTTGCTGCATGCCAAATCTCATGTATGGCGCCAAATGCCTGTGCTGACTTCTCAATTAGTGGCAATTCACCACTGAGATTTACACTGATGGGCATAAATAGCAGGATTCAGATGGTTTTATTTAAACAGTTTAAAACATGCATGCCAAATTCTCCCCCACAAATAATTTTATCCTAGAGATTTTTCATGGAGCAGCAGCATAATAGTCCTTCTTTTCTCCATGCATGTGGCACATGAGAAGAGGAGGTCCGTGTCACTCACAAGGATCTCCCGTTAGGGAGAAAATCCCCTTCCTGTCTATTTTGGGTCTTAAGTGATCCTGTGTTTCACATTAAAAGCAATGACGCAAACATTTGTGACAGTTGTAAAACTCATTATTTAATATGGTGCTATTAAGTGGCCTAACGCGGGCTATGCTCTCATTGTCCAAAGTTCTGGCTTCCTGATTTCACTTCCAGCAGCTAACACCAATTACTTTGTATCTACCATGACTATTTCATATAATCTGAGGAGCATAATCCTACTTGTTATGTCCCATGCTGGAAAGGTCACAGGTAAATCCCAAACAAACATATCAAAGAGATTGCCAAATTTCCATGACCTTGTTACAGCCTTTGTCCTATGTAAACTTACTATAATAAGCCCTCGCCAAGGCCTGACATTTAAGAATCAAGCTCTGCATTGTTGTCTTTAACGATAATATTATCATAGTATTTTGTGTTATTTATTAATATATCCTGCATGAAAACACTGAAGCCAAGGAGAGAGAAATCACTCATGCATTCTGCAGGTTTTCGGGTGATTTGTGAGATCCTATTTTGCTGCTTCTTTTGTCGGTCCATCTATCAACTTTTGGGACAGAATCCCTGTCAGGACACTTGGAACGTAATGGTCCCACAGGCCTAGCATTCTACATGATCTCCTGTTTGCAACTGTGCAAGCCCCCAAGATCTTGTTTCCAGTTATGGCCACCCAGATGCTTATGGGAAGCAAACAGACAAACAGGAGATCATGTAGAATGCCAAATCTCATGTATGGTGCCAAATGCCTGTGCTGACTTCTCTAGTGTCCAAATATGATACTGCACCTTGCAAATGTTTAGGAAAAAAACCAAAAACCAAACCAAAGGAATACTCCACTTATCACATTGAATTGGCAAGAGAATGACATAAAATGTGGAATGTTCCTGCCAATTGCCTTTAAAATGGTTTAAAAATGCCTTTAAAAAGTACAGTGGTGCCTCGACTTACGAACTTAATTGGTTCCGGAAGATGGTCGTAAGTCGAAGCACCATTTCCCATTGAAATGCAATTAATCCATTCCGGCCGAAGAAAATAATCACCAAAAACCACAAAAACCACTGCAAGACTCATTGGAAACACGATTAATCCCTTCCAGCTGAAGGGGGGGGGGGGGGAGAAAAGCAATCAAGTGTGCAAGACCCATCGGAAATGCACAGAAAACAAATGGAGCAGATTGGAAATGCACAGAAAACAAATGGAGCAGTTCGGAAATGCACAGAGAACAAAGGGGCAGTTCGGAAATGCAAAGAGAACAAAGGAGAAAGCAAGGGAAGCATGCAAGACCCATCGGAAATGGGGGAAAAAACCCCCCAAAAGCAACCAAACCCCCCAAGACCCATCGGAAATGGGGGGGGGGAAACCAAAAAACAAACCAACCCCCCAAGACCCATCGGAAATGGGAAAAAACACTCCAAAAAGCAACCAAACCCCCCAAGACCCATCAGAAATAGGGGAAAAAACCAAAAAACAAACCCCCCAAGACCCATCGGAAATGGGAGGGGGGAACCAAAAAAACACAAACCCCCCAAGACCCATCGGAAATGGGGAAAAAAACACCAAAAACCAAAACCCCCAAGACCCATCGGAAATGGGGGGGGGGAAACCAAAAAAAACACAAACCCCCCAAGACCCATCAGAAATGGGAAAAAAACACTCCAAAAAGCAACCAAACCCCCCAAGACCCATCGGAAATGGGGGGAAAAATCACCAAAATACAAACCCCCCAAGACCCATTTCCGATGGGAAATGGGAAAGAACACTCCAAAAAGCAACCAAACCCCCCAAGACCCATCGGAAATGGGGGGACCCAAAAAACAAACCCCCCAAGACCCATTGGAAATGGGAAAAAACACTCCAAAAAGCAACCAAACCCCCCAAGACCCATCAGAAATGGGGGGGGGAACCAACCAAACAAACAAACCCCCCAAGACCCATAGGAAATGGGGAAAAAACACTCCAAAAAGCAACCAAACCCCCCAAGACCCATCGGAAATGGGGAAAAAAACCCCAAAAAACAAACAAACCCCCCAAGACCCATCACAGCACAGAAGCATAACCCCCCCAGCCCAAAACCATGCTGCAAAAACACCCAGAACAGTTTTTAAAAAGCAGAAAACAGCACCTTACATTTCCAGGCAGCCTCCTCCGATCGCACACTCTCTAACTGCTGGGGCGAAAGAGCTACAAAGAAGCAGCCTCATCGCCACCTACAGTTAGAAATTTGAATTTCCCGCCTTTTTCCCCTGCCTTTTTCTGTTCGTAACTGGACGCTCCAGCCACAAGTCGAAGCAAAATTTTGCAGCCGGAGCTGGTCGTAACTCGAAATGGTCGTAAGTAGGGACATTCGAAGGCGAGGGCACCGCTGTAACTGGAAAGTAACTAAATAATGTTACTAATTAACATCTATAAAGTGTCTTTGTCACTGCATGTTATATTACTTTTACTATATCATCATCATCATCATCATCATCATCATCATCATTATCATTATTATTATTATTATTATTATTATTATTATTATTATTATTATTATTATTATTATTATTATTATTATTATTATTTATTTCATTTATACCCCGCCTATCTGGTCTTGCGACCACTCTAGGCGGCTTCCAAACAACATAAAACAACAGATAAAAATCACAAAATTATTACAAAAACAATTTCCATAACAATTATAAAACAAAAAATAAAGATAAATAGAAAAGGTAAAAAGATCAGGTATTGACTGGAGGGAAGGCCTGTATAAACATCCATGTTTTTAATTGATTTTTAAAGGTACCCAGCGTAGGGGCGGCACGAATCTCCGGAGGAAGATTATTCCAGAGGCGAGGAGCCACCGCCAAGAAGGCCCGATTTCTTGTTCTTTCCCTACGGGCCTCCCTCGGCATCAAGCTCCTCAGCCTCACCTCCTGACTCGCACGGGTGATCCGGGTTAGACCTTGGTGGAAGTAGGCGTTCCGCCAAATATTGAGGTCCTAACCGTTTAGGGGCCTTATAAGTAAGCATTAAAACTTTGAAGTCAATGCGGAACCGAATGGGCAGCCAATGCAATGCGGCCAGAAATAGGAGAGATATGCTGGTATTTTCTCACTCCACTAAGGAGTCCTGGCCACCGCATTCTGCACCACCTGAAGTTTGCACATCAACCTCAAAGGCAGCCCCACGTAGAGCGCATTACAGTGGTCTAATCTTGAGATTACGAGCGCATGCACCAAGGTAGTGAGCGCCCCCCATATCAGGTAGGGGCGCAGTTGGGCAATCCACCCAAGATGGAAAAAGGGGGCGGGCCGACTACCGACGCCACCTGCGTTTCCATGGTGAGCGCCGGGTCCAGATGGATCCCCAAGCTGCGAACCCCCACTCTTAGCGGCCAAGGCCACCCCCCCCAAACGAGAGAGAGTCATCCAAGCCGCCAACCACAGGGGCACCCACCCTCAGAACCTCCGTCTTGTCCGGGTTCAGCCTCAGCCCATTTTCCTGCATCCATTGCAATACAGTCCCCAGGCAGCGCTGAAGGGACAGGACGGCATCACCTGCAGTTGGTAAAAAGGAGATGTAGAGCTGGGTGTCATCAGCATATTGATGACACGATGCTCCACACCCCCTGATGACCCGACCCAGCGGCCTCATATAGATATTAAACAGCACTGGGGAGATAATCGACCCCTGTGGAACCCACAATTGAGACTCCACGGGGCCGAGACACTCTCCCCAAGCTGTACTCTCTGGGGACGGTTCTCCAAGAAGGAACGGAGCCAGGCAAACGCCAAGCCACCATATTACTAATTATTACACAAAACAAATAACTAGTTACTTCCACACTGACCCTGATTTTAGCCAGATCTTGCCTCTTGCAGCCTTCCAAAACAATTGTTCTGTGTCATCAAATCCCTTTCTATCTGTGGCAAATTTCATAGAATTTTCAAGGTATGTAACATATTCAAGGAGTAGTTTGCACATTGCCACTCCCCAGTGGGTTTCTGTGGCTAAGCAGGGATTATGAACCCAGGTTTCCTGCCTTCTAGTCAGCACTATATCCACTACACTGCACTGCCTCTGAAACAGTAAGCCAAAAAGATTAAGGGGAGGGGGAGGAATCATACACTGTTTGGTTCTTCTTGAAGGTGCCATTGTCCAATATCTCCAGAAAGACTCATCTTTCAGGTATTAGTCAGGTTGGCTTGTGAATTCATCTAGACTAGTAACCCCTGAAAAGGGTTTTAAAGCACATTCCTCAAGTCTCATAGCTGTTGTGTGAATACCTCATGTGTCTTCTCTAAAGCTACTGCGAATCAATTTGCTGGGTGCTCCTGGACTGTAGTTCTATAACAAAAAGGGACTGAGGAAACCTGTACCCACCTTCTCTACCTTGTATAAGATTTTTTTTGTCTCTCCCTCCATACTCATCTCTCCTCCCCCCAAAATAATAATTACTCAAACCTGGACCATTCTTTCTACTAAAGATGCTCTGCAACTTCAGTCCTTGCCCCTGATGCAAGGTCAGTAATATGAGATCCTCATGTTGGCAGGTGTCTCTTTAGATCAGGGGAAACAGAATTACATGCAACTCATGCAAGCAGACTTCTCTAGCTGTTGAGAAACTGAAAAGAAAAGCATGGATGCACCAAATAAGCAAGGCTCACTCCCAGATAAGGACCAGACCCTTAAACAATTTTATCAGTTAGGAATAAAGTACTTTTTTTGTTATAAATAAAAAGCAATCTCCTGAGAATCCAACTTAACTTACACACAAAATTCAGGTTATTCGAAGCTGTAGTTCAATCCCAATAGGATCTGATTTGTTGAACTGATGGCTGAATAGTGAACTAACGCTTGTTCAAATCTCATTGATGCAGTGGCTCTGCTTTAATTGAGAGCAGAAGTGTGCAGTGGTGTGGTTTTGGACTACAACTGCCAGAATTCCTCAGGGAGCATTGTATAGAATTCTGGGAGATGTAGTCCAAAACCACAATGCTGTGCAACTCCAGATACAGTAAAAGCAATCGCATTTAAGCCTATGGCCTTAAAACTTCGAAATGAGAGCTTCTATATTTGCCAAGCCACAGTAAGATCCTTATTATGAAAAGTTTCACTTTTTTAATAGAACTAAGTTTGATTTCTTAGTTGCTAGACAGATGAACTTTAAAATAAGCTCAATTGCATGGGAGAAATGACAGCAGAGAATCAGTAGGCGTGGAAAAGATTATGCACCCACCTTCCTGTCCCAGATGCTTGTCTTCAAACACCCTTTCCTGCATTCCTGTGTTTATATCATCTTGGTGATATACATTTGACAAAGAAGCATGTTCCACCCATCATGCTTCATATGTAGGTTTATGTCTAAGTATTTGTCCTCTCTCTTTTTTTGGTGCAATAATCAGGAGTAGAAGGCCCCTTCTGGCGTCTTGCTGGCTGCAACTGTGAATGAATCACCAGTCCTAAACATATCCACAGATTATCAATTCTTCTTAACCCTAGGACAGAATCAATCAACGTCCTTTAATGTCTCTAAATGCTTTCCCTTTCAAATTGCGCCTTCCATTTTTCAAGTTGTCTTGGGTGCACCGAGGGATGGGAATTAATCCTGCAGCCAGCAAATTAGTCACCAAAAAGCTCTAAATTATTAATAAATTGCCTTTCTCTGTACAACCAACATTTAGATGCGCTGGAGTCTGCATGTGCCTGCACGTATGTCTTACTAAGGCACGCCTGATTTGAAAGGCAACATTATGCCACTCTTCCCAACCCTGGATAGAGATAGATAGATAGACAGGGAGGAGACAAACAGACAGACAGACAGAGGCAGACATGTAAATTATACAGATATAGATACATATGCGATATTGATATAGATATTGGCAGGATATACATGATAACTCCATATCAGGTTGCCAGGGATGCAAATCAAAGTAAAGCAGTTTGAAAAAGAAAAAAGAAAAGTTTTTGCCAATTTTCCTTTCATGTTTTGGCAGGTGAGGGAAATTCTTCAATGCCTTCCAGTTCTCCCACTAGGATGAAAGATTAAAAAATAATAATAAACAAGCAAGTCAATACTCTTTAATGGCATTCCAGCTGTCTCTGTTCTTCGAGCCTTGTGCTCAGACAGCCGTGTCAGCATTCTGACTGAAATAAACGTTATTGGCCTGAAGTGCCAATACTGAAGAGCTCCAGAACAATCGCTGAGATGCACATTTCGCCAAGAGATTGCTTAGGCAAAATGACTATTATGTATGATATGTATACATACATATACATATACTCCTCTGGGAGAAAGAAGGAATCAGGAAAACAAAAGATTATGGGTGCCGTCGTCTGACAAGCGACTCCCCGAGTCAGGAAGGACAGCCTTCTCAAGATCGCTCTCTTTAATTCTGAATTAATTTATTCAGAATAAATGCCTTCCCTTGGGTTTCCTTCCCACAATTACCAATGCAAATTTAACATCACTATTCTTTGCTTTAGGGGGCATCCAGCATCCCGTAATGTGGGCTGCTTGACACATTTCACTGACTTCAGTCACCAATTTATCCCGACTTTATATGGCATTAATATGTAAAGGAGTAGTTAAAAGAAGGTGCCTTTGAGGATATGAAGAAGAATGCTTTTGTCTCCCAAATGGATTTGCTGGCTCATTATATTTAAATATACAATATTTATATTTAAATATTGTTCTTCCTGTAGGCCAGAGTTAAGAATGCATAGCCATCTAGATGGTGCTGAACTGAAGCTGCCATCATTCCTCTCCCTTTGCTATGCTGGCTAGAGCTGATGGAAATGATAGACCAGCACTGGACAGTCATATGTTGATCACTCTTGCTTTAGGCTAGGGATACAAGTCTTTTAAATTCTTACAGGTGAGAATGAGCATTTTGAAAGATTTTTTCCCCCTCTCCACTGGGAAGATGTGGCAAAGGACCAGTTTCTGCACTGCCTGAACTACATACGAACAATGGATGCTGTAGTGGTAGCCAGACAGTTGGCAATGGAGAGCTACCAAGGCTGTCCAGGCGGCACTGTTGCCAGGCTTGAAAGCCACTGTTAGTGTCAGGGCAGGGCAGGGAGCATGACATACCAGCCACAAGGTCTGCTGAACACCCTGAGGTCTGGGCAGCTTTTTACTCTCTGAAGGGGTGGAGGCATGGTGGCTGCCAGTGCTTTTCACAGGGTAAATGGCTGGCCTTCCTGAAGCTTGTTATGAAGAGGGCAAGGCTGGAGGTCAGCCCTTGCCTTCCATTCACAGAAGGGGGCCAAGAAGAGAGATGGGGAAACTCTGTCTGGATGAGGTGCTCCCTTCAGTCCCAGACAGTCATGTCGTGGCCACATAATGGGAGAAGGAGTTGGAATACAACATGTGGGGAAGCAGGCTGAGGACAACCTAATTTGTGGCCGTACCAAATCCACCCAGCAGGCACCAGAGCCCTCTGACCCTTCACTCAGGCATCACCCTGCTCCAACCTGAGCAACATTTCAGCAGCAAGTTCTGCCACACCATCTAGGCCTATTGTTGTGGCCACATCTGCTTTCTCCTATATGGATTCCTTGAAAAATCCTTCGGAGTAGGTGATGTAAGCCTGAATTTTGTTTTTGTGGTGTTCTATCTATGGTAGCCGATTCACAACAGTTGTGTGAATAAAGCATCATTTTTTCAAATATCTAGCAACGAACATGCAACCACAAACAACCTACAAACCACACAGCACAACCTAAGCACACAGCAAACATGGCATTATGACAATTAGGGACCACTAGGCTCCTTCTTGTGTTTACTGCAACAGGCTAACCCAGCTACATTGCTGAGTAGCCCTGAGGAGTTAGCCATGTTGACTGGGGACTTGTAGGGATTGTAGTCTGAAAAAGTAACATTGCTGAACTCTGGAATGTTTTTATTTTATGCCTTTTTCTGCTCTCAGGATAAAGTTAGTCACAGACTACTTTCTTTGTCTACTGTATATGTTTTGCTCAATGAAAGCCTGCAGTTCCATTCTTGACTCCTCACCATTGTATTTTCTCCCACACGTTTCCTATTTATGGACATCAGCTTTCGCAAACGCTTTGAAATGCCATCAAATTGATAGCTTCTGAATGCAAACATGGAAATGTCAACAAAGTTTGGGTTCAAGTGAAATCTGACAACCCTTTTGAAGTTTACATCTGCTTTGGTTTTGTTCCTGACTGTCAGACCAGTCCAAGAATAAGCAGATATAAATAGTGTGGTAGCATCCTGTACACCCAAACCACTTACACCTAATTTAAGTAAGTTTTACATCTTTGTTGATTAGAACTTTGGAACCTGGCCATTCCTAAACTTAGGCAGGCTTGCCAATAAGAAGTGTACTTTAAACAGTGGAAGCAGCATCTGTTGCGTTTGAAAAGTACAGCTCTTCCTTCAATGATGTAAATAATCCTTTCCCCCCCCCCCCCATCTTTTTCCTTATTTTCTGTCAGGATTTTTTTTTTAATGTGTGGCAGCTGCAGAAGAAAAGTCAAGGCTTATATTTCCTTTATGAAATGCTGTTTGCAAACAAGAAAAAAATCTTAAAATAACAAGCTGTGTCCCATTTACTGTCATTCACACAACAGTGTGTGGTATGTGTCTCTCTGTGTGTGCATACAACTTGATTCTTCCTACCTGAGAGCCCACATCATGTAGCAGTTGTAGTTGTGGATTGAGAGCTGGGAGCTCCAAACTCAGATCCTCAGTAACCCATGAAACTCAGGCTGTGGCCTTGAGCCAGTTACCTGTCTCTCAGCTTGGCCTATCTCACAGATCTGTTGTGAAGTGGGGAGAAGGAGAGCCAGGTACAGGCTTAAGCTCATTGAAGGAAATATGGGATATATATCTAAATAATAATGCATAAATAGCTTCAGGAGTTCCAAGTAGGTTAATATTAATTTACTAGAGAGAGAGAGAGAGAAGGAGGGAGGGAGGCAGAGAATGAGAGAAAGAGAGAGAGAGGATTGCAACTCTACCCAAAAAAGCTACATTGGGTCTTGTCTTTTGGGCCTTTCCTTTCCTTCAGATTGCTCAGAGCAACCTGTATGTGTGGGACTCCTGAACAGTGAGCCATTTTGACAATGTCCAGGCTAAAAGTGAGCCTTCAAAGGTCGCAGCTAGTGGAGAACACTGCAGCCAGTTTCCATATCCGGGCTCTCTATCATGCACCAGATCTGCACTGCTTGGAAGACATCAACCCGCATCCACAATGTTGCGTTTGGCTTAGAAACTCCTGTGCAGTTCAGGGCCAGGTTATCAGGGAGGCTGTGTTCTCCTGTACAGGCTGTCCCAGAGTCTTAGCATTCAGAGAAGGGGCGTTCTCCTTTTTTAAAAAAAATTAAATATTTTTATTTTTCAATAAAAAACATAGATATATAGCACAATGTGCATTTAAACAGTAAACATAAAGTGTAAGAATCTCTAATCATCTAACAATAAACAAAGATAGTCTAAATGCAAAAAAGAAAAAACCTAAAGCTCAATATAAAAGCAATCTTGTATATTTGAATAATTCTTCTGATGAGATCCTATTCATGACATCCCATTTTTAATTCATTTTCTGTTCCTTTACTGCGGGATTTTTACTTTCCACCAGTCATAAAATAAATTCCAGCTTAAATAAAAAGATGATTCTTCTTGTCCCTTTAGCCTCTTAGTTAATCTATCCATTTCTGCACTTTCTAATATTTTTTTGATGATCATATCATCATTTGGTGGATTTTCATCTTTCCAAACCTGTGCCCATAATAACCGAGCTGCTGTCAAAACATGTAGTATTAAATAATAGCTTTGTATATCTACAGTATTTGGTAGTAATCCTAACAAAAATATTTCCAGTTTAAATTCTATTTCCTGTTTTGACATTTGCTTAATATTCTCCTGATGGTACCACAGCCTAGTGGGTTTTCTTAGGCTGTGGTCCAAAGAAAGGACTTCTTTGTTGTGGCACCCACTGTGTGGAATGCTCTCCTCACCAAGGTTAGTCTGGCTCCTAGTTTTTGATATTTCCATCACCAACATAAAAATAGAAAAACAATGGTACACCATTAAGTTAATTCCAACTTGTGGCAATCTTTGTCATGTTTTCCTAGGTATAAACTTCTCAGAAGTAGTTGATCAGTCAGGATTAGAGATGGGAATGATTATTTTAAAAATGGTGATTTGTTGTGATTTGTGATTCATCAAGGTTAATGAATCAATGAATATGAATTTACGAATATTCATCGGTGAATCGACAAATCAATTTGTCAATTCATTTTCACTTTAAAATGCTATAAAACTGGCCCCCAAGCAGCTAGAGACACCAAATCTGCAGGGAAGCTTTCTCAGATGGTTTTCTACAAGTTCAGCATGTTTGGTGAACATTGGATAATGTACCCCTGAGTTATATAGTCACAAGCAAGACACCCCCAGTAAAGTTCCCCCCAGGTACTTAGAAAATCCTAAATCACACTGAAGCTTCCTATGTCTTTCCCCAACACACCTGCCAAGTTTGGTGAAGATTGGATATCGGACATCTGAGTTATTCACCTACAAATTGGGTCCCCCCCAGGATAGTTTACTACACGGCACAGAAGCAGATGGCATTGAGGGAGTTTGATTTGTCTCTGGCAGGCACACAGAGGCATGAGGCATTGAGGTAGAGTTTGTCTTCAGCAACATCACATTTAGCAGTGACGTAGAGTTTGCCCCCAGGAGGCAATGTGGTATTCGTCATTGAGGTAGAGTTTGGCCCCATCGGGCACTGAGGGACATGGTAGCAAAGTAGACTATGGCCCCATTGGGCACTGAGGCACATGGCAGCAAAGTAGACTGTGGCCCCATTGGGCACTGAGGCAATTGGCCCACACAGTCACACACCAAATTCCCCCCACCCACTGTGAACACAAGCTTTCAATAAAGAAGTAGCCTAAGCTAACTGAAATCCGCTAAAGAAATCCCCAAATTCCCAGTAAAGTTCTACTAATGAAATAAATGAAATGAAATGAACAAAAAAAGAGAAGTGTCTGTTTTGCTGCCACAGAAGTGAAAAAAGCACAGCCACAGCTACCAAGCAAGTAGCATACAAGCACCAGCCAACAGCAACTGTTCTCACTCTGGAGAGAATCAGAACAGAAGTGGGAAATAGCTGTAGGGGGAAAGCTTATAAAGCCTCTGTAAAAGTTACACCCCTACAGCCCTTTCAGCAGCGCTATTGGTTGCCTAACATGCCAATCCAGGATCTCCTGATGGACCAGAGCTTCTGATTGGCACCAGAAAGCTCAGAGATGACATAGAGAGGCCCCCAAAAGGGTAACGAATATAGATGAATATTGATGAATCGACAAATAAAACTGGGGAAATATTCGTCAAGTTGTATTTGTCGGGACTTAAAATTTGATGAATACGGATCGACGAATATATAACGAATCGGCTATATTAATCAAAAATAGTGATTTGTTTTTATATTCGTCCCCATCTCTAGTCAGGATGCTCTGGGATATTGCTTGCTCAAGGCTACACAGGTTGCTCTTCTCCCTGGAAGCATGATGGGAAATACGTAAATTCCTGATTATGTTAATGGATTTTATTGCTTTTACTGCTTCATTCTTTTTAGCTGCTAGTTCTACTGCATTTGTTATTTGTTTTGAAGTATTTTAATTTAAAATTTTATATTATAGTGACTTTAATCCTATTTTAACATTTGTAATTCTATTGTATCTTAAATGCTACTGCTTTAAATGATTTTGTAAGTTGCCTTGAGCCACAAATCTGGGAGAAAGGAAGCATATCAATAAAAATGAAATAAAATAAAATGCATTGGGATGTTTTTTAAAGGCAAAGTGGCATAGAAATGCTCTTAAATAAATAAATAAAAACCAAACATATCGTGTAAAAAGTGAAGTCCAGATACATTTTACATTTTAATCAGTTTGCTTTTATTAACTTATTTAACTGATCTTATTCCGTTGAAGGCTTTCAGGATTTGGTTAGAGGGATTATCCCAGTCTCTAGACTCGAAAAATGATCAGTCCAGATGCTTCTTGCTTGAAGGAAACATTTTTTCCCTTACAATACATGCCTTTGTTCTTTCCTTTTATATAATGTGGAGTCACATCCCTACACATCGACTTCTTTAGAGGGCAGAAAATGGAGGAGAGGAAAAGGAGATAGAGGAAAATTAACTAACCCAGGGAGATCTGGAAGACAGGGATAGTCTCAAGGCCTCAGAGGCAGGAGGGAAACTGTACAGTTGAGTTAATAGCAGCTGGCTGGATAGCTCAGTGGTTTAAGTATCTGGATGAGGAGCCAGAGGTTGGGAGTTTGATTTCCCACTGTGCCTCCCAGGAGAAGAGCCAGCCTGTGCAGCTTTGGGTAAGCTGCACAGTCCAAGGATGACCCCAGAAGAAGGGAAGCATAAACCACTTCTGAGTACTCTATCTGGAAAACCCTGAAAAAGGTCACCATAAATCAGAATTGACTTGGTGGCATGCCATTATTATTTATTAAGTTAGTAGCAGATAGTAGCTGGGACCTAAAAACAAACAGGGTCATGCTCTGCACTGACACCTATTATTAATAGAGAAACATGCAAGGTTGTATTTTTCCAAATAGGCTCCTCATAAACAGCAGAGGTTGTAAATCTAGATGAAACATATTGTATTTCTGTGAGAAGCAGGTGGTACTTCTGGCCACCCTTGGCTGAGGCTTCTGAGCCCATTCTCAAACAATAGGAAGCAGGAAATTCAGACCAATTCTAAAATGGGCTCCAGTGTATTTGGGTCTCCCCATCCCATTTTTTATACCCCGGCCAAAATGCTCAAATTAAATACAACCCCCTTAGTTTCCTTTTGTATGTTGTGTTCTTTTCTTTTCAGTGTCTTTATTTCCTGATGTTAAAGCCAATTATATCTGTTTGATTTTATATAAAGGTGTGAATCATATGTCCCTTAACTAGCTGGTTATGTGAACAATTATAAGATTTATGGTGTTTGCACATTGGGTATGCTATTGCAGCCATGTAAGTTATATATGTAGACATTGAGAACATCTGGCTGGATATATTTCCCATATGGTTTGACATGGTAGATATTCCCCTTATAATTTACACACCTTACTACTGACCCACACCCCTTCACACTGGCATATTTTATTTACATGTTACTTAATGCATATTCTTTATAATTCCTTTATCCCTTTTAACATTTAGTAGATGTGACCAGCAAATTTCCCCTTGTTTTGTTTCATAATTACAATTTATGACTTGCCTGCCCCACTCATATGTATTATTACTGCAAGAGAGTGCAGCAAAAGATATTGTGCAACACAGCAAAATAGCATTCCATAAGGCCACTCAAAAAATAGGGTTACCCCAAACAAAAAAAAATATAACTTTGAAACTGGACCCTGGATCAGCAACAAATTTGGCACAGATGTAGCAGACAGTTTGTTCTTGCTCTGTGCCAACTGTGGGGACTTTGGGGCAAATGATTTGAGAGTTATGACTTTTTAAAGGTAAAACTGTTTTGCATCCCCCTATCCTGTGCAGACACTGACAACCTTTTCTCTCTGCAGATTTAAAACAGATCAAATACACTGAAAAGACCCAACTTGCTTATCTTTAAAGAGAAGCCTCCTTTTTTATTTGGAAGGAATCTAGACATCCAGGCATCCAGCGTGGTTGTGATGGTGGTGGATAATACTGATTTTGAAAAAAGCCATTTGAGACGGGGAATACCTTTGAGTTTCTAGCTTTCTTATAGGCTTTCTTATATAAGCAAAAACATTCTAAACATACACATTGAAAAGGGAAGGGAGATATAAACTTTAGATCCTGCCAGTCAGGACCAAATTAAAAGACTGTCAGGAAGAAAACTTTTTAACTCCTTCTTGGCCAAACAGACATTAAAAATAATTTCTATTTCTGGTGCAGAAGTATTTAAAAAGATATTTTAAAAGTGAGAATAAATTTTCAGAAGTTTATTCATTTAAACTGTGAAATTACTGTTTTTTGCTTTGTGGCTAGGGATGGTCTTACAGAGCTTTGATGCCTATTCCACCAATTTTGTCACGATACAATTTTTTGGCAATTAAGAAAAAGACTCCAATGATGCTATGTGCCATCAAGTCACTTCTGAATTACAGACTATATGAGTTACTGACTACCAAAATATTGTATCGTTAACAGCTGTGAACAGATCATGCAAACCAACAACATCTCATGTTAGGTTGTTCTCTCTTTTTACTACCTCCCCCTCTTCCTAGCAATAATACCTTTTCCAATAAGTTCTGCCCATATCTTGAAAACTAATAGCTGTGGTTTCTTCTATTGAGTCAACTCATCTCATGTTAGGTGTTCCACTTTTCCTACTGCCCCACTCTACTTATCCCAGCAATATAGTCTATTCTGGTCAGTTTTGTATTTTTATTATATGTGCATGGTAGGGATAGGCTCAGGTTACTTATTTTTGCTCTAGTTAGAGTTCATGCTTGACTTGTGTTGGCGTGGGGCCAACTCCAGAGGCTTGATATGGCGTATTGCCTCTCCAGAAGCTTGGAGTCAGATTCGGATAATGAAACTTCCAAGAGCACTCTGTTAGGGAAAACAAACCTTGGAGCCCAAGATAACAAGTTACACAGAGTCTCTTATCTGGTAGCTTCAAATCCTCCCCTTTAAGCAGAGTAAAGATGCGGACGTATGAGAAAAACACACAGAGAGAGTTCTAATAAGACTTATAGCATAATATATTAGACTTGGCCAGACATATATACATGGCAATATATACATTGGCATAGATATCTCAGAGCAACATAATATTCACAGAAGTAAAGTAATGACCACCAGACTCACAACTGAGTGGTGAAGTGCTGTTCTCACTCACTTGCTTAAATAGTGAGAGGAGCCTATCACTGCAGACATAGCAGCTGAACGTGGTTGACAAGCATTACCTAAGCTTGTCCCATCTGTATGCTATCAGTCATCCATTGACTTGACGTTACAGGCATGACTGCATTCTCACTACAATATTAAATTTAACCCCTTGTTCACTTAAAGGAACAAATCCTGACAACTTGATCCACTTTTCTGCTTTTCTGGCTGTCTTTTGGTATCTGCATGGTTCTCCTCCAACACCACATTTCAAATTAATTGATTTTTTTCCCATCTTTCTTCACTGTGTTTCTTTCATATAGCATGGATGATTTTGATCTTGGTTTCCAGTGATACTCTATGCCAACTCCAACCTCTTCCTTTCTTTTATTTCAAAAGACAAAGAGACATATTTTGGAAAATATGCATACAACATGTTCTTAGACCTTTTGGTCTAATATAACTTTTCTTCCTCAGCTTGCCTAACTCAAGGAAAGGGTTGGGAAACTGGAACATAGCTTTCTAGTCTGCACTCTATGAGTGGGCGTGGCAACATTAGTTTACCTAGAGGTTAAAGCGTATGCATATTTCTCCATTGTATGTGTTGTATCTACTGACACCTTTGCTTCACCATTTCATTAAGTCCAAAACAGGCCTTCAAAATGTTTTGGCACAGAAAGACTACAACCGCATTGAAACTTTGTTGCTTCTGTCTTCTCCCAGGAATCAAAGTACAGAACATGTGCTCATCATCTGGAATCTTGTAGCACTGGGTAATTCTACATGAGGGAAGATCCTGTTTAAATGTGTGTGTAGTGTATATATATTTAAACTCTAGTTTATGAAGGGAAATATTGTGTTTCTGAACCCAAAATTCAAAAAGGAATGAAATTACCTGATATTGCTACACAATATCAGGCCTACATTGTCAACAGGAAAAAGGAGGCCAAGCTTTACATAGCAAAGGGCTGCCAGAATGTTGACAACACCAATGACAGCAATCAAGATGGTCTACAGAATACCCTCTTCTGCTCACTACTGTTCACACTTGTTGAAAAACAGTCCTGGCAATTGATTTGTGTTTGGGTGAGAAGTGATTAAATAATGAAAAAAGGAGACAGCTTCTGGGATTTCCCCTTGTGTGGTATCATTTTGTGAATGGTAGTGAGCAGAATAGAGTATCCTGTAGACCAGGGGTCTCCAAACCACGGCCCGTGGGCCACATCCAGCCCGCCTTGCCTTTTTATCCGGCCCAGCGAACACTGCAGGCTCAGGTCCATTCCCTTCAGCCTGCATGTATGCGTGTGTGTATGCGTGTGTGTGTTTCTTTGGCCCTCAAAAATGTGTAAAATATATGATGTGGCCGTCATGCTGAAAAGTTTGGAGACCCCTGCTGTAGACCATCTTGACTGCTGCCATTGGTGTTGTCAATGTTCACACTTCCCTTTGCTAAAGCTTGGCATCCTTTTTCCTGCTGGCAACATGGGCATGATATTTTGTAGCAATATTGGGGCATTTCCTGGTTTTTTGAATCATGGGTACAGAAGCACAATATACCACATTCATTAACTGGGTGGTTTTATTATTTTGTATGCATTTGGGAAAAAGAACAAACTTTTTTGGACTTGAAGTCCCAGAATTTCAAGCCAATATTGCTGGTGGAGGGATCTCAGATTTATAGTCCAACATGCAGTTTTTTCCAAGCTCTGATTCAATACCTGTTGCAATTGTCCTTTGGCTCCCAAGTCATAACATTCGATTTTGTTTGGCCCACATTTTTTAATGATTCACAATTCCTGGAGAATTACATAAACCAAAAGACAATTTTCTTTTGAATTATACATTTCCCCAAGTTTTTTGATGCAGTTCTTGAGATTAACAATGTACAAAATGTGTATTAGAGGATACAATGTATGCAAAAGTGCTTGATTTAAAATAAGATGATGCATACCATCAGGCAAAATGCATAGTTCAAAGTGAAACATTAAAAAACAGAATTTAACTAAATATTGAAAAGCATTTCAATGTGTTTTTAAAAGTAAAACATTTGCAGACAGATGTGGATACAGGATGGAACAGCCTTATGAATAAACACATGTGTAACTATAATAGGCCAGAATAAGACAATACATCTACCCCTATTCTAGGCATGCTTGGGGAATTGGGTCCTTTTGAATTTTGACATGAACTGACCCACATTTTTACAGCGGTGTGTGGATGGTTCTTTGCAATTAGAAACACAGCTAATTTAAGCAGTAAAGGATGTGTGATTATCCCTTAACATCTTTCACAGTATCAAAAGTTACAAATTAGTGTGTTTTAGTTAACAGGAGGGAAAAGCAAGTCCTGTTTGTTTGGATATTTTGCAAATACAGTCACTGCAACAAATACATCCCTGGGGTTTGATTATACTTCCCAACTTTTCCTGGTAGCCAAACTGCATTCATTTTGAAGCTTAACTATTTTGGCCCTCAGTTTCTTATTTTCCAAATGTTCTGATCCATTTCTTAGCTCAGAATTATAGCTGAGAATCCTCACTTGAGACTGAGGAAACTTTTCTGGTATTCTCACCACACACTAGAATTTTTTGATTGTGCAAAACTTTTCAAATAAAGCAAATTGGGCAAAATGCTGCTGCATGATTTTTTTAGGAATGACAAGCATCTGAGGGGTTGAAACTATCAGTCAGGCGTTCTTTGCTCACTATGCTACTTTCCTTCTCGAATGGAAAGTTGTGTGTCTTTGCTATGGATGGAAATAATTATTTAAGGACAAAAGAATCTTGCACGCTTGGAAATTCCGTACTGAGGCATCTCATCATATTGAGATCACTTAAATCAATGAGAATGAAGAATTTAGTGAGTAATCTTTATTGTATCATGGATAATAGTGTATTTGAAACGTACATTTTAAAAGGAAATACATTTTGAAATTTGTGTATGAATGAGTATGTCAATGCCAATGTCCATGTGCTTAAAAAAATACGTACAGATTAATGCAGAAATACAATGAAACATGCTTTTGGGAGCATTTATGAAAGCAGCAGAAATTAGACACAGAATGGTATACTCATCCTCAACTGTTTCTTGTATCATTTCTTAATTTCCCTTTGAGAATCTCTCATGTTTTCAAGGCTGCATTATCCAGAACATTATCTTAGACTATGGAACACATTTAACTAATTCTTCCGACTTGCCCAAAGTCAACAAAGAAGATTCAAGCTGAACCATGCCCTGTGTTGATCCCCGTCTAGTCGATTTAATTCACAGAACAGCTATGATTCCTGTGTTGATTATAGAGTACAAAGAGTCTGCTCAGCATTACAATGATAATGTTACACTTCTGAGTGCTTAACCTATAACTGGTTGTTCTCAACACTATTTTCTTCTGTGTGTACTTAAAAAAAATTATCTCTCTCCTCCACAATGAAATTCAAAGCATAATCACACATATCACTCTCAGATAGTTGTCTGTGCAGGTGTTGGTGGGGCATGCTTAGTTTTAATATGGCTGCTGCATGCTGTATGTGCCTGCAGATCATTTCCTGGGTTCTGCTGAACAAGTATTCAGAGCTGAATTTGCTCCTTAGAATGTAGCGTAGAAATTTCATTTAAAATGAACTTCAGGCTAAATTTGGGATGATTGTCTTCTGGCAAGAAATCTGAGGAATCTTGAGTGAAGCTGAAGGAATATAGGATGGCCGACAGAATTGTCTGGTTGGGTTCTGTATATTCATTCTTACTCTTGGGTAGAGTGAGGCAGCTGCCTGACATCATGGAAAGCTGCGGTTGATGCCCCATGTGCAAGATAACCATTAGAGCTTCCCTAAGGTGACACAGTGAATTTATCCATTCTGAGGTAAAATATCTGAAGAATGTTTTGAGGGAGGCCCAGAGACTTTTGGAAAGAGAAGTAATATATTGGGAGAGGGAGGTCACACAATCTTAGCACCCTCATTCTTATCCTAATGGTGCCTTTAGAAAGCGACACTGGAAGAAAGGAAGAAAAGGAATATAGTAAGCAAAGTAAGTAAATAAACAAATGTAAGCCTGTACCCAGGATCCTGAACTAAACCATACAAGCCAAAAGAAACAGAAAAATAATCTGGCCATTAACAACAAACACATGCATATATGAATGAATTTCTTTTGCAGTAATCTTTTACAGGAACTTCTTTCATTCATGCACGCACGTCACAGCTCAGAAAATACTACTATAGTGCATTGACCTGCTAGGCAAACATAATCTTTAATAAATCCTATGAACAGACCTTTTGTTTGCTAGTTGGCTGTGTTAATGTGTCACTCAATGTACGAGATAGCAAGTGTATAGCAATGGCTTAGGCCATTGGCATCTTTCAAGAAGCTTGCTCCATGCTGCCTCTTATGTGGCCATGATGTGGTTGTGGCAGTGTCACAGGGGGGCAAAGGGGTATGTACAGAGATGTTGAACTAAGCTCAGGACAAAGGAAATATATTTAGCAGGGTATCCGAGGTCCGCTCTTGGTGGGTTAATAGGATTTATGAACAATGAGTAGGGCTGCTGATGATTCCGCTTTTTCCTAATGATAAGGAGCCACATTTTGCTTCCTCAAGCAATTTATTTAGCATGTCAGCTTCTTTTGCACTCATTGCCCTTGACAGCTTTTGGCCATTTGCATAGCAAGGAAAAGTCAAAGGCAGCAGGCACCAAGATTTAGTGGGCAACGAGTGACGTTATGGAAATGAGCCATTTTTTCTAGGAAGAGTCAGTGTGCTAATTCCAAGTGTCGTTCAGATGCTGCTAGCTGCCTAGGATCCCAACTCCATACGTCAGCACATTGCAGTGATATAAGTTGACAAGAGAGAGGACTGCCGTGGCTCAGCTCCAGCAAGATCCACAGAAGCAAAGAATGAGCAGCTCCTTGGACTCAGTGACTGAAGAGATGGTTTTCAAATGATGTGACAGAAATCTAGATGAAAGCAGACAAACAAGGTCAGGCAGGAGGTTTAGCCTGATATTTTGAGAAGGAAAAGGAGCCTTGCTCGATAGTCCATCCAATATATGTGGACAGATCATGAAAGCCATCTAGAGTTCTTGCAAGGGTGTAAGGATGTGATGGTCTGTCAGTTTCACTTTCTCCTGTGTTTGATTCTTTTCCTTTTCAAGTACTTTCCATCCTGAGTGTGAAGGTTTTGCAAATTTTGGTAAAAGAATTCAAAAATGAACTGAAACAATGTGATCCTTTCTTTGAACAGCTCAAAAGTGACAGGTATAGTTTAGGGACATGCAGAAGCCACCTGACCTGCTCTGTATCTGAAAAAGGGTGTCCCAACTTTGGGTCTCTCTGCTTTAAGGAGACATCCCAACCTGCTCCATCCCCAGGTCCATGACTATTTCTGCATTTCAAGATATCGGGGGGGGGGGGGGAATCCAACAGATGGGAAGAAAATGTGCGGGAAGAGGCAATGGATGATGCATGTGTGGCTGCCCCTTGAGCCACTGAACAGGGAAGAAGAAGGAAACAGAGAAGAGAGTGGCAAAAAGAGACAGCAAAGAGAACTCATCTGCTTGTGGCTTGGGCTTTTTCTGCAATTGGCTTTGACCCTGTCCACAGCAGCATAAAAAGCCTGACAACTTACCTTCAGAGAATGTGGCCTCTGTGGCAAAGGATGACCTTCCCACCATAGTAGCAATATAATTGCTAGTGGCCACTGACAAATGTATCCTCCCTTTTTAAAGGCCATCTGGAGCAAGTACTGGACAGTCAGCACTGGCAAATAGTTCATAATTTCAAGATATGCGAAGAAATTAAACAACAACAGCAGCGCAACAATAATGATAATTGTGTGCCGTCAAGCCAGTCCTGATTTATGGCATCCCTTTTCAGGTTTTCTAGGTAGAGTACTCAGAAATGGTTTACTATTCCTTTCTTCTGGGGGTGCCCTGGAACTGTGCAATTTGCCCAAGGCCACACTGGCTGCCTCTTCTCCCTGGAATGTCCAGCAGGGAATCAAACTCCCAACTTCTGGCTCCGCAGCCAGAAACCTAACTCACTGAGCTATCCAGCCAGCTAAATTGGAGACATTTTGGTGAAAACGTGGGGGAAAACAACGAATATTTTCCTCTGTTGTTCATTCGCTCTCTGTTTTTTTCCTTCTGCAATCTCAGTTATTACTTGTAGTTTAACATGACTACGAACACCTATGATTTACTACTGCTTCTACCACTGCTCAAGATTAAGCAAGAAAACAAATCCCTGTAGACTGGGGACTGTCAAGTGCTAGAAGACCTTTAAACTCTAATGTGAAATCTGGCAAGTCCTCAACAAGCTTTATGTGTCTGAATAATGGATGGAGCCAGAGAGTTTGATCTGGCTTTGAAAAGCTGAGGAAAAATAAGCCATGACTCCTGACACAGATAGCGAGTAACTGTTTAAGTCAGCCTCTACGTTCTCCTGGGATGTCTGCATTCTTTTAGGGAGAGTGATAAGAACCCTTTGCTATTTACCCCCATGAACACTTGCCAATGACTTCAAAGGATTTTCCTAATTGACTTCAGATTGAATAAACAGAATGCTTTCTGCAAATCACTGCTGCAGGCTGCCTTCACTCTTCACTGTCAGCATGCCGTGGGCCCCACACAAGCTTTCAAGGAAAGGGAGTCAATTTAGGATTTGCCAAGAATGACAAGAAATTGGTGCAATCTGCTCGCTCGGACATCTGTGGCACCAGCTCCCAGGCTCATTTCTTTGTATCTGAAGGCCACCGTGTTAGAAGATCCACATGCATCTTGGGCACGGAGTAGTTGCAGTCAATGTTAATGCCAGAGAGAGATTATAGCTCGCTCTGGTGTCTGTTTGATCAAGGCTTTCTCATTCCCCTTCTCCCCACCCTGATGTAACCAGATGAAACATCATCTACACATTTTCTTATCTTTTCCTTTATTTAAAAGACTTTTGGGTCATGTTCTAACATGATGTCCTTTAGAGCTGGCTTACAAAATTAAAATTGGAGTTCCGCCTTTAAAATCTAAGAAAACCAAATGTCGCACAATAACCTCACATTAAAACAACATACAGCCTGGCATTAAGCAATCATACAAAGGCCAATCAACTACTACTGTACAAGAGTAGCAATCTAAGAATTATGTGAACTGAAAGACGAGGGGAAGGACTACCTTTTCAAGGATTTCCTGGAGGCTGATGTTGATAGGACCAATGACACTTCTTTGTGGTGAGTTTCATAGGCTAGGGCAAAACCAGCCAAAGACATTTTGCGGCTTAAAGCAAAGAAAACTCCGACTCCACTCCATCTAGGGAAACTGGCTGAACTGGTAACTGCACCTATCAACAGTGGTGATGGGGAAGCCTCTTCCACCACATCTGAATGCAGCAGCCTAGCTTAGGGGGACTCATGGCAAGCTGCAGAGGATACAAAGTACTCTGCCCTCTAACTCCTTGCTTCTTCCTCCACCATCTGCCAGCTAAGGCTACTGTCTCACCATCTTTAACAGCAGGGCCAACTGTAGGCTAAAGTCAGCACTGGAAGGACTCTGTCTCATACACATACTACTCTAACTAATCTAAATGGCAGGGAGAGAACCAGGGACTGTGAAACTGTTTTGAGTCTTATATGAAGAAATAGGAACATGCTATCTTCTTTCTGGGACACTCATGTAGGGAGATACTAACTATTGGACACGCTACACATATTTTCCCCTTCTATAGGACCACCTGCCTTCTTTAAAGTTTCACATGGTCTTTGATCCTGTTCTTTTCAGGAAAAGATGCTATGATTTTGGGGAGAGGACACACAATTCACAATCTGCTACAAACACAAGCTGAATGTGTGTTGCCGCAGTAATTGTGGGAACTTCAATAAGCCTGAGTTTCACAGATTTTTCACATCCAGAGAGGCCTGGCTTTAGGATTAAATTAGATGCTACAGAGAGCTTGTTGAAGTGCCTTAAATGTAAAAAGTCATGTGATCATAATCTCACAAGCTTTTCAGATCTCCACCATTTGCAAATTGGGTTGAACTTGTGATTGGCTATCAGGAGATAAACACAGACTTCATTTGCATTCTCATTCATCAGATACAAAGCACTGTTGATATGCTAACTATACTTTCTCATTTGACCAGTAGTCTCTGCTGATTAGAGCAGTAGTTCCCAGCCATGGGTCCCCAAATGTTCCTGGACTAAAACTTCCAGAAGTCTTCACCACCAGCTGGGGACCAAACCCACTGTCTTAGAGCATCAGACTAAGATTATACCATCACAGGATACACTTGAGTTCTGACATCTTGTTCAAGGTATAAATTGGATAAAGATGTCCTGGAGTTGTCTATCTTCCTTGTATAACAACAAAGCCTATTTCATTTGTTTATCCTTGTCTTGATATTGAGAAAATTCTGAGTGGCTGAACAACCTTGAATTACACTTCTGTATGCCTACACGTTATGGTGGTTGCAGTTTTGATTTGTATGTTGTTACTGGTTTGTGTCTTTCTACCCACCCATTTCATTTTTTAACAAAAATATTTTTTTTTGCTGGGGGCGTCAGTATATTTAATGCATTGCATGCCAATAAGGCGCTTTATCACTGATTTGCTCTTTAATAACCTTTTGGGAGCTACGCCCAATTTCCTACTAACGTAACTCCCTGTTGTGTGTCCAAGGAGTTTTCCCAAGATAAATATTGTCAGTAAATAAACACAGCTATGACTCAAAAGGCAGCTCAGGAAGGGATTAGGGAGCATTTGGAGTAAGGGAAGCTGAAATTACTGATAATTACTTATGTGCACTTACAATTTCTCAGCATCAAATATCTTAATGAATGAGGCATAAAAGGACCTGTCGGATAAAAGGACATGTTCTTCCTTTAGGCAGGTGTAGCTGCTGTTGTCCCTTCTGATTTCCAGTTTCCTGTTTAAGGTTGCCATTCATGCTTGGCAGGTCTGAGAGACTTCCTGAAATGTCAACCCTTACCTTTTGATTGTGCTGCCCCTATGTCGAAAGATGAGCCCACTGCCAGTACTTTTATTTTTGTGGGCATGGTGACCTGCCTTCTGTGGCACTTCCCAGCAGAAGTAAGAGAAGGCTAATTCTTATCTTGTTTGGTCTTCGAAAGATCTCAGGGCTTTGCAAAGGCTGTTTAAAAAACAAAAACAAAAAGGTGCAGAAACAATGTCAGATGTGTGACTGGGTTTCACACAAATCTAAGCTTTAATCATCAAAAGTGGCATGTTTTTAGAACTTAGGTATGGGAAGAGGTATCCTACAAAGTGTGTGTTCCACAAGTGTGTGGCATGTGCCATCAGGTCTGAATTGACTTATAGTGACCCTAGTAGGGCCTTCAAGGTAAGTGAGACATTTAGGAGTGGTTTTACCAGTGCCACTCCCCCAGTGAATTTATTTATTTATTTATTTATTTATTTATTTATTTAACTTATATGCCGCCCACACTACCCAGAGGTCTCTGGGCGGCTTACAACATTTAAAATACAATAAAAAGACAAAACAATTAAAATGCAATTAAAATATACACTCTAAAAATTGCCATCGGACCCACAGCTGATATCATTTCAATTAAAAGCCTTCTGGAACAGGAAGGTTTTGACCTGGCACCGAATTCCCATGGCCAAGTGAGGATTTGAACCCAGGTCTCCCTAGTCCTAGTGTGTCTCTCTGTCGACTACACCACACTGCATATGTTCCACAAATAGTCCCATAAATAAAGCCTAACAGAAGGTTGGAAAATATTGAGACTAAAATAAGGTTTAGTAATTAAGGATCCCCTCAGGCCACACAGGAAACTTTGTGGGTGGTCAGGGATTTGCATCCATGTCTTCTCCATGCATTTCTGGCACTTCAGCTGCTATGTAGTATTATAGACAAAAACAAAACGGTACCGTATTGTAGTCACTAAATGATTGATTCAGACCAGGAGTTAGGTGAATATTCAAACTGGAGTGAGTAGGTGTGTTAAAATGTGAGCCAATTCTCCCACTTGACACACAAATTTGAAAGAAAGGCTGCAATGCATTTCATGTCAAATACAGAAAAGGAAGTAATTAATCTACTTGTTTTGCTTTCTCCTGCATCTACATTTTTAAAATTTCAAGTTCACATATGAAGAAAGCTATGGATTTTTGTGAATTCCTATGAAAAAGAAACTGAAGTGAAATACTTTTCCATCTTCACTGGTCAAATCCAGTGTGCACAGCTACTCCCAGTATACAGAGGACCATGCTAGACCTAGTGGCTGTATTGTTGTAAACCTTAAAGAGCCTATCAGCAAAAACAAGTGATCACCATGTTTCAGCATTGGCATGAATACACAGTGATTGAACACAAACTTTTAAGAGCTAAGAACTCAAAGTCCTGAAACTGGATGACTTAATCTGCCAGGTTCAATTTCCCTCATATTTTGACATTTTTAAGCTCTAAAATTCTTTCTGTCCTGAATAGGAAAAATGATGATAATAATGATATACTGTAATAATAATATCTGAATGTTGGTAATTTTTCATCAGATGTATACAGAAGCTAAGGGTGCAACGAGATGACCCAGTTATCCTGGCCTGAATCAGCCTAGATCATGCTAAACAGGATCATTTTGAAGTGTGGTATGACATTTGGGGCAATGCTTGCATCCACATGCAAAGATTGACCATACCACAACTCAAGCAACCTTGTTTAGCATGATCTAGACCACCCATTTTCAGTGGAGGCCATATGGCCCCCTGGGGGACCTTGGCACATTTGAAGTGGGCTACAGACTGGAAACAAATCTTCACATGCCACTTTATGAAGTTCGTTATGCAACATATACAATCCTGATCCAGCCTATGTTTCTTTCATATTGTGTTTAAGGCTGTAGACAAAAAAAAATTCAGAATGGCTGTTCTAGACAGATGTTCTTTCGCTTTAAAGGGAAAGAAAGCAAAAACAGAAATACTCCCTCTTAGCTCCTCCTCCATGCTTTGTCAAAGCCATTTAATGATCTTGAGAAATGGTAAAATACCTTCCCATTCTCCCACAGCAGGGAAGAGAAACAAGGTTTTCCATTTCTTTTTAAATTGCTACTGACACAGTACATCAGCTAAAAAAACCATTTCAAAGCATTCCTGATGTGTTAGCAACAATTAAAAAGAAATGGAAAATTTCTTTCCCTCCCCTCCCCAGACAAGTGGCAAGGAAGCTTTCCATTTCTCAAGATTGTTAAACTGCTTAAGCAAAGGGACAGCTTAAGTCAGCTGCTTTGGTTTAATCACACGCTGGAACAGAACCAAACAGAGCAATCACACAAACACACACACACACACACACCAGTAGTTCCTGACAGGGACCCAAAAAGATGTGGGTAGGCATTGATAAGAGACTGGCTGGTTCACAATGGCACATACAATGTGTGATCACCAGGAAAAGAAGCAAACCAGCCCATCCCCAACATAGACCAAATTATCTGGAAGTTGAGTCCTGGCAACTGGACATGGCTCAGCTTCCAGATAACCACACCTGGATGACTGAGAATCTTCACGGATATACAGACCAAACTGGGAGACAAATGCCCATCTGATTGCACCCTAAACTTCATCCTATTCCTAATCTGGACTAAGCTTTAAAATAAATAACACACAAAAGGTCAACACAAAGGTCCCTTTCTCTCCCTGTTTTGAGTTTCCAGCCCTTAGCAAAACTGGTACATATTGTGAGTTAGAGTCTACATTACTAGTTTCACTGCAAAGTCTCCTGATAGTAGTTAGAACAGCCCTTATGGGAGTTTTGCATCTTGTCAGCCATACAGTATTCCATTGCCCTCCCCACCCCAGAATAAAGACGCGAGACAAGTATCATGGGTTAAAACACGGGCCACACTTTATTGATCATAATTCAATGTTGCCATCCTTTGGCAAAGGGGGGGCCTGCCGTAGTGCGGAATCAGGTTAAATTGCAGAGGTCTCAAAGTACCCCTTAATCAACAAATGGGCGAGTCCCCGGCCCCAAGTTCTCGCTGTCTTAAAGACAGCAAGAACCCGGCCAGCTGCAATTTGACCACCCCCGGACCTCAAGCCATCTTTACTTGTTGACTGTTGGTCCGGTTGTGGCCCAGCGCATCTTTCCCCCCAAGCACTGTAATCGCACGATCCGCAGTGCTGGGAGGTCTGATGGGCTGTTAACTTACCTGAGTTTGCAATGGGACTCACCAGAAAAAAACTGTTTTATCCACACTACCCGCCAGTGTGACCGAACTTATTTTTTATTTTATTTGTTTTTTAAAAACAACAACAACACAGGCCTGCTATAGCTGCGAGGCCAAGTAAAGTACTGGCCTTGCTGCCAAACCAGCCCTCAAAGGGCTAACACACCACTCTGGCCATTGAAGAAGGGAAGGGGGGGAGTGAAGAATTAAAAAAAAACCAACAACGCTTGTGGCCCGGGAGCCGAGCGGCACCCGCGTGCACCAAACAGCTGAGCTCAAAGGCCTGCGCCTTGCCTCTGCCGCTACGAGCCTGCCCGAACCTGAGGCAAGCCCTATGACCCGCTATGGATCAGCCGGCACCTCTACCGGACCCGTCTTAAAAGCTAAGCCTTTGTTTCCTTTTCTTCTTCTTTTTTATAAGTGCTCTCAAGCCCTGTTCTCGCCGGAGCGTGGTCGGCGCAAGCCACGCCACTGCCGCCGCCCCCCCGTACTTCTTTGTCTTTGCTAATACAGTTAATAACATAAATAATTATCACAACTTATATATTGAAATATTAAAAATATTAAAATATTAAAAAGATGAGCCGCACTGCCGAAGCTTTGGCTCAGCAGCGGCTCCAGCATTCATGCCTTGGAGGCTGATTGCTGTCATGAAGTCTAGGGGAAACTTTTCTCATTTGCATTTTGAGGATTACCAGAAATCTAGGGGAAACATTTCTTCGGTTCACCTGAAGGAGTCACTGCTTTTTAAAACACTGTTTCGGTGATGCCATCACTTATTAGGTAGAAAAAAATCTTCAAAATGTTTAGATTCCATGGGAAGCACATTCTTTAACTAATCATAAGAAGTGTAAATCAATAATCAGATTAGTTGCATCCTCTAGGGAGCAACAGATTAGGTCTTCCTGAGTGACAGCAGTAATGCAGTTCATTAGAAGGATTAGGTCTTCTGGCAGATTTGGGCAATTATGATAATAAATGAACTAGAATAGCTTCTCTCCACACACCCTACTTCTCCATAAACCTCTTCCATCCTATGAATACAACTTGTGTGGCAGCATTTCATTTTGTTAGTCTTTCTTCAAGACTGCTGGACAAAGCCATTGAGAGTGTGATGTTTGCATTTTAAAATGAATAGAATTTGGCATTTTGAAGGATGCTCCCAGCAAGAAGGCCACCCCTGCTGAAATATGTCAGTAGCCATCTCTCCTCATTATCCAAATAGCCCTTTTGATGGATGGCAGTGGCAGTCTTTCCCTGTTAGTGCTAGTTAGTAGGAGGTTCAGTGCTATTGTTTTAGCATAATTATGTGCAGGGTTAGGTGGAGGCCAGCCTGTTCCCCGTGAATACTACAAGCTAGGGCTGATTTCTGTTCATCACTGCATCGCCTGGAAGATGCAGAAACAGATCAAAAGTTTGAAGGATAAGAGGTACTCTTTAGTTGCAGACTGACCGCCAAAGAATTGATGCTTTTGAATTGTGGTGCTGGAGGAGACTCTTGAGAGTCCCCTGGACTGCAAGGAGAACAAACCTATCAATTCTGAAGGAAATCAACCTTGAGTGCTCACTGGAAGGACAGATCCTGAAGCTGAGGCTCCAATACTTTGGCCATCTCATGAGAAGATAAGACTCCCTGGAAAAGACCCTGATGTTGGGAAAGTGTGAGGGCAAGAGGAGAAGGGGACGTCAGAGGATGAGATGGTTGGACAGTGTCATCGAAGCTACCAACATGAATTTGACCAAACTCCGGGAGGCAGTGGAAGACAGGAGGGCCTGGCGTGCTCTGGTCCATGGGGTCACGAAGAGTCGGACACGACTTAACGACTAAACAACAAATAGTTGCAGAGGGGTTGAAATCCCATTTCTTCTGTTCCTCCCCCCTTTTTTAACCAAACATTTTAAATATACATAGATGCCTTTCCAGTATATAAAACTATAGAGGCTTCAATTCAGATCTTCTCTGCCAGGGAGCAACATGAAGGGTGTATTTCAGAGAAACCTTTTGTTTCTCTGAATTTCTCTCTCTCTGTTCCTGCATACTGTAGTTAGATTAAAGAAATATGTTGTGTGAATGACACTTGAACCCAACCCATCATTTGTTAGTTGGTCCCATTGCCAACAAACCAGATGGTGCCCTTTGCAGGATCCCTAGACATGCTTTCATGGGCTTACGTATTACAGGTTTCCTCCCAACTGCAAAAAACCAGAGCTAGTCTGGTTATGCAGTTGTGTTATTAACAGTTGTGCTGATTGTAATTACCTCTTAGAGATATGAGCTTTTGCCAGCTTCAGGAAACAGTCAAGAAGAAGAAGAAGAAGAAGAAGGAGAAGGAGAAGGAGGAGAAGGAGAAGGAGAAGGAGAAGAAGGAGAAGGAGAAGGAGAAGGAGAAGGAGAAGGAGAAGAAGGAGAAGGAGAAGGAGAAGGAGAAGGAGAAGGAGAAGAAGAAGAAGAAGGAGAAGGAGAAGGAGGAGAAGGAGAAGGAGAAGGAGAAGGAGAAGGAGAAGGAGGAGAAGAAGGAGAAGGAGAAGGAGAAGGAGGAGGAGAAGGAGGAGGAGAAGAAGAAGAAGAAGAAGGAGAAGGAGAAGGAGAAGAAGAAGAAGGAGAAGGAGAAGGAGAAGAAGGAGGAGGAGAAGAAGAAGAAGCAACATCTATTTGTATTAGTTTAACTCAGGTTAACAGGAGAAAATAGGCCAAGACACAATTAACATGGAAGTCAGGGAAACAAATGGAAACACATTGAAATTCAAACTTTTTTTCCTAATAGGTTTTACTTTATACTTTTTAAAAAATTCCCCACCCACTCCACAAAACACACACACACCATTCAGACAATGGGCTTAAGATGATTTGTCAAATAATGTACATGGTCAGTTGTGGGTGGGAGTGGGGGTGGGAGGAGAACTAACTCTTTTCATTTGCTGAGAGCTCTATCAAATAAACAGGAGTGATAATGCTTTTCATTCCAGACCTGCACTGATTTCTTTCTATACCTTGATGCCAGCCTGACATAAATAGTTACATTGTTGGACAAAATGTTTACTGGGCCACTAAAGTCTCATTCAAAAGGTGAGAGGCTGACTCTTTCAGAATCCTGAATGAGAGTTTATGTTGCAAAAGTTGGAATGTGGGGAGGAGTAGAAAACTTCAAAAATCCTCATCTTCCAAATTTTGTAACATTCACAGTGATGAAGAGTCTTAAAGGTCTCAGAAACTTGCCTTTTGAAGTATGTTTTGGTGGCACAATTCTTATTTCTTGACTTTTCTTATTAACCACACATCTAAGTTTATTTTTAGTTTTCTTTCTGCAACCTAGTAGATTTCTGTACAGAGGTAGGGCTTCATGTTAATGAATTTGTAGCTGTAATATCAGAATTTAAATTAAGAAGTGGCTAGGAGGACAAAACAGGTCTGATCCTCTTCCCTTATGTGATAGAGCAATTCACTACTGGTTTGAGAAAGATACAGGGGGACCAAATTCTGAATTTTAGATTGAGTTTTTTACTCCATATTTGAACCGGCTACTAACCAGAGTTCTTGGAGGAGTCTCCATCAAGTACAGAATAGGAAGGAAGGAAGGAAGGAAGGAAGGAAGGAAGGAAGGAAGGAAGGAAGGAAGGAAGGAAGGAAGGAAGGAAGGAAGGAAGGAAGGAAGGAAATGAGCTCAATGCAGCTGAATTGATCCAATAAATCAAAGGGCAAGCTTTCAAAAATATTGTTTTCAGACTTAACATGCTGAACAGGCAAATGCTGCTTGAGATTTAGAAATAGAAGTCCTGCTGTGTGTCACATGCCCCATGATGAGAGGAAAATAGAAATAGGAGTGAGGAGCTGAATTTAGCATAAATTTCAAGGAAAAGTAATAGGGCTACTCTGTTGCAGAACAAAACAGCAAATAATCTTTTGATACATTAAAGCAGTGGTCCCCAACCTTGGGCCTCCAGATGTTCTTGGACTTCAACTCCCAGAAATCCTAGCCAGTAGAGGTGGTGGTGAAGGCTTCTGGGAGTTGTAGTCCAAGAACATCTGGAGGCCCAAGGTTGGGGAACACTGCATAAGGCTAATAAATTTGATTTGGCATAAGCTTCCATGGACTGCAGTCCACTAAACCAGAGAGATGCATGGAGTCCAGTCTCCTTTACCCACTCTTGGACACTGGGCTACAGCCCACAAAACCTACACAAGCTTTATTGACACAAAAGTATTCGTTATGTTAAATTTGGCATGAGGACTAAATATGAAACTGGCAACAATGCTTCAAAAAGTTGAAGGCAGCTTAGGAAAAGAGGAAAATGTAACATGAGATGGATTGAGTCAGTAAAGGAGTCACAGTCTTTAATTTAAGAATTAAGCAGGGATGTCATTGATGGGACTTTCTGGGGTCTTTCATTCATAGGGTTGCCATAGGTTAGAAACAACTTGATGTCATTTAATAACAATTACCAACAGTGAACTCATTCTTCATGGGTGGATTGTTATATAGCTTGGACAGTACTATCTACACACATGGAGGAAGTATCAGTAGTATCTGGGGTAGGAGGGGGGAACCTGGGGTTTGCAGAAAAAGATGGTATTTTCCAGGGAGGGGTATGGAATGGCACAAAACATCCCAATCAGCATGCTCAGTGGCTATAAAATGTTGCAGGGGGGATGTCAAAAGCACCCCAAAACACACAGATGGTGGTGCAAGATAGAGAGCATGACCGACTGTCTCCAGTCCTGAACACAACACACTGCAACGTTTTATTGCAGACATCATTTGTAAGAAATAAAAAATTATAGCTATCTGCCCATTAGCTCTGAATCTACAAATAAGAAATTACTGGAGAAATGTGAGTGCCAGAGTCATATCCACAGTGCCATGTGTCCTACTTGCAAGGACTCTCGTTTTGAACCGTTTTTGAGTTGCCTTTCGCAAATCTACATCTGCTTCTTGGCTCTTGAAAACTGTTAGAGTTTTGTTCTCCTCCCCGCTCCAGAAGGAATTAACTTTTGTGTTGCAAAAGAACTCTGTTCTTTGCTAGGAGTTGTGATGAAATGCTATCAAGAAGAAGAAGGGGGAGGGAAGCCAGTTTCGTATTTGGCTTGTTCCCAAAATGAGGCCAATTATAACGTGGGAATTTTAAACCTTAGAGGCCGCGGCTAATTGGTGTTGTAGGTGTTACAATATAAAAAGGGTTGTTTACTCTCTTCTGTAGAGTGCTGTTTGCTGCGTTCCCCCCCCCCCCCCTTTGCTTAATTTGGCTCATATTTCCTCCCACAAATTTCTCTGTTGTTTGCATGTTGCAATTTGCAACCATATGCAGAAGTCAAATCAGGGCAGGGCCTTTCTTTCCTAGACTGGAAGAGTGGGAAATATTTCCCACTGGGTTAGGGGCTGCATGCTTGGTGTGGACATAGATAGCCCCCAGCCAGAAATGGGTGGGTCCTGGGTTCCCCCTTTCCCTCCCCCCATCAGGGTCAGACACACATAAAGAGAACATTCCCTCCACTCACTAATGTGGGCATTTGCCTGCTTGTATGAAGGGTCAAAAGAGTGGTGGGCACATCCATGTAAGCCCCACCCTAAATGTCTTCGTAAGTATGTGTGAACATTAGGCAACTGCTTAAATAATTGTGCCTATTAGGAAAACTGTGTCAATAAAATGCACACAAACCTCCATTCAGAAAATAACAGGGGCAACCACGTTTTCTGGTCCTCTACAAAACAAGGCCAAGATGAAAAGCCTGAGAAATGCAATCAATCAGGAGTGAAACATTTTCACAGTACAGAAATCTAGAACACTGTGAGCCTGCCCTGGCTGTGGCTGGCTAGCATAGTGGACAGACCACCTCATTGGGCACTGCGGGCACACTTTCTCCACATGCTGCACCTGGGTCGTGGGGAGAGGTTGTGGAGAATGCCACCACTGCCCTTGCAGACACAGCTGTGGGGATGGCTAAGCTAGAGATAAAAGGCAAATGGGAAGATTCAGAAGGGAAGGGTCATTGGGAGGATGCAGAGGGCTGGCCAGCATTTGAGTCTGTGCCGATCCACCCTGAGGGGGGCTGATGGCGTCACCTGAAGAAGCTGCCAGGGTAAGACAGGACAAAGCGAGGCTACAAGAGCCAAGGCATCTGGAAAGCTGGAGATGCACTGAGCGCTGCTGGAGACAATACAGGCAAGCGGTTGGTCCCCTGCCCTCCAGCTTGAGCCCTGGGTTCTGCAGCCACCGCTCAGCCTGACCTCTGCCTCCACACCCTGTGCCCACCCATCTCATGCAGCAGCTTCTGCCTGAACTCTGGTTTTGCCACCCAGGATGAGGTGCTTGAATGTTCCCTCTGTCAGGAACCAAGGACAAGAGGTGTGTGGCTGTGGAAGGGCAGCGTGCCTCTTGCCTGCAAAGCTCCTGGCAGTTTTCCTGAATAGACTTACCAAACAAACTGTACTTATGAACTTTAGAGTGTGAACTAACTCCCTGGTGCTCATAGAACTGTGTTGACGCATTGGACTAAGGCCTGTGGCTCATTGTAGGAGCTATTACCTGCCCAGAAGGGCCTGTGTCTACAAGGATGGTCCAGGTTCAGCCAAGCCTGGGTCTGACAAGAATTATGTTTTGCCTGGCCCGTAGGGGCCTAGTCCTGCTAAGGACTTTTAAGTTATCAGCCCACAAGGTCTGCAAAGAACTATGGACCTGCTGCCAGTGGAGTCTTGACCCTGACCAGAGCCTATTTCTGGTCAGGGTCAAGCAGCACTCAGTTCTGTAAAAGACTTTTGGTGAAAGTTGTTTCCTCTCATTCCCCACTTTAATTAAGCTTCTTCTTCTGCAAAGACTCAACCCTCTCATAATGGAGTGGTCACTGGGGGTGGCTCACACACACTTTCTATCATTCTCACCAGCTAGATTCCATGGTTTCTTTGTCCTGATTATTATTCTAGGGAGAAAAACCAGGAACCAACCAGGTGGAGCAGCAAAAGAGACTCACTCTAACCCCGTGGTTCCCAACCTTGGGTCCCCAGACGTTCTTGGACTACCACTCCCAGAAATCCTGGCCAGCAGAGCTAGTGATGGAGGCTTCTGGGAGTTTTAGTCCAAGAACATCTCGGGATTCAAGGTTGGGAAACACTGCTCTAGCCCTCCATATCTTACAGTTTTCCTCTCAAGAAGATTTTCACAAACAGAAAAAGAAAGAACAATGTATGGTAGGTTACTGTGGTAAAAGAGTTTGTTGCAGGCCTCAGGGAACATAGGTGTGGCAATGAGACAAGGAATGAAGAAGAAATAATGGGGGACTTTATTGAGCGGACAGATGTCAAAAACACCACAAAACGCACAGATTCCTTGAAGAGACTTCTATGGTTTTCATGTGGTCCAGAGGCCATTCACATGTGATACACAGAACAGATGTTTCTTCTGCTTATTTGCAGCACCAGCCAATGCACTTTACTTATAAAAAAACCCCATTGGATCCAATGGTCTTTACTCCCAGATATGTGTGCATAGGATTGTAGCCTCAGTTCAATTTGTTGTCCTGGCATATGCAAGAGATGGTGCAATTATCACTTTCTACTGACTCCCCAACAGAAAGGGAAGAAGACCCATCAGAATAATAGGTAGCCAGCGCTGCTGTAGAATGATTATTTCCCAGAAGAAAAGAAACACAGCATTAACCTGACAATTGCTGATTGGTGGAATAAGTACTTTCTGGCTTTGGGAATTGGTTGTTTTCTCCCAGGTGGTGCACTTTGCTCTGCCCTCTCTGTTTTGTAAATTGAATTCAGTTTAATTTGACTTCACAGTCTCAGCTACAGAGATTTGTGCCATTTATAACTAAAATCCCCTCCCTCTTGGCGTTTTTGATTTGAAGGATCCAATCAATTTGTTTACTACACAGGGACGGCATTTAAGGACGTCCTATGCAGCTTTTCAGGCCTTCAGGTGCTGTTTATTGGCATTTGGAGCAAAGCATTTCAATGTAAACCTTTTCCTTGCAATCAGTAACATGGCATCTGGCATTGAATGTGAAACAGAAACTGTGGTTGCATTTACCCTTATTGATCAGTTGAGTACAATAGGATGGGCAAAGGACTTCAGGAGTAACTAATCCAATTTTTTTATTATGTGGTCTAATCACACATTCCATATTCTTATATTCATATAATTCTCTTGCGGTTGTGAGGGTTCAATATGACAAAAATGTTCATTGTGGGTCAGGACTGTATCTTGATCATAACTCTAGACAGTTATGGGATGGGTTGTTTTGTTTTGTTTTGGCCAGGAAAAAAGGACAAATAGAGACAATGCCTTCAGTGAGCCACTTCTGACAGACCTGTCAATGTCATCACCTGTCCCTGGCACTATATTTAAGCATGTCAGAGTCCTAAGAGAGCTGGCTGGATAGCTCAGTGAGTTAGGTATCTGGCTGTGGAGCCAGAGGCTGGGAGTTCAATTCCCCACTGTGCATCTCAGAAGAGCTTGCCCGTGGGGTCTTGGACAAACTGCACAGTCCTGGGGTGCCCCCAGAAAAAGGGCATGACAAATCACTTCTGAGTATTCTCTACCTAGAAAACCCTGAAAAGGATCACCATCAATCAGAATTGACTTGACAGGACACTATTATTAATAATCATACTATCTAAGAAGGGGTCTGTTGGATCCAATTAAAGGTGCATTTCACTCAATAGCCTGTTTCTCACAGAGGCAATCCAGATGCCTGTAGAATAGCTACAAGCAGGACATGTTGGCAATAGCCCTTTCACAGCTTCCTCTGTTCTTGGCAATTGATATTTGGAGGGATATTGCCTCTCATCTTGGTTCTGAATGGAGTGCACAGCCTTCATGACTAACACTTGTGGATAGTCTACTCATGAATTTGGCCAGCCCCCTATTAAGCTATCAATGGGTGCAATCAGATGGCTGGAAAGGTGCACACTTGATTACAGTAGGAAGAGTTGTTTTAATGGGAGCAATCTCCCTTAAGTTGACCCTCCTGTGTGCTGAGAAATCACTCTACCCTGCCCCCCCCCCCCCCAAGTACCAACCCTACAGCTATACCAAAAGTCCAGTTTGGGCACCGATTGGGGTTGGGCTGTAGTGCATTTCCTCATATATTGGGTGATCGCCAGGAAATGGATTGCATCAGGTCAGTCCACAAGTGGTCCAAAATGCAATCTATTCCCCCATGTGATCACACCTTATGTCAGTGGCCTTGCTATTTACAGTAGCAGTGACTTTCACAGAACAATTCCCAGGAATCAATTTCACAAGATGGGCTTCAGTTATAGGATTATGAAATACCTCTCTGTACCCACTTTCTCTGCCCAATTTTATATGCCTTGGTTGTGTTCCCCCTTCTTTATCAAGAAGAAAGGTTAGGCCAGAATGTTACAGGGGTTAGCAGTAGTTCTGACCACCACCCCTTATTCCTTCCTTGGGAGAAACCCATTGGTAATATCCATCCAAGTGCTATATGTGGAGTATTTGAACCTTCCACAGTGGCCTCTCTGGAAGACCTTCAGGCATCCCACACAGTGTCCTTAGGGATGTTCTAGTACTTGCTGCCCTTTCTTCTGTGCAACTGTGTCCTCCTCCAATACAGCTGATCATAGACAGAAGAGGGTGATACTGCCATGGAGGCCAAGGTCTGGTAATTAAGTAGGGGAATATATGTGCCTGCTTTCCTCTTTAGATCCCTAAAGAATTGTTTTTCTTAACAATTCTGGCTGCAGCCCAAGCCACAGTAACCCAGCATTTTAGTCTAATCAATATTAGCACTCATATCTGAATTTTCTTCATTTAGAAACAGTGTTGCATAATTGAGCAGAGACTTTTCGACGTGGTGGGCTGAGCACGTTCCCATATGAAAAAAGGACCTCCTACACATTGCTTTCCCCTATCGTTTCACACTTGCTGCTTGTCAGGTAAACATCATTTAATTGCTCTTGTAATACTTTTGTAGCGAGAGCATGAAAAGATAAAAATCGTATCCAAAGGGGGCCTGAATGCTCAACAAGTTTCAACAGTCATGTGCACATCACGAATGAATGCCTCCTCTCAAACATGTACTCATGTCTGTTAACAGGTGTAAGCAAGAGTTTTATAGATCCCATCAATCATGTAAATTGTAGTGCCTGAAATGAGCTTTTCTAACATCTGAGCTGGTACACAACGTTTCCAATGAGTTGGACACACACTATGTCACTGTCCTCTTTGTTCCTCTTTGTGATTTTGTGTCCCAGAGCTATTGCTTTAGTCTTCTTCAATGTCTGCAAGAAAGCATATTCCTCACAAGAGTTTTTTAGTGAAAGAATAAACACAAATGTCACATGGAGTTCCTTTTGCTCTCACCAGCTCCTCTCACAAGTTGAACTATTCCCAACGGCCATCAAAATGGAATAGAAAATAGCACTCTTCATATTTTGCGACAACGGTGATTCACACGCCATCTACCATTTTACAGTGCAGTTCATCCCACATTACTGCCGTAAGTGATAAGAAAGTCCTAGCATAATGCAGTTTTCATCGTGTGGGTCTCACCACTCAATTTCTTATTTCTAGTCAAGCTATAGTAAGTCAGGATTGATTCTGGGAGTCCAAAAGGGAACTTTTCCAACCTACTGTAACTTAGAAAGATACAAATATGTGTAAAAATTAAAGTAAAAATATTACAAATGTTTAAATATAATTAAAATGATTGTGTTGCTAAAAGAGAATTAAAATCAAAACACTTTAGAATTATTTCATTAAATTACCATTTTTAAAATAGGTTAAAGAAAGAAAAATGTAAGACCATGGCTAATACAGAAGGAAACCATGGTTTCCCATTGCAGTTGTATCTGAACCAGGCTAGTAAGTGTTTCAACATTTTACAACAGTTAAGAAGGGATTGAGGCATACTGTACTTTGATATTTATTGAAGAAAAGAAGATATTGGGGATCTGTAAGACATTGTAGGAATTAATATTGTGGGTCATTTCAGGCCACAGGGACTTTATCATTTTGTAATATAAATTCTCATTCTTTATATTGTAAAGGATAACTTTATTCACAGATGTACGTGCATAATACATGTGCAAAAGCCGCCCAGAGTGGTAGAATATACCAGATGGGCGGGATATAAATCAAATAAATAAATAAATAAATAAATAAATAATAAGCTGTTGTAACTATGATGCTGCTGGAAGCAGTGCTAAAAACAGAGTAAGAGTACTTAGGTGGGGCTGAGGAAAAGACTAGAACATTCCATCCCTCTTCCTACTGTCTGTCAAGCTGGAGAGGTCTTTATCATACACCTTTTACCATGATGAGTTTTGTCAGACATGGCATCCCCATTTCCTGCTGCTTCACAGTCTGTACCACTGTTCTGTGGAAAGCCTTCTATGGCTCAGTCAGCTTATCTATCCTGAGCAGACCAAAAATATGAGTGCTATCCTCATTTCCCTCCAGCTTCGTCAGCTGCCTCACAAAACAATCAGAAAATCTCCCTTAGATCAACTTGTTGTGTATACGCTGTGCTTCAAAGTATTCTTAGAGAACCAAACAGTTCTAGGAGGATTTCAGGGTTATTAAACCAGAGTTATTGGTGTGAACTAAATAACTGCAAGAAGAAGAGATAATGGTATAAAGTCATTAGAACTATCTGTGCTACTGACCTCCTCTTAAAGCATTTTACTGAGCCTCAGGCATTTGGAACTAAAGTGCTTTCTTGACAGAATTTTAGAGTGAGCCCAGGCGAGCAGTAGTAGTGGGGAAGGTAACAGAAAAAGATGCACATAACATGTCACTGTGCAAATTATGGCTATGCACACTATTTGGCCGAATGCAGAAATGTTATCCAATTCAGGGCTATGTGTGCATCTCCGTGGCAACTAAAGGGTAGAGCAAAGAGGTCTGGAGCATTCACAGAGTGGAGCAGCACCCCCCACAGATCTCCTGTGTTAAATCTGGTATTTGTAGGGTTAAACATGTTTGACTAAAAAAGACACAAAGATTAAAAGCAAGCAAATGTATCAGTACCCTTCAAGGAAAGCACTGAGCTGGCACCAAAGAAGAATGAGATAGCCAGCTAAACCCCCACACCCCACAACCTGTGAAGCCAAGACCTATCCTTTATGTTCCAATTGCAGAGGTGCTGGGTGGGGGGTGTCTCTGAGTGAGGTCACCATTTGTAGCAGCCAACATCTGTTTTTGGTACAGTGCGAAATGAAGTAATTCTGCCGTCGTAGGATATTGCCAGGGCTTCACATTTGTAGATTTTATTTTTCTTTCTTTTTATTGATATTATTCTTATTGTTTGGTCCAGGCTTAGTCATGCTTAAAAGGGACCCACTGAAATCAATAGCTCAACTCTGTCTTTTGGTGTAGTTTTTGAGTTTACCTTATGATTGTGAAGTGGTCAATAGTCTTGTGCACACTTTTCTCTCTCTTCCTCATACATACCTTTTCACTGCTGTGCAGAGGCCTGCATTTGCTGATCTGGAAAAGCCCTACAGTGAAGGAGTCACTTCATGACTTTTCCCTTCAAACTGAATCTGAGGAGGTTGCAGGATGCTAGAGAGATTACTGTACTGTGAAAGATACATCTCTCTCTCTCTCTCTCTCTCTCTCTCACACACACACACACACACAGAGAGAGAGAGTGTGAGAGAGAGTGGTTTTTCACAAAGATAAGCAGGGAAATCCTTTCTAACCCATGAGTGTTATAAATAGCCATTTCTTTTCTACCAAATTGATTGAGAATGGTAAAAAAAAAAAGTGAAATAAATTTTCAACAGAGCACTAATTTAAACCAGAAATGATAAGAGAAGATCAAATGTGGGTCTGGTGCCCCAAATCCATTTAAAGTAGAGTGTGGGCTGTAATATAAAGCACCAAATTTGGAAATGTGGGGAGGGGATTACCGTGCTAAGATTTCCCTCAGCTTGCCAGCTTGCCCTTCATAGTTTCTTCCTCTGAGCATCTTCTTCGTAGCCAGGGTCACTTTTAACACTGGAGCTTAGCTGATAAAAAAATGATTGTAGGTAAAGGTCTGTGAGTTTGTATTGTTGGACTATAACTGCTAGGATTCCCCAGGCAGCTACACTGCTGGTGGAATTTTAGGAGCTGTAGTCCAAAAAAACAGATCTGCACACCTCTGATTGTTGGGAATGGACTTTGGGAAGTGGGTCCTTAGGTGCATAAAATGTTGCACTTGATTTCCACGGATATTTATTTATTTATTTAACTTATATGCCGCCCACACTACCCAAAGGTCTCTGGGTGGCCATCAAATATATTTTGAATCAGGAATTGGCCAGAAATGTTGGCTTCTTTGGAGGGTATAATCATATACAGTCTGTAATAGGCTCTGTATTCATGCATGATGCCTCCATGCTCCCTATATATCATTCATGTGAAACCACAACATTAGTTCAATGAAAGATGGCATTTCAACAAACTTGGAGTTTTGGTCTTTTAGATTCCCACATAAACAAAATTGATTATCAACATGTCAGCTCTTAGATCAACTTTCACAGGTTTGTTTGGCAAAGACAGGAGAGAGGACCTTTTCAGCCAATGTGGAATGTAATCCCTCAGGAGGCCAGCCTAGCCCCCTTCCTCTTGTCTTTCATCTTATTTTTGGGTTGGGCTTTCAATATGGACAGGTAAAAGCCATTATGGGCTGCTGTATATACTGAATTGAGGTGGGTATGTAGTTTTAATTTTTAAAAGAATTATATCTGACAGAGATTTCAGTTGTGTTCATGACATTGTTTTAATTAGGCATATGCTTCAGTTTTGGAATTTATTTTGATTCTAAAGTAAATCAGAGTGTTTGTCAATTTTTGAAGAAAGTCAAAGTGAAGCAAGGGAAGCCAAAGCATCACACAAACTTAAGCAGGGCTTCTTGGTATAAATTTGCCTGTGGAAGGAGATGGCATTGCCAGCAGGGGTGATTTTAGGTAATTAAAAACTTTCTACTTCTGCTGCTTCTCTGAGTCCCATATATAATTCTTTTCATTGCCTGAAATCTGTGAGACAGAAGGAGGAAGTCTTTAATTAATGACTTTCCAGCAATTTCCAGTAATAAAAGACTTCCTGCTTCTGTGCTATTGCTCCCACAGCTTCCATGGGGGTTAAAAAAAGGTGTGAGACAGAAGTAGAATGTTTTTAATCACTAATAATTGCCTTCCCCCCCCCCCCCATTGGTGACGTTATCATCCTTCCACAGACGTTAAATATACATCAGGATCCCAGCCCCAGAAAAATGAAAATAATACTGTAATTGAACCAGGAAGCTCAAAGCAAAAGTATATTGATACCTGAAGCACCAATAAAAAAACTCCAAGTTCTCCTGGAAATCCCACTCAAGGGAGCCCCTGGGAGATAATGTCTTTGCCCATATGATTGGTGATCATTTTGTGAGGGCAACATGTTGGAAAATACAGAGATTGCTATTCAGCTTGCTTTCATCTTCAGGAGGTAGAGAGAATTTAAGGACTACTTCTTCTTCAAAAGGAAAAAAAATGTTGGGAGTTTTGCCTGCACACTGGAGTTTGAGCAGTAGTTGATGGCACTGAGTTTCACCTCCATCCCAGTTCAGAGCCCTTTATTTTCCTCATTGTCATGTTTTTCCACTATGAATCGAAGTGGATGGGCTACAAATTAGCTCAAAGCAAACTGGTTACAATTTGTAAAATAAATAATTTGGATCAAATCAAAATAGATGATATTCACACAGCCCTAGTTTTAATTGGTTATGAATCACCCTGGGTGCCATAGGAAGAGAAATGCAGCACTAAAATAAAATAAAATAAAATAAAACAATCTCCAGCAGATTAAAGCTATCTGGTCACTTCAGTAAATATTTAGCATACAGTTTATAGCAGCAGCAACTTGCCACATCAGCATTCCAGGCACATGCATAAGCCCTGTTTGGAATATTTCAAATATGCAATTGTTGAACTGGTTTCTTAAATAGTGTGGAAAATAACTTCTCAAACAGAAACTTAGACTATAGAAAGAATTTGAAATATTTTGCTCCTTCTCTTCCACCCACTGGCAGTGTAAAGTCACAGCAGCAAAAGTGCAAATGTACTAAATGAGACAAATAAGCCACAATATCCTGCTTTAACTATAACTACAGTATAACTATAACCTCTGTGACCATAACTATAAATATAACTAACTACATATATAGTTTCTTAGTTGTTAGCTATAACAGGATATTGTGGATTATTCAACTATTTATATGTATCTGGCCTAGAATTCAAAGTAAGTTTTAGGCTGATGAATATATATCAGCCTAAAACCAAACTATAATTTGAAGAAGCTACAAAACATGAGACCAGCAACAAAATGTTTTTGTATGTTCTTTTTCAGGATTTTAGCCAATATTGTTACTTTGCCTTCTTCTAAGATACTCCATTCAATTTCCCACCACCTCTTGTTCCTTTTCTCCTTCAAGAGATACTCATTATTCTGGGTCCACCATGTAAGTTCAGTCTTCATTAGGTTACTTTTATTTATTAATTGATTTCTTGAGCATCTATACCACCTGATTAGTGCAAGGCACTATTCTGGGTGTGTTAACAACGCAAATAATACAATATGACAACAACAAAGGGAATACAATAACGTAAGTCAAATCAATAGAAATAAAAAGAATGAATCAGTCAACATCAAACATTAGATGGATGGGCAAACACAAGTTGGCCATCATTATGAGAGGTTGCCCTGAAAAGCTTCAGTAAATAGCATTGTCTTCTGGAGTCTCTTGAAGGTTGAGAGCGAGGCGGCCTTTTGCATCCTCTCTTCCCTTTACCTTTTGATTATACTTATTCTAACAACTGACACCTCCCTTTGCTTTAAGAAGGATCAACATTCATTGAAGGAGTTTGCCATTAATATGCAAGATGTTTTTATTATATGTTAATACTCATATTTCACCTTTCTTCCAAGCAACATATATTGTTCTCCCTTCTCTTACCCTATTTTCCCTTAGCCATAAGTCTGTGAGGTATATCAGATTGTAAGATAGCAATTGATCCAGTTAGCTTTACGGCTGAGTGATGATTTCATTGAAAGACTGTGCATATGATGGGATATCACTGAATAAAATATACATCAATGGGTACTTTCTAAAATGTGTCAAGCTCTCAGGAATAGACACCATTCATTCTTACATAGCCCATTGGATAGCTGGAGCTCCTTCTGGGATTAAGTAAGCATAATGAATGCTGCCCCATGTGCAAATGGGTCACTGACGGGTCTACACCTCTAAATAAATATTATATCCCACAAAGTCTGCTCTTAAGGTTGCCAGTTTGCAGGGTAGTGGTGGACATCTCAGGGGATTAATATTCTTCCTTTGGTCCAAGCAAGGAGAGATGAAAGCCAAACGTTTATGTGTGAGGTGCTTTTAAATTGTAGTACTCATCACTCCCATTTCCCAGCTAGTACCTGGGTGTCTTCTGTAACCTTACCAGCAGCCAGAAAGTGTGTGACCTTTCCTTCATATCTAGGTTACCATATTAACTAGTTAGCCAGGTTTTAACCACATTCTGAGCTGGTTTACTTCATTTCCACGATCAGGTGACTCAAAAACAGATATGTCCCACTTCCTAACCTTTACCTGCTCTGTGACATCACTATGGCCTGAAACTGAATGCTCCTGACAATCCTACCTGCTACTGATAGCTTAGATTGGGGTGGGCAGATTCCCAGTAAGAGAGGGCTGCACTTGTCCCTTCAACCAAACAACCAGCCAGCCAATGGCAGCAGCTGTTGATGTTCGGTCCACCATGGAATCCCCCTCCTAAACTTCAGCAGCAATTACAGCAGCTCTGTTTAATGTTTTTATTGCTCACCTAAAAGCTTTTACAGAAATACCTAGGTCCATATCATTGGAAAGGGAATTCTCAGTATTGGAGCCATCACTGAGAAAGCACTGTCTCTTGTGCAAATCAACTTAACAATGCTTAGGAACCCAGGAACATATTGAGTCAAGTTCTTGCTCCATCTCTCCCAGAATTGACACCAGTCCACCTAACCCAGAATGAACTCTTGGTGGCCATGGTTTCAGGCAAGGATTTTCAGGCCTTGCCTCGGGATATGAAAGTTTGGGACATTCTGCATGAAAGCATGTGTTTCAACATTAAGATACAGCCCCTCCCTATGGTAGGCTTTTAAGAATGTGGGCATTTAAGAAGGGCATAGGTTGTGGTGTGTGGGCAGGATAATGTGGGGGAAGACAATCCTTCAAACAGCCTAGCCCCAAAGTGCTAAAGACTGTATACATTCAGTAGTACTTGTTCCTGGCTATACATGCTACATGCACAGTGTTGCATTATAAAATGTTGCAAATTGCACTTCCTCCTAGATAGCTTTTATGTGCAGGTGGATTTTTTGCTTCAACACCAGCAGAAAAGCAGCTGAGCTGTCTCTCTTGCAACTTCAATTTAGCTGCAGCATTCCCTTTCATGGCCTGAACAGAAGGGACAGAGAACAAATATACTTTAGATGAAGAGCAGGTAATCAAAGGTTAATCCATTTTGTCTCCACATGTTGGAGGGCTGAAATAATGAAGATCACACGTGCGCTGCTAGCAGAATAAATAATTGCTCAGGACATTTAATTGTGTAAGAAGTTGTGTCTAAGGGGAAAGCAAACCAAGATCCACAGAAGCATGCCCTTTCAGCATGAGAATCAACTTGCCCCACCTATTTCTCTATCCTGGTTCCCAAGGATTCACCAGATACTGGATTCAACCACCATGCTGTGCCATAAAGGCTTTCTTAAACATGACATTTAGAAAGTAAATATTGTACTACGTGTGATTGGTAACTTCAGGCAGGATTTGCTAAACTCCCCCCCCCCCCTAAATATACATAAATTCATGCTATAAATAGGCATTAGGTTCTACAGGAGTTAAAGGTGAACTAGAATTGTCTTTAATTGGGCATGTTTTACACTTGGATAAGTTACTTATATGATTTTGTGGTGTTCCTCTTCCCCTGCTTTTAAGGCAGAGGCAGACTTGGGGAGACTTCAGCCTTCATGAATTACTACTCCCATCACTGGTCAGGATGGCTAGGCATGATGGAAGTTGGAGTTTAACAACACTTGGAAACCCACTGGTCCAACAACTCACAATCTTATTTTAGGAGTGAACCAGCTGATGTGAAGGAATAGCTTTTTTGGAGGTCATCCACCTATTAGCCAATCTGAGCACCATCAGATTTCAGAGCTTGGATTGTATGTTAGGATTAGTAACTACTAGGGGCATGGAAACTGGCTCTTGGTGGTAAGGATATGCACAGCTGTGAGAGGTTTCTGAGAGAAGGAAGAAGGAGAACACAGCTGGAATCAAGAATGCCATATAGAAGAGAACATACCTCCATCTTCCATTCATATGGAGCAAATACATATGGCAGTAACATTAATTTTCTATATGTGCCAGCCTTAGTTTCACGGATTCATCCAGATCATTGCTACTAACTCTCTTCAGTCTGCAATGACTTGAGCTTTTCTCTGTCCATTGTAGAGAGTGGAAAGAAAATTAACCACTTCATATATCTAAACAAGGGGAGGCAAATTGGTGCTGTCCACATTTTTTGGACCACATTTCCTGTAAACTTCAGGAAGCATGGCCAGTGAAAAGGAACTATGAGATTTGTAGTAAAAACAAGAACAACACCTCAAACAGCTTGATGGTACAAACATGCCTACCATAGAACTCATGTGCAGGAAGTGGATGTACTGAAATATCTCCTACAAGCAAAGCATGGAAGGATGAGACTCCAAGCTTGGAAAAGTTACTTTTTGGCTAAATGTGCAAATCTTTCCAAAGTTCTCTAGGTGTAGAGTACTCAGAGGTATTTTAACATCCCCTTCTTTGGGAGGTCTTGTGGGACTGTACAACTGGCCCAAGGCTACAATGGCTGGCTCTTCTTCCATGAGGCACAGTGGGGAATTGAACTTCCAACCTCTGTCTCCATAGCCAGATACCTAACCCACAGAGTTATCCAGTGGCAACTGTCAAATGCCCCAGCCATCATATGGCTAGGCTGGCAGGGGGATTCAGAGAGCTGCTTGTCAACCCTTTTTCAAGCTATGGTCAACCAAAGTTCATCTCACCCAGTATCCCATTCTCCACAGTGGCCAATCAAGTGTCTCAGGAAAGCCCATGAGCAGGATATGAAAGTAGTGCCCTCCCTCTGAACTGGCATTCTGCCTCTGAAACTCAATGGTTGCAAGAGCCTTTATGAAAAGTAGCCCTTAGTAATGTTATCCTTGATGAATTTGCCTAATCCCCTCTAAAAGCCCTCTATACCGATGGTGATCACTACATCTTTTTGGCAGTGAATCTCCTGAATTCATTCTTTTCCCTCTAGGCTAACATGCTGTGCTTCTGACTGCTCCCTTAAATTAGACATCTTTAAAAAAAAAAAAGGTTAAGTCTTTCTAGTACAGCAGTACTGTAGAATAGCTGCTTTTCCTGACTTAATATCTGCATTGACCACTTTGTAAATAGAAGTACGTATAGTAGCATCCTCTAATCCTACTGACACCACCCCCCTGCTCCCCATCCCCATGTGCCTCCTTGCTGCAGTGGGATCTCTGAAATTTCATCTCAAGCAGCCTGACCTGAAATAACCCACTGCTCTATTAAATGAGGCAACACAGCTGTGACCCAGTGACAGTTCACTATTATGTACCTATGTTGTATCTCTCTTCCTTTCTCCCTGTTTTTTTTAACAAAAATGTATGTGCTTTGTGCAAACTAAGTATTTTCCTTTATATTTAATAAATGAAAGAGTGAATGGATGGATGGATCTTTGCAAAATCATGGCACGCACTTTATTTAAAATTATCATTTGTAAAAAAAATACGCTTTTTAAATAGTGTGTTTCAGGTCACAAAGTTTGATTAGAGTGGGCCCTATCAATTTATATTTAAAGGGGCAATATAAAGCTAGCTGAAGGGCAGATGAAGGAGCATGAATTACATTTTTAAAAGTTGCTCCACTGGTAGAGAGAGAGGCCCACCAATAGGCTGCCATTAGAGATGGGCATGAACCACCAAATTCATTTATTGGCCAAACTGGTGTTTGGAGATTCAAAGCGCCTCCTCCTCCAGCGGACACCCACTCAGAGGCAGTACCTGGAGAAGATGAGGCAGGGAAACTAGGCTACTGCCTCCAGCAGTTTGTGCCCATCTCTAGCTGGCATATTGCCTGCTAGAGCTCCAGCAGCAGGAAGCTGGCTGGGCATAGATGTTCCACTAATAGCATTCTTCTGGCAGTTGGGCAGGGGAACTGTCAGGGATACCTGAGGAACTGCACAATCCAGAATCCCCTCATTCCCTCAAAACAAACATAGATAGCTCTGAACAAGGGAGCTAGAACCATTCATTCTCTCCCACTGACTGCAGAAGGAGGCAAAATAAAGAGGAAGCAGAACATAAAGAGAGAAAGTAAGAAGACCAACCACCCTGGTCATAGAAAGTCATGAGGACCTGGGTAGTGGCAACAGTGGCTCCACAACAGAATCCTTCCTCACCACAGAGTTGCTTTATAAGGCTCCAGTCTTCTACTCTCCTAGCTGGTATTAAATGTAATGCGGCTTGTGTTCGAGCAAACATGTGTAGTACCTCGCACTTTCTTACTGAAATCTCTGTACTTTTATGCTAAAACAATCAACTTTAGTAAATGAGGCCTGTCTATCATCTCCATTCATTATTTACTAATATTTATGAGCTGATTGCATTTTCAAGTGTCTAAGGGATATCTATGAAAACCAGAATAATAGCAGATTAGACTGCTCCACAAAACTTTAAAATGACAATAGCTTTTATGAGAAGCGTGAGGGGAAATCACTATTTTGTGAAAGCTGGTTACAAAAGTTAATATCAATAGTGCCAAAAAAACCCCAGAAGGGTTGGCATCTCTATAATTTCTCCTGGCTGGGCATTCTGGAGTATGGATGCTGAGACACTAAAGGTGAATATTTCAAGTCATCATGGATCAGGCTATCGATATCTTAAGTACCCTCGGGGAGCATTTTCCTATGAGCTCAGAATCCAGACAGGCAGGTGGGGACCAGGTAATCTTTTTTCTATCCAGGTTCTGGGTTGTTCAGGACTTCGTAAACAACTACCAAACTATAAACCTGGCCTGGGGCTGTAGCTTTCAGCAAAGAGTGTTTTCCCTGCTAAAATCAATTTGTTTCCTGATTGTGGATCGCCAGACTTGTCTGCGTTCTGCACTAATCAGAATTGGGATCAGAATGGTGCTTTTGTACTTCTGGCCTGCTTGTGGGCGTCCCAGAGGCTCATTGTGTGAGCAGAATGCTGATTGGCCTTTGGTCTAACCCAACAAGGTTCTTCTTCATTATCATCATTGTGATAATCCTTTGTCAAAACAAGTCAATGTTTGTGCCAAGAAAGGATGATTTTGATGCCCTGTAGAAATGATCACAGTAAGCACATTTGCATGTCTCTGTTTGGTTTCCAATCTTCTCTTCCTCAACTCGCTGCCTGCCCACACTTCTGTCAGTCATGAGCAGAGGCGAGGAAAGCTTCTCTTCTGTCCCTGGCCTTGTGTTTTGAGAGCTAAAGGATTTCCGAGCAGGACAGTGTCCAATTATATCCCTTCAAGTGCTTCCGCAAACTCAAATGAAGCTGTTGGTTACCTCACTCTGCAGTCTTCTTTCCCATTTCCTTTGACCATCTCCAAGTGTTCCTGCGCTTGCTAGCAGACAGTATAATGTTGAATGTGCTGGTAGTATGTGACCTATATACTGACACAAATCTATTTGGAGTCTTCAGTTCACTGCCAAATAAAGCTGTTATCATCTTGGAATGGATAAAGGGAACTAGGCCAAATGGTGATAAAGCCTTAGGGATGAAATGAGATTAAACCAATGCGAACTCACCTTGCTGTTTTCTAATTATGCATGCACCGGTCAGCTGTATTTACTGTCTGTCTAATCATGCGCCTGGAGACCAATTATCTGGGGCTAATGTCAGCAAAATAAACAGTCACCAAAAGATTGCAGGGGCAATCCTTAGAACATCTTTCTGTCAAGCTATGATACATAATTGATCAGCCTTCATGATTGCATTAAGGTTCCAAACATCAGCAGTGAAATATGATTGTTGAAAAGATTTCACAAAGAAAATCGGCAGCCAAACGTTCAGCAAGAAACGTTTCCAGCATATCGACATATTTGTTTTTAATAAAGAGCTCTTTATTCATCTAATAGATGCTTATGATGCAGAGCGATTCACCTTGCCACTTAATAGGCCAAGCTGGTGTTTTGTGCTTCAGTTCACAGTCAATGAAGTTTTCAGACTGCACACATTTAAATGCATTAACAATATGCAATAGGAGCTGCTTCTGTCAGCAGCTAAGTAGAGTGTTGGGTAGCAGGAACATGGGTTCAAATCTTCACTCAGTCATGAAACTTCATAGCTGGCCTTGGACAGGCTTTCAATATGTGGTTTAAAACACACTGTTTATACCAGACCTCTCTATTTCCTCATATACTATATGAGGCTTACAGAGATGGTTCAGATTGACAGCCTCCAACCCTCCAGTGGTACTATGTTTTCTCATTGTGCTTCTACCCACTAAGAGCACTCTGTATCCACTTTTTCTGCAACCCAATATTGTGCCAGATGACCAGTGCTAGACACATGCATTAATTTTGTTTGTTTGGTTTTGTTTTGGATTCCAGATCTCATTATTTTTCATTCTGGGGGTTCCACCAGCCATCTAGCCATCTAAATTGTGCTCATCTGGAGAAAAGCTGGTCTGGGAAGCCTCATGGTCAAGGACAGGCTCTACTCTGGTCTAGTTGCCTGTTAGAAATGGAAGTTGCCCCAGTTTCCTTTTCCAACATGAAACCAGGCCCAAGATCAACCCATCCTAGGCCATGAGGCCTTTCAGTCCATCCTTTCTCCAAGTGAACACAATTTAGGTGACTGTCTGGCAGGTGGGCCTCCCAGAATGGAGAATTCTGAAGTCTGAAATAAAAACAAAACACAAATGTACATATCTCTAGTGAGCATGCCATAGGGCAACCCTGAAATAAACACTGGAGGCAGACCAATAGTGTTTCAGGAAGGAGTTACAATGGGAATTAACAGCCTAGCTTAATCTATGAGTAAGAATGATTATATCAAATCTGTTAACGATCTTGAGATATAATTGAAACTTTTGGCAATATCTACAACTCAAACAGTGCCTAAGGGCTATGTTGGCCAAGATGTCCCACTGGCACCAGAAACCCCAGGGATACTCCAGATGTCCCAGCAGCACAACACACACACACACAGAGCCAGAAACACATACAGGAGAGGCATTTCCATGAGCATGCAGATTCTTATATACCTATACCAAGGCTGAGGTAGACCTGAATTAGGCAGCTAGTCCAGCAGAAAATCATACATTGGATGCAGGATGGATTGTATCGATTGAACATGAAGGAACATAAAAATTGCTGGAGATGCTTCAAACAAGGAGGGACTTTAACTCACATGCTGTGGTCATAACCAGTTGGCAAGAAACAATGAAGCATTATCTTTATACATAAAAGGGTTCCAGACTTTTCAGCCCATCATCTACTACTGAATACCTGCCAACAGAATTGAACCCTGGAAATATGGACTGTGGATCCTAAGGATAGTCTTAGTGGCTAAACATATCCTTCTGCAGAAGTAGAAGCTCACTATCACATAATATATTGAATGCTGGACAGAAGTCCTAATGAATCTGGATATGAAATTAAAAAGAATATGCAATAGAAGGAAGGCAGGTGAAGAAATATCAAAATGCATGGACCACTTTTTCAGAGTTATTTGGTGATTGACTTAGACAGGTAGTCTGTCGTAGCTACTGGACCAGTGATTTCCAACCTTTGGTCCCCAGATGTTCTTGGACTAAAACTCCCAGAAGCCTTCACTACTAACTCCTCTGGCCGGGATTTCTGGAAATTGTAGTCCAAGAACATCTGGGGACCCAAGGTTGAGAACCACTGTCCTAGAGTGATGTCACCTTTCATGCCCCACCCTACTTTCCTTCCTTCTTTCTTCTCTGTCCTTGTTTGTTATATGTTTTGCAATATCTGTTCTTGTATGGTTAGAAACATGAAATATTTACATGGTATACATCACAGTTGTAGGTCTATGTACTGGGTTGTCAAGTAGGGTGGTGGTGATGGAAATGTTTGGGTGGAAGGGGTACTGACCACAGTAGGATCCATAGCCAGAGAAGGGAAATCTACTGTCACTCAAGGACTGCACTATACTGAGAGCTTCATTTTCCTATAACCACTACGTAACACACTTAATTTTGGTTGAAATTCATGTTTTGGTTTGGTTTTGTCACCTAGTGTGCAGAGCCTAAATGTAATCTCTGTTTTTCCAATATTGAGATAGCCATCTTTCTGGGTGCTTCTCTTCCCAGCCAAGCAAACACTGGATGCTTCATACAACACAACAAGGCACAGGGTGAATGGCAGCCTAAAGAGGCAGAGAAAGACAATTGGTTCTACATCCCCTCATGGGAAACATGGTGTCTCACATTGGTTCTACAAGTTTACAGCTTTCCTCTTGGGACTACAAGTCTGGAAGACACAACACACAGCTAGGATGACTTTTTAATTTTTCTTTCCCCCCCTGATCCTGCCACCTTTACAACACCCAGCCTGAAGAAAAGTCCTGCAGGACTTAAAGACTTGCTTGTTTTCAATATTTTAGTGGCATAATAAAGTATCACTCATCTTCACTTGTTTGTAGTTTCCTGTTAAGGTTTTCTTAACAGTCTTTCAAGATGACTGACTCCTTCATGCCCATACACTTTATATGGCAAAGTTGTAAAATAGCTAATTATTTTATTGTATTCATTCATTTGTTCATTCATTTAAAAACATTTAAGGCCTGCCTTTACAGGCAAGTTACGATAAAACATTAGTTGAATAATTTTAAGAGCCATCTCTTAGTTAAAATATAACTACTACCCATTACAATTCAAGAACAGCAGCAGTAAACTAATAACACAGCAATAATTAAAATATTTATTATATGTAAAACAAAACAGCCAATTAAATTACTTTCTAAATATCTCTCTGAAAGGGAAGCTATTTAATGGATTCTGGAATACCACTGAACTTGGAAGTGTTCCACAGCTTAGTTGTAGCCACTAAAAGTACACTCTCCTTAATTTCAAGCAGAGGTGTCTCATGAGGGTCTCCGAATATTATCTCAGTAGGTGGGTGACCTTATACAGAAGTGGGCAGTCATTCAAATACAATGTCCTTAAGCTATTTAAGACTTTAAATGTCATCACCAGCTAAGGTTGACAGGTCAATAGCATTCTATCCCTGAGATTTCAGGATCAGAAACCTGAGACCAAGGGAAAGGTCCTTGTGATGTCACAAAAATGGCACAAGTAAAAGTCAGGAAGGAGGCCAACTCTTAGTCTAGACCACCTGATTGTAGAAATGGGCACTAGGGGAATCCAGATAGAGAAGCCTACAATAGAAGAAGAAGGGTCCATTTTCTGGCACCTGGGCAGGTGGCAAAATACACTAGATGAGAAATTGGAGAGATGAGTACCAGGGTTTTGAAAACACCTCATGCTCCAAAACAAAATTTCTCAGACTGAAATTTGTCTTCACGTCTGGAGACCCAGAAAAGCACAGCAATCTCTGAAGACTTCAGTGAAGTGTGGCAACACAAAACTCTGAAATCCCAATTGTAGCCAGGGACAATTAAGAAGCCTCAGTCACAGCCGTTTCAATAAAAGAGTCATACCGACCCAATACGGAGCCCTTGTTAACACACAAAGTGCTAGATTCTACACTAATAATAGTTTTCAAACACTCTGTTGAGCACCTTGCAATAATCCAGATATGATGGGAATGTGCCAATCCAGACAAGTCTAGCTCTTTCAAGAATGGGCATAACTGACACACTTGCGCCAGCTGGGAAAGGACATTTTGCCATAACTAAGATCTGGGAATCTATAACTATATGTCTGCCTTTTCAAGGACAGTGCTGCTTGACAGAACACAGGTCCAAAATTCTGAGGGAGCGTTATTCATTAAGAGCACATCTTTCTTGTCTGGACTTGGTTCCAGTAAGCCTGTATCTAGTGTATTATGATTTCTGAGAGATAGACACCTTCCCTAGAATGAGTTGCAATAGATGCTTGGAACTGGTGCCATTTATAAACGGGTGAAACTGCATTATCATGCAACCTAATCAAATAGTTTCAGGCCTAGGAGAGGAGGGAGCTAGAACTAGATAGCTGTTCAAATAAGCCATACATGCACCTTCTCTTCCTGTTTTGCTAAATGCCTTTGCCAGCCTGTTGCTGCCTAACCTGGGCACTTAGCTGCTCATATAATCCACTGCTGGCACTTGAGCAAAAGTATTTGCCCCTTTTACCATCTTCTCATGTGGAGGCAGCACTCAGCTTTACTACCATTAGGCATAAGCAATCTGTTGTAGAGTTGGAGGCTCTGAACCAAACCTATGAATTTGATATGATTCTTAAACAAACTGTATGAAAGAATAGCTGAAGTTTGGTCCTCTTCATGGCTGATGGCAATCAATGACCCATTTCACTGTCCTTGTGTTGCACAGACCCGTAGCATTCCCCTCATGAACCTGTGTCCTAACTTGACTCTTTCATTGTCCGTGACAAGGAAATGAGGAATTTCCTTGATTACCATAGTACAGGGCTATCCCTGTGAGAGATAAATATCTCCACAGTTAATCCTTGTGGAACCTCTTTTTGGCACCATAAGCATACTCTGTTTTGAGGGGAACATTCCAGATCTTGATGTACTTGGGTTCTCTTTAGCTTCTTTCATGCTTAGGTCAGGTTGTACCAAGGAATCAATAAGCCGTAACTGCCTTAACTCTGAAAAGCATAATAAAGGCAATGTGAACAATAGTGGTGTTGCGTATCTCTGACAGCTCTGTTAAATAGGCAACTATGATGCAGGGCTGGGTTAACCATTCCATGAAGAACAGATACCTATGATTGCAAATACATATGTTGGAAGAATGATTTGGCCTTCTGATGGTTACGCAGAGCATAGTGTAGCTATCAGAGATTTAATGCTTGGCTGTCTATAGAATTAACTTTGTGGAACAAGTCTTGACTGATATGAACTGGCAGAAGGTTGTTGTTACTCTTAGCTACCTGCACTGAGGGGTGGCTTATCTGTGTTACCATTACATACAGATTACTGCCTTATTACTAAAATGTAGTTAGCTGTTTCTGATATATGTTTCTAGTGAAAGTAAGGTCTCTGAGGAAGCTTCTACCTCTGAGGCCATCCAACCTGTTGTTCAAAAACTTCCACTGAAAGAGAGTCAATCTCCTTTGCTATCATCTATGGCCTGTCCATTCCAATATCAAACAGTTCTTATTGCCAGCAAGTCCCTAATTAAACTCATTTTGTTTGTTTGGACCCTCTTCTCCTGTCTGTTAAGGACATATTGAATATTTATTCTATTTTCTGAAATATTAGCTCCCCCTGAAAATCCAATGAGCATTCTCACCACCACCATCCATATAGTTTATAAAGATGTTGAAAAGCAGTAGGGCCAAGGCAGAACCCTGGGGCATCCTGCTTTCACTTCTCTCCAGGGTGATAAGGAAACATTGGTGAGCACTTTTCAATACAGCCTGTCAACTAACTACAAAGGGACCTAACAGTAGCATTGTCTGGCCCACATTTTGCCAGCTGGTCATAAAAATACCACAAGGGACTTTGTCAAAAGCATTGCTGAAATGAAGATATATTAAATCCACAGCATTCCCCTCATCTACTGAGTTTGTGAGTGTATAAAAATGAGAAAAGATTAGGTCTGGTGTGACATGTTTTTGAGAAACCCAAGCTGGTTCTTAGAAATTATGGCATTCTTTTCTAAATGTTCACAGATCATCACTTTAATAATCAGTTGTAGAACCTTTCCTGGTATCAATGTCAGGCTGACTGGTTGATAGTTGCCTGGATTCTCTTGTTTCCCTTTTTGAAGTTGGAGATGATATTTGCCTCCCTGTAGTCCTCTCCAACAGTTCTCAAAGATTATAGCCAATGGCTCTGCAATAGAGATTTGTTGTTGTTTAGTCGTTAAGTCATGTCCGACTCTTCGTGACCCCATGGACAAGAGCACGCCAGGCCCTCCTGTCTTCCATTGCCATGGGGACAAATAAAAAAATGGTGATTCGTTTTGATCCATTATTCGTCAAGGTTAACGGATCAACGAATATGAATATATGAATATTCTTTGATGAATCGATCTGTTGATTCATCTGCATTTTAAACAGCTATAACACTGGCCCCCAACCGCTTAGAGACACCACAGTTGTAGGGAAGCTTACTCAGACGCTTTTCTAGAACTCCTGAATGTTTGGTGAACATTGGATTGCGGACCCCCAAGTTATATAGTCACAAAGAGGGCCCCCCAGGAAAGCTCCCCCCAGGTACTTAGAGACTCTAGAATCACAACGGAGCTTCCTATGTCTTTCCCCAACACGTCTGCCAACTTTGGTGAAGATTGGATATCGGACATCCGAGTTATTCGCCCACAAATTGGGTCCCCCCAGGAGAGTTTACCACATAGCACAGAAGACCATTCTGCCTACCGGCTGCCGATCAGCTGATCAGAAGCCGATAGGCAGCCACCACCCCCCACAGCCAGCCACTCCCCCAACAGCCTACCCCCACACCCCCTTCCTTTCCCTACCTTAGCCCCCACCCCACTCCCACCGACACCCCTTTACCTTAATAGCTGCTGCTGAGGTCTCCATCAGGCCTTCGCAGCCACGGTGTGTAAAAAGGGAGACTGGCTGTCCTTTGCAAAGATGGCGGCTGTGGCTTCATTTAGGGTAGGGAAGCTGCAGCTGCCATCTTTGCAAAGGGCAGCCTGGATTCCCTTAAGTCAGCAGCGATTAAGGTAAGAGGGTGTCGGTGGGGTGGGGTGGGGCCTAGGGTAGGGAAAGGAAGGGGTGGGGGTAGACTGTGGTATTGGGTGGCTGTGTGGGGTGGTGGCTGCCTTTCTGCCACCAATCAGCTGATCGGCAGCCAGTAGGCAGAATGGTGTTTTGTTTTTGTTTTGTTTTTTAAATTTGTTGTTTAGTCATTAAGTTGTGTCCGACTCTTCGTGACCCCATGGATCAGAGCACGCCAGGCCCTCCTGTCTTCCACTGCCTCCCGGAGTTGGGTCAAATTCATGTTGGTAGCTTCGATGACACTGTCCAACCATCTCGTCTTCTGTTGTCCCCTTCTCCTCTTGCCTTCACACTTTCCCAACATCAGGGTCTTTTCCAGGGAGTCTTCTCTTCTCATGAGATGGCCAAAGTATTGGAGCCTCAGCTTCAGGATCTGTCCTTCCAGTGAGCACTCAGGGTTGATTTCCTTCAAAATGGATAGGTTTGTTCTCTTTGCAGTCCAGGGGACTCTCAAGAGTCTCCTCCAGCACCACAGTTCAAAAGCATCAATTCTTCGGTGGTCGGCCTTCTTTATGGTTCAACTCTCACTTCCATACATCGCTACAGGAAAAACCATAGCTTTGACTATGCGGACCTTTGGTGGCAAGGTGATGTCTCTGCTTTTTAAGATGCTGTCTAGGTTTGTCATCGCTTTCCTCCCAAGAAGCAGGAGTCTTTTAATTTCATGGCTGCTGTCACCATCTGCAGTGATCATGGAGCCCAAGAAAGTAAAATCTGTCACTGACTCCATATCTTCCCCTTCTATTTGCCAGGAGGTGATGGGACCAGTGGCCATGATCTTAGTTTTTTTGATGTTGAGCTTCAGACCATTTTTGGCGCTCTCCTCTTTCACCCTCATTAAGAGGTTCTTTAATTCCTCCTCACTTTCTGCCATCAGAGTGGTATCATCTGCATATCTGAGGTTGTTGATTTTTCTTCCGGCAAGGCCTCGTTGGACAGCCACTTTGCTTTCTTGCATTTCTTTTTCTTTGGGATGGTTTTTGTTGCTGCTTCCTGTACAATGTTACAAGCCTCCATCCATAGTTCTTCAGGCACTCTGTCCACCAAATCTAGTTCCTTAAATCTGTTCTTCACTTCCACTGTGTATTCATAAGGGATTTGGTTTAGATTATACTTGACTAGCCCAGTGGTGTCCATGTTTAGAGTCGCCTCTTGTGTTGTTGGAAAAGAGTGTTTGTGATGACCAGCTTGTCTCTTGACAAAACTCTATTAGCCTTTGCCCTGTTTTTTAAATACGAAGGACAAATAAAAACGGGTAAATATTCATCCCTTCGTATTCATGGGGGTCTCTGGAACCCACAAATACGGATCGACGAATATTTAACAAATCGGCTATATTAGTCGGAAAAAGCGATCCGTTTTTATATTCGTCCCCATCTCTACTCTGCAATCATATCTGAATGTTCCTTTAGTACCCTTGGATACAGCTTCTCTAGCCCTGCAGACTTGAAGCCATTTAAAGTAGCTAGGCATTCCCATACTACCAATTGACCAATCGAGAGCACCAGTCCCCTCACTTCCTCCTTGTGAATTTATGTAAACATTGGGCAAGAACAGAATAAATGCCTTACTTAGAAGTATCCTGATTTTTTTTCCTGTTTATTACTAAGTGCATCTCTTTACATAGGGTTGGAGGAAAATCAAAAGCCTTGCTGTGGAGCTCAGGGCTTTTGGTTCCACTTAGCTTTGTTAGAAGCAGCAGTGTCCAGAACTGATGGGGAAGTATGATAGTGATGCATAACAATTGTTTTTCTGTTTGGAAAGGAGTGGGGCTGGCAAGAGAGTTTTTAAAAAATGCAAGGACTATAGAGGAGAGGCAAAGGAGAGAGAAACTGCTAGAAAAGAAATTGACAAGGCAGGAAATACTCAGAACATCCCTGGAAGCCCTATTACTTGGTTTGAAATAGGACTCAAGGTTTAACATTTAAAATAAACTGTGTTAACATTCCCTTTGAGAGGAAATAGATTGGTTGAATTGGTAAGCCTCTTAACATGTTTTCTTGTGATATCCCAGGTTATGACAGTGACAAAATGGAAGTTCTGGTTCATTGCCAGAGATTATGCGTCTGGGAAAACACACCATCGCTCATTACTCATTTCTCCCAACAGGTGAAATATCTCTTCATTACCCCCACTGTATCTTATTGAAAGGAGTGTTAAGAAAAATGAGTGCTTTGGTAACAGGCATCACAATGTAAATTTGTCATGAGGTAAGTTAGATGTATGCACTTCTCTTAGCCATGGAAGTTTCTGGGGTGTCTCCTAATGGCCCAAGTCTATCAATTCGAACTGACTACATATTCCTTTCAGCTTATTGGACCTGGCCTCTCTCTTTTTAGGTTGAGAGAAGACCTTGGGGAAAAAAGTATTTGAGGGGCAACAGTGCCTAGAATGATCCAGCAGTTAACAAGTATGCTGACCAGAGTGTTCTGGAAGGTACACCTGAAATTCTCTTTAGGGTAGAGGTTATTTGCTCAGATTTGGAAGTTTTTGTCAGTGCCAGAGAAAATCACTTACCTGGGCTAGTGGTACAGAGAGGTTTCCTTGTTTATTTGCCACTCTTCCTGAACTTCTTTCTCCTGAAAGAAGTAGGTAGGTGGAGCATCTGATTGCCTTCAGGCCACCAGTTCAAGACCTCCTGCACTGACACAGCCCCATTAATGGTGACAAAACCCTGAGGTCCAGTCTGGTCATGATGATACATGCCTCAGAGTCAACACAATTGTTACAGTTGGTCCTTCATTAGAAGTGGAGCTCTCTAAGAGATTAAATTCATTTGGTTAGCCTCATGTGAGGTTTCTCAGCCCCATAAGCTGCAAATTAGGTTCCTTTTGCTCAATGATACCTCACTAGGAAGTGAATACAAGCAACATAAGATTGATAGTTCAGTTATAGCAGTTTTGAAGGGTTGCATTTTTGAAGGGAAAGCATTTTTACACCTTCCAATTGTGGTGCTAGCCTTTTGTGTGCGTCAAGCCTTAGTGATGTCCTATTTGGACTTCTGTAAAATGCTTCATGTATAGCAGTTTTTGAAAAGTGCTGTAAAACATTCAGCTGGGCGTGCTTACATGTCACTCCCTTGTTTAAAATTATTCTCTGGCAAAACAATGTGTTTCTGATAGTAATTCAAAATGCTGGTTAGAGATGCAAAATCATCTGTATGCTAATTAAAGACCACAGTATCATGGATGAGGCTGCTTAAGTTTTAGGAGCTCCAGAAGAAACCCTTCTGTTGAGCCTGTAGCCATTGGTGGCTCATTTTATGTATGTTCAAATTGCTAGTGCTCCCAGACTTGGAAATCATCTACCAGGGGAAACTTTCTTTCTATTGTCCTTCTGCTGGCAAGCAAAAATGTTTCTGTTCAGGCATACAGGTAGGTTTGTTGTCAAAGCGAGTTGAATGAATTGGGTGCTGGCTAACTTTTCTATTGTTTTCTTGTAGTATTGTTTTGAATTTATTTGTTTTTATGCTATGTTTTAATTGAAGTTTTGGTTTTAACTAGTACTGTATTATCATCTTTCTTACACTATATTTTGGTGGAGAGGCAGTTTGAATCCATGTAATGAGGTGAGCTCCCATTGCTTGTCCCAGCTCCTGCCAACCTGAAAGCATGCAAATGTGAGTAGATGAATAGGTACCACCTCGATGGGAAGGTAATGGCATTCCGTGACCATGGAAAGTGTCTACAGACAAATGCGAGCTCTTCGGCTTACAAATGGGGATGAGCACCAGCCCCTAGAGTCGGACACATCTGGACTTAATTGTCAAGGGGAACCTTTACCTTTAACTAATGAATACATAGTCCTGTTGTAGCTATGCATAAGTTAATTGTGGCACCCATGACAGGTTGGGGCAGCTGTTCACATTTGCTCCAACCCTTCCTATATGTAGAGTACCCACACAGACCTTCCCACCAACATATTTCAGATATTTCTTTGGTGCCCAGGAGTGTAAAGTTTAAATATAGCCCCAATTTGGAAGCTTCTGGATTCTCTCATATTTCTACCTGATATTCTTACATCCTGTATTGAAATAGGCACTGCTAGCACAGTCAGGCTAGTTGAGGTGGCTGAACTTCACCACCCTCTGTAACTGGCCCTTACCTAGTACACATTGCACACCCAGGTCCTCCATATGTGGGCACTAAATGTTCCTGGGTGCAACACAGTGTTCTGTAGAAGAATATCCTTATGCTTTGTTTCACACCAGAATAGGTTAGGTCAATGACCTAAGATAAGGGATAGGTTTTCTCTGAGCTGGATTAACATGGTAGATCTTTTCAATCACCTAGTAATGCCCATCTATAAAGGAAGTGAATTATGCCACTGAAATATCTCCTTCATCCAGAGCAAGGTTTGCCAGGTACTGACTGACACTGAGGCCTCCTGCCAATTTTTGATTACATAACATTTACTTTAGCCTGTGGAAAAAAATATTTTTCCTCAGAATAAACATTAAAAAGTCACTCCGTTGGTAGATTATGCCTCGGGTCAGGATACGTTAGAGACTATATTTGGGGCTAATGTATTTTGCCAGTTGATGCTGTGATTTTTTAAAAAGGACTGTGTTAAAAATAACTTTCCCAAACCTTACATTACAATCTCCTCTACTTGGACCACACGCTGAATGGATGAATTGAGCTACCCCACATTCTCCCTCAAAATCATTAAATTAAAAAAAAAAAGCTTGAGCTAAATTGGCTAAATTTGTCAATGCCACCTCCTCTCCCTTCAAATATTGTGAACCTTGGTAAGTGCTGGTCAAAAATGAACAGGACAAAATTCTCAGCTGTCAATAGGTTCAACCAGATCAATCAAAGTAGTGCTAGGCATATTTATTTACTGCAAGATGACCATGAATGGTCCAAGGTCTTCAGTGGTTTTCTATAGCCTTGCAGGCACAATATGAGTTTATTATTTTGATCAAATAACACAGATGTCACATAGCTTTCACATACTCTCTCTCTCATGTGTGTGTTTCATTTAATCACTGTAGAATGAGACTAACCTCCCCTGCCCAGACTGCAGACCAATGTAGCAACTAAACCTACATTAGCATGGCCGTTCTATTATCAAAAGTCTGCCTCTCACTGTGCTCAAACTGGGAGTTATTTCAGAGTGAATGCTGGCAGTCCATGTTGAAGATTCTTGGGACAGAAGATTAGCTCCTGGGCTCACCAACATTACCTATTCTAGCTCTAGATCAAGTTTGAGGTGATTTACTCTGAAATTTGGGGTAACTGCCCCATCTTTCCTGGACTAAGAGTTTTTCCTTGTTCTCTCAGGTTTGGTTAAAAATAACAGCACTTAAGACCACTGTTGCAGCCTCTAAATACTCGAAGAGCTGCTTTCTTGACATAGAAAAAAGTGGCTAATAAAAGCTTTAGTTCTTGAATTTCTGTCCATCATGCAAAAGCATTGTAAATCCTTTTAAAAGAAGAGGTGTGCTACGTTTTAAAGAAGTATGTATGACACAGAGAGAAAGCAGCTAGGGAAAAGTCTCATCCTTATGGCTACACTCTGGTGATCATTTGCTACCATCAAACAACTAGACTTCTTTCTGACTGTACAAATCAGAGAATAGGGTGTACAAGCAATCTGTTTCCAGTCTATGATAATCTCATGTCTGTCACTGCTGAGTCTGTTCTGTTCTGTTCCCACATCAACCTGTTTTTTTAAATGCACAAAAATTACATTTAAATTAATGATATTTTCCACATTTTCATTTTTGTATGTGTTTTACACCAAATGCATTTTGCTTGTAATATGTATTCTTGTCTATTTTTTAGTTAAGAATTGCCTCTCATATTCTTGAGAGATGCAGAAAACAGAAAGGTGAATGGCCTTTCCATTCATTTATTTGCCCAAGAAATAGGAATTAGTTCAATTTACTTAAGGAAGTGGACAAAAGCAAAACAAAAGCATCCTTATAAGGAAAGAGACTTCCAGGAACTACATGGTGGGTGGTAGGTCAATGCTGTGACCAACTGATAGAAGTGAAAAGTCAAGGGATCCAGAAGCAAGTGGATGTGATAGAAACAACAACTTTCATTCATGCCACTTTACTGGCTGCTCATATTTCTTCATCCATCTATGAGCTTAAATTTTGGTGGGGTTGCATCAAATTAGTTCATTAAAGGCTTTAATTTGAGATACTCAGACTATTTAATGCAAGGTGCTCTATGCATAGTTGGAATGTTTTCAGTATTTTAAATACCTCCCATCGGAGAACTTGTCATTCCAGTGTGCTAGACTGACAAACAAAGATACCCTTGGGCAATGGAGAAAGCCTGGGTGGCATGGCTTTCAGAGGCCACCCTCTGTGGATATTTGAAAAAGAGTATTTTTCTCCACCTTGTCTAGTATGAATATTTCCTTTCAGCAGAAGCTGAAAAATTACACTTACAAAGGAACATTTTACAGTCGTCATTCCAAGGTTCCCAAAGTCATTAGTTGCTATTACAGTTATGGTTAAAAAAAAACAACCTAGACATGTCATATAAATAAATAAATTACTTACATTTTAGTTACTTGAAAATATCCAGGGGTGGGGTGTTTTTTTTTAAATAACCCCCCACGAATCGATGAATATATTCGTTATTCGTCACTTCATGGGGGCAACTTCGTGCTTCGTGAGTTGTCAACTTTTGACGACTCATGAAGTGGGACGACTCGCCAAAATGGTGAGTCGTCCCCATCTCTAATACACACACATTAATTCATCACATCATTGCGATTCCACACCTCTTTGGGTACCAGACATCAAAGAACAACAAACACTGTAGCAGCACAGCAGCAGGATTGATTTCCAAAAGCCAGCAATACAATGACCACGGATTTTTCTCTATAGATTCAAATTAGCTTGGCTTAGAGTAATTTTCTGTGTATGTATTGTTAGTATGCTTAAAGGCTAAAGATTGCTTAAAGCTATAATGTTTTTTTAGTTTTAAATGATGTGTTTTAGAGATGGACTCTCTGCCTTTTGTTTTTTTAAATGTGCCTTTTTAGGCGGTGGACTGTTACATTTTTAGCATGTATGCAACCGATTTCATTTGATCAAAGGGAACATGGGGTGAACCTGAGGTTGGGCCCACTTAGATTTGTGCATCTCTACTCCTATGAAAGGATCTAACCTCCTCAACACGCTTGAAGAGGATCACTTAGCACTGCCTGCCTCTATTATCACTTCCTCCATAGAATGATAGAGTAGTTCTTCTTCACATGTAGGCTCTACCTGCAAGCAAGAGCCAAGATTTTCCCAGGTCCCTGCTCATACACAAAGCCTACAATAGGAGCACTTGTTCTTTGGATTTTTATATCATTACATGGGAGAAATTGGTGATGCATGGAGGTGGGACTATGCTTGTAAAACCTTTTGAGGAAGTATATTCATTCATTAGCATGTCAACAGGGCTTAGGTTTCTGACAGCGTTGCACCCTGAACAGAACTTGGAACTTTATTTCAAAAGAACATGTTTCTTTACCCACCACCTTGCCTTAGCTGTTTACAGTTTACTTTACTCAAACAAATAATTCATTGTGTTGTGCACAGTTAATGTATTGGGTAGTTTTTCCAGCACCCAGAAAAATACAGAGAAGTACTCTCTGGCTCCTTCAAGTGGCTGATCATGATATTGCACTTTGAAAATATACAAAGCAATTTCCTTGCCACTTAGGTTTGGTAAGTAAATCACATGAAACCCGAAAACATGCACATAAAATTCAAGATACATGCCAGAATGCCTGGGGGGAAAAAGCTTTAAAATTCTCTCTGAAAGCAACATTTTAATATAACTAGAAAACTACTAATTACAAAAAATTAACTTTGTAACTACTTTGTAATTTCTTTTTGAAATAGAATTTTGTTACACCCTTGTTACCTAAAGGTAATTGAGTACAATTAATTATGAAACTGTGTTACAGATAAGTTACTGGTGACTATGCTGCCTGTAACAGCTACTGCTGACAATTTTACTTGCCACCAATCACTTCCTAGCTTTGGCTTTAAATATACAATTAAAGGTACAATCCAACAGAAAAAAACTTCTAAATATGCTTCAGTTACCTTTAGAGGGTGTATTGCAGGAGAACCTCCAAATATATCTGGCTGCCAAGCTGGCAATTGGGTTGTAAGCTTTGAATGCTTACAATTTAAAGGCAAGCACAACTTGCTGAGAAATTCTGGTTTCCCATGTCAACCCAAGGCAACAGAGTGAAGGTCTTGCCACCAACTTCTCTTACAAAGAAGGTGGAAATTAGAGAGCAAAGAAAAGTGCATTAATAAATTATAAAAGGTTACTGCTCTAATTAAAACCGTGTACCTCTCCCACTCTAATAATTATTCACATATTGCAAGTCTAGTGATTCAAGCTTGAATGGAGAACACTGCCTTCACATGACCATCAGTCTGTGCTGATGAATGGAATGAGACACACTGCATTCCTCAACTTTACTGGAACTGCTTGTTCCTTCCCCTTGCATTTTTTACAACCGATCATCTATGAAATAATTGCTGCTTCATAATCTTTTGTAAATTTGTGTTGACTGTTACCCTAGCTACCAATGTCTATATGTTAATTCAACTAATTTTAACATTCCCTACAGACTTTTCAGATTCCAGATTAAGATATGGTCAGCTGGAAATCATCGCAAACTGAGGGACACTTGGTGGACTCTGGATGGGGAAAAAAAACCACAATAAAATGAAAACCAGTGGGCAACAAAATGAATCTTTATTGGTTTTGGACTAAGACCTGAAGCCTCTACAGAGTGATTGAATTCCTGGGGAGTGGGTCCAGGAGAAACAGAGAAGAAATTATAGTCCTCTTATCTTTGCTAGGTTGGATGATTTCGTTTTCACTCTCTCAGAAATGGTTTTGGTCAGCTTTACATATAAAAAATCAACAATTAAGATGTACCACTGATGCATACATTGGTCAAAATTAAATTTTATGGGGGCATTTTTTTAACATAGTATTATTTCTTTACTTTCAGAATTTTATTTTTTTTCTTTATTTTTTTAACTAGAGCTGCCATGTTGGAAACTTAGCTGAGAGCACTGAAGGCCACTAAGTTCCATAAGAAATCTGCCATCATTAAGAAGATTTCATTGCAAATTTGTTTTATGTAGATAGGTCAAAAGGGAAAACAGCTGCTTTGATGCTGATGCAGACACAGTTGGTGGACTTTTATATATACAAACCATACAACCATACAAATAAATTTATTGTCATTGTAAGTATATACATAGTATACACGTACAATGAAATTCACACAGACACCCAGAGACCAGATCCACATGCACACACATAAAAAATCCCCAAACACTCCCCAAACACAGGCTATATGTGGTAGACAAGAAATATCAGATCTCTGGGATTTCTGAAAAGCTCATATGTTGGCCTTAACATTTCCATGGCCTGTTAGTGAAATCTGGAGAATTACTGCATAGTACAGGCTAGAGCTTGCTTACATAGTGCAGGGCAGGCAGAGTGCCAGCATCTGATTTGGTGCTTCAGAAAATGGCCCATTTAGGCTCAGATTGGCTCATAGCAAGTCACAAATTTTGTCAATCCCCTGCAAACCCCTCACAGTGATTAGAGAGTTCCTAATAAAATGTAATCCAGGATTAGAAGAATGATCTATTTGCTCCCACTTCCTCCCTTCATGCTCTCCTCCAACTTGGGCATTTTGGCGAAAGAAACATTAACAGATGTACACCCAACTTTTATTCCTAAGGGAACCCTGCCTCGCCTTTGGAAGCAGCAGAACTGATCTGAAAGAATCAGTTCGACTTGGCCTTCAAGCCTCATTCATAAACGCACCTAGAATGACATGGGGGTCTATTTTGATTGGCATAATGCCTTTCTAGATACAGGTGTGGCACGTATGCCCTCCTCAGTAATTCCTCAGTAGCCATTAGTACCCCAACATTTGCATATTTAAGTATTCTGGCACACCACTTACCATAACATCTGAAAACCATATATTATTAATAGGTTATCTCACGTATTAAGATTAAGCAGATCAGTCAGGGATCTGTCAATCTTCTCCCTTGAGTTCTTTTCCTGTAGAGTTTGGATAATATGAGGGAAAGAAATGCTCGCTCTCTCTGTGTGTGTGTAACACTATTTGCTTCAGCCCAGTGAGTGGGGAAATCCTTAGGAAGAGTCATCATGATTCTCAAGTTTCAGCTGAGAAAGAGAGATGGAGAGGAAAGGAGCTTCTGTTTCCTTTGAAGTAGGAATTAAGTCCAAGTCACCTTGATTTAGGTAATAGAATATCAATACATGTATGTAGGAGGTGGAAGTACTGGAACTAATTGCTTTACGCCTTAGATCTTATATAAAGGAAGACTTCAGGGGATAGTGATGTCCTGAGGCTTTCTTGAATACCTGACACATTTTGGTATAAAGAGACTTTGTAGGACTCCCCCCCCCCCCCAACGGTTCCTCTTCTGGCAGCTTATTGGTGCACAGAACTTCGACATATATTTTTCAACCATCCAGCCTGGGCTCTGTTTGTATTATTGATGTTGTTGCTTCTGGTACCTGATTTCAAATTTCATATATTTGCAAAGTTTATTGTGTTTGCAGTACTTTTTAAAAAGCTAACTCCACAGATTGAAAAGAGAATGATACAGTTAGTACCATTGTCAGTACAAATATTATCCTTATGTGCTGTCTAGTCACATCTGACACTATAACTCAGAAGGTGACTAGATGGTCCATAACAATATTTGGGTTTTCAATATATGTGAGATATTTAAGGACCATTTTTTTAAACCAGTATCATACCTAGTCTCCATGAATTTCCATGGCTGAAAAGGGATTTGAACCCAGATCACTTAAGTCCCAATCTGTCATTCTATCCACTACGCTACACTGACTGCCATTTGTACAAATATAAATCTGAACAGCACACCCAACCTGCTTGCAGGAGAAACACGCACAGTTTGTTGAAACCGAGCTAGTGCTCCACCTTACAATTATCTCTGTTTGGAGTTAGGCTTGTCTGGTACATTTGCAATCTGCAGCCGAACTTGAGGTTCTTCATTATTTTTATTTATCTTTTTACATTTTGTCGCCCCCAGCTTGGCTAATTATTTAAACCGTAAATTCTTAAGGCAAGTCAAAGATAGCTGACATTGTTGCAGACTGAGATTATAACACAAAGATATTTTTTTTTACCGCGATCAAAGCAAATATGGTAATGAGGCAATCAAATTATAGTGCTTTATCCTGCAGAATAAAACACAACAGAAAAGAATTCACTGATGCTACACTGACAAAATTAAACAGAGCTAGTAGACTTTAGTGTATCACAGCTACAAGTATAACAAAATAGTTAACCTAACCTTGAGACAAATGTCTTTGCCTAACTCCATTCCACCATGGAGAAAACTGTATGTTAAAAACAATGAAGGAAGTGCTGGTGGATTTCTACTGAATTTCTTCCACACTGGAAACAATGCTCATATTTCCAGATCTGAATGGGGATGAGTACAGAAGCATCCCTGAAAGCTAATCTAAGCTTCAGTTGCCTCACAGTGTCTCAGCTGCATGAAGATCAGGTATGAGGGACAACACTTGCATGAAAGCAGATGAAACTCCCTTCAGCAAGGTTACCATGGCATCCTACAGCAAGTAACTACCTCCAAATGAGAAGATGATCATTACTTTCAAGTCCTGCAGGAACCCTTGTTGAAATAATAAAGTTTTACAATTGTTCTAGCTGAAGTTCAATTAAACCTCTCTCTTTATTCTTAATAGGAAGCTTGAATCAACTGTGAAAACTCTCATTGCCAAGACAGGATTATAGGCTTTGAGATCCTTGGGGTTATAATTAGGCTGAGGGAAAAAGGTATGAAATATTTATGAATTTTTAATAGATACACTGTGTGGAATGCAGATGTGAATGGTAGAACTTGGGAGAAGGGATATTTGGTGCTCTTGGGCCCAAAGTCCTCTGGACTGTCCAGTGATAAAGGGATGTCTCTGGTGGGGGTAAGATGGCATCTGCTGAAGCTCATGGAAGATGGAGGAGACTGAGGAAAGAATTCTGAGCAATTTATGTGAGCAATCAGTACGGACAGGCAATTAGAATATGAGACCTGTTGAATAAACTAACTGTGAGGAAGACATCCCTTAAATTTCAGGTTGGAATCTTGTCTTTGGAGCAAGCCCATATCTTTGAATATTTCCATTGGCCATGCAATGATATCTTATCCAAGATCTGGCCACTAGCAGCTGTGCCAGAGGTGAGCAACCTCCAGCAGCCCTGGAGGTGTACATGCCCATCTCTGGCCCTTGCAGGGCCACACCTGCTCCCACAACCCAATCCCAAAATTCTTATAGTATTTTTTTTCCTAATGATAAAAAGTCTTTCACCCTATAGTGGCCAATTAAAAATAATAATGGGGATGTAAGGGGACTCCAAAGTATGAATGAGTCTTCAAACCATGGATCATTTATCCTGCCTTTTCCCCTAGAAAGCATGAGGAGACTTTCTGGGCAAAACAACTTTCATTCTTTTTTCCCCATTTTTTCAGGGGTGTCAGGTTGCTGTGGGTTCAGGGTGTCTGGAGGGCCAAAGGAGCTGTGGGGGAATGCATTTATACCCTTGGTGATTGCACACAGCCCACAGTTCATACGTTGTCCACTCTGATCTATGAATTTATATTTGTTCACTTTATAAGACAAGGTACAACTGTGAAAATGTGGACTGTATGGGCTTACTCCTGAATTGGTTTTAATATTGCAGGTGGGACAGATTTTTGAGGCCATTTATTAAAAGTGGTTCTCCATAAAGAACATTGAAAAAGTCATTGGCTTAAGGAATTGCAGAGCTGGAATGGACTCCATGGGCCACCTACAGTTAAACCTGTTACTAATACAGCTGAAGTATTCCTGACAGATAGTCTTCCACCCTCTGTTTAAAAGCATCAAGTGAAGGGGAGTCCACCCCCTTCCAAGGTAGTTTCTTCCATGACTGAAGAGCTGCTACCATCAGGACATTCTTCCTAGGAGCAGTTGAGCTCCATGGTCCTATAACATGCAACTAAGTTTGGAAGCAGGGAGGACAACTCATGTCCTACCCTTATACATGGATGGAGACAGGGGAGGAAGGGGAGAAAGAGCCACAGGTCCTCCATGCCATACCCCCTTCCTCTTTGGAATTTCTGGTGCCCCACCTCCCTGTGCATGGTATAGGCTTAGCTAATTGATTCAGGATTCAATAGGATTTTCCCCTCTTATTTCCCCTTTACAGTGGGTTCCTCTTTTTCTCCTTCCTGCTAAATTGGTTGGGACAGAAGGGTTTTGTGTTTAAACTAATTGGGTCTGATTTGGTTAATCTGCAACAGAGTTTTCTTAAAAGTAGACTCACTTGACTCATTCAGTTAATTAACCGAGGAAGCTATTAAGTTGTGGTGCAGGTTAATTTGGTCACCTTTAGAATTCTGGCAACAGGATTGTCAAGCCCTCCTAGACACCTTTATGGTAGTTTCTGGATCCTTAAGCGCAGGGCTCTGTGACCTGGGGATAGCAAAGGAATCACATTTGGGACCTAATTTAATCACCTGCTCAAAGTTGTGAGACCCTCAGTAGAAATGATTTAGGAAAGTCCACTTGCACATGCCTAAATTCATTCTACATTGCTGGGAAGACATTGACTGGGAGGTTCGGCAAGGGTTCCTACCTTCCAATTGTTTAACAACAGTGGCAAGAAAAGCATTTTTCCCTTACAACACTAGCTTGTAGTGTTATAAAGATTGAAGTCTAAATGCATCCTGAAATATTGGTTGAGTAGCAGATCCCAGACAGAAAGTTACCTGTGTTTGCTAAATTACTGTTATTTTATCAGGTTAATCTGTATGACCATTTGTAAGATGAACTAGTAGCCCATTGGTTCTTTCTTTTCAAAACAAAATCCATGAAATCTGCATTCTGACAGAACTTTGTTATTAGTCCCATGTTTTGATTGAGAAATTCAGCAAACACTTCACTGGCAACTCCTATGACAGAAATTCTTTGCTTGAACTTCAGTTCTTGCAATGGAATAGGGAAGGGTATTAATCTTCACATATTTCATTCTTGCAGGAAATGTGAGAATAAAAAATGTGAAACGTTTTCTCCCTGCTGGGTGAGATTACAGGACGTTTTCTGCATTCTTCATATTTTGGGACTTTTCTTGAAAAAAAATTAGGAGAAGTTGTTTGGGTTTGGGGGTTTTCTATTGTTTTTTTCCTCAAAGCCTTGTATTTTGTGTAATGAAACAAACTCTGTTCACCAAATACATGTTTTATGTAGAATACAAGTGATTTGCATAAAAACTTTAGGGTACACAGATTTTGTGCACACTAACATTTTAAGGGACTCACCTCTGCCTTTTGCCAATGCTGATGATAATGGAGGAGGGAGGCCTGGTTTTTCCAGTCTTACGAAAGGGTAGAAAATCTTGCAGTGGTTGAGAATTTTTGCAACAGGTGTGTCCAGATACCTTTTATAATAATAATAATAAATCTTAGAACTGTACAGCTGGAAAGGACTCTATAGATCAAGTCCAGCCCCTGTCAAGGAGGCATTGTGGGGAATTGAACTCCCAACCTAGATACCTAAATCACTGAGCTATCCAGCAGTTCTCATCAAGGATGAAAAATTTTGCTACTACTGGTTGCATTCTTAGTAACAGAGCCAGTGTCATGGACAGAGAATTCTAGCAGAGAGATTAGAACTGAAATTCCTTCTCTAACTTGAAGCTCAGAGGTGGCTTCAGGCAAGGTGTTTTTCCTCCCCTTAAAACTCTGTACTTTTAAAAACAGATGTAACAGTCCTGTTTCTTTCAAAGATCACTTAGATCGCGGTGGCGGTGGCGAGTGTCACATGATTGAGTATTGTTTTGTGGAGATATGCTAGTGGCAACCCTAGAAAAAATAATTATTTAAATAGCAGTGTAATGTATCAAGTGCATTTATATCTTCATTGTGTTTGCTGTCTTGAAAAAACTGTGAAGGAGATCTTAATGGTTGCTATTTTACAAATAGCAGCTGAGGAATCGGGACTTGCTCAAGGCAAAAAAAAAAAAAGGGGGGGGAGTCTGTGTCAGATTTACGAATTGATCCCTATGCCACTCATCTTCAAGACTGGACAACCACACGGTTCTCTATCTCTGAATGTGTCAAAAAGGAGACCTGCAATATGAGAATCTTTAGTACAAACCAAAAAAGGTATTTATGAAAATGTCAGGAGCAAAGTAAGTCAATAATTTGTTGTTTATTTAAGTGGCAAAGAATTTTGCCTAGACGTCAAACCCAAGAAGGAAAGTATGACTCCAGCAGTTGCTGGCAATTTTTAGATAAAGTAATGCTGAAGCATTTCTCAACGGAATGGATTAAATGTTCATTATGTAAATGCACTTCCCCATCAATCTATCCTTTGTTCGCTTAGATAAAGTGGCATGCCAATTCTATGTCAAACAAGTGCTGATTACAAATAAATAATTCAGCACTGAAATGCTGTCTCCACACTAGGAAAAAGAGCAACAAATTGGAATAGAATGTCAATAAATTTACACTGCTAAATTTCAATCAACTTTCTCTGACTGGATAATTATGTTCCCAAGTTGCTGCAAGGGCTGAGGGAGAAGCATGTCATCTGGGCAGGAGGATTAGAGTTGGTGTTTGTGTGTGTTGTAGATAACTGTACAGGACAAGGGAGCAATCCCAAAGGGATATTTGTGGGCTAGTATACCCACATATACCAGCCCAGAGGTTGGCAAAAGCTCTCTGTGTCTTTCACAGGTGTGCACAACACACACAAATTAAGCATTTGGAGTTTTTCCTATCATTTTTGTCTCCAGGCCAGGAAATGGGGCCATCTGCTAAATCTGTGTCGATTGCCCTCTAAACTAGACATGAGATGAGACATCCCTGCTTATTTGTCTGGTTTTTAGAATCATGTGAATGTGGTCACAGGTGGGGGGCTGATTGAACCCAGAGAGTGGTAATGAGGAGGGGAATTTCTCCTCCATTTTTCTCATCTGATTTCTTTCTTCCTGTCCCAGCAATATTAGCTTTTCTGGGTGAAAGGTGTAGTCCCATTTATACGTATGTGTTTCAGAAAATTTCAGAAGATAATATTGGGGTGAGGGTTAAACCTCATCCTCGCAGGACTGTTTCCCCAACCTATAGTACAGTCCTTGTCTGTCTGTCTGTTTGTACCTTGCCTTTCTCCTTAAAAAGGACCCAAAGCGATTTATATCTTTAAAAGACAGTATTTAAAGCTAACAATGATGAGTATACAAATACACAAAAGATCAAACAAATGACATACAATCAAGTTAGCAGCTCCTTCCTACCTGCTTTGAAAAGGACATTTAGGAAATCCATTCCTGAATTTACCATGTCATGTCTAATTTGTCCCCATTTGCCTATGGAAGTCAAAGAACCAGGGCCACAAACAAACAAACCAGCAAGCAAAAGTTAAATTTAAAAATGTAGATTTTTCTCAGAAGAAATATTCCTAAATATTTGGAACATTGGTGCCACTTCAGAAACAGATGTTGTTGTTTTAAAGGATGATTACCTCTATATTTCTTTTTAGAAACAGCAGTCAGTTCAGCTCAGTGGGGAGAGGTTGCCACCCATGCTTCACATCATGAAGAAAATGGCAGGCTCACCCTGTGTCATTTCTCATTAAGAAGGATAAGGGGGTGGTGGAAAAGACTTAGCTTTATTTCCAAGTCTGATTGCTCAGGCACGGAGCATTGAAGGAACTGGGTATCTGAAGGGAAAATGTGCTATCAGCTTCTAGCTTCACCTAGTTCTGCTTAAAGGTGAAGAGGCTCTCAGAAAAAGCAGGCAATGGTGATGCCAGTTTAACACTACCAAAGTTGCACACATTAAGATGCAAACATGGACTTTTGAAGACTTAAGCACTCAAAAGCTTTGGGCCCAGATGGACAATTCTGTCCATTTCATTTTCTTTGCCATTCAGATTTCTTAAATGACAAGTGTTTTTCTTCTTCTATTCCCACTACAAATTTTTGTCTCGTCTGGTAAAAAAATCAACTGTAATTAAATTTTCACCCATGCCTCCTTAAGCACAAGCACTATAGAATCACAGGCCCTATAATTAATCAGTACAGTGGTATAAAGGAAAGGGAGCTCTCCTCAGAGGCTGCCAGCCATTCGGAGAGCTCTCTATCTGATCCTTCAACACAGAGTTTCCAAAAGAGTAAGCAAGCTAATCATTTTTCACATGCAGGCTAATTGGGTCTTTCTTAATCAAGCATGCTCATATTTCATAGTGAGAACAGTCTGAATCAGATAGGATCGGTCTGTATTAGGCTGAGAAGATGATGCCCCCATTCTGCCATATTAAATCATCTTATTACGTGCTGTCATCGGAAGAGGTGCAATTAAATATTAGGTGTGTGTACTGTTTGCTGCAGCATTGCAATGTAAATCCTAGGGGATTTACCATGGAGCCTACCTCACAGGAAACCACAATCTTTTGGAGGTCTTCCTTGGAATTCCAGGAAATATTTTGGTTCATCAAACACTATTACATTATACCTGGATCAGGTATAATCTGCATATCTGGTGTAAAAGAATGAACAAAATCATTTCTGAAAGCAAAGATGTCCCCCTCTTCTTAAATCAAGCAGAAATGTTTAAACATTCTTTGTACTTGGAGTATGTGGAATATATCAAGGAAAATGCCACCAAAGCATCGCCCAAATCGTGATGGGGGAAGTGATTCAAAAGCTTTACAGGTTATGCATTTGTACAAAACTGCAAGAGATGTCACCTGGCCTCATCTGTGTTTTTGACTGAGAGCATGGGTACACTATCTGCCTACAGGGACTCTGGGATTTGTAGTTATCAGAGAGCTGTACAGATACCGAATAGAAGCTAGTTCTTCTAGGATCCGTAGGGACGGCAAGCAGGTTTAGCTTCAGAGTGTTGTAATTGAATACATCTCTTTATAAAAGTACATTCAGTTCTGAATGCAGGTACATATTTCCCTTCTGTTTCAACTCATATACTTTGACTTATAGTTCCTTCTCTTGGCCTTCAATGATTCAGGTTCTTAACTCTATTTCTAAAGGTCAAAGTAAATGTATCTTCATTAGAGATGGGCACAACCTGCCAGTTCAGCAGTTTGTGCCAGTTTGTCTTTTGGACGAACAGGTGTTCGGCACATCCCAGCCTCTCCTCCTCTGGTGGGCGCCCACTCAGAGGCAGTGGCCTGGCTTTTCTGCCCCACCTCCTCTGGGAGCTGCCTCTGAGTGGGCACTTGCTGGAGGAAGTGGGGTTGGGAAGTGTCAAACACCTGTTCAGCTGAAGAACAAACTGGCACAAACTGCTGAACCAGTGGTTTGTGTCCAACTCTAATCTTCATGCATGGTTTTAAAAAATGTCCTTAAAATTGCAATGTTTTCGTTATTTAGAAAAAGCACATGGGGAGGGGGAGAGGAGTTGCTCGCTCGCATGCAGCCACTCACCTTAGAGGGATTCTTGATCCCTTGGAAATACCATTTGCCCCAAGATCTGAAAATTCGCATGAATGCTTCTCACAGGAACGTCAGGTTGACCAGCCCTGAGTTTTAACAGGATGGAATGTTTCTAGGAATTAGATTATTGTTGCTGCTATATAACTTGTACTCAGAGGCTTGGAAGCTCGTGGAAGCAAGAAGTCAATTCCCTGGCTCGTGTCCACACTCCTGCTTATCTTGAACCTTGCTCTCTTGACCCTTGGCTTTTGGACTCTGACTTCTGACTACGGTTTGTGTTTTGGCTTTGACAATTTGGCATCTGTTTTGTATCTCCCAGACTTCTGACCTTGGACTGGCTTATTGGACTTTTGCCTGCTGAATCCCCTGGGAACGTGACACGTAACAACAAAAAGAGTTACCCCTTTCCCAGTGCTACAGTCTCAGGGCTTGACCAAGACATTTTCCTTTCCATGGTGGAGCAACAAACAGTGACCAACTTCATTCAAGTCAAGATTGTATCTAAATCTAGCTGAAATATTTTGATGCAAGAAGCAGAAAATTCCGCAAGCAAAAGCAAAGGAAAGCGTGCTGCTTATATACTGCCCCGTAGCTCTTAAAACACTCTCTGGGTGGTTTTCAGTTTAATTATGCAAACTACACAATGCCACCCCAAGCAAGCTGGACACCCAATTTACCAACCTTGGAAGGATGGAAGGCTGAGTCAACCTTGAGCTGGCTACCTGAGTTGGTCGAGATTGAAGTCAAGTTTTGAACAGAGTCTTGGCTGCAGTACTGCAATTTAATCACTGTACCACACGGCTACCAAGCACACATATATTCCCTCCCTGGCAGAAAAACTTCAATAATAACAGATGAAGTAACAAACAGTTGCTACCATTTCATGACACCCAGCATCTGCTGCCTGAGGTTACTGCCTCATGCTACCTAATGGTAGGGCAACCCTAGCACAATTCCAATTTGTATTAGGAGCCCTACCTATGAATTTGCTAAATAAAGAGATGGCACCAATCTGGACCTATTTTTGAGCCATATGTGAAAAGCTATGTATGTCTGGCTTATCTGAATCTTTTCAAATGACGTAGATCTTGAAATATTTTTGCTATATATTCTGTGTATTAGAATTTATGAACATTCCTTCCACTGCTGTCAGCTTAGTTAAAATAGCTTCCTACAGTTCAACAGCCTATAGCTTCTGATTGAGACGCTGGATGGCAAGCACAATTAAGCAGAATGGAATAATTAACAAGAGCATTGTTGCCTTGCTGTGTCTCAGCCGATCATCATTACAATGGGAGAGGACAGCAAGACCTTCAAGCAGCTGCAGTGAGAGAACAGCTGCCAACCTTTGTCGGGTGTAAATGACAAATGTAGGCTCAGTGTACTTGTTTTATCTTTTGTTCCAACATCTGTGATATAGTCTATATGCCACTAGCAATTACTTGTGGGATTCTGGTAAGGAAAATAAAATATGATTACAAGGATGGAAGCAAATATGATGAGTTATCATGACCATTATGGCAAAAGAATACAGATCTGGCACTCTTGAAATTGCTTAACTGCTTACTGAATGGAATCAATCAGTTTTATTTGTGCAATATATTAACTCCTTTTAAATAATCTGTTTTATTTTTCATTTTTTTAAACTCCCAGCAAAATGTACCCTTTTTATAGCCATTCGCACTGTGTACCTCTTTCATATTCCGAGATGTGCTGCCAGAAATGCTCTTGTATCATAAATGTGGACCCAAGCTGTTGGCACTTCATGGATCATCAGACAGGAAATGGAACTCCAGTTGGAAGGGAAAATATAGACTTGTGTGTCTACAGCTTATAAATAAGTTGCAAAACCAGGCTATTCTTTAGTTGGGCCTCACTTTCAGCCTAATTAAAGCCAATTCAAATGTGATTCCACCCACAAACTGACCTGGAATCTGCTTCTGTGTCACTATACCCTCTGGACCCATTCATTCCACATAGGAAGCTGTAAAGTGCAGGTGCTACTTCTCAGATGTATCTGTCCAATCTGAGACCAAGTGGAGTGCATTTGTGGTCTCAACTGAGGTAGGGAATATGTGGTCCTCCAGCTGTTGTAGAGCTGCAGTTTCCATGATCCTCCACCATTGGTTATGCTGACAAGGGTAGCTGTGAATTGGTATTCAACACAGCTATGACTGCTCAGCTATGGGTTACAGTATTGTACCAAGACTGAGGAGATGCACATTCAAATCTCTGCTTAGCCATGAATCTTCATGGAAGACCTTGGGTCTACTTCTCTGTCTGACTGATGAGATAGGAGTTTTATGAGGATAAAATACAGCTTTTTATGTTTTGCTTCCAAAACCTGCTTAGAGGAAAGGCAGGAGATTTCTGTAAAAAAGAAAGAAAGCTCAATTGAATTGGGAAAAAAGAAATCAAGAGTATTTAGATAAATAGTCCTGGTGTGGAGAAGGTTATTCTCACAACTGGATAAAATGAAGTGTGTGACATGAGGTACATTCAAATGTTACTGCAACCTACCTGGAGGCTGCTAAGATAGTATCATAGAATAATCCGTAGTGCTCTAACAGTTAGGAAGTTTTTCCTGATATTCAACCGAAATCTGGCTCCCTGTAATTTGAGCCCATTGTTGTGTGTCCTGCATTTGGGGATGATCAAGAACAGATCCTGCCCCTCCTCTGTATGACAGCCTTTCAAGTATTTGAAAAGTGCTATCATATCAGTCTTCTTTTCTCAAGGCTAAACATGCCCAGTTCTTTCAGTCTCTCCTCACAGGCCTTGGTTTCAGGCCTTTGATCATCTCTGTTGCCCTCTTCTGAACTTGTTTCAATTTGTCTTCATCGTTCTTAAAGTGTGGTGTCCAGAACTGGACACAGTACTCAGGATTAGGCCTAATCAGTTCCAAATAGAGGGGAACTAGTACCTCACAAGATTTGGAGACTATACTCCTGTTAATACAGCCTAAAATAGCATTTGCCTTTTTTTAGCCACATCACGCTTTGGCTCATATTTAGCTTGTGATCTATGATGATTCCAAGATCCTTCTCGTTCATAGTATTGCTGAGCCGGGTATCCTCCATCTTGTAACTGTGTGTTTGGTTTCTTTTTCCTAGGTGCAGTACTTTGCACTTAGCCCTGTTGAAATTCATTCTGTTGTTTTCAGCCCAGTGCTCAAGCCTATCTAGATCCTTTTGAATTTTGTTTCTGTCTTCCAGGGTATTAGCGTTCCACCCAATTTTGTCATCTGCAAATTTGATTAGCATCCCCTGCATCCCCTGATCCAGATCATTAAAACAAATATTGAAGAGCACACGGCCCAGGACTGAGCCCTGGGGTACCTGACTTGTTACCTCCTCCCAGTTTGAGAAGGAACCATTAATCATCATTATCTGAATATGATTCTGTAGCTTACTGTGTATCTACCTGACAGTTGTTCTATCCAGCCCACACCTAGTTAGCTTGCTAATTAGAGTATCATGGGGCACTTTGTCAAAAGCTTTGCTGAAGTCAAGATATACTATGTCTACAGCATTCCCTCTGTCTATCAGAGAGTTTACCTGATCAAAAATGAGATCAGGTTAGTCTGACCAGATTTGTTCTTGACAAATCCATGTTGGCTTCTAGTTATTACTGCATTGCTTTCTAGGTACTTACATAGTGACTGCTATAATCTGTTACAGAATTTTCCCTGGGATTGATGCCAGGCTGACTGGTGTCTAGTTCCCAGGTTCCTCCTTTTTGTCTTTTTTGAAGATAGGGACAACATTAACCTTCTTGCAATCATCTGTCACCTCACCCATTTCCCACCATTTTTCAATAGGTTTCCACCCCTATTTTGATATATATCTGTGATCTAGCCTGGATCAGGAATGAAGAGGGCTTGGGTTACTAGAAGGTTATCATCCATCTTTGTCTTCCTCTGAATTAGACTACAGGTGAATCCAAATGAGAAAAACCAATAAAGAATGATACTGATCTCCTTGGAGAAAGCTTGATGGCACCCACTTTCTAGGGAAGCTAGTAACATCTTTGAAGTTTTGTGCTGGAGGAAGCTAGCCCATGACATTTTACCATCTGAGGCAAGCAGCAAAATGGTGTCCCTCCCCTTTCCACATACCAAAACTAACAAAACTGGCAATTTACTTCACTAGTGATAGCAGAGGAAAACCTGAGTTAGAAGGCTCATTTCGGTGGGTCAGGACAGGCTGTCAATGGCATTTCAGTACTTTGGGGAGGGATGTTAAAGTCACAAGTCCAAAGATACCCTAGTGTGTCTCATACTCTTTTGCCATTGGACTTTCCAAGAGATAATAACATGAAAGGATGGTTCAGTTGATATCAGTGGTGTTTTGCCTGCATGAATTTCCCATCTGTTTGACTGAGCAGACATTTTGCATCTGGACATGGCAAAGGGAGGGTACTATATCACTGACTAGACTGGATGTGTTCTAGAATTTTCTCCCTTTTTTCTGTTAGGCAGCTACACTGAGTCTTCGTGACACTTCGGTTTGTGTGTGTGTGCATGTCAAATGGATGACTGGCTCTCATGCAGGCTTACAGGATGCACAAGCACTAGACAATTGTGTTCACAGGTGGGTTTACTATGAAACTACTGAAGCTTAAACTTCAGGGCCTCTAATCCTGGAGGGGTCTCAGAAGTGACTTTGGTCCACATTAAAAAAAATGTGGTGATCTGTGGTGGAACAACCTTATGAAAGAAGATAACAGTGGTTATCCAGACCTCATTGCTGGATGTGAAGGGCCCCCCATAACAGTCCAAGCTTCAGGACCCTAAACATGTAGATCCGCTAACTGATTGTACCTGCTATTAGACTTTTAATTAAGAGTCACCTACTCTCTTAGGGATGAAACAGGGGGATAGCAATATTTTCTCCAATGCAGTTTTTAGAAAGAGAGACAGAAGTGGCAAGATCAGTTCAATGTCCAAAATTAGCGGTAAAGACTCCAAAACAACTGTGCTTATGAGTCTGCAGTTCATTAGACTTCATTCTCTCCATGAGGAATATCTGTACATTTCATCCAGTTCTAGGAAGGAGGGAAGGGGTTGTAGATGCCTTCCTTGAAAACCAGTCTGAACATTTAAAGCAGGGGTGGGCAAAGTGTGGCCTAGGTAGGGTTGCCAGATACATGGGTACCAAAAGGAGGACATAGAAAGACAAAAAAAAAAAAAAAAAAAAAAAAAAAGAGGACAGAGGAGGATGTATTGAATGTTTCATTTGAATAGTTCCGGATTAAACCCGCAATCAATACAATTTTATTACAATAGCTGCTAATAAATGTCTCTTAGTGAACCGACCAAGAAACAGTCATGTTAAAAAATAAAAATAAATCCAATGGAGGCTTTTTTTTTCAAAATACCCAAAAACATTATTTAAACAGCCAATTGTACAATTATTACCTTATAATCTTTATTAATTACACGACATATTTCTCGGAGGAGCCAACTTTTCACAGAAAATCTTCATTAGCAATCACATATGCATAAAACTGTTCACAGGTAATATTCTTCAAATTGTACTTCCGATTGGGATCAAAGCATCCTGCTATGGATGGAACTGCCATGTGAAAATCAGTGATATTCCCAAAGCCTTTCAGCTTAGCTAAAGCATACATTAGGTTCGAGATATGAGGTCGATATTCTATTCTTTTTCTTAATTAGTGTGGATAGCCTCACAAACTGTTATTTCCAGGAGCAATTCCCATAACACAATTTGCATCATTCCATTGGAACAGTGGAGATACGGCATGCTCATTCCCACCCCCACCCCCCATGAGCTGCATCTGAGTATTTGAGGTTTTCTTGGATAGCTCCTTTGGTGCCAGCAATTTTTTTTCAGCCTGGAAACTGAAATTTACATGGATAAAAATAGTTTTAAAAACAGCAACAAATCATCGATGGAAAATGGCATGCTTGCACCCCGAAGGTAGTTTTTTTTATCCCCGTTTACAATTTGCTATGTAGGCTGTTTCATGGAGACCTAACACCGGAACCTGGAATCCCATTTGTGTCTTAACCAGAGTATGGAAAACCTGGTTTTTCAGATTATGACTCCCAGATTTCCTGTGCCAGCTGGAGAAATCCTGGAAGCTGTAATCCAGAAATGTGACTTTTCCCAAGTTTTGCTTTTAACCTCAACACTACCATAAATCTCATGACTGCTTTAGAATGTGAGGGGGAAGGTGGAGGAGGTTGGGTCAGTTTTAGAGTGAAGAGCGAGCAGGTTGAACTGATTCATGATGTTAAAAAAAATTAGGGGGGAAGACTTCATTCTAACCAATGAGAGAAGTGGAGGACAAACCCTCTAACCATTAAAACCTGAAGCCTGAAGAAAATACACAGTTTCATAAGAATCCTAGACAGTGAAGGAGAGTCAGCCCCAAAAGACCATGTCACAGCCTGCCCACCCACCCCCAACTCCTCCCCTAGCTTAAGTAGCATAATGACTGTTTACTCTACATCTTCATTTGCCATATGGGCACAAAGGCTGTCTTGTTATTTATGCATGACTTTGTTGATCAACCATAGTGAAAGCCGTGGGCACGCCCGATCTGTCAGTCTGATGGTGAACTCTTGACATTTCCTTTCCCTGCTATTTGTTCCCTCTCATGTTAGCAAACATGGTTGTGATGACAACACAGGCAAATCATAGGCTGATTCGTATGCAAACAAAGTGAAGTTCCTTCCAGTAAGGGGGGGGGGGGGGAATAAAAAGCCAACAGCTTTGTACCATTGAGCTTTCCTTCAAGGTACTAGTGGGGGAGAGACTGAAGAGCATGACTGACAGTGTAAACAAACATGCGTATTGGTAGCTATATAAACTGGAGTAAATGAAAGACAGAAACTTCCATGCAAAGTCACGGTTGGCTTATATCATTTATTTGTGAGGAACAAGGAGCGTGACGTTTTAGCCTCATTTTGATGGGTCTGATCCAAATTGCACAAAGGGGATTGGAAGATCCCCAGTGACATTTATGAACGTTGCTTCAGGCCTTAAAATGGTAAAAGCGTTCATACGGAAGATCTCTGGAAGCACAGTGAAATGAATTCCTTCAAAGGCAGGCATTCTTAAATGTTGGCATCATCTCTTCTTTTACAATAGAGGGGTAGAGTCTATGCTTCCTACTCCCAATACTGTGGAGCTTCAGGCATTACCTTCGCACAGTTGTGTGTTAAAGGCCTAAAGCTACAGCATACATGGAATTTTACAGAAATATAAAGGATGCTAGCTAAATTCTTAATTCTTGTTGACTAAGTCTGTCCTGACTTAATGAAATAGCTTAATGAGGAATCTCAAGCCCTGTGCAATTCCTCGCCTCTAGGCAAGAGTGAGACAAGAATTTTTTTTTTCTTGTCAGTGGTCTGAATCTTTTTGGTGTTTGTGTAAGGTTTGTGTTACCAGCTGCAGCTAACTGCAGCTAATTCCAATGAGGAGCTTCTTCGTCATGTACCTGGTCACGTTCTCAATTGCACAACAGAGAAGCCCCTTGCACCCTGTCAATTAGCTGCAATGAACGGTGGTAAATTATGTAAACTTTATGTGAACACCAACAGTATTGTGGCTAATATATTTGTAATTCATGCAAACTGTCTACACAGTTGCAGAGATCTTCTCCTTTTTTGGTAAGACATAAAGCATGTGTGCACGCATGTGCACACATGCACACACATACATGGAGCAACTGGCTGATTATTTAATGAGTGATGCAGGCAATCCCTCTGATGTCTTTAATCTTTAAAAGTCCATGCAACAAAGCAGCAGCCATTCTCATTTTATTGTGAAGGACAAAATCCTGGTCATGGCTGTATATCAGAAAGTTACACCAGTGTAAATCTGCCGGGCATTAAATCCGGCAGCAAGGAATTACACTATGCAATAGTGCTATTGGTCACACATCCCCCCGCCCCGTATGACTGATTGTGCCATGCACTGGTAGAGGTGCTTCAGGGATCACATTTCTGCCTTGATATTAGGGCAACTATTGCAAGCACAACCTCAAATTGTGTTTGTGCAGTTGCACAACAGGATTTTGGCCAATATGTGTTATTTCAGTTCAAGTGTTATTTCCATATCTCTATTTATAATCCACTGGCTTGATTCATAGTCTCTTTTGTGACTACATTCAGTTTTGGTGACCACATGAGAACCTAAGGTTGTTTTGGTGCCAGTGTTCACACTGGCCCCTCAATCTGATGTGGTTTGATCGACACCTACATCCCCTCTTCCTTTATTACTAGCCTCTTGCCAAACCCTGGCTCTTCTTTTATAGTCTGCCATCAAGCCACTGGGACTGCTTAAAGGGTTGCATGGCAGAAGGGAAAAATGAACCATTTTCCAAAATTCTCTGTACATGTATGAACATGCACACATACCATGAAAATATTGTAGTCTGCTAGAGTTTGTTGGAGTTGTTTAAATTTTATATAAATTTTCATCTATTTTTTTGTTCTGCAAGGATGTGATATAGCACTAAACTACTGTAGTAATGCAGTGATAAGGTGATCTAGCACTAGATTCTATAATTTGTTTCTTTAGAAAAAAATACTTCAGAGTGACAAGGCAGAAAGATCACAGGGGTGAGTGTTCCCACTATCCCAAAACATCACACCCCAACTTATTGTGTCACCAAAGAAATCACCGAAAGTTACATTCCCGGTCCTTTTGTAGAATAAAGCAAAAGATCACACAGGCAAAAGATTGCACTGTTCACATGGTTATGTTTAGAAAAAAGAATAGAAGCCCCCATCATCAGGGAGGAAAAAATCTGGATTGGAAAGAAAAAGAAGATGGGCTGATTTGCTTTGATCACAGCAAAATGCTTTGAATTCGCTCATTCCAATTCTGGAGCAAATCGCGAAGTATTTTCCAATTTATTCACATGTTACGTGACTCTTTTCTTTTAGGCTTTTCCACTGAATTTGCTCTGAACTCTCCTGATGTATCTAAAAAGCTATTTCATGGGATGGAATCAGTATGACTTGAACTACCTCTATAACATAATTTGGAAATACGGTAACAATGATGAGGCCTTCCTTCAGCAGCCCAGCTAAGTTGTGTTAGGCACGTACCTGTGTGTTTACACCTGGTAACCTTGTGTAACTCTCTAAAACATTGTAAATGTTTATTCATCTTTAATTATAGGCTAAGGGTGAGCAATCATTTAAATAAAGGTAACCAAAGTTATGGAAATCATGCTAAAAGCCACATGCAAATTGGTTTCTTAGGAAGCTGCTAACCTTTTCTGATTCAGAAGACACACCAATGTATTGAAAATTATGCAAAACTGATCATTGCTTTTCACTTAAATGTCGTACTGGAAATGTTGCTCAGTTTTTTTTTAAAAGGCAACTTCGTGTAGTAGTCCTAAAATGAAGCCTGAAGTCATATATCTAATGATCTGGGAGTAAATTGCAATAAACCCAACAAAATTTACTTCAAAGTTGATACAAAGAAGATTTCACTGAAAACCTCCAATTTAAGGACACTTTCTTCAGATAATGTCCCAAAAATGTGTGTGTAAGTCTTACTTCTAAGGGGACAAAAATAAACAGGATCAGGGCTGCACCTGGTACACTAAGACACAAAGTTCCAGAATCTGGAGCAGCCATTGAGAAAAGACTCTGTCATATCCACAATAAAACTTCAGACAGTGTTGGGGGAAAGAGCCATCCTCAAAGATCTTAAAATCAGAACAGGCTCATATCAGAGCATATGGCCTCAAGATAATCCAATTCCAAATTGTATATGGCTTTATAGGTCATAACAAGGGAGTTAGCTGAGATTTGTTACAGGGCCACACCAACAGTTTGGCAACAAAGCCTCAGAACCATGAGCAAAGCCATGTGGAACACATTATAGTAGTCCACAATATGTTTTTCATTGGGTTGTTTGTTCTGTTTTACTGATGTGTATGGACTTTTGTTAAAGTCACAGACTGAAGCAGATAAGATGTGCATATGAATGAAGGGGTTTGGACTATCTCATCATAGGATGTGTCACTGGACACTAAAGCCAAGATCATCCACACTATTGTATCTTCTTGATCATGATGCATGGATGTGAAAGCTGGACAGTAAAGAAGCTGACAGGGAAAAAATTGACTTGCTTGAAATATGGTGCTGCAGGAGAGCTTTGCCTCCACAAAAGCCTGGACTGCTAGAAAGACAAACAAGTGGGCCCCTGGAGCAAACCAACCCTGAACTGTCTCTGGAGGCAGATGTGATAAAACTGAGGCTGTCTTACTTTGGGCATGTCATGAGAAGGTACAGTTCTCTGGAAATGACAGTACTACTAGGAAAGGCTGAAGGTAGAAGGAAAAGAGGAAGACCAATACAAGATGGATTGTAAAGGAAGTCAGCGGTTTTTGTTTACAAGAGCTCAGCAGGGCTGTTGAGGACAGGACATTTTGGAGATTGTTTATTCACAGGGTCACTATAGGTTGGAGGCAACTTGAAGGCACGTAACAAGAGGAACAATGAACGACAACAAGTAAAACTGACATGGATCAGAAATAGACAGAGCCAGCCATGTGTAGACTAATGTGCTCTAGATTGCATGTTTGCAGTGTTTTACAAATGTGTGCATTGATAATGTAAGTCGGGGCGATGTGAAGGAGCTGAAGGCTGCTATATATTGGGCATGCACAATATTCTACACCATTTTGGGAATAAAAACAGAAGCTTTGAAGTTCGTATAGTGCATCAGTTCCATTTTAGAAGAAACACCAAATTATCCAATACTCCAAAAACGCAGGAAAAAATTCTGATTGGGGAGAGAGATGTTGTGAAACATCCTTCATTGGGTCATTGCATCATGATCATAAAGGCTAGGGTTCTGTTTTGTTTATTTGCTTTTCCTTTTGTGTAGCAATAGAGTTGTCACCAGCACTTGCAGTTCAGGAAACAGAGTATGCAAATACTGGAGTTCCTTCTTCAGGGGAATATCTGAGGAATTCCAAGTAAAGTCAAGACAGTTTCAACAAGAGCAAAAATGTCTTAGGGTGGATCCTGTGCATTCCTAAGCTGTGACCAGCTTTCACCTAAAACACACTTCAAAGAAAATATGGAGATTCCTCCTCCAGCAAAACATCTGAGGGATTTCAAAGAATGCCCAACGCTTTCAAATAAGACAAGAAAAGGTTCTCATGGAGGTTTCATATTTGCACATCTCTAATAAGAAACCATATGCAAAAAGCTGCTTGACCTAAAGTGTTATCTGCTCACACAGTCATGCTGAAGCTCTCAGAGTATGGAAGAATCACTTTGGCCTACTGTATAATAATATGTGTCAGTTACGAAGCTTTATGGAATGAAAACAATGACACTGAATTACAGTTTGCAGGGATATTTTTATCCTCTATAATATAGAAATTACCGTATCAAAGGGCTTTAGTGCATTCTGAGGAGGAAAAAAAAAGCTCAAGTGGTGCAGTCTATAAATGAAATGTTGGCGACCAACGGCAGGCACTGCTTATTTACTTTCTGTTTATAAACCTTAATGTGTGTTTTCCATGCATTCTGCTCCATGCCGATGATCACTAAGTACAAGAGTTCCTTTAAATCAGCAGTGACTGTGGTTTGGCTCACTTCAAACTATGCAAATTTATAGTTTGGTTGAAGGCTCCAGACTTCTTCTTTTCAATTTTGGTCACTCCCTTTTGGAATATCAGTGTGCACATAGCCCCTTATGTGGAATACTATGCAGCCTTTAGAACATTGTGGGTTTGCTGGGGGGTGGAGGAGTGAGGAGAAGAATGTATCTATGCCTTGTATGAGAAGCAGAACGTTGCTTGATGCCTAGTCCTTCAGTGGTCATGCTATCTGGTCTTCTGCAGAACAGTTGCTACAAGTACAAGGTAATGAAAAGTCATGCATTGATTTAACACGTATTGAACGCAACAGCATTCAAAGCTTTTTACATATGTTAATTTTCAAAACTTTTACACAACCTGCAAGGCATGCCGGGATTAGAATTTCCTGTACGTTGATCAGAGGCACTTGATGTAGAGAAAACAGGGCAGCCCTTAGGCCACCTAATGAGTTAGTGACAGAAGTAACATTAGAAAGAAGCTTGGAAAGTTTATTTTGAAAAATGGTTTAACATTTGGAACTGTTATGGTTCTAAGGACTCCACTATTTTTAGTTACCATGATGGTTCTAATATAAACAACTTTATATCTTCATTGCACAAACTTACTAAAAATTTTATGCCTTAAATCATATATCTCAAAATGCTACAAACCAATGCTTTACTCTATAAGGACACCTAAGTTACATTACAATATAACAGTTGTAATGTATTTTTGTTGTTCCTTAAGTACCCCAGAAAGAATTAATTACCAGTAATTTATCTGTAATGTGTTACTTGCAAGCATGGCATTTCATCTTGGTGTTCCACAGTTTATGCTCTTTAGTTGCTACAGCATGTAACACCACCTCTCATTGGATATGAAGTAAAACCTTGTTTAGGCATTATAAAGGCCAGTGGTATGAATGTGCTTAGAGGTGAGCAAGGACCTTAGAAAATTTGGGTTCATGATCAGTGTTGAACCTGCATATGAGCAGAACCCTTCCTCTCTTCAGACCTGGCACTGAAGCTGTGAAGAACACAACAACGGGGGTGGGTAGGCAAGGGGGTAAGCCTGGTGCTCTCCTCTGGGTATGGTCATAGCATCAGCATTCATAATGGCTAAGTTCCAGATTACTATTCTGTTTGTTGAACTTCTCCTTTTAAATGTGGAGAAGATGAGCTTTGTCATATGCTTCCTGTCTCTCTCAGCTCCAGTGCAAGCATCTCTTCCTTACCCGCAAAGCCTTACAGAGCCTTCCTTTCTAATTCTCTCTGCCATATCCAGTTATATCTCTGCCCATGACCTTTGCTCCTTTCATTCTACAACCCTCAGGGATCCAAAGATCTTCTGCCCTATCAAAGGGCACACATGTGCATTAATATATACATGTACAGATGCGAATCTGGAACTAAATTACTAAAATTTAAATAAAAAGCAATGTATCTCACCTTATTGGAGAAGAGTATGGCTAGTTGTTGATGGTCTCTTCTGACGGTTCTGTGTCTTTGAACAGGACTTGGACTACACAGCTCCTCGAACAAGGGACATCTTCACATAGAGAACTGTCTTCCAACACCTTGTCAAGTAGAAGACCATTTTCTATAGAGTTGGTCATGTTGATGCTACCCTTTTTTCATTGTTGTCAAAGCCCTCAGGCGGGATGGACTTGGTTTTTATACATCTCCTGAAAGCTACCAGAAAGGAAACCATCTGAAACACTTGGAAAAGTGCATTGGGATTCGTTCCAAAAGGACTTGCTCCTAGTGAAATATAAGTCGGATTCATTATATGATGGAATCTAGGACAGAGCCACCCCAGAACATCTTAAATGTCAGAGAAAAGGTTGTGTAAGATGGCACATGCCCTGAGATAGGGATGTAAATTCTCACTTGTCTCGTTCTTCCAGGTGAAGACATGGAACCTCAAAATTATTCCCCTTGTCCTATGGGGGAGAAAGGTATTTTGTCGCACTCATTTATTTATTTATTTTATTTCTTGAACTTGTATGCCGCCCATCTAGACACAGTCTACTCTGGGCGGCTCACAAAACATAAAGTAAAACAATAGAAATAAAATAACAATTAACAGCACATAGATAATAATTCAAGATGGAGAGAATAAAAGAAAATTAAATACTGCCCGGAGGGAAGGCCTGTCTGAATAACCAGGTCTTCAGTTGGTTTTTAAAAATGCCCAGCGAGGGGGCCAAACGGATCTTGGAGGGGAGTTTGTTCCAGAGACAGGGAGCCACAGCCGAGAAGGCCCGGTGTCTCGTTCTTTCTTTCCGGACCTCCCTCGGCGTTAGGCTCCTCAGTCGCCCCTCCTGACTAGATTGGGTGATATGAGTAGATCTAGCTGGGAGGAGGCGTTCCGCCAAGTATCGAGGTCCTAAACCGTTTAGGGCTTTGTATGTAATCATTAATACTTTGAAATCAATGCGGAACTGAACGGGCAGCCAATGCAAGGCGGCCAGGGTGGGAGTGATGTGTTGGTGTTTCCTCACCCCACTAAGAAGTCTGGCCGCTGCATTCTGCACCATTTGAAGCTTCCGCATCAATCTCAAAGGTAGCCCCATGTAGAGAGCATTACAGTGGTCTAATCTCGAGATTACGAGCACATGGACCAGAGTGGTGAGCGACCCAACATCAAGATAGGGACGCAGCTGGGCAATCCGCCAAAGATGGAAATAGGCGGTGTGGACCACTGACGCCACCTGGGTTTCCATGGTGAGCGCCTGGTCCAGATGGATCCCCAAGCTGCGAACCTCACTCTTCGCAGTAAGAGTCACCCCCCCCCAAAAAAGAGGGAGTTTCCCAGACCGCTGATGGTGGGTCTGCCCACCCTCAGGACCTCCGTCTTGTCCGGGTTCAACCTCAGCCCGTTTTTCTGCATCCATTGCAATACAGACCCCAAACAGCGCTGCAGGGACAGAACAGCATCCACTGTAGTTGGGAAAAAGGAGATATAGAGCTGCGTGTCATCAGCATATTGATGGCACGATGCTCCACACCCCCTGATAACCTCACCCAGCGGCCTCATATAGATGTTAAACAGCATTGGGGAGATAGTCGAGCCCTGCGGAACTCCACAATTGAGGCTCCACGGGGCCGAATCACTCTCCCCAAGCTGAACTCTCTGAGGACAATCCCCCAGGAAGGACCAGAGCCAGGCCAATGCTAGGCCACCAATTCCCAACTCGGAGATCCTCCTCAGGAGGATACCGTGGTCGACGGTATCAAAGGCGGCTGAGATATCGAGGAGGACCAACAGAGACGTTTTCCCCCTGTCGGCCTCCCTCAATAGGTCATCTAACAGGGCGACCAATGCCGTTTCTGTACCATGGCGCGGCCTGAAGCCCAACTGGAACGGATCCAGGGCATTTGTTTCATCCAAGTGCGCCTGAAGCTGATTGGCCACCACCCTCTGGCGGCCACCACCCACTTTACTAATGAAAGAAACATTGGCGATGGGCCTATAATTGCCAATGTCGTCCGCCGCCAAATTCAGTTTCTTTCAAATGGGCCTAATGAGTGTCTCCTTGAGGGCAGGGGGAACCCTGCCCTCCCGGAAAGACCCATTAATTATCGCTGTGGCCCATTCAGTTGTTATGGGCCTGGCTGCTTTGATTAGCCAGGCCGGACAAGGGTCAAGGGAGGAGGTGGTGGCCCGACAGTGAACTAGCGCCTTGTCCACAATGTCTGGCATCACAGGCTGAAAATGATCAAAACTCACCGGGCAAGGCGGAGCGCTGGACATCTCTGCTGGATCCACTGTCTCCAAAAAAGGAGAAAGCTCCCAGTGGATGGCCTCCACTTTATATTTAAAAAATGCTGCAAATTGATCAGGTGAGATACTAGAAGGAGGCCCATCACCCCGACCAATTCCAGATAGGTCGCGAACTATACAGAAAAGTTCCGCCTGCTGATTTGAAGCCTCGCTTATCCGGTTAGCGAGGTGAGCTCGACTAGCAGCCCTTATCTTAGCAAGATAAAGGTTAGTTGCAGCCCTGACAGCTTCCTTATTGTAATCCGTCGGTTTCCGTCTCCATTTGCTCTCTAGTCTTCTCCTAGTTTGCTTCATCGCTCATAGTTCCTGATTAAACCAGGACGCAGGCCGAGCTCTGCATTGGAGAGGACGTTTAGGAGCGATCATGTCTACAGCCCTGGAGGCGGCAGCAAACCAGCCTTCAACCAGAGCCTCGACAGGAGCACCAGCCAGGTCTTCCGGAATCCCTCTCATGGAATCCTGGAATCCTATAGGATCCAGTAGCCTTCGAGGGCGGACCATTAAAATAGATCCTTGCTCCCTGCGAGGTGGGAGGGCCACTGAGAGGTTACATTTTATTAGGTGGTGATCCGACCATGACAAGGGAACCGACACAAGGTCAGTCACCATCAGACCACGCTCACTCCAATTGGTGGAAAAAAACAGGTCTAGCATATGACCACCCACATGGGTGGGGCCGTTAACATGCTGGGACATGTTCAAGGAAGCCATGGTTCCAAGAACTCAAGAACTGGACCAGATGTCTCAGCCTCCGCATGGATGTTGAAATCCCCCAAGACCAAAAGCCTCGGGCATTCCAACAGTGCCACGGAGACAAAGTCCACCAGCTCTGGTAGGGAGATGGCTGGTTCGCGGGGAGCACGGTAACCCAGCAAAATCCCAATACCATCCCTGGCCCCTATCGACACATGGAGGGCCTCCAGACCCGGCTTCACCACCACAGAGCGCCTAGTAACCTCCATAGTGTTTTTATATACAATGGCGACTCCCCCCCCCCCCGTCCCTCCAGTCTACCCTGGTGCTGGACCACATAACCGGGAGGACAGACCAGGGTCAGGGGTGGACCCCCTTCCCCACTAATCCAAGTTTCGGTTATGCACGCCAGGTCTGCATCCTCTTCCAGAAGAAGATCATAAATAATCTGGAATTTATTGGATACAGACCTGGCATTCAACAGCACCAATTTTAGAGTGGAGGGTCGGCTGATCTGGCTACCTCGGTCCTGACGGTTGATCAGAGTCCCAGAACAGTGTACAGCTTTAAGACATCTGTTCACCGTTCTGACACGAGTAGGGGCCCTGCCAGCGCCATATCTCCCTCTACCCGTAATCACCCGGATGTTCAATGGCCCCTTGCTGGGAGGGCAGGCCTTCCACTCCATATCAATAACAAAAATAATTTAAAGTGCAAATAGTTCAAAAAATAGTTCAAGAAAGGAAGCATAAAGCAATTAACGATCAAGTAATACAAAGAAAAAATAACATACAGTAAAATAAAATAACCATAAAATAAACCTTAAATAAAATAAACAATATAGAATAAACAATATATAAAAGGAAACCAAAATTTTTACATCCAAAATTCCCCCCCCCACTCACAATACAATAAACTAAATAAAAAGAAAATTAAACCCAAAAATCTCCTCCCCCACTCACTGTCCTGTTCCTTCGTGTTCTGTCTGGCGGTCTTTTTGTTCCAGGAATTATTAGAACAGTTGTGAGGCTGATTTTAGAACTGAGATGTGCTTCGGTAAAGAGCAGTGAGAGCAACAGTAGCAAAAAAGCTGGAAGATAAAATGGCGCTACTGTTGCCGTTTTCCGATCCAGGCAGGTAGCTGACAAGTCCTCGCTGGTCCCTGCAAGGGAAAAGGCAGAGGGGGTGGTTCCCGATGGAATCCGTGGCATGGCAGCATACAGGGGAGCAGCCAGCAGGACCCCACAACACATGAGACCCCACCGCCCGCTCCCCTGCTCCAAACACCCCGCAGAAACCACCAGCCCTCTACCGAGTTCGAAGATTGCTCTGTACCTCCAGATCTCCCGGCGACTTCCCAAGCCCTCCACGCTGGATCCCGCCGTCATCACCGGAGTCCCCGTCGAGTTCCCCCGGATTCACCTCCAGGCAGAACTTGCTGAAACTCCCGGCTTTCGGTCCCCAGCACGATGTTCTTCCAGGCTCCGCCGACCTGCCTCAAATGACTCCCGCAGTCTGAGCTCCGGTGCCGGCTTCCAGGGCGTTGTTCCCCACCTCGTCTCTTCCGCCGTTCACGCTTCAGCTCCAGCCCCGAAACAGACCTCCTTATCTCAACCTCCATGGACTCAGACAGCCACAAACGCACAGAACGGGTCAAGGAAGGAATCAACCCAAAATAATAAAAATAAACGGAAAAAAGGAAAAGAAAAAAGAAAGAAAAAACAGACCGGTGCGGCAGAGAGTAATATTACCGACCCGCTACCGGTCCACCATCTTAAGAGAAGCATAAGCAAGAGATAAGAATAAGAATTAGAATAAGCTTTGAACAAATCAAGCAAAATTGCACATGCAATTTTTAATAAAAATAATGCTTTAATATAAATCATGCAGATTGTGCAAAATGTTAATGGGATTTTAAGGATTAGAAGCATCAGAGATATTGTTTGCCCCTTCTTAAATGTTTTTACTGGTGTTTGTACTTCTCCAAGGGAACAAGCACTATTTTTATGCATAGACACTTTGTGCAAATTATGATCTTACAAGACCAAGTATGCTCCTCATCTCACTCTTATTTGGATGTGAGGAATCTTGCAAGAGTTTGTAATTCCTTGTCAAGGTGTCACATCCAGTCAAAACAGACTATAATCAACAGAAACTAAGAATGTAACAAAGGGATGGGCAGCTGTGGGCCTCCAGATATTTGTGGCCTACAATTCCCTGCAGCCCTGACCAGAATAGCCAGTAGTGTGGGATTATGGGAGCTATAGGTCAGAAGAAGAAGAAGAAGAAGAAGAAGAAAGAGATAGTCTGGTGAGCTACAGCTGCCCACCTCTGCTTTAGTGAGCATTCTTTACATCCCTCCACTGACAAAATGGCCAGAATTCTGTTGATTAGTGTAGTAAATCACACTGAATCAATGGGGATTTGGTGAGTCAACTCCTCCATAGGTTCCATTGATTCAAATGGTCCTACTCGAACTGTGACTTGCTTTAGCATAGTAAGTCTCAGTTTGAGTCAGCCCACTTGAATGAATGGAATTCATGGCAGAAATGACTCACCAAATCCCCATTGATTCAATGGGTCTACTCTAGTGCAATTTAGTACACTAAGCAACAGGATTTTGGCCATTCATAACCCAAGTCAAAAGAAAAAGAAACAACAACTGAACCCAGAATTAAACTAGTGCCAATGCTAATAAGGTCTAAAATGTCTAAGGTAGGCATTGATGACTCCTTTGAATACATATGGACATATCATTTTTCACACTGAGAAAATATCTATGAAAAAGACTCATAAACACAGGAATTTGTACAATGATAAAGGCAGGAGTAGCTCAGTGCTACCCTGCCCCAAGCTGTTATAGTTTATATCTTTACTTGTTCCGTGACAGTTACAAACGACATCCATTCATGAACTTCAGCAGGGAATGTATAATGTTTATCCGATCATTAGGTGCTAATGGCTCTCTAGCCAATTCTTTTCATGAATTATATTTAACATATTCCACTTTTTGCTGCATGTTGTTGCATTAAAAAAAAACAATGAATGCAGATATTGAGGCAGGCGCTCCACAGTTATATGATACACATATATCTTTCTGTAGGGAAGCTGACTCATTCATATCAATGCAAGCAGACCCACACACCCTGAATGCGAGAGAGAGAAGTAAACCAGCCCTGAAGAAAAGGGTAACTTGTGAACTGGCATGGAGGGGGGGGGGGGTCAGCCAAAATTTGGGACAGAGACACCCCCTAACCCAGGTCATTAGCCTCACTTACCAGGACTTAGCATAGTTCATCTTTCTCCCACTAACTTCAACAGGTGAGGAAAGTTACAGAAGGGGAGGGTGGAAAAATAAAAATAACCCCCCCACCCCCACCTTCTGCTGTCTCAGTACTCCTCTTCCCTTTCTGCCCTGCCCACCCAAGTATATAGCATGGCCTTCAGAAGCAGGGCTTGGGATTCTGCCCATGAGGTTTGCCCTATTAGGGTTTCATGACCAAACACAAAATGAACCTTCAGTCGAACGTTGTGGAGTGACTTTTCATGGTTTGAATATTGACAGTTCCCTGAAGGGCTGGCAGTCATGTTCATTTTGTAAAAAGTATGAACTGCTCTAGTAAACAAATGACACTATAGTGTGTACACAAAGAGTATATTCCTCTTTGCCAGTGACTGAAGCAGAACTGCCTGTTCCTGTGATCAAATACCAAAAAGGACTGCAACTCCCTGGGTTGTTCCAGAGTTACATGGATGTGGCTTTCATCTCAAGATGGTATCTTTATAATGGTTCTTTACCATCCGTTTCATTACCACATCTGACAAGCTCGTCTTTATGTTAAATCAACCAGGTACATTTATTGTTCTCCAACAAAGAGTTTGTCAGCTCAAAGGACAGGTGGAGATGTTGCCATTTTGTCTTTGAATGATGGATTTTCAACTCAGTCTCTTTTGGTATCTGACTACATCTATCAATCATCTCTCTCTCTCTCTCTCTCTCTCTCTCTCTCTCTCTTTCTTCCTAGCTATCTATCTACTTAACTAGAGGGATCTAGGATTGCCTCCCTATCATTTAATTTGCCTGAGGATGAGAGTGAAAACAACGAACTGAAACCAAGTGTTAGTAAATTAATTTATTACAGAAGATTAAATGCACATTGTTGCTGAGGAGCAGCTGTTTGTGAGAAAGGAGGTATAATTTGCTTCATTTTTCAAGTTCATAAAATAATGTTCAAAGCATGTGGACAAAGAGAAATGTTTCACCTTGTTTCTTCTTATTAAAACTTGGTGTTACCAAAGCCCTGTTCATGTCTTACTTACGTTAGTTGTGGCAATGTACTTAGAAAAGAGAGATGACCCCCTGCCCCTTCCGCTGTTGCTTTCTCCAAATGCATAATGACTGAAGAGTAGAGATGGGGGTATTCGTATTCGAATATGAACATCCCTGCACAGGTGGAAATAACGAGGGTCCACTCACGATTTCACCACTGCCGCCGGCTCTGCGGAGGTTTCCTATCCTGCTGTTCGTGCAATGGATTAGCCACTCTCTGACCTAGCAGAGAGGCTTGTCATCCCGCCTCCTGCCAGCACTGGGTAATTCCTTGCGGACAACGGCGCGATAGGAAGGTTCAACGAGCTCGCGTCAGCGGCGAAATCATGAATGGACAGTCTGGCTCCATGGGGCTGGACCCTCGTTATTTCCACCTGTACAGGGATATTCGTATACAAATACGAATACCCCCATCTCTACTGAAGAGTACTGGGGCTTTTCTTTCATGCAGGATCTCTTTAAAACAACTTGGAAAACTGGAGTTCTAAATAGGATGCAAGTGAGATTGGCTAGCTGTAGATCTGCACAGACAAAAGTAAATAATTTACAAAATGCATAATAAACTTATGAGGATTCTTATAACTACCATTAAGCTGGCAGTAATTATAGCCCCCAGCTTCTATGGTTTCAAAAACTGTTGGATGAAAATGGTGAAGCCTACCAGGAGTGTTAATTATGGAAGGGTAAAATGAACCCACTGCAATTTGGACATAATTCAACTTGGATTATAACTCTTATTAATCCAAATGATAGATCTATTGTAGAAATATCTTTAGAAACCTCTTCAAAATCTGCCCATAGTATGCCTTTGTCCCATCCCTGTGTTTCATAACATTATGTAACAAACACATCCTTCTCTGATTAGCCTTTATCACATGTGTGTTGTTTACAATGAATAGATCAATCTGGAGCCTCCGGTGAAGATGAACATTGATCCGTTCCTTTGGCAAGATGTTAGCAGCTGATGGGCTAAAGTAAAATGAGTTTGAGCATGTGTAGTTTGACTGTGAAGAAGTGGATATATTTGTTTCCTTTGGTCACATTAATTATTTGAACACACTAAAAGATGAGGGAGTTTTTAATTGTGCCTTTCTATGAGTTTCACACAAAAGGCCATTTCCCATACTACTACTACTACTACTACTACTACTACTACTACTACTACTACTACTACTACTACTACTACTAATAATAATAATAATAATAATAATAATAATAATAATAATAATAATAATAATAATAATAATAATAATAATAATAATAATAATAATAAACAGCACCATTACTACCACCTCACAATACTCATCAGAGCCAAGCCTTCTGTGGGCCTTGTGAAGCAGTGCAACAAAGAGGGTTATTAATATGGCCATCTTTTTCTTTTGCCAGATGTTTGCTGCTCCACAGAGCTGCTGATACTAGCATGTCTCCCAGGCCTATCTGTGAGAGTGCTTTGCTGTGAAGGAGTCCTTGGAATGAAGAGGTAATGGGAGTGGTGAGCTGAAAGACCAACCACATGGCTGATTTTCTTGGACACCTGCCCCATCATGATTTCAGTCTGAGGACCCCTCAGAACAGAGGAGCATCACAGATAAAGGGAGATGCCTCATTTTCCATTGCATGTGCTTCCACTGCAGTTGCTAGCACCACTTGCTTCCCCATCCCATATCCCTTGGTGAATGAAGCAGCAGAGATACCACCAGCATCATTCTCTTCCCTTCTGGTGTGATATGACATGCAGAAGGACAGCTAGATCTGCACACTAGCCCAGGTGCACACAAGTGATAAAGGGGCAGCAGTGGCTGTGACAGTGATGTCAGCATAGCACAGTTTTCTGTCTCAAGTAGTGGGAGAACTTCAACTGATACTCATGCATCTCATCAAGTATCATTACTATGAAAGCTTGCCCACACAGTGAACTAGATGCTGAAGTAACTCAGGTTTCTGTTAATACTTTGTTTTTGCTTTATTTTGATTTTATTTTTCCTACAATAGAGTAATATGACTACTGCTCTGCAGCTTAACAGACTTGTAAGACCTGGTTCACAAATGAAGCGACACATGTAATCTAGATGAAGCAGTTTGCTTTATTCCTCTTTTGTTGTTGTTGTTGTTCTTTCCCAGGAAGTTCTGATGCAGTCTAATCATTCTATAGCTCCATATTAAGAGCAGATATTAACCAAATGTCCACTAAAAGTCACCTTGTTCCTTGCTGCAGGTACTGGATGATGGTCATAGACACTGAGGAAATACAAAGCATTTATTTATTTATTTATTTATTATCCCACTCCCATTAGTGTCACGGCACTACTCTAGACAGGTTACAACATATATAATAGAAAACAAAAATGAAAATAGAAACAAACAGCAACAGTAACCCCCACACACACCAAAATATAAATTTTGGGATATAAATCAAATAAATAAATAAATAAATAAATAAATAAATAATAAAAAAAGATCCCACCAACTAATCATATAAACCCAGTGGACTGAGTGATGTGCAAATTTTAAAACATTAACACACACATATCTTCACAAGCATATATACATCCAAATGAAACTCTGCATTCTAAAGCAACAGACCATAACCAACCAGAATTGCACAGGATGGGCAGTTTATTTAGTTTCCCCACCAAATCCAGACAAGTGTAACAGCTGAGACAAAGCAACCAAATGGCTGAATAGAGGCTGGGTGTGTGGAACTGCATTTTTTAAAAAACAAAACAAACAAACAAAAAACCCCATGGAGATTAAGCAGGTAGGCAAAATATTTGTGGTACTAACAGATTTATGTCAATGTCAGCTTTTGTGAATCAAAATCAAATTTCTGTGTTGGAAGAAGTGGATTAGTCCTTAAAGTGCTACAGTATTTTGCCTTTCCCTCTATTTCTCCTTTTCTTCCACTTTAATTTCATCAACATTTTAATTTGAAATCTTACAAAATGATTAAGAAGGTGATCCACTGACTTCTTCCATTTAGATTACTTTTTTAAAAAAAAGGGGGGGGGAAGGAGTTCTCACAGAAACTTTCAGGCTCCACTTCCCATCATGTCCCCTCATTTCCCAACTTTCCATCCTGGTTTTGTTTCAAAGATAAACAATGATGTTATAGGTTATTAAATGGAAAAACAGGAGGAAAAACTCCCTCCCTCTTTGCTAACACAGATCTATGCAAATGACTTCTGCTGAAAGAATTTGCAGTTTATCCTGTACACTGTTTCACCTAAGTGCTTTTTGCTAGGCCAATTTATTTCTCTGTGGGATTCCAAAGAACTGTTGCAGGTCATATTTCCTCATTTCTTTAGGGCTCATTAGATAAAAAGCAACTGGACAGGGAAAAGAATTGATTATAGTCCCTATATTGCACACTTCTGCAATCCAATGAATTTCAGCCACCATCATTTAGACCCAATAAGACCAATCATAAATATACAACAGGAAAAGGTTTGCAGGTAGGGGTGATAAAAGTGCTTTTACAGCCCCCTGCTCTTGAAAATTATCTGTAATTTCAAATACAAGAAGAAAAGCTTTGCTGGATCATAGCAAAGTGCTATCTAGCTGCACAAGCTGTATTTGTGTAGTTCACCAAACCAGAAATCCCAGAATTATGTAGGTTGGAGCCATGACAGTGAGAATGGCATCAAAATATTATACCCCTTTTTTGTAAATACACACTATTCTATATGGTATTCCAGGGAATGTATCCAGCTTTACCCAGCTTAGAATCACGTTACTTCTACCCTTCATTGCTCTCTTTCTCTTTCTCGCTCTCTCCCCCCCCCCCACTGTCACCTACCCCCATTTCCCCCCCCCCCATAGGTCTTTTTCTTCCCTTCATCCCAATATTCACTCAATCCAGTGCTCAGCCCAGTGTCAACATTCATGGAAATGGAACTCCCTGTTCAGAAGTTTGGCAGACTCAACTTCACAGTTGCATCCATCCAATTATTGCAGTTACAGGTAAAACAACAGTCTTTTCCGCCTGGATGGCCTGCAATTTGTTTTGTTTTGTTTTACATAATAGCATACAATTATTGAAGCTGGTATTTCAAAATATTCAGTCCAATGCATCTCCTTGTGTGATAAACTTTAAGAGGAAGGGTTCACAGAAGCCTAGTGGCTATTTCGTTTGTAGGCAGAAGAAAAAGATCTCATCATTGCAGTTGATATGACAGGAGAGTCCACCCACTGCCATGGCTGGACACCACTAAAACTAGTGATTGATGGGCCTGCCCAATTGGGGCTCTGGGGAAGCCCATTTCAAGAGATAAATGATCCAGGAATTTATGCTGGGTAATCAGTAGCATCCATACAAATGCATGTATTTCTAGCTGTTACGGTTTCAGAGGGTGTTTTTTTTGATAAATCAGCCAACCGACCAGTAAGCAAGTTTTCTAAATATTTATTTCATACCATGTAGTTTGTAGCCAGAAGGAAACAATCTTTTCGCTGAAGTTTTTCTGGCACAACAGATGGCACAATAGAAGAATCCAACAAATGCCCATGTAGTAAAAGCTAATTACCATTAGCCCCACTGGGGCTATTGGGGAACTAACGTTGAAGTATAACCAACCCAAGTTATTTATGTTAGTAAGCTGGTAATCTGTACAAAATTTAATGTTTCTAGCTATTAGTGTTTTGAAAAATCTTTCAGGACAAAGAAACATGAAAATATGTATAAGACGCTCATCTGTAGGGTCCAGATGGTATCCTTCTGAGATTTCTCATAGAACACCTGTATGAAAATTATGATCTCTAACTAAGATTTGTATATAATCACCTCTGCTTCTCACTGTTACATAAAACATATGTAGGATAGAGCCATGCCATTTAAACTGATATCAGAATGCTGTAACTATATAGATAGATATGTTCTATGTTCCATTATATAATGGCCAGAATCCAGTTGCAAAAATTACACCTGTAGAAGGACGATGATGTCAACAGCAGAGGGAAAGTTTTGATAATCAAAGAGTTCCTGCTTTTGTCCCATGGCTTGTCCAACGCATAAGCAATCAGTCTGATTATTTGCGAGTAGAGATGGCAGCACAGATGCCACACATTCCCTTCCCCCTCCTTCTGCTGGCTAACCTACTGACTTGCTGGCATGCACCCTCCCCATCGTGTGATCTTCCAGTCCAGGCAGGAGCCCAGACTTCCCTTCTCTGTCTCTTCCAGCAGCTGGCCATTCAAAGGCAGTGCTGCAGGAATCTTTGCCCCACCTCCTCATCTGAGTGGCCAGTTGCTGGAGGAGGCAGAGAAGGGAAGTCCAGGCTTCTGCCAGGACTGGAAGATCGTGCAATGGAGAGGGAAGGAGCAGCATGTGCCAGCAGGTCAGTGGGTGAGCCAGTGGGGGGATGGAGGAGGGAACACGTGGCAGCTGTGCTGTTGCACAGATGACTTATAATGAAGGGGCATGAAGAACTGTGTGCTGTGGGAAACCCTGGACAGAAAGAGGGATTCTCCCCCAGCCAGTGATGTCATCGTCCTTCTGTGCACATAACTTATACAACAGGATTTTGAACAAAATGTACTTAACATAAACTAGATTATGACAGTGGATACTTTTGACATTTTTGTAGCATACCTGTAGCTTTTAATTCCTTCTCCAATTACAAAGAAACTTAAAAACTGTAACTATAATGGTGGCTAATGAAGGGGTACTTGAGACCACAAATGTGATGAATTACTTTTTTAAAATAAAATTTCAAAGGTCTGTTCCACATGCCTGTTGACTCTCCGAGAGAACTCTAAAAGGCTATTGAGACAAGATTTATTTGTTCAGAAGACAGAATAATAGAATCATAGAAAAGTGAAGTTGGAAGGGGCCTACAAGGCCATCAAGTCCAACCCCCTGCTCAATGCAGGAATACAATCAAATGTTTTTCATATGTGTGTCTATTTTAGGTTTAATAATGCTCTACAGATATTTAGAAGGAACAAATGTTGAGCTAACTGGCCTGTAATTTACAAATATTTTTAATTTAAAAAATTGCATTGCATTTGTCACTTTCCCTCAGTTGTAATAGAAGCTGGTCCTATGCAAATGACATATTTCCTTGTTAAAAGACCAGCATGGTCACATTCTTTAAGAACTTTCTGGAGAACACCACTTGGACTCAATGTTTGGCTTGTTTTCAGTTTGTCAACAAGATCTAGAAGTTATTCTTTTCTCACCAATGTTTGCCTCTGTTTATCAAATTCACTTCTTGGAAATGTCAGTCCAGGAACTAGCACCTATTTAACATCTTCTGCAATGAGCACAGATGAAAATAATCCATTTGGCTTCTCTGCAATTTCCTTATCCTTATGTGTGTCTGTGAAGGTGTCACATGCATTCAACTTTGCATATTTCCACTGTTTTCCCCCCCATCTATCCTACCACCCAGGCTTATAAACAATGGCTCTGTTTGCTGGAATGAAAAGGGTTGTGACTGTGTTTCCCGGTCATTTGTTTTCCACATTTGAACAGAAGCAGTTCCTCACTTCATAAACCATAAATAAGCAGGGAGGCAACACCACTTTGCCAGCACTTACATTAAGTGCTCTTCCTTGGAAGGGTTTAGCAATTCATTTCTGGAAAATAAATTTGATCAGTCACTTTCTTACACCAAGATTTAATCACGAACACACCCTCTGTGCACATGGATGCTGATGTGGCTTATCCTCGAGACCTGATGCCAATAACAGCAAGAGCACTTAAAAGGAGGACCATTCCCAAATGGTTTTTCAGAGGAAATTGTTTTTAATTTCAGATGCTGATACTTTCCATAGCCAAAATGTGAGCTCAGAATTCTGGGAAGAAGTGAAGATATTGCTTTAAATCTCAGAGAAGCAATTTTAATGCCATAGGTCAGGACAGGTCCTACCACTGGGCAGAATGAGGGGGTCATTTTGAAAGCCAGATACTGAGAAGCATGGAATAGGAGGAGTGGAAGTGTCAAGTGACCTGCCCTGTGCCCCTTAAGTTGCCTTTTTTTGAACCAGAGATTACTGTCTTCCTGTCAGTGCCGAAGTAAGGTTCAATTGCTGTCCTGCTCAGCTTTGTACACGGAAGTAGGGGAGGGGGAGGTGCCATCTTGCCTTTTTCACCACTCAGCAAACTAGCCCACCAATTGTCTGGGAACACAAAGTTAGCAAGGGAAGGCAGTGGGGTGCAACAGAGTTAAGTAAAGGTTTGCTTGAGGTGACCCATGCCAAGACCCTGCTAGTTTACATTAAGAAGTGTGTTGGTAAATGTGTGGGGCTCCTTAAAGTAGGGCTGTTCTCTTCTCCCACACCAGTTTCCCCCAATTGTTTCATTGGGAAGGAACTTTCCTATGCCAGCTCCAGACTGGAGTGGGCAATGTACCTGGTCCTCAGACTTCTTTGGAATGGGGAGATATCTGGGATCTAATATATCTATGAATACCCTGTTACAGGGTATGTTTCTATTGCTGGCAGAAACATTACCCACTGCTGGTCTATATTCATAATGCTGTCTGCAGGTATAACAGGGGCTGCTAGAACATTTATACACATCCACCACAAGCAGAGCTTTTGCCCACTTGTAGAGGTGCATTTCTACTCCATCTTAACCCCTCTACTGGCCAAGTGAATCTGGATACCTCTGTTTGCTTCTCCTTAGATTGCATCTCAGCAATTAAGTTTTTCTCCAAATGATAAAGCATTGAGATGAAAACACCACGGGGACCATCTTGAGGCAGAATGATGGGCTATAAAATAAGCAAATATAATATAAATAGAAAAATAAACCATGCCTTTAGTTAAATACACTTTCTTCTGGCCCAGCCATCAAAAGCCAGAAAGTAGAGTAAAACATTTGACCATGTATCCTTTTATAAGGGTAGGGTGATTTTATAACCACAGCCCATACAGCTATACATTACTATTCAGACAGAATTTGGGAAGTTACTTTTTAGATGAATTCATAACTGAGCTGCAACCAAATGATGCTCTGGGACCCAAAGCAACTGAGTTATAGATGACTTCAGCATGTCTTTATATTTATTTGTCCTAGAACTAATTTTCCATGATGCACCACCAGGTCTGCTAACTCTCTTAAGCTGACAGGTAACGTTACCTTTCTATGTTCTGTGCTTGCTGAGGTCTTTTGGAAGTTGTTGTAAAAATAATAACAATAATAACTCTGTTCAAATGCTCTCAGAGAAGCATCAGAGTCAGCTTCTTGTGGCCAGACATTTTGATTCTTCTGTCTCTGCCCATATCTTTCCCAGTTTAATCAGAAAGGGCATGCATCCACTTGAACATTGCACACATTAGCTTGAAGGAGAGCAGAACTTCTGCCCCCCTGGAAGTCTTCTTTCACCAGGGTCTCTGGCCTCTCATCTCCCCAATGTTGCAGAAAGTTCCATTTTCTTTTGAGACCATCTTCAGACCGGCACATGGAAAAGATACTCCTCCCTGCCCTGCCCTTAAAATCCTTGGATCCCGACTGGGGAACTGAAAAGCAACTCCTTTCAAGCTCTGTTTCAGAAGTTCTCCAGGAAGAAAAGAGAAAGGGAAAACAGGGCCAGCAAATGAGAGGAGAGGACATTTGAGTGATGCCAGTGCGCATAGTTGCTGTTTTATGCTCAGTTCATAATGCCTTGGCAGGACTAGTCTGTAGCTATCATCCCAGTGCTTTTACTTCTTCCCACCAGCTATGACAGGCTATGACAACTATTTACCACAGAATGTGGGTGTGCATGGCTTCATTGTTAAAATAACTCAAAGTGAGTAATCTGGTTAAGAAAACATTCTTTACATTCACACGGGTGCAGAATTAAGGTTCATTTCAACTGAACACTTAGAATAGTTTTCATAACCTAAAAAGCCCTTTTAAAACAATCTCATGATGCTTGAAATTGAAACTGGCTTCTCCTGTGAACTTGGTGTCCGTTGGACGACTTCTTGCTTCATTGTTTTTGAACAGGTGGACTGAAACTGCTTGACTCTGCAAGCTTTCAAAAGGTTCTAAAACCTTTGCTTTACAACAGCTGTGGATTCAACGGCATGCTCCAGAGCTCATTTCACTGAGCAGCATAGAAGAACATGGGTTAATCTGGATATTCAGATACTCAGAGAGCTATCTGCAAGTTAATCTGTTAACACATTTGCTAACTCTGATTTTATTTAAACTCATTTTGCAATATATATATTTTAATTATTCTTAAACATTTATACACACAGATATAATCCCATTTTGGGGATGTGTATTCCTTGTACACGTGGTAGGGCCCTCAAGGTAACTTAAAAAGGAACATATAGAACACAATATTAAAAAAAAAAAGCAAGAAGAAAAGCAGCAAGTATAGCATAAAGCCACAGAATACCCCTGGTTTGGAAAAGTTGCATTTTTGGACTATAATCCCCAGAATCCTCCAGGCAGTGCAACCACTGGCATGCACCATACATAATGTATAAAAATCAGGGAAATTCATCCAAAATGTACTTCAAAAGCCTTTTTAAAATGAGGTATTTTTGCTCATGCTGTTCAAAAGCAATGTTAAGAACAGCATATTTGAAGTGAGCTGCTAAAGCTGAGGAGACTGTTACTCCTTAAAAGCTACTTGTCTGGCTTCAGAAATTGATGATCAAAAGGAGAATCATCTGGAGAAATCTGAACAGAATTCCAGAGTATTGTTGGGTTCCGTTATTTGGTTTTTACACATCCATATGCACGCAGAGAGAAAATATTGTGTCATACAAAGATAGATACTCTCATGCTTGCTCATAATCAGTTAAAACAAATACTTGATCAAGCTATATCTAGAACACTCTCGCCAGTTCTGGAAACTGTATCCTCTGATGACTTTTTAAAGGAGGTGAGCAAATTTATATATGAGAGTGGTCTTTAAATAGCTAGGGATTATGGCTCAGATGATGGAGCACACATATTCTCTCTTAGGCCAAAAAGCAGGATGCGGACATAGTAAATCTGCAGGGGAACAGATTTTGACTTGTGGGAAACTTCTGCTTAAAGGCTGTAGCTGCATTCTGTTCCAGTGACGTGCATACACTCCTGGCAGGAAGCGGCAGCTGCCAGCAGGCGGGGTAGCCCCCTATTCTGCCCTTTCGCTTAGAGGTAGAGCATAAGATCAAAGGGTTATTTTAGCCAATACTAGTTACGATTAGGTAACTAGTATCCTATCTGTTTCTCTCATAACATACTATGTAATCATGCTAAGTAAATAAAAGAGCTCTCAGGGCGTTGCCAGTAGGCTCCGCTGGCTCGGATATCTGCTGTCGACTCCTTCGTTCTCTCTCTAAGGCAATTAGCCTTCCTTTGTTCCGTGATCACCCACAATTGGCGCCTGAACAGGGACATCGTCTGAGGCAATCAAAGCAGCTCACCTCGCCCGGCAAGGGCTATAGCCTCGCATCCTCTTTTGGGTCCCAGTGAGTATTAGTTCAAGATGGGAAACACTCTCACAGCACTTCAAAATCAACGTAAGAAAGACCTGATTTACTTGCTCCATAAAGAAGGCCACCATGGTGTATCTGCCTCAGTAGAGGATTTAATGACACAAATAGGTACTTATTGTCCTTGGTATCCGGAAGAGGGCAGCTTTAAGCTTTCAGATTGAGATAAAATTGGGAATAAACTGCACAAAGACCCTGTTGCTCCAGTGAAAGTCCTCCATACATGGTATCTTTGCCGGGACGTGATTTCAAAGATCTTGAACCCCTTGTTAGCCCAGTCTTTAGCTAACCTTTCAACAGCCCCTCAGATTTTGCCACCCTCTAAGCCACCAGATCTCCATGAAAATAGAAACAATCCTCCTTCCTATGCAGCTCCTGCCGCTCTTCCAACAGCCCCTTCTCCTCTTTCTTCTCCCCCTCCTCCCCTTCTCCCCCTCCTCGTTCAGCAGTGCAGCAGATGTTGTCTGATGTTATGGCCCAAGGAAGCCCGGAGGATGTTGCTGCTGCCCTCCCCCTTATGTCTGTTTGTCCTGTGGTTCGTAACAATCAGGGACACCGTGTTCATGAAAGTCTTCCCCTTGCCATGTTTAAAGAGTTGAAAAAAAATGTAGTTGAAAACGGTCTCCATAGCAGTTTTACTCTTGGGCTGGTTGATGGGTTATGAGGAAATGGAAATCTTATTCCAGCTGACTGGAAAGTCTTGGTTAAAGCAATGCTCACTCCTGCGCAATACGTATTATTTATGCAGGAATGGAGAGACGCCACTGCCATTCTGGCCATGGATAATTTACAAAACAATATTGCTGTGTCTGCAGATATGCTAAATGGAGATGGACTCTTTGTCACCATGGCACAGCAGATTACCATCCCTAACAGGAGATTGGCACAAGTGGGTGACATTGTTAGAGCAGCCTGGTTAAAAATCCCAGACAAAGGTACCCCTTTAGGGTCTTTTGCCAATTTGCATCAGGGTCCTACAGAGGACTATATGTCTTTCATTAACAAATTGCAAAGAGTGATTGAACGGCAGGTGGAGAATACTGAGGCTGCTGATATTTTGATGAAACAGCTGGCATTTGAAAATGCTAACATGGATTGTAAAACGGCCCTTCAGGCTATTTACAATAAACCAGAGACTGACATTGCTGCCATGCTAAAATTATGTCAGAATATTGGGACAGAAACTCACAAGACACAGCTTATGGCCACAGCCATGGCTACCTCCTTGAACCCTGCCTGAGATCATAAATGTTTTTCCTGTGGCAAGGAAGGGCACTTCAGACGGGAATGCAGATCAACCCCCCAAAATAATAAACGCCCTTCTAAAAAAATTCCCCGGTGTCAGAAAGATTATCACCGGGCCAATCAATGCCGGTCTGTTCCAACACCGGGAAACTCCAAGTCAGGTGGACCTCCAGCCCCGGGTTAAGTGGGGGGAACTCAATGAATACTACCCCAGTTCAAGAAATCTGACCTGCTACTGTTAAAAGTGCCGGTCATGATCTGATCACAGCCGAAGAGGTTGACTATCAATTCCCTCTCGCTGTCTACAAAGTCAAAACAGTACATCATGGACCAATACCCAAAGACACTGTGGGTCTCATTCTCCCCTGCTCTAGCTCTGCACGGGGTTTATTTGTTATACCAGGCATCATTGATGGGGATTATGAAGGACCTCTAATTATTCAAACCTGGTCTAATATACCGCAAGTCCTTCCTGCGGGTGAGTCTATCACTCAATTGTTGTTGTTTCCATTAACACAGATAGGTCCTTCTACCAAACCTCATAGTGGGGTTTTTGGTTCTACTCGAGTTGCTGCCTTAACTACCATCAAGCACTCGCAGCCCCGACTCCCTCTTAAAATGGAATCGCTTGTTCTTAATGGCCTGATTGATACAGGAGCTGACGTTACCGTCATTGCAAAGAAAGACTGGCCAGAAAGCTATCCCACCCAGCCAGTGCACGACATTTGGAGAGTTGGAGGCTATGAGCAAGCCCAGAAAAGCCTTCAGCCCATTGTTCTGGAAAGTCTAGGTGACTCTCCTAGACAAATCACAATCACTCCTTACATTCTGCCTATTCCCTTTTCCATCTGGGGTCGGGATCTTTTGAAAAAGGTTGATGCAAAATTGCAGACAAATTTATAATACAGGCCTCTACGCAATCTGACACAGCCTTGCCATTAACGTGGCTCCCTGGACCACCTGTCTGGGTTGATCAATGGCCATTGTCTAAAGAAAAGCTCCACGCAGTGGAGGCCTTAGTTAAGGAGCAATTAGATCAAGGACATATAGAGTATTCCACCAGTCCGTGGAATACTCCCATTTTCACCATCAAAAAGAAATCTGGGAAGTGGTGTTTGCTACACGACCATCGGGAAGTTAACAAGCGCATTCAACCTATGGGCCGTTTACAATGCGGCTTGCCTAATCCAAATCTGATACCCCAACACTATGAGTTAATGATAGTAGATCTCAAGGACTGTTTCTTCACTATTCCTTTAGCACCAGAAGACAGGGAAAAATTTGCCTTTACAGTCCCTGTGTACAACAATTCCCAACCTACTCAAAGATATCAGTGCAAAGTCTTGCCTCAGGGAATGTTCAATTCCTTGACTTTATGTCAACATTTTGTGGATCTAGCCCTACAGCAATTTCGCTTGGAACATCCTGAATTGCTTGCATATCGTTACATGGACGACATTTTGGTGGCTGGGCAATCCCTCCCCACTACTGTCTATGATTCTCTAGCTAACTGCTTAGAGAAAAAAGGCCTTCACATAGCTCCAGAAAAGATACAAACCACACCTCTGTTTCTTTATCTAGGGCACAAACTGTTGCAAGCTACATCTTCTCCGTTCTTACCAGAACTAAAAACTCCATCTCAATTTACATTAGTGCAGTTACAACAGTTCCTCGGGCACTTAAATTGGGCTCGTCCATTTTTGTGCTTTCCTACTCATGAATTGCAGCCTTTGTTTAACGCACTCCGGGGACATCAGTCTCCTGCTGACTCCATACCCATCACCAAGGCTATGAAACATGCCATACATCAAATTAATGCAGCCTTGCTATGCACCATGGTCGACCACATTCCTTCTTTTGGTCCCTTGCAGCTGGTTATCTTGAACACTCCCCAACTGCCTACTGGGTTGTTGTGTAGCCCGAAGTCTGACAAGGCCATTTCTGTAGCAGAATGGCTTTATTTATCTAACACTCCTCCCCGAAATGTTTACTTCACTCTAAATGCGATTACAGACCTCATAATCAAAGGACGCCATCGTGCCAAACAACTCACAGGTTGGGATCTTCTGTGTTGTTACTTACCTATTTCCAAAGCTGACCATGATCATTTAATGTCTACATCACTAACTTATCAAATTGCTTTTGCAGACTATATTGGCGACATACGTTTTAATCCACCTAAAGACCCTTGCTTAACATTCATTCAGCAAGTACCCCTTCGCTTTTCCTCTCCTTTCACTGCTACTCCTCTGCCTGATGCACTAACTGTTTTTACCGATGGTGCGCCTACCAGAGGCATGATTACCTTTCAGCAACCTCACGGAACCTGGAAAACCTGTTTTACTTCTATTCAGAGCTCTGCTCAGCATGCAGAACTTGCTGCTGTCATCCTTGCCTTTCAAATGTTTCAAGATCAAGCTTTAAATCTCATTGTAGACACTCAATATGTATTTAACCTTCTCACTCTTCTGTCACATGCCTATCTTTCTCCTGCTCTTGACTTTTCCTTACTTTCCCTGTTTTTGACTTTAAAAAACCTCCTTGCTACCAGATCACAACCTTTTTTTGCAGCTCACATCCGATCTCATACTGGATTTCAAGATGCTATCTCGGAGGGAAATCATCGTGCAGACTCTGCTCTTCGTTCCTTGTGTCCCCTCTTTTCCAATCCTATTGACAGCCATTCCTTTTTTTCATCAGAGTGCTAAACAACTCCATAAGCAATTTTCTATTCCGCTTTCTCAAGCTCGAGACATCATCTCCTCCTGCTCTTCCTGTTCCATGTCTCCTATTTCCTTTCCTTTTGATGCTGTTAACCCACGAGGAACAGATGCCAATCAGCTTTGGCAAATGGATGTCACTCATGTTCCTATCCTTGCTCCTCTTTCTTATGTTCATCTAACTATTGATACGTATTCAGGATACATCTGGGCTACCCCTCTTCATGGCGAGACCTCTCGCCATGTCATACAACATTGTTTACGTACATTTGCAATTATGGGCCGGCGTCAAGCCTTAAAAATAGACAATGGCCCTTCCTATACTTCTCACGCCTTTACCACTTTCTGTAATGAATGGGACATTCGACTTTCCCATGGTATTCCTTATAACTGCACAGGACAGGCTATTGTAGAATGAGCACACCGCTCTTTTAAATTTCTCCTTTCAAAACAAACAAAAAACAGAGGGATTAAGCCCCAAGATGTTCCAGATGTAGTATCAATAGCATTATTCACATTAAATCCTTTAACTGTATCTGCAGGTCAGCATAAGTTGTTGTCAGTAGAGAAACACTTTCGTAAAGAAATCCCCATGGAACGGCCGCTGGTGACTTATAAGCAACCTCCTGACCCTCAATAGGAGGGTCCAGCCCCTTTACTGACATGGGGTTGCGTCTATGCTGCTGTGCTTACTCCCACAGGTCCCTTGTGGATGCCGGCTCGGTGTGTGAGGCCATATCGTGGGAAGAATGAGTTGGCATCGCAACCTGCAGAACCCAATTCCGGAATTCAACCCAGCGATGGCCCTGGAGCAGGACCAGATGACTGTGCATCGCCGGAAGCGCCTGGCCCGACCTGAAGGCACTCAGCCCAAAGTTACTTGGGGGATGATAAAGACGCTGAGTGCTGATGCAAAAAGAACTCTAAATCAGCAGCAGATCCCAGAAACTCCTGAAACTTTTCTAGCAGCCATCATCTCGCAGCTGAATGCCAACTCCATGATGCTGTTGTGTTGTGTTCTCATTCTTGGAATTATGCTCCTCATACTCCTTATAAGTTCCCGTTGCTTTATTCAATGTATACCAACCTTCTTTTCCATGATAACTACCTGTCTCAAAGCTTCGCCCTCAGGCCTTCGCCGAAAAGATTTATATGTAGTTCGCAAATATATAAAAGAATATGTGCCTTTGCTTAACAAACAAACAAAACAAAAAAAAGGGGGGGGGAATGTGGGAAACTTCTGTACCACTCGACTTAGTGAAAGTCACTACTCTGGGTGGTTTACACAAGAGATGTAAAAATATAAAACATTAATCCCACCAACCCATAAAGCCCTTTGTTGTTGTTGTTTAGTCCTTAAGTTATGTCCGACTCTTCGTGTCCCCATGGACCAGAGCACGCGAGGCCCTCCTGTCTTCCACTGCCTCCCGGAGTTGGGTCAAATTCATGTTGGTCGCTTCGATGACACTGTCCAACCATCTCGTCCTCTGTCATCCCCTTCTCCTCTTGCTTTCACACTTTCCCAACATCAGGGTCTTTTCCAGGGAGTCTTCTCTTCTCATGAGATGGCCAAAATATTGGAGCCTCAGCTTCAGGATCTGTCCTTCCAGTGAACACTCAAGGTTGATTTCCTTCAGAATAGATAGGTTTGTTCTCCTTGCATTCCAGGGGACTCTCAAGAGTCTCCCCCAGCACCACAGTTCAAAAGCATAAATTCTTCAGCGGTCAGCCATCTTTATGGTCCAGCTCTCACTTCCATACATCGCTACTGGAAAAACCATAGCTTGGACTATGCGGACCTTTGTCGGCAAGTTGATGTCTGTGCTTTTTAAGATGCTGTCTAGGTTTCTCATCGCTTTCCTCCCAAGAAGCAGGCGTCTTTGAATTTCGTGGCTGCTGTCACCATCTGCAGTGATCATGGAGCCCAAGAAAGTAAAATCTGTCACTGCCTCCATATCTTCCCCTTCTATTTGCCAGGAGGTGATGGGACCAGTGGCCATGATCTTCGTTTTTTTGATGTTGAGCTTCAGACCATTTTTTGCGCTCTCCTCTTTCACCCTCATTAAGAGGTTCTTTAATTCCTCCTCACTTTCTGCCATCAGAGCAGTATCATCTGCATATCTGAGGTTGTTGATATTTCTTCCAGCAATCTTAATTCCGGCTTGGGATTCATCCAGTCCAGCCTTTCGCATGATGTATTCTGTATATAAATTAAATAAGCAGGGCGACAATATACAGGCTTGTCGTATTCCTTTCCCAATTTTGAACCAATCAGTTGTTCCATATCCAGTTCTAACTGTTGCTTCCTGTCCCACGTACAGATTTCTCAGGAGATGGATAAGGTGGTCAGGCACTCCCATTTCTTTAAGAACTTGCCATAGTTTGCTGTGGTCCACACAGTCAAAGGCTTTTGCGTAGTCAATGAAGCAGAAGTAGATGTTTTTCTGGAACTCTCTGGCTTTCTCCATGATCCAGCGCATGTTAGCGATTTGGTCTCTAGTTCCTCTGCCCCTTCGAAATCCAGCTTGTACTTCTGGGAGTTCTCGGTCCACATACTGCTGAAGCCTACCTTGTAGGATTTTGAGCATAACCTTGCTAGCGTGTGAAATGAGTGCAATTGTACGGTAGTTGGAGCATTCTTTGGCACTGCCCTTCTTTGGGATTGGGATGTAGACTGATCTTTTCCAATCCTCTGGCCACTGCTGAGTTTTCCAAACTTGCTGGCATATTGAATGTAGCACCTTAACAGCGTCATCTTTTAAGATTTTAAATAGTTCAACTGGAATGCCATCACCTCCACTGGCCTTGTTGTTTGCCATGCTTTCTAAGGCCCACTTGACTTCACTCTCCAGGATGTCTGGCTCAGGGTCAGCAACCACACTATCTGGGTTGTCCGGGACATCTAGATCTTTCTGGTATAATTCCTCTGTGTATTCTTGCCACCTCTTCTTGATGTCTTCTGCTTCTGTGAGGTCCCTACCATTTTTGTCCTTTATCATGTCCATCATTGCACAAAATGTTCCTTTAATATCTCCAAATTTCTTGAACAGATCTCTGGTTTTTCCCTTTCTATTATTTTCCTCTTTTTCTTTGCACTGTTCATTTAAGAAGGCCCTCTTGTCTCTCCTTGCTATTCTTTGGAAGTCTACATTCAATTTTCTGTAACTTGCCCTCTCTCCCTTGCATTTTGTTTCCCTTCTCTTCTCTGCTATTTGTAAGGCCTCGTTGGACAGCCACTTTGCTTTCTTGCATTTCCTTTTCTTTGGGATGGTTTTTGTTGCTGCCTCCTGTACAATGTTACGAGCCTCCATCCATAGTTCTTCAGGCACTCTGTCCACCAAATCTAGTTCCTTAAATCTGTTCTTCACTTCCACTGTGTATTCATAAGGGATTTGGTTTAGATTATACCTGACTAGCCCAGTGGTTTTTCCTACTTTCTTCAGTTTAAGCTTGAGTTTTGCTATAAGAAGCTGATGATCAGAGCCACAATCAGCTCCAGGTCTTGTTTTTGTTGACTGTATTGAGCTTCACCATCTTTGGCTGCAGAGAACATAATCAATCTGATTTCGGTATTGCCCATCTGGTGATGTCCATGTGTAGAGTCGCCTCTTGTGTTGTTGGAAAAGAGTCTTTGTGATGACCAGCTTGTTCTCTTGACAAAACTCTATTAGCCTTTGACCTGCTTCGTTTTGAACTCCAAGGCCAAACTTACCTGTTGTTCCTTTTATCTCTTGACTCCCTACTTTAGCATTCCAGTCCCCTATAATAACAAGAACATCTTTCTTTGGTGTCAGTTCTAGAAGGTGTTGTAAGTCTTCATAGAATTGGTCAATTTCAGCCTCATCAGCATCAGTGGTTGGTGCATAAACTTGGATTACTGTGATGTTGAGAGGTCTGCCTTGGATTCGTATTGAAATCATTCTATCATTTTTGAGATTGTATCCCAGTACAGCTTTTCCCACTCTTTTGTTGACTATGAGGGCTACTCCATTTCTTCTATGGGATTCTTGCTAACAATAGTAGATATGATAATCGTCTGAATTGAATTCGCCCATTCCCGTCCATTTTAGTTCACTGACGCCCTGGATGTCAATGTTTATTCTTGCCATCTCCTGTTTGACCACATCCAACTTACCAAGGTTCATAGATCTTACATTCCAGGTTCCTATGCAGTATTTTTCTTTGCAGCATCGGACTTTCCTTTCACTTCCAGGTGCGTCCGCAGCTGAGCGTCCTTTCGGCTTTGACCCATCCACTTCATTAGCTCTGGAGCTACTTGTACTTGTCCTCCGCTCTTCCTCAGTAGCATGTCGGACACCTTCTGACCCGAGGGGCTCATCTTCCAGCATCATATCTTTTAGCCTTTTGTTTCTGTCCATGGAGTTTTCTTGGCAAAGATACTGGAGTGGCTTGCCAGTTTCTGCTCCAGGTGGATCGTGTTTAGTCAGAACTCTCCACTATGACCTGTCCGTCTTGGGTGTCCCTGCACGGCATAACCCATAGCTTCTCTGAATTACTCAAGCCCCTTTGCCACGACAAGGCAGCATTCCATGAAGGGGCATAAAGCCCTACCTCACAGCAAATAGAGACAAATTCTAAGTATAGAAAAAAACCTGGCGAATACTACAGCAACATGTGATGTAACACATGAATAACGGGTTGTGATTAACCCTCAGAGGAGTATGTTGTTTAAGGCTTTGGCAGATATATTTTAGGGTTAGGGATGACAAGAGAAAAATGTCTTCACCTGAAGTGAAAAGAGTGAAAGAGAGGGGGTAAAAATCTGAGTGAATCCTAAAATGAATGAATGAATGAATGAATGAATGAATGAATGAATGAATGAATGAATGAATGAATGAATGAATGAATTAATTAATTAATTAATTAATTAATTAATCTGTGTATTCCACCTGCTTTACTTCCCAAGGTGAGGCATCCACAGAAGGTGGACCTATAATTATGAACTCAAGTTCAGGCTGGGGAAGATTCAAGAAGATCGTATGAAAGGCCTTTAAATATACGGAACATAACTTTTAACTGTGCTCAGCTATGACTAGCCATACTCTTTCAAGCTTAGCAATTGATTTTTGGCCAGTTCTTCTCAGCAGCTCAACAGCTGTATCTTTGGAGAACCCCCTGAAAAGGCTTCAAAGGTTGCCCAGTGCTGAAGGAATTATGTTAATGTCTCAAGTGATTATGAGGGTGGAGAAAACTGAGAACAGATGATCTCTGGAAGATGTCACACCAGCATCAATTGACAGAAAGTGCTTCATGACACATGGCTGTGCAATGACAAAACTAAATTAGTTACCACTTTATTACTGAAAACCTGTTTCTTCAAGGCAGGGCTGGAGAATATGCATCTTCCCAGACACTGTTGGACCTCTAGTCCCACAATCCCTTACTATTGGCTGCACTTACTAGGAATTCTAGGAGTGGTGGTTCAAAAACCTTAGGAACACAGTGTTCTCAGGGCCTGCTTTATGTCCTCCTGTGTAACTTCATCCAGAATTCTTGCACCCCACTCCCAGTTAAAAGTGCTACTTACCAACAGTACTTCCATTTTGGCAGGAATAACCTTCAGTTCATTGGCCCTGTTATCCATGTGCTTAAGGATCCAGATTCCAATTCAGCTGTTTCACTGCATGCCTGAAGGAGAAGAAAAAGGTGAGTCAGAGATGCTATCATTACTGTTGGCACTTACATTCTGAAGTTCTCTGGATGACCTCGGCAATATCATGTAGACATTAAATATCAACAGAAGCAAGATGGATCCTTGTGAGCATAGCAACAACTGACTGATGCACTATACCCTCCTAACTCCAGGCCAGATACTCAGTCCAGAAGGCCATATTGATTAATGATATTGACTACCACTGAGAGGTCCAGAAGAATGAGTAGCATCTCAGTTTGGTTTTCTCCTGCCTGTTCTTCTCCAAGGATATCCTTGGAGCGGCAGGCAAAGTGCAGCCTTACAACCAGGACAAACAGGTCAGTTTTGGTATTTCTGAAAGAGGAGAAGGTCAAACTGAAATGAATTTTGGATTCAGCAAAGTAGATTAACCAATGATTAGCTAACAAACTGTCACATAATGTGCCTGGTATAAAGAGGACATAAACAGCTTCCCTATGAACGGCAAGCCTCCGAACACCAAATATATATTGCAAATGGCTTAAGCAGCATAGACTTTTTGTCACAGGAATTTTCATGCCATGGAAAGATTATTTGGATAAAAGGTTTTGATGGTCTCTTTCTAAAAGACTAGGGATTTGTTCATTAAAGGAGTCCATAAGTGTTCTGTACAGTTTTCCATAATTTGTTGTAAAAACACAATTTCTGCATATTGTGCTCAGTTTAACAGAGAAGAATACCCAGCTGTTGATTGATCTCTATGGAATTTACTGAATAATCTGGTTGATAATATCTGAAATTTATCAGGTGGCCCCACCTTGTTAAAAATGTGAGTATTGGACATGTTAATGAGAAGGTGGTATAGAGAGGATCTCTCTATCCCTTTTTTTTTTTACACAGAACAACTAGTCACACCAGCTGAACTTGTTACCTCAGGCTGATTTGAATGCTTGATGAATCATCTTTCTAGGAAGAAAGGAAGAGACTTGTGTTCAACCTTTTGTCCTCTTAGGAGATCCCCAGTTGACAAATTGATTGCTGGTGCTTTCCCCCCTCCCAAGTATCATTCTTTCATCTTCTTTTGCCTTTATTTTACTGCTCATTTGAGGAATAATCCTTGCATAAAGTTTGGTAGCTGTATGTGTCATGAGTGATTTGGAATACATAAAGGGAAGATGATATTAATCTCTGAGTGTGAACCACCCTACAAGAGAGGGAGTCCCTTGAGAAATTCCACAGGAGCTGGAATTATTTCCAGTAAAAGCGGGCTCAATTTCTTCATGTTGGGGCTGGGAAACTACCTTTACAGACAAATTCATTTCTGGTTGATACCATGTTAAGGAAGTTGTCACTAACTACTGTGATTCCATCGTTGTTACTTGTTACCGTGTTTGTTTGTTTAAAAAAATAGTGCATCACATTGTTTGTTGTATTATTCATTACATTTCCATTACTTTTTTTAACCTGGGCATCCACTTTCAGGCCTGAAGCCAGAAGTAAACCCAGACTGCAGAACTGACTCATCAGAGGGGCAACAACCTCATCCAACACAGGCTGAAATCCCTATACTCACACCTTTGTAAATGGGGAAAAGAACTATGGCTTATTTGCAACTGACTACTTTCAGGCAGTACTTCATCAACTAAAACTGTGTAGTTACTCAAATTAAGTTACTCCTTTTGGAATTATTAGAACCTTCATATGCTGCCTGGGAGGGACCTTTCTGGACTAGATTGATTGACAGTCATCCCAGCTCAGAAAGGTTCCTCCCAGCTGCAACCTCTTAAAGGCAGCGTATGAAGGTTGAAATAATCTCAACAACTGTGCAGGAGGCTCATACCAACACTGTTTTCAGTATGATGTGAATCCAACCATCACCAGTTCTTATTCTCTTTCTCTTTGTCTAACCTATTTTTTTGGTCTTTGATGTCGTCCTTCGTCAGCATATAATCATTTGGATGGTGTTTACTATGATTGGAACAGAAGCCAACTTAAAGTTTCCATTGCATGCTTCATACGTTATTGATCATTCATGTATGCAGCTGAGCTTTTGACAACAGCTTTTATCTCTTTCAATCTAGAGTCTCATTGCAACAGGAATTAATGGCAAAACACAGACGTAGGCTATCTAAGCGTACGTCTGGGTCTTTTCCTAGGCATTTGATGCAAATGAAATTGAGCACCATAATATTTACTATGCAAGGTTTCTGGTATGCAAAGTGGCTTTTAAAAAAAAACACCTCAGCATTCTGAGATTTGTTTCTAGCTCAGTTCTTTGTTAAGTGAGCAGCACCTCAAGTGCCAACAAATGGCAAGGAGAACAGCAATTGATGTCATGCAAGTACATAGTTCAACCATGACAGGCTGCCAAGATCTGTCAGGTTGTCAACCAGAGCTTGGAAAAGTTATGTTCTGGATCACAGTCCCAGGCTTTTCCAGCTTGCATGGTTGAACTACAATCCCTGAGATTCTAGTTCTCCAAACAACATTTTAAAAACATTATTAGCTTTATGAGGTGAATGTCACACTCCCTCACATATGTTGCTCCTGCCTTCTGGTGCCTACATCCACCCAATCCAAAGTTTTATCAAGGCCAAGAAGAAAGAGTGCCTGTCCACCAATTCTAGGCCTGACTGTGGAGTCCCAAATGGATTCTGTGCTCAGCCTTTGCAGAGAGAAAGCACACAAAGTTTAGCATTTTCTGAGGTTCTCCTACATCCACTGTAGGGCTCATCACAGATGCCTTTGGCCTCTGGTGTTTTGGTAGCTCGTGGAACATGGCAAACCACCAAATCATTCCACTTCCCCAAGGATTGTCTGCTCAGATGCCTTTCCAGGATCTGAGGGTGAAGGCAATCCAGTCACTTGCTAAATGATCCTTTTCATTCAGAAATGCCAAGAGCCAAACGTAGAACTTCCTACATACAGAAAGTCGTGGTCCAACACTGAGCTCTGGTACCTTTTCCAGAGAAGAACACCCATTGAGTTAAACAGACTGCATATATATGTGGACTGCAAACAGGCCTTCTCAGACCTCAGATGAGGTCAGGGCTGTTTCACATAGTGAGGCCTCTAAATTTAGGAAGGGTATAAAAATATTTTAAAGTAAAGAATGGCATGTAATTTTTGTTTTATTTCAAAGAATGCAGTATGATTCTATATAGCTTTAAGCTTTAAACTCAGAGGAGTCCCCACCTCCATGAGGCAAAGCCTGGGCCAAATTACCCTGTTGCCCCCCATTGTAGTGACTGTCTGCCAGCTAAAGTTCCTTGTATTGAGGGGTGAACTGGCCTCATCATAGTTCCTTATTTGCTCACCAAGTTTCAGATTCAGACCAAAGTTTTCCACTACTATGAAAGTTGAAGTAATCACAGATCTAAGGTTACAATAATACAAAGAAGTCCAAGAGCTTTTAAACCAATTTCTTCATTCCTTTCATTAAGTTCTTTAAAGGTAAAAGACTTTCCCAGAAGTGGGGAGGCCTAGTGCCTACCACATGCTTTCCGACCCAGGTCAGAATTATCTTTGGAAACAGTGCGATGTGATCATGCAAAATTGTTCCCTTTATGTTTAACGATGTCAAAGACAACAAAGAAGAAAATGGCAAAATCTCTCCCAATTGTCATATTACTCTATGTTGGCAGGGAAACACATCTTGTAACCATGCAGGCCATGCTGGGCGGATTTAAGAAATGCTCATCATTTTAAATTTTAAAAGGTGTGCAGAGTTGTTGGATCACATTCAAGGGTCATGATACTCTTGCTCCAGAATTATAAAACACGATGGATAATCCTGCAGACATGCTAGGAAACATAGACATCAACATGCATAATCATAGAATCATAGAATAATTGAGTTGGAAGGGGCCTATAAGGTCATCGATTCCAAACCCATGCTCAATGCAAGAATTCAATCCGCAGATCTGACGGATTGTTGTCCAATTTTCTCTTGAATGCCTCCTGAGTTGGAGCACTCACCAACTCCCAAGGTAATTGCTTCCATTGTCGTACTGCTCTAACAGTTAAGAAGTTTTTCCTGATATTCAGCCTCAATCTGGCTTCCTGTAGCTTGAGCCCATTATTACATGTCCTGCACTCTGGGATGATTGAGAACAGATCCTGCCCCTCCTCTCTATGACAACCTTTCAAGTATTTGAAAAGTGCTATCATATCTCCCCTCAGTCTTCTTTTCTCAAGGCTAACCATGTCCAGTTCTTTCAGTCCTTCCTCATAGGGCAGTTTTACATACAGATTTTTGTCCCTTCTTTGTTGGCCTAATAAAAATATTACCACAGTATAGATATTGGAATTTTTCTCATGGCCAGCATGGCTATTCCTGTCTTTTTGGAGGTACACTTAACAGGCTGTAAATGGCACATAGTGAGTATATAGATCCCTGATGGTTTTCAACCATGCCTATTATAACATGAAAGTCAGAGCTAGTACGGTAATGGGGATAGAGCTGGGTTTTGCTGCTGCATGCCTGTGGTTTGTGGCATGTTTTGATATCAGTGCCCTGGCGTTTGAACCAGCTGCCTATGTCATAAAAAGACATATGCTTCTTGCAGCCATCCATGCTTTGTGGCATGATCAAAAGACAAGTCAGCTGCTTAGAATTTGGTTTGTAAACCAACTTTAGGTTCTTGTTTTTCAAGTCATGGCATAAATGCCACAACTGTTCTTATTGTCTCAGCAACGGCTCATTTGTGTCACCAGGAAAGTATTGGAGGGTATGCAGGAAGGAGTGGAGGGAGGAGGGAGGCAGCTACGTATGTTGAAGACACCACCTTGGATGCAATGGCGCAGTCTTGTTTGATCATACCAGTAAAATACTTTATGCCAATAAATAAAAGCCAACAGCTGGGTCAAAATGTCTGCTTTTCAATCGCTTCCTCTCAGGATCTCTAAGTAAAGGGTAGTTAATTATGCTTCCATCCTTACCTTTGCTGAACAGCTGCCACATCTGAAATATATTGTGGAACCGGAATGTCTACAATAGCAAAGTTACAGTGGGATTGCATTATTTATGAATCTCTGATCCTGGGGTTTCTTTGAATCTTTAAACAAGAGTCTTCCTCTTCTGCTATGACACTGGGAAGGGATTAACAACAGTCACAGAGACTGAGGAGCATTGTTATTAAACAGAATGCAACAAAACCCTGCTCTGGAAGCCCTCTTTTGGAAACAAAAGCAACATAACAAAAAGAAGTGTGTGTGTGTATGTTGTACTGTCCAGTCACATATGAGTTACAGTGACCCTAATAGGGTTTTCAAGGTATATGGGACATTTAAGCAGTGGTTTTACAAGTGCCATTCCCCAGCGAATTACATGGATGACCAGGGATTTGAACCCAAGTCTTCTGAGTCCTAGTTCATCACTCTGTCTGCTACACCAGAGTTAGGAACGTATAAAGCTTCACAGACTGACAGCTTGCTCTTGCATTGGACACGTTCTGTGAATGCATTATGAAAAACATTAGGCCCCACTTTTTGATATCTGGGGCTACTTTGGATTTTTCTCACACTGAAAAATGTTAAAATCTCAATTTTTCTTTTCATCCTGTTCATGAAGATATTTGTGAGTTTTGGTATGTTCTTATTTTTTTTAAAATGAATCAAATGAAATTCTCACCTCAGTTTACATATTAACACATGCTTATCAGATTTGTACTTCCTGGATCTATAGCTAGACCACAACATGTTTAAACTTTAAAAATTGTCCTTTCCTGAAGTCTGTTTTGTAGTCCTCTCTCTCTCTCTCTCTCTCTCTCTCTCTCTCTTACACACAGACACACACTGACATGCAAACAAACACATGCATTAGAAGGAGTACATAAAATATTTTGAAAACACACAGTAATAATGTTTTACTGAATTAAGTCACTTGGAAAATGTGTATATTTGAAAAAGTTGACACAAAATGCATATGAAAATATATACATACAAAATGTTGCGAGTTCGATTCCCCACTGTGCCTTCCTGACAAGGGCTGGACTCAATGATCCACAAGATCTCTTCCAGGTCTGCAGTTCTGAGATTGTTGTTGGCATGGTCTATCAAAATTATAAAAACATTGACTGGTACTATAGAACAGATACAAGTTTTAACAAAAAAAAAACCTGTTAAATATCCGTGCAGTATGTATGCTGTTCCTAATATTACTGTTTTTTGTAGCTCTGATGGTGTGATTTCTGAGATCTGCAACTGTTTATAATACTGTGTGAAATTTCTTGATATTGTTTCCAAAGCCCCGTGACTATGGGGAAGTGTGTTTCATCCACAAGCGAGATGTTTAGATTGCCAGATCTATTTTGTTAGTTTTTCATTTCTTTATTTTCAACTCTGGCATCCCCTGGAATTGCAATGTCAATGACATTTCTTCATTTTATTCCTACTATGTCTGGTGTGTTATGTTAAAGGTGTCTATCAGTTTGGCTCTAGCAATCCCACAAGATCTTGACTTTGTCATTTTCTGACACCTTCTCTACCTGACGTTCCCATGCGTTTTTTGAGGCTGGTCAGTTATAGTTTTTGCATAATGACCAGTGCACTAATTTTGCCACTCTATCATGTCTAATTTTGTAATCTGTGCAATCTCTGGACATTCACAGATGAGGTATGACACAGTTTCATCTTTTTCTTGGCAAACTGGACATTTGCTGTTCACACTAATTCCTTGAATTTTAGCTTTCATCACATTGGTTTGGAGTGCTCGTTCTTGTGCAGCAAAAATCAAGCCTTTGGTTTCTTTCTTAATGGTCCCACGTTTTAGCCATGCCCATGCTGAATTATTATCATGCTTTCCATCAATATATCTCGGGTGTTGTCCATGTAGTGGTTTATTTTTTCAACTGTTTAATTTATTTTCAAGCTGTTGTTTCTTATATTGAGCCTTTGTTTCTGTTGTTTTTAAAATATTCTCCATTTTCATCACCTTAAGTAATTTTTTTCTACTTGTACTAATATAATCATTTAGGCTTCTTTTTTCCTCTTCTACTAAATGCTATATTTGCAGTAATCCATGGCCTTCAACTTTTCATAGTAAATATAATCTGTCCACATCACTTCTTGGATGTAGCACATGATGCATGTTCATTAATTTCTGTGATTTTCAAACAAATACTTTTAATTCATTTCGCGTCTAATCTATTATTCCCTCTGGATATTTAATTACTGGAACTGCCCATGTGTTTATGACTTTAATTGAATTTCCACCATTTAATTTTGATTTTAAGATTTTTCACAGTCTTTTGCTGTATTCCCTTTCTGTCAGTTTTTTTTTAACTCTATCCCATCTAGTTTTTGGATCTTGCCACAGTGTATAGACAGAGCTGCACATTTGTCAAGTCCAAATTTCATTTGAATATCTTCAAATATTTGCACTGTGTTTAGCAGTGATTCTATCTCAGTGCAACTTTTTGCATATAGTTTTAGGTCATCCGTATACTACAACAACAACCAGCACCACCACCACCACCACCACCCAGGCACAGTCAATCAAAATTATAAAACATTGAATAGTATTAGATAACAAATATAAGTCTTAACGAAAAACCTAAGTATTTCACAAGATCTTGACTTTATTATTATTATTATTATTATTATTATTATTATTATTATTATTATTATTATTATTATTATTATTATTATTATTATTATTATTATTATATTATCATATCGCGTAGTAAAAGTGTGGGAAGGCTATATGGATGGAGCAGCCTTCCCCTCCTCAGACGGTCAGACTGTCATTTTTGCAAACTGAAAGCAATGGAGGAAGGCAGGCCTAGCATACTCCCATTATTACATGTGGGACTAACGTACTTATGTAATGCCTAGCAACTTATCTTTGGCTGGCTGTCCCATTCATTTTTTCTCTTTTGGGGTCTCACAGTGACTCTGGTGTGCATGAGATGTTGACAAATATTCCGAACTGTGAAAAAAGAAAACAACTGGAACTTAGCATTGCTGAAGAAAATGAGTAATTTTACCGTAAAGCGCTGATGCTCAAAAGGGCCATCTGTTTGCAATAGTTGTCTTCACGTTAAATAAGCGGGTCCAAAAGACATAAATCCATGTTGCTGAAGGAAAAGGAACAACTGCTCTAATATCTTACCTTGATGGCAATGGAAAGAAGATTCTAGGTTTTTGAAAAAGAGAAAGAAAGTTTTAAAGCCATCTGGAATAACCCACAGGACAACACACCAGAACCTGGGGGGGGAAACTCTGCAAAGATCAGCAAAACCTCCCTGCTTTTCACACAATTTTAACATGCTATTGCTTTTTGTTTCTGGAACTGAGAGTAAATAGAACTCCAAGGTTCTCTATCCTGTTTGTCAAATATTCTCTTAGGCATTGGAGGTCAGGGAAGAAATTCTCAGATAATTTATCAGCAACATTTGTCTCAGACAATTTTTTTTAATTTTCTCTAGCTCTTTTGTCTTATATTTGGTCTGTTATATATAGAAAGACTTTTTGATAATCTGAAAATGCAAATGCTGATCTCTAAGCAGGGATTTGAACCCAAGTCATCTAATCTTAGTGACGTTGTGAGCTCGTGCACAGTGAGGAATACAAGCAGCAACTTGTTAACTAATAGCAATTTGCCACTTCAGTTTATGCCATTGTACTTATGTTGGCATAAAGCCTATTGGATTCTAGTTGTCATCTCCCATGTCTGTGTCTTTCTGTGTCTTTGAAGTTTGTCTCAAGCTGTGTTTGTGCTGTGGGAACAGGTAATGTTATTTTTTTGCTGCCAACTCGCTTCACCTTAGCTAGGCGGACAGCCATCGTTTCTCACTGGTTTTATCCTTGCTTCTGCATTTCAGGTGCACTTTTCCCCAGAGCTAAACAACAGCAGGGAAAGGTGAATGTCAAGTCTGTTTCACTTTGCTGTAGTGCTTCTTCCAGGCCATTTGTAAAGCCTGTCACTAAACCTGGTTAAACACAATGCGTAGGAAGAGTAGGTTAACTGCAGTGATGGGTTGCCTCAGTTTAAAAGAGGCTCAGTCCTTGGTGACCTTTAAGAAAAAAGCTCAAATTCTGCTAGCTTCTAATACTGGAATTGTTTCACTCACCTCCATGTTATCCTATTGTCCCACCTGGGAATTATATCATATTTCTATCTGCTCTTCAACTTTGTCCAAATATATGTATCAATTTCAATGTGGGAAGGAAAAGGCAAAGTCTTATATTGTTGTTACATGCTATCAGGTTGGAAAAGAAAGAAAGAGAGAAGGAAGGAAGGGAGAGAGAGAGAGAGACTTACAACAAAATAGTGCAAGCACTGGAATAACCTTCCTCTATTTCTTTCAGCTGGGTTTTCCCCATGAATCCAGCAGTCCTGGTGTCTGCTCATAAACTCTTCATGTTCCAGACTCCTTCAGTTTTTCCTATTCTCAAGCCAAGTTGAATTTGCATGCCAGAAGTACAACACAGACTTTCAATCTCTTTAATTTTCTTCCATGCACATGTTCCAAAATCAATCTGATGACTTAAGTGGCCTATTCCTCTCCATCATCCCTAAAACAGAACTTTTATTTGTACAGTAAGAAATACCTTCAACTATTAGCAAGATCATCCAAAGTGATTATTCATGTCTGCTACATTTTGGTTTATTAAAGCAATGCTTTTATGGTCACTTAATTACCAAAAACAGGTTTTTTTCCTTGAAGATATGGGGTGTAACTGCATATATACATAAATGTAGGACACAACCAGATGAGGGAAGTTGGAGCAGTCTGGTTCTCACTTGAACGGATACTATCTTTAGTGTGATCTATTTTAACTCTCAGGTGAGCAATCCCCTCCATTCACACAGATCAACATTTTTTTCTCCGATGAAAAGGGTCCAGAAAGGTCTTTGCATCACCAGTTTATTTGTGTAAGGTTTACCTGGTTTACTCATAAGGAGGCAGGTGGCAACAGCAGTGGAGGACAGTGGTGGTGTGGCAAGGTTGTGGCAGTAGTAGGCTGGCGGGGTATTGGTGTGAGGGGAAAATATTGGGATGAAGGGTAAGGGGGAGATGGAAGAAAAGTAGCCCCTCCTTTCCTCCACCTTTCTCCTCAGCCAGGGCTGTGCTGGGCTGCCCCGCCTTTGTGGGGGCAGGAGGTTAGTGGAGGTAGTTGGTCAGTTCCCCTTTCTCTCCCACCTTTGTGAGGCAGCAGTAAGGAAGCAGTGGTGGCTCCACTGGTGGGGTTCTAAAGCCCAGAGTAGGTGACCCAAGGATAGGCAGGGAAGGAAAGATGCTGTCATCTATCAATGAATTTGGGTAATGGGGGGTCCACATAGCCCCCTCGCACATATTTTTCTGTGGCGAGTCATTCAGTGGACTGTGGTTACTTTTTTTTTTAAAAAATAAAGTAATTGCCATAGTAAATAGCAATGTTTTGACCTAGCACGATACATATAATACCACTATTGTATCTTGTTTATTTGGAATAGCCATAGGAAAATATATTTAAACAATTAAAATGGTAGAGTAAGATTGAAATAGAGGAGGGGGGTTCTCCACTATCCCATTCAATGCCCAGCCCACCAAATGCATCGCATGGTTGCCACCCCAAATAACACCACCCACAGCTCTATTTTGGTACAGACTAACAATCCGCACAGGCTAGAGAATGGGACTAATTTGGAGTGCTCCCGAAACATACCAAAAAGAAACCCAAAACAAAGCAAAACTGTAGCCCTACCGCTTTGCCAAAAAGGAGTGGAAGAGCAATAAAAAGGGGGCAGGATGGTTCACTCTAAGTCAAAACACGTGTGGACGCTTGCAAACCAAACAGCACCAAAAGTGATGCAAATAGTCAGCTGTTCTTCCAGTAAGGCCTTTGTCAATGCCAACAGCATTTGCTAGAATGAAGGAAAATGGCTCAATCTGAAAAGTACAACAGGGATTTTATTTCTAGCAACAAACAAACAATCAAAAGCTACTGTATCAGGGCAGGCCCCTACTATTAAAATTTTTAGAATTAGCTTTATTTTTTTAATTATTTATCTTAAAGAATATGTTTTAATATTTTATTTATCTGGACACCAATTTTGGGAGGGCCTCATAGACAGAAAAGTAATGAGTTAATTATCATCATCATCATCTTAGAACTGCGGAGCTGAATGGACCATCCTATGGACCATTGAGTCCAGCCTCTCTTAAGGAGGCACAGTGGGAATCAAACTCCCAACCTCTGGCTCTGCAGCCAGAGTCCTAAACCACTGAGCTATCCAGCAGTCATTTTTAATAATAAATAACAGGTAAATCTATTAGATAGGGTAAGGAGGTGCTTCAGGCAGCAGATGTAGGGAGCCAGGGTTGGCAGTGAAATGTTGGAGGACAGAACTGTATCTGCCACAGTGCCCCCCACCAACTTAGAGAGTTGTGTCTGGGACACTGTCTCATTACCAGCATTGAATAGGGTTCCCAGGTCTTGGACAGCTTAAATCTCAGGGTACTGCTTTGTCTCTCTGGATCTTAACATGGAAAGACAAAGCTGAGCGCAAACAGAATTGAAGAAGAAGGAAGTTTCATTTTTGGGGAACCCATCTCCACCTATTCCTAGCTGGCACTAAGTCTCACTGGCTCAGCGTGAAAGTGCTCATGTGTGTTACTTTCACTGACAGAAGGAACCCCATGTCCCTACCAGCTGTCTTCCAAGTGACTTTCTCTTGCGCCTGACTTTTTGGGCTGGATTATGAGCCCACTGTGCTTTTTGGGACAAGGTAGATAGTAGAGCCCCACCATCACAAGCCATAAGCTTTCATTTTGGATAAGCCCTGGCAATAGCAACACAAATCCAGGTGTTGGCCTCAAAAACTCAGGGAATGGGAGGCGGATGGCCTGGCAGCCTTTTGCTTGAAGTAACATTCAGCTTTGTCAACAGCAGTATAATAGTAAACATTGAACAGTAGGTGCTCATCATGAGAGGCCCAGTAGTTTAGGCAGAGGGAAAACATCTCACTCCAACATGGCAGGGTGAAACATTCCTCCCTCTGCACTTAGATTATGGGACATTAGTATTTTTGTAGCTGACTGGATAGCTCAGTGACTTAGGTATCTGGCTGCGGCGCCAGAAATTGGGAGTCTGATTCCCCACGGTGCCTCCTGCATGTAGAGCCAGCCTGTGTGGCCTTGGGCAAGCTGCACGGTCCCAGGGCACCCCCAGAAGAAGAAAATAGTAAACCACTTCTGAGTACTCTCTACCTGGAAAACCCTGGAAAGGGTCACAATAAGTCAGAATTTGCTTGGCGGCACATTATTAGTAGTAGGACGCCACTCATCCATATCTTCTTCTTTCTCTGTGTAACTCTCTCTCTCTCTCCTTCTCTGTGTGTATGTCTGTACAAACACAAACCAACCAACGATTTTCCAGGAATTTATTTTCCTCAACATATGGAGAAGCACTTTATCTCAAAGTCAGCAGCCCAGTTCTAGTAGTCCTCCCCCACTCCACTGCTCCCACAGCTACTGTGAGGATAGTTGCTAAGCTTAAAGGGAACAGGCAACTTTGAAGGAGGTGACAAATGACATCATTATCGCTTTATAATGGAAATTTCTGGGTGCTTCAGCACTGATTGCCCATCCAGGCAGCTCCTGTATGTAAGTTTAGGAGGGACACCATTTTAATTTCTGCCTCAGTCAGCAAAGCAACTTGAGCTGTATCCAAATGTGCTACAAAACATATCAAATTTTCTCCACACACCCCCCCCCCCCCCCGCAGCCAATTAATACAGCAATTCTCTGGCACTGCTTGGACATCTGAGTGGATTTTCATTTTTAAAAATATACTTATGGAGACCTTTGGCTACCCTGCACAATCTTAATCTTTTTTCCTGCCAAACGTTTGAAAACTTGTCTCTGATTTTGCCATTGGGCCTTCTGATGATGATAACCTCTCTTTAGAGAAGATTTCACAATCTGTTTAAGGGCTACATAAGCTTAGCTGCTGCTCTACCAAGAAACTGTCCTCCAGATGGTCCTAAGTGAAACTGTGAGGAAAAATAAACTATGGTGCAACTTGGTTGCATATCTTCAACAGTTCACCTGTAGCCCCCCATGCTCTGCATTTCTGTACATTGTTAAGCTACTACAGTGTTGTCAAAGACACAACCTAAATGTACATGAGGTGTGGAGTGGGGGTGGGTTTCAGCCTCAAGAGGGTTGCTGAGGTAATTCTTCCAGCAGATCAGACCACATTAGAAGTGCAATCTTTCATGGCATATTTCATTTTACATGTACCATAGCATGTCCTAGCACTGTCGACGTTGCAAAATCTGACAGATCTAGAGCCTTGACCCAAATTCAACTCCCTTTGACATTCACTCAGATGTCACGCACCGCCTGTGGATTTTAATTTAACAACTGCCTCCTAATTTGCTAGAAATGTCAATATTATCTTTATAGATTTTCAGGATAGAGCTGAATCCTGCCTGAGCAGGAGTTAACAGCAGTCATGGGCACCAGAGTTTATAAATTACTTTTTTAAAAAATAATTCATTACGTAACTTGTCATATAGTCCCAGAAAGTAATTCATTTCTGCCAATGTTGCTTAGCATTACATTACTATATTACTTTACTTTATCTTACTCATTACTTTTTTGTTTGTTTGTTTGTTTTAAAGAACCCCCTCAGGTTGACAGGCTAATGATATAAAATGTGAAAAAAACATTGCTCAAAATACCTCTAAAACTGTTTGAAAATGATCTAAAAAAAAATAAGTAGAACACCAAATGCAAATCCTAAATTGTTGCAAACAGATGCACACATAGGAGTTTATCCCACTCCGTAGCCCCCTGCTAGAACAGCTGGGATTGCTCTAAAAATGCCTACTTCTCAACGCTCTTGTTAGAGCATGCCAACCCATCCCTAATGGGGGCCAATTCACCCCAGAGCCTACTGTTTATTTGGAATGGTTAGGATTGGTCCAAATAAACATGGTTTTCTTGATGTGCAATCACATAGATTGCTCCAATGTGGGATTAGGAATGTTTTCTTCCTGCACATCAGTGGTGATGTGTAGAGGTGGGTATGGTCTGGCCATGACTGTGGATGGCAACGTCCATCCTATTTTGAAGTGAAAAAAGCCATTTTTGTTTTAATTTTATTTTTAATTTTTTTTAAAAAAGAAACCATTTTCCCATGATTGCACTGCATCAAGTGCTATGCCACTTACAAAAAAAAAATATTTTTTTTAAAAAGGAGAAAAGAAGAAACACAGGGGTGAAACACAACACTCTGTACCCCCCACCCAAGTACATAAAAATCCAGCATTAATAGCAACCAGCAAGCAAACAGAAGTAGGCTGTTTCCCAACTGGCTGAAAGCTATTGGAAAAGAGAAGGCAAGAGGTGGGGGTGAGAAGGGGAGGGGGCCCTTGTGACCAGACAGACCAAAACGGTACAATCTAGTGCCAACATGTGGTTGACTAGGTCACAACTACAGGGGCTGCAGGAGCACTCTCCACATGAACAGAAGGAGTGATCTAATCACGCCCCATCATTCCCAACAGTTTCAAAGCAACCCAGACTAAATCACTCCCTGTTGCTAATGTAGCTGTGCCCAAATCTGACTAGGTTTGTCTGTTGTTTTGTCCCCTTTTTATATTGTTTCTTTTTAATATTGCAAGCTGCTTTGGGCCTTCTTGAGAAGAAAGGTAGGGTTTAAGTTTGGATCTGGGAAAAATACCTTGTCTGCAAGTGTTTCTACTTAGAATTATCCATCCTTCCCCTTTAGGAGCTGTCACACACCTTTCTGCCTCAGCGGTAGCGTATTTATTCTTTTTTGGCACACTCGTTGTTTCACCTGGAGACAACAGTCTCCAACAGCTTCTGCCATTGTGGGTGCAGATTCTGAGACGGGAGACAGAAAGCAAGGGGAGAACAAGGGAAGGAAAGTAGGAAGGGGGGAAGGGAGAAAATGGAACAACACCGACAGAGAGAGGGGGGAGTGATGTAAAAAAGTAAATTAACTTCCCTTGAACATTCACAGATGATCAGGGAAAGCACTTAATTGACAGCTGATCAGGCTACAAGGGATTGTTTGCTGTTTGGACAGAAGGAGCATGCCGCATGGCACATTGCTCTTCCCCCTGACATCAACAGACCTTTTGTAGCCCAATCCACTCCACACTCAAAACAGCCTATCTGAACTGGTACTAAGTCTCTGGCCCAAGTAAACCTAACCCAACAGCAGAGAACATTGGCAAACTATCTCCTAACTTTATTGTTTCACTTCTGCAGCTGTTAGCTACTCTCAGAAGGAAGATGATGGATAGGTTTCAGGGAGGTAGTGTGATGGTGGATAGTCTCAGTGTGCTGGTTCAATTCTCAGGGAATTGTTAGGCTTGTGTAGGGCTCCATGAGGGGACAAATCTTAGGGCGCATTATCCTGAAGAAAGAGAAGGTTTGATTTTAGTGTATGAGGTGGCTTTAACATGTGGGTGCTTATCTCTTCTCCAAACCCAACTAGGGCTCACCTGGCTCATCATGTAGATGTTTGTACATGTGTTGCACACAGGAGTCACAGATGCCTCTCAAGCTCACAGATGACCTGGAAGCTTGCAAATCAATGTATTTACCGTAAGTTATATTCAGGCCATGTGAATATTTCTCTGTGTGTATATTTAACCCTGACCTTGGAAGAAGATACTTTTTTTCATTTACAACTCTTAGAATCTACCAGCGACTACCAGCCATACTAGTGGGGGGATTGTGGGAATCGTAGTACAAAAAAGGTAAATTTTGCCAGCTGTGCTAGGCTTCTGGTCAGAACCATGGGTATAGTAGAGTAGGATTTCTAAACAACCTTGATCTGCTAAGGGTCAGAGTTCACGTGAGCATGTCCTGCCACTTTTGCAATAAAGAACTGTATGTCTCAAAGACTTTCACGGCTGGGATCCGATGGTTGTTGTGGGTTTTCCGGGCTGTTTGGCCATGTTCTTAAGGTTTTTCTTCCTAACGTTTCGCCAGTCTCTGTGGACGGCATCTTCAGAGGATAGGAGTCAGAACTCTGTCTGTGCTCTGGTGCAGTTTGTTGGACAGTTGAGTATTTATAGCTGTGGGATCAGCTTTTGTCCTTTTCAGGAGATTGGGTGATTATGGTGATCAGCGTGTTTTTTGTTGTGGGTGTATTGTTGTGATAAGACTGTGTTAGACTGCACAGGGAAGCCATTGAAATCCACAAACACCAGCAGAGCTTCAACAAAAAAGAAGAAAGTCTAAAACTCAACAAAGCCTGGCTCCCAGCACTGAAAAATACAGCCTGCAAAAGGTCAACAAACTCTACCCAGCCACAAGGACCAGTGATCACTGCACACAAGAGACCAGCTAACGACACCCATCAATCACAGTGACAGATCATCTCTCCCCCTTATCACAACAATACACCCACAACAAAAAACACGCTGATCACCATAATCACCCAATCTCCTGAAAAGGACAAAAACTGATCCCACAGCTATAAATACTCAACTGTCCAACAAACTGCACCAGAGCACAGACAGAGTTCTGACTCCTGTCCTCTGAAGATGCCGGCCACAGAGACTGGCAAAACGTTAGGAAGAAAAACCTTAAGAACACGGCCAAACAGCCCGGAAAACCTACAACAACCAAAGAACTGTATCTTCACCTGAAGGAAGAAACTGGGGATAAAAATAATTGACGTGAGGGAACCAGCAGATCTGTTCATGGCCACATGAAGGAAAAATAAACAGCAGGATCTGGGAAACAATTCTCAAAATATTCCCATCTCATCTTCAGCCCCTGAGGAAACAAGAAAAAAAATCAACTTTTCTCAATAATTGTACCTTGCCTTGGCTGTAGACAGATTGGCACATGAACCAGCACTTTTGATGTAAAAGGAGTTTTTGTTGTTGGTGGGTTTTTTCCTCCTTAATTAGTGATTAATAGCCCTCAATTTGTGACTAACTGCCTGGAGAAGGGTTTGGTGCAGCTTCCGTTCCTCTCCCTCCCTCTTTCTCTCTCTCCCTGGTAAGTGCAGGCATGTTCAAATACACGTGACTCATACCACATGTTCACTCTTGTGTAGCTTGTGAGGTAATCCTTTTTCTCAGAATGTACATGGTATGGCTTCAACGTGTCATTGGTTTTGTTTACCAAAAGCACCCCAGTGTCTGTTGATGCCCTGTTTTCCCCGAAAATAAGACCTAACATGAAAATAAGCCCTAGTATGATTTTTCAGGATGCTCCTAATATAAGCCCTACCCCCAAAATAAGCCCCAGTTAAGTGAAACCCCGCCATCTACCATTGTGCAGCAACCAGAAGATGACATGACTGTAAAATAAAGCATCCCCTGAAAATAAGCCCTATTGCGTTTTTTGGAGCAAAAATTAATATAAGACCCTGTCTTATTTTCGGGGAAACACAGTATGTATACAGTATATATATATTTCTGCAGCACAGAATGTGTATATATGTATAAATGAATGAATGTTTAAATGTGTTTGCTAGAACCAGAATGTTCTATTTGCATATAATATTAATCTAACCAATCAAAATGATTCTGTAGTCAGCCAGGCTGCTATGTAAGTCAGGTGTCAGTCAGAAGTCTGTCAGACAGGGACTGACAGGCATGACTATGTAATAAATCTCATGCAGAAGTCCAATAAGAGACAGAACTAAATGTGTAACTAAGACAGGGTCTCATATGACAATATGTACCTGAGACAGGAAAAAAGATGTAACTTACTAAAATATGTAATAGGGCTAAATAAGACATGAATATAACTGCTGGATAGCTCAGTGGTTTAGGCCTCTAGCTGCAGAGTATGATAGATAGATAGATAGATAGATAGATAGATAGATAGATAGATAGATAGATAGATAGATAGATAGATAGATAGATAGATAGATAGATAGATAGATAGATAGATAGATAGATAGATAGATAGACAGATAGATGTTGCATCAGGAAAAAAAAGAGAGGCCTATAACCAGGAGAAGATGGAGATATCCACTATTTTGTTGTTGCCATCTGATAATTAAATATAGGCTGCTTCTTACAGTATTTAGAATTTCCATTTAGCAGTTAATCTCTCTGAGAAGCTTTAAGGCACTTACAAAGTCACCCAGGCATCAAAAAGAAGGTAACCATGACATAATTTTCACATGTTGTCTCCTCTGATAGCACTTGGAAATGTTACCTGTCTTTGTACTGCAATACCAAGATTCACCAGCCTGAATCCCCCAGCCTGGGAACTATGTCAGAAAGAAAGAAAGAAAGAAAGAAAGAAAGAAAGAAAGAAAGAAAACTTCTCCAAACAGTTTAGACTAGTTGTGGTCAGGATGATTTCTGGACTTCTGTGTTTCTCCTCCTTCAAACTCCTCAGCAGAAGCACCACAATGCCCAGGCTGAAGAAAAGTCCATCTGGATTCAAAAACATGGCCATTTTCCACATTTGAATGTTCTAAATCAGTCATTCTCAATGGGCCCCATATGGCCCCCTGGAGGGCCCATGACACATTTGAAGGGGGCCACAGATTGAAAACAATTTTTCACACATCACCTTATAAGGTGTGTTATACAACTTATACAATCCTGATTTGGCCTACACTTCTTTCATATTGTGTTTGTGGCAGCGGCAAAAAAAAAAAAAGATTTAAAATGACTGATCTAAATAACACTATCAGTTATTCTTCTTTTGGATTTTGTACCGAGACGACATGGCTCCCCCGCTCCCTTTTCCTCTTGCCTAATGATAGTGCAACAGTTGTTGGTAGAATAAAATGGTTTGGCCCCATTTGACCTGGGATCTGAAAATATGCAGATCTGTGTATCCAGATTGCTTCTTCAACACTGTGAAGGGAAAAAAAAGTATGAAATCTGGCAGTGCTTGGTGTGTCAGAGAAACTACCCTGAGTGAACTGTGAGAGAAGGATATTTTTTTGAGTAGAGTATAGGAGGGGAAAGGATTAAGGTGTCCTCAGGTGAATTGGCACAGTCTGATGAGAAAGTATCACCTAGCAGTGAGTTTTCTGGGAAAAATGCTGTTTTCGATTGTGCCATTTAGACGTTGAGATGCCACAATCAATTGGTCATGATTTACAGAGTGGGAGAAACACCTGAAGCAACCCTGCCTTTTTATTAAACTCCTCTTGCTCATAGGCCTCCACTTGTTAGTTTGGAATGTTCCGCATTCCCTCCTGTCTTAAATTATACCCATCTTCATCTCACTTTCTTGGCTTGGTTTCATGCGCTCCGGGTGGGCCTCTCCTTGGTGGAGAATACAGCGTTACTGCAATCCACTCGAGGGCAGAGAAGCCCTACAAACAGGGATTTGATTTAAAAAAATAATAATGATAAAACCCAAAACCTCAACCATTGAGAAAGTCAGTGGGAATGTTTCAACCTTGCTGGTTGTTCCTGTTATTATTACTAAAGGGAAACATTAGCAAAAAATTTTTTGTCTCTGTTGTTGTTGTTTTGGTAAACAAAACAAAACTGTACATGGCAAATGACTGGAACTTAGGAACATTGTGCAGGTGGCAATGCCATATCACATTACTCATAGGGTGCAATAAGTATGGAGATATAGCTTCCATTTTAGATTACTGGTGTCATGGTCCAGTGTGACCTATTTTCTGGTGATCAGACAACATACAGGAGAACATGGACCCCATCCAACCCCACTCTGTGTCCAATCTGGACCTTTTTGACCCAGCAGTAGGGCTATGCTCTTTTGGAGCTGGGATGGAACCATTTCTATATGTACAGAGAGGTCACTTTAAGAGAGCGAAGTGATCCTTTGCAGCACAATCTGACACAATTCTTTATTTCTGTCTATTTGTACCCATTGTCATGTCTGTCCTTTAATGTGAATTCTGCAACAAAAAATAATTAAAACCATAATGTAAAACAAATTAGGAAACATAAAAACATTTAAAAATACATTAAAAGGATATGTCAACAGTGAACATAGGGCAACTAGTCATGTTAAACGCAGATATCAAACATCAAAGGCCTGTTGGAATGTTTTCATTTGCTGCTGAAAAGAGAGAGGACAGAGGGGACCACCAAGAAGGCTCGCCTTCGGGTCCCTGTCAAACATACCCGTAAAGGTGATGCGATTGAGAAAAAGGCCCTCCCTGAGCAATCTTAAGGATGGAGATATTGCCTGTCAGATAGCCTGGACTCAAGCTATATAAGGCTTTATAGGTAATGATCAGCACTTTGAATTGGGCCTGGAAATGGACTGGTAGCCAGTGCAGTTGTTGTAGCAGGGGTGTTATATGCTCCCTATAAATGGTCCCAGTCAATAGTCTGGCTGCAGCATTTTCCACCAGCTGAAGTTTTGGAACCACCTTCAAAGGCAGTCCCATACAGAGCATGTTACAGTAATCCAAACGTGATGTAACTAAGGGTTCCTGAGGTAAATGAGGCTCTGTGTGAGCGTTCACCTCCTTCTCTCCCCCCCCCCACTCTTCTCACAAGAGGAGGAGTATGATTCCGCATACAGTGGTACCTCGACTTACGAACTTAATCCGTATTGGAATGGCGTTCGTACGTTGAAAAGTTCGTAAGTCGAGGCAAACTTTTCCATAGAAATGCATTGAAAACCATTTAATCCGTACCTGCTGTTTTTCGTTCGTATGTCGAGGCGCTGTTCGTAGGTAGAGGCATTAGTTCCCATAGGAACTAATGCAAAGCCGGTTAATCCATACTCTACCACTAGGGGGAGAATTTTTTTATTTTTTCTTCTTTTGAGCTAAGATGAACTTAGGTCAAAAAAAGGGCAGGAAAGGGTTTTTTTCGGGGGGTTTTCATTCGTAAGTCGAGGCTCCATTCGCAAGTTGAAGCAACATTTTGCGAACGGAGCCGTTCATAACTCGAAAAGTTTGCAAGTGGAGACGTTCGTAAGTCGAGGTACCACTGTACTTGCAGGGAGGAATGAAGTACAGGTTGTGAAGCTGTAGGGGATGACAGGAGTTGCCAACGAAACCAAAGTGTTCAACGGGCTTTGGAGCTGGGATGGGGCGGGGCATAAAGCTGCTCAGCCAAAGGAAGGGGGCTTAAAGCAGACCGAGGAAGGCGGAGGTGTCCAGGTCTGCCCAGCAGAAGCTGAGGCTTTGAGGACCCAAGAGGAAGCCCAAAGATATAGCTGCCAGTTTTGAGAGGTTCTGACAATGAGGACATTTCTGTACAGTATAGGTCTCTCCAAGACAAAAAGGGCACTAAATGTGATCATCTGCTTGGGAGATCTTGCTACCCCGCCTTGACTGTACTTCTTTAAAAAGACCCTGGGTGCCATGGGCCACTATTGCCAACAGCCCAAGGGTTGGTCAGGGAATGGTTGGTACAGATGAAGCAGTAGAAGCAAAAATGGTGGAGAATCCCAGAAGCGCCAAAAATTGAAGGACAGGATTTGAGAATGGTTAAGGCCAGGAACCAGAAGAATAACAGCTCAAAGTGTTTTGAAGGTGCTGTGAACCACATGATAGATGAACATGAACAGAGGGAAAGGCATGCTTTTATTCCTGTTGCAAATAGACACAGCTTCCATCAAAACGCTGTGACATGGCTCTAGAAGAGCACGTGCAGGACTACCCCATATGTGTTAGCCACAAGGACCATGATGAAGAAGCAGCTGCTACCAACTAAGAAACTGATAAACCCCACCTGTCTAATGATCATTACAGTCAAGTGCATAACAGGAATCATACGTATTCAGATTGGCATGAATTGAGCTGAAAGCCAACAGTATTGGCTCTTGGCGATATTATTTCTGGCTTTGGGGAAGAGATGGCTTGGATTAAGCAGCAAATCCTGTTCAAGAGAGGGGGAGCTTGCCCATCACTACCTAGGCATTGACTGTAATCTTGTAGCCAATTAATTAGAGCTTCACAGCACAATCCTGTGCATGCTTACTAAGAAGTAAGCCCCCAAAAAGTACAGATGTCTGAGTGGCTGGCTATCCATGTTAAGAAGGATCCTTGTTAAGATCCTATTGTCCCCTTCCCAGTAGGTAATGTGTGCTTAAGAAGCCCCCCAGTCTTCAGGCTGAGACAGAGATAATCATAGATCTCAATGGCTTAAAAGATCTAGGCAAAATTTTGCAGCTTCCTTCCCTCACTCCCCCCCCCTTCTTTAATCATTGTTCCCAATGAGGAATTCTGGGGAACACACAACTTGCATACTTTTGAGGAGTTATGGTTCACCTTAATAGAAGTATTATCACCAACATGTAGATTTTGGACTCTGTTTAAGAATATTTAGATGAGTGAAGGATTGCAGCCACTAAGGAGAACTTAAGACTTTGCTTCTGTGTTGATCTAGGGTTATTATTATTACTATTATGCACTCTTTTTCATTCATGGTCTTGAAGCCCCTTGACTCAGTAACATAGGAAACTACACCTCTTGAATTTAGGCTCATTACAGAGACATTAAATGCACAGATAAAATCAGCGTCATGGAGAGGTTGGAATGCTGAGCTGGAATCCAGAAGATCTGGGTTCTTGTCCGTAATGAGCTGCAAAGCCTGGGTTAGGCCTTCCCCCCCCCCCCATTTGATTTCCAGCCTGACCTACTTTGCAGGATTGTTGTGTGGATAAAATGGGGAGGAGAGAAATATATACACTGCGTTGACTTCACTGGAGGAAAAGCAGGGTATAATGTAATTAATAAAATACAGAAAAATCCAAATATTTAATATGAGAAATAAGAACTCAGAGCAAAAATGAGGTAGATGGAGAGCACAGGATTTCTTGCACATATGTGTGAGTGTGTGATGGAGACTGGGCCAAATGATGATTTTCAAAATGTTCAATGTACAACAGCACGGTTGTCCTTACAGTCAGTGTTTTCTCCATGTGAAAATGGGGATTAGAGGCTTTAAAAAAATCTGTTTTGCTCAGAGTTGTCTAATGAGTTCATAACAGAGGTCAGGTATGAACTGTGGGTTTTCTATCCCTGTTTTACAGCTCACTGAATATTTTTGTGCATGTTCCCTAATGGTATAATGCTGTTGAAATCCAGTAGTAAATTGCAACTAGAGTAGGCTTATAGAATCAATGGAACTTACAGAGGAATTGACTCACCAAATCACCATTGATTCAATGGGCCTAATCTAGTACAGGATTTCAGCCACTCAAGGTGCAACTACACTGCGAGGGAAATGCGAATTCACTAATGTTCACTCACTGTGAACTGAAGTGCCTGTAGGTGGTGTGGTTCAAAGGAACTACCTTAAGAAGGCCTTTTCTTTTTCAATGACTCATTTCCTTATCCTTTCTTCTAAAGAAAACCTCTTACCAGTTGAGAGAGCTTCATTAAGCTGTAAAAACAAACAAACAAACAAACAGAGGTCAGCCAGTATGTTTGTGTGCATGCATGCGCTTGGCTGATCCTCCCTTTCTGCATCGGTTCAGTGATCACAAACCTGAATTGATCTGAAAGGATATGTATTTTGAAATGTAGAAACATCTATAACATAGATGGACATGAAGCACTTTGTGCCGGGTCATCTTAAGTCATCAGCATGGCAACATAGGTGCCGTGTGTTCCTTCCCCCCCACTCTTTCATCTCCCACACTCAACAGCCAGAGTGCGCTGCTCATTCCCTCCACATCACATGATCTTCCAGTCCTAGCAAGAGCATGGACTTCCCCTTCTGTGCCTCCTCCAGCAGCTGCCCACTCAGACAAGAAGACAGGGCAGGGATTTCTGCAGGCTGCCTGTGAGTGGGAAGCTGCTAGAGGAGGTGGAAAATAGAGGTCCGTGCTCCTGCTGGGACTGGAAAATCATGTGATGGGGAGGGAATGAGCACCATGTGCTAGCTGGTGAGTACAGGAGCCAGAGGAGTGGGGTGGGGGAAGGGAATGCAAGGTACCTGTGGTGCCCTGTCAACAACTTAAGACGACCCAACACCAAGTCCTTTATGCCCATCTCTACTCTCTAGTGGGGAGGAAAAACTACAGATGTGTATGGGGGGGGGACTCCCAGCTGATTTGCATTTCCTGTTGTGTCATGTGATCAATGGGAAAAATGTGAATCAGTCTGCTCCAAACCCTTAGCATTTCCCACATTTTTTTACTAATGAGGTTATCCTGAGTCTATAGGATTCCAGCAAAACTAGAACTTTTTCCCATGTGTTAGACCTTAAATTTCATCCCATCTTCAGTTGGATTGTGTACTTGAAGACATCTGGGAAGAAAATACAAAAAAGGGAAGCTCTGTTTTGTACTACTTTGTCCATAGCATTTTCAATATGCAAAAACCAGAACTGGCTAGTTGAGGGAAATAGTGAGCATTTTCATGCATTTTCCTGTGCTGCACCAGTCATGGTTATAGTCAAATATCAGCGTATGATCAGACAGGCATTTGTCCCATTGTTTGGTCTGCTGCTAAGAACTTTTCCTTTCCTCTGTATAACAAATCAGAGGAGGGCAGAGTCACTTTCACCCAAAATTCCCAACATTTCCATTATGCTAAGCATTTCTTTCTATTTGGGAAGGACCAGATATGGAATAGTTGCTCCCCCTTGTTGCTTCTTCCACCTCCTGGAAGATGAGATTGTATGCAAGGCTCCTCTGATTTTAACCCAAATGCTCTCAGCAGCATTACCTGCTCCAGTTCATGGATCTCCTTACAATTGTACATATCCTTTACATATAGTGCTACTTCTCCCTTCCTGCTAATCTATTCCTTTTGAATAAGTTATAAACTTCAGTCATTACATTCCAGTCATCCCACCAGCTTTCTGTATTAGCTATTATATCATATTTATCATCTTGTTTGCTTCCCTGAGCATTTGTGTGCTCAATGCTTTGGTATAGGAACATTCAAAACAGTGAGTCATGCCCTCGAGCAGCCTCCTTATTGTCCCAACATTGATGGGATCCAGTTTTCTTTCTGATGAATCACTGACATATTTGTCATCTGTATTTAGTGTCTCCTTGCCCCCTAGAACACCATCTCCCTGACACAGCAATATCCCATACTTCACTGGCTGTAAGTGGGCAGCCTAACTATACTCTCCTGTACTTCAAGAAATCCAGAGGGAACAAAAAAGTGGCAATGCATCCTTTTGCTAGCTGACAACATGGTCCTGCTTCTAAAAGCAAACAAACAATACAATGTTCTAGGAGTTTTCCTCCTGTTTAACTATCATATTTCCCCTCACTCTCCAGAAAACTCCCATTGAGTTGGTAGCTTGGGGAGCAATCGGGAACTTGAAATACAATCGGGTGTATCTGCACTTCCCAGTTCTACTAGTTCGTTTGTTTCCTTGTTTTATTGCATTTTTATGCTGCCTTTCTCCCAGTGAAGGGACTCAAGGTGGCACACATGTTGTTAAACACAGTTAAACAGAATATATAAGCATTTAAAAAAATCTATTCAACATAACACTGAAAGAGACATCTAAAAATAATTTTAAAGCATAAGAATGGTAAAAAGTCATTAATAATAATAATTGTGTGCCATCAAGTTGATTCCAATTGATAGTGAGCCTTTCCAGGGTTTTTGAGGCAGTGACTACTCAGAAATGATTTACCATTCCATTCTTCTGGGGGAAGCCCTGGGGCTGTGCAGCTTGCCCAAGGCTACACAAGCTGGCTCTTTTCCTAGGAAGCACAGTGGGGAATTCAACTCCCACCTCTGACTCCGCAGCCAGACACCTAATAGCTTTCCAGCCAGCTATTAGACATTAAAAGGATATAAAACCAAGATCCATAAGGCAGATAGTTATGCTAAAATTGGATATTAAAAGCTTGTCTGAAACGAAAGATTTTCACTTATTGCTGAAAGGAAAGGAGAGAGGGGGCCATGGGTGAGAGCACATAGACTGTGTTAAAGTAATCCAAATGGGATGTAACTAAAGCATGTGTCACTGTAGCAAGATTTGATGTCTCAGGGAACAGCTGAAGCTGGAGCACTAGCTTTAATTGTGCAAATGCACCTCTGGCCACAGCCGAGACCCGAGCATCGAGGCTCAAAGATGAGTCCAGGAGTATTCCCAAACGTGCAAGCCTGAGTTTTCAGGTGGGAATGCAACTTCATCCAATTGAAGCTGAATACGTATTCTCTTATTTTCCTTTCAATTGATCAGTAGTATCTCTATCATGTCCAGATTAAATTGCAGTCTGTTTGCCCTCATCCAGTTCATTACTGACAACAGGCATTGATGTAGGCACAGAACAGCTTCCTTGGAATCAGATGGAAAGAAGATACACACTTCCCCTGATCATTCCTGGCATAGGTCACCTATGAAGGTGACCAGAGCCATCTTTGTCCCATAACCAGGTCCGAAACTGGATTTAAATGGATCTAGATAATCTATTTCACCCAGGAGTCCCTGGAGTTGAGTAGCCACCACCAGCTCTAATACCTTGCCCCAAAAAATGAACATTGGGGACTGGCCAGTAATTATCTAACACAGAGGGTTATCTAACAAAGAAGGTTTTTTCAGTTAAGGTTTACAACTGCCTCCTTTAAGCATGCTGGCAGCCTATCTTGCTACAAGGAGGCATTTTGCACTCCTCTTCCCCACTTGATCAGTCCTCTTCTGGCTGCTTTTATATCACTTTAAGTGTCATGGTTCTTCCCTATGGGGTCCTTGTATTTGTAGTTTGATGAAGTTGTTAGACTTTTCTCCTAGAGAGCTTTAGTGCACTCCCCTAAGCTACAACATGACACTTCAAAGGGCACACGAGTTGGTGAAACTAGGATGTTTCTTGGTTTACCAAGACCCTTCCCAAGATGAATGAATAATTGTTGATTAACAGATGCCTGCATTATCACCTCCCCCCCCCATCAGTAGTTCAATTATTTTCTTTTCATTCCTTTGTCCTCTATTTCATGAACCCTCATTTTTATCCATCATCACTGGCTTATCCTGGGATGCAATGTAAAGCCTGCCTCCAATTTATAGAGATGGTGGTTGGACTTCTAGCATCAGGTTTCTTTCAGGTTGCTCATCAAACCACATGTTTTTCCTTGAAGGATTTATGGACTGTAGGCCTACCCTGAATGTGACATAGAAAAATACAAATGAAAAAAACATATTGCTGAACACATCCAACTACATGTGCATGCAAAGCTATGTAAACCCCCTCTGGGTTTTAAGAGCTGGATTTTCCAAATTCAGTGTTTTCCACAAAAGCTGTAATCATGCCTTCCATTATGTTTTTATACCTTTTACAAAACAGAGTCTCAGCAAGAAAATTGAAGGTGAGGACTGGGATTTGGGGATAAGTATATCTGTGATCTGTCTTCCATCTGTGCCATAACATTGACGTCATTGTGAGAACGAGACAAGGGGTGTCTACTGCCACTTCATATAAATCCATCATAATCCTCCTAAATGCAACAAAAGAGGTATTTCTTTCTGCCAATATTTTTTCCATTTTTAATTATGCATCATGTGCTACTATTGTTCCATCACAATCATGATTTTGCTTCTGTACAATGTGTCTGTGTTCTACTTTTTCTACTTTTTTTTGAAATATTGCAAAGTACATACACCTTATGTTTATAAATCAAGCCTTTCATTATTTTTTTCTCAAGCTTTCAATGTCCCCCCTTTTTTTCAAAATGGAGCCCTGTTGCATAACTTGGTGTGAAATATTAACAACTCGCCATTCTACCATGGAAATTTCTGCTCGATTCGGTGTCCGTGTTCTGCCAGCACTGAGCCCCTCAACCTTGTAAATAATGGAGTATTAGTCTCATGTTTGTAATGCCAATGCCCAACTGGGCAGAAATCCAATCCAAACTTTGGAGAGGGAAAAACAATGTGACAAAAGATGTTTTTGTTGTACTGTTAAATCCCCTACTCAGTTGAGATTATTGAATTACATGCACTCCAACTGATTTATATTCAAATAATGAAATACTTTAAGCATGATTGTGTTCCATGTAGGCACTATATTAGCATGTGGAAGATTCAGCATTGGCTATGACATAGCCATGTTTTTTTTCCTTGCTACCTAAACTTGCACACACACATGGGCTGTTACAGCAAATTTCCATCACTCATACCTAGCCAACACTCTTTGCTTGGGTTCCCAGATGTTCTTGGAAACCCTGGCCAGCACAGCTAGTGGTGAAGGCTTCTGAGAGTTTTAGTCTAAGAACATCTGGAGACCCAAAGTTGGGAACCATTGAATTAAAAGGATCTCAGGCTGGATGGACACTATGGCTGGTGGCTGATATTCCCAGCCCAGTTTGCCCCAAATATTCTCACCCTATCAAAATGGGGGGAGGGGGGCAATTTTCTCTTGACTTCTTACAGATATAAAAATTGGTGGTAATTTGAGAAGGGAGTATAGTAAGCTAGTAATATAAGCTTATGGCTGTGAATAAGGAATAATTATTCAAGATGCTCATGATGAGGTTAAAGGAAGAATACACATTTTAAAAATGTCTTAATCAACCTAGATATCTTTCTTTTGCCTATCATGGTTAAAACAGACACTTCTTTGAAACTGCCTGGTTGAACTAAAACCGTTAGAGGACCCTGATCAAAGATTCTATCACGTATTTGTGTATGTCAAAAATCGATCTAATGAAATTATTATGGCCTATCATGCTAGATTCCACCGCCACCAAACAGTGAGGTTTTGTTTTTATTTGCTTCATCTGGGAAACCATTAAAACAGGTAAACTTCTGAGAAAGACAATAGCTCTTGGCAGGGTTTCTAAAACTATTGGCATGGGAGAAAAATGGGGAGGCTCACATCGAACTTGATTCCAGTATCCAAAATCTCCTCACATTAACCTAGAAGTTCTAGGAAGAGAAGCTCTGTTATGTGGTTCAGTTCATGCAAGGAGCCCACATGCAATGCATAAAGGATGCTAGCTCCGCCCCCCTCCATTGTGACTTTAGCAGAGAATCAGAACAGTTGAAAGAAATGGTCTATATTCAGGTAACTTCTCCAAATGACCAGAACCTCAATTTCTTCGTTTGGTTCACATGTGAGAGGCCACTCAAGTAGAGCACCCTCCCCCTTTTCAAAATGTTTTGTGCCATTGTTAAAGTGGCAAGGGCTTATGCATTCTCATCATCACATGTAGGCTTCATGTGCAAGCTTAAGGAATGGAACTAGACTGTAATATTTAGCTGACATGGGTCCAGTCCTCTGCCTGTTTGGGAAACCTGATTCCTGAGTATGCAGAAAATTAACTGCTATCAGCCAAATAGTTTCACTCTCTCTTTGAACCTTCCTGATCCACACAAAGCAAGTCAGTAGTGGAGTTAGAAGATCTGTTCCTACCTACCCTCCATATTTACTGTTTCATAATATCTGCATGGAACTTCTCACATGCGACTTTTATAGAAGAACCAGTTTGAGTAGCCTGGGGAAAGCTACACAATGCTAGAGCACCTGCAGAACAGCAGAATGATAAACCACTTCTGAGTGTGCTATACCTAGAAAGGGTCACCATAGCCGAGAGTTTACCAGACAGCACATAATTATTATATGATTACTATAGATGAGTCCTCAATCTTGTTGAGTGTACATCCTACCTTTCATTTTCCCCCCGTCAAGATTGGAACCCATTCAGCTAAATGAAAAACGGAGAAAGCCATAGAATCAATATTTGTTATGGTCACAATCCGAATCATACAGCATAATAGTTCATAGACTGAGCAGGGGAAGGGGTCCTCCTGCTCAGTCCACAAAACATCTATATTGATATGGGGACCAGACTGCACCATCTCTGGAGGCTGTTCATCCAAACTGGATTTGGGGAAAAGTCCTGCACAGATGCATCTTTATTATGTTATAATCTTTTGAGTGGGAAATTAGCTTTGAAATCTAATTAACTGGCCTATTAGAATTGATGCATTACTTGGGATTTTCTTCTTTTGGAACATACAAGCACTTCCTCATGTAAACGAAGCACACAGTGGGTGATGATTATGATTGCTGATTAAAATAAGTAAACAGATTGGAGAACATTAAAGTTTTATACTTCCCTGCCATCTGCTTTTCCTTCATATTGCAGTATTAAACACATTATATGCAATGGCTTCTACTCCAGTAGCAAGGATACTACAAAGTACACCAATGGTGAGTTAACTAATTCACACAGTTTGTTTCTCATATGATTTCTTTTAGCTTTGAATAGAAGACAATTCATCTCACTAATGACACTCCATGGGAAACAAAACAAACAATAGGCCCTTTGTTCCTGCTCTGGGAAAGCAATTTGCTAGCCTTTATTTACTGGGATAGATCCATGTAAACAGAGAAGAGATTACTTGTTCTTGAGGAAGGTGGGAAATGGGCTTATAAGAACGGTGAACAAGAATTATTCACTGATGGGCCCAGACCTGCTTGGTGTTCCAACAAAGATGTGGAAAATATGGTGTCTAATATCTTGGTCTTCAGAGCAAGCTAATGGGTATGCCACCATTTTGACAAGGTAACTCATATCTTCTAACTGCACCTACGAGCTAGCTGGCTTAGTTTCTTCAGAAAGAATGTAAGAGGAACAAGTAAGAGAGTGTGTCTATGATACAGAGAAGAGGGCTTTTGTGGCCCTCTTTCATCTGTAAGATCTCAAGCTTGATTCCTAAGAAGTGGCAATCATTCAAAAAATAATAATTCAATTCCTTCAAGATAAAATTAGTAGCAGTACCTTTTAAAAATGATGAAAAAAATAAAAGTCATAGCACAAAGCCTCTGAATCTATTTGTCTGAAATTGCACTTGTGTAATCTGTACTGAGGGCTACTATACCAGCACATTTCTTCCACTTCAGTCAGAAAACTAGTATAGTCATGAGTTGATGTGTGATAATGGTTCTTCACCTTGAGTTCCTTGATGTTCCTGAATTACAGCTCCCAGAATGTCTGCTGGCCAACCTACATGAGGCTTCTGGGAAGTGAAATTCAACAATATCCAGTGACCTGAGGGAAAGACTCACTGATTTACAGTAACAGTAAATGTCAGTGGAAGGCACAATTATTTAGATTACTGAATCAAGATTCACATTTGGATCCAATTCAAACTGAGCTATCTGTGACTCAGGCTGAGACAAACCTGAATCAACAAATTGGGGGCAGAACCTAGCAATGTAATTGAAGCACATTGCATAGCCATGGTATAAGCAAATCAATCTACTCCCCCACACTTTTTTCTTAGACTCCACAAACTGGGGACAAATAAATGGTGGTTATATCAGGAATTTATTATCATCCATCCTAAGGCATATTCCCCCTGTTAGGATCTAGGGGCAGCCTTAGCCAGGATCGAGAAACATAGACCCAAGGGGGGAAAAAACAGTGGTATGGATGTCCAAGAAATTCAACATTTGTACATTCCAGTACAAACTAACTGAGCCCACCTTCTAGGCAAGTGTTGAAACAGAGTTATCTACCTGCTTCCACTCTTCCTAAATGTTCTGATGTAGTACTTAAAATACATCTTAAAATGTGACACTTGAGACAGAAACTACATTGAGAAAATAAATCTTCTGATAGAGGTCTTACCTCTTTAAAAAAGTATCCAGATGTTGTTAAAATGTATATTTTGAGAGAAGATATATTGAAAAACAGTGATGAGAATCCTGTTACATTTTACTCTAGCATAATACAATCAGCATAAATCTTGCTGGCAAATTGCTGCAAGTTAAGAAGTTGTGCACTGAGTCATGTAACTTTTCATGTAACAGCAATTACTTGCAGTGACTGCTTAAAAATTTGCTGCTGAGAGTTACATCAATTGACTTCCACTAGTGAGCATAGTCAATAGGATTCTGGCTGACATAGTTTAAGATACACTGTTCGAGGCAAATTTTCAGGTAGAGTTACAGAAAGAGAAGAACAGTTTGTGTGGACATAGGGCAGAACACACTTGGATTGTATTTGCTTGTAGGTGAACACAGTCCAAAATGACATGGATCAGAAATAATCTGATTCACCCATCTGGGAGTGAGAGCTGAAGAATGTGTAGAAACATTCTAGAAAAAGGAAAATCAGAGGTGTGGAATGTCCAGAAACACACTAAACCAAGGCTCAGCCTGCATAAGAAGTCTTTTCTAGTCCATTCTATCCAGGAGTGGTCCAATAGCCAGTCTAGAACCAGGCAATACTTCACTGATTATGAGGCTGTTGGCTACAGTTTTGATAGCTCACCGCACGGCAGGAGAGGAAGCTGAACACATTCCATATGTGTTGTCTCCAATGCATTTTTGGTATCACCTGGCAGGACAAAGTTCCAAATAGAGTAGTCCTAGAACGAGCTGGAATTTCTAGCATGTATACATTACTGAAACAGCGACGTCTACGTTGGCTTGGGCATGTCGTGAGAATGGCTGACGGTCGGATTCCAAAAGATCTCCTGTATGGAGAATTAGTGCAGGGAAATCGCCCCAGAGGGAGACCACAGCTGCGATATAAGGATATCTGCAATCGGGATCCGAAGGCCTTAGGAATGGACCTCAACAGAGGGGAAACCTTGACATCTGAATGTTCAGCCTGGAGGCAGGCGGTACATCATGGCCTCTCCCATTTTGAAGAGACACTTGTCCAGCAGGCCGAGGCAAAGAGGCAGTCCCGAAACCAGCAAAATCAGGGAGCTGGACAGGGGACAGATTGTATTTGTCTTCATTGTGGAAGGGATTGTCACTCTCGAATTGGCCTTCTCAGCCACGCTAGACGCTGTTCCAAGTCCTCCATTCAGAGCACGTTACCATAGTCTCTCGAGACTGAAGGATGCCTAAATCATAATAGCTCACCACATGAGGCATTTGCACAGAGACCAAAGGCCTTCGAGTCCTGCTCTGGACGCTTCCTGCAGACGGGAACCTTGAAGAGGGAACCTTGCTACATGTACGGGATTTCCCAAGCAGTGACTGTGATCTGAGACTTCTAATGATACAAATACATCTGTAGCAACCCAGGCAATATCTAGTAAAAGAAAGAAAGAAAGAAAATTAGAAAGAAGGTGCTGTTTCCTGGAAAGGAATAGAGAAAAAATATTTATGTACAAACCATTTGTTGTAGCTGCCAAAATGTCATTGGTCTGTAATGTCCTCTAAATGTTAAAAACTGCCTTTGGGTCAGAGAAGTCCATATAGATACATTTGTTCAAATATCTCTTAGAACAACATGTCTTTCCAAGGATTGGCAGAGCTCTGTTAATTGTCTAATGTTTAAAGATCACTGGCGTATCAATAAGCCTGCTTAATGAATCATGTTAGGCTCTTATTCGTGCCCTGCTGTGGCCTGTTACAAAGTGTGCTTCATGCAGCTTTGGGTGCTTAAGTCTGTTGACAGCATTGTGTTGTTGTGATTGTTTTAGTAACAAGTGGAAGGGGGAGGATGGTCAGCTTGGATCTGGCATGGCAAATGCATTTGACAAGAATACCAAGGCCAAACTAAATAGGTCAATGAGGATCACGCTCAATAAATATACTCTGCTTCTCACATTCCTGGTTCAACTGATGAATTTCATAACTAACCAGCATTTTTTTATGAGAGAGAGAGGGAGAGAATAGTTTTCTGTTAAACGTCTGTGGCTTAGTGAGTTAGCAAACAGGATTGAATAAAAATAGGACAGTTAATCATCTTCTGCACAGACAGCAAAGCTGTTTGTGGCTTAGAGACGGTCATTCACCCTGCCATCATTTCTCAGTTACTATTTGTTGTGTCTGCGTTGGAAGTTGCAATGAACCTATTGCCCCAGCAGTAAACTCAGACAAACCTTCTATTCTCATCTCATTGGAATTTTGGATTCCAAACACTCCTCCCCCTACAAACCCAGCAAACCCAAAAAAAGGGCCTTGTTCTTTTTTGGGGAGAGTAGCATTCTGCTAACAAAAACAGCAGGCACGTTGATTGAGATGTTGACTCTGTACTGATTTTGCAGAGAATACTGAAGCAATAGATGTGACTCAAATAGATCAAGAAACAGGGTAATCTTGAGTTTGGCTCAGTTCCTGAGGCAAAATAAGGAAGTCCACAGAAGAACCATTTTCTTCCTTCCAGTGGTGACACTGGAGTGTCCCACCACCACCAAGCAAGCCCTCTTGAATGGGTTGGGTTCTTTCAGATGAAAGACACATTAAAAGGACCCCAACTTCAGACAGATTTGAATGATGCATTCCAGCAATGCATCCCATTCAGAAGTGGAAATAAATGAACATCTGGTGATAATCTTATCACCTCATCCACTTGCCCTTTGCCCCAAATTATTTGTCAGTAACCAGCAGAAGATGCAGTGAAGGGCAAATCCATGACAGAGGACATCGTTCAAGCAGAAAATTATCTTGCTGGACCAATAATCACACTTTGTGCCAATCAGCTCTAAAAATAAATAAATAAATAAGTTAGTAATGTTGCAACAGGCTTAACAAATTTTCAGCTCAAATGTGGCACGTCTATCAATCATCATTAATTTGTCTTTTCTTTTCTAGAATCTAGGATGAAAATTCCCAAAACAACTGGGTGGAAATGTATTTATATAATGAACCACATATGGCAGAAACCAGATTAGCATGAGATTAGACATTTTCAGCAGGATTAATGGGGGGGGGGGCAAATTAACTGCTGAAGTCATGATTTGTGGCAAAGAATGTATTCTCTATTTTACAGTTTCATTATTTCTATACCTACAAACACATCATCCAGCAATCACCGTTGTGTAAAATTTCATATACATGCTCAATATAATTTATCTTGCCACAGGACAGTAGAAGTGCATCTAATATTGCTTTTTAGAAAAGTTATATAAATTCACATTTAGTGTAACTGACTGTTGCTATTACTAAATTCACAGAACTAGTTCTCATTTGTCCCCCCCCCCCTTACCTTGGAATCCATACAATTTTTTTTAAAAGACTTGGCTTATTGAGAGCAGCTGCATGGGGACAATCATCCAACTTAACTGCATGCTTCGCCTGATCATTTGCTAGGGAAAATATAACACAAATGTTCCTGACCTGCCACCAAAAAGAAAAAAAAGAAAGAAAGAAAGGATGCACTCTGCTCTTTACATCCAAGATACATAGACATGTATCCATGCTTTAATGAAGATTCCAGTTTGTTAAAGAAGCACTTTTAATCACAGATTCAATTGCAAGTACAAAGCAGACACCCACAGTAAGCCATAAGTGTGTGTTCTGTTAAGTTTGAGAATCCATAATTCAGTTGTTGTCACTTTATGTCCAAGCAGACAATCAGATGGGTGGAATTTTCTCTCTCTCTCTCTATACTCTTTAAAAGTTACTTTGTATACCTGAGTCTCAAACTGATGTACTAAATTGTAGCATTAGTTTAACACTAACCCATTTCTATCTTTTAAAAGCCTCACTTATGATTGTCTCTTAATTTTTTTAAAAACAAATTTATTGCATTCCTTCACTGCAACTTGCCTGGCATTTCCTGTTTGTGATCTGTGAAACCTACACAAAGAATTATGTTTCTAACATGGTTTTCTGGGCTCCAAGATTAAATCATCTCTCTCACGAATACACACACACCTCCTTTCCTTCTTGTAAACAAATATGAATTTGGACTACGTTTGTTTGCCCGGCCATTTCCTCAAAATATTGAGTCGCTCACTTCACTTCTGACTCCCAGATATTTTCATATATGCGGACATATACATTGTGCACCACACTCTTGTCTCCATAGCTGTAGAGCCACAAGGTACAATCACTAAGCCTAGACACATCTGTGGATGTGTATATCCACCCACAGCTTCTTACTGCTATGAGAATTGGAAGAACATTCACTGCCCATTTCAATGCTATGGATAGAAGAGATATTTGTTTGATCTGCATCTTAAAGAAAATTGACCTAATATACACTATACAGAATAATACATAATTTAAAATTACTATTCTAGTTCACACAGTGTATGTCTCTGAATTAAGAACGTCGATGCAAGAAAGAGCCACCACCATCTTTTCCTTGCCTGAAAGATGATGCGGTATTTTCTGCTTGCATCGATGGGAATTCTCACATTTGTGAGAACAATTTTCACACACATTGCAAAGCTTGTGCAAATTGCAGAAAAGCTGTTGTGTTGTTGCATGGACTTTTAAAAATCAGAAGCCTAAAATGGGTTGTTTGCATCTCCTTGATCCATCAGCCACCCCTTTTTGCACATGCTGTATGTGTGGGCTTTGTTCTGCCAAAGAAGAAGACTTTCGATTGGTGTAGAGATATTTTGCTCTTATTTCAGAAGCCTGAACCAAAACAAAAGAAAGAGACAGAAAATGAGATAGTGAGAGAGCGAGAGAGCCCCTTGACTCATTAGCACACTGGAGGCAAGAAATCTCAGTGGTCAATGATTTATTGACAGAGCTGTCTTGGTGTCTCTCTGTGTGTGTCATAAAGAACAAGACAAGCAGACTTGCCAAGAACATGTAATTTTGTGAGAATTGTTTACATTTCTACTTTGAATTTTATGAATGTATTTTTGCCATGGATTTCCTTCATTCTTTTCAATTCTTGAGAAAAAACTTTCCAAAATGTACCAATTCCTTTACCTATTCATTTGGAAGAATTTGTAACTATTTTTTAAAAAAAACTAAACATGAGAGGGGGAAAAACCTGACAGTGTCACCTAAATACAGGGATCATTAAATGTTTACTTCTGGAAAACTTGGCTTTAAATCCATAAGTACTCAGACAGACTTATTACTGATTTAGGTTGCCCCCTCATTTTCTCTGACAGGTTTCTCATCTGTAGCAGAAATATGGCAGGTGGGTAGAATATGATCCTTTCCATATTAAGAACAGTTGTATAATGAGCTTCGTGGTGCAGTGGTTAAACTGCAGTCCTGCAGTGAGGACTCTGCTCACAATCTTAGTTTGATCCTGGGCTCAGATAGATGGCTGAAGGTTGAGTCAAACTTTCAGTCTTCCAAGGCTGATAAACTGAGTACCCAACTTGCTGGGGAAGTGGGGAGTGGGCAGGCAATCTGTAACCTGCATAATTAAACCATAATTAAACCATACTTAACCTGCATAATTAAACTGTAAACCACTCAGAGAGAGCTTTAAGTGCTACGGGGCACACTTTGTTTTGCTATATGTTAAATCTAGCCTATGTAGATTGTTGGGATTCCCCTCCCCAATTCATTTTTAAAATAAGACATGGTGCTGCTGCGGGTTAAACCGCAGAAGCCTCTGTGCTGCAAGGTTGGAAGACCAGCAGTTGTAAGATCAAATCCACACGACGGAGTGAGCTCCTGTCGCTTGTCCCAGCTCCTGCCAACCTAGCAGTTCGAAAGCATGTAAAAATGCAAGTAGATAAATAGGTACCACCACGGTGGGAAGGTAAGGGCGTTCCATGTCTACTCACGCTGGACAAATTGTCAAGGGGAACCGACTCTAGGGGGCGGTGCTCATCCCCGTTTCCAAGCCATAGAGCCAGCGTTTGTCCGTAGACAGTTTCCGTGGTCACGTGGCCAGCGTGAGTAGACACGGAACACCGTTACCTTCCCACCATAGTGGTACCTATTAATCTACTCACATTTACATACTTTCGAACTGCTAGGTTGGCAGGAGTAAGATCTTTTTAAAATGGTCAAATTCCTTCGTTAACAGAATGGAAAGAACTTGAAATTATAACAATGTGGATGTACTGGGAGAAAAATGAAAACTGACAGATTTGATGATCCCTATATTGCTGATGACATCATCTTCAATAAAATATTTTCCAGTGTTATCACTTTACACATTTCTCTGCCAGCATTCAAGAGCTGTGCGTGTGAGCAAGCAGAAAGAAAGTATATATTTATACACATCACTTGATTATATAACACTTAACATGACTCATAGCTTTATTTCTGAACACTGCTTTGAAAACCTTAGCACCTGATCCATACTACCAGTGAAATATGCAACAACTACTGTATGTTGGAATGATTAATTCGCAGAGGCATTAAACCATGATCCAACTCCAGTGACATATCTTATTTTAATCTTGTTCTTAGTTATGGAGTCAGTGCTTTAAGGCATCAGTCTTCACTGTTTTTCAGGTGGGAACCACCTTGGTGAAAAGCAAGCTCATGAACAAACAAAAAAAGCCTTTTAAAAACCTGCTTCAATGTGAGAACTACATCAGTTTAAGTCCAAGTAACTTGTATTACTTCATATGTCTACAATAAAGGGTGAGAGGAGTCTTTCTCCATAAAGCTTCCTTTCTCCCTTTCCTTATCTACTTCTCCTCATTTCTCTTCTTTCTGGAACTACTTCAAATGACAAATGTAAACATCCTCAGTTTCCTTTCTTGAAATCTCTTCCCCAACACAATCTTCTGACCAAACTCATGATTTCATCTAATCTATTTTCCCCTTGCTTTTCAGTGGGTTGTCTGTTGCACTGAACTTTCCAATTCCTTCTTTTACAGCTCCAGACTCATCCCTTTCCATGGGCATCCCACTTAACCCAGTTTTTTTGTTCTCCCCTTCCATGTTTTCCACCTGCCCTGACTTTCATTTTGCTGCTCGGACTACGGCAGAGAACCAGTGCCATGCAATGAGGTCAAGTGTACTTTGCCTCTTCCCTCTGATATGGAATTGCTCTGTACACTGGGGTGGATTGGTGATGGCGGCTGCTGCAGCCCAGGAGTGGCTATTTGACGAAAAGGAGAAGGAAGGAAAAAAAGGAGGAGGTAACTGAGATCAGGGGGTGGGCACTGAAAGAGCACTGCTCTGTAAGCAACAAGATGGTGGAATCATGGTGATATGAGTGCCTAAGAAGAGTTCTGTTGAATCAGAGCAGAGGCCTAGCCAAGCCAGAACTGTGTTCACTCAATGGCCTACCAAATGCCATTGGGAAGCCCACAAGCAAGGGCCTATTGACAATTCTAACTAGTCACCTCTGCTCTTTTTTCCCCATAGGAGACCCAAGGTGGCTCACCACAGGGAAAACTGTGTGACAGTTAACAGTTTTCAAAATACTGCATACTAATAGCCAGCAGACTAAAAAGAAAGGGGAAAAGACACTTTAGCAGAGAGGCATGGCTCTCTTTAAAATCAGAGGCAGGGAAAGAACAATTGGTTACTGCTGGATTGATTGAATGTCACTCCAGCCTAGAAAGGTCCCTCCCAGCCTAGAACGTAAGTTCAATTTTCATATATTTTAAGTATCTATGCCTACAGTTTTTCTCACAGCTATAAGACTGTTTTCAATACATTTTGACTTCTTATGTTTTGATGTTGTATATATGGAACATAGAAGCAATGTAGATAAATAAAGCTTGTAGAATTAGACAAGCTGAAGTTGCCTGGAATTGTGGCATCAATGAAATGACTTACACCTTGATACTCAGATGAATTTTGACTAGATTGTCAAATATTATTTGGTTTCATTCTGAAGTCAACCCTTTATTGGGATAAATGTCAACTGTGATGAGCACAGGCTTCTGATTTTTTTCCCACCTGGAGGTTTATGAAATTTTGTAGGACTCTTAGGGAGGGTTCAGGCATTGGCATAACTAACCTGACATCTCTCTGGCCACTTTCATATCTTGTCCACATCCACAGACAATACAAACTGAAATGTATCCATTATACCAGGACAAGCAGGGGCCAAAGTTACATCAACATGACTTGCATCGACTACAGCATCTAAGTCAGAGTGGATCCGAGGGCCTTTATCTGCAAAGTGCTGTGCAAAATCTTCACATCAAGCCATTAAATGGTCAGCATCCTTCCCTTGTGGTCATCTGTGTAATAGGTTCTTGAACACTTGGAATAACTCTGCTGGACAGCTCTGTGCAGATGCAATGGTGGCAGAGAAGAATTGCTTCTTTGCAATTAGATTAGGCTTTCCAATGAGCTTTAGACTGTGTTCGATTGGAACTGTTCTGCGCTTTCTACCAACATTGCTCTAGTTTCTCTCTCACATTTGTTTCATCATCCCCAGCTCACTAGTAAACCAAGGAGCTAGTCTGGCTGCACTTTATGAGAGGGGACACTCCATTTTGATTGTCCCATCCACTCACCCACCCACTGCTGCAAAGGCTCAGAGCTCCAATAAGCTTAAATCCTACCAAGTAGTGATTGGTGCAAGACAACAGGACTACTGAGAGTTCCTCATTGGATCATTGGATCATCACAATCCTGTCCAGTACACAAAACCAGGTCAAGAACGTGCCCTACAACATGGGTGGGGCCAGATACCACCTGGGACAGACTCATGGTTGTCATGGTAGACATGGAGTCTTGAGCTGCTCCTGATAAACTGGGCTCTGCATGGATGTTGAAGTCTCCCAGCACAAACCAAGGGGATGGCAACACCACACCTGAGACCAGCTGAAGCAGGGAGACTCTTGTGCAGTGGGCTGGGTGATACACCAACATGATCCGTACGATGTCTCGGGAATCCACTCTCAGGTACATACACTCAAACTCAGCAGTCTGTGGGTCAGTGTACCTGGTAAGGGTGATTGCATCTCAATAGAGCATTGCAACTCCTCCTCCCTGCCCCCCAGGTGTGGTCTGCTGCTGCAGCACAGAAAACCCAAGTGGGCAAAGCAGAGAAAGACTAACTCCCCCAGCTTCATCCAACCAAGTCTCTGCAATGCAAGTTGGGTCAGCATGCTTTTCCAGGGTCAAGTTTTAGATTTCATTGACCTGGCATTTAGCAATGGAGGTGATCTGTATAGGCACTCTGGTCAGTAGCAATAGATAGTCATAAACCCCACAGATTTATTTAATCTTCTACTAAAACGACTCAGGTGACAATCATCACTGCACCTTCTGACTGAAAATTCCACAGGTAAGCCATAGGTCATATGAAGAAGTATTTATTTTCAATTCAAATCTCCCACTGTTCAGCTTTAAGACAAGACCCCAGGTTTGAGTATAACAAGAGACCCCACCACATCTTCCCTTCTCCACTTTCCCCATACTGTGCAGAATTTTACACATTTGTCATATCTCTCCTCTGTGTGAACCTTACTTCTAAGCCATATTGTCCCAGAAATGGAAAGATAGGAAATTCGCAACCTAGCCACCTTAGCTGCTTCTTCTTTTACTTGGGTGGAGCTATTTCATATGTGAAGGTAATTCTACTACTACAAAGCAAGACAGGCAGGACCAGACTGTAACTTCATTCAAAGAGGGAATCCTTTAAAGACTGAAAATATCTGAATGCCACAGGAAGGTCTTTCTACCGTCGTTTGCAAATTAGCTTGCCTTGTTTTGTGATTGGCCATCGGGAGGTAAGCACAGGCATCATTTGTAAATATAATGAAACATCTGGAATACCAATCACTTCTGATCACTTTCAAATGGATTGTTTCACAGAGACAGAGATAAAGAACACACATGGGAGAGAGAATGGCAGGGAGATGGTCATACTCAGGCAAGTGAGTGAGACAAAAACCCATGGTAGCCCCAGTCCTTGCAATGGGGAGCAGTGCTTTAAGGACACATAGAGGCACTTCCTTTTCTTTTGAGTGTGTCTAGCTACCACTGGTCAAGGAATCTTTTGGCTTAGAGCACAATTTTCAGCAGCTCTTGATCTTATGATTTGCTGCTGATGAAGATCTGTCTCTCTCTCTCTCTCCCTCTGTTTCCAGCAAGCCCTTAGGACCTGTGAATTCTGGAGAGCTTTCAGTCTATACACAAGGGTTATAATTTACACCTCTAAAGCTGGTATCTGATTCCAGCAGTATTACTGGCGCCTTCAAATCCTTTAACCCTGGCAGTGTGTGAATAAACCAGCTTTACATAAGACACAGATAACTGTTGTCTGACTGCATGCTTTCAAGAGGAAATAGATTTTAAAGCTGCCAGCCCTGGCATGTAAGGTTCATCTGTGACATTTAGGATCAAAGTGAAATCAACCAATTTTTAGTGTGTTAACTGGAGCTATTACTCCTTTTAGCCCTGATCGTTTGATTCTATAGAATGGTATGATGATGCTGAAAGTCTCTTTCATCACTACAGCTATAGTTGCAAAGCAACTAACAACTTTTTCCCTTGGTCTCTTTTTTGCCACACATTACAGCTACCTGTTGTACATTATGCCCAATTTGTATTGTCTTGTTTTTTGGTATTATATGCCACTTCTCACTCACAATGGTCCTAATGGGATTTTGAGGGATATGGGAGGTTCAAGGTTCACCACTGATACCTCTTGGTGAGTCTGAATGGCTGAGTGGGGATTTGAACTCAAGACTCCTGAGTCTGAGTCCAAAACTCTGTCTGCTACAGAACACTGGGTCTCTAAGATACATGAGAATAATAGAAGAATCTTGATGGAACAGATCAAAGGTCTATTTGATCCAACATTTGGCTCCTACGGGGTCAATCAGTTGCCTATGATTTGCTGTCAAACCAATTCCAACTTATGGCAATCTTTTCCAGGATTTTCTGTTGTTGGTGTTGTTATATGTCATCAAGTTGCCTCCAACTTTTGACAACTTCCAAATGAGTGATCTTCAAAATGTCCAGGCTTCAACAGCCCTGCGTTTCCTTTAAGGAGTCAGTCCATCTTGTATTTGGTCTTCACATTTTCCTGCTGCCTTCAAACCTTCTTTTCCAGAGAATCTTGTCTTCTCATGATGTGCCCAAAGTAGGACAGTCTCAGTTTCATCATTTTTGCCTCCAGAGACAGTTCAGGCTTGATTTGCTCTAGGACCCACTTGTTTATCTTTATGCATTGTTCTAAAGCTGTAGGCTTCTTTTGCCTGTCTTTTGCATTTTGTTGTTAACACACCCCTTTGCTCTGCTCTCCCCATCATGAGGATAGTGTTATCTTCATATGCTTAAAGTGGGAAATCAGCTATTTAAGCAAGAGGTTCTCGAATGATGACTAACATATCAGCTCACAGCCTAGTTGACATAAAGCAGTTTCGTAGGGAATGGTGCTCATGTTCAGCCTTCTGATTTCATGAGAGTTATCTACTTCCTATACTCTTTGACATCTAAACAAATTGACATGTATATCCTGATGCCCTAAATTATTTTTGCAGAACTATGATGAAAGAAATCTTCAAAGAGCAAGCAGATACAAATCAGGAGAGCTGACTGTAATAAAAAATAGAAGAGAAATTCAAAATGGACTTATAAGAGTGGCTAATTTAGATGGGGAAAAGGACATTGGGTGACATGACATGTATATCTGACTCAGTGGACTACTTAAAGGAGCTTGCTTTTGAATTCATCTTCCCCCCCCCCCCATCAATAATGTTTTTTTTAGGGGGGAAATGAATATACCTTCATCCCAGACTCTTGAAATGCTACCAGAACAATTCCTAGTGGGACTTTTAAGTTGCATAATTCATAAGGTTGTACAGAAGTTCAGGCAAATACTCTAGGCGCTGAAAGATCTGTATTCTACAAATGCCCTTGACCGACATGAAAACTCCAATGTTCATTCCAGAAGCTTCCCTGTGGTTGCTTTCTCAGGAGGTAACTTAATTAAACTTCAACTCAGCACAGGAGCTTGTTGGGGTTCTGATGGCATGCTTAGCTTTTCGGAGTGGCAGTGGCGATTCCTGAGACGTCAAAACAGATTGTTTCCAAATGGTCATAAAAACGTAACTTGTCAGCTCTCTAAAGCTCCAGCTGCCAGACATAACTTTTCTGCCCACCCTGGAGAAAGGCAATTGTGTTTCAACTATTATGTTCACCCTGATGTATTCTTTTGATTGTCTTGAGAAAGCCGACATGAGGTTAGGCTCTAGCTTTTCAGCAAAAATCCCTTCCCAATTTCAGCCTTCAGGAATGGGGGGACGAATATATGGGGAACTCTTCCTTCTGGGTGTGTTGACTTTATTGTTCTCCATAACATGAAGTTTATTTGGTTGATTATATAATAACATGCCAATTTTTGAAAAACAGCCAGAAAAGTTATTTTGACCTATTCATGTCATAGTCTAACCAGAATTGAATATATGTAAGTTCCATTAATGTCAGGGGAAGTGTTGAGTACTTGTGTACTTCTTTCCTGAAATCAAGGTAGGATTAAGTTTAACTAAGTTTCATTTGTTTCTCAATTAGAAAACAAAACAAAAACCCAAAAAACCTTCAGCAATTCTGTAATCTCCGGAAATCAGATATTCAGAATATTATTCTGAATTGCCTTTTGCTGAAGATTTAATGGATTTCTTTTAATGGATTTACTTTAATTTAATGGATTTAATTTAATGGATTTCTGTAGTCCAGGGGCCTGATTTGAACTTGAATCTGAGATACTGATTTGAACTTGAATCTGAGATACTCATTCTTTCAATTCCACTAAAATTCTGCATGTATGGTATGGCTTTGGATATGTCTACATTTCAGCTTCAGTTTCTCACCTATAAAATGAGAACCACAGCAATCTGCCTTGCAAAAATGTTGTGACACATGGAAGTAGTGAACACTGTAAGGCACTTTACAATTAGGATTGCAGACTCCCTGTGGAGATGTCCTCTTGCATTAGTGACATTTCCAGCTTCCCGCCAAAATGAAACCTCAATCTCACATTCCCCCACTCTCTAATTTTTTTGCATATTTTTATGTGGCCAAAATGGCCAAACGCTGTGCAGCTTAAAACCCTTCCCAGTGAATCCTGCTTATAAAAGCTGCCGCTTCATGCAGGAACTGTAATAATCCTGTGCAGCTTCATGTTTCCTCTGCCCTTTTCAGAGGAATCTTGCACGGTAAAGATGCCATTCTGTAGAGGAATTCTAATAAACCCACGTAGCTTGGCATTTCTTCCAAGGGGGGAAAAATGACCAGAAATATGAAAGAAATCCCATGAGATTTCCTGTGAGATTGCTCAGGGGAGGGGAAAAATCTGGCATAGCAAAATGTACTTGTGAAGAATGAAATGATCCCCACTCCCCAGTTTCTGTCTGAGACAGAAGGATTGTAGAGTTTATATTCCTATAAATAGTAAGTAGCACCCCAAATATTGTGTGTATGTGAAGTCTGAAACCCAGTGGTACATCACTATTGGAGTAGGCCCATTGAATCATTGGAACCTACAGAGAAGCTGAGGCACCAAACTCCCACAGATTCAATGGGCCTACTCTAGTTGTGACTAAGGACTGGATTTCAGCCAAAATGTCTGATTTAGATGCACCTTTGCACAGAACAATAATGAATAGGCACTGAGACCAGCACACGGGTTCATAGATAAGCCAGGAATCTACTGAGTTGGGTTTCTTGTGACATGCAAACCAGCCAGACTGCCTAGTGAAGGTGTGGGGAGCCAGGCATAAACAATCGTACAGGAGGAAGATGCAGCTTAAAAAAGTTACTTTACTAAACTATAGCTCCCAGAATCCTATAGAAAGCACGGCCGCCATGATGTCTGGGGACTTCTGGGAACAATAGCCCTCCCAAGCAGCTTTTCCAAACATGAAAGATGTTAGATATAAAGCTGAAGGAAGGAAGGAACTATGTGTTTTTGGTGGAAAGCATAGGGAGGTGAATTAAAATGATTAAAAATAATCTGGTCAGCCTTTCCTGCAAGTCTGCAGCTAGCAATCTTATAAAAGAATTACCAGTTTTTTGTGCTTTCCCAAAATACAGCTGTTTCCTTTGCAAAAAATGTCAGGCTCAGCTCAGTTAACTAAAAGGGCGGAGGTATGAAGCAGGCCACTTCCCAGACAGGAGACTAAATTAAAGGCTACAACAACAGAGGCAGATATTGGTGTCTGACACTGTTGCTTAGAAGCAGTAAAACAGGGCAGTCTGCACTGACATTTCATTATAGCAACATAAAGAAAATCAGACAAGGGACAGGGGTTGATGACACAACCCAATCATGAAATAATCCTCAAGCACTCCATGAAATAGGACAATATAAATCATAAAAGCTCCCACAGATGAGGACTTGCATGTGTCTAATAGTATAATGTTGCCTCAGGCAAAATGAGACAGGGTCTAAACATGTTAACATTCACACACACTTGGCATCAGTTATACAAAAAAAAAGTGTTGGCTTTATTCAACATTATATTTGGAATGCCAAATCACTGTTTCCTGCAAGATGTTCAAAGAATGTGCTTGTGCAATAATAAAAACAGATAAAAATAATTTGAGGTTTTCTAAAAAAATTATTTTATCTTATGGTGGTTCTTCCCATTTATCAATACTAAAAGTTGACTTTGTCTTCTTTATCCCAGTATGCACAGTAAATGAAATAGAACTTTTAATTGGGTATGTATGAAACAGTTGTACATTGCTTTCTACTACATCAGTGGGCAGCTTTATTTCAATAGATAATTTTGCTTCTTCATTCATTTGTTTAAACATGGCTGAGTTCGGAGCCATTTACAAATATTTTAAAAAACTCAAAACCATAAAACCACACATTTTACGGTTAAAAACAAATTAGCTGAAACAGTATCAAAATGTTAAAATGATATGGACTAATCTGTTCATAAAGCCACCACTTACACAGCACCAAAAAATGAAAAACAAAAAATACTGTTAGTGCTTGGAAACAACACTTCAACACATTAATGTTAAATTCAGTGGTTGTTTTGGACCAATGCCCTTGAAAACTAATGTTTAGAAAGAACTTTTTGAAAAGTTATGTTAACACATTTTGTTTGTTAAAAATATACGTTGTGCATGTTCCTCCAGCCTTATAAACGGTAAAACATATGCAGGATACTAGATTTATACTACATAGCTCAATGTTGAGTCTATAAATACAGCTGCACTATAATACCCACGAACATCAGTTAAGGGAGTCTCTATTCTAGGTGTGCCTGCAAAATTGCTTGTTTGCATGAAACACACAAAAAATTGCAATGATTAACACACACAAAAAAAGAAAAATACCGAAACCTAGCAGTGTAAGGAAGACTCTTTAAAAAAAAAAAATTGCAGCCATTTGTGATATAGTCAGAAAGAAAAAAGTACCGACTTGGCTATCTGTATTTGTCCGTTCAACAAGAAGATCTGCTTCTGGAAAAAGGAAGAGTCCTACTTACTTGACTGATGGAGACCTCCCCCTACATATTTATTAATAATCTCATTTTCTAAATACATGTGGCAGGGGCATGAGCCTAAAGAATGCCCAGGACTTTTACAATACAACTGAATGTTTGTGGACAGAAGGTGTATATTAATTAGATAAAATTTCTATAGAGGCTGACAGCCAGGCATCATGACTTGTCTGTAGGCCAGGTCTTGGGAACAATGTTCTGGAGAAAAGCCTCATGAAAGCATCCTGAGGGACAGCCCTTGTACCCAGTAATGTGTGCTTGTGAAAAGTCACAGTGTGTGTGTGTGGGGGGGGTGTGTGTGTGTGCAGTGGCTGCAGCCATATATACAGATCCTGGCAGGATCAGACAAGAGAAAGCAAAAATGCCACGAGCAATGCAGGCTATTCTAGGAGAACATGTAACCTGAGTTGTAACCTCCCTATCAGATACTTATTTTTTTGCACATTGCTCTGGCTAAATATAATGGTTTGTTGCTACTGCATCATTCCTGTCAAAATGGCTGAAGATACAGTAGAGTTCTAGAAGCTATTTTTACCCAGACAGTTCAGCTTGTTCATTGAAATATAGGGGGGGGGGGAATAAAAACCTCCCTGGAGGAGTGTGGTTTGCAGTGAGTCAGCTAATATGCTGGACTAAGAGCTTGCACTTCTTTAGAAAGCTGACTTGCCAAAGAGAAACCAAGCTGGACTGCCTCAGTTATTTTCCTTGGAACTACAAACTGGACTCTCTTCAAGTCGCAAAGGTAAAGGAAAAACAACAACTGAAGGGCCTTTTATAAGAACTGAACAGCTGGATGATACTATCATGAAACTGTGGAGCCCAAATTTTAATTACTCTTACTCCATATGTAATCTTATCTTCTTTGAGGGGAATGTTATTCTGCCACAGACACTGTCAAGAGGACATACTTGTAATGCATTTGTGCTTTATTAGGTAATCTGGGTAAATAACTCTTAATAAATAAATGGAGATCCATTTACCAAAGTGAATACTGGATGACAAAAATGTTCACTGCCACTGAATTGAATGTGGCTATTATTATACAAGGCCTGCAGGATTAGACTGATGGTTTAAAAAAGTATGCACTTATATATGTATGTGCCCTAGCTACTGTATAGGGTTTCAAAAATCGATACACTAAGCAACATTTGTATTATTCTTTGTTCAGGCATAGAAAGTTCCTAATGGCATTCTGATTCAAGAATGGTTCTGTTCCTTTGTCTTTTTCTGTCTTTTGTTCACATTTCCATACATGGGCAGTTTGTATAGGATTCCTCAGTGGAAATTAGATTGGAGAGATGCATATGGACATGCAAATAGCCCCACTTCATTCTAGAGTGCTATTGGCTGAAATCCAATAGTATGTCACAGCTAGAGTAGGCCCACAGAATCAATGGGATTTACATAGCTGCTGATTCAATGAATCTTCAAATGGGTCTACTCTACTTGTGACTTACTACTAGTAGAGGGTGAAATAACTTTAAATCTTTAAATTAGAGAGGGAAAAAATGTTTCTGATTTTGAAACAGTTTCTGAAAGTAAGATTAGGAAACATCTCTCTCTGAGTGTGTTATTTCAAACACTTTCCCCCTCTGTCTCATGCCTGCCTTTTGGAGGAACAAGACATCATGCCTCATGTTAGGGTTCGATATGGAGCAAGGCTGGTCTGAAAAAATCCAGAAGTGCCATTTTCTTTCTTGGCCATAAACGTATTGTCAGAATAAACCAAGTAGTGAAAAAATTCCTGCCTTACAGGACATCCACAATCAGTCGCCTGAGGCTGCTATTCCCCTCTGTCTAATGGTCTTGCTTACAGCCAGTGCCAAATTAAATAAAGAAAAGAAAAGAAAGAAGGGGACTCTATTTCAGTCTGGGATGACAGGATAGGTCCCACAGCCTATTCCTTTTGAAAGTTTAGTATGCAGAGACCCTTGTCTTCAAGAGCATCTGCTGGAATTTTTACTGAGAAGGGTGCAAAGCTACCAATGTTAACATTTTTTGTGCACATACAGTGTATCTACCCCTGTACATTAAAATAATAAATTAATTTAGAATTCCAACTCTTTTCCCTCATCACCCATTGTGGACATCTACACCTGTCTTCGGTCTGTTCCCAAACCTCTCTGTGGACTCCTCCTCCTATTCTCCTTCCTTTCATACTGTACTTTCATGAACCGAATTCAAAAGCTGCTGGCAAAAGGTACTCCTTTATAGTTTGTCTAATGGTAGAACTTGGTTTGCCATTTAATTCCCTCTTTTTGTAGTACTTAGACATTGCAGTAGAACCACCAGATCTGGGACTGAAAGCAAGACCTGTTCAGCAACAGTATATATTACCTCAGCAGGCTGCAGGGATGTTGGCAAGTCTTTGGGTTCAATCCCAAGTCTGAGTCCAAGTCTTTGGTACCAAGTCCTAAATCTCAAGCCCCAAGTCTGAGTCCATATTAAAAACAAGCTTTCCCCCACCAGAAAATGGGAGGGAGTGGGTGGATTCTGAATTGTGAGTTGAGTCCAAGTCATTGAACAGGGGGTTGGACTTGATGGCTTTGTAGGCCCCTTCCAACTTCACTTTTCTGTCATTCTATGATTCCATTAAAAAAAAAAATTAGTCGAGTCTGAGTCAAGTCTCCACTGCGACTTAAGTCTGACTTGACAGCAAGTCTCACGACTTGAGCTCTCATCCCTGGCAGGTTGTCCTTCACCAGAATGTTTAAAGAGAGATCAGATAGCCATATGTCTGGGATGCTTTAGCTATGGGTTTCCTGCTTTAACATGGGGTTGGAACTGATTATGTCTCTTGGGGTCCCTTCCAGTTCTACACTTCTATAATTCCGTGATTTCTGAAGAAGGCTGCTCCTGCTGGGAAAGCTTTGGTAAAGAAGGGGCTGAACCTGGTCACATGTACTACTGAACTGCCACTGCCATGCCTTCAGCATTTACCTTCAGTGCTAATTGAAGAGACACACTTCTAATTTATATTGCTGTCCCCTCGCTGCTGATAAGAGGTGGAAGTGAAGAGGTAAGACCACTAGGTCTAAAGGGGGAAAAATCCCCACTGCACCACTTTATTACCATGTTTCATCCTCTCTTGCCCCTAAAAACAGAAGCCAACAATGTGAAGATAAATGAAGGGAAATGCACAAACTAATGAAGCTGTAATATAGGGTAAGTGTTACATGTTTAAAATTCAGGGAGAAGATTGTTGGAAATAAGCATGCCAATGCCTTTTTGTCAGTGGCAACCCCATGTCATATTTGTTGTCTGATTCAACCCTGCCTCTTGTTCAAGACTTTTTCCTCCTTCTGTTCAGGAAATCTTTTGTAGCATGAATGACCCACGCATGCACACACGAGACATACAGTATCTCCACTCTTTTGATTTTAAGAAACATGCACAAACAGCCTGATACAGATTTCAGCTAGAATTGGCCCTTTTTGTATTTAAATGAAAAACCCAACAGAGAGAGAGAGCACTTTTTGTGTAATTTGTGTCTCTCTTTGATTGCCAAAAAAGTGCCTCTTAAACTTGAATGAGTTGTGTTTATGAAAGAGAGGTATACAAAAGTGTCAGGTTTCTTTTATGTTCCCTTTTTCATATAACCTTTCTTTCACCCTTTGTCAAATTGTCTGAGAAGTTTTTCATCCAATGGCATCATGGCAAGAGCTGTTAGCATCCAATCAGGATATCACAGGGGAGCTGGAATGTTGAATCAGTCAAATGATATGGAAGCCAGCAAAGACTGATCTTTGCTTCAGTCTTTCCTTGTGGGTGAGACTACTGTTTGCTGAGCTCATTATGACTGCCGTCTTGGATTGCTGTTCACCCACCTGCATGTCTCCTTGGATCCTTTCCCTTTTTGCTGTTTTTCCTGATTTTGGGGGGATTCTACACAGACATATACTTTCTTTGGATAACTTTTGATCATGCTATGTAGCCTTCTTGTGCCAGTGTGCCTCCAAGGGAATTTTAAAAAAAAATCCCCTCCTAATTTTTTGGGGATTTTTTTTCCTTATTTGTTCTTGGTTTTATTTTGTTTCATTTTGTGGACTTTACTTTCTTGGATTAGATTTGCTGCTGCCTTGCGGGCCTGCCTGCTGCCGCCGCCTGCTAGTCTGGAAGAGAAGAAGAGGCATCAGTTGGTAGTGGGAGAAAAATCTTCCCATAGTCTTAATAATTTTGCTGGGGGGGGGGGCATTATTGCATATTTTGGCCTTCATTTTTTTGCTTCTTTTCTTGGTTTTTGGGAGGAGACAGTTGCTTTTGTTTGTTTGTTTGCTCCTTTGCTATTTCTTCTGCTTTCTGTGTGCTTTCCCTGTTTGACTGATTTTTTAAAAAATTGTCATTGTGTTAATTTACTGTGCATTTATTTTGTTAAAGGTGTATATTTTGGTGGGATTTAGGGGACTGTTTTGTTTGCCTCTGCATAGGTAGGTAGGGCTAGGTAGGTGGACTTTGTAATTGTATTAGTTTGCCACTGGTTTGTGTGAGCATTTTCCTCTTGTTGTTCTTGGTGTTCTGTTGGTGGTGGTTGCTTTGTGAGAGGGCGTCTCTGCATACCAGGCATCCAGAGCCTGGCTGGATGGCCACTTCCTTGCCTTTTTGTGTATCATTCTGCCCTGGTCCAGAGAGTATCTGTTGTGATGGGTGGGTGGGTGGCACTATTGCCTCCAAGAAATATAACTGGAAATGAACAGATGGATGTTTTCTCCCAAAATTCAGTCAGAGCACCAATTTTTCAAAAGTCCAGACAGGCAAACTTTTACAGATATGATGAGCAAATGTCTGGATAAAACTAAATGTCTGGTAACCCAAATAGGGGAAGGTAACATGTTTTTAAAAGTAGTAATGGGTGGGTAGAATTCTGAGTCCAATTTAGCCAAACTGGAATGAACCACAGCTGCTGTGCTCAGTCCACTCTCTGGGAGGAGAACAGGACTCTGTAGACTCCTAAGAACCCTGGAACACAATATCTGTGCCCTGTCTTTCATTAGAGTAAATCTAGCAGGGTGTAGGATGTAATGTAGGGCTCTGAAGCAGGTGTGGGGAATCATACAGCCCACAAATTCTGTCTGCCCCCCCAAAGCTGGTTTTGCCTCCCTAGAGCCCCCGTCCAAACTCTCCTCCAAATTTTCAAAACTTTTACCTTCAGAATACTTTTTTTTTAAACTATGAATTGTGCTGCTAAGGTGATATGATCCTCCTCTAGGGCAAGTTGTGCCCTTAATTTGCTTTAGCGAAAAGTCTGTTGGTTTCCACACACACTCAAAAGAAAGTGAATTGGATTTTATTTTTGTTTCTTTTAAATAGAAATTACATTCTGGCCGTTTCCAGTACGGCACGGAAGGGCTGGTGCAGAGCTATGGAGGCTCCTGGGGCTGAAAAATGTTTCCTGGACCAATGGATTTTGCTTTGAAAATTGGCTGTATGGAGCTCCTCACTCCCTATGTTATGCATAGGGTTAACATGAAGACCACTATTCCTCTCCTTATAACCCAATATTTCTGATGGGACAGCATCCTCCACTATATTTGTGGGTAGTGCACTATGTTAGGTGTACATGGCATGCTGCATCTCTCTCTCTCTCTCTCAATCTCTCTCTCTCTCTCACACACACACACACACACATACACACACACTCCTTTGCTGCCTGACAGCTTGCTGCCACATCCTGCACACACACACACACCCGTGCCTACCACCTGAGGTACGTACTTCATATTGCTTCACTGTAGAGCCAGCCCATGAAGGAGAGTATCACACAAATGCTAAACAAGAGAGGGGTGGTAGGGGAGACACATACACACACATACAATATACAAGTGCTCCAGAGTTTCATACAGCTTTTCACTTGGGGGTGGGTGAGGGTTGACCTGCTTTCTTTTCCCAGGATCATACAAATGCAAATGCCTGATGAGCTGTGACAGCTCTAGTCGGGGACAGAATGAGGTTGTAAGTGCATTAATTTCTGTTGAATTTTAGCTACAGAACCATGGAGACTACATTGGCCGCTTATTGTCTGTGTTGTTAATAAATATCCTACATTTTGTTGCATTCATAACATTGGGCCAGGCACCTGGCTCATGGGAACAGACATTTTCTGTTCATTGGGAGTTTAAAAATAATGTCCTGCTTTGCCCTCATTTACAGAGTGCCAATAAATCTCCACCCGCCACAGTTAGTCAGACTCAGCAACTCAGCCATACCTATTGATTCTGATACAAAGACCCTTTAAGGAGACGTATTGGTTCAGTAGTTTGGCACGCTGTGAGTGTGTGCATTTTTATTGCCAAGTGATTTCAGCTGCCACAGTGCTATTCCCAGCAACAGTAACTTGAGTAAGAAGACAACTTCACAAAACACCATGAGCAAGAGAAAATTAATTTGAGGCTGTTCTTTTCCTCCCTGCCCCCCAAACCTCATGTAGTGCCAGGGGAACTGTTTATCTGGATAACTGCTGGGTAGAATGGCCATAACCTTCTGCCATTCCAAACGAGTAATATTAATGACAAAACCCTAGGTAGCAAGAAATGGCTGTTTTGTCATCCTTCAAGTGTTGCTATGGGTACTGTTCTGAGACCTCTGTTGGGGTGAATCTTTCCAACCCCAAATATTGTGTCCAAAATAGAGGAGGCAATTGATCGGGGGAAGTGCAGAAAGAATGTGCAGAAAGGAGAAAACAAACAATTAGCCTGTTCACTTTGGAATGTTTTCTCTGTAAAGAATGGAATTAATGACCAAATGGAATGTGTTATCTATGAAAAATATTCCAGCCTGCATGTTTATATTCAGAGTTCTTCCCCTGCCCTTTCCAGTTTTAGCTTTGCATTGGAATATTTTTGCCTTGTTTAAATCTCCTGTTTCTGCAGAGTGGAACAGCATATATCACTGCTCCCAGCTGACACTATTTTCTCTGCTGTGTGGAAATTCAGTCAGATGTGCCTTTCAGCTGTTGCTTTTCATTTATACCTTCTCCTGAGCAATAATTTAATCTTGCCTGGGTGTTGTTGTTTTTAATATCTACCCCCACTCACCCCCAACACAGACTTATTCTTTTGTAACAGGGAACCTGTGGAATTTGCCATTAATTGTGGTAGGGATCCGCTTTCATCCACCTGTGATCAGTTAGCAGATCAAAGATGCCAGACACCACCGAAAGACCGGAGGGTCCTAAATCAGTCTCAAGCTGCTGCTTTTTAATGGTTTGTTTTGACGGAGAGGCTGGGTCACATGGCTCCCATGTTATGTCTGGCTGGCTGTGGAACTAGGTCAGTGAAACCTCCTTGAGGGGTGGGAAATCTGCTGGCTTAAATCTCTCAATCCCTCTCTCTCTGTGTGTCTGTCTTCTTCTCTCCTGCAATTACATTAACAGCTAAAGCTCTCAAAATTAGATCTCTGAAAGAAAGGATAAATACAGATCTTAATACCCCCCACATATTTTTTACAGCACCGGAATAAAATGAGTCTATTTCCATGCTTTCCATTCAGTCATTTATCATTAGCCCTCCTTGCTTTCTCACCCAGGACTCCAGGAGCTGTGATGTTGGAAAAGGTGAGAATCAAGGGAACAGAAATAAATCAGCCTAGTTCCAACCCACCTTGAGATCATTATGTGCTGAGCCAAAATCTGTAAAATCTGGGCCTGATTCTCTTTAGGCTATAATGATTCCTGTGGATTGCTGCCCCAGCCCCCTTTCTCTCTGCACCCAAACCTACCGTTGACCTCTTCTGGATTTTTGCCTGTGTTTTCCATAAAGGGAGTGTGCTGTCCCTTCTACCATTGTGTTCAACATTGGAAAGCGGCAATCTCAGGAGGGGAAAACTGCTATATTGTTGCACACTCCCTATGGGAGCCAGAACATGGTGGGAAATTGCACTTCTGGTTCACATGGAAAGCCTGTACAGATGCAGCAGCCTCTCCTTCTTCAGACCGTCACCTGCATACGTTGAAAGCAGAAACAGAGTGGGTGGGGTTGACACGTTCCCATCATCCTAAGTTTTGGACACACACTTTAGGAGTGTTTGAATAGAGCTCTGGAGGGACAATGAGGGGGGGGGGAATGCATCAGTGACCTTTACTAGACCTTAAGGGAATAGCATGAAAGACTACCATGACACCTTGGGATATCAACGACCATGGAGACTACATGTCTCATGGTTCCTAGAAACTGTGCACCAGCCCCTATGTCTTAATGGCACCCATCAGACACCTACACTGTGAAAAACATTGGAACCAGAATAGAAAAAGAAGGAGTGGGTTTGTGAGAAAAATTGTGAGCAGGGATTGGGGGCTGTAAACTTTCCCAGTTCTGATCCACATTGGGTTGGAATTAAATGTCCTTCAGGCCAAATCTAGCCTGGGATTTGTCTCTAAGTATCTCCAAATTTATTTATTTATTTATTTATTTGGTTAATCTATTGCTGGTTGGTTTAATTATTTATTTAATACACATATGTGCCCCCTTCTCAAGATGACCCAAGTCAGTTTATTATACTAAAACAGTCTTAAAGGCTTTAGAATATGTAGTTATTAAGAATGATTAAACAGATACAATATTAAAACCCATTTAAAACAATTGTAAAAATACATTAAAAACAACAAAAACACATCATCTTTTAAAAACAAACAAAAAAACACCTCTTAAGCAGCCAGAGAGAAGACCTTCTTGAAGAGAAAAGTATTTGTCTGCTTGTATGAGAGCAGCAAAAAGGGGACCAGCCGGGCCTCTTGCGGGACGGAGTTCCATCGTTTGGAAGCAGGGACAGGAAAAGCCCTCTCATTTGTCCCCACCAAATGTACCTGTGAGGGTTGTGGGACTGAGAGGAAAACCTCCCCTGATGATCTTAAAACCCAGGCAGGCTTATATCAGGAGGGGCAGTCTCCAAGATAACTTGGATCCAAGTCATTTTGGGCTTGATTGGTCAAAACCAGGATATTGAATTGTACCCAGAAATGGACCAGCAGCTAGTGGAGCCACTGTAACAGGACAGTTATTTGATCCCTCAAACCAGGTCCAGTTAGCAATCTATGCTGAGAGCAGAGTCAGGAATTAAAACATAATACATTATCTTGGGGAAGGGGGTAATAAGGGAATAATGACATTCCTTTTGCAAAGGAATGTAACAATGGTTATGTTATATCTTTTTGCATATATAATATTTGCCTATTAATTTGGGGGTTACTGTTGTGGTAAAAATGGTTTGCAAGGCTTACTCCCTCCCCTGACTTAGATCAGTTTTTATAACTTTTAAACATGGATTTTTCAATTTTTTAAAAGGTAGTAGAAAAAAAATGTGCTGCTTATGTACCACCCCATAGTGTTTAAAGCACCCTCTGGGCAGTTTACAAGTTAATTATGCAGGCTACAAATTGCACCTCCTGCCCCAGCAAGCTGACTACTCATTTTACTGACCTCGGAAGAATGGAAGGCTGAGTGAACCTTGAGACGGCTACCTGGAATTGAATCCAAGGTCCTGAGCACAGTTTTGTCTGCGGTACAGAAGTTTAACTGCTGTATCATAAGGTGTGTTTTTTAATAAAATAAAAAATAATTAGTTGAAGAAGTAAAGGGAGAAATCAAGCAACAAATTAGAGTGATGGGGAAATTGCATAATGAGTAATAAGAATGATTCTGTTTAAAATTGAGCTTTCCATGTTCAAGAATAAAGCCTCATATTTATAGGGGAAAATTGGCCCTGTGACCCAATCCTGTCAGATAATGCGCTGTGAAGAAACTAGGTGGGATCAGGTTAAGGGTTATAGTAAGTGTTAGAGATTTTAAAGTTTTGATAGTGTTAAAAGCTGTCTCAGCATGCCATCATCTTTAACTGAAATAAATAACTCATAAAGCCTCCAAGAGAGAAGTTCATGCTTCTCGGGATTGAAAAATGGTGTGAATTTCTTCTGTGGAGTTATTTTTTGAAAAAAAAAAAACACAAAACACAACTCTGTATGTATGACAGTCTGAAGTGGTTTCTTTTAAGAAATAGTTTCAGTCACCACAGAGGAAGCGTTTTTGACATCAAACACTTTGGGTGTTGATGAATTGTGCAGTGTTTCTCCCTTGAAGTGAAGCTGAGGAACCCAGTGAGGGGGAGCAGGGAAGGATCCGTTCGCCACACTGGAAGAACAACGGTAAGCAGAAACGGCAGTGGAGGGGTTTTTATGGAACAAGGGGATGGTTGGTTAGTTTAATGTCTCCCAGCAGCAACAGCAGGCGCTCTAGTTAAGTGGGTGGAGTGAAGAGATGAGGTTTTCCCAGGTTAGCTATTTCCTTCAGTTCTTTAGATGGGGAGTTCACATTGCAGAATTAATTCTGAACCACGTTGGTGTTCACTTTAAAAAACATCAGCCAGCATGCTAAAACGTGATAATACTCTAGTTGCAGTAGTTATTAAGTTCCTTGGATAAATATGGTTTCAGTAGTCACTGGCTCCCTCTCCAGTCCCCTCCCCTTGCTCCCGACTTTTTGTATACTGCCATTGGGCTCATTGTACCATTTGCAGCCAGGCAGGGAGTGGAGCACCAGAATCACAGCTCATGAACTTTCTTGGTGTGCAAGCCCTGGCAGCAGCAGTGTAAAATGTGGCAGAAAACTCCCCTTGTGCCGTCCTGTCCACCAACTTAACAAGGTCCCACCCTTGGTCTCAGATTTTGGTCTTGAAATCATAGAGAACGGGATCCTTTAGGCCTGGCAACACTAACAATGGGAGTTAAAATCCAAGAACAGCTGGAGGACTACACTTTGTCCACCCTTGTAATGGTTTGCCATAATGTTATAGCAAGAAGGCTTATTTCATGACTGTATGAAAACATTACCTCTTCAAAATTTTAATGAGTCCCACAACTTACATCATCTGACAAAGTATTGCGGGGTCAGAGATTCTCAGAGATCTAACTTTTGTCCTTTTTCAATATACATTTGTAGTAGTAGCCAAATAGTATCTGAGAAAGAACTGGATGGCCAAAGGAGATGGCTTAGTTCCTTCTTATTTAGACAGCAATCTTCTGCTTTGTTAAAGGTATCTTTTAATAATTTGAGCTCTGTAGGCAGAACTTGTCTATTTTTTACTGCACTCCTTATATTCTGTTTTGGTCAGCTCTATCATTCCTCATTTTCTACCCTCAAAAAGCTTATATCTACACAAGGAAGCGCAGCACCTCAGACCTACCTGAGTATGGAGGAGGATGCCTAAGATAGTGGCTGAAATCCTGCAGCATAGTATAGTAAATGTTGCACAGTTCTGCATTTTTTGTTAAATTCTTCTAGCTGCACAGCAGAAGTGCAAGGATTCACAGAGTAGAATAACATCGAGTTCCCCAGAGTGGTCTGCCCCTTTTCTTATTAAATAGCACTTACAGTCTCAATAACTCACTCTGAGACATAAGTAGTAGAAAGAATAAAAGGTTTCATTCACTCACAGTGAACAGATAACAGTAGGCTAAAAACATGATTGCCTTCAGCAACAGACTTCAACAGACTCTAGAGAGAGAGAAAAGGCACTGAGCAGAGAGATGGGGCTCTCTTTGAATTCAGAGGCAGGGAAGGAACAATTGTTTAGTGCTGTAGAGCTTGACAGTCACCCCAGTCCAGAAAGGTCCCTCCAAGCGAAACAAATTACAGGCTGCATGCGAGGTTGTAAAACTCAAACAGTAAACTGCAACCAGAGCAAGCTGATTTGAATCCGTGGAACTTATGGAGGAGTTAACTCACCAAATCCTCACTGATTCAATTAGCCTACTTAGATTACCCTTAGAAATGTCTCTTCTTTCCGCTACCTCATGGTTCCAGACTTCAGTGAAGGCAGAAGGCTATCCCATACCTACATAAAGACAAGGAGAATGAATAATAGATCTTAGGAAATTGTTTGGGGCAATCTGGGTAAAAGAATAGAAAAGATAATGAGCTTGGTGCATACAGGCACATGTGCACAGATGCATACAGTGCTCTCCCACATATGTTTTTCATAGTGCCCATTTTGTTTTGTAGCACTGACTGCAATCCACTATTTTTCAAGGTGCATATATTCTGGGGCTTGTTGAGGAACAAATTACACATCAATGGAAATGTTCATTTCATGCTTTTACAATGTTTTTCCTCTAGGCATGCAAATCCTTCGAGCAAGGTACATGAGAAAACAGACATGTTGATGATGCCCATGCTTATTTCCAAGTGACCAGTTAGAAATAAAAAATGGGTCAAATTATCTTCCAACTGCAGAGCTGGAAGGGACCCTATGGAGCATCACATCCAGCCCCTGTCAAGGAAGCACAGTGGAGAATCAAACTCCCAGCTTACCTAAACCATTGAGCTCTCCTGCATTGTCTTGTTCAGCCATGAGATAGCACTAAAGGTGGAGAGTGCTGGGCAACTTACCACATCTGAAGGCTGCATGTACAGAACCTACAAACATTTTGGGTGGTAGGAGGCTACAGTTCCAGGATTCTGAAGTCATAGTCAACAAACACCTTTTCCAATCTCTGCAACATATTGAGGTTAAAACTACTTCAGCTGAACTTTATACAGCATGATGACTTACACAGCTATAGAAATGGTGGACTTCTAGCAAATCACTTTTCAGGATGGGATACTAGGTTTTGTTTTTGTTTTATTTGACCACCATTTTTCATCATCTCTGCAAGCTACTGCTACTGTGACTGATATTTTTATTCTAGGATCTATAACAAATCAACTTCTCTGTGTCTTCCTTGGTACTATACTATACTATACTATACTATACTATACTATACTATACTATACTATACTATACTGTGTGTGTGTGTAACTGCTGTTTTTAATTGAGCAGATGTGTTCTATATTTAGATTACAGCCCAATGATTTTCTGTTTCAAAGAAGATCTCCGAGCACATTCTACAGTAAGGAGCCAAATACAGGTGCCAAGGAAATTACATCTCATGTTTCTCTAGAGGAGGTTGTCTAGATGCTGTTTACCTTCCTAATTGTGTATGTTCTTTCTATGCCTCACATATTGTTAATTGGTTTTCTGAGCATTTCTGTGTCAAAAAACTGATTAAAACTGTATATTTAATCTCCTTTGACTTACACATAGAGAAAACACACATTTGGAATGTCCAAAGCCAAGTTCTCAACTGGGGACTGGCAACAGAAGATTGTTGATGCTCAGTGGGGATGCTGGTGTCAGTCTGGGTTTCATTCAAAAACGGAATGAACAAAATTATATCTGTGGCTAGCCCAAGTATTTGGCAGCAGTGTGTATCCACAAATGGATACATCAGTGATGTTATTTGGGATTATTGTGGCACAGCCACCCGTGCATTGTCTCTTGAACCTTGCTTTGGCTCCACTGGGCTCCCACAAGTGCTGGTGATGAAAGAGGCTTATTATCAGGGTAATATACAGCTTCATCTCAGAGCCCTGAAAAATAGTTCATGCATGAGATAAGGTTTCTGGAAACAGATTCTGGAGGCTGTGTTTAAAGGCATGTCATGGTGTTAATTCACTGCCTGAATCCTGTACAACTCAAACACAAAAGAAATGCCATACAGACAGGAACAGCTCTCAGTTCTCTTGTTGGCAACTATCTCAGCAGATTCTTTCTGAAGAGATTTGGTTGATCAGTAGGATGGTTCCCAATATACACACAGAGAAAAAAGCTTACCATGGAAAGAACATTGAAGTGGCAATAATATAGCAGATATTTTGTGAGAATGTTTTAATCATAAAGGTCCCAAGAAGATTTCTTGCCTTAGCACACTGGAACACCTGACTACCATCCTTTTCGTGTGACTAAGGAGTCAAGAAGCAGATAGGTAAATCAGTTCCTGCATACCAACTCTTCTTATGTCCTTGGAAGTTGCAATCAGTACAATGGAGACAGTATCTGATAAAGTGTTTATTTATTTATTTATTTATTTTATTTTACTTATATGCCGCCCACACTACCCAAAGGTCTCTGGGTGGCTTACAGCAACTTAACTACAGTAAAAAAGATAAAACAATTAAAATACAATTAAAATATATACTCTAAAAGTTGCTATCAGGACCCACAGTTGATATTATTTCAATTAAAAGCCTTCTGGAACAGGAAAGTTTTGACCTGGCGCCGAAATGTCATCAGCGTCAGCGCCAGACGAATCTCCCTCGGGAGGGTGTTCCATAGTCTGGCGGCAGCTGCCGAAAAGGCCCTTTGTCTACAAGCCATCCCTCTTACCTCCTTGAGGGATGGCTCTTTCAAAAGGGCCCCCTGGCTAGATCTTAACTGCCGGGTAGGCTCATATGGAAGGAGGCGGTCCTTCAGGTATCCAGGGCCCAAGCTGTTTAGGGCTTTATATGTCAAAACAAGCACTTTGAATTGGGCCCGGGCAGCAACTGGTAGCCAATGTAATTTAAACAGAATCGGCTTGATGTGTCCCCTAGTGGCCCCACCACTCACCAGCTGCGCAGCTCGATTCTGGACCAGTTGCAGTTGCCGGACCGTCTTCAAAGGCAGCCCCACGTAGAGCGCATTGGAGTAAAACTATACGAGATGTTACCAGTGCATGTGTAACTGTCATGAGACTCTGCTCGTCCAGGTAGGGCCGTAGCTGGTATAATTTCCACAGCTGAAGGAAGGCGCCCTTGGCCACCAAGTCCACCTGGGCTTCCAGAGTTAGACTGGGGTCCAGGAGCACCCCCAGGCTGCGGACCCTGTCCCTTAGGGGGAGTGCAACCCCATTCAGGGCAGGGAAATGGCCCTCCAGCCTGTCCAGCGAAGCACCCACTTAACAGCACTTCCGTCTTGTCTGGATTGAGTTTCAATTTATTAACCCTCATCCAGTCCATTATCAGGTCCAAGGAGCTATCTGGGCTCTGCGTGCAGGGAGAGGGCGCTTAGGCGCAATCGTGTCAACCGCCCGGGTCATCTCCCTATTCCAAAGGGTGACCTGAGCTTCGACAGGAGCGCCGACCATATCAGATGGATAATCCCCCAGAGCATTCAAGAAACCATCCGGATCCATTAGTCTCCGAGGGTGGATCATCTTAATAGATCCCCCACCCTTGCAGAGGGGAGAAGAAGCTAATAGACTAAACTTGACCAGGAAGTGGTCTGACCATGACAATGGGGTCACAACCAGCCCCTCCACATCCAGACCACCATATTCCAGTCCCGTTGAGAAAACCAGGTCCAAGGTATGGCCCTTCTCATGTGTCGGGCCGATGACACATTGAGACAGCCCCATGGTTGTCATGGCGGCCATGAAGTCCTGAGCCACCCCAGTCAAGGCAGCCTCGGCATGGATGTTGAGGTCCCCCAGCACCAACAGCCTGGGAGTCCTTAATACCAGGTCCGAGACTATCTCCGTCAGCTCAGGCAGGGAGACTGTTGGTACGCAGCAGGGGTGGGCGGTACACCAACAGAATCCCCAATCCATCTCGTAAGCCCAACACACAACACAGGCCCTCGAGACCTCCTTTCAAAGGGATAGGAAGCCTGGTTAAGGAGATAGAACTCCTATAGACTATAGCAACTCCACCTCCCCGACCCTCCGAGCAACATTCGTGCTGGACCGAGTACCTAGGCAGACACAGCTGGGAGAGGGGAACACCACCCTCCTCTCCCACCCAGGTCTCAGTAATGTATGCCAGGTCAGCACCCTCATCCAGAATTACATCATGGATGAGGGCAGTCTTATTTTGTACTGACCCTGGCATTCATCAACAGCACCGTGTGGCTCGAGGGTTTGCTGATATGGTCACCTGATACCATCTGGTTGGGGGGTAGGGCTAGAAGAGGGGATAGATGTAAGATATCTAACCTCTTGTCATGAGTTCAGCCGAAGATCCGGAACCTGAGGGGTTAACTACAGCTGAGGAGAATGCTGAGCGATTAGAAGCACAGACAGCTGAATCGCCACCAGATTCTCCTCCCCCAGTAGCCAGGGTGAGGGCTAGACTTCGGCAAAGACTTATGACGCAAAGGTCAGAGGATCGCTTGAATGCTGCCCGCAGAAACATCAGGTCAGCTAGTCCTGAGGTTTTGACAGGATGAAAGGCTTCCAGCAGTTCAATGACTGTTTTTGCTATATAATCAGCTCCCAGACGGCTGGGAAGTTCGTGGAAGCAACAAGTCAAATCTCTGGCTCGCATCCACGCTCCTGACTACTTTGAACCTTGTTCTCTGGACCCTTGGCTTTTGGACTCTGACCCCGGACTATGTTGTGTGATTTGGCTTTGGGACCCTGACCTCGGGCTTATGGTTTGTGATTTGGCTTTGGGACCCCTGACCTCGGCTTATGGTTTGTGATTTGGCTTTGGCATTTTGGTATTGGCTCTGCATCCTCTGAACTTCTGATATTGGACTGGCTTATCGGACTTTGCTCTTGAAACCCCTGGGAAACGTGGACACCTCTCTTCTCCTATGTGGGCATGTTCTACCCCCACTGCCATTCCTTCCCCTACCCAGCACCACCTCAATGGCTGCCCCCTCCAACGCCCCTCGCCCCTTCCTGTTCCCTCAGATCCACTGTGGGTCTACTTATGTAACCTGATGGCAACTGATAATCACAATAAAAAAACCCTTCTAAAACCCCTTCTAAAGCCCCTTCTCCCCCTTTGCTCTGGTTTTCCTCTGGCTTCCCTCAACAGAACTGGGAGGAGGTAATCACGCTCTCCCACACACTCCCCAAAATGTGGTCCAGGTGCCTAGGAAATCCTCCAAGACCAGGCTTCACACATTGCAGATGTCTGTAGGGAGGGAAAGCTGGAAACATTCCATCATGCTAATGCTTGTGTTAGGCCAAATCAGTTCTACTCATCATTCTGTTCAAAATCATAACATTATTATTTCCCTCAGCTTTACTGGGGTTTATTGGTCTTTCTTTTTATCCATAACCATATTAAAAATCCCCTATTGTTATCAGTATTATAGTGGCTACTGAAGCCCTTGTAGATGGATACAACTGTATTCAAAAATGCCCTCAGAGATAATGAAAGTGACTTGGAACAAACACATGAAGCCCAGACCATGGCAAACAAAATGGACTGTCTTGAAACTGCTCTGATGGCCAAGATCTGGTACTTAATTCTTGAATGGTTCAACCAGCAACACACAAAGCTATTCAAGGAGTTGAAGTTGACCTGAAGAAAGTGGTGGGCCTGATTTATTCTCTGGATATGTTTCTGAAATCACTTTGGGATAAGTATGAAGAGTTGGAACTGGATGCCAGGAACCTCTGTGACAACACAAAGTACAAAGCAACTACAGGTAGGCCAAGAAAAGAGAAACAAATGTTATGATTTGAATCCAACATCAGTCTCAGAGGAAGCTGTCCTTTCCTCAAGAGAAGACTCCAGATGTGGAACTTTCAATGTCATTTTAGTTCAGTTGTCTGTTTGCCATAAAAAAAAAAACGCAGGGTAGTATACCAATCGGCGTGTGACAGGTTCAAAGTCATAGTCAACTTATGCTGTCTACCTGATGGCAGAGATAAGAACCGAAGCTGAGAAACAGATCCGCTGCTTTTGCTCTGATTTCAGTAAGGGCATTCATAGACAAAAATGTTGAGTTTGCAGCCTTTACCAAAGCTCAGGTCGTGTCTAGAGATGGGGGACGAATATAAAAAAACGGATCGCTTTTTTCCGACGAATATAGCCGATTCGTTAAATATTCGTTGATCCATATTTTGTGGGTTCCAGAGACCCCCACGAATATGAAGGGATGAATATTTACCCGTTTTTTATTCGTCCTTCGTATTTAAAAAAAACACAAAATACACCATTCTGCCTACCGGCCCGCCAATCAGCTGATCGGCGGCAGAAAGGCAGCCACCACCCCACACAGCCACCCAATACCACAGCCTATCCCCCACCCCTTCTTTTCCCTACCTTAGGCCCCACGCCGCCGCCACCCTCTTACCTTAATCGCTGCTGCCAAGGTCTTCTGGCCTCGGAGCCACGCATGTAAAAAATGGAGACTGGCTGCCCTTTGCAAAGATGGTGGCTGCAGCCTTCATTTAGGGTAGGGAAGCTTCAACTGCCATCTTTGCAAAGGGCAGCCCAGTCTCCCTTTTTACACGCGTGGCTGCGAAGGCTTGATGGAGACCTCAGCAGCAGCTATTAAGGTAAGGGGATGTTGGTGGGAGTGGGGTGGGGGCTAAGGTAGGGAAAGGAAGGGGGTGTGGGGGTAGGCTGTTGGGCTGGCTGGCTATGTTGGGGGGTGGCTTGCCTATTGGCTTCTGATCAGCTGATTGGCGGCCGGTAGGCAGAATGGGCTTCTGTGCCGTGTGGTAAACCCTCCTGGGGGGACCCAATTTGTGGGTGAATAACTTGGACGTCCGATGTCTAATCTTCACCAAAGTTGGCAGGTGTGTTGGGGAAAGGACATAGGAAGCTCCATTGTGATTCTGGATTCTCTAAGTACCTGGGGGGGAGCTTTTCCCTGGGGGTCCCTCTTTGTGACTATATAACTTGGGGGGACCATTCTCCAATGTTTCACCAAACTTTCTGGAGTTGTAGAAAAGTGTCTGAGGGAAGCTTCCCTATAAATCTGGTGCCTCTAGGTGCTAAGGGGCCAGTTTTCATAGCCATTTAAAGCAAAGATGAATTGACGAATCGATACATCAATTTGTCAAAGAATATTCGTATATTCATATTCATTGATCCGTTAACCTTGACGAATAATGGATCAAAACGAACACCATTTTTTTTATTTGTCCCCATCTCTAGTCGTGTCCTCATTTCAACAGGTGGTTTTTACTCCATAATGAAGGGCTTGTTGATACCTTTTCTAAGTGTTTATGTAACTTTTAGAATATACTCATTTGATCATGATGGTCACTAGTTATTCAGGAGAGAGATCATTCAGCAAATTGGCCACTAATAAAGAATTATGTAAGAACCACGATGACCCATGAAAGACTAAGTGCTCTTTTTAGGCAAACGTGATGGTGGAGGTCACAGGTTACATGGCTATTATAAAAAGAAGTTGTGACTCAAAAAAGTTCAGGAATCACTGGCCTAAATAAAATAGTCTAAACATGGAGTGGAAAGGGAATCATGTAAGCGTCCACTTGCTCCAGCAGGCTCCCTGGAGCTTGCTTGTTTCTTGCACTGGTTGTGAAATCAGTCACACAACTGGTTGTGCAGTGGGAAGCCTACCGGAGCAGGGAAAATGCTTCCACAATTCCTTTCCACCCCACAACTTCACATGTGGGACTTAGCATTATGACCTGCATTCTGTCCACGTTGTGCAAGAAGGAGGCAAAAACAAATTAGTACAAAATATCTGCATGGCAGTTAATTGAACCAAAGCCTCACTGCAGACTGATAACCATTGCATGTGTGTTTTCAAATGGCAATCTATGAAATTGGTTTCCATTCTCCTATGCCTTCATGTGGGAGGAACTCTCCAGATAGTACTATGGGTTGCTTTTTAGTTATTTTGTGGTTTTCATTAATGTGTTTTGTATGATCACAATGTACCTTTTTGTGAGGTGACTCCAACACTAGAAAAACAAACCTACTGTACTGTACCTTGGCTGAAAGTCAGGTGACTTTCTGCCAAGGTGTTTTGCGTTCCCAGATGTAACAGAATCATCAGAGCATCTTGCCCTTGACTCTCCTAAAAGTTTTCACTGATGATTTATATTGCATTTGACTCATGTTGTGAAATGAGTGGCCATTGAGACTAATAACCTGGCCACGTAAGATATAAATGTGTAATACAAATAAGAAAAATGTTCAATGTTATATGTGATAGGTGTAATGGGATTTTTGCAGTTTATCTTGGAGGAATTCCAGATAATTAGATGAATAAATAGAATCCAGATTTTCTTAAAAGAAATGCTACAAGCGTCAACAATATATGCATGGACATTTCTATACACTTGTTACTGTTTTTTTTGATCTGGCATCCAAGAGCTAATTGTGGCTCTATAAAATCAGAGATAAGGACAAATTGTTCTTAACCTCATGGTCCTCATAATATTATGTCAGCAGTGTAGTACGGGTCCTGTTTTGTCCCTTAAGGCTCTTCAGCATTTGCATAGACTGCTGGGAGAGGTCATTCCAGGATATAGAGTGAGATGCCATCAGTACACTGAGTACAGTCAGCCCTTCCCTTTTCATCACATTCTAGCCTCAGTAGTGAAAGTGCTGAACTGATGCCTGGAATTTGTAATAGGCTGCATGAGAGCCAATAAACAGAAAACACAATATTGTCCCAGGTGGGGGGCTCTGCTGGTAGGTAGCTCACCCCATTCAGAGAGCTGATGTTTAACCAGTCCCTGGGTGGGTCTGCACTCCCTCCAAATCAAGAATGCACAATGTTTATCAGTTCAAGGGCTACATATGATGTTTACCTGAGGAATGGGAGCTACATGGAGCACACAAGAGCATGCATACCTACTCAAAATTGCTGGATGAGGGGGCAGTAAGATATGGTCACTAAAAGCCATGACACCAATCAGCATGGGTGCTTCTACTACCAAAGCACTAAACTCAGCTGCTTTAGCATCACTGAGGGAGGCTTTTAAAACTGGCTAAAAATCTCCCTCACTTACTGATTTGATCAGCAACATAACCCCCCCCCCCCTCCCCAAACTTTCATACTTCCAGGAGGGTGGTTTACAGATTGAGACAAGGCATCTGTACATCAGAGGTGTTTGGTCATTGTTCACTTCCTTGGCTCTTTGGGGGCTTACTGCTTGTCAAATGACAAGAGCTCCTAGCCATTGTGTGATGAATGAGACCAACATTTTTGCAACCGATGGAATGTTTAGAGTGTTTCATGAGACTTGGGCTATGGCTTTCCAAGGGCTAGCTAAGGCTTCATCATGCATAATCCAATATCATTCAACTGGGCTTGGTGGCACAGTCCATTCACCCACTGTTGGCAACTAGAGTTACACCAAATGTTAGCTATTTGGAAAGTGGTTTTTTTTAAAAATGGTGCCTAGATTGACTGAGGACAAGCATGTTTTCACTTTCTCTGAGATCTCTTTAGTGTATGCATATATAAAAATCATGCTTTTCTTATTCATCTCATCCTTTTCAGACAGGTAGGAATGGAAAAAGGTTATCATTTGTGCTCATAAAATGTTACCTTGGGATTGCTTGTTGGGGACACAGGAACAGAGCTGGGATCACCCAGCAGATTTTGGGTAACTTCTCTGGGACTCATGTTTACCTTGGGGGGGAAGGCCAAACATGGGGATTTGGTGATGGTAAAAGACAGTCTTGAGCTCAGGAATCAAGAGTGTTGTTATGAGTTGGACAAGGGCTCTGAAACCTCTGTGACCTCCTGTCAGCCACATATTCAAGAAAGCCTGTAAACTGAGTAAGTTATACCCAAAGAATACCGGCATCCACCTGTTCTTCAATGTTCAACAACACCTATTAGCCAAAAACCTCTTATGTAAAGTTATGCTGGAGCAAGCTGATGATGCCACCAGCCGCAGACTTTTATCACTCATTAGAAGAGTCCTATTTCACACAAACACATCCCAGGTTCTTAGGCTCCCTCAGGATCCCTTTCACCTGGGGAAGGCTTTGGGAACGTCTGGATGTGAGGGAGTCTATAATGCCTGAAAATCACTGACACTTGTCCCGCCACCAGGATCAGGACCCTCGGTAATGATTTTTAGGTATGAAAGGCTCCCTCATGCCCCCCCTCCATCACAAGGCTCCCAAACACTTTCCCAATTCAGAAGAGATCCCAAGGGAGCCTCAGAACGTGGGTGGTCGATGGGATGGACCAGGCAATTTTTAATGAGTGATAAAAGCCTGCAGCTGATGAAGTAATCTGACTGTGTGAACATAATGTTATGCAAGAGGATTTTGGACAGTATATGTTATACATTACAATGTGTACAACAATGCACATGTAAGGATTGCTGCTTAATTGTGGGTCCTATTATTTTGGTGTACAGCTGCAGTTTAATAATGACCATCAATACTTCAGAACTTATTTTGACAAGTGATCAAGTGCTGATCTTGCCAAGTACAGGCTGTGAATAAAGCATTACAACTGTGAGCTACCCAGACAGTTTGGGTGGTAAAGGGAACTAAATAATGTTTTTCTCAAAACGATTGCCAAAAGCACAGGAAGTACAGCCATTCCTCCATCTGTCTGAAGCTCTGCTTCTAAAGGTACATTGTTTGCTAGAAATCTTCCTTCTGGCTGCTTAGTAATATTTCCCTGCATTTTAAAGTAAAATGAATTGCATTCTTATATTTGCTTTCTCACTGTCATGGGTTCATGCCCCTACTGATGTCATATTAACATGTCATAGCTAATGTGAGTGTAGGCTGAAGGATGTTATGTCTATGTGGTTAGATTGCTGAAATCCATTCTCATCCAGGAGTTCTTGTTGTGTTTGGCCTAGAGAAGCCACCATGCTTTATCTCTTTAATAACCACTGTGTGCTGTCAAGTCAGTTCTGACTTATGTCAACCCTTTTCGGGGTTTTCTAAGTAGAGGAAACTCTGATGCAGCTTACCATTCCCTTCTTCTGGGAATGCCCTGGGACTATGTACAACTTGCCCACACAGGCTGCGTCTTTTAGAGATGCACAGTGGGGAATTGAATCTCTGAGTCCGCAGCCAGATACCTAACTCACTGAGCTACCCTGCCAGCTTTATCTCTTTTAGTGGGGCCTGAAGATAGCATGGTGCAGCTAGTACGCCCCATCCAATAGAGATTGGATAATTATTATTAACAGCTTCACTCCAATGCAGGGTCAAACAGAGAGATTTGACAATGGCTGAAGAGTCTGTGCTGAGCTGACATCTAAGGGCACCAAGAGTGCCACGGACATTAATTCGTTAATAGCAATAATGTTTTCATAACATTTGGACATTTGACATGATTTACCTCTAAAACCTTGGTGATGAGATGACAGAGGGCCTGTCCACACACTAACGTCTTTAACAGGCATGCATGCAATCTTATGCTGGTCTCCTAAAGACTCAAGGGGAAGAGCCCATTCACCCAGCAACCCCAAATGAAGCAACTGTTGCTTGGAGAGTTACTTTGAAGAGGAATGAATATAGTGACATGCTGATGCAATCTATTGCTAAGCAATGGCAAGATGGTGATCTGGGGCCCATCTTCTCACTGCTCAGCAATACCACTGATCGGTTACAGATAGTTCCCACGAGTCCTCATATTTGTCATCTTAAAACTCACCTGCCAAGCTCTACATGCTCCACACTGTCAGCCAGAAGGGTCTGCCCTCACTACCTTCTATTTCACTCTCACAGATGGCTCCCACATTTAATAACCATAGCACAAATGTCCAGGTTACTACCCCTATTCTGGAAAGAACACCTCATACATGCTGGCTTACATGTCATCGCTTACTGAGTGTTCAATTTACTTCTAAAGGAACTTTTCCCCAAGAAAATGTGCTTAGAATTCCATCTTTAGCCACTACTCCTAACTGGTCTATCACTGGCATCCAAAAATGTCCATTATATAAAATGTATTTTCCATATATTCTATGCTTATTTGTTGAAAGAACTTGACAATGAGTGGTCATAATTGACCAAATAGGCGGGATATAAATGAAATAAATAAATAAATAAATAAATAAAATGAATAAGTAGTATAAATAGATTTAAACTTGAGTTCCATGTTGATTGGAATATAGGAAAGCAGACAATGTATCTTTAATGTGCCTGTTGGGTTTGACAATCAGAGGTCCTTTTGGGGAAAAAATGGGATTTAAACATTACAAACTGACCCTTGTTCATCTGGCCCTTGTTCCATATTTGCTCCATTAAATCTATATTTGCTTTTAAAAAACTTTATTTCAGAAGATCTTAGGAAGAAACACAATGTCAATTATTAATCCTTGAGGCAGTTATTATGATTACTGTTTGTTCACATTTGTATAAATGTTAATGCCAAATAAACACAGTTCACTGAATGTTAATGCAAAGCATTCAGCGTTTCCCCCCTTCAACTGATTCACCAGGCAACTTAGCTATGAATAAATATGTACAAACCTATGATGAAGATAGAGCACATTTGTCCTCAAGGCATTTTAAAGTGAACTTCTTCATTGTCCCTGATTCAGCATTGAGCAAGATAGGCAGGGAAACTGTTTCAGTGAACAGCTCTCCACAGCTAGGGAGAGTTGCTTGTACCTATTAATTAAAAACAGAGAACAGAATTAAGAGCACTAGAACATGGGGCTGGCCCTTGTGATGTCACAAAGGTTGGGGCAGACAAAGTTTGGGAGGAGGTGGAATATGAATTTGCATATCATGCAACAACTAATCTGTGGAATAATTTCATTGGACTTACACCATGCCAATGTATCTAGTGTTAAGGCCACAAGTAATAACTTTGCTCTGATCTTCATAATCTCTTTATATTGGAAGATTCATTCAGAAATGCTGAAATTGATTTTGACATCTTTTAGCATGGCCTATTTTTTTCTGCCATTGCTCACTCGTATTTAAACATTTTACCTTTTTTCCATGAATGAATCTCAGTGTGTTTGAACAATATTCATATCAGTCCTTTGTGGTATATTTAAATAGGGAATTCACTCATATAGTTCATATACATTCTTCCCACAACCAGTTTCCAAGTAAAATCGTTCCAAATTCTGATAAAGTCATCACAAATATTTATATATCCATAATCCATGCATAAGGGGAATTCTTTGCACCTGCTTCTGCTTTTGAAAATGTCATTGATCTCTACTTTCTTTGAAATTGAGCTTAAACAGAAGCATATGTTGCCACATGTCTTAAAAAGTTTGAAATGAAGTGTCATTATTTTGACACAAGACAAATCTGTGGAAAATTAAACTGTCTTTGTGATGGAAAGGAATAAAGCATATTGAGGATTTCTAATTAAACTGTAATACTATGGGATTTTAATTTATTACAAATTTAATTAAGCATGTACCTCTATGTTGCAAGGAAGTAAAACAGTCCTTGAAAAACAAGAGTCATTAGAACCTGAACATATCAAATTGGCTGAAAGATCATTTGAATCCAGCCGTAACAGACCAAAAAGAAACTGGTCTGCTCTCACAAAGAAAAATGGTGTAAGCATAAAATTCAGGCGGCTTCACACATATGTGCCATTGCTCGACTGGGCTGCAACACAACATGTGAAACAACCTCACTTGAAAAGCATTGCACTTTAGGCCATGTTCATTTGTTTTTCATCCTTGCACAATTATTAATTTGATGCCAAATTCATCAAGTAGGATATATGTATGCATGATGTCTTCTGTTTTAATGAAATAATGTCAACATATACGATAGTTTATGCATCCCTTATTACAGCCATTTTAAACAGGAGCCCTATGGCCCTTGGGGGCCCCTGGCACATTTGAAGGGGGCCACAGACTGGAAAAAAATTCTTCACACACCACCTTATAAGGTTTGTTATATGACTTAGGTAAAGGTAAAGGTAAAGGTTCGCCTTGACAAATTGTCCAGTCGTGTTCAACTCTAGGGGGCGGTGCTCATCCCCGTTTCCAAGCCATAGAGCCAGCGTTTGTCCGAAGACAATCTTCCGTGGTCACATGGCCAGTGCGACTTAGACACGGAACGCTGTTACCTTCCCACCGAGGTGATCCCTATTTATCTACTTGCATTTGCATGCTTTCGAACCGCTAGGTTGGTGGGAGCTGGGACAAGCGACGGGCGCTCACTCCATCACGTGGATTCGATCTTACAGCTGCAGATCTATAGACCTTACAGCACAGAGGCTTCTGCGGTTTAACCCGCAGCGCCACCACGTCCCTTTGTTATATGACTTACGCAATCCTAATTCGGTTTTTATGTCTTGTATATTATGTTTGTGGCTGTGGCCCCAAAAAAGGTTGAGAGTGGGTGCCTTATCAGATGTTTTTCCAATCTTTTCTCTAAAATTAAATTAAATTAAATTAATTAAATTAAATTAAATTTTAAAAAATCAAAGCATAGAAGGAATCATGTGGTTGCTCCATGTCCTAAATTTTAAAAATGATGATTCTGCTCTAGCAGAAAAGATGCTTCTACCCTCAGAACAAATTAAAATGATGCCTCCATTTCTTCCTTCTGTACTAAAGAGTAGGAATATGTAATTTGTGGACCTCCAAACGTTCTTGAACTACAATTCTTATCATCCTCACTGCTGGCTATACTGAAGAGGGATTATGGGTAGTGCAGTCCAGCAACACATGGAGGACAACAAACTTCCCAAGTTTGCTTTGAAACAATATCCTGAAAACATCCATGGAAATCGCTTTACAAACTCTTGAACAAATCTTAAGGGCTAGAGAATTTTTAGTGATGGCATTCTGGCTGTGGAATGCCTTCTCCAGACTGTCTTATCTGGGAATTCCCATGTTCAATCTCAGTGAAGATCTTCCTCTTTCCCTAGGCTTTTCATGCATCATAGCTTTAAGCTGTTTTTCCTCTCTGTAAGTACAATTTCTCCCCTTTTGTTGTTATTTTATCTTACTGAATAGTAGATTTTCCCCTTGTCTTAGGAGTTGCACTGGGAATGTTGTTACAATATAGCTGACAAAGAGAGAGATTTGCTCATGTCAAGTTTGCTATTGGTGATAGGGTTGTCGTTTGGACCACCATCTAGCCTGGAATCCAAGCTTTCATTAATTTTTTTGAAAAGTAAATCTGAAGCTCTTACAGAAGGATTTTGCATCAAGGCAGCTTGTGCAAATTACCAACAAGGCCTCGACAAGAAACAATAATGCTCTTTGTTTTACTCTCACTTGGAAACAAAAACCAAAGTGTGCTCCTTATCTGCCACCCCATAGTGCTTAAAGTCCTCTGGGCAGTTTACAATTTAATCATGCAGGCTACTCATTCCCACCCATCCCCAGTGAGCTGGGTACTCAATTTGCTGATCGCAGAAGGATGGAAGGCTGAGTCAACCTTGAGCCTGTCAGGATCAAACTCGGGTCATGAGCAGAGTGTTTATTGCAGTACAGCAGTTTAACCACTGCAACACAATTCAAGGCCTCTCGTCACATGGAGATGGGCCAAGTAAGTCAAAATGATCAATTTATTCCTTATATCCCTGGTAAATGCATATGAAGGCATGAAGGAATATACTAATTGGTGGGATCACAAAAGGGCTAGTATGCATTTGCCTGGTAAATATGCATAAATTACAAACCAGTATGGACAGTATTAATTGACTACTGGTATTTTGTACATTGGCTAAATGTTCATACGTTTGAATCTATCTAGCTTAGTTCCCACTGAAATCAGAGGGCAGGGTGAGGAATGTCTTAAGTTCCATTGATTTCAATAGGAATGTAGTTTAAGCAAGCGGAGTTTGGATCCAGTTCTTTGATTCTGCATGAGTTTCATGTATTGGCCAGCAATAAACATTCTTTATTGTATAAACACTGTACAAGCAGTTGGCCCACTGTACAAGCAGTTGGCCCGGTAATAAGTCCAAAATGAACATTATTCTGTACTAGACAACATACAGGAGACTGCATGGACACTCTGAAATCATGCACATTTTCCAGCATTACTTTGACACATTAAGTCCTGCTTATGCAAAAACTATTGTTACCAGTTTAAGTACAATTTCCCTATTCCATTAAATGACTGTGCAGATAACCTAGTGTTTTAATACATTAATCTCCATTACATTCACAGGGAACAAAATGTAGACACCCAGATTAACTTCATGCCGAAGTAACTGTCATAGTCAACAGTTAATCACTCTTTTGGAAGAGCTTGGTATTGTTCTATTTGTGGATTACAACTCCTATAACCTCACAGCCAGCATGGCCACTTGAGACATAAACCAAAAAAACCCTTTTGTTTAGGTCCCAAAACACCCCCCCCCCCAAAAAAATACTTAGGGTTGTAGTTCTGAGAGAATTTCAAGAATTATTAGTTAGAGACATTATTTTTATCACAGAATTAAAATGTGAGCAGATTTCTCCACAGCTGGCTTGATTTCCTCACTGACTTCCTCTGGTGGAAAGCAAGCTGTTGACTCATAAAGTCTATAATCTGATGGCACAACCTTGCTGAAGCCAGCCAGATTATGATAACACCCCAGATGGGAAGTTACCTCAGAACTCCGCTCGAGTATGGTAAGTCACTTTTATGTATTCTTTACCTTGAAAACCCTAGAAAGGATCACCGTAAGTCAGAATTGCCTTGATGGCACACAATACATACAGTATATCACAGAAGTGAGTACACCCCCTCACATTTCATAAATATTTTAGCATATCTTTTCATGTGACAACACTGAAGAAATGACATTTGGTTACAATGTAATGCAGTGAGTATACAGCTTGTATAACAGTGTAAATGTGCTGTCCCCTCAAAATAACGCAACACACAGCCATTAAGGTCTAAACCGCTGGCAACAAAAGTGAGTACACCCCTAAGTGACAATGTCCAAACTGTCCAAACTAGGCACAAAGTGTCAATATTTTGTGTGGCCACCATTATTTTCCAGCACTGCCTTAACCCTCTTGGGCATAGAGTTCACCAGAGCTTCACAGGTTGCCACTGGAGTCCTCTTCCACTCCTCCATGACGATATTACAGAGCTGGTGGATGTTAGAGACCTTGCACACCTCCACCTTCCATTTCAGGATGCCTCACAGATGCTCAATAGGGTTTAGGTCTGGAGACATGCTTGGCCAGTCCATCACCTTTACCCTCAGCTTCTTTAGCAAGGCAGTGGTCGTTTTGGAGGTGTGTTTGGGGTCGTTATCATGTTGGAATACTGCCCTGCGGCCCAGTCCCCAAAGGGAGGGGATCATGCTCTGCTTCAGTATGTTACAGTACATGTTGGCATTCATGGTTCCCTCAATGAACTGTAGCTCCCCAGTGCCAGCAGCACTCATGCAGCCCCAGACCATGACACTCCCACCATCATGCTTGACTGTAGGCACAACACACTTGTCTTTTTACTCCTCACCTGGTTGCCACCACACACGCTTGACACCATCTGAACCAAATAAGTTTATCTTGGTCTCACCGGACCACAGGACATAGTTCCAGAAATCCATGTCCTTAGTCTGCTTGTCTGCAGCAAACCGTATATGGGCTTTCTTGTGCATCATCTTTAGAAGAGGCTTCCTTCTGGGACGACAGCCCTGGAGACCAATTTGATACAGTGTGCAGCGTATGGTCTGAGCACTGACAGGCTGACCCCACCCCCAGCCCTTCAACCTCTGCAGCAATGCTGGCAGCACTCATACGTCTATTTCCCAAAGCCAGCCTCTGGATATGATGCTGAGCACGGGCACTCAACTTCTTTGGTCGACCATGGCGAGGCCTGTTCTGAGTGGAACCTGTCCTGTTAAACCGCTGTATGATCTTGGCCACCGTGCTGCAGCTCAGTTTCCGGGTTTTGGCAATCTGCTTATAGCCTAGGCCATCTTTATGTAGAGCAACAATTCATTTTTTCAGATCCTCAGACAGTTCATTACCATGAGGTGCCATGTGGAACTTCCAGTGACCAGTCTGAGAGAGTGAGAGCAATAACACATGCTCCCCCTTCACACCTGAGACTTGTGACACTAACGGGTCTCATGACACCAGGGAGGGAAAACGGCTACTTGGGCCCAATTTGGACATTGTCACTTAGGGGTGTACTCACTTTTGTTGCCAGCGGTTTAGACCTTAATGGCTGTGTGTTGCGTTATTTTGAGGGGACAGCACATTTAGACTGTTATACAAGCTGTCTACTCACTGCTTTACATTACAGCCAAGTGTCATTTCTTCAGTGTTGTCACATGAAAAGATATACTGTACTAAAATATTTATGAAATATGAGGGGGTGTACTCACTTATATGATACACTGTACATACACTACAGCTATATTCAGATATTAAGAAGTTTTAGAATCAACACACAAAGAGGAGAGTGTGCTAGTTCCAGCCCTCTCTTCTATGTTATCAACAGCTGGCAGTCTGAAAAGGGCAGGATCTTCAACATGTGGATCCTCCCCATATAATCAAGAACCCTAAAATTTCAGGGTTTTTTATTACAAGTAGGTGTGTAGAACAAATTGTCTTCTTCACACTGCTGCTGTCCATGTGAGGACAGTGGCAACAGAACAAATAGAGTTAGTCTCCTGCTTCCTCACATTCTTGATTTTAACCCTTTTTGTGAACTCCCTAGTAGAGTTCATTCTGAGCTCCATGTTGGAATAAAAAGTGTACGTGGGGTGAGTGAGTAAGGTATAACTATCCTATACAAATTAAATATTTGCTACTTGATAATCCAAAGGCATAAACTTCATATTAGTGGCTCCAATCATGATTTAGTTTATAACCTTTTAAACATATTTAAGATAATTGGAAAAGGAAAGTAAAAATAAAAGAAACCAAAGGGTCAGTGAAAGAGCTACAACATAATAGTTCTTTGTGAGGTGACCATGGTTCTTTATACTTAACTTGGAGGAATAAAGCTGTGAGAGAGTACCCTCTTATTTTGCCTCCTAATTATTTGGGTGAGATCATACAGTGTCTAAAAGGTTTTACTACAGTCCTCTGATTTTCATTGTTTGAACACAACACTTTGAATGATGAATCACCAGCTTAAACAGAACAAATGTCAACACATCCTTTATAACTGAGTAGCCTTCGCACTGGAGAGCCAATACAGTCTTGGGTTTTTGGCTGCCATTGGAAACTGAGGCCTAGCGTGCAGACGAAAAGTCTGGGAAGGAAAAAGGCTATTGACTTTTCTCAAGAGATTTTGCTTAAGTTTTGACCCAGTGAGCACACATTTTATATTCCCTTTGCCATGACAAAACAACTCTTCCTTTTCAGTTTTGTCTGGAGGTGTGAGACAGCGTGTTAGCTTCCCAACTATTAAGACCTAAAAGGCCCGAGAAACTTGGAGAACATGAGACTGGTAAATAAAAGAGTGTTAGCAGAAACTTAGTAATATTGCCATCCAGGGACAATCAATTTAAACCTATTCATTTTTAAAGCATAGTTCTAGAGCTCATTAGACACTAAGTGACTGGCTAAAGCTTTCCTGGTCTGGTATATTTGGGAAAAGATTTTTTTTTCAAGCAAATGCCACATGCTTAACTCCCTTTGGATCTTTTACATAGAACTGATCAAATTGTGGGTTTTGTGAGAATACTTCCAAGGACCTCTATCCAGATTCTGGTGGCAAAAATATAGGAAACCAGTGCTGAGTAATACATTTCTGTATAGAAAAGTGACATTGTTGCAGTTCAGTGGGGTAGTTCCACTCAGTCTCTTCTAAAAATATAAAAGACAAGCGGTGAGATGTATACTCTGGTGGAAAGAAATTGGAGGGTTTGGACCAACCACAACTTTATGATCTTATGTTCTTTGGGCCCTGATGACAAGATAAACTAGTCTTAGAACCATAGATTTGTACATTCAAGAAGCTACCTGGGTTTTCTTTCTATGTTCATGGCTCTCACTGAGGTGGTGAGATGATTTACATGAAATAGTGCATGAATGTGCTTTACACAGCAAATATCCCATCCAGTAAGGGAAAGGGAAAGGTTCCCCTTGACATTTAGTCCAGTCGTGTCCGACTCTAGGGCGCGGTGCTCATCCCCATTTCCAAGCCATAGAGCCAGCGTTTGTCCGAAGACAGTTTCCATGGTCACATGGCCAGCGCGACTAGACACGGAATGCCGTTACCTTCCCACCGAGGTGGTACCTATTTATCTACTCGCATTTTTACATGCTTTTGAACTGCTAGGTTGGCAGGAGCTGGGACAAGCGACAGGAGCTCACTCCGTTGCGTGGATTCGATCTTACGACTGCTGGTCTTCTGACCTTGCAGCACAGAGGCTTCTGCGGTTTAACCCACAGCACCACCACATCCCCAATCCCATCCTGTATCTCATCCAGTACAGGAGGACAAATCACACCATTTATGAAGTCAAGGGAGTGTAGATCAGAGGCTCCTCAAGGAATTCTGTACAGATCAGAAAGCTGCAGTCAGGGAAGAAGAAGAGGGATAGTAAGGTGCCATACCTTAGCACTAGCTACATCTAGTAGACTGAGGAGAGCAACTGTGAGCTTCCTCAGCTCTTAGTCTGCAGCTCCTGTCAGCCCTAACCAGCGCACTAAGGAACAGTGCAGGTTGTAGTCCAGCAATATCTGGAGGAACATAGTTGTTCATCCTTCAATTACATTGTATGTTAATTTTCCATGGTCTCATGGCCAACCAAAATTTCCATGAAATCAAAAACAATAGCATGACATGATTGGATATGGGAGAAAACCTGGCTTCAAATATCCATTAAACATTGAAATTAATCGGTTAATAATTATATCTCAGATACCTCTTGTAAAGATAAAACAGGAAGACTTATGAGTGAACACCATCCTAGTCCACCTGAAGCGAAAGCCTACTTTGACAGGCTACTGACATTTCACCAGCACCAAGAAAGAAATTTGATGAACCTTCTATTTCTCATGAATCTTGAGGGAGGCCAAAAAGCATATCAGTGAGAGGAATCTTAGAACTCCAGAGCATTAAGGGACCTTATGGATCATTGAGTCCAGCCCATGTCAGGGAGGCACAGTGGGGAATCAAATTCCAAACCTCTGGCTTCACAAGCCAGATACCTCTAATTTCTTAGGGTCATTTTGCCTGCTACTAGCAGATGAATACATATGTGGTTAAAAAAATAACCTTATGAGAAGCAAAGCACAGCTTTAGATTTGTGTCTTACCTGAAGACATAGGAAGGCATCATTTAAGAAGAGTTATATGTGTGCCTGTTTTACAGCCTAAGATATATGGTCAATTAGCTGAGAGTTTTTCTGAAACATCAGCTCAGCAGTGAAATAGGCTTACTTACATAAACTGTACATGTATTTAAAATCCTAATCTTAAGAAATGTGCCCAAAAACATTAGCACGTTAGCCTCAAGTCCCTTTGATTTCAGTGCTAACAAAGTGCCACTATCTTAGGCTGTAATCTTATGTAAAATAATAATAAAATAATTGTGTGTCATCAAGGTGATTCCGACTTACAGCGACCCTTCTCAAGTTTTTCTAGGTTTAAAATACTCAGAAGTGGTTTATCAGTCCTTTCTTTTGATACTGCTCCAAGACCACGTACTTGCCCAAGGCCACACAGGCTGGCTTTTCTCTCAGGAGACACAGTGCGAAGTAGACTTCTGACCTTGGGTTCCACAGCCAGATGCTGCTACACAGTGAGCTATCCTTTAGCCCACACAGTGAACATTTATGTGGGAATAAGCACCATTCAATTTAATGTAGCTTATGTCACAGCAGACACAGTGGAGGTTGGTGGCTCCAAAATCAAGGAGCCCTGGAGCTATTCCAAGTTTTAGGTGGAATGTTGCAGGAGCTATCCAAAGTACTGAAGATTATCCCTCCGATGTTTTCAGCATGTTGGATAACTCCTGCAAAGAGGAAAACCCAGAGTGGATGCTCAACTTAACTGACATTGAAGCCATCACACTCCCAATTAGGTCTATATTTGGAGCAAGTATGATTAAATATTCTTACAGACTATAAACAATTGGCTATCTAGGAAGAAAATGTAGCAGTGTTAAAAGAAAGAGACATTGCGCACTTATAAAAAACAACAGTGAAACCACTAAAATGATGACCATTTCCTTCTTATCCATAAATGCATCATTAACATTCTTACAATTTCATTGTTTATACCAAATTTAATTTTCACCAGCACTCTGAAAAATTAGGAGGAACATTGGGTGGAGGAGGAAGAGGAGAAGGTAGCAGCACAAGATAGGGAGGCAATGGGGGTAGTAGGAAGGGGGCAGGCAGGGGATGGAGGGAGGTTAGTTTCCTCTCCCCCCTGGCACCCTGTAAAAACAAACTGGTTCATGGTTCTTTTTTAAAAAACTGCTGAGAGTTTGTGGTTCGTGGGTAGCCACGAACCACAAAGCACCGCGAACTGCCATTTTCTGGTTCATTTCCATCTCTAATATCTTTCAAATAGCCATGGTCTTTGCTGAATTTAGATGTCACAATAAATCATGGTTCATTCAAAATCAAAGTGGAACTTTTGAAAATCCTAAGCTCCATGTCAAGATTTTGGTAGGGACTGCTTATTCATACATGGTGGTGGACCACAGGTTGCGGGTGCAGATGGCATCTCTAATTAGGTGGCAAGAGGTGGGAAAGATAGCAAGGAAGCAAATGGACATGGGGTGGAGAGTCCAATTTCTAGAAATCACATATTTGCACTAAAAATATGTACAGTATGAGGAGTACGTATGTTTCTTGTTTTAAAGGGAAACAAGAGATTTCTGGGAATCTCCCTTATGCATTTCTCCCTTTAAAAAAAAAAGATCATATTCCCCTTGTGCTTGGTTTTAGTACAACATGGTGGGTCTGAGCTACAGCATTGCTAGCATTCAGTGGAGGTTCCTCCAGGGTCCCAGAAATAGCTGGAGGCTCCCTGTGGCCAACTGGCAACGTGTTGCCCCCTTCCAGGAAAGGCATAAGAACCTGCCCTATATTCCATCAGAAGGTTTGTTCCTCTGTTCCATTATTGTATTCTCTGACTACTCCATGCTTATTAGTAGACAAAGTAAAGGATCTGTGTCATACAAAAGCAGGAGAACTGTGATGGAGGTGAAGGGAAGATGTGTGCAGATGTTTCCATGTATTACATTTAAGATTTGTTCCCCAGCTTTCAGCTTCTGCATATGGTTTGCCTCAGTTAGACTGCAGTGGCAATAAAGATTCATGAAACTTCACTAACAGCTTCCTAATGAACTCCTTAAAAGAAGGCTTTAGGGAGCTGTTAGCTTTACTGCTGCAATGAATACAAGTGGCTATTGAAGGGGAATTGGGGGGGAGGGAGAAGAACTGCTGCTACATTTATGTATGTAGAAGAATTAAGAAGCTACGGATTTTCTTCCTTGCACTGACTTCTTCGGATTACACAATTTCTTACACTAATTCCTGTTTTACAACAAAGAAGGCCGTGCTGATTCCTTCTTCCCGCTCCCCCACTGCTATTTTTGTCCTATGGTGAAACCTTCTGTTATCATCATATTTCTGTCTGATGCTGTTTAAGAAGAAATGTAGAAGGGGATAATCACTCTAAATAATACTCTCCGCTAACTAGGCTAGGGTTGAAATGCCAAAGAGATCAAGACTAGCAACGTTTGCCAAAAGGCCTCTTAATAATGGCCTTTCCAAGCTTTCTTTGTGACATGGCTCCACCAGCTCTATTGTCTCCATTAATTTCTAGCATAAATTCTGTACATGAAGTGGAAGAAAAAGTTGAGAACGTGAAAAAAGGAAAATTCTGCAAATCTTCAGGACACCAATACCCAATGTTCAGTGATGTTCTTACTGTAAACTGCCCAGAGTAGACGCGTTCTAGATGGGCGGTATATAAATCTAATAAATAAATTAATAAATAAATAAAATAATAAAGACTGTGGATCATATGGGAACACTTTGCACTGAAGTACTTATCTAGGGCAGCCAAAGATATTTTGCCACCTGAGATGAAGGGCAAGAAGTCAGCCCCTCCTCGCTGTAGAACAATCATGACTGGATTAGCATCTGAATCCTCTTGGGAATCCGGCAATGGGATAGCATTCTACATCACACCAGAGTGGGCAGGCTAGGTCAAGGGATCCCAGGCCAGCTTCTTTGGCACATGTTACTCTGTGTGACAATAGAGAGGAACAGCTTGCATGCTCGGGAGAAAATCTGAGAGGCTGCCATTGCTGTCCCCCAGTATCTGGTGCCTCTATTGTTCTCAGTGGATTGCTTTATTTTTTCCATTGCCCAAAATGATATTTACATCAGCAGAAGTAAACTGAAGTGGTGAGTTGTGTCTAGTTAACAAGCCAACACCTGTGTTCTGCATCACACATTGGTGTGTGACAATGACTACAAACAGCAACTCATTAAGTGACAGAATTTTGCTGCTGGAATTAATGCCAATGCATTTCTAATGACTGCATGCCATCAAATCAATTCTAACGGATGATGACCTTTTACAGGGTTTTTTAGGTTATAGTATTTAGAAGTAATTTGCCATTCCCTTCCTCTGGGGGCTTCCTGGGACTGTGCAAGTTGCCCAAGGCTACACAGGCTGGTTCTTGTCTCAGGAAGCACAGTGGAGGATCAAATGCTCAACCACTGACTCCACAGTCAGAAACTTAACTCACTGAGCTATCCAGCTGGCCAATGCTTTACTTTTAGCAATTGCTTTGACTGTATCTTTCCTTGTAAGTCACTTCAAGGTTTTTTTTAAAATGAGAATTGGTATATACATATGCTTAACTATGCACCATCATAAAATTAGCTCTATCAGGAACCATCTGAAACACTTTTCCACTGAAGAAGGTAGCAGATAGAAGGGGCAGGGGTGGGGTGGTGGAACCCAACACACTAGAAGAATTCTTCTGGCACAAGATTAGAGTTTGAGCCAAGTACCTACTGCTCCCCATGAACCATATTCTGTGATCATCCCTCCATATATTATTACAAATTTGTATCTCAGTTATTACAGACTAGAGATTTAAACAACCCATTTTAAAAGTGGGGGGGCATTTTATTGATATTGTTCAAAAATTCAGTTTGCTCTGTCTTCTGCCCATCCCTGTCTTCAATCCATGGTTTAAAAGGAAGTGTGATTTGGCACACCATCTTTTAATTTTTTTACTAAGAGGCAACGATTCTACAAATGACAATGAATTGTAGGAATAAATGTTTGCTCTTTACATGCAGTAATGGCTTCCCAGCATGCTATAAATCAGTTCCGATTCAGCAGACTAATGCATTTTTGTGTGTGCGAGAGAACGTTCAAGGAGACAAAGATATAGGCAGATAACGGTCTATTAACATCATCTGGTGAAGCTTTCAATAAAGCTTATGAAAAGATCATCTGTCCTTATTTTACTAAAAAAAAAACACCCCATTTTAAATGGAATGCCTCTATTTCTATTGTTTTCTTAAATAAGTGTAAGAGTGTTAGGTTTATACAAGTGTAATCCTTAACCCTAAATTCTGTCTAAACTCATCTCGATAATGATGCAATTGGTAAACATCATGCAATTGGCTGTGTTAAAAAATGTATGTGTGTACAGATGCAAAGATGTGGTAGTGAGAAAAAGAATCTTGCTTTCAAATAAGTCAAACCTCCTCCTTTTAACAGAGATTGGTGAAGGAAGCAGTTAAAGGAAATTTTACTCACCACCAGAACAAGATGATACCACTACAGGTTGCCAGGGGCATTTCAAGTAATTTGGGAAGAATGTTGTGGAATGGATTTAATTTTGGAAAATGCATTCAGCGGAAGATCCTTTTGCATGGACAATATGGCATCAAAAAAGCAGAGATGCTTTTATCTTCTATTTGTTAAATACAGAAATCCTTTATTTTTATATATGCCTTCAGACCTTGGCCATCCACAGGACTGTCCCATATTGTTCTGCCTGTCCAGTGAGATTATTGGACTACTAATTACATAAATTAAGGTGGCTGGCAACCAGTGAGAGGGCTTTTTTGGCAGTGGCCAAACTTTTCCCCATAGATGCTCAGAGCAGTTGCTTTACTATGTTGCTTTACTATGATTGTCACTTTAAATTGTAACTAGAGTTTGTTGTTGTTATGTACCATCGAGTCAGAACTGACTTACAGCAACCCTAACAGGGCTTTCAAGGTACGTGAGATATTTAAGGAGTGGTTTTACCAGTTCCACACCCCAGTCAGTTTCCATGGCTAAGTGGACATTTGAATCCAGGCCTCCTAAGTCCTAGTCTGTTATTCTATCCACTACATCATACTGGGTATCCTGTAACTAGAGTAGGCCCATTGAATCAATAGCAATTACACCAAATCCCCACTGTTTCAATGGGCCTACTCCAGTTGTGACTTACTGCTGGATTTCTGCCATTCTTTCATTGTTTTGCTTTATCCTTGATACATTATCTTCCATACATTTGTTTAATCCCACTGAAAACCACCCAGGTTGATGGCTGTTCCCATACCTTAATGTCAACAAATTCCAGAATTTCACTATACCTTATATAATGAAGTATATTCTTTCATCTCTCTTTAATCTCTGACCACCCAGTGCACGTTTATCATAGGGCTGCAATCTCACTGAGGCTGGCTCAAAGGTGATGTTCATGACAAGTAGGGTCCTTTTGTGCTCAATACAGTTATGAAATACAGTAGGACCTCTGTATCTGTGGAATCAGTATTCATGGCTTCACTTATCCAGTCTGAAAATATTAAAAATATTAAATGAAAAAAAAACACCCAGAAATACATATTTCCATGATGTAAGTACTGGAACTGACCACTAGAGGAAGCCAGAGATCATGATATATATATAGGGTTTTCTATTATCCACAGTTTTCAGCATCCACAGGGGGCTTGGAACTGATCCCCTGTCGATGCCACCATCCTACTGTAGTTTGAAAAGTTATTTTGTTTGTTTATTTTTTCTAGGTTATACGTGGTCGGAGGTTTACCCATGCAACTAGCCTTTTTGAAAGAAGGAATTATCCCAGCTGTCATCACATCACTGTAGTGCTGGTCTCCATTGTTTGCTCTCTGTTTCCTATCACTTTGAGGTGATGTCACTACCTAGCTGTTTCCGCTTTAGCTGTGTCTGCACTTGTAAAAAACACAACCCTTTTATTGCTAGTTATCAACGTGCAAGGCAAAACTACTGGTCCAGTGGGAGACTTTTAATGAGTACCTGCTGGCTTTGGAGGCTCACTATCACTCAGCAGAAGTTTTCCTAGCAGGAGATTTCAGTGCAAGGATAGGAAAGAATGACCTTGCACTATTGCATATAATGGGATATAACTTGAACGATTACCTGTTTGACATTTTTCCTCACTCCAGATGCTCTAAGGATTTCCAGATTAATTATGCCTAGCTAAGTTTACTATCTGTTCTGCAAAACTATCCTAAATGGATCCTTGCCTCAAGACAACCCTGGTGAATGGATATTCAGTTTTAACCAGAGGGAGAAGTGTCATCGACAAAATTCTTGTTTCTTCCTAACTGAGAGGCTGGTTTCTGATTTCTGTGTTGGAGAACACATACCCTGTTTCCCTGAAAATAAGACCTAACCTGAAAATAAGCCCTAGTATGATTTTTCAGGATGCTTGTAATATAAGCCCTACCCCAAAATAAGCCCTAGTTAAGTGAAAGCCCACCCTCCACCATTGTACAACAACCAGAAGATTACATGACTGTATTTGAATAAACGTAGATTGTTGTACATGAAAAAAATAAAACATCCCCTGAAAATAAGCCGTACTGCTTTTTTTGGAGCAAAAATTAATATAAGACCCTGTCTTATTTTTGGGGAAACATGGTAGATAGTGACCATTTTCCTTTAATTACCACAGTTGAGTGTAATCCATCATTCTGCTCTCTTCCACCTTGTTTTAATGTAACCATGGAGAAAACACCCTGTTACAAAAGAGTTAAAGGGACTACCTTCTACCTTCAGCATTAGATTTATGGGAATTCCCTGTCAAGAGAGACATTGTCTATGCATGGCTGGGGCTCCTGAACTTTTGTTTCATGTTCTTCTGTATTGTAGGTTTTAGGAGGCAAACAAGGAATAATTTAATTTGTCTCCTCTTGCAAAAATTTGAAGGCTATCCTGATAAGTGGTTGGTTATGTATTGTTGGTAAGACTAGAATCCTTATGTTACTGCTCAAGTTGTTAACATTTTATTCACTGTAATATGAAGAAAGGCCTACTCATTGGAAGATGTTTGATCATTTTTCTCTGCTTTTTAAAATATATATATATATATTGTGTCCTTTTTATTGCCTGTAAATTATTTGACTTGCATCTGAATAGTTCATTTGACCATAGTAAACATACTGATTGACTGAAAGAAGGGGTTACATGAGTAGAACAAAGTCATGATAGCCATTTGATCATACCAAGGCCCACCAACTTCTCAAACTGGGAATGATACTGACTGGGCTTAATTTGGGACTAGAAACGTGTAGTAGTGTATTAGGAAAATAGAACAAAACATCCCTTTAAAACTCCACAATGCAATTTCCCTATTAATAATAATAATTGTGTGCCATCAAGTCAGTTCTGATTTATGACAACCCTTTTCAGGGTTTTTGAGGTAAAGAATAGAAGCAGTTTATTAGTCCCCTCTTTATGGGGCACCTTGGGACTGTGCAGCTTGCCCACGGTCACACAGGCTGGCTCTATTCATAGGAGGCACTAACCTCTTGCTCTGCAGCCATATACCTAAACCACCGAGCTATCCAGCCAGCAATTTCTCTATTAATGATAATAATCATGTGCCATCAAGTCAATTGTATTGTTGTTGTTGTTTAGTCGTTAAGTCGTGTCCGACTCTTCGTGACCCCATGGACGAGACCACGCCAGGCCCTCCTGTCTTCCACTGCTTCCCAGAGTTTGGTCAAATTCATGTTGGTAGCTTCGATGACACTGTCCAGCCAGCACACTCTAATTTCAAGGTCTGATAGTTTTCTTGATAGGAAATAATCCCAAAACTTTGGCTGCAATTCAGTTATTCTTTATATTTGGTTATGCCATTTAGAGACACAGATAGTTACTTATTTTAGAATATAGCTCTCTGGATCCTACAGCCAGCATGATCATTGGCCATGCAAGCTGTAGAATCTGGGGAGCTTCAGTTAAAAAACAGAATTTCTCCCCCTGTTCTGATTGCAATTGATGGACATGCACATCCACAAAGATCACCATGCCTTTTCATGCCCATGCCTATCCATATCTGGTTTTATCAGTTTTCTTCTTTTTATGGAGTAAAACCCACCCCTTTTTGTGACTTTTAAAAATACTATGCACAGATTTTAAATTGGTCAGATGCATTCCTCCCCTTGACTGAAGCATGATCTAGCTGTGTTTTGGACACCTTTACAAGGGTGTGCATTTTTCAGGCTGAATTGAGCCTATCAGACCTCACACTGTAACCACAAGTCTTTAATTGAAATCATCCAGGTTAACCCTCTTTGAAATCTCAGCTCAAATGGCATCCACCAGCTAAGTCTCTTGTGCAACATAGCACTAAGCCAAAAAAGCCAAAACTGGTCCTTTGCTTTTGTCTGAGTTCAGTGCATTTCTGAAATCTCCATCGTTATTGTATGCCTTAAATTGAAATGTTTTTAAGGAGAAGAGATGTGGGAACATAATAAAGAATACAACTGAATTAAAGAGACAAATCTTTTCAAGCTGAGTATGCTGTCAGTGTCACATCTAATCCTCTCGTTGCTCAGACAAATGTCAGCAAATGGAAAAAATTATCCTTCCCTTTCTCAGAGGGATTGAGGATCCCCACTGTAAGCTAAAAAGAAGGCAAAGCTGAAATTCAAATACAATGGAAAGACAAATTGCAAACATCTTGGTTACTGTCTAGTCCTTTGGCTCTGTTGCCATCTTACATCTCAATTCTGAATACATTCAACCCAATCCATTGTTTGCTCGTACATGGGAATGTTCCAGTCAGCCCATGGAGTTCTTTTTGACATGGTGGGCAGATCTGCGTATGCAAAGAGAGAAACATTTGGATGTATCTCGGAATGGGAAATCTGCCTGGTGCAAATTCAATTAAATGAGATAGTAGTATTTGTACTGGCCAGCATTAGGTTTGGAAGGACGATAGATTTTAAACTCACCAACATCTGTTGAATTATGGACAGAAAAATCTGTCAGGCTCACTTTCTGCCACAGTCATGTGTCTATCTCAAATAAAAAATTCTGAGAAATTCTTCAGAAAGAAATAAGATTCTCCCCCATTCACACCACCCAAATTGAATAGCATGAAGACACCATGTCATTCCTGCCTGTCATATAAGTGTTGAAGATGACATTTCAGAGAGGAGGGGGGAAAAAACCAAAGATAAATATGATGAATGTATTTACTTCTCCCTTCAACAACATAGGGGTTGGAGCACCAGACCCACATGTAGTGAAATATCCGTGTATAACTCTAATGCCCCCTACAACTACAAAGCATAAACAGTTGATACACACACATACCAGTTCTCCCTACTGAGGTTCTCTTCCATAGCATTTCCATACCATATGTAAAAACCTTTAGGTTTCCCTGTTTTCCCTGAGCTTAGGTACAATCTTCACAGTAAGAAGGGGGGAAATGGATTGTTCCTTTTTCCAAGCAAAGTATTTGAGGGTACTTTGGTCTTGAATAGGCAATTGAGAGTCATTAGCTTTTTAAACTCTACTTGTCATTTGTCAATATAGACCAATCCAGCTGCTTCCATGTTTGGACTCTCTTTATGAGGTGGGGAGAGGGCTAGCTGGCTATAACGACTATTAGGATGAGCAGCTATGCTTCCAAATGTACTGCACCATTGGCAGCAGTATGCCTTCATATACCAGTTGCTGAAGAGGAAAAGCGGTAAGGTACTGTTGCTCTCATGTACTGCTTCTGGGCTTCCTAAGTGCAGCAGGTAAGGTGCACTGTGAACAGAATACTGGCATGGCTCACATTCCTTTGAGGAGTTCTCTCAGAGAAACAAGGTGACAACCCTAAATTCAGTATTGACATACTTAAATACACAGGAGCCAGACTTTTAAGAATTAAGCATTCAAATTCCTGAGCCTGTACAGATAAATCTGTCAATTTCAGTTTCTTCCACATACCTTAAAAAAAAAATCAAGTCCGAAAATTTCAGAAAATCATTGTTGAAACCAAACTGAAATGATACACTCTCTAAATGACACCTTCTTCCTTGTATATGTAGTTAGAATCACTACCTCACTTTTGGTGACTAAGAGTGCAGTCAGAAGGGCATAAAGCCTGCTGTTTGGTCCATTGTAGGGACGGGTTGGTTTGCTCCTTTTTCTGGCAATCATACAACATAATCGTTGGAGCAAAACAAATTTTCTCTAGAGCGTCCTTATCCACACCTTTCTGAGCTCCAGTCTCAGACCTAGGTTGGTCTGTTTCGGCATGTGTGGGAAAGGACAAAAAGTTGAAATTTCAGGCTGTCAAGGATCCTTCTGGTTGGAGTTTCTGATATTGTGAAGTGGCTTAATAAGTGAGCCACTTCAGGATATTGGCAAATTGAACACTTCTCCTGCTGCTCAGTGAAAGGAGCAGGGGAGGTTGATGTTTTTAAAACTCTGATAGGTCATTGCTGATGTGCATTTTCTTTGCCTTGTCTGAATGGCTGAGAAACTTTCTGTAGTCAAATCCAAGAATTCAGCTGTGGGCAGTTTCTCAGCCAGTCCACTGCAGTGCAAAGGAAGTGTTCAATTTGCTGATATCCTGAAGAGGCTTACTTATTAAGGTACTTCACAATCTTGGAAATTCAACTCAGAAGAAGCTGGACCCAATAGAGTCACTTGAACTCCAATATGCCATTTGGATGCAAGAATCACACCAAATGGCATATCACATCTCCACACAAACCTAAGTGGCCCTATTTAGCCCACATTAGCCTGCTCCAAAAATGCACTTCCTCAGGCTCCATGCACAACCCCTTCATGGATGGTGCAAAAGAAAATGTCCAGAAATGGATGTTATGTATTTGGCAGAGATGGTCAGTTCTTCTTGTGAGGCTGGGATTCTTACTGTCTCTGTAGCAAGTCCTACTCAGTTGCCCTGAAGGGGCAGAAGATGTCCATATAAACAGAAAGATAAGTAAAATAAAATGTGGAGCAAACAAAATCATTGACTAAGGAGTTCGTTGAAATTGTTTCTGGAGGCCTTATATGGGGTTAAAATTGCAGTGAGAAAGGTAGAACTAAGTATATGATCAGGGAACATGGCAGACTGTGCTATTAGGCACACTAAGGGAGCTGCCTCAGGCAGCAAATCATTAGCTATTTAAATAATTATTGTTATCATTGTATCTTTACTGTCAAAAAAAAGGGTAAGAATTCCTTTTTGAGATTTTCTGCCTCATCTGCTAAAATAACTTGACAGGCTTGCAATATTTTCCATCTTGACTTTGAGCATGAGAAGAGGGTATTTGCTACACTGCCTCAGGTAGCAAAATATTCCATTCAGTTACTAAAGAAGCCAAAGAAAGTTTGGTAACTTAATTCATTTCCAAGAGGAAAATTCTGCACCAGGTTTTCAGGTTCATTATTTAATGTTCTGTCCATACTCCCCCTGTCTCTCTCTATATATGTTTGTATAGATAGATAGATAGATAGATAGATAGATAGATAGATAGATAGATAGATAGATAGATAGATAGATAGATAGATAGATAGATAGATAGATAGATAGATAGATAAAGGTTCCCCTTGACAATTTGTCCAGTCATGTCCGACTCTAGGGGGCGGTGCTCATCCCCATTTCCAAGCCGTAGAGCCAGTGTTTGTCCGTAGACAGTTTCCATGGTCACGTGGCCAGTGCGACTAGACACGGAACGCTGTTACCTTCCCACTGTGGTGGTACCTATTTATCTACTCGCATTTTTACATGCTTTCGAACTGCTAGGTTGGCAGGAGCTGGGACAAGCAACGGGAGCTCAGTACGTCGCATGGATTCGAACTGCTGATCTTTCGACCTTGCAGCCCAGAGGCTTTTTGCGGTTTAACCCACAGCGCCACCACGTCCCTCAGATAGATAGATAAATATGTATTTATACATAGGTATCTATATATCTATAATATTTATCTATATAGATAAATAAATAGATATATAATATACATGCACACACAGAGACACAGTGTTACTTTAAGTGAAAGTTTAATGGAAGCTAATTTGTTTTAGGAAAAGTCAGCCATGCTACATAGAGGCTAGCACTTACTATACAGTATAAATCGCCTTAACAAAATCTTATCTTGACAATGTATACTAATAGGACATAAATTGAAGTAGCCAGAGGCTTCTAAGCTCCCTTTCTCTCCTAGTCTCCTAGGAGAAGAATTATGATAAAATATAAGATAAAATCTACACTCCTTTTATTTCTGATTGGGGTTCCCCTCCCCTTTCCTCACAGTAATAAGAGTTAACAATGCAAGAAAGAAAAAAGAAAGAAAGAAAACCCACCAGCTGGTGTTTTACAAGGAGAAAGCTCTGGGGAAAATTACTCTCTTGCTGACAAAGGGAGGGCAGTGCCATTTACATAACCACATAAAACCATGTCACAATGAAATTAGCCCTATCAGGATCACACAGGAGAGACAGATAAACCCTTATTCAGATTTCCCCCTCCCCCTACATGCTAGGAGGCTAGGGCTTTGTGTTTTCCTAATTAGAAAATTTCTGCTGCTGATTTTGATGCCTTCGTTCTCTGGAGTTTAGGGGAAATGAAGTTATAAGACAGGCGATTTTCTATATTTGTGCTTTGGTAAATTATGTATTGTATTATAGAATGGGACTAATGAGAAAGAGAGGAGAGGGCCCTACATTTTTTAAAAGAGAATAATGCTACGCTTGTCACTGATATTAGCATATTATAATATTATTATTATTCACATGAATTGTAATTTTATTATTGGACTGACGCTTACATAACTCTTGGAGTGCTCCTAAGACACAGAAGTTTGTGCGAATCTAGATCATGTTCTCCTGCACAACAACCTATGAGCTGTTACTGCCATCATATAGTAATTAGGCTACTTACTTTGTTATTATACCTACTGCACAGAAAAGCATGTGCACCGTATCAACACAAATACAAAGGAAACTCATTATGTCTAACTATTGTGGGAAATTCACAGGAAGTCAAAAGACAACTTTGACTAAATGGAAAATTGAAAAGAAAAAGTTGAATACTGCCAAGACATTCAGGGGAAATATAGTTCTTGGTCATGGGCTGAGCTTTGTTTCCTGTTCTGTGACAAAAGCATCCCGGAGCAAATGTGCTTGTGAGTCGTATTTTTTCCTCTCCACAGCCGTTGGGAAATAAACAAGCCATTTGTAACTTTATAGTTTCAAACATTTCTGTAAAACTCTTTACAAGCATCAAGTAATGTGGCAATCTATTTTCATGCCATCTTTTGTGTGCAGACTGTCCTTTTTTAAAAAAACAACGTTATTAGGTATACATTATTCATGATATGTAGCTGGTCAAGCCAAAGCAAATGCTATTGTTTCTATGCACTGCTGATATGGCTGAATACTGGAATTAAGAAGATGAGGGAGAAGAGCATAAAAACAAGGTGTGAAGGTCCTTGGTAAAAGGGAGGTGTCTCTCTCTCTGTGTGTCTCTCTCTGTGTTAAAATAACCACTCTAAAAAATACTATGCGGGTTTTGTAAATGTTCATCAACTGAAACTTTCATCTTTGTAACCAAGTATTTATCCCTGCAGATGCAAAGATTATCATGTCTAAAATGATGACCCTTTAGTTAAAATTGTGCTTGCACTGTAATTAGATGTGTGTTCTTTCTTACATGATTTGTTTGGCTAATCATAACTAGAGATGATTACTAGCCAATAGTCTGGGCAATGAGCTATGACTTTGTAATGGAGCCAAGAAATGTTATTAAAGCTGTCTATCTGTCAGAATATCAACCACCAAGAGCAGCCAAGTGCGGATCTTGATCCACTGTAATATAGATACCAATACACTGGTATCCAATGAATATAATGATACATCGGTATCCAATTTATACCAATATGTTGGCAGTGTTTTCTTCCACTATCAGCTGATCCTGCCATTAGACAAAAAGAAGCAAACTACCTCAGGCAGCACAGAGAGGTCAGGAAAGGGTAGAAAATTGTTATCTAGTGTCTTACTGTTTCATTTTTACTGCTAGGAAAGGGAGAGGTGATTGAGGGTTCTTCTATACCATATGTCCAAATATCATATGGACCTTGATTTGGGTGAATGGGGGAGGGGGACTTTGCTGTTCTCTCTCAGGCAACAAGGCATTTTGGGTGATACTAGGCTGAGAACTTGCCCACCCAGCCTGGAAATAAAGAGGCGAGACACAAGTTGTTGAGTTAAAACTTGGGCCACAACTTTATTAACTATTTAAACTAAATCCCCCATCTACAAGGGGGGCTAACGTAGTGAGACATTCCTCCAAATCCGGTGTAGCCTTTACATCCGGACCATTCTAGAGCAGGGTGAGCTCCTATTTCTGAATCGTGCTGTCATCTGTACAGCATGTCTTCAAGTGCCCGGTGATAGGGGTACCTCTCACTGTCTCAGCCCACCAAGCCTCGTGACCCTAGGTGAACTGTTGACCGGGAGGTCCCCTTATGAAAAACCACCTCTCCTCAGAGGCCCTATTGGCTCCACCTGACAGAGAGATGAATATTTTTGCACCATGTGTCTTCCATGAACTCACCTCGACTCTTATCCTTGCACTACCCGCCATGGCATGGGGCTATTTATATGCCCCACATCTGCCAAAAATGTCAGCCCTAAGGCCCCCTTGTAGGTCCCTCAGAAAAAGGCCCATGCCCATATCAGACAACTGAATTCTGTCACTTCTGTACAGTTCTGGACGGTGACCTCTTATGTCAGGATGCCTTATCACTGAGTCAAGTCCAGCCTTCATGGCTCAGCTAACTTCACGATTCACACCACACTGTGCACGGTCAATGCATCTAGGGTCACAATCAGCCCTCCATATCAATCTTGGTATGATGTTTGACCATATCAGTTTTGTTGTAGGAAAATTAGCCTTTATGGTCTGTAAATCATCAATCACCTGTAATATCAATGACTTGCCTGTTCTCTGAGCTAAGCCATTTCCTCCCAGGTGAACAACCAATATATTAGGGGATGCATCAATAAAACTCTGGGACGCTCGTTCTAAGAACTCGACCCAGAGCACACCCCTCCTTCCCTTACATTCCAATGTGGCCTGAGCACCCAAGCCTAAATTATGGCCCCAACTGGTCTGCAAAACGTACTTCACTGCCCAATGAATATAACTGTGGCCATACAAAACAACTCGCAGCCAGGTGGTAACTGCCACGAAGCCTGAAAGAGCAAACAAACACCACATCTATTGTGGGAGAGAACGTACATAAGTTCTGAACCTGTGCAAGGACCACCTTCCCACTTTCTTTATCTGCTCCTCCCCATAACCTAAAGCTGCTGCTGTGGATGCTGCACCTATTCTAAAAGAATGGGTGCCAAATTTCCACCCTACAATGCCCGCTTCCTGAAGCCCACGGGAAGTAACTGTCCAAAACTGGTATCTTGTGAGGGGTGAGCCATCCTAATGGCGAAATAAATCCCCCGCTGAAGTCCCTCTCACCTCAACATAGTCAGAAATGGCCTTAACCGGGCATAGATCTCTTACTGAACAATGCCCCAAATTTATAACCTGGCCTTTTCCTGATTGATCCGTCTTAGACCGGTGGAGAAGAAACAAAACTCTGTCTTCGGAGACCAATAAGTCGTCCATCTGCAACACCATCCTTGAAATATCTGATTAGGACGCTTTTACCAACTCACTAATTCTAAACGCCCCAAAAATGCACAAAGTGTCGCTGCTTTGAATAATTTGACCTCGTAATGGTCAATACAAACATTGCCCCAAACCTGACCCAGCTGAAAAAGAATTTTGGGGGACCTAGGGGTGCGCCTATCTTCCTGCCTACCTCTTTCTTTGCTCCAACCCTCAATCATTTTCCTGACCCTGAAATCACTTGCCGGATCAGGGCAACCCTGGGCCTTGGTGTAAAAAGCCAGAGCAGACATCCTCCCCTGAATGGTGCGGGGAGCCAAACCTTTACGATGGAGGTAAATTCCGTACTGCTGTAAATGATCCACTGTAATAGGCCGTGGTTTATAGGCCTTCTCCACTGCAAAAGGTAAAAAATTCTTCACAAGCAGCTGCATCTGGTACTGGGAGTGATTGCTAAACTGATTGCCCTGTTGGCTTCACTCCTCCAATGCTCCATACCTCTTGTGGCAATATCTCTGGATGAGCCTGAGCTTCTGGGGCCAACGCCCTGAAGTGGTCAATCTGTTGACGGGGCAGGGCGTCAGCCAGCTCATTCTTTATACCAGGCACATGACAAGCCTGGAACACAATATTATATCTCAAACAGCACAGTGTAAAGGCTCTCACCAATCTCATAACCCTCTGAGAATTTGATGTGAGGGTATTCACCACGTGGAGCACAGCCATGTTGTCACACCAAAATGTGATGGCAGAATTGGCCCAGATATCAGCTCAAAGCCATAGGGCTCCCAATATCGGAAAAAACTCCAAGAATGTAAGGTCCCGGGTGACTTCGGAGTCACTCCATTCCATCAGCCACAGGCCGACCATTCCATCAGCCATCGGCCTCTAAAATAAATGCCGTATCCTGTTGACCCTGCAGCATCAGAGTGGACTTGGAATTCAGCTCCTAAGCACACCTCGTCCCTCCAGAATGAAATTCCATTAAATCCATTGAGGAACTGTAACCAGATTCGCAGGTCATTCCTCATCCCTGCTGAAATTTTTCATCTATGATGTGGTTTTGATAAACCATTCATGACTTCACACAGCCTCCTAAGAAAAGCCCTGCCTGGGGCAATCACTTTACATGCAAAGTTGAGGTGACCCACTACCTCCTGCAGCTCCCTCAACGTAACTTTGGCACATTGTAACAGGTTCTGAATTCGAATCCTGAGGTCCACCAACTTACTATCTGGCAATCTGCTTGATTGTTGAATTGTGTCCAATTCAATCCCCAAGAAGGTAATTACTGCAGAGGGGCCCTCTGTTTTTTCCACTGTTAAGGGTACCCAGAGTTCCCTTGTCACTATCTGAAAAGTCTGCATGAGGTGCTTGCATTGGGCAGACCCTGGTTTCCCACAAAATAAAAATATCATCCAAATAATGGACCATGTGGGAAAGCCCCACCCTGCACTTAAGGGTCCACTCCCAAAATGAGCTGAAACGCTCAAACGCAGCAGAAGAAATTGAGCACCCCATTGGCATTGCCCTATCCATATAGTATGACACCTCAAATTGAAAACCTAGCAATTCAAAATCCTCTGGGTGAACTGGCAATAAATGAAAAGCCGACTTAATGTCAGATTTTCCAAGTTCTGCCCCATTGCCACAGGATCTAACCATTCTTATTGCAGCATCAAATGAGGTATAACGTACCGTGCATAGCTCCTGAGGGATCTTGTCATTAACTGACTCCTCAGCTGGGTAGGATAAATGGTGAATGAGGCGAAACTCACCTGGCGCTTTTTTGGGGACAACCCCCAGTACGGAAACTCAGAATCTTGGTACAGGCGGCTCGCTGAAAGGTCCTGCCACCCGCCCCTCTGCAACTTCTTTTTTAATCTTTTCCCTAACCACGTCTTCCATACCCCTTACCAATTTCAAATTGCTTGCCGAGGTGGCAAACCTGATACCTTGAACAGGGGTCCTAAAACCAAACTTAAACCCATCCAGAAAATATTGAGCTGCCTCCTTATCAGGATAGGAGCAACCAGTCAGCTAATACCGTCAGTTTAATTGGGCTGGGGCCCTTTTGCAGTGGCAGATGAACCTGCTGCCTGCCGCTTGGGACCACCACCGTCCTTGTTGCCGCCTGATCCTGGGCGTCCTCTAAAGCATGCAGCTGAACCATGGGGGCCCCCGCATATTGAGCATTGATGCTGGGATCTGCATGGTTTCCAGTTGCAAAACCCTTTGGCATTGAATTCCCAGCAAACCAGGCGGGGTTGAACCACCTGGCCCACCAGAGCATGGGGAGTATTGTAATTGTTGGATCTCTGAATCAAATGTCCACTATCAAAACGGTCGCCCAGGTTGGAGAGAGATGGGTTTTTGTGGGGGATTGTATCAGATTTGACTTTTCTTCTGTTTTTTTTTTTGTGTTGTTCCAACGCAAACCAAAGAAATGAACATGTGAGTACCAAAACATTTGCAACTGCAACAATTTTCTGAGAGAAGGGTTGCATTTTCTGACAGAATTGCAAGGGTGCCAATATTTTTGGCCATGACTGTATGCTGGGCAATAAAAAACCCTTAGATTGCACCCACAGGGTACCTAGTGCCCACCCCAAAGGCTACTGCTTGCTGGCCCCCCATTATATAATTGTCACTTATAAAATTAGCCCTCTAGGGACCCAAACCCCTGGACTCCAGACTTTACAGAAGTGCCCTTGGCCTCTAAGCCAACCTAGTAACAATTAACAATTTAATTATGTTTCGTACCCTGGGTTTGTTTGCTTTTTAATAAACTAAATGGGCCCAATTTGAATGCTACTGAATTATCCCCCCTCTGCCACCAGTTCAAAACCCCTTTCCCACTTTTTTTTTTTTTTTGGCAATAAAAAACTGAGGGGGAAGGCTCCCACTAATCTTCCCCCCTTCTCTTAAACAATTGAAAAACAACCAGGGGCCGCACCGTTGAGCAACTGAAAAATCCGCAAGCTCTTCGCTCTGCCACCTGCGGGAAAACTGAAAGCGCTTTTGCTGATGCAGCATGGCTTCCCTCTTGCTCAGCCGATGGAAAGAAGAGGCCGGGCGAGAGGGACACCGCCTCTTAAAGACTCTGTCCCTCCTCCCCTCCTCGAGAGTGGCATCATCACGCTGTGATGCCATTCTCCGGGCAGGAGGGCAAAGCATCCCCGCCGTGGCAGCTCCATGCCATGGCAGAGTGATCAATCTCATCATGTTTGGCTACTGGACAGCTATGGCTAAGTGAGCTGAGACAGAATGGCCATGAAGAGGCTGACTATTTTGTGGACTTACTCAACATAGAGTACAGAAAAAGTCCCATTCTCCTCCCACTGGCTGCCAAAGGTCTAGCTCAGTGATGGAGCAGTGATCCAATATAGAGGCTGCAGCAGCCAGAGAAAAGCCACGGCAAGGCAAAACCAAAACGAAAATCAAGCTAGACTGTTCAGAACACAATGCACAAAGGCAGACAGGCAACAGCAATGTCTTGAAGCACACAAGGGCAGTTGTTTGTCTCCTTTCTGTAGCAAAGTGGCTAGACTGAGGAAGTTCAGCATGACTTAGAGGCAGTCAGGGTTGGCTGAAGATATTTTGCTGCCTGAGGCAGAGCAAAAAACCCCAACTCATGTCAAAGCCCATAATATCCAAAAGGCAGATAAATTGTTTTCTCTGAAAATCCCACACATTCCTCTCCATCTCTGACAATAACTAATCAATAATAACAGCTAGAAATTTGCTCCTTTTCCATGACATCCATAATTTTCTGCCTCAGGCAGCTACCTCACTCTGCCCAATGGTAGGGCCCACCCAGTGTCCCCCTTATTTGTTAAACAAGGTGATATTAGAGATAATGCAGCAAAGTATCACATAACAGTTTCTGTTAAAAGAGTCTTATAAGAAGCATTCATACACACTCCATGCAGTGCACAACTGCACACCACAGCTGTCACAGATAGAGAATCTCCTCCCCTCTCAAAAGTATTCAAGAGTTAACTCTGTGCTAGGAGTATATTACATTTCTATCTGTTTTTCCCTTTCTTTTGTTCCTTCTCTTCCAATCTCCAAATACTTTCCAGTTGGATAATCTTGCCCAACTTCGGTATTCTCTGTCACCCCCTCTTTGCCAGATCATGTCGCTGAAGGCCAGTATCCTGTGTATCATGCTCTGTTCTACTAGCTTCATGCACACCACAACCTCCAGCGTATTTCTGCTGATGGCCATGTGCTCTCCTTTCCAGAGGACTCCCCATGGTTTGGAGAGCTGACCAATTCAAGCCTGGTTAATGGATAAAGTACAGCACAAAGAGCAGGAACCTTAAGGTTTGCCCTTCTGAGGCTAAGACTAGATAACAGATTGAGACTTGAATGTGCTTTAACAGTGGCATAGTGGGGGGGGGGGAGCAGTGATGTAGTTACACTGGATCATGGTTTAGCACAACCATGGATGTCACTGAGGTTATCATTACACATTGGTAATTTTAGAAATAGATGTTTAAAATAGGACTTAAATTGTAAGAAGATTAATAGTATAAGTTTTTACTTAACATTAGTATTTTGTTTCCAAATTTGAATCAATAATATCCAAATCTACACCCCTTGTTTGTCTTTTGTGGCAACTCAACTGACATTTTAATTTAATGCTGTCTACTGCCACCTCCACCCCTTTCTGCTGCTGCATTCCTAATCACTTCCTAGAGGTGATACAGAGGAAACTGAAGGGGATCGTGTAAATATCCACAGGGGAAACTACTAGTAGTGTTCCCATGTGGAAGGTTACTGGTAAAATTGTTCCTATCTTAATAATCACATTTCAGTTTCTTGCTTTCCCCAGAATACTAACTTGTAGTAGAGGATGGCATGCACTAGAAAACAATCAGAACCCTGTTTGACAAATGCTTTATTAATGCCCGCCCTTTCATTCTGGGGTGTTTTATCTTAGCTTTTAGTCAGAAGCCAGAGCTCTGATGATGCATGTGCCACATTGTTTGGCCTGATAATGAGAAAAATAACACACAGGAACCATCCTGAAGAACACAAAGTTTTATTCAGCTGTCAGAAAGGATATTGGTATAATGCCTCCCTCTCACACATTCCAAGGGTAACAGGAGCACACCAGGCCTGGAATGTTATGAGGGAGATAGAATGAGAGGGGGAGATGGAAAGGGAGAATGACACACTGAGACACATGGACACACACACACACACACACACACACACACACACACACACACATCCCAATCCTTGTTACGGTAGAGCCATGGCTTGCAAGATTGAATTGCTGGCGCTTTTTGATTAGCACTATCCCTGTTCCCTGTGAACTTAACTGTGATCCTCCATGGAGGGTGGGGAGAATGGCTGTTCCTAGCAATAATATATGGTTGTAATGCAAAGAGTGGTTTGATTTTTAAATTGCCATTTTAAGACCCATTTGCCTTACAAACAATGAGCCCCTGGTGGAAATGGCAAGAACTTGTTGACTTGGTGATGTCTCCAAGAAGCAGAGTTTGAAAAGTCACTTCTAGAGAAGAATGAAGACAATGCAATATATAACCGGGTATGGGTAAAATGATGGGACCCAAGGCATCATCTTGTCACTGAACAGTTATGCTCACCTATGGACTACTTTAATATGTAACTCTCTAAGCTCTTTCAAGAATGATGTATTTCAAGATATGATCCAAATGTAAGAATTACTGGAATTTATTCCACGCTCAGATTTCTTTCTCTGAATCGTTGTGAGGGTGCATTTGTTTTTTCCCAGGTGCTGGGAAACAGCTTAAAATATCTTGAACTGGTGGTTTTATGCCCTTTGGGAGTACATTATGATTCTTTCCCCCCACCTTTTCTCATGAAATCTCAGATCTCTTCAGGCACATTCCAACAAGCTAACTACCAGAGTGCTGCTTGCCAGCTCCCCATTCTAAGACTGTCATTTGATCCTTAGGAATTAGGTGCAAAGTATGTATCTGTGTGTAGCTGTGAGTGAGGGTGTATGCACAGGTAGAAGGATAGAAAGATAGGTAGCTACAACTATAATAAACCTGACTCTGTTTTTATACTTTCTTTCGAGACATGCCAAATACTGTACATGAGTTCAAACTAAGGAATGATCTGATATGTGACTAATGTAAGTATGCTGTATACAGAACACAGTAGACCTTCAAGACATATATTATTTCCATGTGAAGGAGATAGATAGATAGATAGATAGATAGATAGATAGATAGATAGATAGATAGATAGATAGATAGATAGATAGATAGATAGATAGATAGATAGATAGATAGATAGATAGATAGATAGATTCTCCTGTCTCTTCATTTAAACGTACAAACATTTCTAATTCACCAAAACTGATTTAGGTGGTTTTTAATTTTAATCATGATAACATAATGAAACATATATGTTTATTCATCTGTGCACACAGCCCTCTTTCTAAAAGTTTTTTTTTGAACAATCAGAGTACCATGGTGAAGTAACTCATTGCTACCAGTAAAGATAAGGCTGTTAACAATGTTTATTAAACACCCTGGAGAATAGCTTTCAGCTGTTCCACCAGCACAGTCATTTGGATTGCTTGCTGTTGACAGTTCCAACACCTGCTTTCAGTCCAGTGCTACCTAGAAAGGAAAATGCTTTGCAATAGCAAATGGAATTGTTTGCGTAGAACTGAGTTCGATCACGTTAATTAAGATAAGGGAGATCCCTTGTTGTGCTTGAGCTGCCTGTTTCAACAAATAACAAAGGTGTGATTAGATAAGGATTAAAAATCTAGCAAGCCAGAGAATGATCCAGCCAGAGTTAAGCACTTCTAAGTCTCATGGATTGCAATGGAAAATATTTAAGCCTGTGGTTAAAGCATGGGATTTAAAAGTGGAGCTCCATCAAAATGTTGTAGGAGATGTTTTTTTCTGAGGAAGTTTCTGAATTTTCTTTTTTTCTCACTCTCCTAGAAAAAGAAGTCACAACTAGAGTAAGGCCACTCAATCAATAGGGATCTGGTGAGTCAACTCCTCTGTAAGGGGCATTGATTCAATGTGCCTGTCTAGTAATGACTTACCATGGGATTCCACTCAGTGTGTGGGGAAATCTGTATATGTATATATTCCATAACATCTAGAACATATAACTAGAACAATATAATGAACTGTTTTCAAATTTAATGTCTTGTATGTATTCAAAACCAGATGTTTCAACTCTAGTGAATACTGCCTCAAGATCCTCGATTTCTCCTCTTTGAGCTTTATGAAAGAACAACAGATGGAATTGTAATAGTCTTGCCCCCCAAAATCCAGTCATCACTATTTGTATATTATGCAAATTATTTGCTCATTATGCAAATCAAGTGGGTTTTTTTCCCATTCATAATCACTGTTCTTCAACTTATTGGTTGAGTGCATTGCACTGTGGGCTATGGACCCCATCTGCCCTAATGACCTCTATGTACTCCAAGGAAAACGTAGCACCTTTTAACCACCCTTTTCCCTCATGTGATTCCTGTGGCTTTAACAGTTACAGGTGGTGTAGATAATTCAAAAGATATAGCTTTCTCTGAAATAGAGATTCCACAAAGTTTAGGATCCTGTTTGAAGGACAATATTATTGTTTGTAAATTTGCAACAGAACTAAGGCAAAAAGAGTTCAAAACATACATTTCAAGATAGGGGAAATTGTCAGGTCCAGACACACAACATGTCCAACAGCAAAGCAAATGAATCATCATTATCTTAGAACTGCAGAGCTGGATGGACTTTATGTATCACTCAGTCCAGCCCCAGTCAAGGAAGCACAGTGGGGAATCGAACTCCCAGCCTCTGGCTCTGCAGCCAGATGCCTAAACTGTTGAACTATCCAACTAATGAAGAGGAATTGTAAGCACCCATTTCAGAAATGGAGAAGATATCAGACCATGGGTTCTTCTGCATGCCTAAGGCACATTCTGACTGTTCAGGCAAGTTAACATAACAACAATAATTGGAAAGACACATTTCAGAGAAGATAAAATTTCAATACGCTGAGTACCATCGTGTGATCCAAGCACAGTATGCAAGGAGTTTAACCAGGTAACAGTTGCAAAAACATTTTAAAGTGAGGGAAATTCACAGGGATAGCCTCAGCTTTCCTGTTGCCTTAGGACGAAGAAAAAGAACTGCTATTACACCCCTTTATTGCTGTCCCCCCCCCCCGCTGGCCTTTCCACACCTTCCCCACATACGGTGCCTTGCCTCACTCTCTCCTTTGTCCTTGAGCCACCTCTGCCTGCCTTCTGCTTAACACAGCAGTGAATGCTTGTTGTAGCTGGCACAGCTTGGGGGGGGGGGGTAGGCAAGCAATCACCTGAGGTGAGGCAGTCAGGGGTGTGGGAGGAAAGAAGGAAAGTGGATATAGGAGAGTGTAAGGCATAAAGCCCAAGGGAAGGAGGTGCAGGAGTGAAAGGTGAGGCAGGAATGGGAGGGAGGATGGTAAGCACAGTGGATGTGGCATACAGAGGGAAGGCAGGGTAGTACCAGGAAGGACAAGGTGGCAGTGAAGACGGAAGGGAAAGAGATGAGGCACAAATATGGAGCCCCTCCTGAAGGGGAGAGCACTGCAATTTATATTCCTGGTACTCAACAACTTAAGGCAACCACCTTACTGCATCTAATGAACACACTGGCTGTGAGAACCATTTATGTTTATGTCATTATACTATCTATAGATTGCTTCCCCTGCTTACACAGCCATGTAAGCACCGAATCTAACATTATTAAACTTCATCTATGCTCAGTCTTATGCCAATCAAACTGCTGTGACTCAAAATCATGGTGGTTGTAAGAAGTGCTGAAACAATGTGAGGGAAAGCTTTGCTTCTTCAAACATGCTTTTAAAACTCTACATTATTATTGATAATTACATATAATAATAAAAATACAGTATTGAGGAATGCCTGTCCAGAATTACTTTCATGTTAGAAATGAGCCATCTTTAAAGGACTAATTGTTTCTGAATATACACAAAAGCGTTCTTTTAGAGTTAAACTCCTTTTTAAAAAACTAATTCACACTGTGATGCTGTACAAGTCTACTCAGCAGTAGTAGCATGGAATTCAGTGGGACTGACTCCTGAGGAAGTGGTTAAAGGATAGGCTGCAGTCTGAAAGACAAAGTGACTCAGTATAATGGCATAAACAGAAAAACTCTTGCAGAGAAAGTCATGGCTCTGTGTATACACTGGAACCAGAGCTGTATATGTTTCCTACTCAGAGATCAGGGAGTCACTTAACATTATAAATCTATAAGGCTCTGAAAATGTCCATTAAACCATCAGGGCTTCATTCACCATGTAAATACAAAGAAAGGCAATAGCAGGCTAGCTCATGCACAAAAGGGGCAGGTATTGATTGCATGTTTTACCTCCTATCTCACCTTCTGCTGGGGCTAAAGATTTGCTTAAGAGAGGATCCAGGCACCTGAAGGTATAAACGAGGTTCAGGCAGAAAGCTTAGATGCTGTGCAAAACCTGCCCGATTAGATAATGTGGAAGCCATAGTAGACAGTCAAGTGATTTGTTTATATTGTATTCTTGTTGTCCAAGATGCTTGTGAGATTTCCTGCTCCATTCACCAAAACAACTTCCCTATATTTGGATATTGTGTGCTTGACCTAGGCGACCAGTGTCACTTACTGCTCCCCCTCAGGCTTCAAATTGTCTCAAGGTGGCCCTGCCCTCCACAAATAACCCTGCTTTCTTGTAATGGCAAAAGCTGCTTTTATCATGCTGCTATTAAGTGAAAAGAACCTTGGCTGAGAAGGAGGAAGGGGAGGGGAAAACCAAGTAGAGTAAGATCCCCACATCTGTGTGGGATCCATTCCATGATGTATCGTGAATGCCTGAATCCCCAGATAGAAGCAAACCCTATATACAACATAGAATGAGGTGGGGCAAAGGCCACAAGGCCCACCCCCTTGTATGTTGTACATAGGGCTGCAGAAAATTGCAGATAACTAAAATCATGGATACTGACTGGTACTGTAGATATGGGGATCATACTGTTATATGAAATGGGCTCCGTGTGTGTATGTACATGTGCACATGTGTGTGCATGTTATTACTTTGATTACAGTCAGTGACAAATGCAGGGCATGTTAGACTCATCTGTGACTGTATTTAAATGCTGACAGCTTTTAACAACTTTAGTGCTGGAATACTGAATACTCCAAAAGAAACTTATAAAATCATCTGTTCAGGTTTTTCCCACTTTCCCCAATAAGTTATTTTATATATAACATTGTCTTTGTACAATCAATCAGAAAATAGTGATTGTCTCCTTGAAAGAGAAAGAAAACCAAATGCCAGCAAATTTCTAGGAGTTATTTTTAAAAAATGTTCATTTAAATGCAAATAGTTAACATTTCACTTACTATCTTGTACTGGAGAGTAGAATTGAATTAGATAGTAAAATATGATATTCTTTCTTCTTTACTAGGCAGCCTAGCACAATCTTTTATGCCTTTCCCCCTCCCATTATGTACTCTTACTTCACTACTTAAATAGATTAGAACAAAATTAGGCTGTTCATTTGCTTTGTGATAGGTGCAGACTGCATAATTCAGCTTTGGACAGAAAATTCAAAATCCATAAATGTTCATTCCATCACGCTGCAGCAAATGAGAAGATGGTACGCAGGACCACGATAGTGGCTCTGTTGAGCTCCCTTGCCACCTTCTCTCCCTGAGCTGCTTAAATTCAGCTGGTGGTTATGAAAACCACTAGATCACTTGAAGATTTGGAATATCCTTCTTTCTCATCCTCTTGCTTTTTCTCTTACGTCTAGCAGACGATAAGCCTGCAGTCAGGAATTGCCTTATGGCTGATATTTTGTAAACTTCACCGGCAGCCTTTTTGGTGTGACAAATGGGATAAAAGTGCTTATCAATAAATAAAACAACATGCAAAAGCAAAGATACTAGCTTAATCTGTACATATAGTCCACCTAACCAGGCTATCAGATGCCAACAGTGCTGTTCTGAAAATGTCTCTCATGAGAATTTCAAAAGGTCAGTTGGATGAAAAAGAATTTTATAGGAGAATTTTCAGAGAAATTCTCATGGGTGAGATTCTGTATTCTTGTACAAGGTGACTTCAGACAATTGCATGTCTTTCACTCTATAGCAGGGTTACCAACCTTGGGTCCCCAGATGTTCTTGAACTACAACTCCCAAAAATCCTGACCAGCATAGCTGGTGGTAAAGTCTTCTGGGAATTGCAGTCCAAGAACACCTGATGACCCAAAGCTGTGAACCACTGCTCTGTAGTCATCTCTGCAGCAGCTGGCAGCGCCTCCCCTCAGCTTCCCACACTTCAATTAAAGCCTGGGGAAGATGTCCACAGAGCAACTTCCTTTCCAAACAGGAAACTTGGGCGGAGCTAGGCCTAGCTAGGCCACAAAGCCTTCAAGCTTAGGCATTTCTCCTAGGTCCGACTATCAGAATAGAGAATTATGGGATTTGTAGTCCCAAAAATTCTGAATTGTTTATCTCTAATTGTGAGCCTTGTCTCTGAGAAATTGTTGGATACTTTCTCTTTTGCATGGGGAAACTGAATGAAATAGTCTCAGTTTGTTTTTCTACAAATAGTGTGGAGAATTTCAAAACACCGTTTCAACACAGTTATAGATAACAATGAACAAATATGTTCCTACTAATGTGCATCATCAGACTCAGTGCAAGACTTTCTGCTAATATCAGAAATCACATCCAACCAATCTAGCCTTGCAATATATAAACCTTAGAGCTGCTCTTGTTGGGGGAGAGGGACATCCAAGCCTCTCAGTGTTGTGGACTATAGCTCTAGTGGCCACCAGATCTAAAGGAGAAAGACGATGCGAGAAGCTGGCTAACAACATTTCCTCTTCCCAGAAGTTCCCTTTCAAACTTCTACTCTTCCCAAGAAATCTGTTCTGGTTTGTTTGCAAAGTTGGTTTGTGTGAACAGCCCAACCTAGCTAATCACTTTTAAACCGCCCTTTCCTTTTCTGAGGCTTGCCTTAAGGCCCACAATGTAAGAGCCCAAATGGTTTTAAAAGTTGAAGCTAGAGATGGTGGCTTCGTATTCGTACAGTGGACCCTCGACTTACGGAATTAATCCGTATTGGAACGGTGGCTGCAGGTCGAAAAGTCTGTAGGTCGAGGCTCCATTGACCTACAATGCATTGAAAACCGATTAATCCGTAACTGGCCGTTTTTGGTCCATTTTGTTTGATTTTCTGGTCTGTAGGTCGATTCTCCGGCCGCAAGTCGAACCTAAATTTTGCGGCCAGAGAAGTCTGTAACTTGAAAAGTCTGCAGGTCGAGCCGTCTGTAAGTCGAGGGTCCACTGTATACAAATATGAAGTTCCCCCCCAGCACAGATGGCTGCCCTGATTATCTCCCACCCCCAGACCCTGCCGGACCACTTACCACGTCACTGGCGTCATTGTCACTGCACTGATCGTGGCAGTAGCCTGGCTACAGTAGCCCTGCCTCCCTGCTCGCCCAGCCACTCCAGCAAGGGGGCGGGAGGATGAGTCTCCCTGCTCAGCCACAGAGTGGCTGGACGAGCAGGGAGGTGGGGCCGTGGCAGCTGGCTTACTGCCATGATTGGCATGGTGATGATGATGCCAGTGACGCGCAACGTGCGCTGAATGGTAAGTGGTCTGGCACGGTCTGGGAGTGGGAGATAATCAGCGCGGCCACCTGTGCTGGGGGGCTTTGTATTTGTATACAAATACGAAGTCCCCATCTCTGATTGAAGCATAAAAATAAGATATTTATTGAAAAATAACAATGGTTTGAACTGCACAGACATAAACTGGATGTTCCATTAATAATACATGCCAGCTTTCCCACACTTGGTCTTGCTTCACAGATACAAAGTTCTCCTCTTTTACCACCAACTCTTAAAAAAAACACCAACCTCCCTCCTTGGGAAATAACCCCTGCCCCATTAACTCCCTCCTCCTGCATCCGGGGGGGGGGAGTTAACCCTTTCCTTCTTCTTCTTCTGGATTGGTCTTCTTCCTGCCTTCTCTCATCCAATCAACTCCATTCTGATGTTGCCAGGTAGATTTGGAGAGGTAGATTTGAAGAGGTAGATTTTGAGAGGTAGATTTGAAATCCTGGGACACTAACCCTAATTCCAATTCCATTTTATATTGCTTCTGTTGGAATATGTAATTATACAACACAGTATGTGTGTACATACTGTATATATGTGTATGCATGTGTATATGTGTCTGTATGGGAAGGACTAGAATGTAATATTTGCATAGTGAAGAATTCTGACCAATCAGAATCTGTCTGGAACCAGCCAGATAGATATATAAAGCAAGTGTCAGCCAGCAATCTCTTCAGAGAGGGTTTGACAGGGCTAATATGTAGTAGTATAAAAGGTAAAAGTTCCCCTTGACATTTAGTCCAGTCGTGTCCGACTCTAGGGTGCGGTGCTCATCCCCGTCTCCAAGCCGTAGAGCCAGCGTTTGTCCGTAGACAGTTTCCGTGGTCACGTGGCCAGCGCAACTGGACACGGAACACCGTTACCTTCCCACCGTGGTGGTACCTATTTATCTACTCGCATTTACATGCTTTCAAACTGCTAGGTAGTTGTATACAGTCTGTCAAATATGTGTTAGATATGTTATAGGATGTGAGAGTCAGTTTATTAGAGTAACTATGTCTGTCAAGTTTTAAGAATGATATACAAACATAAATAAGTCCAGTACACTTTTATATAACAATTATCAATATGTCAAATGCTGTGAGTTTATTATATTCTATATGTGTTTTAAATAATAAGTTATTTAATGTCTTTAACAAAGACCAGGCAATCATTTTATTTACTTTCTACTGCTGACACAAACACACACAGGGGAGAATACACATTTTACTCTGTTTTTGTTTTTTTAATCATAACACCTGAAACTGCTGTGTGCAAACAGTGTCAGTTGCATTTTATATTATTTAAAAACTAGAACAACCAAAGATTATAGTAGCCCTGGTCAACAGTTTTTGTATTAATCAACGATCTTAAACAACAACAACAAAACCTTGAAAGATATTTTAAACATATTTTAAATACATATTTTAAACATATTTTCTATCAAAATAAACATTTCCAAATGTATTTGGATTTTCTTTCAGGCTAGGAATTGTCTTGAAATAGTCATACACTGTGAAGCAGGTTGGGTAACAATCCGCACAAAACTTCTTTCCAGTCCATATTATAATCCACAGATTCCTCATTAACTAATTACTGCAGATCAACCTACCATCTAAGAAGAGTACGGAAAATTTACTTTTTTGGGCTGTAGTTCCAGGAATCACCAGATAGCATGACCAATGGCTACATTGCTAATGGATTCTTAGAATCATAGTCCAAAAAAGTAACGTTTTGAAGCTGTGTGTCTGCATTATTGTTTACAGAGGCTGCTTAAAAGGTGTGGTTTTTTTTACTATAGATGAGCACAAAAACGAACCACAAAACCAAAAAAACAACAACAACAAAAACCATGAACTGGGCCAATTCATGGTTCATTAAATGGGTGGTTCGGGAAACCACATTTCATGAAGTGAAACAAAATGCTGAACTTTTTCATCATTGGTGTTTCATTTCACGTCATTTCCGCTCCTTGACACGGACCCCAGCAACTACCTTATTCAGTCTGGACCTTCTCCTCGCCACCACTGCCCAACTGAGTAGGATAGTAGGCTGTCTGGGACCTGCTTCCTGGAAGGTTTAGGGTATTGTGGGAAGTGTAGTTTTGCTACCCATTGGGCTATATATATATATGGAATCCTGAAGGAACTATACTTCCCACAATACCCTAAGCCTCCCAGGAAGCACTGGGGCAAGAAGTAAGTCCCAGACTGCCTACTGTCCTACTCAGCTGGGCAGCATGCCAGTGGCAGAGGAGGCCCAGAACAAGTGAGGTAAGTATTGGGGTCTATGAAAGGAGGCATGGGGTGGGAAACACAGAAAGTCCCCCTTCATTTAGAAATGAGCCCGAACCAAGTGAACCAGGAAGTGGTTGGTTTTTCAAAAAATCTGTGTGGTCTGGACACTGATGGACCACAAACCCATCATAAATTGCCATTGTGCCAGCTTGTGCCCATCTCTAGGGGTTACCCTAATTTCCTATCAAATCTGAAACTGTGGCAAAAGCATCTTCGCCACCTAAGACAACATGGTAAGATGCAGTGTATGGTCACTTATTAGTAAAAGATTATCTGTATTCCGCAATTAATAGATGAAAATTTGGGGGGCATATGTTACACTGATAAGAGAAGCTATTAATTTTTTTGCTTTTAAGAGTCTCTATGAATAAAAGAGTGGCAATTCTATTCGAGATTGGATGGTTTGTACAGAGAAAATCAAGAAATGTATTTGATGTTAATTGCCTAAAGAGTTACAATTGTTCTTCCTTCTTGATAATTGGAAAATGCTAGTTAAGATACAGAGTCCAATTCTCTGAAGGTTTTCTCTCTTTTTTACACATTTTTCCAGGTAGGATACTCTGAAACCAGAACTTGAAAAAATTAGGCTTAAAATCATTTCATTATTATAAAACCTTAGGCATAGGGAGATTAATTTATTGATGTTAAGGTTTTAAATTGAAATCTATTCATTTGTTCAATTAAAGCTATTAATTGATTAATTAAATTGTTAATTTTGAAGTAAATGGAAAGAGAATTGCATGTAGAGTCTCACAACAGATCCTTAGTAGAAAATTTATTCCTGGATCCCTCAAATATGCCTTTCTTTTCTTTTCTTTTCTTTTCGTCACTTTGTCAATCAGGTACTTTTAGACTACAAATGTCAAATGCAGCTATTAGCTGGGAACATTGGGGTCCAGCATGTTCCCAAACTGTCAGGTTGGGAAAGGTTGTATAACTTAAAAGCATAGCATCTCATCTCTCAACCCCCAGAGAAAGTGATACCCATAGAATTCCAATTAATTTTACTGATTACTTTCAGATGCATTTTGTTTTATACCTTACCTGTCTCCAAAGACACAGGTTAGGATCTTCACCTGCAGCATGAGAATGAGACAACAGGTACTTTTTGGCTTCTTTCCTCCCTTAATTTCTGCAACAGGTCTGTGCGAGAGTAGGGCCTTTCCCCAGGTGAAGCTAAGATTATGTAAACAGAGCAAGCCCAGAAGGACTGGCAGACAGACAGACATAAAATAAGGGGATAACTGATGTGTCTAATTTTTGATATCTTGCACAACACGACAGCAGCTATTGTAGTTTTGACAATTTGCACAGTTCGTGTTATTTGTGTTGTACTTGTGTTAGTATTCTTCAAAATAGAAATCCTTTATCAAGACTAACCAAAAATCATTTGCCTTGTTGTGGTTGATGAGGAAAGTGTGGTTTCTCATTTTCATGTGTGGGAATGAAAAAAATTAGAATTTATATCAATAATATTCTAAAATTTTTAACCATTTCTGAAAAAATCCTGTCCCTTCTACCCATTTGTTGGCTGTTCTGAAATCAAGGGGTCTCTAATGCTAGTCAAAACATAGACAGATTCATAGGGCAGGATGACTCAAGACAGTCAAATAGGACACCTTGCTGAGAGCTATTTTGCACGTTGATTCATATATGTTAAATTCTTGTATCCACTTCAGAGGTGAAATGTGAGTCTGATACATATCTTCCACTCCTCCACAGGTACACTAACAAAATATGTATCAGGAAGCCTTGTTGGTTCCTACTGGTATTTTTTAGAGCACAACATAAAAATAGGTGCTTAGTTAATCTTGGGATTCCCAATGTGGTGTAGTGGATAGAGTGATGGGCTAGAACTGGGTTCAAATCCCCACTCAGCCATAAAAACTCACTGGGGGAGTGGAACTGGTAAAACCCCTCCTGAAATATCACACCTAGCTTGACAGCCCTATTAGAGTTGCTATAAGTCAGTTCTGACTTGATGGCATAGAACACACATACAATTAATATTTAATATATCTTTTTTTTCCTGTTGCAGGGTGAGGTTACTCTGAACTACTCTGGAATGCATGTAAAAACAGATTATGATCCCATCTCATTTTATCCAATTTTTATCTTTTGGTGCTCTCCTTCAGAGTCTAAATCTTCTTTCACCACAGCAAGCATCCTCTAAGTCTATCCTGAGGTGGTTGTTGAGGTATTTATTAAAAGAAGATTGAAAACATTTTGAAAGGACTGTTCATGTTTACAGAATGGCAGGAATGCTAGGATCCACAGTTCTGTGAGAAACATATTTATTTAACCTTAAAAGCAGTAAGGGCAGTTTCTTGGGGGGGAAAATGTCAGGGGTAATATCAGTGTTAGAATAATGTATTTTCTTCTTGTCTTCCATTCTTCTCTTATCCATTTTTTTTTGACAAGTGTAGAACACAGGTTACCAAGTCTTTTTTATGATGACATCCCCTCCGCACAAAAGAGCAAATGAAATATGTATCTTATTCATTGCCTTCTTTTTGCTCCAGAGTTAGAAATAATAATATTTTTTAAAAAAACCCACAGGGGTATATGATGTGTGTTTGTATAATGATTGCTCCTCTACTCAAAATGTACAGGTTTTGAGGCATATTTTTGAATCGTTGGAGTGCCACCTCAACATTTCTGTGGAAAACCAATGTTAGGCATTTTTTCTTTATGTTTTTTTTATTTTTTATTTTTTTGCAAAAGCTCAGTTCAGCCAGGAGTTATTTCTCCCTGCTTTAAAAAGGATACAATATTAGCCTCCTGATTTAAAATGGCATCCAAAATGTATTCTTTATTAGCAAGTAAGTATTTGTGATCCATTTTAAAATACTATTCACACTTGGCATTTCTCCCCATTCATACCAATTTATGTTATCATTACACTACATTATAACAAGTATTCCAACTTGCAAAGAAAGGGCAGGAGGGCTTGTGATAGGAAAAGAGACCAGTCTGTGTTCTCTTCTATCTAGAATAATAGTACTATCTGCACTGAATAATAAATAGGGGGAGGATTTCTATGACATGTCATTTCCCCCCCTTCAACCTATATTTGAGTTTATGGGTGGGTTTGAACGTGTTTATGAGGATTCTGGTGAGAAAGGCCAGATTACTCATAAACATGTTTGAACTTGCTTTTGGGTTCAAATGTAGGTTGCAGAGAAAATGTGAAATGCCATAAAAATCTTCCTCCTGGTAGTGAATAATCACTAAGTGAATGAAGTTTAAGTGCCAGTGTTCCGGATGTAGCTGGGTTAGCGCCACAACCTACATTACACTTGCATACATGCATAGTTCACATTGCTTTGTAAACACATGAATATTTTGCAATTCATGAATGATCACACCATCTTTCTGAGCATGATGCATGTCCCTGGATCTGTGATTCTGGCTCACATAACAGCAACACTGGAACAGCCCGTATTATTATTAAACACATGGGTCTTCAGACACAAACCTGGGTTTGCGTTGCAGGGGAGAGGAACCTTCAGTCTATAAAGTTCCCATGTCCAAGCCACGAAGAGTCTGGAGCAGCTCCTCATCTTCCCCAAATGATGTGCAGATTCCCCCAGCACATTGCATATCTTCCAAATTGGGAGGATGAGTGGTACCCAGGCAAAGCCCACCATCATTTCAGGGTAGTCAAAAATACAGGGAACTCCCAGCCTGTTTTGCTTTTCCCCTCACCTTTCCCAGTCAGAAAAGGTGCAGCAGGTGGCTCAGTCAGAACTTTGTCAATGCAGAGTCAGAGAGGATGTGGGGTGGTTAAAACCACCTCTAGCTCCTAACTCAGCCACCTGGCTGGAGGAGCACTCCTTGAGGCAAACAGTCCAAGGGGTGCTTCATCTCCTCACAGCCTCCCTTTGGAGTGCCAAATCTATATGTTACAGACAGAACATATCAAAGCTAGAGATCTGTTAACATTCCAGAGAGATAAATCAGACATACAGTACCTTTGTGATCTAGCAATTATACCTACAAGTGGCCCCAATCAATGACAAAACACAAAATAAAGTAAGCTGATCTGCAAACTATGGGAGGAGTGAAACATTCTTCTGACAATGACACAGTTTATGGCATTTAAGAAATCCTCTTCTCTAAGCATGGGTATCTGCAAATAGTTTGGTCCCAAGAAAGGCATGGTGAAGGCCCAGCCAGCTTCTATCTGAACTGGAGGGGAGCTGATGACATCATGGGCCACGTCCCTGACTTCATCTGGCACATGTGTGTGTGGATGGGGGAATCCAGACCCTCCCCAGTAATAATTCCTTACCCCTGATCTGCACAAGCAGTTAAATCACCTGGCTTCCTTATCAGTAGTTACTTGGCTTTGTTTGGGCATTTCCTCTATGCTTCTTGGTTGTTTAGAGTATTGAGTTCCTTTCTACTATCTTTCTAAAGAAGTAACTCAATTAAAAAACTTCTTTTTCTTCTCTGCAGCCAGTGTCCATTGCTGCTGGTTCCAAGCTGGGAAAATCTAACAGGGCCACTGGAAGATTCTGGGATTTGTGATCCAAAAGCTAACTTTTCCAAGTTCTGCTCTGGGCAAGAGTCAACAAAATAGTTGGCCAGCTGGAACTGCTGAGAACAGGAGTGTACAAAGGGAGGATTCTTCAAAATAAAAGATGGGTTTGCCCTCTCATAACCCTTACTAAGTAAATTTAGAAACCACTGCACTACATGCATTTTTTTAAAAAAATGAAAACAGATGAGCAGATTCTTGCCAGGGGGTGTCAGTTTGATGTTGGTGTAGGAAACAGCATTTTGAGAGGGCCAACTCACACCTCTTCGACGTTATGTACACTAGGCAGTTCGCACCTCTGCCATATTCTATGCAGTGTTTTATCCCAGTGTTACATTTTTTTCTTTTAAGATAATTTTAAAAGTGTTTATCTTAGGCAGGCACTTTCTGCAGAAGATCTTGCCTCTTTTAGCCACACTGAGTCAGAAGAACCATAAACTTCTTGGAGTCTGCGGTGGGGGAAGAAAAATTACTTTTAGAGAAAATTAAAGAAAAGAGATGCCAACTTAATGGAACTCAGTGTTTCACAGGCTTAGATGCCTGCCAGAACATAAACCTAATCATGAGTACACAGGGGCACATATGCAAGAGATCCAGGACAAGGTGACATTGCAACAGATTGGAAATAAAATTTTATGGAATATTTGGATGTCATTTTAAGAGAGGTGCAAGAAAATGTGTGAGACTCTTAGCATCTGTCATATTATCATTCCAATACATCAAGAGGACTCCAGCAAGAAATAAAATATGTACCTTTTTTCATTCACCACGCAGATCTCAAAGAACAGTAATGATCCGTAACTGTAATTGCATACATATATTTTTATCTTATATTCCAGAAATGCAAGGAATTTCACAAAGGGAAATCCTGTTGCTTTGATTTACAGGTGGAACACACCTATTTGTCTTCCACCTGTAATGTTCACTCACTTCCAGCTGGCAGTTAAGGAGTCACTGTTGTGATTCTTGAAGGTACACTCAAGAATCCCAGTGGGGACTCTTGAATTGTCAGCTGAGAGTGGCTGAATATTATGATGTTTGTCTTCCACTTGTAGAACAAAGCAATAGGATTTCAGCCATAGTTGCTTCTGTGAAATCTGTTGAGCTTCTGTGGCACAAGTCAAATTTATGTATGTAATTCATAACTACAATTATGAATCATTACTGTTCTTTTAGATCTGTGTTGTGAATGAGAAAAAGTACACATTTTGTTTCTTGATGGAGTCCTCTTGATGTATTTTAGTCACCTTAAAAAATCTAGCCGAAGGTTCATAGGAAATATGTGATTATTGCTCAGGAAACTAAAAATTGTATGTTTAGAACAGTTCATGCCCTGCCCTGCTCTGCTTCATGGGAGGAAAGCCAGGCTGGGTAGCCTTGGGCAAGCTGAATAGTCCCAGAGTGCCCACACACACAAAAAAAAAGAGAATGAGAAATCACTCCTGAACACTCTATATCTAGAAAACCTTGGAAAGGGTAGCCATAAGTCAGAATAAACGTGATGGCACACAATTATTATTATTATCAGGACAAATATACATGTTCTTGTGGCCACAACGTAATAGCTAAAATTGAGTGGTTTTGCTTAGAAGTATTAAAATGATGATCCACATGGGATGTATGGATGAATGGACAGATTAAATAAGAAAGAAACATTTCTGAGTCATCAGCTGGTATTTTTAAGAAGTGACAGTCACAGTAGCAATTTAGATCTTCATCCTTATTAAAACCATAAAAGCATAACAGATTGCTTTTCCAATTTTTTTCCTTCTTAGCTTCCTTACAACTTGCAAAATCCCCAGCTAGTACAGCCAGTAGCCATGCTGAGTGTAGATTCTAGCAGCGGTAGTAATATGTTTTATGCTGGGAATATTTTTTGCATGTGGACTGTGGATTCTAGGAGTTGCAGGCTCTAAAAGTAATATTTTTAGGCTCTGGAAACTGGGAACATTCTGATCTTCTTCCTAAATTATGGCCCATGGTGGTACAAGACACGATGTTGCCAAATGTAGATGGGGCTACTGTCTTTGGAGAAGGGACAATTTAAGCTTACTGGGTAAGTAACAACAACGTCAAGTCAAAACCTGAGACCAAGAGAACCTGTGACATCCTTTTGATGTCAACGGGCAGGCAAGGATTGGGGGGTGGGGGGCAGAATGCCTTCTGGGACAGCAGATTGTAGAAATGAACATGATCCAGGCAAATGGGGCTGAGTTTGGATAAAATCAAGTCAATCAGATAATAGGACATCCTAGAGCCAATGAGGTGGAGGCCAAAATGCTGTTAAGTTGTTACACTACTTGCTACCAGTACCAATTTGGCTTGTATTCCACATCACTTTACTTACAGCATATGTGACATGTAGGTAGTTTTCCTATGCCATCTACTGTTGCTTGGTCTTATGAAACCTTCATGGCCAGTCCATGGGAAAGTTTTGTTCCCCGCCCCCCAAGATCTTGCAGAACTGCTACCAGGGTTTGTGCAACAAGAATGTTCACAAGTTGTGATGCCACTCTCTGCCTTGCTTCAAATGTCACAAAGGACCCAATGCATGCACCCATCAGCTGTATCCCTAGTGCCCTCCCATCACTCTTGGCTTTTAGCGTACCAACATTGCACAAGTGCAATGCACAAACACCTCTGCACAGAATCAGGAAGCTTTGATGTCAATAAAGGGAGATGGACAAAGATGCATACTTAAGTTTAAGTTAGTCAGAGTGGGGTGACAGATGGAGAGTGAGAATAGGAGAAGGAAGAGTAAGAGAATGTGGAGTTAAAGTAAATGTTTTTGAGAGACAGAGATAGTAGTGTGAGGTAACATACAGGGAACATACTCTACAGAGTTCAGCGAAGGGTTAAACAAAATGTAACAATAAAAGAGAATACTATCAGTCAACCAGCCTAATACTTTCCTAATGTGAAAAATAAAGTGTACCAGTTTCTGTTTAACCACTGTTTGAGTCCATTTGGGACAGAGGAAGCTAGTGGAATCCACCCTTACATTTATCAAATTGAGAATACACTCAATCCTTTATTCCCTTTTGAAGACTGTGGTGTTTCTGAGGAAGATATAAGTGGGGCTATAAAAGCCCAAGGAAATAAAAGATTTTTGCCAAAGGCATGTTCAGTTAGAGGAGGTTTTCTTTCTATAGCAGAGAAGAGCACTGGAAGAGTACCTCTCAAATACATAGATGCTAGTCAGCACATACACAAAATACCATGGAATAAAATTGGTTAAAGGCAGAGCTACTTTACCTACCTCCTTGCAGTCCCCTGGACTGCAAGGAGAACAAACCTATCCATTCTGAAGGAAATCAACCCTGAGTGCTCACTGGAAGGACAGATCCTGAAGCTGAGGCTCCAATACTTTGGCCATCTCATGAGAAGAGAAGACCCTGATGTTGGGAAAGTGTGAAGGCAAGAGGAGAAGGGGACGACAGAGGACGAGATGGATGGACAGTGTCATTGAAGCTACCAACATGAATTTGACCCAACTCCGGGAGGCAGTGGAAGACAGGAGGGCCTGGCGTGCTCTGGTCCATGGGGTCACGAAGAGTCGGACACGACTTAACGACTAAACAAAAACTTTACCTACACTAATCCTCACACTGCTAAGAGGTTACAACTTTTTCCACCCATAGTAATAAGGGGTAGGTATGCATACACACAAGTTCAGAACAATCCACCAGAACCGTGTGTGAACAGGTAATAAAATATGGAATGCTACTTGCTTTCCTTGTCCTTCAGACTCAAAGATAGGGTCAAACACTATTCTATGAGGCAAGAATATGAGATGCTCTCTGCACAAACACATATTCAAGGTCTCACCCCAGAGCAGAGGCAAAGACCTCTGCAATATACAGACTTCCTCTATAAGGGTATTTTCCCATCATAATGGCAAGCATCTCATTAGGCGCTATGTAATTGGCAGCTGGATGCCAATTATGCAAGTCACAATACTGCTTTTATACTTCATAGGTATGGAAACTAGCTTGGGTAGAATGACTTGGAATGAGTCAGGAAAGGGAACCTCTCTTAGAAATTTGCTCAGGCCCAAGACAGTCTACTAAAGATCCCACCTAATTACTAGTACAGAAAGAGAATGATGGTGGCAGATGCAGCTTCAGGGAGCCTCCTTAATCAGATATCTTATGCTTACATTAGCAATCATAGGCACCTTGAGTAATTATACTGAGGGAAAATTGGCAAAACCAAATTAACATATTTAGAGAACTTGCATATCACTGAGCAAATGTTCTAAGATACCTAGACTAATCGGTATCTTGATTTCCATTATTTTCTTCCAATTCATTTGTGGAAGGTGCATTCTGTTAAATACTGCTTCTACTTGAATTTTGGATTAGGTGCTAATGTGAGCTTTTCCCTCAGATGTTTTAGAGGATTCACCATGGTAGGTACAAGTGTGGGCCAACTGAATGGGCCAGGGGGCCATGTTTTCTCCTTAGCACCTGCCAAGGGCTACACCAGGTCCAGAAATGGGGGTAAGTGGGAAATTAAAACCTAAAAATACAAAATCCCCCCTCCTGTTTCAAAAGGTCATAACAGAAAGTCACCAGTCATCCATTTCTGAAAAATAGCCTCAATGGAGCTTACTCTAAAGTAAATGGATCTAAATGGATTGCAGTCTAGAATACACTATGATTCAGAAAGGAGCTTTTTGACCTAGCAAAGTAAGCAGAAAAGCTCTTCTAGAGAAAAATGCAGGGCTTCACATGCTTGTCAGAGGCACAACTGTACCTATTTGCTGTGCAGAGATCAGTGGGTCCCTCTGCAACATGGGTTGCAGTGAGTCTTGGGTCCAGACTTTTATTCTCAGCACCCTTGGTGTACTGCACCAGAAATAGTGCTGGGGGGGATGCATACAATCCAACCAAAAGTGACCTCACCCTCTTACTGTTTTGACTTTTTTTGGGTTCCCCAACATTCAGCATCTATTCAACTTTCCTCATACCTATGATGCTGGAACTGTATCCCTGTGTCCACACAACACAGGGCTGAAACTAGTGTCAACAGGGTCAAAGCAGGACAAAAAAACCCCTTACTTTCTGGGTTTTGTCACATCACCACAGGGTGGTGGTGTATTTTTGCTTGGATTTGCTATGTATTGCTCCAGTGCAGGGTCTTCCCCTGTGGTCCCTAGTACTTGGTTGTTCTGTGGTGATTCATGCACTTTGATGGTTCCTTATGGCATTTTTCTGATGGTCAAAACCATCTCTTCACACCCAGAGGAAGGCAAAAGGAGATGGCAATTATTATTGGGAATGATATGTCAGGGAGCAATTCTGGATGTCAGTGGGCAGATGGTACCAGGGTAACCCAGTGTATCCAGCAACAAATACTCTCCCAATGTGTGGGTGCAAATACTAGGATCATCTATTAAAATCTGCAACAAAAAATAACAGAACAACACAGACAAATCCTAGAATAACTGGAGACAATGTCAATATATGGAGTGTAGTACGCATCCTTCAGTCTCGAGAGACTATAGTAACGTGCTCTGAATTGAGGTCTTGGAACAGCATCTAGTGTGGCTGAGAAGGCCAATTCGAGAGTGATAATCCCTTCCATGCAGAAGACAAATACAATCTGTCCCCTGTCCAGCTCCCTGATTTTGCTGGTTTTGGGACTGCCTCTTTGCCTCTGCCTGCTGAACAAGTGTCTCTTCAAATTGGGAGAGGCCATGCTGCACCGCCTGCCTCCAGGCTGAACACTCAGATGTCAGGAGGAAAGTTTCCCCTCTGTTGAGGTCCATTCCTAAGGCCTTCAGATCCTGCTTGCAGATATTCTTGTATCGCAGCTGTGGTCTCCCCCGGGGCGTTTTCCCTGCACTAATTTTCCATACAGGAGATCTTTAGGAATCCGACCGTCAGCCATTCTCACTACATGCCCAAGCCAACATAGATGTCGCTGTTTCAGTAATATATACATGCTAAAAATTCCAGCTTGTTCTAGGACTACTCTATTTGGAACTTTGTCCTGCCAGGTGATACCAAAAATGTGTCAGAGACAACGCATATGGAACATGTTCAACTTCCTCTCCTGCCGTGCACAAAGGGTCCAGGACTCACTGCAGTACAGGAGTGTGCTCAGGACACAGGCTCTATAGACCTGGATCTTGGTATATGGCGTCAGCTTCTTATTAAGCCATACTCTCTTTATGAGTCTAGAGAACATGGTAGCTGCTTTGCCAGTGCGTTTATCCAGCTCGACATCTAGTGAGAGGGTGTCAGAGATCGTTGAGCCAAGGTACACAAAATCATGAACAACCTCCAATTCTTGTGTGGAGATGGTAATAGAGGGAGGTGAGTCCATGCCCTGGCCCATGACTTGTGTTTTCTTCAGGCTAATTGTTAATCCAAAGTCTTGGCAGGCCTTGCTAAAACGATTCATAAGTTGCTGGAGCTTTTCAGCAGAATGGGCAACAACAGCTGCATCATCGGCGAAGAGGAAGTCATTTCAGCTGGACTTTGGTCTTCACTCTCAATCTAGATATATATATATATGGACAAGCCCATAATTACATTATGATTCCACTGGCCATAATTTAGGAGGAATTATAGACACTGGTAGTAACCTTCTAAAACTCTAGATCTCAGTTCACATACTTATTTATTCAAGAACCTTAGGGTGACATTTGTCCCCTCATAGAATCTCAGCTCAATGTACCACAATGACTTGTGTGGAGAATAGAATAGAATAATGACCCCATGTATGCTAGCCTGAAATTTTTGCAAGAAAACCCAAAACTCAATGGCCAGAATCCTATTCTTAACTCTTGCTGGTATAAATCACATGGCATAAACTGTTTTGGCAAATAGTCACTATTGAAAAAGTCAGTGCTTATATTCCACATAGTGCATCAAATCATGTGGCTGGTGTGTGACAAGAAGTACAATCTTGACTTTATGACTAATGTCAATTCACTACAGTGATTCATGCCACTTGACTTAATAGCAGGGATGGGGACTCACAACACGCTGTCGAGTCCAACTCAAGTCATACCAATGACTCAACCTGTGACTTGGAACAATTTTTCTGAGTCACATTTCAAGTCCCTAAGGGATGAGCCTACCTGCCATCGCTGCCATACTGAGAGGCAGAAGGCCCATCTTCCCTTTCAGAAGCCAGCTGCTGCCTCTGCCTATTCATTCGCTGCCCAGCTGATAGGCTAGCATATGTGCAGAGGCAAGGACTGGCTCCAGGAAGGGAAGTCAGCCCGTAGTCTCTGGGCATGTACCAGCCTCAGCTGGGTGGCACATGCACAGTCTGAGTCCCAAGCCTCAGGGGAGCAAAAAGACTTGAGACTTGGACTCAAGGTGTGGGACTTGGGCCTGAAGACTTGCACTCAGACTTCGGACTCAGTCCCAGTCTGGCTGTGAGACACCCCTGACCACCCGTAGGTAAGCCAAACAAGTTGCAATTTAACAGCAACATGGCAGCCCAGTTTCTAAGCCCACTCAAAGGGAATTCTTGTGAGGATAATGTTGTTGGATTGGTTCAGCCATGTTGGTAGAACCCTTCCCTCACCACAGCTGTAAGTTGTAAGAGTTCACTGCATTCTGTTATGGTAGAAGCCACATTTAAATTAAAGTAACTCAGAAGATCAAAATCATATTTGTTCTTCAATATGAGCAGGAGAAGGAAATGTAAAATAAAAATGTTTTCAAAGCATTTTCCAGCTCCTTAATCGACAGCAGAAATAATGGTTTATCAGAGGGGGTGTGGGATACTGTTCTATTTCTTGTAACTGACTCATTCTCTCTCTCTCTCTCTTTTTTTTTCCTGGACTGTAAGCAGCTGAAAGGACAATGCTGTATCTAATTTTAGACCCTTCAGCATTGTTTCCCACTCCATCAGGCACATTTGTGTCTCACTGGCTCCCCTTTTGCCTGCCTCTGCTGCATCCTTCAGAGCTGGCAGGATATTAAAATACAGCATTAGTGACTGTTTTACAGAACAGATATCTCTGTGGTTATTTAGCCATCTTATTTAGTCGTCTTAGCTAAGCATCAGAACACAGATTTTGCATGGAAGTTGTAGGGAGTTTGAGACCCTGGATAGCTGCGGCCAGTCAGTGCAAGCACTATTGAGGTAGCTCTGGGGTGGGGAAGTTTTGACCCTGCAGATATTTTAGACTACAATTCCTACAGTCTCTTACCATAGGCCACACGGGCTGGGGCTTCTGCAGGGCCAAAGCATCTCCCCTACCCCCCACCCAGCTAGCTAGACCAATGGTTTGATTGGGTATAAACTAACTTCTTCTATTCCTAATCCACACAGCACCCACCCTGGTGTCCAAAGGGCTATCACCTACTCTAGAGCAAGTGACCTGAGCATTACATCACACACATATACATGCCCAGAGAGAGAGATGATGATCATCATCATTTTAGAACTGCAGAGCTGAAAGGGTTCCTATGGATCATAGAGTCCAGCCCCTGTCAAGGAGGCACAGTGGAGAATCGATATTCTATACAGAGCTTGGAAAAGTTAATTTTTGGACCACAGCTCATAGCATCTTCAGCTACCATGCTGGCTAAGTGTTGTAGTCTAAAACCTATTCTCTTTCCACTCTGAGAATAAGAGAAGAGACAGCTATGAGCTTTGAAAGTTTTCCATTGTTTGGGAAAGTCGTCATCCTACAGAATTGAGGTGAGTTGTTGTTATGGAGGGGAGAGAGTTCTTTCTTTTCCTCTTTCTCTTTTTCTTTGATTTCTAGAGTCTTTACAGAATGTCATGGTGCTCTTGGTTAGTTCTTAAGAAAGAGATCAAAGTCATATTTGCAGGTCTTGATGTTCCCTTTCTCACTATGTTCTTTCTGTTTTCACAACACTGAACAGAACTCAATTTACCTAGCAAGTGACAAGCGTACCCATTTATCATTACTTTATTCTTTCCTGACCCCATGGGTAGTACACTTTAAAACAGCAATGTAGAAAAAAATGTTCTTTCAATAGAGTTTTGGAATGCTTCACTTGCTTTAATGAAGAGACGTTCCCATGCACGCATACAAACAAACACATGCAGAATTGTCCTTATGTTAAAACACTCATTGTTTGCTTTAAACGGTCACAACATTCCTGGCAACTAATTTTGCCTTTTTTGAGGCCATTCAGCATCAGAAGACAACTAAAATCCATTGTATTCAGATTTTTTTAAAACATACAATCAGATCAATGGCACATTGGGCTACAGACTCAGTTCTGTGACCCACTGCACTGGCTGATCAGGGTATGAGGTTCTATGTAAAGACTTCTACACTAGTATAAAACAACAAAGTCAGAGAGCTATCAGATGGGCATTTGTCACACAGTTTAGTCTGGGGATGGGCTGGTTCACTCCTTCTTCTGAAGGCCACATAATGTACCTGCCGTTCCAAAACATCCCACCTTGAGCATTGCCTACTTGCACCTTTTTTGGGGTCCCTGTCAGGGGCTACTCTTTTTTTAGTGATGAAAGGATCACTCCATTTTGGTTTGGTTCCAGCATGTGTGATTGCTGGGGTAGAATCAAAGTGGCTGGCTGGCTATCCCTTTGCTGAAGCTGTGTAATGATCTTGAGAAATAGGAAGCTTCCTAGTCACTTGCCTATAGAGGGGAAGAGAAAGACAAAGCTTTGCATTTCTTTTTAATTGTTGTTAATGCATCAGTAATGCTTTGAAAAGGCTTTCTTTTAAAAGCCCATTCAAAGCATTGCTGATGTGTTGTGTTGATTAGTAAGAATTAAAAAGAAGCCGAATGCTTTGTCTCCCTTTCCCTCCACAGATGAGTGGAAAGGAAGCTTCCCATTTCTCAAGACTGTTAATTGGCTTAGGCAAAGTATGAAGGAGGAGGGGGAATTTTTGTTTTGTTTTGTTTTGCTTTCCTTTTAAAGGGAAAGAAGACTGCTCTAGATCAGTGGTCCCCAACCTTGGGTCTCCAGATGTTCTTGGACTACAACTCCCAGGAGCCTCCACCACCACCTGTGCTGGACAGGACTTCTGAGAGTTGAAGTCCAAGAACATCTGGAGGCCCAAGGTTGGGGACCACTGCTCTAGATCATGCTAAACAGGGTGGCTTGAGGTGTTGTGTGGTTGATCCTTGCATGTGGATTCATGTATCACTCCAAATGACATACTACACATCAAAACAACCCTGTTTAGCATCTAGTCGCACCCTCACATACCAGGCTTATAAGAAAAACATAATGAACAGCAGTGGTTTTCAACATTTTAGATCTCACCTCCTACAAATCATTACAATTGTTTCCAAATTAGGGGTCCCAGATGTTCTTGGATTATGACTCCCAGAAGCCTTAGCCAATATGAGTAGTCACAACTTCTAGGAGCTGCAGTCCAAGAACATCTGGGGCCCCAAATTTGGGAGGCACTGAATTATTATGCGAAACAATGTGGATCTGACGATGAAAGAAACAGAGACAATTTCCCTCTCTGAGAAGGGCATTTATATATCTACTGTTATACTGTTAATTATATTGTTTAGATATACTGGTGGGCAGGGAAATGGGAGTAACAGAGAAATACAGAGTGTTCAAAGTTACTACTAGAGATGGGGATGAAGCGCCAAAATGGACCACAAATTGCCCCCCCCTGGTGACCCGACGAACAATGAATCAATTCGTCATTCATCGGGTCTTTTTTTTTTTGCAGGGAAAGCAGGGATTAAAGCGATTGCTCAGCCGCAGCCTTTTCCCCTTCTCTTGCTAAGCCCCATGGGGCATAGCAAGAGGAGGGAAAGCAGGGATCAAAGTGATCGCTCAGCCACGACTGCGGGATTGCTTTGATCTCTTTCCCCCTCCTCTTGCTAAGCCCTGCAAGGCTTAGCAAGAAGAGGGAAAGCAGGGATCAAAGCGATCCTGCAGCAGCTGGGGGATCCCTGTGATCCCTCTTTGATCCCTTCCCTCCTCTTCTTATGCCATGCAGGCACAGGAAGAGGAGGAAAGGGGAACCAAGCCATCCCCCAGCCCTGGGGGTGGGATTCCCTTTAGGCAGGCTTTAGCAAGCCACCCAAAGGGAAAACCCCTCTCTCCTTATGTCCCCGAGGAACAGCTGATCCGCGGTGGTATACGCAGATAGGGAATGAAGGGACGAATATAAAAGGGTTATATTTGTTGGTTTGTATTCTTTGCGGTCTCTGGACCCCAAGAATACAAAGCAACGAATATCTGATGAATCAGGGATATTTAACGAATATCCTGATTCATTTTTATATCCGTCCCCATGTCTAGTTACTACTATTGTGCAAAGAGGTCACAGATAAGTAACCCACAGAAAATCTAGAGATTTATGCTTGCTTGTCTTCTCCTCAAACACAAGGAGAAGAAGATTTTTCTCTTTATCTCTATAGATGGTGAGGAATTTCCTGGTGCTATCAGCAGAGTTGTCAATGTTCTGAACACAATTGGCATTTGTGTGCATAAATTGCTAATCTCTGCACCAAATCAAACAACTGCATGCATCCCATAGGTTTTCCATCTTTGCACACAATTCCACAAATTAGTGCAAGTTTCCCAATACTAGAGAGACTGCTGCTTTGTTTAAGATCTATTTAAGAATGCACTGGATGGGTTGTTTGCCTCTTCCCTAACAACTTACTGAGGATGCAAAGCCATTGCATTATTACCATTTTTGTAATGACTCCATTAATGGCTTTTCAGCCAATGCTATAATACCAAGACCAAAAGGTGCATCACATCCCTTTATATTGAGAAACCTTGAAAAGTGACAGAAACAAGGAATTTACTGTTCTTCCTACCTGTACATTGAACACTTGCAAGAAGACTTGAGGATTAAGGGAAAGTGAATTCGTAACAATTGCTATGAAAACTCTGTGTCCCACCTAGACTTCTTCCACGTCCTACCAGTCATACACTAAATGTGTTCAGAGGTACCATGGGCTCTTATATTGTCACTAGCCTATAAGACTCACAGGTGGCACAAAAGGTAAACAAACTTGATCCAGGTTGCCTCCTCTTAAAGACTATTGCAAGGATCTCAGATACCAATCTGTGCTCTGTGGCTAAAATGCAACAGTGGGTAAGTGTGCAGATTCTACACGACTATTCGGAATGAAAAGCCCTTACAGTAGCATGATTTTTTGTACATCATTCAGTAAATGGCTTTTCCAGCTGAAACTGATGCTGTGACTCCATGACACCATATCCTCCTATATAATTTATGCCACATGTCCCTCCCTCCCCCTTCAATTAAAATAAAACATTCTGCCAGAGAAACTCCAAATGAGTATACCCTATGTAAAAGGCAGTGAAACAAAGGAGAAGAAGAGAAGACTTTTTAATGTGACCATTGATATAATAGCTGGAATATAATTGCTTCTAAGTTTACAAGGCTATAAATGGCTTCCACTAGCTGATGAACATCCAAATCATAGGCATTAAAGACAGAAAAGCTAGCACTAGACCCCTGAACTGAGCTATAGAGCCTGGTACAAAAATAACATTAGTTTAATATTTTGTAATGTTTTTTAAGGTTATACTTATTGACATTCCTTTAACTTGAGCCCATTGTTGCGTGTCCTACACTCTGGGATGATTGAGAACAGATCTTGCCCCCCCCCCTCTGTATGACAGCCTTTCAAATATTTGAAAAGTGCTATCATATCACCCCTCAGTCTTCTTTTCCCAAGGCTAAACATGACCAATTCTTTCAGCCTTTCCTCTTAAGGCTTGGTTTCCAGCCCCCTGATCATCCTTGTTGCCCTCCTCTGAACTTGTTCTAATTTGTTAGCATCCTTCTTGAAGTGTGGTGTCCAGAACTGGTCTAACCAGTGCTGAATAGAGGGGGACTAGCACCTTGTGGGATTTGGAAACTATACTTCTATTAATGCAGCCTAAAATAGCATTTGCCTTTTTTTGTAGCCACATCACACTGTTGGCTCATATTTAGCTTGTGATCTACAACAATTCCAAGATCCTTCTCGCTTGTAGTTTTGCTGAGCCAGGTATCCCCCATCTTATAACTGTGCAATTGGTTTCTTTTTCCAAGGTGCAGTACTTTGCACTTAGCCCTGTTGAATTTCATTCTGTTGCTTTCGGCCCAGTGCGCCATCCTATCAAGGTTATTTTGAATTTTGTTTCTGTCTTCTAGGGTATTAGCTATTCCGCCCAATCTGGTATCATCTGCAAATTTGACAAGCATTCCCTGTACTCCCTCATCCAGGTCATTAATAAAAATATTGAAGAGCAGTGGGCCCAGGACTGAGCCTTGGGGTACCCCACTAGTTACCTCTTCCCCGTTAGAGAAGGACCCATTAATCATCACCCTCTGAGTATGATTCTGTAGCCAATTGTGTATCCACCTGACACTTGATCTATCTAGCCAACACCTAGCTAGCTTGCTAATCAGGATATCATGGGGCACTTTGTCAAAAGCTTTGCTGAAGTCAAGATATACTATGTCTACAGCATTCCCTCTGTCTATCAGGGAGGTTACCTTATCAAAAAATGAGATCAAATTAGTTTGGCAGGATTTGTTCTTGACAAATCCATGTTGGCTTCTAGTTATTACTGCATTGTTTTCTAGGTGCTTGCACAATGACCACTTTACGATCTGTTCCAGAATTTTGCCTGGGATTGATGTCAGGCTGACTGGCCTGTAGTTCCCAGTTTCCTCTTTTTTGCCCTTTTTGAAGATAGGGACAACAATGGCCCTCCTCCAATCCTCTGGCACCTCCCCTGTTTCCCATGATTTCAAGAAAATAATGGCTAGCGGTTCTGAGAGTTCTTCAGCCAGTTCCTTCAGTACTCTCAGATGCAGTTCATCTGACCCTGGAGATTTGAACTCGTTCAATGTGGTGAGGTATTCCTTGACTTTTTGTTTATCTATCTCCAGCTGCAATCCTGCCCCCCACACACACACACACTTGCACTTCCAATTTGTTTGGAAGTTCATAATCTGTCTTATGAGAAAAGACTGAACTAAAATAGGAATTGAGCACCTCTGCCTTTTCTTTGTCCTCTGTTATCATTTTTCCATCTCCATTGTGGAGCTGTGCCACTATGTCTTTTGTTTATCTTTTGATCCTCACATACCTGAAGAATGCTTTTTTATTGCTTTTAGTGTCTCTAGCTAACCTCAGCTCATTCTCAGCTTTTGCCCTCCTAATGCCATCCCTGCAGTTCCTTGCTACTTGTTTGTACTCATCCTTATTTATTTATTTATTTATTTATTTATTTATTTATTTATTTATTTATTTATTTATTTATTTATTTATTTATTTATTTATTTATTTACCAACCACCCATCTGGCAGCCAAGGACACTCTGGGCAGTTTACAGCAAATAACAAAAAACAACAGAGTAACAAAATAGCAAATAGTGACATTAAAACATAGGGGTGAAAATCAAAAATCATAAATTGAAGTGAGGATAAAATTATAATACAATAAATACAATTAAAAGCATAGAAGAAAATAAAAACATGGAGCATGGCAGCCAGGCCGGGCAAGAATCTAGTGAGGAGGTGGTGGCCCTGCAGCGATCAAGGACCCTGTCAACCTCAACTGACGTCACGGGCTGAAATTGTGTTAAAATTCCCGGGCAAGGCGATGCGCTGGATGTCTCAGCTCGATCCACTGATAAAGAGGAGATATCTAGGTCCCGGCAGATGGCCTCTACTTTTTGTTTAAAGAAGGCCGCAAATTGGTCGCAGGAGATGCTACTGGGAGGCCTGTCACTGTGACCAATTCTGGATAAATCGCATACAATGCAGAACAGTTCTGCTTGGTGGTCCTGAGCTTCACTTATCCGGCGAGCGAAGTAGGATTTTCTTATAGCCTTCACTTTGGCTAAATAAATATTTGACGCGATTTTAGCGGCATTTAAGTTAGCTACCATTGGGGCCCGTCTCCAAATGCCCTCTAGCCTCCTCCTATTACGCTTCATCCCCCGCAGCTGTTGTTTATACCAGGGAGCTGGCCAGGGTCGAGAGTAGAGGGGGCGTTTAGGAGTTATCATGTCAGCTGCCCTGGTGGCAGCCGCATACCATTCATCCACCAGAGCTTCAACAGGAGCGCCAACAAGATCAGCCAGTATCCCCCGCATTGCATCTTGGAATCCTACAGGATCCAATAGCCTGTGGGGGCGGACCATCTTAATGGGTCTCTGCTCCCCACGCGGGGGGGGGGAGTGCCACTGTGAGGTTACACTTTATTAGGTGGTGGTCCGACCTTGACAAGGGGTCATCCTTGGTGGCCTAGCCTTCTTTCCACTTCCTGTACATGTCTTTTTTTTTGGTTTTTAGGTCCTCCCTGACCTTTTTGTGAAGCTACACTGGCCTTTTTTGCTGCCTCCCCCCCTTTTTTTTTCTTGTTGGAATTGTTTGTAGTTGTGCCTTTAGAATTTCTTCTTTTAGAAGCTCCCACCCTTCTTGGATTCCTTTTTTTTTGTTAGGCTCTCCTGCCATGGGATCTTTCTTATCCTTGTTCTGAGATTATTAAAATTGGCTTTTTAAAAATCCAGCAGACGTGTGTGGCTACACTCTGCTTTCGTTTCCTTTGAAATCAAGAATTCTAGAAAGACATGGTCACTCTCGCCTAGAGTTCCCCTTACTGCCACTTCCCTCACCAAGTAATCTCTGTTGTTCAGAATCAAGTCAAGGATAGCAAATCCTCTATTTTCTTTCTCCACTTTTTGTAGGAGAAAATTATCAGCCACACAAGCCAGGAATTTCTTGGAAGGGCCATACTTAGCAGAATTTGCCTCCCAACAGATATCTGGATAATTGAAATCTCCCATCACTACTACATTGTGTCTCTTTGAAAACCCTGCAATTTGTTTTTCAGAAGTTTCGTCCACTTCCTCTCTTTGATTGGGCGGTTGGTAGTAGACTCCAACTACCAATTTCCTTTTGTTTTTTGCCCCAACTAGATTGATCCAGATGCTCTCGATGGGACAGCCACTCTCCTCCTCCTGTATTTCTGTGCAGGAATATGTATTTTTGACATATACTGCAACTCCACCTCCCTTTTTATTCTCTCTGTTCTTTTTTATCAGTTTATATCCCTCAATTCCTGTATTCCAGTCATGAGAGTCATCCCATCAAGTTTCAGTTATTCCTATAAAGTCATAGCTACCCTCCTGAATTAAAATTTCCAGTTCTTCTTTGTTTCCCATACTCCTGGCATTCGTATACAGATACCAGAGGGTGTGTGATTTGTGGCCTGTTTGTCTTTGTACCTTTTTATGAATATTATTATGATTATTATGATTAGTGTTATGTTTATTATTGTGATTATTATTGTTTATGTTATTATTGTTGCCTTTTTGATCAGTTTGGTCCATTCCTCTTATTGTGTGTAAGGCTTCATCTCCCCTTAACTCTGTGCTTGTGTCTCCCTCCCCGTTCCAATTCAGTTTAAAGCCCTTCTGATGAAGTTCTTCATGCTGTGGGCAAACACATTCTTCCCAGTCCTTGTTAGATGCAAGCCATCTCTTGCTAGCAGTCCTTCTTCCAGGAAGCTTAGCCCATGGTCCCAAAAACCAAATCCCTCTTGTCGACACCACCTTCGTAGCCAGTCATTCACCCAGAGGATCTTCCTTTCTCTTTTGATTCCTCTTCCGAGCACCAGTAGGATGGAAGAAAAAGGACTTTGGGGCCCCTATCTGGGCCCCAAAGTCCTTGAGTTTCCTTTCCAGAGCTTCAAAGTCAGACGTGATTTCTCGGTAGTTCTTCTTGGCTGTGTCGTTTCTTCCCACATGGACAAGAAGAAAGGGATATGTATCTGTAGGTTTTATGAGTGATGGCAATCCTTCCATCACATCCCTTATCCGTCCTCCAGGGAGACAGCATACCTGGTGAGTCCATGGATCCTCTTGGCATATTTCGGTCTCAGTTCCATGTAGTAGGGAGTCCCCTACTACAACTACTCTTCTCTTCTTCTTTTTGTAGGATGTGGGTTCAGCGACTGTATTCTGCTGCATTTCAGCCCTACTCATATCCTCCTGTGGGGCCTCCTCTGCGTCCTGTCCAACAGACTCTTCTCCAAGTAACTGAAAGTGGTTTTGTAGTTCCATCGGGAAAGAGTGTCTCCTCCTCCTTTTGCTCCTAACTGTGATTCTTTTCCATGGTGGTTCCTCCACTATGTTTGTAGCCTCTACAGCATTTTCCTCCACTGCAGTGTCTTGGCTTTCTTCCATCAGCAGTGCCCCCTTTGACAGCTGCTGCTGCTCAAGAGTTCTATCAATTTAGGCTTCATCTTCCCTTATAGCCTTGAGTGTGGCTACTCGCTGCTCCAGGTCTCTGACTTTCTCTTCTAACAGTGCCACCAGTTTACACTTGTTACATGTATACAGCATTTTGCACTCAGGAACAAAGACAAACATAGCACAAAATTTGCAGGTAACCACAACTGAATGGGACTAACAATGGGACTAAGCTGTTAATTCTATGAAAGAATTAATAGATTCAACCCTATGTTTGATTCATTGACTCAGATTTATAATAAAAACCACTTTATGAATTCTATATTTATTTTCATAGACTTCTATCTTTCCTCCATTGAGCTCATGGTATCTTATGTGATTCTCTTCCTCTTCCTTACTTTATCATTGCAACTATCTTCTGAGGTAGGTTAGACTGACAGGGAGTGACTGGCCCAAGGCCACTCAGCAAGTTTCATAGCTAAGTGCACACTCAAAACTGTATCATCCAGATCTGCAACAATAACTACTATTCCACAACTTGTTATGGGTTCACCACACTGACCCAAATGTGCATATGTCAAGAGAATTGTCAACAACTGTTATTTTAAAGGGTGTGCTCATGATCTTTTGGCTAGTGGTTACTACTTCACATACAATTAAAGGTAAAGGTTCCCCATGACATTTAGTCCAGTCGTGTCCGACTCTAGGGCGCGGTGCTCATCCCCGTCTCCAAGCCATAGAGCCAGCGTTTGTCCGAAGACAGTTTCCGTGGTCATGTGGTCAGCGCGACTAGACACAGAACACCATTACCTTCCCACCGAGGTGGTACCTATTTATCTACTCGCATTTATATGCTTTCGAACTGCTAGGTTGGCAGGAGCTGGGACAAGCGACGGGAGCTCACTCCGTCGAGTGGATTCGATCTTACGACTGCTGGTCTTCTGACCTTGCAGCACAGAGGCTTCTGCGGTTTAACCCGCAGCGCCACCACGTCACATACAATTAGGAGCTTTTAAATCATACATACCCTCAATACATGTTCTGAACATTCTTTTTAAGATGAAGACCATGTGTATCCGTCCAGGTTACTCTGGAGCTTACATAAGCCTGACAGTGTGGTATAATTATTGATTGGGCTGATAGACGTTTTCGGGTAAATTATCTAAGAGCTCAGTACATATTCAGAACAGAGTCCAGAGTCAGAACAGGTACCCATTAGGCCACATATTATGATAAACTAAGACAAATGATCCACCTTCCTGAAACTGAATTACTACTCAGTGCTTTGGGAACAAGGAAGTGGCAATCAAGGATTTGAAAGGAATACAGGCAGAGAATTCTGGGCTCTTTTGTTTTTGTTTTTTGCTAGTGGATCTGTGCATATTATATAATGGTTTGCCCTTCCTTCCACCATATTCAGAGTGTTTCTAGAGTCCTTGGCTTTCTCTGATTCAACCTGGTTCAACCTTCGGAATCTGTTTTCTGGAGAACTGCAATTCATATTGAGAACAAGACTAACTTCATGTCCTACCTTCCTAGACTTAATAAAACTCAATAATGGAGAGAACTGAGACTTCATACTGTCATTGTCCCCTATAAAAGAGAAGGATGTGAAGTATAGAAAGCCAGGGACAACGGTGGGCTAAGTACAAGAGAAAAAGTAGAAGTGACCAATGCATGGAATTATCTTTTTTTTTGCCACCTCAACTCATGCTTATGGGTTTGTAGTAGCAGAAAGGGGGTTGGTACTTGTACATTCTGGAGCAATTGACAGAGGGACATAAATGAGGCTAAAGATAAAGTAAAGCATGATGAGGTAGGAGGGCTACCAAAGCCTCTCTACTCTTCCCTTCCCAAATCTGTTTTTCTTGCACTGTGACTCCCCAAAATGAGAAAGGCAGCTATGGAAAGAAAAAAAATGTTTGCAATTTTGTATGCATCTGCATACAGCTTTGTACACATTGTGATGTACATTTACATTAATCTACCTAATATAGATTACTATATAATATAGACAATTCTTCCCCACCTAATCTATGTAATAAGTTGCCTGTTATTCACATTTTTGTCACCCTGTTCCTCAAATACCATGTTTCTGTATGTTATTTCTCACTTCTATTTTTTGATGACCACTTTCCCCTAATATACTGTATGCATTTGTGTGTGCATTTTTGGTAGAAGAATGGGAAGAAACACAGCTGTGATTTTACTCACATTTTTGTTCAGAGATGCAAATCTGGTACATTCACAGCAAAATGTGGACCAGATAAAGTTCTTGCCCACCTCTGATCTGACTGCATGAGTCTGTAGGGCTCAGTGGGCCCCTAAGATTGCATTTGAAGATACCTTTAAAAAAAAAAAGGTGAAGGAAAGAGGGAGATCTTTTACAGTACATTTGGCTGCAGTCCTGACCAATGTATGAATACTTGCTTGGGTGATTCAGTGGGGGAGTAGATTGGTGGCTTACTGAATATGTACAGAAAATCCCCCTCACCCCAGAAACAAAGTGCCTTGAGTGAGGGAAATGTATTCCTGATACTATGGTTCAACTCCTTCCAGTCTCAATTTTAACTGATAAAGTTGGTCAAACTAGCTGTGTTGGGAAGGTATTTAATTTCACGATGCCCTTTTAATGTGGTTTTCTCATGTGTGGTTTCCCATTCTGTCTTAGGAGTTGGTCTTCCTCTCCCTTTCCTGAAGGAGGTAGCTGCCTGATGTTCCAGTGCTCCCAATTTGAGTACTCTATTGAAGTAATGCTAGCATATTCTTTTTTCAGGCTGTGTATATAACATTAGCACAGCCTGTCATTTCATTCCTAAATAATTAAGAAGAATGGTTCCTGTTATTAAATTGAGTCTGTAAGAAAGGATCTCACAGTCTGATCTACTAGTATTATGGTCACAGTGCCCTTTTTTAAAAAAGAAAGAAATGTGTTCTACTGTATTACAGATATTTTTCTTTTGAAAGTTCTAAGACACAGTGACATGTCCTACTCCAAGCTGTTCAGCACACAGTGCCTCTGATAAATCCAAACTGTCATATTACCACTCAGAAGAAAATGGGACACAAGAATAAAGGGGGGGGGAGGGAGAGTGTAAGGAAGGCTGTAGTAGCGTAGAGGCATAGTAGTAAGTGTTTCACCTTGCTTTCAGGTGGTTAACCTTATCGATGCCACAAGCAGGAAAATACTGACAATAAATATTCTGTTTCATTCTTATACATTGCCAGTTTCAATTTCAATGTCCTGTGTTGCCCTGTAAAATCTGGCTTTTCCTAAAGAAACATTCAAAGCAAGATAGAAAAGAAATAGATCATTGGAACTACTTTCTTCCTTTATTTTCTTTTCCTTTTATTATGGTGGGGATGATGGGGAAACCCAGACATATTTTAAGTTATTTCTTGACATTAACTGGGGAAAAGATACCAGCTGAGTGGGGAGACTCCCTATCCCGCCTCCACGCCACAGTGGTTAGCTGTGCGGGGACTCAGGGAAGTGCTGTCCAGGCTCCTCCCATGATTGGCATGATGATGACAGAGGAGTGATGTGCTGTGCGGAGCGCAGTGAGTGGACCTGGCTGGTTTGGGGGGAAGGAATTGGGCCGCTGTGGCACCTGTGGTGCCGTGGTTCATATTCCTGTCTCCAGGACATGAATACAAAGTGCCCATGTCTACTCCTTAAATATCTTGAAAACATCCGACGGGTCACCAGAAGTCAGATGTGACTTACTGGCATGTAACACATACAAACATTGAACATTATTATTATTTCAAAAGCCTGATGTCAGTATGGTAGATCAGTTACGTATTGATCACTAAACTGATGTTACCTCAAGAGCCTAGCTCCACATAGAAACTTTCGGCAAGTGTTCAACAGATAAAAAGATGAAACATTTTCAGTTGTTCTTAATAGAATCTCGTCCATAAATAATGATGTGAATGCACTGCTGACACTTTCAGTAGGATGTTGGTGGTGGAACTGGTAAAGTCACTCCTTAAATATCTCATTTACCTTGAAAGCCCTATGAGGTTCACTATCACTTGGTTCCGACTCGATGGCATATAACATGCATACACACTTTTTTATCTTAAAAAAGTTCTATAGTAGATGTTTTAAGCAGAAGTACAATTCCTACAAAATGAAAAAGAACTGGATTAGCTAGAATTATTCCTGAAGCAGTTGATGGAAACACTGGGAAAGCTGCAGATGAACAACTTGCTCTTCTTTTGAACATTAAACAAGAGTAAGGGCTGTTTCTAGCAGTTTAGAGCAACTGGGGTAGGCATTAATAAATGGGCACAAATCATCAAACTGGCAGTTTGTGCCACTGGTTCATCTTTCAGCTGAATGGGTGTTTGATGCTTTCCAACCTCACCTCCTCCAGCAAGTACCCACTCAGAGGCAGCACCCAGAGGAGGCAGGGCACAGAAGCCAGGGTGTTGACTCTGAGTGAGTGCCCTCTGAAGGAGGAGGGGCTGGAAAGTACTGACCACCTGTTCAGCTGAAGAATGAACCACTGTTTCGGTGGTTCATGTCCGTCTCTAGTAGGCATAGAAGCCAATGAACTTAGAAGATCCACTAGGCCTGGCATTAAATTTTATCCTGTAAAAGAAAACTATTAATTTATTAAGACATGGTTCAGTCTGAAGCTGCAAGAGCCATCCTAGTAGTGAATGAATAGACCAAGATATCTCAACTAAATTCTGACCAATTTAGTAGGGAAAGGGTTAACTGTTCTGCTAATTCTAATGGGGAAAGAGTAAATGAATTTTTTAAAAAATTACATGAAATCCTAGAATTTGGAATTTGATTATTTTGGCACCTGTTTAATGTGATGTTTCTGATTGATTAAATTAATTAGTGCAATTAGTACAACAGCCAGCCTTTTATGCTTGTCATCTGTCACATACTGTTAAATGCTGGCTGCTACTGCATGTCAGCTGTCAGATACTATCAAATACTGATAAAATCCAAAATCCACAAACAGTATTACCTTGATTAAGACCAAAGATCATAGACTTTTAAGAAGAGTTGTGAATGGAACTTGAAAAAAAGAAGTGTTTCTCCTACACCTCCTAAAACGCTTGCCAGCATATCCAGTCTTTCTGGCTGATGGACTCTGAGATTTGGAGTCTGGCAAAGTGATTTGTGCAAGTTCATCTTTTAAAATAATTATCCTCCAGAACTTTTTTTCAGGTGGGAGGTTAAGTGATAATGCTTAGGGGAGGATAAAGAATGGATGACACTGGTAAAGCAACACTTTAAATATCTCACATATATCAGAAGCCTCTGTGAAGGTCACTATAAGTTCAAATAGACTAGATTACACATGATGTGAGTGCACTTAACTAAGCTTCCCTGAATGTTAAGATCTTTAGGAGAGGCCATTCTCTTGGTCTACCATGAAGAGAAAGGCCTCCCCTCATCGGTTTTACCATCCATTCTTAGGCTTCACCCCTGAAATTTCAGGGAATAGGATGCTGGCAACCCGGCAACCCTAGATGCTGGTGTTCATGCTCATCATTAGTTTCAGGGCTTGCCATTTAGACATGCTCAGAAGCACACAGATCCCTTAGGTTTCCTTGCATACAGTAGAGCTTCTTCTGCTGATGGAATTCACATGTTGGTCTTTGGATTCATTGTGGTGTCTCTAAATGATTTCTCTCACATATCCCATTTTTCAGTTATTGATGAAGGGTTTGCCCTTGGGTCTCTGTTTTTGTCCCCCAAATCTCAGGAACTAGCGTGATGTTATTAATTAAGTGATGCTGCTGGTGCATATAGGATCTGCTTGAGCAGATCGATTCTAATTGATACAAGTTTATCACTACCTTGCTTCTTTGTCTTGGGGTTGTTCATTGTTGGAGGCCCCTTGGCTCCACTCTATAACATTTATTGAGACCTTATAAAACTACTGTTTTGGACTACAGCTTCCAGCATCCTTGAGCCAGCTTGGCCAATGCCTTTCAGAACTCCTTTCTCCCAGCCAGAATATTACGGCCTAGCAGTGTGGGGCTGTTCTTTACTGCTGCCATAAAATTTAAGGAAGAACTAATCCTGCTCTATACCGCTAATCCTGCCTAGTCATTTAAGTACTTATTAATACTATTAATAGTAGTTAATTGCATTTTTATCCTTGTCTGTCCGCTTTTTAAAAGTGTCCAGAATGCAGTTGGCACCAAGAGCAGGCCTTTCACTGTAGAGGTAATATGACTTCATACTGGGCACTATTTAGCAGCTTAGCTGCTGTGTGTTGTTGCTGCCAGTTGATGGACCTTAACAAGTAGCTCCATGCAGCAGTCAAGATGCACTGTAACCAAGGCATGGATGATTTTTTTTTCAAGATTATTGTCAGGTAAACCCAGGAAAGATCGTAGCTGATGGACTAAGCAGTGTTAACATGGAGTCAGAGATAATATGGAGTCAAGGAACAACCTCCAGACTATGAATGTGATCCTTCTGAGGGAGAGGAATTTCTTTCACAACAAATGGAATCCCATTGCCCAAGCCAGACTTTATACTGACCAGCAGCATCTCTGTGTTGTCAATGTTAAACTTAGGCTTGCTCATTCTTATTCAGTTCATCATCAAACTCAAGTATCACTTATTCAAGGATAATTATTGCTTCCTTGCTATTAGGTGAACAGGAACAGTAGAGCTGATACTACCCACGTACTGGTGAAGTTTTAAATGATTTCTTCCAGTGGCTTTTCCACATTCTCTCTATCTTTATCTTTATCTTTATCTTTATTAGATTTTTACCCCGCCCCCGTAGACAAAGTCTACTCGGGGCGGCTTACATACATAATAAAACATGATAATACATAATATTTAAAACATCATAATTTTAACACTTATATTAAATTAAATCAGTACCAAGATGAAAGAGTAAAAAGTAAAGAGTAAAGATCAATTGACTGGAGGGAAGGCCTGCCTGAAAAGCCAAGTTTTCAAATGAGTTTTGAAAACACCCAGCGAGGGTGCCAGACGAATTTCAGTTGGGAGGCTGTTCCATAGCCGAGGGGCCACTGCCGAGAAGGCCCGGTTTCTTGTTCTTTCTTTCTGGGCCTCTCTCGGGGTTAGGCCCCTCAGCCGTCCCTGCTGGCTATTCCGGGTGATTCGGGTAGATCTAGGTGGGAGAAGACGATCTGCCAAGTATCGAGGTCCCAAACCGTTTAGGGCTTTATACGTCATCATTAACACTTTGAAGTCAATGCGGAAACGAATGGGCAGCCAATGCAAGGCAGCCAGAGTGGGAGAGATATGCTGAAATTTCCTCACCCCACTAAGAAGCCTGGCTGCCGCATTCTGCACCATTTGAAGTTTCCGCATCAATCTCAAAGGCAGCCCCACGTAGAGCGCATTACAATGGTCTAATCTCGAGATTACGAGCGCATGGACAAGAGTAGTGAGGGCCTCCCCATCAAGATATGGTCGCAGCTGGGCAATCCGCCATAGATGGAAATAGGCGGAGCGGGTCACGGATGCCACCTGGGTTTCCATGGTAAGTGCCGGGTCCAGATGTATCCCCAAGCTGCGAACCTCACTCTTTGTGGTAAGGGTCGTCCCCCCAAAAGAAAGGGAGTCGCCCAAACCGCCGATGGAGGGACCTCCCACCCTCAAGACCTCCGTCTTGTCCGGGTTCAGCCTCAACCCATTCAACTGCATCCATTGCAGTACAGCCTCCAGGCAGCGCTGAAGGGACAGAACGGCATCCACTGAAGTAGATGAAAAGGAGATGTAGAGCTGCATGTCATCAGCGTACTGATGGCACGAAGCACCACACCCCCTGATGACCCCACCCAGCGGCCTCATATAGATATTAAACAGCATTGGGGAGATGATCGACCCCTGCGGAACCCCACAACTGAGACTCCATGGGGCCGAAACATTCTCCCCAAGCTGTACTCTCTGGGGATGGTCCTCCAAGAAGGATCGGAGCCAGGCAAGCGCCAGGCCACCGATTCCCAACTCAGAGAGCCTCCCCAGGAGGATACCGTGGTCGATGGTATCAAAGGCGGCTGAGATATCGAGGAGGACCAACAAGGACGTATGTCGCGCACCCCCAGTGTCCCTAGTTTGTTTCCCTCAAACCCAGGTCCCACCTTTGGGCACGACGTTCTTAATTCTCCATACACCAACTGCCACCAGTGGATCTTTATCCACACTTTACCAATAATGTTGTCTGGACACGTGTTGTCAAATATAACTGATTATTTATTGTTTAGTTGTAGAATCACATAAGTATTTTAATAGATGTTGTATTGTGTTGTACTCATTACTTGGACATTAGACACGCGTCTTTATTGGTAGTACTTTCCATATAAATCACTGTGAATCACTGGAATACTATTATATGACTGTCTATTTATTTCACTTCTATCTTTTATCTATTCTTTAATTCATACACCAACTATACCACACCAACTTTCCAATCTCTCTCATAAACCTCTCTAAAACCTCTTATCTCTTGCTCTCTCAGTTTCCAACTGTCTCTCTGACCCCGCCCTCCTGTCCTCTCATAGGCTCCAGCTCTAGAGCTATACATGACGGACAGGTGGGACATGGGCATTCCGCCACATACCTCCCCCCTTGGAAAGTTTGTTTCATGGGGTAAAACTTATGGTAGTTTACCCTCATGAACAACGTAGGCTTTTTCTTAACAATATTTCTAACATTTTTTTCAATGCCATTCTCATTTACACATTTGCAATGTATACTTACTCTATACTTACTCTTTTACTTAGTTGAAAGCATATTATTCTTATTACTTTATATTCAAATAACATTAATCAACATTTTTATTACTTACAAACCACTTCAGTCACTTTTATTCTTACTTATCATTAGTTCATCTATAAATTGCATTTTTATTTATTTCATATACATATACTCTTAGAATATTTATTTAGAACAATTTTAATACCATTACAAGTTACATTTTCTTTGTTTCCATCAGTCATTCTTCTGGTCTTCTTGATAAGGCGTCCTTGGCTACCACAGTTTGAGTCCCTTAGACTCTGGATCCACAAAGTCACAGTCTTGTAGGGGTATGGCCCACCTCATCAACTTCTTATTGTTCTGACAGTCCGCAACCACAGCCATGGGGAATGGTCTGTGCATGGAACAAAATGTCTTCCCCATATGTACGGTCCGAGCTTCCGCAAAGACCATACAATCGCCAGACACTCACGGTATATGATGGACAGGTGTCTCTCGCCAGCCTGCAGCTTCTTGCTCAGGAACGTCACCGGATGAAGGTCCCCGTTGTCATCCTCCTGGCTCAGCCCGGCTCGCAGTCCGATGTGGGATGCCTCTGTGTAGACGGTGCTCCCTCGCTGGAAATCTGGTTCTCTCAGGGCAGGACCGGTCATCAGTGCAGTCTCCAACCTCTCGAAGGTCTCTTCACAGTTGCTCGACCACAGGATCTCATCAGCTTTTCTTTTATGGGTTAGGTCCAATAAAGGGGTGGCTATTTCACTAAAATTTTGGATAAATCGTCTATAATAGCCAACTAACCCTAAGAAAGATCTGATTTTTTCCTTCAACATCTCATCCAGTTCTTGGCGAACCTTGGTTACATATGGCCCTGTGACTCTGTATGGAGTGACAGCTTGAGGGGGTGCATCTCCAGTATCAATTTTGTGCACCACTCCCTTTGCTACACCTGGCTTATTGGAGAAGACCTGCTTGTATTTTATTAGCAAGGCTCTTGCTTCCATTTCCCGCTCTGGGTTTAGTGTGTCACAGATCTTTACATCTTCTGGGTTATATTGGGGTTCGCCTCTCCCTTCCCAATATGGCAATTCATGTTTCTCATTGTCAGCTTCTTTTATGGCATATAGGACAATATTTTCTTTTCTATGGTACGGTTTAATCATGTTTACATGTACTACTCTTCGACCTTCCTCTTCTTCCTCCTGAATTATGTAATTCACCTCACTCATCTTGGAGATTATTCTAAAAGGACCTGCCCAGTTTAACTGCAGTTTGTTCCCCTTAATAGGTTTCAGCATCAGGACTTCATCTCCAGGACTGAATGATCTTTCTCTGGCCTTTTTGTCATACCATAGCTTCTGTTTGCCTTGCTGCCTCAGCAAGTTTTCTGAAGCTAACTTCAGCGATTGCTGCAAGGAGTTCATCAGGGTATCTAGGTACTGGATCACAGTTTCAGGATCTTGTTCCCTCTGCTCTTCCCAATTTAGTCTTAGTAGATCAAGGGGTCCCTTCACTTTTCTCCCAAATAACAATTCAAAAGGACTGAATCCAGTGCTTTCCTGGGGTACAGACCTATATGCGTATAATAAGGGTTGTAATCTCTGATCCCAATCATTGGGATTTGCTGCTGTATATGCCCTGATCATTCGCATTAGGGTTCCATTAAATTTCTCCCTGCTAGTTACTGTAGGGAATGGTCCCACAATGTCCAGGCCTATGCATTGAGATGGGGTAGATATGATTGGTAAAGGGCCCAATTTTGCTTTAGCTTTATCATTGCCCGTACCCTGCCTTTGCCATACATCACAGCTTAGACAGTATGATTGTATTTGCTTCCCCATTCCTGGCCAGTAGAAATTCTGAGCTATTCTCTGCTGTGTGTGTGTGATTCCTAAATGAGCATTATGTCTTTTCTCCATAATCCTTTCCCTGTATTTCAAAGGGATCACCAGTTGTTGTTGAACATTTTCCCCTCCCCTCTGAGGATTAATTAAGACCTTTCTGTATAACAGGTCTTTTGCCACACAGAACTCTTCAGGGCTTTCCGGGGTTAATGTTCCTTCTCTGGCTGGCTCAAAGCATTGTTGTAGCGTAGAATCCTGTCTTTGCTCTTGTTTAAAAGCATTTTCCTGAGGATTTCTTATAACTACCACCTCAGCTGTTATATTGTCTTCCTCTCCTCCTATAATTTCATTAGGGATCTCACAATTTTTTTCAGGTTTTGCTCTTTTTTCTATCTGGGAGCGAGTAGTGATTAAAACACTCTTTACATGCTCAGATAGATCTAATCCAATCAAACATGGAGCAGGAATTTGATTCGTGAGGGCTACCTTCCACACTCCAGTCCACCCTTGATATTTCATTGGTATTTGAGCCATTGGTAGAGTAATTAATTCTTTCCCAATCCCTTTTATGGTTATGTATTCATTTCTTACTATATTTTTCTGAGGGATAATATCAGGATGACACAAAGTCACCTGTGAGCAGGAGTCTCTCACCGCTAGATATTTTGTATTATTTATATAAATGGGTTCCCCAGAACACCGAAACAATTCTTGGTTATTTTCAATATAAAAGCATTGGACAATGTTGGCTAATGGCAGCTGTTTTTCCTGGCCCTCTGCCACCTCTGTTTCAGCGCCACTTTCAATTGCCTCAACTGTCTTTCCCTGCTGTTGTACATAGTACACTTTCCTGGGTACATTTCCACCTCCTTTCTGTGGAACCTCTTTATTCTTTAAGGTTTGGCATTGGGAAATGAAGTGCCCTGGTTTCCCACAGCCATAACACAATTTTGGACCCCTTTGTTCAAAGAGAGGGGACTTTTCTCCCTTCCCTTCAAAGCTTTGTTTCATCTGTTGATTCTGCTCTGAGGGTTTGCTTCCAAAATGGCCTCCAGTATTCTGATAGTTCTTGTGGTAATCTCTGGGTTCTTTTCTTCTTTCCTCCCAGCTGTTACCTCCAAGTTTTACCTCAGAATATTTTGGGTTTCGTATTTGTGAGATAAAATCAGCTTCTTCACTCGCCTGTCGAACCGTTCTGGGCTTTTTATCCCTGACCAAATACCTTAGTTCTCCTGGTAGAACTGAATAGAATTGTTCTAGCCCTATAATATCTTTCATTTCTTCTAAAGTCTCAACTTTAGCGTGTTCTAGCCACTTCTCCAAGTATTTGACCAGATTGGCTCCCAATTGATAATATGATTCCTCAGGTTTTCTTTTCAATGTTCTAAATTTCTGTCTGAGGTGCTCAGCATTGATCCCATACCTCGCGTAAACCAACTTCCTGAAGGCTTCATAGTCTCTTGCTTGATCTGGGCCCATTTGAGAATAAATCTCATTTAATTCTCCACTTATTTGAGACCTGAGAATAATCATTCTCTCCTCAGCTTTCACTTTATAGTCCCAGCATGTTCTCTCGAAAGCAATGAGGAATGCCTCAGCGCAATCACCCTTTCTGAATTGAGGGAATTTCTTTAAGTCAGCTTTTGATAAATTCCCCTCCTCAGTATTTGAATTATTATTATTATTATTCTGGGCTGATAATTCTAATCGTCTCATTTCTAGTTGGTATTCCATCTGTCTCTTTTCTTGTTCCATGGCCACAGAATCAGCCCTGAGCTGTAACTCTTGTAATTGAAATTCCCTTTCCAATTTCCACTTCTGAAACTCTTGGGAGGTTAAAGCAGCTTCTCCCCTTGAGGTACCATCCTCCTGAGCATCATCATATTGCTCAGCTAATTCAGGGCTTTCCTCTGCGTGAGGTAAACCTTGTACATCAGATACCTCCATTGTTAACCGTTTCCCCCTCTTAGAAGGCATGGTTTATTTGTCTTTCTCTGGATAAGTTGGTTGGTTTATTAGAGGCAAATAGACAAGCCTCAATTTAAAAACACTTTTTCCTTTTCTGTGTTAGAGAGAGAGAGTGATATACAGTAGCCCTTCTGCTGCAGCAGCAGACAGATGGTTACTTTATTTCTTTCTTTAGGCACCTAGCCTTCTCTGGTTCTGAAACACTGTTTCTTCCAGTCTCCAGACACCCAGCTTTTTCCTTTAATATTTATATTATTCCAGCCACCACTTAGATTTTGTCCTCTCAGCTTCCTTGGACCTTGGCTTCCTTTTTATTCCCTTCTGCGCTCCTCTTTCAGAGCTAGGGATTTAAAGTTAGCCCTCTTGGTCTTTCCCTAAGCTTGAGGTAAATTTTAAACACTAAATTCTCCTCAGAGTCTCTTCCTGCCTTAGTCTTTCCACGATCAGGAGTCCCTTCCAAGCTATCCACACAGAGCTTTTAGGGTTCCCCACTCCTTCTCATTGGACTAACAGGTCCCTCAGACTCAGAGAATTTCTGTTCTCTTTTCTTTGGCTCACTGGAATTTATTTATTTCATATCCCACCGCTGATGCCACCACTTATGTCGCGCACCCCCAGTGTCCCTAGTTTGTTTCCCTCAAACCCAGGTCCCACCTTTGGGCACGACGTTCTTAATTCTCCATACACCAACTGCCACCAGTGGATCTTTATCCACACTTTACCAATAATGTTGTCTGGACACGTGTTGTCAAATATAACTGATTATTTATTGTTTAGTTGTAGAATCACATAAGTATTTTAATAGATGTTGTATTGTGTTGTACTCATTATTTGGACATTAGACACGCGTCTTTATTGGTAGTACTTTCCATATAAATCACTGTGAATCACTGGAATACTATTATATGACTGTCTATTTATTTCACTTCTATCTTTTATCTATTCTTTAATTCATACACCAACTATACCACACCAACTTTCCAATCTCTCTCATAAACCTCTCTAAAACCTCTTATCTCTTGCTCTCTCAGTTTCCAACTGTCTCTCTGACCCCGCCCTCCTGTCCTCTCATAGGCTCCAGCTCTAGAGCTATACATGACGGACAGGTGGGACATGGGCATTCCGCCACAACGTATTGCCCCTGTCGGCCTCCCTCAACAGGTCATCCAACAGTGCGACCAGTGCCGTTTCTGTGCCATAAGGCGGCCTGAAGTCCGACTGAAATGGGTCCAGGGCGTCTATGAAAGCAGTGCTTAACCAGACATTAATTGTTGTTGGTATATGCCATCAAGTCACTTCTAATATACAGCAACCCTCATAGGGTTTTTGAGGCACCTCAGATATTCAAGAAATAGTTTATCATTGCTGATTTGCACTGAATTTGCATGGCTGTGTGAGGATTTGAACCCAGGTCTCCCAAGCTCTAATCTGGCAGTCTGTCTACTACAAGATGCTGGCTTTCACTCGAAGACATATACATTAAACCCTACTCCTAACTCTAACCTCAGCCTAATACTACTGCTGACCGTCAATATGGAATTCCCAGGGGGCCTGGAAATGCTTGTGTTATCTAGTGCCCCTTTTTAAAAATGATGTGGAAGAAAATTCAGCTGTGCATTGTAATTATCTGCAATGTGCACATTTTTCTATCTGCTCTCTTTATGCTCCCACCCCCCCCCCCCCAATGCATCTATAGCAGTCAATCAGTGTGAGGATTTTGGAGGGAAAAATGTATCCACCTCAGTGACAGGCTGGGAAGCAGGGACTAAGTGAAGATCATCAAACCTTGGCCTGCAAACAGATTCCTCACACATTCCTCGCAACCCCCAACCTTGTTTATCTCACATGACATGCTTCTGACAGGCTCATTTGTTTGCTCATGGTCCACAAAAGCAAGTCTACTCTAACAGGAAACTGCTATATATGATACAGATGTATTTAGGGACATGTGTCAAAGGCATCTGAGCGAGCTGTGAGAACAGCTTGCCCAAGTTCACTTGAGTGCAAGAGCTGAAGCGGCTCCATTTGACACCATAAGCTCCGCATTAAGAGCTCAATGCTTTTATTTCCCCAGTGACTCTGATAAAAGTAGCCTACCACAGCAATCATGAGCATGTGATCACAACAAAAGACTTGTATGATTCCCAGGGGCAGCTCAGCATGAGTAAGCAGTTCCAAACTGCATCCAAGCCTGCAAAAATTGTGGTTTCGCTACCACTTCAAGATGACTTCTCCTCTTCAACACAAATCTACTTTTTTTTAGTCACAATCTGGATAGGTTAGATTTGCTAATCCATCCTTTCAAATGAAGTTTTATATGTGCTGTAGAATTCAGATACAGAACCAGGCAAAAAGAGATCATGGAGTACAATGCAGTGTACTTTACATAAGGTCCGTAGATTTTCGTTCTAGAGTATCTTTCTAGAGTGGCATCTGAAGTTGGTGGTTCATTCCCAGTGTATTTCTTACACTGCCAATGCTTACCATGTCATCATGTCAGATGCAGATGTTGGAAAGTTATTGCTGTTTTCATAAATTACTATGTTAATCCGTCGCATTATTATTTCAACAGCTGTTGAGTGACTGGCAGCTCTATATCTACCAAGACTGGGAAGGGCATTGTAATGTATGTGAAGCCTGAAACTGCCACGTTGGACCAATTCTAACAAGGCTGCAGCCTCCATTTTGAAATTTGCTTTAAACAAAAGAGCCTAACCAAGATTTGGAGGGATTTTTTCCCTGCTCTCCCACCCAGCTTTGTAATGCCCAACATGATAAAAGAGTTGTGCAGGACTTAAATGGTACCACCTGTTTATGAGATTTTAGGAGTCTAATAAAGTTATTGCCCATCCTCACTTTTGGATTATTATTTTAGTTATTTTATTGATTGTCTAGCAGTTTTATGCTTGTAAACTGTCCCTCGATAGGTGGCATCATTTAAGTAAATAAAACATCTAATGCTTGTTTTAAAAACTTGAAATAAATTATCACAAATCCGTAATATGGAGAAAAATCTAGAGGCCTTGGTACCAGAAACTATAAATTGTCCATTCCAAACACATTCTCATTCATAATGGGAATTTGATCTCTTTTATGATTCTCAACTCTAGTTTTCTCTTTCAAAATTCATACCTCTTTGATGTTCAGTTTAGAAAATGAAAGACAGAGAATTTCCTCTTCTGTGCCCTCAAAGTGAAGGGCCATTAAATGACTTGATGGGACATATTTTCTACTGATAATGGGTCTTTATGCAACCTATAGTTAGAAGCACACCGTGAGGAGAATATTCTTTTCCTACAATAAGTACAGACAGTATTTCTCATCACTACAAGAGAGCAGGATAGAAAGGCAGTAAGTGGGGAGTCCCAGAAGGCCTGCAATAAAAATGATTGCATGAATTCATTGCATACCAGTAGTGTCGAGGAAGTAAAAGTATGCAGTAGGTATTGGAATGAAAAGAAGGCTTTGATGGGGATCTAAGCATACAGCAGAACTGGTGCTGAATAGACCAGAATCCCCCATTCAAATGGAGACCAAAACTTTCACCACTTACAAGCATTGGGCCATGCTAGTTCAGGGATGATGGGAGTAGTAATCAAACACACAGAGAGGGCATTATCTTGGGGAAAGCTGAAACAGATATATATCAAATGCTAATGAGTTATCTGAAGTGATTTTTTTTTAAAAAAATCTGCCACCAAGAGGCAGAGAGGGAGGTGCCCATACAACTCGTATTGCCATTTGGCATGCATGGTGTAAGCTATTGAATTTGGTGAAGATGCAAGCTATAAATTAAATGCTATTGGAAATAATGAGATTTGGAAAGGTACATTTGTTCTCTTTACCTACCAAGTGATTTATCAAACTCCACTTGAATAATGGTCTATGTTCATTCTAGTGGTAGCTCATAGACCAAGCCAAGAGGCAGCTCATCCCAACATTTGAGAGGTGGCATCCCCTGGCCTGATCACAAGCAGCCTATGACATGGTCCTTAGCTTCTCATTGTTCACAGTTTAGTTCAGCAATGATGAAAGATCACATAAGAGCCTGACCTTTTGCTTATTGCTGTAGATGTACAAGAAATGTGGTCACAGTGGGTCGTATAATTCTTTGGAAGTTGGGAGGCATGGTATAAATCCCAACAATGAATTAATCAGTCAAGAATAAGAAGTTAGCCTACATATGAAACTACCTAGTGAAGATATCTGCCACCTCCCCCAAAAATTACCTAATGGTCAAACATGGCTGGATAGCTCAGTGGTGTAGGTATATGGCTGTGGAGCCAAAGGTTGGGAATTTGACTCCCCACTGTGCCTCCTATGTGCAGAGCCAGCCTTCATGGCCTTGGACAAGCTGCACAGTCCTAGGGTGCCCCCCAGAAGAAGTCAATAGTAATTCATTTCTGAATACTCTCTACCTGGAAAACCCTGAAGAGGGTCACTATAAATCAGAATTGACTTGATGGCACATTATTATTATTAATGGTCAAATGATATAGATGATTGTACATGATTGTGGCTATCTGCAGGGCTCACTGGGCCATCCTTGATGGTGAGGGATAAAACTCACCAGTGTTATCAGGTGTAGCTTTTGTGTATTTGTCAGTTCACCAGAGCACAAGCTAAAGCTTCTGAGATGCCCAATGGAAAATGAGTGGGTAATGGCAGAAGATAACATTCTTTTTAGTCCAGGTAGGAGGCTATGAATGGGGAGGAGGAAGGAGGTAAGAAGTTGAACCCAAAGATCAGCATGAAGTAGAAAATTTTAAAAAACAGGAAGACAGGCCTGTAACTCATTGGCCTCCAAATTCCTGGGAGTGGAAATGCTCTGTTCCTTACTTTCTTAATTTGAACCTGTTTCGTGAACTTGCTTGAGATAGGGCTTGGTGAGGTAGTTAGCAACCTAAAAAAATAACTGACCGTTACTTATTTGTGTCCTCCATTTACTGGACTGAGCCCTGGAAGATAATATGAGCAGTGACGTGCCTCAGACAATCAGGGGAAGACATTGATTTGACAGGTGCATATCTGCCTCCCGCCTCTTTGTTTTCTTCTTCTTCTGCAAATGATACTCCTGCAAGTCCTAATTAAGACCTCATTAGGAAATTTAACTCTTCCTTCCATACCATTCCTGCCCTCCTGCAGTTTGAACGATTGCTCCTCCAAAGCTGCTACTCCCATGGAGGAGGAAACTCTTGTTGGGATGAATGGGAGCCTTCCATGTGAACAGCTCTATCTACTATCCCAGTCTTGTTCTCTCCATCACCCTCTTGGCTTCCATTTGAGGGTACAAAGACACATGATGCTAAACCATGTATCTAACATCACGTGTAGTGTGGCTGCCATTTTTAACTGTGTGGGACACAACAAAGCAAAAGGAAGTAGGGGAACAATAAGCAATAGACATAAGTGAGGGTAGTTCATGCCTGGGGTAGGAGGTACCTCCCTTTCACATTTGAGAGTGAGATACCTCACACACATCCAAGTGTACAATTTGCCCTTCAATATAAGTAGACACAAATCCATGTATTGAGATTTTTTTCCCATTGGGAATGAGGGCTAAGGAGCTGAGTCAGCAGCTTAATGAAAAAGGTTGGTCTTAAGGAAAAGTTTGAAGAAATAAATAAATGTGGCCCCTATATATATGTATTTTCCAGAGGATTTTCAGAATAGTTTTTTCAATGGATGACTCAGTACTTATTGGATACTGTGTTACCAAGCCATTCATCAATATATTTCCTCTGTGTTTCACATCAATGTTTTGACTGCAAAGACACCACCCTAACTGATTCCACAAAGCATTGAGAGGAGAGGGTTGTGTTGTTATTTTTTTGCTTTCAGCAGCTTCCATTTTCTCACTTTGCAATACAAGTTGCAAGGAGACAGAAAGAGAGGGGGCTGGAAATGAATGCAATGAAGCTGTCAGTTTGAAAGGAAGATGAGGCATTAAAGTAAAACAACCAGCACAAGAGAAGGTTGCTCAGAAATTGGACTCTGAGGAATAAGCGGTTTCTGACTGTGATTGTACCAACATGCCAGCAGATTTCTTTTATCTTTTGCCTAGATCCTTATTTTATTAAAACAGAGCCTAAAATTCTTATAGTAGGCAAAACTCCTGTATGAAAGGGACATAAGGGTGTGTGTGTGTGTGTGTTTGCACACATGCTTTTCCCAGTTAAAACTTAGAGCTCAATCAGACACGCATTTATCTATCTGGTTGGTGCACTGTGGGGATGGATTGGTTCACTCTTTTTTTCTGGCAATTGGATGACCTGATCACTAGAGCAAACCAATCCATCTCCAGAACGCCTATACTCACATCTTTTTGAGACCCTGTCAAGTGCTTCTACTTTTTTGGTGCACTCTAGTTTGGTCTGTTTCCAGCATGTGCAATTGCTGGGATTGGACCAAAACTGAGCCTTGCAACTATCCAAGCACCCAAGGCTCCTTTTGTATTGTGAAGTTGATTAATAAGCAAGCCAGTTCAGGATATTGGCAAACTGAACACTTACCCTCCTCCTCTTCAGAGTGATTTTTTTTTTTGCATCTGTTAAAGGCACATTTGCTGATGTGCTGAATCACTTAGATTAATTTTTTAAAAAATACTTTCTTTGCTTTTTGTGAAGTGCTGATCAAACCCACAGCTGCAAGCAGTTTCTCATTTGGCACTACACACAAGACAAATAATTTGTAAACATTTAATCTAAATGATTCAGCACATCAGTGATGGTCTAGCAGAGGTAACAAATAATGCAGCAGTTCAATTTGCCAATATCCTGAAGTGACTCACTGATTAAGCCACTTCATGGTACTGGAAATTGGCAGCAGAAGGAGCTGGACTAAATAGGGTTGCATGATGTCCACATGCCATTTGCATGTGAGGATCATATCAAATGGCATATTGTTCCTCCCCTGACCTCAAGCAACCCTGCTTCAGAAGTACTAGTGTAGCAGCAGCCTTACACAGCTTCAAAATACACTTTCCTTCATAGTGATTATTTAATTAAGAGAGGCCATTCTATGAAATAGCTGCAGTTCCTGGCTTAGAAAGGTTTGTTCCTCCTTAAATGACTTGGACTTCTACTATGTAACTGTTAACTATATCCTTGTTAATTTAAATAGCTTAAATGTATTTGCTTGCTTTTAATGGGTATTTGGAGGGGTTAGTTTATATGATTCTATCATTTTTTTTAGTTAAATGTGATTTTATCTTGTAAACTCAAGCCTTTGGCTTCCTTTAGGGAGTCAATCCATCTCATATTTGGTCTTCTTCTTTTCCTGCTGCCACCAACCTTTCCCAACATTATTATCTTTTCCAGAGGATCCTGCCTTCTCATGATGTTTCCAAATTAGAACAGCTTCAGTTTCATCATTTTGTCTCCAGAGATAGTTCAGGCTTGATTTGCTCTAGGCCCCACTTGTTTGTCTTTCTTTGTATCTATAAAGCTCTCCGCTAGCACCACATTTCAAGCAAATCAGTTTTTTCCCCCGTCAGCTTTCTTAACTGTCTAGCTCTGGCACAAGCTGTGGGTTAAATTATAGTGCAGTGAACCTCCTCCAAACTACCTTCCTTGTTCTCAGGTTCTGCCCAGCCCTCAGTTGTTCTTCTTTTAAACCCTCAGGCCCCTCCTTTCCCACACACGCCAGCCACATGCTCCCTGGATTCCCTCAGGTGATACCAACTGGTTGGGATTGTCATGTGTTATGGGCAGTCCTTCTACCTCGGTGTCCTGCCCATATACGTAGCCCTTTCATAGACACATGGCCTAACACCACTGCCCTCATTTGTGCTGGTGTTTGTTTTGAGGTGGAAGCTAATTATGAAGTTAAGTGATTTGATTGTAAGAAATTATGATTTTGTAGTTAGGAATATATTTAAAATACTAAAATATTTTAAAATGGGTAACTACAGGTTATTTCATTTGCCCTCTGTAAAAAACAAAAATGTAAATTAACCTCATGGGTCATGCCATACCTTCTTGAGCTTTCTGCCCTTTAGGAGTAAACTGGCAGCCCCACTGGGGTTTCTCTCCCCTCTTTTGGGAACAAGCTGGGGACTTGTTTTATGTTGCTCTCTATGGCTGAGGAGTAGGGGTAAATCTTTGATACAGAATGATAAAAGAGGCTTTGATTATAGCTGCTGGCAATATTCAGCTTAATGTGCTTCTGAATTTCATCAGTGTGAAATGTTAGACATACTAGCCCCATTCGCCTCACCCACTCTCTAAAGGTGGGAGGAAACAGAGAAAATGATATAATCAAATAATGTCTGGGGCTTAAGAATAACCTTACATTTTCAAAGCATAAAGATGATTGTAAGGCTCTGCCAATGAATGCACTGAACCTTACAGCTTCCTCTGTCATTTCATTTGCTCCTTGCTGGTAGTTTGCCTTGTCCAACAAGAAAGCCTCTTTAGATTGGATTTATCTACAGCTTTACGCCCTGTAGCTGTTCATTATGAAAGGAAACTAGGAGTCTTCACAGCTTGATTGATACTCTTGTTTGGGCTGCTATGGCAACCTGTCTGTGTATTAAAGTATAAGGTCACGTGGCTTGGTTTCCTAGGGCTAATTAATTCTACTAATTATTGCTTGATACCAACTGCAAAACGTGTTGGTGACCTAGTGAAATCAACTGTGGAGAATGCTTTGCATTTCTTCTATGGCTTTCTGACCCAACTATCCAGAGATATTAAAGCCATTATTAGAAATGCATAAGACATGCACAAAATAAATACCATAATATGATAAGAGGCTGGACACAAAGCCCTGAAACTATTTAATGAACACATCTTTCTTTTTAAACCTCTCCTTAGATGCACATCTTAATGCAGTGAAAGGATTTGAGTTTGTCAGTGAAGCTGAAAGCAATGCCATACCCCATTATGAGCTTGGACTCCTAGAAGGGTCACCCAAGGTGGAATGGTCACAGCTGAGGCATCAGACTGGGATGCATCCATCCTTTTCATGGGTAACCACTGCATCAGCAGAAGGGAATGGATAGCTCCAATGGTGAGGAGGGCAGCAGCTCTTGGGTGGCAGCAGTAGCTGAAGCTGACATGGGCGGAGGAGGCAATGGCAGTCATGCTCAAGGTAACTTTTGTTAGTACTGTGCGGAAAGCAGCTGTGGTAAACCCCTGCTGAACTTTCCTTCCCATGAAAACCCTATGATGAGACAGTCCAAAATGAAACAAGAGATAGTGCTGGAAGATGAGATTCCCAGGTTGAAACGCATTCAATCTGCTACTGGAGAAGAGAAAAGGACAAAAAAGAATAGCACTGTCACTAATGACGCAACTAGATTAAAGCTAAAAGGATGTCTAGTGCCTATCATGCACAGAAGTGAAAGGAAAGTCTGATGCTGCACAACAGATACTGTTGGAACATGGACCATGAGAAGTATGAATCAAGGTAAACTGGAAACCATAAAGCAAAAAATGGAATGAACAGTACTTGGAGTCGGTGAACTAAAATAGACTGGAGCAGAATATTTTCAATCAGAGAACTACAAAGTGTTATATTGTGGAACTGACAAACTCAGACAAAATGAAGTGGTGCTAATACTGAGGAAAGATGTAGCATAGGAAGTTAGGGGCTATAATACAATATCTGACCAAATAATATCAACCAGACTCCATGGAAAACCTATCAACATAACCAACATTCAAGTCTGTGCTCCAACTACGTATGCTGAAGAAGATGAAATTGAAAGCTTTTATGCAAGCATCAAGGAGGAAACTGATCATACACCAACACAAGACATGCTTATAATCATAGATGACTGGAACGCAAAAGTAGGGAACAAAGCAGAATTAAATGTTATTGGAAAATTTGGTCTAGGGGACAGAAATGAAGCAGGAGAATGACTTATAGCATTCTATGACGCTAATATCCGTTTATCACAAATACATGCTTCAGGCAACCAAACAAGCAACAGTACACATGGACATCACCAGATGGTCAGTATAGAAAACAAATAGACTATGTAATTGAATGCCTGTGATGGAGAAGCTGTATTCTTTTTGACAAAACAAGACCAGGAGCAGATTGTGACTGGTCTTAACAGTACTGGTCTTAATAGTACTGATCATGAGATGTTAATATCCAACATCAGAGTAAAGCTGAAAAACACTAAAAGAATTCTAATGCCAAAATATAATTTAAACAACATTCCTGACAGGTTTAAAGTTTACATAGATTTGCATTACTAAACTCAATTGACCATGAACCAGAAGAACCATGGATTGAAACCAGAGATATCATTAGGGAAGAATGCAAAAAGATAAATCCATCTAGAAAAACCTAGATGGGTGACAGAAGAGATATTTACAATTGTAAAGGAGAGGCAAAAAGCAAAAGTAAAAGGTAACAGAAATTGAGTCAGAACCCTGAATTCAGTTTTTCAGTGACTATCACCTAGAGACAAAAAGAACTATTACAACAACCACTGCAAAGAAATAGAGGACAACAAAAGAAATAGAAAAACAGATCTCCTCCAGAAGATCCAAAAAATTTAAGAGAAATGTATGCCTAGATTAGGAAAGCTGAAAGACCAACAGGAAAGCACACCAGGAGAAAATAAAGAGAAGGCAGAAACAATATATTGCTGACCTCTATGAAAGAGATAAAAGTGTTTGTTTGTTTGTTTGTTTGTTTGTTTGTTTGTTCGTTCGTTCGTTCATTCGTTCGTTCGTTTAATTTCTATACCACCCATCTGGCAACCCAGGCCACTCTGGGTGATTTACATAATACCGTAAAACAAAGTATAAAGACAAAAATACAAAAGCGGACAACAAAATAAAATAATCAATACAATATTGACACATTAAAATAATATCAATAGAACATTGAAATAAAATAATGAAAGCATGGCGGAGGTTGAACATTAGCGAATTCTAGTTATTTTAGCGGTGTTGTATCAGAAGTCGTAGAGTCCAAAAAGGCTCGTCTAAATAGAAATGTTTTTAATAATCGCTTAAAGGTTCCCAATGGAGGTGCTAGGCAGATATCGGGCAGGAGAGCATTCCACAATTATGGGGCTACCGCCGAGAAGGCCCGGTTTCTGGTCACTGTTTTCTCTCTCGGGGTCAAAACTCTCAGCCGTCCAGCCTGGGAAGATCTTACAGGATGGGCAGATCTGGTCGGAAGGAGGCATTCTGCCAGATAACGAGGTCCCACACTGTTCAGGGCTTTGTATGTTAAGACCATTACCTTGACGTTGGCACGGAAATAAACAGGTAACCATTGCAGGGTGGCCAGGGTGGGGGAGATATGTTGATGTCTTCTCATCCCACTTAATAGTCTGGCGGCTGAGTTCTGGACCTGCTGAAGTCTCCGTGACAGCACCAAGGGCAGCCCCACGTAGACAACATTGCAGTAGTCTAATCTTGAGACTACCAGTGCATGGACCAGCGTGGTGAAGGACCCGGTGTCAAGGTAGGGATACAGCTGAGCGATCCGCCTTAGATGGAAATAGGCGGTAGAGACCACAGACGCTATCTGAGATTCCATTGATAGTGCTGGGTCCAGAAGTACACCCAAGCTGCACACCTCATCCTTTGCAGCAAGAGAACCCCCCCCAAAAAAGAAAGGGAAGCACCCAGACCACAGACACTATGGGGCCCCACCCACAGAATTTCCATCTTGTCCAGGTTCAGCCTCAGTCTATTTTCCTTCATCCATCCCAGCACAGTGTCCAGGCAGTGCTCAAGGGACAGGGCAGCATCCACTTCAGAAGGATGGAAGGAGAGATAGAGCTCGGTGTCATCTGCATATTGATGATACAAAGCTCCAAAACTCCAGATGACCTCCCCCAGTGGCCTCATGGAGATATTAAATAGCACTGGGGAGATGATCAAACCCTGCGGGACTCCACAGTTGAGAGTCCATGGGTGGGCAACATCTCCCCAAGCTGTACTCTCTGAGAGTGGTCTTCTAGGAAGGACTGGAGCTAGGCCAAGGCCTGCCCTCTGATCCCCAACCTGGAAAGCCTCCCCAGGAAGATACCGTGGTCAACAGTATCAAAGGCCACTGATAAGTCGAGGAAGACCAACAAGGACATTTTGCCCCTATCGGTCTCCCTCAAAAGGTAGTCTTGCAGGGCAACCAATGCCATCTCTGTGCTGTGCCACGGCCTGAACCTGGACTGGAATGGATCAAGGGCATTGGTCTCTTCCAGAAGTGCCTGAAGGTGATCCGCCACCACTCTCTCCACCATCTTGCTCATATAAGGGACGTTGGCAATGGGTCTGTAGTTGTTTATGTCATATGTATGACAGACTTCTTCAAAGAGGAATCCTATGACAAAGAATGAGCAATTTTAAAAATGAAATGATAGCTGCTCTGAAAGCACTAGGAAGAAATAAATCTCCAGGAGTAGACAGGATATCAATAGAACCATTTCAAGCAACAGAGACTGAATCTGTCAAATTCCTAACAAGAATATGTCAAAAATTATGGAAAACAAAAGGGCCCGCAGATTCGAAATACTCAACATACATTCCAATTCCCAAGAAAGGAGATGACAAGGAGTGCAGTAACTATAGGACCATTGCTCGAATTTCCCATGCAAACAAACTGATACTCAAGGTGTTGCAACAAAGTATTTTATCTTTTATGGAGTGAGGAATGCATGATATTCAAGCTGGATTCTGAAAAGGAAGGGGCACTTGAGATCAAATATCTGCTGGCTCCTGGAACATACCGAAGAATGTCAGAACAACAGTCTATGCTTTATAGAGTATAGCAAAGCCTATGACTGTGTGAATCATGATAAATGGTGAGTTGTTCTGAAAAAAATGGGTGTGGCTCAGCACTGGATTGTCCTGATACATAAACTATATTGCGAACAAGAAGCTACCATTATGACAGAATATGGAGAGACAGATTGATTTCCTATAAGCAAAAGTGTCAGACAAGGGACCATTTTATCTCTTTACCTGTTCTATCTGTATGCAGAACATATGGTACAGAAAGCCAGACTAAATTCAAATGAAGGAGGATGGAAAACTGGTGGAAGAAACGTCAGTAATCTAAGATATGCAGTTGACCCTGTCTTACTAGCAGAAAGCAGCAATGACTGGAAATGACTTTTAGTGGAAGTGAAAAAAGAAAGTACCAAAGCAGGACTGCAGTTGAACAAAGTTTGACTACAGAAGAACTGCATAATTTTAATGTTGACAATAAAGAAATTGAAATTGTTAAACCATTATGTATGGGTATTAAAACTGGACAGTAAAGAAAGCTGATGGGGGAAAATGATTTGTTTGAAATTGGATGCTGGAGGAGAGTTTGGAGATACACTGGACTTCCAGAAACATGAACAAGTGAGTCCTAGAATAAATCAAGCCTGAACTATTTCTGAAGGGAAAAACGATGAAACTGAGCCTGTCCTGCTTTGGGCACATCATGAGAAAGCAAGTTCCTCTGGAAAAGACAGTAATGATGGGTAAAGTTGAACACGGCAGGAAAAGAGAAGGACCAAATATGAGATGGATTGACTCCATCAAGGAACCACAGCCTTGAGTTTACAAGAGCTGAGCAGGGCTGTTGAAGACAGGACGTTATGGAGATTGCCCGTTCATAGTGTCACCCTAAGTTGGAGGCAACTTGACAGCCAAAATGGATTGTAAACAGTTCAGTTATTACACTTAAAAGATTGTGAGTGAAGGTGGTACAATTCACCAACATTAGGGAGGATTAGAAAGCCAGCTGTAAGAGCTATTAAAGAGAAAGAGAGAGACAGAGAGAGAGAGAGAGTGCTGGGGTGGAAAACCCAAAGGAATATCCATAGCAAACTATCTATTAATCCTTTCCACAATGTATGAATAACTGAATATATTAAATATCTGAATATCTTAAATATCTAAATGAAAGCTAAAAATCAGAAATATTGTTTTATGAAACAGAACACAGAATACATTAAAAGACCAAAAAGCATTGCTTTAATTTGATTTAATATTAAACTCCATCACTTACACAATTTGATCTGAACATTATTAACAACAACAGCCACAATAATACCACCAGCAACAACAGGTGTCTGTCTAGGCTTTAAGGGGCAATTAACAATTCATCATGGATCAAAAATGCCGCATCTCACTGGCAAAACTAATTGTAGTAAATAAGACATTTTCAATCAGTTGAGAGAAGGCCACTGGGGGTGGGGAAAAGATTTGGAAAAAAATGTCATGACAAATTACCAGACAAGGCACAATAAGAATGAAAAATTAATGACATCTCAGTGGTCTGTTAGATGAAGAAATCGCTTATTTGACAATAGAAGTTGGTAGTCTTGTGTTTAAAAGTACTGCAGTTAATTATCAAATGCAGAGAAGCAGGATTTTAGCATAAATATTCAAAGTGAATTTCCAAATGTTTCTTCATTAGAAATTACTGAGGCAGGAAGAAATCAGCATCATAAAGCAAAGGGGCATGAAGTGTCTGACCTTCCAGTTGTCGCTAGACTGCAGTGCTCTTAGTTCTAGCCCATGTACATGATGGTGAGGGATCGTGGGAGTTGTAGTCCAACAGCATCTAGAGAACCACTCTTTTCCCTGTCCATTCATCAGTGTTAGATCTGAACTGCATAATGGATTCTGTGGCAATTAACTAAGGATGATTGACTCTGCTCCCCCAGTCTATGAGAATGACTTGTATGTAGACATGGGGACGAATATAAAAATGAATCAGGATATTCGTTAAATATCCCTTATTCATCAGATATTCGTTGCTTCATATTCTTGCGGTCCAGAGACCCCAACGAATATGAAGCAACAAATATAACCCTTTTATATTTGTCCCTTCATTCCCTATCTCCTTATGCCCCTGTGGATCAGCTGTTCCTTGGGGGCATAAGCAGAGAGGGGGTTTCTTTTCAGGTGGCTTGCTGAAGCCTTCCCAAAGGGAATCCCACCCTGGGGCTGGGGGATAGCTTGGTTCCCCTTTCCTCCTTTCCTATGCCTGCGGGGCATAAGAAGGGGAGGGAAGGGATCAAAAAGGGATCAAAGGGATCCCCCAGCCTCTGTGGGATAGCTTTGATCTCTGCTTTCCCTCTTCTTGCTATGCCCCACGGGGCTTAGCAAGAGGAGGGAAAAAGGGATCAAAGTGATCCCACAGCCGCTGCTGAGCAATCGCTTTGATCCCTGCTTTCCCTCCTCTTGCTATGTCCCACGGAGCATTGCAAGAGGAGGGAAAGAAAAGAAAAAAAGACCCGACGAATGATGAATTGATTCATTGTTCATCTGGTCACTGGGGGCAATTCGTGGTTCGCAACACGAACCAAGATGCTTCGTCCCCATCTCTACTTGTATATCCAGATTTCTGGTCACAGTCCTCTGTATTTGCAACTTCCAAGCACAATTCAGCAGGAGGTGGGCAACATGGAGCAATTCAGATATTGTTAGACTATATTTCTCATCAGCCTTTGCCAGTAGATCCAATATCAAAGAATCATGGCAGCTGGAGTTCGGCAGCATATGAAGGGGTGTATTTTGCCTATCCCTAGTTGAAACACACAAAGCCTGTGATCCCTGCCAGCTCCAGCCAGATCAATAGAAGCACCTTCCTCGATCTCCTTGAGCTTCCTGTTTCTATATGAAATACCTGTTTGGACTTTAGGATTTACATCATAAAGGGCTGCTGAGGAAATTTATAGGACAGGCTTGAGTTTGAGAGGCCTGCCACTGCTTTCACCAAGTACTTCCATTCTCACCTTCAAGATAAATATGGGGGAGGGGGACTTTGCTGAACAACAGAGCAGAGTTGTCCTGTATGTGAGGAGAAGAAAACCACTGTTTTCTCATTTGATGCACAAGAAAGAGACCACTTCCTTGTGCTATGGAATACATTGTTATTTGCTTGCATTCCAATTGCTTGTTAGCCCTAAAAGGTTTTGAGCATTATATACACCTTCTGAAAGGCAATAGTCCCTTTCTTGTGTTCTGAATAAGAGACTTGATCTATTGAGAGAGTGATGTTCACCACCACCACCCAGCAGTGACCCAGTTCTGACATGCTGTCTCCTCAGTTGCCCTTGTGGCTGAAGAGAATGGAAAAGTAGCAGTTTCAAACATATGCTGTCCCTCATAAAGCAAGTATCATCTGATGTGGGTTGTTCCAGGACTGAACTACAGGCTTTTGCAGAGCACAGAAATCCTTCTGAATAACTATTTGAATTTTGCAGTTCAGTTTTACATACAATGAAATCAAAGTTGACTTTTATCATGTCAGACTGAGCCTTAAACAAATGCAGAGGCTATTATACTGTGAGAAATGTCAAGTTTTTACCCTCTGAGGCTATGTAGGAATGAAATATTCCATACCAAAGATACAAGTTAGTAAAATGTGCTTTGAGGAGATTTATATAATGAAAAAGGATGTGTGTGTGTGCTTTCTTGGCACTTGTTTCCTCGTTCTCATGGTGCACTAGTGCTAAGATGCCTGAGATGTGCCATAGCACTACCCCCTACCCTCCAGTAGACAGCAGAACAAAAAGTCATACAAGGGTTGTGGCAGGAAAAAAAAAGAACCCTATACAAAGCAAGCTAACGTTCTCATTGTTTTGTTACAGGTCAAAACCTGTTTCCCAGTTTTCTCCGGCAAGGAATCGGGCATGACGCAACCAGCTGAACCAAAGTCCAATTTTATTGATTGACAGCAAAGTCAGCTGGGACTTCTCTTAAAAGCAGAGAAGACCCCAAAAATACAGTTTACAGATGTTTTATAATAATACAAAGAGCCATAAAGTTCTACAATTCTATTGATCAACTTTACCCGAAATCAGGATCCTGTCCCTTATTGGATAATGATGCTAAAAGTCACTAAGCTATTGGTCCCCTATAGACATGCAGAAGCGATACCCCAACTCCCTTTGACCTGTTTCAGGGATGCGCCTCACAGTCTGGAGGAAAGTGTATCCATCTTCCCTTATCTTTTGGTATGTTTATGTGGCCTTCCTGGGCCTTAATGTATGGCCTACAACCTCCGGCTCCCCTGCTGGTTTTATGTTTTGGCTATCATCTCCCTGTTCCTGCCAGCATTCCTAGAATGGGCCATCTGCTAGATCAAAAGTGAGTGGGCAGAAGATGACATTACAAAAGAAACTCTATACTAGCTGTGAATGTCTTCTCCTTGACTAAAATATGTGAGGCCTATAACAATGCTAAAACTGTGTTTGAGTATATCCAGGTATCACTTTGAAGAGTTTGGAAAATTCCAATAGGTATAGAACACAGTCCGGACCAGTTCTGTATCTGGATGAAATGTTAGGTGAAACCACACATTGCAGGCCCAGCCTGCATAATTAAAATATAAACAATATTGTAGGGGAACATTTGAGGTTTCATTTCCCCAGGAAATATTCTGAAGCAGTGATCTTCATCTGCTTATCCCAACCTTTCTTCCTAGGGTTGAATTCCTAATCTATCATCATCATTTTTTTTAAGTGAGATAGAAAGTCACATTTTAAGGTTCCCATAAAATATATATTATATGAGTGGATGGTGTCAAAGATGTTGGGTGGTTTAATAGCATGGAAAGAGCAGGTCAACCATACCATAAATAGGACAATGCACTTGTGACTTCTATTCTCACCTTCAAGATAAATGCAGTGAAGAAAGATCTGTTGTGCATATTTTAAAAAACCCTTGTTTGGTCATTTTTCCCTTTAAAAGAAAATCCAGTGCTGGATTGGTTTCTGCTATAAGATTATCCTTACATGTTCTGAACACATTGTGGAAATGAAGCTACGTATATTTCAAAGAGATGTATTGGAAACACTGCATATTTAAGTGTTGCATAATGTGTCTTGTCAGTGTGGTTTTTCTCCTGTGTTCATATGTGAGGAATTATCTTCTCAGTTTATAAAATCTAACATCCTACAGAAGGTAGCAGGGTCTGTCCTGAGACAATAATTATCAAGGTACCAGTGAATAGAGGTATTTGCTTCAGAAGGCCAGAGGCTCGGTAGACTACAATTATTGGTATAGTTTTTACCACTTTCTCCTAAAGAATGGCTGTCAAAATGTAGATTTCAAAGAGCTTATAAAAAGCAGTGAAAGATGTGAAGATTTCTTTCAACTGTAAAATGAAGACCAAATGTTACTTTGAACCTCCATTTCACTGTGCATCGAAAATGGATTTTCTGACAAAACAGAACATCAAACCCAGGGTTGACTTGGCAAAGGGTCTTCCCGCTGATTAGCAAGCTTACTCAGGCTACCATGAGGAGAATCACAGTTACAAAACAGGACCATTGCTTAACTACTCCCTTCAGTGAGGTCAAGGGTAGGTTAGTCATTTGAGGGTGACTGATAGGGATAAAAACTGGATAAAACTATTTACATAAGTGCGTGGGCTCTTTATTAATCTCCTGTTTGCCCTACAATATATCGTATATTGCCATCTGTAGCACTGTCCAGGATAGGGCTAACCTGACCATATAAGGAAAAGGAGCAGGATGGCCTCTCACATGCACATACTTGTCATCACTCTCTTCTGTGGGAAAGTGATTGTCTGACAGAGAGAACTTCCACTATGTGCAGAGCCTGTTCACCTGGCCCAGAATCCAGAGAAATCAAAGTTTCTGATCCTGTGGAGAGGCTCTAGAGAACAATGCTCTCTGTATGAACACAGGAAGGATGGAGGAGGGTTAGGGTTAGGGCAGTTGCCTCTTCCTCACCCCCACATTCTCTCTCTTTATGCCTACCCCAAATATGTGTATTACAAATAGCACATATCTATATATTTATTTCATTGTGTTGTTACATGCCAGCAAGTCAGAACCGTCTTATAGTGACTCTAATAGGACTTTCAATATAAGTGAAATATTTAAGGAGTGGTTTTACCAGTTCTACTCCCTCAGTGAATTTCCACTACACAACACTGGGTACCTGATTCCATTACCCAGCCCATTTACTCTATACAATCTTTAGGTAGGGTTGAAGGATGAATTGTGTGAAATGGTCTCTACCAGCAACAAAGCTTCCAATGGTAGCTAATTCCCTGTAGCTACATCTTCAAGAGCCATACATGAGAGGATTTTCTCCATATCACCATTAAAACAATTTTTTAACGGATGCATGAAGATCTCCCACACTACGTGATATATTGCAATGATAGGGAGCGATTTAAACCATGATCTTGGCCCATTTTTTTCTTGCTTACTCAAATTGCTCTAAACCATTTCATGTGTAGTTGCTCTAAATTAGAGCAACTGATCTAGGCTGCTTGCAATCCTATGCATACTTACCTGTGAGTAAGTCCCACTGAACTTAGTTAAATTTCTAAATATTTATTTATTTATTTATTTATTTATCACCCCAATAAATAAAACATATGCTAATAAACTAAAAACAATAACAAATTAAAAACATTTAACAAGATAAAACAAGGGGCACCAAAAGCAAATTCTCTATATGATATATATATAATTTTATATATAATTTTTATAACTTACTTGGATGTAAATCCCACTGAACTTATTAGTGTTTACTCTTTGTAAATCATCACAAGACTGCAGATTTACTGAGGAAAAAGTCCATTGTGGCCAGTGGAACTTTTGTCTGAATAAGCATGCTCAGGACTGACCGTTAAAGGGTTTGAGGGTGGAACAATTTCTTTTTCAGATGCCTTATATTTAGCTAACATTTTGTTATTGTTCTGATGAAGCCTATGAAAAACTACTGCTACTGAATTAGACTTGACCAGGCTTCCTGTAGACATCTAGCTTCTGGATGGATGCAAGAAGAGGAAAAAGAACCTTAAGACAACATACTTATAATAGGTACTTAGGTGCCACCTGCTGTTCAGGTCAAAGCTTTTCTAACGAGGGATAGGTAACAGGTTACATAAAGAATATATTCACTTGTCATCAAAGATTATATGTTGCACATAGGATAGTACTGCTGCTTACCCTTTGGGGAAAAAAATCCCCAACAATGTGCTAAACATTGCTGGCTTGTTGTTGTTTAGTCGTTAAGTAGTGTCCGACTCTTCGTGACCCCATGGACCAGAGCACGCCAGGCCCTCCTGTCTTCCACTGCCTCCCGGAGTTTGGTCAAATTCATGTTGGTCGCTTCGGTGACACTGTCCAACCATCTCGTCCTCTGTCGTCCCCTTCTCCTCTTGCCTTCACACTTTCCCAACATCAGGGTCTTTTCCAAGGAGTCTTCTCTTCTCATGAGATGGCCAAAGTACTGGAGCCTCAGTTTCAGGATCTGTCCTTCCAGTGAGCACTCAGGGTTGATTTCCTTCAAAATGGATAGGTTTGTTCTCTTTGCAGTCCAGGGGACTCTCAAGAGTCTCCTCCAGCACCACAATTCAAAAGTATCAATTCTTCAGCGGTCAGCCTTCTTTATGGTCCAGCTCTCACTTCCATACATCGCTACTGGAAATGTTAAGATGTTGTCTAGGTTTGTCATCGCTTTCCTCCCACGAAGCAGGCGTCTTTTAATTTCGTGGTTGCTGTCACCATCTGCAGTGATCATGGAGCCCAAGAAAGTAAAATCTGTCACTGCCTCCATATCTTCCCCTTCTATTTGCCAGGAGGTGATGGGACCAGTGGCCATGATCTTCGTTTTTTTGATGTTGAGCTTCAGACTATTTTTTGCGCTCTCCTCTTTCACCCTCATTAAGAGGTTCTTTAATTCCTCCTCACTTTCTGCCATCAGAGTGGTATCATCTGCGTATCTGAGGTTGTTGATATTTCTTCCTGCAATCTTAATTCCGCCTTGGGATTCATCCAGTCCAGCCTTTCGCATGATGTATTCTGCATATAAGTTAAATAAGCAGGGAGACAATATACAGCCTTGTCATACTCCTTTCCCAATTTTGAACCAATCAGTTGTTTCATATCCAGTTCTAACTGTTGCTTCCTGTCCCACATATAGATTTCTCAGGAGATAGATAAGGTGGTCAGGCACTCCCATTTCTTTAAGAACTTGCCATAGTTTGTTGTGATCCACACAGTCAAAGGCTTTTGCATAGTCAATGAAGCAGAAGTAGATGTTTTTCTGGAACTCTCTGGCTTTCTCCATAATCCAGCGCATGTTAGCAATTTGGTCTCTAGTTCCTCTGCCCCTTCGAAATCCAGCTTGTACTTCTGGGAGTTCTCGGTCCACATACTGCTGAAGCCTACCTTGTAGGATTTTGAGCATAACCTTGCTAGCATGTGAAATGAGTGCAATTGTACGATAGTTGGAGCATTCTTTGGCACTGCCCTTCTTTGGGATTGGGATGTAGACTGATTTTTTCCAATCCTCTGGCCACTGCTGACTTTTCCAAACTTGCTGGCATATTGAGTGTTGCACCTTAACAGTGTCATCTTTATGATTTTAAATAGTTCGACTGGAATGCCATCACCTCCACTGGCCTTGTTGTTAGCCATGCTTTCTAAGGCCCACTTGACTTCACTCTCCAGGATGTCTGGCTCAAGGTCAGCAACCACACTATCTGGGTTGTCCATGACATCCAGATCTTTCTGGTATAATTCCTCTGTGAAGTCTTGCCACCTCTTCTTGATGTCTTCTGCTTCTGTTAGGTCCCTACCATTTTTATCCTTTATCATGTCCATCTTTGCACAAAAGGTTCCTTTAATATCTCCAATTTTCTTGAACAGATCTCTGGTTTTTCCCTTTCTATTATTTTCCTCTATTTCTTTGCACTGTTCATTTAAGAAGGCCCTCTTGTCTCTCCTTGCTATTCTCTGGAAGTCGGCATTCCATTTTCTGTAACTTTCCCTATCTCCCTTGCATTTTGTTTCCCTTCTCTTCTCTGCTATTTGTAAGGCCTCGTTGGACAGCCACTTTGCTTTCTTGCATTTCCTTACCTTTAGGATGGTTTTTGTTGCTGCCTCCTGTACAATGTTATGAGCCTCCATCCATAGTTCTTCAGGCACTCTGTCCACCAAATCTAGTTCCTTAAATCTGTTCTTCACTTCCACTGTGTATTCATAAGGGATTTGGTTTAGATTATACCTGACTAGCCCAGTGGTTTTTCCTACTTTCTTCAGTTTAAGCTTGAGTTTTGCTATAAGAAGCTGATGATCAGAGCCACAATCAGCTCCAGGTCTTGTTTTTGCTGACTGTATAGAGCTTCTCCATCTTTGGCTGAAGAGAATATAATCAATCTGATTTCGGTATTGCCCATCTGGTGATGTCCATGTGTAGAGTCGCCGCTTGTGTTGTTGGAAAAGAGTGTTTGTGATGACCAGCTTGTTCTCTTGACAAAACTCTATTAGCCTTTGCCCTGCTTCGTTTTGAACTCCAAGGCCAAACTTACCTGTTGTTCCTTTTATCTCTTGACTCCATACTTTGGCATTCCAGTCCCCTATAATAACAAGAACATCTTTCTTTAGTGTCAGTTCTAGAAGGTGTTGTAAGTCTTCATAGAATTGGTCAATTTCAGCCTCATCAGCATTGGTGGTTGGTGCATAAACTTGCATTTTTGTTCACTGACACCCAGGATGTCAATGTTGATTCTTGCCATCTCCTGTTTGACCACATCCAGCTTACTAAGGTTCATAGAACTTACATTCCAGGTCCCTATGCAGTATTTTTCTTTCCAGCATCGGACTTTCCTTTCACTTCCAGCCGCATCCGCTGCTGAGCATCCTTTCGGCTTTGGCCCAACCACTTCATTAGCTCTGGAGCTACTTGTACTTGTCCTCTGCTCTTCCTCAGTAGCATGTTGGACGCCTTCCGACCTGAGGGGCTCATCTTCCAGCGTCATATCTTTTAGCCTTTTGTTTCTGTCCATGGAGTTTTCTTGGCAAAGATACTGGAGTGGCTTGCCAGTTCCTGCTCCAGGTGGATCGCGTTTAGTCAGAACTCTCCACTATGACCTGTCCGTCTTGGGTGTCCCTGCACAGCATAGCTCACAGCTTCTCTGAATTACTCAAGCCCCTTTGCCACGACAAGGCAGCAATCCATGAAGGGGCATTGCTGGCTACCAACTGCTTAATATATACCATCAGTATTTTCAGATTCCTCTAAATTTGTTTGAAAGATCTCGGTGAGAGAGGTAACATCCTTATTTTATGTTGTTTTCCCTTTTAAAACACATGATCTATCCTTTGTGCAGCTTCATCATCAACAGTGTCTTCGCTAAAGTCTGAGGTTCTCTCTGCAGAATATTTGTAGAATTTCTGCAGACTGATATGGAAGGCCTCAATTCCACTATGATGTCAGACAGTGAGCTATTACAAATGATGGTCTCTGGTGTGGATATCCACCCTCACGTGCATCCAACATGTGCGTCCAACCAATTTAGCAAGACTTGGTTGAACATCACAACATGGTCTGTTACTGATGGAATGAATATACATGATCAAGTTTGGAATGGGATCAGTAAAGTATTCCCCAAGCTAGGGAAGTAGCTTGGATCAATCTAAGATTCATTCTTTGCCAAATCAAATGCTTTTATACCCAAAGGTAGTCAGAAAGTTGGAAAGTTCTACTGCATGAATTTTCCTTCCTTAAACATTAGCACTGGATCCCCAGTGTGGTGTAACGGATAGAGTGATGGACTAGGACTCTGGAGAACAGGGTTCAAATCCCCGCTTGGCCATGCAATCTCACTGGGAGAGCAGAACTGGTAAAACCACTCCGTAAATATCTCATCTACCTTGAAAGGCCTATTAGGGCTGCTAATGTTCAGTTCCAACTTGACAGCACAGAACATATACACAAGAATTAGCATTAATGAGAAAACATGAGTGGGAAATGAACTTTATTATCTACATTAAAAAAAATCTTAAGAATTGTAATATCCTTCCTATGTTGACCTGTTTTGCCTTCCGCCATGTTCATGTTTTCTGAATATTTTTATTATGAATAGTGTGCCTGAGACTGAGGCCATGTAAAGCCCATACTGAAAATACTAAAGTCAAATGCAAATAGATGCGGAAAACAACAGTTTCTATTACTCTCGTTGCTGCTGCTGCTGCTGTTGCTGTTATTATATCACACTTTTTATATCTCAGCATTATTTGTGCATGGGGGCCAACCAAAGGATCAAACTTAAAAATTAAGAGAGAAGTCCTAAGAATTTGAAGGTGAGATGACATGTTTGTAAAACTACTGGTTTTGGTTTTTGTTTGTTTTTGTTTTTTAATTTCAGGAAGCAAATGAACGAGCCGCTGCTGAACCAAACTTCAGCAGCGCGGCTCGCCTTTGCCTTCTTCCTCGGAGGTTGCGAGACCTCTTCAATCTCGCGCAAGCAGCTAGGTGGGAGAGGGGGAACAATAGGTTATTTAAGGGCTGTTCCCCCCTCTCCTCTTCCTCTTCCTTCGCTGGCAGCACAAGGAGGTCGGAGCTCCACCACCCGCTCGCAATTGTAGCTGCATAGCTACCTTTCCAGGCTCGAGCAGCGTCACTATTTTGGAGGGGGAGTTGCATTGGCACACACACACACACCCGGTTTGCTTGCATTTACTCAGCTCTGGGATTAAGAGCTGTTTGGCAATATTAGTTTTCTTATCTGCTCCTAGAACACCTTCAATGTTACTTACTTTAGCGGGTGAGAGGGAACAGCATCAGCTGGAATTGGCGCTGCTGCTTGGGGCGCTCGCGCGCCTTTAAGCCCTTAACTCTTGAGGGGAGTTTTTTGCTCATGAATAGTTTGATTGCTTAAGTTAGTTTCTCTTAGAACACGTTCATTGATGCTTACTTTTGGGGGTGAGAGGGAACAGCGTCAGCTGAATTGACGCTGCCGCTCGGGGCCTTGCCGAGCGGGCACTCGTGCGCCTTCAAGCCCTTAACTCTTAAGGGGAGTTTTTGCTCACGGATACTTTGATTGCTTAAGTTAGTTGATTACCATTAATAATAATAATGTATTCATAAATCAAATGAGTAATTACATAAAGGAAAGGAAGTTTTAAATTGGTGTTATTAATACAGCTAAAAGCAGTGGGCTGTGGTTTGTGAGCGGCCCGGATCAGCTGGGAGGCACTCAGCGGCGCCTTCTAATTGATTAGTTTTATTTGCTTAGTTAATCGCTTATTTTTATGTATTTTATTTATAAGATTGATTTCCCTCTTCAATTGTTTAGCTAGTATTGGATTTATTTTAAATATCTTTCGTTAAAATCAAGAGTAGATTTAGCTTGGTTGGCACCACCCGCAGTTGGGGGGGTGTTCGTTGGCCTGAAGCATTTTAATTTATAAAATAAATAAATAAATAAATAAATAAATAAATAAATAAATAAATAAATAAATAAGAAGGGGAGGGAATTGCTGATTGATTAATCAATTAGAATTTATTGTGATAGTGCTCTGCTCCCCCCTCCCTCTCTCCCCTCTCCTTTGGAGAGAAAGAGTTTAGAGCATTTGGCGGTGCCCAGATTTGAATCGTATCACTTGCTTGGTGGTTGGGATAGGCGCGCTTTGGTTTTGAGGCATCAGTTTTAAAATAACATCAATTGTATTCCTCAGCATACTTAATTCATTGGTTCCTACTGTCTAATTAGAGATAAATATTATATAGCAATTTGAAGTAATTAATTTGAATTAATTTGATAATTACAATTCCTTCTTAACAGGATTGTTGATCTAATTTTAGAATAATTGTAATGAAATAAATAGATAATTAAGTAATTGCTGAATTAATTAAAATTGATTAGACAAGTTGATTAATTACTAATAATCATTTAATAAATACATTTTTAGCTCCAAATAAATACACAGGTAATTCATTTCCATTAGCAATATTTACATAGTATAATTAAATAGAATAACTAATAATAATAATCTGAAGTAAATCAGTTCCTAACTACAAGAGAAATATATGGGTTAGTTAATTATATTAGCATATTTGCATAGCATTATAGCTACAGCAAAGGAAGGTGTTACATTACTGTTCAGTGGGTCACATCTGGGTGTCACCAGCTGTGCCCCTCACGGTGGTAAAAGGAAATGCAGGATTCCTGCCTGAGTGGGGGCTGAAGCTATTGAGGCCTGATGAGAGTGGCGGAGAGGACATCCAGATGTGAGGCAGATGGGGCAGCAGTAACACCTCTGCAGCAGTGCACCAAGGAAGGGAAATCGACCCCGATCACGGCAGCAATCGGTACAGCGGCGGGTAGCAGGCAGGGGACGATGGTTGAGGTTGGTCCGGACTCCATGTACGGCAGGGAGGAGCCAGTTGCGACGATGCCTCTGTCTGGTGAGTCAACTGCTGCACCAGACACTTCTCCACTGTCACCTGCTTGGTCTTGGCCAGGCAGTGGACAATTTAATTCCCCATTTTATTCAACATATAATACTCAGAGTTAGGGCTCCAAATACTCCATGGCCTAGTATGAGTGCGCAGTTTGGCAGCTGGACTACTCCAGACCCATTAGTGACATCTCCAGCCCCAATAAATACGACGGCTAGTGTAGGGGTTTGGCCATACCCATCAGTCCCGGACACGGGTTATAACACCGTGCCATTGCAAACCTTGCCATTTGTGGATCACGCTATGCCCCTGGGTGATCACCTCACCTCAGCGTCTAAAGAACAGATTTGAAAAGGTGAATAGGTAGATTTATTTGAATTGCTGAACAGAAATGTGGAAAAGAAGGATTTGGATAAGGAGAACGAAAAGGACAAAGAGAAATGCAGGAGGCGGAGACCAGACAGGACATGGGTAAATTGGCTGCCCGGGTTCTTAATATACGCTGGGGTTGTGGTAAATGCTCAGACTTGGTGGGCTCAACCCTTATTCCAATACTTAGACCTGATCTATAGGGCATATGTGGACTTCGCAGGACAAGCATGGCTTGTCTATGACGGATCGTTCCGCATGAGGAGGACGATTAACCCAAATTTACATTGGGACAAGCCCCTGCCGGGCCTCTGGCCACAGTCTATGACCCCAGCCAGGCCCTATCTAGGTGACAGGACCGATAGTGGACACTTTACTAGAAAGGCTGCCCTGAATCTGAATCCCCGGGTAGGAGCAGGGCAAGTTATTTACTAGAGGGTTTTTAGGAAAGGCTTTAGGATACTGGCGGTAGGGGAGCGCAAGGCATTCTTTGCCCAAAACCTTAAATCTGTATGCGGCATGGAGGTTGCAGTCGAGAAAAGATGGCCAAAGAAGTACAGGAAGGAGAGTGTTGGAACCAATTGCAACAGCTCCATTGGAGACATTATGGGTCTCACCATTGGAAGTAGTAACAAAGAAGGCACAAGGTGAGTTTAGATCAATACATCATCTGTCCTTACCCGAGGGGGAGTCGGTTATCGATGCCATCCCTCAGGAAATTCTTGAGTGGAAACTTAGGTGTAGAGTGGGATGTAACTACGGCCCTTTATTGCGATGCTTATCTTTTTTGTGATGAAAGGAATATGGGAAGGTGTAAATTCATACTAGATACCTTTTGTTCAATGGCAGAAGAGTTAGGTTTACCTCTGGTTGAGGAAAAACGGAGGGACCACCCAGTCCCTGACGCTCTTGGGCATTGAAGCGGACACGGTACAGCAAACATCTAGGCTGCCAGACGTCATGTTGGCTGACCTTATGATGTTGCATACGAAAAAAGTGTCCCTGAGGGAGCTTCAGGAGATGGCAGAACATTTAAATTTTGCTTGTAGAGTCATGGCGCTGGGTCGCGCCTTTCTGCGTGGCTTTGCAAGGCAATGAAATGGCTCCATCGCCCATTTCACAGGACTAGAGTTACGTATGGTATGAGAGAGGATTTGAAGGTTTGGGGTTAGTTCCTAACTGAGGGCAATGGAATTTCCTTTTGGAGAGGAGACAAGATGCTTAAGGCTGAATTTCAGGTCCAGTCAGACGCTGCAGGCTCCTTAGGGTCCGGAATTTACTTTAGTGGCAGATGGTGCGCAGGAAAATGGCCGGAGGAGTGGCACCATGCGGGAATCACCAGAGATTTGACATTCTTGGAGTTTTTTCCCAATAGATGGTGCCTTGTGGCATTGGGCAGAGGAATGGGCAAACTCTGTCGTACATTTTGGTGCGACAGTCTGGCGGTGGTCTATATAATTAATAACCTCACATGCATTCAGACTGGGTCATGACACTGGTGCAGGCTAGACACGTACCAGGTGTAGATAATAGCTTAGTCGATGCATTATCACGCCAACAGACCGAGCGGTTCAGGGAGTTAGATCCAGGAACCAACGAGTTCCTGGAGACTCTTCCCCCGGGGACTTGGCAATTTGGTGTGATGATGTGAAAGGACCATATGACTGGCCCCGGCACCGAGGACATGATAAGTGTACTCGGCAGTGAGTATAGAGTTTCAGGACCTTAGGAACTTAGTTGATTTAGAACCTACGTGGCCAGGACCTATACAGGGTAGGTTATTGGTGCAGGCTTTCTACACTACAGTTCATGGTATCAGAATTATTCTTCAGACTACCGCTTTCAGAAAATGATGGAAGGTCGGTCTAAGGAAAGAGGCAGATTTAAAGTTTCGAGAGTACCTATATCACCAGGACTAGTAGAAAGCATTTGTAAGCAGTGGTACGTTATATGTAGAGATGATTATGAAGTTGTTTTATTCAGGGTGGCATCCTTAATATCTTTTTGGCGCCCTCAGGATTAGTGAAGGGGTAGCCACTGGAAAGGGAGACAGAACCGGAGTGGCTCTACAATGGCAGGATGTTTGGGTAGTTATCAGGACGGTGCAGATTCACATCCACTGATCCAAGGGCAATTAGCGAGGCACCTCCTGACGTCCAGGTAGGGGCCTGGTTTGTTTTATCTTGCAGATGCCATAACGATGATGAGAAGGTAGCACATCATGATCATTGGCCGCAGCTATGTTTTTTGGGCAGCTCAGTATGCTGCCACGTCCCCATGGGGGAGCAGTCTCGGACTTGGAGCTAGAGCCCTTATTGGATGGAAAGGACGCAGTGGGATGCTGTGAGGCCAACTTTGCCGTGCGGCTGCCTTTGGTCAACATCCCCCAGATGTGTTGGTAATACACTTGGGCGGTAACAACCTGACCAGGATCTGCGGAAAGGCCTGATCCTTGATGCGATTCGTGACATCACATGGTTGAGGGTTACGTACCCTGCTATGGACATTGTATGGTCAATGATCATCCCTCGGCCGGCATGGAGGGATGTGAGGCAATTTTTGGCCCACTAACACTGCACGAAAGAGTGTTAGCAGGGTGGTCTGCAGAGCTGTCTGCAGCGGCCTGGATCTGTGATTGGTCACCAGAGGATCCACAGATAGCCCTGAGTTTTCTGATCGGTGATGGCACCGTACCCTGCTATGAGCGTTGTATGGCCGATGATCATCCCTCGGCTGGCACGAAGGGATGTGAGGCATTTTTGGCCCACTAACACTGCATGAAGGAGTGTTAGCAGGGCAGTCTACAGAGCTGTCTGCAGCGGCCTGAATCGGTGATTGGTCACCAGAGGATCCATGGATAGGCCTGAGTTTTTTCAGTCCGATGGCGTACATCCGTCCGAACGAGGTTTGGATGTCTTCTTGGAAGACATCAAGGGGGGGCCTGCTTTTGGAGCTTGGTGAGCTCGATGGTGGGCATGGGACTTAGCATGGCTAGTCCCAGTGCTGTGGAGGGTAGTGGGGACTTTTGGTGAGTCCCATAGCAATCTCAGGTAATGTATAGGTCACCTGAACTCCCAGCACTGCGGATCGTGCGATTACAGTGCTTGGGAGGGAAAGATGTGCTGGGGCCACACCCGGACCAACAGTCAACAAGGAGAGGGTGGCTTGAGGTCCGGGGGTGGTCAAATTTGGCCAGCCGGGTTTCTCGCTGTCTTCATGGCTGCGAAAATTTGGGCCAGGGACTCGCCCATTTGTTTGTTTAATGGGTCCGTTCAGACCTCTGTGTTTAAACCTGATTCCGCACTGGGGCAGGACCCCCCTTTGCCAAAGGATTGGCAACACTGATTATTTCAATAAAGTGTGGCCCGTGTTTAATCCACAATTCTGGTCTTGCGTCATTATTCCGGGGTAAGGGGGGCAATGAACAGTTATTGGCAATTGTTTTAAATTGGTAACCAAACATTTTGGAATGACTTCAGTTGCTGAAACTCGTTTGGTCTGGAAGATGACTTGATCTTGCTTCCATATTTTTAAAACTTCTTCCCTTAATGGTTGATACTTTATCTTTGTATTTTCTGGGTTTTGTGGGGTTGCTTATTGATGGAACTCTGAGTCCTATAAGGTATGCTTTTCTATGTTAGTCATCCAGAAATATAATATCCAGCTTATTAAAATCAACCGATTTATCCGTGACGGCTTGTGTTTCTCAGTATAATATTGTTCTGTTTTATAAAACTGGAGGTGGCTTGAATTTATAATATGAAAGAAATATCTGAGTAATCCATAAAATTTAACCAACTGCTGAAAAATTATCTCTGCAATTTGGTTATGCCTGCACATATAATCTATTGATGGATGCTAGTTTAGGGCACCTGGCTATGACATGATGAAATGTTTCTTTGCATTCATGATCAGCCCTACATAAATAACTTACACCTTGCTTCAAAGTTATTTTCTGAACATATCTAGTGCAATTAACAGTGTTGTACTGTACATATGAACCCCTCAGTTTCAGTCTGAAGATTACCTAATTTAATTCACAGGTTCTATTCTTGCTTGTTAGCATTATCATACAGGAGGCCTTTATCTTTTTCTACTCCCAGCTGATGAAACGGAAACATGCTCCAAAGCAAGTAGTTTTGGAGTTTGACTATTTGTCCTATACAGCAGAGGTCGTCAACCCCCGGTCCGTGGCCCTGGTGCTGGTCCGTGGCCTGAGCCGGACTGGGCTGTGGAGACAGACTTCCCGGGGGGCCCGCATGCACTTCCCTCCCCACAGCTGCTTTGTGCACACACGCGTGTGCCAGCGCCGGTGTGAGCACTCCCCCACCCCTTCACTCATGTGCCCGAGCGCCCGCACGAAGGGGCGGGCATGCAGGCACTCCTGCGCCTGTGCGAAGAGGTGGGGGAGTGCTCATGCCAGTGCTGGTAGGCGCGCACACGCTCCCCCACTGCTTCACGCATGCGCCCGAGAGAGAGCGCACCCCTGCACAAGCGCAGGGGGGTGCCCTGCCTTCCTCAGAGGCTCAGCCAGTCCACGGTCCCAAAAAGGTTGGGGACCGCTGCTATACAGAGAGTCTCAAGTTTGACAATTCCTTTATTGGGGAAATTATATATAATCCAGAAAGGCTAATTTGGTGGGAAATGGAATCATCAGAATTACAGGCAGATATAGAAAAATATTTATTCGGTATAGTTAAGAAAGATAAAATAAGTGAAATTAATAACCCATTTTTAAAGACATTGTTAAATATATGGTATAAGTGTAAAAAGAATTTATGTTCATCATACTCCCCACTTGGATTAGTGACAGAAATAGAAAATTTTCCTACCAATATGAAAGTGTATGTGGATCTATTTAAAGAAAAGAAAGTGATTAGATTGAAAGATTGGTTGTATAAAATGAGATCGACAGATCAAATGAAACAAACTCTTCAGAATAGGAGCATTTCATGGTTGAATTATATACAATTAGAAAGATGGACTAATGAATGGGTAAATAAATATAATAAAGGTAGAGAATATACAAAGTATGAACAATTTTTATTGTCATATGAGGACATTCGGATGACTGACTCAGTGAAAGGTACTGTGAGTAAAATTTACTTACTTCTTAATTTAGAGGAAGAGGAAAGTGAGAAAGAAGGATTGAAAATAGTGTGGGAGCAAGGTATTGGAAAAAGAATAAATGAAGAAGAATGGAGGATGATATGGAAAATGAGGGTGTTAAGATTTATGTCAGTAAGAATAAGGGGAAAAAATTTTAAACTTAGTTTAAGATGGTATTTAACACCGTCAAAATTAAATAAAATTAATGTCAATCATCCGAATGTCTGTTGGAAATGTGGGAAGGAAATTGGTACATACTTTCATATGTGGTGGGAATGTGAAAAAGTGCAAAGATTTTGGAAACAAATTTTTAAAGATTAAGCTACATATGTGAAAAAGATATAGAATTTAATGCTGAGATTGCTTTGTTATCAATATATGAGAATGTGGAATATGACAAAATGACTAAAGAATTGATAACCAATTTATTAACAGCAGCTAGATTGATTATAGCTAGGCAATGGAAATCAAAAGTCGAATTGCAAATTGAAGAATGGTATAAAGAAATATGGAATATAGCAATAAATGATAAATTAACTTGTAACTTAAAGGTTAAGAAAGGAGAGTTGAAAAAAAATAACTTTTATGAAATATGGGGTAGATTTTTGGAATATGTGTTAATAAGAGGAAAAGGGAAAGCTCCAAATCAAGAATCAATGCAGTTTTGGAGAAGAGGACAATAGAAGAAGAGGAAGAAGAAGAACAATAAGGAAGAGGAAGATTATGGCAAGAGGTCCCGCATATGGTGGTGGGGAACACAGTTAAATTGTATTTTAGTTCGTATGTTATATGTTTTTGTTTATGTTATAGTTATATAATAATAATAATAATAATAATAAAATTAAAAAAAAGTTTGACAATTCCACATCTGCTCATACTCTGTGGAAGATAAAGGTGTTCTGCATATGCCTTTGGTTGGTAGCACCAGTGTTTCGATGGGAGGGCTCCCATTCTCCAATCAGAATGCTTTAATACGTACAGGGCTACCTTGCTCCTGATGCCAATTCCCCACTATTGGACTGATTGTTTGGGATACAGTTTTGCCAGGCTTGTTTTAATCTCTCTTTTCAGTGACAGACGATTGGACAAGGGAGAGCAGTTCAGTGCCATTGATGTAGGCAGGGAAGTGACCCTTCTGTGTCCTCCTGGATTGCTTATCATTTTCCCCAATACACACACCATTTCATTTTTGAAACCATACATTTTGCTTTCATCCTCAATTTCTAACTCCCAGAGATCTTCCAGTTACACTATTCAAATTATTAGATAGGGAAGTGTTGATGTCTATGTTGATTTCTTACTTTGAGGCCATTTGCCTCCAAAAGTTATACCACTTGCATTACACTGGTGTAACTAGACAACTAGATAACAAGGAGTTTGGCCAATCTGGCCATTGCAAGTTGTTGGCATAGTATTTAAAAGAAAATTATAGCATTTTCTACATATATATGTATAATTAGTACTTGATAATTTATAAAATTGAAGGATTCTGTGAAAAAAAATATAGTGGTTTCTTGTCAGGTACTGATGTAAAAAGGGTATCTGCCAGAACTAAAGTTAAACCCCCCCCCCAAAAAAAACCCACCTCAGCTTTCCCATTGAAAACTAGTTTTCAGTATGGTCTGATGCTGAACTGGCATTTTTTTCCCATTAAATACAGAAAAATATCAGTTGCCAGATATCAAATACTGAAATTAAATATTAGGTATCAAATAGTCTTGAAGATAATCTGATTACTAGAGAATGTTTAACAGAAAAATTTATGATAGAAAATTCTTGGGAACACATTCATTTCTGCTCTATTAAGACCAATACTCTGTTTTGCCAATTTGCCTAGATATAATGCTGAGGAATACTGAGATCAATGTTAATTGTTTATAAGTCTCCACCACACCCCTCTATGAACTCATATTCCAATTATTAATTACACTCAAGTTCCTTTTTGGAAAAAAAAATCCATTGTCTGCTCTTTGCCTCAAATCACAGAGCAAATGCAGTGGAGACATTTCAAACACATAGTGTATTTGCGATATCAAATGGTATTTATAGAAAGATATTTTTACATGGTCTCTATTAATAGTCACTAAGAAAACAAAAAGAGAATAAACAATACTGATGCCTCAGCCTTGCTGAAAGGACCCATTCTTCCCTTGCCGAGAAGCTCTGCTTGCTCAAGGCACAATGCTATGCCTATTGTTTGCTTGTGCATTTTATATCTGCAGAATAATGTTCTTTTTATGTCCTTTAGCCAAGGGCGGAGATGCTAGCTTTCTTTGGCTGACTGTCAAACAATCTCAGCGTACTGAGTGATGCTTAACTGGTCCTTAGCACAAATCATTGGAAAGACGGTGCACAAATTCAAGAACAATGTAAAGCTTCATCTTGAGCTGAACATCAAGGCACCACCTTTTCATTACATAGTATGTAGAGATTGGAAATAAATAACTAGAGAGAAAATTTAAATATGGATAGTAATATGCAGGGGAGAAGGAGAGCCATGGAATGGGACGCAGTGTATTTCACGTTGTGACTGTGAGGTCTTCGAACTGCAAAGTCTTTGCTAGTGTTGCACTGTTACACTTCACTACTTTCAAGCACGCACAAAACCCATAGTGCAGCAATTAACATTGCAGTGGTGGCTGGTGACTCCAGTTTCATGGGGGCAGTGAAACCATTTCAGGTGTTTACCTTGACTTTAATAGAGTTGTTCATATTCAATATGCCAGACCTATTTGGAGGTTAGGATTCAGCATCCCGGGTAAGTCCTGTAAAGTTCAGACTGGAACCCAGAGTGAATTCATTGGCTCCCACCCAGAATAAGAGACATCAGCAATCCCTGTGCATTAATGACTGGGAATTTTGATCACTTGATTTTTTTTATATCCACTTAGCAGAAATCTGTAATGACTCTCATGTTCCTCCCTTCCTTCTTATGAAGATTTTTTTGCCCCCAAGGGAAAAAAATGAACCAAACAAAATTCTTAGTCATTGCACAGGCCAAATTAAATACATACAACAGTTCCTGGTATACAGAGGACAATGTTGTATCTCACCGTCATCGAACTGTAGAGCTGGAAGGGACCCTATGGATCATTTACTCTAGGTCCTGTCAATAAGACACAGTGGGGACTCAAACTCTCGACCATACCTAAACCACTGTGCTATCCAGCAGTTCTGCCTGACCTGGAGCAGTTACAGTTCAAGAGACTGTTGGGGAAAAAAATGATGCTCCCAATTCAGTGTGCCACTCACCCACCTTCCCTACTCAATATGTGCCACCATCAAAATGGCAACTACTTCCAAACCCCTGCACTATGTTTGGAGTTGCCATTTAACTCTTGAATGAGGTCTCTTTCACCTATACCATGCACAGCACCAAATTAGGCAAACAGCCTTTGTTACTATGGTGACAATGTAGCTAAAATCCTGTTGGTGGAGCTCCACTGTGCAACGGGATTGACATCATCAGTTGCAGCCATGCCACAGCCATTCTAGGGTGATAAAATGCTTCCTAGAGCCCCCCTTCTGGTTTGGGGATCCTTAAGAACCCCATTTTCCTGAGGCAGCCTTGAAGAGTCACAGAAGACGGGGAATAGCAACATCAAATAATTACTGCCACCATCCTTGTTATGCAACATAAAGTTGTGCATCGGGATTTTCACCAGTATAAACTCGTGTCCCAGCTCTGACCAGTAGTAGGCATGGGCAAAGTCTTGTGATACTTTCAAAACCAAGAAACAGGATTTTTCAACAACAAAATCAAAAGATGCACAAAAGAATAAGAAGGTTCAATATCACAAGTGCTGCAAGCGTCAAGTTCTTGTCATATAGCCAAAAGCCCTTTCTTTCTTTCTTTTTCTTTCTTTCTTTCTTTCTTTCTTTCTTTCTTTTTCTTTCAGACACATTCAATTTCTTATGTATAAATGGATGCTTTTTTTTACACAGATTCCAGTAAGAACACATTATCTTTCCACAGCTTCTTTTCTGAAACAGTCCTCCTCAGCTCTAACTGCACAGCTCTCTTACTCTTTCTCTTACTGCTTCAGATTTGAACTCTTACTATTTCACAGTTCTTACTTTCTAATCTTCCTCATCTTTATCCTCTCTCTCTCTCTCTCTCTCTCTCTGACACACACACACACACACACAGAGAGAGCGAACTGCCACTCTTCAGACAGGAATCATACCAACTAATCATGCACAGTTCCATTCATCAGCATAATCTCGCACCTTTTAGCTGTTTTAACTCTCCCTCCTGACACACATCCAATTTATAACTGGCAATTAAAACCCCAGTCACTTAATATGCATATCTATACACACCTATATACAGGTGCACAATGCACATGGATTTATACACTGAGATTCAAAGGCAGGATTTTAAGGAACAAGTACTCAAAATACTTTGCTTGGATAGGCAAATCCACATTTAGATTTTTGGAAATTTCAGAAAGTTCTCATCAAAAACACCATCAGCTCACCAAAATTCTTACAAGAGTATACAGTAGCACCTCGGTTTACAAATGCCTCGGTTAACATAATTTTTGGTTTACAAATGGAAATCCATTGAAAATAATGCCTCAGTTTACTTTTTGTTTGTTTGTTTGTTTCGGTTTACAAAGAAAGTTTCCCCAGGATGCATTGTGCCTGGAGGTTTATAGCGCTGCCCCCTTTCCTATGGCAATCCGCGTTTCGGTTTACAAATTATTCCCTTTACATAATGTCCCATAGAATGCATTAATTTCGTAAACCAAGGTACTACTGTATAGTAGATTTCCAAGTAAGAACAGTTTGAAAAACTTTTCATTTGCTTTATTTCTTCAGTTGTTTTCAGTGGCGTGCTGTTTTTCTACACAGATGATTTACTCACTGTCACACTGCCTTATGGTTTTTAAGTAATAAACAATCCACATAAACAGCATCCTAAGCTTCATTCCAGAAGATGATTGAATTGGGGAAACTGATAGTCATTTTAATGGCACTATTGCAGAAAGGTTATTGCAACTGATGATGATACTACAGAAAAGTTACAATCCTGTGAGTTGAAGGCTAGTGAAAAAATATAGAATGCTTCTGTGGTAAAAGCACTTCTTGGGTGAATGCTTGAAAGATGCAATGAAAGGTAAGTAGATTTCAATTATCTAGGTTATAGTGTCCCCCTGTTGTGGGTCAAGCCTGTTGAATTGTGAGTTAAACCTTGAAGTCTGCATGCATTGCAAGGTAACTGAAAATGTCTTTTCAGCTAACCAAATGCTGCTAAATTTTGACAAACCTGTCATCAACAGTTATTAAAAATGATAGTACTGTGGGTGAGTGTGAAAGCACACCCACATAAAGGCAGCACAAATTGTCCTTTGTAAGTTAATGACTATTCTCCAATCATTTGTCCTTAGTCCTAAAAGGTGTAAATAATAAATCCATTTTCAAAGCCATTGCTGCTCTCTGTTTCTGTATAGAAAGTAACCCTACTAAGGTTGTCATGAACTTTCCATACAACTTTCAGCTCAATAGGCTGACACTTGGGGAAATATGATTCCCCACCCCCAACGGCTGTGTGTAAATCTTGTGAATCAACAACTATATGACAAGGATTGCAGACATTGTGATGTGTAGGTAGGTGTAAAAGCTGGCTTTCTAAAATCTGGCGTAATGAATTTGTCTGCCTCTTAATTGTTGAGAATGGGGCTATCATTATGGTTTTGCTTAATGAAGTGTCACCAGATGGGTGAATAGGGACTTAACAAAAGCTTTATATGTTCCTTAATAGCCCCAGCTTTCAGATCATGACACTCATTAGACTTTGAGAGGAGAACAGAGAGATGCTGCTGGCAATCTTATATTTGGACATAGGCAGTGCAAAGTAGAGTTAAATGGACAGCTGGGAGTTTTATTTGCTGAGATTAACTTAAAACTGGAATACAGCCTTGGGGGCTCAAACAGCCACTCTCTTGGAATGCGATTTAGGGTCACCAGATTTACCACCTGATGTAGAAATGCCTGCTTGCTCCCATCATGTTCTAGGTGTACATAAAGCAATCTTTATGGAGACTCCTGTGCTCTCTCATCCAAAGGAAATGAAGCCCCCTCACTTCCCCATCCCATCTGCCCCACTCCATGGTTCTTGGGTTTTGCTCAGAAAGATTTGAGCAGAGCACTTAACTATATAACATTATCTCTACATCTATCCCTTGAAAAGCAAGACAATTCCAAACCATATATTTTACAAGGAAAAATAACAGTGGGCTATTGTCAAGCTAGTAAATTCTCTGAAATAGAACATCAAAATTATGTGTCTTTCTACTGTTTTTACACATGCACTTTTCTTCTTATAAATACCAGAACGCTGCATTGTTGGCCTGGATTGCCTGATTTCCTCACTTAACTCAGGAGATATCCTTCATCTAATATGTGATTTCCCTCAAGAAATGCTAAGTCTTCTGTTTTCATCAGTCCAGCCAGCGTACCTAATGATCAGGGTCACTAGGCACTGGAGCCCAGCAGCATCTGAACAGCTAAACATCACCCATCTCTGCTCTGTCTTGTAAACTGTTCATGGTAAATATTCAGTGCAGCCAAAATATTTACTCTTTCATTGAAGTCACTGAGAATTGGAAGAATTCAGACCTAGATCTACTGGATCACCATACTCAGATTAGAATGTTATCCCCTCACCTGTGATTCTTTTTTTTTAAATGTTTTCCCAATGGTCACCCTCCCTACTGTCCGCTGTATATGCCATAGATTGCTTGGGGGAACAATTTGCCTGTGTTTTACTGACTTTATGCTTTTTGCTTTTGCTAAATCAGCCACTAAACAGTACATGTGTCTTGTTCACACACTACAACAGGCTTCACTAAGGAAAACTTGAAGACCTGCACTGGCTTTAGAGAGAAGTGCCTAAATGTGGGCGATACTGGTGTGTTTCTGGATCAGCTAAAGGTTGGTTCAAGAAACCCCTTGTCAGCTCATATGTCACTGAATATCACTAGTTTCTGCTGATATTTGGACAATCAGAAGCACGGAAATTATAAACCACAGCAGTAAAAGCCATTTGCCACCAGTGCCTGTAGCAAAAGAAAAATGCATCAAAGGAGAAGCCAATTGACAGCTGAAGCTCCAAATAGAAGCCAAAACCTCCCATGGAAATTCCAGCTGCTGAGCTGTGGAGAGGGCTCAGATACTCACTGGATTCTATATATTCCTGTCCAGTCAACTGATCAACAATTTGCATCCAAGCAAGGTGGGGAAAGGTGCTACATCTCTTCCTAGACTGGTTGCATTCTAGAATTCTTTATCTTTTCATTTAGGTAGCTACACTGCATCTTCATTACACTTAGGACTAAGTGTATCTATGAATGTGGGATGCACAACTGACTCTTTTTGAAGGCTTTGATTGGCTAGGTCAAATTAATGATAGGGCCTATATATTACCACAACCACCCAATTTTCTAGTTTATTTTATTTTTTAAAATATCTGTTTCTGAATGATGCATGATGAATTCATGGAAGGGTTGCAGACTGGCTAGGAGTAGAAGGCATGGCCCCAAGAGGAATGGGGGAGGAAGCTGCTAGGAATCTGGGCTACACACTGAAGGGCCACCACATCCCACATTCATTGATAACACTTGATCCTAGGTCATAATAACCCTTTGTTTTCCCTATTCACAGCCCTTCCTGATCCAGAAACATACAAGTACATGCAAATGAATACACAAGAAACCTGAGAAGCACATTGGTTCAGGTCCCTTCCAAACCAGCTTGGGGTGAATTGGTCCTGACTGTACACCTAATATTTGGTTACAAATCAGACTGGACACCATAAAGGTGATCCTGTGAAGAATAAGCAGCATATTTGGGTTTCCAATTGCACAGTCTCTGATAGGTTGCAGGAAACTGAGTTCCCTGACTAATCTTTTTTGCCTACACTAAAACATAATTTATAATTCACTTGTGTTATAGAATTAAAGATGAACTGAATTGCAGAGTTGAAAGAAACTTCAAGGCTCAGCTAGCCTACCCTTTTGCCAATGAATTTACTTCTTCAGACACAGTGAGTGTTTTTATCTGCATGTGTTGTTGTTACTGTTGTAGATTATCTACATATATAAATAGATGGGTGGCAGGGAAAATTACCTTGCACATATGTAGCTATTTTTCTAGTTTTTCAATGCCATTAGGTAAAGGTTCCCCTTGACATTTAGTCCAGTTGTGTCCAACTCTAGGGCGCGGTGCTCATCCCCATCTCCAAGCCGTAGAGCCAGCGTTTGTCCGTAGACAGTTTCCGTGGTCACGTGGCCAGCGCAACTAGACACGGAACGCCGTTACCTTCCCACCATGGTGGTACCTATTTATCTACTCGCATTTGCATGCTTTCGAACTGCTAGGTTGGCAGGAGCTGGGACAAGTGACGGGAGCTCACTCCGTCGCGTGGATTCGATCTTATGACTGCTGGTCTTCTGACCTTGCAGCACAGAGGCTTCTGCGGTTTAACCCGCAGCGCCACCACGTCCCACTTTTAATGCCATAGATGGATTTTAATACAATGGGCTTGTGATTAACTAGCTCTACTCAGTGCTTCTGATGAGGTCAAAAATAGAGTGTTATGTATTAAATGCAGTCTTTTAGCCTTTTCTAAATAATTCTGTCCTTGGGAATATTTAGCTTCACACCTTCAGTGAAAACTGTAGCTCTGTATTCAGCCATGTGCTAGAGACTGAATGTGGTACAAACAGAAAGAAAGAAAGAAAGAAAGAAAGAAAGAAAGAAAGAAAGAAAGAAAGAAAGAAAGAAAGAAAGAAAGAAAGAAATCTGAACAAATTCATCCCCTCCTTTAAATATTTTGGGCTCCATGTTGGATCCCTTCAGAGAGTCCTTTGCTCAGTTAAAACTATCATCTCTGCAAATGTTTATTGAGGTGTAGGTTGGTTTGGGGCTAACATGGGAAATTCACACCCAGACTACTCCACAAATTGCATTCACTTGAAGGTCTCTGGTCAGGTCTGCAGGCCCCTTAAACATGTTTCCAGTACACACACTAGCAGCAGCCAGAACAAAGTAAGCACGTACTGTTAGTATTTTTAAAATTGTGCTGTATGTACCTTGTATAATGTTTATTCTGTGATTTTAAGGGGGGCACGGAATCTTTCATTTTTCTCTTTCTTTCTTTCTTTCTTTCTTTCTTTCTTGGGCAGCAATATCTAAAGATTTTTTACATATTTAGTAGGCTCGCCTCTACAGAGGTGTCTTTGTTCCTTGGGCTGCTGCAAAGCCAGAAAGTGGGTGTCCTGCTTTTTCTCTCTCCTACTGTCCTCACCCTCTTTTGAAGGGACCACTGAGCTGTGGCATGTCAGGAATTAGTTGTGCCAGTAAGTATATGACATCGCCTCAGTAAGTCCTGTAATGATGTCTGTGGTGCGTGAAGCGAAAGTTCGAAAAGGCCTGCAAGAAAAGGTCACAAGGTTGGATGCTTGGACATAAATTATTAACTGTCAGAAGAAGGTTTTCATTTTATGTTAAAGGAAAGATTACTTACTGACCCTGGGGCTATGCCAAGAAATTGAACTGGAGATGGCAGGTGAGGATAGAAGGTAGATATTGGAAGCCTAGATTTACATCTGTCAACTTGACTGACCCTGGACTGGTCGCTTAGCCTCTCTGTTTACCTTCCTACTAAATGGATATATTAATAGTTATGCTGTTTAATTCTCAGAGGCATTTTGTGGTTGGCAAACAGCACCGAGTTCTTGAAACCAAAGGAGCTGCGAAAGTGAAATGTGATGCCAAGATTCAAAGAAGGCTCGTGATTTTCAGATTCCTCCTGTAGTAAAAGGCTGGTTCATTCTGTTTGAGATGTAACACTGCAAAAATCTCCATTAGTTTTCAATGGGGTGATACAAAATATATTGATTGATTGATTGATTTAATATTATATTATATTATTTTCTCAGAGTGCAGTTGTTTTGTGAAGTAGTAAACATCAATGTCAACCTTTTCACTGATGCATTTGCACATAGAAAACCACTGAAATATACTTACATCTGTTTCCTTCTGGTCTTCTCTCAATGCTCAGGGAGATTCATTTCCCTTCATTTATTATGTTGATTATCTGAAGAAAGTCTTCATGTGCATAACAGAGAAAAACATATGAAAATCTGTTATCTAACATGAAAATACATAACCAATATCGTTTATAATCAGTATAATCAATTATTAGAACTACTGTGTTTCCCCAAAAATAAGACAGGGTCTTATATTAATTTTTGCTCCGAAAAACGCATTAGGGCTTATTTTCAGGGGATTTTTTTTTTCATGTACAACAATCTACATTTATTCAAATACAGCCATGTAATCTTCTTCTGGTTGCTGCACAATGGTGAAGGGCGGGGTTTCACTTAACTGGGGCTTATTTTTTGGGGTAGGGGTTATATTATGAGCATCCTGAAAAATCATACTAGGGCTTCTTTTCAGGGTAGGTATTATTTTCAGGGAAACAGGGTATGGGTAGATGATCAACAAAACATTATTTAATAACACATGCAATAACAATATTAATTTCTTTAAAAAGAAATCAATCTCCCCAGACCAGAATAAACACTACACAACCACCAGCCCAAAGCAGGCTTCTAACATCCAAATCCTTGAATTAAAAAAGAAAGTCACTTGTTACCAGGAATGATGATTAGGGATGGACATGAACCAAACCACAAACCAGAAAAACCAATGAACCAGGATGGTTTGCGGATCGGCTCGTGACCCAGTTCAGGGATCCCATTTTGCTGAAGCAGAATGAATAACTGACCTTCCCCCCCCCCTTGGCACCTCCCTACCTGCTCCTGCTACTGGCACCTACTCCACCACCACCACTGCCATTCTAAGGAGCAGCAGGCCTGGCTTCCCTGCTCGGAGCCAGCCACTGCCTCTGCACATGTGCCCACAGTGGTGTCAATGGCGGTGGCGGCAGAGGAGGCAGAGGTGTGAGCAGGGGTGACAAAAGCAGGTAGGTTCCCCTGAGGCATGAACTGGAAAAACGAACTGCAAACCAGTTTGTTTTCCCAGGGGTTTGTGGTGGTTCATGGTTCGTGGCTAACCACGAACCATCACAAACCACAAATTTTCCGATTCATACCCATCTCTAATGATGATGTGTGCACCATGCAAATTTTCTTAGAGAGGATGTCCCATAGATGTGGGGCAACCATAGGAGGAAAAACCCTTTCTTGAACTCACCACCACCACAACCACCAAACCTTTTTTAGAAGGGGCATAAAGAAAAGGGGCTTGGTTGCCAACCTCTGGTGGGTTCAGGGGAACGGAGTTCTATAGTCCCAAACCAGGGACTATAATCTGAATCTCCAATGAGGTAGCAGCAGTTTGTGAAATTTTCAGAGGATGCATTGATTCAATAAAGGAAACCACAGCCTTGACTTTGCAAGGGCTGTTAATGATAGGACATTTTGGAGGTCACCCATTCATAAATTCACCATAAATTGGGGGTGACTTGACAGCATAAAACAACATCTACCTGTCCCCTACTCGACTCATGAGCCATTTATGTTTTCAGGAGTATTCCAAAGATGCACAGTTGTTCTTTCAAGGGCAGAGTAATTTCATCCAGAACAAGTGCCATCCTTCCATCAAGCCACATGGAGGAACTACACACAAGCTATATTTCCGTCTTATCTGGGTTGGCCTTCAGTTTCTTGGCTCTCATTCTGTGCAGTGCTGGGGCCAGAAACCTGCTTGAGCTGAAAAAGGAGAAGGAGAGTTGTGCATGTCATCAGCATACTTGATGGCAATGCCCTACAGAACTCTAGATAACCCCACTGATGGAGGAAATGCTGTGGACATCCCATATCTGTTTTCAATTACATAGGGGAGTGGCCCATAGTTCAGCTATTTATCATGCCAGTGCTCCAGTTCATGCGAGGAGGAAATAGCTGCATAGCTCCATATGAAGATGGAGTCTGGGCACCAAATCGGTAAAGTGAACTAGCATGAAGCTATCTGCCTGTGTCTGTTTATAAAGATACATTGAAAGACTGTCCTGGGATGCTCAGAAATTATGGAGTATAAGCAGCTTGGGGATCATTTCAAAGGTGCTGATTAATAACTCATTTCCCTCTAGCCTCATTCAAATATTCCTGAACAGTTTAGATTAAGCGCATGAATCTAACCTCTACTTACGAACTTCATCCGTATTGGAATGCTGTTCTTAAGTTGAAACGTTCGTAAGTAGAGGCAAAATTTCCCATAGGAATGCATTGAAAACCATTTAATCCGTTCCGGCTGTTTTTCGTTCTTATCTAGAGGCGCCGTTCTCAAGTAGAGGCGTTCGTTCCCATAGGAACTAATGCAAAGCCGGTTAATCCGTACTCTACCACTAGGGGGAGAAATATTTTTTTTAACCTAAGATGACCTAAGGTTAAAAAAAGGGCAGGAAAGTTTTTTTTTCCGTTTGTATCTTGGAGCTCCGTTCTCAAGTAGAAGCAAAATTTAGCAAACGGAGCTGTTCTTAAATTGGATCGTTCATTGCTAGGGACGTTCTTAAGTAGAGGTTCCACTGTATGAAGAGTGGAAGAATTTAACCTTCTACATCCTCCTCTTGTGGAGGACACTTTTCTGAAGTGGATCATTTGCTTCTTCTACCTGTGGTGGTTTTCCATGTGATTTCGAAAGCTGGTTGTTGTTCTTTAGTTGTTAAGTCGTGTCCGACTCTTCGTGACCCCATGGACCAGAGCACGCCAGGCCCTCCTGTCTTCCACTGCCTCCCGGAGTTTGGTCAAATTCATGTTGGTAGCTTCGATGACACTGTCCAACCATCTCGTCCTCTGTCGTCCCCTTCTCCTCTTGCCTTCACTCTTTCCCAACATCAGGGTCTTTTCCAGGGAGTCTTCTCTTCTCATGAGATGGCCAAAGTACTGGAGCCTCAGTTTCAGGATCTGTCCTTCCAGTGAGCACTCAGGGTTGATTTCCTTCAAAATGGATAGGTTTCTTCTCTTTGCAGTCCAGGGGACTCTCAAGAGTCTCCTCCAGCACCACAATTCAAAAGTATCAATTCTTCAGCGGTCAGCCTTCTTTATGGTCCAGCTCTCACTTCCATACATCGCTACTGGAAAAACCATAGCTTTGACTATGTGGACCTTTGTCGGCAAGGTGATGTCTCTGCTTTTTAAGATGCTGTCTAGGTTTGTCATCGCTTTCCTCCCAAGAAGCAGGCGTCTTTTAATTTCGTGGCTGCTGTCACCATCTGCAGTGGTCATGGAGCCCAAGAAAGTAAAATCTGTCACTGCCTCCATATCTTCCCCTTCTATTTGCCTGGAGGTGATGGGACCAGTGGCCATGATCTTAGTTTTTTTGATGTTGAGCTTCAGACCATTTTTGGCGCTCTCCTCTTTCACCCTCATTAAGAGGTTCTTTAATTCCTCCTCACTTTCTGCCATCAGAGTGGTATCATCTGCATATCTGAGGTTGTTGATATTTCTTCCGGCAATCTTAATTCCAGTTTGGGATTCATCCAGTCCAGCCTTTCACATGATGTATTCTGCATATAAGTTAAATAAGCAGGGAGACAATATACAGCCTTGTCATACTCCTTTCTCAATTTTGAACCAATCAGTTGTTTCATATCCAGTTCTAGAAAGCTGGTAACCTAAGTCAAAATCTAGTGGTCGTAATACTTCTAGCTAGTATACTTTGAGAATGGCAAGACTCACTGGAAAAGACAAGTTCTTATGCCAAGTTCAACCGCCCATCTGACCAGGTCCTCACAGACCATGCACCTATGAATATTAACACCTTGAGAGGCCTGGAAAACAACAACCAGAAACTGGGCCTTCTCAGATGTGGCACCTTCCTTGTGGAATGCATTACAACAGGAATTATAACAGGCACCCTCCCTCCATGCTTTTAAAAATAACTAAAAACAGAGCTCTTTAAGGAAGGCTTTGAGGAGGTTCTCCTCAATTGATTGAATGTGTGGAGGAGGAAGATGGGATTTTCTTTGCCGTTTAATGGTTTCTTGCTACCTGTCTTCCTTGATCTTTGCATTTTAGAATTTGTTCTTATGATTTTTGCTGTACTTTGTTGTATACCACCCAGAGTAACAATTTGCTAGATGCGCAATATAAAAATTGATTGATTGATTGATTGATTGATTGATTGATTGATTGATTGATTGATTGATTGATTGATTGATTGATTGATTGATTGAATGAATTAATGAATGAATATAATGCTCGGAAAAGCTGGAGGCAGCAGGAAAAGAGGAGGACCAAATATGAGGGATTGATTTAGTAAAAGAAGCCACAGTCTTGAGTTTGACAGACTTGAGCAGGACTGTTGATCATTGGAACTTAGGAGGGTCAATGACTGACAAAGTCATTACAAGTCAGATGTGATGCAGTACATAACAAAAAACACCTACTGGATCCTGCTGTTTCCATCAGATCAGTAACTCCATCTTTCCCTGCAGCCTATGGTACAGAGATGGGGACTCGAGTCATGGGACACACTGTCAAATCAGACTTAAGTCACACCGGTGACTCAACGCAGACTCAACTTGAGGTGTTTTTTTCAAACTCGCCGACTGCCCTTTTTTTCTGGAGAAAAATTAGCTTATTTTTAATAGGGACTCAGACTTTGGACTTGGGACTCTGGACTCTGAACTTGGTACCAAAGATTCGGGCTGGGACTTGGGACTTGGACCCAAAGACTTGGACTCGGACTTGAAGATTTGCCAACATACCTGCCATGGCACACCATAAGAACTTTTTGGGAAGGCTGGGGAACCCTTTACAACAGGTTTTATAGTGCCATGTAGGGCTGTAAGAGGAGGAAGCAGGGAAGGAAGCCCCCTTTCCACTGACCTGCGCTATTAAAGAACACCTTTGGATCTTTGCTTTAGTGTTTGGAATCCCTACGAAATATACCAGAAATACCTTCCCACAATAATCAAATCAACTTTAACATCAGACTGTCATGGAAAAGGCATTTTCCAACAACAAGCTAGCACCATCAAAAAATCCTGAACTCTTCATTGATACATATAAAATAAACACATTTTTTTCTAATACCCATGCATTTAAAATGCTTAAATTATCTGGACTGAAGGAGGTACTAGATCAAGTAATGTCTCTTATATTATATTTGTTATTTATTATGCCTTGATAAGTCAATGCAATTAGCGTTTAAGGATCATTTATTATTTTACCATTACCTGCTTTAATTGTTGTTATTACTGTTATTTTTAATACCATGCAGTTTGCTTTTATTCTTTGTATGAACCTTGTTTCCATCATTCTGTTATTTCAATACATTTTAAATCAGTTATTTTTTTCATGTGGTTCTGACTTAACCCTTTATGTGTTTAAACAGAACAGAATAAAAGAATATGAATAGCAAAGCCATCCTCCAATCACAACTTTATTGCTAGAATTACACAAGAGCAGCATATATGGAAAGAATCATGCCCCTTCCCCTGCACCAGACTGCTCAGAATTGTTTCGTACTTGGCTAAGATCCTTTTTCTTTAATCATGAAAATGTGTTTTCTTATAAATACAGTATTGAGACTTCTGCTCTATTAAACATGCTTCGAATGGGGTATACGTGATGTCCAGTAGGCACAGTATCATGGGCAATAGCAAGACTGAAAACACCTGAGGGATTTTGTACTGCCAGTGTCATCAAAGCCAGAACAAATATTTAAGTCTGGGGTGAAAATGTGCAGAGCATTATTGCATTCTGTAATGTGTAAAATAAATATTAGTTTAGCTTTGCCTTTGTTGTGGTTGTAACATGTCACCAACACAGGGAGCATCCAGTCTAGAGACTGAGCCAAAATATTATTGCAATGTCTATAACACACTTCGGAAGATTAGCAGAAGGAAAACTCCATATGGATTTTAGTTTATCAGTATGATCTGTATTTTCAGACTTTGAATGCCTACAAAGAGCCTTAGTTTCTCTCTGTTGTGTCCTCCAGCAACATGTGTTAGAAGTGGCTTTGTCTGAAATTCAAGACAAGTCCTGAGCATAATTAAACCAAGGCAAGTAGTAAAAGGTTTCAGTGGGACAGTTTTAAGTTCACAAAGATTGCTGTCAGACAACATGGCTACCCTGCACATATATTTCTGATTTATGTCATATGACTTTTTTTGGTTTCAAGAATGGCTGAGGTAAAGGACAGTCATGGAGATCAGAGAAGGTTGAGGAAAGATTGGGCACTACAGTTTGTGTATTGGGCCAAATTGTTAGATCTTTTAAGGCAGGCTAGGAAATCAGTTCCAGCCCAAGACCAAATTGACTGTAGACAAGCATGTTGTGAGCTGCACGCCTGCACTGGGTAGGGCCACAACCCCAAATGTCAATCTTTGATTATACGTTTGTCCATTCTTATTTCCAATGTCCCCTAGACAGAGAGAGACATACAGATAGGTACACATATACCACAATGGTTCACACTGTTACAACTATTTTGGCTCCATTGTACAAAATACTGGGACTAGTCACTCAGTGAGGTACTTCCCTGCTGTAGCTTAAGGAATTATGGCACAGGTTTTTTTAAGCAAAGATCTTTAAAATATGATATCAAAGTACATATTTCAGGATTCTGTGGCCATGGCAGTTCAGGTAGGATCAGACTGGCATGAATGTGTAGAGACAGAAATAGACAGTTATGAACACAGAGACTCTTGAACATATACACTCACAGAAATTGAATGAAAATCAGCCCTGGATGCAGAAAGCTTGTTGAGAAGCAGTTCCTTGAGGCATTGGCAAAGTGGAATCTGGCCTCAGACACATGGCTTATGCTTCCCAATTGGAGATGTTGAACAGTACACCAAGTGGACTTGGCTGGTGTTTTCAGTCAGGGCTGATCAAGGAAACTCAGCAGAAGATGGAGCTGTCTCACCTGAATCTTCATGGTGCTGCCAGATGAGAAGCCAGGTTCACTCCCTTAACACCCATGACAATTTGAAGCCACCTTCTCCACTAAGAGGGAAAGTGGTGTGCATTTTGCAGGAAATGAAATGTTCCCACACATTGGCTCAGCCTCCGTTATTGCTTTTTTTCTATATACAAATTTGGTCTTTTAAGCAACACCAGAGCTCCAGACAAGCCCAGCTGACTCATGTGCTCTGTTTTTATTTTTGAAAGGCTTCCTAGCATGCAAGGAACTATGCTTTCTCACCAAAAAAGTGCTACCAAGGACAGCAAATGACAAGACCTCTGTAGATCTAAGATCTTTCATCAACAGGCACCTTGCACGTCTCATAACCTTTTGCGTTATAGCACTGTGGATACTGAGTTGAGCGTGACATGTTCATGCTATCTGTGGTGCTGCAGTCCATGGTATTTTTTGCAGATCAGTATCAATGGTCCCATTGTCTTTTGTTCATAATGCAGAAAATCCACCTCAGTTTTAGGGATTTGAAAGATCTAAGAATGAATAAAAAGCAACATTTTAAGAAGTTATCTGAAAGAGTGACAGAATCATAGCTTTGCATGTCATATTTTGTGTCATGAAAAGAGAAACTTATTTCCATATGACCTACTGAAGCTGCTCCTGTTTCTATTTTATTGTTAACAGTGGTGAGAATTTAAGGAAGCCAAAGCTTCTCAAGAAAGCAAAAGGCTAAAGAAATAACACAATTCAGACTTACAGATGTGGAAAGAAATCAGAATGAATAGGTTTTCATAACCATTTATAGGTGATGGCTTGCTGGAATACAAGCGTCTTTGTTCCTGTGAGGCACATTGTCAGGGAGGCTTCCAGTCGACAGCAGAGGGGGGCCAACTGAAAACTGAGAATGAATGAAACAATAACAGGTACTTTTGTACTGTGTGTGTGTTGACCTGTGTGAAGGCCAAGAAACAGCGCAAACAACAGTCCAGTCTCTGCCATTCTAACACGCTTCCCTGAAAGATCTACAATGATCTCTCCCTCAACCCCCAAAAATGTGTCCTGATACTGTAAAGACTTTTGGGAGAAGTGATGTGCTTAATATAGGTTTGTCGTGAGAATTGGAAAATTGGGACAGATGGAACTCCTGGTTTCACTTTTTCCAATAATCATTGTTGCATGTGTGTGTGTTTTTCAAATTAAACTTCAAGTTCTTTCCATTAAATACATGAAGAAATTTGTGGACTTTAGAAAGTCCTTGAAAAAAAATGAACCAAAGAAAATTCTCACTCATCCCTAATAGTAAAGACATTGCTAAATTCTCAAGAATGGCTTCAGATGTTATTTAAAATGGTGGTACCATGGGCAGGAAACCTGAATTAACCAACCTCCCTGCTCTCCATTTCTTTATAAAATCCAAAGTGAAACATCCACATTGCTCACTATGGTGCACACTCTCAAGGTAGGGTTGGCTTACATCTTCCTTTACAGTGGAGTATAGAAAAGTTCCACTTCAGATGTGACAATGAATGTGGAAAACAATAAGCCTGAGTTCTCTTAAAGGGCAAAGAAGAAAGTTGGCTTGAGGTGCCTATTGAAAGCACTGGATATATTCAGAATTGTTTGTAAAGTGTTCCCTCAAGAAACAGCTTTTTGTTTCACAATGAGTTGAGAAATGGAAAAAAACTTTGAGAATATACTGATGTTTTGTGTATAAAAGTGGAATATTGAACCATTGACTTCCAGTGTGATCTGCAATTTGCCCCTCAAAAGCTCTTGGATTATAAAATACTATTCGGTAAAGGTAAAGGTTCCCCTTGACATTTAGTCCAGTCGTGTCCGACTCTAGAACGCGGTGCTCATCCCCATCTCCAAGCCGTAGAGCCAGCATTTGTCCATTGACAGTTTCCGTGGTCACGTGGCCAGCGCGACTAGACACAGAACACTGTTACCTTCCCACCATTGTGGTACCTATTTATCTACTCGCATTTACATGCTTTCAAACTGCTAGGTTGGCAGGAGCTGGGACAAGCAACGGGAGCTCACTCCGTCGCGTGGATTCAATCTTACGACTGCTGGTCTTCTGACCTTGCAGCACAGAGGCTTCTGCGGTTTAACCTGCAGCGCCACCACGTCCCTTTTTTAAAAAAAATACTATTATTTCTAAATAATTAGTATTTTGGATTCCTAAACTTATATGTACCTTTTAATTTCTCTTTTTTATTGGGCTTTAATCAGCTGCATTATGTTTTAGCATAGAGGGCTGTGTTTCTGTGTGCAGAAAACTGCTAATTTTCCAGTTGTTTGAACTTTGTCCTACTAAAACTCATCCTTTTGCCAGTAAATGATTTGAAGCTGCGGAAGGATAGGCCAACAAGTTTACGGAACTATTTTTAAACCTTTGGAGACAGGAACAATATACTTTTTTTCCTCCACAAACCGTTTTCAGGAACAACAATGTGTTCAGCTTCTAGGATGGCCTGTCTTTTACTGAGGAAACTGTTGGGCTCCAGTATTTCACTCTTGATAAGCACTGAAAAACAGGAAAGGGATTCACATTCCTGATGTGCTAACAATTCCTGTTAATTCACACTAACGCCTCAGTGACTAGCCTATTTGGGAAAGACTGATTCCAAGTCAGAAGACTGTATGTTTAATAATGATATTAAATTGATGAAAGACATACTCTGCTTACTGAGAAGATCTAGCTCAGCAGCCATTCTCAACCCACCACACTCCAACTCTATTGAATTAAAATCCCATCATTTCCAGCCAACAAAGGCAATGGCCATAGCTGCTAGATATCCGATGAGGGGCATTGTAGTACAACAAGGGATGTATCCTGTTGTGCAAGAAGGATGTAGCTTTTGACTGTTTCTTGCATGGACCAGGTTGAGGGGATAGATGTTCAATGGATTTATACCTTGCTTTTCAGATTAAAACTGAAAAGGTATGAATTTGGGTTGGGCAATAGTCCCCCAACTTGGTCCATGTCTGAAGAGGTTCACACAGATTGATAACCAACATGTCCTTTGACCTTTAGTAGACACTGAGACCTGCTCTTTGTTTGGATCCATGCTAGTATTGTGAGTGGTCCTGGGGGGGGGGGGAAATATTCTCGAGACTAGGGAAAGACAAACATCTGAGACTTACAAGGGGGGGATAATACTGAAAGCTATCAGAACTATTTCTGCCACAATTATTTGTACACAAGAAAAAACCAAAGCATTGACACCACAACACCAACAAGAAAAACCAAAGTAAGATGGAGGAGAAAGACAGATCCTAGCAATCTAAAGTTAACCTCTTAAAACCCATGCAGGCATTCATCCAAACCTACACACATGCTCAAAATGCTACACCAGCAGAGAGCCAGTATGGTGTAGCATACTGGGTAACATCTCATTTTTTTTAAAAAATGAAATGAACAAAACTCATACCCACTGCTAAATGGGGACTCATTGCATTATAAATAGTGATAACTGAATGCCATCAAGTCGATTCTGACTTTTGGTGACCCTTTCCAGGGTTTTCTAGGTAGAGAATACTCAGAAGTGGTTTACCATTCCCTTCTTCTTGGGGTGCTGTGGGATTGTGCAGCTTGCCCAAGGCCACACAGGCTGGCTCTGCTTGTAGGAGGCACTCCGGGGAATCAAACTTCCAACCTCTGGCTCCACAGCCAGATACCTAAATCACCAAGCTATCCGGCCAGCTTCTAATAACCCATGTGGCTTTGTGCTGAGCTATGAGCCTCCTTGAGAAACAAAAGGCTAAATCCAGTGTTGGCCACAACTAGAGCAGACTCATACAAATGAATGGAACTTGCTCCTGTTAATTTGTTCAAGTTCCATTGATTTCAAGGGGTCTACTATCACTAGAACCAATACTAGATTTATCACAGAGTGAGCACAGAAAATTAAATATAGCAAGACTTCCTTTGAAGTAATCAGGCCTGAGCAATAAGTCTGCCAATGGTCACAGAAGTGACTTAGGAGAACAGAGAAGGAACTTTTGGGTACTGCTGTATTCCTTGAAGTTTTTGTTTGTTTGTTTGTTAAATAGATAGATGCTTCCATTTCCTTTATGCATACAGACAAAAGCCTTGAATGTGGTTGACCCACGGAGAGGGGGAACACCATTCAACATTAAAGTTCCTGCCATATTTTATGGTGTTCCTGTCATAAATCAGAATTACTTAATAATATAGATCAAACACACCACATCAGCTATGGGGCCCATGATTATCACTGAAAAAATGTATGGAGTAGGATTAATTGTGGCTTTGGATGTTTAAAACATTAGAGCCTATGTCTGTTCCCCATGAGTTTCACAAATACCTGAACAGAACCAACATATTTCACAGTGCTTTCACATTGAAATGAAATATGATTGGTTTTAGAACTTGGCAGGGCTAGTAGAGACGTTTCTTGAGACCAATGGAAGCCCTTTTTATTATGACATTAGTCTTTCATGTACTGCTTTCTTTTCTGAAAATGTTCCTTCTTTTGGCTCTTATGTTCCCTATTTTACACAGAGATTTTCTTTCTCTAGATTACTTCGTCACAGCAGTTTGAGAATAGAAAGGTGACTTGCCTATTTTACACTGAAAAATGCAAAAGCTATGCTAATTGGCTAACTAATAGTGATTCACACAGATTCTTAATCAGTTCATTGGTATTACATTATTCCATGACGATATGTATGACACCATGCATCACAGTTAAGCATGTTTAAGTCTATTTGATTTCAGTAGAAGATTGTTAAATAGCATGGTTCATTCCCACTTGGAACGAAATCCACAGAAGAGTTTTTTTAGTTAGTCCTTAAAATTAGATGGCCTAGGTTTTTGACATTAACAAAACATATGTTTATCAATTACCAGCCAACAATGTAGTATTTAAACCAGGTCTTCCAAATCCCCAATCCCACAAGCACTATTTATGATGGCAAGGATATATGGAAGATCTTTAGCAAATTACAACCAGGTTCCCATACAGATTAGTTGCCTAGAAACACATAGACAGACAAACTGGCTTTGAATCTGTGAAAGCAAGGAAACCAAGACTGGACATAAGATTCCTTACACTAGGGTAAAACTGGCACAGAAGAATATTTGCCTCACCAATGCCAGTGATGAAAGGATAGGGTCCCTCTTGCACAGACGCCTCATGGTCCATCATGGTACAGATTGTCAGGACACCCTCCTCACCATACAGCCAGAGGCAGATCTACTATGAAATGATGAAGCTTAAGCTTCAGGATCTCTAATCCCAGAGGGGTCCCAGAAGTAACGTCAGTCCACATTTTAAAAAAAAAATTGAAAAAGATAACAGCGGTTACCCAGCCCTCATTGCTGGTTGAGAAGGGGACCCCACAACAGTCAGGCTTCAGGGCCCCCAAAACGTAGCTCTGCCACTACATTCAGCCTAGCTAGGCAAAGTGGTATCCTTCTCTTTTAGAAGGGATGTCATTGTTGTTACGTGGTGTCAAGTTGCCACAAACGTACGGAGACTCTATGAATGAGTCACCTCCGAAATGTCCTGTCCTCAATAACCCTGCTCAGCTCTCCTAAATCCAAGCCTGTAGTTTCCTTGATGAAGCCAATCCATCTCATATTTGGTATTCCTCTTTTCCTGCTGCCTTAAACTTTCCCCATTACTGGGAAATAACTTTCCTAGCATTGCTGTCTTTTCCAGTGAATCTTGCCTTCTCATAATATGCCAAAAGTATGACAACCTCAGTTTTGACATTTTTGCCTCCAGAGAATGTTCAGGCTTGATTTCCTCTAAGACCCACTTGTTTGTCTTTCTGATTTCCCAGAGTATCTGCAAAGCTCTCTTCCAGCACCATATCTCAAATGAATCCATTTTTCCCCCTGTCTGCTTTCTCCATTGTCCAGCTTTCACACCCATACATGGTGATCGAGAATACAGAAATGTGGATAACCTTGAACTTGGTCTCCAGTGACACATCATATCTGAAGATGTGTCAGAAGGAAGAGGGAGCAGGGGGGTTTCTGCTGTCATCAGCAATTTTCTGCACCACCCCACACAGGCCAGAATCGGACCATTGATCTATCTTAGCAGTTCCCAAACTTTCAGGACTCACAGCTACCCTGAGCTGTGGCAGAGCAGGAGGAGCAGTGAGGGATGCGGAGTGGAGCAGGAGGCAAAGAAGCCTGAAGGAGCTGGAACTGGAACCGGCTCGGTGAAAGAACAAACAAACAGAAGCTTCTGTGTTGCTCCTGGCTGGCTTGGCAACACACCAGGGAGCCATGGGGTGCCATGAAGGCTGTGGAGTATTATGGCATACACTTTCGGAACCCCTGATCTACCTAATCTAGTATTGTCAACTGTGACTGGCAGCAGCACCCTGAGGTGTCAAACAGTATTGCGTGTGTATTTGGATATTTCTTTGTAGGAGTCATAAGGATAGCAAAGGGTGTAAAACTGCCTTTGGGGGGTTGTATTTGGCTCGCTGCCCATGGGCTGCTCAGTTTGGGTCTGGGGGGGAAATGAAGCTGACACAGCACAATCCTATGTGCATAGGATGGCATCCTTAATTCCTATTAATGTTAATGGATTTAACAGACTCAAATGCAGTATGTGTCCCCAGTCTTCTCCAAAATCATTTTACTGTGTGTCAACTGATACTGAAATCAGTCGAATGCCTTTAATAAGATTTTTGTGAAATATTACTCAAGAATGTAAATGCTTCAAAATAAATGGATTTGCCATCATTAATATAAGGAACAGGCTGGGATTTTCCCCTCATTTCTTTATTTCTTTATTTCATTTATACCCCGCCTTTCCACTACAAGGCAGTGCTCAAACCAGCTGGTGATCTTCATATGAAACAAATAAAAGCAAGTTTAAGGATAAAATGGTAACTCTTATCAGATGAGATGAACAAAATTAGAAATGCACACATGACTGTCCTGGTGTCTGGTAGCATTCAGGTGTAATATGCAAAAACAGCTTCAAATCTGTGCATAGTAGTGAGTGATGAGAAAAACGTCACTATAAAAGCAGGATTTGGGGCAAAGCTCAGAAAGTCTCCAAACAGGGTAGCTGTTGTAAGAGGAAAGTCTCATGTATTTTGCCCCAGTGGGGAGCTGGCACTGGTAATTCCGACAGTATTTTTTGTGGTGATTCAGTGATTCACAATAGGAATAGTAAACATTTTGCTGGATTTTCAGTTCCTTGAGCTAGAAACAATTTCAGTGAGAATGTTTTCTTTAGCCATTGTACCCTTGCACTAGAGGGATTATGAATGGAGTTTTACCCAGCACAACAGGGCCACGAGACAAAGGCGAAACATATCCCATTAAAGTCAGATTACACTGGCAATGTAAACTCGTCCCTCCCCTCAGGAAATTATGGTGTTAAAACGATAAATGAATCGTGATTTGGTTAACACAATGCTGTCTAAAATGGAAAAATAGCTACGCATTCTGTAGTCTGGGGTTCTTGAAAGAGGAGGATTTTAAAAAAAAGTTCTGGATAGACACTGATCTCATTGCCAATGTTTGGTGCATATTGGATCCTGCTGAACAAAGAGTAAGCTCATAGTTGCCTCCTTCTCTCTCTCCTTCTATTTCTACCGCCTCCTCTACCGTCTGGTAAGAGAAAAATGCAGAATGTGCAAAGTAAAATGAGCAGGCAAAAAGATGATAATAATTGTGTGGCGTCCCATCAATTCTGACTTACGATGGCCCTTTTCAGGGTTTTCTAGGCAGAGAGTACTCAGCAGTGCTTTACTACTCCCTTCTTTCGGCGGGGGGGGGGGGCACCCTGGGACTGTGCAGCTTGCCCGGGGCCACACATGCTGGCTTCTGGAATGCATCATGGGGAATTGAACTCCCAACATCTGATTCCACAGCTGGAAACCTAACTCATTGATCTATCCCACCAGCACAATAGTAATCATATGCCATCAAGTCAATTCTGACATCTGGTGATCCTTTTCAGGGTTTTCTAGGTAGAGGGTACTCAGAAGTGGTTTACCATGCCTTTCTTCTGGGGGCACCCTGTGACTGAGCAGCTTGTCTAAGACCCCACAGGCAGGCTCTTCCAAGATGCACCATGGGAAACTGAACTCCCAACCTCTCACTCTGCAGCCAGATACCTAACTCACTGAGTTATCCAGCCAGCAAAGAGATGATAGATTCTAAAGATATGGTGGAATGATATGGAGGACATAATATTAATATTGACTGTTCTTCTATATTGTAACTTATTGGCTGAAATCCAGTTGTGTAAGGTGAGCAAAGTGGAAAGTTTTAATCCATTCATTACTCTTGCGTAGACCCCAGCCTTGAAGCTGTGTCCACATGCTGGCTCGGTGCACTTGTGCACACCCCCAAGAACCATGGCAAGGGCGCTTTATTTCCTGGCAAGGAACAGACCAAAACTTACAACTTTGCTTACATTACGCAATAAGATTTCACCAATTAGTTTTTTAAATGTATACAAAAAAATAAAAACAAACAGAAAAAGAAAAACCATCTAATAAATAAATATTTAAATACACAGTGCTCCCCACCACCAAGACTGTTTGGGAGTAATAATCTATACCATTTACCCTTCTGGAGCCCTATCTTCCTTCCAGAATTGTATTGACTCTTGCAATGGGGTTTGACCCTTCTCCCTTATTAAAACAGTATCTATAAATTCATTCCCCCCCCCGTTATCCCCCTCTTAACTTTAATATTGCATGTAAGCTTAGCAGTGATATGTCTGAGACTTCCCTATAACAATCACATGACTGGAAATTATATGCTGTTTTCCAATTCCTAGCAGTAATCAATCTTACTACTGTCAACAAATTGGAAATTAACTGTCCAATTACCTTCCTCCTATTCAGATATTGATAAAAGCACTATTTTAGGGCGTACATCTAAGTTTGGCTTGCTTATTTCATTTGTTTCCTTAAAAACCAATTGACAACATCACAATATATTCTCCCATTTCCACCACATATGAAAATAAGTACCTACTTTCTGGCACTCCAGCACATTTTAGAACAATTGGTATCTATTTGATTCATTTTTCTTTTAACCTTACTGACATAGATTTCAATAATCTAAATAGTCAATATTTTTCCAGGCACTAGGACTTATTTCTTCTCCCATAACAATTTAAGTGAGTCTCCCTGATCTTTTGTTTCCTTCTTTCACTACCTTATTTTCACTTTTGCTTTCCTTTTGTAATATAATTCTTTCATATTTCATAAATTCCTTATAATTACAATTTCTTTTTAACTAGTTCTTTGGCCACTGCTATATTTAAACCATATCAATATATTTTATCCATACCTGTCACTTCCTTTATTTGCTTTTATTCTTCAATTTATTCCTTTAAAAACCAATTGACAAAATCTCAGTATATTTTCACATTCTCATCACATATGAAAATAAGTACCTACTTTTTGGCATTCTCTTCAGCACATCTTAGCACAATTGTCATCTTATAACAATTGTGATATTCTTGATAGTACTTTTCCTTGATCACAACCACTCTGAGAATTCCATGGATTAATCTTGGATTAGTCCATCCCTGGATGTATATTAGAGCAGAAAAGGAAAAAAGGGACCCTAGAATAAAAGAATGCACAACTTGTGGTTGTGTGCCATAAAAATTAATCTCATGTTACAGATCGGTTCTCATTCCTTTGTGTTCCAGGACCTCTGTCAAGAAAGATGCTGAACGTTCACTCTGAATTTTGGTGTAGATGATAAGTACAGCTAGGGGTGACTTTTTGAACATTGGGATTGTCACCACAGTTGAACAGGTGTGCCACAATTTAAATGGAAAAATGTCTGCCTGTCTATTGCTGCGGTTGAAAGCCACCTCCAGCTTTGTTTTCAGCTCCTTCCAGTTCATGCATCACTTTGCTAGTTTTCAAATCATGATTAGACTCAGTTGTCATCAGGGGTGATATTCATGGCTCTACAGTTATTTTAAAATCTCAAGAAGTCTACCACGAATGTGGTTCATATGATGCTACCCTAGCAGGACTGCAACCCTAGCCCCTCAACCAGGTAAATAAATGGCCTGTCTTGTACTAGAGTCAAGGCCCATAGGATTAAAGTTCCAGGACTTTTTTAATGATCTACTTGTCTCTGTGTGTACACGTGTTTCTGAGTTTTGCCTCTACCTCTGTCTGTCACCCATGGCTTAGCCCACTATTGCAAGAATTGCTACCTGCCACTAGTCCTACCAATCAGCTGAAAGCAGAATGAGTAACATTTATTTTGAAAATGATAAATATCCTCAGATGGGAAATTAGGAACTTTTTTTAATGGGTGGACAATAGATGCTTCCAGACAGAGGGCTCCTAGATATGCCAGTCAAAAAGGATTGTGCGGTTCTTCCTTAACATATGATCTTGTGGTGGCATGAAAGATGAAAGAGGTGACAGAAAAACAAAAGTGGTTTGCAAATGGAAGACTTCATCTGAATGTCTCATAAAATTCTTTGCACAAGCCTACATGAAGCCATTAGTAAAAGATGTGTCTGGAAGTACTCGCTGAGATGAGAAACTCTTGCTGTCCTGACCAAGGCATGGAATCACTCCTTAAAGACACATATTCTTTTAATGTTTCATTTGTCGGCTATGCTTCTGTCCCACTGTAAGTGTACTGTTGTTCTTGAACATCTGTTTCCTCACAAACGATTCATAGCATAGTTTTGGTAGTTGTAAAAAATGCATAACACGCTCTTCCCATACTGCGGGGAGGGTAAAGTGCTTACGGCTCATTAATGTTTATGCCAGCCAGACAGTCTGTGTGTTCTATAGTAAATATTTATTGATTTTTAAAGAGTCTGCATTAACCAGGTACAATTGTGTGGAATCTCTTTAGCTAAGACAAAGCAGGACCATAAAACAATTGACCTTTTTTTAAAAAAATCTCCTATCTGAGACAAAGAAAGGGACACAAAGAACAATAGATATATTCCATGGTAGGGCTATAATTCTTGAGCTGAAATCTTCTGTGTGGTGACTTTGACATGAGTAAGGTCTTCTGAAATTAACAGACTTCAGACATGGCAAGTATACCAGCTGAGGGCAAGGCTGGTAGGCCACAGTCCTCGTCCCTGCCTTGGAAAAAAAGGGATACCAATACCTTGTCCAAAGATTAAATTAGTTTATTCCATTGAGACAGGATAAGACTGGCTGGTTAGCTCAGGGAGTTAGGTGGAGCCAGAAGTTGGGAGTTTGGTTCCCCACTGGACCTTCCAAAAGAATGGCCAGTCCATTTAGCCTGGGGCTAGCTGAACAGTCCCAGGCACACCCCTCCCCGGTAATTGGAATGGTAAATCACTTCTGAGTGCTTATACTTAGAAAACTCTGAAAAGGTTTGCCATAAGTCAGAACTGACTTGACAACACATTATTATTATTATTCAAAAATATCAAACACAGGCAGACAAAATTATAAAACCATTGACTGGTATTATATAACAGATACAAGTTTTAACCAAAAACCTAAGTATCTGTTAAATATGTCCAGTTGGGCTTTCCCAAATTTCTTTCCAATATCTGAGAGCATCATCTTTACATGGGCTTAATTTATTTTGCTCTGTATTTTCTCCTAGTGATTTATAGAATAATTGTTAGTTATTTTGAAATTCTGTGTTTTGTCTATATTGTTTCAGGCATTCATCATATCTTTCAATTTTCTTTGCTGTTACCCGTTGTTTTAATTCTTCCATAATTTCAACAATTGTTTTCCTTTTTAGATCATATACTTTGCATAGTCTGGCTTTTACATTTTCATTTTTAAGTTTTGAAACTATCAAGTATTTTAGGTTGCTAATGTCTACATGTAATTTGTTTACTTTTCTTTCCAGCCGAATTTTCCATTTTGGAGTGCTGGTAGTTGTCGGGGGGGGGGGGGGGATTTGCAGCTTGTAACCAAGTTCCATGGTTATTCTGGTATCTGTGCTATACATGAACTGTTTTATTTCCTTTATTGGTTGGTTGGAATTGTTCTGATTATCAAATTTGCACCTGTCAGTAGATCTTCTACTGGTTTACTTTTAATTAGCACAAAATGGGGGACCTTTGTCTTTCTGTGTTTTGACTAATATGAGTTACTGTTTTTTCCCTCAGTGATGTCTGCTGTTCTGTCAACTCATAATTTCTGGATTCTTCCATACGTTGTTCCTCTACTGATATATTTTCTTCCAGTATTGTGTCTACCTCTACCCTCCATTTGTCTTCCATGCTATGGTCATTGTTCTGTATTGATTTTTCTTTTGATACCTTTTCTTGTTGTTGTTGTTGTAGATGACAAGATTGTAATGTTAGGTCAGATCTAGAGATGGGGACAAATAAAAAAATGGTGATTCGTTTTGATCCGTTATTCGTCAAGGTTAACGGATCAACGAATACAAATATACGAACATTCTTTGATGAATCGATGGATCGATCAGTCAATTCATCTGCACTTTAAACGGCTATAACACTGGCCCCTCTACCACCTAGAGACACCAACGTTGCAGGGAAGCTTCCTGAGATGCTTTTTTACAATTCCTGAAAGTTTGGTGAACATTGGATCACGGACCCCCGAGTTATATAGTCACAAAGAGGACCCCCCAGGAAAGCTCCCCTCAGGTACTTAGAGAATCCAGAATCACAACGGAGCTTTCTATGTCTTTCCTCAACACGCCTGCCAACTTTGGTGAAGATTGGATATCGGACATCCGAGTTATTCATCCACGAATTGGGTCCCCCCAGGAGAGTTTACCACACGGCACAGAAGCCCATTCTGCCTACCGGCTGCCGATCAACTGATCAGAAGCTGATAGGCAGCCACCCCACACACACAGCCAGCCACCCCAACAGCCTACCCCCACACCCCCTTCCTTTCCCTACTTTAGCCCCCACCCCACTCCCACTGACAGCCCCTTACCTTAATAGCTGCTGCCAAGGTCTCCATCAGGCCTCCGCAGCCACGGCGTGTTAAAAGGGGAGACTGGCTGCCCTTTGCAAAGATGGTGGCTGCAGCTTCATTTAGGGTAGGGAAGCTGCAGCTGCCATCTTTGCCATCTTTGCCTGGATTCCCTTAAGGCAGGCTAAGGGAATCCAGGCTGCCCTTTGCAAATGAAGCTGCAGCCGCCATCTTTGCAAAGGGCAGCCAGTCTCTATTTTTACATGTGTGGCTGCCAGGCCAGAAGACCTCGGCAGCAGCAATTAAGGTAAGAGGGTGTCTGTGGGGGTGACGTGGTGTGGCATGGCGTGGGGCCTAAGGTAGGGAAAGGAAGGGGGTGGGGGTAGGCTGTGGTATTGGGTGGCTGTGTGGGGTGGTGGCTGTCTTTCTGCCGCCAATCAGCTGATTGACAGCCGGTAGGCAGAATTTTTTTTTTTTAATACGAAGGATGAATAAAACAGGTAAATATTCATCCCTTCGTATTCGTGGGGGTCTCTGGAACCCACAAATACGGATTGATGAATATTTAATAAATCGGCTATATTCGTCAGAAAAACCGATCCGTTTTTATATTCATCCCCATCTCTAGTCAGATCCTATGTGGCATTCTGAGTCCATTGGCACAGAGAATCCATCTGTTCAACTCTTAAACAAGGCAGGAAAGCAGCAAATGTATTTTCACAGTGGGGGAATGTTCATTGTTGTCCATTGTGTTGTTTGGTGAAAACAGAAATGTAAAGAATGTTCTTTAAATTTTTTCATTCTCTGTGTCCAGAGTGTCTGGACTTGAGACACTTCAGTGATGAACTTTCAGGACTCTTGAGATTCCTCACCTCCAGATGAGAACAAGACGAATACTATTTTTTTCTTATCAGGGACTCCTAACTTGTGCAGACTTTCCCTGCACAAAAGTGCTGTCCTTTCTCCTTGAAAATCAAGACACATAGTAAGTTGTATTGTAGTGGTCATTTTAATATACAGAACAACCCCTCTGACCTCTCTCAACCCCTCACAAAGCAGCTGCTGTCAGCATTTTGTGCAATGTATATTACTTGTATTACAGTGTTATTTGTGCAATTTTGCTTCCATTGTGAAAGGGGGGGAAATCTTTCTTTGTTCTCTTCTTTTGTCCAGAGCTCTATGAAATACCTCTCCCTCCTCTGGAAATTGAGAGTACAATTTTTCAATTCCTCATCTTCTCATGCAAGGACCAGACAAGACAGGATTTACATTCCTGGTTGGAAACACATTCGTCTCACAGTTCCCCTACTCCCACCTGGGATTACAAAGAGAATTGCCATTTGAATATGATGTTCCTTCTGTAGTTGATATTGTAGCTCTTCTGGTTTCCATTATTTGTCATACTAATGGTCACTGTGATATCCCCTTATTATCAGGAGTAGGCAAATTCGGCAGGTCATGAGGGCCAGTCTTCTGCTTGGGGGATCCTCTGGGAACTAAACAACAGCTAAATATCCTCCTCCTCAGAATGTAAGATAATGAAACTAGAAATGGCTAGGAATCCTTATTTTGAAAATATTGCATTTTCAGGTGTTAAACAGTGCATGGGAGCCTTGTGATCTATTTAAAAGGTGAACAAACTCACCTGGAGCCTTCCAGGAACTGCCAATCACCTTTTTTTGATAAAAAGGATAGTGACGGAGAGGGAAGTGGCTACAAAACCAAGCTTGGGATCTAGTGGACCCATCAGGATACAAGCTGCTAACCCTTGTGCTGTATAAGCAGAAGCACTGGTAGTAAAACTGAGGAGAAAATTCTGTTCCCATTCCAAGCAAAGAATAAGAACAATGTGTCATGGGGGTCTCAACCTACAATATAAGCAAGCCTTTCTATTTCCAGGCTCTGGTACTTGGTCCCAAATGATTCTAGTGTGTGAAATTCACGCAGAGGATGTAAACGGTTCCTTTTCTAGCTCAGCTCCCAATCAGGGCAAATGGTTTAAACTGCCTGGTGTTACTAATAGAGTGTTTGCAACCAAACATATGGTCTTCCTTAAGAGCTGATGGCCTTGGCAGAACAGTCTCAGCTTGAAGAGGGAGATGGGAAAAAGGATGCCAGGTGCTCCCCAACAGATCAGCCGGTATCCCAGCTGCTATGACAGTATGTGCTAGCCAGCTGGTTTCTCAGGCCAGACAAGCTAACAGGATGACAACTACACACCTTTAAAGGCACAGAACACCATCCGGCGTGCTGATAGCAAACTTCTCCCTTTAAGCATTGTAATAGAATTCTCATAAAATGTGATAGTGCCACCCATTGAATCCTGTGGCATTTTAGTCTCATTTTCTCTCTCTCTGAAACTATATAATATATGCAAAGTTTGGAGAAGTTACCTTTTTTGGACCACAATTCCTAGTCAGCATGTCCATTGGTGATGTAGTCACCAATGAAAAATTATGCTGCTTTTGGCTTCCTAGCATGTATGCGAGACAATTAGAATGTAGGTAATTCACAGAAGACCTTATAACATTTTGGCAAATAGGAAGCCACTTCTTGGCCTGTTACTACGGTTATGAGGCCTTCTTCTGACTGACAAGTGATCATCTATGTTCAGAAGCAGAAGAAACATGTGTGAATGTAGTAATGGGAGTATAGCTCTCTCCTTAGAGATGTGCAAAATTTACGATAAAAGTAATTTCCTGGACAGAACATAGTCAAACGAGAAATACAGCTTAAAACACACAATCAGTCATCTCTAAAAGAAATGCTGTGGCTTTAAAAAAATCATTTGTGTATTTATTTTATTTGACTTACACCCCACTCTCTCCCAAGAGCTTGGGGTAGGTAACCATGTATTGATCTCAAAATCCTAATAAATATGGTTACATTTCATCATACCCTCTCCCTGGCCATCAGACACTAATTTGAGTTAAAATGTTTTATATGATGTCTGGTGATGGATGAGTTGGTCTGATTCCAAGTCTACATTAGTTTTGAATACATTCAGTCATAATGCCATTTCATCCATCTTTGCATCAGTCTGTGATGCTGATGTTTTAAAAAACAGCATGAAATATCACATCAATGAAATGATATATATATATATGAAATGAAATGATATATATATATATTCTTTTAGTACTCATCTTTCCTAAATAAAACTTGGAAGCATGCCATGCTAGCTGCAGGACTGTGAAAACGATGTTCCCAAAAGTAACTCTTCCAAGTTCTGCATATTTCCTTAACATCTGCATTTCCGAGTGAAGAAATGAGTCTTAAGATTCAGAGACATGTGCACTCTAAACAGCAACCATGTTCCAGTCCGCATATATGTCTGGGAAGTACAAATCAGGTTGTTTCATTTAAAAACCAATATGACACTCATGAGCCTTACATGCCACTGCTAGTATATGCACCAAGACTTTGGCAGGTCTCCAGGGTATGTGATTGCTTGAGCTGAGTGCCAACCACTAGGAACACTATTCATGTGTTGATAGGGTACCAAAAATGTAGCAACACTTTCCCTACTGATGCTTATACAAAGAAAATGCCTAGAATGGAGAGAGTTACATGCTAGAGTCTTTATCTGAACCAACAAAGGTCTTTCTTAAAAGAAAAAAAACTCCTTTATAGTTCTTAATTACTGTGACGAATGGTTGCAATTTAAGTACAATCCCACTAGGCCACCATATATGAATTTCAAGCTTTAATTTGACTAAATCCAAAGTGGAACTCAGAGGAAGTCTTGCAAGAAGTGTGCTGCAATTTGACTTTAAGTAAAATAGGCAACTGCCTTTGTATTTCATCCCCACCTCCTTACAGTTCAATATTACAACTTTTTATTTCAAGGCATCCTAAAATTTGATCCTTGAGGTTCCAAAAGAAACAAACGACATTATGCACAGAGCATATACCTTTAATCTCATTTCCTAATGACAGCAATAATTAAGTAATGTTGACAAGCTGTCATTTGAGGATGAGATTCGGATGCCAAGTCTTTCTCAACAAAAGTAAGCTAGAGAGCATTAAAGCTTAATAGGTTGCTGGCAAACTCCCAAGGAGGCAAAGCAGAACAGGGCAGGTGGCACTGCACGCCAGTGACACTGGAAAGAAAAAGAGCTGACATTACATTACACTACCGTGAGGAGCTTATACTTTAAATAGATGCTTTTTTCTTTGTTAGCATTCATGTGGTACCTAAGTTCTGCATTTGATGGAATGTTCCACACCCTTACCCAAAAGAGGAACAATTTTGGCACCAAAAGGGGGAAAGAGTCAATATTCTTCAGCATGATTATCATTTTTAGTGTGAAATAACAGCTATTTAAAATCTAAAACTGATTACCAGAGTCACTGAGGTTCTACAGATCCCTCATTTCTAAAAGTAAGTTTTCTAGGCTCTGGAAATAGCACTTATCTTTATCTGAAATGCAGGGAATTTAAAGAGAAATTCTCAATAGTGACTCTAATCACAGGAGATGAGAGGGCATGAAAGCAGCTACTGAGAAGAAATGTTATGTTGCTTTTGCATCCTGTGTATGGCAAAGGAAAGCTGCAATCTGAGTGGAAAGCTACGTTAAGTTTTCTTAATACAATTGAAATCACTCACAAGTAGGCAAGAAAGCATCCACGTTACCTGGACCATCACAGAGAATGTTACCATTTTTCACCTACCATTTTTCACCTACAACATTTTTCAGTCATACAGCCAGCAGTATGTAAAACAACAGTGTTTCCCATTTCTAGGCTTTTCCAGTGTTAAACACCTCTGAAGTATCCTTCCATTTAGTAAACAATCTGTTTTTTGGGAGACGTTCCGTGCAACAGAAGCTCCATAATTAGTGGATAACATGTGATTAGTAGTTGTCTGAACCTCTTTGGGCTTGTATCAGAGAGATAATCAAGAGTGTGATAGCTATCAAAGGCTCTTTCCATATGATATAAGGCTCTTCTAATAGACAAAGTGTGTATAATTCCTACATTACATGGGACAGTCATCTAAAATGAGCAGACCTGTTGTGTCAGAAAGACCCAAGAAGGGCTAGGTATCAGGATTATGGGATGGATTGGTCACATCAAGCTGCCCTTGCTTTATCTGCATATTTAGATATCTCTCACTGGGGATATGGATGCATTTACAAGTGTCATATCTCTCTTCTCTTTTTCATTTTACACTGCTGGCCATACTCATTCTACTCAGGTTACCCCAACAAAAATCTCTGACTATGAGATAGTGGGCCATCTTCTCCTTTTAAGATATAGTCTGTATTGAGCCCCAGGAGCCCAACCTTGCCCTCCACATCCCTAGGACAACCCCCTGTCCTCCCACACACTCATCAGCTTTTGCAGGTAACCTGCTGCACTGATCAGCCCATGACAGAAGATCATTGTCTGCCGGACCTCCTGACTGCGGGCTTCTTGCATGATACTGTCTGTCCAGTATGATAAGCAAGAAGTTGTGCTATACCAAGTATGATTAACGTTGTCCCTCCAGCTGTTTTGGACTATGGCTCCTTTACTGTTGGCCATGCTGGCTGGGTTTCTAGGTGCTGAAGACCAAAACATCTGGCAAGCCAAAATTTCCCTACTGCAGACCAGATGGAGGTTCTTTTTCTTCTGATCACGTTGAGCTCCTCTGATATGCTTATGCTCATACTAGTGTTAAAAATAAGAGCAAGATGTAAGTGGTTCCAGAGTGAGCAGGACATGCCGAATTATTGTTGCATGTCTGTGTTTTCAATTTTCATTTCTTTATAGAACACAAGTATAAATCAAGAAAGTGAAGAATGTTGAGAAAATGCCTTTTTCTTGGCAATTTCTTGAGACTTCTCACCAAGACTTTCCCCTCTGCCAGAGAGATTTCTCAGCTTCCTGTGGAATCAAAACTTTGGCCTTAGTTTTTCCTTTGCTTCTGCTGCTGTTGTTTGCCTGCCCTTCTGTACAAGAAACTGCCACATTCTGCGCAGCGTAAAGTCCTTTCTGGGTCCTCCTATACAAGAAAAAATGCTGTTTTGCACAGGAATTGTATAACTCTGCACAGACTGATGCTTCTTCCAGATAGGAAAGTTCTCAAAACATCCAAAGAATGCTGTGAGATTTCTTTAAAAAAAAAAAGAAAATCCCAGAGAGAAATTGTGCTGCAAGGAGAAAAGAGAGAAAGGCTAGTTGATTGGGCTGTATTTGTTTTTGGTTTCTCATCGAGTGTGAGAGGGTACAAGATTGACATCCATACTATATAACTTGTCTACAAAGTAACTCCCATTGAGGTTCAGGACTAGAGATGGGCACAAACCGAAGAAATAGCGAATCACAAATCATGAACTACCCACAAACCTCAGAAAAAAAATATATGGGTTCATCGTTTGTTTTTCCAGTTGGAGCCTGAGGGGAGGGGAACCTAATGCTCCCACCCCTTCCCACTGCCCTGCCCCCTTCCCGTTGCCTCCATACCTGATCCTGCTGCCTCCTCTTCTTCCTTCTCTGGCACCACCGCCTTCAGAGACAGTGGCCTGGCTTCCATTCCAGAGGAGGAAGAGGCAGCGGTGACAGGACCAGGTGGGAAGCAGTGGGAAGGGGGAGGAGGCATCCATTTCGTTGAAGCAAAATGAAACGCTAAGCAGAAAAAAGTTTGGTGCTTTGTTTCATTTCGGCAAAACAGAGTGCACGAACCAAGCCATGAGCCGGCCTGGTTTGTGGGTCTTTTTCAGTTCATAGTTCAGTTTCTGTCCATGTCTAATCAGGACACTAGGTGTGGGACTGCAGCTTTGATCTCTGAAGTGTTTTCCTCTTTCTGCTTCTTTTGCCCCTCTTTGCTGAAAACAGAAATATGAGCTCAATAAAAAAGTATATTTAAATACACCATCTGAAAATGGACATGAAAACATACTAATTGATCCTATTATTTCATATAATATGCATGAACAGGAGGAACAACTAGCTTTACTGACGTTAATAACTATACATGGATTTAAAATATACATTATACTGCATTTCTCCTCATAGCATGGTTTTATTAAGGCAGCCTTATTTTGCTATACCATTTTCTTAGCTATCATTCTTTACTGTGGTCTCTTTCAAAAAAGTCTGTTTGTTTTCACACTGCCAAATCTTCTCAGAAGGAATAAATTCACTCTGATGGGACTTTGCAATATTTTATTTTTTACCCATAAAAAGAAGACTGTGACTATATAGTCTCACGCTGCTGGCTGATGTCTGGGGAATTGCTATGTTTCTCTAGGTATTTGAATGGCCCAAATCCTGTTGCTTAGCATAGTTAATTGCACTAGAGTAGATCCATTGAATGAATGTGGATTTGGTGAGTCAATTTCTCCACAGATTTCATTGATTCAATTGGACTACTCTAACTGCAACTTACTATGCTAAAATGTGTCAGTTAGAGTAGGTTGATTTGAATAAACGGAACTTGCAGAGGAGTTGTCCCACGAAATCCCCACTGATTTAATAAGCCTACTGTAGTGGAATTTACTGCACTAAACAACAGGACTTGGGGCACTATCTCAGGGTGAAGAGTATAAGAGGGAAAAAAATGATTTTACTGTGTGTAGTGACTGTAGCTCCAGGAACCCACCTCCCCACTCACTCCCTGCTGGTCCTGGCACTCAATGGCTTAGTGTGAGGGAGTTTGTATGTGTGCTGAAAGTTAGATGCCATCTGAAAGGGAAAATAAGGAAGATCCCAGGGAACAGTGGAGAGAGTCTGGAAGAAATGCTCAACTAGCCCCAGGAGGAAAGAGAATGTGTGATTGTGCGCAAAAAGCTTGGCTGTAGTTATATTGATAGCAATGCACTACCAGAATTTTTTTTTTTTAAAAGGTGATGTATCTCAGAGCTTATTGTACATAAATATATTCAAGCAATGAATGGGGGTTTTACATGTCAGAGGAGAATTGCTGAGAACGTTTTACAATGGAATCTAATTGGAGGGTGTTAATGGAATTCTTAGTTAATTTAAGAAGTCAGATGCAAATGCTTAACACCACTTTGTACAGAGTGGCATATTTAACTCCGAGTTGTTATCTCTGAGCTAACAGTTTATGAACTCCAAAAGGGGAGGTAAGAATAACAACAAAAGCCTTTACATGTATATTATTCACTGATCCTTTTTCATACCTCAAGAGAAGTGTTGGGATAGGGTGGGGGAAGGAGCAGCTCCTGTGGTGCTCATATTTGTACAATACCCATTTTTCCTATTAATAGGAATTATTCTCCTCCCCCCATGTGTTTTCCAACAATATTTGAAGGCCAGCAGTTTGTGAATAATAATGACTCTTCATCTCCTCTCCATTGTTGCATTTGTAACTGAGCCATTTCCAACATATGAATATATAAATTTCATGTTTGTCCGACATCCTGAACTCTATTTGGTTTCTATCTGACTCATGCCTATATGAAAGGAAATTGTTTTCTCTGTGGCAAGCTTTTCATGCCTCTTCCTCCCTCCCTAGCATGTTATAAAAATCAAATAACAGGAAAGAAAATTCTTCCTTTCTCCACGTAACAGCTGCAGCAGATGACAAAAAAAACAAACACCTGAGCTCATTTGTCAGGTGACCTCCCTATGGGGTAGGATGGGGCGGGGGGGGGGGGAGACAGGAAAGGTCCAGACTTCTGTGTTTGTTTTATAAAATGTTGTTTGCCCTCACCGGCTCTGGTGGGATTTAAGAGCCCAACTGTATGACAGGAAACTCGGGAGGGAAAGTAGCCAACACGGTCAAAATGCTATTGTTTTCCTTTTGGAGTTCAAGAGGTTCATTTCCACTATGTTGTTTTCCTATCAACATGTTTTTGAGGCAGACTGGAATGCAGCGTCTTAAAATAATCAGGTCTTTTTTTTTCTTCCCAGGTTGAGGAAGGATGTCATTCAATCCTCATCTTTTACACACACACACACACAGAGAGAGAGAGAGAGAGAGAGAGAGAGAGAGAGAGAGAGCAGGTGATATGAGGCAAGGCTTTGACAGAGACAGATGAGAGAGGAACTGGAGGATCTTAGCTCAGGTCTTCTGGATGCTGGCCAGTTTCTCTAAACCATTAAAAAACACATGCACTCTGTCTAAAATAGTGATCAAAGTAGAGCAAACATCAGCCCAGCTCTCAAGAAATTTGAGCCAATACTCTCATCTAAGCTTGGAGGAATTCATGGCAATTTGTGTTTTTGTAATAATAAGCTTCCTTCCCATCCCCCCCATGGCCCCAGTCATGGAAAGAGAGGGACAGGGGTTGGAGCATTAGCTAAAGTTGTAATAAAACATTTGCCAGGCCTCACAAACACATTTTCAAGGTTACCTCCGGATTTGTTGAGGAAGTTTGACCATCAACAGAATGAGTTGTAGGGCTCCCAAAAGGCTCACAAATAATATAAGCCCCCAAACAAGACCTGGAGACAGTATTGGGGAAGATTGGAATGGGAAGTTGGATCATAACCATAAAACCAAGCAAAAATGCAGACATTTTTGTAAATGAAAGGAAATCATCAGAGGATGAAACAGAGCAGTGGCTGAGATCTGACGTAATGTTCAACAGAATAATATCACTTGATCTGTCTTGTACCAGAGCAGCCACACTGGGATAAATTCTGAGTCTAGTCTACATCCTGACTGAGATGGAATAACTCAGTGAGAAATCAATCTTAATCTTCTCTTATCAATGGGAATACGCTAGTGTGGTTATACAGTAGGTTGGAGACTGGTAGTTAATTGCAAAGGGCTAAATCCACTGAATGAAAGTGACTTGTTAAGTCAGCATTTATGTAAGTCTAATTAATTCAAGTTGGGACTAAATTTAGATTTATCCTGTAGTTCATACTGAGTGCCACTATAAGACTGAGTTATGTTGTAGGCCTGTTTGTATGTGTTATGTACCATCAGGTCAGAACCAATTTATGGAGACCCTTATAGGGCCTTCAAGGTAAGTGGGATACTTAAGGAGTTTAAGGATATTTGCCAGATCAGCCCACCCACCCATCCTAAATTTCCATGGCTGAGCAGGGATTTGAACCTATGTCTCCTTAGTTATAATCTGAGACTCTATCCACTACACCGCACTATGCATCATAGGTCTGTTTAAACTGTGATACAGAAATAGAGCCATATTGTGCTGCATTGTATATATTTCTGTTAGAAGCTGGATTTATGCATGCGTGTATTGGAAATCCTTTTATGTCAACTGTCATGCACAGAATGTTTATGCAGTATTCAATAATTGAACTGCAGTATTAATATACAAATAGAAAATATATGCAATGTGACTAGAAAATTAGTATTAGTATTAGGCATCCTTCAGTCTCGAAAGACTATGGTAACGTGCTCTGTATGGAGGACTTGGAACAGCGTCTAGTGTGGCTGAGAAGGCCAATTCGAGAGTGACAATCCCTTCCACACTGAAGACAAATACAATCTGTCCCCTGTCCAGCTCCCTGATTTTGCTGCTTCCGTGACTGCCTCTTTGCCTCGGTCTGCTGGACAAGGGTCTCTTCAAAATGGGAGAGGCCATGATGCAACGCCTGCCTCCAGGCTGAACGCTCAGATGTCAGGGTTTCCCATCTGTTGAGGTCCATTCCTAAGGCCTTCAGGTCCCGCTTGCAGATGTCCTTGTATCGCAGCTGTGGTCATACTAGAAAATAGTAAAACATAATTAACAGAGCACCTAAACACCACAATAATCTAACACAAGAGCGCATAAAAATATTTCAGTGTATGCTCTTATATTCAACTAGACTCCAACCAAAGTGTTCTTACAGCTATCTATAGGGTAAAATAAGTAGTTTCTTCTTGTTATAGTAATTAAGCAGTAAAGTATAAGGCTTAGGAGAGATTTACATGTGGTGGCAACTATGCAGCATTTAAAAAACAGATCCTGGTAGATGCACCACAGAGCCAACATCACATTTAAAAAACAACAACATGTGTTGACTGGATTTTTAGTACTACTTTTGTTCTCCATTTTTGTATTTTTCATTTCTCAGAGTGGCATTTTTTTAAAAAAATATTTGCATACTTATTGTTCTTAGCTTTAAATATTATCCTTTAATGATGTTAACCACTGTTGTATACTCATTGTTTCCAACTTCAAATATTGTCTTTCAGTGTTGTAAGCCGCCTTGGGTCCTTTTCAAGGAGAAAAGCAGGGAAAAATATTTTAAATAAAATAAATATATTTGCACAAAGTTTATGACTGTGTAACAGACATACATTACTAGAGGGAACACTCATCTGAGCAGTTCCAGGAATGCTAGATCCACAGAAAAGATAATTTCATGTTCATGATTCCCACAAATAACTCCATCTTAGGTCAGAAGAACAACATACCAAGAGCAACTGTACCAGCACATCTGACCTAAGGCTATGTAGATTGCATGTTGGCCTGCCTAGAGCCCCATCATATGCTCCCTTCCTCTGTACTTCTTGGGGATTTTTCAGACTCCCATCCATGGAAAAGCCCTCCTTGAGTGTGGGACACCTGCTTTGACTGCTGCCATGATTTCTAAAGGTGATGGGTCCAAAATTGCCAGCCCATGGTCTAAATGACAGGGGCTCCTCATCCCTTTGCTTTTGACTGAGACAGCATCCCTGCTCAGACCATAGGCAGTCCCTTGGGCCTAACAAATACTTAAGAAGCTAAATCTTCCCCTCACATCCTTGAACATTCTCAATTGTATCCTAAGCGCAGTAGTCCTGCAGCGTGTTCTGATCTTACTAGCCCACACCAATGCCAACAGTCAAATGAGTTTCAGTTCTGAATCCTCTAGAACAGGAACACTGGTCTAGGACTGGAACTTTTGGGGCACATCTGCCTCATTGGGAACTCACATGTCTTCTACCCGTCTTTTGAGGACATCTATGGCATCACCAGAAAACATGTGCATACTAGTGTGATTGATGCCTGGTCATACATTTCCAGCATGCATATGGGAAGGAGTGATGCAAAGGCTAAAAATGATTTATACAACAATTGTGGAGCTTTGTGTGGATAGTCCATTCACATAATGTAACACAACCATGCTGGCTGTGAGATCCTGGAAGCTGTAGTTGTTTTTTTTAAAGTATCTTTTTCTAAGTTTTGCTGTTCCATGACTTCCTTCAGCAGCTTCCATGTAGCCTTGGTTAGCGTTTTAAACTGGCCAGCTCAGATAATACATTTTTGTTCCTCCATGCGCAAACAGTCCTAGCTGTTTTAGAGGTCTAAGCTGATGAAGAGACAGTGGTGTGACAGTTATAAATGGTGTCTTTTCCTTCTTGGTAGTACTGCTTGAAAAGAAAGCAGGAATTAATGGCAGTCTAGGAAAATTGAGACACCAGAGCACAATGATATAAGAAGCTAGGCTGTTCTGGTTCAAGCATGTGTCACTTGCATTCTTTAGCTCACTTTTCTCTGAGTCTAGACTTATTTAATTAGGCTAAACAATGCAAGCAGGAATGAAGTCTTGTTATCGGCATTCACCACAGGAAGTAATACAGATTGTCTTTAAAATAAGAGCCTTCTGGGTCTACCAGATACTCAGTAATGTAATTATTGTGAGAGGCACCATCCAAAGAAAGGCAAAGAGACAATATTTCCTCTGGGAAAAACAGACAGCACACTTTTTATGTTTGTGTTATTGTTCATTTATTTTGCTACGTACATTTGATATGCAACCTTAATTACATCGACTCTTTCTCTGTTTTGCAATGCCTACCCTCACAAGGAAATTCCTTGTTAACATTCTTCCTCAGAAGGAGAAAAAAATATGCCCTACCAAAGTAAAAATCTGAAGAAAGAAAAGCCAAATTCTGCATACATACATCTGCACACCCACCATTTATGTGTTAAAACCTGAAGCTAGACTTCACTGTGCAAATTGTACATACTTTATATAAATGGTTCAATTTTCAAAATACATTCCCCCCCCCCCAATACTTTGAAAATGTTTGAAAGATGTAGAATGGAAGAAGACAACTGAAACAGGAAATCAACTTGGGTTTTAGATAGCCGATAATAATATGGTTTATTGACTATACACCAAATAAGTTCAAAGTGCAAAGAGATTCAATTTATATACTGCCCTATTTGTGTAAGCACTAAATACACTACAATAACTAGAAATACAGTCCAAAACAATACAGTAGTACAAAAGACAGTAGTTAAACCATAGATATGAATAGCGCTATTAAAAAAATCTAAAATTGATTAAAACATTTAAAAAAAATTATCAACATGATTCAAGATATTAAAGACAGCTTTAAATAATTTGTTCTTCACTGCCCTTCCAAAGGCAAGGAAGGATGGGACCTGGTGTATCTTTATCGGCATTTTACTCCAGCGGCTAAGGGCCACAATGAAAAGGCACAATTCCTCTATTTGTCTTTTCACCCTCCCTCAATGTAACAACTTTTAGCAGTGTCGGCTGAAAGGAGCAGGTGAGACAGATGGCTGGTTTCTGGGAGAGATGTTCTGACAAGTATCAAGGTCCTAAATCGCTAAGGGCTTTGTAAGTCATAACCGGCACCTCGAACTGAGCATGGAAACTAACAGGAAGATAATATTGGGGGTGTATTTTAGCCCTGGTTGGCATACAGAGATTTTCTTCTAAGTCCCAAACTAGATACGTATGATTGTAAAAGAGTGCCAGTCTTTCAGCATGTGATTAATACATTGTATTTTTTAAAAAAACAAACAAACACTTAACTATTATTGGTATAACTAAAGACTCTGAAGGTTTGATCCCTTCCAAAGGTTAATGCAGTGGCCCATATCTTCTCAGTGGTTATGTAAGGTTTGTGTAACTTGCTGCAGCTAATTGAGGTGAATTGATGAGATGCTGGGACTAGAGATGGGGACGAATATAAAAACGGATCGTTTTTTTTGACGAAAATAGCAGATTCGTTAAATATTCATCCCTTCATATTTGTGGGTTCCAGAGACCCCCACGAATACAAAGGGACAAATATTTACCCGTTTTTATTCGTCCTTCTTATTACAAAAAAAACACAAACCATTCTGCCTACCGGCCGCCAATCAACTGATTGGCGGCCAATAGGCAGCCACACACACCCCACAGCCACCCACCCCGACAGCCTACCCCCCCACCCCCTTCCTCTCCCTACCTTAGCCCCCAACAACACCCCCTTACCTTAATCGCCGCTGCCGAGGTCTTCATCTGGCCTCCCAGCCATGGCATGTAAAAAGGGAGACTGGCTGCCCTTTACAAAGATGGCGGATGCAGCTTCATTTAGGGTAGGGAAGCTGCAGCTGCCATCTTTGCAAAGGGCAGCCTGAATTCCCTTAAGGCGGTGGGGGGGGTGGCAGCGGGGGGGCAGCAGGGGGCGGTGTGTGTGTGGTTTTTTTATAACCCCCCCACGGGGCAACTTCGTGCTTCGTGAGTCGTCAAAAGTTGACGACTCACGAAACGGGACCACTCGCCAAAATGGTGAGTCATCCCCATCTCTAGCTGGGACACATCTCATTTCTGTTCTCAGGCATGTGATCAGGCACATTGCCAGGAAACACCCCAACTCCTCCTTCATTAGCTGCAATTAGTTGCAGGAAGCTGTGCAAACACCAAGCAAGTATCAATAGGATTCTGGTCAATGTTTCACAAGAAAGGAAAACCAGCTGGAAATACACATTATCCTGCATATTATCTCCACATACTGAGGAATCAAAATTATTTGTATTACATATGAAAGGATGGATTTAAAAATTGCTTTATTATAGTTTCATCAATGATATAATGGGAGAAGACCATAAATATTTTTCATTAACCACATGTTAATCCAGAGATATACTACTAAATGACAGATAACAGCTGTTGTTTCTGTTTTTAAATACATTTCCCATCAAAAATCAGAATTTTTCTTATACCTTCTCCATTTTTCCGCAAATATAACAAGTGACTGACCCAGAGAGTCTCAAACATTGTTCCCTATGGTAATCCATAGACCTGTCCTGCAGTAGAAAATGTAATCAATGCAACAAGTTGGCAGTGGAATGCTGTTGTGCAAGGTACAAAGGGTTGGGAGAATTTTTAAACTCTTTGAACACAGAGCTGCCAGAATAACCTGCCCTGTATCAATGTCTGTAAGATTTGTTGAGAATTTTGATTATAACGTGTATTCTCATAACATCAGCAGAGTAAGGAGATATTGGTTAGCAGAGATACTTATGACACTATGACACTGAGAGAGTAAAACCAACAACTTAGTCTATTTACATATATACATAGAGAATAGACATTCCTCTGGCAGCATGACATGACATGAAGCAACACACAGCATAGGAAAAAGTGATCTGACTTACAGCAGATAAAGACGTTCATTTTACACATGACATGTACAGTTCTGTGACCAATCAGAAAATACATTACTTCACTTTCTGTTACACAAAGTTTCATCATGTACACAGCTGTACAACATTAAGTCTTAATCCTTGATACCCACACCTAAATACAATCAGTGACTCAGGTAAAATCAGCCATTTTACATTTAACTGTACAACATTACTCCTGCCAACCTAGGAGTTTGAAAGCATGCAAATGCAAGTAGATAAATAGGTACCACCTCGGTGGGAAGGTAACGGCGTTCTGTGTTTAGTCACGCTGGCCACGTGACCACGGAAACTGTCTTCGGACAAACGCTGGCTCTATGGCTTGGAGATGGGGATGAGCACCGCGCCCTAGAGTCGGACACGACTGGACTAAATGTCAAGGGGAACCTTTACCTTATACAACATTAATATTTAATACATTTTTCATATCAAAATCTCAACATTAGATTATGATGAGATACGTATTGGTAAAGCTAAAATGTTGCTCCCTAGGAAATTCTACAGTGGCAAGAAATGGTTATGTTTTTTGCCTTGAGTAGAGTATCAAAGGGGCTCGCAGCACAACTGTGAATTTGACTAAATATAATTGAATATAATTGAATATTCAATTATATGAAGTTGAATTAAACCATGAACATTTCTTTTAATTTTAATGCCACATGAAGAAAGGCTTAATGCATGGTTACCTCGTCCTGTTCAAACCATTTGAAAGGACTATAGCTACATCTCCCATGCTTTGTTCACAAATTACTCTTTTCTTTTCAATGTTTCAGTAATTGTACATCTCAGAAGGATATTATTCCAAAGAGACCCAACATCCTACTCTGTTAAAGAAATTTCAGCATGAATGACACAAGGAACTTACTTGTATTGTTCCACTTTTAAATATTACCAGAGTATAGTCTTATTATTACTTGCTCAGTTCTTTCCAGCATGTGTAGTGTGTAGTTTGTTCCCCTTCCCCTCTCTGTTATTGCCTTCACCATGTAAAGTGTGACATGTGAACAGAGGAGAGGTTCCTATGTATGTGTAGAGGTTCCAGAAACTCCAGCATATCAAGGTTTTCACTTACATGGAGAACCTACAGCTGAGTGGAAAACTCTTCTTTACAGACACATCACTCTCAATTGAGAGAAAGCAATGATGGAGAGAGAAGGAGGAAAACTTTTGCTTAAGCATGCTGGAAAGAATTGAATAAGTACTGACTGAATAGGGGTTATGAGGACTCAACCACCTACTTACAATGGCTCTCAGATTTTAAAGCAGGGGACAATGGCACAGACGCCCCTGTTGAGAAGCCATCTCACCTTCACCCTGGGCCCATAAAATTCTGGATGGTCAGTTCTCCAGTGAACCTGGGAGAGATAGAACCAACTGAGCAAGCCCTGAGGGAATTCAGATGGGAAGAACCCAGATAGTAGGATGAAGGAGCACAAACTAAGGCCCTGGAGAGGGAGGCATCTGCAGGCAGCCCAGCCCAGTGAAGCAACCCCTGGAGGGGAAAGGAAGTCTGTTAGTCTGGGACCATATAAAGGAAGCCCTGGAGAGGGAAGGAAAGAGGCAGTTGGAGCTGAAGGAAGCGAAGGAAATGGTGGAGTGAAGGATGCTCCCAGACATGGTGACTGGTCTGGGGTCCTGGTTCAGGGCATGTTGGGATGAGGTACACTGCCACTCAGGCCTCATCTGCTTCCTTGTCTTTCATACTGGGGAGAGTAAAAGTGAAGAAGACACTGGGCACAACAAGCCAGCCCTGGGGAGCTGGCTGCCACACAACAAAGAAGCTGGTGGAGACAGCTACAGAAGATATGCCAGACTCAAAAGTGAGCTGGGCTCAAGAAGAGGGACCTGAAAGACCAACCCCACAGCCCTCAGTGCAAGCATATCATCCATCCCTGCTGTGGTCCCCCCAACTCAGTTCAGCAGGGACAGCCTCATTGAAACTCACTGGAATGGAGTGAGCATAACTGGGATGGAAATGGACTTGGACTCTGTGAAGTTGGTTATAGGCACCCGGGCAGTGCTGAGAAGTAGCCCAGGCCTAGCTGGCAATAGTTCTGTTGTTAGCCCCCACCCTGTTACAATAAACCCTGTTTAAGTTCAACCCACCATGTCATTGCCCATGGATCAACGGATGGAGACAGAAGCCCCTGTAGACCCAGCCAGGGCTGGTAGGGCTCACACAGATATTTCTGTTTTTAGATTGTAGTTTCATTTTTTTCTACAGACCAAAGCATATACATAACCCAATTTTAATATGATTGAGGGAAGTACTCTTGTTACTCTGTTACAGGAAAATCAACTAAGAATGTTGACGCATCTTGAATACATACACATTTTGTTTGGCATACGTTTCTGTGGACTATAATCTACTTTGTACACACACCTGATGAAAAGGGCTGCCACGATTTGTATCATATGAAGCTTACTTTTCTTTAAGGTGCCACAAGGATTTTTGTTACATTAATAGCTGTAATTTTGTCATTTCAATGTGACAGATGGGCCTGTTTCTGTGAGCAGAATTCTGGGAAGTTGGGCACAAAGTTTGTCAGCTGGGGCATCAGTTCACATTCACCAATCCTCTCATTTCTGGATTTTTAGGCCATGGAGATCACATGCACAAGGCCAGGGGCCTTGACGCCCTCTTCAGTAATATACTTCTCATCAAAAGAGCCACAGCCATTGTTATCGAAACAAAATGTAACATCAAGTAGAGGGTTTTTTCCCCCCATTCAATGACCATTATGTGGACCAGGGAATGAATCTTGTGGATCACATTTTGAAAACGCTCTGATCAAGCAAAATGTCCTCTTTTCTTCTTTTTCCCCCCTCCTTTACGTTGGGAGTAAAATATTCTGAATTTGGAGAAAAATATGCATCTGTCTGTCGATCTCACTATGGCTGAAATCTTGTTTGTAGCATAAGCCAATTTGTAAATTTCCATCTGTTCCTCCTCAATAAACCAAGCGCTAGTCCCAATTCTCAAGGACATACATGCACACACTGGCTCGCTGCATGTGTCCCCAAAATATGTGGCAGGGGTGCTTCGATTACCAGGGAGGATTGGATGGAAAGTTATGATTTGGCTTATGCTATGAACAGGATTTCAGCTTATGAATCCCAACCTAATCTTTGTGCAGCAGTCACCTTGTGTGATTGCCTGAATATTTGCATCAGATATACATAACATTCTATATTGTCTTATATTCTCATTTTTCTTGTATAACTGGAAGTTGAGTCATGGCAACTGGAGTTGCCATAGAGTTGGTAGGAGATCCCCGATATATCCTCCACATTGGTTTCACTTCCCCCTGGTCTGAATAGGTTCGTTAGAAGGACAAAGGACCGGGGGTGAGGGATAATCCCACTTCTGCAGTTCTCCACCCATTGTCATGGGTCTTTAACAGTCACTAACAGTGGTCTTTCTGGTGTGTGTAGTCCTAATCTTTCTGGGGATGGATGAAAGGGCAGCATGATAAATAGGAGACAGATTGTATCTAAGGCTTCCACCCCTGTTGAGTGAGGGATTTTCTACAGGAGCAATATAGCATATGCGGTCCAATGTAAAGAAATGTGTTTCAAGCTCTACATTGGAGAAACCAAACAGCCACTAAACAGGAGAATGGCCCAGCACAGGAGGGGCAACAGTTCAGGACCACAATCAGCACTATTCCTTTATTTGAAGGACACTCATTTCATGATGACCAAGATGTACTCATTCTTCTTGAAGAAGATAGGTGGTTTGAGAGAGGTGTCAGGGAGGCCATACACGTGCATATAGAAAATCCCTCACTGAACAGGGGTTGAGGCCTTAGATACAATCTAAGTCTCCTATTTATCATGCTGCCCTTTCATCCATCCCCAGAAAGATTAGGATTATCCCTCACCCCCACTCCTTTGTCCTTCTAACGAACCTATTCAGACCAGGGGGAAGTGAAACCAATGTGGAGGATATATCAGGGATCTCCTACCAACTCTCCTCAGACTGAAGAAGCTACTTGGATGAGTAGCAAAACGTTTCAACCTAAGAAGAAAGCAGTCCAGTTGCCATGACTCAGTTTCCAGATAACCTCACCTGGATGACTGAGAATCTTCAGATTCTTGTATAATGTTTCTCATTGCTTACTCAGAGACCTGATTAATTCAGGTGATTTTTTAATTTTAAAAAATGGAAAGATAATAGCATGGGTAAATGCTTTTATGTACTTATGAGTCTTGTACTTCTCAGTATGTCTTGCATGTTTTAAATATGTATTAAATTGCTTTGGTTTTCCTCTTGATTCATCAGAAACTGTATGGGAAGAAAATCATTAGGTCTTGTCAGGTTGCTACAAGGTGATCAGTATGTGACCATGCACCAGGCTTCAGCCAAGTTCACAGACATACCACCTTTGCTTGTGTCACCTCCACTTAAGTCAGGAGCACATTCTTATCTCCTCATTGGGGCAGATGATATCAGTTGGGGCCCATTTTTCAATGAACATACAGTGCAGTAGACTCCAATGTACTCAGCAGGAATGGGGGGACTTCAGCAGTCCCTAGTATTATGCCTGCATTAGATATTCCTCACACTGATCTAAATTATGTTCAGGAAAATGTAAAAGGGCCTCGATACCTGGCAGAGCGCCTGTCCCCACCTAGCTCTACTCGTGTCACTTGATCAAGCCAGACCGGAAGGTTGAGGGGCTTAACCCCGAGAGAGGCCCGGAAGGAGAGAACAAGAAACTGGGCCTTCTCGGCGGTGGCCCCTCATCTTTGGAACACCTTACCCCCGGAGATTCGACTGGCACCCTCGCTGGGAATTTTTGAAAACAAGTTGAAGACTTGGTTCTTCTGGCAGGCCTTCCCCCCTCCCATTACATAGCTTCTTTATCCCATCTTGGATACTGTTTTCTTTATTGATCTTTCTGCTCTTATGATCAAAGTTATTTTAATGCTGTTTTTATCTTTATAGTCTGTAAGCCGCCCAGAGTAGATTCCCGAATCTAGATGGGCAGGGTAAAAATAGAACTAATAAATAAATAATAAATAAATAAAACTCTCTAATCATCATCCATAACCCAAATCAACAACTTCCTTTAATTTTATTTTATACTATTTTCTATGCATACCCATTTTCAAATGCAAAACAATTCCATACTATCACATTATGTGCTTTTGTGACATATTTCCAGGTCTAAGCTATTAAGGCAACACGGTATCTCAATGAAAGGGGATACGGTGACATCCCAAACCCTTGGAGAAATGTGAGCTGTTTATTTATAGCAACAGCCGCATGTAACAACATCCACCTCCTATTTACTCACAAAAGATACAGTGAATGTAGTACTCCTGATACCATGTGATGACATCATTTTGCACAACCCATCAATGGAAACAGAACATTTGTGTATAGAAAAGGTTGTATATGATCTATGAATGGAAAATAATGCTGATAGGTGTTACACGGTATCTAACCAATCCCATCCCTGCTTCATACAATAGGTTAAACCTAGACTTAGGTTTATGTAGCTGAGCTGGTGAAAGTAGTCTTCCTCATCCCATTCTCACCACAGCGGCCACTCCAGCCAGTGAAAGTGGGGCACAATAGATTTGGGGACCATCCTGAATGGGGTAAATTAGTGCAGGACAAACTGAGCAGAAACAAACAGCTTATCAACAGTTGTAGCAAACTAAGAATCCTTAGATCTTAGATCCTAGATCCAGTAAGCCTCTAGGTGCTTACTGCATCTAGCCACTCCAGATTTTACCCTCTAAATATCCTGGCTCATAAAAGCTGCAAGAAAGGGATTGGTTGATTGGGTAGGAGGAGTGGTGAATGCCTCCTTGCAACAGGGCAGGATTCCATCATGCTTAAAGGAGGGAAAAGTAAGACCATTGTTTAAAAAGCCTTCTTTGGCCCCCACAATACTGAATAATTACCGATCAGTATCTAATATCCCATTCTTGGGGAAAGTGTTAGAGTGGGTTGTGGCCTTTCAGCTCCAGAGGTTTCTGGATGAGACAGATTGTCTAGATCCATTTCAATCTGGCTTCAGGCCAGATTGGGACAGAGATGGCTTTGGTCATCTTGGTGGATGACCTACGCCAGGAAGTGGATAGGGGATCTGTATCCCTGTTGGGTTTGCTGGACCTCTCAGCGGCTTATGATACCATCAACCATAGTATCCTCCTGACCTGCCTCTCTGGAATGGGAATTGGGGGCACTGTTTTAAGGTGGCTCCAGTCCATCTTGGAGGAAAGAAGTCAGAAGGTGGTGCTGGGGGATTCCTGTTTGACACCCTGGCCACTGACCTGTGGGGTCCCTCAGGATTCTGTTTTGTCTCTTGTTATTTAACATGTACATGAAACCACTTAAAGAGATTATCTGGAGTTTTGGAGTTCAGTGTCACCAGTATGCCAATGACACCCAACTCTACCTCTCCTTGCCACCTAAATCCAAGAGAGCTGTTTCTGCTCTAGATCAGTGTTTGGTATCAGTAATGGACTGGATGAGGGTGAATAAATTGAAACTTAATCCAGACAAACCAGAGCTGCTTCGGTTCAGTCGAAAGGCAAATCAAGGAATAGGGATGCAGCCTATACTGGATGGGGTTACATTCCCCCTGATAAAACAGGTGTGCAGTTTGGGGGTGCTGGTGGATTAATCCCTGAGCCTGAATGCCCAGATCTCAGTAGTGGCCAGGAGTGCATTTGCACAATTAAAAAATTTGCTTCTTGAGAGATCTGATCTGGCCAGTGTGATCCACGCTCTAGTTACTTCCCAGCTGGATTACTGTAATGTGCTTTATGTGGGCCTGCCAATGGAAAGTGTCAGGAAACTTCAGCGGGTCCAAAATGCTGCAGCCCGATTATTAACTGGGGCTGGTTACAGGGATCACATAACCCCCCTGTTACAGCAGCTCCATTGGCTTCCAATCCATTTCTGGGCACAATTCAAAGTGCTGGTTTTAACCTATAAAGCCCCAAATGGCCTGGGTCCAAGCTATTTCAAAGACCGTATCTCCCATTATGAGCCGGCTTGTGTGTTAAGATCATCAGGAGAGGCCTTTCTCTCAGTCCCACCACCTTCACAGGTGCATCTGATGGGGACACAGGAGAGGGCCTTCTCTGTTGCTGCTCCCAGACTCTGGAACTCCCTCCCACAGGAGGCCAGACTGGCCCCATCTTTGCTGTCCTTCCTCAAGCAGGCAAGGACCTTTTTCTTCAGGCATGCCTTCCCTTAGCAACTAACTACCTCTGTGAGATTTTTAGATGGATTGTTATGCATTACTGCTTTGGCTGGAGTTTTAGTACTCCTTGTGTTTTCCATTTGTCAGAAAGGCATTTGTTTTCTTCTTTTTAATATTTGTATACTTTTGTATACCTTTAATAGTGCCTTCTAATGATGTAAGCTGCTTCTTTATACTCATTGTTCTTAGCTTTAAATATTTTCTTTTAATTATGTCAACCACCATTGCATACTCATTGTTTTCTACTTTAAATATTTTCTTTCAATGTTGTAAGCCGCCTTTGCCCTCCCACCCGGAATAATGAGGTGAGACGCAGGTGATGGGGTAAACTAGGGCCACACTTTATTGAAAACACATCAGGTAACTTCTTGCCCTCAGAAACAGGGGCCTGCGGTAGTGCGGGATCAGGTTTGGTGCCAAAGATCTCAACGGACCCCCCACCACCAACAACCTTATATGGGCAAGTCCCATGCCCCATTGTTGTGCGGTCCTTAAGACAGCACAACTCCATCTGGTGAAAGATCAAGCCCCCCCAGCACCTCCTTCCTCTTGGCACTGTAACCTCACGATCCACAGTGCCTTGAGGTTGGACGTGCTATCACCTCCATTGTAGTCCATGGGCACTTACCAACCTTAGTTCCTTCCACACTACCCACCACCGAATGGGGCTAGCCTAGTTCTGACCCATTCCCCCCATCAAGCCAAAAATACGCAGGCCCCTCTGTAAATCATTCAAGAAAACCTCCAAACCAGCTTCAGATAAATGAACTCCATCACCTCTGTACAGTTCTGGACAATCCAAACGGATCTCTGGGTGTCCAATTACCAAACCTAGCTCGTTAATAACTGCCCTGCAAACTTCTTTATTAACCTTCCTATGGGACCTGTTTATACAATTTGGGTTACCTTCTGCCCTCCAGACATGCAGGGGAATGATTGTGGACCAAACAACTCTTGATGATGGAGACTTGACCTTCCAGCTCCGTAGGTCCCTCAAAATATCTAACACAATGGACTTGCCACTCCTTCTGGCCAAGTCATTACCACCCAAGTGAATCAACAGCATGTCTGGAGGTGCACCCAACACTCCTGGAGATGCCACTTCATTGAACTCTTTCCAAAGCATGCCTTTCTGCCCTTTCCAGTCCAACCAAGCAGAGGTGCCTAGTCCCAAATCTCAGCCCCAGGTCGTCCTGGCAGCGTGCGCTGCTGCCCAGTAAATAAAGCTGTGGCCCACTAACAAGATCCTCCATTGCCATCTGGGCCGTTCCACTTCTGAAAACAGAAAACACAAAGAGCCAAGAGCCAACTTACAACTGTGGCATGTTGTGAACAAAAAGCCAGTATCTATCGGATGACCATCTCCCTACCCTCTTGACCTCTTCTGGGCTGTATCCCAGATTAGCCATGATTGATGCTGCCCCAATACGGAACAAGTGGGTTCCAAAGCGCCATCCTCCCAAACCCACCTGTCCTAAGGCGGTACCTGTGACCTTCCAGAATTGATATTTTGTCAGTGGAGCACCATCACTGTGGCAAAATAGGTAACCCTGTGTATCTCCTCAATGCCTCAGGTACACTTCCAGCGCCTGAACCGGGCATATTTCCTTGATAGAACATTTCCCTAATGTGATGTTTGTCCCTCTCCTCGCCTGATTTAGATCTCCATATATGCAACTGTATTTTATCTGCTACCACCGCCACATCTGCTAGCTGCAACGCCAATTCTGATGTGTCACTCCTACTGGCCGCAATCACTTTGCTACCCCTCAAAGCTCCAAAAAATGTCAAGAGTGTTGCTGACTTGAAAAGCAAAGCTTCATACACATCCCTACAAATGCTACCCCAGGTTTGACTAAACCTTATTAGGATGGTGGGAGTAAACAGGGACCTGTCATCTGGTGTCTAAACTCTTTCTTTGCTCCATCCCTCAATCATCTTGTGTATCCTAAAATCAGCTGTCATATGAACAACCCCCAGCACCTTGGCCCTGGAATGCCAAAGCCAACATTTTTCCTTGAATACAGCTAGGTGCCAATCCTTTCCTAAACAAATAAACACTAAACTGTTGTAAGTGCTCTACCAGAATAGGCCATGCCAACTCCAGGCTCTCATTAACTCTGAACTCTCTAAATTCCTCGCATACTGCCAAATAACCTCGGTGAGTGCTTGGGGCGAGTGCCAACCCTATTGCTTGCTGAGCTTCCCTCCTCCAATTAACCATACCTCTTGTGGAAGGACTTCTGGCCACCTGCAAGCTCCCGGAGCCAACACCCTGAACCACGCAATCTGTTGACGGGACAGGGCATCAGATATACTGTTATCTAAACCGGGGATGTGTCGTGTGTGGACAACAATATTAAATTGCAAACTGCATAAAACAAATGCCCGAACTAGCCTCATCACCCATTCTGATCTTGAAGACAAGTTGTTGATGACGTGTACAACTGCCAAATTATCACACCAAAATCTAATGACTGACTTGGCCCATTCTTCCACCCACAACCAGATGGCATCTAGGATAGGAAAAAAACTCAAGGAACGTCAGGTCTCTTGTTAAACCTGAGGTCTGCCATTCCTCTGGCCAACTTCCAGCACATCAATGTCCCCTAAAATAAATGCTGAAGCCCAACGACCCTGCTGCATCCATTTGGACTTGCAGTTCAGTCCGTAGCCACATCTCTGATCTCCAGAAAGAAATCCCATTAAAACTTTCTAAAAATTGTTTCCATACTCTCAAGTCCTGCCTCGTGCCTGCTGTAACCCTGGTTCTATGAAACGGTCTGCGCAGCCCACTCATGGCGGTACACAGTCTGCGTATAAGTGCCCTGTGTATAAATGTAGAGCTACCACCCTACAAGCAAAGTTCAAATGACCAACTACTTCTTGAAACTCCCGGAGGGTAACTTTTTTCAGACCAGAGAGGTGCCTCAATCTTGCCCGTAGCTTTTCTAGTGTAATAGCCAGAAGCCAAGAATATTGCTGCTGGGTGTCCAGTTCTATGCCTAAGAATGTCATTGTTGAAGCTGGTCCCTCAGTTTTTTCCTTCGCCAATAGGAGCCCAAGCTCTTGTGCTAAATTCTGAAAAGTTTCCATCAAAAGACTACAATGCTCAGAATCCCTTTCACCACAGAAAAGAAAATCATCTAAATAATGGGCCATACTCTTTAGCTGTGCCCTGTGCCAGAGTTTACACTCCAAAAAGGAGATAAAATGCTCAAAGGCAGTGCAGGACACTGAGCAGCCCATGGGTAGTGCTCTATCCATATAAAAGGCTCCCACAAATGAAAAATCTAATAATTCAAAATCATCTGAGTGGACTTGGAGGAGACAAAATGCCAATTTTACATCACATTTTGCCAACTCTGTCCCTAAACCACAGGAGCGAATCATGCGCATCACGTCATCAAATGATGTGTACCGCACAGAGCAAAATTCCTGTGGTATACCATCATTCCCTGAACCACCCTCCAAATACGAGAGGTGGTGAATAAGTCTGAACTCCCCCTGTACTTTCTTGGGTACTAACCCCAAAGGTGACACCCTGAGATGAGGTACCGGTGGCCTCAAATAGGGGCCTACTACCCTGCCCTCGCTAACTTCCTTATCTATTTTTGCCCTAACAATGACCTCCATTCCCTGTACAGACTTCAAATTCTTGGCAAAGGCAGCCTTATACTCACCCATCACTGGAATATTAAAACCTAACTGAAAACCATTTAACAAGTATTCTGCATCATTCCTCTTCGGATATCTTGCCAACCATTCTGCTAGCATCCTTAATCTAATGGTGCTGGGCTCCTTTTGCCACAGCTGCGGATACGTCAAACTTCTTGCCACCATTCTGTTCCCTGTTGCCCCCTTTTGGGAGTCGCCCTTTGAAGCATCTTGAGCTGCCATGGCATCCCCCACAGATGAAACATTCATGTTTATAGCGACATGACTTCCTAGAGCAGGAACCCCGTGAGTTAAACTCCCAGCAGAGCAGGCGGGGTTGAACCACCTTCCCCATCACTATATGGGGACTGTTAGCTTGCCTGGCCTTCCTAATGAGGTGACCGCTGTCGAACCCATCACCCTGGGCTGGCCAGGTCAGAGTCATGGTTTGAAGCTATAGCCCTGGGTGCAGTTCATCCCACCACATATTTGCGTGTATTGACGCTCTCATACGAAAATTATCATCATAGAGAAGCCATGTATGTCCAGGGAAATCCACATACGTAAATAAGGTCCAAGTACTGGACCAAAGACTGGGCCCACCATAGTTGTGCCTTGACTATGACACTGAAATAAATTAGGAAGCCAGGCAGCAAATTAGCCCACGAGCGCTTCAGCTTCCTGCGTCACCACCTCTCCTTATCAGCCTCATCCTCTTTCTCCAGTTCCTTAGCCCCTACCTTCCAGTTCAACAATTGAAATATGTCTACATAGTTACCCCTCCATATTTGCTCCTTCGTGGCTGGTGTCAGGTGATCTCCTAGTGGGAGGGAGTAGTCCCCAAATAGCAGGGACCTAAGGGAACAGAATTATACCCCGTGTCTGGCACGGAAGGATAGGGCCACACACCTACTCCACTGGACACTCCCAGTGGGGTGGGAAAAGTTGTTGGAGGATAAGACACCCTCCAAACAATGTTGCAGGGCCCAGGGATAGGCACCTGACCCAGCAGGCCTACATGCATGCTTGTGACTGCCTGTATCCCTATCTGATCCTGCGTCTGGGTTCCAAACCCCCAAGGCCACACCGCCATTGCACTACTAGTGTTCGGTGTGAAAGGGAGCTCACCTAGCATTTGAGCCATGACTATGCTCATTGAAGCCACCTCCCCATCTGGTCTGGTATCTGCTGCCACATCCTGCCTCTGGGCTTCCTTCTGTGCCGGTGGTTCCAGTGGGTGTTCCGCACTCCTGCCCACAATTGGGTCCTCCGAGGCTGATGACGACCAGTTCAGTGTGTTTCCCGTTTCTCCCAATGCCGCCTGGGTATTGCCCTCTAACTCTGCGAAATGAGATAATAAATTGTCAGCAAGAGCCTTGAGTTTAGCCTGCTTGTGCACCTTGGATTCTCTTGCTGAACTCCTGGGCTGATCATGGCTCGTAGCCCTTCCTGCCTGTCCTGCCCTTTGCTTCTCCAGAGCAGCTATCTTTGCACAAAGCTCCTCCAAAACAGACCAGCTTTCTTCATCAGATGATGATGACACTACCGGCAGGGAAGCCCTAGGTGCCTTGAGCTTTGCAGGTTGCTTTCCCTTGCTCTTACCTTGACCTTTCTTGGGCACATGACTCTTACTAACTCCAGTTTAGTAAGTTTATTTATTTGCTTATTTATTTGCTTATTTGTTTGTTTGTTTGTTTGTTTTCTTTTACAATTATCTCTATTCCTTCTTCCTCTTTATGCCCGTTAAGACGGGCTAGTCAGGGATCCAACGTTAATCCCTGACTCCACTTCCCACCTTGGGGAGTGCTGATGCACATCCCCATCTCCTCTTGTTGACAGTAAAAGGTGCTGCTATGCAGCCAGAAATTCCAGCAGCTCAGCAAGCCATCCGCTGTTGGGAATGAAAGCCTCAAAAGAGGCCAAACATGTGGGGGAGCGTCCTTTTGTGGATGCTCCCCACCTTCCAACTGGGTCACTAGACGTGATTTTTGCATCTCGCGCTATCCTAGGGGAAGGGCAAAAGAGCCCCACCTCAGCTACACTTTGCACACCGGCAGCAGACCCGACATTCTCCTTTTCAAGGGGAAAGTCGGGGTAAAAATATTTTAAATAAATAAAATAGAATAAATCTCTCTTTGCTTTTTTATTTTTTTAATTTTATTTGTGCAACAATCCCTTCGACATCAGTGGTGGACTGGGCTGGGAGGTTGAAATATTCTGACATTGGCTTTTTATTTGTAAAACGTTTAGGACCAGAAAATAAATTTGGTGTGTTTGCACTTTCCTGATCCATTTTGCATTTCCCCAGAACAGCAACAAGATGAAGTTCATCATGACTTGAAATTCTTACATGCCAAGACTCACAAACATTCCAGTGAAAATGCACACAAAGCCATGTGAGAAATGTGCTTGGATAAAAATGTGTGTATGGAAAAATGAGTACAAATACACTTTAGCCAATGGGTAAAATGCATGAAGAAGTCATATATAAGAAAAACTGCACATGCAAATGCAAACTGAAGGAGCAATACAAACCAAATTTCTATCTCCAAAGAAGGATATTTCCTTAATTCCACTGTAGAAACTAGGATGGAATAAGAATTCAAAAAATGAAAGTGACAGATTTTTACATTCCCACTCTAGGCTTTTAAGAGTTAGAGCACTGAGAAATGAGAAAAAAGATCAAGGAGCAAAAAATTGAGGATTTTAATAGTGGGGGCATTGATGTGACATAATAAAACTGCATTCATAACTCTCAGTAACTGAAAATGTCATTAATTCATTTTCTAAATGCTTCTAGGCCTAGTACAGAAATACTGAATTCTAAGAACTTTAAAACATTACTTTTTTGTACTACTTCTCTACGAATTCCACTAGATGGCACATTTCCAAGCTCTGACAAGTACTTTCATTTTTACTACTTAGGGTGGACTCAAAGATCCTGAGGCAGAAAACTGACCCATGGGTCTACTGAAGTTGCCCCACGCATGTTCTAAACTGATAGTGTTGACTTTGAGTGGTGACATTTTTCTGATGTATCTGTTGATTTGCATCTTTTAAACATTCTTCATCACCAAAACTTGTCCTTCTTAGGTGAATTGGTACAGATCTGTAATCTTCTTACTGGAATATGTTAATGAAGCACCACCATGTCCAAGAGTTGTCCCTTCTTGTTAATAGAGGGCACAGGTGTAGTGCCCAGTGGAAGACCATTGTAATGACAAGTAGGTTTAGTGTAGAATGCAGTTTTATTCCTCTCTGTACAAGACCATGTAGGCTATTGTAGGACACTGCTAACACCAGAGTTAGGATATTGACGAACATCAGAGGTTACTAAAAGTTATTTGATTTCAACTGCTGGAAACTATCAGAAACCAGTCTTATACATTCCAGCTGCCCAGGACTGAGAAGTTTGAAAAGTGATAAGGCATTCACGGACAGATTGTTTTCACAGGTGTTATGCTTTGATGTCTGACTCTCCAATCCTTTGATATCTGGATTTGTTATCACTTTGTCAAATACGTTATATGCCATCAAGTCAGAAGCAACGTATAGCAACCCTAATAAGGTTTTCAAGGTAAGTGAGATACTTTAGGGGTGGTTCTGTCACACACACACCCCGGATAAGTTTCCATGACCGAGTGGGGATTTGAACCCTGGTTCTCCGGAGCCTTAGTTTGTCACTCTGTACACTACACTACACAGGGAATCTTTTGCCAATTAGTGAAATAGAAACATCTGAGAAGTTGGCTGACAGAGACTTGTTTAATGAGAAGATGCACGCTCTGAAAAGGTAGACAAGGGTTACAGATTTTGGCCATTGTTGAACTTCAGCACAGACAAGACTCTGGAGAGGTGCTGCCCCACAGTTGACTCCTGGGATCACCTATCACCATTTTTCATGGGCATGAGGTTTCTTACTACTTTACTGGTTTACTGCTTATGCTTTCCACTTCACTGCCTCTTGTCTCTTTAATAAGGATGTGTGCCTTCTTCTCCATTGATGTGTTCACTGTCACTGAATTCCATAATAGCTCTTGTTGGCCATGACAAGATAGCAGGTCCATGTATACACCGCTATCATGCAGTTCTGTCTTCCACAAAAGTGAATGGGCCTCCAAAAGAAGGGGTTCCTGTATGTTGCAGAATACACATTGATCTCTTTATCACAAAATATTATTAAAAATGTATGGCAATAGGTTAAGCCTACTGAAACAGTAGGTTAAGCCTGCTGAAAAGCCTACTTTTCAGTCCACATAAAACTTGAGTCACCACCTGTGTCACTTGGATATGAACTGGATGGAATTTCGATCCCCAACTCTAATTTCCATAGTTAGAAATTCTATGGGCATTAAGTACCCATACGGAGCAAATCCGAATCTAGTTGAAAACAGAACTCAAGGCCTTGGTTTTGCAAAGCGTTGTGATGAAGCATACATTTACATCCAATTTATTAATTTCTTTCTTCAGCCACATCCAAGTGAAGAATTCCAAGCCAGATGCCAGTTTAATGATGATGAGAAAATGCTTAAACTGAATTTGGTAATTTGAAACATGTTCACAGTGCTGGAGAATTTAGGGAGATGTCTGATACTGCTGATTAAACAGAATCCAGTTGGCAATAGATCAAGCTTGTAAGATGCTTAAAGTTTTTTTCTGGATGGAAGCCTAGATAATCTAGCTGATGTTAAAAGTCAGTCACTGTGATCCAGATCCAGAATTCCGTGCACATGCTGATATATTCATGAAGATCCTGTGCATATGATGATTTGTCATCTCAACAGACATGTCATATCCACACAGTGAAGAACAGTTGAGTGAGTGAGTGGATAATCAAACAAACAAATGAATTATTTCCTTCTTTGAAATTGAAATGGAATTTCATATGGGCGAGAGAGCTCCATGAAACAGTGAATTCTGACATGTCCTGAATAACCAAATTCTGACATTTTCTTGTACAACATTCTTTGTTGCTTACTCAAAGAGCTGAGCACATGAACTGTTGTACTGGAACAAACAGTCATGGTTACCACAAAAAGTCACAAAACAGAACCCTGATTCAGGTGTCATCTTTACATATTGAGTATTTGAAGGGACTTTCCAGAATAGGCTGCAAACTACTTCTTTTTTGCTGAGGGCCACTATTTTCAAAGAACAGTCTTTCAGAAGCCACATGCCAACAATGGGCAGGGCTGTTCCTTTGCTCGGTCTTCCTTTGCCTTGTCCTATTCTTTTTCTCACTCGGAGGGCAGTTTGGCAAGGACAGATTAAACCTGCTGCTGTTCTTAATTGACTGCTTGCAGTGCAAGAGCTGTACAGGGTGAGGCTGACAAGTTGTCCAGCCTTTCTCCAGAACACACAAACCACCTCTGTCCTGATTATGCCAACATGTATGACCACAGTTGCTCCTGATCATTCTGAATGGTGTATATGAGTATGACTGTTCTGATGCCCAGAGGCAGGCCTTCAGACTGCCTCTGATCATATATGATCAGTGTACACATTTATATTAGAGGATCAGAGGAAGTCACCTTATAGTGTGTCAGGCCATTGGTGTGTCTAACCCAAATATTGGCAATTCTGACTGGCAGTATTCCTCCAAAGTTTCAAGTAGGATTTTTTCCTCGCTTTACAAGGAGATTCCCTAGTGGTCCCTCACCCAAGTACTAACCAGGCCCAGCTGTGTGTAGCTTCTGAAATCGGATGAGATGGGTGCATTTAGGGTGGTATGTCAAGGAGGTAGAGCAATTCTCGAGAGCATCTTCACCAGCTAGGTACTGGTGGATATAGAATGTCTGAATAAAGCTCAATTGTTTTCTTCATCATTGCTGAGGTCCCTTCTTAATTGGAATGGTAATTGGAGATGAGTGTATAATGATGAATTTATAATTAATGAAATATCTAATAATGGGCAAAATCCTCTTGGCAAAACTTATGCCACAAAGCATAAGTAAGATTTAATTTAGATGAATTAAAACCTCCCAATTCCCTCTGCTTCAGGTTCCGAGGCTCCCTAAGACTCCCTTTTGCCTGGGGGGAGCCTGGGGGAGCCTCAGGATGGGGTGTAGGGAGCCTTTAATAATAAAAATAAAACCAGCAAACCACTGGTGAATCAGAATGGATGGCAGTGATCCAGCAGCAATTTCTGACTATAAAATGCCCCCCCCACATCCTGAGGCCCCCAAAACCTTCCCTAGGGCAAAGGGCACCCTTAGGAAACCTCAGAACTAGAAAGAGGGGGCTGGAAGTATTCAATTCAGTTAACTTAAATATTACTGGTGCAGGACAATGGCATCACCTGGCTCTGTAGAGTAACTTCACAAGAACAGGATTTTGACCCATGTTAAATAAATATGAACTCATCCCTAGTCCGTGAAAGCAAGTTTTACAGCCCTTCTAAAACTTATGTGTGTGTTTTAATCAACATCATAACTTATTCAGAAGCTCCAAATCAATGTCTCTAGTGTTCATTGTCTTGATTTCCCCCTCCCTAATAACCTCTGTAGTACCAGATTCAATACCTAATTTGTGATCAAGGAAGGCATTGTATTCTCTGCGTTAATATTATTTTTTAAAATCTCCTTGACAAGCCTTTTTGACACTAGGACAAAAAAAAAATGGAATAGGAAAAAGATTGCTCCTGCAATTAACTTGCTAATTAAGGGGGATATTTTCATAAGATGATGAAAGCCTATTAAGTGAATAATGGACACACAGACTTTCCAAGCTGACAAGCTCTATGCCAGTTTCTGGCTGGCTACACTTGGGGACACTGTGGAAGGAAGGAATGTTGTTTCAGAAGAATGGAGGTTTTCATACTTGAAACACATTGGGCGAATCTCTCTGCTTTTTGATGCCAGTGTTTTGCTTTGAAAGGATAGTGAGCTAAGCAGAAAATCAGAAATACAGCCTGGGATTGTCATGTTTTCTTACACTGACAGAAACCTGGCTAACAGGCTGTGCAGGGAGCTAGTAGACAGATATCACACTAGCTAGTGCTACAATACACACATGGAGTTCTCATGCATATAAGCTTGCTTTTCCACTGGAAGCAACCTTTGGTAGAAATGTACCAAGCAAGGTTTAACCCAGGGATAGGGTTCACAGACTTCAAATGACACCTTCTTTTATAATCCTTGACCATCGGCTGTGTTGGCTGCAGATGATAGGACTCACAGTCCAGAAAAAAAATGTATAAGCCACAAGGTTGCCTACCTTTTAACCCATGCAGATACATTCTTTCTATAAATTTATGGACACTAAGACTGAGCCCTTTGATTTAACCTGAGTTTTGGTCTTCTTGTGATAAACCATAGGTTCTATTCCACTAGGGTTATGGTGACGGCTTGTAGCTTAAGGCTGTGTGTGCATCTGTTTCAAAAATGAAGCAAAGCCTCCTCAGTGGATTTTCATGAATTTAAATTTCTTCTTTTACAGCTTGGTGAGATTATGAGGTGCTGGCTGTGATTTGCTGTGCCTACACGTCTACACATATTTTAAACATCTACACTTCTTTTACACAAAATGATCTTGGGAGCTGTAAATAAAGAAAGCAAAAATTGCAACCCTCTGACATGGCCTGTTTAAATTTTCATAAAGCACTCACAGCAGCATGAAAAAATAAACTTATTTGTATTGACTCCTTCTTTCAAGCTGGGCTTCCTTTAACACCCCAGTAAAACGGTGTTAAATGCTTGTCTCCAGGTACCTCATAATATCTTTGGAGAAACAAAGCAGTAGCCCTCAGTTTGTGAGCAGACCTGGGAGTGAGTTGAAACTTTGCCACACAGCTACAGATAGATGACATCAAATCCAGAACCATCGCTCTGAACAAAGAATTCTGGACTGTAACAATACATAATTCAAGCAGAGTGTTATAGTTTTCATGTTTCCTCACATTAAAATAAAAGCAAACAGCAGCTGGTGATAGTTTTAGCTATTCTAAGCCTTACTGTCTAATATCAGTTTGTAAATATGCCTGGATGTTTTCTTTGTTTGTTTTTTTCTTTTTAAAGGGCACTTTCAAAACAACATAAATGCACACAAACATCAACTCTCCAAAGCAGTATAGTCTGAAATTCTAACACCTCCGGGAACATTTTCCCTTATTACAACAGCTTCACTGGCTGTCAGTCCGTTTCCAGGCCCAATTCAAAGTACTGGTTATTAAAATAATCAGAACACAACCATGGAGAAGTAATCCAATGAGGAAACAGTTGAAACTAATACAGCAAAAAGAACCCTCCTGCTTCTATCTCAAAAGTCAAATTGCATGTTAAAGGAAATGTGTAGACACATTTTCTAGTATTTCTCACAAATAGTAAGCAGTATTAATATAATTGCTTCAAAGCTGTGTACCTGACCAATCAGACTTGAAAATGAAGCCCATGTTTACCTCCTCATAACTAATCATAAAAGAAAGTTATTTTGCAACATACAAAAGTCAGGAAAGGCCATACTAGAATAAACAAATATTTGTTACCTCTTAAGACAGTTCATATTGTAATGATGTGGTAATGAAATTGCCTCGGTCGGCCCTCAGATGACAGTGGTCTCTCTAGCATACCACCTAACAGTGCTTGATTTGCTATTTCCACATCTCACAATCTCAGGGAAATGTCTATGGAATGTATTGTAGATTCCCACCCAGGATGGGCCTCAGACATTTGTTAGAATGAATTGCTTCTGTTTTCCAACAGAATTGGAATTAGAGATACCGCCACTGCCACCACCATCATATCTCGTTGTGCACTTAGACAATGTTAACTAGGGAACAGAATCCTCTTGGTTTCCACTGCCCTTTTTGCATGGGCATTTGTGCTGCTTCCACAAGAGGGCCTTCACTATCCCCTCGCAAAAGTGGAATCCCCACTGCTTCAAATGGGGAGCTCTTTGGCTTGCACAGCTGCAACCCAAACACATTGTGTGGCACATTGCATACATAGGATATTGAGCTCTGCAAATCCAAACAGGATTCTGGTCACATTGATTATCTTTTACAGATAGCTCTGCCTCTGCTCTCTCCACAACAACAATAAGAACAAGAACAAAATGCCATCAAGTCAATTCTGACTTAGGGTGAACCTTTCCAGGGTTTTCTAGGTACAGTATCGAATACTTGGAAGTGGTTTACCATTCCCTTCTTCTGGGTGCGCTCTGGGATTGGGCAGCTTGCCCAAGGTTAAACAGCCTGCCTCTTCTCCTGGGTGGCACTGTGGAGAATCAAACTTTTACTCTCTGGCCAGGTGCCCAACTCACTGAGCTATCCAGCCAGTTCAGTCTCTCCCTCTCTAATTACAGGATAGATTTGAACATCCAACAACTACTTTTCACATAGCTTCAAGTTTAATTTTATATGTTCTGTCTAAAGAGGATAAATTATACTGAAAACGTTTTCAATATCAGACAGGGGAAGTCCTTTGAGGACCAAAACCTGCATAGTGGACTTTGGAATATTTCACATTCTGCTTTCAGATGGCCTTAATTTTAATAATGAAGTACACAGAATATTACTCATCCATAAGCCCAGACAGTCACTTTTTTGTGGGCCTGTGCTACATTCTAGAAAAATTGATGTCTTATTCTGATTTTGGAGCTCCTATGTATACTGACACTAGATGTATTACTGGAATAAATTTCATTCCAGATATAGCTCACATCCTGCTGCTGATTATTCAGTGATGTATTTAGGGGAGGATATTTATTTAATTCAAGGTGTCACTTTAGTAATCAGGAGGATTAACCCTGGAGTGAGTTTAATTCACTAAATATCATGTACATTTACTTTTCTAAAAATATATATTTTTGTTTAAAACACTCATTTGCATCTGACTATAAATCTTAAAGCCAAAGCCAAATAAACACGACAAGGTAGGCAGTTTCTAGATTTTCACCATAAATAGTAAAATTTCTGAAATATCTGAGAGAAAACCATTCTCTCTAATATTTTCCCTTTCACAATGCACTTTTTAAGAAGAAGAAAACTTCAGTTATTGGCAATTCTTTTCTGTTTGGTTCAAAAGAGTACTCCAGACAATGACTTCTGTTTGAAAATAGGCTGCAATTTCTACTCCATGAAGATTAAGCATCAATATATGCTTCGGGAAAGACATGTGATGGTACAGCTCTCCTGGGATTTACCATTTCTAAAAGTACATTTAAGATAGCAGGATTCAGTGTTTCCTCATAGTGCAGATTCAGTGGCTGTAGACATTGAGCCTGTGAAGGAGAAAAGATATCTGTGAACCTTCCACTTAAGGTGCTGAATATGTACTGCTTGTCCCCAAGACAACTCAAACGCTCAATACTGTGACCTCATCAAGAAGACTATGACACCTACAGGGCCAGCTCTATTATTAGGTTGAGTGAGGTGGCCACCTCAGGCATTAGCTGGGGCATTAGAAACAGCATTTCATAACACACTATTTAGTGTGCCATTGTTGCATTTGTAGAGACAGGAAGGGAGAGAAGTGCTGGTCAGATTTTTTTTACATCATGTGCCAACATTAGTTGGCTAACTCTGACTTGGGCAGAGGTGGGGTGCTCTGCTCTGAGCAGTAAAACATCTTGGGCCAAGCCTGACACTTGCTTTCTCTGAAGTCACAGATCAGCTCTATTTCTATATAGCAAAAAACAAACATGTTCTATATTTGAAAATGGGAGGGTTATGCCTCTTCTTAAGCTACCCAGCTTGAAATAACTTAATGCAATACAGTACTTGTGTGGGCAGATCATGATAGGCCGATATAGCAGTGCTGATTCAGAGGCAGCCTTAAATAGTGTATGATGAACATACAGGAGTCTCAAGCTCACACGTGAAAGAATTTGCATCTGGCCCTTCATATTATACAACTAATCTGCTGTGCTTGTGCTTCAGTGGTGTCAGCAGCTGCAGAGGGGAAATGAGGTCACACATCTATACAGGAACAAGGGACAGAGTAGCATGAAGCAACAGAGCAAAGAAGTATTAATTAGCATTTCCCATTCCCCTCCTTCAACAGAGAAAGAATGCCCTTTTCTAAATGTTTTCTCTTAGTGAAATAGCAGAGGAAGTGAAGAAAAAAGGAAGCTAGCTGTGTAATGGAAACAAAGGATGCATGGAATTAGAAAGTGGTAACATGATTTATTACAGGGAAATGGATGCAAGACTAAAGCACAGAGCCGTAAATATCTATTCAGCTCTGTAAAGAAGGTGATCAATGAGCATTCCATACATTTTGAACCACACAATTAAGGAACAGTGAATGTCACCTTTTTAAAATCAGAGAATGCAGATTTTCAGAAAGCAATGAGCAAATTAGCCAACACAGCAAAGAAGTTTGAGAGTGTTCATGCAAAGTTTGCTTTGGTTTTTCTCATAGGCGTTCTTTAGATCCATTCACAGCATCATGGGGAAGGAAGATTTTACACTGTGGTTATTAAAATAAGAATGAAGAGGTTATTAAAATAAGAATGAAGAGTCCAAATTATATTTGTGTGAAAACAAAGTTTACTACACAGCAAAGTACAAACATGCCTTGTGACAGCTTTCAATCAAAAATATTTTTTAAAAAAACTACAGGAAATACTTCTCACAACTAGACGATCATTTAATAGTCCTGTAACATGATTAACTGGGAGTGGGGGGAATGTCTTCAAAACTTCATACAGAGATTGGATTTTGTATTAATATGCACATTTTGGAAATATATTTTCTTTCAAAGTTCACTTTTCTCTAAGGGCAAACTAGATGTTTAATACATCTCAAAATAAGAGTTGTACACACTTAAAATACATAAAATACATGTCAAAGTAAAAGTTTCTCAAAAGAGTGGCAAAGCTTTTCTGTCCTAAGTGAAGGCTATTTTGTATTGGTCCTTTTGTGATCTCCTCAAAAACTTAGCAAGAATATCTGAAAAAGAAGAACATCCGGGTGGTCCATGAACAAAATCAAAAGTCAGGGTTGGGGAATAATTTAATTGGCCCAATAAAATATTAAAAGGCAAGCTTTATTTAAATACCTGCAGGACTCTATGAGCCAGGGTCATAAGCTCTATTTCATAGGATATTTTTGTGGATCAGTAAAAGTATGGCCCCACTCAGTTCAAAAAAATATGGAGGAGGGTAAGAATTATTATATATGCCAATTCCATGGGGAACAAAGCTACACATTAGTCAAAATCATGTTGCTTAGCATAGTAAATCAATGGGGGTTTGGTGAGTCCACTCCTCCAAAAGTTCCACTGATTCAGATGGGCCTACTCTAAGTGCAACTTACTTCAGCATAGAAAGTAGCAATTAGAGTAAGCTCATCTGAATCAATGGAACTTAGGGAGGCATTGACTCATTACATCCCAATTGATTTGACGGGCCTATTCTCATGTGATTTACTACAATAAGGAACAGGACGTGCCACTAAAAGACAATTAAAAGGCTCCAGACATATGCAAGATGCAGTGGCAGAGATTTATAGGGGAAAAGAGAATGTGAGAGGAAGCACATAACCTCTCCCACATGGCATTTTTATTTTCTGTTTTGTATTATGTTGTGTTTTGGTCTTGTCAGCCAAGTGCCAAGTAGGGAACAAAGCCGTCTTGAGGGATGTAGGGAAAGACGGCTTCAGTAGAGGATTTAGACAAGGCAATCTGCTGGGACAGGAAGGGTCAAATACTCCTTCCCTACCCACCATTTCTTTCTCACAAATGTCCATCCCACATTTCAGGTACTTGGGCAAATGCAACTGAGGAGACAAGCATTGATTTTGATATAATGTGTCATTCCTTCTCTAAAAGCAGAAAGCATAACCAGAACAGCACTTTCCTGTCCTGCCCTCACACACAATGGTATTTCTAATGATTGCTTGTCAGCCATCTGCTGTAAATCGGAAATGATAATAAAATAATTGCAGACATGGAGCATGTGGTGGCCTTTAACATTTCATCTTATCTTCTTGTTTTGCCTAAGTGTTCTATATCTAACCTGAAAATATTCCATTTTATTGGATTTTTCTTTCAGTAAAAGATAAGTCATTTTTTAAAAAAATAGCTCAGTACTATATGGATATTCTTTCAAAACAGAAAAAGACAATTCCATATTGAAATGACCAGCCAATTAATGCATATAAATAATAGTATTTTAACAATTATGTTTTAATGTTACTTTTAAAACAATGTTTTCTCAAGAATAGATGCACTCTTCAATTCCTTCCTCCTGTTTAAGACAAAAGTACTGATTTTAATGTCAGCACTTAAATCTCACTCCTTATTTCCAAGCTCTGTTTGGTGAGTGGGACTGGGTGCTCTGTCATGTGTTGTGACTGGATATGTACCTAGTTTGATTCCTGTTCATATCTCACCACTAAAACAGTATATCCAAAAGGTGCACACAGAGTTTTTATTTGAAAGATACATGCATGATCATCAGACAAGACGGGTATGCTGCATAAATGATTTGATGCAAACTTCTTCTAATTCTTACGTTGGTTGTGTAGTCATGTGTGAAGCAACCCTCAGATTGCTACTGAGCACATTTCGAAGAGGGGACAGGAAGATGTGTATCATCAATCTCATCTGAATTTCCCTTTTGAGAATGAGGTTTAGGCCCCCAAATTATATAGTCTGAAGCATAAACAAGATTCCTTTTGATCTCTACTTTTCTAAGAGAGAACACATGGAGATCTGTCAACACACAGGCTAGCTCACTAATTTTTCCATTTGTGAGAACAATCTCTGAATACCAATTGTTAGTTCAGAGGTTGGTTACAAAGAACACACCCCTTATATTCAATTACTTCCTTTCGTAATGTAACAAGGAACAACTTCAGTGATGCTTTCATGTAACTGTAACTGTATTTCAGATGTCTGGATAGCTCAGTGGTTTAGGTGTCTGGCCGCAGATCCAAAGGTTGTTTGTTTGATCCCCCACTATGCCTCCTGTGAATATAGCCAACCCATATAGTGAAGGGCAAGTTGCACAATCTCAGGATGCCTCCAGAAGAGGCATAGTAAACCACTTCTGAGCACTCTCTACCTAGAAAACTCTGAAAAGGATGACCATAAGTCAGAACTGACTTCATGGCACACACTCATTATTATTATTAGCTGTATTTCAGTTATATACTTAGTGACAGGGATGTGGTGTTTTTATAACAGGCTACTGGCTTATAGAATTCTTATTTGTCTTTAAAATGAAGGAGAAACTATTCTAGTTACTTTTGAATTAGCAAGTCAAGAATTACTTTTTTAAAATGATATAACTTTAGTGGTAACTACTGTATATCCTTTTTTTGAACCTTGTAAGTGCAACTAATTTTAGCAGATAATTTTAATCTTTTTAATGTTTACATGATTTAATCTTTTAATTTTATTTTAAACCGTATATTGTTTAATTTGTCTTTTCATATTTAACTTATTGTGTTTTTAATTGTGTGAATTTTAATCTTGTGAGCCGCTTTGGGTCCCTTGTTGGGAAAAATGTGGCATAATAATAATAATAATAATAATAATAATAATAATAATAATAATAATAATAATAATAATAATAATAATAATAATAATAATAATAATAATAATAATGGCATGTTAAACAGTTTTTCAAACTCTGAGTGAAACAGAATGCTGGGCAATTTACAATATAAAAAGACAACTAGAGGTGTGCATGGTAAAAAATTATATATTTCTTTTGTTTCAAGTCCTTTCAGGGAGGCTACTTCATTTTTTTTTTCCCCCTGTACTGGTCTGTTTCTTTTCATGGAAGGAAAAAGCCTATTTTAGGACATTCATTTTGTGTTTCCCAGTCATGTTTTCCAGCACTGCAAAAGCCTTAAAGCCCCCTTAAAAGCTATTAAAAACAAACAGGTGTGATCCCCACTGCCCATTCCAAGCTGAGGGGGAAGCAGGGCTGCATCCCCCATCATGGGCTTAATTAACTCAGCAAGCTGGTAATCATGTGCAACAAACTTCATTTCAGTAACAAATGGGCCAACACATCCTTCTGTCCCAACCCCATTCCTGATTTTTGGCAGTCTGTCTCCTCAGGCCATGGTTACTGTCACTGGACCTGAGTCACCTCAAGTACACTGCTGGAGCTGAGTTTGATTCACTAGACCCAGCTGTTGGGCTTTCCTCAGCAAGAACCAGTATGCCTGTAGGGCAGCTAGCCCACCTGCCAAGGTGGCTCCTTGTGTTCCCAGGCCAGCTGCACCAGTCTCTGGTGTTGGTGGCAGTATCTCCAAGGCCACTTCTGTGTTGGAGTTGGGTGCCCTGTTTGAGGAGTGGTGGGGTGTCCTTTCTGCTGTCCTACTGGTCCTGATACAGTGGGCAGAATTCCTGGCTCATGAGATCTCTGTCCCATGTGAAAGTGATCCATGCCCCTTTCCAGGGGTCCTGGAGGGCGAAGGGCTCCTCTTCCTCCTCTGGGTCACAGAAGATGGGTGGCTGCTCCTCCAGTGCTTCTAATTTAATCAGTCCTCTTATTCCTCTACCTTTATTCCCTTCTTCCAACTAGCCACACCCGCTCCCTCCTGCCCACCAGCTACACCTGTGCCCTCCTCTCAGGACTAGTGTTCCTCCATTTCCCCCTGTTTGCCCACTCACCACTACTCAGTTTCTTTGCCTTTGGGCTTCTCTGAAATCAGGGTCTCTGGGTAGTCTGCCAGAGAGTCTGTGAATCAGATGGACAGCATGCTAGATGGAGAAGCTGATTCGAAGGCACCCCTCTTACACAAGGCAACAGAGAATTGGTCCAGTCCAAAAGTGGGCAACGGAACTTGATAGGGAAAAATAGTAATCAAGTTAATATTACCAACAGACTGCCAAAAAATATGGATGCACTAGTATTACCAATAGTATTAGTCAAGTGTAACCTATCCAGCACAATGGAGACTCTCTGGCCCTGGGTAGTGCAAAATAAAAAAGTCAGTTCATTCATTCATTCATTCATTCATTCCACTCCCATTAGTTCCAAGGCATTACTCTGGGCAGTTACAAGAAATATAATACAAAACAAAAAACATGATAAAAGCATTTAAAACAACTAAAATTAACCCTTAAAAACAGATGGCACAGACTGCCTGGCACATAAACATATCAACACACCAAAGCAACCAACAACTACACAACACCAAGAACAACAAGAGAGAAATGCCCACATAATCCAGTGGCACTGTCACAAAGTCCACCCCCTCACCTTTCCACACACCCTCAAAGAAGTAACCAAAATAATATCCCAAACTCCCACCAAAATAAATATCTTTAACAAAATAAAAGCACAGTAAATGAACCAAATGAAATAAATCAAACTGGGAAAGCATCCAACACACAGGTTAAAAAATAGCAATTTAAAACACATACACACAACCCTCACTCAAAAACAAAGAAAAACAAGGAAACAAATAAAGAAAAAAAATACAACCAAAACTACCTCTGAACCACAAGTACTAGAATATGGGGCAATTTCTCTCTTCCCATCACTTGATGTTTTCATTTTTCATCTTTGAGTCTAGCAGGCATCAGTAAGCAGGCTGGGCAGTCAGCAGCAAAAATAATCCAAAAAAGATGAAAAAAGGAAATGGGGAAATGAAAGTAGAGGGGAAAATCTCCAAAGAAATTGGAAGGGGGATCCAAAAATTAATCTCAAAGAAGCACAGATAAACTGCCTGCTGACAGTAGCAAAAAATAAAATAAAATAAAATCTAAAGAAATAGGAGGGGGGAATCCCCTAAAACAATAATAATTTTTAAAAGGCAAAAAGAGAAAGGATCCAAGATCGAAGCACAGGCAGGCAGCAAAAGCAATCCAAGATAGAGGCTACCAGCCAATCAGCACACAGTAATCCCACTTACAATGAAAGACTGAAGCAAAGAGCATCCCTCTTTGGTTTCCAGTCTCTTTTACAGACTGAAAATTCATAAACCCCTGGATTTTCTGATTGGCTGCTGACGGGCTTCACAATGCTATTGGATGAAAAATTTCTCAGGTGATTTGATAGAAAGAGGGTGAAAGAAAGATTACATGAAGGAGGGAACATGAAAGAAACTCAAAACTTCCATATACACTATTTTGTAAACATAGATTGTTCATGTTTTAGTGACTTCTCTCAGCAGTCAACAAAAGAAAACAAAATTCACCAAAGACAGCCACTTTTGCACAGACTAACATATTTCTTCAATATCTATTTATTAGCTCCCCCACTCCAGTCAAATCAACAGTTGCATTAATTGGTTTCAGTTTCAACGTATTTGGCACTTGGGCGCAGGTCATACGACTGAAACGTGTTGTGCAAAATAGTAATTATGTCAGGGAAGGAGGAAGATGCCAATGAAGCAGCAGGTCCTCTGCTCTTCCCTTGCCAAGGAGGGAAGGTTTATCAGGCACTGCAATGCCCTTTGTGCAGTCCAAAGGCCCCACGCAGGGCCCAGCAAAGCATGTCAGCTCTGCAAACATACCCGTTTTCTAGCAATGCTTTCCTCACAGAAAATCATGGGAACGAAAATTTGGGAACAGGGCATTTCTCAACAGCTTCATTAAATGATATTTTCCAGGTTTCTAGAAGAGACACCATGCTGTCAGAACTGCTTAATGCAGGAAGTGATTGTTTTATTTCATTATTGTTATTATTTTTAAAGAGGACAGTTTGGGCTTGAAAGGGTTGGATTATTGTGGGGATATAGATAATGGATTATCCAAGAATGGATAATGTTTATTCACTCACGCAATGTTCATACATACAAGCTTGTAAGCGGATTCATAGAAAGGATGTAAGTATAATTGTTCAGAGTGATCAGCTCAGTTTTGTGTGCAGGATTCACAGAAGTAAGAATCACAAATCATTAAGTGAGAGAAGAATGTACCTTTTTAAAACAAGGACTTTTGTCTTCTTAACTTCTGACATCTCAAAACAGCACATATGGGTTATCCTCACCACTAGATACACTAATTTTTTCCACACAACAAGGGAAAGAATAGGAAACCAGTGACTGACCCAAAGTCACACAGCAATTCCATGGCTGAGTGGGGATTTTGCTTCAAGATCCTCCTGGTTCACAAACCTGTAGGACTTGGAAATCAAGATCACGTAGTCCAACCCTCAGCTAAACCAGAACATTTGCTCAGATAGCATCCCTGAGAGATGGTCATCCAGCTCTGCTTTAAAAAAAAAAGTCTAGTGCCCTGTTGAACAATTCATGCTATCAAGATATTCTTCTTAACGTTCAAATTCTGAGTGTGCCTGCCAGTGTTGAATGCACATTTTGCTTAATATTCAGTGACCTTTGCAACCTGTAAAATTGAGAGTCCCTTGTGTTGATTTGCTCTCTTTCAACTGTGGTTGTCAGGTCTCAGCACAACAGCTGAAATCTCAGGGAACTGCTATGTTTCATTTGGTCTCCAGGCAGGGAGACAAGTCTCAAAGCAAGAAGGAGATGGTTTAAATGTTATGCATGAAGTGGTATTAAAGCCTAGGCACACATCTCCACCCACTCCCAACTGGCATTCAGGATTCATTAGCTCAGCATGAATATGTTTGTGTGTCCGTGTGTGATGTTTTAAAGGGCACAACAGGCCCAAGTGGATAAAGCACCGATTCTGTCCCCACTCCCATCTCTTTCCTCTTGGTTTCTTGACAAACCAACACTGGGCTGATTGGACCATTTGAAGAAATACAGAGTGGTGGGTGCACCAGTGTTGGGACTCATGGTTATTACATAATACATAGTGGCAGTAGTGATGGATAGCTGGGTGGGAGGAGTGCTCCTAATAATTGTCTGTCTTGTCTCTAACAAAGGTTCATCCACTGATCTCAGGTTTGGCCCTGACATCTTGGCCAATGAGATACTCAACATCTCAACCAATGTTGCCTCTAATTTTCTGGAGTGCTGCACAGGGGCTCTGCCCCTTGCACACGGGGTTCCGGTGACAACTGGAAGCAAATGGGTGGCAAACCTTGCTTGGTTGTGCCCACCTGATGCAGCACTGCACACCCACCTGGCTTAGAGGGAATGTTGCTATCAACTTTTAACTCCTTTGGTAGAGATGTTTAAGCAAACCCAAATATATTTCTAGGAGCCCTCCAAGGATGTTAGCAAGTCTTTGGGTCCAAGTCCCAAGTCTGAGTGCGAGTCCTTGGTACCAAGTCACAAGCCCGAAGCCTGAGTCCCTGTTAAAAACAAGGTTTTTTTGCCAGAATAAAAGGGAGGGGTTGGTTGGTTCTGAGTCACAAGTCAAGTCCAAGTCATTGAAAAGGACCTCCGAGTTGAGTTGCCAGTACAACATAAGTCCGATTTGACAAGTCTCACAACTCGAGTCCGCATCCCTGGAGCTTTGAAAGAAATAACCTGTCTCAGTTGGTATTTCTGTGGACATTCTTGATGAGATACAAGAGAAGATTGTATGAAATGCCAAGTTTAGGATTCTTGGGCATGGCAAGTACCCTTCTGCCTACGGATACACGTGTATGTCACAGACCTCATCCATCACTTTTAGCTTTCAAACATTGTTCATTTTTAAGTGTTTGGAAATCTTTAAACATTCATCTCTTTGAATATTGTATTCTTGAAGGCTTTCATGGTCGGGATCCGATGGTTGTTGTGGGTTTTCCGGGCTGTTTGGCCGTGTTCTTAAGGTTTTACTTCCCAACGTTTTGCCAGTCTCTGTGGCCGGCATCTTCAGAGGACAGGAGTCAGAACTCTGTCTGTGCTCTGGTGCAGTTTGTTGGATAGTTGAGTATTTATAGCTGTGAGATCAGCTTTTGTCCTTTTCAGGAGATTGGGTAATGATGGTGATTAGCGTGTTTTTTGTTGTGGGTTTATTCTTGTGATAAGGGGGAGAGATGTTCTGTCACTGTGACTGATGGGTGTTGTTAGCTGGTCTTTTGTGTGCAGTGATCAGTGGTCCTTGTGGCTGGGTAGAGTTCGTTGACCTTTTGCAGGCTGTATTTTTCAGTGCTGGGAGCCAGGCTTTGTTGAGTTTTAGACTTTCTTCTTTTTTGTTGAAGCTCTGCTGGTGTTTGTGGATTTCAATGGCTTCCCTGTGCAGTCTAACATAATGATTGCTGGTGTTGTCCAGTACTTCAGTATTTTGAAACAGAATTCCATGTCCAGCTTGTTTTAGGGCATGTTCAGCTACTGCCAATTTTTCCAGTTGTTTTAGTCTGCAGTGTCTCTCATGTTCTTCGATTCTGGTGTGGATGCTGCGTTTTGTGGTTCCAATATATACCTGTCCACAACTACAAGGTATCCGGTATACTCCTGCAGTGGTAAGGGGGTCCCTTTTGTCCTTTGCTGACCGTAACATTTGTTGTATTTTTGTGGTGGGCCTGAATACTGTTTGTAGGTTGTGTTTTTTCAAGTTTCCCCATGCGATCCATGACCCCTTTGATGTATGGCAGAAATACTTTATTTGTGGGTGGCTGTTTTTCCTCTTCAGTTTGGTGTTGTTTTCTTGGTTTGATGGCTCTTGTGATTTCATTCTTGGAATAGCCATTTGCCTGTAGGGCCCAATTCAGATGGTTGAGTTTGGTGCTGAGAAATTGAGCTTCACAGTTCCGATTTGCACGGTCTACCAGTGTTTTGATTATGCCTCTTTTTTGTTGTGGGTGGTGGTTGGAGTTTTTGTGTAGGTACCAGTCTGTGTGGGTGGGTTTACTATAGACCTTGTGTCCCAATAGGAGGTCAGTTTTACATATGACCATGAATATTATTTGCATCAGAAATTTAGGAGTTGCAGAACATAGGAAGCAGGGAGAAGATTTACCATTTTAAATCTGAGGTCGTGCTACGTTTTTCTCACATAACTTAAGTCTATTTTCTCTAAGGGACTGGGATGCGTCTTTTTTCGTGATTTTCATGTGACAATTGAAGCCCTTGTTCCTGCATAATGAGGAGCTGCAGCTAGTGTGTATCTTATAGCCTTACAGAAAAGGAATAAATGACATATATCATAAAGACACAAAGATTTTGACAGTGCTCCACAGCACAGCTCTGAATACGAGCCAGTTGATGCACTTCAAATACAGTCATAGAGATCAAGAGTGACTTTGTGTGTCATTTGGTGACAAGAATGCAGTGAATACTCATAAATTTTCTTTCTTTTCTCATAAATTTTATGTGCAAAAAAAATCCCTTCTGTAATTTTTTCTTTAAAAAGAAAACTCCCAAAATGAGGAGACAAAATCTGACATAATCACACCCAATGTGCAGAAAATTTCTGAAATTTTTCATTCTCATCTCAAAGAACAAAATAAACAAAGATGTACATCCGTAGTGACAACTGTGTGTGTTCGTGGGGGGGATTCTGTACACAATTTTTTTTTTGTGGGGGAGAGGGGCATAATAGAAATATTAGGGGTTTACATTTTTAATGTGATTCAGATCAAGTTGTGTTAAATATGAAATGAACGTGGGGATATGTACTGGCCTTCCAACTTGGTCCAAGTCTGGATAATGCAAACAGATTGGTGATCTCCTCCCTCATGTGCTATTGGAAACACCTGATTTTTTAAAAAGTCCATGTCAGTATTTGTGTGTTTCTCGATATTGGAGGTGGGGGGTTCCTATAAATGAGGATGTCTTCCTTCTCTTCCTTCTTTTTCACTTGAAGTTCCAAAATATACATCAGCTCAAGAACAGGCTTACCATCAGTTTATTTTTGCATCATCAGTTACTAGGTCTTAGTGCTGCTGTTTGGCTACTTACCATTCATGCTTCTCTTTTATAAAATGCTGAGATAGAGCTCTCCTCTCTGTTTAAAACAATAACATCCTTTCCCCTGGGGTCCCACTGTAACATTTCAATAGTAGCAGAATGACATTCTGCAAATGCTCAGGGACTCCCTTAAGAGGACCGTCAGTAACAAAATGGCATTGTCAGGATAGAGTCTGTTGCAAAATGGTAAGAAAATGGTCAGGGTTTGGCATTATCTGGCAATAATTGATATGACTTCATATTGTTATCTAATTCCTCACTGGAAATTGATAAATTCTTTCCCAAAGTCACCTGTATGTATGCCATCAGGGATCGGTTAATAGACTGAAGAGAAAAGTCAGGATAGCTAAATAGCAGAACTACCACATTGTGGCACAGTCTACTGAAATTATGTTTTCATGGTAGATGGATACTGAACATGGAGGTTCTTTTTTATTTCCCTCCCGTGGCTTCTGAGATATATATCCATAAATATTTATAGATACTTACAGATAGTTTTGCTCCAACTACGATCCCATAAATATTGAGAAATTTTCAGAGTCAGATCCATTAAATCAGCCCTAATTGCTAGCAGCATGTAACAGAAACAGGGCCTTGTTTGCTTGTCTCCCATGGCTTGTAAATTGGCTCTGAGTAGGCTTTGTCAACTTTGTCAACTCATACGAACAAATGCTACTGGCTTGCAGCATTCCTGCAAATATAGACAACAGTTCCACTAGTGGTTCCCAACCTTGGGTAACCCCAGCCAGCCAGCATGGCTGGTGGTGAAGGTTTCTGAGAATTGCAGTTGTAAAACACCAAGGTTGGGAACCACTGAGCTACACAATGGGTGCCTTGGGTGGAGTGCTCAGAGTATTGTCAGTATTAGCTGCAATGTTCTGCACCCTAGTTCCCTGACAGAAATAGGTATGAAGAACCAGCTCTGATGGGAAGGATTAGTTGAAATGAGATGGGAAGCTAAGTGCCAGTGTGACACAACTGCTGTGGCTGCTCCCACCATTCAACTGTATCACCCCTGCCATGCCATGCCACCTGGCACAGAAGATGAGGCTGTAGTACCATTGGCATCTTTGCTTTCTCCCCAACCACTGCCTATGGAGAGGGAGTGTGGTGTTGAGCTGGTGGTGGTAAGGGGAGCGCACCTGCCACAGGATGGAAAAAAGAGTGCAGGAGTGAAGAAAATAGCCTGCACCATGGCAGAAAGTGTTTTTCAGTTCACTCCTCTGATTTCGTCTTTACTTCAAATATCCCAACCAGCCAAGCATTTCTAAAGCTAGGCAGCTCTCTGGAGTAGCAGAGGTCCAGTGGCTGCAGTAAGGGAGAGGCCAATTCACCACCCCTTCAGCTCTTCTGCCTGAGATGACCATGTCACTCAGCCTAAACAATAGCTGGCCCTGCTAGATGTCACCTGTGTCTGCTCACACCTCTCAGACATATCCGGGGCAGAATTCTGACCAAACTACACATTATGAGCAGCCTGTAGTGAGACAAGGGAATGTCTGGTTGTTAAAGCAAATTGGCTTGCTTTGTTCCGTATCTAGGATATTAACACAACCTTCATTTACAAGTCTGATTTCTCAGACTCAGAGAACCATGTTTCTGGAACACAAACAGATTTCTCCTTCTAATGACATGCTGACTGTACCTTATTAGTTTGGCCCTAAGATGTGATGATACCCAAAGATGAGTGAGTCAGGTTTAAGAGGTGCCTCAGCATCATACACATGCGCACACTCATTCATGCAAATACACACTGCAATATTCTGTTAGAAATATGACTCTAAAATATTGTTGTTTTTTTCATTTAGAACCCAAAAGCATTGACCATGCTTGAACCTAGCACACAGTGTGTCCCCCAGAAGGAGTACAGAGAGCAAGAGAACAAAGATAAATCTTTTTGTAATATGGAAATTCAGTCAGGCTATAGGAAAGGATGGGTTGGGAAGTGGGACCATTCTATTGACGGCGCTAAAATACCAGCTTTGTGCTCCCTCGCCGGTCAACAGGCAGCAACCATTCCTTCAAACTGCATCAAAGGGAAGAAAGGAAAAGGGAGCCACCTCTACTGCTGACAACGCAGATCCATCTGGTTTCTCCTCTTCCTGAACTGTTTTGATCCCAACTGGACCTTGTCAGAACTAAGATCTGCCTATAAGAATTGGAGGCTGAGAGGGGTTATTTTCCTTTCCCCTCTCTATCCTCTTTTCTCTATGTGTTGTATCTAGGGATGGGTCTCTTGTGTTCAGACAAAAGATGCAAAGCAGCTGTATCACCACCAGTTCATGGGGCCATATATGAATAAGACAATCACACAGTCTCATTCTGTCTGAGGAAGTGGACTTGTGCTACTGAAAAGAACTCAAGGTGTAAAAACTGCATATACAGCCCCATGGAACCAGAGAATATTACAAAATCGGTGCCCAACATTAGGCTTGGTACACCCTGAGTTCTTTTCACTCTCACCAGAGCAGGAGTTGCTTGAAGAATACAAATGCCTCCTTGAAGCTGTGACAGAACCTTGAATGTAAAGAGGAAGTTTGAGTGTAACCGAAGGAGGAGATTGTGTTTGGGCAGTTGGGCTGTAACTGAAGAAAAGCTAATGTTGAAATTTGTTTCCCTAGAAGTTGTTCTTAAAGAGAATATAATTTGTTTCATTCTTTAACTGCTTGGTCTAGTATGTTTAATGGCTGGAGTCAAGTCCTTTAAAGGAAGGTTATTTTAAAAAGTGGCAAGCCTGGGTAGGGGCCAGTCACAGAAGCCAAGTAAGAACAAAGTCCCAGATACTTTTTTTTTTCAACTGAGGTTGAGAGATCCACAACATAAAGGAAACAGCTCCAAGTATATATAGTTTTTAAAGCCTAAAAATAAAATGCAAATGCAAATACATAGTATCAGTGTGTTTATTCATCCTTCCAGTGCCCCTCCTGCACAAATTTATTGAAATTCTACTACCTAAAACCAAGGTGGCAAGGGCTTCATCATCCTCCAAGGAAATAGCAGCTCCTGCAGTTGCAGTTCTCCTGCTCCTTCTGGACTGAAATCTTGAATCACAGCCCCTTCCTAAGTTTACTCTACCCACTGGGCTGAACCAAATAGTCCACAAGGGTTACACAACCAAGAAGAAATATACTATTAAAAAAAATCACAAGGAAATGGAACTAGGTAATATTTAGCCAGGCTGGATTTTTGTATTTTAAAGCTGTGTGAAATACTCTATACAGAGTATATAGCTGCAGCATATTTTACAGATTCCTGTGTACTCCTTCATTCAACCATAGAAGTGGGTTTATCAAGACAACCTAGTTCCTTTCAGCCAGAAGGCTACATTTTGAGGTTTCCTGCCCTCATTTGAGTTGCTTGAAATGATTAACCCAAGTCCAGCAACCTCTGTGCAAAAAACAGTCCCCACCAGATGATATTCTTATTCCTATTGAATGCTCAGCCTCTGAGGAGAGAAGCAGCTCTTAGAGTCTCCTGTGTTTTCAATCCCCAGCAGATCTGCCAAGTTTCAAATAACAGAATCTAAGGTCAATATCTAAATGCACTATAATGTAGCAAAATCCTTCTTGCCTATTCATTCCAAACCAGCCAGCAAGCCAGGCAGCTGAAGGCTACAAAAGGTGCAGCGTATATAAAATAAAGGATATAAAGGAAGTTACATTTAGGGACACTGCTTGAAACTCTGATAAAGCAAACATTTTCTGGCTCAGCTCAGACAGGGCAGAAATTCTATTTATGTGAAATCATATTTGCAGCCTCTTTATGATATCTCTCAAAGGACAAAACACACTTTTTATAAGCACTTTCCCCCCTTTTTTCCTGGGATATCTATAGGCATTCAGAAATTCCAATCTGCTCAAAATAAAATGAGCTTAAACTTTTATGCATAGTAAGACAGCTTTCCGGCACAGAATACAGCAGAGTTCAGACTGCTTTGATGATCAGTCTAAAAAACCAGCATATTGTAAAATGTATACTTGGGGAGGAGAAAGGAGTAGTTTTGTTTTTGTTTTCTTTGTTGACTTTTTTTGTTTTCATTTGAAAATGGCTCTCTTTTGTCTCTAAAACAGAATAATACCTAGGACAGCATAAGAAGACAGTAAGAGAGCAACATGGTCCCCACTCCCCTGACTACACAATCCCATCCCCCATTACAGCTGATATCTTGGTGACTAGAATACGCCTGGAAAGAGGCAATGGTATTTCTCTTAAGTGTAATACATTATTGTTTGTTTCAGTGGAAACCAAGGCATCTTATCAGCCCCAAGCTCTGTAATCAATAGCAATGCAAAATCTAGCACAAAATTAAAGACTGTGGTGAAGGGGTATGAAGAACTTAGCAAAATTATTCTTTGCCCACTAGACAGTGGCTGAAATTTTGTTGCTGAACATGACAAGATTGACTAGGGAAGGCACATTGAATCAGTGGGAATTTGGTGAGACAGTTCCTCCTTAAGTTGTCCTGATGTTCAGCAGGCCTACCATAGCTGTGGCGTACTATGCCAAGCAACAGGATTTCAGCCGCTATCTTGGAAAGCTGCCCAAACTGCTGACTCTTGAGAGATTTTTTGCCTCCAGGGCAAGGCAGACAAAAGAAGGTATGGGGTTTTTTTTTCGCATTGAGGTTTCTGCAATTTGCACAAGATGCCTCCATGAAAAATGAGTGTCCTTCCCTTTGCAAAGTAAAGAACACATGCAAAAGAGATCAGATGCAAAAGGACAAGCTGATTGATCAGAAAGATGCAAACATCCATCCAATGCTTCTAATTTTTACATTTTGCTATCAACACATCTGCAAAAAACAAACAAAAAACCCGAATTCATATTGACAGAAAAATATCTCACCGGCCCAAATTCTGTTTGTCAAACACATGAACATAATGCAAATAGTGTACTTTTTGGACTGCCACAAGTTACGGAGTCAGTGTAGACAATGTTGCATACAGAGTTAGGCTGCATGGTCAAATACCATGGGATTTGGTCCATTTATAAAAAGGGTGAATTAAGAACACAAGAAGAGCCCTGCTGGATCAGGCCAAAGGCCCATCTAGTCCAGCTTCCTGTGTCTCACAGTGGCCCCACCAGATGCCTCTGGGAGGACATGAGACAACGAGATATACCTGTCTCCTGATACCATTTAGCAATACTGAATTAGAATTAGAAATACTTTTTACTGACCACATGACACAAAGTCTGATTTGAATTGGTCCATCCTTTTTTGCTCCCGAGGTGGCTTTTCTTCTCTGCCACTGTCTTTTTTACCCAAGCCAGAACAATTCAAACAGGGTATTCCACGTGCAGTTAGTTGTGATATATTCTTATAAAGATGGGGTGTGTGTCTGTAAATGGTGTTCGATAATTTAGACAAGGGGTCTCCAAAGTTTTGACCGTGAGGGCCACACCGGATATTTTAGGGCTGAAGGAACAGGAATGTGTGTGCATGCGTATGTACAAACATGCATGCATGCACACACCCGTCTCCACCCCCAACCACCCGCATGGATGCTCACATGCACGCATGCACCCCCCCCCACCCGCACCCCTGCACGGATGCCCACATGCACCCACACACACACACAACACCCACACACACATGCACCCCCGCCCCCCATGTACACACACACACAGAGGAACAGGCCAGATAAATGGCAAGGCCTGTGGGCCATAGTTTGGAGACCCCTGTTTTAGACTGTTGAGGCCAGAGGAACATGCCCCCACATTCTTTTTTTCTCCCCCAATTGCTCTCTGAATTTTTCAATTTTTTTTAAAAAATCCTACATATATGAGATTAGTGTTGGATAATCCTATCGCCTTATTTCTGCATCATTTTAATTATTATTTCCTGTATTTACACCCTATAAAAGGATCAGCAGAGGTGAGACCAGAGGAAGGAAAGTAAAGAAGGGGGGCTGTGGGCTGCAGTGCAAACCACATTGCATCCAGTATGAACAGTGGACTCAAATCAATCTGCAGCCCCTGTGTGAGCACTGACTACAATTTCAAACATAATACAGGCTGTGAATCAAATCACTGCAAAGCTGAATTGCGCCGATTGTTAAAATGTATGGAAGTTTGTACACAGCAGTTCAAGAGAAGTATAAAAAACACATAGACTATGAATGGTATTCTCCCTTGTGTTTGCCAGCAATTGAAATAATATTCACTTGGTCATGGTAAAATCTTTAAAAACATTTACTGCAAAACATATATGTAGAATAAACTAGCAGCACTAGAAACATTTGTACTTTATATAGGTTTGTGCTTAGCAGACTTATAATGGTTTCATATTATCTTCCTTAACAGACATTTATTTATTTATTTATTTATTAGACTTCTACCCCACCCATCTAGACCAATGGTCTACTCTTTGTAGACATAGTAACAAACAACTTATCAGATCAACAGTATAAGCAGATTCCTAATAGACGCCACCTAACATACTTCTAACAGACATCTCTAACTGACAACCTCCAGACTGCTACTCCAACAGACAAATAACTGTCACCTGTTTTTTATCTATCTGGCAGTTGACCCACTTAACACCCATTGGCTAATGCCAGACAGAATCTGACAGGTTATATAAGTTCTAATATGTAAATTACACAACTTTAACATTCTTATAGGAACACACATAAACATACATGCTGGGTTGCACTTATATATTCCAACACCGATTTGGCTTTCCAGTAGTTGCAACCTTACACACCTTAGCAGTCAACAAATGCTATCTACATCAGCATCATAATTGGTAGCAATTTCCCATCCAAAGTTAAGCTATTTGTGTTATATCTGCATAAAATAACAATAGGATTATGGTCACAGACCAATATTGTGGTCACATTTCTTTGTCTCACAGATAAGGAAAAGCAGTGATTTCTCATTGCAGACTCAGGTGAGAGACCCTGACCCACGCTTCCAGACCACAATAACACACACCACATTTTACTTAAACACTTTATTAAAATAAATTTGGGATAAAAGCCACAATTTCGATTGGCTGTACCTGGGCACAATACCACTGGAGAGATCTCCTTGGTACCCCATTGTGGGGGAGGACTGTGGTAACCCTCCTGAGCCAGGCATGCCTCTGCCAGCCCCTCCACTCATCAATCCCTGTCTGGGGGGGGGGGGATCTCCAACTTTGACCAGAACCACCTGCCCATCTCCCTCACCTATCATCCCTCCTATGTACAAAAACTGCCTATTCTGCCACCAAACAATGCCAAAACAGAGATTTAGAAACATAAAACTTGCTTGAACAACATCCAGTATTTGCATGCTGAATCTCCTTCCCCATATTACCACTAACTGACATGCTTAAAGAGGATAGTGGATGGGGTGAAGTCCCAGTGAACACTGGCTGAAGGGAAGCTGAGGAGCCTCTAATATATCCCCATACCAGACCAGATTGAAAACATCTTTCCAGTCTGCCAAGCAGGCTCCAGGCCCTGCCTTCTGAGTGGCTGAGGCTTCCCCTCAGTCAGTTTACTGATTGGCCGAAACTTCCCCTCAGCCAGCTCTATGATTGGCCAATGCTTCCCCTCAGCCAGCTCTATGATTGGTCTACCTACAAGCCTGCAAGGTAGCTAAGCCATTGCAAAACTTCTAGGCCAGTGGTCGGAAAACAGGGGTAAATTACCCCAAATGGAATAAAAATGAAAATCCTGGGGGTAATGAGCAGAGCGCTACCCCCCCACCCCCTGCAGCCGAACCTCAAACTGTAAGCCACCTATCCCTGCTACCTTCCTTGGTTGCGGCACTTGTAAATGAGTTCTTTTAGAGATCGAAGATAAGGCTGCTTTATTGTTTACGGCTGTAGAACAGCCCGGGGCAGTCAATCCGGCTTGTGAATGACTACTTCCGCCAGAGGTGGAAAGCTCCAATTAAGGCGGGAAGGAAGGTGCGAGAGAGGGACCGGGTGGTTTCATCAAGCTTGTTTAAATGTAATGAGAGGAAACGGACATACTGAACTGAAGCAACTGATTGTTGAAAATTTACGGTGTGTGTGTGTGTGTGTGTGTGTGTGTGTGTGTGTGAGAGAGAGAGAGAGAGAGAGAGAGAGAGAGAGAGAGAGAGAGAGAGAGAGAGAGACAGAAAGAGACTTGACTCTTTCATAAAACCATGAAAAAAGCAACCTTCCAAATTTAATCTCCACTGCATTTAGCTCTGCAGTTTCTGCTGAGAAGAGCAAGTACTTCAAGATTCTGTTTAGACGCTGAATTTGTACTGGGCAGAACTGGAATATTTAGAAGAGTCTCGCTAACAGCAAACACCTAGTAAAAGACAACTGACACACCTGGGACTAGATGTCTGAAGTGTGTAGCAATTGTGTTTCTCTATTTCTCATCCCCAAAGCAGGCAAGAGTATCATGGTTTATTCCCCAAATCTGAATCCCTGTCTCTGCTCCTGCTCCTGCTTTGACTGCAACACCAAACAAAAGGTCTTACAAACAAAGACTGTGGCTTTCTTTATTGAGTCAATCCATCTCATGTGCATTCTTCCTCTTTTCCTACTGCATTGCACTTTTTCCTGCATTGCTGCCTTTTCCAGTGAGCTTGTCTTCTCATGATGCCACTGTAGTACAATACCCTTTGTTTGGTTATTTTATTTTCTAGTGAGAGCTCACACTTAATTTGCTTTACTTATCTCTCTGACAAGTCATGCTATCTGTAAAACTCTTTTCCAACACTACATTTCAAATAAGTGAAATGTGTGTATACACTCTATGTAGTGTATAAAATGTGTATTAAAAGTCTGCACTCCTATATATAGCTGCTTTTCTGAGGGTGGTTTACTTTGGAGGAAACAAGTCCAGGATTTCAATGTACTTTATAAGCTTTATAAATGTTGTTGTTGTTTAGTTGGTAAGTCATGTCTGACTCTTCGTGACCCCATGGACCAGAGCACGCCAGGCCCTCCTGTCTTCCACTGCCTCCCGGAGTTGGGTCAAATTCATGTTGGTCGCTTCGATGACACTGTCCAACCATCTCGTCCTCTGACGTCCCCTTCTCCTCTTGCCTTCACACTTTCCAAACATCAGGGTCTTTTCCAGGGAGTCTTCTCTTCTCATGAGATGGCCAAAGTATTGGAGCCTCAGCTTCAGGATTTGTCCTTCCAGTGAGCACTCAGGGTTGATTTCCATCAAAATGGATAGGTTTGTTCTCCTTGCAGTCCAGGGGACTCTCAAGCGTCTCCTCCAGCACCACAATTCAAAAGCATCAATTCTTCGGCGGTCAGCCTTCTTTATGGTCCAGCTCTCACTTCCATACATCGCTACTGGAAAAACCATAGCTTTGACTATGCGGACCTTTGTTGGCAAGGTGGTGTCTCTGCTTTTAAGATGCTGTCTAGGTTCGGGACTTGGAAAAAGATCATCCAACAGATTTACCAAAAAACACCAGTCTGGGTATCACCTATAGAGGCCTTTACACAACCTAATCTTATGACAAAAGCAAAACTTCTAAGATACCAAGATTTATTAAAAAAGGATTGTGAGTTAAGGTCTAAAGAAGAGTTAGAGACACAATATATATATATAGACTGGTGGTCGAGAGCACAAGTGGAATCTAGGTATAGAAAAGATAAAATAGAAGGTTTTTACCCAGAACAAACGATATTTGACAAACTTCTGCTCGGCTCAAAAGATAAAGTAATTAAGAAAATGTATGATTATTTGTTAGAAATTAAAATGCAAGATGAGATAGTCAAAGAATGTATGATTAGGTGGGCACAAAATATAGGACATAATATTGATATTGATCAATGGTTGCAAATATGGCAAAATAATATAAAGCTCACAAAATCGGTTAATTTCAAGGAGAATATATATAAGATGTTTTATAGATGGCATATGACTCTGCAAAAACTATCAAAGATTTATACAGATGTATCAAATGTTTGTTGGAAGTGTGAAGCACATGAGGGAAGTTTTTATCATATGTGGTGGACTTGTAGAGTAGCGAAACAATTTTGGATAGGTGTACATACTCTGTTACAAAAAATATTGCTTTGTAAGGTTCCACTAATCCCAGAAATGTTTCTACTGAGTATTATACCAGACAATATAGATAAGACAAAGAACTACTTAGTTATATACATAGTCACTGCAGCCAGAATTCTTTATGCCAAAAATTGGAAGAAATCGGTGATACCGGAACAAGAGGAACTTATTGAGAAGATACAGGAAGCGGCAGAAATGGATATCTTATCAGAAGTGCTGAAAGACTGTCCAATACAAAAGGCAACTGAACGATGGGATTTATTATATAAAGGGGTTGAGTCACCAGATAGTACTTGAATAACATAGATTAAAACTAGGATGTAAATGTAAGTTATAACCTGGAGGGCAATCATATAGTAGAAAAGCAGAAAGTCGAGTTGATATGGCAACATGAATAGATTGGATGGCAGTATATTTTATGTTCTCCTCCCCCTACTTTTTTTCTCCTCATACCCCCCCTTACCTTCTGTATCCCCTACCTTATCCTAAATTGTTAATTTAAAAAAAAAGATGCTGTCTAGGTTTGTCATCGCTTTCCTCCCAAGAAGCAGGCGTCTTTTAATTTTGTGGCTGCTATCACCATCTGCAGTGATCATAGAGCCCAAGAAAGTAAAATCTGTCACTGCCTCCATATCTTCCCCTTCTATTTGCCAGGAGGTGATGGGACCAGTGGCCATGATCTTAGTTGGCGTATATAATTTTTTTGGGGGGTAAAAAGTAAAAAAGTTCCCTGACCCCTGTTCTAGGCCTCCTGGGAATGTATCAGCAGTGTCTTCCATTTGGCCAAGCTTTGCCAGATTGCAAACTGGGCCCCAGGTAGGAACTGGACTGGGGGACTCTGCTTTTCCTGCATGAGAGCGAAACAAGCAAGGACTTGCGTTTCTATTCTGATCAGCTTACATCAATACCTAATTGCTATTAGGCGTTGGTCTTGCCTAACATTGAAATGAGATGAATCAGAAATGAGAGATAGGCACACTGCAGCCTTGTCAGAGATTGGAATGACCTGTACTCCACTCCCATGATCCCTATCACCATGTGGAGCCTCTTCTTAAATCACTACATTAGCTTTTTGCCTGCCACCAAATCTAACACATACACTGGTGCCTCGACTTATGAACATCCCTACTTACGACCATTTCAAGTTATGACCAGCTCCGGCCACAAAAATTTGCTTCTACTTGCGACCGGAGCTTCCACTTACGAACAGAAAAAGGCAGGGGAAAAAGGCGGGAATTTCAAATTTCTAACTGTAGGTGGCGACGAGGCTGCTTCTTTGTAGCTCTTTCACCCCAGAGAGCATGCGTCGGAGGAGGCTTCGGACTGCCTCCTTCTGCTTCTGAGTGAGTGTGTGTTTGCAGGGAGGCTTCGGGCTGGCTGGTAAGGTAAGGTGCTGTTTTCTGCTTTTTAAAAACTGTTCTGGGTGTTTTTGCAGCGTGGTTTTGAGCTGGGGGAGTTATGTTTCTGTGCTGTGATGGGTCTTGAGGGGTTTGTTTGTTTTTTGGGTTTTCTCCCCATTTCCAATGGGTCTTGGGGGGGTTTGGTTGCTTTTTGGGGGGGTTTCCCCATTTTCAATGGGTCTTGGGGAGTTTGTTTGTTTGTTGCTGTAGCGTTCACCCCTTGTTATGCAAATTAAGTCATGTATTGTTAATGTACTAGGCAAATGTGGTGGAGAGGCGAAGCTGAGAGAGAGGTTAAAAGGCAGAGCCTGAGAGGAGTCAGTTAATCAAGAGTCAGTCAAGAGAGAGAGAGAGGGTGAGAGTGAGTTAGTCAGAGGCAGAGGCAGAAGAGATAGAGATTGAGAGAGAAGCTGGTTAAGATAAATAGATAGAGAAGGTAATTAATTAATTATATGGCAAGAAGATAGTATGTATAGAGAGACCTGTGAATGATTTGCTTGTGCACAATGAACATCTGAAGAACATCTGTGATTATTAATAACTTTGGCTACACTTCAATAAATAAGTTCTGTTTGCATTTACCAGACAAGTGTTTGGACAAACGTCTTTTATATTGTGGATAGAGGTAATCCACTGGTGGCAGTGAGGGAAACAAAGACTGGAACCTTTGTGAGGGCACAAAACGTAGGTGCTTCATAGAGGTGATCGTCATAATTGGTGTCCAGCGGCGGGATGCGAAAGAATCCAGTCAAGCCAGAATTAAAAGTGAATTTTCTTTGATTCAAGGGTACCTTTTAGTCAGAGGTCTGTGGTAAAGAAGTAAATTACCTGCTAGAGCTTTAGTGGTAAAGCTTAGTGGTGGGGCTTCTAAACCCAGATCTGAGGGGGGACTAAGATAGGGAAAGACTCTGTAAGGAAAATTCCTTTTGAGGTTACCTCAGGATTTGAACAGACCCAGTGGGCTAGCTTAAAATCCAAGGCTCTGAGTGTTAAGGGAGCGCTTGTGAGAAAAAAGCAGAAGCCAAGGTCAGAACAGATCTGAGGTGAAAGGAACATAAAAAGCAGAGGCTTGGAAAAATAGAATTTGTTTTGTGTCTGGAGGCAAGAAGGTTGTCTCAGACCAAGAAATATCATGGCTGGCGTGGTGCCAGAAAAAGTGTAGCCATCTTTAGCTGCCAAGTGAGAGCTACATAGTACCCCAGAAAAACTGGGAAAAGCAAACAACAGTAAAAAAAAGTGTGTTTTAAAAAGAGGCCTGACTAACTCTGCAATAGAAACCAGCTCTTCTCTAAGAAGTACACATACTTATGCCACCCAAAAGAATTAGAAAGCCAGTAATGGAGGTAATTGATCCTCAAGAGGCACAAAGTTTACCTTAGGAAGTGGAGGGAAATGGAGACCCTTTAGCTTCAGTGGGACAGGAGCAAACTGATGAAAATGCCTCAGGGAGAGAAGGTGTTCTAAGCTCCCCAGATTTTGAAAAATGGAAACTGGAACAGGAATTTAAATTGAAGGAATTAGAAATTAGAGAAAAAGCTAAGGAACTAGAAATCAAAGCCAGAGCTGAGGAGCTAGCTATGAAAAACCAATTAGAATTGGAAAAAGCCAGAGCTGAGGAGAAAGCTAAGGAACTACAGCTCAGGGCTGAGCAGGAGGCCAGACAAAAGGCCATAGATTTTGAAATGGAGAAAGAAAGAGCCAGGGAAAAGGAAAGAGCTGAGGCCAAACAAATAGAATTAAGAGAAAGAGAAATGGAGTTTCAATTACAGATGAAACAATTAGAAATTACTGCTCAAAATAATAACAACAATAACAGATCTAGTGAGTGAAATCTCTCAAAAATTGACTTAAAGAAATTTCCCCAATATAGAAAAGGAGACTGCCCTGAATCTTTCTTGATTTCATTTGAGAGGGCATGCTGGGACTTTAATGTAAAGGATGATGAAAGGATGATGGTTTTGAGATCCTAAATAAGTGGAGATTTAGCTGAGTTGTATTCTCAAATGCCCCTAGAACTGGCTAGAGATTTTGAAGCCTATAGAAAAATGGTGTATTCTAGATTTGGGATAAATGCAGAACACCTGAGGCGAAAATTTCGTGCCCTGACCAAAAAGCCTGAGGAATCTTATTCCCAGATAGGGGCTAAACTTCTTCAATGTTTGGACAAATGGATGGAACGTGAGAATGTCACTTCTCTTGAGCAGATGAAAAATGTGATTGGGTTGGAACAATTTTATTCTATATTGCCTGGGGAATTGCGTTATTTAGTTAAGGACAAAAATCCTAAAAATCTATTAGAAGCAGGTGAAATAGTGGATTACATTGGGGAGATTCGAGACTACAAGTTCTCTGAGGTAAAATTTAACAAGCAGAACTGGGACAATAATAGGAAACCCTTTAATAAAAATTACCTCAGCAAAACAACAGGGAAAGAAGGCCAGGGTAGTACTTCACCTAAATTAGCACGGCCTAGTTCTCAGACCCAAATGAACCCTGAGGAAAAGTTAAAGTTGAACAGTTCTCCTCAGAGTGAGAGAAGGACTTTTAAACAGTGTTATAACTGCAGAGAGTTTGGTCATTTACAATTCAATTGTATGAAAAATAAGAATAAAACTGGTAAAGATGATAGTCAGACCAAAAAGGTTTACTGTTTGAAAACTGTCGAAGCCACTGAGAAAAGCAGTGACCAAGGTTCTGTCTCCATGGCAACCGGCACGACAGAAAATTCTGATCTGCCACTAGCCCAGGTCGTTCATTGTTTTCTAGTAAAGGCAGAAGATATTTTAATCCATAAACCTGGTGAGAGGATTCTTATTAATGAAAAGTCTTATGTAGGAGTGGTTGATACTTGTTCTAACATAACCCTGTGTCATCCTGATGTGATTCCTAAAGAACAAATTCTCCCAAACCAAACTGTTACAATCAAGGGAATAAGTTCTACTCCAGTGATTTTACCCATGGCTAAAGTGAAGATAAACTATAGAGATTGGGTTGGAATTTGGGATGTGGCAATCTCTGATCAAATACCTGCACCTTGTTTAATCGGGCTAGATCTCACTAAGCATGTGCAGAGTGCTTGTGAAGTAACAGGTTCCCTGAGAGAGCAGTTAACAATCCCTGAGGGAAAAATGGAATCCCAAACCTCTGAATCAAACCAGGGATGCCCCAAGTTAGAAAAGAAGCATGAGGTAAAAAAACCAAAATGGCTGATGAGGTTATTTTGAAACCCCTAATGATCCTTCCTGTATTGAGGAACAGATGGATGATAGTACTTTGAATGATTGTACTACAAAAGTTAGAGAGAATCCCATTCCACTGATCCCTGAACACCCAGAGAGGTCTATGACTGATAAAGACCTGACATATAGAGAGGGGTTACATTTGATAGAGCATGTTAAGAGTGCTTTTGTACTTACATGCTCACAAGGGGGCCAGGAATCACCCACTGCAGCAAAATTGGTTACAGTAGCAGAGGGAAGCCTGGAGGGGAAAAGTCTCTTTGGAAGTCAGCCTAATAATCATCCAGAAGCTGATCTCATGCTTTTGAAAACCCCAAATAAAAATAGTTTGGCTCAGGAGCAGAAGGAGGAAATTAGTTTGGTAGGTTGCTTTGAACCAGCCACCAGTACACCCACTTTATTATCTCCTGAATGCCCCTGAAAGGTCTTGCCTGGATAAGGAGCCTTTTATGTAGAAAAAAGTCCTTAGAAGTGGCAGAGCCAAGCTTGGGGAGTACTCCTGAAAAAGAGAAAGGCTTGTATGAGGCCCAGGAAAGAGTATTCTGTCCTGAGGACCCAGTAGTAGAACTGAGAACTATAGAGGGGAGAAAATTGCTTTTGGCAGGGGCGGAACAAGTAGTCCTTAAATCCTTGCAAGGCAACCCCCTATCTAGCGTATCACTGAATGAAGAAATAGAATCAGCTAACATACTCAGTGCATCTAAAACAAACCAATCGTTGATTGCACTTAAGAGAAACTCGCCTGAGAATATTAAAATGACCCATGATAGTGGTCCCCCACATAGGGGAAAACTTTGTAAGGAAAGTACCTGTGGGTGAATGTGTGAGTGAGGAGGAAGGCATAAGCCCTGACTTCTTAAAGAGGGACGCATCCAGAGATGTTCGGGAGGAGGAGAGGGAACTGCCTACCCTTTCCCCAGCTGAGAAAGTGAAGCCCCGAGCCAGACTTAAAGCAGACGTCACTAACAAACAACGAGCAGAGGATGTCCAGTGGACAACTGAGTGGCTGATGACCGCCAGTCGATGGAAGAGAACACGGAAAGAAGGAGCCAGAGATCATCAGAGGGACCCCTGAGTGCCAGCAGTCGTGTGACCAGCTGAAGGAGGTGATAACTACCGGACCAGTCCACGGCGCACCTGACTACAACGGGAAGGTGAAAGACTAGGACTTTGCAAACCACGGAGTAAAAGAGACTCAGATCATGCCTTGAAAGCCAAATGACTGATGGGGGGGGGGGGGATAAACCAAGCTGATAATGTTATAAGTAATTTTCTGGTTGTGTATAGTGTGGAAAAACTGAATATGGATGAACTGAAACTTGGAGAATGATTCAAGGACTTTTAAAATAAACTGGAATGGACTATTGATTTACTGGTTAATTATCGATGTAATAAAAGTTTCCTGATTGTGGTATATTTCTGTAAGGTTGAAAATGTTAAATGTAGTAAGTATAACTGATAAGGTAAAGTATATTATTGAATTGTATTGGAATGTTTAGACTAAAAGAGATTGTGATTGTTATAATAAATATTGTTATTGATTGCAAAATGATGCCAGAGGGTAAGTAAAGTTTCATGCAATGATGCATGTTTGTTTGGGATGGAAAACGTGTTTCCCCTCCCAAACAAACATATTTAAGGGGGGAGGTATGTAGTGTTCACCCCTTGTTATGCAAAATAAGTAATGTATTATTCATGTACTAGGCAAATGTGGTGGAGAGGCGGAGCCAAGAGAGAGGTTAAAAGGCGGAGCCTGAGAGGAGGAGTCAGTCAAGAGTAAGTCGAGAGAGAGAGAGAGGGTGAGAGTGAGTTAGTCAGAGGCAGAGGCAGAAGAGATAGAGATTGAGAGAGAAGCTGGTTAAGATAAATAGATAGAGAAGGTAATTAATTAATTATATGGCAAGAAGATAGTATGTATAGAGAGACCTGTGAATGACTTGCTTGTGTACAATGAACATCTGAAGAACATCTGTGATTATTAATAACTTTGGCTACACTTCAATAAATAAGTTCTGTTTGCATTTACCAGACAAGTGTTTGGACAAACGTCTTTTATATTGTGGATAGAGGTAATCCACTGGTGGCAGTGAGGGAAACAAAGACTGGAACCTTTGTGAGGGCACAAAACGTAGGTGCTTCATAGAGGTGATCGTCACAGTTGGTTTTTTTTTCCCCATTTCCGATGGGTCTTGGGGGGTTTGGTTGCTTTTTTGGGGGGGTTCCCATTTCTGATGGGTCCTGCATGCTTCCCTTGCTTTTTCCTTTGTTTTCTTTGCATTTCCGACCTGCCCCCTTTGTTCTCTGTGCATTTCCAATCTGCTCTGTTTGTTTTCTGTGCATTTCCAATGGGTCTTGCACGCTTGATTGCTTTTTCTCCCCCCCCCCCCCTTCGGCCGGAAGGGATTAATAGCGTTTCCAATGAGTCTTGCAGTGATTTTTTTGTTTTTTGGTGATTTTTTTCTTCGGCCGGAACAGATTAATTGCATTTCAATGCATTCCTATGGGAAATGGTGCTTCGACTTACGACCATTTCGAGTTACTGTTTTCACCCCAAGAAACAAATTTAATTCCATAAAAGTTCTCAGGAACCATTGCGCTGGTGCATGAGGCCAAAGGGCAAAGTGTGGAACCAAGAACAACAGCATAGTACATTGTAAAGGGTCCTGGAAGAGGCATTTCAACCTATTAGAATGGGGGAAACGCCATACAGAAGCTGAGAAACCACAAAATGAGGCATGAGGGGAAGATGGCATGGCTCCTTTAGGAAACTCAGACAACAGGACTGGGATTCCAGGAGAGCCAAATTCATCCCTGGGGTTTCAGGTTCCCTACCCTGGTTTAAAAAAAAAATCTTGCTGAAACATCTGGACACTTCCTAATAGTGCTATCTGAAGCAGATTGAGCAATCTCACCCGACCCTGATACTCCGTAGAATTTTTTTCTCCAAAAGTGCTTCAATCCTGACAGCATAAACAAAGCCTAAAACACAATGAGCATGAAAACCTAATGGCCCATGGCCACTGGAAGCAAATGGGCACAACACTGAAATTAACTGGGCTACCGCCATTTGCAGCAGGTAGTCTCTGATCCATGTGGGAAGGGTTAAAATTGGTATAAACCTTTCCAGCTTCATTCCCATCCTTGAGAAATAACTGTGCAGTGTTTGACCTCAATGAATAATCATCCTTCTTCTCCAACAGCCATGTTGTTCAGCAATAAATGAGTGAATTCCTTTTCATGCATTTAAATAGATCCTGATGCAGATGCAATTTATGTATATTCTCAGTGTTTAATCATCCAAACTATCACACATACAGAGAGATGCTTCCAAGAGAATGTCACTGTGGTATAAGCCAACACGATCTATCATGAGAAAATTTCCAGGCTCTTGCACCTGTGGTTTCACTTCATGGTGATAAATGGGATTTCCATAATCTAATATTGCCACTGTACCTGGAATAGTAACACTAGCTAAGCTATGTTAGGCCCATAAAATCTGACAGGAGACAGAAAACAAAGGCTTTTATATAGTGTGCAATCATGCAGTTCTTATGAAGTGTGTTCTTTATTATTTGATTCTTAAAAAGCACCTACCTGCTCGAGATCCCAATCTGGAATCAAAAACACTGTATTGGCATCAGCAAGTCATAGCGAACCCATTTTCACATGAAAGTTCTTAAGGCATAAAATCAGGGTCTCAAATGCCACTAATAAACTAACAGTACTCTTAAATCAATGGTTGGATGGCTGCAGTCTGTAACACTATAGGGATAAAAATGCAGTTATTTCATGTGGGCCACATGGCCTTCTCTGTGTCCCATAAGCTAGCCTGCTATCCTCCCTCAGGAGGACCCTATGCCATCACACATATGAAATAAAATTCAACATCCAGCTTCTGTAGGTGGAACAGGGGGAAACACTGTCTTGTTTTTTTGCCTTAGGTAGGAGAATATTTTGGGCCAGCGAGCAAGATCATATAGGTCTAGGTGGTTCTCGACATAACCTAGTTAACTGCTGAAGTTGCAGACTTGAGGGTGCGACTACACAGCAAAGGGAATGTGAATTAACTCACATTCTTTTGCTGTGAAGTGACACTGGGCCATTGGGTTATTTTGGATTAAAGTGGCTGCAAAAGCAAAGGAGAAAAAAGCTGTCTACTTGCAGTTCCATTTGAAGTGACTATAGGGGGTGCAGTTCAAGGGAATTTCTTTAAGAAGCCATTCCTTCCTCCTAGTCACTTCCCTCACTTAGCTTGCTGCCAAGAGAATTCCTGGAGATGTTTAAAAATGTATGAATAAACAGGACTGTAGAGGGAGGAGCTGTTTTTTTAAAAAGAAGAAGAAGAAATGGCTTAGGGAAGGAGAGGCTTTGCAGATAGAGATGAGTACTGACGTTTTCCCTGCTCTCCCACACACACCACTCCCCACTCTCTTTCATTGTCCCCTCTCTCGAGCTCACTGCTTCTCTACAGATAAGCACCCACTGTCCACACAGAAAAAAAACCCTTTCAAATGAATTCAGCCCTTTTTGCTCTCTTCTGCCTAGGGGCTGGGATGGGGAGCTGTAGGACCCACTATCATGTCAGAAAATCCATTTATTGCCTGTGACTTGACTCGGACTCAACTCGTGCTTCCCCCCCCCCCCCAATGACTTGGACTCACTTCGCATCTCGACGGGAAAATGTGCTTTGAATTTACCTGTTTTATAAGCGGAGCAAATCCCAAAGTATTGGATGGCGTCGTCGGGCTCTAAAATAAGGCACTCGGAACCCATAAGCATTCAAAACATGACAAGACTACATGATGGGAAGCCAATTATTTATCTCACTGTTACACTGGGACCTGCTCCACCAAGCTGAGTTCCCACCACAGAGCTTTATCAATTAAAAGTTGTATGTAAGTGTACTGGATATATTCCTTTTCTCTGGACTCAAGCCTACCTATCCCTCTTGGGAGAGTAAATTAAGTGCGAGATAGTGTGAAGATTTCCCCTGCCCGCCACACTGCCACACAACATAATTAAAAGGGCAGCCATTTGCACCTGAACGTGTAGCATGAATAGACTACTTGGCTTCTGAAGTGCTTTTAACACAAATATTGATACTGTAGAACCAGCTACAAAGTCTTTTTTGGATGTGATAAAATACAGACTATATTTATACTTTGTAGAGGGGGAGAGAGAGAGAGAGAGGGACAAAGAGAGAAAGAGGGAGAAAGAGGCTGCTTTATTGGAGTACATTTCAAGAGCCCTTGCCATTCTTTGTGGATGAATTCAGAAAACTTGAAGAGACTGCTAACTTTTGTTCAACTCCTGGCAGACAAGTATCCATAAAGCAACATTAAGCACAAGGGGGCAGTGCATTTGGCATAGAAAGAGGGCTGAAAGTAAGGTGCAAATGTTGATCTTATGCTTCCCACACTGACATTTGTATTGAATGGGTCTCTTCCAGTGCTGGTAAGAAATTTTTTCCCCATGTGATTTTTATAGAAATATATAATCCATTTTCCCTCAGCAAACGTAGTCATTTGATATGGGGTATAACATTTAAAAACAAATATAAAAATAATAGGTCACCCTCAAACAGCAGTGTCCATGTTCACTGTGAAAATAGCCACAGCCTCTAACCTAGGTTTAGCTGAGCTAGTACCCTCCAGATGTGTTAAGCACCACTCCCATCAGGCTATTCTGGCTGAGAATGATAGGAGGTGTAGTCCAACACATCTGGAGGACACCAGATTGGGGAAGAGATGCTGACATTTTCTTGTCGGTGTTGAACCAATCTTAAGATTTGTAGAGCAGGCTAGAGAATATAATGAAGCAAGAAGGGTGCATCAAAGAAGCAAAGGAAGCCCTGTTGGCCATAACAACTACTCTAAAATATCATAACATCTTTAGAGAAAGGAAGAGGCAATCTCCCTGGAGACTAGAGCATACTCTACTCCTTATTGTCTCCCCTCATTCTCCTTTCCAACACTGTTCCAATGTCCACAGTTCCTTTTGCACCAACAAACCTCTGCTACTTTGTTCTCCACTGGAAACTATTGCCACTGTACACTTCTCCAATCAGGTGCCCTCCTGGTTGGATGGATTACAGTTCCTATCATCCTCAGCCAACCCTCCACTCTATCCCTGATGTTGTTAAATGCCAGATCTGTGTCAAATAAAACCCAACTAATCCAGGACTTAATCCTGGGTGAATTAGCAGATCTGGCTTGTATTACTGAGACCTGGGTGGGCACAGAGGGTGGTGTAGCCCTTTCACTAATCTGCCCACCTGAATATTCCATCCAACATCAGGGTAGACTGGAGGGTTGGGGAGGAGGAGTCGCCATCATCTATAAAAACACCTTAGAGGTGGTCAGGCTCTCTGCCTTGAGTATCCCAGGCCTTGAGGCCCTCCACATGTTGATGGGGACCAGGGATGGATTTGGGATGGTGCTGGTTTACCGTGCTCCCCTCAATCCAGGACTCTCCTTTCTGGAGCTGGCGGACTTCATATTGGCGGCGGCACTGAGGTCCCCCAGACTAATTGTCCTGGGTGACTTCAATGTCCATGCTGAGGTTTGGGCAACAGGTCCAGCTCTTGAGTTCTTGGAAACCGTGGCTTCCTTGGACATGTCCCAACTTGTTAACAGCCCCACCCACATGGCGGGTCACACATTAGACCTGGTATTCTCAACAGGTCAGGGAGAGTGTGGACCAATGGTGACTGACTTGGTATCAGTCCCCTTGTCATGGTTGGACCACGACCTGATAAAATGTAACCTCCCAGTGCCACTCCCCCTCCCTGCAGGGAGCAGGGACCCACAGACTATTGGATCCTGTTGGATTCCAAGATGCAATGCGGGGGATACTGGCTGATCTAGTTGGCGCTCCTGTCGAAGTGGAGTGGTGGCCGATCAGCTTCAGGCTTTCATGGAGGAAACCAATGCCCTTGATCTGTTCCAGTCCGGGTTCAGGCCGCATCATGGCATGGAGACGGCATTGGTCAACCTGCAATATGACCTTCTGAGGGAGGCCAATAAGGGCAAAACATCCTTGTTAGTCCTCCTCAACCTATCAGTGGCGTTTGATACCGTCAACCACGGTATCCTCCTGGGGAGGCTTTCAGGGTTGGGGATCGGTCGTCAGGCCTTGGCCTGGCTCCAGTCATCCCTGGAGGACCGCCCTCAGAGAGTACAACTTGGGGAGATGCTGTCCGCTCTGTGGACTCTCAATTGTGGAGTCCCGCAGGGCTCAACCATCTCCCCTATGATATTTAATATCTATATGAGGCCGCTGGGGAAGGTCATCAGGAATTTTGGAGCTTCATGTCACCAATATGCGGATGACACCCAGCTCTATCTCTCCTTCCACTCTTCTGCAGTGGATGCTGTCCCGTTTCCTTGGGCGCTGCCTGGACGCGGTGCTGGGATGAATGAGGGAAAACAGACTGAGGCTGAACCCGGACAAGATGGAAATCCTGCGGGTGAGGGCGCCTAGTGTTTGTGATCTGGGTGCCTCTTTTTACTTTGGGGGAGCCACACTTTCCATGAATGAAGAGGTGTGCAGCCTGGGCATACTTTTGGACCCAGCACTATCAATGAAATCCCAGGTAGCGTCTGTGGTCCAATCCACCTACTTCCACCTAAAGCGGATTGCCCAGCTGCGTCCCTACCTTGACACTGGGTCCCTCACCATGTCGGTCCATGCGCTGGTACTCTCAAGATTAGACTACTGCACTGCCCTCCATGTGGGGCTGCCTTTGGGACTGCTACGGAGACTGCAACAGGTCCAGAACGTGGTGGCCAGACTACTGAGTGGGGTTAGAAAATACCAAAATATCTGCCCCACCTTGGCCACCTTACACTGGTTACCTGTTCACTTCCGTTCCAGCTTCAAGGTGATGGCATTAACCTATAAGTCCCTAAATGGTTTGGGATGTTGATATCTAGCTGAGCGCCTCCTTCCTGTCAGGTCTGCTCATCCAGTAAGATCGTCACAGGCAGGGCGGCTGAGGGTCCTGACCCCGAGAGAGGCCTGGAAAATGACCACCAGAAATCGGGCCTTCTTGGAAGTAGCTCCGCAACTGTGGAATACCCTCCTGCCCGAAGTCCGCCTGGCCCCCTCACTAGGCACTTTTTAAAAACTACTAAAAACCTGGTTATTTAGACAGGCATTTCCAGATCAAATAACATCCTTATGCAACAGTGCTTCCGATAACATAATATCTAATTTACCGCCATCTTTTCATGTTACTTATTTTATTGTATTTTATTATATATCTTGTATTTTATGGTATTTTGTTTTGCACTTTTATAATGTATTGATGTTGTTATGTTTTGTGATTCTATTGTTGTTATTGTTTAGTTGTTGTAAACCACCCAGAGTGGCCTTGGCTGCCAGATGGGTGGTATAGAAATCAAATAAATAAATAAATAAATAAATAAATAAATAAATAAATAAATACATACATACATACATACATACATACATACATACATACATACATACATAGGAAGGTGTTCTACAGTATTTCTGTCTGCCTTCACATGCCAGCACATTGACAAGAGTTCTCAAAAATATGTTCATCTTCTTCCAGCCCCAATAATTTATATAGTGAGAAGCATTTTTCCAGCTTTATATGAAACCCTTTCATCAAACTCACTTATCCCTTCAAATTATTGAATCACTGGTGTCACAACTCAGGAATCATAATGGTCATAAGGTTATGATTCTGCTGGGGAATCATAACTCTTAGTGCTTCCCCTTGGAGAAGTCACTTGACATTTTGTAGAACATAAGTTTGTGTGTGTGTGTGTGTGTGTGTGTGTGTGTGTGTGTGTGTGTGTGTGTGTTGCTTGTTAAAATGAAAAGAACAACTCTCAGATTTTTCTTAAAAATATTTTGAGCAATCACACTATGCTTTTCTTGGTCACCCAAGATTTCAGCATGAAGAAGTGCCATTACCTTCTCTCAGGGGCACTTATGGGCATTCCATCAAATGGGTTTCAAAATAAATTGGATTGTTCATCAATTGAACTTGGTATTATCAATACTAAGATGGGGGACAAAGTGCACCTTGTGGGCTACATAAACCCCTACAAAACATCCGACCCATCCAAACACCAAATACTCCCAAAAAACAAATGTCAGCCACAATCTCAATAATTTCCAGAATGTACAGTATAACTGGCCATTTAAATGCAAGTGCACTCCGCAAGAGATTATAAATGGCCATTATTGCTCTCAGAAACTTTTCATGCCAAAAAAGGAGGAGTTGCAGCCCACCACAGTGCGGAGAAACTGGAAATGTCCCCTGCATCTTGGTAAACTTCACACCTTAGTCTGCACTGATTGGCAGTGGTTCTCCCTGGTTTCTGGCATTTGCTTTTCCCAGCCCTTCTTGGAGATGTTGGGGACTTTTGCAAGGAAAGCATGCATGCTCTCCCACTGAGTGATAGGACATAAGTACTTAAGTACATAATAAGAGCCATGAAACTGAAGATTCCTTCTTCCCTTCTTCTAGCTGCCCAGCATCAGAAGCAAGTAACCCAGTCTTCCTGTTAAACTCCCCCCATTTCCTTGTCTGTGGAGCCATGTTAGAGTGAGAACCTAGGAAGGTATTAAGAGGGTAGCTCTTTCCTCTGCTCACTGTATCTACTTGGTGCTCCTCTCAGCACCATTGCCACTGCTGATCACGGCACGTCATGGGATGTTCCTGTACTCTTGAGGGCCATTCTGCCATTCTACCCCATTGACTAATTATGTAGGATGGAGGAAGAAATTAATTTAATCATTCTTCAGCTTTCCCATGTCTCCCAATTTTGTGATACATTTTTCCCATGGGACAAAAATGTATACACGAGGATAAACAGAACACAAAAATGGCCAGATTAAGAGAAACACAAATAAAAAATGCAGATGAGTTTCCATTAGAATTTGTCACCTTGAATGTGTAGGTCAGATGAAAGGGAATGTATGAAATTGGTGGAAGAAATATAAAAAATGTAAGATATGTAGAAGATACTATGTTATTGGCAGAAAGCAGCCATGACTTGAAACATTCCCTGAAAAAGGTAAAAGATTAAATTGCCATAGCATGACTATAGTTGAACATTAAAAAGACAAAAATGACTACAGAAGAATTATGTAACTTTAATTTAGACAAGGAAGAAATTGAAATTGTTAAGATTCTGTATACCTTGCTTCAGTCACCAATCCCAATGAAGACTGTAGGCAAGAAAGCAGAACACTGAAACGTGGAAGGACCGTTATAAAGAAACTGAAGAATACCATCAAGTATAAATATGTGTCAGACCAAGATCAACACTATTGTATTTTCAGTTAAAATACATGAATGTGAAATCTGGCCAGTGAAGAGAGCTGAGAGGGAAAAGATCAATTCCATAGATTGTCAGAAAGACAAATAATAGGGTCTTAGGTCAAATTAAGCCTGAACTCTCTCTAGAGACCAAAATGGCAAAAGTGAGGCCATTGTGTTTTGGGTGCATCATGAGCAGATAAGACTCACTGAAAGAGACAATAATGCTTGGAAAAGCTGAAGGCTGCAGGAGAAAAGCAAGACTAAATATAAAATGGATTGACTCCCTAAAGGAACCCACCAGTTTAATGTTGCAGGAGCTGACGAGGGCTATTAATGACAGGAAGTTCTGGGGATAACTCATTCATAGGTTTGCTATGGGTCGGAGGTGACTTGATGGCATATAACAACAATGTCAGACAAATGTGGAGATGGGACAAAATAAGCATGCACTGCAACAGGTTAAAAAGTTGTAGAAAACAAAATAAATTCATTCATTTCTACCAGTAAGTCCAGTATGGTCCATCAACCCTAGGCAGTCTCATTGATTATAAGTTCCAGAATCCATCTTGGCTCTGTTTTGATCAGTGTCCCCTTCACACCTGAAGATGTCTTCAATAGCCTCTTTAAACAGAAACTAATATAATATTAACTATGCATTTTGTTTCCTTCCTCTTGTTTCCCTTTCCCCAGATGGGGGGGATTTTACTGGGCCTGTAAATCATCCATTAATGCTGCTGTTTCTGCGTGCAGCTCTTCTTATCTCAATGAATTTTTAATGAACAATTGAATAGAAGAATAAATTATCAGTTTTCTGCCAAAACCACCACTGTCTGACAGTTTCTAATTGAACATAATGATTTTATTAGTGTATTTGACTAGAATTTAATCAAGGCTTGTTATTGTTCAAATAATTTCCTGTCTTTGATGGTTCTGCCTTTCCTTTAATACGGTATATCCCTGAAGAAGGAAAACAAATGGGAGGAAAAATGGACTCACCTAGCATGAGGTGTTCAATGGCTTATTCCTGTCAATTGTGAATTTGACACATCTATTTAGCTTGACTTGGAGATAGTAGTAGAATGTTCATCCCCTGTAAAACAATACAAAGGTATTCCATAGGCAGAGAAGAATTTATCTCCCTGAGATGCTTTAGGAATATATGTGTATTCAAAATCCCTTCAAAGAAGCATATTTTAATCTTCTTCCAGGCATTGTGCCAAGATGTGGGCCATGGGGAGGTGGGATGATGGGCAGTGAAGGTGGTCCCACTTCCCCATGTACAGGTTTGATACAGTATTTCTGTGGAAGTGGAACAAGTGAACAAATCTTTAAGGTCCTTTTCAGAGGTCAGAGGAGTTTTCATTGTGTGAACTGAACTTTCTTCCAGTTTCTTCCCCCTCATTTTCAAGGAAATAATTTTTAAAAGCTTTCTAAAAAAACAAAATGAAACAAAAAAATGAAACAATGAAACCCACAAATATTCAAAGGAGGAATGTGTGTTCAATTCTTGTGGGTAGGATGTGGAACTCTTTGATTTACCATATTTATAAGGTGGGGGAGATGGAGGGGTCATCCTAACTCTGAATTTACATCATGATTAGGAGTATGCAGACATATCCCTGCAGCCTCCTCAGCTTCCCACACCAGAGGATGGCATTATAAGATAATTCATTCCAAGGACTTTTTTCAGATTAGATGCTGCCTATAGACCTGATGACTGCAGGACACTGGAAAGGTGTATAACAGAAAGGGAAGGAAAAACCTGCAGACATCACACATAGATATGATAAGCTTAAATTAAACTGTGGAATCAGCGAAGAATTTATAATGCAGTCGCAGGCCCAGTGCAATGAATGGGGCTCACTTCTAGGTAAGTATACATCATAAACTTCAGCTCAAATAAATGTGCATATATGTGCACCATATAAATACATTTCAAGTGTGTATAGGCACACACCCTACCATCCCATGAATAAAAAAATGGGTACCTCCTATCAAAATGCTAAATTTTGCTTCTGATTGACCACTTATGACCTTTAAGCCCTGACCCAAACCAGAAGTCCCACTCCTACCCAAGAACCCTTCCTGAAACAGACGTCCTGGCCCACTAGAGGTCATTCCTGAAAGGTGAGACATCTGGGGTGGGTCATGTTAGCTGGCAAACCCCTTCCCCCGCATCTACACTGAGATAACTCTACCTCTAGCCTAACTGTAGTGATTGGATTTTCTGATTCGCTGGACCACAAATATTAATTCTCCATCCTGGGAGTTCTACCCTTGCAGGCACCTGACAAGCACCTCAATGTTAAGCCAAGTTGCACCCAAGCGTCCTGCTCAGAAAGAAAGCTTCCAGTTGGCACCAGGGTAGGAACAGGACACTTCAACAGAGCTTGACCAAGCTAAGCTTCAGGATCTTCTAATTTAGGCCTTTCTCCCAGGGGCATCACATTGAGGTATTTGTCAGGTAGAACCCAGAGAATGGAGAATTTTGGTATTTCAGCACTCAGGAAATCAGAAAATCCCAGATATACAACTAAAATGGGGCTCACATAGGAAATGCTTCAGGAGGATTTCGGCCTTTGTCTTTATTCAAACAAAGCTGCCACCATTTACAGCTCTTTCTAGGGCACCTTACCTGGGTCTCATGAGGAGGCTCCACTCCCTTTTTTTGGTCATTTGCTTCCTTTTCATCATAGGATCCCAGATCCCATGCTGAAAAGCAAGCTACTCAATTAGATGGAAGGAGGGAATGCCAACATACATATTTAGCCTCTTGTCTGTGCACTGAATAATCAGGAGTTCATTTGCAACCATTTTCGCACCCTATTTTTAGAAACATTCTTTCACTAATTTACCATCTGCGATGATTTTATCCCCCCCCCCCACTCCAGTAAACACTTCTGAGAAATAATTAAAGTGTTAAGAGTCTGGGGGGGGGAATCTGCTTGGTGAGCAAACTCGTTCCTTCCCCTACCCCCTCTCATCTGTCTCATGTAATCCAGACAAGTGTTGCAAGCCCAAGGCAGCTTAATTAAAATGAATGCAGATTTAACAGCAAGGAGCACACTGAAGCTGAAATAAGGGAAACAAACATTGGTTTATCTTCTCTTTTTTCCCCTTCTTGTTCTTCAAGTACAGCTGGAGATTATTTTAGCTCAGAGAGACAATTTACATCACATAGGAGGGGACAGAAAATGTGATCTGGAAGCAAGAGGAAGGTTCAGCAAAAGGTGAAAGATTTAAAATCTGGAATGGTTCATCTTAGAAGTGTCATTGCTCTGTCCTTTTATCTTCACCTGCATAATAGCAGGTGTATTTCATACAGTTTCTCCATATACCAGCAGCCTATGTTGATGGCCTACTGCTAAGCTAGCTGGTTCTATGAATAAGAGACACACCATAATTGGGATAAAATAGGCCACAACTTTATTGATCACAGCAGCAGTTATCCTGGCCAAGCATTGGGTTGGATCCAGCTCATTGGAAGACCCGAGTGCCTCCCAATGCAGACCATCGTCTCCCTGAGAGACCACTTGGGGTGGCAGTTCCTTCTGGAGACCACACGGACATATGTCACTTTGTTGCTCCCTGCCATTCAGGGGCAGGGGCAAATCTCTTTCTCCCCCCAAGCTGGGGCAGACCAAGGCCCCTGCCCCTGTTTCCCATGCGGGGATTTCTCCCCAACCAGGGCATGCAGGTCCCCCCCCCCCCCGCTACCGAACAACCAGTTGGATCCATCCCAATGCCTGAGAACACCACTAGAGCAGAGCCCCACTCAGCTCCCGCCAGATCACTGGAGCTGTAACCAATTCACCATAGCCGTCCTGACATCGCTGAGCCACACCTCATGACCCAGGTCTGAGAAATGTACTCCATCCTGCCAGTATAAGGAGTGCATCTTGTGGGAGATGTTCGGGTGTTTGATCCAGCTATCTCCCCAGGCTGTGACCAAGTGACCCACCACCCTGGTCACCTTCTGTCAGGCAATGTCCACCTGCCTGGGATCACGTGCCCCCCGCCAGGCCTGTTTCTCCAATAGATCAGACCACATGATGTGGATGTTGGGATAGCAATCATGGATCAACTGTAGGACTGCCTTCATGGAGAGTAAAAGGTCCAAACTCTTCCAAGTGGTGAGATCATTCTCATCGACTGAAGCAGCAGCATGTTAGGTGGCCTGTGTGCTTTCAGCTGGTGCCAAAGAGATAGAATGAAGCTGTCCCACCTCATGCCCCTGTGTCCAAGCCAAGTGAAGTGCAGGACTTCGTGGAAACCCAAATGCTGACCCCAGCAGGAGGTGGCCACATACTGCCCAGCCCAGTAGATAATGCTGTGGCCCACCAACCAGCAGCAACCTATATTTGGAACTGAAGATTAAACAATGTTAGGATGCTGCTTGAGATGTGTAAATATAGGATTTATAGGCATTTGACCGCCATCCCCCCATTCCTTGGATCTGCTCCAGGGGATCTGCTCCAGGGTTAAGCCCATAGCTGCTGCCTGTGTTGCTGCCCCATTCTGAAGGAATGTGAGGCAAAATCCTGTGGAGCAACCCCCCCTTTTTCAAGGCCAGGTGCATAACCCAAGCGAACCAATAGCCTACCTTCCTCATGGATGAAAAGAGGCCCTTTGCCCATTGAGTAGTGGTGAAGAAAGTGTTCCATAGCCCTTATAGGGCAGGGTCTACCGCCTTGATGGGTACAGAGTAGAATCCACATGCCCATCGCTTTTGATCCTTTTTTGAAGAATGGAGAAACAACCGCAGAGCCCCGTCCTATATTGAGACATCCTCTCTGCGGAGGGCCCTGCCCACCCTCTCACTGTGTGAGCTGGCTACCAACTCGCCCACCCTAAAGGCTCCAAAAAATGCCAGGGTGTATGTAGCCCTAAACAAGGCCACCTCATATTTTGACCAGCAAACCCCCTGTCAGTGTTGCAGCATGGCTGAGAGAATATTGAACATGATTACCTTCCTCTCATCTGATTTCTTGGTTGTGCCTTGTCCCAACCCCTCATGGCCTTCCTAATGAGAAAAAGTCCTGCAAGGGTCCCTGAAGCCCTGCACTTTGCTGAAAAATGAAATGGCTGCCCCTTGTGTGCTTAAAGTCCTGTCCCTCCTCCCTTGGTGAGGAGGAAGGAGAGATCATCCAAAATGGCACCCTGTGTTGCTGGGAGGCCTGGAGGGTGCCCTGCCTGGATCAGGAAAGCAACAAAGGAGTTCATGGCAGAACTGTATGCCCTTAGAGTAGCAGGTAGCTACTATTTCTATTATCATATGAAGATATTCAGATGACTGAGTCAGTGAAGGGTGTAGTAAGTAAAATTTATAGACTCCTGCTAGATTTAGAAGAAGAGATTGAGAATGAAGGATTGAAGCTAGTTGTGGTAACAAGATTTAGGAAAAAGAATAAATGGTGAAGAATGGATGAAGATATGGAAAATGAGGGTTTTACGATTTATGTCGGTGAGAATAAAAGAAAAAAATTTAAAACTAGGTTTAAGATGGTATTTGACGCCGATAAAATTGAATAAAATTAACTCTAGTTATCTGAATGTCTGTTGGAAATGTGAGAAGGAAATCGGTACATACTTTCATATGTGGTGGAAATGTGAAAAAGTACAAAGATTTTGGAAACTAATCTTTAAAGAACTAACTGATATTATGTGAAAGAGATATAGAATTTAATCCTGAGATAGCTTTGTTATCAATATTTGTAAATGTGGAATATGATATGATGACTAGAGAGTTTATTACCAATTTATTAACAGCAGCCAGATTAATAATAGCCAGGAATTGGAAATCAAAACTTGACTTTCAAATAGAAGAATGGTATAATGAAATATGGAACATTGCTATAAATGATAAATTAACTTGTAATTTAAAGGTTAAGAAAGGAGAGAGAAAAAAATTATTTTTTATGATATATGGGGCAGATTTATTGAATATGTGCTAACAAGAGGAAAATGGAAAGTTCCAAATCAGGAATCAATGCAGTTCTGGAGAAGAGGACAATAAAGGAAGAAGAAGAATAAAGACAATGGAAGAAGAAGATTACTGCAAGAGGTCCCAACTAGGGTGGTGGGGAACACAATTGATTTTTATTTTGGTTCATGTATTTTATGTTGTAGTTTATAAAAATAAAAAAAAAAAATAAAGAGTAGCAGGTGGTTAAGCAAAAGGTGAAAGATTTAAAATCTGGAATGGTTTATCTTAGAAGTGCCATTGCCCTGTCATTTTATCTTTACCTGCATAATGGCAGGCATATTTCATACAGTTTCTCCATATACCAGCAGCCTATGATCTGAACAGACAAAAAAACCCTGCTTCTACCATAGATTACTCCTTCCTCCATGTAAACAAGCTGCAGCTGGTATGGATGCACACAGGAAATGCGATCACTTGTGAGCCTTCTAGCACATGCCTTTCTTTTGCTGAGAAGCATAAGCATTTCGTTTCTGCTCATTTTTATAGGAATTTGACAAATGTACTAAAATTCGTCATATTTTAGAATGCGTATTTTAAAATTTCAGTGTTGAAGAAACCAAAATGGAAAAATTGGTCCAGCAAGACTCAGGGCTTTCAGGGCTTCACTCATTCAAGTCCTTGTAAAACTTTCTTGCACCAGTTATGTTTGATATGAAAGGTTAGGAAGCCATTCATCTCAGCTCAAGAGAGTATCCCTGCATTAAGAGGCACTCCTATCAGAGAAGCTGGAAAAGTACCGTATTTGCCGGCGTATAAGACGACTTTTTTGCCCTGAAAAACATGCCTCCAAGTGGGGGGGGGGTCGTCTTATACGCCGGGTGCAGTATACGGCCAGTATCGCGCGGTATCCAGTGCGGCCGCGGCGAGCATCAGCAGCGAGACAGGGGTGCCAGCCTTTTTGGCGTGACCGGCCCGTTCTGCTCGGCGGGAAGCAGCGGCGCTCCGGCCCGCCCCTTGTCTACGCAGAGCTCACACATGCGCACTTGCGCACTAGTGCCGGTCACAGGGAGATGCAGGGGCGGGCCGGAGGCCGCTGCTTCCCGCCGAGCAGAACGGGCCGGTCACATAAGAGGGGGTAGTCTTATACAGCAAGTATATAATAAACTCTATATTTTGAGTGGAAATGTTGGGGGGTCGTCTTATACGCCCAATCCTGCTGCCTTTGGAACTTATCACTCTTTGTGCATATGGAAGGAGTTGCTGCATACTTTGACAGTGAAAATACCGACATTACTTCTCCCTCAGTGCCATGAATGCAATCTGTTAAGAGCAGATTACTCAATAAAAACAATTTTTTGAAAGCACAGCGGTGACCAGTATCAGCAACTAGAACACCAAAGCCTGAAAATAGCAAGCAAAAACTAGAGTGCTTGTCCACTTTACTCCATCCTGGCCTCAACAGGTCTCCATTTCTTCTGCTGCCTCGTCTCTTTGACCTGATGTGGCCTTGTGGAAATATAACTACAGAGAGCATTAGTTGCCACCTTTATGGTGGCTCCGTATGTCAGTTTTCTACTTTCTGGCACCATGGAGCAGTCAGAGGTTATACCTCCGGCACACGTTTCTTGTTCAGATACACCCAGAGATAGCATTTTATTTAGGGACTTTCAGAGGGGAAGCAGTTAGAATATAGAGATGAGTGGATAACTCTTTTTTCTTTGGATGTTCAGGCCTACAGCGCCCTGCATCTGCTTCTCCACTTTACCCAGCACAAAGCAAGGAGGTTTGTTCTAAATTTTTAGCAATCAAAGTCTAACATTCTTAAAATTAAAGGTGTTTGGATCCAGGATCTGCCTTTTGCTTACAGAAGGATTCTTCTTGCAGACAATCCCAGCTCACCCGTTCCCCCATCACTTATGGCTTACCCCATGCATCGCTTCCTCAGTTTCTCAGTGTACCGTTTACGGGAAGGTTGGGAAGCTTTGATGAGGACAAGGGTCAGGGAAGTCCATTTCTGCCACCCAGCTTTGCAGACCTAATCCAACCTAGATTTCTTTTTTCCACAGTGATCAAGATTAGAGATGGGGGTATTCATATTCATATACAAATATCCCCCCACAGGTGCAGATAACGAGAGTCCGGCCCCCTGGGGCCAGATCGACTACTCACCTGTCCACCACTGCTGCGAACTCCACAGAGCTTTCCTATCTCTCCATTGCTTGCGATGGATTAGCCACTCTGCGACCTGGCAGAGAGGCTCGTCATCCCGCCTTCTGCCAGGACTGGCTAATCCATCACGAGCAACGGAGCGATAGGAAGGCTCCGCAGAGCTCGCGGCAGCAGCAGAATTGTGAGTGGTCGGTCTGGCCCCAGGGGGCTGGACCCTCGTTATCTGCACCTGTGGGGGGGATATTCATATTCGTGTACGAATACAAATACCCCCATCTCTAATCAAGATTCTCAGTGCTTGAGGCAGAAAATGACTTTTTAAAGCCAAAGCATGGGAAAAGAGGTGTGCATTCACTATGGAGTTAGAACCAGTGAAAAAATGGGTCAAAATTGTCACTTGAATCCATTTTGAAAAACTGTGCCATTTGCTAGACCAGATGTCAGCATTCTTTTTATTGAAAGTCCTTCTGTAAAATCAAACATATCCTTGCCCACAGCACAATTCCGGAGCACAAAACACTTCCTATTTTCTGTATGCTTTGTGAAGTCCCAAGTGGAGCTTACAGATCTGGCCTCATGGAGAGTAAATCGACATGGGGATATTGTTCCTCTGATAACTTCCAAATGACAAGAAAATACACTATGCAAATCGTCAGATTTTTCTTTTCTTTTTCTTTTTTTAAAACTAAAACACTGGGACTGAGAAGCCAAACACAACATTTGCATCTGAGACGTTCACTTTTGAGAAAAACGGTGAGAAACTGAAGAAGAGGCTATTAGAGGGTTCCTTCTATAATCATAATGGTTCCTCTGCCTGTCTGTCGCTTGATTTCCTGAATTCTCATATGTGGTTTGCATGATACTGAAAACCACAAGTGAGTAGTTCTTGGAACTGTTCTGAGTCTAAGCAGTATGTTTCTTCTTTTAAAAATGTAAATATTTTCCTATGTATAGTGTATGTCTTAATTATAGAGCAACGCAAAAGACCAGAACGGCTGAGAAGACCCATTCAGTGATATAATAAGGGATTTTTAAACATGCATATACATAAATTATATAATTGCTATATCAGCTGTAATTTTTCTAAAAGAGACTTCTCAGTTCCCTTCTCACTTAGGTTTTTTTGTTTGGTTTGTTTGCATATATTTCATTAAAAACGTAGGACCTGCAACTCATCAGAAAGTGACTGGTTTTCGACCTTCCCTAATATTTACAGTAACTAAGATAGACAGTGTTCTGTTTAGCCTGACAAGCCACTGCACCATTAGTGCAGCCAATGTAGTACACTGATATAGGAGCTAGAGTGTCAGCTAATACATGGGAAAACCTGGGTTCAAACCCATATTCAACCAAGAATCTTTGTGGGTAACTTTAGTCTATCACTTTCTCCTAGCCCAGTGGTTCCCAACTTTGGATAATTTGGGTGTTTCTGGACTGCAACTCCCAGAAACCCCAGCCAGCACAGCTGATGATGAAGACTTCTGGGAATTGCAGTCCAAGAACACCTGGGTTTCCCTAGCCTAGCCTACCTCACAGGGCTGGTATGAGGATCAAAAGGAGTGGCATATGACCCTCTGAGCAGCTTGGAACTGAGAAGCCAAACACACACATATAGAGTGAAGAATTTTCTATTATTTCATCTCTATTCAAAGTAAAATTTTCATTTTTAACATCTCTGCCTGTCACCTTAAAGGCAAATAGATTCTGTCAGGAAAAGATGGCAGCCCTGTGTAATAGAGGAAGATTACCTTAACTAAGCCAATATCTGAGGAGCAGGCCTGCTACTCATACCATTTATTTCCGACAACTCTGCTTGTGTTCTTAAAATAGACAGACAGACAGACAGAAACCTTTATTGGCATACTGTACAAAATTAAAACACACTAAAATGCAAATAAAACATTCAACAGCTAACATGTGGCAGGGAACAGCCAAATGTATATTTAGGGCTTGGCATTCTGCGACAGCATGCTGCGTCGCCTCTGCATGATGGAGTAGATGTATTTGGCTGTTATCAGGGTAAGTTCCTTAACAGTGCCACCTAGGAGATGTCGAATTCTTCTCAGGTCGTCCCATCCAGAATGGGAGGAAAGGAAATAAATGTCTCAACTTTCACAACTTAAAAACATAAAGGACTGAAAACATTTTAAAATAAATAAGTGCAAACTGCATTACAAAACTGTCTCCCAGAAGTCAAAAAGTCATAAAGAATATACAGGTTTTCCCTCATTCTGCTTTGCTGTTCTAGAATTCTCCATAGATCTATACAGACAGATACCTATGGCCCAGACACCATCTTTCGAGTGTCCCACATAAAATGTGGAACAGATTCTGTGTGGCCAAGATTTTCAAATGTTCGTTCTTTTAAGCTGTTAGGCAAGGCACACATAAAAGCCACATTATTACTAAACTAGAGCAATCCTCTGAATGTCAGAGATAAGTCTTTTTGAGTGCAATGCTGCTTACTCCCAGGTTATTTAGCATGCAATTGCAACCTAGAATACTCTGCAGACTTTTAATTATATATTTTAATCATACTGTAAGCAATGCCTTTTCGTACTCCTTTTAGGTAGCATGTCAGCCTGAGGTCTCAAAATGTCTTCTGCCGGGTTACGGTCTCAGCAGGGCAGACGTCTGATTCTAAAGTGGTGGGTTAAGTGCCCCCCCACCTGGATCATAGGGCACTGATACAAATAGCCTGTATCAATGTACAACAAACAAAGATGGCTGCATCACAGATCTCTAAACTGCATTCTGAAAACAGCTGTAGTTCATTGACCCTTAGAGGAGACCATTGTGGAATCTTCACACATAGGGAACATACTGAGAGAGAGAGAGTTATATAGTGTTTGAAAAGGAAATTCCAGTCTGTGTACAGTCTGTTTTCTTCAGAAGAAACACTAACATGTACAGAATTATTACAATTCCTGCACAAAATGGGATCTTTCCTGCTCAAGAGTCCCTGGAAATGGCACTGAACAGGATGTGATTTATTAGTTTCTTATGCAAAGGAATAGATGAAAACAAGAAAAATCTGAATAGGAAAATTGATACCTAGGGTCTCATCTTCACAAGAAGCTGGGATATCTCATTGTTGCATGGAGAAGTCTAAGCAAGCAGTTTTGGAATGATAGGCCAAGAAATTTTTCATGCTTTCTGCATATGCCTGACTACTAAATTTCCTAGCTAGCTAGCTGGTGTTCATGCTGGCTTAGAGGTTTGGCATGTGGAGACCCAAAAAGAAACCTCTCTGTGTTCTGTAATGGGCCATCATCCATAACTAACAGAGTGCCAGCCTTACATACAGAAGGTCCAGGTTCAATCATGGCATCACCTGTTTTTATTGCTTCTTTATATGGTTACTATCTCAATTAATTTCCCAAAATCTGAAAAATGGAACTGAATGTGCACCACAGTCGAACCAACCAAGTACTTGATGATGATAAAGGCTTTTGCTTGCAACTGGGGGTGGGGGAGCAGAACCATGGGACACACTGTCAGTCAGAGTAGTCAGTATGAAGCGATTGGAATAAATGCTTCATGGACAAAGAGTGATCTAGTACAATGCAATGTCTTATATACTGCAGGAAATAAAGGATGTGCCAGCCTTTTGAAAAAAAATTCAAAAATCTACCTCTTCAGTATTCATAAAGATCTAGAGTTTGGTCCCTTGAAGGGATTAAAGCATAAATACATCTTGGTCAACAAGCTGAAGGTGTAGCTGTAATCTCCTGGCCAGATGAAGATGTTAAAAGGCTGTCTTGGCCAAAGCTGCTACTTCATCAGCTCAGAGCTAAGCAAATTATGGGAACAGATGGTGGACAAATTCCATCTATCAAAAGAGAGGGAGTAATCCTTACCACATCATCTGGGTTTTTCCTCAATTAGCTACCATTGCTCCATTGACTTCAGACTTTTTTCCCTGTAAATATCATCTGTTCTGCTACTCCCTCTCTACTTTTAAACCATATACAATGTAAGCTAATTTAAGCACTTATGAAAATGGCAGTGGTACAATGGTAATAACACCCGCTGCACTGAATTTCTACCGAAGAATTTCCATAGCCCAGCCTGGATACATACTAAACAATTCCTCATTGGCTTTCTTAGCCAAGGCTTTGCCATCTGTTTGTTGATCTGCCCCCCTTTTCATGGCCATTCTGATCACCGTGCTTGCACTGGCAGTGCAGCATATAAATCAATCATTAAATAAATGAATATATGTGTGGGACCCACAACAAATGTGTTAGAAAAAGTGAGATGTCCATACACCTGCACTGCTTGGGTGAGCTGCCTCTGAAACAACAACAACACCCAACTTCCTGTACTAAGTCTGGATGTGCTATTTAAAATTGCAAGCAGGGATTCCTTCCCTTGGACTATCCTGACCACCGACCCAGGCAAACAGTCAGTGTTCCTTTTTTGCACAACTTTACCTCAGTTAAAAACTGACGTCACACAGCCCCTTCTAAAAGTGAGGACATTGCTGGTGAAATAAACCTCTCTTTAGTTTGGTGACACCACACTGACCAGCAATCTATGTGAGTCTGCCACTATAAAAATAATATGGAAGGTTCATGAAACAAAAAGGATTTAAAAAACAACAAAGGAATAAATGGGTTCAGTTAATGAGTACTTGTAAAGTATGATTATGTAGGCCACCCTGGGTCCTTTTGGGGATAAAGGCGGGAAAGAAAGAAAGAAAGAAAGAAAGAAAGAAAGGAAGGAAGGAAGGAAGGAAGGAAGGAAGGAAGGAAGGAAGGAAGGAAGGAAGGAAGGAAGGAAGGAAGGAAGGAAGGAAGGAAGGAAGGAAGGAAATTGGTTTCAAGATTTCTATTCTTCAGTATGTAATTATCAGTCTTTTCTTTACTTCTTTGTACATATCATCATCATCATCTTAAAACTGCAGAGCTGGAAGGGACCTTATAGATCATCAAGCCCAGCCCATGTCAAGGAGGCACAGTGGGAATGAATTCCCAACCTTTGACTCTGCAGACAGAGACCTCTACCCCTGAGCTATCCAGCGGTTCTCTTAAAACACTGAGAACTTTTTCTATATAGATAAATGCTTGTTTAGACATACATTTTAATAAGACCACACTTCAATTCACAACCACTTTGACTCACAGTTCTTATTCACATATTTACCCTAACATACAGCTCTTACCAACTCTCTCCCTCATGTACCCTTATATAAGAAACAGAACCTATCCAGCCAGGAACCACACAGACCAACCATTCACAATTCCATTCATATATCTTCTTTCACTCTTCTCAGTTGTCTTAACTGACACTCCTGGGACACATCCTCAGTACAACTATCCATCAATATCTGTCACTTACAATGCAGCTCATTACAAACCTATACTCAAAAAATATATACAAAATAAAATTGTCACAAGAAGCAATAAGGATGATATAAATATATTGAAATATATTCCACTCTAACATGCTTTTACCTTGAACAGAAACTGGGACAGAGCTAAAAATATAGTCTTTTCAATGGCTCTCAGTGGATTGTATGGGAAAAAGTGAAAGGATACAGTTGAGGGGGGTAAATGGGATTTTCAAATTTCTTGGACTATATATCCCATAATTCCCCATTCTGAGAGTTCTACTTGACTTACACACATCTTACAGACACCTGAACATGGCTTGCCTAGGAGAGAAAGCATAAACTGGAAAGCCTGGGGCTGAGCTAGGCTTAGCTCCGCCTCGGTTCCTGCTCAAAAAGATTCCAGGTAGCACTGAAGCAGGAACAGGCGGCAGCTTGGGTGGACCTAGCTCAGCTTAGCCTCAAAGTCTTCTAGTTTAGACCTTGTCTCCCAGGTGAGCCACATTTAGATGTGTATAATAGAGATGGGATATTCGTATTTGTCTGCCAGGGAAGACAAATACAAATATTGCCACCACAGGTGGCTGGGCTCTTTCGACCCTCCCCACAGAACCAGCCTGGTCCACTTACCAGGCTTCACATGGTGCATGCAACTGATGTAGGAAACATCACACCAATCACGGAAGTAGCCCGTCCAGCACTTCCCTGCCTCCCTGTGCTGCTGTCCACTCAACAGCTGAACGGGGAGACTCATCCCACTTCCTCACCGGAGTGGACAGCAGCACAGGGAGGAAGGGAAGTGCCGGCTGAGCTACTTCCACAGTTGGCACAATGTTTCCTATGTTGGCTGCACATGCCACGTGAAGCCCAGTAAGTGGACCAGGTTGTTTCTGGAGGGAGGGTCAAAAGGGCCCAGCCTCCTGTGGTGGCAATATTCATATTTGTTTCCCCCAGGAGGCGAACATGACTATCCCATCTCTAGTGTTTAAGGTGTGTGTAAGTTAGGCTCTGTTGCTTTTTAAAAAATTATTCTTACAGCTATGACAAAGACCTGTAAAGAATTTTTTTTAAGTAACAGTAGAACTCGCAGAATGCAGAATGATGGCATATGTAGTCCAAGAAATCCCCAAATCCCATCCCTAGTAAATATGCTTCTCCTTGCACATAGAGTAATCAGGAGTGTTCTCCTCCTCTGTCTTCAGTAAGTAGTATATAAAAGCAGAGGATGGAAAGTTACTTTTGCGAAGATTTAATAGAATGACATCCCAAAGCTATCCATAGTTCAACAATGGTAGAATATCCCTTTATAATTGAGTTTAGTAGTTTTGCTTTTTAGCTTGTTCTTGGTGATTTTAACACTTCTATTATTTAATAGGGATGCATATCCTTGCTTTTCTTGTACCTGATGACATTTTTATCCAACTTTCTGACAACCATTTGGTTATTCCATGCTTGCTGTGTATGGGTATATGTGTACTTTGGTTCCCAAAGGGAAAGAACACATGTTATGCAAATTACAGAGACCCTGGTGGAGATAAATGGTTTCTTGTCCCATTCTCAACTGAAGGAGAAGAATCTTGTGGGATTTTAAAATTCTGAAGGATATCCTAAATCAAAGAGAACAAGGAATTTAACAAGGTTGTTGTAGGTTTTTCTAGATAATTATGTTAGACTACACAGGGAAGCCATTGAAATCCACAAACATCAGCACAGACAGCTTCAACAAAAAAGAAGAAAGTCTGAAACTCAACAAAGCCTGGCTCCCAGCACTGAAAAATACAGCCTGCAAAAAGGTCAATGAACTCTACCCAGCCACAAGGACCAGTGATCACTGCACACAAAAGACTAGCTAACGACACCCATCAATCACAGTGACAGATCATCTCCCCCCTTATCACAACAATACACCCATAACAAAAAAAAAAACCTGATCACCATAATCACCTAATCTCCTAAAAAGGACAAAAAGCTGATCCCACAGCTACAAATACTTAACTATCCCACACACTACACCAGAACGCAGACAGAGTTCTGACTCCTGTCCTCTGAAGATGCAGGCCACAGACACTGGCAAAACGTTAGGAAGAAAAACCTCCAGAACACGGCCAAACAGCCCAAAAAACGTACAATAACCGTCGGACCGAGGCCGTGAAAGCCTTCGAGAATACAAATTTAACAAGGGTTCTTCTCATCCATCCCTGTTCTTTCATTTGTTTTTAGCATTATTAGCCACTTTGGATTATGTTTATTCAAGGGAATGCAGGATATAAAAATAAGAAAAAATAAAATAAATAATGACCAAAAAATGGTGGCACTTTAAAGACTAGCTTCCATATTTTTTAATGTGAGCCTACTTCATCAGATACTTGTTCATGAAAGCCCACATTAAAATATATAAAATTAGTTTTTAAGGTTCCACCACATTTTTGTCTTTTTTAACTTTTTATTTCTACTTTTGCCTATGACACTTGCACAGATTGACACAGCTACTCCTTCTACAACTAAAATAAATAATGATATTCTGGGGCCCAGAGCATGATCGCACCACTGTATTACAGCTTTTGATCTGAAAAGTAACATTCCATGGTCCAATAAAAGTAAATGTGTACATGACCCTTCATAGGGATGGGTAGATATGTCAATTCAAATCCATTTCCTTTTGCCACCTCCTAGGCTAGCCATGCCTGTGCCATGTGGATTCTCGATGCTTTCTTACAAAAGTACGGTTTTCAAATGACAAATTGCATCCATTTCCATGTTTAGCCTTGGAGCTGCAAAATCAGGTAAACCCATTAAAACCAAACTAACTTAGAGACCATGAAATAATGAATATCAGAGATTAAAAGCATGCTGCTTTTTATCTCTGATATGGCATGTGCTTACTCAGGGTCTTTGTATTCTCAGAGTATCAAAACAGGGAAAAGAAATGTCCGTCAGCAAGGTGCCCAATTATCCAGTTTTCTAAAAGCATAATGTTGGACATCAAGAAATATAATTAATGTTCTATTCTGGTACAACACTGGGTTTTAAAAAGAATAGTCTCTTTTATGATCCTGTTTTTCAAATCCACCCCACCCCCCACCAAACAGTATTTTCTTCAGTTGAGGGAAAATTTATACGCATGTAATAGCACTATGTAAGAGAAACAATAACACATTTTTAAATGTGTTGAAACTTGAGACCAAAGGGATATTCTTTCCAGTCTTTAAAATATAAATTGGCACAGCGATACGGTAGTATAAATTAATCCACCAAGATATTTTTTTTAAACATCAGCAAGCAATGTCTGTAATTTTATTCTGAAACTTCTCCTGTAACCCCTCATTAATTGCTAAATGGCGCTTTTGGCAAAGTTTGGAAAATAAACCCAAGCTATAAGTACACTTGCTGCATGCCAAGAACAAATTAATGGTGGCAATTACCAAGCTACAGTAGGTTTCCACAGAGCTAGAAATTAGGTGGGCAGGTCATAAGTTAAGTACTGTATCTGATCTCCATAACACATGTGAGTGCATTATAAGCTAACTAGGTAGCCTTCCTTTTGTCATTGCATTCATCAGCGACACTGTTGCATATTTCCTAGATGGGGTGTACAAAAAAAATTCAGCAAGCAGAGAGGGAAGATACACAACAATGCTGTCTTTTTAATGTGCTTAATTGTCCTCCCAACCCCTCCCACTGTATTCTCATGTTCTCGGGAAATGAGAAAGAATTCTCACTAAATTCCTCATTCTCATCCATTCAGGCTCCCTCAACACAATGAGACACCTCAATGAGGAACCTTAAAATTTTCCCATTTACCCCTCAAAACGTCAGTAGTTGATGTAAAACATCTTGAATATCCTTTCTCTTTGAGAACTGAAGAACACAGATACATGCACAACATATACAGAAGGACTGACTGGTCACCAAGAAAGATGTGAGTGACCCATGCATAAAATAAGCAGTCACACTACTGGTGGGAAATTCATGAAATTTCCAGAATTGCACTGACTGTGCAATTTGATGCCAAAGAAAGAAAGAAAGAAAGAAAGAAAGAAAGAAAGAAAGAAAGAAAGAAAGAAAGAAAGAAAGAAAGAAAGAAAGAAAGAAAGAAAGAAAGAAAGAAAGAAAGAAAGAAAGAAAAGCATACTCTGGGCAGTTTACAATTTAATTATGCAGCCTACACTTTGTCTCCCCACACCCCGAGTAGGCTGGGTACTCAATTTACTGACCTTAGAAGGATGGAAGGCTGAGTGAACCACAAGCCAGCTACCAGGGACTGAATCTTGGTCGTGAGCAGAGTTTTGGCTGCATACTACAGGTTAACCACTGCGCCATGAGGCTCTTACAGAAGGAAGGAAGGAAGGAAGGAACAAAACATTGTTCTCACCAATACAAGAGCTCCCACAGGAGTACTAGAAAGTTCCTTACTATCCTTGCTTGCAAGAGGAAGAATATTTTAATTCCTCATCCATGTGTGTGAGGATGAGACAAGCAAAGATTTATATCCTGATAAACAAGCAATTGCTCCACCAAAACCTGTGGATAGAGGAAAGAGACAGCCCTAAACAGTAGCAGAAAGAACTTTCCAAAAAATGAACAGCCATATTGGATTTATTCCCTGCCTGGTATGTAATATAACTTACCTTATATTTGATGCTGAGTCAGAACTGGAAGAGGGTCTTTAAAGCTGTCTAGTCCATCCCCAACAGGTGACATCCAAAAGCTTCCTGTGGGAGCAAAGAGAGAATTTGACATGGAGGTGTTGCTTTTGGTAGCCACTTCATGTTTCTTATGGTACATTTCCACCCCTATGATGTGTAATCCTATTCACACTTATTTTATTATTCCACTGGATGGAACAGAACGTACTATAGAGTACACGCATAGAGCCCTAATAGGGCTTTCAAGGTAAGTTAGGTATTTGATGAGTGGTTTTATTAGTGGCTCCCCTTGTGTGTTTCCATGGCCAAGTGGGGATTCAAACACAGATTTTCTGAGCCATAGTCCGTCACTCTATGCATTACACGAGTGGTTCCCAATCTTGGGTCCTAAGATGTTCTTGGACTAAAACTCCCAGAAGCCTTCACAACTGGCCAGGATTTCTGTGAGTTGTAATCCAAGAACATCTGGGGACCCACAATTGGGAACACACACACACCTCTGTAACTGATCTCTCTCATGACAAGAATCTATCTCATGGTAGCAATACAGTTGAAGAAAATAGTATCTCATGAGTCAGCAGAGAAAAATATGGTTAAAGAGAAACCTTGACTAGTGATACCTTTAATCACCAGTAAAGTTAATAATAAGAATTTCACTCACCATCCAAATATTTTAAACCCCTTTTGGCCCCACATGGTGTCAGTTTTTAAAAATCCAATATTTTTATTATTATTATTTACTTCAGTTCCCTCGTTAAAAACCTCTAGTTTTTTATTATGAATTCTGTCATAATAATTTGCTTTGGGATAGATTTTGGCATTCAAGACACAAATTTATTTTCACCACATGTGCGGTGCAATGGTAGGCAGGTACCTTTTAATTTTCATAAGAAAATAAAGTTGCTCTGTGAGCTAAGTTTCCATTTTAAAAATTATTTCAAACCACCAGTAGTAGGGGGGAGAATCCATTAGTTTCATTAATTGAAAAAAAAAACATAAAATTTTAGCAGTATATTATAACTGTAAATGAAGGCAGTTCTCAAGCTTAGTAACTGCTGGATAGCTTAGTGGTTTAGGTCTCTGGCTGTGTAGACAGTTCCACACAGTGCCTCCTTGAAAGTGGTCTCAGTGATTCAGAAGGTCCCTTCTAGTTCTGCAGTACTAAGATAAGATTATTATGAATCTTTGACTCTTGCCCTGTAAACTCCAGCCTCTATAACTCTAGAGATGTAAATAATTGTCAGTCCTTCTTCTACCTTCTCCCCTCCAACTCTCTGTGATTTGCTTCTATCTGGCAATGTTATTACTTACTTACTTACTTACTTACTTACTTACTTACTTACTTACTTACTTACTTACTTACTTATGTTATTTTCTGGACAACTTAAAATATAAACATAATTGTGATAATGAATTGACAATAGAATCATTTAAAAAAAAAGAAAACAGAAGATACAAAATTCAAAGGAACCCCAATATTAAAAATGTTGAGGCCCAGACTACATAAAAGTCTGAAGTGGACAAAAAAGGTCTTCCCCTGCTATCCCAAAGGGATGGATGGTTGTGGGCCCAGACCTCTGGCAGTTGCCCCCCCCCCCATGGTATAGCATGATAAAACTCCAGATAGAGGAGGGATACACAACCTGTCACCCACAAGAACTTCCCCAATGCCTAATATGTGTCTCTCAATGCTCCATATGCCACTTCTAGGTTGTGTGTGGAAACATGGGCTGACTTTCCACCAATCACTGCTTGGGTTGCTGCTGTGCCACTCCTAATGGTAGAGATGAAACAGTGGTCAGATTCTGTCAGGTGGGGAAGTGTCTTGCCTTCTACCTCCCCATATATCGGGGGTAGGCTGGCCATTACTGGTGGAAAAATAGCAGAGAGGTCCACAGAGTGCTGAGCAGGAGGACTGAAGCCTTTTCCTTTCTCCACCAAACAAAAAGCAGCCCAGATCCACCACTTCTATGCCAGTCCTCCTGGTATAAAAGCAGCAATGCACATGGGATCTCAGTGGTTTGGAGGTAAAATTGTCTTCCTCCCCCCCCCCCCCCCGCCCAGCCAACCCTGAAGCAGCTAGGCAACAGCATCCTTGCTTCTGCACTCTTCTACCTGGAGAAGGTGACCACTGTTCCGCATAGCCTGGCAACAGTCCAGCATCCTCCGCTGTAGCTGAAGGCAGCAGGTCAGCTTAAGGGTTGCAAAACAGGCCTTAAATCAGCCATAACTGTAACCTCCAACACTAGGCAGTTGCTGCCTGAGGTAGCTGCTTGGCTCGGCCCAACAGTGGAGCTGTACCTTGGGAAAGTTACTGCTTTTGGATTACAACTCTCAGGATCCCCTAATCTGCACGCCTATTGGCCATACCAACTGAGGGGTCTGAGAATTATAATCCAAACCAGTGGAGGCTGATAACTCCAATTGGGGTAGGGCAGCAGTTCTGCTTCAGGTTGCAGTCTGGACTTCATAACAGGTATCCATGGTGCAAGTCCCTCAAATAGGTCCAGCTCCTTAGAGAGCTTCCTTAAACTTCAGACTTCAACCCAGAGTTTATGTCCACACATTCAAACAACATGAAATCTGCTGGTCCGGACAAGTAAATTGGGTGGAACTGTTGCTGGGGAGGACCCTCATTCAGTGACACAATGCAAACTTGGCTGTCCCAGGTTTAATCTCCACCAGCATTCTCACTGGAAAAAAAAATCACTGCTTGGAAATGCTGCTGTCTGTCTGAGGTTAGTAAAACTTGGCTAGGGGACTAAACAACCTAGCCCAACATAAGGAAGCTTCCAATGGTCCCATTTTACCCAGGCAGTCTAGCCTGCACAGAACAGCAGGGAGAATTTCTTCTTCAGACGGAATGCACTGTTTAAATCCAGTAGCAAATGTGATGGCTAGCAAAATACTAATTAACACAAATCTGCTGATGAGGAGCCAGTTAATCTGGTTCTTACATACTCTTGCGTATCTATACATGATGAATATAGTTCTGAAGGGAGATGCAGCTCACTTGTAACATCACAACTTTACAAGCCAGAGTTTAATAGTGCTGCAGTGTTACCGAAAGATCTGCATAAACTTCACCGCATTTGTGTGTTCGGTGTGATATTATTTTTAAAATTATTATCTGATATCCCTTCTTTCTTATCTCTCCATCAAATGATGATAGCTTTATTTTCACTACCTAAGGGTAGTTAACAAGCTGATATTTACAGATGAAATGTGTCAGTGGAATGTAAGTGTGGTGGAGAGCAAATGTTACAGGTTGTGAGATGGGTTTCTATCCAGGATACTATCTGACTTGTGCAGGGAAATGTATTGCCATTGTTTCATGTCATACTACCACCATAGAACCCTGAACACCTATGTCTTATATTAATTCAGAAACTAAGCAGGATCTGGACTGGTTAGGGAGACCACCAGAGAATGCCAGGTGTTTCCAGGTGAGATTAGGAAAGAATAATGCCTGAAACCATGGAAAGCCATCACTGATACTCAAAGGCCGGAATCCTGTACGTAATTTATGCATACAGAACTAGACTCATGCAAATTGCTACTAAATGTGCCACTCACATACCTGATTATGTAGCCAGGCTCTATAGATGGCTTGTGGCCAAAGCAAGGCCATGCTCCTAACATTTGGGGGGTGAGCCACCCTTCCAAATGGGTGACCAGGAACATGATAGCATCTTCTTGTTGTTTTAATAGTGGCTATTTCACTGGAGGACTTCACTTATGCATGACATAAGTGGCTGGGATTCTGTTACCAACAGAATCCCAGCCAGAGTTGACAATAGTTGGGTTAAGATGGACCCATGATCAATGGACCCCATGATCAACAATTCTGTGTTGCTGATTCACAGTGCTATACAATAATTAACCAAAGAGCACCCGTGTGACTTAGCTTCTAATTTTCCCTCTGTTGTTTTCCCCACTGCTTGAAATTTATATCGTTGAGACCTTAAGGCAGAGACTTGTTTGCTTTGCTTCTTACTCAGTGAAACTCCGTAACTATTAAAAGAGCTGTGGAAAGGCTGCTACTGCTACTACTACTACTGCAAACAGCAGCAATAGCAGTTCATCTTACACAGCAATGTCCTGGACAGTGCTCTGAGGAAAGCCACTGTATACCTCCACATTCCTGTCATCCCCATGGCAGTGCTGCAGAATACTATCTGCAGGACTGTCACAAGGCAATGATAGTGAATGATAGACTCCATCGCATTAAGACTCTTAAGTACCTCTGAAGAGGAGTCCTTTCATCCCTGTGCCTGTCCAACTGTCTCTGTGACAGCATGTGTCTGGGCAGGCAGAGAAAAAAGTAAGGGTGGATTATTGCAGGGAAGCTGGGAATCAGGCATGCCTGGCTGCAGCTCCAGCCACTACAGACACAATGGAAGAGAAATGATGCTAGATGCTGCGGCAGATTAATAGATAGTCACGACGGTGCACTGAGAGGGAGGAGGAAGGTGGAGCAGCTCTTGAACTGCTGGGCGTGATTCATTCACAGAGCACAAGGAGCCGTGAATCACAGCTCAGCTTTGTGATTACTACGTAAGCAAGCTAAACACTTCCCATCTTGGGGCCAGTCGTTTCCAAAACCAGATGCTGGGAAGCGGCATGATCCATCTACTGAGCACGACAGAATGGAATTAAGTTGATCTCTCCTCTTTTTTGTTGTGCCCATGAACGTCAGCCCAGCCAAAATGATTAAAGATCGATTACACAATGCTGTTGCTCACATTCTCAAGAGGAACACCTGGCTGTCATCTGTTTGTCGATCTGTCTTGAAAAAAACATCAGGGTGGGCGGGGAAGGGATCTCAGAGAATGATGTGAATTCTTTCCCTACATCTCTTACCTCCCTCCCCCACACAGAGGCAAGTCTTAATGTGATACACCTTCCAACTAAACACCTCCTCTCTTTCAACAGTAACATGAGAGGCAACATTGGTTTGAACTGCTGGATAGCTCAGTGGTTTGGGTCTCTGGCTGCAGAGACAGAGGTTGAGAGTTCAGTTCCTCACTGTACCTCTTTGACAGGGACTGGACTTGATGATCCATAGAGTCCCTTCCAGCTCTGCAGTCCTAAGATTATTATTACAAAATATCGGAATGGGCAACTTGGAGCCCTCCAGATGTTGTTGGGCTGTGTTTCCCATTATCCCCAGCCAGCATAGCTAGTGGTAATGACTGCCAGAAGTGGAAGAGTCTTTCACAACATATGGAAGGCCAGACATTTCCCATCCTTACAGTAGATCTTCTAAGAAAATATTCATGAGACTGCCATCAGAAGGCACACTCTCCTGAAAGCAGACCTCCTTTGAAAACACTGGGATCTACTTCTGGAAAAGACAGCTAGAACTGGGCTGCAGAGTTTTCAGTTTGTGCCCTCTTATAACTGTCAACATGAAACTGACATTAGAATGAGTGAAACGTTATTCCCCTGTCCATAGAAAGCAAACCCATCCTGAAACAAAACAAAACTGTGCACAGTATTAAATAGGGAAGCTTGACTTGCTCCCTACGGCTTCCCCTGTATGAGAATCTTGATCTTGGAGCCATATTTTTCTACCCTACTGGCTCCCAGAAGTGTTCTTTCTCCGTGTGTGTGCTTATTGTGTGGTCAACAGGCATAAACATGAGCTTTAACTTTTTTAAAAATTCAACTCTCTGAAAGTGTCTACGGACAAACACCAGCTCTTCATCTTACAAACGGAGATGAGATCTAGCCCCTAGAGTTGGACATGACTGGAATTAATTGTCAAGGGGAACCTTTACCTTTTACCTTACATGGCAGAACACTTACTTCCAACATGGACTGTCTGTCCTACCCACACATCCCAGGTTGGATGGCTGAGGGCATCAACTCCGAGGGAGGCCCAGAGGGAGAAAATAAGGAACCAGGCCTTCTTGGCAGATGATCCTTGGCTTTGGAATGAGCTGTCACCCAAAATCCACCTGACCTCCTCTCTGGAGACCCTCAAAACTTTTTTATTTTGGCAGGATTTTCAAAACATGCCATCGGAATAGCCATTGAGAGTATCCGCCTACCATTTTTAATTGCTACCTGTTTTTAAATGTGATGTCAGTTTAATTTTAATTTTCATTTCTGCTTATGTTTGTGTTATTTTATGTTATTGCCACTGTTGTAAATCATCCAAAATGACCACTGGTCAGATGGGCGGTATAGAAATTGAAGGAAGGAAGGAAGGAAGGAAGGAAGGAAGGAAGGAAGGAAGGAAGGAAGGAAGGAAGGAAGGATTCAAACCTAGGCTTTTAAAAGTTGCCTGATCAAACACATGGATCTATATCAATGAATCTGTCAGTTTCAAATTTTCCAAATCCAGATTTAAACATTTCATTTTTTTTTTCTGTCTTGAATATGAAGAAGCATGTGAATTTTGACAATTCTTATTAATGGCGAACTGAACCAAAATTCTCACTTACCGTGATTTGTGTGGAGGCAAATCTGCTGCATAGCTGTAGCCAGATGAAGTATTAGGAAGTAGCCACAATAAAGGTTCTTCAAATGTAGTGGCCTTTTGTAATTTATTCTTAAATATTTCCAAAAGCATGGTTTAAATACAGCTTACTTATGTAAAACATACTTCCCATATCTATTAAAATCAGTCAAATCCTGGGAATATGAAATAGCCTGCTTCATCTGACTGGCCTGCAATGATAAACCCCTTTTGGCTGTGGTTGACCCAGGTTATTTTCAGGTCAGCCAGAGGCAAGGAATAGCAAGAACATTCTGAACTGTAAATTATACAAAAGGAAAAGAAAAGAAAAACAGACACAAAAGAGAAATACTTCCATGCTTTAGGGTAGAGTATCTGGTGTTAGGGAAGAAGTATCCCGAAGGGCAGATAATCGTACCTAGCTATAAGAAGCTCCAGTTGTATTTTGTGCCTTGCTTGAGGCATACAGCCTTCACTACTGGCTGGAAAAAATACAGTATATTAGACAAGTTTTATTTAATTCCGTTTGCTGATTCCTATATTGCCAACAATGTTTTTTTTAAACAAGTGCTTTCACAAAGCATAATTTCTCCTGCAGCATAATAGGTAAGCATAACACATGATACAGTGAAATCTCAATATTTTATTTTGTGTCTTAACATGAGTTCCTGATGTGTAACAATTGGTATATGGATTTCTTATGTTTTAAAATAGCCCGTGTTGTGCATTGGTCTAGGAGTGTTGGTCTAGGACTTGAGAAAATTCAAATCCCCATTTGGCTATGAAATTCACGGGGTGACACTAAGCCAATCAGAGCCCCTCAGCCTTCCCTACCTCACAGTGAGTGAGTGTGTTTGTATGATTTGTCTGTCATTTATAATTGTCTTGCTTCTTAATAATAAAATCAGATATGCTAAATATGTTAAAAAGAAAGTTATATGTATTGCTACTAAAAAAAGGTAGATATCCAATTGTCCAATATTACAGTATTTTGAGGGCCACAAGGCACATCTACCTGGCACCTGTCAAGAGACTTGGAAAATGGGAAAATCTTTGTTTCTGTTGCCCTTCTGGAATACTAGCTTTGTAAAATGTGTCCAGGATGAACTGATTGTGAGGCAGCAACCACCTGCACCTTACATCTGTGGGAATGGGACATTCAAGGCTAGACTGAGTGCCCTCCTTGGTACTGAGTTAATTATCAGAATAGTTTCAGCTGAGTGAAGCAGGGGGAAAAGTTACTCTCTTTTTCTCAAAGGTTCAGGGCAATTCGATGCCTGGTTGGCAGATCTCCTGGAAGGGTCCTGAAACTGGAATTTGAAGTATAAAAACTGAGAGAGAAGTTACTTAGTTTAGCCTACTTATCTCTTAGGAGAATGCTATGCTCATCTAATTCCCTGCTGTATTTCTTGTAACCTGCATATGTTCTGGAACTATGCTGAAGCTCTGCTAGGATGCTAATCTTAGCTTAGGTTTATTTGTTTTATTTATTTATTGGATTTCTATCCTGCCCATCTAGACCAAAGGTCTACTCTACTAAGGTTAGCTAGCTTCCTTATTTTCTTGTGAGATTGCTCTGGAATTGTTCTTGCCTTGAACCTTTTTGATTGCTTGTTTGCTCCATAATTTATTGACTGTTTCTGTAACTTTTGAAACTGTTTAGAAGTTTTGCTCTTTTGACTTTTTTCACCAACTTTAGGTGGGGCTCGTCAGCCTTGGAAGGCAGCCCATCTAGGAGAAGGAAAACTCTGATTTCAAACCTCCACTGCCTTGTGGCTATATCCATTGATGGAAAAGGCTTCAGGAGTTAACCTCGAGGCAAAAGCCGGAGTCCCGGAGGCAGTTGGTGTCGTTCTGGCAACTCCTGCAACGTCGCTGGAACCAGTTGTATTTATTTATTTATTTATTTATTGCACTTATATGCCACCCATCTAGACATTGTCTACTCTGGGCGGCTCACAACCGACAAGATAAAAACAGTTAATATATAGTAACAGTTTTACCTCAATATACAATGAAAACAATAGTTCAAGATGGGAAGAGGAAAATTAAGTAGTGCCTGGAGGGAAGGCCTGTCTGAATAACCAGGTCTTAAATAGGTTTTTAAAAATGCCCAGCGAGGGGGCCAAACGGATCTCAGAAGGGAGTTTGTTCCAAAGAGAAGGAGCCACTGCCGAGAAGGCCCGGTGTCTTGTTTTTTCCCTCCGGACCTCCCTCGGCTTTGGGCTCCTCAGTCGCCCCTCCTGACTGGATCGAGTGGTACGGGTAGATCTAGGTGGGAGGAGGCGTTCCGCCAAGTATCGAGGTCCTAAACCGTTTAGGGCTTTGTATGTAATCATTAGAACTTTGAAATCAATGCGGAAGCATACGGGCAACCAATGCAAGGCGGCCAGAGTGGGAGTGATATGTTGGTGTTTCCTCACTCCACTGAGAAGTCTGGCCGCCGCATTCTGCACCATTTGGAGCTTCCGCATCAATCTCAAAGGTAGCCCCACGTAGAGCGCATTACAGTGGTCTAATCTCGAGATTACGAGCGCGTGGACCAGAGTGGTGAGCGCCCCAACATCAAGATAGGGACGCAGCTGGGCAATCTGCCAAAGATGGAAATATGCAGAATGGACCACTGATGCCACCTGAGTTTCCATGGTGAGCGCCGGGTCCAGATGTATCCCCAAGCTGCGAACCTCACTCTTCGCAGTAAGAGTCACCACCCCCCAAAAGAGAGGGAGTTTCCCAAACCGCTGATGGTGGGACCACCCACCCTAAGGACCTCCGTCTTGTCCGGGTTCAGCCTCAGCCCATTTTCCTGCATCCATTGCAGTACAGCCTCCAAGCAGCGCTGAGGGGACAGAACGGCATCCACTGTGGTTGGAGAAAAGGAGATGTAGAGCTGAGTGTCATCAGCATACTGATGGCACAATGCCCCACCCCCCCTGATGACCCCACCCAGCAGCCTCATATAGATATTAAACAGCATTGGGGAGAGGGTCGAACCCTGCGGAACTCCACAAGTGAGGCTCCACGGGGCCGAGTCCCCCTCCCCAAGCTGAACTCTCTGAGGACAGTCCTCCAAGAAGGATCGGAGCCAGGCAAATGCCAGGCCACCAATTCCCAACTCGGAGAGCCTCCTCAGGAGGATACCGTGGTCGACAGTATCAAAGGCGGCTGAGATATCGAGGAGGACCAACAGGTATTGGCTCTTGCCTTTCCATTGGACTATTTCAGCAATGTGGAGAGGGGGGATTTGCTGCTTGGGCCTATCCTCCATATTATTTTACCCAGGCTTCGTGCTCTGGAGAGGACACTCCAGCTTCGCATACAGCATCGAAGCAAAATCAGGGAGCTGGACAGGGGACAGATTGTATTTGTCTTCAGTGTGGAAGGGATTGTCACTCTCGAATTGGCCTTCTCAGCCACACTAGATGCTGTTCCACGTCGTCCATACAAAGCACATTACCATAGTCTCTCGAGACTGAAGGATGCCTACACACCAATTGTACAGCTGTTTGGTTATTTTGAAGTAAAAGGGTTGGTAGTACCTAAAACCAGGCCTTGCCTCAATCACCTACCAGGAGCTTATGTGTTTTGTGGTGTTCTTTCCTTGCAGGGTTGCATAAGCGTTAAAGTGCTTAACCTTCTGGAGTTTTTGGTACTCCCTAGAACCACTGCTTAGTCAAGGTGGACTAAGGTGTTAAGGGGCTACCGGGCAGTCAGATTGTTAACTGGAGCTGGTTACAGAGATCACATAACCCCTCTGTTACAGTAGCTCCACTGGCTACCAATCTGTTTCTGGTCACAATTCAAAGTGCTGGTTTTAACCTATAAAACCCTAAATAGCTTGGGTCCAAGCTATTTCAAAAATTGTATCTCCCATTATGAGCCTGCCTGGATATTAAAATTATTAGTGAAGACCTTTCTCTTGGCCCCACCACTGGATAAGGCCTTCTTTGCCATTGCTCCCAAACTCTGGAACTTTGCCCTCCCAGCCCAGAAATAACAAGGCGAGACACAGATTGTTGGATTAAAACTTGGGCCACAACTTTATTAACTATTTAAATTGTATCCCCCAAAATACAAGGGGGCCTACCATAGTGCGAGTTCCTTTTATGTCCGGATAACCCTAGATCTCCGGACGCTTCCTAGAGCAGGGCGAGCTCCTATTACTGAATCGTGCTGTCGTCTGAACAGCACGCCTTCAGTTGCTCTATGAAATGGTACCCCCCCAACCAGCTCTTCCCATCGAGCCTTGAGACCCTAAATGGGCAGCTGGCAGGGAGGTCCTTCCATATAAGACGCCTCTCACCTGGTAGTCGATAGGCTCGACCTGCCAGCGAGATGTCCTAATTTTTGGCAACCCTGTGCCAACATGAACTCACCCCTACTTTTTTCCTCGCACTACCCGAGGCTGTGACCGGAAATGACATTAACTAAACTATTTACAGGCATATTTATAATGCCACACCCTGTAGTTAAGAATGGGATGGGCAAAAACGCACCCTCAACCTTAGGCCAATTAGGATGCGGGTCAAAAATTCCCATCCAGCTCCAGAGGCAGCCAGCTAGTCTCACTCTTAAACTAAGGGTGGGCGGGAGGAATTGCTGGCTCAACCTGCAAAAGAGGTTGAGCCGGGGAAATGAGCCTTTTTAAAAACTCCGTTTTCCCTCCCCTCCAAAGGCAGCGTCACCTGTGCGATGCCGCTTTCCGAGCAGGAGGGCAAAGCGTCCCCGTCACGGCAGGAGAGCGCCCTGGCGGAGCGGACACTCTCCTGCAGGAGGCTAGGCTGGCCCCATCTTTGCTGTCCTTCCATAAGCAGGCAAAAATCTTTCTTTTCAGGCAGGCTTTCCCTTAGGCAGGAGTTTTAAAACAGGATGCATGTATTTGTGTTGTTTTAAATCTGTTTCCTAATTTTTTTTATTTCACATTTTAAATATAAGTATAATGTTTATTTAATTCTTTTAAAAATATTTGTATAACTTACTCTTTTAAATATTTTCTCTTTTTTTAGTGATATAAGCCTCCTTGGGTCCTTTTTTAGGAGAAAGATAGGATAAACAAATAAATACCACAAATAATAATATCGCAATAAAGTTCAGTAAACAAAGCTGGGCAAGAGGACAAAGAAAAACAAGACTGTTCCAGGATGCAGAAAGGCTATTGAAGCACCGAGGAGACTTTCACTTGGCACACAATCTTCATGAAATGACTGGCAAAGTAGCTGCAAGAGAATTATATAGTGTGCAGTGATTGGTTGAGGTGCCCACTGATGTTCTTGGACTTCACTGGGCATTCATCTTTCACTCTTCTTCCTTGATTTGGATTGATTTTGCATAATTGCCTGAAGATATCTTTAAGGGCTTGCTTTGGGCTCTTTACTATCCTTTTGCCAGTTTTGAGGGAGTTCTAGTTAATAGCATAAGTTAAGCCTGAATTGAACATTATGGTCCCTTTTATCAAAATATGTAGCTAATTTTAAATCTACTTACGATTATGACTTGAACTTTTTTCCCTTGTTACCTATGAGAATTCAAAGAATTCCCTAGGTCCATTTAATACTAGAGATTTAATACACCCAAATAAAACAAGTTTTGATGTTGTGCATGTTAACATTTCAAAATTAAGAACCATCTGTCAAATGCATTCATCCAGGAACAGTCACCAAGTCCGTGGGCATATTCATCATATTTGTAGGAGGATTCCATAAGTTATTGGAAATCTGAGGCTGAATATAGTAAACGTAGGCTTTGGAGAAAATACAGCCCACCCCCTTACAACTAATGGGCAATGCAAACAATGAGTGCCTTACATTTCAGATAGCATAACAAAGAGATCTACTGTTCACCTTCCCCATAAATGAAAAACAAGATAATGTCACTATCAAGCAACAAGCAGATTTTCATTTGCAAAAGAAAGGAAGTTTGTGGAGTTTCTGAAAATCTAAACAGGCCACAAAAACAGAAATGTGATTTTCAAATGTTTAAAATAATGTCTTTAATGCAGCATCTTACGAGAGAGAGAGAGAGAGAGAGAGAGAGAGAGAGAAAGAGATTTTAAACAGTGCTTGGCATTCATACAGAAATGGTGGCATATTCGGAGTTCTTTGCATCTTCTAATACCTGCAAGGTATGATGGCAAAATAATTGCAATATCTTAAATCTTGGGGCTGAGAGTCAATGGAGCAGAGTCAGTGCCTTGTTTAGACTCACTTTGTGAATTTATAGTAGAATTAGCATGTTTTCTATTTCAGTGCTCACTTATTATAAATATGAGCTTAGAGCCCAGTTACATTAGTAAAAAACCCTATATTTAAACTGGTTCTAGTATGTTTAAATCAATGTAAAAAAGACTGACTACGTGATGCACATGGAAGCGTGGATTATTTTGACAGGGAACCTTGTTTTTTTTGAGTGGCAGAAAGTTTTTTTTGCTCTTCCAGCAGAGGTTGTTTATTCTAAGTGGGATCTTGAATCAATTTAATTTCTAGTGAATCATATGTGAATGCCTCTGTCAGTATACATTTTTTCTGAACATTTTTTTCCCATTCTACAAGAGCATTGATGGGGGCTGGCTGCCTGCAAGTGAAGAAGGAATGGACTGTATGGATGCACAGAAAGTGGAAAAGCAGCTCCACAGGCTAATGGTCAAGGTGTTGAGCAGGAATCCCCTTATGCTCACTACGATTCACAAAGTGACACCACACAAGTGAAAATTCCAGAAGCTGACTCCTTTTTCCATCAATTAACCACTTCTAACCCCAACACAAAGCAATTGTCAGGGCTCTTTTTCAACAAGTGTGAATGGTAGTGAGCAGAAGAGGGGATCCTGTAGACCATCTTGACTGCTGCCATTGGTGTTGTCAACATTCAGGCTATCATTTGCTATGTAAAGTTTGGCATCCTTTTTTCCTGCTGGCAACGCGGGCACAATATTGTGCAGCAATATTGGGCCATTTCACGGCTTTTTGAATCATGGGTACAGAAGCACAATATCCCACATTCATAAACAGGAGGGTTTTTTTTTTTTTTTTTGAAGAATTGAATCTTACGAGTTGGATGTCCCCTATGTCAGATAGAACACTAGGCAGAATATGCCACAAAATTAGCCACATAAGGGGGCAAAAGCAGTTAATAGTAGGAAAGCAAATGGAGGAGGAGGAGGAGGAGGGCTCTTCAGTGGTTATCTTTGATGAGTGGAGGACTATGAAATCCATTCCACTAAGGGCACTTCCCCTGTTTCCATCCTCCAAGCCCTCCTCCATCCTTTCTCTATTTTATATTGTACTGTTAACTACAGTCACCATGGGTATACTGTATATGAGTATATGTGTAGGATTACCAAGGATGTTAGAGTAGGACAATCCAGGAAGAGGTTGTTGGTTCAGGGTTAACAGCTCATATGCTTTTGATCTATTTTTTATATATATAAAAAATCCACAAATCTTAGGGTTTTTAAAAAAGAGAGGGAAGAAGTTTTCAAAAATCTTCTAGTGTCTGTGTGTAGAAGGAAGGTTTTAAAAATTGCACTAGTCTGAGATCTTACATTTATAGGATTAGATCCACATTTAGGCACATTGCTTGCAGTTAGGTGGCGTAAGCAGACTTCCTTGTTCCCTTCTTCCCACAGCCAATCCTGCAGCACCTGGAAAATGCTACACAAGTGCTCACTGTACAGGGTGAGTTGTGGATAGGGAAAGAATACTACTATGCCACCCTGCACAATTTTGTCTGATTTTTGAGGCCACTCAGGGTTGGACCTGGTTAATATTTTGATGGGAGGCCGTAATACCAGAAATATCTGGGTATTGCTTGGAAAGAATCCTTCCTGAAACTTAGGGGAGTCTCTATCTGTTAAAATTAATAAAGTAACGCACTAGCTGAACCTGTGACATCAAGGTAAGGCAGCTTCCTAATTCCTAATGCCCTATGAGAAAGGGAAGGTCCCCTGAGAATGGATGGGCTGGTCTTCTGCAAATGAAGGCCTATGGTGGCCTTTCAGTGGAACCTGTAAATGTTGTTCATTGTGCTTTTCTGCAAAAATTCTGAATTCTTTCATGCACTTTTGCAGGGGTAAAAGTATACATCCAACATAGCTACATTTCAGCATGAATTATGTTTACAGCCACTGGATTACATTAGCACTCTGAGAAAATTGAGAGCAACCTGATGGTAAAGTGCATGTAGTGTGGTTTATTTGCATAATATAGGGAGGGAGGGTTAAACATTCAGTGTGTTGCCCAAATGGAGGAGGGCACTGCACCACCCTCATCAAGGAGTCTCCTTGTCCCAGTTCTGCTTACATCTATTCCATCTCTCCTTCTCATCATCTTAGCCCTTCCTCTAACCATATAAAAAACCTTGTCCTGCAAAAGGGGGAAGGGATAGTAGCCAGGGAACAATTGCATTGATAACACTGATAGGGTGTCTGGATCCCATCTGGTGGAAAGTTATGCTTCCTGACCATCATTTTTCCATGGAGTTAATGGGGTAATGGCAAGCCCATCATAACATTTGAGCAGTATCAATGCAAGAAATGAACTAGTAAGGGACCACCATGAAACTCAATGAGATTCCAAATTTTCCCAACTGAATGGGAGGCCTAACAAGCATTCTCTAACTCCTACCCATGCCTTCTATCCCATGATGGGTCTTTTTTCTTCCCCTTTTCTTTTCTTTTTTGTCCTCAGCAAAGAAGGGAAGGTCCAGAAGGCTAGCATTCCAAATGTTCGACCTCTTGGGGATTTTCCAAATCTCCAATTTTAATGGTCCTCAGAGGACATGAATGCAGTTTCAAGAACAGCATAAGGATGTGCCGCCCATCCCTAATGTATAATTTTTTTTTGCCTGCTTCTCCTCTTTGGTCAAACAGACTTTGCAGGTTTTTTAAACACAGGAAAAAATTACCAAACCTGTTTAGCAAGACAATCATGGAAATAATGTTTGTACCACGAATTAAAGTGCCTCTTTCATGTCAGCAAAGAGAGGGGGAGGTTAATCATGTTTCTTCATTTTTTAGCCTGAGTCACATATGCATGCTGATTCAAAGGGTGGTGAACATATGTAGTCTCTCTCCCCCCCCCCCATCTAAAATAGTTCTGCAAAACAAATAAAAAGAAGCTGGCAGGGCTTTTGCTAAACCATCGTAACTGCATGATATCATTCATTATTACAAACAATGATCAAAAACTGTTACATTATTTAACACAAAAGAACAAAGAGATTCCAGAGACAAAATTCCAGAGGCATATGTTGCTAGCTTTAAGAGCTCTCAGATAATGTGTCCGGGCTACAGGAACCTTTAGTCTAATCCAATCGAAGTACACTCTGTAATGCATTTATGATTCCGTAATGCATGGTGAGTTCTCTTGCTGCTCTTAAATCTTACACATATGCTCTGTTAATCCCATCTGTCCCTCACTAGTTGTAGTCTGGCACCAGCAGAATTATCTCTGAAAAGAATGTAAATTCCATAACACAGCTGCAAGCACAAAGCCGCACGGCGACTGTCAGACAAAATGACAAATGCTCATATTTTACGGGTGTAATTTCTGCTTTGGTGAATCTTACCTTTTTTTTCTTTTCTTTTTTCCTTTTTGTGGCCTGAAGAGTAGGTTCTACATTAGTGAATATGCACACATAAACAGACTGAAATCTATGGCAGAAGTTATATTTCTTTGCTGGGTGTTAAAGGTATGCCCTAGTATTGTATCTTTTAGTCTTACACTTTTATGGATATTAATTAAATAGTAGGTTAATTCACAATAAGTATTAGACCAAGGTGTCATCAGCCAGAAATTTACCAAAGGCCTGGGCACAGACTTATCATCATCATTGTCTTCACCACCATTTATTTATATGTATCTTGTATTTCCATTCATAGTGCCAAAAGTGACTCACAATATATTGGCTGAAATCCTGTTGTGCAGTTGTGCAAAAGATATAACTTTTAGAGGTGAATTGCTTCACGTTAAGAAACCTCCATAGACATTATGTGTTGCATACTGACTTGTGAAACTTGGCATGCAACACATAATGTCTATGGAGATTTCATAACTGGAGGCAATCCGCCTCTAAAAGTTACTTTTTTACATAATTGTGCAATAGAATTTCAACCATAAGATAACAATCAGTATAATAATTCCAAATAAATAGGAACAGCTACAAATAACCATTGCATCAATAGGCAAATATCAACTCAGAGGCTGAGAAGCCAGCATTGGCAGTGGAGGAGACAACTGACCCATGTCTCATCTCTGATCCAGCAAAGCCTGCCACCCCTAAGTTGGTACCCTTGAGCCAGGGAGACCTGCCAGATCTGTGGCCAGACCTGTCATGCTCATACCTCCATGTTCCATAACAAACTAATTATTTCCTGGACCTGGCTCCAGCACTGCAGGACCTCCACAATCCAAGGAACACCATCACTTTGCCTAGCAGGACCTCCTGGAGGAGTGATAAAATACCAGACTTCTGACCAGAAATCTGTCTATTTAGGGTTTCCTAGTTGGTGGGAATGGTGCAACCTGGAGAGGATAATGCTCGGCCTAATATATAAGAAGCCTCAGTTCTTAGGTTCAACCATCTGTGGAGCAAGAAAGATTCATGGGAGCTGTCCTTGGTACCTTCTTGGTTCCTTGCTACCTTCTGGTTTACCACAATTAGCCTGCAGTTGACACTGCAAAGAATTCTAGACCAGTGTAGTTCAAGGGTATGATGTTAGTGTGAAGTATCCAGTTTCAAGAGATCCCAGTGAGTAATACAGTATAATTCACTTGGTGACCTTTGATGAGTCACTCTTTCTCAGTCTGATCTAACTCATGGGTTTGTTGTGAGGGTTAGATGGGAAACAGGAGAGCCTTGAGCTGTTTGGAGCAAAGGAAAAATATAAAGTTTTATCATCTTCTCTTTCAGAATCTTAAATCCTTTAGATTCCAGATGATCTCAATTGGGAAGCTACAAAAGGACTCTGAATCTGAAAGGCAGAACCTATTCCATGGGATTTTCTATTCAGGTTAATCTGAAAGTCCCATTGCTAGCAACAGTACCTTCAGATAGCATCAGATAAATCTATGAGAAAAGAAGAGAAAAGAAGGGAAGGGAAGGGAAGGGAAGAGGCATATAGACAAATGGCTAATTCCCAAGTTGGTAAATTTTAACTTACTGAAGTGGGATCCTTACTTTTGAACTGAGTCTTAGAGTTGTTATCTGTTTTTGTGTGTGTTTTGTATCCCAAAGACTATGTCTACACACATCTATCCAAACATTCACATTTCACTGAAAGACCAACTCCTCTGACCCAACAGTGAGGCTGATTTGGCCAATGCACAGAGACATAGATTTCATTCACTGTGACTGTAGAACATCTTCAATGGGTCCCCATGTATGCTAATATATAAACATGTGGCTAAGTATTTCACTCTGTGTGCCAGAGGAAATAGGCTATAATTCATAAAAGCTCATACTAAAAATAACAGTTTGTCTTTAAGGTTTCACAATAACTTTTGCTTTCTATTTTTGTTTTTCTAGTCCAAAAGTTTCCTTTTTCAAGCTCGGCTACATTAAAGCAGACAACTGACTGAGGTGCTTGGAGCTACAAAGTGTGATGGTGATGTGGGTGTGGATATGACTTACAAGCGCAGTCTGAGTCAATATATATAACTGCATGAATGGTTATACATATATATACAGTACATACAGTACTATGGAAGTTAGAGAGAGAGAGATAATGGCTCTTTCCCCCCTCCTTTTTTTTCCAGATTAGATTCATTCAGGCCTAAAGCATACATCATTACTACAGGACTTCTGCTAAAAACCTTTCTGGGTTTTTGTACATCATACATAACAAAAACAATTAAAATAACATCAACATCCCAAAATAAAAAATAAATAATCATTCAAGATGGAGAACAAAAATAAATCAAATAATGCCCGGAGGGAAGGCCTGCCTAAACAGCCATGTTTTAAATTGGCTTTTAAAGACGCCCAGCGAGGGGGCCATACGGATCTCTGAAGGTAAGTTGTTCCATAACCGAGGAGCCACCGCCGAGAAGGCCCGGTTTCTTGTCCTTTCCCTCCGGGCCTCTCTCAGCGTTAGGCTCCTCAGTCGCTAGACATAGAACAACTTGCCTCATGGATACCTGTGAATCTTCATGCACTTGTGACTTGCAGCTACTGTCCAGGGTGGAAGAGATTTACAATCACAATAGAATCTCATCTATTCATGTGGTATGTTGTTCTCAACATTATACTGGATATGGGGATTGTGCATCAGAGGGATTTCTTCACCTTCTCGACATCTCCATGGTGACCAGCCCTTGGCCAGGGAACAGTTTGTAAGGACAATCATGGCATCTGTCTCTGAAGAGAAGGAGGCCTAGTCTTTCACCCCTGTCACAACTTGTATCTTTTTCATTTTTGCCATTTCTGATACTTTTTAAAAAATGCATAGAAGCATTAATCTTTCCAGCTCATGACAAGTAGTTTCAGATGTTATGTGACTCATTGCCTTTTAAACAAGCAATAGTACCAAAAGCTTTGAAAATGGCTTGCAGCTGCAGTCTCATGCAATCTCCGAAGAGTATGTTTCTGTCTCTTATCAAATGAAACACACTCAGGAACATTTGTGCCATTACTGCAGAATGGACGTCTAGGGTTCATTATACTGTATGTATATACTGTGAGTATTCAGTTATAAAATGAAGTACTCCAGATGCAAGATCTGATTTTTTTTTCCTTGAAAGAAAAAGTGGGAGAACTCTTAGAAAACCTGATATTGCATGGAAGAAACTTGACATTCTGCCATTAGAAGCTCATTTGGCACATAATCCAAACACCATCACCATTTGAGACAGGACAAGATGGTGCCTTCCTCCTTTCTCTGTACAAAAGCCAAACTGACTGACAAATTCAGCACTGGTCATGGGACAGTACCAGCAAGCTTGAAATGTAGCAGTTGGAAGCTTCATCCTTCTCAATTCCTTTTCTTTTCAAAAGCTAGAATTCTATTGCTTCCTTTTCGGATTCTCTGTAGACCACACTTAGCTGGATTTCTCAGAGTCACTGTGGGGTGGGGGAAAGGATGGCAGAGTGGCACGGACTCTCCTACCACTATTGCCCTGTCCAAGCTATTGATTTTATACATTTTAAATGTATAATAGGCTCTTATAAGCCTACATCCCTCTGAAACCATTTTGAGAGCTGAATCTCAGCCCCTGAAACAGTATTGAAATCTCTGAATCACTGTCTGAGAGTAAAGAAGTGGCTATACATGAACATACTCTGGCAGTTACTAAAATAGAGGGTGCAGGTTTGTCTAGGGGAAGGTGCAGAATACAGACTTGTGATAGACAAATCTGTGTGGTTTTGTATTTTTTCATTTATAGTTTTCCACCACAACTTGCTTCATCCTGTTTCTACATTAGTTCAGGTTTTTTTAACATTTCATTCATTCATTCATTCATTCATTCATTCATTCAATCACTTCATTCCATCTTTTTGAGTATAAATGTTTGTAAACATTTTGTTGAGATTTTTCTGTGCACAAAAATGTTTAATTATTTGGGGTGCATTTTTTTCCTCGGTATACATTTCTTGCTTTGCAGCCAGCTTCTCTCATAAATGCATTATTGCATTTCATTCTATTTTATTTATACCAGACCTGGAACACATAGAAAGGGAAAATGCATGTGGATTTCTTTTTATCTGTGAATATGAGAATAATTGAGTGATATATTACTGTGATTAAGAAATGACAAAATGGGAGACAGGCTATGAAGGTTTTGGCTGTATTTTCCTTCCAGAGATTCTAACAAACAGTATGTAATATCAATTATGATGGAAGTTAATCTGAAGGGATTAGATGACACAATAACAGCACACTACAAACTCCCCAAAGATCTGAGAGATAGCTAATGGATTGAGTCAGATATCCGAATCTAAGCTTTCAAAGACATGCTGATTAAAAAAAAAAAGGAAGTCGGCAAAGAAATCAAAGGTTTCCTATTATTCTCAGATGCACAATGGAGATTGCTCATATTTGGACATAAGTACACACTTAATAAAGGGAAACCCACTGCAGATATTGATTTCATTTTTATACCAAACGATTATCTGCAAAGAGTTTATAATACTTCCTACAATACCCTTGAGATTTCTCCCCCCCACCACCACCATTTTATCTTTAAACAAAAGAATATTTGTTTCAGTATGTGAGTAAGAAGCCAGCCCCACACAACAGTGAGTAAGCTGAAATTGCCGGTGCTGGAAGATTGCACATCCCCCTATTGATTAGTGTCTGCAAGTAGGCTCATAAATTGCCATATGGGCAAGGAAACAAAATTGCACTCTAGCTTGCACAAGCACAGCTCAGTGCATCTAAATCAGGGCTCAGATTATATTGCCCGCAATCTATCTACCTAGATGTCCCATTCCATATGTCCTACAGCCTGACAAACAGAAAAGAGAAGATCAGATTTTACTACCGGTGTCATTAGATCACTGAAAAGCAAATAATACCTTACTGGATATATTTGTAATCTGCATTGTAAACATCAAAATCTAGACTGTAAAACAAAGCATGAAATGTATCCAGGATAAATTGGGTTCCTACATTCTGGTACATCTCTATAGAGCCAGGACCCAAATCTGTTCTCCATCATAAATACAACACTGTCATGCTCTGAAGGAAGCTAGGCTAGCACTTTTCTTTCTTCCTGATAATCTCATTTTCCAGAATGCTGTTCAGTTAACTAAATGTATGGCATCCACATGCATCCAGGGAGCATGCTAGCTCTCCACTCTCCATCAGACAGGAATATGACTGTCTGATGAGCCAACACCAAGATAGCCTCTGCACCCAAACACCCTCTCGATCTGAGCCAACAGCCATCAACCCTGAAACAGTGGTCTGGCTCACATGAAGTTACCTGGATACAGCAGCATTTACCTCTTTAGACATTATTCAATACTCTGTCTGTCTGTCTGTCTGTCGGTCTCTCTCTCTCTCTCTCTCTCTCTCTCTCTCTCTCTGTGTGTGTGTGTGTGTGTGAGAGAGAGAGAGAGAGAGAGAGAGAGATTAAAAGCTTCCTATTCCCCCAGCTTCCAGGGATCCTGAGGAAGCAGTTAAGAGTTACAAAACAGGAGGAAAAGCTCTGTAGTGCCTGAAAAGTGCTGGTGGTGGTCCTAGCCCTTTCCCAGTCACTGGTGGCAATTTTCAGGTGTTAAAGAGTTACCTCTGCCTTTCCTCAGCTCCCATCCTAGTCTCCCCTAGGATGAAGGCAATGTGGAAACGGAGGGGAGAATAGGAAGGATTTAATTCCCTCATAATGACTGTGGGATAGTTGCAGCTCAGCCATGGGTGATGACGTCATCACAGTTGCAGGGTCATAACTTCAGCAACAGGATTCCGGTCATTGAGTCGATGCACATACACTTTGTATGGCACCACACCTTGAAACTCTGCATGTCATATCATCATAGTAAACAGCCCTGGAAATGGATACAGCTACTAGCCACAAAGGTAAAGGTAAAGGTTCCCCTTGACATTTAGTCCAGTCGTGTTCGACTCTAGGGGGCGGTGCTCATCCCTGTTTCCAAGCCATAGAGCCAGCGTTTGTCCAAATACAGTTTCCGTGGTCACGTGGCCAGCGCGACTAGACACGGAACGCTGTTACCTTCCCACTGTGGTGGTACCTATTTATCTACTTGCATTTGCATGCTTTCGAACTGCTAGGTTGGCAGCAGCTGAGACAAATGATGGGAGCTCACTCCGTCACGTGGATTCGATCTTCCGACTGCTGGTCTTCCGACCTTGTAGCACAGAGGCTTCTGCGGCTTAACCCGCAGTGCCACCATGTCCCTTATAACAAAGCAAATGAGCTCAAAGCAAATAAAGAAACCCAGATCTATGACTCCTCCATTACTGGGACAATTTGACACCATCAGACTGAATTCCTGTGTCTCTGCTCCAGAATGACAAAATTATATTTCTAAAGAACAAGCTGTTTCAAGAGACCAGAGGTCTGGTTTATTTAGTGATGCAAAACCAGGTTTGCTTTCCAAGCTGTAAAGAGGAGAATCAAAAGCAATTCAGTGAAATCCAGTGAATAATTAATCTAACTTAATGGAGGGAGCTTGTGCTTTAGCAATTTTGCAACTGCAACCGGTGTTAAATGAGACTTCTGTATAACCTTTCCTTTCCATTTATCAAGTGCAGTCAGATTCACATACCTAGGCTAAAATATTCATACTTGCTAGCTCTGTATTAATATTGTTGCTGGGGCAAGATTCTTATAGCCTTTACTGATATGATAACTCTTTTTATCTCAAGTACTTCTTGCAAAACATAAGAGACTCACTGGACCATCTGGTTGAGCACTCTGTTCCTGTAGTGAGCAGCCATATGCCTATGGCAAGCCCACATGCAGGACATGAATGAAACAGCATCCTGTTGTACGTGTTCCCCAACAACTGGTGTACAGAGGCATTTTGACAGGCTGAGGAATGAATATATGCCTCTACATCATGACAACTGGTCACTGCTGAAGTGTATGTTTAAAAACAAAAAACAAATTTCATATATATTCCTTTCTTTCTTTCTTGTGGAACCATGGAAGCTTACAAGCTTGTTTTTTTTTTAAAGGAACAATTTTTAAAACACTATATATTACATCATTGAAAACAGTGCTAAATAAATTATTCAAATTAAGACACATACATAATAAAGTTTAAAACAATTTAGAACCAGTTTGAAAACAGTAGCAGCAAAATGACACTATTAGCACATCCCAGTCATTGACCAAAGGCCTGTTTAAATAAAGATGTTTGGGCCTGTTGGTGGAAAGACAGAACAAGGGGGTCAATCTAGCCTGCTTCAGAAGGACGTTCCACAGACTGGGATCAGCCACTGAGAAGGACCTCCCTCTTGTCCTCACCAAGCATACCTGGGTAGGTGGTGGGAGAGAAACATTCTGTCCTCTCATTCAGGCCTCTCCTGAGAATGTTAAAACCTGCAGAAACTTGTATAGAGAGAAACTGTCCTTCAGATAAAATGGATCTGAGTCTCCAAGACTGTATAGCTATAGGCCATTTCATGTCTGTCTGTCTATATGTATATCTATCTGTATGTATGGAGATATTCCATTTTTCTCTCAAACCAGGGACCCAAGCTTAACAAATAATTAAAAAACATACGGCTAAAAATCGTAATATCCAAACTGAATTCAAAAGTCATAATATCTAAACTGAATTAAACTCAGCTGGACAAAACATAGCTGATAAAACAAAGGTAAAATATTTGTAAAGCATACCAGGAAAAAAAGTAAAAAGTAAAATACATTTTCCATCAACTCCTTAAGCCATTGCCTTTCTGAAAGTTGACTGCAAGAAGCAGGGACCACCTAAGTTCCCTTGGGAAGGAATTCCACAGCCTGGGAGCAAACACTGAGAAGGCCCCTTCTCATGCCCTCAACCAAACATGTGTTGGACTGAGAGAAAGACCTCCTCCAAAGATCTGGAAACGCATGGAGTCTCACAGTGGGAGACAAGGTCCTTCAGAAAGAGTCCAATCCACTTTTACAACTCTAGTAAATTCAACAATTTTGTGATGTATTGTGCAAAGACTCTACCCTTTCTCCCTGCTGGCCCAGTATGTTTTGAACTGCTTCCCACATCAACTGTATAATGCTCTTACATTGTCTTCCTCCAAAATTGCTCATGAAAGCCCACTCCTTTGATTATTGTTTGGGCACAATGCATGACTAGTTCCCCAAGGCCAACCCTGCATGTTGACATGACTTGCATACAGCAGTACCAATGTTAAGTACAACAGGACATGTTGTCTGAATAGTGCAATGATACTTTCAAAGGTATTGAAAGTATCATTGCACTATCATTGCTGGATGTATTAAGGCATCAAGTGACATCAAGGCTCCGTTTCTGAAACGAAAATATCTTGGGCCTTTGTTGCATGACATTCTATGTATGTTGGAATTACAGCTACTGAACTGAAATGTCCGTAGCCATAATATTGGAACAACCAAATGCAGGAGACAGTAACGGCCTGCAATTTCAAATCTCCAGTGGTCTCAGATATACAGGTATGGAAAGTCATACAGTATTTTCCTCAGATGATAAATCTACTGCATACATAAAGAAAATGCTCCTACATGTGCTCCCACAGGCTCAAATCCCATAGCAAGTCACCACAAGAGTACACCCATTGAATCAATGAGGTTTTGGTGAATCAGCTCTTCCACAAGTTCCATTGATTCAATGGGCCTACTCTAGTTGTGTCATACTATTGGATTTCAGCCATAGTGTTGTAATTTGCTGAGCATCTACAATCTTCTCTTCAATCCCACCATCTTGTCTTCTTACATGCGGTGCAATCATTGGGAAGAGGGGGGAAAAACACATTTTGGGCAGGATCCAGTGGTGAACTTCAACTGACAGAATGACCAAATCCTGCGCAACTGGAAGGGGAGATCCTTCCTGGCCCCCCCCACAGAACCCTGTGCACCCCCAGAAATACTCAAGTTGGCACAGAGGGCTGTATGCAGGGGGGGGAACAGAAGCCTCCCAGCAAGGGGGAGTTGAACCACAGTTACACCGCTGGCAGGTAAAATGAATAACTAATGGCATTGTGTCATGTGACTGCAAATTTATGCTACAATCTAATTTGGGAATAAGTCGGGAACAATTCTGTCATCTGATCATGCCCTTAGACTGGACAGCCCTTTAAAGCAGAATCACTTTCTGGCAGATCTTCAGATGGAATTCTTACTGTGTCCCTAAAAGAGAAAATGTGCTCACCTTGTGATGGAGACAGCCAGAAAAGAACCTGAAAGAATGATCTCAGAATAGGGAGACAAGATCACAGCTGTAAAGATGCTTATCCTTCAGGTAGCTAGGTTGGAAACTGCCTAGGGGGTTAAAGACAAGCACCAGCATTCCTAGACAATTATTACAATCCAGAGAAAGCTAAGCATGCCAGAATATCAAGGAAATCAATGGGATTAAGTGCCTGGTTAAGCACATAAGTCATATTGATTTTGGAGAAACTGAAGCATGACTTTCAATGGTGCTTAATATTAAAATGAATAGTTTCCTAGGTACTTCAACTCTCTTGGCTATTTTAGCCATTCTGAAATACAATCACATATTATCACAATTATCGATGGTGGTGGTGGTTAATGATACTGGGATGCAAGCCTTTGCCACATGAGCTAGCCAAAGTGAAGCGTTTTTAAATCTCATTGATTTTTGTTGAGGAAAAATGGAGTCCGTGAAGTGTTCCAGTATGGCAGTACCATGTTCTTCATTTATCAGACTTTAGCTGGGATTTCCAAATAAATGTTCTTAAGAGCCATTGATGCAACTGAAAAAAAGGACCCGAGTTGTCTTACCCTGGATTTTACTGCCATTTTTAAATGGCTTTTCATCATGAGCCACACAATGCAAGGCAAAGAATCCCTGACGGGCATTTTCAAACATCACGACTGCTTTAGCAACGACCCACTTGTTCATTGGCCATACGAGACTGATCTAATTAACTAAGCTAAGCACTGTTTGTATTTTTTTAACAGATAGAGTCATTTTTCCATGTCGGTACTTACTTTGCTGCTTATGATGGAAGTTTCCAGCGCTAGGGGTCTTCCCTATTTTTGTAGAGGCACACAGCTTAAAAATGTACACTCACTCTGTTTTTGATATGTTCCTTGGTGCACTTTGTGAATGTTGATGTAGATTTCTTTGGAAGCAGGCAATATTGAGATCAGTGGGGGGCTCTTTTCCCATATGGTCTGAGCCTGGAACCAAGTTCTTTTTGTAGAACTATTAATTTCATGCATTCTATTGCTGTATGGAAATATTATTAGCTACTTAATTGACAAAACCTCAGATGATCTGTATAAGATAGAAACACAGATTGAGAGATGTTCTAATCTGGTAAGGAGGCAGACTGAAGCGGGGTGGCTCGGGGTAACCTGAGCTCAGGAAGATAGCAGCCCATTTGCCTTAAAGAGCCAGCTGCTATTACTGCATAGGCCTGCCACTGCAGATGATTCAGAAACTGTTAATAAGAAAAGTGGCAGCTAGAACCCTTGTGGGAGTTCAACACTAGGATCATATTATGTCCACTCTGTAACATTTGCATTTTCTGCCTATCCATTTTCATGCCCAGTTTGAGGTCTTCATTTGGATCTTGTTAGTCTTGGACCACTGTAGCTGTAGGAATGCCTACCCACTTTCTTGCCATCAGGGTGGCAAGTATCAGGCATAGAAGTGTCTCAGTGGTAACCATAGACACCTTTCAACTCTCCCCCACAGGAAGATACCAATCAGAATCATGAAGAGCTGCTGCCCTCACTCGGTCGCTCTCTTGCACATGCACTGCCCCCCCCCGTGAAGTAGAGTTTAGATTATGTGTGTATTTTCCAGTTTTATAATCTTGAAAAGTCCTTTGTGAGTACAGCAAAAAAAAAAAAAAAAAAAAAGCAAGCTCAACATCTTTTTTAAAAAAATAAGCAAAACCACCAATTGATTAAGACAGAGAATGGCTTTGTTAGAACATCAGTTCTGAGCATCATGTAAGAAACCCAAGTCTTTCCACATTCATAGCAATGGAGGAAGAGGAGAAGACTCTGCAGCCACCATGGTGGTTTATTGCAGTGGTTCCCAACCTTGGGCTCCCAGATGTTCTTGGACTGCAGTTCTCAGAAGCCTTCACCACTAACTGTGCTGGCCAGGATTTCTGGGAGTTGCAGTCCAAGAACAGCTGGGGAACCAAGATTGGGAACCACTAGTTTATGGTGATCTTGATGCTTATTTTGTTCTTACCGTTTAATAAACCTGTACTAACTGAAAGACAGCTGACATTTTGAAAAACCTTTCCCAACCATTCTCCATCTAGGTGGAGAAGAACACCTCCACCCTACCAAAAACACAGGCAGGGGGAGAATATAGCTCCCATTGGACCAAAGCTCAAAGGAGTTATCTCTCTGCATTCTCTGTAAGAGTTAAAAGGCCTGTGAATATTAAAATTGTGAGATTTGGAGTCATGAAAGCTTTGGTGCATTAGCCATAAATCTGCTAAATAAGCATCTTCAGAGAGGACATTTAAGGCAAATTATGCATTTAAGCAAAACCATAGCTTGGGATCCTTCCCTGTCCCCTGTATTCTTTCACCTATGATTTAGTGTTCCTCTCATAAGTAATTATTGCCCCATAGGAAATTTCAATTCTTAATTATTTATGAACCTATGAATCACTGGCCTTTATGAAATTTGGGATTAGAGCCACAATTATGGCAAATCTGGCCTTAAAGATGTAAAATAACCCTTAAGGGTGTTAATCACTAATCACATATTTCTTCTCCTTTTTTGAAAAGGTTCTTTCTGTGCCATCCCTTGCATAAAACACTATCCTTGGATAAATTCATAACTCCTCCATCTTTTCTCTCTCTCTCTCTCTCTCTGTCAGAATTTTATCACTCTCAGATCTAGAGAGTTAGAGATAGCTAGATACACATAGCATAGGTGTTAAAGCTCACAAGACTTTAAGAAAAAAGACATGGCAACTCCAATTCCATGTAAATGGGGTTGAATGCAGAAATCCAGACCAAAATGTTTTTAAAACGACATAGTAGGGAATCAAACTCCCAACTGGGTACTCGGTCCAGCACCAATGTCACTCGGAGGGTTGGGGAGGGGAAGTTGCTATAGTCTATAGGAGTTCTATCTCCTTGACCAGGCTTCCTATCCCTTTGAGAGGAGGTCTTGAGGGCCTATATTGTGTGTTGGGCTTACGAGACAGATTGGGGATTCTGTTGGTGTACCACCCACCCCGCTGCATACCAACAGTCTCCCTGCCTGAGCTGACAGAGGTAGTCTCAGACCTGGTGTTGTGGACTCCCAGGCTGTTGATGCTGGGGGAGCTCAACATCCATGCCGAGGCTGCCTTGACCAGGGCGGCTCAGGACTTCATGGCCGCCATGACAACCATGGGGCTGTCTCAATGTGTCATCGGCCCAACACATGAGAAGGGCCGTACTTTGGACCTGGTTTTCTCAACGAGACTGGAAGATGGTGGTTTGGATGTGGCGGGGCTGGTTGTGACTCCATTGTCATGGTCAGACCACTTCCTGGTCAAGTTTAGTTTATTAGCTTCTTCTCTCCTCTGCAAGGGTGGGGGGTCTATTAAGATGATCCGCCCTTGGAGACTAATGGATCCGGATGGTTTCCTGAATGCTCTGGGGGAATTATCCGTCATATGGTCGGCTCTCCTGTCGAAGCTCAGGTCACCCTATGGAATAAGGAGATGACCCAGGCGGTTGACACGATTGTGCCTAAGTGCCCTCTCCCTGTACGCAGAGCCCAGACAGCTCCTTGGTATATATCTGAACTGCGGGCGATGAAGTGAGAGGGGAGACGGCTGGAGCGCAGGTGGAGGAAATCCTGCTGGGAGTCTAATCGAACACGACTTAGAGCCCATTATCGGGCCTAAAGGTAAAGGTAAAGGTTCCCCTTGACAATTTGTCCAGTCGTGTTCGACTCTAGGGGGCAGTGCTCATCCCCGTTTCCAAGCCATAGAGCCAGAGTTTGTCCGAAGAAAATCTTCCGTGGTCACATGGCCAGTGCGACTTAGACACGGAACGCTGTTACCTTCCCACCGAGGTGGTCCCTATTTATCTACTTGCATTTGCATGCTTTCGAACCGCTATTATCGGGCCTATTTCATGGCAATACGGCTGGCGAAATGGCAGTATTTCGCCATCTGTATTGCTTCCTCAGAATGTCATCCAGCAGAGCTGTGGTGCACAAGCCTCCCTAAGGAGCGCTTAGCACTTGGTCAGAGAGTTCCACAGGCCACTTACCTACCACCTTTGCACTGAAGCAAGTCCCAAGACCTCAGCTGTGCGTAGCGTAAGCCTCTTGAACAAGTCTGACCTTAAAAGAACACTTAACTTTTGCTCAGTACTTTGGAAGTACAGGCACATGGGCTTTGTAGTTCCTAAGAACTCACAACAGCTCAGTTAATTAGGACTTCTCTGGTAGCTAGTCAATGGCCGTTACCACCTCTGGATTTAGCCAAACCCTGCTGAGTCCAAGAGACAATCCTTGTTGAAAATTTTTATGATTAATTTTTTATTAAGAAAATATATAGTTTATTTATTTATTTATTTAACTTATATGCCGCCCACACTACCCAAAGGTCTCTGGGCGGCTTACAACGATTAAAATACAATACAAAGATAAGACAATTAAAATACAATTTATATAGATAGATGATAGATAGATAGATAGATAGATAGATAGATAGATAGATAGATAGATAGATCGATCGATCGATCGATCGATCGATCGATCGATCGATCGATCGATCGATCGATCTGGGGAAAGGCCGGTGCCCATTGACTCCTGTTCCCTCGGGGGCTGTTAGTGGGGTCTCTCCTCCATCTGAAGATATTCGGGCTGTCCGGAGAGGAGAACATTTACAACCTGCTGCCCTCGGGAGAGAAACAACCCACCAAGTCACCCAGTGTTGGAGTGTGGGAACGAGCTGGAGTTCGAAACGCGGAGCCGCTCCTGGCTGTCGGTGGAGCTCGGAAGCTCGGAAGACCCTTGGAAGCCTCTTGCTCGACACCCGGAGGATATTAATGTGTTCTGGGAGGTTAGAGGGTCCAGGATCCAGGTGGATATTGAGGTGGTCATCGGAGGTGAGGATCCAGGGCTGGAGGTTGGAGGCTTGAGGTGACCCCCCCGATGGAGCTTGTCTGGCGGCGCACCTAAGACCGGAGCCTGGAGCTGTCTCTGTCGGAGCTGTGTTTTGCTGGGGTTTATGAGATCTTAGGAGCCCCTGAAGTTTTGAGCTGCTGGCGAAGTGGAGTGGCCTATTCCTGGCATCGGAGGCAAGGCTGTGGTGAAAGATTCCAGGAGACCGTGAGGGGAGAGAGCTGCCTTTCGTGGGTTTCGGCTGGCTGGTCGCCATGTTGGATCTTCGAACAGCAGTAATTTTCCTAAGATCGGCTTGTTTAGCGTGCTCTCTTCGGACTAGTTGCAGTGACGCTTTACCTCTTCCCCAAGGGAGGGAAATGTCAATGACTGAGTTACTCTCAGTTTGGATTTTACTATTTCTGATATTTCCTATGCTTACTATTGAATCTTATGTGGCATACCCGTGAGCAACATCTTCACTCCAGTACTTTTATTATTATTAAGAGCAATACTAATAACATCGATAATAACATCAAGATCAGTAATAACTAAGAGGACAAGGTTTCATAATAGAGGAGGACAGAACAGAACTACAAGTGGGGGCTAAGCACTTGGGTGTTCTTTAAAAGTTGTTTTATATATTTAGTTTTTATTTGTAAATCGGGGTTTTATTTGATAACGCTGTACTTGATAAATGTACTTATTTGATGTTAAATTATTTTATTAGTTTAGGTTATTTGCTTTTTAATTGCTTTCTTTCTTTTTCTTTTTTCTTTCTTTTTGACATGGAGTGGAAGGCCTGTTCGCCTAGTGGGGGGCCTATGAACATCTCGGTGGTTATGGGTAGAGGGAGATATGGCGTCGACGCAGCTCCTACTCGTGTTAGAAGAACGATGAACAGATGTTTGAAGGCTGTTCACTGTTCTGGGGCTGTGATCAACCATCAATATCGAGGTAGCCAGCCCAGACAGCCCTCCACTCTAAAACTGGTGCTGTTGAATGCCAGGTCTATATCCAATAAGCTCCAGATTATTTATGATTTTATTCTGGAGGAGGATGCAGACCTGGCATGCATAACCGAGACATGGATTGGTGGTGAGGGGGGTCCTCCCCTAGCGCTGGCCTGCCCGCCTGGTTATGCCGTCCTGCACCAGGGTAGACTGGAGGGGCGGGGGGGGGGAGTAGCCATTGTTTATAAATCCATCTTGGAGGTTACTAGGCGCTCCTTGGTGGTAAGGTCGGGTCTTGAGGCCCTCCACGTGTCAATTGGGGCCAGGGATGGTATTGGGATTTTGCTGGGTTACCGCGCTCCCCGCGACCCAGCCACTTCCCTTCCAGAGCTGGCGGACTTTATCTCCGCGGCGGTGTTGGGGTCCCCGAGGCTTTTGGTTTTGGGTGACTTCAACATAGGCGCGGAGGCAGAGGTCTCAGGGCCAGCTCTTGAGTTCTTGGAAACCATGGCTTCCTTGAACATGTCCCAACATGTCAATGGCCCCACCCACGTGGGTGGTCACATGCTGGACCTGGTCTTTTCCACCAATTGGAGTGAGTGTGGTCTGATGGTGACTGACCTTGAGTCGGTCCCTTTGTCATGGTCAGATCATCACCTAATAAAATGTAACCTCTCAGTGGCACTCCCCCCTCGCAGGGAGCAGGGACCTATTTTTATGGTCCGCCCTCGAAGGCTACTGGATCCTATTGGATTCCAGGATGCCATGAGAGGTGTTACGGCTGACCTGGCTGGCGCTCCTGTCGAGGTTCTGGTTGACAGCTGGTTTACCGCTGCCGCTAGGGCTATAGACACGATCACGCCTAAACGCCCTCTCCAACGCAGAGCTCGGCCTGTGCCTTGGTTTAACCAGGACCTCCGAGCGATGAAACGGATTAGGAGAAGGCTACAGCGTAGGTGGAGGAAGAACCCGACGGAACATAATTGGATAGCTGTCAGGGTCGCAACTAACCTCTACCTGTCTAAGCTAAAGGCTGCTTGTCGTACATACTTTGCTAACCGGATAAGCGAAGCTTCAAACCAGCAGGCGGAGTTATTCCGTATAGTGCGCAACCTTTCCGGAGTTGGTCTGAGTGATGGGCCTCCCCCTAGTTTTTCACCGGACCAATTTGCAGTATTTTTTAAATCTAAAGTGGAGGCCATCCGCCGGGAGCTCTCTCCTTTTTTGAATACAGTGAGTCGTGCTGAGATGTCCAGCGCTCCGTCTTGCCCGGTGATTCTTGATCTCTTTCAGCCTGTGACGCCAGATACTGTGGACAAAGTGCTTGATCGCTGTCGGGCCACCATTTCCTCCCTTGACCCTTGCCCGGCCTGGCTAATCAAAGCAGCCAGGCCGATCACAACTGAATGGGCCACTGCAATAATAAATGGGTCTTTCCTTGAGGGCAGGTTCCCACCTGCCCTCAAGGAGACACTCATTAGGCCCATAAGAAAGAAACCTAATATGGCGGCGGACGAAATTGGCAATTATAGGCCCATCGCCAATGTTTCTTTCATTAGCAAAGTGGTCGAGAGGGTGGTGGCTGACCAGCTTCAGGCTCTTTTGGATGAAACAGATGCCCTGGATCCATTTCAGTCGGGCTTCAGGCCGCGCCACGGTACAGAGACGGCATTGGTCGCCCTGTATGATGACCTGTTGAGGGAGGCTGACAGGGGTAAAACATCTCTGTTGGTCCTCCTCGACATCTTGGCGGCCTTTGATACCGTCGACCACGGTATCCTCCTGGGGAGGCTCTCTGAGTTGGGAATTGGTGGCTTGGCGTTTGCCTGGCTCTGTTCCTTCTTGGAGAACCATCCCCAGAGAGTACAGCTTGGGGAGAGTGTCTCGGCCCCGTGGAGTCTCAATTGTGGGATTCCACAGGGGTCTATTATCTCCCCAATGCTGTTTAATATCTATATGAGGCCGCTGGGTGGGGTCATCAGGGGGTGTGGAGCATCGTGTCATCAATATGCTGATGACACCCAGCTCTACATCTCCTTTTTACCAACTGCAGGTGATGCCGTCCTGTCCCTTCAGCGCTGCCTGGGGACTGTATTGCAATGGATGCAGGAAAATGGGCTGAGGCTGAACCCGGACAAGACGGAGGTTCTGAGGGTGGGTGCCCCTGTGGTTGGCGGCTTGGATGACTCTCTCTCGTTTGGGGGGGTGGCCTTGGCCGCTAAGAGTGGGGTTTGCAGCTTGGGGATCCATCTGGACCCGGCGCTCACCATGGAAATGCAGGTGGCGTCGGTAGTCCGCTCCGCCTTTTTCCATCTTTGGCGGATTGCCCGGCTGCGGCCCTACCTTGATATGGGGGCGCTCACTAGGTGCATGTGCTCGTAATCTCAAGATTAGACCACTGTAACGCGCTCTATGTGGGGCTGCCTTTGAGGTTGATGCGGAAACTTCAGGTGGTGCAGAATGCGGTGGCCAGACTCCTTAGTGGAGTGAGAAAATACCAGCATATCTCTCCTATTCTGGCCGCATTGCATTGGCTGCCCATTCGGTTCCGCATTGACTTCAAAGTTTTAATGCTTTCTTATAAGGCCCTAAACGGTTTAGGACCTCGATATTTGGCGGAACGCCTACTCCCACCAAGGTCTACCCAGATCACCCGTGCGGGTCAGGAGGTGAGGCTGAGGAGCTTGACGCCGAGGGAGGCCCGTAGGGAAAGAACAAGAAATCAGGCCTTCTCGGCGGTGGCTCCTCGCCTCTGGAATAATCTTCCTCCGGCGATTCGTGCCGCCCCTACGCTGGGTATCTTTAAAAATCAATTAAAAACATGGATGTTTATACAGGCCTTCCCTCCAGTCAATACCTGATCTTTTTATCTTTTCTATTTATCTTTATTTTTTGTTTTATAATTGTTATGGAAATTGTTTTTGTAATAATTTTGTGATTTTATCTGTTGTTTTATGTTGTTTGGAAGTCGCCTAGAGTGGTCGCAAGACCAGATAGGCGGGGTATAAATGAAATAAATAATAATAATATAAATATATTCACAGAAACAGTTTGTTTTTGCTCAAGCATAGCATAAAGAACATGTTCAAGAGAATACACAGTTAAAGACAACTAATTCCCATTAAAAATAACAAACACCAAACTGGGCTAAGGTGGGTTAGCCCCACCTCCTTCTTTCTCTTTACTTACATTCTTTCTCCTTCAAGCCACATACTCAAACCATCAAGTTATCTCTCTCTGCCATCATCATGGAATCGAACCTATCCCACATAACCCACCGTCCATTTTCTACATTACTCGGACCTCCTTCTTCTTGACCATAAACCAATCAACTCAAAGAGGTGTAACGGTCCATTCCACCCATAATTCTCATGAGGATGCAGGTGTTTTATCTCCATTCCAATTAGGAAGGAATTTGTTGGGTCTGTGCGCTCTGGGCCTCTCCGTCCTTGCACCCTTATCAGTTCCACGCTGTACCAGGCTGGCTGTAAATTAAGAAAAACAACCTCTCTGCCTTTCTGACATTCCCATGTCTTCCTTTCACTTTTAAAACCTAACAGACTCCATTTTCTCTCTTTTTCATTGACTACAATTTCCATTTTCCTTTAATCTCTGACTACAAGTCCCATTCGCCTTCAATCTCATATTTCAGGTGGTTTGGGATCTTCTTCAACCGGGAAATCCAGTGGAGGTCCCGGACTGCCACTGTCTCAGTCTCAATGTTACGTAAGGGTACTGCTTCTGGGTACCTAGTGGCAAAATCAATAATGGATAGAATGTACTTGTTTCCCCGTCTGGTGGCTCGTGGTAAGAGTCCTACTAGATCCAAACCTAAACATTGGAATAGGGTTGAAATAACGGGTAATGGGCACAGCTTAGCTTTAGTTTTGTCATTTCCAGTACCTCTCCTTTGGCATGTATCACACATTTGACAATACTGCATAATTCATTGACCCATTCCTGGCCAATAAATATTTTGGGCAACCATTTGTTTCGTGCGGGAGACACCCATGTGAGCTCCAAACACATCCTTATGAGCTTTCTTTAAGATCTTCTCCCTATATTTCACAGGGACTGTTAATTGTCTGAGATGTCCATCTCCACTCCTATGAGGTGCTAATAAAACTTCCCTATATATCAGGTTTCTATCGACTTTAAACCTCTCTGGGTGTTCAGGTGATAATGGGAAGGGAGATTCCTTGGCTTTTTTGAAACACGGAATCTTCCTTTTGTTCTCTAATAAAGGGGGTATTATTAGGATTTTTCAATAGTACTACTTCAGCAATATCTTCTATATCAGGGTTTTCCTCTAAGCTGGAACTTTCCAGGTTGGTTTCAGAGGTTAGGGATCCCAATCTTTCCTCAGGGACTGTAAACTGCTGACCCTGGGAGCTGGTTACTACATAAGCACTCTGCACATGTTTGGAGATCTAAGCTGATCAAACGAGCTGGAATCTGATTGGATATAGCAACTTTCCATTCCCCAACCCATCCCTGATAATTTATTTTTACGCCAGCCATGGGTAAAGTTACTGGATCAGAACTAATGCCTTTGATGGTAATTGTCTCATTTTCTATCACCTGTTCTCTGGAAACTACGTCTGGGTGACATAAAGTTACATGCGAGTACGTATCTTTGAGACCCAGATATTTTGTATCATTAATACCAATCCACTTCCTGGAATTATCCAGCAATGCCTGGTCCGTTTTTATAAGGAAACATTGTACCACCCGGCCCTCTGGCAGTTCTGGACTTTCTGCCAAGTCCATTGTCATGGCAACAGAGTAACCATTACTGTTTCCAACTGTCATGGGCCCCACAGGCTTCATGCAAAACACTTTTCTGGGCTGACAGTTAACCTTATTATCTGTTTTATTTTTGTTAATTTCCACACAATTAGTCCAAAAATGTCCCATATCTCCACAGTTGAAGCATTGTTTATTAGACCTTCTTTCATAATAAAGAGACCTATCCAGTTTTCCTTCAGGGTTAATTTGTTTTTGAGGACCTGGTTCTGGAAACGTATGTTTAGGCATAAGCTGACTTTCCTTATCTGACTTTTGTCTGAGGTAATTTTTATGGGACTGCTGCTTCTGGCTGTTGTCCCAACCCTGTCTGTACAGTTTTACTTCAGAAAACCTAGGATCTCTGATCCCACTAATAAAGTCAGCATATTGAGATGCTTGTTGTATATTTTTGGGTTCTTTATCTTTTACTAAATATTGAAGTTCCCCTGGTAAAATAGAATAAAATTGCTCCAATCCAAATACATTTTTCATTTGGTCTAAGGAGGTCACACCTTCCTGTTCCAACCACTTGTTCAAAAATTGATTCATACGCGCACCTAATTGGGCAAATGATTCACCAGCTTTCTTAGTAGTTGATCTGAACTTCCACCTGAGGTGTTCAGCATCAATCCCAAATCTGGAATAGACAAGTTTTCTATAAGCCTCAAAATTTCTTGCTTCTTCCAGAGGCATCTGATGATATATTTCTTCCAAAATTCCTCCTATCTGAGACCTTAAAATGACCATTCTTTCCTCATCTTTAATTCCTAAATCCCAACAAGATCTTTCAAATGAGATTAGGAAGGATTCAGGGCAATCTCTTTGAGGAAATTTCTTTAAATCAATCTTGGGGGGACTTCCCACACTGGAATTATTATTATTATTATTATTATTATTATTTTGAGCAGCTAATTCCAATTTCTTCATCTCAATTTGAAACTGCATTTCTCTTTCCCTTTCTCTTTCTCTGTGCTCAAATTCCCTTTTCCTGTTTTCTAACTCAAATTCCCTTTTCCTGTTTTCTTTTTCTAATTCTAATTGGTTTTTCTCTTTTTCCAATTCTAGTTCCTTTTCCTTCAGTTTAAATTCTTGTTCTAGTTTCCATTTTTCGAAATCTTGGGAGCTTTGAATATTTTCTCCCTCTGAGGCAATCAATACCAGTTCCTCAGGTCCCTCCTCTTGAACTTGAGAGACACCATTTCCCTCAGCCTCTTGAGGTTCAACTTCCTCCATGACTGATTTTTTTGTTCTTTTGGGGAGCATATTTGAGTTAAAGTGGACTTCCTTTTACTTTTTTTTAAAAAGGAACTCTCTTTCAGCTGTTTTTCTAGTAACAATGTTGCACTTTACTTAGCAGCTCTCTCCAGCTGCTCTCCAGCTCACAACCTTCATTACGATGTTTCCTTGTCTGAGCAATTCCTGCCTCCAGACACCAGAATAATTTTCTTTTTGGCTTCTTATTTTCCTATCACCTCAGATCTGTTTTGACCCTGGCTTCCGCTCTTATCCACCACCACTCCCTTTCTCTCAGAGCTCTGGATTTCAAGCTAGCCCACTGGGTCTCTCAAATCTTGAGGTAAAAAGAAGTTTTCTTTAGAGTCAGTTCCCTATCTTAAGTTCCTCAGACCTGGGTTCAGAATCCCCGCTACTAAGCCTTTACACAAAAGCTCTAGCAGGTTACCCACTTCTTTACCACAGATCCTAACTAAAAGGTACCCATGACTCCAGAAAATTCACTTTCCAATTTTTCCTTCATTGGATTACTTTGAATTCCACCACTGTACACCAATTATGATGTGGCACTCACGTGTCCCCAGATTCTTTCACTAGCCTGAGGCCCACACCACGTTCCCTTTTATGCTGCCACCAGTTGATCTCTGTCAACAATATTTATTTAGAAAGATGGAGGTCTATACTGCATGTAAAGTATAACAAAACAGGTTTATTGGATACAGTTCACGTAAACAGGTTCCTCAAAGACTTTAAAGTATTCAATAGTTTTGTAATAACTTGTTTCACACTTAACTCTCTATACATTCCACACTCTCAACTGCCTCCCTTAACTCCTGACTCTCTAGCTGCCTTCTCACTTCAGACTATCTCACTATCTAACTCTGACTGACTGACCAACTGCTCTTATCTGCCTCACCCCTCCCTTCTAGTTTCTCTGGCTCCTCCTCCCAACAACTCCCATTGGTACATGCAAATAATCTCATACATGAGCCAAGGCAGGGTGATCGCCACACATGTCAATCACACAGTAGCAGCCAGTTGTTCCCTCTCTACCTCAGTTTACTTTTCCCACCTTTTTCTAGTCAGGATTGAATCAGGGTCAGTTAGCAATGTTAGTGTTCTGTTGAGTGTTAGAATCTGACAGTTATGAAGTCAGCAGTTAGAGTGAAGTGTTTCTCTAACCAATCAGATAGTCAAAATAATGAAGGTAACCAGTTAAGATCTCAAACTATGTAACAAGTAAATATGTTTTTTTTCTTACTTTAACATATTTGAAGATTTGTGAGTAAAAGAAAAAACATTTTTAATTCTTTCTCAACAACAGAGTCTCTGACTGAGTCTGTTGAGACTATAGTGCCAGTTGAGGTGAAATTAACAATAAGGAGTGATATATTTAAGAGAGAGAGAGAATAATCTGCTGAGTAAATCTGTCTGGATTTTTTTCTCCACTGCATAGCTAGAGGGTTTAAACCAGTAATTCCCATACTACGCCACAGCAGGTTGCAATGTGAGATGAATTGGAAGGATGCCCTAATTTCATTTTTATTAGATATGGAAAAACTCTTGGGAGTTTTACAACCTCACAAGCTATCTGTGGTTTGAGTGAATGGGAGGGACTTTTCTGGGCTGGGGTGACTGTCAGTCTACCCAGCACTAATCAATAATTCCCTCCTGTCTCTGAATTCAAAGGGATTCCTGCCATTCTGCTGAGTATTCAATACCTTCTTTTTTTAGTCTGTTTAGTTCTGTTGTTGAAAGCTGTCATGATTGTCAGTTTGCTATCAATCTGTAAGTAATGAAGCAGCTTTTTTTTTCTTTTTTTTCCTACTATTAATGTCTCAAAGTGAGTTATTGAGATTGTAAGTGCCAGTTAATGAGAAAAGGGGTGGGTTACTCTGGGGAACTTCAAGCTATTCTACTCTGTGAATTCCTGCACTTCTGCTGCACAGCTAGAGGAATTTAACCATCACAGTCCAAGATATCCCAGGCAGCCCCTCACCAGGGGCAAGGGCACCAGGACCCTGTCCACCATGCAGAGTATCAAGTCCAAATGCACTCACTGCACAGTTGGTTGTGACCAAGCAGAGGCAGGAGCACAGGGCTGGGAGAACAGAGCTAGAACAAGGCACCGAGATGCAGGGGCAAAGGTAGGGACAGGAACAGAAGCAGGAACACTGGAGTCCAAACACAGAGATGTAGGTGGCAAGCAGAGGCAAGAGCCAAGGACCACTAGAATTCAGGGACTCAAGAGCAGCAAGGCACAGCAAAAGACCTTTGTTGCTGAGGCAAGTGCTGGGAGGGAGAACCACTCCTTAAATAGGCCTTCCCTCCAGGTTTCCAGGTGAGCCTCATGAGTGGCTGCTACACAGGGCCTGAGCCTGCAAACACCAGCCATTCCTGGGTCAGGCTGGCCCCGATCCTGCAGCTGCCAGGGCGGCTTCTATACAAGTGGTTTCCAACCTTGGGTAACCCAGCTGCTATAGAATCATAGAATCTCAGAATAATTGAGTTGGAAGGGGCCTAAAAGGCCATCAAGTCCAACCCCCTGTGTCCTTGGACTGCAACTCCCAGAAGCCTTCACCACTATCTGTACTGGCTGGGGTTTCTGGGTGTTGCAGTTCAAGAACACCTGGGTTACCCAAGGTTGGAAACCACTCTTCTATTCCATTTTATCTCCCCCTTCACCTCGAGCAGTTAGCATTCTTTGGCCACTCCATATACTCAGTCCTCACTTGGCTATTCTGGGGTTCCCTCTTTGTTTGCTTTGTTGTTGTTGTTGTTGTTGTATTTTTAGAGTTTGTCCATTCATATGGGAGGTGCCATTTTGATTATGTAAGTATCCATATTTGGAGATTGAGTTCATTGTTAGTATATAGAATGGTAAACATTTCACAAGTGCACACAGACCGCACAGGGAGAAGACATATAATACGTGTTGATTGCTCAAAAACCTTGTGTCATCTGTACTTTACCCTGGACAACATTGAATCTCTTTAAGGAGAATGAGGCCAAGCAAGAAGAGAGAGCTATTGCAGCTGTATTGTGTTTGTAATCTTCCCAGAGGCATCTTACCAGCCTTGGGTGGAAAAATAGCAATGAGTTAGGTGGATCTGTAGTATTATTGAGAAGGGAATTCTCACAGATTTCTCTACTAACTAACCACATTTCTTTCAAGGTTGCTTCCAATTATGTATCACTTAATCTAACCCACATTCTTTATGACTACTCAATGATCTGAAAGAATCATTGATTAATGCATTTCTGGCTGGACAAAGGCGTCAATCCATTCCCAACCCCAGCAACCCCCAGCCCTATCCCTTGGTATAAGGAGACAATGAAAAATTAGTTGCTTTGTCTAAATGCTTCCAGCTATTGACAAACATTCTCTGTTTAGTCTCTCCGACTCTTCCACCCCTCCGGTTATTGCAGCTGCGAGGACCGTGCCCCCTCCCCGTGCCTAGCCATGACTGATATTTTGATGGCCTGCCAGGTCACCACCAGTTCCAATGCGGCACTCCAATTCTATTTTAAATAAAGCAAAGCCTCCCTTTTTCTTCTTGGTCTCAAACACAAGCGGTTCACACCGGAAATGCTGTTTTCTTTTCCCAAAGAATAGGGGCTTCTGTGTCTATGACAGTAACGGAGCAACATGTTTAAAAATCAACTGGGGGTTTAGGCCAGGAATAATAAGGTCAACCTCTGACAGAGTTCCAGCAGCGCTTAAACTCCCGCAGCATACAAACAGAAAAGTCTCTTTTTAAAAGAAACAAAAACCTAAAGACACATTTGCTCTGAGTAACTGCTGACATAATTTGGGAGAGAGAAGAGAGCAGAATGTGGAAATAATTCTCCATTATTTTAACCTTTCCCCCCTTGCCGTATGGCTTTTGAGACAACACAGTGAAAAGGAAGTAGATATAAACTTTACATTGGCGACAGCGAGTCTCCCAATCATGTTGCGCTCCAGCACAGAAATGTCCTTTAACTTTGATAATAAAGGCTGGCTTGGTTCTCTTCTCTCTCCCTCCCTCTTTTCCTACAATGAATCCATTGAAAAATCATAGTCATTTTTATTCTGTTTCAGTGCCTTATAGAGCTTCTGTTCCTCAGAAAGGCAGAAAGGAAAGAAAGTAACAGGCGCTTAGTTGCAGACTGTGAATGGAATCTTGTTTTTAACTTTCATAATGACTACATACATTTTTTTTTCTATGCTTCAAATTACACTCTCTTGTTTGCTAACATGAGACCTTTAGGTTTTTATTAGGGTGTCTGTGGTTAGCAGACTGGACAAATTTACTTCAGCTCTTATTCAGCCACCAGTAATACTCTCCATTTATGAAGTGGTAATTGGAATATTCTCACTCTCCTTGCCTTGGTGTCCCTTTTTTTAATGCAGAAAGAGAGAGAGAGAGATTGACCATTGGTCCATACTGACTGCCAGTGCCTCTTCAGGGCTTCAGAGAGGAATCTTCCTAGGCATAACTGGAGAATGCCAGACTGAACCTACAATCTTTCACACACAAATATGTGTCCTGCCACTGAGCTACAGCAATGTGGCAACAGCACAGATATTTGTTTTCTTTGGTAATAACAGCTGCTATCTAAGCACTGCATCAAGAAGCTCAACAGCCTGGCCACGGCACATCTTTGCTAATTAAGACAACACCACTAACAACACAGCCCTTTCTCTCGGATGAAAATGAGTGTTTTGTTAACCCCATATACATAGCTTCTCATATGGCTAACGTCATTTTGCAGCAGCCATTCTATAAAGATACATTAGGGCCGTGGTTCCCAACCTTAGGTAACCCAGGTGTTCTTGGACTGGGCAGCACAGCTAGTACTGAAGGCTTCTAGGAATTGCAGTTCATGAACATCTGGGTTACCCAAGGTTCGGAACCACTGCAGTAGGGCAAAATATAGGAAACCATTTCACCAGCTCTGTTTAAATATGAAGTTCACTGGGCTCCTTCCTCTCTCAATTGTCATCTGGCAGCAGCCGCTCCATCAGATTTTAGGAACAGGAGGGATGGGAAATAGGGCTATGAGATCCCTTGGCCAAAATTCAAAGGTGTACTTTCATCTGATCCCAGTGCTTCCATGAGGATTAACAACGCTGCTCCCACCCCAACAGCTAGAGAGGGCTAGGAAGCCTTTGGGAGCCATGGGATGTGAGGGCAGGAGCCTTTCATATCAGAAAAGCACTGCTGGATTGTTGGCAGTAGTCCCAATCTGGAGATGGGACTGCCAGCTGCAATTTTCCAAAATTAAAGGTTTCTCAATCCCAAAGGGATCTCTAGGGAGTCTTGGAACCTCACAGGGGTGGGATGAATTGGAAGTTTTAAATCAAATAAAATCAAATTAAATATCTCCATTGCCAGATGATGACATCATCCATTGATTTGTAGGACCTGTTTTGTCAGTATCTTTTTAAGTTATGTGAAAACCAAAGTACATATTTTTAATGTACTGTGGTTTCACATAACCTAGGTGTCTGGCTGCAGAGCCAGAGGCTGGGAATTCAATTCCCCACTGTGCCGTGCATGAGAACAGCTAGTCTGTGTGGTCTTGGGCAAGGTGCACAGTCCTAGAGTGACTCCAGAAGAAGGGAATGGTAAACTACTCCATTCTGCCTAGAAAATCCTGAAAAGGATTGCCATTAGAGATGGGGACAAAGCATCGTCTTGGTTCATGGGTCATCAAGTTTGAACCATGAATTGCCCTCCAGTGACCCGATGATCAATGAATCAATTCGTGATTCGTCATGTCTTTTTTTTTTTTTTTTTTTTTTTTGGCTTTCCCTCCTCTTGCTATGCCTCATGGGGAAAGCAGGGATCAAAGCGATTGTGCAGCCACGGCTGCAGGATCACTTTGATCCCTTTTCCCCTCCTCTTGCTAAGTCCCACAGGGTTTAGCAAGAAGAGGGAAAGCAGGGATCAAAGTGATCCTACAGTGCTTTGATCCCTTTCCCCCTCCTCTTGCTGAGCCTGACCGGGCATAGCATGAGGAGGGAAAGCAGGGATCAAAGCGATTGTGCAGCCGCGGCTGCAGGATTGCTTTGATCCCCTTTCCCCTCCTCTTGCTAAGCCCGGTGGGACTTAGCAAAAAGAGGGAAAGCAGGGATCAAAGCGATCCCGCAGCAGCTGGGGGATCCCTTTGTTCCCTCTTTGATCCCTTCCCTCCTCTTCTTATGCCGCATGGGCATAGGAAGAGGAGGAAAGGGGAACTAAACCATCCCCCAGCCCCGGGGGTGGGATTCCCTTCAGGCAGGTTTTAACAGCTGATCCGCGGGGGCATAAGCACATAGGGAACAAAGGGGCAAATATAAAAGGGTTATATTCATTGCTTTGTATTTGTTGGGGTCTCTGGACCCCAAGAATACGATGCAATGAATATATGACGAATCAGGGATATTTAATGAATATCCTGATTCATTTTTATATTCGTCCCCAGGTCTAATTTCCATATGTCAGAATTGACTTGATGGCACATGATCATTATTGCACTGTTGGGATAGCTCAGTAAATTAAGTATCTGGCTATGGAGCTAGAGGTTGGGAGTTTGATTCCCCCGCTGTGTCTCTTGAGAATAGAGCCAGTCTGTGTGACCTTGGGCAAACTGCACAGTCCCAGGATACCTCCAGAAGAAGGGCATAGTAAGCCACTTCTATTATCTATCTGAAAAACCCTGAAAAGGGTGTAGAGTTGATGGCATTGTTGTTGGTGGTGGTGCACATCTTTTGATTTTTAGGGTAAACTTGTTTTTTCCCAGTAATGTATAGTGAATGGAGGTGAGAAGGCTTAATTACTTTCTATTTCTTTCTGATAATATTGATTAGAAATTAATGAGATAGGAATGCCTGAAGTAATTTGTCAGGTGATGTCCTTAAAGTGATTGAATTATCTCAATCATTATTAGCAATCCCCCCTCCCCTGTTTATTTCACACTACAGTGGTGACAGTTAATATCATTACTGTAATTATTGTTATGGAGTACCGTACTAGTTAACAGCTTCTATAAGCACAAACCTCAATATTTGTACAATGATTCAAACTAAAGATGCTTCTCTTTCAGTCACATTATTCATCACCCTCATTTAGTGCACTCCTGTCTTTCAGCAAATGCTTCCTACATGCATCATTCATTAATTAATGTATTTAGAAATTTCACTGACTTACATTTTACTAACTTGGGAATTGTTATACGCTCAAGTCTATCGAATGGGTTTAGTTACTGAAGATGTGCAGTAAGAAATGTACAGACTGATTGCACGGATGCAAATAAAATGCTAGGTTATGCCAAGAGTGGGAAACCATTAGTCCTCTAGATATTGTGGATTACAACTTCCACAATTCTGTAACATTGGCATATTATATGGGACTGATGGGAATTGTAGACCAAAACACCTGAAGGGCCAAAGGTCCCCCAACCCTGGACTATATTATACCTAGAGGTGTATTATATGAAAGAATGATGCACCAGAACTTAAGTGACATCAGGTTTTGATTATAAATGTTTCTTTAGATTTTAATCCCACTGAAATGTTTTAGAAGTATGTTAAAACAGTTTGCCAGAGTCATATAAAATTAGAACTGCATCCAGAACTTGTGACATTTCACTTCCACTTTGATATTTGGGTGTTTAGAGCCCAGCATGGAAAATTAATTTTTTGAATTATAGACAGAACTTTCCAGACTATGGCTCAAAAGAAAGTAACTTAACCACACACTGATACTGAGATATCTATTCCACAGACACCCTGTCAATAAATTGCACATTTGGATTAAAAACTGTTTGTTTGTACCACTTTATGATATTACATGTATCTGTAACAGGGATGGTATCCATAACAAATAATAAAGAGTATGATAACACAGGTGAACAACTTGTGCACCTCCAGAAGTTGGCGAACTGCAGCTCCTGTCAACTGCAGCCAGCATAACCAGTGCTCAAAGATGATGGGAGTTGTAGTCTAAGAACATCTGGAGGGCCATAAGTTGTCCCGTCTTGACACATCTCCATTCTTTGATTTTTTGTACAACTGTGTGAAACTCTCTTTTCCTGATCTGTCACATTTCTGTATCTTTTACCCATAATTACATGCTATTTCCACATTTTTTAAAAAAATCCTCAACATACATATTTTAAATGTGCATGAAATAGAACAACCCTATCTGAGAGCTAGAAAGAGAAAGTTGGGCAGAGGAGTGATCTCTTCCTAAGGCCAGCTGGCTTGTGGCAGTGGGAAAAAACAAGTGACCCCCACCCCTTTTATGCCATTTACCACATTTTGAAAAGGAAAAAAGAAACAAACAACCATCTCCTGTCCCATTGCTCTCAGCAAAAGGGAAATAGTCTATTCCAGCTCCAGGCAGGTTGCCAGGACAGGAGGACAATAGCCATTCTACAAATTGCCAGGACAGGAGCCCAATAGCCATCCTACAAATGTCTCAGAGTGAGTTATTGAGATATTAAGTGTCAGTTAATGAGAAAGGGGTAGACTATCTAGGGCAATGGTCCCCAACCTTGGGCCTCCAGATGTTCTTGGACTTCAACTCCCAGAAATCCTGGCCAGCAGAGGTGGTGGTGAAGGCTTCTGGGAGTTGTAGTCCAAGAACATCTGGAGGCCCAAGATTGGGGACCACTGATTCTAGGGAACTTCTAGATATTCTCCTCTGTGGATCTCTGTACTTCTGCTGCATAGCAAAAGAGATTTACCAGAAATTCAAAACTCTGCAACACATAGCACAAGTGCGTAAAAGGCAATACAGTCCAAAGGCTGAAAATAGTAACATTGAAGATGTCCACTGTGTCAATATCACACAAACTCACATAAGTATATGTGTATCTACATAGATCTCTACCATCGTAATCTCTGTGTCTTTGATCTGCAAAAACATAGATCTCTATATTTGTGGCATACAAATGGTAGCAGGGAGGAGGTGGCTGTGGATTGTTGGCATCCGGAGACACTCTGCTTGTGCAAATGGGAATGATTCATGCTCATCAGTTATGCCAGCCCTGGAGCAGGACAATGTCACATTTTTTTGACACATGACAAATGCATCACTGAAGACGGGGATACTGTTGGGAGGACTGAGGGGGTCCTTGCCTGGGTTTATTGCTCCATACCCCAGATTTGTATGAGTTACGAAAGGCCTTTAAAGCAACCTCATTTTATTTAGAAAGCTACTTTTAAAAAGCTACTTTATTTTTAAAAAGCTACTTTCTAAAGCTAAGATGATGCTTCACTGCACATCTCAGTTGTCAACACTTTCAAAAATGGGGCTCTAAAGGCCTTAGGAATGAAAATATATGATGGCGTACTATCGTTCAGGACAACATATGGGGAAATAGACCTCTGTCTCCTGATAGCCAATGTAATTTGAGTGGGAAATTAATTAGTTTGTTTTCTGTGAGATGTAACTTCTACTGATTATTTCTTAACCAGGGATGAAAATCCTTGCTCGTCTTCACATATAAGGACAAGGTAACACAACTTTATCACCTTGTTCCTAAACAGAGTGAGTTATCATGTATTTTCAACAAAAGAAGAGGACATTATGTGTGCAAATTAAGGGGAAATATACAAAACGTGCTTTTTCTCAAACACCCCAAATTGTGTATGATGATTGTGGCTGGCTGCAGCTTTGTTACATGTCAGAATTTAGATGCATGTTTATGTCATTTTCAGCTATCAGCCAGTGTTTCTGTGCTTTCATTTTTGGAAGAGATGTGTGTTTGGCTACTCGAAAGGAGAAACCACTCCCAACCCAAGTTTTGTGCAGAGATAGCATGCACAAAATGTGGAATTCTTGATGAAAAAAAAGTAGCGGTCTTCATCTTGCATTCACCTGAGGCAGAGGAATTTCATACAGCTATGTTGGAGGTCCAAGGTAGATGTTTGTGGTTAGATCTCCCCTTCTAAAAGCAGGCCTCTCTCCCTGTTTTCTGTTCTCAGAAGAGGAGACCTAAAAACTTCTGTTGCCACTTGGACACCCCTTGAGGGACTGCAGTACTGCAGTCTCAAATTACAATCCATCTACCTTTTTTGCTACTCTTTTCTCCATCTCATGTTCTTCCTTTATGAATGAGGATATCTTTCATTACCCACATTTGTACTCACTCACACCATTCAGCGATTGGCAGTAACATTTTTCTCAGTAGGTTTCTCCTGGCAACCACTATTTAATTCACCCCAAATGCCGTGGAACATTTTTTTGGAAAAAAAAAATAGTGGCTGTCAGTGCAGGCAACTGTTCATTTTATGGCCAGCACCATCTTTTATATAATATAATTGTATAACACTGAAGAGACTGCTCTTAGATCAAACAACTTCACTATTTACAAGAAGTAAATTTTACAGTTCTTTTCATTATTCAAGATACTTTTGTATCAGAAGATGTGAATATCAATGGATATCACTCAAGTTGCCTATTATTACCTCCAGAATCCAAGGCAGAGTGCCCCTGAATACCAGCTGCTGAGGAACATGAGTGCAAAGGGGCTGCCACATTCATCTTGTGTTTGGGAAGCCCCAGAGCACATCTGGCTAATTACAGTGGGAAGTTGCTAGACTAGATAGGTCTTTAGGCCAATCTCTCTCTCTCTCTCTCTCTCTCTCTCTCTCTCTGTGTGTGTGTGTGTGTGTGTGTGTGTGTGGCTAAAGATGGCTATTATTATTATTTTCTTTCATAAATTCAACATACAGTTAAACTGTAGTGCTTTGGACTTCGGCTAGAATCCCCCATGGCTTAATTCTTCTCCATTCAAAAAAAAAAAAATTGCCCCTTCCTTTGGCCTGCTACAGCATAAGTAATCTGTTAAAATCAATTTATGTTAATAGAATCTAACCCAGTTAGGAGGTGAGCTATGGGATGTCCTGATATTTTAGATTTCATCTTCACCTTTCTTTCTTTTTTCCCAACGGTGTTGCACCAAAGGTTTTCACCCAAAGTTGCAGTCAGGTGGAGAGGCTTTTACCTCCCACACTGTTTTCAGGCAGACAAGTCAAAAATTGTTATAATTTCCATTGGTGGTAGAGCCTATGTTGCCTGCAAGGCATTTTCTAGGAATGGGGCAGGGTTTCATAGTGGTAGGTTACCATCATTCCTGTGCATTTGTGTGCTGTTACAACACTTTTCATACATCTATGTACATCTGTGTACATCAAAATAAATGTGAGGGGACCACTGCCAGTGCCCCTGGTGGCCATTGCCCTGGTCCTGTGCCCCCTGGAGGGCCAATCAGAAGATAGGCACAGACGTGGGAGGAGGAGGGGAAACAGAAATGGAGGTAGAGACAAAAACCAGCATGCCAGAGACAGGGGAGATGGAGAACATATGAGGATACACTGCTGAAGAGCCAGACTCCATTTCCTGTGTGGCTGGCATCATAGATTACATGTAGGTAAAGGACCCCTGGATGGACTTGTTGGTGCAAATATGGCTCCCGAAAAGAGACGAGACAAGGGGGTGGGACCCTTAACATGACAGCACCAGAGCTAACTCCATGCCCTGACAGTCAGTGAAGGCCTCGCCATCTGCCATGGAATGGCATGTGGCCCCTACCCCCTATCTCCCATCCGCACACAGAGGAGGTACTGGAGGTGCAAGAGACAGAAGGAGTGGCAGCAGCACCTCCAAGTGGGAAAAAGACCTACAGATGTTACCCAGAAGCCAGCACTTAAAGGGTGACAGGTGGTTCAGGACTATTTTAAAGCCTCAACACCCACATTTGTCAGGCACTGAATTGTCGACCCCAGCGATGGCAAGTTGAGGCCATTCAGATATTGTACCACTGGAGGCAGAGTGGTGGGCTAATGACAACAAAGTAGCCCCATGACATTGGGTTGGGAACCAGTGTCCCTTCTTTTCTTCCTCCCTATTCACCAACTCAAATAAAGTCAAGCTCAAGTAGTTCCTCAAGTCTTGAATTCATGGAAACCACAGCCAAGAAGGTCTGGCCTGCTGCCTCAGCACTTGGTAGGGGTGGTGGTGCTCACAATAAGAAAGAAACGTAGGATCCCAACATGGGAAAATGTCCCTCTTGGCCTCCCATAGAAACCCATAAAGAGTATGTAGATTTCAAACATTTCTTAGCAACAGCAGGGACTTATCCTTCCATCCCTCCCCTTTAAAAGACAATCTGCCAGTCATAAGTCACAATGGCAGCCATTTCCCCTTACAACACCTCTGTGGTAGTATGGTACAGACACTTTCCTCTGAGGCATTCCCCTTTAGAGGATGATCTGGAGATACCAGGGCCAGACAGCACACAATTATTGGACTGCTGGAGGAGAGGGCTGTCCTTTTTTGAGATTTTACCAAGCCCTGCAATATATCTCACTTCCTTGGAGTGGTGCATTCTCCCACCAGGAGGGCTCTGTTATATGGCTTCCTCAATTCACTCACTTCAGATCTTCCCTCCAGCTGCAGCTTGCTGAGGCTCCCACTCCTTCCATCTCCCTCTTCCATTTCTTCACTCACACAAATGCAGCTCCTCCTTTTCCTCTTTTCTGCTGTCTACCAGTCCTCTATGTCTACCAATCCTCTATGAGCACTGGCCACTCAGAGCAGTTGACATGTATTTACAGAAACTAGCAAGACCAGATTGGTCCTTTTCTAAAGAATAGGAAGACATCAAAAAGAAGTCAGTATCAGCACGCACAGGACACTGGACAGACAGGTGGGATGGTGACCAGTATAATGGTCACTTATACAACACCAAAAAGAGTGATAGGGATCACCAAAAAAGAGGACAAAAGATAATAATGATTTGCATGAAACTGCATACTCTAATTTATATGAAAAGATACAAAATTGGGGGGAAAACTGAAAAAATTTAAGCAGAATTGCATTACATCTTATTCAGCTGTTTCCTAGGCAATGTGTATGTCTGGTCTCCAGGTGCTCAGTGTGGATTGGTGATTTCAGGGTTTCCCTGACCTCTTTGGTTCCTTCTGTTTAAACAAGACTTTGCCTGGATAGCCCTTCAAATGGAGAATATCTTCCACAGGAGGAAGGTCCTCTGGCAGTACTTGAAATGGAGGACTGTCCTCTCTAAAACAGGACATACAGTCACCCTTTTGACTTGTGTCTTGGAATCAACAGCAGTACTTCTCCCATCTCTGGGAGTGGAAAACCCTGGGCTATCATTGCAGGTTTTGCATGCTTTCTCATTATTGACTTGGTGTCTGATTTGTTCACAAAACCCAGATAGGTCTGCAAATTTCTTATGCACAAGTCTCTCCTTGACTCTTTCTCTCCCTCTCTCTCTCTCTGTGTATGTGTGTGTGTGCTTGTGTAAATCCCTTGAATCATCCTTCAGCAAGCTTTATCAGACATACTGCCTTTGGTGGTACATAACACTTTGCAATAGGCATGTATTATTTTCCACTACAAGAATAATTTATTCTGTAGTACATCTTGAATCGCAAGACATTTCCCTCTTACAATAGACACAGAAGAGTTACTATGGCAACCTGCTGTGAATATACTTGGAAAAATAGTATGCTGAGAATGTCATACAAGCGAAAAGGTTTGCAAACTCGGGTTGGGAAAGTATATATTACATTTCCTAAATTACATTTAAAATGACACAATAGGAATGAAATTAAATGAAAGATTACACCTGTGGAAGTGCAATTGTTGCTTGGTACTTTTATTTAAGATATTGTTTTAAATGGCTCCCATGTGCACAGAGATGTTAGCGCATCTGAAGCAAAAACTAAATAAATAGTTCTAGCAGTAGAAGAAGCCATAAAACTCAGCTGTATTCACTGAGGAGATAGAAACAGATTCAGCGTAAATTCAGGGATTTTAGATGTGGGATTGAACCTATCTCTACTTCTTCAACATCCACTTGAGTATATATCTAAAAAAAAAAAACAAGTAACTTGATGAAAGACAATTATCTCCTAATACTTAAAGAAATACAGGAAAATCTGGAAAACTGGGGCAAACTGCAATTTTCAGTGCTGGGTAGAATTGCAACTATAAAGATGAATATTTCACCAAAGCTTTTGTTCCTGTTCCAAAATTTGCTAATACTGTTGAATTACAAATATTTTAAGGATGTAGACGCTGTGTTCTCTAAGTTTATATGGCAAGCTAAAAAACTGAGAATAAAATTTAAAGCCCTACAGAATTTAAAAGAAAGAGGAGGAATGGGCTTACCAGATTGTTTACTATTCTACAAAGCCTGCACACTGAATTGGATAAAGGAATGGATTACTTTGGAGGACCAAAGACTTTTAAAATTGGAAGGGCACAATTTGAGATTAGGATGGCACACATATATATGGTATGGTAAGGTCAAAGACCAAACACATTTTTCTGAGCACATTGTAAGGAGAGCACTATACCAGGTTTGGCAAAAATTCCAGGGGCAAATATACAAAAAAATTCCGATATGGGTAGCATCTTTGGAAGCTTTCATACAACCTTCTTTAATCTTGAAAGAATTGAGATATACGTATAAAGAGCTTTTAACCAAAGAGCAACAATTTAAAAATATACAGGAGCTGAAGGAAATGGGTCTACCAACGGACTGGTGGGAGATGTTAAAATTAGAATCAAGGTTTTAAAAAGACAAAATAATGGGCTTTTATGAAGGGAAGGTTCAGGTGAATGAGTTATGGATTTACACTAGTGATAAGATTATACAAAAATGTATACTTTTTGTTATAATACAATTTAGAAGATGAAAGAGTGAAAGCAGTGATGATTAAATAGGCACAAAATTTTGGTTATAACATAAACATAGATGACTGGACTCGAATGTGGAATGATAACTATAGATGGATTAAACCAGTAAACTTGAGAGAAAATGTTTTAAAGAAGTTTTATAGATGACACCTTACACCTCTAAAATTGGCAAAAATGGCGCTGTTGGAACATGTTGTTCCAACTCATGTTGGAAGTGTGGTGAGCAACCTGGGACTTTTTTTCATATGTGGTGGACATGCAATAGAGTAAAAAGATTTTGGAGACAGATAAAAGATATTACACAAGAAATTATACAACAAAAATATCTTTTAAACCAGAAATGTTTCTGCTGAATATAATGCCACAAATTGTTGATAAAAAAAATTAAATATATGTTGTTCCACATATTTACAGCTGCAAGGCTGATTTGGGCCCAAAAATGGAAAAATCAGGAAAACCCAAAGGTGGAGGAGCTGATTAAAAAATTATTGGATATTGCAGAAATGGATAGCCTGTCAGAGGCATTACGTGAGAACCTGAGAACATATGTCAAAGAAAGCTGGAAAATGTTTTATGATTGGACCCAGAAACAAACCTTAGTAGAGAATAGAGCATAGGTTATGGATTTTAGTATTGTAACACAGCCATGGAGCCAAGACTATACTATATACTGTATTATTGTAACCACTTCCCTGTGTTTTCCTTTTGTTCCCCTGTATCTGTATTTCTTTTACTGTTGTTTGTTTGTTTGTTATATGACGGGGAAAAAATCCACTTGGATAATGGATTCAGTTTCATCTTTTCCAAGTTTGGAAGAGCTCTTTACTGAATTTGGCCCATAAGTGAGAATTTTGTTTCAGTTTGTTCTCGAAGAACTTCTCAAAATGCATGAACATCTTCCAATTCAGGAAGGAGACAAAATTTACCCTTATTTCCACCAGTGACACTCAGTTGTGCCCAGCAAGGACAGACAGATGCATGGATGGATGGATGGTGCTTATCTGCCATAGAATCATTACTGTTGAAAACCTTATAAAAACAGAGGTGCTAACTCAGTAGTATCATGGTTGAATATACAGCAATTTAAACCTGGACTAGGAAGGGTTAAACACCCAGACATTTGGAACTCTGGAAACAAATCTGCCAGTTTCATTTTCTCCCACAGTGGAATTGTTTAATTTTGAATTATTTCCATACCAAATACAATGTAATTTAGTGGGAGGATACATTTTTAAAAAAATAAAAATAAAAATCTATGAATAGGGATAAAAAAAATGTCTAGTGATACCAGGCCTCAGGCTACTGGAAGAGATTTCAGGGAATTGCTATGCTTGTCCAGGGAGAAAAATCCCAGGATAAGAAGTTCTAGAAGAGGTTCCAGTATTTGAGATGACTTTAGAATCTGGGCACCCATCACCTTCTATTCCCCAGCTGGTGCCAGGCTTATGGACTCAATGTGAAGTCTGTTGTTGTTGTTTTTAAATTGTGTGGTGCTTATGCAACATTGGCAATAGAAGAACACAGAAGAGGCTGGGGAGAAAGTCTGTGGTTGCATTCTTTTGGTACTACCATGCCATTTGGAGCAAAGCAGGGCTTGGAGTGCCAGCATTGCAGCTTGTGGGCATTCTTGTTGTAGAAAACCTGGCAGCAGCATGCACACACACAGAGAGAGACACACACAGAGAGAGAAAGACATGCACATACACACATGAATTTGAGTTATTCCTGTACCTGCTTTGCTAGCTCTTACCTGGATTCTTGGGGCATTTACTCGGATTCCTATCATGTGCATTTCCACACTAACCTGACACACAGGGAACTCCAGCTTCTTTCCAAACCTTTGCTTACCCCCTTCTTAGTGATATTTTTACAAGGCCCCACCCATGTGACATCAGAAAGGTCCACCCTCTGGTGTTTGGCCCTGAAGTCTCAGTAGATGAGATACTTGGCAATCTGGGGACCTTAACTATGTCCTCCATGTTGCAGAACAGAAAACTGAAGCTTGCCTGATGTTATTTAGTGAGTTCATAGCAGAGGTAAGATCTAACTGGATAACTTTCTAACATGTTCATGAACCTCATGGCAAATTATCTAGTTCTCTAAAGAAAGCACCTAGACTTAGGTAAGTAGTTGGGCTGTGTGTACAGTTGGGTTGTGTGCTTTAATTTGGTCCAAAGTATTTGTCTTACAAATCACAACTGATTGGCTTTAAGTTAATTTGTAGTCTGCCTGCTATGATTTATATCTGAATATTCTGAAGTGCTTATATCTATTTGTACATGTCCAAATTGTAAGAAAACATGAAAATGGGGACCTCTGACTTGGGATGGGGGTTAAAAATCAGTGTCATCAACTATTGTTTCACCTCCAGGGTGCAGGCAAAGCTCCCAGCAGTTTTCTTCCTTGCTTCCCTACTCCAGCCAGGAATAATGCAATTTAGATCGCTATTAGTATTGGGATAATAGCAATCTTCATTAATCAGAAACCTCCTGATTTAGTCTGCAAACTAAAGAAAGGCCTGTATGGACTGAAGCAAGTTCCTAAGGCCGAATACGAAATTGAAGAAGATGTTGCTGCAACAGGGTTTCAAGCAAGATGAAGCAGGTCAGTGCTTGTATACCAGAAGTAAAAATGGATGTTTATTTCTTTATTTCTTGCCTATGTCTGTGACCTAATTACAGTTACTCAAAGGGAATTGAAGTACAAAGAGATTGCACACCATCTTAGGAAAGAGGTGGAAATAACCGAGTTAGGGGATACAACATACTCTTTGTGCGTTCAAATTGAAAAGAAGATAGTTGTCTTGTATCTACTGAACCAGAAACAAAGGATTATTGAACTTGTGGAGACACTAGGCTTCCAAGATGCCCACACTGTTGTAATACCCATGGCAACAGACTTTCTGAAAGACAGAAAGGAGGGTGAACCTCTGCCAAACAATAGCAAGTACAGGACAGCTATAGGACAGCTTCTGTGCCTAACAACCACTACTAGGCCTGACATAGCTACTGCTGTAGGGATGCTGAGCAGAAAAGTTAATTCACCAACACAGGATGACTGGATAGCTGTCAAAATAGTAGCTAGATACTTGAAGGGACATATAGACTTTAAGCTAAGACAGGCAGGCAGCAGAAACCCAAAGTTTGTAGGATACACAGATGCAGACTAGGCAGAAGATGGCACAGACTATACTGTAAGTCCATCAGTGGGCTACTGTTGATGTATGGTGATTAGAGATGGGCACAAACCTTGGTTTGGAAGTTTGTGCTGGTTCATAAGCATGGCACCAGAGGTGCTAGACGTTCCCTTCCCTCGCCTCCCCAGCTGGATATCCATTCACCAGCCATTGCATGCTCCTCTCCTCCTCCTCTTCAGCTATTTACCAGTCTCCAGCAGGAACGTGGCCTTCCTTGTCCTGCCTCCTTGGCTGATCACCCATCCAGACAAGGAAGCAGAGCTGGCAAACCCATGGTCCTGCTGGGGACTTGTTGAACTGCTGAAGAGGCGCACACTCTGACTGGTGAGTGGGTAATTGGCCAGGGAGGCAGGTAAAGGGAACATGTGGTATCTGTGGTGCCATCTGTATGAACCAGCACAAACCTCTGAATGGAGGTTCATGCCCATCTCTAATGTTGATGAGCCTATCTCATGAGCTAGTCATAAACAAGATGTAGTTTTGTCTTCTACAGAGTCAGAATTCATTGTCACCGCAGAAGCATGCAGAGAACTTCTATGGCTAGAGAAGCTGCAAAAGGACTTTGGAATAGATGCAGAGATGCCAAACCAGATGATGGAAGACAACCAGAGCTACATCAAACTGTCACAGAGTGAGAAGATGAATGCATGCACTAAACACATTGGTGTGATGTACTATCTGGTGTGTGACCTGACCAAGAAAGGTACCATTCAACTGATTTACTGTCCCACTGCAGAGATGACAGAAGGTATTTTGACAAAGCCTCTACCAAGAGATTGCTTTGAGAACCTGCAAAGCAAGATGGGACTTGAGGGTTCTCGTATGCAAGCTAGAGAAGGGGTGCTGGGATAATAGCAACCATGCATGCACTAACATTGGGTATAAGTGTCAGGGAGCTTTAGAGTCTAATGTGATTATCACCCTTTGCCACTGCCTTGACTGGTAAAGTTTTGTTGATAGCCCCTCTTTTCCTTCTGACTGTAACTACAGATGATAACTGTAAGTAATTATACACTTTCCCCCCTACTAAATGCTTCTATAGTGATTTTTTTTTAACCATACAAAGTGCTAGTTTGTGTGCAAATCAGGGAGGGTGTTGATGACATTAGGGTGATCTCTCCATGTTTCTCTGTTGTTGTCTTCTTTCTCTCTCTCTTTGCCTTACGCTCTGCTAACTAAAAGGAATAACCAAATTCCTGGAACTCCCCCCTTTTTAGCAAATTGCCCCCAAAATTAGGTCCCATTCCCAATGCTACTATGACTAACTCCACTCAAATCACACATAATGGCACAAATGTAATACATGCAGGCACTCAGTAGCACTGAGATGAGCAGCTACCTTAAAGAAAAAGAAAGAACAAAAAATCCTTCAATTCTCCCTATCTCCTGAAAATGAAAGAGAGGTAAATAGTAATTTCTCTTTATTCTCCAGCATGCTGCTGTTACAAAATGGCACTGATCATAAGAACAAAGGAATACCCTTTTAGGGACTCTGTGATTAGGGTTTCCAGGAGAGCTTAGGCTTTTCATTGGCTTTGGGCTTTGTGATTCTGTCAACAATATTGCTTTCCTTTTCCAAGCTGAGTTTTTTTTTAAAAAAAATCAGCTTTTTAAATCTCCTAATATGCTGAAACAATACTCAGTGTTTCAGGGAGGCCAGCTTTCATTCAAGTGCTGCTTTAGACTCCCTCACTTTGCTTCGGATCACTTCAGAAATGGACAAATAGACAATATCTTGGATTTGTTTCAGGATCTGAATAAATTCCAAAGCTGGTACATATTCCTTGTAAGTATAGGGTAGGTAGGTAGCTGGGTATGTATTATTTAAAATTTAGATTTTTAGTAGGAAAACGTGAAGGTTGATTTTCGCCACTGGGATGAGCAATAATTTTTAATGTCATTCTGTGTGTTTTAATTGTCCTTTAAAAAATGCTTGTTTGGCAGGTTGTGCCCTCTACACACAGAGTCAACAATGTATAGATCCTTGGGTGGTGAAAAAAAGAGCTTTGGTAGTAAAGAATCCTAACAATTTGGAAATGCATGGCTAGCTTCCTTATTGTTCTTAATTGGTGGCTTTATATACAGCAGTAGAAACGAATTTAAACAATACTTTCTTTTTATGGCCTATGCATATGTAGGTTGTTTGGATCCTATCCAGCATATTGGAATGAAAGGAATGCCTTTGTTACACTTATAACTTCCAGTTTGTTCTAACAAAAGCAACAGCAAATCAGCCATCGTGAAATAGATCCCCGTCATTATTATTATTTTTTTTGCTCTGACAAAACAATCCTAGATGTGTCTACTCATAAGTAAGCTCTTCTGAAGAAAGCTGGGCTCATACTTTGTAAACTTAATCCACTGGAAAGGGAATATAGGGATGAAGTCTGAAATTTATACTCCCAGATTATTGTCCCCCATCAACTTTATTTTTAAGTCTTAGACCAGTTTTGTGAGATGTCCTCCATCATATGGACCTCTATCCAACAATTTCATTAACTAGGAACTGGGCCTTCTCAGTAGTGGCCACCTAACTATGGAATTCCCTTCCAGTGGATTTGTGTCAGGCCCCCCACCTTCCATGGCTTTAGGAAGCATATTAAAACATGGCTTTTTACCCAGGACTTTGAAAGCCTTGCCCCTTTTTAATTTAATGATTATGTAATTATGTGATGACCCTATGTGTTTTGTTTATTGTTTAATAGTAGCTTTTATTTCCGCCATCTTGGGTTTTGAGCAGTCTTTGTTAGACAGTTGAGTTTTCAGGTGGGCTTTTTTTCCATTTGTCATTTTAATCTTGTTTACTATATATTTTTATTTATGTAGCTGCCCAGAGTAGTGGTTTGTCACTAGATGGGCGAGGTATAAGTTTAATAAGGTAAAAGGTAAAGGTAAAGGTTCCCCTTGACAATTTGTCCAGTCGTGTCCGACTCTAGGCGGCGGTGCTCATCTCCGTTTCCAACCCATAGAGCTAGCATTTGTCCGAAGACAATCTTCCGTGGTCACATGGCCAGCGCGACTAGACACGGAACGCCGTTACCTTCCCACCGTGGTGGTACCTATTTATCTACTCTCATTTTGCATTTTGCATGCTTTCGAACTGCTAGGTTGGCGGGAGCTGGGACAAGCGACGGGGGCTCACTCCGTCGCGTGGATTCGATCTTACGACTGCAGGTCTTCTGACCTTGCAGCACAGAGGCTTCTGCGGTTTAACCCGCAGCGCCACCACGTCCCTATATTAAGTTTAATAAACAAACAAATAAATAAACAAACTTCAGTTGCCATTTACTGGGACCAATGAGCCTTCTGGTTCATTTGTTGTTTGCCAAGGACTTGTTATGTGCCATCAAGTTGTCTTTGACTTATGTTGACCCTATGAATGAGCAATCTCCAAGCTGTTCTGTCCGCAACAGTCTTGCTCAGCTCTTGCAAACGCCAGCTTGTGCTTTCCTACAAGGAATCAATTCATCTTGTATTAGGCCTTCCTTTTTTCTTGCTGCCTTCAACCTATCCCAACATTGTTGTCTTTTCCAGAGAATCTTGCCTTCTCATTATGTGCCCAGAGTAGGACAGTCTTGCTGTCGATATTTTTGCTTCCAGAGATAATTCAGACTTGATTTGTTTATCTTTCTGGAAGTCCAGGATATTCACAAAGTTCTCCTCTAGCATCACATTTCAAATCAGTCTTTTTTTCTTTTCTTGTCAATGACTAGGAAGGGTCATGATTATGAGAGATTTGCTTTCTTCCATATTTGAATTTGAGAATTTTCATATCTTCTGCTTAAAAACAATCAGAACTAAAACTTTCATCTATTCCATCCTTAGAGATGGGGAAATCTGCCTGTTTTGCATTCTCCCATATTTGAATTCTGTGAATGTTGGCAAATTCTTATCAAGACTGTGTCCATGAAGGTGTAAAGCCGTAGTATGCATGCTTCTGTATTCCAATTTCTACAAGTGTGTGATGTGCTTAATATTGCATCCCATCCTGAAATGGTTGCTTGGCAGATCCAAGACAGATCTTTTACAAGTATGCTTAAATGGGGGGGGGGGGGGGATACTTTTCCCATCCATGTTGTTAAATCTTTAAATATTGTGATTGATAGAGGCCCCAGATGGTGGAAGATTTATAATACATTATTATGTCATGACTGTGTCGTTGTGTTTGTTACCAGTTATGGTGGATAGATTAATAAAACATTTGTTATTGAATTCTGCCACATGCTTAGCAAAAGCAAACTAAAAAGAAATTCTCACCCTACACTCCAAGGTGGGCAATTTGCATCTTTTAAATTGTCATGGGAGTGGCCGATTGGGTGCTATACACTCTGAGAAAAAGGTAGAACCTTCTCATTATTCACTGCAATGGGAAGAGACCTACTGTTATGGTTCCCATACTACTGGAAATAAATTGGTTGGGTTGTGGAATGTGTATGTACAGCACTCTTCCGGATAATTTATTTATTATTTATTTAAAATATTTTTAACTCACCTTTCTCCTTAAAAAAGGATGCAAGGCAGCTTATAACAATTAAAAGACAGTATTTAAGATAATAACAGTGAGTATGCAATACTAAAAGGATCAATGAATACAATACCAAAAACATAAACAACACCAGAACACATTCAATTAAGCAAGGTACAACAATCCATTTTAAAAAAACCACTTGGCAGTTTTTTAACCCCACTTTCACTCAGAGAAAGCTTGCTGGAAGAGAAAAGTCTTTGCTTGCCTGCAGAAGGACAATAAAGAAGGGGTAGTCTAGCCTCCCATGGGAGGGAGTTCCAGAGTCTGGGAGCAGCAACAGAGAAGGCCCTCTCCCATGTCCCCACCAAACACACCTGTGAAAGTTGTGGGACCCAGAGAAAGACCACTGCTGATGATCTTAACACTTAAGCAGGCTCTTAAAAAGAGATATGGCCCTTGAAATAGCTTTGGTCCAAGCCATTTAGGACTTTATAGGTTAGAACCAACAATTTGAATTCTGGGGGGTGAGGGGGGGCTGCTGCCTTTTGGACTGTGTTAGAATTATCCAGCCGGGATGTAACAAAGGCATGTGTCACCGTGGCCAAATCAGAGCTCTCCAGTCATAATCATATGGTAATTTTGTCGTGTTTGCTATGAATCACAAAAAAACCCAAAAGAACAAACAAACAGGTGAACCTATCAGTTTTACTTTCTCCCACATTCAGTGTTTTTTTTTTAAATGTAAAATTGGGAAAGCTTTAGGGGTGCTCAAAGGTTGAGGGTGCTGGGGGGGCTACAGTTGGCGAGCCAGGATGTGCATCCTGCTCTCACATACCACACTTTACTCACCCATGAACTTTACAAATGGAAAGATGGGGTGAGTTGTCAAGCTTCTGGCAAGCTGTAACATGTCTGGTGGGCTGCCTTCATGCCTTGATGAGTCACATGAGCTATGTAGGACTGTTCTGAATGCACAACAGTAATGATGACTAACCAGAGTTTTCCCAAGCAATTAAACTCTAACCTTGAGAGGATAGCAAGTAGCACAGTGAGCAATGAATCCAAATGGTTTCCTACCAGATTGTAAATAAGCAGTAACTGAGGAGGTGAATTTGTTCTTATTATTTATTTTATTGAAATGGCTTTTTGAGTTAAAATGTCCCCAAAGGCAGTTCACAAAGTAAGAAAGTTTAAACATTTTCTTATATTTCTGCCTCTCTCTTTTTTTTTTTAACATGAGACTTCCCATCCCCACCCAAGGCTCTGCTACAGAAGCTGAATGACTTTCAGGAGTCCCCTACATGTCCTCTTCTGCAGCAGAGTACTTCTTTGAGACAGTGCAGTTCTGCTCTCCTTCATTAGAAGCCACAGCTGTTGTGAACTTGGATACAGCCCTGTCTCAGACTCTGCTTCAAAACTCCCTTTATATAAGGGAGGTGAACTTTCTCCCTTCTTTCCTGAGGCCACAGTTTTATCCTGGTCCTCAGACTGCACCAGTTCCACAGTGGGGCACCTTCCTGGGAACTAGAGGTTCTCCTCTAAGGAAAACTATTCCAATTGGGCCAAGACACTTTGTAGAAGCTGCTTGTAGTAATGGACATTAGGGGAATCTAGAAAAATGGATCCAGAACCCAGGTAAAATATAGCCTACATGGCAACCCAGAGCTGCAAGGAATAATTCTCAGCAGCTGGGTGGGCAGCAAAATATATTAAGCAGCTGCAATATTTGCCACCATTCCTGCTGTGACTCAACTGGTGACTCAACCAGGTCTTGTGCTACTGCTGGAGCTCATGGAAGACTCAATGCCAACCAATGGGAGACTTTTCCCAAGGCCATGGACCACTGCTGCCAGGATCTGTGCAACAAGAAGACTCAACAGTTGTGATGCTTGCTCCAAATGGTACACCTGCACTCTTGCCAGTGCACCAATGTTGCGCAAGCACAATGCACATACAAACACCTTCATGCTGAGTCAGTGAGCCCTAGCACCAGCTGGGAATGGGAAAGGTGAGTGCTCAGGTTTTAAAACTACCACACAAAAATCTTTCTCCTTCTCTAGCACTACTAGGTCTGAGATGTGTCTCTATACCTGGAGAAGCACAGCAGTTCCCTGAGACACCAGCTGGTACCTGTCATCAGGCTTCAAGCCAACCCACATACATTTGTTTCCAGGATCTGTAATTAGCCTATGCATGTGTTACAGACACAGATATAAACATGCTTACATTGAACTGAAGCTTTCTTCTGCACTACCAGAACCTCTCCCTGTCTGTCTATTGCATCTACACACACACATTTATTCTTCAGACAACTCATAACTGGAAAAGACAAGCATTATTCCCCCCACCCCAACCAGGGAAGGGAGGGAGTGAAGCTAATCAAAGACTGGTGCAACGTGGTCTACAAAGCCCATGCCTGGTAAAGTCTAGAAGCTGCATTTGACACTTGTACTTGCTTTGAACATTTTTCAAGGGCAGACCCAATTATCACCTCTTACTACAGTAATCTACAGGAGGAGAAATTAAAGTACAAATTGCTGTGGCCAGATCTTCCTTAGAGAAGAGAGAAAAACCTGGGCATTGCTGACCATTGCTGCCACCTGACCTTCCATGTGTCGTGCTGGATCCTAGAGGATTCCCAAAATGTTTACCTAGTATTTCAAAGTGTGTGTGGCCTATCCAGAACAGATTTTTCTGCCAAGCCTGGGTATGCTTGCATATTGGTCAAATCTATTATTTCAGAAACACATGCAATCAGTGTGAAAATAAAACAAAATCTCTCTGTTACGTTAATTGAAAGAGAGATTTGCAGAAGCTCCTACATCTTGGACAGCCACCATTTCATTCTTTCTGTCATCATGTCCAGCTGCATCAGTGTGTGATGAGACTGCTGGTGCAATCCTGTAACTGGCTATAGAATGCCACTACCAACAAATTGTTTACAGCTTCTTTTCACTTTAAAATATGCCGTATTGTGCAATAAAGTCTAAATAAAGTCACCTTTGGAACAACTTGCCAATGGAGATCCACCTGGCTCCCTCTCTGGGTGTTTTCAGGAATAAACTTAAAACCTGGCTATTTGGGCAGGCTTTCCCTTCTGCCGTATCTTAATTTCTTATACTTTCGCCACCTTGGATTTATAATATATGTTTATTGGTTTTATTGTTTTTAAATTTGTAAACCGCCTGTCGCGATTTGACCCTTTTTGGATCCCACACCTCAGGAACCTATGTGGCGTTGGACCCACTTGTGCCTTGGTCTGTCCACCTAGACTCAGACCTCAGAGCACACCAGGGTAAAACTAAACTCTTTCCTTTCTTTCCACTGCTGCCACCAGGAGATCCCTAGATCCCCATAACTCCTTTAGAAAGAATCAGGTCCACTCTTTAATGAAATAGAAAGATCTTTTGTTTATTTGCTTATTTGTTTCAGTATTTTAATATTCAGTTCTATTCCTTCTCCCTTCCAGTCACTGGTCAATCACTTCTCAGATCTCCTACTATATTTTCATTAGTCTAATCACAATCACCTAAATCTCTGAACTCTCTAATCAAACTCCTTCCAAAACTCTGATCTGATCTCCTTTCTCCCCCTCAGGCTCTGCCTCTTATACTCTGCCTCTTGGCTCCGCCTCTCAGCAACATAAATATGCATGACTCACTCTAACTAAACCTGAGCCATGACCACATTTAAAGGAGAACGCTACACCGCCCAGAGTAGACCTTTGGTCTAGATGGGCAGGATAGAAATCCAATAAATAAATAAATAAATAAATAAGAAAACCACCCTTTCCTAGCTTAGCATTTTGTCCCATACAAATGTTGGCCTGAAAAAAAAACATGGAATTCTAAAAACCCAACAAATATCTGGCCTTCATACTCTTTGATGATCACTAAAGCACACGTATGTGTGCTTTAAATGTCTGTCAGGTACCATTCCACAAAAAAGCAAATGTGTTTCACTCATTTCGAAGATATACTGTATACCATCTAATGAAAATTGTATTTCCAGAGGCAACATGTGCTGGGCAAATTTCAATTGCATACTTTTAACCAAATTAATTTTGCATATCAGCAATTAATTCTAAGATGTGATGAAACATGAACCCTGAATTTTTATAGACTTGAAGCACTTTCTTAATTAATTAATTGAAATCCTGTGAAATGTTCATCTAATGCCTGGAGATAGCACAGAAAAGTATGCAATGAGACATGTTTGGGGCTAAAGAGAGTGAAATGAAGACTGTAACCTCTTTGTTTTGCTTTGACTGTCTTTTTCAGGTGTAAAATAGTGCCTTCTTGAAAATAAGCTATCTGTATCCTCAGTGGACTTAATAGGGCAGTTAAATATAAATATTTTAGGTGAATAAATAGGGCAGTTTCAATCTGTTTAGGATATGCAGAGCTACTACTGTAAACTACTGAAAGCTACCTGAAGATAATGTGCAAATACATAATTTAAGAGCTTTATTGATCTATGTAGATTCTCATAGGGTATGAACAGCCATGAGCCAGAGACTACAGAAAAAGGAATAGTAGTTTCAGCCATTTGTTTCTACAAAACCCATCTTATGATCTCCAGACCTCTAAAATAAAATCAGACAAATCTGGTCACAATCAGGCCTTATTGTGAATTGACAATACTTTACTTTTCATTAAGTCTACTTCCATAGCAGAGGATTGGAAAGCAGCCAGTGGGAACACCGATCTATAAATATAGATTGTAGGAGATCCAGGTTAGTGTCTTTTCTGGTAAAAGTGATGGAAAAAATTGTTACAGACAGAATTTAAGAATATCAGATAACGAGATATGGTGAGAAAGAATCAACATGGCTGCTGCAAGGAAAAGTTCAGCCTCACCAATCAATTGAAGTGTCAACAAGCATGCATAAATAGAGGCAATCCAGTAGATAATCACATTGCCTGTGTGGTTTTTACAAAAAGCTTTTGACAAAATATACCTCTAATGGCTCCTTAGGAAGTTTAGCAGTTGTGGGATTAAAGGACAGCTTTGATTTATGTACTGGTAAATTATTAAATATCAGGATTGGCAGTACTCACAGTGGAAGGAAATAAGAAGTGAGGTCCCCCCAGAGATCTCTATTCAACATGTTCATATCAGATCTGGAGCAAAATTATTCAAGAAACCTAAAACCTGGGGAGATTACGAAGAGATCCAAGAGGCTGTCCCCACTCTGGTCAAGAAAATGGCAAATAATGTCTACTTTAAGTTTGAAGTAATGAATACTGGCACCTGGCTCTGTACATATAGTGAATATCATCTGAAAACGCACAATAAGAAGACCGTAGTGGATAATTCAATGGAGATACCAACTCAAGGCTCACCCAGGTGGAGCATTTGTTCTTCAAAATATTTCATCACTGGAGTTCTTGTAACTTTTTTTACTATGCAAATACCACCAGGCCTTTCTTGATTAAAATCAGACAAAATCAAAAGGCATATGTGCCTTTCTGTGTTTTTCTGTCCCCTGCTCAAAGTCTGGTTAGTTCTATTGTGTTTTGTTATGGCAGGGATAGAGTTTGATGTTATAGTGCTTTTCCAGTAAAACGTTTCTACAGTTGCAGCTTCCTGCTTGGCATTTTCCAAGCTGAAATCACATAATAACAGGAAGAAGAAGAAAAAAGTTCTAAAGAAGTGCTGAAAGATTTCCTCAGAGAAGTAGTTTTCTGGAATTTCAGAAAGACCCACATATTTCCATAACAAACGGGAATGAACCTGGGGAAGATGAGGTAGAAATTTCCCCACGTCAGGTCTTCAGTGTGTGATGCTGAGATAATATTGTTCCTGTTAAAGGTAATATTTATATAGACATCATTGTGACACTGAATGTATTATCTTAGCTTTCTCTATTGGACCACTAATAGGGAATTTATTATCAAATAAAGAGTTAATATGCCATATTTTAAATAAAGTTTTCTAAATTATTTTCCTCTTTTATATATCTGGCTTATAGCAAAGTCAGATACATACCCAGAATCAAATTCTTTATTCTGAAACATCAGTTCAAAATCTCCTTTGACTGGCTAAAAATAAGTTCGACTCAGCTTGAATCACAGCAGAGATCTACCTACTCACATTCAACCACTATTTCCTTCCAAAACATTAATATATCATCATCACCACCACCATCATCATAGTCTTTGCTGTTGTCATCGTCATCGTCTTTATTTGTGTGCCATTTTTCTGCACTAAAATCATGTTCAAAGCGGCTTACAGGAACATCAATTTTACATAAATTGAAATTACATCATGAAATACAGCCACATTTCCAGGTAATGGAATCATAAATACAAGTCAAGTTTTATATAATTGTTCCATAGGCTAAATATTCCCATTCATTTTTTTAAAGCATTGTTTTAAAACAAACCAGGAATAATCCATGCTAGGGTATAATGAAAGAGAACTACCAAAACCAAACAAAATCCCCCACTAACCTAGCCATGTAAGCAATACATTTCATATTGAGCAAAATGTTGCTCCAGACACAAACCCAAAAGAAGACCCCTTCCCAGGGTTCTCTAGACACCTTCCAGAACTGTGCAGCTTTGTGTTTTTGGACTACAATCACGGGAGAATTCTGGGAACTACAGTCCCAAAAACACAAACCTGGACACTTCTAGTACCTTCAGCAGTAGCCTTTGCCACTACAGTAATTCAAGACCACTCTGCACAAGGCCAGATGGAAGTGAGCCAGACAGAGGAACATGGGCTTTGTCATGAAAGATTTCATCATCATCATCTTAGACCTGCAGAGCTCTTGTGTTCAGAATCAGGCTGTCCTGACTTACATACAGTCTGACTAGGATTTTTATACCTGATCTTACAGACAGTTTTTAGGTGTGTTATGCTTCTGTCCTGTTCTTTTTTCAAGATGCATGAGTGTCATACATTGAGTTCCTAACTGTGTGGCTACATCAGAGTTCCTTCAGATCACATGCCAAAAATGATGTGATGACCTAATCAGCTGGAGAGTAGTACAAATAGTAAGCTAAGTGTTTATGGAAAATATGTGTTTTCTGCTGGCCTTCTGGCATCTGGATTGCATATTTCCCCTCAATTCTGCCATGTAACATACATTCATCTGCAAAACCCTTGTCTTGTGGAAAGTTGCACCTTGGGAGATACAGGGAAGCAGTGTTAATATCAACTCAAGAAATGTGCAATCTAATTTGCATAGCAAACTTCCTTAGAAATCACGAGCTGTGACACCATATTAGAATGTAATGAGACAGGTAAAAGCTGTGTGGGCCACAACTTAATTTAACTCTTAAACTTGCAAGTTGTAATCAACCTGGGACCTGTGAGGGAGAGAGGGTTAACTCTTCTATGAATGGAGGAATGAATTTGGCTATCTGGATGTAACCCTCCCTCCTAGCCAGGACCTAGCTTCCACTCCAGGAATTTGTAATATGCCCCTCTCTTTAAAAGATCACTCTACTTTGACAAGGCTCTCCCACCCACCCTGATTTACTGTCCCCTGTTGCTGCAGATAAAGTCTGAAATCCAGTAGGAAGTAGCAACTGCAGTAGACCCATTAAATCAATGGAATTTACACAGGGACTTCCTCATCAAGTCCCTACTGGCTCAATGAGTTTCCTCTAATTGCAACTTACTACTAGATTTCAGCCAGCGAGTGCTGCTGCTGCTTCCTTCTCCTCCACTGGCCCTTATGATAATATTAAATTCCTTGAAATCTATGTATTATATCTGACTATATATATATATTGACCAAAAGTCAATCCTCAAGATTACCAATGCATGAACCAGTGTTATTAGGGATCTCCTCTCGAGAAGGGGACGGAGGTGTGCAATCTGCCTCAGATGGAAAAAGGCAGATTTGGCCACAGCCAGGATCTGTTTCTCCATTGAGAGGGCCGGGTCCAGAAGTACACCCAAATTTTGCACCTGATCCTTCAGGGGGAGTGTGACCCCATCAAGGTCAGGTAACAGGCCCCCTAACCAATCAGGATGCCCTCTCAACAACAGGATCGCTGTCTTGTCAGGATTCAATTTCAGCCTATTTGCCCTTGTCCCGTCCATAACAGCAACCAGGCAATGTTCTAGGGTCTGTACAGATTCCCCTGCTGAAGAGGAAAAGGAGAGATAGAGTTGCGTATCATCAGCGTACGGATGACAGCGAACTCCGAATCTCCGAATGACCTCTCCCAGTGTTTGGATGTTGTTGGATGTTTTTTGGACTCCCATCAAACCTCACCACTAGTTATGGGGGCTAAGACTGATGTGGGGGGGGGGGTAATACACCATATACCATTAAGATCTGGAGGGCCACAGTTGTTTTCCAATGATCACACCAGACTTTTTCTTCACTTTTTCACCTTGCCTGGGTTATTGTCTTATTGCAATGCTCTCTACGTGGGGCTGCCCTTGAAGGTGATTTGGAAGCCGCAGCAAGTGCAAAATGCAGAGGCCAGGCTGGTCACTGAAACATCTAAATTTGACCATATTTCACCTGTCCTGGCTTGCTTGCACTGGCTGCCAGTTTGCTTCCGGGCCAAATTCAAGGTATTTATGCTAACTTATAAAGCCCTTTATGGTTTAGGATCTTGCTACCTGTCAGAGCGCCTCTCCCTCAGGCCATCTTCCCGTCCCACTCACACCTCCTAGTCTTTAATGTTGCGGGTGGCCACTCCAAAAGAGGACCGGAAGGCATCAACCAGAAACCGGGCCTTTTCAGTAGTGGCCACTCCACTCTGGAACTCCCTTCCTGTGGAGGTGCGACTGGCCCCCACCCTCCTGAGCTTCCGCAAGCAAATTAAAACCTGGCTTTTTACCCAGGCCTTCCCAAGCACCACCCTTTCGTAAAATTATGCTGGCCCGTTGTCTGCCATCCTATGTCCCAGATGGGTGATTTTTATGGGGGGGAGGGGGTTTGTAGGGTTTTGTTTGTTTTCTTTTAATATGGTTTATATGGTTTTAATATTTTAGCTATATATTTCACAATATTTTGTAAGCCGCCCAGAGTAGTGGCATGCTCACTAAATGGGTGGGGTATAAATCTAAATCAATAAAAGAAATAAAAATTTAAAAAAGCCACAGCTTGCCCAGGGGGCTCATCCTCAAAGGTGAGGTGCTCATCCACAGAGGGAGGGTAAATCGGTCACGTTATAGCCCTGGCTGACCACAAAATGGGAAACACCGAATTCTTTTTCATGCTTCTCATTTCTTTATCTCCTCACAGTTAACGAACGCTGACCTCTTCCAAGACTTCACTTTCCTGGTGCACTAGCAAGCCTACCTCACCTGATAGGCTGAGCCATGGCAGGGAAGGGAGGAGACGTCCTTTGAAATTTGATATTGTTTTAGGGACTGGCATGAAAACCCTTCAGGACACAGTCCTCATGGTCCTCCCCTGCCCCGGCCCCCAGAATTCCATTCGTTTTCTCAGGTTATTTCAAGTGAATCTAAGGGGAGCTTTGAAAAGTATAGCCATTCTTAGTCACAATAAAATAAATTATGGGAAAGGAAAGGCATGTTTCAATATAACATGTTAAATTATGTAGATTTTTGCTATTTTGACCTAAGTTGGGATAAGTTACTTTTTTAAACAAAAGCTCCCAAAATTTCCAGTGGCCATGCGTCTAGAAAGATCTGGGGACTGCAATCCAAAGTTACTTTCCAAGGTCCGTTACCATCAATGTCCAAGAAGGCTCCAATACAGTGACAAAAATTATAGACATCCGATGCCCCTAACTAACCTTTCTAGCAAGTGTTCTTATATTGCTACTCAAATAATTCAGAGGAGAATGTCCTTGCCATAAATGCTTCCTGCAGGTATTCCCTGAATAAACTAGTGTGGAATAAAATGGGTGCAATTCAAACTTGGGGATGCCATATATTTAGACTGCTCATAGGCAAAGTCCAATGGGAACTGTAAGCGCTGAGTCTTACAGTGCAAGAAATGGAAAAGCCAACTGCTTTGGAAGGACTTCAGGTGTCTTCCATGGACTCTTCCAGTGATTTGATGCTATTATGCCACAGGCAGCTTACAACGCTACCGTCTAAATGGCTGGTCATGAAAATGTCAAGCAAGGTTTGAGAAGATTGTGGCTTCTTCTGTGTTTTGTAGCAAATTTATTCTAGAATGCCAGGCAAAAATTCAGGACCAATTTGTATACTAATGTTTCACAAGCCTAAATCACCACACACTGACTTTATATGAAAGGTAGATGATTCCAAGAGAACTTGTTTGACTGACAAAGTGATAATATTCCATCTTCCACAAAAACGTGTGTCATCACTTTTAGTTGCCTCTCACGTGACCCTTTTTAGAGAACGAAGAGTTCACTTTGATCATCCATGTCTCTATAATCTTATTTAACTATAGCATTCAGGGATGTTGCTCGAGACCAAGAAGATGACACCTCCCTCTATTTTTTTTCTTTATAGATGAAAGAGGCAGCCATGTTTCCTGACATTTCCAATTTAGTGAGCTAGAACTAGGATTTCTATCACCTTTCCCATTCCAAGTATATATCTCTATTAAACGCAAGCTTTCTTATTTTCTAAGACGTGTGGACAAGATTCCTTTACAAAAATGGAAGTGTGCTCAAGTAATCAGTCTGAGTTTCAAAGGGCTGAATCCCCAAGGAGAAAGGAGTGGGTGGGAAACTTCTCTTCACTTCAGAAATAACCTTCCTGAGTATATGTGATAACAACGTTGGAGATGAAAGTAAGGCTAAGAAATACACAGAACATTGAGCAGTAAAACGCAGTCTTGTCAAGAGACATTATAAACTGTCCTGTATTCCACTCATCCACAGAATCCAGTAGGCTATGCTGTAGTAGACTTTGTGAGGACTTGTGATCCCTAGGAACGGCTGCAGTGCAGGGACTGGAACATATGATTTGCATGCTGAAGGTAAGTTTCAATCCCAACCATCTCCAGGTAGGGCTGGGAAAACTGTGTTTGAATGAATGGCCCTCTGGGAGCTGGATGGACCTGAGGCAGCCTCCTTTATTTCTAATACAGATGTATATTTTTATTGTGGGAAACAATCTGTGCTTCTTTCAGCCGGGCTTTTCCATCATATTGGACCACAACTACTAGCATTGCTGACCCTAGGCCAAGCTGCCGCCCATCTATAGTTAATGGGAGCTGAAATCTTAAGAGTGTCGGGTTGAGGAAGGCTGCTTTATACAATGGAAAAGGCTACAAAGCACTCAAAGCGGATTCTCCTTCCAGTGCCACCATCTCATCAGGGTACCTGCCTACAGGGTTCACATTTAAATATCAGTGCCATGATTATCGGACATAACCTGAAAGAAAACGATTACTTCGGGCAAACGCTCACCTTTAGTGAGAGGATCTCCTCACAACAAATTAAGCAACACTGCAGCAATTGTCATCCTAATTAACAGCATATTAACTCATCATCTTTTGGTCCAGTAGCATTTTTTCCATGGGACAGAACGCCAATAGGGCAGAGAATGTAGAGGCATACTGACATTTCTCTGAGAGCACTTGTCGAACACAATTGTTGGACCATGCATGGGTCAAGCAAGCGTTGGCAGTCCCTGAGAGTCGCAGTTAACAAATGCTTCTGCTTCTCAATTAAATATTTTATCATTAATGAAAGGCATCTAGAAAATGCTTAGGTTTCTCTTCTCAAGCTAATGTTTATGCATAAGAGGCCTGAGCAGGCTCGAAACTTTTATGACAAAGATGCTTTTTGTTAAGACAGAGGTTTGGTTTATGGATTATTCAGTAGTTCATAGCTAGTATAACAATGTATAATTGCTTTAAAAGATTGCTTGTTGTTCTATTTTATTCTATGCATAAAAATATCCATAAATCTGTACCTTGAAATAACTTGGTGTTTGTTTTTTATTTTGCATTCCTAGATGTCAGTAATGTAAATAAGCTTGCAACAGAAAGACTGTGCTGGTTTTCAAAGTTATAAAAACTTTTTTTTCCCTGCTAGGGATTTTAGCTTTCTGGTCTACTATTTAAATTTGATATTTTTACTCATTAGGCTGCAAGTGTTCATTATGTTTATTTATAACATTAATCATTCATGAAATTATTTATTACCCTCCTTTTTGTCCTCAAAAGCCACCCAGACCAATATATAAATTAAACGTTTCAAATGCTGCCATGCTAAATGAACAACATACTTTACTATACAGAGAGCAGAATTACATTTAAAAACATTCAAATACCCACAGAAGTGAAATATAGAGAGAGAGAGTTTCTCTTTAATAGTGTGGCTAAAACAAAACAGGGAAGAAGGCAATCTAACCTCCTCAGAAATGGACCCTTTCCCATTTTTTCACAACGTAATCTCTTTTGGGGATGGAGCAAATAACAGAGCTTCTGGAAAAGATCATAAACTATGGGCCAGCTTGTATAAGAGAAGTCAATCCTTCACTCTATTTAGGAATTTATAAGTAAGCATCAGTACTTCAGACTGTGCCCAGAAACAACTGAAAGAACTTTCCACTTGATATAGGATGAGTGTAATGAAGTCAGCAAAGCACAGAGCATAAAGCAATTTGTCTGATGTGTATTCCAAAACAACCTTCAAGGACAGTCCAAAATAGATCATGTTGCAGTAGTCTAAACCACTAAGGTTCAAGTCCACCTTCTCCATAAAAAAAATACAACTGGTGCATTGGCTAAAGGTAGGTTAAAGCAGTACTAGCCACAGTCGACCCCTGAGCCTCCAGCAGCAGTGCTAGATCCATTTGATAGGGAGAGTTTTACTATCCATCTAGTTTATTTTTGAGGAAGGGCATAAATTCCATCTGCTTTTTCAATCTTTTCCCCCCCCCTTGATTTGCATGCTGTTTTGCTGTGGAAAATGTAGCTGTGGAATTAAACTGCAGAAACTTGGTGCATCAACTTTTAAAAAAAAAGGGGGGAGAAGGAAGCAGTATTCTGTTTATTGTACTTAAAAAAACGACAGCTATGACTTCCAAAGAAGGTTACATCATACAGGTGCAAGACTGAATAGCACCAATTTACAAATGATAGCCTTTTCTTCCAACTAGAAAGTCGTGTTACTGATTTGTTTATTGAAAAAGGAAACGGAAGCATAAAGTGTCATGAGTCACAAAGGAGCTTTTCCGGACTCTGTGAATAAGCAAAACAAAGGGGCCCTGGGGTACCACAGAAAGAAAAGGTATCAACAAACTTGTGGGAAATGACCTTCTCTGACAGACTGAAGGGGGGAAAAGGAAGCAGTGCTCTCTCCCTCCTTGTTATCTAAAAAAGGACAAATAGGAACCTCACAGAATGTGTGTTAATACCCAACTTCCCATCTTCTGTGTCTTAATATGGCAGACTCCACACTTGCAGCTAATCCCAGCTGTGCACAGGGGGGCTAAAAATACAGGCTGTTTTCAAAGGGGGGAAAGGGCATTTTCCTTCCTCCGGTTCAGGTCATTATTTTGAAGAGGAAACCATGGTTACCAGTCATTAGAATATGTGATTATCTCCCAAGGCTAAGGGTTAGCTACCATACTGGGTGTATAAGGGTGTGAATGCCATTCATGGCAAGCTTTAGGTCCATCTGCATGTATTCACCCTTCATGAGTGAGCAGAGCAATTTCCACACAAGTATTGCCATTAAGCCATCTACGTAGTCCAGTCAGGTTTTCACCATGTGCATCAATTATCTTCCTATAACACCATGTACTTGAAAGTGGGGATAATCAAATCTTCTCAACCTTTTGGCACAATGAGGGACTCTTTGCAAGACTGGAGGAGGGAACCCCATAAAATGGTGCCTCACAGTAATCAAACAAAGCACCAAGCACAATGGTACTCTCACTATACCCCCTCTCCAGTTGCCCAGATTTTCTGATTATGCCAAATCACTGCCTTGCAGTTCCATATTCATCTCTTCCTGAACAATTGGGGTGGTTAATGATAGGATGTCCAGAACATACACTCATTCAAATGTCACTACATTCTAACTCAGCAGCAGAAATCACGTTTGAATTCCAACATCTATGTGAGATGAAGCCCCCATTTGTTTTGTTTAAAAGAAGAATCATGTTGCATCCCAAAACTGAGATATTGGCAGTATCGGGGGTGCAGAGGACTCCTACAATTACTGGCATCAGCTCCTAATCTACTTTTGCTGCCCAAATTCATGGTATTTTATGATGCTTGTCTTTATGATTGGAGGATATAGAAAGAAAAATGATCACTAAATTCTCCAGTGCCCAAAGCTAGGTCCATGGCAGTTACTGGCTTCTGATCTTTTCAAAAATGCAAAAAAAAGTTATGATCCATCTGCTTGGACTAGGCTAGATATTGGTTTTACTTATTGACGAACATCCCATATCTCCATTCAGAATCATCACAACCACCTTGGATAACTGTTCTCTTGAGGGTTTTTGTTTGTTTGTTTGTTTGTTTGTTTTTTGTGATGGGGAATTTAAGACACCTCTCCCCTTCCTAATGTTAGGGTGTGCATATTACATACACACTGGAAATGTTTCACTTGGGGATTGTAACTTGAAAACTATCCATGGTAGAAAGCATTGCACTGGAAGGATTGTAAAACAAAGAGACCCAAGGCATGAGTTTTAATCTGTATGGGAAGCAATAAGTTGCTTGGTCATGTTGTAATGCTGACTCTAATCAAAGGGAGTTTCATCTGAAGGAAAAAGTGAAAGATTAAAGGTAGGATATATATCTACTAAACATCTACCTTTGGGTATAAGGGAAGAGTGGAGAGGTTATCTTTCTTGGTTACAACTCCCAGACTCCCTCTTTCAGTGTGGCTATAACAAGTTCAAATGTATACAACCACCCACACTGGCGCACACGCACACACACACACTTTTTCCAAGCACTGGTACCTGCCTGCCAGTTCATAATTTAGTCAAGTGATACAACCTGGACAAAGCCATAGCAAACCAAATAATTATAGAGATGAGAGTATTCATATACGAATACCCCTGCACAGCTGGACATAACGAGGGTCCACCCCCCTGGGGCCGGACCGTCCACTCAAGTGTCTGCCGGCTGCGGCGGCTCCACTCTCCCTTCCAATCGCTCCTGAGCAGAAGGAGGGAAGATGAGTCTACCTGCCAGGAGAGTGCAGCCGCTGCTGCCAACGGACACATGAGTGGACAGTCTGGCCCCCTCATTACATCCAGCTGTGTGGGGGTATTCATATATGAATACCCCCATCTCCATTCTGAACTTAATTTATCTCACTAATTTCAATGACAACTGCAGATAAGGAACTGAGATCCAGCATATCAAGCTGCTGTCTCATATTTCTGCATTAGGTCAACACTGATCCTATGGTGGTATTCACTTAGATCTGTGAAATAGTCTTCTCTATTCTATTTTGACGAGTTTGTGTGTGTAGTACTTAGAGAGCCTATCTTAACATGGCTATTTATAACACACTCCAGTTTATACTGCCCAAATTTGGAGAGCTATTTCCATGAGGATTGCATTCCCAATAGGAAAATAAAAAATAAATGCGGACAGTGAGACTCTGTTTCTCTGGGACACTGAGTTTCCATTACTGATGCATTTTCCTGACTATCCCAATACACACTGCCTTTAGATTACCAAACCCAGGAAAAAACACTAGATGGAACCAAGAAACAGAGGACATAAGAACATAAGAAGAGCCCTGCAGGATCAGGCCAAGGGCCCATCTAGTCCAGCTTCCTGTATCTCACAGTGGCCCCATCAGATGCCTCTGGGAGCACACGAGACAACTAGATAGCTGTCTCCTGATACCACTCCCCTGCATCTGGCATTTCGAGGTACCTGCCTTCTAAGCCTGGAGATTATACATCCCCATCATGGCTTGTAACCTGCAATGGACTTTTCCTCCAGGAATCTGTCCAATCCCCTTTTAAAGGCATCTAGGCCAGATGCCATCACCACATCCTGTGGCAAGGAGTTCCACAGACTAACACGCTGGGTAAAGAAATATTTTCTTTTGTCTGTTCTCACTCTCCCAACACTCAATTTGAGTGGATGACCCCTGTTCTGGTATTGCGTGAGAGGGAAAAGAGCTTCCCTCTATCCATTTTATCCATCCCCTGTAGTTTTATAGAGAAACAGAATGAGTTAAGAAAAAAAAAAAGGTATGACAGAATGTTAAGGGGTCTTAAGGGATAACAGAGCAGAAGACAACCAGTATGGACAAAACAAGAACATTCTGTGGGACCTGCTGGAGGTTCTCTAGGGAGGAGTCCCCTTTTGTCTGAAAACTACATCCAGATTCTACAAGAAATAGTGAAAAATCATACATCACACCGCAAAACCAGGTTGTGATCTTCTGCATTATTCTTTTCCAGACTCTGGAAAGGTGATTAAAAAAAGAAATAGCTTACTGACTGACACATTTGAACCCAGCTGTGCTCATGTTACCCATCTCTCCATCTCCTGATCCTCCTTTTTTGTGTGTGTTTTTTTACTTCCATTTTGGGTTCCTAATATATGTTTGCTAACATTCGGTGTGCACTGATACTCAGTGTGTTGTAGTCGTGGATAGAACAATGGCCCAGGGTTCAACTCCCTGGCTCTGCCATGGAAACTCATTGCAGGGGTGGAACTGGTAAAACCACTCCTTAAATACCTCACTTACCTTGAAAGCCCTATTAGGGTTGCTATAAGTCAGTTGGAACTTGATGGCATACAACAACAAAATGCACAAACGTTTGCAAAGATGTGGCTGAGATAGTGTATAGACGCAGAAAATTCTTAGAAAGGAGGAGGGAGTCGCTGGTGAACATTTATTCTAAAGGATCTTTTGTTTAGCTCTTTGAAGAAAGAACTTCATGACCTTAGAAAACCTCCAGCTGCAGCCTGTGAAAATAGGTAAAGAATCTGAACCAAGAACTTTGAGAGCCCTCTACAGGCTGCTAAGCAACATTAACTCCAGTACGACTGATCTTTTTTTGACAGACTTATTTGGCATCCTTAATTTGCTCATTTTTCTCTGGCTTGATGTCTGGATAAAGGAAATTGTTTATTTGCCATATATCACAGCAGTGAGTGAGGGCATGTAATAGTAAGCCTCCTTTCATGGTTGTCTGTATGTTCACACACACACACACACACACACACACACGTGTGTGTGTGTGTGTGTTTCAACAACTTCTGGCAGCCCAAAAAAGGAAAAGAATGCACACTATTTCTTCATCTGTTATTTCATTAGTGTTCCTCAAGAGAACACCAATAAAGGATCTAGGCCAATGAATCACTTGCCACAAGTTTCTTCAAGTCATCCAACTCTAACCTTAAGGAGAATGACATTTGATAGTGTTGAGGGAATCAGTCACAATTTCAGACTAGCAACACTGGAGAGAGCTGGCCAACCTGATGTCCCAAAAGTGAAACTTGTGTTCTAAATTCTTTGTAACAGGTTTATAGTGCAGCCTCATTAGAAGTCTGCCACGGTCAAGATAGCCAAGATGAAGGAAGGAAGGAAGTGCAGGAAGTACAGGTATGGGCATCAGTCCAAGGCTGAGCATAAGTGGCTCCTGGATCTCTAGCACATTTCCACCTTGGCATTGGGTCACCCTTCTTTGGGAGCAATCTGTTGGGAGGTGCATGCTAATATAGGGCTATATTGAAGCCACAGAGACTGCAAGCAGCACCAGAAGTCTATCTGGTTGATCACTTTCATCTCTCACCATTCCATCTTCTCTTATACACCTTCCTTCCTTCCTTCCTTCCTTCCTTCCTTCCTTCCTTCCTTCCTTCCTTCCTTCCTTCCTTCCTTCGGGCTAGAAGGAAGTACAAAATGCTGCAGGGAGCCAAACTAGCTTTTCGTAGCCTGCTGACTTCTTTTCTCCACTCTTGTCCAAATCTTTGCACTTGACCACCATGAAAAAAAAATGCAACCATGGAGAACTGAGACGAGAAATGGCCAAAATAAGAACACAGCCAAAGACACATAAGGTTACCATCCATTGACCACCTGCCATTAGTGAGACTTCATTTAAAATGTGGGGGAGGGGGCTCTATTTAATTACTGTATGTTTAAGGTAATGTGGGAATTAGCAAAGCTTGCTGCTTTAATGGCTCAGATATCAACAACTGTTCTTGATTAATTTCATAAAAGAGTAGCATATGACTCAATGGTTAAAGACTTGTTGATCTAATTGGAGCCTCTCAAAGTTCTTTCTGTTGACTTGATATCTTCTCTCTTTTTTTAAGAATAAATTTGCCGTGTAGTTTATGGTACTACTACCTAATGCTGGATATGCAGTACCAAAAAAGTCAATTGTTTTCAAGTCTTATTGATAATCAGTGGGTGTTACACATATCAGCAACTACAATTAATGATACTAACAGTCCAATCCTTTTCATATTTACCCAACAGTCACTCTTGTTGGATTCCATAGCATGTATTTCCAAACCAATATGCACAGGACTGCAGTTCTGAGAAGAAGGCAGTGGTTGTGTTCACTCCTGCTCCTGAAATTGTGGTAGCCACACAACAGAAAATAGTACCATTTGAAAGCTTTATTTTCACTTCATTCAGTTGTTCGATGGCCTGCCAATTAGTGTGGGTCTTTAGCAGATGTTGCTGTTGCTCTTTATATTCATATGTCACTGAAAAAATGGCACTCCAGCTGAGTCATTCCTAGCCTGAGAAAATTGTGGTGGTGTGCTTTTTTTTATTCTGCCACCACTATATAATTCCCAGTTAGAAAAACTACTAAAGGAATGGAGAAAAAGCTGTAACAGCTTTCAGAGTTTCAGGAGCTGCACATGTCCACCACTGGAACATGGAGGGCCACACCTGAATATTTCTGGCATGCTGCCCATCCCCAAGTTGTTTTTTCTATAAAAATACCTTTTTATAATTGAATAAGACCTCTCGTGGATGGATGGACAGACAGACAGATAGATGGATAGATGAATGAATGGACAGATGGATGGACACCTGGTGTACTGAGGAGGAAATGCAGCATTCAAAACTTGATTTCAAGTCCACAGGAATTGTAAAGTTATCTTTAACGTTCATTAGTAGTTGTTTCAAGTTGCCAGCCTTTTCTGACAGGAACATGACATCATCTACATATCTTAAAATTACTGATGTTTCTTCTACTGGTTTTCACTCCTCTTTCATCTGAATCTAATCCCGCTTTTCCATATAATTTGCTCTGTACATAAATTGAACAGACAGAGAGATTAAATATAACCTTGTCTGATACCTTTCCCAGGGGGGGGAACATTCTAAATGAGAAAACATTCTGGTTTTGCATTATAACTGCACAAGAGTGCAGTGATGTTGTTGTGCTAGCAGAGCAAATTAGCATTCTACAAGGCAATTCTACAAATGGAGCAGCACAATTAAAAATTATAGTATTATGACTAGACTTCATATCACATCAGCACCAAATCTGGCAAAGATGTAGCAGACTAGCTGCTTTTGCTCTGTGCCAAATTTGGGGAGTTTTGAGCAAAGGGATTTTGAGTTACGATTTTAAAAATATTAAAACTGTTTTACCCCCGTGCAGAAACAAGTGACCTTAAACGTCCCGGTATTTAAAACAAATCAGATAAATTGAAAAGACCAATCATGCTTATCCTGAAAGAGAATGGTTGGCCCCACCTACTTTTTTAAAAAATTTGGGAGGAATTCAGGCTGCTAAAAATTGATCCTCAAAAAAGGCCTTTTAAAAGGGTAAACAGTGACTTTGTTATAAACTGAGCATGCATGGAATAGGCTTAAGAGCAAGAACATTCCAAAGTAGATACATTGTTGCATCTTTATGGGCTGGGAAAGGAGATGTCTGGAGAGCAATGAAAGGCTACAGACACAGTCAAAAGATAGGTTTTCTTTGAAGAGTGAAAAAAAAAGGCTTGCTTTAAATGAAGTAATGGAGTGACAGTCCTCCAGAAAGGGATATTTTGCCATGTATCTCCAGGGAAATTTATAATCCATATTGAAAGTATTCCTGTATGACAAAAGCACAAAATAGTTGTGTTTGTCCCAGTCCTGAGTGCTTTCAGTAAACATTGTCTTAGGATTTCTGAGACCAGGCTCCTGACACAAATCTTCAAAGGGGAAATGTTGTGCTATCAAGCACCTTCTGATGTGTGGTGACTATATAAGTTAATGACCTCCAACATGTTAATTGTTCTTTGCATAACTGCAGTATTGTATTTTGTGCCTCTTCCATTTCTGAATTTAACTTGAACATCACTCAGTGGCTGAAATCCTGGTGCTTAGTGAATTAAATTGCTCTAGAGTAGGCCCTTTGAATGAGTAGGGATTTCATAAGTCAACTACATCACATATTCAATTGATTAAAATGAGCCTACTTTAGTGGTAACTTACTACAATAAATTAAGATGTAGTAAGAGTAGGCCATTTCAATCAATGGATCATACAGAGGAGTTGATTCACCAAATCTGCAGCAGTTCAAATGGGTCTGTCCCAGTGCAATTTACTATGTTAAGCATGGTAAATTACCATTTCAGCTGAGATATGGTAAAAGTCTTTGTTGTGAAATTATGAGCATCACTTTGCTTATTTGGGGAATTAATGCAATGATTGTATAGTTATTACAATCTTTGGTGCCTCTTTTATTTGGAACTGGAATGTATATTGAATGTTTCCAGTCTATAGGCCATTGTTTTATTTATATATTTGTAAGCATATTCTTAGGATTTTGATAGATTCATTCTATAGTCTGAAAATACCTCTGCTGAGAACCCCTCTGTTCTGGGCTTCCATTGTTTCAAGTGTTTTGAGACTATCTTTCATGCCACTTCCTATAAGTGCAGGTATAGTTCTATATAGTTCTTCAGTGTAGTGTTTCTATCTTGCCCATAATTTACCCTGATCAGATAAGCTATTTCTCCATTGATCTGTCAGCATCCCTAAACTTGGTTGAACTTACCATTTGATTTCTTGAATCTTATGGAAGGCATCTCTCATTTTTAATTTTTGGTTGTTTTCTAATTCTTTGCACTGATTACTATAATAGGTCACTTTGTTCCCTCGTGCAGGTTGCTGAAAAGTTGCATCTAGGATAATGACCCCTTTTCTTTCACATTTAATTTTTGCTTTTTGTTTCTCATTGACTATCGTGAAAGAGTTTCATCAATTACCCAGCAAGATTTGTCTTTTGTTCTGGCTATTTTGTATTTTTGTATTTTTTCCAGATTCTATTTCTGGTTTCAGTTTCTTCTTCTTCTTCTTCACAGCCAATTGAACTTAGTAATAGAAATATATTCTTTGCATGGTCTTTAAACTTTTCAGAAATGTTATTTAAATTATATTTTGGTACTATTGTTGTCTTACTGTTGATCTTCAGCTTTACTCTAATTTTGATATTAACATTCCATGGTCTGTTCCAAAGTCTGTTCCTGGTCTTGTTTGTGCAGAGAATATAGAGTATTTCCATCTTCTGGAGATAGTCTTATATAGTCTTATGGAGATAAGATTTATATACGTAGTCTATTTGATTTTTTTTATGTTGGTCATCTAGTGATGTCCAAATGTGCAGTGGCCTATTTGGATGCTTGAAGCATATATTTGCAATAAACTGATAGTTGGCTTCACAGGATTGCATGAGTTGCTATCTTGTTTCATTTCTAACTCCTAGCTTCCTTCTTTGTTTTCTACTTTTGCATTCCTAAAATGATCTTTAAACCATTTTTAACCCTATTTAGAGAATCAGTCACTAGAGCAGAACTCACACTTGGGGCAGAAATTAAGGTACAGGATTAACCTGTGGAATGATTGATGTACAGTCCAAATTTTCATATTTGGAGGTATAGTTCCAATCATAGCTTCTTGCTTTGAACCCATGATTCTCTCTCTCTCTCTCTCTCTCTCTCTTTGGGAACTTTATTCTAATTCAGATAGTTAAGAGTAAAATTAAAGGATATGATTTGGCAGAGAAATAGAACACAAGAAATAGAGCAGCTAGTGTTTAAGCAGTATCAGTCAGTGTAAAAAAAGGGAAAGAGTTTAGGAAATGGTTTGAAGAAAATATGATTCTTTAAAAGCAAGGCAATTATTATGATGAAGAGACAGCAGAAAGTACTCTTAAACAAGCCAAGACATAAATATGCAAAAATGCTTTAAATTATCTGTACATAAATGAGAATAATCGCGATATTATTCTATAGGACCACAGCTATTTAGAGATTAATATATAACCCCATTAGGCTAGAATTACTTACTTTGATTTAGTATTTTAATTTAAGAGGAATATTATATAGTAAAAGGATTTTAGAAAATAAAACCTCACAAAGGGGAGAGATCCATATAGAGAGCTCCGTCAATATGACAATTATATATAGCGTGTTCCCTCTTAGTCACCTTTGGTGATGGCTGTGGGGGCTTTCTCTTCATCTCGGAAACAGACTGCATTTATGGAAAGGTCAAGGATGCTGTTTTGCAACCTCCTTTGTGATGTCCCATTGCTGTTATTTTAGATTCTCTAATTGCCACTTCAAAGATAACCATTAGATGCAACCCAAGACCTTCTTCTGTTTTGATGAATGGAGATGAAGTGAACTGCTGTTCTTGCCTTCATTGGAGAAACAAAAACAATATTTAAGAGGACACCTGTCTTTCCTTTGTCAGGAATGGAAGGGCTCCAGTCAAATATGATTAGCCAAACAATGGAGATGGCAGAGGGAACCTCTGAGAAGAGGTCTTGCATGGTATAGATTATTATGCATGGAATGAAAGAGTGATGATGTATAGGAGCACCAGGAACAAAAACTAAGGGAAATATCCTTGGAGAGAGAGAGAGCGCTGTGAAATGAAAGAGCTGTCGTGAGAAGAAAGCTCCCATCCTTTTTTCCTTCTTTTTTTTTAAAAAAAAACCCCTGAAACAGATACTTGAACTAATGCTAATTTTAAAACTAGGTCAGAAATAGTGCAGATGGACACACAAGATACAGCTTTTTAGTAGGTCACCAAAAATTTGGAGGAGCATCCAAAAGGACACCCACCTGGTGACATCTCTTTTTCTTGTACATTAGGTTGTATTTCCTGATGTTAGTAAAGGCAATTTTCTTTCTTTCTTTCTTTCTTTCTTTCTTTTTCTTTCTTTCTTTCTTTCTTTCTTTCTTTCTTTCTTTCATTCTTTCTTTCTTTCTTTCTTTCTTTCTGCCAGTTTCTGTCAAGTCACATTTAGATTCCAGTGGCTTTCGGTTTTCTGAGAAGAGGGGAAATGGGAAATATTTAGGAGTCACATTTCGAGGTAGGGACTACTGCTCTCTGAGAAGCCCCCCACCCCCTTATTGTATGGAGGACCATTTCCCCTTTAGCCCCAGTTGTAGGAGCTAAATTCTGATTCCTTGTAGGTTTTTGTTTCTCCCATCCTGAAACAAAGTATCTGTAATGGAGCCAAGAACTCCAAAGCTATGCATGCATCATTAAAATATTTGTTAGTCTTAGACCAGTGTTTCCCAACCTAAGGATCATAACCCCCAAGGGAGCTGCAGAGTGTTTTCTGGAGGGTCACAGATCACCTTATGTGTGTTGTAGTCCATTTTAAATAATTTCTTCCTTGACTTTCAGAGCCAGATAGTAAAATTAGCATGCATGTGTTTGTATGAGAAACAGGGGCTTTGAGGGAGAAAGAAGCCTCTGCTTTCTGAGAAGGGATGATTTTACCCCATTAAAAATACCTTTTTTTATGCAAATGTGGTGGTGGGTGTCACAGGTTATTTGGCTATTATAAAAGGGAGTCACAACTTGAAAAAGGTTGGGAACCACTCTCTTAGTCAGTATCTGTACAAAGTTTGTCTAAGTGTCATTTCACCCAAATTCCTGCTTTTAAACTCATAGTTTTCTAGTCCAGATAGTGCAGTGCCACACATCTTTTTTAATAGATGAGCAGTGTTTGTGTTTTGAGACTTTAGTTAGAGTCCTATTGTCTAGTGTGGCTGGGGCTAAAAGAGAGGGAGAGGAAAGAGGGAGGGAAATTTCATTTACATTTCCTCTTTTACTGACATGACATTTTGACAGCATGAGAGGAAGGAAGACATTCTGAGCATCTCAGCATCACCTGCTTTTCTTCCTTGTACTGGCAGAGTTGTAGCAATAAAGGGTAAAGGGTAAAGAAACACACGAAGACGTGAATTATCTGGAAACTGAACCCTGTGAGGAACATTTGAGGGAACTGAGGATGTGTTCACATGGGAAAATAGACTGCATTTTGGAATATGTGTGGAATAGTCTGGTGTGACTGGCTATTTCCCAGTGATCACACACAAAAAAGGGAATTATGTTCCAATCCAATGCTGATCTGTGCCCAAGCTGTAGGGCTATTGCTGTTTGGGGCTGAGATGGAGTGGTTCCCTGGAAGATGAGCAATACCATGATTGTTAAGGGCCTTAGGGACATAGGAAGCTATTTTACACCAAGTCTGACCATAGCAGGCATGTTCATGTGGGAGGAGGTGTGTCAGGCACTTTAGCAACAGTGACTCTGCTTTTATGTTTACCTTAAAAAAAAAGTCACAGCACTAATTTTTAAAATATCCTATTCAGGCCTGTTGCCATGAACTTCACAAATTCCATGCGAAGTCTAAAGAGGAGTATAAGGCCTACAGATAAACTGGAACCTTTCCTCTTCAGACCCACTGTTGTAACTGTGAAAAACTGACTGGGCTAGCCACTCTCCTCTAAAAGTGTGCAAATCACCAGATTGAATAATGCCTAAATAGGGCTATAGTCAAATAATTTCTTATGTCTTAACAAAACCCTCTTACTAGTCTCAATGTCCTGTTTTATTCACCCTGACTATTCTCAGAGTCTTGCTGTTTTTCCTCCATATTAGTGAATACTCACTAGACTACACTAGTTCCACTCACACTCCTATCTCCAATCTTCATGCTTTGGTGCAGGATTTCAGTCCCAGAAAGACTTAAACTCTCTTTTCACTCTTTTAGGGACAAATAGGGCCCACCAACCACAGAGACGAATGTCACATTTATTTAAGCTAACCAGCCTATTGTCTAGGACTGCTGAATAGCTCAGCGGCTTAGGTCTCTGGCAATGGAACCAGAATTGGGAGTTTGATTCCCCACTGCGCCTCTTTGAGAGGGGCTGGACTCGATGATCCATAGGTCCCTTCCAGCTCTGCAGTTCTAAGACTATTATTATTATTAATCTCTGAGTTCAAGTCAGCAGTTCAAACACCGCTAGCTAATCAATCAAACAATCAATGGTTTGGCAATTGACCTATTCAGGCATTATTCAATCTTTCTTTGAATAATTAAATAACAGTTCTTTGCAACCTTTTTCAAAATACTACAGAAGGGAGAGACACCTGGTTATTTCCGCTGTTGTTTTTTATTTGTTTTTGCATCTAGTCTCCCTGTAGTAGATCATGAAAGGCATTTTTACAGGCGTTATACTGTATAAAGGAAACAGTGTGCCAAGCCTTAGAAGTTCCATGTAAGCAATTCCAGGGGGGAAGGAGAAGATACATGATGACAGTAAAAGCTACAGAGAGCTGTTTGCCAGCTCTTTGAACTCTGCTGAGCAAGCTCCTCCAAACTCACTTGAAACAAATTACAAAGTTATTCCTGCTCCTGAGCCACAAAATGCATTGTAAAGTAAGGCACAAATGGGCCTTGAATTTCTCACATTTTTGCAGCTACTGCTGCACTAAATAGTCTCCAATTTCAATTTTTGCATATAATCTGTACCTTTTGGTAACGTAGAATTATCTCTTGAAAAAACACTAGCATGTGGAGGGTTCAATTTCACTGAACCTTTAAAGTTCTCCTCAGTTTAGCTGTGTTTTCCCTGGCAACATCAACCCACCATTTTCTCCAGTTGATACTTCTTTCTACATGAAAATTCCACCTAAGCATTCCGTAAATGGGATGCTGTCACAGCCCTATGAGGCCAAACACATTTACATACAGGATGACATAACTGAGGACAAGTGATGGTTACTGATAGTTAAGTATTCAAAAGGTAAGTAAAACTTCCAAAAGGGTGGGGGATTGATTTTCATTTTTTTAAAAAAATTGTTGCTACTGCTAACATTTTGTAATAGGCACAAAATAAATACTTGTATTTACACAAAACCTTATAACCCCACCTTTTAATGTTCACACACCACTCAGGCAGCTAACAAATAGTAGACACCCTAAAGTTGCCAAACAATATAAAAATATTTTTTAAAAAAAGGCAAATACAAAGGGACTATTCATAACACTCATGAAGCAATGCCTGTCTGACAATGAATGCTTCCACCCCATGCTGAAAAACAGTTACAGTGTGCCAGCTTAGCCTTTTCTGGCAAAAAGTTCCAGAGTTTAGGTGTGGCCCCTGAGAAGGCCCTGTCTCACTCCCATCCACTATGACTTCTCCATAGCAGACATATAGGAAAGGGTATTTCCATCTGATCTTATGACATGGACAGGCTACTGTGAAAAGGGGAAGTCCCTAATGGATCTCTGTCATTTTTATTACTGAAATTGTGGTGTCTTTGCCAAGGCCTAAAGCTTCTCTAACTATATGGTTGAATAGTTATGCCAGTAATCCACAGCTGGTAACACTGTGTAGAGAAGGCATACCTTCCGGCCGTTGAGTGCCATGGTTAAATTCTTCTTCTAAAGAATAGGTTATCTTCTTGTCTTTTTCTCCCATGTGGCTTACCAGGAGCTGGGGAAGGGTCAGCACTTAATTTTCACGACGCATGCCGTGTTGTTCCTATAATTTTTATTTTTACTTTCTTGTCTGCGTATTAACCTCTGCTGAGAAACGCAAATGGATCTGTAAATTTGCTTCACTTCACTCCAAAAATGAATCCAGCCATTCGGCTTCAATCCAAAGCTCATACAAATTGGTCTGAATTAGGCTGGTTTGATTTGGAAATGTGTGATTTGTCCAAATCTAATCCACAACCCTACTTGTCTTTTGTTTAGAGAGTGCAAGATTTGGTGTGGGTGTGTGGGTGTGAGCGGGTGTAGAATCAGCTTGTGGGCATGAATCCATGCTCTTCCACAGCAAAAGGGACCGAATAATGTGGTGTATATGTTCTTTCTGGAATAGCCTAAACTTCTCAGATTAGTGCTTAAAAGTCTGGGCTTCAGGATCTTACATTCAGTCATGATAAGGTTGCCATCTCTTGCTTATCTTGGTTTGGTTTAGTATCTTGGTAGCAGGCAGATATATTGTACTCCTTGGTATGCTCTGAATTAGAGATGGGGGTATTTGTATACAAATATGAATATTCCCGCACAGGTGGAAATAACGAGGGTCCGGCCCCACTGTCCACTCACAATTTCGCCGCCACTGCTGGCTCCGCGGAGGCTTCCTATCACGCCATTGTCTGCAATTAATTACCCAGTCCTGGCAGGAGGTGGGATGACAAGCCTTTCTGCTAGGTCGGAGAGTGGCTAATCCATTGCGGAGAACAGCGCGATAGGAAGCCTCCACGGAGCCAGCGGCAGCAGCGAAATTGTGAGTGGACAGTCTGGCCTCATGGGGCCGGACCCTTGTTATTTCCACCTGTGCGGGGATATTCGTATTCGTATACGAATACCCCCATCTCTAATCTGAATACCTTTGCTGATTTAATTCAACCACTGCATGTAAATGCATATTTGGCCAGAGGATTTACAAATACCCCCATTCTACTCTGAATACCTTTGCTGATTTAATTCAACCACTGCATGTAAATGCATATTTGGCCAGAGGATTTTGTTCAATTTTGTTCTAGACAAGAACTTATCAAATACTCAGTTTTCTTCAGAAATGGGATGAAAACAACTTGAGAGGTTTTTTTTAAAAGATATATTTTGACAGCTACATGGGCAAAGACTTTCACCCCAATTAGTTCCTGCACCGAGGAACAATTCAAGGGGATTTGGAAGCTGTAGATCTTGGGCAAGGCCTGCAATATAATTACTCAGAATGAGATGTTTTCCTCAGGCAGCTGCGTTGGGTGTTATGGAATAGCAAGTTGTTTTTGTTGCTAGTGAGGAAAGGAGAGGTGCTTCTGTTTTTTGTTCTTCAGCCACAGAATAACATAACTGGACATGAATACTATACATTTTGACTGTGGGGGGGGAGGCACAACTTGTTCCCCTCCCTCAATTTGCCAAATATCTTGGACACCAACTCTGAACTCAGGCATAGAATACTCTAGAATCACAGCCCCCTTCTCTGTTTTCACATTTCAGCTTAAGGGTGAAGGCAAATAATTTTCTGTGCATATACGTAATATAGAGGCAATTATTGGTCTTAATAGACAATTTCTTGTGTGCTGTGTTTGCATGTGAGGGTTAATCATGGTATTTCCTTTAGCATTCTAAATCATATATCTCCTCCTCCCCCCAGCCCAGTTTAACTCATCTACTTAGGTAGCCTGATTCAGATACTTCAGTACATTTTAATCTTGCAACGTTTCAACAGGTCAAGGTCAGTTGTGAATTTGATTGTTCACAACTGACTCTTATGATCATGCAGTTACACAAAATTTCTGTCATTCTGTGAATCTCCAAACAAGAATTACCTTGCTGGACTGGCTACTAATAATACAAGGGTGCTTGAAAATCAGCACAACTCCTTTATAACATTAACAAGTGTAACGTATGTCTCCATTGAACACCTAGCCACTCAGCCTACATTTCTTACTTCGGTTATCAACGAAATATAATTTCTCCAACTAGCATTCGTATATGCTGAATCACTATACTGGCCCATAGTAGCTCCTCACCCCCACATGTATTTATGGCTTGGAAGAACTCCAGAAGAGATTTCAATAATTGGTAGCTTTTTCTAAATGCAGCCTGCGTTCTGAAGGGAAAGAACACCAGCTACTACAATAAATTGCACGTACCTTACCCCACAGCATCAGCAATGCTAAGTGGCCAGTGTAACCTTATGTCAAAGCCTGATATTTCTAGGCATTGTGTTCTAATATTAAATACACTTGGGGGTGGGATCTCTACAAGAAGGGGCTTTGCCAATTTAGCTTCTTTAAAAATTATATTATCACAGCCCCAGCCCCAATGTGTTGATTTAAGATAGTTTTAGGCTGCCTTTCAGAGCCAAATCCTTGTGTAGTAACTTTCATCATCTAAAAACACTGGTTGAAACCCTGTCAGGATTTTGTGTATGCATAAGAGGAATCATATAAGCTGCTGCAGCTACCTCACAAGGTGCTGGGCGATACATGGCCACTTCTGCTCCTGATCAAGGCATTGTCCCCCACCCCATCCCTGAACATTTTCTATGAAGACTCTGCCTCTTGGGCCCCCTGTCATGCTCCACATGTGGTTGTATAAGAACATGTCCAGACATTGGTTTTGTAAGTGGTAGTTCCAGAAGGAGAAGAGAATTTCTTCCTGAACAGGTATCATCCAAATTTCAATCTACAACTTTCTCTTAAACGTCAGATTTAATGGCCTGGATAGAGATATAATAATTGCTTAGCATTTTATAGTTTAGCATGTAATTTGCTCTGTATACTTCACATGGTTTTATTATAAATATTACCGCCTCTCCTTGAGAAGAGAGGTAAAAAAATATGAATGCACAAATTCAAACTATATATTTGTGGGCTTCCTTTGAGCCTCAACACTGGAACAAAGACCTGATTCGCATAGTCATTTGTATAAGAAAGGTGATTCTTTCTCTCTCTTTTGGAAAGGAGTATTTATTTAAATTTATTTATTTAGTATATTGTTACCCCACCTGTCTTTTTAAAAGGAGACAGAGTAGACCCAAATATTGTAAGAGAAATTGCACATTATAAAGAGAACTATTGTAACAATGGAAAGAAAACAATACCAAAAGAACAAGTACGAGATATCTTTGAAAAGATCCAAGAAATCAAAGGGAAATTTCAGTCAAGTTTAAGGATGTTGAAACATCAACATAGGAATATATTATCTGATCAGGATAAGATAAAGAGAAGATGAGAACAATACACTGAAGAACTTAGCAGAAGAGATGTGAAGATGACAGATAAGAAGAATTTTCTAAGGAAGAACTTGTCATTTTAGAAAGTTAGGTGGAAGCTTCACTAAGAGTAATTTGGAGCAATAACATGCCAGGAGGAAATAATAGAGCTATTTGAAGCAGAAAATAGAAAGACTCAATGTATCAAATTGTTAATGAAACAAAAACAAAACAAAATAATGACCCACAAATAAAAAACATTCAGTCTACATAATCAGCCAAGGAAAGAAGATATCAAAGATTACAGCAACTATCAAAGCATCATATTCACTTTCTATACAAGTAAAGCGATACTCAGAATTTTGCAGCAAAGATTATTACCATTTGTTAAGTGATAAATGCCTGGTGTTCAAGTTAGATTTAGAAAAGGAACAGTCACTAGAGATCATATTGCAAATATACATTGGCTACTGAAGCATATAAAATAATATCAGAAGAAATTCCAAAAATAAGATCAGCTTTTCATTTACAGAATACAGCAAAGCCACTGACTGTATAGGTCATGGGTCATTTTAAAAGAAGTCGTTGTGCCATATAATATGTAAGTATCTTGATGCATAATTGTAAGGATGTGTCACTGAGACCAACATAAAGATCATCCATGTTGTGACACTCCAGATTAATATATAAAGATGAAGAAAGCTGAGAGGGGAAAAATGATTCATTCAAAATGTATCTTGGTTGAGAGATCTATAGACACCATGGAGTACCAAAAAGATAAATTAATGGGTAGGGTCATTATAAGTGAGAATCAACTTGACAATATATCACATACAGTTCTCACCAAAGCTTGGAAGCCTTAGGATTTTAGTTTTACAGTTTCTAAAATTTCTGGGCATTATAGCTCAAAAATACAATATTTTCAAACTTTGCTTTTCACACAATTGTGACTAAGAAGACCAGGAGTTTTTTTGTATTGGGAAGTGTGACATGAGCCTTGATGAAGGTACACCTACGTTTGCTGTGAGCCGTAATAGAGATTGTCTAGACATTAACCCAGAACTTGACAGGAGGTCTGTCTAAGACATACGAAATGTCAAGACTGAATCATTCTGTCTCACTGTTTTCTTCCTAACATTCTACAGGATCACAAGCAACAATAATCTAGTGTTAACTCCTCATGAGCATTGCTTATGGAGCAGGGTGTTTAGATAGGTAAGAATTTTACATAGTTCTTTTTAAACTAAGCTAAGTGATGTTCCTTTTGGCCCTAAAGCCTAGGTGTTGGAGAGTCAACAGTAGAGAAGATAAATTGCCAACCCAAAAGCCTACCAAGCATGTGCTGAAAGGAAAGGAGAGAAGGAGTAGCTGGAGGGAAATATTAATACCAGTTACAGTGCTCAAATATTTTTCAGGAGAATGAGAAGTGAGTTTTGGACCCAGTGTTGAATCTAAAGCAAAATGTTCTGACCTTCCTTGGAGCACACTTTGGGGCGGGGGGGCTGCTGGTGTGATTGGCCTAGTGAGGTAGGAATGGCAGATATAGTAGATGATCCTGTTCTGGAACAGATAGGTACATGAAAGCAGGTCTCATTCACTATCAGGAGATGTTTTGAGTGACCTTCACAGGGTTGGTGAAGGAGTGCAAGCTTTTGATTTACAGAATACAGATTTACGGTTTTCATGCTTTTAATTGGAATTTATTGTATTGTATCTCTGTTTCCACTGCACTTTATGATATTTGATTTGTGCTTCCTAATGTATTGATGTTGTTTTATTTTGTTACTTTGTTGCTCTGTCTACTTGTTGTAAACTGCCCAGAGTGGCCTTTGCTGCCAGATGGGCGGTAAATAAATAAATAAATAAATAAATAAATAAATAAATAAATAAATAAATAAATAAATAAGTAAGTAAGTAAGTAAGTAAGTAAGTAAGTAAGTAAGTATTAGTGACTGATATTGCATAACTAAATATTAAACCCTCCCTTTTGTTCCTTGGTGCACTTGTTTTGGACAGAACTTAGAAGAAGTCCATTATATGTAATGTAGCTGCCGGCCATGATTTCTGTTTTGTAATGAGGGTGGAACTGTCCCATATGAAAAGTAAGGTGATGAACGGGAACAGTATTTTTCTCTGTAAGTAATATTTTGTGATAACCAGTGTGGCATGGTGGATAGAGTGACAGACTAGGACTCAGAAGCCCTGGGTCTGAATCCCTGCTCAGCCATGGAAATTCACTGGGGGAGCAGAACTGGTAAAACTGTTCCTTAAATATCTCACTTAACTTGAAAGCCCTGTTAGGGTCACTGTAAGTCCATTCCAATTTGACTGCACAGAACAAAAACAATATTTTCTAGCTACTTTTAAAGCTTATCTTAAGGGCATTTTAAAGTATCACAGGGACATTTTGAATGGAATCGTTCAAATCTGAAGCCTTTCTTTTATCAAACCAGAAGTTATTTTTTAAAAGAGAGAGAGAGAGAGAGAGTAACTTGTAATGTGTTGTCTTTTAAAACACTTTAGTACATAATGGTAAAAAATTACTATTACAACACTGGAATGAGTAACTGAAAGAAATTACTTCTAAAAGGCAAGTTTCTATATTCTGGATTGGGATGTAATGAAAAAGCTACTCTTCACTTTGGCTCATGATATGCAGCGAAATCAAGCTAAAATTAACCTGAAAATAACCTGATATGATAACATTTGTGTGTGTGTGTGTGGCACCAAGGCTGAGAAAATACTAGAAGAAAATTCTCAGTAACAGGATTAGCTATTCCAGAATGTTCACCAGTAAAGTTTATAACTACCAAACAGAGATGGGAGCCCAAAGGCCATGTTAGCTGTTGGATTCTGGGAACAGCAGTCCCTCCCCTCCAAATTTCCTATCTCTTCTACCAAACCACTTCTGAATTGAACTGACCAGTAAGAATGAAATGAAACTAATAAATAAAGACACCACATGGAAAGAGTTCTGCCAGAAGGGATAACTTTATATTACCTATATTTTAGTGAAGCATATATAGTTAAAAAAAAAAGTAGGGTTTTAGTACTTAACAGAGAAGGCAGACAAATGATACAGAAGGTGAAAACTTTTACTCTCTCTCTCTCTCTCTCTCTGTATACATGTTCATGTGTGCATCTCTCTTCCCCCTTCTGTCTCTCTCTCCCTCCCTCAGTTTTTGCTTCCCACCCTTCCCTCTCACATCTTTTAGATGAAGGCAGTGTTTATAGTTTAGCATAGTTTCCTATATGCATTGACAGCTACATGTCAAAAGAAAAGGGTGCTAGGAGGACTTTGTGTAGAGTGACTCACCAAAATGTAATAAGTAGGAGGAACGTGGATCCTACTGATGTTAAGGACATTTTGTATCCTCATCTGTTTCTCTCTCTCTCATTTTCTCACTCCATCACTCAACTTCCTCCCTTGATAGACATAGAAATGCAGAAGCCAATGTACCATAATATACAAATGAATAGAAGTAAAAACATGAAGCCCTCCCCCACTTCAGCTCACTCAAAATTATTTAGAGTCCCTGGGTGTAGGAGGGAAACAGGCTGGTGTGCTGGATGAAGAACTGAGATGAGCTTAACAAAATATTATTACACATTATTCTAGTCATTGTGGCATTTCCCACAGTGACCTCTAAATATGCCAGCCTGAGGAGAACATGAGGGTTGACATAGAAATTCCATTTAGGACCCAACAGTGTAGTTGGTGACTCACATTCCACTTGCCCCCCACCAGCCACAATCAGGGCCAGCTTTGTGACATTTTCCTGCCTGGGGCACACCAACAAATGGCACCTCCCACCTATCTAGGTCAAGGTGGATCATATCCAAAACCGGCCAAGTTATTTTGGCAGAAGAAGCAGAAAACTCCACAAGATCTCTGCCCCGTTGAGGCAGTAGGAAGACAATAATAGCAAAGGAAAAAACACAACCATTTGCTGCCCTTTAATGATATCTCTGGTCTGCTCCCTGAGGCAGCCACTTCATTCTACCTCATGTTAGGGTTGGCTAAAGGCAGGGCTGACTTTTTTTCTCTAGTTCTTTTTTCTTTAACTGGTTCCTATTTTACAACAATATAAATCAGTACATAAATTCATATATTTCTAAACCCTTCCTCCCTCTTACTATCCCTTTCCCATCCCCCATGGCAGAGATCTCTGTTTGTGTACTCCCATCTTCTTGGAAATGCTGCACACCCAGCAGATTTTGATCTATCCTATGTGAAGAATGATGACGCCGCTGGGGGGCCGAAGGCTCCTACAGCGAGGCATCCCTTTGCCACCTCCCCGGATGACACGCGAGATTACGAGGTTGTTTGTGAACAGCCGGGGGGCGTGGGAACAGGAGGGCATATAAGGTCATGCGCTCCTTGTGACTTCCTCCTTGTTTGTTTTGGCATCCCACCCGCCCGCCCTATAGTCTAGTGTGAGATTAGCTGGTCGCCCTTGGGGGCCGGATAGGAATTTTTGACCCGACTCCTGATTGGCCAGTGGAGGCGGGGATTTTTTGCCTATCCCACACTGGATTAGGAGCGTTGGCCCTTTTTAGGGGTGGAATAAGTCATCGGTCACACTGGCGGGTAGTGCGGATTGGACAGGTATTGGAACCGGGATTTTAATGGTAACGGCAGGAAATTGTAGCTCATCTGAACTCCCAGCACTGCAGATCAGGCGATTACAGTGCTTGGAGGGAAAGATGCTCTGGGGACGCACCCGGACCCTCGGTCGGCACAGAGAGAGGGGCATGGGGTCCGGCCCAAAAGTGAGGCCGGTTGTTATCCCACAGTCGTTAAGAAGGGGATAACGGAGACCAGTTTGGATGGCCATTTGAGAACCCAAGATGGAAGCCTGAATCCGCACTACAGCAGGACCCCCCTTTGCCAAAGGATTGGCAATATTGATGAGAACTGAATAGAGTTTAATAAAGTGTGGCCCATATTTAACCCATATGCTTGGTCTTGCGTGGTTATTCCGGGGTAAGGGGGCAAAGGTTGTGACAGAGGATAAAATCTTTCCATATTCTCCCTGTCCCATAATGACCAGCTTGCTTCACATGGGAAAATCTAGTGATAGAGAGCTACAAGTACCACCAGAACCATGGAAAAAGCATTTGCCCATGACCAAAGCTTGGAAGCCACTAGCTAAAAGTATTATAGTTGCCTGTAACTGGTTACTTTTGGAGTAACAATCATATAATTTAATTACATTTCAGGAATAACATAATGAATAGTTCCAACATTATTTTTTGGCATGCCAAGTACAGTTATCTAAATATTTTCTAATACGCCTCTTAAGGCAGTGGTTCTCGACCTTGGGTCCCCAGATGTTCCTGAGCTACAACTCCCAGAAATCCTGGCCAGCACAGGTAGTGGTGAAAGCTTCTGGAAGCTTTAGTCCAAGGAAATCTGGGAGCCCAAGGTTGGGAGCCACCATTTTAAAGAGTATCTTACAGCATTTTAGAGCCATGGTTGTGGCTGATGACATCACCAAAGTTCTGTGGCATAACTTACACCTCTAGGATTCCAGCCATTATGTACTTAGATCATACATACACACACCTATGTGAACATCCCTGGCTGTTGTCCATAATGGCTAGATCTAACCCATACAGGCAGTAGATTGAGCAAGGTAACCTAGGAGAGTGTCATTTACCAAGGCATGACCTTTTGATAAAGTATTCCACTGGGTGATCAAGTACAGGCAAAAATATTGTCACATAGTGACTAAATATATAAAGCATTAAATTTGTAGAACTGTAACAAACATTCATAGAGACACGCAGAGAGATGCTAATTAGAAGAATCCAATTAAGCTACCTGAGAGTGAAATAATAAAATTAAATGCTAAACAATGATAAGCAATTATTCTTTACAGCTAACAATGTTATGCAAATACAAATGAACACTGATGATATTCACTGTTTGGTTTGATTTTTTTGGCTTTATTTGCAGTCCCAGAGACAAGTGAATTACAATCAAATGAAATTGAACAAATCACAGTAAGCAATTAGGAAGAATAAAATTGTTTTAAAAGGTACATATGACTGTGCAGGACAAGGATCCTGGTTATAATCCTGTTTTGTAAGTTACATTGCTTAAGGCTGATGATGTCATCAGCTGAGGCAATTTTTCAGAAAATAAAACTTTTCGAATTCCCCTCCCTGAAGGTCCAAAGGCTCTCATGGAATCCCCCTTTTTAACAGGAAGCCATGGGGGAGAGGGTCATGGAAGCAGGGAGACGGGAGTCTTTAATTACCCAAAATCACCAGGATGACTTTACCAGTGGTGACAATTCCAGCAGTTAGACTTTGCCACATCCTGTGGCTCCCAGCGGCTTCTTAATAATAAAAGGGATTCTATGGGAGCCTTTGGACGGGAATGGAGGGATTGGAAATATTTTATTTCCAAAAAAATCGGCATGAGTAATGATGTGTTCAGCCTTATGCAGCATAACTTATAGAACAGGATTTCAACCACTGGTTCCTAAAAGAGCTATGTGTGTGTGAGTGTGTGATGTATATATGTATGTGAATTGTGCGTATGTCTGGAAAAGCTTGACACTTTCCTCTCCACCTTTGTTCTGAAGTGGCCCTGATGTTTTTATAAGGGCATTCTTGCCTTCATAGAACATTTACCTATAGTCAGCTACTGTCAGATAAGTAATGTGTTGTATCCAGACCTTGTCATGCTCGTAGTAGGGCCACTGAAATCAATTAGACAAGTTAGTTTAATTTCTCTAATTGAATTCAGTGTGCCAACTACTCTAAATATGATTGATTTTGGGCCCAATCCCTGGTAATGCTACCTAAGGAGCCAGGTTGCAGTATCTGACTGAATGTTAACTTCAGAATTCTTACATTATATGCAGAGTGGTATACTATTTAGTGTGTTGTACTAGGACTTAAAAGATGTGGGTTCACATCCTCACTTGCCCATGAAACTCAGTGAGTGAACAAGGCTTGTTATTCTTCCTCAGCCCAACCTACCTTATCCTGTCATGAGGGGAAAGTAGAGAGGAACATCGCAGTGTAGTATGCCTTGAGTTCACTGAAAGAAAGGTGGGAGAGAAATGTAACAATTTTTTGAAAATATCCAACATTGACTTTCATAACATTTTTGTTATGGTATGCCAACATTTGGCAATGAGGGATCCCTCAGCAAAATGTCGTATTAATTTTCCAGCTGATGTAATCAGGTAGCAAATATGGTTGCTTATGCTGATACAACATAGCTTAATACAGCTTAATATTTCCTCTAGACCCAACAAATTTCTTATTTTAATGCAACCAGAATATGTATGGCTGTCATTTTTTGAAGTCTTTCATTAACAAGGAAGGCAGGAAAATGAAAAATGTAATCATGCTTTCATATATAATAATACTTATGTGCTGTCAAGTGTATTCTGACACAGTGACCCTATATAGTGAAGAACAAATCTGTTAAGCATATGGAGATCAATCCAACATTGTGAGATATAAAACCATAGGGATCCTATGATAGCAGTACTAAGAGACCACATTAACACCACCAGAAAACACAGGCAGATAATCAAATGACAGTGAAAATGGCAGGGAGGATAAATCCAGTTCTACAGGGAGTCTTTGTTCAGAGGAGCGGATGCCACTGTGTTGTGGCATGATTTTTGCAAGTTTCAGTGACACCAGCACTTGGTACTAGCAGCCCGTGTCACAGAGACCGAGTCCAGATGGGCACTTCCCTTTCCAATAATGCCCCTTCCCATGCTAATGCTGATCTAAACATATGCAGGACGTGCAGACATATGCACACATTGCCATAGCAACCCTTTACATAAATATGACAGCAAGCCCAGTTCCAAGCTCCATAAGCGCTTCTTTCTGCCAGTCAGTATTATACATTCAAAATAGGATCTGCTTAACTCAGGGATGAGAACATTGTCACTCTCCATTTCTTGTTTTACTACAGTTCCCATCATCCCCAGCCAGCACAACACAGCTGTCAAGGGAAACTGGAGTGGCAGCCCAGCCTCTGGAATGTTACTGATGCCTCCCTTCTGCCTTCTACGTGATTTTTTTCCATTTTAAAGTGGTTACTACAGTTGACTTCGTGGAGCATTGTAGAAGTTCATTGATTAAACTTCCTTAGCTAAATAATTGTACAAGTGATTGAGAAATGAATTCTAATCTTAACAAAATTCAAGTGTTTCCTATTTGGTAATCACTGCTCTCTCTGAAACTCAGAAACCGTTGTGTCCAAAGTAGTTTTGGGCTACTTTATGGAACCTGGTTCCCCAAGGATAAGACACCAAGGTATTGGTGTCCCTTCCATCAATACCTTCTCATCAACAGCCACAGTCCAATAGAGAGAAGATCTCTAAGGTTCACTCAAAACAGTTGATTTGTGAGTAGAGATGGGGACAAATAAAAAAAATGGCAATTCATTTTGATCCGTTATTCGTCAAGGTTAATGGATCAATGAATAAGAATATATGAATATTCTTCGACAAATTGATAAATTGATCCATTGATTCATCTGCACTTTAAATGGCTATAACACTGGCCCCCAACCACCTAGAGACACCAAAAGTGCAGGGAAGCTTCCTCAGACACGTTTCTACAATTCCTGAAAGTTTGGTGAACATTGGATCACGGACCCCCAAGTTATATAGTCACAAAGAGAATCCCCCAGAAAAGCTCCCCACAGATACTTAGAGAATCCAGAATCACAACGGAGCTTCCTATGTCTTTCCGCAACACGCCTGCCAACTTTGGTGAAGATTGGATATTGGACATCCGAGTTATTCACCCACAAATTGGGTCCCCCCCCAGGAGAGTTTACCACATGGCACAGAAGCCCATTCTGCTTACCGGCCGCCGATCAACTGATCAGAAGCGGATAGGCAGCCACCCACACACACACACACACAGCCAGCCACCCCAACAGCCTAACCCCACACCCCCTTCCTTTCCCTACCTTAGCCCCCACCCCACTCCCACCGACACCCCCTTACCTTAATAGCTGCTGCCGAGGTCTCCATCAGGCCTTCACAGCCACGGCATGTAAAAAGGGAGACTGGCTGCCCTTTGGAAAGATGGCGGCTGCAGCTTCATTTAGGGTAGGGAAGCTGCAGCTGCCATCTTTGCAAAGGGCAGCCTGGATTCCCTTAAGGCAGGCTAAGGGAATCCAGGCTGCCCTTTGCAAAGATGGCGGCTGCAGCTTCCCTACCCTAAATGAAGCCGCAGCCGCCATCTTTGCAAAGGGCAGCCAGTCTCCATTTTTACATGAGTGGCTCCGAGGCCAGAAGACCTCGGCAGCAGCTATTAAGGTAAGAGGGTGTTGGTGGGGGTGGCGTGGGGCCTAAGGTAGGGAAAGGAAGGGGGTGGGGTAGCCTGTGGTATTGGGTGGCTGTGTGGGGTGGTAGCTGCCTTTCTGCTGCCGATCAGCTGATTGACGGCCGGTAGGCAGAATGGTATTTTGTTTTGTTTTTTAATATGAAGGACGAATAAAAATGGGTAAATATTCATCCCTTCGTATTCGTGGGGGTCTCTGGAACCCACAAATACAGATCGACGAATATTTAACAAATCGGCTATATTCGTCAGAAAAAGCAATCCGTTTTTATATTCGTCCCCATCTCTATTTGTGAGTATCTGATTCAGTGATGAATTGGGACAACACTATTATACTGTTGGACAGCTCAGTGGTTCAGGTCTCCAGCTGCAGAGCAAGAGGTTAGGAGTTCAATTTTTCAGTGTGCGTCCTTGACAGGGGCTGAACTCAGTCCATAGGATCTCTTCTAGCTCTGAAGTTCTAAAATGAGTATTCATATTCGTATTGTTCAGGCTAGATAGAATAACAGGCAAAACTAGTGATTCTACCAGTATACTGTGCACACTGGGAAAGCATACATACATTTGTATATATGCAGCATTTGTCATTTTAAAAACACTTACCAATACATCATTGAACTACATCATTGGTCTAATAATAATAGCTGTGTGTCACCAAGTCAATTCTGAATTATGGCCACCCTTTTTTTTTCCTAGAGAGTACTCAAAAGTGGTTTACCACTCCCTTCTGAAGGCACCCTCGGACTGTGCAGGTTGCCCAGAGCCCCGTGGGTGGGCTCTACTTCACAGGAGGTACAGTGGAGAATGGAACTCCCAACCCAACAAAACTCACTGATCTAGATTTAGGTGTACACATCTGAGCTGATGGAACTGACTCCCTTCAAACCCCCTGAAAATATGACACAGAGTTGTAGGGTGCCCTCCTGAATGGAATAATTTGTAGTATGTGGAGAGAATTGATTCCCCAAAAGCAACTCAATATATTTTCTATAAGTTTCTAATTGTTTTAGGCATGTATAGCTGATTACTATACCCCCATGCCATACTCTGAACTCTAATAAAGCACTATGTAAATCAGGGTGGGCCTCATGCAGCCCCCTCAGGGGTCTAAATGCAGCCCTCAGCCTCCACAACTTTTTGTTCAATTATAAAGAAAAATGGATTTAAAATTCTTCTTGCATTCTCAAGTGTATGGTGGGCCATTTGCCATGTTTTATGACCCTCCCCATACCCTTGCCCCCACATTTATTTTTGGTCACTAGAGGGCACAAGTAGGGTTTTTTTTAAATTAAAATACCAATTTTTTAAAGGGGAAAAATGAGGTGACATCATAGGAGGAACTATGCATATCTAGAGATGGGGACTCTGGACCTTGAGAGGTTGCTCAGTCTTGGTATAAATGCTAAGCATTCCTAGTAATTATTAACTATCATGATTATGTACTAAGCATATATGATTGCTAATATAGACTGCAAGCATTATTGTCATCAGTATATTTTCAAAATGCAGCTGAAGACATGGCATATGTATATCTGACACAGCCTGTGGGATATGTATGTGACTTTAAAATATGCGAGTCTTTTTTTTTTTTTTTGACTACTTGCAATACCATGAAGAACATCTTACTAAGGGAACTACTGATAATTTGGTTTTGTTACTCCACAAACTGTGGGGATTACAATGCAGAAGGGTGTAAACTGGCAGATATAAAGCAATCTACCAGGCACCCATGGAATACCAGCAGGTATGAATGTTCTGATACCTAATGTGGTGTAGTGGATAGGGTGATATCCTAGGACTCAGGGGGCCTAGGTCTGAATCCTTGGTCAGCTATGGAAACTCACTGAGAGTGTGGAACTGGTAAAGCCAATCCTTAAATTTCTCATTGACCTTGAAAATGCCATTATGATTACTTTAAATTAGTTCAGACTTGATTGCACATAACAATAACAAATACTCTAGTAATCCTCAAACTGTCAACAGCCAATAGAAGAAAGGCTGGCGCAAAATGAATACATCAGGCACTGACTGAACATTTTAAGCTGGTCTCAAAATCCTTTTCAGCAGAGCTTGGAAAGGTTATCTTTTGGACTACCATTCGCAGAATTCCCCCAGCCCATACTGGCTGGGATATCCTAACAGCTGCAGTCTAAAAAAATAACTTTTCACATCTCTGCCATTCAGCATATGTTTCCTCAGTATTTTGGATCTTGATAATATGGTGGCCCTAAGCAGCAAAAGAAGAAAAAGCAAAAGTAGAAAATGAATTTCTTCTTTTATATATATATATATATATATAATCATGTACTCTCAAGTCCATTTTGACTTATGGCAACCCTTTTCAGGGTTTTCCAGGTAGAAAATACTCAAAAGTGGTTTACTGTTCCCTTATTCTGAGGGATGACCTGGGACTGTGCAGCTTGCCCAAGGCCACACTGGCTGGCTCCATTCACAGGAGGCACCGTGGGGAATTGAACTCCCTACCTCTGGCTACACAGCCAGATATCTAAATCACTGAGCTATCCAGCCAGCTTTACATTCAGACAAAAAAGCAAGGCAGACAGGCAATTAGCACAGGCACAAACAGACAAATTCATGCAACTTTTCATGAAGAGAAAGAGCTTTCCTTCTGGTTATGCAAACCAAGTGCCACCGCATTGTCATTCATCGTGTCAGGCTTGAAGACATTGCTTTAAGCTTGCTTACTCATCTTTTACTCATGATCACTCTTATCTCAGGGCCTTTAATCAGGAGCGGCTGCTTTTACTGAGCACAAATGTCATCAGCTGTGATGGTGGGCAGAGAGAGCGCTTTGCCATATATATACTCTGCTGCAATGTCGACAAGGACTCAGAGTATTAGGCACTTCTGCCTTCGTCATCATGCTTTCTAAAAGCAAGAGTGGAACGGAACAATAGACAAGATAGCTGATGGACACACACCATGAATTCTGTGATATATCTGTCACCCTAATTTCAACCATGAGTCAACTGCTTTTTTCAGCTGGGATGTCTCCAGAAAATCCCTCAGCAAGGTCTGTGGAGAGGCTGTTTCCTTTCCCTTCAACCCACCCTCCCCCTCAAAAAAAAAAAAAAAAAAATTACAGGCAGGCATGTATGATGATTCAGAGCAAATGACATTGAAATAGTAAGTTATGGCACTATAATTTAATTTCTGAGATACAATGGTGTTTTAAACTAACAGGAAATGTGGGGAAGAAGGAACCTCACAGTCTGAACTGCAAATGCAGGCTGGAATGCCCCAGACATGCTATAACTCCAAATAATGTATAATGAAGTTTCTAATTGTTCTTGAGTTTAGTGGACTAATCAGATAACTAACAACCATGCACCTCCTCCTCCCCACCTGCTTTCTGTTATACCAAAATAACAGGAGAATTCAAGTATTAAAATGCTTGAATCAGCTCTGTTGCAGCTAATAACTTTGCCATAACTGGGCACATCCAAACATTTTTGTCTTTCTAGGTTCATGTAATTTGCCTTCAGTTTAAGATTGGCCCCGCTATTAGGAAAAATAAAGAGACCACACAGGCTGGCTCTTCTTGCAGGAGGCACAAACTCTTATCCTCTGGCTCTGCAGCTAGACACCGAAGCCACTGAGCTATTTATTTTATTTATTTATTTATTATTAGATTTTTACCCCGCCCCCCTAGACAAAGTCTACTCGGGGCGGCTTACATACATAATAAAAACATAATAACATTAAAACATCATAACATTTAAAACAGCATAATTTTAACATTTATATTAAATTAAATCAGTACCAAGATGATAAGAGTAAAAATCAGTTATTGACTGGAGGGAAGGCCTGCCTGAAAAACCAGGTTTTCAAATGAGTTTTAAAAGCGCCCAGCGAGGGTGCCAGACGAATTTCAGTAGGGAGGCTGTTCCATAGCCGAGGGGCCACTGCCGAGAAGGCCCGGTTTCTTGTTCTTTCTTTCCGGGCCTCTCTCGGCGTTAGGCCCCTCAGCCGTCCCTGCTGGCTATTCCGGGTGGTTCGGGTAGATCTAGGTGGGAGAAGACGATCTGCCAAGTATCGAGGTCCCAAACCGTTTAGGGCTTTATACGTCATCATTAACACTTTGAAGTCAATGCGGAAACGAATGGGCAGCCAATGCAAGGCAGCCAGAGTGGGAGAGATATGCTGATATTTCCTCACCCCACTAAGGAGCCTGGCTGCCGCATTCTGCACCATTTGAAGTTTCCGCATCAATCTCAAAGGCAGCCCCACGTAGAGCGCATTACAATGGTCTAATCTCGAGATTACGAGCGCATGGACAAGAGTAGTGAGGGCCTCCCCATCTAGATATGGTCGCAGCTGGGCAATCCGCCATAGATGGAAATAGGCGGAACGGGCCACGGACGCCACCTGGGTTTCCATGGTAAGCGCCGGGTCCAGATGTATCCCCAAGCTGCGAACCTCACTCTTTGCGGTAAGTGTCGTCCCCCCAAAAGTGAGGGAGTCGCCCAAACCACCGATGGAGGGACCTCCCACCCTCAAGACCTCCGTCTTGTCCGGGTTCAGCCTCAACCCATTCAACTGCATCCATTGCAGTACAGCCTCCAGGCAGCGCTGAAGGGACAGAACGGCATCCACTGAGGTAGATGAAAAGGAGATGTAGAGCTGCGTGTCATCAGCATACTGATGGCACGAAGCACCACACCCCCTGATGACCCCACCCAGCGGCCTCATATAGATATTAAACAGCATTGGGGAGATGATCGACCCCTGCGGAACCCCACAACTGAGACTCCATGGGGCCGAAGCATTCTCCCCAAGCTGTACTCTCTGGGGACGGTCCTCCAAGAAGGATCGGAGCCAGGCAAGCGCCAGGCCACCGATTCCCAACTCAGAGAGCCTCCCCAGGAGGATACCGTGGTCGACGGTATCAAAGGCGGCTGAGATATCGAGGAGGACCAACAAGGACATATTACCCCTGTCGGCCTCCCTCAACAGGTCATCCAACAGTGCGACCAGTGCCGTCTCTGTGCCATAACGCGGCCTGAAGCCCGACTGAAATGGGTCCAGGGCGTTGGTTTCGTCCAAAAGTGTCTGAAGTTGGTCTGCCACCACCCTCTCCACCACTTTGCTAAGGAAAGAAACATTGGCGTATCCAACAAGCTTACATCACACTGGGTATCTGTAATGACTTTGTATAATTGGGGGCCAATGTGATGCAGTGGATAGACTGTTGCATTAGGATTCAGGAGACCTGATTTCAAGTTCCCGTTCATGGGGAAGGAGGTTAACACTGGTAAACTATTTGCTCAACATCTCACATACCTTGAAAACCCTATTGGGGTTGTCATGTCAGAAACTACTTGCTGACACATAGCACACAAGAGGCATAACGGAAATCCCTCTCTGATTGTTTGTGATTTCAGGAGAGAGAATGTCACTCCTTTTGCAGTATAAAGGTAATTTTTTCCCAAGTTAGTTTTACATCACAGATTGTGTGTGGCTTCACTACATAGTGCCACTTGTAACATTCTCATATTATTTAAAAAGGAAGTTCTTAACAACAAGAAAGTGAAGGTAAAAATTGTAACTATAGCAGTAGCTGACTAACTTGAGACCTTTGAGTGGAACTGCAACTTAGTATTGGCAGGTCATCAGCATCTTCTTCTCTGAGATTTCAAGACCAAAATCTGAGAGACCAGGAGGCAAGTCTTTGGGCTCTCAGAGGTAGAGCAGGCAAAGACTAGAAAGGGGCTGGCGCTGCTTCTGGCTAGCTTATTGTGGAAATAGAGGCAAATGCTTTATTCCTCGCCTTGTTCCAAATGGCATGACAAAACTAAGTGCATGCATCCCATGGCTGTCTCTCTCACCCCCCTCTTCCTTCTAGGCTTTTGGTGATAACAGCATTACATAAGCACAATACACAGACAAACAGTGTTGCAGTGAGCCTGGTGCCAATGAAAATGGGTTGAAATGGGCATCTGACTTTAAAGCTACCTCACACTCTCAGCCTTTCTCTCCCTGCAGCACTGCTCCTCCCGAGACATTTTTTCCTGATACTTCTGCCAACATCCTGAGACCTGGCAACCTTGCACAATCACTTACTTTTGCAAAGTAAATTGTCAGGTTCTCAGTATTAACTGCCTCAAAGGCTTGTTGTTTTGCTCAGACATTGCTTTGAGTTCCTTCAAGGATTTACAACATACACCAATGACAAGAGAGCCTGTGTGGTATAATAGACAGAATGTCAGACTAGGGCTCAGGAGACCTGCGTTTAAATCCCTACTTGCCCACAGAAACCTACTGGGGCTGAGCATGTGACACTGATAAAACTAATTCTTATTATAACTCATATACCTTGGAAACCCTACTAGGGTCACCATAGGTCAAAATCAACTTGATGACACATAACACTCAACAATGACAAACATGATTATGTGATGGGCTACAACTTTCATCATGCAGTGATTTTGTATGAGATATGAGGGGTAGCCAACAAGATGATACATGAGGAGCCTACCACCATGCAACAGGGCACTAATAGGTCAAATGAATACACATCACAAGATGAGATATCATGCTCTCAAGTCCTTATCTTTAATCACAGCAGTCACTGGTGTAATTGGGAATATGCTCAGTACTTCAAGAATTTCAAATTGCAGGCAGGTTGACTGACATCAATACTTTTTAAAAAAGGAATTAACCAGAATCAATCTAAATTAGCATATTCAGACTCTGCAGGCTGGCCATTAACTGATTCATTAATTAGGATAAAGTAGAGCACTACCTACTGTTAGGAATCAGGGCTTGTCGTAAGTGAACATAATGAAACAGATAAGTAAGAAATTACCCAAAGTAGTGTGGATATACTTCCTTAGAGCACTTGGGTAGCTCGAAACAAGCACAACAATCTGACACTTTTTCACCTTTTTAAAATTATAACCTTTCACTTAATTTTTTAGATGTTACGTTATGATACACTCCACTCAACAGGTACATTAGAATCAGCCAAAGACTTTGGACTCCCTGAGGTAAAAGACAAGATAGTATCCCTCCTCATTCCAGGTACACAAGCTAACCAGTTGTCTCATACCTCCTAACATTTTTGAGGATAGTTGGGTCAGGCCAGGTCATGTGATAACAGAGACAGATGTAGATTTATATTTCGGCCAGAAGCTGGTCAATCCAGAACTTGGTTAGAGATAGTCTTGTTTACTTTAAAAATATTTTCTTGACTACAACAAACCTGTACTTATTTTCAATTAAACAGTAGCAGAGGCAAAATCTTTCTTGATTGTATCATCCTGACGGTGCTATGATTTACATGAGGACCAAATGTGAAGCTGCACATGCCCAGAATATTTCTTTAAAAGATAACAGGATTGGAAAAGAGTTTGGTTTTCTGATTTTTCCTTTAGCATAGCAAGTAGGCCCATGACCAGAGTGGATTGTTATTCCCCACTGAGATTTTGAGATGAGACTCATCCTCTACTTGGTCCATGAACTACTCCTGTCAAGAATGTAAAGGCAGATGTAAAACATGGAAAGGAGATGAGGAGAGAGAAGAGGAATGCTAACTCTATGTTTCACAATTGATGTTAAGACATGGCCATTAAAAGCTGGCAGCTCGGGTGGGCTTCTCGATAAGACCAAGTCCATGGTCTACATTTATCTTCCAGCAACTCTGATAACTGAAAAGTCATCACATGGGCCAATTTAAAGGCTGATGTATTTATTTTTAAAAGACTAATTTAACACTAAGGATGATTGAGACTGAAAGTGAAATGGCACAGTGAATGTTTCTGCCTGTCCTTTGAGATCAGCGGATGTAGCCTCAATCTGTGAATCACTCTGTATACAGATATAAGGTCAAGTAGAGCATGTTCCGTCCAGATAGAAAGACCCTGTCAGTCTAAAACAAAGAAATGTCCTAACAATCAGGGATCAAACAGGCTTTAGAAAATTACATTTTTCTTGCATTTAATATTTGCACAAGACAGCTCTGTTGTATGAACTTTTATTAGTATGTATGTCCCACAGAGTGTCCAAGGAAATTCTGACTCATTACTTTGAAGGAGAACACCTTTGCAAGCAATATGGGTGCATATATTTATGGTGGAACCATATCATATAACCTATTTTATCAACTGTGGCATCTTAGTTGTAGAATGCCTTCTGTTTAGACCAGGAATGAACAAGCCCAAAGAACATAAGGGCCATTAATTAGACACACTAGCATCCCAAGAGGTAAGAGATATAGTCAAAATGAAGGAGGTGTGACAAATCTTCATTTCATTAATTTATTAAATAGCTAAACAATAATTTCCATAGGTTGTAGTAATTAGTTTACCCTCATTAATATTTAACTTACTATTTATAAAGTGCTTGCTTTACATAGTAAAAAGCAGCCTGAATGTTGACAATACCCATGGTAGCAATCAAGATAGTCTACAGAATGACATCTTGTGCTCATTACCATTCACACTTGTTGAAAAAATCTCTGACCATTGCTTTGTGTTTGGGTGAGAAGTGGTTCATTGATGAAAAAAGGAGTCAGCTTCTGGGACCTTCCCTTGTGTGGCATCACTTAGTGTCACTTAGTGAATGGTAGAGAGCACAAGAAAGTATCCTGTAGACCAGTTATTCACAAATTTTTGGCCACAGCCATAAACACAATATGAGAAATATAGGTTGAATCAGGACTGTATAAGTCACATAACAAACCTTATAAGGTGGTATGTGAAGAACTGTTTCCAGTCTGTGCCCCCCTTCAATTGTGCCAGGGTTCCTCAAGGGCCATACGGTCCCCATTAAGAATGGCTGCTATAGACCATCTTGACTGCCGTCTTTGGTGTTGTCAATATTAAGGCTGCCCTTTGCTATGTAAAATGTGGCATCCCTTTTCCTGCAAGCAATGCAGGCATGGCTATATTCTAGTCAAGACTACCAAAAGAATTGTGGTCTAATGCCTGCTGAAAAGGACCTTTTACTCTAGTCCTGCTTAAACCCAGTTTAATGATATTTTGATGAGGGTTGGGAGCTAATTGATTTTCATGGTAGAGTGAAAAACAAAACAATTCAAAGTACTTTAGGAAATGCTTTTGTAGCATGTGTTTTGTAAAATGACTTTCTTGGCCTAGACTATTTGTTCAATTATTTATATATTACATATTAGAAAGCACCAATGGAGAATTTCCAGTTGAAATGCTGGATCTTACAAATGAATGTTTGGATTTGAGAAAGATGGTGATGGTTACTATTTAGGAATAGAACTGTAACAATAAAATGGGGACAACAGGAACTGTTCAGCTGGATCAAAGCAGATAGTACAGTCAGCATATCAGTAGAAGCTGATAGCAATTCCACAGTGCTTCCTGACTGAGCGATCAGACTTGCAGAGAAAGCCCCTGTTAACCTCCTGATGACCAATCACAAAACAAAGCAAGTTAATTTGGACAACACTGAAGATGAGAAAGCTCATGCTAGGACAATCAAGTGTCTTTTATTTAAGGAATTCCCTGTCCCGCTGATGTATTATCTGCATCATATAGTGTGACCCAGAGTTTTGCATATGTAAAAGCAACTTGGGAGATTTGCTTCACAGACAACAGCCCTGCTGCTTGTTGGATGGCAAAACTTTCTTGAAACTAGGGATCTTACCATTTGTGATCAAGTGGTGAAATTTCAAAGGAAAAGTCAGAGATTATGCTGAACAGATTGATTGCTGTTGTTAACTGCTGGAATAGCTATTTCCATCTCAATTTATACATTTAAATAGGGTGGGGCTGCTGTCACACCAGCAAAATATTTCTGAGTTACTCCTCGTGAATATAGGCTACTACTATATTTATTCCACATTTCATTGCACAGTACACATGGCATTCCATTGAGTGTGTACTACTCAATTGGTTCATTTCCTTTACCTCTCACATGCAGTCCCACCTCCCTCACCCACTGTTGTTTGACTCCCTAAATTTTTTTTCATTAATTTTCAAATGGAGATGTCGGAGTATTGGTATGCTTCTGTCAAATATGGCTTGAAGTACTCGAGGAACGTTTTCTTAGCCTGCTGCTCACAGCATGATTCCGCCAGGTGGTGCTAAGAAGGCAATGCACTTTTGAGGTATTCTCACAGCATGGGCAATTTACCAACATACCGATGTGCCCACACTTTTTTTTTTAAAGGGAAGTGGGGCAGAAAAACACACAGAAAAGGAAGGGGATATGTTCTACTTGAGGGATGTAGATGAACATACTGTATGTAATTTACCCTAAAAAAGGCAGAACGGTTAAAAAACATATCAACCACTATTACAGGGTATATGCCACATGACCACAACACACTACTATACAGGAAGCAGAAGACGTGAGAAAAAAGGAGGGCGTTAGTTTAGTGTAACCACTAGATCTACATTATGGCAGCAATCCTATTGTTTAGTAATGTCACTGCAAGTGTAATGGCATAATCTGCACAGCAAATTGCCACTAATTAACAAGACATTGCCTGTATCCCTTAGCACATATCAGTCCATGAGTTGGTGGACAGTGAGGGATACAATCAACAATTTATTGACTGGAGGCAATTTGCCAGTGCAATTTATGTTACCACCTGTGTAACTAGCCAATAGTTACAGTGTAACCAATACAAACCAATAGGCATGACTTGGATTTCTGAATTTCTGTTCAGATTTAGATCCAAATGAAATGGATCAGGTCCAATCATTCAAACTGAATCTAGCTGGAATCTGAATTAATAAATCAGATCCTGGACCAAATCAAGAAGCCTTGAACATTCCTAATTGTTCTTGCTACATTATCCTTGTCTTATTCTGAAGGGGTGCCCTTCAGAATACTTCTGCCCTAAAGCTGGGCACCTGGAATGTACGGACAATGACCCCTGGCTTTTCTGACCACGGCTTTTCTGACGACCTGCAGGAAATAGACGATGTGCGCAAGACAGCTGTCATCGACATGGAACTGAGTAGACTGCAGATGGACATTGTTGCCCTGCAAGAGACGAGATTGCCAGACTCGGGATCTGTCAAAGAAAAAAACTTCTCATTCTTCTGGCAGGGAAAACCATTGAATGAGACCAGGGAATATGGTGTTGGCTTTGCAGTCAGAAATACTCTTCTGAGATCCACTGTTCCACCTACTGTGGGGAGTGAAAGAATCCTGTCTCTGCAGCTCCACTCATCAGCGGGACCGGTCACCCTCATTAGTGCATATGCACCAACACTGTCATCCACTACAGAAGTGAAAGATAAATTCTACGACGATCTGGCAGCTACTATCAAAAAAGTCCCTGAAAGAGAGGCACTGTTCATTCTCGGAGACTTTAACGCTAGAGTTGGTGCTGATCACAATTCTTGGCACACTTGTCTAGGCCGTTTTGGCATTGGAAAGATGAACGAAAATGGCCAACGCTTGCTGGAGTTTTGCTGTTATTATGGTCTTTGCGTCAGCAACACATTCTTTAATACGAAGCCTCAACACAGAGTTTCCTGGAGACATCCAAGATCCAAGCATTGGCATCAGCTCGATTTGATCCTCACCTTCCTAGTATTACGATCACACGCAGCTACCAGAGTGCTGATTGCGATACTGATCACTCCCTGGTGTGTAGTAGAGTAAAACTGCGAACAAAGAGATTATATCACACGAAAAAGGAAGGAAGACCACGTATTGACATCAGGAAGACTTGCGATCAAAGAAAAGTGGAGGAATTTGCCCAAGCGCTTGAGGAAACCCTTCCAGGCCCGGCTGATGCAAATGCACCTGAACGATGGGAACATTTTAAGAACGCTGTGTATAACACCGCCTTGTCCACATTTGGCAAGAAGACCAAAAAGACGGCCGACTGGTTCGAAGCCCATTCGGAGGAGTTGATGCCAGCCATCGAGGATAAGAGGAGAGCTCTAGCAGCATACAAAGCCTGTCCTAGCAAGTACAACTTGCAAGCTCTTCGAGCTGCTCGTAGCCAAGTCCAACAGGCTGCCAGGAGATGTTCCAACGATTATTGGCTTCAGCTCTGCTCTCAGATACAGATAGCAGCGGACACAGGTAACATCAAAGGAATGTATGACGGTATCAGGCAGGCTTTAGGTCCAATACAGAAGAAATCTGCTCCCTTGAAGTCTGCTACAGGCGTGATCATCCAGGACCGAGCACAGCAGATGGACCGCTGGGTGCAACACTACTCTGAGCTGTATTCCAGAGAGAACGTAGTAACCGAAGAAGCATTAAATAACATTGAGTGCCTGCCTGTCTTGGAAGAGTTGGACAGCGAACCAACCTTAGCAGAAATAAAAGCGGCCTTGGATTCCCTCGCCTCTGGCAAGGCACCTGGAAAGGATAACATCCCTGTTGAAGTGCTGAAGTGCTGTAAAGAGACCATCACTACCGAGCTGTATGAAATCTTTTGTCTTTGCTGGAGGGAAGGTGGAGTACCACAGGACATGAAGGATGCAAACATCGTCACATTGTACAAGAACAAAGGAGACAGGGGCGACTGCAATAACTACCGTGGCATCTCTCTTCTCAGCGTTGTAGGGAAGCTGCTTGCCCGTGTTGTGCTGAAGAGGCTCCAGGTGCTCGCAGACAGAGTCTATCCAGAATCACAGTGTGGATTTCGAGCTAATAGATCCACCACTGACATGGTAATCTCCCTCAGACAGTTGCAGGAGAAATGCAGGGAACAACAACAGCCACTCTTTGTCGCCTTCATAGATCTCACAAAGGCCTTTGATTTGGTTAGCAGGGATGGCCTTTTTAAAATCCTTCCCAAGATTGGATGTCCACCTCGACTCCTTAAAATCATCAGGTCCTTCCATGAGGGAATGAAAGGCACTGTAGTTTTTGATGGTTCAACATCAGATCCCTTTGACATCCGAAGCGGAGTGAAACAGGGCTGTGTCCTCGCACCAACCCTTTTTGGGATCTTTTTTGCTGTCATGCTGAAGCACGCCTTTGGATCTGCAACAGAAGGTGTCTATCTCCGGACTAGATCAGACGGAAAGCTCTTTAATCTCTCTAGATTGAGAGAGAAGACCAAAGTCCAGCTGAAATGCATGCGGGATTTCCTCTTCGCCGATGATGCAGCCATTGTTGCCCACTCTGCTCAAGACCTCCAACAACTCATGAATTGTTTTAGCAAGGCCTGCCAAGACTTTGGACTAACAATCAGCCTGAAGAAAACACAAGTCATGGGCCAGGGCGTGGACTCACCTCCCTCTATTACCATCTCCACACAAGAATTGGAGGTTGTTCATGACTTTGTGTACCTTGGCTCAACGATCTCTGACACTCTCTCTCTAGATGTCGAGCTGGATAAACGCATTGGCAAAGCAGCTACCATGTTCTCTAGACTCACGAAGAGAGTATGGCTCAATAAGAAGCTGACGACATATACCAAGATCCAGGTCTATAGAGCCTGCGTCCTGAGCACACTCCTGTACTGCAGTGAGTCCTGGACCCTTTGTGCACGGCAGGAGAGGAAGCTGAACACCTTCCATATGCGTTGCCTCCGACGCATTTTTGGTATCACCTGGCAGGACAAAGTTCCAAATAGAGTAGTCCTAGAACGAGCTGGAATCTTTAGCATGTATACATTACTGAAACAGCGACGTCTACGTTGGCTTGGGCATGTCGTGAGAATGGCTGATGGTCGGATTCCAAAAGATCTCCTGTATGGAGAATTAGTGCAGGGAAATCGCCCCAGAGGGAGACCACAGCTGCGATACAAGGACATCTGCAAGCGGGATCTGAAGGCCTTAGGAATGGACCTCAACAGATGGGAAACCCTGACATCTGAGCGTTCAGCCTGGAGGCAGGCGTTGCATCATGGCCTCTCCCATTTTGAAGAGACCCTTGTCCAGCAGACCGAGGCAAAGAGGCAGTCATGGAAGCAGCAAAATCAGGGAGCTGGACAGGGGACAGATTGTATTTGTCTTCAGTGTGGAAGGGATTGTCACTCTCGAATTGGCCTTCTCAGCCACACTAGACGCTGTTCCAAGTCCTCCATACAGAGCACGTTACCATAGTCTTTCGAGACTGAAGGATGCCTAATACTGAATTCTGAAGGAGATATAGCTTCACTATTATGTGAATGTCCTGTTCAGCTAAAACAGGAGGGGGAACCTGTGGCACTCCAGATTTCATTCAGTTCTCCCATTAGTGTAAATCAGCATGTCCAGTGGTCAGAGATTATGAGAGTTGCAGTTCAAAAACTTGGGGAAAACACATTGAAGTGATATTGTTGATTCATTGTTTTTCTATTTTTTAAATAATGGAACACTTTCACATTTTGCTTTTAATGCAAAGATGCCCATACGTTAAAAAATAAAATTGCATAACAAATAATGGGATTTGAATCATTGTTTTGTTATAATTGTGCCATTTGCTCCAGTCAGAGATCATAAATTGGAGATTAAAATGTGTATTTTAAGCCTGGAAAAGTTTTCCATGAAACAAGAGTTCTGGTTTGCATATTTTCCATGGTTTCTTTTAAAAGTAAAAGTGAACATAACTTTTCAAGGATTTCCACTATCAGCATTAACAATAATATATTATTTTTAGGGCTCCTTCAGTAGAAGAGCATTTTAGGAAGGGTTAAACAGGAAAGTAACCTTCTTTTCCCCCATTCATACTGACCTTATTCTGCCACTGGGTTGCTTTTAGAAGTGTCTTTCTGTTTCAATTGACAAACAAATGTACTTGAGATTAACCAAGATGTTTACCCTCCAAATATTGTTTATTTACTTATAACATTTGCATCCTTCCTTTTTTTCTAGTGAAATCCAGGCAGCATACATGACTCTCCTCTTCCCCGCTGAATGGTCATAACAACAAGCCTGTGGTCAAGTTGAGAGAAACTGACTGGCTCAAAGTTACTCAATGAGTCTTATGGCCAAGAGAGGATTTGAACCCAGGTTTCCCATTCCTTGTCCAACATTGCAGTCACTACACTACATTGATTCTTACTTTGTGGAGAAATGACCACCTTACCTTTAGATAGCCCTGTTTCACTTCCAAACAAAGAGATATTCAGGCTTGGTATTAGAAAGAATTATGAATCTGGAATACAATTTTTATACTTTTGTCCGAGCTTTGTGGAGGATACAAGTGAAACTTCCTGAAGAGGTATCTCTCATGGAAGGTAACATTTTGATCTCTTTGACTTTTTTTTTTCTATGCCAGAACTAATAATACAAGAATGACAGTCAGAACAAATGCATATTTTAAGGCAAACATGCTTATCAGAACGATCAAGAGACACACAACTATCTATTTTGCTTTCTTTACTTTAATATGCTTTTAGAGTCACCTTGATCATCCTCTAAGGAGACATCATCATGAGCAATAGAGCTGATGCATTCTACCTCTCCATATAAAGTTAAAGAAGCTGACAAGAAAAATAGATAACTAAAGTCAGCCTCCCCCTCTTGGTGCACAGCATACAGATGAGAAATATGTGACTCTAGCTTTAATTACTGCAGCGAAAGTCACAAGATTTATTTGGTTTCATCTACAGACTTTTTGTATGTACTCTTCAAATACAAGAAAACTGTGCCTTTATTTAAAAAAAAACGCTTAGCTTGTTCTGTGCCTTTCATCTTTTGTGAAGGTTACTGTCATGAGTATTTGCAGGGCAATTGTAACCAGATACGTGATTTGTGATTCAGCTGTTCTTAGTAAAGTCAAATTGTTTACCATTCTCAGGTGCACTCATGGGTGGTCCCAGGCCAATCCACACAAGAGGTTAGTTCACATAATTCTTGTCAAGCTTCCACATTACTGGCATGCAAGAACAGCCAGAGTGGTAGCCAGTTTAAGCAGTGACCAGGAGGTAGCACTGCCTTAGGTTCTGTGGCATTTAGCTAGTGTCACTGGCTGAAGCTATAAAAATATCTAGTCTTCTTATATAATAATCATGTACCATCAATTCTGACTTATGGCAACCCTTTTCAGGGTTTTCCAGGTAGAGTACTTAGAAGTGGTTTACCATCCACTTCTTCTGGGGTGCTCTGGGATTATGCAGTTTGCCCAAAGCCACACAGGCTGGGTCTACTCACAGGAGGTACAGTAGGGAACTGAACTCCCAGCCTCTGGCTCTGCAACCAGACCACTAGCTCACTGAGGTATCCAGCCATAGCAGTGTAAAAAATAGCCTGTTTTCCTAGAGAATTGTGCTTTCTGATGCTTTCTTTTAGATGCTTTCTAACCAAAATTGCATTTTCACAGTATAATAATAATTATTATGTACTGGGGAAAATACAAGACTTAAAAACAAGAAAGTGCAGCTTCTTACTATATCCCTATACAAGTGTTCTCTTCTTGGATACACTCAGTGGCTCTTCAGTGGGAACACCTCACCCTTTCCATGTGAAAAGCAATTATCTCTGCAAAGTGCAGGTTTGTGCTTACATGTCTGTGCTCCATGTGACTAAGAACCCTAGGCTAGCTGGGCTCTTGCACGCATGGTGAGCTGGCACACAAGCAGGAACATTTCTCCTCTGCCAATGTATCACTTTCCACAGAGAAAATGTTAATGGAAAAAGTACAATAAGCACTTCCCTGGAAGCATGAGGAGCCATGCAGATACCACCTCAATGGGGCTTAAGACAATAGCAAGAAGGAAACAAGGGGGCTCGCTGCTGTCTCTGTCTCTAGGGCCACTCACTGGGCCCAGCAAAGTTGCCATCCCAAGGAGCAAGAGTGGAGGGGTGGTAGATGAAGCCCAGAAGCTGCAGTTTGATCATCATAGCTCTCCTATGATGGCTGATACAGTGTGGGTTTAGAGTCAGACCCTCCATCCTTTATACTTACATAAATGCTTACAGTTCATGGCTTTATTCTTATATATAGTAGTGTGGAGGAGAGAAGAAAGGTGACTAACAAAGGAATCAACAAGTAAGAAGGGGTGATCTCAAAGACTCTAAGTCATGGGGAAAAAAACCATCAAATGGCCACAGTCACATCAGGGAAATATTCCCTAATTATATCCCTCTTAGATCATTGCAGAAATTTCCAGTCACACAATGCACAGCCATTATTGAATCATTTACCCAGCCAGCAGTGTAACTGTGGTTTATATCCCCCTCACCAGGAGGCTTCTGTTACTTTGTTCCAACGGTGTTTCAATATATTACTTAGTGGTATGATATGTGTGCATGAGCCTACTGATACTTTTCCGAAGCCAAGTCACCGGAGAAGGCGGCCACAATTACTGCCACATGGCCAATTCGAGAGTGACAATCTCTTCCACACTGAAGACAAATACAATCTGTCCCCTGTCCAGCTCCCTGATTTTGCTGGTTTCGGGACTGCCTCTTTGCCTCGGCCTGCTGGACAAGTGTCTCTTCAAAATGGGAGAGGCCATGCTGCACCACCTGCCTCCAGCCTGAACACTCAGATGTCAAGGTTTCCCATCTGTTTAGGTCCATTCCTAAGGCCTTCAGATCCCGATTGCAGATATCCTTGTATCGCAGCTGTGGTCTTCCTCTTGGGTGCTTTCCCTGCACTAATTCTCCATACAGGAGACCTTTTGGAATCCGACCATAAGCCATTCTCACGACATGCCCGAGCCAACGTAGACGTCGCTGTTTCAGTAATGTATGCATGCTAAAAATTCCAGCTCATTCTAGGACTACTCTATTTGGAACTTTGTCCTGCCAGGTGATACCAAAAATGCGTCGGAGACAATGCATATGGAACGTGTTCAACTTCCTCTCCTGCCATGCACAAAGGGTCCAGGACTCACTGCAGTACAGGAGTGTGCTCAGGACACAGGCTCTATAGACCTGGATCTTGGTATATGCTGTCAGCTTCTTATTAAGCCATACTCTCTTTGTGAGTCTAGAGAACATGGTAGCTACTTTGCCAATGCGTTTATCCAGCTCGACATCTAGGGACAGAGTGTCAGAGATCGTTGAGCCAAGGTACACAAAGTCATGAACAACCTCCAATTCTTGTGTGGAGATGGTAATAGAGGGAGGTGAGTCCATGCCCTGGCCCATGACTTGTGTTTTCTTCAGGCTGATTGTTAATCCAAAGTCTTGGCAGGCCTTGCTAAAGCGATTCATGAGTTGTTGGAGGTCTTCAGCAGAGTGGGCAACAACAGCTGCATCACTGGTGAAGAGGAAGTCCCGCATGCATTTCAGCTGGACTTTGGTCTTCGCTCTCAATCTAGAGAGATTAAAGAGCTTTCCGTCTGATCTAGTCCGGAGATAGACACCTTCTGTTGCAGTTCCAAAGGCATGCTTCAGCATGACAGCAAAAAAGATCCCAAACAGGGTCAGCATGAGGACACAGCTCTGTTTCACTCCGCTTCAGATGTCAAAGGGATCTGATGTTGAGCCATCAAAAACTACAGTGCCCTTCATTTCCTCATGAAAGGACCTGATGATGTTAAGGAGTCGAGGTGGACATCCAATCTTGGGAAGTATTTTGAAAAGGCCGTCCCTGCTAACCAAATCAAAGGCCTTTGTGAGATCTATGAAGGCCACAAAGAGTGGCTGTTGTTGTTCCCTACATTTCTCCTGCAACTGTCAGAGGGAGAATACCATGTCAGTGGTGGATCTATTAGCTCGAAATCCACACTGTGATTCTGGATAGACTCTGTCTGCAAGCACCTGGAGTCTCTTCAGCACAACACGGGCAAGGAGCTTCCCTACAACGCTGAGAAGAGAGATCCCACGGTAGTTATTGCAGTCACCCCTGTCTCCTTTGTTCTTATACAATGTGACGATGTTTGCATCCTTCATGTCCTGTGGTACTCCACCTTCCCTCCAGCAAAGACAAAAGATTTCATACAGCTCAGTGGTGATGATCTCTTTACAGCACTTCAGCAGGGATGTTATCCTTCCCAGGTGCCTTGCCGGAGGCGAGGGAATCCAAGGCCGCTTTTATTTCTGCTAAAGTTGGTTCGCTGTCCAACTCTTCCAAGACAGGCAGGCACTCGATGTTATTTAGTGCCTCTTTGGTTACTACATTCTCTCTGGAATATAGCTCAGAGTAGTGCTGCACCCAGCGTTCCATCTGCTGTGCTCGGTCTTGGTTGATCACGCCTGTAGCAGACTTCAAGGGAGCAGATTTCTTCTGTATTGGACCTAAAGCCTCCTTGATACCGTCATACATCCCCTTGATGTTACCTGTGTCTGCTGCTATCTGTATCTGAGAGCAGAGCTGAAACCAATAATCGTTGGAACATCTCCTGGCAGCCTGTTGGACTTTGCTACGAGCAAGTCAAAGAGCCTGCAAGTTGTACTCACTAGGACAGGCTTTGTATGCTGCTAGAGCTCTCTTCTTATCCTCGATGGCTGGCATCAACTCCTCCGAATGGGCTTCGAACTAGTCTGCCGTCTTTTTGATCTTCTTGCCAAATGTGGACACGGCGGTGTTATAAACAGCGTTCTTGAAATGTTCCCATTGTTCAGGTGCATTTGCATCAGCCGGGCCTGGAAGGGTTTCCTCAAGAGTTTGGGCAAATTCCTCCACTTTTCTTTGATCGTGACTCTTGCTGATGTCAATACGTGGTCTTCCTTCCTTTTTCGTGTGATACAATCTCTTCAGTTCCCAGATTGGATGTAGTCAGAACTTTTGACTCTGTCAGTCAGGATCCAATTAGTTGACTCTCAGAAAGAGAACTTTTAAACTCCTTCCTGTCCAAACAAGCATTACAAAGGGTTTCTCTGTCTGGTTGTAAAAAAAAAAGTTTTTAAAAAGAATAGAGAACAAATACTCAGAAGCTTGCTTGTTTAAGCTGTAAAGTTACAATTTTTTTAATTGGTGGCTGGGGATGGTCTTAATGGCTGTTGGTACCTATATCCTGTCATAGTCTCAACCATTTCACCTGTCTTGTCCCTATACAAATGTCTGGTAATTAAGAAAAAAACCCTCCAAAAGTGTTATGTGTCATCAAGTCACTTAAGATGTATGATGAATATATGAGTTAATGGCATCCAAAATGTCCTGTCATTCACAATTCTGCTCACATCTTGCAAACCAATAGCATTTCATGTTGGGTCTTCCTACTGCCCCCCCCCCCAACTTTTCTAAGCAATATTGGGTTTTTTTCTGGTCAGTTCTGTATTTTCATTTTATGTACAAGGTAGAATAGCCCTAGTTTACTCATTTTTGTTCTACTATGAGTTCAGGCTAGACTTGATGCAGCATCCACTTTTCTGCCTTTGTGACTGTGGTATACATAAGGATCTCTCCTCCAACACCACGTTTCAAATGAGGTGATTTTTGTCCTTGATTTTCTTTACTGCCTTTTTTTCACCTAATATGTATAATTTTGACCTTGGCTCCAGGGACAATCTTTGCTAGCTCTAACCTCTCCTTTTTTTAAATGTCAAATGCAACTCACTACAGTGGTGAAGATTGTGAGCCATGCTGGACATTCATGGACACAATGTCCATTGGTGGACAACTTCAAGATCCCCAAACCACCTCCTTCTAGTCTCTTTTTTAATTTTCTTTTTTTTATGATTGAAGATGGCAGCCTCACTACAGGAGGATACTTTGCAAAAGCAGATTGACCTGTGGCAGTCCTTTAAATGGATGACTGCCCTCCATAAAAGAGAAGTGGCCACCCAATGGTGCCCAGAATTTGCAAGCTGCTGTCCCTCAGCCGTATACAGTGGGACACACTTCACAGGGAGGAAATCAGGACTGCAAGTAATGAATGCCTGGAAAGCAGCTCTTGAAAGCAGCATACAAATCCACAGTTCATTTCCTAGTACTACTGGGAATCTATTGATCAGCATTTCCACCTGCAGAGTGCAGATGTAAATAGAGCAGGACAGAAATGTCCAGCTTGAACTTTTGTGGGAGCGGTGGTGGTCAGGGGACTTATAACCAGTTCTTGAAAGGTGTTTTTTTTTAAGTATGTGAAAGGTAATTTGGATGAGAACTTTGCTCCCTTTGATTGGAAAGCTTTACAAAGGCTTGGCACTGGCACAACTGACCCCAACTTCCAAAGCAAAACACATGCCGTCTGTTAGCAATGAAAATTACATTCAACAGCAAATGGTTGCTAAGGAAACTGAGCTCAGGACGCAACCCAGGAGCCAGCTGTGCTTGCTGCTGCTGCTGCTGCAGGGAGTTTTCGGCTGTCACAGGGTATTCTGTTTTCATGCTCGGTGTCTGCCGAAAGGATTATAAACACATGGGTAATTCCTAACCACAGTTTTGTGATTTCAAATACACACACACATTTAGTATAGTAGGTGTTACAGTGCTTGCTGCAGTTTCTTGTGGAACTGGAATTTCTTAGCCATACACATAATTTAAAAATCTGGGCTGTTATTGTTCTTATTTTTATTGTTTTCTGATAAATGCAATTGGTTAAAACAAATGTGATGGCATGTGGGGAAAAACAGGTGTGATGGCATAACTCCAGGCCAACGTAAACCATTAAAAGGGAGAGTGGGATGGGCTGTAATCCCATTTATCTGAGATTCTGTGGGTCTTTTGTATAGGATGGTACAGTAACAGCATGACAACCCTATGCTGGTTGAGTAAGTCCCATTTGTTTCTCTAGGGCAATCCAAGGGAAGTATACAAACGGAATGACAGACTACCCCTGGCAAATCAATATATTGGATAACACATACTACACATACTACATTGCACTTAAGTCAAAATTTGGCACAGCATTGCACAATTTTAATTCAGATTCTAGAAAAGGGATGGTGAACAGGTGGTCCTCCAGGTGTTGTACCACAACTCCCATCATCCCACAGCCTTGGCTGTGGTGGCTACAGATGATGGGAGTTGTAGTCCCCTCCGCAAAAAAAAAAACAGCCACAGGTGCACTCAAGGTCCCCACCTGTGTTCAGAATGTCAAATGCTGACAGATTTGGGTTTTGAAAGTTCAGTATAATGGGATAATTAAAACACCAACTGTCTAATAAAATAATATGAAAAGGCCACAACATTGCCTTCATAAATTCAATCTTTTATACATTGCACATGAGCCAGCCTCCCAATTAAGCAGTTCTCTTCCTCTATCAAAATAAGTCTTTCTTCTCCCCCTTACATGTTCTCCCTTAGTGCATGGGTTGTATCATATGAGCACTGCCCACTATCAGAAGCATGACTTGCCAGGCGAGTCTTTATACTTTTTAGTTTTTACTGGTACATACTTACTTACCTAAGAGTTGGCCCCATTGGACACCATTGAATTTTCTTCAGAGCAGATATATCTAGGATTGCACCTGTAAAGTGCTACATAAATACTTAGAAATATTGAAGAGAAGTATGTTTCTAGCCTTCATGCAGGTAGGCACCACAACTCTTTGAAAGCAACATATTTGTGACAATATTTTTGCTATAACATTTTGATGTACTGATTGGCTGGAGTCCTGTTGCACAGCTGCTGAAAAAGCATAACTTTTAGCAGTAAATCTTTGTAAGTTAAAAAATCTCAGTAGGCATTATCTGTTGCATACTGAGTCACATGACTTGGTGTGCAAGAGATAATGCCTACAGAGATGTCTTAACTTATGGCCATTCATCGCTAAAATGCAGGGTCAGATTAAGACCTTTAGAGGCCCTAAGCACTGAAGAGATTATGGTGTCCCCTACGAATATAACACGCAGCTGGCCCCACAGCTTTAAAAAACCCATATAACCCACGTTATATACATGAGAATACAGTAATTTAATTGTAAAGCATGTGGCAAAAAAGAACCACGTATCATATACAAAATCGTATGTACAATCAAATTACCAGCCAAATCTTGCACTTTCACACTTTGATTAATACAGGCAGATTTTTTCAGAATCTGTAAACTGAAAAGCTCAAACAAGAGTTTAAAACCCCTTTGGGGGCATTTTCAACAGTGGCTGTTATTTCTTTGGCTTGCACAAGTAGTGCAGAGTCCATGGGTCTAAAAGACCAGCAGCTCTTTTTATCCTTATTCCCCCCCCCCTCAACCTCCCAAAATACAGAAGTAAAATAAATAAACAAAAACCACCAAGCGATGATGATGATTGATTGATCATTTCACTCAAAACGTAAGTTTTCTCACCAGGCAAGTCTTCATACTTTTAAGTTTTTACTGGTACGTACTCAGTTATTTTAGGTAGGGAAGTGGTTTTCTTGGTGCTCTTGATTGGGAGAAAGAGAGATTGCTGAGGGTGAGGGATGGATGGATGTGACTTGTTAAGGAGGATACACTATCTGCATCATGGTCCATGGAAAATCCAGCACTGAAGAAACCTCTGGGGTGCCCCCTTCCCTTGTTGATGGCTTAAGCATGTGCTTATTTTGCTTAATGATTAATCCGAGGCTGCTACAATGTATGGCTTCTGTGTGTGGATTTTGGGCACTGTGTCTTAACATGGGTTACTTCATATCACTTTGGAATCTCTGATGGGCAGAAAACCAAATAACATCATCATCGTTATTTTAAGCAGCAAAAACAAACAAAAGTATCTGGTCATTTCTAAGATTAACAAATTTATTTCAGTATGAGCTTTCATAGTGGTGTTTGCACATCTAATCTCAGCCTCCAAAATAAAATGATTATTATGATGAATACGATTAAAACTACTCACTTTCTCTGAGTAACTGATTAACTTTTCTCTTGAAAGAAAATAAAAAGTTAAAACCACATATATATGTTCGTTAAAAATGCATCAAACTAAATGATACAGTGAACCAGTCATTAGAAGCAATGCTCTCTTAAGAGGAAAATAAAACGTAGCTGTTAACTCTAAGTGAATTTGTCGCAATCTGTAAATTAGCTGGCTTTTGTTTTGAAACTGGCAACCAGCAGATAAGCACAGTTTTGCCAGTATGCCTTATATAATTATTAGGGAAAGAGCTTTTACTTCCAGCCATGCAAATCTTATGGCTGGAGGTTAAAAAAAATTATATTTTATAAAAAAAAACCAGCTCAGATCTTTCCAAATTTTTTTATCTTGAAACAAATTAACATAATTATGAATTTTAATTCACATGCCCAATTATATAACAATAAATCATTAGCCCTATATTTCATTAACACCTAACATCCTGCAAGAGACAGAAATATCATCAAATGGTAAAATATTGATCCATGTAGATCCTGTTCATTCCATGTTATTATTATCAATTGGATAATACGTTATGTCATAAAGGTGTCTTCAGAAAACAGTAGTGAGTATTATAAAACTTACAATGTAAGCAGGCTTCTATAATGTTACTTTGATACCGCATCTGATGGTTTTGCCAATGATGAAAGCAATACTGCGGCTTTACGGAAGATGCACTTGCTTATCTTTGCAAGCAATTGTACATGTAATCGAAGATTTAGCAATTAATGTGCAGCAGACAACTTGAATCGCATTAAGAAATGCTTAGAAAGCCTTTGTGGTTAAGTGGTTAGAGCGTCAAACTCAGAATGGAGAGCTTTGAGGTTAAAATCCCCAATTAGCCATGAAACTCACTAAATGACCTTGGGATAGTAATTCTCTCCTAACCGATCTTGGCTCAAATTCGTTTGTTGTGCAAATAAAAAAGTAGAGGACAGGCGGGAAGGGGAGGGGAAGAACTATTTAGGCCACTCTGAGTTCCTTGGAGAAAAGAGTGGGAAATGCAGGTGATAAATAGACAACAATGGAAATAAAACAGATTGGGAATTATTGCCATACAACATCATTGAATGTATCAGAATGGCAAAAGGCACAATCTTAAAAACTGAACACAGAGTTTCTTGGGATCTTAACTAATTAGACATGGATTAATCTGTTCATTGCAATTTCTCTGTTTCTCATTTTTCCAGACTTTGGTTTGGTTGGTCAGGACTGTCAGAAATTTCTTCAATCTTATGTTTGCTTCATACTGAACTCTGGAAAATCCCTATGCATTTCTCCTAATGTTTTCATCTCCTAAACATTTTGCGAGCACTTTTCCCTAGCATGGTGCATTATTGGATACTATTTTGATGAACATGCACATTTTATGTGTATTTTTACCTAACATTAACATTTGTGTTTGCAGTTTTATTTTTAATGGTGAACACCACTGAAAAATGTGGGAAAATGTGAATTTTGAAGCATAACTGAATGTTGGGCCATGTGTTGGCTTGAAAATATAAAATTAAGCATGTTCACATAAGAATGCAACCTGAACTGATTTCTCCTCCATCCTTAATCTTAATACATACCTGAAATAAAGAATATTTGAACTGAAACATAAATTTTAGAGTGTGAAGGAGGAATAGGCAAGAGAGATAAAAGTGAGAGTGAGCCGTCCCCTCAAATAAAAGTGTCAGAGAAAGAGGGAGAGAGAAAAGAAAAGGAAGGATTGGTTGTTGAGGGAAATGATGGGAAGGAATTGAAGGAGAAAGAAGTAAAAGTAGAAGTCTGTCTGGTAGAGGAAGGAAAGGGAAAGAAGGAGGAGGAGTTAACCCTACCAGTGTGGGAGGAGGATATAAAGGATCAAGGGGGAAGGAGAGTTTTCAGTGTGCCGCGGGAAGAGAGAAAGAAGGAGGAAATAAGGGAGAGGGAGAGGAAGGAAGAAGAATCTAGATATGGAAAAACGCACAAGTTATTAGAAGACTTTCCCAACTTAAAGGTGGAAGGATTGTTGACTGATCCCGATCTAAAAGAAAAGAAGCTGACGGTAACAGAGACACAAGAATGGACGGTGGTAGTCTTCCCTTGAGGGCAAGGACACTGGAGGAGGGTAATCAGGCCGGATTCGACTTTCAATCAGCCACCGTGCGAGGGAGATTGGGCCAGGCATCCTTGTTGCGGCACGATATGTGCGGTGAGGAGCGCTCCGCTGAGGAAGCCCACGGACAAAGAGCGATTTGGACCAGCCCCTCAATAGACTCTCCTAAGTTACCGTTCAGATTTTTACCTTCTCCCTATGAACAATTGCCTGACCTTAGTTGTTTTGACCCTGTTGAAGTCATTGTTGAGTCACCAAATGTTAGTACAAATAAATCTGTTAATCATTCAAACGGATCTCTGTGGTTATTTCCCGCCAAAAAAGAGGAACTGCTTCAGTCTCCTAATGAACACAATCACATAGAGGAAAAGCCCTTTTTCCCTTAACACCAAACAAATGCATTTTCTAGGATATGCTGAATCCAGATATTACTATTTAGGTAGAGTGAAATGTGATTTATATAAGCAAGAACTTAAAAGCACACACCAACTGTTCAAAGGCTTTTTATTTAAAGGGAGAAAAATACTAAAGCCACATATACAATGTGCGTGCTGGAGAATTAACCCCGTCCTAGCCCAACCCGGAGTCCCTTCCAACTGACAGGTGCAACCTTCATTTCTGCTCATAGGAGCCGATGAAACAATGTGTAGGCATCCTTATTAAAATGGCATCTGTGCAAGCCCTCCTGCTGAGCAGCTTTGAAATATATTTTTGTCGCACATAACCTGAATGTCAGTGCTCACAGGTGACATGCAGAGTGAAAGCAAAATCTGGAAGGCTGACAGAAATTCATAGCCAACAGGACAATCCATTTGAGGGAGGCCTGAGGAAAACTACTATTTAAATCTGTAAAATCCAGAACATCCCAGTGGCGGTTAGGGTATTCAGGGACTTTTCCCATCTCTTATATTAGGCCAAAGATGGGGATAAGGTTTAGCAGACCATTTAGTCCTGAGCTGAAGTAGGGAGTCTCGTTGCATCATTACTTTCCCCTATTCACGTTGCACCCTCCTTTGTCAGTTGCAGAAGGAGATTCCTAGATTGGTCTTACCCTCAGGCAGGGTGAGAAGTTCCCCAAGTGGCTGGTCAAGCCTCAGCCATCCAGATTTTCTGGAAAACAATTCCCAGCACTCCCTCCTCCAATGCCATGAGCTGCCCATGCTATTCCGCATTAGGTAGCAAAATGTCTTGGATAAGCCCTGGTGGATAAACAAGTGAAAGCTAAAGTGGCCATATCCTTTCATAATCCCAGGCCACAAGTACCATATATTAGGCCACTGTAACTATGGCCATATCTTCTGACCATGCACACCTCTTCCAAGCTCATCCCTCCCCACTAGACTTTATTCAGTTGCAGTCCTGTTTTCTTTCTTGTCACTTGGCCAATTAAACAATCAGTTAGATGACTATGTTGTTTGTGCAAATGAAGCTTCCTGGCAAAGCCTTCCTTCTGAAGAGATTTGTTGGTCCTCAGTGATGTCATCATCTTGCCAGTTCTGACTGTTTCTAGGAGGGAAGCCAGTTTTTTTTAATGTTGCTAAAGAATGGCTACTTGAAGCTGTAAATAGTCACAAAATGTTGTGGAAAGGGTCAGGTGAGCGAGAGTGACTTTAGGAAGCAGTCTGTTTAATAAATTAAAATGGCCATAAAATTGGAAGTCTAGGAAAATTTGGCACAGAACTAGGCAGTTGCTCAGTCCTCTTCACAGAGACAAGCAGATTGACATAACTAGCTTTATTCAGCCTTAAACATAAAACATGCAAAGGCACCAAGTGAGTAAGGTGAAAGTGTGGAGACTTCTGGGCTTCCAATGTTTTGGACTACAAGTCCCATAATGCTTCTCCCTTAGCAATGGTAAGTGGCCCTGCAAGAAAGTATAGTGGTGGGGGGACATAAGTATAGCAAAAAGTTTCATAGTGGTGGGGGGACATAAGTATAGCAAAAAGTTTCTCACCGCTCGGAGTGTGTGCATACAAAGCCCTGCTCCCAATGACCCCATCATAAGGGCTCCTCAGACCTCTGCACACCATACATGAAGGTCTGAAGGTGGATTCTAAGCATATTTGGGTGCATCCACTTAGAAACCCTCAAACATGCACAGGCTTCTAAATGTGTTAATCTGAATGTGAGTTTAAAAAAACCCTTCAAGCCTTTTCACTAATTGATAAGGAGCTGGTGCATATGGCTATACTGATGGGGTATGTGTGTGCTTGTGTAAGTTATTTGTATTTTTTCATCACTGCTAGACATCTGACCATTCAGGGATGTGTTATTCACCCAAAAGTTTCTCTCAGATTCTTCTGTTTACCAAATACTAAGCCTGTTCTGTTGGCATTGCATTGTGAATTTTTTTTAAAAAAGTTCACTCACAAATTTGTATACGTACATGTTTTCAATATGCTTTTCACAAAGCTGCGCTTTAACATACAGACGTGGGCAGTCTGTCAGGGAATTTAAGCATTTTTGTGCACATTCCCCCCTGCTAAACTGATGTTTTTTCATCAGTGTGTATGTTTACAAACTACTATTTATTTATTTTATTTATTTATTAAATTTATACCCCCGCCCCATCCTAGACCGACCAGTCTACTCTTGGGCAGCTCAGACTACATCACAAACCTTGGAAATATACAGATTTCAGCAACCAACAGTGTTTTTCTTCACGTTCAAGAATAGTGAATCTGGTAAGCTTGCCCTAAAATGAAATCCAAACTTCTCTCCTATCCCTATGAGCAGCAGCTAATGAGTTTGATGAAGAGGGTTTGAGTACAGCTAATGACAGGACCAAGTATGCAGGGCAGTGCTAGCCCCGCACATTAGGCAGACTGAGGAATCTGCCTCAGGGTGGTAGATGCTGGGAGCCAAGAACCTATAGTTTGGTGTAGAACTCATATAGCAGTGTATCCAACAGAACTTGTCCCCATTCACACCCATGGATGTTTGCTTCCCTCAAGTGTGATGGAGGATCTTACACGCAACGTTTTATGTTCAATTCAACTGCCCATCTAGGTATCTTTTTTTGCAGTGAAGAGAAGATACATCTTGTCCTCTGCTTCCCACAGAAAAATGCCTTAGGCTTGCTCCGATAGAGGACTTGACTCTTCCTCTTGGGTTGAGGCAATTGCCTCAACAGGGCAGGATAAATTTGGGGGATTAGTGGGAGGGGATTAGGTGAAACCTAAGAAACAATTCCCTCATAAATTGCTAAGCAAGTACAGATATGCCATATAGTGGAAACATCCGGAACAGAAGAGACTGTTCATTAACCCCTCCACCGCAGCCAGCCCCCTTGCTGCTGGAATTGCACCAGGGATGGATAGATGGATGGTAGGTAGTGGGCATAGCCAAAAGATCATTTGATATGGAAAGTCTAAGAAATTTGGCCATTGTTTCCTGAAGCCCTTAAAAATCTGGTTGCTGGAGGTGAGACTTCTAAGTTGTCACTAACTGATGTTGTGTTTTAATGACTCCCAATGTTTATTTGAGCCATGTTGTTGCAGTCTGTGGCACAGCAGCAAAGGACCTGAAGCCAGTTACTTTGGAACATGGAGCAGAAATATGAAAATCAGCTCTCCTGCTTCTGGGCAATAAAAAATATAATAATAACAAATTTAACCATTCTTATCCTTTCATAACATCCAAAATCTGCAGTCTGAAGCAGCCACCTCATCCTGCCATAATAGGACTTGCCCAAGTGGCTATGGGCTTATTATCCCACCACAGTGGAGTTTCTTTTCCCATAAAGGACTAAGAGTAGACTACAAGTCCCAGCATCCCTAGCAGGAAGACTATACTTACAGCCCATTCACACCAACAAGACATTCCCAGGGCAGCACCTGGTGGGTGACTTGCCAGTGTCTGCATACATAAAATGCCCTGGCAGCTGGAAGTGAAATATTTAGACACCAGCTTGATGCAAGATGTATTTATTCTAAAGAAAGAAGCAGAATTCTTCCCACATAAAAATATCTAAGATTTTCTGTCATTTCCTCTCCAACATGCTTCTTCTTTGTAATGATTTGATTTTCCCCTCTCTTCATTCAGTGCAGAAAGAAAAAGCAATGCCAAGTGCCGTTGAATATATTTTCTGACTTATCTTATTTGAATTTTACATTGATGGAAAAAATTATAGAATGAAGCTGTAAGACAGATGGTGTTGTTTGCAACCATATGAAATCTACTAATGGGAAAAACTGCAGCTCATCTGTGTGAATGGGTTATGTAAGAATGACAGAAAGAAAGAGCTTTTCAGTATAAGCACCATTAACACCCAATGGTATGTAGCTCGAATTGCAGTGGCAACCCAGACTGCTCATGTTCAGATGGTGTTTCCGGTTAGCTTCCATCCATTATATAGCATCTATCTAGGGGCAATTCATGTCATGATCCTTCTTTATTTTTACTTCTAATTCCTTCTGACTAATGGTGTTAGATTTCCCTCTAAGCCAGTAATTGCCAAATTTGAGTTTCCAGATTTTCTATATGTGTATGTAACTATGGCCAGAATCTTGTTGGGTGGGTTGTACCTCCACAACAGAAAAGATGGCCTTGTCTGCTGCTGATTAAGACTTCTGTTTTCAATTTTGGGATGCATATGACTTTGTTGCACTGCATAAGAGCCATGCAAACCCCAAAATGAAAAAAAAAGAAATATTTAATCAGTCCAATCTGCCACTGATGATGACACCATTCCTGTCACATAGGCAGAGTTGTGCAACAGGATATCAACCTATACATGTATTTTTTGAATACTTATATCTTGAGAGGATTGATAGGTCAGCAGCCTCCTATTCTATAAAATATTAGGGCCAAAATCCATGAGCAGGAGGATGGGACCCTGGGATGTTTCAGGAGTAAGGGAGCCAAGGGTTTGGGGAGCTGGCTTTTTGGCCAAATGATTTTAGAAACAAGCACAAGAGGGATCCAGGCAAATTGTCCCAGAATCTACATAAAATATCTCCTTGCAGCTGGTGATATTGAAAAATTAGAGTTTCTGAACACATGGAAGGTAGCAAACGTTCTTCAGATTGTCCTTCATATAGAGAGAATGACAGCCAGAGGTGGTTGATGCTGTTTTGTCTTTGAGTAGCTTATCTAACTAAGCACAAACACATCTTTAACAGAGCACCAAAGAATCCAAAAGTAATGAATTTTTTCACTAACTGTGTACTATGTAGTTTCGTTCACTTGTCTGAACAGGCTCATAAAAGACTTCATTTTATTCCCTGTCTAATACTTTATTACGCCTGCTTCTTGGGAGGAAAGTGATGACAAACCTAGACAGCATCTTAAAAAGCAGAGACCTCACCTTGCCGACAAAAGTCCACATAGTCAAAGCTATGGTTTTTCCAGTAGCGATGTATGGAAGTGAGAGCTGGACCATAAAGAAGGCTGACCGCCGAAGAATTGATGCTTTTGAATTGTGGTGCTGGAGGAGACTCTTGAGAGTCCCCTGGACTGCAAAGAGAACAAACCTATCCATTTTGAAGGAAATCAACCCTGAGTGCTCACTGGAAGGACAGATCCTGAAGCTGAGGCTCCAATACTTTGGCCATCTCATGAGAAGAGAAGACTTTCTGGAAAAGACCCTGATGTTGGGAAAGTGAGAAGGCAAGAGGAGAAGGGGACGACAGAGGACAAGATGGTTGGACAGTGTCACCGAAGCTACCAACATGAATTTGACCCAACTCCAGGAGGCAGTGGAAGACAGGAGGGCCTGGCGTGCTCTGGTCCATGGGGTCACAAAGAGTCGGACACGACTTAATGACTAAACAACAACAAAAATACTTTATTATTTAAATTATCACGCTTAATCAGCAAGAAACAATGGCCAAAATCCAATTAGGGAAAAAGCATGCCCATAACAGCAATCACAGAGTGTTTTCTGTTGTTGTTGTTGTTGTTTGCCTTTGTCACTTGCAGTCCATCATGTGGCTGAGCACACAATTGCTTCCCTGACCAAAAGAAGCAAGGAGCACAGTGGCCGTCCAGCAGTGCAAGTAAGTACACTTGCATGGTGCCTGCATATGTTACAAAAAACAACAAATCAGGCGAGGGAAGGAAGGCAGTTGATGCAATTGTAGGGTAAGAGGATTTTATGTTTTCTCCTTTACTTTCTCTCCAAAGATCAAAGCATGATCCTCCTGTTTTTAATTCTCACAACAGCCAGGTGAGGTAAGGTAAAGGTAAAGTTTCCCCTTGACATTTAGTCCAGTCGTGTCCGACTCTAGGGCGCGGTGCTCATCCCCATCTCCAAGCCATAGAGCCAGCGTTTGTCCGTAAACAGTTTCCGTGGTCACGTGGCCAGCATGACTAGACACGGAACGCCGTTATCTTCCCACCGAGGTGGTACCTATTTATCTATTCGCATTTACATGCCAGGTGAGGTAGGTTAGGCTAAAAGATAGTGATATCTGATACTTGACAATATTGGAGTCATAGATTTCACAAACCCATCCACTACAATACTGGACCCCAGAAATCTCATTTCTGTCTTTCCTAAAGCTTCCATATCCAGAGTACAAAAGACTGTAAGAGAATATATCAAGTCCCAAGCCCAGCACAGCCATGATATGTGCAAAATGTTATTTTCAACATTGTTTTGCTGTCATTGTCTAAAATGTTTCAGCCATGTCCTGAAATTATGTTTTGATTTAAATGCCGCTACTACTAATAATAGTAAATTGCTAAGGCCGGGTAGCGGTTTCCACCACCTCCCCTCCAACTGTTTAGATGAGAGAATGAAAATGAAATTCATCTTGGATGACATTTTTTAAAATTATAAAAACAAGACAACAGCTGCTACTTGTATGTAGTTACAGAAAACACGATGGAAGGGAATTAAATAGATGATCTGAATTATATCTCCCACACAACTGAAACCTGTTTTCTCTCAGGACACATGAAGCTTCCTTACACTGAGTCAGTCAAACCATTAGTAAGTTAACATCTGCTCTGACTAAAAGTTGCTTTCCAATATCTCTGGCAGGGACATTTGCCAGCCCTGCTAGCAAGGATCCATCTTCTAATATTTTGAAGTGAACCTGTGATTTTCTTCATGAAAACTGTGTTTTGCCTTCCTGAGGCGATGCATTCCTGGAGTGAAATGTCTGCACCAAAAAAAAGTAGAATAAAACCCTGCACTGCCATAGCTATGATAAGACACTGTGGTTACCAGCACATCATCCAAGAACCACTTTTGAGGTTTTTGTCCTGCACCCGCATGCTGGCTGCCTCTCACAGCCACTCCCCGTGTTGAGATGATGTGGGTGTCAGTGACAAAAGCCATGTTTTTCTGGTGTGGTTTTTACAGTTTGTTTTATTTTTTTTAACTGGCATAGTGCTAGATCAGTGTTAGAAAAAAAATTGAAAAAAATGTAACAGATTGGGCTGCAAGGTTATGCTTTCACCACCTCTGTTCTCCCATCTTCCTTGGACAGAAGCTAACTGCCCCAGCCACTCCACTTTCCTAGAGGAAAAGGGAAAGAATGGGCAGGCCAGAAGGGGTTGAAGTGATTCTTCTGGATCCCTCATCATGTTTTAATGTTTGAGTATGTATGTATGTATGTATGTATGTATGTATGTATGTATGTATGTATGTATGTATGTATGTATGTATGTATGTATGTGCTCTACGTGGGGCTACCTTTGAGATTGATGCGGAAACTCCAAATGGTGCAGAATGCGGCGGCCAGACTTTTGAGTGGGATGAGAAAATATCAACATATCTCTCCCACTCTGGCTGCCTTGCATTGGCTGCCCATTCGTTTCCGCATTGACTTCAAAGTGTTAATGATGACGTACAAAGCCCTAAACGGTTTGGGACCTCGATACTTGGCAGATTGTGTTCTCCCACCTAGATCTACCCGAATCACTCGGCATAGCCAGGAGGGACGGCTGAGGGGCCTAACGCCGAGAGAGGCCTGGAAAGAAAGAACAAGAAACCGGGCCTTCTCGGCAGTGGCCCCTCAGCTATGGAATAGTCTACCAACAGAAATCCGACTGGCACCCTCGCTGGGTGTTTTTAAAAGCCATTTAAAAACTTGGCTCTTCAGGCAGGCCTTCCCTTCAGTCAATAATTGATATCTATTTTTTGTTTTATAATTTTTTTTTCCATCTTGGTATTGATCTGGTCTAATTGTTTAAATATTGTGATGTTTTATGATTTTAAAATTATTTGTATATATTATGTTTTTATAATATTTGTAAGCCGCCCCGAGTAGACTTTGTCTAGGGGGGCGGGGTAAAAATCTAATAAAGTAAAGTATGTAGTCCAATACTTGACAAACCCCACAGACACAATTTATTCCAACACAGGCAACACTCATGCAGAATCTATTCAAAATAAATTGCATTCATGACCAAGTAAAATAAACAAGCTCCTAGCAGGTGTTTAAAAAACCTTTCTTTTCAAACAAAAAAAATGCTTCCCAACCAAAAATGCACACTTAGCTGTCATTTAAACAGATATTCTTAAATTGAATTCAAGCTTGCTAAACCTGACTCAAACCCAGGAATATGTTGACATGTAACTGCACCCTCAGTTTCACCCATGCAGAGCATATATATATATATATTCCGCACATTTCTCCTCTCTCTCTCTCTCTCTCTCTCTCTCTCTCTCTCTCTCTCTCTCTCTCTCTCTATCTATCTATCTATCTATCTATCTATCTTCTGCACATTTCTCCAAATATACATTTTAATGACACTTTGTTTAATAAACATATTTTCAAAAGCAGTTTCCAGCCAAGGTTTCAGAAAAGGAATCTTGCACAATCTTGATGGAGGAAGATTCACAACAGTCAAATTCTTTAACTGTCTGCTACAAGGAATCATAATTCATGGAATAATACATAGCTGCATCCAGCCAAGTCCCCCAACACATCACAATAGGATGGGGAGGGAGAGCCAAAGTAGGAGGAATTTCTTTGAACTTTTGTACTCAGAGTGGAGCTTTAACATTTTTTTCCTATTTGAAATTATCTTATCTAAAGCTTTGAGTCCCTTCAGCCACTCTGTGTAAACTATGCGCAAAGCATGTGATATGGATCACTTTTGTATAAAGAAATTTAAGTTCACTGGCTGCCTTAGTCATGTATGGAGCAGCGTCTGTTACAAAGAGGAGGATGTTTCCCCTTTTTACACCATCTGGTCAGAGTAGTTTCATAGAATTGTCGAAGAACATAGCACTAGAGGAATTGTTTACTTTTTGTAGAGCCTCACATGTTAGAATAAATACTTCACCAGGCTTGTCACACTTCAGAGTGCAATAATAAGATTAGTTGCATATGTTCCACTTGCATCACTTGTTTCATCTATTAAAACCATGCACCTTTCCCTCAGCACTGCAGCCAGTTAAGTAAGTCAGGAAGCCTCATGACTACCCATCTCTCTCACATTTGCTGGCTCATCAGAAGGCTTGCCAACGACCAAAATATGACTGAAATACAACACTTATTACAAATTTAAAGTACTTTTAAAAGATCAAAATATGATTTTCCAGGCAAAATAAAAACAATGTAATCCTCACCAGATTACTCATAAATATACTTAAACTTACTTATAAGTTCAGATACAGGTTGCAGAAAAAATATGACATGTCATAGAAATTCTCGCCCTAATGATAACCTTTGGAAAATGTGCTCTAAAGGATGATTGAGCTTTGGTTCACATATTGCTTTGGGAACTGTGATCAGGTTAGATTGGCACTAAAATGCAAAGCAAACCAAATTATTTCTCTTACCCTTCATTTCAATTCCCTTTTAAAGAATTCTGTGTTTAAGACGTGTGAAGAGATGGATTGTATTTTAATTTCCATGTGATTAAAACACACACACAAAACTAAGGGCTCTTTTCCTTGAAAATAGATGGGTTTGTTTGCTACTTATTTATTGATTTACTTATTACATTTATTTTGACGTTTCACTACTAGTGGTGTTCAGTATGACTAATAAAAATCAACTGCAAGACAAAATGGAAAGTATTTATCAGTGTGTAAAATAAAATAGGTTAAAATGCATAAGTGAAATTAAGAAATAAACAGCAACCAGAATCCTATTACTTAACATATGCCAGCCTAGGTCAAACAGTGTAAATCACAACAGTAAACTGCTGCTAGTTCAGAAGCTGAGAGTTGTATTCCTCATCACACACCAGTTGTGTGACTTGCTATGCAGAGAAGAATACAAGCCTTAAGTTTTTAACTAGCAGAAACTCACTGCTGTGATTTATGCTGTTTGACCTATGCGAGCATACATAATAGAATCCTGGCCACTTATAACTACAGCTGAGCTGGACTGATTTGGGCCAATCTGTACAAGAGCTAGATCAAAGTGGGATGGCCAGATTGGCTTCCGGGGCAAAGCAATGTGATTTTACAAATTGATTTGTATCTGGAGCACAGATTGAATTGGATAGGGCACAAATTGCTTCAGTCGTTCATTTTCTGTCTGAAATAAAACGAAATTTAAAGGTGACTAGTGTGTAAATCTCTACCCCCAACTATGTTAAATTTGGCAGGTCCTCTCTTTAGGGCCTAGCATATCTTCATATTCTACATATATCCACACAAACCTAAACAGGTTGTAGCTTTGGGTTTTTTGATAAAAGTCAGTGGCAGGCTTCCAAATCAACTTGGATCCAGGGCACAAGTCACATCCAATGAGGCACAAACCACTTGGTACCAAATCAGGACATATTCCAAAGCCCCAAATTGGTCCCTGAATCAGTCTGGGGGACCCATGCACAGCCCTGCTTCTAACCTCCTTCAGCAAACTGAGACATCAGCTGGTCTGAGTAAGAGCAGCTTTGCTTGTCTGGGAGCAACTACCAAGAAGGCCATGTGTTCTTGCACACATGCTGCCAATGATAACAGAAGAGAACAAAGAGCCTTACAATCTTCTGAGGTTCTTAACACCTAGGCAGGTTTGTTCAGGGCATTCATATACCCTGGGGTCTGAGCATCTACAGAAGTTATTCCCAAACCTTGTGGCATCATGTCCTCTGTTTGCTTTTTGAGAAAACCTCACAGTCCCCCACATTTTATCAAAAAATACCCCTCAATTATAATTTAAAATATAAAATAACTCAAAAAGGTATCTTAAAAATTATAAAATTAGGGATGAATCGCCTCTCTTGTCACAAAAAGATAATAAAAATACAACTTACCATAAGCAATGTAAACATCATAGTCTAGCACCCATCTGGTAGAATTTCTCTATGTCCCTCTAGGGGACATCCCTGCCCCCCAGTTTTGGAAACAGTGTTCTGTGTTTTACAGGCCAAAAAACCAATATTGTGTTCAAAAACAACCTGGTTGATAGTGTTTCTGTTATTATACAGATATCAGAAGCTTCTCCTTTCTGCTCTAGTCAGAAAGTTGGCTACAATATTTTTATAGGCAGCTCCATGTAATGTGCATAAACAATAGTCCAACCAAGATGAAATCAAGGCATTTATCTGGGTGGTCACATATAACATATCCAGGAATTTTCCTGGTATACTACACATACTATCTATAGCTGTGGAAATATTTTCCTGACCATCTTCAGATCCTGAATACCCAGTTTCAGGGCTGAAAGAAGAAGTACACCTAAACTTTATCTTCCACCAGTGTATATTCCTATCCAGAACAGGTTGAATCTCTATCCCCTGTCACCATTGTGCCTTTCACCCAGGTCATAAATATTCATATGCTATTTGCATAGACCAATGGGAGTGCTGTAGGGGCGGAGTCACAAGGTATAAGAGACTCAGCAGCAGCAGGAGGAGTTTAGATAGGGTTTTGAGATAGAGAGATATGGAGTTTGAGATTAGTTGAAGAGATTGAGAGGGAGATTTGGAGTTTGGGCAGGAAAGTGGTGATTGAGAGTGGATAAAGGAGAATGTTTGTTTAAGAGTTAACAACATTGCTTATTCTATCAACATCTGTAACAATAAACAATTTCTATTTGGTTCTTTTAAAATGACATCTAGCCTGGACATCTATCATTAAGAAGAGGTAATGTTGATGTAATCAACTGGTGGCAGCTGAGGGGCATGTAGCGTGAGCTCTTTGTTTGGTGAAACAAGCAGGGGCCACGTGGGAATCGTGACAACCATTAAGTAGCCGTAACAATCCTTCTTGCTACAGTGGTGCCTCAACTTACAAATGTCCCTACTTACGACCATTTCGAGTTATGACCAGCTCCGGCCGCAAAATTTTGCTTCTACTTGCGAGTGGAGCTTCCACTTACGAACAGAAAAAGGCAGGGGAAAAAGGTGGGAAATTCAAATTGCTAACTGTAGTTGGCGACGAGGCTGCTTCTTTGTAGCTCTTTTGCCCCAGCAGTTAGAGAGTGTGCATCGGAGGAGGCTTGGGACTGCCTCTTTCTGCTTCTGAGAGAGTGTGTGTGTGTTTGCAGGGAGGCTTCGGGCTGCCTGGTAAAGTAAGGTGCTGTTTTCTGCTTTTTAAAAACTGTTCTGGGTGTTTTTACAGTGTGGTTTTGAGCTGTGGGGGTTATGTTTCTGTGCTGTGATGGGTCTTGGGGGGTTTGTTTGTTTGTTGGGTTTTTTCCCCCATTTCCGGTGGGTCTTGGGGGGGTTTGTTGCTTTTTGGAGTGTTTTTTCCCATTTCCAATGGGTCTTGGGGGGTTTGTTTGTTTGTTGGGTTTTTCCCCCCATTTCCGATGGGTCTTGGGGGGGTTGGTTGCTTTTTGGGGGGGGTTCCCCATTTCCAATGGGTCTTGGGGGGTTTGGTTGCTTTTTGGTGTTTTTTTCCCCATTTCCGATGGGTCTTGGGGGGTTTGGTTACTTTTTGGGTTTTTTTTTCACCATTTCCGATGGGTCCTGCATGCTTCCCTTGCTTTTTCCTTTGTTTTCTTTGCATTTCCGACCTGCCCCCTTTGTTCTCTGCGCATTTCCGATCTGCTCCGTTTGTTTTCTGTGCATTTCTAATGGGTCTTGCACGCTTTATTGCTTTTCTCCCCCCCCCCCCCCTTCGGCCGGAAGGGATTAATCGCGTTTCCAATGAGTCTTGCAGTGATTTTTTTTTTTTGGTGATTTTTTTTCCTCAGATTCAGACATGGGGAAACAAAAAAAGTTGGGTACATAGGCAGACTGATGGCACTGAACCCTCAACTTCAAAACAAGCACTTGCAGAAGTTTCACGCAGGTGAGAAATAATATGGGAGGCGAAATAGAACCCTGGAGGACACTATAAGTCAACAGGCCGGGTGTCAAAACAATCCTCCAGAATTGCCTTCTGTGATACCCTCTTTAAGAAGTACAGGAATCACTAAAAAAAAAGTCCCTCAAAGTCCCACCCCAGCCTCCTAGCCAACTACAGTGTTGCCTCGATTTACGGAATTAATCCGTATTGGAACGGTGGCCGCAACTTGAAATTTTCGTAAGTCGAAGCACCATTTCCCATAGAAATGCATTGAAAACCGATTAATCCGTTCCGGATGTTTTTGGTTCTTATGTAGAGGCGCCGTTCTTACGTTGAAGCATTAGTTCCCATAGGAACTAATGCAAAGCCGGTTAATCCGTACTCTACTGCTAGGGGGAGAAATTTTTTTTTAACCTAAGATGACCTAAGGTTAAAAAAAGGGCAGGAAAGGAGGGAGGGAGGGAGGGAACACCTTTTAAACAGAACCAAGCAGCTTTAAACCAAACCAAGCACCTTTTAAACCAATTTTTGCATTTTAAAATTACAATACCAGGCAGTACCAGGCAGTACCGGGGCAGTCCAAAGTGCATTTCCCGCTTTTTCCACGTTTTTTTTTTAGTCTGTAAGTCGAAGCTCCGGCCGCAAGTCGAAGCAAAATTTTGCGGCCGGAGCTTTTCTTAAGTCGAAATTTTCGTAAGTAGGGACGTCTGTAAGTCGAGGCACCACTGTATTACAAGTCTCTTCAGCAGCTTAATTACATCTTACAGACACATTCAAGCAACTGGTCCTTTATGCCCGTTGCCTATTCAGTTTGTAAGTACAAAGTTTCTTTCACAAACTATGCCTGTTTCTGGTAGAGCGAGTTGCAGGACTCCTAGGCACCGTCCCATACATACACCTATGCATGTTCAGTGTAAGACATATTTAGTGCTCCTGCATATGTAACACTGCAGGAGGGAGTCACAGTACACTGAAATTGACTAATCGCCTTCTTTTACACATTGGAGAATTGGAGGAAAACAATAGTTTCATCAACACCTGTTTATATGATGAATAAAACAAATGATAATCCAGAATTCTGAACACAAATATACAAATTTTGCTGGCCCTTCAAAATCTGACTTTGACACCACTGCCAAACACTAGACCTGAAGGAAAGGGTGAAACACTTTCCACTCTACTCCGTTTGCCTTATCATTTGTCTCTACTCTTGTCTCCTCTAGCTACAATAACATATTTTTCCCCTCAGATTTAATTTATATAGATTTATTCAAAGCTTCCATAAGTACACTTTATTACTCCTAACCAGGATAGATAGCTAGAGGTTATTAAACATGACAGAGCATACAGTTCCCAGCCACATATCAAACTCAGTCTGTATGTAAAAATGAAAGCATACGTAAAATAAAGAAAACAGTCTCATATCAGGATAAAGCTATGGGGGGGGGGGGACTCAAAAAAGCTGTGCTATGGTGAACCTTGAAATTTAGTTCATACATGAGTACCTAAATGTGAGTTTTAGAGATGTGTGTTCTTATTCCCCCTAGGAAACTTCATTAGTTCTGTTGATGGTCTTCTGTTTTCTTCAGAATTCCTCACATCGTCTTCCCATCCACAGCAGGTTGAGCTTTTATTCCATGGATCAAATGAACCAAACCTGGATCAAGAAGTATTTCTGTATTTAACATCCTTATATTAAGATTCAGCTTGTTCCTCCACATCCTTTCCCCCAACAGCACCAGAAAACAAGTCAAGTTTTTGAAATCTTTTCAGATTTGTGGAAAAGGAAGACCAGTGAGCATCATAGCTATGTTTATAGCACTTAAAATCCCTGGGGGGGAAATGCCATAAATATGTGCAGATGTTAAAAGAGGGGACTGAATGCAATCCTGAAGCAGATCATACTCTAAACTTCATGTGACTTTAGTTCCTATTAGTAACACTTCCAAGTACAATATGGTGGCTTTTATCCCCAACCCTGAAAGGCAGCCCCAAAAGCTGATGATACAAAATGCATCTTCAAGTGCCAGGAAAATCCAACAGGGCACATTTTCTCATCCATGTCCTGGTACATTTAGTATACTCAAGCAAAAGTAGCAGCCTCCAGATATCTGGCCTGCAACCCCAACCAGCCTAGCCAATGGTCAGGAATAAGAGTTTTAACATGGGTTAAACAACTGGACAGAACCAAGTTGCCTGCTCCTGCATATGGGCAGTTTTAATCTTAAAACTGGGCTGGGATCCAGAGTGAAAGGGGTTCATGCAATCAGCTCTATCAAGGAAAATATGAACCTGTACCTCTGCAACCTATTCAGGCATTTTGTTCACAATAGAATCCTGGAAACATGATGCTATTAATTCAAGTCAGAGAGATTTACAGATGGAGGATCTTCCTGTAATACAAACATGCAACAGCCTCACTTCAAGAGAAATTAATAGCCTCTGCCTTCCAAAATGAATATCCTGAGCTGGCTGTTTTACCTGACCAGGAAGAACAAGAGTTGAATATAAATGTAATTAGCCATAGTCCAGATCCTCAGACTGAATAAATTAAAAAGCATCCAAACAAACTACAAAAAAATAAATAAATACTAAATCTCTCATGCACAGTCCTTATACAATCAGATTTCAAAACTGAGCAGATAAGAGCAATTTTATTCACCAAATATTTTACACCTTGACCACAGCAAGAAGGTGAAAACAAGCCAAAATCACACCATGGCTTCTAGTTCTGATTTGTTCTCAAACATCACTAGCAATAAACCACAAGCCCAGAAAGTAAACTGTAATTAGTGTTAAATCAAAAACATCAAATGCCTTTGTCGGTGGAGTAAAAAGGAGGGACACACACACCTAGCATCCATTTCCTGCTGCACGTCATCCACCAGGAAAGGAACCATTCTTTCCCATTTCCTCTGAACAAAGTAATTGCCTTCGTTTTAAATAATCTCCATGCATCCAATGATTTCACTGTAGCATTATCTTCTCACTTTAGTTTTTCACTGGTGGCTCTCACTCCAGCATGTAGTGTAGAAGTCATTGTTTCTTTGGCCCCACCCCCATGCCTTTTGTCCCACTCACTAATGGAATGTAATCTCCAAGACCCACACCAAACTGGAATTCAGCCTTTGAGGCTAAAGGATCCAGACACACACACCCCAAATGTAGTGTAGACAACACTGAGCAAGATAGTCCAGTGGTCTAACTTGATGTAAAGCAACTCCCTCTGTTTCATGTACATTATCTTAATCATCTGTGCAAATCATTTCCACATGTCCATTCTGACAGGGTGAATCACTCTGTTAAATCATCATGTGGAAAGGAAATATTCCACAAGAATGGCCCTGTGTAATTTAGTGCAGGAAGAAATCACAGCTCAGCTGCGGAAGACAGCTAAGCCAGTCACAGAATTTCCTGTTAGGGATAGGAGTACAGGAAGGAAAACTTACTGGCTAAAAAAAACCTTGGTGAAGTAACATGTTGGCTGGCATCCAGTAGTACATCACAACTGGAACAGGCCAATTGAATCAGTGGAATTTATGGAGGAACTAACTTACCGAATGAATCCCCACTGATTCAAGGAGCCTACTCTAGTTGTGACTTACTAGTGGCTTTCAACTATTATCATTGAAAGTGGTAACTTGATGATATGTCACCTCCAGAGAGAGAACAAGAAGTATAGGGAATAATTTGGGCTGCAAACAGAGTTCTTGTTTTTTTAAGTTGAAACTTGTGTCAGATACCGACTCTAAACTGTCTTTAGGCAGCATGCTCATCTTTAAGCACTTTCTAAAATGCCTTTTCCCAGCTTTTGACTTCTCTGTAAACGTGACTTTTCAGTTTGTGTGTGTGTGTGTTTTCATCTGTACAGCCTGGGTTTGATTGTTTTACTCAGAGTGGATAATTATGATGAACTCAGGCATGCATGTGTATAGTCTACCTAAGCAAGTTTGCTTAAGCAGTGTTTGGCTCTGCTCTCTGCAGAGAATATGGGAGCCATATATTTCGGCCAAAGTGCTGTAGAAAAGCTTTGCAAATTCTGTCTGGAATTCTGCCACTTCCAATTAATCCTTCGCTCTCCCCATTTCGGTACAATGCAGTTGTCTGCTATATTTAGCTCACAGCCTCCAGCATAACAGTAAAACTGATTGAGGAATGTTAAGTCAACCACACATGCAGACAACGATTTGCATTTAATGTACTGTAACCTCCATTACACGATGGTGCTGGAATGCCTGTTAATAATGAAAGGCCATATGTAATTGACTGGAGTATCTGATTGCTTGCCAGTCCTTTTGTTAGCAACTCATGGTTATGTTAAATTGATGCTTCTTGAAATGGGATCATAAACCAATTCAAGGGGCTGCCTACTGATTCTCATTTGCCAATAACATTTTTGGCTGTTGTTGTTTTCACAGAACCTCCACTCTAGTGGAGCACAGTTACGGTGCAGTTTTGTTTCCGTCCAAGAGATTTCTGCTGCATCTTGAGATAAAACAGAGATTTTTTTTAAAAAAAAATCACCTTGGAACCTCTCTGATATGCCAGCTACGTGTAGTGCCTATAGGTAGAAAAGGCAGCAGAGAAAAAGGTCTGGCCAGCATGATGGTGTACTGGGTTTGGAATTCCTTGGAAACGAATTGGGTTGGTTCCAGAGAAAGTTAGTCATGCTATAGGTACTTTGAAATCAGTGAGACTATAGACCACCTTGACTACTGATTTCAAGCATGGCTAATATCCTCAGAAGATAAAGTGCCACACTGCACCATGTCCTCTTTAAGACACATGGCACATTTTGCAGTAACGTGGGGAAAGTCACCCGTTTGAACAGCAGGCTGCTAAACATGGATGACTTGCCACAGGGTAGGCTGCCATGATGGGGATTTGAGACAGCCTCTGCAAAGGTCCAGCTGGCTCAAAACTGGGCAATGCTGAATGAAATTAAGAGGACGTAACATGTCAGCACAAAAGAAAAAACAATTCAGTTCTTCAAAGGAACACACCCCTTTTTATGAATGTGGGATATTGTGCCCTCTACATCCATGATTCAAAACTAGGATTTCAGCTGAATTTAAATGGTACAATTTGAACTTTGAATTGGGCTGTTTGGATCTTTGTTACTTACAGTCAGCCAGACTTTCAGTGTTTTCTGGGTATGCATGCTTCACTTTGCAAGAAGAAGCAATTCACATGAAGATACAGAAAATTTGGACAAAGCCCTTTGTATTGTTCTCAACATGAGTCTAAGAATTTTGCCATGTAGGCATCCTTCAGTCTCGAGAGACTATGGTAGCGTGCTCTGAATAATGGTCTTGGAACAATGTCTAGTGTGGCTGAGAAGGCCAATTCAAGAGTGACAATCCCTTCCACACTGAGGACAAATACAATCTGTCCCCTGTCCAGCTCCCTGATTTTGCTGGTTTCGGGACTGCCTCTTTGCCTCGGCCTGCTGAACAAGTGTCTCTTCAAATTGGGAAGAATTTTGCCAGGCTGTCAAATAACTCATCAAGGCAAGGCTTCAAATCAAAACAGCCAAAATTCATGAATAATTTTGTGAGCATTCTTCACATCACTGATAAGATTCAGGTGGGAAAGCATGGACAAGAGGTAGGGCTTTTTGATGGGGGCTCCTTCTCTATACAATGGCCTATCTGGGATATGCATGTTGCTTCCTGACTAGAGATGGGCACAAACCTTAGTTTGGAGGTTCATGCTGGTTCATTGATGTGGCACCACAGGTGCCTCACGTTCCCTTCCCCCATCCCATCTGGCTCCCCCACTCACCAGCCAGTGTACACTGCTCTTTCCCTCCTCTTCATTTAGTTGCAGCAGAATTCCCTCCTCTGCCTCCTCTGGCAGTAACCCACTCAGATGAGGAGGTGAGGCAGGGATTCCTGCAGCTCTGCCTTTGAGTGGGCAGTTGCCAGAGGAGGTGGAAGAGGAAAGCATGTGCTCCTGTTGTGACTTGATGATCATGAAAAGAGGAGGACAAGAGCAGTGTGCACTGCCTGGTGAATGGGGGAACTGACCAGGGGTTGGGGGTAGCGAACGTGCAGCACCTGTGGCAAACCAACACAAAAGTCCGAACTGAGGTTTGTGCCTATTTCTATTCCTGACCCTTCACTTCCATATTTTTTTCAATTATCTTTTTCAAGATCTAATTGTGTATGGGTACAGTCTGGAAGAATGGGTTTGAAGTACAGTGTTATATATTTGTGTTATATCAGTTCCAGGAGTCCAGTCCAGCCATTTTTCCATATGTACTGTCTCCTTTTGTGGGAGGGCTGCTCACAAGAAAAATTATTTGGCATTATAAAACCTCTACATGTGGGATTACCTGCTGTTTCTATTGTAGTTCTGTTAATTTCAGTGTTTTCTTTTTTCATAAACAACATGACATAAACCTAATCATGATTAAACCTAGTACTTTTCCGTTTCTGCAGTAAGTGTGTATGTATGTTTGTACATTTTGGAGAGCCTTGTAAAACTGTCCCTTTTCTCTAATACCATGCAACACTTTAAACAACCTTCCAGCTTTCCAGTGAACCATAAAAGGACAGCCAGAGATCGGCAGAGGGCACGATCAAAGGAAGGGAGGCTATGAGCTGTGGTGTGCACCAAACCACATTGGACTGATGGGCCAGTGTGGATGCTGGCATTGAAACTATTTTCAATCTCTTTGCTGAACAGAAACATAAAAAATAGGCTGCAAACCATGCTTCAGCAAAGTTGCTGGTGTAGTTGCAGCCTCAGTGAGATTTCCTTCTGAGCAGAGGTGTTTAGTACTTCATGCTTACAATTTATTTTGGGATTCTGGCTATAGCTTCAGTTTGCCCATAACAACCTTGACAACCAAATGAGGTCAGCAGTCTGTTCCTTCTTGCTTTATAGATACCCAGTGGATGGCCCTTTAATTTGAATTCCTTTTTTCTAAGAATGCAGATTCTGATTTCATAAAGTCAACATTAATATCAACACAAATAATGTAAACAATAGCTATGAGAAGATAACAGCAGCTGCCAGAAGGTCATTAAAATTGGACATTTAGAGCTAAATCCACTTGATAATATTGACCAGAGCGCACCTATTGCATCAGTGGGGTTTATTAACTCAACACTTACATAAATGTCATTGATTATTTGGGTCTACTCTAGTTAGGATTAATAACTGGATTTGGTTTTTAAAGCATACATATGCAGCACACTGTTTACTCACAGCAATCATCAATCATTTTAGAAAAGTCTTTCAAAGGTCATTGGTGGATAGGAGGTAGAGCCAAGCGTAGATGAGAAGATTAACACATACAGTACAGGGTGGAGAAAAGTCTTTGTTTCACTGAAGGGAGATTTTTTTTGCTCCCAGACCTTACTGCAGGAGTCACTAGGCCCAGAAATAGCTGGAAATGACCATTTAGAAATAACATTTCTAGTTTGACTGTTTAGTTTTGAAGGCTTGAAAGAGCCCCCATCCCAGTTCCTAATGTGGAGAACAGTGTTCCTGGAGAACTCCAGGAGCCAAAATAGACATTATTTGGGGTGAAACATTTAAGGGAGGGTTTCAGGTGGCCTGGAGGACTGTAAAGATGCCCCAGGGGCCATATACAGGCCATGTACCACCCTTTGCCCAACCCAGTCTAAACCCAGTACATCTGAAAAGTATGGATGATAGATAACCACAGTTTGTCCAAGATTGAAATCAGAGGGGCTGGTGGGAACAAAAATAGATACACATACGTGTGTGGGTGCGCATACGTGTGAGCAAACTATCACTCTGACAAACTATGCTTAAAACCCTGGATGAATTTGCTCCCTTGGTTTCTTCACAGCTACTCTGTTAGGAAGTAAATTTGTGATGCATATTGTCTGGGAACACAAAGATAGTCAAGTATGAAATCATTCTTCCAGCACAAGACTTAAATCCAGTATGGAAAGTGACTGATAATCCTGATTATAAATGTAATAATCCTCTGAAATATTTTTAAATGGCAAGCAAATCAAAAGGATGTAATTTTAGCTTATCAGCAACTGACAGCAGTGCTGTAGCTAAATTTAGCAGCATAAATGCTAGTCATTCTAGAAGTATAGCAGTATTTAAAGTTACTTATAGGACCTTGCTACTGCCTTATGCTGGGAAAACTCTTGAGAGTAAACTACTTTTGAAAGTGTTTGAACAACTTCAACAGAAGGACTTGATAGCCTGACGCTATGAACAACTGTGCACAAAACCGCTGATAAGAGGGAGCCATGCATTCCACTTTACAGAGGGGCATCCTCTATTTGGAGGGATCTCAGGGGTCAGTTTTTGTTTCAAGGGCTGACCAGTCTATCGTTAGTTTTAAGATAAAAGCTGAAATTCTGTTGCACAGCTCTGTGTGCACAACAAAAATCATATCATGTTCAGTGGCAAATCACCACTGATTAAAGGCTTCCTTTGGCTACTTCAGGATACACACAACATCGGCACAATACATACGAGTCCAATGCACCCAGACATTTCCAGATAAATTGCCACTGATAGTGATGATATTCCCATTGCACAGGTAGAGCTGTGCAACAGGACATCAGCCAAGGAAAGATAAGGAGAGACAGCAGGGATGTTCTTGAAGTTGCCCAACTTTTAGCATCTGGAGAGGAGACTGAGTAGACACACAGGTCATCTGGCCACAGTCATATTCACTGAGGATTGTTTTACTTCTATTTAATCTGGAGTGATTCCTTCTCATTTTGCATCAATACAAAAAAAGCACAAATATATATTCCTTCCTGGTGCCTTCCCCTCCTGTGGGATGTGTGTGTGTGTGTGTGTGTGTGTGTGCATATGGCCACCCTCATTCTAAAACAGGTTAGGCAACTATGACCCACAGAACACATGTATTTCCAAGGTCATTTGAGGCATCCCCATAATATCAACTTCACATTGAAAGATTGGGCAAACCATGGGACTTTCTGTACCTGGTAGCCTCCAGGACCACCCTTTTCACTTGGGGAGCAGAATGCAGACAGTCTCAGCCTTCAGACTCTCCAAAACTCAGAAAATTAAACCCAGATATGAAAGTCCAGAGACTTTCAGTTTTGACCTTTTGCATTTGGGAGCCATTTGGGGCTATTTCTTGGCCTGGAGTGGCTCATGGAAAATGCTGGGCTGGAAAGGGGCTCTCAGGCCCATCAGAAGTGCCAATCCCTGTTCCAGAGCTAGTGAAAAGGAAGAGACATCCCACTGCTAGGACTTGAGTCAAGAGATTGAGATTTGAAACAAGATGTTTGTTTGATTGCTTGCTTGCTTGCTTCTTTTCCACCAATAACAACAACATTTACCGATGATACAACTCGGGGGGGGGGGGAGAGAGAGCCCTGCCTTTATTGAAAAACAAGTGCTGGACCAAATATATAAGTAAACTCTTTTAGTTCTTTGCCTCAGGTTACTGCAGAGTTTGGTCCTGCTTGTGTCTTCTAAATGAATAAACTAAATGCATGGAGGGGAGAATGGGATTGTGCTTGATGGCCTTCCTAAGTATACAGCAGGTGTGAAGGAGGCAGGCAGGATCCTTGCTCTGGTCCTACAAGCAGCAGGGCTATTTGGCCCAGACCTCACTGCACAGGGGGACCATCAGTCACAGGTGCATGGTCCACCATTTTAACCCTAAAGGACCTAAAGGTACAGCTAAATAAAAAGATACCTTGTGCGTTCTAGAATTTTTTAAAAAAACAACAACAACATTATTGTCGTATTCTTGAAGGCTTTCACGGCCAGGATCTGATGGTTGTTGTAGGTTTTTTCGGGCTCTTTGGCCGTGTTCTGGAGGTTTTTCGTCCTAACGTTTCGCCAGTCTCTGTGGCCGGCATCTTCAGAGGACAGGAGTTAGAACTCTGTCTGTGTTCTGAACACAGCAAAACGTTAGGAAGAAAAACCTCCAGAACACGGCCAAACAGCCCGAAAAACCTACAACAACCAAGTTATTGCCTCTCTTTACATTAAAATATTTTTTGCCTCACTTCCCACACAGTGAGGGGCAGGCCCACAATATGAAATGGTCCAGGCCTCATCAGAGCTTTTGGAGGGCCTATCCTTGACTTCATGTCCAAAGCCTGTGTGTGGACAGCTATACGGAGCTCTGTTCATCCATGCTGAATGTACAAAGGACAGTGACACAAGCAGCAGGTGTATCCCTGCTCCAACTCAGGGTGCATATTTAAATCCTGACCATTTCTGTAAGTGCACAAAATTTAAAGCTATAGTAACTACAGTAATTTAAATACTTACTACAGTAACGGCTGCCTTGCAGCATGAATCATTAAAAAAGGTAGCACTGGATAAGCTGACTGCATCTTTCTGAGTAACCACTCTGCCCTTGTGGGTTTGCTCTGTTCAACCAACAGAAAAGACAGTGGAGGTATTTTGCTCAAATTGCACAAACCACAGTGAGGGGGAAAGCACGTCTGTCCTACAGCCTTATGCTGGAGATCAGATTCTCTCATGGGGGCTTGAACATAGAATGTTGTTTTTTAAAGACAACTCATTGGCCCCAGTGTTACTGTGAGGCAGCCATAGTCTTGTTATCGTTTCAGCTTCTCTGTCTGCAGTAAATTGTTGCTTTGCAAGTTATGTATGGCACACCAAAAGATTACAAAGAAATACCCTCCAGTTCTCTGTAGTAGGTAATTTTGATACTGCACCTTGAAAATACAGATACATGATGAAGCAAGATGTATTTCTCTTACCACTGAGGACTAGTAAGTGAGGACTGGCATAGGAGTTGAAAAAATGTCTGTCAAAATGCCTCTGAAATGCCTTAAAATGATCTGTAAGTTTTGAAAGTTCCTAGAAAACATCACTCATGATGATGAAAAGTAAGATCGTAATCTCTTGATAGATTACTTTTGAAATGTAATTTAGTTAAGCCCTTCTCCCCTGAAAATTAACTAGTTATAGGTAAATACATCACTTGCAAAATGGAAACAGGATAGAACTGAGGGTACCATTTTGTCCACTGTCCAAGTAGCAAATATCCTGAGCCAGTATATTGTGCGTAGAAGACAAATAGGTCTTTCTGGGATTGTATTGATGGAAATCTATTACAATGAAATAGAAATTATCTGAAAATTGTAAAACACAATAACCACATGCCATTAAGTTGATTTTGACTTATGGGGACCTTTTCCAGGGTTTCTAGGTAAAGAACGCACAGAAGTGGTTTACCATTCTCCTCTTCTGGGAGTGCCCTGGGACTGTGCAGCTTGCCCAAGGCCACCCAGGCTGGCTCTTCTCCAGGATGCACAGTGGGGAATCAAGGTCCCAACCTCTGGCTCTGCAGTCAGATAGCTACCTCACTGAGCTATTCACACAATGGGAGAATAGAAATAAAGCTTTCTTCATCAAAAACTCTAATATCATATGTCATGATGTGATATACAGGCTTGCCTTTCCATTAAGGCTAAACTGAGGCAAATTGTACCTCGAGAGACCTTTTCTGGGAGAAGGAACTCTGCCCAAAATCACTACTGTAAGTGGTGAAAAAAAAAGCTTTTTCTACTGAACTACAAGAGCCTTTTTTGGGATGTGAGAAGTTATTGTTATCAAGGAAAAAGGCTGTACACAATCTCTTCCAGTATAACTCAATTCAATAATCTTGTATTCATTCGTTCTTCATTTCTACTCCAATAATTAAATTCATAAGCAAGGGGTGTCTTTTCGATGAAGATTCATGTTTCTTTGCCTTGAGGAAGCTTTGCTTCAACCAGCCGTCCTGCCTCTATTCGCTAAATTAAAGCACAGCTATGTGAAGAAATGCAGGAATTAAAAAATTGATGATACTGCACTACTTTATGTATACAATGCGAAACTGCTCTGCAATTTTTTTTATTTTTTATTTTTTTGCTTTGGTAACCTTTTATCATTTTTTGATCATTTCTAAACATATTTAGAGGGGAGTTTCACATCTAAACAGCTCTGGGCACTTTTTAAAGCATTTAAAATAAATAAATAAATAAATAAATAAATGTTTAAAATTTGTGGAAAGCTGTTCTGATTGTTGTATTGGGTAATCTTTGATTACTTTTCTAATCTCTAATGCTTTTAATGGGTTGTATTTAATTACATCCTTCCAAAAGTGGAGCAGATACTGCTGACAACTTGAATATTCTCTTCCTCCTGTAGCTTCCCTCCATGTTCCCCCTGCCATCTGCTCCCAAAGGTCCTCTTTGGAGCACATTTGTGGGATATGCAGAGGCCTTCAATAGGTAAGTAGAGCTGAGCAACTTCCAACATTTGCATAGTATTAGAAGTAGCTCAATATAGGGTTTCATTTTTGTTTTTTGGTAGTTCTGAGTGGTATTTTACTGCTTTCACTGACAATTCAGCTACCTTGATGGTTTCTTGAAGAAATGTAGGGCAACAAATCTTTTAAATAAATAAATAAACACAGCATGGGAATGGTAGGATAAAGAGCTCATTTTTATCATTGTCTTGATAGAGATTTTAGAGTTTTTTCAGTGCAATTTTTCTCTGTCCGTCAGCCTGGCTTCCTGCTGCAGGCCCCTCCAGTAACTGTAGCTTCATCCACACATTTAAGATGTAAGCTCTTTCTGTAGGACAAATGCCAAACAGTAAGCAAGTAAGCACATACATTGAAGAATGAAGAAATCACCTGCCACTTCTGCTGGAAATAGACTTTTTACTTCACCACATGAAAGACTAGGTTTTCTGGAAAGCTTGAGATACACTGTCAAATATTTATAACGACTTCGTTATATCCTACTTCTTGATTTTGTTGTATAAGACTTTGAGCTACACTTCAAATACATCTTACAGCATCTTTACCAACCACAGAATTTAAAACTGTCTGGCAGGAAAAATCCTCTAAGTATACTTCATAGAAACTGTCTGTATTAAACACATATTAAGATATTCCAGGTAAGCAAATTGACATTATACTTAAAGTTGGGCCCATATGGCCATTAGAGGATTTCTGTGGAGAATATACTGTATGCTCTGTTAATGTCATAAGTAAACAGAGTTTTAATTCTGCTTCATATCAATTTTAAAAAACTAGTCAGAAAGTATGGAAAGAGCTAATATTATGCTTCTTTCATAGATTTCTCAATTCAACTAAACTCTGTCCTGAAGGGAATATCTTAAAACTAACTGGTACATCACTTCATAGACTCTGTTGTTGCTACTCAAAAATTAGAATCACCTAAAATGAAACCCAAGGTAAATTTTGAAGTTATTACTTGAGAAAAATCTTCTAGTTCTTTTGAGAAGAATTAAAATAAATGAATTAAGGCTGAAACATTTTTCAGTGGCACTTTGTGCTTCTCAGATTTGCCACTGTAGTTAGTTATGTAGTCTCAAGTTGGAATCACTTATAGCAACCCTCGTAATAGGACTTTCAAGGTAAGTGGGAAAATTTAAGGAGTGGTTTTACCAGTTGCACCTGTCAGTGAGTTTCCATGGCAGAGCCGGGGGATCAAACCTGGGTCTCCTGAGTCCTAGTCTATCATTCTATCCACTACACTACACTACACTACATTGGGTACCCCAGTGCCATTGTTCTTCTTCAAAAATGAAATTCAAGACAAAATTTGAATTTTGATATTTTTAAAAGATTTTTTTTAAGGTGATAGATTTGTAACAGGAAAACCCAACCAGTGGGAAAAGACAGGATATACCCCTTCCTGTCCATGTGAAAACTGGAAGTAAAACAATTGGATCAATGAGCTCAGAGAAAACTACTGGAGTTTGGGCTTCAATCAATCTGTTTCTTGTCTCTTCATAACTCTCTGCTTTTAATCTTGTTTAGGGATGTGTGACTGTTTCTTTTCGGGTCATTTCTGATAATAAGTTATCAGCATTCACACATTTCTTCATATTCAGGTTGGGAAGATATTTGATTAAAAGAATTTGAATGAGAGAGAAATACAAGCTGACAGATTTGTCAATCCAGGCCCAGGGCTCTGGGTGCTTCCTAGTTTTTTCTTTTTTAAAAAACTCGCTTTGAATCCCAATATCTTCAACCTCTTTAGTATCAAATTAGTGTTTTCTTTTTCATGAGATACTCCTCCTCTTTAACACCTACATGACAGGAAGAACTTGAGGTTCAAAAAAACAGACAGAAGAAATTGAAAAATACAGATTTTGTTTTCTATTCCTACTTTTGTTCCCTTCGTAGTTCTTCTACTGCAGGCTCTCAAATGTACAGGCAAAGGGTGAAGCCATTCAGAAGTGTTAACGTTTTTCCATTTTTCTATAATTAAACTGGATGGCTGAGTTTGAGTCAGTGTTCAGAGGTTTCAGACTCTCTCTGTTTCAAAAGGAAAATACAACTCATGTCTTAACAGGAGGTACAAAAGAAGATGAACGAAAGCAAAAAAATGAGCATTCAACTTACCTGTGTTTCTTCCTTTTAGACTGAATTACTGACACAGACTTTACAGACACAGATTCTGCTTTGGCAGAGTTCACTCTTCTGCTCAATATCTCTTCAAGATGCTTCTGCAGTATCATCACAGGCTTTAGTCAGTACCATTTCACAGGAGAAAAAGGAAAACAGAAGCAAGCATCTTGCATCTTGATCCTACAGCAGGGGTGACAAAGGTTTGGACTTCCAAGTATTTTGGACTCCCAAGAAGCCCCAGGCAGAATGGTAAGGGGCTGTGGAAATCATAGCCTAAATCATCCAGAAGGCCATCAGTTCCCAACCCCTGATCGCTGATTCTGGAATGAAAGAGAATGAAGGTACAATTGTTGTTTAGATTTTAAATTTTAATCAAACTTGTAATGGTTTTTAAATATAACTTTTAGATGAATAGACACTTGCAAAAAAGGTACAGTGTGAACTGTCAGATAGAGAATAAGCCCACATGTCATGACGCAAGCACCAAAATAAAATTGCATTGACCAGGCTCTCTGAAATACTGGCCAAAATCCTGTTGCTTACTGTAAATGGCACTAGAGTAGGCACATCTGAATTAATGGAATTTATGAAGGAATTGACTCACCAATCCCCACTGCGTCAATGGGCCTATTCTAGCAGAATTTACTACACCAAGCAACTGGATTTGGGCCCTTCTCTTGCAGTTTGATTGGGGATATCAGACAGTTAACATTCAATGGCATCCTGCTACTGCAGGATTCAGTATACAGTGTGGTCAAAGGTGCCACCCTGAACTCACTTGGCCTCATTAATCTGCAGTCAGCTGTTCCAGCTTTTTTTTTAAAAAAGCCCACCACTTACACTTCACTTCAGTCACCCTTTTGAGCCAAAGAGATCTTATTTTTTATTAGTTACATATTTGTGGAGAGTTGACAATTAAAAAGCAATGTATGGTTTAAGATGCTGCATCCAGACTCCCAAGGTTCACAAAAGCCCATCCAGAACCTTTTTTTTTTGTTTTATTTTGTTTTCCTTTCAATCCCCATCATCCAAATTAATTCTGTGATCTTCTACATATTTACATTAAAAAAAAAGCCTTATTGAATTAAATGGAATATATCCTCGGGTAAGTGTGTTGCTCTGTAGCCATGTCAGACATATAATAAATGATGAAAATAAATGAGTAAATCATCTCATTTTAGAACTGCAGAGCTGGAAGGGACCCTATGGATCAGCCCTTGTCAAAGAGGCAAAATGGGAGAATCAAAGTCTTAAAAAATCGAGCTATCCAGCAGTGCTAATGATAAAGTCTACTTTATAAAAATGAAGCAGAAATATAAACAATTAGTATATTTTGTTTAAAATTTTGAACTTGCAAAGCAAGCATGAAACTAATCAGTTCCTATTTATGAACAGCTTTCAACACCCAGTTTATTTACAGAAAATTCACTATGAAAATATTTTTCTAGGAATACCAAACTTCTGTATGAATTGGAATGCAAACCAATTTCTCCTCCCCCCCCCCCCCCTCAGCATCTTTGGTCTTCTGGGTGCTTTGTAGCATAAAAAAAGTTATGCCATCTTTGCTCAGAGCAACAAATACACTGTATTAACATGTGTAAATCCCTTTAGATGAAGGAAGTGCTTTCATGTTGTCACATGAACTATCTAGTGCATGTCTAGATTGTGAGTCATCATGACCTTCTCAATCAACTATTTTTTTAAAAAAAAACTTAATTTTTTGGGTTAGGTATGGGAATAGGGGACAGGGGACATGGGATAAATAGGGGTTGTAAATCACCATGAACATTTTACAATACTCATTCTTACCTATTACATTTCAAAGATAGATAAGTTTCCAGTGTAACTTATTTCTAATACATATTCTATTTCTAAATTAATCTTAGGCTTTCAATTATCAGATATTAATTTGCATTCTATTTCTAAGCCAATCATAAAATTTCTGCCAACAATCTTCATGATTCATCTTTCTTGTTGAGTCTAGCCATTCTGATAATTTATCCATTTCCGCAGTATCCAGGATTTTGCTATTAACTCCTATTGTGATGGATTATCCGGGTCTTTCCAATGTTTAGCAAAATGAATTCTTGCAGCTATCAAGATATGGATGGCTAAATATTTTTTCATTGGATCTATTGATTCCAGGATTATATTTAGAAGAAAAAATTCAGGGGTTACAGTTATTAGAATCTCGGGGCTTAGCAAAAGGAGGGGGGAAGCAGGGATCAAAGGGCTGCAGGATCGCTTTGATCGCTGCTTTCCTCGCCACTTCCTAAGCCCCACAGGGCTTAGCAAAATGAAGGGGAAATCAGCGATCAAAGGGCTGCAGGATCACTTTGATCGCTGCTTTCCCGGCCACTTGCTAAGCCCCATAGGGCTTAGCAAAAGGAGGGGGAAAGCAGGGATCAAAGGGCTGGAGGATCACTTTGATCGCTGCTTTAGTTGATTCTTGTGGATCTTCCACCACTACGAGTAAATCATCTGAGAAGACCTGTACTTCAAATGACTCACCTCTAATTTTGAGCCCTTTAATTCTATCAGAAATTCTTATCTGATGCATTAGAATTTCAATTACTATCAAAAAGAGCAGTGGTGATAATGGGCAGCCTTGACTCATACCTTTTTATATTTCAATTTCTTCTGATAATTCTCCATTAATTCTTATTTTTGCTTTTTGATGGGAATAGATCGCTTTTATATTGTTAATAAAGGATTGGCCCACCTCCATTTCTTTTAGTTGGAGTATCATAAAGTTCCAATTTATGTTATCAAAAGCTTTCTCTGCATCGATAAAAAAATAGTGCTGTTGATTTTTCCGGATGTGCCTCATAATATTCCAGAAAGTTTATAAGGTTCCTTACATTTTGTCTTAAATATCTTTTTGGTAAAAATCCTGCTTGATCTTCATGAATTACATTAATCAATACCTTCTTCAATCGTGTAGCCAGAATAGTTGTATATATTTTATAGTCCACATTAAGAAGAGATATTGGTCTGTAGTTTTGAATCTCTTCAGGATCAGTGTCTTCTTTATGAATTATTGTGATTATAGCTTTTTTCCATGTATTCGGTATCCTTTTCTGTTGAATTTAATCAAGTAATTTCTTAAAGGGTAAAATCAATATTTCCTTGAACTTTCTATAATACTCTGAACTAATCCCATCACTTCCTGGAGATTTCAGTTTTTGTTTAGAGAAAGCAGTTGAAATTTCATTCATGGAGTATGGTTGATTTAAAATTTCCTGTCGTTGTTTGGATAATTTCAAGTGGTTTTTCCTGTAAATATCTTTTTTGATCTTTTGATGGCAATCCTTTCTCCGTGTAGTGTTGTATAGAATTTTTCCACTTTTTTAAAAAAGATCTTTTAAATTTGTAAAATTCTCCCCCGTTTTATTCTTAAGACTTTGAATGTAATTTTTGGATCTTTCTCTCTTCAGTTTATATGCAAGCCATCTTCCTGTTTTATTGGCATTCTCAAAGTAGTTTTGTTTAGCAAATTTCAGTTTGGTTGCAATATCTTCTGTCAAAATAGTATTTAATTCATGTTGTGTTATTTGAATTTTCTGTTTTATTTGCGCTACTGATGATTTTTTTCATTTGTTTTTCCAAATTTGCCAATTCTTTCTCCAGATTCTTATATCTGACCTCTTTTGACTTACTTCTTTTTGCTCCAAGTCTTATCAAAATGCCTCTAAGGAACACCTTACCGGCATCCCATACCGTCCACATGGGCATTCCTTCGGTAGAATTCCTCTGAAAGTAGTCCTTCATTTCTTCCTTTACTAGCTTAATGATTTCTTCATCTGTAAATAAATTTGTATTCAATCACCACAGGGTTGGTCGTTCAGATATCTCCAACTCTAATGTTATTATACAATGGTCTGATATTGTTCTAGGAATTATTTCTGTCTCCACTAGATTCATTATCCATGTTTTCGGAATCCAAAAAGCATCAATTCTGGACCAGGATTGATGTCTATTTGAGAAGAAAGTATAGACAAAAATATCTAGGGGTTCCTTTTTATGTATTAATCCTTAAAGTTCAAAGTTGGGTAAATCCACCATTCAATCTCTGTTACAAAGAGTCTGCTCCAGCATAATCCACAAGTATTGAGAGAAGCACAATGACTGTGTCTCAACATTTCTTTATCACCTTCTCTCAGAACAATCCATAGTCGCATAAATGCTGCTAGGCAAGGCTTCAGCAGTCGGGGGGGGGGAATCTTGGGAGAAGTTCTTGTTTAGCAGCAAGAGTAAAGCAGCCTCCTCCAAAGTAAACTTAGTCTGTTGCTTTTAATGTCTCGCTTCCGCTTCAGCTTCCCCCTCACCTCTCTCTCCTGAGTAGATTTTTATCAAATAGTTCCAGTAAATTAAAAATGCCCTTAATTGAGTAGACCTTTGGTCTAGATGGGCAGGGTATAAATCTAATAAAATAAATAAATAAAATAAATATTGGTATACGAGTTCTCGTATAAAGTTCAGTTATCTCTATTGTCCACTGGTATATCTTATTTCAAATAAGCTCATGATCTGTTGTTTACGTGGAGCAATCATGACTCAACGCCATTTTTCCGCCCCCTTCCAACGGTTCTGCCACAAAGAGAGTTTTCCTCCTGAGCTTTGAAGGTCGCCTTCAGGCACCCTCTTTGTCGGCTCAGGATCTCCCTCTGTTTAGGATCACCAATCTCTCCTGATTGGTGATAAATCCCTTTCAGAATCACAAAAACCACAGAGGGAACGGGAGCCCTTTCCAGAGCTGACCGGTCGCTGTTGCTGGCTCCTCCCCTCTACCTTTCTCAAACAACTATTAAAGCTATTTGTAGGAAAGGATTCTGCAGGGTCAGCCACAATTAATAGGCACCAGCATGTTCAGATGGATGTCCCAAACCCGAAACAGGAATGTTTCATTAAAATGCAAAGAAATACCTATCTGTGAATAAGGTTAGTTTTTTTTAATTTCTTGGTCTACAGATCCCATAATTCTCCACTCTGAGAGTTCTGCATACCAAACAGATACCTAATTGTGGCTCACCTGGGGAAAAGGCCTCAACTGGAAGCCATAACAGCTGAGCTAGGCCTAGCTCCACCTAGCTTCTTGTTCAGAAAGAATTCTCCTTGCTAGCACTGGAGCAGGAATAGGCAGCTTGGGTAGAGCTAGAATTATGTGGTTTGTAGTCCAAGAAATCTCAAAATCCCATCCCTAATTGACATCACCAGGCATTTGTCATGTTCCACACAACAACAAAGAGCATGCGGTCAGCCCTTTGAGCTTAGGGTTTTGGTATTCATCCTGGCAGACTACATTATCCTATGCTGAGTTTATAACTATTGAATAGAAATAGTCACTCTGGAGACTGTAAAGCAAGAAGTGGGGTGGGCGGAACCATTACTATTAATTGTTTCACAAAATTCATTTTTGGATAGTGCAGGAAAAATAAAAACCCTCAGAGCTGGCTTTCATGTGTGTAAGTCAGATGACAATCATCAAGGAGACCAGCATGTGAGTTTGCCTCTAATTAGTCAGGGGAGCAATGAATAGAAAGTGTATTCAGAGGAGGAAGAAGGGAAAAAAATAAGCGTAAGAGTAGCAAGCTATCCATAGGTTTCTTAGATAAGAGGGGGAGCCCCCCTTCCCACTACTTAGGTGCTTATTCCACCTTTTCCAAGTTTAAGTTACTTGCCACAGGCTCAGTTCCTAACATTTAAAATATCTCTGGCTATGTTTGTCTTCCATCTTCTTGTTGCTGCTCCCCCACCAGTCAGTTAAAGTGCAACTAACCTGGTACGACTAACCTGGTCGTATAATTAGGTAATGTAGACACTCCCATACTAGCTGACTGAGGTGGGAAACATTTTGGGATTTGGTTTGGTTTGATTTTTGAACAATAGCTCCCAGAGTCTTAACATCAGCATAACCAGAAGTATTGAGTGCATTAAGGGATATATACGTATATATAAACAGTTGGGAAAAGATGGATTTATTAAAACATTTGCACCCTTGAAGCAGAACGAACAGGGAGCTGCAAGGAGCTCCATCATTGGTTACAGAACAAAGTAACTGAAGATATTGGTTACAGAACAAAGTAACTGAAGATATCCGCACTTCCTCATAAGCAATAGTCTGGGATTTAGTCAGAGAGCAGCATTGCAGAAACTGTGGACTGGAAGCATATGATGAAGTACATGAAGGACAGAAAAACGCAGGGGTCATTTGTATACAAAAGCTATTTCTGGGACAGTGTGCCATACCTTCAGCTGTAGCCATTCAAGTCATGTAGCTCTGCTGTAGCCATTTAGGTTTCATAGCTGTAGCTGATATGAAAGAGGACTCACAGTCCTGATGGATATAAGTGCCAAGGTACCATAGAGATATTTCTTTATACTGATCTCCCTAGGTCTGAAATCAACTCTTCTTTTCCTTTGGCTGGAAACTTAATGTATTTAAAAAAAAACCTTTTAACAACTGAATGTCATGTGCTGAAACTTGTAAGGAGAAATAGCAGAGAGAGTATAAATGATTTTTTTTATCCTCTAAATAGCTTTCTAACCACCGCCATCACCACCCCGCAAAACACTTCAACAATATGATATTCACACTTCTATTATAGCCCAAGAGGTCAGAGCCAAAATCATTATGTGTTTCTCGTAAGTCCAAAGCCAACATTAGCTTTCCATTTACCACTTACTCCAGGGCACTCCCAATTATTAAAAGGTCACTTATTTTTATTTCATTATAATAGCACATTGAACAAAAGTGGAAACAGACATATTGGGATACAAATGGAAATGTGAATAATGAAACAGAACAAGCTTCAGGCGAGTATTCCTAGAGAATGTCACAACCCTTGCCATGAGTAGGGAGTGAGGAGATTCTAGTGATGTGCACTCTGTTGAGGCTATCCCTGGAAACCACAGGGATTTCAGTTTGGTGCATAATGCATAGTTGGACCTTGTGATCCTTGTTGTATCAGCTGCATTGGCTGCCAGTTCCTTGCTGGGTGAAAATTCAAGACTCTGGTTTTTATTACCAAGGCTGGGCTGAGAAAATTGGCAGCTGGAGGCGCAGGAGCAAATTGCCCCCTCAACTTCACCTAAGCAACGCCCAAAGGCAGCCATGTTAGTTTCGTGCATGAGGCAGAAAATCCAACAAGAAGCCATCTCTGTTATTGGAGGTAAAATAACAAATCAAATTAGGGATACGGATCTTGCTATTCTCAGAAAGAAATGGAGGTGTAAAGGGGACTCTTTTGTCCTCACAGCAAGATTTCTCTATGTGAATCCTCCCTCCCCCACCGCAAGAATGTTTGTGGGAAAATTCATGGGATTTCTTAGAGATTTGTGGTCTTTTTTTTTCTTTTTTTTTTTTAGGGAAATACCAAGCTGTGTTTGGATGATTACACTTTCTGCCCAGAAAGGCACCTTTTATGTGCAGAATTTACCGGGGAAGGACAGAAGAAATGACCAGCTGTGCAGGATTGTTACAATTTCTGCACAGAATGTCTACTCTCTTGCAATGGATTTGCGGGGTACAAATTCAATAATAAATAAATAAATAAATAAAAACTGAAAAAATAAAGAGGCAAAATGATCCTAGGGTCTCATATTTGTGAGAAGCCAAAAAATCTTGCTGCTGTGTGGGAAATCTCAACAAGGAGTTTCAACATGGACAGACTGGAACAATAATCAAAACAGAGCAACCTTTTTTGTACTTATCATGCCTCTAAATTAAATATGTCATTAGAAGCAGGGCTTCTTTAAGTTGTAAAAGATAGAGGGGTTGGTCATAGCATGTGTTTTCACTCAGTTTCCAGTGACCTGACTATTCCCTGTAAAGCCCTAAATGGCTCCCATCAAAGCTACCTGAGGAACCATCCTTTTTATGTGAATCTGCCCATCTCTTAAGACCAGCCTACAAAGCCATCTGCCTAATCAGTTAGCAGTGAGGCAGTTTTCTTTCTAAACAGGATACTAGGGCACAGTTAAGCCTATGCCAGGCCACAAAGCCTTCCCAGCCAGGCCTTTTCTCCAGGTGAGCTACATTTAGGTGTCTGTAGGTGTAGCCTGCCAGGTGGAACTCCCAGAATGGAGAATTATGGGATTTATACTCTAAAAATCTCTTGCCTAATCTTCACCCTATGCATGTTAGCTCTACCAATCGAGAAATCACCATGGGTTTCTCAACCAGCCCTTTAAGATAAGGGAAAGAAAATAATATATATGTTTTTATAAGTGATGCAGTGCATTTTCACTGCCCTAATGGAAGCTGAAAAAAATTCACTTCCTCTGCCCCTCCACCAAGGAGCAGAGGAAGTATTTAATTACCCAATATGCTGAAGTGGCTCCATTAAGCCACTTCACAATATTGGCAAATCAAAAAAAGGTAATCACACATGCTGGAAAGGGACCAAAAGAGAGTGATCCTACCCACACCAAAAAAGTAGAAGTCCCCAATAGGGGCCACAAAAGTGTGGGTAGGACCACTCTGGGGGGCGGCTAGTTCGTTCCAGAAAAGACATAATCAGATTACCATCTTTAGGAGGGAACCAGCCAGTCCCTGCAATGGACCAAACATCAGGCTAAATGTCTGTGTAGTCAGTCTCTGAGAAACTGGGGAATATGGGAGATGTGAGTGAGGATGTGAAAATGGTTTCCAGCATGAGAACAACTGTCCCTCATCTTGTGAGAAGAAGCTTCCAACTCCAGCTTGTCCAAACTAACCTGGTACCACTCTCATTAGAAGCAGTGATCAAAGCTGTGGAAGGGGGAAGCTAGATGTTGCTCCTGTCCTCTTGAAGTTTCTGGGGAGAATGAAGCCTGTTGATGTTGGAATGGAATCATCTGGAACAAGGACTTATATAAAGGGATTCATGAAATGACATACATTGGCTTCGCTTACTCTCAGGAGATGCCGGGCTTAGTTGCTGTTTTGTTAGATTATTACAATAGAGTTGTACTCTGTGTATTGTCTGAGACTATGGTGATAGTGAGTATTAGATAGTTTGGCTCAGTTATTTTTATGTATAACCTCCTGCTTTTCCTCAAATTTTGTTAACCTGGATTTTGCCTTTTTGCCTTTCCTGAATAAAAGTACTTTTTTTCCCTTCACATAAAGACTGGTTTAATTTGCTGGGGATTTGTGGAACTAAATTCCAAACTTCCCCCTTGACAGAAAACCTAGGTGGGCAAATGGGGAGAGATTTCACTGCCCTCCACTTCATCCACTCTATAATATATCATTCTCAGTCCTAAGTGAGTTTCTCTTCACAAACCTACCCACTGTGAGCAGAGCACTGATTAGAAGTGCCACTTCCACCCTATTTACATTGCTAGTACTGATGTAGCAATAAATTTTGAAGGGCAGGCAACATGCTGTATTGATTCATATCAACAAAGCAGTTTTCATTTTTTCCAGGAACAGGTCTTTTGTAAAACAAATGAATCTTGATTGTCCATTCAAGACCAAGCCACAGCAGGCACTGCTTAGAGGCTCATATTGCTACAATTCATCCTGTCCTTCTCACAGCTACTGTGAGGACTACTGCTAAACTGAGAGGAAACTGGGAAGTCTGCATTAGGGTGAGGCAGAGGAAATAATCAAATTTGTCAATCAGAATGTCAATCGGAATGTCTCAGTGCTTTTACCTTGGGAGTCCTGACTCCACCATAGCATTGATCACCAAAGCAAGAAGTCGACTTTTTGACCTTTATCATTATTTTACACTCACAAAACCTTTTTCACTGGCATGAAAAAACAGTGACCTGGAGTAATGCTTTTCTTAGTGTTGCGTACTGTTTATTATTGAAAGAGAGAGGGAGGGTTAGCCATTTATGCTGTATTTTCACTGTAAGCTGATTTGATTTTATACTACCAAAGGCAACAGAAATAAAAACAATTGAATATATAAGCAGACTGTTCTTAATTTTTTTTTAAAATGCATGAATAAAGATAATTCATCCTAAATTGCTGACAATATAAGCACTAAGACAGAAAACAATTTTTACTTTTGTAAATGCAATGCAGATGGTTACTAGCAGGCATGCATAATCTTTCATAGATAATAGAATTGCCACTAGCCAGTTAATGTTCAGAACATGCTGTTCCCTTTGTCAACATTTCGTGTTCCCTAGAGAGAACAAAATGAGATCTATCTCATGGTTTGCCATGATGGATGTAGGGCTGAGTTGGTGCTTGGAAAATGCACGTACATGCCTCTTATGGGCAGGAAAAAAGTGCTTTGGCCTGTTTGATGCTTCGCTTACAGAAGCATTGATACAATCATGCCAAACCCTGTGTGCCATTCTGTCCAGAGGGATCATGATTGAATCTAACCATGAAACCTAACATTTCAGTTGAAATAACTGTTGTAAAAGATCTCATGCAGCTACCAGTGCTGTGTTTGTTGTTCTACAGCTCTACAGCTTGCTCAAGGTATATGTCTTCACATTATAGAAACCAAGCAGAAAAGGAATACATGAAAATTCTAGAGGTGGTCAATGGGTGTGGGTGTGCCTTCTGCCCTGCCCATGCTTCCCTGCACTAATCAACTGTTTTACGTGATGCCTCTGTGCATATAAATTGTACACATAGAAACATTTGTATGCACCAAAGACACCTTGGTGCATATAACAAGGGCCTTATTGGTAGCTGCTCCAAGGCTGCACAACTTTTTTTTCCCAAGAGAGGCTAGGTTGCCCACCCACCCACCCCCCACTGTCCTTCCACAGGCAAGCAAAAATATTTTTATTTAAATAGACTTTGGGGCATAGATTAAGACCTGATAATGAATGGTGTTGCTTTGTTGTTGCCACTACTGTTTTTAAATTACATAAGCCGTTTTTAAGTGGTTCTAAACAAATTATGTATTTGTTTTAATTCAATATTTGATCATTTTTTTCAGTACTGCAACTCATTGTGCTTTTTATTCACACCTGTTTCTAAACAAATTCCTAAACTGCCATGGATTCCTGCCTTGTGTCCCCTAGGAGAAAGGTACAGTATAAATGAAATAAATAAACAAATAAACCTTGTAGGGGAAAGATTCAAAGATATGGGAGGAACAGGCAAATCACATTTCACCTACCTTTTCACTGCTTTCTACACTGTGTAAAGAACAGTGGTGGGAAAATCTGTCTATCTTAAAGTAAGTCATAGACTAGGACCATTTGAATAAATGGAACTTATGGAGAAGTTGACTTACCAAATCTGTATTGATTCAATGGGCTCACTCTAGCATGATTTTCCAAGCTAAGCAACAGGGGTTTGAATATTGTATTAGTAATTTGGAATAATTACGGGGGACGTGGTGGCGCTGCGGGTTAAACCGCAGAAGCCTCTGTGCTGCAAGGTCAGAAGACCAGCAGTCATAAGATCGAATCCACGCGACGGAGTGAGCTCCCGTCGCTTGTCCCAGCTCCTGCCAACCTAGCAGTTCGAAAGCATGTAAATGCGAGTAGATAAATAGGTACCACCACGGTGGGAAGGTAATGGCGTTCCGTGTCTAGTCGCGCTGGCCACGTGACCATGGAAACTGTCTACAGACAAATGCTGGCTCTACAGCTTGGAGATGGGGATGAGCACCGCGCCCTAGAGTCGGACACGACTGGACTAAATGTCAAGGGGAACCTTTACCTTTACCTTATGCCGTTAACAAATCCCATTCATAAAACAGAATTACCCTAGTTTAGACCTAACAATTTGATTTGGCCCATTGGTAAATTCTTTCAAAATGAGGTGAAACAAAATTCTTACTCAGCTATATCAGCCTAATGTAGTAGATACAGCTATTCTCAGCCTGAACTATGTTATAGTCTGTCGTTATGGTGTTAAAATTAAGGACCTTTTAAAATAAAGAGGTGGCAGCCCTGAGTCACCAGTAGCATGGTTGAATGCATACAGATTCAAACCACGCTTTCCATGAATTAAGCACCCAAAGCCTGGATGGATGAATCTATAAATTTTTGAGCCAGGCCTTTCAAACTAAGACATATTTTATGACATTTTTAGACAACAAGGGAAACACTCAAAAGCAAAAGAATGAGCAGTTTACAGTCCACACGTGCTTCTGAAGTAACCTGAAGGACAGTACAGCTCACACATGTCTGCTGTCATAAGAAAAGAAAGATTCTTCTGTAATCTCTTTCCTATGTTATGCATGCTGTGGGTTTTCAAAAGTGAGGGAAAGAAGTCTCTTTTCACTCCCTTTCATTGGCAGCTATGAGTAAAGCCATTGTCTAAGAATCATTAAAGACCCCTCCTGGGGGAATGGAATGAAATGTTCTTCAGATTTGAGTATTTTCTTCTTTTTCCCTTCCCTTTGGAGAACCTCCTCCATCCATAAGCTAAGTCCCTATTGATCAGCACATCATTAGTCATCGGAACATGTTCACAGCAATTCATAAATCCACCATTGCAGATTATGGTTCCTGTTTAGTCACTTAGACTAAAGCCTCCCACAGCCTGAGTTGTTGTAACAGTGCATGGCCACTTACATAAATGACTTTGTTTTCATTACTGGGGCTGTTGTGATACAAGGACAGACCTTGTTATGGAACATGCTGTGTGTGTTTCTCCTGTAAATTGAAAACTATGATTCTACTTTCCACTAACTATGTTTTTTAACTCTAAGTCAGAAAGGTGAATAACAACGCAAGGTGCTAGTCCCCCTCTATTCAGCACTGGTTAGGCCTCACCTTGAGTATTGTGTCCAGTTCTGGACCCCACACTTCAAGAAGGATGCTAACAAATTGGAACAAGTTCAGAGGAGGACAACAAGGATGATCAGGGGGCTGGAAACCAAGCCTTATGAGGAAAGGCTGAAAGAATTGGGCATGTTTAGCTTTGAGAAAAGAAGGCTGAGGGGTGATATGATAGCACTTTTCAAATACTTGAAAGGTGGTCATACAGAGAGGCAGGATCTGTTCTCAATCATCCCAGAGTACAGGACACGCAACAATTGGCTCAAGTTAAAGGAAGCCAGATTTCGGTTGAATATCAGGAAAAACTTCCGAACTGTTAGAGCAGTACGACAGTGGAACCAGTTACCTCGGGAGTTGGTGAGTGCTCCAACGCTGGAGGCATTCAAGAAAAATGTAGATAATCACCTGGCAGATATGCTTTGATTGTATTCCTGCATTGAGCAGGGGGTTGGACTTGATGGCCTTGTAGGCCCCTTCCAACTTCACTTTTCTATGATACTATGAACTCATTTAATACAATGGAAAGTTATGAAAGCTAACATTCCAGGATGATTAAGAGATCAGTCCAAAATGGACAAATCATGTATCATCAAAATCAAATCTGATCAATGTATTTATGGACAGAGGCTGTCATAGAACAATTTCACAGAGCATGAAGAATGGATCATGTTTTTCCTCATGGCCAGCCCTACCATAAGCAGAATAAGGCAGTTGCCTCAGCAAATGGGAGGGGGGGCAGCAGTGGCAGCCCCCATTCGGCTTCTTCTGAGCTCTTGGTCTGAGAGATCGAGAGAGTGAGAACTACCAGCTCCCAAGTGGCATCTGGCTAATGGCAACCCTAAAGTGGTATGGGCCTGTTCTCACTGCTGGAATAAACTGGCAGAGTGATTGTTTAAAAAAAAAAATTCAGACTGACATTAAATGGACTTTAGCCTGAATCCCCAACTTTTGTGCCAGTGAGTGCATCCTCATCGCCACCACTGCCTCGGGCTCCCCACTGCTACCACTGTCATAGTCTTCATCTATGCCATCTCTGATCAGGTGGGTCTCCATGGCAGAACAGGGGTTGGCAGGGAGAATGGAAAGGGAGGGGGAGGAAGATGAGAGGGGAAGGAGTGGAAAGGGAAATAAGAAGCAAGGGGTGAGGGTGGGTAGGCATGGGCACAGGTGACTGAGAGGCGATTGGGTGGGTGGGGTGCACGAGAACCCTGCCCATTGCAAGGGATTCTGGGACACTTCTAAGGCTAGACTCATGGGCCTCAGCACGGTTTCATATGAACTGAAAAACAATAGGGCCAGTCCTACCATTGACCAGAGTGGAATCGTCTCAGTGGGCAGCTGATTTTGATTGTTATGAAATAACAGCAAATTATTACTTTAATTCACTAATATGTTCACTGCTAGGGAGGGGGAGGAGAGGTGCTTGTGGTATTTTTCTTCTTCCCAGCAGGCTCCCTTCGGGCAGGGGACAAGGTGGCAGCGTGAGCTTGAGGTGAGCCCTGGCAGTGGCACTGGAGGAGGCGATCGGGCGGCCGCAGCCGCAGTCAATGAGCAGCCACAAGGGGTAGCCAAGAGCGGCTGCTAATTCACCTCCGCCTCCAGCTGCTGCAAGGGTCAAAACTGGGGGGCGTCTTATACATTGGGGGTCTTATATATGGAAAAATACGGTAAATAGCAGTTCCCACTCCTTTTGCTGCAGTCATAGACACAAAATTTTGTTGACACAGAACAAATTTGATAGGTGAGGCAAGGAGAAATAAGGACCATAGAAACAGGTGACAGGGCCACATAGGCCAATGGACTACATGTTTCCCACATTTGAATTGTAGGGAGGAAGAAGAATTATTACCCATTTTAAAGCATGTTGACATGCAAAACAGCAGAGTCTAGCCTGTATTAATGGGTGGAATACAGAGCTTCTGGCCATAATTAATTTTCTGTCATGCACTAGTCAACGTATTTTTACTTGAAAGGGATTCTGTTGAGGTCCTGCAAGTAGATTCTCACATAATAACCACAGATGAACATCTCTCTCCACTTCCATTCAGCTATTCTATAACAAACTAGAAGTGACTACCACAAGGCGTTCGTCTTTGTGCAGTAAAACAGTAAAACTCCATGTCTCACCTAGCAGGGTAGGAAGTTTGGTTTGGTTTTTATGCAGTTCAACAAACCCTGACCCTCAGCAGTATAAAGACATTAACACATGCTAGATCTGGCCAATACAATACATGATCCACCAAGATGAATGCAGTTCTCAAAAGCCATATGTTGCAGTTTTCTGGATGCTCATTAGCAGTGTCCTTTGCTTTTTTAGACCTACAGTGAGAAAAAGAAAAGGCCCTTGCTTGACCAGTATATATCACTGTTTCATATAGACATGCTAGAATTTTTATAGACCAATCAATTAGGAAATATTCAAGCTTTTGAAACATGGTTGAATCCAATGATTTTGCTGTACTATTGCGCTGTAATTTTTGAAGACTGAAAATTCCCCTTCCCTCGACTATCACAGTCTTATTTGATCTCTGTAAAGTCAGCCACGATAACAGATCTTCTAGCAGGCTTTCCTGGCCATTTTGTAATTTCAGTGAGAAGATGTCATTCTATTCAAAAACAGTTGATTTGTTCAGGGAGCTGTTGTCATAAGGCAAGCACCACAGTCTTGTTCAAACTCTATTTATTCTCAAGGTTGTTGATGCTAAAAGAACACTCTAATCGTATAGCTAATTATAGTATCTGTCAAATTGCAGAGGCTGCCTCAAACAGAATTTTTATAAAGCAAGACCAAGGGATCGTTGAAAAAGACAAACACGGAATGCTGCCTATTCTGTTTCCTTCCCATCGAAAAAAATATATTTGGCATTGCCATTTGCCAGAGCCTTGAAAATATAAAGTCATCATGCGTGTGTGTGTGTGTGTGTGTGTGTGTGTGTGTGTGTGTGTGTGTGTGAGTGTGTGTGTGTGTGTGTGTGAGAGAGAGAGAGAGAGAGAGAGAGAGAGAGAGAATGTGGAATTTGTGCATGACTCCTAAGCAAGTGTTATGTGCACAACATACAAAGAAATCATACTACGGCTGGTTGAAAGGCTGGAGGAGGAGAGAGGCACCCAGTTTTAAAGCCATCAAACGCAATGAAACAAATTTTCTTCTTCTCCTGCATCAAGCACCCTGAGATGTGTCTCCTCTGTTGGAGAGTGCCAACTGAACCTTACTTCAACATTAGTGATGGAGTCACTTCCTTCACAGTACCTAAAGGCAAGAGGCTATTTTAAGAGATCAGGATAGGTTCATGGCTAACTCCATTCTTCAGCAGCCAGGAACACGAGACGCTCAGCAGGAGTAGTTAGGGGTTAACCATTGCCAACTGCCAATATTTGTCAACTGGAATTATTTGTCCCACTGGTTTATTGCAAATTGTCCAGGAGTGGATCAATAGACATCATATATCCTCATATCTGGGAAAGTCTCTTTTGTATGAAGCAACCAGCCATCATGGTTCAAACAGTAGGGATAACGCTCACAACAATAAACTGCATCATATCATCTCCGCCAAATGCAGTAAATGCCATACATAAGTGGCTTATGAGAACATCCAAGAACTTCATCAGAAGGTCAAAAGAATGGATTCTTAGCTATGAATAGATTGGCTAGTGGGTGCAGAAAATACTGGCTTCATCCTTCTTTGGTAATGGGCAAGCCATAGTTACATTTCTTCTTGTTAATCTGTTGAACATAATGAGAGTCATTGGTTTAGAGGCTAATCAAAGCCTCTCAGAGATCCACAAGATTTACTGAATAGGTGACTGGTGCAAGAAGAAACTACAAGGAAACATTCCTCTGTAGGCAGAGCTTGGAAAAGTTACATTTTTTTACTACTTCTTTTCAGAATTCCCTAACCAGCAAGACCACTGACTTTCTAAACTTTGACTATAGAATGAATTGGGCCTGGCCTGCTACATATTGTCTTCTACTTGTTTATCACATTTAAGTCCATCTTTCTTCAGAAATAAAATTTAAAGAAATTGTGTATCATCTTCTAACCTAGTATGAGCAAGACTCAGTCCTGCTTAATTTAAGTAAGATTCTTGTGCTCCTGGTCCTCCCATTATGCAGAATCAAATGGTGGAAGGGTAAGAGTTGGAGAATTGAATTCTCTCCCATGGCAGGAATAGTCCCTATTGCTACTCCAGAGAAGCTCATTTCCTTCTCTTTGGCTTCATTTAATACTGCAGCGGAGTTATGTCAGGTACATACCTCTTCAGACTAGCTGGATCCCAAGCACTTCGCTCTGAGGCATTTTCTGAAGAGAGTACTCCTGGGTAGGGTACTTTCAGGGACCAAGAGAGAACAGCCCTCACCTCTAGCCATTTCTAGCCAATTCTCATCTCTAGTAAGACAAAGAGCAAGTGACAGAGATGGTGGGGTGGTGATGTGAGGGCGTGGTGTTTCTCCTCCAGCCTCAGGCAGCAGGAGACCTTGGGTCAGTTATAGTAGGTTGGTATATCATGTGGTTTGGGACTATAGGATGATCATCTATGTTTTGGGACTAGTGGCTCTTCCTGATGTTTCTTATCTTTTCCACCTCTAACGTAAATGCGTAAAGCAAATTATCTCACAAAGTGACAAGGATCCTTCAATGTTGCTTCATCTGAAAGAAGCCAGCCTTGGAAAAACCACTGTGAACTCAGGAACAAAGCAACTCTCTTTCTGCAAGATTGACATGCCATATAATCTGTGCATGTAGCAATATGAAAGTATGTGTCTGATTATCTAGATGAAAAAATGTGTGTGCGCGCACGTGTGAACATGAATGTACATAATCTCTGGATTTTGCATTGCAAGGAAGGCAAAACTACAGGATGCCAGCTTTCTACTTTGAAAGCCTGGGCAGACAAAGTATCCCTACTCTCCCACCCTCCTAGTTTTAGCCAAGTGCCAGGAATCATAAATACAGCTTAGGAGGCAACAATGATTTCATATACTGTGGCAGATTTTGCTCACTTAGTACCACTGAACCACCAGTCAGACAGACAGTAATCTCAGAGCCTCAGAAGCAATCACCTCATTATTTAAAACCTCAAAAAAATTATAGTTACTGTGGTTGCAGCTCTTTCTTATCTTAATGCCAGATGTGACCTACAAACACAAACTGGTCATAAAGAGGCTTGGTTCTCAAGAAATCCTGAGAAGTACATATTTGTGAGGGTGCTGGGAATTCTGTTTTCAAGAATGTGACTAATATCAACCACAACCCAAATGGCTATTTCCACGGACTCTTGGTGGGTGGAAGAATTATGAGGGAATTATTTATTTCATTTGTGAAAATTTTGCCGGAAACATAATTGCTGTTTTTGAGAGGCAGGAAAAAGTCTTGGCCATGCGAGATGAAACTCTGATTCAGAAAAGGTCTCATGGGGCATACACAGCTTTTAGGACTACTGTGCCTTGCTTTTGTGTCCACTGTGCCAGCCAGGACTGGTGCTGTAAACGGATACCTTTAAGTCTCCAAGCACAGCAGCAAGAGAGTGGAGGGAGAAGGGAGCAGAAAGGAGGCAGCAAAGGTTGGAAGGGAGTAGCCAGCCAGCAAGCTAGTGACAGGAGGTGGGATGGAGAAGGCAGCAAAGATTGGAGGGGAATGGCCAGCAAGCAAGCTATGGAGACGAGACTGGGTGAGGAAGAGAGAAGACAACAGAGGATGTATTGAAGAGGCCATCAAGCAAGCTAGAGAGAGGAAGTGTGTGCAAGAATTGAGGTATGAAAACCAACCCCATGTTTTAATATTGAGCCTAACAGGAAAATATTATTACAATGGCTTGTTTTATAAGCACCATCAGGAAGACAATTAGGTTGCAAGTACAGACTCCACTATACTTCAGAAGTGGAGGGAGCTAAGGGAAAGGCAGGGCCTGATTTTATTCTTACCAGTTTTCCTCCCACAAACCTACATAGGACAGCTTCCTACTATGCTTGTCTGCTCATGAATGAGCCCCAGTTTGACAGGTTTCCAGACCACAAAACAGAATTCAGTTCCATGCAATGGCTTCCCAAGGTGCAAAGCACAGCTCATTTCTATATTAGTGCTTCCAGGACTTTAAATAGCCTATTATCTCTTATTACCAATCACTGATCAGAGATAACAGTAGAAATTACTTTGGGTTGCAGGCAGTTTTCAGACCACAGGCTGTGGGTTCCTCATCTGTGCTCCAGAAAATGTATCACTAGCACAGCTGTCATATTCTGACAACTCCCCATAATTTGAAGTAGCTGGTTAAATAGGATTGTCTTTTTGGCCAGCTCTCCTACAAAAGAGTTGGGAATGTAAGATGGCTCTGTGTGCAGATGGGATGGGAAGAGCTTGCATTTCTTACTCAGCTTACAAAAGCCCACCCAGTCTATTGGGGAAGGTGGCAGTTGGGAGCTTGGGACAGATTTCAATCTGATTGAAATTGGTGGGCTGTCATTATGATTTGTTATTTAAAGCCAAGAGGTAAACTATAGAAAGGTTTCACAACTGGGTGTGAGCTGTTGTAGACCTCGAGCTGTGCAAACCTGTTTTCATGTCCGCTGTTTGTAAAATACGGGAGGCAAAATCTTATTGCTATTTTATGCGGACGTGACACAACTGGCATAAATGTTGGTTGTGAATTACAGCAAGTTAACTTCAGTATCTTCACTTATCTTGAGCTCATGGGATCAGGTCAGAGAGAGAGAGAACATGTATCCTATGGCAGTTGTGCCTCAGAATCATTGTGAGCTGTGCTGAGTGCATTTATCCCAGTGCATATGTGTGCATAACAGCACACTTCTCCTGCCAAGAAAAGTGCTGGTCATCATTCCCACCCATGACAGCTCATGGGTCCTTGCTACCAAGAAACGGTTCTCATTCCTTTGAACTGCTTGGCTGTATATCAAGGATGTGATAGAAATAGGGCCTTGACTTCAACATGTTTGGTTTGGATCTGTGAACTGAGCACTTGCTGAGCTCTGGAATACTAATGATCAACCTTTCTGTTTCAGCACTTCCCTGCCGCTGGTGTGCCATCTTCTCTCCCTTGCCTCCTGCTAATGCAGTCATATGTATGCAGTGTGCACGGCCATTTTACGAGACTGCCACTTGACAAAATGTGCCAGCTCATCATCGTCTCCAGACGAGACAGATTTATTATAATTCAATATGTTCCTGTTGAGCACTATTTTCTGTCTTGTGTTACAGTCTGGCCATAGCACTCTGTGAAACAGCAACACTGCAGCAAAGAATTCCTGCAAGTCAGAGGGGGGGGGGGAAGGGGTTGGAGAAAGAGGGAGGGAGGGAGGGGGGAGAGAGAGAGATTACCCTCTATCCTTGGCTCTCAGAACACACATTTTGCTAGCAGCAATCTCAGGTCCCACTGGTGTTAAATTAACTTGGGATGTCCCAAAATGCGAAAGCCAAAGAGATCACACGTGCCAGAGCTAAATGTTTGCTGCCATCTGGAAACCATTCTCTAACAGGATTTGCTTTACATTCACAGAGAGGAGACAATCTGCTCTGCAGGTGCCTCCCAGGGAAAAGAAAGACACTGCAGAGGAAAACCCCTCACAAGACAGAGAGGAATTCTAAAGACTTGATGAAAATTACTTTTGGAGTCAAACAAGAAGCTCTGCCAGATCAGCAGCAGCAGCAGAACCTCAAGCCAGACAGCTACTGTAAGGAAAAGGAGAAAGGTTTTCCCTGGAAGATGGAAATCAACACCGTTCACTTACTGACAAGCATTCCACTCAAGCTGCTTCCCTCCCGTGCACTCTGTGTGCTTATTAACTCCAGGGGTGTCCTTCTGAAAAGTATCAGTCCCTTCAGAAATGGTGGCCCACTGCTGACAAAGCGGTAAAGGTGTGAAGACCGAACATTAAACCTGTCAAAGTCCTCAAATATAGGTGCATTTTCGCTCATGAATATTTATCGCTCGGAGACCAAGCTGTGCCCTGGAAGACAGCCAGGTATTTCCCTTCTTCTTAAACATGAACAGAAGGTTCCCCAGGGCTGATTCGTTTCACATATTTCTCAGATGCCTTAATGGTCGCTGATTGCATTGGGGAATTTATGTTTAAAAAATGGCAGCCTCCCCTGTGAACTGTTAGATAGAATGCGAGCATTCTTTGTGCCCATTGCCAATCAGTAAGTTGCAGGAATGTATTAAAAACCCATATTTGACTCCTAGCATGTCCTGTTGGAACAGAGGCAGGCAACTGCAGCCCTCCAAACATTGATGGACTACAACTCCCATCGTCTCCCATCATTGTCTATGGTGGCTCAGGCTCTTGGGAGCTTTAGTCCAACAGCATCTAGAGGGCCATCATTGCCCAACCTAGAAATTAAAAGCATCTCCAGATTTGGAGTTAATCCTGCCTTGAGATGAATAAAAGTTGCTCTTTGCAGGATAAGGTTAAACACGTGTGTGGTTATAGTAAGGTGCTGGGCTGAGGCATGGCTGATCCAGGTTGAAGTCCCCACAGAGCCATGAATGTTACTGGGTGATGCGAGTCACTCCCTCTTTCTTAGCTTGACACTTTTCAGAGGAAAACAGAAAAGACACAAAGCTGTTTAGTTTCTGAACAAAATCCAAACACATGGCTGGGTAACACTGGAACAAGACAATATAAAAATGCCAGTCTTTCAGGACTCTGGCTGGCCATTGCAGAGCCTGGGAACAGGCAGGAGGAGAAAGGGTCTGACAACCATCCACCTAGCAGGGTGCTGAAGATACCACATTTGATATACTTTGGATAAATGTAATGTCCAGCTTTTGTGCTGCAGGAATTGTCGTGTTTCTAGGTGCTTCTGTTGCTGGACAGCATAGGAGCTGTACTTTAAGAGAGAAAATTGATTCTACATCCCTTGAGGTGACAACTTATATCACCACATCTCAATTTTTGTCATGTTTGCAGTCTCTAAAGAAAATACAGTCTAACTGCAGGTCCTGTCATTTTCCTGTTCTCAGACCTGATTTAGGGTGTTTTAAAGAGCTACAGATTGTCAGTTATTCCATCCACTATAATTGCATTCTGACAACCGGAATGAAGAGAAGTCAGTTCTAGAATGTTCTGTTTCATGTGCCCGAATTTTGACTGGCCCTGGCTAATAGTCACTGATGTTATATATCTTACATTAAGAAGGTGGATGCTCTGTTCTGAAGGGTTCTCAATCCCTGCCCTGTCACATCTGCTAGAAGAGGGGCCCAATCAGATTGGCACCACAGTGCAGGCAAAAGTGATTGGCCCATCTCCCCTTCCACACAAGATTTTGCCAACTGATACCACTGGCACTCCCAGCTGCTATTCACCTTTTGCCATTACATTTAATTGAATTGGCTGCAATCAAGTTGATTCTGACTCATGGTGAACCTTGTTGGAGTATCTTAGATGTAAAATACTCAGTAGAAGTCTACTGTTCCCTTCTTCTGGTTGCACTCTGGGACTATGCAACTTGCCCAAGGTTGCAGAGGCTGCTGACTGTTTTCTCCCATCAACCCAACAGCAAAATATGAGAAGGAAGGTGATTAATATTATGAACTGAGGATGACAGATAAAGATTTTTAAAAAAATCACATGTTTCAGTGCATCTTCTTGATCAAATTTACAGAGGTTTGAATTTTTTTAATTTAATTTTCTAAAAAATAAAAATGTTGACATAAGGAAAGAAATCAGCATACATTATTGTTGGGTTACATGTGATTTTTGTGATTGTTGTTGTTACATGCTTCCACATTGCTAGTGTTGGAGATCGCTTTGTTTTCTAAAAACAGTTTCAAGCCAGTTTCTGTTACTGAGAGGGATAGAAACTTTGAGTTGATCAAATGCAGAAATTATCTGCAGTCTGCAGAATGATACTCTGTACTTCCTGGTTACAAGCCCTGCAGTGTTTCCTTCATATCTGCATTTTTACTATCCACTCAGTAATTCAGGTTACGTGTATTGATTTTGTAACTACAGCTGTATTTCTGAAAAAGCAGTCAATGTATCTCATTGCATGTATTTGACATTTCCAAAAGATGGATACAATTTAACCTAAGATTTGGAGACATATGGTATCGTAACTCCTTTTTGTGACTTCAGCACTTCTCGTTACTCTAAGTGCATCTAAAAGGCCCTGCAGCTGATTTTCTGTAATGACTTAAGAGAATCTTAAAAAAAAAAATACAAGCAGGATTTAAACAGCTTAACACAAAAAGCTTTTCAAGTAATTGTTCTTATTAGAGTCCCAGTGTTTTGCCCTTTGTTAGTACCAGTATTGTTTTAGAAATATAAATATACAACTTGATTTGGCATAGTGGAAGGAAGGAAGGAAGGAAGGAAGGAAGGAAGGAAGGAAGGAAGGAAGGAAGGAAGGAAGGAAGGAAGGAAGGAAGGAAGGAAGGAAGGAAGGAAGGAAGGAAGGAAGGAAGGAAGGAAGGAAGGGAAAATGAATGACCCCAATTCACCTCTCCAGTAAATGCAGTGCTTTTTGGGCCTCTTTTGCTGCACTTGAGAGCATCTGCCCCTCAATCAACCTAACAGATTGTCAATATGCCCTTTACATTTGTTCTGTGACTTCCTAGCATAATTGCCAAAGGCTGGTGGAGTGGCCACCATGTGCTTCTCAGAAAACCATGTGTAGTTGGTAAAAGAAAATTGCCATAGGTCACACAGATGTTCAGAACAAAGTCACTAATATGGGAATGCATGCATTGGAAATCAGATATCCAGATTTGAACAAAATGTTATGGAAGACTTGTGATGACCATAACAAATGGCATTCCTCATCTAAACTATAGTATTGCATCTAGTTCACACAAAGACATCAGAGAGTCTATCAGGTATCCCCATCAGGTTCTACATCACCAGTGAAGGCTGAGAGAGAAATTTTCTCTGTTGATTTTTTTTAATAATTTAGCTGTTCCATACTTTCTAGACTGAACAAGGAAAGGGATGTAATTTGCAACCAAAAAATCCATACATTTTCAGACTTGAAATGTATTTTGCAAAAGGGAGAGAATAGTTGTTCAACAAAATACACATATTCTAAAAAGGGGACCACTGTGTACATTTGTAGAGCAACAAACACACTTTGGTCAGTATGTGGCATTTGCTTCATAATGTGTCCATTAATACATTAATTTGAAAAATATGCATGGTTTCAAGAGAGAAGCAGAAAACATAATTTGATTGTGGCTTGTTTCAACAAACCATAGTTTAAACAAACTAAATTTTGTCCTTATATGTAACAATAAACCATGGTTAGTTCAACCTCAAAATAGTTTCAATTACCTTCCCCATGCTTTCCCCCTCTTAAGGGAAAATGCTCAGGCCCTAGGTGGTTGCAGACTTGTTTACATAAGTCTAACCAATGATTTGGCACTATGTCTTGACATTATGACCTAACTAGGACAGTGTGTCGTTGTGATGCTTCATTCAGTGAACCTTATTAGATGGGTTGGGAGTAAATCATCTGCCCCATGTTTCTCACAATGTCTAATTCTACTTTCTGTTAAGGAGTTGTATCTGATTTCCTATGAAATGTTTCTGTGATTTAAACCTCAAAATCTTCTGTTCTGTCATCTTCTTAGGAACTGATAGTATTTCTTTTAGTAGGTTTTTCTAAGGCACAATGTGTAGGACTGTCCCACCTATCCCAAATTTGAAGCATTTCTTCCAGGTGCCAGTTTTACAGGAAACCCAATATTGCCACTGCCATGAAGAGTGAAAGATGGGATACCAACTATTACATCATGCTTACCAACCATTAACCGAATCAAAGCTAAAATATTCCAATTGCAGGCAACGGTGGGATCTCACTATGATGGGAAAATAGAAAAGGAGAAGAAGATGGAGATGTGGTAGGATTGCCTGTAATAGATATCAAGATGATCAAAGATATCTATACTTGGCTATTCAAAGGGAATGAGGATATTTGATTGGAGACCAGAAGAAGCAGGTCCTATCCAGAGAACTCCGCTATCTGAAACAGGTCACAAGGCCATAGACATTGCCAGTAACAATCTTGTGAGAAAAGTTCTGAGATTTTATTTTTCCTCAGAAAAGAACCTCGACTCGTAAGAAAAAGGCCACTTTGCACAATGTTCTCTGACTGTTCCTTATCATCATTTTGTGGTGTTGCCAACCATTTCTGCCTAGTAATGACCTGTAAGAACTGTAGTTCAGTGGCATTGTGAAGGATGCAAAATCATGTCCAGATTCTTGCCTATAGTGTTAGCAGAGAAAATAAATTGTGAAGGGAAAAGAAACTGAGCTACTGCCACTGTGACTAGTGAGCCATGTGCTCCATGTTTTAAAAAAGAAAAAAAAAAAGAAGGGGGGACAAAAAATTCTTCTCTACCTGCAGACATTCAGTAGAATTGTCTCCTCAGTTTCTCTGCTCAGAAATAGGAAAGTGAAATTTAAGATACCATTTGAGTATATTTCTAGTGGAGATAGATGAGGGACAGGTAGACTGATCTAGTAATCCTTCTGCAGGAATGCAGCAGTACAATCTTCATTCCTCTGTGATTGAGAGTAAGGAAAAGATCACCCACGTATAAATTAAAATGAGTGGAATCAAGTATTAATTGCATCCTTTTGTATGCCTGTATTCTTTTACAAAATGTATGACTTAACCTTTCACCCACTATCCAGAATTTCCATGTCATCTAATATTTCGTACTATGTGTGCACCACCTAATGGCAAATGAGGGTAATTTTTTTCTTCCAGAGGAATACTAATGCTTCACCACTGCTCCTGCCCTGCCAGTCTGCTGTAAACTATGTATTCTGCTGTGGTTTTCATATGCTAATTGGTATGATTCTTTCATAAACACATAGTATTACAAAAGAGAAAAGCCTAGTTTCAGGGGCAGTGGCCTAGATAAACCCCGAATAATGAAAGGTGGTAGAAAATGGAGAGCTGAACAGAGTGAAAACAGCACTGCTTCTGGGAGGATGCCTAGCCAGTACAGGGACAGTGTGTATAGTAGTTGGAGTGTATAGCATTGGACAGGCCTTGGGAAACCCATCTCCCATCTTCCGTTGAGACATGAAATAAACATGTGTCAGTTTCAGTGGAACAGAAACTTAACCCAAGGCAATCAGTCAAAGCTGGAGCATTCAAAGCATACTCAGTTTGGGCCTCTCAAGAAAATAAGCCCCACTACAGACTACAGATCAAATCACAATTATGGATGCTCACACATTTTGTTTGGTCCATATTTTTTAAGGGAATCAGCCTGATGCATAGTTTGGAGGACAGCTATCCTCTGGTTTTCACACTACACAGAATTTTGCAACACCTTTTTAGAAACATGCCAAAATATCTACAAGAAGAACATTGGCGGATAAAGTGCATAGAAAAATAAGTTGGGAGGTATTTCAAAATTAATGCAAACATCTTTGTGTGTGCATAGAAACAGGATGGAATAAACTTTGAATAAACATGTGAAAACTGACATGGACCGGTAATGGCCTGCTCCATCCAACCCAGATGTCCAAGAATTAAGTATCTACAAAGGTTTTAGCCACTGCACAGTCCCTCCATATGCACATGCATGCAAAGAGGTAGAGAAACCTACTTACTCAACCTTTCATCACACAGGCATCACACACACTAGCTGCCTTTCTCTCCCTCAGTCACTCACAAGGGGCTTCTTGCCCCTCATTTCTTTCCATTGTTGATTTGGCTGGGCTGTATTAACACAAGAGCTACTGTGGCCTTCTCTTTGTTTGGTACCTGGGCAGATGGGTCTGATGGAGGAGAGCCATCTCATGCATCCCAGTGCAGCTTTTCGTCACCGCCAACTAAGGCAGTCTGGCTTCTCTTTTCTCCCTTCTCTTCCATTACATCTCATCCTCCCCCCCCCCCAACCCCACTCAACTGTTGTCTGAAAAATGACCACTGCTGGTCCCACCATGGCTGCTTGGATTGCCAGTGGCAATTTCTGTTAAGTTAAGAATAGTTAAGAATAGTTAAGAGTGTTCATCTCCACCCTGCTGTTCCCAAAGGCTTCCTTAGGTCTGAAAGGATCGTAAGGAAACCTAGCAATCTTGGGGGGGGGGGGGGGGAGAGAAAAGAGTTGGTATGGGATGAGATTAGATGAAGAATTTGTAATTACCAAATATGGCCATCGCTGATGGTGCCAGCCGACTAATGCAGCATAACTTTTACATTACTGGATTTCAGCCATAGATAATTAGAACAAAACATAAGGACTGGAGTGCTTTTGAAGGATATACCTATGACATGAGGCAGTCCTTATAGGCTTTCTTTGTGACAACAGTGTCTAATCATTCTCAAATGGCCATTTTTTAATATTTCATATTGAACTTAGCATGAACTTTCCATTTGCAGTTTCTGCATATATTGATTGATCTTACAAGAGAAGTGTCTGAATGACTGTCCACCATATTTTAACAGTGTAGGCTGCTGTTTTATAACATACAAAATAGTGGATTTTGTGGAATTCAGGGGTGTGTGTGCGTGTGTGTGTTTGTGTGTTGGTGTGTGTGTGTGTGCATGTGTATTCTTCAAAAGCACTCCACACAGTACTAAACTGGTCTACTCAGGAAGAACTGTTTTGTGGAATCCAGGTTTAAAGTTATAGAATAGCAGCCTACACTGTTAAAACATGGCGGACAGTCATTCAGACACTTCTCTTGTAAGATCAGTATCTGCATAAACTGCAAATGGAAAGTTCATGCTAAGTTCAATATGAAATATTAAAAAATGGCCATTCGAGAACAATTACACAGCGTTGTCACAAAGAAAGCCTATAAGGACTGCCTCATGTACCTTTACTACTTTTTGACAGTGATTCTGTTTTTTAAAGGACTGTTACCTATTTCCCTCTTATTTTTAAATGTGTTATGAGAATGGAAAGCAGGGGTACAATTCTTGGCTGCTTACAGGGAAGTGTAAAGGTCTAATAGAGAGATCCCTATATATACTCATGCAGTAGTACAATTTGTATCCTTCATATAGAACAAGATGGACCGAAAATCTTCTAGATTTGCCTTCCCCAACATAGTGGCCTCCAGATACGTTGAACTGTCATGTCCATCATCCCCTAGCAATATGACTATATGGTGAGGATGATGGGAGATGGAGTCCAAAACCTTCAGAGTTCATCAGGAAGAAAGTGCTGGTCTATGCATTGCTTGCTTCCGGTAAGTGAAAAACTTAGCAGAAACAAGGAGGAAAAGCTGGTGTTGTTTAGTGTTAAAAATACTAATTTAAGACTAATCTATACATCATTAGAAGCTGAAGTCCCATTGGTATTCCAGAGATAGGATTCAACTAATCTTCATGACTGAGCAATCACACTTGCAAGCAAAGTCTGTCATTAACTTCCAAAGGCAAATTAAAAAATAAACCAAGTTGATTTGAATAGTACAGGAAGTGTGAAAAGTTCCTTCTGTGATCATCAGACTTCCTCGGCATTTAAGAAACTCCTTCCTCCAGTGACAGGATATCTGTAACATATAGTTTAGCCTTCAGCAGGCCTCCCTATTAGGCAGCTTTATCTGTTCATACCAGGGATGGGAAAGTTACTTCCAAGAAAAAAGAACTTAGCATGTTAAATCTATCCCTAAAACTTGGGGAGAGGGGAACCAGTCAAAATGCCTCTGAAGATGCCATCAAACACTCTGTAAATGAAACTTGAAAGTAAAGATTTCTTGTTACACCAAAAAGTAACTCTGTAACTACTTAAGATCTTAGAACTGCAGAGCTGGAAGGGAACCTATGGATCCTCGAGTCCAGGCCTTGTCCAGCCCTAAGTTCTGGCATTAAGGATGAAATAGGTGGAAGAACATATTTCATTAATTTGTGGACAGGTGGGGGCAATGGGAGTTGGCTATTTAAATGCCTCCAAAAAGAGGAGATGCCTCCTCTAGAGAGATGGCCAAATAAGATGAAAATTTTCATACAATATCCATATGCTAATTTATATATCCATATGCTAATTTATATATATAGAGATCAATATGGAAAAAGTACTGAAAGTTAAATAACAACAGAATTGATCTCACCGTAGTGTGGAAGGCTAGTGACCTGTACCAGTCCAGTGTTCTTACCTGCACCTTTCTAGCTCCCTACCAGGGGCTATTGTTTTTTTAGGTCTGGGCAGGATCACTCCATTTTGGTTGGATTCCAGCATGTGATTGAATTAAAGTGGCTGGCTGACTGTTCCTTTGGAGAAGATGCTTAATTGGAAACTTCTGTTTGGCACTCCTTTGGAGGGCAGGGCAGAGGAGAAGTTTTGCATTTCTTTTTAATGGTTGCTAATGTATCAGTGATGCTTTGAAAATTGTTGTTGTTTTTTAAAGCCTTGTCAAACTATCACTGATTTGCTGTGTCAGCAAACATTGAAAAGAAATGCAAAACCTTTCTTCCCAAGGTGGTTTTCAAGGAAGATTTAAAGGAAAAGCTTCCTGTTTCTCAGGGTTGTTAAGCAGCCTTAATGATCTCAAGCAATCTTTCCCTTTAAAAGGAAAGATCTTAATCATACTAAACAGGGTCTCTTGAGGTGCAGTGTGGTTTCCTGACCTGAAGCCACCCATTCCTTGCATGTGGATGCAGGGACTGCATCATGCCGCTCTGTCTGACCTTAACTGACCTTAAGCAACCCTATCTAGCCTGATCCCGCCTACTCCAGTTTGGCCATATAGCTAAGCCCTAGGAAACTTGGACATCCTATCCTGCAGCCACTTTTTGGAATTAGCATTAACAGTACTTTTCCTCCCATGGCAAATCACATCTGGGAAAGGTAATCTGGATTAGTATTGTGGACTGCACAGAGAATTATAATTTCCATTTTCCCATATATTCTGGCCTTGATCCAGACCAGACAGTCGCATTGGGATATAGGAAGCCACAACAATTAGGTGGGCACTAATGTCATACTTTTTGCTACATCTTGCTTAGCTATTAGCCATTCCCATTGATACAAAACTTGGAAAAGTTACTTTTTGAACTATAATTCCCAGAATCCCCTGCAAGACATCATGCCAACTAGAAGATCTTGGGAGGTGTAGTTTTTAAAAAGTACTCTTTCCAAGATTTCCTTCCCCATACCCCTCTTTGTTTTCTACTATTTATTTTCTATTTTCATTGTTATTACCATTTTATTATTATTATTTACCTTTTGTTTGTGGCTGTGTGTATATGACTTGTTGAAACTGAGGTAAAGACCTAGATTGCTCTATGGCATATGCACTTCAGTACAAAAAGAAATCCAGGTGTGCATATTACCCTGATCTAGTTGTTCCACTCCACAATCTGGAGCTCTGCATCAGCAGAGGCTTCAATGTCAAAGAATCCCTCAGAAAGAATGGAGATTATGTTCTAATTTAAAAAAAAAAACACCACCAGTGGGAGAGGTTTGCGTGCACAGTACGATTTTCCCACAAGAAGGGCTCAAAGTAAAGTAGATTATTTCAGTCTACACAATGAACTTGATTGTTTTTCACATGGACATTATACTTTGGAGTGCAAAATTTTGGCAGATGCTTTTAATGTCAGATGAATCAACTATTTTCAGTTCCTCTTTTTTTTCTTGTTTTTCCAGCCTTAAATTCTATACATCCCAAACTTTGGGCATTTTAAAAAAATCAGCATGAAGATTTGTATGCATTGTTCTGCACATTGCTTTGTAACATGCATTTTTGTCTAATAAACATGGTTTTGCAGGATTTTTTTAAAAAAGAAAAACACTTTTACTGGGGCTCTGCGTGGGTTCCTTAATTCAGTTCAGTCACCAGTCTGAAGCTTTGAAATGGATCCTGATTTCTTCTGGACCAATTTTATACCAATAAATTTGCACCTTGAGATACAAAACATTCCAATTGACTTGCAATGGAAAACTGAAATGAAAATCACTTTTTTTGTTGATTTTGCTTGGATACATATGAAAATTCAAAATGTGACAGATCCTATGGGGGGAATAAACTTGTCATATTTCAGACACCTTGATTTGGGAGATTGCCTACAAAATTCTGGAGTTATATGTGCACCATCAGATATGATTTGTGCTCAGGATACAAAATGATTTTTAAATTTGCTTCATCTTGCCCCAGAGCCAAATCAGTCCATTCTACTTTAACATACAAATGGGTCTGAATCAGGCCAGTTTACTTAGTAGCTCAGGTTCGGGCTGAATCCGATGCATAGTCCTATTTTTATAGGTCTTCTTCATGAATATGTCCAATTTGGAATGCACTTTTGCCTGTACGTATGTGTCCATGTTTAGCCTGAAGAACTCCATTGCAAATTTTGCAGAGGTACACATTCTGAAAGATAATTGAGTTTCAGTTCACCAATTGGTCAAGAAGTGTACAATTCACTTCCCACTAAAAGGAGCACTGAAGAACTTTCTCCCTTACCCATCATCTTCTTTTTTAAAGGTCTTAGAATCCTATCTTGCAAACACCACTTCGGTCTCGCAGCTGGTCTGCAGCCATATGCCACACACTCCTGAAGAGGAAACCAATCTGAGCGATCAACTACCATTACCACTAGTCATATAACCTGCAATTGACAGGCAGTGCAATCAAATTAAGTGCTTCTTCGTCTTGCCTTTAAAAAAAAAAGTGTTTGGGAAAGATTAAATGACACACAGATCTATCTTGTCCCCCCACCCTACACCCATGAGAGCAGTAATAAGAATAACACATCCCTCACACCCTTTTTAAAAAATGTACCATTTCCGTTGTCCTGCCACTTAGTCCTTTTAAATAACCTGATTGTCAGTCATGCTGAAAAATGAATGAATGTGGGTTTACACAGGTCACAGCTCCCCGCCCACAACAGCTGCTGTGTTCCTCTCCCTTTTTAACCCCTCCTTGTATTCATCAGCACTTTTCCTCCTTAAAGAAGGCTGACTTCTCCTGTGACCAAAGCAATAACATTATGTAAGGATGGACACACTTCAAATAGGCTGGAATGCCTTTGAACATCAGTCACAGTTGCTCTTGAAATAAGACAACACTCCAAATTTATTTATTTATTTATTTCAAAAAAGGAATGCCTTAAACAGGGGAAAGGATGTTGGTATTCTTAGGCAAGGGGTTCCCTTGGCTGGAACACAACTAGAATACAAATATAGAAGGAAACGATGAGCTCTCTTTTGGAACGATGGCGAGGTTACGTTGAAAGGGGCTTTAGCATTGTTAAAGCCCAGTTGCATGCATGTGAACTCAGAAGTCCAGCTGTGGTGAATGCAGTTTACTCATGAACATTGGACTGCAGCCTTTGGAAAGCTTGCCCTCAGAAGTAATAGCCAGAATCTGATTGAAAATTCTGGCATTAGTCTGTTGGTGTAAATCTCAGTAGTGAATTGCTGCAAGACAAGAAGTCAACGCAGGGGTTGCTGTTGCATGCTGAGTTATGCGGCTAGTGTCCGACAGTAAATGCCTGTGTTGACTTCTCAGTCTGCAGCAATTTACCTCTGAAATGTAAGCTAACGGAGTTACACCAGCTAGCCGATGGACTTGTACTGGCCACAAAACAGTATTCTGGCTAATGAGTTAAATTGTGAGCCATTACTTAGAACACAGCTAGTTCCTCTTTATGGTAACAACCACCAACTACCAGCTACCATTCTTTTGGGAATTACTGTAGCAAAGGTCGAAAGACATGCCTTTGCCCTGCAACAAGACAGGCGGCTTTCATGTTATTTTTTTTTACAGGGCCACTCCTTGACCAAATGTGGCCTCTACTTTTTCTCCACTAGTCCTTCTTTAAATGGAAGCTAAAGCTTCAAGGACATAATGGTTTATCCCAAAGGCTAATAGCACGTTGGGAAGACTCCCTGAAGTGTTAATGACAGAATTTTCAAGAAGACTATAATTTCCCAGCTAGGAAAGATGATTGCTGGGGTGTGTATTAGGGATATAAATTATGGGATGTCTTATTCTTGCAGGCAAATGAAGGGTGGTGGTTGTTTTTTCTTCTCCCCCTCAAAGGGGGAAGTACTTGCTGGAGCTGGTGTTGAAGCCTCCATGATTTTGTGCAGTTTCCACAAACTGTCCAGTTGCACAAAACTGAGATAGCTGCTGTGTTGTTTTGTGAGCCCTATTTTGCCATCCTGTGATGCAGAATCATCCATCCAGTTAGAAAGGAGGGGCTAGCCCTGCCCCTGCCACTTCCCCCGCCCCACTTCCTTGTTGTTTTGCTGACAGGAACGGCAATGAGTCTGAAGGCACAGATGCTGCTTATGTGAAGGCTCGACTCAAGAGCAAGAAAGTCTGGGTTCTTTCTTGCATTTAAAAAATGCCAACATAAATGAATTGGAAACCAGCATTGCTCAGTTTTTGTTCCTTTTCTTCTTTTTCGGATCATATTATGCTGCCTCCATGTACACTGTGTTGTTGTGGTTGTTTTAAAGAAATTTGAACAAAATGACCCACACATTTTTGTGTACATTTCCCTAACATACAGAACATGTTTTGTTTAATCTTTTCATGCACATCGGCCAGAATCCTATTGGTGTTTGCATAAGCTGTGCATGACTTGCTGTGGCAAATTGCAGCTAATTTGCATTAGACATGTGCCTAGGCACATAACTGAAACAAGCCTCAACACCTTGTCAACTAGCTGCAATTTGCCTCAGCGAGTTACACATATTTTATGCAAACATCAGTACATTTTTTGCCATTGTAAGCAGTACTATTCCTAATATATAACTCTTTGAAGTAATTATTCCTAATGCAATGCATACTTTTGCCTATGATTTTCGTATGCACTTTCCTCTAAACTATACATTTTGTATAAATTCTTTATGTGGAAATCACAATGCAAAATTTAAAAAACTGTGAATATCAACATGTGATGACTCCAGTTTACCAGTTGAAAAATTGCAAATTTTGTCAGTTTTTATTTAAATGTGAAGGAACATAATTTTCCACCAAATTCTAGCAAATTCTTTATTGTTGTAACTACAGAGATGTGAGATATGAAGTGTGGGACAAAGCCACCATATAAGCAGCTACAGCAGACTAGTTCTGGAATCAGAAATTATACTAGTCAAACTGATTTTGGTCTTTTGCATTTTAAAGAAAGATAAACCAGTGGTGTTTTCTTTCAGTTTCCCAGATGTACCCAACACTTATCTTCGTACTGCAGTTCAGGTGGGTGGCCATGGCTTGGCAGCAGCTAAGAAACAAAATCCATCACACCCAGTTCTATAAGCCAAGGTTAGAAAAGACAGTTCACTGCCATAAGGCTGCAAAACTCTACGTACAATATTAGTTGTAGTTGAAATTACAAAAGACTCAGAACTGCCACCAGTCTGTGCCTATTGCTTGTAATGTCTAATTTTTTTAAAAAAAAAAATGGTATTAGCCCCAACTTGCATGGGCAGAAGAGGTAGAGATTATGATCAAGTTGTTTGTTGTTGGTATTAGATCAGGGCTGGTGACATGTGCAACTCTCCAGATGTTGTTGCACTACAACTCCCAGTAGTCCTAGTTAGGGTAGGAGATGGGAACTGTGATCCAGTTATCTGGAGACCTGCACATTCTCCACGCCTGTGTGTCTTTTCTCCAGAAAGACAAAATGAAGACACAGAGATTATTCATGCCTCTCTATCCCTCTTCAGGCATTACTTTACACAAACAAAATTGTTATGTTTGAGAGGAGCAACTACGTAGCTTCCTCTGCTCCCTCCTTTAGGAGGAAAATCCTGCATCTGCATAGGTATCTCTGCTCACATGAAGGCTGTCCATGTGAGCAAGAACTATGGAAAACTGCGATTCTTGCTCCCGAGCAGGAAGGTTTCCTTTGCAGGCATTATCATTTTCCATATGGCAAAAGAGAAAACAGGAGCACAGTAATTCTATGTGCGCAAGGTAACCCCTGCCTTTTACAATCTTTGGTTCAGACACATTTGAATGTCAGTTGGAATATAAATTGTGAGATGGCATGATATTTTATTTTATTTGTTTCGTCTTAGGGAGATTTTGCACTTTTTTTGACTGGTTTTCCTACATTTCTGTAAATGTGAAAAATGTTGGACTCTGATAATTATTGCCTTGTTGCGTGCACTAGAAAAAGGATATTATTAAATATTATTTAACACTGTGATTCTGTACATATCTACTCGGAAAATCTCTCAGAGTTCAGTGCAACTTACTCCCCGGGAAGTATGGGCAGGGTTGCAGTCATGCAGAGCAATCCTATGTAGGTCTACTCAGAGTAAGGTCTGAGCTCGAGGGGGCATTCTTCCAGTAGAGTGTTCACAAGGCAGTGTTCATTAACTTGACTGAGAACTTCATTTCTACACTCAGTCATTTCCCCTAAATGATCACCCGTCCTAAACAATGGGTAAAGTGATCAGTAATGAGTCAGAACAAACTTTGAATGCATTTTCCTTCTCTCCTCAGCAGACAAGATGTGAAACCAAGGTTTCATCTTTGTTTCTTTTAACCAGCTTTGTTTTGAAAATATCATAGGTCTGCAAGTTCCTACATAACACCAAACTGTGGTTTGTTTTAAATTACAAGTCTAAGTTTTCCTCTTCTCCTTATTGTGTGAAGGAGGACAACATAATAGGATAGCATGGAAGCACTATCTCATTCCCGATATAAACTAGGATCACGTGGTCAAATCTGAGCTAAGCCAAAGACTTACCTGTCCAGGTATTCTGTCACTTGCTAGGCTTCTGAGGGTAATTACACTTAAGCTTTACTGTGATCAATGGCTTATATCTAATGAATGTAGAGCTTCCTCCTGCATGCCCTAGCAATCTTTCTCAGCACCTTCACCCTCTCGAGCTCTTATATGCATGTATGCAAAAGATTGAGGAGTCCTCTGCAACAGTGTGAGCTTTCTTTTATGGAACCATAATAGAGGAAGGAGTGGGACGTAGTGGCGCTGCGGGTTAAACCGCAGAAGCCTCTGTGCTGCAGGGTCGGAAGACCAGCAGTTGTAAGATCGAATCCACGCAACGGAGTGAGCTCCCGTCGCTTGTCCCAGCTCCTGACAACCTAGCAGTTCGAAAGCATGCAAATGCGAGTAGATCAATAGGTACTACCTCGGTGGGAAGGTAACGGCATTCCATGCCTAGTCGCGCTGGCCACGTGACCACGGAAACTGTCTTCAGACAAACGCTGGCTCTACAGCTTGGAAACGGGGATGAGCACTGCCCCCTAGAGTCGGACACGACTGGACTAAATGTCAAGGGGAACCTTTACCTTTACCTAATAGAGGAAGGAGCTGGCTAAAAAGCTTGGTGAGTTAGGTATCTGGCTACAGATCCAGAGGCTGGGAGTTCAACTCCCCACTGTGTCTCCTGTGAGTAGAGTCAACCTGTGTGGTCTTGGGCAAGCTGCACAGTCACAGGGCAACCGAGAAGAGGGGCATGGTAAATCACTTCTGAGTATTCTCTACCTAAAAAACCCTGAAAAGTCAGAATTGACTAGATGGCACACGATAAAAAAATAAGAGGAAGAAAAGGAAAGAAAGGTCGACTGTGCAAGCTGTCCTCCAGTTGCACAACCATTAGTTCAATCAATCAATCAATCAAAAAAAACCTTACAGATTTAAGTTTTCAGTGGATGTGAAGTATAACCAAGTGAGTCTTAATCCAAACCAAAATCTGTATCATTTATTCATGCAGGAAGAAATAACTGTTAAATATACAAATGATGCCATTACACTTGTTACAGTAATGCCATCATTACTTTCACATTTATTACAGATAATCATCTACTCTAAACCACATGGAACCATAAATTGCACATAAATTCACATAAAATAATTAGATTTTTTTTTCCAAACCCGCTACTTTGGTGTGCCAGAGACAATAGTTAAAAGACAACAGAAGCATATTGTTTGCATTTTTCTTCAAGTACCTTTCATATACTTTAAAATGCATGCTTAGATTTATTAACTACTGCAGCACTTCATGTATTTAGCAATGTCCCAACAGTATTTCTGGAAGATATATTGAACCGGTAGATTGTTTCCTCTTGGATTCCGCTGAGACTTGTTCAAAGAATTCTAAGATATTTACAGTAAATTAGAGGCTAATTAGTTGAAATGAAATGCCAGCACCTGCTCCTGCGTCATTTAATAGAAGTGGGGGATAGGTTTCAACAAACTGATCTGATATGTAAGGACTAAAGTTCCTTCCTCCAAAGATTATTTTAATCATTAAGATGAAATGTTGCCTGAATTATTAGTGTTCTCAGTGTATCAGTTTACCTCCTGCTTTTTTTTTTAATCCATCACAAGCATGAAGAGTCTTCCTTGTATTAAGATTCTGGTAATCAAGACCAACACTATTTATGATTCCTGCCATGGCATTAAAAATGCATGTCCCATTCAGATTTTATGAATCCCAAACTCAAAGAGGAAACGAGCAGTTTAGATGATAATTGACTTGTCAGGATCAGCAGAATCTAGGCCTCCTTTTGTGCAGAAAATAGGTTCATCTGAGGTTTTATTGATAAGCATTAATTGTCTCTCTTGCATTACTCAAACATACACACAAAATTATTTCTCTGTAATTGTCTGCTTGAAAGACATACTTAGGTTTGGGTTGTGTAAGACTGGCAAAGAGGAGATGGTAGAACATAGTATGTTTTTTTTTAAAAAAAAATAATACATTTTAAAAACCATGAAGGACACTTCCCATCTACAGATATTTGAGCTGTACATTCATTTTTAATAAATGCTGAATCCCAAGGTGAAGCAGCTTTCTCTGGAGAGATTGAGACCGCCCCTGAAACTATACAATGCTTTTCAAAAGAAGTTCAAAAGCTGCTGCAAATGTAATCCAGTTCTGACAAAACATTAAAAACCTACAGTCATCTGTTGATTTCCCCATTATAATCCACCAAAAGACGAAAGGTTCGTAAAATGTACCCCAGTGAAGCTGTGCTGTAAGTCAGAATTAAACAAAAACACACCCCTTTATGAGGCTAGAAATCTGGTTGAAAGCAGTATTATTATTATTTTTCTGTACATGCCATATAGGCAGACAGGCAGATAGAGATATGTACACACAACCTTGTAAGTAAATTATTTTGTATCTCACACAAGACTGAAGCAAATCGTACACTATGAATTTAAGGAACAGAAAACAGGATTGAGTCAAAACATCAGACAATCCATTCGACCTCCAAAATAAGCACACACATTTTGGGAATCATGGTAGGTAACCACATTCCAGGGAGCAGGAAGGAACACATACTCGATGTGGCAAGAAGTCTCCAGCACACTCTGAGGTATCAAGAAAACAGCCAAGGCTGGCCCTTCTGTTCCGCAGAGTGGGATGGTCACTGCCCTGAGCAGATATTGAGAGGTGCAGAGCAGAAGTATCAAGAATAACTACGAAATTCTTTGTTTTCATTGCTTTAGGCTGTCTCAACTGGAGGAGATGCCAAGATGAGGAATTTTTAAATCTGGCAAGATTTCTCACCTCCTGGCAAGAGCAAGTCAAGGACCATTTTTCCTCATCAGTCTGTCAGTAATGTGTGCAAACTGCCTCTGCAGAAAGCTAGTATTCAGGGTTTTCTTCCTCCTTGAGAAGCAAAGCATGCACATAAAATAAGCTCACAAGTGTTAGCCAATTGTTTAAAATGAGGCAAACAATTTCTCTAATGCTTCTTGTCCTTCAAAATCTATTTAACAAACCACCAGCAGTAACATTTTGCACAAACCACATTCCCTGTGCTAAAGCATTATCTAATACATTTACTGACATCTTTTTGCTTAGTGTAAGAACCCAGGCCTTTCCTAGCAGACAAAGAAAGGATCTCTGCTGTAATTTGGGGGTGGAGAGCATACACACATACTAAAAAGCGAAGTGTGCTCATATACCACCCCATAGCACTTAAAGTACTCTCTCTGCAGTTTACATTAAGCAGGGCACACACTATCAGCAAGCTGGGTACTCAGTTTGCCAACCTCAGAAAGATGGAAGGCTGAGTGAACCTCAAGCCAGCTATCTGGGATTGAACTCAGGCCATGAGCAGAGTTTTAGCTGCAGTACTGCAGTTTAAGCACTAAGCTAGCATGCATGCTCACCTCAGAGAATTGCAGCAGTCTTGAAAGGCAATTTTGGGGCATCTCATTGAGGATTTACATCCCTCCTGTAGAGGAAGTAGCAGCAACAACAGCTCCATGGTTGTTCTGTTCTGTTGGATGAGAATCTGCATAGTCTGAGCAATCTGCTGTGCATCCAGATTGCTCAGCTGCTACCTTCACAAGAGCTTTAAGATGCTGTCCTGTGACCAGTGTTGAGGTAAGATTCAACTGTCAGCCCAGGTGGTTTCTATAAGTGGAATGAGAAAAGTGTCAACCTATCCGTTGCCATGGGCTGCAAAACATATTGGTTCACCCCAGGTAACTGCTTTCGATGATGCTGAAATAGATTTTACCATCAATTGCCTTCAACACATTTGGTTCTGAACTGATGTACATAAAATTTGGAGGTCCAAAAGACCCTTAAAAGGAAAGTAAACCTGCCAAATTTCAGACAGCTAGCAGCAAGAGTTCACATACACCTTCAAAAACTGTTTTTTAAAAGAAAAGGCCGGGGGGAAATTATGCCATGTCCAACTTGATTTGTGCTCAAGATCCAAATCAATCTGCAAATTCACTTTACCCTTATTGTTAAACTGTGTTTCACACTAACAGATATTTCCACAAGACCTGTCTTTGCAAACCTATCTACACAAACGTTACATGCAACAAACAGCCCAAGCTGACTTTGAGCCATGCTGTATGTATGGAAGGTTCAAGTACAGTGGCCAGAATTCCACTGAGTTCCTATTACATAAAGCCCAATTTGCATAATTGGTGTGCATAATCCTTTTCACTGCCTGGTCCATGCTCAGACATAATCATGCACTTGGTGGCACAAAACAAATGGCCAGAAAACTGAAAAAATCTGGCAGCACGCCTTCTCCCACCCAGTTCTGCCAGAGTCACTCGTTCCAGCCAGGCTGGGCGGCTGAGGGGCCTAACGCCAAGGGAGGTCCAGAAGGAAAGAACAAGGAACCGGGCCTTCTCGGCAGTGGCCCCTTGCCTTTGGAACAACTTGCCAGTGGAGATCCGCCTGGCTCCCTCTCTGGGTGTTTTCAGGAATAGACTTAAAACCTGGCTATTTGGGCAGGCTTTCCCTCCTGCCATTTCTTAATTTCTTATACTTTTGCCACCTTGGATTTATAAAATATGCTTATTGGTTTTATTGTTTTTAAATTTGTAAACCACCCAGAGTAGACCTTTGGTCTAGATGGGCGGGATAGAAATGCAATAAATAAATAAATAAATAAATAAATAAAAATGAAACGTTCAGATCCCTTTACTTATGTTGTATTTTACAGTAGGATTTTGCTTAGTATGTGTTAATGGGAGAAATATGGAAAATATACATGCTTAAACCAGAGTTCACCACCAGTTTAGGTGACCAGCAAGAATGACATCAGTTGAGGCCAATGCACATAAACATGCCTGGTTTGGGAGCGCCATCGTGACTTCCATGTATGAATTCCAAGGATCCCTAGCTGCTCATCTTCAAATTGCACTCTTGCTGTGAAAGTCTCTGCCTCAGGTTGAATCAGTTTGATAGGAGCCTGCAAGAAAAAATTTACAGTTGTAAAGCCTGAGGTTTCCCATTCTGTAGCTTCCCTGAAATTTGAATCAATGGCTACTGAATTTTTAATGAAACAATAAACTTCCCTTTATGCTTTAACGTAGGATTTCTTTTCATCATTTTTGCCTGAAGAATAAATCTCATCTATCAAATAAGTGAAGGGGATAATTTCCATGAGACACAGAGACACAAGGCTTTTTTCTCAAGGTGCAATGTGATTAAGCAATTACACAGAAACACCCGCTGTGTTTTAACATTCTGGGCTGGGTTTCCTTTCCTTATTTCGAAAGCAAGACTACACAGAAATGTCTTCACAAGTGAACAAGGGCTCATTTATTTCAGTGAGAGAGTGAAAATTCATGGTTTACTGTGCAAACCAAAAACCATCTACTCAGAAGTCAATCCCACTGCATTCAGGAAGGCCTATTCCCCAGTAAGTGGGTAAAGGGCTGCAGCTCTAAATGTGTTGAAGAGAGGAGTAAGACTTAAAGGTCACCAGTCTGTGGGATCTGGCAAGAGAAAGTTGGACAACCACCTGTCAGATATACTTTGGTTTTGATCCCAGCATTGAGCAGGGGGGTGTACTTGAGAGCCTTATAGGCCCCTTCCAACTCCATTATTCTATTATTCTATTTTTTTAAATTTTTTTAAAAAAAACCTTCTGCTTGATTTATATGAGATACGATGCTGCTCAATCCATGATTCAAAACACCAGAAAATGGCCCAATATTGCTGCATGACATCTTCTTGCCAGTAGGAAGAAGGATACCAAACTTTACATAGCAAAGGCCAGCCTGAATGTTGATGACACCAATGTGAACAGTCAAGATGGTCTACAGGATACCCTTTTGTACTCAGTACCATTCACGAAGAAACACTAAGCAAGGGGAAATCCCAGAACCTGATTCCTTTTATTCATCAGTTAACCACTTCTCACCCAAACACAGACTAGTTCAACTAGTTCTCTAGGTAACTATTGCTTCGTTGCACAGAGTAATCAAAATGCCTAGAAGAAATGTGTCTTTCAGATTAACTGTATGCACTCAAGTACATATCTGAGCAGCTGAAAAATATTGGGTTGTTAAACCCCAAGGAATTTACATGAATTTGGAGTGCCTCTGTCCCATGCAACCCAGTGCAATGCCCTCCCAGCCATTTGTATTGAGAAAGAAGTCTCAGCCATATTCCTTCAAGGCTGATGCTCTTTTCCACTCAAGAGTGGAGCACACATATCCACATATTGAGAGAGGGCTAAAGGAAAGGTACAGATACCTGTTACAAAGTACCTCATTTTAAATCACTCTCAAGGGTGTGCAATGTGGGTCCTTCATTGGAAAATGATTGGCTGTGTGTTTTGGATTGAAAAAATCATGTTAAATCAAGTTCAGCAACCCTAACCTTTCTATATTTTCTGAGTTGCTCCGCTACATCAAGATGAATGAAGCAGCAAATATTGTCAATTATTCTCTCAGCCTTCCCCCGAAGACCACCATTTATGAATCATTACCTTCTGTTTGAAATGTTGGCAGCATCCAGATTCAAAAGCAAGAGCAGCAGCAAAGATCATGTTCAGCTGGTGCCATGCAAAACACTGTTTGTTGTGGGGAAACAAGCATTGCATTTTGCACAAAATCCAACACATGGGGCACAAAGGTTTTTGTGCAAAATGCAACATTTGTTGCCGGTGCTGACAAAAAAAGAAGAAGAAGAAGAAGAACACTGGTCTTTTCATGCTTGTGTCTGAGCAAAAATAATCTCACAACAGCTGCCAGCATTTTCAATTAGTTTCTCAATGTCTTGAGACATCCTTTTTCAGCAAGGACAAGGACATCTACACATTTTTGTTACATCCTGAAGTTCAATGATCAGAGCTGAAGTACTGCATGAAGGCATCTAGGAGAGCCTTGGGCAGAAGCAATAGTTGCCAAAGACAGACAGGCAGGCAGAGTCAGAGCGGTAAAGTAGCAGGGAGGTTAATATTTGTCAGATTCTTTTCCAGGTAGGTATATCGTCATAAATTTGGAAGTTCAGAGCACAGAAAGGTCCATGTGATCATTCAGTGTCGCCATCTCGCCAGGGCATTTGGTGACCTGGACTGGTATCAAAATCTTCCTTCACATAACCCCATACTTCCTCCATCTTATCTCCTGCATAGTTGCCTATCTAAACCTCAGGTAGGAGGAGAGAGAGGGAAAGAAAGCTGTTGGCAGAGGATTCAACACCCTTGGTTCATGTCATCTGGGCTTTATCTTTATTGCCTAGTTCCTTGGACTTCCCTGCATTTGTCCTCAAAAGTCAGTGCGGTATTTTAAGATGCAGGTATAGGTTGCCTGTGCACCATGCTGTCCCAAGCTTCAGAGCTGAAATACTGCATCCATCTAATGCCATCATCCTGCCAAGACTGCAGTAAGTGCTGTCATGCTGTGGCAAATTACCCCTGCATATTTGTTGTCTACAACAGAGGCAGAGATCAATTCCGGGATCTGCTTCCAACACAAAGTGGTCCCTGAAAATGTTCTCACTTTTCTATGTTGATTCAGCTACCTCAAGGTCATCCTCTTTTATTGTGCTGCTGCTGTTCCTACCTCCTACCTGCCTCTGAGTTTTCTGTTCAAACACAGCCTTCCTTACACTGGAAACAGGGTTGCTTGCCTCACCATCACTTAGGCTTTTCGCCCAGTTCCTTCAATGCTACTGACACTTACAAGTCTAGCTGAAATGAATATTAGAAGGGATGGGAATTTGGTTTTTCCTCTTTTGTTCAGTGCAGGTGTGGCAAAATCACCTCAATCTCCCTCCCTCCCTTGGGAAAAAAATGCTCAATCTAGAGATGCTTCTTAGTTTAAGGAGAAAAACCCTTTTCACTTATAGTATATGCTTCTCCCCCCACCTTTTGTATAGTATGGCACTGCATCCATACATGTTTATCTTTGGAGAGCAGAGAATGGAGGAGAGCAGAAAGGTGGCTTTAAAAAGGAACAAGATGAATGAAGAGGCAGATTCAAGAACTCTGAGGTATGGAAAAGACCCGGTAGTTAAGTTAGTCTCACATAGTACCTGGGAACTAGAAACAAACAGAACATACATGATCCCCACTGACACACAGTGTTAAAAGAGAAGCATGCAAGATTGTTGTTGTTTTATTTAACTTTTATGTTTTTAACAGCAGGCAAACCCCCGGGGTACCATGTGTGTTTGTATTTCTGTTGAGGAGATGCTTCATGACTGGTTAAGTTGAACTGATGACCAGATGTAATGGTAATAATTGCTGAAGCTGTAAATGATATATAAATGAACTGATGATGATGTATGATGGAAGTTTAATTTCTGTTTTCCTTAGCAAGTATGAATAAAGTATGCAATAAAATGGAAATGCTTGATTTATTTCCCAAAATATGAATTAAATGCCCAATATATGTAATTTGCTCCACCAATATATAATTTCAACACATGCAAATAGACACAGTACTGAAAAGAACTAAACAGAAAGACACACATCCTTAAACTGATTCACAGCGAGAAACCAAATTAGACATCTGACAGCAACCAATGCTGAGTGGGATAAGCTTCATCACTTAAAATACACTGACTCTCACATACAATAAACAGATTACTATTCAAGTAAATTAACAAGAGGAGCAGCAGCAGGAGTAAAATTAGGCTAGGTCACTTAAATTCCCAACAAGGTTGGGAAGTGAAAACAAAAGGAATTAGAGACCAAGTTCAGATAACCATCAACAACCACCTTACTGTGAGTCTTTCAGGGATCTGCTACTAATAGACAAATCTAGCAAATGAGCAATGAGTTACATGGAATAATTGAGTATGTAACTTCAATCAACTTACCCAGTCACAGAAGCAAATCTTTTGGAATGAAAGGGAACATTCCCTTACACACATATACCCACTTAACAACTTGTCTGTGTTTGTGTTTTATTTTTCTGCATATACACATGTTTGTTGTTTTCCAGACCACTGTAATAAACAATTTCCATTTCCAAAACCAGGATATTTCAGTGACAGACAAATGAATTGACTGAAATGCCTACCATTAGTAGCAACATGTGAACGGGGACCTAGGGCCACTACAGCCACAAAGTATTGTTTGGGGAGTGCCTTGGTCTAAGCTGCCCATGTCTGCTATTTTAAGAGCAGAGTTAAGGCTTGTACTAGCTCGAGCTCCACAGAGCCAGGAAATAGGAAGCTAAGACTGATGCCTCAGCAGCCATGTCCCATGATCCAAAATGATGCTGCCCAATGTCACAAATTGTCTTCGGTTGCAATTCATTGTCCGTGCACCCACACTTTCCCTTCTTGTTCAGGCCCAAATCCAAATGGGGAAGAGAGAAGGCTTGGCACCAGCCAAGATACTGCACCTTGTTCTGGGCCAGTATTCTATTAAGGCACAGCTGAGCCATGCAGTATTTGCTGGAGGAACACACTTACAAGTGACCCATGCCTGTTGGTTGCTTACATCAACAGTTAGCAGAAGTTATTTGTGTGTGGCTGCACCCCACTGCCAAGAATTATGCATAGTTTCTTCTCTTTGTCTAGTCTAGTGCCTGTCCTTAAAATCAGAACCACCTCTTGTCAGTAAGATCTAAAGCTGTGGCAGACAGGTTGAAAGATAAACCAGTGGGTGGGTGGCTTGTCTGACAATAGTTCCTGATTGTTAAGAAGTTTATCCATCTCTGATCTGTTTCTCTGGTGAAACCTTGGGAAGTTTGCTCAATTAGCACACTTCAAAATGTTGGGCTCAAGCAATTACTCCAGCATTAATAAATAAAAGCAACAAGAAGTGCTAGTAAATCAAAGACCTCTGTGTTATCCAGTGTGCTTATCCCCTTGTTTGCACCATGCTATAAAATTCAGCCTTGCACACAGAGCTGCAGGGGATTGCGTTGACTTTATGTAATCCTCTTGGTGTCTCGCATGGCAAGCTAGCAAACAGTCAAAAATAAAGGTCAGCCAAATACAGTGGCTTGTCTAGCCAGACTTTTTTGCAGATGTTTCTCTCTCTGTCTCTCTCTGTCTCTGTCTCTCTCTCTGTCTCTCTCTCTCTCTCTCTCTCTCTCTCTCTCTCTGTGTGTGTGTGTGTGTGTGTATCAAAGGAAAGGAGGGAAAATATATCCCCTCATACTCTTCAGGAGGCTTTCTAGTAGAGGCACAGACAGATGACCTGACCTCCTTACTGGGTTAGCTATAACAGTAGTCTGTTTTCTCCTAGCTGGCACGCAGAGAAGATGTCTAAGCTTTCAAAGGATTTAGACATTTAATCCAGGTTACTAAAAGGACAAGGAAGATTACAGGATGATCCACAACCTACTTGAGCTTGACTACTTGAACTTCAGCCAGTTTGGTCCCATTGATGACCATCAGTCTCAAGACCCTTTGGCAGCACTGAACCTGTGCATCAGCAGCCTGTAAGAATCTGGTGTTTGAACTACCTGAAGAATCATCAGTCCATCCGATGGATATAAAAATATCTCTGTTTTGTATCATTTCTCCAAAACCTACCTTCCTTTTCTTTCTGTCTCTGTTTTGAATCAGGCTGTGAGATTTTTCTTCTTCTTCTCACAAGGAAATTTGGACGTTGTTTGATAGAAGCTTTTTCTAATTATCCCCCTTTCCTGTGTATTTTCATATTATACACATCTGTATGCATTCTCCTCATTGACTGTTAGTGTACCTTTTCCCAAAAAAGAACCCAAAAAAAGGCTTTTGGGCTGTGTTCATTTATATAAAATCTGAAAACGGAGGGGGGGATATGCCACTTGCAGATAAATGAAAGGTATACATGCTATTTTCTTGATAGTCTTGCCATTCATGAATTGTTTGAAAAACAGTTAACACAAATCTCTTTCCCACCAGTAATTTCTCTTGCGTGCATTAAGGCTATTACAGTTCCTAATCAAGCTGATTGCTTACTATATAACTCTTCAGTTAGACTAGTCCAGAATCAGCATACTTTTTTTTTTAAAGAAAACCCTCCAACTACCAAGCCTCTCTGTTTTGCTCATGTTCTTTACAGTCCTTTCGGTTTGCTTTCATCTTGTCAATTATCCATCCACTTCCTTCTTACATAAAACAAAGTAAAAGGTCACTCGATGAGCGAGAGAGATTGAGATTATAGTTCTGGGGTCATGCTGATTGAAATAACTTTTACTTGACCTCTCCCACCCCACCCCGAGAGCTAAGAAGTTTCCCAAATAACTGTAATAGCCTTAACACAATACAGAAGAAAGGGTTTATCCATCAATGGCTGTCTGTGGTGTCCTTATATGACCCCATTAGCTACTCCTGCAAAAGACTGCCACAGGAACATCCAATGCCTTGGTGATCAATTACGCTACTTATTTCTTCCTGCTTGCCTCTCTCTTTATCTTTCTTTCTCTTTTGGAAGCAGGGAAACAAAGATGTGAGGTAGATTCACATACCTTAATTACACTTAATTTATTATTTGCTACTATATTCAGAGTTGGTTTCTGTTTCACTTTTTATGTCTTATATTATTTCTTCTAAGCTGAGGCACAGGTGTCTGCAGGAAGGACAGCCATGGGGGTGTCCCCACCCCCCGAATTTTTAACTTATTTTACTGTACACAGGCAGATGCACTGTGTTGTAGTGGCAGATGATCTGCACACAAAACATGCTAACCTACCACTATACAGCTTCCTCCCCTGCCCCACCCCAAAACACCTGCAGTCATCCTTGGGCTGTGGAGCACTACAGTTACTTGTTGATGCTGTGACAGCTAATTGGTCTACAGAAACTTGCAAGGACTGGTAAAATGTCAAGTTTGGCAAAGAGAGAGTCGGCTTCAAATTTCCACTTGGTCACTGTAGCGTTCACCCTACTCATGAATATTTATGCTGAAATTTGCATGCACCAATAGGAGTTGGTGGGGCAGAGTTAAGTGGGGGAAGGAAAAGGAGAGAGAGAGAGAGAAGAGTAGGAGGTTGAGAGTGGAGAAAGAAAGTTGTTTAGTTGAAAGTTAACGACATTGACTGGACTTTTATCACTTGTAACAATAAACAATTTCTACTTGGTTCTTAAATTTAGGATTTATTAATATTAATGTTTTAATGGTTGTTTTTAATATAGGATATTATTATAATATTGCCTATTTTAATGGTTTTAATGTTTTTAAAGTTTTAATATTGTTGTACACCGCTCAGAGACCACTGGTAATGGCGCGGCTAAAAAACCTTGTAAATAAATAAATAAATAAATAAATAAATAAATAAATAAATAAATAAATAAATAAATAAATGAATGAATGAATGAATGAATGAATGAATGATATGTTGCCTGGACCTCTGTCATTAATACTGAACAAAATTGATGTAATCAACTGGTGGCAGCTGAATGACACGTAGCATGCACCTTTGCTTGGTGAAACGACCAAGGGCCACGTGGCAACGTGACAGTCATCATAAAGCTGTGTAAGGAACCTTGAGGAAGGCATTCTGTCTCAGAAAAATAACCTACTTCACAGGATTGTTGTGAGTAAAAAAGGTGTATAAAACCCATGAATGCTGTGTTCAAAAGTACAAAGCTCATGAATGCTAACAAAAATACTAATATGAAGTAATGAACACATAGACACTTTGCTTGGTGAAAGAATTATAAGTTATAGTACTTTTTCTCTAAGTATTTCTCACAGGCATGGGACTTTTGAATGTCTTTCACTGCAGCCCTCCAGAATTTGGGGGAGGGGGTTAAACTCAATACAAAAGTTTTGAGTTGGTGTGTGTGTTTGCACATGATGCTCCCGCACCCCCCCCACCTGTCAAAAAAACAAAGGTAAGTCACAAACAGCAGGTGAGGGGGTGCTTGAGGGGGCAATCAGGCAGGCAGTGGGTTGGCAATTTAGGAGGTAGGGGTGATCAGGCTTGCGATTGGAGGGATCCGATTGGTGGGGGGAATCAGATGTGCAATGGGGTGATTTGGCAGGCAATGGGGAGGCAATTTGGGGGCAAGGAGGTGATTTAGGGAGTGGGTGATCAGGGAGGCAATGCGGGGTTGGGTGGGCATTGGAGGTGATGCCGCTGGTGGGGTGTGATCGGGTGGGTGATCAGGGAGCAATCCAGCTGAGGAGGCAATCGAGCAGGTGTTTGGGAAGGGGGGCAAGTGATTCTGTTGGTGGGGTAGCAATCGGGGGCAGGGAAAGACAAGTACGGTGCTTTAATATATTTTAATTCCTGTTATCTTCTACAACACTGTATCAAATAGCAGGATTTTTTTAAAAAGCAGCACGGGCATATACACATGTGGAATTGATTCCAATGTATAGATTCCACTTGTGCCTCAAAATAAATGGACCACTGCCAGAGGAGCAGAAAACTCACTCACCTTGCACAGTAGTCCACACATGCATGTGCCTCATCTGTATGCTAAAATCTAAATCGGGTTTTCATCCCAACCCAACACAAAAGAGGGTTTTGTTGTCAGTAAGATCGAGCTCTAAGTTGGTCACACTGCTGACCACAGAAAAAGCCTTGTTGGTATTGCTGTTCTCATGTGGGAGCAAATGATCTCTCGGCAGCTGATAATCTTTTCAGAGTGGTGTCTAGATATGTTGAGAAATACTTTTTTTGTCAATCAGAAGAATATTGATACTTTTGACTTCTCTCGCTCAAATGAAAGCTAATGGTTCTGATCTATGAGGCTGCTTCAGCAAATTCTACAAGATTTGAATAATCCAAAATAAAAAAAATCTTAGTTTTGGTGTGGCTGTTATAGTAATATACTTGCTTGCAATAGCTTCAGGGCTTTCATTATCATGGTATATTTCCTGTTTTACACTCTGAAAACAGCTACTTTGTAGCACACTAACCTCTATATTTATTTAACATGTTTTCATAACAGCCAAAGGCATCCACATTGAGAAGGAAAAAGGAGCAAGCCTACTCCGTAAACCATCATTCCCAGATTCCTTCCTTTTAAAAAAAAATGCTTCTAGCCCTTCTTAAGATAGGGAGCAATATGTGCTGTCATAGTTCTGCTCATTTCTTTTATAATCAACTAAATTTTCACACAATATTTCAGAAGATTTTAGCTGAATAGCTCAGTTATTCAGGTATCTAGCTGCAGAGCCTAAGGTTGGGTGTTCCCCACTGTGCTTCCTGTGAGTAGAGCCAGCCTGTGTGGCCTTGGGCAAGCTGCACAGTCCCAGGGCACCCCCAGAAGAAGGGGCCCAGTAAACCACTTCTGAGCATTCTCTACCTGGAAAACTTTGAAATGGGTTGTCATAAGGCAGAATTGATGTGATGACACGTGATGATGGTGATGGTGATGAGCCAATGAATTCAGTCATAGCAGTGATTGAGCTAACTCTTCCTATAGAATGAATTTTGTGCTTCATTTTAAAGCCATTACTTTGATCTTCCCATGGTAGGAAATTATTGCTTCCCCGTTTAAAAAAAAATAAAAAATCAGAAATCCAGGAGATCATTGCAATTAAGCAGTAGTAACATGGCTATCCCTCCAATTGTTACTAGGGAATATAGGAATTCACAGGAAGACTGTGCCTTTTTCTGAAATTGTAAATAACTGAAAATACTCTGCCACTTCATGCTGACAACATGTAGCGTTCTTATCGGAGCTGTAACTAACAGTTTCGACATTGGGATGATCCGTGCAATCTCCCATTCACTCCATCTTGAGGCATGGGTGCAAGCTTCCCTAAGAGAAAGGTGGAGAAGAATGCCCCCCCCATGGTAATCTTCCTGTCCCCCCTCCTTTTACATTCCAAGGCTCCTTGGGACTCCTTTTTGTCTTGAATAAGCCTTTGGGAGCCTGGGGATGGTGGAGGGAAACCTTTAATAATAATTTAAACAATAGTCACTGCTGGATCACTGCCAGCAGTCCTGATCCCAGCAGCAGTAATCCAGCAGTGATTTATTTTTTATTTTTTTTTGCTCCCTCACCTGGTTTAGAGGGTCCAAAGGCTTCCCAGGGCAATGAGGAGCCCTCCAAACCTTGAAGATGATAGGAAGCTTTCAATGAGCTTAAACTGGATGTTTCCGGCACCTGATCCAGGTTATGCCAGTGCAAAGTGATGCAACAGGATTTTGTCCATTGTATCTGTTATCTGGTTTGCCTCTTCCTTCTAAGCCCCATCCTTTGCATAAGCTTCTAGTGGGATTCCCAGTGTCTTGTGTTCTCCATTATTGCTGTGAAACTCAAAGTCCTCAAGATTTGCCGCCGCCACCACCTGCTCCAAGAATCCTTGGTGAGAGGTGGGCTTGAATGAAAGTTTCTTTTGCTCCTGTTGTAACCAGCTTGATCATCTCTAAATGACTGATGGACAGAAACCTTACCTCTTCCACCATCAAGGATCCTGCAGTCCCAAGAGTTGTGGGAATCTGTCTCCCCGCACCATTTCCCAACAATATTCAGCAAGGACACATGCAAAAGTTTGGACTTCTGCAGCACAGCTCTGCTTTTGAAACTCAGGTAACTAACATGATGTGTTCCAAGATACATTGGCCCATTACTGAAGTCATTGCATCCAAACCAATTTTTGCCTTCTGTGCACACCCCTAATTTTAAACAATGGTCCAAATCCTACCATGTAGTTATGCCTCCAATGGGTTGGTATGTACTGAAATATATAAACAGGGACTTGTTAATTGCCAGCAAGAAGCTGCTGAAAATCACACTGCCTTCTGCAGGCATAAGTATGCAATAGGAGTTTGGCCATTATTCAGGCCATTATCCTGCCAGAACATAGTTCAATGGAAATATCATGCCATGAACAAACTCAGCATCCTATCCAGACTCTCAGATTTCATCAATTGCAAATCATCCAACAAAGCTTGATCAGAAATCTGTATTCCTTTGTCATTGACTATGTTATAAAAATGCTTAGAAATATAGTTATGCTGATTCTTTAACGTAAGCATGCTGTTAAATATTAAACATGTCATCAACTTGTTACAGACCTATATAAAATATGTATTTCAGTGATATTAATGTAATAGTAACACATTAAAACATGTACGATAGTTAACCAATACAAAATGCAACTCAGACACATATCATACATACTTCTGATATGTATTCTTGGAAAAGGTGCTGTAGCAGGTCATGGCTTCTCAGCTCCAAGATTTCCTGAGTGAGACGGATTATCTAGATCTTGAGGGAGGCCGACAGGGGAAAAACTTCTCTGTTGGTCCTCCTCGATATCTCAGCCGCCTTTGATACCGTCGACCACGGTATCCTCCTGAGGAGGGTCTCCGAGTTGGGAATCGGTGGTCAGGCGTTGGCCTGGCTCCGGTCCTTCCTGGGGGACCGTCCTCAGAGAGTTCAGCTTGGGGAGCATGAGTCGGCCCCGTGGAGCCTCAATTGTGGGGTTCCGCAGGGTTCGACCATCTCTCCAATGCTGTTTAACATCTATATGAGGCCGCTGGGCGAGGTTATCAGGGGGTGTGGAGCATCGTGCCATCAATATGCCAATGACACGCAGCTCTACATCTCCTTTTTGCCAACTACAGTGGATGCCGTTCTGTCCCTGCAGCGCTGCCTGGGGTCTGTATTGCAATGGATGCAGGAAAATGGGCTGAGGCTGAACCCGGACAAGACGGAGGTCCTGAGGGTCGGGGGTCCTACCATCAGCGGTTTGGGAAACTCCCTCTCTTTTGGGGGGGGTGACTCTCACCGCGAAGAGTGAGGTGCGCAGCTTGGGGGTCTATCTGGACCAGGCGCTTGCCATGGAATCCCAGGTAGCGTCAGTGGTCCACACCGCTTATTTCCATCTCTGGCGGATAGCCCAGCTGCGTCCCTATCTAGATGTTGGGTCGCTCACCACTTTGGTCCATGCGCTCGTAATCTCAAGATTAGACTACTGTAATGCTCTCTACGTGGGGCTGCCTTTGAGATCTATGCGGAAACTCCAGATGGTGCAGAATGCGGCAGCCAGACTTCTCAGTGGGGTAAGGAAACATCCACATATTACTCCCACTCTGGCCGCCTTGCATTGGCTGCCTATTCAGTTCCGCGTAGATTTCAAAGTTTTAATGCTTACGTATAAAGCCCTAAATGGTTTAGGGCCTTGCTACCTGACGGAACGCCTTCTCCCACCTAGATCTACCCGTATGACCCGATCTAGCCAGGAGGTGAGGCTGAGGAGCCTAACGCCGAGGGAGGCCCGGAAGGAAAAAACAAGAAACCAGGCCTTCTCAGCAGTGGCTCCTCGTCTTTGGAACAGCTTCCCTCCTGAGATTCGCATGGCCCCGTCGCTGGGCATCTTTAAATGCCAACTGAAAACCTGGCTGTTTAAGCAAGCCTTCCCTCCACCCACCGTCTGAATTTTTGTTATTTTGTGTTTTCTCCCATCTTGGATCATTGTTTATTTAGTAATATATTGTTATGATTTTAAATTGTTAAATTGTTACATCATATGTTGTTACCCGCCCAGAGTAGTCTATATGACTAGATGGGCGGGCTATAAATGTAATAAATAATAATAATAATAATAATAATAATAATAATAATAATAATAATAATAATAATAATAATAATAATAATAATAATAATAATAATAATAATAATAATAATAATAATAATAATAATAATAATAATAATAGATCCATTTCAATCTGGCTTCAAACCTGGTTATGGGATGGAAACTGTTTTGTTTGTCTTGGTGGATGACCTACACCAAGAACTTGACAGTGAGAGTGTGTCCCTATTGGTTCAACTTGACCTCTTGGTGGCTTTCAATACAATTGACCATGGTATCCTTCTGGATCATCTTGCTGGGATGGGACTTGGAGGCACTGACCTCTCCGACGGTGCGCAAAGTCGCCATGTCGGGGAGGCTTTGCCTGCCCGTTGGGATGCAGAACATCACAGGCGTGACGCTGTTTCCGGAGGGGAGGAGGAAGGGTGCCTTTAAGAAGGATTGGATTCTCCGCAGCAGCCTCTTTGCTGCCTTTTTAGCAATGAGTTTGCTTCATAGCCAAGCGAGAAGGAGCAGTTTCGCTTTCCCACTCGTGGCTCTTCCTTCTCCTGACGATCGGATCACTCCAGCCAGCTTATCTTAAGTCTTTTTATTCACTTTCCTGTTTACATTTAGTGTTAAACTGTTTGTTGCTTTTGTATTTTATTGACCATTGTGCTGTTGATTGTGTGTGGGGGGGTTATCTGTTGATCCACCCCCCCTTCCTTTAAATTCGGCTTCAGCCATGAGGGGGGATTAAGGTGTTGAACCTTACTAGTTTTAACAATCAATACTTTTGGTGGGAATTGGTTGGGGGTTTTATTTACATATTTATAAGGATAAGTGATAAATATTAATTTAATTTAAATTGTGAGAGCAGCTGATTCATTTACTGGGGAAGTGATTTATTTCATTGAGAGAGCAGTAGAGAGATAAGTTCCCCTCCTTCCTTTCCCTTCCCTCCCCCCCCCCACGTTTGTTCTCCTTATGTTTTAGGTTTTGTTTTTTAAAAAGTGGCATAAAATAGGGTAGTTGATAAGGAGCCAGTCGCAGTGCCACCTGCTGGCAAGTTCATTTGAACTACAGTTAATTTTAAAAAAAAAAAAAAGTAGTAAGCCAGAAGGCTTGTGCACTGCGCCCCCTGCTGGGTTGCAGATTTGCTGCAGTTTAAATTTTCATATAATACTAAATAAATAGATAAATTTAATAATAATAATAATAATAATAATAATAATAATAATAATAATAATAATAATAATAATAATAATAAAATAGACAAATAATTAAATCAATTAGGCAATCATAGTTTCTTAAACAAATAATAATAATAAATAAAAATATAAGAATAATTAATAGTAATTCATGACAAATAATTAGATCAGTGCATTAATAAACAGATATCATGGCACCTAAAAAAGTACAGGGTGGTAGGAAGGGCAAACAGCCGGCGAAGCACAAGGCACCAGTCAGGGTGCCTCCTGCAATTTCTTCATCTGATGAAGATAAGTGGCCCAACTACAGTGCTATCCTAGCTCAGTTGAGTGAGCTCGAGAGGAAAAGGGCTCTTGCTAGGGAGGCTTCTAGTGCTGCTACACCCAGGAGGTCAGGCAGGGAGTCCAAAGCCCATAGAATGGCTGAGTTGAGGCAATTAGGTGACATAATGATGTCCCGTATTGCTCTTTTGGAGAAAGAATGTTCTGCAGCTTCAGGAGCAGGGGCGGCGTCTTCAGTACAAGGTGAGCCTGCAACTGCAACTATCCGGAGTGAAGAGGACTGCGCTCAAGGGCTAGTGACTGATACCCTGGACCGGTCAAGAGAACAGCCGGTGGAGGAGCTCATTGATGCAGGATCGAGCGTGCCCTCCGGTAGGCAGATGGGCTTGGAGGGTGCCGTTCCTGGCACCAGTCTGTAAGGGTCCGATTTGCCTTCAGCCAGTTCAGCAAATACAGCAGTTGTACCCCCAGGTGAGTCCACACCTACATACCTTACACCACACATGGAAGGGATATGGCCTTCGTATGGTCAATCCACCTGGAATTTTTCCGCCAGTCCCTAGTGCACTACCTAATAGCTTTGGGCTTAGCCCTTCCACTTTGGTCGGACCTCTTTCAGCTTCGAAGCCATGGATGGCTCCGTACCCACAGTGGCTCTCACCTTGTCAGAACCCTGGTTTTATTGAGGTTTCTCAGCAACTTAGTTACCCTGTAATTCCAAATACAACTCTGCTCCTAGAAGTTCTTTGCCCTGCAGTGACCAGTCCTTACCTTTGGGGGACCACCTTCTACTAGCCACTATTGAGAAAATATGAAAAGGAGAATACGTGGACGTATTCGAGCTTTTAAATAGAAAAGTTGAGGAAAAGAAAGGCAACAAGGAGGAAGATAGGGAGAAGGAGCGATTTAAGAAAAAGAAGGCAGACAGGTGTTGGGCGAACTGGCTGCCGGGTTTTTTTTTTTAATTTACACCAGCACTATCGTAAAGGCATACCCGGACCGGGCCTTCGCCCTTTTGCAATACCTTGATATTATATACCAAGCATATGTTGACTTCCCAGGCCCCGCTTGGTTACTTTATGATCAGGGGTTCCGGATAAGGTCCGCAATAAACCCACAGATGCGCTGGGATGTCCATCATCAAGGGCTATGGTTGAGCTCATGACCCCATCTCGCCCCATGTCAGGCGAGCGCTTCGATAGTGGGCACTTGGTTCAGAGAGCAGCTAATCTTAATTCTCCCCATGGTGCAGTGAGCCAGGGAGTTCAACCCTGCCTGGTTTGCTGGGATTTCAATGCAAAAGGTTTCTGCAACCGTAAGCCGTGCAGATTCCGACATGGGTGTTCCTTATGCAGAGGCACTCACAGTTCCATATCCTGCTTCCGAGGATGCCCTGGAGCAGGTGAAGGCAAAGATGGAGGTGGGCCAAAGAGGCCTGCAGCGGGTCCAGCCACCTCTACAAAGGGACACCAGCCCAATTAAGGTGGCGGTACTGGCAGCCTGGCCACGGCTTTACCTGGATCATGAATCTGCTAGTTATTTGCTAAGCAGTTTTACATTGGGATTTAGAATCCCTGTTCAGGGTAATAGATATGTGACTTCAGCAAACAATTTAAAGTCTGTTGAAGGTATGGAAGAGGTAGTGAGAAGGAAGACTTAGAAGGAGGTAGCCGAAGGGAGGGTAGCTGGCACTTTCGGGGAGCCTCCAGTTCCAAATTTACGTATTTTCTCTTGGGAAAGCCTGGATCAGGGCAATGTGATTTCCTCATGAGAACCTTTCAAATCCTCACAAGGGAACTGGGTGTTCCCTTGGCAGTGAGAAGACCGAGAGCCCTTCTACATTTCTTACCTTTTTGGGGATTGAATTGGTTACAATTCAGCAATCCAGCAGGTTGCTGGATTGTAAACTAGTGGATTTGCGGATCCAAATCAGAAGCTTATTACAACACAGCAGAGTCACTCTGAAAGACCTGCAAGAGGTGGTTGGCCGCCTCAATTTTGCGTGTAGGGTCATCGCTCCAGGTCGAGCTTTTCTGTGAAGGCTTTGCAGAGCCATGAGTGGTTTAAAGAGGCCACATCACACAAGAAAGGTGTCAGCGGACACGAAAGATGACCCAAGAAGGCTTTGCGGAGCCATGAGTGGTTTAAAGAGGCCACATCACAGGAAAATTGTCAGCGGACATGAAAGATGACCTGCGCACATGGTTGCGTTTCTGGGATGGATTCAATGGGATTTTATTTTGGAGAGATGAACTCCGCTTGCGAGCTGACTTCCAAGTTCACTCTGATGCTGCCGGATTGTTAGGATATGGCATTTACTTTAGGGGCCGTTAGTGTGCCGGTTTATGGCCTGAGACATGGAGTGACTCCGAAGTCATCCGTGATCTCACACTTCTGTAATTCTTCCTGATTCTGGGGGCCCTATGGCTTTCGGCCGATGTTTGGGCCAACTCCTCAGTCACTTTTTGGTGTGACAACATGGCAGTAGTTCATGTAGTTAATACCCTCACATCTAAATCACAGAGGGTTATGAAAATCATGAGAGCCTTTACACTGCGTTGTCTGGAGTACAATATTGTGTTTCAGGCTCGTCAGGTGCCTGGTGTTAAGAATGAGTTGGCTGACACCCTGTCCCATCAACAGATTGACCAGTTCAGGGCGTTGACCCCGGAGGCTCAACCTCGGCCAGAGATATTGCCCCAAGAGGTATGGAGCATTGGAGGATTGAAGCCAACAGGGCCATAAGTTTGGCAATGGCTCCAAGTACCAGGCACAGGTATGTAGCGGCATGCGAAGAATTTTTCACTTTTTGCGCAAATGAAGGCATGGGTAGACCATAGCCTATAACTGTGGACCATTTGCAGCAATATGCAGTTCATCTCCATTTTAAAGGTTTGGCTCCCCGCACCATTCAGGGGAAGATGTCTGCCCTGGCCTTTTATTCTAAGGCACATGGTTGCCTGGATCCGGCCAGCGATTTCAGGGTCAGAAAGATGACTGAGGGTTGGTCCAAGGAACGGTAGGAACGATGGTTCACGTATGCCTATGTCCCCCAGAATTCTTGTTCAGTTAGGCCTAGTTTGGACGGCTGTCTGTGTTGATCAGTTCGAAGCTAAATTATTTAAGGCAGCCACACTATGTGCATGGGGGGGGGGCTTTTCGCATTAGTGAACTGGTGAGACCATCCAAATTTGATAATTCACATTCGGCGTTGCAGATGGAGGACCTGCTGGTCTCCGAAGACGGGGTTCTGTTGCATCTCTGCCGATCAAAAACTAAATAGTATGGAAAGGGACAAATTATAAGTCTGGGCCCCTGTTCTGTAAAAGAGCTTTGCCCAGTTAAAGCTCTCACCGAGTTTGTTCAGTTGAGAGGGAATTCTGGAGGGAATTTATTTTGCCACAGTGATGGTTCTCCCCTTACACGGTATCAATTTTGGGTGGTCACTTCTCGTGGCCTTCGTGCAGCTGGCATTGTTGGGTGGAAATCTGGCACCCATTCATTTCGGATAGGCGCAGCATCTACGGCGGCAGCTTTGGGTTATGGCGATGTTCAAATTAAGAGATTGGGGAGGTGGTCATCACACAGGTTTAAAACTTATGTACGTTCCCTCCCAGGATAGACGTGACTCTGTTTTTCTTTTACAGGACCCATGGCAGCTTCCTCACGGCTGCAAGTAGTGGTGTATGGCCACAGCTATATCCACTGGGCCGTGAAACATGCCTTGAGGACAGGTTGGGGATGTAATTTAGGTTTGGGGGCCGCGGCCTCTCTAGAATGGAAGGGAAAGAGGGGTATGTTGTGGCCCGGTGGTGGTGGGCTTGGGGTGTATTAAATAGCCCCATGCCGTGGCGGGTAGTGCGATGAAAAAGTTTGGGTGAGTTCATGATTGACACGTGCTGCCAAAAATTTGGCCTTCTCTCGGTCAGGTCGAGACAATCGGCTATCAGTGAGAGGTGGTTTTACATGGTAGGATCTCCCAGCCAGCTCCCACTTTGGGTCACGAGGCTCGGTGGGAGGAGTTGGTTGGGGGATGCCATTTCGCAGAGCACCTGAAGGCGTGCTGTACAGCGGACAGCAGGATTCAGAAATAGGAGCTCACCCTGCTATAGGAAAATGTCCAGAGATCTGGGATTATCCGGACATGGAAGAATATCGCACTACGGTAGGCCCCCTTGTATTTTGGGGGATATAGCTTTAAATAGTTAATAAAGTTGTGGTCCAAGTTTTAAACCCAACAACCTGTGTCTTGTCTCGTTATTTCCAGGCAGGGTGGGCAATGTTCTACAGTGGCTCTTGTCCTTTCTGGAGGGGCAAACTCAGAAGGTGGTGCTGGAGGACTCTTGTTCAACACTGGCTGTTGGCCTGCAGGGTCCCTCAGGGTTCTACTTTGTCCCCTATGCTATTTAACATCTACATGAACCCTCTGGGAGAGGTAGTCCAGAGTTTGGGGATTTGGTGTCACCAGTATGCGGATGACACCCAACTTTATCTCTACTTTCCATCTAAATCTGAGGAAGCTGTTTCTGATCTAGATCAGTGTCTAGTGTCAATACTGGACTGGAGGAGAGTGAATAAACTGAAACTTAATCTAGACAAGACAGAGGTGGTCAGTAAAAAAGGTTATCAAGGAATAGAGATGAATGGGGCTACACTCTGAAAACACAGGTGTGCAGCTTGGGGGTACTCCTGGATTTATCTCTGACCCTGTATGCCCAGGTTTCAGCAGTGGCAAGGACTGCCTTTGCACAATTCCAGTGCAATTCCTGGATTGGTCTGGTCTGGCCACAGTGACAGATGCCTTAGTTACATCCCGGCTGGATTACTATAGTGTGTTCTATGTGGGGGTGCCCTTGGAAAGTGTTCAGAAATTTCAGCGGGTACAAAATGTTGCAGTCAGATTGTTAATTGAGGCTGGTTTCAGGGATCACATTACAACAACTCTACTTGCTGCCAATCCCATTCAAGGTACAATTCAAAGTGCTAGTTTTAACCTATAAAGCCATAAATGGCTTGAGTCCAAGCTATCTCAAGGACGGTGTCTCCCTTTATGAGCCTGCCCAGGTGTTAAGATAATCGGGGGAAGTCTTTCTCTCAGTCCTACCACCTTCACAGGTGTATTTGGTGGGGACGCAGAAGAGGACCTTATCTGACACTACACCCAGACTCTGGTATTCCCTCCTACAGGGGACCACACTGGCCCCATCTTTGCTATCCTTCTACAAGCAGACAAAGATCTTTCTCTTCAGACAGGGTTTCCCTTAGTGACTGGCTGTCTAAGAGGGTTTTTTAATGGAGCGTTGTTCCTTGTTGCTTTAAATGTGTTTTTGACATTGATTTTGTTTACCATTTTTAAGTGTGGCATTTGTGTGATTCTTTTTAAATATTTGCATACTTACTTTCTTAGCTTTTAAATGTTGTCTTTTTATAATGTAAGCCAGCTTGGGTCCTTTTTAAGGAGAAAGGCAGAATAAAAATGTTTTAAATAAATCAATAAGTATGATTGGGGTCAATCATCTCCCCAATGCTATTCAACATCTATATGAGGCCGCTGGGGGAAGTCATCAGGAGTTTTGGAGCTTTGTGTCACCAATATGCGGATGACACCCAGCTCTATCTCTCCTTCCATCCCTCTGCAGAGGATGCTGTCCCGTCCCTTGAGCGCTGTCTGGACGCGGTGCTGGGATGGATGAGGGAAAATAGACTGAGGCTGAATCCAGACAAGACGGAAATCCTGCGGGGGGGGGGCTAGTGTTTGTGGTCTAGGTGCTTTCCTTTCTTTCCGGGGAGCCACTCTTTCCATGAAGGATGAGGTGCGCAGCTTAGGCATACTCTTGGACCCAGCACTATCAATGGAATCCCAGGTAGGGTCTGTGGTCCAGTCCACCTACTTCCACCTATGGCGGATTGCCCAGCTGCATCCCTACCTTGACACTAGTCCCTCAACATGCTGGTCCATGCATTGGTAGTCTCAAGATTAGACTACTGCAATGCCCTCCACGTGTGGCTGCCCTTGAGGCTGCTTTGGAAACTTCAACAGGTCCAGAACTCGGTGGCCAGACTATTGAGTGGTGTTAGAAAATACCAACATATTTCTCCCACCTTGGTACTAGTTACCTATTTGCTTCCGTAGTGGCTTCAAGGTATTGGTATTAACCTATAAGGCCCTAAAAGGTTTAGGACCTCAATATTTAGCCGAGCACCTCCTTCTGGTCAGGTCTGCCCATCCTGTAAGATCGTCTCAGGCAGGGCGGCTGAGAGTTCTGACCCCGAGAGGCCTGGAAAACAAGCACCAGAAATCGGGCCTTCTCAGTGGTTGCCCCGCAATTATGGAACAGCGTCCCACCCGAAATCCTCCTGGCCCCTTCACTGAGCAACTTTTTAAAAAAACTACAAAAAACCTGGTTATTTAGGCAGGCCTCTCCAGATCAAAAAAACATCCTGATACAATAGTGCTTCCAATGACTTAACATCTAACCTACCGCCATGCTTTTCATGTTATTTTATTTTATTATGTTTCTTCGTTGTATTTTACGTATGTTAAATTTATTTTGCACCTTTATATTTTATGGATGTTGTTGAGTTCTTTGTCATTATGTTATTGTTATAGTTTAGTTGTTGTAAACCACCCAGAGTGGCCTTGGCTGCCAGATGGGCGGTATAGAAATCAAATAAATAAATAAATAAAACCAATGAGTGGAGTCCAAATAGCTGCAATACTGGAGGAGGAAGAGGAATTTAATAGTTTAACTTAAAACTTTCTGGATTACATGAGAAAGTTATAAACCCCCCACTAGGGCTCTTTTTCAGAATTGTTACCTGCTCTGTAATACACATGAACACAAGCTGCCACATTAGACAGGATGTCTGAATAGACATCTGATCATCCATCCTCATAGATATTAATGATGCTTTCCTGTTACAGTGGCACTAGTGTCAAATAAGGTAGATTAGACCCATTGACAAAATAAATGTTTCTGGCTTTCGGCAGTGGGATTAATATTGATTTTCTTTTTGAAGTCTTAAAAGCTCATGATAAACTTTCCATGTCAATTCAGAAATATAAGAAGATCATCTTCTCCAAAACACTCATCATTTTTATTGATTAATGCACCAATGCTTTTTTTAAAAAATACTCTACATGGAAACACAGAATCTTACCCATTGTTTGTAATCCAGCAGTTTTGCCAAACATGATAAGGCAACATGTAAACAACTGCTCTGTGGTGGACTGGGATCTGATGTACAAAGGATTATATTCCTGAAGGTGTTCTCTGATTGTATGGCTTACTCAGCTTTTCCATTAGATAAAGTATAATATTTATAATAAACAATAATTCAAATATTGTTACAATTGAGAGAGCTGAGTTTCATCATTTGTACTCACAAATGTGTGTCTCATATTATTTTTTGTACTCACAAAATGAATAAGCTTCTTTTTATTTATTTTTTTCACTCCCTAGTCTAAAGGTTCTACAAGTGGCAAGTTCAGAGTAGGCAGCTTGGAAAGAAAGGACTTTTTTCCAATCAAGGGGCACCCTCCATCAGGGTAAGGTTCTGGGGGCTATTTACCAGTGGTGAGCAAGGACACAGCTGAGAGTGGGTGCAAGAACAACAAGCAATGTATGGCTGCTCCCTTCCTTCGTATTGCTATTGGTCCTCAATTTCCCTCTCTTTTTATCGCTGCATTGCTCTTCCACTTGCATGTGCTCTCCTCTCCGTCTCTCTGTCACTCCACTCTCCCTGTCACCATATCATTCCATTTTCCCTCTCACTTCATTGTCATGATCTTTGTGTCGCTCCATTCTCCCTTGTAATTCAGGCAGCCATCTTTTTTTCCCCCCTCACATGGAAACTTTGTAAGGAACACTAATCATAATGTCCAATCAGAGGAAATTTACAGCCCCTTTCTGATCCATAAAACAAACAGTTTTCTAAGCTTCCAAAAGATTAACTTTTTTTTAAAAAAAAAATTTTTTAAAGGCAGACCCTGGGCCACTTTGTGAATTTCTAAGTACCTTGGTTGTTTTTCATACAGAATTCTAAGTACGTTTTTTAGTGGTTGTGTTTTTAAATGGCACATGCAACTTTAAATGCAATGAAGTGATTTAATAGCAGTCATGTGCAAAATGAACATGAACCAAACTGAGCACTGAAAGCCATTGGATGAGGACTGTGAGACAGTTCAGTGGGCCAGGACGAGATCATGGGCCAGACTGGGGTGTGCCATGGACCTGCATTTCCATACCTGTTGCTTTAAAATATCTTGATGTGAGGGTTCAATTGTCGGTTGCTCTTTCCAGGTATTTTAAAGGACATACATTTCTCTCCCTTTCGTACTTGATGATAGGACTGTGTGTAGTTCCTGTGTAGAAAACCACAACATATGCCTATGAAAGCAAGCTTGTCTTCATTTGATCTCTTGGAGGGATCCTGGAGTTGTTGATAAGATATGAAAACAAGGAACCTAAGCTTGACTTGGAAACTTAAGAACAGGGACTTTATTGTGTTTCCATTCTCAGCCATGAATTCACATTCTATGACCTCATATTCATGTTCACAGAACACAGCCCATGTCCTTCATGAACCATATGCTGTAGCTTCAGGTTCCATGCCCTCGTGTTCTATTTCTAGCTAACACTTCAATGAGAGACTCAATGAGGTGTTTTGTTTTGGTTTGTTTTGTGTTTTGTTTGCACAGTCACACAACTTCACCGCCTTGACAGTGACTTATAATGGTATAGTATTGGAGCAGAGAAAGCCGTTGTGTTACTGACACAGTTAATATTGCTTGACATTGCAGCTCGGGATAAGACATCCTTCATGGTAGGATCATTACAATAGTAACCCATTTGTAGCACAGTATTTATTCTGCATTGTCCAGTGACTTGGCAGCTCCCCATCTATTCCTTCAGACCAGGAGTGGGACTTGTGCAAGCCATGGGCTAAATGAGGACTGCCAAGCCATTTGGTGCAGCTCCCCAACACTGTTTGCTGGAGGCATTGGGGATTGCCCCCGAAATAGGGAACAAGAAGCCCCCAGGGGCCTCTATTCACTTATTAAATGTTATTCCCCCAGCACACATTAGAGGGTCCAAATAGCTTTTCCGGAAAACTGGGATAAGTGTGGGTCACAGGGATCCACAGGTGGTGGGAAATGAGGCAAGTGATACCCCTGGACCATCCGAATGTGCCCATCCCTGTTATAGTCATTTATTACTCAATTTCTGAACAAAAGTGGTAATTATTATTATTCTAATATCACATTTCTGTGCATCTGAACACAGAGTTTTGACATCTGCATCCAGTAATATGACTAAGGCCCATGCAAGTTGGTACAGTGTATACTGTATAGTGATAGGTACACCTGTTATTGGAGAATTTAAGTCACAAGAAGGGCCCACCTCATACTAATGTTGGAAGAAGAAACCTCGCACAAATTAAAACAAATCTCAAAAAATTGTCCTTGTCAAATGCAGGTAGATCAATGTGTTTTGTGGGTGCATTACATTATCTGCCTGTTGCCACCATACTGTTGAATAAACAGCTCCACTAATCTAATGTTATTATGAAGACTTGGCAATAGTGATGACTCCGGTAACTGCTATAGCTCACAGATGATTATTCATCCCATTCCTATTGAAATGTCTGATACACTTCTCAGGAACCATAAAGTGTATCATTTTCATTCAGACTGTTTCAGTTTAGTACATGATTATGTGTGAAACACGATGACAACTAGAATCACTAGAGTCAAGGTTCAACTGTCATCTTTAATGCACATCTCTCTACTATACAAGGGAACCAAAGGCTTGTAGCCAAGTGGTAAATATCTGGGCATGTAACAAAGACACTCAATCAGTGAGAAACGGGAGAATTTCTGAGGAGGGAAATAGATCCACTTCAGCCCTGCTTGCTCTCCCACCTTCTATTCTCCTGCCCTTTCTGTCCTGGATCATGTTTTTATGGTGGGAGCTTTCATACCATTATGAGAGCTAGGAGAGAGCTCTTTCGCTGTTCCCTAAAGTAGCTTGGGAAATTAACATTTTACTATTATTTGCAACTGTTGTTCCACAACCCTAAAAACTGCTCAGATAGCATTATGATTACCATGTTAAAAAGGAACACTGTAACATTCCCATTCTCAGACATTAAACACATACACACAGAGAGAGATCCCACTCATATCTCATATACTGGACTGTTGCGAGTGGTGACCCTGAGGGAGACCCAGAAATCTGCCACTCAAACCTGGGCCTTTCCTGTGGTGGCCACATCACTCTAGAATTTGCTTCCATCTGAGATGGAATTAGCCCTGCCCCTCCTTGGCTTTGTGCAAAATGGGAAGCATCTGCGGTTTAACCCACAGCACCACCACGTTAAAGGGACATGGTGGCGCTGTGGGTTAAACTGCAGAAGCTTCTGTGCTGCAAGGTCAGAAGACCAGCTGTCGTAAGATTGAATCCACGCAATGAAGTGAGCTCCCGTCGCTTGTCCCAGCTCCTGCCAACCTAGCAGTTTGAAAGCATGTAAATAAATAGGTACCACCATGGTGGGAAGGTAACGGCGTTCCGTGTCTAGTCGCGCTGGCCACGTGACCATGGAAACTGTCTACGGACAAACGCTGGCTCTACGGCTTGGAGACGGGGATGAGCACCGCGCCTTAGAGTCGGACACGACTGGACTAAATGTCAAGGGGAACCTTTACCTCCTTGGCTTTAGGAAACAGATTAAAACCTGGCTGTTCTCACAAGCCTTTTCCAGCTTTATTCAAGATTAATCCTGTCTCCAGCAATTGGACTTTTTTTCCCCTATGCCTGTGAACTTGCTGCTGTCTGCAGCCTACGATTATTAATATACTCGGTATTTAATTTTTTTAGTGCTGTTTTGTATTAGTGGTCCTATTTTTTTAATATAGATTATGTTATTTGCTTGTTATCTTATGTTAATTTTATTATGGCTTTTGTATGTCTATATTATGTCATTTGTATGCTGCCCAGAGTGGTTTCAGCTGAATGTCAAGAAAAACCTCTAAACTGTTAGAACAGTACAACAATGGAACTAATCACTTTGGGAGGTAGCGAGCACTCCAATGCTGGAGGCATTCAAAAGAAAAATGGACAACCATCTGTCAGATCTGCTTTGATTTAGATTCCTGCACTGAGTAGAGGGTTTCAATTCTATGGCCTTATCGGTCCCTTCCAACTGCATTATTCTATGAGTCTAAGAATCTGAACTTCACTCATGACAGTTTCTCCTAAATTTCTTTTCTTTACAAATTCTTTTTGAAAGGAATTTTCTTTTCTATCACAATTTTATTTTGATAAGAAAGCAAAACTAAAGAATTTTTTTTAAAAAAAAACCAAGGAGGCACACTGGCACAGACAAGCTGCTTGGCAGCAGCAAAAACAATCCAAAGAAATATTGGGGGGAAACAGGGAAATCCCTCCCAAATCAATAAAAATACCAAAAAAAAAAAAAGTGAAGGATCCAAGAGGGCTTAGTTGCAGGACCAACCCATACCTCTGTGTCATTCAGTGTGGCAATAGTGTGCGGCCCATCACTCACAGGACTTATACTTCATACAATTCTGGTCTACATAGTACCACTAGAGATGGTCACAAACGGTTCAGCAATACATGCTTCTTTATTTTGTAGCTGAAAAGATATTTGGTATTTCCCAGTCCCACCTCCTCCGGCGGGTGCCCACTCAGAAGCAGCACCCAGAGAAGGTAGGGCATTGCCTCTGAGTGGGTGCCTGCCAGAGAAGGCAGGGCTGGGAAGCACCAAACACAGGTCCAGCCATTCCGCTGCAAAACAAACCAGCACAAATGGCCAAACCAGTGGTTCATGCCCATCTCTAACTAGTACCCAACATCCAAAGAAGCCATAATTCACATTATATTGTGATTATCTTATATTTTCTGAACCCAATCTGTCCAAAAACAAATCATTCACTGGAATTCCAAGGCTAGGATGACGTATCCTCCATCTGTTTGACATGCATTCTACCAGCACAGAAGCGTTTGTTTTCTTTATGCTATCATTGACTTGGTGATTGTGATCCATTCATGACTGTTACTATAGTAACCCTGGTGCGAACATTTTATTATATGCTTCCTATTGGATGAAAATATCACAAAATTGAAGGATAAGTTGTTTAGGTAGAACAATAGGGCATCTGATATTGAATCTACAAGCACTTAATAAGAAGATTTCCAAGTAATGGCACAGTACCATTATCATATCACTTAGGAATGGCAGCAAATTATTGTATTACTCACATCTCGTTGGGTCCATGCAAAATTATGGAGAGATGCCTCCAAATATGACATTTCGTATGCTCCTTTTTATGCAGCAAAGTGGTTAAAAGCACATCTGCATTTTAAAATGTTTCTCATCTTTGACAGCTTGCTGATGCATTCCATAGGCTCCCCTGCTTCTAAAGCTGTTAACTGTGGCTTTAAAACTTCTGGTAATTATGACTCTTGCAGTCACACTAAACTAGATTGACAGATGAAATACTGATTACTAAGGACTTATTAAGGAGTACTTTGCAACCAATTATGCTGACATTTGACTTGATTTGACAGTTGAATTGAGCAGAAGATCCCTCCAAACAGAACAATTTAATTTTTATCCTCATCATTCAGAGATAATTCTTCAGAGATTCATTAATACACCTCTACAAAATTTATTTTTATCCAAGAATGGAGTACCCTTGGTTCCCAACCGTGGAGAAATACTATATGGACAAGGTTTCCAAAGCATTTTAGGGTCCACATTTGGCTCTTCCTGAGCTTTCAGGCAAGAATAACTTTCTATTGTCATTCATGCAAGAATCCACACTCAATGAACAAGGATCAAAATAAATATCAGTCCATAACATTCTCACATTGAAAGATATCCCTCAGAATCCTATGGCTTATGTACAGTGGCAGAAGTGCAAGATCATAAATCACAGCGATGAAATGTACCAAGTCACAAAACTGCTGCATGATGACAAATACAAGTGGCAATCCATAAATAGCAGCAATTCATCACAGTGATTTCTGCCAGCATACATAAGCAACAGGATTCTGCCTTTCAACTGTGACATGCTGCTAGTTTTTTGGATCACCTGTTTCATAGGATTTTATTACGCTTTAGCTAAATACAATTTTATCTGTTTTTATTTTTTAAAAGTCTGTAAGCCACATTGAGTGCTGTATTTCTTTAGTAGAAATGTGGGGCATAAATGTAATAAATAATAGATACTGAATGTTGCATCTAGCAGTTTTGACCCCCAAATGCATTTATAATCCAGTTGAGCAAGAATAATCTCCTGGAGCAAAACAAAACAAACTTAATCTGATATTGTCCATCTTTGGCTGCCCAGCATATATCCGATTTGGTGAATTTACTTGAGAGGTGGCAGTGCCATCAGGCTAGGAACCCTGGGATCATTGATTTGGTCTGATATGAAGTGACAAGGGCAGCCACCTGCACAGTGGGGTCATGTGGATACATGACTGGGATATCACTTAGTCACAGAAGGAATTCTTTAGCAAGGATGGCATATACCTGTCAAGCTTTGGGCAGAAAAGGTGGATGACAGACAGCAGGACTGCCTCTTAGAATGGTTACAGAGGGAACATTGTGGCAGGAGGTGAGACAAGTCTTTGTAACATAGGAGGGGATCCTCTGTGAAGGAGATTCCCCCACCCTTAGGGATCCCAGAATGGGGTGCCCAAGACAAGTGTGCACTGCTTTGGGAGAGCTGCCACCATCTCCCACAGCAAATGGCATTAGGTCCATCCTGATCTTGCACCAAGCCTTGGCTACACAGCAGGAGGCCGGGAATGTGGGCATTGGTTAGCAGATGGGTTCTCTGATGCAGGAATCTGTTTCTTACACTGCATCACAACTATTCCTCTGTAATCAAGGAAGCTGAGGCCATTTATTATCCACGTCTCAATTAGTAAAAGTTCAATAAATTATTCAACTGCTAAAATTTGGTGTTAGCTTTTCTTGGTGGCCGAAAAGCTGCATGGCAAGTTTCACATTTGTATGAAGACTGCTTTAATTTAGCACATTATTGTGCCCAATAAACAACAACCTATTTCAGAATATTGACAAATGCAATGATAATTGAGGCAAACAATAAACCACAGGCTGTCTTCTTCTAATGGTCTAGGGCAGAATGCAAGGCTTTCTGTGGCACCCATCCAATAACCAGTTCCTTCCAGCTATCCAAGTATGTCAGCCTTCTTATATGGCCTCAGTTGTCCACGCCAGCAACCTCTGGCACCCTTGTCATGCTACACAGGTTGGATACTTCTGTTTAGTTAAAGTTAAGTGCCCCTTACATTGCAATAATTGCAGTGGGTAATAGCAATGTGTAACTCATTCACGTAAATTAAGCTTTTAGTAACACTTCCTTGTTTATCCTCTATATCAATACCATTTTTGAACAGTGATTCATTGTAAATGGGAATCAATAATATGTTTTAATATGCTGCACATTCTTTGTTAATCCCAGATACTAAATCTCTAGATTTCTTTTTTTTTTCCTTACATTCCCCCAGAGCATGGAAATCTAAGGAAAATATATCTTCCCTAATGAGCATGCTCAACTTTTAAGATCTTTGGGAAAGCTATTCTCTTGATTCTGCTATCCTCACAGGGCTATTTGGTGAGGATGTGAGAATGGGGCTTTTCAGTGGCTGCTTCCAGGTTCTGGAACATCCTCTAATGAGACTGACTAAATTAGACAGCTGAGGTAGGAGTTCTAATGCAGGATGTTGTACATTTTACAGCGGTACTGTGTTATACTGCATTTTTTAAAGCATTCAAAACTGTTTCTAAATGAGTGCTCCTTTTAACATTATGTTATGTTAGTTGGGTTTTCAATATTACAATTTACAATTTTCAATTGTAGATGTTTCCTAATTATTTGTGAACCTCTTTTGGTCCCTTCATTAGGTGAAGGGCAGCACTGAAACCAACTGAAACAAATTAATTAATTTTGGAGTGTTACTCCCAACTTCTACTACTGGCCTTGCTGTCTGGAAAATTCTAGAAGCTGTATTTCCAAAAAAAAAAAAAAAGTGACTTTCCCAGGCTCTTGTTTCCCCACAAGGGGAAGGGACAGGAGATACGAAGCAACTTTCCTATCCCAACATGAGACTCATGGATGCCCACCATGAAGCAGCTACTGCAGATCCACCCACCTCCAGATGCCTTAGTGATCCAGCTTGGAGCAAGAAAAAACTTGGAGTTGATGCTCTGACTTTGGTTGCCTACGACAACTCTGATGTGGTCAGACATGTTCAAAGAGTGGGAGTGGAGAGGAGCAGTAAAGTTGGATAAAGTGGGTCTAGCACAAAGCAAAGTGACAAGGGCAGCTGGCCGTATCCTTACTGAAGGTGGTGGACATTGGATTCATCATTGGGAGATTGTCCATGCAAGACCTGAACTTTACAGAGCTGATGGGGTGCATTTTTCAGACTTGGGACAGGATACTTGGTTGCGTATATTAGTTTGGGCCTCTCAGAGTGGTTGCAGTGAGCATAGTTCAGTGGAAGGCCAGCATGGTAAGGGAGGTGGGCAGTGGTCCTATCCCAGTTTGGAGATTATCAGATGGATCATGGAAGGAGGAGGCTGTTAGGGGCATGCCCTGTTTGGGGAGGTTGCCAAAGCCCCCAGTCAAGAATTTGGCGGGTTCCCTCTAGTGTTCTCATGCCCAGGGGGCTATATTTAACCCAGTAGGCCAACCGTTGCTGACTTCACAAGGGTGGTAAGGTGGGTCATTCAGTGCCACTATCTGCTCCTTCAGTTTGTGCCAATACTTTTCTGCTTCAACCAGTCGAAGCCATGGCCTGTCATTTATCTATAAACTGATTAATAAAATGTTTGAACAGAAGTTGTGTGATTCAGTGGGGGCAGAGTGGTCCTCAGAGTGGGGTTTTCTCACCTGAATCCACAAACATAACATGGATCCCCTTTTCTTTAAATGTTTGGTGTAAAGCAAGCACAATTCAGCTTTCATTGGATACAATGAGATTCTCTTTGTTCCTAAGATGCAGTCATAATAAGCCTTATGAATGATGGTCGGAAGCTAAAAGGAAACTGGTCTGCAAGTTTTTCCATCCAGTGTGCATAAGAAAAAAGAAAAAGCCATAGAAGCCAAATTAAATAGGCTTCTAAATGTAATTACCTTAAATGATTAAGATTATTAAATGGTTAATGATTAAATGATGTAATTACAGAGGAACCCTAGCACTAAAATAACTGTGAATTCTTTGTTTGGACAAAAGAGTTATAAGGTGAACTTATTCACAACAAGCCTTAATTGTTTTGGTGTAGAAAGTGTATAATTATTTTTTTTAAAAAAAAAAACGTGGACTTTGGATGCATTAAATTGTGTTTGCAAGACAGCTTGTTTCTCAGGGGCTCAATACAGATCTGAACCACAAAATTGTGACTTGAGAAAACATGAAGTGATGTCGTAATGAGGTTTAAATGGAGCCATGGTGTCTACATTGCCTCCCAAAAGAGAAGGCTCCCCCCGCCCTTAACACAGGGCTTCATTCTCCTATGCTGCTTAATGCAAATGTAAACAAAACAAAGACCTGGATTCATTTCTCTCAGTCGTGTGTGTGTGTGTGTGTGTGTGTGTGAGAGAGAGAGAGAGAGAGAGAGAGAGAGAGAGATTAAAACAAGAGCACTTTTCAGGCTTGGCTTATTACAGAAGTAAAGTCGCCATGCTTCCTATTTTGCAAAAGATAGTCCTCTAATGACATTTTGCATCTGGAATCACCATACCACCTTCATATGGTGGCATCCTTAGCTCCACAAACCATCTGCTAAGCTACGTAGGATCAGGCCTGGTTAGTATCTGGTAATGTATACATGCTTTTTAGCATGTATACATTACTGAAACAGCGACATCTACGTTGGCTCGGGCATGTCGTAAGAATGGCTGATGGTCGGATTCCAAAAGATTTCCTGTATGGAGAATTAATGCAGGGAAAGCACCCCAGAGGGAGACCACAGCTGCAATACAAGGATATCTGCAAGCAGGATCTGAAGGCCTTAGGAATGGACCTCAACAGATGGGAAACCTTGACATCTGAGCGCTCATCCTGGAGGCAGGCAGTGCAGCATGGCCTCTCGCATTTTGAAGAGACACTTGTCCAGCAGGCTGAGGCAAAGAGGCAGTCCCAAAACCAGAAAAATCAGGGAGCTGGACAGGGGACAGATTGTATTTGTCTTCAGTGTGGAAGGGATTGTCACTCTCGAATTGGCCTTCTCAGCCACACCAGACGTTGTTCCAAGACCTCTATTCAGAGCACGTTACCATAGTCTCTCGAGATTAAAGGATACCTAATCTAATCTAATATAATCTAAATCCAAGTATCTGGATGGGAGACAGCAATGGAATACTAAGGTTCTGCTGGTGAGGCTAAAACAAACCAGCTCATGATTTACATCCCTGTGTACTTGGATGGGAGACCACCAGGGAATATCAGTGATCTTCAAGTGGGGCTAGAAAAAAAATTCTGTGTGAAACCCTAGTTAGCCATTGTTCCCAGTCAGAGGTTATAATTCTGAGCTTAATGGTTCAACGGTACGACTCAGTAGAAGCCAACATCCTATGTTTCTATTTCAGGAATGGAAACGGTCTCTGTGATTTCATAATGAAGATGCCAGGAGACTGGATATCTATGGTGTCTCATGACCCGAGCAAGAGTGGAGGCATCTCAATCTCCCACTTTGGTCATGAGCTGCTTCTCATGGCTACTGTTGGACTATCCTTAGCCAAACAGTGCAAGATGCTCCCCTAGTAATCCCATCTCCATTATGATCAAATGGCACCCACCTAGGGTGGCCTCTTGCACATCACTAATATGGAAGACAAAAGAAAGCATGGATTTGCATAAAATTACACTTGCTAATTTAGACATACAGATCTAAAGCTAGAAATTATTCTTATGACTTAAACAGAATTAAAATGCATCTCATTTGAGTAGTGAAAACTATGAACAAGTCACTTTAACACCCATTGTGACTGCTGTCGAATGCTAGCTGCAGATAGACAAATTCAAAGTCCTTGCTCTCCCCGCTTTTAGTTCTTTATTGCTAAATCAAATGGAGAATTACTTCAAAAGGAGGACTGTCCTGTGACAGCTGATTAAATGGAGGACTGCCTTCCTTAAAAGAGGACATGTAGCAATCTCACACCAACCAGTGAGGGCATCGGACTTAGCTGCTAAGTTGAATCAGGCCTGGTTAACACCTGGATGGGAGACCAAACTGGAATACTAAGGATGCAGGAGAAGATACTGCTCAAGATGCAGAAGAGGATATTGCTCACTAACATCTTCCTCATCCCAGCAGCCACCACTGTAAACTTGGTGGTCCAAATGTTGCACAATGAATCACAAAGCATACAGATCAGGGACCAAAGATGGGAAAGAAGTACCTTTCCAAATATTGTGAGATGATAATATCTACATACAATCCTCTAACCCTCCATATGAAATATTCCTTCATAACAGTGAAATTTTTTCTTTTTTAAAAGATAGAATCTAGTAGCTTTCGAGGAAGTTATAAAAGGGGTAAAATCAATTTGTTCCTCTTTATGTTCATATATGCATCTTGTGTAAATCTCTTCTCCCTTGCCATATGGGCTGGGAGCTCTACTGAAGCACTTCCTTTGCACATTAAGAATCTCCAGGGTATAGGGCTCAAACAAGTGTGACCTTGTGTGAACACAGTGTTGATTGGCCTCTGTTCCTTCAAGTGAAAGGGCCATTGCTCAGAGAGAAATATTTCACATGAGTGAGTAAGACAAGGTATTCCCTTGGATTCCAGTGGAAAGCATCTGAAGTTGCTACAGACCAGCTACAGAAAGAGAGATGAAGAGTATCACTCCCAGATAAAACAAAGCAGGAAGACAAATAGGCAATCATTTGAAGGTGCTGAAACAAAAGCCAGGGTTTTTTCATTTACTCAATCATTTTTTCCCCATTCTTGTTCTGTCCAACCTTCGTAGAGTATAGATGAGTAATGGTTGGTCTTTTTGGCCCACAATGCTTATCAGTCCCACCGAGCATGGCCAAGAGTAAAGGATGGTGACTGCCCAAACATCTGGAGGGACAAAATCCCCCCACGCTTGTCTTCAGGCAAGCCTGCACCAGGTGGTGTACTATGGAAGAATTAAACACAAGGCATCTGAATGTGTGTAATGCATCATTAAAAAAAGTTTGTAAAACTAGCCCAGTCTGGGTTGTTGAGTCTACTGTGTGGTCAAATGCACTCATTCATCAGCAGAGGCAGTTTTAATATTATATTTCTTTGATTCTTTATAAAATATTGTGGTAATTGATTGACACTTGGGAAGTGTCCCCTGGGCCCACAAGAGCAAAAGGGACAGGTCAGGGGGGCCTCCAATTAAGACTCCATGTCAAAATCAGAGTTTACAGGGGGGGTTTGGATTACAAGTCCCAGATAGCTAAAAACACTAGGGCAGTACTATCTGTGCAATTTTGTGAACAGTATCCCAAACACCCTGAAAAAGCCACCTGCCAGCACCACTGAGGAGTATTTACATGAGTCAAGCTGGACTACATGAACACTTTCATCAACCAAGCAGGAGGAGAACTTAGAACAACATCTGCTTACACACTCACCGGTAAAGATGGGCACAAACCACACTTCAGTGGTTTCGTCTGGCACCCGCACAGTGTTCCGCAGGCACCACATGCTTCGCCCCCACACCTCCTCTGCATACTCTCCTACTCACTGGCTTCAGCATGCTTCCCTCCTCTCCTTTCTTGATGCAGTCATCCACTCAGACAAGGAGGCGGGGCAGGGAAGCCCACGGCACTGCCAGTGAGTGGACAATCACATGGAAAAGGCAGAGGAGGAATGCATGATGCAGCTGGTGAGGGAGCGAGCATGCAGAGGAGGTGGCATCTGTGGAAGAACTCTGTGGCTGCCATGCCAAGCCCAGCCAAACCGGCAAAGCGTGGTTCATGCCCATCTTTCCTCATCAGATAACATATTTTAATCTGGCATAAATGAACTTCAGTTGGCTTCTACCTGGTGAGCAAACCAAAATTTATCCCAAAATGTATCCCAGTGTTCTGATGAAGATTGGCTATGCCCGTGTATGGTCTTTTCCCCACCCACCCCTCAAGCCATTAAGGAAACAGTGTTTCCAAAGCAGGCCAAATGGGGGAAGGGGAAGCTTATGCAGCGTGATGGGCTGCCTCTTGAATATTGTGGAAATTTCCAAACACATGGCATGGTGTTCTCAACCTTCCTCATGATTCCTGATATTCCTTAGTAATCTCCCATAACAATAATCGTGCACCATCAAGTCAGTTCTGAATTATGGCAACCCTTTCCAGAGTTTTCTAGGTAGGCAGTACTCAGAAGTGGTTTTACCATTCTCTTCTTCTGAGGGCACAGTCTGGCTCTTCTGGAATGCACAGTTGGAAACTGAACTCCCAAACTCTGGCTCCACAGCCAGATAGCTAACTCACCGAGCTATCCAGCCAGCTGATCTCCCATACAGTGTAGAAATTAAAATTGTGTATTGCTTTGTCCCATACACTAAATAAGAAGGTACCAATAAATTCTTCTCATTTCAAGACAATGAGATTCCAGCAGCACCACCACCTGGGTCTCACAGACAATTTGAACACCTGGAAGATGAATTTTTGCACATTTCTATAAATGCATACAATTCAAAATTATGAAAACTGATGACTTGTACTGTTTAAAAACAGAAGCGCTAGATGGTTTGTGTGGCTGTGATCAATCAGGCTGTGATTTTGCATCTATTGTGTGTATGGGTGTGTGCATGTGCATGCTAGGCTTTGCAAACTGAAAAGTTAGGCATTAAATACATTTTGCACAAATTTTGCAAGGAATTATCAGGAGAACTGCTTGATGTTTCACTCTCATACAGGAAGCAAGATCTCTCTTCGGGGCCTGAGAATACTATTGAGCATAAACCAGATTTTGTCAAAATTTCTTCACATCCGTGTCCAAAAAAACTAACTTGTCACAACCCTGCTTTTGCTTATGAAATCAGAGGCAAACAAATGTGTTCAGGGTGACTTAGTAGTAAGGAGATACATTTTAGGAAAGGAGAGAACAGTCATTTTCTAATACATTTCACTTTTGCATGTGGCCACCCATAAGGTAAAGGTAAAGGTTCCCCTAATTTCCACATTAATCTCCAATATTTAAAAGTATCATGAAGATTGACTGTTAAATATTCTGCACATTGCTAAGCAGGTTCTCTCACAAAATATGCATTTTGATGTGTTTTGATATATTATTTGGAGCAACAACAGCACTGGAATTTTCAAGCAGCATGAGAAGTGGTGAATAATTAAGTTCGAACACACAAACACTCAACCAGGAGATGCAATTCATGCTAGTTTATATCAGAACTTTAAAAAAGATAAATCCTTTAGTCAGTCCTACACACAGGATGCAAGGTGTAACAGCCAAAATTCGAACTGCCCTTGCAAAACAATGGCGGAAATGCTGTTTGTGGAGCTATGATGCGTAAGACTGATGACATCATCAGCCACAGCAATTCTTTAGGTGGGGAAAAATGATTCTGAGAAATTAAAGACTTTATGTCAAGGCTCCCAACAGCTTTCCCACAATGAAAATCATCCCACAGAAGCCTCAAGACCTTCAGAGCGATCAGAAATGTTTTATCTCCAAAAACTCACCACAGCTGATAACATCATCAGCCTTACATTACAAAAGTTACAAAGCAGGATTTTCACCATAAATATGTGTGTGTGTGTGTGTGTGTGTTTAGCACTGGAGAGATTCACTTTGTGTGTGTGTGTGTGTGTAGCAGGGTCACTCAAATTTAGAGATAATTAATTTCTAGCCTTCCTATGAAATTTGATCGTCTTTTAAAAGTATTGAAAAGAATCCATAAAAGAACACTTGGTGGGGAATGTTAGTGAGAGCATTTAAATCAGCTCATCTGTTTCAAGGGAGCAAAATGTCCCATTATGATGAAAGGAAAGGAAATTCAATGATCCATATGTTTCCCCTATTCTTCTCTAGGTCAAAGGTCTAATTTATCTCATTATGTTGCCAGGATTGCTTTAGCTCATTGTGCTACCCCACCAGTTGCACCTAGCATTCAGAGGAAGGGAAAAGAACACAGCCTGAACTCTGTAAAAGAGAAGTATGAAGAGGTAGTTGATTCACTTGAGCAACATTCATTAAATCAGTTAGGGGGGGGGGGTCATGTGCTCCCAGGACAGTTTTGGTGGCCCACAAGACCCCAAAGAAACAATAATATTTTTAAAGAAGTTGCTGAAAACCACAGCAATCTGCTACCAAATGCAATGGTACAGCTTCATCCTCCTTCAACTGTTCCACACTGGCTTCTCCTGGTCCCTTTAACTGTTACTGTTAAGAATAAAAAGTGGCCTGTTTGTGCTGAAGCATTTGTAATTAGGGCTAAATTGGTATTTAAGTTGCTTTAATTATTTGTGGAAGTATTCAGTGTCCCTTCACATACACTTTTTTTTTTTTTTTACATTTCCTGTTTAATTGTCATCCATCTGACTTGGTGGTGTGAGCAGTAGTTGTGCAGCAGTCAGCCACAGAGCTGCAATTTGTCATGGATAAATCAGTTGTTAAATTATATTATGAATTGTTAAATTGGTTTTTAAAATTGATTATGAGTCTCATTATGAATGTCTTGAGGTGAAAATATTTAATTTGTGAAAATATTTCAGAGGGATAATCTTACAAATCAATTGCTGAAAATATTATGAGTGTTAAAATATTTATCACTGTGGGAGGAAGAAATTATAGGGTGGTGAAGTTTGTAAGGGGGAATAGTTTCAAATTTTAAGCACAAAAATATTTAAAAATTTGCTGTCAGATATTGCACTGCATTATAGCAACATTTAAATTGCATGTGTTTTACAGCAGTCTTTATAGAAACTCTTTGTTTTTAACAAATTCTAACAAATGTGAGGGAAAAAGGCAGGATATGCAAATCATACTCTTTGAACATGCACCTTCCTCTTAAACCTCTGGGAATGTGGCCCTCAGGCTACCAGCCAATCTGAAAATTAGACCTTGGCAACTCAGATATCACCCATCCTTGCATTAGACATTACTGATAACTGCATTGCCACATTTTGGTCAGAACAGAAAGAATATTATTTTCTAACCAGCAACAAGGAAGTTACTGGTTGAGAAACTCTTCCTTCAACAGAGATCTAAGACCCAAATATTAATGTCAGTTGGACTGTCCCAGCATGTCATTGGCTGAACGTATATAGCATGATCACACACCAAATTTGGTGGTGAATTTTTCCTTGCTTGCTTGGGGTTGGTTGGTTGGTTGGTTGGTTGGTTGGTTGGTTGGTTGGTTGGTTGGTTGGTTGGTTGGTTGGTTGGTTGGTTGGTTGGTTGGTTGGTTGGTTGGTTGGTTGGTTGGTTGGTTTGTTAAGCAAATCTACACTCTGGATTTGTGTGTCTCTTTCCTTTTAATCAGGCAAGATTACGGTAACAGGAAAGTGAGGATTTAACATCTACCCCAAGGGTCATAGTCAGATCAGGAGCTGTTTAGCATTTCAGTAAATCCCCCCCTCTGAAGGGGTTGGGCCTTTTAGAATGGCTCACTCTCTAGAGGCTAATTATTTCCCCATTCACATACCAGTTTCCAAAATACTTGGGAGGAAGCCTGGCTGATTGTCCCTCAGGTGTAGGTCTGGTAATGGCCTCTCCATAAGACATAGGGCTGACCCCAAGCTGTTGCCACACCACAGTCACAACACTTTTCCTCACTTAGCAGAGCTAAACTATCTTCATGGTGTACCTCACAGCTGATGGCAAAGAACCAGGATAATCACCATAATGCCAATGGACTTCATTATCAGGTCCACTCTGTGGAGAGTTGACCGCAGCATCCAGCAGAAGTATTCCGGGTGGTGAAGGGTATATTATGATTGTGATCTAAGAGGAAATTGGTTAGCATTCTCCATGGCTTCCTGTGACAAAGGTATAAGACACTTTGAAGATAAGACCACACACATCTGGCAGGACATGGACTCAATATGAAGGTGTCATCGGTATGCAGATAGATAAATTATTGCTCTGTGACAGTGGGGCTCCTTGGGGTTTACTTTTCACATCTTGCTATATAGCATAAATATGGAACAATTGAGGGGAGATTATCTGGAGATATAGGCTGAGGTTTCATGCATGATGACATGCAGCTGTTCTTCCCCTTTTCAGCTAAACCAGAGGGAAGTGGAGACTTTTTGTGGTCTCTTAAGTCAGTTTTTGCAGGACCCAAGCTCTCCCTGGCCCCTTTTTTCCCCAGCAAAAAGAAGGGTGAACTGCAGTTACTAGAAGCCTCCAGGAGTTACAATTTTAAAATGGGGCATGGGGCCCATTCACTATTTAAAATGGCACAACATCAAATTGTTGCAACAGGAGGTAGATGCCTAGCCATTCATGGCTTCAGTTTTTTGATGTCCTGTTTTGTTATGTTTTGAATTTTTTAAATCCTCTGTGTTATCCCCCAAACCAATAAAAGTTGTCCACCCATCTATGTAACCCATTCGGACAGTGGGTGTCCTGAGTCAGTGCCCAAAATAGTTCAGATACTTCTGTTACAGAGGACTAGAACGATCTTGTTGTTAACTGTAATGGGTTGACATGATTATTTAACACTAGAGCTTGCTTCATAAACTATACAGACCACTGTGTATTTCTGAGCCCAATTAAAGGTCTGAGTGTTGATTTTTAAAGCCATGAATGACTTGGGTCTAAAGGAAAATCTCTTCTCATACCTACATGCTTGGACCTTTATGACATCTCTGGAAGCCCTTCTTTGATACATTTGCCAAAGGACATTAGTTAGAAGAGACTAGGCCATCTTAATTGGGCACCTTGTTTATGGGATTCTATCCACAAGGATGTTTATCTAGTAGGACCAGCTATCACTGCCCTCTACAATACCCCCAGTGCCTCCATTTATTACCCAAACATGGAGGAGAAGGAGAGGAAAAGCCAGTGGCCATAGCTGTGATGGTGGCAGTTCAGCCACAGTTCACTAAAGGAAAAAAGGAGACTGCATCCTTGCTTCCAGCTTTCTCTCTGGAGGAATGCTTCATTCTAAGGTGTCTTTTTAAGGAAGACACAATGGGTGCAGTTTCCAGGGAAATTGCCTCTGCCCCAGCACAGGGGTCTGTTTCAGTTTTCTTCTCTCATTGTGTCTTCATGCTGAGAATCATTTAGAGCAAAAAATTCCCCTAGACAGACAGCTTTGAAGAACTGCCAGTATCAGGAGGTCTCCAGAGCCACAGAGGCAGCAGTGGCAGTGGCAGTGAGGAGTAGCAATAAGTCACTGTTCCCTCAGCTTTGCCTCCTGGGTTAGTGCCTCATTGGCCCTAACAGTAGAGGTGACTCTGACACCTAAAAGCCACACCATTATCTTTTCCACTTGAAGGAAATCCAGACCTGTTCCCTGAGACATTTTAGGATTTTTTTTTTATCAGTAAATTTTTATTGGACTTTTACATTTGTGTTGCCTTCTCTGTCTCACTGTAGGTTTGTGTTCTATCCTGAGAACTTTCTGTTGTAGGACAGAACACAAGAATAATCAGTCTATATCAGTAGCACTCAGGATTTGAACTTTCTGGTCATCCTACTTACACTTCTTGAAGGAATTCACTCTAGGGTTTGCACCAGAGAGAAGAGTGACAGCATTACCTTCTTCACAATCAACTCTAGGACAATCTACTGATCATCTTTGAGCTAAATATTTTTATCACAGACCTTGGATGAGTAGCAGCTAGGCATGGTATTACTCATCTGATATAGTGGAATATAGTGGTTAAGAGTGGTAGAAATAATGAGATCCAAATTCAGATCTACTTAGCCCTGAAGTTCACAGAATTTGGGAGCATGCTTATATCACCTTAGAGTGCAGGATATGTAATAATGGACTCAAGTTACAGGAAGCCAATTTTTGGCTGAGTATCAGGAAAAATGTTTTAACTGTTAGAGCAGTACAACAATGGAACCAATTACCTTGGGAGGTGGTGAGCGCTCCAACACTGAAGGCATTCAACAGAAAATTGGACAACCATCTGTTAGATCTGGTTTGATTTGGATTCCTACATTAAACAGGAGGTTGGACTCAATGGCCTTACAGACCTCTTCCAACCCCATTATTATATGATCCTATGATTCTATCCCCATGGCAGTATATATATCTTGATGCTCCCTGACAACACTAGATTGAGATTGTACAGGCACACCATCTAGTTCCTCAAAATGACAATAAATAAGCTTCAATGATGCATTTGTTTAAATATTTGCCTGTCTATCTGGATAGAGCCTTTGACCCAGAGCAAGGCAACAATATTATATTATACATATTATATTATACTACCTGTGCCAATGAAAGTACAGCAATTCTATATTGTTGAATTATAGTGTCACTAATTATAATTGCTAAGTATCTGCTTCAGGTAGCGCTTACATCAATCTCACAATCTAACTTCCTTCAGCAAACAAATGAAGACAATTTTCTCAAACACACACCAATTATTATTGTCTGACAGTAGTTTATACAATGTTATCAAAACACTGCTTTTTGTCTAATGATTATTTTAGAACTGAAATGTTAAAACTGATACTACAACCCTATGAAAAGCCAATGTATTTTTAGCCAGTACTGTGACTGGTTTTCTGTTTTAATTTGGTGAAGAACTATGCATGATTCAAGACTTCTATAATAAGCTTAAAAAAAAAAAAACTCTGTGCAATTCTGTAATTCTCTTTGGTTTCATGTACCATTCCAAGACTGAAATTCTCAGATTGCAAGCAAATGTTGTAATCTGCTATCAAGTGTTACCATTTGGAATGATTTACATCTAACAAAACAGCAAAACTGATAAAATTATCTTCCACAACTGCTATATGCAAATATTATTATATATACATTCTGAAATTCTGTCACAAATCATTCAGAGTTTTCCAAAGCTGATCATATTTTCCTCCCTCAATTAAAAGAAAAAAGAAAAAGAAAGGAGCTTGCCATTTCAGATACACCTAATTTCATTATTATTGCACATTTTATGGTTTCAAAAATGAACACAACCCTTCCTAAAACCAAATCAATCAAATAATTCCAAAACCTAGTATAATTTTGAGCACTGCACTGTTTGCTTTTTCATTAAACTGTATCTTTTCTATTATACTCATTAATTCTCAGTGTCACTGCCTTGGTGTTTTTGTAGGTTTTTTTGTTCCTTTTAACAGATGTTCTGAAAGATCGCAGATACTCTTTTAAAAAAACACAACTCCTGCTAATTACCTTCAGCCATATTTTGGCACTCCCTAGCTTTCAAGAGGCCAGTGGGTTCCTCTATGCCATCTGTTCAGATTTCTGGTTTTTGCCCTCTGTTAGGCCTCACCTTAATCTTTTTTGTTGCTAATTACAGAGATTTCACACACATTCACTGCATCGCATTCATTCCCTCTAGTCAGTAGCACGTGCTACCATCCTGAGGGATTAGCAGCAGGGGTAAAATTTCCTCTGAATCAACCTGCATCCTCCTCCTTCTAAACAACAAATGTCAAGTTTCACTTGTCTTCTCTGTATTTCTCTAACTAGTAGCTAAGTCTCAAGGTACCAGTTGAAGTATTTTTCTGGGTCTCTCTCCAGATGGAGAGACAGTTCACAGGACAAGCACTGCCAAAAGGGAAGAAAGTTTAATTTTTGTACATCGGGTGTCCTTAAAAGCTTGGCCACTCATCCCCATGCATTTCCATCAACTGCCAAGGCTCACTGGCTCAGCGCTAAGAGTTGAGTAGAGGTGTTGTGCTTGCTTCCCTGCCAGCCCTCTGCTTCTGTGACATCACAGTAACCTATCCTATCACAAGGACCCTCTCTGTGATGTCACCAAGCCCCAATCTTGGTCTTAGACTTTGGTCCTGAAATCTCCAGCAATGAGATGCTACTGACCTGGTAACTACATTTGCAATGAAAAATGAATTTCTCTAAAATCTGATGCAATATTGTAAGAAAACTCACCAAAAGAATTAAGGAAATAAGTAAGCTGAACTGAAATGCAGTGGTGCCTCGACTTACGACCATAATCCGTTCCAGAAGATGGATGTAACTCAAAATAGCCGTAAGTCGAAGCACCATTTCCCATAGGAATGCATTGAAATGCAATTAATCCATTCCGGCCGAAGAAAAAAATCACCAAAAAAAAATCACCGCAAGACTCATTCGAAACACGATTAATCCCTTCCAGCCGAAGGGGAAAAGAAAAAAGAAAAGCAATCAAGCGTGCAAGACCCATTGGAAATGCACAGAAAACAAACGGAGCAGATCGGAAATGCACAGAGAACAAAGGGGGCAGGTCGGAAATGCAAAGAAAACAAAGGAAAAAGCAAGGGAAGCATGCAGGACCCATCGGAAATGGGGAACCCCCCCATAAAAACAACCAAACCCCCCAAGACCCATCGGAAATGGGGGGGGAAACCCAAAAGCAACAAAAAAAAACCAAGACCCATCGGAAATGGGGGGGGGGGGAACCAAAAAACAAACAAACCCCCCTGTGACAGAAATAAAAGCAGATATATATAAAGTGTTATCTGCACAGTCCTATTCCTGCTAGCTGGCACAAACTACTGTATATCCTATAGGACTCCTAAATTCATTAAACGAGCCATGGAAAGGCAGAACTTATTGCCTGCTTCATAAGTTCTTCAAGTTACTCACACATCTTGATTCTTTTTTATTCTTCTTTGAGAATGCTGTTACATTTTATTACTATTATTTTATCCTTTTATGCCTTTTAAGCTTGTTTGTATGTACTTACATGAGATGCCAAATACTATTTTATGATTGGTTTAATCTATGTACTTGAGTATAGCCTGATTGGCTACAAAGCAATAAAGTATTCATATTATACATCAGAGGTTGGGAGTCTGATTCCCTACTGTGCCTCCTTGACAGGGACTAGACTTGATGATCTGTAGGGTCCTTCCAGCTCTGCAGTTCTAAGATTATTATTATAGGATTATTATTATTACATGATTTCCTGAAACTAATTCCTCTCACACTGCTTTCATAGCATCCCATATATAACCATGGCTGCAACCTTTCCTATCATTTACCATATTTTTTTCCACGTATAAGACAATACTTTTGTCTAAAATCTTTAGACTAAAAATTATACATGGAAGTAAGCTGAGGAGAGAACAAAAACAAGTGGAGGGGAGAGCAGGGATCAAAGCAGTCCTGCAGCGCTTCTATTCCTGTTTTCCCCTCCTTTTGCAAAGGCTTAGCAAGTGGAGGGGGAAAGCAGGGATCAAAGCACTTTGATCCCTGCTTTCCCCCTCCACTTGCTAAGCCCCATGGGATCAAAGCGCTGCAGGGATCAAAATACCATCACATCTCCCCCATTCTGGCCACCGTGCACTGGTTACCAGTTCATTTCTGTGCCAACTAAATGGTTTCAGACCTCGATACCTAGCAGAACACCTCCTTCCAATGAAATCTGCCCATTCTACACCATCTTCCCAGGTCGGGCGGTTGAGAATACTGAAAGAGAAGACCAAAAACTGCCTTCTCAGCAGTCGCCCCTTGTCTTTGGAACAATCTCCTGCCTGAAATTCGCCTGGCCCCTTCACTGGGAAGCTTTAAACAGTCATTGAAAACATGGCTTTTCAGGCAGGCGTTCCTGGAGTATTCAACATCTTAACACAGTGGTAGTTTCAGCATTTTATACTACCTGTTCTGCCATCTTGCCTTTAAACTATCCTATTATTTTTAGTTTTTACTTTGTTGTTAGTGTATGTTTAGTTGATGTTTAAATGTGATTTTGATTGTTATTGTGTTTATTGGATTATATTATTGTTTATCTGTTTTTTAGTTGTAAATTGCCCATAGTGGCCCTGGCAACCAGATGGGTGGTATAATAGTCAAATAAATAAGAAAAACACATATAAAAAGTTGGAGATTAAATAAGGTTGTTGGAAAGAAAATATGAGATAAATAAGGATTTTAAAAAGCATATCAGAAATACTGTCAGAAAGGAAAGAATTAGAAAATATTGAAATGGAAAAAAATCAGAGAAATTTAATATATTTGAAAAGAGATTATTTTTAGTTTAGTTATAAAATTCAGGAATGTTAACCAGAGCTATGAAAGTTTTAAAAGCCAAGAACCTTATTGGTGCAGTTCAAAATGATAAAAGTACAATGTGTAATTTAATGAGAGGTAAATTAGAGGTCTTCCAAGATTTTTTTCAGAAATTATATATTGCAAGGTTGTTATCACCAGGAAAAAATAAAGGATATATAGAGGAAAATGTGGGGAACAGACTTCAAAAAGTGGATAGAAATATAATGGAACAGCGAATAAGAAAATAAGAGAGAGAGGAAAAAATAAATTAAAAGTTGGAAAGATATCAGGAACGGATGGATTGGAACTAGAGTATTATAATTTTTTAAGAAAAACATTGGTAGTTAAGTTAAAGTCCCTTTGAAATAAAATAATGGTGGGAGGAAAGATTCTTTTATCCTGGAAGCAATTGATAATTATTTCAATTTCAAAAATGAATAAAGACCCTACTGAGCCTGAAGCTTATAGACCTATTTCTCTAATATATCAAGATGCTAAGGTACCGTATTTTTCGCTCCATAAGATGCACTTCCCCCCCCCCAAAAAAAAGTGGGGGGGAAGTGTGTGCGTCTTATGGAGTGAATACTGTAAAAAAAAAGTTTAAAGTGACAGAAGAAGAAGGAGAGATGGAGCGGCACGAGACAGAGGAATGGATAGAGGAGGGGAAGTAGGAGAAGAGAGGGAGGAGTCACGAGAGTGGGAGAAGAGGGGGATAAACGTTTTTCTCATGAGAGAGGAGGGAGGACAATTGAAAGAAACGGAAAGAGTGATGTTAAGGAAAGACGTATGGGAGGAAAGTGATCCAGGGGAAGAAAAGGTGTTTAGAGTGCCGGAAAAGGAGAGGAAATCACGCCGTCGCCTGACTTTCCCCGCCCCTCCACGCGCACACCCCTTCACCCCCCCGATGGCGCCTCGAATGCAAGGTGCATCTTATGGTCAGGTGCATCTTATGGAGCGAAAAATACGGTATTTCTGGTGATACTAGCAAAGAGAATGAATATTTTTAGTACTCAGTCCAACAAACTAATTTGTTTGATTATGGAGACACAAGAATTGCATTTGAACCCTGTAAATAGCAGGAGGAGGTGAGTTAATTTCCATTTCCCTCTTTCTGTAGTTGCACCCTTACTCTAATCCTGCTCTCCCTAAGAACTGTCTTCCCAGCTGGAGACCCCAAGAAGCACAGCAGTGCCCTCAGATCTCAGTGGGCACCCTGAGACCCAGCGACTCTAACTAGAATTCAGTTCTAAACAGTGTAAGTGTGCCATATTAAAAGACATTGTATAAAGTAAAATTAATGTTTATGGACACATTTTGAAAGAAAACCCATATGTTAAAACATATTTAAAATAAAGTCTTAAATAAGTAAATCTAGAAAACTTTCAGTGTAGAAATGTGACCAAATTGTATTATGGATATTTTAAAAGAGCAAAAGGAGTGCAGACTAGAAATCAATAAATCCACAGGTGCCCATTTGTTTCTAGATCATAATCTAGCCCAAAATAAGTATGGTTCCCAGTTCTGTATGGTTTCACCTTACACCTGTCCATTAATATGAAAAATGGCAAAGTCGTGTAGGAAATTTTGCCACCCATTTCTGCGTTTTTCAAAGATGGCGACATATGACGTTGTCACCCATTCCGTGCCATTAGCAGCATGACATAAAATTTTAGAGATGTGAAACCCTATCAGCAATTCTGGCACATTTCTCAAGACCCTGCCTGAATTCTTAGATTCTCAGTCCATCTCTTGCCATTTTGCAGGACTGTTTTTTCCTTCATGGAAGGGAATTTATGTGTTTTGTTTTGTTCTTGGTAGGGGGTTTTTTGGTATATATTTTTTAATGTGCATTTTTGTATGCAGAGATACTTTCGTCAAGAATTTCAGTCACTCACCAAAATGTTTTTCTACCTCAGTAGTGTCACACACACCCCTGCTCATGTTTATCCCATTGACAAAACCATTGTTCTAGTGGACCACAGAGGCCATTTTGGAGTTGTCTACATTTGAGCATCTATTGTGCTACACGTGTGCCTTCAGAACAGCCTGATTTCACAGTTGTCTGACTGGGGGAGTACAAAAGAGCTCCTTTACTTAGTAGAGAAGATCCAGCTGGAAGGTCATAGATCAAGCCTCAGCATCCCAGCTGGAAGATCTTTGCCAGGGGTCATGAATTCTTCTTTTAGAAGCTGAGTTACTCCATAGGGATTAATCACTGAAAAAACTCCTTTGATATTAATATTAATACTATCCTTGCTGGATTACTCATGCATAATCAGCCGTTGCTCATTTTGAGGTGGCAAAAATCAGTTCAAATTTTACATATGCACAGTGCACATGCCCCTGAGGAGGCAATTTCAATGCTACACTACAATTTACATGCTGTATGTACACTGTCAGTTTACTTCTCACTTGGCTAACCATCCTCACCTCCGTTGTCTGGAAGCCTGACTTTTACATTTCTATCTATCTCATTTAAATCCTGCCCACATTTATTTCCCACCTCTTACATAAATCCCACATTATCCTCACTTTATCCTTACAGCACCTCTGTGATATGGGTCAGACTGAGAATAGTGTGAACAGCCACAGATGACTAAGTGAGTTTCATGGGTCTGTGGAGACTAAAACCTAGGCCTATCAAATTTCTATCCAATACCCTAACCATTATAATACACTACACTGGATCCAACGTATCCTTCCAGATTTTCATTGTAGGATATTGGTCTATACTAACAAATGAAGACCAGGATTTTTGTGAAGTTTATGGTTCTTAATTGCCCATTCAAGATCAAAGTACCCTCAAATACTTTGCATTGCAGCAGGGATAGCTTGGAACAATGCACTGGTGCTGGCAAAACCCATTTCTCTCCCTGCTACTCTAACAATTCCAGGTAAGGCTGGAGGGAACAGGGAAGTCTGAAGGGTGGACCTTCTATGCAGAAAGGCCCAAGCTTCAACTCTGAGAGTGCTGGCTCCACTACAGCATTGTTGCTGCCTGAATCAGAACTGCAAACAGTGCTCCCTACTCTCTCAGGTAAACATGCAGACTACCCAAAGACAGTCCACTTATTTGGTACACAAGGCAGTAAACCCCACAAGTTCTTCTATCCATCTCTGGCATGAAAGCACAACGATAGCGGAAATAATATACAATTTGCTTCCATCTCCTGACACAAAAAAGTTGCGGTCTAAGGTGACTCCCTCACTCTACAGAATAGTGGTTATCCTCACAGGGTGGTTCACATGAGTGCTGCTCATGGAAATCATTGACGTTTATTATGACCAGAGAAAATGGTGTCCCTCCCCTGGTGGAAAAACTTCCTACAGCCCATGTGTTCAGCCAATGTAAAAAGGGGTTCTCTACACATATTGATCTACATATCGGATTCCTGGGTCTCTGCTTTTGGCCCTGGGCCTCAGGTCTGGAGGACCAAGTTTCTTTGTTGTCCAGTTTCATGTTTGCAGCAAACCATTTGTTTCTAGTTTTTTAAACCTCATAGCTATAGTTTGCACGTGCCTGGCAGAGAAGAACTAAACACAGAGTTTGATCCTTTTCTTCTCATTCTGGAACGCAGATCAAGCTCAAATCCTAGTTCTGAGGTAGTTAGCTATTATGACAGAACCACCTCAGTGTGGTGTGGTAGCTAATACATATATTTGCAGAAGAAAACAACATTCAAAGCCCAAAGAACCCTGCACAGTCCAGGGCACCTTAGTCTTGGATAGCCTAACCTATGCACAGGACTGTAGAAAGGCTAAAACACCTATTCACAATCCCTACGAGAACAGACAAGAAGGATGCAAAAGCAGTAAATATCAAATAGTCTTTATGCTGAACTGTACAGATGTTCCCTGTGAGAACCCCATTCGGCACAATATAACTATTCCGATTTCTATGCAACATTATTTGTTTGGTGGAAGTTTCCACTAAAAGAAAATCATATTGATTTTGTGGCAATAAATGAAGATTTAGAAGACATACAGTTAAAGGATAATATCACTTGGGTTCCCTGTTGTGTAGTAATACAAATTCTGTGCACATGACTTGTTCTTTGGTGACTCACTTTATTAGGTTTCCAAATCACGCTGATGTTCAGAGGGTGTGAATAGAATTGAAAACAGTTCTACATTGCTACAGAATATGTGGGGAAGGTCTGCTTTATGAGACTCAGGTTAACACTAAAATACCATATGACAGATGGTCATGTTTTGCTGCTCATGTTAACATGCACTTTTTTTTTTTTGTACTGGTCACTGGTAATCCACTTCCTTTTAGCACTGAACAACTTCTTAACCCTCTGCTAGCATTTTGTCACTGGATGAAAATTACAGAGATGGAGCAAGGAGATTGACACAATGTAGGATTAGTCATTTGCTGTAATAGGAGAAAAAAAATGTTAGCCTGTACACCAAGGCTGAAATCCAGCAGCAAGTCACAACTAGGGTAGGCCCACTGAATCAGTTGGAGTTTCTCAAGTCAACTCCTCTGTATTTGTGACTCCAAGGGTAGAAACACTCATCATAGAGTTTGCTTGGAACCATGACTTAGTGATTCAGAAAATGGACCAATTTGACTCAGATAAGCTTGAAAGTCACACAATTTGGGTTGGGTCCACATCCAGATCTCAGATCAGTAATTCGTATCTACTGCTTCCAATTGACTATCGTTGGACATCCATCGGTAACTACATATTTTTTTCAGTTTTCTCTCAGAACTGAATGAAATATGCAAGCATATCAGAGGAGGTTATGCCAGTCCAACTCCAGACAAATAGGTGCAGCAAGGCGTTGTGCTACTCACCTTCATGTTTTGATTTTTTAAAAAAAATGATAGCATTTTTAATTTTAGTAAAAATTAGATGACATTTGAATGGAGCATTATCCTTCGGGGGGGGGCTGATCAAGCTTGCAAAGTTTCAAAAGGGCAAGTTCAATGTGTTTTGTGCATTTGAAGGCTTCTAATAAATGATGTGCTTATCCTTTCAGGTTTCTCTTGGCACATAACAATGCATATATAACATAGAGGATGCCCTAGATATGCAAACTATCATATTTCAAATGGTGAGTAGTGATAATATGACAATTTCTTGAAACATCACTTGTTCTTGAAGAGGTAGTCTTCAGTCACTAGACCCCATTGATTTCTTGCCTCAAGTATGGGATAGGAGATAAGGCAGAGCATACACACACACAACGCTGAGGTTTCTAGAACTTGCACAGATGTCTCTGTATAAAGTCAATGTCTTTTCCCTTTGTGATGCAAGCACAGAGAGAGAGAGAGCAAGCATGGAAGGGGTGCGTGATTAATCAAATATCGACAAATAACCTATCTGATGCTTTCTGTTTCTAAGAGCCCGAGCAACAAGGCAACAGTTTTGTAATGTTGCACAATTGTGCAATTGGAACAAAAATTGTTCTTATTAGTACAGGAACACTTGGTGATAATGGGGGAAATATCTAATTATTTTAGAAGAATTTCACAGTACATGCTGTCAAGTCAATTCTGACTTATGGTAACCCTTTTCAAGGTTTTTTGGGTAGAGAATAGCTAGAAGTGGTTTACCATTACCTTATTCTGGGGGCATACTGGAACTGTGCAGCTTCCCAAGGCCACACAGACTGGCTCTTTCAGTATTCAAAATCTTCTCTGTATTGCTGTTCCATTCTTAGAAATCTAACAAATGTGCCTTCCCAACTATTGTCTTTGTTTATGTCCGCCATTCATAAAGAGATAAAGATATCATAAAGAGAAATAACCTTTAAAATTGGAGCTACATCCAAACTAGGACAGAATAAAGAATATTTTTGCAGGATTGACCCCACCCCCAAAGCTCTCCTATTTCTAACAATGCCTAAATTGTTTCTAATAATTTTTCTCCAATGTATACAACACTATTTGTCAGTTTGTATTCATGGCTCTTTTGCTTTCCTGCTCAATGGGCTTTGCTTGCTCTCTGTAGGTTCTCCTGTGGACAGTTGACTGAACATAGGAATAAGCAGAGAGGTCATATCATACAGCTTCTCCTCCTAAAGTCATGTGTGTCACATCATCTCCCCCTCTCCACCACCTATGTGCAGAGTGTAGTTGCCTGCAAGGGATAGGTCTGTTCAAATACAGCTGTGCATGCAGAAATCAACCCTTTGCAAGCAGATGTGCTATGTGTACATATGCCAGGTTGCGTTGACACACCATGAACAACACCAGTGGGAGGGACAATGCAGTATAGCCCCAGTCTTTGTTCCATATTCACCCAATGGAATATAGGCATAAAAGCTGGGAAAAGTTATCCTTTCTGGAGCACATCTCCAGAATCTCTCAGTCAGTATGGCCAGCCCAAAAAGAGTACGTTTTCTGAATTCTGATAGGAATGACCAAACTGGGTTAACAACATCAATAACAAATCTCATTGTCTATATCAGCATCATGGTGTTGTCAGTTTCACTACTTACATGGAATCACAGAACTAAAGCTGTCCAGTGGATAAATCTAAGCACCACACCAAACTATACATCCTGCATATTACAAAGATTTCTTAGCATGGGGTCATGACAATTAAAATGGTATGATATAACTTTGCAACATGGATAAATCTTACCACATAGGTGAGTGGGGAGCATCATTTGCTGTTCCACCGCAGGTAGAAAAAAGGATGTGAGGTGATCCTATTCTGGATGACACCTGGGCCAAGGCAGACTGTCTCTTACCATGGTGTCCTTTCATAGAGGAAGAAACACTCTGTTCATGTTTAGAAAAACAGGCTGCTTATGAAATGGCCCTCCGAGAACCTAATGAGAAGTTCTAGCACCATTCAGTCAGCTGATGATCTGAAACTCATTTGCTGCCCAGCTGGAGCTAATGGTTGCTTCAGATGAGGAAGCTCACCTGGATTTCAAGGCCTGACACCAATTTATTCTTGATCTAATTGAACAAGAATATGTCTTCCGAGAGTGCTGTAAATGTTTCATTCAAATCAAAATAATGCCTCCAGCCTTTCATACATTAACAGTCACCAACAGTTTAAATCTCTCTTGTTTTCTTTCAGTCCTTTTTTCAGATGAAACTGATGTTTAGAATCTGGAAGGGAAGAAGGGACATGGCTTTTCCCTTCAGATTCTTTATGTTAAAAGAAGTAAGAAAGAAATGGAGAAAATTGTTCAACTCAGGAAGTTGTTTTTCTATCCCCCTTTCAACCTCATATTCAGTCTAAGCAGTAGACAGCCATCCGGGAGAAGGCATTCTCTTCATACTGAGTCCCATGGCACAGTGGTTAAACTGCAGTACTGCAGTGAAACCTCTGCTCACAACCAACCCTGATGGTTTCAGGTAGCCAGCTCAAGGTTGCCTCAGCCTTCCATCCTTCTGAGGTTAATAAAATGAGTGCCCAGCTCAAGGGAGGGGGGGCAGGGGAGAAAGTGTTCTTTGCATAATTATGTTGTATACCACACAGAGAATGCTCCAAGCATTATGGGGCAGTATACAAGTCAAAACAATAACAACAGCACAACTTTCTAGTGACTTCTGTTCATAAATAAATGTTTTCATACACATTAAGGTAAAGGTAAAGGTTCCCCTTAACATTTAGTCCCGTCGTGTCCGACTCTAGGGCGTGGTGCTCATCCCTGTTTCCAAGCCGTAGAGCCAGCGTTTGTCCGAAGACAGTTTCCATGGTCACGTGGCCAGCGCGACTAGACACGGAATGCCATTACCATCCCACCGTGGTGGTACCTATTGATCTACTTGCATTTGCATGCTTTTGAACTGCTAGGTTGGCAGGAGCTGGGACAAGCGACGGGAGCTCACTCCGATGTGTGGATTTGATCTTACAACTGCTGGTCTTCCAACCTTGCAGCACAGAGGCTTCTGCGGTTTAACCCGCAGTGCCACCACGTCCCTTCATACACATTAGGAGATTATAAAAAGAGGCATTTTATGTTTATAGGAGTAATTGAGGGAGACTTGACTGCCACATCAACTGTTGCTTTTTTTCAAGTACAAGAACTGATTCTTGACCCTCAGACGTTTGTGCATGCAAATTCTTTAATAATGGTCTCTCAAAATAGATAATGGGGATGTTGACAGCAACATCAGCCTAGAGAAACATACACTGTTAAAGAAAGTCTGTAAAAACATGCGGATGGGAAATACATGGAGAAGGTTTTCATGGACACTTTCTACCCTGTTCACCCCCTCACACTCAGCTTTGGTCCCAGCACTGCCAGAAAGCTGTCCAAGGGAGCATACAGGGGTGCACAATGCAGCATTGACTGGGCGTAGGCCATAGTCAGAGAGATGGACCAATACAGAGGACACAATTTTATGGGCAAATTATTTTTTAACAATGTCTAATTTACCAAATTGATATGATGTCTGCCCCCCCCTGCTTTTTGCTACTGCCCCCCGAGGTTCTCCTTATCCCAAGTAGCTGCTTTGCATCAGCAAAAATTCAATACAAGCCTGTTTGAATAAAGCACAGGAATTTATTATCAATATGAGTGGCACCATTTCTATCCTGGACATTTTCTTTCTGGGCTGGCTAATTTAATTGCATCCAAACTTCTGCATATGACATGGACTCTCAAAATGCAACAAGATTCCTCATTTTGGAGGTCCTTTGTTCATAGGGGATCAAGGGGAGGGGGAGAATGAAAGGATGGTTAATTTTCAATCAGCTTAGAAACAAAAATCAGAAAGGGGGACTTGCACTGACCATAGTGACTATACCTTCAAAAATGATCTTGCAATTTTGCATGCAGTGGTACTTAAAGGCAATTGGTATTATATAAACAATGATGTTGGTAAGAAACCAATTGGCCAATCTTAAAATAGCCCTAATCAAGTGTTTCTTATATGGAAGCATTTAGCATGGAACAAGGGAGTGCCCTTATCCTGCTCTGCCATCTTTACTTAGATCACATAATTGCCAGGAAGTCTGAAAAGAAGTTTTTGTTACATTCCTGACCTCCATGTGAGTAAGAATACTGGAAATCTAGGTTCTTGTTTCTCTGGAGACCCATCACAAGAGGAAAAATTTGTGATGTGTGGGGGTGTCAGACAACCTTCTTCTCATGTATTTAGCTAAAGCAGGGTGAATAGTACTTAAATACAGCTATGGCATACTGGATTCGCTAGATCAGATATAATTTCAGGTGAAACACTGCAGGTTCAAGGCAAGGCAATGTAGCAGATGAGGAGGAATTAAAAGAAAGAATCTTTGTTGTTGCTGAGGTGGATGAACTGCTAAGGCTGTCTAATTCACCTAGGAGGAAGAGTTTGTGACTTAAAATCTGGCAGGCTACCATTATGACAATAACGTCATTTTTATTACTAAAATTCTGCAAAGTTTAGAGCAGTGGTTCCCAACCTTGGGTCCCCAGATGTTCTTGAACTAAAACTCCCAGAAGCCTTCACCACTAGCTTTGTTGGCCAGGATTTCTAGGAGTTGTAGTCCAAGAACATCTGGGGACCCAAGGTTGGGAACCACTGGCTTAGAGGAATTAAGGCTTGTTGCATAAAATATCTGATCCACCAGAAGCCTTGAAAACCAGGATCCAAATTCTAAATGTCATTAAGGAAAATATAAGTCCGGATCTACAACTGAACATAATCACTATATTTTTAAGCAATATGTCAAATCAGATACCTAGATTTTACAGAATAATTGTATTCTTCATGTTGATCACCATGCCTATTACTATTAACTAATGTGTAATCTACATACATCAACTTACCTCCCTATAGTTAAACATTGGGAAAGGAAAGTATTGGACAGGATTCTTACGAATAAAACTGCATTATTTAAACTATTTGTTTGATCAAATTTTATGCAATCTTTTCAAGAAAGCTAGAATATTTATATCAAGTACTGAAATAAAGGGAATACAATGGAGTTCTTAAGGGATCATTAAATCTCATTAAATTGAAGTCTTTCACCCCCATCCTGCTAATGGATGAAGTTTATAAACACATTTTCAGAAGAAACGAGGAAACATGGTCAACACCCCAAAATAATTAAGTTTATTTAATCCTGCCATTGGCTTCTCCCCCTCCATAAGAAAGTGCATGTCAAAAGTCCCTTTCTGCATAATGCAATTATGTATGCAACTCATCTCTGCAAAAGATACTCTTTACTGGACACTTCCAGATATCATAGCTCCCAGATATCATGGCCCTCTTCTGAGGTGAGTGTGAGCAGATCCTGGCCCCTAGTAACCCTGCTTGGAGGTCAGCATAAGCTAAGACCTTAGTAGCCTGAAGGGCATCCCAGTCATTGCTGTCCCAACCCCGGAATAAAGACACGAGACAGTAATATGGATTAAAATATGGGCCACACTTTATTGATAACATCCAAATACGAAATTTGCCATCATTTGGCAAAAGAGGGGGGGCTGCTGTAGTGCGGAAACAGGTGAAAGGCAGGGGTATCCAAATACCCCTCTGAACATGAAATGGGCGAGTCCCCGGCCCCAAGTTCCCGCAGTCATCTGACAGCAGGAACCCGGCTAGCCGCTAATAAACACCACCATACCTCAAGCCATCTTTACTCGATGACTGTTGGTCCGGAAGTGGCCCAGCGCATCTTCCCCCCACAGGCACTGTGATCGCATGATCCGCAGTGCCGGGAGGTCGGATGCGCTGTTGGCTTACCTGAGATTACAATTGGGACACACCGAAAATACCTGTTATTTCCGCACTACCCGCCACAGCATGGGAACTAGCCAAGCTATGTCCCATGCCCGCCACAGAGCCGCTCAAGCTCTACAAGCAGGCCCCCTTTGATGTCATCTAAAAATAGGTCCAGACCTGCATCTGACAGGTGGACACCATCGCTCCTGAACAATTCAGGCTTTGTCACTTGGATCCTGTGGTGACCTATCACTGATCCGAGGCCGCCGCCACAGACGCCTCTACATAACTCTCTGTTAACGCCTCGCCGGGCCTTATTAACAGCATCAATCCTCCCAGAGCCTCGCCACGCTAACCGAGGAATAATATTGGACCATACGATCCGCATCATAGGATACCTGGCATGCAGCCACTTAAGGTCGCACATAATGTCCAGGATCAACGCCTTACCCGAAAACCTAGGCAAATCATTGCCTTCGAGGTGGACCACCAGCACATCCGGTGGGGAGTGACCAAATGCCGTCATCCTGCCAAACTGGGTCCACTGCATACCTCGCAGCCCTTTCCACGTAATATGCGCCTGGGCTCCGAGCCCCAAATCGCTCCCCCACGGGGAGGTGGCAGCAAAGCGCTCTGCCCAATAAATGTAACTATGGCCGACGATCACTATGCTCTTTCAATCTCCGGACCCTAGGGGACCTGCAAAACAAAATTCAGGCCCCTGCCTATACGTTAGGTAAGGTCCTCAAGTATCTTTTATAGTTTGACGAGGACCAGCGGCCCAATTGTTTAATTTCCTCAGGGCTGTAACCTAGGGCTGCTGCAGTGGATGCCACTCCAATCCTAAATGAATGAGAGCCAAACCTTATGCCATCGATCCCCACCTTACCTAGAGCTAGATCCATTAACTTCCAAAACTGGCATTTAGTCAGAGGCGTCTTATCCTGATGTTGGAAAAAATATCCAGCCTCTTGCCCTCGACTCTCCACATATACCTTTGCTGCTTTCTCTGGGCATATATTTTCTATGCCACATTGCCCCAGGATTAATTGCTTCCCTTTGCCCGTTTGGTCGGCCTTGGATCGTCTAATGGACAATTCTATTCTTCCTTCCAGGACTTTAATGTCCTGCCATTGTAAGGCTAGCCTTGACTTATCCTCCTTACCGCCAGCCACCAACTCACTAATCCTAAAGGCACCAAAGAAGGCTATTAGGGAAGCTGCCTTAAATAAGGCTCTTTCGTATTCGTCCCTGCACAAGATTGTCCACTGCTCACATATACGTTCCAGTAAAGGAGGGGAAATGGGCGCCCTCGTGTCCCTCATTCTCCCTCGCTCTTTGGACCATCCTTCTAACATTTTTTTAATTCGATAGTCCCCTGAAAAATCCCTAAAACCATTTACTTTTGCATGGAATGCCAGAGCTGACAGCTTCCCCTGAATAGTGTCTGGCGCTAACCCTTTCCTATTAAGGTGTACCATAAATTGTTGTAAGTGTTCCACCGGGACTGGCCAAACTTGTTCTAAATCCACCATGCTCCTAAAATCCTGAAACTCTGTACTCACAGCTGAGTAACCCCTCCTTGTTCTCAATGCCAGGGCCAAACCTATTGCTCTGGATGCGTCGTCACGCCAATCTGCCAGACCTCCAGAGGAAGAACTTCTGGCAACTCCCTGGCTTCTGGTGCTAGCTCCCTAAACCGCTCCATCTGTTGGCGTGACAGAGCATCAGCTATCCTATTGTCTATGCCCGGAATATGGTGGGCATGAACTAATATGTTATACTGCAGAGCCCTTAGTGTGAAAGCCCTAACTAAGGCCATGACCCTTTCCAATTGTGACGTAAGGCTGTTTATGATACAAACAACCGCCTCATTGTCACACCAGAAACGGACTACGGAATTCAACCATTCCTCAGCCCAAAGCCAAAGAGCTCCCACTATAGGAAAAAATTCTAAATAGGTAAGGTCCCTTGTGATGCCTTCCTTATGCCATATCTCCGGCCAAGAACCCGCACACCACCTGCCTCGAAAATAGATGCCGAAACCTAGCGCTCCGGCAGCATCTGAATTTACTTGGAATTCTACTTTTAGACTCATTTCAGACCTCCAGAAGGAGATCCCATTAAATTTTTCAAGGAATTGACTCCAAATCTTGAGGTCTTCCCTTATACCTTGAGTCACCCTCGTCCTGTGCATTGGTCGCTTAAGACCCTTCATGGCTGCACAAAGACGCCTGAGAAAAGCACGCCCTGGTGCTACTACTCTACAGGCAAAATTTAAATGCCCGACAATTTCTTGCAGTTCCTTCAGTGATACTTTTCTTTTGCACAAGAGTGCATCTATCCTCGTCCTAAGGTCTATCAATTTGTTCAAAGGCAGGCGAGATGTTTGTCGTTCCGTATCCAGTTCTATACCTAAAAATGTTAATGCCATGGCTGGCCCCTCTGTTTTCTCATCGGCCAGAGGCAGCCCCAACTCCTGTGCTACAGTTTGAAAGGAATTCAGTATGAACCTGCATCTACCTGAATTCATTTCTCCACAAAAAAGAAAATCATCAAGGTAATGAGCTGTAGAATTACAGCCCACCCTTTGTCTAATTTTCCATTCTATAAACGTACTAAATTTCTCAAAAGCGGCACACGACACTGAGCAGCCCACAGGTAATGCCCTATCTATATAAAAGGCACCACCAAATTGAAAGCCCAATAGATTAAAATCCTGAGGGTGAACAGGCAAAATTCTGAATGCAGATTTCACATCACATTTTGCCAGCTCAGCCCCCGCCCTACACTTCTTAATCATACTTACAGCTTCATCAAATGAAGTATACCTAACTGTGCATAACTCCAGGGGGATGGCGTCATTAACTGACTTGCCCTCTGGAAAAGACAGATAGTGAATAAGCCGGAATTCACCCTGAGCTTTTTGGGGAACTATACCTAACGGGGAAACCCATAGATTCTCAATGGGAGGCTTTGCAAAAGGTCCCAGGACCCACCCCTCCTTTACCTCCTTATCAATTTTCTTCTGCACTATGCTCTCTATATCCAAAACCGACCACAGGTTTCGCGCAAAATACTCCTTGCGCTCACCTGTAGCCGGTATTCTAAACCCATGCATAAAGCCTTCCAGTAAGTATCTAGCATCCTCCCTACGGGGGTAGGTCCTCAACCATTCCTCCAAAACTTCCATTTTAATTGGGCTGGGTCCCTTTTCCAGGGTTACCCCCGCCACTGTTCTGCTTCCTGGCACCTCCTGCCCCTTTATCCTGTTGTTGTGCATTTGCTTTAAAGCAGTTTGTATTTGAGTGCTGTCCGCCACAAGTAAGGCACTCATGTCAGAATTTACAAGGCCCCCGTGTGCAGAATCCCCTGGAATTATACTGGAAACACAGCAGGCGGGGTTGAACCACCTGCCCCGCACCAGGGAGGGTAAGTTGTGCAGATGTCATTTTCCTATTTAGGTGACCACTGTCAAACCTGTCTCCTGTGTTTGGTCTGGCAGGGGTCATATGCTGGAGCCACAGCCCGGGCTGTGGCTCGTCCCAACGCAAGTTTGGCTGAATAGCACTCTTCATACGGAACGCCTGATCATACATCAGCCAAGCTTGCCCGGCAAAATCCATGTACGCTCTACAAATTATATCAAAGTATTGCAAAAGGGCCTGCGCCCTCCAAGGTTGGGCTTTAACAACGACTCCCGCATAAATCAAGAACCTAGGAATCCAATTGGCCCAGGTCCGGTCTGGCTTTTTCCTTCTACGCTTTTCCTTTTCTTTCTCATCTTCCTTGTCAATATCTTTCTTTTCAATATCTCGATTGAGAAGATCAAATACGTCAACGTACTTGCCCTTTCAAATCTTCTCTTTTATGGCAGGGGTTAAATGATCCCCCAGGGGCGTTGAATAGTCTCCATACAGCAAGGCTCCCAGGGGTACCATATTATACCCTGTATTAGGTACTGATGGGTAAGGCCAAGCCCCCAGATTCATTACTCTGTCAGCCGGCGTCTGAGTAGAGGGCGGCACACCAGGCATGCCCCAACCACTAAACTGTGGAGTGGCATAAGGCCAAGCCACACCGGGTAATCCCATGTTCATAGAGGCGTAGGGTGTGTTTGAACCATAGTTCCAGGGAATGCCGCTGGCCCAAGGCCAGGCGTGCAGAGGTGTTTGTGTAGCTGGTGCGATAATGAACTCACCGGCAGAAGTAGAGGCCACGCACGGGTCCTCCGAAGGCTGTGGTGAAGTGAAGCTGACCTCTTCAACTTCATCCTGCCCTTCCTGGCAGACCAAGGAAGGCTCGGACGCCCCCGGCGTTGATGACCGCCGCTTCTCCATGATCCTTGCCCGCGTAGTAACCAACGCCCTGTCAGCTTCGCGACCAGCTGCCCTCTCCTGGACCTGGGTGGACTCCAGAATGGCAAATCGGTCCATTAAATCTTTTGCTATAGCCCTCAACTTAGTTTTCTTGTGGCTTTTAGTCTCCCTATCCAATCGCCGTGGCTGCACTACACTCTGCTGGGGAGAGTGTCTAGACAACCTGTGGGCCTCAAGTGCAGAAATCTTCTCTTGCAGCTCCTGCCAGACTGACCAGGCCTCCTCATCCGAAGATGACTGAGGGGGAGACATTTGGGGTGCCTGCCTCTTCTTGGCGGGCTGCTTCCCTTTCGTGTTGCCTCGCCCCTTCCTTGACATCATGTTTACTGTTCTAATTGGCAATTATGTAATTAATAAGTACCGATGAATGCCCACAACAGTTAACAACAAGGCCTGACTGCTAATTAGCCACCAGTCCCTTACTTAAAGCACTATGGTGTCCCCTTGGTGTATTAACCTGATTAGAATTATTGAAACAGGTCCCCTTTGTTAATCACATTAAACGTACCACCTTATTAATCAGTGTACCCAAAGCAACTTGATATTATTTGTATGTCAAGTGTTATCTATTATTAATGAATCAATTTGAACTTACTGATCTGCTTGATGAATTTACTTTAATTAGCTACCAAGCTCCTGTATTTATCCCAATTAAGTATTGATTAATTACTGTAAATAGTTTCTACTTAAGCCAATTGATTAATTATATAAGTAAAAGGCAATCAATATATTGAATCAATCCACCCAGCAATAAACAAGCTTGGATTAATTAATAATAGTTCTAAAACTGTAAGTATTATCACTAATTAATATAGGCAAATTACTGTAAAAGTCTTTATTATATTTACAATTATATATATATATATAATTGATATTATTTTTGTCTGAATTTATTTATTCTATTTTTATTTTATTTGATTTATCAATTAATTTATCCCAACCAATTAATACCCTATTTAATATTTATTCACTGTCCCTATACTCTTATCCCTTCTTATCACCCTTCTCACTATGTTATTTATATTGCTGTACTTTATTTATTATTCCTTCTTCTTTCTTCTTCTTCTTCTTCTTCTTCTTCTTTTGTTTTATAACAAGCGGCACGCTATAGAAAGGAGGCCAGCCGGCCTCCTATTCCCCTCACTTGCGGCCGTATAATTCAAAAGCAAAATTGGTGCGAAAAGGTAAACAAAATGTCGCGCCCGCTAAGACGAAACTAAAATGGCGGTCCCCTGTACCACACGCGGTAACCAAAATAGCGGGTGCGCTAAGAAGAAACTAAAATGGCGATCCCCTGTATCACACACTACCAGGTTAAAAGGGGGAGAATGCAGACCCTAAACAAAACAAACCATGCTGTAAACAAAAACCCTCAATGCGGTAACTGGTAAAACGGGACCCTGTTTAACCCCCTGTTTTTCTTTTCTTTTTTGTTTTTTAAGTCCCCTCTCCTCGTTAACCTACGCTATCGGGCCGTATTGATTAAAGAAAAAACTTCGCGCTGCCGCTTTCCCCTTATAACGATAAAACCCTTAAAACAATAACAAGATGTATAACAATTAAAATAATTAACAATTAAATTTCAAATCAATTAGTTGTTGGAACCAAACCCGGGGAGGAAGCCAGTGCTACCCTCCCGTCCAAAGCTCGATCACCAAAGTGACGCAGCCAAAACTGCGGAGTCACACAGCCACTCTCCTTTCAACTCAGTTTCCCAGAAAAGAAGAGGGTGGTGTGGGGATGGACAGCCCCTTAAGTAACCTAGGCTCTCCACCCCCACCATGCTAGTCCCACGAGACTACCATAGTCTCAGTCCTTCCAGGGTGGCCAGCAAGGAGTGCTCACACTGCTCAAACAGTGGACTTAGCAGCGAGCTCAACATTAAGCCCAAGTAGTAAGGCTTACCATCCTGGGGTTGGCCTGGTCCAGCTATACTCCATGTTGCCTCTCAGGGTTGAACCCTTGGGCAGTTGAACAGGTGTTCCCTGGGGAGCTGGCAGAAAAGGGTAGGATGGCCAGCTTCACATGCCCCAGGGCCCATGCCTGGCTCTGTACCAGCTAGGTTCTTCCCTTGCATTTCTCAGTTGCCCCACTGCTCTGCTTTCCCCTCCTGTCCTGTCCCTTCTGGCTTGGGGCTTCTTGCCAGTTCATCATTTGGGACTGGAATGTCCCTCCTCTCTTCCTTGGCTATTCTCTCCTCCCCCAGCTTGCCTCACCTGCTTTCTTGGTGTCTCTCTGTGTTTCACTCTCCCCAGTCCCTTCTATCTCTCACCACCTGTTTGCTCTACTGTCTCTTTGACCCTTCTCTTCATGCCTTTTCCATCTTCCTCTCCACTCTGACTCTCTTTTTAAGTGCCATTAAATTGGAACCGTTCTTCTAAGTCATGATAAGTCATGAGATTTTGTGAGATTTGTTTTGGTTTGGTTTTTGGTTTGCTACTACAGACCGGGCTAGTAGCCTGTTGTCTGGATGTGCAGCAGAAGAAAAATCACACAGAAACATATGCACTCACCACACATGCAGCCCAGCAGACGCCCTGTTGTGTGACCAGCTAGCTGCATGACCAGTCTTGCAACCAGCATCTGAATGGGCAAATGACACATAGTCTGCCAAAGAAGGGAAATACTTACATGATTTCTTTTGTGCTCAGTATTTAGGTAACAGGATACTAGCCCAGCACTTTTTGGGCAGCATGAACCAAAACATGAGTGGCTTGGTTATTGCACGAAAACCCATAGCTGTCACAAAATATTAAAATTGTAAGAACTTCCATATACTCCCCCAAAAGGAGAACCTTTTTTTAACTTTTATTCTCACCTGTGAAGATGAAATAAGCAAAGATGTGCATCCCTGTCAGAGGATGTAAACAAATACCTTGCCAAAGCCTCTTTATGGCATCAGAACAAATAAACTGGATGACATTCCTACCCCATGGACTACAAATATGCTAGTTATGTATATGCATATCAGTGGGGCTCAACCTTTGGACTTCCAGATGTTTTGGACTTCTGCTCCCAGAGGTTCCACCCAGTCTGAGTAATGGTTAGGGATTCTGAACACTAATATTCAAAACACCTGGAAGACTAAAGGTTGAGAACCACCGGCATACATAAAGTATTTACTGTTAATACTGACAAAATGTTACTCCAGGGTTCACAGCAGACAGATAATATTTTGGATCACAGCACGTTTTCTATTAATCATTCCCTTGCAGCCACTAGTTAGAACAGCAGGGGGTATAATTTTGACTGAAAATCATCATGCACCACACTGGAAGACTTTTAATTTGAATGAAGGTGACAGAAGTGCACTTTTGACATCGTATTTCCTTTTGTCCACCTAAGCCTAAGGGGGGGAAAATCTAATACTTCAATTTTATAGTTCAGTAATTTTAAATTAAAAAATGTGTTAGCCTTTTGCTCAATAGCATTAACATAAAATTCTGGCACAAAATTAGCATCCTTGGTAATCAGCAGCTTAAGCCCAGCTACTCAGAATGTCCCAGCATTGCATTATTGCTTCTTCCACTTAAGATTATTATATTTCTCCAGTCTTTGTGTAAAAAGCTGTGGCTGCACTCCTATCAGTTTGTTCAGACAGAATAAAGTGCTATTTTTTTAAAAAAAAGATAACGCAATCACAGTAATTCCTTATGAAAAAGGAAAACTATAAACCATTTGATTACTATAAAAGCACAAAGGCATAACAAACGAATCCAGCATGAAAACACACTTCGTCATTCTGCACATTTCTGAACATATAAAACATAATCACTGAATAATGATAGTTTCTTCTTTTGAGAATGCCGGATTAGTATCCAATTATGGGGGACAGCATTTAATGCACAAGTGGCAACCTCAGCTGGCAGTCTTCATTAAACTAAGTTAATGAATATTTGGTAGGCTTTTCAAAGGCTGAACTGGCAATGACACCTATAGTGGAGGGTGCTGAACATTTTTTTTACATGCCCCCATCTTGGCTTCTCATGGCCTCAATGAATAAAATAGGCTGGGTTTATGGCACATTTGCTCACCCATGTGTTTTGCTCGATTTCTCTGCTAATGATCACTCAATGAGTAGGAACTGAATGTATGAATGGACTCCACTCGATGGCTTGGATTCAGAGTGCCCTTTCTGCAAGCAGAAGGGCTTCTTCTGCAAACTCTTTATTAAAGATAACCTGTTAGAAGCTTCTCCAAAGATGTGATTCCAGCACAACATGGCAGCTAAGAAATCAGACTTGCAAAGTTCACATTGACTATCCTGAAGGCCAAACCAAAGAAAGAAAGAAAGAAAGAAAGAAAGAAAGAAAGAAAGAAAGAAAGAAAGAAAGAAAGAAAGAAAAGAAAAGCTAATTTGCAAATTAGGGGAGATGATAGGAGGGTCTCACAACCCAGCTTGAAGAAATCTGTCAGCTTTGCTTTCCTCCAAATTTGAATGTTGGAAAACACTGGTTAAAATGAAATTATTACCCATCTGTACTCCCAGTAAGCCACAAAAGCTTTTCAGAGGCTGGGGTATGGCTTCAGGAGAACGGGCCAGGGCTTCGAAAATTTACTTTTTAGGATTGCATCTCCCAGCATCATCAAGCTGGTGAGGAATATATAGAAACCTATTTCCATTCATGAATTGCTTTAGAGTTTGGATGACGTAGTCAAAGGAATGAGGAAGAGTAGCAGGAAATAGAATCCAGAGAAACCAGATGTGGTGTTAGGAGGCATGGACTCGGTCTGAGATGTATCATCCTGCCTAAGATTTATGAGGTGTTTATTACCCTTTCTGATCAAGCATTTAGGGATATTCTAGGGATTATGGTTTACAGTTATATGATTAAAGATGGCTCTGAAGCCTCATCTGGTGCAGAATGTTACTCTTAACCCTCATAATGTTACTCTACACTTTGGAATGTTTGGAAGGTGTGATAATATTCTATACCAGTTACATTAGTTTGAATTTGCTTCTGGCACAAATTCAAGGTGCAGTACAGTTTTCACCTTTAAAAGCTTTCCACAGCCAAGGACTCTGGCTTCTCAAGAATCATCTCCCCCTACAAGATCCCAGTCACTTGTTGAAATCTAGTTCAGCAAGCACTGCTCTTGGCGCTGTTTTAATTGCACATAATAACAGCTCAGAACAGGGCCTTCCAAGTGCTGACTCTATGTCCTCAGACAGCCTTCTTGGAGGGATTAGGGCAAGCATTTCTTTGATTTATTTTTGCAAGGGCTATAATACATGATTTTTGACATTTGGGTGTGGGATTCTGTTGCTGGTTGGCTGCATGTTCATTCCCATCATTCTTTTTATTCTATCTAGTTTTTAAAATTATTTTGTGTAATCTACTTTGAGTCATGGAATAAGCACTATACACATTTTTAAACACAACATAAATAAATGGATCTGGATGGGTACTTTGCCATTCCAGTCCTTCCATATTTAAAATAGATATCTGAGTACACTTCCATTTTGCAAATTTACAAAGTTGTATAGATGTTCATACATGCATAAAAAAATTTAAAGCATGCTAAATGAAAACTGCCAAATTTCAGCTCAGTTGAAATTTGTTTGTTTGTTTGTTTTGTGTTTTGTTTTGGCTGTCTGTCAGGTTTTGCTTTTCTGGCAAGTATCCAGCACTCTGGGTAAAACTCACTGTTGCACGGAACAAATAGCATTTCTGATCTAGACGAGATTTTTATCTGCAGCGTCTATGAACTGGCAATTCCCTTGGTGACAACAAATATATCATTGCTTTTCTATTGTAAGGCCTGTAGCTATTTTCTTTTTTGATACAAACAACTTTTAACACATCCTTTCATATGTTAGTAATATACTTCCCCAGGTTTATCATAAAATCAAAACTGGAGAGAGGATTTTTCATCCAGAAGACTAATGGTTACAATAAACTTACAAGCAAAGATGCAAGTACAAAAGAAAGGGAAGAGAAAAACCTTCTCTCATCAATTTCCTGTACTAATGCAATACCTTTTTGGTTTAGTCAAGTTATAAAAGTATCCAGGTGTTTGAGGCTGAAGCGATACCCTTTTTCACCTGGACAGTATTCCCCGCCCAAGCAGTGGTGATGGACTCATCTCTAACTATGTTTAACTTGAACTCCTGGTTGGAATGCTGGTAATTATAAGAATCCCAAGAACATTAACCAAAGATAAATATGGCAATGCAGATATAAACTTTACCACTGATTAAATAGGCAAAACTTTCAGACAAAAAGGGAGGAGGGACAGATTCTTGTAAAGTTAACTCGAGATTTTGATGCTGGGCAGCAAGGATGAAGTGCATTTTGCAGATGATGTGGTGTCTAACTATTGGTTGGTTGGTTGGTTGGCTGGCTGGCTGGCTGGCTGGCTGGCTGGCTGGCTGGCTGGCTGGTTGGTTGGTTGGTTGGTTGGTTGGTTGGTTGGTTGGTTGGTTGGTTGGTTGGTTGGTAGGTAAAGGAGCCAAGGCAGCTTACATCAGTAAAGGTAAAGGTAAAGGTTCAGGTTCCCCTTGACATTTAGTCCAGTCGTATCCGACTCTAGGGGGCGGTGCTCATCCCTGTTTCCAAGCCGTAGAGCCAGCATTTGTCCGTAGACAGTTTCCGTGGTCACGTGGCCAGCGCGACTAGACACGGAACGCTGTTACCTTCCCACCGTGGTGGTACCTATTTATCTACTTGCATTTTTACATGCTTTCAAACTGCTAGGTTGGCAGGAGCTGGGACAAGCGACATGAGCTCGCTCCATTGCATGGATTCGATCTTACGACGGCTGGTCATCCGACCTTGCAGCATTTTACCTTTACATCATTAAAAGGCAATATTTAAAGAGAAAAACAGTAAGTATACAAATACTAAAACAAATCAAACAAATATCACACTAAAAAAAACAGTAGACACAAACAACACCAAAAACACATTCAAAGCAGTAAGGTGGAACAATCCATTTAAAAACCTCACTCAAGCAGCCAGTCACTGAGTGAAAGCTTGCCTGAAGAGAAAGGTCTTTGCCTGCTTGCAGAAGGACAGAGAAGATGGGGCCAGCCTGGCCTCTTGTGGGAGATATTACAGGTATTACAGTAATGTGCCTGGTATTACAGTATTGTGCCTGGTACAGAAGAAAGACTCCATGTATATGATGGGATTTCCTTTTGCTCTTCTACATGCCCCCAAATCTGCTTCAGAGTCCTTCCAAACCTCCAGAATGGATTTGGTGGTGACACAGCTAAGAATACAAACAGAATCTGTTTTGCCAGCAGCTTACATTTTACATGTCAACAGACAAATTAGGTACAATTCACTATCTGTCTGTCTGTCTGTCTGTCTGTCTGCTGATCAATTTAAAATTAGAACTGTGCAATTTAATTCAGTCAAATTCCAGACTGAATTGAAGCAGATTGACCCAGTTTGGTCCTGGAGCAAAGCGCTATGGTTCCAAGCAATCAGGGCTGATCTGGGATTTTGGACATCAAAAACATGGGAAAATCCAGACAGTATGTCTCTCACATGACCATATAAGGAAAGTGCCAAGGTACTGTGATGGTAAAGGGAAGGATAGGAAGGTGGGGATTTGCTTATTGGCCTCTCTGATTGGCAATATGAGGCAAGAATCTCACCAGCACTTTTTAAGCACAGTGCTTGTGGGGAAGGATTGTTCAAGGTCACTGAAGTTACATGTTCAGTTGTCTCATGGCAATTTCAGATCTTGTGGAGCTTTGTAATTGCTTTTAGTTAAACACCCTTTGATGATGCTTCCTGGCAAAACAGGAAGGACAGAGGTGTTTGGGCTAAAGTGCTGTCTTGTTCTCACTCCCCTCTTCTGCTTTCTAATGCCTGGATACAGCTGTAGTATTGTTTAAAGTAAAAGCCAAGTACTACATTATTGTCTTGCCATTATGTGTTTGAATGTGTTGTGTTCACAGCTATTAGTAAATAATATTAATTTAATTGGTTTTTTTCCATAGAAGAGAGCATGGGAGAGAGAGAGAGAGAGAGACTAAACAATGTTCTCTGTAGAGCAATTGGTTACTTATTACTTTAATGAACCATTTAGTCAGTAAATACACCTGGGGCCAAGCAAAGTCAGCTCAGCACAACAACGTATACTGAAGAAAAGAGCAGAACTAGTGGATACCGTGTTTCCCCGAAAATAAGACAGGGTCTTATATAATTTTTGCTCCAAAAAAAGCATTAGGGCTTATTTTCAGGGAATGTTTTATTTTTTTTTTCATGTACAACAATCTACATTTATTCAAATACAGTCATGTCATCTTCTGGTTGCTGCACAATGCTGCACAATGGTGGAGGGCGGGGTTTCACTTAACTGGGGCTTATTTTGGGGGTAAGGCTTATATTACGACCATCCTGAAAAATCATACTAGGGCTTATTTTCAGGTTAGGTCTTATTTTCAGGGAAACAGGGTATTTTGTAATTTAGAACTGACATCATACATTAGTCAAATTTTATTATAGACAGATGCTTGATGTTAGGTGAAAACACGGATCTTATTTATATGAAGCATACACAAAAGCTATTTTAAGGAAGATTCTTAGTGGTGTACCTTGCTAAAGCATCACTTCATAACTGTGTATCAAAACTAGGAAATAAATAACTAAACATATATTTATTATGCCTAATTAATTAAAACTTTGAACAACAATTTAAAACAACCCATTATTTTAATTCTTAAATGATAGTGACACATTGGGAAGTGATATAGGCTTTTCATTAATTTAATTCATCACTAGCCATTTAATTACTTTAAATGATTTTTATTTGTTAACCATTTAAAGAATGCAGCAACAAATTAACATTAATGAATTTTATTTTTTGACCACTTCAGTGAATTAGTCCTAATCATTTTCAAACTCTGATTTTGTTGTGGGATATTTTATGGGATATTTGGTCGGACTGAGATTATTTGAGATTGGATTGCAGGGAGATGCACTGTGTTTAGTATATTATTGTCAACCATCCAATAATAGAGTAGTGTGTTGCACTAAATTGGGCAGTATACAAATCAGTGAAATAAATAAATAAATAAATTTTACCAAAATCAGTGGCAGTAAAAGCTTCAAAACATTATCATTTCTGATCCATGCCACCGTTGAGACACTTGGAATGATGGTATGTTCATGTTCCTGTTTATCAGCTAATAATGGTCAAATTCCCGTTGCTCATATTACATGTGGAGAAGGCAAATGGCTTAACTCACAGCTGCTTCTTTCTGATAATCAATGAGTCTCTGCTTGGATCTTTGGGAACCAGTCTAGTGGGTTGGCACATGCCAAAAAGTCCAAATGGGAACTTGCTAATTGTGAGCAAGCAGCAGGTGTAAGTTATGCCCTTGTTACTTGAACATTGCATATGCAAAACACAGCAGTCACATACAGCCACTCCAAACAAATTATAGCATAGCCACTGAACACAGATGCTGGTGAAACATCCCAAACAGCAGCTGCTAAGCCTCACCTCAAGGAATAGATTAGGTTTTCAAGCCCCCAAAGTAATTTTTGACTCAGATTAAAAACCACACTGTAAAACATTGACAGAGAACCTGTGTAGCCCAAGGGCCAAATGTAGACCTCAACCTAATTTCATGTGGACTTCATCCCAATGTGCAAACTGCATCCACCTCTGAATCCAGATCCAAAGAACCATTAATCCTGACTCTGCCCACCACTGGTGAGAGGATTCCAAAAAGGGTATTGTTGAGGAAACATGACCTTCAACAGAATAAAATTATATCCATCCCTGGGACAGAAGAATTATTGACATATCACTACCCCGTCAATTTACCGCCATCCAGTCACCCAGCCATCCCAATCTCATTCCCATCTCTTTCAGCCCTGCGGGTAGCACATCAAGAAGAAAAGAATTAAACGTCCTCCCAGTGCCATAATTTTTCAGAGATTTAAAGACGTAGGAGAGAAAAAGTCAAGGCAAGGAAGTTCACATCATCATCAATGGTGTGAGAAAATTTGGGGCACTCCAATTTATGTGTACCCTTCTATGGACCATACTGTTGTGGGAGAATTTAAATCACTTCAGGTTTTCATAACTTTCCCCAACTTGCAAATTTCTTCACACATTTGACAGAAAGAACTTGAATGTCTGGATGTAGGACAAAGCAAATGTGACATATTCAGTCAGACAGACAGAAGCCTTTGAGAGCTTAGCTCTTGCCTGGCTTTGGATCCCTGTTTATTCAAAGATGTTTTGGATGCTGAATCAGGATTGTTGCCTCTCTCTTTTTTGCTGACTGGCTGTTTCTTATCTAACAGGATAGAAAACTCATTCTTGAAACCTGCACACAAGCCTCAGGCTAATTTCATTCAAACGTTGCCCATTTTGCAAATCCTACAGTTTACTAAGTGTATCCTTTGCAGGCTCTGACACCACCCATGATTTGTTGACTTCAACAATAATAGCAACAACAAAGAACTGTTGAATAGCTCTGTGGTTTAGATGTCTGGTTGAGAGTTCGATTCCCCAGTGTGCCTCCTTGACAGGGGCTGGACTCAATGATCCATAGGGTCCCTTCCCAGCTCTGCACTTCTATGATGATGATGATGATGATGATAAAAGGATTGCCTTTTCTGTCCTAAATGCAAGCCACAGACAACATGTCATGTCACTATTGCCACTAGGCAAATGTGGGGGGGAAAGAGAGCTAGATAAGTATAAGGAATTAACCTCAATGAGCTTTGTGTGTGTGTGTATGTTGAGACTATTTTGAACTGAGCTTAAAGCCATTTGCTTATAATTTTGAGCAGAACCTAAACGCTTCAAATATCCTTAGCATGACTGTTTGCTATATGTGTTTGCTGTGTTGCACTATTGTCCATATACAGACAGCATATGTGAGCTACCATAGGTATTGTGTACTGCCATGTTTTGTTGTTTAGTCGTTAAGTCATGTCCGACTCTTCATGACCCCATGGACCAGAGCACGCCAGGCCATCCTATCTTCCACTGCCTCCCGGAGCTTGGTCAAATTCATGTTGGTAGCTTCGGTGACACTGTCCAACCATCTCGTCCTCTGTCGTCCCCTTCTCCTCTTGCCTTCACACTTTCCCAGAATCAGGGTCTTTTCCAGGGAGTCTTCTCTTCTCATGAGATGGCCAAAGTATTGGAGCCTCAGCTTCAGGATCTGTCCTTCCAGTGAGCACTCAGGGTTGATTTCCTTCAAAATGGATAGGTTTGTTCTCTTTGAAGTCCAGGGGACTCTCAAGAGTCTCCTCCAGCACCACAATTCAAAAGCATCAATTCTTCGGCGGTCAGCCTTCTTTATGGTCCAGCTCTCACTTCCATACATCGCTACTGGAAAAACCATAGCTTTGACTATGCGGACTTTTGTTGACAAGGTGATGTCTCTGCTTTTTAAGATGCTGTCGAGGTTTGTCATCGCTTTCCTCCCAAGAAGCAGGCGTCTTTTAATTTCGTGGCTGCTGTCACCATCTGCAGTGATCATGGAGCCCAAGAAAGTAAAATCTGTCATTGCCTCCATATCTTCCCCTTCTATTTGCCAGGAGGTGATGGGACCAGTGGCCATGATCTTAGTTTTTTTGATGTTGAGCTTCAGACCATTTTTTGCGCACTCCTCTTTCACCCTCATTAAGAGGTTCTTTAATTCCTCCTCACTTTCTGCCATCAGAGTGGTATCATCTGCATATCGGAGGTTGTTGATATTTCTTCCGGCAATCTTAATTCCGGCTTGGGTTTCCTCCAGTCCTGCCTTTTGCATGATGTATTCTGCATATAAGTTACATAAGCAGGGGGACAATATACAGCCTTGTCGTACTCCTTTCCCAATTTTGAACCGATCAGTTGTTCCATATCCAGTTCTAACTGTTGCTTCCTGTCCCACATATAGATTTCTCAGGAGATAGATAAGGTGGTCAGGCACTCCCATTTCTTTAAGAACTTGCCATAGTTTGTTGTGGTCCACACAGTCAAAGGCTTTTGCGTAGTCAATGAAGCAGAAGTAGATGTTTTTCTGGAACTCTCTGGCTTTCTCCATAATCCAGCGCATGTTAGCAATTTGGTCTCTAGTTCCTCTGCCCCTTCGAAATCCAGCTTGTACTTCTGGGAGTTCTCGGTCCACATACTGCTCAAGCCTACCTTGTAGGATTTTGAGCATAACCTTGCTAGCGTGTGAAATGAGTGCAATTGTACGGTAGTTGGAGCATTCTTTGGCACTGCCCTTCTTTGGGATTGGGATGTAGACTGATCTTTTCCAATCCTCTGGCCACTGCTGAGTTTTCCAAACTTGCTGGCATATTGAGTGTAGCACTGCCATGTTAATCCACACTAAAATTGCCCTCCCAGTTTGAAAACAAATTTCCCCTATTTAAAAACATGTAGTTGAATGGAAATTGTGGCCTTGGTCGTTGTTCCATAGATGACACTGGTGACATTGCCACTCAGTGACAATTTTATGAAAGGTGTAAATAATGACTATAGATTTTAAATCACTGTATTCCCCCCTTTTAATTCCTTCTATAAAACAAGGAGCTGAAAGAACAGCATACTTTCCCCCCTCGTCAGATGTAGATATCCCCAGGACATTTACCACGAGTGTGTTTAAAGACTGATAAATGGTGTTAGCAACATAATAGCATCAGCACAGGTGTGTTAAATTCCGTAAATGTTCCAGACATAAAACACAGTCTATGGCTGACTGTCTTGAGTGACATGTGCATGCACTAGAAAGCTGCTGTGATGCTAGAATGCCACCATCTGGTAGGGATGTTTTTTCCCCCCAATAAATCACAGATCTATGCTTTTAAAGTGTAGAAGAGCTCAACAAAATATTCAGAAGATACTCAACACCTGTATACACGGGTCCAATTTTGTTCACTTAGAAGCTTCAAATCATATCAGAAATCAATATGCCCTATACTATAAATAGGATCAGAGAAGACGTTCCTGTTAACTAAGAATCTTTAACGAATTCATCCAATTCATAGTCTGCAAGACTATTAATGAAACCATGATTGTATCTTCCAGTTTCCATCATTAGGAGGAAACCAAAAGCACCAAATTCATCCTCCCTATTTTATCAAAAGTTAGAAGATGCATATAAATACGTGTTGGGAGAGATGCATTAAATGTGTACATTAAGAATAAAGCATACAAATGCATGCATTAACAAAATGTGTATCAAAACAAGCACAAATGTCTGTGCAGTAATTAAAAACAAACAAACCTGGATCTAAAGTAATGGACAGGGAGAAAATGCAGATGGGATTCAGTACACAAGAAACACATGCAAGAGAGAGTCTGGAACCCAGTTCAGTCATGCCTTTAAAACATATGGAGCCCATGATCCCACTTCCTCAATCTCTCTTCAGTAAAAGAAACATTATTGTTTGAGGAGAGGTAAGCCGCTGTACCTGGGTAGCCTTTCTGCACAAGCCACTCCACCCTCAAAAACTGTGTTTTGCCTCTTATGGAGCAGCTACCGGGGTACAGCCGTCTCCCCTTTTCGAACAACTATGTTTCCATGGTTAAAGAGATGACAGAGGAGACTGGATTGTGGTACTCCCCCCAAACTGTGTGGGATCCACCTGCTGTACAGGACTCATATGGAACATAAAAAACTCTTGAGTATATATATAAACTCTCAATTTAGAACATTATCTTTTTTAAAAGCGTCATAACTTCATTTTTATATATAAAATATTCACTTTGACTTTAGAATTTAATGTGTTTACATAATGAAATATCAATAAAATCTTCACTTTAAAAATCTAGGTCTAATAACGGAATGAAAGTTTTTTACTTGCTAAACATTATCTGATTTCAGTCTTAAAGTACACAATACGTTTAGTGTAGCATTGTAGATTTTCTAATAATGTAAGTAAGTTTGGAAATTTGTCGTATGAAATTAGTTACTGAAAGTTATAGTTCTAGGACTCCCAAATTTAATTATTTCTTGTTATCTTTGCACTTTAAAAAAAACTCTTGGTTTTTTCTATTTCTCAAAAGTAACCAGAGTAGTAGTTTTTAATGTACTGTATTTTAAAAAAATCTGAATGCTACAACTTGCTGCCATGTGGTAATTAAACACTTCCCTTCCATCCATTTCGCCATCACCTCAGCACACACAAGAAATCATGATGCTGCATGATCAAGCCAGCACTTTATCTGTGTTATCTTCCTGTGCTGCCAGTTAACGATGCCATACTCCCACAACTAGTAAAATTCTAAGATGTTAGTTGTACCACAGAAGGAGTGAAGACATCCATCCTTAAATTGCCATCAATTTGTAATGTAGTTATACTTTAATTTTTGGAAAATTAATTAAAAGTAACCAACCATTTATAAGTCCTTCCAACCTCTGAACTTAACAAGACATTAGCTGAAATTCTGTTGCTTAACACAGTAAGTCACACTAGAGTTGGCCCATTTAATCATATATATTCAATAAGTCAATTTCTCTGTAAGTTTTCTTGAGTCAAATGGGCCTACTCTAGTAGCAACTTACTTTGGCATAGTAAGTTACAACCAAAATGGGCCCTTTGGAATCAATGGAATTTATGGAGGATTTGGTTCACCAAATCCCCACTGATTTAATGGGCCTACTCTAATGTAACTTACTGTGCTAAGCAACAGGATTTCAATCAGTAAAGTGTCTTAGGCCCACTTAGACATTATAGAATCCATCACTACCCACATGGTTAGAGAGAAGCACCTAGCCTCGCTTTTCCAATAAGATTAGGGGGAATATCAAGTCTCACCTTTTCAAACTCTTCATGTTTAGTCTGATGGGCAGAGGTTTTTTACTAGCATGTAGACCCTATATGAGAGCAAGAAGGGGTCTTGCTCATGTGTAGAGCCTACCCATGACAAAGAAATCTCCTGTTCCTTGTTCTCATGGAGAAAGCAATAATGTTGACAAAGCTGATTGTATAATTAATTAATATGGTTTCTGTGAACTTATTAACATACGGATATTTCAAAGTATTCTATCATCTCATTCACCTTGCAGTTTTTATAATCCTTTACCACTGTTTAAATGGGTAATAGTTAGAAAGGGGGGGGGTGCATTGATATTTTAAAAAATTATGTATCGTATTGTACATTGCCATGGAATCCACCAAAAGAACAGTAATTTACAAATATGAAATGGTTTCTTTTTCCTTTTAAACTGAACCACTGATTGAGCAAAGACAATGAAGGATAATCTTTCTGTATTCTGCTTTTAATAATTTTGCAGCTAATGGAATCTTGGCAGGTGTACTTGCCATACAGATGTGTGTAAAGCTACACCTGCCAAAAAACTTCCATCTATGTCACCATTAAATATGAAATGGGCTTTTCTTCTTGGCTTCAAATCACACGAGGTACAGAACAGAGAAGTAATTTGGCATTTACTATCTTGTGAAGCCCTTGAGTGATTAAGGCAAAGCACGTTGCCTGACAGTGCGTGTAATAATTGGGGGGAAGGGAAAGCTACAAATATTTTATTCTTATACAAGAAATTTGACATAGTTGAGCAGAGACTGAATGTCATCACATTGAAATGAAAGGTTAGGCTATATTAGTTAACAAAATTGCTGCCGCAAGACAACGAAGGTAGCAGATGTGCCATCACATGACCTGATGACCTTTACCACTTAAAGGTCAAAATCTGTGCCTCCACACAAAAGGGTGTCGTTTGAGAATCAAGTTTTGTGTATATTTGTCATGTTGCTCAATCAGGAAGATATGACAACAAATAGCTGGTCAAAGTCTGTCAGGGTCAACTTAAACGTGATAGACTGCTCCAGGTCACTTTAATGGTTCCAATATTACCATTCATGCTGATGTCAGCATGCATCGCAGCAAACTGTTTCACTGTTTTGCTTTTGACGACTATTTCTTCACTAATCGCTTCTGTGACCTTATTGTTAACCAACCACTTTTGATTAGAAAATTGTTCTATGGAATTTGATCTCTATGGCAGTGTAGCAGCTGTCTAATAGCTAGGGAGGAACATTTATAAATCAATATTTAAGGTTATACGGGATTTTCCATTTGCTGTCAGATGGGGAAAGAATTAAGAACAACCAAGACACAATTTGCAAGCATCAATATTTTTCAGAAAAACAATTGTTCTCTATTATTTTTCCAATGCCGCTTCAGAGAACTAAGCAAGTTTAAAGTGCACAGACAACTTCATATATAGACTAAGTATTTTGACCATGGTCTAAAAAGGCACTCCCAATGCAAGCTTACACATGTCTACTCAGCAGTCAGCCTCCTTAATTCAAATGGACTCTACCCTCAGGTTATTGAGTGTCATACACACTTACTTGAACTCTCACACTGTAAAGAGATCATTCCTCTAAGTTTGAAGTTCTAGTTCTGGACAAGAACTAGATATCCAGAACTAGAACTTATTTTTTTTTAGCTTTAACTATTATCTTTTAATAATGTAGGCCATCTTTGTATACTCATTGTTTCTAGCTTTAAATATTGTCTTTTAATGATGTAACCTGCCATGGGTCCTTTTAAAGGAGGAAGGTGGATTAAAATTAGAGATGGGGACGACTCACCATTTTGGCGAGTTGTCCCGCTTCGTGAGTCATCAAAAGTTGACGACTCACGAAGCACGAAGTTGCCCCCATGAAGCGACGAATAATGAAGTTGTCTGTCGATTCGTGGGGGGTTATTTAAAAAAACACCCACTCCCCCCCGCTGCCACCGCCACCCCCCCAGCTCCCGCTGCCACCCCCCCCGCCACGCCAGCTGCAGCTTCATTTAGGGTACAGAAGCTGAAGCTGCCATCTTTGCAAAGGGCAGCCAGTCTCCCTTTTTACACGCCGTGGCTGCGGTGGCCAGATGGATACCTCGGCGGCGGTGGCGGTGATGATTACGGTAAGGGGGTGTCGGGGGGGCTAAGGTAGGGAGAGGAAGGGGGTTGGGGGTAGGCTGTGGGGGGCTGCCTATCGGCCCACCAATCAGCTGATTGGTGGCTGGTAGGCAGAGTGGTTTTTTGTTTTTTGTTTTTTTAATTTACGAAGAAGAATAAAAACAGGAAAATATTCGTTGATCCATATTCGTCAGGACTTAACATTTGATGAATATGGATCGATGAATATGTAACTAATTGGCTATTTTCGTCAAAAAAGTCGATCCATTTTTATATTCGTCCCCATATCTAGTTAAAATATATTAAATAAAGAAATAAATAAGAAGGAAGAGACTTCTAGAAGCTTCCCAGCTGGCACAGCCCTTTCACTTCTGGCTAATAGCATTCAGATTAGTAGGGTAATTTCTATTTATTTAGCCCTTTTAAAGCCCTTTATATACTTTGGGGAAATTGATGTAATTTTGCCACATTTTTGCCATCCTGACCAGAAATCATTTCAAGTTTTGGAGAAAGCAGTATAATCTTTGCAAACCTCAAGTCTTTGAGGACAAGACCTTATTTAAAGCCCAGCTTTTTGGAATTGTATTACTACGACCGCCTCTGTCACTTTTGGGAAAAGACCTTATAAATAGAAGTACATCCATAGTTTGTATTTCTTACCATTGAAATGAGATGCAAGCATTTATTACATGTGTATTTTAAATTTCATGTCTTCGTTTTGTGTAGTGCCATGAATTATCCAGTTCTTCAAGCATGAGAAACATTGTGCAAAATCTCAGATATTTGCCGTCCTCAGACAAGCGGAAGAATGTTGCACACAGCCAAGGTTTTACATCCTGAGAAAGCATGCATGAAGAGGCTGTCTTGATGGCCACAAGTAACTTGTGCAGTTTAATTCCTGGAAAACTTTATAATCTTTATTCATCTTTGAATGTGCCATGAAATGAAGGAATACTTCCAAAATTATCCTAATTGTAACTCCTTCCTCAAATTCAGAATTCAAAATGTTTTACTTCCAAAGTGGAGCACCTCTAGGAATTATCCTGGTTAAAACCAAATATCAGAAATGTGATTCAGAGCAGAGTGCCACAGAAGGATAAGGGCAATGTATACAGCCCAGCCCATACATTCATCAAGAATAAAAAAGGCAAGTGAGATCATACCTTCCCCAAGATTAGCTCTTCCTCAATGCTGATGCATCCAGTGGGCACATCCTTCTGTGGCTGCATGCACAATTATTAACACACCATCTGTGTATATTTTGTACAAGTCAATGACTTCTTTGGCTCTCTTTTTTGGGGAGGACTATGTGGAAATGGCCATGCTAAGGGCAAGCAAAGCTGAAGTTTGGGGCACATGTATTTAAAAAACCCAGTGAAACATTAATTTGCATTCAGTCTAAGATTTGTCTGTGTAAATCCATTTCTTTTTAAAAAGCATTTCACATGGCTGGAATAGCCATAAATTAACCCTGATACAGATGAGATTCAAGCCCTACATAAATATGAATGGAAAAGCTTATAATTATTTGATTTATATACTAATTTAAATATGGACAAGGTCATTCTTTCATATAAAAAGCTGTGACTTTAAGAGACATGCAGATTGAATCTACATTTTATGCATTTTTGTTGGCATTCTTACTTTTCTCTAAATAGTACCTATCAATTAGGAAATAAAACTACAAAATATGATTGTGCGTCCCTTTAATTGGGGTTCAGCCATATATACTAGCACTGCAAAGTATTTTGTGGTGAGGTTTGTATAAATCATAAACTGGCAGACAGAATCAGCTCATTAATCCATCCTGACAGGTTAATTTCATTCCATTTCTAACTTGTCACTTCAAAACATGGAGCAAATAATCAAAAACCTTTAAATCAAATACACAAAATCAAGACTAAGTGAATATGTTTCATGCAAGCCAATAAGCTGATTCATTTTTCAAAGCCTAATAAGAAAGCTTGTTGAACTGTAAAAATATATGTCTGTTGGGTCTTGTAGGGCATGCAAGATGTTGATATAGCAAATTGACTTTGGGGTAAATGCATTCTTGATGCAATGTGGCAAAAATGCATACAACACATGTGTGTGTCTGTGTGTTTAGAGTATGGTCCATATACCATATGGCTATAACTGAAAAGGAGTTCTTATCCTCTAGTAAATTTAAAATGAATGCTATGGGATTTATGATGCAGCAAAGTTGCATTAAAGATGGAAAATGAATTTCTGTCCCTACCGCTAAGTCAAGCACAGTCCAACCAAAGTTAAACACTCTATGACTGCAACTCTATGAGTGAGGAGTCCCAGTGAGGGAGTCCCCAATCTCAGAATCTTTAGTCTAAAAATTTTAATCTTTCTTTGTCTCATTCTCACTGGCAAGGATGAAGAATTGCCCCTTTCCCCCAAGACTAGTAGTAGTTGCAGCATTTAGTCACTAGGAGCACTTGTGCAGGTGTGGGCAGGTTTCGGAGAAAAGTGTGCAATAACGGGCCAAAACACTTTTTGTTGTTTTTTTTTTTAAAAAAAAAAAACCTTGGATAGCAGCAGGTGAATAAAAATTTACTAGTTTCCAAACTGTCCTGCAGGGTGTTCCAGCTCATATTGTTGATTTTCCTGTCGATACTCTGGTCACCCACTGGTACTCAAAGGTGACCCAAGCTGTAGCCATGATTGCCCCTAAACACCCTCTTCAATACAAAGCCTGGCCTTCTCCATGATTTGCAGAGTAGTTAAGGGCAGTAAAGCAATTGCAAAGAAGACTAGAGAGGAGTAGAGGAAAACTCCCATGGAATTCAACCTGATGGCTGTCAGGGAAGCATTCAGAAAATATCAGAATAAACTTAAGACAACCAGAAGAAGCTACAATATCCAAGTAATTGAGGCAGTTTCCATCTGTTGGGTGGAACTCTTCCACATAGTTCATGGCCTCATTTTTTCCAGACAAAAACAATTTCTCCATCCAAATATTGAGAATTGCAGCTAACTGGCAGCCCACTTTAGATCTAAGGTTGAAAGCATATGTTGGGATCTTGAATCCTTGTTGATACCAGTAAATCTGATGGAGATGTTCAATACAACATCTGGTCAGGTTAAATTTGAACAGTTTCAGCTAGTAGGACCTGAAGATGTAGACAAGGCACTTGCACACTGCAAAACCACTAGCTCCTCTTTAGGATACCTGACCACCGTGGCTCTTAAAATCAGGAAAGAAAATGAAAGTGGAACGGGCTACTCACATAATGAATACATCCCTACAGGAGGGTCATTTAACTTCCTGTATGAAGGAAACCATTATAAGGCCCATTCCAAAGAAATCCAATTTAGCAACAGATAATCTGAACAATTATAGGCCAGTTGCTAACATTCCATTCCTGGGTAAGTTGATTGAAAGGGTGGCGCCTGACAAGATGCAGGTGTTCTTAAGGGGAAATGGATATTCTAGATCAGACATTTTCAACTTTTTTTTTTACCATAGCCATAAACACATTATGAAAGAAATATAGGCTGAATCAGGATTGTATGTTGTTGTTGTTGTTTAGTCGTTAAGTCGTGTCTGACTCTTCGTGACCCCATGGAGCAGAGCATGCCAGGCACGATTGTATAATGAGCCTTATAAGGTGGTGTGTGAAGAATTGTTTCCAGTCTGTGGCCCTCTTCAAATGTGCCAGGGCACCTCGGAGGGAGGTATATGGCCCCCATTGAGAATGGCTGGTTTAGATTCGTTTCAATTGCATGGCAATCTCCTGAAGAGGCAGACAGGGAGAGTGTAACCCTGTCAGCCCTCCTGGATCTTCCTGCAGCCTTTGATATAATCAATCATGGTATCCTTCCTGGATGGCAGTCAAGTTTGGGACTTTGGAACTCTGTCCTTTGGTGCTTCAAGTTTTTCCTCGAGCTCTGATCCCTGATATATCTTGGGGAGATGTGATCCACCCCTTGGGACTTCTGTTACAGGGTCCTCCATGGATCAGCTATCTCCCCAATGCTCTTTAATAACTATATGAAGTTGCTAGAAGAAGTCACAGAGAGATTTAGAGTTTGTTGTCATCAATACGCAGGTAACACACAGCTCCATCTCTTCATCTGCAGGCAATGCTGTACAGGACCATGAGCACTGCCTGGCACCAATAATGGACTGGATGAGAGCTTAGAAACTGAAGATGAATCCTGTTAAGACAGAGATCCTACCATTGGGTGGATCATTGGACCAGTTAGAGGGATATTTACCTTGATTGGGTTATACTCCCCATGAAGGATTGGGTACACAGCCAGGGGGTACTTTTGGACCCAGCTCTCTCTATGGAGGCACAAACATCTGTTGTGGCCAAGAGTGCCTTTTATCAATTTTGGTTGATTGTCCAGCTGCACCCCTACCTGGATAAGAAATGGCTAACAACAGTGGTTCATGTGTTGGTAATCTCTAAAATAGACAAGTGCAATTTTCACCACACAGGGCTGCTCTTCAAGTCAGTTCAGAAAGTTCCACAGATCCAAAATGCAGAAGCCAGACTGATTACTGGTGCCAGCAGATATGAAAACATATCCCCAGTATTGGCACACTTTCATTGGCTCCCTATTAGTTTCTATGCTGAATATGTGTTCGTCTTAACCTATAAATCTCTTAACAGTTTAGAACCTCAATATTTGGTAGAACATATCTCCCACAAAATAGCTACCCATCCCACATGCTCCTTGCAATCCTTGATGTTAAGAATTTGTAACACCAAAGGAGACCAAAAAAGCCAACACTAAGAACCAAACTTTCTTGGTTATGGGCTTTTCCCTCTGGATTAAGCTTCCTATAGAGATTTGCCAGGCACCATTCCTCTCTGTTTTTAATAAGCTAATTAAGACTGAATTAAGAAGCCTCTGTGCTGCAAGGTCAGAAGACCAGCAGTCGTAAGATCGAATCCACGCAACAGAGTGAGCTCCCGTCGCTTGTCCCTGCTCCTGCCAACCTAGCAGTTCGAAAGCCTGTAAATGCGAGTAGATAAATAGGTACCACCACGGTGGGAAGGTAACGGCGTTCCGTGTCTAGTGGCGCTGGCCACGTGACCATGGAAACTGTCTACGGACAAACGCTGGCTCTATGGCTTGGAGACGGGGATGAGCACCGCGCCCTAGAGTCGGACACGACTGGACTAAATGTCAAGGGGAACCTTTACCTTTTTATTCCTCTCTGTTTTTAATAAGCTAATTAAGAAATTATATAAAGCTGTCTTCCACCAGTGTGAATATTGCCCTGAGATGTTCAAATGGATTTTTATTTAAAAGTAGTTTTAGCTAGTGACAGGGTTTATTGTATTTTAATATATTTTATGTATTTATTACATAGTGTTTTAGTGTATGGTTTTATTGCACATTGCAAATCACCCAGACAGTGGCAATACTAATGTGGTGGTATAGAAATGCAGAGAAGGAAGGAAGGAAGGAAGGAAGGAAGGAAGGAAGGAAGGAAGGAAGGAAGGAAGGAAGGAAGGAAGGAAGGAAGGAAGGAAGGAAGGAAGGAAGGAAGGAAGGAAGGAAATACAAAGGATCTTCCAAAAAAAATCCCATATCTTCCAAAAAAAGAGAGAGAGAAAGCCCAACACGCAGGAGTTAAATTTTTATTTCCATTAATCTCATTCAACAGCACAGGAGTTTCTGACTGCTAAGGTAGCTCTTCTAAACCCATGGAAGCAGACAGTCCAATTTGTCATAGCTGCTGTGTACAGGGCAGGATGAAAATTTCCATAAACCGGCCATTTGATCAGGCAGTTCATAGAAGATAAATATGTTCATCATGCAATTGTAGCGTGATTATAAATACCCCAGGACAAGTCTATGTTATACTATTGACTACCGTAAGCAAAGCGCCGGTAGCAAGCAATCAATGTTCCCTTTAGCGTGCACTCTCAAATTGATTCTGAGCAAGTTACAATAATAATGCAGTGATATAAATCATGTTGCAGTGCTTCGAATGTATGGTTCCTTTCCCTGCATTTTGGAAGACAAATTAGGCTTTATCTAAGTTATGCAGTTGGAAGTTATTCATGATAAAATGGAAATATACATCATGACTCAGTGGAAATGTACTGAAGGGAAACTTCTACAAGTCCACCCGCCATTCTTCTTTTTAAGCATAGAACACAGATGGCTCAAAATTGTGATCTGACTCCTGTGCTTTTAGAGGAACTTGTGTTATCTGTAAAAGTTCCTCGTTCAAAAGCCAAACAACATAACTCAGAAAGATAATATGTAGATCTTGCGGTGTTGTAGAAGGGAAGGGCAAGTCTGTGAGTCGCAAGGGAAGAGAAGTGCCAGAAAAATGTCTTGGATGAGTTCTGAATGTTGCCTAAATTAGAGGCTAGGAAAAATCATTCATTCCTAGCAGCCACATCTCTACGGTCAGGAGCTGGTTATGGATGGCATGGGAGGTAGTAGTGGTAGGTCCAAAGCCAAAGGTGCTCACAAACACAACACTCATATAGACTAGGATTTAAATCCTCGTTTGTCTTGGCCTTGCACAAGAGAATGTGAGGTATTTTGTGACAAGAAAAGAGTTGCGCAAATAACTGTATCACTTCTGAACAACAACTGCTTTGGCACAGAAACTTTTAAGAGTTTTCATTGTCTGAACAACGAGATGGTTCTTCTCTGCTTGTGTGTGTATGCTTTGTTTCTGAAAGGGAAAAGGACACCAATTTTGTGCAGAGACAGTTTGTGCAAATTACAGAGATCTCAGCGAGAAAAAAATAGTATTACTTGTCTCAATGTCACCTGAAGGTAAGGAATCTCATCGGCAGCACAAAGCAGACTGAATATACAAAATAAGGATCCTAGAAAGTCTACTAGGCAATAAATTTGTTTCTTGTCAAGATTTCTCATCATGTTGAGACAGCCTAAAATGTCAAGAATGAAGAATTCAACATGTATTCTTTACACCTCTAACATTGAGCACCATCCTCTTTCCTTCTGTTCCTCTCTCATGCATGCATACATGCAAGCACAAACGCACACACACATACACCATTCCTACTGCGCACAACCTCCCTCTATTTCTTCCTAGACTGTTCACTTGAAAAGAAGGAAAATAATTGACTAGCATTCTCCATTCCTCAGCTGTTTTCAAGCCATGATTGATGAGCAGGAGCAGGCAGGGCCAGGAATAGAGGTGTGACCATCAGGATGAAGAACCAAAGAGCCAAATTGAGAAGCCTAGTTGACCAGATCCAGCTCATGGGCCAAAGGTTCCATACCACTGCCCTAAACTAATACTCTGAAAAGCTGACAAATTATCTGCTTCTGTTCAGATTGCTTCATATAGATTTAGATCATACAATAGGACCTAAAAAGAAAAGAATTTATTCATTGTGTATAGTTATTTGACTGCATTAAGCTAGTGGACATTACTGTCATAAGCACTGACTCTAGAAACAAAGTGCTAATTACTTAAGGTCATTTGTAATTCCTACTCCTTTACAGAATCCTGCATAAATCTGACTGCTTTAATATCATGTGTTTCTTGTCCACTTAATTTATCTGCCAACACAAGGCAGATTTAAGATACAAAATAATGATCCAGGGAAGTCTATTTGGCAATCAATTTATTCTCAATGCATCTCTGATTAAAGGGGGGGGGGGGAATCACACAACTGAATAATGAAAGACTGCATGAGCTTGCTTAATATCCATATTGCGCTATTCAGAGCTATCTCTGATAATTGGTGATTACAATCCCACCTTCTGAACTACTAAGTTAATACAAGAAAATCTTGTCAATTAAACAAAAGTGGATTTTCCCAGTTATTTTAGAGTAAAATGTCAAGCTGTGCAATACTTCCAGATCTGTACATAAGAAGTGCTCATGCCAGATTATATTTAGTTAATTGATTTATTTATAGAGTGTCATTAGAGTCCCTGTTGCTTTCTGGAGTTTTAAAGCAAAACACACAATTATGCTTTTCCCCCAAGATAATATACATCAAAATTAGACTAGCATTCCTCAACCTTGTTCCTTCCAGATGTTTGACCATGAATTCCCATTGGTTATAATCATTGGTTGTGCCAATTGGGGCTGATGTAGACCAGTGGTCCCCAACCTTGGGTTACCCAGGTGTTATTTGGACTGCATTTCCCAGAAGCCTTCACCACCAGCTGTGCTGGCCAGGGTTTCTGGGAATTGCAGTCCAAGAACACCTGGGTCACCCAAGGTTGGGAACCATTGCTGTAGACAAACACATCTGATGCAGTGGTAACCAAATTTCTATCCCCTGACATGGTTGGTGTTCAGCTCCCAGAAGCCCTCACTGGATGTCCAATGGTCAGGGATCCTGGAAGCTATTTGTCCAACAATATCTGGGGTCCACCAAAGGGACCCAGACCAGTGAAAAGAAACACTTCTCTAGTCCATCATGCTGTCTCCAAATACATCTAACCACAGACCCATTGGAAGGTCACAAGGAGAGCAAGGTAAGAGACAGCAATCATTTAGTAACTCATCTGAAATTTTGTTCATCACAAAAAATAGCTATTTACAGACCAATCCAATACTCCAGGTACATTGGGGGCAGTCATCTAATCTATATCCTACACAGTAATAAAATGGACATCATAGCCTGTGAACATCCAGCACAGAAAGAAAAGAGGGAAGGAGTGCCACAGAAGAACACGTGATAGAAGCTACACCACCAGCCACAGTGCGAGTGAAAGAACGAACATCAATTTAAATCATACAAATTGCATGAAAGAGAATATCAGTTTGAAGGCTAGCTTTCTCCTCCCTTCCAGGCAAGAGCATTCATAAGAAGCACTGAGGTAGTAGTAGGCTATGTCATGTTAGCTGAAACAACAGTTGCAAGATCACAGGCAGTTTGCTGGGGTATTTCCTCACTCTTGTATTCCTCTTTCTGCAAAACGGTGATTTTTGCTTTATACCCAGTGAAGCCAAATCAAGGAAAGTAGCTCAAAGGCAGAAGGCCATTTGACCACCATTTTAACTCCACTGGATCAACAAGCTAAGGCAGGTCCGGGTGTTGAATTTTAACACAGAAGTTTCAAATAGCTTCTCATCCATTACTGTAGCTCAAAGGTCTGGGACATATTATTACCTCACAGGCTATGTTATATCTCTGGACTGTTTTGAATCACAATAAACATTATAATAAAGGGTTTTTAAAAAATATTTCATAAACTGAGAAGTATGCTATATATAAATGCTGAGTAACTGTAATATTAAGGGTTCACATAAGCACCTCCACATAGTAAAGAATGTGCAATTGTGTTTGGAGGCCTGTCCATTCATGAGTAAGGTCACTTTGCAGCAAAATACATCTCCACCTGGGCCAATCACCAGATAATAGAATGATGCATGACTATGCTTATGCAGGTGTGCACCTTCAGCTCTTGGTTGGTGCTAATGTTAAGAAACAGGAAGAATTCCAGGAGACATTTCCTGCTGTGGGTTTTCTTCTTATCTCTGTAATCCAGATCTAGAACTGGGTGAGGCCAATCAACATGCCTTACTGCACATAGTCTGGCTGCTCAGCAAGACGCCAGTCATTGGAAATAAATGTGATATAACCTTTCCATCTTCCTATCAGAAAAAAATAAAACTTTCCCATGCAGAACTGCTACTCTCTCAAAATCATCATTCCAGTGGGCCAATACAATTGCATTTTTCCTATAAATGTCAAGCTGGTCATTTCCTTCCCCCAAAAAAATAATTTTTGTCTGCCCAGCAGGTAAAGTAGATCAACACTTTATTTCTTAGTGTACATGTTTCTCAAGATCAGTGTTATAATTCCACAAAAAGACAGATCCATTTATCTTTAGGGCTATTTTACAATTACAAGGTGGGGTTTGGAGTAAATATTAAGGAGTTACAACTTTCTGGAGATACTATTTTACAGGTTGGAATTTGACTGCACAGAAGAGGTGTCGAAACCAAAACCTAATAATGAAATGTAGATAGAGCTAGCCAAACATTTTTAGAAAATTCTTTCTGATTTATTTCTTGATTGTTTTGGAGGGAGGGAGATCTCTTTGACTATTGGGATGTCAGCCTTCCCAGCTCCAGGGAAAATGTGACAGTTTTATACATATCCCATTATTTAGCCATCCATGTAATAGGTGAAGAATCTGGGGATCAACAGTAGATGCATTTGTACGCATTTTTGCCTCCTACATGCATTTTGAACAGGAAAGTTTCCCTATTATAGTGTATCTTTTATACATTATCTTCTCTAAAATACACATTTTGTACGCCTTTTTTGACTGAACAACTATATTGCCAAAAAGTACACTACAACCCATTTGGAATTCCAAAAAATAAGTGCATTTTTGTTTATGAACTGTTGAAGGAATTTTAACTTAAATCACTTTGCATTAAAATGTGAACCAAACAAGTTTGTCCCCAGCTGAATCTCAAGACCTATCAGCTAGTTCAGCACTCTGGCATATTTGATGTATTCTTCTAGCTTTCTAGACTAATTAACGCAAATCTGTCTGGGTTAACTATTACATGACTTGCACGTGCAGCACTGAAAGTTAGAGAAATAATTGGTGCAGAGGAAGTGTGGCTTGCTATGGTGTCCATGTGAAACAATGGCTAGGGGGTTTGCCATGGTATCATTGTTCCTCTCTAACCCCAATGCTTAAGATGCTTAAGATACTGAAGGACACTGACAGACATCGGAGTTACTAAGGGTAATTAGTTACTGGGGAGGAGTTCAGGAGCGGGAAACCAGCAGAATCCACTCATATCCAACCAAATTACCCAGGCATTCTGAGGTGAAGAATTTGTGAACAATAAGGCATATCCAGGTTGGAGAGATTTAGCAGGTGTTATCCTTTGATGTCTGGTGTTGCTATCCGTTTGCTCATTAGTGGGCTGCTCTTTTATCATTTTGTCAATTTCTGAAATATAGACGTCCCAGACGATGGCAGTACAGAAATGTGCTTAATGAACAGATCAGTCCTCTGAATAGGGATATATGGGGTGGGTACTCTAGCCACTGCTGAGTCTTGGCATGCACTCGTTCCAGAGAGATGCTGAACAACCACTGACCCCCGGGGTCACTGGCCATTATTGTCCAGAGTCTCCTGGCATGCAGAGGGGGGGGGGGGGTATAAGGTTAATCTTTCTCTGTACTCTGCTATTCTGTTGCTTTCCTGTTTTACCATCTCTTTATCAAAGTTCTTACTTTCTTCTCCATTGATGTGTTCCTTGTCCAAAAGAACCTCTCGTAAGTCTTGACAAGACCCTTGTCCTGTCTGCTTTGGTGCTCATTGGCTGGACAGAGCAGGGGAAAGTGGTTTGAGACACTCTCTTTCATAAGAAATGTTAGGGGTTTTTCCCCTCAAAAGCCCACCTTAGAAAAGGTTCTTCCTAATTGTTTCACATTTTTCCAGACCATACATCTCTGCTCTTTTAGCAGGGAGCATCTGGGCATTTTCTCCAGACTAGAAATTTAAATCTTCACCTATCTCATCCTCACACATGAAAATGAGGAACCATAACATTATTTGCCATGACATGAGAGAAGAGAACAAGGACAATTTTATAATGCAAATTAAGCAAAACTGCACAAAACATGCAAACAGTGCAGCCTTGTGGTGTCACAAGGCAGGCCCTTGTGATGTCATAGGAGTGGACTCAAAAATTGCATGTGTGTGGCAGATAGACAGTGTAAAGGATTTGTGGGGAATTTAAAACCTAACTGTGTAAATTTTAGAAGCATGAAATATAATGTCAGAAATAAAATTTATCTTTAAAATCATAAAGAAGAAAAAAGAAAACAGATGCTTCCAAGTATGCCTAAATGGCATAAGAAGGAACCCCAAAATCTAGAATTATCACATTGACACCATCTCATTTCATGAGATTTTCAGGTTAACCTGCAGAATGGAGTCCAAAACATGAGTGCTGGAATCAAAACCTGGAATTGGCCCAAGTTCAAGGTACAGTGAATATGGTCATGTCTCTTTTCCTTTTGTTTACCATATACCAACACATCAAACATTATCATGCTGCACTTTATCCCCAGTTGTTCACCACATGAAGTGTTACTGCTACAACTTTCTTCTCCTCTGGCTGAGAAATACAGAAAAGTAGACTTGTGAGTAAAGTACTGTAACTTCCTCCCATCTCAGGTACTTGGCTGTGGGCGCTTTGTTTCCAAAAATTAGAAAGGGAAACTAGCAGGCATTGGCAATGATGACTTATCAGCCTCTGGGATAATCATAGGCCAGATTCCAATTGATTTCCATAATAATTTCCCACAGCTAATTGTTGCAAATAGATGAGGTGGTACAGCACATTATGGAAATGTGCCATAGATACAAATACACAAAGAAATTATTTTCCGCCTTGAAATGTCACCCAGGAAAGGTGCAGAGTTCGTTTTCATTTTTTGTTAAAAGATCTATAAGAAACCCATGTTTGAAAACATGAAGGAATTAAAAATCACATAGCCTCCAATACACATGACACTTTAACAACAGCTCAGTTACGCAGAATACACCATAAACAAAGGTGAAGCCAATAAATGAGACATTGGACATAAACCATCTATCATTTCTCTTTGTCATTTTGTCCCACCTCAGTCTGCAACACAGAGGAGAACGCAGAGGTGCAGAAGCATTGTATGCTGCTTGCTTTATTCTGCCACGTCCCACACCCAGACCCCTCCCACACCCATCGTTAGTTTTGGTGATAAAATTCAAAAGCTAATAAAATCAGACATATTATAGCTGCATTGATAAATGGCCCTGTCTGGTTTTTCTGTCTGGAGACCAGAGCAAGCAGTGTCTAGAAGTGTGAAGGGGGGGGCGCGGGTGTGGAGGGAAGAGAGAGGGAGAGACACAGACAAGGCAATTGGAGCAAAGAGAGAAAGAACATTGAGCAAATGGATTATGTCTGGCTGTTCCCATTATTAATACTGATCCTTATCAGAGTAGTGATGAATACGTGGAAACACTCCGAAATACTAATGGTTTCACCCTTTAAGTAGTAATCTCTCCCCTTCTATCCTATTTAAGATTAAAAAATGCTCTGTGATCTCGTCATTGATGGAAATGCTTATAATGACTGAGGCAAGGCTCTGGGGGAGAAAGAAAGATTATAGTCGATTTAATGAAAAATATTAAAATCAGCTTTAACGACAGGAGACTCATGCTCCTTGCATCAGAGAATGGCATTTCCTCAGCGGCCGTTTTGTGTTCTTTCTTCACTACAGCCAGCAAAGTGTTAGATCTCATATTATCAGGGAGGCTTTTCCCTGAGAAATGGCCACTAAATGGCTGAGATGTCCCTGAATCCTCTCTGGAAACACAAGAGACAGGCAGACGGGTTTTTGTGAGAATGCAGATATGAAGGGTGGTAAACTTCATTAATGTCCTTACACGTCTAGAGCTCAGCATCGCTCTTCTCTCTTTCCATGAATACCTTACGAATGGTCCCAGGATAAAGCAGATGTCTTGAACTCAGTGGTTGAGGTCTCTGGCTGGAGAGCCAGAGGTCGGGAGTTTGATTCCCCGCTGTGCCTTCTTGACAGGGACTGGACTCAGTGATCCATAGGGTTCCTGCCAGCTCTAAAGTTCAAAGATTCTAAGATTAACTAAACTATGAACCTGCCAAAGATGAACTCACTAGATGACAGACAATTTACACACAGATTCATGAGAAAAAGCCAAATCTGAGGCATATTTAAAAGCATCCTACACTAGTTCCAGGTTTTGGAAGGACAGGGAAATTTGTTCAACAGTCAGGAGAAATGCAATCTTGTCTGTGTCATGAGATGACTTTTCACCTAGTACAATAAGAAGCACAGTAACGAATGAAAAGGGACTTATTAATTTTGCTTTTACTTCCAGCACCAAAGTGTACTTTTATTTATTAATCTGGGATGTATCCCACAATAGTAAGTGTTCATTAATTTTAATCATTATATATTGGTAATATATTTTAAGTTAAGCTTTCTTGTTAGTTACAAGAAAAGTGCCAAATCAATAAAACATTTTTAATTAGAAATAATCTGAATTTAAAATGTCTTTATCCAAATCCAAATCTAAAAAAATGATTTTAAAAAGACAATCTTCTACTTAAGGGAATCTCAAGAGATATGGAGCAAACGTGAGGAAGATATAAAGAAATTATAATATATTATGTAGTTCGATCCTAGAATCCCAGGATCTGTAACTCAATAGCATGGCTTTCTGTTATAGCTAATAATTCGAAGGGTCTCTGGATTCTGCCACCTGGCCAAAACACCAGGTCCTGAGAAGGAAGCTATGATACATTTCCTCATTTTAATCTGATTAACAAATTCAGATTAATTGTAGAAGAAAATGTATTTTTCCCCCTCTAATAAATTCATGTATTGATGTGCAGGAGTAATTTGGGAAGATGAGCAGACCTATAAAGCATAGCAGAAGCAACTTGCTGACATAAGTATATTGAAACAGCTTTAGTGATGGGAATGGAATTTGTTTTAATAACCTTGAAATGCCCAGCAATATATTAAGGCTGTCAGAGAACATTATGCATTTTTACTGTTCCTAGTCTTGTCAGTATTTTTCTGATCTTGTGATGCAATATGGGAATTAACTGCCTGGATATCCCTGCCTCTGCGTTTATAGAGCGGCATTCTCAGAACATTCCTTCAGAAACACTAAACCCTGCCTTCTATCTCCCCCTCATTAAGCATTAACCAGAATCCCAGATGCACAAGTATAGATTTATAAGAACTCTCTCTTGGTTTTAAGCTATCATTATAATAGACGGTGATGTGGTTTTATAAAAACTTTAGAATGAGATCACTCTCCAAGGTCCTATTGCTGTAATACACTCTGTTAAAATCTATTGTTCTTCTAAATACCCAGTTTGCACAAAAGGAGCAGCTGGGCGGGGCAGGGCGGTTATACTGAAACTGGAATAATGGTATCAATTGACACTTGAGTTATACTTTCGGCTGACCTGAACTTTATTTACGCACCTACTTACTTACTTATTTTGCACAGAATTTGTCCCTCCACTGCACAAGTGAGGAGCCTCAGGCTCTGCGGGGGAGGGGATCCAGCGCTCCTATTGTGCCAATCTAGTCCTCCGGGGTTCCCCAGATGGCCACACCCTGTTCCCCATAATATGATTGCTCTGCAGTTTCCCTCTTCTTGTACATATTCTCTTCTCATTCTAAAAGATTAAATGCTTCACTCATGGCATAGCTACTGGCAATAAGAGCCTTAAGTTGAGTATGTTGGTATTTTTGATCCCTCTCTTTTGCCTTTGGGTTCATACACACCCTGGAATGTCTTTCCCCAGCATTACACTTCCCTGACAATGGATTTGGCCTTTAGGTTTAAAGAGTTTCCTGGGCTTTCCTTTGCTGGCTATCTTTCAGCACGGATCTTCATGGTTTTCACCAACTTTGGAAGGGCACACTAGTCCTGTTCAGAGTTTGAACTTACTGACTGAAATCCAGTAGTAAGGCACAGTTAGAGTAGGGGATTTGGTGATTCAACTGCTCCATATGGGTCTATTCAAGTTGTGACTTTGTGATTTCAGCCAATGTGTAGAGAGATAGTGGTGTGATGCACATTTGTCCAGCTCAAGTGAAATCATTGCTTAGCAATTCTGACCCTTCTGACCTCTGTGTGTTTGGCATGTGAAAGGCCTATGTACAGCCCTACAGACCTGAATGGGCCATATCTCTTGGAGCATTCATGCTAAATAAGAATTATCTTATCATCAGCTTGGATTACATAGGTCTACAAAGCCAGTTTGATACTGGCAATCAATGGTGGTAACTTGCCAAGATTGGATCAGTTTATGGTGAGCCACAGAACATGAACTTGGTATTGTGGACATGCCAGTCAGGCCCCCAATACCAGTCAAGAACCAAACAAAGTGGCAGGAACAAGCCAGATGTCATGACCACAGATTCATCTAAAGCAAAGATGAGGAATGTTACTATTTTGGATGGCAGCTGCCATAATCCCACAGCCAGCATGGTGGTTCCAATGCTAAACTGTGAGATTTTGAAAGTCATAGTCCAAAAAAGTAACAGTTTATCTCTATGTCACAATCACTGAAAAACTGCATTCAGGGTTCTGACCCTATTTCTGTCACCTTTTACATTTGCATATATTTTGACACTACAATATTTTTAGCTTTCTTTTTCAGCTTTATTCTAATGTTTGATAGTAATACTTCATGATCAGTACCACAATCCACTCCTGGTCTTGTTTTGGCAGACAGAATACAATGTCTCCATCTCATGCTTCCAATTATGTAGTCTATTTGATTTCTATACTGACCATCTGGTGATGTGCACATGTACAGCTGTCTATTCAGTTTCTTGAAGCATGTATTTGCAATGAACAGATTGTTGGTTTCACAGAACTATATGACTCATTCTCCTGCTTCATTTCTTTCCTCTAGTCCAAATGTTCCAACAACATTTGGTTCTGCTTTTATTCCTTACTTTTTTATTCCAATTGTCTGTTATTATGAGCACGTCCTGTTTTGCTGTGTGATCAGTTTCCTCTTGGATGCTTGCATAAAAGCTTTCAGTTTCATCTTCTTCAGCATCAGTAGCTGGAGCACAGACTTGAATGATGGTTATGTTGATAGGTTTTACACAGTCTGCTTGATATTACTTAGTTATTATAGCTCCTAACTGCATGTGCTACATCTTGCCTCACAATCAGAGCCACTGCATTTCTTCTGGGTTTTTCATTTTCAGAGTAGAACACTTGGTCATTGTCTAACCGCAAATATCCTCTTTGAGTCTACTTTATACATTCCATTTCTTGCTTCACAGTTTCGAGTTTATCTTGATTCATACTTCTCATGTTCCATGTTCCAATTGTACGTGTTATGTAGCATTGGACTTTCATTTCACTTCTGTGCATGTCAGCCATTAGACATCCTTTCAGTTTTAATCTAGTTGCATCATCAGTGACAGAGCTATTTGTTCTTGTCTTTTGCTCTTTCCCAGAGTGCTTTTCAATCTGGGAGTCTCATCTTCCAGCACTATCTTGTTTGCTTTTGGACTGTCTCATCACGTTATTTTTCAACTTTAAAAGAATCTAACTTGTCTTTTTCATACCTTACCTTGCAGTGTCCGTCCATAGTGGAGGAGTAAACATAGTTGAATCCTGAAAAAGAAGAAGCAATGAAAGATAGAAAGCCACCAGATCTGAAACAGTCTAGAATGCCATGGGTGAAAAGCAGCTGAAATATCTGAGTCTATTAGAACAACAAGCCTTCATTGCCATTCCACACTTGAAATATGCATCATTCTGCTTTAAAAATGCTAAATGTGTTTCAGAGCCATAGGCTACCCTTCTCAAAGTACAGACATCTCAGTTCAGAGGTGTACTGAAACACTGGTCCATGTAATATTTATTGCCTTCATTTTACAGGAATGCTCTAGGAACTGCTGGTGTAAAATTAGCAACTCTGCAGCCACATGATGTGTGGTGTTGTCCTGCTCTTAGCATCAGGGCAGAGGATGGCCCTTGTCAAGGTCTTGATAAACAAAGCAGGCCAATGGTACTTGACTCTGTACTATCAGTTGTGATTGGCAGGCATCTTCCACAGTTTTAGAAGCTAAGGTAATTCTTCTTCTGCCCCTCTAAGAGAATTTAATCAGATAAACCAAGGTGGGTTGAACCTAAGAACTCACTTCACAGATGCAAGGCACTTCCTTTCTTTGCTCACATGATTTCACACACGATAAGGAATACCCACAGCTTGGGAAAGCTACTTTTGTACACCACCTGAACCTCCATGCTGGCTGGGAACTTTGGAGTGTTGCACTCTGTATTTTAACTCCTCAAGCTCTTCTGTTACTTCACCCCACAGAACCCCTGCTAAGCAGTCCTAATCATGGTATCTCACAGAAAATGGAAGGGTCATCATTCAATGCGAGCTATATGCAGCAGGTCTCAAATGCAGTCTCCGGCATCTACAGATAAGGTTGGGAAAGACAACCATCTGTAACTCACGACAATTGCTACCAATCAGTGAAGGCAATGCCAAATCAGACAGACCACCCACCTGACTCTGTATAAAACAGCTCCTTCTGTTGAAGAAATGTTATCTAACTGCCACAACATGACATGTCACAGGAATGCATTGTCCAGCCCCCCTCCTCCAATTTTTGTCCTGTTGGGAGGCATTGGGAAAATACTTTCTCTCCAAATTTAGGTGGGAAGCACTGTCAGACTCTCACAGGAACATTCTTTTCAGCTCTGGCTATATTGCATCTCTCCCAATTTCAAACCAATGATGAGCCAGGAAACTGACACTTTTCAAGATATGCATGATGAAGAATGCTATTGGTAACAAAAGACCACCCTCAGAAAGGGATGTCTGTCACTCATGGCTGACCAAACACAATAACACTGGGAAATGGCTGTGGTGCTACCACCCAAAAAACTGACGGATCCAATTATATCTTTTCCAGGAACCCTCATTAGTGCTGGGGTGGGGGTGGGGAGATGAGAACAGTTGTTATCTTCATTCTTAAACATACACACACACACACCCCTCAGGATAAAGTGTGTGTTCATTTTACTGCTAGTCTCATGGTGACAATTTGGACCTTCCAATATTTTTGTTAAAACCTCAATTATGCATGTGCCCCCCACCTTTTAGACCTCTGTTGTAAAGGTGTACATGAAAAATTCATTCTCATTTTTCCTTCCTTCCTTCCTTCCTTCCTTCCTTCCTTCCTTCCTTCCTTCCTTCCTTCCTTCCTTCCTTCCTTCCTCTACATTTGAGATGCGCCAATCAGTCTGCATCCCAAATGGTACAATCCATGCTGTCAAAATTGATTTGTTTAGGCCTGCTGAAAGAGAGGTCAAATATGCATTCTGTTTGAATAGATTACAGTGGCCTGAACTGGGCAGAACAACTAGTGTGGGTGGTAGGAGAAAAGACATGCAGTGAGCCAGCCAGCAGAATTTGCAACTTTTTATTCAACGTAAAAACCGTTCAGAGCTCCAGGGAGTGGACACTGAGATATCGAAGAGATGGGTGCTCTTCTTGAAGTGGATTCAAATGTCTTGAGGATTATAATGGTACATCTGTATTGCTGGTATAATTACTGGAAGAAGGGAAGCCTAACATGAAAGCCTAAAATGCATGTGCACTGTTGTCACCAAAGGGAATAGAGGTAGAGCAGAAAAAGGAAGACATAGAGCCAAAATAGGTACAGGAGAGAAAGGAGAGAAAACGGGACCAAATTATAAGTGGCAGATAACCTGTTCTTGTTATGTTCTGCAAAATCACATCTGACTTATGCAGATCCCGTAAATTTGTGACTTCCAAAAGGTTCTGTCATTAATAGTGGTGCTCAATTCTTGCAAACTAAAAGAAAGTGGTTTCCTTTACTGAGCCAATCTACCTGATGTTAGACCTTCCTCTTTTCCTACTACTTTCTACTTCTCACAGCATTATTGCCTTTTCCAGTGAACTTTGTCTTCTGGTGATATGTCCAAAATATGATAGCTTCCTTTTACTCATCTTAGCTTCTTATGAGAGTTCATGCTTGACTTGATCTATAGCCCACGTATTTGTCTTTCTGGTAGTTCAGATGGTTCTCCTCCAATACCACTTTTTGAATGAATTGATATTTTTCCTGTATGCTTTCTTCATTGTCCAAGTTTCCCATCTGTACACAGTAATCAAGAATACCTTAGTATGGATGATCTTGGCCCTGGTCTCCAGTGACACATTCTTACACTGGGGCATCCTCTCTAGTTCCTTTAATATAGCCCTTCTAAGTTTCACTTTCACACCTCCCTCATCTGAATCTAATCCACCTTTTTGTATGATAAGCTCTGCATAAAGACTAAACAGATAGGAATATAAATACACTCTTTTTTGACACTGTTGCCAATGGAAAACATTCTGTTTTTCATATTCTATCCTAGCAGTAGCTTCTTGTATAGAGTATTGGCTGCATGTCGGAACATAAAGGTGTGGATGCACACCTATTGCTTTTAGAAGAACCCATAGCTTTTTATGAACCACACAGTCAAGGCTCTGCTGTACTTTATCAAGCACAGACTGATTTTCTGAAATTCTGTGGCACGCTCCAGTAGCCAGTGTGTATTTGCAATATGATCTTCAATACCTTTTCTTGCTCCGTATATGTTGCAACCCCTTGAGCATCACTTTGGTTGCATGGGAAATCAATGCACTGGTCCTATAGTTGCTGCACTCCTTGATAATGTTCAGTATACTAAACATTTCCCATCTGTGGCCCATTGTTTTGTTTTCTATATTTGTTGGCACCAGGCATTTGGACTGTTTCTGTCTCTGTAGATTAAAAGAGCTCTTTTGGTATCCCATCTACTTCTGGTACTTTATTTCTTCCACCTGCACCGACAACAGCTTTCCCTTTACTTCCTAAAAACTGTAGGTTCTTTATTAAAGGATTCTTCTTTTAAGGTACTACGTGACACCCTTGCTTCTCTCCTGTATACCTCATCAGTATGTCGGCCAGTGTCCTATTTCCATTTTATACTTGCATAAGGGAAACCCTGTGAGTCTTTGTAGCAAACTGCTGCTCATTAACAAGGTGCCAATTGCATTCATGGAATAGGTGCAGCACCTCGATTATGAGTGGCAGTTTGCCACCAAGTCTTGTGCAATTTCCCTTACACAAGTACACATCAGCAATAAGATTCTGGCCATTATTTCCATCTTCTTTTTATTTTCTCTTGATCACATAATATGATGTTTCAGCATCCCTAATCTTGGTTTATTTCTCTTTGATCACATGGAGCTTATGGAAGAAATATCTTGTTTTTTATTTTGCTGTTGTTACTGGTGGTGTTCTGTTTCTTTACAATGGTTGCATCTAGGACTCTATCTTATTTATTCCACCTTTTGCTTAGCTTTGTAATTTGTTGTTATTTTTGCAAACCACATAGTATTCTTTTTGCAGACAGGATGGCAGTACTCCATCTCCTGCTTCAGCTTATGTAGATTAATCAGTCACCGAGTGAGGTTTGTATTCTTTTGAATATAGAAATAGTTCCTTTGGATTCTTTGCTAATGATATCTCTGGTTTCAGTTTACCCTTCTGATTCAGAGCCAGTAGATTTTACCAAAGCAAATCTGTTATTTACATAGTCTTTAAATTCTTCAGGTATGTTATTTAAATTATATTCCAGCACTATGGCTTTACTGTATTTTCACATGCACGCACGCACATTGTCATTGCCTGTACTCCAGTTCAGTCCAAGTCTTATTTTTGCAAACAGGATGGAGATTTTCCATCTTTTGCTTCTGATTATACAGTCTGATTTCTATATTGGCTATCCAATGATGCCCTTGTGTACAATCATCTCTTTGTTATCTGATTATGTACTTGCCATTAACACATTTCAGGCTACATAGAATTCTATTAATTGCTCCCTGGTTAATTTCTTAATGTCTCCAATGATGTTTGGCTCACATTTCTTCTTTTTCAGCATCCGTAGCTGGAGCACAGCCTTGAATGGTGGCTATGGTAATAGTCAGACTTTGCATTATAGTCCTGACTGCTTGTGCTGCATCTTTCCTCACTATCAGAAGCTCATCATTTTTCTGAGTTTGTTGTTTCCAAAGTAAAACAATTTGTCATTATCTGATTGAAAATATCCTGCCCCAGCCCAATTTAGTTCGCTCACCCAAATGTTTAAATATTCAATTTCTTGCATTACATTTTTGAGCCTACCTTGATTCATCGTTCTCACATTCCATGTTCCACTTGTATGGGCTGTGCACCATCAGGCCTTCCTTTTGTATCTGAAGGCATTAAAAAAATAAAAAATGTGTGAATAAGAAAAGTTTGTGTTGGGAGAACTGTGACAGTGCAAACACAAGTAAAATGGAGGATGATTCCGATATAGGATTCTGATGAGGCCTATAAAAAAGGAATAATGAAAACACAGAGAGGCGCAGAGAGATCTTTGCCAACAAAGAGAAAGAAGATTGAAAAAAGGATGGGTAAGAAACAGAACACTGAGTTAAATTATGATGCTTTCCTGCAACTAACAGAATAATGTTATGCATACAACCCGGTAAAAAATAGCCATCAGCATGATTTGAACCGTGCACTCCTGCTCTAAATCCACCATGAGTAGCAAAACGATTGTGAATGTCATTCCTTAAACAAACACACAAGCAGTCTTGATGTTATACACCAGCATCAGGGGGATCTATTGCATACTATTATCCACAGAAGATGGGAGAGATTCATCTACCATATGAATGTTTAAATTGTTTCCCCCTTAGGTTTTATTCACCATGAAATGTTTGAGAGACATAAATAGTCACAGGCCAGTGTTGTGGAAGAAATAGCAGCAACTAGCTTCCAAATGTGAAGTATGCTACTGAGGGCACACACCCCTCAGTACATGAATTGGTAGGTCAGTGTAAGACAGACCACAGATTGCCATCAATATTTCATGGCAGGAGTGTTAGACACAAAGTGTGGCGTATGTTCAGCTAGAGTTGAACTCCACATTTTGCAAGGGATATTTTTCAGGCTTAAGGAGATATACCTACAAAAAATGCTAAGCAGAGAGTCGAGTTTCGGTTATATTTTAATAGGTTACTAATTCCTCAAAAATAGGGACAAGGGTGAAAGTGAGACAATAGGAGACTCTAAATAAGCAACTTTTGGACAGCAGGGCCTTGTGCATAAATGAGTACATTTCATGGCCACAGTTCCTCACACAGCGTTACTCTTCAGCCAACTAGCAGTTGTGGCACTCAGGCCTTCTTGCTTAAGCTTTCATCATGTGAGATCAATGTATGTGGGGAGATGATGAAGGAATGATGAGGACTGCTGGGCTTGAGCAAGGAACTGCTGTATTTGACCTGCAGTGAGCCTCCCTGTTCTGGGTTTCCTTCTATTCCAGGAGGAGTGCTTGAAGGTCACAGACAGACCTATGTGAGCAAGTATTTGTCCTTCTAGTAGCATATTTTTGCATCATCTAAATTTCAGGGACGTGGTGGCACTGCGGGTTAAACCGCAGAAGCCTCTGTGCTGCAAGGTCAGAAGACCAGCAGTCGTAAGATCGAATCCACGCAACGGAGTGAGCTCCCGTCGCTTGTCCCAGCTCCTGCCAACCTAGCAGTTCGAAAGCATGTAAAATGCGAGTAGATAAATAGGTACCACCTCGGTGGGAAGGTAACGGCGTTCCGTGTCTAGTTACGCTGGCCACGTGACCACGGAAACTGTCTTCGGACAAACACTGGCTCTATGGCTTGGAAACGGGGATGAGCACCGCGCCCTAGAGTCGGACACGACTGGACTAAATGTCAAGGGGAACCTTTACCTTTACCTAAATTTCAGCTCCTTGAGTCAAAGCCTCTGTTGCCCCACCCTCCTTACCTGGTTTGAGATACTGGTATAGAACCTGGGGCATGGCTGGAAATATAGATGTCTCTGACTAAAACCTTTGGACTAAAACTCCCAGGATCATTGAATTAGCCTAGGCATTGCCCATGCTGGCTGGGGTTATCCTGGATGCTACCGTCTGAAAAACTAGTTCTTCGGCCTACATATGCACATTAATCTTTTACAGCATAAAAGAAAAGAGCAGCCCCCCTTTTTTGTGAATCTTCCTCAGTCACCTGGAAATAATCTTCACTCTCACCTCAGGTAATCAAGAGAATGCAAGCCCTTTGTGTTCTGAACTGACTAGGGGACAACATTTGGTGGTTTACTTGCACTGCCCTCAACTTGTACCCGGTTTACTATTTACTATTTTATGTAGGCTTGATAACCGGTTCATTGCCTTCCACTATACGTACAACTCTTCCACTAGAGTTCAACAATCGATATGCCTGGGGATTCCTGATTCTTCTGAAAGCTCTGCCATGAAAGCACTATCAACTTGAGCAGGCTTTAGGAAAGAGTCAATGACAAGTCAGTCAATAAGACGAATTCAATTCATTTTGGGGTGTGCACATTTACTCCTGTCTAAATAACAAGAGAACATAGTGCAAAACCACCATCTCACCCCTGACAACCCTTTCCCCCCTTCCTCTCCTCTTCAGTGCCATCTCTTTTTATCTTCAGACAAAACTACCAGTGGATTATTTATAGATCTTAAGGTAGCCCTTTGAGTAAAAGGAGAAAGGGCAAAGATTACAGAAGATTGATTTCCACAGCTCATTACAGTCATAAACCCATAACCCAAGCAAGTTCATGGGGAAGAATTCCCTTCTGGAACCTGCTTCTCGACCTCCTAGGGAGCCCTAAAAGGGCATCAATATAGCACAATTTGAAAGAACTGGTTAAAGAATAATTTAGTCTGTCCTTTTCTTTCTTTTCTTTTCCCCTTGGAAGTTCCATGAATTGTAATAGATCATTTAGAGAGAAAGACTATCTCCCCCCTACAGTTCACAAAATGAATAACTGGGAAGTATTTTAAGAACACGGTAAGCAATGCATTCACGGCATCTTCCATAAATAATTTGTAAATGTTACAAATGCTGGTAGGATACCACGTGCATATGGATCCCAGGGTTTTAATATTACAGTCGCATTAAAGGGAATGCAGACATTTAGAGCCCTCCTCTTTTTTTATCAGCCTCCTAAAGATGATATATTATATTCCTTTCCCTTTTTTTATCACTTTCTCATCCTTTGCTTATAGATGTGGGGCTCAACAGTCAACAGCATTCAACAAGATGTTATTTCTTTATGCAAATGTATAAATAGTCCTTGCAACAGCAAACTATACGAGAGTGAGAGCCACATTAACAGTCCTGAAGTAAATGTAAGAATCCCCAGAATGCACGGAAGCCAACACGCACAACCTCTGGATCTTACACCACAGGCCTAAAACACTCACTGAATTCTCTGTAGTTTAGGCTGGACAGGTCTGGTGGCCATGCTTTGCCCCCACTATGTGGTGAACTGGAAATGGCCAAAGATTTCCAAAAGAAAAATTGAAACCAAGTCCCAGGATGGTCACTTCTAATTTTGATATTTGGATTAGCGGACTTGAGGGACCTCCTTGAGAAGGCCTGCAGGATTAGAACCCCAAATGCACTCCAGATTAGAACTGGAGTCCATTTGGATGCTGGGAGACACAAAGTGCTTTTGATGAATCACATACCATCTGTGAGGTACTCTTTGTTCACTCCTGCTCCAGTTCAAGGAAAGGAGGTAGATATCTCTCACACAAATCTCTCCGCCTGCCTGCTAAACTGCCATTTTCAAGGTTGTTTGGCAAAAGCCCTGATCAAATACTATGAACCTGGCACAGGGTGGGAAACATTCACCATGCTGGCATGGATGATAGGAGCTGGAGTCTAGCAGCATTCTGAGGGCCATGTATTCCCCAGCTGTGGTTTATCACAAAGATTGAAGCACTGCAATCCTGTTTCTTAGATGATAATAGACTTACATTTAATCAGAGATCAGGCAAAAGATGAGGAATGGGAGAGGGAACAGACAGAGGAAAAAAGTAATCATTATAGATCTTCTTTCAGAGACCTTCCATCACTTTTAAAACACACATGCTTAAAGTGAATGAGCTGTGGAATGTACCAGAATAGGTAGGATCACTAATTTTCAGTAATGAATGTCAGGTCCTCCCTATTTCTGCCTGTCACTAACATAGTGACAATCAATTCCTTTGCGATGCAGTTTTAAAAGAATACCATGTGAGAAACACATATATGCCTTATTAACAAGAGACCCTGGAAATATGACTTGTATCTCTCTCTCCTCATGAACGGCAACACGCTGCACACAAACAACCTTTCAAAATTCTCCACCCTATTTGTGGGGGGAAATGGGGACAATTTCACCAAATTTATCCAGGGGAAGGAGACTTTCTGCAACAATTTCTCAGAGGTGGGGCTCCTCATTAGCAGTGAGTGTAGCACAGCTTTGTTCTTTTTCCTCTAAAAAAGGGCACTTTTGATGTCTTATTGAAAGATGCCTCAATACCAAAGACTCACTAGAGGAAACAATGATTATGTACCTAAAAGCAGTGCATCCATAAGAGATGAAAGACTATCTGTTTATTCTAACATACAAGCTCACCTCAATCTACATTTTGCAAATTAGCTTGCTTTTGTTCTGTAATTGGTCAACTGGAAAATCATGCAAATGGGTCTTGTTTAGATATCTAAGGCATAAAACTAGAAAGCTGTGTGCCTGGAGGGGTAATGTTATAAGAGAATATATGCATTTGCTGGTAATCTGACTCCAAGTCTCAAGCAAAAAGGTTCACGAGAATGCTCGAGCCGCTGCTGAGCCAGAGCTTCAGCAGCGTGGCTTGCCTTTGCCTCCCTCCCTGGATAACGTGAGACCCTCTGTCTCACGAGATCAGTTGGGCTAGAGGGGGGAACATTAGGTTATTTAAGGGACGTTCCCCCTTCTCCTTGCCCTCTTCCTTTCTTGGCATCAGTGAAGGATAGAGCTCCGCTGCTTGGTGCTGTTGCGAGCTGCATTACCGTTCGGAGGCCTGCAAGGAACAATGCTCAGGAGTCTGGGAGGGGGTAGCATCGGCTACCTCCTGTGGTCTGATTGCTGATTTTAATTACTTAGGGATATTGCTGGTGATATTACCCTAACCCCTTTTGTAGATCTAATTAATATTAATTGATTTCTTGTTAAATACTTGTTCTATCTCGGGGAGTTGGTAGTTTTGAGAAAGGGGGGTCATGACCACGCGGCCTGCACAATCGGAACTTGTGGAGTTTCGTTCCAAAAGAATTTTAAAAAACAAAGAAACAAACAAACAAACAAAAACAAAGAGAGAAGAAAGACGATATAGCATGGTGCGGCCCTTCAGTTTTTTGGCCGTTTGGGTGCGTGCGGCACGACCACTTGGCTTTTCGGCCGTTATCGCCCCGATCTCTTTTTCCCCCACCACCACCTCCCGGGGGTTGGCGCTTAGAAGGTCTTAGTGGTGCCTCGTTTGAATAGCGCCACCTGCTGGTGGTTGGGTGAAGCAGTTCAGGCACGAGGCAATGAATTTGAAGTGGTCTTACGTGTTTTTTTTTCCACCGGCCTATCCAGACCAGGGACTTTAAAAAAAATTAATTTAAAAATTATTATAAATTATATATATGTATGTGTGTGTGTATATATATATATAAGAATAAATAAATAATAAATAAATAAATAAAATTATATAAGAATAAATAAACAATCAATTGAGGTATAGATAGATTGGTGGATTTAATTACAATTAATTTGAGACTAACAATCACTCATTGAGGGGTTCTAGATTAATCTTAAATTAATTAGACTTGCATAAATTGATTACTGAGCTAGTGACTAATTAAAAGCAATTAGGTACATTGGCTTCATCGATAATACTAATTTGGATATATAAATTTTAATTACAACAAATTGCCCATAGATAATTAAAAGCAATTAATACTAATAATTGAGTTGATTGAAATAAGTGCTTCTTACTCCTAGGATAGGAGTGCATTGCTGTATCACAGGTCACACCTGGGAGTATAAACTGGTCCCCGTCTTTTCTATAGTCAAGTAGCGGGTGATTGTTATCTGACTTGGCACCAAAGCTGGTGAGACGCATAGTGCTCTTTGACTGGTTTTGAGCGCTAGATCATAATGGCATCACGCAAAGGTCAGGGTAACAAAAAAGGAAAACAACCGACCAGGAAAAGGCCAGTTCCACAAGTGTCTCCACCTCAGTCTTCATCAGACGAGGAATCCTGGCCTGTGTGGCAGCAGCTGCAGGAAAAGATTTCTGCTTTGGAAGCTCAGTGGCTGGCAAGACAGGCCCCACAGCCTGATGAGGCGCAGCCACGCCGCTCAGCCAGGGAGGCCAAGAGCCATCGTAGGGCCAAGCTTAAGGCTATAGCAGATGATCTAATGTCCCGATTTGCTATTCTCGAAGCGGAGCAACAGCCGGAAGGAATGTCCAGATGTGAGGCAGACGGGGCGACCGCAACACCACGGTCACAGCGTTCTGAGAAAGGTAGAAGGTTATCGACCCGGGTGGCAGCTAGTCCAGCAGAGGAGGTTCCCGATAGGCAGGACGAAGTGAACGAGGCCAGCCCTGAACAGCTTTATGGCAGGGACGAATCAAGCCTCGCGACGCCTTCGTCAGGTGAGTCAGCCGTTGCATTAGGCACTCCTTCACTGATCCCTGCTTGGCCTTGGGCTGGCAGTGGACAATTTACTTCCCCATTTTATACACCTTACGATACACAGAGTTTTAGGGCCCCCAACATCCATGGCCTTGTTCAAGCACACAAATTGGCGGATGGGGTACACCATACCCCCAGGTTGCATTGGCAGCCCAGTTTAATTCTACGGCTGGTGTAGGGGTTTGGCCATACCCATCTGTTCCCGACATGGGCTATAATACTGTGCCTTTACGAGCATTACCATGCGGCGACTACTCAATGCCCCTGGGTGATCATCTCACCCCGGCGACTCAAGAAAAAATATGAAAGGGTGAATACATGGATTTATTCAAGCTGCTAAACAGAAATGTGGGGAAAAGGATTTAGATAAGGAGGATGATAGACAAGGAGAGACGTAGGAAGAAGAAGCCAGATAGGACATGGTCCAATTGGCTACCCGAATTCTTAATTTACGCCAGGGTGGTGGTCAAGACCCAACCGTGGTGGGCGCAATCCCACTTTCAATACTTGGATTTGATCTACAGGGCGTATGTAGATTTCGCTAGGCAGGCGTGGCTTAACTATGATGAATCATTCCATATGCGGAGCGCAATTCACCCAAATCTTCGATGGGATGAGCCCCTGCCAGGTCTTTGGCTGCAGCACATGACACCAGCCAGACCCAATTTGGGGGATAGGTTTGATAGCGGACATTTGAACAGAAAGACTGCCATGAACCAAAATCCCCATGTTAGTGCGGGGCAGTTGGTTGAACCCCGCCTGCTCTGCTGGGAGTACAACACCAAGGGCGCTTGCACCAGGAATAAGTGCCGCTTCCGGCATGAGTGTTCAGCATGTGGGGGACAACACCCTAGTTCATCATGCTTTAGGGCTGGGGCTCAGCGACAGAATAGGGGCACAGGAGGAGGTAAGAAGCCCAGTAGTGGCGGGGCATTACCCTGGAAAAGGGCCCCAGCCCAATTAAGGTTGAGGTTCTGGAAGAATGGCTGTGCGACTACCCCTGCAGGGAGGATGCCAGTTACTTATTGGATGGCTTTAGGTACGGTTTCAGGATCCCGGCGGTTGGTGAGCGCAAAGCATATTTTGCGCAAAACCTGAAATCAGCCTGTGGAATGGAGCATATTCTTCAAGAAAATATTGCCAAGAAAGTAAAGGAAGGGAGAGTGCTGGGACCCTTTCCATCAGTACCTTTGGAAACCTTAAGGGTCTCGCCTTTGGGAATAGTTCCTAAAAAGGTGCAGGGCGAGTTTAGATTGATACACCACTTGTCCTACCCGGAGGGAGCGTCAGTTAACGATGCTATCCCTCAGGAACTTTGTACCATGCCATGCGCTACACCTCTTTTGATGAGGCAGTTCACATGGTACGAAAGTGTGGTGTGGGGACAGAGCTGGCAAAATGTGATATTAAATCAGCTTTCCAGATTTTGCCGGTTCACCCACAGGATTTTGATCTATTAGGATTTCATTTTCAGGGTTCATTTTATATTGACAGAGCCTTGCCCATGGGCTGCTCTGTTTCATGCGCTGCCTTCCAATGCTTCAGCTCATTTCTGGAATGGAAGCTCAGACATCGGGCGGGCTGTAACTTTACAGCCCATTATCTTGATGATTATCTTTTTTGTGGTGAAAGGAATATGGGGAGGTGTAGATTTATTCTGCACACTTTTCAAGCAATGGCAGAGGAGTTAGGTTTACCCCTGGCAGAGGAAAAAAAGGAGGGACCGGCCACGGCCCTGACTTTCCTCGGCATTGAGCTAGATACTGTGCAACAGACATCGAGGTTGCCTGACACCAAATTAGCTGATTTTAGGATTAGGATAGCCTCACTATTGCAAAGAAAAAAGGTGTCTCTGAAGGAGCTCCAGGAAATTGTGGGCCATTTAAACTTTGCTTGCAGAGTCGTGGCGCCTGGGCACACCTTTTTGCGTTGGCTTTGTGAGGCAATGAAGGGTCTGCATCGCCCTTTACATAGGACTAGGGTAACGTGAGGTAGGAGAGAGGATTTACAGGTTTGGAGTCAGTTTTTAGCAGAGTTCAACGGAATATCCTTCTGGAGAGATGAAATAGGGCTTAAGGCAGACTTTCAGGTCCATTCGGACGCTGCAGATTCTTTAGGGTTCAGAATTTATTTCAGGGGAAGATGGTGCGCCGGCACTTGGCCAGACGTTTGGCATCAGACTGGTATCACCAGGGACTTAACATTCCTGGAATTCTTCCCAATTGTTGGCGCACTGTGGCTATGGGCAGAAGAGTGGTCAAACTCGGTTTTGTGGTTTTGGTGTGACAATCAGGCAGTCGTTTACATTATAAACAACCTTACGTCGCACTCGGACTGAGTCATGACACTAGTTAGGGCATTCACATTACGGGCCTTGCAGTTTAACATTTTAGTGCAGACCCGACATGTCCCAGGTATAGACAATAGATTAGCTGATGCATTGTCGCGCCAACAGATCGAACGGTTCAGGGAGTTAGATCCAGGAGCCAACGAGTTCCCGGAGATTCTGCCACCAGAGGTCTGGCAAATTGGCACGAAGATGCGGAAAGGGCAATAGGCTCGGCCCTGGCACCGAGGACACGAAAAGGGTACTCGGCTGTGAGTATAGAGTTCCAGGAATTTAGGAAGATGGTCAATTTGGAACTGGTTTGGCTGGCTCCAGTAGAACACCTTCAACAATTCATAGTGCATTTGAATAGGAAGGGTTTGGCGCCGGGAACTATACAGGGTAGGTTGTCAGCGCTAGCCTTTCAGTCAGGGTGAATGGCTACCATGATTATTCCTCAGATTACCGCATTAGGAAGATGGTAGAAGGGTGGTCTAAGGAGAGGGGTAGAGCACAGGATACTAGAGCTCCCATATCACCTATGCTGCTAGAACGCATTTGTAAACAGTGGGAGTTTTTGTGTAGAGATGACTACGAAGTTGTTTTATTTAAAGCAGCGTCCTTGTTGACGTTTTTCGGCACCCTCAGGATTAGTGAGGTAGTTGCTGCCGGAAAGGGTGACAAGACTAGGGTGGCTTTGCAATGGCAAGACGTTAAGGTGGTAGACGGGATGGATCAGATTCACATACGCCGATCCAAGGCCAATCAGCTAGGTAGGGGCATGCAACTTACATTAGCACGCTGCCATATAGAGAGCATTTGCCCGGTAAGAGCCATGAATGCATACTTGGAAGTCAGGGGACATGAACAGGGATATTTCTTTCAACATAGAGATAGTTTGCCATTAACAAAGTACCAGTTTTGGAAATTGACAGACTTAGCACTGGGCAAGGTGGGAGTGCAGGGTTTGAAATTTGGCACGCACTCCTTTAGAATTGGTGCAGCACCCACCGCGGCAGCCCTAGGATACAATACGGATGAAATTAAGCGCCTGGGTCATTGGTCTTCATCCAACTATCATAGATATATCAGAGCACTACCTAATGTCTAGGCAGGGGCCTGGTTTTGTCTCTCTTTTCAGGTCCTATGGTGACGACAGGGCGGCGGCACGTTTTGATCATGGGACATAGATATGTTTTTTGGGCAGCGAGATATGCAGCTGCATCCCCATGGGGGAGCAACCTCGGCCTTGGAGCCAGAGCCCACGTGGAATGGAGAGGGCTGCGTGGAATGCTGTGGAGCCAGCTATGCAGAGTGGCTGCCTTTGGCCAGTTCCGACAGATGTTTTGGTGATACATCTGGGTGGCAACGATCTGGCCAGGTATCGTGGAAAGGCGTTGATCCTGGACGTGTTGTGTGATCTGTCATGGTTGAAAGCCACGTATCCGGCCATGCAGATTGTGTGGTCGACGATCGTCCCTCGGTTAGTGTGGAGAGATGCCAGGAGTTTTTTCTCCATTAACACTGCCCACAGGAGTGTTAATCGGGAGGTCTGCAGAGCGGTCTGCAGCGGCCTTGGATCGGTGATTGGTCACCAGAGGATCCGCATGGATAGGCCTGAGTTTTTTCGGAACGATGGTGTCCATCTGTCCGATTTGGGTTTGGATGTCTCCTTGGAAGACATCAAGGGGGGCCTGCTTGCTGAGCTTGGGCGGCTCGATGGTGGGCATGGGACTTAGCATGGCTAGTCCCTATGCTGTGGCAGGTAGTGCGGATATAACAGGTTTTCTGGTGAGTCCCATTGCAAACTCAGGTAAGCTATAGCCCATCTGACCTCCCAGCACTGCGGATCATGCGATTACAGTGCTTGGGGGGAAAGATGCACTGGGGCCACAACCGGACCAACAGTCAACAAGGAGAAGCTGGCTTGAGGTCCGGGGGTGGTCAAATTGTGGCCGGCTGGGTTCTCGCTGTCTTTAAGACCGTGAAAACTTGGGGCTAGGGACTCGCCCATTTGTTGCTTAAGGGGTCCTTTGAGACCTCTGCACTTTAACCTGATTCCGCACTATGGCAGGCCCCCCTTTGCCAAAGGATGGCAACATTGATTATGCTTAATAAAGTGTGGCCCGTGTTTTAATCCATAATTCTTGTCTCACGTCTTTATTCCGGGCTTCGGAGGGCAAATTATGTATGTTGTCACTGTCCAGCTATCATATCCACATACAACCAATGTATCAGACTGTAGAAGGATACTAACCACAGCTGTAGATCTAAATGGTGACCTAGAAACAAACATAGAGAGTGTATAGTATCACTATATTAGTTTCAGTTTTAGACTGGTTCTTAGGAGATCCAGGTTATAGTCCCCACTGAGACATGAAACTCATAAATTAACCTTGGGAACATCAGACTCTCAGTCTATACTACCTCTGATATTGCTTATCAGGATGTCAGGGAGAAGAGGAGAGCCATATATGCTACACTGAGCTCAATGGAGAAAAGGCAAGATACAACTTTAAGTAACAAATTAAAATAAATAAAATAATAGGATTTAGAGAACGAATGGGTTTCAAGGAGATCTGAAGTTTGATTTGGAGATACATAGCTGCTGAATTGTAGCACAGAAGGAGGCCCCAATTTCTAAGTGGGAGCCAGAACAGTTCATATCATATGTGTCCGCTGTGATCCTTGTAAAGAGCCACCTCATTAATTGCCGAAGATAACATGTTTGTTTGATGTTCCTCACCTGAGATACCAATTGAGAATACAGTGGTGCCTTGCAAGACGAAAACAATTCGTTCCGCGAGTCCCTTCGTATCGCAAAAACGATCCTCTTGCAAAGCGCGGTTTCCCATAGGAATGCATTGAAATTGGCTTCAATGCATTCCTATGAAACACCTCGCAAGATGAATGCCATTTTTTTCGTCTTGCGAGCATCACTGCAAGACGAAAAAAAATCGTCTTGCGAAGCACGGCCATAGGAAAACCCATCTTGCGAAGCACCTAGGACATCGCAAAACGCGTTCGTTTTGCGAGTTTTTCGTGGCGCGAGGCGTTTGTCTTGCGAGGTACCACTGTACAAGAATACTAAAAAGAGTATCAAAGAAGACGATGTGATGCTTCTTTGCTCATTCTTCACTCAGGTAATCTTAGAAACTTGCCTCATTTCTGCTTTTGAACCTGGCAGTATGAGTTTCCTCTGCTTGAGAACTGTCCAAGTCCCGAAGTCCTGGGAACTGGCTCAGGTCTTACCTACTGCTTTGCTATCTTGCATGACAAGGAGACCTCAGCAGTATTGTTACTGGCCAGATTTGGGTTTCGGTTTTCCGGCAAGGAATCAGGCACAGACGCAACAGCTGAACCAAAGGTCCAATTTTATTTTAGAGAGCAAAGTAACAGAAAGGTCAGCTGGGACTTCCCTTAAAAGCAGAGAAGACCCCGAACATATAGTGTACATACATTATATAATGGTACAGACAAAGAGCCATAAAATGCTGTGATTCTATTGGTCAATTGTACCCCAACTTTGGATCCAGTCCCTCATGGGGTAATTGATGCCAACTACGCTAATCTATTGGTTACATGTAGATATGCATATTGTGCCCCCATCTCTCCTTGACCTGGGCCCTGGTTGCGCCTGAAAGTCTGGGGACAAGAGTATCCATTGCCCTTATCTATTGGTATGTTTATGTGTTTTCTTCCTGGGCCCTGATGTATGGCCTTCAGAACTGTGAATCACTTGTGAATGTTACTTGCTAGCTTCCTCCTACAGGCATTCCAGAGATGGGCCATCTGTTACATCAAATAGGTGAATTGGCAGAAAGAAAGAGTTATATTGTTATTCTATGTGAGCCATAAATGCTATTGAGCTAGGTGCAAATGTTTCAAGGCTAGGCCTTTGTGGGGCCTGGTTTTACTCCCAATGTACTGTAAATTGCTAATTTAAAATGTAGTCTCATCTGTCCTCGGTATCAGTATCAGACCAAAGGTTCATCTAACCCAGTATTCTGTTTCTAAAAGTGAAAAAAACAGAGGTCTATAGGAAATTCACAGCATGTATATTTCCCAGAAACTGGCTTGTTGCTTTTGATGCTGAGCATACAGCCCCCACAGCTAGCTTAAACTCCCATCAGTTGTCACATAGACCTAAAGCTTTCCCACTGTCTATACTGTATGATGCAATGCCTTATTCTTCAGACTTCAACTGGCAAAGTTGGGACATTTAGTTGTTGAGGAGCGGTGAAAAATACCAACCTCAGTAACATGAGATTACAATTTGAAAATTTTACTCTTTTCCATTACAACTCCCAAAATGTGGTCATGCTGACTGGGAAATTCTCCTGCCCTAAAAAAAAAAAAAGTAACTCTTCCAAGCTCTGCATGAGATATACATTCCAGTGCTATAAATATGACACCTATGAATGCATGAACAGCATGAGCAAGAGTAGCAAGCTCACCAGACAGTAGGACAGGCTTCTCAGGTACACTTCACACCATATTATTTATGTTAACATGCTGAGCTGAGATGTGTGAAGTGTGTGAATAAAAATGCAAAGTGTGAGTACAACCAACAGAAATGTGCAAACCGATTGCATGCAAGTATACTCACAATGGAGGAAGGATTCCTTTCAATTCTCCATTAAGTATGTCCGCTGCGTGCCAAAATTAATACTGAAGTCATAAAGAGAGATGACAAGGGCTGGTAAACATGTGAGGCCCAGAAGTAATCCCTGTGTGAAACCCCTGTGTAGAGGAGTTGAGGGAAGCACACTTTCCTACCTCCTCTCCCAGTGGAACCTGGTCACTCCAGTTTCATGAGTGTAGTGACTGTCTTCCAGATGTTAGTCTGAACTTTATAGTCCAAATCTATTTGGTGGATAGGCTTCAGTCCCTTGGATAGCATCTTTAAAATACAAATTAAAACTAAGAGCAAGTCCACTGTTCCCATGATATCTGAGTCAGGCACCTCCACTGCCTCCTTCCCTCTGCCTTGAAATGCTTCAGGAGAAATGCTGAGGAGAAAAGGGGAGTGTCTCCCAAAATCATACAGAGCAATATGTCAAACAGGGAAGCTTCCATTCATGGAAGGTGACTCACCTTGTTATCTATCTATCTATCTATCTATCTATCTATCTATCTATCGATCGATCGATCGATCGATCGATCGATCGGTCGGTCGGTCGGTCGGCCGGTCGGTCGGCCATCTTTCTCCCAATACGAGGACTCAAGGTTCACAGTATTTAAAAAATAGACTTAAAAACACAGTAAGACATATATTTTTATTTTTTAAAAAAAAATTAAACTCTGCGTGTGTGTGTGTGTGTGTGTGTGTGTGTTCTGTTGTGTCAAGTCAGAACCAGATTATAGTGACTCTAATAGGGCTTACAAGTTAAGTGAGCTATTGAAGGAGTGGTTTTACCAGGTCCAACCCCCCACCCATGAGTTTCCATGGCCAAGTGGGGATTCAGACCTTGTTCTGCAGAGTCCTAGTCCATTACGCTATCCACTACACCAAATGAGATACATTGAATAATTAAAAACAGGTAAAATATCAAAAACTATCTTAAATTTAAAAATGGCATTCAGGGACTCAGCCATGATTGTTAATAGTCTACCTGAAAAGGTGGGTCTTGAGCTATCAGTGGAAGGATAAAAGGGAGGGGGCCAACCTGATCTCCCAAGGGAGAATTTTCTATAACCTGGGAGCTGCCACAGAGGCCCTATTCCATGTCCCCATCAACCATGCCTGTGCTGGCAATGGAACTGAGAGCAGGGCTTCCTCTAACAATATTAAGCACTGAGAAGGCTCATATGGGAAGATATAGTCCTTCAAATAGCCTGGACCAAAGCTGTATAGGGCTTTATAGGTAATGACCAGCATTTCGAATTGAGCCCAGAAATGGATTGGTAGCCAGTGCAGTTGTAGCAGAGGCATTATATGCTCCCTATAATTGGCCCCAGTCCATAGTTTGGCTGCTGCATTTTGAACCAGCTGAAGTTTCCTAACCATCTTCAAAGGCAGCCCCACATACAGTGTGTTACAGTAATCCTAGCGGGATGTAACTAAGGCATGTGTCAGTGTAGTCAGATTTTTCAGTTGCCTAACCCAGATGCTCTTGATATTTTGGGGAAATATCTGCAGGATCCTGGTCTATTTACATATTTAATATGTATTCGTTCACTCTGTTGATTAACTATGTCATAACATGGATTTCTCTAGATGTAGTATAGAATAATATAACATTAACTTTCCAACTCCCACAAAACATAGGCCTTTTAGTATCATTCGGGTTTTTCTTCATAACCAAGCTATTTCAGAGTGATGTATTCTACATTAAAAAGGAATAGTGGCAAAAATGAGCTTGGTCTATACAAGGTTATCATCCCATGCAGCTCTCCAGCTGCTTATAAAATAAATTCACCAGAAGGCATGAACATCCTGTCCCTCTCAATTCAAAATCACAGGCCACATTCAGATTGTTAGTCCCAACTAGACTAGACCATCAGATCAATAGGATTTGCACAAGTGCTGGTTTGCAATTTGAATCAATATGCCTACTCTGGCTGGGGCTAGCAATTCAGGCTTAAAGAGAAGGGCAGATATTATTCCCCAGAATTAGGTAGTTTTTATTTATTTCATCTCAAAGAAAGTCATGAAAAAAACCTCTCTCCCTTTTACCACACTCAGTATCTTTTAAACAAGGCACAACAATAGCAGAAAGAAATACAAGGCAAACTCTTTGGTGCAGAAGTTGCATTTGGGGTCACTGGCATTTCTTCTACGAACCACCTGGGGCACTGGCTCCACTCTGCAGAATGAGCAAATAAAGTCAAAGCAAACATATTTTCTTTCACCCTTGTTCCCTATAGGAAACACAGCTGTTGATTTCATAGAATTGCTTCTCCAGACAAAGAACCTCTGCAACAACAGCTGCTCTTATATCACAAAGTTTGTGAGGCATTCCAGGAGAAAGCATTGACACAACCATGCTTCGTGCCATATTAACGAACACGGAGAGAAGGAAAGCAAGTTAATTGAACTCATCATCCAAAACAAAATAACCTAAATCCGCTACTGAAAAGTGCCTTGAGGAAAACAGACAAAGTGTTCACAATACTTCCCGTACCCCTCTGAAAAGCAGATCAGGAAACTGTGACCATCACTGATTAGAGCTTTCACTTTGGTAGGTACAAGAGCAAGCAAGAAATTAAAACAGGCTGGAATCCTATTGGGAAGTGCCACCTGCATGATAGGAATGATGCCAGCAGCAGCAGATTGCCACTGATTAAAGACTTCTTTTTGTAATCTCAGGGTGTGTATGGCTTGTATGCAATGAAATGAAGTTGCATGCACCCCAAAATCACAGAAGGAAAGCTTTAATCAGAGACAATCTGCACTACTAATTACTTTATTCCTACTGCATTCCTACTGTTGGGACCCACCCAACAGGATTTTGGCCACAGAACTGATGTAACAAACCCCTACTATTTTAAAACGAAAAATAGCTTCATGAATTTGCTGTTTCAGTTTGAAGGAGTTGAGGGGAGGGGTGGGTTCTTAATCCTTTTCCTAACGACCATTTTGGTGCAGCCCAAGGGGAAAACTGGTTCTGAAGTATCATTCCAAAGAAGAGAAATCTTTTTGAGTTTAATGTCTGCAGTTTCATATAGTGAGCTATTTGTGTGGATACAATCCTCACAGGGAACTCTTTAAAATAGACATAAAGGATGGGCAAAAGGGCAGCCTGTGAATTGCACATGTACCTCCATGCAGCCTCCAGTATCCCAGGAACCTAGCACCCCATATTGTCAAAATATCCCTTTATATTCTATAGGGAATCTGGGAGGTGCTATGGCTCTTTTTAGGGAGATGGGAAAACTTTCCATGTAAAAAAAAAAACCCTTTAAAATCTGGGTGGGGTGCAGGAGCAGATACAACTTTCCAAGGTTCAGGAGTGACTGTGCACAGAATTCATAACTCTAGAACAATGGCTCCCAACCTTGGGTCCCCAGGTGCTCTTGGACTAAAACTCCCAGAAGCCTTCGCCACTAGCTGTGCTGGTCAGGGTTTCTGGGAGTTGTAGTCTAAAGAACATCTTGGGACCTATGGTCTGGAACCACCGCTCTTGAAAATAACTATCCCTGGCTTGTATCAACAACCCATCCCTTTAAGGGTTGCATTCTCTCAGACGTAGTGTGAAAGATGCATCTAAAGTGTCTTGCGAAACATGCAAGATGAACAAAGATTCAACTGAACTTCTCTTGGCTGGCTGTTTCATTGCAAAGGTACTTGTTTCCAAGTAAGTCACTGAGAAGGGGTTAAAATTATGCAGGAAAAGAAATACAGAATAGTTGTATAGTTGTTTTCGATGTTTTGTGTTATTAGTTTTTTTCCCATTAGATTTGTATTTTTATGTTTTATGTTTGCCATTAAAATTTTATTTTGAAAAGGAAATACAGCAAATTGCATGAATTGAATGATAGCTGTCAAAGTTTTGCTGTTTTTCCTGTTGATGGTAATTCATCCCAGTCCCCAGAGACCACTGCTTTAAACGGATTCTAATAGGACCAACATCCCCTCCTGTTAAATTATTTTTCTCTCCAAAAGGTATTGCTTCCAGGATATTGTGCCATTCTTTCTGCTTATAAATGATTTTCTAGCCACACACTTGCATTTTAATGACAGTTCACAGAGGGAAAGAATATTGTTGAAGATGGAATGAAAACCCCGAGCCTGTCACTGTGCTGTCATATTTTTTTTTCAAGGCAAGGCAATCTTGTTGAGAGACTGTTTTCGAAGGCTAATGTCTTAGAAAAGATGTTTAACATGTAAAACAATCCAGATTTCTAGGCATGCAGGAAAACGTGCCAAGGTGATCACTCCAGCCAATTTCTTTCATGTTAGACCTAAATAAGCTCTTCTTGAATTAGTTCTCGGACAAGGTACCATAAATTTTAATTGCACATAGGCTACACATTGAATTCTAAGTACAGGTGTAGCCTGCTGCGCCAGCAACTTCTGTGACACTCCCTTATTCCTTACAGTTCGTTCTGATCGCCTTTTAAAAGAAAGTTCATATGCACAGAGAGAATCATTTTTCTTTTAAATTATTAATTAAAAGATTAATGCACACCTTACTCTCTCCCATAAGAGCACTGTGAGAGAAAATGGAGCTGCTTTTAATGAGGTGTTCAACAGAGATTGAAAATGATTACAGTGTGTGCCCATATCTCCTTTGTTATTAAGCAGTCCTGCAGCTTCCAGTAAAGCTTAAGGCCATGTTTAAAAAAAAACAAAAAAACAGAGGATCCAGATTTCTGTTAAGTGTGGATGAGGAGCAAATCAGTATGGCCAATCCAATTGCTATGTTTGTCAATCCCACAGCCTTTCCTCCAGACAGCTCATATTTTTCATCAGGATCAATCAGACAAATGGTTGGACAGAATTCTACTTTTCAAAGCTGTGTCATCAGAAGAAGAAAAAAATCAGCAATATTCTAAGCATGTTTAATGCAGCAGTAAACCTACTGTTCTGATTGTTGGTAATTCTGCATAGTTGTCGGGTTAACTAGGGAAGAGTGCGTATACACCATGTGCTCCGAAAGCCACAGCCTTCCTTTGGAATGATGAGGTGGAACAACATAATTGGCCCCTAGCATCCTGTCTGGTTCTGTGGAGCCCAATCAGCTCCATGGTTTAATGGGGAACTGCAGGCAACAAAGCATACAGGGTGAGAATACAGGTGGAGCAAATGTCACAGCAGCTATGAGTGTCTACACTATAAAGTTATAGTAGTTGGATTCCACTTTAATTTTCATGGCTCCACCGCATGGAATCTTGCAATCTGCTCTTTGGCGAAGTGCTTACAATTGTCTGCTACAGACTTCTAGTGCTCTGCCCTGAACTATAGCACTCTCTTGCAGAAATTCTATGTGGTCAACCCAACTTCAAATCCCAGGATTCCAGAGGGTGGAACCATGGCATTGAAACAACATAAAACAACATAACTGTGTAGCACAGATACACTTCATGCTCAAAACTATGCTAGAAAGGATTGACACTCTCAGGTACCCATCCAGGAAGCTTTTATGAGTGTTTGGGTGGGTGATTAGTCTGGTCTCCATTTAGCTTCCTCTGAATTATTTAGTGTAAAGTTTATTTATTGACTTAATAGATTGTATCTTTTCATCGGATGAGTAGCAAAAGGTTTCAACCTAATAAGGAAGAAGTCCAGTTGCCATGACTCAGCTTCTAGATAACCTCACCTGGATGATTGAGAATCTTCACAGATATATTGTATCTCTGTTTGATTGATAGGGATGGGCTTTTTTTAAAAATTAAAGGGCTTCCACTCACATAATGCAGTAATAACCTCCTAGGCTGGATTATGAAAGTGAAAGCCCTCAAAACAGCATGAGGTAGAGTAACCTCCTCACCTCCATGCTGATCCACCTCCATCAGAACTCGTTCTAACATGGACCTTCACAAGTTACAAGGAATCTTCTGACTCCCACATTGTAGCAGGCAAGTAAGGCACTTCTCTAAGCAGTGGTAGAGAGGCATTGAAGCGAGAGAGCTACTTTACCTCCTGCCAGTTGAGGGCTTTCACTTCCATAATTTGCCTGAGGAGTGTCTTATTGAATTATGTGAGTAAAAGTCCTATGGTTCTGAAAACCACATCCATACTGATTAGTTTCAGTCATCTCCTTTTGCTTCTGCCCTGATATATATAAAAGTGAAAAGTAACATTTAAATGTTCATCTTTGCAAATGAGACATTAGCTGTGGCTTGTTGTTGGAGTGTTGTTGTTTTTGCATCAGAGGTCAGCAACCACAGCCCTTCCAGATGTTTTTGTCCTGCAACTCTTCAGGTAGTTGCTGTTCAAAAGTTATCTGCTGCTCACTCCTGCTTTACATGAAGAAAAAGTTCCCAGACTCAATCCCCAGCATCTTCAAATAGGGCTGGAAAGTATAACCACTGCCAGCCAGTGCATGAAAACATTCAAGGTTTTTGCTTAAAGCAAGGAATTGATAGCACGGAATGGATCGACTCGCACAGGGAATTGATAAAAAGATCAATTAGTCAGCAGCTTGGAATTCTACTGAAAATCACTCAAGATCAGCAAATGGAACTGCAAATTACCTTCAAGCAGGTTTCATCCAGGCCTACAACATAAGTCATAACCTGCCATGGCCCTTTTTTTCTCCATCTGCTATCATGGATCCGGTTGGGTGATTAATAATACACTGAAACATCTACATCTTATTTAAGAAGGCAGAAGTCATATTCACCAGCTATCTGAATACCAGTTCTTCTTCCCCAATTGTCTTCTTTCTCTTCTTCTTCTTCTTTTTCTTCTGGTTCATTATACCACTGACATTTCCTGCAATTCTTCATAAACCCTGGAGAATTTATCTGATGCCTTCCTTGTGGAATAAAATGAAATATATGCATAGCCTGTCACCAGGTCATATGTCTCCTGCCAACCTAGATTTTTCACTTTTCATCTTTGAGTTTCAAGACAGGGAAACGTCTGCCAGATTGACTAAAAAGCTTGCTGGAGAAGCACAATCCTAAAATGATGACCCCACAGAAGGAAAGGCTCAAGTATTGGCTACTGATGTCTTTTTTCTTTTTTCTGGTAAACATGAGATTCATTCTATTAAATTAAATACATAATGGTGAAAGGGGGTTAAACCATTATATTTATAATCCCCCATTTAGTTGGAGCTGGGGATAAATTACTGGTGAGTTTGTGTGCTTAACTTTAAAATCCCAATAGTTATACCATATTGAAATTAAACTAACACAGTATAGTTAGGATGTTTAACATGATGATGAAGCAAATACTTAATTTTTTTAAAAAAAGCACTTTTTGGTCAGTTAATAGCTCTCTACAAAGTAAGTAGCTTTGATAATGAGGAACAGTTTCCAAAATGTGGCCAACAAATATAATAACAAAACAAAAGGAATTCCAAAACATCAGGGTATATCATGGATTGGCAGCATTGATGAGCTTGGAGGACCAGTCTTTGTCCCCATAATCCATCAATAGCCACAGTTGGCCCAGAGGTATTGAAAAATGTCCCCAAATAGGAAGAAAATCCACTTCAATGGTCCACTTCTGGATTTTATTTTAGGGGTTTGATAGATGTCTCCTGAACCAAGAAAACCCAAAAAAATTAAATTGGAGCATTGGAGGGCTGAGTTGTCAAAATGCCTTCTGAGGGCATGTCCCCTCAAGTGGGTAAAAAAAATCTGTTTGCTGCTTTCCTCACCTCTGTATCTCGCATTCTAGCATACTTTGTTTTGCAAGATTAAAACCAGATTAATTTACAACTCGTTCCTGATGCATGTATATCATTCATTTGACATTGTGGATAGACAAGAAGACTAATCCCAGAGAATACACATATATATCCTTTATAGTTTACTTTGACCATGGATAAATGTGTGCCGGGATGATTTTAAGCTATTCTAGTCTTTCCCACTGTTACCTGAAATCGTGTTTCTCCTGAAGATGCTATTAATCCAAAGGCTACCATGATTATGATGATTATGAGATGATGATGATGATGATGATGATGATTCGACAGCACCTGGTGCTGCAAAGGTTCCTTGCACTCATGCTGATCCAGAAACCATGATGATTGACCTGATTCTGGAACTATTAATGGTCTTTCTTTTCGTTTTTGTACAACTTTTCACTCAAACACCAAGCATGACATTAGCATACACTTCCATATATTTCAATAAAGTGCCACATCCCCATCTATCCATGCTACCAAACCTCAAACTGTAATTAATTAATTAATTAATTAATTAATTAATTAATTAATTAATTAATTAATTAATTAATTAATTAATTAATGAGGAAGCTATGAACCCCTTGCCAACTATCCTCAAATTTTGCAGGGAAATTATCCAGGGCACTTCGTTGCATGTCATGTTCATATGAAGTTCTCACAACACGTGCCTTCTACGTAGCCTCCTTTCTATTCTCAAGTAAGAGCACATTCCATGAAGTGCTGTCCACAGGAACATAGGCAACTGTCTTATACTATCTTAGATCATTGGAGGTCCATCAAATCCTCCACAGATTCAGAATAGAAGTATTCCAATTATTTCGCATGCTTCTCGCTGGGGTCATGCAGAACTGAGTGACTGCATGTTTTGTAACGAAATCATGCCCTTTCTACCCTAGTTTAACAGTGTACATAATTTTAGCAATACTACTTTGTATACCTGGTGTGAAAGTGGATTTTTACTGAGCACAAGAAAAGTACTTGTCCTCCCCTCAAAAATGGCATTGTTGGTTCACAAAGCATCCTATAGATGATACAGGTATAAGATTACCCATTTGCTTCATTGAAGAGAATCTCTTTGGGCAGAATCAGATGAAGTACCAGCTTCACAATTAGAAGGTGATAAAACCTTGTCCTTTCAAATACACATTGCTTCAAAATTTTCCTACCTGCAAAATGAACTTGCAAATGAATACTGTGCTTATCTGCAAGTGACCAAGCTAATTTGTCGCTCTCTGGAGCCACTAAAATGTCTTGATGTAAAGGAAAAAACTAGGTAGCTCTACTTCTCATTCCAAAGCTGGGTTCCTGTTGTTTCTGCCTATGATGTGTGTGTTTTTTCATGTGGAGTTCTCCTCTTCTTCCATAAAAATGATCAGGAAGCCCTTGAAAACAAGAATTATCTGTTGTCAAAGTCAGAGACGAGCTCTCATCTTGGCCAAAAACATTTTGAAAGAAAGAAAGAAAGAAAGAAAGAAAGAAAGAAAGAAAGAAAGAAAGAAAGAAAGAAAGAAAGAAAGAAAGAAAGAAAGAAAGAAAGAAAGAAAGAAAGAAAGAAAGAAAGAAAGAAAGAAAGAAAGAAAGAAAGAAAGAAAGAAAGAAAGAAAGCCATAGGTATAGCATTGGCATAGGATACACTCCAGCAGCAGTTCTGATTCTCTGTTGAAGAACAGTCTTGAGCTTTCAGACCAAAAACGCATCCTTTCATTGGCAAATGCATCAATTCCTCTGTGGTCTGGACTTTCCCTCCACAGCACATTGGCTGCCACCGCTCAAATGCACTTCAAAAAGTTCACTAGAATTCATCTTCTATAAACAACCTGACAAGTCACAGACCTGAAGTGGAAGATAGACAGGGCTTCCTCGGCGACAGTACATGTGTTCTCAGGACTCATTGATGCAAGTCCTCAACATTTGTCCTCTGAGGCACCCACGGATGACAGGCTGGAAAATTGAACTCCAGTATTGACTAGCATTTTAATAGACAAGGGCCATATGTCCTTGATTTAAAAAGGGGGGGAGAGAGAGAAATGTATAATGGTGTTTTTTAAGTAAAATTCAAGTACTAGTTTGTTTGGAAAAATGAGAACACTTAAGCCATCAACACAAAACACCATGTAATATACTACAGTTTAGCAATAACAAAGATTATATCTTGGAATATGTGTCAGGCTTTAGTGCCCCTTTATAATGTGTGTGTGTGTGCGTGCCCATACACATTGAGGGTATGCATGTGTATGTAAGATTCATTTTCCAATATAGAAAATGAAACTGAGCAATAATAGCAAACCTTCCTTACATTGACATGCCATGTTTCCTCCAATGACCTCAAGCCTGCATTCATGGATCTCCTCCGCATATTATCCTCACAGCTATCATGTGAAGGAGGTCATGGTGAGACTTGTGACTGGCCCTGGCACACCCTCTGAGTGTCAAGACTGAATGGCCGTTTGAACCCAGCTGCTATCACAAATCACTTCATGACATAGGTTCTTCCCGATACATTTTGTATGTGGAACTTAACATTTTGTGCAAACTACATGAAGAGGGGAAGGCTGAGATTCTCTCTATGGATGGAGGGGAGAAGGAGGACTAGGGTACAGCCCTCCATGGTGGCAGAGGAGGAGTTGAGAAGTGGCAGTCACCAAAGTCTCCCTTCCAATTTTGCTCCTTGACCCAAGACCCACTAGTGTCCACTGGTGGCTTCACTATTAATATCACCCTCTTTCCCCATTTCTTTGTCTCCCCCCCCCCATTTTTTGAGAGGGAGAGCCTTCTGCTTTTCCCAGCCCACATAACACACCCTGTCTCTTCCCTACCTCATAGGTGCCCAGTGCAGTGGCTGAGTAAGTCCTGGTTTGGCTGCTTGCTAATGTTTGGGATATAGGGAATGTCTAGAGTGAGGATGTGTATCAGCATTGCAGAGCTCCCTGGTTCAGCATCTCCTTCATACTGCAGACACTGGCAAGGAGGAGAAGGACAGAGTTGTGCACTGTTCATGTCTTTCTCTGTGTGCAGTAAGTAAGCCCCCTGGCTTGGAAGCGGCAGAAGGCATTGTTCCAATTGCTGGCAATGTAGCGAGTCCTGTTGATTTATTTATTTTTTAATGGACAGGGCAGGTTTTATCATCTTGTCCCCAGTTGGCCCTGAATGCTCACCATGATGAAATACCTTATTCCAACATACACTGTGTTGTGGTTTCCCATCCACCACTGCCTCAAGCACCCACTACATATAGGCCAGCTTACCACTAGAAAACACACAATGTCACATTTTAGGGAAGGGAAAAATCTTCACCCACTGGTCATATATTGCAAGAGCAAGGCCATCCAAGATATACTGTAGACCAGTGCTTCACAACCTTCGGTCCCTGGATGTTCTTGGACTAAAATTCCCAGAAATCCTGGCTAGCACATCTACTGGCTTCTGGGGATTTTAGTCCAAGAACATCCGGGGACCCAAGGTTGGGAGCCACTGCATGTAGACCTTTCTAAAATACAGATGTTCCTGTTCTAATACAAAACTAGAGTCTGGAAGTTATTCAATATGTTCCTATTTAAAAGTTGCATATTTAGCAGTATAAAGGCAAGCATGGTATTCAAAACGATTTTAATCAAAAAGCTATATTTCTTCAGAAACAGTCTTCATTTAAGATAATTTTTGTCTGCATATAACCATGTTAGCAAACCATAAGGTCACTATCCTATTGAGCTTCCATTAAGGAGAAAGTTCCATCATGTAGTAAAGCAGGATTGTGCCACTTGTACAAGTGTTGCACCTCCAAGTGCAGGGGGGGGGGTTCTCTTTGCAGAGATCCCCACTCACACAATGGCAATGTTTGCACAAGTGAGAACATCTCACATTTTGCTGCATAGATGGGGCTTTCTGCCCAAAGTTCAATAGGCTATGAGGAGGCCCTCCTGAATCACAGATTCCATAAAATCTTGGAGCTGCTAGAACTGGATTTTACTAATGTACAGGAACAGGGTACAAGAAAAGATTGAGTGCTGGCAGCATCTCATTCCTCCTGGTTGCTGGGAGGCTTAGATGGTTCCACTATTCCCCCACCCACCAAGTCCTGTCTTTGCTTGGACACTGGGCTTAAGCTACCCCCAGTCTGTATGTGGTGCCTGCCCCAAGACAACCTACTCCCTTCAGGAAGGGCTTGTATAGCCAACAATCTATCAGAGCCCAGGCCCTATGAGTTCTTCCTGATGCCGCCTTATGCACTTTTTTTTTTTAAATTCCCTGCTCCAGTGCCTCCTTTGGGTCTGGGTAGGGGTTAGATACCCGTTTGTCAATGTGGACTCCATGGGATCAAGGGGGGGGGGGGAGTTGATGGTGGATTAAAGGTGGGCATGACCCCTATGTGTCCTCGTCCTTCGGTCATTTGCACCTGGACCAAGGTTCCTATCCAGGGATTTTGGACCGTCACCTCACCTTCTTTCCCTGAGGCACAAAACATTGGGTCCAGTTCCTCCTCAGCCTCTTCCTACTCTTCTCCCTCAGAGCTGATAGAGGGAGACAAGTCATCCCCCACTTCCTCCTCCTTCTCAATACAGGGTTCCTGTCAGTTGGGCCCAGCCCCCACTTCCTCACTCAGGTGTGGGCTGTCTTCCCTCAGCTCCTCTCTCCCACCTGAAACCACTATCTCCCTCTCAGGTGTGCAGGGTCAGGGCAGACAACCTGCAAGAGATGCCCTGAGCATCCCTCTTACAACAGGATACTTGTTGTATCCTGTTGTAAGAGGGATGTTGTCTGTAAATTACAATATAATGTTTCAAAGTAGACAAAAATGAACGTGTTTGGTTGGTTGGTTGGTTGGTTGGTTGGTTGGTTGGTTGGTTGGTTGGTTGGTTGGTTGGTTGGTTGGTTGGTATTTACAGGCCATGTTTTTGGTACAGTTGTAATAAATAATCTTTAAAACTTTATCGGTTAAGATGCTTCAGAAAAGCCTGTTGACCTAAGTTCAGTATAAAAAGGATGCAAAGCATGTTTTGAAGAATTATCACATATATCTTATAGAATCCAAAGTTACTTGTTTGTTTATTCATGTAAGGAAAGTAACTTGGTATTTGCTTAGCTGAAACTGGTTTGTCAGAATTGAAGTCCTTTTCTGTAAAGCTGTTTCAATATAGTATAATGTATACATTTGTATACATTGGAGAGCTTGAAAATGTGGAGAACTGCCCCCCAACTCCCCCCCTAAAAAACACAAACAAACAGGGGAATCCTCAAAACAACAGAATGTCCACAAAACAAAACTAGGATCCTGTATGCTGGCACCAAGGATAGCTAAAAGATGTTGACAGAATGGCATTTTCCTCTCCCACCCTTCCCCACCCCATGCCCCCTGATCTGTGATGAATAAGTCTATTTGTTTCACTTTCTCCCATATTCAAGGTGTTTTTTTTAATCCACAAGTTTTTTTTTTCCTCAGGTTTGTGAATAATCCATGGGTGGTGGTGGTGGTTGTTAAATCAGAACTGACTTAAAGCAACCCTAACAGGGCTTTCAAGGTAAGTGAGATATCTGAGGAATTGTTTTACTAGCTCCACTCCCCCAGCGCGTTTCCACAGCTGAGCTGGGATTCAAACTTAAGCCTCCTGAATCCTCGTCCATCACTCTATACCCACTACACTGCACTGGGTGTAAGTCATGGTTTGGTGTTAGTTCTCATTTTAAAAAAATGAAACAAATTGAAATTTGAAGCCTAAAATGACCTCAGATTCGAACAACAGAAAGCTTTCTTTCTATGAACTCCTTGGAGATAATTTACAAAGGCTCCAAGTCAATTTATCCAAACAGATCATTTTCTTGATATGTTAGGTATTCAGGTGTTTCCCATTTTTTTCAAAGGTGATTTTATTTTATTTTGTTCAAGTTATCTTATGGTCCACAACAGTATTCCAGACTTTCATTTCAGTTAATTTTAATGAGAATTTCCCAAAATGGTTTTTTTATATATATATTTATGATGGGAGGAAGAAAATCCTTGAAATTAAAAAAACACAAAGCTGGGATATTTGCTCTTCTAAGCAGAGGCCTTTGAGTGCTTAACTGTTAAAATGTATAGCTTGGAAGTCTTTACTATGCTAAAGTAAGTCACAACTAGAGTAGGTCCATTTGAATTCATAGAACCTATGGACCAGTTGACTCACCAAATCTCCACTGGGTGTTCTCTACTGCAACTTATTACACTAAGCAAAAGGATTTCAGCCATATCTTTTCTAGTTATCTCTGTTCCCTTATCCCCATGGCCGTAGGTCAAACTGCACATTAAGGGGTATGTGAATCCTGTCCAATTAGCTGCTTTCTCTCACACAACAGGATTTTCCCAAAAATATGTGCCTCAGAAACCAGACTTCCAAATTAAGTCCTCCCAGTGTTTACCTTTCAGTGACCGATGAAAAAACAAAACTCCAACAGATGTAAGATGCAGAGGTGAGAAAATTATGAGCAGATACCCTTCACCACTACAGGGAGGGTTGCTTTTAAGCACATGCTAGACTTATCATCCATTTTGACCCAGAGGATGAACACTGCATCTCTCTGTTGTGTGGGTGGATGCTGCTTGTTATTTTCATGGGGGAACAGTAGAGTACCAAGTCGCTACGTGACAAGGCAGCTGACTGAAAATACATCGCTTGATGCAAATGCAGACAGAAAGTCTAGCAAGAAGCTGCAATCTCTGCTTCAAATAAGCAACTGTTTCCTGGTGAAATAATACATAAAGAGCAGCATCCATGAGGTCTCAAATGTGGTTGGCCACAAACAACTAAAAGTGCATGACACACACACCCAACAAACAGAAGGGTGGGTTCTGGAGAGAGTGAAACTCAGCAGCCGGGCAGGAGTCGTTATACATTCAACTCCTGAAAACACACCCACCACACTCCATCTATTTAATCTTTTGATGATCTTTGACAGCTAAGAGTAATTCCCCTGCATCCTGCAGGAGGTTTCTTTGCTCCTGTTGATAAAGAGGACATGGTGCCCATGCCTGTGCAGACAATGCTCAATTCCAACATGTTTTTAAAAGCAGGAAGTTCTGCCTTGATCGCTATCCTCTTCTGTAATTGTGTTACTGGAAAGCAACATGATCATACTGTAAATCCTAACAAAGGCATGCTAACTGACGCTGGGCTCTGTGTGTGAGTGTGCACGCACACCGCCTGCATGTGCACTTAGAAGCATCATCTTCAGGTCTGGCCGATTCCCTTGACATTTCTTTTGAGAAGATGCATACATTTACTCTAGCTCTTTGACTGATGAAAGATTTTTATGACAGGAAATTCTTGCTCAAAGTGCACCTTTGTTCACTCGCTGTGTGCTAGGCAGATAATTCATAGCAAATGGAATCGGTTCCATTAGAGAAAGCAATATGGATAGAATCAGTCATCCGGAGGGGAAATTCTCATGGGATGCCAGAGACAGAGGAAAGTAGGCTAATTTTTAGAAATAAATGCCAGGCTTTTTAAAACATATACACACAGTCCTCTTAATTTATAAAATGTCCCTCCAAAAATGGAATATCAATACAATACGGCAAGTAGATTTTCAAAACCGATGTAATGACACAAAGGGTAGAGCAGAGTTTTGACTTTTCCGTTTTGTTATTCATACAAACCTTTACACATCATAACTGGGAAATCAAAGTGGATTTGACAAGCTTGTTAGCCATTTAAATATTTTGAATACAAAATGCACACCTATCTCATAGCGCTACAAGAGAGGAATGAAGGCTCACTAGATAGCTACCCATTAATTCATTTCATGTGGCAATGTACTTGGATTTAGGATAAAATCTTGTTCCTAAGTCAAGGCCATTATCTGTGGCTGGCAACTTCATGCAGCTGTCAGGGGCTCAGCAGGCTCACCACTTTGAAGATAACAGCCACCATTTTAAATTACCACAATACAATGCTACTCCAGAGAATTCTTGGAAATCTAAAAGTTGGGAGTTTGATTCTCCACTGTGTCTCCCAGGAAAAGAGCCAACCTGCATAGCCTTGGAGAAGCTAGTAGTGGTAGTCCCAGAGCATCTCCAGAGGAGAATGGTAAACCATTTCAGAGTACTCCATATCAAAAAACAAACAAACCCTGGAAATGGTCACCATAAGTCAGAATTGATTTGATGAAACACAGTTATCACATATAATTAAAAGGTGAGACCATGCTTCTCAAGACTGATGCCACAAGATAGATATTGGCTGCCTGGCTGCTGTAGTAGCTGCTGCAGTCCACCAATAGTGCAGTGGCCCACTTAAACCCCCAAACATGTAGGAGACAGACCACAAGATGACACTCAAACCTGCAGAAACACAAGGGATTGTACCTTCTAAGAGTCTCTAGAGATGGCGGCTAATTACCTTATACTTTGTTGAAGGAAGAAATTAGTCCTTAGCTATGTTGGAGATTTATGGAAGTGAAGTGATTGGTTAAGCAGCAAAGATAATTTTATTATAGGGAAACCCTCTAGGAATAGGAAGGTAACACAGAGTATTTATTGAAACATGAGCTCAGCTGCACAGTGCATGTTCTTTGTAAAGAAAGATACACATTTAAATCCTTCCATTGCAAGCTGTAAGGTTTGGGAGAAAAACCTCTGCCCAATACAATGGAGAGCCATTGTCAGCAAGAGCAAGCAGTATTCAATTAGAAAAACAACTTAGCAGTTTCCTAACACGAGGTACAATACAGTGTCACACTAAGCCACATCACAGAATTTTCTTCTCTTCTTCTCTCATCTAGGAGCCACTGAAAAAGTATCTCCAGATGTTTTCCAAGACTTCTAGAGCAGTTTCTTTCTGTGCTCAGCAAGCTGCAGTGTAGAGAGATTGTGTCCATACATGTACACTTACACAAGCCTCCACTGATGCCAGAGTGAATCCATTAATGCATATAGCCTATTGTTCCTACAAAAAGACTGAAGAACTGGGTTTTACTCATGAAATATCAATATAAGAAGGTAGGGGGAACCCGCTGATCTCCCATTTTTAAAATTTTCTATTCAATCAATAAATAGGACAAAGCTTTGTTTGATGTAGTAGATATTCCATAACAAACAGCAAATCCACTTCCATATTATTCAATACTGCATGCAAACATGCAAGTGGTTAATAATTCAAGGCATACTTATCCAGCCACAACCTAGCTTGCCCATCCAACCCCATTTCCGTTTATGGCAGCTTTGGTATTTAAAAAAAATCTTACACTGCAGGACATATATCCTAAGGTATATGCTTTAAGCCCTTGCAGTCATTTCTAATTACTTACATCTCATCGAACACTTCATTGTGTACCACCTGGAGGATTCGTGAGGAAGCATGTTTTGGAGATGGCTGGGTTGATGTTGGGGGTATCAACTTCTAGTCTAGAAGGGGTCACAAGATATTTTTTTTTTTAAAGCAAAGTGCTTGATGTGTACCTGCTGGTTCCCATAATTAAATGGTGACGAGACATGCCACCAAGATACAACCTTGCACACCATCAATTATTTGCAATTAGCTGTGGCAAGGTACATAAGTCTAATACAAACACCAGTAGAATTCTGGTTAATGAGAAATGAACAAGTACCTGTTGTTACAGTTGATGATTCAAGGCAAAATAAATGCAGGATGAAGCATCTTTTGCCTGAAGAATCTTAAAGACTAACTTGGACACAATGCAGCTTCATTGTATAGAGTTGCCACATCCAGAGTCATGGTAGCCATGATGAGGTCCAACCTCCAGTAGTAGGAGAAGGAGGTGGCTACACTCTGTTAGCACATTGTTGCTCCTGCTTGATTTATGACTTGTTTGTTAGCATCTAGGAAAATGCCACCCCAGTGTATAAATGAGCCATTAAAATGAGTTGTAGCTGAGTGAGCATGTGAGTGATACCTGTTGCTCATCATCACTGTTTACCCACATTATTTCATGGCCCTTTGCTTGCATACCTGTTAAGCACAGTAGCCTTTGTCTTTTGGTTGCTAGGCACACAAATAGGGCTAAATTGGAGACAGAGATTGCTGTAATGGCTGACAGTAGCTAGAAGTATTCCCCAAATATATCTCCTAAGCAGAAGTGATATTTAGGAAACTGGAGTTTTAAAGGCTGAATGGACCTAAAGCAGAGCTTGGTAACTTCACAAGATCTTCATAGAGTTTTTGAAAAACCAGGCTTCCTTGCCAAAAACAAGATGTGCACAACATACCTTGTTCAAAAGGAGAATTGTGTCCTCTAAAGATACTGGAAGGATTATTCTTCCAGGGAGGCAGTAGAGGATGATGGGCCTTTGAAAAGACAAAAGAGAACATTTTTCTTTATGTCTACAGTGAATTGAGAGTTAATTTAGGGCTGGAACGCCCTCATTGTAGAATTTTTTCCTTAAAGATGATACACTTCTTGGTCTTCACAGTCTATTGTGGGCAAAAGAAAATGATAAAACACCAAAAATACGCCATAGCCAGAGTCTTGCTGGGATTTTACTCCAGAGTAAATGAAATCACAGAAGTTATGGTACTTATTGCCGCTAATTAGCAAGGGGCTGGTTACATGGCAACTCACTTGCTCAGTTGCAAGCTTGGCATGCAACCAGATACATGGCCAGCATTTCAATAATTAGCAGCAACTCACTGCCATTATTTGAATGGTTTCATTTTTTCTAGAGTATAGGATTGTGACCAATATCTCTTGAGCCCTATATTTCTGAACACAAAATTCTAAAAAGCAAGCAAACAAAGAGAGGTGTGTTTGGTGGTGAAAACGAGGAAAGTAGAATGGAGGAGGTGAGTGGGGAAGCTGCCTCTGCAGAAAGGAGCAAAGCTCATCGTAAAGATAATTTAGCTTCTTAAATCCCTACTCTTGGGAAAGGTATTCCTTCAGGAAAAGCAGAAATATAGGGGGTCATGTAGGATGTTAGCAGGATTGAAATGTACAAAATGTAAATGAGGAGGGTTGTGTGCAAACCCTGGGTAGAAGTTCCTCAGATGAGCAGATGCTGCCTAGTAGGGATGTAGACAAATGTGCCCAAATGGGCCAAATCTGGGTTATTTGGGAGATTCTGGAGCAACAATGGGACAAAGCAAGGAGCTCTTGCTCACCCCCAGGGCAGAGCAGCATCCCAATAGAACCCAGTCATAATTCACAGACTTGAAAAAAATGATCAGCAATTTGAAGTGAGGAAAAGAGGAAGTGAAAGTAATACAATTGACTTAGGTGCTGGTGCTGAAGAAGGCCAATGACAACAGAAACATAATAAAGCCCAAGCTCTTTCCTGGACCATCCGACCACTAGGTTGGGCTGAGACTGAGGTCACCATGTAGTTTATATTCTCTTGCCACTACTCCCCCAAGCCATTCTGGGAAGCTATAGGGCAAAGAGAAAAAATGGGTTCGCTGTTTAAATACCCTTTTTGCTTTCTCCATATTGTTCTTTTTCTTTCTTCTCTCACACACCATAGTTTATTAAAATTTACATAAATATTATTACACTGTTAGGACATAGTATGTATGATTGCAAAAGGAGGATTGCCGTATGGTCTTTGAGTGGATAGGCTGCACAGTTAAAGTGGTATGTAATCCTCCAGGTCATAGCTGTTTGTGTCCTGCCCCCTTTGGTTCCTTGTTTTTTAATGGAGAATTTAGGATCATGATAATGTCACAGACCCACAGATGGAAGACATCTGAATGTGCCCTAAAGGACATATGGTGGGTTGGCCCTGATCTGTAGGCCTTTTTTCTAGGCACAGAATGAGTTTTGGGGCTTCTACACAGCCCTATTAATGTGTGTCAATGTGTTTACATATGGTGATGGTACTTTGTGACGAAGCTGGCTTTTAGGGCTCTAGGTGGCCAAACAGAGTGTGCCCTGGATGTCATGACTCACTTAAAAATTGGGCAGGAGGGAGGAGTTTGCATATTTTGGAGTTTCCACTTCCCAGTGCAGTTTTTTACTTTCTTATTATCTCCTTTACGTATTTAGTTTCTAAAAACACCAAAAATCTCAATAGGTCTACATCTTCTAATTTCAAGGAGTCTTTTCAACAACTTTATGTCTGCTATAGAACCTCTGTGTGGCATTATATAACCCACATGTATATAGCCAATAGTCTGCAGTACATATGCCGCCCCCAGGTTCTCCTACTTCCAATATAAGCAGAGTCCAAAACTCAGTGACATCACATAAAGCACTTTTACATTGTTCCCTTCCCTTTTACACTGGGAGACCTTTGATATGAACCAAGAGAAAAGGATTCCGCCAGCATATGGCCATTCCGGTGGTACAAGAGGAGCCTGTCTATTCTTAACACCCATATAGCCAGCAGAACTTTGATTTAGACCAGATTGCCTGTTTTGTTGTAATAGGCCAGTTGACACTTGGCCATCGTGATCACTATTCCAGGCAAAGGTCACAGCATAACTTGCACAAATGAACCCATGGCACATTTGAAGGGGGCCACAGACTGGAAACAATTCTTCACACCCCACCTTGTAAGGTTCCTTATGTGATTCATGTAATTATGATTCAGCCTATATATTTTTCATATTGTGTTTATGGCCATGACGGAGGAAAAATTGAGAATGGCTGCTATAGACAATGAATTTCACCCTTCCCCTCACACATGAATCAACACTGTGTCCTATGTTTGTTGAAAATACTATTTATGAAACTCAGTAGTAAGTCACAACTAGAGTAGGCCCTTTGATTCAGTGGGGATTTGATGAGTCAACTTCTCTGTAGGTTCCATTGATGCAATGGGCCTACTCTAGTTGCAGTTTCCTATTGGATTGCTTTCTATAATTCTGAACAGACTCTGACATAAATTTGAACCCTATGATTCCATTTCTTGCATTTTTGCAGTGCCTTACATCCTGGTTGTTCCGTTTTATCTACAATCCTGTGAGGCAGCTGAGACCAAAGCAAAGCGACATGTCCCAAGGTCCCATTGTGACATTCACAGCCAAATGGGAAGCGAAATAAAGTTCTTCCCAGTCCTTCAGACCTGTTCGACTATACTGTCCTCTGGAGCTCATATTCTTCACTTGGGTCTAAGCAGCACACAGTACTCCTACTTGCCAAACTCTGAACTGTTTCGGCCCAGGACTGATCCCCCACAGTGTAACGCTCCAGCCTTTTGTCACAGTCAAAATGCCAAACAAATCATGTAAGCTGTAATTACATTACTTTAAATGTGGATTACAGGCTCATTAATATATCATTGCAACTGCTACCCCCCCAAAGAAGAAGAAATGGATATTAATGTAATTAGGTTAAGCTACTCTGCAATTATTCATCCCTGGTGTAAAGAGACACTTCTCTACAAAGAGTTACGCCAGGGGTAAACTTTGTCCTGGTGATACAGACCTTCCAAGAAATGTGAAGCCGCTTGTAACGAGAGATCTCAGTTGACGTAGAAATGGAAAAGCAGGGGCAAAAACAACACAGCAAAGTCAAGGTGGAAAAAACAAAAAGGGGAGACATGCCTATCAATTATCCAAGTGAAAAGAATGTACTTGATGAGGAAACTAAGCCCTAATGTTGCTCAGGAACATTATGGAAATGTATGTTGACAACAGTAAATGAACGAAGAAGGGGGAAGTGAAGCGAACCAAACAGATGGGGAGAGAAGCATTTTTGTTTGTTTGTTTGTTTTGAGTTGGGTGCTTAAAGCTAAGATTATGATTTATTTATTTTTTTGCTTGATGCTTCTATTAATAAACAGAGAAGGGGAGGGCCACGGAAAGTATTGAAGCCAAAAGGATAACAACAAAGGCAGAGTGGCCTAGTCAGGATGGAGCACTGAACCATAGTTTAAGAGTGGCCAATTGTCCTCTTCTAAAGAGGGCAGTCTTCCATTTGAGGGTGTCCTCCATTTGAAAGGCTGTCCAAGACTCATTTAAACAGAAAGAACCACAAGGGAAGAAGATCAGAGGCCTTGAAGCAGCCCATCATCAGTGAACACCTAGATAGCAAACTCAGCAAGTGAGCAGGGTCACCTGATCACTGTCCTCCCATTCATGTGAGATGCATGGAAATTCTGTATAAATTATGCAAGGGATATTTAATTTTGCATCTGCATATGTAAATTAACATATGCATGTTTTATGCATATAAGTGCCCTCTTTTGTCCTCATATTTCAAGATATAGAAGTAGCCACTCTACATAGGTTAGTGTTATGAGCTTTTTAAAAAGTATCTCCTTGACTTGCTGAACACCCTCTTCATCTTCTCAATATGCCCATTGAGACCTGGCTTCAAGTTTTCCCAGATGCATCTAGCAACTGTCACAAAGAAGAAAAGAAACCAGAGGCTTCGATTTTGAAGACATCTCCATTCGTTGAGCTCACCGAAATTTTCTACATAGACTGGTAGGTTACGATGTGGAAATCCTTCTCCCCAAGCTTCTCAGTTTCCACCAGCATTTTTAATCCATATCACTTCTGCAATGGATTGTGGCCTCTTTCCACACAGAAAATAGTTGGTAATTTTGTGTGCTCTTTTGCAGACTGTACTTATATATTTTTGGTACACATTGTTCTAACATGTGCATTTTCCAATGTGCAGATTTTTCTCATGCTCATGCAGAATGTGATTCTCCCACATCTCAATCCAGGCCACCACACCAGTTCTCTACACATCTGAAGTTAATGTCTGAATCAGAATTCCTGCATCCGCTGGCTTTCCCACTGTCCCAATGTTCTGGCATAGTTCTTCGGCCAAAGATTAGATCAAAAACATGTTAGAATGCATGTATTTTGATAGAAATGTAAATGCATTTTTTTAAAAAAAATCCAATTAATGCAGCAGAATGTAACTGACCAATAAGTGAATATGACATTCAAAAATGACACCAGACACACCAGTGTACTTCCAGTGTCTCAGTGGTATGAAGAGTTCCATTTTTTGACAACATATTCCAAATAGGTGCACAGCCATGTCTAGGACTTCCAAAATAGGTGCATGCTTGTGCAGCTTTTTTAAATTAGACACGGTGCTTCAATAAATTTCCTCATTGAGCAAAGCATGTTTAAGCAGTCCCCTGCATGCACTTGGAATATGCACATTTTTCAGATACATTATCAACATGCGCAATCTAGAGTACAAATTTCATGCAGCCCAAAGTCTGTTCACCAACAAAGGTGGTGCAGATTCCCTGCACATCCCTACTTCTTTACTGATTACCTCCATTTCACATGCTAGTCCTCAAAGTGTTAGGAAGTTCCTGAGTCCCCAGAGTGGACTTTAAGCAAAGTTACAGTGGAAATTATAAGCTAAGGTGTAACTTGCTCTTGGACACACTATAGATAGAGACAGAACTAAGAGCAGGCAGAGCCAAAGCAAATGGTAGCCCATGGTGTGGTGCAAAAAACAAGTAATTCTAGTTTTGCCTCCTTCTTTATCCCTAGTTACAGGTAAGGGGTGAACTAGTGCAGCAGTGGAGTAGCAGAAAAAATGAAGACCACATGGTTGCTTTGGTGGTGGATACAACTAAAAATTGCAGGTATAGACAGACACAATCACTGATGTTTCCATCTCTTGTCAAATCAGCTCCTATGTGAAGATAATTGATAGTGATTCACAGCATAGACATTGAGCAGAAGAGTGAAGGACAAGTGTCAGAGATAGTTTTTAAAGCAGTATCTGGTCCCCAAAGTAATAATGCCCTCTTGCAACTTCCTCAGTCTGCTCCTTTCCAGCCATCTCCAAAGAACAGGCATGCTTTCTTTTAGTAGCCCATTCAGAGTGGTCAACCTCTTCCTTTTATCCTTGAGCCAAGCAAGGCAGCCAGCAGGGACTTGTTGTCCAAAGTGAATAAATAAGAATCCAGGCCAAAGAGAAAGGGTCATCTCTTTATTAAACTCCACAATCTGGTTTTCCCATATTATTTTTTTACCAGACTGACAGTGTACCACATCTTACTCTGGTGACCAAGACTATCATATAGGCAGAATATCTACCCATAAAGTACTGGTGGTACCCAAAGCAATTATACAGTTTGGCTAAGTAGCACGTACCCTGCTAGCATTCTGCAGTACATTTCCAGCAGGTGTACATTTGATAGCATAACAACCCATAGTCTGAGTGCGGGCAGGCAATCTCATCTCACCACTGTGGGGTGCCTACTCTCTACCCCCATTCAGATCACAAAACACTGGTACTTCACAATCACCAATAATAAATTGTACAGCCAATTATTTCCATTGCTAACATTTTCTAGAGAACAGTGGGGAATTAGTTTGCTCATATGTTACTATGTCCCATAAGAATATGTTATGAAACAGTTGTGGATCTGTCAAACACACTAGTCTATGTCAAGTACAAATGTCTTCAACCAATTTTAGTTTATTCCACATATGTTATACAGTAAACATTTTCAAAGTCTTACCAAGACTATGTGAATATTCTTTTCAACTATTGGCAGACACATGGGAGAATACCATTCATTGTGTATGTTATATATATATATATATATTCCTGCTCATAAGTTACCAACTTAAATATGCTTATTAGGGAATAATGTTAAATGTGCTGAGAGTTTGTACACAGCGGTTCAAGCATAGTGTGTGTATATATATATATACACACACACTATGCTTGAACCGCTGTGTACAAACTCTGAGCACATTTAACATTATTCCCTAATAAGCATATTTAAGTTGGTAACTTATGAGCAGGAATTGGCAAGTATTGCCTCCGTTCATGACAAATTTCTCTTTTACCTTCCCATATGCAGAAATCATCACATTGACAAAGTAACACCTGCCTTATCTCTACAGTAGCCATCAGAGTCAGGATAACTTTTCATTTAAATTGATAAAGTATTCCTATTATACAAGAGCAATAGGTATGCAAATTAAGGACTCCAGGAAGATAAGAACATAATAGAGGTTTGTCTTGCTGAAAATATCTATGCCCAGTTTTACCTGCTGAGATTAGTAAGGGAAAATAGGTTTCTCTCACTTGCGCTGATTAAAATGTCAGTGTCTTTTCTTAGAACTCTGGAAATACCTGAGTGTGTGACACTCAAAATATAACATTTGTTGAAAGCTTTCTGAGGATTGGAAAGCTAACAGTTATGGTGGTTGTTCAAGGACAGCCCTGGAAGGACATCTAGTGGGCTTCTTGCTGGATTTGCCTCGCACTATCGTTTTAACACAGCCAATGAATTCACGTGGATCTGGTCTCTAATAAATCACAAGCACAGAAAGTGACATGCAAAACAGACAGGCAAAAGATAATGCTGCTGACTTTGGAATGGAAGCCCTATTCATATTGCCTGTGATTTAAAGCCAATGATCCAGTTTCTGACACACAACAGTGTGAAGATACAGATTTAAAATATTGCCCTCAAGCATCCAGACCATAAATTTGTATATTTATAGGATATTTAAACTCTAGTTCTAAAAGGCATACATGGATTTAACACCCATTCATTACACTCACCGTTTATGGGCTACAGATAATGGTGCTTTACTTTTTCAGCATAAAATACTATGGAGGTGCTGAGAATTTGGAAATCAGCACATCCCAAACAAGTAGATCTAGCTCTTAATGAATCATACAGATTTATTACTGGCTGCCTAAAACCCACCCCCACTGAAAAAGTCTGTTGTCTTGTGACATTGCCTCTCTGGAAATAAGTCAAGAGGTGCTAGGAAATAATGAATTAAGTAAGGTGATACACCACCAAATCCAAGCACTTTCTGGACACCAACCCTAGACAATGGCTAAAACTGAAGAAATGTTTTATGCACACATCTCAAGCTCTAAATATTAAACCAGAAGAGGTTAGGCTAAACTTGTGGAGAACAAAAACAACACACCTTTCTGAATGGATGAATGCTGAAGACTGTCTCCCACCAGGACAAGATGCTACCTAGCTGAATTATCTGGAAGTCACTTAATAGACTTCAAAGTGAAGTAGGAAGATCAAACAATAACCAAATAAAATGGATACAGGAACAAATTTTCAGTGACTGTGGAGAAATTCAATCAATGCAGCACTTGATGTATGTGCATGTAATTTATGCCTCATGTGTACTAAAAAGATCTAGTAATTAGCCAAGATAACACTATTGAAGTAGCCCACTTCTGGTCAAAAACAGTCTAATCATGTTAACATTTTAAATTTGTTTGAACTTGATCTATATTTCATATATTTCATAATTTTAAATTGTGCACATTCTGATATGAATAAAAGAAAGACTGGTTTTTGTTTACTTTCAATTGTTTAAATCATTTGCACAGTGTTTTTAATTGTTCTAAATGTTTGGGCTGATTTTGATTTTTTTAAAAAAGTGATTTTATTGATGGTATCCCATCCAGAGATTTGTTGATATAGCACAGGTTAAAAGGCGTATAAATAAATGGATATCAACCAACTCTAGTAGACCAGGGTTTAATCAACGTTGTCTGCTGCCTTCTATTTTTCGGGCTCTGTAGGCTTTAGCTGTTGCTGCCCCAGACAAGACAACTAACTGTATATGTGGCTGCTGCTGTACAACTAGGCAGAACTCCTGGTTTTCCAACAAGTCATAAAATGCCCTTGGATCACCAGTGCTGCTGGAACTTAGCCTACACCAAGCTCCAGCTCTGAGAATGCCCTGGAAAAAAGGGGGTACAGGATGTGGTATCCACCATATGCTGCAAATCTTGCAATTGATTTTGGTGTGGACTATGGCTCCATGGATGCCATTTGACAGGACACCAGGAGGAGAGATTGTGGAGCAGTTGCTTGGACCAGTATTCAGTGCAGGGTGAGTATTTCTTTGCAATGATGGCAGGCTGTGTGAAGAGACCCCGAGGGTTCAAAACAAATCCCATAATATGCATCATTCAAGGGGAGAATTGGACAGTCCCCTGCTTATTCTCATTCTTGGTAGTGGCCAATATTGGATCTATGTGGGCCCCAAGCGAATGCCTTCTTTCTGATCTCGCTATTTCTCTCTCTTTCTCCACTTATGAAACCAAGGAAGGGGGTATGTTAAGGACTGTGGATATGGTTCAAACAGTACATTTTTCTATACTAATTGGCTAGCTCCTATGTTGTGTGTGTCCAACCTCCTTCCTTCTCACAAATACATTATTTACCATTCTGGTTCAAGCCCAATGTGCTCTGGTACAGTCCCTAGTATAAATTCCGAACTTCTCTTCTGCTGCTCAGAAGAACCATAATGAAAATGGATGAAAGACTATGGACAGGATCCTTATCAGCCAAATCACTGGCACAATCGTTTGCCTCTTATGGAGGTTGCACAAGGAAATATACAGAACCTCTTTACACAAACATAAGTCAGATATTCCTAGCAGAGATCACTGCTTGCATAGAGACATACCTGAGCAAGAAGTGGATCCCACTTTATTGCACAAATGCAGCATTAAAATCTATTGGTGCCAGACAGGATCATGGCCATTGAAGTGGAACCATAAGCTCGTAATAGTTTAGGACAGGTTTGGGCTACTTACGGCACTGCTCATAGCAGATAACATGTGCAGGCAGGGTCTAGTTCCCTGAAAACCAACAACACTTGGTTACCATTGTTAAAATTGATGAAGGGACCAAAGATGGTGGATGTTGCAGTCCAGCAACATCTGGGGACCATACTATCCCAGTCCCCATTTGAATAAGTCTTAGGTTAGCTTAGGTTTCACCATCTTGTTGCATTAAGATATATTGAAGTATCAAGAAACCTCAACATTAAACAGCTTTTGAATAACAGCTAGCAGCTGAAATAGAACACAGGACAAAATGCTGCAAGTAATAGGAGTGTAATTTTCATAATGGGCACACGAGGGTGGTATAACACTGATCTTCTTACTTTTAGATGCATGAAAGCAAATAGCACCCAAAAATCACACCATTTATGTGGCATCTACCAATAGATTTATACAGAACACAGACAGCATAACAATTTGAGATATTTGGGTACACATCAACATTCCCTCTAATTTTCAGCCCTGCTCAGCTCCTCGCGTATGTGACTCTACCACCACCCCCATGTGTGACTCTGCTCCCCACACAGTGTTCCATGGCGACTGGAACCAAAGGGGCTGGAAACAATCACTGTGGGTGCACGGAGAAGGAGTGCTGTGCTGAAGGGGCAAAGTTGCATGCATGTGCAGCTGCACATCATAGAGGGAACCTTGGTACACATGTTGATAGTTCCACCCAACGTAATCAAGTGGGCTACCGTTGACCAAAGTTCATGCAAAATAAAACTTGCTAGTCTTTAAGTTGTCACAAATTTCCTTGGCCAAAATCCTATTGCCTGTTTCTAAAAATCCTATTGTGGTGGGATCATATAACCTGTTGTGGCTAATTGTAGCTAATTGACAGGGTGCCGGATACATACTGGGAGCTTGATCAGGTGTATCACCAGGAAGCTTGTCAATGTGATAAATAATATGGTGGAGGAGGAGGATGAATGTGTCACATGATCCCACTACAACTCCAAATTGGTTTGGGGCCCTTGGGCTTTCTGATGCAATAGACTAGCATGGAAAACCACCACTACAACCACCCCAGAGTGGTTGTAGTCACTAGTTCAACCCAGTCCTTGCATCCAAGATCCCCAATTTCTTTCACATGTAGCTTGCCCCAAGCTTTAAAATGGAGCCTGAAACCCTGTGAAAACACACACAACCACATATATACATATACAAAGATAGGGATGTGAATCTTTTAGCCCATCACTGTGACTTTTTCCATCATGGCTTCCTTTTGCTTATGGTAGTCAATGTTACTTCCCCAGTATCTAAATATACAACAGAAACAATTGAGATGGCTGCTCACCTAAATTAAATGCCAGTAAGCCTAGGGTTTTATTTTTAAGGAGAACAGTCATAAAATTATACAGTCAAACTCATTAAGATAAAATGATTGCCCTGAGGAAATCCCCTCAGGCATGTTATCTAATAAACTTCTATATAAACACTGCTAGAGCAAACAAGGCAAGAGAAGTACTTCTTCATGTTCATTAGGTTGCCATCTGGTTAATTTTCTTTAGGCCTCACCAACTGGGCTGTATGTTAGAGCTAAGGAGTGGGCAACCTTTTGCACCTCAGAAGTTTGGCCTACAAATCCCAAGAGCTGCACCCAACATGGCTAATGGAAAGGGTTTATGGGAGTTGTAGACCAAGACATCTGGAGGATGAAAGGTTCCCCATCCCTGAGACTTGCCTATTTTTACCCTGACTTTCTCCTTAAAAAGGACCAAAGCCAGCTTACATAATTCAAAGATAGTATTTAACACTGACAATGGTGAGAAATACAAAAGGATCGAACAAATACCATACAAAAAACATTAGCAACACCGAAACACATTCAAAGCAGTAAGGTACAACAATCCATTTAAAACATAGGAGTCCCCTAGCACCACCTTCTGAGGTATCTCCTCCATGAAGGACTGGAGCCACTGGAAAAAAGTGCCTCCAACACCCATCCCAGAGTGACAGGCTATGAGTATACCATGGCTGACGTTATCAAAAGCTGCTGAGAGGCCCAGCAGAACCAAAAGGAACATACTCTTCTTGCCCAGTTCCTGGTGTGGGTCATCCACCAAGGCAACCAAAGCAGTAAGAAAAACATGGCAGTTGTCATGGCTTACTAATGAGATATCAGCTGCACGTTGGTTGCACACCAATTACGCTCCTGCCACACATCTGGCATCTCATCAGTAAGCTGAAAGTAACCACAATATCTTCTTTTGCTTCTCTTTCACATGTGCAAATAACCAATAGGATTTTGGTCAACACAGGAGAATTTCTCTCATTTTGCAGTGTAACTATGTTTTCACAGGTTTGGTGTGCCTCTGGGTCATGCAAAAATAGGTGGGGGCCATACGTACAGCATGAGCGACACGTTGGCTGCCCCTGCTTTTCAGAAAAGGGAAAAGATGCCTCACATCCTCCTCTTTTTACTCGCTCTGCTACTGTGCCTTTAATATGACACACATGTATTAAGTGATTAAAGCTTGACCAGATATTAATACAATCAGTAAAGAAAACAAAACTTCTGCATCAGGCAACACTCAAGATCAGGACCAATGAAAGGTCCTGAAATGGCACTAATATCTGCTCCAAAAGGAGGCCAGGTTATAGTGGCTCTTTGTTCACTTTTATAGAAGGAGCTGCTCTAGCTTACATTCTTTCCACATCCTTTGTGAGGCATGTTTAGGATGGGCAGTTCCTTTCAGGTACAAGAGAACGAGAAGCTAAAATTTGGCTTTTGACTGGAACATGATACTACATCTTCAGATTTAAAACACCCAAGAAATTGAAATCATTTCTGGAGCAAAGGCAAACTGGGGTGGCAAATTAACACTGAGATAAGAGTTCAAAGCTGATCATTTGCTGGCTCGTGGGGATCACGTGTGACATATGATTTCCCCAAATATTCCCCGCCACAGCTCAGGCATTTCCCATGTACGAAAGCCCAGCACTTTTCAAGGAAAATAAATCCCCCGCCTACGCAAGTAAAGAAGATGCCAACAGGAAACTCCTCAGGCCGTAATGCAGGAACAAGCAGACAATAACACTGGTTCTACTAGTAGATCTCTGAGTGATTTACAACAGATGATATGCTATGCTGACTCCCAATAATTCAACAACAGCAAATAAAACTGACAATTTTTCCCCCTACCATGCCTAAATATGTCTCACACCTTTATCTCACAGCTTTAATAGACATCATCTGTAAAGCTTTAGAGTTCTGTGTTGGGAGTATACGCTTGTATATGACTTGCATTTAAGTATGCTTATTTACTTAATCACAGCCTGTTGGGGGAAAGGAGAAAAAGTGGAGTTGGCAACACCTGGGACTCCTTGACTGGTCTCTTTACCCACCTGCAGGTACAAGAACAATGCTAGCTGCAGAGGCAGTGCCTCTGCGTGCACCTCTGCATTGCGCAAGTGCAGTGCTAAGTGCCCACTTAGTGTCACAACTGGAGTCGCAAGAGAAGTCATGTACTCTGAGCCCCAGCCTCCAGCAGATCTCTACAAGGACTCTTCCAGCAACTCCTTCCTTTCTATTCCTTCCTCCCTTTACATCCACCACAACCTTCCTAAATCATCCCCTCTCATTTTAGCTTTTTTGAGATATTTTTCACAGCCCCTGCTGTTTCTCGAGATAAGTTGTTCACTTAGTCTTTGTCTGCTTGTAGAAGGATGTGTCATAACAAGAAAGAGAATAGTGGGGGGGAATCAGGGAGCAGCTGTTGGAATTGTTCAGGGCAGTGGGGGATATGGTGGGGGACAGCAACTACAGCACCATGTGAGAGAGAAGGGGGAAAGAATACTGGTTGCCCCAAGCTGTCCCCAAATTTAAAAGCCTTGGATAGCCTTGGTGACAAGCCCCTGGGTTGAAACTCCTGCTGCTAAATGCCAGATCAGTAACTGGAAAAACAACAGCAGGCCAATCTGGCTTGTATTACAGAGACTTGGCTGGATGAGGCTCAGCTTTGTCCACCAGGGTTTTCTGGGCAGCAGCAGGAGAGACCTGGGGGCAGGGAGGTAGTGTTGCAGTGGTCTATCTTGATTCTATCTCCATCACCAGGTGCCACATCCCCCAGTTTTCTGGGTTTGAATGTGTGTATTTGAAAGTGGGAGCCAAGGACAGGATATGGATTCTGTTGATTTACCACCCACCCCGCTGCTCGACAGTCTCCCTTCCTGAGCTAACTGAGATCGTCTTGGGGGTGGTGTTGGAGTCTCCTGGGCTTGTCCTGCTGGGGACTTCAACATCCATGCTGAGGCAGCTTTGTCAGGAGTAGCTCAGGACTTCATGTCCTCCATGAAGACTATGGGTCTATCCCAAATGGTATCTGCTCTCACTCATGCTGCAGGGCACACTTTAGACCTGGTTTTCTGTACTGGGGTAGATGCAGGTGATCTGGGTGCAGAGGAACTCTCTGTAGTTCCATTGTCATGAACTTATCTGGTGGAGTTTAGACTCACTAGAACTCAAAGCCTCTGCAAGGGCCGGGGACTGATTAAGATAGTCTGCCGCAGGAGGCTGATGGATCCAAATGTTTTCCTGATGGCTCTTGGGGAATTTCCTGCCACCTCAGCAGGTGATTCAATTGAAGCCCAGGTTGATCTCTGGAATAGGGAAATGGCCAGGGTTGTTGACACAATCGCTCCTAAGCACCCCATCCCGCAAAGTAGAGCCAAAATGCCCCCTTGGTTTACTGGGGAGCTGGTGGTGATAAAATGAGTGAGATGAGACTAGAGCAACGATGGTGGGAAACTCAGAGTGAATCTGACCAAAAATGGGCTAGAGCCCATTTGAAGACCTACACCATGGCAGTGGTGGCGGCGGCAAAGAAGTCATTCTTCTCTACTACCATGGTGTCTGCACAGAGTCATCCAGTGGAGCACTTTCTAGTGATCAAGGGCTTGTTACATCATGGCCCACAGGAAGATAGTGCTGACTACATTGTAGCTCACTGTGAAAAATTTGCACAGCACTTTGCAGGCAAAATTGCTTGGATCCGCTCTGACTTAGATACTGTAGTTAATACAGGTCCTGTAGATGTAACTACAGCATGTGCTTGTCCTGTGTTGATGGATAAGTTTCAGTTTCTACAGCCTGTTGATGTGAAGATGTGAAGACTACCACTTGTCTGCTGGACACTTGCTCTTCCTGGCTTATAAAAGCTGCCAGAGAGGGACTGGGATATCCACGAGATAGTGAATTCCTCTTTTACAGCAGGGTAGGATCTCAGCAAACTTAAAGGAGGCTGTAGTAAGACCATTATTGAAAAAACCCTACTTGGACCCCATGGTACTGGATAATTACTGGTCAGTCTCTAATATCCCATTCTTGTGCAAGGTGCTAGAGCAGGTTGTGCCTCTTCAGCTCCAGGGGTTCCTGGGTGAGACAGATTATCTAGATCCATTTCCATTTGGCTTCAGGCCTAGTTATGGGACAGACACAGCTTTGTTCACCTTGGTAGATGACCTACGCCAGGAACTGGATAGGGGATCTGTGTTGCTGTTGGTTTTGCTGGACCTCTCCGAGGCTTTCGATACCATCAACCATAGTATCCTCCTGACCCGTCTCTCTTGAATAGGACTTGGGGACACTATTTTACAGTGGCTCCGGTCCTTGCTGGAGGAGAGAACCCAGAGAGTGGTGCTGGGGGACTCTTGTTCGACAGCCTGGCCAGCAACCAGGGTTTTGTCCCCATGCTATTCAACATTAGCATGAAATTATTGGGTGAGGTTGCGCAGAGTTTTGGGGTTCAGTGTCACCAGTATTCAGATGACACCAAACTCTGACTTTCCTTTCCATCTGAATCCAAGCAAGCTGTTTCGATTCTAAATCAGTGTTTGGTGTCCATAATGGACTGGATGAGGGTGAATAAACTGAAACTTAATCCAGACAACACAGAGGTTCTCCTGGTCAGTCAAAAAGCAGATCAGGGAATAGAATTGCAGCCTGTGCTGGATGGGGCTACACTCTCTCTGAAAGTACAGGTGTGAAGCTTGGGGGTGTTCCTGAATTCATCTCCAAGCCTTGATGTCCAGGTTTCAGCAGTGGCCAGGGGTGCCTTTGCACAGTTAAAACAAGTATCACCACCACTCCATAATCAGCAGGGGCGGAAAAAGCAATATTTGTTGGACAACTAGGATTATAAAACAGGAAGCAGATGTAACAGGAAATGGGAGGGAAAGACTGGACGAACCTATATCAGGTAACTAAAAAGCAACCATAATATATAAAATATGCCAACATTATCTGGAGGTTGAGTCATGGCAACTGGACTTCTTTCTTGTTAGGCTGAAACGTTTTGCAACTCATCCAAGTAGCCTCTTCAGTCTGAAGAAACTACTTGGATGAGTAGCGAAACGTTTCAACCTAACAAGAAAGAAATCCAGTCACCATGATTCAACTTCCAGATAACCTTACCTAGATGACTGAGAATCTTCACAGATATATGCCAACATTTTGTGTACCAGAAAACATTTCCACACAACATGGTATTGGTTTCATGCATTTCCAAAAGGGCAGCAATGGTGCTGGGCTGTTTCAGCAAAATCAAGAGATAGTCTTGTTGTAATCTTAAAACAGGGGAAGATAAGTTGTAACCTTCCCAATGATGTTGTACTCCAAATCATATCAAACACACCAGGAAAATGGCCAACAATCAGGGCTGACAGGCTGCTGAATTTTGATAACATCTGAAGGGTTAAAATAGATCTCCATCCCTGCTGGACAAATTTATTAGGGCTTAAGCTTTTGTAGAGTAGAATCCACTTCTAGATATATACTGTACATGGTAGGTAGAGAGAACAAAGAGAGAAAGGAAATGCAGCAGGATTAGACAGTAATAAGTATTAGACAGTGATCAAACTATTGTTTCTGGTGACACAAACATTCCAGGACTGGACAGGCTGATCAACATCTGTTGTTAAACTAACTAGTAGTTTGGTTAAAAAGAAAACCTTGATACAAGCCACAGAAGACAGAAATGAACTGTGACGTTTTCAGGAATTTTATGTTATGTTTCATCAGGAACGTGTGTCCTTGCAGACATTTTGTAAGTAATTCTTTAAAACATGCATACTCCCTCTCTCTTGAAAAGTTGATTTGAAGTTTGTTGATTTTTTTTCCTGGAAGGGAAAATCCCTGATTTTCAAGATTAGACTACTATATTGGCACAGTTAGGTTATTAAAATAAAATGCTTTTCATTCTCAGATAGCTTAAGTACTGTGAAAGCATTAAAACTGTTTGCTCAGCTATAATAAATTATTGTTAATACCACTGCTCAAAGACCATTTTTTAAGCTAATGGAAATATAATAACCAATTTTAAATGTCATGAAATGAATACCATCTCTTTGTGACTATAAAAACATTCTGCACTCTGTCTTATTGCACACATTTTTGCCATCTGTTAGTACACTCTGCCTTCATTTTTAAACAAGGAATGTGAGGCCCTCCAGATATTTTTGGAGTCCAATTCCCATCACCCATTTTTGTGGATACTTGCTAGGGCTGATAGGAGCTGTAGTTTAATACAATCTGGAGGGACAGACAATCTCCACCTCTACATTAAATGGTTGTATGGTATAAAAAAGAAGATATTTCCATTATTTCAATATTGTATGGAACTGTTACTGCATCTTTTTACTTTTTATCTTTTTACTACCAGGGCAGCAACATATACAGGAATTCTGCAATCACCTTTACCTCTTCTTATCTCCAGATCAAGGCATGTAATCTGTGCCAGGTATACAGGAGCCTTTGGGGGGCGGGGGGCGGAGGGGAGAACGTGGCCAAAATCCTGTTGTGTGCAACAAAAATGACATCATTGTCAAGGGCAGATTGCCACCGACTAGAGACTGCCTTTTCACTCTTGAGGTATATACAGTTCTCACACAACGAGGCAAAATTGTTGTGTTGGATTCAAATCCACACACAGCCAAGAAATTCACTGGCTGCTTGAATACCAGTCACTCTCTCAGCATACTGTACCTCACAGCACACAGGTGAACCATATTCTGTTCTGCAACCTTTAATGGTATTTACAAACTGCAGCAACATAAGCAAAGTAGGAGAAGTAACCATATATACCACCCTCAGACCCATGGAGAAAAGTGAAAAATATATGTACCCATTGTACAGCCAGGGCATGATTTTAATCTTTCAAGTCCAACAAGACTAAAGACCTAGGTAAGTGAATGACTTCTTCCTCCTACAATACCGAAGTTACACAAATACACAAGTGTTCAAATACTGAGGGGTTCCTCTGAGGCTCTTTTGTGTGCTTCCTCACTTAAGGTAAGTAGATGGATGTTGTGAAAGAGTCTTCTCAATGGTCATGCCTCAACTTTGAAACTCTTCCCAAGAAGGCCTGTTTGTGTGGAGTCTCTTCTCCCAGCGGTAGACGAAGAAGTATTCATTAAACCAGGCCTTTGAGCATTGCATTCATGGTAGCTCGTTTTTATCACAACTGACAGTTCTCCTATGGAAATGCTTAGAAAAGTTACTTTTTTCTATTGGAACTCACATAATCCTCCAGGCATCTAAGCTGAACATGCTGCTCAGGGAATTGTGGGAGTTTGGTAGTCCAAAAAAGTAACTTTTTTCAAGTTCTGCATGCATAAATCATCCCCACCCCCATATTTTCTGCTGTTCTCACATTTCTTGCTTTCTGTGCTTTGGGCTGATAAAGTAGAATAGATATCAGCTTGATTTTTCAAAAGCCCAAAAATAAATAAACACAAAGTCCCCCTTATGCTGTGAGGGGCTTAGCTGCTGACTTTTGTGCATTATCATGCTGCTCAAAAAAATCCTGGTTGTGCTGAATATGGCTCGTCTGCCAATTGGCAACTCTACGTGCTGAACTCTACTGTAATGCCTGTACTGGTAGAACACAAATCTGTCAGAAAAGCTTAAGAGAAAACTCTCATTTGTTTATTCTCATCCTGTGACAACAAGCACAGCTTGGGAAGGAATTGCTAGTTTTTGTTTTGAGAAAGTTATCTGGCCCCAAGCCTAGAATTTGACTACATTCTTTGAACAATAATTGCTACTTGATGAAAACTGAAGTATGATATTCAAGTCTAACTTGTATCCAGAGGTCCCACCCTAAATATATACAACTGGTCATTCCTTCTGTTATCAGCTGAGGAAGACCCTCAGAAACTGCCTGCTTAGGCTGTCTTTTTTATATTTTGCTGCACCTAATGCTAGATTTGCCCTCTGCTAGGAATCATGGTCTGTATAGATGTCTTCCACAACTTCATTTATGTTTGTTAGTAAACATGAAAACACAAATGTTGTGGCACCTTAAAGACTATAGCTGATGATTTATACAAGACTATGAATGGAGCCAGAGTATTAATGTATATAGTATGGTAAGAATCCTTGATATATATTTTTTCAGTCCTTTTAAAGTATATTGGAATCTGGAAATCCAGCCCACCAGGCATTGTGTGTCTCTCAGATTTTCATTTGTGATTCCTTTTTTCCTACAACACTCACTATGAAATCTCTATATCCTGTAATCCTAGTCCCAATGATTTAGCCCAGGCTTCACTTCAGGGGGGAGGCCTCATTTCAGCCAAGGGTGTATAGTCCCCCACTATTAAAAAAAAGTGTCATTCTTTGTATTAAAATATTTTTCCCTTCTTCCTGAACAACAAGGGGGACTCACAACGTAAAATGGTGCAGGCCTCATCTGAGCTTTCGGAAGGCCTAGAGATCCATAACAGAGTATCCTGGGAAGCTGAAGTGTTCCGAAACAGGCTTTTGTGTGTTGCCATTTCTCGTGCTAGGTTTGTGTGTCCATTCTTTCTCTTGCATAGAGATTGTCCTGTTTGCTATATGTCGGAAGCAAAATGAATCTTGAGCATTACTAATCATTATTGTTTTGAATTGTTTTTAACTGTTTTAGTTATAATGTTTGGTGGAACCCGCCCGGAGTAGACTTTGTCTAAAAGGGCGGGATAGAAATCGAATAAATAAATAAATAAATGAATGAATGAATGAATGAATGAATTAATAAGTGGACCTTTGATATGAATTAGATTGTTGAGCCCTGTAATGATGCTGTCAGTGTAGATGTTGATGCTAGCACCAGTGTTGTGCTCAAACAGTTCAGTTCAGTTGGACAAAGGGACAGGTAGCAGGTAAGAAAATATATCATGGCAAAAGCTGTCAGCTCATATGTACAGTGGTGCCTTGACTTACGAACGCCCCGACGTACGAACATTTCGACTTGCGAACAGCTCCATTTGCAAAATTTTGCTTTGACTTGCGAATGGAGCTTTGACTTATGAACAAAAAAACCGTGGGGAAAGCGGGAAATGGACTTTGGACTGCCTGGTACTGCCTGGTACTGTAATTTTAAAATGTAAAAATTGGTTTAAAAGGTGCTTGGTTTGGTTTAAAGCTGCTTGGTTTTAAAGGTGTTCTGTTTAAAAGGTGTTCGCTCCCTCCCTCCCTCCTTTCCTGCCCTTTTTTTTAACCTAAGTCATCTTAGGTTAAAAAAAAAAAATCTCCCCCTAGTGGTAGAGGACGGATTAACCGGTTTTGCATTAGTTCCTATGGGAACTAGTGCTTTGACTTACAAACGCCGCCTCGACATAAGAACAAAAAACAGCCGGAACGGATTAATCAGTTTTCAATGCATTCCTATGGGAAATGCTGATTTGACTTACGAATGTTTTGACTTACGAACATCTTCTGGGACGGATTAAGTTCGTAAGTCAAGGCACCACTGTATTGCCATTAGGGTTCGTGCGTCTTTTTTGTGAAACACATCTCCTCTTTTACACCTATATGCCAGACAAATACAAATGCAGACTTCTCTGTGCTGGGAATCTATTTATTTATTTATATAAAATAGTTTTACCCCACCTTTTTCCTCTAAAAAGGACCCAAGTCTTAAAAGACAATATTTAAAGTTAAAAATAGTAAGTATATAAATACTAAAGAGGATCAAGCATACCACACTAAAAAGAAAAGGAAACAAAAGCAGCACCAAAAACACATTCAAAGCAACACGGCACAGCCATCCATTTAAAAACCCCACTCAGGCAGCCAGTCATTGAGGGAAAGCTTGCCCGATTAGAAAGGTCTTTGCCTGCTTGAGAAAGGATGGCAGCGATGGGGCCAGCCTAGCGTCCCACAAGAGCCTCCTGTGGGAGGGAGTTCCAGAATCTGAGTCCAGTGACAGAGAAAGCCCTCTCCCACATCCACATCAAAAGTACCTGTGAAGTTCATGGGCCCAAAATAAAGGCCTCCCCAATCATCTTAACACCCAGGCAGGCTCATGGAGGGAGACACAGTCCTTGAGATAGGTCTGACCCAAACTGTTTAGGGCTTTATAGGTTAGAACCAGCACTTTGAATTGTGCCGGGAAATGGATCGGCAGCCAGTGGAGCTGCTGTAACAGGGGGATTATGTGATCCCTGTGACCAACCCCGGGTACCAATCTGGCTGCTGTGTTTTGGACCCACTGAAGTTTCCTGACACTTTCCAAAGGCAGCCCCACATAGTGTGTATTACAGTAGTCCAATTGGGAAGTAACTAACACATGTCTATGCAACCAGAGCAGACCTCTCCAGGAACAGGTGCAGCCGGTGCACTCATTTTAATTGTGCAAATGCACTCCTGGCCACAGTGGAAGGCTGGACGCCCAGGCTCAGAAATGGATCCAGGAGCACCCCCAAGCTGCACACCTGTGTTTTTCAGAGGGAGTGTAACCCCATTCAGCACAGGCAGCATCCCTATTCCTCGATCTACCTGACCAGGAGCACCTCTGTGAATAGCTTATACCTGTTGAATTTTGGTTGATGGAAATTTTGGTTGATGTCTGTGATGGGAACACCTTTATTCAGTGAATGCCCCTCTGAATGATGTGCTTAACTTTGCCTGAAATGGAGTTCAGTGGCATGCAGGTTGCTGCCCTATTTTTAAAATTCAGTATTAAATTTGGATTGTGGTGGAGGGGTGAAAGAGGAATAAAAATAACAAACACTTAGTTTTTTGACAATTAGCCAGGAAGCACATAAACCATAACCATCAAATTATAGAGGAAGAGGTGTGGGCAAAGGCATTGCATGTCTTACACAACACACAGACGGATCACTTCCCCTTGTTTCCCGCAAGTACCTTATTAATGGTTCCTTTTATGCAATAAAGGAATTAGCATTTATTAGAAATACAGACCTTTTTTTGTATTATGTTCGCAGCTCACAGGTAGGAGCATTTGTGTCACTCATAGTCCACAGGGCAGAACTAAACTGCCTCCAGGCAGATCTAAGACAAAGAAAGGCTGAGTGGCAAAGGGCAGCTTTGAATGGAAAAGATCCCAGTTCAGTCCCCAGCCAGCACCTCCACCTCACCCCTCAGATGGGGCTGGAGAAGAATGCCTCTCTGAGACCTGGGGAACCACTGCTGGCTAATATACTCAACTCTGAACTAGATGCGCATTCAATGATCTGACTCAGAGTCTGAAACGGTAACTTCTTCAGTCTGGGAGACTCGGTTTCTCCCAACCAGTTTGAGCAATGACTATGTTGGCTGAGATATTCTGGGAATCCTGGTCCAATAAAGTTGACCTTTTCCCAGCTCCTTATATAATATAGTTGCCTGTGTTCCTCAGCAGATTGCTGGCTCTTACACTTGTGTTTTCCACAACACAGATGTTAAGTGTGACTAAAACAGAAGTCTTTAAACACAACCTAGTTCCAGTCAGAATGATACCAGTTCCCTGCATGTTTGCTGCAGCCAATGTCAGCATATACAAACCCACCCTCAAAGGTATAGTTTATAAGCAAGAGACCTGTGCCCCTAGCCATCTTCCATTCTCTATTCAAACACTCTGTTCTAGTATGATGATCATAGTTTAAAATCCTGAATTCAAAGCTTTAATCTAAAGGCTCTTCCTTCTCCTCTAACAGATCATCAGGGAGTGTATGTTGTCCATGAGGGGCCAGGGTTTCCATAATCCAATTTTTCTTCACTCTGGTTGACTGTTTTCAAAAGCACAGAGCCATCCACATCCTCTGCAGATTTTAGAGTTCCTTCGGATGACTGCAGGATGGCTGAAACTGTCATGTTCTCAGCCTTCTGAAAAACTGATTTTATGTCATGGCCACAATCACACTATACATCAGACCACCATTGGGTGCAGTCTGCACTCCAGTCTACCTTGGGTGTGGTTTCAGGCTCCAGAGCTTGCTGAACTGTAAATACAGGCACGTTGTCTGCAGAAAAACACTTTCTTCTTACAGCTTCAGGATCTGCAGCCAGCATCCCCATTCTAGGCTTGATATTGAAAAGCACAAGGGGCTTGGGGAAAAAACCCAGGACCATGTTTCCTTTGGGATACAGGTGTCTTCTCGGTTTTAGCTGTGGCCTTTTTATCTTTTTAGGGTTGTATTTTCAGGGCTGAGGAAGGCCTTGCAATTGACTGCAGGGTGCTTGGAGCTTCCATCTTCTCAACTCGGAGTGTGTCTGGAAGTGGAAAAACCTTCAGTTCCTCCACTGTCCCCAGTATATGTCTGGGCAAGTAAAATGACCACTTATTTCAGGGTGAGGCTCTCAAACCTCTTCCTATTCGTCTGCACATCTGTGAGTGTACCCATCACTTTGAGGGGCCAATCCAGGGGGTTGTTGCAAGGGACCCTGAAGATCTAAAACCTCTGACTGTAGGTCCACAGTGACCTCACAGGCTCTTAGAGTGTGGCACATCCCCTTTCCTGCAAGTTTCACCTTAGGAGGGGACTTTTGCCCAGGGCTGCAGTTCAAGTCATAAACCATCTTTGACAGGAGCTACATGATCCTACGACGGCTGGAACAATTCCTCCTTTGTTTCAGCTTATAAACAGGGCTGTGTGCTCGACTTCCTCAGCAACCCAGAAAATCATTGTTTTACTAGTTCTTATGATTGTAAAGAGAGTATGTGAGCCATGCCTGCAGAAATCTTAGATACCAGAAGGGGAATTTCCAATACAATCCTATAAAAAATTTACTCAGAAGAAATGCTCCATGAGGAAAAGGGAATTACTATGAATAGGACTGTGCCCTCAACAGGCCTTTAGTGTGCTACATAAGTCCCAGCCCTTCCAATGACTAGGAAACCTGGAAGTAAATAGGCTAAATAAGCTGACGTGAATGTTGCTCACTTTCTTCAGTTTATTGAGGTCACAAAATTGAGTCCTTGTTTGTTGGAGGATCCTTTGGATTTCCTTTGGTACAGAAGTGGAGAGGTGGCCATTGGCTTTGGGGTACCTTTTAGAGGCATTGTTGTCATAACAACAAATGGTAGTTGTGGTGTCACAATTTCCTCTGGTCTTGTTTACCTGAAAGGCTGCCCTGGCTGACTCTTTCAGCTCCATGGCCAGTTGGCTGAAGCCTGAGTAAGCTCAGACCTGTGCTTCAACTTGAGCTAAGCCTAGATTTCAAAAAGTTCTGTTTGATAACTGCAACTCTCAGAATCCCCCAGCCAGCCTGGCTGGCATAGGGGATAAGGTTGTGGGCCAAACTGACCCCGATGTGCCATCTACAGTGAGTTGTATCCAGCTTATACGCTGGAGATTCTCTATCCATGTTGTACATAATTCTCACTTCCATGAAGGGAGCATAAAAAAGGAATCATATTGAGTAAGTTTTTCTGGAGCTCCTAAGCGTAGTGTAAGCTTTTTCAGCAAGGGACAACTAGCAGTGAAGAGAGAAGCTGCCGTGCGCACAGTATTTGCTTCCAAGAATCAAACATCTTTTTCTCACCAGCAATCTGGGGGATTCTCACAGGGAGTCCACATGAGGAGCTTGGAAGAGGAAGTTGCACTTCCTCACACCCACATAAAAGATGACGGACAACTATGGCATTTGCTCAGGCACTGGTGTTTGCATTACTCATGCTGTTATCACCCTGTTTTCCTCACTCAGTCTGGCAGCTTCCCACAGCATGCCAAGATGACCTCCCCATCTTTTGTCATCTTAATGTCACGAGGAAAAGTTCCAGATAAGGGTGACATTAATGTACTCAAAAGTCAGTGTTTTCTGGGAATGGAGGAGAGGTGCAAATATCATGCTAGACATAACAATTTACTAATGAAAATGTCTTGGTTTTGAACCCACAAAATCCACTATGTTGTTTGTGTAATAACTGGTAATACTTCCTCTCGAACATTTTGTAGAGATGACAAAATGTTGAGACCTAGTGCTTTCATGGCAGTTGGTTAAGTTTAATGATCTCTATGAACTGCACCAGTGACTGGAAATGCTGTGATCTTGCCAGGACCTACGAGTTTTGAAATACTTCCAGACTAGAAACCAGGGTCATCCTCTTTCATACCCTATGGATGGAAGAGTAGACTGACTCTGACCTGGGGAAGGTCACATATTGTGTTGGGAGCACTTCACCCAAAACATTCAGGGTCCTGCTCCAATAATGAACTTCTTATGCTCTGACATACCCAGGCCCTGAAGCCAGCAACAAACATTGAGCCTCAGAGCTCCTTGTGAAGATGCAAGACACTGTCATATATCCCACTCCAGAGCCAGCCCGATACATTGTCCTACTCCAAACTGAGCAGAGGATGGCACCCCCTCCCACACACACCAGCCAAGATGCAGAGGACCCAAAGTTAGGCAAGTTTCTTGGGCACCTGAGGCACATATTTCCACAAACACCTCTCCCTACATGGTAAATATGGCCACATGTAAAAGGAGGTACGTAGGTCTACCACACCAGCACTAAACATAAAAATAGTAACAAATTAATATGCTATTTGGGGCCTTTATACAGCACCAAAAATCTGCTGCCCAAAGCATCTGCTTCATTCTATTTCACAGAAGGATTATCTTTGCCTATGCTTTTCAGTCACTTCATGTCTTTTTATCCCCAGAGAGTGATGTGGCCCTCCGAGGCACAAAAGCTGGACTTTACATGCATATTCTCTTCTTCTTCTTAAAAAAGAAAAAAAAAGTCAGAGAAAAAGAGCAATGACAGGAAAAGGAAGCTATTCCATGGCAGCTATCGAGTAAGCAAAGCAAGTCTCAGGAAGATCTGAGAGCTCTCTCATCCTCAGATGGGTATGAATGACATACGTCTCCCTGTTGCCAAAGCTGGGACCACCATCACGCCACTCTCCATGAAGTTCCTTATTCTTCTATTGGCAGAAGACACTATTGGCAAAAAAAAAAAAAAAAAAATCCAAACGCTAGAAGGAAATGGCGCGGGGCCAGCTCAATCATAGACGGAAAACAAGGCAAATCAGGTCTGAGATGCCAACATTCCAGAGATGTCTGCTTGGAGCCAGGTAAACAATCTTGGAGAGAAGCTTTGCCCTCTGACAAACTTTCAGGAGAGGCTAACTGAGGCCATTTGGCATTTATTTACAGGATACTAGGAGGGCTGGGGGACATGGAAGGAGAAAAAAAAAACCTCTGCCCCCAGAAGGATGATAGGGCTGTGAACATATTTGGCACACACCTCAGCAATGAGAGCGCCCTCTCAGCTGATTCTTCTATTCTGGAAGCACCATTGGATTGCTTCTGACAGGAAGGAAGAAGAAGTGAGCTGCTAAACTCACATCACATCCAAGGCAGAGAATGTCACCACATCCTTCCCCCCCCCCCCCCCCGCCGCCTTCAGTTCCCCAAAAACCGCAAGTTAACATGGCTGATTTCTGAAGCTCTGATTCCAGTGGGCATGATTCAGAGCCTTCCCCTTTCCACTGGCCCAAGAAGGCATGGGATTACCGTTGTAAAAATTAGGACGTAACAGATGTTGTGGGCCTTACAAGGGCAAAGAAGAAATAGTATTCTGGAGTAGGGGCAATGAAATTTTAATTCAACATATAAAGAAGCAGGAATGTGAAGAATACTCATTCAATTCCTTGTTCCCGTTGATATAGGCTGTTCGGACACAAGGAGGCATCTCACTGGAGAATGTCCAAGTCCCATAAGAGTCCTTCTCTTGCACAAGAGCAGGATGATGAATCTTTTTTCATCAAGGTCTCTGTGATTTCTTCATACAGCTTCTGCAAAATAACTATTTTCCTTTCCCATATAGCAAACACTGGAGGACCAAAGTGACACCACAGTGGAGTCTCCATATTCCATTCAGCATTCATAGGGTTGAAAACATGGTCAGCAATTTCAATTGGGGGGGGCCCTCAAACGTAATACAGTAGACTGAACTTCAGATGCTAGAGGAGAAAGTGAGTGGCAGCGAAACCCTCAATCAAGCCCAAAGTCTCCCCCAGACACTCTAATTGAGGTGCTTGGGAGGGCTCCAACTGAGGTGACATCAAGCCTTACATATCCCCATACTTTGCTAGTCATTTTGCAGAGCAAAGAGAAAGCTTGTGTCACTGTTTAAATAGCTTTCCTGTGTTTTGAAATATTCTTTCTTTTCCTTTGTTGTCTCACCCAGCTTAGTTTACTAAAACTTTACTGAAATATTATTACTCACATAAGATTGAGTGGCCCAAATCCTGTTACTTGGCTACATCTTCATAACTTGAAGCTGCGCAAGCAGTTTCAAAATTTGTGCCGAGGTAGAAGTTCTATCCAGCAAGCAGTTTCGCAGTTGCATTGCCCTCCCAACCCCGGAATAAAACGCGAGACAGTGGTATGGGTTAAATGCGGGCCACACTTTATTAAAATACATTCATAATCAAAAATTGCCATTCAGAAGGAGGGGCCTGCTGTAGTGCGGAAACAGTTAAAATGACGTGAGTATCTAAATACTCCAATCAAATGAAAGGGCGAGTCCCCGGCCCCAGGCTCCAGCAATCTTAAGGATAGCAGGAACCTGGCCGGCCGCTAACAAACACCCCCAGACCTCGATCCCCCTTTATTCGAGGGGTGTTAGTCTGGAAGTGGCCCAGCGCATCTTCCCGCCACAGGCACCGTAATCGCACGATCCGCAGTGCCAGGCGGTCGGATGTCCTGTTGGCTTACTTGAAATTACAGCGGGACCCACCGTAAATACCTGTTTTTTCCGCACTACCCGCCACAGCATAGGGACTAGCCTGGCTATGTCCCATGCTCGCCACAGAGCCCTGCGAGCTCGGCAAGCAGGCCCCCCCTAATGTCCTCTAAGAAGACCTCTAAACCCGCATCTGACAGATGAACGCCATCACTCCGGAACCATTCAGAATTCTCGGCTTGAATCCTGCGGTGACCTATCACCGATCCCATGCCGTTGCAGACGCCTCTGCATACTTCTCTGTTGACGCCCCGCCGGGCCTTGTTAACAGCATCACTCCTCACAGAGCCTCGCCAGGCCAACCGAGGAATAATCGTAGACCATAAGATCCGCATCGCCGGGTATGCGGCCTTCAACCTCTTAAGGTCGCGTAGGATGTCAATGATCAATGCCTTGCCCGGCAGTCGAGGCAAGTCATTGCCTCCAAGATGTATCAACAGCAGGTCTGGTGGGCAGTGGCCAAACGCCGTCATTCTGCACAGCTGACCCCACTGCATGCCACGCAGCCCCTTCCACGTAATGTGAGCCCTTGCTCCGAGCCCCAGATTGCTCCCCCAGGGGGATGTAGCTGCATAGCGTTCCGCCCAGTAAACATAGCTATGCCCGATGATCATTATCTGCTTTTGTTTCCTTGTCCCCAGAGCACCTGTAAAAACATAAGTCAGGCCCCTTGCCTACAAAGTAGGTAAGGTCCTAATGTATCTTTTATAACAAGAAGAGGACCATCGTCCTAATTGCTGGATGTCATGTGTGCTGTAACCCATGGCTGCTGCAGTAGATGCTGCTCCAATTCTAAATGAATGTGTGCCAAACCTCGCACCCGCAATGCCAACCTTTTGTAGAGCTAATCCGGTCAATTTCCAGAACTGATATTTTGTCAATGGAGACTTATCCACGTGCTGGAAAAAATAACCTGCATCTTTTTCTCTATACTCCAAGTATGCCTGTGTGGCTCTGACCGGGCATATGCACTTGGTTGTGCATTGCCCCAAGATTAACTGCCTACCTTTCCCTATTTGATCGGCCTTGGATCGTCTAATGACCAGCTGTACCTTCCCCTCTTGTACTTCAACATCCTGCCATTGTAGAGCTACCCTGGTTTTATCCACTTTACCTCCAGCTACTAGCTCACTGATCCTCAGGGCCCCGAAGAAGGCTAGGAGGGATGCCGCATGGAATAACCTTATCTCGTACTCATCTCTGCACAGTATAGTCCAGTGCTCGCACATACGTTCCAGAAGGAGAGGAGATATGGGTGCTCTAGTGTCCCTCACTGTACCCCTCTCCCTGGACCATCCCTCCAACATTTTTCTAACTCGATAATCCCCTGAAAAATCCCTATATCCATTCATTTTAGCGTGGAATGCCAACGCCGACAGCTTACCTTGTATAGTGGCCGGCGCTAACCCTTTTCTATACAGGTACACCATAAACTGCTGGATATGCTCCACCGGGGCTGGCCAAGCCTGCTCCAGATCTACCATCCTCCTGAACTGCAAGAATTCCATACTTACTGCAGCATAGCCCTTTCTTGTCCTTGTTGCCAGGGCTAACCCTATCGCCCTAGCTGCGTCGTCACGCCAATCTGCCAGACCTCCGCAGGAAGAACTTCCGGGAGCTTCCTGGCCTCTGGTGCTAGTTCCCTGAAACGCTCGATCTGTTGACGTGACAACGCATCGGCTATTTTATTGTCTACGCCCGGGATGTGTCTGGCATGTACTACTATGTTGAACTGTAAGGCCCTCAGCGTAAAGGCCCTGATGAGGTTCATGACCCTTTCTGACTGTGCTGTAAGGTTATTTATGATATGAACAACCGCCTGGTTGTCACACCAGAAACGGACTACTGAATTTGACCATTCCCCCCGCCCAGAGCCATAGTGCGCCAACAATTGGAAAGAATTCCAAAAAGGTTAGGTCCCTCGTGACGCCGCTCTGATGCCATGATTCCGGCCATGTGCCTGCGCACCACTTGCCTCGGAAATAGAAGCCAAATCCTAAGGATCCCACAGCATCCGATTGTACCTGAAAATCTGCCTTCAAATTCATCTCAGATCTCCAAAAGGAGATCCCATTAAATTCTTTAAGGAATTGACTCCAGACACGGAGATCTTCCCTCATACCTCGCGTTACCCTAGTCCTGTGACTTGGTCGTTTTAGGCCCCTCATGGCTGTACACAGGCGCTTGAGAAATGCACGGCCTGGCGCCACAACCTTGCAGGCAAAGTTTAAATGGCCAACTAACTCCTGAAGGTCCCTAAGCGATGCTTTCCTCCTATGCAAAAAAGATTCTACCCGAGCCCTAAGGTCAGTCAACTTATCCTGGGGTAACCTGGATGTTTGGTTAACTGTGTCCAGTTCTATGCCCAGAAAAGTTAGTACTGTGGCCGGACCCTCCGTCTTGTCCTCTGCTAAGGGCAGCCCCAATTCTTCAGCTAACGTTTGAAACATATTAAGTATGAAGCTGCATCTACCTGAGCCTCCTTTCCCACAGAAAAGGAAGTCATCGAGGGATTGAGCTGTTGAACTGCATTGCACCATGCGTCTAAGTCTCCATTCTATAAATGTGCTGAATTTCTCGAATGTGGCACATGACACTGAGCAGCCCATGGGTAAAGCCCTGTCTACATAAAATGCGCCCCCAAATGGGAAGCCCAGTAAGCTGAAGTCATGTGGGTGAACAGGCAAAAGCCTAAATGCTGATTTAATGTCACATTTCGCCAGTTCAGCCCCCACGCCACATTTCCTGATCATCCTTACTGCCTCATCAAATGATGTATACCTAACCGTGCACAGTTCCTGGGGAATGGTGTCATTTACTGACCTACCCTCGGGGTAGGACAGATGATGAATTAATCGGAATTCGCCCGGGGCCTTCTTGGGCACTATGCCTAGTGGGGAAACCCTGAGGTTCTTCAAAGGCGGTGTTGTAAAAGGTCCAAGGACCCGACCTTCCCTTACCTCCTTATCGATTTTTTGCTGCACAATGCTCTCCATACCTAGTACTGAGCGGAGGTTTCGTGCTATGAACGCCTTGCATTCTCCTAGAGCTGGAATTCCAAACCCGTACTTAAATCCCTCCAATAAATACCCTGCATCCCCCCAACGAGGATAAAACCTCAGCCAATCCTCCAAAACCTGGACCTTAATTGGGCTGGGCCCCTTTTCCTGAAGGGCCCCCGCCATTGTTAGGCTTCCTGGAGCCCCCCGCGTTCTTGCCTTGTCGCTGGGCACTTGCCCTAAAACAGGAGGAATTTGAATGTTGTCCCCCACAGGTAAGGCACTCGTGCCTAAATTTGCATGGCTTCTTGTTACAGAAGCCCCTAGAGTTAAATTGAAAGCAAGGCAGACGGGGTTGAACCGCCTGCCCCGCGCCGGGGCGGGTAACTTGTGCCGCTAACAGTTTCCTGTTCAGGTGCCCACTATCGAACCGTTCCCCTGTGTTGGGCCTAGAAGGCGCCATGTGCTGCAGCCAGAGCCCTGGCTGTGGTTCATCCCAGCGCAAGTTTGGCTGGATGGCGCTCCGCATGCGAAACGCTTGGTCATATTGCAACCACGCCTGGCCCGCAAAATCCGTATATGCTCTGTATATGATATCCAAATACTGGAAAAGGGATTGCGCCCTCCACAGCTGCGCTTTAACAATGACTCCCGCATAAATTAAAAACCCAGGGAGCCAATTTGCCCATGTCCTCTCTGGCTTTTTCCTCCTTCGCCTCTCCTTATCCTTCTCATCCTCCCCGTCCAAATCTTTCTTCTCGATCTCTCTATTGAGTAGATCAAACACGTCAATGTACTCTCCTTTTCAAATTTTTTCCTTGGTTGCTGGGTTTAAATGGTCCCCCAGGGGCGTAGAATAATCCCCATATGGTAGCGCCCCAATAGGCACCGTATTATATCCTGAATTGGGTACTGAAAGATAAGGCCAGGACCCTGTGCTCGACGGATTGTCAGGTTGAGCCCGTGCAGGAGGGGTGACATAAGGTACACCCCAACCACTAAAGTGTGGAGTGGCGTAAGGCCACGGGACGCTGGGTAATCCCTGGTTTATTGAGGTGTAGGGTGCGGTAGCCGTGTAACCCATCGGCCCACCAGTGGCCCAGGGCCATGCAGCTGGAGGCGTTTGGTTGACCAGCATGTTTGCAGACTCACCATAAGATGTGGCCGCTCTGCCAGGTTCATCACAATGCTGCGGGGCGCTGCAAACGGCCTCCTCCCCATCCTCCTGTTCCTCCTGGCTGACAGGTGCTGGCTCAGACTCCTCCAGGGTCAATGCCCGCTGCTCCTCAATCCGGCGTCTCTTTGAAGGAATGGCTGTCCCCTCCGCATCACGCCCTGCCGAAGCATCCGTGACCTGTGCAGACTCAAGAGCAGCAAACCTCTGCGTTAGCTCACGTGCCAGAACCCTTAATCTAGCCCTCCTATGACTTTTAGCCTCCCTGGCCGATCTGCGCGGCTGTACCGCACTCGTTTGGGAAGGCTGTTTACCTAGCTTTTGCGCCTCTAAGGCTGAAATTTTTCCCTGCAATTCCTGCCACACCGGCCAGGACTCCTCATCGGAAGAGGATTGTGGTGGAGACACCTGGGTTGTTTGCCTCCTCCTAGCGGGTTGTTTCCCCTTTTTGGCTCCAACCCCCTTTCTCGATGCCATGCCTCCTGAGATGAGGTGTTCTGCCTTTGCAGTTATGTAGTAGCAGGGCAATGGGATGCTTAACTACTGGGCTGGTAAAAGCTCCTATGCGCACGTACTTCTCAAGTATACGTCTTTGTGTTCCCTGCAACCAAGCGCTTAACCAGTCTGTAATGTCTCCAGCCCAATGAGTTTATTGACTTGTTTCTTTTACCTTAGCGTCAATCCCGGTGGCCCAAATTAATTTTATATACCTGATTGTTGCCCTTGAGGACTGATAGATGAACTAATTAACCAATCACCCCTTGATTGCACTGCTCAGCCACCAGTAATATTATCTCCCCAACTAATTGATGCCAGGTGCTATTTCAATAACACACATCCACTATAGTACTCTATAGTTGAGCAAGCAATGCATAAAAGACACACTGTATACAGCTCTGTCAGTGTAATTACAAATGCTCAAAGCGTACCAATTTTTACAATCACCCAATATCCAAACGACTGTATGCCACTCTATAGATTACTCAATCCAAAATGATTAGCGTTCCCCAAAGCCAATAGCTTCTATCAAAAATTAATCAAGCTGATAAATTAATAGTCCAAGTAAATTGCCCTATTAATCAGCCAGTAGCAATCTTTATATTAAAGAGATACTGCTATCCTATCGCCTAATAATGAATATAATGTATTAGTATGCTTATCAATTTTATTTATTTCACTTGTCAGCACTCAAATACCTTCAATGAATTTTATCTATTAAATTATTGTGCATATATATATTTATTACTGATAGAAACCAAAATATTCTGAAGGCCCCCCACAACACACCAATATCATTGAAAGCGGCCGCAAACAATAGCTAAGGCAGAAACAACGGGAGTGGGTGGTGGGTGGGGGTGGGGTTAAGAATTGGCGGGCAATTCAAATACGGACCGAGCCAAGCCACCAGTCCCCGCAACTGGATCCACTGAAAACCACAAGTCAGCAAGGGTGCTAGCAGACTCAGCAAAACAGGAAAAAGCGGGGGGGATTTAAAGGGGGGGATATAACGGGAAAATTTCAACTGTCCAACAAGCAAGCCGCCAGGGGTGGGCGCGGTAGAACCGGCAGCCAGTCGCTGCCCACGCGGCAAGAAAAGCAAGTGAGAATTGGGGGCCACGTGAACAAAAAAGGCCACAGGAAAAAACAGCTGCAGCCGCAGCAAGGGAGGGCAAGGAGGAGGAACTGGGGGCCACGCTAAACAAAAGGCCCCCAACAGAAAGCAGCTGCCGCCACAGCAAGTGAAGGCAACCGGGCCAGGGAAACAGAAGGAAACGAAGTACAGTGCACCCACACCAAGAAAAAAGGGGGGGGACAAAATGGCGCTGCGCAGAGCGGAAGCTGTAGGATAGTGGGAGAATCAAAACAGGTCCCCAATCAGAGAAAAACCCCCCGCAGTAAAGTCAGGAGCAGCCCGGCAGCGCCAAACAACGGCGCGGCTTCCTCCCTTGTGACCCAGAAATTAAAGCGATGCCCGGAATTTACCCAGCACGCCTGAGTAAGCTGCAAGGGTGCTCGGGGGAGGGGTGGTGGCACGGCAGACAGTCTGCCCAGACAAATAAATTCAAAACCGCGGCGAACTAAAAGTGGGGGTGGTGGCAAAAAACGGGGCGAAATTTGAGCAGCCAAGCACTCCCGGTCAGGCTTAAAACCACCCGCCTTTGCCGAAACGCCGCAGCTCGCCCAAACCGCGGCGCAGCTCCTCTCCTGGCGCGCTTCCCCCCGGAGTTGCGGGCCCTTTTTCAAGCCACACACAATCCCAGTCACACCAAGCCGGTCCCCCAAGGAGTTCCCCAGATAGCCAGAAGACCGATAAGCTGGTAAAGGAAAAAACTCAGCCTAAGGAGAGAGCCGTTGCTCCTCCTTCCGCGTCCTGTAACAGCCACCAAGTTCCCAACGTATGCTGCTTCCGCCTCCTCGCAACGTGTACTCCAACACCACGTGGTGATCCGTAGCGCACTGATCAAGCGTCACCCTTCTAGCTCAGCTGCCCGAAAAGAAGAGGGCGTTCTAGAGAGGAAAGCCTCTTTAAATACCCTGGCTTTCCCCTCCCACCTAGGCGTCACAATAGACTAATCCGTCTCGCGATATCCCGGGTGGAAGGCAAGGCCAGCTTCGCTGTTCGAGGTCCAGTGACCCTCCAGCGGCTGGATCAGTTGCACAAGAAGTTGCTCAGTCAATTGTGTAATCAGGCACACAACCAGACACGCAACTGTCTGGATGTAACCCACTGTGAACGTCCCCAGGTGTAACTTTAGGATACACCAACTGCAATACAGTTTTAGCCAGTGTGTGTATTAGATTGTGGAAAGATGATTGGTGTATGGGCCAGGAATGTGAAGAATACTAATTAAATTCCTTATTCTCATTGAAATAGGCTGTTCCGACACAAGTAAATCACATAATTAAAGTACTCCATAGTCTCTCCCAAGGTCATAGCTCTTTGCCATGTGTCCCACCTTCCATTTGTAGGATCTTTTTTTTTTTTAATGGAGATTAGGTAATTCATAGATATTTTTCACCGGCCCAGGAATGGAGTGGGCAGAAAGAGTACATGGTGAGTCAGCTGGGCTTTGGCAGACACACGTATCCAAAATTCTATAAACTCATTCTCCAAATTCTGGCTGTTAAATATCCCAGATTGCTCCATTCATACACAAGAGGGAGTATTGCTAGACTTGGGTGAACCCAAAGAGTTGCAGAAGAACACAAAAAGTTCAAAAAACAACAACAACTTCCTGACTCAATGTCGGATGAGCAAATGGGAATGTAACAGTACATTGGGAAATCATATGGATGGGGGAGTAGAGAGACAGATGGAAGTCTACACAGAAAATTCACCCCACTGCAACATTTTGCTGCAAGTTATATTCATATGGTTCGGAAGAGAAAAAGGAGGCTCGTGCAGGCATTTGGTCCTCAAACAACGCTCACACTGCAGCACTCAGGAAAGAGTGCATTTACTCTTCTCAGCATTAGAGGTTTGAATTTGAATCAATGACATGCTAAGGACCCTGCTCTCAGGTTCTCAGAAACAAACTAGACACCTCAACTAATTGAAAGGGCAGAGAAGGTGAATCATTCCAAACCAAGCAATGCTTTGCATAAATTAAGGAAATAATGATTCAAGGACACAATGAACTAAACAGTGTTGTACATTTCCCTTTAGAAAATGACAGTGAAAACTATTCACTTTTATGCAAAATGCCAGCTATTGTATTTTTATTGAGCAATAGAGCTCACAAGAATAATTACAGTAGTAGCCAGGGAAATGTAAATAAATCATGAGAACTGTAGAAGAGCAATCAGTTGCCAGGGATAAAAAAAGGGCCTGCATTTTTAGAAAGAAAAGGGGAACAATAATACTTCCTTCTGCTGAGAACAATTATTATCACATAATAGGCAGAGGAGAGGGGATCGGAGGGAAATGTCGATAATGGCTGAAAGGACTTATCCAGAAGAACTGAGAGCCATTCAGGACCAAGGCATGTAATACCCTAGCTGAGGCATGGCACAGTCACAAAGTTGTGGACACAGGCAGGACAACTGGGATATATTTTACCATCAGTGCATAGGACTACCATAGCTTCCTTTCCACACTGCCTTCCCTGCCTAGTCTGGTCTCAAGTAGGACTGAGCATAAGGAGATGGGAGGTGGACGAGAGCAGGAGGGCTGAAATGAACCAACCTCTGTGTTGTTGTTACGTACCATCAAGTCACCTCTCACTTATGTTGACTTTATGAATAAGCAATTGCCAAAATGTTCTGACTTCAACAGCCCTGCTCAGCTCTTATAAACTCAAGCCTATGGCTTCCTTTAGGGAGTCAATCCATCTCATATTTGGTCTTCCTCTTTTCCTGCTGCCTTCAACCTTTCCTAGCATTTTGTCTTTTCCAGAGAACCTTGGCTTCTCATAATGTGCCCATGTTAGGACAGCCTCAGTTTCAACATTTTTGCCTCCAGAGATAGTTCAGGCTAGATTTTATTTAGGATCCACTTGATCATCTTTTTGGCAGTTCAGGGTATCCACAAAGCTCTTCTCTAGCATCAGATTCCAAACAAATCATTTTTTTTCCTGTCAACTTTCTTTACTGTCCAGCTTTCACACCCATACATAGCCATCAGGAGCATGGATGATCTTGGTCTTGGTTTCCACTGACATATCCTTACACTTGATGATTTTTTTCTAGTTCCTTCATTTCTGCCCTTCCTAGCCTCAGTCTTCTGATTTCTTTGCTACAGTCTCAATTTGGATTGTTGATTGAACCATGATATACAAAAACTTTAACAATTTCAATTTCTTCATTGTCAGCATAAAGTTGTTCTTCTGTAGTCATGACTTTGGTCTTCTTAATATTCAACTGCAGTCCTGCTTTGGCACCTTCTTCTTTCTCTTTAATTAAAAGTCACTCCAAGTCATTGCAGGTTTTTGCCAGTAAGATGGTGATATCTGCATATCTTAGATTATTGATGTTCCTTCAACCAATTTTCTCTCCTTCGTCTGCATCTAATCCAATTTTCCATATGATATGTTCTGTGTACGGACTGAACAGGTAAGGGGATAGTTTTCTGGATAACTCAAATCTAACCTGAATTATCTCATTGTCTGACACATTTGCCTTTAGGAAACTATTCTGTCTCTCGTTTTTTGTCCTAAGGGCGGCTTCTTGTCCACCATACAGGTTATGCATTAGGACAATCAAGTGCTGAGACACACCGTTTCTCTCAGAACAACCCATAGTTTAGCATGATCTACACAGCCAAAGGCTTTACTGTAGTCTATATAGCACAGATTGTTCTTCTTCTGAAGAACAATCCTCCAGGCCCTCCTGGAGGAAACTGATGCCCTTGACCCGTTCCAGTCGGGCTTCAGGCCGCGGCATGCTACGGAAACAGCATTGGTCGCCCTGCAGGATGACCTCCTGAGGGAGGCCGACAGGGGCAATATGTCCTTGTTGGTCCTCCTTGATATCTCAGCGGCCTTTGATACTGTCGACCATGGTATCCTCCTGGGGCGGCTCTCCGAGTTGGGAATCGGTGGTCTCGCTTTGGCGTGGCTCCATTCCTTTTTGGAGGACCATCCCCAGAGAGTGCAGCTTGGCGAGATGACTCCCACCCCGTGGGTCTTCAATTGTGGGGTTCCGCACGGGTCGATCATCTCGCCAATGCTATTTAATATCTATGTGAGGCCGCTGGGTGAGGTCATCCGGAGTTGTGGGGCCCGGTGTCATCAGTATGCTGATGACACCCAGCTCTACCTCTCCTTTTTTCCTACTGCAGTGGATGCTGTTCCGACCCTTGAACGCTGCTTGGGGACCGTTCTGGAGTGGATGAGGGCAAATGGACTGAGGTTGAATCCGGACAAGATGGAAATCTTGCATGTGGGCAGCCCCGGCATCAGTGGGTTGGGAAACTCCCTCTCCTTTGGGGGAGTGACTCTTCCTACGAAGAGTGAGGTACACAGCTTGGGCATCTGCCTGGACCCGGATCTCACCATGGAAACCCAGGTGGCATCTGTGGTCCAGGCAGCCCATTTCCATCTTCGGAGGATTGCCCAGTTGCGTCCCTATCTAGACGCGGGGGCACTCACGATGCTGATTCATGCCCTCGTAATCTCAAGAACAGACTACTGCAGTGCTCTCTACCCTTGAGGCTGATGCGGAGACTTCAACTGGTCCAAAATTCGGCGGCCAGATTAATAACTGGGGTGAAGAAATTCCAGCACATCTCCCCCACTCTAGCCGCCTTTCATTGGTTACCAGTTCATTTCCGCATCGACTTCAAGGTTATGATGAAGTTATCAAGGTTATTGATAACATTCAAGGCCCTAACTGGTTTAGGACCTAGGTACCTATCAGAACACTTGCTCCCAGCCAGATCTGTCCGTAATACCCGTTCTTCACAGGCAGGGCGGTTGAGGGCCTTGACCCTGAAGGAGGCCCGGAGGAAAAGAACAAGAAACCGGGCCTTCTCGGTGGTTGCCCCCCGCCTATGGAACAACCTGCCTATTGAGATCCACCTGGCACCCTCGCTGGATGGGTTCAAAAGAGCACTGAAGACCTGGCTCTTCTGCCAGGCTTTTCCGGAGCACTAGGATCTTGCCCTCCCTTTTTACCATTCTTTTTGCCATCCTCTCCATCACCCTTTTTACCATCTTTATTGCCATCTGTTTTAATTTTCCTATTTGTTATGTATTAATTTATTTTTTATCGTGTTTTTAATATTTTGCCTTATATTGTTGTTAGCCGCCCTGAGTGGCCTGGTTGCCAGATGGTGCGGGATATAAATTCAAATAACAAATAAATAAATAAATAAATTCTTTGGTGCACTCCAGTAGCCAGCAGATATTTGCAATATGATATTGAGTGCCTCTTCCTTTGCAGAATGAATATCAGGCACTTCTTATTCCATATAAAGTAAAGGCTTTTGTTGCAACACCTTGAGCATCACTTTGCTTGCATGGGAGATTAGGGCAATAGTCGTATAGTTATTGCACTCTTTGGCATTCCTTTCTTAAGGACTGCCCTGTATTTTGAACGTTTCCAAACTGTCGGCCTTTGTTTTGTTTTCCATATTTGTTGGCATATTCTTCTTGGGTTTTTGACAGATTCTGTCTCTGTGGCTTGAAACAGTTATATCAGTATCCCATCTACCCTGGTGATTTATTTCTTCCCAATGCTTTCAAAACAGCTTTCACTTCACTTTCTAAAACTACACATTCTTCATCTTAGGATTCTTGTTCAAAGGAGTCTGTCGTCCTTTAAACTTAATGAATTAGGTATCTGGCTGCGGAACCAGGGGTTGGAAGTTCAATTCCTCACTGTGTGTCCCAGGAAAAGAGCCAGCCCATTTAGTCTTAGTACAGAGTATTCCTTTGGTACAGGGATAATCAAATACAATCAAAGCCCTCCAGAAGTGGTTTACTGTTCCCTTCTTCTGGGGGCATTCCAAGACTATGCATCTTGTCTGACTGATTTTAAAAAATAGTAATAATACTTTATTGTACCTTTATTCTGTTAAAGGTGTTTATTTTTGTAGGTTTTGAAGGACTGTTTTTATTTGGTGGTGGCTGGTGTTGGACTAGAATATGGCTGGTGGTGGTACAGTTGCCACCAGAAACACAGAACAAAGTGTGAGGAAGTTGCTGTTCATTCTTTCTCTTCTTCTGATTGCTTACTTGATGAGGGCAAGTCTCTCATGTTCTGCCAGTCCTTGTCTTTTATGCCCTCGGTTGCCTGCTTTTGGAGTAGATTGATTCTTCCTTGACTTGCCTCTGCTTTTTTGGAGTACTTTTTGCAGGTTCTTCAGGGCTTTTGGACTACTAGTGACATAAAACACAAACAGGGGAAAACCAAAATGAAAAAGCCTGGAAGTGCACACAGATCACGAATATGGAAGAGGCACCCTCTTGGAAGAACCAACAAACAAAACAAATATGAACATTTTCACTGTGTACCTCCCTGTAAGAGGTTGGGTTTCAATATTCTTCACAGCAGCCAGAGCAATCCTAGACATATATGAGCCAGTAATCTGACAAGTTTCAGTTAAGTGCCTCTTCTTTCATTTCTTTCATTTCTCCACCTTTGATTTTTCCAGTAAGCTGTGACAATAAACAGATTTTTTAAAAAAGGCTGGTGCATGCTGTTCTTTATGACTTTGCCCCCACATTCCAAAAAAACTGTATTTGAACATCCTTCCAGTGCACAGCTGTGGGCAGCAGTATAAACAAACATGTCATGAATGGGGCTTCTTAGAAAACAGTTTTTTTATAAATGTTTCAGGTTGTGAAAGAGCATGTACATGTTGACCACTCAAGCCATTTTCTTAAATGATTACAAAACATTTATAACTACAATTTCCCTTGTTAAGGGATGTTGGGGCCCTGGCCTACACAGAGATAACTTTGTCTAAGAGCTAAACCTTTCATTCATCTTTTCTTCATTTACCAAGACTGAAAGAAAGGTTAGCAGTGCATTCTCATCGTATTTGTTGGCATCTCCCATGCCACCAAAAAGTAGTTTATAATACTCTGCCCTGGTGAATCCTTCAGCTTTGCTGCAGATCATAAAGAAAAACAAGTGTCATTCTTCATCTTGACCTCCCTTTCTCCCACTGTGATGTAAGGGGAAAAAGATGACAGGAAGAGAGAGAGAGAGAAAAACAGCAACTGCTGTTGTTAAGAATTAATGATCATGCCACATGCTGATGGTGATTCTGGACTTCATTAGCTGTTCAGGAAGTGTACAGACATGCCTTCAGAGCAAATTTGTGGACTTACTGGTGCAAAGAAGTGTAACACACAAGCCAGATCAGTGTGTGACTCAGTTTGCTGTGTGAAACTGAACCCCAATAAATTAAGGAATGGTATTCCCTCAGAGCCAAAACATTGTATATTAAGTGCATGTTTTTGCACTTGCATGTTTTTGAAGGAATTATTAGGGGGGGGGGGTTGATCTAGATTGAGTCCACTCTAAGGTAAAGTTGGGGTTGACCCTTGCCCTCACACCATAGTCCAATTCAAAATCCTTTGCTGCCAAGGCTGCAGGTTGCACCATGAAGAAAAATTTCTATTAGTGGGTCATCCCTCTGCCTTCAGCAGTCAACTCTAGCCCTCATAGTAGTAGGCAGAGAGGGCTGTCAACTTTTCATTTCACTAACCCCTGCTTCTGTGCCTCTACACATAGCTTGATCAGCAGACATCTTTAGCTGCAGAAAAGATATGTTATCTCCATACTATGGGGGGGGGGGAATTCTTCATGCTAATTTCTACATTTCAAAATGCTTTTAACATCTGAAAAGCAGGTTAGGGCAGGGCTTTTATTTGGTTTTGGTTTTCTGATGAGCTGGCAACTATATGTGTTACATACACCCCGACAGACAGACACAAATTTCATTACTGGGTTGCACTACAATCTTGGCCATCTGGATTTGGATTTCCACAAATGCTTCTAAAGACATGTTGAAGCATTCTAAATGTGAGAGAATCTTATTAATAAAACATGAACCATCCTATGTATTGTTTGGATGCTTGAAAAATGGAGGAAAAGGAATATAAACTAAGGGTATGAGGATTTATTTACAAACCAAGGAGATATATTAAACATGCAAAAGAGAACCAAAGCCTTGTTTGGGAATCAGAGCTCATGTAATTGAAGAGGTTTCTCCTTATTGTAACTTTTGAGATATGTCTATATGTATTAGAATTTAGCAATTACATAAATATATTGAAATAGCCAATGTACTTCCTTATGCCTTTAAGTATAACTAGCTAAACGTATTGTGGGAAACAACCATTTCTTACAAAGCGTGAAGACACAGAGGAACAAAGAAACCATAGGATTAACACAGACATCCTATCCTTTGAATAAACATGCAAAGGACATGGATAAAACTTGTTCATCAGTTTCATTTTGGGCAGGCCAGATGCAAAAGGAAATGGTTGCAATTTGAGAAGTGTCTTGTAAGAAAAAGGTGCTTCAAAGAAATAAACTTGAAAGGAATACCAGTTTTAATTACTTATTTATAGTGCTTTGTGTAACCAATTATAAAAGCTACTTTATGCATTCTAGAACTTCAGACTTCTATACTGACACCTTAGGGTGTATATGTATTGATTTTCCTGCTGGCATTAATAAATGTTTTCTGATACTTTGCATCTTAATATCCTTCAAGTTTTCCAAGAAAAATCCCCACATGATTAACAATAATGTGAGGGAAGAATGCAGGTCCCAGCAAACTTTCTCCCTTTATCTGAGTTCTGAAGGAAAGGTATAACAAAGAGACAGTGCTACAAACATTAGAGTCTTCACTCTTTCAATGACTTAGAAGCCCAATTGAACAAAAATCCTGGTTGTTGTTCACATGTTGGATCTACATGTCAACAAGAACATGTCTTCAGATCTTCTGTCATTGTGCAAGGGAAGTGACAACAAGAGAGTCTGAGCTAGGAGCTCTTCTTTAAGTGTACTGAGGAAGTCAGATTTATTAATGGCTGAACAGGGCTTAAGTCATGGAGGGAGTTTACAGAAAGCAGGGCCCTCACTATAAATGTGTCTCAGCTTTTGTTGTTGTTGTTTAGTCGTTCAGTCGTGTCCGACTCTTCGTGACCCCATGGACCAGAGCACACCAGGCCCTCCTGTCTTCCACTGCCCCCCGAAGCTGGGTCAAACCCATGTTGGTAGCTTCGGTGACACTGTCCATCCATCTCGTCCTCTGTCGTCCCCTTCTCCTCTTGCCTTCACATTTTCCCAACATCAGGGTCCTTTCCAGGGAGTCTTCTCTTCTCATGAGATGGCCAAAGTATTGGAGCCTCAGCTTCAGGATCTGTCCTTCCAGTGAGCACTCAGGGTTGATTTCCTGCAAAATGGATAGGTTTGTTCTCTTTGCAGTCCAGGGGACTCTCAAGAGTCTCCTCCAGCACCACAATTCAAAAGCATCAATTCTTCGGCGGTCAGCCTTTTTTATGGTCCAGCTCTCACTTCCATACATCACTACAGGAAAAACCATAGCTTTGACTATGCGGACCTTTGTCGGCAAGGTGATGTCTCTGCTTTTTAAGATGCTGTCTAGGTTTGTCATCGCTTTCCTCCCAAGAAGCAGGCGTCTTTTAATTTCATGGCTGCTGTCACCATCTGCAGTGATCATGGAGCCCAAGAAGGTAAAATCTGTCACTGCCTCAACTAGACACTGCCTCAACTAGACACTGTCTCAACTAGACATGGGCTATTCATACTCATATCCCTGGGGATATGAGTATGAATAGCGGCATCACAGGTGCCACAGAGGCCCATTCCCTCTTCCCAGAACTGGCTGATCCACTCATCCACCATGAGGTGCTCAGCTCCGTCGTTATCATCACACCAATTTCGGAAGGAGCCCAGCCAGTTCTTCCCCAACTCCTCGCACAGCTAGCCACTGTGGCACCGAGATGGGACAGGGAGTCTCCCCGCTCAGCCAATGAGTGGTTGGCTGCGCAGGGAGGCAGGGAAGAACCATCTGGGCTCCTTCCATGATTAGCATGATGATGATGACAATGGAGCCAAGCACTGCACTGCAAACGGTGAGTAGACCGGCCGGTTCTGGGGGGAGGGAATGGGCCTCCATGGCACCTGTAGTGCTGCTATTCATATCCCTAAGGATACAAATATGAATAGCCCTTATCTACTCCCAATACATGATGGCACAAACAGATGATATGCTCCTGCTCTGCCCAAAAAAATTTGGGCATAGAACCTCACAGAAATTGCGCTTAGTATGTTGATAAATCTTCTTCTCTTTTGGTTTCACCTATTTTCCTGCCATTCTTACTTTGTGTAGTTGCCTTTCATCATTTTGCATTCCAACATGTTCCCGTTCTGTCTAGCCTACTACAGCTCAATAGTTGTTTTCAGTTATTTCATGAAAATCATTCCCTGGCATTGTCTATGTTGAACATTCACTCCTGGCACTGTCCTTTTCTTAGTGCAGCCAGAGCTAGACGTTTCTTCTTCACCAGTACATCTTAATTTTGTACACAAAGATCGAAAAGTCCACACATTTTTATTAAGGACCATGTGCCTCAATGACATACAAATGTCTCGAATTTACACATTTCCCTGAAATGTGCCCTCTGAAACTGCAAAGACAAAATTTCATACAGATGGGAGAGACTGCTTTCATGCCAAGCCTCTCATACTTTTCAACTGCTTTCATCTTTCCTGGGCCCCTATATAAACAATTCCCTGAGTAAATTAACCAATCCCACATGGTTTCAGACACTGCCATTTTTTTATGTCTGTTAACTTCACTCTTTGTTACACAGCAAAAATTAAGTATGTCTGTCAGGAATTTTGGACTGCAGTTAAAGAAATAAATGACAAACATTTGGCATTTTTGAAAAGCTCGTGGTATTACTGTCATTGGTAATTATAAATAATGGTAGTTGTACATAGTATGTGTTTAGATTCTTGAAGATTCAAAATGGGCCCAGTTTCTCTCTATGGTTGAAGCCAATGAAGGGGTTTTCTCAGTTCCTATAAAATTGAAAAAGAATGCATTCAGTTTTGCAATACCACTGAGGGTGGATAACCTTTGGAAGTAAACATGTTAGTCTGGTGGTTTTCCACGCTCCTTTTTCAATTCCACACAAAGATGTTTGGTTCTTCAAAACCTCCTGTTATTATTCTTAGTATGTCTCAGTGGCCAGCAATAATCACACCAATCAATTGAGCCCTATCCAAGCTACAGAAACAGTTGTTTTTGAACATATGGGTGTCAGCAACTATCCTGCCAAAGAAAGGCTCATTCCGATTGCTAGTGCTCATGCCCATTTCTCCAGGGACCACTGGTCTGAGCTATCATGTTCCTCTACAGTACTTCAGACTTATAAATATGGTCACAGATCACTGTGGGAGTTACTACCATGTTTCCCCGAAAATAAGACAGAATCTTATATTAATTTTTGCTCCAAAAAACGCATTAGGGCTTATTTTCAGGGGAATTTTTATTTTTTTTCATGTACAACAATCTACATTTATGCAAATACAGTCATGTCATCTTCTTCTGGTTGCTGCACAAGGTTGAAGGGCGGGGTTTCACTTAACTGGGGCTTATTTTTGTGGTAGGGCTTATATTACGAGCACCCTGAAACATCATACTAGGGCTTATTTTCAGGTTAGGTCTTATTTTCGGGGAAGCAGTGTATATGGTTTGTGCCAAGTATTTTATGCTACAAAGAAGCAGAATTTTGTATCTTAACAAAATATGGCACTCACATTGGGAGGACATGCAGTGTTTGTCTGGCCCTCTTGATAATTATGCTGAGTAATTTGGCCCTCTTTCCACAGTTTTTCCTAGAAGCTGCTTTTTGCTTCTTCCAAAATAATTCCCACACCCTAATTTCCCTTCTTACAACCCTTTGTCAGAGCCATAAATTATTCCTGTCACATGCATGACCTCTAAGTATTAAATCCCCCTTAAACTTCTCTAAACTATCTTACTAAATAGAACTGTTTCCCATTGGCAAAAGTGTCAGACAAAGCTATATTTTATCTCCTTATCTGTTCATCTGTATTTAGCAGATATTATATGGAAAGCTAGATTAGATTCAGATAAAGGAAGAGAGAAAACTGGAGGAAGAAACAACAATAATTTAAGATATGCAGATGACATATTACTGAGAGAAAATACAATGAAATGACTACTGGTAAATGTTCAAGAAGAAAAGGCAAAAGGGAGGTTAGTTTAACATAAAGACAAAAATAATTACTATGGAAGAATTACATGATTTTGATGATAAAAGAAATTGAAATGGTTAAAGATTTTCTATACCTTGGTTAAATAGCAATCAATCTGGAGACTGAAGCCAAGAAATCAGAAGCAACTGAAACTTGGAAGAGCAGCTATGAAAGAACCAGAAAAGATCCTTAAGTGCAAGGAGGTGTCTTTGGAGACTAAGGCCATGAATGGATCACCCATGCTCTGGTATTTATGCTGTCTACAAACATGAAATACGGACAATGATAAAAGCTTACATGGAAAAAATGATTCAGAAGATGAAAAGAGCTTTATAGACCCTATGGTCTCTGAAAACGCAGATACACAAATGGGTTTTGATCAAATCAGACCCAAACTCTCTCTAATCATGAAAATGACTAAACTGAGGCTATTGTACTTTGGGCACAGATTAAGACAAAATCACTGGAAAAGACAATAATCTTGGGAAATGTTGAAGGCAGTTGGAAAAGTGGAAGCTGTAGCAGATCTGTTGGCTCATTAAAAGAAGCCATGGTCTTCAGTCTGCAAAACCTGAACAGGGCTATTAATGACAGGATATTTTGGAGGTCATTAATTCATAGAGTCACCTTAAGTCAGAATTGGCTTGACAGCACAAAGCAACAACAGTTCGTATTATTATCCCTTTTCCATGAGTTCCTTTTTGTTGTTGTTGACTTCTTTTTTCCTTCCTCTGCCTGCCACATAGGCCTGTCTTCCTTCACCACATTCCTCTTGTATAGGTTGAAATCATGGTAACTGAAAACATTAAGTGCAGCCATTGTGAACTTTGATCTGTAATCAGCCAAATCCTACACTCAGACAAATCCTACGGACATCAACCGTACAAATATATGTCCCAACTACTGATAAAGATGAAGAAAGCATGGAAAAATTGTGTGAGGAACAGAAATCAGTTTTTTAAAATAATATTAACATTTATTATGCTAAATAAGGAAGAAACAAAACGCACAAACAAAAATAGTTGGAAAGGAAATGGAAAACAAAAGTACAGTGGAATGAATTAAAAGATCCGTATAAAAAAACTTCTTAAAACACTTCCAAATGCCTAAAAATGCATCTATACAAAGTTGGTGTCTATGTGCTATGCACTCATATGTTGATAAAGTAGTAAGGTCCGCGTGAGCCATTGAAATATAGATCATGGGCTTATATCCTTCCAATATTGTAATGTAAGTCTTTTAGCCACAGTGACCATCCATTTTTACTGGCCAGTGGCCAACTTCCAGGAAAGGGAAAATAATTTAAAAGCACATAAGTATCAGCAAAAGTCAGAGAATGATCCAATATAAAATGAATACAAGGAACATCTTTCCCCAAAAAAACAACCCCTGACTGGACATGACCATATAATATGTTTAAGAGATGCACTGGATTGATTGCAGTGCCATCAGATGTAAGGGGTGTGGTATCCAGTTTATCCTAAATATGATTTTTGCCATATAAGTCACAGCTTCAGATCCACAAATACATCAGGTATGAAATGCAAGGCCACCTTCCTTTGGTTGGGCAAAATTAAGTGATCCAATTTTTTGTCCCATTCACTCCCCAGACCTTCCCATAGTATATTTATTAACTCACAACAAATATTTATAAAGAATTATTCTATTACTTTTCCCGTACTTACTCAATGAGTGTTTCCAAAAGTGAGGGAGATTCTGTGGCACTTAGTCCTAAAGGACTATATTTAGATATTTGTAAATATTACCATTCTGAAGAGATTGGCAAACTATATTTAGTTCTCAGCGTAGGAGATGACTTTTATAAGCAGTTATAAAATATATGAAAAAGTAGCATCTAAGTTTCATAATGGAAGATTTTAAAATGCTAAGACAGGGAAAGCAACCTTCCAAGATTTATTGGAAAATAGAAATTAGGAGCATGGAATGAACATGGAAAATGAATTACACAATTTTGTGAATTCACCAACACCACCTTCAAATTACCACCATGGAGACTGCATACAAGGCAGCAGTAACAACAATGCTGGAAGGAACCAAATATATTATATTGTCATTAATAAGGGATAGTGAAGTTTGTTTGTTTGTTTGTTTGTTTAAAATATTTTTATCCCGCCTTTCTCCCCGAAAGGACCCAAGGTGGCTCACATCATTAAAAGTACAATATACAAATGCTAAAAACAGTAAGTGTACATATATCAAAAAAGAATTAAACAAGTATCATATTAAAAATGGTAAATTAAATCAATGCTAAAAATACATTTAAAAGCAGCAGAGCACAAACCCCCCTCTCAAACTGCCAGTCACTAAGGAAAAGCCTGTCTGAAGAGAAAGGTCTTGCCTGCTTGTGGAAGGACAACAAAAATGGAGCCAGCCTGGCTTCCCATGGGAGGGAGTTCCAGAGTCTGGGAGCAGCAACAGAGAACACCCTCTCCCATGTTCCCCAAGCTCACCTGTGAGGGTGGTGGGACCAAGAGAAAGGCCTCCCCTGATTATCTTAATGCCCTGGCAGGCTCATAGAGGGAGATGTGGCCTTGTAATAGTGTTATGTTAGTGAAAATTTATCTCAGATTTGATATAAAATTCATATTATAATCCTGTTGCTATCATTCTCTCAAATGAAAGAAAATATTAAAAAAAATTAGAAATGAAAAACAACTAAAAGATCCAATCATACTTAATGTCATTAAGGAAGGGAGCCGTGAAGGCATCAAAAACCTGCAGCTTCAGATAACTCAAAGCTACATGCTTTGACAGAAGTATTGGTGACCAACAGCAACAAAAACTTGCAGTGGCTACAGGACAATAAGCTTAATGAGTCATTTGTGTAAGTGAGTCATTATTTATATAAAATAATTCATGACAAAATTTACACCAAGTGCAAAGAAGAAGCAGGAGATGCACAATTTGGATTCAGAAAATGATCAGGAACCAGGGTATCATAGTTCTGCCTTCATATACTCAGGAAGAGATGCCTTGATATGCATCTATATTTATTTTATTGACTACAAGAAAGCCTTTGAAAAAAGTCCAATACTCTGAATTACTGGTAAACAGATATCTTGATTCAAGAAATATTTGTTTAATTGGCAAAGAATTTATGCTGTCACCATTACCTTTCAATCTGAACTCAGAACATCTTTAGAAAAGCACTTGCTGATTCAAACGACAGCATCATTGTCAAAAGAAAGATTTCTACATCTGATACATCAAAAATTCTATATTACTAGCTGACAATTTAGGTGGCTTGCAATTGTTGCCTGGTAAAGTCAATGAACTAAGTAATGAACATGTTCTAAAAGTGAATGTTAAGAAACCAAGTTCATGGCAATTAGTAGAAAGCAATCAGTTCATGAAATGCAGTTAAAGATTCAAAATAAAAGATCCAAATGTGCAACTAAAACTTAAAATTAATTTTGAGAATGTGTGCTGTATGGTTCTATATTGAAGTGCATAGAATTGTGGACTTTAACATGGGCAGCTATAAAAAAGATAGAAACATTTGAAGTGTAGGTTTATCAGAGGACACAAACAATATTTTGGAATAAGCGGATGACCAGTAAGGAAGTACTAGGAGGAACAAACAAAGAATTATAAAACACATAAAATGCTGAAAGCTAGACTACTTTGATCATGTAATGAAAAGTGAAAAGCAACTGGTTGTTGTAGGTTTTTCGGGCTGTTTGGCCATGTTCCAAAGGTTTTTCTTCCTAACATTTCACCAGTCTCTGTGACTGGCATCTTCAGAGGACAGGAATTAGAACTCTGTCTGTGTTCTGGTGTAGTGTGTGGGATAGTTCGAGAATACATTGAAAAGCAACTGATTAGCAAGGTCAAATAAATGGGGGGAGAGAATGTAGGGAGGTGAAGAACTTGTCAGCTGAAGAAGCTTGGAGGCTCATTTGGATGCAACACAACATCCTTGTTTTAGTGCAATGTCCCAAGTCAGAACAGCTATGGTCACATTCAAAGTCCAGCAGAAGAGGAAGAAGTAACCTATATCGTTTACACTGCCACTGATAGGCTTCCCTTTCTTTTCTGTTATTGCCTGATTACATGGGAAAAGATAAAGACCCTTTTTGCACCATGTCCTACATCTTAGCAGAGACAGGCTCAGAAGGTTTAGCTCGGTAAAGCTACCACAAGTACAATATTATACGTGTGTAGTCAGAGGTAAGTCGAATTGTATTCAGTGGGAACTATTTCTACGTAAGTATGTATCAGATTGCAGCCTAGATTATTTACAAAACAAAATTTAATTTAGGTATAAGGAAACAGCATATATAGGCCTCCCCTGTTTCACCTGTAGCCCTTTGCAGCACTGAACACCTTCTTCAGAGCAGGGCTTTAAGGTGCATGCATAGGTGCTGGAGGGAGGCGGACAATTCTCCTTGCCCAATTTTGTAGAGAGAAGCAGCTGTCCCCAATGGAAGGACTCAGATGAATCCTGGATAGAACAAATAAAGTGGCCGACTATTGCACATGGATCATAGCCCAGTTGTTTCTCGGAAATGGTATACCAACAACTTTAAATGCTTTAAGGCACTGCAACTATTGTGCCACTTTCCCTCTTCCTTCAGTAGCTTTCCTGCATCCTCCTTCCACCAAAATAAACAGCAGAATTTTTGACCCACTCTGGGATACAGTTTGTGCAAGAGGGCAGGTAGGGAAACATGGCAGGATGTAGTCACTGGCTGCAGCTGCACATGGTGCCTCTGTACATACAAAGGTATTGGTACCAAAGTCCCAACAGTACCAGCTTAGACACTAGGAAGTAGGTGGAGGAGAAATGAGTCTAGAACAGAGCTCCCACAGTTCTGTAGATAAGAAGAAAGAAGGGACACATTTAATCAGTACTAAGCCCCTCAGAATTCAGTAGAACGTATTCCTGATCAGGGTGTTTGGGACTCAAACCACAGAAATTACAATGCATGCAATCTCTTCTTAAACAAGTCTAAGCTGTCCCATAAAACTGAGAACAGTCAGAGGACTCGGTTTCCATCCATGGCAGGACCGTAGGAATAATAAGAAGTACCAAGTCATGGGAAACATGCAGCAAAAACATTTTTAAAATATTTTCAAAACATCTTTTAAAAATTCATATAAAATCTGTCCTATTAATTAGCTTCTGGGACGTTCTTACATAATGTTATTTAGTTATATTTTTAAACAAAGACATTCATGGAATCATCTTCAAATGCAAGACAAAACATACCAAATAGGGCACACAGTGGAATTTCTTTGGTGCCCTTTATACATCACAATATAACACAATAGCATTGTGAAAGATGCTTTCCCACAGGTTCTTCCCATGAGGTTGTTAGCCAACCTTGGAAATGTTAAGTTTTTTTTTACTATAGTTCTTGGCTGGGGATTCTAGGAATTCTAGTCTTTAAAAGTTATGTTTTCAGACGGTTTTGATGGTTAAAGATAGTCCAGAACCACACTGAGCTGATTCTCTACTGAATTGGCAATCCATTAAATGAGAGTTACTGATTCTGTAGGAGAGATCCTAGCTAGATCCATTGCCTAGCAAGTCATGGGTCTTCAGACGTTTACAGCAGCACCATGGAAATGCATTCATGGAGAAACAGGTTCCAGTCGCACTGTGTACATTTCAGCATATAAAGGACACTTAAACTGATTCCGAAGTAAATCAATTGACTGCATGAGGGACTTAGTCACTGTTATGTCCCCCTTTCAACAGACCCTTGTGTGAGGCAGTCTTCCCCAAATTGGTTTCTCCAGGTGTGTCATGACTACAGCTTCTATCATCCCATTCTAGTATGGCTAGAGTGATGGGGACTGTAGTCACAATACATCTGGAGTACAGAAACTTGAGAGACACTGGTAGGAAAAGCATGACATGCAAAACTTGACTCAAAGAACAGTTGTTTTGAAGTCCATGAGGATCACTGGCATGTGAAAACCATTTGCCATATGTAACAGTTTGCAGAGGAGAAATGCACTAGTTTAATGAGAAGATTGTTGAATAGTTTAGAAGTGTTCTGCTAATTATATTTTTTCTTCATCAGTGTAAAGAAGGGGTACTCTTTATTCTGAAAAGAAAAAGAAGAAAAGACATGAGGTGGCTGAACGGTTCACAATTTGAAAAGGTGATTCTGCATGTCTACATTATCAATAATTAGAACTGCCATTTTTTTCCCATTGACTCATGGTGCTGTACCCAACTACCAACATCAGTAGGAAGGAATAACAATTGTTCAGTTGTTTAAATGAATCATAAACTTCTGGTTATAGAAAAAACCAATAAAATAGTTATTTATCATTAAAATGTGTGCAGATAACATGTTTTAACATGTATTAAACAACTTTCCTATTTGTTTTTGAAAACAGAAAGCCAATTTAAACATTTCCTGATGAATGAAACTCTAGGCACTTCGCCCCTCAGCAAGCTGGGTATTAAATTTACCAACCTCAGAACGATGGAAGCCTGAGTCAAGCTCAAGCCAGCTACCTGAACTCATTAGAATCAAACCCAGGTTGTAAGCAGAGGCTTGACTTCAGTACTGCAGTTTAACCACAGTGCCATGGGGCTCACTATTTGAAATCTATGTTTCCAAATCCTGACAGAAGGTATTGTTGATTTCTGAACCAATATTTGGGTTTCAAAGCAGAAAATATTAAAAATTTCAAGAGTCCGTATAAAAAGAACACTCATGCCCACCTTTGTATTTTGATATCTGCTGTGCTTTCCTCTTCATGTCCCTTCCTGTCTAAAACTGAAAAACAAATGTTATTAGTTAATAATATATCCTGCTTCAATGATATTAGGCGCATTCAGACAGGCATTTAGCTGGCTGTTCGAACAGTTGCAGGGATGGCTTGGTTCACTTCTTTTGACAGAGATCACATGATGCAATCTCTGGAACAAACCAAATCATCCCCAGAATATTCATACCTTTCTAGCCTTAGTCACAGGCTTCTCCTTTTTTTGGTGCAGAAAGGATTGCTCTCATTTGACCTGTTTCCAGAACATGTGATCACTGGAAATGAACCAAAAAGCGAGCCTTCCTTTAATTTGCCAATACAGTGGTGCCTTGACTTACGAACGCCCCGACGTACGAACGTTTTGACTTACGAACAGCTCTGTTCGCAAAATTTTGCTTTGACTTGCGAACAGCGCTTTGACTTACGAACAAAAAAAAAGCGGGGAAAGCGGGAAATGGACTTTGGACTGCCTGGTACTGTAATTTTAAAATGTAAAAATTGGTTTTAAAGGTGCTTGGTTTGGTTTAAAGCTGTTTGGTTTTAAAAGTGTTCTGTTTAAAAGGTGTTCGTTCCCTCCCTCCCTCCTTTCCTGCCCTTTTTTTTAACCTAAGTCATCTTAGGTTAAAAAAAAAATTCTCCCCCTAGCGGTAGAGGACGGATTAACCGGTTTTGCATTAGTTCCTATGGGAACTAATGCTTTGACTTACAAACGGCGCCTCGACATAAGAACAAAAAACAGCCGGAACGGATTAATCGGTTTTCAATGCATTCCTATGGGAAATGCTGATTTGACTTACGAACGTTTTGACTTACGAACATCTTCTGGGACGGATTAAGTTCGTAAGTCAAGGCACCACTGTACTGTGAAGTGGCTTAATAAGACAGCCCCTTCAGGAGATTGGCAAATAAATCACTTCCTTGGATCCATGAATGGGCTGAGGAAGGGCGGCCGGGGGGGGGGGGGGGGATTAAGTGTGCACAGACAAATGGAAAGCTTCCTCATAGAAGCTTTTCTTTTGCTTCCCCCCACCTCCATCCCAAGGCTCCCAGTTCATTTAAATTAATTATTTCTGGCAGATTCGGTTTACACAACAGGATTTTGCCACATGTCTAATCCCTATGCCCTCCTCATTCTTGTTGCTTTCTAAACCACCATAAGCCTGAATAGGAATAGATGTCTAACAAGTTGCAGGGCAGCAGATTGAACTACATCATTGGATCCGCTTAATTATGAGTTCTATAATGGTGTTGTATGAAAACGTGTTCTGTATTATAAAAGTAGACTGCCTGCATCTGTCTACATATATCAATCACTAGAACATCCAGATACATGAAACAACCATTCCAAATCATATATAGGTTACTAATACAACTGATTAGTTCATATAAAAATGCTTTGTTTTAAAAAAAATTCAGCTGTAAATTCTGCAATAAATCATTAAGCCAGGAGTTACCTGAGGCAGGACACACCTGAATGAATCAGCCCATCATTTCTTGTTACAGTGAGATAAATGTTAATTTCCTTAATTATAATTCATTGAGGAAATCTAACAGGATGACTGGAATGCACTTTTCTAGTTGTATATTTGAAGGAACAGGCTTTGGTTAAAATGGCTGGCTGAGGGTTGCTTAATTATATACTGAAAAAAGAGTAACAAATTTGATCTGTACATCATTTCAGGGTGATTTTGTAATCTGCAAAGAAGGTATTTGCATATTTCACTAGGTAACAAGAGTAGCAACAACATCTTTTTTTTCCAGAAATCTTGGAGGGAGGAGTCAATTGTGCAAGAAAGCTATACTAGGTCTTGCTTACAAAAATATGACTAAGCAATTACCCCAACAAATTTTATTACTGAAAAAGAAAGCATCAAAATATCCTTCTCAGCCAATAAGTAACAAAAAGGCACTGAAATACCATCAGCCTATATAACTTTTCTTTATCATTGCTGGTGATAAATGGCAATGGAGTATATACAGAGAATTCAATAATTAGGCAAATTGGGGGTGAACGTCTAAAATCACCTGGACACTGTCAATCTTCAAGGGTCATGACCAGCCATCATGAACTCACCCTTAGGCTGATTCTCCTCAGCTGTTTGTGTCTATGTATACATAGGGTGGACAAAGTGTGGTCTGTGGACAAAGTGCTGCTCCACCATGCTCTTGCTTTGTGCTCTCCAGAATTGTTATATTTTTTTAAAAAATCAATTTCATTATTTCCCACCCAAATTCGGCAGGAAACTGCTAAATTATCTCAATTGTCTACTTACTTCAATAAGAGAAATGCTTATGGAGTGTTAAGTGTTGATTGAAAAGGAACTTTAGTGTTGATTGAAGGAGGAAACATTTGTGTGTGTTATGTGCTGTTGAGTCACATCCAACTTGTGACTCGAGTGACTCTAATAGGGTTTTCAAGGAGAGTGAGATGTTTAAGGAGTGGTTTTCCCGGTGCACACACATACTCAGTGAGTTTCCATGGCCAAGCAGAGATTCGAACTCTCTTGAGTCCCAGTCTGTCACTCTATCCACTACACCATACTTGGTACCACAGGACACTTTTAATTACCTTTAATAACAATCCTCTTTCCCAGCATTTCCCTTCCTTTGTTATTTAAAAAAATCCTTTCACTGTTTTTATCTTATTCTATAACCTAATATAATCACATAGCAGTATATTGATCAGTACAATGATATAGTCCATTCCTACAGTCTCTTAATACATTAATTCTATCAAACTTAAAAGAGAACAGACTAATATTCCAGCCAACTTCTCAAAATATCACCCTCTCTATTTAATTCCAACCCAAAAACCAACAAAGGATGCCAAATTTTAATAAAATTATCTTCTTTTATTTCTCTTCTAAGCAGTCTAAGATGAGTAGTCAATTTTTCCATTAGTGCTACTGCCCTTATTGTATCCAAATATCTCTGGAAGGAAAGTCCTCGAGCATTTTTCCATGTACGGGCCTGTCATTATCCAAATAGCATTTACAAACTGTCTTGATTAAGCAACCCTTCCCAACCTTTGTTATTTAAGCAGACAATTACTGTTAAGTACTTTTAAAGCTCATCATTCTCAAAGCTGATTTAATAATTCATTTGATTTAATTTAATAATTCATGAATTTATAATTCATTTAATTTATACTATTTATTCAATTAATTTTAATTTTAAGGTAAAGGTAAAGGTTCCCCTTGACATTTAGTCCAGTCCTGTCCGACTCTAGGGGGCGGTGCTCATCCCTGTTTCCAAGCCGTAGAGCTGGTGTTTGTCCTTAGACAGTTTCCGTGGTCACATGGCCAGCGCGACTAGACACGGAACGCCGTTACCTTCCCACCATGGTGGTACCTATTTATCTACTCGCATTTTTACATGCTTTTGAACTGCTAGGTTGGCAGGAGCTGGGACAAGCGACGGGAGCTCACCGTCACGTGGATTCGATTTTACGACTGCTGGTCTTCCAACCTTGCAGCACAGAGGCTTCTGCGGTTTAACCCGCAGCGCCACCACATCCCTTTTTTTTTTTTAAATTAAGCTTTAATTAAATCTTAGTGGGCTTGGGGGAAGTGATAAATTATTTTTAGGGAGCAAAAACTAATCATTTGTTTCAAAATGGTTTACATCCAAGTGTGCTTATGAGGAAAAAATATTTCTTAATATTGAGAAATGTTATTTCAATAAAATGACAATTTTTTCAAGAAATAATCTCCATCGAAGTTATGAGTCAAACAGCAATGAGCTATACTGTATATTTGTGGTGGACACTCAATATCTCCTGGCGACAGCACGAATTAGTGGAAAATTGCAACTAAATTGAAAAGCCTCCTACCTCAAACATACGAAGTGAAATATTTTATATACCTTGGCTGACAGCATCAGATGCATGTGGACACCAAGGAAATTTATCAAAAAAAGAACTGGTGAACTCAAGAAACATGGGTACTACCTAGGGTATCCTCCACATGTCATTGCTTTTAATATCAAGAAAGCAATCATTTTTCAAGAGCAAACCTCCTCCAAAACCACAAACAGTGGAATGTACAATACATTCCATTTTTCATGAATTTCCATCTCCCGTCTAACTGCAACAGGGCAATTAGAAAAAGCTGCCTATGATTAACAAAGAAGCAAAGGCCCTCAGCAAGCCTCCTGTGGCAGTTCTGCACCAGCCTTCAAATCTACAGAGCTTACTTGTCAGAGTTATCTTCAAACCACCAGTCAGCAATCCTGAATGAAATCCCTGGGAATCCAACCACTACACAACTTGTGTATATCTTAGGAATATAGTCACCCATAAGAGCAGTATGATTGGCAGGACCCAGTATATTAAACAGGACATCTCTCACAGATCTTAATGATGGCATTAAATTATAACTAATTTATATTACTGAGTGGAGACATCCAGGATGCTATCTATCTAGGAAGGCAAAACAACAATCAAGTTATGTACATGCTTCAGAAATCAGAACTCCATTGTCTCTTGACCAAGAAGTTGGAACAACCAGTTCCAAAGGATTGAATTCAGGACATCAGCCTATCTGATTAGTTGGTGAGTGGGACAAAAATAACGTCGGATCCAGGAATACTGGGGACAAGGGAGAATTTCTGGACTTACAGACTTTGCTTCCTAGCACCTCATAATCTATATATAGAGGACAACACCTGATATTATCCTACTTTGGAACACTCGATATTCTGTATTTTATACCTCCACCTTGGATACAACACCTTTTCAGACAGAGCAACTAAAAACGGCAAAAGCCAAATTGTCTTGACAGAATGGGCAAAATCCTGTTGTGCAACTTTGTGCTGCCATAACCCAAATTGGGTACCGGAAACATTTAATTCACACTCATGGAAAGTTTCCTATCCCCCCTACACACACACACACACACACACACACACACACACACACACACACACACACACACACACACACTTTCAGTTTCCAAGATTCCTCAGGACTTCCTTTTGCCCCGGAGAAGCCTTTGGAAGCCTAAGGATGCAGGGTAGATTTGGAGAGCTGATGGTGATTTCACAGTGATTTTTTTATTATTAAAGACAGGCCTGGTGTCCCAAAGCTCCCAAAGGCTTCCCCAAGGTAAAAGGGAGTCCTCAGGAGCCTCAGAACCTAAAATGGGAACAGGGAGCTTTCCAAGAAGGTAGATTAAATGTTTCTAGTGCCTGATCTGGGTTATGCCATCACAAAGTTACAACAATAGTATTTTTCTTGATGTTTCAATTTTTCTGTCTTATTAGTTGCTCTAAATATATAGTATAGGCCAAATCTAGGGTTTTTTCCATACAAGTTAGCACAATATAGGGATGTGCAAAGTTTAATTGAGGTGAATTAATAAGGGGCCTGAACACATGCCAGGTCACACAACCAGCGAACAAGCTGACACACAAAGAGCACCTTGTTAATTTACCTAAATTAGGTGCTACAACTTCTGTGATTGTGCTACAGCATGCAGAAAAAAATAATAAGACTGGCCATTTTAAAAACGATTAGCCCTCATCTTGCTGCAGTCCGGAACACAGTTGTCTGAAGTGCTCTTTCAAGCTTTTCGAAACATCTGTCTTTAATGAAATATAACAGAAAAAAGTCCACTAATCTCTGTTCCTTCCGCTTAGGCCAAGCCCCTTTTGTGCAGAGCCCTTGAGCAACTGATTAACCAGAAAAGTGGCCCTTGACAGATATGCTTGCTTAACTACAACATTAAATGTAAAGCTGCTTTTAATCATGGGACAGTGATAGGGCATATTTGTTCTTCACAAATTACTGAGATTGCAGGTCTGAAACACCACATGAAAAAGTGCTTGTCTTCTCCTACAAATGAAGATAGCTGTCATTCTCCAATACATCCTCTTTTTAATTCAAAATGTATAGCAGAAAGATACCATCAAACGATACCAGCCACAATTTTCGTTTTCTGCTTCCTCTTATTTCATGTGCGGCATATTCTACTGTTGCCACAATTAGGAGATAATAAAGCAAACTATAAATAGGCTCCACGCTACAACTATTACAGCTGTAGAACAATCCAGACATTGCACTTTGAACAGGAAATAGCTATTAGAATAACATTCTAACACTGTTAGAAACTCTATCAGGTGGAGGGGACAAGTGTCGTATGCTGCTATCGTTGTAACATCCAAAGAGGAAATTGAAGAGAAGCAAAAACTACCAGTTCTCATAAAGCCTGATGCAAATTCTCATTTGGAAACTGCTGTGGAACCACAACAGGTCAGAATCACAAGGTCCACTGGCCCTTTATCACTGTGTGATAAAGTTTCCGACACTATCCCAAATCATTCTGAGTCAGGTTGGTGTATCTGCAGGTTTTTTGATATCTGTGCCAATTCTAAATCAGGCTTACTGTAACAACTACCACTTTTATTGTTTCTTTATTGTAATATATGTACATTCATTCCATACTCAGATTTCATGCTTTTCTTTTTCCGGCTTAGTACCTGATAAAAGTTTGTGTCCAAGGAGAGCCATCACAGTCACAAGTACAGCCAATAATACTACAAGTGACAGGATACTTAAGGAGTTCTCATAATGTTCCTGGCTCTGAATGGAAGAAACTGGAAAATAAAAAATGCACTCCTTTAATATTCAACATATACATCTGAAACTAAACACTTCTCTTGTACCTGAGTTTTCTCTCATTAGAGCATCTCACATAGCAATTGCCTTGCTTCTTGGTATTGGCAAATTAATTGAAAAGAGAAAGGTAGGCTGTTTCAATCAGCATATGAGTGCCTCAGGCTGTTATCAGGACCTTAGCATCTTAGCAAAGCCCACCATTAACATAAGCCCTGACCCCTCAATCCCCCTCCGGAACATTTGGGTCTCCAAGCCAGTCACCATTTTATTTACCCAAACTTTTCCAAGGTGACACTATGTTCAGGGCATTGTAGGTAATTAAAAATGATTGACCACTTTTAGCTGCCCCCTACAAATTCCAGCTCTTCCACCAGCATGTTACCCCACCAAAGAGGAGACACCAGTGTAAGAAGAGGCCCAGCAGAGAGTGCTTTGCCCCTGAAACTCTCAGCTGTATGTACCAAGAGGATGCAAAAAAAAAAAAAAGTTTTACCAAGCATTTCTTACAACTGTGTCTTATTGCTGGTCTCTTGTTTCCTGTGTAGTTTTCTTGATTTACTTTCTGCCTCTCAAGTGTCCAAAAGAACTACCACTTCCTCATGTCCTCAGAAGGAGGTAATCACTGGATGATTTCTGACCAAACCAGGCTCTACAGGCCCAGGGGAAAGGCTTTGACCCTGAACTCAGTCTCTAATTCATTTCACTTTCAATGGGCAATTGCCATTCACAGTTGATGAAGGGCTATACATACAATATTTACCTTTCCTAGTCCTTCTATCTTGTGACCAGGCCATGCCTAGTTGTATGGAATTTGAACCAATGCCACCTACTCCTCTTCACACTCCAGGTTTACAGCCTAAATGGGCAAAGTTACCAAAGGATAACCCCAGAACTCTGCTGGCCTCCAGAATTGCTTCTGCACAACATTTATTTTACACGTCATTAGACTACAGGCACATCGTTATCAGCACTTACTGCAGGGCAAGTCACAGATGTATGAAGGAAGTGAATAGTCTACATCTGTCCTCCATCCCTTGTAAGAGAAAAAGAAAAGAAACAGTTAATTCCTTATAGAGCAGTCCTTAAAGAAAAGCTAATGAAGTTTCATTATTACTCAGATCCACAAATTAAAAAACAAGAACAAAAAAGTGCACCTTGTTAGGAAATGATCTGTTTAAATGCATTTTATTTACAATTTTGTCAAGAACAATAATCTTCAAGGCTTCCAAGCAGTCTACTTTGGTTTCCTTTTTAATACCAGATGTTTCTATTTTGCCTCAGGATCTCTGTAAAAATCTCTTTTCAATAGTACACAACAGCTCTAAACCCAGGGAGAATTATTGTTTGTGTACTTTTTCTTTCAGATAATTCCACATAAAGACCTCTGGTTATTAGCGGTGCAATTTTTTGCTTTGCAATTTAGAAGCAAACCCTTTTCAATTCGATGGGGCATAGGTCCTTGATAAGTGTGTATAAGATTGTAGCCTGAGGCCAAAATCCAATGTTGTCCTTCTGGATCTCTCCATTTCCTCCAGAACCAGTGCTTGCCACTTCCTCTTGAAGTCCCCTGTACACCCTAAAAACAGCTCTGGAGAGCAGGAAGGAGCACTGGACGTGGAAGCTCACTACTGGATCTGGGCCATAATGATTAAGATTCAAATACTGCTTTCTGAGCTTAACATCTTTAAAGATAGGGCCTATGCCTTGTTTGACATTAAAACATGATCTATAAATATTTAATATAAACAAATAAATCCATTGCAGGGACTCCACAAAATGCTCAGTGACTAGTTCTTGTTGTCTTCTGAGCATCTGCTTCCCTGGTGTTTCTCCCCAGAGAATCCAAGTCTTATTGCAGGCTCAAGGAAGATACACAATAAGGTGAAATATAGAACTAGGTGCCTACTGGCCATATCTGGTGTGAAAGGCTGTCCCCTGTATGGCTCTCAAAGTCTGGTCTCAAAGACCTCTGGCTCTATTTGGACACCTCAGACGATTCCTCTCAAGCTGAGACATAGGCAAAAGTGTTTGTTTTTTGTTTTGTTTTTTTAGCCCCATCCTACTTATTGACAACAGCAAGAGAGCACTGCGTGGAAGACCTGTCTTGTTCTTATTTTTGTTGTTGAGAACAAACCCCCCCCCCCCCAAAAAAAATCCCTCAGCCAGCACAGAACCTGGTCAACAAGATTTCAGCCTATGAGAGTTCTTGTGCATTTTTTCAGATTTCAGGCCTTTTGGGGGGGGGGGGGGAAGCTGAATGTTTTTGCACAAAAAATTCAAGTTTTATTATCCAAAGTACAATTTTAGTACAAAATACAGTACGAGAGTTATTTCAGCAATAAACCTGGAATGTGCCTTTGCTCTGGAGAAGAGAAAGCCTTGATTTTTTTCATTCTCATGAAAATGCGAAAAATATCACAAAAGTTCAATGAGGCATCAGGATGTCACAAGACACTCATTTTTGCTGAGGGCAAGAAAATCTGAGTGTTTGTCACATCTTTAATATGTAGTAGCCATTTGCTTGCTCCTGCTTCCCCCCACCCTTTTTTTTTTTTTTTTTTTTTTGGGAATGGCAGCTTAGTCCTAATTTTCAGAATTAGAATTAAATATGAATATTTTAAAGGGGAAAAAACAATATATTTTCTTATTAAAGAAAAAAGGAACTTTAGTAGACAAAAATGGTCTTTCACATACAAAGGCAGCTACACACATTCAGTGTTGTAATGAAGCCAGAACCTGCCATGCTGAAGCTCCAGGGTTTTATGAATACCAGGGATGATTAAGAGCCAAGATGTCTCAATTCACTCTGACTTTGTCTTCAGTCCTTGGATGAGCTGGGGAAAATGGCTTTCTCGGTTAAACCGCAGAAGCCTCTGTGCTGCAAGGTCAGAAGACCTGCAGTCGTAAGATCGAATCCACGCGTCGGAGTGAGCCCCCGTCGCTTGTCCCAGCTCCCGCCAACCTAGCGGTTTGAAAGCATGCTAAATGCAAAAATGCAAGTAGATAAATAGGTACCACCACGGTGGGAAGGTAACGGCGTTCCATGTCTAGTCACGCTGGCCACGCGACCACGGAAGATTGTCTTCGGACAAACGCTAGCTCTATGGGTTGGAAACGGGGATGAGCACCGCCCCCTAGAGTCGGACACGACTGGACAAATTGTCAAGGGGAACCTTTACCTTTACCTATCATGAACTTGAATGAGCAACTAAAGCCAGAGTTTGGAGTGTTATTTTAAAAATAATGTCTAGGAGATAGTTGCATTACTTCCAAGAAGAGGCAACACATTGCTATTAATGTTTTTGGAAGCAAAATTGCTACTTTCAGAGTGTTAACATTAAAGCTTGTATGCTGCTTCCATGCACTAATTAAGTTTATTAAAGCATTGTTTGAGTTAATGGCAGCACATCTAAACAATTCATCTCTTTGCAAACCCCAGCTGTGTCAGTCATAGGCAGCACAGGAGGAGGAGGAGGAGATTAAGCTTCCCCTGCTAGTTATTACTTGTGTGGTGCAGAAGAGATCCGAGAAACAGAAGATGTACCTGAATGCAGAGGTCTGGATCACACGTTTTCCTTGAAATGTTGAGAGAGATTGAACTTGAGCCATCCTAGAAAAGGCAAAGAGGAAAACAAGTTATCTCCAAGGAAAGGAACATCTGCAGTCTTCCTCATTTGCCTTTTTTGGCCATTCTTGTCATTCTGCTGCCTCACAAAATGCAGTCATTTGTATCAGCAGAGGTTTTATCCTTCATGATGATATCTTTGTGCAGCAGCTTCTTCCCTTCTAGTGCCCAGTGGAATAGAGAGGAGTGCTCTTGGGAAACGCAAGTATGTGCATCCATGCATGTACACGTCAGCTTGTGCCTTTCTTTAGAAATACACTGAACACTTAAACACAGCAAACTCTAATCAATGAATCATTCTTTCAAGAAATGTTACTTTAAAAAAAAGTAAAATGCAACCCTTCATGCAACACTATTGTTAGAAAACAAGTGCTTCCTTAGGAACAGTTTATTGTTCATTGTTAAGTTACTGTGAAAAGATGTAAGGTAAGCTACTTAGAAACCAAAGATCAGAATCCAAAATCGACATTATCTCTTAACATAATGTAGCTATGCAGAATATATTGGTTTCATAACAACATATTGAGTGTTTTTATTATTTTAATTAGATGCCCCATTTCACAGTAAATCTTGGTTACAAACCTGTTGTTTCTCATTGTTCCTTGTTGTTGTTTTTTAATGAGCCTTTGTTTGGAGGAATAAGTTTAGTCAAATAAAGCAGGGATGGAGAATGCATGTCCCTCCAGGTATTGGACTCATTTTCCCCAGCCACCACAACCAATGGTGTGGGTTGATGAGAATTGGAATCTAACAATACCTGAAGAGTAGGGGTGGAATACAAGGCTCATTAAGCTGGGTTTTTAAAAAAGAAAATTAATGTATCCAATTAGTGACCTGTGAATTTATGAATGAAAGCATTCACGTATGGTTGGGTTTTCTGTCTTGTAACCTTGTAGAGGACAAGGTCAAGGGAAAAAATGAAGGTATGATTCAAAAAAGTGAAACCAAGTAAGGACTGGTTGATTTTCACATCCATATGGGAAGGCCCCATATTCCTTACCCTGATGCTGACAATGTAGATGCTTTCTGCTGACCTAAATAGTTCTGCAGCAGATTATGCTTCACTGACGTTTGCCTGAACAAGATCTGGCAGTCATATCTTCAACATACGCAATTCACTGAGGTAATTTGACAAAACAAAATACTGTACAAACCACTGGGATCAGATGGTGTATTCCTGTAGAATTGCATGAAGATGATTCAGTCCTGTTACACACAATGACTGAAAACTGCGCCTTAGGGTGTGATGTGAAGGAAACTTCTATCTGTTCCTTCATCACAGCAAGTCTCATTTTCCAAGCTGAAACAGGAGGAAGAAAATCAATTTATGCAATTGATATGTGATCCTAGCTAAACCAGGCAAGTAGTCCTTCTGTGCTTGCTATACATATGTATCCTGCTTCACAAATGGAAAGATGCAAATCCTGTACACAATTTGCTGATATATCAGCAAAAAAGGTGTTCCTTGTTCTCACAAAGGAAATGAGAACACTCACAGGGTTACAGTTTCTCCACTGGTAGCCTCTATGCATTTCCAGATTGATGCTGATAGCATCTTGACCAGTAGCATGACTGGCAGATGTGTTAGCAGCTAGAAATCTGGTTCTGAATACTCCATTCTCACATGCAGTTTCAATAGATACCAAACATCTCAGCTGAATGTAGGCACTACAAAAATAAGCATCTGGTCTTAATAAACTTGAAAGAGGGATGTTTCACATTCGATTTTGCAAAAGGCTATAATTCATCCTGCCATTATCCATGGGTACATCAAATCTGTACTTAACCACAAACCATGTTTTGATAGGTGCAGACCAGGGATTGGCAGGGTGTGGTCCTCCAGGTGTTACTGGATTGAAACCTCAACCAACCCTAGCTAGCATAACTAATGGCAAGAAATTATGGGAACTGTAGTAATATCTTGAGAGTCACATATTGCCCACCTTTAATACATGCAAAGCAGCTAAGTATACTAAAGCTACTGCTAATCCACATAATCACTTGCAAATGTAAGAGTTTTGGGGGTGTAGTGTCAAGTGTGCTTTTATGGAGATTGTTAGCCACTCTGGACTTCTGTGATTAAAGGCCGGATTCAAGTCAAATCAAACAAATAAAATAAGAAGGTATTCGTAAAAGTAATCAACATTTTACCTTGGAAATTTTCATGACCAAATGGACATCTCACCCAAGATCCATGCTTATTTGTAAACTATAAATGATTTTTAAAGAAAAAGTGTTCAGTAACTCTGAATCTTTTAAAGCAATCACATCTTTTTTTAATTTGTAGCCTATGGAGGTCCTGGGGAGGGATGGTAAAATGGGGTGTGTACAGCTCACTGTTGCCCACTCCTGCTAGAAATGAATACACATCCTACAGAGTTTCAGCCTACTGCTATGTAGTAGAGTGATGCAGGAAGGCCAAGGAACTGAAACTTTATCCATGGGCAAAATTACTGTGCCGTATACAGAATCAGTACAATAAGAAGATATGGCTACAGGCTCAATCATCATACTACAGAGTAAGCCCACTGCACTTCCAAGCAAACATCTGTAGGATTAGAGTCTAAAGCCATTTTTGGGGTTTAATGAATGTCTAGGGAAGAAAGCATTGGTATTGTAGCAGTAAACTGTGACCCCCTAAGCTGTGTATTCATTATAACTCCTAGAGCAGGAATGGTCAACAGTGTGTTGTACATGCCCATTTTGTAAGCATCCTGTAGACCTCCATTGGCTGCATCCACCCCTTTTTCTCAAAACCCAATGTGACCAGACGAGCAATTCCAAACTTTGGGGGGGTGTTGGTGTTCTGGAGATGCCAATCTCCATTGGGAGGCTGAAATATTTTTGGGGGCTAATAGAAGGGCCCAGGGTTGGCCTAGGCATGCTGCATGCAGCCTATGGACTACAAATTCCCCACCTGTAGAAAGCCCCTTGAATATACAGCGGCATGCATGCAGCTTTTTTATATGTGAACCCTTTCTACATAAAGTGAGGAGAGCCTGAAATCACAATATTGTACCACCGTACATTGTATTCATTGCAATGTTTGAAAGGGAGTATTGTACTCTTACACAGAATCAAACTACATACCATATTAAATACATTTTGCACTTAGTGTTCAAGTTTAAGATAAAAAAAACATCAGCTGGGAAGTGTGGATAATTAACCAGGATCACAGCATTTGGGGAGAAGAAATTAATGTTTCATCACCTACACTAGTCTTGAGGAATAATCCCTCTTCTGAAGTTGGAATTTTCATTGTGAAGAAATCGTCCATTAGTACCAATGAGGACTTTTAACTCAAATAAAATACCAGGTTCAGAGATTCCTTCCAGGAATGCTGTTGGAGGGAAAGGTTTAATTTCCCAGCTATGGTCTCAATAATTATTTTTCTCATCCCTATATCTAATGCTATTTCCTTTTTTAAAAAAATAGGGGTTTTTAAACACTTTTTAAAGACATATCAGACACGTTGCCTACCAATAACCCTTGAACAGAAACATATGGAAAATGATCCATAACATGTTGATTTAAGTCACAGTCAAAATCAGAACACAGTGAAATCCTAACAAGGTTACTCAGAAATAAGGCCTTCTCCTTTTAATTATTACCATATGTGTTTAAGATTGAAGCCTTATGATTGGAAAGTTCTTCCCAATAAGCTAAATAATTCAACTGGAATTAATGCACAATTCATCAGGTCAATGCTTCCTCAGTTGCTTCTGAAACTGTCAATTCTTTTTTGATTATGTCAGTTCTATTGGTGTAACCAGCCACTAAGGTAATGGGGAAACTGAAAAGGAAGACCATGGCATCCCTTTTGACATGGCACAGACATGTTAAATGTTTCTCCCCTTCTTCCTCCTCAGTTAGCACGTTTTTGATAACGAGAAGGAAAAGAGGGTTCAAGAATTAATTTCTGTTAGAGTGTGGCCATATATATGTATCCCAACCTATATTTTAAAAAATAACTAATCAGGAAGGCAGCCTGATCATTTTTTAAAAGAAAGTAATAATATATACCTTCATGCATAGTCTTGGATGTGCATCAACTCGTGAATATTTCACCTGATTGCAAAAAAGAGAGAGTGAATCAGAATAGTTACCTACTGACTACAAGAAAAGCATTACACTGCAAGGTTTTGCAGGTTTCAAAAATATTAGTGATTGCATAAATGAAACAAACCCAAAAGTGACTTGGTGTACCCTGTGCAAGAGACATGTCCATGTATGCATGGAATGGAAGGAGTTGATTTCACTGCCCCATCCCCAACCTATATGTAAGCATCCATCTTCTGGGGAAAAAAATCATAGGATTTTACAGCTAGAAAGAATCTCAGAGGTTGTCGAATACAAAGGTATTAGTGTGGCAACTACAACATTCCTCGCAAATGACCGTTTCAGCCTCTGCTAAAAAACCTCCAATTTGTTCCACTGCCAAACAGGTTTCATCATCAGGAAATGTACACTAATGTTTACCCAAAATTTTCTTCTTCGCAATTTCCACCTTCCAGTGTTACTGCAGATGTTTGTAGGGACATGTTTGCGTAACAAAAGTTCTATTCAGGCACTCAAATGAAACACACTGATGTCAGACACAGGGAAAGAGCATAGTCCTTACCCCACCACCTCCTCAGGTTCATTATTTACATATGTTATCTGCACTGGATTCAGGTGTACAGCCTGTGAAAACCACATAACTGACATTATCTGCCTCAATCTAGCCCACAGCACGATCTCAAGCCATGACTCTCACTATGTGCTCAGCACAATCTTCATCCCTATCATGGTTGTGCAGAAGTTTTATATATTCCCATTTGGTGCACCACAAAGGAGCAGCAAATGAGCAGCTGAGGATATGCACTGGACAGGGATGGTTTAGTGACCCACACAGCTTACCATTATAGAGTTGAAAATACTTCCCTTTCTCAGCGCATGATGCGCAACGTTGCTTATGTGGGTGTATGTGTGGATATTTGCTGGACAGCCTCTCCCTATATAAACCTGTCTGATCTCTAAGATCTGCTAGGGAGGTAGCTCCTCCTCTGTGTCCCAAAGCTGAGAACACTTTGTTATGTAGAGACACAGAGGAGGGCTTTTTCTGCCATGGCACCCCAATTGTGAGCTGCCCTCCCCTTGGATGTGTGATTGGCACTGACATTGCCATCATTTTGATGCCAAGCCTTTGTGAGTTGAGGATCATGGTCAGCATAGGTTTATGTGCAAAGTTGTTAATGTTTCAATGTTTTTATTTTGTGCAGTTTGATTTTAAATTGTTTTAATTATCTTATGTTTTAAGATTGCTTTATAAAGCTCTGTAACCCGTCCTGTTAAACTGAAGAAAGTAGGAAAAACCACTGGGCTAGTCAGGTATAATCTAAACCAAATCCCTTATGAATACACAGTGGAAGTGAAGAACAGATTTAAGGAACTCGATTTGGTGGACAGAGTGCCTGAAGAACTATGGATGGAGGCTCGTAACATTGTACAGGAGGCAGCAACAAAAACTATCCCAAAGAAAAGGAAATGCAAGAAAGCAAAGTGGCTGTCCAACGAGGCCTTACAAATAGCAGAGAAGAGAAGGGAAACAAAATGCAAGGGAGATAGGGAAAGTTACAGAAAATTGAATGCTGACTTCCGAAGAATAGCAAGGAGAGACAAGAGGACCTTCTTAAATGAACAGTGCAAAGATATAAAGGAAAATAATAGAAAGGGAAAAATCAGAGATCTGTTCAAGAAAATTGGAGATATTAAAGGAACATTTTGTGCAAAGATGGACATGATAAAGGACAAAAATGGTAGGGACCTTACAGAAGCAGAAGACATCAAGAAGAGGTGGCAAGAATACACAGAGGAATTATACCAGAAAGATCTGGATGTCCCGGACAACCCAGAGAGTGTGGTTGCTGACCTTGAGCCAGACATCCTGGAGAGTGAAGTCAAGTGGGCCTTAGAAAGCATGGCTAACAACAAGGCCAGTGGAGGTGATGGCATTCCAGTTGAACTATTTAAAATCTTAAAAGATGACGCTGTTAAGGTGCTACACTCAATATGCCAGCAAGTTTGGAAAACTCAGCAGTGGCCAGAGGATTGGAAAAGATCAGTCTACATCCCAATCCCAAAGAAGGGCAGTGCCAAAGAATGCTCCAACTACCATACAATTGCACTCATTCCACACGCTAGCAAGGTTATGCTCAAAATCCTACAAGGTAGGCTTCAGCAGTATGTGGACTGAGAACTCCCAGAAGTACAAGCTGGATTTCGAAGGGGCAGAGGAACTAGAGACCAAATTGCTAACATGCGCTGGATTATGGAGAAAGCCAGAGAGTTCCAGAAAAACATCTACTTCTGCTTCATTGACTACGCAAAAGCCTTTGACTGTGTTGACCACAGCAAACTATGGCAAGTTCTTAAAGAAATAGGAGTGCCTGACCACCTTATCTATCTCCTGAGAAATCTATATGTGGGACAGGAAGCAACAGTTAGAACTGGATATGGAACAACTGATCGGTTCAAAATTGGGAAAGAAGTACGAGAAGGCTGTATATTGTCCCCCTGCTTATTTAACTTATATGCAGAATACATCATGCGAAAGGCTGGACTGGAGGAATCCCAAACTGGAATTAAGATTGCCGGAAGAAATATCAACAACCTCTGATATGCAGATGATACCACTCTGATGGCACAAAGTGAGGAGGAATTAAAGAACCTCTTAATGAGGGTGAAAGAGGAGAGCGCAAAAAATGGTCTGAAGCTCAACATCAAAAAAACTAAGATCATGGCCACTGGCCCCATCACCTCCTGGCAAATAGAAGGGGAAGATATGGAGGCAGTGACAGATTTTACTTTCTTGGGCTCCATGATCACTGCAGATGGTGACAACAGCCACGAAATTAAAAGACGCCTGCTTCTTGGGAGGAAAGCGATGACAAACCTAGACAGCATCTTAAAAAGCAGAGACATCACCTTGCTGACAAAGGTCCGCATAGTCAAAGCTATGGTTTTTCCAGTAGCAATGTATGGAAGTGAGAGCTGGACCATAAAGAAGGCTGACCGCCGAAGAATTGATGCTTTTGAATTGTGGTGCTGGAGGAGACTCTTGAGAGTCCCCTGGACTGCAAGGAGATCAAACCTATCCGTTCTGAAGGAAATCAACCCTGAGTGCTCACTGGAAGGACAGATCCTGAAGCTGAGGCTCCAATACTTTGGCCATCTCATGAGAAGAGAAGACTCCCTGGAAAAGACCTTGATGTTGGGAAAGTGTGAAGGCAAGAGGAGAAGGGGACGACAGAGGACGAGATGGATGGACAGTGTCATCGAAGCTACCAACATGAATTTGACCATACTCTGGGAGGCAGTGGAAGACAGGAGGGCCTGGCGTGCTCTGGTCCATGGGGTCACAAAGAGTCGGACACGACTTAACGACTAAACAACAACAACAACCCATCCTGAGATCCTGTGATATAGGGCAGGAAAGAAAGAAAGAAAGAAAGAAAGAAAGAAAGAAAGAAAGAAAGAAAGAAAGAAAGAAAGAAAGAAAGAAAGAAAGAAAGAAAGAAAGAAAGAAACGTGTGGCCATGTCAGTGTGTGTGTGGGGGGGGTGTAGATACAAATATATGGTATGAAATGAAATTTGATCCAGTCTTGAAAGACTATCATGACAGCTTACGATGGTGGTGGCCACCAAGTCTGGTCAAAATGCCCAACCACATCTGCAGTGAGTCCAAGAGCAAACGCTCAGCTCACTTCTTCAATGCTTACTTTCTCTGGAGTGGTCTTTGACGTGTTTTCTAGATCGACACACTGATCATCCATTTGCATCAGTTGACAAAGGCTGACAGTAACATGAACAGGACAGGCAGCTTCCCATGTCAGCATTTGTGTGACAGGATTATAATGAATGTTATCCCACAGGGCCTTGGTATCTAAGATCAAGAAGTGAGGAAAAGGAAGACAGTATCAAACCACAGTATACCTGTATTCTGTAACATTCAAGAATGGTGTGGGGCCTGAGAATAATTTTCTTGTGCCTTATGGTGACAGTAATCCAGACCTTCACAGGAAGGGAGCAAAGAAGCAAGCGTAAGACCACCACTTCTTTGTTCCCTGCTAATTTGGGACTATGCGTTGAAAAACATTTTTTTAAATCTGTCTTGCTTCATAGACACAGTTTTGTTACCTATGCCATCTTTTTAATGTGTGACAGTCCCTATAGAGTATATCTCAACACTGATTTTTTCCCTTCCTCAACTGTTTCCTTCATATTCCTAAAGAAATCTGTGAATTTAGGCACGTTCTCATAAAAAATGGAATCAAATTCTCAACATTTCTATTGGTCAGATCAAGAGGTTACAGCTATTCCTAGCATAAGGAGGAGTAAATTGTGCCTGCCTGCCATGTACCTAGTAAAATGAAGGCCCTGTCAGAAAGAGACAGACAGACAGACAGAGAGTCAGAAAGTGAGAGAAAAGTAGTAGCCATAATTCAGCATCATAAATGTGGTTGAATACAGGGTCTCAAACCCAGACTATTAAAAATTACTACATACTCCAAGCCCTCTGCCTAGATGGGCAAATCTGCTATTTCTATGCTCTCCTAAAAATCTCATTTTCTGCACATTTATAAAGCACCTGTAAAATGTAGGAAGTTTTTAACCAAATGAATAAAATGAACTCTGACGTAATGTTATGCAGGTCTCCTAATCTCGAGTCCTCAGGTGTTGCTGGACTACATCATCCATCCTACTGTGTCACCAAGCCAATGATCACCGATATTATACACACATTAGTGACCTCAAGTTGGGGACTGACTGGAGAGGTCAGCAGAAGAAATTTACAGGCCAATGGATCTTCCTCTTCCTCCTTCTTCTCTTGCTACTACCACTACCACTACCACGACTACTAACACAAACACTAACACAAACACTAACACTACACATTCTGGAGACCTAGCAATATGCTAGATGTCAGCATTAGAGGGCATATAAAGATTAATGTAGAATTAATGTGCCCAAGGCAGAGAAGCCCATAGAACTCCTTTATTGTCATACTTAAACATACAGGCCAAACCAGGCTGTTTTCACTAACAGTAGATTTTTTTTCCCCTCAACATTAGATGCATCATCATCATTATCATCATCATTAAAATATATTGGTTCTAAAAGAAATAATATATCTATTACTCACTAAATCAATTTAGAGAATTGGATTCCCAGAGTTTTGTTTTATCGACATCAAAGAAGAGCAATCCACAAGAAGCAATTGTTTGTAACCTACTACTGCCCTTTTTGAGTACACATGCACACAAAGCAATTAATTTACTAAACCAGTGTTGTTGTTTTGCTTTAATTTATTGGAGTGGGATTTAAAAGTATTTGTATGCCAAAGCATATTATTTGAATGATTACTTGGAAAAGGCCACCTTGAGTCCCAGTTTTTGAAGAAAAGCAGGATAAAATCAAAGGAAGGAAGGAAGGAAGGAAGGAAGGAAGGAAGGAAGGATGGAAGGAAGGAAGGAAGGAAGGAAGGAAGGAAGGAAGTTGCTTTGGTATTGGGCTATGAAAACAGAACTGTTAAAGATAAGATGTTTTCATCACTCCTTTTTCTGTTAATTCCATTTTTTCTTGGTTCAAGGTGGCTGCTCATTTCTAAATGCTTCTCATCATTCCAACGACACATCTCATTCAGCAATAAGCGAAAATGCTATTTTAGTTTTGTTTTTATGAGAATTGACTGAAATTTACAAATATCTTCCTACTGGAGTGGGAAGAACTTAAGATCAAAAGCATCTGAATGTTGGAGAAGCCAGAACTGACAGATTCATCCATTCAAGCCCAGGACTTGAATTCTTAAAATGCTAGGACTTGCATCACTCTGCTGAATTAAGGTTGCCCTCTTTTCTCTTCTGAGAGCTCTTTATCTTTTGATACCTATAGGGCAGGAAGGTACACAACGTCTTCTTCATGGTGAAACAGCTCTGTGTATTTAATTTGACTGGTCCAGACAGATGAGAATTTCATTGAGTTTGTTTTTGAAGAATTGACCAAAACTTACAACATTTTTCATATTCCGGATGGAAGGAACTTGAGGTTTATGAAATTCAAATACAGGAGAAAGCAAAATTGGTAATCTTCTCATTCTTGACTTTTTTGCACTTATTTTTCTCTGGACTCAGGTTTTCAGATGCCACGTGAATGTGCAATCCTGAATGGGTTTATTATGAAAGAAGGAGAGCGGAGTGCTGACCTTCTTTTTCATAAATACATGCACATGCAGACCTGCTTCTTAGTAAATACATTTCAGACTACACTGTCTAAAAGGCTTTAATGAGACTTTATCAATTATTGTTATACATAAAAACAATAATTTTTGTTTTTGTGTTTGTGGCAATCTAGTCCTTGAGGGTTTGGCTCATTATATGCTTGATTGTCCCTTATATACTGCTATAAGAGAAAAATATCTACAGCCTTTTTTAAAGAAAGTGAAAAGTAGGAGTATCTCAGAGAAACTGAACTTCTTATTACGATCACCCAAATTACACATAATAAACAGTTGCAATATTTGCGGTTAGAGCCTCTATATGTAGATCCAAGTATTTGAAAAATATTTGTGCGTAATTGTACTAATATACGGTCTCTGGGTTAAGCAATAAAGATTCTGTCTGTCTGTCATTATGTAATGTGCATAAGGTAAACACTTTTTTTTCCAGACATTTGTATTACAGCATCTTCTAGTGACCTGGAACAGACTGTGGCTCTGTGCCATAAGTAGACAGATCTTCAAGGGTTTGGAAACAGTTGCCTAAAGTCAAACCTGTGCATTGGATGGAGTTGTGGATAAGTTTGTTCTGGCATTTTCTTTTCAAAGTGTATAAACAAAAATCAGGAGCAGAAGATGAAGGGGCAGGATTCAGCTAAAATATGTTTCTCCCAAGTCAAAGGGCAAGATTCCTATTCCATACATAAATTTGGAGGCAGGGGGTTCACACTCCCAAGCTGAAAAAACAAGAATCAGCGGAACTGAACATGACATATATATGTTTGTTTGTATTGCTTATGATTTTATGGTTTGTTTTCTATTTAAATCATGTTTATGATTATATACTGTATGCTGCCCAGAGAACATTTATATTATGGGGCAACAGGACACAAATATTAAAAATGTACAGTATGTATGTGTGTTTAGTCAATGATATATGCTTTTATGTGTGGCAGTGAAATTGCTAGACTTGGGGATCCTTTATCTCTTCAGTTATTCCAACTATCTGTTCCTTGAACAATATTAGAATAATGCATACAATATGTACACAATAATAGAATTATGGGCCAACAATATATAAAGAAGGTCAGCTTTTTTTTCCCCCTACAGGATCAGTTCCATACTTCTGACTTACTATGCTGCCCAAGGTATGCACCTCCATGGAAAATTCTAAGAAGCTGATGCGATAATCTATGTTTTCAAAAGAAAATGGTGCTGGCTGTGATATTATCCTCCCATTAGCATGCATTTCTCAAATAGGCTAGCAACCACCCAAAAAAAGTAAGAAGAGCATTTCACTTGCCGTTTTTAAATGGGCATATCTGTATTCTCCGTGCATCTGAGATAGCTGGCCATGCCTAGAACCCAAACATGTACCCATTAGTTCATATGATCAATTTGTTATAAGTCTATTTCCAAGCTAAGATTTGCTACCGTGATTCCTGTGGAGAAAATATTGGACCATTTGGAGCACTCATTATAGAAGGGATGTGGACTGGAGGCCTCCAAAGCTTATTAGACTTCAACTCCCCTCAGTCCTAACCAGCATAGCTGATGAATGGGCATAAGAAAGTGGTTTCCAACCTTGGGTCCCCAAATGTTCTTGGACTAAAACTTCCAGAAGCCTTCACCACTAGCTGTGCTGCCCAGAGTTGTAGTCAAAGAACATCAGGTGACCCAGGGTTGGGAACCACTAGCATAAGAGAAGACACTGTACAACGCAAAGTGGCTCCATCACTAAATAAGAGTACATAGAGGAAAAGGATCACCAAAAAGGAAGGTATTTTTCAACAACAACAAAAAAGAGACATTTTTGCTTTAATTTTCCATACAATAATTTAAACTAATATATGTAAACACTGCCATAATTAGACTATAACTGAATTCAAAACACAGTACAACTTATAGCACAGAAGACTGTTAACCAGGTGACCACTTTGAGACCCAGGACTAGAAGAAAGGCAGGGCAAACAGTAAATCAAGTAAATCAATACAGTGCTTAATAATCTGCTGAAATGCCCCTTCACTTGAATGTTCAGTAGCTCCCTGAATATAAAGACAAATAATAATAATCATGTGCTGTCAAGTCAATTCTGACTTACAGCGACCCTTTTCAGGGTTTTCCAGATAGAGAATACTCAGAAGTGGTTTACCATCCCCTTCTTCTGGGGGGCGTTATGGAACTGTACAACTTGCCCAAGGCCAAACCGGCTGGCTGTTCTCCCAGGAGGTACAGTGGGAAACTGAATTCCCAATCTCCGGCTCCATAGCCATTTCAAGCAGTATTTACTATTTATTCTCTCCCCTCCCCCCCCCCCCACTGTCCTCTATCAAACAAATAAAAAGTCCTGTTCCCTGATGCTATGGATACCTGGTGTTGGGTTGGGGCATCTTCTCCCTCTCCCCCCCCCCCCCCAATGTCATGATACCAACTCTGACAACAGCTACCCCTCTTCTCTTCTTTCTCCTGTGGTGGTATGTGGTTTCTCCTTCATAAAGATCACATCCCTTCCTGATGCACATCTCTGTACTGCTGAGGAAGCCTTATATGGGATAACGTCTCCTAATGCCACACAGTATCTCTGAGAAGTAAAGGGGACTGCCTTTTTTCTAAGCCTCTCTCTTTTTCTTCTCAGCACTATGAGAGACAGAGAGTGAGGAAACAGGCTCCTATGAGATAAAGGGTAAGAGAGGAAAGGAAAGGATGTTCTTTTATAGAAGGAAAGAACTGCATACCGTGCTGTAGAAGGAAGAGGAGATGAGGAGTGATTGACAGGGTCCCACAATCCCAATTCCCTCCTGCATGCTGTCTCTTAGCAATCCTAGCTGCCATGAGTTATCCATTGTGACCTTTTGGCCTCTTACTAGCAACTATGAATACTCAGTGTTTCTCCCAACCCTGTGTCTTGTTTCAGACTTTCAAAGGCCTTTTATTTTTATTTTTTAAAAACAGGAAGTGATCAGCTGGCGACTTATAATTTCATTGGGTGGGGGAAGGCCTTTCAAAGTCTAAAACAGGTCATGGAGAAATTACATTTATATAGCAAATTACACCCTACCATCTTCTGGGGGTTGAGTTTGCTATTCCAGAGCTGACATTCAAGGGGGCTTCACGGTTTGGTAGGTCTGGGGAAGTCTGTAATTCTGCTTTCAGCCCTATGGGGCTAAAAGGGACCTACAAATTGCACTTTGCCCACTCCTGATATAAAATATATCCCACTGTAGCTTGTCCAGATAAACTTTAGTCACATGTCCTCATTGATCACAGTAAACTATCAGATGGAATAAAAACCTAAAGGGAGATCTGCCCCTGCATTGTAAATTGCAGAATGCTCTTGTTACAATGGTGTTTTTCTACTAGCACAGAAGAGGAAAAGGAGGAAGAAGAAGAGGAGGAGGAGGAGGACATAAATATTTTGGGAAACAAGATAATGCTTATATCAGCCGTTCTCAACCACATGTCATAACAACTCCCATGCTGATTGGGGTATGATAGGAATTGCAGTCCAGTGGTTTTGGATAGCACCAGGTGATTCATATAATACATTATTCAGGATTTTTAAAAAGAGAATTATCAGGCTTCTAGATAGCTTCTAGACAGAAGCTCTTCGTCCCAATCCTATATATGTGGTGGCAAGATATAGAAAGATACAGTGCATATACAGTTGTTCTGAGAGCATTTTTAAACTTTATGTAGTATTTCCAAATCAGTTTCTGTCGCATATTTTACAAGGTTCAGAATAGGTAGCTGTGTTAGTCAGTGCTAGCATATCAGGGAAAAACAAAAGGAAAATAAAATATGTAAAATATAGATGGTCTTACAGAATAATTTGAATAGCAGACATCCAAAGGACAAAATGTGAAGTAGTCTAAAACTTAAAATAAAACAACAATTTACAGAAATTTTCAGCACTTCCCCATATTTAGCCATTCCAGCAAAGCAAGAGAAACCTTTAAGACATAGTTTAGCATGGCCTATCACAGATTAAAGTCTACTGCCTCAGACATATCTGAGGAAAGTCTATACTAAAATAACCCTGCTAATCTGTAAGGTGCTACTAGAGTCTAGGTTCAATGTCCCGAGTCTAGATTTATACAGTTTAAAACTCAGCACAAAATCAGCTTTCTAGAAAATCTGCCTGCATCTTCTCTATCCATCTAAAAACAGGAATGAAGGTTTGCCATGTGAGTTGGGAAGCCATTCCAAATGCTCTTTATTATTATCCCACATAGTCTGTGGCCTGTGTTAACACTGGAATCTAGCACTAGCATTCAATATTATTTTCAAATGAATTCTACTGATATATCATTCTTTGGGTTGCAGCTTACAGTTTTTGCCCTTGACCCAAAATCATGGCCCTTTATTAAACTACTACGTTTTGAACCAGGCTGCGTATTGAACTAATTGGGCATATTTACCTCAATACACAGGCAAGGCAGCACCTGGGTGTACTGGAGAGAAACTGATTTCACTGTGTCCTTCTTTTGAATCTGAAATTGTAAAACAGCAGGTGGTAAGTCAAGCAATTCTGCACAATAAGTGCTGTTTCACAAAACACTTACGAGTCACAACAGGCACTTTGCTTGCTTTTTGAACAGAACAATGCTTCAGACTGGCTCAAGATGATTACTTCAATGCTGTTGTCACAGTATTTCATGGCACCGTGAGCTTAGAGTTTTAAAAGCCCCATGGCCAGCTCATATTCATTAAGGATGATGGCAAGGCAACACAGTAGGGTAGATGACATCCTCTGAAAGACCTGGAATGAACCTACCTGCGGCTGTGCATCCAGACTGTGTATGGAGGAAAATTAGGCTCTTTTATAGAAAAGGGAGTATGGACAAACAGACCCTATAGGCTGACCACTGTCATACGTAATGAAATTCCCTCTTCTGTGTAGCTTTTAAACTTTATATCTATCTGTGTCTACTTCCCTTATTCAAGACGATGTAAATAAGTGGAAAATGGGATGTAGGGAATTGAGTGTAATCCAACAATGAACAAGAAGCAAGTCAACATTTATTCAGAGAAGAACATACGAGGAAACCTGTTGGATCAGCCCAAAGGCTTGCTTTGATGTTTCCACAGTGGTTCATCTGAATCATATAAAAAGTCCAGAACCAGGATATGGGCATAGCAGAACCTTCTGCTCATATTTTCTAGCATCTGGCATTACAAAGCTTACTGGAAATAAAATACTGCCACCATGATTTGTCAGCACTACTAGGCCTGACCGTGTTAAATAGTCTCTCCCACTTGAAAGACATCTAAGCTGACAGCCATCTTGTGACTGAAAATTCCATAGCTTAACAAAGTGCTGTGTGAGGAAGGACAACCTTTTTTCTGCCCTAAATCTCCCACCATCTGTCTTCCCTAGATGACTGTGGGATTTAGTATTTTGAAAGACAAAGAACTTTCCCTCTTGTCCAGTTTCTCTTCACCATGCATAATTTTCTACCATCCTATTAGGCCATCTACTTACATCTTTTTCAAAACTAGAAAGCCACATTACTGAAGTATGATCTAAAATTTAGATCATACTTCAGTATATCATTTAGATTCTAAATGATAGAGGAATGTCTTTTACAATCATGAATCCCAAATATTTCTTACAGATGTGTTTTCTACCAGGGCTGACCCAAGACATGGTGCTGCCTGAGGCAAAATGCAATATAGCATTCATGTGCATGCCATGTATAGAAGCTGACAGGGGTGGGGGTGAAGCCTTCCTTCTGCACTGGCAATGGAGGAAGGTCTTGGATCCCATGTAAGAGAAGCAGGCTAGTTTACAGGGGTGTTAGAGGGACAGGTAAGAGACCATTTTGTTCTGAAAGAGAGGAGCGTGACCAGAGGAACAAGTGGGGTGTTCTCCCCACTTTCTTATCTGCTTCCAGAAATAGTTGCCTGGTTCTGCCTAAAGGTAGGCCTGGCCCTGTTTCCTGTTTCTACTACCTTAACTAGATTTCTCAAAATGCTGAAGGGATTGAGGCAAGCAAAAAAGGCAGAGAAAAGGAGGAGGAGAAAGAAGGTTGAAGCTAGGAAAATGGGGAGAGTGGTAATAAATGTGCTTCTCTCCACCCAAAATTATGCCACAAAATGATGTTAGTTTCTTCTGCCAAGGGAATAATTCACCAAATATTTTCCATTTCCTAAAAGCACTTACCAAGGTAACTGGCCCCTCATCCTCGCACACAAACCACTGATGGCATAAACGAACATAATAATCTGTGCCTTGAACAAGATCAGAAATATTCACGGAAATTATGTTTTGGGCTCTGTCCACTTCATAAGCCATTTTGCCATCTGAAATTTGCAAACAAACAAAAAGAAACACTTAATTATATTGACAAATATTCTGGCTTGCATTTAGTATGGACAAGAACTATTTGGCTGATATTAGTCGATATAATTAAAAACATGACATTCCATATCCAGAATATGAATATGGTCTTTGTAGGATGTTTGATTCCAGTTAGTATTTAGATCTCTGAGGCTATAACCCTATGCAAACTTACCTTGAAATAAATCCCCCTCAGCCCAACAGTGAACATGCATAGGATTGCATTGTCAGTTATCATCTCCCATTCCAATGCATTTCTGGTTATGGGTGGAAGATGGCTTTGAGCATTATCCTGACCATACTCAGAAGAAAGTGCCATGAAATTTCAGTGAGGCTTATGCTCTATTAAGTGTTTTGAAGACAAGGCAGACATGCCACCTTTCCCCCAGAACTGGGATCCAGAGTGGCTTACAGCATAGTTAGGAAGCAACAGAAAATGAAAGTACAATAAAAGTTACAAACATTAAAATAGATTTAAATTTACTAGCTGAAATCCGGTTGCTTAAAAATATACCATTTAAAGCAGATCCAGTGCCAATAATATTTAATTTAAATTAATTGAAAGATTCCTAACCCCCTCCCTTTCCAATCTCTAGGCTCCTTACACCTCCCTTTTGCCCTCAGGAAGTCTTTGAGAACCTCAGGATAGCAGGTGGGCATCACCACTACCGGGATCGAGACCACCAGCAGTGATCCAGCAGCAATGTTTGACTGCTAAAGGCATCCAAACCCATCCCCGGGTTCCCAAGGACTTCCCGGGGGGGCTGTTCAGAACTTGAAGGTGAAGGATAGGAAGTTTTCAATCAATCTGAATATTACTGCCTCAGATCCAGTTTGCACCGAGTAACTTTACGCCAACAGGATTTTGCCCATTACTTTATTAAAATAGAACTGCACCCTTAGACGGGAGAGCATACCTTTTCACCTAACAAAGTCTAGAATTTCAGGCAGCAGTTTTGTTAGCTTCTGTTTACATTATAATTTGTGCTCCTCTCAATTAAAAGCATTAAAAACTGGAAATTTGGAGGTCATATATGATAAACTTTCACCACCGTGGAGAGTACACGACTTTCAAAAGTTCCAGGGTTGAACTTTCGCACCACCCACACAGCTCTTGAATCTGCACCTTGATACCTTTCTTTCACTCCTAACACCATATACCACTTCCCGCTATCACCCAGTTCCTTGCTAAATCTCTACCAGTTCAAAAAGCAAGCCATATGAATTTTGCAATAAGCACCTGCTAATATTTTTTCAAAATTTAATCAAAGCATTTACTACTATCAAGAAGACTGCAATTTAGAACTCTGGAACTCTTTTAGTTTTAGGCTTAACACATGGATTGCATACATCAGCCCTGTTTGACTAATCTTGGTAGCTTGGAAGTATATGAGGAGAAGCAGGAGCACAAGAGAAAGCTGAGCTTCTATGTCTGTGAAGTTCACAGAGATGGGAAAGGTTTTTTTTTTTCCAAACACCAACTCCCAGAATTTCCCACTCAGCATGGCATGGAATTCTGGGAACTGTAGTCCAAAGAAGTAATGCTCCCCATCTCAATCAAATCATTGTTCTAGAATCTCCAGTCACAGAGGCAGAACCAACAAATGTATAGTTTATGCATGCAGAGTAGGAGTATGATTATTCACTTATTCTCTTGTCATAGGGGAAAAGAAAAAAAAATAGAAGGGTTTCCCCCCCTCCCCGATGAATGAGATTACAGGATCTTTTGTGCAATTTTCACAACTCAGGACTTTTGGAGGGGGAATGCAGAAGAGGGGTTTTGCACAATAACTTGTATTTTGCACAACTTCTGCTTTGCCTGAAAGAATTCTACTTTGCATAATATACAATGGAATTTTTTAAATATACAATGCAAGTTTTTGTGTTAAAAGAGCACTTTTTTGCCCATTGTGCAGCAGAGCCCACCCACCCCAGAAAAAGCCTTTCCTTTGTTATGCAGGAGCAATGGGGTATCTCAATGTGTCAAGATACTTTTTTTTTCTGAAGATGAGAAAATTTGTGAGTATTCATTACATCCTTAATATTGAATATTTGTCTGTGCGAGCAAATAGCAGCAGTGTAAGACTTGAGCACTCTGGGTGTTGTGGTACTTGGACTACCATCTATCCCAGCCAACACAGTATATTCTCTGAGATGATGTGAACTGTAGTACAGCAATATCTGGAAGCCCACTGATGCATGTACACTAATGTATATCATGGGATGGGCCTTGATGTTTCAGCCTCAGCCTCCCAACAAGCCCCATGAGATTCCGTTCCCCCATGATGCTTGAAAGAATACACTGAAGACAACTTATTAACTGGGTATAAAGTTCCAGCAGTTCCAGTAGTATGTGTGCCTATATGTATATAGCACTGAAGAGCAAATTATATGGGCTACAGATTTACTCAGAGAACCTCTGGGCTGGATATTCTTTTAATCATGTGGGACAAACATATAAGAATGTGCCAACGGCACTGTGTGTGCATTTTTGCAACACACAAGTTAAGCAAAACATTGATTGTAGTCTTACAACTGTCTTCCATCAGCCGCAGCTTACCAAACCATACATTTCATTTCAGATTAGTTGCAAACCACAGATACCCACGATTAGTAGAATTCAGGAACAATGGCAGTGTTTCACACGTAATTCAGACTTGATGGACCTCAGCTTACCAAAACACATGGGAATATTTCTTGCCACATCAACGTTTCTGCAGTCTGTAAAATACAAAACAGATGTTTCAGCTTATTTTATCAGGATGTCCATTAATCAAGCTCTGATCAGATGCCAACAGAAACTCTCAGCAGTATCGGTTGGATGGCATTGAGTTGATATAAATATGGGAGGAGGTGCTTGGAGAACTAGCAGATTCTTCTCGACTAGGGTGTAGGCCAGGAAATACCCTCCATTCTGACTGTGCCCCTGCCTTTTATTTTCTGGGGACATCAGGGTGGTTTGAGGCATGGACATACCTTACATAGGGGGAGCATATATACATACAATATAAGGGAATACTTTTGTTTGACTCTTGATAATGCTGGCTCAATAGCTCAGTGGTTTAGATATCTGGTTGCAGAAGCAGAGATTGGGAGTCTGATTCCCCACTGTGCTCCCTGGGAGAACAGCCAACCTATGTGGCCTTGAGCAAGCTGCACAGTCCCCAGAAAAAGGGGATGGTAAACCACTTCTGAGTATTCTCTACCTGGAAAACTCTGGAAACGGTCGCCATAAGTTAGAAATGACTTAATGACACATGAGTCAGATGGAGGCCTGAACAATGAGCGCACAAATAAGAACAGGCTTAGTTTGACAGAGGTTCTTTATACATTTTCAACCATAGCATCATGTGAAATTTGCTACAGAAAGGGAATGATGAGAGGAGATTTCCATCTTCCTTGTACTTCCTAGCAAATGCATCAAAACTGACCATGTGCTCACCAGTGTGTCTTCATTTTAGCATTCACAACACACACACACACACACACCACACACATACTCACACACACTCCAAGATCATTTTTCTAATTACAGCTTCTTACCCTCAACATCATATTCTTGACTCAATTTAACTCCGCAGTAATTTGGAATCGTCCTCATGGTCACATAGAAATGCTGTCCTGCACTGACTTCAAAACAATTAAACTGCATTTTCACCTGTTTGGAATACATACATAAAACTGAGGGGAGTATAGGTGATTTCCAGATCATACAGAAGGATTAGAAAATGCAAACAAGGTTAAACATTAGTTCTGATTTTTCTCTACAAGGCTGCTTTCTTCAAACCTTGTTCAAGTTCTGTTTCTGTTCTGTTCCCAGTACATGTTTTTTGGTTTTCTCGCCACAAATGATATTTAAAAAGGAGAAGGAAGGTAGGCAACTCCTTGCAAGGGAAAAATCCCCAAAAGGATGTAATTACTTACTCAACTACCATCATATTTCCAGAAACACACAGCTAAAAAAATCCACTAATCATTTTCTGTGCATTTCATGAATTTCAAGATGTGCACCATTTTTTTTCTTCAGAAAAATTGATACGAATTTTGAAAATTGTATCAATCCAGCAGTACCGTACGAATGCATGGCTTCCTCTGGGCCAGCCACAGTCTCTTATAACCAGGGAAAAGGCACTATAAAAATGAAGTAAATAAATAAAATAAATGAATAATGAGAGGGCAATTTTAGTCCCACACTTGAAGTGAATGTGGGTACATGAGCAGTCTCATCACATCTGAGGCATCATAAATCAGAGATGTGAATTATTTGAAAAGCCAGTACAGCTGTGTGATTGGAATGAGAGAGAAGGGCCACAGAGACCCAGGTTTAAAACCCAGCTTGGCTATAAAACTCATTGGGTAGCCTTGGACCAGTCACTCTCTCTCAGCCAAATGTAACTCGCAGAGTGGATGTGAAGATAAAAAAAGAAGAGGAAACCATATAAGCCTTCTGAAACTCCTTGGAGGAATAGAAACATAACAGAGAAATAAATGGTATGAAAGAGGGGAGAGATGAACTCTGTTCACAGAACTCAATTGTAAATCTGCTGCTGATTCTAAAGGATCAGAAATGCTGCCCATGAGAACATGTACAGTATGGGAACTGTGTGAGCCCAAATAGCCCAGAAAGACCCTCTATAGCAGGGGTCCCCAACCTGCGGCCCAGTGCCGGTCCATGGGCTTCCTTGAACTGGGCCGCGGACACTGATCTCCGGCCCCCCGCGCGCATGCACGGGGGGCGTGTAGCACTTGTGGGTGGGCGTGTCGCGCTTGCAGGTGGGCGTGTCGAGCTCGTGCGCATAAGCGTGACATGCCCCTCGCGCTCGTGTGTGACACGCCCACCTCTTGGGCAAGCCCGGCCTTGAGCGGAGGGGAGGCGGCTTCGCCATGGCGGCCCGCTCGAGCCTGGAGGACCTGGAGCTGACGGGCGGAGCGCCTGAGCCAGGCCTTCCGGGACAAGGGCTTCCGTGCCGTCTTCACCGAGTACGCCGCCATGGTGGCAGCCCTGGAGCGCCAGCGGGGCGTCGAGGCCCGCTTCCTCCACCTGAGCCCCTGTTGGGTGCTGCGGACCAGCCAGGCCAGCCTCCGCCGCTGCTACCTCAACCTCTGCGCCCACCGTCTGGTGGGGCGGCCCGAGCGGCCCCAGCCGCTGGTCCCTGCCACACTGCCTGGTCCCCGGCTGCGAGAAGCTGAGCCGCAGCCAGCCCCGGGGCCCCTGCCGCCTGGTCTACGACGTGCTCTTCCACCCGGACACCTTCCACCTGGCCGCCCGCTCGGCCCGCTTCCACTGCCTTGTCCAGGACACGGCCCTGGAGGCGGTCGAGAAGCACTTCTTGCTGGGCCTGGACCGCGCCAATGCCACCCCCGCCGCCGCCACCCCCCACGCTGGACGCTCCGGCAGCGCTCCTACCTGGACCTGCAGGACTACCGGTGCAGCTGCGACTCGGCTCCCAGCCCGGTGCCCAGCGAGCTGGTGGTGACCATCGAGCTGCCTTTGCTGAGCTCCGCCGCCCAGGCCCGCCTGGAGATCCGCGGGCGGGAGCTGCAGCTCGACTCGCCCCACCCGGCCGCCTACCGCCTGCGCCTCCCCTACCCGGTGGACGAGGATGGCAGCCGGGCCACCTTCCACAAGGTGGAAGGGGCAGCTGGTGGTCGTCCTGCCGGTCCTGGTGAAACCCGGACCGGGAGCCTTCGCCAGTGGCCAGGAGCAGGCCAGAGCTGGAGCAGAGGGCAACGCCCTCGCTTCCTCTCGAGAACCACAGGGGGATGCCGCTGCCCTGCCGGCGGGGGACAAAGCCTGAACGACTAAGCCGGCACCTCCGGTCCTCCATGTGGGGGCGAGCGGCGCGGCTCTTCCGGGGTGCGTCCTTCAAAGAGATCCGGCGGAGGCGGCGGCGGTCACGAGCCTGGACTCCTCGCCTTCCCTGCAAGTGCGACATGCCCACCCGCAATCGTGACACGCCCCTACGCAAGCACAACACGCCCACCTGCGAGCGTGACACGCCCACCCGTGAGCGCGGGGGTGCCCCCGCCCCCCAACCGGTCCGCACAGGGAGCCCGCAACCCCCAACCGGTCCACGGTCCGAAAAAGGTTGGGGACTGCTGCAGTAGCATGTTGGACGCCTTCTGACCTGAGGGGCTCATCTTCCAGCGTCATATCTTTTAGCCTTTTGTTTCTGTTCATGGAGTTTTCTTGGCAAAGATACTGGAGTGGCTTGCCAGTTCCTGCTCCAGGTGGATCGCATTTAGTCAGAACTCTCCACTATGACCTGTCCATCTTGGGTGTCCCTGCACAGCATAGCCCATAGCTTCTCTGAATTACTCAAGCCCCTTCGCCACGACAAGGCAGCAATCCATGAAGGGGTGCCAGACTTTACTACATAGTAAAAGGCAGCCTGAACGTTGACAACACCAATGACAGCAGTCAAGATGATCTACAGCAGCGGTCCCAGACCTTTTTCGGACCACGGACCGGTTGGCGGGTGTGGGCTCTGTGCGCGGGGGGGCACCCCTGCACTCGGGGGGGTGGGGGTGTCACGCTTGTGGGTGGGCATGTTGCGCTCGCGGAGGGGCGTGACACGCCCCCCCTGAGCGTGACACACCCCTCCGCGAGCATGAGATGCCCCTCCGCGAGCGTGACACACCCACCCACAAGTGCGACATGCCCACCGTGCGTGTATGCGGGGGGCGGAGATCTGTGTCCGTGGCCCAGTTCAAGGAAGCCCACGGACCGGCCTTGGGCCACGGACAGGGGGTTGGGGATCCCTGTGCTACTGAGGAAGAGCGGAGGACAAGTACACGTAGCTCCAGAGCTAATGAAGTGGTTGGGCCAAAGCCAAAAGGACGCTCAGCTGCAGACGCGCCTGGAAGTGAAAGGAATGTCCAATGCTGCAAAGAAAAATACTGCATAGGAACCTGGAATGTAAGATCTATGAACCTTGGTAAGCTGGATGTGGTCAAACAGGAGATGGCAAAAATGGACAGGAATGGGCGAATTCAATTCAGACGATTATCATATCTACTATTGTGGGCAAGAATCCCGAAGAAGAAATGGAGTAGCCCTCATAGTCAACAAAAGAGTGGGAAAAGCTGTATTGGGATACAATCTCAAAAATGATAGAATGATTTCAATACGAATCCAAGGCAGACCTTTCAACATCACAGTAATCCATATTTATGCACCAACCACCCATGCTGAAGAGGCTGAAATTGACCAATTCTATGAAGACTTACAACACCTTCTAGAACTGACACCAAAGAAAGATGTTCTTCTCATTATAGGGGACTGGAATGCTAAAGTAGGGAGTCAAGAGATAAAAGGAACAACAGGTAAGTTTGGCCTTAGTTCAAAACAAAGCAGGGCAAAGGCTAATAGAGTTTTGTCAAGAGAACAAGCTGGTCATCACAAACACTCTTTTCCAACAACACAAGAGGCGGCTCTACACATGGACATCGCCAGATGGGCAATACCGAAATCAGATTGATTATATTCTCTGCAGCCAAAGATGGAGAAGCTCTATACAGTCAGCAAAAACAAGACCTGGAGCTGATTGTGGCTCTGATCATCGGCTTCTTATAGCAAAACTCAAGCTTAAACTGAAGAAAGTGGGGAAAACCACTGGGCTAGTCAGGTATAATCTAAACCAAATCCCTTATGAATACACACTGGAAGTGAAGAACAGATTTAAGGAACTCGATTTGGTGGACAGAGTGCCTGAAGAACTATGGATGGAGGCTCGTAACATTGTACAGGAGGCAGCAACAAAAACTATCCCAAAGAAAAGGAAATACAAGAAAGCAAAGTGGCTGTCCAACGAGGCCTTACAAATAGCAGAGAAGAGAAGGGAAACAAAATGCAAGGGAGATAGGGAAAGTTACAGAAAATGGAATGCAGACTTCCAAAGAATAGCAAGGAGAGACAAGAGGGCCTTCTTAAATGAACAGTGTAAAGATATAGAGGAAAATAATAGAAAGGGAAAAATCAGAGATCTGTTCAAGAAAATTGGAGATATTAAAGGAACATTTTGTGCAAAGACGGACATGATAAAGGACAAAAATGGCAGGGACCTCACAGAAGCAGAAGACACCAAGAAGAGGTGGCAAGAATACACAGAGGAATTATACCAGAAAGATCTGGATATCCCAGACAACCCAGATAGTGTGGTTGCTGACCTTGAGCCAAGCATCCTGGAGAGTGAAGTCAAGTGGGCCTTAGAAAGCATGGCTAACAACAAGGCCAGTGGAGGTGATGGCATTCCAGTTGAACTATTTAAAATCTTAAAAGATGACGCTGTTAAGGTGCTACACTCAATATGCCAGCAAGTTTGGAAAACTCAGCAGTGGCCAGAGGATTGGGAAAGATCAGTCTACATCCCAATCCCAAAGAAGGGCAGCGCCAAAGAATTCTCCATTGCACTCATTTCACATGCTAGCACGGTTATGCTCAAAATCCTACAAGGTAGGCTTCAGCAGTATGTGGACCGAGAACTCCCAGAAGTACAAGCTGGATTTCGAAGGGGCAGAGGAACTAGAGACCAAATTGCTAACATGTGCTGGATTATGGAGAAAGCCAGAGAGTTCCAGAAAAACATCTACTTCTGCTTCATTGACTACGCAAAAGCCTTTGACTGTGTGGACCACAACAAACTATGGCAAGTTCTTAAAGAAATGGGAGTGCCTGACCACCTTATCCATCTCCTGAGAAATCTATATGTGGGACAGGAAGCAACAGTTAGAACTGGATATGGAACAACTGATTGGTTCAAAATTGGGAAAGGAGTACGACAAGGCTGTATAATGTCTCCCTGCTTATTTAACTTATAACCAGAGTTGTTTTTAAGAACAGAATTTCTATAAAACTATTGATGCCCCTGGATGTGTATGTGAATCCTCATGTGCATTTACAGTGCATCTGTACAATTCAGATGAGCATCATGCTATGAACATGCATTCAGATGCACCACCAGATCCATGTCTGCTACATGCACAGAAGGCTGTATCCATGTGTGGATCTCCTTGCCTGATTGGAACAGCTTGGACTATTTCTCACCACAATCAGTGCAAAGGTCAACATTCTCAAATGAGAGGTAAGCAGTTCATCAAATCACTTTGCAGAAATCACTTTGATTCAAAATAGAAATGTCTAGTCACTCAGCATATGTTCCCAGATCAGAACATCAAGAAATGGAACAGTGGTAGGAAACTGCCATTGCTGAAATGAGAAGCACTCGTTATGCTCTGTAGAAGTGTGAAGCTAGTAGTGTGAGGCCTAATTAGTTTCTCATGGGTTGTGGTGGTTTCTGTTTTCCTTTCATCATATCCTTTTAAAGGAAAGCATCTGGGAACAATGGCATGAAACTTACGCCCACACACATACAAAGCCATTAAGGTACTTTCGAGATAGAAAACATAGACCACCAAGTCTTTTCAAGACAAACATTCATCCATCAATAAATGTGGCAATAATTAGAATCAAATGCTTGCTTCTCTTTTGTCAGTGCTGAGGATCCTATTTTACAGGATTTTCAGTTGTACTTTGGGCCTGCAGCTATTTTCTGATGTGTTTATTAGGCAAACAGCTGAGATGAGGCAAATGCCTCATATCTAAAAAGACATGCTAACCCAGAAATAGCTTCCATAGTCAGCCTCCTTTATCCACAGTTGTCCCCAGTGTGCTCCTATTTGTTGGCTGGTTTGTGGCAATAAGAACCCAGGTCCATCTGCAGGGAAGTGGTCCTAAAATATCTCTAGCTCCCTCCTTGAGACTCCTTCCCCACCCCCGCACTTTTCATCCAAGCTGGGCTTACCCGTGGTCTCGTACCCAGCTAGAGGGGGACAGGGACATAGGAAAAACCAACTGAAGGAGGTTGTCATAAGGAAGAATCAGTGAGAGAGAAGGACGTTTTCATGGGGGAGAACTGATTCCTCCTTCCCAGTGCTTCCCTTTTCCTGCTGTAAGGGCAAAAACAGATGAGAGGGCAGCTTCATAATTAGAAGGTGACAAATTATCCTTCCAGAGACACATTCTTCAACGTCACTCCCAATGAACAATAATAAAATTAAATTAAAATGTCATTTATGGAGTATAAAACCTTGTTGAAGGATAATCAAATGCCCTTTACTCCTGAAGGCAGTTTCACGTCTAACTGTGAAGCTGCCTACCTCATTTGTTTCTTCCAAATACCTTAAAAAGGAGAGATCAGCGAGTCAGCTTAAAAGAGTCAGACATAATGAGAAGATCCCACTCCCTCTGAATTGTAGCTCCTGCAGCCCTTGTCATATGGCTGATATAGTGCTTACATGAGGGTTAGTGCCGTTTCTTTGGTTTGGGGTATGCTGTTTTTTTGACTTTGCTGTGAATTATGTATTCAGCTTTGACTATATCATTGCAATGTTGAATTTACCTTCCATCTGTTGCATTGTTCTGACTTTATTTCAACTGAATTATGTTTTGTAGAATCATTTCCTTTCAAAACTTAATGTATTTTGACAGGTTGGTGTCAAAATATAGGGTATTATTATAATATTGGGTATTTTTAATGGTTTTAATGTTTTTCTAAAGTTTTAATATTGTTGTACGCCGCTCAGAGACCATTGGTAATAGCACGGCTAAAAAATCTTGTAAATAAATAAATAAAATCATGAGCGCAGCCTCCTAAGGAAAAGCAGCATATAAACTAGCTGACACACAGCAATATTTTAAGCACCCTTCGCAATGCTCTTCTCCAAATTTATTTGTTTGTTTGGTTGCTTGCTTGGTTTATGTACTGCTCCATTAATAAATAGCCACTACTCTGGGCAGTTGAGAGAATAAAAAATATAAAAAAACAATAGCTCCACCCCAATATTTCCAAGTGGCATTTCAGCACTACAAAGCCAATGGGGAGGAAACCTTTAGCTTCCTTCACATTATGTAGTTCTGCCTAACAGGAAATATATTAGAACCTGGTTTGCTCACAGGTAGACCCTGCAATTATAGCCACAGTATCAACCATTCCCTATGTAGCATTCCCCTAAAATAGCAAAATGGTAATTATGATTACCATGTGACTGTACAACTCGTGGAATAATTTAATGTCAACAACAACAACAAAATAAAATGTTTACCTTTCTTCCAGCAAGTTTTACATGCACATTCCTAGAAATTATCACATTGACACATTTGGATTTCTGAGTGTCCACAGAGAGGGCACAAATTTCCATGCCACGAATGCTTTCTGAAAATAATTCAAAAATATTGGCTAGTCATTGAAGTATGAAGAAACAGATTCAAATGCATATGGGGAAATCTATATTAGCCATAACTGAACAAATACATTCAGATGCATATGAGGAAACATCAGCCGTAACTGAGAGAGTACAGTATTGTGAAAGAGCAAAAGGGAAAGAAAAGATGCCAATCACCCACAGAGATAAAAGGCAATGGTGAAGAATTGCATAAGGCATAATGAGTTTGCCTCTTCAGTAATCCCTAGATCTATCAGCAGGCTAGCTGTCACATTTCCCAACAAGAGATCAGTCAGGTGGTAAGTGTCTCAAAATACACAAGTTCTGTCTAACAGAAGTCATTGGAAACATCTTTTACTTTTTAAATTCTATTTCACAGAACTGAGAATGTGTTAACAGCTTGTCTCCATGCAAATATTTTATACCTGGCTGACCTGCTGAGACCAAATCTGACTGGAGGATTACCTCTCCTCGTGTCCATTTCCTTCCCCCATTCCTGTATGTCTCCATTTCCACCTTATTCAACTTCTAGCCAGTCTGCCTACCAGACTGAAGGGATTTAGATATCTCCAGCAGGCTGCAGCCAAGGTCTCTTCTAGCTACATCTGTCCCACAGCTTGTGAGTTGTCCATTTGAGGTCCATGCGAACTGGCAGTGACTCACCAGAGCTTGAAGGTCAAAGCAGCCACTACATTTAGTATGCTTTTAGAAGTGCTGCTCTCTCAGTGGTGAAAAACCACTGAAAGAAAGAAAGCATATAAACTTCCTCAGTCACATATCTTGTATTTGGCATGCCTTGTTTTGTGATCCATAATTGGAAGGCAAACAGAATTAATTTGCAAGTCTGATTGCTGAAGTAGGTAATTCTATGGAAATCTCAGTGTGTGGGGGAAATGTTAGTTATGTTAATGCACATCCCTATTAACATCTTGTTAGACCCACAGACCTACCTGGTGAGGCCAGGAATCAAACTTGGAGTCTTCCGTATGCGCGCTTCTACCATGTGGTGAATGTCAAATTTCATGTGGTTCAAACTTACCATCAAGGTGCAGTGTCCCTTTCACACTTAAGTGAAGAGAACATTGATTTTGTCCCATGCACTTCATTACTGTCCAGAGCTTCATACTTCTCAGGTTGGTGGGAGAAAGAGATGTGGGAGCATGATGGCAGAAACTGTTGAAAATATTCGCTGTGAATATATTAATTATTGAATATATTAAAAATCCCTATCAAAAGCATGACATATAAAGCTCACATAGCCAGAAGTTCCTCAAGCAATGAAGGAACACTTTGGAAGACAGAGGTGTTCTTATGAACATTTCCTCACCTACTAACCCAGAGAGTAGGACGAATGTCCATGGCCACAGAAGCCACCATCACCATATGCACTCAGTCACATAGCCTGCCAGTTGTCTATATAGATCACCTTGTTATGTGTCTAAAGGCTTTGAAGGACAGTTTCAGCTTGAAGCACAATTACCTTGTTTGCCCACATGCAGCAGGAAATAAAGCTTTACTGTCATCATTCAGTGGCAAATGGCTCAACCTGTAACAACTTGTATTTTTCCTCCACCATTATCATATCCACTGCATTTAATATGGATATGCTTGCAGTGTGTTCATTTAGCCAACTCCCATCCTGTCCTTTCTGCTGTGTCAGTTCAGAAATCGCTCCAAATGGGTTGGAAACTGGGCTTATCTGGCTGTGTTGTATGATAACTGAATTAATAATACTTCTAGAAATACTAGGGTTTCCTTCTGCAAAGGTCAATGCCGCTAAATGTTTATTTATGCTGAATCCTAATTGGATCCAGATTCTTTTTTTCCCAAGAAACAGGACTACTGTACAGCTGTCGGGGAATGATAGTTTTACACAAGAGGGCACTATAGTCTTCTGAAGTATTGAGACTGGATTCATTCTAGCTTTCTTGTACATAAATATTTCTGTTTTATTGATCTTTCTTCACATGACTCTGTGGGGCAGATCTTTATAAAAATTGCTGGACAGGGAGATTCTTCAAAATCTTTGCTTTGAAAAGGCAAACCTCATACAAAACTTATGTTTAAGATAGTACAGCATCCCGCTTCTCAATCCACCTACCAAAAGTAGGGTCTTGGCATATAACTCAAAACTAGTACTCACTGCAATTCACCACACCTTTAGAAGATCTTCCATCTATCATTTGAAAATCATACCCAATTTTTAAAAATGTACACATTTAAATTAAATGTCCGCATTAGACAGATATAGTTACCTAGTAGAAAAGTTTACTAGTATTTAGATTTTGCACATGGTAGCTTAAATTTTGCAGGACACCCTTTGTGAACCACTGGAGATGTCCAAAACTGAGCAGAGATTGGGAGTTTCAGAGAATGAGCTTAGATCTGGTTAGTTGTTTAGATATTTTACATTATACAGCTCAAGAAGAAGAATGGTTTATACTTACCAGAAGCTTGAATTTTGCAAAGAAATCCCTGGGGGAGAAAAATAAGAGCTATTCATTAGAATGCTGTTATGTAAGGAATAAATTATAACACTAAAATCAAACCAAAAGGTTATTATGTGACAAATGCCATTACATTGACAATGTTATCTATACAGATGTTCATTTTAGCAACCCAGCTCTGTAAATATTAAGGATCAGTCCATCAAAATAGCTAGCTGGATAGCTCAGTGATTTAGGTATCTGGCTATGAAGCCAAAGGTTTCGATTCCCCACTATGCCTCTTGGGAAAATAGCCAGTCTGTGTGGTCTTGGGTAAGTGTCACAGTCCCTAAGTGCCCCAAGAAGAGAATGGTGCACCACTTCTGAGTATTCCTTACTTGGAAAACACTGAAAAGGGTCACCATAAGTCAAAATTGACTGGATGACACCATCAGGGGGACTGTGTTGAGGGCTGGATATTGGGATCACTCCCATCCCCCACCCCAGCTCTCAGAGCTGCTGCCACCATTTACACAGAATTCAGCTACTGTACAAGTTGTGGTCCAACTCTATTTATCTCTTTACTGAATGTATATATTGCTCAATTGGCACATGTCCTCGGGGCAATTTATAATTCTAAAAACTTAAGACAAGAGATGGGGGTATTCGTATTCATATACGAATACAAATACCCCCACACAGCTGGATGTAACGAGGGTCTAGCCCCCTGGGGTCGGACCATCCACTCACACATCCGCTGCTGCTGCTGGCTCCACTCTCCCTTCCAATTGCTCCAGAGCTCACGGTCGACTATCCACTCCTGGCAGAAGGAGGGAAGACAAGTCTCCCTGCCAGGCTGATGAGTGGATAGCCAACCACAAGCTCCAGAGCGATTGGAAGGAGAGCGGATGGTGGCAGCAGCAGCGGACATGTGAGTGTACGGTCCAGACCCAGGGGGCCGGTCCTTCGTTACGTCCAGCTGTGCGGGGGTATTCGTATTCATATACGAATATGAATACCCCCATCTCTACTTAAGACAGTTCATAAAATAATAGCAAAAATAATACAGTCTCTTTTCACTATTAAAAAATGCTATAACATGAAGGTATTTTATAGCCGGCAATGAAACTGATGGTAGGGGGAAACTAGCCAAATATCAATTTCTGCCTTGAAGAGGAAGGTATCTGAATGGATTTAAAAATTATCATCATGTGCATCAATTCTGACTTATGTTGACCCTTTTCAGGGCTTTCCTGGTAGACACTACTTAGAAGTGGTTTACCATTCCCTTCTTCTGAGGAGAAAGCCAAATGGCACAGTCTAGGGCAGTGATGGCGAACCTATGGCACATGTGCCACCACTGGCATAAAGAGCTCTCTCTGTGGGCACACGAGTCAAAAGTCACCATATAGAAAAACTTACTTGTCCTCCGATCCCAGATTTCGGCACTTCCTCTGCTGGTGCAGTGGTCCAGCAGAGGGGGGAATCTAGTGGGGAATCTAGCCTGACGGGGGATTGGAGGACCAGTAAGTATTTCTCTGTTAATACCACCCCTAGAAAAAAGCACAAGCATTTTAGCCTTGCAGTGCAGGAGCAGTTGTTTTTTCTAAACTAAAACCTCAGTATTCAGGTTTAATTGCAGTGTTGGCACTTCGAAATAAATAAGTTGGTTTTGTGTTGCAGTTTGGGCACTCGGGCTCATAAAGGTCCGCCATCACTGGTCTAGGGAGTAAATTTCCCACACAAAAAGCCATTATGGAGAGGAATCTTTCCCTGGTGGACACCAGTTAAGCCAAATTTGTGATGACTTGAACACATGGGCAAGTCACAAGGGGATAAGCTGTGGGGGGTGATCAGTTATTTTAGGTACATTGAATTCTGTTGTTGGAATCAGAAACATGGTGAGATGTACATCATCTTGTTAGTTTCAAAGAGCACTTAATGCTGTATTGAGTGCTATATATCTAAGATGAGCAAATAGGCTGCTTGGGTGAGAAGTTTGTTGGGTTTGTATTTTAATATGAACTCACCCAAATCACACTCCCTAGAAGAGAACACAGAACTGAACACAGAATCTACTTAGAAGCTGAAAGGCAAATTTCATTCCTCCCAAAACATACTATACAAAACTTTATTTCCTTTTTTTTATTTTAAAGTATTTCTGTGCTTCTTTGTCATTTGCATCCTAGCCAAGTGATGGACCAAAAAAAAATCCCAATTTCATATTTACACTGATAGGAATAGAGTTCAGAAATAATTGACCATGAAAGAGAGTTTGGGGTCGCGTTAGATAGCTTGATTTGAACATGAGGTTGCTGCTGCTGCTGCTGCTGCTGCTGCTGCAAAAACAAAAAGCCAAATCCATGTTGGCAATCATAGGAAGGGAACTGGAACTAAAACCTCCACTATCATACTGCTTTGACAGAAAACCACAGTGTGTCTACACTTTGAATGCTGTATATGGTTCTGGTCACTGTACCTCAAAAACAATAATGAAGAGCTGGGATACATGCAAAAGAAGGGCAATCAACATGATCAGAAGGTCTGCAGCAGCTCACCAATGAAGAACAGCTCACAACATTTGGGTCTGTTTAATTTAGGAAAAGGGTAGGTAAGAGGGGCATAAAAGGAGTACCTAACTAGTGCATGATGGAGGGAAATGGGATATGCATACATTTTTCTCCCTCTCTCACAATACTGGAACACGGGTCATCCAATAAAGCTGAATGGTGGGAGATCCAGGACAGATACAAAAAGGTCGTTCTTCACATAGTGCATTAGAAAATAATGCAATTTTACATCCCAGTATGTCATTAGGGACATCTATTTGGGTGGTCTAAAAGATGATTAGAAAAAGATGCAGAGTATAATGTGGGTGGCAAGCATGTTGGCTATATATGGCCACAAGTATCACAGCTAATATGCCTCTATGTAACAATTACTGAGGGACAGTACTATTGTGTTCCTTTTCTGTGTCTCTCATATGGACTAGGGAATTGAATACTAGGTCACATGCACTTTTTGACTGATCCAGCAGGCCTCTTTTTATGTTTTTCCACAGTTTTGTATTATGTTAGACACTGGGTGGCTTATCAGCTGACAGTTCAGAGACTGCTTCTGAAAATTTCCAAGAACAGTATGTTTCCACAATGACATAGTGCCAAATATAAAAACAAAACAAAAACAAAACAAAACAAAACATGAACTGCCCTACCAGAGCTTGTTTTGAGTCATCCTTAAGCATTACTATGATGTTTCCACAGCATAACGGAGTAAATAAATAAAAGGGGAGGGATGCCACTTGCCAGTCATGCCCACTGTCTTTGGGCAAAATGTGGAAAAGTTGGGTATTTGTGTGATTCCAGAGCAAGGATGGGGCACAGCAAGGAGTCACTATACATTCCCAGGGTGGAGCAATACCAAAACAGATATTTCATATCCCATTCAGCATTTGTAGGGTTAAAAAGATGGTGGTCAGCAATTCGAATTGAGGAAAGGGAAAATTCAAAGTAATACAACATGCTGAGCTGCTGGCTGCAAAAGAGTGTTGAATTTTTAGCTATAATAAATAATATATAACCTCTAACTTTCAGAGTTTGCACACATGAGCTTGAAGTATATTGATAAAAAACCACTTGGTAGAGTTGAATTTGATGTTCTCCCTTATGTGTGTTTTGTGCCAGCAATTGTTGGTAAAATAATCACTTTTGCTTTTGGTATATATAATTATACAACAAAGAGAAGGCGAGTGACAACTGAACATTGAAGATCTCCCTTTAGACACTCAGATCACTGAGATATTAGGGAGAGGTCAGGCTGAAGTCACCGTGAAGTATAGTTATCCACTGCAACTGCTCCACCAGTCATTTAACAGAGCTGGAGAGCAAAGAGAAAGACCTGCATTCCTGTTTAGATTGCCCTTTTGACCTTTTGTATTCTGGAGGTTTTCTTTCTTTTTCTTCTTTCTCTAAGGAGATGACCTTATTAGCAAAAAATGCAGGAAATACTACAGGCTCAGGGCAGGCTGATTTGCATTTTTCCATTGATCACATGATGCAAAGGAAAAAATGAATCAGCCTGGAGTCCCCTCCCCCATCTTTAGTTTTTCCTCCCCAGCAGGGAGGCTTCTACTTCTTAAAATACGCATCCTTTTAGATGAGTTCAGGCATGTGATTGCTTCAGCCAATGCAGAAAGGGAGGACAAGCCAGGTGCATGCATGCACACAGAAAGTGTGCTTTGCCAAAGCACCTTCTCCCTTGTCTTCTGTCTCATGAGGGAGGACAAGCTGCACATGCACACACATGCAGACACACACAGAGCACCAGCACTTGCTTTCAACAAAGCCTCTTTCCCAATACACTTTTTTTAACAGCTTCTCCTCTGTGGACAGAGCTCCCTCTTTATTTGTGTATTTACTTAATTTACAATTTGATGAAGGTTAATGAAGCTCTTCCCATTGGCAATAGTTCATTTTTAAGATGAAGAAATGAGTAACAGAGTACGAAAATATGTTCTTAAGACAATTCCTTTAAATCGCATCACCTACAGGCGCTTCCATAGAACTGCAATAACAAGGCTTTTCCAATCTACCTGTGCAGCCACTGAAATAGAAAAAAGCCAAAGCCCCCATTCAACTACACAGTGAGTGAATGTGAGCAAATTTTCTTTCTCTTGCCTCACAACTTAGTTTGTTAAACTTTACTGAAGAATTATCATCATACAGGTAGGACTGAATGTATGTGACTGTGGAAAGATTATCATTATATGGGCTTTGAGTGGATGAGTCCCACAATTAAGGTACTACGTACGTTGCCCTCTCCCCAGGTCATAGCTGGTTACATTTATTCCCATTTATAAGAATGTTTCTTAAAAGTACAGGGCAAATTGGTTGTGTGATCTGTATGCCCTTTGTATAGATACAAAGTGTGTCAAGGAGGCTTCAAAATATCTCTAATTCCTGGGGGAAAATATTCTTATTTAGAATTATTCATATTTAGTCTATTTTAAAAAAAGCAGGACAGTGCTTGCATGACAATATTCCCTGAAGCAGAAGTACCAAATATAGCTTTCCTGTCTGCTTCCTAAAAATACATTGAGCCACAACATTTAAAATCAGAACAAATATTTCATAAAGCAAAAAAAAAAAAAAAGAGCAAAAGAATAGTAATCTTCAAACAGCACAGATGAAAGGGTAAATAACCAACTGTTCACACACTAAAGATAAAGTCTTCAGTAGTATTTGAATTCCATGAGTATTAGTAAGCAGCAAGTAGCTAAAATCTTAGATTTCTTCTGAAGAACTGCAACAGTATTATGAAAAACTGCTCCAGTCAGATCAAAGGAACTGTTTTGCTTCGTGTGTGAGGACAAGTTGCCTAGGTTCACTTTTATATCACTGTGTGAATGTTTATTCTCCTAAAAAAAGAATCCAAGGCAGAAAGTGATAGGCCTTTGAGATATAACTGCGGTTTTGAATAGATTTTGTGATTGCAAGGCCAAAAATAAATCATGCCTGACATTGTTTAGAAAATAAGACTCTCTCCATTTCAAACACCCATCACCTGACTTTGGCAGGTGATGAAATATGTCTACTCTGACTTCTTAACTTGCAGCAATTTGCTGTGGGAGGTTCTTCTGCAGGCATTAAGCTAGTGGAAATATACACTAGGATTCAGGGCACTCTTTACAAAAAGTATAGCAAGGATGATTTGCATTAGTCTTTCGGCTAGCAATTTTGTTACCTGCTGATTGGGGTGCTCTAGGTATCAGAGACATATTGGAGTTGGATTTGTCTTTCCTCTGCAGCTTCCTCCAGGCAAGTAGCTTGTGCTCTTGTTAGCAAAAATGTCCAAAGGTATAAACCAGGTTACGCTTAGGAGCTTTTCCACCTCTTGACTACAGCTATACTCTGCTTCTGACTTTTAAAAAGGCAGCAATCCTACATTACGAGGATTACCTCGTATATGAGGTAAGCCCCACTATCGGGCTTTAAGGCAGGAATAGAAATTATATACCCCGCAACTATATGTAGCTGTCCAAGGCTTTTTCTGTGGCTCCCAGAGTAAAAAGGTACAGAAAAATTGATTCACCACATGAAAGAGCCTCGTCTTTTGAAACCACAGTCCCCATGTAAATCTCACTTACGGTTTCAGTTGTTGGGGGTAGGGTGGTCCTTGGAGGGTCCTGAGATCAGAAAAAATGGTTTCCAGATACCCACAGCTTGTTCACCTCTGCTCTAAGGCCTAATCATATATTCATTTTTAGAAAATATTTAGGGGCTGATCTTAAGAACGTTAGAAACATTGGATCAGAGTTTGGGCTCCACAGGAGTATTTAGAGGTCCTTTTGAATTCTGTATTACAACGCTTTGAGGGTCATGGTGAGGACTGAGTTCATTCATTACCTGGAGGTGTCTGTTACCCCCCTCTTTATTAAGCCAAGTTACAACTTATAGGTACCCAGGCCTACGCCCATATTACCGAAAATCATTGACTGTAGCAGTCCACAAACCAGGAAGAAGCTAAATGGAAAATGAAATAAACCATAACTTTCCCTTTATTCCCTATTTTGAAAACACACAAGGAAGTAATGAATAAATGCTTACAGTAATGAGTCCCTGAAGGATATAAAAATGGTGAAAGTGAAAGAGAGCTTTCATTCAAAAGAAGAGGTACTAAAATAAACAAGGCGATAGAGTTTACAGGCTCCACCTTCCTATTTCTGGAATGATATACAGTGACTCAAAGTGTGTCTGCTCAAGAGAGTCTTGTCAAGGGTCTGAGGTGCAGATTCAGCACCTTATAGAGGTTGACATGAGGCATGCTGTTACCCAGTTTCAACCAATGGACAAGGATGGATGAGAGCTGGCTGCTTCTCCTCCTCCATCCTCACTATCTCCACATAAAGAAGAACTGCGAACACTTCAAACTCCGTGAAGAGCCTCTATCCACAGAAGATGATTCCTCTTTATAACTTTCCATATGTAGAAAATAAAATAGACAAAGTGGATTTAAATCACATGCTGATTTAAACTGGTTCACAGGGCACCTGAACAGGACTTATCTCCACAAGCTGATGTAGCACACGTGCTGCTCCCTCACACATAAACCCTCATTAATCTGCACACTGGGAGGGGGTCTGAAGGAGTGACGTGGTTTATGTTGAGCACAGATTCACAATTTCCATGAGCTCGGGCAGGAGGGGGGCTGCTTTTCCAGCCATTCAACTGCTTGAGGATTTGGGCTAAAGGGAAAGGACGATGATCAGTGGATTTTTTTTCTACTGAAGTTTTACGTATTACGTGTGTGTGCGTCTTTCTGTCTACACACACACACACACATAATTGAAGATTAATTAAAATTAATTAAAGACTCTTACAGGTGTAGGGCAGGATGCTATTCTATCATCAATGTTGCAGTAAGATATAACTGCCAGTCCAATTCCTGTTTGGGCGGAAAGATGTCCTCATTCATCTGAGATGGCAAAATGTGATGGGTTGGTCCTGGTATACCCCGATTCACTCCAAAAAAAAGGAACATGGGCAATGTGGTAGAAAGAGAACCGATCTGCTAAAGCCCATTATAACTTGTAGAAGATACCGTGGAAATTGGGAATTAAAGGTGGGAGAAGGAAACCCAAAACTCAACTCCTCCAGAGAGATGTGAAAAGCATAGTGAGGCTCCTCTTGTAGGTGGAATTGCCTTGTGTTCAGAAGACAGTCCTCTGTTGAAAGGAGTCTTCCATTTGAACTGTTGTCCAAATCGAATTTGAAGACTAAGGGTCAACTTATACGTTCATGAGAGTGTGTGTTCCCGGATATTAAACTCATTTTACCTCCTACAACAGGATTTCTTCAGAGAGGTAAGCATGACAGCAAGACTTGCATATTGAGTCTGTATTCACCTTCCAATGGCAAGCCACAACATAATGCATGCTAAATACAAGATATATAGGGAGGAAAAGCATGTCCTATGACAAACATCTTTCACTGCTAGAGGAAGATCCTGTTTAAAAACATGCTAAGTGTATCATCTCATCTGCCCCTATAAACCATAAGAAAGAAAAGCAGGGGCCATGCAATTGCCCATCAACACTTAGTACCTGAAAAATAAATTGAGCAAGCACAGAAATAAACATATTGTATTTCTATTTAAATAACAATAATTATTTCTGAAATTGCATCTCTACATATAAATCATCATATATTATTGCTATACAAGCCCGAGTCTTCTTTCATGTTCTTTTTCCAAACAATTCCCATATTAGGGTGATATGACAATAGCCACCCTTCCAGCAAGTGCTTTTCATCCTTCCCCCTTGCCATATACAGTATCTCACAGACCCTCTGCATCACAAAGATGCAGCAGCCCTTTCTTATTATATATATACAGGAATAGGGTTTTCTTGGAAAGAGAACCAGTAAGCTACCAAATAATTAATTGTCTTGAGCAGCCAGATAAAAAGGTTGTGCCAGAAAGCTACCCTGTTTCCCCGAAAATAAGACCTAAGCTGAAAATAAGCCCTAGTATGATTTTTCAGGATGCTCGTAATGTAAGCCCTACCCCAAAAATAAGCCCTGGTTACGGGAAACCCCACCCTCCACCACTGTGCAGCATTGTGCAGCATTGTGCAGCAACCAGAAGAAGATGACATGACTGTAAAATAAAACATCCCCTGAAAATAAGCCCTAATGCGTTTTTTGGAGCAAAAATTAATATAAGACCCTGTCTTATTTTCGGGGAAACACGGTACATATATGATCACACAGCATCAGTAAAAAGAAGCAATCATATTTTAGAAATCTCCCCATGGATTTCTAGATAAGAGCAAATGCTGCTGGAAACATAAATAGAATAGTTTTCTTTCATTATCTCTGGTTGACAGCAAGAGAGAAATTAAGGTCAAACTAAACAATCTGTTTGAACACATTTAGAGGAGGTGTTTCAGCAAGTGGCAAAATATGTCTGTCTTTCACAGCTTGTTAATGTTTTCAACTTTATGCTGCGCCTTGCATTTATGTTTTATGACTTGATCATCAGAAGGAAGAAAGGAACTTAATTTGCAAGTCTGATTGCTGAGGCACCTGCCTCTGAGGAAACCACACTGTGGAAATAAGAACATGCTAATCACAGGGAATACACATTCCTCTTCAGTTTGACCCTTAGAAGTTTGTTGGTTTGGGTTTTACTGTTGTTTCATTAATTTTCAAGACTTCTCTCCTAACATTTCCAGAAACAGGTATAGGCTTATGCTTCAACTACAGAGTTACAAGTAATCATCTATTCTACAACTGCTTTAGGTGAATTGCTTGCTTGCTCACTCTCGCTCTCTCCTACCTACACACACACACACACACACACACACACACACACACACACACACACACACACACACACACACACACACACATTTTGTGACCCACAATAGGCTAGGAAAAGAGAAATCCCTAGGCTGTGGTCCTGAATGAGGAAGAAGATAAAAGAAAACTACAGAAACTTCAACACATGTACATGAAAATGGGGAAATGAAATTCAAAAGTGTCTGGATGAACCTCAAGCCTACTTCCTCAACACTGTTCTAAGGAAACATCATGAATATACATACTTGTGCTGATTGAAATCACCTTGCTGATTCAAATAGGCTGGAAATATGTGGGCAAGTAAGGACAACTTCAAGTAGTCATTAATGTTCCAGGATTAGTTGTGGCTTACAGGCAAGTAAGGGACAAAGAAAGATTTTTTCCCTATGAGTTGGGAAAGCAGTTGGTCATCAGCAACGTAAAAATATGTAAGGACCCAAAGGGATTCTTTACTGATATGTACCAAGGTAGACTATCAATAAAAATGTGTCTTTTTTCACCCTGTAATTCTGCACTGCTCATACCACAAGTTGTCAAGAATGACCAGACCATGATTTTGATCTTATTTTGGATACTCTGTAATACAGTAAAACCGTAAGTGAGATTTCAAGAGTGGACTTTGGAAAATTATTAACCACAAAATCCTTACATTATATCACATGTGAGAGTCAACTGAGAGAAACTAAGCGAGACCCACCATATCTAGAGGTAGATCCACCACATTTTCAACTCTGTCCCCTTGACCCCCACTCAGAATCCAAAGAGCCTACAGTCAAATAACACAGAACTGCAAGAAGGAAAGTTTCTTTTGATATTTGTTCAGTAATCCAATACTCCTGTTTAACGAAACTGCTTGGAATTATTCACCTTCATTGCCTTTGTGAGCAGGTCCAAAAAAAGGGGTCTGAATTTAAGGGGGAATTGAAAAGTGTTCTGGGAAGAGAAGGAACAGAAGAATTGCAGAGACCATTAGAAGCTTCCTAAGGAGGTTTCTAGGGTGCAGAAGGAATATAGCTAAAAGGAGGCACAAAATTGCAGTAGGCATCCTTCATTCTCGAGAGACTATGGTAACGTGCTCTGAATAGAGGTCTTGGAACAGCGTCTAGTGTGGCTGAGAAGGCCAATACGAGAGTGACAATCCCTTCCACACTGAAGACAAATACAATCTGTCCCCTGTCCAGCTCCCTGATTTTGCTGGTTTCGGGACTGCCTCTTTGCCTCGGCCTGCTGAGCAAGTGTCTCTTCAAATTGGGAGAGGTCATGCTGCAGCGCCTGCCTCCAGGCTGAATGCTGGCACAAAATTAAACACTTGGGAAAGACAAAAGGATCAAAAAGACTACATGAAGGATTTCACTACCTTTGCATCCAAGCTCTCTAACGCTCAATATTTTAATGCATCTAGATGGTTGCATGTCTGTGTTTACTCTATGAGCTATTTCTATGCAGGTAATCATCAGAATAAAAATCATGGTTTAAAAATATTTCTTCTTCCCTTCCTGTCACATTTTGTAAATAACTGTCTGACGTCTTTAAGCAGTCCTTTAAAAACTCAAGATTCAGAAGTTAAGTGTCTTTCCATTGCTCAGTTTCTCAGATAAACCTAGCCCTAAGCCTAGCACTGGGTCCATTTTTACAATGAATCAGCAGACTTGCTGACTGAGTCAATACTAGGTCACTTACAGGGTCTCGAACCTTTGAGCTATGTTCCTGAAGTGTTATATGTTAGTACAACTTTCCCCAGTTTGTTTGCATTATACAGGCTGCAAAAACACATACAGGTTCCTAAGGTGAATGGTATCAAAGGTGAAGGTGAATCTCATCATGATTCATTGCCTGCTTTTGAATAAACTTTCCTGTGGCAGGGAAATCCCAAAATAAAGCATTACTGTTGTTTCCTCTTCTATACATCTCTGTAAGCACTTCACTGAAAGAAAAAAGAACTGTGTGTGCACATTTATCATGTTTTTTTATGTGTCAGAAATATTATCTCCCATGCTGGAAATTGGAAAAGTGCCTGTTCTTCATGAGTTATAAGTGAAACAGGAGAGAGTTGCGAAATAAGTAGCACAAGGATACAAGTAAAATCAGGGAATTCCCCGGGCAGTTTCATTTATAAAACACTCTGTTAGCACAGCTGATTAACAGGGCAATCCTCTGAGAGCAGCTCCTATGGTCAGTGGAGTACAAGTACAGTAAGTAAACAAGTAAACGTGCTTCATGTTGTAGGTTGCCAGGCTAAGTGACATTCAGAATTGACCCACTTTGTTAACCCATAACATCTTTAAAAGATGCCGCATGGATTACTTCCAGAAATAAAGCCTCTGCCTAGCCAAAAGGAGGAAATGATCTACAAATTGAGAAAAAGAAAGAAATCGTATAACCCAGTCTGGACATTTTTGTGTCATACACCTCTTTGCGGTTCCAGAATTTCATAGCTGTTCTAGAGGAACTGGACAGCCAAACTGGTGCTGGACAAACACATAATAAGTTCAGAAGATTGAAATAATGGTGAATCAGAGAAGGGAGGAGTTATCTTGGCTTAATAAGCGAATTAACCATGTTCACATATATCTTATTGATGGAGGCTATAGACTAGAAAACAGAGAAAATTATCTCCTCATACTTTACAGCCAAAATTAAAGCATTTCTGTATTTGAAAAATGTATCTAAAGTTCACACAATTCCAGAGACACTGTCATTCACCTCAGTTCCCTTCATGCATGAAGCACATGAAGGGGGTTCCACGTGTTCACAGAGTGGGGCCACATTGCTGAGGCCAATATGTGGTACCCCTGCTACCACTGCTGAACTAACCCCATGGGCCTAGTGCTGCCATGGAACCAGTAAACCCTACATGTGAACACCTGATCTGCTTGTAGACGAACAACAGAATACTGTTGCATGAAAGACTAAACATTTATTGTGACATGATGATTTACAGGGTAGAGCACATTGTTGTGAAGCAAATGCTGCCCGTTCTTCAACAGTACACTTTCAGAAGAGATAGGTATTTTGTGCATGTTCAGAGGTGCTCTGTATTTAGCATTAGGATTTTTGAATACTAATGATGCACTTGCTAACTGTTGCAATGACAAAAAATGTTCATACACAACATAGAACTTCTGTTCATTAAGATACAGGTGCATATCAATCCAATATGTGTCCGTTCCCTTTTGCCTTTAGCATGAACAACAACAACAAAAAAACATTTCCAAAGAAATTGTCTCAAATTGTCTGAATGCATCACTTAATGAGCCTTCACAGATTAACCACCATAGCAATTTCAACATATTGCCCAATGTCAACTCAGGGGTTTCCCATGCTGGTAGTTCACACAATTGGGTTTTTAAAAAATCATCAGGTGATGCTGAGATATTGCATGGAAGACATGGATGTCTGAATCAGCTTCCCTCTCCACTCAGTTTCCCTTCACAAGGCCATGACTCAGTCATTTTCATACCCCAAAGGAAAATATAACTTGAGAAGTGGGGGGTCAGCCAACCAGACTGAGGAGGCCCATAGGCCAGGCGTTCCCCACTGCTGCCTTAAATCATTCTTTTAAAATGTGGTCTGTTAACCAACGAGGCAAATCAAGTCCTATTAAAAGTTTTCAAAAAGGAACCTAATTCAAGATGTTCACACTGACATCTGTAAATGGAGTAAAACAAATCTTGCATCTGCCTCAATGTTGTCTGCTCAGACCGGCAGCTACACAGCAGGGTTTCAGACAGGAAGGGATCTTCCTCAACTTTTCCAGATGAGTGTTAGTCATTAAGGAAGAAACAGCAAACTACTGGAGTGTTTTCAGAATGGAGGGGAGAGAACAGGCTCTAATGCTGGGAAAGAATGGCTGGCCGGCAGAGATGTAACTAATGATTTTGGTACCAATTTTGGTACTGACAATAACTGAGGCACAGACCTGAATCCCGCTCTAAGAAAAAGGAGGATGAGAAATATGGTGTCCTTCAAGAGAGAAAAAAAGTGTGTGTGTGTGGATAGGGCCAGGATGTGTTTCCAGTCACTCCCCAGTTGATTCACCTCCAGAATTTGGCACCCTCTAAATGTTGGTGTCATCGAGCAAAGCCACAATTGCTCTGCCCTAGTTATTGCCCACCTAGCTGGAACCCTGAAAAGGGACATCCAGGTAACAAGGGGAGACAGATGACAGCACTTTGTTGCAGGTACAATTTGTTTCACAAACATATCTTAATACTTTGCGGCTCTCACCTGAAAACTTTACTTTCATCACTCTTATCACACTGCTAGAATCCTATTCTAATTCAGAACATATTCAAGCCTGCCCCCAAGCGGAGATACTTAAAAGCCAAATCCTGTACTTTTGATTTATTATTGACACGAAAATGACCCATGTAGTAGGAGTTTCTTGTTAAGTATGTTTTCAAAACTTTCCCCAAACTACAGAAGGGAGAGCAACCAAAACTAAGAAGTGCTTATGAGTCTCTGTATGTTGAATTATGTTTGAAATTACCTTACTATCCAATCATTATCAAAATATTTCTTAAGGTACCTTTATCAGTTGAGAGATGTTGTCAATCAATAAATCTATGAATATTTGATATCATGATAGTAAATGAGGATATTAACATTTTCTGTGCTCTTAGATACAAATAAATCCGAAATTTTTATTAGATAGTATAATCAGGATCTACCGTTTGCATATCATCACCATAAGAAAGATATGCTCTTTTTCCTAACATAACCAGCTTTAAATCCTTCTCTGATCTTTTTCTTTCTTTTAAATATATCTGAAAGACTGTGCTAACAGGTTAAAACCAAATACAGTCCCAATGAACTTACTAACCTATGATGCAACAAAAGGATGAGGCTACTAATTCTTTGCCAAAGAATCAGTAAACATAAAAAGTATGTTTGCTGAATCTTTCGCACACAACATATATAATTTCCATTTAACAAAAAAATTAGCTCCATTGAGAATGATCTAACATTCTTGTATTTCATTACAATACAATGCACAACTTAGGAACAAACTGCACTTGTAAAAGGTTATTCATAAGCAAACCATGTGCATCTAGCTATTTTTATTATTTCATGCAGCAGATAATAAATCAAATTATAACTTACCTGTGCACATGTGATGCCACATTCTTCAATCCGGGGAATGAGATCATAACCATAAGTTCCCCAAAACATTACAAAAATCTGTATTTTAAACATCATCTTTAGTTTTTAAAATCTTTTCCTTTTAAGAATAAGTTGCTGCCCTTTTCTATTTTTTTAACTATATTGTTATGAGTTCAAAATAAAGCACTTTTAGATTTCCTTTGTAGAAACAACTTTTTCTACCTGACAAGTCATCTCTTTGTGCCCAAACATTTAAACCCTTTCTATGACTTAGTTCCACCCCCAGCACCTCTGAAATCAGCTCCACCTCTGCTAGCTAGAAAAGAAAAGTCAAGAATGATTTTGAATGTTTTGTTTGCCTGCTTCAGAGCATATGAGTCACAATTAGAAGGTTGTTACTGGAAACCTAGCACTGGATCTGCTCTTTTCTGGATTTAATATCTTCAGCTTTGACTCAAATGTGTTTCATTAGAGCACGTTTGGTTGTCAGTTGATTGGAGACTCACTCTGTAAATATCTTCTTCCTGATAAATCTTAAAATCATTATCTTCAGTTGATCATTATGCATGCAGACATGTGGTTGGACAAGTCTGTTTATAACAAGAAACAGATTTCTGACCTACCTACCATTCTTGCTTCTGTGCATGTTAATTATTTCCATGTGAAGAATATTGGTAATTAATGCTATTCCAAGGTGCAGATAATAGAGATCTTGTTTAGAGATGCAGTTAAAAACTCACTATTGTGCAAAGATGCTTATTTCTCCCCTTTTCCCCATGAAATCCTGCTTTGCTTTACTGCCAATACTCTCACTGAAACCCTCCCTTTTCTCCAAGGAACTTAAGGCAATGTTAATGGATGCTCACCCCCCAACTATCTATTTGTATATTATCCATAATCCTCTGGGGTAAGTACAGCTAAAGTCACTTAATGACCATTTTGGGTGATTGGAGATTTTGAACCTGGGGCTCGCTGGTCTGAAGGTGGAGGGGCAAAGGTTTGCAGATGCCAACACTGGAATAAAAATAGAACTACAGGATTCATTCTGTGTGCATCTCCTTTTTACTGACGTTACTAATATTGGACTTTGGGCTGGCTCTGTGACTGGGAACTCCTTGGCATGGGGCCCTCCAGAATCCATCATACAAACAGCCCTTCTCCTTTCTTTCTTCTGTATGTTTCTGCCCAGAAGCAGGGGGTGGAGCTACAAATGGAGGAAGAGAAAGTGCCACTATTAGGCAAGGGGGCGGGGTGCTGCCAACTGATGGCTACTAATGTAATCGCCCACAAAGAGTGGTGCCTCGACTTACAAACGTCCCGACATACAACCATTTCGAGTTACGCCCAGCTCCGGCTGCAAAATTTTGCTTCGACTTGTGGCCAGAGCTTCGAGTTACAACCAGAAAAAGGCAGGGAAAAAAGGCGGGGAATTCAAATTGCTAACCGTTGGTAGGCGAAGAGGCTGCTTCTTTGTAGCTCTTTCGCCCCAGCAGTTAGAGTGTGCGCGATCGGAGGAGGCTTCGGACTGCCTTGTAATGTAAGGTGCTGCTTTCTGGTTTTTAAAAACTGTTCTGGGTGGGTTTTGCAGCGTGGTTTTGGACTGGGTGGTGGGATTATGTTTCTATGCTGTGATGGGTCTTGCAGGGTTTGTTTGTTTTTTGGTGTTTTTTCCCCATTTCCGATGGGTCTTGCGTTTGTTTGCTTTTTGGTGTGTTTTTTTCCCATTTCCGATGGGTCTTGCAGGGTTTGTTTGTTTTTTGGTGTGTGTTTTTCCCATTTCCGATGGGTCTTGCGTTTGTTTGCTTTTTGGTGTGTTTTTCCCCCCATTTCCGATGGGTCTTGCAGGGTTTGTTTGTTTTTTGGTGTTTTTTTCCCATTTCCGATGGGTCTTGCGTTTGTTTGCTTTTTGGTGTGTTTTTTTCCCATTTCTGATGGGTCTTGCGGGGTTTGTTTGCTTTTTAGGGTTTTTCCCCCCCATTTCCGATGGGTCTTGTGGGGTTTGTTTGCTTTCTGCTTTGCTTTTTTTTTTTTGCATTTCCGATAGGTCTTGCATAGTTTGTTTGCTTTCTGCTTTGCTTTTTTTGCATTTCCGATGGGTCTTTTTTTGTGTGATTTTTTTTTCCTTCGGCTGTAACGGATTAATTGCATTTCAATACATTTCTATGGGAAATGGTGCTTCGACTTACAACCATTTCGAGTTATGACCGGAGTTCCGGAACCAATTAAGTTCGTAAGTCGAGACACCACTGTACATCATTATAGACCTGCAGCAAGTTTTGTTGGTTGATTGGTCCTTTCCATTCTTAAATTATTTTTACTGCTGCCTGGCCGGTCTGCTGGGATCACAAAAAAACAACAACAACAACAAAATCAAGTGTTGCGTGGGAGAAATCTCCCCATATACTAGTACTTGGGGGGGGGGGGGCAGCTTTGATTGCATTTTCCCCTTTATTTGACTGCATGCTTTTCTTGTTTTGGTGGGGGAAGGGACAGTGTTGCTGTTGTTTTGTTACTTTTTTTACTGTATATGTTGGGAGGTGCTTTCCCAGTTTGATTGATTTCTTAAATGTTATTTGGTTGATTAACTGTGTATTCATTGTGTTAAACGTAGATATTTGAGCAGGTTTGGGAGATTGTTTTGTTTGCTTCTGTGGAGGTATGTGAGCCGAGGGGGGGGGGGGTGGACTTGTGAGATGTTAATGTGCCATTCCATCTGTGCTTGCATAGGTCTGGTGATTGTTTTTCTTTCTCATGTACTGTGTTCTGCTTGTAGATTCATTTTCTGTGGCTTGCTTTGCCAATTGTTTTTTGGAATAGTTTGGGCCTTTGGGGTTTTAGTGTTAGAAAGCACAAATGGGAAAAAATAAAACTAAGTAATTCAAAAGAGGTGGTACTAAATGAAAGGACAAGTGCACAAAAATCACGAAAATGAAAAAGGCGTCCCCTGAAAGCATTCAAAATAAAACAAATATGAACATTTTTGCTGTGCACATCCTTACTGAAAACCCTGGTGTGATAGGTATTAACATTCCTTGAGAGCATGCTAACATTAGACAGCAGCAAATGAGATTTAATAAACAGATTTAAAAACATGAATAAATAGACAGAAAAAATGTATGGATGGGGAAAATGAACTTTAAAAAGGGAGTTATTCTAAAAACAGGTGAAGACAAACACAATGTTTTAGAGGAAAATAGAAGTAAGTCTTGATAAGATATGTGCTTCTCAAGTCTCTAATGCATCTTTCATAGCAAGGGACACCCCACTATCACTATCCTATCTGCCTTAGGAATTATAAAGGAATTTCATAGCACATTGTGAAAAAAAACAACCTAAACAAAACAAAACAAAAATCCCCAAAAAGAGGAAATATAGGTCAGATGTAAATGCTAAACAGGAGCAATAGCTGAGTAGTAGAACACATGCTTTTGCATTCAATAGGTCCCAGGTTTGATCCTTTGGATCTCCAACAGGAAAATATTTTAGGCTGCACCACTAAGAAACTATCCCTGCCCGGGATTCTGAAGGACTGCTGCCTTCCTGAGGAGACAATGCTGAGTTAGACTGAACAGTGCTTCAAAATGCTGATAATCCAAATTATCAAGCATTTGCAACTTCTGTGAAGTAGATTATCAATAGTTCAACCTCTCAGATAAGGAATATTTGCACTTTGCCTGACGTAGATAAAAATAATAATGTAGATAAAAATGAGATAAATGGAACAAAGGTTTGACCCGGCATATGGGAATTTGTTATATTCCTCAGTGAGTGAGACTTCTGAAGGAACAAGTTCTAAGATAAATCGATTTGTCGGTCAGCCTCATCATAGAAGTAAATCTCTAAAATCCGCACTACTTTGTTCTGAGTAAACATATTTATAATTGACATGTAAACTTGGAAAGTAACAGCTGGGAAAATACCAAGAGTGTTGTGCTGAATTATTGAATCTGGTTTGGCATATCGTGTTAATTTATGAGCACTGAATTTCAAGCAGGAAAGGTCATCAAGCTGAAGTGATTCAGATGAGATCTACATGATAACCAGAAATCCTAGAAGACAGAAAGGCTAAAGCAATGGGGTAAATATGTTGACAATAATATTCCTTTCAGTCCTAGATAGAAAGAAGGCAGTTTAAGGGATTATGGTTGGTATTGCAAGTCTTATCCATCTAACTCAAAATATATTACATGTTGCTCTGTATAGTTTGCTGTGAGGTACTTCAGTTTTATAACAGAATTGCGACATCAAATGCTCTGCATATAAGCGACTTCCTTAGGAACATTCTTATATATTATGACACATTCTCATGTATTCGTTTTTACTACTTGCATGTAAATTTCTTGAAAAATCACAAAACTCTAAAAGATAGCCTAGAAGAATCACACACATAGATAGGACACAATCCAGCTTGGTTTTAAAACATTTGAAATACAGACATACAATTGTTGTTTTAAATAAGGTTTGGACTTTTTTTATTATTTAATTGGCATATACAACAAAGCTGGTTCAGGTAAATTTACTGCAGGCAGCTATTAAAAATATTACAAAAGAGATGAAGTAAATTATCCAGTTTCAAGCCCAAAGTTCTCTTTTCTCTAGGAAAGAGTACAAAATAAGTCTTATGCCAAGACTGGTCATTGTCTGTTTGCTGTTTACAAACAGTAGTAAGGTAGCAGCATTTTCCCAGAGACTTGCCGTATCTTGTTCCACTTGCCACAGTTGATCTACTGAGGAAATTACAACCTCATGCTGAATAACAACAATCCCAAAAGAATTTATGAATTGCCATCTGATGTCCTCTGTGTAATGATGTGGGACTTTCTGGAACTGATGTCTGTATTAGGTCACAAAATGTATTTATTTGGTTTGTGGGGAATATCAAGAAAAAATGAGTTCATTGTCCTACCATTACCTTTGGTACACTGTAAGATACATGATAAGAAGAAAATTCTGTAAAAACAATTGTTTTGGAAAAGCCAGTCCCAGTTTCTTAGTTTCAATACAAAACTCTCAATCACATGAAAGTTTGTCATCTCCCTATTCTACTTAAGATCCTCTTCTAACTCCTCTTCCTAACTCAGGCATGACATTCAGGAAACAGTTAAACAAGAAGTCTGATAAACAGGGTTTTCAATGAGTGAGGCAGGTTTAGGTAAAGGTAAAGGTTCCCCTTGACATTTAGTCCAGTCGTGTCCGACTCTAGGGCGCGGTGCTCATCCCCGTTTCCAAGCCATAGAGCCAGCGTTTTGTCCGAAGACAGTTTCCGTGGTCACGTGGCCAGAGCGACTAGACACAGAATGCCGTTACCTTCCCACCATGGTGGTACCTATTTATCTACTTGCATTTGCATGCTTTCGGACTGCTAGGTTGGCAGGAGCTGGGACAAGCGACGGGAGCTCACTCCCTCGCGTGGATTCGATCTTACGACTGATGGTCTTCTGACCTTGCAGCACAGAGGCTTCTGCGGTTTAACCCACAGCGCCACCACGTCCCAGGTTTAGTATACCACCAAACACAGAGGTACTAATCCTTTCCTGACCTAAGACTCTGATTCCACAAACGAAGCAGATTGCATAAGGCAGATTTACATCCTCCTTCAGTCTGTGTGAAAACAGGTAGTCGTGTACTTTGTCCCACACAAATTTTAAATCTGAAACTGGTTCAGGTTTTTAGAAATCTATTTATTATCACATGGTTTTGTGTTGGTGTGTGCATCCTCAGGGAACAACTTTTAGTCCAGTTTTAAGCTATGTGGTATATTGGCACTTTCGGCACTCTGTGTCCCAGTTTTCCCAGTTTTTCGTCATTATCGGGAACTTAATCTTCTCTTCCACCATACCTTGTGCCTTTCTTGAGGCAGAGCTCAGCAGCTTTTATTCAGCAAAACCAGCATCAGCAGACTACAAAACAGCCCATAACTACTCTAAGAGCCATTATCTCTGTCCTTTAAGAATCATCATGTCTGGTTTAAATCATGTTTTTTTAAAAAAATTAATACAAGTGGTATAGCGCTAAAACAATGCAGTGCTAAAATAGAATCAGAGGCGAAAAGGAAGAGTCCAGGTTGCAAGATACCCTGCAGCCCAAAATTCATTGTGCTCAGCATCCAAAACTCGGCTAACCCCGCAGACCCCCACAGACACTGTTTACTCCACAACAGGCAAACATGTCAAAATGAGTTTTAAGAAAAAACTTTCAGAATTGATTTTAAATAAACAACCCCCACATGAATATTTTAAAAAACCCATATCCTGGCCAAAATAATGTGTGTTTAAGTGTACATTGTGTAGTTGGAGATTTTTAATTCAATTTCAAGTGTGTCAAACCCAATGCAAAAACAGGAGTATTACCACGTGCAGTCGAGCCCTTAGAAATCAACTTAAGGCTCAAGAGAAGAAAAATTTCTTCTTAGAATGAAAGATAATTAGCTTCCACAATTTCACCACAACTAGAACCCTGTCACCATTTGGACAAACATGACGATGGGATATTAAGATAAAATACAGGTAGAGCTAGCTAGCTAGGCCCTCCTGGAGTATTAAACAGTCACACTCACGGTCTTCTGCACTGTTTCTTCTGCTTTCCATCAATCAGACTTGGGCAAAATGTAGCTTATGGGCCATCAGCTGCTCCTCAAGCCATTTTTCTGGCCCCACAATCCCACCAAGTTCCCATCATTTTCTTAAAACAATGAAAATTAGGGGGGGGGGGGGGTTGAATCTAAGCCAGCATCCAGGAATTGAGTTTTTTGCATGAAAGAGTTTGGGGGCAGGTTCAGACCACCACACCCAAGTTTAAAAGTGGAAGACAAAGTCCAGGCCCTACCGGTTTAATTGTTTGCCTTTTTAAAAAACATATTTTTTTTCTGAATTTGGGGGCCTTCTACAGCCCATAACTGGTATTGCGGACAAACATTTAGCCCTCAAGCCCGCAGGGGTTTAAGTATCTGGCGGCTGAGCCAAAGGTTGGGAGTTCGATTCCTCCTTGTGTCTCCTTGACAGAGGTTGGGTTTGATGATCCACAGGGTCCCTTCCAGCTCTGCAGTTCTAAGGTTTATTTTTATTATATATTATAGATGCCCATCCCATCATAGACTAATATTTTCAGTTTTGACTTCACTGCCTCCCAAACATCTCCTCCTCCCTTTTGCAAAGCCTAGAATAATTAGCACTTGCAGTAACACATCAGCATTCAATCAGTTAATTAATTTGATGCTGTTAAAACATTAAGAAATTTTTTTGATATTGATTCAGTATTTTAATTGTTATGACCGCATAGGTTTGATTTTAAAGAAAAATCAATAAAAATGACTAAAGATAGTCAAAATGGTCAATGTTATCAAATTATACCCCAAATTAGTAATTACATTAATATGAAACATTAATCATTATTTTAAAAAAAAACATTTCTGGCATTTAACAATTAAAATAATGAATGTTAAACATCAATACTGAACATTTTAATGAACTGATGTAAAATAACTTGTAACTAATTATTTCCATGCTCTGTTCTATTATTAAGGATGCTAAAAGTAAAACTTTAAGTGCTAGGTTTGTCTAAATACCATATTTTCCATTGCATTTGCAGATTCCTGCCACACAACTGGCTAGAGCAATCTACTAATAAATGGGGTATTTCAGCTTTTCTTGGATTTTATATCTATACATATACATGTACAAGGAAGGTTCTTGATCTCTGTCTTATCTTTAGGGAGTTAGATTTAAAAAAACACTTTCTCATGGTACTTTGAAAAGAGTCAAAAGTATTTTGGAAGCCCATAACATGGGACAGCAAGCCTGTTTTTCCCCATCTTTTCAGGAGGAGAACATGAGCTCATTGGTAAGTACGACCCTCCTTGTAATACAGTTGCACAAAAAGAGCTGCAGTGTTTACAAGCGTTCGCTGGCTGGAAACCATCTCCACAAATTAGGCAAGGAGTCTTCTTTTTGTCCTGCAGACCTTCAAACAAAACAAAGAGTAGATGTTAATGCCCCTCAACACTGACATTCTACACAAAATGATTGAACAAAAAAAAGTCCTCAAGTTGTTCAACTCTGTGTCTTCAGCCTTAAAGACTCATAAACGCAACCCTATCTGGGTCACCACCACTCAAATACTCGTTCTGCTAATGGCCACTGTTAATATAATTATCACTTTTTCTACTTTTTCCATTTCAAATTCCTTGCAAATCCTTGACTAAAATCACCCACCAAGCACTTGTGTACTAATTTGCTCCCTGAGAGAACGTTTAATGTATTTGATGAAAGGGGGAGGAAACCTGGAAAAGCTGTGTGCTGTTGAGCCCTTTGTTGTTTTTGCTGCCTCCAGCTAACATGTTTCATCCCCTAGAAATAATGTACACTGGCCAGAATTGTGCTGGTTATGTGCACATGCAGAAGATGAATCATTTCAGATGTTGCTACAGCTAGTTACAGATAAATGGCAAGGTGCAGCTCACATATTGGTCATGGGCCCAGCATAGGTCTGCCATGCACCCAGCACCTTGACAATTAGCCTTAGCTAATTCTGCCAAAACTTTTGCATGCAAGTAAATATGTAGCACTATTTTAACAACTGTTCTTTACTATGATTCTACTAGTGTTGTCTAAAAACTAAAGAAACAATGTGTGTGCTAACCAGGCCTTTCCCATGGCATTTTGGTCTTTTAAACAAAAGAGATACAAAAACTCTGCTCCCATTATCTGACAGCAATAAAATCTCAACAGGTTTTCAGACTTTTTAACCAGCTCCCTTTAAAATCAAGGATAAACATCATGTATGAAAGTAGCACATACACTTGGTGAAATTCTTCATATTTGAGGCTTTTCTAAGGCTCAGAATATGCTAATTTGCCTTTCCCCACGTTTTTGCTTAAATAGTTTTGTGGACTTAAATGATTTCATTTTCTTCTATTAACAGACACTGATCCAGTGAAAGGTGTTATGTTGTGCTTTTTTACAATAGCAATGACTACTTTGCAGTCCTTTTTGTGGTAAAAGAACATTGGATCAGTTATTGTAACTAGACTTCTCTACATGAAGGGTGGACATAAAATGTAGGGCAGAGCCCCTGTATCTGTAATAATAAGGCAGGAAAGGAAATTTCAGCAGGTGAATATTATCATACAAGTTACTTCTGATTTTCTTCCACACAATTACTAATGATATGGGAAACCTATTCTCTACTTCATAGGGCCACCCTATCTAGGTGTATCTTGCTTTTGCTGACTTTCAAAGTGCACCTTATCTAGCAAAAAAAAAAAAAAAAAAAAAAAGGACGAGTGAACGGAAAGTTGTGCAACAGCAAAGACAGCTCCATGGGCACCTCCTAAAATATCCTTTTCTACTGCTATCAAACTGAAACCCCTTAGTATATTATTTTTTTCTTCCATATTGCAAGTGCTTATGTTGGGGATATAAATTAATTAAGGAAATCTTAGTTAATAGCATATGGTTTCATTAATAATTTGATCATTAAAATAAGCATAAAGTTGACATCAGTATGCAATTACTATGAAGGAAAAAATTTAGTGGTTGTATCCATTGGTGGCTTTGTCATAGCAAAAACAGGTTCTGTTGCATAATGCAGGTCACCCGGGTTTCAGCATTTCTCCTTACCTATTGCAGCTCTCCGGGCGATATCCCATACAACTCCAGTGTCTCCCAATCCTCACGAGCAGCTTCTCGAGAGGCAGGATGGCTGTATGGGATAGGCAAGATGAGCAAAGTTTGAGTGTCCTGCCTTATGCATGTAAAAGTGTTTTTCATTGGTGCAAAGCCCCAGAGGATGTGTCCTTCTTTTTAAGATAATAATCTCACATCTTTTAAAACATATAAATTAGCCCAAGTGAGAGATAGCAATGTAAGCCTGCAGTTTTTCTAAATATTTTTCTAAACGAATAGAAAATATTTAGAAAACCTAAAGATAATATTTTTCTAAATGTTTTTCTAAACCAAAAAAACTACTGTTCAATTAATCACCAATATGTTTTTAACCATTAAAAATAATCTGGCCAATTAATCTGCTAAATGTGACAGTTCAGTGTTATCCATGTCTATTCAGAAGGAGGTCCCATTGTTGAGGTGCAACAGGTCTTCCTGCCAAGGAAATGCATAAAAGTATGCATAAAATATATTGGATCCAAACTTAGCAATGCTGAAACCAGTTGCAATTAAATTGTCAGGGCAGGTTAGTCAGCACAGATCAAATCAGATAAATTGGATCAACTCTTAAGTATGATGAGTCTGGAACCTACTCTGATGTTTCTGTTACACTGGGGTTTTCCAACTTCCTCATGATGGGGAGAAGGTCAAAATAATAAAACTAGCCAGCTGGTAGCAATAAGGACCAAGCTAAAAGGCACATGCATTCATTTTAGAAAATGAGAGAAACCTCTGATACCTTGATGCTGGCTTTTTCTTCAGCATTGGCAGAGCAAGTGATACTGGGAAATGTATAGCAGAACCCACCCATACTAAATAACACACTGGTAGGTTGTACAATTCTGAACTACAGATTGGGTGTACCAATGTCGAACACTCTCCCCATCCTTGAAGTGGTATCTTTTTCATGGCGCACAGTGATAGACTCACCTCAGTATTCTTCTGCCTCACTCTGTTGCACTTGAGGATGAGGCCTGAGTAGCTATTAGTCAATGGATGGTTTGGTACACAAAGACCTGAGAGAGAAATGAGGTGTCTATGGCCTTTCATGTGTTTTACTCTAAAACTTCCATATCTCATTTTACTGGATTTGCTAGTTAAAGTTTCTGGGAGCTGACATCCAAACCACCTGCAGGACTAGTTTCCCTCTCAAGTGTCAGGGAAATGAAGAACTGGGAGATAATCAGCATGAACATCCCCCAATCCTTCCTTTATGAAGTCCATTTCTGTACTTTCAGGAGTTTTTCTAAGCAATAAATGAATTGCCTGCAAAAAGGTTCTTGTGTTTTTTGTATGTGTAACACTTAGTCAGAGCAGGACTGACATGAAGAAGTCTGTGATGGGATCTCTTCAAACAGAAGAAGAGGAGGAGGAGGAGGAGGAAGAAGCCACAAGAGATTCTGGACTGGATCAGAGCTAGAGCAATGAGGAGAGGAAGGAGATTTGTTTTTTTGTTGCTAGTTTGAATTTCCACACCATCCACGTTCAGCTGCTTGCCTCAGAAAGAAAAACATATTGGTATTCATATATTCCCTATATGTCCTGGTCACACACCCCTGAGCAATTAGCAGGTTGTGCAGGGGAGAAATTTAGGGGAAATTAATTAGAAAGAAGAAACCGCCCTGTCCCAGCATAATTGCTCTCATTTGATTTCAGGGTGTGTGGTAACCTTTGACTTCTTTTTTAAAAGCTCAGGTTTCCAAGTATCATGAACAATTCAGCTCTCACACTGGTTTAATTATCATTGTCCTCAGATTTTCTCTTGAGACACAAAAGAACCCAAAGAGAGAATCTCAACAGGAAAAAAAATTTTTTTAAAAAAATTATCTCAGACAGGTAAAACGAATGTAAAACTATCACAAAACTAGTTAAGTTTTGCATGTTTGCATACTATAAATACTTTGAAGGACGACAACTTCCAGACTCCCTCAGCCAATATGGCCATGGAGTGGACAATTCTAAGTGAATATTCTAAGCTGTGGTTGTTAATGATGCTATATTATGGATTGTCTTGTATATATTGTAAAAGTAATTTTAAAAGATTTGTGTGTTATGTGCCGTGAAGTCAGAACCAACTTATAATGACCCTAATAGGGTTTCCAAGTTAAGTGAGATATTTAAGAAATGCTTTTACCAGTGCTACCGCCCCCCGTGAGTTTCCATGGCCAAGCAGGGGTTCGAACCTGGATCTTCTGAGTCCTATTCCATCACTCTTTCCACTACACCACAAGGGGTACTGTATATATAAAAAAATAGATATTCCTTTTACCTGTATCTTTAGAGGGCTGAAGCAATGCCCAGTCTAATGCATTAGACTTTGGAAAGGCAGTGCCTGCTGGAGTTCCAGTCTGATGGTTTGGCTCTTTCATTGCTTTCATCTTTTTTTTGTCAGCTATGGATGTTGCTTCACTGCCATCAACTATGCGAGGAAAGTCTATGGATTTGATAGGCTTTTTGTGGGCACTTTTTACTTTCAGGCTTTTCTCTTGCAGTTTCTTGAGGGTCTTTGGCAAGGTGCAAGGTATGCTATTTCCATGTCTTACTTGGGTTCTTTGCTTGTCCATGACAGGTGCCAGTGCATCTCCTTTGTTTTCTGCACTGGTCACAGGTTGCACGACATTCACCAGTGGTTCAAGGAAATTAAATTTACTCAAGGGAACCATTTGCTTTTTCAGTCTCTTCACACTGATGCCCTCCACAAAAAGGTCTGCTGGATTAAATGGTGGCAGATCCAACATGGGCTACAAAGGCATGCAAAAAAAAAAAAAAAAAAGAAAGGTTCTTTTTTAGCCATTTCTCTTACCAGAATGGACAGCAGACAAAGGACTCTTTTCTAGACGTCTGTTGAAGATCTAGGGTATTATTATTGTATTCTTTACTTAGTTCTAGAACACCTTTACAAAGTCCTAGACTTCATGACGGTTACACCAAGGACTGATGTGCTTGTAACAGCATGTAATGTTGTGGCTCAAACTGTGTGTTAATGAAACCATGTGCTCCTTTAAATCAACTCCTTTTTTCCTTCCATCATGGACTTTCCTCAGATTTGCAAATTAGATATGTGTTTACTTTCCAATGACCAATCACAAAACAAAGTGCAGTAAATGGATTTTACCACTTTTAGAAGCACTTATTCTAAAAACGTGGCACACGATTCATCCAGTTCCATCTTATCTTAGACTGCTTTAAAGGGTTGGGCCTAGTGTGCTAACATGTCAGGGTGCCATGGCAATCCTCTGTGTAAGTTCACTGAAGCCTGCATTGGGGAGAGAGGCTTTCTGACCCCCCCCTTTTTTTTTTGGCACTAAAGCCTTTTCAGGTGCCTACGCTATTGATATTTTAAGACTTCAAAATGAGCTGCTAAATATAATCAAGCTGAATATTTAAATAACTTAATGTCATCAAATTAAATGATTTCTGAGTAACATTTAGAAAATTAAATCATAATATAACAAATTAAATAACTCTAACCTGCCTCCAGAGAAGTTCAAAAGTTCCAGTGTCACAGTTTCTATCAAGCTTTCGGTCAACAACAACTTTTATTGTGTCTTCTTGAACCCGGGCACACAAGTCTGCTGTGATTGGCGTAGAAGGATACATGGTTGGACTGCTATTGATCTCAATCAACCAAGGCTTAAAGTCATTTCCAAGAATGAAATCTGCTCCATAAAGTTCAAAACTGCTCTTCCGTGGCTCAACCTGGTCCTGAGCCATCCTCATGGTATAAATTAAGATTTTTTTCATGGATGGATAGATCACATTGTGCCAAACATGACCAAGGCCTCTCTTTTGCAAATACTCTTGGAATTTAGTGCTGGTCCACATATTGTGATGTGGCAACTGAGAACTGCGGTCTGGCGCATTCTTGTAATTTTTCTGGATGGAATTATTGCAAAGGTGAATGGAACTGTGAATATGGTAGACAAGAATTGTAAAAGACTGCACAGAAATTGACAATGCTGATCATTTTTGAAGCAATATAAATAAAAGAAAAAGGAAGGAGTACTTAAAGTCATTTTTTTAAAAAACAGCTTGAAGGATAACATTTAATTGATTAATCAGGTACACTAAAATCAAAAGAAAGTTGAGTTGTAAATGAACCTTATCTAGCCTCAGCCCTGCCCATGCAGCAGTCCCCATCTAAAGCAAATCCCAACTGGCAGCCACCCAACCTCTTTTTGAAAGCCTTAAACAAATTACAGTCCACCATCTTCCAAAATGCTCCATTTCATGTTGGACAACGCTTACCAATGGGAGGTTCTTACTAACATTTAGTCAGAATCTCCTTTCCTATAACAAATCTATTGATTTTGATCCCATGCTCAGGAGCAACAGAAAACAATTTTGCTCCAGCTTCCATGTGACAGCCCTTCAGGTATTAAAATATAGCTTTCATATCACCACTCAGTTTTCCCTTCTGAAAACTAAACATGTCCTGAGTCCTCAATGATTTCTCACAGGACTTGGCTTCACCTTGGGTGCCCTCTTCTGGACATGTTCCAGCTTGTCAATATCCATCTTAAACTGGGATGTCCAGAACTAGACATAGCACTACCTATTTAAAACTAGTATTTAGAGCAGACTAAAAACATGCTACTGGTTATCTGAGCAGAGGATATCCCACTATTACCATATTATTATTAACATAAAGGCAAGTGCTTACAACATTTCAGATGGGACCACTTTCTTAAGAGGTCTTAAGACAGAAGAACAGAGGTGTGTGCGCGCACACACATCTTCAGTACACAAAATATCTTAGGCTACTGTTATTGGTCAAGAGGCATCACTTGAAACTATTTGAATGTAAGTTTATTGGTTAGATTCTTGAGTAATTCTTGGCTGAGGTTGTACTAAATGAGGTCAAATTAAGAATCTGTGTTTGGATTTTGTCTCACTTGAGATGAGGACCAAGGGTTTAAAACAATATTATGTGCATTCTTCTGACATTTTGATCAAATCTTACTTCTTATTCAGTCACAAACAATTCTGTCTTCTTCTCTAAATTATTACAGAGCCTACCTTAACACCATACTCTAAAGCAAGAGCATCTTTATATACTGGCATTGTAGAACTGTAATAGTTCAGTAGTGCCAGTATCATAAGAAACAAAACTGAGGTTCACTCATGACCATTTCAAATAAATAATTCGTACAGAAAATATTATCCATACACATTTCTGTTTTTCTTGGTTACCTGAGCTATGTTCTCACTATAAAAATGATACTATAGTATAGTGTGGTTACCTGTGTAGGTTGTCTAAGGAGAAACGCTGAGTGGAAAATCTCAAATAGCTTTCCTTGTAGAACCACAATGTTAGTGGGTTCCAGTCTGTCACAAGAAACCACTGCCTAATATCAAACTTTGTATCATAAATCAATAATGGGGTCTCAATATACTTTTGGACAACCCATTTATGGTCCTTTATAGGAAGCTGATCTGTTGGTTCAACTAATTTCAATATTTCATCAAGCCGGTTTTTGCATACTATTTCTGGAAGAGAAAAAGGCATGGTTATAAAACATTGACTAATATAGCCATGTTTGGAAATGTTCTAAAGTTAGAGGAATGATACATTAACTTTTCAGAAAAGTGATCATTTTTTCACAACACCATAAAAATAAGCAATTATTCGCAAGCAGTATATTAATATATACTGCCCAGTTGCCTCATCTGACAGTTCCCACTAGCAGTTCCTACTAGCTAAACTAACTTGGAAGTAAGATAGGAAAAAGAGATTCCACTCAATGTCCAAACCTAAATCCAAGCTCCCCTTGAAAGCTTCCCTTACTGGCACTTAATGAAACAAACTTCAAACCGTGACAAAGCAAGAATTTGGTTTTGGATGAAATTAATGTGGCCACTTATCTCCTCGTAGGGAAGACATAGGGACTGTTGTTGTTCTACTTATGTGCTGTCAAGTAACCTTGTGGATTAATGACCTCTGAAATGTCCTGTCCTCAACAGCCTTGCTCAGCTTTTGTAAACTCAAGCCCCTTGCTTCCTTTAATTGAATCAATTCATCTCATCTTCCTCTTTCCTGTTGCCTTCAACTTTTCCCAGCATTACTGTCTTTTCTCATGAGTCTTGTCTCCTCATTATGTGCCCAAACACTCAGTTTCATCATTTTTGCCCCCAGAGATAGTTCAGGTTTTAATTACTCTTGGAACAAACTTTCAAGACCCCGGAAACAGACAAACCATCTGTTTCCCTGAATGAAGAAAAAGGAAACAGCACTGTATGAAATGATAGGTAAATGTCTCTACTCGTAGCATAACAATGGATACAGTTAATATCTAGAAGGTGGGCATCAGTAACAGAATACTACCAAGCCAATGACTGCCTTCCGTTTTAGTTCAGTACACATTTAAGAAATGGACAAACTTCCCGACATTTACCACATGGTACATTGATTTGAAAGTAGTCCTACCTCTGCCACGGGATTTTGCTCCAGGTTTAATAATCCAGATGTTGTGGAGACCATCAATCTCTTGTTGTGGGTCTGCTAGCATAATTTTGTGCAAAATGTTTTGACACTGAGCAAAATAATTGTCTGCATTAAAAATCACTGCACCTTCACTGCAAACAAGAAAAAGTTTTTAAAATGTAGAGAAAATATTTTTACAAATGTGTCTTGCAGTTATGATGAAGAGAATAAAAGGCTCCTCTTGAGGATGTGGTAGGTTTGCCCCAGACTGTCCTCTATACATAGAGGACTTTACACTTCAGCAATGAAACCACATGGAACGGAGAGAATAAAGCCAAGCTTCCTTCCTCAATTCTCTCCCCTTCCCTGCTGCTGCCTTTTCTAATAAGACAGAAGTGACCAGATCAGAGGATGTAAGAGATCATTGTATAATCAACTCTGACATTAATTGCTTCTGGCTGATTCAAACCCTCTCTAGGCTCTTATTGGGCAGCGTCTGCCTTTGCCTGTGAGTTTAGTCTTTGCTTTCCTGAATGGAAATACTGTATGGCAGAATTGCATCGGGTAGTAGGGCAGCACAGCGCAGCCTGCTGTCAATTTGCCTGCTGTCAAATTATACATTTGCTTTCTATTAGACTTTTAGTTCTTCAAAGTGATGCAGTGCATGTTCAATGCCACAATACACACTTTCCCCCCACTTTCTCAGCCCCTCCATGGAACCGAGGACGTGATTAATTTGCCAAGATCTTGAAGTGACTCTCTTAAGTCACTTTGCAATATTGTCCATATAAAAGAAGACTTTGGTCCATTTCCAGCTATCACATACCTGGAAACGGATCAAACCAAAATGACCCCACTCATACCAGAAAAGTAGAAGCCCCTGACAGGGACCCAGAAAGATGCAGGTAGAAATGATTCAGGAGGAATAATTAGTTTTTCTCCAGCTGTCAAAATGAACTAACTGATCCATCCCCACACTGGTCCAAACAGCAGACTAAACACCCATCTGGTCATGAGTTTTAAACTATTTACATCTTTTTTAAACCATTTTGTGAGCCACCTCTTTATTGGGAAAAGATAGAATATAAAATAAAATGAATGAATGAATGAATGAATGAATGAATGAATGAAGCCACTGGCCTTATATTGGCTTAGTCGCCCCTTGGACATCTTGTCCAGTTAGATAGACCACCTTTTTCATGATCTGTCTCAAAAGGCATACAGATAGGCTCAGATGAATATTCTATAGTAAAGGTCACTTTGGGGTTCTTAATATCTGGAATATATGTACATTCCCAATAATTTTGATTGAAATTCTATTTTCACCTAGAAAAAATGCTGAAAGAAGCCGCTGTGGACTGCATGCAGCTTACAACTAACTCATGCTGATTAATATCAAGCGTACACCTGATTTTTCTGCATTATGTGCTTCCCTGTTTTAATGGGTATTTATAAAGCAATCACTTTTAATTTTCATCGTAAGTATTTATATTTACTCTTTCCACAGTTCTATGTCTAATTACTGCTTACTAGGACTGCAGTGTTTAATCAGCTCATCTAATTGATTAAAAAACTATTTTTGTCTATTACATAATTGCCCAAATTAACTGGAGTGCAAATTTTAAAAATAAAGGCCAATAACTACTATAATGCTGGTGATGTGAAAAGCTTCATGAGTTACGTACACAGGTTCTCAAGCCGAAGAGGAGAGCAATAGCTGAAACAGTCACAATAGCAAAATGATGCTCACTGTTTGCCCCAGTGCACAGGTAAATGTGACCAGAGATGATATGTGGCAGTTCACACATCTAATTAATTTGGAATTTTATTCAGGTCACAGTGGGTAAACAAGGAATATAATACATGAAATGAATGCACAATATGCTAGGAGCATCTGATAGTCCCTGGGCCATTTCATGGTTGTCTCAGGTTTGAGGAGAGTGGAACTCAACCAGCATATAAGCAACAAACAGAGAAATGAGAACAGCATGCACAGTTGAGGTACTGGATGCCTTCTTCCACGTGTCAGAAAGTTAAAATAAAAAAACTACTCACACATCCAGGAGTTGCATGCACATACTGCCATTATTGGAGCCCTAGCTGCATAGTCAGTGCCAGGGGTCATGGACATTGCAGTCCATTTGGAAATCCACATGTTCTGTATTTCTTGGGGAGAATTACCCTTGACATGACATTCCTTGACTGTGTTAGAAGTGAATACTTACTGAATGAGATAGTAGTACTGTTCAAGGAGTTGGTTCCATTCTTTTTCTGAAAGTACTGGAGCACTGTCCATGTCTGTGTCAATGTCGCCATGCTCAATTTGATGGAGGTAAGTTTCACACACTTTGCAAGCCATTTCTACTAGTCCTCCAGGCACCTCTTTCACTGTTTTAACATCAGATTCTATGAAATGCAATGCAAGCACTTATTAGTGAGGTGCGCTCTTTCAGCTAGGAAAACACTTTGATTACTCAAAAGTCCTTTGCAAGGGTTCTGTTTGGGGAACTTATATTCCATTCAGAAGGGATATTCAATGCAATACACATGCCGCCAGAAAAGGAAGTGTGGCGGTAGTGGTGAAAGTGTTTGCGGTTCCCAGATAAAGAAATAGTGGTGTCATATATGTACGTCCCATGGTTCTGAACAGTAACATGTTTTACGTTATTCTAACCAAGTCTGCGTCAAAACTGCTCTTACCGTTTTGGCTCTTTTTCACTTTTTTCTGAAATAGCCATCGTCTTTTTGACCTTTGGGGAGCCCTTTTTCGAAAATGTTGGCTGTGTTTTGCTGTTTTAAAAAAATGTGTTGCCATTATGCAATGACATTATCACACACAAGTAGCGGTTGCAGCAGTGGTTCTAAAAAGCAAAGCCTCAGCAGCAGCAATATGAAGGCTAGCCCATTAGTATTCTGGAGAACTTTTGCAAGGAAGATGTGAATATGAGGGAGAACAGAAGAGGAAACAGGAAGTGTAGCGTTTGTGGTGAGCTCTAAAGTACACACAAGTTGAAATGGCATTTGACATGTGAGAAGAAAGAAGGCTGGGGAGATAATTTGAGACTACAAGATGACGGGAAATTTCATCTTTTTGGATAGGTTTTTGTTGCAAATAAAAAAACCCACAAAAACTTGGTAAATAGCTCTCAAGTATTTTTTTAAAAAACTTGCTGAAATCAGCGATAGCAGTAAAAAGTGGTGCAATTTCATTTTAGTCCCAATTCTACACTGTTTGCAAAGACAGCAAGCAGTTAAATAACATTTTAAAAAATAAAAGCTATGGTCCAAAGCAGCCAAGCTTGTGGTGACTATGAAAAAGAACCCACCTCAGTGCTTTCTTTCACTACTACTGCTTCTAGCATGCATGGGTCAAGTGTCCCATGCCTTAATTGAACATATGACACCTAGCGCAATTATAAATTGAAATAAAGCTGCGTTGGAATTTATATCAAGGGTTGAGGAAAAAATATCACAACCCAAAGCAAAGAGTGGCATAATGGGGTGACATTTCAGTGCATATGATATGCTAATCTATGGGGAAACAAACTTGTAACCAGCTGCTGCTGCTCCCAGTTTTATTTTCTCAAAATCTTCAAGGGATTTATGTGAAGATATATATACTTTTACATATTTACAGGGTACTTGTGAAGGTGAGGGGATGTAGCAGACAGCAGTCACCAAGAAAAACCTTGGATTCACCACCACAAATCTCACCATCCTCCCCATGAATTAAGGTTCCAAAGCAGGTGCACCCTCCCCTACACCCTCTAGTCACCTGAAATTTGAGCTGAAATCTTTGATATAAGAACCTTCTGCTCAGCCTTCTAAGACCAATTAGAAGATAATAAACAAGTAGACTGCAATACCTTCAATCTGTATAATAGCTCTTTATAAATGGCATTACATAAATCAATAAGGTTGGCATGTCATATACAAACAACTGATCACTGCTATAAGACAAGAGGCATCAATAGCCCAACCCTTATCTCATCAAACAATGGACGACTGTGAGTGTGTGAGTAACAGACAGAGAGAACAAAACAGGGAGGGGAAGAAGAGTATACATCTGGATTACATTGGTTATTGGTGGTGTAAGAGCCCAGATTTGACATGATTGCCCTCAGCCAGACATTTGTAGTTTGCTGAAAGACTTGGAAAATATTGGCAGTTTCTGTCAAATTGACCTGTTCATTGAAAATCTACGGTCCAATCAAAAGTTCCAGATGACATACCACCAGGACTGGCCCTGCCATCATGCAGAGTGAGGGAAGTGCCTTAGATGAAAATGCCAGGGAGAAATACTTGCTCCTTCATATCCCAGCTACTGTGAGAACTATAACTGGTAAACTCAGAAGGAATGAAGATTTCCGAGAGATGCAGCAGATGACATAATTAACCCTGCAAATCAAAAAGCCCTGATTCCATTATACCTCTGGTTGTGACACACCTTGCTCTCCCTTATTGCATGCTATATTTGCAGAGCTCAGGCACCCACCAACAAAACGGGCATTTAAATCTTGATAAGGGCTTGCTTTGTTGATTTGGCAATAAGGTGGTATATATTACAGGGAAAGCATTGTTTCTATACAGTCTTCCACTAAGAGGATACTTAGGAAATTTGAACAAAAGGCCTCATTGATTATGATTTATTCAAAAGACACAGAAATCTAATTTTGTTTAGATGAACATTTTAAATTACATAAGTAAAAGATTAAATGTCATGTTATTAGTTCTAAAAGAAACCTTAAGAGAAGATGGCACAAGCTATCATGCTTGGCACATTCACCCCAACAGCATTTTGTGGTTTACTCCTTCAAATTGGCTCTCATTGGAATTTAAGTTGGTTTCCCACATACCTTGGACCACAAATCCCATAATTCAAGTGCTGGCTGGGGATGCAGTGTTTTGTAGTGCAACATGCATCTACGCAAGTGTTAGGCTGTACTTCAGTGCTGCCCTAAAGCACTGAAATAAGAACCTCTTCACTTAAGCTTATCATGGATCTGCATCTCTCCTCCCTTCTTTCCACCCCATCTCCAGCAAACACTCACAGTTTACTCAGCCTTTAAACATCACAGATTGTTTGTCTGGACTGAAAAGGTCACCAAAGAATGCTATCTTTATTCCAGTTAGAGGGCACTGAGCCAGTGGAATACTGAAGTGCAAAAACAAGTGGCTACAAAGATCACTCAGTCAATCACAGATAGACAATCCTAAATGAAAAAAAAAATTGAGGGCCTCCCAGCATATGGAGAACATTTTTCTGCATTATCAGCTAGCCACATCCTCTGCCTCTGCATCCATTTAGAATCAAGAAGCATGATCTACAGAGGCCAGTAGTAGGGCACTTGTTCTACATGACGGATCGGACATCCCAAATACAATCGCAGACACCTTCACTTTAGAGGATCAGATAAAGAGCAGTACTCAACACCAATGTTTGCTTACTACTTATTTTTCCCTGCATTTCCCACTAGAGGAAGACCGAGCTGCAGATGTGGAGTTGATTAATCAATCCCGTGTCCGTCTCTCTAAGATCCTGTCCATACCGGCCATTTTGGGTGCAGGGTAGATTAGGCTACAAAGGATCTGTTCAGGTGCAGGGGAGGAGAGATGTGCCATTTGGCAAGTTCCTCCTGTCCTCATAGCAAACAAACCCTTGTAGCCTGATCAGCTATCAGTAAAGTGGGCCGTCTTTTTTGGTGCTACAAATCCATACAAAGCAAGGTTTACCCGTGAGTAAGGAGACAGCAGCAACAGCAGCCACAGACACCTGCAGCATGAGGGGAGAACATTGGGGTCAAGGTGGGGGAAACAGATGGCAGGTAACCCCCTTTTCCCTGCCTTTCTCCCTAGCCAGGGTCTGCTGGAGCTGCACTGTCTTGAGAGGGTGGAACCCATGGAGCTGACATAGCCCCCTTCCCTACCATTTCTCTCCACTATCATTCAGCTGGATGTGGTGGCTTTCCTTTTTTGCTGTTTGTTTGTTTGTTTGTTTGTTTGTTTGTTTTAAAGTAAGTGGCATATCAAAATGGCAATTCATCAACCTGGCATGGTTTTAAACTTTCACTCCGTCAGTGAGGGAAGTATTAAAATTAAGATGAAAACAGAGAAGGAGTTTTCTCCACCCTCCCTTTTAATGCCATAACCGACCTAATACGTCACAATGTTGTCTCTTCAGCTAATGCCACCTCCAGTGTCATTTTGGTGAAAGTATCCATCCATGAAGGCTTAACGAAGAGCTATTTTGCATCTCAGTGAATCATCCCAAAAGGATTGCATGCCTTAGCCTTGTGCCAGAAAAGTATGTTATAGCTCTTAAGGAGAAAGGATGGATTGTTCTAAGTAGAAATACAAGCAGACAACTTTTTTTCCATGCCATGAGAAAGCTGTATCTCATAACAATGTGCCAATGTGGGCATGCTCTAACTTTTCCACATCCACACACTTTGTGCACGCTGTTCCCTGCTTCCCCTTGCTGTTGCTGCCATGATCAGCTCAGCTCCTTCTCCTTCTCCTGGTTGTTCAGACCCCTTCCACACCTAATTAATTAAACTGCCATTAGATTTCAGTTCTGAACTTTTAATTTTCATAGAATCATAAAGTAATTGAACTGGAAGTAGTCTATAAGGCCATTGGGTCCAACCCCCTGCTCAATGCAGGAATCCAAATCAAAGCAGACCTGACAGATGGTTGTCCGATTTTCTCTTGAATACCTCCAGCATTGGAGCGCCAACCACCTCCCAAGGTAATTGGTTCCATTGTCATGCTGCTCTAACAGTTAAAATGTTTTAAATGTATTGAACCAAATAAACTTGCCATTCTAATTGTGTTTTGCCAATAACAAGTAAACAAAATCTAGAGTATGTAAGTAAGTAAGTAAATTTCCCTCTTTGAGGGAACTAAAGTTGCAATAATCTAATTTAGATAATAATCTAATATAGTTTGTTCCAATTTGAGTTACCTCAAAGAGGGAAATCATTTTTGTTTTTTGAGCTTTTCTGCCATTCACCCACACTGTCAAATGGACCATTTAAAACTTGTAATTTTAATAAGTCTGATCAATACCTTTCCTCTCAGCTGAATCTTCTTTCTCGGTGTTTTCTGTACATGACCATTTATATTTATCACCAGAAATATGTAAATTAACAACCCATTTGACTATGCAGGCAGCTGCTGTTTTTCTGAAGTCATCTGAAATAAGTGACACGTTATTTTGGAATATGACAAATTAAACAACACATCTATTTAATGTCAAAGTACAGAGGAGTTTTATAGGAATTTAGCATCCACATGACACCATTAAACTTAATGGGCCAGAACCCAGGGGTGTACATCTACTAGATCTGGCTGTTTCCACCAAGATCAGTTACTCCCTCCACCTTGAGCCCCCCTACACCACAAACCTCTGCTCAGAGGATTGACATATCATTTGGAAGAGTTTTTTGGCACCATGGAAGGGCTACAAGAAGAGGAGAGGAAGAGAGGTCCATCCTCCAATGGAACTGAATACCAAAATACACTGTTGGATCTAGCCATTGTTATTCGGTAGCTTCACTTCCTCACTAGATGGGACCTTCAGCAGTGCTGCAAGGTGTAGGGCAAACCAGAATGACATGGGAGGTGTGTGAATGCATGCCCAACCTTTGTATATGGTGCTAAAAACATCTAGAGCTTGGGGCAGGCCCTTTAGAATCAAGGCCAAAGCTTGAGAGGTTAAACCTTTCCCTCCCCCATGCATCCAATCCTAATTCAAATCCTTCCCTCAGAATTGCAATTAGCCATGGAGGATACAACGTCCCAAAGAAAAACTGGTAATTTTTCCTCTACTTGCTTCACTTTGACAAAAATTACATGTTGGGCAAGAAATTAAAATAGGCATTGTAATGGCTAGGATCCACACCTTGCCCACAGTTTGGCTTTTGTACCATGAAATGTAAACATTGTATATTATTTTAGGCCATAATAAAAGAATGACTGAAAGCCAATAGTAAGTCACAACTAGGGTAGGTCCATTGAATCAATGGCATTTACAGAGGAGTTGACTCACTGAATCCCCACTGGTTCAATGGGCCTACTTTAGTTGTGGTTTACTACTGGATTTCAGCATGGCAGGAGCAGTAGATTAACTCCTATATATTTGTAAGTGAATATATAAAAAAATATTGTGTATGTGTTTGATTGCCAGGGTGGAGAAATCACTTTTGTATTAAGATTATAAGTGCACAGTGAGAGGAGGCTTAAAAAGTAAGGGCCTTTGTCCTCTGCCATGATCCTGACAGAAATCACTGTTGTCCCTTTCTCCCAGTTTGTACATTTAGAAGAAAAAAGACCCCATTGCTGAACTTTCAAAGACTAATATGGAAAACAACTCACCGATAAAATCATATTTCTCGTCATCCATACAAATGCCGTAACACCGAGGGAAGAAAGCGTTTGGGTCTGCGGATACGTACCATGGCACATTCCTCAAATTCAGACAAAGTCCAATCTTTAAATAAAATGAACATACTGCACTTGGTATTTTGACATACAAATGCATAAAAAAAGAGATAGATTTGTGTATAAAAGACTGCTTGTTCTCTAGAGCTATTCAACTGGGTAAGACCCTTTGTTTTACCTATTATATGTTCATGTCTTGCCAAACCTTTCATTATGCTGGACACTGCAGAGCTTCGGATAGGGAAAGAAATGGAAGAGCTCAAAAATCACCCTGGCTAGATGTTAAAGCTGCAGCAGCTGTAATTAAATTAAAGTTTCAAGAGAGAGACTGTCAATGTGGAGAGTCAGCCTGAGGTATGGTCCTCTCACCTCAGGGAATGTGGAATTAATTGTCTTTCTCCATCTCTACAGATTGGGGTGAGAGAACTTAGTGTGGCTGAAGGCAACATTTCAGCCTCGCTGGGAGTCTGAGGACTGTGCTCCAAAGCTGGAGGGACAAAAAAGAGAAGGAACATGACCTCTAGCCGCCTTGGGTTCTTTTTAAGGAGAAAGGTGGAATAAAAATATTTTAAATAAATAAATAAATAAATAAATAAATAAATAAATAAATAAATAAATAAATAAAATATGCTATTTTCCATATTTGAGGGTTTTTTTAAATTAAAGTTGCTACAGTGGGTTTTTGTTAACTAAAAAAAAGGTTTAACTTTTTTATAATTGAAAAAGCTCATTGCATCTTCTAGTGGCAACAAGAAACTTGGATTTTATTTTATTTTTAATTTTTACAGAAAGGGTGGATTGCAAAAGTGCCCCTGAGGGCTACATTTTGCCACTTCACTCAATGAATACTCCATTGCCTTTTATTGATGCACCCATCTCATGGGCCAGCTGGGAGTAGAAGTATGAAACACAGCAAGCCTCATATCAGAAAAACTAGATGATCATTGTCTAATTCTAATTCTGGAATATTCTAATTCTTGGAAATATTTATGAAAATAGAAAAGACAAAACCAAGGAATAGTTCCTTTGCCACACAGAACTGATAAGACAATCCCATAAAACTAGAAATATTACTATCAAAATGCCTCTAAAATGCTTTTTAAAATGTTAGTGGAAGAAATCAGATATTACATGTTTCTTGTTAAACCTAAGAAGTGGCTTTAGAACTACTAGTTTCATTACTCACTACTCACACAGTAACTAGTTATAGGCTGAAATCCTGTCACACAGTTTCGCATGTGTGACAATGTGAAGCCAAAGCAACAGTACTGAAAACATTTTGGGACACAAGTGTTAACTGAGTATAAACAAATGCATGCAATGCAACAGGCTAAAAAGGAGTCATGCAGCTGACTGTGCAATATAATAACGCAGTCCAAACTGCTTGGGTTTTGCAAAGACTTACAAAGGCATAACTTTACATTATATGAAGATAAATAGGTTTTCCGCCATAGGTGACTACATTACTTGTAGTCAGTTACTTCCAAATTCTGCTTTCAACTTTGTATCTGGATGAAAACCGCCTTTGGTTCACAATAAATGGAAAAGCTGCTGCCACGTTTTATTCAAGGTTAAGCCCACTTTTAGTCCAAAATTCTGAGAACTAGTTCAAAAGGCACAATTTGAAGCCAACTGTTCTGATACTCTTTTTAAAAAAAAACAACATAGCTGGGGCATGTTTTTTTCACCTGATTCATGAACAGCCCTGTAAATGAGTAAGAAAAGACAATTAAAAAGCAGCTTGGTCTGTGTCTGATTGATAGTGTTTCAGATTAAGTAGGCAGACCAGAGTGCAACAGAACTAGATGGAACCCCATTAGCAATTTCTGTTGTAACATGATATTTGGCAATCTGTAAACGTAATACTACCCCCTGGCAATCTGCTGTGACGATGCTACAGCATCTATGGCAGCTCCTTCCACTGGCACTGACAACTAGGGATGGCTCATAGTCTGAGTGGTGGGAGGCGCGAATTTACCCCAAATTTTCAAGATGAGGCTAATATTAACTCTTACAATGCCTGCTGGCATGGACATTTTGGTCAAGGATGGGTGTGGGGGCTCCCTGGCAACTTTGCTTTAAACAGCTTGGCTTACCCAGAAAAAATTAGCCACTGCTGTGTTGATGTCATGCTGTCAACTATTTACAGTACTTACTTTGGTTGTAAAGGAGCCTGTTCTTGCGTAATGATTCAACATCTGATCAACATGGAGATTGTAGTAATCGACTGCATCCTTTTTTATAGTCCAGTAAAAGGAGGTTTCTTCATTTCTTACCAACCTAGACTGGCCCAAAGAAGACTGTGTTATGATTCCACCTGGAAAATATTATCTGATTCACCCAATGACATTTAGCTGCTCATTTCTGGCTATACGATCAAAAACAAAAGCCACAATGTTATTTTATAGGAATTCCTCTTTGTACAACTAAGGAGCACGTTCGTGATTGTCTGTGGTTGTGGTTCTTACGCAAAACAAGACATGTATTTTTTCTCTTCCTAAGCATGAAAGAGAGAGAGGCACAAGAGAACTTTGTTTAGCTGATTAGTGAAAGCCAAGTAACACAACCATACAGTAATGGAACAATGATATGACTAGTGATGTGTTTACTAAAAACTGTTGGTTTTGTTTCATTTTGGGTTCTTTTAGGGGTTCCTCTTTCATTTTTGTGTTTTTCAGGCACCAGCCCTTTCATTTTAATACAAAGGGGACTGCTTCTTTCATATTATTTCAATTTAGTTTTCCCTGTTTGTGTTTTCTGGCACTAGTTTAAAAAACCCTAAAAACCCATAAAAAGTACCCCCAAAAGGTAAGTCAACAGAGAATCAGCAGACAACAATACAACCAACACCACTAAACAAAACAGCCCCCCCAAAAAACCCACTGAGATATACACCTTTAACAAAATAAACATACTTCTTTAACCAAATAACAATTTTAAAAAATCAATCCAAGAGGGGAACCACACACACACACACACACACACACACAGAAGAAAATAGCAATGCACACATGCACACACATACACACACACAAGTAAGCAAATAAAAGCAAAAAAACACACACACACACACCACACACACACACACAATCAAAGAAACTTCCCAAACAAAAACAACTAAAATAAAGGGATATTTCTCACAATCCCAGGATGCCCCCAAAACAAGGGAATGTAAACCACTTCTAAGTGTTCTCTATCTAGAAAACCCTGAAAAATCAGAATTGATCTGATGGCACACAATTATTATTATGACTTGGTGTCTTTTCTTGACTCTCTTCTCTTCTCTGAGAGTACAGCAGGAGGCAGGCAGCAAAAAATAATCAAAGAAATGAATGTACCAAAGAGCGGGGGGGATCTCAAGGAAATTGTGGGAATAGAGGGTTTAAAAAGTAATTCCAAGGAGACATGCTGGCACAGACCTTGCTGAATAATAACAAAATCATTCTGGATGATAACAAAAATAGCAGCAAAAATAATTCAAAGAAATGGAGAGGGAGAGCCCCCCCAAAAAAATCAATTAAAAAGGAAGGATTTAAAAGGCAGAGGCAGCACAAAATGGAGGTGCCAGGAGATCACCCACCCACAAGGAATGACACTGATACAAAAAAAGCACTCCCACTGAATTCCAACTAATTTAGGCCTATTTACAGCTTCAAAATGCTTACTAACCCCTTCTACAAAGTTTTGATTGGCTGCTGACAGCAGCCCTCACAACACTATTGGACAAAAAAAAATCTGAGTAATTTAACAGATAAATCGCTCCTAATTTGTGAAATTTGTGTAATTTTACTTCTCCTATTTTGCTTGTGTTGTTCTAGTTTGTAAATGCCATTAAAGGTTTCAGAACAGAACAGACAAAAAGTGAAAGATAGGTTAAACAAAAGAAGGAAGCATGAATAAACATATAATTTGTATGTCCCTCTCTTTTGTTAAGATAAACTATTTGTATTGTAGAGGTTCTCTTTCAGGAATCAGCAAAAACACAAAAACTATTAATAGAGCTTCTCTGTGTACTTTTCCATAGTTTCCTAACCTATAAGAACATTCTTGTGATCGCTGTAATCTTACGATTCTTACCATTAACTCATGGATGTCACTGGTATTGGTAAAATGGTTTTCCTCTTCCCGCAAGGCACTTTTACTTTCTTCAAGAAAATTATGCAAAAGAACAGAACAGGAATAAATAGATTAATCTAAAATAAGCCAAACACAGAGACACATCAACTAAACTATTGCTTTGAATAACACTGCCATATTCAGCAAGTGTTGATGCATTTATTAGTCCAAATGTACACTTTTGTTGGGGTCACATGTTTAAATTCTTTGGTAGCATCTCAAAATTGTATTTTCAGCTCAGATGGACATCAGATACGATAACCTAGATATGGCAAATCCTACTTCAAGTCATTGATATAGAATGGATTCGTAAAATCAAGGAGAGCTTAATAAACTTTTAAGCAAAACCTTCAAGATCAGGGGAATACATCTTTCCAAAAGCCTTGAATAACTACGGAGAACTTCTTCACCTCTGAAATGGAAAGGTAATTTTGCCAGCTTGGAAGGGAAGTTTTATACACAATATAAAATAAAGGACGGGAGATGCTTTGTTTAAATCACTAAAATTTCATGATCAGGCAAGCTTCTGAATCTTGCAGGACTCTTCATCAAGCTGGGCATTACAGAGTGGGGTGGTGATGGTGCAAAACGCCTTTATGTTTCTTCTGTACCCTCCACCTTCTTAATCAAAGCTGGCCTGTTCATCAGATTAAGGTATCACTCATTCTTGCTTTTGGATTGGAACTCATATCTGCTAACAATCTGAGACCAAAAGAAATGCATGTTTCTTCCTATTAACAGTATACAGAGTATCCATAGGCTCTCGTAAAGTCGAAGTGAATCGTTCTTATACTTCCCAGAAAACCACACAGATCTTCAATATTCACTTTTCTCACCACTTAGACTGCTTCTGAGCATCTTGTAAGATATGTGTCAGTCGCTAAGGCAATAGCTAAGAAGATTTACAGAAAGATGACAGTTCTTAGCCTAATAAGAAAGGAGAAGGAAGCATCCCAAAGGCATGTGGACATTATCTGAAAAGTATTCAAGTTTCTTTCATTCAGACTTGAAAGTATTCAACTTTCTTCCATAAGAGCTAAGTGTAACCATTAAGGGATACCAACTCAATGAACAGACTCTGTTTCATTCCCTAATACTAGAGAAGTTTACAACTAAATCCATTATAGGACATTTTCTGTGCAAATAAAGGAGGGGAAAGTACAACCAAATTGAAACATCTCTTACCAGTTTTAGCAATATTGTCATGTTCTGTTTCATTCCCATCATCTTTATGATCTTGAATGTCACCTTTAGTGATGTGTTTTCTTTCTACCCATCCTCTCTTCCTTAATGATGTACGGATTACTGGGTAGGGTCCACAGATAGTAAAAATCCTCTTTTCCTAAAACAACAAGAAGAAGAACAAAAAAACCCAAACATGAGCACACACATTTCAAGGCCAAAATAATGCAAGAAATCCACAATCAGGATGAAATTCAACTCAGCCTAGGCATTAGCGGACACTATATTTAAGCAGCCACCTCCCACCCACCTGCAACAACAATGGCTGAAATCCTGTTGCTTAGTGTAGTGAGTTGCAACTAGAGTAGGCCCAGTGGAGATATGGTGAGGCACCTCTTCTGTAAGTTAACATTGTTAACACCTCGAAAGGGCTGGAAAACAGCAACCAGAAGCCAGGTCTTCTCTGATGTGGCACCTTTCTTGTAGAATGTGCTGCCATAGGAATTACACCAGGGGCTATCCCTCTGTGCCATTAAAAAAGAACTAAAATCAGAGCTTTTCAAGGTAGCCTTTGCGGAGGTTCTCCTGAATTGATGAAATGTGTGGAGGAGGAGGAAGACCTCTTCTTTGCCCCTGACAGTTTTTTGCTGTCTGACTTCTTTTATTTTTCTTTTCTGTGTATTTTAGAATGTGTTTTACGATTTTTATAATTTTACTTGACTTTCTGTACACTGCCCAGAGTAGCAATTTGCTAGATGGACAGTATAAAAATTGAATGAATGAATGAATGAATGAATGAATGAATGAATGAATGAATGAATGAATGAATGAATTAGTTCCATTAAGTTAATGCACCTAGTCTAGTTGATCAACAGGATTTCGGGCAGTATATTGTTGAGAGCTATCCCTATTGAAATGCAAAACTCTTTGGAATGGCTTGGTCTTGAACAGGCAAAGAAGTCCCACTATCTTTATACAAGTCCTGCTCCTGGTGGAGATGACACCTGCTACAACTGTTTTGTTGATAAGGAACCCACACCACAGCTTTCATTTCAGGTTCTGCTTGGGTTTGTGTGTTGCCATGATTACTGTCATGATGACTGACAGACTAGTTCCAAATTTACCTCTGTGCCACTGCACCCTCCTCCAGTCAGTGTATAACCCTCCTCCCTTTTACTTTCACTGGATTGTAGAATAATAGAATTGTACAGTTGGAAGGCACTTCAGAGAATAAATAAAAGTGAATGAGCAGTAGGAATAGTCACGGTTGTGATAAGAGTGTCCCTTAAATAAGTACCAGGAGGCCATCACCGTAGGTGCTAAGGGTGCTTTGCAATGAAAGCCAATTGCTTTAAGGAGAACATTGTGAGCAATTACAGCAGTGAAAGCCCAGTACTAATTGCAGGACTAGAAAAAAGTGTTGAAGACAACAACCTCATTAGTGGAAGTGGGGGTGGGCAGCTGAGAGGCAGTGTGGGGAAAGGAATGTGTCGTAGCTTTTCAGCAGTTTATATCCCACCCTATATCTGGAGATCTCAGGGAGGGGTAAAATCAAGTTGAAATTCTAAAACAATCACTTCAACATACTTAGGTAGAATGAAATAAACAGGAGAGAATACTGACATGCCAAGAAGCCAGATCTGAGCCATTCATGGTCACTGGGCCTCAGGCACTTGACTGAACACCAAGATTTTAACTTGGCACTGAAATGAGGACAATGTTGCTGCCAGTCAAAGCTTTGGGGGAGGGCATTCCACATCCAGGGTGCCACAAGCCATAGTAGAGAAGGCCCACTCCCATATCTCCACATAATGTGTTGCTCCCAATTATGGGACAATGAGGAGGACCCTGCACACCCCATTCCTATACTTGTGTCTTTTCCTTGACCCTCAAAGCAGCCATTTGGGACTGCTGTCTACTAAAAGAAACTGAAAAATCTCCATTATGCAATATGTATTTCCTTTAGTTTGGGCCTGTGTTAGAAGGAAAGAATATCAACAAATAACTTCCAGATGTTTCATTTAAGCACAAGCTCCTTCAAGATTGTGGGCAACCTCTTTCAATCCCAGTGACTTCTTTGATCAAAAGGGAACAATCACTACACATTTAATATTGAAATCAAACTCTATTCAGAAACTAGCCACAGAAATACAGATCTGGTAATATATCCACATCTAGCACAGAGCTAATCCCATTCCAATGAATGATTTTTAACATGCTGAATCCTGTCATAGGTTGTAACAACTGGTTTTTTAGCATAACCTGTGGGCAGGAACTGCAAGTGGAACAGAGGTTTCTCCCTCTTGTTTTCAGATGTTTGCCTTCCTTGTAGGCAATAACTGGAGTCCCACCAGCTTAAACTTTTTTATATTGTGTTCACTGTCACAGCAGCAGACCTCCCATAAGGCCTCAATCACAGTTTTTATTGAAGATTTTACTCCAAAGCAACTCTGTTGCAATGAACCTCCTAGTCTGGAAGAGCTTGGTTGGTTGGTTGCTTGGTTGGTTGCTTGGTTGGTTGGTTCCTTTCCCTTCCTCTCCTTCCCTTCCTTTCCCTTTCCCTTTTTCTCTTTTCCCCTTTCCTTCCTTCCTTCCTTCCTTCCTTCCTTCCTTCCTTCAATTTATATACCACCCAATCAAGCAATTTCTACTCTGGGTGATATACAACAAAATATATACATAAAACATAAAACAGAATTACTTTAAAACAATCAACTATCACCGTCCCTCTCCACTGTGGCTGTGGTATTCTTAACAAGTGATCAAGTGAGACTAACAGAAAGGGTCCCACCCTGACTGGGGAAGAATACAGCTGTAGGTGGGCTTCTGGATTTTTGTCATGCCCAAGGATATGGCTAATACTGGCACAATCTAGAAACTTCCAAGTTTCCTGTCTTTTCTATTGTTCTTGTCATCTCCACAGGGGTTGAGGGAGTGTCAGGCAGGGTCATGCCACTCTGTAAACAGCTATTCTTCAAATTCTCCAGCCCCTAGAAGTCTCATTCAAGATTTACCAGGCTACCTCAGAGTCCAAACTTTTAAGAGAGCCTCTAAACTGGCTGTATAAGAGCCAGTTTTATATAATCTTCTCTTGTTTTGTTCACTGGATGTTGTTCTCATCTTATTTTAGGACCAGTAACACAATATTTATCTAACTAATATTTTTTAAAACATTTTAAAACAAATAATATATACATATAAATGTTTACATATACTTTTTAAAAACTATTACTAATCACATATACCCTGATGGCCTTGTCTGTTAAAAATCTTGCAAGCTTGTATTTGTCTATTTTGGGGGGAGGAGGCAATTCTTCCACAGTTTTCGGGGTTAGCTCTAAAAATATAAAGAAGAATTCTGTGTTATGGGAACAGTCAAATAAAATTTTAAAATACAATATTCAATATTAAGCTTTTTTATGCTTACATTCATACACAACATAGGCATCTATACAACCTGTGCAGAAATAAAAAATGGCTAAAACATAGCTTTGGGCTACAACATAAAGGGCTTGATTGCACGTGTGAACAGTATTCATTTGTTTATTTATAACATCTTCTGTCCTTCCACAGTCAACTGACATTCCCAGGGTAACGAGCAGTTCCTCTCTAACGTTTCCCATCAATGCATATCAGGTTAAATTAAAATGTACATATTTTTAGAATGTGGGCATGTTTAAACCAATGGAGACTAAGGGTCTAACGTACGTTCCATTGATTTCAGTGGATCCACTCTATGTCTAAATCTGGATCTCACCCAATGTGAAGTATTTCCCTGAAGAATGCTGAAGCTGGCCATAAAGGAAGAAACAGGTGTTCATGGCCCTGTTCTAGCACGTGCTGCTAATCTAGAGAGGTGGCTGGTGACAGTCCCATATCAAAAATCACCCACCCAAGGCAGCAGTTTGTCTAGGAAGTTCTTTTTACTGCAAGTAACATCTTTGTGGGCAAATAGTCATGGTGGGAAGGGTGATTTTCAGTTGGAAATTATTTAAAGTGTTAAGGAAAGACCCTTTGCAGCAAAGCACACACCACTGTTAGAGCTAATATATACACCAACACAAATATTCTGTAAATATTTTTGGGGTTAGCTCATTTTTCTCCACTACTTTATTACTGAAGACTGGTTTGTTTAATAGCAGCTTGTTATTCAGCTCTGTCAGTATAAGTTGTCTAATCAGGATAAGAAAATAGGGAGCTACTTTATACCAATTCATAACCTTGGTACTTCTAACTCTGTATGGTCAAGGGACTGGTAGCACCTCTTCAGGTTTTCAGGCAAGATTATTTTCTAGTCTTATCTGGGGATGCCAGGAACTGATGACATTCTGTGTGGAGAAACATAAGCTCCACTGCTGAGTTGTGCCACCTCCATAGCAATCCCTTTCTCTTCATTTCGAAACTGATGATCAGCACTGTTCTGGGTTGATAGGAACATCTGTTCAATGGATTATGTGTGCACACTCCTGTATACACAAGACACAACTGCTGGATGCAAGAATATTTAAATTAGGAGCAAGGTACAGGCAGGGGGCAGTTTCCAACAGGATGGTTCCTGCTGGCACACCTGCTTCTATTTGCAGAACTAGGGGTGGGGTGATCCTCCTTCCCTCAGCATTCAGCCAGGTGATACAAACCAACCCCAATATTGCTCTGGAGAGATGCAAATCCCTCTGGAGCATGATTTAGGGGAATATGGAGAGCTGCAGAAAAGGTAAAAGTTCTACACGATAGTTATGGAGCACAGAGGAATTTGGCAAAGTACTGCAATGGGTACCAACAGTGCTGAGAAGTATTTTATTCTTACTTATTTTCAAAAACCCATGCAAGACAAGGTGGCGCAAGACCATTGTCAGGATAGAAGAGTAGTATTTGATGGTTCTCCTCCTACACTAATGGTGCCTCCTGGCTATGGGAGTAGCTGATGGATCTGAGAAGCCACCATGTTTAATTTTTCACCATGTTGTAGAAGTGCTGTCACTTTGGGGCACTGTGGGGAATTCAGGATGGGAACTTCTATTCACAGATCAATCTGAGAGCAGAAAACATAATCATCAGGCCCTGCAAGGGCCTGAAGAAGACTATAGGAACAGCCAGGGTGGTTAAACCAAAATGCCTATCAAATTCACCATTCTGTTCACAGAGTCAGTCACCTATGGAAAGCACACCAGTAGCACATGGATACAACTCTACCATCTCACAGCAGCCGAAAGGTGCATAGTGCTGTAGACAGTCCCAAAGTAAGTCCCAAATAAAGGAAAACAACATGTTAGACCTGAAGTACTGTAGTACATCTGTCAGCCTTGAATCCAGACTCACATTTTAAGCAGATTAAATACCAAACCAAATGGCAATGGAGCATTTTGACCACTATATAAACTTCACATAGGAAACACTCCATTTGTTGTAAACCTCATCCCACATACTTTCCAGCAAGGTTATCTCAAAATAATAACAATCAGCAATAGAACACTCAAGCTTTAGTAGAATTATTCTAGTACTCTTGAAGTATGTGACTGCATAAAATTGCCCTTTGTTAAGTATTCTTCTCTTGGAATGTTGCCAAGGGGGAGAATTTGAAAACATACAATTACAGTGGGGAGTCTCATGTGCGGAGAAGCTGAATGCCAACACAAAGTGCCAGCAGTTACCTCAGAAAAATTTGCCCTGGGAGTGCTGTGCTGAATCAACTGCCATTGTATACATGGGTGACACATCTCCCTACCATTAAAAACACTGTTTTAGTATACCTCTTTGCTAAAGCCTCAAATCCCGGTGGACATGGGGTGAATTGTGAACTTTGGTTTCCCAAGGTTAATAAGTCTTTTCTGGGTCCCAATCTTGAGGTTAGCTAAGAAACATGAGGTTCTAAATCATCAGTTGTGTCACCTTATTTTCCCCACAAATCCTGTGAGTTGAAATTAACCTCTAAATATTCCATTTAACTTCCTAACTAGATATGAAGTCAGTTTTCTTCTTTTATTCAACTCATCCTTTTTTCAGTGATTTTAAGAATTACTCCATAAGGATACAATTCAGTACACATTTATCGGGCACTTAGGTAGAAATGACCCTACTGAATTATTGGCACTGAATGGGACGTTCTTGTGAAAAAAAAACTCACATATAAGGTAGTGCAAAGCTCAAAAGTAACACATGAGAAGTTACAATCTTACTCATTGCATGATTTTTAAAAAATAAATAAATAAAGGGCAAGTAATATTCCTTTCATACAGTTTTATGTTGATACTGGTGGGTAATGGGTAACATTTACTCATAATTTCTCAAATGTAATTTTTCAGTCATTGGGAAGGGGATATTTTGTGCCATTTTTGTTTTTCTTAATTATTTTAAAAGAATTTAAAATAATGTGTTTGTAACATGTCACTAACACTTTTTACTCCCCCAAACCTGTTCTGACCTTGAGGTTAATGTGCTACAAAACTGAGTAACAGCTAAATCTAAGACAATGGCTCTTTTAAATTACCTTTCCAAGTTCTAAGTGTGTGCTGTAAAGCTGCAATCTGTTGTTTCTAGTGATTTTCAACATGCTAATACAGGTTGTTTACCCTCAGAAACTTTGACTGAATGCACTTTCTGGAGCAGTTATCTTTCTATATACTTTTTGTTTCCTATCAGAGTACTTTGCAACTGCTCATCTGCTCATGTGCATGAATTCACAGTATTTGATGTTGAAATAATAAGGATGGAACACAAAGATGTTGGAGCCTTACCAGGAAACAGTCCCTGGTGGCATGGAACAACAGGATGGCAGTTGTCCAAATCGATTTTCAGGATTTTTTGAGGAGGGAGTTCAGCTTTTGCCAATTCTGTTAGTGGGGAAATAAACATAGTATGATACAGAACATGAGAAGACTGACAAGAATCGGAATAGCATTTTCTTTATGTGATTCAAAGCTACATTTGTTTGTGAATTCAGCAGTGATTATAGGATTTTTTTCCTTGTCTGTAAAAAACACAAGTAGAAACTAAACAAACCATAATAATAGATCTGCAGTAAGCAAGATGACTCAATATCATAAACTTAACAGGAAAAAGTATACATTAAATACAAATTATGAGTGCCAGATAAACTGGGAATGTCTCCATTAAACCATTAGCAGATAGTACATTTAGTTGTACTGCTGCAGTTTTCAAAGTTTACATTTCACTTGTGTGGGAGCAAAGGGGCATATACTGTACAGTGAAGATAGCTGGTTTTCAGCAGTTTGGTGGTATATAATTAGTAGCAATCACATTATGGATTGGTAGTGGCTGCCATATATATACATACTTCCTCTGATTTGACTCTGTATGGTGATATCTGAAGCCAAACAGAACAAGTGCAGTGTTTTCAGACTTTACGTTAGAGTCTCATGGTTTTAAATGTTGAAAGGTTTTATCCTCTGAGCTGATTTTATTTTGGTTTTGTATTCCAGTGTAACATGTATGCTGTTCCTAATACTGATGTTTTTTGCAGCTCTGATGGTGTTATTTCAGGGATCTGCAGCTGATGATAATTCTACAGCATTATTCCCAATGCCCCCATGACTATGGGAAAAACTGAAATGTGTTTCATCCACAACCAAGTTATTTCTATTGCTAGGTCTCTGTAGTTTGTTAATTTTGCCAGTTCTTTGTCTTCGACCCTGGCATCCTCTGGAATTGCAATGCCAATTATCCAGACACTTCTTCATTCTATTAATGTCATGTCTGCTATATTATGCTCAAGGTGTCTTGTCTGTTTGAATCCAAATGTCTCACAAGATCTTGGTCATTTTCTGACACCTTCTCTCCCTGATGTTCCATGGATGAAGATGGTGGTGGTGGTGGTCACTGTTATTTTACTGTATATTGTATTGTTAACAGATTGCATGCTGTCCAGAGAATTCTGGTTCGTGGGCAATTTGAGAATGTAAGTAAGAAAGAAAGACTATGAAACAAGAAAAAAAAATAGTGCTGTGTAGAACCCTTTTGCACAACCATCCTTTTATAGAATCCTGTGAAGAAACAGAAATCTGTCCACAGTAGCCTATGCCTAGAAATATAAATCATGCATGCTATATGCTTATATGTGTCAGGGAACCAAAACTTATTTACTTACTTAAAATATTTTTACCCCACCTTTCCCCTTAAAAAGGATCCAAGGTGGCTTACATAATTAAAAGACAATATTTAAAACTAAGAACAACGACTATAAAGAGGCAGCTTACATTATTAAAAGACAATATTAAAGCTAAAACAATAAGCAGGCAAACACTAAAAATAAGCAAACAAATACCACTCGGAGAGATGATAAACAGAAGTAGTACTAAAGACCCAGTCAGAGCAGTAATGCATAACAAACAATCCATCTAAAAGTCACTCATGTAAACAGCCAGGTAGCCAGCCACTCATGTAGGCAGTCACTGGGAGAAAGCTTGCCTGATGAGAAAGGTCTTTGCCTGCTTGTGGAAGGACAGTGGTCAACCTCTTGCCAGAGACTGGATCATTAGTAAGAAAGGGACTGGGACGATGGGGCACATATTCATGCTTCATTTATCACAAAGTGACAATGTTCAATATAAGGCAGGAAAAACTGGCCAAAGGAAAGTAGGATAGCCTTCAATCTGTAAGACTGTGTTTCTGAGTTATGAACTCAATTGACAGATCTTGGTCAGGTTCTTTGCTTACCGTGCCACAATGAGCAAGGAAAAGCCCATGGTGGAGGGTGTCAACAGCTACTGCAGTCCCAGTAATGCAAACGGAATCAGAGGTCCAAGGTTGCACTGGAGTCTATGAATGTCACCTTAATAAAACACCGTGGATGATGCTCTCATCAGTGCCTCTCCACTGCTGTCATCTCTAAATGTATGATTCAGGACCCCGTGACTTGAAGATTCCTTTTTTGGGTACAGGGGACCTTGCAAAGGGCTTTTAACCATTTTTTCTGTGATATACAACCCCTCCCCTCCCCCCGTAAAACACCCCTTATGATTTGCAAACACTAACGATTTTTTCCTTCATGCTTTGTTTCGTCGTTTATAGGCACCAGGAATGGTTTTCTTTCTGCATGATGCCGGTTCATTCTGTCATTTTTGCTTCACTGCTTTGTAGTTATCCTGCAAATTAAGAAATATTATGTAACTGAAGTTCGGCTTCCACCCAAAAGCACAGGGAAGTGTGTTATCTCCCAAGCCAGTATGAAAATACATTGCATAATAAAAAATTACAGTCATGTTGTTTTGACAAACTTTCTTCAGGGAGTCCTTTTTCTTCCCCGAGGAAAGCTTCTTCCCATATAATTATATATTGACCTTGCACATAAGTAGCTCAGTTCAAAAACTGTTATGACAAAGTATTCAATGAAAATTAATAGGGTTTATACTCATCTCATTATCAGGGAAAAAAACCCTGATATAGTGGCAGGGTAAGGAAAATAGAATTATATCACTACAGAGAAACGCTTATGTCACATTTTTAAATTGTTTGATTTACATACCCAGGACATATATAATTTTCAAAACAATTGCTTCCGTGCTGAGCTAGCCTAAAACCAGCAATTTTGATAACCAGAGCAAGCAGTGCAAAACACAGTCTCAAAACAACTGTGTAATTCATGGTGTAGAAACAGTACAAGACTTAACTAAGACAAATAAAACCAGTAGGCAGGGAGCAGGGAATTAAGCAGCCTGCTACAGGCTTAATACCAGCAGGCTTAGCCGTCTCTCGCTCTGGCTGAAACTACAGGGCCAAACACCACAGGATTTGCTCCATTCATAAAATGGGTGAATTCAAAGTCATTTTTGCAGATTGCATGATGCAAAGGCTGATTTGAATCGGCCCAGCCCTTTTTGCTTCCAAAGTGGCTTTTTTTCCTCTTTGCCACTGGTCGGGCTTCAATTTTTTCAAGCAGGAATGAGTTAAATGTGTTTTTTCCCCCTTGCAGTAGTTGTGATAGGTTCTTGAAAAAGTGGTGGGGGGTATCTGTAGGTGGCGTTTCAGTGACATAGGTAGTTGGGGCACGATGTTCAGGGCCAGGGGAACATGCTCTGCGTTCTTTCCTTTCCCCTAATCATCTTCCCAATTTTTAAAAACATTTTTTACATATGTGAGATTAAGGCTAGATCATCCTGTCACCTTATTGCTGGGTCATCATCATTATTATTTCCTGTATTTATGCCTCATAAAAGGACTGGTAAAGGTAGGACCAGAGGAAGGAAGGAAAGAAGAGGGGCTGTGGGCTGGACTGTATATCGCATCACATCCAGTATGAATAGTGGATTCCCAAATCAATTCACAGCCCCTGTGTGAGCACTGACTGCAATTTCAAACATAATACAGGCTGCAAATCAAATTGCAGCAAAGCTGAATCACTTTGATTCTGTGTTCCAGTGTAGTTGCACCATCTGTCTCTTTGGGATAGTTTAATGGTGCTGCTGGCTCTTTCTCTGATAAAATCATGGCAAACCCCATTTCCCTTCATGAAGTAATTCCAGTCAAAATCAGAGCTTCCCTCCCTGCATGTATGTAGATTATCATTTTCAGTTGACCAGGATACTTTGCTCTACCTACTTAATTTTTACTCCAATCTTCTTTGAAACTAATAGTGGCATATATGGAATTAGGCATTGTTCAGAAGGAATTTTTTACACATAAGAGTTAGGCTAAAATCCTGTCCATACTTAAATTAACTCACTACATGTCATCATGTCAATTCCAACTAATGGTGATTCTTCTCAGGATTTTCTAAGTATAAGACGGTCTAAAGTGGTTTACCATTCCCTTCTTCTGGGAGTGCCCCGGGACGGTGCAGCTTGCTCAAGCACACAGGCTGGCTCATCTCCCAGGAGGAACAATCAGGAATTGAATTCCCAATCTCTAACTCACTAAGCTACCCTCCCAGATGCATACATAACTGAAATAACTCAAGAGTCTTGTCATCAGAGTTCTGAAGGCATGTGGAGGCACAGGCTGGTGCATAGGAGAAGCACATATTGCCTCTGTTCAGTCACTCTCAGAAAAATTTCTGCTTGTGGAATCAACTGTCCAATAACATGGGTGCAGAGCCACTTCCTAGTATAGGAAGGAAGGAAGGAAGGAAGGAAGGAAGGAAGGAAGGAAGGAAGGAAGGAAGGAAGGAAGGAAGGAAGGGGAAATGAAAAAAGGCAGCAGCATGTTTATGCTTCATCAAAATATTTATGTGGATGACATCAGAGACAAAATAGCACAGCTGGATGTCCAAGAGCATCAGATCTCCCAGATCACTTTGAAAGGACATTATAGACCTAAAAATGGGGAATGCCACTGTATATAACTCCCATCTTTCCTTATCATTAGCTATGACGGCTATGGTTGATGGATACTGTTATCCACCATCTCAAAGGCTACATATCCCATACCTTTTATATCATCAACCTCCCTCCTTTTCCCTTTGATTCCCTTGCTTCATTTGCATTGTATCCAGGTATCTCAAACATTTAATTTATGGACTTTAAAAAGGCTTACTGGAACAACTTTGGCATCCTTGACTTTTCACTTCCAAATTCCAATCTTACCCTCCTGGGAACAGCAATGCTCCTCAACTTGTTGACACTCAAGACTCCTCCCTCAGTCTCTCACTAACAAAGAGATATCCACCCTCCCTCCCTAACTACCATTGTGACCTTAGTGGCAACCATGTGCATTCTAGGCAGGGGAGATGTGGCCAAAGCCAAGTTTTCCAAGAGAGGGTTGCTGCCTCATCAGTTTTAAATAATAGTGACTTCTAAAAAAATCTTAGTAGTGAATGGTTGCCATTCTGACATGCTTGTGAGGTATTCCATTACTCTTTGCTTCAGAGATTCCACTTGTGGAAAGGTATGAGGAATGACATGCAATGCTGTAGGTGTGATGATGCCAGTATGGCATCTAACTTGACCATCTGATTCCCTTTTTGACCCAGTCATTGAGTCCAGATTACACAAGAGAAGCCACATATTTTGATTCTTGCCTCCTGAATAAAAGAAGCATGTGTGTTCTTTGTATGCACCCTGTTATTTATGGTATTTACTGTTGATATTTTGAAACTGCAGTTGATTTGTATGGCCTTTATTTAAAGCTATTTATAATTAATGTGTTTTTAATAATGTTTGTACTGCTTTTATACAGGAAACCATGTTGGGAAGACTATGGTCTTGAGAGACAACTAAGAAATATTTTAAATAAATGTTCCAGTACTCCCTATACATGATTGTAAGAATAAATAGCCATCATCTGAAGGAAAGGAAGGTGCACTCATAGGGAAAACCTGTTTTGTTTACCCCAGTGTCTACTGTAAGGGGCAGGCTTCTTCCTTTCAGAATGAACACTGTTCCCTTGGCATTACAGAACTAAGTGGGAGCTTCAAAACAGAGAGTGGTCCTACTTCATAATCTTGTCTCATTATTTCAGGGTGTGGGAAAACAGCCTTTAAGATGATAGTTCCACCCTCATCACACCTACCTGCCAGCTTAGCAAGGGTTAATGGAAGTTGCCTGGTTTGCAACACTGTGTGTGTGTGTGATGCAATACATTCACAAGCAAACTATCCACTGCATTGCAACCACACTTAACATGAATGCTGTTCGTTTTGTATAAATCAATGTCAGCCAATATCCAGAGCTGTCTTGTAATAAAAACCTTTATTGTATACAAAAGTAATAGTATTTAAGAACTTTACAACTCCTACATTTACAGGCAAAAGCATCTATGATTATATGATATTTATAACTTTACAAACTTGCTTAGATTTTTTCATCAACTGAATACCACCAGCTATATTAGTATGTTGCAATAATCAAGACCAACCACATAGCTATTACATTTAATTATTCATATGGTTTTAATTTCTTATTAACAATGTGAATGGAAATAAAATACTACAAATCCAATCTTTAAAATACAATAATGAATCACATGTTCTACTGAAAAAAGTTGATTACTTGTAAAGTAAGATGTAACTGTTTATCTCTAAAATTCTGGCTAGCTCCTGCTATTTTCAAATCACTCTGAAATAGTAAACGGAGCTGTTCTGAAGTAAGTTGCTTTGTGAATGCGACCACAGCATTAGCAAATACAAAGTTAATTTGCAAATTAAAGGTTAGAATATGTCAACTCCCACAATTTGTTTGTTTCAATCTCCTGCATCCAGATTACTGAGCCATCTGCACTACAACAGCTTTCCAAGCTTTCTCTTTGTCAAAATCCTTCAGGCTGTTATTGGAGACCTAAAAATAATAATAATGTGAAACATTTTTAGACCCAAAATATTTTGTAGCTTTATACATCCTTTAAAATATAATTCATAAATGCATTCTACTTTGATCAACAGTCCCAAACATCTACTAATAATATTTTTAACACAACCTTACTGTAGATGGCATTTTACTAAGTATGGGCCTGTCCAGATGGGGGAATTTGGAGTAGTCTGGTTTGTGCTTAAAAGGTTCTTATCTTTAGTGTGATCTATTTTATCTCTTACTTGAGCGATTCTTCCATTTACACTGGAGATGTTTGTTCTCATGAGAAGGGTCCACACAGGTTTTTGGACTGCCAGTTTACTCATGAGCAAGGTTTACCAGGCTTACTCACATGCAAGTTTACCTGGTTTACTCATGGGTAAGGAAACAGTGGCATGGCAAGCTCGTGGCAGTGGCATCAGCAGTACTGGCACAAGAGAAAAAAGTTGGGATGAAGCTTGGAGAGACAGAAAGGATGTAACACCCCCCCCCCCCCCCCCACTTTTTATGCCTTTCTCCTCAGCCGGGGCTCTGTTGGGGTTGCACTGCCTTGAGGGGAAGGAGCCCATGGAGCTGACATAGCCCCCTTCTCCACCTTTTCCAAGCCGTCATTCAGTCAGCCACTATGAGTTTCCTTTTTTTGTTGTTAAATAAAATAAGTGGCATTCTGAAACAACAATGCATCACTCTAGCATAGTATTAGAATTGCGCTGCATCAGTAAGGCAAATATTTTTTAAAAAGATAAAAATAGAGGAGGGGGTTTCTTCATCCTCTCTTTTAATATCACAACCCACCTAATACATCACAGGGTTGTCACCTCAGATAACGCTGCCCACAGCTCCATTTGGGTGCGAAATAAGCGATTAAAGCAAATTAAGTATGAGAACATTTGCCAAGTATAAGCCCATTTGTTTTACCGTGTTTCCCCGAAAATAAGACAGGGTCTTATATTAATTTTTGCTCCAAAAATGCAGTAGGGCTTATTTTCAGGGGATGTTTTATTTTTTTTTCATGTATAACAATCTACATTTATTCAAATACAATCATGTCATCTTCTGGTTGCTGCACAATGATGGAGGGCGGAGTTTCACTTAACTAGGGCTTATTTTTGGGGTACGGCTTATATTATGAGCATCCTGAAAAATCATACTAGGGCTTATTTTCAGGTTAGGTCTTATTTTTGGGGAAACAGGGTAGAAGGGCTGTACTGATAAATTTCATCTACATTTTGGAGTATGCAGGTTTCAGACAGATTACAAAATTAAGCTGGAAAAACTTCCATCAGCTGGCTAGGTGCAGACCAGATCTACCCAATGCTTGATTTAAGGCATAATGATAAATCTTTCACTCACTTCTTCACATTTAAAGGTATCACTGCGATGACAATAGACCTGAATAATCAAAAACATTCCATATTTGGACCAATTTTAAGGTGTAATTATCACTCACCTCTGTTGTTTTGTAGTCCTGTTTGTTTATTTGTGGCACACCCCACAGTGAATTACATATTTTCATTTTTGCTTTGAAGCTAACACACAGTATAACAGTGCCAGTGGTGAGGAAAGCTTGAATTAACAGCATCAGCATTAGAAGCAGGAGAAGTACATCATAAGATTGCTAGAAATCAATACATATAACAAGTTTTAGGCATACCATTTATCTTCTGCTCTGTAAAATCAGACTGGCTGGATTGACAATGCTTTGGTTTTTCTACACTTTCACTATCAAATATTATTTATTCCTCTATTTTAAAGATAGCCAATTTTACAATTCTTGAAGGCCAGTCAGTTCTCCAGAGATTGGTTGGGGAGCCCACATCATTTTGTGCTACCATTTCTTATTGACCCAAACTGAAAGGGCAAGAGCTCAGGCATAGCATGTACTTTATATACCTTTATATACACGTTTGATAAACAGTTAAACCCAATTTATAACATTTGCTCTTACTTAGATGTGTAATGAGATAAAGTTTCCAAGCTTTCAAAACAGTAAAAAGAACAGACTGAATTACAATCCAGTATGGGGGACAGGAGGAAGAAGGAGGAGCGGATACTCAAAGGTGCCACATTTCTTGAGCAAATCTCTGCTTATGGAACTCTGAATCTATCCCACTGTACACTCTGATGTTAACATAGATGTATTTCTTACAGTTTTAAAACTTTTTGGAAAGCTGCATCATGACTTGATTAAAATTTGATAAGACTACCAGAGGCCAGATACAGTGGTGCCTCGACTTACGAACGTCCCTACTTACAACCATTTCGAGTTACGACCAGCTCCGGCCGCAAAATTTTGCTTCTACTTGCGACCAGAGCTTATGAACAGAAAAAGGCAGGGAAAAAAGGCGGGAAATTCAAATTGCTAACTGTAGGTGGCAACGAGGCTGCTTCTTTGTAGCTCTTTCGCCCCAGCAGTTAGAGAGTGTGCGTCGGAGGAAGAGGCTTGGGACTGCCTGCTTCTGCTTCTGCGAGCGTGTGTGTGTGTTTGCAGGGAGGCTTCGGGCTGCCTTGTAAGGTAAGGTGCTGTTTTCTGCTTTTTAAAAACTGTTCTGGGTATTTTTGCAGTGTGGTTTTGAGCTGGGGGGGGTTATGTTTTTGTGCTGTGATGGGTCTTGGGGGGTTTGTTTTTTGGTTTCCCCCCCATTTCCGATGGGTCTTGGGTTTTTTTGTTGCTTTTTGGAGTGTTTTTTCCCATTTCCGATGGGTCTTGGGGGGTTTGTTTGTTTTTTGGTTCCCCCTCCCATTTCCGATGGGTCTTGGGGGGTTTGGTTACTTTTTGGGGTTTTTTTCCCTATTTCCGATGGGTCTCGGGGGGTTTGTTTGTTTTTTGGCTTCCCCCCCATTTCCGATGGGTCTTGGGGGAATTTGGTTGCTTTTTGGGTTTTTCCCCCCATTTCCTATGGGTCCTGCATACTTCCCTTGCTTTTTCCTTTGTTTTCTTTGCATTTCCGACCTGCCCCCTTTGTTCTCTGTGCATTTCCAATGGGTCTTGCACGCTTGATTGCTTTTCTCCCCCCCCCCCTTCGGCCGGAAGGGATTAATCGCGTTTCCAATGAGTCTTGCAGTGAATTATATATTTTTTTTGTGATTTTTTTCTTTGGCCGGAACGGATTAATTGCATTTCAATGCATTCCTATGGGAAATGGTGCTTCGATTTACGACCATTTCGAGTTACGTCCATCTTCTGGAACAGATTATGGTCGTAGGTGGAGGCACCACTGTACATTTATCTTGAGGCAGGATGTGATTGACAGGACACCAGTCAACTACTTTTACTCTACCTGTACAAAGTATTTTCCTCTGCAAAGTTGGATTTAAGACAGTGTTACTGTAGATATTTAGTTAACATATGGAGAAGGTGTGCCTTGACAGTCTCTTCCCATTTATTTTAACTTAAAGAAAAGGGGCTTTTTGGTCACTCCTTCTGAAATAGCCTAACCACTCTGAAAATGCCATTTATAGGCTGAAATCCTGTTGCTTAGCATAATTAAATCACTAGAGTAGTCCATTGAATCAATCGAAAATACAGAGACCTTGAGTCCCCAAATCCCCTCTCATTAACTGGGCCTATGCAAGTTGTAATTTACTACAGTATATGACAGGATTTCAGCCATTGTGAGCATGTTAGAGCTCAACTCTACATAGTTTTTCTCCTAAGAACTTCCATTTTCACTCCAGAATTACAATACCACATGCACACAATTTGCTGCTGTAGCTGGAAGAGTGTAGCAAAAATTGCAACCCTTTTGAGTATTTGCTCATTTATAATTTGCTTATGTATAATCACCTCAAAGCTTAGGATGGTAAATGGCAGAAATAGATTTTAGAGAAATACACATACATGTACAAACACTATGGACAAATGTTCTGTGGTCAACATCCACAGAGTTTTATTTGATTTATATTTTCTGAATTTATTAAAACAACTCCTTTTTCTTCAACAACTGGAGACAACAAGGTAAATCTGCCATATTGTTTATATCATTTTGGGCATTTCATCAACCAGATGGAGCCCTTAGCAGGAGTTCACCTGTATCCCCACGGGTGCCCCAGACACCACTACTCCACTTCTCATCTCTTTCTCTCTCTCTCTGCCTCTTCTTCTTTGGAGTCTAAAATTGACTTTTTGCTATTGAGCCCATCAGACTCTGTGACTTCACAAAAGAATAACGTTATTGAGTGGCAAACGCGGTGTATGGGGGCACTAGAAAGTCTTTCTTTTCTCTATCCCACTGTACCTCATGGTTTCTCAAGAATCAGAGATTGAGAAAGATGTCCTAAAACAAATATATCTTCTCTCAGGGAGAGAAGTGCTGTCCAGAAAGGAGAGATTTAACAGCCCGATGAAGAGGGAAGGTAAGGAGAAGTCTAATGGTGCGGGGGGGGGGGGAGAGGGGGGGAGAGGGAGAGTGGCAGATGGAGAGTGTGTGTATTGGGGGAAGGATGAGGCTCAAAATAGCAGTCAAGCAATTACCTTTTCTAACAAGCAGCTAGGCCAGACCTCAGACTGTCCTAGACCACGAGGCCTTCCAAAACCAGTCTTTCTCCAGGTAAGCACAATTTAGGAAAGGGTCTGGCACATGGAACTCCCAGAATGGGGAATTCTAGAATTTGGAGTCCAAAACAAAACTGAACTAAAATAGAACAGCACATCCATATTATGTATGTAAACGTCTGTGAGAAGAGCACTTGAGCACTTGATGGGCAGCAAGGCTACATGTGTTTGCATATATTCATTTACATGGAAGAAAAAGAAAGAAGGAAAACCTGCAGCCCCATCCACACCTGACTGTGGCTGGCCACACTTGATGCCAGCATGCAATCCCTGACCACAACCTGGCCAATGGGTAAAAAATGTTGCAGACCTCTACCTCATAGCACAAAGTCAAATGTATTGCCTACACTTGCAACAAATAACTGCCAATACTGAACACAATTTGGCCTATACTTCCCTTATTTTTAGTCTTACAGAGCAGAAAATAATGATAATTTGTACACAAAACAGGAATTTCTGTATTACTCTTTACGTGTGCATGCCACACATTGTCAAGTCACATCTGACTTACTAATGGGGTCTTTCAAGGTAGGTGTGGTACATTTAGGTAGTGGTTTCACCAGTGACACCCCCAAGGTAAGTCTCCATGGCTGAGCGGGGACTTGCACCCATGTCCTAGTCCCTCACTACACCAAACTGGGTACTATGTTGTACTTTATACATGAGTAAATATTATGTATAAATCTAAACAGTAACAGTAGTCTAATAACTGCAGAAGACATAAATACACTGTGTTTCCAAATCCCTTGTTTTAAAGTGACTAAGACATTTATTTTGGACCTCTGTGATTAGACATTCTAGCATATTCAGTTACTGCAGCTGGCAAGAATAAACTTGTCATGTTTCACAGTATGAATGAAATTATTTCCTGAAATGGACATGTTTGGCAGTATGCAAATTTGTAAGCAAATATTTCCACTGTTGAAACATAAGTAGATTCCAATCAACTGATAAAACATCTCTAAAACATCCTAAGAATTAGAAATTGCACAAGTGGAATCACTTACAAAATGCAACATACACTCACTCGCCTTAATTTGGTCCACATTATGTCTTTACAAATTCTGCACTAAACTGTAGACTGCCTGCCAAACATTGGGTGATTCGTTTAAATACATTCAAAACATCCTGGCTTCCCATTTCCGCTATCATCTTGCTGCACATTAAGGTTCTGGCTCACAATTTCTCATCCTCAGTTTTCAAACGTTCCTGCCTGTGCTCAGCACAGTGTGCTTACTTTTGCCTATAAGTATAAAAGTTTGAAAAACTAATGTAAGCCAGCAAAACTGAATTACAGCATTTATAAAACAGAGGGTTTGTCAAAGTGGAAATGAGTATTTTGCACCAGACTCTGAAGCCTTCACTATATGCTGACAGGATACACTAACTATTTTTGAGTTAGGGAATTCAGAAAACAATACACACCTTAACTGTTGGTGGATAGTTTCTACAGATATCAACAACGTGCATTATGCTGAAGGACAAATATCCTGAGGCTGTGAATAGTAATGGCGATGTAACACTGCTTATGGCAATCAGGACTTCTACCTAAATTAAAGATAAAATTGGGACATGAACAGATGACACATTGTTAAGCAACAAAAGATTTACAACTGTGTTTTTATATATCTTCATAAGCTCATGTAAAGGAAATTTAGAATACTTTTCTTTTTAAAAAATTCAACATTCAAGCTTCATCTAAGTTTGTATAGGTATATTATATTTATAATTCAGAACTGACATTAGTAAGTATATATTCAGAGTACCAAAGGTATTTTAAATACCTAGATATTTGAACGCAAAGTGCTGTGTTCAATGTGCACAGTAGATTCTGACAATAGCTAGCAAGAGGGAAAGACTGAGAGAATAAAACAATATGCACCAAGACTTCAACCAAGTATGACTATGGATTCATTTAGGCTGCAATCCTATACATACTTACCTCTGAACAAGTACTGCTGAATTCAATGGGGTTTACTTTTCAGTAGACATGTATAGGATTGCATGTTAAATGCCTTGAGATGCCAGTTTCATCCTACATCACAACATAAAATAGACCACTGGGGTAACGTATACTAAAGTGCTGCAACAGTCATGAAATGTGACATATAAAAATTTTAAAAGTAGAGGTTTGGTTTCATATGTGAATGGAAGCCAATAGCAATTTATCATTATGATTATGATTTACATATCCAGTGAAGTAGATGGGATCATTGTAGAGAAAGGAAAGAATAAATCTACAATAAGTAAAAGTTTTTTTAAAAAATTCTAGAAGCAAGAAATACTGGAACTCTTGTCCTGTTACAACCTCTGATCACATACATTTTTTAAAAAAACATAAAAACTGTAAAAGCATTATCATGGGGATGATCATTATCAGATCAATGTGCATACAGTGGGCAATGATGGCTCCATTGTGCCACTTCTAGCAGCTGTAAAAATATCCTCTCTCTCTCTCTGAAGCCTGAATGAAAAGCATTTGAAATAAAAGTGAGAGACCACGGTAGTTACACTATTTTGCTTCCACAGAGCTCTATTTTGACCTATTTTCATTATACCAGCAAAAAATATGAATGATAACATCTGATCAATGAAGTGCTACAAACTAAGCAACTCTTTAAATAAAACACTTACCAAGCATTTACTTGGATATTCAGCAGCAACATGACTTGCAATGGCACTGGGGAAACACTAAAAGGAACCCAAATTAAATAAAATGTTCACATTAACATGGAATAAAAGATAACTGTGTTTCTGTAGAGTAGTGAATGTTAGCAAATATTCTATGCCAATTTTAGGATTTCCATTTTGTTATATAAGAAGAAATCATAGACTTTCCTATGAAGTGGAATTATAGAGAACCCATTATTTGCATAACAGATTGACCTGGCACTCACATGCAGGTTCCCTCAGAAGTTAATTTAATGGGCCTCACACCAGGTAAACATGCATTGGATTACAGCCTTTATGGAGAGATAATATTCCAAACTCTTCTTCATTTCAAATATTATTTTGGTAGATATTTAGTAAGCTATTCATTCTACTCTCTGTTTTGCATTCCCTTATTCTTACTTGATCACATTCTTTCTGATGCCAGAGTTCTGCACACAATAGAACAGGTGGGAGGCATTCATCTCGTTTTTAGAAGTTTCCTGTATACTTGGACATAAAAGTGTTTCCAGCCTAATACATATAAGATTATATGTATCATTACACTATAAATCAAATGCTTATAAATGTTCTTGATAATAAATAGTTTAGGTATTTTATGTCAATTATCATTAGAATATCTTTCCCCTCTAGTGGATCAAAGATTTACTGAAATAATTATTAGAACACCTTGGTTTAATCTTCTAATATATAAGATCAGGACAGTGATTTTAACTTTTAAAAAATACTTGATGGCCAGAATCCTATTGGTGTTGGCATAAGGTCTGCATAAGTTACTGTGGTTAACTGATGAGGAGCTAGGGCACATTTTGGTTACATACTGTGGGAGTGCCATCCCCAAGGTTGCTAAGCCACATTGTTGCTGTAGTGAGGGCATACCCTCCTAGCAAGATGCGGCTGCTTCTGAGAGGCGCAGCTACCCATTCTTCCTCTTTCTCATAGTGACAGAGAGCTAACTTCAAAGCCTTTCGTTGGCCAATCCTATTGGCATTATGTAACCATTGTCCTATCTGAACTCTGTCAACTATCTGTATACTGTCAACTATCTGTGAGCTTGTAAGGTTAATAAAAGAGAGTCCTCCTGGGGGCGTGGCAGTCTTCTTTGACTAGTTGCCCATCTGGAGCACTGCTGGCAGACATCCCTGTGTGTGGCTGACTTCTTTAACTTCTATCTCTAAGACTATTTGTTATCCTAATTATCTGGTGATCACCTAGCCTATCAGCCTTCTCATTTCGTGACCCTACAACATACCTGGTCACACACCTGACTGCACAACAGGAGCAGTTCCTTGTCAATTAGCTGCTATGGGCCTCATTAAGCAAACCTTAGGCAAAATCAATAGGATTCTAGCAAAGTGGGAATACAATTTTGTAAAAAGTTAGAATTGTATAATACTTACAGCCACTAAGATCCAAAAGAACGTTACTGAAAGATATGGGCCAGAAACTAACACATCCATATTCAAAGCAATTATTCCACCAAACACAGAAGAAATTCCAATAATCACTTCAATTACCTTTGGAAGGAAAAAAGAAATTCATTTGGAATTTTGATATAGTAATAGATTCATAACATTGTTTTCATAGGAAAAACAACTTTCTTACTGAATAGGATTTTAGGATCCTTGCTGGAAAGCTGATGCTCTTCAGTGTGCTGGTACTATCATACATAGATGTCTAAAAAGGGGCAAAACAGCAAGCAAAATAAGCAAATAATATCCCAAGAGTTATTAGTCAATTTTTATAAGATATTGGTGGATGAAATTATTTATACGAGTAACATGAGTTGGTGTCTACATTCAGCAAAAAGAATACTCATGTTCAAATTCATTCCATTCACAATACATACAGTATATCACAGAAGTGAGTACACCCCCTCACATTTCATAAATATTTTAGTATATCTTTTCATGTGACAACACTGAAGAAATGACACTTGGCTACAATGTAAAGCACTGAGTAGACAGCTTGTATAACAGTGTAAATGTGCTGTCCCCTCAAAATAACGCAACACACAGCCATTAATGTCTGAACCGCTGGCAACAAAAGTGAGTACTTCTTCTACAAGTCTAAAGTTTCTTTTCATATCAGCAAAACTGTTGAACATCTTAGTTTCTTTGTGGTTTTGTGTTGCAGTTTGGACACTCGGGCTCAAAAAGGTTCGCCATCACTGACCTAGAAGGTGCATTGTATTGCTTTTGCATAACTTTGTAAGTGAACATGGTAGCAATGGTGACCAAGGTCTCCCGCTTCTTGAAGTGGGAGAACCACCACTGTCCCATTTTTCTGCACTCCCCTCCCAAGAGCAATCCCTCTCTTCCTGCTACTGTCCTTCCTCTTTTGTCTTGTTTTTCTGCCCTCTTTACAGGTGCTGCAGGAGCTTAAAGCAGCTGGCATGTTTTTAAACAGAATTGCCAGGACCAAAATGCTACTTCTGGTGACTCTACATAAATGTGGCACTTCTTCAAAGGAGGTGGCCAAATGGGTAGCTGCCTCCTCCACTGATGCAACCGATGTGGTGGCATACACCTCAAGCAAACATATGCCCAAACAGCCATGGAAGGTGGCAGTGGCAAAGTGAAGTACAGAGGTAGCCTGCTGGGGTCGTGTCAGAGGGAAGGATAGCACAGTTTGCCACTCCTAACATGCTACTACCTTAGTTTCCCACTTTACTCTGTCTAATGATAGAACCAGACCTGACAGTTCACAGGGGCAGACAATACACCAAGAGTAGCTGTTTTACTATCCATTGCTACGAGTAATTACACATGTTGTAATTACACATGTCCAGTACAATTAATAGTGAAGTTATTTTTCTATTAAGAGAATATGATAATCACATTTTATTAATATTTGGAATTTGTTATACATTATTTGAAAAGGAAGAAGGAGGCCCTCAATCTTATTGCTGGCCAGCTGACTGAATACAAACCAGTAAAGCTCAAATAAAATGTAGATTTGAATAACATATCCATAACCTATACTCCCTATCCGAAACATGCCCCAAAGAACAATATTCAGTCATGTCCAGCAGGGGGTCCCCAACCCCGCGGCTTGGTGCCGGTCCGTGGCCTTGGCCCGACCGGGCCGCGGAGACAGATCTCCCCCACACACAGCCCCTTCGCTCATGCGCGCAAGTGTGTGCATGCACCGCGCGAGCGACACCCGCCCCTTCGTGCATGCATGCGAGTGCCCGCACGCCCACATGCCACCCCTTCGTGCATGCGCGCGAGCACGGGGGGGTGCCTCGCCCCCCGCGCACGGACCCCGTTCCCCCCCAACCAGTCCACGGTGTCAAAAAGGTTGGGGATCAGTGATGTACAGGTAATCAGCTCCTTGGATGGATTCTGCCATTCCCACAATCCCATACTGAAGAATCGCAGTACAGTGGTGCCTCGCTAGACGATTGCCTCGTTAAACGACGAATCCGCTAGACGATGAGGTTTTGCGATCACTGTTGCGCTTCGCAAAACGATTTCCTATGGGCGCTTTTCGCTGGACGATGTTTGGGGGCCTCTCCTGTGACCCCCCCACCCCTTTCAGAAGCCTCCCGGGGCGCAGGGGAAAAGCGGAATTTTTTTATTTCCAGCTTTTCCCCCTGAATTTTCAGGGCAGAGAAAGCCTCTTTTTAGCCCGCCCATCAGCTGTTCGTCGGGAGAGGGGAAGGGGAAGGAGGGGAGAAGAGGACAAAATGGCTGCCGGGGCTTCTTCAGCAGGTAAACATGCAGTGGAAAAGCACCCGGCAAGCCTCTGAAAGCAGCACTTTGCTGTGGGGGTGGTGTGGGGGGGGTGGCAGGCCTGCCCCTGCCACCCCACCCCCACCCCCACCCCCACCCCCACCCACTCACCTCTTGGCAAAGCCCCGCTTCCAGAAGCCTCTGGGGTGCTTTTCCACTGCCTGTGCTGCAAAAGCCTCCTATCAGCTGTTGGTCGGGAGAGGAGAGGGGGGAAGGAGCGGAGAAGAGCACAAAATGGCTGCCGGCTGCCTGCCGGCTTTTAGCTGTTTGGTGCTCTTTTCTGGATGTTTCGCTGCTACCAGGCACTATGAGAAGCCGGGCTCAGTCTACAGTACCTGGTAAGTGACTTTCTTTTAATTTTTTTTAAGTTTCTGTGCTTTTCTTTCCCATCGGAACGCATTAATTAAATTCCAATGCATTCCTATGGGAAATTTGGTTTCGCAAGACGATGTTTTCGCAGGACAGCGATTTGTCTGGAACGGATTAACATTGTCTTGCGAGGCACCACTGTATTTATATTTTTGTTGAGGCCCTAGATTCTTTCAAAGAAAAGTAGTGATTCTTCTGATTTAGGAAGAAAAGAACAGATTGAAAGAGAGGTATTCGGGGTTTTTTTTAAATGAAAGAAATAACTTACTTTCTTTCTTCTGCAGCATTCCTCATTAGATCTTGCTGATATTATTACAGTAGTTGCCATGAAAATTTCCAGTAGAATTAGAAGAATCAAGTTGAAATTAATCTATGCATTAAATTCATTTAGTTATTATTATTAATAATACAAATGGGTCCACAAAATTATATCGAACAGTCTAATGTCCTCCTGCTCTTTCACTAGATCCAAACATTACATTTACAATCACAGATCATGAAAAATGGAGGCTTATGAATTTCATTCTACATGGAAAGATATGAAATCATATCAGGCAAAACCCAAAGAAAAATAAAAAATAAAGCAGACAAAAATGTTATGGTATCTTAAAGACTATTTTAACATGAGCTTTCGTGGACAAGTCTAAGGAAGTAGACTTGTCCACGAAAGCTCACATTAAAATATAGCAGTTAACCCTTAAGGTGCCATAACATTTTTCTCTTCTTTATTTTTTATTTTTCTTTGGGTTTTGTCCAATATTTTAATATGAAGTGTATTTCCATGCAAGCTGTCTAATTTTAACCATGCCAGTAAAGTCCTTCATAAACAGGGATTTTCCATCAGCTGAACGTTTACTGAAATCACATAGAGGAAACCATTTCATACAACCAACTTCCCTTATAGTAGAGAACTAACACCATTCTGTTTTCCCCCCCAATGGCTGTGATGCTGCAAATGAAACTTCTGAATCACCTCTATATTTCAGCTATTGTATTTTTACATACTGGGTTTAGAAACAGGAATTGTTGCAAATTCATTCTTGATTAATGAAAGTAATCTGCAGTATTTCTGATCATCTGTGGGTTGCATTCTGCTCATTCAAAATAGCACAGAAAGAAACAGACATTTTCATACTTTTAACATATCAACGATTAAAAATGAGCCAATTAAAAATGGGGGAGGAGGAGAGAATTATTTTATTTTATTATATATTTAGATAGGGTTCAATGTTTTTGGCTCCAAAGGAGAACATCCAAAGAGCAGCAATCAAGGAGCTATATAATGCTTTTTCTGTGGTGTACAGATGATCAAATACTAAGAAATCAAATGACAGAACAATAAAACATTCAAAAGACAGAACAATAAAATTCTGTTCAGGAAAGAAATTCATGGCCAGAAAGTAACTTTGGGCTGAATTTAGAATAAGTTGGTCAACAGTCAGGTCTCACGGAAATCAATGTGTAAATTTAATTATAACCAACTTAAGTTGCATTGTTTTCTGTGAAATCTGTGCAACTAACTTGCTCTAGCAAATCAAGTTATACTCTAAAATTGAAATTCCCCTTCAATTTAAAAAAACCAAAAACAATATAATATGACATTGCTCAGGTAATGCCTAGTAAACTCCTTAATGATTCTATATATCATTAAAAACAAACTCAACATTAAATAGGAAAGAAATGGTCTTTGTTGTTTACAACTCACATTTATAGCTGTAGGGTTCAGCACAAGTTTGCATCCAAACCAAACTAAACATGTTGTTGTAACCGCAAATGTAGAAACAAACAGAATCTGAAAATTGGGTATCTACAAAAACAGCAGAAGTATTTAGTTTTTAATTAATGCAGTTTAACTACTTAAATATTAACAGATATTGAAAATATAAATAACATACCACATTAACTTTGTTTCTGGCTATGGCAAAACTCACTGCTGCTGAGGGAATACACTGGGGGGAAATTAAAGAAACAAAAATTAAGATAACTGAAAACAGAATTTCAGGACTAATAAATATTTCCCTTGAGCATGGGACCTATGGTAGAAGAATCACACTGTTCTATCTGAACATAGGAAGCCACTACTGGAACTTTATAGAACCCATCTGGAACACAGACACTTCTTTGTCACGCCTTGTTGTGAAATGGTTGCTTGGCTGGGCAAAATGGAAGCTATAGAGCTCAGTGAGTTAGCACGAGCTCTCCTCAGGGGCTTAGCGAATAGACTTAAGGCATAAATGCTTAACTGATAAAATACTGCAATTTCTACCAAAGAAAACTATTTATATGTAGCAAACAGCCAAGAATTAGGTCAGGGAAGTGTTTTCATGTTGGCAATTTTAGTTTGGCTAAAATGATATAAGACTTGTGTGAAATATATGAATATACTACAAATTATGTTCCCAATTTTTATTTTCAGATATCCACAGCAATTAAAAGTAATGCTTACGGAACCTGCTGCACACCGCAAGTAATCCATTTCAGATGGAAAAACATTCCCCAAATAAAGTGAAAATCCAGAGGTAACAAGTATGCAAGTCTGAAATATAGAAATTTGACATAAAGTAATATATTGGTGAAAATTCAACTATGTGAAAGTTGGCAGTTCTCTGAATGAAAAAGAACACACTGCAACCCTTAACAAAGGTGTCAATGAATGTGGAAGAAAGTATTAAAAAAATGTCAGAAAACGTGTTGTTGCCTCTAAGACATAGAACTATTAAGCAATGACTTGGCAGCAATATTATAGAACAACGTAGTAAGTAATCCTATTTAAGTAAGAAATAGTAGATATTAACAAACTGATATTTTGGGAAGAGGCAGAAAACAAGTAATTTCCCAATCCTTGGAACTGTTGCTTCAGGCATACAATCATCGAAGAAAAAAAATCATATTTGAAATCCAATTGTTTGCATCGCAATTGCATGGAAAACATATATTTTTCTTACAGCTAATGACTACATTTTAGAGTACACACATATCCATATATCAAACTAAATTAAAGCTCAATTTTACGAATGTGGGATATTGTGCTTCTACATCCATAATTCAAAATGTCAGGAAATGGCCCAATATTGCTGCTCAATACCATGCCCGCATTGCCAGCAGGAAAAAGGATGCCTAAGTTTACACAGCACATGGCAGCCTGAATGTTAACGGCACCCATGTCAGCAGTCAAGACAGTCTACAGGATACCCTTCTTGTGCACACTACAATTCACTTGTCAGGGCTGTTTTTCAACAAGTGTTCTAGGTATCAAAATGCCTAGATGAAATGGCACAAGAGAGTATCCTGTAGACCAGATGTTGTCAACATTCAGGCTGCCCTTTGCTATGTAAAATTTGGCACTCTTTTTCTGCTGGCAACATAAGTGCAGCAATATCGGGCCATTTCCTAGTGTTTTGAATTGTGGATACAGATGCACAGTATCCTACATTCATAAATGGGGGGGGGGGGGGTTTGGAAGAATTGTATTTCCCGGCTTTTTATACACAAACTTCAGCATCTTCCCTCATGTAGAATTATCCAGCGCTAGAGGATCCCAGAAAATGATCACATGATCTGTAATATGGTTACTGGGGAAGGGAAGAACCAAGAACAGTTGGGATGTTGCAATAGTCCCTCTGTGTGAAAATATTTTGAAAGGCTGTTTTGGACTTAATGAAATGGCGAAGCAAAAGTGTAAGACAGTGCGATGCATACAACAACGAAACATACACACCCTTTAACCTCTCAGGTAAACTAATACAGCCATGCCTGTTCCACAGAATGCAGACCAGAAAGCTATCTTCCAATTTCCAAACCTTTGCTTTACAACATGTTGCTTGCATGTTTTCCAAAAGATGCTCCCTTGTCTTTTGAAATAAAAAAGGAGGAGCTAGGAGTTAGCAATGATTGTTACTTGAAACTAAAGTCAAAATAATTCATATTATGTAAAAGATGGACAGAAAGACGGGGGGGGGGGGGAATCAGCTAATTTGAAATGTGGTGCTGAAGGAGAGCCTTAAAGATTCCACAGACCACCAGAAAGGAAGATAAGTAGGTAATCAAATCAAGTCTGAACTCTCACTAGAGCAATAATTAGTAAATTAAGGCTATCCTACCTTGCATATATAAGGAGAATACTGACCAGAAAAGACAATATTGCTTGGAAAAGGGGTGGGCAGTAGGGAAAGAGACAGAACCTCACATGAGATGGGTTGACTCAACAAAGGAATCCATAGAATCAAAGAATAATTGAGTTGAAAGAGGCCTGTAAGGTCATTGAATCCCTGCTCAATGCAGGAATCTAAATCAAAGCAGATGTGACAGATGGTTGTCCAACTTTCTCTTGAATGCCTCCAGCGTTGGAGTGCTCTCCACCTCCAGAGGTAATTGGTTCCATGGTCATACTGCTCTAACAGCTAAGCTTTTTTTCTGATATACAGCGTAAATCTGGCTTCCTGTAACTTGAGCCTTTTCTTATGAGTCCAGCACTCTGGGATGATTAAAAACAGATTCTGCTCCTCCTCTGTGACTACCTGTATGAGTACCCTGTAATTTTCAGCCCCACTGGGCAGTGCTCCACCATTCTCTTTCGCAACCTTGCCCCTGCATGACTGCACAACTCCACACACACCCACGTGCGGTTCCATCACGACCGGAACCAAAGGGGCTGAAAACTATGGCTGAGAGGAGGAGGAGGAAAGCTGAGCAGAGGGAGGTGGAGTCGTGCAGGTGCACACCTTACAGGGAACCTTGTTTTCAAGTATTTGAAAAGTGCTATCATATCTCCCTTCAGTCTTTTCTCAAGGCTAAACATGCCCACTTCTTTCAGTCTTTCCTCACAAGGCTTGGTTTCCAGGCCCCCTGATCATCCTTGTTTCCCTCCTCTGAACTTGTTCTAGTTTGTTAGCTGAAGTTGAGCAGAACTTACTGGAAAAGACAGTATTGCTAGGAAGGGGGGCAGCAGGAAGAGAGAGCAACCCAACGTGATATGCTGTTGGTTTGCAAAATCTCGGCAAAGTTGTTAGGATATTTGGGAGGTCATTAATTCATATAGTCTCCACAACATCAGAAGTGACTTTATAGTATAACATCTTTAGAGTTTTTTAAAATTACCAAGCAATTGTTCAGTGACAAGATGGGTGGAATGGAGACTTTGACAGGAGACTATGACAAGATATAGGAACCAAAGCTCTGCTAATATCAAGGAAGATCATCTCCAGCCACAAAGCAAAAAACAGTAATTTCACAGCTTAAATGAATAAGCTTCTGAATATTTGTTCTGTATTCTTTTTAAAATATATTTTCAATATCTGTATATTTTTAAAGTTTCTAATGTTCTTTTTGTTTCTCCAGTTTTACAACCAGACATAGAATCCTCTTGTAAATATGATTCTGATAAGCCTGTCTGGCCAGGAAGTAGTTAAAAAGTTTAAATGTTAGCTAAGAGTCAGCTAATTGTGTCCTGATTGACAAGGTCAAAAGTTCAGATGGCTCTAGACATGGAGCTGTTTTCTCCTTTGACAATATATGTAAAGAGACTAGTCTCTGAAATCCTTAGAGAATTTACTGAAGATACATGGCAAAATATCCCCCTTTGCAGAGGACTGTCACTGCATTAATTTCTGTAAAGCAAAGCTGGCATTTTTACTCTTTAAAGAAAATCTCAGTACAGTCAACCCTCGACTTACGAATTTAATCCGTTCCGGATTAACGTTCGTACGTCGAAACGTTCGTACGTCGAACTATGCATTCCCATAGGAATGCATTGAAAACCCATTAATCCATTCCGGCCGAAGATATTGCCCAGCACCATCGGAGGACTGGCGGGAGTCCCCCGCAACCGCGATCGGCGCTTTCAGAGGCTTCCAAAGGCTTGCCCAGCACCATCGGAGGACTGGCGGGGGACCTCTGAAAGCGGCGATCGCGGTGGCGGGGGACCCCCGCCAGTCCTCCGATGGTGCTGGGCAATATCTTCAGCCAGAACGGAAAAAGGCAGGGAGAAAGGGCGGGAAATTCAAAAATGGTGCTGGGCAAGCCCTGGGAGGCTAAGTTTTGAATTTCCTGTCCTTTCCCCCTGCCTTTTTCCATAAGTAAGTCGAGGCTCTGTTCGCAAGTCGATATAAATTTTTGCAATCGGAGCCGTTCGTAAGTCGAAATGTTCGTAGGTCGAGGTTTGACTGTATGTTTTTGTGACTTTTTGTGACTGTATGTTTTTGTGACTTTTCTCTATAAGTATTCCCCACACACACACACACACTGCCTATAAATGTATACACTTCAATTAGTGCAGCTTCTACGGTACTGGCTAACCTATATCATGCATGCTCAGTCTTATAACAAAGTAGCAGTTGTTCCCTTTTGAAAGGCCTTTTTTGAGGATCAATATTTCTGCTTCTGTAGCCCAGATTCTTTCAAAATAAATTTAAAAAAGTGGGTAGGGCCAACAATTCTCTTTCAAAATAAGCACGTTTCCCCCCCAATTCATGTGATCTTTAACTCTGGGGACATTTAGGGTCACCTATTTCTGAACAGGGGGAAGCACTTTGTTTATTTATTTACTTCAAATATTTTTACCCCACCCTTCTCTTTAAAAGGACACAAGGTCGTCATAATTTGAAAACCATTTGCTAATCTTCCCAAGTTTGGCACAGGGCAAGAGCAGACTGTCTGCTACAAATGTGCCAAATCTGGAGCTGATCTGAAGCCCAGTTTAAAAATTATAATTCTTGTTTGAGCTGCCCACATTTTTAGAATTGCCTTTCAGAATGCTGATTTGCTCTGTCAGCAGAAGATGTATCAAATAATGTATAACAACTACTTAACTAAAGAAAATGAGCTCCTTTCTTGGCAGGAATACAAAAACATCTAACCAAAGACAGACAGTGTGTCTACAGCTTGTGGCTATGCAGTGGTGCAATCCAGGCACTGACAAGCAATTATTGTTAATAAGGCATCCAAGGGAAATATCAGGAATTTACTACTACTGTTACTTGTTTGGTTTTTAGCAAGAGAGTCCTTAAGTTCAAGTGACCAAGATAACCTATTAATAAACAAGTAATTTATGTTCTTACAAATTATGACAGCAAAATAGTCCCCCAAAATAACAAGTACAAGATCTGTCATCTTTGATGGCATTGCCAAAGTAAAAGTTTGTTATCTTTTGAAGGTAAGGAAGGACCTGATTGCTTGAGATGGCTTATGGGTTTCAGAAATAAATCAAAAAAGACTTGGTAAAATTCGTAAAATAAATCTGAGTAGTAAAAAACATTTTGGGCCTTAATTTTATCATCTCCTTGTGCAATAAATGTTAATTGGATGAACTGTTAAACACTAAGGAATATACACAACTTCCACTCATACTTGCCTGGGCAGACAAACAAGTGTGTAACTGAAACCCATGATAAGCAATACTATACATATTAACTTATTTAACTTATATGTAGAATACATCATGCGAAAGGCTGGACTGGATGAATCCCAAACCGGAATTAAGATTGCCGGAAGAAATATCAACAACCTCCGATATGCAGATGATACCACTCTGATGGCAGAAAGTGAGGAGGAATTAAGGAACCTCTTAATGAGGGTGAAAGAGGAGAGCGCCAAAAATGGTCTGAAACTCAACATCAAAAAAAAACTAAGATCATGGCCACTGGTCCCATCACCTCCTGGCAAATAGAAGGGGAAGATATGGAGGCAGTGACAGATTTTACTTTCTTGGGCTCCATGATCACTGCAGATGGTGACAGCAGCCACAAAATTAAAAGACACCTGCTTCTTGGGAGGAAAGCGATGACAAACCTAGACAGCATCTTAAAAAGCAGAGACATCACCTTGCCGACAAAGGTCCGCATCGTCAAAGCTATGGTTTTTCCAGTAGCGATGTATGGAAGTGAGAGCTGGACCATAAAGAAGACTGACCGCCGAAGAATTGATGCTTTTGAATTGTGGTGCTGGAGGAGGCTCTTGAGAGTCCCCTGGACTGCAAAGAGAACAAACCTATCCATTTTGAAGGAAATCAACCCTGAGTGCTCACTGGAAGGACAGATCCTGAAGCTGAGGCTCCAATACTTTGGCCATCTCATGAGAAGAGAAGACTCCCTGGAAAAGACCCTGATGTTGGGAAAGTGTGAAGGCAAGAGGAGAAGGGGACGACAGAGGATGAAATGGTTGGACAGTGTCACTGAAGCTACCAACATGAATTTGACCCAACTCCGGGAGGCAGTGGAAGACAGGAGGGCCTGGCGTGCTCTGGTCCATGGGGTCACGAAGAGTCGGACACGACTTAACGACTAAACAACAACAACAACAATACATATTAAGTCAGATGCCAGTTCCATCCAGTTAGTGGAACTTATTCCTATGTAAACGATATAGATTTGAGATTAAACCGTTCTATCTTAACTCATGAGGATAGTAGCTGAGCTAACAGTAAGTTAACTAAATCTGTGCTGAATTCAAACTCCTCTTAGCCTAGGGGTATTGCAGATTACTTAAATCTATCCTTCCAGTTATCTTAAGAGAGCTGGTATGGTATAGTGCAGTGGTGCCCAATCTTGGATCCTAGATGTTCTTGGACTACAACTCTCAGAAATCCTGGTCAGCACAACTAGTGGTGAAGGCTTCTCGGAGTTTTAGTCCAAGAACATTTGGGGACTCAAGGTTGGGAGCCACTGGTGTAGTGGACAGAATAAGAGACTAGGACTCAGGAGACCAAGGTTTAAATTTCCACTCAGCTGTGGCGTCTTATCAGGGGAGTGTGTGGTGTCACCAGTAAAACCACTCCTTAAATATCTCACTTTGGAAATCTGAAATACCAAGCAGACTATAAGTCTGAATTGACTTGATATCATCTAACACAAGATCATTAAACACCAAACAAAATAGTCAAATTAGGGAATGCTATTTCTGTGATAGGTATAGCCATTACTGTGATTTACACATGCATGGCACTCCATGTACAGAGGGGCAACGTGACAGTGAATTTATACCAACCTGCATAATCTAAATGTCCCAAAACAGACCACAGGATCCACCTGTTTTTCAGGGAATTTAAGAATGACAAAGTAACTTCACACGATGCTGAATGGTATCGTAAACTTCCCTATCAATCACTCTATGATGCACAAGGTAAAGTGATATGTTGCTTATGATTAAAAGATTACAAAATAAATAAATCTGATAGCTTTACCTCAATTTCTCCTTGTGCATTATACTTTTTTCTTGTGTTCAATCCTTTTAATGAAGAAGTATGTGCATCACATTAATGAGATAAACATTTAGGGTTTTTGTTTTGCTTTTAAACAAAAACAATGATTCTTAGTACTTCTCCTAAATAACTTGATGTGGGAATACAACTATCCATTTATTTTGGAGTCTGTGTCTGCAGCACGAGCCAAGTATCACAACTGTTCAGGCAGCATCCCTCATTACTGATAACTGCAAGTGAAACTCAATAGCTAATGAGGGCCTTCATTGTTTGGTAGGTCAACTTTGGTATTTTAACCCTCCTCAAATTATTTTATCAAAATGCAAACACAGACTTCTCAATATTTATTATTTTTAGTTTTCTCCTAAAAATTACACTCATAGTAGCTTTTAGAAACCCCTGAGAACATTACCTGACAAAAAAGGAGAGAAACGTATTTAACCTCTAAAACCAGAAGTCACTTTCATGATACAATTTTACACTTTTAACAAGGATTAAACGCCACTGCAGAACAAGGACAATCCAGTACTTTCAAGAAAATATGCTCTGGCTTGTACCATTAGAACCATTTGCCAAGGTCTATGGATGTACTTCCACTGGATTCTTCTGGATATGTCAGAATCGGTGATCCCCTCCCCTGCTTCCTGCAGTCCTCTGTGCACCCCACAACCTGGTCTGCAGGGCCAGTGTAAAACACTGCAGCAGAGTTTTGGTATTATAGAGGTCTGCAGAAAGAGAGCAGGGGAAGAAACACCCTATTCTGTCGGCATTAGATACAGAAGCACAGCACTGAAACTTGGCCATAAATTCTGTGAAACTTGACTTTTTCAAAAACACAAACATTCCAAGGAGTAAATTCAAATATTTGTAATGAAATGGACAGTGATATAATGTGATAACTGCCATCATCTATGCAAAAAAATCACAAGTTTTAAGGCCTGACTAAGGTAGATTAAACTGCCGGATAGCTCAGTAGTTTAGATATTTGGCTGTGAAGGTAGGGGTTGGGAGTTAGATTCTCCACTGTGCCTCCTTGACAGGGGCTGGACTAAGTGATCCATATGGTCCCTTCTAGCTCTGCAGTTCTAAGATTGTTATTAACAATAATAACATTTGATACTTACCCCCATCAGTAAAGAATAGATCCATGTTCTATAACTAAAACAAGGATGAAATCTCTTTGATAGCTGAAGGTCACTAGATTTAATATCTGGAACATAATTTCCACTCTCTTGTTTTCCACGCTCCAAAGTTGGCATTCTGTCGTAACTAAATTCTTCCCTGTAAGAGTCTTCCTTTGTCATAATGCTTTAAAGCAAAAACAATTTTTAGTTTTATTTATTGTTTATTCTGAATTTAAAAACGCTAGAATATACTCTACTTCCTTAGTTATCCTAAGGAGCAACTTCTCAAATTTCTACATCCTAAAATATATATTCTGAAATATATAAACATTTCAATACAACACCCACATAACTTAGGATGAAAGAGTGACACTTTGGGTCTTAAGTATAATTACTCAAAGGTGCATTATAGTATAGGTAAAAGAGTAAATTACACATCAACATCTTTAGAACTAGAGTACAGGTTATGTAGTACACACAACAGGTAATTTTGATTAGTTACATTTTCAAACTACTACACAGTTTTAAATTCCAAGCATCGTTACCAAGCCCAAAGAGTAACCAAGTAACAAACATCTGATATAAGTCAGCATCAAACTAATGAATTCAATTTAAGAAAATCCCAAAATACTGAAACTATTTTCAACAACTTCTATCATACATCAAAAGTTGAAAATGCATTTTCCATATACAATTTCCTGTTCTGTAGTACATACCCTGTTTCCCCGAAAATAAGACCTAACCTGAAAATAAACCCTAGAATGATTTTTCAGGATGCTCGTAATATAAGCCCTACCCCAAAAATAAGCCCTAGTTAAGTGAAACCCTGCCCTCTACCATTGTGCAGCAACCAGAAGATGACATGACTGTAAAATAAAACATCCCCTGAAAATAAGCCCTAATGCGTTTCTTGGAGCAAAAATTAATATAAGACCCTGTCTTATTTTTGGGGAAACACGGTAACAATCCACAAATATTTGGAAGAGGCACAGTTGAGGTACTTTAAAAAAAAGTATATCCTTCACTTCAGTAACAGCAAGCATTACAAAATAATTTCTTCTGTTAACATGGAGCATCAGTTTTACGTACATTTCAACATGCTTTAGGGAAGACTGATTAATATAACCTAGCTGCATATTTACCAGCTGATAAAATCTGTCATACATACCTTAAACTGGGAAGTTAATGGTCAACTTTGAATAGTTGTGTCAGCAGAGTTGTCGGTACACTTTGTTATAGCCTCACTGCTTAGTGATTCATGCTGCCTTTGAAAAGTTTGCTCTTCCACTTTGGCTTGCAACAAGGTCTATTCATACGTAGAACAAAAGCGCAGCAAAACCTCAGTTAAGCCAGAGAATAGGGAACACCAACTGAATTTTAATGAAGAGAACACACGAGAAAATTACTGTAGCATATTCTCACAAGGTTGATTCCACCACCACCTTAGAACAAGAAAAACTTGATGGAATATCTGTTTATCTATTGTAGAATTTAATTAATCTATATATTATGATGCTCACTGATTGAGGTTTCATTCTTTTCTATCCTTAACTGAACTTAGTGGGACTTCTAAGCAGGCATGTATAAGATTGCTGTATATTGTAAGCAGGCTATTCTTGAGGTATTACAGTACTTGTTTTATCCTACAAGGCAACAATTACATGTAACCAAAGGTAACATGGGAACAAAGGAGAAAAGGAACTGAGAAACTTAACATGAATGTTGAAATCCATGCTTTTACTGAACTTCAAATGTGTCCTCCTGATGGAATTGAGCCTCATATGTCAGGTTTTACAAAAACCATGTAATGAGTTAAGAACAGGGTGTGAAAGCAAAATTTTGGCAATGTGATTGAGATGTTTTTGTTTATTAGCTTGTAAATCATTCAAACTCTGGATACTGTACTTGCTTCATGTTTCACATTTGGAAAGCTAGAGATTAATCCGTTTTTAGATTCATCCTTATGTCTTAGCAAAAAATGATAAAACATTAATCTGTGCCTTTCCATACAACAGAGTTGAAAAACAAAGAAGAAACAATACACAATAATCCTGGAACCATTTTAACACCCCTGTGCACTCAGTTTACTAGGATATCAAAGTAACAAGAATGTTATCCACCCTGAAGATACTGGCACACTAGCAACTAGGGCAATGGCACAGGCTTTTGTATAGTCTTAAAATTCCTCTGCAACTAAGAAACCGCAGCAGGACAACGGTGAAAAACCAGTTTCAGTGTTTTTCAAACCAATGTGAAACATTTTTATTCTTCCTGATACAAGGGGAATATTCACCAATCTTAGAATTATTATTGCTGTGAAAATAATTAGCACCTCATCAAGTACTGAGCATAATAGGTTTCTACATTTCAATGTACTGAACCCCTTAGATTCATCTTTAGCAAAAATGGATCAAACATTAATCTGTGCCTTTCCCTAGCACTAATAACCCAATAATTTAGAAACTTTGGGTGAACTTCTAACTGACATCAGCTTCAGTGCATATTAAAATGTGAAACCTTTATAAACATAATGGAATATCATCAAATCTCTTTGTATCATAAATAGACTAAGGCTTCTTGCTTTGTGTACTCATCAGTTTCCTGAAACTTGCTATATATTTGAAAAAATTACACCATTCTGAAGGTATCTCTTGCACACAAGAAGTACTCTTTGTTACAGGAGTGGGAAGGTGTTGCATATGCTATATATTGTCAATGCAAAACTATTAAAAAACATAGTCATCTGGCACTCCATGCCACTTTCAAATTAGTGGCATAGGTCTACATCAGGATTAAAACACAGATCCCAATGAAATCACTGGGATGTAAATTATTACTAAGATTCCAATGGCATCTCATTCTTTTTATATTTCTATCCTGCTTTTCCTCCAATAAGCTCAAGTCAAGGGTACAAGTCTCTCCTTCCCTATAGGTTATCCTTACAGCAACCCTGCAGGGTAGATCGAAGTGAGAGTAACACGCACAACATCGCCCAGAGGGTTTCATGCCTCAGGTGGGACTTGAGTATCAAGCTCTCACTTTAACCACTACATTCTGGGTTGCGCAGTATACAAAATAGAACTTCTGAATGAGCATACACGGAATTACACTGGAACGTGAATCGTTTATTTTTAAGTCTAAATTGTGCACACGCCTGCTCCAAATGAATCCCTCGTGAGTTTCGTGGGGCTTACTTTCATATGAAAGGACATATGAGACGTCTTTGAGGACGCTGAGAAGCGAACTGCAGCCCGTTTACACCCCAGCGATTTCAACCGACTTTAGGCTCAGATTTACGCGATAACGAGTTGCTGAGAGTTTTTTTTTCTGTTGCCGCTCTTCCTAGGACACTAAATTACTTAGGACAGCTTTGCAAAACACGTCGAGCGTCCCGGGCCAGGCCTCTCCCGCTTTGGCGCCAAAAGCCAAGACCGAGAAGAGCACCCAGAAAAAGCCGGGCCAAGGCGCTTCGGGAGCCCTCGGGTGACTCTTCCCGACGAAGGCTGCTTTCTTTCAGCCTTGGCCTTCCCTGCGAGGAGGGCGAGACGTCGACAACCAGCACACTTCCAGCCCCCTGATGTAGCCGTTCCCAAGGGAGCCTGCTTTTTTTTTTTTTTTTTTTTTTTTTTTTTGCCCTCACCCCCACCCGTGAGGGGAAATTGCCGAGGTCCAGAGGACCTTCGAGAAGCACGGTCTAAAGCCGCTTCTAGAGCCTGCTTCTCCTTGGCCTCCCAAAGGCCTTCCCGCCTCTCTCTCCAAACTCCCACAGGCCGGGCAGGCGTCGAGTTGCGGGTCCAAGGGGCGGGGCGCCCCGCCAAGCCGCGCGGCCGATAAAAAGCGGGCGAAGCACGTTTTGCAGTCTCCTTTGAGGTTGTGGGGTGTGTGGCTGTGTGAGCAAGTCCGGGGGGGACGAGCAGGTGTTGTGGGCCTGCCTGGAGAGGAAAGGAGGGCGGCGACGGCGGCGGAACCAAGTGCCTCGGGAGGTTTTTCAAGATGCTCCAACTGCTGTCGAAAAGCCTCTCTTTCTTTTGGCGAAAGGCCGACGGGGAGGTGGGAGAAGCGGAGGGGCGTCGGGCCGCCAGAGGTAGAAGAACCGGGGGCTCCTTCCCTCCCACTTGTTCTTTTCTATGGGGAAGGAGGGCTCTTTAGTGGGGAGCTTAGCTACCCTCTTCTTGGTTTGGATGAATGAGGTCGCAGAAATGGCAACACAAGTTTTGGCCATCACTTCTAGGAATGCCATTGAGTTATCTTAGCCGGACTTAATTCTCAAGAAATAGGACCAGAAATAGAAACCGAAGAGTTGACTTTTTTTTGTTTAGCTGTTGTCTCGTGGTCTAAAACGGCATGATGCATTTCCTGCCTTAGTCATGTATTTCAAGTCTTTAGGTTTTTATTTCACAGTAGCACTGACAATGGCTATTTTTTTTCATTGGCGAGTGGAATATACCATCAAAAGTAAATGCAAAATAATCACTATTTTTTTTAGCCGTCCCAAGAATAAAAACTCTTGATATGGAGCTATATTTCTGGCATTTCAAATGATTTTTTTTATTTTGCATAATTTGGAAAAAAAAATAATTTTTAATTTACCTAGCAGTTCAATGCTGCCTTATTAAATGTAATTTCAGATGTATTATTTCTTAAGTTTTTATATAGATATCTTAGCAGGAATTTCTGCTGGTCAGTGACCATAATAAAGATCAATCTAGCTAGCTAGCTTGAATAGTTAATGATATCATGGGTTGTCAGTCAGAACTGACTAACAGCAACCCTAATAGACTTTCAAGGAAAATGAGAGATTTAGGGAATGGCTTTACCAGTTATACATCCCAAGTGAGCTTCTGTGGCTGAGCAGGGGATTTGAACCAAGGCCTTCTGAGTCCTAGGCCATCACTGTATGAAATATGCCACACTGGGTATCCTGAATACTTAGATGCAATATTAGGCCCATCTTTGCTAAGCTCTTCCACAAGAGGCGAAGATCTTTCTTTTCAGACAGACTTTTCCTTAGTGACTATCTAGGAGATAATAATAAACAAGATGATGTATAACATTTTTTTTTGCTTCTAAATCTGTTTTTGTAATGCTTTTGTCTAACATTTTTAATATGTTATTAATGATGTAAGCTGCCCTGGTCCTTTTTTAGGAGAAAGGTGTGGTAAAGATATTTTAAATAAATAAAAATTAAGACACCCAAATAATGTTGTAGAAAAATGGAATGTAACATGTTCCTGTTATGTAAATTAAAATTTGGTATTTTTCAATTTAAAAAAGTCATTCAGGCAGTCAAGGTTTGAATCCCACTCAGCCATGGAAGCTCACTGGGAGTGTGGAAGTGATAAAGCCGGTACACCTTAAATATCTCACTTACCTGGAAAGCTCTATCATGGCCATTGTAAGTTGGTTCTGACTTAATGGCACATAAGAACATAAGTATTCAAACTAAGATATAAACATACAAAATAATGCATTTGAATTTACATTTAATAAGATGGTATTTTTAACCCAAACTAAGTACAGTATCTAACATAAGATAAGGTATTGTTTGATTTAAATAGATGTTTCAGAAGTCTAAAAAATACAATACCCAAAGTAGATTATAAGTTTATGATGTTCTTTCCTTCCTTGATTCCTTATCACATATATAAATGTTCCAGTATACAAAACACTGCAAGGTAGTTTCAGCTACTCACTGTTATTTTGTGTTTCCACTACTCTAATTTTCTACTTTTTTTTGCATACTAGCGGTTTCTAACCTAGCAGTGGTTAAGAAATTAATCACAGTTATGTAGTGTATTTTGAAAGCAAGTCAACCAGTCACAATTCAAATGTATAATTGCCAGTTGCTATATTAAATGACTACTACGGCTTGTACAGACAATGAGTATCACAAAAACAGTGTGTAAATCAATATATTTCATTCAAAAAGACAGTCATTATAGATGGTACCGCTGTTTCCAAACTTTGTCAAATGACACTATAACATCAGTGTCTTGAAAGTTTCATGACAACAGGGATGTCTGAATTGTGATTGTGTTTGACTAGTTTGCTTGTTTGGCTGGAAGCTTCTTTGGTGTATTCATGTGTTTGGGGAGGATATAAATCTCTTAAAATGTGTTACGATACAGAAAGTAAATCTAGCTTACTTGCAAATGTACAGTTATTGACACTGTCAGTTTCCAGAATCTCTTCATTTTAATGTGCACTCTCAACTTAGCCAACTTACACTTACCAGCTGCAATGTAAATGTGCATTACATTTATCCTTCTTTTATGTTACGTTCACACTTTTTTACACATTACATACATTACACTTACCAGAGTAACCAAGCAGAGTAACCTTTTTTATTCCATCAAATGTGATGTTAAATGCCAATCACATATAAAATCTTAAAATGAGTGTTTAGTCATGCTTAAAGTGAAGCTTCATCCACAGAGCCCCCTGTCCTTGTGGATTTCTTAAAAAACCTAAAATCCAAACCCACAATTGCAAGAAGAATCCTATGCATGATTACTCTGAAGTAAGTTCTGCTGTGCTCATTGGTGTTTGCTGCTAATTAAATATGCACAGGATTTCAGCCTTAAATAATACAATATTTGAGGTTTTAAAAATAATGTTAACTTTAAAATTCACCAATAGCAATTCCATAGACCTTAGTTTCTTGGTCAGATGGCATAGGATTATTTATAGGCTTTGATTCTACCTACCCACCCCCCTTTGAAGAAATACATAGGAGTTTTGAGATAGTAGCCTATGTTGCTTTCCATATCAGTGAAGAGTGATAAAGGAAAATAAATGTTCTGTGTTATAGAATACATCTTAGAGTGTTTTTGTTTGGAGTGGATGGGTATGATGTTCATGTAGTAAATGCATTGTGGCTGAATTGATTACTGCACCAGTGTATATGCTTTTCATAAAATATTAAACATGGATAGGAAATAATATACAGTATGGGTTCTGTCAGATGTCTGCAAAGGCACATGCTTGATCATACTGGAAAGGGTTGCTTTAACAGGAGCAATCTTCCTTAAAGCAACCCTTCAGTTAGGGAATGACTCCAGTCCAGCTCCCAAAAGTAGAAGCCCCACAGCTGAACCAGAAAGGTCCAGCTTGAGTACGGATTGGGGTCAGCTGCATTGTGTGATCACCCAGAAGCAGACTGCACCACAAGCTGTCCAGGTTGTGATCTATTTCCCTGTGTGATCACACCCTTTGTTATGTTGTATGTTCAGAGCATAGATATGGTTAAAATGAAGTCAACAAGACTCTTCTACGAACTCTGGAACAGAGATAGTTAGATTTGGTTGTTCTTGGCTATTAAATCTACTTTCTAAGAACTGTTTTGAAATAGTAACTTAGCTTTTAACATTTTCTTGGGACGATTACTACTTCTTGCGTAATTGTGTTCACATTTTCTGTGAAGCTTCTTTGTCATGTGATGTTTACTGCTAGATGTTGGCAATCAGCAGATTTCCAAGAACTACACTTCTGTGAATTTTATAGCTTGGCTACTATATGGGCATACTTAAGGTTTGAAGAGATTTGTTGCACAGATTATGATTTTAAAAGTGAGGTATGGTTAGAAAACTGAGACAAGCTGGAGCTGAACTAATTCTTATAGTTTTGAAAAGTATCCGCAGTTTGAATCCTGCTGCAATCAACCTTAATGGATGCTAAAAGTCTGATTATAGCACAGGAGGATAAAATTTATAGACAGATCACTGCTAAGGAGAAAATGGCCCAGCCTCCCTTCCTCCATGCTGTTATTCTCCTTCAGGTCTGTCCCACATCCTGCAGTTAAGCTTGAAAATAGAGGCTTTCAAAAATCTCATCAGGTTCCTGGATCGCTCAGTGAGTTGGAGTTTGATTCTCTGTTGGATTTCCAAGGAGAAATTGCCAGTCAATGGGCAGCAGCCAGAGCCAGCTGAGCCAGGATGCTTCTTTGCCTCAGTCTCCACCTCCTGCTGCTGCCTTCCGTGTATAAAAGGACCCTCAATTTTTCCTCTAATTATTCTAGGAAAAAGTGTCATTTTAAACACGGAAAAATACTGTAATGCCTGTCCCTGCCCTAGGAATGGCTTCTATGTCCGGTTCTTTTGCCTACTCTAGCACATTGTGAAAACAAGCAGTTATGCAAGACTCATGTTTACTTATATTAATTGTTTTCAATTAATATAATTGAATATATTATTCAATTATATTCAGTTGTTTCTAAAGAAGTTTTGACAATTGGCTTTGCTTATCCTGGTTAGTGTTTTTACCTCCAATCATGTTGCATATTAGCATTAATCAGCTATAAGATACTTTCTTGTTGGTGAATTGGAAAGGAAATAATTTTCCAATACTATGAGAGTGATTTCATTGGGTTTTGTATTCTATCTCCGAACTTTGAACATTAGGTTTGAAAATAAGTTTGCCAGTGTTGACATAGAAATTCAAAAATTAAAACATTGCTGTTAATATCTAAAATGTTAACTTGCTAAATTAACATTTTCAATCTATTACTTAAATGTTGGTACAAAAAAAGGGATTTATAGGGCTCCTAAAATTCTCCAATTTGATACATTCTTCTAATCAGACTACAAATTCCATAGTACACTTATTAACAGGCCTGCTGGTATGCAGTATCTCCTGAAAATAAGGTGGGAGGTAGCTGCCTTATAATATAGAATTCGATCTACAAAGATACATCCTTTGTACTACCAACAACACAGGCTTTGCTTAATTCTTTTATAAATTTTTACATAGAGTTGTCAAGCACGGTGCTAAGAAACTACAGGAAGTAAAGCGTGCTGCTTATATACTGCCCCATAGTGCTTAAAGCACTTTCTGTGTGGTTTACAATTTTATGCAGGGTAAGTAGTCAGATAAGCCTCAGCCAACTTACAAATACTATACTGTTTTCCATGGATAGCATAGTTTGCTAGAACTGTGTTAGGAATTTGAATGTGAAGCAAAACATACTCTTGAGGAAGATTTGGCGGGGGGGGGGTAGATTAAGCTTGGACAATTTGCATGGCCTCTTCCTGCACTGAGCAGGGGGTTGGAGTTCATGGCCTTGTAGGCCCCTTCCAACTTCACTTTTCTACGATTCTAAGCAAAACTCCCTTGGTATAATGCTGGTTGCCAGCATTTTCAGGCTAGTCTTGTATTTCTGTGTAATTCATGCATTGCAAATTACATAACAGCTTTTTTATTATTTCAAAGAGGCCTGTAACACACTTGGCTCTTTAATATGTCTTGTTTTATTTTGTTATTGAGTGCTACTCTCCAATCACCCATGTCCTTAGAGGGATGCCTATGCAAATTATCTGAGTGGCATTTTCCACTTGGAGTTGATGGCTGGTTTTGGTTCAAATGTTAAAAGCTATTTTTCAAAGTTTTAACAGTATTTGTAAAAGTAAGCTATCTGTGAGAGGTTAGAAGCCAATAGTTCTCAGTTTTATGACTTGTTCATGAGGAGAATGCATGTGTTGGGAAATTATTTCTTGTGAGTTGAAATAGCCATGCAGGAGAAGATGTAAGGTACGAGTAGCTGCCTTTTCTCTCATTCAGCACTCTTTCTGTAGTGGATTCTGTGGCATTGTGCTACAGAGGTTTATAGGAAAGTAGTTTGTGAACTATTTTGTATATAGAATTGTGTTTCTGTAGATGTGTCCTTTGGTTATAGCTATTGGGAGTTATGCTCCTTGAAAACCTATCTATTGAATCATTGTTTCTAAACCATGGGTGGTGGTGGCAAAATGTGTCCCACAAGAAAAAAAAAACCAACATGTGAGCCATATGTGGTCTACTGGGACAGTTGTGCAACCAGTAGACTTCAAGTAAAAACAAAACATAAATTATGAACTGCTGGATAGCTCAGTGGCTTAGGTCTTTGGCTGTGGAGCCAGAGGTTGGAAGTTTGACTCCCCACTTGTGGCTCCTTGAGAGGAGCTGGATTCAATGATCCATAGGGTCCTTTCCAACTCTGCAGTTCTAAGATGATGGTGGCAGTGCCAAAAACAGCCTCTTTTGGCCAATGTAGGGCCCTTGGAGCCATGGCTGTCTGCTCCTGGACCTTAGCAGGGGAGGGGGTTTCCTTCAGACTGAATGGAAATTATCTGTCTAGCCATTTGCTGTTGGTTGGTGATTATTTAGAAAGTGGTAGTTTTCAGCCAATTGGCAGTGGCTGGGGTTTGTATTTAGCCTCCCAAGCTCTCAGTCCTTGTCCACTCCAGTTCTGAATGCATACGTTATAAGTTAGGTGTGAAGTTATTACAAAGAAACACATGTATTATTTACACTGTGTGGCAGTATATAATGATAATTAATGATTTTAAAACTGATCAATGTTCCTTTCAAAATGTTGCTTCTAGAAGACTACATTTGTTATGTTGGAGAAAAATAGGGATGGAATTTTCAGTATTTACAAACCCTCAGTCCAATAATTTGGGACTGGGAGCCCTCAAACCAGCAAGAGAGGCAGAGCAGGTCCTCTTTTTCCATGCTGTTCCTGCACAGTTTCTGAAAGCCAATAGAAAAGTGCTTCACTGCACTGTGGGACTTGCAAGGATTCCCTGTGGCTCACAAGGGGGAATGGGTTCCGAGGAGGCAACCCTCTGACTGAACTCTTTCTTTTCTGCGCCTTTGTGAGTTGAAGGGAATACCCCTATAGTGCAGTAAGTTATTTTTCTAACAGTTTGCAGAAGCGGCACAGGAACAGATCTGTTCTACCTCCTGCTGGTTTGAGGGCTCCCATTCCCATAATTCAGCCAGGAGGGTTCCCACCAAAAAAAAAAAAAAAAAAAAAAAATTGGGCCGGGGAGTTCATTAATTCTGAAAATCCCATCTGTGATAACAATTTCACCTATAATGTGTGAAAATTAATTTAAGGGGATTGGAAATTTTTGTGAGGGAAAGTTCCCGTGTCATATATGGCTGTTTATCCACAGTTATTTAATCTGTTGTGTAGCAATCAGTCATTCTAGTTAGGATAGATCCAGGATGTGAATTTCTCGAAGTTATTTTTCCAAGGCAAGGAATGATAAAACCTGGTGCTCAGTTGCCCATGGGAGAACTTAAAAATAAGGTGTGACAGCCTGTTCCTGGTCACAGTGTAGTTGGCTCTTGGCTGGCTCTGGACCTGAACTGGAGATGATGGTATGTCTGCTTCTGTTGCTAACTAGAAATGGCATGAACCACTGGTTCGGCTGTTTGTGCCAGTTTGTTTCTTGGTTGAACAGGTGGTCAGAGGTAGCACCCGGAGGAGGCGGGGCAAGGTAGGCATAATGCTACCTCTGGGTGGGCGTCTGCCAGAGGAGGTGGAGTGGAGAAACATTGAACACCTGTTTGGCCAAGAAACCAATTGGCGGTCCGTGCCTATCTCTACTGCTAACATTGTTAAGCAACAAACTGAAGGAAAACTAAAACGTGAAACAAAGATTGTGATTACTGTTTATTTCACTTTTCTCTACAAAGTGCCTCACTTCCCTTAAGCTTGGGAAACTAGAAGTGTTTGCATAAGATTTGCTGGTTGTCCAGTGTTTGTGGTTACTTTAAGCTGTCAAAAGGTCAAAACACAAGAAGACTAGTATGTTGCTTCACAGCATTCAAAATGCTGAAAGAAGAGAGATGGTTGGGAAATACAAATATTTACACAGTTTGTTTGTTTCTAAATACGGGATATTTTGTGTGCTTGTTGAATAAGAATGTGTGTTGAGGAATAAAAATGAGTCAAACAAACATTCTAAATCAGGTATCCTTATATAGAGCATTGAAAGTTTTCTGGAACTTTTCAATTTTTTCAGGGAAACCCACATCCAGGTTATTTCCAAGTTTTGCATTTTCCTGTAATACAGTAATATTATTTAGGCAAACTAATTGATCTGATCTAGTCTCATTGTGGAGAATAATATTTTACACTAAATTTAATACATAATGAATAATAGAGAAAAGCCAAGAGCTGCAGGACAGGAACTTTAGACAAATGGTGCTGAGAATGGATAGAAATAGAAATGGAAGAAATGTAAAGGAAACTATGTACTGCTTATATACTGCCCGATAGTGCTTAAAGCACTCTCTGGATGGTTTACAATTTAATTGTACAGGGTGCAGGGTACACATTCCCTTCCTCTCCCCCGTGAGCTGGCTACTCAGTTTACCAACCTTGGAAGGATGGACATTTGAGTCAACCTCAGGCTGGCTACCTGGGATTGAGTTCAGGTTGAGAGTAGAGTCTTCACTGCAGTGCAACCATGAGGCTCTTTGTGGCTCAGTGGTTATTACGTGGTTGTAATAATTTGGTTGCTAACTCGGACACGACTAAACAACAACAACAAACCTTGTTTACAATGAATAGTTCTAGCTAATGGTCTTTTAGAAATTATTTTCTATTCTGTGGTATGATTTATAACTAGATAGAGCCAGACTAGGCAAGCAGATGTCTTAACACACTTGCAGGTCTTACAGATGTCCAGCATTGACTTTTAATATGTTTCTTCATTTCAGATGGCCAAGAGATAAAAACTGTACAAGGTATAGTGACAAGATTTTGCCTGGACTATGGGATGATAGATGATTTAATTTGTTTCACCAGTGATTGTGTGATGAGCAGTGTACCTCTGCAAGTTGGACAAAGGGTTGTAGCGCTTGTCGAAGAAGATAAAACATCTAATGGATTGAAGGCAGTCAGGGTGAGATAAACATGATGGCGATTAAGTTTGTGTGTAAATGGTCTACAAAACAGGTGGTGGCATCCAGTTACACTTGAGAGCACAAAGTGTCGTTTCCTACCTATTTAGATGTTGTTTTACCAAGGTGAGGTCTTAAGATTTCATGAGTGCACATAGGACTTTCCTTTACCACCTTATAATGGAGAGGGAGTAACATCTGATCCAGGTTGTATATAGAGTTTTCTGTGAGTGTGATGCTTCTCTGAAGTAGTGATTGTTGAGGAAGACATATGACCTAAAATATGATGTTAAAATAAATATAGTACACTCTGGATCAGATGTTAACTATTTTTGCACAATGAGGAGGTGGGGAAGTAAATTAGTTCAAAACTGCAAGAAATTGTTACCTGGTAATTTTTACTTGCAAAGTAATCATACTGTCATTATTTAGTTGTCCTAGTGTGTTTTGTTGTCTTCTAGCAACCTCTAATTTCTGTATCCTATAGAACTAACAATTTTCTGAGAACCTTCCTCTGAAAACCATAATGATATGCTTATTATCGGAGGGGTTATACTTCCCTTGCAGATTTGTCTGGATCCCATACAGTATAAATAACCAAATCTTCCTCCACACCACCAATATAAACAGCCTACAGGTGGGGTTGTGGGTAGAATTAATATACTGCATGTAAAATAAGCAATGCATGAATATTGTTTGAAGTAGGGAAGTTCAGTTTTATTCAAAACCAGAAATGTGTCACAAACTGCATGATTTTGAACTAATGAGGTAATAGTACATTATGAAACATACACCACAGCACATCACTATTTTTGGAGATGGAGGAATACCTCCAGGTCCCCAGTAGATGGCAGACTTACCTCACTAGTGGAAGTTCAAACAAGTGATTGTAGAATCAGATTATAGAGTGTGCATTGCAGAACCAAAAAGAGGGGGATGTTTTAAAATTTCTGTTATATACCATTCCCCTCCCTCGTTGCCTGTTTTAATCTCCCTGATTAGGTTATGCTTGTTCTTTTGCCAGCTTGCTTTTTTTCAAAACAGGGATATTCTGGCTTTTTTTTTTTTTTACCACTGCTGGAATAGCTTCATGTTTTGCTACCTTTATTACTTTACACACCTTTGTTTGCGACCTACACTTCTTCCCATTTCCCCTCACCTTTTGGGTTTACTTTATGTTTGTAAAACTGGATGCTTCTGTATAGAGAGTGCCTGCCAGAGTTTTATACAGTTTTGCAATTGTCTCCAATTTATACTTTCTACACTGTTTTGTTTTGTTTTTATTTTTTGCATGCATAGCTGGCTGCATGTATATGTATTTTGGGAAGAACAGGCTACTTATAAAAGTTTTATATACTTTTGTGACTGTCTTTAGGCTACTCTTATGCTCCCCTTTCACATGAGAATGGAAGTAGGGCACACTGAGATGTCTGAGCAAGTACGTTCTGTACCTAGATTGTGGTTTAACAGTGTCCCTGTCAGCGTGTTAAATATCAGCCTCCTCCTGAAAAGAATGGAAGAGTTTACCATGTCCTATACTGCCACCTTAAACACAATAGATAGCTCTGGTGTTGGACAGCCACATCCTGGAGAAGAGCATGCTGTAGATTCCTAAGACTTTATGCAGTTCACTTGAGTGAGGCAAGGTAGACATTTGAAATGGAAAGGGCCTGCAGTAATATAGTTAACAAAGTAGCACATTCTTGCATATGTATTTTGGAAGATACATGGGGAGGGAGGGAAAAGGCTGCAGCAAGGGGGAGAAACTGAAGAGTTTGCACAGTGGTCCTGATAAGTGTGATCTAAATACCAATTGTTGTGTCATTCAGTATTCGTTGGACTTGAGCAGTTGTCTTAAGACAGCTCTGCATCCTGCAGTCTAGGATGAGGTTCAATCCATACATAAAAGTGCAGAACATTGGTGTGTATGTGTGTTTGAAGCAGTCCTGCAGCATATGTGCTTTGCATTGGACTCTCCCACGCTTGGAGTGTAATATTGAACATCCAGTGCATTCAGAGGTGAGGTCAGAAGTGCTATTTTAAGAGGTTTGATTTGTGTACTCTTGTAGGTAGAAAGCATATCTGATAAATGGGAAGAAAGCAACGTATGTCCTTACAAAGTGGACTCTGATGTTAAAACTCTTATTGGCAGTATTACATCTCTAACTGAAATCGGTGGCTACATCAATCAAACAACTTCCTTCACTATGAAAGAGGTTTGTGAAGGTAATGATTTTGTTTACCTTGATAGTTGTTAAAATTAAATATCATTGGATAATAAATTGTAGAATGTATTTTTGGAGAAAATGCTGTAGGTAACTTGTTTAGAAGAGGGTGTATTCTAGTTTCTTAAAAGGAATATTTTCAGTTATGGAAGAAATATATTTCTGAATGATTCATGTGATTTTATGGATAATTATAATATTTAAGCAAATTCTAGCATTTGTAATATTTCACCTTTATATGTTTTATTTTTGGAGTATAATTTTCAGAAGAAAATTGTCAAATTCTGATGTAACTATTATGTTTCTGTTGCATTATAACCATTTTGTTTCTATACCATGTTGATACGGATATTTAAACTGTTATTCAGGTCTCTTATAACTGTATTTTTAAGGCTTTGACCCTTGTAAAGGAGATTGGGTGCAAGCAGAGTATGTTATTAACCCAACAACTTGGACCAGTGAAGCAATTTCGGTAAAGCCCTTGAGGTATAAAAAAGTTGAAAAGGTATGTCTAATGACTGGCTTAGTTTTGTGATTTCTTAGAAACACGTTTATCAGCTACTGAATGGCTTGAAGCCAGGATATCTGAAAACGCTCTTCTCCCATATAAATCCACCCCAGAAATTTAAATCTTCAGGAGAACCTTGTTCTGTATCCTGTTACCACGGGGAGCTAAGCTGGTAGTACATAAGAGAGGGCTTTCTCTGAAACTGCAGAGGAGAAATCAGGTTGGCTCCATCCTTGCCAAGCTTTAGGCAGGCAGTGAAAACTATATTTGAGACATAGTTTTAAAATTGACTTTAAATATTGTTTTAATATTTGAATAATTTATGAATATTATAGTACATTGTTTGGGAAGCAGAGAAGTGATTGTTAAATACTAACAATAAAAGAAAAAATAAATACTGTACTACAAAGAAGACTAGGTAACCATAGCAGAAACTACTCTATTTTCAGTTTATTGCGGTAAGATCTCCAGAGCTAAACTTCTCAGCCTCAAGGGCAATATTGAATACTTCAAGCAGTTCAACTAACATTGCTTTCCTCTGGGAACTTCAGCAATTTTAATTAACTAGGAGCAAATAAAATTCTCCATCAAGAAAATCTATATATCGGGTCTTTACAAGAGTACACTTGCCAAAAATATGACAATCAAATCATTCTTGTAGTCTGGATGTCATGAGAAATTGAGAAGAGTCATGCTGGATCAGGCAAAGTCCAGTCCAGCATTCTGTTCCCACCATGGTCAACCAGATGCCTCTTGGAGAAGTTCATAAGAAAGACACAAATAACAATGCCATCCTCGCATGTTCCCCAGTAACTGGTAATCAGAGGAATGCTGTTTCTGATACTGGAGAAAAACACAGCTATGGTAGCCTTTGATACCCTTACCCTCCATGAATTTGTCTAATCTCTTTTAAAGCTGTTAAACTGGCTACTGGCATTTCATCTTAGAGCAACAAATTCTAACTATCAAATCAAATGTTTTATTATGGTCATTGACCAGCAAAAGTAAGCTACATTATTTAAATTAAGAAACATAAAATCAATCTAAAAGCGTTAAAAACATCTATATACATATACATAACTACATTCATACATCTTATTAGATATCTCCTGCCTCCCTAACATAGGCCTTGTCTATGGGCTATTGTAGCTTGCATGGAACGACAGGATTGTTACTTAGAAGCCCATAGAGCCCGTGTGATCATTAAGGCCTCTGTGTGTATACACCAATTAACAGATACTATAGCTGAGCTTTAGGAGGAACCTTTCCTTCTCGGATTTTGATTGCAGCAGCACAGAATTTAGCTACTTTTGTCAACATATCTGAATTTTGGTTTAGCCCAGTATATCTGCCTGGGCATCGCCCTGTCAGCAGGAGCAGTGTGTTCCTCCAATCGTCCAGGAAATGTCCTTATGTAAGGGTTAACGAGGACTTCTCGAATGCCAGAATAAAAAGCACAATGAAGTAATACATGGGAGATGGTTTCGATCTCACCAGAGTTACAGGGGCATATACGCTGAGTGTAAGGGGTGTTGTTATCCTTCCCTTCCTGGACTGCTGAAGGAAGTGCATTGAAGTGGGCCAGAGTAAGGGCTTTGCGTTGTTTAGGTGTTAAGGGTAAGTAGAGATATTTAGCTGGTTTGGATGGAAGCAGTGCGTTGTCAAATAAAGGCCTATTTATGATGATACCAAGGTCCTGCTGCCTTTCTGTCTCAATAATACGCTGGCTAAGATTACTCTTGGCCTTAACGTATCCCATTTGTTGGATACATTCTACCGAATAGCCGTATCTGTTGATTTTATTGTATATTGCTCTCTTCCAAGGTGACTGATGATTATCCTGTAATTCTAACTACACTACATGTTATGTAAAAAGGTTCTTCCTTTTGTCTGTTAGGGATCTCTTCTAATTCATCTCAAATGCATGGTCTGAGCTTTAGTATCCCTATTCTGTACTATGCATAATTTAATGCAGCTGTATCCTGTTCCTTTTTACTTGCCTTTTTGAAGTGAAAAAGTTCTAAGCATTGTTTATAGGAGAGTTGCTTCAGTTCCTCAATCATTTTGGTTTAATGTTTTTATAGCTTTATCACCTGTAGACTCAAACAGCTTGTCACTGAGTTATCCTGTGTTCACAGATCTAGATTCTAAAGAGAGTGATAGTTTCAAAGCTGAACACCTGTTCAAGTTATTGAATGCAGTAAAATTGGGAGGGAGTCCAAAACAAACTACCAGTCTTAATGTTTGTAGAGAGAGTGCTAATATCTGATTGGACCTGCAGTCTTGCTACAATTCAGGCATATCAATTTAAGTTCTTGGGAAATAGTAGTGATAGTTTTCTTTGAACATAGCTTTCCAAAAGGCAAAGTAAAGGTTAACCATGCCATTATATAGGTCAGGCAGATAATAGGAGACAACTTGGTGATTATGCTGTTATCTGTGATTGACAATTGTTAGGAACAGCTAAATACAACATACAGTTTAGTAGAGTAGCATTTATCTTTGATGTGCAGCTGGTCATCTGAAGTTTTTTCCAGTAAGCTTATATAGGATTATAGGCTTACATGTTATTGCTCTTAGAAGTTTTTACTGCATCTAACAAGTACAATTGTTACAGGTTCATATTTCCAGTGTGTGCGGAAGAATTGGCGTGGTAGATGACAGTGTTTTTTTCTGTCTGGATTTCCTGAGACTTCCTGATGGTTATTTGCCTCAAAGACATGACCTAGTCAATATGGTTGTTGTGGAGAGCAAACAGTCCTGTTATATCTGGAGAGCACTTTGTATGGCTCCAGTAGATGAAAAAAGGTAGTCAAAAGGAATAAAGGTTTCATATAAAGTTTAATGGGTTATGCTTGGAAAGATTTTCTGCTTAGAAATAAGTGTGGTATTGGATTGCAGCTGGTTTGATGTGCAGATGAACTGTGATTTTGGGAAATATTACTTGCTGAATAATTAACATTGCATACTGACGAGCAAAAAGGCTACTGCCAAATTTATATCATTATTTTAAAACAATCTTGTGGTTTGTTCACTATATGATTGCTGGTTGAAAATTTTGGGAGCCTCCATAAATTTTGAGATTTTTTTAAAAATTAATCTTATGATTCAGAATATACAGATTTGAAACTAGCTCAGGAGTCAGTGTCTTTCATCTATTTTGGATTATAGCTTGCATCATCCTTACCCTTAGCCTCCATGGTAATTGTGGTGCAAAATGTATGCCAGCCACTAAATTGCCTATTCCTGACTGAGCTTACATTATTGGAAAGAAAGAACAAATATTTTCAGGGAGAAAATATTTCCAGGTAAATAGAGCTGAATATTTTTAAATCCCCAACACAACATGTAGAAGAAGAAAGGCTGAGGATGTGTAGAAACTTAAAAAAAAATCATTTATAGCTTCTAACCAGGGTGGATTTGATTTAAATCATGATTTAAATTTTAAAGATCAGTTTTTTTGATGATTTAAATAAAAATATTTTTTTGTAAATTCATGATTTTAGTCCATTTGAATTTTAAAAATAATTGATTTTTATCCACCCTGCTTCTAACTGATCAAATAAGAGCAAAGCTATTCTAGTCCAGACTAGCACTTAACAACAAAAATTTGCACGGTACCTTCAGAGGTTAATATGCTATATCTCATTCATTCTTCTTGCCGCATTCCTTCTCATTGATTTCATTTAAGACCTAATTATCTAGAATTTTGTTTCAGCATTAAAACTCAGCGCAAAATGTGACTTCCCAATTAATAGTTTTGGGGTTTAATTTCTTTTAAGGCATCTGTAGCTTTATGCAAACAGTAATTAGGTTTAATTTTTTATATTGTTCTATAACTTAGTTTCAGGGCATGATAAACAAATGAAGTTGAGAGCTTCTTCCAGAGATGAAGGCCATAATCACAAAACACAAGCTTGTTTTATTATTTTATTGCTAGTTATAGTTATGCTTTTGTTTTTCCCACAAGCTCAAGCTGACATTCATAAATCTTTTCCTTCAAAGTTATTTTCATAACTTTATGAATTATGGCAAGTTAAGAGAATGGCTGCTCCAAGGTTTCTCAGCGAGGTTCATGGCTTAGAGTGCCCTGGATCATTCATGTCCCAGTACGGCACTCTAGCCAATGTACCATATTGGCTTCTCTCATTTTACTTCTTTTTCCCACCTTTTGTCAGTTTTAACTTTCTGACTTAAGAAAATCAGTGATACGATTGCATGTTAGCTCTTAATAAATGTTCTTAGCAGAAACTTAGATTATTTTGATGTCGTATTGTTATTTAATTGTATATAAGTTACAGTGATGCAATAATAATTAAATGCAATCAAGTTGATTCTGACATCAAAGGGTATGACAACCCTTTCCAGGATTTTCTAAGTACAGAGTAGTCAGAAGTAGTTTTGCATTCCCTTCTACTGTGGGACTGTAAAAAATTTGGCTTGCCTGAGGGTCTGCAAGCTGACTTTTTTCATGGGAGGCACAACGGAGAATCAAACTCCTATCTTCTGCCTCTTTGGCCAGGTACTAACTCACTGGACTATCTAGCAAGCTATTGTGATGTGATGCATAAGTCTTAATTCTGTATTCTTAACAGGCCATCTGTAACCCGTAGAATCAATTTGAATGAGCCGTATGAAAACTTACTGAAAAACAAAGAAGGACTTCAGCTGTCAAAAGTGACAAACTTTGGAAAACTCAAATTAGGAGAGACTAAAAGTATAGAAGTCTTAATAGAGTAAGTTGTAATTAATTTTACTGATTTTGTAAACTTTTCACTGGTTTAACGTCATAGTTTTGTTAATTATGTCTAGCATCTTGAAGTATAATGATTTTTATAAACAAGCAAAGATTAATACTCATGTTTCTATTTTTGGGTGTTTTTTTTTAGGAATAAAAGGAAGACCACACATAATTTAATTAGCTGCAAATTAGGTGGCTGGGATAAAGAGAAACAATTTTGTCTTCAAGTTCCAGGAAAGGGCCAGAAGTGGTCCATCACATCTGAAGCATCATCTGTTGTCCTTGAGGAAGCTGATTCTGGTCAATATACATAGATGCTTATTTTTCTGCATGGTGCACTTGGTATAATAAGAAAAGCTTAATTTATTATTTTCTTGTGTTTGTGTATAGAAGTTAAGTCTGCACGTCTCACCAGTACTGGAGACTGTGAAAATTTTTGTACCATCCAAAGAAAAAAATTAAACTGTGAAAAAGGGGAAATAAAAACAGAATCAGATAAGGGGGTCTCTCTGCCTCCCGGAGGAAAGATTTCTGTTACAATTTTATGTACTGCAAAGTAAGTGTAGGTTTTTCTTCTTGCTGCTTAACATTGCATAGAATAATAATAGATTATTGATGGCTAAGACTCTAATAGACAGCTAAAAGCACATGTTAAATTAACAAACATGTTTATCCCCAGTTTATGACACAGTGCTAATGAGTTTGTCACTGCTTATTTTTTACTTCAGAAGATACGGCTGTCTAAGAATGGCTCAAACTATGCAACATTTATGCTTAATTATTCCCTCTCTTACTCAGATATTTCAGGAAGAACTGTGGTGTCCTGCAGTGTTGAAATGGAATTGCTTAATTAGCAGTTGATCTCATCAGGGAAGTAGCTGCCAGCCAAGAGGGAGTTTCAGCTCTCTGGGGTTTGCACCAATTATCCTGAAAGTCTGCTGAATTAATCCTAGGTTGTAGGCAGCTTTTAACAGCAAATGTGTCACTGTTCACACAGTTTGAACCAGTAAAGTGGTTGGAAGAATATAATCAAAGGCTTCTACACCAGTTAAAGTAACCAGATCTGTTGGCCATGGTTCTCTGATCTCCAAGGCCAGCATTCTAAACTCAGGCACCCTGCAAATGAGTTGGACTACAACTATCATCCCCAGTCAACATAAGCAGTAATCTAGAGGTGGTGGAAGATGTACCTCAGCCCATTTGGAGAACTTCAGGTTGCAAATGGGTTTCCCAGACTATGATATTGGACAATTTGAATCAAGAGCATCCAAAAACAATAAAGAAAATGAGAGTTAAATGGTCATGACAAACTGGTAGAGCAGGGGCAGACAGTGGGAAGATGGATAGTGTAGAGATCCAACAGCACATGAAACCTATGACAGACTTATAGAATAGAAATGATACTGTCTTTTCTTGTACACATTTAAGCTCTTAAGGAAACAATATTTTCTCCTTATTCCACTGTCATGACCAACAATTATTAGTTCCAGTTTTGCCTCTGAGTTTGACAATTTAGGTAAAGGTTCCCCTTGACATTTAGTCCAGTCGTGTCCGACTCTAGGGCGCGGTGCTCATCCCCGTCTCCAAGCCGTAGAGCCAGCGTTTGTCCGAAGACAGTTTTCGTGGTCACATGGCCAGTGCGACTAGACACGGAACGCCGTTACCTTCCCACCGTAGTGGTACCTATTTATCTACTCGCATTTGCATGCTTTCGAACTGCTAGGTTGGCAGGAGCTGGGACAAGTGACGGGAGCTCACTCCATCGCGTGGATTCGATCTTACGACTGCTGGTCTTCTGACCTTGCAGCACAGAGGCTTCTGCGGTTTAACCTGCAGCACCACCATGTCCCCTTTTTGACAATTTACAGAGTGCTAAATTTGTCTCATTTCCCTCAATTCATAAACATGATCAGATGCATCTATGCACATCATTTTCTTGTGTCGCCATCTAATCTTTACTTCTGTCCCCAAGACTGTTATCCACCAAACAGTTAACATTGCTTTTGTTTTTGACCGTATTGTTCGCCTATATAGTTTGTTGTAAAGAGCCACTTTCCTGTACACTTTGACTCATTTAGAGGTTAATGAAATCTCTTATCTTTCATTTTGTTCCTCAAAAGAAATCCCGGATGCTGTAGAGAACTTCTGTTGTTCTGTTTTTTGGACTGTCTTATTGGATGTTACATTGAAGCAACAGTAGTAACAGAAGAGGAGTTGCTAATAGCAGCCACTGAGCCGTTTTCCCAAAGAAAATGTCAAGTCACTTCTGAGTTCCAGAACATAAGGGCCACGGTTGTTTTACCAGAATTGAGAAGGTACTGCCCATTCCATCAGGATAAATCCAGTCTCCAAAATTACTGTTTTTATTGCCTGGGAGTGGTAGTGGTGATTAAGCGCTGATCTCCTATAAATGTGTGTGTGTTGAAGAACATAATTTATTAATTCCTTTTCATTCCAGACATATTTCTGGAAATAAGGAACTTGAATTGAAATTAGAGTAAATTATACATGGTTGGGTCAGTACTAATGCTTTTAGGGCCCACATTTATGCTGGAAAAAGATTCTGAAGTGTGTGACTTTGGTGCTAAGCTGTTGTGACCAACCAATGAAACTGCAAAGAGTTATCATGGTACCTGACTGATTTGTTGTTGTGTTCCTTAGTTGCTACTGTGGAGTGTGGCTTTGGAGTAACTGCAGTAGACATTGTAGTCAGTAGCAGAGTGTTCTGTGACTCGGAGTTTAAATCTTGTTAAAGGAATCAATCTAAACTACATAAACTGGGCTTTTAAAAATGAGGTTTGCACAGCTGTGTGTGAAAAGTCACTGCAGGATGATCAACCAATTCCCCATCTAAGTCTGAAAGCAAGTAAAGTAACATTACCTCGCAAAGTATCTCTTCCCTAGCTAGCTGACACTTCAGGATGTGTACACAAATAAGAAAATTCAAAATATTTAGGAAAAAAATGTATAGACCGTGAAATTCTTGGAGCACTGACATACAAATAGAGCAAATTGGTATCTGATCAGATTTGTTCACCAGCTCTTCATGCTCCCGACATTTTGCTTACTTAACAAATCTGTGCCCAAGTAAATTACTGTAGAGCTAGTTTGCTACTACAGCAGGTGCAAGAAAAATACCACACACTAGATACCAACAACACAGATACCGAGGAGCATCAGGCGTCATGTAGCAGCAGCCACACAAATGTAAGCCAGATGAGGGCAAAATAGATTTTTCTTCGTAGATTCAAACTGGCAGATGGCTGGGTGAGCACTTAGAATATTTTCTCTGTGTGTCCAGTAATATGCTTAAAGGCTATGAAATCTATTTTTAACTTTGATATATTTTTACACTTAAGAACTTTGATATTTTAAGAAATATACTCTGCTTTTTGTGTGCTTCTCAAGGCTATAAACTCATATGTTTTTTGATTGAAATACGATTCAGTCCAAGTTCTTCTTTGTAATGGTTTTTGTAGGTTTTTCGGGCTGTTTAGCTAAAAACTGATACCTAAAAATATTTTTCTGACTTAAATATATGCCTGCAGTTTAAGTTTAGCTTTCATGTAATTTTAAACATTTGTGCCTAGTTTTTCATAGTTGTAAGACTGATTTCTGTGTAACTGAAATGTTCCTGTAACTAGACAAAAAGTTACATGTTTTCAACAACGTTGAAGTATTTTTATGCTTATGGGACATAGAAGCAATGTAGAAGAATAAAGCTTGTAGAAATAGGCTGATGTTGGTTGGAATTCATTACAACAATAGAGCAATTTTTATTTTGATACCTAGGTGAATTTTGATATCGTTGGGAATTGTTATCTGCTTTCATACTGTAATTAACCTTTTAGGAATAAATGCCAGCTGTGACAAACACAGTCTTCTGGTTTTTCCTAAAGTCCTATAAAGGTCTATAGAGTCCATTGTAGAACTTCAAACAGGATCTTCTGGCTTTTTCTGAAATGACTGTTAAATATACAAAAACACTACTGTATACAGTACAACATTAACTTTAAGATGTTCAGTCTAAAATTTCCTTGCCTGGGTGTTTTTCTCCTTTTTCTTTTTTAACATTGTTAATATTTTAAATTTAATGGCTATAATTGAAGTTAATAGTCATCCATAGTCACCCACGCTGCTGGGTGAGTGAGTATATAGGGCAGCGATGGCGAACCTATGGCACGTGTGCCACAGCTGGCATGCGGAGCCCTTTCTGCCGGCACGCGAGCCATAAGTCGCCAGATCGCTACTCTGCCCCCCCCCCCCCCGCAGCCAAACCTGAGAAGGCGGCTGCAGCCGCAGTGCTGGCGCTTCGGCAGGTGGATCCGGAGCAGCTGGTGCTGGCAGCAGATCTGGAGTGGGGTCTCGAGGCACCTCCATGCCGGGATTCCCCCTTCCGCCGCCACTTCCAGTTCCGCCACCGCCGCTTCTGGTTCCACCGCGGCGGCGGCACACCGCCCGCTTTTTTTCCCCCCAGTTTCGGCACGCGAGCCCGAAAAGGTTCGCCACCACTGATATAGGGAGTATATTTTGTCATATTTGGAGAAGCTGCAAGTACCCTGTAGACCCGCACATAGAAAAAATAATTTTAAAACATTAGGTACTAGAGGGTACAAAGGGGCTTCTTCAGCTTAAAAAACTTTTAACCGCTTTTTTTTTTTCATGGTGGGTACACAGCAATGGGTGCAGCCCTCCAGGGGAAAAATATGTATGGCACACATAGCTCTAGAGATTGCCCATCTCTGACCTAGTCAACCTATTTGTTGTGGTGGTTTGTTACGAGGTTTCTTAATCATGTTAAATGAAGTCCCATTCTAACTGGCTGACTTTAATATGAAGGAACTGTTTCTCATATCTGGAAAATTAATTGCTGATACTATTTTCTGGTACCTTAGAAACTCAAGAAGACAGCTACCAAATTTCATTCCACAGTACCCTGTTCCAGACAGATTAAGAAAATGTGTGGAAAAGAAATTGGATGTCCTGGTTTTTCAGCCACATCTTGGAGAGGTAGGATACTGCTACAGTACATATCCCTACCAAGTGACTCAACAATGTATATATAGTTCAGATAAACTTGCAGTTTTCCCTGTTTGTTTAGCATCCTCCTTATAAAAAATGACTGAGTAATGACTGTTTTCAATGCCAGTTGAATTTCGTAGTGCTTCAGAATGTGAGGAGGACTGAAGAATGTGAAATAATAACACTGGAGTGTAATACATGAGAATTGCAATATTCCCCTACTACTTATGGCAAGAAAAGGCATGGAAAGAGCTGTCTACTGGTCTTGCCCTTCTTCTGGGATTTCCTGGAGCATTTGCTTGGCTATTGGATTAGAGCATTGGACTAGATTGCATACAGTTCTGGTTGCCGCACCTCAAAAAAGACATAGTGGAACTGGAAAAAGTGCAGAAGAGAGCAACTAAAATGATGACTGGGCTGGGGCAGCTCTCTTATGAGGAACGACTACAGTGTTTGGAGCTCTTTAGTCCAAAGAAAAGGTGCCTGAGGGGGGACATGATTGAGACGTATAAAATTATGCAGGGAATGGATAAAGTAGATAGAGGGAAGCTCTTTTCCCTCTCACGCAATACCAGAACCAGGGGACATCCACTCCAATTGAGTGTTGGGAGAGTGAGAACAGACAAAAGAAAATACTTCTTTACCCGGTGTGTTGTTAGTCTGTGGAACTCCTTGCCACAGGATGTGGTGATGGCATCTGGCCTAGATAATTTTAAAAGGGGATTGGACAGATTTCTGGAGGAAAAGCCCATCACAGGTTACAAGCCATGATGGGGATGTATAATCTCCGGGCTTAGAAGGAAGGTACCTCAAAATGCCAGATGCAGGGGAGGGGTATCAGGAGACAGGTATCTAGTTGTCTTGTGTTCTCCCAGAGGCATCTGGTGGGGCCACTGTGAGATACAGGAAGCTGGTCTAGATGGGCCCTTGGCCTGATTCATCAGGGCTCTTATGTTCTTAGTCTAAATTTTATCTATCAAGGCTCTTAAGTTCTTCAGCAAAGGATGAGCAAATGTAAAAGTGGCCTTTTTCCTTCAAACCAGCAGAGAGGAAATACTGCAAATCCTCCTTCAAGCTTTGCTTTTCAATGACTCTGTTAAGATGCTAGAGCTGGGACCCTCAATACAAAAGCCCCTAGGAAATATAAATACAGGTGTGTTTTTCCCCATGGTTGATCATGTTGACCTGGTTGATCATGCCTGAATCAGAATGGTCACGTCTTTCCTCCACTATCTGATATGTAACGATGCAACTTGACATCAGGGACAAAGGGAGCCCAGGGTCTCAGGAACTACAAATTCTCTAGTGGAAGACTCCACTGAGAATGAGTTTCAGCTTTTCACTACCCAGATCAGAAGGTGCAGGAACTGTGATGCTGAAAGTTTTTGTTGGGTCCACAGCTCTTTTTCATCAGTCTCGTTTCTGTTCTCTGTCCAGGTCAGATCTGTGCAAGCTCTGTTTCTTTCCTGGTCTCTTAAGTTTTCGCACTTCAGTTTAAAAAAAAACAAAAACTTTTCTCTTTCTTTCTTCTGTCATCCCTTCTTTTGCAGTGGTTAATGGGACAAAGTTACGTGCTGCTCTTTCCCTTTCCTAGTAGCTGGCCTCCATGGACTTTAAATGTATCAAACACGCTACAGAGTGGCCTTCTCCAGGAGTTTTAGACTGTATCCTCAATCATTCCAGACCATTGGCCATGTTGACTGGGTCTGATCACAGTTGTATTTCAGACTGTTTTGGAGGGCAACAGATTGGGAAAGAGTGACCTGGATTGTCTATTCATTTTTCCTTCTGATAATTCCCCATGGTCCTGTTTGTTGTATGATGGGAGTTTGACACTTCTGTGTAGTAAGAGATGCTTACAGAGAGCTTGAATACCCAATATAGTTTTCTACCTACTTCCCAGAAAACAAAATCTTACTGCATTGAATACACAGTTCCATGGCACTTAATGTATTTTACAGATTCTATAACAAAAATCATGTCAAAATCTCTTTCATTTCAGGGTCTAACTCTAGAGAATTATAAAGCAATTTTTTCCACTCTACTGTGGCTTGAGGAAATTCATGAAGAGATGGATATGAAGGATTTCTCCATGTGTGGTGTGATCTTGAAAAAGAATGGGGAGTTCCTGGTACTTGAAGTGCCAGGGGTTTCAGAGGGTCGTCCTTCTTTAAATCCAGGTGTCGAATTTCTAGTCTTAAACAGTATTATTTTGTAGTCAGTTGGATAGTATTCTGTCCATATGACAGTATTAAATGATCTTTTTAACAGCTTTCTGACAATTTTCAAAAGTAGTGAAATAATTTGGTTTCTTGCTTTGGATATAAACTTGAACTTCATTTTTTATCTTCAAGATCCCATATGCCCAATGTTACACATGTTTTACCTATTGTTTGTTCTCAATTACTTCCCAAGATGACTGAAAATATTAGAGATGCCATAATGGCTACAATATGTACTACTTAATATAACTCACTAAAATCCAGAATAGTGTGAAACTCTTCTTGTATATGAGATAGATGAAGCTAGAATACTATGCTGACCATTGTGTCCATAATACCATAATATGCTTTTAGCTCTTGTTCAATTTCATATGTAGAGAATAGACACTTAATTGTTATAATTTGTATGCAGAAAAAAAACCTCTCATTTATTTTAATGTAGGTGACAAAGTTATATTAAAGACCCAAGTCTACTCCGAGCATGTGATCCAGTATGTTGCATTTGTTACTGAGGTAAGTTAGCAGACTGGGTTTGCTTTATCTGACTGTTTGTTTCTGTTTAACGACATAGTCCTATCTATATCTGTGCAGAAGGAAATATTGTGTTCAGTGAAGTTTATTCCCAAATAAGCGTTAGGTTACCTAATTGCAGCTTACAATTTCTAGATAAAACTGAATTTAAGTTTTAACAATTCTCATCAATTCAGATTTAACCTCTGCAGATTTCAGCAATTAAATGCACCTTCACACCTGCTGAATGTTATCTGTAGAAGTATCAGACTTAATTAGCATATTCCTGGTTACATTTTGTGGTCTGTGTGTTTCACACACATGGATACATCTACGCCTGTGCAGACACTCTCAGCAACATTGCAGAGCTTTTCCCCTTCCTTCAGCTAATATACTGCTGTACCCAGCAGTTGTTCCTCAGTTCTCTCTAACCATCAACTAGGTTAGAGCAAAAGTTTTGCCGATAGAACAGTTTTTCTCAGTTAAATCTTTCTTTCTTTTGTTACTTACCTCCTCTCAATTTTTATTATCTTTCAAAAAATATAGTTTATTCATTGTCAGTTCCCTATTGTTTATGGCCTCAAAGGCCCCATTTAAGCACTGTGTATCTTGCAGCAGCAAGATACTGCTAACAGACGGTCACAAAAAGTGCCTATACATCCTGGATGAGGGACACCAAACCCAGAATTGTGAGATCTGTGAAAACTTTACTAAAGTGACACTTAAAAACAGGCTGTCATGGCTGAAGTTCTTTTGGGAGCAGTCACTCAAAGCTGTAGACTCAGTCTCAAAGAATCAGGCCTTTCACAATCCTCTTTTAAAGTCTACTTGTCAGCTATTCTGACTCATCATCCAAAGGTTCAAAATCAAAACTTCTTTGTAGTGGACTCTGTGAATGCACACAAATGGGTTTATCCTGTGCCTGCGCAGGACGTTCGGAACCTTCTAGAGCTTAGAAAAAAGCCAGACAGTTAGTCTCCCCCCCCCGAGGGTATATAGGCTCCGCCTCCTCCACCTTCCTTAGTTCCTCTTTTTCCGCCGTTAGGGTAGGACGTAGGAACACTAGAGCGTGCTAAGGAAAGTATTTCCTTCTAAAAATTTTACCTTTTATTCTTTTAAGACGCCAGAACTGCCTTCCCATTTAAGTTTTTCCTCGTTCTGCGTCTTCCCGTTCCCCCCCTCCCCTCCCGGATTTCCCCCCTTTTTATTTTTTCTTTTTTTATGGCCTCTCGGGGCTTCAAACAGTGCTCCGTTTGCCTTCGAAAAATTCCGCTAACGGATCAGCACGATCAGTGCTTATTTTGTTTGGGGGAATCCCACCTTATCCAGGCGTGTGCCGCTTGTAGAAGTTTTTCCAAACAAGCTCTTAAACTGCGGTCTCAACGCCTCCGGGCCTTTCTCTACGAAAGAACCCTCAAGCCTGCTATGGAGGTTTCTCTTACCACCTCCCCGAATCCTCCACGTGTAGAGACACCTAAAGCAGGCGCCACTGCCTTTGATTCTTCGCAACCTACCTTGAGTTCTGCGTCTTCCAAGCAGAAGGACTCCTCTAGACCGCCTAAGCCAGCTTCCACCAAGGCTTCCAGGTCGGCTGTACCTTCAAAGAGGAAGAATGACAAGGCGAAATCTCAGAAATTAGCAAAGCCACCCAAATCGGCAACTTTGCCTCTTCCTGCGCCTCCTATATTACTCGAGGAATCTTCGAGAGACGACATTGGGCAATTGGATATGGAGGAGTGGATCATTCCTCCGGCCCAGGCTGCTCACGATATCATGAGCATGTCTCCGTCGTCAGGCCATTTTGCGGCTGAGGTTTTTCCCAGCGTGGCCATTGCCCCTACTAGCCCGAGATCTTCCGGGCGGGCTGATACTGACTCGCATTCAGAACAGGAGCTGCCGTCTCGCACTCCTAAAAAGCGAAAGGAGAAGCGTAAGCATTCTTCTCCGTACCAATCTCAACATCCTGCGGACCAATACCGTCCACAAATGCCGGCACAGTATGGTCCTCCTTTTTTCGGTCCATACCAGCCCTACCCATATCAAGGATACGGCTATCCGCCTGACTTCAGGGGACAGGCTTACCCCTCCTCAGCTTGGTACCCTTCTTCGGTTCCAACTCCTGAGAATCTACAACAGCAACAGGGGCATGTTCCCACACCCCAAATTGCTACTTCCCGTAAGAGGAAGACACCGATGGCACCTTCTGCGCCTCTAAAACGGTCTAAACATTCCGCAGGCCGACCCACGGTACAGACTGCGACAATGTACTCTGGCCCAGAGGGCCATGATACAGAGCCTTTCTCTCCTTCGGTACACTCTGATGCTGAACCAATACCGAGAGACACGGTACCAATATCGCACCGTCCCTCCTCTTTGGTGTCTGAATCTTCCCATGACAACTCTTCAGCTTCTTCGGAATCTGATGTACCTGATGGTGGTGCTCCGAGTACTTCTTCACAATACCCATTAGAAGACTACTCGTCCTATGCTCAACTTATACTGCGCATGGCTAAGATTTTACACCTAGATGCGCAAGTTCCTGAGCAACAAACAGACCTTGTCTTCCACGATATGGAGCAGGACAAGTCATCTCCTCCTAGTCTTAGCCTCATTCCAGCACTTTTTGACTTGGTAAAGGCTTCGTGGGATAAGTCGCCTGCGACTCTCCAAATCCCTCGAAAAATCGACCACCATTACAAGACCCATGGTTCCGATTCGGATTTCCTGACCAAGCATCCCATGCCTAATTCTATTGTGGTCGAGGCTACCCAGTACAGATCCCGCAGCAGGTCTTCTGTTACACCTGTCAATAAAGACGGCAGAAAAAATGACGCCCTAGGCAAAAAACTCTATTCCCTTGCGGCTCTGCTGATTAAGATTTCGAACTACCAAGCCGCGATGGGTGCTTATCAAAAGCACCTATGGGATAAAACTGTTCCCGTCTTACAAAGCCTTCCTGAGCCATCCAAGACCGAACTCCTTAACGTCTACGAGGAGGCTAATACCCTTACAAGACAGCAACGAGTAGCAGCAAAGCATACAGCTGAAATTGCGTCCAAATCCATGCTTACAGCAGTAGCAGTCCGTCGCCATGCCTGGCTTGGAGCGGCGAACATACTGGACGATACAAAGACCAAAATCGAGGATCTTCCCTTTGATGCGGATGGCCTCTTTAATTCCAAGACTGATGATATTATGGAAAATATCCATAAAATGCGGAAGACCGCAAAATCCTACATACCATACCAACCGTATCGGTATCAGAGATCTACTTACAAAAAGCCTGCTTACCAAGCGTCTTCTCAGTACCAACCATTTCGGTATGGTAGACAGCAGCAACACGACAGGACCTTCCAGTCATCTCAGTCCAACCCTTCGACTTTCAAGCAGCAACAATACCAAGGACACAAGCAGTCCTTTCGTAAACCTCAGCGCCGGGGTAAGCAATACAACTAACTACCCCTCTTACCGGACTAGACTCTTTCCATTTCTCTCCGAATGGAAACGTATTACGACTGACAAATGGGTCCTAACTATTATTGAGAAGGGTTATTCGATAGAATTCTTCCAGCTTCCTCCATCGAATCTCCCTAAGACCACCCCCTTTTCGGTAGCTCTACAGGAGGAAATTTCATCCCTCCTAAGCAAGGGGGCGATCGTCAAGACCCCACATGTTGAACTACATGGGGGTTTCTTCTCTCGGTACTTCGCCGTCCCTAAAAAGGATGGAGGTATCAGGCCCATCATGGACCTCAGAGAACTCAATCAGTTTATCATTTACAGGAAGTTTCGAATGCTAACACTCGACTCCATTCTTCCTCTTCTCTCACAGGGAAGTTGGTTCGTCACCATCGACCTCAAAGACGCTTATTTTCACGTCTCCATTCACCCTTCTCATCAACAGTATCTCCGGTTCCGGTTCCACCGCACAACCTACCAGTTTGCTGCCCTTCCATTTGGGCTCTCCACGGCCCCTCGGACATTTACCAAGTGCATGGCCCCTGTAGTGGCTCACCTTCGCACCAAGGGAATAAAACTCTTCCCTTATATCGACGATTGGCTCCTGGTAGCCTCATCCTACCACGAAGCCGTCGCTGCTACAACTACCACTCTCGCGACCTTAAACAAGCTAGGTCTAGTGATCAATCAGGAAAAGTCCCTTTTGGTACCATCCCAGCTGGTCAATTACATAGGAGCAACGCTAGATGCAACCCGGGCACGGGCATTCCTGCCCTATCAAAGAATCCAAAAGATTCGAGACGCAATACAACGGTTTCCACCCCTGGCTACTGTCACCGCATTCGACGCTCAGCATCTACTGGGCCTCATGTCATCCACGACGGCAGTCGTCCTTCATGCCAAGCTCGAAATGCGTCCGCTCCAGTCCTGGTTCCTGGGCGAGTTCGATCCTTTAACGGACTCCCCACGGAAAAAGTTGCGGGTTCCGCCACATGTGGCGAAGCATCTCATCTGGTGGACGATTCCGCGCAATCTGTCCGAGGGAAAACCCTTCCAACCTCCTTTCCTGTCCATACAGGTCACGACCGACGCCAGCCCTTCTGGCTGGGGCGCTCACTGCCAAGAGCTCAGGATTCACGGGTTATGGACACAGAGAGAAAGGTCTCTCCATATAAACCAGCTCGAATTGCTCGCCATCATGAAGGCTTTTCGAGCCTTTCTTCCGCGTATAAAGGGACAATCTGTGCAGCTTGTCACGGACAATACCACAGCTATGCACTATATCAACCGACAAGGTGGGACTCGATCCCTACCGCTTCTCCATCTCACCATGCGATTTTGGGACTGGTGCCGTACCCATCATATTTTTCCACAAGCGATTCATATCGCTTCAGAGGACAACTATCTAGCGGACCACCTCAGCCGGCTCCGTACCAGGACGCACGAATGGTCCCTCGACGAGACGATTTTTCAAGACCTATGCCATCGATGGGGTCAACCCACCATAGACCTCTTTGCATCTCACCGCAACGCCAAATGCCGCAAGTTCTGCTCACGAGCGGGCAGGGACACCGCGTCTCTCGGAGACGCTTTCCTCATTCCGTGGTCCGGAGAACTCACTTACCTGTTTCCTCCCATACCAATGCTTCTCAGGACAATAGTCCGGATCATTCAATACCAGGCGAACGCAATTCTCATCGCTCCGTGGTGGCCACGACAACCCTGGTTTGCCCACCTCCAAGGAATAACGGAGGAAATATTCCACTTACCTCTAATACCGTCCTTGCTATCCCAGAACGACGGGGCCCTTCTCCATCCAGATGTCCGGTCTCTTCACCTGACGGCGTGGAGGATAACCCCGAATTCCGTGCGATTCTAGACCGCTCTCGAAAGCCGTCGACTTCTCGCCTATACCGTAACAAATGGAAATCTTTTACGAAATTCGTTCAGTCCAAAGGACTCCAATCAGTCCCAGTTACACTCTCAACCTTACTTACCTTTATACTGCATCTGTTCAATCTCGGACTCGCACACTCCACCATTAAAGTATATATTTCCGCAATCGTTGCTCACCAGCCATCTCATTCTAGCTCCGCCAGACTGTTCTCCCACCTCACGGTTAAGAGATTCCTTAAGGGCCTGCAGAACATCAGGCCGCCCTCTTCACCCATTGTACCTCAATGGTCGCTTCCACTTGTCCTTGATGCGCTTACCAAGCCTCCATTTGAACCCATGGCAACCTGTAACGAGAAATTGCTTTCTCTCAAGACTTCCTTTTTAGTGGCCATAACCTCTGCCAAAAGGGCTAGTGAACTGTCAGCTCTTAGGTCTGACCCTCCATACCTACAAATGCATCCCGATAAAGTTACTCTGTACTTGGATGTCTCATTTCTTCCCAAGGTTGTATCAGACTTCCATCTGAATCAACCGCTGATACTTCCTACATTCTTTCCATCGCCGTCCACTCTAGTCGAGCGCAAGCTCCATACTCTGGACGTCAGACGGGCTATTGCCTTCTACTTGGACAGAACCAAGCACTTTAGACGCTCTTCCCGTCTCTTTGTGTGCTACCATGGACATAACAAGGGTGCTCCCGCATCCTCTCAGACAATATCGAGATGGATCGTGCAATCCATACAAATGGCTTACCAGCTTGCAAATAAACCGGTACCGGACCAACTTAAAGCTCACTCCACCAGAGCTATATCTACGTCCACCGCTCTTCATCACGGTATTCATATTCAGAACATCTGTAAAGCGGCTACTTGGTCCAATCCTCTGACGTTCGCGAAGCACTACCGTCTCGACGTCAGAGCTAAAAATGATGCTGCCTTTGGAAGGGCGATACTGTCATCCATGATACCGTGACGGCCCTCCATCCGGTGAGTCAGCTTGCTAATCACCCATTTGTGTGCATTCACAGAGTCCACTACAAAGAAAGTTAGGTTACCTACCTGTAACCATGGTTCTTGTAGTGGTTCTCTGTGAATTCACACATCCCTCCCTTCCTCCCCGCTGTCCGTCACGATAACAGGTCATTATACCTACTCTCTAGTAACGGCGGACATAGGGGAACTAAGGAAGGTGGAGGAGGCGGAGCATATATACCCTCGGGGGGGGGAGACTAACTGTCTGGCTTTTTTCTAAGCTCTAGAAGGTTCCGAACGTCCTGCGCAGGCGCAGGATAAACCCATTTGTGTGAATTCACAGAGAACCACTACAAGAACCATGGTTACAGGTAGGTAACCTAACTTTTTTTTTCCAAATTCCTTAGTAAAGAGGTTTCTACAAGGTTTAAACAATATTTACCCAGACATAAAACCACTAACACCACAATGGTCTTTGTCAGTGGTTTAGCTCAATTAACAAAGCCTCCATTCGAGCCCATGGCCTTGGCTCATTTGAGCTTATTGACTTACAAAACTGCATTTTTGATAGCTATAACCGGCTAGGTGAGCAAGCAAATTGGCTGCACTGCATTGCAATAAACCTTATTTACAATTCCATAAAGGTAAAGTAACTCTCTTTATGGACATATCACCTAAAGTTCTTCTGAGTTTTCACACAAACAAACTTAGTCCTACCCATGTTCTTTCCATCACCAGTATCTTCTCTGGAAAGGACTCTTCACAAGATAGATGTTGGACATGGACTTGCATTCTAAGTTGATAAAACATGTCCTTTTAGGAAAACTAACAGACTCTTTATTTGCTACCAGGGAGAAAATAATGGTGAAGAAATGTCATCACAAAGAGTATCTTAAGTGGGTAGTGAAAGCAATCTCATTGTCCTATGAGCTACACAAATGCCCCATACCAATTTCCTTAAAGGCACATTCCATATGGGTAGTGGCAGCATCTACCGCCTTTTTAAAAGAATCCAACTGCAGGACAGTTGCAAGGCTGCAACTTGGTCACAACCTATGACTTTTATTAACCCTTACAGGTTGCATGTTAGAGCCAAACTGAATGCATTGTTCAGTGGTCTGGTGCTGTCTTCTGTGCTTGTGTGACATCCCACCAGCCAATAAGTTAGCTTGGGAATCACCTATGTCTGTGAATCACAGAGTCCATAAAGAAGGACTGCTTGCTGGCTGGCTGGGCCTGGCTGGCTTACACTGTTCTTCAAGTAGACATCTGAATTCACACAACTCACCCTTTGCCTGTCATACTACTTCCACTTGTATTATGGTGTTGGATAGAGAGAACTGAGGAAAGACCATTGGATGGAGCAGTATATTAGCTGAGTGGGAGGGATAAAGCTCTAGATTGTTCCTGAGAGTAAACACTGTGCAGGCACAGAAGTACCCATAGATGTGAATTCACAGATGACCATTCAAACAACCACAGTCACAGGAAGGTAAGCTATCATGTATAGTTTCTGAAGTCTACGTGTTGTAACAGACTACAGAAGTAGATTATTATCTTTTTCTTCTGATATACAGATTCATGATGAAGATGTCACTCTGAAGGTTAACCAAGAGTTTGAACATACTTATAATTTTGAACCCATGGATGTGGAATTTACTGTTAGCAGGTATTTTTTTCCTTCATGTTATATTTGAATTCATTAGCACTTCTTTCTGGAAAAATGAATGGTATTGTCTGCCTCTTGTTCTAACAAGTACACCTGCAACATTTCAAAGGATGAAAACAAATTGGTCCTTTAAAAAAATCTTTTTAGGAACAAATGCTGAAATTCAGTAGTAAGTTGCAACTAAAGTAGGACCATTGAATCAGTGGACATTACAGAGGAATTGAGTCACCAAGTCCATACTGATCAATGGGTCTACTCTAGTTGTGACTTTTTGCTGCTGGGTTTCAGGCATAGTGTACATGTCTTTTATTTTTCAATTTGAGATGAGTACTTTTCATGTAACTTTAAGGTAATGTCGGATAATATATTTTTGAGGAAATTTTTTTTAGAGCTGCTAACTTGAATGGGCAAAACAGAAGCTGGTTGGTTAAGAAGTGTATCTTCTGCCCAATATAAATGCAGCAGTAGCATAACACAAAATATACTGATTATATACAATGGTAATGATTTCTTTGCTGGTAAAGTTTTAGTTTGTGTTCTGCTCTTGTGATAGGACTACCAGCCGGAGATGTCATTTTGCAGTAGAACAAGCCATCCATTTAGGAGAAAAAGGTGGGAAATGTGTTCTCCTACAGTCAGTGTTGTAACATAACTGGGAAAGTGAGGCGTGCTTGAAACAAATTTATGCAGAGGCTGCTTCAATTAGGGCTGGTTTTCTTCCAGCAACTGCTGATAGTGACTTGTATAACTATTCCAGGCTAGTTCCAAAATGAACTGCTCATGGATATTGAACCACAGATGCCATCAAACAAATTATCTTTCAACTATTGTAGGGGATAAGCAAAGTGCACAGCCTGATGGCTTCCAATGCAGACCAGTAACACCCCCACCCAAAGGCATTTTGACCTTGGAAGTCTTCCCCATGCCCCTGAAGTTTTAAAAAAACTTTAGAAGACCCCTCATGTTAATTGGAGGGAGCAGAAGACCATTTTCCTGTGTTTGCTTACATCATCTATTTCAGGGCCTGGTGGAGGTGGTTATTTTGAAAAACAAAAGTGACTTCTAGTCATTTCTAAATTTGGAAATCCCTGTCTAACTTACAGCAGTTCTGGGGGGAATGTTGCAACATTGATCCCAGAGGAGGGTACCAAGGGCCTTTTTAAGTAAAGGAAACTGAGGACACAGGGGCAGCCTACAAGGTCCAGGGCCTACCCTCAGTGGGTCATCTTTGAAGAAGGATCAGACTAGATTAGAGAGAGGCACAAACTGCCAGTTCAATGGTTCGTGCTAGTTTATTTTTCGGCCAAACAGGCATTTGGTGCTTCTCAGCCCCACCTCCTCTAGTTTGTGCCCACTCAGAGGCAGCATGTGGAGGAGGTGGGGCAGGGAAGCTGGGGCACTGCCTCTTATTGGGCGCCCACTGGCGGAGGCAGGACTGGGAAGTGCCGAACACCTATTTAGATGAAAAACAAAGCAGCACGATACGCTGAACCGGCGATTTGTGCCCATCTCTAAACTAGACTAATGGTTCTCAACCTTGGGTCCCCAGATATTCTTGGACTATAATTCCCAGAAATCCTGGGCAGCACAGCTAGTGGTGAAGGCTTCTGGGAGTTTGGGTCCAAGAACATCTGGGGACCAAAGTTAGGAACCACTGAACTAGACAATACATTTGGTGTGCTTTTAGAAGAGGTCCTCCCTAAAATGCCAAAAGACATAATGTTGTCATAGCATGTGGTTTTCTTTCATACTCTGTGAAGCCTCAGTGTTGGGTTCTGTGCCTGCACAGAACATTCAAGAAACTTCTAAAGCTGAGCATTGGTTTGGTGAGCCCTCTGCTGTGCATGTGAGGCAGCTTTCCCTTTCTCTCTCTCTCTCTCTCTCTGAATTCCTTTTTTACTGAAAGAGCAGCAGTGTTTATTCTCATAAGTTATCCAGACTAGCCTTCTGCCTTTTTGTATATTGTAATGAAAGAAGATAGTTGGCATTAGGTAGGGATGGTATGTGGCGCTTGTAATCGTAATTCTGTTCAGGTTTTATTGTATCCAACATTGTCAAAATGCGTAGAACGGTGCACCTAGCCCTGCCTCCTTTCTTCACACTTGAAGTGCTGAGTGTGAAGAGATGGTTTTTTTGCTTACATGTAGACTAACCGTGCAACCAAGAATTCTGATTTTCAAGGATTCTTGTCTGTGTGCATAGCCTGCCCCGCCCCACCCTGCACACGGACCCCACCCCCCAACCGGTCCGCGATTTGAAAAAAGTTGGGGACCACTGCTCTAAAGGCTATAGGAAGGCAAGATTTTTTTTGTATCTTTAGTAATATTTGTGCTTATTGAATAATTCTGTTGGTAAATGGTTGACCATTTTTGTTTCTCATCTTTTTCTCCAAGTGTTATTTCCTGATAGTCTCACTCTGCAGTCTCCACTAATTGTCAAGCAGTGGCATGATTCAGAATGTTCTTACAATGATCAAGAACAAAGCACCACACAGAAAACTAAGGTGAATCTATAGTAGTAATCTGTTACTAAGTTTTCAATTATCTTATTTACTACGATGTTGTTCTAAAGATGAACCTGTCCGTATATAAGAAGAATACAGTGGTGCCTCGCAAGACGAATGCCTCGCAGGACAAAAAACTCACAAGGCGAAACTCACAACCATCAGGGAGCCGGCAGCCATTTTGTGTTCGTCTCCGCTCCTGCCCCCCCCCGCCTCTCAGCTGATCGGCGCTGGGTCTAAGAGGCTTTTTCCCTGCTAGGCAAGCCTCGGGAAGCCTTAGACCCAGCGCCGATCAGCTGAGAGACGGAGAGAGGGGGGGCAGCTGTTCGGCGCGAGGCTTGCCTAGCAGGGAAAAAGCCTCTTAGACCCAGCGCCCATCAGCTGAGAGGCGGGGAGGGGGGGCAGGAGTGGAGACGAACACAAAATGGCTGCCGGCTCCCTGCTGGTTGCTGACTCTCCGCTGTTTGGCACTCTTTTTCCGGCTGTTCTGGGGCTACAAAGGCACTGAGTAGCTGGGCTCAGTCTACTCTACCTGGTAAGTGACTTTTTGCTGACTTTTTTTGGGTTGCTGACTTTTTTTCCCCATAGGAACGCATTAATTAAATTTCAATGCATTCCTATGGGAAAACACGCTTTGCAAGACGAAATTTTCGCTAGACGGCATTAACCGTGGAACGGATTACTTTCGTCTTGCGAGGCACCACTGTACCCCGAAAAAAGAGTTGTTTGGTGCTGTAGATGACTTACTCTTATTTTAGGTTTTGTACATGGCTGTTGATGTCAAAATATCAGACAGGTGATAATAAGGACTGATAGAGTAGCTGGTTTCTGTTCTGAAAATATTGTAGTTCTTGAAAGTAAGTTAGTAGTTCATACCTAGTTTTTTCCTGTTTCATAACTTATTTATTTATTTATTTATTTATTGTATTTATATCCCGCCCAATTGGTCCGCTGACCACTCTGGGCGGCTAACAACATTTAAAAACAAAACAATTTAAATATAAAATCAATATATAACATCAAAATCAATTATTCAAGATGGAAAAGAAGAAAAGAAAAAGGAAAAAAATCAAATAGTGACTGGAGGGAAGGCCTGCTTAAACATCCAAGTTTTTAGTTGGGTTTTAAAAATGCGAATCTCAGGAGGGAGCTTATTCCAAAGGCGAGGAGCCACCGCCGAGAAGGCCCGGTTTTTTGTTTTTTCCTTCCGGGCCTCTCTCGGCATTAGGCTCCTCAACCTCACCTCCTGGCTCGCTCGAGTGATACGGGTAGATTTCGGTGGGAATCTGTAGCAATCCTGTATTTTTCACCCTAGAATACTTTCGTGATTGTTTTTGCTTTTGACTTAGAACTAATGAGTGTTTCTACAAAAGCAAATTAGAGCAAATCCTTCTGATGCTATGCTGAATAGCAAAAGTTGTGGTACCACAAAGCTTTCATTTCAGAAGTCATATTATAAAATCAGATATTACTCTGTTCCACCCAAATAAGTACTATACATACCCAGCATGGTTGGCACAATTTGTATGCTATACTCGTAAATAGAGATGGGCACTTAACTGCACAGCTGGATATAAAGAGGGTCTGGCCCCCTGGGGCTGGATCGTCCACTCACCCATCCGCTAGTGCAGCCAGCTCCGTGCTCCCTTCCAGTCGCTCGGGAGCTCATGATTGACTAGCCACAGTCGACTAGCCACTCCTGGCAGAAGGAGGGAAGACAAGACTCCTTGCCAGGCTGACGAGTGGCTAGTTGACCACGAGCTCCAGAGCAATTGGAAGGGAGCGTGGAGCTAGCAGCAGCAGCGGATGGGTGAGTGGACGATCCAGCCCCAGGGGGCCAGACCCTCGTTATAGCCACCTGTGCAGGGGTATTCGTATATTAATACGAATACCCCCATCTCTACTCATAAATCCCTGGTGAAAATAATTATTCTAAGAGACCTGAAGTTTCTCTGCTCATAGTTCTTTTAGCAGCTACATGAATAACTTGTTCCCTAAAGTTTGCTGACTGCTTACACACCTCAGTTGTGCAGTCAGTGTTTCCTAAAGCCTCTTTCTCTTCTCCTGGCACACTCTTTTTGCTTTGCTTGCTCTAAACCTAAAAATTTAGTTTGAAGACTTTGTTCTTTCCCTTTCCCTATGGAGCAAAATTCTTTCCTGTCCTTGTTTAGTTTAATAAAAGCCAGTGTGAGGAGAATATTTATTTATTTATTTAATATCATTTGTAGGCTATGTTTTTCCCGATGAGACTCAAGATGACTCACAATGTTAAAACAAGTAAAATTAAGTACACAATAAATTACGCATTTAAAAGCAATTAAAATGTAGCAATAATTAAAATACATTAAGTGATTTAAAACATGTAAAACTTTAAAAGCAAAACTTAGCTAAAAAACCACCATCGAGCGACTCACTTATGGCTATTTAAAACCCTGCCTGAAGAGGTGGGCCTTCAACTCGGCAGAAGGATATAGGAGAAGGGGGCTAACCTAACTCCCAAGAGAGAGCATTCTACAATCTGGGAGCAGCCACAGAGAAGGTCTCCTTTCATGTCTCCATCAAATGTGCCTGCAGTAGCAATGGAACTGAAAGGAGGGCCTCCTCTGAAGATCTTAAGGATTGAGAAGGGTCATAAGGGGAGATATGGTTCTTCAGATAGCTTGGACCCAAACTGTATAGGGCTTTATAGGTAATAACCAGCACTTTCAATTGAGCCTAGAATGGACTGGGAGCCAGTGCAGTTGCTGTAGCAGGGGTGTTTTATGCTCCTTATAACTGGCCCCAGTAAGCAGTCTGAGCAGCTGAAGTTTCCAAACTATCCTCAAAGGCAGCCCTGTGTAGAGTGCATTATAGCAGTGGTCCCCAACCTTCTTATTTATTTATTTATTTATTTATTTATTTATTTATTTATTATTTGACTTTTACCCCGCTCCTCTAGACAAAGTCTACTCGGGGCGGCTTACAATCAGTTATAAAACATCATAAAATGTAACAATATAAAAACTTCATTATAACTAACGGATATATCATAAAAACAATCACATACTTAAATCAACAAATTTAAAAATTCAAGATGGAAGAAAAGGAAACGGAAAAAAAAATCAAGTGTTGACTGGAGGGAAGGCCTGTCTAAAGAGCCAAGTCTTTAGATGACTCTTAAAAACACCCAGCGAGGGTGCCAGGGTGATTTCCGGCGGCAAGGTGTTCCATAATCGAGGGGCCACTGCCGAAAAGACCCGGTTTCTAGTTCTTTCTTTCCGGGCCTCTCTCGGCGTTAGGCCCCTCAGCCGCCTTTCCTGGCTAAAACGGGTGACTCGGGTAGATCTAGGTGGGAGAAGGCGTTCCGCCATGTATCGAGGTCCTAAACCGTTTAGGGCTTTATAAGTCATCATTAACACTTTGAAGTGGATGCGGAAACGAATGGGAAGCCGATGCAAGGCGGCCAGAGTGGGCGAGATGTGCTGGTATTTTCTCGTCCCACTGAGGAGTCTGGCCACCACATTTTGCACCATTTGAAGTTTCCGCAACAACCCCAAAGGTAGCCCCACGTAGAGCGCATTACAGTGGTCTAATCTCGAGATTACGAGCGCATGGACCAGAGTGGTGAGCGCCCCAACATCAAGATAGGGACGCAGCTGGGCAATCCGCCACAGATGAAAATAGGCGGAGCGGACCACTGACACCACCTGGGTCTCCATGGTGAGCGCCGGGTCCAGATGTACTCCCAAGCTGCGAACCTCACTCTTTGCGGTGAGAGTCACCCCCCCAAAAGAGAGGGAGTTTCCCAAACCGCAGATGGAGGGGCCACCCCCCCCCAGGACCTCCGTCTTCTCCGAACCGCGGACCGGTTGGGGGCGTGGGGTCTGTGTGCGGGAGGCGGGGCACCTCCACGCTCACAGGGGGCGTGGCGTGCTCGCGCGCGTGCATGGATGGGTGGGGCGCGCTCACATGCGCAGATGGGCAGGGCGTGTTCACGGGTGGGTGGGGTGCTCTCGTGTGCACGCGCAGACACCCGTTCAGGTGGGCGGGCTGTGCGGGGATGGGCATGCGTGCGGGGGGGTGGGAGATCTGTCTCCGCGGCCTGGTCCTGCCAAGGCCATGGACCGGCACGGGCCACGGACCGGGGGTTGGGGACCCCTGCATTATAGAAATCTAAGCACACTGTAACTAGGGCATGTGTCACTGTAGCCAAATCAAACATCTCAAGGAATAGGCACAGCTGACATACCAGTTTTAACTATGTAAGTGCAGTCCTGGGCATCCAGGCTCAGGGATAAATCCAGGAGTATTCCCAAGCTGCGTTTTCAGGGGAGTGTAACTCCATGCAGCACACATTGCTTATTCCTTCATCTGCCTTTCAATTTACCAAGAGCACTTCTGTCTTATTTTGATTAAGTTTCAGTTTGTTTGCACTCATCCAGCCTATTACTGATACCAGACACCTATTTGGAACCAAGACAGCTTCCCTGGAATTAGATGGAAAAGACAGGTAGAGTTGGGTGTCATCAGCATACTGGTGACATTGAACTCCAGGCAGTCTCTCCCAGCAGTGTCATGTATATGTTAAATAGCATGGGGACAAAGCCAAACCCTGAGGGATGTTGCAGGCCAACAACCAGGGCATCAGGCAGGAGTTCCCAAGCATCACTTTCTGAGTTCGCCCCCCCCCCCCCAAAGGACTGGAGCCACTGTAAAGTGGCACCTCCAGGTTCCACCCCAGAAAGGTGGCCTGGAAGGATACCATGGTCAATGGTATCAAAACCTGCTGAAAGGTCCAGCAAAGCAAACGGACACACTCCCCCTATCCAGTTCCTAGCATAAGAACAGAAAATAGCAGCAAATTTTCATCTATTTGCATTAAAGAACCTTATTAGTATTAATTTTTTCAAACATTCTTAAAAGTAAATGTCCACTAAGGAAACTGTGTTGGGGTCTTCAGAATATATCTCTGAATTATCTCTGCATGCAATTGTTAGGTTTTTATTCAAGAGCAATGACCAACCTCAAATTTTGGACATATGCTACTGTTTTAAAGATCTGTAAATCTGTTTTTCTTCTTTTGCTACTTCCAGAACATCAAGGTGCAAAATAAGAGTGAAAAAGTGATGTCAAAAGACAAAAAGACAGTTGTGCTTTCTGATATGGTGGCTGTTGCTACACAAACAAGTTGGTATTATTTTAACGTTTGTTTTATTTTTGCTAATATAAAAAGGTTTGATAGAGGCAGTTGAAAGGCACCTCGTCTTTTACTGTATTTTAGAATATGCTGTCTCTATTTGATGAATATTATTTTAGGTCTTTGTAAGTATATCATAAATAGAAAAAAAATCAAGAGTTTTTTTTTAAATTTTTCACAGTCCAGAAAGAAATAATTCTTTTTAATATGCATATTTTTAATCTAGTAAATGAAACCTCATCCTTTAATAGAAGAGGCTGTCGCTTTTTCAATCCACTGCTGAATGAGCATCAGAAACTAGCAGTCAAAAGGATACTTAGTGGTGAATGCAGGCCAACTCCTTATATTCTTTTTGGACCCCCAGGAACGGGCAAAACAGTCACAATCATTGAAGCAATTTTACAGGTAAAAGTGAAGAATAATATAATTGGGTTTTCTCCAGTTTTGCTTCTAATAATTCTCACTCATCCTTAAAAAAATTGTCGGATAAGGCATTGTAGTTGTAGTTGAATTCCCCTTTTAAAGAGAAAGCCAAGGTCTTCTATGTGGTATAACAGTGCCAATGTGAAGGTAACATGATGTGCTGCAGCTACAATGAAATCATTTTGGAATAAAAGTAATTCTACTGGCATTGGTGTGATTGCTGTGTTGAATTGACAACAAGCAACTTTTTATGCTCCAGAAGTCAATGGAGACCTTTTATGGTGGATCAAAGTTTTAAAAACTTACTCAGTTTTAATAGTTAGATAATTGGGGTAGTTTGAAGGTAATAGTATTCTTATCTGGATGTCTAGAATTTTTGGCCTCTCTTCATAAATTTCATTCTCCCTTCTTAATAGTAAATACTAAATTAATAGTATATGGAACTTCAGTGAGTCCAGAATGACAGTACAGTAGGACCACCAGGAGAACCTGTGGTTTCATTTATCCACTGCCTGAAAATACTAAATAACCCCCTGCCCTGAAATATGCATTATTACCAGAACTGGCCACTAGAGGGAACCAGAGACTATGCTATATATAGTATTTGCATACCCATGCTTTTTGCCATGTGTGGGGGAGGGGGCCTGGAACAGATCTCCTGTGGATGCGGAGGTCCTACTGTATTAAGCATGTTGTAGGGCAATCCTGTCTCAAAGATGTGCTGATGAAGTAGAGGTTAGGATTAGGCATGTGCTCTTTCTGCCGTCAGAAATCATCTTTTCCCAGCAAAAGTGATCAGCCAACAGAATTGCTAAGCAGGTAGAATTGCTGAAAAGAGTTGGGAGAAGGAGTAGCAGGAGGGAAAATCTCACTGTATTAAGAATATTCTCCAAAATAAAAGATATGAAAGATTGCTGTGGATTTCTTTTAAAACTTTAGATACATTACAACTTACCAGACAGCCGAATACTGGTCTGTGCACCATCAAACAGTGCAACAGATCTTGTTTGTTCACGACTTCATGACAGTAACATGTTAAAGCCAGGAGTAATGGTGCGAGTTAACGCTTCCAGCAGAAATGAAGAGGTAAAGACTGTTCCATATAATTTTATTCTGCCTTAATTGCATTAGCAGATAAACAGTTCCTTTTAAGTTCAGCATTGGCTGTATGTAGTAAAGTTTTGCTGAATGTGCTTTTCAATGCTGTTTCTTTGTATTTTCACTCAGTAATGCTTTGTTTTCCAAATTACTCAGCTACTATTACTGATGTGCCCTTCTGGGTACCATAAATCTTAATATCAACAGGCTGTCAGCTACATAGGAGAATTAAAATCAAGAGGTGAAGGAGAGAGCATGGAATAGAATTCTGCAGGGTTTCCACCATGAGAGGGAAACACTCTATCCCCAAATTCCAGTGCTTCCATGGAGAAAATAGAAGTAAGGGTTCCCAATTTAGTGAAATACTCAGTTTGCAGACAGAGATTAAGGAGCAGATGCAGCTCAGCCTTTCTCATGGCTTCCTCTCCTGACCAGCCAGTCAGGGAATGGCTTGGTTAAGCTCGGGCTTCCAGAATGGAGTAGAGAGGAGTATTATTACCTCTGCTTTTCCTGTCAAGCTCAAAAACACTCCTCTGCCCTCTTTGGCAGGCAGTCTGCCTGGGCTATACAGGTTTTTGAAAATGAACTTTTGTCATTATTGCCGCTGCACCAGCTTTGGTGGCTTCCTGCCTCTGGTGACAGTTTGGCCAAGCAACTGAATCCATTTTAAGAGGAAACAGGACCAAGCCCAATTATCCTGTACAGGGAGACCCTTAAGCAGGGAACCCATGCAATGGCTGTGCAACTGGTGCATCCCATTTACTTCCTAGGAGACTCTGGGGTTGGTGGGTCATCAGGTTGGCCGATGCTGGATCCAGTGCATTAAGGCTCTTTTGCTGTGTTCAATTTATAGCCATATTGGTATCTTGTCAAAATTATGTACACTCATTTCCATGCTCATTGCAGTCAAATCCCTGCCCGTGCTGATAGCCTTGCAAATATTCTTTGAGTAGGATATTTTCAGAATGTGTAGATCTTCCAGATAAGTCCAGTAAGTAGCTTGAGTTCAGTAAATTCCTGTTGAGAGCAGTATTGTTTTTCTAAAAAGGTTGAAAGAAGACAATTTAAATGGGATTTCTTCACTAACAATAATGTTATATGGCAAGAACACAGTGGGTGAATACAGCTTCCTCAGAGAACAACTTCAAAAATCAACCTAGAATAACTTTACATGCTGGACAACTATGTCAGACATATCATAGTAATCAGAGCATTTCTTGTGGCTCTTAAAATCCTCCCCTCCTGCCTTTGCAGAGCAAAACAAAGTCTCTAGTCTCTTATGGAGGGTGGCAGAACATCTGTTTTTGTTTCACTGTGCAGCTGAAGAACAGTTGGTAAGCCTTGCTGTATCCTCTCTGCACTTGAATACTGAAAAGGTGTGCAGTTCAGGACAGGAATTTTTGGAGAGTGTGCAGTCAGAGGACTTAATGACTAAGACTTCTCTAAATACAGTGGGATGAAACTTGCACATTCTTGTTGTCTATACACTAATGAAAAGAAGGTTCTTGTAGAGATTTTCTATACCAGAGCAAAGTCATGTTTCAGATGGTGGACAAAGGTGGTTGTAGTGTATTTTTATGTTACAGTACCTTGGGAATTCTTACTTAAAAGGGGAGATAAGTATAAAACAAGTAAATGTAGTCACTAACTTTGCAATGTTTCACCACTAGGAAAAACAGTTGCATCTTTTTTTAGATCTTCAAATTTATATTTTATTGTTTAATCACGTGCCATCAAGTTAATTCTGACTTATGGTGACCCTTTTTTGGGGTTTTCCAGGTAGAGAATATTCAGAAGTGGTTTCCACTCCCTTCTTCTTCAGGTATCCTGAGACTCTGCAGCTTGCCCAATGCTCCACAGGCTGGCTCTACTCAGAGGAAGCACAGTGCAGAATCGAACACCCAACCTCTGGCTCTGCAGCCAGATATGTAAACCACTGAGCTGTATGGATAGCTCAGTGGTTTACGTGTCTGGCTGCAGAGCCAGAGGTTGGGAGTTCAGTTCCCCACTGTGCAAGAGTTGAGCCAACCTTTGTGGCCTTGGGTAAGCTGCAGAGTTCCAGGGCACCCCCAGAAGAAGGGAATGGTAAACCACTTCTGAGTGTTCTCTACCTGCAAAACCCTGAAAAAGAGGTTTTTTAAATCTTGCTTAATATAATAAACTGACAGTAGTTTAAATTAAGAATTTATAGTCTGTGTTGTCTGCACGTTATCTGCACTTGTCATAGGTACGATCTGTGATGGAAATACTTACAGTTCAATTGTTTGTGTTAACAGAGTCTTAGTGAGGTAATAAAGCTTTACTGCAAAGATGGAGAAGACATTTGGCAAGCATCTCGGTTCAGGATAATTATTGTAACATGCAGCAGTGCAGGGATGTTCTACCAAATAGGAGTAAGGTGATGTGGATGGTTGCTTTCTTTTACTTTTTAAATTTTTTTGTGCAGTGTTCAGAACATGATTGGGTTTAAGATAAGAGAAATTTGCTGCAGTCTAGTTCTATGAATAGTAAACAGTTAGGCCAGAAAGAACTTTACTGCTGTCAGGAGAATGAAAAGATCCTTATTCTCACTATGTTTCACAGTAAATTGTGTCAGGGATATTTTAGTATATCATAATATCATAAACCCCCACTAAGCAAAGGAGCTCACTGAGTGATCTTAAACTAATCATTACTTATCAGCATAATCTACCTGACAGTATGGTTGTGGGGATTAGTTGTCTTTTGTAGATGGAAAATCCTGTACATGCTGTTGTGACTTCCAGTATCTCCTGGCACTTCAGAGGGGTTCCCTCCCTCCATCTCTACATCCACACAAACTGAAGAAAAGCAGAAACTTTAACAGGGTGTATCAAAACTGGGAGGGAGTGTGAGACAATAGACTGTTATAAGTAGACCTTGTAACTTCAGTTCCAGTGGTGTGCTCTGAGTCTCGTACTATTTCAGACCAATGGCTCTAGTCTCATGGGAAAACCCCAGTTCCTTTCATTGAGTCCCCAGTCTATAACAATCATTCCACCCAATCACTTCCATTCTCCAGAGGGAGGATCAGTATGCCCACACCAAGGACAAACATGTCGGGCCTCTTCCATAATTGCCTCGACCCTTTTCTCCCTTCGGAGGGGGTGGTTGTCTTTCCCTGCATGCACCATACGCAAGGAGGAGGACTATACACAGCCTTCTGTTGTCTCTTTTCTCTCCTTTCTTGCTCCCCCTAATAGCAAGTTCGCTTGGGCAGCTTGTGTTCATACTTGGAAGCTTTCCTTTTGGGCACTCAGAACTGTACCCAAACTCCTTGCCAGGGATCCTCCTAGTAGATATAGTCCCACTCCCTTGGAATCGTTTCTTCAGGGGACCTCAGCCCAGTAGTTAGTAGACCATTCCTCCCCACTCCTCATCCCCCATACCTACTGCTTTAGGGTTTCCCCCAGACTGGGCTGTATTCTTTGGGGTGCCTTGATCACATTTTTCTGAACTCTCTTTCTCTCCTCCTCCTTCCTCTCTAGTGATGTCTCTTCCCTCTTTGGGTGTAAGGGCCCCCTTTTCTTTCCTGGCTTTCAAGGTCTCTACCTCCTCTTTCTCTACAGCAGTGGTTCCCAACCTTGCATCCCCAGACGTTCTTGGACTTCAACTTCCAGAAATCCTGACCAGCACAGAAGGTTTCTGGGAGCTTTAGTCTAAGAACCATCTGGGCACCCAAGTCTGGGAACCACTGCTCTACATGGTCATTCTTTTCCTCCTGAGTGAAGGTGTTTGTTTCCCCTGAACCACTCTCAGCTCTCTTTTTCTCTTCTGCCTTCCCCACCTCTTATATATATCCACCAGAGATATATTGTTTCCTGCCCCTTTCTCAAGGGCTCTTCTCCCAACTCTCAACACAGATCGGATTTATGTAGCCTCTGCTTGTGTTCCTGTGTCTCTGCCTGCACTGTGTACTTTGGTCACAGTGCCTTATCATCCCACAATAACCCCTGTTTCAGGTGAAGTCAAGTGAGCAGAAGCTTCATGTCCTGGGTCCAAGCGTAATGGCTCACGAGGAGCTGTTATGACCCTCTCCCTCTCCTCTTCACAGCTCTTTTGTGATGAAAGTCACTATCAGCTTCACATTTAGCTTTTGAGTTTCTGAAAGGTGTCTGGGTAGCTGTGGTTGGGAGACAGAATTCATGTCTCAATGAACAGTTTCCAGCAACAAAAATGCTTTCATTTTGTGGAGAAAAACTGAGTAGAAACATGGGTGTGCATGAGCTCAGGAATATACAGAGATGCCTGTTGTTCTCTGGACAAGTCAGTTAATTTAAACAACAAAAATGAAGGAATGGTCAGATTACACTTATTTTCAATACAATCTGAGAGTTATTCCTTTGATGGACATAATGAGTTATTATTTGAACACATTAAGTGGTATAATTCGAAGCATTAATTTTATGAAATCTAATGGATAAATTCCCATCTCACATCATTTAAAAGTTACTTCCAAGGCAAATTGTGAAGTTTCAAAAGTCTGTAGTCTCTTAATGGCTTGGTCCAGGCCTGACAAGAAACTGGACCTCTTTCAGAGCAATTTCTGTTACCTGTTAGTATCTGTTCTTTTCCTGACTCTTACAAATAGTTTCTCCATGCACTGCAATAGAGATGGAAGGGTTTTAAGGGCAGAATAGATACTTCCTCTGAAAACATGGGCCTTTAGCTTGATTGCTCATGAGCAGTTTATTCTTGATTTTAAAAAGGTTAGAACATATTCTCCTAAACTGAAAAGTTTGTACCTTCTACTTGTCCGGAATTTAATAGTGGAGAAGAAACATTAAGGTCATCCATGCAATAGAAAGCCATGGTCTAAACCAGACTCAGTTGTGTCTGGACTGAACTGGGCCTGTGCATCCGTTTTTATGTGATTTTATCTGAAGGCATTCTGAACAAATATTAACCAAATTACAACATATATGCAAACCAAGATGTACTCCATATTTTTACTTTAAAAACCTGGCAGTTTCCCATTTAGTGAAAGCTCCTGGTTCACAAATTTTGAGACAGGTTTTGCTCTTTTTGAAGCACATGTTTGTTTAGACACTGCCGCAGAATGACAGAAAATACTAAAAGTACACACTTTGAACATCTTTCTCCTAACTTTAGGTTTGGACACTTCACACATGTGTTTGTGGATGAAGCAGGGCAGGCGAGTGAGCCGGAATTCCTGATACCGTTAGGACTGATCTCAGAAGTCAGCGGGCAGGTTTGTAAGATTTTAGTGTATTCCATTGAGCTGCTGTACATTTTTTCTTTGTTGTGATAATTATTCCATGGCATGTCAAAACTTCCAGCGAGAAAAAAATCTTCAGTACTTGGGAAGATCTTGTTTTCCACGCTGCTGAAGTTTTAGAACAAGAGCCAAAAGTTAAGTGGCAATGCTTTTAATATTGAAGTGTCATTTTATGAGAATAAGAGATGTAGTTTTAGAGAAGTGCCACTTTAGTCTGTTTTCCAAACAAAGACAAAAGCATTGTAGAGCCTTTAAGACAAGCAGGTGTAGGCTTGATGGGATAGTAGTCTGGCTCATAGAAGACAACTACTCATTTTCTTTATTCTTGTCTAGCTCAAATCCCATATTAATTCTATCTATGCAATCAGTAAAAGAGGTAATTGTAATCCTGCGGCAGAGGGAGCAGGCTAACCCTGTCCCCCACCACCACCTTGTTGTCTTTCTTGCATGTGAAAAATTAATTTAAGTGGCCTGAACCTGTGTGGGTTGTCCGCAAGACTGAAAACTCGGACAAATGAGATATTTTATTCACATGGAGATGCCCATAGGTAGAGACCATTTTCCTCTTAGCAAGAGTTGGGATAGAGAGGGGCGGGGCTGCCATGCTCACAGGTTAGAGTTAATTCTCTTATTGTAAGTTTCTCATAGCTATCAGAACAAAGAGCGATAAGCTGCACAACAAAAATAGTGCAGTTAACAAACTAGTAGTCTACCAGCCCACATACTTAGAGAGGGAATTCTGTAATTAGGAGCTACCACTTAAAAGGCTTTCCGTCTACAACCACTTAGTTAACCTCAGGAGATGAAAAAGATCTTAATTGCTAGGCAGGTTCATTTGCAGAAAGAATCTTCTGCGCCCCAGTCTCAGTCCGTTCAAATCTTTAAAGGCAAAACTAAATCAGTTAGAAAATATGTAGCCTTTTCAATATGATTGTGATTTACTTATGACACTCGATTTTAGTTAACTTTGGATGTTTTACTTTGAACCTAATGCGAGTTCGGAACATTTTCTAAGGGCAGCTACACACCCAGCGCAGTACTGTAATCAGATTTTACATGACTAGAGCACACTTGGCACCCAGCTGTGTTATTGGATAAAGCGGAACTATAGCTACATTAAACTGCTCTTTCAAGAACCGTTAACCTGGTCCTTAAAGAGGAATTGTATCCCATCCAGAATAGGCTGAAAACATGGACTGATAAAATATTCACCACTAGCAACTCCATCTTTCCTTAGTTTATTTTCAAGTTGTTACGTCGCATCCAGATTTACTAGTGTCAGATAACTTGTTCAGGTTATTCAGCTACTTCATGATCAAGTGGTACAGCGAAGAGAAAGTTGAATGCCATTAGCTTTTTGATGGCACGCACTCCAAGCCTCGTGATTGTTAGACAAAGCCCTATAGCATATCTTGCAATGAATGTTAAAAGATAATGCATGAAAAAAGTACATTAAATATGAATTAAATTTATATTTTAGGTTCTAGTTAAGAAATACTCTGTATTTACAGATAATACTGTCAGGTGATCCAATGCAGCTTGGCCCGATAATAAAATCCAGCCTTGCTACAGTTTATGGATTAAACATTTCCCTGCTAGAGAGACTGATGGGTCGATCTTTGTATCTAAGAGATGAACATGCTTTTGGTGCTTTTGGATCATACAATCCTCTGTTGGTAAGTCAATTGGGGAGCAGAGTTAATGTTAAATTGTTAAAATTTTTAATAGAACAGTTACCTGAAGCTTTACAAAACTACAGTGGTGCCTCGACTTACGAACGTCCCTACTTAAGAACATTTCGATTTACGAACAGCTCCGGTCGCAGCATTTTGCTTCGACTTGCGAATGGAGCTTCCACTTACGAACAGAAAAAAGGCAGGGGGAAAAGGCGGGCAATTCAGATTTCTAACTGTAGGTGGCGACGAGGCTGCTTTGTACTGTAGCTCTTTCACTTTCGGCAGTTAGAGAGTGTGTCGTCATCGTCAGAGGCTTGGGAGAGCCTCCTGCTTCGGAGTGAGCGTGTGTGTGTGTCTGCAGGGAGGTAAGCTGCTGTTTTCTCCTTTTAAAAAACTGTTCTGGGTGGGTTTTGGCTGGGGCGGGTATGTTTCTGTGCTGTGTTGTTGGTGGCTTTAGTGTTTGTTTCTGGAGGTTTTTTTTTTCTTCCTAAACCTCAGCAACGGAGGTGGCTTTACTTTTTGTTTATGGAATTTTTTTCTTCTTCTTAAACCTCAGCAACGGAGGTGGCTTTAGAGTTTGTTTCTGGAGGTTTTTTCTTCTTCTTAAACCTCAGCAATGGAGCGCCTTCCAACCGGGCTTGCTGTGTTCTTTTTATTTTTTGGGTGATTTTTTTCTTCAGCTAGAACAGATTAATCGGTTTTCAATGCATTCCTATGTAAAATGGTGCTTCGACTTACGAACATTTTGACTTACGAACACCATTCCAATACGGATTAAGTTAGTAAGTCGAGGCACCACTGTAGATCCATCTAACTGTGTGGGTGTGCTTTTGCTATTCGTTTGCAGATTACAAAGCTTGTGAAAAATTACAGATCACATTCTCTGTTGCTGACAGTACCATCTAGACTCTTTTACCATAACGAACTAGAGGTTTGTGCTGATCCTTCAGTGGTAAATTGTTTGCTTGGATGGGAAAAGTTGCCAAGGAAAGGTTTTCCACTGATTTTTCATGGAATAAGGGTATGTAAACACACTTTTATTCAACTAAACCTTGATAAGGAGACTTCAGTTTCATATCTCAAGTTCACACAGATGTGTAAATAATTATGCAGGATTGTGTAGGCAAGAAGCAGTTGAAGGAATTGTGGCCTCTTAAAGACTTAGCAAGTTTTATATGACTTTAACTTGCATTAGCTGTAGCCCACTTCTTCAGATTCATATGGAGTTATTAGTGACTTCATTGTAGTTGAAAGTAAACTTGGTTGCTTTATTGCTTTTGTTTCGTACCTTCCTTTTTTTAAAATTGTTTTGATAACTTGGGTTAGGGTATGGGATACAGAAGGTAAGAGGGGGAAAAAGGATTGGGGTTAGGGGGGGAGGAGAAACAAAAATATACTAACATCCATTCTATTCATATTGCAATATCAAGATTCAAACTCCGCTATTCTACTATTTTCTGCCTTCCAGATGTTAGTTCACATTTTGATCTATGTTATTCGAGCACTATCTGGTGACTAACCATTTGTAGAATAAGTCCCATCTTTCAGTTGCCTTTTGTAATGGACAGTCCTTCATCACTTCTGATAAAATGTCCATTTCTGCCGTTTCCTTTATCATCTCCGTAAGATCTTCTTGTTTCGGTACCACCTGACTTTTCCAATTTTTGGCATAAAGAATTCTAGCTGCGGTAACTATATATATAACTATACACTTCTTTGCTTTATCTATATTATCTGGTATCATACTCAATAAAAACAGTTCTGGGGTTAATGGAACCTTACAAAGCAATATTTGTTGTAACACAGTATGTACTCCTATCCAATATTGTTTCGCTACTCTACAAGTCTATCACATATGATAATAGCTTCCCATGTGTGTTTCACATTTCCAACAGACATTTGATACATCTGTATACATCTTTGACAGTTTTTCTGGAGTCATATGCCACCTGTAAAACATCTTATATATGTTCTCCTTAAAATTAACCGATTTTGTAAGCTTTATATTATTTTGCCATATTTGCAACCATTGATCGATATCAATATTATGTCCTATATTTTGTGCCCACTTAATCATACATTCTGTTTCGTACCTTCCTAATGCAGGGCACTGAAATGCGGGAAGGTTACAGTCCTTCTTGGTTTAATCCTACTGAAGCAGTCCAGGTAATGCGTTACTGTTGCCTTCTTGTTAAAAGCATCAACAGTCCAGTGTCAGAGGTGAACATTGGGGTGATTGCGCCATATCGAAAGCAGGTATGGCACCACACTAAAAATAATGTTAGAGTAGTGCTGAGTTTTGTTATCTTGTTTTTGTTTTGATGTATTGACCAAAACCCTGTTTCATAGATAGCTCAGCAGAAGGGGAAGGGAATAACTCTCAATAGCTAATTGCCACTAATTAACAAATTCCTGCATGGCTTCCTCATTGTGCATCAATTGGTTGGTTCAGCATACAGCGGAGAAACCATATGGGGACTGTATTCTCGAAGGCTGGGGACTCTTTAATTAATGGCAGTTAGTTTTTGTGCATTAACTCCATTTTCCTTTTCCTGCCATAATTATAAGACAAGATTTGGACCATTAGATTTTATTATGTGCTTTGATGTTATATATTACAGAAGTTGTTTTGAAGAGTTTTGACAGCTGTATTGATGAGATATACATTTCAAAACTTAAAAAAATGTTAGAAGGCACAGTAGCTCTGGATTTCCTCATAACAGCTGAATTTTAAAAATATTTTCCCGGTCCATTGTATAGATCACCTTTCAGAGAATGTTTCTAAAGAGAGAGACCCCTCATTCTACTCCTTGAGTAAATTCAAAACAAATAATAAAAGAATACTATATATGGAAGCCTGTTGTAAGGTTTTTTTTTGTTATGTGTTGTTACGTTTTCTTGTTATCACCATGAATTAGTGCTCTCCAAAAGATCCTGTCAATAAAAGGCTCTGCTCAGGTCTGCAGAACTAAAGATTGTGGTTCTTCTTCGTGGCCTCTGTGAATCACACTCTGGGTGATCCGCGCCTGCGCGGAGCCTCATCGCAAAGTTCTAGAGCTTCTGCAGTAGCCAAAAACACATTAGAATAAGGCCCCTCCCCCCTCGTATAAGTACCTTGGCGCCAAGGCTCCCCTTTCAGTTTCTTTCAACCGCCGTGTTGAGAGCCTCATAGTTCTGCTTCTGTGAGTAAAAGAGAGAGTTTATTCTTGATTCCTTCCTGTTATCAATCTTTTTTCCTTTAAACTTTTATATCAAATTCATTTATCATCAGAGATTTCTTTTCTACTTCGCTCAGCCTCCGGCCGCAGCACACACACCCCATCATCGTTTTTTCTCCTCAAATTATTTTATCCTATTCATGGCCCCGTTTAAACACTGCGTGGTCTGTGATAACAAAATACCACTCTCCGATGGCCACGCCAAGTGTCTTTTTTGCTTGGGAGAGGCACACCAGATGTCATCCTGCCAGCATTGTAAGAACTTCAAGCGCGGAGTCCTCCATTCTCACTTATCCAGATTAAAACTCCGTCTTTGGGAACAATCCCTTCAACCAACCAAAATGGCCCAACCTCCTTGTAAGGCCACCTCACAAACCAAAGCAATGGAGAAGGCTCTTTCTGAAGCCTCAAAACAACGTCCATTGACCACACCATCCCACTCCGACGCTCCATCCACTTCGTTTAAAACTTCAAAAACCCATAAATCGAAGCACTCGATACCGAAATCCTCGATATCGAAGCCCTCCACTAAACGTCAAATGTCCACCGAAGCCTCTTCAGTTCCGGAGCCTTCTCCACCTAAAAGACCTAAACAGCATAAATCTAAAGCTGCAGTCATTTCTCAGCAGCCTCAATAAACCGCCGAATCAATCTCTATTGGTTCGCCTTCTGACGATGACAGAATCCCGTCTCATCAACCCTGCTCCCAATAACCGGAATGGGATGACAGAGTTGATTGATTAACATCTTATCCTCCCAGTCCTCAACACTCTGTTCTTTCGAGCAACCCTTCCGTAGTTGCTTCACCTGGCAGGGTCGACTCTGAACAACAACTAGAGACCATACCTTATTCGGTGACAGCTGATCGTCCACCACGACCGCCTCAGAGACATCGGCCCCAACAGTCCCTGGAGCCGTCTATTTCATCACGCGTGGCTCAGACCCACGTTCAGCACTCTCACCGGGTTGCCATTTGCCCCGACCAGTGCTCGACCGGACAAACCGCAACCGCCAATCAGCCAGTTGCTCTATCCAGCTCGGCCATACCTTCTCATGGCGGGCCTCAATCTTGACAGCCATCGGTGTCGAAATGGCCATATCACTGTGACCCACATCAACTCCAACCTGCTCCCTACCTGGCACCTAAAAGACGCAGGACGGTCGAGCAATTTTCTTCTACACGCGAGGCTTTTACAGCTCCAGCCTCCTGATATTTTCCCGCTAATCCAGACGAGGGAAATCATTCCTCTCGCTCGGTATCTCCAGCGTCTATATACTCCACTGCTTTACCAGCTCATCAACAACCTCCGTTTCGACATCACCAAGACACAGGCTCTGACATCAATGATCCTCAATATCCATCCTGGTCCATGGACACTCGTTCTGTCCCTCTATCGATGCACAATTTCCGTCGCCTAATAGAACCAAGCCATCGAACTCGACATCACTATGACCCCGGATTCCACACCGACGTTCAACCATATCAAACGATGTCCATGGACACTTGAATGACATCTCTCGATATCGAAAATCCTCGACACCAACAAATGCCCATGGACATGCCGCCTCCATCAACATCAAGCCACAAACGTCAATACTATGACATTCAACCTATTGATACCGAAGTCGATTGACGATCCATCGACTCCCGACGCGATCCCGATTATTCCAATCACGGATCCAGACCTCAGACGCCATCAGTATTTCTTACCTCTCCAGAATCCGACCTTGTCGATGCCGACCCACCATCACCGGCGGAAGACTTCCAAACTTACGCCCAGCTTATGATCCGTATGGCTAAATCTCTCAATCTCCTAATCCACCGTCCTTCGACAGAACTGGACGATCATCTATACAACCCAATCTCTAAAGATACAACTACTCCAGTATACATCTCGATGCTTCCGTCTCTACTCAGCACCACTGAACGATCCTGGACAAAACCAGCCTCTTCCCATACCATGTTTAAACGAATCGATAACCTCTACAGAGTCCATGATCCTGGAGCTCTATTTCTTCAAAAACAACCAGCTCCAAACTCTATTTTTGTCAAAACCTCACAATCCAGATCTCGACATCGACAAACCCTCATACCACCAAATAAAGACAGTAGGAGGATTGACTCAATGGAAAGATGGCATTATTCACCAGCAGCGTTCACCATGCATGTCGCTAACTACCAGGGAGCCGTCGGTGCATATCAACGTTTCCTTTGGGACAATATGTCAACCTTTGTCGAATCTTTACCAGAAGATAAAAAAGTACTCGCCCAAGCCTTTCAACAAGAAGGTCTTTCCGTTGCCAAACAACAGATGCTTTCTGCTAGGCGCATGCTAGACGCCACAGCAAAGTCAATGGCCACTTCAGTATCCTTACGACGTTTCTCTTGGCTAAGGACAGCTGGCCTGGCCGAGGATGCCCACGCACGTATTGAAGACCTTCCATTCGACGGGGCAGGCCTCTTTAATGCTGAAACTGATGATATTTTGGAAAACGTGCAAAAGAAAAGATCAGCAGCTAGATGTTGGGGAGTTTATCCATCTTACCAACAACGCCCCCAACAAAATCAGTGGAGACAACTGTACAATCATATCAAAAATTCCAACGTGATCCTCCAAAACAAACATCTTATACACCCTATTTCAGAAATCAAAGAAATAAACCCTGCCAACAACCCATTACTAGGCACAACGACTGCAAGCCCAAACATCACGTTTGACGCTCCCATGACCGAGATCACACACCACTCCACCCATCTTGCCCTCTGGAAACACCTACCTGTCTGGGAATCCATCACTACAGATACCTGGGTACTGTCCATCATCCGCGATGGCTACCGTATCTATTTCTTCCAACTTCCTCCAGCAACACACGTCATCACTCCACCATCTCCAACTCTACAAGAGGAAATAAGAATTTTACTCATCAAGGACGCCATACAACCCGTCTCACAACACAACAAAGGGTTTTTCTCTCGCTATTTCACCGTACCCAAAAAGGACGGAGGTAGACCTATGAGAGTTAAACAAATACATCATTACCACAAAATTCCGTATGGTTACCCTCGAATCAGTTCTCCCTTTACTCCGCAAAAACGACTGGTTCACTGTCATAGATCTCTAAGACGCATACTTCCATATTTCCATACATCCTTCACACAGAAAATTCCTTCAATTTCAGCTAGGATCACAAGCCTACCAATTCAAAAGGCTTCCTTTCGGCCTTGCAACAGCTCCAAGAGTATTCACCAAGTGCATGGCACCAGTAGCTGCTTACCTCAGGTTGCAAAAAATTCTCATATTTCCATATATTGACGATTGGCTCCTCGTAGCTCATTCCCGTCGCAAGGTCCAACGAGACACTCACTTCACCCTTACCGTCCTTCGCGATCTCAGTCTCGCTGTCAACGAACAAAAATCAAATTTGAAACCTACAAAGATTATTCATTATATAGGCACATGCATAGATTCCACACAAGCTCGTGCCTTTCTTCCTCCAGACAAGAGAGAAAATCTCATCACATTACTTCAAGTTTTCACCCCTCATGGTACCCTCCTTGACTGTGCAACGTGTACTAGGCGCCATGGCCTCAGTAGTGCAGCACGTACGTCTCAAGATGAGATCTCTTCAGTCGTGGTTTCTCGCCCTCTTCGACCCGCTCACGGACCCTCCTCACACTCTTTTAAAGGTCACCCCAGAACTCGCCTCCCAACTTCAATGGTGGTGTTTTCCTCCCAACCTATCCATCGGGCGGCCGTTCCAATAACCACGACCACAAATACAGGTCACCAGCGACGCCAGCCTCACAGGCTGGGGAGCTCACTGCAGATCTCTCAAAATCCACCCCATGTGGTCTTCCAGAGAGAAATTGCTTCACATCAACGAATTAGAGCTATTGGCAGTTATAAAAGCTTGCAAAGCTTTCAGAAATCTCCTCGCTGGCAAGATGGTACAAATTGCCAACAACAACACCACGGCGATGTACTGTATTCTGAAACAAGGTGGCACCCACTCTCCAAGTCTCCTCTATTTAGCAGTCGACCTCTGGGAGTGGTGCCTAGCACATCATATCTGCCTCACGGCTTTACACATTGCCAGCCACGACAAGGACTTGGCCGATCTACTCAGCCGCACAAACTCTCAAGCTCACGAATGGGAGTTAGACCAATCAGTTTTTCTTCACCTACGCGAACGATGGGGCAAACTAACTCTCGACCTCTTCGCCTCCCGTGTGAATTGGAAGTGCAAACGATACTGCTCCCGAGCCGGCATTGGCAAACACTCCCAAGGAGATGCATTCGTCGGCCGATGGCCCAAGACCCTCACTTACCTTTTTCCGCCGTTCCCGCTTCTCCACAAGGTCGTGGTTTGCCTACAACAAGACAAACCCAATGCCATCGTTATAGCCCCTTGGTGGCCAAGACAAGCCTGGTTTCCAGTCCTTCACAATCTCTCATCAGACATTCACCACCTCCCTCGCCTGCCCCACCTCCTCACGCAGAACAACGCCCAAGTACTCCACCCAGACTTACCTGTTCTGCACCTGGCAGCATGGAGGATTCCGCCTCGCTAATGAACGTCCTCCGTCAATCAAAGAAGCCCTCCACTAGAAAGGCTTACCTGTATAAATGGAACAGATTCAAATCTTTCACTGAAGCTTCTTTATTGCCTTCTATCAACCCATCACTTGTGACTGTTCTACGTTTTTTGCTTAATCTCAAGTCTAGCGGCCTTTCCCTCTCTTCCTTGAGAGTTTACCTCTCCGCCATAGTTTCTTATCAGCCCCCTAACTCTCTGGCAGCTGATTTCTTCAAGCATCCAACACTGAAACGTTTTCTTAAAGGTCTATCTCATATCTACCCAGATACCCGCCCGCCTTCTCCGCAATGGTCACTAACACTAGTACTGCAACAACTTAATAAAGCTCCTTTCGAACCTTTAGCTTCAACTGATTTACGGCTACTTACTGTGACGTACACCCAGTGTCCTTTGTTTATTTTTCCCTTAAACACAAGTCCACTTTCTGGGTGCTTGTCCTCACTTCACGCTGCCACCAGGTATTATTCCCTTAATACCAAATAGATCATAGACACGTGCTGTCAATTCAACAGATTTATTGATTTTATAAATGTCATGAAAATCACCGGAGTAAATCACAGATGTTTAGGCTTATTTATTAAATAATATTAGCTTTCACTTTAGGGTTTGTTTGTTTTTATTCACTGTTATAATATCCTTTGACTATATATATTCTTTCTTAACTTTCTCAATACAATCAATCTCCTAACTCTCTCTTCAATTCCCTATCTCCAAAACCACTTTTCTACTACTCCCTTCCTAACTGTCTCTCTAACTCTTGACCAACTGTCCTATCTCATGCTTAACTGAAAACCTAACTCCTGGCTAACTGCCATCCTAACTGAAACTCAATTCTCTTCTTCTATCCTTTGGTTCCGCCCTCCTGCTCAACCATTGGCTCCTGAATCAGTGTTCCATTGTGATGGACAGGTGTGGTTTCTGGCCTGTCCGTCACACTTACCTTTAAAACAGTTTTCCTCGTCGCCATCACCTCAGCTCAATGAGCTAGTGATTTAGCGGCCTTATGTCACGACTGTCCTTATTTACAGTTTTTTCCATACAAAGTCAAACTATCCATGGATATTTCTTTCCTCCACAAAGTTGTATCTCAATTCCATCTCTCTCAGCCATTTATCCTTCCTTCCTTCTTCCCATTACTGTCCACAACTCAAGAAAGAATCCTCCATACTTTAGACATTAGGCGAGCCCTTGCCTTTTACGTCCAATGCACCAACCTTTCAGGCGTTCACCTTGACTTTTCATAAGTCAACAACCACCTACTAAAGGTCGCCAGGTGACGTCTCAAACTATATCTAGATGGGTCGCTTCAACCATTCACCTTGCGTATCAGCTCGCACGCAAACCAGTCCCGAAGGTGATTCGCCCTCACTCCACCAGAGCAGTGGCGACCTCTACGGCATTCCTACGTGGCGTACCTCTTCCAGATGTCTGCGTCTCTGCCACCTGGGCACAGCCGTCCACTTTCATCCGGCATTATAGACTTGATCTCCGGCAGAAGTCTGATGCGGCCTTTGGACGTGCTGTTCTAGCCTCTATCTTGGCGTGACATCCTGCCTCCGGGTAAGACAGCTTTTTAGTCACCCAGAGTGTGATTCACAGAGGCCACAAAGAACGACAGGTTACCCACCTGTAATTGTAGTTCTTCGAGTGGACCTCTGTGATTCACACATCCCACCCGTCCTCCCCACTGTCACGCCATTCGGCTTAATTTAGCGGCGGTTGACACAACTGAAAGGGGAGCATTGGTGCCAAGGTACTTATACGAGGGGGGAGGGGCCTTATTCTAATGTGTTTTTGGCTACCGCAGAAGCTCTAGAACTTTCTGATGAGGCCCCCGCGTAGGCGCGGATCACCCAAGGTGTGAATCACAGAGGTCCACTCGAAGAACTACAATTACAGCTGGGTAACCTGTCGATTCCTTTATTCACTCAATCCATCTCTTATCCAGTTTTTGTCTTTTCCTTTTGCCTTCACCTTTTCCAATGTTATTGTCTTTTCCATGGAATTTGTCTTCTTTCAATAGGCCAAATGGTCTATTGAAAGAAGAGATGGTTGGACAGTGTCATCGAAGCTACCAACATGAATTTGACCCAACTCCGGGAGGCAGTGGAAGACAGGAGGGCCTGGCGTGCTCTGGTCCATGGGGTCACGAAGAGTCGGACACGACTAAACAACAACAAAGTATTTGTAAAACTAATCTGCTGCACCACATTTTGAATGTGAAACAGCTTTCTTCACTGTCCCAAGTTCTGCATTTGTGCACAACAAATAGGAATCTCATAGTACGGATTATCACCACCTGAACTGTGAATTAAACTGTAATGCTTTGTCTTAATGCTTAATATTGGTTGCAGAAAGTCCAAACTGAAAAGTAATTGCTCCATTGTTCAATTTTAAGGTAGAAAAAATCAGAGTACTCTTACGTAGTGTGGATCTAATGGACATCAAAGTTGGCTCAGTAGAAGAATTTCAAGGGCAAGAATATCTAGTGATCATCTTATCAACAGTATGTAGCTATGCTGTTTTTATGTTTCAGAACTAGTGGGTTGAAGAAGCAGAAAGATGCCAAAGTGGGAAGAGGCATCCTTTCTGATTGGTGAAGAGATTAGGCAAGAATGATGACTTCAGAATGATGACTTCAGATATGATGACCATCATATCTCTCCCACTCTGGCCGCATTGCACTGGCTGCCCGTGCGCTTCTGCATCGATTTCAAAGTTTTAATGATTACATACAAAGCCCTAAACGGTTTAGGACCTCGCTATCTGACGGAACGCCTTCTCCCACCAAATCTACCCGTATCACTCGATCTAGTCAGGAGGTGCGACTGAGGAGCCTAACGCCGAGGGAGGCCCGGAAGGAAAAAACAAGAAACTGGGCCTTCTCGGCAGCGGCTCCTCGGTTATTGAATAATCTACCTTCAGAGATCCGTATGGCCCCTTCGCTGGGTATTTTTAAAAGCCAATTAAAAACCTGGCTATTCAGCAGGCCTTCCCTCCGAACACTATTTGATCTATCTTCTTTGTCTTTTTCCATCTTGAATGATTAATTATTTTTGAATATTGATGTTATTTTAATTGTTTATTTTGTTCGATGTACGCCGCCCAGAGTAGTCAAATGGCTAGATGGGCGGGATATAAATATAATAAATAAATAAATTCAGATAAATCTGATATCACATCAAGAAGTATGTTTTAAAGTGGAAAATGAAAGAAATGTATTCCAAGATGAGTAATAAAGCCTTCCACTAATCAGGATGGTACTGGGCTAATCTTATGTTCCACCAGCAGTCATATTGGAGTTTTCCTCCTCTACCCACAACTTTAGCTTTCCAAGCCATCCCAAAACTGATCTTTCCAAGCCCTTCAAAATCATTCCTGTGGCTGCAGGAGAGGTTACAGGAGGGAAGGGCTGCCCCCCCAGTTACACTAGATTTCATCATTCCATTAGCAAACATCATTAAATACTGCTCCATGACCACTTTAAAAAAATAAACCTTAGTCTGAAGTTTTATGTCCACTGATAAACAAGTACCTTGCACGTAAGAACTGCATAGGAATAGACAGGCACAGAATTGTGGTTTTTGCCACATTTTTTAAATTGATCTTAGTAAGATAGCTCAGTGATTTAGGCATCTGGCCATAGATCCAAAGGTTGCTGTTCTCTGTTGTTTCAATTTATATACCAACATAATTATGCAAACAACACCTTGCGCCACAGCAAGCTGGGTACTCATTTTACCAACCTCAGAAAGATAGAAGGTGGGTCTACCTTGAGCCCAGCTACCTGAACCCATCAAGATCAGACTCAGATCATGAGCAGAAGCTTCACTGCAGTATTGCAGTTTAACCACTGCACCAGAGGTTGGGAGTGTGCCTCCTGTGAGTACAGCCAGCCTGTGTGGCCTTGGCCAAGCTGCATAGTCCCAGGGCACTTCCAGAAAAAGGGAATGGTAAACCACTTCTGAGTATTTGCTACCTGGAAACCCTGAAAAGGGTAGCCATAAGTCAGAATTGACTTGATGGGTGATGATGAAAAGATCTTTAACATTATAAAGTTCAGTTTGACAGCTGCTTTTTTTAGTGCACGTTTTTTTTATTACCAGTTATTTTAAAAAGGTATGTTTATGCTCATGCTGGAGTTAGGTCTTCACAATGAAGACCTAACTCCAGCATCTTTCATTAGTGCAAAACTAGCCCCTTCTACTATTTTTTTTCCTTCTAAAACTTTTTTAAAATAAAGCAGATTGCTTTAGCCCCACTTAACCAACTGCGGAACATTGGATTTCTGCTTTTATCATGGGCCTTTACTTTCCAGCATTAATGTAGTAGTTGATGGAATAGAAGAGGCAGGGTTTTGAAGACTTTGGCTTGCAGCAGTGGTTCCCAACCTTGGGTAACATAGGTATTCTTGGACTGCTGTTCTCAGAAGCCTTCACCACCAGCTGTGCTGGTCAAGGTTTCTGGAACTTGCAGTCCAGGAAACACCTTGGTTACCCAAGGTTGGGAACCAGTGGCTTGACACTACAGTGGACCCTCGACTTACAGACGGCTTGACCTGCAGAACTTTTCGAGTTACAGACTTCTCTGGCCGCAAAATTTAGGTTCGACTTGCGGCCGGAGAATCAACCTACAGACTGGAAAATCAAACAAAATGGACCAAAAACGGCCGGTTACGGATTAATCGGTTTTCAATGCATTGTAGGTCAATGGAGCCTCGACCTACAGACTTTTCGACCTGCAGACACCGTTCCAATACGGATTAATTCCGTAAGTCGAGGGTCCACTGTATAGGTACTTGTTTCATCCAGTCACTCACAACAACATCTAATGTTGCATACAGGTTATGCTTGGGCAGCACAAGCTGCAGTCTAACATTTTGCCAGGATGTACCAGGACAAGGTGCTGCAACAAGAAGGGGTGGATGTGTGGACATATATAAACACTTCTATATTGTTACCCTCCAATTAACTTTACCTTTCTAGTGATTAAAGCTGCTGTTTCTGTTACAGGTTCGGTCAAATGAAACTTCATTCAATGAAGAAAGATACTTTTTAGGATTCCTTACCAATTCAAAGCGCTTTAATGTGGCAATAACCAGAGCCAAGGCATTGCTCATTATAGTGGGGAATCCTCATGTGCTTGCTAAAGTAAGTCTTGTTCATTTATCATCTAATTATCATGATGCAGCTGTTGGACTGTGGCCAGATTCCTGTTGTTTAGCATAGAGAATTGCACTAGAGTAGGTCCATTGAATCACTGGGGATTTGGTGAGTCAGCTCCACTGTACGTTCCACTGATCCAAGTGGGTCTACTCTAGTTGCAGTTTACTTTAGCATAGTAAGTCACAGCTAGAGTAGGTTCATTAAATACTGAAGCTTTTCATTTCGACTATGTTCAGATCAAACTAGTATGCATGAATCTGCTCCTCCTCACTTTAATTAAGCTCACAGCAACAACCCTGCAAGGTAAGTCAGCCCAAGGTCAGTTGCTGGGCTTTTTGTTTGCTTAACTTAAGAAAAAATTAACCCCTGAAAGAGAGTTTGTTGATTCATTCCTTTTATCTCTGTATGAGGTTTGCCATTGTCATGGCAGAGGTAATGGCATGTCATATGTCAAGGTCAGACAGAGCTGTATTCAATGGCAGAATGGTATTAGAAGCCACAGAAAGCAGTTAATGAGAACTGAAGAAAGCAACTAATAGTGATGAGTGATTTTCAGTCTTGCAGTACTTTACATTCTGATTTTTAGTGACTATTTCCAGATGGCTATCATGTAAGTCTGCTGCAGGGCATAATCCTGTGACAAAACGTAACAGAAACAACAGCCATGTGGCAGCTTGTGGGTGTATTATGGCACAAGTATTCATGGACCATATCTGCTTGATGAGATATACAAAATGTTACCTGAAGTTTTCATATATGTGGACACATTCATATGTAAGAGAGCACATAGGGAGGCAGAGAAAATAAGAGACAGCGAAGTCAGAAGAAAATCGAAGAGTTAACAAAGAGTTAGCAATGACACATTTTTAACATTGGTTATTACAAAAAATTTCTTGCTGGTGACACAAACATCTGGCACTAATTTACATTGCCAGAATGTTTGTGTCATGTTACATGTAGTGTAATAAAGAACCTTATTCTGATTCAAGCCCCTGATGAAGGACTGGAATCTGTGGAAAAACTGAAACCCAGCAGTCTCTTGTTTTTAAATAGTCGCCCTTTAGAGAAGAGGTTAGTGATCCCATTGCTACTTACTAGAGTAACAATTATGTCCCATTGTTACTTATAAGTGATGGGCATGAACCAGTGGTTTGGCGGTTTAGTGCAGTTCGTTTTGCAGCTGAACAGCTGATCCACGGGGGGGGACTGGAGAGGGCGGGGTGCCAAACTGCAGATTAGCTGTTCAGCAGGGGAAAGAACTCTGCCAAATTGGTGGTTAATGAGTTGCTGCTTCTGTGCCTTGTGTAACAGTACACAAAACTAGCATGCAGCAAGAGATTCAAGTAGTGACTTGTTAATTAATGACAGTTGTCCATGGCAGTTTACACCATTTCTCTTACACTGGCATAACTAGACAGTAGGATTCTGGCCTCTCTTTTTTTAAACAACCTTTATTTGCATGTAAGGCTCAGGAGATATTTAAAGAGTCCACATGTTATACCCTGTTTAGGCCAAAAGACATAGTTGCATTTTATGATGAACTGTAGTTGTAATCTAATTTGTGTTTGAAAACCTCCAACGAAGGAGAGTCCCCTATTATCAAATGTGGTCTATTCCACTGTTGAACCGCTTTAACTGTCAATACGTTTTTTCTGATGTTCAGGTGAAATCTCTTTTCTTGCCATTTGAATCCACTAATTCAGGGGTCCCCAACCTTTTTAACCCCGTGGACCAGCTGGGGGAGGCGGGGGCACTCCCATGCGCGAAGGAGCACATGCGCGAAGGAGCAGGAGGGTGCTTGGCCGGGCGGGCACACACTCATGCACAAACAGCGGCACGGCGGTCGTGCGCATGTGCAAAGGGGCTGTGCGGGGGGAGTGCGTGCAGGGGGGGAGGTCTGTTTCCGCGGCCTGGTCCGGCTCAGGCCACGGACCGGCACCGGGCCACGGACCAGGGGTTGGGGACCTCTGCACTAATTCACATCCTGCCCTCTGGGACAATGGAAACCTAGCTTGCCCCATCTTTCACTTGACAACTCTTCCAATGTTTGAAGATGACTATAATACTGTCTGTCAGTCTTCTTTTATCCAGGCTAAATATGCCCAGCTCCTTCCACTATTTCTCATAGATTTCCAGGCTTTTTTCCATCCTGGGGTTGCCCTTCTGTGGCCACTCTCCAGCTGTCAATATCCTTCTGATGCTGAGGTGATCAGATACATGGCCTCATTTGCCAGTAATGCCCTATTACATTATCTGTAGGACTGATAGGTTAGTCACTATGATAGATAGTCATAAAGTTGACATGCGAAATGGCACTATTCAAGAACCAGAGGGGGAACATTGGACTGTCTCAGGATGCTCTGTTACTGAACTCAACATGGCTGTTCTTGGATAACAATAATTAAGTGCCATCAAGTCAGTTCTGACTTATGGCTACCCTTACTGGAGTTAAAAGAACTGTAAAAACAAATGTCTGTGCAAAAGAGCTGAATTATCAGCTCAGCTTTCTCTTGCAGCTTGAATAAGGACAGATATGTGTTTAATCAACTTAGTGATGCAAGCATATTTCTGCTGTCACTTAACAATTGTTTTGTGAACGCCTACTGTTAATATGGTACCTAGCACTGAAAATATGAGCTCCCTCTGACCTCACAGTAGTCTGTGGAAAGAGACTGTGATACATGCGTTAATTTTCAAGGAAATGCAAGAATATTGCTTTACTTTTTCAAGGACTCTCAGGCGCTATAGCAGTTCCAAAGCCTTGGATTCTATCCTCCCCAGTTTTCCTCTCACCATTCATTTGTTTAATATTTAAAGGGAGTGTAAGACCTGGTCCAGCATTAGTTGCATTGTTATACAGAATTGTGCAGAAATAACCAAAAATACCCCAAAAATTATTGGGATGGGTACAAATTGGCATAAAAATCATCTTGTTTCTCCTCTCAGTCACCATTTAAGAGAATAGCAGTACTAATCTTTATACAATGTCATCTAAAGTTTCATACCAATACAGTCTTGCACTACATGCAGCTGCATTTAATATCCTAAACATGGATTCCTCTTTAGGTCTGCTAGTTTTAAATAGAGTATAAAAAAAGTGATGCATTATCAGTTATGTTTGAATAAGTAATGGCCAGAATCCTGTTTACATAAGCTTGCTGCAGCTAATTCACAAGATGTGGGGGTGCATCTCAGTTGCACAGTCAGGCATGGGCCTAAGAACATAACCTAGGCATCCCACCAGCACCTTGGCAATTAGCTGCAATTAGCTACAACAAACTATGCAAACATTATGCAAACATTATTATGATTATGCTAATAATCTGTACAGCTTTTTACAACCTTTCTTCTTTTGATCAGGATCCCTGCTTTTCTGCCCTGCTGGAATACAGTTTGGCAAATGGAGTTTATATTGGCTGTGACTTGCCAGAGGAGCTAGAAAATACTAAAAAGTGAGCACCGTTTTGGTACTGGAGTAGAGGAAAAGGGGGTGAATAAATAAGAACTATCCATTTATCTAAAAGTCCTTTTGGAAGACACTATGAAAAAGTACTTTGGCTTGAATTGTTTTAAAAATTCAGTTTGTGAAGTTGTATAGTTAACAAACTAACTGAAATTGCAATTTTGTGATCTCTGAGAGGGCATCCCAAGGGTCAAAAGGTAAAAACAAGTCATCCTCCTACCTACAAAGGAGGAGTTTCATTTTTGCTTGCAAATCTCGTTCTAAATGTAAAATCTCCTTGCTCTTACATCAGTCCTATTGGCAGTAATAACAAAAGGGAGGCATTTATAGAGGCTTTGGATCTTCTGTATTCTGAGCCCTCTTGGTTCTCCTTGGAGCAGGTGTCCTTCATTTAGTCCAGTTATATCCCCACTCTCAAGTATTCAGTCTGCCACTTTGAGCTCATCAGGTTGTTGGATTTAGCAGTTCCTCTGCCACGTATTCACTCCCACTGTTAGAATTGGATAGAGCATTTAATTTGCCAACTGAAAACATTTACCTCAAGAGTTGGCATACTGTAAAGGTTTGGCATCTTGACAGACTGGGCGAAAGGCAACTAGATCTTGCCAGTATTTACCAGGAATAGGTGAGCTTAAGGACATCCCAACCCCCATAAACGTTCTGGCTTCTAGAGTTAAATGTGTGTTTTCCATTCTTAATGTATTTGGCAAAATCAGTACAGCTTATGAATGTATTAGACATTCATAAGCTGTACTGATTTTGCCAAATGGAATGTATTAGACACTCATAAGATTACAACATTACCAGACTTCAGTATGAAGAAGAAATAATTATTAAACCAATTCAGTTATGTGAGATAAATGTCCGGATTTAGATGTTTATCTAAAACAGCATGTTTAAGCTAATTTGTGCTATTTTACTATTTGTCTTATTATTTTAATCAGCAGAAGTGACCAATTGGAAAGAATTGTTGTGTTTCCTGGGTAAATCTTCCTGACCACATCTTTATCTGCCAGACAATAAACAATGTAAAGTACTTTGTAGATTCAGAACCTTTTTCCACAGTTGGGTTAAAGGAATACACCTTAATGCAAGGTGTAAACTGTAATTCTTATTTCATAGTTGACCTTATTTTTGTGCTGTAAAATCAAACAGAATTAAACATTTTTGGCATTTTGTGACCTGTTTTGTGTCCTTGCGGTTGGGGTTATAAGAATGATCATAAATTACTAGACTTGACTGTGTCAGATACCAAACCAGCCTTAGAGTGGCCAGAATCCTGTTGGTATTTGTTTAAGGTTTGCGCAACTTGCCAAAGCTAATTGCAGTTAGTTAATGAGGTACTGGGATATATCTTGGCTGCACAGTCAGGTGTGTCACCAGGGATATACCTGAGTTGTGCCCCTGCACCTTGTCAGTTACACATAGCAAATTATGCAGACCTTATATAAACACCTGTAGGGTTCTGATGAAAGTAGTATACGCTGTATCCCATTTTCATGAAAATATTTGATAGCAGATGTCTGTCTGGTATTCTAGAGCAGGGATGGGCAATATTGGGGCTTCTCAGAGGCTCAGATATGGTTCTCCAGTACCATCTCTCCCCCCCCCCCATGCAACATATTGGGGGTGGGGGATGTGGCTCAGAAATTCTCCTAGTGCCCCCAGAAGATGTGGGGAACTATTTTGACAGGTATGGGAAACCCCTTGGACCCTCACCTCAAAACTCTTCTTTCAAAACAATTTAAACACTAGGGAGTGCAAAGGGGATTTTTTCATTTTTAAAACATCATTTTTATATGAAAAATGAAGGGGGCATTGAAGCAGCCCTCCAAAGACGACGTATCACCCTTGCACTAAATGAACAAGCTCTTCCCAAACATACCACCACTCCAAGGTTTTCTATATTCTACTAAATAGTGTAGAAAAGTAGAATGGTGAGCAACTGTTTTCATCAAATTTGCTCAGCATCTGTTTATGTCTGATGGGCAAAAAGAATTCTTTGTCAATGGCTTCTTTCCTCTTAGACCAATAATATAAGTACCTTTCCAGCAGTAAATGTGCTTGTAGATATTTGATTTCCCCCCCCCCCCCCAATTTAAAAAGCTATCAACTGAACCTTGTTGTTCCCATGATGTTTTCTTCCACCCAGGATACAAGTTTGTGTTTTCTTTTAAGCAGAGATTTTTAGATGTTTGAGAACTCTTGTAAGTCTTGATAGAGAGGTGCCTGTGTTCACCAGATAAACTTAGAGGAAAATAGTCCCCTTTCCTGACATTTCTCCCTTTCTTTCTGTGGACAGAATCCTGTTACACAAAGTTATGCTGACATAAACTGGATTCGACCCCGGAAATAATGTCAATGAATTGAAAGCTTCCTGGGATGGGACCACCAGGGCAGTCTGGTGGCAGTTTTTGACTATTCAAGTCTCCCCCTCCCCAGAGGCTCCCAAAGGCTTTTGCAGGACAAAAGGAAACACTAGGGAGCCTCAGGAACTGAAAAGGGGGGAGGGATAGAAAGCTTTCAGTTCATTTAAACTAGGTATTTTCAACACTGGATCTGGTTCATACCAGTATAACTGCTCAATAGGATTTTGCCCTGTATCTTTCTCTGTTTTTCTGCATGAAATTGAAGCAGCTTGCAAACAGTGAAGAAATAACCAAAACTATCTAAAGTTCTTTACAAAGTAGAACAATATCAGTCAAATTCTTTTTGAAATGAAAATACCAAAAATATTGATGAAATAAAATGGCCTTTACTGCTTTGTACATGTCTTTTTTGGAAGGGTGCAGAGTCAAGCACTATAAATAAAATAAAAACCTTTTCAGATCCAAAGGGAAGCCTCAGAGATGGACTGAAGTTATTGGGCAGCATCCTATGTATAGGAAGGATAACTTTAAATACCTTGGTTCTGGTCTGATTAGGCTTGATGTTTAAAAATAGTACCTCAAATTGAACTTGGAAAGGTAGTAGCAACCAGTGAAGCTGGTAAAAAGCTCAGTGTAGTCTGAACCAATCAACCAGGTATTTATAGCAGTTGCATTCTGAACCAGTTAAAACATTTAGGTGAACTTTACGTTAGACTAATATAAAATATTGTACAATAATCAGTATTATTTCGTGAGGTGAGATCTGCTTTATCCAGAAAACATTAAGTTGCATTTAGTGGCTACTCTGGGCACCTAATCCTTTGGGAGAGTGGAAGCCGATCTGGATTAGGCACTGTATAATTTACTATTAATTACATTGCCCAACCAAGATACCGTCTGTCTGTTTTTAATTGAAGCTTTACTTTGTTCACACTAATTCAAGGCCAAAGTCTAATTTGATATCAGTTGAAAACTTTCCTGTCTCCTCAGAATGTGTTGGATGATAGAGCAGTCTGATTTCCATCTCCATACACACAGCTAGGCATGAACTACTCATTTCCAGTAAACAGGAAAAATGTATTTGCTGTGGGTTACTGCAAACAGGTGCTATTTCATTTTAACATACACCTAAATTGCACCACATTGTTGCCCTGGGCATGTTAGGGGCTGGGGGCAACATCACATTATGGGAACGTCATGCCTTGTTCCTACCCCTCTTTTTTTAAAAAAATAAAATAAAATAAGGGTTTGCATGTATCTTCCAATGTGTGATTTTAGTTGCAGGTTAAAGAACAAAGAATCACATCTGCTTGTGCGAAAAGAGGTGCAAAGGGAAAAAACATGATGACAGTTGAGAGAGGAGCAAGAGGGGTTGATAGGTGAGGTGGGAAAGGGGTAAGCAGACAGCTAGTGGGCAAAGGGGCACTCCTGTGCCACCCAAAATGTGTACAGTGGTGCCTCGACTTACGAAATTAATCTGTATTGGAACGGTGGCCATAACTCGAAATTTTCGTAAGTCAAAGCACCATTTCCCATAGGAATGCATTGAAAACCGATTAATCCGTTCCGGCCGAAGAAAAAAATACAAAAAAAAAAAAAATGAAAATAAACAGTCCCATGCTGGGACTGCAAAAAAACAAAAACAAAAAACAAACAAATCCAAAAATAAACATTGGACCAAGTCCCACGCTCGGACTGCAAAAAAAAAAAAAAAAAAAACATCAAAAAACAAAACAACACAGAAACATAACCCCCCCAGCCGAAACCTACCCTCCAAAACCCACCCAGAACAACTTTTTTAAAAGGAAAAAGCAGTACCTTACCAGTCCTCAGCCTCCCGGGCTTCCCCGCTGCTGTGACCGCCGCCGGAGGCCTCCCAGGTTTCCCCGCTGCCGTCGAAGGCTTTCCGGGCTTCTCCGCCGCTGCGACCACCGCCGCGGGAGGCCTCTGGCAGCGGCGGTCACAGCGGCGGGGAAGCCGGGGAGGCCTCCGACGGCGGTGGTCACGGCGGCGGAGAAGCCCGGAAAGCCTTCGACGGCAGCGGGGAAGCCGGGGAGGCCTCTGGTGGCGATGGTCGCGGCGGTGGAGAACCTCAGGAGGCCTCCGGTGGTGGCGGGGGAAGCCCGGGAGGCCTCTGGTGGCGGCGGTCGCGGCGGCGGAGAACCCTAGGAGGCCTCCGGTGGCAGCGGTCGTGGCGGCGCTGGAAGCCCGGGAGGCTGAGCCTCCCTTTTCCTAACCGTTGGGGCGAAAGAGCTACAAAGAAGCAACCTCTTCGCCACCAACGGTTTGAATTTCCTGCCCTTTTCCCCTGCCTTTTTTCGTTCGTACATCGAAGCTCCGGCCGCAAGTCGAAGCAAAATTTTGCGGCCAGAGCTTTTCGTAAGTCGGGACATCCGTAAGTCAAGGCACCACTGTACCTGCAAAAGCAGGAGCAGAAAAGAATCAGGTTGGGCACTATTTTGAACCACGCTAAGGCTTAATGTTGTGTGCTGCAACAGGAGTCATTGTGGATTGGGTCAGGTTTTTTCTGGTGTAGTTTGATTCCTAGTTAAATTTTGGGTGGAGCAACTTTGAAACATCTTATTTCAGTTTGCCTCACTTTTGGATCTTCCTTATTTTCAAGTATCCTTTTTTTTTTTTTTTTTTTTTTTTGAAGAGTTAATAATTTGGGCAAAGAAAACAAAGTAGTTATTCAGTTGCACTTCAGACAATAATTAAGCCGACACAATTTCATGGTGCTGTATTATTTTTAAATTTGAAATTATATGAATTGCTCAATCTGATGCACATTAAAATCATAAAACAGTAATTGTTAATTAAGAGTTAATGTATTGTGCAACTGCTTTGGAAACAATGGATAACCTTTTCATTTCTACTACACTGTTCCCCAAGACAATTTATATGTGGTACAAACAGAAAAACTCAATTAACTTAAAATATATGACAATCTATTTGCTCTCACTCTGTGTGAGTGTGTGTGTTTGTATTTGTATGTGTGAACACACACAGTAAAGCTAAGTTAATGCCCCTTAAGTGCAAATAGTACCAAGAGTTACTGCATGGGCCAAAATCATGTTGCTTAGTGTAGTACCTTGCACTAGAGTTAGACCCATTGAGTTAATAAGGGTTTAATGAGTCAGTTTCTCCATAAGTCTCACTAGTTCAAATTGACCTTTTCTGTGACTTCCTTTAGTATAGTAAATTGCAGTTCAAGTGGGCCCATGTGAATCTATGGAACTTAAAAGAGGAGTTGACTAAGCAAAGTCCATTGATTCTGAGTGATTCAGTGGACTTACTCTAGTGTGATTTATTACACCTAGCAACCATGTTCTGGACATTAATTCAGAGACTAGTACTCTTTCAATGGCCTTAGGCTTGTAACACTCGACCCTTCACTGTTCTGGTTTTTTTTTAATATTAGCAGCCCATCCTTTCTGTCTTCCTCCTGGGGAATTTTAAGCATCTGAGACCAGAACTAGAGCCTATAATCACAGCTGAAGTAGGGTTGCCACTTTAAGGAAAGTCAGAGAAATAGAAATTGGTCAGAAGTCAGGGAAATTGTGATTATGATACACCTGTGTAGTGGATTTTCTTCTGGCAACGAGTGTAGAGAAGTAGCAGAATACAAGTACCATTTAATGGTGGTGCATTTTCCTGCATTTCCCAGCCCCACCTGCGAAGAGGGCAATGGTGAGGATGTCCCTGTCGGTGGGCTGCTGCCATCCCACCAGGGCCTGAAGAGTGGACTGGTTTACCTTCAAAGACAGCAGAGGTCTTGGCAGCTCTGGATTCTGAATTAGAGATTAACATGAACCAAAAAAGAACCTTTAAAAAAGACAAACCAGGCCAGTTTTGATTCAGTTCGTTGCCAGTTTGGGAATTGCCACAAAACAAACCAATGGACTTTTTCAACATTCATTGGTTCAATTTTGGGCGATTCACCCCCTTGGCCAGACAGCCTGCTGCTGTCAATCCCTAGACAATGCTGGTGTGGACATAGAGAAAATGTGATTGTCAGGTCAAGCCAACCACAGAGCTCCAAGTGCAGTCAGAGGTGCTTATACACACTCTCTCTGTGTGTGTAGCCACATGGCAGCTGTTTCACTTTTGCAGCAGTCGTTGTGAACAGAAGACTTAGTCATAGCCGGCCTGATTAGTGAAGTTGAGGTGGCGATGGGGATAATGATAATGCCATGAACACAACCCACAAGACAGCAGTAATAGAACAAAAAAATGTCTGGATAATTGACATTGTAGTTCCAGGAGATGGCAGAGTTGAAGCTAAAGGACTGGAAAAATTAGCAAAATACAGAGATCTGGCAATCGAAACATCTGGCTTATGGATGAAACACATTTCAGTGGTCCCCATCATCATTAGGACTTTGGGAACAATATCAAGAAATTTCACACGTTATTATAAGTAGTTGCAGATTCCAGAAATAACATCGTCAGAGCTACAAAAATAGCAATATTAGGAACAGCATATATATGACATCAATATTTAACAGATACTTAGGTTTTTGGTTAAAACTTGTATCTGTTATGTAATACTAGTCAATATTGATGAAATTTTGATTGACTGTGCCCTGTGTATTTATTTTACACAACCACACTTTGGTTCAAAAATCCATTCTACTCTAAGGCACAGACAGAAAATATGCTAAGCTTTACAGTGCCAGTGCTGCGCACGAGCCATAAAGTATATACAACTCAATTTTGATAAATTGGAAAAGATTAGAATCCTGTGACTGATAAATGCATGCAAATGCCCACCTGGTTTTCATGTCACTACCCTGCCAACTAACACTAAGGTGTTTTCAAACTGGCTAATTGTGAGGGTTCAATTGGACGGTCATGTGGCTCTTCTTTATCTCTAATAACTTCATCAGACACGGACACCATTTGCAATGGTAAGAACTGAACATTTATTTTAGAACCTTTGAATAAACAATTGTCATGAACCGGAACATAGTCTTTTTCACAGGGTGGGAAGGGACTTCCATTCTTCTAAAACGAAGGGGTTCCCAAGACTCTGGTTCCATGGGCTTGGATGCTCGACAGGTGCCCATTCTTTCATCGTTGTCCCCGTCTGTATAGGCAACAGGGGCACGGACGCCTCTCCCAGGAAATCTTCCCACTTGGGCTGCTCCCCGGGTTCCAATATCTCCCAGGTCCTCTCCACTCTGACCTCTTCTTCTTCTCCCACGCTCGCCATTCACTCCTTTCCCTTCTCTCTTGTTCCACCCTTTCTTTCTCCTCTCTTAATCTCTTCCTTCACCCCAGTAAGACGGTCTAGGGGGAATCACCGCTCTCCTTCTATGGTCGGCTTCCTCCCTGGGTACTTTCAGCCTCTCCCACTTATGGGTCCAAGGATCTTGTAGCCACATCCAGTCCCAACCTGGAGGTAATGTTTCTCCTCTTCCTATCTCTTCTCCTTCCCCTGCTTCTATCTCCTCCCTCTCTCTATTTCTCTTTACCGCCTTTTCTAACTGCTCTTCCCTTACTCCCATCCCCCTCAGACTCTGGGACAGTTTTTCGTCTTCCGCCCCCTGGAGGGACTCTGAGGTTTCCTCTGGAGGCATCGTGAGTTCATAGTCCCCTTCTCTCTCTGTCTTCTTTGTGAGAATGGACGGCGCTCCAGCGAGCGGTGATACCGTCTCGCCTCCTGGCTCACACTAATTCAAATTTCTCTCAGTAAAAACTTGTCCAATCTTGAGATGTCTCTACCTCTTATTCAGGTCTATATGCTCAAATGCTAACCCAAGCCACCATATTAATGGATTTGTTTTGCATGTTATGCTGTGCAATTTGAAATAGTTAGCTGAGAATAAAATTAATCAAGAGGTAAGGAATCTCTTTGACCCTTGTGTCCAGCAGTCAGGACCAAGCTTAGATTTTCTTTGTTGTCAGTCAAGGAGGCCTCGTGCCACTGTGGTTAATGTGCAGTACAGTGGTCAAGACTGCTCGTGACCTAGGTTTTATCCCACCAGGTTCAGGTAGCTGACTCAAGGTTCACTCAGCCTTCCAACCTTCCGAGGTCAGTAAAATGAGTACCCAGCTTGCTGAGGAGGCAATGTGTAGCCTGCATAATTAAATTATATACCACCCAAAGAGTGATTTAAGCATTATGGGGTGATTTATAAGGAGCACATTTTGCTTCTGCTTTGCTTTAAGACTGGTGAATGAGCCCTTGAGCTCTTTGTGCCTTTGATTTTTAGCCCCGTAACTGTTTTGGGGTTCAAGTTCTCATCCATTCTTTTTTGCTTTGGCTTTCTTGGCAATTTTTGTATCCCACCTCTAAAAAGAAAACAGGGATCTCATTCCCTGCATCTTATTGTTGCATTTTCTCAGAGAAGTCAAGTTACTTTATCAAAGGATTCATTACCAGCTGTGGCCTATTGAGCTGCCAAGACAGGTTTCGTACAGGCAGGGATTGTAGTTAGACTTGCAATGTATCTGAGATAGTCTGTGGTCCCAATGGAAATTGTCAGCTCTGGACAGAGGTGATTGGGGGGGGGGAGATATTGGGGGCTAGTTACCAGATAATCTCTCAACTGTCTCTTAAAGTGAAGAAGCTGTTGAAACCTGTTAACTAAAATTGTACTGGCACTAGGGTCCCAAAGTACAGTTTCACCTTCGTTCAGCTTCTCTAGAGTCTAAAGTAACAAAGAATCCAATATTTAGCTATTTCAAACCTTTATTTTAGATACTTTAGTTGGGTTTTTTCCCCAGAACTCCTTGCTGTTTGATCCGAACACCCCATTTTTAAATTAGGAACTAAAGGGTCAAACTGAATGATATGCTTAGCCCATATTTGGAAAAGGTTTTCCTTTAAGTAGTGAAAGACATAATAGTGTATGCTTTCCTCCTACCATTTTGTTCCCTCTTTATAGACTGATGTGAGTTCTGAAATGGAAACTAATAATTAGGATTATCAGTACTGAACCCTAAGAAGGATTGTTTTAAAAAGACTTAGGCTATAAGCTTGATGCTTATTAATAAAATCATTTCAGCAATCACCAGAAGGTACGGGGGAAAGAAAGGTGCTTATTTCCTGCATGTTTCAAAGTGCTGTGGTTGGTCATTAAAAGGTAGTTATGGGCTTAATCTATTAGCGTGATTGAGGCATGAAGAAATCCTGTTGTACTATGGAAAATGGGCTAATCGTGGTAAATATGCATTTTTAATTTGACCCTGAGAAAGCTGTAGGTCATCTGTACCCATAGTATTTTTTTTGTCAACTGTACAATATGTATGTTGTTAGTTCCTATCATTTGACAATGTTTGTGTAACGCTGCCTTAATTGCTTGCCACCTTTATCATTTGTACTTTTTCCAAACAGGGCTCCTGAAGAGACAATGTGCTTATTATAAATCACTTGCACAAACTCAGCAAAACCAATTTGGTGTGCCCTCATTTGTTTTTATGGCCTGTGCACATTGCATTCTCTGATGGTTTAGCACATCTGTCCTCCTCTTCATTTTGCAGTCTGAAAAGTCTTTTAAGCAAGGAATTGTAATAGTTCCAAGTGTAGCATGATTTTTGCCTAGCAATGGAGACAAAAATCCTGTCTCTGAAGTATTGATTTGTTCCCTTTATTACTTTGGTAGTTAATTTATTTATTCTTGAAGTGGAGAGTTAACTCTGCTTGCTGACAATAGCTTCTACATAGTAGAGGGTTAGATATGCACTGGTCCAAAGACTTCTGTTGTGGAGAAGTAAGGTGGTGGGCCCCTCTATTATGCAAACAAAACAAGTTTTACAAGTGGAAGATCTTGAAGACTGCTGAGGAAGATATTATGAGAAGGGAACTAGGGAAAGTATATTGCCAGTGCTAGCCCAAGACATTTGGCTATATGGTAGAGACCAAATACTGTGAGTCTCTTCTCTATTTCCTGTCTTGTTCAATGCCTACTCTTCTATTTTTGGCCCCCTGAGCACATCCCTTCTCTCTTCTGTATGGCAGGGCCAGGCCTCATCTGGAAAACAGCAGCCACTTCTGTTCTATAATGATAATATATATATTTTGCTGCATATGTGGAATTTTCAGAACTGCAATAGCAATTTGGTAGGTTGTTTTGCTTTGTTTTGTTTTTGGAGAGGAGCTCTCTTTTTTGTATTTCAGGTCTAAATAAAAGCTGGCAGAGAACCTTTAAAAAGGATTTAACTGTCCATTCATTTTTTATAAGCCATTAAAAATGTGTGGTGTTCTTTAAGGAATACTCAGTTATGGGCCCTAGTCATTTGCTTTCTCATCCCTTTTGACATAAGTTTTTTTTGTGCTGCGGGGAGGCACGAGTCCATAAATGTCTCTTCTAATAGCCTTGTATTGTACAGGCAAGGAAGTATTTGTCCTCCTATGAATATGATGTATTTATAGTCATAATTAACATCAGTTACTTGTCTGCATCCTGCTTGATTTTTACATGACTAAAAGCAAAACATCAATTGCTTGGAGAGGGGTTAATCGTTGTTAGAATATATCACAAGGAAATAAGAAGACTTGGTCACTCATTGTAAATAGTCTCTGTGCTATAAGACACAACATTATTGTGTCCAGCTGTTATTCCCAGGGGTAAAAGGGATACTGATAGAACTGTTTCAAGCCACAAAAACCGAATCTGTCAAAATCCTAACAAGAGTATGCCAACAAATATGGAAAAGAAAACAATTACCCACAGGCTGGAAATTATCAATATGCATTCCTGTTCCCAAGAAAGGAGATGCCAACTATAGGCCCATTGCTTTAATTTCCCATGCAAGCAAACTGATGCTCAAGTTGTTGCAACAAAGGCTTTTACCTTCTATTGAGTGAGAAGTGCATGACGTGCCCATTGATTCTCTGAATCTAGTCTGGTTGAGCAGTATTGGCTATGTGTTTAATAATTTTGTTGTATTAGGAAATGCATTCTGATGTGAAAAAAATAAAAGTGAAATAATTTTCCTTTATTTCATTTCCCTGATTGGGTGAATCAGTGGGGCAGCAGAGAACTGGCTGGACAATGGGAAGGTAATCTCTCGTCTTTGCATTTTGCATTCCTCCTTTTCATAGCTTTTTGGGTCTTCTGAAAAGGAATCTAGCAATAAAGGTAATCAGCGTTGGACTCTGAGGAAGGCTTTTGTATTTTAAGATATGCAACACAAACATGAAGCTTATTAATGCATTGATTTTTGAAGTTACGCAATAGCATAATGGGGGATGCTGTTTGTTTGTTGCTTTTTTTAAAAAAAATTGCCTCCATATTTTAGTGGAGTGGGAGCCAGTGGTGGGTTGCAGGGGTCAGACAGGCCCACAACAACTATTCAAATTGCCTATTCCTTGTCTAGATTTAGGAAGGAGGTAGGACAAAGAAGACGAATAGGGGAACCTCATTCGAAGAACCGGGTGAGCTAGATCATGGAAACCAGATACAGATAAGAAAATTACCAAACTAGGCACGGAGAGAAACACCATTGCCCATAGCAGAGGTGGGACACTCCAGCTATTTGGATTCTACCTTCCATCTAATGCAGCTGGCAAGGCCAATAGGGTTGTGGAGGCTGTTAGTCATGTATCTGGAAATCCATGGACCATCATCGCCCAACTCGCGTCAACCAGGCCTCCGTGAAATGAGTGGGGTAGCTGACATTGTGCAAATGACATTGACCTGCATGCAACCCATTACACTTTTAAAAGGGGCCAAATGGAGAAATGCAGACCTGAATGACTAAAATCAGGCATCCAAAATCTGCCTCTGGAGGCAGCTATACTTTTTTCTGCCTACACTGAGGAGCCCTGCTTGCCTAGCCGAATGTCTGAAGTACCATCACTATTCTTCCAAGTTTTCTCTCACTATTTTGCCTCTCCATGCCTTTAAGCAACCTTTTCTTCCCCAATTCACACCTGCTTTCTCTTTTGGACCTGTATGTGCTGTGTGTGAGTGCAAGTGACGTCTTTTCATTCTGTGGTGTTGCTAGCCCAGAGACAGCATTTTTAACACCTGGATAACTCTGTTTTAATAAATTCAATTATGACAGTTACCTAACCAATTCTTCCACCTCACTGAGAGTATCTGCGTCATCTAGTAACAAGAGACACACACCTTCTGTTTACAATTACATTAAGAGCTCTGCTGTAGATGCTGTGCTGTAGCTTTTAAGAAAAGCATCCCTTATAAGAGCGTAGACCTCAAAATTGGGTGGGTGGTTTGCATAATTCTCATAACAACTGTATAGTGTTTTCTGTGATCGACATACCAATATAGAGACAATATAGTACGTATTTGCAGCATATCCATCCTTAAATTCCCTGATGACTTATCCTGTTTTCTTGGATGACTTAAGATTAGAGATGGGGACAAATTTTAAAATGAATCACCTAATTTGTTCAAGAATCACTAATTTGTAGATTCGTATTTGTATAAATAAATACCCAACGAACATGAATAAATGAATTTTTAGCTAATTTTTAATTTGTTTGGCTATAAAACAGGCACCCCGGTACCTAGAGACACCAAAATTGCAGGAAAGCTTTCTTTGACTGCTCTACAATCCCTCCAAGTTTGGTGAAGATTGGGGTTCAGACGTCTTGAGTTATACACCCACAAAGAGGCCCCCCAGGCATCTAGAGACACCCAAATCATAGAGCAGTATCTACTGACTCTCCTCTACAATCCCTCCATGTCTGGTGAAGATTGGGTTTCCCCAAGCCAATTTGGTGTCTCTAGGTGCTGGGGGGGGGGGGTCACCTTATAATTTTTTAAAGTCAAAAACAAATTGACGGTCAATTCATCGATTCGTTGGGAAAAAATAATTTGTGATTCATCAACCTTGATGAATCACAAATCAAAAGAATCACATTTTTTCTGATTTGTGTCCATCTCTACTCAAGATAAAGGAGACTGAAATAACTGTCATTTAACAGTGAAATTACAACTTGCTTCATACCACATATTTATACAATGTTTGTGAATTTTCTTACAGAGAATTTTAAAGAAAAATTACCAGCTTTTTAAAAAAAAGGGATATCCTTGTTTGCTCATGCTAATTTGTGTAATGTGTGTGGGAGAAACTGTAATGGTGTGTCTTTGCTTTTATGGAAAACTATCTGATCTTCAAGGCAAAACAGCTCCTGCTATTTCTCCATAATTTCTTTTCTAGTGAAGTATTTACTTGTCTAATCAAAGAAATCAACACATACGTGTATACTGCAGCTCCAGGTAGTAACACCGAACTTGAGCAACAATAGCCTGAACAAATAACAAAGCTTAGCTGATGTTAAAATGAACAGTCTGCATGACATTCACACATTATTCAACAGGATATCACTGCCAACATGATGTACAGCTATCAGAAACCAATGTGAAGTTTAGTCATTAATTTCAAAAGCATCAGGAATGTTCCCTGGCTTTACAAATGGCCACATTGTCTTGCTTTGTACCCTGTTACTTGGTTTTAAAAGATCCTCAGCCTATGATACATGTGTGAGTGGTGGATCCTGCTGCATTTTACGCACTCAGCACGGGACAGTAGACATTGTTGAATATATCTCTTCCCAGTGTTCTGAGGTTTCTATCATATTTTTAATTACATATTGTCACAAGCCTAGTTCCTTTGGAGTCTTTGCCCTGGAGTCGTCTTCATCCTCAGCCCTTTATCCCTCACACAGGGGGAAACTCAAGAAGGAAACTAGAGAGGAGAGTCCACCAAACTTCCAAAGCAGGTTTGCTTTTTCTTCTTCTCTGCCACCATCCCCAATTCTATTAGAAAACTCTTAGATCAGGATCAACAAGCAAAACACACAAAAAGTACTCAGTAGGTACCCAAGTGGTAAGGATTCGGGATTCAGAACCTCTATTGCCCTCTGTATTACTAAATCACTCGAAGGCAAGGAAAGATTTTGTTTATTTTCTTTTAAAATGAACCAACAAACAAAGCAAAAGAATAGAGGATAAAATGCAAACTCATAGAAAATACAACAAACCACAGATCAGGCTTAGGCAACAAAATGTTACACACTTAAAAAATAAGACAGACTCAGGCTATGCTGAATGTTTCTACTCTAGAGTAAAGCCCTGCAGCAGGAAGTGTGCAAAGGCTGGTTACCTTTTGTGCTTTCAACTCCACTTATTTCCTCCTCCACACTACCCTAACTTGTTTCTTTTATATGGTAACCAGCTACGGGTGTGCAGTCTGAGATCCTAATCCATTTCCATCCCTCTCCTCTAACAAAGGCAGATAAACATTCTCCTGTATGGCTTTTCTCTCCCGTTGTTCACCCTGTCTGCCTTGAGGTCAGGAAACAGGTCTGGTCTGCATTTCAAAGATCCTCTTGAAGATCCTCTTGGCGGGAACTCCAAGCCAGCAATTGTTTGAAGTCGGCTTCTCATCTCCCTCTGCCATTTGCCCATATCAAACATCTGACAAGCATTTGTCTGTATCAAACACTACAAACACAACTCCAATCAACAAACATTCACAGTCCCTGTTTCTTGACATATATGCACATGTTAAATGTGTTTATCATTTTGCAGGCGTCCCTTATCTTTGAGGAAATCATAACCACTTATGTTTCTGAAACTAAAGTCCTATGTTTACTTACCTGGGACTGTTGCTGATGTCAGTGGGGCTTCTAAATAGTTGTGAACAGTGTTGTGCTATTATCTGTCTTGCCTAAATCCTAGGTTAGGAACAATATTAAGGATAGCAGACTTGATTCTTAGAACTGCAAAGCTGGAAGGGACCTTATGGATCAAGTCAAATTCATCACCCCTGTAGGTTTCCATAGACCACATGGCCTTGACATGCTCTACACTGTGAGGTCATTGGATCCCCAGTCAAAGGGCCAGGTGGAGCTCCCCCTGCTGCTTTGGCCAAAAAACCCACTCAATTGGTCCTTCCCTTTTCTCCATGTAGACCCCAGTGAGAGAATGTGCATTAGAGGCAGCAGTGGGATTCCTCAGAATGCAATTGCCCTTCCAGTTATGAAAGCAAATAATGTGGAAAGGAATCCCACCCCAATAAAAGCCAGGATCTGGGAATGGGTCTCCCAAAACCTAACGGTGAGCCTCCATGGGCCATGCTAAGCCTGGGGTCTGGAGATTTCCTTTCCCAGACCCAGAATGTACCTGTTTCTATACGAAGCTTTCATGGAGGGGGATGACAATCTCTGGCAATCACAGAATTTTATGAGGTTTCATTCAGGTTTCCCATAGCTACTTTTTAAAACGAGACCATGTATGACACTGGAGATAAGACTTTGGAGATCTGGGTTCAAATCATTGCCTGTGGAACCTCACTGAAGGGCAGCAGCAATAAACCACTCCCTGAACATTCTTGAAAACCCCTATTAGGAATGCCAAAAGCTGGAAGCAGCTTGGCAGCACCTCACACCATTGCTTTGATGGTGGTGGTGGGAATCATTTGAGGGGGGGGGGGACATTCCTACACAGCGCCTTATTATTAAATGGGCCGAACGGAATGACCAGCTAGAAATGTTACCACCAAAATGCTTCTGTGGGACATTTTAGGGCGCCGTTAAGCACCCGAGCTGCAATCCTGCGCGCCCTGGCGTGCCATGACGTCGGTGCGTGCCCCCCCCCCCCCTTTAGCTCTCCGAGGTTTCTTGCCGGGCAAAACTGCAGAAGACCTTGCGGCGTTCCTGCGCCGAGGAGGGGCAGCGGGGACCCGGTTTGCCATGGCGCGGTTGCCTCGCCCGCTTCGGCCACGCGTCTCTCTCTCTCGGGTCCGCCTGGCTGCCGCCAACCCGGCCGAGAGGCGGCGTCCTTGGCCGGCCAGCCTTCCCGTTCTCCCTTCTTCAGGGCCCTCCGGCTCCGCCAAGGAGGAGGCCCGCGCCGCTGCTGAGGCGGCCGCCTGAGTCCGTCCGCGCTCGGCCGAGAAGCGGGCCCAGCCGGTTGCTGTCGCCGCTCGAGCCGGGGAAAAACGCGTGGCTCAGGCTGACTGGGCAGCTTCGGCTTCCATGTCGGCAGCCGCCCACCCCCGCCTTCCCGGCGCGAGCCCCCCGCCCCCGCCCCGCTTCCAGCTGTGCCCATTCCAGATGCTCAAGACCTTAAAGGACCTTTCCTGCTGCATGCAAGACCTTGCCTTCCCGGGAGACTTGCCTTCGCTGTTTTGCTGCGGCTGCTGCCCCTGCTGCGGCTGCGGCTGCTGCGGCCAAATCCCTTTCCTTGACTTGTTTTGCAGGCTGCGGCGGCTGCGGCAGCGGCGGCTGCAGCAGATGGAAAATTCCGCGCCAGAAAAATTAACCTAAACAAACCGGCAGTCCCTTATATATATTTTTTGTTTTTGTTTTTCGGGGGGGGGGCGGTTTTCGCTTGGCGGTGGGAGGGGGGGTCCCTCTCACACCAAGGGGAAATGCCATGTGAAGGTCAGGATCACCCTATAGATGCACCTCTTGCATACGTATGCATTTGTTTTTTTTCCCGGCAAGTTCTCCTTTCGCTCCCTCCTCGCCTGTGGACTTCGATAGAGACTTCTCCTTCCATCCCCCGGAGGGACAAAAACACTCAACTTCCCCAAGGTAACCGACGAGGACCGTCCTCCCGTTCTCCACCAGGCGCTTTTCTTTCTCTCAGCCGGTCTCCGATTGGCTTTTTGGTCCCTCAGCGGCGGAGCTCCTGTGGCCTCTTTGCCGCCCGGGTTTCGTCGTCCTCCCCGGGTTTTGTGACGATCGTGGTGGGAATTTTCCCGCTTTTTTTAAATTTGTTTTAAATTTTTGGGGGGCAGGCCGCCCGTGACCTTTGCGCGCTGGCAGGTCCGCCGGCCCCGCTGCAGCCGGACAGGGGGAGCCGGAGCCGGCTTGACTCCCCCCCGCGTCCTCGCCGCCGGAGCGCCTGGTCGCCTTCCTCCTCCTCCTCCTCCTCCTCTCCTCCCCCCGGTCCCTCCTTGCATGGCGCTTCTCAGCAGCCTCGCTGTCGCCGGGGTGAGAAGGACGAGGGAGAGGCCGGGGGCGGTCCTGGGGGCGTTCAGACGGGCGTCGGCGCGGGCCAAGGGCGACCTCCGGGCCCGGCTGCCGCAGTCTCTCCCTAGGGACGGGGCTCTTGGGCGAAAGATGGTGCCGCTAGCGAGTCCCGGCCGCGTCCTTTCCCGCCGCCGCCGCCGCCTCCCCACGTGCGCCTCCATCGGTCTCCTCGCGTGTTGTTGCTGTTGTTGCTCTTCTCCTCCCCGCAGGCGGAGACGCGCCTCGGTGCTGCGAGACCCTCGGCGAGGTGATAGCCGCGCTTGGCCCGCCTGGTGAGCGCCATCCGCCCCGCCGCCGCCGCCGCCGCTTATGCAACACATCATCGAAAACCATCCGGACATGGCAACGGCGCTGCTGGCGGGCGAGAAACTCAAGGAGCTGATCCTGCCCGGGCAGCAGGACGACAAGGCGGGCTCGCTGGCGGCGCTGCTCTTGCAGCTCAAGCTCGAGCTGCCCTTCGACCGCGTGGTGACCATCGGCACCGTCCTGATCCCCATCCTCCTGGTCACGCTGGTCTTCACCAAGAACTTTGCCGGTAAGGTCACCTGTTGGTCCCCCCCCCCCTCTTTCCCCGCTGGCGGGCGCCTGGCAGGCAAGAATCCGGCCGAGAGAGCTGCCCCTCATCCCCGCGAGGCCCGAGCAGGAGCGGCTTGACCTGTTGAAATTCTGCTTGGCGCCCAGCTGTTGTCAACCAAGGAGCCTTGCCAGAAAAGAGGGGGCGGGTGGGCATTAAAACCCTCTTCCTCTGCTTAGGGTAGGGAGATGAATAGGATGGGAGCGCTTATTGTCACTGCCAATTAGAAAGGCCTTTTATTGGCAGGACATTTTTTTTTTTTTAAACACACGAAATTCTTCCATCTGATAGAGGCAAAGGCCTTAATAATAGGGTGTAGCATTGCAGAGTTCTGCTTTTGTCAACTCTCACCCCACCAATAATCTCAGTCTTGGTCCCCTGTCTATATTATATCAGGATAATCGTACTGGTCTCATGGGGGTGATATTGTGAGGCAGGACTGATCAACTCATGGCCCTCCAAATGTTTATGGACTACAGCTCCTGTTGTCTCTCACCACTGGGTATGCTGGCTAGGCTTGATGAGCTAGAGCTGATTAGCTAGGGCAGCTATGGACGTTGGACTAAAGCTGCATTTGAAGGACTACAAATTACCCGCCTTTGCTGTAAGGATTACAGCAAAGTACTTCAAAGAGTTTCAAGTACTGTACTGTATATGCTTTATTTTTTGGCATGTTTTGAAGGGCATTTAAGGATAAGGAGAGCAACAGCAAAGCCTGTGAATGGAGTGTCAAACTACAGAGTTTAAGGGGAAGGCGCACTGCTAGCACGGTGTCTCTTGGACAAGTGGATTAAAGTACAGTCCTGTGTCATTGGGAGGTCAGTGGCCATTGGAGGGAGGGTTACAGCTAGGTTTAGAGGGCACAGAGATATCCAAGGAAGGTGATGGGAGGCTACACATGTTTGTTTATGGATTATGAGTTCACCTGTGCTCAACACGGATAGAAGAGAGGGATGAGGCCCGCCTCTCCCATTTTCAGTTTTGTTGCCCTTCTGCACATAGAGGATGATGAGTTTGAGGCAGAGAGCTTTCACTATCCTTGAACACTTTTCACATGAATCAGGACCCTGATTTTCAAGGGTCCCAACTCACGAGGAGGGTGTCCATGGGAGGGTGGAGCTGTTCATCTTCAGACATGTTGTGACAAACCTGGAAAAGGAGCAGGGTGAGGCCGGATTGCTCACCTCCGCTCTTGGTGAATATATGTGAATTCATGCAAGGATCTGGTTTTATATCCCTGAAATTAAAGAAATAATAATTGTTACTTCAGTTCTGCGAGCCATGGGTCTGTTACAGCATTCCTGTAACTTTATTGATTTCCTGTACAGTTTTCAGCTTTTCTACTTGCAGTATGGGGCTAATAATACTGATCTGCCTGACTGAGTTATTGTAAGGGTTAAAACTTGATAATGGAAAAGAAATGCTAAGATTCAGATTTACCTGTAACTTTCCAGTACTGAAATGACTGAATCTGTTGTGAGCACTATAGCCGCCTTTAACACAGTGCATTTTATTGATATAATGTTAACAATAAAAACTTGACACAAGTCTGAAGTACCACGGTGTTTTGGGATTTCAGCCTGTTAGGAGAAGTTCCACATGGATGCTTTGTCTGAGGGCTGTGATGGGAGGGATGGAAATGATTGTCCCTCTGTGGTAATCGCTATTGAGGCTGCAGTAAGGCATTTAAAAGCATTATGTTTTCAGCTTGATTGCCCAAAACATTTCTTGCAGAGCCTTTAGGAAGTGAATCATATTGCTTGTTGAAATCTACCCACCCAATGAATTGTTTGGGTTTCCAGTGAAGCCATCTAGTTAGTCACATTAAGCCTTTGATACATCATTGCCAGGAGGAGAGGAGCAAAGTAGCAGGAATTAAGATGTAGGGCCCACTTATGAGGTGGATTTATGGGATGGATTTTAGTTGGTATAATGTTAGACAGGCTTAGGACACTCAAATATTCCAATTTATCCTAATGCCCTGAAATAAACAATGTGATCTTTGGGTTTGATTGATTTCCTATTCATTGCTTTGTGTTGTTGAGCTAATAGATCAGTTATGTTTTTAAAACAAGATTCTGGGTTTGAAAGAATGCATTATAACATTAAAGGATACACATCCTTATTCCCAGGGAAGTCATTTTAATAATGAATAATCATTTCTATTATATATGGGGGTGGGTTTAATGCGAGAGGATGATTTCAGGAACAGACAGACCCATTGGGTAACCCTTTTAAAGGCAGCACCACTGGGTCACAAACAAAGTGTGCTGCTTATATATGTGCTTTTTAAAGCACTCTCTGGGAGGTTTGCTGTGATCTTGGAAATATCGACTGTGTATGGGAAATGTTTTCCATGTGTGGGGCAGGTATTTGTATTCCACAGTATATTATTTGTATTCCAGATAATATTGTAGATGAAAAGTCCTGATCAAGGAACCAGGGAAATTGCACCAGTTGTATTTATTCCTGCTAATCATCATCCTATAACCTCTAACCCCAACATAGGGGTTGCAAGATCCACTGTGTATGTGGATGCCTTCCTTGCATCCATTAGTCCCAACTCCCAACTGATTTTATTTTATTTAATTTATTAAAGAACATCATTAAAAATTACTGTAACTAAAAGCCTGGTGTGCTACAAAGCCAAAGTTCTGTCTTTCAGTCCAGTCTTTATTGCTCTGAATTTATTTATTTACATTTATTTCCATGAGGTACAGAAACATAATTAGAAAATATAAGTGGTGTATTTTGCCTCTGCTCTTTGTCTGTGTTGTACTTAGCGGTGGTTATTTTGGAATGGTGTACATGTATGCAGTTGAGGGAGAGAAAATGTGAGCTCATTTATTGAGATAAGGTTTATGGTTTGTCTGCTGTTAAAAAAAACTGATACGAAGTGTGTATTTTATATGCCTGTGTTTCTCTGAGACTTATGTGAAATGCATGTTCTTATGTTTTGTGGGGGCTAATATATGATAATAATAAGGAATGGGGGATTCACCCCATCTTAGCTTCTTGGTCATGTCATTTGTCTCTGAGCATCTTCTGTGAAATAGGTATCCGAACAGGAAACTGAGACCCAACTTTTGCCTCTTACTTAGGCTGTGGGGCAAGTTAGTGTTTCTTTACCCTTACCAATTTGCCATCTCAGAAAAGGTGTATTGTGATGATCATGATAGGTCATTTTATGGCTGGGTAATTGTCCCTCCCCAACAACAGTCATTTTGTGAAAGCACCCACAACACTCAGAAGTCCAAATGTGCCCACCAGCTGACAGGGATTGAACAATCTTTATTTAACACTTTGAGAATTTGCATTGATATAAATTGGAAGGATGCATGCCAGTTTCACTCATTAGAACTACTACAGTCATATACCTACTTATTTGGGAGTAAGACCCACTGAACTCAGGGAGGTTTTCCTTTGAGGAGGTACATATAGAAGTACATATTTTTACATACTTTCATGGTCCATAGTTTGATGCTGGGATCAAACAGCTCAATCTTAAACATATTTCCTTGAAGAAATGTGCCATTGGCCAGAATCCAGTTGGAGAATTACCCCAGTAGAAATCCATCAGCTTAAATTTCAGTGGCAAATGTTCGTTAAAATGTCGGTGTTTGCATTTCTCGTTGCATGCCAAGTCACATGACTGAGGTACAGTAGAAAATGCAACCACTGATTTCTTAACAAGCAGCTGCACTGAGATTTTCACTGATGGTGGTACATAACGTAGAAATGTATGGGGGTTTGTACACAGCGGTTCAAGTGTAGCATAAAAAACTACACAGAGTCTAAATGGTCTTACCCCTTACAGTATGTGTGCCAGTAGTTGAAATAATATTCACTTTATCTTCATTAAAACTCTAAAAACATTTACTGTATAAAACATATATGTAGAATAAACTAACAATGCTTGACACATGTGGACCTGATATATAGATTTGTGCTTGACAGGCTTATAATGGTTTACCTTGATATATTATCCTTAACTTATCAGACACAGTAACAGACAACAAGACTACAGCTAATAGACAACTTCCAGACTATCTAACAGAATAACTGTAACTTTTAAAAAAATCTATCTGGCCATTAACCCTCTTAAGAACCATTGGCTAACACCAGAATGTAATTAATGTTCCACCATGCAACTAACACATTCCAGTCTTTCCCATACATGCATACACATACATACATGCTGAGTTGCACTTTTTTATTCCAATACATACTGTAAGAAGGCATAGGTACAGGGCGAAGGCATAGGTACAGGGTTTATAAAAATATATGATTTTTAGCAATTGATTTAAATCACAACTTAAATCATTATTTAAATTTGTAAAACATCTATTTTTAAAAAATTTAAGTCATCAAAAAATCTGATTTTTAATTTAAATTGTGATTTTAAACAATTTGATTTAAATCAAATCCATCCCATTTAGGAAATAGGATTTTGACCTTTAAAGTACCTTACTTCCAAATAATCATGCATAAGCATGTATTCTGAATGTACCACAGCAATAGTGTTTCCTTGCTATAATTTCCTTTTGTGAGGGTGAACTCCTCATGGAAAGCCTCTCAGAAGTATATCTCAACTCCTAAACAAGCCAGTTGCTCCCAACACACCTTGTTTGAAAAGGAAGTTTGGAAGGTGTGCTGTTACTACTGAGTCGGTAAATTCAGTGGTGCCAAGGGTATTGAGTTCATCCATAAACTGATGCAGCCCATTTCCCTCTCGGAGTTGCCACCCCATTGCATAAATCTAGGAGTATATCACTGTGCTCTCAATGGGCTTTGCCCCTGAGTAGATACATATAGAATTACACTGGAAGATAACCAAGGAGAAAACATTGCATAATTCTGAAAAGCCATTCAGCTATCAAAGAGAATTAAAGGATAAAATTGTGCAAAAAAAGATCACAGAGAAACTGCTTATAAGTTTTTCTTTCTTTCTAAATACATCTACATCATTAGTCATTTCAGCATAAAGAAATACATTCATTAGTTGGAATATAACAGAAACCAAATTAATGTTCTGTCATTTGAAAAAAGAAATTGCTGCAAATCACCAAATGCTCAGGTTGAAACCTCGGTGAGTAGATGCAATAATTGCCAGCATTTATGAGTTCTTACAGATTTTTTCAAAATGTCCCAAATGCTAAATGTTCTTCACAGCTTATAGCTCACATGACATTTCAATAGTTATTTAATATCTCCCTGTCTTGTTTAGCTGTCATTTGCAACAATGGATAAATCTCTTTGTAGTAAGCTTTTACATTTGAGAAACATCACAACTTTCTCTGTTCCTTTAATATAAACTATAAAATAAGCAAGTTATTTTTTTCTACTGCAATATCAATGCATTTTTAAATGGGGTATTGAGATAGTAAGGTTCCTTGTACACAAAATAAGGCCATTAGCATAAAGTGTGACCTACAGTCTGTATTTCACACTAATGTATACACTAGTTAGAGTCAATGAATGACCAACTGAAGTAATACAGTACAAATATCAGGGTTGGGTAATACCATTAAATGGAACCAGAATCGCTAAAACATTACAAAAAGTGAGGTTTTGAGTTATCTAGAACTCTTCCTTAGGCTGGGCATTACAGAACATCAGCACTTGATTGTCCTGGAGAAAATGCTAATGGAGATTGCAGCCAAGAAATCAGAAGACTGAGACTAGGAAGGACCGCATTGAAGGAACTAGAAAAGATCATCAAGTGTAAGGATATGTCACTGGAGACCAAGACCAAAATCATCCACACTCTTGTATTTCCAATCACCATGTATGGGTGTGAAAGCTGGACAGATAAGAAAGTGGACGGGGGGGGGGGAATGATTTGTTTGAAAATGTGGTGCTGGAGGAGAGCTTCACAAATACCTTGGACTGCCAGAAAGGTGAACAGGTGGATCTTAGATTAAATCAAGCCTGAACTGTCTCTGGAGGCAAAAATGTTGAAGCTGAGGTTGTCCTCCCTTGGGCACATCATGAGAAGGCAGGATTCTCTGGAAAAGACAATAATGTTGGGAAAGGTAGAAGGCAGCAGGAACAGAGAGAGACCGAAAATGAGATGGATTGACTTCCTAAAGGATACCACAGGTCTAAGTTTACAGGAGCTAAGCAAGTCTATTGAGGACAGGACGTTTTGGGCATCGCTTACTCATAGGGTCAGCAGAAGTCAGAAGTGACTTGACAGCACATAACAACAACAACAAAACTCTCCCTTAGGCTTGGCATTACAAAATACAGGATGTGGAGGAACAGCAAACTCCCACAGCCATCCTGGCCATAGGATTTTAAGTTATACTGAAACCTCAAGATGAAGATTGGGGGCTTGAAGTTGTGACATCAGGTTTCATCTCAATGGATTTAAAATTAATTGCCTTTCCCCCATTTCTTTGTAAATGAAGGGCTACAAGTGACTTAGCCAACTAGCCACTCCTTTTTAGTAAAGGTACATAACTCTTTTGCCGACATGCAGCAAAAGCACCAGGCAGCATGGCGGTCTTCCCAACACCCATCTTATCTTGGTAGTCTAATAAAGATATTACTCAATGCTAATTTTTATTTTTTTATTTTATAATGGACCACACAGCCATTAGGCTTTGCAACATGTGCAAAAAGACCTTGTCAAAGCTTGAAGAACTTTTATGTTTCAGATTGCAACTCCCAGAACCCTCTGACCAGCATGGCTGCTGGCTGGGGGTGGGGGGTCTGGGAACTACAGCCTCAAAAAGTAATTTTCTAGGTTCTGGTGCTCATTTACTTGATGCACATGGGTGTTTTTAAAAAAAAACAACTCATAATGCTTCTCCCAGGACAGTTCACATTCAATGATAAAACTGCAGTAAATACGCGTTGTTTTAAAAACACTGAAACTGGAAGAGCAGAGCCCTGGTTAATGACCAATCATGGAGTTGGATGGGGCCTTCAAGGATGCTCCTGTTCAAAGCAGTATCTACCATGCAGGATGGAATTACAACAGCATCCCTGGTGGATAAAGTTCAGTCCCGCCTTGTCTACTTCCACTGAATACATGAGGGGAACTCCTTGCTGAAGCACAGTTGATAGATATACATCTTGGAAACTGGATGGATGCATGAATGGAGGATCCAGGATATTCCTTCCAGTATGGATCTGGGAGCTGTAGTGTACAAAAGTAATGCTCCTGAGCTCTATGATAAACATCAGTACCCATGTTTAAAAATGTATGAGAAGATCTACAACTGGGCTATAGATGCGGGTGGGCTTGGTGTGAACATAAAGTTGAGCAGATTCACTTTCCCACTTCCATTAGTTGTTTGGTTTGACCACATACAGTGAGACATCCAGTACTGATGTATGAACTGAAGTCCTTTCTCTGTAGATGCCTGTTGATCCTTGCACAGTGGGATTCGGTGAGGGCTAGCACATGGCAGTACAGTTGTATTGCATATGCAATGCATCCTACAACATGTATCTGGAAGTTGTTGAAAAATGGCAGGTGAGAATGAAGGAAGTGGTTAACAGAGTGTTTCAGGGTGGGGAATCCAGATGGGGAATTTGCTTTCTCTCAGCCTAAATGGTTAATGAGGAGTTTCTTGAATTATCATCATCATCTAAGAACTTCAAAACTGGAAGGAACCCTATGGATCATCTAGTGCAGCCTCTTGTCAAGGAGGCACAGTGGGAAATCAAACTCCCAACCAATGGCTCTGCAGCTAGATACCTAAACAACTGAGCTGTCCAGCATGAAGGGAAGTATGCAAATAACACTTGCTAGTTCATGAGGGTGGGGGTGGGGAGATACAGTACCCAGCAGTGGCAGAACCAGGGTAACAGGAAAAGCCAAGGGCAAAAGGAGCCATTCATGTACAGATACACACATGCACTCACAAACATGCAGATAGGCAGGCAAGGAAAGATGTGCACCTGCCCACACAAGTCAGCCAAGGTGCTGAGACAGATATCAGATGGGACAGTGTCCTGTGTATCCTAATTGACCAGCTTCTGATAATAACAGTGAGGTTCGTGCAGTTTAGGTCAACAGCAGATTATTGAAACATGAACCACCGAATGGGGAGAAGCTGTAAATATGTGTGAATGGGGAGGACAAATGGAATAAGGTGGCAGGGGGATGAAGAAGTGCCTCCCGGTAACTTTTTGTCATCTCACATCTTGTTTGGGCCAGGCCAACCGCCAGTGTGTAGTCCCTGCACAACTTTCCCCCAAGAGAACACAGCTCTCAGTGTAAAGGTTTTAGCTGTACTTCAACTATGTATTAGAGCTCATCTGACTGTAAATATTCATACCTCTTTAGCAATGTTTTTCGCATTGAGCCCGAGGGAACATTTGGGGTCCTTGGAAGCATACTAGGAGTTCTCCAGAGAGCAGAAAGTGCATTTACATGACTGCCCATCTGGCCCTGTTGTATCCAGGATATTATTGTGCCTTGCTTTCCTTTAGTGGAAGAAAGGCGAGATATAAACAAACAAACAAACAAACAAGTGCTGGGTATGTTCTAGGAGAAGCTCCCCCAAGTTATGCAGCACAACAGTGAGGCCCAAATAGCTAGCCTGTGCACTGAATATACATCTTTCTGTACATCCCAGAATTCTGTACATTGCAGAGGGATTCTGGGGTATACAAAAAGGGAAATGATTCCCTGCAGTCAGGAAGTTTGAAAATAATGTCTCTAGAGGCAGCCATGTAAAAATACCCAGGGTTCAGTGGTATCTTGTATCCAGATAGCTGGAAAATATAGGCTGACATCTGTGTTTCCTCATCCTTTGATACTCTTTGCCGGTTCTTGCAACAGGAGTGGCAAATGGTTGTGTAAACCTCCCAGAGGCATTTAAGGTGCAATCCTATAAACACATGCTCAGAAGTAAATAATTTAGGGAAATATGTACAGTTGCAGGCTAAACATCTCTGGCATAGTGGACAGCAAAATTCAGGGATCATAGTGAGTTTCAGAAACCGTGTATTCTCATTTCTTTCTGAGGGTAGCCATGGCGAGTGTTTTCTGATTGTGGCTGTTTCCCTCCTCTAACCATTTCCATGTGGACTTGTTGAAGATCACTCGAAAAATGACTGGGCATGAGTTGAAGGCAAGGCTTTATTTCCTTGCAGCTGCAGCATTGAAAGGAAAGGAGGAGAGGTTGTTATTATCTCCTCCATTGGTAAGTGAATTACAGTGGGAATTATAGTGTTCTGAGGATGCCCGTAAAGAAGCTTAAGGACAGGTCCTTTAAAAAGACGGCTTATATAATATTGAGCTGTATATGTCAAAAGTGATATTAATGATATTTGACTTCCAACAAATACTGCACAAGCATATCAGATTTTTTGTGTGATAAAGATCCATCCTCCCTCCCTCCCTTTCTCCTGCACCTCAATGGTCCAGGGCTCTGGTTGTTGCTGTTTTGTTTTTCTCTAAGAAGGCAGGCAATTACATGCTCTTTAATCAGAAATGTACGCTTCAACCTTGACTTTTTCATTATGTCTATTGGAATGGTGTCATTATACCACAGTAGGCTCTTGGATACTGTATATCTGTATCGCCTAGCAGTTGCCTAATTCAGTCCTCTACCGCATTTCCGCTAGCAAATCTTCATGAGCAAGATTTGGAGAAGATAGTAAGTTATATGACTGACAAGTCAGTTGAATTGTGTACTAACATCTGTCTATTTTATGCTGTTCAAAGAGTGTAGTATTTGAATGGGTTCATTTCTTTATGAAGATGAGCATAATGTAATGTCTTTCAATGAAAATCCACTTCATACCCAGTATTGTTTCCAGAGCACCTTTCCTACACAGGCACAGCAATCCTTTTACATATTTGTAATTTACTATGAATGTTAAGTCATGCAAATTTCATTTTGACCTTTTCCCAGGTTAGGAATAAGCACATCTTGCTACAATCATTCTATAACTTTTCTTTTTTTAAAAAAAAAAAAACACTATGAAGGTAATTGATCAAAAAGTTCTTTCAACACATATTTTGCATGATTCTTACAATGTTTCCATCGAGTTCGATTCTGGTTACATTGCTATTTTGCAACCTCACAAATCCAGAAATAGACAAAAGTGTTAAAATGGTTAGATTATGCACATCTAAAGCTCCAGCCAGTCCTGATTACTACTAAAATACTTTCCATTGTCATGCTACCTTCTTCATTGGTCATATTTCAAAGAAATGTCACTGGCTATTTAAGATGAAATTTAGGGGTAATAGTGAAAAGTGTCAGAAGCTTTAAGATAATGGTCTTCTGACCAGCAAAGATAAAGATGCAAAAGGATCGTTATGTGATCCAAGTACTTTAGAGTTGAGGCACTGACATGGCAAATGATCGCTACAGCCCCAGTGTGTGCTAAAATTAGACACTAGAGCTATACAACTGCTAATTTTTACAGAAAGGCAAGAAGTTTATCACATCCAGCCTTTTTTCCCCAACAGCAATAACAAGAACCAGTTTCAAATAATTTGAGATTTTAGTTTCTCAGTTCCAATGCTTCTCTTTTCCATTAAATCTAGCAATAATAGGAAATAACACAAGGATTTTCATATTTTTACTTTTAACATATTCTGCAGTTGCAGCTACTTGAATAGTAAAGCTGCATCAGTCCCTGAGCAAGTTTAATATCATCATTTCAAATAAATAGTGTGTTTAGTTATTTCTTGCTCTTAACTTGGGTTGGAATGCCAAAAGCCACTTTACTGTTCACCATTCAGTGGTATCTTTTGGGCTGGGCTTCTTGAACAGACCCTCATAATGAGAGAAAACAGTGGCCACATATAAGAATTAGCAACTGTCACAACCTGCTCACTTGCAGGTAGATCTTGTCAGATTGACAAAGCCCCATCCATTAGTAGCACTTCATAGATTTTTTGTTATGTGTCATCAAGTTGCCTCCAACTTTTGGTAACCCTATGAATGAGCAAAACTCCAAAATGTCCTGTCCTCACCAGCCCTGCTCAGCTCCTGCAAACCCAAGCCTATGGTTCTTCTTCGTGGTCTCTGTGAATGCACACTAATGGGTTAAGTCTGTGCCCGCGCAGAGCAGCCTCAGAACTTTCTAGCTCGAGCACATGGTGCCAGGACCTCCCACATGCTGGCTATAACTCCGCCCCCAGCACCGAGTGCCTCAGTTCTTCTTACCGCCGCTACAGCAGCTTCGTTAGGAACTTTGTGCGTTAAAATCAATCAAACTTACCTTTTCCTCTCTACTTTGGACCTCCCTGGCTTCGTCTCGGCTTGTTGACCACTCTTCTTCGCAGTGAGTTTAACTTGAAAGAATAAAATTGGACTTGTTAACTGGCTTCGAGTTTATGGCCTCGCCAGGCCTCTTCAAGAGGTGCGAGGTTTGTTCAAACAAGATTCCCCTCTCGGACGGCCATTCCCGGTGTTTGTTCTGCCTTGGGGAAGAACATCAACCGACCGCTTGCACTTTTTGCAAGAGCTTTACTAAACCAGCCTTGAAACTTCGGCTTCAGCGCCTCTGGGAAAGATCCCTTTCACCCTCTCAGAGTGCCTCCATGGATTCTCCAAAAACCCAGCAGCCGTCCCTAGCGGGTTCACCGGATTCTAGGTTTCAGAAAACGGCTAAAATGGCTGCTAAGACTAAGTCGTCCTCTTCAGCATCGAGGTCGACAGCCCCAACGTCGACCCCGAGACCGTCCTTGGCATCGGTGTCAAAAAAGAAGAAGAAAACTCCAAAGCCGGCTCAGACTGCAGACGCCTCAGCACCGAGGCCGGAGGCATCCTGGCAACATTCGGTTAGCCTGAGTCTGCCTTTCGGGGGATGAGGAGGTGCCGCTGCCGATAGCCCCACCATCCCCTTGTGTCAGTGAGCTACCTGACTGGGGTAACACCTCTTTGGAGGTTATGGAACTGGCACAGGCTAGCCCCTGTTCATTACAGGGCTCGAGGGCAACCGTCGCCTTCGCTGACGCCATTGGTTCAGACTGAGGTTCCTAAGAAAAGAACCCACAAGACTCGACGCCTTGAACCACTGAGGCAGCCGGACCCATATGGCCTCCCGCCAGAGGCAACGGGGCGCCCTGTCTGCCAGGGCAGATGGCGTTACTATGAATACCCCCCATTCTATGGGTCTGAGGACTTCGAGCTCGACCCGTGGCTCTATCCTGCGCCTTGCAGGTATCCCTACTGCCAATATCAACACTACTGGCCTTATGCCCCCCCCCCCGTCTCCACCTAGATACCATGGGTGGCAGGACTATGTGGCCGATGTCGAGGAGGATTACCCTCTTCCTCCCGCTCCTCGACCTCGTAAGAGGCGCTTGCCTCTGGACCCCACTGCCGCTATAGCAGCTAAGCATCCGTCACGAATGCCGTCGGACCCAGAGGCTGAACGCCCAGACTATGACCACCCTGCTACCGGGCCGGAAGCGAGTTCGACGCGAGCCTGAGCTGGGAGAGACCTCCGCCGGAGGAGACTCCTTATTCTCCCTCGGTTGACCAGGACTCGGATTCGCTGGTGTCGGAGGGTGAAGAAGAGTCACCTACCAACATTCCTACGCCGGTGTCGGATGTGGTAGAGAGTCATCCCCCGTCGCTGTCAGAGGATTACTCCTCATACTCCCAACTGATCCTCCGCATCGCTAAGGTCCTTGAGCTCGATGTCGAGGTACCTGCAACCAAGAAAACTGATAAAGTCTATGAGGACATTACCCAGGAACAGTCTCCTCCCCTTCAGCTCGGGTTCATTCCTTCTCTCTCCGAACTCGTGAGAGAAGCATGGGTGAAGCCTTCGACCTCCTATCAAATCCCTAGGGAGGTGGAGAATTTATACAAGGTTTATGGGCAAGATATGGATTTCCTATTTAAACACCCCTTGCCTAATTCCTTTGTAGTCGATGCCATGCAAAATCGAGCCCGAAATTGCTTGGCGTCTTTGCCCAATAATAAAGAGGGGTGCAAGCTGGATATCCTCGGACGAAGGATGTATTCATTGGCCTCATTTGTCCTTAGGGTGGCCAACTACTCCGCAGCTATGGGGGCGTATCATCGCCACCTCTGGAACCTGGCCCTGCCTGTTTTGGAGGCAGCACCTGAAGACGTTCGAGCCCAGGGGCTCTCCTGCCATCAAGAAGCCATGGGGCTGGCAAGGCAGGAGCGCATTGCTGCACGGCACACTCTGGATGCGGCCTCTAAACAGTTGGCAACTGCTGTTTCCCTCCGTCGCCATGCCTGGCTACGCTCAGCAGGGATTTCTGAAGATGCCAGGGCAAGGATAGAAGACTTGCCTTTTGATGGCCTGGGTCTTTTCGATGAAAAGACTGGTGACATCCTGGACAACCTCCTGAAATTGCAGGAAACTGCCAGGTCCTACTCGGCCCAGAATACTCGCCCTAGGGGCTCTTGCCGTCGCCACTTCCAGCAACGAGGTCCCCAGGTTCGGGATATCCGCCGACATCTTCAAGGCAGGTTGGCAGGCAGCGTCCACGTCAGCAGGCGCGCCGCCAGGACTGTAAAAACAAGCAGCAGCTTTGACACTCCCTTTGTCATGAGTTCAGCCGAAGAAGATCTGGAATCTGAGGGGTTAATTACAGCTGAGGAAAATGCTGGGCAATTAGAATCACAGACAGCTGAATCACCTCCAGATTCTCCTCCCCCACTAGCCAGAGTGAGGGACAAGCTTCGGCAGGGACTCATAACACGGAGGTCTGAGGCTCGCATGAATGCTTCCCACAGGAACATCAGGTCGACCAGCCCTGAGTTTTAGCAGGATTGAGTGTTTTCTAGGAATTAGATGGCTGCTGTTGCTATATAATCTGTATCCAGAGGCTTGGAAGCCTGTGGAAGCAACAAGTCAATTTTCTGGCTCGCATCCACGCTCCTGCTTATCTCGGACCTTGCTCTCTTGACCCTTGGCTTTGGACTCTGACTTCTGACTACGGTTTGTGTTTTGGCTTTGGCAATTTGGCATCTGTTTTGTATCTCCCGGACTTCTGACTTTGGACTGGCTTCTTGGACTTTCGTCTGCTGAATCCCCTGGGAACGTGACACCCTTTTTGTCCTCAGTTGACCTTTCTGTTTGTTTGGTTCCTTTCTACCACTCTTGGTGTTCCATTACCTCAGATTCCTGCGTCCTTTCTATTGTAGCCGTTGGCTACGCTATCGAGTTTGACACTCTTCCGATCACTGGTCACTTTGTGTCTACTGCCCCCTCTCCTCCTTTGGAAGATGAGATAAAGACCTTGCTCCAGAAGGATGAGATCGTCCGTCTGCATCATCCTGTTGTGTCATCAGGCTTTTACTCTGGATACTTTACCATTTCAAAGAAGGATGGGGGACTTCGCCCTATCCTCGACCTCCGTAACCTGAACTGGTACATTACTCCTAAGCGTTTCCGTATGGTCTCCCTGGAGGCCACCATCCACATGCTGAGGGAAGGTGATTGGTTTATAGTGATAGACTTGAAAGATGTCTACTTTCACATCAGCATCAGATCAGACCACCAACGCTTTCTCAGGTTTTCAGTCGCGGGAGCAACTTATCAGTTCAAAGCCCTTCCCTTTGGTTTGTCCACTGCAACCCGGGTGTTCACCAAATGCATGGCTCCTGTGGTGGCACACTTGCGGCTTCAGGGTGTCACTGTTTTCCCGTATTTGGATGACTGGCTCCTCGTAGCATGGTCCGAGTGGCAGGCTCAACGACACACGTCACTTACCTTCTATTTGCTGTCATCTTTAGGCCTCAGGGTCAACCTGGAGAAATCCACTCTTTCCCCAACTCAGCGAGTGGCTTACATCGGAGCAACCCTAGATGCCTTGTCAGGACGGGCCTCTCTTCCTTTGCAGGGGATCGAGAAGATCAAATCCTCCCTGCTCCTGTTTCGCCCTGACGCTTGGGTACCAGCCCTGCATGTTCAAAGGCTTCTGGGCCTTATGGCATCTACTACAGCCGTGGTGCAACACACCAGGCTGAAAATGAGGTCCTTGCAGGCATGGTTCCTGTCTCTGTTCTCAATACCTTCGGACCCCCCGGCGAAGCACCTGCAGGTCACGCCCAAGCTTGCCGCCCAGCTATCCTGGTGGGGCCGTCCTTTGAACCTTCTGGTCGGGTGACCCTTTGGCCAGTTGTCCCCTTCGGTACAGGTGACTACAGACGCCAGCCCTTTGGGTTGGGGAGCCCACCTGGGCCCTCATGTCATCCATGGCCTTTGGTCAGCTACAGACGGGTGCATGCACATCAACCAGCTGGAGTTGCTAGCAGTGATCAAGGCGTTTCGGGCCTTCAAGGCTCTTTTGCGGGGTCGAGTGGTCCAGGTGGCAACAGACAACTTGACAACCATCTTTTATATCAACAAACAAGGTGGCACCCACTCACTCCGCCTGCTTTACCTGGCCGTTGACTTGTGGGAATGGTGCTTTCTGCGCCACATTTATCTGGTGGCGGTCCATGTGGCAGGCGAAGGAAATACATTGGCGGACCACCTCAGCAGACTCCAGTCCTGCTCCCACGAGTGGGCCCTGGACGACACTGTCTTTTGGCAGCTTTGCCATCACTGGGGCTTGCCAGAGATAGATGTCTTTGCAACCCAGTACAACAAGAAGTGCAATGCTTATTGCTCCAGACCAGGCCTTGACGACCACTCATTGGGAGATGCCTTTATGATGACTTGGACATCAGGCCTGCTTTATATGTTCCCGCCTATATCTCAGCTGCAAAGGACCATAGTGAAGGTCTGTCAGGACAATGCGGAGGCCACCCTGATAGCCCCCTGGTGGCCCCGCCAGCCGTGGTTTTCCACACTTTGGGACAGGGCGTCCCTCTATATGAGACTCCCCCTGCTCCCCCACCTCCTAACCCGGGATTACGGCAAGATCTTTCATCCCGACCTGCAGTCGCTTCACCTGACAGCATGGTGGCTTCCCCGTCTATAGCCGATGTCCTCAGCCTAGCCCATAAGCGCTCAACCACACTGACCTACACTTACAAATGGAAGGCCTTCTGCACATTCACGTCATCATGTCGCCTTCCAGCCACTCCAACCTCCTTGGAAACAGTCCTGCAGTTCCTGCTGCATTTGTTTCACCGTGGTGTTTCCATGTCAACTTTGAAGGTATACCTTGCAGCAATAGTGGCACACCAGCTGCCTGCCTCTTCAGCGGCGGCACTCTTTCGACACCCCACACTGAAACAGTTTTTGAAGGGGCTCAGGAACATGCGTCCTGACTATAAGCCACTCACGCCTCAATGGTCACTACAACTAGTTCTTAAGAAACTTATGAAACCTCCATTTGAGCCTTTGGCATCTGCCTCAGACCATTTGCTGACCTTGAAAACTGCCTTTCTCCTGGTGATCACTTCAGCTAGGAGAGCAGGAGAGATTGCGGCCCTACGAATTGACCCTCCTTTCCTTCAATTTCACCTGGACAAGGTGACCCTGTACCCAGACCTGTCCTTTTTGCCTAAGATTTCGTCCTCATTTCATTTGAATCAGCCCATTATTCTACCTACTTTCTTTCCACAACCCACCTCACCACTGGAAAGGGCACCACACTCCTTAGATGTCAAGCGTGCCCTCTCTTACTATATCCACCGGACTTTGGCCTTCCGTACCTCAAAGAGGCTCTTCGTAACCTTTCATGGCCCCTCTAGAGGAGCCCCAGCTACTCCTCAGACGATCTCAAAATGGATTGCGGCTACCATCCGCCTGGCTTATGAGCTAGCTAAAGTTCCTCTCCCCGACACAGTTCGAGCACACACTACCAGAGCTGTGGCTTCTTCTACTGCGTTTCTTCGGGGAGTGGACATTGCTGACATTTGTAAGGCGGCTACTTGGGCCACGCCATCCACATTCGTCTCCCACTACTGCCTGGATGTCCGGGCCGAGGCTGCAGTGGGACGTACTGTCTTGTCTTCAGTGCTTTCGTGACATCCCGCCTCCAGGTAAGTGAGCTTGCTGGTCACCCATTAGTGTGCATTCACAGAGACCACGAAGAAGAAAAAGAGGTTACTTACCTGTAACTCTGGTTCTTCGAGTGGTCATCTGTGAATTCACACTCCCCACCCATCCTCCCCGCCATATGTCACGTATGCACCTATGCGCTGTGCAGCGGTGGGTGACAGGAACTGAGGCACTCAGTGCCGGGGGCGGAGTTATAGCCAGCGTGTGGGAGGTCCCGGCACCATGTGCTCAAGCTAGAAAGTTCTGAGGCTGCTCTGCGCGGGCACAGACTTAACCCATTAGTGTGAATTCACAGATGACCACTCGAAGAACCAGAGTTACAGGTAAGCAACCTCTTTTTTCCATTAGGATGTCAATCCATCTTATATTTGGTCTTCCTCTTTTCATGCTGCCTTCCACCTTTCCCAGCATTATTGTCTTTTCCATCAGAATCCTGCCTTCTCATGATGTTTCCAAAGTAGGACAGCCTCTGTTTCAACATTTTTGCCTCCAGAGATAGTTCAGGCTTGATTTGTTCTAGGACCCACTTGCTTGTCTTTCTGACCATCCAAGGTATCTCCAAAACTCTCCTCCAGCACCATATTTCAAGCAAATCATTTTTTCCCGTCAGCTTTCTTAACTGTCCAGCCTTCACACCCATACATTGTGATCAGAAATATAAGAGTGTGGATGGTCTTGGTCTCCAGTGACACATCCTTTCACTTGAGGACCTTTTCTAATTCCTTCATGGCTGCCCTTTCTAGTTTCAGTCTTCTGATTTATTTTTTTTGCTGCAGTCTCCCTTTGAATTGATAGTTGAACCAAGGCATACAAAATCTCTATTTCAATTTCTTCATTGTCAGCACTAAAGTTGTGTAGTTCTTCTGTAATCATGATTTTTGTATTCTTAATGTTCAACTGCAGTTCTGCTTTGTCACTTTCTTCTTTTACTTTCACTAAAAGTCATTTTAGGTCATTGCTGCTTTCTGCCAGTAAGATGGTGTCATCTGCATATCTTAAATTATTGATGTTTCTTTCACCAATTTTCACTCCTCCTTCATTTGACTCTAACCTGGCTTTCCATATGATATATTCTGCGTACAGGTTGAACAGATAAGGGGATAAAATGTACCCTTGTCTGAAACCTTTGCCTATAGGAAACCATTCTCTCTCACACTATTCTTTCCTAATGGTAGCTTCTTCTAAAGAATACCAGTTATGCACCAGGACAATCAAGTGCTGAGGCACACCCATTTCTTTCGGAATAACCCATAGCTTCTCATGATCCACACAGTCAAAGGCTTTGCTGTAGTCTGTAAAGCATAGACTGATCTTCTGGAATTCTTTGGTGCTCTCCAGTAGCCAGCAGATACTTGTAATATGATCTTGAGAGCCTCTTCCTTTTATCTGCAAGAGGATGAGATGGCAGAATATGCAAACTGTCTTCCCAAATTGTTCATGAAAGCCAGCCAAGCTACATATATTCCAAATGGGTTATGGAGGTTCATATTCATATTTTTCTTCAGTCCCTTTCAATGGAGGGCAACAGTTGGTGTGGATTATGCTAAAAGAATGATTAAAAAATGCATAGTGCTTTAATTTGAAGGCTTTCTCCAGCTTCTTCAGACTGTACACAGAGGACCTCATCATAGCCTGAGGGATATGGACCTACTTCATTGTCTCTTGGAGATAATAATGTCAAAAGGGAAACAGTGCAATGGACTGTTCTAATATTTGAAGGAATTTTATTTGTCCTTAGCTGAACTAAAAAGGCTGACTTAATCCTCAAGATTTAGCACTATCCATTTCAGAGAAACATGCTTCCATGAACTGTGTTTAGGCTCACATTACTGTGAAGTCTGTACTTAAATCTTGGAGATGATTTCCTTAAGAAAGTTATGTTTACTACTGAAGATTCTTTATTAAAGACAATATTACTCTTTTTTAAATGAAGAAAAATAGTTAAAATTAATATGGTCACAACTTTTGTGACTGCCCGCTATTCAGTTTTAGTATCTGTATGGTCATTATGTTAATGCCAGTACATTGTAGAAAAATCAGGGGTGATATTTATAGTTTTAATGGAAATAGTACTGAGTATATCTCACATATGGCATTGCTAAGTCAATTTCCCTGGACAATTTCCCTGCTTTGATGCACTTAAGGGATAGTAAAGAAATTAACATGAACCAATATTTTTATGAATGTATTAAATTTGTGACCTGCCACCTGTGAGACTGTTAAAGAAAATACATATCTATCTCTCATGGCATGACTTTGTCCCAGGTTGATGTGAACATTTCTGTACCTCACTCTGGCATTTAAATCACTGCCATGGTGCACACAGAAATGTTTAATTATCCTGAGAAGGTGTGTTTCATGTATCCACACATCACACAACTCCATTCTCTGCCATTACCACCACTCTTTTGCCCACACCTTTCAATGGCATTCTAGAGCCCTTCTTTTTTTTATGTTTAGCAAGTGAAATAGCACTGAACTGACAAGACATGATAAGCATTTGAATTAGCGCTGTTATCAATTTAACCCTATAGCTAAATTTACATATTGCATTGCAGTTATAGTTCCTAGCAGTATAAGCAGAAGATAGGCAACAGGGGTAGGGTTCAGCCCCACTCCACACCCCTCTTTACCCATCATTTGGGGTGTAATCTGGACATGCTTAACAATGGCCTTAAACTTAGGACTGATACTAGTGATCACGCAAGTCAAAGACAAGGCAAAATTATGTGAATGGAAATGCTACAAAATCCACAAGCCCTGTTAGCTGAAGAAAATATATCACATGGTCATGCTAAAAGATCATATCTATTCACAATTAGTGCTAATATTGTATGAACAGAATAAATATTGTCAGGAACAGTGAGACACATGGCCCAAACAGCATGTTCCTTCAGTTTCCCTTCAAGAGGAAATCACAGACATTAATTTCTTTATCTTCCTGGCCTAAGTTATAAGCAAGTAAATGCACCGAGTATACGCTAAAGATATAACTATTTTAAAAATATGTACAAACTCATTTTTATCAATGAGAAAAATACATACAAAGTTTCTGTTAGGGAAAGTGTTTATAAGAATATGAAAGAAAAAAAAGTTTCACAATCCAAAACAGATTTTGGGATGGACAAAACAAATGAGAAATACAACAAAAACAAAACTGACATATTTTTTGCCTTCCGAGGTATACTTCATTTAATAACCATTACTCAGAATCCCTTGTGACATTCAAAATAAATCAGAGAGTAGTGGGGGGGGGGGGTTTAATGGTGGGAAGAATTTTACAAAGGTGGGGAAAGTTGATGCAGTTAATTTGCAGCAAACAAACTCTTTAAACTATTTTAACCTATTTATAATTTATTTTGCAGAAAGAAGAGGATCCATGCCATTATTTATTTATTTTGCTTAAGCCTATTCACAGGAAGGAAGAATACCTTCTTTTTATTCAGTAATAAAAATTAAGTAATTCACTTCTTGTGTTCTATTTTTATCCGTTTTGTCCTGCTGAAATGACTATTAGGAGATATCTTTCCATTCACACTACTGTACCATTAGGGCACATCTACCAGGTGTGTGCTCTCGTGCAGTTCTCATTTGTTTCAGTGAGCTTTGTGTACAACAAGCTTTGGATAGATGGAAAACTACATGCATCATTACATTCTTTTGTCATATGTGAAGCCTGTTATTCATACACAACAGCTCTCTCTTTTAGCTGAGCTTTCTTTCTCATTTTTCCATGCTGAGTTCTATTGTTCCAGAGGTGAAAGATCCAGTCTGTCAGTATTATCTAATGCCATAGAAAGTGTTTAAATCTAAGTAGTAGGTGCCTGGTTACTGTGAATCCTTGCCATATGGCAGAGAATGAAACAAAGCAAAGTGGTTTATTTAGAAGCAAACTACTTAACACATCCTGAGGATGGTTGCTCTTGTTCACAAAATAACTCAGTAAATAACTGATTTTTTTTTGGGTTCATCCATCTTTCGTGCCATAAGAGTAGCCAGATAAAATAGCAACAAGGAGTCTCTTGGCATCTCACAGGACATATTTGTAATACTACATGTTATTGTGGCTAGAATCTCCTTTTCAGATGAATAAGGGCGAAAACATATATTTACTACAGAGTCATGGCTAGAAACTGCCCTTATTTCCTTTTTTTTAAATTGAAAAGAAAGCATAGGGACCTAATCCAAATCATGATGGGATGGGGGCATAATGCTTTGTTCCTTAGTGTGATCCAGTCTAGATCAGCATCTGAACAGAACAGGAGGCAACAGGTAAGAGCCCCCTGTGCTAAGGTCATGATTCAAATGTATCCTCTGTGGTTTCTTTGAGTATTTTTTTTCAAATGTGCAATTATTTCCTAGGTCTTTAATGTGTGGGTTGGTCCTAGAGGTGATGATTGTCATATCTTAATATAGATATAAGCCCCATTCAGGCATTCAGCACAGAGATAATCTGAACATGAGGAAAGGACGTTCACTAACTTTGCCCTCTCCTTCATTGCTGTCTTTGCATGGAGAGTAGTGTTCTCAAAAGAAGAAGCTTTGATACTCATGGAGGCTTGCCTTGTGGTCCGAAAATAAGCATATGCGTAGGTGATGCTGTCCTCTTCCGTTTATTCCTCTCTACCTGAAGAAAGGGAGGGGGCAGAACTAGTCTGCTTCCTTTCCTCATTTGGTCATTAACCCTGTCCAGAATGGACATGAGCCCTACTCAGTCATTAGCTGAGTGTTTGGTGTCCACAAATGCTGAAGGAGATGCACGAGGCCTGCCCCCCCCCCCCCCAGGATGTTGCTTTCAACATGCACAAGCAACAGTCTGAAGAGAGGGAAGCTACCTTATCTATCTATCTCCTCTTTATATGAGTTGAAAGCCAACAGAATTGGAGTTCCGGCTTATGTGGAGACTACCTAAATAGAGCAGCCTTTCCTTCTTCAGACTGTTCAGTTTCACATGTTGAAAGTGAGGATGGTAGGGCTAGGCTGAGTGTGTTGCCCTCAGCTTATGTAGTCTCTGCTTGCTTAATTAACAACTGAATGGGATGTACATACACATACACATGGGTGGAAAGTGAACAGTGATATCAGAGAGACATGGCATGCAAAAAAACATTGCCTCTGGCAACTACACTGAAAATTAAAAGTACACAGATTAAGTCAAATAACCACAATGGATACATAAATGGACATGCCCTACATTTTCTTGCATCAGGTCTCCCAGTCACCAGAGCCCTAGAAGCCCATTTGGCTGAATTCACATACAAGCAGTGCTTCAGAATAGAGATGGGCACGAACCTCGGTCCCTTCCCCTGCCTCCCTAGCTGGATCCTCCACTCACCAACTGGCAAACACTCCTCTCCTTTTCCTCTTTGGCTGTTCGACCAGTCTCCGGCAGGAGCACAGACTTCTCTGCCTCGCCTCCTTGGCTGATTGCCCACTCAGACAAGGAGGCAGGACAGGCAAACCCCTGCTCCTGCTGGAGACGGTTTGAACAGCTGAGGAGGAGGAGGAGCACACTCCGACTGGTGAGTGGGTCATTGGCCGGGGAGGCGGGGGAAGGAAACACCTGTGGTGCCGCGCATATGAACAAACCCCCTAACTGAGGTTTGTGCCCATCCCTACCTCAGAAGAACTTTGTGTGTCAGCACAAAAGTCTGATTGAAATCTGGAGGGTGTTATGAGTGAGACATAACATGCACACCTTCATCCTCACCACAGTTAAGGCCCTACCTGTTTTCAGTCTGTAACACCTGAATGGGGCTGTGATTAAATCCAGAATGGCTCCAGTTCAGTAGTACTATAAACATGATTCACACGTGTGAAAGTGTAAAGTTTTGCTCAACAACTGTAAGTCTTCTGCCCAGTTGTTAGTTGCTCGCACAAGCTCAGAGAGTTCTTGGTAAGAGCAATGTGTGTGTGTGTGTGTGTGTGTGTTTTGTACATAGTACCATCTATGTGCATTGCACTGGAGCTTACAATCTAAAATTTGAGACAAGAAATAACAGCAGAAGGAGAGTGAAATGGAAGAAGGGGTAAACGGGGAAGCAACACATGGTGCGTTCTAATTCATGTACCTAGGTCTAGTTGTATACAGAATCACAGAAAGATATTGGAACTGTAGGAGTTGTAGCCAAGATTTCCTTTAAAAGGTGCTTTTTGAAGTGGAATATAAAACACTCAATGTCTACCAAACAGAGCAGAGTTTGAGGATTTGAGGAATACTTACCATGTTATGTGGAAATTTTAAACTCCTCATAGCAAAATCTAATAAATTCAGAAGGCATCAAACAAAATTTGAGGAACTGTGAACTGTTCTGTCAGATCTTGAGGCCTCTGTTTCTTATGTAGCTGCTTTCCAAGCCACATGCTAAGGTGCTTTGGAAACCTGGAGAAGAAACACCTGTCATTAAAAGGAGTTTTATCAAATAAATAAATCCCTAGATACACCCCAAATAGCTTTTCAGACTTGCCATTTTCCACATGCAAATGACTGTGTATGTCCTGTGGCTAGAAGGACAAGTATATAGTTGCAGGAACTGCTTTAAGCCTAGAAGTTAATTCAGTTATCACTCAACTGATACTGCATTTACCAATGGCTACATAGTTGTTGTTTCAACTTATATAGTGCCCCATAGTGCTAAAGCACTCTCTAGGCAGTTTACAGCATAATTATGCAAACAACACTTTGCCCCTGCTCCCAGCAAGCTGGGTACTCATTTTACCAACCTCAGAAGGTTGGAAGGCTGAGTCAAACTTGAGCTGGCTACCTGAATCCAGTGGGATCAAACTCAGGTTGTGAGCAGAGGCTTGATTGCAGGACTGCAGTTTAACCAATCCACCACAGGGCTCTTTTGGTTGTGACACCAGAGGTGGGCAGCATGCAGCCCACAGGCCATGCATGGCCCCCAGGGGTACAAATATGGGCCTCCCAGCACCCCATGTTCCAATTTTATTTTATTTTTAATTATAAAAATTCAGTCAAAACTTGTGCCTTCCATGGAGCAAATAAATTTGCCATCTTTTGAGGGCCCTCTGCCCCTTTTTCAAAAACAAACTTTTTGACTACTGAAAAGTGTAAGAGGGCTAGTAATTTTTTAAAAACTAAAAATACGTAAGAAAAAGTGGGGTTTGAGGTTGAGCCAGCAGGTGTGACACACACCCCCAAAGTCCAGGGAACACCATGTGTGGTTGTGAACATCTGCAGGTTGCCTTCTTGTTGTACCAAGACAAAGATAGAAGTCTTGTGGAAGAAAATAAGAAATTTCTCCATTAATTTTTTTTAACTCGCTCACAGAATGATATGGTTTAAACAAGTGCACTGCAATATATAAGGTAGGATCCGGTCTCAATTATGGTTGGAATAGATTGCTGAATAAATCAGTGGGACAAGCCAGTGTGGTTTCAGCTGTCTGTCTGATATATGACTCGAGTCTGGATACAAAATGTTCTCCATGAAATTCTAAATGCAAGTGAATCAGCATTTCTTCTATTGCAAGAATGCAGCATGTTCACAATATAATCTAGGAGTTTGTGCTGCTTTGATGATTAGGAATTACTTCTGTTTTCTTTTCTCATTTAATGTTTTTAAATTATCCTTTGACTTCCTTATAAATTATTCCTTGACTTCTTATTATATGACATCTCTATATGTTTAGTGAATGGTGCATATACTTAATTTTTGTTCAGGGTTGGTCCCAAAACCTGCAGCCCCAAATCCCTGAAGACTGCAGATCACATTATCATCAGGAAGTAAGTGGAGCCATCCACACAGCCACCTCTACCAGTGGCAAGAGTCACTTTGTTTTTGGAAATGACAGCCTGTGACTCACACTTGGTAGTTACTTTCAACTGAAATAGATTCTGATAAAAGGGCTATAATGTTCTTATGACCTTGAGGTTGAATCTAGACTGTGTCATGGATGTGTGATCATAAATCCACATAAATGCAACAAGGTTGCTGCTTTTTTTTATCCATCCCCAAAGGAAAATACTAACAGCATTATTTGAGGAGCTTCTTGTCAGACTGGTGTAAATGGCTAAGCTGTTTCCTATACTCAGTAACAAAGTTTCCATGAATACAAAACAGATTTGTCCAAACAGATACTTAATTCTAAATTGCTCTCTTAGACTTGTATGCCATTTAGCTGTACATTTTTTCTATAAAAATGTGAGAGCAAACGTTTGCACAATCTTTAGTGCAGAACATGCACGTTAAGACGAGTGTGATATAAACTTAATTGCTCCTGTCTTGAAATAACTTAGTGCAATAAATGCTCATGAGAAACAAAAGCATGCCAACTCAAGGAGTAATTCTAAAAGACATGCAAAATGCCAATTTTTATGCCTGCTTGGGTCAAAGGTTAGAAAAATTAGTTTTAGCGGCTACAACTCCCCCCAGATGGGCCACTGGCTGTGCTAACTAAGGGATTCTGGAAGTTTCTAATCTCTATTTGGTACATAGAGGCTTCTACATTGCAAGGATGGTTGACAGGGTGCCTTGTATCTCTGTGTCCTGTCTACATTATACACGAGAAGCCTTCGTAATCAGTTGAGGGCTCAGGCTCTTAAAATGAGGGGTAAGTGCCTGGCTTTACCCTCACAACAGTATTCTGAAGGGCAGCCATGGTTAATCTTTCTCCAAAGAGGGATCATAACCATGCATGTACACAGGAACAACAGAAACAGTTTGCTTAAGTATACCCCCAAGATGGAGATAAACTTTATCAAACAGCAAGAGCAGGCAAATTCCAGAAATCTAAGGGTCATCCACACCTTCTCCCTATCTCCAGTTACCCTTATTTTGTTTTGTTTTTAAAAATTAAAGCTTCTTCTGAGTCTGAAACATCTTGAGGAAATGTGGCAACTTTGTTACTTTTCCATTTTATTCTAAAATTGAAATTTGGGAATCTGGGAGTAATGGGGGGGAGTAGATTTTGGACTATGGGTCCCATGTGGCCCATGGATCACATTTTGCACACTCTTGTGATAGAAGAACTTTGTATTTGCATGTAACACTAAACCACAGTTTAGCATTATGAGGATGACTCTCACCAAGCTTGACACGCACACACTTTCCCCTCCTTTGACAAAAAGCATTTGGAACCTTTGTTCCTGTTTTAGATTAATCTTGGTTTGCTGTTTCATCCGTATCCAGACAAACTGAAGTTACCTCTAGTTAGAAACAATTTAAATTCAAATCTTAGTTTTAGAAACTGATTTGTTTTCAGTAATTAAGATTAACCACACTGATATGGTTTCAATGCAGTACTAAACTGTGGTTACTCTAAAATAGACATGGAAATATCCAGTCTCCTCCCTGAGTTAATCCTGGAGGGAAAGAAGGAAATGAGGAGAAAAGTTCACTGGGTCTCATCCTCATACATAATATAGCATTATATGCTTCCTCGGCTATTACCATAATTTATTGCTAGTTTATCCTATATTTTAACAAGGTTCTAGGAAGATTTACATGGCACTGAATTACTTCCATTTATTCACAGAAAATACATTTTGAGTCAAGATGATGCCCGTATGATTTTGTAAAATCAGGCTGCTGTGTTTCTGTCCATATAGAGAGTACATGGCATTTCTTTACAAAAAATTGGGGAGTGGGGTGTCAAATTACAAGGGAGCTTTAATAGTAGCTGTTTACATGTATCTTTTGCTTATAGTCACTTTTCATATGAAGTAATAGAGGAAGTACAGCCGTTAGTTATCATCAGCCAGACTAATGTTTTCCAGCAGCAAGCAGCACCAATTGCATAATTCTCTCAAATACTAGGTTAGATTTCAACACTATGTACAGTCCTGCATCTCAAAATTCACCATAATACTTTTTCCCATTTTGGAAGCAGTGAGTAGTGGGATGCAGATTCCCAGACTTTCCTTTCCAAACCTTTGAAAAGCTGCTTTTTTAGATGACAACTGCCAGAAATCCTCTGAGAATTTTCCATGGCCTGCCGTTTCCCTTTGGGTAATGATAGACGTCAACTCTGGATAAGCGTGATTAACTGGTCATTAGAATTTGGGCAGACATGGGGAGAAATATTTTGATGGACTACAGATCCCAGAATTCCAAACTACAGCTGACCATGCTGGACAAGGGGTTCTGGAACTTTTGGGATTCATCCCTAAAAAGGAACTTTTCCTTTCTCTAGAATCAGAGTATTATTTCAACCAGGTTGGAAGAATTATCACTGAATCATGTTGAGACAAATTTGTAATTTGTACAGATAATGTCACTGAGAATATCTACGTTTTGAGACTGGGTCTGTCCTGTGGAGCTAGCCTTTTAAAACTCTTAAAATTGTAGAAGCAGCTGCCAGACTTGCACCGATGGAATAATGTAAACTATCTTTCTCTGGTTCATTACAAGTAGCAGAATTAATTAAAGAGGAATCTGGCACAGTGGCCAGAATGCAAGGTTTGTGAGTGCTTTAAAGTGTAGAGGGTTCAAATCCATTAAAGCTGTCCTAGGTTCCTGTGAGGAAGGCCAGATATAGCAAAATAAATAAATACGAAATTATTACTATTATTAGAATAATATTTGTGCTACATTGTCAGACCTTTTATTCTTTTAAGAGTTATGAGGAAGCGAATTTGCAGGTTTCATTTCCTGTTATACTGATTCAGTGAGGGTGAGCAAGACTGAGCCAAATAAATTTGGCCTGCTTTAGAGTTCTTAAGAAGAGAAAGGCTATAGCAAACCTATTACGCTGTAGATTTTTAATACCAACTAATTTTTAATCTGTGCACAGAGGCATATAGTATAGATGCTTGTTTCCTGTGGGTAAATCCTCATCTTCTATGTAGCAATGCTATTTTGTTCATTTGATTTCCATCGTTCAGTATGATTTGCATGGGGAATTATCACCCAGAGAGTTTGTATTGAAGTTATTGATAGCGTTACTGTAGCCCTTTTTGAGTTGATAGCTTTCCTTGTGCTTGTCTCATGATTTGGGGAAGCAGGTTTTTCAAGCATTTCAGAATTATGTTTAGAATGTGGTGCAGTTTTGAGCGCATGATACTATTTTAAATATACTGCAGATGAACATTGATGTAGCTTATAAAATATTTATTTTGCAGAGTTCCTTTTGTAGGTTAAATGCACAGCAGTGACTTTTCTCTCTGTTATACAGAGGAGCCAATATACTGTTACACACCACACAACTTCACCCGTGACCAAGCCTTGTATGCCCGAGGATACTGTTGGACAGAACTAAGAGATGCCTTGCCAGGAGTCAATGCCAGCCATTGGCCTTCCTTGTTTGAGCATAAGTTCCTTCCATATGCCCTGCTGGCTTTTGCTGGCATTATGTACATTCCAGCGCTTGGCTGGGAATTCCTGGCCTCCACCAGGCTGACTTCTGAACTTAACTTTTTGCTCCAGGAGATAGATAACTGCTACCACCGAGCAGCTGAAGGTCGTGCACCAAAAATTGAAAAACAAATCCAGTCCAAAGGCCCTGGGATTACCGAACGAGAGAAGAGAGAGATTATTGAGAATGCAGAAAAGGAAAAAAGCCCTGAGCAAAATTTATTTGAAAAATACCTGGAACGGAGAGGGCGCAGCAATTTCTTAGCCAAACTTTATCTTGCACGGCATTTATTTATCATATTTTTAAGCATCATCCCAATCACGTACTTGTCTACATATTACGCTACCCAGAAACAAAATGAGTTTACGTGCGCTCTTGGGGAACCACCAGATAAAACCAGCAATTCTAAGTTGCTCATTCGTGTCAACTGCAAACTGCCCTCAGTTCAGCTACAGCGCATCATTGCTGGGGTCGACATTGTCCTCCTCTGCTTCATGAATTTGATCATCCTCATCAATTTAATTCATCTTTTCATAGTCCGCAAATCAAACTTCATTTTTGACAAACTGAACAAGGTTGGTATAAAGACTAAAAAGCAATGGCAGAAATCCCAGTTCTGTGACATCAATATCTTGGCTATGTTTTGCAATGAAAATCGGGACCACATCAAGTCACTGAATCGCTTGGATTTTATCACCAACGAAAGCGACCTGATGTATGATAACGTCGTGCGCCAGCTACTTGCTGCACTTGCCCAGTCAAATCATGATGTCACGCCAACTGTACGTGATTCTGGGATTCAAACCATAGATCCCAGCATTGATCCTGCAGACATTGACCCTAATGAGCCACTGATTATTAAGCGACCTCGGAAGAAAATGAAATGGATCCCAAGTACCAATCCTCTTCCTCAGCCATTCAAAGAGCAGCTAGCTATTATGAAGGTGGAGAACAGTAAGCCTGAGAAGCCCAAGCCAGTGCGTCGGAAGACAGCAACGGACAGTCTGATCGCCCCTTTGCTCGAATCCACCTCAAAAAACCCTCAGCCCTCTTCATCCCAGAAAACGGAATCTAGCAGCCTCTGTAACACAGGTAGTGAGAAAAAGCATACACGGCACTTTTCTTTAGATGTTCATCCCTATATACTTAGTAGTAAGAAACCTAAGCCAGAAATTCAACCAATTACCTCTATGGCAACATCCAAAAGCCAAGGGAGTGGATTTTTAAGCCAAGAAGAAAAGGTCATAGTGCGCGTCACATCTTCTCTCCAAGGTATGGTGATATTTCAACTACTTGTTTCACTGTATTCAATCCAAATATGTTAGCAGGTTCCCAAATTGCGATTAACATTGGAGTCTTTTCCTGCAATTACTCAGATGTCACTGGTTGCTGTTTCCACGTGGTTGGAATCTCACACCACAGCAGTAGCTTCTGTATTGGAGACCATGTGTGTCAGACTGGCGGAGGTAGTATGGGAGGATGTTACTGCTGCGTCATGGGATTCTGACCACACAGAAGTGGCAACCTCACTAGAGAGGTATGTACTGACCACCACGTTTGTAGAATGTGTTGGTTAAGGGACATAATCTTACATAAACTTGGGACTTGACACTCACATTAGTTACTTTTTCAAAAATTAAAAAAAATATTCTACATTTTAACTGTCCATTTCAGAAAAAGTCATAGTTATGTTTAGGCTTGTGTCCTGCTCAAAGACTTTGGTGACCCAAAGTCATGCTGTTCCTCTAGGAAGCCACTGGGAGTTGATCTTTACACAAGAGTATGAGACTCAGAGTTTGAGCTAACATAGAATAAATGCAGAATGTTGTCCCATTAATAGAGATTATGCAGGAGGATGTGAGGTGGTGTCACAGGGAAATGGGGAAGAGAGACCAGACACAGCCCCTGGGCCTGAGGTTCTCCATCTCTGATATAATTGAAAAAGTACTGGAATTATAATTTTCAGAAATAATTCAGGTTTTCAGTTTTCTTATATGTAGATCATTGAAATAAAATACAGGATTAACCCTATCAAAAAAAAGAAAACATTTCATGCTCAGAACCTCTCTGTAATCAGCTAATGTCACTTAATAATCATGACAAGCCATCAAGTTGATTCTGATTTATGGCAACCATTTTCAGAGTTTTCTACGTGTAGAGTGGTGTACCGTTCACTTTTTCTGAGACGGTGCAGCTTGCCCAGTATATATATATATATCAGAACTTGATTATAGCCTGTTTATGTCATGCTTTCCTGCCGAGTTTCCTAGAAACTGCAGTGTAAGGACCTTGACCATTCTTTGTGAGCCTTAAAGCTTACCTAGACGGTTTGTGCCCATAGCCAGAGGGCTTCCTTTTAAGTCACCACATTAACAAGAGTGTAACTGCTTTGATTTGATTATCTCTTCTCTTAAGTTATGTGTTTTAGTCCTCACTCTGCTTCTTTAGCAATCATGCTATGTCATATGTGCATTACTTTGGTCTTTGAATGCATCTCTATGGCAATGATGACATCTCTCTTTTTCATTTATTAAAATATCTGAAGTGTTTATTTATTTATTTAAATAATTGTAGTTTGCCTGTGACATATATGTTATGAGAGCTAACATTTTAAAGATGGTAAGAAAAGCCTTCTCTAGTTAATAAAAGCAATAAGAATAATGAACCAGTAAACAACTCCAATAACTGTAAAACTGTAATCCAAATAAAAGTGAAAAATATGTCCTAAAAGCACATCAAATACTATTGAAATGTATTTTGTCTGGCATCTGAAAAATCGCAGCAAAGGCTCCAGGTGAATAAAAGCGAACCTTGGGAGGAAGTATCACAATTTGGGTACCCTAATAGAAAACATCCTCTTCAGTAGCCACATGAAAGGTGTAGATCTTTACTCATAAACAGGTCCGTGTGAGAGAAGATGGTTCTCAGCCATTATATATCATGGCATTCTTTCTCTATATGCCTCAGAAAATTCAGTGTATATGCCTGTAGATTACCTTTTGGTGTTAAATACCTGAAATGCAACCCTGGACACACCTGATCTCATCTGATTTGAGAAGCTAAGAAGAGTCAGGCCCGGTTAGTACCTGGGTGGATGATCACCTGATAATACTAGGTATCCATGTTGGGCTATCAAATAATCCTGCCTGGAACTCTGGAGAGCTGCTGCAAGTCAGAGTTGACTGAACCAGATGGACCGGGGTCTGGTTCAACATAAGACAGCTGCCATTATTCCTGTTTTGTGGTTGTTTTGATTCTCAAACATTATCTTCTAGCACCCAAGACTAGAATAACTATCTGGACATCTATTGCTTGCATGCATGCTACAGACCTCTCAACGTATTAACCTCTTTATAAGGCACCATATACACTTTCATGGATCCCAAAGTCCCTTCAGATTCTCATGGCAAAAGAGCCACTGTAACTACACAAACATCATCAGTGCAGCCTTTTTATTACCACAAGAAACAAATAAGTTACTGCCCTCTTGTTTTCCTTGTTCAGTCAGATACCAGCTGATTTTCCTCAACCTTTCTCCTTCCAACTGCATTCAAGAGTACCCAATTCGACGAAGAATAATGAAGAAAGAAAGTCTAGGCATTGGCTTGCTTGTTACTAGAGATGGGGGTATTCGTATATGAATATGAATATCCCCGCACAGGTGGCGTTAACGAGGGCCCAGCCCCATGGGGCCAGACGGTCCACACACCAATCTGCCATGGATGGGGAGGGCGCGATTCTACGAATGGTGCCGCAGTGCGTGATCTGCTTGCCACTCTTCGACCTTGCAGCGAGGCTTGTCCTCCCGCCTCCTGCCAGGAGTAGCGAGCGGATTGTGCGCTGCGGCACCATTTGTAGAATTACACCATCCATGTTCGTGGTGAATCAGTGAGTGGACTGTCCGGCCCCATGGGGCTGGACTCTCAACGCCACCTGTGTGTGGATATTCATATTCATATACAAATATCCCCATCTCTACTTGTTACCTTTTGCAAGGAAAAAAGCAAGATGAGTGAAATAAGGGAGAAAAATGTTGATTGCTCCCCTTCTAGAAGGTTAGGAGAAGGCTAACCAAGAGCATAAAAGATATATGATTGATGGAAACCAGTGGCTACTGCAGGGGAAAGGGGTGGGCTTTAAGGAACTAACGTGTCAGCTAGCAGCACAAAGAGAGAGAGAGAACATCCTACAGTTACCCAGCTACATCAGAGTACACATCTGTGTAGAATGTTGTAGCCTCTCACCACTATTTTTGTAGAGATTAACCCTTTAGACATAAACATCAGAACTGATCCTATGGCAGTAGACACAGGAAAAGAAATTAATGATTTTTATGTATTTTTGTTTCTCTTTCAGATCCTTCTGGTACTGGCAAAGATACTCTTTACTCACATGATACCTGCAGGACTGTGCCTGCCACTGGGGTTTTTCTCACTTGTAATCACAACCATATAGCAACTTCTGGTGCTGCCACAAAAGTTACTCTACCCCAGGCCAGCATGGCAGAGCCAGTGCCTGCCCTAAACTGCAACTCCACACATCCTCTTCTGCATATTAATACGCTGTATGAAGATCATGAAGAAGAGGTGTTGGACCTTATAGACAGTTCTAGTTTAGACAATACAGTTCACTCACCAACTGAAGCAGGAGACATCATCTCCATGCCTTCCACAAAGCAAATCATGTTGGCGACCTTCGACGAACCGTTGGCAATAGTGAACTCTGTAGAATATTGACGAGCCAGAGTTGATGCGGATCAAAGCTTGAAAATGACCCACCTTCCAGTACCACTGTAATGTGAACCATTCTGCCCCACAGATGCCCCACTCCCCCACCTCCACTGCATGACTCTGGAGTGCTGAAACACGGCCCACAGGTTTCACTAATACTCCAAATCGGTTGTTCAGGGTAGTGTCATCACCGCTATCAGTAGCTTGCAGAATATGATAACAACAGTAAAGACTGCCAACCAAATTATTCTGTGCTTGGAATACCAAGAAGCAAAGCACAAAAGCATTAGTTGTAGCTTCATGAACTCGGTGTGGATTACTTACAACTATCTAAATATTTTAAAGTACTTGAGCGCATGTCGCACACTTAAACAAAGCACTTATAGCCTTGGTACTCCAGCTCATTATATAAGGTTATGAAGCACATGACCATGTATGGTATTTATTCTTCCATTTTAAAAGGAGTAAAATGTGTTTTGTCTCCACAGTTTAAAAAAAGTTTTTGGATTTTTTTAAAAAAATCACACAGTTGTCATGGTAAGCTTATTTATTTGGTTCACGGGTATTGGGCTTGCCAGCCACTTAAGGGCCAACTGGACTCATACCAGCATCCATGTCAAGAGAATTGAAACCTGTCCACGTGCTGCACTTATGGATAAGGAAATCAAGAGCTACGCCCTGCCCTTCAAAATGTTTATATGTGCTGTGAGAAAGAAAAGGAAGAGTTTATTTTTTAAAACGTCTATTTTATTGTGAACAAGAGAGTTTGTTGAATCAGAAGTTCTTTTTTAGTAGGATACTAGAGAGAGGTTTGTCTTATACCTCTATTTTTGTTAATTGGGTGGTGTCTGCAGACAAAGTTAGGAACTTGCTAAGACTTGCCTCACTGATGTGAAGAATTATCAGTGCTGCTAAAAATATTGAAAATGAGTTAATTGTCTAATGTTGTGAAGTTTCAAATGATTGTACTTGAGTTTTTACCCCCAGGATTTGTCTATGCTATAGCTTACCACAGGTGAAAAACATACAGTGCTGATTCATCCAGCTTATTAATACTTCTGCGTCAGAATATTGGCTTCTGAAACAGAGCTAAATTAAATATGCAGACTAGAGTTGAGCTAAACTTTATTCAAATATGTTTTCCTGAGAAAAAGTGTTACCTTCTCATATGTCTAGAAAAACAAGTCAATTTTGCAGAATTTTCTTCAGATATATTCCCTACTCTATTTCTGTGGTAGCTGCTATGGTTTTCTGAAGATGAGAGAAGTTACTCTTGTAGAGTACAACTCCCAGAAGTAGTTTTCCTGCTGTTTTATTTCCACAGTGTCCCAGAACAGTACTAGATCTCATGCAATGTGGTGGATACAAAATAGAGGCTGGGCTGCCAACAGCATTACTGCTGTTGCCATTGTTCATAACTGTTGCCTTGTTATAGAGATTGATATGGGCAGATAGAAGTTTCTGTCCTGGGACAAAGCATAATAAGGCTAAGACAGACCCAGTCCAAAATAGCAAGATATGTCACTTCATTCTACTAATAGCATTTAATAATTAAATGCTGTTAGGTTGATTCTGACTTACAGCAATCCTTTCCAGGTTTTTCTAGGTAGATAGCATTCAGAAATGATTTATCACTCCCTTCTTGTGGCAGCGCCCTAGGACTGTGCAGCTTGCCTAAGGCTACACAGCCTGGCTGTTCTCGTGCAAGGCACGGTGGGAAATCACACTCCCACACAGCCAGGTGCTCCATATCAGTGTCTAAATCCAATTATTAGTCCGAAATAGAGTAGACCAGTGATTCCTAGCCGTGGGTCCCCAGAAATCCTGGCCAGCACAGTTAGTGGTGATGGCTTCTGGGAGTTTTAGTCCAAGAACAGTTGGGGACCCAAGGTTGGGAACCACTGGAGTAGACTCACTGAATTAATGTGTGTACTTACAGAAGATTTGACTTGAAAGTCTCATTGATCCAAGGGCTGTGGTCTAGTGGTTCAAATTACATTCATAGGGACTTTTGTTTCTCTTTAAAGATGTGCACTTGGAATCATAGAAACACAAGTCCAGAATGTGTTCATAATTTTATCAATCTCCAGAAATTCTTATTCAGTGCATATGTTGTAAACCGCTCAGAGTGGCCTTCAGCCAGATGGGCAGCGTAAAAATGAAATAAATTAATAAATAAAATATGCTGCAGGTCAGCTTTCAGCAAAATGAGTTTCCTTTCAAATTGACCTGTGGTAAACTAGTGGTGTGGAAAAGCCTGCTGTAGAGAGCACTTAAGCACTTGACTAGCTTTAAACCCAGGTGTAGCCTCACTGAAATGCAACAGGAAGCATGTTTAAAGGTAAAACAACATGCTTGTTAGCACCTTGCTATTCCAGGCCATACATTATGAGGATAGTAAACATGCAGTTATTGTCATTTTTCATACAATGTTTACCTTGCTTGGCCCAAAGTGTATCCTCATGGCCTATTTCTTCCTATAACTTTGATGTGCAAATTGCTTAGAAATGCATCTAATGTAGTTTTCAAAAGGCGTCCTGGAACCATAGAATGCAATAACCATTCTTGACAAATTTCCAGTGGAATGAGTTTTTTCTAGGAAAAAAAGGATTCTTCTAGAGTTGACACAACATTTCTGTATAACAGTAGAAAAGTAATGCACAGATTTATGGGTCTACATTCTTGAGTGTTCTTATTTTACCTCAAATATAAAAATGACACCAGTATTTATTGAAAATAGCACTGAAAGCAAATAAATATTCAGAATACTGTTCACGTTTACTGTTCTATAATTAAAATGGCCATCCACTGTCATAAGGACCTTTATTAAAGAAAATTAAGCTGATTATTTATCTGAAGTGTCTAATACTATGCTAGATGCCAAATACGTTCATGATACAAAAAAAAGCTAAGGCCCTGCTGTGGACTTTCAATCCAGCCATGAAATGAAAGCAAATTTGGTGATGGGGTGATGGATGCAGTCCCACTATCCACTTCTAAATTCCAAAACCAATTTTCTTGAAAACGTCAGGCATAGTTTTCACAAGGAAAATTCAGAACATTATAAATTATCAAGTCCCCCCCCCAAATGCCAGTAAAATGGTTTTGGAGACCATTAAAAATGAAAAGACATTGTTTTATACAATGACACTTCCGTACAATGGAAAAGAAAAGCAATTTAGGAGGCTACAGTCTTCTATTTTCAACTTATATGGCCTCAGACTCAGATGTTACGCCATTAGTCACTGAAAACAGCATAGATGATACTCACTGTCTTTCATTAACAATGACACTTGGGTAAGATGTGATGAAGGTTTGCTCCCAAGTTTCTCCTAGTGTCTAGATGACATGATGGGTAAGCCTATACTGCTTCTGAAGTTCTTACTACTCTACATTGAGTCCCTGAATATTGCATATACACTCCTCCAGAGTAAGAAACTGTGCATCTCCTTTCAATATAAACTGTTTTGTAATAAAATGGTTGTTCCTTGCAATAACTAAATATGTGGACAAACTCTAAATATTCTACTGGAGACCGTTTTTGTTCTTTGCATCTTTAAACAATTAGATGAGAGTTTGTCCCAAATTTTTCTATCCTTTATCTAGGTACTTTGTACTGTCTAAAATCATTGTTGTCATTTGAATGAAAATATTTAGTTATGCCAGGAAAGTCCACTACAAGTGTCCATAAAGCAGAGGATAAAATTAGGTAAATTTCTCCCCTTAGTACATCACAGCCTCTTCTTCCATATTCTTGCCTTCTTCCCTGCCAGCCCTCCCCTTTTTGTTCAGTTTAAGAAGTGACATAGCACTGAACTGACAAAGCACAGCCACTGCAAGATTATCACTGAATCACTTATCTGATGTACTGCTAAACTAGTGACATTTTTTAAATTAAAATTTTATTTTTAAGAGGTATCAGTCCTAGAGATACCGTGTTTTCCCGAAAATAAGACAGGGTCTTATATTAATTTTTGCTCCAAAAAACGCTTTAGGGCTTATTTTCAGGGGATGTTTTATTTTTTTCATGTACAACAATCTACATTTATTCAAATACGGTCATGTCATCTTCTTCTGGTTGCTGTACAGTGGTGGAGGGTGGGCTTTCACTTAACTGGAGCTTATTTTGGGGGTAGGGCTTATATTACGAGCATCCTGAAAAATCATACTAGGGCTTATTTTCAGGTTAGGTCTTATTTTCGGGGAAACAGGGTATGAGCCTTAAGGGAGTAAGGTTGAACTATCACTCCCAACACCCATAAGGATATCACACTCAACATGATCAAGACACAACCCACACCCTCCTTCAAGGATCAATATAGGTGGTAAGCTAGAAAGTGAGATAAAACAGTATGAGTGAGAAGGCTTTTTTTAAAAAAGCTCTTTTATCAAATGAAATGTACCAAATACTCATGGGGAAAAACTGGGTTTATCCAAGATTAAGTTTACATTGTGTAGCTGATGGGGCGGGGCGGGGGAATCACTGAAATTTACAGTGGGAATTCCAGTGCAGACAGCAGGACAAATGTCCATGCACTGTAATTTTCTTTTTAGAGGCAGTTGTTTCATGTTCAACCTTTCATTTCATTGTGAATTTTGCTTTTTAATATCTGGGCCTTTAGCTAGCTTACTGAATTTTAAAAGTTACATTAGAGTCCATGTCTATGGACTAAGAAGATGTATTTGTTGAAAGATTCTAGATGGATCTGAACAAATTATTCAATGCCCTGTCAAGCTTTATTTAGTAGTAAATGCCAATTCTGTCTGTTGATTCACATTGTTGTACAACAAATAAAGAAATGTGTAGTTACTGAAACACATTAATAAGACTAGTTTAGCATGGATGACTGCCTTAGAACAATTTTAGAACAGATCTTTAAAATGCAAATTAGTTTTTCAGTGCTTCCATATGTGTAAATGTTAATTAAGCTGTAATTGTATGAAAAAGTAGAGTACTTTCTAAAGTAATATAAAAGAATATAATTTAAAATGGAATATTTAAGTCAGCTGTGCTAGTAAAATACACACACTCATCTCAGAGCAGCTTATTATAAAATATCAAAATCACAATTTAAAAGCCATGGGTTAAATTCAGCATTCGCCATCCTTAGAGTAAACCTATTTAAACCAATTAGACTTCTGATAGTTGCGATTGAATTGTCCCATTCATTTCATGAAGCACAGTTGTTGTTTCAGAAATGGAGCATTTCAGATTTCCCAGCGAAGTTCCCAAGGCTCCGTTGTGGCGTAAGTCACTGGGGGCCACTGGACGTGAGGCAGTGTTTTCATTTTCAAAAATGGTTCCTGGCAATGGTTATTTCCAGAAATTAAAAGCTTCAGCTCCGTCCCACAGCCTGCAATGGCTTCTCCCATGATGAAAGGGATCCCAAGGAAGCCTCGGTACCTTTGGGAAGAGGGACTGGAATTTTTTTATTTTCCTAAAGCGTGATAAAACGTTATCACCCTTGTGCTATGTAAGTTCTGTGACTTGATTTCAGCCAAAATAAGATAAAATACAAGTACAAGCTCTCCTTAAAAACTGTTGAAGCCTGTGGAAACAGAAGTATATTCCACCCTCCAGGGCACAGGATTGTAGAGTCCTTTCTGCCACAGCAGTGAAGGCTCAGTTTCCTCAAACGCTGGCCTGAAGCATTGCCTGATTTTAACATCTGGGTAGGTCAGAACAGCAATTTGTTCCAAGCTGCTTAGAGCTTTATAGGTCAAAAAAACCGGTGCTCTGAATGTACTGAAATGGAAGCAAAAGGAACAGCCTGTTGCTTTCTTACCGGACATGAAGAAAAGCCCCAGAGCTGTTTAAAATAACCTCAAAAGTTGAGCAATGCCTACATTGTTTGATGAGGAGTAGAGGGCAGTCGTTGCATCTCGGCACCTTATCTGTCCAACTGATCAGTAACTATTAGACAGAGAAGGCTGTTGTCATCATAGACGGGGGCAGGGGGATTTATCTAAAGTTGTCTAATAGTGGCATTAAGCCTCAAAATCTCAAAAGTACTGTAATATGTTACCTGCAGTGCTTTTTAAAAAAGAGAAACACTTCTGGGCAGAGTTGCCTCTTGCTCACTGCTGCTGCAAACTGTCTGAAACTTCGTGCAAACGTGCATTGAATTAACACAGGTGTTCGTGTAGGGAAAATACAGCCGCCTGAATGATTGTAGTTAGGGACCAGCAGAAATACTCCTTTTAATGTTAAGAAAGCAGTTACCACATTACATCACAGAGAACAATAAATGAGTACAGTAGGACCCCTGCATCCATGGGATCGGTATCTTCGGTTTCACTTATCCACAGTTTGCCACAGCCCTATGTACAACATACATGGACGTCCTCTTGCAACCTTTGTCCTGCTCCCTTGTATGTTGTATATAGGGTTCCCTCGTATCTGCAGTTTTAGATATCCACAGTAGATTGTGGAACTGATCCTGCATGGGTATGGGGGTCCTGATGTCTCAGCAACATCAGGAGGCCCCCTGCAACAGAAAGCAACAAAACTCAGCAAGCGTACAAGATTATACTAATGTTCTCTATGAAGTTCTGATCACTGGTTTGGAAGGTTATATTTTGAGAGCACATTGCCCAGAATCTCCCAGCCAACCAAACAAATTATGGAGAAATTATTCTCAAGAATAGCCACTGGGCAGTTTATAAACATGAGGTATTGATACATCAGCAGAATATCAAAATGATGACAGGATGAATAGCTGCATCTTTTTTCTTTTGTTCTTTCTAAATACGGTTTATTTATTCCAGAATAGTGAAGCCTGGCCTCTTGTGGTCAAAAGCACATGCAGGAACCCCTGAACATTATGCTTGCCAGGGGTGGGGGTGGGGAAACAACAGCATAGCTCTGTATATGTTCACTCAAAAAAGTAAGTGCCACTAAGCTCAATGGAGCTTTCTCCCATGAAAGTGTTTAAAAGACTGCAGTCTTCATTCTATTACCAGCTCATTGGCCTTGAATGATGGATTGATGGAACTCTCCTTTTATCAGTATTAGTATATGTCTTGCTTTGACTGTGTGGTAAAAGAAAGGTGTGAGGGTTCAAAAAGGGAACAGCAGAAAACAACATATTTATTTTATTTATTTATTTATTTTTAGATTTCTACCCCGCCCCCCTAGACAATGTCTACTCTTTGTACAGAAATAGGAATGAAATCCCCTGCATATAGAAATGTAGAATTTAAATGTTCCTTTTTAAGGAGAACTATGCTCACAGCTTTTCTCCCTGAAGTATTAGAGGGTAACTGAAGGACTTGCACAACTATGAAGAGGTGTAGGTAGAAGCATTTCTACTGAGCAATGGTGCAATTCATAAAACTATTACTTTTGTGGGAGGGGGACTCATGTACACATTTACCTGGAAGTAATCTGCAAAGAATATAGTGGGGCTTGCTTTTAAGTAAACATTCAGGGTTGTGCTATCTGTTGACATACACACTAAAGCAGATTATTCCCCCCAAGTTTAATCCTTATCCCATTACGGTTAATTATAAACCTACTGTTCACTTTAATGGTTCATGGAAAAGGTAAGAACTGATTTGCCAGATTAGACAAAGGCTCTCCAGAGCACCCACTGATACCATGAGGCATTGCTGATTTACTGCTGCTGCATTCATGGAGACCATAAACGGCATCTGACAACTCAGAGTAGCCCTGTTGGATCTTTTTTCATGAAACATAGAAATTGGAAATGAAGAATACTGCTATTATTTTCTCATTAGTTTCACTGGAGGTATATGCATTTTCAGTAAGACACAGCCAAGAGGTTGTAAAAGATTTCCTGGCAGTAAAGGAAGCTTTCCTGCCATTTATACGGTTTTGCATTGTTTTGCCTTCCAGCACAGAGGGATTTGAGACTCGTGCATGAGAAATCTTTGTCTGGAGCCAGTTGTCTGTCCTGAGTAAGTTAGAAAAAAATCAAAACTGAATGCTTCATTAGGAAGAGCTTATCACTTTTATATGACAGAAAGTAAGGAGGGGGAAAATTCTGCTAAAACTGTAATTATAGGCTTTTCAGATGCCTGGAATTTGTATAATTGGAAGAAAACAGAAGCTTGCAGTACGATATACAACCAAATAATACAATGCATCTTATACATTGCAATCAAACCCCAAATTTAATATGTGTCACTCCATGAACTGCTGGATGGCTCAGTGGTTTAGGCATCTGAGTTCAATTCCCCACTGGGCTTTCTTGACAGGGGCTGGACTCAGTGATCCATAGGGTCCCTTCCCGCTCTGCAGTTCTAAGATTATTATTATTATCATTATTTGCTGAATTTCATCCCTTGTTACTCAAGCCTTTCCTTCTCCTTTGCTTTTGTTGCCCTTAACATCTATTTTAAAATGTAAGCTCCTTGGGGGCAAGGTCAGGACCTGTTTCTTGTTCTGCTTATGAAATTCTGTAAAGTGTAATGCACAATAATGACAATATTAATAACAATATGAAGTGGGATTTGCAACAGAATGTTACCATTTTGGAATGCTGCTGTTCAAGATTCCAACCACTCAGCTCCTTCCCTTCCTTTGTAACCCCTGTTCCAAATAGTCAGAAACCCATGGTCAGTGGAATAAACACAGTTGGCTGGGAATTTTAGGAGAAAGGAGTCTATGACCATTCATTAAAGTGACGACAGCTGTCACTAGCAGGCCTCTCTGCATACCTGCCCACACTGGGTTCCTCTAAAGCCCTACAGATACCAATTAAGCCCTGGCTAAGTACTGGAAGCCCAAGTTCACCAGCGGTTGCTGCCCCTGGCTTGGGTTCAGTGGACTCCCTGCAACTCCCATCCTTTCAGAGCCAACAGCAGCCTTGCAAGGTAGACTCAGACTCTGCAATTATACAGTGGCAATCAAAATGGCTAAGCACTGGACTTGGGACCAACTGTTCCCCATCATGCTGGGGAAAGGCACACTGACGTGGAGAATGTTGTTTTTGTTTAAGAACAGGGGAAAGAGAGCCAAATTACCAAAAAAAGAAAAAAGAAAAAGAAAAATTGGATTAATAAGCCAATTACAATAAGCAGGAACATTCCAAATCATAGGAAAAATAAGAACACTTCATAGGTAAAGAACACCCATGCACACAAAATAAGAAAGCTAACTAGCCTATTCTGCTTTCTTGGAGAACCTAAGAATAGACATCATCAGATTTCTGTGCTCACATAGAGTGTGACTTTCATTGGCATAACAACAAGCTGAAACTCAAAGGGACGTGGTCCCCACTTGCTCTGCATCTTAACCATTCTCATATTTCCCGCTCCCTAGCTCAGGTGACACCCAGCAGCCAATCCCTGGAGGTCTTCCTCTGAACCTTCCAGATGACAAGCAGTTCTGCAGATAGCCACTTTGATTTCTCACAGGAACATGGCTATGAATAAGGAGCAATTTACAGCTCCCATTTCAAATGGGATGGCCCTCTCCTGAGAACTTCCAGCATCCTGCCCAAGCTGACACCAATCCTCTCTCCTTTCAACCTCTCAGGTGCCTCCAAGATGGATTCAGTCTGGCCCTTGGCAGTAATTTTACATAGGTGTTGTTAAGCATTTTAGAACTACTTCACAGAATCCTAACAATTCGTTATACTTTTACAAAGTTTGTGGTTCTCCCAATGCTATTCATGCTTCTTGTATGTAGATGGTCCTGTTTTGGCTAGATAAGCAACTACCTTCCCATCTGAATATTAGAAATAAGAGGAATAATAATAAGAACACAAGGGAGTTGTATCTTGGATTCTTATAAATTTGTATGGAGAATTAGTGCAGGGAAATCGCCCCAGAGGGAGACCACAGCTGCGATACAAGGATATCTGCAAACGGGATCTGAAGGCCTTAGGAATGGACCTCAACAGATGGGAAACCTTGACATCTGAGCGTTCAGCCTGGAGGCAGGCAGTGCATCATGGCCTCTCCCATTTTGAAGAGACACTTGTCCAGCAGGCCGAGGCAAAGAGGCAGTCCTGAAACCAGCCAAATCAGGGAGCTGGACAGGGGACAGATTGCACTTGTCTTCAGTGTGGAAGGGACTGTCATTCTCGAATGGGCCTTCTCAGCCACACTAGACGCTGTTCCAAGACCTCTATTCAGAGCACGTTACCATAGTCTCTTGAGACTGAAGGATGCCTAATCATACACAAAATCTTGAACACTGGACTGTATCTTACGGCGAAGCAAACATTTTGGGGCAGTAGATGCCACTTTTGATTTTCACCTGCACTCAGTATGCAAATTTGTGGTAGCCATGTTAGCAGAGTGCAGCAGGCAAGCTTATGGTTATGAATTACGAGTAATCATTCAAGATGCCCATAATAAGATATTCAGGATAAAATAGTATTCATTCAGGATAAAACCCACAGTTGAATACAGAAGTCCTTAGAGCTGGTTTCTGTCTGTGTGGGTGCCCTGAAAGCTAAAATGGAGTCAGTCCCTTCCAGCTCTGCAGTTCTAATATGATGATGATCCTCATGACCAGCCTTCCATTGAAAAGGAAAGAGAACAAAAGAATGAAACTATTTCCTTGAAGAAAGCAGGAGAGTTCTAGGAAGAAGTGATGTAAGGACAAAATCTATAAACAGTCACTCAGAAAGAAAGAAAGAAAAGAAAAGAAAAGAAAAAAGAGAGAGTCCAGGGTGGCTAATCCCTCCTGAGTACTTAACAAATTTGTCATACTCTCCCCCACTGTTCAAAATACAGCATTGCTGCATGTATTCTAACACCCAGCACCCAAATGGTGGAAGTCCTGTCACAAGGCTAATGCCACCAAAGAGCCCATGTACCCATGGCACACAAGTATTCCTGTCAGGATTAAAAGGATTAGGGGTTGGTAAGGGAACAATTGTCTTCTTGTCTTGTTCTTCCTTTTTGTCCAACTGCCTTTGGTATCAGATTTACCTCACTATTGATTCTGAAGACAAGAAGGCATCTCAAGAGCAGTAATTATGTATTTTTTAGTGTACCCAGCAGTAAAAGGCATGGAGAGGGTACATAAAGAACAGTGAAATAAGGGCATGTTACGTAAGGGTGCTTAGAAAAGAAGCATGAACAGGCTGCTCCATCTTGAGTTATGCCAGCACTGAAGATATTTGTCTTGTAAATGTAATCCATCCTTTTGAGAGATGTGCTACTATTTTTTTAGGCTTGTTATTTGCCTCATTGGTTTTGGAATAAGAATTGTACTCAAGAGCTTCCCTCCAACCCCCTTCCCTTGGCAGAACACAACAAATCTGGAGAAGACAGAGTAGTTTCTGTCTTCTTCAAATAACCTCCAAGAGCCAAATAATCTCTTCCACTGGGTTTCAGAGAGACACTATTTGGCAGCAAGCACAGAAAAAGCATTTAAATAGTGAATAATGACATTGCCCGATGCTTCAAACAGTCCTACAACCAAGAACATTAAAAGAAAAGAAAACAGTAAATATGAATTAGACTATTCAGTGACAATTCTAATGACATATGTCAGCTTTCGACTGCATGCATTATTTTAGATTTTGTTTTGTTTTGTTTTTAAGCAATTTCTAGGCCTGAGTTAGTAAGGGGCCAAATGCGTGATGTGTCTGTGATCCAGACTTAAAATCATGTCTGGTATCCTCCACAAAAGGATTCTGACTGACTCTTCTGGAATCTACCAGATCTTCGAGAATGTGTATGTACACATTGGCCAATGAAATATCTGTGAAGATTCTCAGTCATTCAGGTGAAGTTATATGGGAGTCCACGAGGCTATATCAAGGATCTCCTACCAACTCTCCTCAGACTGAAGAAGCTACTTGGATGAGTAGCGCAACGTTTCAACCTAATAAGAAAGAAGTCCAGTTGCCATGGCAAAACTTCCAGATTGGCCAGGGAATTTCAGGACTGAGCAATTTTACAAGTTTTAATTAGAGATGGGGGTATACAAATATGAATACCCATGCACAGCTGAACTTAATGAGGGTCCGGCCCCTGGGGCCGGACCATCCACTCACCCATCTGGCAGTGGCAGCAACCTTGGTCAGCCTTCCAATCACTCCCAGAGCCCCACTCTCTTTCCATTCATCTAGCCAACTCCAGGCAGGGGGAGGGAGAACGGATCTCCCTGCATGGCTGCCGAGTGGTTAGATGAGCGGAAAGAGAGCAGCGCTCAGGGAGCGATTCGAAGGCTGACCAAGGCTACCACTGCCGCCGCCAGATGCATGAGTGGACGGTCCGGCCTTGGTGGCTGGACCCTCGTTCAGTCCAGCTATGTGGGGGTATTCATATTCATATATGAATACGAATACCCCCATCTCTAGTTTTAATATATGAAATAACACAAATAATCAACCAATAATATAGCTATTTCATTATTATCATAAGTAGTAGTAGCTAATTATAGGCAGGACCTACACCCTCCACATTCTCATGGGAACATGAGAAAAAATTATATTGAGGTAGACAATATATACGGTAGATTATGTCATTCTTAAACTAAATGTGCAGGCAATGTCATTATTATATTTTGGTATGATTTATGTGTGTAATCATTGAAATGTAACACTGTTTTGACCTAATAGCCTCTAACTGTTTTGCTTTGTCTTCCAATTCAATTTTTGGACCATGTTACAAAATTAGGAGAAATATGTATTTTAAAAAAAATGTATAACAAAATATCACTGTGCTATATCATGTTCCAGTATAGATGCCAACCATGCCTTTTCCAGGGTAACCTATACCACTGCCACTTCTCTCACCATCTTGTCTCTCTCTATAAACCTTGGGTTTCCCCTGAGCATGCTGATAGATCTGTCCTGTATAGTCAGTCTTGTATAGACTACAATCCTACTGGTATTTAAAGGCTGAATTCTCTATTTAGAAGGAATACTAATTTTAGATTTAGGCTGAAGTTTGAGCCAATTATGCTGTTTGGTAGTGCTTATAATGTCTGAACTGGATTCCAATCTGACAACATAATTAAAAGGGGGGGCGGGCGGGGAAGGATCCTTGCCTGGCACTGAAGCTTCATGAATATGCAAACATACATTTATTCTTCCATTCTCTTTATGTTTTTAATAATTATAATTTCTCAAAGCTGCTCACACAACAGTCTGAATTTTTAGGGGATGGAGAAGACCAGTCTTTCCTTCTGACTGGGAAAAGCCCTCGGCCTCCTGCTGCTAAAGCAGTTGCACAGCATGGGCTAATCTCATAGAAAAGTGCATTGTTTAATGAGGATGGTGCTGTGATACGACCTTTCAAGCTTGGGTGCAGAAGCTTATGCTAAAGAACCTCTCAAACAGCTGTTTCATTCATGGGTGAAGGGAAGTTTATAATAATCGTTTACACAGCAGGATTCTCCTGATGGAATGGAATTTGTATGATGTTTTGTCGCTGCCTCTCCAACCACTCCCTCCAAATGGATAGAAAGTCTCACAGATAAATTGCCTATTACATAGACACATGTTATGCCCTAAGATGGCTTTATAAACATTGCAAGGAAGTGTGGTTTCTTTCAGCTCTCTTCACAGTTATCAATGACTGTTTTGCATAATAAGTGATATGGCTAGGGGTGTCTAGTGGCCCGTGCTATCCAAGTGTTTACTATGGATGAGCAACTTCAAGGCTTTTGCTGCTATCCTTTCTTAGGCTTCTTTAAACCTGGACTGAACAGGCCTTCAAACAGGGCATCACCCTCTGTAAAATAGGATACCTGGCCTCTCAAGGGCCCTACAGACACAAACAACTTGCTTTATTCATAGTGGACTACTCAACACACAACAATGTCTATGGTGAGTTCTTCACTTCAGGCAGTTCATCTTCAAAAATTACAATGATAGTGTTATTTGTTTTATTTATAAGCTGCCTTTCCCCCCGATAAGGGGACCCAAGGTGGGTCACAATATTAAGATAACAGAATCAAAAACGTAAGTTAAACATTAAAAAACAATTAAACTATATATTCTACTTTAGCGTTTAACTAAAACGGGATATTCACTTGAAAAGTGTCTTTCAGGCTTGTTGAACCAAGCCATATTGTGAACCTTCACAGCTAATAGCACTAACAATAGATTATTATGTTATAGTGGAATACATGGAATACAACTTTAACTTTTTTGTAGTATTACAGCTATTTTAATATACATTTAACATGTTTAGTTTTTCTCTTCTTCCATTTTTTCCCCTTTCCAGCATTCTTTGCTTCCTTGCCAGATTCAGGATTCATTGTGGACACATATTTAATGTATTATAGATAACAGATATTACAGATATTAATATACATTATAGATTAATGCATGCAATTCTTCCATGTTAACACATTTTTGGAGTTTTGGACTGAATAGCATGAATTCGAGAGACAGGGTTGCTGGGTCAGTAGGACACCATTCCCTGAGACAGAGGGTCAAAAACTGAGTCCATTGAATGGATCGTAGAGGCCAGTCTTCATTATGTCACAGAGGCACGGCAGGCAAGGACTGGGAGAGAGTAAAACAATTAATTAATGACACTTAATGGGGTGCTTAGTATGTGGTATTTGGGTTGCAAGTACTCAAACCAGTCTCAGCCCCACCTCTCAGCCTGTAGCCTTAGCAGTGGACTACACTGCAAGGCTGTTGTAAGGAGTTAATAATACAGGCTTAATAATCTTTACTGCTTTTTTGAGTTGCTCTGAGCACTTGATTCAACCTCTCCCACCTCCTTTTTTTGTTTTTGTTTTTTTTGGTCAGACCACTTTCGTAACTTAGGAGAACCAGGCAGCTGGAAATAGAGATGAAGCACCAAGACCAAGGCATCATGTCTAAGCTTGAGGGCTGGCATTTCATGTCAGGTGACGCATTCGCCCAATGTATTACTGATAAATATTGTGGCTGAGTGAGAAACTGAACCTGTGTCTCCCCAGTTTAAGTCTAGTGCAAAGCAAGGGAGTTTGTTCAATCCAAGGGCCAAATTCTATTTCAAAGAAGTTCTCAGAGGCTGAATTTCAGCTGCGGGACTAAGAATATCAGCGTACATTACCTTAAAGTATTTCACTGCCAAAAACCTGAGCCTCACTAGGCGTGTCAACCTTTTAGAATAGGAAAGAAAAACCCTGCACACAAGCTGAAAAGCAATAGAGTCATGGATAATGGAGAGCATGACCTTCTGGGTAAACCCAGAGGGCTAGCTTGGGACCCCAGGAAGGCCAGGTTTGGCCCCAGAGTGTGGGGATTCCATATCCTTGCATATCAAACGTAAACATTTTTATTCAAGTGAAACTTAATACATTAATTTAAATTAGAAGAGGGCTTTTACCACTTGAAATAGCTTGGCTCAAACTGGAAGAGCACAACTGTGAAGGCATGTAAGTATCATGTAGAAATGATCAATAAGACAAGAGGAGGGAAAAGAAATGTGAAATTGCTACGCAGATAAAAAACAACAACACACCGACTACCTATATTTTGCCTGGTCTGCAATCCTGTAATTACAAGTGCAGGCAAAGCAGCATAACGGTAATAAAATCAAAAATATGTTGCAAGTAAGGCAAGCTTGGTCTGGAAAAAATAAATTGATATTTTGATCAGTAGAGCAATTTAAGTGATAAAAATAAACCTCCTACACAGATTGAGAGTTGTCCACACCGCAAAATTTGGTTTGATCCCACTCATACTTGAAAGGTCCTCCTTTCACTTACACTGGACCCTCAAGGCTCATGGGAAGCGGACCAGAGTTTCTGAGTGGCTTGCCATCTCTCCGCTGCTCCTCTCCATTTCCCAGCTGATCACTCAGCTGGTCTCTGCTTCCCAGAGGGCAACAAATGGGCCGCAGTGTCGGAGAGGCTCCCTGCCTGTCATTCAGCTATCGCCACCTCTCAGCTGGTTCCCTCAGTTATATGATAAGGGAAGCGAAAAGCAAAAACAGAGCATGATAAGTAGAAATGTATTGTGCTACTTATGGAAATACACATTTTTTAAAAAACATCTACTAATGTTGTATGTAATGGTGAGAAGCAGCACAAACCTAAATTTCCTCCAATGGTTGAACTATCAGTACCATTGGTAACACATTGCTATAATAATATACATATTGGTACAAATATGATGGTTAAACAGAGATGGATCATGGACCAAGCATGGAGTGTTTCATCCTAATGTTGGGTGGGGGGCACCCTGTGATCCACTCAGACCACTTATGTTTGTGAATGGGTTGTCGTAGCTGTGAGGAAGTTTGGGTTCCCCAGATATTTTGGACTCCAAATTCTAAAACTCCTTATTGTTGGCTAGGGCTTTTGGCAGCTGAAGTCCAAAAGGTCTGAAGAGTCAAAAGTTCCCTACCCTTATTATCCTATAAAAACGGCAGCACTTTCCCCAGCCGTTGTTGGGAGGAAATCCTCCACCGTTGTTAAGGGGAGAGTCTCTTGGAAATACTAACTTCAAAGGAAGGATTTTGTTCAGGACTGCAGCAAAGCAGGGGTTAAACCCATCACTTTTACTATCATGCTATTCTGAATCTTCCCTTCTGATTTATTTATTTATTTTTAATTGCACATGAAATGCTAATTGCAGTTAAAATCACATACCACATGGCCCTCACTTGCTACACCAATGGCCTTCCCAAAGATTTCAGTGGAAATATACTGATTTTATTCTTTCTAGCCCTATGGTGTTGTTTTAGGTTGCTCTCATTATTGTGTGTGTGTGTGCGTGCGCGTGTGTGCAAATGCATGCGTAAAATAGACCTCCTAGAATCTCCTAGCCATAAACCTGAAGAAATCCTCTCTTCTACACAACTATTAAAGGTACTAGAGCTTTACATCTCTTTTTAGGTAGCCAGTCTACATAACTGTTATAATATCTTTGCCCTTGTGTTCTTAGGGACTGTGCAGACAAGCTAGCAAACACATTTAGAAGCACCAGAATTGCAATTCTCTCCACTCCATTACATTTCTGCTCATTCCTTCTGCTTCTGAATTGCCAGGAGTTACCCTTACATTTTTGACCAAACTCCGGGAGGCAGTGGAAGACAGGAGGGCCTGTCGTGCTCTGGTCCATGGGGTCACGAAGAGTCGGACACGACTTAACGACTAAACAACACAACAACAACCCTTACATTGTCTTTATTGCTTTTCATAAGACTAAGAATAATAAATGCTTGTTTTATTGGAGTTTCCACAGAGTAAAATGTAACTGAATTGTTCAGTATGCTTGGAAATAGTCTTACATTATTAATACAATTAGTTATGAGACATATGGCCTCAAAGATGACCTATGTCAGTTATAAATATAGACTCTGCTTTACTCTGTGATCAGCTGTAAACTCCTGTTGATTTTTCGGTTTTTGTTTTAGTATCAGATATGAAACATAGAGAACCTGTAGTTTCCAAAGTTTCCAAGGTGGTGATAAATAACATATGGTGCTATGGTAAATATGCATTTCCACAAGAAACAAAGTGGGGGAAGAGACAGCTTTTACATGCTCCATATGTAGAACTCATCCATGTGTGTATTTTTACCAGAATCAAATAATTTTTTTTAAAGGGTTTATCTATTTCCCCCTCGTTTTATTTAAAGCACACTGTTTATATGTTTGTTATAAATGAAAGTTTACTTCATATAAGATTCTGTCTCCAATACCAAATCAGATGGGAATAGGTACAGCTGTACTGAAAAATGCAGACACATAATTTAAATGGAGCTAGCTTAGCAGGAGGGATGTGGTGGCGCTGCAGGTTAAACCACAGAAGCCTCTGTGCTCCAAAGTCAGAAGACCAGCAGTCGTAAGATCGAATCCACGCGACGGAGTGAACTCCCGTCGCTTCTCCCAGCTCCTGCCAACCTAGCAGTTCAAAAGCATGTAAAAAACGCAAGTAGATAAATAGGTACCACCACGGTGGGAAGGTAACAGCGTTCCGTGTCTAGTCGCACTGGCCACGTGACCACGGAAACTGTCTACGGACAAACGCTGGCTCTACGGCTTGGAAACGGGGATGAGCACCGCCCCCTAGAGTCGGACACGACTGGACTAAATGTCAAGGGGAACCTTTACCTTTACCTAGCTTAGCAGGATGCTTGGAAATGGTGGAAAAAGGAATTCATGAAAATATTCTCTTTAGCACACGGACACTAAAGAGATCTTAAAAACTACTAAAAACAATATTGGCACGATAGATGAACATACTTCTCTTTTTTCTTCCTTCTCACACTCCTTTTTCAAATTTTGAACAGACAACATCAGTTCAGCTATTCCAGCAATGTAAATGCTTGTGTACAATTCATTTCTTTGGATTATCGAAGTGATAGTTTGTATTATCAAAGTGATCTTCCTTGCTCTACTGTTTCCCATCACCTCCTTTCCCATTTTATATCTCATCTTTCAGTTTGTAAACCTGGGGGGCAAAACATTTTGCCTCTTTTTAAAACGTACCTGTTTTCCCCCTTTAATTTAAAACACACTGTTCATAGAGGGCGACTACATGGGTGTTTCCCACTGTTTGGTCCGCTGTGGGAACAGGCTGTTTCGCTCTTAAAGACAGCAATCAGGCAATGTCTTTGTTGGAGAAAACCAACCTGTCCCCAGAGTGGTCCTATCCATACCTTCCTGAGCCCCTATTAGGGGCTTCAACGTTTTTGGTGTGGATAGGGTCACTCTGATTTGGATCAGTTCCAATGCGTGTGATTGCTGGAACCATTCCAAAGCAAGTCTTCTGGTTTGAGTTTGCCAATGTTGTAAAGTGGCTTAATTAGCGAGCCACTTCAGGATACTGGCAAATTAATTACCATGGGACTGAAACAGCATTTGTTGCCCTGCAAGATAACCTTCTGAAGGAGGCAGACAAGGGGAATGTAACCCTGCTGGCAGTGATGGGGACTTGCAACTTGAGACTCGCTGTCGAGTCGTAATTAAGTCACACCAGCAACTTGACTTGGGATTTTCCCCCAATGACTTGACTTGCGACTTGGGACTATTTTTCCAAGTCGCTTGTCAAGTCCCCCACCCCCCATGCCTTCCTGCTCCTGCCATCGCTGCAGGGCACTGTCCTCAGAAGCAAGCAGGAGGCTTGATTTCCCTTCCAGGAGCAGGCCCGCTGCTTCTGGGCATGCTCAGACCTCTGAGCATGCCCAGAAGTGGCAGGCTTGCTTCTGCTTCTGGGCATGCCCAGACTTCTGAGTATGCCCAGAAACAGCAGGCCTTGCTCTTGGAAGGGAAGCTGAGCCTACAGCTTGCTACTGAAGACAGTGGTGTGAGGCAGCAGCAGGTAGGGGCAGGGGGGCAGGGGTGGCGAGGGTATGGCAGGAGCAGGTAGGCAGCGGGGTGGGGGGGCAAGAGCCAGGGCCACTGTTTCTGAGTGTACACAGAGGTAAGGGCCTGCTCCAGGAAGGGAAGCCAGGCAGATATGTACACATGGCCCCTCTCGGCCTCTGCCTGAGACTTGGGACTTGGACTTTAGGCTTGGGATTTGATACCAAAGACTCGAACTCAGGACTTGGTACCAAAGACTCGGACTCAGACTTGGGACTTGAATCAAAAGACTTACCACCATCTCTGCCTGCTGGTCCTCCTGGATCTTTCTGTAGCCTTTGATGCCATCGACCGTGATATCCTTCTGAGATGGCTATCAAGTTTAGGACTTGGGGCTCCGTTCTTCGGTGGTTCCAATCCTTCCTCAAGGGTCAATCTCAGATGGTACTGCTTGGGGAGTCAGTGTCCACCTATTGGGACCACTGTTATGAGGCCCCTCAAGGATTGTCCATTTTCCCAATGGTTTTGAATAACTATATGAAGCTGCTGGCAGAAATCATATGGAAATCTGGAGTTCATTGTCATCAATATGCAGATGACATACGGCTCTACCTCTCCTTTTCTTCAGTGGCAAGTGGCCCTTGAACACTGACTAGCATTGATAATAGACTGGACGGGGGCCAATAATTAGAAACTGGGTCCAAAAAATCACAGATTCTACTGTTGGGAGGATTGTCAGACTGGTTAGAGGGATATTTATCTGGTCTCAGTGGGGTTACATTTGCCCTGAAGGACTGGGTTCGCAGTGGGAGGTACTCTTGGTCCCAGCTCTCTGCTTTTTATCAACGTTGGTTACTTGCCAAGCCTATATAAGAAATGCCTAGCAGCAATGGTTCATGCATTGGTCATTTCTGAAACAGACTACTGTAATGCTCTCTACATAGAACTGTCCTTGAAGTTAGTATGGAAACTTCAGCATGTCCAAAATGCAACTGCCAGACTGATTACAGGTGTCAGCATTTATGAACACATATCCCCAGTCTTGGCACACCTTTTCTGGCTCCCTGTTAGTGTCCATGTTCAATTCAAGATGCTGATCATGATCTGTAAAGCCCTTAATGGTTTAGGACCTCAATATGTGTTGGAATACCTCTCCCACAAAACTGCTACCTGTTCCACCCACTCCTCACAGTCCTTCCTGCTAAAATTGTGACACTCAAGGAGGCCAAAGGAGCTAACAGCAGGAACCATGCTTTCCTGGTCAGAGCCCCTTCCCTCTGGAATAAGCTTCCTACAGAGGTTTGTCAGGCACCCTCCCACTCAGTGTTTAGGAAATTAGTTTAAAAGGAATTATATAAAGCTACCTTTTATGGTGTTTTAACTATTGAACTGAAATTTTTTAACTATGATCTGAGATGTTAAACCTTGTTTTAAATTTGTTTAATTCTTTTTAAATGTAGATTTTATTCTCGAAGGCTTTCACGGCTGGGATCTGATGGTTGTTGTGGGTTTTTCGGGCTCTTTTGCCGTGTTCTGAAGGTTGTTCTTCCTAACGTTTCGCCAGTCTCTGTGGCCGGCATCTTCAGAGGACAGGAGTCAGAACTCCAGAGCACAGACAGAGTTCTGACTCCTGTCCTCTGAAGATGCTGGCCACAGAGACTGGCGAAACGTTAGGAAGAACAACCTTCAGAACATGGCAAAAGAGCCCGAAAAACCCACAACAACCAGTAGATTTTATTGTTTCAGGGTTTTAGTTGTATTTATTGTATACTGTGATTGTTATTGTATGATTTCCAATTATGCCTTTGATGGGTTGTGAACCACCCAGAGAGTGCTTGTGGTAGGAGGAGGCAATTTCACTGGGTCCAGGGGGAGGGCAATTTTCCTTTCCTTGATTTCTCTGGGGATTGCATGAACTGTGCAAAATGTGAAAAAATAATAATTTTAAAGTGATTTTTTTAAAAAAAGAGAAAATAAATTAGTATTGGCCAGAACTTTTCCACTGTTGAAAAATCAATATTTATTGGTGTTAGAGAGTGTCAAGAAGGGGGCTACAACTTACTTAAAAGGGGAATTGCTGCTCCAGAGGGCTTCTAGGAGTGGTACTTCATCCCCACTTTTTTAACAGTAAAACCATTTTTATAGGGGATTGGGATATGAACCACAAGATCAGGTGTGGTGGCTGCACTTTACTCACTCCTGCCTTGCAGTATACATAGACTATGGGATGCAGTGGTCTAAAGTGGAACCTTACCCTAGGAAGAGTTTGTTGGTGTGGGGGAGAGAGTTAGAGATACACATAGGTCTCCATGTTTTACTGCTTTCAGGGTGTGATGGATTCTTCGAATCCATCTAAATTCCTTCAAATGCCTTAGCAGCTTGGAGCACTTATTTAATTAATAAATAGGATTCTTATATATTGTCGTACAGAAAATATGTTCTTGTATGGTCCAGTATGTACAGTAATATATTGTTAAACAAGTCTTTCTCTATTCTGAGACAGACACACAGACATTGATGAACAGTTATAGATACAGAGAAAAAAGCAATGTCAGGCCTTGAATTTTCCCAACACTGTGCCTTGAGAAACTGACAGCTTGATAGACTGTGTCAGAAAGGTCACACTTGATTAAAAGCACCTCTGCCGGAACACAGATGAATGTAGGTGTTGTTGAAGCTCCCTCGGTACTTACTATTATGCCAGTTTATTTCGCTGGATGTTCACTAGTGTATGTGGGAAAATATTTTTTAAATGCTGTAACCAAGTTAGCAAAATATTGTCCCTATAGTGAGGGACAGTGGCTAAAATTTTACTATGGAGAAATGTAAAGGGGTGGGGGAAGTCACACTTTAGACAATGTGGGTAAGGTAACCATAGTTGTGTGTTTTTTAAATTACGTCTCATTTCCAAACGAAGTTTCCTCTAATGCTTAGCCAAAATCTGTTTACATATGATTCCTTTACTTACTGATTCTAGTCCTGTGCTCTAGAGCAACAGAGGACAAATCCTCTGTATGAGAGCCTTATGTGAAGAACTCTGTGATGTCCCTCCTTAATCTTCTTATCTCCAGGCTAAACATAACCAGCTCTTCCAACCAGCAGTAGTGAATAGTGACTATTGTGGTTGGTGGGGCACAAGACACAAGTGGACAGAGCCAGGGCATACAGAGAGAGAGAGAGAGAGAGAGAGAGAGAGAGAGGCAAGCAAGCAGTCATATGTACAAAGAGCAGAAGGGGATCACAGCCAAGGCCCTTCTCTTTTTCTAGTAAGGAAGCAGGCAGAAGTGAGCTAGTGGAGTAGAGTAGCACTCCACCTGCCCTAATGAAAGAGGCCTCACTGCCAGTCGTTCCACCTAGGACTTCATTTCCAGACCCTTTGCCATTTTGTGTTTTTTTCCCCCTTGAGCCCGGACCAATCCCAGCCAGTTCTGCAGCCAGTGGTCCCAGTAACAAAAACATGTCCTTCCACAGTCTTGGGTTTGCTCTTGAATTGATGGTTCTTGTTTTCTCTCTGAAAGGCTTCATCTGCTTTTAACCTCAGTGCATGCAGCAGCTGACTCAAAAAGCACAACGTCAGTAAAGCAGGCCAATGACATAGTCAAGGAATCAAAGCTTTATTGGCTCACATGGTTAAAGTCAGCATTTAAAACTTTAAAATGGGTAGATGTTCACTGGACAGGAATAAGAGTGATCCTACCCACACCACACATGACATCACACACAAATTCAAATGTTGTGAGAAACATGTGAAGAGTATACTCTTCTTTACAAAGTTCTGGGAGAAATTACAAGACTTACTAATACAGTGGTCTTTGTAGTAACACAATGTTTATGGTCGACTCAGTCATTTTTTAAAAATGGGCAGTTGCACACAGCAATCTGCATGCACATGTACACACACATTTTCCATGCACACAGAATTATTTCCACATGTGCTATAGATTTCCTTGTTGTAGCCACTGATTTTTTTTTAAATTACATTTCTATGACATGCTGCATTATAAGATATAAGATACCTGTATGGAGACATAAAAATGTGAATGCAACTTCCCTTTTAAAAAGGACTTTGCCAGACACTAGCTACTGTTGCTTTACATCCTGCTTATGTTACTTTTTATGCCTCCACAAATACTTTCAGGGCTTGGTGAAAATTACAACATGCCATCTTCCATCTTCTTTATATTAGCATAAATGTTATAGATCCAAGTGACTGAAAGGTCACTTCAGGATTATTGTCGCATCCCTCCCCCACATCACCACCTAAAATTGAGGCACAGATCAGCCCACATTTTGTTAAGCATCAGACATTAATAAAAAGAAACATTGTGCAATTTGAGGAAATGTAAATATATTTGGCTCTCATTGAATTCAGTGAAAGAGGACCAAAGTAGGCTTAACTCCTTCCTACTGCAACAATCGAGTTTTAACAATGATTCCCTTTCGCCAGTTTGTAACCTGAAACGGGTGGGAAACCTGCCATCTTCCAGATGTTGCTGGACACAAACTCACACTTGAGTGCCATTGTTATCTCTTAGTTGTTAATGCTGGCCTGGAACTTGGGAAGTTCAAGCTCATGTGTCCGTGGAGCCATAAAATGCATTGGGGTAGCCTTGGGCTAGCAGCCATTCCCTTTCAGTCGGACAGTGATTGTAATAAAAGCAAAAAAAAAGCAAAGCGTGCTACTTATATATCGCCCCATAGCACTTAAAACACTCTCTGGGTGGTTTACAATATTGTGCAGGCTATACATTGCCCACCTCCCAGCGAGCTGGGTACTCATTTTACTGACCTCGGATAGAAGGCTGAGTCAACCTTGAGCCGGCTACCTGGGATTGAACCCCGGGTTGTGAGCAGTTTTGGCTGCAGTACAGCAGTTTAACCACTGTGCCACTGTGAAGATAAGCTGGGGAGGGGGATATATATTCCTTGGAGGAAAAGAGGATTATGAATGTAAAAAATAAATGTCCCTTGTCTTCAATCAGCATGGCCGGTGGTCAGGGATAATAGTAGTTTTTAGTCCAGGAACATTTGGCTTGTCTAAATCTGGCCTTGAAATTTGTTAGATGATGGACAGAAGATGATTAGGGTGTGTTTTTTTTTGCAATTAAGAGCACCAATCAAATGGCGATCCAATCAAAGCATGTTTTTATATCACATGTGCAATCAGCCAGATGATGACATGTTATCTTTTCCAGTTAATACATGACTTTAATTCATTATTTATGAGAGAGAGAGACCTTCACACGCTCACACTGCTGCTAATAGATAAACAGCACTTTCCATCACAGTTCTACACAACACACAGCTGTAACCTTTAGTGACATAAGCAAAAGAATCATATAACTAGCAGTTAAAAATATTTTCATAACTAGGGCCTTTCAAAGAATTCACCAGTTTTCAGAATGTTCTTTCAATATAAATAGAAGCTTTCTTAAAAATTATAAAAATGATTTCAGATTCAGTATTAGCAGTATACAGCTTCTGTCTCCCCATGTTGTTCTTTCTCATGCCATGTTTTCATATTTGCCTCATCTCTCTCTGCATATGTATATGTACCTGTCTGATTTGTTTAGCTTAACTGGAAATAGTTGACTGTAAAATGCATACCTTGCACTGTTTATCTGTAATATTTTTTCCCGTCTGAAAAACTCCTTTTTCAATCTTAAATCTACTAATCTCTAACTTTTGTTTTCCATCTAAAAAAGTACCGGCTTGCTGAATAGGTACCTATTGTTTTATATATGCAGAATCTAACATAAATAGATATAATCTCTTTCGAAAACAGATATGAAAATTAAAACACGTTGCTGTATCCAGAGCTTCCCACTGAACCCTCTTATCTGGTCCCTGGGTTGATCAAACAGAAAAATTAATATGCTGCATATATTCACTCCACCCTATTTAGGCTAACACAAATGTATTTTTATTCCAGTCTGCAGCTTTTCTTAATAGCTCATTGTGGGGGGAAAAGCAGAGGGAGGACAGATGCAATTACAAGACTGTAGAAAAATAATAATATAAAAGTCTCTTATAGTTAGAAATTCTGATACATTGCTACAGTCAAAGTATCACACACACTTCCAATTTCCCAACTGGTTAACTTTAATATATTATATTTCTGGAAATTTTACAGTCTTTTCCACATTAAAGTCAACATTTTTTTCCAGTGGCTTCAGCTGAGACTCGATACAACTTCTCATGTTTATTCAGTGAAGCCAGAAAGAGTGTGGAACAGTTTTCACACACTACAGCCAGAAAATTTTAAAAGCTGACAATTTTATAAGGGGTTGCCTTATATAAAGAGATGTAGAACGCTGTCACTCCTGGGTAAGAAAAATATCATACATCCTAAATTAAATGTAGCTCCTTCAAGGGGATACATCCATGGAAAATGTTCTTGAGAGCAGTTTTGGAAAGAAATAACCATCCTTTTCAATCTTCTGGGTTTACACTAAGTTTTGCAAAGAATAAAAGTTTCTCTCATATCTTACATTGATTGAAAACTGGAATTGCCAGTTTTCAAGATAAGTCCCTTAATGAAACATCGAAGTCATCCCACATCCTAAGGAAATATACCTTGCCTAGTCTTTCATGGCCAAGCAAGAGACAGCTAAACATGCTAGTACATTTTTCTATTAAGTTTTTTACTTTCACAGACATGACCTTTAATTTTCCTTTCCCCTCCCCTGAGACAGCTTTTGCCCTACAATATTTTCATCCTATAGAATGTAATTCACTCCATAAATCTCTGTTTGCCCCATGCTGTTCTCTTCCCCACCCATTTCAGTATTCCATAGAGTGGAGTGCCTCAAAACAAATGGTTCATCAGCTGCCGCAAGAAAAGATACAAGCTCGTCCTTCTTCCCTCCAGCATTCCAGCAAAAACGGCCCTTTCAGTAGCACCTAAAATGAGAATAGCTTTCCTCTCCCCTCGTTGTTGGGAAAGGCAGCAGAAGAAACAGGCAGAATTATTGAGTTGTTACCAAACTACCTGGAACCATGGTTGCAAGGTCTCTGAAGGTATTTAAAAAACAACAACAACACACAGGCTGGGTTAGATTTGGGTATGTGGAGAAATACTGCAAGAGAGGAAAGTACTGAGTTTTTAGTCTTCGCAGCAAAGAAAAAAGGGACAGGTGGTGGGTAGGTTCTTTGGAACAGAAGGTGGTACAAATATCAGGTTGAAAGAAGATAAAGGTAAAGCTGCAGGCAGCAGTTTAAAGGAATTTCTAGAAGAAGTGGCTGCAAAGACTATGAAATGCTGTAGCAGTGCATGTCATCAACTATGGCTGGAAGACTTCGTCCAGGCAGGTGGTGAGGGAATTGCTTGGAGAACTACAATACCTTTGGAAGAGTGGCTGCTGAAGGAAAGATCTCAGTGCTGGGCACAGGTAAGGTCAGTGTGGAAGGGCACCTCCTGGTGGCTCAGCATGTGGCAAAATTCGAGCAGCCAGGAGGCAAGCCAGGACAATGCCCACCACTTGCATGACAGCCAGCCCAAGTGCAGCAGTGGCAATGTAGAACATGTTGTCACTCACAAAGTTACAGACTTTGCTAAAGCATCCATCATGGTAAATACCCCGGGCATCTGAAGGGAGAGGGCTGTGCAGGCACCCTTTCCACATCTGGCAGCAACTCACAGGCACTGACCCATTGGGCACCTGTTGTTCCATAGACCAAGGGGAGGAAAACCAGTCACGATAACTCTCCACTCCACAGCAGTCCAAGGTACGCTGGATGGAATCCAAAGCCTCTGCCTTCTCCTCGTCCTCTGTGTAGGAACGGACAGCTTCCCACAACCCATTCTGGAAACTCTCTGCAACATCCTTGCGATAAAATAAGCTGGAGAGCCCTGCTGCTAAACCAGCCACCAACACAGCCAGCTGAAAGCTCCCATAAGTACGCAGGAGGCAACGGTGTTCAGTGGCAGCACCAAAGCAACCCAAAAAGCCCCACACAATGACAGCAATGCCAGTAGCCAACAAAATGAAGGCAGTATTAGGGTACTCATTGGTGGACAGCACCAAGTAGGTGCCTAGTGAAAGCTTGGCCCAAATGCCAATGGTGAGCATGGTGAGACCTGCTGCCCAGAAGACAAAGCTGAAAGCCATGAGAAAAAGCTTGAGCAGAGTCATGATACCTTTCTGGTGAGGGAAGATAAACTTCTGAGGTGCTGATAACTGATCTGGAGGAAGGAAACGATGCTAGGTGCTGCTGACCGATGCTCCAGATGCCACCTTTAGATCATGTTTAGCTAACGTTGTAGTTAATCTTCGTTTGCAAGCTGGTGAGTAACTGTGGCCTTCACTGGGAATTTCTGGAAATACGGAGATATTGTTGCCAGATGATGATGTTGAGTTATGTTCCTTTGGAGTTCAATAGGTCTTGCATGGCAGAGGAGGTAGCTGCTGGGTTTCCAGGGCAGCTCTTGAAAATATGGACGTGCAGAGTTCTCAGTCTGTTTTAACTGGTCCAAAATCAGCATACAGACCTCTTTCTTTTTCAAATTGCCCACTGTGCTTTTTGTAGAATACAAGGAAGATTGCACATTGCAAAACCAGTTTGACTGCCTCTTTGGTCAAATGATTATCCTGGCATATTGTTGAGCTTCCAGCCAAAGCCATTTCTGAAACACAGGAGGGGACCTCTGGAAAGATGAAAACTGCCTCCTCCACAGGCAGTCACTCAATGGCATTAGAAACTCCTGTCATTGCCTTTCTAGTTATTTAGCCCGCCTTGGTAGACCAGTTGGTCATGGTCTCCGGTTTCTTCATTCCACCAAGCTTTTATTACTCAGAGGTTTGTTTTTTTCACTTAAGTGCCACACAGGAAAATCAATGTTGATAAGAAAACTGGAAGATCCTTCTGTTGATCTTTCCCATCTCAAGAGATAAGAGTTCTTCTAAAATATTACATACCATTCCACCCTCACCCACCCCTCAAAGCTGAAGATCACAAGATTTTTCATCCAGTGTCAACTGGGGCTAAAATGTAGTAGAAGCTGTTCCCATGCCTGACTCTCAGGCAGGTAAATTCTCTTTCTTATCAATGAAGATGCTAATCAAATGCAGAAAAAGAGAGCTTCCCTGATAAGGCTTCTGTGGCGCCTCATTCATGGAATTACAAGGGAGGTCCAGATGACATTGACTTCCACTTGTCATGGTCCAATGTTTTTCCACTGTGTCTTACATCTTTTTCCTTTCCGCACCAAAAAAGGGGGGTGGGAGTGGAGTCCATCAAGGAGGAAAAGATGGAACTGCGCTCAGTCTGGTAGCACTCATAAATAGTTAGAATAAAATATAGTTGCAGTGTTCCAATATATAGGTTTCTGTGGAGCTTCCACATCATGAAACAGAGGATTAAAGATACAGGATACCTGACAATGCCATATTGTATTATGGAGATGAATGAGAACCTTGTAATCAGCCCCTCCCAGAACCTACTTCAGTGACCCATGCATTAATCTAGGGAAGATAAAAATCCTGCAGAAAACCAGGCTACTATGTTGAGATAAAAAATTCTGAGCTGAATATCCACCCCGTCTGCTCTTATGCTCCTATTCATGCATAGTAAACAGTATGTAATTCCAGGAGGGAGAAATAAATAGACATGTTAGATTTCCATTTGATAGATTTATGGCATAATAAATAGATGGCTGTATAGCAGATCGATTATTCACTCTTTTCTTTGAACTGCAAGTCATAAAATGAAAGGATTCTGCAGCTGGCAGCAAGAGATTAGTCCTTGATGCAATATATGTTAGTCACCTAGTATGTTCCCTGAAAAAGAGACTATTTCCTAGTTAGAGTCTCTGTATCAACAATGTACAGAAGACTGGCTCAGGAGGGTAATTCAGTGTGTTCTAAATAATGTGCAAAAACTGTATTTTAACAGCTTTTATCTAATGTAGCTGGTTTTCCTCCAAAATATTGTAACAGTTTAACATTGTCTAGAGAGTTCCAGGGGTAGTGGTGTAGAAAAATGAAACCCTAAAAAGAACATAACCTGGCTGGATAGCTCAGAGGTTTAGGTATCTGGTTGTGGAGCCAGAGTTTAGGAGTTCAATTCCCCACTCTGCCTCCTATGAGCAGAGCCAGGTGCCCAAGAAGAAAGGAATGGTAAGCCACTTCTAAATATTCTTTACCTAGAAAACCCAGACAAAGGTCCCCATAAGTCAGAACTGACCAGGTGATTTTCACCTTATCAAAACAAACATTTATTTGCAGCAGTATGGCAAAAATTGTCTGAAAAATGTAATAGTGCCATACATCTTTAAAGTAATGTATAGTTTGATCCCAAGAATTCATACCAGCAATCTTATGGCCTGATGGTGGAGCACAGTGCAGTCTAGTGATGTACTTGAGCAAAGCTTGGAAACAAACTGACATGAGCTGATATGAATATAACAAAATACATTAATATGAAAAATTAAATTGCCAATACAAGCAACACAGGGTTAAACTCTGCAAAGTGAAACAACATACATTTTCTTCTTTCAAAATGCGAAGTCTTAGCTTCATGAGCTCTAAATTTGAATACACATTTGACATGATATGACTTGGGTTCATGTGAAAACAGCTTGTCAACCATAACGCCAAATTTTGCTTGATCCATGCATAACCAAATTTAGTTACAGCTTTTGTTCTAAAAGTCAAGCTTTTGTACTAAATTCGGCCCTTTTTTTCCACTATACCTACTAGTGATAATAAAAGAATGAAATGCCTCTACTTTTTCTAAATAAAATTGCCTGTGGGGAAAAAAACACATGGCAATCTGTGTTTTCAATCAGCAGTTTGTACTATTCATAGTAAAGATAAGAATTTTATGGAGCTTAATGATTTACAGGTAATGATTGCTTTAACCTCGAAATAAAATAGTTTATGCTTTTCCGTTTCCAGTCTGTGACAAATTCCAGGGGCTTTGCTGCAAGGTTTGATTAAATTTGGATGAATGTTGGATAGTGATGATGTCTTCTTAATATTTTCTTCATTAACAAAGATGCAAGTAGAACACTAGTAGGTAGTATACAAATTGAACTGGAACATTAAAAAAAAATCAGTTTCCTGCTTTTTGTGTGTGTGTAGCTATGGCCCATGTGAACTAAGTGGTTTAACCTAGTAGATGGGCAATATTAAGGAAAGGGCCTGTGCTTTTTGTATTATTTTAAACCCCGGGTAGGCTATCTCGGGAGGGCTGGTGGCTGGACATGCCCATCTCTGCATCTTGGAGGGCTTCATCCACTTCCGTGAATCTACTTCCCTTTTTTTTTCTCCTTATAGAAATTGATTGTTTGGGATGTTTGCTGAAAAAGCACCATTACCTTTAACTGATTTTTTTTTTAAACTGGGGTGGAGGACAAGGATACTGGGGAGAAAAGAATGATCAAGTTGTCCCCCATGATCCAAAGGGGGGGCTGTTCATCTCATGTCTTTGAGATAGATGGAGGCATCTATCAAGAGGGCAAGGAGTGGGAGGGTTCTGCCCAACCTAGTATTTGCACATGACTACCACATTCATCATAAGTAATTAAGACTGAAGATGTCTGGATAGCTAAGTAAGCTGGGTTAGAAGTATGATTCCATAATGTTCCCCCGCCTCAAGAAGAGCCAGACTGTGTACCCTTGGGCAAGCTACAGAATCCCAGGGTGCCCCCAGAAGAAGGGAATGGTATACCACTTTTGAGTACTCTATACCTAGAAAAGGGATCCCCATAATTTGAAGTTCACTTTATGGCACATTATTATTAATCTGGACCATGCAAAGAATTCAGCATTCATAGTTGAGTTTTATGGAAGAACAGGAGCTGATTTCAGAGATAGAGTGGGTAAGACTGAAGAGAAGCGTCTAGATTGCCTTGAGCTCCTCAGAGAAAAAAAGACGGCACGGAAATAATTGTAATAAACCATAATAAAATAAACCAGGTATTCATGTGCAAAAGGGGAGAAAGAAGGCCATGAAAGCCATCCATATTTGCTCCAAGGAAAGCAGCTAAGTCTCTATTGTATACATATTTGGATATCTTTAACCAACAGCAGCTTGGCAAAGAATAAGGAATACTCTAAAGAGAAGTCAGAAGTCTGTTTCTTGCTATACCATAACAAGCAGTTCCTTCCATGTTCTGTCACCCATCTGACCCAGCCCTCACACCTGCAATTATTGATACCCAGAGAAGCCCATAAAACATCAACCAGAAACCAGGCCTTCTAAACAGTGGCACACTCTCTATAGAATGTTCTCCCACAAGAAATGTGCCAAGCTCCCTCCCTCCACACCTTTAAGAAGTGCCTGAATCAGCATTTAAAGGGATGCCATTGGGGAGGTCCTCCCCAGGTAATGGGATAGAGGAAGAAGAAGGAGAGGAATGCTGAATGAAGGAAACTGTTAGTTTCTGCTGCCTATGTTGTTATCTGTAATTATAGTCTATTAGTGTCTTTTATAGCTGATTTTATAATACATTGTATTTTGTAGTACATCACCCAGAGTAGCAATTTTGCTAGATGGGTGATGTAAAAATTGAATAAATAAATAAAAACAAATAAGCTGCTTTCTCAAGTACATCTCTGCATCCATAATGATTAACTGATGATAATAATAAAAATATTTACAAAGTACTGTAGCTCTATAATCACTCAACAACAAAAAAATAATAATAAGGAAATTTGATGCCAAGTTGAAGCTCTTAAATCTAGAAAGAAGTGAACTGCCTATAATGTGCAGGTATAGCTACCAGTAACAAGCTCAACTTTCAGAACGGTGACTAATCTGGACTGAAGTGAGCACAACACAATCAACTTTGAATACTGACTTCTAGAGGAGAAGCTGCTTTCATAGATTACTTACATCACAGTATCTAGACATTTGGGCACAAAGAGATTAGTTGCCAGAAAGGAACAACTGTTTCTACTAGATATATTGAGTACTTATTTTTAAAAAAAGAAAAATAATTTACTACAATTTCTTCTAGAGACAGGCTTAAATCAATGATATTAAAGATGCAATTTTTCCCAATGTTTTTGAGGAATTTATGGTTCTCAGCTCATTCCCATGACTGAAGAATGCAGTATCATGTGTTCATTGGTATGTTATAATTTGAGCTGAATCTGCTGCACATAATAACAAGATCCACCTGAACTGCATCTGAATTATATGCAGCCAAAGAACATCTATTTACAATTATAGCTTGTTCCTGGTTTGTGCATTGTGGGGGAAAGAGAAATGTTCAGATTTTTCTAAGCAGAGCCAGTTTTTTTCCCCTCCAGGGTGCCAAAGATTTAGTGAGTCACAATTTTATGGCAGCAAACAATTGATCACTTTCCCATAACACTCTTTTGCTGGTATTTTGACTATATTCCTGGATTCATGTTCGTTATCTTTAGTGACAATCTTTTATTAGTACCGCCACTCACGTTTATTGGTGTACAGGAAACACTGGTGTCCTTTCTCATTTAAGTGGAAGTAATCTATCAACAATGTTGGCTTTTAAAGATATATCCACTTGGAGGCAGTCTTGTAGATGTTCTGATTCAGGAAATATTAATTCAAGGAATGAAGCAAGATTAGTTTATGCAAGTGTTCAGTTGGGAATCACAAAATGTTTAGATGTGATCGCTGATAAAAGCTTAACACAGAGAAGAGCTGCCATTCAGGATACCAACCTAAGATATGGATTCCTTTCTCTGTACCTCTTCTCTGTACCTAAACATGGGCAATTTTTTCCATTTTATTTTAATGACTGGCACTCAGCATTCTATGTTTCTTGCACACAGGGGAAGGATGATAGTTCTGTGATAGAGCATATACTTTTCATGGAGGAGGTCTCCAGTTCAATTCATATTATTTCCATATAGAACAAAGAGAAGTTACTGTACTTCCTTTTGTGGTTGTTGCTGACAAAAAAAAAAGGGGGTAGGATGGGGTCGGGAGGACAAAATATTGTGAAACCTTAACCAATTTACTCCCAAGTCTCCTGCTGGTAGATGTAGACACAACAGAATTTTGGCCACAGTAAGAGCACTCCATGCATCCAAGGAGCTCAATTTTGATCAGTGGATGCATGGAGTGCTCTCACTGTGACCAAAATCCTATTGTGTAAGTTACACCTGCAGAAGGCTAATTATCTGTGCATCTCTCTGAAATAGGGATACACCGTGTATCCCTTTGAAAACACAGGTGTGCAGCTTGGGGGTGCTCCTGGATTCATCTCTAAGCTTGGATGCCCAGGTTTCAGTGGTGGCCAGAAGTGCATTTGAACAATTTAAACTAATGTGCCAGCTGTGTCCATTGCTGGAGAGGTCTGAACTGTCCATGGTGACACATGCCTTAGTTACATCCCAGATTGATGACTGTAACATGCTGTATGGGGGGCTACCTCTAGAATGTGTCCGGAAGCTTCAGTGGATCTAAAATATGGCAGCCAGATTATTAATCAGAGGTGATCACAGGGATCCCCCCCCCCCCAATTACAGCAGCTCCATTGGCTGCAGATTTCTTTCTTGGCACAATTCCAAGGCCTGCTTCTAACCTATAAAGTCCTAAACGGCTTGGGTTCAAGCTATCTCAAGGATCGCATCTCCCTTTATGAGCCTGCTTGGGTGTTAAGATGATCAGGAGAAGCCTTTGTCTTGGTCCCACCACCATCACAGGTGCATTTGATGGGGACATGGGAGCGGGCCTTCTCTGTTGCTGCTTCCAGATTTTGGAACTCCCTCCCACAGGAGGCTAGGCTGGCCCATCATTGTTGTTCTTCTGCAGGCAGGTGAAGACCTTCCTTTTTAGGCAAGCTTTCCCTCAGTGACTGGCTACCAGGGTGTTAAATGAACTGTTCTGCCTTACTGCTTTTGAATGTGGTTTTGGTGTTTTTGTTCACCATGTTGTAGTGTAGTATTTGTATACTTTCTCTTTTAATGATGTAAACTACCTTGGGTTCTTTTTAAGGAGAAAGGTGAGGTAAAAATATTTTAAATAAATAAATAATAAATTTGCTACCACCGCTGCTTTCTTTGGTTATATATATTTAGCTATATATTTATTATATAAATAATAAATTTGCTACCACTACTGCTTTCTTTAGTTATGCAAGATGGAAAAATTATTGTCTCGGGCATATGTGATCATATTTTGCTCAGTCCCACAAACCTCATCTGCTGTCTGATAATTTTCACAAGGTACATACAGTATGTACAGTAAGACCACCATAGCCGTTGGGAATTGGTTCCAAGCCCCACTGTGGATACTGAAAACTGTGGATAATAGCAAACTTTTTATCTATCTATAATGGTGTGTTTATATATGGTTATATATATAGAATGGTAAAAGAAAATAAAAGAATTTTTTTTCACATGGATTACAGAACTGGCCACTAGAGGGTATCAGAGACCATGCTATGTATTCTTCGCTAACAAGTATTCATAGCACGGTCTCTCGCTCCATTCTGTGGCTTGTTCTGGTAATACATGTGAAAATAGTTGTTGTTTTTCTGTATTAATATTTTTAATACTTTCAGACTGTGGATAAATGGAACTGTGGATACTGATCCCATAGATATGGGGGTCCTACTATATGTGACACAGAGAAACTGCATTTCTAAGAGCTTGGGTTGCACTTTGGAGTGAAACTCCCATGCCCAAATTACCTTGCACTTACAATTCTTCTTTAAACACAGATACATCCAGTGTAACCCTAAAACATTAGATTGTGTGTCAGGAGAGTTAGGTTCTAGTTCCCAACAAGCCACAAAACACACTGGGTGGTCTTGGATCACTCTTTCTCTGCTTTTGACCTACCTTACTGGGTTGTTGTGAAATGAAATGAAAAGTCGCCTATACTGTCTTGACCTCACAGGAGGAAAGGGTATATAAATATAAACTTAAGAGCCCATCTTTCCAGGAATCATATCAAATATGGGCCAGAAGAACAGGTTCATAAGGGATCAGTGTATATAGAACGGTGGTATTTCGTACGCCACACCCTTTGCTCTGGTGATGAGCAACACCAGCAGATCAAAACAGGCAAACCCTCTTTGATCTTTGTTGTTGTTGTTGTTTAGTCGTTAAGTCATGTCCAACTCTTCGTGACCCCATGGACCAGAGCACGCCAGGCCCTCCTGTCCTCCACTGTCTCCCAGAGTTGAGTCAAATTCATGTTAGTAGCTTCAATGACACTGTCCAACCATCTCGTCCTCTGTCCTCCCCTTCTCCTCTTGCCTTCACACTTTCCCAACATCAGGGTCTTTTCCAGGGAGTCTTCTCTTCTCATGAGATGGCCAAAGTATTGGAGCCTCAGCTTCAGCATCTGTCCTTCCAGTGAGCACTCAAGGTTGATTTCCTTTAGAATGGATAGGTTTGTTCTCTTTGCAGTCCAGGGGACTCTCAAGAGTCTCCTCCAGCACCACAATTCAAAAGCATCAATTCTTTGGCGGTCAGCCTTCTTTATGGTCCAGCTCTCACTTCCATACATCACTACTGGAAAAACCATAGCTTTGACTATGCGGACCTTTGTTGGCAAGGTGATGTCTCTGCTTTTTAAGATGCTGTCGAGGTTTGTCATCGCTTTCCTCCCAAGAAGCAGGCGTCTTTTAATTTCGTGGCTGCTGTCACCATCTGCAGTGATCATGGAGCCCAAGAAAGTCAAATCTGTCACTGCCTCCATATCTTCCCCTTCTATTTGCCAGGAGGTGATGGGACCAGTGGCCATGATCTTTGTTTTTTGGATGTTGAGCTTCAGACCATTTTTTGCGCTCTCCTCTTTCACCCTCATTAAGAGGTTCTTTAATTCCTCCTCACTTTGTGCCATCAGAGTGGTATCATCTGCATATCTGAGGTTGTTGATATTTCTTCCGGCAATCTTAATTCCGTCTTGGGATTCATCCAGTCCAGCCTTTCGCATGATGTATTCTGCATATAAGTTAAATAAGCCGGGAGACAATATACAGCCTTGTCGTACTCCTTTCCCAATTTTGAACCAATCAGTTGTTCCATATCCAGTTCTAACTGTTGCTTCCTGTCCCACGTATAGATTTCTCAGGAGACTTTGATCTTTAGTCACGTGCAAATTCCGACCTAACAGGACCCCAGCCAGACAGCTCAGCGAGATGGGCACCTGGCTGCAGAGCCACAGGTTGGAAGAACAATCCCCGCCTTCTGGGAGATGAGCCAGCCTGTGTAGCCTTTGGTCACCTGCAGAGGTCCAGGGCGCCCCCTGGAGAAGAGAAGGACAAACTACCAGTGAGTACTACAGTACTGTACTCAGTACCTGGAAAACAGGGGGACGTGTCACTACGAGTTGGCGGCATGTAATTTTGATCATTAATAAGCCCCAAGGAACAGGGCTGAAGAAGCAATATTAAGAATCCAACGTGCTTGTAAACGGCTAGCTACAGGGGCCTTGTTACAGATCACAAGGAACCCAACAAAACCCCTCGTTGCGGAACCACAAAAAGAGCCCCGACGAAACACACCAAACTATCCGGAATCTAAAGTTGAGCGGATAGAGCCAAACCGCGTTCATCGCACGCGCGTCGCGCTCGGCACTCTGGGAAATGGAGTTGGCTATTCTTCTCTCCGCCCTTTGCTCCTTAAAAGGGCAAGAGCAGGAAGCCACAGGAAACTACGGCTCCCAGAATCCAGCGCGGTGGAGTGCTTCTTTCCACCCCGTCCCACCCTCCCTCTATGAATGACTAATCCAACATGTTGTCAGTCTGATGTGCGGCGAGTACCTGGAGGGCTTTCCCCCCTCCCCCAGCTTTTGGATTTTCTTTCTTTCTCAAGTTGGGTCCCGGAACCTTCGAGGTTTTGGTGTTTTCCCAAGTTTTCCCGGGGGGTTCCAACGCGCAACGCGTTGGCAGGGAGCGGCGCCGTTGGCAAAGTAAGTAAGGCTGGGGCGAGGTACTTCGCATTTCCTGCTTGATTGACCCCAGAGCACCGAGTGGGGCGGGGGGGGGAGTGGAAATGGGGAGGAGAGGAGGTCGCTTTGCACGTTGCCAGTGGGTTAGCTGTGCAACCACGGCCGATCCTGCGTTGTTTTCAGGGGAGCCCGACCCCACCCCGAGCCCCGTCCCTAAAATGGCAAGGAATTAAGAATCCGTGATAGGGAAAGAGGCGGGTGTCCGGATCGTAAGGTCCCGGATCCCCTTCGCAAGCGTGCTGGCGGTGGGGTGGGAGAGCGAGGAGGAGGAGGAGGAGGAAGAGAAGCAGCCTTTCCGGAGTCCAGTCAGAGCGCCTGCCTCCTGGGCTTCTCAAAACTTTTCTTTGCTCGCCCCCCCTTCCTCAGCTTACCTGGATAAATATCGAGCCCGAAGGATTTTCTTGGTAGAGGGGAGCTGTCTTGAAAGCTGGGGCGCTCCTTTTAAAGTGAAAATCCAGGGGCAAAATAGGTTCAGGAGGCTGGACGCCTAAACAAATGTTCTGGGCCTCCTTCCCTTAGCAAAGGCAGAAGCTGACAGTGCTCTTTTTAAAGTACGTGGCATATAGAGAAAGCAAAGGTAAAGTGATCCTGGCTACTTCGTGTATTTGCTATTCCTTCTCCTCATACACACTCGTAGTCCAGTTCCTCCGCACTAGTTTGTCTTTTGCTAGGGACTGGGAGTGGTTCGTTTTGCCTGTGGCACCTAAAGTAATTGGGAACACAGTGCTTCTGTACTTCGCTCTGGGAGAACGATGTGCCTCCTTCAGTTTTGGTAATGTTTCCTCTGTACTAACTTTTTTCCATAAACAAGATTATTACTCAGTTGATTGATAAATGGTAATGAATCCCCATGTTAATAGGATTGACTTTTAGCAAAAGACTGCCAGGGGTTATTTGAAGCGCCAATATGTCAAAAACACATTATGCTTCATGTTAGGATCAGCGTCATGCACTGGAAAACATAAGGCCTGGTCTGCTTATTGCAGTACATAAGTTACTTTAATAGTGGAGAAACACTGATATTGTAATAATGCATCCACATCCTTAGTTCAGTTAATCTGGATTCTTGGGGGAAATATAGTGTATTTATTTGGTTGGTTGTTGTCTTGATGTGTTATAGATATTGTCTTGGTTTTTTTAAACAAAAACTTGCATGGTTTATGGAATCGTACGTTATGTAAGCATATAGTAGTAGCCATCGTTGTCTTAATGAAAATATAACTGGAATCAGCTATGGAAATTTTAATTAGCTGGAATGAACTCAGTCAAAGTTTTAATGTATTTTAATCTCTAAGGCCCTAAACTAATTGGGATCAGGTTACCTGAAGGAGCATTTCCTTGCATAGTTACTACCTGAAGGCTAATGTCATCCCCTTGGACTCCTCACCAGGTTCTACTTCTATTTGACTTTATCTGTTGTGGTGTTTTGCTTTGCTGCTGCTTTTACAACGGTTTTATTTTGTGCTGTGTTTAGTTGTTATTGGCTGCCTGGATAGCACAGTGAGTTAGGTTTCTGGCTGCGGAGCCAGAGACTTGGACTTCAGTTCCCCACTGTGCATCCCAGAAGAGCCAGCCTGTGCGGCCTTGGGCAAGCTGCACAGTCCCGGCATGTCTCCAGAAGAAGCGAATTTCTGAGTAGTCTCTGCCTAGAAAACGCTGAAAAGGATTGCCATAAGTTAGAATTGACTTGACAGCACACAATTAATTAATTAGTTGTTAATACATTGTATTTTGGTTTTTAACATGTTCTGTACTATCCAGAGAACTTCAGTTAATGGCTAGTCTAAGACTGCAATAAACAACACAATCCTAGGCTGGTGAAGTCCAGGTCTTGACTTTTACTATATTACACTTAAAAGCTGGGTTATATGTTATGAACATTTATTATAATAATAATTGTATGCTGTCAAGTTGATTCCAACTTACACTGATTCCTTCCAGTTTTTTCTGGGTGTAGAGTTTTCAGAAGTTTATCAGTCTCTTCTTTGGCAAGGTGCCCAGCTCTGACACTGTGTAGTTGCCCAAGCTACACAGTCTGGTTTTGCTTCCAGGAAGCACAATGGGGAACTGATCTTTCACCCCGTGGCTCCACCACCAGATACCAAACTCGCTAAGCTCTACAGTCAGCCCAACCAACCTGTTGCATATGGTTGACCATGAATGTACAGCTTTTTGGAGGTGGGAAGAAAGCCGTGTTAGTCTATTGCAGCTAAAGCAGCAAGGAATGTTACATTTTTAAAATGGACAAATTTTATTACAGCATAAGCTTTTGTGAACTAAGCCCACTTTGACAGTAAGTTTGCCAGTCTCTCCTTTAAACCACACCTGCCTCAAGCTGCCTTTAAAATGTTGGTTCCAGTGAAACTAACCTAGGCTTCAGTCAAACCTGCTCACCACTTTGATGATATGTCTTCTCATTGTTTTAATGCCTGCAGCAGGCCCAGGAATTGAGAAAGGTACAAATCATAAAGACTTGAATGTACCTTACTCAACTAGAATTGTTGGGAACAGCCTACCCAGCACAAATTCAGCTGATAATCAGTAATTGTGGACTTGTTTCAGCTTGCAAAAAGACTTCAAATTCATAAGGCAACGTTTAAGATCTTAGCTGCCAGCCTTCCAGAAAGACCATTTGAAATACTCAGATTCAGGCCTGAAACAGCAGCAGAAGCAGCAAACGTTTTGCTTATTTCTGTAAATATCCAGGAAGCAACAGCAGTCCATGTGACTTACAGCCATCCAGAAGACCACACTTGGGACTTTTTGTGTATGGGACCTGGAGTCTTCTCAGGTGTTAGATTAGCAGGTACATTGCATGGACCCTGCAACACAAGAGGCAGTTACAGATGTTTTCTCATGCATCTGCTGTGTATGCACGTTTCAAGGAAGCCACAGTTGATCCTAGCACCTCCCTGTGTGTTCCCATGATGGGAGTACATTGTACTTAGGCAGTTATTGGTATGTGCTCTTCCAATTTATGGCAACTCTAATACTGTTTTTGAAGTATGTAAGATGTTCAAGGGGTGTTTTACTATTGCCACTCCACAGTGAGTTCCCATGACCAAGTGGGGATTTGAGTCCTAACCTTGTCCATCATTACACTGCACTGTCTGACCATCAGACAGATTACCAGGTTTATTTGGTGTACTCATTACAGATTTTGTGTCAAGGTGGTATCTACTTCCCCTTAAATATGATCTTCAAGTGAAGAATTCCAGTCTAGCATGTTCCACAATGACTGGAAATCATGTGAAATGAATGCATCAGATGAAAAGATTGGGAAGATTGATGGGAACTCAATCTGATAGGATGGTAATTTCAGCATCTGATTAATTTCTGTTTTATAATGGTGCTTATTGGGCACTTGACCATTTACTGTCTCAAAACCAGTAGGACTGGTTGTACCTCTGGATGACAGAATGTCTCAAGACGGTTGTCTTAAAAGTGAAACTGTCATGCTTAATGAGGTTGGAAGAGCATGGAGTAACATTCCTTAGGCTATATAGTAAAATAAAAGACTAAACATTTATACTTCACTGGTGGTTTCTTAAATTAATGGTGGCATAAATGTGTAATAAATATTACTTGTATCATAGATTCTGTGCTTGTGTATATGTTTGTATTAAACCGGACATTAGGCTTCAGATTGGGTTGCAAAGAGACTGTCATCTATTTTGGAGATTAAATAAGGCTTTCAGATTCAGCAAGTTTACCGTAATATGTATTTAATAGAAAATGAAGCTGTCAGTGATAATCACTCCCAAATGGCAGTGTAAATCAAGCCCTGCTGCTTGAACCAAGAGCTGTCAGATACATGATGGCTGGCTTTCTTTCTTCCTTCCTTTGTTTATTTATACTCTGCCTTTCTCCTTAAAGAGGATCCAGGGTGGCTTACAACATTGAAAGACAACTTTTAAAGCTGAAAACAATGAGTATACGACAGTGGTTTACATCATTAAAAGACAATATTTACTTTCAGTACTGTACACAGGATGCTTCTGCATGTCAGCTACTGGAAGGAATACAAGTGGTGGGTGCTATGGCATTCATGCCCTGCTTGTGGCCTTCCCATGGACATAATTTAGCTATTGTGAACAGAATGCTAGATTAGGTAGGTTTATATTCATTAAAATCCACTGACGTCTAGTGCCATATAATCTCTTAGTTATTCTAACAGCTATAAGAGAAAATGTAGAATCCAAAAGATTAATTGATGAAGAAAGATGGAGATTTCATATCTACAAAAAACTAAGGCTATTATAAATACTTGTTGAGCCCTTTACTATTACAATTGAGATTGGTGATGGAGACTGGAGATAGTCCTCCCCCCCCCCCCCCCAAAATGTGGAAAGACTGTTTAGATGTGATGATTTTCTGAATCTAAATTACAGGGTACTCTCTTATTGCTCCTCTACTATGTACATTGAATTTTGTCATGACTTTTCTCACTTCGTATGCAGCAGTTCTGAATGCTGATGCTGTGCTTAATTCAATCTCAGAGGTTCTTCATCCAGCAAGTTCCTTTCCTTCCTGAATGTTTTCCATTTATTTTACTTTGCCTAATCAGCTGTAACAATCTGTACTTTTCATTTCTCATTACATGGATGAAGTATTCTAGGTTTCTAAATGTTATGTTCCATAATTTTTTGGTCTTCATTCTTTTATTCTTATTTGGTCACCTGCTGGATACAAGAAATTCTTAGAGTTTTATAAGATCTTGTAATAAACCTGGACCAAAATTTTGTTAGTTGTGCCTGTCACAGTGCTCAAAGTCCTGTTTCATAAGTTTTGCCAGTGGAAAAGTGGTTATCTCTGGTGGCTGAGATTTTTGGTACTGAAAGACTTCTTTGTTTTGTCTGAGGCTTCCACAGCATCTACACAATGGAACAAGTTACTTGTCAGACAAGCTTGGGACAGGGGAAGGAAGTCTTTAATTACCAAAAATCTTCCTGTGATTGACATCATCACCCTTGTGTAACAGGATTTTTGCCAATTAGCTTATATCTTATTGGTAACTGATCATACTACAGCAAATGCATGTACTAACTTCTTAAATTGTGGCAACGCATAAATAAGATTTGGACCCATTGGTTATGCCAGCATAAAAACCTACATAATATGATTTTGGCCATGGTACCCTATGAAAAGAAAGAGAGAAGTGGTATGTTCTCTCCATTGTTTGAGTACATTTACATTTGTAACAGTAAACTGGGATATGACAGATTTTGAAAAAATAACAGGAGAGATAATTTATTATCTAGGTTTTGTAATTTGCTTTTAAAATACAAAATGGTATGAGCACTAGTTGACTAATAAAATCTTAACTGCGTCCAAGGAATGGTAAAAGATACTCTGCATTATAGGAAATCCTGTATGTTCTGGCATATCTCCAGAGAAGTAAGACTCACAAATTTTCATTAAATATGTCCATCAGAGAAAATCAGTATAAAGTTAATATATCATTCCAGATTACAAATAATATGATGGCTAATTGTTAATGTTGAGAATAGGAGACCTTTATTGTATGAAATAGAAAGGTCTGCTAGGAAGGAAATACTATAAATAATAAGGTAATTGGACAAAACATTAGGCTGTGAAGTCGTAATTGATGTTTGTTTTCTTTTTAATTTATATGAATGGTTTTATTAATCAAACAACTAATATGTGTGTGTGTAATGTAAGTGTTCTTTGGTACTTTAGGCATACACACATTCCCCATATGTATCAGGAACAACATCTATGGATAAATAGATAGCTAAAGTATACAATTTTGTTATTAAAAGTTAACATGTTATATTGCAATGACAGAAAAAAGTCTGACATCAGTCCCAGGGAAAATTCTGGAACAAATTATAAAGTTGTCCGTTTGCGAGCACCTTGAAAACAATACAGTAATAACTAAAAGCCAACACAAATTTGTTAAGAACAAATCCTACCAGACTAATCTTATCTCATTTTCTGATTGGGAAGCCTCCCTAATAGATGGTGAGAATGCTGTAGACTTAATATATCTTGACTTCAGCAACGCTTTGAAAAAGTGCCCTATGATATTCTGATTAGCAAGCTAACCAGGTGTGGGCTAGATAGAACAGTTGTCAGAGGGATACACAGTTGGTTACAGAATCGTACTCAAGGAGCTCTTATTAATAGTTCCTTCTCAAATTGAGAGGAGGTAACAAGCGAGGTACCACAAGGCTCAGTCCTGGGCCTGGTGCTCACCAGCAGTTTTATTAATGTCTTGGATGAGTTGGTGCAAGAAATGCTTATCAGATTTGTGGATGACACAAAATTGTGTGAAATAGCTAATACCCTGGAATACAGAAACAGAATTCGAAAAGGTCTTGATAGACTCAAGCACCAGGCTGAAAGCAACAGCATGAAATTTAACACCTGGGGGACAGAACCCCCACACAGTTACAAAGAGAGATACTTGGCTCTTTAGTACTACAAGTGAGAAGAATGTTGGAATTGTTGTAGATCACAAGCTGAATATGAGTCAAAAGTGTGATATGGCTGCATAAAAAAGCAAATGCTACTTTAGGCTGTATTAAAAATGTATAGTCTCCAAATCCTGGGAAGTACTAGTTCCCCTCTATTGCGCATTGGTTAGGCCTCATTTTGAGTACTGTGTCCACTTTAGAAGGATGCTCACAATCTGGAACAAGTTCAGAGGAGGGCAACAAGGAAGATCAAGGGACTGGGAACCAAACCCTGTGACAAAAGGCTGAAAGAAATGGGCATGTTTAACCCTGAGAAAAGAAGACTGAGGGGAGATATGATAGCACTTTTCAAATACTTGAAAGACAGTCATACAGAGGAGGGGCAGGATCTGTTCTCAATCATCCCAGAGTGCAAGACACATAGTAGTAGGCTCAAGTTACAGGAAGCCAGATTTTGAGTGAATATCAGGAAAAGCCTCCTAACTGTTAGAAACCAGTTATGTCATGAGATGGTGAATGCTCTCAACAGTGGAGCCATTCAAGAGAAATTCAGACAACCACCTGGACAATATCCTTTGATCTGGATTCCTGCATTGAGCAGGGGATTGGACTCTGTGGCCTTATAGGCCCCTTCCAACTCCATGATTCTATGATTTTGTATAATAAGAATAATGAGGATATTTCCTGAGCAGAGAATGCAGAATCTGCCCAGGCAGTGTTTTTGTTCTGTTAAAGCTTATAGGGAGATATGCACAACTGCAGATAATTCCTGACTTTGGTCATTGGATTATCATCTTGTCTGGCACTTGTTTGGCACTTTATCCACTACCTCACACTATTGGCTATGCAGGTTAGATCTGATGAGAGTCACAGTCTGTTGGCATCTGGAGAGCAGCGCTTTTACTGCTCTTTGTTCAAAAATATGAGCATCATTATGAAATTTGGGCATTAAAATATGCCCATTTGTAACACTGTTTAATAGAGCCTTTCTCAGCCTAGTGCCCTTCAGATTTGTTGGACTTTAACTCCCACATCCCCCAGCTGGAGTAAGGGAAGTTGTAGTGTGACATACCTGAAGGATGCCCTACGAGGAGAGAGTGCCATTAGAATAGTTCCAATACTTTACCTAAAGTTAACTTTGGCTTCGTTAATATCATGTGTGAACCAAGTAATACAAACAGCTCCTCAGAACTAACCTATTTCTTTCTATATGGGTGGTAGACAGCAGTAGGATCTCCTGTTTTGACAAAAGTAATTGGAGAACTGCTCACTGTTGTTAAAGAGGAAGCTCAGTGGGTTTTGTCTAGTAGATTTTTAAACAGAACCTTAATTTCAGACAGCTATTTCCTGGGAAGCATAGGAGCTTGCAGCCAGAGCGTTAGTGGTAAGAGGTTCTACCATCCTTAGCCTATGAACTGTCCATCCATGGAGTTCTCACATCACCAATATCTGTGACACAACAATTTTTTTAAAGTACAATACACATGTTCACAGGAGATGGTTCTAGCAATAGTTACGGGAAAGATGAACTTAGCATAATGATTCATTGGTGTTCTTAATCTGTTGGTCAGCTTCCAGCAAAGGAAGAGTGATGCCATGAGCTCTCCTGTTTCTGAAACACGTCCTCAGATCACCCACCGCCTTGTCCAGATAGCTCTTTATGGCAGTACCTATCTACAACTTCTGTCTAGTTATAAATATTTGTGATGTGTATCTTTGTGGATCTGGCACCTAATTGTTCTCAAAGCCTTAAGAATATGATAGAAACCACATGTTAAATAAATGCACAGATGGCATGGCTTGTGTCTCTTAAAATAGCTATCTTCTGCAGAGGAGTACTTGTAGCCTGTTTTAGAAGTTATGTCTTATTTTTCTGCTGTGACTGTAAAATAGTGTAGATTTTATTATGGATCACTTTAAGGGATCTAGTGGGAAGAAAAACAATGTATGAATAAATGCTTCTAAGGATAGCTTTAGTGATTTAGGTCTCTGGCTGTGGAGCCAGAAGTTGGGAGTTCAGTTCCCTACTGTGTGTCCTTGACGGGCTGGACCCCATGATCCGTAGGGTCCCTCCCAGCTCTGTAGTTCTAAGATTGTTTGTTGTTATTAAATATGCATCTCCACTGAAATCTTGTGACAGTATTCCAGGAGTTTTTAAAAGGGTCAAAAATCAATAATTTGTTGCACTTGGAAAAATATAAACTATATTAGTGCTGGAACAGTTGTTGAAACATAATTAGAACTTTGTGTTGGAGAATTCTGGAGCTTTATTCCTGCCCTACATGAAGTAGGGTAAGGAAAGAGCGTTTGGCTCAGCTTTGTCAGCATTTGTTTCTCTGGATGCCTAGATTAAGGGTATAGACTAATACATGTCTGGGCTATTCTTAGCCACATGTGATTCAGATATCTGAGTTCACAATATTGCATAAAACTGGGTGTGCAGAAAGGCTGAAGTCCATAAGAGTGTCTGTTTATAAGAGTGTTCTCCGTACTTTCATTTTCTTGGATTCTACATCTGAAACCATCTAACAAGCTTGTATAATATACATATGCAGGTACCTAGATTTATTGGTGGCACCAGTGGTTGTAGCTACTGTGCTTCAGTTTGCTTACTTCAGACAGCTATGTCTAATCTTGAGATAAATTTCTCTCAGGCACTGGAGGACACCTGAACCCCATATTAGGAGATCATTTTAATCTTTTTCATGTTTTAATCTTTTAATTTTATTTTAAATCATATATTGTTTAATTTGTCATTTAATATTTAACTTACTGTGTTTTTAATTGTGTGAATTTTAATGCTGTGTGCCGTCTTGGGTCCCTTTATCGGGAGAAATGTGGCATACAAATAAAACTAATAATAATATATGGCTATTCCAGAGTTAGATGAATAGCCAATAATAACATTGCTCTGCAAGTATAAAAGTAGCACTAAACATCAACCGTCGTGAACATTTGGGAGAAATTTTTAAATGCAGGCCTAATTGACAAGAATAGAGATGGGCACAAACCACTGGTTTGGTGGTTCATGCCAGTTCATTTATCAGCTGAACAGGTATTTGGCGCTTCAAAGCCCTGCATCCTCCAGCGGGCACCCACTCAGAGCAGTGGCCTGGCTTCCTTGTCCTGCCTCTTCCAGGCACTGCCTCTGAGTGGGCGCCTCACGGAGGAGGCAGGGCTTTGAAGCGCCGAACATCTGTTCGGTCAATAAACAAAACTGGCATGAACCACCAAACCTAGCCTTCCCTCTCTGCCTATGGACCCGCTGATCAGTGGGCACCTAGGCAGAGAGGGAAGGGCTGGCCCTTCATCTTCGTCAGTGTCTCCAGAATTGATGAATATGAAGCAATGAATATTGGATGAATCAGCAATTTCTTTCAAATACTGTGATTCGTTGTTTTTTTATTTGTCCCCATGTCTAATCTTGAGAGAAATTTCTCTCAGGCACTGGAGGACAAATAAGTCACAAAAAGTAAAGAAGAATCCTCGAAGATGGGGTGACATAATGAAACAAACAATGTCCTTTCATAATTTTAGAATATCTGTTCCAACTGTATAGCTGGCTAGATAGCTCAGCCAATTGAGTATGTGGCTGTGGAGCCAGAGGTTGGGAGTTGGGTCCCCCACTGTGCCTCCTGATAGAACTGCTAGCCTGTGTAATCTTGGACAAGCTGCACAGTTCTAAAATACCCTTTAGAAAAAGGAATGGTAACCCACATTTGAGTTCTCTGCATTTAGAAAAACATTGGAAATGGACCCTATAAGTCAGAATTGACTTGATGGCACATAATTTATTATTTTGTTCCACTGTATGTTGTTTCGTTTTCCAAATAACTCAAATAGATATTGGAGCCTGGTTGTTGTTTTGTTCCAATTCTCTTTATAATGGTTAAAGGTATCACAAACAATTAGTGCAAGAAACAAATCTCAGAAGAGACTTTAAGTCTTGGGAAATGTTCTTCCTGATAAAATTGTCTGACAAAAGTATTTTCAGTCTCGCTGTTTTAAAACTTTTTCCAGTGCTGATGGTTTTTGTACCTCTTAATGATTTGACCAATAGTAGCAAAACGTTCTGTCAGGTATGGAAGGGAAGGTCAAAGCATGGTAGTACACCACTTTGCTTTGTATAATATATTGCTTACAATTATATCTTGCCCTTTCCTCTGAGATTAAGAGCATGTAACTTGCCCGAGGTCATTCAGTGAGGACCTGAGCCTGAATTTCCTAAATCCCAGTCCAACACTCTAACCATATTCTAGACTCTAATATACTGCCATTTTCTGAGCCAGGGAGTTGGAAGTAGCATAGTATGGGGAGGAAAGCAGGAATTCTGGTTTGACACAGGCAAATTTGCAGGTAATCTCACTGCAATCCAAGTATGTTCCTACCTTTGTCACTTGTGGTGGCCATGGCTTTGTTTGGTCACCCAAAAACTGTTGAATAATTTGGTTTTAAAGTAGTTTTTCTATTTGCTTAGTAATATTTCTGAAACTGTTTCACTCTTGTGATAACTTCCCAGGCGATAGCTATCTTAATGTGTTCTCAATAGCTATCTTAGTTTGCCACAGCAAAAGCAACAAATAGTGTGGTTGTAATCCTGAAAGTTAACAAGTTTGTTGTCATAGATTTTTGTTGTGTAGATGCCACTTCACTGGATGCATGATTTTTCTTGTTGTTGTTGTTCATGCTGTGCTAATCTGTTTGTAGGAAATGCCTTGAACATCTTTGAGTCTTTTGAGAAGAATTTTGCTTTTACAAAATTTTGTAAAATTTTCTGATTTGAAGGGAACTGGTTCCATCAGAAGGAAACAGAACAAGAGGAAGACATTTAAAATGGGCTTAGGCATGTTTGACCAGGTTTATTGTCCTTCTGATTGCCTCTGGGCAGAACAGTTTAACGTTATAGACTTCCCCATATATTTTTTCATATCCTCTTCACCATTTTACATGAACCAGTGAGCACTAGAATTCCAACCAGCAACAGGTACAGCACAGCTCTTTACTATCTTTTAACCTCTTAGGTAGTGTGATTTGCATGGTCTTAGGTTTAAAAAAACTTTTTCTCCTATTGAGCAGTGGCTTCTTATCTTGCAGTACACTCAACAATTATTGTAAGGCAGTGTTTTTAAATACATCCCTTAGATTTCTCAAATGTCATCTTTGTCCTGTTTTGCAGGTCTTCGTTGGTAAAAGGTAAAGAGCATTCCAGGGATGAAGGAGGAGCAACAGCAGGAGGTACGTTTGGTGGGAAGTAGGCTTGATATAGTAACTAGAGATGGGGGTATTCATATAGGAATACGAATATCCCCCCACAGGTGCAGATAACGGGGGTCCAGCCCCCTTGGGGCCAGACCGACCACTCACCATTCCACTGTTGCCATGGGCTCCGCGGTCCCTTCCTATCGCTCCGGAGCTCATGATGGATTAGCCACTCTTCGACCTGGCAGAGAGGCTCGTCATCCCGCCTTCTGCCAGGAGTGGCTAATCGATCACGAGCTCCGGAGAGATAGGAAGGGACCACGGAGCCCACGGCAGCGGCGGAATGGTGAGTGGTCGGTCTGGCCCCAAGGGGCTGGACCCTCGTTATCTGCACCTGTGGGGGGGGGGTTCGTATACAAATACCCCCATCTCTAATAGTAACATTCCTGAAAGGCAGCAAAACCAAATAAGCACGAGTACCTCCCAGAGCAGGAATAAGTGACTTCAGTAGGGGACCAAATTTGCCCCTGGGGATATCCATGCTGCCTGAACATGTGACCATAAGTCAAAAGAACTTTCTGTTTTTATTTTAAAATGAGTGTGAGGGGATGGCACACCTATTCTGAAAGGAGAGCCTCTCTGCCAGTTCTCTAAACATGCTGCCAAATTGCACAGGTTTTAGGGGACATAGAAACATTTGGAGGAACGTGCAGCCTATGGGCTGCACATTTCCTACCCTTATCTAAGGATGAGGAACATGCGTCTCTGCAGAATTTGTTGGACCACAACTCTCACCATTGGGTATGCTATAATACGGTATCTGTTTAATGACTTTTTAATATTGTAGTAATTTATTATTAGCTTTTAATTTTGTTTCTTTTAATACCGTAAGCCACGTTTGATCCTTTAGGAGAAAGGCGGCATAGAAATACTTTCAATAAATAAATAAGTCTTCCCATGTTTAGCTGCAGTTACTGATGTCCTGGGATCACAGTCACAGTTTCCAAACTAAAAGAATTGCAGTAACACCTGCAAACAGATGTCTTGGGGCTTTTCTTTAGAAGTGTGTATTGAAAAGCAGACTAGTTGGAAAGAGAATGTGAACATGTGAAAAATCTCCCTTCCTATTTGTTTGCGTTCAACACAGGCTGCTGCAGAACCAGCATCTTCATCTGATGCACATGGAGGTGGACCAAAAGAAGCTCCAGACATTGCACCAAATATTTGTATGTTAATAGTTGTAGACAGTAGAACTGTTTTGTAAGTGCTGGCTCAGAGCTATTAATGGCTTTCATTATAACATGCGATTTGGGGAAGAAAGTTATGTGTAGTCCATATATGCAGAAAAATGAGGTGGTAAAGCCTGAGATGATAGAATGGACAGCATGATAAAATGGGGCTTTTCTTCTTAAGTCTTATTTGATCATTAACTTGCCTGTTTTTTTTGGCAATATGCTGCTGCTGCTCTCCATATGTCATTGGGTGCAACGCCTGTTAGGTAGTTGATTTTATCAATAGGTGTTGGCTTTAGATATCCAGTAATGATTCTACGGCTTTCACTGAGTGCTAGGTCTATCTGTTTTGTTTGGGCTGAAATATACCTGGTAAGTTAGAATAGGGCCAAGGCTATAGCTTTAGCTTTTAGTGTTCATGGCTGTGTACTCCAACTGGCTCCCAATAGCTTTCAAACCATACTGTTCCTTGCGGAGACCTTTGTATTTAGCAGTGTTTTTTTATAGTTCAGTGTACGATCCAAATAAAAGACCTTAGGTATTTTGGGGCCAAACAATGATCTCACCAATTTGAGGCAATTCAAGCAGGTTATAAAGATAAAATAACTCCTTGAAGGAAAGATGGCATAATAAATAAATAGCTGAAGTCAGTCTGTATGCAAGGTTCTCCTGTACAGAAATCATTCAAGAAAACAAATGCTAACATTATATTTCTAGGTACAAGACACTGGCCAAAATCTTGTTGATTAGAGTTGTCACTGTTAGTCTTTTGCAGCAAATGTGTACACCACAATGGTCAAAATCCTGTTGCTTAGCCTAGTGAATCACATTAGAGGAGGCCCAATGAATCATTGGGGATTTGGTGAGTTAACTTCTTTGTAGTACCCTTGATTCAAATGGGCCTACTCTAAATGTGACTTACTTTAGCACAGTAAGTCGTAACGAGTCATGGGATTTTCATCATCCTTCATCCTGCCCAAACTCCTCTATTCTGTCCTTAAAATAGTTATAGGTAAAAGTTCAGTTTAATCATAGTGCAGACACGATCCACTCTCGTTAGATATTGAGGCTATCATGGAAAATGGAAGACAACTCAAATCTAAGTCTGTTTAAATCCGTTCAGCTGATGCAGATGCTTTGAAAATCCTGTTGGAGATGAAGATGAAAAAGAGGCAGAAGAAGCCCAGCCTTCCAAGCACTGTGACAGAACTTGCCACTGAAGAAGGGTCCAAAGTCTATGTCGTTGGCACGGCCCACTTCAGCGACAGCAGCAAAAGAGATGTTGTGAAGGTACGTTTTAAAGTCCTGAGCATTTTTATTCTGTTGGAGAGTTCCAAAGGTCCCCTGTGAAATCTTGAATATTTTTAGTGCTCCGAAAAAGGTGTTGTGTTGCAGTAGAAGCTGAGCCTATAGTGTCTCTGTCTAAAACCAGTTTATGTAGCCCTTCTAGTGCATTCAGTGTGGTCCCATCAATACTTCATTCATCCTCATGACATGCTTGTCATCATACTCTGATATTACTTGTGATAGTTGTGAAAGCATGGGGAAGGGAGGCACATTGAAAAGCTTCTGTAGATAAAAGTACAGGTGCTTCTGGTGGGCAATTTTGGGGACAAAAAGCATGTGTGACATTTTATAGAAATGGGTGAGAAATTTGAGAGCTCTCCTATGAATGACTTTTACTCTGATTAGCAAAACCCTATTTCATTCATTTTATTGAAATGTTCTAAAATTGTAAGCTGCTCTGGAAGTCCGTGCATTAATACAAAATACAAGTATTTGTAACTTTAGAAGCCATAATATAATTTATAGTTCATTTCTGGGATTTTTCTTTCTTTCTGTAACTATACGGGAGGCTTACTGTGCTCTTCTGTTTGAATATAAATATTTTCAAAGATTTATTTTTGAAAATGTGAAACTAGGGTTGGCTGCCATGTGCTTGAAGAGTACTCACATAGAAACATCCAATACTGTCTTCGGTGCTTTTTAGTCTTGTCTGGAAGCCTGCAACTCAATCTGTCTTCTTTCAGACAATACAAGAGGTACAGCCTGATGTGGTTGTGGTTGAGCTGTGCCAATATAGAGTTTCTATGTTAAAAATGGATGAAAGAACATTACTGAAAGAAGCCAAAGAAATCAATCTGGAGAAACTTCAGCAAGCTATAAAGCAGGTATGAGTTCCTCAGTGGCAAAACCATCTCTTTGCATTTGTGTGTGTTTGTGTAAGTTGATTCATCGCAAAGAAGCTGAAATAAGGTTTTCCTTAGCTTTTATAATTTGTTGCAGTTGAGGCTTCGGTGCATCAGAAGAGGTTAATTGCATAGGCCCTTTTTTCGCATGTGCAATTCTGTTGGGAGTCATTAAACAGTAGAAGTACATGAAACTTGCTTAGTAACAGAAGACTGCTATAAATGCCCATGTGAACTAAATATTAAGACTGATAGCTAACCCAGCACTTTTGCATGTGATTTAATAGATGTTCAGGAGTACCTGCTTCCTGGGATGAATGAACTGCCTTCATTTGTCAATTTGCTGTTTGCATCTGAGGATACTGCACAAATCTCTAGGTCTAGTTGTGGTAGGACCAACAAGACACCTCCTATATAAGATCTTCTTCCTTCCACCTGTCACTTTCTTCATCTGAAATATCCCATGATTATCTGGGTGTTCCAGTTCTTGAATGAGGAAGGCAAGAGAGGAGCAGCTTACTAGGGATCATCTTCTTTAATTCTCCTCTGCTGATTGCTCTGGAGAACAAAGCCTCAGTTTCAGTTTTTGTGCTGTGTGAAGAGCTAGTATGATGTGGAAGTTCACAGTCCCACTTCCTGCTCAACCATGATGATTAGGGGGCAGATTGGGACATACTGTATCTTTCTCTGAAATATATTGAAAAGACTAAAATGAAGCCAGCACACAGAGTGCTGAACTTCTTGTATCTTCTCTACTATCTTGTGTCGTGTATTACTCTGTATGAAGAAATGAGGAACTGTGTTCACAAGTTCACGTAGGATGCCTCAATGTTGCTTTTTAAAAATTCAGTCAGTATGATATAGTATAATCGTTTCAGTGATAGTTTGAAATTATTGTTTTACCTCAGATGCAGTACTTATTTTTCTGGTCAATGGCTACACCAGTGGTTCAGAGGTTTAACAGGAACAGGTACTTGCTGGAATGCCAAGACTGAAAACAGACAGTTGTTTTAAATATTTACGGCTGTAGTGACTTCAACCTTAAAATGGAAATGTTCCTTGAAGTCCAGTAAAAGCCAACTGATATGAAGTCGTGTGGGGGGCAGAATGTGCTAACAATGTGGAACAAACTGAAGTCTGTCTTAAGAACTGTTTATGGCTGCTGCTGCTCCCATCCTCGCAAACAATGCTTGTGTTCTTCAGGTAGCACAAAATGTTATCAATGCCATGGATGCATGGCAACATAAATTACTCTTCTTTCTTCCATTCAAGAAACAGAGAGTTGGTTGGATACTGTATAAAGGAGCCAGAAATAAAGGCCAGAAGCATTGTACAGAGAGAGGTTTTTCTTGGGAGCATTGAAAGGTTAAAGCCGTCTTTTCAAAATAAGGGAAGCTGCGATTGGCAGCATCTCCCCTTTCGCATTCTTGTATCTTGTTTGCCCACTGCTTTGTTTCTAAATGTAGATGGATCCACAAACCAGGTGTGGGGATATTAACATAATTTTAGGTAGTCAACTATATTTTGAGTATTAGGGTGTTCTGAAAAGATAGAGGCCACCGTTTGTTACATCAGGTATCCAATGGAATCATCTTATCCACACTTGGCATAGACAAATCCCCAGATTAGGTATCAGCAGCCATTCTTCTTTCAGGGTTCTTATTCCAGCTGGGCGCCTGTGTGTGAGATAGATGGCCCTTAAGCCAGTGGTAGGAGGACTACAACTGGAAGTCAGCGAGCCCGGCCCTTCTTCTCTTTCTGCTGCCCAGTGTACTTTCTCCTTTCCTCCCCATTTGGTGGGCTGTTGGGAGAGGCCCAGGCTGCCCTTGCAGAGACTCAAACGGATCACTTGCACAGGACTTCCTAAAACGGGCTTTTAAAACGTGCCCGACACTTTCCCAAAGGAAGCCAACTAACTTCTAGTGCCGTGGAAAATTACGGCCTATCTATTGAAAATAATTCTGTCCGCCATTATTTGAATGACCATTGAGGAAATGTTGGGGACAAACCGCTGCCGCTGGTTCATACTGTTACGTTCATGTATTTGGTTATTTCCACACTGGTGACCTGCACCTCTGCAGAGGCACTGTACGTAAGTGCACATTCAAGCATATAAAAGCAATGTGTTTCTAAATTGTGCCGATGTATCATGTTCTGATTCTTTTGCGCACCCCCCCAACCGTTTTTAATTCAGCTAGTAAATAAGCCTGCAATGTGTTTGATCTATTTTAATTACCAAATATGTTAGGAATTACTCTTGTAATTCTCTGTCAGGGTGAAGTGCAGGAGGGGGTTAGGAACAATAAACATTAGTATGTCAAAGCCAGGCAGATTAATTTTGTACTATTTTCTTGCCTTTTCTCTCTCAGGGAAACAAAGTAGCAGATGGCTAAAAGGCTTTTCAGCGATTCTTGTGTATATACACATTGAAATAATGAGAAACATGTTCAGCAATAAATCAGAGGCAGAATCCAGAGTTGGTGGTTTTCCCTCCCTCTTTTGCCAGAATAATTGATGTTTCTCCATAGCTGTTCATGGTACCATGTCTTTTCTAGTAATCTGGGCAGGTTATCTCCTTCTCTTCAACGTTCCTCTTTTATTTTAGAACGGGCTCATGTCTGGACTGATGCAAATGTTGCTGCTGAAGGTCTCTGCACATATCACAGAACAGCTTGGGATGGCTCCTGGGGGAGAGTTCAGAGAGGCGTTCAAGGAGGTGAGTGTTTTTTAACATGAAATTGCAGTAGGAGTGTGTTTTCCTGAGGCAAAAAAGGCTGAGTGAACTGCAGAAGGCTGGTAGGTAAATCCATGGAGTGGCATTTCACTTGATTAGTTTCGGTGTGTTTGTTCCTCCTTTTAAGGTGCGGGGGGGGGGGGACACCTTAAATCTTAAAGATGTATAAAAATGGAATATTTGATTTTTAGATGTTGAACTTCCTTTTCTATAGCTTTCTAGTGTTGACCCATCACAATGAAGTGTGGCTTTTTTCACAGAGTGGAAGAAGATCTATTTCTTACTTATTTTATCACAATTACAAAGGAGTACATTCCCTCCCCCTGCTCCACCATACCAAAAAAGAAATTGACTGAGCCAGTGCAATCTATGAAGAAGATAAAGTGGGTAATAGTACTAATAAAATTCAGTCATGATAAAATATTGTAACAATTACGTAGCTTGCAGAAACTCAAAGAGCAAAGGCAGATACTAAATACCACACTTACAGATAACGCAAGAAATTAGGTTATTTGAAAAAAGGTAAAAATAATACGTGTTTAAAAGAGAGATGTAAAAGAACATTATTAAAATTGAGATGGGGAGACGACAGCATGAAACAAGTAGATGAGTGGCCGAATAAAGAAATACACCAATGGCAACCTTCGAAGAAGGAGTAAAAGAGGACCACAAACTAGGTGTCCTGCTTATCTTTTTAAACCATCTGCCCAAGCATGGATGAGAATAGTGCAAAACAGAAATTGAACAAGACAAAAAGGTGAGGTCTCTATCCAACATTGGATGTCAGTGAGCTAACAAAGAAGATGAAGATGCTGAACCTTATCTTTATCTCAGGTTGCATTGACTCCAACTATTATTTCTATAATTGTTTTATGCCATGCCTTGACTTCTAGGTTGTGCCGCTTCCTCCCTTTTGGTTAGGCCAGATGCCTGCTGTTGCCCTTCCTCAGGACACCTGCGTTTTTGTGTGTGCACACTATTTCTCTGTGTTTGGGGACTGAGTTTTTCTGGAGCATAAATGGTTTGGGGGACTTAGGTCACATCATGTGGTGGGGAAATCTCTTCTGTGCAGCCTTTGCCATATTCCACCATCGGATAGCTTTGCATCCGTCTGAAGGAAACTTGTTTTACTCTCCTGCTAAACAAAGTACAAAAGGAGTCAAGTGTAGGTAATACTCAGTTGGTTTAATCTTTCCAGGGGAGTTGCCCTTATATGATACGCGGGAAACAGTAGAGACAAGTCAGAACAATCCCAGAAAACAAAAGACTTTTAACTCAGAGGAACATGACAAAACAGCAATTATGGATAAAGTCCAATTAGTCCCAGCTATAGTAAACCCATTAAATTAATGGGACTTTGGCAAGTCAGCACTTGTGCAATTCTCACTGATCCCATTGGTCTACTTGGTTTGGTGTTAGCAGTTTGATTTAGCTCTGTATCATTAACTGTAAGGCTGCCTCGAGAGGAAGTGGGGAGGGATGGCAAAGTAAGTGGTGGCAAAGTAAGTCAGTGGCATTGCCTTGCAGTCTAGTTTTGGCACAGATGAGAAAGAGGGAAGAAGGGTGAACAGGTGCAGCAGGAATGAGGCAAAAGGCACCAACTGGGAATTCACAAACCCCAGGAGAGGAAAGCAATGGGACTGGAGAAAAGTGGTGGTAAGTCCAGGAGAGCAAAGGCAGAAAGAGAATGCCTGATGAAGCTAGGCAGCTATAGATGTGGATGTACTAGATTTTGCAAAAGAAAACAGTGTTATCCAAGGAGAGGACTTAACTGGCACAACAGAAAGAGTTCTCTTTAACCAAATTGGGAAGCTGCCTTATACAAAGGGAGTGTTCATTCGTTACTTCCATGGATACCCTTGCCCCTTCCTTCTCCACCATCGCTTTTCTATCCATAAAGCAGGGATATCTCTGCTGCAGACTCATTGCTTTTTGTGGGCAGAAAGCCATCGTGGAGAGTGGCAGGGTGATGAGTTTCTGCCTAAGCATGGTGAGTGTATCTGCGGAGGTGGCAACAGAGTATTCCACCAGAGAACAGCCTTGTGTCAATCTCATAGAAACCTATCTTGTTTTCAGGTGATATAGAGAATGCAGAGGAGCCAGGTCGCAGTCCTGTTCAAACTGCTCTCTAAGTAGAGGAGTTGCCCTCATAAGGCATTCAGAGAGCAATAAGGACGGGCCAGAACAGTTCTAGAAAATAAAAACTTTACCCGAGAGGACCATAGCAAAATAGCAATTGTGTGCTATTTGAAGTCAAAGAGTTGGTTTATTTATGTCAGTGTGGTCAAACACGTGTCCCGCTGTTTCCGGCAGACGTTTTTCCATACCTACCTGGAGATGCTAGAAAGTAAACATGAGACTGTTTTCATGCACGGCATCTCTCTGCTAAACTACACGTCCTCCCCAATTGATCGGTGCAAAAAGGGTGGTTGGTAGCAGGTGACTGCTTTCTCCTTGGAATGTCATCACAGTGGATTGCTTCTTTGTCACAGCATCCTGGAGTTGTGTTCCTAATGATAGGCACTGTTGCATTTGTGGTATCCTAGCAGGATGTTTCATGGTGCTGCCTGCATAGTGTCTCCTGCCTTTGCAGGCTTTCCTAGGTGGTAGAGGCTCAGTGTAACCGAAATAGATCAGAAAATGAATAAGGGGTAGGGTATTTATATATGTCAGAAAGCTCATGCCTGCTGAGTAAAGGCGGAAAATGCTTATTGTTGTAAAAGAGAAACAGCTAATGTGCACTTACAGGCCATCCTGCCCTTTGTTATCAGTCCTTATTAGATTGCTTTACTGAATAAAATGGATGCGGGAAATTTCAAAATGGCACAGCAAAGCATACGTTCCTGGTAACACACAACTAAAGGTCTTGAAGACCTTTTTCCTGTATTGAAACACAAACACACCAAAATCTTGCTCAGAAAAAAATGTACAACAGTAATCACACACCCAGTTTTTCTCTGTTTACCAGGATGTACAAAATGGCCATCGGGGCCAATGGAGCAAACTGCTTTTGGATATACTGTTATGGGTACAGTTTTTCCAACAGTTGTTTCCAAAGCTTTCGAAACCCTAAAATGTGAAGGGCATGAAACCTAATTTAGGGACACCTTTAAAACAAAACACACAAAAAACCAGAATTGTGTCTGATGAAATTGCTGCTGTTTGTCTCCCTGCCTGCTCATTTGTAAGATATGTAAACATAAATTTTGTGAATTATATGAACAAAGCAGTCAAAAAAGTGAACTCCTAGAGATAACAAATACGTAAGATACAAACAGTTTTAGAACATTCATTTCTGACTTCATAAAATGAGAATCAGATTCTTATTTGGATCGAAAAGGATCTGTGAAGAAGATGAGTGTGACGTATTTTCTTCTGCTTGTCTAGATGGCTGGTGCTCTTCTTGGCAATGGCAATGCCCTTTTGTTGCCGGTATTGTTTTGGACCCTTGAAATAAACTTTGTGCAGGAAATGTGCCTTTCGTGATACTGCAGCTGAAAATGAAAAATGAAAAATAATATTTATGCATCACAACCTGTAATGTCTTAACTGTCTTCTCTATGTAGTGTTAATGATGTGCTAGCCTCTGCATTCTCCCACAGGCTAGTCGAGTACCTTTCTGCAAGTTTCATCTTGGGGACAGACCAATCCCAGTCACCTTCAAGAGGGCCATCGCCGCACTTTCCTTCTGGCAAAAAGTCAAGCTTGCCTGGGGCCTCTGCTTCCTCTCTGATCCGATCAGGTAGGAACATGTGTGACAACTCGTGAGCCGCAGTGACAAGATTGCTTGAGGTACTGGGTGCTCAAACCAGAAGAATCTCCAAGCCTTGGGACATGTTTACTGAGCAGAGGGGCATACATTTTTCATACCAGCAATGGCCTTGGGGCTACATCAGTACATTAATAACAAAAGCACAGGCAACATCTATGCCAGTGAACCGGCAGTTTGGTAGAGAAATGCCGTTTCATTCCTAATATTAAATAATGCAACATATTTTACACAGATGTAGGAAAACATTGAAATTTATACATGCGAAGAGTGGCATATATTTGAACACTTCATTTCAGAAACAGCCTTTTGGATTAGTGGCTGGAATCCTATTGGTCTTCGTATGAATGTTGCATAACTTGCCACAGCTAGTTGACAAGATCCCAGGGTGCATCATAATTGCCTAACTGTGCATGGACATACATTTGAGGTGCACCGGGTCCCTTAGCCATAATTAGCTGTGGCAAATTAAGTGGATCTTACGCTGGCATTAAAAGTGTCTAAATCAGGGTGAGCCTCTGTAACCATCCCTATGTTTTGGAGTGCATCCCCCACAATCCTTCCCCAGTTAACTAAGCTGGCTAGGGCTGATGAAAATTGTAAGCCCAAATTATGTGGAGAGCCACATGATACCTACCCATGATTTAGGATAAAGCAATTCAAGAGAGGCAATTTGAATTTCAGCCTGCCATGCACAGATGGAATTGGACCCAGAGGTGAGCATCCTTAGAGTAGACCAGTTAAAATCAGTGGGCTTTAAATTAGTTCTCTAAGCTGTGTCACTGGCTGTTAGGGAGTTCTGTATCTAGCAGTTAAGCACATATAGCTGGCAGACCTGTGTGTGTGTGAATTAGCTCTTGAGGCTTCAGGAGTTGGTTTCATTTCTGGCTGCCACTTTTGGTCTTGGTGAGTTTTACAATAGTATAGTCTTACTCCTTGATTAGTAGCATGATAAGCGAACCAGGAACACTGTGGCAATATCCCTAAGGTAATGAGTTACATCAAAACATTGTGTGCTGGAACATGAAAACAATGAAGCATAATTGATTTGCCAAGGAGGCATGTGTCTTTTACTGTGGCTTCGAATTTTGGCAGCACCAAGACTTGAATTGCAACAAAGGTAACACAGTTATAACAGCAAAAGGCAAGAGGAGATGTCTCTCCAAGGAAATAGAATGTTACAATTAGAATGATTTTTATATGCTTTAACTCATTCACACCTCCCACTCACTGCTTGCACATAGCAGGGTAACAGCTGTTTATTTTGCTTTCCTTTGAACTTGACAGCAGAAGTATCTGCCCGGTTTAATTACAGATGTTGTTCTGCAAGCAGATACAGGTTTTTTTATAATGTCCATGGAAGAGTGGTTCAGTGCTGTATCACTGAACTCCTAAGATACACAAAGCACTTTTAATACAATTCTTTAACTATGTGTTAACTCTTCTTATTCCTGTTGTATCTTTTGTGACCGATCTTATGAGACCTTTTTCTCTAAGATACCATTCAACAAATTCAGATTTTGTTCATGCTACCAGTGCCACGGTAAAGGAGCATTTTCTTTCCTGTAACTGATAGGCTGGTTGTATTGCACATCAGCTTAAACTGCAAAATTACTGTGGATGAGTTCAAATGGCTCAACACATGTATTTTAATTTCTCCAATATGCTTATAATACAGGGGGTGCCCCACTGCAATCTAGCAATTAACACTAGGGAAGAAAACTCTTGTCAGTACCGGCTAGCCATTTTTCATAATGCCGGTTGCCAGAGGATAGGTGCAGAGATTACACTAGGCTTAAGCCTCCCCTTCTCTCTCTACCCTACATGCTGCTGTGGTATCAGCTAACTCTCTTCCCCCATGCCTGGTCCTTAAGTAGGAAATGGTTGCTCCTCACATCATTAGCATCCCATATAGTTAGGCCCATACTGTGTTTTTAGATTTGCTTTTGTCTGAAAACAAAGTGCAGATTTTTCCCACTCTTTCTTGCAGTAAAGATGATGTAGAGAAGTGTAAGCAAAAGGATTTACTGGAGCAGATGATGGCAGAGATGATTGGAGAATTCCCTGACCTCCATCGAACGATTGTTTCTGAAAGAGACATCTATTTAACCTACATGCTGAAGCAAGCAGCAAAGGGAACAGAACTACCTCGTGCTTCTGAAGGTGGGTTGTACCACAAATTGAACTGCTTTGTGGCGGGGCGACTTTCTCTTGGGAAATCTAATCGGTTCAGGAGAGAGTCTATAAGCAACTTCAGATTAAGACTGGAGCTGAATCAGCGGGAGCCCAACATAGCTTAACAATTAGAAAGTCCAAGTAAGGAGCAGTAATCTCTTCATCAGATTGCAAATACTGTCATCTGCTATAGGCTTCTTTTACTATCAGAAAGCTTCATAGAGCCCCGTGGCACAGTGGTTAAACTGCAGTACTGCAATCAAGCCCCCGCTCAAGACTTGAATTCAATCCCGATGGGTTCAGGTAGCCAGCTTGAGGTTGATTTCCAACTTTCTGAGATCGGTAAAATGAGTATCCAGCTTGTAGTGCTGTAGTACTATGGAGCAGTATATACTGTAAGTCAAAACAACAACAACATGGAGTGAAACAGCAATATAAACCTACCAGTCCAAGTGATGGTGAAAACAGGTATTTTGGCACTATCACACTGAAATGTCCAGTTTCAGTTGTGGTGGCCCTCCTCACTGTTTTCTTTTCAACCACAGGCCTTGGGTCATATTACAGTACACTCCTATAATATGGTTACTCAGCATTAAATATTTTACTTTTTATCAGGTTCCACTTTGTGAGTTTCTCTGAGAGTTCTGGTTGACAGGATGGTCTAAAAATAGAGCTAAGTAAAGAACAAGCCCTGTGTGGTATTGTATATATGTTTTTTCTTCCCTATTTTAGCTGAACCTAGAAGATGTGTCCCCTCTGTTGTCGTTGGGGTGGTTGGAATGGGTCACGTGCCTGGGATTGAAAAGAACTGGAACACTGACTTGAATATCCAAGAAATAATGAGGTAATTCTCTTTCTGGTAGGTTTAGTCATTTTTCGTAAACTTCAGTTTCTTCACTTAGCCAGGGGCAGGTATAAAAAGGCCAGTTCATAGGTGAGGGGCAGATGGTGATTTACAATAGAAATGAAAAAGGAACTTCTGTCATTGAGGTGCCACGGAAATTGCCTTAGCTAGACAAGAAATTAGGCAGGCTAGAAGGGAGGCTATTAAAGAGTTTCCCATCTGCAAACAAGTGACTGCAAACAAGGATTACCTACGTGGACGTGTTCGCCTTGTGTTTTTTGCTTCCTTGTGCTATAACGAGGCCTGGGATATAAAATGGCAATTTCCCAAATGTGAGGTATTGAAATCTGATACAGTGGCTGAAATCCTGTTGCTTGGCATAGCAAGTTGTGCTACAGTAACCCCACTGAGTCAGTGGTGATTTGGTGAGTCAACTCCTTTGTGAGTTCCATTGATTCAAATGGGCCTACTCTGGCCATGACTTATTTTAGCATAGTAAGTTGCAACTGAAGTAGTCTCATTTGAGTCAGTGGAACTTACAGAGTATGTGACTTGCCGAATCCCCGCTGATTCAGTGGGGCTACTCCAGTGCTAAGCAACAGGATATCAACCAGTATATAAATAAATGGTGCAAGAGGGAAAACACTGAACTGGGGGAAATTACATCTCTTAAGAAAATTATTTGAATGAAAAGAATTTAAAATGTTTCATTCCATGAACGATTTTATTTCAAAATTATAAATAATGCAAACTGACCCACAAGTTAATGTAATAGAACTGTGAAAAATGCCCTATAAATTCAACATTCACATATATGAAGATAAATGGCACAATAAGACCGCCATATCTGTGGTTTCACTTATCTGTGTAATTGTGATGTATCTGTGTTAAAAGAACTGTAAGTGTGCAGTTCTGTGTGCACATGCATGTAATTCTAGCCCACCTGCTTTCATGTAAATATGTGTGAGAAAGCCATACAATACCACATTGATACCCATTTACCTAGACTTCACACACAGTTACAAGCTACTCAAGTGCAGACTTTTAAGTTTTTTACAACCAAAATACCTTTTATTTTAATTTTATTTATTTTTATGACAGCACAGATCCCTGTTTTAGATGTTTATTCTAAATGGACCTTGCCTCAATGCATAATAGTGAATGCTATGGTAAAAGAAAAAAACGAGAAAAATATTTTCGCGTGCATTGCCAGAACAGGCCACTAGAGGGCACAAGTGACTACAGTGGTGCCTCGACTTACGACCATAATCCGTTTCAGAAGATGGACGTAACTCGAAATGGTCGTAAGTCGAAGCACCATTTCGCATAGGAATGTATGGGAACGCGATTAATCCGTTCCAGCCAAAAAAAAATAAATAAAAAAAACCCAAAAAATAAAATAAAAATAAAACACTGCAAGCCCCATAGGAACGTGCTGGGGCTGCAAAAAAAAATAAAAAAAAATTAACAGAGCAAGCCCCGAAGGCGCTGGGGCTTTAAAAAAAAAAAAACCCAAAAAAATTAACATCGGAGCAAGTCCCACGCTGGGACTGCAAAAAAAAAAAATCGCCAAAAAACAAAACAACAAAACATCACAGAAACATAACCCCCCCCCCAGCCCAAAGCCACCCTGCAAAAGCCACCCAGAACAGTTTTTAAAAAGGAAAAAACAGCACCTTACCTTACCAGGCAGTCCGAAGCCTCCTCCGATGGCACTCACTCCCCGGCTGCAGCCAAGGCGGCGGCGGCGGGGCCGGCCATGGCGGAGGGCGAGGCCGGGGCGAGCGGCCGGAGGTCCCGGCCAGGAGGAGCCTCTCCTTCCAGTGACACATGGCCACGACAGTGGCCCGGCTCCGGCGGCTGCTCGTCAGAGCTCCTCGCCGCCCTCCGCAGGGCCGATGCCACCGCCGCTGCTGCTGGGTCCCGGTCCTCGGCACAGGGGTGGAGGGGGCCCTAATCCCGGAGGAAGGGTCCTCCCGTGCTGCTGCCTCCTCCTTCCTGGCGAGCCACACTCCGTCCTTGGCCCCGCGGGGGCAGCTCCCCTTCTCCGTCGGCGGGCAGCTCCTGGGCTGCTCGTCAGGGTGGCGAGCAGCTGGAGGAGAAGGGGAGCCGCCCCCGCGGGGCCAAGGACTGGGCGCGGCTCGCCAGGAAGGAGGAGGCGGCGGTGCTGGAGGACCCTTCCTCCGGGAGCCGGGATCAGGGCCCCCTCCGCCCCCGCGCCGAGGCCAAGGACCGGGACCCAGCAGCGGTGGCGGCAGCGGCCCCGCGGAGGTTGGCAAGGGACGCCCCCGCCGCCTTCTTCCCCCGCCGCTGCATTCCTTTTCCGGTACTGTACTGTAAAAGTTAAAAATTTCCCTGACCCCTGCTCTAACCGTTGGGGTGAAAGAGCTACAAAGAAGCAGCCTCTTCACCACCAACGGTTAGCTATTTGAATTCCCCGCCTTTTCCCCCTGCCTTTTCCTGGTCGTAAGTGAAAGCTCTGGCCGCAAGTCGAAGCAAAATTTTGTGGCCGGAGCTGGTCGTAACTTGAAATGGTCGTAAGTAGGGACGGTCGTAAGTCGAGGCACCACTGTATCCTGTGTATTCTTCACTAACAAGTATTCTTTTAATATTTTTAATATTTTCAGACTGTGGATAAGTGGAACTGTGGATACTGATTCTGTGGATACGGGGGTCGTACTGAATGTGACAAAGAGGAACTGTATTTCTAAGAGCTTGGGTTGCAATAAATTTTCAGCATAGGATAATCCAAGGTTTGAATCTGTGATGCCCATGAGCATCTTAGGGGCAGATCATATACTAGGGCAAAGACATATTTTCTCCTCTTAAAAGCATTAAACATCCTTCCAGTCAAGGCAACAAAACCCATTTAATCACCCAACTGCAAAGCAAAAGCAAGCTAACTTGTAAATATGTACTGAGGCAAGCTCCATTTAGAATAAACATCTAAAAAGGGATCTGTGCTGTCATAAAAATATCCGCGTGTGGGGGCTTGGAACCATTCCCCAGTGGATATGGGGGTCCTAATGTATAAAGAAAAAAATTTCAGACACATTTTTGAAATTTAAATTAAATGGTTTGTGTGATTTATACTATAAATTAAAATAGAATCATACCTTCTGGACTCTTGCTTAAATCAGAAAATTTGCTGACAAGGATTTCAAAAGTTGAAGTCACTGTTGTAGAAATCAAATGGACCAGTATCCTATTCAAATTACTGTATCCAGAATGGCAACTGTGGAAGCAGATGTGGGTGATAGGTGACATTCAGGATATGTGCCTGGTTGGATGCTCCAGTACGTGACTCACCAATTAGCTGCATCTGCTTCATTGCATAATATTTTGAACAGGACATGAGTCAAGGTGTATAATTTATCTCCTGTCATGTATGCAATAAAAAAACCTGTGTAGTGTTTGAAGAGTAAATATTATTTCATATCCTGATCTATACAAGGTAACTTTGATATACAGTAATCAGGGCTGCAAGTAACTTTAAACTCAGTGGATTTATTTCTGAGCATTACCAGCACTATCAAGTAATAGCAACATTGTACTGTAATAGTGTTTCACCTACATCTTACAATAAAATATAATAATATACCTAAAATGCAAGACATAATATGCTCTTCTCCAGCAGATGTGCCAGAATAGGCCAAAATAATCATAAGATATTTTTGTAGGCCCCTTAATTACTAGAGTGTCAAACAATTAAATGATATGCTGATATTTAAAGCATCCCATTGTTGCATGGTGTACTGAACACCCCTGAATTGTGAAGTTAACAGTAGAAAATACAGTGTTTAGTGCAAATAATGATTAGCCATCGTTTTTCTGCCATCGCTGCACGTTAAGCTTTTTTTCTTCCGCCCTGGTCTCTTGTTTCAGTGTGCCTCCTCCATCAACTGCCAGCAAAATCCTCAAGTTTGTTATAAAGGCTACTGTATTTGGACTAGTGAGTTATGGCTGTTTTCGGATGGGACAAAGGACGGTTCAGTTTATTCTATCCATGCCTGTTGCACAGAACTATCTTCAAAAACTGGCAGATGTAAAGCCTCAGCATTGAATTGGAAACTCTGCAACTGTTGCGGCAACATGCGTAAACCCGGGCTAGGGGTTCAAATGACCGATTTTCTGTCCCAGTGTCTCATCTGATGCTGAGTTACAGCATAACCAATGGATTGACATGAAACACACCACCAGCTGTGACCTAACTGAATAAGCATTCATCCACCAAACTGAATAAATGTATGGCATAAAGGTTTATGCCAGTATAAGGTACCTAAAGTATGTGCACACATATATGGTTACAATTACATGTATATATCATATTTATAAACATGATGATATAGTATGCAGGCAACACTGAGTTTAACATTCTTGGATACAGTCCACTAGAGACTTTTGTTTTGCAAGCACCATTGAACTGAATGGGATCTTATAAGAATGGCACTCTTCATTTCACTGAAGCTTGCACAAGAGAACTGGCTGGTGAATCGTGTCCAGAGAAACAATATGCTGGCAGTGTTCCTGTTACAAAGCACAGTGGCTCATAAAGCCAAATGTGTTTTTGGTATAAGTAACGCCAAGTCATCCTTTCTGGTGCCAAGCACCTACACAATAACATAGAAGGACCTCTTCTTACTGGAAGACTTTTATACATAGTGGCTTTTTTTTGTAATTGAAAAAAAAACACAGAATAACTGCAGAAGCTTTTGAAATATCAGAAATCTGCTGGCTGTTGTTGATAAACCTCTGTCTCTTACAAGCCTTATTAACTTTTTAAAAGAAGTTGCCTTTAGCACTGTGCCCAGGGGATAGAATCCAGCAAAGTTAAGCACTTTCAATTGTCCATTTTGATGGAGAACTGAAACCTTCCATTCAAGAGTGCTTAACCTTAGCTGTTTCCTTTCTTTTAATTTTTAGGACTCCTCTATGTATTTGATTTATTTCACTTGACTGAAAGTTTCAGCTGCAGTCCTGTCTCTGTGCTTCTTTTCTTCCTTTTTCTTTCCAGTAGCTGCTGGGTAATTCTTAAGTTTACAGGGCACATTAGTCCTCTTGGATTGGATCCATTTGATTCCTGTTAGTAAACTAATGCTTCTTGGCAGGATTTCAGTACTGCAAAACTGCCAAGAGACCACCCTTCCCCTAGCCAGGTGCCCTCAAGAAATGTTGGCTTACAATCGCCATGCTGGCTGGGGATGATGGGAGTTGTAACTGCCACATTTGAAGGATGCCAGCTTGGGGGAGGCTGCTATAAATGGAGTTTTGACTCTTCTTTTGGGGGAAATAAATCTGGAACTGATGTGAATGTAGTATTTCCCTTTCATTTCTTGGATGCCATGTAAGCTCTTTATCTTGATTCAAGTTGAATGTAATGAAATACTGATTACAAAAGTAAGAGGAATGTTACTTTAACAGAGATCAACCAGTATTCTTAAACTGTCTGGAGTTTTTTGTGTTTATGGATACTTCTCCAAATATTCCAGCTTTTTTAGCATCTACGTTTAAAAAAAAATCTGACATGTTTTGTAGAATTTGTATGCCGTTAAGATTGCTTTTGAGTGCCACCCCTACCAAATGTTGATCCATAAAAGTAATGACTGAAAACATCTTGCCTGCTACTGTGGCTCTCATGCATTTGTCTATCAACCGCACAGAAAACCGTTTCTCACCTTACTCTTCCTTTGGGAATGTGGAGTCTGAACCCTTAGAAACTGAATAATGATATCAGTACAGTCCACAGCCTTGCACATGCAGCAGAGCAAATGGGGGGCATGTTTTCTGCAAGAAATTTAAACCAATGTAGCCTGTCTTCTCAAATGGCCTTATGTATGTTAGTTTATTTAAAATTCAGTGAGCAGAATCCAAGAGGTAAGTAATTTTAGACCCCACTGGAAAAATCAGGAGTACATAAACAGTTTACTATGTATGATTGTTCCTGTTTGAGGTTCTTGCTTTTCTAAAGAAAGCATAAACCTGACATCACTGATGATCAGGCAGTAGCAGTGCTTAAGGGAGCTCTGCCTGATTGAGAGTTTATGATGGATTCTATCTATTAAGAACTAGTGGAAGAACAGCAATGAGGACCCAATGGACCGTGATCCCATCAGTGAGACTTGACCTGTTTTTTTAAAAAATCATGTACTGAAATTATATCTGCAAAAAAACCAACTGATTTTGTTAGTTAATAGTTTTTGAGATTGTTTGCCCTGGAATTATATGTGACCTTTACTAATCTGTCCAGAATTAGTGGTTTGAGACAGAAGTTGTTAGTGCTGTATGTCATTTATGAGATATACACATACTTTCCATGGCAAACTAGTTTACTCCCTTGACTGAACAAGACTGATGCCTTTTAAATTTATTTGTGAAATGATGGCAAAGGATGCACAGCTCAGTTTACACAGATACAGATCAACTCAAGTATGCAAGGTGTAGAGGATGACATTACTCGTCTTCATCTCATAGTTTTCAGCTGAAGACTGGAAGAAAAAGGACGCTGAGGCTGAAAGTACAACGTGTAAGCAACTTTTTCCAATTGAAATAATTACAGAAGAAATTATCTTGTTAATTAAATTAATTTGTCAGATTCTCTTTTTATTACACTTCCAAGAGTTTTAAAAAAAGTCTTAACAGTAAAACTCCTTTAAACCTAGTATGTCCTTTGAAAATAACTTGGATGACAGGACAGAGGGCCTATCAAACATACATCTTACCAAAATATATCGCAAACCTGCTGAATCTATTTTGTTACTGTATTGCCCTTCCCCCCCATCTTGTTGGTTGAGTGTACTATGTTTACTTCAAAGTTTTCATGCTTGGGTAAATTCTACTGAAGACTAAAAATAAGTGACAAATATGTGAGCCTTAAGTTTTAAGTGGACTAATGTTAAATGAGGGATATGAGGCACACTTGTGCTCTATGTATTTCCACATGCCAAAAATAAGAAAGAAAATAATAAAATGGCTACCTGTGCGCAGGCATTTCAACTTTACCTGTGTGTGTTTTGTTCCAAAGTGTGTGTGATGTGTTATGCAGTGTCTCAAGGCACATGAAGGTATACTAGGGTAGATCAAGCTTCACATAGCTGGATGAGATGTTTTCATCCCCCAGAGTCATGTTTGGCTGCAGAATCCACACAGAATCTGACCTACAATGTAAGCACACAGTGGCATTGTCATGTGCACAGTCATAAACAATGTCTCCAGATTTAAGCCACTTGCTCAACTCTTGTCTTCTTCCTGCAAACAAATAAACCAAAAAAAAAAAAAATAGTTGGGACAAAAAAATGTTCCAACAAATATGTAGATTTTTGCCATTGGAACTTTTTTTTTTTAAAAAAAAAAAATCCATCCAGTGTAGCATATTGGGATGGAAACGTCCCATGTTCATTTATTGGCAAACTATATTTTAGTGAAACAGGAGTAACAAGCACTTGCTAGTAGACTGGTGTCATTCTGAGGGACACCGGAATCTCTCGAGGAACAGAGAATGGAATTTCTGCCGGACAATTGTCCATCTTTGTCTTGTTTTGTCCTTAATCTACTTTTTGCATTCTGGCTCTGGGTGTTTAGGTGGAATACGCTTGACTGCCCACAGAAACATTTCTTTGGACATGGCATATTTAATACTGAACACTGAAATTATCGTGGCAGGAGTCAGGAAATACCCACAACTCTCAGGGTGCTACTTTTTCCCCCATCCTACTTAATGGGGATCAAATGGGGCAGCGTATGTATTGAATTAGTTTGAAGCATCATTGAATTTGCAAGATTAAAGTAAAGCATGAGTAAAGCCTAGTCATTATAGGTCTTTCCTGCCTGTACACTATAAAATAAAGTTAACAAACGAATTGTTTCAGCCACCTTTTTTTGAGCAGTGGTAGGCAATATTTACAATATTGTATACAAGTGTTACGGCATGAGCATTAGTTCCGCCGATACCTTGAACTAGGCTACAAAATTTTTTCCATATCCCTCATTCTGAGATCCAGCTTTTGAACAAAAATATTTTTTAAAAAATCATTATTTTTCCTTTTCATTTTATAGGCTTTCTAAATTTATGAGGCTGAGCAAATCCTGATAAGGGTCTTCTTCAGACTGAATCCTGTTATTAGCATGGTAAAGTTTCCTCAAATGACCTATATACCCCTTCTTTTTTGTACCTGTTGAGCGGGACTGGCTCACAAGTATTTCTCAACCCTGGATGACTTGCAGATTTTTGTGGCGCAAACTGATACCACTGAGAAATACTGGATAATTTATGTGCAACCACCACAAGAAGTTGATCCTCCACATACTTAAGACTTACTTGGTCTTAATCTGATTTCAACATCCACATAACACTACACTTCTAAGCAAAAAGTGCTGTGTGTTCAATCAGTATTTGAGTCACATTTGTCTTAGCAAGCACCTGTTTTCTCTCCTCTCCTGTTCATGCTTGGCACTCCCAGTATTCAGGGAGTTAAGGACTTCCAATTCTGGTCCTTAAGACTGACAACACTTTCCCGAATCAAACATGCAGAACAGATGGAAAGATGACATGATTTATCTCTAGCGTAGGGCAAAAGTATGAAGTAGACCAACAAATGGAAATGAATGCAGTTATGTTTGTTTTCAACTCTGAAAAACATGAGTGCTGCTGGTAGAAATCCGTGGGGAAGTCGAGGGTTTCTCTGTAACTATTGTTAAATTTATTTTCAATCATGCTTAGAAGTAGTACCATTTTGTATTAGCTTGCCATGTTAGATATTAAGAAACAGTAAGTATCAAGCCCTGGCCTTTTACCAACTTAAGGAATGTGTTGTGAAAAGAACAGGTGGCACAGGAAAGTTATAGATAAAACAGCAAAGAGAGAAGCCTAAATAGCTCACTGGTTTAGGTATCTGGCTGCAGAACCAGAGGTTGGGAGTTTGATACCCCACAGTGCCTCCTTTCCAGAGGCCGGAATTGATGATCCATAGGGTCCCTTCCAGCTCTGCAGTTTGACGATGATAGAGGGCAGACATCAGCTAGGTCACTTATACTAGCCAGATGAGGCATGCAGACAAGGTCAGTGATACGCGACTAGTACGGTATATAATGCTAGCACACATCTGTAAATTCCAAGACACATTGTTCGGGTATTAACCCACGTGTAATGCTTTATTCTGCAGAAAAAATAAGTCCTTTCGTAGTGGGTGTTCTCTTCTTCTCCCACCTTGTAGGTAATTGGAATTGGTCTACCAAGGCGTTTGAACTGTTAATTTTTGCAACACTATGACAAAGCAGGATTTCTCCACTCTAAATTGAAAATGCTGGTTTGGGGAAACAGAATGACAGGCAAATTTTTAAAAAATATTTTGAAAGTAGTAACAAATCTTTCCCACAAAGTAAGAGGCGTGTTAGAAAGCCAAGAAATCCCTTTTGGTACTGTACTCTTAAAATCCTGGACCAGGAAGAGTCTAGTAGCACCCTTGAGATGTTTTATTTGTCATAAGCTTAGCTTAACTACCCATCCCACCAGATCCTCCCAGGCCTTGCTCCTCCGAATAGCCACTCCAAGGGAGACCAGGAAATCAGATGCAAGAGGCCGGGCCTTCTCCGCAGTGGCATCTAAACTATGGCACCAGCTGCCGGTGGAGCTGCGCTTCGCTCCCTCCTGCTGAACATTCAAAAGGCTTCTGAAGACTTTGCTCTATGGAGAAGCCTTTCTAGGCAAGCCAGCCTGACCCGATGCCGGTTCCCACACTTAAGAGAAGATGCCTCTTCTCTTTCTAGTGGTATTTGCTCTTATTTGATTTAAGAGTTGATTTTAATATTAATTTGATTTTAGATGTTTTATTATTATTTTGTTAACCGCCTTGCATAGTGCCATGCACTAATGTGGCGGTATACAAATGTAGTAAATAAATAAGCAAGCAAGCAAGCTGTTGGTGAACATAATACTTCTAAAGCAGCTTTATTTGGTCGAAAACAGTGGACTACGATCCAATAAAATGGGTGAGTCTTTAAGCTCTCATTAGACTTTCTTTGCTATTTTCACTGCGACAGACTTAACGAAGGTTGCCTCTCACGAAATTGCTAAAATATTGGATCTCTTGGCCACTCTTTCTTTTTCCTACCTCTGGTGAAAAGGCTGTTCCTACATTTCGCCTTGCCATTGGCTAACCTCTCGGCGCCCTGTGCGATGAAGTTTAGAGGTGGGAGACCGTGTACGAACGCGGATAGGCCCGGCAGTCGAGTTGTGGGCGGAGCTAATCGCGGCCTGACAGGTTGCTCTCCAGCGCCCCCGGTCGAGGACGGTGGCCGAGAGGGCGGCGAATGGCCGCGGTTGTGCGAGGGAACCGTCGCTGCCTGAGCCGCTTTTTCTTGCCGTTGCCGCGTCTCTCCGTCTGCGCCGCTGCCCGGCGTTGCCTCACAGGCATGGAGACCGCATCCTCCTCGCCGTCCTCCCCCGACGAGGCTCCTCGGTGGCTCGGGGCGCTCCGGTTCGACAACCGGGCGCTGCGGGCGCTGCCGCTGGACCCGAGTGAGGAGAACGTGCCTCGGCCGGTGGCGGGCGCTTGCTTCTCCCGCGTGCGGCCTACGCCGGTGGCCCACCCGCAGCTCGTCGCTGCGTCGGCGCCGGCTTTGGCGCTGCTGGGCCTGAGGGAGCCCCGGGCGTCGGAGGAAGAGGCCGAGGCCGCGCTCTACTTCAGCGGGAACCGCCTGCCGCCGGGCGCCGAACCCGCCGCCCACTGCTACTGCGGCCACCAGTTCGGCAGCTTCGCCGGGCAGCTGGGCGACGGCGCGGCCATCTATCTGGGCGAGGTGTTGAACCCGCAGGGCGAGCGCTGGGAGATCCAGCTCAAGGGCGCCGGCCTTACCCCCTTCTCCCGGTAAAGCAGCTCCGGCCCTCTCTTGCCTCTTCTAACACCCCCCCCCCACAAGGCCCGCTGTGTTGGGTCGGGAGCGGAGGGTGGGGGGACTTTGCGGACGACTTTGGCCACAGGCCTTTTCCCCTTTGGGCGAGTAGGGTAATTCCGGCCGAATTTAGTGAGCATAAATATGCACAGGACGGGGCTGTGTGGAAGGTCACTCAGCTACAATCCTCCCTTGTGCTCGTGGACCTTGCTCTTCAGTTTAAAAACAAAAAGTAGCTAAAGGGTGTGTGTTCCCTTCCTCTGTAACTCTAGTCCCAGCTCTTGCCTGTAACCCAAAAGAGAGGGACTTTGGCCTTCCAGGTGTTTTTGGACTGCAACTCCCACCATTCCTTCTCATGAGCCCTGGCGGCTGAGGCTTTGGGGGAATTGAAGTCTGAACGTCTGCAGGGCTAAAATTTTACCACCCTATCTGCTGTTGTTGCAAAAATCTTAATATCTAACACACAAACTAATAAAAAGTGGTACGAGTACTAGGCATGAGCATAATTGAAAATAAATTTCTTAACACTGTCACCATTCTCCATTGCCAAGCATGTGTTTGAGATCGGAAATGAAACATTTTATTAATAAATATGTGTAAAATTCGGTTCACAAACCAGTCTAAAGGGTAATCTTTACATATTATATGAGCCACTTGATCACTTATGGACTCACAGACAAATGTGTGAGCAGTTGCTACTGCATAAAATGAAATATGTTGGTTCTCAGCAGCCATTAAAGTTTTCTCAGCGTTGGTTGGATGTGAAATGGTTGTTTCATCCATGGAAACCATCTCTTAGTAGTACTGTGGCTATCAAATAAGAAATGTGCTGTTAATAACTGCAGCCTATCCATACACATGGGGGGGCGGACGGGAGAGAAATGAGTCCCTAGTATGATGTAGTGGATATGATGGGCTAGGAATCTGAAGACCTGGGTTCAAATCCTTGCTTGGCCGTGGAAACACATGGGGATAGAACCGGTAAAACTATTCCTTAAGTATCTCACTTATCTTGTAAGCCACGTAGGGATTGCTATAAGTTGGTTCCTACTTGACGGTGTATAACAGACAGGAAAAGGTTCTGAATTATGTTAGCAGTCTCATCTGGATAGAGGAATATATCCAGATTTGCCAACAACCCAGTGGATGCACTCCAGAGGGGTTGGGACCAAAGGGGCTAATGTGTGTATTCCATTTTTTTAATAAAACAAGAAATTTAACACAGTGGTTATGTCCTGTAAGGGTTTCTAAACTTAAAAATTGGTTCATTAAAACTGGAGCCTGTAGGTGTAGCAGATAGACATTGTACAGGTACTCTGTCTTTTCCTTCTTAGTGGAGTTCTTGCACAAAAGAAAAAGAGGAAAGAAATATTGGAAAAATATGGGAGGGTTGCAAGTAAAGGACTTACGGACACCACCACCCTTTATCAGGATAGGTGTGAGTCTCGTTGATTCAGTTGAATTTACTTTTGAGAAACCATACGTAGGAAGGTTGTTGTAAAGTGAATAGAAGCAATTCATTCCCTATTTCACTTATCTCTCAGACATGAAATACTTTACTGCTGGAAAAAATCTGCTTGAATGTTTAGGTTCAAATGCATAATGATTTCTTGATATTTTGTGTGCTTCCTGTTTACTTCCTTCCTCCTCATGTGTAACATTGGCTTAATGTTATTCTGTCTTCTGTCTTTTATCAATTACAGACAAGCAGATGGTCGTAAAGTTCTACGGTCCAGTATAAGAGAATTCCTTTGTAGTGAAGCAATGTTTCATTTAGGAATACCCACAACCAGAGCTGGAACATGTGTAACATCAGATTCAGAAGTTATTCGAGACATTTTTTATGATGGAAATCCAAAAAAAGAAAAGTGTACAGTCGTCCTGAGAATAGCACCAACATTTATTAGGTAAACATTTCCACTGCATTTAATACTAAAATAGTTATTCTACATATTTTGAATATGTTCTGGATGAATTTCCTTGTAGGATACATGTTTTGCTTGTTACAGTTGTAAATGTTTAGCTTTGAAGCTTTTTGGAACTTGGTTTGGAGCAAGGAATCCTCTGTTTGTAATGATTTTGCATGCACAAACTACTTCTGTTACTAATGGTGTCCGAGTTAAATTGCAAAGTTAAGAGAATTTATCTTGAGCTGTTTGGGAATGCAACTTTGAAAGATGACTTCTAAGTAGCACAATAGCCAGTGGTCCAGCTGTGGAAACCTACTTTAATCACCAGCATAATTATAAATTATAACAATACTTGAAACACATGTACTCTGTTGCTGTGAACTGCATAACTGAGGCCACACTTGATTATCACTGCCTATGAATTGAATCCAGTAATGAAAAAGTAATCCTTATATTTTAACCAGGTTTGGATCATTTGAAATTTTTAAACCAGCTGATGAATATACAGGACGTAAAGGTCCCAGTGTTAATAGGAATGATATTCGAATACAAATGCTTGATTATGTAATCAGCACTTTCTATCCAGAGATTCTGGAAGCACATAAAGACAATAATGTTCAGAGAAATGCTGCTTTCTTCCGAGAGGTAAGGCACCAACTAAATACACTTAAAAAGCATACGTTTCTCTTTGAGCCATTTAGGGTGACATTTTAGCATTGCTAAATGCCTTAACCTATATAGCCTAAGAGATGTTGACTCCTCCAAAAGGTACACTTTGGGCTTTATATTTCAGCAGAGACTTGAAGCCAAATTTTCCACAGCCAAGTCTTCAGTGCAGCTAAGGGTGAGTCAGTGGGAATCTCCATGGGTTCAGGGGACACACAAGCCCACCCTTAGACCATGGAGAGCCTTACTTGCTCTGCAACTCCATATACTCCCTGAAAACTGTTCCTACAGAAATGGGGAGGGGCCTTGCCTGGATAGCTCAGTGAGTTAGGCATTTGGTTGCAGAGCCAGAGGCTGGGAATTCAGTTCTTCATTGTGCATCCCAGAAGAGCCAATCTGTGTGGTCTTGGCAAGCTGCACGGTTCCAGGCCACCCCAGAAGAAGAGAATGATAAACAATTTCTGAGTGCTCTGTACTTAGTAGAAAACACTAAAAAGGGTTGCAGCCCTCTGGTGGCCATTTTTTAATTTTTAATTTTAAAAATTAATGGGGTGCAGGGCGGCACAAAGGGACTTTTTGAGCCATTCTTTTTAAAAGGGGGGGGGGAATGTGTGGATGGTGGGACATTGGTATGTTGTATGTCTGCATTAGGACATCTGGGAGCAACATGTGGCTTATGGACTGTATTTTGCCCAGAACTAATATAGCTACAGAGCCATGCTGGCATTCAGTCTCTAGATGTAACTTCTAAGCAACATAATTATTGTGACTTGCTCTGCAGAATTGATTTTTGTAAAGGTGATTATATGTAGTTGTGAAGGGTTTTCCTGAAATACACAGTTGTGCAGATTGACAGAGGTTGAAGTGGATTGTAATGTATCGTTTCAGATTTTGTAAAGTAATTTGGAAGTGTGAGCAAATGAAATAAATACATGACTTCTCATAGCTCATCAGTACTAGATTTGTTGATACGTACTAAGAACTGCCCCATTTTCTTTGACATGCCATGCCTTCAGGGGTGTTGTTGATGATGTTACATGCCATCAAGTCAGAAATGACTTATAGCAACCCCAGTAAGGTTTTCAAGGTAAGTATGGTATCTAAGAGGTGATTTTACCAATTCCATCCCGTAGTGAGTTTCCATGGCAGAGCTGAAAATTCTCTGAGAAGTGGAACTGGTAAAACCACTAATTAAGTATGTCACTTACCTTGGGGGGTCTCCTGAGTCCTAGACATACTGTAGACATATTTATATCTTTACTTCAACAAAGCTTTTGACAGAGTGCCTCCATGATATTCTGATTAGCACACCAACTAGGTGTGGACTGGATAGAACAGCTGCCAGGTGGATACACAGTAGGTTGCAGAATTGTACTCAGAGAGTGCTTATCAATGGCTCCTTTTCAAACTGGAAGGAGGTAACAAATGGGATAACACAAGGCTTAGTCCTGGGCCCAGTGCTCTTTCATATTTTTATTAATGACTTGGATGAGAGGTTGCAGGGAATGTTTATCAAATGTACAGTTGACAAATTGGGTGGGATAGCAAATATCCTAGAAACAAAATTCAAAAACATCTTGATAGGCTTGAGTACTGGACTGAAAACAATAGAATGAAATTTAACAGAGACAAATGCAAAGTTCTACACCTAGAGAAAAAATATATATACTGGTACAAGATGGGGGATACTTAGCCCATTAATACTATGAGTGAGAAGGATCTTGAAATTGTTGTAAACCACAAACTGAATATAAGCCAGCAGTGTGATAATGGCTGTAAAAAAGACCAATGTTATTTTAGGCTGCATTTAGAGAAGCATAGTCTCCAGATCCCATAAAGTACTAGTTTCCCTCTATTTTCGTACTAGTTAGGCCTCATCTTGAGTACTGTGTCCAGTTCTGGCCACCCTATTTTAAGAAATATGTCAACAAACAGGAGCAAGTTCAGAGGATGATCCGGGCGCTGGAAACCAAGCCCTGTGAGGAGAGACTAAAAGAACTGGGCATGTTTAACCTTTTTAAAAGAAGACTGAAGGGAGATATGATAGCACTTTTAAAATACTTGCAAGATTGTCATACAGAGCAGGGGCAGAATCATCCTGGAGTGCAGGACACATAATAATGGGCTCAAGCTAGAGGTCGAATATCAGGAAAAACTTCCTAACTATTAAAGCAGTACAATGTTGGAACCAGTTACCTTGGGAGGTGGTGAGTGCTTCAGCACTAAAGGCTTTTAGGAGAATATTGGACAACCATCTGTTATATATACTTTGATTTGTATTCTTGCCTTGAGCAGGCGGTTGGACTTGCTGACCTGATAGGCTCCTGCCAACTCCATTATTCTATGATTCTGTTACGATTTTGTTCTATCCAGTGTACTACACAGTTCCTTTGTTCAAGGGTAGCATCCGACAAAAGAGTTTTTCTTCAGGAATAGAAATTTTATGGATCTCTGGATAATAGTATATGTGTCTGTGTGTATGGAAGATGGTGAAATATGTTGAATATGCCCATTTGTAATAGATTAACTTTCAGTGTTGATCTGTTTCAAATAGTAATGTAATCTGTATAAAAGAAAGTTGCTTGAAAACTGATCAGATTGTGTTATTTTAAGGTGTCAAAGTGTACAGCAAGGATGGTTGCTGAATGGCAGTGTATTGGATTTTGTCACGGTGTGCTGAACACTGACAACATGAGCATTGTTGGACTTACAATTGACTATGGACCTTATGGATTTATGGACAGGTTAGTGGTGTGGACTTTAGCTGTTGAAAACATTAATATTTATGTTGACTGTGCTATGTGGCACCATAATCTCTTTTATTGGCCCCCTTTTTTTCTTTTTGTAATTTCTAGTGAGCCCTATTGAAGACATTTAAACGTTCCATAAATTCTAGAATCTTGTATTGTTTATTGCTAGTAGTGAAATTGTGTTGTTATTGCTGTTTTCATTGTTGTTGTGTGGTATCTAGTTTGAACTGATAAATAGCAACCCTTATAGGGCTGTCAAGGTAAATGAGATATTTTAGGAATAGTTTTACCAGTTCTACTCTCCCAGTGAGTTTCCATGGGTCAGTGGGGATTCAAACCGAGGCATCCTGAGTTCTAGTCCTATACTCTGTCCACTGCACCACACTGGGAATGTAGTAGTGAAATTAGTTCAGAATAATTCTGCTAGATATTTCTGCAGTAATATCACCAAGCATGATATATCTGCACTTGTTTGCAGTTTGTATGTGTTACCTGACATTTTGTTTCTGCTCCATTTAGTTTCCTATTTTTGTGTCAAATCATGCTATAGTAATATAATTTCACTTTTCAGCATGTGACACACAATCCTGAAATACCTAATTTTGTGTATTTTTTAAAGTATATACCTAGCAATTGGAGTATCATGCAAAAGAAACATTGTGCCAAATATTTTTATTTATAGATACGATCCTGAACATATTTGCAATGGGTCTGATAATGCTGGACGCTATGCTTATAATAAGCAACCAGAAATTTGTAAGTGGAATCTAGGCAAACTTGCTGAAGCCTTGGTCCCAGAACTCCCACTGGACATCAGCATACCCATTCTGGAAGAAGATTATGATGCAGAATATGAGAGGCATTATTTGCAAAAAATGAGAAAGAAACTAGGATTCATTCAACTCCAGTTAGATGAAGATGATAAATTGATTTCTGACTTCTTAGAAACTATGCATGTGACAGGTTAGTGTGCATCATATTAAAAGATAGCAAGGTGTCAATCATTTGATTCTACACATAAAATAATGTGTGTCACTGTAATAGTAAAGAAAAAAATGAAATATACAAGTTTCAATTATTACAAAGCTGATACACATTTTTGTATTACTGAATATAAAATTCCCTTTAAATTTCTTTCTCAGGTGCAGATTTTACAAATACTTTCCGCTTGCTGAGTTCTTTCCCAGTAGATGCAGATCCGTTAAAACTGGAAGATTTCTTAGACAAGATTTCAAATCAGTGTGCATCTTTGGAAGAACTGAAAGTTGCTTACAAGCCTCAAATGGATCCCAGGTATAGTGAGACATTACTCTGTTCACTGAACAGTAATAATAGGTGTTCAGTGTTTGTTTAAATGTTTTGAAATTTCTAGAATCCTGTTGGTGTCTGAGAAAGGTTAGTGTAACTCCAATAGGTAACTGCAGCTAAGTGAGGAGGTGCCTGGACACATCTCGTTTACATGCCAGCTCACACCTGATTGTGTAGCTGTGATGCATCACGGCATCTCATCAGTTAGTTGCAAATGGCCATGACATATTAAGCAAACTTTACAAAAACATCAGTAGGATTACAGTGTATATTTACTTCTGAACCAGGGTGACAGTAGGAAGAGTTTAATTAATTCTCCATATATGTATTTGACAGGTCAGATTAGAATAGAAAAGTAGCACTTTATAGATTAAATTTAGGTGATGTTTCTATACTTTGCTAGTTGATTTGAACAACTCCCTTTTGGAAGGAAAAAGTGTGATCTAAACTGCTGTATACATCTTAGATTAGGCATCCTTCAGTCTCGAGAGACTATGGTAACATGCTCTGTATGGAGGACTTGGAACAGCGTCTAGAGTGGCTGAGAAGGCCAATTCGAGAGTGACAATCCCTTCCACACTGAAGACAAATACAATCTGTCCCCTGTCCAGCTCCCCGATTTTGCTGGTTTCGGGACTGCCTCTTTGCCTCGGCCTGCTGGACAAGGGTCTCTTCAAAATGGGAGAGGCCATGCTGCACCGCCTGCCTCCAGGCTGAATGCTCAGATGTCAAGGTTTCCCATCTGTTGAGGTCCATTCCTAAGGCCTTCAGATCCCGATTGCAGATATCCTTGTATCGCAGCTATGGTCTCCCTCTGGGGCGATTTCCCTACACTAATTCTCCATATAGGAGATCTTTTGGAATCCAACCATCAGCCATTCTCATGACATGCCCAAGCCAACGTAGACGTTGCTGTTTCAGTAATGTATAAATGCTAAAAATTCCAGCTCGTTCTAGGACTACTCTATTTGGAACTTTGTCCTGCCAGGTGATACCAAAAATGCATCGGAGACAACACATATGGAACGTGTTCAGCTTCCTCTCCTGCTGTACACGAAGGGTCCAGGGCTCACTGCAGTACAGGAGTGTGCTCAAGACACAGGCTCTATAGACCTGGATCTTGGTATATGCTGTCAGCTTCTTATTAAGCCATACTCTCTTTGTGAGTCTAGAGAACATGGTAGCTGCTTTGCCAATGCGTTTATCCAGCTCTAGAGAGAGGGTGTCAGAGATCGTTGAGCCAAGGTACACAAAGTCATGAACAACCTCCAATTCTTGTGTGGAGATGGTAATAGAGGGAGATGAGTCCACGCCCTGGCCCATGACTTGTGTTTTCTTCAGGCTGATTGTTAATCCAAAGTCTTGGCAGGCCTTGCTAAAGCGATTCATGAGTTGTTGGAGGTCTTCAGCAGAGTGGGCAACAACAGCTGCATCATCGGCAAAGAGGAAGTCCCGCATGCATTTCAGATGGACTTTGGTCTTCGCTCTCAATCTAGAGAGATTAAAGAGCTTTCCGTCTGATCTAGTCCGGAGATATATCTTCTGTTGCAGTTCCAAAGGCATGCTTCAGCATGACAGCAAAAAAGATCCCAAACAGGGTTGGCGCGAGGACACAGCCCTGTTTCACTCCGCTTTGGATGTCAAAGGGATCTGATGTTGAGCCATCAAAAACTACAGTGCCCTTCATTTCCTCATGAAAGGACCTGATGATGTTAAGGAGTCAAGGTGGACATCCAATCTTGGGAAGTATTTTAAAAAGGCCGTCCCTGCTAACCAAATCAAAGGCCTTTTTTAAGTTCTATGAAGGCCACAAAGAGTGGCTGTTGTTGTTCCCGACATTTCTCCTGCAACTGTCTGAGGGAGAATACTATGTCAGTGGTGGATCTGTTAGCTCGAAATCCACACTGTGATTCTGGATAGACTCCGTCTGCAAGCACCTGGAGTCTCTTCAGCACAACATGGGCAAGCAGCTTCCCTACAACGCTGAGAAGAGAGATGCCACGGTAGTTATTGCAGTCGCCCCTGTCTCCTTTGTTCTTATACAATGTGACAATGTTTGCATCCTTCATGTCCTGTGGTACTCCACCTTCCCTCCAGCAAAGACAAAAGATTTCATATGGCTCAGTGGTGATGATCTCTTTACAGCAGTTCAGCACTTCAGCAGGGATGTTATCCTTCCCAGGTGCCTTGCCGGAGGCGAGGGAATCCAATCCAATTTTATTTCTGCTAAAGTTGGTTCGCTGTCCAACTCTTCCAAGACAGGCAGGCACTCGATGTTATTTAATGCCTCTTCGGTTACTACATTCTCTCTGGAATATAGCTCAGAGTAGTGCTGCACCCAGCGTTCCATCTGCTGTGCTTGGTTCTGGATGATCACGCCTGTAGCAGACTTCAAAGGAGCAGATTTCTTCTGTATTGGACCTAAAGCCTCCTTGATACCGTCATACATTCCCTTGATGTTACCTGTGTCCGCTGCTATCTGTATCTGAGAGCAGAGCTGAAGCCAATAATCGTTGGAACATCTCCTGGCAGCCTGTTGGACTTTGCTACGAGCAAGTCAAAGAGCCTGCAAGTTGTACTCACTAGGACAGGCTTTGTATGCTGCATCTTATCCTCGATGGCTGGCAGCAACTCCTCCGAATGGGCTTCGAACCAGTCTGCCATCTTTTTGGTCTTCTTGCCAAATGTGGACAAGGCGGTGTTATAAACAGCGTTCTTGAAATGTTCCCATCGTTCAGGTGCATTTGCATCAGCCGGGCCTGGAAGGGTTTCCTCAAGCGCTTGGGCAAATTCCTCCACTTTTCTTTGATTGCGAGTCTTGCTGATGTCAATACGTGGTCTTCCTTCCTTTTTCGTGTGATACAATCTCTTTGCTCACAGTTTTACTCTACTACATACCAGGGAGTGATCAGTATCGCAATCAGCACTCTGGTAACTGTGTGTGATTGTAATACTAGGAAGGCTAGAACGTCTAGTGAGGATCAAATTGAGCTGATGCCAATGCTTCGATCTTGGATGTCTCCAGGAAACTCTGTGTTGAAGCTTCATATTAAAGAATGTATTGCTGACACAAAGACCATAACAGCAAAACTCCAGCAAGCGTTGACCATTTTCGTTCATCTTCCCAATGCCAAAATGGCCTAGACAAGTGGGCCATGAATTGTGATCAGTACCAACTCTAGCGTTAAAGTCTCTGAGAATGAACAGTGGTTCTCTCTTGGGGATTTTTTTGATAGTAGCTGCCAGATCGTCGTAGAATTTGTCTTTGACTTCTGTTGTGGACAACAGTGTTGGTGCATATGCACTAATGAGGGTGACCGGTCCCGCTGATGAGTGGAGCTGCAGAGACAGGATTCTTTCATTCCCCACAGTAGGTGGAACAATGGATCTCAGAAGAGTATTTCTGACCGCAAAGCCAACACCATATTCCCTGGTCATTCAATGGTTTTCCCTGCCAGAAGAATGAGAAGTTTTTTTCTTTGACAGATCCCATGTCTGGCAATCTCGTCTCTTGCAGGGCAACAATGTCCATCTGTAGTCTACTCAGTTCCATGTCAATGACAGCTGTCTTGCGCACGTCGTCTATTTCCTGCAGGTCGTCAGAAAAGCCAGGGGTCATTGTCCGAACATTCCAGGTGCCCAACTTCAGGGCAGAAGTTTTCTTTGATTGTTGCATGGTGCAGGGTTATCTATCTGCTTGTCGGCTTTCACCCTAAACCCCACGCACCCCGTGAGGTTAACAGACCGTGGCGAGGTAGCACCTTACTGGCTGGGGACTGCCCAGCTTAAGGTGGGCGGTAGCTACCTAGTGAGGTGCAATTATCTCTCCCACCGTCGGAAGTAGCCCCATGCTCTACGCCAATCAAGCAAAGACTTATAACCGGTAACTGCTACTTCCTGTGTTGTTTCGACGCTGTATGCGAAGCTGGAGTGTCCTCTCCAGAGCGCGAAGCCTGGGTAAAATAATATGGAGGATAGGCTGTTACCCAAGCAGCAAATCCCCCCTCTCCACGTCGCTGAAATAGTCCAATGGAAAGGCAAGAGCCAATACAACTGCTTCCAGCAACGTCGCAGGAGTTGCCAGAATGACATGAACTGCCTCCGGGACTCCGGCTCCAGATTTTGCCTCGAGGTTAACTCCTGAAGCTTTTTCCATCAGTGGATATAGCCACAAGGCGGTGGAGGTTTGAAATCGGAGTTTTCCTTCTCCTAGATGGGTTGCCTTCCAAGCCTGATGAGCCCCACCTACCCAGCCTGCTCCCTAAGAGTGCGGAGATTAGAACACAGGTTTCCAGCTGCCGGACCTTGTCTTCCAAGAGGACCGCCAATTAACACTTAGAGCATTTCTACCCAGGCACCTCATTGGCAAGAAAACAAACATACCACAGGTGTTACAAGTGCAACAGATCCTGCACTCTCCATCTTGACTGATTGGTCAGTGAACTAAAAAGGGAGGAAGTCTGATCCTACCCCTAAAACCTTCCTGCCCCCCAGGTGTATGCAATGCTATTTGGCTTTCCTATTTACCAGATTAGAGTCAAAAATAGAATCAGAGAATTGCGCGCACCGTTAGGCAAGCACTTCTCCCAGCCCACATTTAAAGCCAGAACCCCGCCCCTTCAGACCATGCGGTCAGGGAGAACAAGGGTCAGCCTAGAAGAAAATACCTCACCAAATAAAATGTCCTCCCAAACACAGCTCACCTCCTGCCTCAGCTCCTCTTCAGGAGGAGTATACATGTAGTCATGTCAAAAAGAAAGCACACCCTCTTTGAATTCTGTGGTTTTACATATCAGAACATAATAAAAATCATCTGGTCCTTAGCAGGTCTGAAAATTAAGTAAATACAACTTCAAATGAACAACAACACGTGACATATTACACCATGTCATGATTTATTTTATAAAAGTAAAGCCAAATGGAAGTCATGTAGCATTCTGACATTGCTAGGCATAGAAAGTATTTATATTGGTACTGCTTTTTTCATTTATTTCCAGCATCATGTTCCCTGTCTGTGTTCTTTAATTTCTTTATATAACATGATGCTATTCAGTGCTGGAGACTGGACTGAAATTTGGCCAGGCACACAGCAAAACTGGACTCAGCAGGCTAAAGCATATCGAAAAAACTTTCTGCCTATTACTATTAAAAAATCTCTAGAAGTCAAAATTATTGTCTAAGCTATGTTAATGCATTCTTCTAATATATATGTTTGATAATTGTTTCTAATATGTAATTCAGAACTCATAATTCTGCCTTTATAATTTTATTTTTCCTTCACTAGGCAACTTTCAATGATGTTGATGTTAGCACAGTCTAACCCACAACTATTTGCCTTAATTGGAACAAAATCTAATATAAATAAGGAACTGGAGCGGATAGAACAATTCTCTAAGCTGCAGCAAATAACAGCACCGGAATTGCTTAGCAAAAATAAAGGTCACTGGAAAGAGTGGTTGGAGAGCTACAGGTGGGACTAATCCTTACCTTCTGTTTATTGCTAGCAGAGGTTTTTTTTCCCAGTAATTGAAATGTAAACATACTAGTAAGTACTAATTTGTAAATATTAGTACTCACAAAATTCTGTATTCTGAAATGCAAATGTATTTAAGCGTTAAAATGCATAAAACTCCCTTTTTATTTTTGAATCCCAGAAGTATTCCAGTTATTAAGTTTAGGATGCATAAAAGCATCCTAAGCCAGCCTTCTAAACTGCCTGATTTATTATAAGGTTTTATTTTATTTTTATATTTACTTCTATTTAAATAGTCCTCTTGAAATTGATTGATTGTGTTCAACAATCTAATGTACACTACTCAGTGAAGAAAGTTTTCAGGGGCGTCATCTTAGTGTTGGGTTTTGTTTATTGTACCACAGAACTAAGGACATGGTCTTACCATCTTAAAGTCCTTTGTTTGCGTGTTCTGCAGTTCACTGATATAACTTAAAAGGTTGGTTGGTTTGTTTAAAGAAATCAACTTTAACCACCACACTCTTTTCATGTTTTGTTTTGTGTTTTTAGAACACGACTAGAGAAAGAAATGGAAAACATCAGCAGCACTGAAGCCTGGAGCGCTGAGCATGTGAAAGTTATGAATTCAAACAATCCAAAATATATCTTGAGAAACTACATTGCTCAAAACGCTATAGAGGCAGCAGAAAATGGCGACTTTGTGGAGGTAAATACTGCAGATAAGCATTGCAGAATGCATCCAGAGGGGTTTTCATTGGGTATGGAATATCAAAAGATTCGGAGGTCCTGGTGGCGGCGAAATGCAGTTTAAAAATTATTTTGAAAAAAGGATGATCGATTTCTTTAAAATATAGTTCAGATTGTGTTATAAACATGGTGTCCTTTTCTTCCTTTCCCAGGTAGGAAAAGTCTTGAAACTCTTAGAAAAGCCCTATGAGAACATAGGATGTTACAGTGAGGAGGCAGAGGAGGGTGAAGGGGAAGCAGCTGTGGCTGCAGCATCTGCCTGCAGTTCTCCAGCCCGAAGGAGAGTTCCGTATAACAGTAAACCTCCCCTCTGGGCTTCAGAGCTCTGTGTTACCTGATCTTCGTAACGGCCTTGTTAGTGTTTTCCACAAACAGAAAGGCTTTCTGAGTAGTGGAGATTGCAGCAAGGTGCCACAGAAATGCTATTTAGTATCAAACAGATAGTTTGGATGTCTTCACAGGTCTCACCTGAACCATGTCCATTTTATACAACATGACAATCAACTGTCTGGGCACACTGTCAGTGTTCTGCAAGACAGGCCAAAGTTTTCTCTTCTCTCCATTATGCAGTAAGTGCTGCAGGATTTTATGTACAATGATCTGTGAACATCTAAATGAAATCTGTGTTTGTGAAGGCGAAAATAGGAAACCCAATGTTGGATCTATTTTTGTCTGAAAATGAACTAATAGTATTTTCTGATAATGTTTATAATACCTTTCTTATGCAGGGATAATTTGAATCTCTCTTAGTGGAGGGAGAGAGTTTAAGCTTATCATTGTTTATTTGAAGCTATGTTTCATCTAATTGTGTAGTTTTATTTGTTGTGAACTTCCATATTCTATATCATGTTTTTAGAAAAGTTGTTGGACAGTGGGGAAGAGATCACAATAATGTGCATTACAAATAGGAAATGGACAGTTAAGAAAAAGGATGGGTTTCAAGTTTCAAGTTAGCTATATTACATACTATAATTCAGTTTCAGGTAAGATGATGCGTGAACATAAACATGTCTCTGAATGCATCTCCTGTTGGATTAGAAAATCCACACACAAATAGCTGTTACGCTTGTGGTTCAGAACTACATTCCTGCTTCTGTATCTCTACATGCAGTTCATTTCACTGGATCAGAAGTTGTGCAATCCTCCCAAAGGAATGTCATAGCTAATAGCACCAATTCCTTTTGAACATTTGATAGTGCTGCCTTTTCTCCCACCCCCAAAAATGATTAGCCATGATGGTGGGTGTATCTAGATACCATAATAAGCCCAAAGTCTGGCTTGTTATGCATGCGGCAGCTTGCTGGTGTGGCTGTCTGGTTGCTCCTTCAGCAAGCAGGAGCATCTAAACAGTGGTCTCTGTGACATCCAGATGTAGCAGTTTGGCTTGTTTCTCCCTGACAAGGCGGAATAAATAACCCATAAGCCAGTGTGCTGGGTTTGAACAAAATAATAAGCAAAGCATTGACAGGAGCTTCATGATTCTGTGATTGCTGTTGGTGGTTTTGGTAGCTCCTGCTTGAAGTGGGAATGATCAGTTTCTGTCCTCCATCGTGTTGCTCAAAAACAAAAAACCAGGATTCTCTGGGGTCCAGCAGTAATAGAGTATCACCAAAGAGTTCACTTTTAAGCAAGATTTATCCCAACAGAGTAGTTTAGTTGGAATGTCTTGTGGATAAACCGCTTAGTGTTAGTTTTTCACTTTAAATTGCTATGTATTTTCATATTTGCCTCTTGGATAACCAATTTATTTGCTGTGTATTCTTGAAGGCTTTCACAGCCGGGATCCGATGGTTGTTGTAGGTTTTTTGGGCTGTTTGGCCGTGTTCTGGAGATTTCTCCAGGAAACCTCCAGAACACGGCCAAACAGCCTGAAAAACCTACAACAACCATTATTTGCTATGTTTCAACTTTGCTACCTCAGGAATGTCTTCCATTCTCATGTTTATTGCTATTTATTTAGGGGTAATTTCTGAATCATATTAACATTTGAACTTTAAAAATGCAACACACTTAGCATGTCTCAAAGCACGTCTTCAGCAAACCAACTACACAAAAAACATTCTTCAGCAGATTAAAAGAAAATGACACTATCGTCATTTGCTCAATTGGGTGACTGGATGCAGCCCTAAGTACTGTTCCTTGCAGTACTCTGTTAAAATAAATGGGATGTTTTTCCAGCACACTTATATTCATTGACTGGAAGAAACTGTATCTCTGAGAGACTTTGTCTTTTCTGCCTTAATGATAAATGTATTGGTTAGTGGTGAGAAACAAGAAAATTTTGATGAATGTGAAAATTGGTGAATGATAGGTGATACAGAAATTTCTAGAAATGAAATACAGTCTTTTCTCAATTATCAGCAATTGTATTCTTAATAGGTCTTACTGTGGCTTCTAAGGCTCTTACCTTATACATATATGGCTAAAACAAGTGCTCAGGACAAGTGATACAAAGGGGATGTCTGTTGCCCATAATCCAATATAAGCTAATTTTTGTCATATTTTGGTAATAAAAATCCACCACATGAATGTTTTCAATCATGCTTTAAATATTGCACTTTACTTTTTGAAGGTGTGCTATAGACTTTCCTAATTCTGCTTATAACGGCAAACAAACTGGAAGTCATCACCCTGACCTGTCTTTATTGGAAATAAATGAAATGTGACCATGTTCATAAAAGTTGTCTCTTTAATTTTTTTTATACTAATTAAATGTGTGTGTGTGTGTGTGCTTCAGGACTATTTGTGAGCAATACAATTTTGAAATTTCCAGTATTAAGATTTGTAGCTGCTTCAAACTAGGAACATAGTTGTTTGGTGTTTCATCTTAAAGTCTGTTCATTATTCTTTTACTCTTGAACCATATTCTTAAGTTATTCATGGGCTACATGGAATAGGTACTCTGTAAATATGCAAATCTGAAAATGAATGCAGATCTTTTACTTGGTGCTATCATACATAACTGATAAATGGCCATTAAAACCAAATTAAATGTAAGTCATGGTTTGGCAGTAATTTTATATATTATGCATTCCCTACACAGTGATTTCTTGTAGAGAATAATTATGAATTCATTATCACACCTTTGCATGATAGGGAAATACAGCTGGAGTCATCATGTCTTTGATCAAAACCCAGCTAGTTTACAACCAGTGTTAGTGTCAGAATTTGTGGCTCACACAACATAAAGCCAAGAAATTGGAAGTTAAATTTAACAGATATGCCTTGTGACCAGAAATGATGTCCACCAGTGTCACAAATTATTCCTGCTTAGAATTTGCCACCCATTCAACCATCCTTAGCCTTTGTCTCTCAGACCCACATCTAGGTGGGGAGGAGGGAATGCCTGGGATCCACAAAAATGTTTTGGCTTTTTCCTGGTCTTGTATTGCCTTATGGAGCATCTGAACCTAGAGAAATCTTCCAGTGAGTTGACCCATGCCTGTCTGTTGCTTATAGCAGTAGCTGATAGGGTGAGTTCCATAGGCAGAGTCCATCAGACTTCCTCACACGCGTCACAAAAAATTGCTATTTAACATTGGTTGGGCATGTTACTAGATATCTCAGAGCCAGAATTTGAAAACTCTGCATTCTTGGATGATACCTCCCAAAATTCCCATCTGGTGAAAAGGGATTGTGTTATAGACGAAGCATTTCCAAAGTTTTCCCAAAGAAAACTATGTGCTTAAGGCAGCTTTGAGGATTCTAATCTTTATACATCCTGAGGGAGTAGAAAAGAGGCAACCACTAGTGTCAATGAGCCACAGTTTCTTCTTCGTGGCCTCTGTGAATGCACACAATTGGGTTTAGACAGCGCCTGCGCTGGTCTTCTCGGAATATTCTAGAGCTTTTGTAGAAAAGTAACAAAGTTTAGAGTTGCCCCTATAGCGCATGCTCCCGCCGCCTCAGCCTTCAGTTCCATTTTACCGCCTTAGGTGCCTGGAACTTCTCGGTTTTAGAGCTATCTTCGCAAACTATTTGGAAAGAATTATTGGTTTTGAAATCGGATTCCGCACGACTTTCCTTCTCTCTGTTGCCCCTCGACCACGGACTGTTTTTGGATTTCGCTTATTTCGAACTTGCGGCTTGGTGACGGTTTGGATTTCCCGCGTTTTGCGGGCCTACTTATTTAGGAGCCCAAACCTCTTGGCGTTCAGGATTCGTCTCCGATCACTAGAGGACTTTGTTTCCGGGACTTTATTACGATCGTGAGTCCGTTTTCCGTATATCCTGTACTTTATGTCCCCTTCAGGACCTTTCAGTCGGTGCGTTTTGTGTTCCCGTAAACTGCCCTTTTCTGACGGTCACGACCGATGCCTTTTTTGTTTGGGGGACACTCATCAACCCCAAACCTGTAGACACTGTAAAAAATTCACTAAAGCCGCTCTTAAAGCCCGTCAACAGCGTCTAAAACTTTATCTGTGGGACAAGACCCTCTCGGCGTCGAAACCCAGCGAAATGGAAACAACTAATACTCCCTCGTCTACTCCACGCCGGGAAGCGTTAGTCGTCTCTCCTCCTCCTTTGTCGACGTCGAAACCTACAGATAAGATAAAGAAATCGTCCGCGTCGACAGCAAAGAAATCGTCGACGTCGAAAACCTCTTCCGACGCCGTTTCCAAGGATCTTCCGAAGAAGAAGGTGTCGTTGAAGAATAAAAAAGACAAATCCAAAGACCATCGGAAACTGATTCCACCGGTGTCGGCATCCCTGCCATCATCGATTCTTGAGGATTCATCTCGGGACCGAGATGACCTTTCTGAGGCTGCGACTTCTCTTCCACCTCGTCGGCTGGAACCGTCGCCTGTTCGACCTGACCGGTCTCCGAGCCCTAGCCAACTAGTAGACATTGTGGTCTCTAGTCCGGCTTCTGCCCATCATAGCCCTGTTTATACCGGGCGGGCATCTCCTGTACCTTTATCTCCGTCGACGTCGTCGAGGTCGAACTCTCCGCCTCGTAAACGGACGGCGAAAAGAAAACATCTTTCGCCGGAGCGACACCGAACTTCCCGACGGGAGGTTGTTGTCCTGCCTCGTTCTTATCGGCGCCGTAATAGATCAAAGTACGACGACCCTGTCTTTGTCGAGGTCGAGCGCGGCCGTTCACATCGTCGACGCCGCCATGACTATTCGGACATCGACTCATCTTCGAGCTCGGAGACTTACCGTAGAAAGAAAAAGCTACGGTATGTCTATGCTTCGGCTTCATCATCGTCCTCTTCGTCTCCACCCCGACGTCGACATCGGCGAGAGCTCGACGTCGACACCCGTCCAACCACTAAACGCCATGAGGTGCATAAGATCGCATCTCAACACACCATGACTCTTCAGTCGGCGTCGAAGCCTACCCAAGCTAAATCTCACTCATCAGCTGGTCTCGACGACAAAAAACAGAAATATAGGAAGTCTGTACACTTACCTTCAACTTCTGATCAAGGAGAGGCATTCTCATCTGAGGCAGACCAGGACGATGAGGTGTTCTCCGAAACCTCAGACGAATTTCCTGTAGAGGGAAGAACCCCTGAGTCGGATGCTGGAGACCCTCACCCCTCTTCACCTTCTGAGGACTTCTCTTCATACGTCCAAATGGTTTCCAGGATGGCCAAAACATTGAAACTTCAAACTGAACAACCTCCAGCCCCCAAAGAAGATCTTGTTTTTGGGGATATTAACCAGGAGAGATCCCCCCCTTTGAGTCTGGCCTTCATCCCAGCTCTGATGGACCTTATTAAGGAATCATGGAATCTACCATCGTCATCTTCACAGATACCCCGTAGGACTGAGAATCTATATCGTACACACGGAGACGATACCAATTTTCTGATTAAACATCCTGCATCTAACTCCATAATTGTTCAGTCGAATTCTTCTAAGTCTTCTGGTAAAGGCCTTGTCACTCCTACTAATAGGGAAGGACGCAAGTTAGATGTGTTGGGACGAAAGATATATTCTTTTACCACCTTCTTACTCAGGGTGGCAAACTACCAAGCAGCCATGGGGGCATACCAAAGGCAGCTTTGGTCAAGAATTCTTCCAGCACTACAAGCAGCACCGGACGACACAAGACAGGGTTTCTTGAATACCTACGAGGAAGCCCTTAATGTTGCTAAACATCAACGCCTGGCCTCGCGCCATTCGGCAGATGTAGCCTCAAGGACACTAACATCAGCCATTACTTTGAGACGTCACGCATGGCTCAGGTCCTCGGGCATCATAGAGGACGTTAAGAACCGCATTGAAGAGCTCCCGTTTGACGCTAAGGGTCTCTTCAATGAGAAAACTGATGACTCATTGGAAAACCTACACAAAATTAAAAGAACAGCTAAGTCCTACACAATTCAGCAGCAGCCTAAGTACAATAGATATCAGTGGCGCAAACAATACTCTCAACAACAGTACCAACAACCATCTTCTCAACCGTACCGGTCTTTCAGAAATCAGAACCAGAATAGGTCCTCTCAGGCCGCTGTACCTACCTCCACATTCAGACCGCAGGCTTCTTCCCAACGACGCCAATCATACCGACCACCTGCCAAGAAGTCAAAGCAATATCTTTGACTCAATCACACGTCTTCCCGATCTTCCCCAAACCACTCGTTTAGCTCCGTTTTTCCAAAACTGGAACCGCATCACAAAGGATACTTGGGTACTAAATATCATTCAATTCGGCTACCGCCTCGAGTTTGTAGAATTTCCACCTCTAGGACAGGTCAGACATACATCCTTCGACCCTGTTCTAGAAGACGAGATTCTTATTCTTCTCAAAAAACATGCTATTCAACGAGTATCACCTCTAGACATACCCGACGGTTTCTACTCCCGATACTTCGCTGTTCCCAAAAAGGACGGCGGAATCAGACCCATTCTGGACTTAAGAATTCTAAACACCTACCTACATCCACGACGCTTCCGAATGGTGACGCTGGAATCCATTGTACATCTCCTAAAAGAAAAAGATTGGTTTGTCGTGGTGGATCTGAAGGACGCATATTTTCATATTACAATTCATCAAAATCACAGAAAGTACCTCCGTTTTGTCTTTCAAGACACCGTTTATCAGTTTTGTGCCCTCCCCTTCGGCTTGTCCACAGCTCCTCGCACTTTCACAAAGTGCATGGCCCCGGTAGCGGCTTTTCTCCGTCTGCACGGCATACAAGTGTTTCCATACATAGACGACTGGCTGGTGGTATCCCCATCCAGACGACAGGCCGTCCACGACACCAAGTTTGTCCTACACACCTTAGAAGACCTAGGCCTTACAGTAAACGACAAAAAATCACATCTGGTTCCATCCCAAGTAGCCGATTACATAGGAGCGAGACTCGACTCCATCAGGGCGCGCATATTTCTCCCACCCAACCGCATACTGAAACTGCGCAAGGCTGTTCGCAAGTTTCATCCAAATTCTATGGTTTCAGCTCAGCATGCCCAGCACTTGCTCGGCCTCATGGCCTCTACAACATCTGCACTGACACACGCTCGCCTAAAGATGCGCTCCCTCCAAGCGTGGTTCCTGGCTCTCTTCGATCCTCTGGTAGACAGCCCACGGAAACGACTGCTCGTTACCCCGGAGTTAGCATCCCAACTGAGGTGGTGGACATTTCTTCCACATCTCCTCATCGGCCGTCCTTTTCGACCCTTGCACCTCTCAGTTCAAGTAACAACGGACGCCAGCCCCACGGGGTGGGGAGCTCACTGCGACTCCCACAAGATACATGCTCTCTGGTCTCGCCAAGACAGGAATCTGCACATCAATCAGCTGGAGATGCTGGCAGTCATAAAAGCTTTTCGTGCATTCCTCCCTATGATACAGGGTCGTGGTGTGCAGGTAATCACCGACAACACCACGACCTTGTTTTACATCAACAAACAGGGAGGGACACGATCCATGTCTCTCCTCTACCTATCAATACACCTCTGGGAGTGGTGCTACCATCATCATATCTTTCCGGTTGCCATCCATATCTCAACAACCGACAATCAGTTAGCGGACACGTTGAGTCGACTAACGGTACAGTCCCACGAATGGGAATTGGACACAGACATCTTTCTACTGCTCTGCAACAGATGGGGTCTCCCCACGGTGGACATGTTTGCTACACAGAACAACAAAAAGTGCGAGAAGTACGCCTCTCGTGCGGGCAGGGGCATGAACTCACTTGGAGATGCCTTCATGATTCAATGGGAGTCGGGTCTTCTCTACCTCTTTCCCCCAATACCACTCATACAGAGGACCCTGGTCAAAGCTCAGCAATCAGGAACGGAGGCCATTCTCGTCGCACCATGGTGGCCTCGACAGCCGTGGTTTTCCACTCTCAGAGCAATGGCGTCGGATCTCTTCAGGCTGCCTCTCCTTCCACATCTACTCACTCAGGACTCAGGCAGCATTCTCCATCCAGACCTGCAGTCACTGCACTTGACAGCTTGGAGACTGACCCCCTGATCCAGGAGGTCTTGGACAGAGCAAAAAAGCCGTCCACCAAACTCCTTTATAAATATAAATGGAACAACTTTACAAAGTTTGCTCAATCAAGAGGTTTACAAGTTTTGCCTATTTCTCTTCATACTTTGCTCAAATACTTACGTTACTTGTTTGATTCAGGTCTAGCATTGTCTACCCTTAAAGTGTACATTGCAGCAATTGTCTCCTTTCAGCCTCGTGACTCCAACTCCGCACGTCTATTTTCACACCCAATGCTTAAATCCTTCTTGAAAGGTTTGTCAAATATTCGACCACATGTCAAACCACCAATGCCTCAATGGTCTCTGCAGCTTGTGTTACGCTCCCTTATGCGTCATCCCTTTGAGCCCATGGCCTCTTGTGACATTCGCCTTTTATCTTTCAAGACTTTGTTTCTTGTGGCTATTACTTCCGCTCGGCGTGCAAGTGAACTAGCAGCTCTTCGATCTGACTCTCCTTACCTTCAATTTTTTAAGGACAAAGTCATTCTTTATCCTGATATTTCATTCCTACCCAAGGTTGTCACGGACTTCCACCTCAATCAACCTTTGATATTGCCAACCTTGTTTCCACAACCTTCCTCGGACATTGAGCGCACGCTCCATTCACTAGACGTTCGCAGAGCTCTGGCTTTCTACACCTCGCGAACTAAGGACTTCCGTGGCTCTCCAAGGTTATTCCTTTGTTTTCATGGATCACATAAAGGTTCGCCTGCTTCCTCCTCTACGGTCTCTAGATGGCTTGTCTCTACTATTACTCTGGCATATCAGCTACAGGGCAAGATTCCTCCTGACGGCCTGAAAGCACACTCCACCAGAGCTGTTGCTACATCTACAGCGTTGCTTCGTGGTGTGGATGTTCCAGATATCTGTAGAGCTGCCACATGGTCTAATGCGTCCACATTTGTGACACATTATAGACTGGACCTTCGGGCCAAAAAGGAAGCAAGTTTCGGGAGAGCAGTGTTGACTTCTGTTCTAGAGTGACGGCCCTCCTTCCGGTAAGTGAGCTTGCTAGTCACCCAATTGTGTGCATTCACAGAGGCCACGAAGAAGAAAGACAGGTTACTTACCTGTAACCATGGTTCTTCAAGTGGACCTCTGTGAATTCACACATCCCGCCCAGCCTCCCCGCTGTCCGTCACTACTATGTCTCTGCTAAGCACAGGCTTTGTGGCGGTTAAATGGAACTGAAGGCTGAGGCGGCGGGAGCATGCGCTATAGGGGCAACTCTAAACTTTGTTACTTTTCTACAAAAGCTCTAGAATATTCCGAGAAGACCAGCGCAGGCGCTGTCTAAACCCAATTGTGTGAATTCACAGAGGTCCACTTGAAGAACCATGGTTACAGGTAAGTAACCTGTCTTTTTACAAATGGCTAAAAGTCTGCAAGTGGAACTGTGAAGTTGAAGAGCTGTGATGAATGAAATCCAGAAACCTCAATGAAAGGCATCAAAAGATAAGGAAACAGCTTTGGAGATCCTGTCCAGATTGAGACAGCTTTTTAAAACATGAAGTTCTTAAAGAATGTAGTTAGACCAGTCAGTCTTGGCAGCTTCAAAATGGCATTTCCTGCGTCTTTTCTGTAAGTAATATCGTCAAGGATCATGTAAAAACTAAATAACTGGTAGTGCACACCCAAGGGCACATCCAACTTATGACATGGGTTACTTATCAAGAACACTTGAGCAATATGGCATGATGTGGCAGGGTATGATTAGGGAATTTGCTTAAGGGCGGGGCTTGCTGACAACAGGGTTTAAACCGGTCTTGAATGGGGACTTTATAGGACAACACTGGCCAGCATCCAAAATAAGGAACAGAGGCAGAATACAAAAGGTGCAGGGAGGGAGACTGCATACTTAAATTAATGATTTTGCTGTGCATCTGAATCATTTTAGCTTTGTGTGCGATTTCTCTGAAACACAGACAACGTGTAGACCATCTTGGGTTTTTGTCACTCAGGTAAGGATTAGCCTTCCATGTAAGTGGAAAGCATAATTTTATCTGTTGGTACAAGATCTGTTGGTACAAGGTGTCAATCATGCTCTCTGTGCTTCTTGTTACTATGCTGTTTGAACACTAGAACAATCTGATTGTGTGCAGACCTCTGTTTCAATGGTGATGGAATCAAGGCACCTGGGTGCACCAATTACCCCAAGGAAGAGGTTTCAGACCAGAACAGGTAATGTTTAAAGCATGTCAAGAATGACATTCAGAAAAAGGAGGAAGGCTAAGCATAAGAGATTTGGATGGTCCTTCTCTTTTCATCATGAAATCCTTCACTAGTAATGTGCTATGAATTGAGGAAGTTAATATTTGAATGAATGCTACTAATCTAGACGTCGTGCATTTAATTTTTAGAAACACAAGTTTTGTTTATATTTAAAAAATATGGTTTCCATGAAGGCCAAGGGAGTTTTGATAATGATTGTAGAACCAAGGAAGCAGAGTTTGAAAACTTATTTTTGAAGGTAAAATTTCCAGTGTGCCCAATCCCCAGGATATCCACTATCTATGCTGGCTGGAAAGTTTTGGAGACAACTGCCCTGCCCCCGCACAAAATACTTGCCTGGCTTTGCACAGAAAAATTCATTAATTCTTTCCCACATTCCATGTTTCTTAGATTAAAATTGTGCATGTGTAAAAACAAATGTTCTCTCTCTCTCTCTCTCTCTCTCTCTCTCTCTCTCTCTCTGTGTGTGTGTGTGTGTGTGTGTGTAGCAATGTATACATTGCCACAGAGTTTTTGTAATATGATAATCTTAGAACTGCAGAGCTGGAAGGGACCCTATGGATCATGGAGTCTAGCCCCTGTCCAAGAGGCACAGCGGGGAATTGAACTCCCAACCAGATACCTAAACCACTGAGCTATTCAGCAGTTTATTGTAGACAATTGAAAAGGCCCACTTTCTGTGCAAGGAAATATTTCATAATTTAAAAAGAAGAAATAAAAAATAAAGCAAAAGCGATAGAGGATAAAATGCAAAATCATGGGAGAGCAATGCACACAAAATACTCAGGCTTTGGACTTTGGTATTAAAATGTCACACACTTAGAAAAATAAAGTTTCAAACTATCCTACACTGGATACCTTACTGCTGAATGTTTGTACTCTAGAGTCTAGACTAGAGTAAAGCAGCAGGGAGTGAGCAAAGCCTGGTTATTTTCAATCCCGTTCAGCTCAGTTTACTTCCTTCATGACACTACCCTAACAGGTTCCTTTTATATGGCAAACAGTGTCAGGCCACAGATCTGCTTTGAGAACCTACTCCAGTTTCCTATGACAAAGACAGATAATTAATCATTCTCCTGGATGGGCTTTTCTCCCCCTTTGTTTACCCTTAGAGGTAAAAACAAACAAACAAAAATAAAATAAATAAAGACAAAAACATGGTGGCACCTTAAAAACTAGCTTTTATATTTTAATGTGAGCTTTCGTGGACAAGTCCACTTCCTCAGACAACATAAGAGAGAGATAACATGGCAGATATTAATACATGGCATCAAAATACAGAGATCATGGTTGGTAAGAAAGTCAATGGGTATTTAACAGAGGGGTGATAGCCTTTTTGATATGCAGGTGTATTGCATTGTTTACCCTGTTTGCCTTGAAGTCAGGAAATTGAGCATGGAAGCCTGCACTTCAAAGCTCCTCTAAAGATGCCCTTGCCTGGAACTCCAAGCCAATCCTTGTTTGAAGTGGAATTTTCACCTCTGCCATTTGCCCAGATCAAACACCTTACATACATTTGTCCATATCAAACGCATTACAATCACAAGTCAAATCAATAAACATTCATAGTTCCTGTCTCTCCAATCCCAGTTTCTCCAGAGTAAGGCTTGCCTGCTCTATCATGATCATAACTTAACCATGGTACATCTTTTCCTTTATTCTTCTGTAATAACCTTGGCCAAAGCTACATGGCTCCAGAAAAACTGGATTAAATGTGCAGTGATTTCTTTAGTAGCACATGATGCCAAGCCCTACTGCAGTTCAGAGTGACAGCCTCTTTTATTATTTTCTGCTTCAGTTTTCACAAATAGCTTGCAGTTTGGGGTGTACAGGACCCTCCCCACCGCTAGTTGTCTTCCCTCCCCTTCCCTACCTCCCCCATTTGCCAATTCCCCCCTCACTCCTCCCACAACCGCCATCATGTCTTTGCTGTTTTTCTCCTTTGTGCTTCTGTTCACACATGTGGATATGTGAAACCTTTTCCTTTGATCTGTGCTTAAAATCACACATCCGAAATGCACATACTTACTTTTTTTAAAATAATAATAATAATAATAAAGGGGGGCACAGGAACAGGGTGTGTGACATGGCACCCAGCCTCTGACATGTTCATGGTGAGAGTGTGCACACCTAATTAAAACAAAGAAAAAAAGCACTGTGACCTGGGCATGTATTACAAGAAAGTTGTGATTATTTGATGCCAACCTGCAGTAAAAACACCTTCTTGGGTTCACTGCAAATGTGTAGTTCAGGTCCTAGAAAAACTGTGCTTAAACACTTGCCATGAAGTCCCTGTGCCACTGATTTCATTGAGGTTGGTGGAAATACCAGGATAATCTACTTGTGAGTGAAGAAGTTAAGGAGAAATTTGGGTAGTGACTTTGCTTGAGTTGTGCTCTAAACACTGCATAAATGGTTGCACTACCAACATTATTATAACTGCTTCAGGGAATACCATTAATATTTCTTGTTAGTGTCCTCCATTCAATAAATTAGTATCAATAAATTCATATCAAACAAAATGTGGTCCAGTTGTGGATGAATACAATATACACTAAGCTGAGGTGTTCCAAATTTGCATGTTTATTCTGTTCCTTTTCAACTGGAACCTTTTTTTGGCAATTGTATTGGAAGATCAAAGAAAACCACGAGTCTGGCTAGAAATCCTTTATGGATTGAAAATGGAACTCAGCATAGTTTCTTCTCCAGAATGTCCCCACCCCTACCAAAAAACTGTAGAATCTGTGAGATCCCATTACTAGACCTACACTAGAAATCTGGAGGTGGTGGCAATAAGATATCTTCATATATCTCCTTTGACATGCATCACCCATCATTTTATTTAGATAAATTAACTGGATTATCACTTGTTACCAGAAGGCCAAGCCTTTGTCCTATGAGAAGCTACATCAACACCTGCATTAGCATAAGATAAATCAGTTTACATTTTTCAAAACAAAATTTTATGGTACAAGTACAAATAAAACAGACAGTTATTAAAACTTTGACAGGTTTGGATCCATTGGCTCTGGATGTGTCTGATAATCGCATCAGACTGATACCTTGACTACTACTTCTTAACAAGACAATATCCAGTATAAAAGGATACAGACATGATTTGGGAATCAGACCTACAGGAAGCCCTATCAGATAACACTTGGAACAAAAATTTGGTTTCAAAAACCTTTCTCAGCTCAGATTCAGAAAAATCATTACACAAATGGTAGAAATGGTACAGAACATCACTAAAAATGTCTAGAGTTAAGGACTCTTAAATTAAGGTCAGGACTGTGTCAGAGGGATTTTGGATTTACAGGCACCCATTGACACATATGGTGGGATTGCCCAACTTTGTCAGTTGCAAAAATAGGCGATACCTTTATAGACCACTAAAACATCATCACACAATAAACTGAGCTTTGTAGTTCAAGAGCTCTCTAAAGAGCTCTCTAATATCTTTGAAACACACATAGTAAAAGATGCTTCATTAGGTGTGTGTGGTTTTTTTTTTAAAGGAGGATTACAACCACCTTTTGTACAATGATTTTGCTAGATTCTATTTTGCAGTTGCTCATCTTCTGAAAGTCTAAGGCTGGAAAAATGGTCATGATCACTTTATTGCCTACCTGGCAGGAAAATACTTGGTTTGTAGCCATTATGGAAAAACTGTTTTACTGCCCCAGATTCAAAAACCTTGTGTAACTTTGTGCGGAGGAAGCTGATGGCATCATCAGCTTATGCTGCTAAAAATTATTTTAAATTAATTAAATGCTTCCTATCCTCTTCATTCTGAGGCTCCCTTTTTGCCCTGGGGAAGCCTTTGGGAGTCTCACGACAGGGAAGCGGAGCTATTAATCACCAACGATTGCTACTGGATCACCATCAGCAGAATCTCAGGACCACTAGCAGCTGGTGGTGATTTTTGAAGAGTAAAGGCTCCCTCACCCCATTCTCCCAGAGGTTTCCCCAGGGCAAAGGGGAGCCCTAGGGAGCCTCGAAATCAAAACGGGTGGAAAGAGAGATAGGGAGCATTTAATTCATTTAAAATAAATTCCAGCCGTGCAAACTGATGACACCATCAGCTTCCACCGAGCAAAGTTACACAAACAGGATTTTGACCACTGTATTTTAATGGGCAAGGAGAAAGTCAAATCCAATACCTTTTATATTAATGAAGAAAATGCAGATTTATTATTTAGAACAGTATACTGTAGAATGGCCGCATGAACTGTTAATATGAAAATGAGTAATGAATAGATTTATTTTCTGGTTTTATCAGCAAGTTAGTCGGAGGCTATAATCATTTAGTTCATTCTTAGTTTCTACATTGGGATCGGGGGTTGGGGAAGGAGGGATCTGTGATGTGATGTTTAAAACCTTAATAAAGAAATGATTTATCAAAAATAAACATGAAGGAAAAAAACACAGTGGTATCGATTTGAATGGCTGTATGTTGTAGTGTTTCCAAAATGTAAACTTAACATTGCCAAGGAATGAAATAGTTGAAACAACGTCCACATTGTACTGTGGTTTTCATTTCAGTTATGAAAATGACCCTGTGTCTCCAGTTCAAGAGCATTGTGGCATTTTTGTTCATCCTGGACTTTCAGCAAGCTGGGATAAAGGTAGTAAACAGTTACTTAAGTGCTCTGACAGAAGGATGAATACCAACACTCTCTTACTGAAACGTACCTTATTTGGCTGAGCCTGAGCCTCAGCTCCCAAAATAACAGAGAGTTAAAAGTCTAGTCGGAAAGCAAACACGGGGAAAGTTACTTTTTGGGATTACGTTACCCAGAATGCTGCAGCCAGTGTGGGCCACTGGCTGCACTGGCTGGGATATTCTGAGTCTTGTAGTTCAAAAAAATATTGTTTCCCATCTCTGGAGAAAAGCGGTGGCAGATGAGGTTGGATGAGAAAAGTAAACAAGGGAGCATATTCTAATGTTGGTCTTCGCCAAAGCCCAACATTCCTTTCATTCAAGAAGTCAGAAGGCAGAAAGATGGCACAGGAGTTTCCTTCCTTTCTTCTGAAAGCATTTTTTAAAACTAGGGGTGGAAAGCTTTGGTCCTCCAGATGGTTCAGACTTAACTTCCCAGGAAAACCCAGCTAGCATAGCTGCTGCCCTGTCTACCCAAAGCAGAAGACAGCCCTGTTAAGTTCTGTGCAGCCAAATAATTTTGGTGGGGGTCTTTTGAGCTTGAGGTTTTTTGCACTCCAGCATCTACTAAAAAATGACCCATAAATTTTAGAGTCATTAGAATCACAGTATTTTCAATGATCAACCACAAGCATACATTTCCTTAGGATTACATGGTAGAAGGGAAACACTTGCTGGCCTCCCCCAATGGGCATGGGACAAAGTTGCATGCTATGCTTCCCAGAAGAACATCATGGCAGGAAGGAAGACCAACTGGTCTCATTCCTCAGCCACAGAAGCTGCAGTGGCATGGATCTTGCTTCCCCTTCCTGCCAGAAAAGAAAATTAGGAATCCAATTGCTAATTGTCCTAGGACTGGAGAAGACCAACACACTCCAGCGCATCTGTCAATCCATGGGTGGCCTTCTAATTAGGCAGAATGAGACAACTGCCTCAAAGGGCAGACAATGGGATGCCACAGAAAGATATTAGGGAACAGAGATGTGTGTTCTCTGTGTGCGCGCCCTGCAGTGCATCCTAAGCCACCACTGGTGTGGTGCCCTCCAGTGCAGCGCAGAATGCTATCCCATGGCAAGCACTGACGTAAGATCTAACGGCCAGTCCAGCTGGCCTTTTGAAGACACAACTGCATTCAACTGCATGTTCTTCATTATCTCGGGCAGCAGAAGGTGTAGCTGCAACCATGAATCAGAAAAGTACTGTTGGGTTGTATGAAGTGGGTTGTGAGAGCAGCAGTAGGCTGTATTATTATTACCTGTTGCTCATAAGCTTTTTTAAGAGTAATTTGATTGGAAGCTGAAACTGGGCTATATCTAAATAAATATATCAATGTTTATTTCTCTCCAGGCAATACCCCCTCCACCTATTGATGGTACGTGCATTTTTTTCTTATTAATCTATTAATAATGATAACTTTACCACATACACTGCAACCTAGGGACATTTCGCTGTTTGGCTACTACAAGGTACTGGCCTTGAGTCACAGTCGCTTCTTATTGAAGCTCCACATGAGAAAAGGCACTCTATCCTTCCAGTGGATGGTCTGAAAGCATTAATAAAGTATGTCTCTCATCACTGTTAGCTCTTACTTGCTCTTTTTCCTTGGCAAGGAAAAAAACGGCACCCAGCAGGATGGGTACAGTAGTGATCCCCCCCCCACACACACACTTTCAAGTGCTTACCAAAGGTGCTCCCACATTTTTCATATGAATGAAAGGTGAGAATCTGCTAAGTCAGCTTTTACACTGTATTTTTAACTGTTTATAACACTTTCCTTTCTGTTAAAGGAGCCGACTGTTCAGAAATATTTGCTAAAAACCAATCATCCAGAAGTCAGGTGTATTACATCAGACCTTCTGAACCGCATTCACCTTTTCAGGTATGGAATGATTTCACAGTTACATTTTGAGCCATACTCATTCATTTAATGTCTTACAAACATTTATCTTATACAAGATAGAAAGTTGCCTTTGACACTATCCAGTTTGAAGACCTCCTGGGCCAGAGCAAAGCTTTACTCAAGGCCTCACCAGATGATTCAGCATCTGCCTCCTCCAAAGGAAAAGATGGCCAGTTTCTTCTAACAGATTAACTTGCTTTTGCTTTGTAATTGGTTGTTTGGGAGATCACACACTAGGTGGCATTCCTTTGTTTCCTTGCCTAATGTTTCAGACATGTAAGACTGAAAGATCTGGATGTCTGGAAGGATAACATTGTAAGAGGAGGAAATGCATATTTGCTCCAACATGTGATCTGACCCACAGTACTGCTTCAGAGTCAGCTCCCTAGAACAGTAGTTAGACAAAATAAGGACCAGAATGTTTTCCTAGATTATAATGTAAATTATGCTTGTGTTTAAGGCTAAAATTCAGTGATTAAGTGGTAACTAGAATAGGCCCATTTGAATCGATTGAACATACAGAGGCGTTGACTCACTAAATCCACACTGATTCAGTGGGCTACTCTTGTTGCAACTTACTACTGGATGTCTCTAATTCACTTACTGACTTGTTTGACTCTCACCTCTGTACATGGCCTCCCTCAATGCCCCCTAGGTTTTGGGATTAGGCCTACAGCTGTGCCTGTGAGAGTGCATTAAGACTGTTTTGCATTGCTCTGAAGTATGCCAAAGAGAACTTCTGTGTCAATCTGAAAGTGTCGGAGTGAAATGTCCTATACGTACCTGCTAACTGAGCACGTACTGTTGTCTCAAACGTGGATCCTTGGTCCTTCAGATGTGTTGATCTATAAACCTTATAAATCATTTAGCATTAGCTACATGGATCAGAGCTTTCAGCCACTAAAGTCAAAAAACATCTGAAGGTGCAAAAGGTCTCCACTCCTGCCCTAAAATTAGCAAAGCAGCTTGGAGGTGAGATGATGTGCTTGTGTCATACAGGAACTTCCAGCAGGATACTTCTGCATTCCTGTAAAAAGAAACTGGAGAACAGAATGTTCCTTATTCCATGTTCTTCCAGGGTATTTCACGTCCTCCTTGTCCCAACATGTTCTGATTCTCACCACATCTGGCTTCCAGATAGCTGATCCTCCCTCCACTCTCCATTTGGATTTTTTTTTTTTTTTGAGACACCACATGAACCACTCAGCCATAATGGGCGGCTTTCTTTACTCTGCAAGGGGCGTTGTGCCTCTTGTGGTTGTTGCTTGTCATTTCCCATCTCTCTAGATGCCAGCATCTCTTTCATTTCCTTTGTCCCTCCTGTATGCTCCTTTCCTGTCTGCAGACATAATAAGAGTGGCGGGTGCAGCTGCAGGTGTATTTCTAACAAAATGCACAGGAAAATGGACACCTCACTGCATGTCTTTGTCACCCACAATTCATGAACTTCCCCATGTGCTTGTCCTTAGATCTCCACTGGTCGTGGTAATGGAGAGGCCTTACCAGAAGGTGGAGAGATGTCATCTGTCTGTCACTATGAAATCATGATGATGTAGCACCGTGTGGGCGTGACTTTAAACAAAGCTGGCCCAATCAGGAACCTTTTGCCACTGAATGCTCTCACTCCCTCAACACTGCTCTACACCTTCCTATTTTCCCCCACCGACAGGATGCTGTTGCTGGCAGATGATGTCATTTGGTCCTCCTTTGCCACTGCCTGATAATTTATGGTGTGCTTTAACCAGGTTGTGGTAACACCACACCACATTATTGTTAACATTCAACTTCATTCAGGGTTTACTTTGTTTATTTTGGTTTGCATTTCTTTCACCCTTCCCATTTGTCCTAGAACTGACTGCAAACCATGCACTACTTACTTACTTACTTACTTACTTACTTACTTACTTACTTATATATATAACATTTTTCTCTGCATCATAAAGCACATGGACACTGCCATCTATTGCTTTTTAAAATACCCACTGACAGTTCTGCTTCGATAGCACTCTCCACTGAACACCCATGTGACAATCTCTCCCACATTTGTGCCCACTTCTGGTCACTTACACAGATAGGTATAGTCCCATGTTTGCTAATTTAATTGATGTGCCCCAACATCCACGGTATTGTCACATTTAATGGACAAAATCCTCTTCCACAGTTACAATGGCATAACTCTCAGCAGTGCAACTTCTGAAGAAATTTCTTAAGAATTTAAGCAATTAGTTTAAGTAATTAATTTCTTAGGAAATCACCAGAGAAATTAATGGTTGTACAGTCAACCCTCAACTTACGAACGGCCCTAGTTACGAACATTTCGACTTCGCTCTGATAGAAAAATATAGCCTCGACTTGCAAACTTTGCTTCGAGTTACGAAACCGGGAAAAAAAACACGCGGGAGGCGGGGAAAGCGCAAAATTTGAACTTTCAAGGTGTTCTGTTGAAAAGGTGTCTGTTCCCTCCTTCCCTCCCTCTTTTCTTTCCTTTTTTTTAAACCTAAGTCATCTTAGGTTAAAAGGAAAAAAAGAAAAAAATTCTGCCCCTAATGGTAGGAACGGATTAACCGGCTTTGCATTAGTTCCTATGGGAACTAATGCTTCGACTTACAAACCGCCCCTCGACCTAAGAACCAAAAACAGCCGGAACGGATTAATTGGTTTTCAATGCATTCCTATGGGAAATGCTGATTCGACTTACGAACTTTTTGACTTAAGAACGTCCTTCCGGAATGGATTAAGTTTGTAAGTCGAGGGTTGACTGTATACTGAGTCACATAATGTCTGCACTGACTTCGTAACATAAGGCAATTCACTTCAAAAAGTTACGCTGTTAATATTATGCTGGTGTAACTACACAAGAGGATTTTGGCTGCTGAAATTACGTTTTCTCAGGCATCATGAACTCAGGTCAGAGGAATGTCTGTTGAGTCATGTTTATGCATTGATCTAGAATGTATCATAGTGTGCTGTAGCCTTTGCAGCAAAACATTGCTACAAAACATTTACTCTGGAATTAAAATTAATTATACACTGGGATAAGAATAGGGCAGGGCGCTCCATAGGAACTTGGATCTGTCCTCTCCTGCCCAACACTCCATGGGCTGCAGCAACTCCTCCCAATTTATTTAAATGGGTTGGATTTTTTGGGGGGGGGGGCTAAGGAAGACTGGCTAAGGGATTCGGTGAGTTATAGCCCAAGAATGTTATTTCCCCCAGAGTCTAAGTATGGCCAACTAAGATGGCATTAGCCAAAATTGAACCTGCTCAAGGTGTAGATTCTTCTTCTACTAGAACCTGAAGGCTGTTACAGCTGTGCCAACTCTGGATATGACATTTTTAAAGCAATGATGTCATGTTGCAGCCAGATGGTTGACAAGGTGTTGTCAGCTGTCCAGAGCAAAATTTTTCTGATGATGCAATGATCAAAATGGCCAGGAGGTTCTTTGGTCTTAACCATGCATGGAAGGGTAAATTCCATGCACTGTTCCTCTTTTGAAGCCTGAGATCAGAGGCACAAGCCTAGACAACTCCAGGTGCAGCACGTTTGCACCCCATATTTGTGAACAGGATTTTGTCCAGTATATAGTAACTTGAAAATAATACAGTGGATATTATAGGCATACTGTGAGATGCAAGATGGAGGATGGACTGTAATTCAGCGACGCAACGGGAAAGGCGCTGATGGAACCCCCGTGAATTTTGCAAGAACTTGGGCTGATTACAAAAGAGGATTTGGAATTACAAAGTGTGAGTTCTCTTTTACTATCGACTATTTCACCCAATTTGGCAGTGTCTTTACACATCACAGTCCACACATATCATAGTTGTAAAGGTTCTTCTGCAAAGACATATATAACAAAAGTCAACCTGCACACTTAGCCTGATCCCATGCAGTTTTTGCTTATATGTACCCCTTCAGGCTTTATGATGAGATGAGCAAAGTGCAGCCCTTGAAATGTGGCTGGTTGCAGTTCCCAGAATTCCTCACCACCGTTTGGCTATGGCTGAAAGGAAAGGCCATCCAGCAGCCTTTGTGGGGGTCACACTTTGCCCAGAGCTGCTAAGTTGTACGCATATGGTGTGTCACAACGAGGTGGTGGGGTTGCTCTGTTGCATTAACCAACTATATAACATCAGTTGATGAATTGCCTGCTGATCAACTGATTTTATCAACTAAACTTATGGCTTATGGCAACCTTTTCCAGGGCTCCACTGGTATAGAACTCTGAGAAGTTACCATTTCTTTTCCTCTCTGAGTTCATATGGCTTGCTCAAGGCTACCTAGGCTGGCTCTTCTCCTGAGAGTCGTCACAGTGGGGAACTGAGCTCCCAGCTAATGGCTCTGCAGCCAGGAACCCAACTCACCAACCATCTAGCCAGCAAATATGATTCTTACTAAGATATTACTGCTTCCTTTTTCTTAAATACGAAAATATAGCATGAATACTGATTGTTGAATAAATACTGCTTCACTTCTTATTGTGGCAACGAAATAGCAACAAAATAGTTTTTTTCTTAAAAAGAGCTTGTTTTTCTTAACTGCTCACTGAATTTACAGATTATGGATTAACAATACAGGCCTATACCTGTATACTCAAGCGTAAGACCCATTGTATTAAATGGCACTTACTTGCAGCCTGTGGCAATTGGTGTCCATTACAGCTGGTGAGGCAGAAGACACAACAGCTAATGATGGGTAGTGCCTGGCGTGTGACAGGCAGAGTCAGAGCAAATGTTAGTCTTTGTGTGCTCACTTACAGAAGTAGGCAAACCTTCACCTATTCACACAGCAGGCGCTCATAGGCAGAAGCCCTGATGCTTCAGCTTTAGTAAGGAGCCCGGCAGGAGAGGGTTGGCTGGAGATTGCTTGAGGATTGGGGGGACAGCACCCCACTTGCCCTAAGGAACCAGCCTTCACTCTTATGTTGGAGCAAGGTAGATCTTTATCAGCTTGATTGTTTCCCGTTTCGTGTCAAAGAAGTCAAGGCAGTTAATAGTTATAATAACGGTTTATATTTAAAGGGAAATGATACAAAAGAATGGGGGAGAGGAAAAAGAAAAGCAAATTGAGAAAACAGCACTCCCATGCTGTTGCAAATGCTTACAAGATGGCTATATGGAAGGGCATCAAGGAGAAGAAACTAGGCGGGAAGCAGCCAAATAACGGCTGGCCCAACTGAGTTAGCATAGGGGGCCTCACTTCTTCCATCTTCCTCTGCTAGGTGTAGTGGCCATGGCAAGCATTTTGGGAAATGGCGGCTGTGGCGTTCACCCTTGTGGCCCCTGCCTGTCCTTCTGTCACAAAGGCTCACGTCGCGTTTTCCTCTCACTGCCACCAGTGGATTACCTCAATCCACAATATAAATGACGTTTGTCAGAACACTTGTCTTGTGAATACAAACAGAACTTATTTATTGAAGTGAAGCAGATTTAATAATAACAGAAGTTCTTCAGATAAACATTATACACAAGCAAATCATTAACAGTTCTCTCAGTACATACTTTTCTCTTGCAATATCATTACCACCTTCTCTACCTATTTTCTTAACTAGCCTTATCACTCAGTATCTGTTCCCTCTCTCTCTGGCTAACCAGTCCCTATCTGACTCCTCCTTCTCCCGCCAAACCTCATGTAGCTGCTGACTCTGCCTCTCCAGTCCTCTCATAGGCTCATGCAAATCAGCTCATGACTATGAATGGCATGAGTGACGTGGGGCAATCGTCACAGAGGCATTCATGACAGTTAGTCCCAGGAGAGTCAGAAGAGGGAGACCTCTTCTTTCTCATGAGGAGACAGGGTGTTCCATCCCTACTGCCTAGAACAGCCATTCTCAATAGGGGCCATATGGCCCCCTGGGGGCCCCTGGCCCATTTGAAGGGGGCCACAGACAGGAAACAATTCTTCACACACCACCTTATAAGGTTTGTTATGCGACTTATACAATCCTGATTTGGCCTATATTTTCTTTCATATTGTGTTTATGGCTGTGACCAAGAAAACAGTGAGAATGACTGGCCCACCTGCTTTCAGACAAAAATACAGATCACTGTCACCTAAAAGGCAGAGCTGTGGATTTAAAGTTACCTTGACTTCACTATAAGTAGCTGAAATCCTAATTTAGGCTAACAAACAACTCCAACTCCAACAGGACTTTTTACCTCTCCCCTCCTTCCCTTACCCTGTAGTCCTCCTATAGGGGCCCTCCCAAAACCTGCTCTTGAGAATTTAACTAGCTTTGCAGAACAGTTTGGAGGGAACATTAGGGAGAGGTGCAGGGAGGAACTGGGAACCATTCCCCTCCCAGTTCTACTTATTGAAGCAGCTCTGTCAATAGAACAACCCTATTGGATCCTCCTAGCCTAAGTTTGGTAACTTACATGAATGACAGGTCACAACAGATGCAACACTTCTGGAAATTCTCTTCCCTCCATTCTCTCACATTCATGCTCACCTCCCCCCACAGTTTTTCACTGACTTTGGTTACCCCATTCAGTTGCCAGCCATTAAGTGTGTAGTAATCTTATGTACAGTGATCATGTAGCAAAAAATCACGTGTACAAATAGGTAGTCCAAGGCACCCTTGGTCGGGGGTCCAGATCAAATCAAGCCTGAATTCTCACTAGAAGCTAAAAAGATGGGATTGATGTTATCATACTTTAGACATGCCATGACTTCTCAAACTCACTAGAAGAGACACAGGTTCTAGGAAAAGCTAAAGGCAGTAGGAAAAGAGGGAGGGAGATTGGATGTGACATGGATTGACTCAACAAAGGAAACCAAGGCCTTTAGTTTACAAGACTTGAGCAGAGCTGTTAATGATAGGACCTCCTCAGAGGTCAATAGTTCATAGGTTTGCCATAAGACAGAAGTGACATGACAGCCCATAAAAGCAACGGATTGTTTCAAAAAGTTATTCTCTTAATTTATCATCAGCATATTTGTGGGTTGCTAAAAATATTGCTGGAAAGGGCCTTGTCTTTTAGCAGTGATGTTTCCTGTGCAAATGTAACCATTTGTTTGAAATTTTGGGTCTGGTGATACAGGGTGAATGTGTGTGTGCTCAGCAGTGTCTGGGAAACATAGGGAGGGTCGATCTAATACCACCTCTGTTCAAGTTCTGTCTCTCTCTTACCCCCTCCCCAGATGAACACTGGCTGGGACTTGAACAAATGCATTTATTGAGCAACCAGGTTGGCAAAACATGCCAGCTCAAAATAGACATGGTCAACTGCAACGAAGAGGAGGGCTATGCCTTCTATGACAGCTTTAGAATTGACAGTGAACAGGAACTTTATAGGATTCATTTGGGATCCTACACAGGAAATACAGGTAAGAAATTACAGTAGTTCTGCAGTACCTAGGAACTCCATACTGTTCTGGAAAATAACAAAACAGAAGCAGAGGAGTGATGCTAACTTGTGGATTCAGCCTTTTGCAACTCGGAATGATTATCTGAGGACACTTTGCCTTTGATTAAAGAATGATGTCCCTGTTTCTTTTTAAGAAAACAACAACAACCCAGTGTTTACTAGAAGAATGCACTTGAGAAACAAAAGACAGAAACCCTAGTTCTGGTTAAGCTGGAGATGTTGGGAGGCATGGCTGGTCCTTTCTTTTCTAGAGAACAAAGGGAAGGTATAGTCTCCTTGGAAGGACAAGAAGAAAATGTGTGAGAATGAAGGAAGGGACCTCACAGTGACCATAAAGAGCAATCTAAGGATGCAACTACATTTACAAATAATGTGGGAAATGCTCTGGCCTTATTGTTTTCTGTTGACTACATGATGTCCATGTCCATGTGGATCAGCCTGGAGTCCCCACATCCCAATCTGTAGTATTTTCCCCTCTGTTGCTGGGGCTTCTAACTTTCTGGAATCAAATACATTTGCATCATTTTAGGCAGTGTGATTTCTTCAGCCAATGTGGATGGTGGTAGTTTGTAGCTGTTATATCTGAAGCCATTCCAATCGGCTAAAGCAGCAGTGAAAAAAGCAGGGTGGCAGAAAAACTAGCTGCTGTTTGAATCCTCTTCTCTTAAAACTTGGTACTTGGGTCTGCTTTCATCTTCCCTTCCATTTCCATTTATTTCATAATTTCTTTTTTATTTTAAGGTAAGGTAAGGTTTTTATTTTTACAAGGATATCTGCAAGCGGGATCTGAAGGCCTTAGGAATGGACCTCAACAGATGGGAAACCTTGACATCTGAGCGTTCAGCCTGGAGGCAGGCGGTGCTTCATGGCCTCTCCCATTTTGAAGAGACACTTGTCCAGCAGGCCGAGGCAAAGAGGCAGTCCCGAAAGCAGCAAAATCAGGGAGCTGGACAGGGGACAGATTGTATTTTTCAGTGTGGAAGGGATTGTCACTCTCGAATTGGCCTTCTCAGCCACACTAGACGCTGTTCCAAGTCCTCCATACAGAGCACGTTACCATAGTCTCTCGAGACTGAAGGATGCCTAACCTTTTTTATTTTAGAGGCTTGCTAGAGCTAAGGCAGCTGGTAACCAAAAAGGTGTGTGTGTGTGGAGGAGAGCAAGGAATCAGCAAAGAGAGATGAGAAAGTTACTGATCTTCCTTGTTTGTTGCTTGGTAAGGTAGCTCTGCTCTAACTGTGCCTCTTGCAAATCTGGACAGCCAGAGCAGATTAGAGCTACCTTAATAAGCTGGAAACAAGGCTTTTCAATGCCAATATCTTTCCCTCTCTCTACTGACTCCTCTGTAGTGGGCTGAAGTGAATTAACACCAGGAAACCTGACTTCCCTGGTGTGACTTCACAGAAAATCCATTCACATTTTTCCTACTGTGTAGCTGTGCCCTAAGATTGAAGGAGGGTCAGTGCAGGTCAGAGTAGATAAACAGAGTCTAGGAAACCTGAGAAATTCTTTCATCTCTAATTATTTTCCCCCAACCAAAATCATGCATTTTCTTGAGCTGAGTTGCACTCAGTCACTTCCAACACTTATTACAGGAGCAATTCCCAAATAATTCCACCTGATTGGCAGAGCAGCAGCGGCACATGACTCCGGTTTTGTGACTCACATAATCTTGTTCCCTTTTGGTACTAAGGAAGTCCTAAACGTCACACAGCCATGTTTGTCTCGGTGGTCAGTGAAACAAGTGGGGATATCTTCTTATGCCCTACTCAGAAAAAAGAAGACATATCTGCTATGGTAAACACACAGTACTCAGCTATGCATTCCCTTGATTGACCAAGGTTGTGTTCTAGCGCTAGATGATGCTACAAAGTCAAGCCACTTACTACAAGATGACACTTACTTTTGCTCTGTGTTCTGATGTTGGTGATTAAAAATATATAATTTCTTATTCTTTCTGTGGTCTAGGAGATGCATTTCGAGGAACATACTACTCCAGGGATCAAAATCATCATCCATTCAGCACCTATGACAGTGACAATGATGACTGTTATCCATGCATCAGAGGAGATATAGCATTTAATAGCTGTGCCTATGAACAATATTCTGCATGGTGGTTCAGTGATTGCGGCATGGTGGATTTAAATGGGATGTGGCACCCCAAAACTGATTGTACCGGTTGGGCATCTGGAGTGTACTGGAAAACATGGCAGAGCTATACTTCATTGTTGTCTGCTGTGCTCAAAGTCAGATGCGAATAGAATGGCAAATACATTTGTGGCCATTTCAAATCTATAAAGCCCTATGAATCTTAAGAAAAGGATATACAATGTAATAAACCTAAGATATCTAGTGAGGAATATATCACTTTCTCTCTCTCTCTCTCTCTCTCTCACACACACACACACACACACACACACACACACACTCAACAAGTCACTACCTGTAATTCCACATCCATTGTCAGCATATAAAAAGACAATAAAATGATTTGGGCTGCTAAAAGAAAGGAGGCTTCTGGGTTTTAATTAATAATTGAAAGTTCTACTGCTTTTCCAGGCACCAACACATCTGCCACCCCTTCCCTCTTGCTCCTAATTTTTCAGTGTTTTCTGGGATAAGGGTACAGCCCCATGCAGTCATAATTGTGTATGTGCTTCCACTGTCCCATATAGCACTGCACGCATGCGAGCAAGGGGGTCACACTAGAGGCATGTAAAATTATGTGCAGATGTAAAGAAAAATGTTCCTCTCCTTTTCTTGTGGTAAAGACAGAGCTGCAACCTGGGGTTATCCCCTGAAACTGAATGGCAAGTGATGCAGTTCACACTGTGCAAAAACACTGGCATTCACAGGACATAGCTGTGACTGCCACATTGCACAATGTTCAAAGTGGATTAGACACGTCTAAGGAGGTGAAGACCATCAATGGCTACTGGTGAGGATGGCTACCTATCATCCTAGGCATTAAAGATCAAATGCCTCTGTATGCCAGTTGCTGGGAAATAACAGGCAGAGAGTAGAGGTTACACGGCACTCATCCTGCTGTGAGGGGTCCCCAGGACGGTTGGCCACTGAATGTTGCTTAGGCAGACCTTTGATTTGATCCAGCATGGCTCTTCTTGCAGCCAGCAGCTCACCTTCACAAGTCCCAAGCCAAACCAAAGAATGAAAGGAAGAGGGGAAATGGAAGCAGGTGGGTGGGAGTCAGAGAAAGGCTGTGCTAGGGAGAAGCCTAACTGTATGCATGTGCCATCAGTGGTTCAGTATGGACAAGCTTCCATCAGCTAATTTATCTATCACTATCTACATAGTTCTAAATTCTGGGGAAACTTGGCACCGACTCCCAGATGTCCTGTTGTGCACTAGTGAGCAGTTCCTCTATGTTGGGCAAAAGAGTTGTCTATGCCTGACTAGCCCCCCAACCAGTCCAATCAGTCTGCTGGCTCTGGTACAGTGGAGGGCCCTATACTTGCTGCTAGTGTGAAAGGAGAATTCAACTGCTATTCTGTACAGAACCACAGAAGGAATAGCATCTTGTTCCTCTCAGGGAGCAAATATCTTGGGCCAGCTCTGCAATAGGCCATGTTGTCTCACTCAGATGAGCTGTGTTTCTTCAAAAGGGGGCAGGGAAGGAAACATCCATAAATCAGTCACAGAAGAAACAAGGAAGCCGTTCCCTCTGCTCCCACAGCACCACAATCCACAAGCTGAATAAATGTCCCTTGGGGAAAAAAAATCAAGTTGGCATCCACTACTCCCCAAAAAATGCTTTTTTGCTGTTAGTCCAAGTCTCAGCTCCAACTAATTTATTTCAGCATCACTGATACACCAATTATTGTGCTAGCTGGGGCACATGGAGTTTCCTTGTTGTACTGATCAGTCCCATTGATATCCTGCCTCTCCTCCGATGAGCCCAACTCTCCACCTCCTCACTTTATTCTAACAGCAACATTGGTCAGGCTGAGAGAAAGTTGAATGACCCAAGGTCACAGGGTGAGTTTCATTGCTCACTGGTGATTTGAATCCAAATCTTCCAGGTCTCATCCTCAAGCCATGAATTTAAGCAATTTTAGAGAATGAAGAAGGCAAATGCTAGCCTTATGTAATAACCTAATGATTATCATAATCTTTCGTATCCTTTCACCAGGACATGCATGCAACAGCCCATCCTTTATTTTGAAAGAGGTCTTTTGATTCCATACAGTCATTTAATAAATCAGAATTACCATTCTTCCTTGTCTTTCAATGCATGCAGGGAGAAAAATCAGAAGTATATTTGTTCTGTGTCTCTGATGCTGAAACACAGCTAACCTAGGGGAAAAGAGTTTGCTGTTCTTAAAGTAGTGCTCACCTGGAAAACAACAGCCACTGATCTGTTAAAGTCAAAGGTAACTCTATACATTACATTATTTATTCCACTCTAACTCCCATGCTCAGAAACTCAAGCTGCAAGCCACAGTACCCTGAATAACTCTTTGTCGAAACAGCAGAAGAAATAAACACTGCACAGCTTTTCCTGCCATACATTACATTTGGTGTCTTTTTAAAAAGTACAGATTACAAACAGCACACAGAGCACATGTATCTTCAGTTCAGTTTTATGAGAGCTGGATGTGGAACTTTTGAGGTCAGCAAGTCTATACAATACATTTCAAGGACTGTGGCAGGCACCACCATAAAATGAGTGAGGGATGTCCACTCACAAAGAACAAGCCAAAGCTTGATCAGATCCCCAAATGCCAAATGACCCCCACATAGCATTTTAAAAAAATACTCACCTCATAGAAGACAATTGGTGGAGTTCTGAGACAAGTAATCTTGCATCCCAATCACGATTATCATACCACCTTCTCAATCAGGACCACCACACAAATAAATACACATGTATAGGCTGATTCCCCCCTCAAAACACTCCCCTTCTCAGGTTGATTCTCTTTCTACACGTGCAGCTATCGGATCTTACTTTGTCATTGTCATCTTTTCCCCCCAAATAAGTTAAGGCAGGCAATCTCTCAGAAACCAAAGAAGGAACGTGTGGGTATTGTGGTGCCCACCACAAAAGGCATGATTAAACTATAATACAATAACTGGATCTCAAGCTTGTATGTGACATGGGGTACAATGCTACATTTCCCCCTTTCTTCTAAAACAAGGAAGGCTGTTGTCAATATAAAGTTGGGCACCTGAATACTAATTACACAATGGTAAGTTTTGACCTTGTTTTTATTATTACCACATTTACATAGAAGATTTCACAATGTTACAAGGATTTACACATTAACAAATTTACATTGATACACATATTGTTGTATTGGCGCTGGGCAACATACTTTGCTGTACTGAGAAAGACAAAAAGAACTTCTGACATGCTGTGGAAAAAGACTCTTGATATTTGTATGGACTTATGGACTGTCCACTCCGACAGTGTCTTTAACGGAAAGCTCTCTCTTCTTAGAAACATCTCAACATTCGTACTTTTCAAAAGGCCAGGCTCATTCAAAAACGTACACGATTGAGACTCAGTGTCCTATCACTGGGTTGTGTTGTATTTTATGAGCTCAGTTATCTTTGTAATAGTTATTAAAATTGATTCGTAGTAGGAAATCTTCCAGGTGAGGCTGGTATCCTCGGTTAACAAGCTTAGTTACCACTGCAGGAAGAACAAAAAAGAAAGAAATTCAGTCAATCAGCTTGACAAACACTTTAGCCTTGTTCAGGTCTTTTGTTTTAAAATCATGTAAGGTAGCCAGGGAAGGACATTTGAAAACAAAGCTCTGGAAAGAAGCCACAACAGCCTTCAGGTGAACACAGTTACAGAGCTCTATAAAACTGGAAGGCTTGTCTTATCAGATTTTCAGAATACATGGAACCTCATACACAAATCTGACTGAATGTGTTTCTTCTGCTGATCTTCAGCAATATAGAGGGGTTGGAAGTGGAGTGGCCGGGGTGGGATCCCTCCTTATAACTGAACACCTGAATAGGGCTTGTCTGTCTGTTTAAAGTAGTCTATGGCTAAAGACCTGCAATCCACCTTCCTCAGAAAAGTCTTTCCAGGTATACAACATTGCCTTGTAAAACATCTACATAAGAGAATATGGGGAAGTGCACTAGCAGCTGCACTGTCTTGCAGTTGTCTCAGCAGACTTTCCTTCCATGAGTAAGCCCAAGAGGACTTTGTACTTTCTTCTAGTTTCCAATCAACTGTATTTTAGGTATCTTCTGTTTCCTTGGAAAAGTTATTTTATTTATCAAAATCAATAAAGCCATAGTTCAGCAAATACTCCAGTAAGGAAAGTGGTATTATATTGATTTAACCTACTACTGCTCTAGGTTCCACTGAATATAGGGGACTGCAATCTGAGTAAACAAGAGGCAGGTTAAAGTATGACTAGAAACAGAAATTATGAAGACAAACTATAATGCATCAGCGAAATACATGTGTTGCAGGCAGAACATCCCAAGTTCAGTCCTTGGGAGCTCTTGAAAAGGAGGGATCACATAGTGAGGGATCTCTGCCCGAGACTCAGAATAAAACACTGCCAGTCTGAATAAACATCAAGAGATCTGGTCAAGAGGAATAATTAGTCAGATCTCATATAAGCCAGCTTCCTATGTCCCTTTTTCCCTAGAGGCTTAAGGTCATCTATTTTGTAAGGTCTATTTTGTACCAGGGGTGGGAAATATGTGGACCTCCAAATGTTGTTGCATTGCAACTTACATTAATCCTAGCCAGCACATCCAGGGATGAGAAGCAATTGAAGTGGTAGTCAAGAGCATCTGGTGTCAAAATATACTTCACCATCATTTTGCACAATTTATTTATTTATAAAAATTTTACCCTGCTTTTCTTCTTTAAAAGGAGCAAACAAATACCACACTAAAACACAGTAAGCAAAAGCAACACCAAAAACACATTCAAAGCAGATAAGGCAAACAATTCATTTAAAAACCCCACTCAGGCAACCAGTCACTGAGGGAAAGCTTGCCTGAAGAGGAAGGTCTTCGCCTGCTTGCAGAAGGAAAATGAAGATTCAGCCAAAGCCTGGGAGCAGCAACAGAGAAGGCTCTTTCTGTGTCTCCACCAAATGTACCTGTGAAGGTGGTGGGACTGAGAGAAAGACTCTCCTGATGATCTTAATACTCAAACAGGCTCATAAAGGGAGACCATAGTCCGTGAGATAGCTTGGACCAAAGTTAGGGCTTTATAGGTTAAAACCAGCACTTTGAATTGCTGTAGTTAACATACTGAAAATAAGCAGAAAAGGTCTTAAACCAAAGAACTTAAAAAGAAAAGCAGAAGAAAGCTTTTCCTAGGAGTCAAAACTAAGCAAACCATTGAACAAATGCACCTGTTAACTACAGTAAATTTATATTACGCAGTACAACTCAGCAGAGCATGTTGTCAGTAAGCATGAGTCTTACCGTTGAATAAGAAATGGGAATAATATTTGAATGTATTATAAGATTGCTGCATTAAGCCAAAGTTGGGATGAACTGCCATTTGTTTGCTAGTATCAAAACTCCATGACTGAGAGATTAACTGGCTGCGGAACTTTAAAATGAGACTGAAAATGCTGTGAATTATGTTCATCACAGGGGCTGCCTTTTCCGTCAACAATCCCCTGCAAAAAGAAAAGAAAATCTTGTGAAGTGATAGATTTTATGTTATCTGGCAAATGGAAATGCAATTCTTATTCCTTTGCAAGACGTTTTTAAAAACATTGTTCCATATTTCCCACTAAAGTTATTTCCAATAATCTACTGACACCTTTGGTGCTTCCCCACAAATGTCACTCAGAATAACTTCTTGATAAGGACAACTTTCATTGCCATAACTGTTATTTCAATAAGTTGCTTGAGTTAATTTTTCTTGCCTAATGGACACTGTCCATGAGTTTGTTGGATCAAAGTGGGGGAGGGGAGAGACCCTCTTTTTAAAACTGTAGTGCACATGACCTCTTCTGATTTGATGACACTGACAAAGGTTGATTTGAGCTGGAGTCAATGTGAGCTGGAGGACAAAAGTACAGAGAAAAAAAGAGAGTGAGCCGTCCCCTCCCACGTCTAAGGTGGAGAATAGTAACAGTGGTGTGGAAAAGGTGACAGAAGAAGCTAGAGATAGGAGAAAAGGGGGAGGAGCAAAAGAAGGAGAGAAGATGTGTTCCTGACAACGGAGGAGAGGGATAAGACCGGGGAGACAAGGAAAGTAGTTGTGTGGGAAGAAGAGAAGAGGAAGGAGAACCTCGAATCTTCAAAATACCTGAGAAAGGGGGTGTAAGAGACGAAACACAAAGAGCGGTAGAAAGAGAGAAAAAGGGGACAGAACTAAAAATACTCCTGGAGGAGCTAGGTCCGGAAGAATGGACAGTTTTGGTTTATCTCCAAGGCCGAGGTCCCAGGAGGAAGGTTGTCTGGTCGGAACCCATCCCATCAAACCAGAAGCCACCAGAGGGGGATTGGTCTTGCCACCCATGTTGCGGGACTATTTGTGCAGTGAGGAGTGGTTACCTGAGAAAACCCACAGATCAAGAGAGGTTCGGACCATCTCCCCGCTGAGGAAAGAAGATTCCCATGATAGTTTGTCCCTTTTATGGACAGAGTTACCAGTAGATGTTGGCCATGTTGGCCCTACAGAAGTTGTTATTGACAAATCTGTTAGTACTGTTAATAAAAGTTTTATTACAAAGAACGCGACTCCTCCATTTCTCCTGCCAAAAATCAAGGAACTGTCATACACTAGTGACAAACCCTGTCACAGTCAACAACACATGAAGGCCCACACTTTGCCCAGTGCCCTTTCTTAGTTTTATGAAAATTAAAGATCTCTGTAAGCAAATAAATTTTCTGTACTGTATTTAATATGTTTCTTACCGGAAGATTGCCTTGTTCAGGTATTCTGCGTGTGTTTTATAAATTTCTTCTAGGTTTCCTACAGAAGACAGCTTATTTCCAAATTCACACCAGGTCACATGAAGGATCTGGTTGGCAATATAGCCTTGAATAACTTTGACAAAGTGCTGCATTTCATGCTTATAAAGCTGGAGCTGCCGAAACTGGACAGAGTTTGATGCATGTTTTACTAACGCTGAAAAACCAGAAAGAGACAGATTACTATCAGAACCTGTCAAGATATTGGTTTTGGGTTAAAATGTTAAACTACTGTGGCACCCATTAATTGGAAGCAAATTAACTCTTCTTGAAATAGATTTATGTAAATTGACATGTGGTCAATCAAAGCATTGATCTGCCTTTGTGATTCGGCACAGTGAATCCTCTCAGAAGAGAAATAGCGTAATTACTTATGTTTTCCCATTTTTGCAGCATTTCTGGTGTAATGTTTGTGATGCACCAGGGTACTACTACTGTATCAGCTTACAGAACAAACAGGAATCCTTGGAGGAAAAAAAGTTGACTTTTTCTTTCATGACTTATGGAATAGAGGCTTAAACAGCTTTTATAAAAACAAAACAGAATGCAGTAACTTTCAATTATGTGGGTCTGAATGTAAATAAATCAAACTATTTTCATGGAATATAGGTAAAAGAGATAATAAATAAATATATATGGAATATGCTAATCAAAATAGGTGGGACGGCAAATTAGATAAATAAAAGGAACCAAATTTATCTCACCAGTTCGCTTTAAATGGAACCAAACATCCTTAAGAGTCCATACCATATGCTTCAATTGCAGCAGAAAGGAGAAAATCTTATTATATTTATTCATGCAGTTCTCAGTAATGACAATGTTTAAGGGCCAGTCAACCTTAAAGACAATAATAAAAAAGACCTATTATTTTATTTTTTAAATTTTATTTATTCGATTTTTATCCCGCCCTTTTAGACAAAGTCTACTCAGGGCGGGTTCCATAAACATTAAATATAAAAACATTAGAACAATTAAAATTAAAATAAAACAGTTCAAAACAATAATATTAATATTAAAAATACTCAAGATGGGGAAAAAATTATAATAAAATTAAATCAAATAGTGACAGGAGGGAAGGCCTGCCTGAAGAGCCAAGTTTTCAATTGGCTCTTAAAAACACCCAGCGAGGGAGCCAGGCGGATCTCTGATGGAAGGTTATTCCAAAGCCGAGGGGCCACTGCCGAGAAGGCCCGGAATCTTGTTCTTTCTTTCCGGGCCTCTCTCGGCGTTAGGCCCCTCAGCCGTCCCTCCTGGCTATGACGGGTGATTCGGGTAGAACTAGGTGGGAGAAGGCGATCTGCCAGGTTTCGAGGTCCTAAACCGTTTAGGGCTTTATACGTCATCATCAACACTTTGAAATCAATGCGGAAGCAAATGGGCAGCCAATGTAAGGCAGCCAGAGTGGGAGAGATATGTTGGTATTTTCTCACCCCACTAAGGAGTCTGGCCGCCGCATTCTGCACCATTTGAAGCTTCCGCAACAATCTCAAAGGTAGCCCCACGTAGAGCGCATTACAGTGATCTAATCTCGAGATTACAAGCGCATGGACAAGAGTGGTGAGGGCCGCACCATCAAGATAGGGTCGCAGCTGGGCAATCCGCCATAGGTGGAAATAGGCGGAGCGGGCCACGGACGCCACCTGGGTTTCCATGGTAAGCGCCGGGTCCAGATGTATCCCCAAGCTGCGCACCTCACTCTTTGCGGTGAGAGTCACCCCCCCAAAAGAGAGGGAGTTTCCCAAACCGCCAACGGAGGGGCCACCCACCCTCAAGACCTCCGTCTTGTCCGGGTTCAACCTCAACCCATTCAGCTGCATCCATTGCAGCACGGCCTCCAGACAGCGCTCAAGGGACGAAACGGCATCCACTGAGTTCGGTGAAAAGGAGATGTAGAGCTGGGTGTCATCAGCATACTGATGGCACGAAGCCCCACACCCCCTGATGACCCCTCCCAGCGGCCTCATATAGATGTTAAACAGCATTGGGGAGAGGATCGACCCCTGCGGAACCCCACAATTGAGACTCCACGGGGCTGAAACACTCTCCCCAAGCTGTATTCTCTGGGGACGGTCCTCCAAGAGGGATCGGAACCAGGCAAGCGCCAGGCCACTGATTCCCAGCTCGGAAAGCCTCCCCAGGAGGATACCGTGGTCGACGGTATCAAAGGCGGCTGAGATATCGAGGAGGACCAACAAGGACATTTTGCCCCGGTCAGCCTCCCTCAACAGGTCATCCTGTTATCATTGCATGGCTCCCTAAAAAAATATAAAATAACAAGATCTTGCTGTCTTCCAAGGTAAAGGTTAAAACAGAGAGGCTGTTAAAAAGAGCAATGCATTTATGAATGGCTTTAGAGAAGGATGGGTATCAAATGATTCTGATGAAATATTTATTTCAAATAGGAGAAGTGTATCACTCATTTTTCAATTTTCCTGTCAGCCTGCTCACCTTATACCGCAGCTCTAAACAGTTTAAAGCATCAGGTGCATTGGGCTTGAACATCTCTGGAAGGTACTTCAGTGCAAAGGAGAGATTGGAAGCCAAGTGAGTATCCCCATGGAGACTGTACTGAAGTGCCTTATTTAAAATAGAATTGAGGACCAGTGGGTTTAGAAGTTCACCAGGTGTCTGGCCTGATCCAAGCTAAAATGAGAAAACACCAGGTTGGAGACAAAACAATTCATTTGACAAGTGAACTCCTCCAGAACTAAATAGTACTGTCTGCTTATGTATGTGCAAACATGGCCTAAGTCAGATAATCTTATATAAGAATTTTCAAGAGGTTGTCCTCCTCATGATCTTTGTAGCCCCATTTTCACTAGATGTGTTGTTCAACTAGGTATACCAGGAAATGCAGTATAGGACACACATACGTAATGCAAAAGCATGGCTTCCTGTGTTAGCAAACTAAAACTAAACAACTGAGGTTTAAAGAAAAGACTATAAAAATACCTTTTCAAAAAGCAGATCACTGAGTGACTGGGCAAACTCTCCATCTTCCATCAACAAAAAATGCCTCAAGGCTCCAAAATGCTTCTCAACATTCAGTTCCACAAAGTAATAGTCAACAATGGCTTTGTTCACAAGGGAAACACTAAGAACAAGTGAAAAGAAGGAACAATTGAATAACAAACATTAAATGAAATAATTAAGACTGCAATTTCCACCACGTCAGACAAAGCCAAAAACAAAATGAAGAAGACAAAAACATTGTGGCACCTTAAAGACTAACTGTTATATTTTAATGTAAGCTTTTGTGGGCAAGTCCACTTCTTCTGACGTAGGAGTGGGACTACATGGTAAATATTTGTATGTTTATACAAGGGACCATTGCTGGAAGAAATTGTTTTGATTTGCAGAGGAACATTACCTTGTCCTCTGCCAATGTTATCTATCCCATCTTTTGCCAACAATGCCCCTCGGCACTCCACATAGGACAAACAGGACAATCTCTGCGCAAAAGAATTAAGGGACACAAATTGGACAACAGGAATGGCGATACACAGATACCTACACTTCAAATTGTTTTAATTTACCTGGACACTCTGCACAAGATTTAAAAGTTGCTGTTCTGGAGAAGAAAAATTACAGGACAAGAATCTAGAGAGAGACAGCTGAGATAAAAACTATATAGTACATATGTTTAAAACCCATCTCAATGGACTCAAGGATTTTTTTAGGTCACTGTCAAATGTAAAATATTTTGTTGTATCCGCTGAAATTCCCATCTGTTTCCTTACTATCTAATAGCACCACCTCACAAGCCCCATTGGTGACCAGAGATATTCATTACCATGTTGTCCCTGTTTGCTATCTATAGCTTGGGATTAATTTAGCCATCATGACAGTGTTTACAGAACATTGCTTCCTGAGGAGGGAACTGGATATCAACAGGGGTCTTATAGGTCATTGCCAGGTGTGAAATGCTGCACTATCAACAACATGTGCCCCCCGCCCCAAAAACAACAGTCTCGTTGTTAAAAATACAGTCTCTCTTGGTAATGGTTGCATGTATACATGTATAAGTATTTGCCATGTAATCCCACTCTTATGTCTGAAGAAGTGGACTTGTCTGTGAAAGCTCATATTAAAATATAGCACTTAGTCTTTAAGATACGTTTTTGTCGTCTTTATTTTTTATTTGTTTTTGCCTGACATACTAGCACAGACTAACATGACTATCTCTTCTAAAATTTCCATCACTTTATTCCCCATTAAAGAGATCAAACAAATAAGCTTGCAGCAACACATAAACAACTGAAATCCAAGATAAAAAATTCACTTTGCTCTTTAATCATAATTCAAACATAATGAAGTTAATTAAAAATAGTCAATATTTTGCTTTTGTAGCCAAAATCAAGTATACTTTCTTTCAAAATACCCTTGGCAGTTAGCTGCAAAGACTGGTTTCTCACACAGAATGCATCATGGGCATGTTTGTCAAACAAGTTAAATCTCTATTCTTAATGCTTTTAATAACAATTACATGTAATGCTTTCTACAATAATGACATAAATCTGCTGTCCAGCAATTCTGACTTATAGCAACTCTCCCAAGGTTTTCTAGATACAAAATACTCTTAAGTGGCTTATCAGTTCATCCTTCTGGTAGCTCTCTGGAGCTATGCAGCTTGCCCAAGGCCCCATACTAATCACAGAATCAATAACAGCAAGAAATGGGGCTTTCATGTTTACAAGGAAGAAAAAAATGATTTGTAATAACGAAAGAGTACACAAAAGTTTCATGGGTTCATATTTCCCTCTTTTGTTTAACCTTTCAATCACCTTTTATCTGTCAGACAGCCTGATAATTTTTTTATCCAATAGCATCACAAAAGCTTCAGTGAGCAACCAATCAGAATATCCAGGGAAAGCGGGAATTTTGAAGCTGCAAAAGAGCGTGGATTAATTGGAACCCAATGAGCAGTGTTTTTTCTTTGCTTCAGTTGTTCCTTGTGGGTGTGTGATCTCCTGGTGCCTTTGGACTGTGCTGCCTGCCTTTATACCTTCATCTTGGATTCTTTCCCTTTTTATATTTTTTAAATGATTATTTTTGGGGAACCCCCATTTCTTTGGAGATTCCCCCCTCTTTTGCCCATTCTTTTTATTTATTTATTTATTTACATTTGTTGTGTTTCTGACCTGCCTTTTGGACTCAAAGAAAAAATGAAACTAAATGACCTAAAAAAGGCAGCCCCTTTTGTATAAAATGAAAGGCCCTAGTGCATATAAAACGCAAACACGGAAGAAGCCACTGTGGAAAACCCAAAACAAAACAAATACAAAAAAATTCACCTTGCACATCCCAAGTAATAGCTATTATGCTAAGAAACAATAACTATTCCTTAATTATTGAATGGGCTATATATATAATATGTTGGGCACAACCAATGAGATACTGATGAATAAAAAGAATAAAGAATAAAATTTATATTTTACAGATCCACTACAAGGTGTCGTGTAAAATATATATTCACTGTATTTTTTAAATCAAATATTGCTGAATTAGTTTGCATTTGTTGTTGACAAAATCATTCAACTGCTTACACTGTCAACCAAATTAAGAGAAAAAGACTGTTAACGAATATGTCAGTATGTTATTTTAAGGAAATATATGAACAGCAGTGCTACTTACTGAGAAACCAAGGGGGCAGTAACTGAACGTTTCATCAGCACAGGAAGTGACAAGAGTTCACTTAATTGTACAGCTGTTTCATCTGTTCCTGACTGTGCTGATGGGTCCACGGGAAACGTATAGGATCTTGGGATCACATGATGTAGGAGATGTGAAATGGGAAGTTCTGCTGCATTGGAGAAAAAAACTTGTTATTTGTTTAAAGCTACACTTGCTATTTTTTAAGGACGTCCAAAATAAATGCTACTCTATATAAAACTAAGGGTTTTGCACCCACAATTTGCAATGGAGTTTAAAAATGGATTTTTAAAAAATGAAAGTATCTTTAAATGCTGTCTAAAAAAAGCTAAAAGCACTAGAGATGTCGAACATCAGGACATAAGGCATTTCAGAGGTCAGTAATAATGCAAAAAAAATAAAATAAAATAAACACACAAAAATGTGATGTAGTGTTTAGTCAGAAATGGAAGAAGCACATGTTTGTATCAGATTTTTCACAATTCTGGCCACAGCTGACTCTGCTAATCTAATAAATGAGACTGGCTTTTTGGACTAACTGGCACCAGCACATCAACTGTCATGATCTCTACGAGATCAAGTGCCAAAAAGAAACATGATGGGGATAGCAGGGAATAGTGTGCTCTGGAGGGCCATGGGTTTCCCCATCTCTGATCTACAGAATTCTAGACAGACATGCATACTCAGCATTCTTCTCCTTTGGAAAGGTAACATATCAAGCTGTTACATTCTCTTGATGCACACATCACACTTTGAGACAACTCACACATTAAATCATAGCTGTCCTGATATTCTTCGAGACAGTATTGTTCAGATAAAGCTTTCAAATATTCTTCCTCTTTCTTCCACATGGTGATAGGAGTGCATTCTGTGTCTTCGCTTTCAGATGCACTGGCTTCAGAAAGGCAGATATGTTCAGTCAAAAGAACCACTTCAACTGATTTTCCAGTTTCTTCTCCCTGGTTAAAAAAAACAAAAAACCTGGACATCATTCTGCCTCTTTCATTTTGCATTATATACTACCCTTCATTTGACTAAGTTCCAGGACAGTGCAGAATAGCATAAAAGTGTTAGGATACAAACAACAAAAAGGCGTTAGCCCCTATGGTTTCCGTGATACAGATTTTCACATTACTGAACTGAATAGATGCATTATTGGTAGCACCACCTATGAACAAGCCAAAAAACTACTTCCCCAAAAATCTCCTTACTCACCTGACATCTCTCAAACACCGTCAAGAAAACTCCTTTTTTAAGGCAGAAAAGTAGAATGGAAACATCTTTCAATTCTCACCTCTCTCTCTGTCAACAACTGCACACAGAAATGCCAAATCTGACCTGTCAAAATCAGGAAACTACTATTTTGGCTGCCCTTGCTATGGGTTCCTTCCTCTTGTTGGCCTGATGGGACACAAGTGTTTCCTCCTCAACAGCAAACGAACTCTGTCCCCTGTTTCTGTGGGAAAGGCAGGAGAACCTTCTGCTTAGCAACAGTTGAAGAAGTCTCCCCTTCACCCTTTCTCTTTTCTATGGTTGAAAGAAACAGGGTGCCTATGGAATTTAGCTGCTGCTCAGCAGTAGTGTTCACACCCCAACCACCCAGCAAAGGTTAAAGAAGCATCCCCTCTTCTCTCCAAATCCTACTTCTTTCCTCCTTCAGGAAAAAAACACATGACACATGCATAATTCAGCTAGTACTGAGGATTTCTCAGACCAACATGGCCCACCATGATCTCCTTGCCTGGAACAGAAGCAGGAAGCTTGCTGGTTTATAGTGTTCACAGCCCAAGACTGATCAAAACCTAGTTTCTACAGTGGGCCACAACCTACTTGGTCAATGGAAGAAAATATCTTTTTAGGTGATAGAATCTGGAATGCCCAATCAAATATGAGAAGCACAACTAAACATAATTTACTGGGTTTTGGTTTTTTTGGCTTTTAATATTGTGTTTTTAATGTTGTAAGCCACCCTGGCTTGTTTTTAGGAGAAAGGTGGAGTAAAAATATTTTAGACAGACTGACAGACAAGACAGAGAGACGGACAAGAGGGGGGGGGGGAATCCATGGATATAATCTGCCCCATTTCCAGGCTTCACAGCCTGTGCACTTGTGCACTCACACCTAGCCCTTTTCTGAAACAATGCAACTGGAAGTCTTGGTGGAAAAGAGGAGGTACTAAATATTATTTAACTCCATTGGGATAAGGATGGTGTTCAAGTGAACCTCTCCTCCCAGGCTTCTGAAATCACAGTTATTTTTGCCCTGTGGTAGGAAGGTCAAGGGGGCTAGAGCCTGCACTGTGGACCTTGGCAGGCAGCCTGCAGCCCATAATTCATACAATTCTCACCAGCCTTAGAATCTCATTGCAAAAACTCAGTCACTTCTAAAAGAATGATATTATTTCATGTGACCGCTGATGACAAGAAAAAAATAAATGATAGAGGTAGTATGACATGTGGATCAAGGTAAAATTTAATATGGTGCTTTTAAAAGGATCCTTGTGGCGCAGGGGTTAAACTGCAGTACTGCAGCCAAAATTCTGCTCATGACCTGGGCTCAATCCCAGGTAGCTGGCTCGAGGTAGCTTGCATAATTAAATTGTAAACCTTACAGAGAGTGCTTTGAGCGCTATGAGGTGGTATATAAGCAGCACATTTTGCTTTAAAAAAGATTTTCCAGCTAAATTGCTGAATTCAGTTTCTTTTTTTTCTTTTAAAGAAATGAAGGAATCAGTAGTCTGCAAAACTTTAAATGGTACTACTCACCTGTAAATTCTGAGGACTTGGGTGGAGATCTCCAGTAACATCCGTTGTGACTGCTACTTCATTCAAAAAGGAAAGGTGCAGAAAGGAAAAAAGATGCAAAATACACTAAATAACTATGCTATTTTGCTTTTTATTATACCTAAGATATCTAGAATTTTGCAAACAAAACACATTTCAATTATATAATGGCCTAAATCTACTGCCAGTTTCAAATACAGTAAACCTAATTGCTGAATAGCAAGTCAGCATTTACATACATCCCATAAATTCAACAAGTCTACTCTAGTTGAGACTACTAACTGGATTCTGGCCAATGATTCATGTTCCCCATTGAATGACCTTATAACACTACCTAACAAGTTTGTCACCTTTATACTGAGTTAAAATACTGCAAATCAGCACTAGGATTTCTCTTCCGTTTTGTAAGGGAATTTCAGTTGGTAATGGCTATGTTGCCTTCCATTGATTTTGTATAAGCATGACACTGTGTTTAAAGCCTATAGGCAATGGAGGGAAAGTACTTATGTCACATGCATAATTAGTTAATTCCTATTCTACATATTCATTTAGAATATCATTTTCATTCATATATATTCCAAACAAAGTTTTGACAGATTGCCACTCACCCTCTTCCTCTTTCTCACCCAATTTTCTTTCTTCCTTTTCATTCAAATTAACAGACGAAGCACAATCAGATGTTCTTGATTCTTGTTCTTTACTATTCTCCGTGATTGTAGAAGACACCTCATTGTACAGAAATGACTGAACCGTTGAACCAGATGCAGGTCCTGAGATCATTTTAAGGTGAGGTATAAGATCGCTGTCAGTTGAAGGGGTCCACTCCCCTATTTGAATGCTTGACTGTGATGCATGGCCAAAGGGGTTCCCTCGAGGCTTCGAAGTCTCAAAATCAGGAACCAGTTCTCCAACTTTAATGTGTGAGTCTGAAGCATGCCCATGAATATTCCACCGAGGTCGAGAAGACACTACTTCAGAAACGTTTTCCCCTATTCTGATACTGGCATCTGACATGTGTCCGTGGATGTTCCACCTAGGTCTATGTGGCTCTATGTTGGACACGTACTCCCCAATTCTTATGTTGGCATCTGAAGCATGCCCATGAATATTCCACCTGGGCCTTGAGGGCTCTATTTCAGAGGTGTATTCTCCAATCTGAATATGACCTGAAGAGACGTGTCCATGGATATTCCAGCGAGGCCGGCTAGGTTCTTCCTCAGCGGCATATTCCCCAATCTTAATGTGTGCATCTGAGGAATGTCCATGAGGATTTGAATGTGGCTGAGATTGTTCGATATCAGGCACATATTCCCCTATTTTAATGTTAGCATCAGATGTGTGGCCATGTACGTTCCATCGAGGTCTCCTGCTCTCAACATCAAAAACATTTTCTCCCAGTTTGACATGGCTATGTGAAACTGAAGGCCTGAGAACAGTATTAAAGTCATATTCTGGGGTGATCACCTTCTCTTCTGCTTCATCTTCTGCCACAGAATTTCGTTCACCCATTTGATCATCTAAGGAAAGATCCGAACTGATATTTTGCAAGGCTTCCTCTAATAAATTTGTCTCCTTTATGCTGGGGGCCATTAGTGTTTCTTTCTGAGGTTTTGGTAAAAAATCTTCAAAATCCAGACCATGTTCAGATATGCTCTTTGACAATGAGACTGTGTCCTCTGGACAAATACCCTGGGATGCAGCTTTTGTTCCTTCACATTCGGAATACTGATTAGGCTGTGTACTAGCTGGCTGTGCTGAGTCCAGTGATTTGTCATCTGAAGCATCTTCTGTCAGTTCAGATTCTGTATCTCTGCTGACATGCACAGCATTTACACAACCCGATTCTGCAGAAGTGAACTAAAGTTCAAATAAAAAAAAACCCGCTGTAACTAATACGTAAATCACTTATACTAACTATTCTGCACCCTCATCTCCTTCTTCCATAGGTCAAAATCATGTTACTTAATATAGTAAATTGCATTAAAGAAGGCCCACTGAATCAATGGGGAGTTGGAGAGTTAACTCCTCTGCAAGTTTCATTGATTCAAGTGGGTCTACTCTGACTGCAACTTACTTTAGCATGATAAGTCACAAAGTAGGCCCATTTGAATCAATGGAACTTGCAGAGGAGCTGACTCACTAAATGCCCATTGACTCAATGGACCTACTCTAGTGCTACTGGGCAACAGAACTTTGGCAACTGTGTTCAACAACACCATAATACAGCATATTGTACACTTCTATATCCATATATTTAATTTTGACATGCTTATAATAACTCTCTTCACAGAGTTTTCCAACTGCTCCTGCAGCCATTTCACTCACTACAGAAAGACCTGTTACATTCCTGCATACCAAATTTATAGGCTTAAAAAATATTGAACTTTAAGCAAAGCAACACAGCTGAGTGGTAAAGCATATATTTTGGACACAAAAGATCTCAGGTTCAATCCCTGTCATCTCCAACTCTGTCACAGTTGCAGGTGACAGAAAAGATCTCTGCCTGAATCCTTGGAGAACTGATGCCAGTCGGAGTAGTTATATTGAGCTAGATGGACAAACAGACTGACCTGCTGTAAGCTAGCTGCCTATGTCTGTCTTTGAAATAGTGCACATCATAGTTCTCATGCATTCCTGGATACAGCACAAACACAACATGACATACAGTTGTATGCCTGCTTAGAAGCAATCTTTGGGACTCAACACTTAAAAGCAGAAAAGCAGGTCAGTTACATTCAATGCCATATATTCCTCACTGCAGACATAACTGTATACTGTATAGAGCTGTAAAACGGGGATCTTACTGTGCGGCACACTCTCTGTGACATGGAGATAAGTTTATAGAACACAGCCTATAAAAAGAGGGAAAAGCAAGGATGAAGGGAAGTGCCAGGTCATTCCCAGAGAGGATTTTGTTTTGATAAAGTCAAGAAATATTAACATTTGCAGAGCAGAAAACCAAGGTCATTCTGTTTCCAAGAACAGGAGAAGCTGTAAGGGCAATCATTTATTGAATAAAATGCTAAGGATACATCAATGATTCTTACTTACACAAAGAGTTCTAACATTTGGGTAGCCCACTATAAATTAAATCTTGCCACTTCATTCATACAGTAATGGTCTAACTTAAGCTATTACCTTACTTACATCACACCCTGTTAAACACTTGTCATTGAAAAATATATATAAAAGAAGCACCACCAACCTGAAGACTGGAATCTTTTACAGGCATAGTGGCAGCTGAAACCTCCTGGCATCGATTCTCTGGAATTATATCTACTTTCCACCTGTATTTTCTATCTGGAAGTTTCTCAAGCATGTTCTAAAGAAAAACAAGGGGATCAAAACCTTGAGCATCCCAATGCGTATGTAAGTAAATGATATAAACACTTGTCCTTTTTTTTTTTTAACAAAAAACCCCACATTTATACTACCTCAATATGTTTTTGATCTTCCAACAGAAACTTGAGGCGGGCTGTTTCCAATTTATGCCTCTGAATTTTCCATAAGGCTTTTTTCTCTCTACGGGCTGCATCTTCAGACAGTTTGCTGTAATGGTCAATTAACTCTTGCCTACATGAAATAAAAGGAGCAGTAATTGCATATTGTCATGTTCTGTGGGATGCAATAGGATAAAGCTGAGCAAAAAGCACAAAGTCTAAATTTCTCAGACCACCCCTTCAAAAGAAAGTTGCCCACAGCTTCAAAGACCTAGAAAAATGTTGATGAAAATCTAAGTATTTATAAACGTATCATATAGCATGTTAATGTGTCTAATCACTCAGTGCTTCCAAAATCAATTTCTTTAGAAAATCTTGATCCAACTATGGAGCCTGATTTCAGCAAATGGATGTTATACATTTTTGGTGTCCTCATCTAAACATAATACACTCTGGTGGGCAGTGACATATTCATATACGATACACTCCAGTGGGCAGTTCTGCCACTACTAAGGACACACATATTTAACCTGTATCCTTTTGGTGGCTGGCTAACTACCAATGGCCAAATATCTATGTGCACTTTTAACATTCTTCTCTCTGATCTAGTAGTGATCAAGCAGCACATGTGGTTGAGTGCAGACATAACACACATTTTTGAAATTAAACAATACCACAGATGCAATGAGTTGTACACATGGGTCTTCTGAACTAGAAATCCTTTCTCCCCTGGGGCTTCTTTTCTTATGGATCAGTACACCTGTAGGGAATTGGAACAGGCTTCCTATGCTCAAACAGCGAAAATGTAACTGAAAACAAGCATCTTAATCTGTAAAATGCAAATACTATTAGAAGATAGAAGAGGTTAAGTCACTCTGTCAACACATTCTGCTTTACAGAAGAACTCTTCTTTGCGAGAAGAGTTAATAATTTTACATGTGCTGTGTATTACTTGTTTAATAGCATTAACTCCAACAGGTATGATCCGATATCAAAAGCAGATGGCATAATTCATTTTTGAAATTTATAAGAGTCAAAAAGGCTGTAATATATATCAGCTTAAGTAGCTAATAGTCCATGCCTTACACAGTGCTGTTGGGGGTGGTGGAGATTAGAATCCTGGTCCAATCTGGGTACGGATGAGCAGCAAGCATAGAGAGAGAAGCTGCTCATGCTATGCTGATGGGACCAAATGGTCACACTACCTGCTCCTGCCCAAACATACACAAAACTAGACTGACAGGATTCAGGGAGAAATTTGTGGTTTCTTAGCAGAATAGGAGTAAATTTGTGCTAGATGAGATCAAAGGTCCAACTAGTTAATTACTGTGTTTCTGCTCTAGTGAATCTGATACCTATGGGAATCCCTTAAACTCAGCAGCACCCTTAATATTCATGTTCCACATTATTTGATACTGAGAGGGATTCAGCTTCTGAAACTGGAGATACTGACGGTAATCTACAGCCGCTTGACTAGCAGTCATTGACAGATTTATCCCCCATGATTCTGTCTAATCCCTTTTTGAAGCCATCCAATTTATGGCCATCAATACATTTGTGGAAGCAAATTATACAATGCACTGTGTGGAAAAATAACTCTGTTCATCTGCTATGAATCTCCACCATTCAACTGCACTGGGCAACCCCAGATTCTACAGTAAGGAGGGAGGAATGAAAACTTATCTTTACCTACATTCTCCAACCTGTGCATAATGTAATCCATTTCTTTCACGTGGCCTCCGCAACTCATGTTTTATAAGCAAAAACGCCCAAAATGTAGCAATCTTTCCGGCTCTTTTTACCACTCTTTCCAATGCATTTTCAAATTCTGTTTTGGTAGACTGTATTAGTTTGACACTATGTCCTCTATGATATAGAAAATGATGCCACCTCCTTCTCTGTCCTTTCTCAGGGCAGAAGTCGACAATCTGCAGTCCACCAGATGTTGCTGGACTACATCTTCCACCATGTGCCCTTGCTGGCTACAGCTGATTATGAGTTGCAGTTCAACATTCTGAAAGGCCACAAACTGCCCACACCTGCTACAGAGTTTGCATCTAGGGATGAAGCAAACTCTGTAGACTTTGGAACTCCTTCCCACAAGATGCCAGGCTGGCCCCATCTTTGTTGTCTGTCCACAAACAGGTGAAGCTCTTTCTCTTCAGGAGAGCTTGCTCTTAATGACTGGCTGCCTCAGTGGGGTTTTTAAAATAGACTGTTGTACCTTACTGCTTTGAATGTGTTTTGGTGCTGCTTTTGTTTATCATGTTTTAGTGTGGTATTTGTTAGATTCATTTTAGTATTTGTATACTTATTGTTGTTAGCTTTAAATACTGTCTTTTAATGATGAATGCTTCCTTGGATCCTTTATAAGGAGAAAGGCGAGGTAAAAATATTTTACATAAATGAATGAATGAATGATTTAATCCAACTAGTTGTTTCTTCCAGGTTTTTGATGAACCAGCTATATCTATGTTCTCCTTTAAAACCACACATTCAAACATGGCTTGCCCTGAAGGCTTCTAGCATTAGCACAGAAATACTTGTAAATGGTGTTCTCTTCTAAATGTATCTAACCAAAGCCTACTTTCCATTTGGAAAACCACGAACCTAGGATGCGTATCTTCTACATCAAGAAGTTCAAGACTGGCTTTTTGATCCCATGAAATTTTAAACATCTACTTTTCAAAATACTCTTTTCTCTGTATTTGCTCACCTTGCTCTTTTTTCTAAGTCTTCTTCTAAGGCCTTCAGTCTTTTCTCCCTTTCCCTGAGCTCTCGAGCGTAACTGAAATCATCGTCAATTTCCTCTTGTTTCAGAGCACGTCGGCGCTACATATAAATTCAGAAAACCCAGAACTATAGATTGATATGCATATTTTATATTCAAACAAGATCAATATTAATATAGGCTTTTTTAGCTTTATCCTTTAGAGCTAGTACCACAAAATGTACATCCTACTTGAATGAAAACAAATACCTCTTGATCTTTCGCAAATTGTTGTTTTAATTTCTGAAACTGCTCACGTTTCTTTGCATCCAATGCCATTTTCTCTGCTACTTGTCGGTCTAAAGATAAATTTTAAATGCCACGGTGTTAAAAAATAGAAGTCTCGGAAGAAAACCAACTAAATTTTAAACATAGCTATAACTTACCAGTAATGGCTTTTAGAGCTTTAGTAGCTGTTTCTCTAGCATGAACAATTAACTCCTGTTTTTCAATTTCCATGCGCAGGTCCTAGGAGATAATTTTACAGTATTTACTGTGATTTACACTGAAAACATCAGGTGTGCACTTCCACGAACAAAGAGCAAATCATTCAAATGAAATAATCTCGACAACAAACGAGGCCTCATGGAGGCAGCTGCAGTATTGCAACTGGGTGAACAAACATTAAAGTGTGTATTTCCATTTTTAAGTAAAAATGAAAACTAGTAACAGCTGCACCAGCAAATAAGTATTTATTTTCTGCACCAGAATATATATTTAGAGCCTGAAAGAGTTACAGCACGCCCATGGCAGCTAGCTGGCTGGGGGTATTCTGGGAATTTTAGTCAAAAAAAAACTTTTCCAAGCTCTGTGAAGCACATTGACATTGGCTACTATGCCAAAACAGCATGTTGCCTGATTGATATAGCTGGAATATTACATGAACAATGCAGAATGTAACAGTAGACATTCTAACTTTCATACCCTTTTAACTTAATCTATCTCATAAGGCTGTTGTGAAATGCAGGACAGTGTACAGTGCCTTGACCTCACTGATGGTTGCCTAATAAATAAATAAGCCTGAAAGACCTTTTGTTCCAAAATTCTGCACAAAAATCCCTGTGGACATGGAAGTTAAAAAGATAATGAAGGACCGAAAAGCTAGTTTTATCATAACTTAGAACTACATTTACACTAAATGGCCGATATATGTACATAAGATCTTCCCAGGAACTCTGGCAGTCCTTTGCTTCCTTCTATTCATCTCATTTTCTCCCTTAGAGAAGGAAGAACAGCAGATTATTCAACACTCTGCAAAATGTTTTGATTACTCCTCTAATTCCTATATTTTACATGTGGTGCAGCTGAGGCAGGCAAGAGCTTAAGCTTGGATCCTTCCAACACTCAGGAGACAAATATCTGCCCTTCTTCAAGTTGTCATACATGGCAAGGATTGATACTTGAGCTGTTTTTGCTTAGATCTGTTTACAAATTGTATTACTTCTAGCAGCCATTATTTTACATCAAGTAGGTTCTTACATTATGCACAGTAGAACCTCAACAGCTGATCCAAGCTGAGACACATTCAGATCATCCAAAACTGTCACTGTGTTATTAATACCTAAACGTTTTAAATTTTGACTACACATCATAACAAATACATTGTTGTCCTTGGTTTTCATACATCCTTGACTGAAATTCTGTTGCTTAGTGTAGTAAGTTGCACTAGAGTAGGCCCAATAAATCAGTGGGGATTTTGTCAGTCAACGCCTCCATGAGTTTCATTGATTCAAATTGACTTATTCTAGTTGTGAATTACTAAACCGAAGCAAGTTGCAGCTAGAGTAGACCCATTTAAATCAATGGAACTTACAAAGATGTTGACACAGCAAATCCCCACTGATTCAGTGAATCTACTCTAGTGTGACACTTACTATGCTAAGCAACAGATTTCAGTCACCGTTAAAAGTAGGATGTCAGCATTAAAAGATGTATTACTCAATCTTCATTCAAACATGTATGAAAAACTCCAAAACGTGACATTTTTGAACCTACAACCCTATAGTCATGCACCTAAGAATAACTCCCCTTTCACTCAATAGGATTTCCTTTTGAGAAGAGTATGAGGGAGTACACTATACTCCGATACAAAATCATTTTGTTGAGTCCATTTACCTTTTCTTCCTTGCTGATAGTACTATAACGTGCTATTCTTTCCATTCGGCCCACATATACTGCACAGTCTCTCTCAATCTCTTTTAGTTCTTCAAGGGAAAAAATTACAGAAATCCGAGGAACAGGAATATCAGACCAGCATATGTAATGCTGCAAAAGTAAGAGGAAATATCGAAGAGTAAAACCAAACATTCTTGCATACTATTCTTACTATTTCACTATTATTTTTTACATTTCTCTTCCACCTTTCCACTACAAGGGGGTTTATAATCATTATAAAACGTAACAAAAAGAACAAGTAAAAACAAATCCAACTATAGAATCATTACAACCAAATAAAACCAAATATTACCAACATTGTAACATAACATAAAAAGAAACCTGGGTGTGTGTGAAGGGCTATGTGTGTCAGAGTTTACCTATGGATTTAAAGAATGGTAAGTGTTGCTGTTAACAAATCTAAGAAGCTGAAATGGAAACACTGAATATACTGCTAAACAGATCTTCCAAGAAAGAACTTGCAAACCAAGGGTGATCAACATGTTTCCCTCATAGAAGAGTGAGAGGTGTTATTATTTAACAATGTCTGCAAGGCCAATTGTTCTCCAACCTTGATATAAAAGGTAAAGGTTCCCCTTGACATTTAGTCCAGTCGTGTCTGACTCTAGGGCGCGGTGCTCATCCTTGTCTCCAAGCCGTAGAGCCAGCGTTTGTAGACAGTTTCCGTGGTCATGTGGCCAGCGCGACTAGACACGGAACGCCGTTACCTTCCCACCGTGGTGGTACCTATTTATCTACTCGCATTTACATGCTTTCGAATTGCTAGGTTGGCAGGAGCTGGGACAAGTGACAGGAGCTCACTCGGTCGCGTGGATTCGATCTTACAACTGCTGGTCTTCTGACCTTGCAGCACAGAGGCTTCTGCGGTTTAACCCGCAGCGCCACCACGTCCCTTAACCTTGATATAAACAGTGGCAAATCAATGACTCAAGAGCAAAAAGAACTTACCCTTGGACAGCACAACTTTAGTAAATTTATGGTTTTCCCACAGATGTATACATCGTTAGCAATATGTTTCAGGAACACAGGAACACAGTCTTCTACTTCTTTTGAGATCAAAACATACCCATGAGTCCAGTAACGTTTGTCTAGAATTCAAATGGTGAATAAGGTAAAGAAGTGACCCTTTAAACTCTAAAACTTGACACAGTGTATAGCCCATGGGCTACTAAACTTAAATAAACTTGAAACTTGAACTTGACCCTCATTTAGGCTGCTTCAGAACAATCCATTTTTATACAGCATGGAACTATTATCAATTCATTTTACATAGTCCAGCTGATTTTCTTCCACCCTGCATTCCTGTTGAGGTATAGGTTACACCAGCTATATTTTGTACCTAGGAAAATGTACTGCTCTGTCCAAACAGCACATCCACAATTTGTACTATGTAACCATTTTGCCACGGTAATCACAAGTGACACTGGAACCTATTTGTTAGTCTTTGTAAGCAAGTTGTTTTGTTTATGTCATCGCTGAGTGTGTTTTCCTCCCACTGTCAAGCCTATACATTAGAATACTGAGCTGGCACTAGTTTTCAAACAGATTTCCTTTACTCTGCTTTGTTTTGATTGTGTGACCATAAGCCATATTGAATATGCATACAGAGACAAGCAAAATCTATGCAATTTACATGTAAGTTAAACATATTTACAAACAGATAAAATTCATGAATAGCAGAAAGACAAAGCATATGTCAAATGTAAAAAAATGTTAACACCATCTCTTGAAAAAGGAACAGGGGAATAAAATTGATCCTCATGGAAAAATGATGATGCAGCTGTTGAAAAAAATTCTGACACAATATAGCTAATACAAGACCAAAGTAGGTACAAAAAACAGCACTGCTTATTACCTATTCTCACCCTGCACTTGAAGTAACTTGTTCTGTAACACAATAAATGTAATATGCAGCTGGATTACACCTAACTACACAGCAAAAGTGCTTTGTTCTATAGCAATGGGAGAGACATTCAAAAAAAACAACATACCTCTAAAGCCAAGATAATCTTCATTCACCTGAATCATGAATTCACCATATGCATCTCTGAATACGCCACTGTAGACCCAATCATGGATAAACCTAAAACACAAAAGATTGAACGTCACACTTAAAAACATATTCCTGAATGTCCTTTCTTGGTTTACTCTGTCTTGACAGAAAAACCTTCACATTGGAATGCTCCCACTAAATTAACTACTCTGATTAGATAGCAACTGTAAAAGACCCAGGGGCCCTATTTTTCTGTCCTGTTATTGACTGATTTCATTTCTATACCGCCCCATTAGTGCATATGAACTACTGTGGATGGTGAACAAGCTAAAAGCAAACAACCAAAAGGTCAATAAAGCAAACAACAGTGTAAAACAAAAAAGGATAGACATATCAAATACGGAAACAAGTAGCACAGTGCTTAATAAATAATAGAATAGCAGGGCAGTGGCAAAGCGAATCATAGGAGGCTGCCATCAAACGCATCTCTAAAGAGCATAATTTTCATCAGCCTCTTAAATGTAGGCAGAGAGGGGGGCCAGATGTTCAACTGGGAGTTGATTCCAAAGGTTAGGCACCACCAGCAAGAAGGCCCGTTTTCTAGTTGACGTTTTCTTGGCCTCCCGGACAAGTACTGCTGAGCAGATTTGGTGGTGTGGGTGGATGGTCTTGGGGAAAGGCGCTCTGCCACGTAACAGGGCCTGAAACTGTGAAGGGCTTTATATGTGAGTACCAAGCCCTTGAACTTGACCGGGGACAAAACAGATAGCCAGTGCAGGCGAGTCAGGACTGTGGTGATGCGGTCAAATCTACCCACACCTGCCATGAGCCTGGCAGCCACCTCACCTCAAGGAAAGTCCCCTGTAGAGAGTGTTGCAGTAGATCACCAGCACATGCACCAGCATCCTGAGGGATCCCTAGTCTAGGTAGGGATGGAGTCGGGCGATAAGTCTAAACTGGTTATAGACCCACCTGGTCACAGTTGCAATCTGGAATTCCCAGAAGACAGCTGGATCCAGGTATACGCTCAGGTTCCGAACATATTTCCTAAGTGGGAGGACTACCCCATCCAGCCTAGGGAGATTACCACCTAACCTATCTGAAAGACCACCCCAGGAGGGGGACCTGTTCTCAAAGAAAATGTCTTACTGTTACACATAATCGTAGGAGGTTCCTGAAAGTGTTTATATTTTGATCCTTACACAAGTGTCTTGAAAATTCTGGAGCTCTACAATGTTCAGAGTTTTATTTTTACAAAAACAGTGGCTTTACTGATGTATGTCCAAAGACATATTTGCTATAAGCACCAACCATTTTAAGGCTTCACTCTATTTCTATATACTAAAAAAAAGCAACATCTATTCTGAATGTTCACTTCACTTTGCCAAATACAGAAAATTTATCAGATCATCTTTTGCTTTACTATTACAATGCATAATTTAAAACTGAGGAATGTACCTTGTGTATGGTTCACAGCTTGTTTTTAGCAGAGACAGAAGAACTGGGTAATGTTCACTGCTGCAGTTATTAAGAGCCTCTTGATATAGATATGAGAGAAGTTTCACACCCTGAAATATTTATAAGCTACTCTTTGTAAGTGAATCATAAACACACATGCAGATACTTTTCTTTACACTCAGCAAGTCAGTTTTATCAGACACTTTTTATCTTTAAAGACTGTCAGAAGTTCCCATAGGAGATCAAATCCTGCTTTCATTGATGTTCAAAGATTCCAATCTATTGACATTCACTGAGTAGAAGAATCAAGTACTGTATGTTAACAGTATCTATCTTGCAAGTAATTCAAGCTTATTTATCCTATAGAATAGAATTCTGTAGCTTAGAAATTTCAAATACTGATGAGCTGCAAACTAAGCAATTGTGGCAATCCCTTTATTACAATGATTCCCAACCCCTTTATTACAGTGATTCCCAAATGTTCTTGGACTGCAACTCCCAGAAACCCTTGCCAGCACAGCTGGTGGTGAAGGTTTCTGGGAACTGCAGTCCAAGAACACCTGGGTTAGTCAAGGCTGGAAACACTGCTTTCTGAGATATGAAAACATCCAGAGCGGAAGTTTTCAGAACATGTTGAGATATTTATACAAGTCATTTCATATACCAAAAGTGCACATTTCTTAGTTCACTATAATTTCAGAAAAAAATTATGTACTCACTGTTGGAAATGAAATACCAGCCTCTCCGCCAGTTCTCGATGCAGCCACTCCTATGCTACAAAGTTCTGCTAAATACCTTAACAACAGAAGAAGACATTTTAATATTATCTTTAAGAGCATAAAACTGTCTTACTGGTCTATCTGGTCCATCAACCTTTCTCCCACACTGTATAACTGAACTGTATAAACTGGCAAACAGGGCATGATCAACTTCTGGGTATTCGAGTACCTGACCCCAGCAGAGAGGACTCTAATGCACCACGTCCCTATTGACAGACCTATTTTCCATCAGTCCGGACCCATTATCTAGTTCTTCCCCATGTGCCAGAGTGAGGGAAGGGAGAACTGGGACGGTCACATGGTGAAAGCCTGATGTTGGGAGTTTTGCTGACTGCCAAACCAATCGGTGATTGCGATTCAGACCTTTTCCATGAAGGAAAGAAATGTGAGCTGCAGGGCTGCAGAATTCTCTGGCTTCATCACTTCTTTCGGACAGGATGTTGCTTCAGGGAGCAAGGGTGCCACTGAGGAACCTCTCTGAACTGAATTCGGGATCTAGGTAGGCAGGTCTGGGGCCACAGTTCAGGGGTTCTCTTTTTTTCTTCCCTATATGAATTACATACTATAATTCATATAGAGTACCTTCATATATATGTACTGTACCTTCATATAGTACATAGTGTGCAATTTTGAACCTATTCTTATTGATGTAATTGGCTGGCTCAGTTGTGGATGACCAACAGGAAAACATTTCTCTACAACCACTCTTGTTACACCACTCATAATTTTGTAAAATTAGTTCCACCATCTAGTGGGGTTGGTTTTAATCCTACAGCAGTTCAGCCAGGCCCCAAAGGCCTAACCCATCCTTCAAGGAATTCTGTCTGGCTCTGAGAATCTGACAAAATTTCAGACACAATGTGCTGATAAGTATGGCCATATTTCCAAAGATGGGCAAGATACTCTGAAATAAATGGTTAGGAGACTGAAAAATATTCAACAAACATTTTATTGAAATTAAATACATCTTCCAAGTACACACACACACACACAAACAACGTCTGAATTTGTAAGTGTGAATGACACATCTTTCCTCATCCATTAACTCCAAAGTTACATTTATCTTCCTTCAGGTTTTGTGGATTAAAATAGTAAGGAAGATATCCTTTTTTCCCCTCCCATATTATTAAGATAATATCAATAACATGTAGAAATCCACACCTGTACACCATGCTACTCAGGTATATGTGCCTTATTACTGTGAAAATACTATGGACAGACAGCAGGAACTTTATTATTGAACCTTACTGTTCACAAAGAGTCATTTTGCAGAGTAAAATACACTTGTATCCCTGGATCAGTATCTGGCCCCCTCAGAATTTGGCCAACCCTGTCTTAAACTTAAAATTATCAGATGTTTAACCTTGCTTCATAGGAACTGTATGTTGACAGCCACTGCAAAACAATATATTTCGTTTAGGAACTCACGGCTGCAAGTGACCAATAGTAAATGTAACACTGTGGTTATCCTGCATGAAACGCTACCATAAGAATGATACATACAATAATAATTGGTCTTGTTATGTGCTGTCAAGTTGCTTTCAACTCATTTTTTGAGGTATGGGAGATGTTCAAGGAGTGGTTTGCCACTGCCGTACGCTACAGAGTTTCCATGGCTGAATGGGAATTTGAATCCAAGCCTCCAGAGTCCTAGTTCAACATTCTGTGCACTACAGAACATCGACTTTCACTTATAGGAGTAGTTATATAAATGTAAGATGACTCCACTTGACATCAGGCAAAGTAATACACTACTTACTACCAATTAATCTACCTTCACAAACTTGTTTTATCTATTACGACTAAACTATAGAGGTCACGTCTAAATTTAAAAGGAATGTATTTTACTCCTTTTGTCTGGGATCAAACAGGTAAAGTTTGAAGACATCCTTTCCATTATATTTTAATACCACGTTACCTCAGCTGGCGTCCTAGTTTTCTGAAGAGAAAGCTGATAGTCAGAAGAGTTAAAGTAGGAGGCGTTGACAAAACACAGGCTCGGTAGTATTGTAGGTATTTCCTCAGCCCACTTGTGAATGCCTGGCCAGAGGGAAAGGGAGAGAAATTCTATTATTGAAAACTTATTATTGAAAGCTGTTTGTACATTTTCAAAAAAATATTCAGCAGGAAGACGGGTCTCTGGTGTACTACTCTTGTTTTCTCCCAGACAACAACTTGAAGGCAGTTAGTCACAAATCCTTTTGGATGGGGAAGGGGACCCTGGTTCTGAAATACAACATATATTTTGCATGCAAAAAGACTCTGCATTTATGAGCTTAATCCATATACAGTTAAAAGGAATGAGTCCCAATCCCCTGCCAAAGACTTGATGATCCAGGGGTCCCTTCCAGCACTACAGTTTTGTGATTCTATATGCTATGATCCAGCAGCAGGTGACGAAAAAGACTTCTGCCCAGGATACAGTAGGCTTCCCCTCCAGATGTGTTGCACTGTACCTCCCATAAGCTCTAGCCACCATGACTACCAGACTTGGAAGGCACCAGGTTTGGGAAGGCTAGAGTAGACAGTATTGACTAGATGGAAAGTCGGACCTCATTAAAAAAAACACTCATTAAACATCTTCTGCATCCTTTGCTCGTACACAGCAGCTTGCTCTAAGCACACTGATGAGGTACTAAGCCACAAAGCACCTGCCTCCTGTATCTTCAAGAAGATACTTGTTGAACCTAGTAGCTCACTTCTATCAAATGACTTAATTTTTCAAGCTTTCTGTTTGGATAAATGTAGCAGCAATCTCTGTCAGCATGTCATAATCTTTGTTAGCCACTGATGTCCAACCAACAGACATCTGATAAAAGCAAGAATGTAATAGCTCATAATCTGAAGTATTGGCATGAAAACTAAAGAAGCATTACCTGAAACACAAGTCCTCTTTTGTGTGAAGAGTCCAAGATTGGTCTGATAGAGAAACGGCTCAGTCGTGTGTAGTAAGTTCCATATTCAGCAACTTCTGATAGGAGATTATTCATGCTTTCAGGGGATGTTCCAGATACATATATGCCCTGCTTGACCATAAATCTCTGAGCAGCCTGCATGATTGCAAAGAGGGTGGAAAACATTATTTAAAGCCAATAGTGTACAAAATACAAAAACATACTAGTCACTAGTACACCTGAATACTTCAAAAGTGGACTGTGTGACTTCAAGAAAATGCAAATTTTTAATTTTTTTTAAATTACAGGTAGGAGGAAATCCACTACTCGCCAATTATGTCAATGTCAAAGAATAACAAGAGTTTAATTTTAATTTTAAAATAAACATACTATATTCAAGAAAAAACAATAAAATTTTAAGAAAAGTTAAATCAGTGGCTGAAATACTGTTATGGAGGTCTGCATACACAGTGGGAATTACTCTATGTCATCAGAAGTGGCAAATTGCCAGTGATTAAAGCTTTCCTTTGGCAATGTTTGCGTACACACAATTTTGCCACATCCCAAAATGACCAAAGGAAGCCTTTAAATAGCAGCAGCTTGGTGTTGCTGCTGTCATTCCCACTGTATGAGGCTGGGCAACATGACTTCAAAAATATGTAAATTCCTATGGAAAGCTGTCCAGGACAAATTAAGTACACAGATTTGGTTTCAAAGTTAATTTTTATAATACTTACTGAGAAATATTGTGTAGCTATATCAAAGTATTTTTAAGATAATTTGTGCAAAGCAGCACGTTTTGCTTTTTATGTTTATTTTTGCACAATATAGGACTGAATACTACATGATTTCAAAGTACTCATATACTTTTTAAAAATCAGCTTAGATTCTCTTTACAAATACTGTCCCAAGGACACACAAAGTATATTTGTGGTGACCCTTTAAATAGTAGCTTTGTCTGATATGTTTTATAAATTCAGAAATGCATCCCTTCTGTGAACAGACAGACATCCATGTTAATCTTGTATAATTTCTGCTGTCATGATACAACAGAATTTTCAACAGGACTTCAAAAACGTAGTGGTTTGTATCAGTTATTTACAAATGTTTCTGAATACCTGATTAAAAGAGAATGTAGTAGACACCACGCCAATAAGGACATTCAGAACATCTTTAACAATTTCTGGTTCTTTTACTAGCAACCGTTGTGGAAGCTGAAGTTTGTTGCTACTGAAGAGTTGCAATTCCCCTTCTCGGAGTCTGTAAAATTTGTCAAAGGCTTCTCTTCCAGCTTCGGAAAGATATGGCTCTTCTTTTTTCCCAGGGGGACTGTATTAGGAGGAACAGCAAAAGTTACAGGAGTTAACTAAGCAATAACCAAGGTTCCCAACCATGAATCACCAGATGTTCTTGGACTAAAACTCACAGAAGCCTTTACCATGAGCTGTCCTGGTCAGGATTTCTGGGAGTTGTAGTCCAAGAATATCTGGGGACCCATCGTATGGAACCACTGGTCTAAAGTATGAACCAAGCATTTCTCATGTTTTAAAAGTAATGTATACTACACACCACTATTCCGCAACCTGACACCTTCAAATGTTTTGGTTAATATTTTTAAACCGCAGATTTTCTTTAGTAGAGAAAAGAGTAACCACGAAATCTGTTGAAATTTGTTTATTACCTTACTTATTAAATGATACTGCTGTATGCATTTTACTTTATATGCCACTTTGAAGGTCTTATGGGATCAAAATATACCTAATAAATAACTTAAATAAATAAATCACTTTAATATCTATAGGGCTTGGGTGGAATGCATTAAAACACTCTTTGTGATGGGCAACGTTCAGCCCTCCAGAGGTTGCTGAACTGAAACTCCCAGCATTCCTCATCCTTGGTTATGACGGCTAAGGCTGATGGGAGTTGTAGTCCAGGAACACTCCTGTTCTAAATGCTTAGCATGACTCAAGCATGTGGAGTCCTGCAAAGTTTTCTTTATTATTGCAGCAGTCATGCTGCACTGACAGACATTCCACAAAGTTTTCCCTCTGAAGGAAACTCTTTTGTAAGGTGCAAAAAGCAAGCAAGGAGGCCTGAATGCTTAGATATCTATACTTGTGGCCTTTTGGATCTGTCTACCCTTAGCTGCTCCTCTCAAGTTCAAATTTAACTGGAATGTTCAGGCCTTTAATTCTTTATCTGCGAAACAATTCGGGAAATTTCACATCCAGAGACAAACCTTGGATCAACACTGTAGCAAGCAGAGTACATTCAAACAAAAACTACGGTTATGAAGCATAAAGCCAGAAACACACCATCCAATCCTTTCCCAGCATCTTCTCTTACTCGGTCCATAAGTAAGCACAGCTTCCCAGAGGTCAATATCAGGCGTCACACTTGGTTCTGACTGTGAGTCAGGGGTGAGATTGGATGCTGATTGAAATCCCTCATCTTCTGAAGGATCTATGCTTTGGGGAACCTGTAAACATAAAGGTACTTATAATTTCCATCTATATAACCAATTAAATATCATTCTTTCTTCACCTTATAGCACTGTGTTTTTCTCTAAAAGTCAGGAGGAATCTGTTCCTTTAGTTATCTTTTAGCTCTACTGTATCTGCATGTCTTCATACATTGTTCTTCATTCAATACCTAATTTTTAAAAAAATATTCGGAGCAGTACTGCGTATATTTTCTACAATCCACTGATCCAAGCTGAACACTTAATTTTAATCTGTTTGCTTTTCTCCACATATTTTAGAGCACATATATTGCTTAATTTTAAAGAGTTGATACATGAATCAATTTAAGACTTTTCAAAAGAGCTGGGCATTGTTAAACAAAGCAGAGGGAAGCTATGAGACACACAGGGAATGGATACTTTCCAGTGTTCACCACAGCCATGGGTCCAAATCCTTGCCAATAAGTTGGGCAATGGAATGGATATGCAAGAAGAAAATTGCAGACAGCTCATGCTGAACCTTTTGCTCATCAAAGCCTCAGCGACATCAGTGGGATTTGGGAAGCATAACTGAATTTCAGACAGCCATCAAAGCTATGTTCAGTAATGTATTTGAACAAATACTAAATATCAATACAAAATATAAATGGCACACAAAAACGTGCATACCTTAATTGCAAGGCCAGATAAATCTGCACTGTCAGGCACTGGGGGCAGATCCAACTTGATGTCCATGTCATATGTACGACTGTGCACAAGGGCGCCAAAGAGTGAGACATGAGTTTCTCTCTCAAACCTATCACCCACAGGACAGTTTTGTGAAAACAGTTCTATACTAGGGAGGCCAGTACCGGGTGCTGCCTCCATGATTTGCAGTGTCTTTTGAATTGTATCATTAAACTGATGTTCCTCATTTGCAATAAAAGCCTGTATATCAGCTTCAAACACACTGACATCATAATAGTCATAACCTTTATATTTAGTGTTTCTTCCAACATACTTGTTGTTCAAAAAATAATCCTTTTTGAGTGGTAAACACTGAGGAGGCCCCATTCCCGCAAGCTGTATGAGAAGATCCAAAACAGATGTAATCTCAGTAAACGGTAAACAGGTAGAGCTCTCCAACTGGTCTACAAGCTCCTCCAGCCTGTCTGCTTCTGCAACCATTCCAGCAACTCTCAAGTTGAAAGACACCATTAAAATTTTGTTTTTCACTGGAAGCCTAGGAATGTTTGACTGCACCTTCCGGGTATCATCCACAAAAAGATTAGCAAACAAAGCGTTGTATGCAATCTTCTTCAAAGTTTTGTTCGAGCATTTTTTGCCAGTCTTTCCTCTGCCCAAATGGAACTTCGATTGATCAGCTACATGAGCTTCACACAAGTCACCAAACAGTTTTGTAATACTCTCCATGGCAGCTTCAGTTAAATGATGTCCTCCTGAATGTTAATGTTAATAAACCACTAAGAATCAGGTAGGGATCCATCATAGTGGCTGGAAAGGGGAAAAAAGAAGAAGGTTGATTAACAAGCAGACATGTTTTCCATTACTTCATTGTGTCACGGTCATAGGCTGTGTGTCAGAAATTCCTTACCATACAACATAATATAAAATACCAGAACTGGGGCAGTGCACAGCTCCTTAAAAGAAAAGAGTGTGAAACCAGAAAGCAGCTGCTTTTTACTGAGTCAGGTAATGGGTCCACCTAGCCCAGGATTGTCAACATTTGCTGTTAGCTGCTCTCCGGGATTTCAAATAGGATTCCTTCCTCACCAACACACCAAGGATTGAACCTGTACACAAAAAAAGGTGCTCAACCACTGAACTGCAACTTTCCCCCACTGCACCATCAGCTGGCAGAAGCAGCTGTTTGGACGCTAATGTGATTAAAACTGGATTTTGCCCAAAGTGTATGCCCCACCACTATGCTACAGTCGTCCCCATGAATTCCTGTATATATTTCTAAGTCTAACATACAAGGGGGTGTATGGGGTGCTTGTCATTAGCATTTCTAATGACTGGACTGCTGAAAGCACTTAACATCTAACAGCCCTGAAATCAGGAAATCAGCCCTGAGTGCTCACTGGAAGGACAGATCCTGAAGCCGAAGCTTCAATACTTTGGCCATCTCATGAGGAGAGAAGACTCCCTGGAAAAGCCCCTGATGTTGGGAAAATGTGAAGGCAAGAGGAGAAGGGGATGACAGAGGACGAGATGGATGGACAGTGTCATCGAAGCTACCAACATGAATTTGACCCAACTCCAGGAGGCAGTGGAAGATAGGATGGCCTGGCGTGCTCTGGTCCATGGGGTCACAAAGAGTTGGACACGACTTAACGACTAAACAACAACAAACATCTAACAGTCCCACAAGTCCATGCCTAGCTCACCTGCCCCATCTTCCAAGCTCATATTCAACTAGTTAATCACCTGTTTGTTTATTAGCATGTTACTGCTCAACCTTAACCACTCACTTTTCCCCCTAACTGATAAATCTGACGGAAATGGTCTTCCTCAAAAACGAAGGGCAAACTGTGCAACACAGAAGGACGATTTTGAAAGCAATGAGTAAGAAAACGACTGCCTGCATATTATGCCAAATATTAATTTACAAATACCTTCAATTGTAAGTACTGTACTATACCATTCAGAATTTCCTCCAAACTCTCAAGAAATAAACCCTGTGGCGCCACTAGCTCTGAGAGCCAGAAAACTATCCTATCCCTTGCTCAGGGTGTCATTACATCCATCCTTCTTAAAGTAATATTCCAAATCCTTTTCCTGTAGTTTCACAAATTTCACTCAAGTGTTCCAAAAATCATATGCCTCCCACCCGAGCGTCATCCATGAAAACATCAACAAGCAGCAGCAGCAGCAAAAAGAGCTCTGCGGGTTTTCCCCTCCCCACATCTAGGCCTTCTTTGCTCTTTTTCTCCCCCCTCCAAGGGCTTGCAAGACGAGGGTGCAATGCAATCGGGCAAGGCGGGCACGGGGACGGTTTTTCTCCCCAGCCGTTGCAATAAAAATTAATCTCAAAAAAGTGGACTTCAATCCAACGGAGCAAGGGCTCCAGCGGAGTCCGTGGCCGTGTCCAAGGTGGGGGGCCAAGCGCCAGGCAACAGCCCCTGCGTCCCCACCACTGGCACACCTGGGCGGGGGGGGGAGGAGGGAGAGGGTTGAAAGCGGCGGCCATTTACTTCGGACGCGACAGAGGGTTGCTGTGTGTGTGTTTGCGCGCCGAAAGCGGGCTCGCCTTCCCCCAACTTTCCCCGACGCGGCGGCTGGGTTTACCGTCCAACGTCCTCCCGCCCCTGCAGGACGAGGGAAGAGTCCCCTCGTGCAGAGCAATGCCCGCCAAGTTGCAACCCATGCCCACCCTCGCTGCGAAAGCGCCAAGCAAACAAGCGCCCTACGTACCGCCGGACGCGGAGGATGAGAAAAGAGGAGCGGGCGGAGACGCGAAGGGAGCGGAGAGAGGCCACGTGACGTGGGGGAAGGCAAATAGCGGCAGGCCGGGGCCGTGTTGTCACTCAGTCGGCGACTGGCGAGGGCGAGGGCGAGGGCGAGGGCGGGGGCGGGGAAGTGGCCTCTCTTTCGCCAATGACTCGGCGGGGGGGGGGGGGCGGCGGCGAGAGAAGCGGTACAACCGGCGGGTCTTGCGAGTTATGACATTGGTTCGTAACAGCACTTCGTCTGTTAGGTCTTGGAGAAGTTCCTCCCTTTGGAGGCTGCGCCTTCCCGAATTACCCAGTTGGCACAGTCAGTGGCCATGCTGGCTGAGGGATTCTGGGAGATGTAGTCCGAGAAACTTTTTTCCAGGCTCTGGGAGACGGAAGACAAACGAAAGGAACGAGCAGGCGGGAGACACACTCACCTCCATTCCCTCTATCTCACCTTGAAGCAGCTCGTTTGGGTGGAGGATCATTGACTTGGGCAATCCAGAATGGGCCACTTTTGCCACTATTGGGGACAGCGATTGGCAGAATTACTGAAGAAAAGGGGAAGAGGCAAACTCCTTTGGCACTTCAAAGAGAGTTCTTTCTGTATGCTCCCATGGATCAAAACTCTGTTCTTCATACATCAGGACTGGAAATACACTGAGCAGCCACAACATTAAAACCACTGACAGGTGAAGTGAATAGCATTGGTTAGATCGTTACTATGGCACCTGTCAAGGGGTTGGAGGAGAAGCCTCTGTGCTGCAAGGTCAGAAGACCTGCAGTCGTAAGATCGAATCCACGCAACGGAGTGAGCTCCCGTCGCTTGTCCCAGCTCTCGCCAACCTAGCAGCTCGAAAGCATGCAAATGCAAGTAGATAAATAGGTACCACCACGGTGGGAAGGTAACGGCGTTCCATGTCTAGTCACGCTGGCCACGTGACCACGGAAGATTTTCTTCGGACAAAAAAACCCCGCTAGCTCTATGGGTTGGAAACGGAGATGAGCACCGCCCCCTAGAGTCGGACACGACTGGACAAATTGTCAAGGGGAACCTTTACCTTTTAAGTGAACAGCCAGTTCTTGAATTTCATGTGTTGGAAGCAGGAAATGTGGGCAAGTGAAAAAATGACTCTGACAAGGGCCAAATAGTAATGGCTAGATGACCAGGTCAGAGCATCTCCAAAAAGGCAAGTCTTGTGGGGTGTTCCTGGTATGCATTAGTTAATAGTACCTACCAAAAGTGGTGCAAGGAAGGAGAACTGATGAACCAATACGTCAGGGTCACAGACACCCAAGGCTCATTGACACACATGGGGAGCAAAGGCTAGCCCATCTAGTCTGATCACACAGAAGAGCTACTGTCGCTTAAATTGCAGAAAAACTTAAAGCTGGCTGTGATAGAAATATGTCAGAGAACACAGTGCATCAGAGCTTGCTGTGTATGGGGCTGCGTAGCCACAGACTGGTCGGATGCCCATGTAGACCTCAAAAGTGCCCACAATGGGAATGTGAGCATCAGAACTGCACCATGGAGCAATGGAAGAAGGTTGCCTGGTCTGATGAATCACATTTTCTTTTAGATCAGGGGATGGCTGGGTGCGTGGGTGTCGTTTACCTGGGGCAGAGATGGCAATAGGATGCACTATGGGAAGAAGGCAGGCTGGCAAAAGTGGTGTTATACTCTGGCAATGTTCTGCTGGAAAAACATGGGTCCTGGCATTCATGTGGATGTTACTTTGACATGTACCACCTTCCTAGAGATTGCTGTAGACCACCTACACCCCTTCATGGCAATGGTGTTACCTGATGGCAGTAGCCTCATAGGGCTTGGTTTCCAGTCCCCTGATCATCCTCAGGTGAGTAGAAACCATCATCCTGGACATGACTACAACAGAACTCTTCCAAATGTTGAAAAAAGAGAAAACACCTTGCGGCCTGGTGGGAGAGGAGTGAGCAGAGTGAAAATCTGAATTAGCCCCAGGATAGACCTGCAAGGGGAAAAAGTGAGGTGGGAGAGAAAAGAAAGAGAAGAGAGAAAGAGAAAGGGTAATTGTTGGGAATCCGGGAGGAGGAAAAAAGAATCACGACAGCTGAGTGGAGAGGAAGACTGGGTCACTGGATGGGTCCATGGGAGGACGAGCCAAGAACAGGCATGCCTCGGTAGATGAGAAGGAAGAAACAGCGGGAAGCACGAGAGATTTGAGGGCTCCTAAATCATGCAAGGAGGAGCACCGGTGCTAGTTTTGAATTAAAATGAAATACGCAGGCAACAACAGCAACAACAACAACAAAAGCGAGCAGAATAGAAAATAACTGACAAAGGAGGAAAGCACACTTCATTCTAAATATTTTAAAGATGACGAAGGTGTGGGGAGGAGGCATGGAGCCATTGGAAGCGTTGCAAGGGTGCTCCTGTTCTCCCCTCAATTTTAGCCTCCCAGTGGACAAGCTAAATCCCTACATAACACTACTCTTTATGACTCTTAATAGATCATGATTAAGTTTGGAAAGTAAGGAAAAACCTACCAATTATTAATAAGAGTCTGGACAATAAATTAATACCAGTGGCTGTGCTTTGCATGCCTGTATTTTCATTACAGCTGATGTTGCAGGCAGGTGGCCCAACTGTCTTGTTCCTGGGGCCCTATATTTTAGGTAAATTCACATTGACCCATTTGCTGGAAGAACTTGCTTTGTAGCTAGACATTTGCAAACCTAAACATGTCTCCTCAGAGTCCAACTGAGCTGAATGGAATCTACTGCTGGGTAAGCAGGCGCAGGACGGCCTCCCCCCGCCGCCCCCAGAGTGTGCTTCTGGATCAGGCCTTTAGTACCACTGCAAACAACAGTCATGGAAAGATGTATTCTCAGTCTAACAGTTATGAATGGTACACTAGAAAGAGGTCTTGTGAATGATAACACCACATGCAAATCTTAGCACAGGTCAGGCTTTTGCCCATCAAAGCAAGAATACAGGAAGCTTCTCTGCGTGTCTAGTAAGTCGGCAGCAAATTCAGTGCCTTAGGCCCCAATGAAAACGAAAGAACACAACTATGGCTCTCTCTCAAACTGAGAGAAATCAAGGCTTGCATTCATAGACACCTGAACCACGACTCGGCGCTCAGAGGCAGCCACTGCCCTCAAGCAGCAGATTTTACAGTACCAGTGTATTTTTGCCATCTATCCATGGCATGGATCCACATGAATTTTAATGTACGCTCATCTCCAAATCATTGCCCATCTCCATTTCCTCGGTTGTGGCACTGGCGTGAGAAGTTGGACTGGAAGCTTCTTTGAAGTGGCATATTTTCTCCCCACTTGTATTCTGCAAGGAGCTGTCCATGGAGTGCTCATGGTGTTGATGATGAAGATGAGGCTTGCCAGGTCTCAGAGAATGAGCTGCTGTGCCAGGAAATGGCTGGGCTCCCCTGAATCTCCAGGCCAGGCAAACAAATGTGAGGAGCAGTGGTGGAAGGGAAGGAGCGAGTCTCGTTTATTGTTACGGGGTGGCCATAGTGTTTGGGTACCCAACTCCAACCCTCTCCGAATGGCACCAGGGCTCACTGGCTTCCTGTGTCTGTCCAACACGACACATAATATACTTGCTTGGGAGCTCAGACAGGGAACCCACAATGCCTAGCTCACTCCCTCACACATGCATGGAGAAATATTACGTTCCAATTCCTGTGACATCACAAGGCCCCCACACCATGTCTTCACAAAGACCCACCCCAGGCATTGGGCCCCAGATATAATGAGGGGATGGGGAAGAGAATCCCGTGACAGCCCCTGACAAACAAGACAACACTTCAAAACCATTCCGGAAAAATTCTTTTATTGGTTTTGGAAAAGAGGCTAAACAGGTATCCTCCGCGGAGACAACGGCCTGGTTCAGCTCCAGCAGGACGCCTGCCTTCTGGTCCCTCGCATCCCCCTGGGGAAGAGGAAGCTACGGGCCCTGCAAGAGAAAGAGAGAGAGAAAAACCACTAAGGAACGAGCTCGTCCACTGCCGTCAACCGGCTTCAACCCAGGCGTATCCACCAACCAATGTTCTGGCAACTTCATCCCGAAGTTCCGCCTGCCAACATCCACTGGCTTCCACCAGGACTATCCATCCGTTCATCTCTTCCACTCCGCTTCTGAAGCCAGCCTCCGCCAGCTCCCGAATGCTTGGGTCACACTCACGCCCCGGCGACATCCCCACGGAACGCCAGCCAGCCCATTCACACACACCTTCACACACACACCAGCCGCCGCCCCCCGACACACACACACCTTCACTCCACCAGCCATTCACACACACGCCTGGGCTTCCATCCACCGATATCCACCAAGCTTCCGCCAGCTGGTTTCAGGAGGCTAACGTCCCCCGGCTTCATCCGCCAACCTCTGCCGGCCTCCGCCTTGCGGCCTTAGCCAGCTTCCGCAGGGAGATTCCACCAGCTTCTGTCTGCCAACGTCCACCGACTTCCCCCTGGTCCATTGCCGACATCAACCAGCTTCAAGCCACGGATCTCCGCCAGCCTCGGGCTGTTAACTCGCAAGCCCACTTAGCAAGTTCATCTGCTTTCGGGAGAGAACTTGCCTTGGGCAGAAGGGCTGGGTCCCCTGCTGCCGCTGCTGCTCTCTCTGCCGGACTGCCCTCTGGCCACTGGCCTCCCTTCTGGTCTCCTGCCCTGCCCAGCAAGCCCCTTTTATCTGCCAGCAGAGAGGTGGGGCTCTCTGAGGTCACAAAGACCCAGGAAAATGGGGTTGGGTTCCCAAGGCGGCAGCAGCAGCACCCTCGGGATTGGCTGAGTCCTGAAGATGATGTCAACAGTCCCTCTGATCATGTCATTCACCCACAAATGCTTGCATTTTGCATGATTTTTTAAAAATATTTTTTTAATTAGTGGCCTATAAATGTATCCTCTGTCACCAATCCCTCTGATTGTTAAATCTCCCCATGTTGGCCTTCTGACAGGATTCTAGGCTGGTGCTCCAAAAAGTTATCCTCCAGCATTTGCACCCAAAGGAACTTTCCTAAGCCGTGAGCTAGGGGGAAAAAATGAAAGTAATAAATGAATAAGGATGGGCACAGTCACACAATGCAGCCTTTGACCCTTTTGGTTGGTTGGTTGGTTGGTTTTTTGCCTCTTTTTGGACATTTTTTTCTTGCCCTTGCCATGAAAAAGATATTATAAGGAGCCCGTTAAGAAAACCCCCAAAGTGTTTGAAACACATACGAGTATTTTAACACCATCCCAGCACTATCAAAGATGCAGCTGTGTTTCAAAGACTCTCCCAGCCTTTGGAACTCCCTCCCACTGGAAGGCAGATTTGCCCCATCTTTGCTTTCCTTCCACAAGCCGGAAAAGAAGTTCCTCTTCCGGCAAGCTTTCCCTTATGGACTGGCTGCCTGGGTTGGGATCTTGAATGGACTGTTCTGCCTTATTGCTTTGAACGCGTTTTGGTGTTGCTTTTGTTTACTGTTTTTAGTGGGGTATTTGTTCCTGTAAATTCCTTTTCCCAGCACCTTTTGAAGCGTGGCTGTCAGGGACTGAACCTGCAACTTCCAGCATGCCAGACTTGCTGCCAGCCTCTCAACTAAATTGCTCCCGTCACATTCTCCATTGCTGGTGCCATCATTAGCCTTAGCTGGCCTTTGGTTATGGATGCCTGGCACCTATTAAACGTAGGTGCTTGCATACTGGTGTTTGCATAAGGTTTGAGTAATGTGCCCTGGCTGAGTGAAAGGTGCCAAGGAGTGTCTGGGTCACATGCCTGGTCATGTGCCTGATTTGTGCAACCAGGATGTACCCCAGCACTTCATCAATCAGCTGCAGGTAGCCATGGCAAGTTACTCATATCTTATGCAAGTGCCAATAGGATTCCAATTAAAATGTCTATAAAAAGAAAGTGCTTCCTTTCTGTCTCCTTTTCAGCATTGAGGACATTGCTGCAAAAGTACTGCAGACAGTTGGGTAGACATCCGTTTCTCTCAGGCTGGACGTACAGTAGGACCCCTGTATCTGCTGGATCAGTATCCACAGTTTCACTTATCCGTAGTCTGAAATTTAGAAAATGATTAAAAGAAAAAGAAAAAAAACTAGAAATAGGTATTTTCACAATGTATTCACCCAAACTGGCCACTACAGGGAGCCCGAGACCATACTAGGTATTGTTATTGTTGAAGAATACATAGCATGGTCTCTGGCTCCCTTGGTTGGCCAGTTCTGGTGATATAGGTGAAAATACATATTTTTGGATTTTGCTCTTTTACCATGCTAGTTATTATTATAGTGTTCACTATTATCCACAGTTTTCAGCATCCGTGGGGGGCTTGTAACCAATCCCCCGCAGATATGGGGTTCTGACTGTGCTTTCTGATTCAGAAACTGTGTTTTCTAGTTCCAAAATCACTCCCCGTGTCAACATTTGTACATACATAGTGTGTTATGCATACCCGTACAAATTGCTTCCTTACCAAAATGCTGAAATCAAGTCACAGCCAGCTGAACTCACACACCTGCTGACACGAGAAGGGGAATACACTATAAAATTTTGCAGAAGATGAATAAAGTGGATAGAGGGAAGCTCTTTTCCCTCTCACGCAATACCAGAACCAAGGGACATCCCTTCCAATTGAGTGTTGGGAGAGTGAAAACAGACAAAAGAAAGTATTTCTTGACCCAGCGTGTTGTTAGTCTGTAGAACTCCTTGCCACAGGATGTAGTGATGGCATCTGGCCTAGATGCCTTTAAAAGGGGATTGGACAGATTCCTGGAGGAAAAGTCCATCGCAGGTTACAAGCCATGATGGGGATGTATAATCTCCAGCCTTAAAAGGGAGGTACCTCCAAATACCAACTGCAGGGGACGGTATCAGGAGACAGGTATCTAGTTGTCTCGTGTGCTCCCAGAGGCATCTGGTGGGGCCACTGTGAGATACAGGGAGCTGGACTAGATGGGCCCTTGGCCTGATCCAGCAGGGCTCTTCTTATATGTTCTTATGTTCTTAAGGAGCTGAAATTCCCAAAGCTTCCCAATATAATATTAATCATATAAGCGTATTCAGTGTTAACACCTCTAGAATAGAACATTAATAATGCTGTACTTCCTGTCATTGCAAAATGTGATACATGTGATTGTGGAATTCATAGAATCAAAGTATCATAAAATAATTGCGTTGGAAGGAGCGTACAAGGCCATGGGGTCCAACCGCCTGCTCAATGCTGTAATCCAAGTCAAAGCCGATCTGACACAAGGTTGACCAATTTTCTCTTGAATGCCTCCAACATGGGTGCACTCACCACCTGCCAAGGTAACTGGTTCCAATGTCATACTGCTCTAACAGTTAAGAAGTTTTTCTCTATATTCAGCCTAAATCCGGCTTCCTGTAATTTGGGCCTTTTATCATGTGTCCTGCAGTCTGGGATGAGTGAGAACAGATCCTGCCTCTCCTCAGTACAACTGCCTTTCAAGTATTTGAAAAGTGCTATCATATCTGCCCTCAGTCCCCTTTTCTCAAGGCTAAACATTTTCAGCTCTTTCAGCATTTCCTCATAGGGCTTGGTTTCCAGTCCGCTGATCATCCTCAGGTGAGTAGAAACCATCATCCTGGACATGACTACAACAGAACTCTTCCAAATGTTGAAAAAAGAGAAAACACCTTGCGGCCTGGTGGGAGAGGAGTGAGCAGAGTGAAAATCTGAATTAGCCCCAGGATAGACCTGCAAGGGGAAAAAGTGAGGTGGGAGAGAAAAGAAAGAGAAGAGAGAAAGAGAAAGGGTAATTGTTGGGAATCCGGGAGGAGGAAAAAAGAATCACGACAGCTGAGTGGAGAGGAAGACTGGGTCACTGGATGGGTCCATGGGAGGACGAGCCAAGAACAGGCATGCCTCGGTAGATGAGAAGGAAGAAACAGCGGGAAGCACGAGAGATTTGAGGGCTCCTAAATCATGCAAGGAGGAGCACCGGTGCTAGTTTTGAATTAAAATGAAATACGCAGGCAACAACAACAACAACAAAAGCGAGCAGAATAGAAAATAACTGACAAAGGAGGAAAGCACACTTCATTCTAAATATTTTAAAGATGACGAAGGTGTGGGGAGGAGGCATGGAGCCATTGGAAGCGTTGCAGGGGTGCTCCTGTTCTCCCCTCAATTTTAGCCTTCCAGTGGACAAGCTAAATCCCTACATAACACTACTCTTTATGACTCTTAGTAGATCATGATTAAGTTTGGAAAGTAAGGAAAAACCTACCAATTATTAATAAGAGTCTGGACAATAAATTAATACCAGTGGCTGTGCTTTGCATGCCTGTATTTTCATTACAGCTGATGTTGCAGGCAGGTGGCCCAACTGTCTTGTTCCTGGGGCCCTATATTTTAGGTAAATTCACATTGACCCATTTGCTGGAAGAACTTGCTTTGTAGCTAGACATTTGCAAACCTAAACATGTCTCCTCAGAGTCCAACTGAGCTGAATGGAATCTACTGCTGGGTAAGCAGGCGCAGGACAGCCTCCCCCCGCCGCCCCCAGAGTGTGCTTCTGGATCAGGCCTTTAGTACCACTGCAAACAACAGTCATGGAAAGATGTATTCTCAGTCTAACAGTTATGAATGGTACACTAGAAAGAGGTCTTGTGAATGATAACACCACATGCAAATCTTAGCACAGGTCAGGCTTTTTGCCCATCAAAGCAAGAATACAGGAAGCTTCTCTGCGTGTCTAGTAAGTCGGCAGCAAATTCAGTGCCTTAGGCCCCAATGAAAACGAAAGAACACAACTATGGCTCTCTCTCAAACTGAGAGAAATCAAGGCTTGCATTCATAGACACCTGAACCACTAGGCGCTCAGAGGCAGCCACTGCCCTCAAGCAGCAGATTTTTCAGTACCAGTGTATTTTTGCCATCTATCCATGGCATGGATCCACATGAATTTTAATGTACGCTCATCTCCAAATCATTGCCCATCTCCGTTTCCTCGGTTGTGGCACTGGCGTGAGAAGCTGGACTGGAAGCTTCTTGGAAGTGGCATATTTTCTCCCCACTTGTACAGTGGAACCTCTACTTACGAACGTCCCTACCTACAAACATTTCAATTTACGAGCAGTTTCGGCCGCAAAATTTTTCTTCTACTTTCAAACGGAGCTTCAACGTACGAATGGAAAAAAAAACGAGGGGGAGGCGGGGAAAGTGCGAAATTTGAACTTTCAGTTAACCGTTGGCCAGCGAAGAGGGTGCTTGTCTGCTACCTCGCTCGTCCAAGCGGTTAGAGAGTGGATAGGGAGAGAGTCTTCAGACTGCCTGGTACTGCCTGGTACTGTATAGTACTGCCTGGTACTGTACTGTACGGACTGTTTTTTTTTTTTTTTGGCTTTTTTTAAAATGTTTGATTTTTGGATTTTTGACTTTCGTTTTTAAAACAGAGAGACTGTCTGTTCTGGTTGAGTACACTGTACTGTACAGGGTTTATTGCAGCTTGGGGGGGTAGGGCTAGGTGGGGGGGTTATGTTTCTGTGCTCTGATGGGTCTTGCAGTGTAGATTTTAGTTTTAAAATGTGTGTGGTTAAAATGTGGCTCTAAAGTCTGTTTTAAAATCAGAAAATATTCTGTGAGGGGGCTGTGGTGGTTGTAGATGCAGGCAGCCAGGCAGGCAGGCTTTAAAATGGAGTTTAGACTCAAGTCTCTCCCCCCCCCCCCATGCTCTCTTTTTGTGATGAGGAGTTCTGTGCTGGAATAATGGTTGCTGATTGTTGGTGCAAGCAGGCTTTAAAATGGAGTTTAGACTCAAGTCTCTACCCCCCCTCTCTATGCTCTCTTTTTGTGATGAGGAGTTCTGTGCTGGAATAATGGTTGCTGATTGTTGGTGCAAGCAGGCTGTAAAATGCAGTTTAGACTCAAGTCTCTCCCCCCCTCTCTATGCTCTCTTTTTGTGATGAGGAGTTCTGTGCTGGAATAATGGTTGCTGATTGTTGATGCAAGTAGGCTGTAAAATGCAGTTTAGACTCAAGTCTCTCCCCCCCCCTCTCTCTATGCTCTCTTTTTGTGATGAGGGGGTCTGTGCTTGAATAATGGTTGCTGGATTCTGTGCCTTTTAGGGTTTGTGTACTGTGGTGTGCTGAACAGTACATAGTCATGGCTCCAAAGAAAGGAGCAAAGGCAAAAAAAAATCATCTCCATTGAAACAAAAAAAGACATCAAAAAGCATGAAGCTGGCATGCGTGTGACGGAACTGGCTGCTGAATACAAGATGGCAAAGTCAACCATCGGCACCATATTAAAGAAGAAAGATGTCTTGAAACACATTGATGTGGCAAAAGGAGTCACAATCCTATCAAAGAAAAGGCCACCCCTGATGGAAGAAGTGGAAAAACTTTTACTGGTCTGGATCAACGAGAAACAGCTGGAAGGGGAAAGCATCAGTGAAGCCATGATCTGTGAAAAAGCGAAGAAGCTGCACAGTGATTTAATGGAAAGAAACCCCTCCGGAAGTGCAGCGCAAGAAGAATTCAGAGCCAGCAGGGGGGTGGTTTCAAAAGTTCCAAAAGAGAAGTGGCATCCACTGTGTTACAAGACATGGGGAGGCTGCAAGTTCTGACCATGATGCTGCAGAAGCCTTCAAGTTGGAGTTTGCCGAATTCATCAAGGAAGAAGACTACCTCCCCCAGCAAGTCTTCAACTGCGATGAGACAGGGCTGTTCTGGAAGAAGATGCCCAGGAGAACCTACATCACTCAGGAGGAAGAGAAAATGCTGGGCCACAAACCCATGAAGGACAGATTGACCCTTTTGTTCTGTGCCAACGCCACTGGCGATCTGAAGATCAAGCCTCTGCTGGTGTACCACTCCCAGACTCCTCGCCCATTCCAGTGAGAGAAAGTTAACAAGGCCACACTGCCTGTCATGTGGAGGGCCAATGCAAGAGCTTGGATGACAAGGCAGCTGTTTATGGAATGGCTCTATGAAGTCTTTGCACCCACTTTCAAGAAATATCTTTCGGACAACCAGCTTCCTGAGAGGTGCCTTCTTCTGATGGACAACGCCCCGGCACACCCCCCATCCTTGGTGGATGATATCGACGAGGATTTCATCAGGGTCAAGTTCCTCCCCCCCAACACAACACCTCTTCTGCAGCCCATGGACCAGCAAGTTATCAGCAACTTCAAGAAGCTGTACACAAAGGCACTCTTCACCAGGTGCTTCAATATCATCAAGGAGACGTCCTTGGCCCTGAAAGAGTTCTGGAGGACACATTTCAATGTCCTCCACAGCGTCAGACTCATCGACAAGGCCTGGCAAGATGTCACAACTAGGACCTTGAACTCAGCCTGGAAGAAACTGTGGCCAGAATGTGTCACAGACAGTGGCACTGAGGTGACTGATGAACAGGTGGTGAGGGACATCGTCTCCATGGGTGAAGGCATGGGTCTGGATGTCGACGAGGAGGATGTAGAGGAGCTGGTTGAAGACCACAAAGAGGAGTTGACCACAGAAGAACTTGAAGAACTGCAAACCGAGTAGCACAAGGCTTTTGTGGAGGAGCTTTCCACTGAGGAAGAGGAAGAGGCACCGCAGGTTAGCAGCGAGGAGATAAGATCCATCTGCAAGAACTGGACCAAGTGCCAGGACTTCTTTGAGAGGCACCACCCAAACAGGACTGTGACAGGAAGAGTTATGGACATGGTGAATGACAACGTGGTCAGCCAGTTCAGAAAGATTCTGCAGCGCAGGATGAAACAGACAAAATTGGACAGATTTTTCACCTGGATGGAACCTGCAGCCAAGAGACAGCGACAGGGAACCCCTGGAGAAGATGACCCAGAGGAGGGGACCTCTACCTCGCAGTGATGACCATCTCACCATCCTCCAGCCAGAAGTCACCGTGATGTCCTCCAGAAGACACCAAAAGCTAAGTGACCTCTCTTTTGTTTTATAAGGTGTTGGTGGGTGGGTTTAAAAGTTGCTTGTTTCGTTTTAAAATGTGTTTTGTTTAAAAGTTGCTGGGTTTAAAAATGTTGTTAAAATGTGTGGGTTTAAAATGTGTTTTAGACTCCAAACTCTCCCCCCCCCCCTTGTCTTCTCTCTCTGTGTCTTCTTTTTGTGCTTAAAAGCACAAAGCTTTGTCTGAGGGGTCTGTGTGTCCCAGTGATGACCTTCTTTCTTTCTTTCCTCTTTTCCCCATTGTTCCCTCCCTCCCTCCCTTCTTTCCTGCCTTTTTTTTTACCTAATAGGTGCTTGGCTTGGCTTGGCTTGGTTGAAAAGGTGCTTTTCAAGGTGTTCTGTTTTAAAGGTGTTCCCTCCCCCCCCTCCTTTCCTGCCCTTTTTTTGACCGAAGTTCATCTTAGGTCAAAAGAAGAAAAATTCTCCCCCTAGTGGTAGAGTACGGATTAACCGGCTTTGCATTAGTTCCTATGGGAACTAATGCTTCAACGTACGAACGGCCCCTCTACATAAGAACCAAAAACAGCCAGAACGGATTAATCGGTTTTCAATGCATTCCTATGGGAAATTTTGCTTCTACTTATGAATGTTTCAACTAACGAACATCTTCTGGGACGGATTAAGTTCGTAAGTAGAGGTTCCACTGTAATGTGAAGTGAGTATCATATTCAATTTTTAACCTGTATTTCCAGCATGTTTCCACACTGGGGCATTCTAGCTACATGTGGGATAAAGGGATCCCCTGGACTTGTAACCTCTCCAGCACAGTAGTAATATGGCAGTGTTTGATTATAACACGAGAATGGAAAAACCGAAGATTTCAGCATACACAGAGGGTATGGGAAACTGCAACTTTAGAGAAATTAATCTCAAAAATAAAAATGACAAGAATATCATCACACAGACATGACTTTGATGAGATATGGTACGCTTTTATACATTTTATTACTTTCTAAGACCAGGCACGTGGATTACAAAGACAGTATCAAAAGTTTTGGAATGATGTTGTATAGAACAATGCTACAAACAACATATTGGGAACGTAAAGAACACACGAACTGAACCCACTTTAATAATAACTTGATTCTATTCAATGTTATTGTGAATGTTAACAAACAAAAAATAATCGGCTGTTTTAAAATGTTATTTACTTCATCAATATATTAAAAATGCAATACTCAATAAAACTTGAAAGCTAAAAGTATGAAGTTAATCAGTTCCTCGTGAGAATAACTGACATAATATAAAGAACAAATGTAAAATGTATTAATTCAGTAATTATAAATGAGAAACATCTTAATTGAAAGTGTTATATATTTTATCAGCAGTTAACTCAAAATTAATTTTCAAAATTTTATTTGTTAACAATTTCATTTTGGATGCATATTGACATAATTTCAGAAGGAAGCCTTGCATGGAAGGACATGGACACAAATACCATCTCTGACTGAGCTGGAGAGAATGCTTTTCCAACTTAAACAGAAGCCAAAATTGCAAAAATGAAATACTAATCTCACATGGCTAAGAACCTACCTGAAATATGGGGCGAGAGGACAGCTTTCCATGCAGATACTGTATGAGCATCAACATAAAAGCAAAGGTGGCAGGTATGGGGGATGTAAGATCTCATCACATAAAAAACACACTTCATACTTTGATTCCTATTTTGAGGTACATTTGTATTCAGTCTTGAAGTAAAAACACAAAGCTTATCCTGCCTTCAGGTCATCAGAAATCATGGAGAACTCTTAGCTGAAACATTACTGGTTTTGTTGATAAGCTGCATTTTATTGTTGTTTTTGTGATGTGCTGCTTCTGATTAATGGTGACCCTACAAATTAATGACCTGCAAATTAACAGTCCTGCTCAGCTCTTGCAAACTCAAGAGTAGCTATTGAGTCAATCCATCCCATATTTGGACTTCCTCTTTCCCTGCTGCTTTCAATTTTCCCCAACTTTTTTTTGGCCATATATAAGATTAAACCAAATGTCTGCTCCAGCATTCCCTTTTTCCATAGCCACTAACCAGATATACCAGCCCTCTCCTACTGTGGTGGAGGGGCAGAAGTGGAATTATTATTTTCTGACTCTGCTAGACCATTGCTGACACACTATATCACTTAGATTATATACTTTATATATATATATATATTTGTTTTGCCTTGTCTTAAGTGCCAACTGAGAAACTGCCTGTAGTCAAAACAGTGAAAGGGGCACTCTGGAGACATACTAGTTCATTCTAGTGATTACACTGATCACCGGAAGAAAAAGAAAAAGGCAAAGCAACCTATCTGTGTAGTGCACCAGACAGTGGGACAAATGCCTATCTGACTGAGCCCTATGTGAGCCCATTTCACTTTGAGGAGGAGTAACTGATGAAACCAAGTAAATGAGTAGAATTTGCTTTAGAAATCCAGTCACCACTTTCACTTTTAAAGAAAACCAACATCACACACACACGAGCCATGGATATCTTCAGAGAATCCTAAAATGGCCAAAATGTCTGCCAGAGGACAACAGCAGAAAGGAGGCAGTTTTTGGTACCATCTCTGTTGGCAAGTAGAACTGGCCCACCTAAATTGTTACCTTATCAACACACTTTGTTGAGAGGTCTCATGAGATCTCAGTGGGTGGGTCCCCTGGTGTTCAAAGACAAGTTTTACATTTGAGACAAGACACCACCAAATTTACAAAGCCAGCATGATCAAATATATGTTTACATATATATACACTTGTGTATGTGTGAGTATATATTTATACAAATTAACAATATGCTTATTTGCAGAAATAATAAAGTTATGACTAAATTTTGTAGCTCATACTTCACTTTTTTCATTTGTTGTTTTTCTGTACACTTTTTCTTTTCATTCAGCAAAGGAGAGAATGGCATCACAGCTGAGTAAATGTTATCTTTCAGCAACAGAGACCTTTGCTACACAAAATAAGAAAAAAGAAGTCAGATTTTACATTATAAAAGGCCCACATAATTTTTCCCCTTTGGGTTTCTCTTGTGGTAGATTCGATTCAAAGTACTACACAAATGGCAAACATTTTCAGAGTTAAATTTAGTGCCCAATCTGCTTTTCTTTGATAAATCTGAATATAGATCTGAATACTTGCCCGAACACTGGAGCATTTTCCATTCCTGTTGAAGTTGCTCTCTTAAGTCTTTTATTATTTCTTCATTCTCTTTTAAGGCTGGTGCATAGGTTCCAAAGTAAGGTATAAAATCACCTGTCAAAGGTTTGACTATATCTTGTAACAGGTTTACTTCTGTATCCTTTTAAGGAGCAAAACAAAAAGAACATTTTTTAAGAATAAATCTGTATCAACAAGCTTGTGGGTAGAGAAAAATTACCTTCTGCTTCCTAAACAAATGCTCCAGAGGAGCAGAGCATGTACACAAATACAACCGGGGCCCCATTCAAGTTCCCTGTGTGCTGAAGACAATTCTTTAATACAAAAAGTACAGGCTGCACTGGAAATGGATTCACAGTTTAAACAGTAAATAATAAATTGCTACATTCAACACTGTATAGCATATAAAGACCCTAACAAAATTAAAATGTGGCAAAACATTTCTCTCTGGCCATTTCACCTTAACAATCAAAAAGCTGTTATAAAATCACAGAAATCTCTTACCTGAATCAGAGTAAGAATTTGAGAGTGGGCTAACCCTTGCAGTAAGCTAGTAAGTAAGGAAATTCCATTTTTTCCAAGGCTTTGGTTTTGTCCAATAACTATAATGATGAGGTCAGGTTGAAAACTATATGCTACTGGAAGAATAAATCCAGTGATAGCAGAGAAGAAGGTGGTTGTTTCAGTATCCTTAATTAAAACAACAGAACAAAATGAAACATTAACATCTGTTGTAGAAAGTCATATATAGCCAGTGGAAACAGCTGCCTTTTCTCATTACAGGAACTGCAGGACCATGGCTGTAGCCAGGTCTCTGATAATGCGCATCTCCTTTGGGCCACACCCGTCCTATTCCATGAAAACATCTGGCATCTGAGATAGGGAAGCTTACTTTCAGGGACGTCAACATGGATAGGACTAACCAGATCCTGGAATTCAGCATGATCAGGGTTCCAGAACATGGGCGAGCCTTCTCAGTGGATGGCCACTGGTGTGCAGTATAGACAGAGGAGACTTGCACATTCAATGGAGGGACTACAGTCATCGCCCTGCAGCCATTTTTTTGCAGACCTTCCCTTCACACAAACAAGCAAAAGGGGCTAAGGGTGCACATTAAATACCTGTGCTAACACTCCCAGGAAGTGTTTTTTCGAGATGCTTTAGGCCAGATTTAGCTCAATGAAGGCAGAAGTATTTTGCAGCATATACGCTGGCATTTCCTGTAACACACAAAGTGCAGGCAGGACACATCCACTTGACATGCATCCTTAAAAAGGTATACTTGTATCAGAGATCTCTGACTGGGCCAGAATTTCCCCATAAATGAATTGGCTAGAGTTACCAGCAAATGTACTGTATTTCCATATTGTAAATCAAGGATCTTGCTGAATATCCTACTCAGCTTTCAGCATGGGTTTTAGCATTTTTAACAAAGCCTGAGGGACGGTATCAAGCTTACCTCTTTCCACTGTAGAAATATATTGTATTTGGTGTTTAACTGTTCAGCGTGCTTGGAAGATACATTGATCAAAAGGACTTTGCTGTAAAACAAAAATAATTTTAAAATACTGAGGAAGGTAAATTATGTTACTTGTCATAAACCATTTATAAAACACAATAGTAACAAAACCAAGAACATGAGTATGTCACATTTGGGAAAGAATTAGGATAAACTAGCTATAAAGAACTGTAACAGCCAAAAGTTTTGTTCCTTTTATTATTAATGGATATATTTATGCTGTAAAATAGTTATTCTGATGAGAGAAAAGATATGCACAATTCAAGCCTATGGAAGTGTACTTAGAAGCACATCCTATTGCTTCAAAAAGAAATGTAGTGGCTCTTTAAACAGGACTGAAATGACAAACAGTCTCTAATATTGTAGGAATGGGTCTACCACAGTTTATTTACAGAGCCTCGTGGCACAGTGGTTAAACTGCTGTACTCTAGCCAAAACTGTGCTCACGGCCCAGGGTTCAATCCGAGGTAGCCAGCTAAAGGTTGACTCAACCTTATATCCTTCCGAGGTCGGTAAAATGAGTACCCAGCTTGCTGGGGGGAGGGGGCAATGTGTAGCCTGCATAATTAACTAGTAAACCACCCAGAGAGTGCTTTAAACACTATGGGGTGGTATATAAGCTGCACACTTTGCTTTATTTCTTTCATGTTCTTCTAAAACTCTCCCAAATTTCTAGCAGTGGCACAGCTATAGAACAAGTATTTTTTTACCTTGCAAATCAACAAAAAGTACTTTGCATTTTGTGAAGTCAGCCATGCAAAGGAAGATACTTACCCATCATCCACATCCATTTTCATATCCATGTCGCCAACAAATATGCAGAGGACCCTACAGAACAAACACTCTACATGTTATAACTTGAAATGTTCATTTAAAATCTAAAGTACCACTTCATGCATGAAAATGGTGTGTGTGTTTTTTAATCCCTCTATGAGCTTTATATTAAAAGTGTCACAGCAAGCCGTTCAAGATAATTAACAAAAAACAGCCAGCTGGACAAAAATAAACATACCCTAAGACATCAGACATAAACTACTTGCTCACAAAACAAGCTGTGCCTTTCAATCCTTTGGGTAGATATCCACAAATATACTTTCAAGTGGCATTAGAATCTACAAAAACACATCCAGTGGCTAGAAGGAAATAAAATAATTTAGTTGATGGAGTGCCACCCGACATTGTTAATGCCATGTATCATCTGTGTGAGAAGTGGTGATTGGAAACATTTATTTTTCCCAGAGTAACAGGTGCCTCTTTACAACTGGGCAGCAACAAATTCACTAGGTCTAATCCCACTTCTTGGTTGTATCTAACCCAGTGGAAAATACACATTTGTCATCAAAAGAAACTTTTGATCTTAGTAAAACATAGGCTGAAATCCTGCTGTTTAGCAGAGTAAGTCACAACTAAAGGAGGTCCACCTGAATCAGTGGAAAATTGGTGAGTCCACTCCTCTGTAAATTCCATTGATTCAAATGGGCCTACTGTAGTTGTGACTGGAGATGGGCATGAACCACTTGTTCAGCAGTTCGTGCTGGTTCGGCTGTCAGCACAACAGGTATTCTGTGGTTTGATGCCCCATCCCCTCCAGTGGAAGCCCACTTAGAGGCAGCACCTCTGAATGGGTGCACCAAACCGCAGAGCACTTGTTGGGCCATCAGCCAAAACAGCATGAACTGCTGAACCTACTACACTAAACACAATTTCAGCCATAATATATAACTTGCAGTACTATCCTAGGCATATCTACTTAGAAGTATGCCTCATTACATGCAATCAGATTTATCCCCAGATTAAAAAATGTATAGGACTGCAAACTTACATTGTAATCCTGTGCACATTTGTTAAAATGCAAACATAAATATAATGGGGTACGTTTCTAAATAGACATGTATTTGGTTGCACTGCTTAAAAGTTAAAAGCATGAAGTAGCAAATTATGACAGGACCAATATTTCCATACCTGTCAGAAATCATCCCACTTATTTGTAGTTTTATGCAAGCATTCACAATAAATAGAAATAAGTCATTCTAAAAGTTAGGCTTTAATTGCAGCTGGACCATATGAGTTGTGCACACATACACACATGACATTGGATGTAACATGCTTTTTACCTACTTTTGTACCTTCAGGTTACTGCAGTATTTTATAGCAATGGCAGTGGAAAGCGAAGCTGCAGAGGACAGTGCAAGACCACTGATTAACTAAAAAAAAACACAATAAAAATTTGCTCAATTATGGGATTGGGAGTCCTCGAATTCCAAAAATCCCATCTCTAATGAACACTATCTTCTATATTTTCTCATTTATCCACAGGTCAAAATAAACAACGAAGTGGGATACAAACGCATCTAATATTTTCTAATAAACAGGAATGTTGAAATGTAGTGGAGACTGTATTTCACGATGCCAGTACTACAGCATTCATACCACAGCAAAGTGTTTCAAAGCACAGTGAAGGCACAGTATAGAGTTTCTATTTCCTCTGATGCACAAAAGCTGATTCAAGTACCTCAAATGTACTACACCTCAGGCAAGGAGGTGAAAATGAAGGAACTGGGGATACGGCAGCCATCAGCAAGCATTACTGTCCTTGATGAAACAATTTCCCTAAAACAAACAGCCTATGAAAAATAAAAGGCTTCACTCATTCTCAGAAAGAAACTCAGCATAAGAAGTGGAGGATTTTAGTAATCTATTTGTGATCTCCTTGCATATTCTGTTTCTGGGCCAATCAAGCTAGACCCAAAAATTTGTTAAGGAGGTTTAGAAAGAGACATGCCCTGTTTCTATTTCATTGCTTCATTATGAAAAGGACCCATCTCATTTTGGAAACAATAGGCCTACACTGGGCCTATGTCCATGATTCTGTGCTACTGGGAATAATGTGGCACTGAATTTCCTGCCTCAAAGGTGGGTTGTATTATTTCCCCATACTAATTAATATTACCTTTAAAAGGATTTCCATCTTACTGTTCTATTACAAAACAATGCCCAAGGACTAGAGAAGTAATCAGATGTTATCTTAGCAGGGACAGGGGAAACTGCAGTAATTGCTGGGCTGAAGAAACCGTAGGATACAGTAATAATGGCCGATATTACCTCTTTTCTAATTATTTTGTCAATAATAGTCAACATATTCCTAAGTGAGGTTAAGACCTTTTCATCTTCCACAAGCTTGGCATCAAAGTCACTGTAAAACACATTTTAGAAATTTGTTAGAAATGTGGAACAACTGTAAATACTGACAGACGCACAGAACTTTTAGGTTGTAATCCTACCCTGGGAATTAAGTCCCACTGAGCTCAATGGGACCATCTTCTGACAGGACACGTACAGGACCATATTTAAAACTTTATAGCTCTATAACAACATTGGGTGTAATTGCTCCACAGTAGACAACCAGTAATGTTAAGGATTGTTTTACAAAACAAGAAAACCAACCAACCAACCAACCCAAGGTTGGGAAACACTAGTACAAGCGACACAACCCCCTACCACTACACCAGTCAGAATGTTTGTTCAGCAGAAACTGTTAGACTCTAGCTTCCATTCTTCTGCCTAATTATGTTGTGGCTGACATATTGCTGTATTTGTTCACATCAGAGATGCAGCCAATGAGGTTAATTACAGGTGCTGCCTTTCCCAGACACCTCAAAAGATTAGGAATATTCAGAAGGCCACGAAAGTGCTTTGCTAAATTCTTGGGGCCAGAGTCTGGCATTGTGTTAAAAAGCCGCCAATCTCCCTTTGCAATCTGAGCTAGCAGTGTTCACCATTCACATATGAAACCATCTTGAGGAAGAACTGCTGGATAGCTCAGTGGTTTAGGCATCTGGCTGCAAAGCCAGAGGTTGGGAGTTCAGTTCCCCACTGTGCCTCCTTGCAGGGGCTGGGTTCGATGATCCATAGGGTCCCTTCCAGCTCTACAGTTCTAAGATGATGATGATGTTGATATAGTCCTTCTATGCCTACGTATATCCTGGGGAACTACTGCTGTATAAAGATAATCATTGTGTGCCGTCAAATCAATTCTAACTTACGGCAACTCTTTTCAGGGTTTTCTAGGTGGAGAACACTCAGAAGTGGTTTACTATTCCCTTCTTCTAGGGGTGCCCTGGGACTCTGCAGCTTGCCCAAGGCCACACGGGCTGGCCATTCTGGGTTGTGCTGTGGGGAACTGAACTCCCAACTTCTGGCTCCACAGCCAGAAACCCAACTCACTGAGCTATCCAGCCAGCTCTGTATAAGGATATTCCAAGATTATAGTTAAAAATCAGAAGATGAATTGGATTACTCTTAACCTTCTTGTTTTTATGCATCTAACGAAAAGACAGAACGTTGGCTGGGGTAGAAATTTCTTGCATGACCCAGCAAAAGCAAAGCACCTTTCAGCCTTGTTCAGGCTTCCATCTAGGACAATATGGTGCTCAGGCTATTCAAATGTAGAGACACCTTTGACACAATAGTCCTCTGTCTGCCAACACCAGAGTGGAAGGTACTTGTCCCAGACAGTCCCTGTAAGGGTAGGCACTGCTGGCAGGAGGACTGTGGAAATGGTAATTAGAGACACTAACTGGGCTAGAAGCATGACCAACTCTTGCTTCCCCACCCAAAATGCCTTACATGCAAGTAAAACGTCAGTAAGGTTTTCACTTCCTTTCATTGCAAAATCCCTACCAGTATGGAACTGAGACCCAGTGTGATGTAGTGGATAGAGTAGACATGTGTCTAGATGGGCGGGGTATAAATTTAATAAATAAAATAAAATAAATAAATAGATAGAGTGATGGAATAGGACTCAGGAGGCCTGGGTTCGAATCCCCACCCATCTATGGAAACTCACTAGGGGTGGAACTGGTAAAACTACTCCTTAAATATCTCACTTACTTTGGAAGACTTATTAGAGTTGCTATAAGTCACTTTCAACTTGACAGCAGAAAACACCAACAAACCATTATGGGGCCTACTTAACATTGACTGTTTGCTCTCCTTTTTGTCTTGACAAAATGCACAGCTCACCTAATCACAGTTCTGAACTCTTTTGTGTCCGCTGCCTTTTCAATCTGAAGAGATGGTGGAAGCAGGAGTGCATTACTTTCATCCAGAGCTACGGCCGTTTTAGTGGAAGGTCTTGGAAACACTATATTTTTCATATGCAACTCTAAGAACTTGTCTGTTTTGATGATTTCATCACTGTCCATCGTTCCACACTCTTGTTGAGTAAAGGGCTGGGCACCAGTAGATTCTGCCTTTCCCGTCTGGTAGGGTTTGGTACTGAGCTCTTGCAATGGAGTTGTATCTGGGAACAACAATATCAGGGCAACACAAAACACAGTTTGTCTTCCAATAGCTGACAGTCTATGTCACCAGCACTGCTTACATCAGGTAAATAGACATTTTGCATAACTTTTCCAACACTGCTAGATGTCTTGAGGCCTGGACACATTTCTGACGTTCAGCACCACAGATTCCATGAGCTAGAGTGCTGGATTTCAGACTCAGATTCCTGGATATCTTGGAAAACTTGCAGTGCATAATTTAGATGTGGTTCTCAAACTGGGGCTCCCAGATGTTCATGGACTGCAATTTCCACAAGCTGTGCTGGCCAGGATTTCTGGGAGTTGCAGTCCAGGAACATCTGGGGACCCCAGTTTGAGAACCACAGACTTAGATCACATCAGATTGATTACTTTCTATCAGGGATGGCAACTTTCCAAGCCATGCTTTAAGTGTGTAAAATGGCTCAGTAAATTCAAAACGGTAGTTCTTTGGGAGAGCCCTATTATAGGTTATTATACCTCTTTTTCAGCTTCTTGGTATGCTCTTATAGAAGACAGCAGGAACAACTCAGGTGAAAACCTGAAGTGAGATTAACAGTATTTTTAAAATTATTTTAAAGTAATTTAGCTGAAACGACTGCAATAAAGTATATTAACCAATCTGTAAAATTATACTATCTGTTGTACAGTTCTTATTCATTTCATTTGTACCTCAAACCACTTATTTAAGTATTGAGTGGGAAGGTGAGGAAAACCAACATGCAGACAACTCCTGCTCATCCATTCAATTCTATGGTCCTATTTACACAGCATCTGATGTCCATCCAGTTACATTTTCCAACCAATTTTCAGCAGTTGCCTCTAACACAACACCTTATTCCAGTTACAGGTCTACTCAGAAATATTTAAACCTCGTATTCTACGAGTTGAAAAATATAGCCGTAATTTTGAGGATTATCATTTTAATAATATTATTTTAGCATATTTTATGCATTTATGTTGTCAACCACATTACATGTGATAAGATGAACAAGCCCATCATTACCTTCATACATCAAGCACTTCCAGTACAGTTTGTGAACAGCTCTCACATTGTGGATAGATTCTAGAGTGCTAAGAAGGAAAGAAAAGGGGAAAAAACGTCTGCAAAACTGCATTCAATTTTCATAGTGTGTTTCTGGTTTTGCTTGGTTTTGGAAGGACAAAACAAAAAAAAATCTGCAGAGATGTTCCATTAGTTATTTGCAAAGATACACAATCCAAAACTAATGACAACTAACAGCAATCCCTCATTGAGCATGGCTCACATGCAATGAGGGATCAGAGGAAGGGCTAATTAGCACTGCTAATGAAAGAGTACTATACTTAAATTCTGGGTGTGCAACTGCAGATGATGTCCTCTGCAGGAGGACTTTAGCCATTATTTACTTAATTGTTCATTCTTTAAAATACACTTATATCCCACTTCACTCCGGTGGATGCAAGGAACTATACATGGGTCCACTACTCCCCACTTTGTCCTCACAACAACCTTGTAAGGTAGGTGAGACTGAGTGTGACTAATTGGCCCATGGTTACTCAGACAGTCTTATGGTTCAATGGATGCTTGAGCCTGACTCTCATAAGTCTCAGCCCAGTGCTCAAACAACTACACCATACTGGCTTTTAAGTAACAAATATGACATTGAGCCCTTAAAAGATGAATACATGTATTAATCCACAGTGGGATGAATGTTCATCATAGCTATCTAGGTTTGCCATGATTCTTTACACTTTTCAGTTGCATCACTTGCTCTTTGCAATGTCCAGCGCATACTTTCTAACCTACACAGACTGATCTCCATAGGTACCTGCTACAATTTCACAGCTCTGAACCGATTCAAAATCCAGAATACCGAAATGGAAAATAAGGGATTAAATAAGAGTGTCCTGCTAAGGCAGATCCTCTCCTTGATACAAAGCACTGGGTGTTCTTTATATGGCTTGAGTATCCAGAACAGCTCCATGCATAGTACCTTAAAAATGCCTGACATTTTAAAACAAACCATCAGTGAGAATGCTGACAGCTGATCTGAGCTAGATTACGCTGATTAAACAAATCCTACATGCCAGTTGCTGAAGAAGAGCCCACTCCATGTGTAACGTGGCGTCCCAAGTGGGTGTGTGCTTCCCACACATGGTTAATGGAGTAATTATCAAAATGCATGCGCAAAGGAGCGGGGGCGTGCGCACACTCGTGCGCATGCACGAAGGTGGAGGGCGCTCAGGGGCACTCGCACGCATGCATGAAGGGGTGGTGGCGCTCGCGCCAGCGTGCACACACTCACGCGCATGCATGAAGGGCGGGGGGCGCTTGGGGGACACTCGCGCACATGCGCGAAGGGGAGGGGTGGGTGTTCACTCAGGCACTCGCGCATATGCACGAAGGGACTGTGCGGGGGGGGAGTGCATGCAGGGTGGGTGGGAGATCTGTCTCTGCAGCCCGGTCTGGCCCAGGCCACGGACTGGGGGTTGGGGACCCCTGCTGTAAAGCCAATGTGAAGTCCAAGACTGTTGATAGGTTTTGGAAGTCAACTGTACTACACATAGAAGAGCAGGGTAAGCACATTAGACCATTCCACTCCACTATCACAGGGACCACTCTCCTCATGTTGAAGGCAAATTTCTGAAAAGACGAGCCTCCCTTCTCCAAAGAAATTCTCTTCATGATTTTGAATACTCAAAACAACAACAACAACAACAACAACAACAAAAACAGTGTTTAAAATGTGTGGGGTTTTCCTCTTCTCTTCAGACTGTCACTTTCTATAGGGCAATAATACCCAAGCAGGACATGTCACGTTTTCAATTTGCCAATTTCTAATCCTTGAATAAGGCTAATTAAAAATGACATAAACTTGTCCAGTGACATTAATGAGACTCTAATAGTGCTTAAATTTGGCTAAATTCAATTTGGCTCAGATAATAACATTCACACTTAGCCTTCGTTTCATGAGTGCGAGAACACAAATAAACATGTATAAATATACCTTAAACATGGTGCCTTTTCTCCAGACAAGCAGGGTGAAGGGTCACCCAGCAAAGTTTTTAGAGTCATGCAAACTGATTCAGATAGTGATCTCCAATGATATCCACCCTAAATGTGAAGAAATTGATGTATAGTGCAAGGGAGCATATTTAAAACTTAAATAGATATTACAACAACTGAGCATTGGGTGTTACATAATGAAACAAGTGGGATTCCAAGGTACCCAATCTGTAATTGTAATCTGTAATCAAGGCATGGTTTGAGAATCTGAATGATGCAAGCACCCTGCTGAAGCTAAGCAGGCCTGAGTCTGACAGATGTCCAAAAAAATCATAAAGGAATGGGATTCAGAAGATGGCGAAAGAGAAAACCCCAGTTTAAAAACAAATGAGGTTATAAATACCAAAATAATAGGGAGTAGGTCCCACAAAATGTCTGCCTTTTGAGTGGGAAGGAGGAGAACTGTCAGGGAGAGGGGAAATCCTCCCAAACCCATACTTTTAAATTTGCCTAATTTGCACAAGCCGTGCTTCACAAGTGGGAGATAACCCAAGTTCTAGATAACCTGTGGCCAAGAGATGCTGGAGAAAATTACAGTAATATAATAAATAATCTGTAATTCCACAGAACTGGCATCCTTAAAAGTGCAAAGGACATATATGTTCAGATATTTATCAGGGATTGTCATATGAATATAATCTTTTCTTCACATATGGATATTTACTATCACACCCACCCACCCACCCACAAACATATGTATACATGCAGAATTCTATCTCCTGGCTGGAACACTCTTACTTACATATGTCAGCATAAGTTACATAGTGCAGATCTGTGGTGCGATGCCACTGGTTAAAGACTAGATACTTGTATGCCTCATCACATATCATGGATACAAAATGAGGAATATAAGCATCAACCCCTCAACAAGTGACAATTTGCCACTGAAATTTGCACCATTTGACTTAGCTGGTGTATGTAAGTAACAGGCATTTGGTCAGTGTGGTTAATCTGCTGTTGCTAATCCTCAAATACACTTGCTGAATGTGCAGAATATATTCTAGTGAAATATTTGTAGACAATGATATTATTTATAAAGTTTACCTCTAGAACTATACACAACTTTCCTTTAGCTAAATGCATTAGGAAATGTGTAAGATGGGCAAAACATTCCGGAGTAGCACACATCTGGCCCTAGAAAATGGAGAAACAAGTAAATGAATGCTCTACCTTTGAAGTGTGACTCTTCGCTCTTATACGAAAAGTGAATTTAATACAAGAACTAGGCTAAGATATGAGGGAGGGGAAATGCAAAAACGACTTACTTCTGGATCTCCAATTCCAGAGTCATAACCAGCAGAGACCAAAACAAGTTCAGGATCAAACTATTATTTAAAAGAAAATGAGCAAAACAACACTTTTAGTACATTATATTGCCATTCGGCTTCATTCTGCGTACTCTAAATGAAGCTACAGAAATTTTGTAACCATGCATTAAACAGAGATAAGGCACTGGAAGAAATTGCTGAAGGAGATTCTATGATTTTAAGGAGCCATTTACTTACTCACTCACTCACTCACTTTCAACTTGTATATCAGCCCATTAGTGTGAATACTCTCTGTATACAATCTGGGTATACAAGAAATACAATAAAACCCTATCACTAGCTAAAACCCCACATTTAAATAGAATTGACAAATTTAAAACCAATTTGGGCATCTCAGGTCAATGGTTAAAAACAATACTAAAAGGCAGCTTTATATAATTCTGTTTTATTAATTTCTTAAAAACTGAGAGGGATGGTACATCCACTCTCTCATCATTCCACAGAGACAGTGAGGGTAGAGTTCAGCCAGAAGGAAATACAGGCTAGAATCTGACTGCCTGCCTCTGATAAAGAAGAGGTAAGAGTGGGCTGGTCAGATGGCCGGGGAGGGGGGGAGCCTGAGGTGAGGCAGTGGACCAAATTCAGCTGCCTTCCTGAGTACACTATGTTATACTGTACACAAGCATATAGCCATTTAACTGAACAGAATGTTCTGCAATGTTTATTGTTCCCTCAACTGGACACCACACTTTGAACATCAAATCAGACCACTAGTCCATCTGCCCCAGTATTTACTCAGAGTGGCAGAATCTCTACAAAGCCTTGGCAAAAAGTTTGTCCCAGCTTTTCTGCCTACAATCCTATGAACTGGGGATTGGGGACCTTTTTCCTGATGAGGACCGCATCCTCTTGAAGGTAATCTTTGAGAGAGGGGGTGTTTTGTAGGCGAGTAAGGCCAGAGCCACTATGTATTCTATTTTTTTCTCTTAAAGGAGAGAATGAAGAAATTGTGGTAACAAAGAAAAAGGGCAAAACTTCGGATAATCATCCCACATTCTTTTGCATACTTATACCCCTCAACCCCATATGTTCTAGGTCTTGAACCTAGATCCTTAAGAATATACTCTACCTAGACTCCTCTATGAGAACAATGATCAGATTCGAAGGGTTCTCAGATAATACCTCAAGATCTCCATCTGCTTTCACTTGAAATATATTTATTCATTCAACCTGTAGCTGGTGTGTGAAAAATTACATTGCTGTTGCTAGAAAAATCACCATGCAGATCATTTTTTAGAAGCAGCAACATAATTTTTAAAAAATCACTGTTTTTTCCATAATTAAATATTCTTTATTTATTAAAACATTAGCAGAAAAATACATTACAATGGTTTTTAGATAGTTTTAGTCACTTAAGTGTATCTTGTTTTTAAATCAGATTAAAAATTACCTCAAAAGCCAATGGAAGCAACACATGGAGAAACACAGCAACATAATCAGAATTTCCCATACCAGTCTGCAAAGACAAGAAAACAAAATAAAAAGTCATAATTAAAACATGGTTTATACGAACACTAGTAGGATCAAATACCAAAACTGAATGTTGAATGGGAAAAGCCGTATGTATATGTTTAGTGCTGAAATGCATTCCAACAAATAAAGAGAACAGAAATGTGCGCATCAGTTGCCAAAGAAGATTTGTTTGTTTTCATTACATTATCTCAATGGAAGTCATGCAACCCTATTTACATATGTGAGAAGCACATTTCCCTGCTAATTAGAGTGGAATCTCTGCTTTTTAAATTATACCTAATCCATGACAACTAAAATTTATTGGAGTTGCATAATTATAGCATCCAGTGACATTCACCTTATTCCAAGGTACATTGATGTTGAATCCTCTCCCTGTCCCTTGACCAACCGCGTCATAATCAGATTCTCTGAGTGAAGGCCAGAATTGCTGATGTTCAAATCGATGCCAGGAAAAATAGAGAACACTGACAACAGGAAAAAGAAAATCACAAAAACAAGGTGAATGTGCTATTGAAGCTCACCTGAGATTTTTTCTGCTGTGTATGACCAACCTGTCTATAATGTCAAAAAGAATAGGAAATGTGATACACCTGTAGAATATATCTAGCTTTTTGTCACAAAACCAGACATAAGCAGTTGAACATTATTCCAGGAAACAGGTAAGCTCTTCTTCAACCTTGTTTCTCCGAACTGCCCCAGCAAGAGAACAGCCAGGTTGGAATCTCAACCCAGTGTTTTGTTCAGGGGCTGATGAATACTTCGATATGTATCCTACGTGCCATCAAGTCAGAGCCAATTTATAGCAACTCTAATAGGGCTTTCAAGGTAAGTGAGACATTCAATGAGCAGTTATACCAGTGCGAACCCTTCCCAGTGAGTTTGGATGGCTGAGTGACAATTCAAACCCAGTCTCCTAAGCCCCACTCTATCACTCTGTCCAATACACCACACTAGGTACCTCTGAATACTAAATGCTATTCAAATACTATCCACTTCAAAATAGCAACCAATTCGTTTCGGAGCTATTGTACCCTATCCATTTTCATTTGTGTCTGAATATCTGAAAGTATTTGTACATATTTCTATAGTGGAAAAAAAAACATGAACATGGGGAAAAAAGAGCTCTCAACAGGGACAGAAGGTGAAACTCAGTGCCATCAACCACCACTGGACCTCCAATGTGCAGGTAAAGTTCCCACCAGTTTCCTCGCTGCCTCCCCCACCAGGAATCTTGCCATGTATGCTGATTTACTTGTCAAAAATGTATGCTGAAGTGGGAAAGAATACCCTTGGCCAGTAGATGAACTGCCTCAGTTGGAATAGTGCCCAATAGCTGACTTGTATGTCATGTTTGCCACCCACTCCATCTGGAACATAGGCAGGCACAGTGAAAAAAAAGAGAGGGAAAAAACCCAAAGTGCTGCAAAAAAATAAAAGCCAGCAGCAGGTGTAAGTACAAAATGGGAGGAAGGTAGCTTAGGTCCTATTTGCAATGTAACCTGCTCTACTTCAAACTCTCACATGAGACTGAAGACATCAATGACATTCTCTCTCTCTCTCTCTCTCTCTCTCACACACACACACACACATACAGACGCACAACTGATTGGATTCTAAAGTGTAAAGAAAAAGGCCTTCGCAGCTGCCTAAAAGAAAAGAAAAAATTCTCCAGGGCACACCCAAGATTCAAAATGGCAGCTGATAAGGTGTCAAAATGAATTTGTCTGGTTGATCTGAGCCCTCCCAGCGCTCCATGACTGGGGCGGGTCCTGCACTGTTCATTGGTTGAGCTGTCAATCTTCTTCTACTTTGAGCTTCCCGATTCTCTTAACAGCATTATTTCTATTTTCCAAACACTAAGGGAATTCAAGTTTATGTGTATTAGAATGTGTCAGTGCTTTATACCTTATCCATTTAGTGATATTTATTGGTGAAAAGGGTAAAAATGTGTTGGAAATTGCCACTTGCAAGTAAAGTTACTGGATAACCCAATTCCAGAAGCATAATCACTGTTGCTCCCAACATACAAAATCAAGCAAATGACAAACCTTGGGTCTTCGTTGAATATATATTGAATTCCTTGGCCATGATGCACATCCCAGTCAACAATGAGAATTCTGCATGAACCAATAATGACAATAGTCATAAGAGGAGCAAGAAAACACTGTGATATGAAGGTAATATATAGGCAGACAAATATATGCATGACCTTTGCAAACCATATTTTCTTTGGGCATATTTTGCCGCAATAGCAACATTGTTGAATATGCAAAATCCATTGGCTGCACTTCTCTGGCTGTGGTGACCTGGAGGCCTGCGAACAAGCACAATGAGATTATTTAGCCATTCACTGACATAAACGGCATCAAGGGATGTTGTAAAGTAGCAATTCCACCTTGTTACCTTACTAGAGCCATCCCGTTACGTGTTCTTCCTGACATGACAGCATCCACCAATTCCAATGTTGCTCCCACAGCTAACTTGGCACAACGATATGTAGTCTGAAGAACAAAAAAAATGTCACGAGTCTCATGTTTCACAGCAGTTTCTGAGAAGAATGGGCATTTAGGAGCATATCAATGGCTGAAACAAAATGAGGTGTAGCATGTCCCAGTTCACAACTCTGCTCTATCTCATGATATTCTGTTCAATCATCTTCTGCCCTCTCAACTCTCATAACAGACAAGTCAACACTCCATGAGCATTGGCCATGTTCAGTCTTCATTGGGCTGTGCTGGTTCCCCCTGTGGTTGACAGAGTCCCCCTCCACGGTCCCTCCACCCAAAGTTCTACTTCAGCAAGCCTTGGGCAGAGATGGTGCTTTCACCTCCTAAGAGGTGCTTTCAGCTCACAAAAGGCAACACTCAACAGCCATTTCCAATTACTCTACATGTACAGGATAATAAGCTCCCCAAATACAGCTTCAAACTTTCCTTTCCATTTTTCCACTTGCCTCTCATATTGAAGTCAGCATAGCAACTGAGATAGCAGACTAAAACAAAGAGATTTATACATATAAGAGGAGCAGTAATGAACATGCCTACATACTGGATGAAAGTAAACAGCATCATATTCAGCAGAGGTTTTTTGGAGATCTTCTTCTGTCATTTTTTCAGTGTTCTTCACAACACCCAAGAAATCAGAACTGGAAAAATGACTTAGACATTTTATAAGCAACCTCGCACACTGGCTGCAGGCCTATGCTTTTACCCTTATCAAACAAACAAGGGGGGGGGGGCAGATTTCGCTGATATGTTGAGCTTGTTTCCCACCAACCTGGTCCACATGAAAGCAGCTCCTATCAGCTACTCAAGGTTTCATCTACTTTTCGCAACAGATAGAGATACAGATAGAGATGAACCATAATCCTCTAAGGGGATTATGGTTCATCTCATCTTCTTTCATGACAAGTACAAGCCTGTATATGTAATGTTTAAAAATAGGAGCAAAGAGTGTGGGCCTTTTCTATTAGTTCTCGACCACAGACAAAGAGAGAAGTACAATATATCAGAGGTCAGACCTGTGAACCAGCAGGATTTCATCTTCTGTTCCCTCTCTGACAGGTACAGATGTGCATCTCTCAATCAGATTGTAGTCCTGAAGTCGCTCATAGCACGAAAGGAGCCTCTCGGGCACTTCAATCTGGCAGACCAGGCTACAAGCAAAAAAAGAGAAACCTATGTGCTTTTTGCAACAAAACCATCAGGGAAGTATATCCATTACAGCTGGAGAAACAAGGAGAAAAAAAGAGAGAGAAATCTATATATTTATTGAAGAAGTACCTCTTTCACTACTAGATTTGGCACTCTTGATGAACTGTTTTTATTAACTTTTAAAAAACAAAGCTCTACATTTTGGGTTCCCAGCATGATACCAGTGAGTATTAAGCCATCTTTTGGTTTTTTAATGAATTTGGTGGCAAAAGCCAAGCATCTGTCATCAGCTTTACTTCATCCCCAAAAAAGGCTGAGTCACATTTAGAGCAACAGTCAGCCCTCACATCTGCAGCTGTTCACATTTTTCAGTACTGTTCACAAAAGGACTGGCAAAGGACATTTTTAGCCCTCATTAAATTCTGCAAGGGCAAAAGTATGGGGGCAGAAGAAGGAAGCCATATTTCCTGATGAAAAATGACAAGGCCATAGCACGAAATCTCTGAGATGGTATACTAAATTATGCCATTGGCAATGCGTTCTACACTGGGGCCCAGACAAGACCAAACATTGTTATGTGCTATCAAGTTACTTCTGACTTATGGTGACCCTATGAATGAACAATCTCCAAAATGTCCTATCTTCAATAGCCCTGCTCAACCCTTGCAGACTCAAGCCTGTGGCTTCCTTTAGGAAGCCTGTCTCTTATTAGGTCTTCCTCATTTCCTGCTGCCTTCCACCTTTCCCACCACATTATTGTCTTTTCCAGAGAATCCTGTCTTCTCATGATGTGCCCAAGGTACAGCTGCACTATAAATGTGAGTATTGCTATTCCCAGAGGGTGGGGAAGCAAATTCAAGGCTAAAAGTTCAGGGAAGTGTGTATTTGACATACTTTCCCCCCAGCTGATCCCACCCCAAACACTGGAATTGAAAGGAAAACTGACACCAAGGAGATGTCAGCTTTCATTTTGTTCTGGCCCGATATGGATACCCACTTTGTATATCAAAGCCTGAACACAGAGTGGACACAGAAGATTTATCAGGGGATTTCTGTCCTACACCTTTCTTTCCAATTTAGAAGAAGCACTCAATGCCACATTACTTCTGTTACATTGTGACACAAAACTGCAACTAAGTTGCAAAAAAGATCTAACCACCTCTGTAATTTTCTTTCTTTTGAAAGTAACATCAGCAGCTCTTTAACATGGTAAACTTCACTTACTCATTCCAAAGTAGTTTATGGCTGGTCATTTCCTCATCATACACCAGGGCTGTTCCAGAAGCCATAGCTCCTATTAAAACATAGCACATTTTGCACATGTTTCAGTCAGAGACAGAACGGCAGCAGAAACAGAAAATTTAGGCATCCTTTATTATTATTTTTAGTACAGTTTGAGATAAGAGTAAGCATCACAATGACCTGGTTCTGATATTAGCATTGAGTACATATCTGCTCAAAGGCTTCAACCTCTTCCTCCTGCATATGCTAGGAGAAGGAGACTGGAAGCATCTTCTTTCAGGTTCAGAGTGCTCACAGTTTAGTCATTAGGTAAAGGTAAAGGTTCCCCTTGACATTTAGTCCAGTCGTGTCCGACTCTAGGGGGCGGTGCTCATCCCCGTTTCCAAGCCGTAGAGCCAGCGTTTGTCCGAAGACAGTTTCCGTGGTCACGTGGCCAGCGCGACTAGACACGGAACACCGTTACCTTCCCACCGAGGTGGTACCTATTTATCTACTCGCATTTTTACATGCTTTCAAACTGCTAGGTTGGCAGGAGCTGGGACAAGCGACGGGAGCTCACTCCATCGCGTAGATTCGATCTTATGACTGCTCGTCTTCTGACCTTGCAGCACAGAGGCTTCTGCGGTTTAACCCGCAGCGCCTCCACGTCCCATGTTTAGTCATTACACGTGGCTAAATTAAGTTATGGCTTATTACAGAGATTGATAACTGTGGCCTTTCAAATGTTTTTGCATATAACTCACACAACCCACCACTGGCTGATCTGGAAAGGCTAATGGGATGGATATTCAGTTGAACAACAGGTGGAAGGCCTCATGTTACCCATCCTAGTTTATTGAAACAAGCTAAGATCAAGCCATAGTTTCCGACTGTGGCTTGTTTCAGTTTACCAGGAATAGGGAACTTGTGGCCTTCCAAATATTCTGTGCAACAACAAAATCACAAGGAGCAAATGAGCACAAAAATATAACAAGATAAAACAAATGCAAATGTGAAACATTTTAATGAAAGACATCAGGATCTGTCACAAAGATAGGACAAATCACCAGGTTTATACCAGGAGGTCTGATTTAATTTGTAGTAATTTGTTGTAACCATCCTTTTAGCCTCCATTAATTAATTTCATTCCTCCTTAATGATATGTGGTTTCATTTTCGGCCACGATGTAGTTTTTGAGCATGACTAACTACTTTGCCTCCTTGATCTTTCATCTTCTGCAGAATTGGAGGTGAAAGCAATTTACAGTGGCATTTCAATAAGAGCGACCCTTATATCAGTGGTTACTGCACTGCTGTGTACAGATGAATAAAGCCACTGCATGCCAAGAATGAAAAGCGGTTTTCTCTTCTAAACAATTATGAGAGACATAGCAGCTGTCTTCCCAATTCCACCCAATAATAAGCAAGAAATAACATTTCACTAAAGCCCAGGAAGAGAAACTACAATTGAGACTGAATGCCTATTAACATCCTCTTACCCGTTAGGCACAACTTGCACAGCTCAGCCCCAGAAAGTTTGTTTCAACACTATCGCCAAGTGGCCTGGAATATTGGAAGGAACACAGAATTCAAAATACTGAGAGCCTGTGCCGAGTATTTTTCTTTGCCAATGAGATTATAGCCTGGCCCCATCCTTATAGAGCTGGGCCTCTCCTAGACCAAAACATATGGCTTCATGCATTTTGTGAGCATGATTTGCTACATAGGTTCTGAGCATGCAGTAACCTACCTGTATATATATTACTATATGGGCATTGCCCATATAGTAATTGCATAGGTCCTGTGCGCATAACAATATACATATGGTAACTCATGTTCAAAGAATACATGGGCTCTACTCCCCCCCCCCCCCGTGCATCTCTCTCTTACCACCTTCAAATTTTCCTAACATTATTACTCTTTCCTGTGAGTCTTGCCCAAAGTATGACGCCTCAATTTAGTCATTTGAGCTTTATATATTGTGGCGCGCACACACTCATGTTCAAAGAATACATAGATATATAGATATAAATGTAAGGGAGGTAGTGCCCATGTCTTCTTTTAGTCTGCAAGATCTGAGCAGAACTGTTAATAATAAGGTCTTTTGAAATAGTTAATTCATAGGATCAGCATAAATCAGAAGTGATTTGACATCGCATACACACTCAACACACATATATAGTGAGGGAGTGTCCTTGAGCACTGGAATTTCGCCCTGAATAACGGGACTCTGAAAATTGGAAGACTGATTTAAAAAAATTTTTAGGAATGCAATTGTGTGTGTACACACTCCCTCCATGTTGCAAGACTCTCCCTCCTACCCTGGTACTACAACTCTGCCAGGGGTGAACCTAGAACGTGCGAAGGTAACTGAAAGGAATGCGTGCCTCTGTGCACGTACAAAGTGCAATTCTTCCCTCCATGAAGTAAACAAAAACAGCAGGTCCCGAAACATCTGAAATTAGAAAAATCAGAGTTGCCACAGCAACCTTTGCCCCAGTTTTTCCCTTTGCATGTTTCTGATTTTATCCCATACTTAATTTTAACTTACTTCTAATCAAAAGTACCGACCATCCCTATTAACATATATCACCGTGGTGGACCGAGCAAGAGGCGGGCGTCTCGCCGTAAATCAAGCCGCCGGGTATCCTTTCTGGCCCCAACTAAAATGATGCAAAGTGCATGAAAAAGTACCGTGCAACAACTTTGCGTATCCAACGTAGGGTGCTCTGCGAAACCAAAAGAACCCTCCCGTTCGCCGAATCAATGTGCAATTTCAAAAGAGATCAAAGAGCTCGAAAGGCGGGGCAGAAAACCTGCAATTTCTAATTGGCCTGGGCGCGGCACGAAGATGTCGAGTCGGCCCAATTGGAATCAGCAATGCAAAGCGAGCACCAACCAAAGAGGGAAAGAAGATGGTGAACGGAGACTTCCCTTTCCCGCCTCCCTATTCCTGATTGGGTCAAAGGACTGCCAGCTAATCCGTTCTTAGCTTGCAGAAGAGCAGTGGTTCCCAGCCCTGGGTAACCCAGGTGTTCTTGGACTGCAAGTCCCAGAAACCTCGGCCGGCGCAGCTGCGCGGTGAAGGATTCTGGGAATTGCAGTCTAAGAACACTTGGGTTGCCCAAGGTTGGGAACCACCGTAGTAGTGAGATCAAGGTGCGGAAAGAGAGCACGCTCTAGAACTAGGCAGAAAGAGGCTGTGATCCATTCATAGAAGCAAAATAGTGGGTTGAATAGTACTTTTATCAGATCACGAAAAGGTTACAAACAAGGCACATTTTTCAGTTCCGCTCTTCATCAAGCAAAAATTATAGCAAACGTGGCTCTATGACAAATATGACAAAGTTACTTTCTCCTTGGTTTGTTTTTACCTGCACAACTGTGATGTAATCCTGATTCCACACCACAGCCATCTGGTCGGTGTCCGGCAAGCAAGGAAGATGTAGCTAGCAGTGAAGAGAGGGCGATTTCTGGAATCAATTGGCCACACTGCTGACCTATGGTGTTTTGTTGCCTGAGGCAAAGAATGGGATTACATATTTGCTTTCTCACTAGATTTTTCCCACATCTTCCTCCAAATGGTTCCCTCCCCAATTTCCAAAAACAACCTGACTGGCAACTGATTCTTATTTAATCACTGGCAATGAGACTGGGAGCCCCCATGTCCTAGTCACAGCAGAAGACAGCAGGCCAGGACACACATACAACTTTCCTCCAATTGCTTGTCACTGTTCCTTTTGCCCCCCTCCCCATTTGCCTCACTCTGCCTAATTGCAGGGCTGATCCTAATTGACCAAAACCGAGATCCCAGTCCTGGAATTTCCTGTCCCAGGAATGCTTGTCCTACATACACTATGTATGGGACACCTGCCTTCTTTCATGTGGCGAGAGGAAAGCTGGGTGATGCCTCCACTTCAAATTTCCGTAAATGCCACAAGCAAGCAAGCAAACAAACAAACAAACTGGAAGTCCACATATTAAATTTGGATTTGAATTTAAATAATTTTGTGGTAGTTTGATATAGATTACTGGTTTGCTTAGTCACAGAAGTCACCATAGGTAGTGTCAAAATTAAATCTGTATCAATGCTTTAGCCCTTATCCCTTTGGCACAAAGGTAACATTGTTGATTTCAGCGGCATTGCTCTTAATGGGGACTACCGTATGTATCCTGTACAGCTGTTGCTAACAGATGCCAGGATTTCACATTCCACCACCTTCCTCATCAAGTAGTTTTTAAACCTGAGATCTTCACATCCCCTTTCAGCTGTGATTAGCCCCGTATCACTTGTCATGTCTTTTTCCTTTTCTCTTTGAAGCAAACTGTAAGTAACTGTACTGGCTATATTTTGAAATCTCCCTGTTCAAAGGCTGAAGTCCTATTGCTTAATGTAGGAAGTCACAACTAGAGTAGTCCTTGGTTTGACCAAATGGGCTTCTCTAACTTTTTATTCTATAGCTAATCCTGGACAAGAGCCATTTGAGACAGGAAGTGGGTTGGTTAGAATAGTATAAGCTTTGGAAAACTTTTAGACTGCAGTTTCCAGGTTGCATCAATCAGCAAGCAGGCCTCCACTTTGGCCCTACATTTTCAGGGGTATTCTGGAAGTGTAGGGACAAGAGTAAGTTTTCTAAGCTCTGGGACCAACTTCTCCTGTCACTTTATCTGTCGCTGAACTCCTTTGTCTCACCCAGAGCCCCTGCTATTCCACTTGGGATCTTTGATCATTTTGCTCAAATTAGCCTCCTCTAAGTAATTAATTACGTTCTTTCATATCAGATCTGGCAGTCTTTCCAAGGTAAATGATTTATCAGTCTCTCCTCCTTATAGCCCTCTGAATCTATGCAGCTGGCCCAAGACCACATAGGCTGGGTCTTCTCCTGGGAGCCAAAGTAGATAATCAAACCCCTAACCAAGTGCTCCAACTCACTGAGCTATCCAACCAGTTATCCTCTAATGACCAAAGATCATGTGATAATCAGTACTAAAGTCACCTTGGAATGTGAATTGTTCATATGTTGAAGGGCAAGAATCAGTTATACCTTTATTAGACCACTGAAATGTCAGATACAGAAGCTAGCTTTCATCTCATACAGGAATCTTCATCAGGCTGGATATTGCGGAGCTGGGGGAACATTAAAGTTTCAAAAATCATGGTTGTTTCCTCTGTTTAAAGCAAGTTTCAAAATGGGAGCTGCAGAATCAGTTCAGAAGCAGCAGGGTCTTCTGTACCATCCCCAGCTCTGTAATGAAGACTCCTGGAGGAGTCAAAAGCTAGCTTGTTTGTGATATTTTAGAGTTCTAATAAAGGCACCACCCACACTTGTCTTTCAATTGTGTACAAGGAATTCACTTTTTTATATGTCAAACATTGAAGCAAACAAAGCTGCAGTAGTTACATGATAATTGAGTGAGTAAATAAGATCTTGAAAAATTCTGTATGTTAATGGTATTTTTGAAGTACCCACCAAAGTCTCTCAGGTAGTGAACTGTGAGGAGCATATTTAACAAGAAGACATTATGGGTTGGATTTCATATTACCCTATTATATCTGATTCATAGGATACTTCTTTTGATCTTGCATCCAGGCTAGGACTTCCTCTGCTTACCTTCAGCAATGCTACAACACGAGGTGTCCTTCAACTATTCCATCAGCAGAGCCATACCGATTTACGTAAGTAAGGCTCATTTCACCTAAAACATTCTCTACGTGGGGGCTAAGGCAGTCTGAAGTTTGGCTGCAGTGGGCCTGTGAGTAAATGGAAACTGTCACACATTTTATGCCACAATGAGAATTTAAAAGCAGAACTCCTTAAAAAACAAAAATATTTTGATTGGATTAGGTAAGCATCTTTCCTAAATGTGAAGTTAATTGAATGCACAGTACTTTAAATACCTGTGGGAATACTGTTGCCTGATTTTCAGCACAGAATAGCTAAAACATGAACCTGAATGGAAGGTCTTCATTGATCATTGTGGCTATGTGTCCAGTGCATAGATCTGTAGTCTAGGAGTCTTTAAAGCGTAGACAGAAGAAATATAACTTGTCCAAAGCTGATATAAATAAGAAACAAGTCAATATTCCCTGTCTTGTTTATGTCATTGATTTTTCTATTTAAGGAACTAGTTAGCTTTAGAAAAGGTCTGAGACGTAGTTGTTACTCAGTCCAACATTTAATCAGTTTGTTGCCCTAGTTTAACATCGATTAGGAGATGGACACATTGCTTGGGAAAAGTAAGGCAGTGCTGATGTAAGGGGAGGCCTTATGTTGATTTCACTGCTTTGTGTAATATACACACTATTCTCTCAGCCTTTACTGACACAATCTGATGAAAAGCCAGAGCTGCTACTGACCAAAATGCTTCTATGAACTAGCTCCTGGGGCGTTTGGCATATACTTAAATAAAAAAAGGTGTAGTTTCTATAATCACCAGGGCAGAGCCTAGCTCTTTAAATAGGTTGTTGGGTAAAGTAAATAACCACAACTGCTGCACACCCTGAATGATGAGAGGAGATCTCAAATCAGAAAACATAGATTTAAGACAGTCTTGACTTCTGACACATCTCTTTCTAAGTAAACAGGTGCAAAAAGATACAAAAGGTAGGAGCTATAATTAATATGCCCAATATGGGCCCATTACAGAAGCAGTAGGCAAGTGTTTTGATCAAGATTGTCAGGTTCATATTGGTATGACACAGAAGGCCTATTAAGATGCTACAAACCTAGTAGAAAACTAGAGAGAAGGGTCCTGGCCCCCATCTTCCCTCATTGTTATTTTCTTCATCATCCTACTTGTAGTAGGTAACGAGTCTGAAGGAGAAACTCCATGGGTAATGGAGGCTCTCCCTGTGAGTCTGGACCACAGAAAAGCAGGCTTCTGACTCACATAGACAATGTCCACGGGTAGAGGGGAACATATGTTACAGACTCATCACTCTATAAATGTAGAAGGGTGATGGCATTGAGCAGAGCAGAGTGGGGCTGGAATGCGTGGTTTGTAGCACCCAGCTAGGGATGAAGTGTTATGGCCATGATTTCTAATACAGTGTGATATCACAGTGATGTTGTACCATGGTCATCGTCGTCATAATTTATTAAATTAAATTTACACCCAGCCTTTCCACGATGAAGTCATGTTCACAGTGGCTTACAAACTTTGTAAAACAATATATGTTAAGTAAAACTGAATAAACAGAACCTGTGATTGACTAAAAGATTTATAATACTTAATTTGCAGTTCATGTATAATACTTAATTTGTAATCATACCTTAATCCAGAAGTGGACAACATGTAGCCAATGTCCACATCCAGCCCCTGTGGGCCAAATGGCAACCTCTAGCACCCCTACACCCTCAATTTATCAATTATTTTGGAAGAAAATGGCTCATAGTCTTCTCAGTGCAACAAGGGGTGGGGAGGACAAATCTGACTTGTTTTGAGAGACTCCCAGGACTCTGGGCCCCTGAAAACTGATTTAAAAAGTGCGTGGGGGGGGGGGGAGGATGATAAAATCTGGCCAATAGAAATCAAAAGAATGAATTCTAAGAAGCTGGGATTGTTGGAGTGAGTGCAGCTGTTCAAGGCCCAGGGATGTGTGGCCTCTGGATTTTTGGAGGTTACCCGCCCTGCCTTAGTCCTCAACACAGAAATCAGCCGATACTCAGGTAATTTCACACAACCAGTTCAGTTACGAGAGAGCAACATTTTAGTGCAGGCTTTGGCTTAGCTCCTGATAATCCACTTGTTAAAGAGCACAGCTGTTGTGTTAAGATGAGAGCTGAATCAGCAGGAGCCCAACAACAAGCAAAATGAAGAATCCAGTGGGTCTAGTAAGAGCAAGGCCGGCTCTGCTGGTGGCTGCTCTGCACTCAAGTTTCGTGATTGCTGAGCTGACACTAGTGAACGTTGCTGAGCCTCCTACAGTAGCAGCACAGACAGCCTCAGTAGCGCAGCCCTTCATGGCAACTTCTTCAGATGTTTCACCTGGCATCAGAGGAGCAAAAAAGGGAGAAAAAGAGAACAAGATGGTTGTTAGCCACAAGGGGGCAGTAGTTTATCATCTATCCATTTCTCAAAGTCCAGCTAAAGAAGTGCTTGTCTTCCTAGAGATGGCTTTCTCCCTTCAGAGCAGACAAATCTTGTGTGATTTGTGTTTTTATTTTAATCTTAGAACTGCAGAGCTGGAAAGGACCTTATGGATCATCAAGCCCAGCCCTTGTCAAGAAAGCACAGTGGGGAATCAAACTTCTAACCTCAGGTTCTGCAGTCAGATAACTAAACCACTGAGCTGTCCACCAGCTTTAATTAATAGATGGACCTTTTCAACCCTTTCTATTAAAAGGAAGAATATCTAACATTCAACAACAGAAACATAAAACAGCATGATAAAACAATGCAGTTTCCCCCCCCCCCCCCTCAATATACCAGACAGTGGAATCAGTAAAATAGACCACAGAGATACCCAGTATGGTGTAGTGGACAAAGTGATGGATAGGAATCAGGACCCTGGGTTTGAATCTCCACTCAGCTATGGAAACTCACTGGGGGTGTGGAACTGGTGAAACCACTCCTTATATATCCCACTTACTTTGACAGGCACATAACAGGACCTAGTAGCAACTTTGTTGATTTGGTTAATGAGGTTGATATTGAAAGCTGGAAACTTATCCATAAAGAAACCCAATGATAATGTTGCACTAGGCATACATTCTCATGAAAGGTTGCTGTCCATCTACTGTGTCCAGCAGATCAGTGCAGAGAATATATTGCTTCTAAAATCTGACTGCACAAAGTCCACATCAGCAATCCCACATATCTGTTGTTGGGGCCCAGCAGGCTTACCTGGTGTGGCCGTGGTGATGGGCAGCCTTATCTCACTGAGCAACAGCAGGCAGCTGAGCCCAGATGCCACACTGATTTCCCAGAGTGCCCCTGAGTGAGAAAGCATTACTGCATGGTGCAAAATAGCAATGTTCCTAGTCTCCCAGGGCTGCTCAGAGTGCTGGACCAGATTCTTCCCTTGTGGGGAGTGGGTAGGCAAATCAAGCATTAGGATTAGACCCTGCTGAATGGATACTGCCTGATGATACAAACCCTATAATAGAAGTGTGTGGTAAAATTCATTTTCTCTATGTAGATGAGGTCACTTCCTGTTTCTTAAAAAGGTCTGGCAGGGGCTGAAAATCATGTATATGGCCTGCTGCCTTCCCCAGAAGACTTCAGCAGTTTCATTGGCCATTTTCATTCCAATGGTTTTTCAGTGGAAGGTGCCAGAGGGCATGGCCCTTGTGCAAGGGCAGGGGTTGGTGAAAATTGTCCCTGAACCTAGCAGGTTTGCTCATCTCTGGTTTAGACAGACTCCCTAACAGTGTAACTCCATCTACTCAGTTTTGAGCCCCATGGAATTCAATGGGACTTACCTCTAGGTACATGTGTATAGCAGTGTATACAACTTGTACCCACCAATACCTACACATGGATGTCATGAATCTCTACTGCTGCCAGATTCCTCCTCCCTCAAAAGAAACAAAACAAAAACCACAACCCCATTCTTTCACCATCACTGGCAGCAATAAGGAAGGAGCAATTTGTGTCAGGAACTGGAGAACTAGTTCTTTCTTTCTTTCTTTCTTTCTTTCAAAAAAGTCTGACATAATGTTTCTATACTGGGGATAATGGCCAAAGCCAGCAAGAACACAAACCAAATGTACGCACATATGAATGACTAAATAATTTACCCGAATGTACGTATCCAGCCAAATCAATGCAATGAGCTTCTGCTCCAACACAGTCCACGGTGTCATCATGGCATGACTCAGAAGATGAAGTGTAGCAGGCTGGGCACTGCAGGCCATTGAGCTTGGTATCTAAGCGGGGCACTGGACAAATAGAAAAATGGACATCAGCTTTTGGTAAGGATTCTGTTTGATAAGAGCACAGGCCCATTGAACTATAGCAATATGTTTGGGCTAAAGCTTGAGGGGGTGAAGGGAAACCATTTGTTTCACCCATGCACTCCCCCCCACAAGACCTTTGCATTGCTTTAAATAGCAAAGGGCAGCCTGAATGTTGACTACACCAATGGCAGCACTCAAGATGGTCTACAGGATACCCTCTTCTGCTCACTACCATTCACAAAATGACAAAAAGGGAAAATTCCAGAAGCTGATTCCTTTTTTCATCAGTTAACCACTTCTCACCCAAACACGAAGTAATTGTCAGGGCTGTTTTTCAACAAGTGTGGAAGAGAGAACAGTCAAAAATGAGACACTATTGGTATGCAAGATCTGAGCACAGCTGTTAATGATATGACATTTTGGAGATCATTAACTCATATAGTCACCATATATCAGAAGTGGCTTGATGGCACATAATATCTTTGTATTATTTTCTTAATTACCAGACAATTATATAATGACAAGACGGGTGGAATGGTTGAAACTATGACAGCATATAGGCACGAAGGCTCTGCTAACATCGAGTAAGACCATCCCTGGCCACAAAGCGAAAAACAGCTTAAATGAGTGAGCTTCTGAATATTTGTTCTCCACTTTAAAAAAAAAATCTCTTTTAAAATAGTTTTACAACCAGACACAGAATCCCTTTGTCAGCATGAATGCCTGTTTGTCTAAGAAGGATTTAAAAAGTTATCCTCCTGAGAATCAACTAACTGCATCCTGACTGACAGGGTCAAAATTTCAGATTGCCCTAGATCTGGAGCTGATTTCTCCTTTGAAGATTTGTCTCAGAAATCCTGAGACAATGTTTGTTGAAAGCACTCAGGGCTGGGAGAAACACAAGTACTGTAATGCAGAAATACTATGAACATGCCTTACAAAATTGTATGCTGATTCCCTACAGATACATGGGAAAATGTCCCCCTTTCTGGAGGACTGCCCCTCTATTACTTTCTTTAAAGTAAGCCTGTGGGGTTTTTTTTCCCACTTCAAAGAACACCTGTTGTTTGATTGTTTCTATGACCTTCCATTACCCCCCAAACATCTCTGTTCCGACTCACAAAACTTCAACAATATATTGGCTTTTGAAACTCTTGCTAGTAAGCCTGATCTAGGCCTTCTCAATCTTGTAACAATGTGGTTGTCTTTCCCTTTTGAAAGGCCTTTTTTGAGGATCCGTATTTCAGCCCTGCAACCTGATTATTTCCTTTTTTTTTTTTAAGCAGGTGAAACCTACCATTCCCATTCAAGATAAGCAAGATTGGTCTTTTTGATTTATATGAGCTATTTTAAATCTTGGGGACATTTAGGATTACTTGTTTTGCATGGGGGAACAGTTTTACTTTTTAAAAAATCATAACTTAAAAACTCCTTATCTAAATTTCACTATATTTGGCACAGAGCAAGACCAGACCATCTGCCACATCTGTGCCAAATTTGGTGCTGATCTGAAGTCCAATTTCAGAGTTGTAAGTTTTTGTTTGGGCTGCCCTCATTTTTAGAGTTGCTTCGTAGAATGTTGATTTGCTGTGCTGCATAATAACATGTTTCTCTCAGCAGCAGAGAATGGTATGCAGACAATGTTTTGCTTCCATCAGTTCTGAATTCATAGTATGCGAGACACAGAGACACAGCAAGTAGTGGGTCAAATAGTTCCCCTGTTATTTTTCAGCAAAGATGGTAATATCCTTCTACCATGAATTGGAAACCACCTGCAGATCTCCCATTTCACAAATGCCCATGAATGAGAAACCACCTGCAGATCTGCCCATCCACAGAAAGCCATTTACAAATAGACAGATAAAGTGAATTATACAGAGAAAAGCATCTTTATGGCAAATTTCTAGCTACAGTTCTGGTGCACCTGTGGCCCTCGAGATGTTGTTGGACTCTGGTTCCCATCAGCGCTAGCCAGTCTGGCAAATGGTAAAGTACAATGAGTATAATAGTAGTTTATTATCATTTAGAGAGAGCTGAAGTTTCCTCAGCCCTGTTTAAATATTCAGAATGGTGTAGTGGTAAATTTGGAAATGAAGATGCTCATCATGCCAGTCTTCATAATCAGCCCCCCACCCTGAAAGCGTCCAAAAATACTGACAGCTGGACTGATCGAGATCAACAAGTGAGTTTTGACAGGTTTTTGTTTCCACCAGGAGCAGGCATTTTATAATGGCAATGGCTCTTAGTTGCCCTTTCAAGAACAAATAACATCAACACCCTGCATTAAAACAGCATTAGTTTGCAACGATATATCACTCTTGGAAAATCCATTTTTCTCCAGCTGCTGTGAAGATCATAGCTGAACTCAGAGGGAACAGGGAAAGCCTAAGGAGGTTGCAGATGATGTCACAGTGCCTGTTAATCAGAAAACCCTGAGGCTTTCACCCTGTAAGCTCTGATTCCATTACCTCACTAATATAAAAGCACTGACTACAGGGAGCAGAAATTATCATGGGCAACTGACAGGCACTGTCAGTTTCCTCAAACATCATGGCTCTTCTTCATCTGTCCAATAAACTTAATCTGCTGTCCATGTATTGGAATACATTTGTGCCGAAGTACTGTAGGTACACAGATCTACTCTGGAGGCCAGAACCTTCTGCTGCCTGCAATTCATTTATTCATTGCTTGTGCAGAAAACAGCTCTCATGTGTGAAGATGGCCTTCTTCAGCTAACCACTCCAGCTGTGGGAAGGGAGAACTTGCCAAAAGTGCACCGTTTCCAGCTTCATTCTTGTACCAAATCCTGGGAATATTGGATTATGCAAACAATCCAAGGAATATGTCGGAATCGCACTATTTTTAGGAGTAGACTTTCTAGTCTGTCGCACCTGAAACAACTCAAGGGTTCTGCAGGCCCTAGCCTCCTCAGGCACATTGCAAATATATCTGAAGTGTGTATCTCATATTCTCTGCAGCTTCTTGAACAGCCGAAACATCTGGGGCCAGTCATGGCCTATGATGGCTGGGTCGCACTTCCTTTAAGAAACCCCTAATAAGTGCATATAGTACAGAAGGACTGGGGAGGAAAGTGGCAAATGGATACTTACATGTCACAACAGAGGCTCTATTGCAAGCGTTGTCCTTGCAGCAGAACATAGTGGTCCTGGATCTTCCCTTTTTGCCTATGTTAATATCAGCAGAACCAGCTCCACAAACACTGGCTGGGACACAGTTCTTCACAATGCCATTAACCTTTACTTCTTCTGCAGGGGGGAAGTAGATTGTGATGGTGCATAAAAGTTCAAAACTTAATAACATCTTTAAAATCATTGAGAAGCGGGAAGCCCACGGGCATGTTGCCTTTCATACAGGTGCCTCTTTTCATTATAAAAACAACATCAACAGGAAAATCATTATTATGATTATTTGTCACTTGTCAGCTGGTCTGGGCCCCTAAAGTAGATTGCAGAATTAATCATCGTATGAAGTAACATACAGTACAGGAAAATATAGACTCTGAAAACTCTATGCTTAAAATGATAGCATGAAAATTACAACTCCATTGTTGAGTTTGAGCTGCCAAACACACCCAGGATTCAAAGTAGCAGCAAATGCTGTTAAAAATTAAAATGGTAACATCCAGGCTAACTAGTTCTCCTTAGGCAGAGGAATGACAAAAAGGGTGCCATTACAGAGAACATTGTTTATATATTTATATACAGTGTGAGGAAGGGGATAGGCAGAAGGCACGTCCTATCAGGGAGCTGTCCCTTCCCCAACAAGTGACAGCTGCAATGGAAATAAGAGAGACCTCTACTGGAGAGGGAACCAAGTCCTTCCTGGAGAGTACACTGGCAAAAGCAGAAAGCCTGGGAATTATGAAAAGGCCAGGACATTTAGAAATAAGGAAATGCAGGAAAAAGGGGAGGAGTCAGTGACTAAGAGGGAGCAGGAAGTTGAAGAGAAGGAGGGAAGGTAAGAGAAAGTGGAGAAGGAGAAACATGGAACTAATGGGCTGAGAAGAATAAGTTGGAGGACAACCTACCTAATGGATAGTCAAGGAAGACCCAGGGACTGGAGACTAGGTTCAGTTGAAAGCCCCTAGGAAAGAAATGGGGCTACATATGGGAAGAGTTTGGACCCACTGGAGTTAAAAGTGGAGATCCAACGGGGTCAGTGAAGAGAACGGAGACCACATTTATGTTAAAACCAGTGGAAGAATCCCAAGAGAAAGACAAGTTGTTATTAATAAAACAAACTGAGTTAAAACAGGAGCAAGTGCCTGGTCCATCTGCTAAGGAGGAGGTGGGATGTGGGAGAAGGAGGCATGTGGGAACCTCACATCCACCAACAACATTTCCAGAGAAAAGGGAATCTACAGTGGGCGTTTTTCAATTTATATCAACAAACCATAAATTCTGTATTTTGGATTCTGAAAATTATCTGATTATGAAGTCTATGCCATCTTTTTTTGGATTGCTTACCCCGTTCACTTTCAAACACAGTGATGCCACAAAACTCATGGTCTGAAGGACATGTCTCGATTTCACCAGTGCAGTTGTGGCCGAGACCCATGCAAACTTCACATTGTAGAGCAGTTCCTTGAAGACAGACAGGGGCAGAGTAGGGAGATGAAAGATATTGTGGATTTTACAAATTCCTGTTTCCATTTACTCATCTGATTTTCAGGAGAAGAAATGGCTGAACTTAAACACCTCTGGCCTGATGTTCTCTCTGATGCATCATACCTGTCTTCCTGAACCAGAAGAACATGCGTGATAAGATAAACTACTGACCGCATGGTTCATTCAGGTTAATTATGGTGCATATAGAATTGTATGGCTACAAGAAGGGGGAGATTAAGCAAATACTAAGAATCTGGATTAACTTCAAAAAAGAGTTCTGGCAGTTCTGGTCTAAAAAGCATCTTTTCAAAATTCCACAGCAGATTATGCAACAGTGCAACCCTGGGGTGGGCATAATCAATAGCATCTTCCCACACAGTAAATCTACCTTAACATACACATAGGCCAGCTGCTGCTGCTGCTCCTCCTTATCCCCCATCATAATATCTACTAACTGTCAAGCAGTAAGTGGTGTTTACTGCTCCTCCTTCACACCTATTTGGGCCAGAGGAAGAGGCAAATGATCAAGGAATTTGCCACGGTGAAGGGGGAAATGGGCCCATATCTGTCTTTGCAAGCTGTGTCCAATTATGCTGACTCTTGATCCTGCCCCTGCTAAACTAGTCAAAGAATAATACATGCAGATCCTGCTCAACAAAAGGTACATTTGGATCTAGTGCATCTCTGGGTGCAATAGTACAGCAAGATTTTCTGACTCCCATTTTTTTACCTACAAACAATCTTCTCTCTATCCTCAAACTACTAAAATGACAAAATTTGGAGGTAACTAGGAAAGGATTTTTATGTGGAAGAACTATGGACTCTTTTCTGTTCTGCAATTAAAAACAAAACTGTGGGCTCAGAATTCTTTTATTCCAAGTGTATTTCTTCCCCCCCCTTTTTTTTTTTTGCACTAGACTCTAGTGTGTGTGTGTGTTTGTGAGGGGGAGCAAGTGACGAAATATCTTGGAGTTCTAGCAAAAAGTCAAAATGAGACAACACAACAAGAAAGACCCAGAAACTCTCAAGTCTTTCCATTCTGATGAGGATTTGGAAAACACCTTGAGATGTTCCTCTAGATTTTCATCAGTATAAAAAAGATGAGGGATAAATGGCAGCACTTGTCTGATGAAGTTCTTGTTATGTTGCTATGTTGACATGGGTAGAGCAAAAACGACACAGCAACATAACTTGTTCATCTGGATCATTTACCTCCTTAGGGATTCCAAGGTATGTGAGGTATTTAAGGAGTGGCTTTACTAGTTCCACACCCCCTACGGTGGAGCAGAGATTTGAGTTCGAGCCTCCTGAGTCCTAGTACATCCCTCTGTTCACGACACCACACGGGGTATGGCAAAAGCTATACAGAATGATAAATCCCCACACCCTGCTCTAGGTTCTGAGTTTTTGACAGAAATGGCTGCCATATACTGTCATTATCTTTGCAGCAAAAAAGCCTAGACTTCAAGATGGGAGACAGGCAGGCAGATAGACAGACAAGGCCCAGATTAAGATAATGAATTCATTTTAAACTATATTAAAACTACAAGAAGATGGCAATGGTCAGACTGACATCATCACCAAATCAGTGTGTCAGGCAGACTCAGCAAAATAGTCCATGTCAATCCAGATTACGTCCTAGTTCAAAACTAATAGAGTGGTGCCATCCCATCCCCTACCCTCATCCTGGATCAATGTGGAGAATGTGCAACTCTCCAGGTATTACTGGACCACATCTCCATCAGGCCTCACCATTGGAGCTTATGGTGAGGGGATATTGGGCTTTGCAGGACCAGATGTTTTCTATTCATGTCCTTCTTTATTCTCTAGATATTAAAGTGACTATAAAAAAGCAACAGGCACCTTCCCACCACAATTAATTTATTTGATTAGTCTTTCCAGTCTTTCCATTAATCATCATAACCTGTTTGTATTAACACCTAGTATGATTATGATTAATATCGAATACCTAGCAACCAGGCATTAATCGCTAACCTAATTTAATTTTGATTAATACTGTATTAATTTCCTGATACTTTGTTACTTCAGTGCCTTGTTTGGAAGCAAGATTAGTCAAATCATAAAGACGGTATATGGAACTGATTTTAAAACTGACACTTGTGTCATATAATCAATAAATCCTCCAACAGCATATCAACTCTTGTGCAATTTCCTTTCCTGAGTTTCATTTTCAGTGACGTGATGAGCTACTCACAATGGGAAGGATGCTACGTCTTTCACATATATGTTCAGCTGGCACTAATAGAATTTTAAAAATGAACCTTTCAAAAATGATGAGTATCCAGTTTCAGAAATGAGATTAATATAGCCATTTTATTTACTCTTAATGTATTTATATAAATGATTATATATCACCTGCTTATGCACCCATTCACCAGGCAGCTAACAATAGTGCAAAACAAGGTAACATGCAATACAATTCTGAACATCAGAGGCATAGTCTATGATTAAAATTTTTAAATATATGATATGTAAATAACTTTCATATGTAATATAGAAATATATGAATTTTATGTAGTACGTTATATATGTGTTGTATAAAATTAGATAAAACATTGGACTAGAAACTGTTCAGCTGATAAAATGAACACTTGTCTGGACAAGTTCCACAATTATGGCGTATATATCATTCTGAAATATTATTCTGAAACACACAGAGGTATATACTAAAGCTTATAGAGTTTTGGAACAGCAAGTAGATTTTTATAATATGGCATGTGAGTGAATCCGATTACATCATTAATTCCATGCTGCTTAAGAATGCCCTTGAGCATGCCTACCATGTATCTCTCTCTCTTTATCTCTCTTTTTCTCTCTCTCACACACATATGTGTGTGTATGTGTGTGTATGTGCACACACACACACATACATACTGCAGGAGCAAGTAAGCACACCACTGACCCCATAGCATATTAATACTCACTACAATTGAATGAGATACTCACCTCTGGCTACAAGTGCTAGGAGGAGGCAAATGCCAAGGGAAGCTTGCATTATGGCTGAGTAAGAACTGGGTTAGGCTTCTGATGTGGCTAACCCTTCCAGCTGGCACTTATAGTCATGCAGACAATTACTGCAAATGAGGGAGGAGTATTCCAAAGCATCTTTCCTCCTCATGGATGCACTACTGGAAAGGAAGTGGAGCAAGCATGGTGCCTTATTCATTGTTGCACTTCAATCTCACTTTTCCTCTAGGGCAGTGGTCCCCAACCTTGGGCCTCCAGATGTTATTGGCCTACAACTCCCAGAAGCCTTCACCACCACCTCTGCTGGCCAGGATTCCTGGGAGTTGAAGTCCAAGAACATCTGGAGGCCCAAGGTTGGGGACCACTGCTCTAGGGAGTGCAAGGGGCCTTCCATTCTGCTCCCCTCCCTTTTATCCTCCCAACAAGCTCTTTACACAGGGTTTCATGTGTGACCAGGGAGGTTGAACTTGCTTGTCCTAACATCTTTATCTTCACACAGCAGACTCCATGGAAATATTTAGACTCTATGATGGGTTTTGCCACAGGAAACTGGTGGTTTCTCATTAATCCATTGAGCGAGACAACAGCTGAGATATTCTTCAACCCTGCTGAAATAAAAGGCCCCAGCAGCAAAGCTGACATGGCACAAGCAACGTTCTGTCAAGAAAAAGAGAATTTCGACTTGCACAACAGGATGCTTCTGTGCACAAGTGCTTTTGTCACCGTAGGACCTTAGATATTAATATCAGCAAAAGCTGTTGGCACCAGCAAAGAGAGGAGACATTTTGCCGGAAAATAATGATGTTATATTGCATGGGTATGAATTGGGCAGCCCCCTTGAAAACCCTCAGCAGGCCCCTCCATCACTGGAAAAAGCACCCCAAAACAGAAAATCATGTCCCCTCCTCCAGAGGACCCAACTTTCTATTTTAAGAATAGGTGAGGGCTTCAAATTTTGAGGGTTGAAATAGACCTCTGATTCTAGTCACCTCTGATTTTGGGGGGCGGCGAGAGCAGGTATATGTCACAGGAGTCCAGGGGTGGGTGGGTGGAAGACAGACAGTGACAGATGCCATACTGCCCACAACTGATACAGTGTCAAGGGAATCACAAGCTCCACTCACACATACCATGCCCAGTTCTCCTCCAGAACAGCCAGAAGAAGGAGACAGAAAGCTTGTGTTTTAATGAACCAACAGTTTACCATTATTTCTGAAACCTAGACTGTGGTTATGATATATTATTATATATAATATATATTATTATGATAATAGTGGTTGATTAAAAAGAAAATAAGCCAGCTTTATAAGCCATAAAGTAGGACTGCTGTATCTGTGAGGGATTTGCGAGGGATCCATTCCACAATCTACCCCAAATGCCTGAAACCACAGATAGTAACGAACCCTATATACAACATACAAGGAGGTGGGACAAAGGCCACAAGGGGGCAGGACGAAGGTCACAAGGCCTGCCCCCTTGTGTGTTGTATACAGGTCTGCAGTATACAGCAGATAACTGAAACCATGGATACCGATCCTGTGGATATGGGGCTCCTACTGTAAATCGAAGTTGGCACTTTCTGGGTTCTGACATAACTGTGGGTGGTCTAAACCCAAAACAAAAACTTCCAGTCTCTTTACAGCTGTGCTGGAGGAAGAAAGGGGAGCCTATGTGTGAACTTCGTTGAAGCTCATTCTTATAACCATAAACGAGAAACATTGTCACTAGCCTCACACAGCAAATACTGAATGCACAGGTGTTTCTTACATAAATTGTAACACTGAGCAAAAGTTACCAGACCACTTCCTCTGTAATGCTGAATGACTAAATTATACAGCAATATTTTAAAACAGGGAACATTTACCCATCCAGTGTTTTGGACTATGTGTCCCATAATCATTCACCACTGGCCTTCCTGGGTGGAGCTGATGGAGAATGTAGGCCAAGACAGCCAAATGGCCAGAAGTTCCTCCTCTCTGTTTTGTACCAATACAGGTGCCAGTTGAGCTATTTCAAAAGTGGTGGCTTTTTCTCCCCTTTGGTTCTCCATGGGGCCCCTTGTGACCTGGGTGCCCACCAACCAGATGTTTGATTCACATGAAGCAAATATCTTCTCCTGTGGAGAGGTTCTTTTCTAGGCAACTGCCCTAAATGAAGGGACTCTGGAGGGTGGAGCCAACATAGGCTGATGACGCTGAGGGCGGGGCTTAGAACACAGTTTGACTCCTGTTTCTAGCTGTGAGTGCCCAACAGATGTACTTAAGGATTGTTTTATTTTGTGCAAAACTAGTATTTGGTGCTTCAACTAAATATTTGAAGAGGATGAGGGACAGTCTTAACATTTTTTCTTAAAATCAGTAATTCCCATCCACCTATCATCTAATCAACACATTTATATTCCTCATTTTTGCCACCTTTTATTGTCAGAATAACTCTGTGAGGTAGATGAGGCTGAGACTGAGTGACTAGTACAAGGCCACTCAGTAAGTTCCATGGCTCAGCAGGGACTAAAGCCTGGATCTCACAAGACCAATCTAGCAATTGAACCAGTACCTCACACCACCTTTCTACATGATGGTGGAAAAATCTACTGGTGATCTTGTGGTAGAAGCCCAGTGCTTCATAACAGATATCCACCAGATGGCTCCAGGACATTCATAGAGAGGGAACAAAGTCAATAGCCAACAGCTAATAGCCAGGCTGCTGTAGTGAAATAGCTAAGACACAAAGCTACAAATTAGGAAGCTCTGTATTTGCTACAAGCAGCTCATCTATTGTATGTCTGCTACAACTCCCACAATTTCTGATTATAATGGCAAAAGCTTAAGGAGTAGTTTGTCACCTGTTCCAGTCTTCTGGTCAAACTAGACAAATGTGAAATCCTAGCCTGCTCTGCCATGATATCTGGGGATTGACCACTGCTCAGTGGTAGAGCACATCCATGGAAAAGATCTTAGTTCACTATCTCAGCATCTTGTATTGAACAGAATTAGGTCTCTCCTGAAATCCTGGAGAGCCACCACAAGTCAGTCCAACCAACAGACAGAAAGTCTGACCTTGTAGTGTAAGGCAGCAACCTATATTCCCATTGTTTCTCCCTCAACCCTTGGTATTCCGGGGACAACCTCACACACCCTCCTTGCCTGCACATAATTGTTCAGTGAACCAGGATTCTGCCCTCCTACGCTGGTGTCTGTCGCACTGTGAAGGGGTTGCTCACAAATTGCAGATGCCAATGTTGTGGCTAATGACTGTTTGCCAGAAAACTCATGAGTCATCCTGCTTGCTTCCTTTCCGGCTAGCACACGCCTGTAAACAAGTCTCAGCCCAAACTCCAGCAGCCTCCCACACCCCTCTCAGGAAAGCAGGCTTTGACTGACACTCCACCTTAGCCTCTCTCTCTTCAAGCATGCTTGTTCCTTTATGGGGGAGGACACCTTTGCTGGCTCATGAGGAAACACTTCTCGGACCATTCTTCTCCTTTTGTGTGACTTTCTGCATTCAAAATTGCCTCTGAGTTTTTGGTAGATTCTGAACATGATGATGTGCTGCTTCATAGGGTTAGCATGATTATTATCCAGATACATACCATCATGAGATTAGAAGTAAACGCTATGTATACACAACAGTGGGTACCTCATCCCCAAAAAGCTTTTGCTTTATGGTTTTCTTCTCTTGCTTTCCAGTGTTCACTTTTGGATTCAGCAGGGCTTCAGCAGTACCTGTCCATTCAAAAGCATGCCTGCTTATCCCTCTTTGAGGTCTGCTACTTGGCTGATCATTTCCTCAAAGGAAGTGTGATATGCCAACAACAAGTATACAAAGAGGCTTGTGAAGCTACCTGCCCGCTTGCTTGAATGCATGCGTTCCTTCTTACCAACTGCAAGATACAACAAAACTTGCTAGACTTTATCCTTTTTTCAGACTGAGTTAATCTCACCTTCCTACCAAAAAGGGCACGAAAAATAAAAATGAATAGAAATGAAATGTGAAAATTGGCAAGTGTATCTGCAGCAATTTTTTTCACAGGCGAAGGCCTGTATAGTGATGTATTAGCCACTGCAGCACAGTGCCTATCAGTATATATTAAAATAATAAATTTAGAATTCAAGGCAGTAAACACCTGCAAACACTCAAGAAAACAGATTAAAAACATGTCAGTCAAAACCCCCAACAACCTGCTTCAAATATATGTTTAGATACCCAACTTTGTATTATTATTTTTCTTTCTCTCTTCTCCTCAAGTCAGCCTGCTTGATTTCTTTTTCTTTCTCATTCTGTTAAGAATGCTTTTGGGGGTGGGGGGTAGGAAAGATAGTGAGGAAAACAATATATGCATCTCACCAGCTCAAGACCAAAACTTATAAATGATTCTTTCCATATTGTTACAGATGTCCGACAACAACTGCTCAGCCCCAAATGTGGCATGATTAACAGCGTATCTCTTCACAGAACTCTTAATGGGACAGAAGCCTTCTTTGGGCAGAAATTGCCACTCATATAAGGAGCAAATGCTCTTCACCCCCTGCTTACTCTGCATAGCTAGCCCGAGCATTAGGCGGAATGAGGAATGACTTCAGGTGGCAGATTCAGGGAGCCAGCAGTGGCACTCTTCCTCGTAAGCTTCCCCCTTCTCTGGGATGACACTGTGCTACGTATGCCCTACAGCTTGTTCTCCACCCCCTAGGTTCACCTGGTTCCCCAGAGAGTGCAATCCCATTACCAATAATGAAGTAATGTTCAATGCCAGATGTGACATTTAATTGCCGGTACATTCAGTCTCTATGTGTGGAATGAAGGAAGTGCAACCTTTGTCCTTTGCTTCAGGCAGCAAAGAATATAAGGTTTGCCTTTCACTATGCCAAGGCTGTACTCAGTGGCATGGGGAGGGAGCAGCACAGCTCCAGGACTGTTTTCAGAGCTAGAGGAACAACACGATCTACCTGGGTCTGAAGGACTCTTGGTTTGGTGATGAAATGGGGTGATAACGAGGCTTTCAAATATTATTATTGTCTGCGATCCATTAGCATAAAGGATTCTTTTTGGGGACATGACTATAAGACTGTTAAGAGAAGTTCATTAATATCCGTTTTTATCAATACATTTTTGCCGATACCTGCTGGATTTCTACCCATTATGCAGGTTCTTCTGCAGCCACATTAAACCTGCCAGAGACCTACACACACCTTAAGCTAGTAGCCTTACTCTGCTGCAGGCTATAAAATCCCTGCTGGTACAGCACAGCTTGGTTTTGTATCTAGGTTGCAGGGGGCAGATGCTTGTCTAATGAGACAGCACAGCAGAGAGTCGGTGTCTTGCTGTGCAATTGCCTGCGGATGCCTTTTATTTCTGGCTTAATTTGGCAGGATGCTGTAATTGTTGTAGCTATGATGAATTCTCATTACAAATTCCACTGGAAAAAATTCCTTTGTTGATACTTATATGCTCTATGGATTTTTCAAGTGGCAGTTATGCCTCACAAACAATTATTCGTCTATCTTGTATGGGGAGCTTTGAAAAGTTACGTTTTGGACTACAATTCCCAGAATTCCTTGGCTATGCTGGTTGGGGAATTCTGAGATTTGACATTCCCCCTCCCACTCCACCACCCTCAATCTCTGGTTTATATAAATCAGATGTTGGAAGCCTGTGGCCCTCCAGATGTTGTTGGACTTTATGTCTTCAAAATGTGCGGCCTTCCAGATACTGCTGGACTACAACTCTCATCAACCCTTTTACCTTTCACTGTCCTGGCTACTATGGATAGGAATGGCAGTTCTGCAACATCTAGAGCAGTGGTTCCCAACCTTGGGTCCCCAGATGTTCTTGGACTAAAACTCCCAGAAGCCTTCACCACTAGCTGTGCTGGCCAGGAATTCTGGGACTGGTAGTCCAAGAATATCTGGGGTCCTAAGGTTGGGAAACACTGATCTAGAGCAGAGGTCGTCAACCCCCGGTCCGCGGCCCAGTGCCGGTCCGTGGCCTGAGCCGGACCAGGCCGCGAAGACAGACCTCCCGCCCCCCTGCACTCACTCCCCTCCCCACAGCTGCTTTGCGCACGTGCCAGCGCCGGCGTGAGCGCTCCCCCACCCCTTTGCGCATGCGCAGGGGCGCCTGCATGCCCGTGCATGCGCTCCCCCACCCCTTCACGCATGCACCCAAGCCCCCCCGCGCTCGCACGAAGGGGTGGGTGGGTGCACGGGCGGGCGTGCAGGCGCCCCTGCGCATGCGCAAAGGGGTGGGGGAAGCGCTCATGCCGGCGCTGGCGGGCGGGCGCTACCCCACCGCTTCGCGCATGTGCCCGAGTGTCCGAGAGCCCGTGCGAAGGGGTACGCGGGCGGGCGTGCAGGCGCCCCTGCGCATGCGCGAAGGGGTGGGGGAGCACTCACGCTGGCGCTGGCGGGTGGGCTGGCGCTCCCCCACCGCTTCACACATGCGCCCGAGAGCGCACCTGCGGGGGGGGCTCGCCTTCCTTAGAGGCTCAGCCGGTCCGCGGTCCCAAAAAGGTTGGGAACCGCTGATCTAGAGAGTCCAAAACATAAACCTCATGACAATTATATTGAATGAGTAGATAGATAACTAAACCCCAGGGAGGCATCATCAGACCTTAAAATTTGTGCAAGTAATTTTAATTAGGACTTTATAAAATATTATACACTATGTTACAGTCATATTTTCAAATGTTCTAAAAATGATGAAAGTGTGGTGTCAATGGCTGCAGCTAAAATAATCCCACAGGTAATACTTTCACTTATACCAGATAAACGGCAGATGTAAAATTTCACCCATTCCATGATGAACATGTTAAAAAGATGTTGCAGAAAGATTTCATAATTTGTTTAAAATACACTGGTATTCATGACACTTTTGGCCTAATCTGTTATGAGTGTGGGAGCTCCGATATGTGTGGTGCGTTTGTTCTTCCCCCAAAGCACTCCCCAAACAGTACATGGATAAACGTATCTTAGAGTTCCAGATCAGTTCCCTCCATTGGAGTGAATGGGGATGACCATCAAGCACCAGCATTCTGTGAGCGCTCATGAAACTCTTGATCGAGCGTCCCATGCTCACAAATGCCAGAAGATGGCTGAGTTACATGCAATTACGATGCATCCACTTCCGCATTGCCAGAGTCAGCTCAGAATCCCACGTCTGCCAGCGGTAGATGTGGTTGACAAAGATGCTGCTGTCCTCAGTTGTTGCCACAATGAGGTATGCCATGGGATAGTGAGTGTGGAGCATTTCCTGAGTACAGTTGTCATTGATCAGAAACCACTGCTCAATCGCACTGCAAGCTTCATAAGACAAGAGCATCCCCTCCTGGTTAATAACCTCCACTTGGCAGTCAACGTGGTACTCCTGAAGGCTGAAGACACTTGCTTTCCTGGAAAATTTCACCTTCACAGCTGTGGGGAAGAAACAGAAAAGTTTGGTTCTGTTATAGCAGCCATCACTGCTCTAAATCATGCTTAGAAGGAATGGGCCCAACTCAGAGAAAATCACCCATGCTTAAATCCACAATCCTGTCCATAAGTCACGAAGATTCTTATGGCCTCTTATACATTGGAAGTTGGGAAAATATTTTTGACCCAGGAGTCAAATTCCAGTTTGGGAAGAGCCTGGGGTGGTGGTGACATACATTCCAGAAGTGGGAGGGGCTAAGGACACCAATCTGTGCCAAAGACAGAGTAGGTAGGGCCAAAGAAAAGGCCGCATATTTGCAACAAAGCACAGTTCAATTCTTTGCATGCCTTCCAGAAATTAAGTCTTAAGCCCTAATATCTCCTTGCCTATTCAGTTCTATGCAACAACTTTCCTTTCACAAGTCAGTTGTATGTGGGAAATGTATACCGTAATACAATTTTATCTCTGGTCTCCAACAAAAGATTAAAACAACAACAACAACAGAGTCTTGGGACTACCAAATGTTATTTTGCTTCCACTTTTCCTCAGAGGCATATTTGAATCCTACTCTTATGTATGCCTTATTAAACAATCTCATAAAAGTCTCTAACATCCTGCTGAATAAATGCAAAGAGTATCAGGTTGCTTATCTTGCAAACTTTTTTTTAAAAATCACTTATTTTAGTTCCTTTCAATCCAAGCAGAAAGTTGCCGTCAAGCCAATAATCTCCTGTGGCCACTGGGAGATTCTGGCAGTGTTCGGAGAACTGTTCCTGCCAGCATGTGGTTTCTAACAACGGGGAAGAAGTGCAGTCATTTTGGTAATACAAAAGCCATCAAGCAGGCTGAGGAAGTGGGCTGGAGTCCGCAAACACTTATGCCAAAAAAAGGTAGGAATACCCCATCCTTGTTATAGACCCATGGTTCCCAACCTTGGGTCCTCAGCAACATACCCTCTAATTTTCAGCCGCACTGAGCAGGGCTCCGCCCCCCCCCCGTTTCACCCCTGCGTGCACGCACAACTCTGCTCCCCCCATGCTGAGTTCCGTCGCACCTGGAACCTAACACGATCGCTGTGCAGAGAAGGAAGAGAGCTGCGTGGAGGGAAGCAGAGTCGTGCATGCACCCAGCTTCACGGGAACCTTGGTCCCCAGACATTCTTGGACTACAGCTTCCAGAAATCCTGGCCAGGACAGCTAGTGGTGAAGGCTTCTAGGAGTTTTAGTCCAAGAACATCTAGATACCTAAGGTTGGGAACCACTGCTCTAGAAAAATTGACGTAAGTCTTTGTGTTATGTGGCTCCCTGTTGGTTTTGCTGCAGTCCACTAACATGGCTCGTGTTCTACATGTTACTCAGACGTCCCACTGTGTTCAGTGGGCATTACTCCACAGTAAATTCCAGAGTATGAATAAAGGACAATTTTTTCTGGACTGCCTGAGATTATCTTCCTTAATCAAAACAAAGAAACAAAAAACACGAATGGCTATTAATTGCACACATGCAGTTGTTTAGCCAGATCACAGTGTCTGTGGCTCATACTCCACCTATGAATTCTACATAGACATGGGCACTCACTTCAATAGGCTTACAGCTGGGCTTTCCTTGTGAATTTCAAGAGGACTAACATAAAAGAAAATGAAGGCCAACAAAAATGTAAGAAACATCCCCCCCCCCACACACCAGAAAGCCACCAGATAAAAACAATAGCAGCTTTTAACAAAATTAGGAACAAAAGAATTACTTGCCAATTGTGTGTGTGTGGGGGGGGGGGGGTCAGATTCCACACACACACACACACACAGCCTTCCATAGGCAGAATACATCAAAAGGTCTGACCATACCCTCTGACATCACATGATTCCCAGGTGAAGCACTGGGTAGAGGTTTTCCACTTGGCAATTTATTTTATTTTATTTTATTTATATGCCATCTTTCTACCCATAGGGAACCCAAGGTGACTCACAACAATTAGAATCACACAACAGCAACGAGTTTAAAATGCTACAACAACAATTATGTGCTGTCCAGTCAATTCTAATTTATGGCAACCATTTTAATCACACCCACCAATTTACTCGCCTGTGGTCATACACACACTCTCTCTCACTAATACCACCATTTACTCTTCGAGCTCTATGTAGTCTACAATGATCTTAATAAGCCATAGCACATGCAAGGTTCAAATTAGAGGCAGTGGAGAATAGAACCCTTTAGTGTGCTTATAATATTTGTATTGATAAAAACTTACCAAAAACTTTGTCACATAAACTGTCTAGTACTCTCTTGTGTCTGAGGAACTCCTCAACTGGTGGACAAGTCTGGCAAGTAGGTTTTGGAAAGCCTGGCAATGACAGAAGATAAATATCTTGGTGGCGGGGTGTGCATTTGATTTCAGAGAAACCAAATATCTGAGATCCACTGAAACATAGCTGGACATCTTGAAGAACAAATATGATAGACTCAATAGTCAAATGCCCTGAAGACTTACAGTCACCAGTCTTACATATCTCATGCATTAAATCAGGATGGAGGAACCTGTGGTCATTCAGATGTTGATAAATTACTTCATTGGTCAGAATAGAAGGAGCTGATGGGAACTACAGTCAGCAGTACCTGGAGGGCCACAGGGTTCTCTAGCCTTGCTTCCTTTTTCTAGGGAAGGTCATGTGGATCACCCATTTTAAATGCAACTTTTCCATGTTGTTCCTTCAGAAATTTGTTTGTTTGTTAAACTTTTACCCTGTCTTTTCTCTAGAAAACACAAGGTTTTCTATGGCACTTTCCCTTTCCTGGATACTTTCTCAACAGTCCTGTGATGTAAGCGAAGTTGACAAAGAGTGACTAGCCCAGTGACTAATGAGTTTCTTGGTTTGGTAGGGACTAGAACCTGAACTTCCCAAGTCCAAATCCAATCCTTTAGCTCAATAATTCTCAGCCTTTGGCACTCCAGAAGTTTGGACTTCAACATCCAAAATCCTTGACTCTATGCCAAGCTGGCTGGGGCTTCTGGGATTTGAAATCCAGATCTAAGCCATCTAGAAGGCCAAAGGTTGAGAACGTTCTTGAGCTACACAAGTATTGACTGTCATATATTAGGCCCTTTATTTTTTCAGGACATGGTCACAAAAATTAGGGTTTTTTTAAAAGTATCAGTGGTAGTTCGTCCACATCCTTTTTCTTTTGTAAATCATGATTTTGAAACCCTGAAACTTTCAAAAAGACTGGCAGAAAAAAACATACACATTAAGAAAGCTTCAGGAGTAATTTGAAGAAAAGACATGACAAGAATTGCATGTACAGTATCCTCATCACTTGTTTCTCCTTAATCATATCTCCTCAAAGCTGTTTTTTTTACAGAAGAACTAAAAATAATAAACAAAACAACAAATAACAACCATAAAGTAGGTTTGCACATAACACATAGTCCCTAAGAAGTAAGTGACACATTCTACAAAGTCATGTAGCAACATGTTTTTTGGATTGTGCAATTTGAGGATGCAGATTTCTCGAAAAATGATGGTAATGGTAGTAATAGTGACAGTGGCAATTATTGCTATTACTGTTGCTGCTGTAAGAAAATTCCCTGCATAATCAAAACTAGACAGATCAAAGGGGAACAAGTCAGAAACAGTTCTCTAATGTATTCATTTTCTATACTAGGTACAAAACTACTCTGAATTTGTGTGTAGTTTTAAATATGGTATTTCATATCTGCCACCCATGTAAACCATGCAAGTTACCTGTGAGAGGAGGTTTATATTCTTCACTGAGGGACACCAGGCACGAGTCCTCATCACTGGGAAACCGATCACAGTTCAAACTGCTCGGCCAGGGATGACCTTGGCATCTTAGGACAGGAGCACAGCTCTCCTGAACCGCCACACACATACTCCGGCAAGGATGGATGAACCTGGCAGGAAAGCAGGTCAAATTTCAGTTGCATTATTAGTGTGGAACATCACTGAAAGCAGAGCATGGAAAAAGTACCTTTTCAAAACTGTGTTTGCAGAATGGCTGAGGCATTCTAGGAGTTGTAATCCAATTAAAGTAGCATTTCTAAACGCTAATCAAATGCTTGTGTTATCTGTGAACTCTTCCATAAGATACCCTATTGTTATTGGCGATTTTAATAAACTCCGAACAGAATGACACATATTTACAGCGAGAACCAAGTATACTTATCAGTGCTACAAACTGAGGCTTCTATAGTTGTTCTTACTCATTCTTGTGCCTTGGAATAAGCCTCGCTATTTTCTGCTGAGATCTCCTGACAATAAGAGTATATATGATTTACACAGCCCAGTTGCAAAGGTGGACAACCACATTCCCTCCTTCCCATTTTTAATAATTAATTTAATCATGTGCTGTCAAGTCAGTTCTGACTTACGGTGACCCTTTTTCAGGGTCTTCTAGGTAGAGAGTGCTCAGAAGTGGTTTACCATTCCCTCCTTTGTGAGGTGCCTGGAATTGTACAGTTTGCTCAAGGCCACACAGGCTGGCTATTCTCCCTGGAGCACAGTGGGGAATCAAACGCCACACATCGAGTTATCCAGCCAGCTTCCTTTTTTTAAAAAAACTGCTGGATAGCTCAGTGGCTTAGGTCTCTGGTTGTGGAGCCAGAGCTTGGGAGTTCAATGCGACTGTGCCTCCTTGAGAGGGGCTGGACTTGATGATTCATAGGGTCCCTTTCAGCTCTGCAGTTAAAAGATAATAATAATAATAATAATAATAATAATAAAAATAATATAGAACACAGTGTGCCAGCAGCTGCATCTTTCCAATAACATAATGCAGGGCAGCAATATGTGGGATCCAGGTGGGAGAGAGACCATAAGCTCCTAGTGAAAAGATAATTCCTTGACTTACTATATTCTGGACAGGACCTGATATATCACTGGTAGTTAAAAAAAAAAGGGAATTGTCATCATGCCCTCCAATAAGCGGGGCGTCCACTACACAGTTAAGTCTGCCATCAGAAAAATAACTGCACAGTCATGCATACAATCAATTTTGTTGCCTAAAGATAAACCTTCATTTGATTTCTGGTCAAATCTTAGAGAGTATTCACCTTTTTTTTTTTTAAAGATAGAAGTCACATACATCTAAAGAGGCACAGCATGGGATGTTTCACATTTATCCACATGAGGCATCACATCTATTCAGAACTTGGAAACACATATTTCTGACTACAACTCCCATAATCCTTCATCCAGCATGGCTAGTAGCTAGGGATTCTAGGATTTGTAGGTCACAACAGGAATTTTTCCAAACTTGGCATCTGTTTGAGGAAGGAGAGGTATTCACTCAGATAATACTTCTCAGGTTCCTCTATGTTATGCTGTTTCTCCAAGGCACACACGTTTAACAAAAATTACTTATTAAACGACTCTTTTCAACTATAGTTCAGTTACTTACCTATCCAAACAGATGGGTGCTAAAAGAGAGCAGAAAAATGCCCTTGCATCAGGGTGGCAGCCAGTTCGCATGAGCCTCTCCCATTTGGCAAATCTTGGAATAGCCTCTGCCAAGTTTGTGTGTCCCATTAGGTTGGGCAGTCTCATTTCTGAGTAGCTGATGTCATGGCACACAGCCATTTCCTTAGGGATAGCTACACACTTGGTGGATAATCCAAAATCAAAGCCCATAGCTGCCCTCAGAACAACAGCCAGGATGAAAGCTCCAGGGAACATCTTGTGGTGCTCCATAAGGATAGCGAGAATACAGAGTGAGCTTGACAGGCTGGGCTTTATATACTTCTCAAAGCACATTTCATTATCAGCCACTTATCAAGTCACTCAAAGCAAGATGGAGCCCTATTGCCTACTTAAGTAATCAATATGATTGCCAGCAGCAGTGGTAGACACAAAAATATAGCATATTTTCCTTAAATGAGGCATTTACACATAATATGTAGAGGTGAGTTCATGTCTGTCAGGCACGTCAGGGTTCTGCATACAGTTGAAAAGACTTTTGCTATGTAGGTGTGAAAATGAATTAGGAACAGTTGGTGGAAAAATGTGAGGGCAGACAACCTGTCTCCTGGGGTTCAGTTTGTCTCCTTGGTTTCAGGCATGGCTGGTTTAGCTGAAAGTACAGACAAGGTGGATTATCAAGATAAAATGTTTTGCTTTTACTAATTGCCTTATGTCTCTTGCTTTTGGTGATGGGAGGGGGTCAGGTGCTTGCATGGAGACAGCTGTCTCCCATTAAAAGACTAGCAAGTCCTTGATTTTTGAGAGGGGGGAAATTTTCCCTAACCGATTAGATGTCAGAAAAGTCATTTACAGTGCCTCAAGACTCCATCAATAGAATTTCAAGTTTTGGTTTATACTGAAATACACAAATCTCCATGCACTGAAAGGTGTGAATAAATCCATCAATCTCTCTGCAGGCACTCCAAAATTTAAGATGGACCAAGAGTCATAAACACCTGAATGGGATCCCAGCATCCACAGAATGAACAACAAAGGGTACCTTTTCATGACTGACTGCAATCCTTTTAATATCTTTTAAGGAAGATGTGGACGTGCTCTGTGATGACTGTGGAAGAGACTGATGGCTTCACCTTCGATGAGCTCCAACAACCTCTTCTGTACACTCCAATGGCTATGACACTGGGGAGGTGTTCAGAGTGAGGTCACTGCATCTGCCCTCACAGTTGCTTGTGTGGCATTCAACTCAACTGCTGCCTGAGGCACTGTACTAATACCATCGGATAAATTGTCAGTAGCATAGTGCTCAGGCCTTGGCTTCCTCCATTACATTCTCAAATTCTCTCTTTTTCATTTAGTTATGACTGAGTGTAGATGACTGGATGTGGGATTCTGGGAGTTGTAATCCAAAACAGTAATGATCCCAAGTTCTGAGGTACAGTTAGCTAATTTTTTTAGGCAACCTTAACAGATCCCTTCCTGGTACAGATCCTGCAAAGAACAGGTGAGTTCTTATTTCAAGAATACCTTTAAACATGTTTCTACCATACTTTACACTGGGTCAAATAAGTCACAGCAATTAACTCATGAACACCCTGCCTGACCTTATGCATGGTTTGGTGTGCCTAAACTTGTTGAAATTGGCTTTTGGAATGCCATACTTTTAGTAATTCGATATGCTTGCAATGTGATGGGTATACTGCCAATCTTCATCAGTGAAACCATGGCCAGCAAACACACATAAAATGTAATTGATTAAAAAAGACCAAAGTAAAATGTTTCCACCTAAGACATTGTCTTCAGCATTGAGAAGGGGAATGAATCAGCATATTTGAAAAAAGCAGAAATAAAATGATTTAATTTGGAATGTTTCTCCTCTTAGACTCCATTATTAAATATAATTCCTTGCTTTAGCTCTTTCTGAATGCTCTCTTGTTTCTGGAGCTCAGTTCCCGCTGCTTCCTTGTTCTTCCTTCTTTTGTGCAGGATTGGTTGTGCTATTTCTGTGCTAGGAACAGCTCACTTCTTTTGACTGGTTGATTGGTTGATACATACCTCACTTTCCCACCAAAAAAAAGGCATTCAAGGCAGTGCACAATCATAAAACACTGATTAAGAATTAGCATAAAAACAAACCAATTAAAAACACTATTGCAGACACAGACCTAAAAGGCACAGCAGTACCTGACAGGTTGGTCCCCCTTTAACAGCATGCCATTCCCAGCTAGTCTGAAGAAAACTGTGTTTGTCTGCCTACACAAGGACAACATAGAGGGAGTGATTCCTGCCTGTCCCAGCTGGGCAGGGAGTTCCAAAGTTTTATCTTTTACTCATAGATGTTATACAGATTACATCCACTCTTAATAGTTTTGCTTATTTTGCCCACTTTAGTTCTACAAGTAGGTTCCTCCCCACCCCATCAACTGGTACTTTTCATCAGAGCAGTAGTGTTCATGAGAGAGGTATCCATGAAGGCCCTACCTCTCATAGGTGTGCCCAGATTGGCCTTTAACTAGCTTGGACTCATTGTCTAACTCTGCTGGAGGACAGCTCCCTCAGGATCCTGGTGCAGGCATTGGTCACTTCCCGGATCGACTACTGCAATGCTCTTTATGTGGGGCTTCCCTTGGGGCTGGTTCTGAGACTTCCAGTGGGTCCAGAATGCAGCAACCAGACTGGTGGTTGGGGCAAGCAGATATGATCGCATCACCCCAGTTCTGGCTCACCTCCACTGGTTCCCATGGATCAGGTTCAAAGTTTTGACTCTCATGTACAAAGCCCTCCATAGTTTGGGCCCACGTTACTTGTTGGAGCATCTTGCCCCAATGTCAACTGCCTGACCCACCAGGTCATAGCAGACGAGGCTCCTCCAGGTAGCCACCCCAAGGGAGGCTCACAAATCTTCTATGAGAGGTAGGGCCTTCTTCAAGGTGGCTCCATCTTTGTGGAATCAGCTCCCAGAGAAGCTTCGCCTGGCCTCCTGCCTAATGATATTTCAGGGGCAATTGAAGACATGGCTCTTCAGGGATGCCTTCCTCTCCAACCTGAGTTGAGTTACTCTTACATCTCCATTCAGTTGTTATCTGTATCTTTGCTATTTTTTCTATCTTATGCAGTTTTGTTAATGCTCTGCTGCCCTCTGTTTTTATACAGTATTGTTAGATTGTTTCTGGTTTTATCATATTAACTATTTGATTGATTAACTATTTTATGTGAACCACCCAGAGTAGTGCTGCAGTACTAATGAGTGTGGTATATTAAACTGAATGAATGAATGAATGAATGAATGAAATCTGCTTGTAGCCTTCTCACCTGTCTGCTGTCTCTCTCACCTGGATCATCTCCATTTAACTGTTGCTAATCCTGGAAGAAGACAGGTAGGAAGCAATTGCATTCAAGAGTCCTGTCTCAAGCTCACGTTTCATCAAGACCTCTCAGGAGGAAGCTGGGTCTGCTCCATTAGTTCAACTGCCTGCTGATACAGATCCTGATACCCAGAATAGACCTTGGAGCCCAGTTTCCCTCTTATCTTCTTTTTCATTTAATTGCTCCATGAGAGATTGCCAGAGATTAACCACGAATCATCCCTCAGCATCTTATTTTTAGCAGAGAAGTGGAACTCTCTTCAAAGCAATCCAGCAGCTTGCTATAGCAAGTAATGACCTGGCATTCTGGCAAGAATACTGGCCAACAGCTATTATTGTTGTTATTATTTTTGCATGAATCAGGCTGAGCAAAATATTTCCAACACTAAATAGCAGAAGTATAGAAATGCATCTTCCTGACCTTCTTGCTAGTGAGGCTGCTGAGAATGTAATCCTTTCTGAATCACAGTATTTCTGTATCACCATTAATCTCAATAAGTGCTCAGGGTGATTGGCAATAAAGCAGAACAAGTCCAAATGAAAACAACAAAAATGAATTATGTGCTTTGGCCATCAGTCTCACTAGCAGATTTTTTTCCATTCTGGCAACAAAATTGATATGATATTTATTTGTATATTGTATTCTTATATACTTTTAATGTGAATTAGTATGATTATGTTGTGAACTGCCAAGAAAGTGCTTATGGTATGGAGTGATATACAAGTTGAAAGAATTAAAAAATACTGATGACTTGCATAAAAGTGGGGGGGGGGAAGGATTTCCTAATGGACAGGCAATTTGTAGCCCTCCAAATATAAGGTTGGAACTCCCACTGACCTCCAGGTGCTACACATATCCCACAGAACATCTGAATATTTCTTTTCATTGAATAGCCTCTCCACTACCCCCATCTCCTGGGCAAGCTGTTTTGGGGGGCCCTTGGTCTGAAATGCCATTTGTTATATCGTGGTGGGTGGGAATTGTTTGAGCAATACAGGCCCTAAGGTCCTGTAGGCAAAGAGGACTAGCCATATGGTTATCCAGCTGTGGGACAAAGTGGGCATTTTTTGGTCCCAAAAACCGAGTCATTTCCCTCTCATCCCTCTGCTCTCTGAGAAAGCTCATTGTAGTGAATGGTCTGCCCATGCTTTGAGACATTCAAAGTGAACTAGAAATGTGTGTACTTGCTCCACAAGTGCTTAAGCTAAAGAACACCTTGCCTGGATGAAAGGGAAACAAGAAATAGCACACTGGCTATTTGTGTCCATTGAAAAAGTCAACACAGTCATCTTGTCTGCCCCCAACACTGCCTTTGTCTGCAGCCTGGGGCCAGTTTCTGATGACTGTGATAAGAACCAGCACATCAAGAGCTGACAATCATGTCTGGCCTCCAGTTGATATGAGAAACAGAGAGACTCAATCAGTATGAAAGAACACTCCCCAGTGAACAAGGCAGACTTTAATCTGGCTGGCCTACTCAGCTTTCCCTTTAATTTGCCAGGTCTCTATATCTTCTACCCACTTATACAGGTTTCTTTAAAAAACAAAGACTCTTGGTGTAAATAGGCCTGGAGTTTTGTTTTTAATTGTTACCATAATATTAGATTTCTCCTCAAGGCTGTTAAAATGTGACTCCGTAACACAAAATCAGTCTGGAATGTCTTGTCTTCTTGCTTGGGCCAAAATCAACCTGTAAAACATTCTCCAACCATTTCCAGTGAGACACAAGCGATGAATTTCCAGGAAAGAGAAGCAAACAAGCAAGAGGAACCACAGGCTCCCCTCAAAAGTGCCAGTTGGATTCAAATAAACCTAGCATTAAAGATTTGTCTGGTGGCATAAAAAGCTGTTGAATGTGTGCCTGAGTATTGTGTCATGCATATTGAAAGTAAGAAATGTATCGCATAATGTGCTACTTTTTTGTATAACAGGCATAAACATAGCCCCTTTTAAAACAATTATTAATGTTTCTTTTCCTGCATAGTTAGTAACATTTTTATCAGAATTTATCAAAATGTGCAAGACTTGAATGTGGGAGGAACTGAAATGAACAAATTTGCCCATCCTTAATTCAGAGGTGTGCGCGCATGTGGGTGCAGTGTGGTGCAGTAGATAGTCAGACTAGAACCCAGGTGACCTGGATTCAAATCCCCACCTGCCCATGGAAACTCGGTGGGAGGTGGCACTGGTAAAACCACTCTTTAAATGTCTAAAATACCTTGAAAACTCTGCTAGGTGACCAGACATTGTATATAGCTTGAAAGCACTTGTTACTTGCTGGCAGATAAAGGTAAAGGTTCCCCTTGACATTTAGTCCAGTCGTGTCCGACTCTAGGGCGCGGTGCTCATCCCCATTTCCAAGCCATAGAGCCAGCGTTTGTCCGAAGACAGTTTCCGTGGTCACGTGGCCAGCGCAACTAGACACGGAACGCCGTTACCTTCCCACCGTGGTGGTACTTATTTATCTACTTGCATTTACATGCTTTCGAACGGCTAGGTTGGCAGGAGCTGGGACAAGCGACGGGAGCTCACTCTGTCGCGTGAATTCGATCTTACGACTGCTGGTCTTCTGACCTTGCAGCACAGAGGCTTCTGCGGTTTAACCCGCAGCGCCACCACGCTGGCAAGTCACCCCTAAATTATAACAACCCTATGAATTAGAGGTTTCCAAAATGTCCTCTCCTCAACAGCCCTGCACAGCTCTTGTAAAGTCAAGGCTGTGGCTTCTTTTAGAAAGTCAATCCATTTTGTATTTGATGTTCCTCTTTTCCTGTTGCTTTCAAACTTTTCCAGCACAATTGTCTTTTCCAAACAATTTTGTCTTCTCATTATGTGTTCATAATTTTTGCCTCCAGAGATAGTTCAGGCTTGATTTGCTCTAGGACACTTGCTTGTCTTTCTGGCTGTCCAAAGTCTCTCCAAAGCCCTCCTCCAGCATCATATTTCAAGCAAATCATTTTTTTCTGTCAGCTGTTCAACTGAAGATTGAACCAAGGTATACATTTAAAAAAATAATTCCAGTTTCTTCCTTGTCAACATTAAAGCTGTGTAGTTCTTCTGTAGTCATTGTTTTTGTCTTCTTCATGTTTACCTGCAGTCCTGCTTTGGCACTTTTCTTCTTTCATTTTCACTAAAAGTCACTTCACTTTATTGGCTGCTTTCTGCCAATAAAATGGTGTCATTTGCATAAATTAAATTATTGATGTTTCTTCTACAAATTTTCATTCCTCCATCTGAATCAAGTCCAGCTTTCCATATATGTTCTGTGTACAGATTGAACAGATAAGGGAACAGAATGCAAACTTCTTTAACACCTTTGCCTGTAGAAAATCATTCTGCCTTTCCATATTTTGTCCTAATGGTAGCTTCTTGTCCACAGTACAGGTTACATCAGGACAATCAAGTCCTGAGGCACACCCCTTTCTTTCAGCACAACCCATAGTGTCTCATGCTCCACACAGTCAAAGGCTTTGTTGTAGTTTATAAAGCACAGACTGATCATCATCTGAAATTCTTTGGTCCATTCCAGTATCCAGTGGATATTTACACTGTGATCGCGAGTGTCTCTTCCTTTTTGAAATCCAGCTTAAACGTCAGGCATTTTTCACTCCATATAAAGTGAAATCCTTTTTTGCAACACCTTGAGCATCAGTTTGCTTGCATAGGAAATTAAAGCATAATTATTATTATTGCACTCTTTGACATCTCTTTTCTCGGGGATTGGAATGTACATTGAGCATTGCCCGTCTGTGGGCCATTGTTTTGTTTTCCATATTAATGGATTGCTGGATTGAATGTATTTTGGTGTTGCTCGTGTTTTTTGGTATTGTGTTCGTTGATCCTTCTAGTATTATATACTCATTGTTACTAACTTAAAAATCGTCTTTTAATTTTTATAAGCTACTCTGGGGCCTTTTAAAGGAGAAAACCCAGTTTAAAATATTTTAATAATAATGAATACTTGTTGGCATATTCTTGTTAGAATTTTGACAGATTCAGTCTCCATAGCTTGAAATAATTCTATCGTTATCCCATTTACCCTGGTGATTTATTTCTTCTCAATGCTTTCAGTGCAGCTTCCACTTCACTTTCTAGAATTGCAAGTTCTTCATCATAGGATTTCTCTTCAAAGGAGACAGTCATCCTTTATGTCTTCTGTGCAGGTCTTTAGTATACTGTTTCCACCTTCTCTTTATTTTCTCTTGGTCAGATAATATGCTTCCCTATTGGTCTTTCAGCATTCTTAAGCTAAGCTTAAATTTCCCTTTGATTTATTTGATCTTCTGGAAGAGATATCTTAGTTTTTTCCCTTTTGTTCTTCTCCTCTAATTCTTTGCACTGGTTATTGTAATAGTTCTCTTTCGTTTCTGTGTGACAGTCACTGAAAAACTGCATTCAAGATTCTGATCCTATTTCTGTCACCTTTTGCTTTTGCTTCTTGCCTGTCCTTTACAATTTTTAGTGCTTCTTCCATCATCCATCTAGGGTTTTTTATTTTTATTATTTATTTATTTATTTTATTTATTTATTTACAAGATTTTTTAGCCGCTCCATTACCGGTGGTCTCTGAGCGGCGTACAACAATATTAAAACTTTAAAAACATTAAAACCATTAAAACCGTTAAAAAAACCATTATTACAGGAATGGTCTTTTTGCATTCTTCCCTAATAATATATCTGGTTTCAGTCTTCTGGTTCACAGTCAATTGAGTTTATTAATGCAAATCTGTACCTTATGTAGACTTTAAATTTATCAGGAATGTTGCTTAAAATATATTCTGGCATTACAATTCTTTTAGTTTTATCAGCTTTATTTTAACATTGGATAATAACAGTTCATGGTCATACCACAATCTGCTCCTGGTCTTGTTTTGGCAGACAGAATGCAGCTTCTCCACCACCGGCTTCTAATTATGTAGTCTATTTGATTTCTATATCAATATATTAATTTCTATGACAGCACTTAGCACACACAATTCCGTAGAAATCCTTGAATCCATCCCCATGGTCTCTCTGATAATGTGCCCAGGGAAAGCATATTTCTCTTGCCTTTTTTCTGCTTTGCTTTGCTTTTTTTGTTTGTTTGAAGATTTCCCATGCAAAATTTAAACTAGAGCATGAGCATGCTTTTCCAAGAGAATTAAAATCAAGTCACCACAGCCCCCTGCTGGACAAAATAGACATACTCTGTAAATAACAATAAGCATATTCTGATTGATTGTACAAAGAGTATTAGTGAATGGCATCAGGAAAACTGCATGATTTGTAAGTGCTATAGGTTTGCAATAGGACAGCCTCCTGGCAATGAATATTCCCCATTTTCAGGGGGAAAAGACTGCATTGGGAGACAATTAAATTAATTTGGAGTTGATTATATCATAGCAGTTGTGGGATGTCGCCCAATATCTAATTTAAAAACAGGTTTTGTACCAGACACTTCAAAATCCATTTAACAATGTTCTCAGAAAAGCAAGCGAGTACGCCAGCAAGCCTAACTGGGTTAGGCAAGATCAAGGCCAGAGGCTAATTTTGCTGTTCATTAGCGATCTTCATGGAAAAAGCCAGTGACAGAAGCATCGTTTCTAGCCAGGAGACTTGGTGGGGTTGCTAGGTGGAAGAGGCATTTTTTGTGCTTACATCAATTGTGTAGCCTTTTATGCACCAGAGGAGTTACTCGGCAACAGCATAGGTGGACTGCACAAGAAACATGTTTATATGCATAAATGTGTCCTTCACAAAGGTGCACTCCATTTCTGCCTCATCATAATTCAGGATCTGCTTCAAAAAATACACTAGGGCTCAAACAAACTCTGTTTGAAACACCTGCCAGAATAAATCAAATACATGAGCTGAGCTGCTGGAAAGTTGCCTGAGAGGAAACATCCAGGAAGCCTGGCGGTGTTTGATTAGATTGTCTCCCTAATTAATGGCCAGAATCCTATTATTTACACCTGCCAGTGTAAGTCCAGCAGTGAAAATCTCAGTGGTGAGATGCTGCTGCTTAAGAAGCTCGGGCTTCCAATTTTGGGGGTATGTGATGTGATATGCAAGAAGAAACACAAACGCTGACTTTATAATTAGTAGCGATATACTACTGAAGTTTGTACTCCTGGGCTTATGCCGATGTAAATATTAAATTGGATTATGACCATTGTGTGTGTATGAGAGGGGAGGGTCCTTGCAAAAACAGAATTATACGCTATTTATCTTTCTGGTAGGCAAAAATCCTTTGAATCACTTCTCATTCTTCAAAGACTTTGAGAAAGTCCATTTTCCTTTGCTGTTAATACGGCCTTTCCAGTTTCTCTAAGATAGCTCACCTTCACGCAGAGGAGTCAAATTATCACACCACTGCATTAGTTTCTTGCTGTCTTTGGGAAGCCCAAATCAAAACAAGCTACATTTTGGCCTATAAACCCTTTTCACCTACGTAACCATTTCCTCCTTAGATGTCTCTTGGCAGCAACACAAGCTCTGTGTTTATGTAGAGACCAGCATTATTGAGGGCATCCTGATCTTGAATCAAGCAATAAAATTGTTCAAACTGAAAACCTGGAGTGGCCAGATGAAAGATCAGTCTACAGATTTTTTTGTTGCCTGTGATAAAGTTTCCTCCCCCTCAATCAGCTTTATCTTTATGAAGTACTGGCAACAGGACAGTGTTCTCCACTATTCCTGAGAATAGGAGGCTAGTTTAAGGGGCACAGAGATGGTTGTGTAACAACATTGTGACTTTATGTGCTCCACTGCATGTCACAGTGTTTTTTCCCTGTCACCTCAAGGCAGCTGCAGCACTCTGTCCAATTATAAGGCTGGATGTGGCGAAAAAAAGCCTTGTTGGTCCTTTAAGTCGCCTGATGACTGTCACTGCAACACTGACTTCTGATCTGCATCACCACTGGTACCTAAACACAGCAGAGGCTCAGCTGTCACTTCTCTTTCTTTCACTTAGCACAATAATGGAGCAGAGTAATGTACAAAGGCTTAGAGTCCCAGTATGATCCATCACCTTAGAGAATCTTCACTTTAGTCTAGCACAGGGGTGGTGAACCTTTGATGAACCTTTAGAATTCTGGACTTCAACTCTCAGCTTTCTCAGCCTGTATTGCCCATGATAAAGGAGTGTGAGCACTGTAGTCCAAAACTCTCTGCCAAAAGTTAGCCACTCCTGGTATAGGGTTAACTGCAAGATCTTGAGATGACTTGGCCCATGCCTTGTTAGTTTTTAAATGCAAATCCTTTTTCCGTAAAGTAATGGTTAGAGTGGAAGTACATTTCAAAAACAGGAAGAGTGTGTTATGTTCTTCTTTCTTTTAGCTATTTCACAGTATATTAACAAAATGGTTTACACATGGTTTTTAGTTCATTTTAAAGATAGATTCAACAAGGAAAAAAAATGAGAATGTGTCAACCATTATTATCTCTGGGATCCGGTATAGACTTAAAAAAAAAGATACTATGAAAGGATTTATTTGTATAATACATTTACAGTATAACGTGATTATATTTACATTTTGCTTTAAAAGCAAAGTGCTTATTTCTGAGTTTCCAAGCTCCATTAAACTGGCAAACAAAAAGAGTACTGCACAACTTCCTTCAATAAGCAATAGAATCTTACAATGTGTTAATTTTCACCACACAATTTTATTCTTTGAATAATCTCTCTGTCTTCCCCTATATCTTTCTCTATCAGCCCTTGAAAACAAGTTTTGAATGCGACCTCTTTCACACTGAAAAACCTCTGCAAGTTTTATTCTCCATATCTAGCACAAACACAAACAAATAAACGAACAAAAATGAATATACAAAATGAAAGCAACGAAAAGGCGACAAATCCATTCTCAAATCAGTGCAGCCCAGTGGCAGCACACCTCACTGGCAGAATCATCATTATGCCACCCTGAGGATGCCCAGTCTCAAGTTCAGAAGCTCAGCACAGTTGGGCTTTGTCAGTCATTGGATGAGAGGTCACCAAGAGAACATCAGGGATCTCAACATGGGCTAGGAAAGAACCCTGCTTTGAAACCCTGCTGCCAGTCAAGAGTTGACAATACTGGATGACAAATAGACAAGAGATGGAGCAAGGGCATGGCTCAGCCTAAGCAAGTTCCTATTTACATGCTTTGCATGAATGTAATTGGCATAACCAGCTATTTGATTTGAAGGCTACAAAAATGCTGGATACGTAGCTCAGTGGTTTAGGTCTCTGGCTGCAGAGCCAGAGGTTGGGTATTCGATTCCTTCCTGTGCATCCTTGACAAGGGCTGGACTCAGATGATCCATAGGGTCTCTTTCAGTTCTGCAAGCTACATTTTGGCCTATAAACCCTTTTCACCTACGTAACCATTTCCTCCTTAGATGTCTCTTGGCAGCAACACAAGCTCTGTGTTTATGTAGAGACCAGCATTATTGAGGGCATCCTGATCTTGAATCAAGCAATAAAATTGTTCAAACTGAAAACCTGGAGTGGCCAGATGAAAGATCAGTCTACAGATTTTTTTGTTGCCTGTGATAAAGTTTCCTCCCCCTCAATCAGCTTTATCTTTATGAAGTACTGGCAACAGGACAGTGTTCTCCACTATTCCTGAGAATAGGAGGCTAGTTTAAGGGGCACAGAGATGGTTGTGTAACAACATTGTGACTTTATGTGCTCCACTGCATGTCACAGTGTTTTTTCCCTGTCACCTCAAGGCAGCTGCAGCACTCTGTCCAATTATAAGGCTGGATGTGGCGAAAAAAAGCCTTGTTGGTCCTTTAAGTCGCCTGATGACTGTCACTGCAACACTGACTTCTGATCTGCATCACCACTGGTACCTAAACACAGCAGAGGCTCAGCTGTCACTTCTCTTTCTTTCACTTAGCACAATAATGGAGCAGAGTAATGTATTTGATTTGAAGGCTACAAAAATGCTGGATACGTAGCTCAGTGGTTTAGGTCTCTGGCTGCAGAGCCAGAGGTTGGGTATTCGATTCCTTCCTGTGCATCCTTGACAAGGGCTGGACTCAGATGATCCATAGGGTCTCTTTCAGTTCTGCAGTCCTAAGATGATGATGATATCAGGCTAAAATATTTGGAAACCTGCTGCTAGTCAACCTATGTTGATGATCTGACTCATTAGGTGATCTTGGATTTTAAGTGTCTATAGCTGTCTTTTAACACACCTCTCTCCCTGCTCTCCTTTGAAGATGAGAACACTAAGAGAAATATTTTTTATGATACTTCTTTGACTTTATTCCCTTGCCTCATATTTATCTAAGATAGGCTGTTGACACTTTCTGTTAGAATGAAGTGCACTGAGTTGTTCTTTCAATTGCAATTTTCTCTACTAAATGTTTTAAAAGGTGTTGTTAATGAGGACATAACAGAAGTTTAAAATCACCTCATTTTAAGAACTGGTTGAGGAAGTAAGGCCACCTCACATGATCATTATTTTATGCACATAAGCAACTTTGAACCTTTCCTGGTACCTTCCCATGATTCTTTTTTCTAGGTGCAGATACATCAAGAGCTAGAGCTGAGCGTATGTGTTATAAACAGATTCAGATATCCATATGGATATCTATCAAGAAAAGTTTGGACATTTTTTATATAAATAGTCACACATCATATACTGCTAATTAAGGCACTGGCTTCCATTCTAAAACAAAAAAGGCAAATATCTATTAGAAGAAAAGGTCAAAACAGATTACATCCAGTTTATTTATAAAAGGTTTGTACATTAAATTATGTTTTAAAAAAATGTACACGCTCCTTCCTTCGCTTGGTTTCTGAGAAAAAATGGTACTTGTGGTTATACTGCTGTTTCCTTTGACTCTGGCAACTGTGGAGGCTGGAAGTTTATCACTTCTTTGTATGTGATACCTGGGGAAGTTCAAAAGAAACAAAAGAAAAGTATTGCTTTTCTACTGTGTAAAACTATGATTTTCATAAAAAGATATTTAAACAATGCCAGAATGAACTATCATGAACAAAAACTGCTCCCCATAGTTTGGAGCCTCAGAACCAGCAATTAAAGTTATCATAGAATTTTCTGTTATAAGTAAACAGTAATGTTAAATTTAACTATAATTACTATATAAATAATATAAATTACATTACGTAAATAATTAAAAATATAATTGTTATATAATTGCAATTACCATTGTAACAAGGACAGATTTGAAAGAGTTGCCAAATAACTGACCAAATATAGCTAGATCTACCGTAGTGCTTTATATTTCTGTTTCACATTCAGAATAATGAGCAGTTAATTTTTTTCTTTCATTGCATGGAGGTAAACACAGTCATTTGTGCATCAAACTGTCTTTAAAGGAACTTTCAGGAATTGAAAACTTAGTAGTCCTAGAGATATTTGTGTGGCTGTATAAAACTCCATGGGATTTTCATGTGCATGTAACCCAGGGTTACTGATTTCAGGTAACAATGACTACAACTCAAAAACACTTGTAGCAACTTTGGATTATGTCCAAACATAGAGGGACTTCCTCAGCAATTCAAGGGACTCCTCGCTTCGGATAGAGAACTAAAAAGAACAATGTTTAGAAGAAAACAGGTGAAGTCATATCCCCCCCCCCCCCCCCCATTCTATGGCTCCATTAGGAAAGTCCACAGGGGCAACTCATGGTCTAAATAGGGAGGGTGCCTCTCCCCAGAATTTCAGAGTATGGCTCTTCCCTTTCTATTCACAAACTGCCTTTAGAAATCTGTGTGAATTGTAATTGGATTGTGTTATCCATCAAGGAATCTGCTATACCTTTACAGGGAATTTTTTTCCTGTTTGCACAAGGAATGGCAGTGATAATTGCCATAAAGGGCATAAATGCATGTGGGAACCTCAGGAAGCTCCAAATCCCTCAGAATGTTTCTCTTGCATTTTAATTTCCAATGTTAGCCTGATTACAGCAGCCAAGGCAGGAAAAGAGTAGTTACACTCTCATTTTGTGAACCAATGTGGTTTCTGATCCTACTGCCTTCCTTCCAAGTTTATGTAGCATTCCAATATCTCCTTTCAGTAAAGAAGTCTTTATCCGTCACTGCAAAGAAATAACTCATATTGACATTCTCTTAACTTTTCTGGCTCGGTCTTGTTCCCAGGTATATTTGCTTAAAATAAACTTGCGTACCACCCTAGGCAATCCCTCTGCTTACAATCTTGTAGATCTATGATCAGTTGGTAAAGACAATGGTCAACATCACACTGATGCCAGACCCTAACATGACAGAACTTCCATCCTCTTCTTCCTTCTAGCAGGGCTTTGCATCACTCCAAAACTGCCTGTCAAGCTTCCTAGCCCACACCTGAGCAGGCACTGGAGATGGTGCTGCATTGGGGGTGGGGGGGATTACCTTGCTCCCACTTCCAATGACAGAAACAGTTATGTTAGTGGCAATATCCTGATGGGTCAATCCTGGCTTACATAAACTGGTCTAGGTTGGGTTGCAGGAAAAGGTAAGCAATATGGAAGGAAAAACACTGGAATGCTGGAAGGGCAGCAGAGGGAGGGAGGAATATAGGGACCACAGGATTGTTGTGCAGTTTTCTAAACTCGACAGAATTTTTTAACTCTTCTTCAGTTAAATATTTAAAAATGCCTGTTTGCATGACTGTGTGCAAAATTACACTTTTCTATATTAAGTCACTCTTTTCCCTGAAGGTTTTCTTTCACAGCATTGTCACCAAAACATACGTTTCCATTCCTCCAGGGGAAGATCCATGTTGTCAAACGAGTCATCATATTTCTCTGCTTCATTTTCCTCTTCAGGATCATGAACGGCCTCAAAATAAGGATGTGCCAAAGCTTCTGCAGCTGTTACTCGCTTCTCAGCATCTAACACCAGCATCTTCTCTAAAAGGCTCAATGCTGGCTCAATGGAGAGAAGAGACATTCACACACAAGAATGTAATGCTTTTAATTAAAACAATGCTTTTAATTAAAATTTCCATAATTAAGCATTTCAGACTTATAAAACAGTGTCCCAAATTCTTTTGCTTAGGATAGTAAATTGCACCAGAGTAGGCCCAGTGAATCTGTGGGAATGTACATAGATGCGAGACTGTGTGATACCTTTTACTGGACCACTAAAAATCAAACAAATTGCAACCCTTCTTTTTAAAAATAGGGACAAACATTATAGAGTGAAATGTTCAAAGAGCACCAAGAACTTTACAAAAGCTTGTAACAAGGGGGTATAATGTACCCAACATCAATTACCCTAATTATTCAGTGTCCATGCTACATACAATTTTGCATTTTGTGATACTCATATATATATATTTACTTACCTAAGGGATTTGCATGCTTCAAGATGGCAGCAAAGTCTTTTTTCTGCACTTTTGGAAGACTTTTGATATAATTTTTGGCCTTGAAAGAAACCCAAAGAAAAGTGTGTTTACAGTACAAAAACTGCATTTATTTATTTTAGTCCTTTCCACAGGAATTGGCCTATTAGTTTGTTGCAACAAAATCCCTGAGCTAGGTGACAACTTCAAAACAAAAGGATTTATAATAGCATGAGCTTTCTTAAATGTGTTATTTTGTTTTGATCTTTTGGTCAGGATTATTTAGTCTCAGAATTCACTGACTTCAGATTCTGTTCTGGTGATTACCATTAAGTAGTCATTATCACTCTAATAAAATGGGATGGCTGAAGAAAAAAATAATATTGTATATCAGTGATTCTCAACCTTGGGTAACCCAGGTATTCTTGGACGCAACTCCCAGAAACTCTTTTCAGTCCAAGAACACATGGGAACACAAGATTGGGAACCACCGATGCACATGTAGCAGATAAATATTTGGTACAGTTCCATAAGCATAATGTGAACAGAATGCTTGTGTGGACATGGATCCTACAAAAAAAAGCATCATCCTACTAGCTGTGTACACATTTGAATTTGCACACATTTTATGAGTCCAGGTAATAATGAAAGGTGAAAATATTACATACGGATCAGTTTTGGACACTGACATATTTTAGTTTTACAGAATTTTTGAAGTTGAAAAAAATGGGACATAGTTCTGTTAAACCAAATGAGGGCCCTGTGTCCAAAGTGCAATGAAACAATTTTTCATGGAAAACATGTGTTCTGAAACTCAACTTTAGAATATAATTACTTTCAGAGGTCACCATGTTGGCTGAAATCCAACAGGAAGTCACAACTAGAGTATACCTAATGAATCAATGAAACTCACAGAGTAGCTAATTTATCAAATCCCCAGAGATTCAATAGGTCTGCTATAGTTGAGATTTCCTACTGGATTCAAGCAATTATATCTTTGTGCTGAAATCTGCATTATTGGGCTAGTATTTGAAAAAGAATACAATTGACTCCTATGGCCAGGTTATTCTGAACTGGACCACCATGAATGGATATAAAGGGTGGGGCAGATGTTATAGTTTAATACTTATCAATCCCATTTTATTATGGCCAGGGCTCTGGGATTAAGAGAGCTGCAATCCAGAAACATTTGAAAGGCCACAAGTTCCTTAGACCTGCTTTAAAGTGCTAATCAGAAGTTGTGTAAATGGTTCAGAAATATCACACAGTGTATCACAAATACTCCTTTGGATTTTGACAAACTTCAAGCATCAAGAGTTTATTCCATGTCTGAACATTTCTCATGTTTCAAGAAAACCCACTGTGTGTTAAAAGCTACAAGATTGGGAGGAAGCATTTAGGATTTCCTGGATTTGCTATTTTTTTTCACACTTCAGGAAGTGAGTTTGTTGTTTGTTTAAATACAACACATGACCTGCATATTTGCAGCCCCCTCCATCTGAAATGGAGGAAGGTCGGTATTATTTATTATTCACTCATTTTATGTATTTATCTGCCACCTTTCCTCCCATAAGGGACCCAATATTCAATGATACTTCTGAAAACCTAGCCCGGATCTTAAAATTGCCTACTTACATCTTGGCTTTGTAGTTTCTGAACAAAATCTTGAGTTGGTGTGCCTGTAACTTTCATAATTTCTGTCAGCTGGTCCAGATCTGAATGCCAGTCAGGAATCAAATCCTTAGTCAGTGTATCACAAAGAAATCATGCTAGTAACTAATCTAACCACTTGCCTTTAGAAGTGGAATGTAAGAGTTCTATATGAGCTGACTCTACACACACTAGGGACCACACGTCTTCGCGACCACCACAGTTGGCTAAGAAAAATCTTGAACATTAATCAGGCAGTAATGGAGCCTCGTGGAGCAGTGGTTAAACTGCTGTACTGCAGCCAAACTGTGCTCACGACATGGGGTTCAATCCCAGGTAGCCGGCTCAAGGTTGACTCAGCCTTCTATCCTTCTGAGGTTGGTAAAATGAGTACCCAGCTTGCTGGGGGTGGGGGAAATGCGTAGCCTGTGTAATTAACTTGTAAACTGGCCAGAGAGTGCTTGAAGTGCTATGGGGTGGTATATAAGCAGCACGCCTTGCTTTTGCTTTTTAATGGGAAGATAGGAATACTTCTAGAAACATTCACAGGCAGATCATTTCCATTTTATTTCTATGCAACCTTTGGTCTGAGATGTGCTTTAGTAAAGGTGACTACAAATTTGCACAAAATTTAATAATTATATTCAAGATTGAGATAATTTTTCAATTTTTCCCGTAGAACTAGCTGTAATTACTTGCTTCAAGGTTTTGAGGACTGATAAGCATCCTTGGCCTTTGCTCAACACTGGCTATCAGTAATACTTGCTGAACTTCTGGAAAGGCTCATAACTAAGGGAGAAACAGATAGGAAGTTGAACTCCGGTGGTACCAGAGAACATAAGATAAAGTAAAAGCCAGCCTTACAAGCCAAATGTCATGACCGAATAATATAGATCTCTTTCTGCAATTAATCATGCAAAGCAGCTGTAATTAACAACTCAGTTTTCTGTCAGGAAAATTTCAGCACAATCACAAAGCTTAAAATGGAATTATGTTTCCAGTAAGTAGCATCAAATGACATATGTATTATCAAGCAGCTAAAAACAGATAATTACTGGCTTGGTAAGTACTTTTGAACTCACTTATTTTGGTTCTGAATTCTTATGTACTTATTTAATGCCAGGTATTCATCATGAAAGGATACGATCATTGCCTTTGAAGAGTGGCCTTCCTGTTATCATCTCAGCCATTATACAACCTACTGACCAGATATCAACTGAAATGTGTAAAAATGTTACATTCAATTGCTGTGTGAAGCCCCTAAATTAAAAAAGAAAAACTAGAATCTTCAAAGAGCAAGTAGCAATACTAAGTCTAAGTATTGTTTGTTTCTTTGGTTTCTGCAGGAAGAACAACCCCAGCATCTGATTTTCAGAAGGTTTACAAGACTACAAATGTCTTCTTTCTTTGCTACTTTCTGGAGTTGGCATCCTTCAAGGAATGAAAAAGACTGTGATCCTTAGTTGGGGATTTCCATAGGGTCACCAGTCTTCATTGACTACATTTGTGCCCCACCTTTTCTTTAAGGAGTACAGGGTTGTGTCCATGGTTCAGCCTTTCCCAACCTATTCTCTGAATATGTGCAGCAACAACTGAGAAGGATGGCTGGGGATAATGGAAAGCTATAGGCCAACATATGTGGAAAGGTTTAGACTGCGGAAAACTGATTTAGGAAGTTAATGAAGTTCACTGACACAATGAGAAGGCAAGCTGATCCCAACAGAGCTTACTCACCGTATGACAAAGCCTTGAAATTCAAGACTAATTGAAGACATATTGGAACTCCTGAGGGAAGGGCATGAGGCCTAGGTGGCAGAAGTTTCTTTGCAGACATACGAAAGCCTAAATGGGAGTAAACTGCTGACAGCTACCCTCTTTTTGGCTCAAAACATAATACAAAGTGGCAAAGTATTCTTCTTTAGTTGGTGTGCCAAGAAACCAATTTAACCAGAGGGTAGCTTTTCGCAGTGATCTCACTTGCATATACTTAAAGCAATTAAACTATGGTTTCATAATCTACAGTCAGAGAAAATAATTGGGGGAAACCAGTATTAGTTTTAGTGTGAAACACAAAAAAGTACCTGTTTGTGTATAATGCATCCAATTTAGTATAACCTCTGGGGCTCTGTACCACCTGGTAACCACATAGCCAGTCATCTCGCTATCTGTATGCCTAGCTAGGCCAAAATCCAGAATCTGTTACAGAGGAACCAAATATACATTATATTCACAACTCCAGATTAGCCATAAACTTTGATCCAGATTTGCTCACATATAGAGAACACTTACTGAAATCAAATGGGCTTAAGTTGGTCATGAATCACATAAGTATCTTTGACTTCAATGGGTCTGTTCTATATCTGACTAAATCTGGATTCATCCCTTTGAAAACAGCAATGAAGAGAACAAATTGTACTATTATTCTGTTATTGCCTTAGAAAATCATGTTAGAACTAGCATGTAAATATTATTTCTGACTTTCTCATCCTCCCATTCTAACATTGGTGGTGCAACTTATTTGCTGTGCTATATTATGATCAAAAATTACTTGTCCCACAATCTCCTGCTCCTCCTCAATGAAAGTTTCAAGATTAAATTGTGCCAGGGTTCTCCCCAAGCATCTGTTTTCAAAGCCAGAGACCAGCCTTTAGAATGTATGAAGGAGAAACTAATGCCATGGGAAGTAATATCACTTTTTGCTGATAATTCTCAAGGCTCATTTGGCTTAATTTTATGATATCAGAAATAAGGGTTTTTCCACTTATTGGTGTGGACTGCTGTGAGGGCATGTCTCATTCACTTGCCTACGCACATGCCCAACAGCGGACCTGAGATATGCACACCCCATCAATCAGTCATGGCAAGCTATGCAACCCTTACACAAACACCAGTAAAATTCCCAGTCAGTATGTTTTGGATGTTAGAAAGGTATGGTTCCACCACAAAGATCTATTTCATACGTGGGGAAGAATGCACAAATCTAATTGGAAAGTGATAACAGGAAATATCTCAATAATTCTGACTTTCAATTTTGTAACAAATCCTAGGACCAGTAATATTTAATGGGCAGTAGGAAGGGGCTTATCCCATATGAAATAATTCTGAGTTGTGAATTATGAGGCCATTCATTTTCACTTGAAAATCTCTTATGTCAAATTTATTAGTATCAGAAGAAGGGTTGGGTGTATTACTGAAGAAATCCTAACCCTGCCTACAGCAAGGACGGAGTTTTTAAATTGCCTTGATTTAACACAAATGGATACACTGAATATCTTATTTATAGAAGAAATGTATCTCAGCTAATCAAGGGAATTGCTAAATAAATGAATATGTCTTATTCTTGTCAAATCAGCATTGTGGATGTATGAGATTAGACTGGAATATGTTTTTGTAGTTCCTTATATTTGCAATAACTTACTGAAATGTAGAGATAGAATCTTCTCATACGCACACACACACACACACACACACACACACACACACATAATCTTCATATATATATATATGAAAATAAAATGGATAGCAAAAAAATAGAAAGTGCATTTCTTTCATACAAACTGACAAGAGTTCTCAAGCATCAGAGGCTGAGAAAAGGTGTTCAGAGATACTGATATTAAGCACTGTTAAGTTGATTAATGCTATTTCACTTCTATACTCGATTGTCTTTTCACTTGCTCTGTTGATTACCACAATTCTTTGGGCCTGCATAAGTCCAAAGATATACTTGGCAGTTTTGAAAACATAAACCGTACTTTTTTTACCTTTTAATTAAAACAAACGAATCTGTGGATTGTGGCTTTCCTCCCTTAATTTAATAATTTTTCAGGTTGCAGAGAAATACTGAAGAAACTCAAAACCAGCCTTACACTATCAACCACTGAATGCCTTTGAAATCCAGTTTGTTTAAAGGCAAATGGAAATTAATGGCTGGAATCCTGTTGGCATAACCATACCTGTGGAAGGGTGATGATGTCAGTTCAGAATATAGAACAGCAACAGTCTGAATAGTAATTTTGCAAAATACATCATAATTTACAACTCAGAATTATTTCATAAGCGATAACCCTTCCTACTGCCCATCTCTCACTCCTTTTACCATATTTTTCCGTGTATAGAACGACACTTTTTCCTTAAATAATTTGGGAAAAAATTGAGGGTCGTTTTAGACACGGAAGGCAGCTCTTTACCGCTGCCTTTTGCAAAGGCACAGGGCTTAGCAAAAAGGAAGGGGAGGTGTTGCTCCCTTCGTTTTGCAGGGCTTATTAAAAAGGAAGGGGAGGCGTTGCTCTCTTCCTTTTTGCTAAGCTCCATGCTTTCTCAAAAGGCAAGGAAAAGTGGCAGTCACTTTGACAGCCGCTTGCCTTGCCTTTTGCCAAGCGATGGGGCTTAGCAAAAAGGGAGCCCTTTGATCCCTGCTTTTTCTAATTTGGGGTTAGAAAAGGGGGGGGTCATCTTATACATTGGGTCGTCTTATAAACGGAAAAATACGGTACTTGCTTTCAAGTAATGCCAGAATTACTGATCTCTGGTGTCTTAAACTAGTTTAAACTACCTTAAAACTATATGGGTGGTGGGAAAGGGGTGATCCTGAATGAAATCATTCTGAGTTGTGAATCATGATGTATTTTGTAAATTACTGTTCAAACTGTCACTGTTCTGTATTCTGAGACTATGAAGTACCTCTTCCACATATTTTTCTTTTTCTATAGAAAACGTTTTCAGAAATGTACCAGTCTTAAGCTTGAGTGGGGAAAATCCCCAGAGAGGATACTTGGCTGAAAGCCAGGGACATTCTACCTGGCTCGTCTGCAAACAATGCCTGGTAAATTTATGCTGTCCCCCTCTCTGGGTCCCACAAGCCATATCAGGGGACAATTCTAAATCTCCCATCATCCAGCATCCTGGCATCCACCCAACACACCCACCAACCCATCCTATGGCTCTTTCCTGGCTGCACATATAAGAATCCTACCCCATCTGGGGAATTTCTGAGACAATTCAGTTGGGTTTTCAGCTGCTCAGGCCAAATCTCACTGTGCTGCAGGCTCTCGGCTGCACTTCCTCCCCCTCCTTTCACTCTTGCTCTGGGGTATGGGTCTCCTCTAGGCTGCAAACCATTAAAGGATAAGCAGAGGCACTGGATTGCAACCAGCATGAATAGGGAACTCCCAAATCAATCTGCAGCCCCTGTGTGAACACTGCAACTTCAGACATAATACAGGCTGAGAATCAAATCTTAGCAAAGCTGAATCATTCCAATTTAGCTCTCCAGTGTAGCCGCACCCGAAGATGGGACTGGCTTACTCTACTAGCTTCAGCTCACTAACTTTGTCAGCTGGCTTCAAGTGGTTGTGTGAGAAAAAACCGCAACCAAGCTATCCAAAAACATTATCCTGATGTTCTATATTCTGTTCTCATTTCCATGGAGAAACAGATACTTCAGTCTCAAATAAGCACTTTTTGCAAACAGATGTGCAAAGAAAACAATCTCAACCTCTCTCTGTCTCTGACATCATCACTAACTCTCCAAGTTGAAGCCTTGTCCATGGAATCACTTGCAGTGAAACAATGGCTTTGTTTCAAAGAAATGCAGATGCCCTTGATATATGTGCTTACATGAAGCAGCATTTTGGCAAAGAACAAAGAAATTAGAGCGAAAAGGGACCATTCACTATATATTCGAACACTGGATATTGGGGAGGGGGGATTCGGAACATGGCACCTCTGCGTACCAGCTGTAATGGGGATTCCACCCACAGACTACATTTTTTAAAAAACAGTGCCATTAAATTATAAAAGCAGCAAAACTCAGAATTAGTCCTCTCACTTTCATTTTACTGGAGAATTCAGGAGAAACCACCTGGAGGCTGCAATTGTTGCCTCTCCTTCCAGCACCTGCTGCCTGACCCCAGTGGCTCACTTTTCCTGGGGGTAGGGCCTGCCGTGTGGGATAAAGTTCTGTCAACATGCAGATAAAATATTCCATTATTTCAGCAGAGATGAAAGCAAACTGCCAAAGAATTGAACAAACATTATATTTGTTCTACCTAATATCCTTCCAAATCTCCCTTACAGCCATTTCCATTTCTTCAAGCGCCTGCAGGTTCATACTGAACATTTATGCTGTGTTTCTTTTAAAAAAGGCAAATCAACATTTCTTACCTTCAGTTCACAGTCTTCATTTACTGCTAGGTTTCCAGGTTTCAAGTCCTACAAGTACATGATTAAAAACAACCCTGAAGTGGAATTCTTCATACACAGTACAAATGCTTTTTTTTTTTTTTTGGAGAAAAAGCAGTGTTTCAGATTCCTTGACAATGGGATCTAAAAATAAACAGTGGTAACCAGAATGCATATTAAATTGAATTGTTGCCCAAATCTGAACACAGAGGGATGCCTGTGTGATCATATAAGCCTCTGCCTATAGTAACAAAAATAAAAAGCAGTAATGTTTAAAACTAAAGTAAAACTGAGACAACTCAACCCTCAACTTGTACTGTAAGTATTACATAAAATTGCCTAGTGGATTTCTGTAATTGAAGAATTTGCAATGAAATTTTGAAAATGGACTCCAATCTTCTGCTATCCCAGAAAGTAATCCAGGGCCTCACCAATGTTGTGCTAAGGCAGGGTATATCGGATACAAGTCCGGGCCTAAAGAGGCCAGATCTGACATGCTGGTGTTATCACTCTCAAAGAAGACAAGGATAAGACTTCTCATCTCATGCCATCAGCTGTGCTAGTCTCAGAGTAAGGCCTGTCAGGAGAAGGTGGCCTGAATGTTGTTGGCACCTTCTAATTTGTGGTACAGGGGTGTGACATCTTCACTGAGTGAACTAAAAAAATCATACACATACAGAGACCAGCATTCCTAGTAGTAACAGGTAAGCTGTGATCAAGATACAGGGGTGCCCTGCCACCGAATGATGAGGTAGACCTCCTCAACTTGGACCATGAGCTGCTCTGCTGGTAATTAACTCCAAAAAGGTGTTCTTCACTTCACTACACAATCTTTTTGAATAAAGCAAACTTTCTTCTTCATATCCAGTCTCCTTAGAGACACAGTGGCCCATGGTTGAACCCCTGTTTGGACCATGTGGTACCTCTGCTTAAAGAAATCATCTAGAACAGGAGGGGGTATGCAGGGGGTGGGAAGAATCAGAATTCAGCTGATCCTTGGCCAAAGCGCCACATGAAAACATTCCACCTGGCCCTTTGGCCAAAGAACTGATGATGTCAGGGTTTGCAGCTCTTGCTCTGATGTACTGTAGCCCACACCTCTACTTGTTTTTTGTTCTTTGCACCTGCTCTAGGGACTAGGTAATAATTACTAAAACTGTGTAATAAAACAGTTACTCTTCCTACTCTAGCTAAGAGTGAACACACAATGGCGAGATCATTTTTAAAATTTCCCATAACTGAATTCAAAACAGTCACACAGCCTATTCTATTAATCTGTAACCATCCTTCAGTTTAGCAGTACCAATACAGATCTACAATTGTATCGCCAGTATCATGGCAATACCTATTCATTCCTGTGCACTGTAAAAGGTTACTGCATTGATCATCAGATATCTCTGCTGCCTGGTATCTATCTGTGTTCTAAACCAGTTGCTCCCTTGGTTTGCTTCTTTCAAAAAACAACACAAAAGAGTAAACCAGAAAAACCTGAAAAGAGATATTTCACTTACCCTATGAATTATGCCTGAGGAATGAATATACTATGGGGAGAGAGAGAAATACAACAATTTATTTATTTGATAATGAAAATATATTGATCATACAGTATATATCTATGGTGCTATTGCATAAATTTTAAAATTAGAAATGAAGACTTGACAATTGTTAGTGAGGCAACCAGGCAAAGTCTTCCTTTCAGAGGACAACAGGAAGCACAAGTCTTGTCTTCTGCAAAACAGAGCACTTCTGCCTGTAAATATTATATCTCATGCCTTCAGACCAATATTCTCTTTTATTTACACATGCAGGAAACCACAGACTTCCAACTAACCTCCCCCCCCCCTCCCCCCCCTCTCTCACACATATTCTTTTTACTACAAAGACTAAACACAGATAAAATATATATATTCAAAACAATACATTTTATACAACAGGGATGTGGAACAATTTCCAGAGATCTGGAGGTTTAATCTGCTTCCCCAGTCTATGGAAAGATGCATCATAGTCTCCTCACCTCCATTTCTTTTTTTCCTAATGAAAAAGCCCCCTTTCAAACTCTGGCAGCAATTTATTTCCTTGCCGGGGGGGGGGGGGGGAACAGTGTACAGCAACCCAACATGTCCCCATATATATATCATGGAGGGCACAAGGGAACTTGAATTGCATTATTGTTTTTATTTTACTCTGAATAGAGTCCTGCTGGAGCTGGAACTTGCCATTACTCTTGAGTTTTCTATACCAGCATTAATTTATATATTTTAATCTTTGTCTTTACTTCAGGGAGGGAGCTGATGAGAGTCCAGGAGTCACTTACATGCTCCTCTGGATCTTGGTAGGACACATCCACCCATATTTCAAAACCAGAAGAAAGCTGTTTCTGTTTTAGAACAGGAAAGACTACTTAGGCCCCAAAATGGGGAGGGGGAATAACCTTCTAGCAGCCATGAGACATCCCTCCAGAGGAGACTAAAAATGAGTTAATTGTGTGAGTGACTACACAGCAAGAGAAATGCATATTCACTCACATTAACGTGCTGTGAAGTCACACCAGGGAATTTGGGTCTGTTTGATTTAAGTGTCCACAAAGCAAGACAGGAGAAAGCCTTGTTTGCAGCTCTATTGAAATACTGTAGGTGGTGGGACTCAATTTCAGGTGGAAAACTCCAGACTGATTTGAATTTCCCTTTGCATCACGTGGTCAATGGAGGGGGAAATGTGAATCAGCCCTCCCCAGACTTGCAGCATACCCATTTCACCAATAAAGTTACACTCTAAGGAGGTTCACAGAAGGAAGGTTTTCCACCTGTTTGTCCCCTCTGCACTCCATCCCAATTGTTTAGGATGGTCTCCTGCCTTTGGAGAGGGAGGCTGAGAGACAAAATATGGGAAAGTTATATGAGTTTTTCCCCCTCTTTAATTCTCAGAATCCCTCAGCCAAAATATGGCCATAAACTGGCTGGGGATGCTGGGTAATCTAGTCCAGAAATTAACATTTGTAGGCTCTTGCTGGTAGTTGCAGGGGAAGGGAGTGTTGGAATAAAATACACACATTAGTGGGATGGATGACAACAGAAACACAAATATATTGAAGCTGCTTCATGCAGCTAGCTCTTTTCATGTACTGTGCTTTTGCATGTTGTTTTTCACCATGAGATTGCAGACTACATTTGAGATAAAGAGCAACTGAGTATAATTGAAGGACCTTGTGAGCAGATAAGCTTAGGCAAATAATATCAAAATGGAACACGCACTGTATATTGAACAAAACAATAGCTTAACAGCACAAAGGTGAACCAAGGACAATGTAAGCAGGTTTGCATGATCAGTGTTCAGGTTCAGAGATGTCCCCCAAAGTAAATAATCTCCTATTGATTTTTCCAGATAGACTATGTTTGTTTAAGTTGAACACAAAGGAGACAACAAATCCAGCATGTAATAATCTGTGTGAAGCAGGCAAGGAAATAACATCTCCATTATGGTCTTGCTGAGCATCCATGTGGAGCTGAAGTTGATTTAATGAGACATGGACATGCAAGTCTCTACTGAAAACATCTGGGAATCATCAACAGTGGAAACTGTGTTTGTACCGGTCAAGTTGCACTGCTCTGATAGAGGACAAATAGGCCCATTAAACTAAAGACAGTACAAGAAAAAACTCTCAAGTTGACAATTATGTTTGCAAGGGGTAGGTCAAGCTATCTCTTGCTGTCTCCCTGTGGACTTTCTGCTATTCTCTCTGATATAGAAATACAGAAAACCATCACATCTTTGTATGTTATTTTAGGATGTTTGTGCCATGTTTCCATTCTAGCTACCATGTTCTTCATATGGTATGAAGAACATTCCAGTAAACATTTAAAATCCTACCAAAGATGCCAGATAAATATGCTCACCTCCATTAAATCTACCCCGGTGGGCAAAGTGTGGCCTCAAGGCTGTTTCTGATGTCACCCCAGCCTCATCAGACAATTCCCAGAAGAAATTTGCTCCTTCCCCAGCAAGAAATAGATCCTTGCAGCCATAATTAGGTCACTTCCCCCACACCCATCCACTTCCATCAAAAATATCAACCTTTCAAAATCCAAAGTATACCCCCAACAACTTCTAGTTTTATTCTTGTAACTTTTTTGCCATTCATGACAGTCCGTGCAGCCATGAAAATTGGCCCCCCAGACCCACCAATGTTGCCCACCCTCATTTGTACCAAAGAAACAGGAAAATACAACAATTTTGGCAAGAAGTAGACTACTGCAGAAGTGTTCAACAGTTAGTGACAGGTTTGTCTTACAAAAAAGGAAAGCAATCATTTCAGTCAAAGGATCAAGATGAATCAGGACATATTTTGTTTTGGTCAAAAACTATTCAAAGGATAAAGCTGGTGTGTGTGTGTATGAGTCCTCACCCACACTGAAAATGGGATGCTGACCCACTTTCTTTTTAAATTAGGCTGCCAGAAGAACTTTATCTTCTTGTTATGTAACGTTTTTGCATTTTCATTTCTCACTGAGATAATGGGACACTGTGGACATCCATGAGAGGCTATGAGCAATGGGGAAGCAAGATTGTAACATTCCCACCCACCAGGTATTATTGTCCTCCCTCTGAACTCACCATATATGGCCCAAATTGCACAACTGATTTAAAATTGCCCATTTTAAAGAAAAGAAGCAAAGGAAAATAGTTTAAGCCATGGAAGACAAATATGTGTTAAAACACAATAAATTTGGACTCAGAAATGACAAACCCGCCACAAAGAACTGGGGGAACAAAAGGGATTCAATGTAATTAAGGCATATATTATGTTGTTGTTGTTTAGTCGTTAAGTCGTGTCCGACTCTTCGTGACCCCATGGACCAGAGCACACCAGGCCCTCCTGTCTTCCACTGCCTCCCGGAGTTGGGTCAAATTCATCTTGGTAGCTTCGATGACACTGTCCAACCATCTCGTCCTCTGTCGTCCCCTTCTCCTCTTGCCTTCACACTTTCCCAACATCAGGGTCTTTTCCAGGGAGTCTTCTCTTCTCATGAGATGGCCAAAGTATTGGAGCCTCAGCTTCAGGATCTGTCCTTCCAGTGAGCACTCAAGGTTGATTTCCTTCAAAATGGATAGGTTTGTTCTCCTTGCAGTCCAGGGGACTCTCAAGAGTCTCCTCCAGCACCACAATTCAAAAGCATCAATTCTTCGGCGGTCAGCCTTCTTTATGGTCCAGCTCTCACTTCCATACATCGCTACTGGAAAAACCATAGCTTTGACTATGCGGACCTTTGTCAGCAAGGTGATGTCTCTGCTTTTTAAGATGCTGTCTAGGTTTGTCATCGTTTTCCTCCCAAGAAGCAGGCGCCTTTTGATTTCGTGGCTGCTGTCACCATCTGCAGTGATCATGGAGCCCAAGAAAGTAAAATCTGTCACTGCCTCCATATCTTCCCCTTCTATTTGCCAGGAGGTGATGGGACCAGTGGCCATGATCTTAGTTTTTTTTTACGTTGAGCTTCAGACCATTTTTGGCGCTCTCCTCTTTCACCCTCATTAAGAGGTTCTTTAATTCCTCCTCACTTTCTGCCATCAGAGTGGTATCATCTGCATATCTGAGGTTGTTGATATTTCTTCCGGCAATCTTAATTCCGGCTTGGGATTCATCCAGTCCAGCCTTTCGCATGATGTATTCTGCATATAAGTTAAATAAGCAAGGAGACAATATACAGCCTTGTCGTACTCCATTCCCAATTTTGAACCAATCAGTTGTTCCATATCCAGTTCTAATTGTTGCTTCCTGTCCCACATATAGATTTTTTGCGTAGGCTTTTGCGTAGTCAATGAAGCAGAAGTAGATGTTTTTCTGGAACTCTCTGGTTTTCTCCATAATGTTAGCAATTTGGTCTCTAGCGCATGTTAGCAATTTGGTTCTCCATAATCCAGCGCATGTTAGCAATTTGGTCTCTACATATATTATGTAGGTACAGCATATTTCGCTTCCTTGCTTTTCAGTAAATATCCGTTCAATAAACCTAGCAGAATTCTATGACAAAATACGTTTTCTTCTTTATCTTTCTTTCTTCCACTTCCACTGAACTAGTGAAGTGAAGATACCTTTTCAATATTAATGGGGGAGGTAATATGTGTTGAAAATAAAAAGATGAAGGAATTAAATACTGAAATTTGCCTGGTACACTAGCATTTTGTTTACCTCATCTTATACGCCCTTTTCATTCAGCTGCTCAAACTGTTTCTATGTATAGATGCCCTCATTACCTAAAAATGAATACAGTTGCTACAGAAGAAACCCCCTCTGTTTTAGCCAGTAAATCTAGGTCAAGATGCAATCTGAAGTCCTAGCTACTTACATGCTTTATTTAAAGGAACTGTTTGTTTAACAAGTTTAGGGTATTCTAATCCACATCACCAGATGCAAAATCTGAAACCTGTCCATCTCCAAGCAGATTCTGCAGTCTTTATTTTGGAATTTCCTTGAAACAAGTAACCTGCCCTGTATATCTAGCCATGGATTTTGGAACTTCTGGCTGAAAGCCTGTTGCCGCAAGTTACACCACATAAGGCTGATAACATCATCAGCTATGGTGATATTTTGGAAGAAAAATATATCTGATTTCTCTCCAGAAAGCCTTGAGGCTCCTATGGAACCCCTTTCATCATTGGAAAGCTGTTGGAGATGGGGGGGGGGGGGAGAGAGTCTTTAATCCCTACTGCCAGGATGACTCTACTGGCAGCGGCAATTTTTGGTAATTAAGGACTTCTCCCTTCTATCCCACAGCCCCCAAGAGCTTCCTGATGATGAAAGATGTTTCATGACAGCCTCAGGACCTTTGGGGGTGAAATTAGAAAGGTTTATTCCAAAAGATTGCTGATGACATCAGCCTTATGCAGTGTAACTTATGCTGCAGGATTTCAGTTTTTCCCCTCTACCCCCTTCAGCTCTGTAATGCCCAGCCTGATGAAGACTCGTGCAAAGTTGAAAGCTAGCCTTTGTGTATGAGATTTTAGTGCTGTAATAAAGGTATTATCCAGCCTTCCCTTTAGATTGTGTGCAGGCACCACTCAGCTTTTTTCTTTTTGGTTTTAATTCAAATATCCAAAAAATGGCAGAAGGAAATTCTATTCTTCAAGTTTGCAGAAGTCAGACTAAGTTGGAATGCAATCTATTTCTTATTTAAATCAATGGACAATTTAATTGAATGGTTTCATATCACAGCAAGCCATGATTCCTGACCTACTAAACCATATTTTCCATAAGTAGCATGCTGGTACATATAGTCCAACTGTTCTTGCTTTACCTTTCTCTTCTCATAAGTGGAAAACAAATCAGGAAACTTTAGCTGAGCAGAACTTCTGTTACATATGAAGTTAGAATCATGGTTTATTGTCCCCAAACAAGTCAGGATTTGTAAGCAAAACCTGTAACCCACATAGTTCAAAGCTGACTTGTGTACCCCAGCTTGGGAACAGACAACCATAGTCCCATGTTCAGATATAAGATGAAGTAGGCTTAGTGGCAGCTTCTTAGTTTGCTTATGCACTTATGCAAACAGTGGAAGCAATGGGATGTATGTGTCAATATTCTGCTCACTGCATTATGGTTCAATAAAGCAGGATCCACTGCTTACTGTGAATACAGTCAATAACCTGAATGGAATAAACTGCATGCTTAAGAATGTTGCTTTCATCTATGCTACAAATGACTAATGGAAGAAAAACAAGTAACCATTCTACATATTAAAACCATCAAACTCTAACTTGTGAGTTGACATCTTATGAGTAAATTAAGTATGTAGGTTGTAGTAAATTATACTTCAACATAAGATTTGGAGAGAATCTGATACAGAAGTAACATGAGAACTAGCCATATTTCTCTAGAAACTGAGCATGGAAAACTAGGCATGCTGGCTCGGAGATTATGAAAGTTGTAGTCAAAAACAAACAAACAAGCAAACAAAAAAAACTCTTCCAAGCTCTATTCAAAACCAGGGCTTGCAAATGCATTTCAAAATCTCATTTCAAACTCTGTTTACAAGGGCAATCTTTTTTGATGTTCATGCAGACCTATCTCTACACTGTGGGTAAAGTAAATAATGGAAAGGACTGAAAATTTGTGTGGAAGAAAGCAGAATTGTTTTGGATCCTATGAAAATGTGAGGGTATAAACAACAAAATACAGAAAGATCTAACCTTTAAGCCTTTTAATATTTGATAGACTAGGAACTGGATCCTGTCTTCAGTTAGTTTCTCATGCTTCATTATTTTACTCAAGTCTGTTCCCATAAATGGCATGACAAGGTAGCTAAAAAACAAACAAACCAAGGGAAATCAGACATAAAACAATGTACATTTGTGTTCTGAAAAGTAACCATAATAATATATTAGTATTACAAAATATCATCCTTTTAGGCAACTGTTTTACTGATTATAAAAACACTAAAAATGATTGCAGTTACTAATGGTGCAGTATTTTGAAAATGCTTAATGCCTTTTTTTTCTTGACTGAACATCACACTTAGTCCATTTGTTTTAGAAAAGAATCCTAAATGCACTGCCAGAACCAGGAAGGAAATACCAGTGGGAAATAATGTAATCAAAATGACAATATTTTATACTACCAGGTGTTCACTGTTGTATTTTGAAGAAAAAAACCGGATTGATTCAATGAAATGTTGAGTGGTTTCAGAACGATCTATTATAGAACATGGGTGGGAGGGAAAGGGATGACATGGAGAGAAGAGGAATTTATTGTTTCCAGTTGGGTTTTTTAACAAGGAATTTAAAAACACAGCAAACAAAAGAAGCTGGATTTTATTTTTGTAATGCTTCTTTGTTTAGATGAAAAGGCAGGAACAAACTGCTTGGATTCAAAAGTATCTACATGAGCAGAAAAGCAATTCCACCTTGCACAAAGCAGCAAGGCAGCAGCTTCTGTTGACTTCCCCCCATATCATAATTGACACCGTTTTTAACAGACTCCCAGCCCTTGAGATTGGCTTTTGAGGGAAGCACTACAGGCTACGCTAATGAAGACAAAGCAAGAAAGCTACATTCTGTGAGTGGAATGGTCTTTGCAGTTCTTAGGATCCATGCTGATACCCTGGTAACTATTTCATCATTGAAGAGAGAAACAGAAGTATTTCTAAGGCCTGAAGGGTATGAAAGCAAAACAACCACATTAGAAATGGAAAAATCATTTTCAGATCTATAGCCACAAGTTAGCTAAAGAGATATTTTTGGATGTCTTGTCAGATTTCTATTTTTTGGATACCATACTGATGTACAACATGTTCCTACATATGTTAACTTACAATTAAAACCCACTGGCTTTAATTACAATTAAAGTCCGCTGAACCCTAAACATGCAAGAATTGCTTTGGCTTTTATGGAAATTCCAACCTATGCTCTTTAAATGAGAAAAAAATGCCATCCACGTAAAAATGACTTGATAGATGGGAAAGGAATGAAAAGGGCAGAACATGTTCAGTTTCGTAAGGCTATATATAAACCAAAGGGCAAAAAAGCAAAGCTGCTCAATCGATAACCTGGGTGAGGAAGGAACTAAGTTTAATCTTCAAGGGACGTGGTGGCGCTGCGGGTTAAACCACAGAAGCCTCTGTGCTGCAAGGTCGGATGACCAGCAGTCGTAAGATCAAATCCACGCGACAGAGTGAGCTCTCGTCGCTTCTCCCAGCTCCTGCCAACCTAGCAGTTCGAAAGCATGCAAATGCAAGTAGATAAATAGGTACCACCACGGTGGGAAGGTAACGGCATTCCGTGTCTAGTCGCGCTGGCCACGTGACCACGGAAACTGTCTTCGGACAAACGCTGGCTCTACGGCTTGGAAACGGGGATGAGCACCGCGCCCTAGAGTCGGACACGACTGGACAAATTGTCAAGGGGAACCTTTACCTTTACCTAAGTTTAATCTTCAGAAGGCTGATAGTCTTCAGTAATGAAAACATAGCTGTGCACTCTTCTTCATGATTTTATTACCGCTAATTTGCTCAAACTCATGAATATTTTAAAAATAAATGGAAATTGTTCACTAATTGCCAGAGCAACATAAGAGTACTTAACGAGTGTAGCTTGCTGAAGAAGTGTCACGGGTATAGGTTTTAAAATAAAAATGTTTAGAGTTCATTTTGATAGGAGAAAGGCAAGTAACCCATATATAGGATAAAAACCAGGCATCATCCACATATAAATGCACTGCTATTTTACAATTAGGAGAAAAGGAAAGAAAAGGAAAATAACCTTGTTTCTACAGATGCATAAACTGTTCAAACAATTCAACAGTGCATTCAAGGAAAACTGTTGAATTGTAATAAATTCTGGCTCCAGTACCAAGGGAATATATGTGACAAAGGACAATGGTCAGCAACTGTCTTTGGATGTTGATGTTTGCAGACACTGAACATGGAATTTCTGTCTTAACCATCCTCATTTCATGGAACATCTATGAGATAGGGTCACTTCCTCTTACAATGAAGTGGCACAGAACTCTTAGGCTAGACAAACCAGAATGCTTTCTCTTTTTCAGTTTAGTCTTTTAGTCACAAGAACAGCCACTTTTTAACCCCACTTTTTAAAAATCAGATCAGCCAACACTCTATTTTCCCCCCTTTAGTGATGGAAGATTGAACAAGTTTTTAAAACACAGAATACTAAAACAGTGTCTAACAAGCTACGTCTAAACACCATTCAATACTCTGAAAAATATATCAGGAACATTGGCACAATGCAAAGTCAAAAGCCACACTGGTTTTAAAAAGAACATGTGTTTGTATGTATGAATAAATCCTCTGCAAGTCTAGTAGTGATTCCTGATAAAAGTGTAAGCACTGACTGGGATGAAATTTTTATAAAATTTTGTTTCTTTAAAAAAAGCATTGACAAAATACATTTCTAAAAGAAGTAGGGCTAGATCTAACTGTTAGTTCTAACTGGGGCAGAGCCACTGAATAAATGGGGCTTGTTCAGTCAACCCTTACGATTCAATGGCTGAAATCCTGTTGTGCAGTTACACAGATGGCATAATGTTTGGAAGCAAATTGCCATTATGTTAAGAAATCTCCATAGGTATTACTTGTTGCATAATGAGCTGGGCATCTTGGTGTGCAAGACAAGGCATATGGAGATTTCTTAATTTAACACAGTTCATTTCTAAAGTTATGCCATTTGCACAACTGCCCAACAGGATCTCACTGAATGGGTCTACTCTGTTAATGGGATTAACAACTGGACTGAGACTACAGTATATCTAAGTATTTCATAATTTATTTTACTGAGTTTACAGGGAGAAAAACCCTATGGTAAATACTACTACTATCCTTCCCATGACAAATATTAGTCCATAATGATGCAAAAAGTAGATCTCATGCTGTTTCACTTTAATGTACAGAACAGACCTAGTTTTACAAGGAAAACTACTTCACAGATATGCATACCAAAGGAAGCGAGAGCAGAATCTTACTTTCACACATATTACGTTGATTCAAATACTAAGGAGAAAACATTAAAATAAAGAAAAGAAAAAAAGAATCCATACCCAAGGAACCTGTGATAGAAATAAAATCATGATACAGGGCCCAAATGTTTTCATAAAGGTATAAACTTACAAGTCATTAAATTTATCCAGTGACACGTCTGGTGTGAAAACATCTAGTAGTCCAATTACCTATAAAAAAGAGGAGGGAACAGAAATTACCTATAAAAAAGAGGAGGGAACAGAAAGAAAAATGGCACATCACAAGCTCCAAACAAGAAAAGTATTTGAAAGTTTTTATACATAATGGAAACACAGATCACTGGAAAGGGTCATCTCAGGCCTGATCAGGCATAGTGAATATCTGGCCTTCTAGATGCTCTGGACCAGCTCCCAGAAGCTCCAGCTACAATGGCCAATTGTGAGAGATCATAAGGGTGGCTGAGCAGAACATAGGAGGGCCAATGGTTCCCTAACCCTGATGAGGTACATTGGCAATATATCAGTAACACTGTTTGTATCAGGGTTCCTAGCGCCTGGGAACAAGTTCTCTGCAGTAGTTTGGTTTCCTCCATTCTTCCCACTGAAGGCCTCCTGAAGGCACTCTGGGAGAAGTGTGACTGTACCTTCTATTTGCATGAAGATCTCTTGCAACCTATTGTGTCATCAATGCTCTCATCAGGAAATTGCAGGAAAAAACAAAACCTGCTGTGGCCTCTTTGAGGCTACGAAGTATATTTGGCATGAACTTTCATGGACAACAGCTGGCAGAAGGTTAATGGTGTGTGAACTAACTGATAATGAGGATTAAAAATACATTCTGATTGTTGGCATATAAATACCATGGTCAACCTAAACATTAGCTGGAGTGTTGACACTAATCAACTGCTAAGGCAATAAATGGGATGATCCTCAATGAAGCAGAGTATTCCTAACTAGGAGCAGGACGGCAATCTCTGTTTAAAAAGTACTCTGACTCACATCCACCTTGATAAGAGCTAGACAAAATAAATAAACATTAACATTATTGGATAGACTTTCTTAGCCAAAGTTGTGTCAAGAACTCCCTCTTAAAAGAAATCTGAGATACTGTCAGGTTTTGCACAGCGGAGAAAAGGGCAGCCAACATGAGTTGTGTTTAAATGTAGTGCTAAACAGTGTCTTGTGGCCAGAGATGGGAAAAGTTATTCCTTTGGATTACAGTTCCCAGAATACCCTCAGTCAACACTGACCAAGACATTCTGGGAAGTGGTAGTGCAAAAAAGTAACTTTTCCATCTTTGGATTTAGCATTACATGAACACAACCATTGCTTACTACTAGCTATTTCCTTCTCTCCTTCCTATTCCTGCTCTGGCATGGCCATTAGGTCATGGGAGGTTTTTCTTTCCATTTTTAACTAACTGCAGTTTAGTGTTATTCTTTATTTACCACAGGCTAAATATGGTTAGACATAACTACAGTGGTGCCTCGCTAGACGATTGCCTCGCAGGACGAGGAAATCGCTAGACGATGCCTTTTTGCGAGTGCTACTGCGCTTCGCAAAACGATGTTTCCCTATGGCGATTTTCGCTAGACGATGAGGTTTCCCCATAGGAGTGCGCCGACTAGTGGTGAAAAGCTGTCAGTGCAGCTGTCAGTGCATTCCTATGGGGACCCTCACTCGCTAGACGAGGTTTCCCTATGGGAAATTTCGGAAGACTGCGTTTTCCCTTGGAACGCATTGAAGCGATTTCAATGCATTCCAATGGGAAAACGTGCTTCGCTAGACGATGTTTTCGCTAGACAGCGATCCTCGTGGAACGGATTAACATCGTCTAGCGAGGCACCACTGTATTGTTTTCTGAAACATGCCATCATCAAACAAGTTTGGATGACTGGATGTAGTGTCAAACTTTATGTGACTCGAAATAGGAAAGAAGCCTTTCAATCTGTTCCGCTCCATGCTAGAGGATCAGATGGAAGCCTTGTTGGTTCCAATAAGGTAAATCATAATTTAAGACAATTTTGTAGTCATTGTTCAAGACAAGGGCTCCTAGTCCTGGATCCTCAGATGTGACTGGATGATGACTCCTACAATTCCAGGCCACTAATTAAAATATATGGGAACTAACTTCCTAAACATGGAAAAAGTGGCGGAAGAGAGCTCTGCCAGTGCTTGTACTCACGTTTTCGTGCTTCATATGTTTGAGAAGCCGCAATTCCCGGTAGGCTCGTTTGGCAAAAAGCTCTGATTGAAATGGGCGGTACAACTTCTTGATAGCCACTTTGGTCCCACTTTTCCTGTCAGTAGCTGAGCTTAAAGGAAATGGAAACAGAATTTCTGTAAATCAGAGCTAGATGGAAGGATAAAGTTACGTCCTGGAAAAGGGACAGCGTGTTTGTTGGCCATGTCCAGAGGGATCCCAACAGCAATAGCCAGTCAGTACAGCAGAACTTAGCTTCTGCTTTCACAATATGCAAGAGAGAGGAAGTGTCTGTGTTTCCATGGAAAGGAAGCATGTGAATGAATACAAATCGGTGGGTGAATGAAGCTACTTCCACATTTGCTGGAACATATGGGTACATCAAGCTAGATTGATTATTCATTCATTCATAGCACAGACAGGCATGTTATAGTAAGTTACGGGGTGGGGGGGGGATGCAACAGGACACTCTCTTACACCATGCCAAACTATATGTCTGTTTAAACTAGGGGTGGGCAACTCGCAGACTCAGGGCCACATCCAAGCTCAGCTTGATTCCCTCACCTAATATCACAATCAATTCTGGTCTCCGCAAGAATGATCCGTCCCTTTCCCAGCAGACTGTTAGGTGAAAATGAGTGGGACAGAAACGGAAAAGAGAGGGAGAAAAAGATGGCAAAAGAGTGATGAAAAGGAGAAAAGGGTCAACTCTTTTGGGCTTTGGTCTATCCATTACTGACTTCTGCCCTGGCTACCTCTTGTCAAGTGGCCCCTGACTGATTATCGTCAAGGTCCATGGCCCTCAACAGAAAAAACATTGCTCAATTCCAATATAAACCATTATTATCCAGTCTAGTTGGGCAGCAGCTTACCAAGGTTTCTCACAGGTCTTTTGCACCATTTGTTAGCTGCTTCCTGGGACTTTCTGCACGCCAAGCATGTGCTTTAGCAGTGAATTACAGCTCCTTTCTTAAAAGGTACAGCCCTTTATCCCTGTGTTCCCACTTTTTGGCAGAATGCATCCAGCACGGTATTGTAACCCATTCCACGAAGCCATCACATGTTTAGAGTTGGGTGGATAAACCAATTTCAGGATTATTTGTCCCGATAAAGCAAGGGAAACACCTTGTGGCCTCAGGAGATAAAGGACAAACAAGAGATGGAGCCAGGAGACAACTTTATCTTTGCAAGAACAGCATCCCTGAGAGCTGAATGTAGCATTGTAACATCATCTTTTCCCATTGCCTTTTGTTGCTTACTGGCTGTTAAGGCGACCCAAAGAAAACTACAGGAAAAAGGTTGCTATGTTTTCCTGTCCCCGTACTCCTCAACTGGTTGTTCCCAGCAACTGGGAACAAGAAAACATACTGGCATCAGAAGGACACAAAAGAGATCTACCGAAAGATGTTGTAAAAGGTCTCTTCAAGACTTTTGTCTACTCCTTGCTTCTTCTCAGCAGCCATAGCTTGGCAGCAGACCTTCAAAAGGTTACTATTTTGGATGACAACAACAACAAAGCCACAAAAAAGTAAAATTCCAAGGCCCAAGTACAGTGCATGCTTTGTATGCAAATAGGTCCTGTGTTCAGTCCTTGGCATCTTTAAGTAACTTAGGGCTGTGGAGTGTAGATCAAGGATGGCTCAGTTGGAGAGAATCAGGAGCAAGTTTCCAAGCAAAACTAAAACCAGAAATGGCCCAAGGTTAATTTCTAGTTTTGTTTAAAAACAACAACAGTTTTTTCCCCCCTGAATGTTTCCAGGAGTAGTCACTCCCCCTTTCGAGTTGAATTTTGCTTGGTAGCCTGAGCCTGGAGTTGTGGTTCTTGTTATGTGCTGTAAAAATTGTCTTTGCCTTATGGCAACCCTAAGAATGAGTTGCAAAAGTGATTTCTTGATTGCAGTCTCTACTTGGATTGATGACTCTACCAAGGGACACAAAAATCTTTTGTCAGTTTCAGTTTTTTCACTGTCAACATTAAAGCTACATATTTCTTTTGTACTCCGAGTCCTGGATTTTGTCTTAAATTTCAACTGTAGTCCTGCTCTTGCACTTTTCCCTGCAATGTGGAGAGACTTCACAAAATGTTGTAGTTTTGTTTGCAACCTCGCATGCTCTCTCTGGTTTGGATAACTCTCAAACCAAAGTGAATAGGAGGGGCTTTTCTGAGCTGAGCTGACTGAGCACTAACCAATCATTGCTTCCAGCTTTTAAATTCAAGGAGAGCCCCACCTCTCTGCTGAGTGTTCTTTTCTCTCTCTCAGGCAGTTTTTGTTTACTGTTAGTCTGTCTGGTTGCTATGTGTGCAACAAAGAAAAGAGTATACACAAATTCATAATTTCAAACAATTGTAAGTAAAGAAATGTTTTTTAGTCTTTCTCCTACAAATTCCTCAGAGTGAGTTAATGAGACTGCAAGTGCCAGTTAAAAGAAAGGGATGCACTCTGGGGAATTTGTGGTTCTCTCCTCTGTGGATCTTTGTACTTATACTGTGTAGCAAAAATAATTTTATTAGAAGTCCAAAATCTCTGCAACACAAAAATTGGCCTCAGGTTTGCTTGTTGCCTTTTCCAATTTAGGCAACATTAGGTAGATAAATAATTTACTGTGTATGGCAGCTTCCTGTTCATATCCATGGTTCTAAAACTTTACTCTTTGGAGAAGTTCCTTCCTTCAAGAAGTCTTTCACCTCACGTTTCATCAGTTGACAGTGACGTAAATGCCAGTGACATTGATGCTATCCATCTCTCAAGCTGTTCCCTGTTCCTGAGCTGTCGCACAGAGGATCTATGAAGTGACCTCTACTCCTCTTGCATATCTTACCATGATATTATGGAGATCACCTCTGCTTGTTAATTAAAGTATGACACTGAAACGGCACAAAAAGTGCAGATGGTATAAACACCTGGAATGTGAAACGTTGCCCAAGGGGCACTCCTATAATACGTCAACATATGGAAAGGTGACAAACCAAGAGACACGGCTAAAATAAAACATAAATGTGAATACTCACAAAGGGTAAAGCTTAGCCTTACAAGTCTTGTAGGACTTATCCAAAAGCAACGGTTATCAAGAATGCAACACTAATAGAAGTTATTCTGTCAGAACCTCAGTGTGGGTGCAGGCAACCTATGCTATATAGGCTTCTCTTAATGGACTCACTCTTGGAAGGATAACTGATTCCTTCCTATATGCTTTTACAAGTTGTGAGACCCGGGGCGAGAGTGTGGAGACTCTCGCCAGAGTGCCGTCCACCTCCAAGGTTGACAGGGAAATACAAACAGCTCCTCTCATACTGCCAAAGGAGACCACCCCGAGGGAAACTGATACCCGGGACTTGGAGATGAAAATGCGCGGGGTAACGGTAGCAATTCAAACTCCCGAGGAAATGGCGGGAAAAGAGAGAAAGGAAAGAGTGGCGATGGAGGCGGGAACAGCGGATATAAAGGTGAGGGAGGATCCGATACCGGGCGGTTGGGAAGTAGTCTGGGTACAGGACCCATGGACGGAGAAATGGGAGAGGGTGAGGGTCCCTAGAGAGGAAGCGGACTACAGGAGATGGAGGGGACTCCCCCAAAGACCCTCATATTGGGGGGAGACCGAGGCTCACGAGTGGCATCGCAAGCTGAGGGAGGAAAAGGAGATTGTGACAAGGGAGGAACAGGAACGCTGGGCATGGCGAGCAGAGGAAGCCAGGAAGAGGGGGTACCTGACGGCCCCTGGACCCCGTTCGAGGAACGGCGAGACCCGGATTGGTTCGACCCTCGAGATGAGGAAACCACCCCGCTTCTAGACGGTGGAATTACAGAAGAGGACAAAGAGGACTCTGTACCTTTGTGGCAAGGACCATGGGGGGATTCTATGTTGAACCCCTTTGTAAAAGAAGCTTGGAACCCCTCGTCCGACCCGTTGGCGACAGGAGAACAGTTGTTAAGTAAAGAATTACATAAGGACTTTTTGTTTAATATTTCAATAAATCCTAATCATGGTTCAAAGTTAAAGACGGCTCCGGATTTCTTTGGGGAGGTTAAGGAGGCAAAAACTGAACCCTCACACAAGTATGAGTTCACTTTTTAATGAGATCCTTTCTCTCTTTTCTTGTCACAAAATAGAGATGACAAGCACTAAGAGAGAAAGAATAATAGACACAGATAAACAGTGTAAGACCCAAAGGGCCATATCTTTCTGTGGTCACCCAAATTGAAATTGATAAACCACAGAACATAGAAGGTCGGTGGTCCAAGAGGGTGGGAGAATGCATCGCCCCATGATGCTGGGTTGAGATATTCTGCCCATAAGTCATCCCTGCCACATAGAAGAACATGCAGGAAATGATTCTTAAAAGCAGCATTTTGAAAGTAAGTGGGCATTTGTTTTCTGAAATGGGTATATCTTTTTTAAAATATATTTTATTAAACAAACATCCAACCTAAACAACATAAACCTAACACCACAATAAAAATACAATTACATAATACACCAGTGCCACCTTCACCCTCAGGGCTAGCATTAAAAATATTTTTGAAATTCATTCAATTCATTTTCTCTCCAAAAATTCATTGTTTCTTCCCTCGGCGTATACCCCTTCCCTCTCCGAAATACATATTCCAGAAATACACTCCATATTTTCTTAAAATCATTATTTTTTGATAGGCCTCTTCTTATTTTCATATCACATGTCAATTTATCATTAATTGCCATATCCCATAATTCTCTATATCATTCCTCTAAATTAATTTGGTTATCATTTTTCCAGTTTCTTGCAAAAATTAACCTTGCTGCTGTAACCATTATTACAATTAAATCCTTATTTTCTTTCAACAATTCATCTTTCTTAACCGTGTTCAATAAAGCCATTGACGGGGACATTTGTGAAATGGGTATATCTTAACTGTGTTACATTTGAACAGGAGTTTAGGTGGGAATTCAAGATTACATTACTCAAGGGTTCAGTCACATCTTGACATAACACTTCAGCAATATGGGAAGCAATATCATGCAATAAGACTCTGTGCTAGCAGAACATTCAAAATACAAATTAAATCATCCTGGCCTGCAGTATGGGCAGGTATAGGACCAGTATAACTCCTAAGAAATGTGTGGAGAAAGACCACAGCTCTGCAATGCAGAAGATATGCTTTGTATTCAGAAGGTCTCAGGCCATTCCTACCACTTCAGGGAAGGGCTAGAAAAGATTCTTACCTGAAACCCATGGGGACTGCTACCAATCAGGATAGGTAGGAAGGAGTGAGAGCCTTTGGGTCACCCATTTAAATGTGACCCACAGATTCCTTTGCACATGGTCCCAGCTAATAAGGGCAGGGATCCCCACGCTCTCTGATCAGTGACAGGAGATGACTGGGGTTTCCTTTCCTCCTTTCACCTGGTGCTTCTTCAAGCCAGCTGAACTGGGTAGCAGGTTTCATCTGTCACCATTAGCAGACCATATTTTCCCCTTTCTTCTCTTACCCAAAAAGAGAAGGGGGAAACAATGAAAATTTGGTTCATGACTGAAGCACTTGGTGGAATGGCTCCATTTGGCACTTCGTCATGTGGCGTATATAGGGATGGAGCAGCAAAGGAATCTTTCTCCACCTCCATGTAGTTCCTGATCTCTGGTGCAGACAAAACTGACCTGAACAGAATGTGGGTATTACTAAGTATAAGGCAGTTTCCTCGATTATGCTATGTTGTTCTGTATGTGGGTTTCTCCCATGCTAATGACTGGCCTTCTGAAGTTCCTACGAAGGCACTAGAACAAAATTATTTATGCATTCATTTAAGTTACTTCTATCCCACCATCCAGAGCAAGGCCTTCCAAAAGAAAATTAAAAAGATAAGGCAAACCAATATTATAGCACATCCAAGCCCTTGCAGCAAATATGCTGTACAGCCACTAGTTTCTTTACACCCATTTACGTGTGGAAGACCTAGCTGCCCCAAGCTCTTTCGATGCCTAAGTACATCAAGGTACATCACACCAAAAGCCAGGCAAGTAATTTTGGCACATCAAACAGGAAAACCCCCAAAGCACCTCTTCCATCTCCCTGGCAATCAAACTTAAGTCTTTTAAAACTATCAAACTGCTACTCAAAATCTGCAGCTTGAGGCTGCTGTCCCACTCTCCCTAATGGTTTTCCGGGCTGTGATGAAGGATGCCAGGTTTCTTAACAGGTTCTCAGTGGGCGATGAGGAACATAAGGAAATGCAAAGCCTCTGAGCTCCACAAGGCCTGAATGACACTCATTGAGTGGATATCTTATCTCCTCCAAACAGTCTTCTGTGCACATCATTCCATATGTCTGCCTCCTACATTCTACATGGTAACACTTTCCAGAGAGAGGAACAGTTACTTGTTTAAGCTGCAACTCTCAAGAATACCCTAGCCAACAGGCCAGGGCCAGGCGGGCTGGGATATTCCGGAATGCTAATGCCAACAAATGAACAGCTTCCCCCATCTCGACACTTTTCGATGACAAAGCCATAACTGGTTGCCAAGATGCCGTTTTGTCAGACATTCAACCCACTAATGAGGCTCTCATGCTCCATACTATGGTGCCAGAGGTGATTAAATACGAATCCACTACCTACCTATCCACCTCAGAAGTCTCTTCCTTGGCATTGAACCAAGGCACGAATTCTGCAGGTGAAGCACAGAAACACAATGAATTTAACCTGTGAATTCTGTCACACAGCAAAAGAAAGAAGAGAGAGCAAAGAAACACCAGTAACACAATCACACTCCTATAAATGAATGACAATTTTGTTTCTCCAGTAGGCCGCGTCGGTTTCTGTTTTTAAACCCCAACAGGAAGTTCTTAGCACTCTAGTAAACAAGTCAAAAGTCCCTTGGAGGTTGAGGGAAGACAATTCAATCGTTTTTAAAATCCCTGTTGTATTTAAAACTATTTCCTTACACAGTGCACGTGCTTCCATGCCCAAATAGCTAAAGGAAGTCACTTCAAGTATTTATTTCTTTACACAAGATAAAGATGCCAGGTGTCTGCTAATAATACTGTTTGAGAAAGCATTACTCTATATTCCCCTATCCTTTTTTAACATTTCAGTTTGAAACTGCAACAAGTCCTCCTACGACTTGTTTCAGGTACTGGGTGCAAATTCACCACCCAGTAGCATCAGCTTGTTTGAGAGGTTATGTGTGGCCCGGGATACACCCTTGAGGGTGTAATTCACTCTCAGGGGAGTGAATACTGGGTCAGGAAAACACGCTGAAGAACCAGCGGCCTCTCCTGTCCGGGGAACGGCGCGGCGCCCAGCACGCCCACCCGCACCCGTGGAAAAAGCAGAAGTTGCGCGGGGAGCGGGGTGGCCATTGTTCCCTTTCCTCAGCGGCAACAGAGCCCAGGGCGGAGCGGTGGAAAACTTTGGAAAGGAGCTTCTTCAGGAGCTCGCTATTCGTCTCCACAAAGAAGGGCTCCCGCCACGCGCCGCCCGCCCGGGGTCGCCCTCCCCGCGCCCACCCACCCACCCCACTTCCTCCACAAACCCTGCTCACCAGACGGCGCCGTAGGCTCCGGATCCGACCGCCTGGAGGTCCCGGTAGCGCTCTCTCACCTCCCAGACCGTCTTGGTGATCTCCTGGCGATAGAAGCCTTTCTTGGGGGAGGCCATGGCAGCTTCCCCCGTGGCTCGCCCCAAAGCGGGGAGCTGTGAGGAACCCCGAGGAACCGCCGAGCCGGGAAACGGGCGGCTCCAAAGTCACCCCTTGTTTTTGCGCGCCTGGCTGCGTCTGTGTGGCGGGGCGTGCGCGCCCCTCTCTTGTATCCTTGTGTGTGTGTGTATATATATACACACACACAAGATAAAGAATATATATATATATATTCTGCTTTCCCAGCGTCTGGTAAACGTGGCTCCTGCTTTCTCTTTCTCCCCCTCCCCACCCCCGCTCCCTCGGCTTCCCTTCCTGCCTGCTTTCCACCATTCACTCTGGGGAGCGGGGAGGAGGAGGAGGAGGAGATCGTGTTGCCGTCATTGACTATGAATCAATGAAGTGAATGAAGAGAGGTCTCGTGCATCCCCCCCCCCTCCATCTTGCTTGTTTTGAGGACTGATTGCGAAAGTAATTCGCGGAACCCGACCCACCAAGGAGAAGCCTTTTGTGTTTCGTAGATGACCTCTCTTATTCCCGCCCCCCACATTGAAAGAAATCACGTGCGCCAGAGAAGAGCCGTTCTTGTGTGAGCAGCGCCTGGATCGGAGAGTAGCGCGGAGAGATTACTCGCTTGAATACAGCTTTCCTTGGGGTGTGTGTGTGTGTGTGAAAAGGGAGTCGAGCAAGTTTCTTCTTCTTCCTCTAACCAGTTCTCAAGGCAAGAGATCTGGTCATGGTTCCAGTGTATTCAGAAGTAAACTTGGGCCTCCAAGTCAGACTGTTTGGGAAAAGGGTATAGGATTGGAATATGCGCTTGAGAGAGTGGGTTGCAGTCTCGAAAAGTGTGTGGCAAATCAAATTTCCTTCTTTCAAGCGCCGCAAGACATTTTTTTTTCTAGTTTTGTTGCACCGAACTTTCCCCTGCCCAGGTTTCAAACGGGACGGTCAGCATAGTTAATAGGGATGCAAAGGGCGGACGTTTGCTTGGATGCTCTCCGCAGCACGGTAGGGACTCTCCCAGAGCTTGGGGAAATTACTTTTTGAAAATAACTTGACCCTTGTACTGGAATTGGAATATGTTACATGAACCTACATGTCTGTCAGTTTTGGTGTCAGAACTCAGTAACTCCTGCAGCTTGAAATTGTTGTGTGCATTGTTTCTTTTAGTTTGTAGAGGAAATCTTCAGATCAGTGGTGTCAAATCTCACTCTAAATGCTTCTAAAATTCCTTTAGCATTAGAGAAAGCAGGTAGAAAGTTATTTCAAGATCTAGCTCATTCCCAGTCGTGTTGCCTTCCACGTATGATGTCATTGTCCTCTAGTTTCTCTAAACAGTGTTGGTCCTGGTTCCTAGTTGGGATGGAAGACCCCCAATAGATACCAGAATTCTCCAGGATGCTGTGATTTGCAACGTGCAGAATATCCAAGAAGAACCGATTCACATCAAGAGAATGTGGATATCCCGCTTCTTCTAAATTGGAGGGCAGGGGTACTGAGGATTAATTACTTTTGAGCAGAAAGACTGCTGTGATTGCCTTATACCAAGGATGCAATCTAGAAAGGTTTTGGCCGGACGTGAAGGCACCTGCCCTCCTTAGTTATTCATTTTGCTCAACCCGACATCTGGTAATTGAGAAATATACCGCCTCTGAAAAGCCAGACCTTGGGGAAATTGCTTTCTTTGAATGAAAAACCTCACAACAGTGGTGGAAGATGCTGGAACTTGTCCTTTAAAAAAAAAAAAAAGGAAATTCCCAGCCCTGGCCTCTAGATCTGGGAAATCCAAAAGTGCACAATAGCCAAGTAGAATTTCCAGGCAGCACGCCCAATGAGTTGACATGTGCTTAGAGTTTTGTTTCCTTCATCCATAATGCAGTGGTAACTTTCCTCCCACCACTAAAAAAAAGGCCAAGAGCATACTTACAGGGTATAATAACAAGGTATAAACAATATTTTTCTTTCAAAAAGCATTCTCAGTCTAGATAATTTAATATGGTAGTTTATTTACACAGCAATCATGCATATAAATAATTCATTTGTTTGTATCCCTCCTTTCCTCCAGTTAGCTGAAGCTAACATGCACAACTCTCCTCCCCACTATATCCTCACAACCATCCTGTGCTGTAAAGTGGTCAGAATGAGCAAGGCTGGTCCAAGTTCACCCAGTTTCCTGGCTCAGTGGGGGCTTAACCTTAAGATCTCCCAAGCCCCAGTCAAAGGCTGCAGCCACTACACCCCATTCTGTTTATACCTGATTCACACTTCCATGAGTGGGATAGTAAAATGGGGAAATAGATATTCCGCCCATTTGTTGTGTTTGTGAGTGGACCCTAGAGTTGATTTACTTGTGACTGCTGGATTACTGGCAAAGCTGATGTTTTACATCCTGCTTTCGTTAACATCTGTGTGAGTCATCTGCCATGAGCAAGAAGCTGTCTGTTTTGAATGTCATAGGTAATCCACGCGTTAACATTATTCCTAAGTGAGATGCAAAAATTGCTTTCCTGTGGTCATGGCAGACAGCTCATCACAAGGGAGACTTGCCACACCATGAAACAAGAGGCAGACTACATGACCTTGTAGTAATGAAAAATAGTACTAGTTCCAAACCATTGCAGAAGTGAAGGGCTGATCCATCAATGTCTCACAGTATCTTCCCCAATGCATGTGGGTTCTACAGACAAGCACTCATGAGATACGAATGACAAGATGTCTTTCTTTTCCCCATTGCACTTGCGGGCTTACAGGCCAGTAAAGCTTTGTAAAGCAGAAGCACTGCAAGAGAAAAAAGCTTGGTAAAGCAATTGCTTCAATAGCACAGCCTGAAGGGTAGAGTTTCTTTGATGGTGCTATTCCATCGTTTCTAGAAGCAGCACCAAAAAGATGCAGAGACACATCGTAGGCTTATTTGTTACAAATTTTCCTAATCGGCAGCCTGCTTCATCATATGCATTAACTGGTTTGAGAAGAGTGAGTTATTGTAGAGGTCAAAACAGGTTTGCAAGGTGAGAACTAAAGATAACAGGAAAATGCCAAATAAATCCTGGGTGTGTAGGAGTCTGTTCCATCTGGTAGTCTGTGATATTTATTTGCGCAGATGGGCATGCATACTCACATTGTTCTGGAATCAGAATGTGTTACATAAACCTCCATGTCTGTCAGAATGTGATACACAATCTTACAGTTTTTCAAGCAGAAACACATAAAAAAGAACATATGCAAAATGAGAAACAATTCCTGTTTCTCTTTGGGAAACTTAGTGGTAGTTCTTGTTCTAGATTTTCTTGCTTCAGCTGCCTTTTGATAGATATCCACCACTTATGTTCCACTCTACAGCATCCACTGCAGGGGTGACTTGATATCTGCTAACTGAAGATACTCGTAGCACAGCTTAGTTTCCAATATCTTCTGTCACAATGAATCCTTTAAAGGTGTCACAGTGATATTTGTAGTGTAAGGACAGTAGGTCAGGAAGACTGAAATATTCTATTTCATTGATCTCTCTTTTTCTGTATTAATATCCTAACTTTACATTAATCTCCTTACTTAGGAACATCAAAAAGGATGGACAGCTGTTAGGACAACATCAGTGTCATTCTACTCAGTTGTTTTGGTATCTGGCTGTAGAGCGAAAGGTTGGGAGTTCAATTACCCACTGTGCCTGGTTTAGTAATTGGATGGGAGACTGCCAGTGGTTACCAGAGTCCTCCAGGTAGGTCTGCAAAAGAATTCTGCCTGAAACCGTGGACAACCAATGCTAGTTATTGTCAATATTGGTTTAGGTGGACTTGGTACAAGGCAGCTTCTTACATGCAGTCCCATGTGGTTCCAGTACCATTACTATGGGCAGGGTGGGAATGTGTGGCCTTCCAGATGCCTTTGGACTCTTAGTTTCCATGGGCCCTAAGCCAGCATAGCCAGTGGTACGGCATGATGGAATTGACATGCATCACGTGGAAACTATATATTCCCTGTTCAGGGTATATAGTGGATAAATAACATTTTCCCAGGAGGGGTGTTTGTTTGTTTGTTTAAAATATGTTTATCCCGCCTTTCTCCTCAAAAGGACTCAAGGCAGCTTACATCATTTAAAACAGTATTTAAAAGCTAAAAACAGGAAGTATGTAAGTAGCTGTTCTCCAGCTTTGGAATCTTCTTTCACAGAACTACAGGATTCTGTTTCAGGCTAACACAGGGGCCGTGTGCTTCAACTAAAAGACAGTAGCAGTTCACTGGGTGCTTGCAAGCTTGTGTGTGTGGAGATGAAGATAGGCAACTGAACATCAAATCTCAAGCTGATTCTTCAAACTTACACCCTCATTTTTGGACTAAAATAGGTACAACATCCTGCTAGGATGTTTTGGACTTCTTCTGCCTCTCCCTCCATCTCAAGTTTCGTTAACACCTAGCCTGACAAAGAGCTCTGATTCCTTGCCTTTTAAATATTATTTTGGTGGCCTAATAAAAAGAATATTTATGTATTCTTTTCTTTATTAAAAAGATGTGCCTTTATCTTACTATGCAATCCATGGGTATCCATGGGATGCAAGGGGGGCACTTGCCCCCTCTGTAATCTAAATATATTTATTATTTTAATTTATATGGACAGGTGCACTGTACTGGGATAGTGCATGCTATGTGTGCAAATTATGTTATGCCACTGTAGGAAAATTCTTACGGACACTCTTGAATTTAGCATAGCTGTATCTTAGAGGAGAATGTTTTAAATAACTACTTTTTGCTTTTTCCCCATAAAAAAGTAAAATCTCACTCTGAGTGTAATAGATATAGATTGGGGTTAGAATCTAAAATTAATCCAAGCTGTATTTCTGCATCAATATCTAGGCTATGATTGAACACAGTGCTTTATTTGCAACATTGCATTGTAATTTGATGTATAATGAAGTAGATACACTAAAACTACACATATTTTTGCATTCAAAATTCCAGTACCAGTCAGAAAAGAAAAAGTGCTTAAAGTGCACTCTGGTGCATGCATTGTGGAACTTTAAAATATGCTTTCAGCAGAATAATAACTGTTTAATGATCTTTCACATTTTCTTCATAAATATGTCTTTTTAGAATACTGTGTGTAGTTAACATTTGTTGCTCCTTGGAATACGGTAAACACTTTATTTTTTTCCAGTTGTCTCCTCCTCTGCATCCAAGTGAAGTTGCTGAGAAACTCACTGATTCAGACTTGCCATTAGTTGACTTTTTGGGGGGGTCAGTTTTAAGAACGCCACACACAGCACACACAGCCTAGGGACACCATTCATTGTCCTGGTTCGCTTTTCAGTGGTTAGTGCAGACTGAGGAAGGCAGTCCTCTTTCCCTTTACTCTGTTGATTTAGATGTCAGGGGAAAAAGAGGTTACCTACCTGTAACCATAGTTCTTCGAGTGGTCCTCTGTGAATCCACACAATTGGGGATTACTGCGCCTGCGCAGGACCTCTCGGACGTTTCTAGAGCTTAAAAACATGTGATTAGTGGGACATTCCCCCGTGGAGCACATGCTCCACCCGCCAGAGGCCTCCTCAGTTCCCAAAAGTCCGCTGCTGTCAGAGGTAAGTGTAGACGACAAGTGACGGACAGAGGGGAGGATGGGCGGGATGTGTGGATTCACAGAGCACCACTCGAAGAACTATGGTTACAGGTAGGTAACCTCTTTTTCTTCTTCGTGGTCTCTGTGAATCCACACAAATGGGTGACTAGCAAGCTCACTTACCGGATGGTGGGACGTCACTGAAGTAAGGAGGTTAGGACAGCTTGGCCGAAGGCTGCATCACTCTTTGCTCAAACATCTAGCCGGTAATGCGAGACAAAGGTCAACGGGGTGGACCAAGTGGCAGCACAGCAGATGTGAGAAATGTCAACGCCACGTTGAAAGGCAGTTGAGGTTGAAAGAGCTCTGGTAGAGTGTGCGCAAAGAGCATCTGGAGCTGATTTGCCTAATAGCTCATAAGCCAGAGTGATTGTCTGGATAATCCACCTAGATAGAGTTTGTGACGATGGTGCTGAGCTCTTATGAGGGCCATGAAAACATATGAAAAGTCATGGAGTTTTTCTAAAAGATCGAGTCCTGTCAAGGTAAAAAGCTAAGGAGCGCCTGACGTCGAGCATATGGAGCATGCGCTCAGCATTAGTTTGAGGAGATGAAAAAAGTGAAGGTAAGATTAATGGTTGGTTTAAATGAAAGTCCGATACAATCTTTGGAAGAAAAGAAATATCAGGGTAAAGGGTGACCTTGTCTGGATAAAATTGTATATAGGGTGGGTTGAATCGGAGGGCTGAAAGTTCACTAGCCCTTCGAGCTGATGTTATTGCTACCAAAAAGAATGTTTTGAGAGAGAGGAGTTTGAGGTCGGTGGTAGCCATGGGTTCAAACGGAGGATTTGTAAGTGAGTTAAGGACAACCTGTAGAGACCACTGTGGGAGAAGGGGTCGGTGGGTAGGTCGCATGTTACGAAGACCCTTTAAGAATCTTTTTAAGGTTGGATGTGAAAATAGTCGGGCCAATTTGGAGTGTGGAGGTTGGTGTGCAATAATCGCAGAGATATAGACCTTCAGTGTGGAGTGAGACAAGCCACAGTGAAAGAGATGTAAAATGAAGGTAAGAAGAGTCTTTAGAGAGACTGGTGAAGATATCAAGTTATTGGAGGTGGTGAAGGAAGAAAATGATTTCCATTTCTGAGTATAGAGGAGTTGACGGTTTTCTAGCTCTATCGAGGACAGCCTTTAAGGTGGGAGAATCCTCCATGCTGTAAGCTTGAGAGACATTAGATCTGGATGGTGGATCTCTCCGTTGTCTTGTGTCAAGAGGTGGGGAATGGATGGGAGGTGAAGATGGTCTGATGACATCTTCTTGAGCTGGGTGAACCAAGGCTGTCTGGGCCACCATGGTGCGATCAAGATTGCATTGGATTGAGACTGACGAAGTTTTATGATTGTTCGTTGGATCAGTGGAATTGGAGGTAACAGATATAAGATGTTGTGAGTCCATTTGATCAAGAAAGTGTCTCCCTGAGAGTGAGTGCCTATTCCTGCTCTTGAACAGTTCAGGGCGCACATTGAGTTGTGGGGGGAGGCGAAAACATCTATTGTAGGGGTATCCCAGCGGTTGCACAGTTGGTCGAAATGGTGTTGTCTAGTGACCATTCGTGCATTGATGTGGTTAGCCTGCTGAGATGATCTGCTAACGAATTGTCCTGAGTAGCTACATGGACTGCCACGGGAAAAACGTGGTGGGTGTAGCACCATTCCCAAAGTCTTATTGCTAGATATAGAAGGGAGAGGGAGTGTGTGCCTCCTTGTTTGTTGACGTAGAATAAAGCGGTCATGTTGTCTGTGGCGAGTTGGATTGCTTGTCCAGAGAGCAAAGGTTGGAAGGCTCGAAAGGCCTTGATTATAGCTAACAGCTCTAGATGGTTTATATGAAGCTGTTTTTCTTTTGAATTCCATAGGGCGTGAATCCTGCATCCTTGACAGTGAGCTCCCCATCCCAAAGGGCTGGCGTCGGTTGTGACCTGTGTCATGAGCTGGAGGGGAGCAAAGGATCGACCGACAAGGAGATTCGGACGGTAAGTCCACCATGAAAGTTGGTTGGAGAGTTCTTTGGATACTAGTAGCTGTTTGTAGGGGTGATCCTCTAAGGGGTCGAAAAGAGAGATGAACCATGATTGAAGAGACCTAATTTTTAGTCTTGCATGTTGAATGACTGCCGTTGTGGAGGCCATGAGCCCTAGAATATGCTGGACATGATGAGCTGTGACATAATGTAGAGGTTGAAATACTTGGGATTGTGTTTTTGAGTTTGTCGATCCTTTCTTGTGGGAGAAAGGCACGAGCTTGGGAGGAGTCTAATTGAGCTCCTATGTAGGTAACAGTTTGAGATGGGTCAAGGCGCGATTTTGAAAAATTTACTTTGAGCTTGAGATCTGCTAGGAGGTTTAGGGTAAAGCGGGCATTGTTCAATGCGGTCTGGTAGGAGTCTGAGACGATCAGCCAGTCGTCTATGTATGGAAAGACTGTGATTCCCCGTAGACGGAGGAAGGCGGCGACGGGGGCGAGACACTTGGTGAAAGTTCTGGGTGCTGTTGACAGTGGTCAAATTTGATAAGGTAACCATGAGTGATGATAGAAAGGACCCAGTGATCATTGGTGATTTGAGTCCATGAACTGAGAAACAGTCAGAGACGGTTATGGAAAGTGTAGATCTCGGGCTCGGAGGAGTCAGGGATACGGTTTGGTCTTTTTCTGCTGACGGCGAAATGGTTGTCGTCTTTGTTGTTGCTGTGTTTGAGATTGAAAGTTAGGACCGGATGAGGTTGATGGTATGGGAAATGGACGGTCAGAGGATTGTGATCTGTAAGGTTTGTATTGTGGCTGGAACGGCTGGTGTACAAAGGGCTGCTTCCTCCATTGAGGGCGCTGATATCTAAAAGTTTGCTGAGTTGAGTAAGACTTCGCTGTTTTGCGAATCTTATGTAAGTTGTCCATAACTTCATCAGTCTTGTCATTAAATAGTCCAGCTCCGTCGAAGGAAGGTCTTCGATACGGGGTTTTGTGTCATCAGAGACTCCAGCGGATATGAGCCATGCATGGCGGCGTAGGGCAATGGAAGCTTTCGACGCTGCGTCTGCTGTGTGTCTGGAAGCTATGCGCTGTTGTTTAGCTAGGTTTGAAGCTTCAAGATGTATGTTTAAAGCTTCTGACTTGGTATCATCAGGGGCTGCCTGGAGTATAGGGAGTACCCGATTCCAAAGTTGGCGCTGGTAGGCTCCCATGGCAGCTTGATAGTTCGCGACCCTCATAATGAAGGATGTGAACGAATAGAGACGTCTCCCTAAGATATCAAGTTTTCTCCCTTCTGTATTAGTCGGGGCCATGGAGGACTTGTTCCGGGCTCGAGACTGGTTCCATGGGAATATGTCTCTGTGGAACTGGGTCTTGGTAGTCATCTCTCCAATGGTATCGGGAGGGTTCTCTATAATATACATATTCTCCGCGTGGTGGTTCATATTCCACAGGAGAGAGGTGTCTGTTTTTTGCTCGACGTTTACAAGGGGGTGATCTCGGCGGATAGTCAAGCTCGGAGATTGGTGGAGATACTGCCCGCCCTGATAGTGCAGGGCTGGAATGGGCCGAGGCCGGGCTGGATGGGACATCCGCCACTGAGGGGCCAATACTCGGAGAGAGGTTATCAGCCGAAGCAATGGGCTGGCCTAGAGGCGGAGATGAGACACTGCCTAGATCTGAGACAGTCTCCGGAGCTTCTCATGAAGATTCTTCTAAGATCGGCGATGGTATGGTCGTCTGAGGTGGATCTGGGTGAGTAGGTTGTGAAGATTTTCTTGGTTTATTTATCTTAGTCTTGTCTCTTTTCGATTTAGATGGGTCCTTTGATTTTGGATGCTTCGGTGTCGGCGTCAGCTTCGGTCTCAAAGACTTAGGATGGTCTTTTAACTTTGGAGAAGGTGTGGCTGGGCTCGAGATTGAGCGAGGTGGGTCTTGGCGAGAAGCTGGTGGAGAGCCTGATTCCATCTGTGGAGCGGACAGATGAAGAGATGTCTCCCAAAGGTGAGATCTGAGATGCTGTAATCTCAATTTGAGTGCCGGTTTAGTTAGTTTTTTACACTCTGCACAGTTATGGGTTTGATGTTGTTCTCCTAGGCAAAAAAGGCAACAATCATGCCCGTCGGAGAGCGTGATTTTGTTAGTGCAGAGCACACACCGCTTGAAAGGCCCGGGGGGGGGGGCATAAAAGAAGTGGGAAAAATGGGGAAGGGGGGAAATAGATCGAGAAGGAAAGGAGAAAACGGGGGAAGTAAGATAAAGAGGAAGAACTCACGGGGGAACGCCAAATAAAGTAAAAACGGCTGTGAGGCACGAAGGAATAAGGCTTTCAAAAGCGAAAGTGGTGGCTCGAGCTCGTTGAAAGGACTGACCTGAGCGGCGGCTAAAAGGAACTGAGGAGGTCTCTGGCGGGCGGAGCATGCGCTCCACGGGGGAATGTCCCACTAATCACATGTTTTTGAGCTCTAGAAACTTCCGAGAGGTCCTGCACAGGCGCAGTAATACCCAATTGTGTGCATTCACAGAGACCACGAAGAAGAAACAAAAGCTTCCTCACTTGCTTTATTTGCCCTTCCTTACAATAAAGCCTTCATTTCCCCCCCTCTCTTTTCTGCTGTGCACTGACAGCTTTGCTGACTGGCTCATTCTTTCAATGAAGGAGGCAGTTTCTGCCCTGGCACAGGCTCTGAAGTGCAGTTTATGGTTTTTGTTATTTAGAGAGCAGACAATTGACTTCTCACTATATATAAAGCGAATTTTGTGGGAAATGTGCACATTACATACTTTCAATTTTTTAAAATTAAAACCATGATGTTGGTATAATGAAACTTGTGGAAACATGGGCAGCAATTAATTTGCTAGTTAGTGGTAATATTGACCAAATACTAAACGTTTTTTTAACGTTTATGTTTAAAGGCAAATAAATTCCAAACCTAATGGGATCTCAGTATTTGTATAGAGCTAGCATTTACTTATTTCAGTGGCTTGGTTCCTAAGCAACCAGGCACAGGTTTGAAGCTTTTGAATGTAACCCTACACTCAGCCACCTAGATGAAACCACCGCCACTGAACGTGCCTATGAATGGACACGTACAAGACTGCATGGTTAGCTGGAAGCTGCCCTTGCTTGTCACTGTTCTGTAGAACCCGATAACTGCAGTTGCAATACTAAGTGTTCTGCCTTTGAAAGAAATGCCATTAAAAGTGTTCGCCTCAATCCAAAGTAAATTAATTGCCTTGGGACTCACTGAAAGCAACAGAACAAGTGAATTAAACCTGCCTTAAATCTCACTGAATTGCTTTGGATCAGAAATGATATAAAAAAGGTTAAATATTCTCTGTGTCAGTATTCTTTTAATCGTCCTTGGTTTCCTCCCAAACCCAATTAAACTTTGCTTGATTTTACTGTAAAATTAGTATAATCGTTGCATGTTCACTGGAGCATACACTGGAGATGGCAGAAGTAACATTATTCTCATAAATCATTTGTCCTACACAGAAAATGCATCAATCTTAAAATTATTCGAGAAGCACATTCAGTGCATGCTTCTTCACAAACGACACAACTAGTCTAACACCTTTCTCAGCTTAAATTATCCAGTCTTTGGTTACGGGTAACAGTAGTTGGAAATGGTGAGGTAATATGAATTTTCCATTTGAAAATACCATACGAGGAGAGGGGTACTGAATTATATAGGTTAACCTTAGAAAATTCAGCTTGGTATTAACTGAAAATTAAAATTACTAAACTATTATTTTTAGTTGTCACTTACCACTGTAAACAGGATAGCAGGTCTCTTTACTGTTACAAACCTCTTTAACAGAGCTGGGCAACTGGCTCACCAGTTGTTGCTTATCATAACTCCCATCTGTTCCAGCCAGCATGGCACTGATGCAGGGAGTGGGGACCTGCTTTTGATTAAAGATGAATAGGGTTGCACTGCAGAAATTCAACAAACATTAAGATGTATCCTCCTTGCCAGAACTCTTCGTGACCAATAGAGAATTGTTATCCTTCTTATGTGCCTTCAAGTCAATTCTGACTTATGACAGCCCTTTCCAGGATTTTCTACATATAGAATACTCAGAAGACATTTGACATTCCCTTCTGAGGGCACTCTGGGGCTGTGCAGCACACCCAAGGCTCTTTTCCTATAAGGCGTAGCGGGGAATTGAACATCTAACCCCTGGTTCTGCAGTCAGGTGCTCTGACTCACTGAGCTATCCAGTTCAGGAGAACATAAACAGATACGTAAACTCCCTGAGTAAAAGTATGAGACAGATGATGGCCAATAATTTTCCTCACTCACCTTAGAAGAATAGTCTTTTGAATATATGATACCTGGAGGCAAAATTATGTGAATACTGAGAGGAAAAGGAGTGAGTGGAAGTATCTCCTTTGGAACAAATACTTCGGGAATATTTTCTCTATTGCTAGAGTTAATAAACACCAAGCTGTCTTTATCTTAATCTTCTAATATATTAGTAGATACTTTCCTCAGTATTTAGCAGCATGACTGATGACGCTGAACATCCACAGAACAAAATAACTTGCAACCCAATTTGATGCAAATGGTGAATATTAATTCAATACACAACATATTTTGTCTTAACTATTGTTGTCTACAACTCTATTTAACATAATTTTAAAAATCTATTGTTTTGAAGTTGTTTCTGTTTAAACTGCATTTAATGTTAAGTTTGGAGACTACGATAATTGCGGGGGAGGTTAAGATTTGGGAAGGAATTTACACAGTACACTTTAGGTTAGAAAAATAATGTGCACTGTGGTTTGTGCTAATACTTCACATTATAGAGCTGGACTGTTCACATCTACTACACTCAAGAACACGTGATATAAAATACTAATTATTAAGGCTGTAATCGTATTGCCTCTGAGAGGGCTTTAAAGGACACACAGGAAGCTCTGAAACAAGATTTTTTGAATCTTGTTTTCCAAAGGTGGATGTCTAATATTGGATGAGAAGCTCTGACCTCACACCCATCCCAGCTCCCACATAAACTTTTGTGGCCCTTGACTTTCTGATACTAAAGCAGTGACAGTAGTAGTACAGACAAAAGGAGGATAATTTATGGATGTGTTGGAAACTACCCTGTTTCCCCAAAAATAAGACCTAACCTGAAAATAAGCCCTAGTATGATTTTTCAGGATGCTCGTAATATAAGCCCTACCCCAAAAATAAGCCCTAGTTAAGTGAAACCCCACCCTCCACCATTGTGCAGCAACCAGAAGAAGATAACATGACTGTAAAATAAAACATCCCCTGAAAATAAGCCCTAATGTGTTTTTTGGAGCAAACATTAATATAAGACCCGGTCTTATTTTCGGGGAAACACGGTATTTAAGGAATGGCATAGGCATGCATGATAGCCTTCCTATTTCTGCAACACAGGTTGCCTCTAAATGGGGGCAAAATCACAAAAGCAAAGCAAAGAACAATACAAGAAGGGTGGGGTGGAAAAAAACCCCACCTCTCTCTCTCCCATCATGAATAGGCTTTGCATTAAAGATAGCAAGGTTGATAACAAGATGCAGAAAAATACCATGAACTGTAGTCAGGGAGAACAAAATGGAAAGGAAAAAGAAAAAGAAAATACTAATTCCTCCTCTTTGCCTGCCCACCACTTCTGTCTCTCTAACCTAAAGTTAACATTAGAGGGTGACTGTATGGGGTTTTGTTTGGTCTGCTGCAGGGAGGGGCTATCTCCCTCCTTTTGCTGGCAATCGCACTGACCCACAACCTCATAAAAAGGGGCTTTTAAGGAGGTGGACCAAATACGGTCAAGTTGAGGTGCATATTCCATGTTGATGCAAAGATCACACCACATGGCATACTGGATCTCTACCTGACCTCAAGTGGCTTATCAAGACCCCATGCTACGTTTTCCTTATTATTCCTATGTTCTGCCCCCTGCTGAAAGAAGATCCAGCTTCAAGTCACACATAGTATTCCCATGTGTTGGCCTACATAAAGATTTAAGGACTGTCATCAAAAATCACGAGAATAAATGCTCTGTTTTTAAAACAGTTTATTGACAAGAACAGGAAAGACAGGCACTCCAAAAATACAGAGAAAGTGCTCTCATGGGGAGCTCGGCTCTTCAAAGCACTCAAGTGTGTGAGATACACTCCACTCATTAGGACTCAACACCGTGGACCACTTCAGGTCTAGATCACTAATAAAACTGTGCTCTGCAGTTTTCTAATGCTATAGGAAAAATGCTGAGAGACTTTAATGATGTCAAAAAACAATGATTTAATGGACTGACTTCCAATTGTTGCTCAATCACTCTTTGTCCATGAAACTGCTACACATATAACTACATGTATATATTGTGCCTAAATTCTACAGTGGCCTCTTTTCCTAAAGGCACTAGCTATAAATTAAAAAGAGAAAACAAAAATACAACAGAGTCAAGGCAACTCTTAAAAACAATACATTGGTTGTATGGATGTCCATTTTTGTTTCAACATACATTCATGCTTTAACTGTACAACTTCAAAATAATAAAAGAATCACCATATTTGGCATCACAACTGATAAGATGAGACATGCAGAGAAGACACAGTTAAAAAAACTTCAGTGCATCATTTGTCAGAATGAAGCAGTTCTTAATGTTCTGTAATTATTACATTCGTAGTACAAGGCAGAACACCCCCCAGATAAATGTTTCTTCGGCATAATTTATCTGCTTTTCCATACCTTTTCCAAGATCTTTGGATAGTAAAGTCTATGCTTGTGGTATATGAAATTAAATTGCAATGCGATATGTTTAATAGTCTTCATAGTACAGTATGGCAATAAGATAAGGATTGTCTGGAATTACTGTTCAATTTCAAGGCTGTCCATCTTTAAATCAGGTGGTTTAAAGCTGATCACTTCTTCGTACGTAAGTTCTTTAAAGGAAAGATAGAGAGAAGGAGAAAACAACGTTGATGTGAAATATATTAATGTTAGATATTAGCAGTTTAGATCTGGGTCAACCTCTGAAGGCATAAACAAACTCCATGAACTCAAAAAGAACAAAGATACTGAGATAGGGAGAGGATGTCACAAGCTCTGTGGTGGAGCACATGCTCTACATGCAGAAAGCAAAAAGTTTAAATTCCCACCATCTATAGGCAGAAATTTGTTTTCTAATTTCATTTGTTTAATTCATCAAGGGACTTAGACCAGGCTGATCACAGGGAAAGTGAGGCAGCTACCACAGGGAGCAAACATTGAGAGAGAACAGCTTGATGATGAGTTGCTGAAAAAAAGAACTTCCGTTATGCTATTCAGCTAGAATCAGAGCAGGAACGCATTTCTCACAATGTATGTGTTTATTGTTTTTAAATATGTTTCAGATGCCATACTACCTTCCCAGTGTGAAAGTGCTGTCTCACTGGTTAAGTGGAAAGAAGATCTAGCTGCCAATCTGGTTGACTTTTTCCATGGAATGGGAAGAATTGCCAACTGCCTTTTGCCTGAGGTTGCTCTGCAAGGGATGGCTCGTCCCTAACTTCCTTCTGCCAGTAACTAAATATTTAAGGACATGATGAGCTGGCTACTGTGCTATTTAAAAAAGGCATGACTAAAGAACACTATACATGCATCTTTCTCTCAGACTGAAGATGAACTCCCCAATTTTATGTGAGAGATGTCTCATAACATAGACTGAAGGCCACTTGAGACTGTATGGTTCTCTTCCTAGACAGCACCACACTGTAAGAATAAGCAATGAAAGGCTTGTATGTTCTGCCTTCTGTGCAGGAAAATTAACCTTAAGATCTGAGATAGGAAATGTTTCTTTGATGGGCAACCTCCAGAATCCCACAGGCAGCATGGTAAGGGCCATGCTAGCTGTTGGGAGTCTGAAAGTTACATTCCCAAATAAAATAAAACAAAACAAACATTTTCCATCTTTGTTTAAGACTATGCTTATATTCCAATCTCCATCTTAAAAGTTGAGGGTTGTTTCCATGCTTCTTTCAGTAGTCACACATCCAAGCCCTGACTGAGATGAAACCCAATTCCTTCAATCAGATCAAGTGACTCTCATTTCACCAATATTCCTGAACATCTAAAATAGCCCTAGCAGACTGTGGCTTTCGGTTTAGATAAAGAGACTAGTTTCTCTTAAATGCTTTCAAAAATGGCTTTTTTCTTCTGTATATTTCAAAATAAAGCTAAGGGGAAAAATCCCTCAAAGGCATAGAGAGCTACTGAGGTAAGTCAGGCAAAGAAGTTTCATTTTGCTGTATTGCTCTTTAGTCCTTACAGTGGAATCAAGAGATTCTTTTTTTTTTTAAAGTCATAAAATCCTTCTCTCTCTCTCTCTCTCTCTGCTTTCTACAATTTTTTAGAAGACTCCACAAAGCTGATGAAGAAATGGCAATTGCACAAGTCTTTACAGAGAAGTCTTATGTAAGACTGCCTAGGCACTCAATTATTCACTGGATGGAATGAAAGCATGTATATTCTCTTGAACATAGCAGCTGAAATATTAATTCTGCTGCTGTTTGGAGAGAAAAAATGAACAGCTAGATGTGTCTATCTGTACTCACTGAAATTAAATACCACAATAAGAGTTCATGACACAACCTTTGGATTCCCCCCCCCATCTCTTTTAGAGAGGGAAAAAAGCACATTCTGTTAGAAGATATTTTCTAAGGCTGCATGAAATTTCACTAGCAGTCGTGAAATACAGAACCACAAGCACAGCTTCCATGATGTACTTATATGTGTTTAAAACAGAGTTTGGACAAAAATGTAATGGGGTCATAGTGTTGACATAATGTAGAAAAGCAAGTAGAGCTCTAGATCATGGCTTTCGAAATATGTGGGCATCTGCTTTCTGGATATTAGGTCAAAAGTAAAACTCCATTAAATTTCAATCTAAACTCTATTTTTCAAGTGCAGGTAAGTTGGTCATGAAACTGGAGCTTACAGTTCTGTACACTAGATTTTTCTTTTTAACCCACAGTAACTGAAAAGTCAGGCACAAAATATATAACTTTGTTTACATTGGAAAAAAAACTGGAAAAACCCTTAACATTAACTGTACTTTCAGATTTCATTTGTCTGCACAGCCATTCTAAGGAAGCCATGCAATATGGAAAGAAAAGAAAGAGAAAGAAAGAATTGAATGGGCACAAACTGCTGGTTCGGCGGTTCATGCCAGTTCATTTAGTGGCCAAACAGGAGTTCAGTGCTTCAAAGCCCCACCTCCTCTGCCAGGCTCCCACTCAGAGGCAGTGCCTGGAGGTGGCAGGGCAGGGAAGACAGGCTGCTGCCTCCAAGTGGGTGCCCACCAGAGGAGGTGGGGCTTTGAAGTGCCAAACACCTATTTGGCTGCTAAACAAACTGGTGGTTTGTGCCCATCTTTAAATGAAGACTTGATGTCTCACACCAGAGCAAATGACAGGCATGGCAAACCTCAGATCATTGAAAATGTAGTCATAATTCATACTGGACAAGATATGTTTATGCATGTAGGTGAGAAAGATAGCATATTTCCATCGGCAAATGTAGAAAAATAAGAGAACAATATATTGGTTGAGATCCTTTTAGTTGAACCTGCTGGTGTAACACCAGTGGTGGCACTTTCAGGGTTGAACTGCTGTTAAGTCAGCACAGGCATTTCCTGTTGTACACCAACTGCATGACTGTATGGGACAGGAAAGACCTACTATGACTGTTCCACTAGCTGCAATTCATCACTGAAATGCCCAGTAAGATTCCAGCCACTATTATTTTTCCTCCTCAACTGTTTTTTCACTTGTTAGTCTTACATGAATTTACAATAAAAGCAAGGAACAGGAAGGCACAACATGTCTCAAAAACTAATCAAAAATTTAAAAGTATAACCAATTTACAAAATTGCTTTCATATTTATAAATATTCAGGGTAGCATTTCAGGACACAAGACTGTTCGAGTTCTAATCACCTTCAAAGTCAGTTTGGAGCAAGATATTTTAATACATTTCCTAAAAACCTTCACATGTTGTTGCTTTGTCTAAGATCAGGATGAGACCAACAGCCTGCATAAGAGGCATTGGGAACCAGTGGTCCTGTAAATAATCTTGGACTACAACATCTATCATACCTGAGACTACTCCACTACCTGAGGCTGACGCATACTGTAGTCTAGCAACATCTGAAAGGCAGCCATCCCAGGAATTTTTCTCCCTTAATACTCTGCATTACTCTGTGTACATCTGCAGCTACATGACCACCAGACTTGATCTGTGGCCTATTCTCAGGTATGTACGATGGCCCTTGTTGATCATTCCAGCACAGGACAAAATTCCAACAATGCAGCTATTTAAGAGAAATGATTTTTAAAATTTTCTCTTCCCCTTTTTTTTACTTTACATTTCAAGTCCATAAAAAGCAATCCCTTACCTTTCCATTCATCTATAACCCGTTCTTTATTCTCTATTGACTCATCATATGGGTCTGCTTCAGGTTCATCATCGGGGTCATGATATTGTACAAAGTAAGGGTGTGCAAGTGCTTCTGCAGCAGTTATTCTTTTATCGCTGTCCAAGATAAGCATTTTCTCAAGCAGATCGACAGCTAAAAGGGATTTATTTTAAAAATAAAAGTTAGAATAAAGTTGCTAATCCATTTTACCTTAAGCAAAAGAAAAGCCTAATTTGGACTTCAAAGTAACATTTTCACATGCCTTCCCAACCAATATCAAGGCAGTAATATACTTCTTTTTCAGGATCTCATGGGGCGGGGAAGGGAAGGGAAACAGAGCATAACCAACATGTTTATTTAGCACCATTTACTGCAATATACTTATTATTCAGGAATAAGTTTCCAAGTAAAAAATGCATGCAGCCAACAATCGCGCACCCCCCCCCCCCCCACATAGATTTCATGGTTTCCCCCTTCAGAATACAGACAAGGCAGGCTGAATGGGCAAGATTTTGCCCTCATTTCATGAGTATTTTGAAGAAATTAAATAATGATTTGTACACACACATTTCTTTCACACTTGATGCTCTTATGTATTTCTAACATTTATAGACTGCCATTTGTCCACAAGCAATCCCAGGATGGTTAGAGTACATAATGTTATAAAGACAAATAATAATACATTAACAAAATAAGAGGTATCTTTACAAAGCAAACAGCCATCAAGCATCAATACAAAGAATGTTTGCACTGATGAGGCAGCATAGAAATCAAAATTATTGTTGTTGTGTTGTTGTTAGTTCTATATCGCCTCATCAGTGCAAACACTTGCTGTATTGTCTTCTTCTTCTTCTTCTTCCACATACACATATTTTTAAAATGGAATTTTGACCCAGGGGTTTTAAACGAGGCTGATTTGATCCCGAAAACCAAGCAAAGTTAGCATCAATTGTCTTTTCCTTGGAAGGGCATTCCAAAGCCAAGGACCCAGAATTTAGAAGGCCCTGTTTTTTGTAAATGTACAACGTATTAATTTCACAAATGATATCTGCATATGGGCCTCAAGGTAACGAAAGGCACGTTCAGCTGGCCTTAACAGCAAATTGGGAGCCAATGTAATTCCTTAAGAATCAGTACAACATAGTTTCATCTAGATCAATCAGGGTGGATAAAATGTGACCTAAAGGCCTTATGCAGCCCCTCAGTGCCCCTCAGCCCCTGGTCCCTGCAGGCCCCACACTCCCAATTTTTGAAAAAAAAAAAATGTATAAAACAGGTTTTGCTCAGAAAGTCCCTTGCCTCCTCTAGAAAATGTGGGGGACAATGTTGCCATGTTTTCAGTGCCCCAAATATCCTGGGAGGGACCATGTTCCTGGTTTTCAATTGTTTTAAAACTGCATTTTGGCCACTAGATGGTGCACAGGGCCTTTTTCAGACCTTCCCAAATATAGAATCTCACAAATTCTTACCTAAGGGGTTAGCGCCACGAAATACTGCCTTCAAATCCTGTTGTGGCATGTGTGGTAGAGATTCGATGTACTTTCTGGCCTAAAATGAAAGAAGACATAGATATAATTTTAAGTTTGTAGTAAAAAAAATATTGAGCTGTGGAACATGAACACACATGTATATCTAGATGTAAGAATAACTACATTTAATTACAATCAGCCATCCCTGAAGATCTGCAAGGTTTACAGGCATCGTTCTGGAGGCAGAACAGTTATAGAATTACAACCAGAAAACAGAGATTTGCCACTTTTTGATTCTCTTCATCAAACCCATTTCTACTAAAAGGTTTTACGTAATACAATCCCTTATATAACCTCTTCTACTAAATACATGACCTCTGAACAGTTCTGGAGAAGTGAGCTAGAACGGGTGTGATCTCCAAAGAGTATCCATTGTTCTCCCAGACATATGTACGAGTCATGAAGCCATTATCAGTAGCTTGCTGTGAAAATTTTGCACAGCACTTTGCAGGCAAAATCTCTCGGATCCATTCTTACTTGGGTGCTGTAGTTAATACAGGTCCTGTAGATGTAACTATGGCTCCTGCTTGTCCTGTGTTGATGGATAAGTTTCAGTTTTTGCAGCCTGATGATGTGGACAGGATCCTTGGACCAGTGAAGGCTACCCCTTGTCTGCTATATCCTTGCCCATCCTGGCTTATAAAAGCTGCCACAGAGGGACTGACCTAGTGGGTCCAAGGGGTAGTGAATGCCTCCTTGCAGCAGGGTAGGATCCCAGCTTGCTTAAAGGAGGCAGTAGTAAGACCATTATTGAAAAAAACCTTCCTTGGACCCAGTGGTACCAGTAATTACTGGTCAGTCTCTAATATCCCATTCTTGGGCAAGGTGCTAGAGTGGGTTGTGGCTTCTCTGCTCCAGGGGTTCCTGGATGAGACGGATTAACTAGATCCATTTCGATCTGGTTTAAGGCCTGGTTGTGAGACAGAGACTGCTTTGGTCTCCTTGGTGGATGACTTACACCAGGAAATGGTCAAGGGGAGTGTGTCACTGTTGGTTCGGCTGGATCTTTCAGTGGGTTTTGATACCATTGACCATGGTATCCTTCTGGGCTGTCTTTTTGGGATGGGACTTGAAGGCACTGTTTTACAGTGGATCTGGTCCGTTCTGGAGGGAGAATTCAGAGGGTGGTGCTGGGGGACTCTTGTTCAACACTTTGGCTGTCGGCCTGTGGTCTCCCTCAGGGTTCTGTTTTGTCCCCTATCCTATTTAACATCTACATGAAATCAATGGGAGAGGATGTGCAGAGTTTTGTGGTTTGGTGTACCTAGTACACTGATGATACCCAATTCTATCTCTCCTTTCCATCTAAATCCAAGGAAGCTGTTTCGGTTCTAAATCAGTGTTTGGTGTCAGTAATGGACTGGATTCCATTTTGAAGGAAATCAACCCTGAGTGCTCACTGGAAGGACAGATCCTGAAGCTCAGGCTCCAATACTTTAGCCATCTCATGAGAAGAGAAGACTCCCTGGAAAAGACCCTGATGTTGGGAAAGGGTGAGGGCAAGAGGAGAAGGGGACGACAGAGGACGAGATGGTTGGACAGTGTCACCGAAGCGACCAACATGAATTTGACCCAACTCCGGGAGGCAGTGGAAGACAGGAGGGCCTGGCGTGCTCTGGTCCATGGGGTCACGAAGAGTCGGACACGACTTAACGACTAAACAACAACAACAATGGACTGGATGAGGCTGAATAAACTGAAACTTAATCCAGACAAGACGGAGGTGCTCCTGGTCAATAAAAAAAAGTAGAACAAGAAATAGGGTTGCAGCCTGTGCTGGATGGGGTTACACTCCCTCTGAAAACACAGTCATGCAGCTTGGGAGAGTTCCTGGATTCATCTCTGAGCCTGGATGCACAGGTTTCAGCAGTGGCCAGGAGCCCCTTTGCACAGCTAAAACTAGTGCTCCAGCTGTGCCCGCTTCTTGAGAGGTCTGATCTGGCCACAGTGACACATGCCCTAGTTACATCTTGGCTGGCTAACTGTAACACTCTACATGGGGCTGCGTTTGGAAAGTGTCTGGAAACTTCAACGGGTCCAAAATGCCACAGCCAGATTGTTAACTGGGGCTGGTTACAGGGAACATATAACTCCCCTGTTAACAGCAGCTCCACTGGCTGCTGATCCATTTCCAGATGCAACTCAAAGTGCTGTTTTTAATGTATAAAACCCTAAATGGCTTTGGTCCAAGCTATCTAAAAGACTGCATCTCTTGATATGAGCCTGTCTGGGCATTAAGATCATCAGGGGAGGCCTTTCTCTCAGTCTCACCACCCTCTCTGTTGCTGCTCCCAGACTCTGGAACTCCCTCCCACAGGAGGCCAGGCTGGCCCCATCTTTGCTGTCCTTCTGCAAGCAGGCAAAGACCTTTCTCTTCAGGCAAGCTTTTCTTTAATGACTGGTGATCTGAGAGAGGTTTTTAAATGGATTATTGTGTTCTGTTGTTTTAAATGTCTTTCAATATTGATTTTATTTACTACTTTAATAAAATACTTGTTTAATTCTTTTTAATATTTTTAACTTACTGTTTTTAGCTTTTAAATACTGTTTTTTAATGATGTGAGCCACCTTGGGTCCTTTTAAGGAGAAAGGTAGGATAAAAATATTTAAAATAAATAATAATCATAAATGAATCACTTAAGAGGGATATACTTATCAGTGCCAAAACATACTGTCGCGTCAGTAAAAGGATTGATGTGCCATTCTTTCTCATATGCTAATAAAAATCAAACTAATCTTTGAATGATTTGTTTTGTCTGTTGTTTTCTATCCCATGTTTTCCTTCCCCTATCCCCACTTTTGTATCAATACAAAATTCAGATATAGATGTTAGCAGCTCAAATATGCTTATTTTTACAAATGACAAGTCCCATCTTTTCTCTGTCACTCTGGCACTCATTAACCTGCCACCTCCCGAGGCTATATATATATATATTAAAAAAGATACCCAACATCTATTGCATCTTTCTTACGTACATCTTATGTACATTTGAATATTCAATGTGCTTCAATGGGATTTCAACACTAGTTTGGCTAGATCTTGTTTATTTGCTGGTCTTTCCTACACGTTCCTTTAAGCTCCCCAAATAACTAATCATTCAGAACCCAGAGTGCTTAAATAATTCTGGGAATATCACCATTTTAGAGTAGCTCTCCACCTGAGTTAACAGATGGATACCCATTTCAGTAGAACACACAGCAAGCAGAATCTATTTATGCACTAATCCATGACAATAAGCCACATCCAGGCAAATGTGAGAATTTTACTTTTGATAATAACTGATATCAACAAGGACAATCTCTATTTTAGGAATCCATTGATGTCTATCAATCTGAAGAATGGTATCTGTTTTTGCAGGACTGGGCCCTGCTGCTCCTGGCTGCCTCACCCCCTCTTCAACATCAGCCACATGGCTGGGGGGGAGGAGAGAAGGGGCTTTAGAAGGGTTTTATTTTATTTAATTTTTAAATTGTGATTAATTGCCATCAATTAAGAGAGACCCACAGTGGATTTGAGGGAACAGGAAGGGGGGAGGGCGTTGGAGGGAGCAGCCATTGAGGTGGTGCTGGGTAGGGGAAGGAATGGCGGTGGGGGTAGAACATGCCCACGTAGGAGAAGAGAGGTTAGATATCTTACATCTATCCCCTCTTCTAGTCCTACCCCCAACCAGATGGTATCAGGTGACCATATCAGCAAACCCTTGAGCCACACGGTGCTGTTGATGAACGCCAGGTCAGTACAAAATAAGACTGCCCTCATCCATGATGTAATTATGGATGAGGGTGCTGACCTGGCGTGCATTACTGAGACCTGGGTGGGAGAGGAGGGTGGTGTTCCCCTCTCCCAGCTATGGAATGCCCTCCCAACTGAGATTCGTCTGGCGCCGACGCTGATGACATTTCGGCGCCAGGTCAAAACCTTCCTGTTCCAGAAGGCTTTTAATTGAAATAATATCAACTGTGGGTCCTGATGGCAATTTTTAGAGTATATATTTTAATTGCATTTTAATTGTTTTGTCTTTTTATTGTATTTTAACTGTTGTAAGCCGCCCAGAGACCTTTGGGTAGTGTGGGCGGCATATAAGTTAAATAAATAAATAAATAAATAAATCTGACATAGGAACAGTTTTTCCCTTCCAGCAGTAGAAGCCCATTAACCTTCATCTACTCTGGAGGACTTCGGGACCCTCCAGCACATACTGGTGGTGAGGAAGGGAACACTTAAGTTTTGGGAACAAACATGTGCTCAGCCAACATTAGATGTCACCCAAACCTTACTGAAAGGATGATAACTATGATCTAGGTAGGGACCGCTACACCCAAACAGCATCTTCCTCCATGCATTTCAGAGAACTGGAAGTGTCATCCTTTGCCATGATAGTGGCAGGGATCAACTTGACTGCAGGGATGATAAATCTGGCCAGCCTACAACTCCCCAACAGTGTCGTCATTATGAGCTGTCACATCACTTCCAACTGATGGGTGTCTTGTGAATCAACGACCTCCGCGAGTACCTATCATTAATAATCCTGCTCAGGCTTTGCAGACTAAAAGCTGTAGTTTCCTTTAATTGATTAAATTTGCCCATGTTTAGGTCTTCCCTTTCTCCTACTGCCTTCCATTTTTCCTAGCATTACTGTCCAGTGAGTCTTGTCTTCACAAGATATGCCCAAACTGTGATAGCCTCAGTTTATTCATTTTAGCTTCTTGTGAGACTTTACTTTTGATTTGGTCTAGAATCCATTTATTTGTGTGTCTGTTGATCCATGATATCAGAAAATCTCTCCTCTAGCACTACACTGGGAATGAGTTAATTTATTTTTCCTGAAAGATTTCTTTATTATCCATCATTCACATTCATGCATTAGAGTCAGGAACACCACAGTTTGGATGATCTTGCCTTTAGTTTCCAACAACACGTTCTTACACTTAAGGATCTTTTTGAGATCCTTCTTGAGCTCCTTATCTTAGTCCCAGTCTTCTTCTAATTTCTTGGCTCCAGTCTCCATTTTGACTAATAATAGAATCAAGATACAGAAAATCTCTAACAATTTCAATTTCTGCAACATCAACATTAAAGTTACGCAATTATTCTGCAGTTATTATTTTTTCCTTCTTCAGCTGTAATCCTACTTTTGTACAGATTACAAAATGTAAAGGGGGAGAAGGAATCCTATAACCAGAGGAATTTATTCTATAGGCATAATATTTTAAAATTCTGATTTTTTCCACTATATTTGTTACTGTATTTGGCTATTATATATGCTTAACATAAATAATAATAATTGCATGCTGAATTGCATCAATTCTGACATATGGCGACCCTTTCCAGTGTTTTCTAGGTAGAAGATACACATAAGTGGTTTCCCATTCCCTTCTTCTGGGGGTATCCTGGGATTGTGCAGCTTGCCCAAGGCCACACAGGCTGGCTCTACTTACAGGAGGCACCGTGGGGAATTGAACTCCCAACCTCTGCCTCTATAGCCAGATACCTAAACCACTGAGCTCTTCAGCCAGCTGCTTAACGAAAATCTATAGAATAACTATTGCTACTGTTAGGTTGGCAGATGTTAAGGAGGACTTCACTACACACCAGATAAAGCTGTATGGTAAAATATGTTCTGGACCAGTTGTTTGGGATGATATCCAACAATGCTTCTGTTCCCTGTGTATGCTCTACAAAAGCATGCTCTACAAAATGCAGTCTTCGGACTGCTTAGAGTCCTGTATTACAGACAATCATAAGAGGAAGACATGATAACATGAATGATTTGTATCTACCCCAAATCTGCATCATTAAAAAGATAGCATTTGTCTCTGTCCTGGATTAATATATTGTGGATTAATATATTGTGGGCATTTAAAACATTATACAAAAAGCAGTAATTTATCTGTCCAAAATTATTTGGCTTTACTTTTGTAGAATAGAATAATGGAGTGTTATTTCTACATTAGCATTTATACATTTTGTAACCAAGTTACCATCATTGCAACAACCAATTTGATAGTTATATTTTTCATTCCACATAATCATTTGTTCACCAAATGAGAAGAGAATGAATCCCTCAATTACCCTTTTAATCCCTCTACATTAATCCTGCAGTTACCCCTGTAATCACACAAAATATGTTTAATAGCATTTAAATGTGTGATTTGCAAAACAGGCTCTTATTCAAAAAATGCTACTGGCAAGCATTTAAATACAAAGACATGTTCTGCTTTCATGTGCTCACTTAACTGGCTGAAGGGCTACACTTACAGCTGCTAAATGAGTCAGAATGAGTGCCCTCCAGGAGACCCATCTGTCCATCCATCCTTTGGTGTGTTTGTCTTACTCACATTCCCAATACATAAAACAGAGCACACAACCAAACACCACATTTAGGATGTTTCCAGATGTTAATAACCCTACCTCTTTTATGGTATGTTATTGGGGAGGGAAGTGTTTGTTTATGATTCCGTCTCCAATAGGTAACTCACCTGTACTTTCTCAAGGAAAACATCTTCTGCTTATTAAAAAAAAAGTCTGATAAGGAGAGAGAGAGAGAGAGAGAGAGAGAGAAACAGAATACTGTAGCTGCAAAATGTCTTTGATTGTGAGTGTTATAGGCCCTCAATCTTGGAGCACTTTTAGTCAAACTTGGAATAGGAAGGTTACAATAGATAGGACTTCAGTAAGTTGTGAGCAAGTCTAATTGATTTTTCCAATAACTCAGTGGTTTAGGTATCTGGCTGTGGATTCAGAGGTTGGAAGTTCAATTCCAGACTGTGCTTCCTTAACAGAGACTGGACTCAATGATCCATGGGGTCCCTTCCAGTTCTGCAGTTCTAAGATTATTATTATTTGTGAACCCTGGGTCCAACCCACTTTCTACAGTTCCAGCATGAATTACTGCAATTTATCGTCAGAGACCAATAACTCACCCTGGACAATTGCACTTTTTCTCAAAGGTCTTGTTCAGTTCCTTATCAACACTCCCTTCAATATCATTATCTGTCACTACCAGCCTTTGTGGCATTATAATATTACCAGGGAACATGCCCTCCAACTTCTACATGGCAAACACACAATCAAATCTCTATGCAAGAGAACAAACATATACAAATTGAACATAAATCATGGCTGAAAACCAGTAGAAAGTCACAACTAGAGTAGGCCCACTGAATCAGTGAGAATTTGATGAGTCAACTCCTCTAAGTTCCACTGATCAAATGGGACTACTCTAGTTGTGACTTAACTAGATTGCAGCCAATGGTAACATTCAGAAACTAGCTGGGCATTACAAGTAAGGTTACCTGTAAGGGTAGGGAGGAAACATGGAAGGGCCAAGAGCCATTTTTTAGACTGGGGGGCTGCACTCCCAAGGAAACCTGTCTAAAGTGGGAAGTGCCATTTCCAAAATGGGAAATTGTATAATCATTCAGACAATGAAAATCAATGTCTTTCTTCAAGTTAATTTATTAAACAATAATGAATTAAACAGAATTAATTCACAGACTTCTACATGTGTTTAAGCATTTACACAGTTTGACTTTAATAAGGCAGCACTGAGCAGTGCAAAACAATACAGTACCAGAAAAACACAGGTCTGTGGCTCTCCGATGGCTAACAGTCCCCCAGACCAGACTCAAGCCTCTTAAATAACAACACCTAAGTTCTAAAATAACAAGATGCTTAATTCTCTAGAGAAGTGCAGGGGAAACACCTGGGAAGAGGGAGGCAACTGAAGGCTCCCAAATTAAAATGACATTGTCCAAAAGGCTTGCTTGCTGTTTTATTGAGGTTCTGTTTTAGATGCAGTGGTTTGATGCTTATTTTCATTTTTTTAAAAGCATTTTTCTGGGGAACATGGGAGATCCTGGAAGGCACAGAGGGCCACAAAATAGGCCTAGGGGCCAGCGTTTGCCTAGCTCTACTGGTGTCTCATGACACCATCAAGGGTAAAATGTTTTATTTGCTTTATGATTTCCTGGACAGCTGGATACAAAATGTATCTGCGTCTGAAGAGGCTGGCTGCAGTCCATGAAAGCAGACACCAAACACAAATTGTTCTTCTTTGAGATGCATAATGAACTTAACCTTTCAAAAGGAACCTAACAAGTGGGAATTACAGTTACAATGCGCTGGTAAAACGACTGACACTTTCTAGCTCCATAATGCATTTTTAGAGACATTTTGATAGGAATTGTTCACGTTTTATGCTATTTTAGTCCAGCCTATGGATTGTTTTAAAGTAGCAAAAGAATAGAAAATTATTGAGCAATGCATGAATAATGAAATGTTATTTTATTAAAAACAACAACTGTAATGAGCAATGGCAACAAACAATTTTACAAACACTATAATGAGCAACAGGAATGGATTACTTTTCTAAATTCATGTTTCAAGGTGTCTAGGACACATTCTGCTATAGCAGTAGGCAATCTGAGGTCCCAAGGCCATACCTTGAGCTCACGGTGGGCCTCAATCTAATTTCAGAAGCCCTGGACAAACAATCAGTCAGGCTTCTGCAAGGGCATTCTGTCCCATCTCAAATATCATGCTGGATGGGAAGGGGGTGGTGGAAAGAGAAGTGGTGGTACGGAGAAAGGGTGGGCTGGCCTTTGCTGATCCCATCCACTGCTTGATACAGCCCCTCCCACTGCTGACAGTCACTGATAGATTATCCCTGAGGAAATGTGGCCTTCACCATAAAAGTGGTTGCCCAGCACTGCTCTACTGTTAATCAAAAACACACCATGCATGAGTTGAAACCTTTCAAAGAGAAGTAATAGTATGAAATTTATGAACAAACACAGTCTATTTAAATATTATTTATATTAGACCTTATCAGAATGATGCATTTCTTTCTTAGTATAACCATAAAATTAACGTAGCATAGCAAGAAAGGTAGTATTATCTCCTATGACTGCTTTTGTGAAGGACTCGCTTTGCATATAATCGTCAACAGTTCATGCCTGTGATGATGTAGGTTCAAATCCATGACAATTTATGATGCAGTATTACTGTTAGTTCCTCATGGTGCCAATCTCTCTTTATTCTTTTTATTACTAAATAAACATAGAATCATAGAATAATTGAATTGGAAGGGGCCTATAAGGCCATTGAGTCCAACTCCCTGCTCAATGCAGGGATTCAAACCAAAGCAGATACGACAGATGGTTGTTCAATTTTCTCATGAATGCATCCAATGTTGGAGCGCTCACCATTTCCAGAGGTAATTGGTTTCACTGTCCTACTGCTCTAACATCATTAAACACCTGTGTGTTTTTGCCTTTGAACAATGACCAGACATGAACTCCTTGACAAATCATTGTCAACCAAAAGTGCTTTGTTTCTGAGCAACTTGGGGAAATCAATATGAAAAAACTGATAGATTATAATGAAGAATTGATGACTGTAGTGGTAAACCGCAACACTTACGTGTTCTGATGAGATCTTCTTGAGAAGTTCAGAACTGGGTGTACCAACTACTTCCATTATTCGTTTTAGTTGGTCAATATCTGCAAGGATTTAAGAAAACTATAGGAAGAGAGAATGATGGCAAGTAAGTCCTTGTAAGAATGATGGCCAAGTAAGTCAAATCAGGACAGGAGAACCTGTGGCTTATCAGATAGTAGTAACTCATCACTAGCCAGGCTGGTGGAGGGAGATGGGAATTAGACAGCCAAACCTACTGACAACCTCTGCTTACTCATGGAACCAGATAAGGATAGAAAGAATGTGGACCTACAGGTGTGAACATGAACAGCACTAAGAGAATGCTGTTTTTATATGCAGAGGGAGGAGGTCTTTGCCCATGCCACAATATCTCTTTGTAGACACATACTATGAGCAGGCATGGGGAAACCGACACACAGGATTACATGATAACTACAGCAAAAAACCCAAACAGACTTTAAGACAGATAGGTGGCTTGTGATCCTTCAGATGCTGTTGGACTATGACTTCTATCAATCTTCACCATTCGCTATGCTGACTAAGGTCTGTAATCTTAAAACATCTGGAGGACCAGAAGTTGCCCATCCTTGCTCTACGCACTCAGTTAAGGTAACAGGTTTAAATGAAGTCTCAGATTCTTACTCGAAGAGGAAAAAACATCACCAGTTAGTTTATACACTGTTAGGAGGTTGTTGAGGCCTGCACCCCAAGCAGGCCATCAGATCTTGCCTGGCACCCCCTGGAAGTCAACATAGAGTACTAGACCTCAGGTGGGCAAAGTGATTGGCCTGCCCAAGGAGAGGCAGCCATGGGACCCACACCAGGGCCAAGGGACGAGGGTGACATTATATGAGCAGGTGGGGGCTATATAGTTAGAAAGGGAGGAGACAGAATTGAAGGAACAAAAAACGAGGGAGATGGAGGCAGGCAACTCAGGAGAGGAGTAGTATTGGATGGACACTAGGGAAACACTGATGTCTTCTTTGGAAGCTGAGTCATGGCAACTGGACTTCTTTCTTACTAGGTTGAAACATTTCGCTACTCACCCAAGTAGCTTCATCAGTCTGTACTTCGATGAGTAGAAAAACATTTCAACCTAGTAAGAAGTCCAGTTGCCATGACTCAGCTTCCAGATAACCTCACCTGGATGACTGAGAATCTTCACAGATATGATGTCTTCTTTGAGTACATCCTCAAGGAGAACTTGGGTCCAGTGGAGATCCAGGTTACTAAGGAGATATCAAGAGCCTGCACCACCCCGAGACCTAGACGATTTCACCTGAGACATCCAAACTGAATCCAGGAAGAACCTCAGAAGCCACCAAAACCCATCCCAACTCCAACACCTTCGCAGAAGAGGTGCTGGAGATGTCAGTGCCAATGAGAGCACCTGCACTGTCAGAAACAACCCAACTCCCAAGTGAGAGTCCAGGACCTGGCATAAGCCCTCCCTGAAAGAGGGCAGGGGGCAAGGGCAGGGGCAAGAACTATTGGTGGCTCCTCAGTTCCTATTCCATCCATCCTACTCAAGCCAACTGGGGACCACAAAGAGACCGAGCTTGCTCAGGGGCCACTGCAGGAAACCTGGCTCCCTGAAGATGGGATTTGTGGGGAGGGGGTTGCCAGTGAAGAAACGAGAACTGTCAATCCTACCTCCCTGTCAATTAAGTTAGAGTTGCCTCATCCTTCCAGTCTGGAGCCTGTGGATATCCATATGAGGGGTTACTTGCTGCTCTGACACTTGTTTGTCTCATCTAGAACAGATCCTTGAACAAACTGAATTGTCAACTTAGTATGTATGTATGTATGTATGTATGTATGTATGTATGTATGTATGTATGTATGTATGTATGTATGTATGTATGTATGTATGTATGTATGTATGTATGTCTCTTTAATCTAGTGGGTTTACTCTAATTGGAAATAACATACGGATTGAGCCCTATCATTCCAATGAATTAGCCAGTTGCACTACACTTCCGAGATAGGTGGTTTTCAGTGAACTCCAAAAGAGGAAAAAGATGTGGATATTTTCTTATCATGCCAGGTATTGCTGAAGCAGAAAGGGATCCTCTGTCTGCCAGGCACGTTATGAGTTTCTTGACAGATCTGATCTCCAGCAAAGACTCAGACAACCACCACCACTGTCTTTCATGCTGTGATTGTATCTAGGTCATTATTTAAATGAAGCATACAAAACAAAGATTTTAGGTGCCCTCCTGTGGCTTAAAGGCACAGTGTTGTCACACTTTATGGCTGTTATTGTGTCCAACTGTGAAAAACAGCCTCTTTAACTATTAGAAACATGTTTGCTGTACCAATTTTTGTTAAATGACTAGACATTGCCTTAAAAGCAATTTCAGTGACGAGGGCAGAGGGAGAGAGCTGGAGTGTTATTTGCACTTCAGTAATTTCACTGTGGGCGAGAAGGATACAGTCGTTTCCAGGAAACAGGGCCTTTCCTTTCAGCAGCTCGGCCATGATGCATCCAACTGACCAAATGTCAACTGTCAAAACAAACAAGCCAAAAGTTGGGAGGGCTCTGCGTAAAAATGGTCTTTTGACTTACCCCACACACGAAAGGTAGATTTTGTTATAGCAATATTATTTATTTATATTTATTTATTTATTCAATTTGTATCCCGCTCCCATTAGTGTCACAGCACTACTCTGGGCGGGTTACAATCTTATAAAATAGAAAACACAAATCAAAATAGAAATATTAAAAACTGAACACAAAAACCCTACAGAAAGAAAGAAAGAAAAAAAAAAGAAAAAAAAAAAGAAAACGAAAACCAGATGACACTGACTAATCTCAGAGCGGATGGAGAAAAAGAGGGGAGGGAAGAGGAGGAGGGAAGAGGGGAAAAAAAAACAGGGGGAGGAAGGTGGTCAGCTGGGATTGGTGTGGAAAGCCTCTCTGAAAAGCAATATCTTTAATTGCTTCTTAAAAGTCCACAGGGAGGGGGGCTAGGCGGAGCTCCTCTGGAAGCTGGTTCCATAAGGTTGGAGCCACCACAAAGAAGGCCCTACCTCTTATAGAGGATTTATGATCCTCCCTTGGGTTGGCCACCCTGAGGAGCCTCAACTGGGATGACCATGTTGGTCGGGCAGATGACATTAAGGAGAGGCACTCTGACAAGTAACATGGACCAAAACCATGAAGCGCTTTGTATGTGAGTGTCAAAACTTTGAACCTGATCCGGGATGCCATGGGCAACTAGTAGAGGCGAGCCAGAACTGGAGTGTTGTGGTCAAATTTACTTGCACCAACCACCAGTCTGGCTGCCGCATTCTGGACCCACTGAAGTCTCCGGATCAGGTTCAAGGGAAGCCCCACATAGAGGGCATTGCAGTAGTCGATCCAGGAGATGACCAGGGCCTGCACCAAAGTCCTGAGGGAGTCCTCGTCTAGGTAGGAGTGAAGTTGGGCAATTAGCCTAAGCTGGTTGAAGGCTGATCTGGACATGGCTGCAATATGGGACTCCCAAGAGAGAACTGGGTCCAGAAGAACACCCTAATTACACACTTAAGCCTCTAAACTGGACGGGATTACCATCCAGCCTAGGGACCATCCCCCCTAACCTATCGGAGGCCCCCCCAGGAGCAAAACCTCTGTTTTGTCCAGGTTCAGTTTGAGCCTGTTAGCCCTGGTCTATTCCAGTACTGCAACCAGGCAACACTCCAACATCTGGATGGCATCCACTGCAGAGGTGGTAACAGAGCATACTGATGACCCCTTACTCCAAAGGGAAGCATTCCCCCCTCAGTGATGAATTAATGATGTTCATGACCTGATCATAGCCCCCTTCGTGGCTCTGATCAGCCACGCTGGGCAAGGACCCAGCGAGGAGGCGGTGGGCCTACAGCTAGCCATCACCCTGGAGGCTTCCTCCTTGGCTACAGGGTCAAACTGAACCAGCTGGGCAGTGGGAGATGGGGCAGCCCCGGATCAGCTAAACTGCTGGTGGCGTCAAGGTCAACAGAATATGCAAAGAACAGGAAAATATTTTAAGTCTCACCTGTCTGATTGTAATGCATCCAATTTAACATGATTTCTGGGGCTCTGTACCACCGTGTGGCTACATAACCTGTCATTTCATCATCAGTTTGCCGGGCCAAGCCGAAGTCTAAAATCTACAGAATAATTAATCAAAAATTATTTTTATTATACAGCCATTTATACTTTCATTATTCTGGCTACTGTGATTTTATTTGAACCAGGCATTGCCAAGATAAATGTCTGGTCCCAATGTGACCCACTCCACCCCGGAAAGCTTCTATGTACTACCTGAGAAGATTTTGTTTCAAGCAGCTGGTCTTTACAGTAGCTTTAGGTAGATCTCAGAAAACCACTGAGGAACTTGGCAAAAAGTTATGGGCGATTTTGCTAGATAATAATGTAATCTCTGTTACTTTTTATGGGAACTCAAAGTATTATGGAACACCTCGGATATTCCAGTATCCTAGAAAATGCTAGGAAAGTTGAAGTCAGCAGGAAAAAATCAAAAACCAAATATGAGGTGAATCGATCCCATAAAGGAAGCCACAGTCTTGAGTTTGCAAGAGCTGAGCAGGGCTGTTTATGACAGGACACTTTGGAGGTCACTCATTCTTAGGGTTACCATAAGTTGCAGTCAACTTAAGGGCACATAAGAAAAACAGTTTATTTCAACATCCAGCAGGATACTCTGATAACTCTCTTCTCTTCTTGAAAGAGGACTAAAGTTAGCAAAGAACCAACTATGAGGCTGCCTAGAAAATGTGAGTATGTCAGTGAGGATTGGGAGAATTGATGATGATATATGGAACAGAGTATCAACAATAGTGGTGGTGGCTGAAGGAGGATTTTTACTCCCATCTGAAGTTTTTATTAGTTTTAATAGAGTGAAATAACACAAACCATTATTCCAAGCTCTCTCAATACCCTCCAAAGTATTTTAGATTTCAGCTACAATATGCCACATGCAGCATGGCCAATGGTAAAGGATCACAGGAGCTTTAGTCCATAATATCTGGAGGATCAAATATCTCTGCTTTACAGAATGCATTTTTGTCCACAGGATCATAAGACACTGCCTTATACCAGATCAGACTATTTGCAAACCATGTGCTCTTCTACTAAGGAAATGTCTCTTCTGAGTTCCACCTTATCCTCCCCATGTGCAATCCCACTTGAAGGAGACAATTGCAAAACATACATGTAAGATCAGATGGAAACACAACATCCTAAAGATAAATCATCTAAGAATCACTTACATACAGGAGGTCTTAAATCGTTGTTTTCTTGGCTAGCAGAACCTTATGGCAAACTTTGAGGACATTTGGTTTAGGAAAGTTTATCAGAAAAGAAATTACTCCGCAACAAGTCACTTGTGAAGCTTGATTTAGCTTTTTAACATTTCATTAACATGAAGGAGAGAATTCAAGGGCCATGTAATCTGACATCTACCTTTTCATGGTTACGTGCAAAGTGAGTTAAAAAGTGGAATCTCATAATGATAATGCCTTAATGCTAACTGGGTCTTAAATATGTGGCTGCAAAACAAACTAATTCACTGCATGTTTACGGTCCTAAGGATGAAACTGATTTCTTTACAATGGCACCTTGATGCTAAATATTTGACCTTAACTATTTGGCTGCAACATCGTTTCAACTACTGAGCAAAAAAAAAAAAGTATTGTTCCATGTATGGGTATCATCCTAAGCACTTAATAGCTGAAATCCAATACTAAGTTGCAACTAGAGAAGGTCTACAGGATCAATGGAACTTACATAATTGTTGTCTCACTGAATCCCCACTGATTCAATGGTCCTACTCTTGTTGTAACTTATTGCTGGATTTTAGCCACTGTATTGCAGCAGAAGCAAGATCAAGGCATAAGGTTGTCCCCTCTATATTATAGTATTTTTCCCACCACTATGTGCATTGAAGTTCATAATATTCTGAACTGATGTTATAGATCTGAAATGAAAATAGAAGCACTGTCATGACACCCAACCACTGAGGAAATTTAGCTTTACTCTATGGCTTCAGTAAGGGCTTTCAACAACATATCCCGTAAGCCAATTAGTTCTAGTGTGCATGCTCAGAGGAGGGGAAGGTGTGGCACTCCAAAAGTGGATGGACTATTTACCAGACAGACCACTTTCTTCTTTATAGGTCCATTTGATACTTGAGATTATATGGAGAGGCCCACCTACTGGTGATACACATTCCTGAGGTCTTCTCTGCAGTTAAGAGCAGGGCATTGAGCAGGGAAGCTCCTGCTATGTGGAATATTCTTCTTTCTGATATTCCACATGCTCCAACAATTTTTATTTTTAGGGGCAAACTGAAACCCTACCTATTTCTCTAAGTGTTCCCTGTGTAATCTAAAATACCATCTATTTTCACAGATAACACAAGTATTGTTTTTTAGTTTTGTATATTGATTTATCAGGGTTGGCCATATCATTATGCACAGCAGAGTGGCTGCCTCAGCCATCAACCTTCGGTTGTCAAAAAAGGGCACCAAACTGTTAGTTGTCTGAATGCTCAGTGCTTGATTTTTATTGCTAGGCAGAGGAACATGTAGGATTTTCTGCCTCAGGTACCAAAATAACCTGACTGGCCTTCGATTCTATATAACTCACCTTAAGGTGAGGGGTTGCATTTGCTGCTATGCTTCAGAAACCAAAATGTTTTGACCTGGACCTGTGTTCTAACTATGAGTATTACTAGTGTGATATAGCATTTTAAACTCTTCAGATTTAAGTCACCTAAAAAAATTGTAAGTAACATTACAAGTAAATATAATACAGTAACTTCCATCAGTCCTGTGCGACCTAATCAATGGCGAAAGATCACACACATGTACGTTATATGCTACTGTGTTCAGTGGGACTATGCCAAGATATATATCTGAGGCAATGTTCTTCATCACAGGGCACAGGAGCAGGTACAACTTCCCCACTCATCACAAAGATGACCTTACATAACAAATGGATGCTCCATTTTGAGCAAGGAGAAGGATCCTGTAAATTAGCTATCAAGTCTCCTGCTTCATGAATGGAAAAGGGATGCTCCATCACATACAGAAAAGTATTATGACCAGAACCACACAGATTTTATTGTACAAAGTCTAGTAAGAGATACAGGAAAAGACCTAACTACATAAACATTGACAATAAATTAATCCTGGATCAAACTGCTTCTATCCTGCACCCCTTCATTATTTATTTCTGGATAAACAGTCCTACATTTACAAGATAGGTGAAGAACTCAAAAATGAAAAGAAAATCATGTCAAAGGATGATACCTATAGACTGAAGGCAAGGCTGGTACTACTGTTAGTCAGGGCAAGACAACTGCTTTAGCATCATCTAGATTTTGGAGGTCATGAAGACAGCAAACATTATTTATTTATTTGTAGTGCCGCTATTTGGCTGGAGTGGGGAGAGGTGTTTATGGATTTTTTTCCATGCCAGATCTATCTGGCTAGCTTTGGACCCTATGCTTCCCAACGTCAAGTGGGCAGCCCTATTTCCCCCCTGCTCAGCCAAACCAGCAATGTCTTGGTCCACACCAATTCAAGCTGGCAAGACCAAAGATGCTGAACTGTCCAAACATCCCCCTTTTTATATCTTACTGTCCCTAAAACAGATAAAAAGTGATGTTAACACCACCAGCCACATGGAACATCAGATAACTGAGGCACATGGAAAGCCACATATTGTAGCAGCTTCTCTTTTAAGAGTTCCTCTTGGCTTAAGTTTCATGTGATCCAAGATGTTACTCTCCTCGCACTTCTTTGAAAGTTCATATGCCCATCCATTAACAAATTGTTAGGGTGAATTATTCAGAACATCTTCTGAAAATACACCATGTATTGTTGGCAGGGAGAGCTATTTAGTGATACCATGTAATAGGAAGGGGAAGAGTGTTCAGTTTCAATCATTAGGATCTACATAATATTTCTGGACATGGATTCCACTTCAGATCAGGCTCATACTGCAAGACTGCACCTTTTGTTGCATGGAAGGCAACCCTTCCCAGATTATGGCCACTGTGAGAAGTATTTCCCATGTTGGGTTGCAACTGTGTATGAGCAGTGATAGATGTGTACTAAGTACTGTATTTTTCCATGTATACGACCCCCCAATGTATAAGACAACCCTCAATTTTGACCCTTGCTGGAGGCGGAGAAGCAGTCAATGGGCAGCCGTGAGGAGCGCTCCAGCACAGCTGCTCCTCTGCCTCCTCCTGCTGCTGCCACCCGATCGCTTCCTCCAGTGCCACTCGCAGGCTCCCTTCGGGCAGGGGACAAGGTGGTGATGTGAGCTGGAGGTGAGCCCCGGCAGTGGTGCTGGAGGAGGCGATCGGGCAGCGGTGGCAGCAGCAGGAGGAGGTGGAGGAGCAGCCGTGCTGGGCTGCCCCTCACAGCTGCCCATTGACTGCCGCTGCCGCCACCCGATCGCCTCCTGCAGCGCCACTGCTGGGGCTCACCTCCAGCTCATGTTGCCATCTTGTCCCCTGCTGAAGGGAGCCCACGAGTGGTGCTGGAAGAGGCGATCCGGCAGCAGCAGTCAATGGGCAGCTGCGAGAGGCAGCCGAGCGTGGCTGCTCCTTCGCCTCCGCCTCCTTCCGTGTATAAGACGACCCCCAATTTTTCCTCTAATGATTTTAGGGAAAAGTGTCATTTTATACACGGAAAAATACGGTACTGTCAGCTACTACTACATACAGTAATTTCTGGATTGGAGCCTATATTATGTATTTATTTATTTATTATTGAATTTATATATTGCCCATCTAGCAAATTGCTACTTTGGGCAGTGTACAACAAAGAAAAGAAACATGAATTATATAATTACTCTAAAATATGCAACTATTGTGAGAATAAACACACAACCAAGATGGTGGCAAATAAAAAAAATTCAGAATACACAGTGCAATATTCTTCTCCTTCCTCCATTGTCCCAATTAACTAGGAAAAGCCTCTCCAAAAGCTTCCCTAAACAACTCTGTTTTTAGGAAATGTTTAGAGATGCAGAGGGAGGGCACCTGCCATAACTCCTGTGGGAGAGAATTCTGCAAGTAGGTGCCACTGCTGATAAAGCCCAGTTTCTCATTGATGTTCTGATGGCTTCTCAGGGTTTCAATATCCGTAGGTGTGAGGTCAGACAAGGGAAGCTGACCTAGGCAGGTCATTCAGGCACGTAATAAGGTCCCAAACCATTTAGGGCTGTATACAACAAAACCATAAGCTTGAACCTGGCATGGAAGCAGACTGGTAATCAGTGCAGGTGAACCAGAATTGGGGTGATATCTCTCAACGTCCTCACCCCAGCAACCATTCTGGCCACTGCATTATCATTTTATATTTGCCTCTGTTCTCAAATAGATCATTATTCCTTTGGAAAAGTGTGTGTATGTAATGTATTGGTGGGGGGAGATATAAGGTACATTAACAGAAGATTTCATCTCTCAATTTACAGGAGAAAAAGTGGGATGCAAATATTCAATTTATTGATTCAATTTATTGCGGTCATATGACCCATACAGACAGAAGGTATACAGTAAAAGAATGAGAGGGACTACAGGGGGATAGGTACATTGAGAGATTAGGTAATCGGGACAACCTCCGCCCTCTTACACACTGCAGCTAGGAAAAACTTTGCTACCTGGTAAAAGGGTTTTAGTCTAATAAGCAGTATTGTACTAACCAACTGGAAGGGTAGCCTTGGAACTTGTTCAGCAATTGGTGGATTAGGTTCCTGATTTGTTCATAGAATGGGCAGTGTAAAAGCGTATGTGCAAGAAATTCAGGGGACCCTTTTCCACAAGGGCAAAATCTTTCTTGGCGTGGGATTCCTTTAAATCTATCCTGAGATGCAAATATTATTAACCAAACTTCCCAGTGTGGCAGTTGATATTTTGCACAAAGAATCAGAAATATGGGTACCAATAATTTAATACAGAGTTCTATAAGTTAAACCACAAATCAATTCCGTTTTGTTGATGGAACAGCTATTATCATAATAGTTTCTTACTAATGGGCTAAATCCAGTTTCAGTTCCAAGTAGAGTGAGATGCATTCAAATCAATGGGGCTTGTTAGCCAAGTTAGTAAACGCAAGTCTCATTGATTTCAGAGAATCTACTCTATTTGGGACTAAAATCAAATTTAGTCCTCTGTATCTTCTTTTCAAAATGCTATTCCTACATTGTAATCACAACAGTTTGTAAATCTGTCACAGCTACCTTTTCATCTACCTTTCTCAAAAAGGAACCAATCTTTCATGCAAAAAGGCACCATAAAAATGGCAATGAATGCCTTAAAGAAAAGATGACATTTTCAGAGCAACCCATTTATAATCAGAGAATTTGCAGTTAAGAATTAAAAGATCAAGCATTTGGTATAACGATTTGGATGTTGCCTTACTCAGAGTCAGACCCTTAATCCCTCTAGCATAGTATTGTTATCCCTGAGTGGCAGCAGTGACCCTCCACAGTTTCAATGAGGAGTATCAACCAGCTCTACCTGGAGATTCTGGAGACTGAATCAAGGATCTTGTTCATGGTAATCAGGTGATCCACCAAGCCACTCCCCCACATTTATTGCATGCCATTTATTTGAAAGAGCAACAATTAGTGAAAATTTTGACATCTTATTTTCTTGCTCAATACGAAAAAGGTAAAAAACTGAAAACAGATGTCTGCACACAAACAGATGTTGCTCAGCTATGTATTTCCTCTAATATATATTTGGTCCAGATTTTATTCAAGTAATCAAAATAGCATGAATCCTACCCTTAATTCACAGTCTTCATTTACAGCTAGGTTACTGGGCTTCAGGTCCTGCATCAGAATGAATAGTTGAGTATTAAAAACAGGGTAAAGTTAATGAGGTCAAAGTAGCCTTTAAAGCTGCAATCCGACACCCACTTAACTGGGAGTAAGCCCCATTGAATTCAATGTGACTTGCTTCTGAGTAGACATGTATAGGATTGTGATGTAACTATTTCAGTACAGTGCATTGTATCACTAACATGACTTACCCGGTGAATGATTCCAGCTGAGTGAATATACTGAAAAACAAAGAGGAAATAGGTAAGGTCAGACACTGACCTCAAATCTAAGTGGTTATAGACAGAAAGAGATTTTGCTTTGTCTTCACTTCCAAGTTTGTAGCAAGCATGCTATAACACAGGTAAGAAACAAAGGGGGGAAATGGCAGAATAACCATAACTTGAAATTAGGACTTTTAAAAAGCCACAACATAGTTAAAAAATAAAATTTTAATGACAATGGAACAGCACACTTTTTTTGGCCCAGCATGCAGTTCAAGAAATGATACTCTTGAGCATGTACAAATTATTTCTCTCTCATCACTGTCTAACCACAACCAGGTTCCATCCACCTGAGATTCAAGGGAAGGACCTTCAAGTCAGACAGTATGACTTCCACAAATACTTAGCTAACAATAAAACACGCATTAAGTTTGACACAAAGTCTACAGGAAGATGAATTATTAACTTTGGATTTTCACAAATACAAAAGCCAAATGAAGTATTTAATCCTGAAATTCTTGTTATAAAGAATTGTAGCTAAATCGTTAAGGTCACTAGCTTACTGGGTGCCTGTTTACATTTTCAGTTAAAAATAAGACCCAGTAGCAGGAGGATGCTGGCCGAGTAGCTCAATGGCCTACGTATCTGACTGCGGAGCCAGAGGTTGGGAGTTCAGTTCTCCGCTGCGCCTCCTATGAGTACAGCCAGCCTGTGTGGCTTTGAATAAGCTGCATAGTCGCAAAGTGGCCTCAGAAGAAGGGAGTGATAGACCACTTCTGAGTATTTTCTATCTGAAAACCCCTGAAAGAGTCAGAATTGACTTGGCGACACATGATTATTAGTATTAGCAAAAGGATGCATTTTCAATTTTCTTCAATAATGATTGGTCCATGCTTTGAGCACTGAAGAATTTTATTTCTTATTCAGTCACCAAACTCTTTCTGTGCAGTTATCTTTTTAAAAAAGAAAAAAGTGCTCTCCTAAAAGTTAGAACTCAGATCTGTATAAAGGAGAAGGGTCAACTTAGAGGACAGCACCAGCTGGCAAGAAGAAAGTAAAAATATCCTCCATCTATCCAAGAAAAAAGGAATACCTGATGCTGTGCTAGTACTGCATGGATCTTTCTGTGCTGCCTTTCCTCGACATTGTCTTGAGATAGCAGACAAACTATGGCATGACTTTTAAAATCACATTTTTTTTTCTATTTTACCATTTCTCTGCTTGTTTTTTGTAACATTTTGCCTGAAGAGGGGACCTGGTGTTTTGAAAAGTTGCACAGATTTTTGTGCCTTTTAAAGTTGACCTAATAAAACCACAATATGAATTTTGGAGTTCTTCACTGACACCAAATTACTTTAACTGAGTCACAGCCCTAGTAAAAGAGAGAAAGAGAGAAGAAATGAGGGGAAATGGAAGATTCCAGCTTCTTTGAAGTCGTCTATTTAAAGTAATTAGTTCACCTTTTAGAAACACACTACCGTATAACTTTTACCTTAAGCCCTCGAAGTAACTGATATATAAGAAACTGTATATGGTCATCTGTCAATTTCTGGCACTTCACAATATTATTCAGGTCAGCACCCATTAAATTTGTGACAAGATACCTGCAAATATAAAACAAGGTTACTTATGACTTACAGAAGGTATTGACTGTGCAGCTGTGTACGTACACGTCTACTTAGATGTATGCCCCACTGAGTTCAGTAGGACTTCCAGAGAAAAGTGTACAGGACTGCAACCTTGTTCTTAGATATATATATTGGGTATATTTTGTAATCTAAAAAAAGTATTTTTATTTGGAAACAGCTGGTTTGTGAGCCATACTGAATAGGCAGAGATCAGAGGAATTTGTATAATTCCAATTTCCAATTGAGGCGTACAAATGACTTATGGTCTATAACCATTAAGAATGGCTTATATTAGATATCTTATCTAACACAAAGAATTGCTAAAGGTGACTGAACTCAGTCTAATATTGCTGTAATCACAGGTCTGGATCTAAACACTGGCTTCCTCTGTTCCAAAGAACTCCTTCCATCTAAAGACGACTCTCTTTTATTGATAAAAGATAAGTTTGGATCCAGCCCACAGAGGTCAAAGGATATTTGGATCCAGCCCGCAGAGGTCAAAGGATATTTTGGTAACAGTATACTGAATAACAACATACAGGCAAAAAGATTAGGACAACAGCATACAGCAGGAAAGGGGTATGTTTTTACCCTCCAAATGCTGTTTGACTCCAACTCCCATCAGTCCCTGCCAGCATGGTTGATGGTCAGAGATTATGAGAATTGTAGTCAAAAATATCTGGAAAGCCATGGACTCCCCATTCATAATGTAGGGAAGCAGCAATTCACAAAAGAAATAAGACAGGAATAATCCAGCAGAGCAGTGTTTCATGATAACTTTTTATTCTATAGGTAAAGGGTTCTTTATCAATGCTTTATTCATACAAAACCCCACAGTGCAGGTTCTTATTGAACATTTTAAACTGCACCCTCTGCAGCCCTGGTCCAGACAGAGATCCAGTATGCGTGATGAAGTGAACAATACTTCCAGCCTCTAACTTGGAAAAGTTACTTCTTGTACTAGAAATCCCAGAACGTCCCAGTTGCTCAGGATGTTGCCCATGCTGGCTGAGGGATTCAGAGACCTGAAGTCCCCACCCCCACCCCCTAAAAAAACTTTTCCAAGCCACACACCTCCCCAAGGTGAGTGAAAAGACGAAGTCAGAAAAGAATTCATGTTGTATCATAGGTATTTATATGCATTTGAAAATCATCTTCCTTCTAACTAATGCAACTAATTACTAAAAGTCCTTAACATTGGTTGGACAGTGTTTTATTTTAGTGGCTTACCAGCTGTCAATATTTATGGCAAACTTTACTTACACTTCATTAAAATTTTCTATTGATGCTGCAGGCGTAAAAACATCTAGTAATCCTATAACCTGGAAAAGAAGAGAAGAATCCTCAGTTTACCTAGAGAAGTGTATGAGGCGATGCAGCATGCTTAAAACCATTTGTACCTACAAGTTTTTAGAATGAAGACAATAGGAATTCATATGAGAAGAACAGAACATACTTAAGTCCAAAGAAATCAGTTCTGCCTACCTCTGCATTTGAATTCTGGGCCCACAAAAGGTGTAAAATTGCACATGTTAATTATAACCTGCTTTTTTCCTCTTGTAGCTCAGACTATGCATTTCACAAGTGTACTTACTTGCCAGCAAAGTGAATGCTGATTCAGCAGTTTGTCTTGACATTCTCCCAACACTTCAGACATCTTATCTGGCTTTATATTTTGAAAATCCTATATGTCTATTTTAAAAGTAAATCCTAGAATAAATCTATAAAATGGAAGAAACAAAACAAAAGCAAAACAAAAAGAACCCCCCCCCCAAAAAAAAACACAAACCTACACCGCACATAACCATGCTTGAGAGAGGAAGTGGTGTCACCTCTTTTTGAGCCCACTGGCTTTTATTGTAAATGCAGAGAAGCAGATTCCTCAGCTTCCGTCTGAGGGGGAGAAGGGACTAGTCCTTGAAACATGACATGATGAACATACTGCCACAGCAGGCACACTGCTCAAGGTATCTTTCATTGGAATGTCTGGTTTATGCACATCATCCTTTTCCTAGTTTGGCTATAAATGTCAAATTATGGTTCCCTGAAAATGAGGAAGTGTGAAAAAAATCCACAATTAGGAAGGAGCGTGCAAGACTACACAGGTCCAGTCTTCCAAAACATCTGGAAGACTGAGACTAGTGAACTGAATCTATGCACTGGGAGCAAGCCTAGACCTACAGTGGTGCCTCGACTGACGAACGTCCCTACTTACGACCATTTTGAGTTACGACCAGCTCCGGCCGCAAAATTTTGCTTCTACGTGCGACCGGAGCTTCCACTTATGAACAGAAAAAGGCAGGGGAAAAAGGCGGGAAATTCAAATTTCTAACTGTAGGTGGCGACGAGGCTGCTTCTTTGTAGCTCTTTCGCCCCAGCAGTTAGAAAGTGTGCATCGGAGGAGGCTTGGGGCTGCCTCCTTCTGCTTCTGAGAGCGTGTGTGTGTGTTTGCAGGGAGGCTTCGGGCTGCCTTGTAAGGTAAGGTGCTGTTTTCTGCTTTTTAAAAACTGTTCTGGGTGTTTTTGCAGCGTGGTTTTGAGCTGGGGGGGTTATGTTTCTGTGCTGTGATGGGTCTTGGGGGGTTTGTTTGTTTTTTGGTTTTCCCCCCCCATTTCCGATGGGTCTTGGGGTTTTTTGTTGCTTTTTGGAGTGTTTTTTTCCATTTCCGATGGGTCTTGGGGGGTTTGTTTGTTTTTTGGTTCCCCCCCCCCCCCATTTCCGATGGGTCTTGGGGGGTTTGGTTGCTTTTGGGTTTTTTTCCCCATTTCCGATGGGTCCTGCATGCTTCCCTTGCTTTTTCCTTTGTTTTCTTTGCATTTCCGACCTGCCCCCTTTGTTTTCTGTGCATTTCCGATCTGCTCCATTTGTTTTCTGTGCATTTCCAATGGGTCTTGCACGCTTGATTGCTTTTCTTTTTTCCCCCCCTTCGGCCAGAAGGGATTAATCGCGTTTCCAATGAGTCTTGCAGTGATTTATATTTTTTTTGGTGATTTTTTTCTTCGGCCGGAACAGATTAATTGCATTCCAATGCATTCCTAAGAGAAATGGTGCTTCGACTTACGACCATGTCGAGTTACGTCCATCTTCTGGAACGGATTATGGTCGTAAGTCGAGGCACCACTGTATTTAGTAAAAAGAATACTTAAGTGAAAAATAAGGTTCCAGGTGTTTCAAAATGGAATGTAGGTTATGAGATATTAAGATGCAGGAGACCACCTGTTTTCCTGTTACAGAGCACTTAACAGCTAGTAGTTCCTCCCATTATAATCAAATCATGTTCTACATTTTTTTTGTACTTGCACCAAGCACAACACATTTTTATATGCTGCCTGCAACCATAACTTTACGATTTTCATTGTATTATTAATGTGCCATCAACACTGTGGTCCTAAGATGAGAAAAAACACAGGTGTGTGGGACCATGTGTGTGTGAACAGACTGCAATTTCCACATTTCCCAGTGTTTTAGCCCTCTTACTGTGCACACTATAGGAAAGTTGCTTGAGTTATCTTGTTTGGGCCTGCTTAGTATTTACATACATCAGAACAGTGGCCTGGATCTCATGGGGTATGTGGTGTAAGAAGCCCTGTCGGTGATTTCTCTTCCTACGCAGCATCTGCAGAAAAAAATGGATTCTTTCTCTCCCTCCTCTCCAGTTTTCCTGAAACTTAACTCTGGGGAATTTCCCAGTCCCCAGGAGCAGATACTAAGGCCATGGAGGAAATGAGAACAAGGAAATTGCAAAAGGAGACAGCTGGATTCTGGCCAGTATGCCTTGCATGTACAGCTACATTAAGGAACTGAGATGTAAGAGACACAGGAATGCAAGGGCCACAAACTGTCCTGACTCTTTGAAGAGCCCTGCACTAAGCATGTGCTCCCTATATGCGCATGTGATTAATTAAAGAGGAGCTTAGCTGAAGGAAATGAATAATGAACTACAAACTTCCCATGAAAGATTTACAACAGCACAGTTTCTTCACTCACGTTTTCATGTTTCATATGCTTCAGTAATCTAAGCTCCCGGTAAGTCCTTCTGGCATGAATGAGGGACTGGAAAGGTCTTGAAAGCTTTTTGACTGCCACCTTCTGTCTTGTCTTGGTATCATATGCTGAACTGAAAATAATTTAGGAATAATTTAGTCTTCTATTTTTACATTTTCAGCTTCCCACTCACTCAGCCAACAACAGATATTTCTCGTAGTTTCCTTTTGTATTTGTTTTCCTTCATTGAGTTCATATGGAGAAAAGTACCTCAGTAACTCCATTGGCATCAACTACTTTGTATACTTCCATTTATCAGAAACCACCCATCTACACATCATGCACATGGACACACACAAACCCACAACTGAAAAAGCCACAACGTCAAAACATTCCAAGGAATTGAGTTTGTCTAATATGTGTGAACCTATGGGCTTCTATGCAAAGGAAACAATGATTTGATTTCTTTTTCCAGAGATGTATTATATCAAGAGGTTGAATGTATCAGGAACCACATCAATGCATTCTAAACTTGCAAGTTTCAGCTATAAAGGGAGATGAGATTGCTGTAGGACAGGGAAACAGCGACAGCATAAATAATTCTATTGTCCACAAATTGCTCTTTATCTCACATGAAATAACTATATAAAAACACTATGACTAAGAGTTACCAAACCCAACAACCCTAACACACCAGATCATACAAATAGGCCGGTTGTTTTCACTGTGGATATGGCAAGTACTGACCAAACTCCTCTCACACACCTCTGCCTGCACAAGAGGTATAATGTCATCATCAGTGGGGGATTGCTGTTGATTAAAGAGTTATTTTCCAATTTCAAGGTACACACTGCTTGCATGAAATGAGATGAAGTTCTGTGCACCTCAAAAATGAAAAAGGAAGTCTTTAATCAGCAGCAATCTGCTGCTGATGGCAACATCATTCCCATGGCACAGGCCAAGTTCAAAAGAATTTCACCTGCTGACTGGTCAATCTTTCTGAAACAAAACAGATAAAATGATAGTTTGCATTTTACCAAGATCAGCTTGAATTCACTTTTGTTGGCTGAAATCCTGTTGCTTAGTGCAGTTAATTCACAATTAGAGTAGGCACACTGAATCAATGGAACTTATGGAGGAGTTGACTCACCAAATCTCTGCTCATTCAAGGGGCCTACTCTAGTTGTGACTACACTAAACTATAGGATTTCACTGACTGAATGGGCTGGATGCTCTGGCTAAGTACCATACAATGCCAGCACAAGCAAACATAGGTCGTTTTTATTTTTTAAAAATTGTCTTGCTGTTTGTTTCATACTTTTTGTTATCTCATGATAGCAACTCTTTACAGAAAACTCTGTTCTCAGTAAATTAGTATTTCTTGTAATAACACAGAGGATTAATCCCAAGTTAGCATCCTTCTCACAACTATCATGACAAATAAACCTGAGAATTGGCTTCATTAATTTGGCTTCCTGTCTTCTGTATCCCCAAGTCAAGACTCCTTAGGGAGCACTAAAATCTGAATTCTGGGCCCCTTGTGAACAGGCAGGAGCCTCTATTAATTACAAAGTCTGCCACCCTGTCTAGGTGTATCAAGTGATCATTATGCCTGTCGAACATTGATATGCTATATGTAATCTTCTCATGAGCACTGTTAATTAACATCTCCCAAATTACAAGGCTATAAAACGTTGCCTTGGGCGCCACTGACAATAAACAAGTCTTCGGTACAAATACCTGAGGTTTTGATCACTTGTTTTAAGCCACAATGATTCTATATCATAATTTTATTCCAAATCGCCTGTCATGCTTCCTGATCATTTGGACATTTTTCTCTCTCTTTATAACTCATAAGCTGCATTTGCTCTAGTAAGTGCTATCATTACAACCTGATGCATGCTGAAAATAAAGTCAACATAATTTAGGATTCTGATCCTGTATGCATTGGCTCCATCTATTGTTTGCAACTGTTGTACAAAGGACAATGTCTGACATGAACGCTCATCTGTCAGGAACAAGAAGGAAAACCAGTGAGGGCACACGCAAAATGTTACCATCATAGCAAAGAACAGGAAACTCCTGAACATGGAAAGCTCCATGCATGCACCACAGATCCCACTGAGCTTTGATCTGCATTTATTTTTTTCACCCTGATTACATCACATTGGTGGGACTTACTTCTAAACCATCTGTTACAAACAACGCTGGTAAACTGTTAGCCCCTGACAGTAATTTTGGGCCACTTATTGCAGGCTAGCGAATTTGGTTGGCTTATTAACATAGTTGGATTACTGTTCTTTTTCAGAGGTGTAGATACTTGAAGCTCAACTGATCTTTCATGGATACCATCAACTTCTTTAGACACAGGTCTGAGTGGAGGGGTAAAGGAAATGCACTGTATTACAGATCTATTTACCAGAAGTGAACCCATTACAGTCCCTACTCTTATTGAGACTCTAACAAAGAAGCCAATGTCTTGGTTTGAGAAATGACATATTGGTGCATGTATCTCCATATACATGAACAATATTTGAACAGAGGTGCACGGCCCCACACAACATCACCAGAGGTCAGTCAATGATGGATCAAGGAAATCTTATTATTCCTCCTGGAATAATTTATTCTGACACTCCTCTGTTTGCTTATTATATACTATTAAAATAAGCCAGTTGTGTGCTGCTCTAGAGGATTTGATGGGGATCCCAAATGTACAGTTACATTTATATTTCTAATAGTATCATCTTCTTATGAAATATAATATTGAAGTAGTAGTAGTAATAATAATGGTTTTAATAAGCTGGACCTTATATTTCTGGATATGCAACAGAGAAAAACATACCCTATAAAATTTGAAGTTCCATCAACAAGCCACCTCAAAAGTACAGATAGTACAAAATGGCAAAGTACCAAACATAAAAGTAAGAAATTAAAAGAATATGGTCATCCTCCTTCCCATACGAAATTCAGCAACTGGAGCAATTCCAAAATTGCCAATAACTGCCAATTTGCCTCCTGAAATTCAAAAACCAGTTATTTTGCAAACATGCCATCTGAAAATGTTTAGGACTTGACTCCTAATGTTTAGGTTCGACCCTTTGGTATGCCGTTATGCATGAGCAATGCTGAGAAATAAGAAATGCAATATAATAAAAACAATACACTTCTGGGAAGACATGTATAGGTTTGCAACATTACAGCACACTTCTATGCATGCCTATTTCAATTTAAAAGAAATCAAATTCCTGAATAACTTCTCCTAGTGCTTTCACAAATATGTTTAAAGGATACATAAACCTATCTATGTCTCAGGACTGACATCAGGACTCCTTCATGCTGGCCCACCACTGAGATAAGTCAGATGGATTGGCATTTCTACTGTTGGCCTGAAGTTTATGGAACTCACTTCCAAGAGGTCTATTCCATTGGCTATGTCACTGATGACTTCTGAACACGTTTTTAAAGACCTTTCTGTGCAAGATTACTTTTAACTCATTAAAAATGCTGTTAGCGTCTAGATTTTTTTCTTCAATTCTTTCGCTTTAGGCTCAGCCTTAAACTACACTGAAGAATAGTCTAAACGGAATGTTAAAGGAGTTACTGTTTACTAATTTTCTGTGAGATATTTTCACTTTGTGACTTATTTTTATTTCATTATTTTATTTTTATTTGTGAATTTTGTATCATATCTGTAAGCTTCCTTGAGATAACTTTGCCAGATAAGCTGACCATAAATAATAAATATGAAATAATTGAAGAGCCTGGGAATCAAGATGGAGCCCTTGCAGAATCCCACAGCATAAATCCCATTGACCTGAACAACTGTCTTTCAGCACCCCTTTTTGCTTTCTAACTGGACTACCAGAACACAGAGCCCTCAAAGGCATTCCTTATCTCTTACACTCTATGAGCAATCTCTCCTTCCAGATATATATAATAAGAGCAAATGAACAAAGAAGTTCAAGGAAGCAGAGAATAAACTCCTCTCCTCTCATCTACCCTGTCTATATCCTCAGCCTCCAAAGTCTGAAATTCATCTAGTAAAGGTAAAGGTTCCCCTTGACATTTAGTCCAGTCGTGTCCAACTCTAGGGCGCGGTGCTCATCCCCGTCTCCAAGCCGTAGAGCCAGCGTTTGTCCGAAGACAGTTTCCATGGTCACGTGGCCAGCACGACTAGGCACGGAACGCTGTTACCTTCCCACCGAGGTGGTACCTATTTATCTACTCGCATTTACATGCTTTCGAAATTCATCTAAGGATAGGTGAATAATTGCATGCTGTCAAGTTGTTTCCCACTTACGGCAACCCTCATAGAGTTTGAGGTATGTGAAATTTTCAAAGGGCATCTTACTTTTGCCACCATTGTCAGTTTCCATGGCTGAGCAAGGATCTGAATTCACGTCTCCAAAGTCCTAGTCCAACACAATCCACTGCAAGTCTCTAATTTGAATGACTGAAATCATGGAATCCAAAAGAAACCACATACCAAATCATCTAATGATGATCTGAGAATGAATTATGGCTGTTGGAGGGATGGAATGATTAAATGGGTTTCAATGAGTATCATCTAGAAAGTATTCAGGTACACTTAAACCCTATCAAAATCAATGGTGGTTCAATATATAAGTATACACTTGAGTCTTATTTGATTTCAAGGGCATTTTACAGCATACTTAATCCTTTCAGAATTCTACCTTGTAGCTGAAATCATTTTTAACCCACTGATTCACAACAGACAGCAACAAGGAGCCTATCATATTTATTTCAGTGAGCAAAAATCTTTGTAGTTTGAAGCTGTTGTGGGTGTACTGTAAAAACATGCTTTACTTTTAATGCGTACTGTTTTATTGTTTTATTCTTCAAGTTCTTCTCAATTTTGTTTTTCAGAGATTTGTTCCTAGAACAAAAAAGAGGAGGGAGGGAAGAAGATAAGAAAAAGTGAAAGAAGAAAGACAAGAGTCAGAAAATATAGGAAAGCAAAAGATCGATACAGGAACAGTATCTAGGGCTTGCCTGTTTTGCCCTTCTTATCAGGAACATGCTGTTTTTTGCTTGCTTAACTTCTCTCTGCCCTTCCCATATCTCTTGGCAGAGTTTTGTAAATTTACTGTTTGGAATATAACTATAAGGCTACACAAAAGATTCTGGGCATTGTAGCGCTGGAAAAGTTGCCTTTCCAAACTCTTGTCTCCTCTCCCCCATTTTTACACTCACCCCAAATCTTAGGAATTCAGAGATAATTTGTTGAGCCCAGTATAGTGGATCTCATGGTGATCACCATCGTTAGGCAAAAACAGCCTCCTCTATGTGCAGTCTTGGTGAGGAATGAGTCAGGAGTTCCTAATTGTAGGAGATGCAAACAGACGTTTCCTTGAGATAATGGGAAGTATCTTATGATGTATGCATACCATGCAGAACGCAAGAAGGGAAAGAAAAGGCTCAACTGAATTCTGTGGTGGCTACCTTCCCCAAAACTGTTTGATTTGAATTTTCCTGATAAACAACCAATTAGTCCAAAAAGCACTGGGGATTGTTTCTTATCTCATCTCTGTATCCCCATACAGATTATTTTTTGCTACAGCTTTTTAAGGAGTTGCCCTTTCATCTTGTCATACTTCACTAGAGAACACCCAGGGCAAGCTTCATTAATGTGACCAAAAGTGTAATGGTCAAAATAAATGTTATGGCTTTCCAGTGTGCATCACACAGTGAGCAACTATCTCAATGACACCATAATTGGTCATGCCACAATAACAATGAAATATTGCCCAACGTCTAGAGACAGCTGCATGCAAGAAGATACAGCCAATATGTGGAGTGATTTAGAGCAGTTGTTCATGTTTAAACTGGCTATTAGCAAACTCATTAAGTTAAAATAAAGACTACAGAAACCATTCCTTTGTCTTTTAACATGTTTTATTGTTTTTGTGGAATTTCAAAGAAATGCATGATGTAGCTTTCAATAAGTCAAACAAAAGTCAAAAGCATAAATAGAACTACCGCACAGGAAGCACAAGACAGAACCAAAGTCTGCTATAGACATATCTTGGCTGATTTCTCTGTATCACAGATTTCCCCTAATCTTTCTTAGAACTGCAGAGCTGGAAGGGACCCTATGGTTCGTCAAGTCCAGCCCCTGTCAAGGAGGAACAGTGGGGAACTGAACTCCCAACCTCTGGCTCCATAGCCAAAGATGTAAACCACTGAGTTGTGTTTCCTTTGACCAATTTCAACACTGTGGTTGCATCTGCACGTAGCAAAAAATTCTGGTTTAACAAATAAGCCAGAGTTCATTCAAACTGTAGGCATCCACATGCAATCTCTTTCTTCACACTTGGCCATCCTTTACGGGTGCTGCTAATCTCACACAAGACATGGCAGTGTGTTTCTGGAGTAAGGAGGGGTTTTAACACCCCTCTCCCTCTGGTTTAATGCTGATCAGTGATCAGGAACCCCCATGATTGCTACTGAAATAAACAAAAAGCAACATCATTCTGAAAAATATACTTTTGCATTTCATATACTAGTCTAGTCTGGCCCTGAGGGTAGGTAAACCACAAAAAAGAAAGAGAGAGAAAAGAAATGAAAAGAAAAAAGAAAAAGGCACCTGAGGATTTAACCATGGTTAAGAACATGAAAGTACTAACTCTGCACAGGACTCGTGTAAATAATATTTTAAAATATTTTTTATTAAGCACAGTATATTGGTGAACAAACATGGGCATATTCAAATTTCATAGAACAATCATACTAAGCAGACTCTATGTTCTACAAAAATTAAAACATTCAAATCATACTGGGCCAACAAACTAAATCATTTCACTGGCTTTGCATCTCGAATGGTACTGGGCAAACATGGCAACTACCATCTAGTGAACCACAGGTAAAGATAAAAATGCACTGACAAAAATCAAAAGACAGAGGAGAAAATATTGGTTATGGATTTTGAATTACAAATTGTTCTGTCAGAGTACTGACTCTTCTTTCCATCTGTGAGATGGGGTTATTATAAAAGATAGCAGCCAACAGTTATCTGAATATTGCTACTTATTACTTCTGCTCCCAAACAATCTGGACCGCTTAGCTAAAATGAATCTCCTAAAACGAAATGAATATATCAGTACAGAGTCAGTAAAAGTCTGTAGTAGTTCATGCCATATTTTATATATATAAGTTTTATTCTTTTCTTTGGGGGTAGGATTTTGGGTAAGGGGATTTAGGGTTAGGGGGTAGGTATAAATAGGGAAAGGGTAAAATTCCAAAGAGTGAGATAGTACATTTACATCAACTTATACAATTGTACTAGAAAGGCAGATAAAAAGAAAAAACAAATTTTCCAGTATTACTATATTTACTAATCTATTTTTTCCCTAGTTGGACCTTCACATTCTTTTTAGTCTATGCTTTCCAAGCTATCTTTCGAGTCTAATTGTGAAATTATTCCCTATATATCCACCAAATATAATAAAATTCTCCTCCTGTGTTTTACGTTTCCCACACTATTTAAAAACATTTTTATATCTTTTTTAGTTCATGACATATTGAAGATACCACCTTTTACCAGCTTTTGAACAAGTTCTGGCAGAAGAGGAAACATGTTCACGCAATGCAATGAACATGCATTGCATTACCTATACAATGTTTCTATGTATAAAGTTAAAGATAATAACCCCCACACCACCCTGTTTTGAAATTATTTAATTTTTTTGACACACAGGTATTTATTTTTAAAGGCACAGCCTATGTATACTTTTACTGAATACTTTTGGATAAATATTTAAACAAATCCTCAGTGAAATCCATCTTGAATGAATGAGTTGTTGTCAGCAGAAATGATATGACAACCAGGTGCATTACTTGTGTGAGAGAAAATCTCCACATGGTACCTTTTAAAAAGAGTAAGATCTTATACTGTTTAGTTGTAGCTAAATTCCACTGCATTATTCCAAAATAATAATTTTGGACAATAACTCCAAGAATCCTCTAGTTCTGCTGTTATGAAGTTGGGGGCAGAGAACATATTGCCCCATAGGAGCTGTTCAACGGTAACTCCCATTAGTCGAGCAACATTTGGAGGGCTGCATGTTTTCTTCAACCCTGTATTACATAGTAGTGGTTTGCACTGGATCACAGCCAACCAGTGTGGTGTAGTGGCCAGGCTACTGAAGCAGGGCCCAGGAGACCTGGGTTCAAATTTCTACTCAGTCATGGAAACTCACTTGGGAGGCAGCAATGGCAAACTCATCCTAGAAAACCTATCAGATTGCCATAAAACAGGTCAGAAGTGACCTTATGGCATGTAACAACAACAATGGCAACAACAAAATAGGATTACTAATTTCAGTATTCATCTGCATCCCAACTGTAACCAGTTCTGATACCTCATTATCCCAGCAAACAATAACATCAATGCACACTGGAAAGGGGCTATTCATCTACATAAGATCAGAAGAAGAAGAAATACTGCTTTGATTATGGCACACATCTTTCAACTCCATTAACAAGCCCTTTACAACACTTAAAATTGATAGTCCTCAAGGATATGCAAAATGTAACTAAAATTTCACTGGTTTTTCTGTCGAAAGACAGACAGTTTTAAAAACATCTTTAATGACTTGGGCATCTAAGCATTAAGTGAATTGTTTGCTGTGCAGAATCTCAACCTTGTAATATTCACAGACATTCATTTTATAGTGATATTTTGCAGGTAAATGCTGTTTCTACTGAAAGAAGGAAGAAAGTTTTACTTTCTATGCCAAAGAAGCCCAACAGTTTAAAACAGGTTCAATTGTGTTTTTCTTAATATCATTTTCCCCTTTCACAATTGCATATGTTATTTATTACAACTTTAAAAGAAAGTAGTATTTACCAATAATGTTAAGATAAATTCACAATGTCACAAAAGATTCATTTAGAGAGATACATGACAAATACCTCATCCTCTCCCATGCCTTAAATAGTTAAATAGTTACTTAAATAGTTACAAAAGTCATCCCACTGAACACCCCCATCCCTGTACAACAAAGGTGGGGAGTTTTATGAGGAGCAAAGATTCAGCCTTCTGCTATCCAGACAAGGTCAGGGGGCATTGGGTATATAGGGTTGAAAATTTGCTATAGAAAATAGATTTACGTATATACTATTTCATGAATGTCATGTCACCAGCTTAGTAGGAGCCATGAACATGGAAAGAAATCCCACATTGCATCCTATAAACCTACTGCTGTTATACACCGTATATGACCACGACATAAACTTTTGCATCAGTAAGGTCAAATCTATAGACCTGTATACAGGACTGATGCTCATCAACTCAAGTAGCTGAGCAAGACCAAAATACAGCTCAGGAAACTCTCATGGGATAGACTCTCTCCATACCTTGATGGAAACCGGCATGCTTTCCCAAAGTTTTATACACTGTAACTGGACAAAATATACACGTAAGGTTTAAATGTTAACTAAGGTAATGTCACGATCACATGCCTAATATTTTTCATCCTGAAAGTCTCAATGGGTCACTTGTAGGCGTGAAAAAATGCAGCACAGATGTCCTCTGCCCACACATGGAAGAGTGGTCATAATTGACCAGATAAGCGGGGTATAAATAAATAAATAAATAAATAAATAAATAAATAACCTTAGAATTGCACAGCTGGAAGGGACACTATGGATCATTGAGTCTAGCCCCTGTCAAGGAGGCAAAGAGAGGAATCAAACTCCCAACCTCTGGCTCTGCAGCCAGATGCCTAACCACTGAACTATCCATCAAAAGCAAGGCTAGAAAGCTAAAGTAAAACTACATATGCATACTCAAGAAGAGCAGCCTGCTCACATTAAGGGGCTAATAGCAATCCTGAAGGCAATGTGTTGTGAGAAAGTCAATAAGAATGGTTGCCTTGCATAGCCAATCCTAGGCTGTTGTTTACAGAGTCAGGATAGTGGCCCATCCACCTCTGTCCTCACTATACTCACTGGGAGTGGCTTTCTAGGATCCCGGACTGAGGCTTCTCCCCACCCTGTTACTCAAGCTGCTTTGGAAACTGGAGATACCTGCCATTCAACCTGGAGCCTCCTCTACATGCAAAGCATGTGCTCTGTTACTAAACCACATGCTAAAGAAAGATTCTGAGCCTTGTCAGATCCCACTATCTGTGGTCTACGGAATTCAGGGCAGATCTTGCCACAGTCTGACAACTCTAGCAATCACAATTTAAGATCCACAGCAAATGTGGCTCCGGACTGTTACACTGCAGTTCTCTCTTTCTATCATAGTCAAGGTACACTGACCAACATGATTCAAAATGTAGTGTGAAGACTGAAGCGGAGCTACCTTACTATCGCAAGATAGACTCCAAGTTAATATTTTTGCTTCTTTGTTGCATCTTGGGCCAGTCCAAGGTTTTTTCTTGCCTCAGGTATTGCAAAATGTGTTCCAAGATACAAAGTCAGAAGGTTTGAAGTGTTACTTACCCACCCTTTATTTTTATTTTGTTATTCTTTATACTTTGTCATAATTATGATTATTTTTCTTGTTCATTCTGAGTGTTCTCTTTGAGGAAAAAATATATCTCCACAAACCATATGTGCTTCTTGTTTTGAAGACATGGGACAGAATAGTATTGCCCTTGATGTTTTCTTGTGTTTTCTGGCTTATAGACTCTATAGATCTATACCCTTAGCCACTAACTCTTTCAGCTTATTTGAAACATTCTCCCTATTCCTCATGGTTTCTTCCCTTATACTGGAACAGTACTGCTGCTGCTGGGAAAGTTAGCTATTAAGTCTTGTCACTAACTCAAGAATATTACGGCATTAGGGCATTTTTCCCCTTTGGCATAGCACTGGCCTCTGTCAACACAAGTGGCTTTAGGATAAATTTTATCCAGAAAGTGAACAATTTGGAAAAGTCACCTTTGTGGAGTGCAGGTGGCCATGAGCATGCTGGCTGGAGGATTCAAGTTATAGTTCAAAAAGCAAATGTCTGAAACTCTGAGCACTGATGATAACATTGTACTATTATAGTTCTTTTGAAGAGTCAGTAATACTTATTAAATAATTCTTGTTTGTGTGTTCTTTCCTATATGCCACTGAATGCTTGAAATGAGCTGAATTCTGAACTCCACACATTTCTGTGCACCCAAGATAAAAAGCAGAGTAGGAGAGGATCTGAGAAAGAGAGAAGAGGGTGAATAAAATGCCTGTAATTACCTAGGGTGCCTTAACTTGTTTAGAACTTACTTTTGCTTTCCGTTAAGCCCCTATTAAGATAAACCAATTAGAGACTGGAACAAGGAATTTGCTGCACAGGAAGACCTGAAAACACACATTTTCAACACTGTTTTTAAAAAATAAAATAAGCCTGTGTCTTGATGATGTTTAATCTGTCCCCTATGCATTATCCACCAGAATTCCTTTATAAATCAAGCAACAGGGCATGTACGCTGCAGAATGTGTACACCACTGGGAAGCCACGTGCAGCCTGTGTGACACTACATCCTTTCACTTCCGTCTTTACAGCAGGAGGGAATGGCATTCTCACTGTATGAATGATTTTCACAGTTACAGTGACACTCTAGAGGGAAAAAAAATCACCTGCAATTAGTGCTTCAAGAGTAACAATGGCCAGTTCATCAGCTGAGGGAGATTTTAGATAAAGTTTTCTATAAAGGCAGATATGACTCTAAGAACAAGAAGATGCGTCTTTTCTTCCCATGTGCTCCAGAATTGCCCGCTTTGGCAAAATGAAAAGAATGGAGACATATTGTTCTACAACTTAATTTTGTGCTGTCAAGTCCACACTGACATATGAAGACTTCCCCAGGGTTTCAAGCAGTAAAGTACTCATGGAGCGGGCACTTGGTTTCATCAAACCAAGATTTAGAGATCCAGGCAACAAAATCATTTTATCTTTCATAAGCTTTTGTGTGTCCAAGCACATTTCTTCAGCTTGGACACATAAAGGCTTATGAAGACCTGTAGTTCCTCTTGAAGCATGTCACATTTCCAAGAAAGATAACAGTTCTAGATAACAACATATGAAAACCACACACATGTTGCAACTGAGCATATCTCTCTCAACAGGTATATGTGGAACAAATGTTTGACATTGTATGATCCTTCACACACATATAGATACACAGATGCACACACAATGGGTGTGTCTGTATAGAAAATCACACTTGCTAAGTTGCTCCTCCATTTGTGTAATGGAGAGATCACCAGCCCCACCCCAATATATGCAGCTCCTCACACCATATTCCATATCATTCCCAGGGGTTTTTTTCTAGCCCAGCTCACAGAAGCAAACTTGGAGTGAGTATTGATGGCTGTAGAGGCAAGGAAAGGTGGGAAAACCCTTTCCCCTTCTATCTGCACAAAGAAGTTTAGTACTGAAGCTACTACGTTTACAATCAGGGGGTAACGGCAGGTTACTCACCTGTAATTGTAATTCTTCTAATGGACCTCTGTGATTCACACTGTGGGTGATCCGCGCCTGCATGGAGCCTCTTCGGAATATTCTAGAGCTTCTGCGGTAGCAAAAAACACATTAGAATAGACCCCTCCCCCTCGGTATAAGTACCTTGGTGCCAGGACTCTCCCTTCAGTTGTGTCAACCGCTGCAAGGAGAAAAGTATTGCATGGTGTGGCAGAGGGGAGGTTGGGTGGGATGTGTGAATCACAGAGGTCCACTCGAAGAACTACAATTACAGGTGAATAACGTGCCGTTCTTCTTCGTGGCCTCTGTGAATCCCACTGTGGGTGACTAGCAAGCTGTCTTACTGTCACGTTCCCGGGGGTTTCAACAGCAGAGTCCGATAAGCCAGTCCAAGTTCAGAGCCAATACCAAAATGCCAAAGCCAAATCACAAACCGTAATCCAAGGTCAGGGTCCAAAGCCAAATCACACAGTCCGGGGTCAGAGTCCAAAGCCAAAGGTCCAGGGAACAAGGTTCAAGGTAGTCAGGAGCGTGGATGCAAGCCAGGGATTTGACTTGTTGCTTCCACGGATTTCTAGCCGACTAAGAGCTGTTTATATAGTAAAACAGCCCCTTGAGCTGCTGGAAGCTTTTCCATCCTGTCAGTACTCAGGGCTAGTTGATCGGATGTTTCTGTGGGCAGCCTTCGAGCGATCTTCTGACCTTCTTGTCATAAGTCTTCCCCGAAGCCTGGCCCTCAGCCTGTCTACTGGGGGAGGAGAATCTGGGGGTGATTCAGGTGTTTGTGTTTCTAATTGCTCAGCATTCTCCTCAGCCACAGTTAACCCTTCTGGTTCCAGGTCTTCAGCTGCACTCATGACACTTACCCGGAGGCAGGGTGTCACGCCAAGGTGGAAGCCAAAACAGCACGTCCGAATGCCGCGTCACACTTCTGTCGAACATCCAGTCTATAATGCCGGACGAAGGTAGATGGTTGTGCCCATGTAGCCAAGGTGCAGATGTCGGGGAGAGGCACACCACGTAGGAATGCTGTAGAGGTCGCCAATGCCCTGGTGGAATGAGGGCGAACAGTTTGAGGGACCGGCTGTCAAGCAAGCCGAATAGTAGAGGCAACCCAGCGAGAAATCGTCTGAGAAGTGACTTGTAGGCCTTTGTTAGGAAGTTGATGACTGACAAAAAGGCGTGGGGAACATTGAAAAGGTTGTGTACGCGACAAATAAAAGGAGAGGGCCCTCCTGACATCCAAAGTATGAAGAAGTCGTTTGTGGGTTGTGGATGGTGACGGAAAGAAAGATGAGAGGACTAGGAGAGATGAAATTGAGACACCACTTTAGGAAGGAAGGAGACATCGAGAAACAGCTTTACTTTATCAGGATAGAATTGTATATAAGGATAATCATGGTGTAGGGCCGCAAGGTCACTTGCTCGGCAAGCTGAAGTAATTGCAACAAGAAAGACCGTTTTGAAGGTAAGTAAACGGAGATCCGCTGAGGCTAGCGGTTCAAAGGAAGGCTTAGTGAGTTGTCGCAAGACTAGGATCAAGGACCATTTTGGAGAAGGCAGGTGAACGTCTGGGTAAGCGTGTGACAATCCCTTAAGAAAGCGCTTGAGCGTGGGATGTCTGAAAAATTGAGCCGCTGGAGAGGTCGGTGGTTGGTAAGAGATGACTGCCAAGAGATAGACTCTAATAGATGAGAGAGAAAGGCCAAAAGATTTGAGATGGAGCAAAAATTGGAGGACCATAGAGAGAGATGGGTTGACAGCAGGAAGGGAAACAGCTGTAGTAAAAGATTGAATTTTTTCCATTTATACAGGTAAGCCTTTCTAGTTGAGGGCTTCTTTGCTTGACAGAGGACATCCATCAAGGAGGGAGAATCCTCCACGCTGCCAGGTGCAGAGCAGGTAAGTCGGGATGAAGGATCCGGGAGTTGTTCTGCGTGAGGAGGTGTGGTAGGCGGGGGAGGTGATAGATGTCAGAGGACAGGTGGTGTAGCACTGGAAACCAAGGCTGTCTCAGCCACCAAGGAGCAATGAGGATGGCGTTGGGTTTGTCCTGCTGTATTTGGAAAATTACCCTATGGAGGAGCGGAAATGGTGGGAAAAGGTATGTGAGGGTCTTGGGCCAGCGGCCAACGAACGCGTCTCCTCGGGAGTGCCCCATGTTTTGCACAGGCGGAGAAAAATTGTTTGATCTAATTCCCACTCGTGGAGTTGTGAGTTTGTGTGGCTGAGAGAATCGGCTAGGTCGTTGTCCTGGCCTGCAATGTGCAGAGCTGTGAGGCATATGTGGTGCGAGAGGCACCATTCCCATAGGTTGACTGCCAAATAGAGGAGGCTTGGGGAGTGTGTGCCACCTTGTTTGAGAATGTAGTACATGGTTGTGGTGTTGTCGGTGGCAATCTGGACCACCTTGCCAGTTAGAATGTTTCTGAATGCTTTGCATGCCTTTATCACCGCTAATAGTTCTAACTCGTTGATGTGGAGTGAACGTTTTCTGCGGGACCAATTGGCATGTAATTTGAGAGAGCTGCAATGTGCTCTCCAGTCGGTAAGGCTGGCGTCGATTGTGACCTGTATTTGAGGATGTGGTTGGTGGAAAGGGCGTCCTATAGAGAGATTCGGAATGAAGCGCCACCATTGGAGTTGTGAGGCGAGTTCGGGAGTAACTCTTAAAAGAGTGTTGGGAGGATCTGTTAGTGGGTCGAAAAGTGCGAGAAACCATGATTGTAGAGACCTCATCTTCAGGCGTACGTGTTGTACGACTGAGGTCATGGAAGCCATGGTCCCAGTACACGTTGGATGAGGATGGCAGGAACCAAGGCGTGGGGGGTGAAGCCTTGGAGGAGGGAGATAAGGTTTTGTTCTTTGTCAAGTGGGAGGAATGTGTGAGCCCGGGTGGAGTCTATGGAAGCCCCGATATAATGAGTAACCCTTGTAGGGCTCATTTTGGATTTTTGCATGTTGACCGTGAGACCGAGATCGCGAAGAAGGGATAAGGTGAAAAGGGTGTCCTGGTGAGCTTTGTGGCGGGAACGAGCTACAAGGAGCCAGTTGTCTATGTATGGGAAGACAAGGATCTTTTGAAGTCTGAGAAAGGCAGCCACTGGGGCCGTGCACTTGGTGAAGACTCTTGGAGCTGTTGCAAGTCCGAAAGGAAGTCTTTTGAATTGGTAGGCTTGGGGCCCGAGTTGGAATCGGAGAAACTTTCTGTGGGAAGGGTGGATGGAGATGTGGAAGTATGTATCTCGTAGATCTATGACTGTGAACCAGTTGTTTTTTCTGAGAAGAGGTAGAACAGATTCGAGGGTTACCATACGGAATTTTGTGGTGATGACATATTGATTGAGTTATCTGAGGTCTAAAATAGGTCGTAAACCTCCTTCAGTTTCAGCATTAAACAGACCGGTGCCATCGAATGGGAGGTCTTCAATATGTGCTCGGGCATCTTCAGCGAGGCCGGCTGTTCTTAGCCAGGAGAAACGTCTGAGTGCGACAGAGGTAGCCATGGATTTAGCCGTGGCATCTATCATGTGCTTGGTTGAGAACATTTGCTGTTTAGCGACAGAGAGACCCTCCTGTTGGAAGGTTTGTGCTAATACTTTTTTGTCTTCTGGTAAAGAATCAAGAAAAGTGGCTATGTTATCCCAAAGGAAGCGCTGATATGCCCCCATAGCTCCTTGGTAGTTAGCTACCCTCATAGTAAAAGCCACTGATGAGTAAAGCCATCTGCCCATAGAGTCGATTCTTCGACTGTCTTTGTTAGGTGGGATAAGAGACTGTCGGTGTTGAGATTGAGATTGTGAGGCCTCGACAAATATCGAATTTGGGGTTGGCTGTTTCTGGAGAAAAAGTGCTCCTGGGTCATGTATCCGGTAGAGATTATCGATTTGTTTCGAAACTGAGTGAGAGGAGGCTGGTTTAGTCCAAGATTGCTGAGCAGTGCTAAGAAGAGATGGTAGCATGGAAATATGGACTGGGGTAGTTGTGTCCTTAGAAATAGGATCATAAAGGTGATCCGCCAGTTCGGTTGAGGGGCGATGGATTTGAAGATCCAAGGACTTAGCCATGAGGATCATGAGTTGAGCGTAAGTTTGAAAATCCTCTGCTGGGGATGGAGGATCTACATCTGCGAGGTCGGAATCTGGCGATGTAAGAAGCACAGATGGAGTTTGCAGTCGAGAACCATGTTCTGAGATTTTGGGATCGAGCCTGGAGTTGATAGAACGTCGATTGACCTCGGTGTTGAGAGGATGTTGGTCATAGTAATGTTGATGGTGGTCTGCCACTGAAGAGTGTGGCATGTCCATGGACATTTGTCGATGTCGAGAGTTGTCGACCGGTATCGATGTCGAAGGTGTGTCCATGGACGGAGGTAAACAAGTTGGAACCTCAGTGTCAAAGTCTACGTCTCGTAGACTGCATGTCTAGGTTGGTGCCACTGTTGAGGGCTAGCAACCGAGAAAGATTGAAGTAGGACGTCCATGGATCAAGATGGATATCGAGAGTCGTCGATATAGGAACCAGTGTCTCTATGGTGTCGAAAAGGCGGCTGAGGCCGATTCGGTGGACGCATGGGTAGGTCTGTAGAGTAAATCGAGGCTGGGGATGCCGAGCGAGAGGAGTGGTCTCCATCATTTCGAGCTGGAAAATATGTGCTGCGAATGCTTCGTGGGTGGAAGCGTGTTTCTCGACTGCCCTGATTTTTGCAGGTGGTTGATGAAGAGTTATATGATGGCTGCGTGCATCTGAGTGATAAGGCCTCTTCGACACGGAAGGTTGTCGAGATGGAGGTTTTTGGCGCAATGCTAATACCGGACCGGAGGAAGCAGCTGGTTGAACAACCGCAGCCGGCAGGTTAGAGAAGCACTGATCAGGGCAAATGTCTACCCGATGAGCGTGCTGAGCACGGGATTGGTCAACACGCGCTTGTGGAATTGCCTCATATACTGGATAGTGCGCCGGTGGCTGTGGAGGCCGGCCCGATGGTATAGAATAGGGCACTGTGTCCGGCTGAGGCTCAGGTTCCTCTCTCTCCGGGGAGGCGTCAGTGGATGGATTAGGAGGAGAGATAGAATGTCGGGGACTTTTAGGCAAGGAAGTAAGACGGTCCACTCGCTCGTCCCATGTCGGTGACTGAGAAACCGGTTGATGAGATGGAAGTCCTTCATCATCAGAGGGCGAACCGACAGAAATTAAATCGCCGGGTTCGGAGACCTGCTGTGGAGGGACTGCTGGGGTCTTTGATTTGGTTTGTTTAGATCGCTTCGGTTGCGGGAGGCCTGGAACCAGATCGGGAGGAGGCTTTCACTTTTCGGAAGGCTTCGATGTTGAAGTTTTCAATGTCGACTGTTTGGATCTATGCGTCTTAGAAGTTTTCGATGAAGTGGAAGGCGCATCAGAATGAGATGGAGTAGCAGAGGGACGATGTTTCAATGATTCTGCAATGGCTTTTTCCATGGCTTTAGCCTGTGAGGTGGTTTTACACGTAGGTTGAGCCATAGGTTTTGCCGGTTGCAATGACTGTTCCCAGAGACGGAGTTTGAGTTGAGATAGGCGAGAATGGAGGACTCCTCGTTTAAAATTTTTACAATGAGGGCACGAGGAGGTTTGATGCACCTCGCCTAGACAAAAAAGGCACTTTGCATGACCATCCGATAGCGGGATCTTATTATCGCAAATCACGCAGTGCTTGAACGGGCCCAAAGGGGCCATGAACAATTAAGAAAAGAAAAAGAAAAACGGAGAGGGGGGGATGCGATGGCCGGAGGCTGAGGCACGGAGGAAAAAACTAAAAACAGTTTGTAATATGTATCTTTGATTAATAATAAAGAGAAATAGAGAAACATTTTTAAAATTTAGCAGTAAAAAGAACTTGTTTCGCTTTCAGACTCACAGAAGATAGAAGTACGAGGCTCTTCAACACGGTGGTTGAAAGAAACTGAAGGGAGAGTCCTGGCGCCAAGGTACTTATACCGAGGGGGAGGGGTCTATTCTAATGTGTTTTTTGCTACCGCAGAAGCTCTAGAATATTCCGAAGAGGCTCCGCACAGGTGCGGAGCACCCACAGTGTGATTCACAGAGGCCACGAAGAAAAACTGATTTTCACATCAATGCCATGTCTAGCACTAAGTGTCATTCTATTTTGAAACATTCCATGCGTGGACACAACAGTTTTTCACATAATGTTTTTATGTACTAGGACAGCAAAACAAGACCCAAACAAAAACAGCTTGAATGGTACACATGCCACAAATCTTTTCATATCTATCAGAGATGGTGATGGTAGGGTCAGACTATGTCTGAAATATAAATGCCATTCCTAGGTCTGTATCTAATTCAGTGCCTGTGACAGTGAAACCAGTCCTTTAAAAGGAATTCATACCAAAGAATTATTGTGACTAAGAACAACAAGGTGGACAAGTCTTTTCAACAGAACAGCCACTCCTTCTATGACTTGCTAGGCCTTCTGACCTAGATGAGTTGAGGATGATAAACATGGGCTTTCTGATCAATGTTGTCCTCAAAATAACCATGTTATTTAAGAAATGGTCCTATGAGTTTTATGGCAGAGAAGGGACCTGAATCCAGCTCTTTCCAATCTAGGGATCTAAGAGCTAGAACACTAACCCTGAGCAGATGGGTCTAGATGTCTAGGATCATTAAAATAGATCATTATTTTTCATTACATTTGGGAATTTCATTTTCCATTCAAAACACCCTTGGCAATGGATCCGATGTATAAACTGATAGAATAACTAATATCAGTCAAAATAATAAACCTAACCAAAGCAGCTATCTACAAAAATCATAAAGCATTAGTTTGCTCTGGAGAACGAAAATCTGAGAAACTGGACCTCTCTATAATGATATCTGATGTGGAATGGAAAAGGTGTCTCTCTAGGAGTATTTATACCATATAATAGAAAACTGGCTATTTTTAAAATCATGCCTGTTGAAGAGTTTCATGTAATTTGAAAGTGTGCACATTCTCTTCTACACAGGGACCTTCCTACCCACAAACCAGTAGTGTTTCGACCACAATCTTTAATTTGCTGCTTAAAGTCTCAAGTCAGCACTCCCATTAACTAGTTTGCCAAGAGGCACATAACTTATACAAACCAACATCACTGTAATTGTGGAAGCAAGTGAGACACAGGAAAACTAGAGAGCAAGATAACCTAAGGGCGATAGCACAAGACAGAAAACACCAGCTTTTCTCAGAAAGTTGCTATCTGCAAAATCCAGCATGTGGCTCTTACTGACACATTGCTCCATTTGCTTCTCAGAAACTAGATTTCTAGTTCTGATTCACACAATGACTCTGAAAAATCACTGGCACAGTTACAACATCACTGAGCACAGAGGGCAGAAAATAAACCAATGTTTTGACAGATGGACAGTTGCTAAACATAACACTTATTTCTTTTGTATTACTAAGTTTTTGGACCTCATCTCCTTCCATGCTACTGCCTCAAGAAATGTAGCCATGTAAGTTAGTGGCTACAGTGGCAAAATTTGCTTGCATAGCTACACAAATGGCATAACTTTTGGAAACAACCTGTCCAAAGTCAAGAAATAACTGTAAACAGTAGCAGCTGCATGCTGATCGTACAACTCAGTATGGAATAGATAATGTCAACAATGATTTTTTTTTAAACTTGGGGCAATTCATCTCCCAAAATTACACCATTCATGCTATGATAACATAACTACATAAGGGAATTTTGGCCAATAAATATCAGTAATGCCAAATCTGCCATTCACACAAGCCTTTGCCTTTATAAAAATCTTGAGAATAAGTTAATATGGTTACGATGTTTTGTGACAACTCTTGAGATCACTTATCTGTCTACGTATCAACTGTATAAATAATGTGAGTCAGTGTAGTGTTGTGACAAGAGTGTTGAACAATGACTGAGAAAACCTTGGTTCAAACCACCACTTGACTCACTAGATGAAACTTGGCCCTGATTAGTTTGTCAGCCTGACCTCACAAGGTTGTTGTGAGGATGATGTGTGGGGAGGAAAGCTGTGTACATTGCCTTGAGCTCATGGGAGGAAAAGCAGATTGTAAATTGACTTGATCAATAAATGATAAATATTGCAAAGAAAGGGCAATAGCTCAGTAGTAGAGCATATGCTTTACACGCAGAAGGTCTCAGATTCAGTTCCTTGACATCTCCAGCGACTACTAAGAAGATCCTTCTTTGAAACACTGGACAGCCACTGCCAATCAATGTGCAAGCAACACTGAGCTAGATTGTTGAATCATTTAATCATAATCTTAGAACTGCAGAGCTTGAAAAGACACTGTGGATCATCAAGTCCAGTCCCTCTTACGGAGGCACAGTGGGGAACTGAACTCCCAACATCTGTGGCCAGATACCTGAGCCACTGAGCTTTCCAACAACAATTTAATATAAGGCTTCATCCTATGTTCCTAATGCATGCTTAGTTCTTCATGCATGGCTGCAAAACCTTTTAGGCGCAACAGGGCATGGGTCTCCTCTGGGATTCTCCAGAAGGGCACAGCCTCCCTGTGGACCTGCCTTACAACATGGACATCTGAACAGGAATACAATCCACAAACATCTGGATGGCTGCATTTTGATACTTTTTGGCTACAAGTTTCCAGAATATGAAAAAAGAAGTAGAGTCAGCTATTCTAATACTTCCCTACACATATTAGAAATTTAGAAACCATTGGCCAGAATCCTATTACAGATTTATTTATTTCTGTATGCCCATCTTTCCTCTATACCCTTCTATATGGTATAGAAGCATATGCCTGCTCACTGAAGATTTCATGCCAAGCATTTGATGAAGAAACAGTAGGGGGGAAAAAACTTATGCTGAGACAAATGCTTTGGACTTAAGGTTGCCACTGACTGTTTATGACAGAATGACTTTTGCTGTGCTGCTATTTTGTGGGAAGCTTTCCTCCCTTTGACCTTAAAGACGTATGAAGGTTTCCCAGACGTAGAATGCATATTATTAATACAAATTTGCCTTTTAAAAAAATATAAGCCTGCTTGTGTAACAACTTAATTTCATTACTGGTCTGAGATAACTGCTAAATGAATAATCCTACACCTTAACCGCTAAGAGAGGCCCGGAAAGAAAGAACAAGAAACCGGGCCTTCTCAGCAGTGGCCCCTCGACTTTGGAACAGCCTGCCATCAGAGATCTGCCTGGCACCCTCGCTGGGTGTTTTTAAGAGCCAATTAAAGACTTGGCTCTTTAGGCAGGCCTTCCCTCCTGTCAATACTTGACTTTTCTTTTTACTTAGTCTTTTGTTTATATTTATCCATCTTGATTAATATTAATTTAAATAGTTGTTTTAACTGTTTTATGAATAATTTTATTGTGAGCCGCCCTGAGTAGACGTTGTCTAGAAGGGCGGGATAAAAATCTAATAAATAAATAAATAAAATAAAAATTAACCCTAACCCTACACTACACCATTGGTGAAAAAAAGAAAAAAAAACTTTATTCAGCCTGGAGGGTAAATTCATCCAGTTGTCTTTGGTCCATAGTCACCTGATGTACGGAGGAAGAGGTTATTCCTCATGGCAGCAACTCTTCAGGGGTAAGGGGATGAAGCTGTTTACTGTGAGCCAACTTTTCCAACTGGTCATATCTCATTTTTCTCACTGACAGTGGTTCTGTGGCGAGGCGAGGGCTCTGATTCTGAGTTTAATCAGAAATTAAGCCAGAGGGAAAAAGGAAAAATCAAGGCTTCAAACCTGAGGTCTCAATATATTTAGACTTTTGGTCATCATGCATGTACAGCCTGTTTTCTCACACAATAAAATTAGTTTTTTTTTAAAAAGAGCAGAAAGGGGAAGAAGACCTAAAGCTGGCAGAAGCACTTTGGCCTGAAATAAGATTAGAAGCTGGAAGATAAGAGACTGCATTCCGAGGAAGTAAGGTTTAGAAGACATGAAGGCCATGCTCATTTTTATCACATGGCCCATGAGCAGAACAATGACTGCACTTACTCCTTATTCCCTTTTTTCTACTAAGGAGAAGAGATTTAAAACAAGAACACCTCAATGTCCTTACATAAATGGGAAGGGACAATGTCAGGGCCTGTCCCCAAATAGTATGGATATAAACAAATATCTCCTAACATTAAGATGGATCTTAATATTATAGCTAATGATTTCATTTAGTCAGTACCAGCATGGAATAATCCAAACAATATGTTCCTAAGGGGGAAAAAATCTTGATTGGTGAACTCTGGACTTTGCTTCTCTGCCGTTTGGATTTGGGATCTGTGGAGGGAGTGTATGCACAGTGGCTGAAATCCAGTAGTATGTCATAACTACAGTAAGCCCATTGAATCAATGGACCATGTGGAGGGATGACTCAGCAAATCTCCACCGATTCAATGGGCCTACTCTAGTTACAACTTACTATTGTATTCCAGCCAATGTCACTTTACTCAAAGCTTCACTCTTTACTGAAGACAAAATAAGTGAAGTAAGAAAAAGTTCACAGTGCCAGTGGCCTACCTTGCTTTCATCATACTCAATATTTTCATTTCTTTATAAGCAGAAGTCTTCACAAAACGATCAGCCATGGTTTAGATTTGTCATTTCCCCCAGTATGTTTCAATGAAACACTGCTTTCACTAGATTGGTGTTAAAATTTAAAGACAACAGCCACATGTATTCACATGCATTTTTTTAATTTGGTGGTCCCATTACCTCCTGAAGTTTGCCCCATCTATCTTGTCCCTAAGAAACAGGAGAGTCCACATCCCTGTATTCAGGTATATGAAACTGCCTTATTCCAAGGCAGATTATTGATTCATGTAGGCTAGTAATATCTACTCCAGTTAGCAAAGGGAATCAATCTAGCTACTCGGGAATTTGTTTTAAAGTTTTAAGTTAGAGATTGAATTCAGAACCTCGTCACACAAAGCAGGATTTCATGGGTACTTGAAAGATCCACTCCTATAAACCTGCCCACAGCCTTTTTGTATTTTCTGAGCCGTTGTTATTTGACCTGCCTCCATGAGACTGAGGACTTGATGTAGCAATACAGCACACTGAAACACAACTGAAGGCAGGTTGATTTCTTCACTGATGGCCTGAAACAATACTATTGGGTCAAGCTTTTGTTATTTATTTTATTTTATTTTATTTAAACATTTATAGCCCATCCTACATCACAAGATCTCAGGGCAAGCTACAAAGTTGTATAACACAATTTCAAAACATAAGGTATTGAAAACAATTCAAAATCAAACAGCAGAACATTCAGACACTCAAACATTAAAACCATTGCTCCAAAACCTATGCAAGCAACAATCGTCAAATCCCAAAGGCTCCAATAAATAAGCGCGTCTTGACTTGGCACTGAAATGATGCCAGTGTCGGTGATAATCAAGCCTCCAAAGGGGAGGGTGTTGCATAGCAGTGGGGCTACTCCCCCATGTCTCCACATAATGAATGTTCTCAATGGGGGGACATGGAGGAGCCCACTCCCAGCAGGTAGTGATCAGACAAGGTGATATATAGAGAGAGGTGCTCTTCACATATCCGGGTCCTAAGCTGTTTAGGGCTTTATAAGTCATCAACAACACCATGAACTCAGACTGGAAGCATATTGAAAGCCAGTGCAAATCCTTCAGAACTGGTGTCATGTGGGTTCTGAAAGATGCTCCTGATAGCAGCCTAGCTACTGCACCTGCTGCAACATCCGTGTCAAGCTTTGAACGATTAATGGCATCCCTTGATTTCAGAGAGTTCTTCTTCTGTTTCCCTGACATGTCTTAATTTAATCTACCTTGGTGGATTATGGAAGTTGCACTCCCAGCAGCATCTAGAGGGCCTCTACGGCTCACGGCCCTGCTCCAAAGAAATGAATCTCTGGTCTCAGCAGCAGCTATTGTTCAATAAGAACAGGCACAATATGTTCACTGCTATAGCCGTGACATAAACAGAGATCGCACATCCCCAGCACAATGAATTCTAGGGATTTCCACCATACCACATCACATAACCAGGACATACAACTTACTGTGCCTTCTAATCCCATTATTCATTTACCAGAAGCATACTGAGTGGGATTCAGATGATGGAATTTTGAGGTAATATACAGTGATGCAAATGGGTTATTTACTGAGCACACAGAGGACCACAGTTTGAGCAGGCTGTTTGCTTGAAGGCATGGTGGCATTGGAATCCTTTGCACAACAAGTGAGAACAGCTCAGTTCCAGTAGTATCATGCTGTGAGGTCTCAATAAAAGTCACCATGCAAAATGATTGCATTTGCTGGAGCTAATACCACCACTGCTGACAACCACAGATACAACACTTGGCATTAATATAACCCCTTTCAAGTAATCAGATCAACACTCAGTAATCTTGGCAAAAGACAAACAGAAGCATATGAAGAGACTTGCTGGATCAGACGACCTGGTCCACTGAGTCTTGCTATGGTCAGGCAATACCTGTGAAAAGCCAGAGCTTGGAAAGTTATTTTTTCTTTTCTAGATTACAACTCTCAGAAGCTACGACCAACAGGATGGGGGCAGCCTGGGAGTTGCAATTCAAATTTTTCTAAGCTCTGCAAAACAGTTCCCATGGAAGGCATTAAGTAAGTAGTTCCCAGATGCAGGGGAGTGGTATCAGGAGACAGGTATCTAGTTGTTTCATGTGCTCCCAGAGGCATCTGGTGGGGCGACTGTGAGATACAGGAAGCTGAACTAGATGGGACCTTGGCCTGATCCAGCAGGGCTCTTCTTATGTTCTTCCTAACCGTCCACCCCAGCACCTGCTATACTGCCTCTCAACAAGGAGGTTCTGCTTAGTTAACTAAAGTTTGTGCTCTTCCTGCACAAACTCATTTGTTCTCATTTTAAAAAGCAGGGCTGGGGAAGCATGTGACATTCCAGATGTTGTTGGCCTGAAACTTCTGCCAGCCCTATTCAGCATGGTCAAAAATGACTACTGCTGGGAGCTGAAGCATAGCTACTCCTAGAGAGGCACATGTTCCCCAAACCTATTTTAAAGTCCTCTTGGCTAATCAGTGCCGATACATCCTGTGGTTAAGTGTTTCATAAATCAGTGATCTGGTATATAAAAGTAGTACTTCCTCCTGTGCTCCCCACCACCAGCAGCAGCTTGCTGCTGCTTAACTGCTACATAAGTAAAACCCCTGTCTTTTCATTTCTTTAAATGAATTTTCTCCTTTAATCATATATTTTCTATAACAAAAACAAGGCTTCAGATTCTTTAACCTTTCCCCTGCTGAGCCATACAACTCATTCAATAACACTGGGTCTCTCTCTCTTTCTCAGAGTGATTTACCTTGAAGGAGGATGAGGTAGGAAGGAAGAGCATGGCCTTGAGCTCATTTCAGGAGAATTGGGAAACAACTGAAACTACTAAAGAAATAAATAAATGGCGAGGCTCCTCAAACTCCTGATCTTTGTTTTTTTCTGCACCAATTTCTATTGCTACATGTTGTGTCTAAAACAGACTGGTATTCAAATAAGGCAGCACCATAGGCTCAAAACATTAAAAAAATTACAATACTGGACAATTTCCTTACTGCCCGTTTCCAGAGAATTTTTAACACAGAGTTTGCTTTTCTCTCCTCATGTGCACAAATCTAGGTTTTTGTCCACCTGCTGAATCAATGGCTTTTGTGTAAATGATCTAACAAGTTACATCCATTAATGGGTCTACTCTAGTTGGAATTAATTATTAGAGTTCATATTTTCAGTGACCCATGCACCATAACATCATGGTCTCTTTCCTGGACAATCATAAGATCCTATCTGAGTATATGTGAAATTACAAAAATGTTTTGTCCCTAGGTGTATATGTTTGCAGTTTATCACAGTGAATTATACTTGCTACTTTAGCTGCCCATTCACTTAGTCTGGACAGATTCTTCTGCAGTTATTCACCGGATAATTTTGGAATTCATCTTGACAAATCATTTGGTAACCTCTATACACCTATACTCCCTCACTGTTCACCCCTAATTCCAAATTGTTTGTGAACATGTGAAATAGTACCAGTGCCAACACCTTAAAGAGATTTTTGTGTTTACTTCTCTCTCTTGGCCCAGGAAAACAGGACATTGTACATGTGATGAAATACTACTGACAAATTATTTTCTTTATTATATTTCCATCCTATTTTTCTTCTGTGGAAACCCAGGGGGCCACACATAGGTTTACTTTATGCAAGTGACCCATCCTATACTGGACAGGCCCAGAGACTGACTTTGCTTTCATGTGTCTTCAAACCATGACCTAAGTCTAAACAAGTGAGAACCAACAACATTTTCATTGATAAATAAATGTTTCTGCCTTTACAGAGATAAACTAAGGCCACTACACATGGTCTACGACAAAGAGATGAGTGAAGGGGAAACAAGGAATTTATTTCAGACAAAGGATTCTTATGTCAGTGGGGACTGGAAAAAATATTTTACTCATTAAAACATCCATAAGGTTCAGTTACACTGCTCCTAGTCACTGAAAGAAGACTTCAGATATGACCACAGTAGGTGAAGGAATAAAAACATCATCCTGCCAAAGTCCCATTCATGGGTAGAGTTCAGTGGTGAAAAGGGAGGTCTTTAAAAATAGGCTGGGGAAATCTTTTTCTGTAGCTGGCATGGCCTGGGGTTACCCCTAGCAACCCATGAGGAATTCCAGGCTGAATGGCATTGTGAGAGCTGCTCAGCTGTGTGGCTCTGCTCTGAACCCCAGTGGGGGCAGGGCAGGGGCAGAAATATGAACACAAAACCCTGTGACACAAAGCACAGGGAGATAAGACAAAACACGCACACACCCATGGTGGCCATTATATTGTGCATATATTCAGCCGTCCAAAAGTATACACTCAATCTGCACACAGAAACAGATGGCCCAAGACACAAAGAGACAGGATTGTCTGTACTATGTGCATATTTTTTAAAATGGCTAAAACAACAAAGAGCCTTGAGCATCAAGGAAGACCAAGACTTTACTGAAGACATTGTCTTTTGTGGACTACCGTTCACTTCAGCAGATGCAATACCTTCCTACTGAAACATCTGGTTCCATCACATTCCTCATGCGGACAATCCTGTTCTCCACCCCAGAAGTAATCACCTATACAAAACTTCTGTCAGTTTGTGTACATACAGAGACACGCGTTTTCTCCTACAGACAATGTTATCCATTCCCCTCCTGGCCTACTTATGCCTGCAGAGGCTTCACACACCACCCACCGGCTATTTTTCATACCAGGCTGCTGCTGAAAAGCAGAAGGACACCCCTCCCAACGCACATTGTACACACACCCTTTCTAGATGTTGCTCCAGCTCATCAAACGGCATGCCAGCTCTTCCTGTACGTCCTCCTCACCCCAAAACACCCCTTGTATATTTGTGCACGGCTCCCCAGCATGTGTGCACATGGACCCAAGGAGGCTCCCGACAATGACACACACACACACACACACACACACAGGCGACACGATCGGATGCCGGTGAACATGCCTTGGGTCTGCACGTCCCGGGCAGCCAGCAGCCCGGATATCTTGCGACACCGGAGAGAGAGCCGATTTATTGCTCTGGGTGCCTCTCTTGTGCTGCCTCCGCTTTCGCATCCATGCCCAGCCAGTTGCCCGAAAGGACCGGGCAGGCCTACTGGCTCCCATCCCAAGCGGCTGCTTCGCATTGTTTGCTCCCGGCTCCGACGCGGAGCCTTTGCCCGTGGCTTCCCCTCCGCCTCTTTCCCGGCTATGGTGCAAAAGCGGCACCTGTCCTCTCTCCGCCTCCGCCTCGGCGCCCCTTCCACCTACCACACGGAGCCGTACGCCCCGGAGCCCACCGGGGTCAGGTGTTGGTAACGCTGGGGAACCTCCCACACGGTCTTGTTCAATTCCTGCTTATAGAAGCCGCCTCGCTCGGACATTTTCTACAGCCGGCACCGCCGGCGGTCGGAACAGCAGCAGCAGCAGCAGAGACCGCGGGGGAGTTACAGCTGGAAGTGGAAGAGCGACCGAACCAGCCCGAGCCGGCCGGGAGGAGGGACCAGGGGAGGGGAAAAGGGAGGCGACGAGGCCGGGAGGCGACGGCGACGGCGGGGAGGAGGCGGGCCTTGAAAGTGGATGAATGAAGTGGCGGCGAAGTGGAGGGAAAGGGGGAGAGGAGGGACCCGGGGGAGAGAGAGAGGGGGGGGCGTTCCCTTCCCCGGGAGAAGGAAGGGGGTCTCGGAAGAGGCCCTCTCTTGCTTCTCGGCGTGATAGAAGAAGACGCTCAGGCGACAAGAAGGGGAGGCAGTGCCTCAGGCCTGGTGTGCTCATGCACAAGGATCCTGTCGGTGGTGAAGGATGGCCGGCCTTTGGTGGCTGACTATCCAAATCTTGCCTCCTCGCCCCACACACGAGTAACAGCCCTCTTTAAACCGGGAGGCGAGAGAGAGAGAGAGAGAGAGAGAGAGAGAGACCTTCCAGTGGCTTGGGACTACAGATCCCAGCAATCCTAGCACCGCAGTCAAGGATGATGGAAGTTGTAGGCCAATGCAACCTGAGGGACTCCTGATGAGGAAGTCTGCGGATGAGGGTGCCCTGAGAGAAGGAACATGCCTGCAAGTCAGTTTCCGGCAAAATTGGGTCATCCGGTTGGGTCATCCCTGGGTCAAAGAACCATTGCACATTTTATGTAGTCACCCGGACAAACCAGAGTTAACTGTGGTAAATGCTTAAAATGCAAAGGCGGAGGTGTGCCTCTGGAACACTCTTGACGGGAACATAGTCTGGACTCGCACCAGGGAGCAGCAATTTACCGTGGGCTTCTGGTGCACATTTGCTGTGTCTGGAGATACATTTTTACCCCTTTGCACGTTTAATTATTTATTTATTTACAATATTTATACCCCGCTTTTCTCCTTAAAAAGGACCCAAGGCAGCTTACATTATTTAAAAAAACATGTTTAAAGCTTTATTTATTTATCCATCTAGTCAAGCAGTGTAGTCCACACAATAACCTTTATTACTGCGACAGTTCACAGAAAGGAAGCTCAAGACAGAATGTTAGAAAGCAATATGAACATTAAGATGCAGCATAAAAACTGACCCCACTTCATTGCAGCAGCAACAAAACATGGGTGTACCCTCACTGTGGTCTTAACGTGAGAAGACAGAAGAAACATAGCTCTGTCCTGAATAATAGGCTATGGAGTATTGATAAAGTTCTGGACCTATTTCTGCGTATAAAAGTCCTATATGTTACGTTTCTTCACTTCTGTGTAGTCCATTACACATGTATGCCACTTTCACGTGTATTTTGTGAGACCTCCTCCATGATGACATCACAGAGGTGGTGGCTGTTAGAGACCTTGCGCACCTCCACCTTCCAGGAGGCCCCACAGATGCCCAATAGGGTTTAGGTCTGGAGACATGCTTGGCCAGTCCATCACCTTTACCCTCAGTTTCTTTAGCAAGGCAGTGGTCGTTTTGGAGGTGTGTTTGGGGTCGTTATCATGTTGGACTACTGCCCTGCAGCCCAGTCTCCGAAGGAAGGGGATCATGTCACAGTATGTCACAGTACATGTTGGCATTCATGGTTCCCTCAATGATCTGTAGCTCCCCAGTGCTGGCAGCACTCATGCAGCCCCAGACCATGACACTCCCACCACCATGCTTGACCGTAGGCATGACACACTTGTCTTTGTACTCCTCACCTGGTTGCCGCCACACACTCTTGACACCATCTGAACCAAATAAATTTATCTTGGTCTCATCAGACCACAGGACATGGTTCCAGAAATCCAAGTCTGCTTGTCTGCAGCAAACCCTATTCTTGTGCACCATCTTTAGAAGAGGCTTCCTTCTGGGACGACAGCCCTGGAAACCAGTTTGATGCAGTGTGCAGCGTATGGTCCAAGCACTGACAGGCTGACCCCCCCCCCCCTTCAACTTCTGCAGCAATGCTGGCAGCACTCATACGTCTATTTCCCAAAGCCAACCTCTGGATATGACGCTGAGCACGGGCACTCAAATTCTTTGGTCGACCATGGCGAGGCCTGTTCTGAGTGGAACCTGTCCTGTTAAACCACTGTATGGTCTTGGCCACCGTGCTGCAGCTCAGTTTCAGGGTTTTGGCAATCTTCTTATAGCCTAGGCCATCTTTATGTAGAGCAACAATTCGTTTTTTCAGATCCTCAGATAGTTCATTACCACGACGTGCCATGTGGAACTTCCAGTGACCAGTCTGAGAGAGAGAGAGCGATAACACCTGCTCCCCCTTCACACCTGAGACTTGTGACACTAACGGGTCTCATGACACCAGGGAGGGAAAATGGCTACTTGGGCCCAATTTGGACATTGTCACTTAGGGGTGTACTCACTTTTTTTTTGCCAGCAGTTTAGACATTAATGGCTGTGTGTTGCGTTATTTTGAGGGGACAGCACATTTACACTGTTATACAAGCTGTCTACTCACTGCTTTACATTGTAGCCAAGCGTCATTTCTTCAGTGTTGTCACATGAAAAGATATACTAAAATATTTATGAAATGTGATGGGGTGTACTCACTTCTGTGATATACTGTACATAATGGATGTGTGTCAATTGGTCTTTGGTTCCATCCAGCGATGGCTTGTGGTCTGAACAGGATGAAATTTTGTCCATGAAAAACCAGTGATTATGTCTTATCTTATTTGTTTACCTGAGGTCTATAAAGCAAATCAATCTGTCTTAAGCCTGAAAGTAGGTTTCAATATTATGAACAAGAAGTGACAGAAGAAATGCAAGTTAAGGTTTATTTCCCCTTTGGATTATTATGGTGTCACAGGCAATGTGAGAGCATATGGTAGGATCCCTATCCATGGGATCAGTATCCACTGATTCATTTATCTGCTGCCTGAAAAGACTAAATAAAACATCTCAGAAATATGTATGTATAGATATTCTTGGGGTGTATTTACCAGAACTGGACATTAGAGGGAGCTAGAGACCACGCAATGTACAGTATATCATTAGATACTTCTGAGGTTTTTCGTCATCCATGAGAGGGGACTTCGAACCGATCCCATGCGGATAATGCATTCCTACTGTCTCTCTGTCTCTCTCTCTTTTGCAGGACTTCTGTGTGTATGCGATTGTGTATCTCCCTGTGAGAGAGGTGTACACTTTTCCATTTGGCATGGTACTTACAAACACTGTGGTGTAAGAATGGGTGTGTGAACTATGGTTTGGAGCTAGGCCTAGAATTAGAGCTTGAGAAAATTCCAGAATACAACATTTAATAAACTTTGGCCGTGTTGACCGAGCGATTCTGGGAAATGAAATACAAACAAGTAACATTTCCAAGTTCTGCCTAGAATGCTGGATAATTGCAGGCTGTGAACTACAATTTAGGGTCAAACTATATGCTACAGGTAATTTGTCATTTGAAGCTGTTGTTGTTTAGTCGTTAAGTCATGTCCGACTCTTCGTGACCCCATGGACCAGAGCACGCCAGGCCCTCCTGTCTTCCCCTGCCTCCCGGAGTTGGGTCAAATTCATCTTGGTAGCTTCGATGACACTGTCCAACCATCTCGTCCTCTGTCGTCCCCTTCTCCTCTTGCCTCCACATTTTCCCAACATCAGGGTCTTTTCCAGGGAGTCTTCTCTTCTCGTGAGATGGCCAAAGTATTGGAGCCTCGGCTTCAGGATCTGTCCTTCCAGTGAGCACTCAGGGTTGATTTCCTTCAGAACGAATAGGTTTGTTCTCCTTGCAGTCCAGGGGACTCTCAAGAGTCTCCTCCAGCACCACAATTCAAAAGCATCAATTCTTCAGTGGTCAGCCTTCTTGATGGTCCAGCTCTCACTTCTATACATCGCTACTGGAAAAACCATAGCTTTGACTATGCAGACCTTTGTCGGCAAGGTGATGTCTCTGCTTTGTAAGATGTTGTCTAGGTTTGTCATCGCTTTCCTCCCAAGAAGCAGGCGTCTTTTAATTTTGTGGCTGCTGTCACCATCTGCAGTGATCATGGAGCCCAGGAAAGTAAAATCTGTCACTACCTCCATATCTACCATGTGCTGAACGCACATTATTGTTCCAGAGATACAGTTTCAGCCGAGCTTCATACCTAAGAAATCAGAATTGCAAATAAAGCCTGTCTTGATGACCTATCTCAAAACAAATGAAGTTATTTTGCAAGCTATAGGGGATGTGAAAAAGTCATGCTGTGACAATCAGCTATCTTTGAACATATAAGGAATTCCTACTTCTAATGAAATGCTCTTTCTTGACCACAACTTAGTCCTGACCCTGGCTTTCCTCCTAGCAGCTTTCCACCTCAATCCTTCTGCATAATCAATAGCAGATTGTTTTTTTGCAGTGGACATTATATGTTTTCCACTAGAGTGGGTTAAAACAGCTTGCAATACAAATTAATAAAGTACCCAGAGCACCTTTCTAAATTAATTTTGCTAGAATTTTCCTTTGTCTTGTTTTATGGTACAGACATCTTGCTATCAATAGAATTTTCATTAGCCTTTCAAAATAAGACTGCATTTCACCTAACATAGTCTTATTAAAACTGAAACATATTGTGAATCTGAGTGGCCCATTTTCAATAAGTTTGAGAGTCTGAAAACAAATGAGCCTCTAGAGTCACAAATTATAGGTAAAAACAAAATAACAAATAAATAAAAATAAAAGAACAAATAAAAAAGACAAAAATGTGGTGGCACCTTAAAGACTAATTGTTATATTTTAATGTGAGCTTTCATGGACAAGTCCACTTCCTCAGATGTAGTAAGAGAGAAATATAACATGGCAAATATTTATACATGGCATCAAAATACAGAGGTTGGTTGGTAAGAAAGTCAATGGGTAGTTAACAGTGGAGTGATAGCCTATTTATACAGGTATATTCCATTGAAGCTTGTGCTGTAAAGGGTGTTAGAACATATGTCATAACAATGGTAGAGTAACATGAATGTTAATTATACTGAGGAGACTGGCCATTTACAGTTGCTAATGAACTTTTTTTTATAGGAGGTTGTCTGAGGTAATTCACACATCACAGTGATGTGCGAATTACCCCAGACAATGGATGACCACAAAAGCAACATGGCAATGAGTTAAGACTCTCTGGTGTACCTTAGAAGTTTTCAAGTGGATTTGTCGAGGAAGAAAATATATCTGGGTGGTACAGTACAGTGCAATTATTGTAGTGTTATAGAAAAGACTGTGAGTACTCACTGCTTGGCAGTAATTGGATGGAGAACATATGTTTCCCCAGCTTTCCCAAATATAGTTTTCTTCCAGAGCTTGGAAAAGTTGCTATCTGGGCTACTCCTCCTTGAATCATCTAGTGAGTCTGAGAGTTGTAGTCTAAAAGTAAGTTTTCTGAGTTCTGATTTCCCCTTTTGATCTCAGTGTTATGGAGTAGATGGCCCTACTGGTTGCTTTTCATCCAGTTATACTATGCATCAAATCACAATCAAACAAACAAATACATTTGCTTTTGATCTGTGTGAACAAAGCAGATTGGGTACTAGTTTTCAGATTGTCAGAATGTATTGCTGCTGGTGGATCTTTTATGAAACTATCCATTACATAGCATTAAAAAGCTCCCCTGAAATGTGTGCAACACTATCAGTCTTCCCATCCAACATGGGACTGTATGTGATGTGTTCTTCTAGGCCATACCCTTAGTTCAAGCAGAACCCAATAAGCCTAGCTAGTTTTCCATTATATAAGGCTATGCCTTATATAATGTATTCCAGAATCTTGTGGAATACATTGGGTTTGTGAAGCAGGTACATGAATATAGAAGTAAATTGCTGGAAGTAGATAACTTATTTATTTATTTATTTATTTATTTATTTATTTATTTATTTATTTATTTATTTATTTATTATATTTATATCCCGCCCATCTAGTCATTTGACTACTCTGGGCAAAATAAACAATTAAAATAATATCAGTATCCAAGAGTAAAATATCATACAAGATGGAAAAAGACAAAGAAGATAGATCAAATAGTGCCCGGAGGGAAGGCCTGCCTGAATAGCCAGATTTTTAATTGGCTTTTAAAAATACCCAGCGAAGGGCCATATGGATCTCTGAAGGTAGGTTATTCCATAACCGAGGAGCCACTGCCGAGAAGGCCCGGTTTCTTGTTTTTTCCTTCCGGGCCTCTCTCGGCGTTAGGCTCCTCAATCGCACCTCCTGACTAGATCGAGTGATACGGGTAGATTTTGGTGGGAGAAGGCGTTCCGTCAGATAGCGAGGTCCTAAACCGTTTAGGGCTTTGTATGTAATCATTAAAACTTTGAAATTGATGCGGAAGCGCACGGGCAGCCAATGCGGCCAGAGTGGGAGAGATATGATGGTGTTTTCTCACCCCACTAAGAAGTCTGTCCGCTGCATTCTGCACCATTTGAAGCTTCCACATCAGTCTCAAAGTTAGCCCCACGTAGAGCGCATTACAGTGGTCTAATCTCGAGACTACAAGCGCATGCACTAAAGTGGTGAGCGTCCCAGCATCAAGATAGGGACGCAGCTGGGCAATCCACCAAAGGTGGAAGTAGGCGGATCAGACCACTGATGCCACCTGGGTTTCCATGGCATATTACTATGGTAAGAGATATCTATACACGGCAAGATACATCTTTATTCTGATCTCTTTCCTGAGAGAGTGATATTAATTTTATAAGCTGCCATGGCAAAAATATGTATAGTGGTTGTACTCCAACCAAGAATGATAATTTAAGACAAAAGCTATGGGTCAGATTCTTAACTTAATTGACCTGAAGTTAATGAAAGCAATAATCACCACCACCATGACAGGTCACTACAGAAATTCCTGCAGCTCTTTTGAATAAAGCAGGTTGAGATATTAGAGGACAGAAGAATGATCCAATATCTGAATGCTCTCCTTGCCTTATCACATATTGTTCAGACAGTGGTGACTAGTATCTATTGTGAGTGGTGTGACAGAAAGCAGAACAAGCAATAGTGAGCAAAAGTAGGGATAAAAGTGGGTCTGCAAACACAGATGCATTATCTCACCCACATACACAAGGATACATAAGCAGTCAGTCAGGCAAACAATCACATATGCATAAACAGAGGCCTTGTGACCCTGAGAATAGGGCAGATAGGGCTTGGCTGCCTTTGGATAGCCTAAGCTGGAAGTAGGGCAGTGCCTTAGACTAGTGGTTCCCAACCTTGGGTAACCCAGGTGTTCTTGGACTGCAGCTCCCAGAAGCCTTCACCACTAGCTGTGCAGGTTGGGATTTCTGGGAGTTGCAGTCCAAGAACACCTGGGTTAACCAAGGTTGGGAAACAACCCCCAAGGCCATATTTGGGAAAGCTCTGAGTAAATAACCAACTTCTGTAAACTCTAGAGTGCAACTCTGGAACACAACTGAGGCCATTTAAATCTTTTGGTCACAATCACTTCTCCAAACCTTCACCCTTTCCCACAAACTGGGGACCTTTAAAGGGATAGCCCTTCAGAGGTTCTTCAGCCTCTTGTATCCTGCTGGGACATGACAGCGGAAGAGTTACTTTACCATCTCTTTGCCTTTTGTTTTAGCAGAAGATATAAGGTAAAGCTTGGTATAACCAATTCAGCTCCTACAGCATACTTCTATTGCAGAAGGTATTTTGTGAAGTAATGAAAGGACAGAAGACTGTAAAAGAAATGAGGTGACCTAAAAGTGTGAAGTCTGAGTGAGTGAGCAAAGGGCCAGAAATGCCTGGATGGAAAAGTCAAGAAGTAGAGGTAGAAACGACAAAATAAACAGGCTCACAGTAGTGGGAAGTAGGTAAAAGAAAGATTCAACTTCGTTCTGAGAAACCAATGAGTGGGAAGAACAAGAACCAGAGCTTTGAAACTTAATTTTTTAAAAATAATTGGCTGTTATTATAATTCTAAGCCCCGTAATTAATTGTTGTAGTTAAAATTTCCAAATGTAATTCTTTGCTTTTCCATTTCTTGAAAATCACTAGAATCATGAATTTTAGTGGCTCTAACACACATCCACACACTATAAACCATACCCCATGGTACAAAACAAACTCTCCTCCCATCTGTTGTGTGAGGATCAACAGCATGGTAGGGAGTCATCATTTGATATTCCCCCTCATAACTAAAAAGATAATTAAAAGGTTACAGGTATGCCACAAAAGGAGTGAAGACATCCCTTATTAAGCTACATTTGTAAATATAATAAATTTATTGTTGGGGGGGGGGAAAGGTCTCAATTACAAATAATACTATGCTATTTTCAACCTCTGGAAAAGATGGGTTGCCAGGCACACATTTTTATTTATTTCTATTTATTTCAAATATGTTTACCCCACCTTTCTCCTTAAAAAGGACCCAAGGTAGTTTACACCATTAAAAGACACTATTTAAAAGCTAAAAACAGTAAGTATGCAAATATATTGAAAAGGATTAAACAAATATATTAAAAACAGTCAACATCAATATGAAAAACACATTTAAAAGCAACAAGGAACAACAATCCATTTAAAAACCTCTCTCAGTCAGTCACTAAAGGAAAACCTGCCTGAAGAGAAAGGTCTTTGCCTGCTTGCAGGACAAAAAAGATGGGACCAGCCTGGCCTCTCATGGGAGGGAGTTCCAAAGTCTGGGAGCAGCTACAGAGAAGACCCTGTAGTGTCCCCCCACCAAATGCACCTGTGAAGATAGTGAGACGAAGAGAAACACCTCTGATGATTGTTAAACCAACAAGGTCTGCAAAGTCTACTGAATTTTATGTGCACCAGGGTGGTGATAAAATGTATGTCTTAATCTTCCCTGTGACTCCTTCCCTTAAGGCTTCATCTGATATGAGCTTGTCTTCAGTGTACAGCCAGTGTGGAAACTCTGCATTTATAATCAAAAGCACTGAAGACTGTTAACAATTAGGAGATAACTGATGCATAGGCTGAAAACAACGGTGAGGGGAATGTGCCCATGGTTCATGCTTCACTCTTGTTGAACAGTCAAAGGTTAGTTGCTTCTAATTTGTAGCTTACATAGGGGGATGCATATAAATAGGATGAATAAATACTTTCTCTCCCCATCCTTTTTAGTAGCAATTTTCAGTGTCACGGTGCCAGAAGGAGTCAAATGTTTTTGGAAGTAAATGAAGCAGGGAGATATTACTTAAATTCCTTGGTGGTTTCTCTGGTGCGTGTTTTTAAGAAACACACGAAACCCATATTTGTTTACAAGCATGTGTGCTGCAAGGAAGCAGCTGTTGGTGTTCTTTGGAAGGAGGCAACCCATTTTACTTTCATGAAGAAAGCTGTAGATTGCTATACGTGACATCACTCTTTTGGTGGAAAACATCTTAGCAATACTGTGGCTCTTACATTTATTGTATCAGCATATTGCATCCTTTCCAACTTCAGAATTTTCCAGCTTTGCTTCTGTACAAGAAGACTTACTCAGGTGTCAAGCCTGCTGACACAGTGTGCTATGAGATCTGTGAACATGAGACCTTTACTTAACCTTGTGTAGATCATGTCCTAAAAACAACAGTTGGCTACCTTACAACAGTGTTTAAATTTAATGTTGTTTACATGCTGGGAAATGTACAGACATTCTTTGATTACCCATTCATCTTAAGATTGTTTGATGTGGTAAGTCATTATGGTTGCTATTTGATATATGCTAATTTTTATCATTAGTGGTAGTCTTTTGATTATGTCAGCTTTATCTTTTCTTTTTAAGTCAAAGTTGTGGAAGGGTTGAACAAATGCCTAGTGTTTATGGGAATGGGCTGGATGAGGACTAATTGACTTACTGTTGTTAAGTGATGGTGGTGGGAGATCTGTTCAGGATCAGGCTGCATCACTGCTTTGTAGGATGAGAACGCTGTTAGATATTGCTCTTACTCTGGAAATCCAAATGCTCTCTGTGGTATCAAGGGACTTCACTAACTTAGCTTGATGTACTAGGTGCAATTTTTTCTTGGGAAATACAGTTTTGCACAGTTGCATAGTCGGATCTGATTACAACAATTCATTGTAGATGGGGCTGTGCTTGAAAATTGTTTAAAAGCTAGAGTTGGTTCAGAATGTAGTGTCAAGATTAATAACTGATTTCTAAAGGGAATGTCTCACCATTTTTTAAAAAAAAGCAAAACGAAACAAAACTACAACCCTCCACTATCTTCCAGCTTCTTTCTGGCTTCGAATCAAAATGATAGGTTTGACCTGTAAAGCCCAGTTTTGGTCAGAGGCTCTCCTCTATGTGGCCCAGTTTGTCTGAAGTGAGATGAGTGACAAACACAGAAGGGATGGATAGGTAATAGTAGGCTAGTCATGAGACATTTGCCAGGAACATGATCTTGCTGTTTCTCCTAACTTCTTAATATGGAATTTTTAATTTAATTTTATTATTCCCTCATTCTTTTGATTGGATGACTTTGTTGCTATTGTATTCAAGATCTGTATATCTTTGAACTGCAGAGCTGGAAGGGACCCTATGAATCATTGAGTCCAACCCCTGTGAAAGAGGCTCAGTGGGGAACTGAACTCCCAACCTCTGGCTCTGCAGCCAGGTGCCTAAACCACAAAGCTATCCAGCACATTTAATTCTGCTTTTATTAATCTGCTGTGTGTCTCTTTTGGTTTTTATTTGAAAATGTTTTTACATAATCAATATGCCACTTGTGACTTTAGCGTACTGGTTGTATAGATTAGTGTAAGCTGTTACTCTTCATTGCTTTCATAAATGCACACTTAGACCAAAAAACACCAACAGTGGTGTCATGGTTAAAGTGCTGAAGAGAAATTTGGGTGATCCAGGTATTAGTCCTCATCCAGATATGAAACTTGCTGGGTAACTTGGGCCAGTCAATCGCTGACTGTCGGAGCTCATTGGATGATTGGGGGGGGGGGGGGGAGTAGCAGAAAGACAAAGGATCCTATGCAGGGTGGAATAAGTAAAAGTCAGTGAGCCTCACTGAACTTCCTTCTGAGTAAACATACAAACCACTATGAGGTTTGTCGTTAACAGCACTTCCATCAAGGGGTGCAGGGGAATAGCTGTTCCCTGATAACAACAACAAAAAAGTTGGAGGCCCTGCTGAAGGAACCAACAGTACAAGTTTGTGGTTGGCAGCCACTTCCTCCTTGTTTGTTATCTAAAAAAGAAAGAAGATCAACTTTCTTAGCCATCACCTACTAGTTTGTGTGCTTGAAGGGCAGAAGCAGCACAATTCATACTCAGTCCTGGATGCAGGACACACACTTCCACATATGCCACAGCTATTTCCACCATCGTATGAATTCTCTTGATTAGGGCTGAGGAGGTCCTGGGGCGCCTTGTGGTGGTTGTTGTCATGTGCCCTCATGTTGTTTCTGACTTACTGTAGTCCAATGAATTGATGACCTTCAAAAAGGTCCAATCATTGACAGTCCTGCTTAGGTCTTGCAAACTATCTTATTGTCTCACAGATCTATGATTAGCTTTACTTTGTCAGTGACCTATCAGAAGAACCATGAAGTGATCTGAAGTACCTAATGCAACGGTTTAAGAAAAATAAACCAGAAATCTGTATGGTTACCCTCATTACAGCTGTTGAAGATTTATCTGCTTTAGAATATACTGTGTTTCTTTCTTATTAAATCTCAAAGTACTTTCTGAGCTTAACCTGAAGATTTGTTTCAGTGACCAGATTTCAACAGCAACATGATGACCTCCCCATGCTTGCCAACTGCCTCTTTGGCAACATTCTACAGTGCCCCAAGGCCCACTTGTATTATTCCCATCTGAAAATTAGCTCCTTAATTACAAGGTAGTCACTTCTTAGGAACACAAGAAATGCTTTCAGCATGATAAGGGTTCCAGAAATGCCATGGATATCTGGCCTGAACGTTTTATCAGACAAGTATTGTGTTCTTCCCGTCTCAGGCCTGACTGATAAATACAACAGTCTTAAGATGAAAAATTCACAGTACGTTCACTGTTCCCTACTAGCAGGGTGAAACCATGGTCTTCTGCTTTCTGATGAGGTCAAGTCCCATGAGAAGTTTATATCTACTGTTGCAGATTAGAGTGGCATCATTATGGAAGACTGCAAGGCTGTCAGAAGATATCTACGTTCTCCAGTACTCATTTAAGACCAGAAAATCCAATGAAGGACGGTGTCTGAAAGTTGTCCACAATGATACCTGGATATCACATTAAGGGAGGACACAAGGTCATCTAGCTATAATCTGCCTCATTATGCAGATACATTGTAATTTTTTATGTAAATGATGATACTTCTAACTTTACATTTATAAATTAGCATATGCAAGAGTTATGCAGGTCAGTCCCTTATTTTTCGGTGATGCATTTCCTTTATTATTATTGTTATCAGCTACTGGTGATACCCATGAGCTGTCTTATTGTAGCTGCAAGCAGAACTGCTTGCCTGGGTCAGGTGGGAACAGGGAGAACAGGAGATAGCCAGTTGCTTGTCCCTGGGGTAAGTCATAGGTCATGCCATGAGTTTTTTGTTCAGAGCAAAGGTCATGCAAGCTCAGTCCAGCACTTGACTGCTTATAATATGTTCATACATTTGGATAAAGTGTGAACCAGTCTTTAGCAACTGTAATTTCATCACTGCCAAGGCACTGCACTAAAATGAATATATGTAAATAGCATCAGGGTAACCATCTTCCAGCTACCTACATAAATCACACATGATGGGTGGCTTGTGGACTGGAATGGAAGATACCAAACCTCAAAATATTTTGGGGGTGACTTCTCACCCTGGTTCTGAGCTGTCACTGCACACTCCTAATGCATACATTCTTTGCACGACCCATTCTTTCTGCTAGTTAGAGGGAAATTTGATAGTACAGTATCTGAAGTACTAGAACTTTGTCACTCTGTCCGGTATACAACACTGAGGTCAGAATCAACTTATCCTCAGATACTCAGTGTGGTATAGTGGACAGAGTGACAGGCTAGGACTCAGAAGGTCTGGGTTTGAATCCGCGATCAGCTATGGAAGCTCACTGGGGGTGTGGAACTGGTAAAACCACTTGTTAAATATCTCACTTGAAAGCCCTATTAGGGTCACTATAAGTTGGTTCCAACCTGATTGCACATAGCATCCAAAATATTAACACTGCAAGGGGAAGAACTGGTAATGACTATTATTAAGAAATAATAAGGAACTGTTATGATGATTCTGATGTAATGCAACCCTTCCCAGAGTTTCTCAGCATAAAGGATTCAGAAGTGCTTTACTAGCCCCTTTTTCTGGTGGCCCTCTAGGACTGCGCAGCATGTTCACGGTCCCACAGGTGCAGGATACCTTGTCACAAAAGGGAGACTGCCACATCCTTAGTTCACCAAGTATATTTTTCAGGCATCACTCTAAGTACTTGCTAGCACTATTTAGCCTTATATGTCTGAAAATGAACCCAGTTAAAAATATCAGCAGCAGATTTTGTAAACAAATTGATCTGACATGCTTTTCTATGTTTTGGAATAAATGGGGATGTGTCTCAGTCATTCTAGCAAATGGCGTTTGGGGAGTTTTGCATGAAAACCTGGGCAATAGTACAGTTTGTCCAATATAATGACGTGCTTGACAAAATCATGACAATAACTAACTGATAACCTTTCTGTTTAATTTCCCTGCTTGTACAGAATTTGCAGTACAGAGAAACCATAAAGCAAATAATGAACAATAATATTTTCCTACAGTGTGTCCTGATGTTTCTCATTTATTTGCTAATCAGCAGAAAAAGTAACATTTTCACTGTAAACGCTGCCTTAAGCAGATTGTTCTAGGAAGAACTGGCATATACGTATTTGGCTTGCCTAAGTATCTATCTGCAATTTATGCCAAGCCTCATCAAGCCTCAGTTCCAAAGTAAGTTTTCAAGGCTATGCCTTGAGTAACAATTGAACATATCGGCAATTACATTTCCAGGTGAAAAAAGGTTATTTTCAAGAAACAGCTACCCTCATTTTACAGCTTCATTCTAACATACAGAATAGACAATTCACGCATCTTACAGTGGTTCCTAATCAGCACTTTGAGTAGATTCATTTCTGATTCTGGAAATCCCCAAGCTGATTCTCAGTTCTACCATGAGTTCAGGTGGCCCTAGGCAAGCAAAACAAAACAAACACAAAACAACGGTAATTGTCTTGGGCCACCATTAAATGTGGCTCTTGTGGTGCTGTGGGAGAGGATTAAAAATGGAATTGTAGCATGGTAAGGTCCATTTTAAATTGGGATCATAGTGTGTGAAGTGGAGAAAGGAAGTTTAACTGTCTTCCTTTCCCCCTGCCCCCACCTTCTAGTCATGGGCATAAACTGGCCACTGTGCTGCTGTGAGATAACTGGCCCTAACATTAGGCAGAGTGAGACAGTTTCCCCAGACAGCAGATGCTGCAAGATAGTAGCAAGATGCAGTCTGTTCTCTGTCATAGCTCACTGCCTTCCAGGGAGGTGGAAGGTGCTGACTTAGAGATGGGCACGAACTAAAAAATGAATCTGGACGTTTGTTAAAAATCCCTAGTTTGTTGGTTCAAGTTAGTCAAAACCGACAAACCTGAACTGGCCCAAACCACCATTTTTTAAACAATTTAACAAACTTCCTGGTCCGTTCCCACCCCCACAGTCTGCCCCCCACCCCCTTCTCACTGCTTCCTATCTGGTCCTGTTGTCTCTTCCTCTTCGTCCTCTGCCTCCACCGCCATCTTAAGAGATAGCAGGCCTGGCTTCCCTTCCAGGAGCTGGGCTTGCTCTCTGTGTGCATGCCCCTGCCTATCAGCATCCAGCACCAGATTTGCAGTGATGGAGGAGGAGGCAGGACCAGGTAGGGAGGTGACAAGGGCAGTGGGAAGGGGGTGGGGGTAGGCTGTGGGTGTTGGGTTTTTGCTTTCCCTCCCCCCAGAGACAAACTTATTAAAAAACAAACCAGTTTCTGGTTCGTTTTTTTTAAAGTTTGGATGGTTCGTGGTTCACAGGTAACCACGAACCACCATGAATCACCATTTGTGTGGTTTGTGCCCATCTCTAATGCTGACCTATTATAGTGATGAAGAAAAATTCAAAGACCAGTCCAGTCAGATTTTGCTCAAGAAATTGAACAATATTTATCTTGGGACACCTCTGATTAATAAGTGAAAAAATGTTCCCATAGACACCAAAGGCTAGTTGCAGCATTAGGATTTTGGTCGGAGTTACAATAGGTCCCAGTCAGAGTTCTAGAGGAACTCTACAACACCTAAAATTGAATTGAATTAGAGAAAATTAAAGAAAAGAAAAACCTCTCATAACACTGCAGTCCTAAAATCCACTTCACCAAATGTGTGAAGAGTTGGTAGGTGTGTACAGAATCATAGAATAGTGAAGTTGGAAGGGGCCTATAAGGCCATTGAGTCCAACCCCCTGCTCAGTGTAGGAATACAAATCAAAGGATATCAGCATGCCCCCAGTGTTGGAGAACTCACCACCTCTGAAGGTAGAGGCACATATAATTGTGGCGGATTGAAAGCTAAGAGATCAGAGGCAAATAGTGACAATTACTTTAAAGCATTCTTCCTGAATTTGATGCTCACCAGATGTTTTGGACTCCAGTTCTCATTAGGTCGAGCCAGCATGACCAACAGTAGGGGAAGATATAAATCATAACCCAAAACAACTGGAAGCACAATATTAGAGAAGGCTTTGCTAAAGTTTAAATGTAACACAGTGGAAGTACATGTCATGTCACTTAAAGCAACGCAGTGTGCAAACTCAGCACCATAACCGGTCAGAAAGCATTGCTATTGATAAAACAGACATCCTGGCATTGGTAGGCTAATTAAACTTCTCCATAAGCTGTTTTTCTTTGTTCTGTGCTCTTCTTCTTTCCAATGCATCTCTCAGAATATCTAAGAAAACCTATGATATTATAGTTCCCTATCAGAACTGGGAGATATATCAGCATAAAATCAGTCAAAAAGTATATACACCTATGCCAAACCTGCATAAAATTTGAATATATGATTCTAATTTATATGTGCAGATGCAATATTTGCAATAATGATTAAAACTATAGTTAAAATATAAAATACATTTCATCATTGCAGGTGGTCCGTATGTTTGCTTGGTCTTGCCAACCTGTTGCTAACTGTTGATATGCATCATCAAGGCCCCCAGCTCTCCTTTCCAATGGGTGTCCAGCTTGCTGGCTGGCTTTATTTCCCATGCTTTTTCGCAAACAGTAGATATAAGTAAATGATACATTTTCTAAGAGTGGGCAGTGGGTGGAATATGTGCCCCCCCAAGAGGTTGTTGGATTGCATCTCCCATTAACTCTAGCCAGTAGAGCTTACGGTAAAGGATGATAGGAGGCATAGTCCCCCAGTATGTGGAGGGCCACATGTTCCTTACCGTCCGGTGGAGGTTCCCTGAAAATAGAGGATTACCCTACACAGTTGTTCAGCAGCAGCTGTAAACCAGAGAATGGCCAGGGCAACGGGGTGAGATAAAATTCTCATCTCTGGTATTCTCAGATGTTGTACATTTGCTGACAGTGAGTCCTGAGTTTGTTTTTGAAAAATCTATTCAGCTTATTTCAATGGTTTTTCATATACCTGTTTTGCTAACTGGTGTTCTGTATATATCGGGGGGAAGCAGAAAGAACGTGTGTCTGCTCTTTTTTGCTGCACAAAAATCTCACCTAGGATCCAAAGTGAAAACAAAAAATAATATATATATATATACTTTAGAAGAGGCACAACCCATGCATTTATTGTGCATTCTAAGGCTAGCTTCAGCTTGTTTCCAAAGCAGCAGTAACACACAAACACCCGCCTGCTTTTCTGGGAACCAGCAGCAGTGAGAGGACTCTGTGGAGGAAGGCCAGATCATCTGACTTCCTGGCTTCCTTTCTGCAGAAGTAAACAAAGCCCCCCTCCCTCTTCCGTTGACTTGCCCTCCTTCATTTTTGAAGGGGCAGCCCACATGGGGAAAGCGCATTGCCAGATCTTAGATGAGAAGGGAAATATTTCCTGCAGTCACTTCTCCTACACTCCCAAGCCCCATGGCCATTTCCGATTTACAATCTAATCACAAAGGAAAACCTTCCCCAACACAGACGTCAGTACAGGAATACAGAGGAAGCACTTTTGGAGCAGGGAGTAGAAGGAATGCCTGCAAAACAGAAAACTCCTCTACTATCACCCTGCTTTGATGGCTTTGCTGGGCTGAGATCCCATTATGTATGGTTTATTTTTAAAATGTATTAGCTGCCTGCCGTACAGCAAACTGCTCTTTTAAAAAAGTCAAAAAAACTAAAAGCTAGACAAAACGCTCAAAAATCTGGACGAGAAAACAGTCATGGAAGAGAAAGACTAAACTGAAACAGCTACGAACCCCAGGCAGTGTATCTGCACTACACAGTTGCATCAGTTCTCACAGTTCTTTTAACTGTCTTGTTTCCATCTTACAGAATCCTGGGACATATAATTTGGTGAGATACATGAAACTCTCTGCTATGATTCAGGGGAGTCCACTAGAGCTTTCTGACTGAGTACATGGTCTCTTCCTCTTCAGACACTGATGAAAGTAGTAACTGAAGTGTGTGTGTGTGTGTGGGAGCTGCTGTGGCACTCCCCCTTACCAAGCATGCTCTCCACAGGCATTTTCATAATGACCGGCTAGGGCTTTAGAGTTCTCTGCCAGAGAGTTCAGGTGTACTCCCTCTGGATTACGGCACAGAACTCTAAATACCTAATCAAACAATAAACCACAGGATTTCATAGGATGGAGCTGTGACAGGTAAAGTGGTGTAAAATTGCTGAAACTGTGTCATGCAGAGGTGCACTTATAAATAGAATATATCACAGAGTTTACACACTTAGCAATGTGGCAAAAACATACAAAGGAATAAAAAAGGATGTGAGAAAGGGAGAGGACTTTCCTGGCCTTGAGAAGATAGTAAAGTAGGTGCCAGGTGGACCTCTCTGGAGAGGGCATTCCATAACTAAGGACATGATCAGATGGTTAGAAAGGGGCACATCTAGTTGCACTGGAAGAGAGAGCTTTGCAGGCAGTGGTCTCCCTTAAAGCGACCATCCCATTTGCAACAGGATATGGAGCCTCAGGAGTGTATTGAAACAGTCTTGGAGGGTGGTCTCTTAAGGCATTTGAGATGAACTGACCCTTGAGTGTGCCTCTTTGCTTCCTCTGTCCCCACCTGCCAACCACCTGGATCCCTGCACATGCTTTTCTGCATTGGGTCAAGCACTGCTTGAACCGATGAGAATGCATTCATTACCCCCCCCCCCAATGTGACAATCAGAGGCATAGGAAAACATTTGGATTGGGGGAAAAAATTAATTTGTGTTGACTCATACATTGTGCAGACAACAGATTACAGTACGGCTCCCTTATCCACAGGATCAGTATCCACTGATTCACTTATGCATGGCCTGAAAATATTAAAAATATTAACAGAAAAAAATCCAGAAAAAACTATTTTTACATGTATTACCAGAACTGGCCAGCAGAGGGAGCCAGATACCATGCTATGAATTCTTGTTAGTGGTCTCTGGCACCTTCTAGTGGCCAGTTCTGGCAATGCATATGAAAATACTTTTTTTCTGTTTTTTCTTTTACCATGCTGTTACCAATAAGGTTGTCTCCTGTATTCACCAACCTAACCTCTTCAGGGGTGAGATGCAGTGGTATCTGGTGACTCACCATCCATAACTGATGAGACATGTATCTGGGCTTCTGTTCAGGAACTCCAACTCCAGGAAGGTACATATGAAGTCTCAGATACCTTGGCCCCAAATTATTTAAGACTTGAATTGAGCACAATTCCTTGAGTTGCCTTGAATTGGAAGCTGGTGCAGTTGTTTCAAGACTAGTGTTATATGGAGTCTGAAGCACATGTCAGGTAACAGTCTGACAACTGCATTTTGTACTAGCTATAGCCTCTGAACAATTTAAAAGGCAGCTCTACACAGACACTCTTACAGTAGTCTAATTGGGAGTTAGCTAAAGGATGGAACACTATGGTCAAATCTGCCTTTCCTAGGAAGAAACCACACCAGTCAAACCCGGGCAAAAGGCATTCATGGCCACAGTCACCTGGCTTTCCAGGAACAAAGGTGGATCCAAAAGAACTGCTAAGCTGTGAACCAGATCCTTTAGGACAAAACATTTCTATTGTCAATCAGATATGTTTTCCACTCTTTCACCAAGGAGCTTAGTTTGGAAGTGAGGTGGATTAGGCTGAGAGAGAAAAGGTTGTCCAGCAGGTTTCATGAGAGTCAAATTACGTGTTTTGTTAAGCACTTGTTTTGAAGGACATGCTCACAGCTATGCATTTCATTGCTTCCACGAAAAAGTAATTTTTCCATGAAAAAGTAATTGTGGGTTAAAGGGGTGGTGCAAGCTATCTTGCCCCCATTGTGTAGGTATCACCCTGCCTGGTGCAACAATATCTGGTGGCAGCAACAAACAAGAGTAGCGGCAAGATGATGGCATCCCCGGATGCCACCAGAAGAAGAAATAAATAGCAATGGTGAAGAGGAAGCGAGCCATTCATGCAGGAGGGTCCTTCCTGCATTATTCTACTTTACACTACCTGACTGCATGTACAACTTATTTGAGTAATGCTTACTTCCAAAGACTGAACATTTGTTTGTAGCCAAAGCACTATGGAAGAAGTGGGTGCTCAAAATGGACGCACAGGCAGTTTTCCTGACCACTTCTCCAGCAGTGTCTTGGGTCTGAGAGTTTTGAAGATACCAAGATGGCGGACCGGTAGTAGGTCGGGAGCTTTTCCCCTCGCCACTCCGGAACCTGCTTTCCTGGTTCCTGTGCCGCTTCGGAGGCTGTGCTTATTCGGAGGTCTGTCGGGTGAGTTAAAGGGCGGGGAGAGGCAGCTGGCTTGGTTCGTCAGCGAGGCGGAGCTTGTCGGAGCTCGGCAACGAGGGAGACTGCTTTTGTACCGGGAGGGCTGGAAGAACCTGTAACCGTGAGGACCCGTGGGTCTTGTTGGGCCTCGCGCTGGGGTCTTGTGGGACGAGACCCAGCACAGAGAGATCCGGAACAACTCGCTGGTCTGAACAGAGGAGCCCCTGGAGGAACTCCCGGAAAGAATGTACACGTCACTTGGAGGAGTGGTGAGCTTGAAGCTGGGGAACTAAGGAGGCCGAGGATGCGGAGAAGCCTGGCGCTGGACTGCCGTGGGTCTCTCTTGAGAGCTCTTCTGAGCACCCCGTTTGGAGTGGGAGACCACATTAACACCAATGGCCAGGGGAGCCGCTTTTCCAGCTATGTTTAATGGGGAACTTTTCCATCTGTTCCCCTATCACGGAGAAAGGCAGCATAGGAGCCGTGTTCCAGTGGTTCTCCTTCTGCTCCCTCCCCCTCCAACATTACATCGTACTTTGCCTTCGACTACTTGGCTTGGGGCCTCTGCCCCCATAAAAACTCGGCCCTAATTCCATCAGCCTTCTTGAGGAAAATAAGACCTGCGGCCAGTGTTTTGCGGAATTGGACCAATTGTGTGGGGGGAGAACTTCGGGATTCTTTTTTATTAATTTAGTTTACTGTATTATGTGAGGTGGGGGTAATTTTGGGGGAAAATTTTGGTTTCTTTTTATATAGTGTTTATTCTTTATTGTTTATTGTATTTTAGGTTTATTCTATGATATCTTAATTTATTTCTTGATCACCTGATTGCCAATTGCTTTATGCTTTAGTTGCCCAATTTAAATCCTATTTTAAATTGTTAACTTGGAAAATTGTTTAATTTGATAATTTGATTAATTCAAATATTGATAATTGTTTGACCCTGTATTATTGTCTTATTGTTGAATATTATTTTGTTAATTCTCTTATTATTGGTTATAGTATTCTTTTAGTGTATCTTGTTTCTCTTCTTTTTTCTTTCTTGACATGGAGTGGAAGGCCTGCCCCCCCAGCGGGGGGTCTAACATCAGTGTGATTACGGGTAGAGGGAGATACGGCGTTGGCTCAGTGCCTACTCGTTTTAGAAGAACAGTGAACAGATGTTTGAAGGCTGTTCACTGTTCTGGCACCCTGACCAACTACCAGTCTCGAGGTAGCCAGATCAGCTGGCCCTTCACTCTAAAGCTGGTGCTGTTGAACGCCAGGTCTGTGTCCAATAAGTCCCAGCTTATACAAGATCTTATTCTGGAGGAGGATGCAGACCTGGCGTGCATAACTGAGACCTGGATGGGCGGGGAAGGGGGTGTTCCTCTGAGCCTCGCCTGTCCTCCTGGTTATGCAGTCCAGCACCAGGGTAGACTGGAGGGGCGAGGGGGGAGTGGCCATTGTTTACAGAAACACCTTGGAGGTTACTAGGTGCTCTTCGGTGGTGAAGCCAGGCTTGGAGGCCCTCCACGTGTGGATTGGGGCCAGGGACGGTATTGGGATCTTGCTGGGTTACCGCGCTCCCCGCGACCCAGCCACCTCCCTACCGGAGCTGGTGGACTTTGTCTCCGCGGCACTGTTGGAGTCCCTGAGGCTTTTGGACCTGGGTGACTTCAATATCCATGCGGGGGCAGAGGTTTCCGGTCCAGCTCTTGAGTTCTTGGAAACCATGGCTTCCTTGGATATGTCCCAACATGTCAACGGTCCCACACACATGGGCGGCCATATGCTAGGCCTGGTATTTTCCACTGAGTGGAGCGAGTGTGGTCTGATGGTGACTGACCTGGTGTCAGTTCCCTTGTCATGGTCAGATCACCACCTAATAAAATGTAACCTCTCAATGGCACTCCCTCCCCGCAGGGAGCATGGACCTATTTCAATGGTCCGCCCTCGAAGGTTACTTGATCCATTGAGATTCCAGGATACCATGAGAGGGATCCCAGCTGATCTGTCTGGCGCTCCTGTCGAAGCTCTGGTTGACGGCTGGCTTGCCGCCGCCACTAGGGCTGTAGACACGATCGCTCCTAAACGCCCTCTCAGGCGCAGAGCTCGGCCAGGGGCCTGGTACAATCGGGGACCTACGAGCAATGAAGCAAAACAGGAGATGGCTAGACTGCACTTGGAGAGAGGAACTGACGGATTATAATAAGAAAGCTGTCAGGATCGCAACTAACCATTACCTGGCTAAGGTAAGGGCTGCTAGACGATCACACTTCGCTGACTGGATAAGCGAAGCTTCCAATCAGCAGGTGGAACTTTTCCGTATAGTTCGCAATCTATCTGGAATTGGTCTGGGTGATGGGCCTCCCACTAATATCTCACCTGACCAATTTACAGCATTTTAAAAATCAAAAGTGAAGGCCATCCGCCGGGACCTCTCTCCTTTTTTAAATACAGTGGATCGAGCAGAGATGTCCAGCTCTCCGCCTTGCCCGGTGACTCTTGAATTCTTTCAGCCTGTGACGCCAGACTTGGCGGACAAAGCGCTTGATCGCTGTCGGGCCACCACCTCCTCCCTTGACCCTTGCCCGGCCTGGCTAATCAAAGCAGCCAGGACTGTAACAACGGAATGGGCCACAGCAATAATTAATGGGTCTCTCCAGGAGGGCAAGGTTCCTCTTGCCCTCAAGGAGACACTCATTATGCCCATTAGGAAGAAACCAAATTTGGCGGCGGATGACATTGGAAATTATAGGCCCGTCGCCAATGTTTCTTTCCTTAGCAAAGTGGTGGAGAGGGTGGTGGCAGACCAGCTTCAGATGCTTTTGGACGAAACCAATGCCCTGGACCCATTTCAGTCGGGCTTCAGGCCGCGCTATGGCACAGAAACGGCACTGGTCGCACTGTTGGATGACCTGTTGAGGGAGGCCGACAGGGGCAACATGTCCTTGTTGGTCCTCCTCGATATCTCAGCCGCCTTTGATACCATCGACCACGGTATCCTCCTGGGCTTGGGGAGAGTGTTTTGGCCCCGTGGAGTCTCAATTGTGGGGTTCCGCAGGGATCGATCATCTCCCCAATGCTGTTTAATATCTATATGAGGCCGCTGGGCGGGATCATCAGGGGGTGTGGGGCATCGTGCCATCAGGATGCTGATGACACGCAGCTCTACATCTCCTTTTCACCTACTTCAGTGGATGCCGTTCTGTCCCTTCAGCGCTGCCTGGAGGCTGTACTGCAATGGATGCAGATGAATGGGTTGAGGCTGAACCTGGACAAGACGGAGGTCCTGAGGGTGGGTGGTCCCTCCATTAGCGGTTTGGGTGGCTCCCTTTCTTTTGGGGGGACGACTCTCACCGCAAAGAGTGAGGTTCGCAGCTTGGGGATACATCTGGACCCGGCGCTTACCATGGAAACCCAGGTGGCGTCCGTGGCCCGCTCCGCCTATTTCCATCTATGGCGGATTGCCCAGCTGCGACCCTATCTTGATGGTGGGGCCCTCACTACTCTTGTCCATGCGCTCGTAATCTCGAGATTAGACCACTGTAATGCGTTCTACGTGGGGCTACCTTTGAGATTGATGCGGAAACTTCAAATGGTGCAGAATGCGGCGGCCAGACTTCTTAGTGGGGTGAGAAAATATCAGCATATCTCTCCCACTCTGGCTGCCTTGCATTGGCTGCCCATTCGTTTCCGCATTGACTTCAAAGTGTTAATGATGACGTATAAAGCCCTAAACGGTTTGGGACCTCGATACTTGGCAGATCGTCTTCTCCCACCTAGATCTACCCGAATCACTCAGCATAGCCAGGAGGGACGGCTGAGGGGCTTAACGCCGAGAGAGGCCCGGAATGAAAGAACAAGAAACCGGGCCTTCTTGGCAGTGGCCCCTCGGCTATGGAATAGTCTCCCAACAGAGATCCGTCTGGCACCCTCGCTGGGTGTTTTTAAAAGCCATTTAAAAACCTGGCTCTTTAGGCAGGCCTTCCCTTCAGTCAATAACTGATTTCTATTTTTGTCTTTTCAATTATTCCCATCTTGGTATCGATTTAATTTAATTGTTTAAAATTATGATGTTTTAATGATTTTTTAATGATATTTATTGTACAATGATGTTTTTATAATATTTGTAAGCTGCCCCGAGTAGACTTTGTCTAGGGGGGCGGGGTAAAAATCCAATAAATAAATAAATAAATAAATAAATAAATAAAGTTTACTGAAATCCTCATAGAAACAATTTGGTGATGCAGGGTGGAGCAGTGCAGCAAGCATCATCCCAGGGCAATAGTTGATGATGCTCACCTTCCTCTTTGTTGTTCCTCTTTGTTATTTCTCCTGGCAATATCGGGAGGTAGGCTGTCACCTCTCTTTTGTCATACTGTAATTGTTGCTGCTATTTCTTGGGGAGGACAGAGTAGCGTGGGCCCTTTTGTGAGGTAACTGCCTCACTGGGACTAATGGTACGGCCAGCCCTCTGGGGAATTCCAAGCCAGGAAGTGACGGAAGCAAGGAAAACGAGACCGTTGTGTACTGTGTTTCATAGGGATACGTCCACGAGGCCTCAATCCTTCAATGCTATGTGGGAGGAACGGAGAGGAAAACACTTTCCATTTGAATGCAGAAGCCTCCAAGGACAACTGTAGCCTGCATCCCCTGTATAGAGGCCAGGACTATCCTGGACTTACTTGGCTATACCAGTAACCAAAGCACAACAGTTCATGGCTCAGGTATGTTTTTTCTCTCTCTTCTTTTAAAAGTCAAAGATATTATTGTATATTTTGGAAGGCTATAATAAATAAAGGTTGAATTTGGTGGCACCTGATGTGGAATTGCTTTTTTAAATGTATATTTTTAAAAAACACTACTTTCCCAAGCCTTTTTTTTTTTTTTTTGGCCAATATTTAGCAGCAGCTCACCCACTTCACATATAGCAAAAACAGAGCCACTGGAACTGCAACACACACACACACACACACACACACACACCCGGCAAGAACAACATTGCCAGCCAACCAGTGCCAAGGTGGCTGGGAAGCCTCCCAGCACTGGCCAGCCAGCTCTGTGCAGGCCCTAGTGCATTTTAAACAAGGGTGGATTGGCACCATTTTAAAACCACAGTAGGGCTTGCATTGTGTGGAGTGACAGATGTCACTGTGAATTCAACTCGGGGTTTTCTCTGTGTGTAGTTACAGCTCAGTAGAATTTTGGCCCTTGAATCAATGGGTTGTATGTAAGTGATGACTCACCAGCAATCGATTGGGTGCATCTACATTCACTTGGACTGACAATTAAATTTAGATCTCCGTCATAGATCATTCTATATTTTCTTCCTTTTCTCCAGCTCTTTGGAGCATCACTCCAGATTTCAGTAGGTTTGGATGAGTGGGAGAGAAGCATGCACTCCACATGACCAGACAGCAACATGATAGTGTAACTAGTTTAATATAAGGACAGTATACCTCTGGTCATGTATAAACCCCTCTGCACTGTGTGTGTAGTCTTCTTTTTAGCTACACATAGAAAAAGAAGGAAAACGGAACACATAATGCTCCACTCTGCTTCACTTTACAGTGGCTTGTGCTGATAACTGGCTGGAAAGATGGAAAACACTTTTGAGTGAACGAGTGCCTGAGTTAAAACATTGTTGTTAGCAACTATCTTTTTCTTGGATATTTATTTCGTTTCTGCTCTGCCTGGTTTAGAGTTTACATAAATTAAGATGCTGCCCATGCCTCCATTAACAGAAGCTAGGGCACTAAACGTTAATTGGCTATTCTTAACTACTTTGCATTGCTTGTTCTACTGTAACCTTCAGAGTACACAAGAGTCATTGTCAGTGTATAATAAATGCATAGCCAACACAGTAAGCTTGGCTACATAGTTTTGCCAATTCCTGAACCCGCTGGCAATCTCAGTGATCCATGGTCTGATTTCTGGATTTCTGAAACATTTAGGCTATGCCAGTCATTAAAATTCTAGACTGTGATCCTGACAATTAACAGGGGTTATTTCTGGAAAGTCACAATCTAGATGAGACAGTAAAGGGCAAAACAGACACAATGTTGGTTGCATAATGACATATGCTTAAAATTTAAAATTATACCAAAAATTCACTCCCTAAAGCTACTTTTTGACTGCAGAGGAAGCTTCCATTAACACCCAAACTTCCACTGAATTGTGATCTGCTCTTTAAACTAAAAACCGAGTCTATTAATTGCATCCATATCTGGCCTGGCTCAATGGATAAAGAACTACGTGCAGCTCTTGATGCTTCGGAGGGCACATCCAGCAGATGATACAGTCAGAAGTAGTGAAACAAGGCAGCAGATTAGGGTTTGGAATCCAGGAGACAGCAGGCAGCAGGGTTTTGTATACCCAATTTGCTATTTCTTCATCTGCTTACTCCCTCACTAAATTCATATTCTGTAAGGTAAAGGTAAAGGTTCCCCTTGACATTTAGTCCAGTCGTGTCCGACTCTAGGGCACAGTGCTCATCCCCGTTTCTAAGCCGTAGAGCCAGCGTTTGTCCGAAGACAGTTTCCATGGTCACGTGGCCAGCGCGACTAGACACGGAACGCCGTTACCTTCCCACCATGGTGGTACCTATTTATCTACTCATATTTGCATACTTTCGAACTGCTAGGTTGGCAGGAGCTGGGACAAGTGACGGGAGCTCACTCCGTCGTGTGGATTCGATCTTACGACAACTGGTCTTCTGACCTTGCAGCACAGAGGCTTCTGCGGTTTAACCTGCAGCGCCACCACGTCCCTCTCATATTCTGTATTTCCACTCAAAATGCTGCTCAAGGCAGCTAAAGAAAAAATGCAGGGGAAAAGAATGTCCTGATCAAATTAAAGCATTAAAGCACTAACTAAAGGACTGAAACAAATCAATTAAGAAACCTATCCAATAAAATGTACAAACAAAAGACAAATAATTGACTAGAAGGAGGAAAAAACATCACACACCAGATTAAAAACCTAATTAAAAGATTGATTGATTGATTGATTATGTGCCATCATTGATAGAACTTATAACAACCATTGTCAGGGTTCCCTAGGTATAAATAAAGTCATTTTTGCCAGTTCCCCCTTCTCATGGCTCTCTAGGATTGTTGTTTGCCTAATTCATCAGCAAATCAGCGAGATGCCAAAAGTAAGTTAAACAAGTCTTTTGGAAAACTAATAGAGACAGAACTAGCCTTGCCAAGCACAGCCTCTTCACATCAACTCCCCTTACCTTCTGTGTCAGGAATGGAGAATGTGTGGCCCTCCAGATCTTGTTGGGTTACAGCTCCTATCACGATGCTCCACTAATGTATTGACTAGGCTGCCTAAGACTGATGGGAACTGTAATCTATGAATATCAGGAAGGCCTACCTGTAACTGGGCAAAGATGCCAATTTGATTACGCTTAGGGTCTCACTAGACAAGGGACTGATCCTGTATCTAACCAGGAAAATATTTTCTGTTTAGAACAACGGGAACTTGCCTTGCCAAATCTTCTTGCTTCTGTTCTCTAATTGCTTAGGGCTAATATAGTAAGAGGAAAAAATACACTTTTGCCTTAATGTGTGACCCCCATGTGCACAAGTCTGCCAGCTGAGAGATATCCCATATTACTTCAAGCTGAATCCACAAAACCTGGTCACACCACCAACCGAGTCACCAAGTTTAAAGTACAGTAGGTGAAGCATGGGGACATGTGACCCAGACTCAAGTATCATTCCAAACATATTTGATCTCAGCCTTGTTAGCACAAGGCTGAGATCAAATATGTTTGGAATGATACTTGAGTCTGGGTCACATGTTACTCAGCCTTGTTAGCACAAACCTAATGACTTTCTGTTTAGCTGGGTGTTGGAATGAAACCATCCTCATGGGACTCATCTAGGACATTGATCTGGCCTAGTCTGGGACACATAGAACTATGCATGTCTTTAGGCTTTAGATAGCAGAGTGCTAACAAGCTGACCAGTTAAAGGCATTATGAAATGCAGGTGGCCTGAATAGTTTCTGCGTTGTTTTAAAAGAGAATTTTTTTTAAAAAAATTATAAAATGATTCACACCTTGTGGTTCACGACCCCTGTGGTGAGATTTGAACTCTGGGTTTATCTGTTTACATCTTATGTTCTTAAGCCTTGCCCATAGTATTTGTTGTTACCATTATAAATGTTATTCAGATTCAGTTCTGAAGTTGATATGAAGGAGACTCTGGGAAGAATGGAAGCTACCGAACAGTAGCATGGAAGTTTCTCAGAAACAGCAGAATTCAAAGAGAGCCCCACCTCTCTGTTCAGTCTTTTGTCACTCTTGAGCCTTTTGAAATCTGTTGTTGAAAGCAGTCATGTTTCTCAGTTTGCTGTTGATCTTTAAGTAATGAAATGTTTTTATTCTTTCTGCTACTAATGTCTCTGAGCAAGTTATTGAGACTGTAAGTGTCAGTTAATGAGAAAAGAAGTGGATCACTTTAGGGAACTTGAGGCTATTCTGCTCTGTGAATCCCTGCACTTCTGTTGTGCAGCTAAAAGAATTTAACCAAAAAATTCAAAACTCTGCAACAGGTTGGACCTTGGTATTGTAGTAAAAAATCAAAAGAGATCCTCCAAGCCAAAAGTTTGTTTACATCTGGTGCATAGAAGCTGAAGATTAATCATAACAAAAAGGCAGAAACAGGAGGTCATACATATACAACGGCAAGCAAAAGCAGTGAGTTATAGCTGCAGTTAAACAGGCAATATGTTTTTGTTCTAGCAACTACTAAAACATTTCCACTGGCATATTTTGAATCAAGTTCAAGTTAACCCAGATTCAGGAAACTTTGTGTAGAAATCTGGAAAATACTTCCCACGAAATGAAAGAGATTCTGATTTTGCGTTCCAAAGCTAGTCCTTGGTATTTTGGCTTAGTCAACAGAGTGTTTTAAATATGTGCTCCTCCCTATTTATCTGCTTGTGTCTTATTACACCATCTGCCTTTTGTCACGGCTGCCAGTTTTTAATCTAGGCTATTTTCCCTTTACAAATATTTCCACACTGTATCCAACTCCACCCTGGAAGTCCTTGTGTAAACATGCCTATGATGCATTTGCCAAAACTACAGCAGTTTAATTTAAAAAAAAAATAAAAATAAAAAAATAAAACATCCTCTTTCTTTACCATTAAAAGTGCAGTCTACATTCTGATATTTTATTAGGTAAAGCGTACGACAATGGGTAAAATCCTATTCACATAAAGTTATGTGAACAGGCTTTCAGTTTCCAAGGCTCCCTACAGCTCCCTTTTACCCTGGGGAAGCCTTTGGGAGCCTCAGGACTGGAGGGGGAGAGCTTTAATAGTAAAAATAAAATAAAAAATGCTGCCACATTGCTGGTGGTCCTGATCTCGGTGCCTCTTCGACTTTTAAAGACTCTCCCCACCTCCTAATCCTCAGAATCTAAAAGAAGGGGGACAGGTAGCTTTTAATTAACTTAAATTAAATGCTGCTGGTGCCAGCTGATGATAACACCAGCTTCTGATGTATAACTTTACATGAACAGGATTTTGGTTAATGATTAATATTTCCTCCCTGTCCCTATTCTTACTTCTCTCCCCCCCCCCCGCCCCCCACATTCACAGCAGCACTGCTTGAAGTGTCCAGCTCCCCTTCTATATTCTGAATCAGGAGTGAGATAATTCGGAGGGTCCTGGGGCCAATTTTCCACTCCCAAAGTCCATTGGGAACCTCACCGGCCCTGCAAATGAACAAAAAGTATTAACAATTCAAAATGGAATGTTGCTGGAAATCCATTTGCTGCTTCATTTTTGTTGGTTTGAGGGGGTTTTTTGGGGGGGGGGGGGAGGAGAGTGGCCCTGTGCCATGTTTTTCTGCAAAACCATCACCCCTATAGGCTTCCAGGAATAGAAAATGGCATTTATTTTGCTCTTTTCTTTTCTTTTTGGTAACAAGGACAATCCAAGAGTCACAAAAATGGCCTGGAGGAACACATGTACACCCTGGGCTGCATTTTGCCCAGGTTGTTAGAAATAAATGTGAATTGTTGCATCCTTGGAATTTCTCTTAAAGCAGGTCTGAGCAACACCTGTCTCTCGCTGGATTCGCTGGGAGCTGTATCCTGCTGCTGCACCTCTGAATTTGATGCCACACTGATGAATTTCAAAGTCATGGCAGCAGCAAAACTTTCAGAAAGACCTTTGAAAGCAAGGACTGTGTGGAGTATGCATCTTGTTTTTAAACTTTATTTAAAGCAAACTGTACTTGCAGGTGAGTGATTCTGCTTTAAGACAAGATAGATGTGCCCTTCATGCTGAGTTTTCAAATAAATTGCTGGGGGGGGGGTTGCTGGTTTTAAATTTCAAGGTAGCAGAGGTCTACATGGCACCTGTATGCATAAGTATATTGTTCTGTATACTTCTGTATTAAAGGGATTTAGAAACATATTAAATAATAAAATAAACAACATCTGTACCATTTTAAATGCTACTATTTATCATCTATTATATCCAATTAAAACAATGCTCATGTAAGATACGCTATATCTTCCTAAAAGATATGTATTCAACTAGGCGTGTAATTCTAGTCTAAATGTTACTGATATAGATAATAGCATTATAGGCTATGATGATAATTCAAGGTTACATTAATGGCAGTTTCAGTCCTCTTACTTGCACAATTATAATCCATTAACCATCATATGCATTGTAGCACAGATATCTATCTATCTATATATTGATACTCACTGTCTGTCTGTCTGTCTGTCTGTCTGTCTGTCTGTCTGTCTATCTATCTATCTATCTATCTATCTATCTATCTATCTATCTATCTATCTATCTATCTATCTATCTATCTATCTATCTATCTATCTATCTATCTATATTGATACTCACTGTGTTGTAGCGGATAGAGTGGCAGAATAAGACTCAGAAAGCCTGACTTCAAATCCCTGCTCAGCCATGGAAACTTACTGGGAGTGTGAAATGGGTGAAATCTCTCCTTACATATCTCACTTATGTTGAAAAATACATTAGTGATGTTTTAAAATTTTATGTACTGAATGCTAGTTCCAACTTCTGAGGGAAAGATGCCCTCTGGGAATCACCTTCATCCATCCATCCATCCATCCATCCATCCATCCATCCATCCATCCATCCATCCATCCATCCATCCATCCATCCATCCATCCATCCATCTTATTTTAAGCTTCATTCATTCATTCATTCATTCATTCATTCATTCATTCATTCATCTATCTTACTTTAAGCTTCATTCATCTTATTTGCTCCCAATAAAGGGACTCAAGTGGAATTATAAAGCATTTAAAAGGGAAATGCAGACAAAAATACCATAAATTACAAGACTGAGGTTTTGAGGGTGGGCGCCCCTCCTATCAGTGGTTTGGGAAGCTCCCTCTCTTTTTTTGGGGGGGGACTCTCACCACAAAGAGTGTGGTCAGCAGCTTGGGGGTCCATCTTGACCCAGCGCTTACCATGGAGTCCCAAGTAGCGTCCGTGGTCCACACTGCCCATCTACATGTTCGGTGGATTGCCCAGCTGTGCTCCTATCTTGATGTTGGGGTGCTCACCACTCTGGTCCATGCACTTGTAATCTCGAGATTAGACTACTGTAATGCACTCTACGTGGGGCTGCCCTTGAGATTGATGTGGAAACTACAAATGGTCCAGAACACGGCCACCAGATTATTAACTGGGGTGAAAAAACATCATCACATTTCCCCCACTCTGGTGGCCTTACACTGGTTGCCCATTCATTTCCGCATTGACTTCAAGGTATTAATGCTTACATATAAAGCTCTAAATGGTTTAGGACCTCGATACCTGACAGAGCACCTGCTCCCACCTAGCTCTACTTGTGTCACTCGATCTAGCCAGGCTGGGCGGTTGAGGGGCTTGACCCCGAGAGAGGCCCGGAAGGAGAGAACTAGAAACCGAGCCTTCTCGGCGGTGGCCCCTCACCTCTGGAACATCTTGCCCCTTGATATCCGCCTGGCACCCTCGCTGGGAGTTTTTAAGAACAAGTGAAGACTTGGTTCTTCAGGCAGGCCTTCCCCCCCCTTCCATTTCTTAGTTATCGATGTCTTCCATCTTGGACTTTGCCTATCTCTATGTTGTTTGATATTGTTGTTTTAATTTTTGTTTTATACTTGGACTGTAAGCCACCCAGAGTAGATTAGTTGAATCTAGATGGGCGGGGTGAAAGCCAGGAAAATAAATAAATAAATAAAAATTACAGTACTAAAAAAGCAATTAAACATGTCATTATATTAAAACATCCTGTGAATAAAAAACATTTACAATGATTTAAAAGCCTATTAGAAAATGGTAAAAATGCAGAGAGTGCTCCTTTAAAATCCATCTTTTTTGTAGTCAGTCAGTTACCAAAAACCTGCTTGAACAGGAAGGTCTTTGCTTGCCAGTGGAATGATTCTGAGGAAGAGACCCACTGGTCCTCCCCTGGGTGAGAGTTCCACCACAGCCTGGGAGCATCCCCTTCCCTTGAACTATCTCTATACCTTCCTTTATACCAGTCACACCATTTGCTTTTATCTCCTTCCAAGACCAGCCTGCAGTATTTTCTATATTAGTGCAGGAAGGGTAAGAAAGAAAGATGCATAGAAGTTAATACTCCCTAAAAACAAACACAAAGGGGGAAAAGGCTACAAGAAGGACCAGCAAGGCCAAGAGACTCCTGGGGTTGGCAAGTGGTCTCCTTCTTAGGTATGGGCCTCAGCATATATCCTGCGATGCTATAGGTGCTGGCCTTGGTAATGTACTGTCTCCCACCAAAACTCAACCTCTTCCATTTCTAGGCCTTATGGAAGACCACACTCCCTGTATCACTCTTGTTTTCAGATTGCTTTAGATTGTATGCCCCTTGGAGCAGAGTTTACTTATTTTGTTTTAACCATTCTGTATACCAATGTAAATTGGTGGTGAGATATATATATCTCAAGCAAGTTGTAAGTGATAGGGCACGTAACAAGTCCAAAGAGACCGTTCACCATATTGTAGCTGGTGACCTACACTAGCATCGACAGATTATACATGCAGGCATAACCAAGTCGTAAAGATCTTTTTTTCAGCAGTTAGCTGAAGAATACTCACATATTTTCCTCCATATTAAAAATCCCAGCTACCTCCAGTTTTAGAAAATAAAACTTCAATACTATAGTGGATCAAGCAAGTTATTACAGATAAAAAGTTGACTTTAATAAGCCAGATATTATATTTCTGTATAAGCAACCAGGAAAAAACATACCATATAGAGGTCAGAATTCCATCGATAAGCAACCTCAAAAATACAAAAAGTACAAAAATGCCAAAGTACCAATGATTAAGGCAAGACGTTAAAAGAATATAGAAGCAAGATCAGGTCATCCTCATCCCATACTAATTTCAGCAACTGGAGACATTCCAAAATCTTTGGCTACCAATTCAAAACAATTACCAATATCTGCTAATTTGTCTTCTAAAATTCAAACATCATTGATTTTGTAAACATGTCATCTCATTCCATGAAATGTTAGGGTTTAACTTGTAATTTTTCAGCTTGACCCTTTGGCCCACTCCCATGTACCAGCAATGCAGAGAAATAAGAACAGCAGTATAGTACTAACAATAACAGATAAATGCTTTGTACCACTTACAACTTTTAAATCAACATAGGCAACTCATGACTGGAACAGTGGGGGGGGCACTCTGATATGTTGGGGTGAGGTGCACTTCCTTCACATCAGCCCTCCCAATAATTTCTATCTTTGAAGACATAGACATATGTATATTCCTTCCGCCCCCATCGTAAGTTCCAAATGCCTCTCTGTATCCAAAAACAAAGGGGTGAAAATGGGGGGAACATGTATAAATATGAGTTTCATGCAAAATGTGCTACAGTTGTTTTCTTAGCTACAAATTTGAACTGACTGACTTAACAGTGTTTCCTGATTGACCGATTATGATTCTGCTGAACATACAAATATATTTGTGGCATTTCCTCTGTGGGCCCAGGAGAAATGAGGAACACCATGTCAAAGAAGCTTCGTAAGGAAAATGGCAGCTAAAAAACATTGACTAATGAAACATTGTTAAGAATAAATCTTACTTATTTTGTTCTCCATCAAGTGACTGAAATTGGACTGTGCCTGAGAGACCAAAGAGTGTGTTATAGGCTTTCCACTACCAATTGTCAACAGAGAGAGCTCTGGGAAAACTCTTGCCTCAAATCATTTTTGCACTGCAAGCAACTGTGTCATCTGATACTCAGCCATGGGAATAGATTATTATTCAGCATCTCTACCCTCCCTTCCAATAACATCTCTCCCATCAATAAGACACCCAGTGCAGCTATCAACCCGAAATTTCTCAAACAAGAAAACCTATTAGATCAACGAATCCACCATGAAATTAGAACTAAAGCAGAAGCATTTTACTGTATGCACCTGAAACAACAGTACAGTAATGCAACAGAAAACCACTGAGCAACTGTAGACTGATTACACATGCAGTAGTAGAGGCAGATCAAACACTGCCTTTCTAAATGTTTTGTTGCTGGAACACCAGCAACAGGTCTTCAGCTTCTGCTGGAACATCACAAGGATGGAAAATTAATAGGCTTCCAGCAGGAGAGAATCTCAAAGATTGCGGGCAATTGTGGAACAATTCCTTCCTTGCCTGGCATCCACCCCTCCTCAGACAACAGGAAAGACTGGAGCAGGCCATCTAAGGGGAAGCCTTTTTTGGGACACATGATCTTCCAGAAAAGGCTTCCCCTTAGATGGCCTGCTCTAGTCTTCCCTCATGTTGGAGGAGGAGCTTCCATTTGTTTCCCAGTCCACCTCACAGTACTGATGCTGCTGACCAGGATAGTTCTAAATCACTAGGCCCAGGATATCTGAAACACATGATCTTTCAGTTATCCTGGACCTAGTGATTTAGAACTATCCTGGTCAGCAGCAACACACTGTGAAGTAGCTTGGGAAACAAACTGGAAGCCAAAAGAGATGATTAAAGGGCTGACATTACATGGTCCATACAGTCAGAATCAGCAGTGACTCTTACTGAGGCTTTATTTTTTTATTATTATTAGATTTCTATCCCGCCCTTTTAGACAGAGTCTACTCCGGGCGGGTTCCATTAAACATTGTAATCTAAAACAGTTAAAAACAATTCAAAACAAGGCTTGTTGGATTAACTAGAGTTTCCAGACATTCATTATGGACATCCCCATGAAAGCATGTTAAAGTTATCCAATATGTTTGTCCACACTAAGTGCCTCGGGCTGGAATAAGCACCTCCACACCAACCTGCAATAGCAATGTATTTGTTGCTCGCCTTAGGCTGAAATCTGGGAGATACTCCAGCTCCAGTTTATTACAAAGATATGTTGATGGATAATATAAACCTTTAAGAAGAGCTGAGACTGTCTGAAAAACTGGTCTTATGATAACAGATGATTTTTAACACCTACTGTCCTACTGTGACATGGGATGGACTTATGAAATGTTAAAAGAAGTGATGTACAAGATATAAACCATAAAAACTGTGCAACCTCTATGGCATTGAGTTCATAAAGTAATTATATTTCTAGAAGAAGATGATGGAAGTTAATTTAACAAAGAACTTAAAGTAGTTCAGAAATGTGGGAACAGAAGATCTCGGATCCATTTAATGTGCAACCAAGAATTTGATATAATAACGAGGGGAACAACTACAGAGAAAATTGCAACTTCACAGAAAAGAGGGACCAGTGCCTACACAGGGAAGAAATTCTCATCGCAACAACTACAAAAGCAGTTGTCACTTTGCAACTTCTGAAAGATCCACCATAAGATAGATGCCCTGACCAGACATAAAAAGGGAGAGAAACCTTCGTTCTCAAGAAAATGAGAAACTGGAGAAAATGCCCAGCAACCAAGAAGACTTGATTTGGCAATGCCGTTTAGAAGTCACTTTGGAATATACCTAATCGGCCCCTGGGGGTCCCTGGCACATTTGAAGGGGTCCACAGACTAGAAACAATTCATCACACACCACCTTATAATGTTTGTTACGTGACCTATACAATCCTGATTCAGCCTATATTTCTTTCATATTGTGTTTGTGGCCAGGGCCAAAAAATGTTGAGAATGGCTGCTTTAGAGGATCGTAGTGTATACATTATACCTTTATTTAATCAGTGGTCCAGTCTGAGATTATCAGACAGCAGTCACAGGGAAAGAAGAAACAAGGCTAAAACTACACTCAGCCCTAGGTCAGCTTCTGCTGTCAACCTGTAAAGCTAAAACAAAGAGACAACACATCACCAAATGCAGCAGATGACATAAATTGTGTACCTTTCTCTAGCTCCAGTACCTCTTGCCTCCAGAGTTCAGGACAGTGATGCGTTCTGTCTTCATAAAAATTGTCAGGTTGGACAATGAGTTAGTTAAATATAGTAACATTGGGCAAAGGGTAACTCCTTGTAACAGGGCAGCCTTACCATTAGGCACAACGAGCTGATCATCTCAAACAACAGATGCTAATGGTTGACTGCAAAGTTTTGGAGGAAAGATAATTTTGTATCCATCCTTTTAAGGAGCCTGCTCCCTTCAGGTGTGGTGGAAGATATTAATCCACCACCATAGTTCAAGAAAGATTCAGATGCAAGTCCATTCAATTTTTGAACACAAAGTAGGAAAGTGTAACCCATTGTTCCTTGTCTCAAGCAGAAGAATATCTTGGGCCAGCCCATTTGTGAAAGTTTCAAAGGAATGCCTTTCAAAATTGGTAGTGGGGAGCAACCTTTGGGTTAGGGTTTGGGAGAGGGTGTTGCATTCTAGCAGTGGGTAGGCCTACGCATCAGGGCCCTGGTTGGCAAACCACAGTTGAAATCCCCACAAGAGTTTTAAGTCACATCTTATCACCCATCACTGGCTGGAGCTAGCCAAAGAAACTTGGAGGTTCACAGAAGAACTCCAACAGATGCCATCTGTTTCACAGGCAGTAGGTTGTTCATCCTTGCTTTAAAGGTTAGAAGAGAACTCACACTTTTAGATGTGGGAGTCTGTGACTTAGGCAAGGAGGAGTAGCCATTGACAGGTATGAATGTCCCCAAAATCTTGATCTCTAAGAATGATTGCAGTGTAAAGAAAGGATAACAACAACAACAGCAATAATGAGCCATCAAATCAATTCTGAGTCATGGTGACCCTTTCCAGTGTTTTTTAAGTATACAATACTCAGAAGTGGTTCACCATTCCCTTCTTCTGGGGGCATCCTGGGACTGCGCACATATCAAATGGTAAAATTCTTATAAGGGCTCTTCTAAGAAATTCGGAATGAAAAGAAGGAAAGCTGAATTTGTTTTCTAAATTATTCATGAAACATTACAAATAAGATATTGCCACTAGAGGGCTCTTGGTACTAGATAAATACGTGAGATTTTCCTTTGTGCAGTGCTATTTCATACTGTATGTTTTGCTATGTTTATCAACTTTTCTTATTAAAGATTTAGTAAATCTGTGCTTCCTTTACAGGTGTTTGCATTCTCACAAAGTATGTAGACTTAACATGGAGGAGAGCCAGGACTGTCGATGCTCCAGCCTCTGCACATTAATCCAAAAGGTGAGAGAAGCATCTATGATGCACTACCAGGAACCTGCCAAAACACGAGACTTATAATTGTGTGGAAAAACCCAGTGCACGTCATGGGCTCAGATTCTTGGGTCAGCATGTAGAGGCTTGTTGATGGGAGTGGAATGGCAATGCAGTTTTGTTTTCCACATGCACTGAGCTGGCACACTTGTTGAAGGGGGTCAGTAACCCTGCTGAACTGGACAATCTACATTCATTAAAGCCTTACCTATCCTTTCAGTACTGGAAGCACGGAGGCAAAACAACTCAGAAATTTATTAGAACAGCTCTTGAAAAAGCAGCAGGAACTTAAAACAAAACTTGGAATATTGCTGATAATTGTACATTTTTGTGGTACTTCAACCTTACTTTGGATAATTTCAGTCAGTTTGCTCTTCCTTCCATATCTGACAGTGTAAAACAGGCATAATCTGTTTGGTTGTTGTGGGTTTTTTCGGGCTCTTCAAAGAGCCCGAAAAACCCACAACAACCATCAGATCCCGGCCGTGAAAGCCTTCGAGAATACACAATCTGTTTCTTAATAAGTTTGATCCTGATGGGTTCAGGTAGCCGGCTCAAGGTTGACTCAGTCTTCCATCTTTCCGAGATCAGTAAAATGAGTACCCAGATCACTTGGGGGGGGGGGGGCAAAGTGTTCCTTGCATAATTATGTTGTAAATTGCCCAGAGAGTATGGTCTAGCACTATGGGGCGACATATAAGTCAAAACAATAACAATAGATTTACTAGAACAGCTTGCCTCAGCTGGTGCACTCCTGTGAGAGATACGGCAACTCCCATAATTCCACAGACACAGAGTGGAGAAGGAGGAACTAAAGAGCAATGAGCAAGCAAATCTCACTGATTAAGGTGGGGAGCTGCACAACAATTATTATTTAAACATCTCGGCATATTCTTACTTAATGAATGTTTAGAGGTCATAGGGCTGTATGTATGAGAGAGAATGCTTTATTCATATGTGGTCCCCAGCAGAAAAATTGTGAGGACCAGCTTCTTCATAAGCCAAAGATAACAGATCCATGAAAAAAAAAAAAAATACAACACAAGGCTGTTTGAGGGATCAATTGTTAGGGCCTATCACCCCCAATGGGAGTGATCTTCCTTATCTTGTTCTTTGTCTTTTTTTGCTGTTTTCTCTTGTTTGCCTCAGTAAGTGACTACTTGATTTATTTTTTTCTCTTCCATCTTGAGTATTGTCTATTGATGTGTTATATTGTTCTTATTTTAAATTGTGTTATATTATATGCTGTTAGCCGCCCAGAGTAGTCAATTGACTAGATGGGCGGGGTAGAAATTCAATAAATAATAATAATAATAATAACCAGAAGAGGAGTGAGGAGAAAACACCTGGATATTTCAGCCCTCTACCTCTTGAGAGCTGGTGTTTGGTCCCTGTTTTATTGAGCCAGTGGGAGAGTCAAGTAAATGGTCACCGATTGTAGTAGTGTTGAGTAGGAGAAAGTGGGAATCTTATCCAAGCCTTCCTGCCTGGGGGATAGGGCAGACCCCTGCAACCAGCCCTGTGTAGGAAAATACAATTATCTCCTTTTCCATGGTATTTTATTCCTATCTTCTGAACTTCTCCAGTCATAATGTTTACATTGTTCCCAGAGGAAATGGGTATATGGCTTGAAAACATGTCGGACCCTAACACATTACCTAATTCGTACTGTGTGCTTTGGAGGTTTCTTCTTTGTTTCCTTCAATCAAATTCCTTTACTTTCTGGAAGGAAAAAAAAAAGCAGGGGAGGTAATCTTGAAGGAAATGAATAAGGTCTCCTTGTAACCTCATCAGTGGATGGTTTCTTCATTACTGTAACTGTCAGAAAAGTCTGAAAACTTCCCTCAGGCAGTTTTAAACATTAAGTCATTGGCCACAGTCCAGCTTGAATTTCAAGCAATGGATACCTTACACTGAGAGGCGAATCATAGTGAAGGTAGATGGATCATTTCGGAATGAAATCACACACATATATATGTTTTTCGTCCTTGAGTAAATAGTTCTTTCCTTTCTTGTATAATGTGGGGGGGAAATCCAGTGGAAAAAAAAATCTGATTTTTAAAACAACCATACCAGGCAACAAATCATAGGAAACATTCCCAGCAATGTGCCTATAGGGACAACAGATTCAGCTAACAAGCGGAAACCCTGATACAGTTCCAACTGATAATACGCACAGTGAAATTGCAGCTGCAGGCCATTGCATGCCAGTGTTTTGCTCAAGCCACCTGTAAATCTGTGGCCTTGGCCACTAGGAGGTGCTGTGCCACAGCTATAGGTGACCAGAATGTCTGTAGCATGACACAGAAGTTAATTTGGAAATTAAACCGTAACAAAAGGAAGGGGAACTCTGTGTAAGGCAGGCCTAAGCTATTGCTGCAAGTTGCGCCCCTCTTCCCCATAGGACTGGCTTAGAGCCATCAAGTTGAAGCAGAAAATCTACCAAGCGCCTCACTACTTTCCTGGCAGTTAAAGTACACTGATGAAAAGACAAATAATGATTTCATAAATGCAAGAGTGATACCTTTATTGGACCACTAAAAGACTGAACAAACAGCTAGCTTCCACTGTTAATCCATCATCTTCCTCAGGCTGTGCACCAAGATTTTTTGGATAGCTTAGGGGAAAAAATGAGTTTCCGAAATTCATGGCAGATGATTGTGGCAGATCTGCTTCCGAAGGTGAGTTCAAACACAAGCTGCAAATGTTAGTGGGGTGGGGTGGGGTGGGGGTTCAAACTCCACCCCAGGTAGCAGTTGGCCAAGATTTCTCACCCCAACTCTTCAAACAAAGAACCACCAAATGATTTGCATTTCCCCCCAGCACCCCCATAGATGTCCTCTTAGGTAAAGGTAAAGGTAAAGGTTCCCCTTGACATTTAGTCCAGTCGTGTCCGACTCTAGGGGGCGGTGCTCATCTCCGTTTCCAAGCCATAGAGCCATGTCCTCTTACGACACCCCAAAGCTACTGCCTAAGGTGGTCACCTCACTGTGCCTAAAGCCTGGGTGTGTGCTGGCTTGATGTCAGCCAGTTTGGCACTAGGCATCTGGGATAGAATGAGACACCTCATTTTTGACAAACCTTCTGAAAGGTATGCTCAGAAAGAAAATGCTTCAAATCCAGTTTCTCTTCTAAAACTGCTTATATTCTGACAGCTAATATTTGAAACAGCTTTCCAAAGCAGTACAGATGTGAAGGACGGAGGCGTTATCTCTTGCCCAGTTTTTATTCAACACAGTATTTCAGATGGAAGGCATGTAGATATTTCAAAAGAGATTTAAGGTTCGTGACAATAGAGTTCAAATGGCCGTGCTAGGATAAATGCAAGATTAAATGGTTTCCACCACCAAAATCATTTATTCTAAAAGCATTTTATTGTCATTATTTATTTAGCAATCATATCAGCATAGGCTGAGCAGTCACCCTTCTTCTTTTTTTCTTGAGCAAAAAGGATGTGAGGGGCATGCACCTGTTCAACTGTATCTGCAGCAAATCTGTTCATGAGAATCCCTCTGCTATTCTCTCATAAGTGGGACAAGACAGCAATACTGTAACTTCTCCCGGCTATTGTGTTTCTGCTACAATCAACTAGTCCCTCCCTACAACCTACACACACACATAGACACACTGTGTTTCCCTAAAAACAACACACAGCAATACTGGACTACACTGCAGGGCTGTCAAGCGCTCACCACCCAGCTATTGGGGTGTATGAAGCTGCAGACCATTGGATGCCAGTGTTTTGCTCAAGCCACCTGTAAATTTGATCACTTGTCTGTAGCCTATACCTTTTCAACCACTGTGCCTTCCTCACAACAATATGCGTATACATGCTACTTCATTTATATTTTTAACAGTGGTGAGATGGTATTACTTGTTTTTTTTTGTTTGATTATTTATTTGCAAATTATCTTAGCAACCATGAATAACAACAACAGTTGCTACAGCTGTAAAAATAGCAGTCTGTTTCTTTATGAGGAGAGCAGTTTCCTTACAAGAGAGATCAGACAGCAGAAGTGGAAAGAGACTGCTCATGAGTCTGCTGGGCCTTTTCCCCGACTGTCAGCAGTTTACCAGTTTGGCTTGGCTGCATCAGAACTGAAATGAGGTTGTTGAGGAGGACATTAAGGGGAGCAACCCTGCCATTCTATCTTACTCTTATTTACTAGAGCATAACTCCCATTAAGCTCAATTAGACTTACTTCAGGAGACTTCTACACTGTGTAATGTGTTCTATGCCCCTTTGGGTCATGTTTGGTGATGATGTTGTTGTATGATGGGAGATGTTTGCCATTTGGGGCAAATTGGGTTTGTGGCCCTTGCTATTTTAAAGAACAGAGCTAGAAGTATCTAGTGCCTCAGGCCTGCCTGTTTTGTAACCCAGCAAAGCAAAAGATGTGCACTCCTTTCAGCTATCCTACTGCTATCAGGTACTGATTAGGACTGGTGGAAGTTGTTGGAGTCTAATAACCTCTAGACAGCTACTTAACTGCCTATGTCTGTCTTATGTTCTCCAAGGCAATGGATCCGAGACATGGCAAAGGGAACGAAAAGCTCACCTAACCTGTTGGCCATTTCCTCCAATATTGTATTGCATTGCTGTTTCTCTTCAGATTTGCTTCATGGGAGTGCAGCAGTAGATATTGTGCAACAGAGCAGATCAGCATTCCATAAGGCAATTCTAAAAATTGGGGAACCTCAAACAAAAAATTATAACTTTGAAACTGAATTTCAGATAGGCACCAAATTTGACACAGATGTAGGAGACAGTCTGCCACACTGCCAGCAGGAAAAAGGGTGCCAAGCTTTACATAGCAAAGGGCAGCCTAAATGCTGACAACACCAATAGCAGCCAAGATACTCTACAGGATCCCTCTTGTACTCAATACCATTCACAAAGTGACATAGAACATGGGACAACCCCAGAAGCTCTTTTATTCATCAGTCAAACACTTCTCACCCAAACACAAAGCAATTGCCAGGGCTGTTTTTCAACGAGTGTGAATGGTAGTGGGCAGAAGAGGGGATCCTGTAGACTATCTTGACTGCTGCCATTGGTGTTGTCAACATTCGGACTGCCCTTTGGTATGTAAAGCTTGGCATTCTTTTTCCTACTGGCAACACAGGCAGGATATTGTGGAGCAACATCAGGCCATTTCCTGGCGTTTTGAATCGTGGGTACAGAAGTGCAATATTGTATCCCACATTCATAAATGAGAGGTTATTTGAAGAACTGAATATCAGTGATTGCATGTTTCTTTCTTCCCTCTCTGTATATTAGGGGGGGGGGGGCTAGAGAAAGTGTGTGTGTGCAAAATCTCTCACCCAGTGTGGCCAGTATTGCCAGGAGGGGAGTTTTTCAAGGGGTTATAGTTCAGAGAGGAGCCTTTCCAAGTTCTATACATTAGCATATGTTAATGTTATTCAGATCTATATTCCTTTTTACAGGAGGGATAAAGGATCCGATCCACAATGTCATCATCCAAAATAGGATCTGGTGCCCTTTGCGCTGCTGCTCCTGTGTAGCCAAAACCAAAACCAAAATCCAGCAGCCAAGGTAAAATGGAGCCCTGATGGTTGCAAATGTAAAAACAGGCAAGCCAGAAATGTTAAATAGGAGGGTCCTGAGAAACAGCTCAATGGGGACTGTTTTGAATGTCGAAATTGCAGGGGGAAGATTGGGTGGGATTAGAATGGGAGCACCGTGGAAAGGGGCAGGTAGAAAAAGGGCAAAAGTGAGCCTGAAATAGGCACCTTTTCTTTTAGCAGCAGGCCCTTCCTGTTCCCTCTGTTTCTGATTCTTGAAGTGAGGTGCAGATGTTATGGAACAAAATGACGCCAGTGATACGCAAGAGGGAAGTATCAGCAAACTCATGGAAACATGCAGGCTTGCAGATGTGCACATGATCTTTAGAGGAAGCACCCTATGCTTGGGAAGCTCCAGAATAGCCTAGTGAGGATTGAGCAAGCTCAGTGTCCAAAGAATGCTCACTGTTTGGGGGCAGGGAAAGAGAAAGAGTACAGAATGGAGTATTCGGGGACCATGGGGGGGGGGGGGAGAAGAAGCTTACAGTGCAGCATTTGTTTCAAATCCTGCTTCCTTCCTTCCTGCTCTGAGCAGCTTATCAGAGAAGCTTAACTCCCAGTTTGTGCTCCTTTCAGCACAGAGTTCCATCAGAGAATATGATAGAAATGTAAAATGTCTGCAGTGAAAGGTGTCTCTGAAATCTCCCCTTTTCCTCTTGGCTCACCTGGGGCAGCATTTTTTTTATTTATCTTCCTCACAGGTAGTGACAGCATTTCTCTAGATTCAACAGCTTAATCCTAAATGGAGAGGACATCTTAGTCACTTTCAAACATGACTGAATGATGATAAAAGTGACTGCTGGGGTTGCATAGATCTGGCACCTCACTCAGATCTTCCATTGTACTAGGGGTGCTCCATGGAAAGTTTTTATCCTGACATTGCAATCGCTCTGCCTCATTCACATAGCCAGCCCTGCCTTTAGGTAGAGTGAGGCAGCCATCACACTGGTAGAATCTTACATTACATTACATTAAAGTTATACGCTGCCTTTCTGTCCATGGAGGGACCTAAGGGGGTCCACGATCAATGGAAACAATGCAATACAGACAATTACAAACACACTGAAATATAATATTGAAAAACATTGAAGGTATAATAGTATTTGGAACTGCCATTTTGAAACATAGGGGGGAAATGTACATACAACATCCCATAATAACACTGACTTGTCCAAATGAGTTCAAAGCCTACCTTACAAAGAAGGACAATAGGGAGGAGCCAACCAGTTATTTCATTTATTATTACAGTATTTTCACTGCTAAAGATGGGTTTGGGGGATTCCTCCCCCCCATCTCAAGTGCCAATATAACTTTTCTGGCTTTGGTTGCTATGTATCTTGGGGTGCTTCCTGATTAGATTTTTATTGGGCTATTCCCCTGCCTTATTCACTAAATTTACAAGTGGTCCAGACAACATTGTCTACTGATAATGCTTCCTCACCACCTCTTCTTACCTCAGAAAATCCTTTGAGTTAAATATAGAACAGCTGCAAAAAAAATGCTCTTTGATCTTTGGGAGTGCTGGCAGCTGACCACCTCCAAGCACCATAGATCATAGTTATTATGATTATGAAGCAGGAAATCAAACAAGAACATCAGGTAATGTGGAAAAAATGCAAGAGGGTAAGTGAGAAATGTTTGCCTCTCAATATTCAAGACTTAAAAAGACGAGGCATTAAAAAAATTAGGTTGGCTCTATTTTCCCTGAGGTTGTCCAAAATTTTTTTCATGACAGCACATTTTAGGAAGATGAAAGTAAGCTTTTAGTTTATTTTCATCTGCAAGGCTGAAATTGGTTTTGTTTTAAATTGGCTCCTAATAAAATCTGCTTTGGTTGGTATACTGGTGCCTGTCTTTCTTCTTCTTCTCATAAACAGCATGAAGTGGTGAAAAGTGAATCGTAAGATCAGGGTGTATGCATGGGCAGTATGTATGATATGTGTAAGATGCATTGGGCAGTGATTTGTAGTGGAAAGGTGGGGTGAAAATGAGAAGTCATTCCCTTTGATAGGTGGGTTTAGGTATGGTGGCTCTGTGAGGAAACTATGTGTCTTTAACTGAAAACCTCCAGCGCTCTCTCCAAATTACAATTCCCAGGATTATTTGAGGAAAAGTTACTGATAGTTAGAGCAGGATAAAATCAACATACATTTGCCACACAGATGAATGGACAACTGTCATGAATGGAAACCTCTTTGAATATTATTCATTGTAGGACTGACGGTTCTGGGCTTATGTGAAAGCTGGACAGGGAAGTAGATTACAATACAGCATGGTAGGAAGCTCCATTATCTTCTTTTCTTCATCCTGCATCGTTTAAAATGGAGCTTTAGTGGAAAGGCACCATTCCTTCTCCTGTGCCTCATCCCCAGATGTCCTTTCTTTGCATATGGCGGTGGGCTTTCTCATACCCACACCACTGCTCATGTGAAATTAATGCCAGGCCCAAAGACAACCTCACAAAATTAAGAGAGAGGGGGAATGCTCTGGGGTGTGTGTGTGCATGATGGCTTGAAAAACCTTTGGCACCTACCTGTCTCTCCTGTTGAAACAGAATGGAAGTGAAACACACAAGAATTTTGTACAAAGAAGTGCTGCTCACTGGAATAATAAATGGCAGCTGTTTTCAAAACACATCAAAGTTTCAGTGGGCATATCAGAAATACATAAGAAGGAGGAAAGCAAAGTAAAGCCCATATCAATCGTGTTTATGTAGTATCTCTTTCCAGCCACAAGTGCCTTTTTGTTAGATTCCTTCTGGGGTAAAGTGCCATAGCTACATTTCCTGGGCAGTTCTTAACACCAGCAATTCATATGTTGCCTGCTAAGTTAATATAATAACTGGCTAAACCTGTTTGTTTCGGGTCCTAGAGTGGATTGAATTCATTTAAGTTCCACAGAAATCTAATTTCCCTCCCATAATAAAATCCATCTATGGCTCTTCAGCGATTTGGAAATCTCTGCCAGGTGACTACCAATTTAATATTGTTACTTCACATTTTGTGCTTGAATTTAATGCTCAGCAAAAAGCACCAGACTGATGGCTTAGAAAGCATTTCCACTTTTATTAAAATAAATGGAGCTGAAAAAGCAGCAGCCGTGGCAGTGCTGGATACAATGCAGCATCCCGCTCTGGTGGGTTGCAGGCTGACAAATCCGTCAGCTCGGTGGAAAAGACAATAGCACGGCCCAGTATAAGGGCTTTCGGCTGAGACTGTCCAGAAGGCCAGTTGTAGTGCTTAGGAAGGATCCACTTTGGGTGTTTAAGCATGACAGGCATAAGTTGGTCTATTGTGCAAATGCAACACAGACATTGGGTGAGTTGGGATCTTCAGTTTTACTCCTCTGTGCTACTGAAGCGTAGAGTCGGAAACTCTGCATTGCAGGGTGGCGGGAGTATGTAAAAAATTAATGCAGAACAAAAACAGAAAAAGAACAAGGAGCCTGACACCTTTACAGTCAATTTATTAAATAAAGGGGCAATATTTAAAATCACCAGGCTGCATTTGGTAATCTTCGGCAGCTGTTGGAGGTCAGGCTTCCCACTGGGGAGAAAAAGGGCAAGAATATAGAAGAAGGCAATCTGAGGAGCCTGGAAGTACCGTGTTTCTCCGAAAATAAGACAGGGTCTTATATTAATTTTTGCTCCAAAAAAATGCAGTAGGGCTTATTTTCAGGGGATGTTTTATTTTGTTCATGTACAACAATCTACGTTTATTCAAATACGGTCATGTCATCTTCTGGTTGCTGTACAGTGGTGGAGGGCGGGCTTCCACTTAACTAGGGCTTATTTTGGGGGTAGGGCTTATATTACGAGCATCCTGAAAAATCATACTAGGGCTTATTTTCAGGTTAGGTCTTATTTTCAGGGAAACAGGGTAGTAGAGTAGCAGATAGTCTACTGGGGGAGTGAGATGTCAGTGTCGAATCAGACAATACCGCTAGCACCACTTGAGAAGCTGATAGCAGTTCCACAGAGATGTGTGCCTGAGCAATCAGAAGTGCAAACCACATCAGTTTGGCTTCCCAATCACCAGTCACAAAACAAGGTGCTTTGCAAAACAAGGGAAGTGTGAGAAGTTGTGCTATGGTAATCAAATGTCTTTCAGCATCAAAGGCATTCCAACTTCTAACTATGTGCTAGATAAAATTATCAGGTCTCGGGACCTTGGGTGGAATCTCAGGAAATCACTGTGTTTCTCCTTGTATACTGGAAGGGAGGCAGAATCTCAAAGTAAGTCACACTGAAGGAGCAGATAGTTAGCATTGTGAGGTGGCTTTAAAGCCTGATAAAATCAAGATAATAAAATGAGAAATGGAATGTTTAAACAGTTTAAAATTTGGGGTGAACAAATGAGATGAGAATAGGCCATTTTCAGTCAGGTAATTTCAATACAATTGGCAATACAGGCTGGGGATTCTGGGTGTTGTACTCCAAAACATCTGGAGTGCCAAATGTTGGCCACCATTATTAGTGCAAGAGATTGTATTTAGCCAGCGTAACAGCCAGCAATTGAGAAGAGAAACAAAGAGATACCAAAATCCTGTAGAGGATAATACTTCAGGTACAAGCAACACAGAAGTATCAATCTTAATCTTACACAGGAAGAAGTAAGTAAGATGTATGTGGGTACTGGGAATCCTGTGGTAAAATGGCATCAATTCCCATGCAATTTGGGAAATTGTGCACAGAATTTCACAGGAAGAAACTGATGACATTTTGCTGGCTACAAAATCGAGGGGGGGATTTTAAAAGGCAGAAAGCTATGTTATCATTTCGAGCTGCTTCTGTGATAAAAAACTCTGGGGCCTCGTAGCATCTAGATTTACACCCCTAGCTCTAATAGTAAGATGAGATACAGTATAACACAAGTATTGGGTATCTATAACACAAAGTGTGAACAAATAACATCAGCCTTCATGGAAAGCCTATTAACATAGCCATTATTCAAGATGACAGAAGCTGAAGAAATGGAAAGATTTTATCCAATTGTGCAGGAGGAAATTAATCACACATCAAAATAGAATGTACTGATAATCATTAGAGAGTGGAATACTAAAGAAGGAAACAAAGAAGAACCACACATCATTGGAGAATTTGGCCTGGAAGTCAGAAGAGAAGCAGGAAGGCAACTCTCTGAATTCTGTGATGCCAACACTTTGTTTATTGCAAATACATGCTTCAAACAACTGAATAGATAACTGTACACATGGATATCATCAGATGGCCAACACAGAAATAAAACAGACTATGTAATTTGAAGTAGATGATGGAGAAGTTCTAATGTCTCTGCAAAAACAAGACCAGGAACATGTATAGACCATGATACAGGTGATGAACTGTTAATAACAAAAGACTGGAAGAAAGCTGAAGAAGAACACTAAAACAATCAGAGTGCTAGTATATGCTGAAACATCATCAGGGAAATAGTAGATGCCAAAGACTGCAGTAACTGTAGAAGCATTGCACTAATTTCCCATGCAAGCAAAGTGATGTTCAAGATTTACTAGATAGATGTATGAATTGAGAAATGCCCAAAGTTCAATCTGGATCCAGAGAAGAAGCGCTAGAGACCATACTTCAACTATATATTGGCTCCTGGAACATACAAAAGAATTTCTGGGGGGAAAAAACCCCGGTCAATGCTTTATAGATTAGAGCAAAGGCCATGACTGTGTGGACCATGAAAAGCTGTGAGCATTATGAAAGAAATGGGTGTGCCACAACATTTGATCACTCTGATGTATAACCTATTATCTGGACAAAAGGCCACTGGTAGGGCAGAAGCTTGATGAACAGAATAGTTTCCAAAAGGCGAAAGTGTCAAAGAAGAGTGTATTTCTCTCCCAAATCGCTTCAATCTGTATGCAGGAAATATCATATAAAAAGCTGAAATAGATTCAGATGATGTGTAATTTGGTGAAAGAAACATCAGTAATTTAAGAAATACAGATGGTACTATGCTACTTGCAGAAAATAAGAGAACATTGAAATGATAACAGATGAATGTTAAAAAAGAAAGTGGAAAGCAGGATTACATTAAGAAATAAAAAGTACATTAAGCATAAAGCATTACTTGAACATTAAGTAATAAAAAAGAGAAAAATAATAAGGACCACAGGAAGACTGTGTAACTTTAATGTTGACAAGGAAGAAATAATCATTGTTAAAGATTTCTCATACCTCCGTTGAATCATCAATCCAAATGGAGACTGCAAACAAGAAATCAGAAGACCGAGACTGGGAAAGGCGGCTGTGATGGAACTAGAAAATATTTGAAGTTAAGGAGGCATCACTAGAAACTAAAGCTAAGATTATCTGTATTATGATCTTCATGATTATTATGTACAGATTTGAATGCTAGGCAGTGAAGAAAGCTGCCAGGAAAAAACTGACTCAGGCTGCGACTACATGGGTAAATAGTACAAGATTTGCTTCGGAAGTAAAATGGATACATTTTGATTTTTTAAAAACTGATCACATGAAACAAAGGCCAATGTGAATCAGCCCAGCCCTTTTTTGCTTCAGATACAGAGTTCTTTTCCCCCTGCCACTGGGGGCTTCTACTTTTTTCAAGTCAGAGCGATCTGAGCAGTGTTTTTCATCATCATAACCTTTATTGGCGTAAAAATTTACAGCAAACAGCAGTCCTTCGATAGATGGGGGATATAGGGGGAACTCAGGAAACCCAAACGATTTTGGGAAGTAGTTTTGGGGTTTTTTTTCCCCCCCAGACTAAAATACTGTCAATATCCCCAATACCGTCTCTCACTTGGGAGCAGTACTTCCTGTCACTCTACTATGATGATTGTAAAAATGAACCCGAGTTTGATAAAGATATGCTCACAGCAGTGTTTTCCCCATGTGATCAGTTGCTTTGTTCCCTGAAAGGACAGGGTGTGTGACTGTGGGCTGTATTTTTAGTGATGTACTAAGCTGGGCATTATGTTTTAAACAGAGGGAACACTAGCTCCTGCCATTTCTCTCACTAATCACCCCAAAGTATTTTTTTAAAATTTATTTAAATAAACTACTGTGTTTAGCACTAGTCATCTTATCACTGCATTGATCTATTAGTTTAGTGCTAAATCACTTACCTCTGCACAGATTAAAAAATAGAGGGATAAAAATCTAGATGAAATAGAAACAATTCTGATGAACTATGGCAGATGACTATGTTTCTGCAGTATTTGTATGTTATGGAGAACTTTGGAAAACTGTCCTTTTTCCCTAATGCTGCCCAACACTTTGAACAGCCCACTGGCTTGACAATAAACCATAAAAGGAGAGCTGGAGATCAGCAGAGAGCAGGATCAAAGTAAGGGGGTGGGGCTGTGGCATGGATTGAACCATATTGGACTGAGGGGACAGTGTGGATGCCGGCATCAAAACAATTTGCAGTCTTCATGCCATCACCTAATCCGAACAGAAGCATAAAATAGGCTGCAAATCAAGCCACAGCAAAGCCCAGTTGGACTGATTCAGCTTGCCAGTGTAGTCACAGCATCATTCAAAATGCAGTGTTTATGGATATCATGTTTCAACAAAACGCCTAATCTAGCCTGAACTCTTTCTAGAAACTAAAATGACTAAACTGAGACTGTTATACTTTGGGCACATTGTGAGAAAAATGATAACACTGGGGAAAGTTGGAAGCAGCAGGAAGAGAAGAATAAGAGAGGGATTGATTCACAGCGTTAGGCTTGGAAAACCTGAGCTGAGCTGTTAATGACAGGATCTTTTGAAGGTCACGAATTCGTAAGTCCGACATAACTCTGACCTGACTTGTCAGCATATAACAATGACTCCCATCTCTATGCATTCCCGTCTGGCACCAAGCTCGCTGGCCCATCGTGACGGTTTTTGTATGTGTGTTGTGCTTGTGCAACACTGATGAACCCAAAAGCCAGGAGTGATGGGAGGGGACCAGAGAGTGAGCTGGTGGATGCATGCATATGAACTCTTTGTGCCGTTTGGAGCAAGGCAAGGATTAAAGCATCAACCCTGTTACTCATGGGCATACATGTTCTGCAGGCCTTGGCAGCAGTGGGTGAGGGCCTGCAAAAGCAAAACAAAAATCTGGGCTAGCAATTCCACAAACCGCAGCAGTTGTGTAGGTTTTTGAGAAAAGTCTGCACATATACATGCCATAAGTAAGGCCACACGTGATGCAAGCTCCAGTGGGAATGGTAGTAACTGTTGTGGCTGCTGGGTCCTTTTGCTTACTGCCTGGCCATTGACATTGTTTCTCCCCCAGCTCTAGATTGCCATCTTTCCTCGTTAACTGTGTTGCATACTTATTCTAGGTCTTTCCAGCTGGATTCCCAATATACCTGCTTCCACATCAGAAGACCGAGAAGCAGTTTTAATCCACATGCCAAACCTTATCTGCTCCATTCATCTGACAGCCCAAGAACCCGTCTCTGTGATGTCACAAGGTTTTGACCCCTGCTCTCAATTTTTGTCTCCCAGGGAAGGGCTGCTAACTTGATAACCTTAGTGGTTATGTTTATTGCATAGACTGGCCCTCAGAGCAAGACCTTTTGTGGTCCATCATAACCCCTCTAGGCATCCATACATGTTGGTGATTGAAGAGCCAGCTGGACAACAGCTAGAGCCACGTACTCGCATCCAGTGTGTCTGCTTGGCCAGTCCATCCTATGTTTGCAGCACTACGTCTTGGACTGGGGTACTTCTTGGGAACTAATGTCAGGTTTTGAGTAGCTCCAAAAATATGGCACCAAAAAACCCCAGTTTTTTTTTTAGCTGTTGTCACTTTGTGTGAAAGCAGAGAAGGGCCAGATTAAAGTACATTGGAAGATCTTTAGAAAGAATGGAAGGAAAGCCTTGTTCCTGCCCTTGCACTTTTACAATTTTTAGAAAACACTCTTAGCACCTGATTCCTCCCCCTGTCCCCAATATTTTGTGTTGGCAAGGAAGGGACAGGTACCAGGTTACAGAAAGAGATTTACCTTTGTTAGAAAGTCCTCTGGTGAAGCTGAAAGAATACTGGATTTTATTCCTGTAGGAACTGCAAGACCTTGGTTCCACTGTGTGATCAGGGAAGAGCGTATGATACCAATAAATCACATCTATACAACATTTTATAGCAAAAGCAAGAAAGAAGACATAACTTTCATCTAACATACGATGCTTTTGCAGAGTTGTATTCTTCTTTATATATTGTACCGACAATTCTTTTTTCTTGGTAAATGAAAGCACATTCCTAACTGTTGAGATAATAACAATCTTGCATGCACTAACACTGTATCAGTGAGATGAGCTTTTCGCAACCAATGGCAATTGTCCTCTGCCATTAACCTATTGCTAAAGTTCTTTTTCCTGCCTCTGGCTTGCCCCTCTCCCCTTCCAGTTTGTTTGCTTTGTTTCCTTTGTTTGTTAGTCTCTCTCTCTCTCTCTCTCTCCTTTCTTGACCTCTGAGAATGTAAAAAAACATAGAGGATGTTTCTTCTGTGTGCTAGAGACCCATTTTTCCTATTTTTTTCCTGCTGTCTCTAACTATAGACAGCAACTGTAAGTAAATATACCTTTCTTTTCATTAAAAATGCTTCCAGAATAATTTTTAACGTAAAGTGCTAGTCATTGTGAAAAGGGGTGGGCTACTAAGATCTTAACTACTCTCTCATGCATTTTCTATGTAGTTTTTGGTTTTGTACCTCATACTCTGCTAACTTTCAAAAGAATTAACCAAATTCTTCAACACGAACAAGATGGCAGAGGGCCAACTGAGCTGCTTTGACCCACTGAAGCTAGGTTGAATCCAAATCCCACCGAGCATAGCGACGGGGGAAATTACTTGGCCCTACTCTCCTTCTGGGCCTAACTTTGTGTTGACATGGTAGCTTTATCACTGGACAACATTTGGATCTGGCATAACTGAGCTCCTCCCTTCCCTGCTCCTTTTTGGCTCTTACCGCTAAAGATCTCAGCCAACACAACAGTTGTGCCAGCAGATCTGTGAGATCAGCTACAAGAAGAAGATTCTGCAACCAAAAAGGGCAGTTCTTCTGCCAGCAGAAGAAGCATTTGCTTATTCCAAAAACTCTACAGATGATTCATTTTAGAGAAAGGATTACACAGTAAGTCCTGTATCGTGCCATGGCAAAATCCCATGCAGATCCTCTGCTCCTCAGCCTTTCTGCCCATCATCACCTAGATTGTGCTATTCTATCTCCAGAATTCAGTGCCACTTCCAGCATCCAAGCACTGCACTCACCTCACTATTTGTTTGTTTATTTATTTAAAATATTTTTCCTTTACCTTTCTTCTTAAAAGGACCCAATGCAGCTTATATGATTAAAAAGACAATATTTAGAAGCTAAAAACAGTAAGTACACAAATATTAAATAAGAATTATATTAAAACCGGTAGATAAAATAAATACTAAAAGCAAATTCAAAAGCAACAGAGCACAATAATCCATTCAACCCCCCACACACACCCCCGGCAGCTGGTCACTAAAGAAAAGCCTGCCTGAAGGGAAAGGTCTTTGCCTGCTTGCGGAAGGACAGCAAAGATGGGGCCAGTCTGGCCTCCTGTGGGAGGGAGTTCCAGAGTCTGGGAGCAGCAACAGAGAAGGGCCTCTCCTATGTCCCCATCAGATGCACCTGTGAAGGTGGTGGGACTGAGAGAAAGGCCTCTCCTGATGATCTTAATGTCTGGGCAGGCTCATAGAGGGAGATGCAGTCTTTGCGATAGCTTGGACCCAAGCTCAGACAGTGCACAGGATCCAAACAACCCTTTCTTTTGCCCCTTGATTTATGCATAATTCCTTTTCTTCCTTGACAATTCTGTCTCTTTCTCGCCATTCTGGTCTACTTAGGAACAGTGTCTGGGAACTATCCAGTAGCAATAGAGTTGACAGTTGCCGGCTGCTGGACATTGGGTTTTGTGAGTCTTTGGCCTCACCTAGAATGGCACTTTCTGCTATTGACAGACTTCTGACTTGGCTTAAGCAGACTTGGCTCATCTCCATTATCCCAAGGCTGCTGAATTTAAAGTAGTTGCTTCTGAATTATATCCTGTCTCATAATATTTTGAATTAAAACCCATGTCCCGCATCTCTGGATATCATAGTTTCATTAGGATGCAGATTAAAGCCCTGCCAGAAATGATTTTGTACTTAATAGAACATTCCTACATTTCAATCATCATATTGTGTGTTCCTTACAGCTGTACTGCCATAAATACTGTTTGCAGCAAAGAGATCTTAATCACGAACACTTCAGCTAACATTTGTTGAGAAAGCCAGCCTTATAGCTAATTTTAAAGATTAGCATGTTTCATCTTTGATTAATCTTTTGCAGCTGAAAAGGGGGGGGGGGAATCCTCTAAGCAGTATATGGGAAATGATAATGAAAGGGTCCAGTATTATACACAATGGAAATTGAATTACTTAATATTGCCCACTTTCAAAATACCCAATTTGATCTTACAGAATTAGGCAAAAACATCATAGAAAGGGAAGAGAAACTGGTGAAACCTCAAGCTTGCAGGAAGCTTTGCCAAAGATAAAAGTTTTATGCAAAGAATATGAAAAAGAAATACTTCCCACTGATCCAACAACCTATCCTTTATCTGGCACCTTTAGTCAACTCATGGTGATTGTCATCTTGAAATACTTCCCCATTGCCTTGAAATGTGTTGTGTTCAGCCTGAGCCTTGTTTTAGTCTCACTGTAAAGTCCATGGGGCAAATGATATTGCCTTCAATGAGACTATATTATGACCAACCTACTCTGGATCTAACTCAACTGAAGGAACCAATCCATCTGTGTTTTCCTTTGCAAGAGGTCCACTCATGTTTTTAAACTGAAGAAGAAACGCCATGCATTGAACAGGGTCATGTGGATGTCATTACTTCCCACAGTCTCAAACAGCTAGGGTTCACCGCATAAGGCTGGATAACTAATTCAGTAATCCCTATAAGATGGAGGTATTGTCAGTGGGAGATTTTGATTATTCCAGGCAAGGAATACATCCTGCTCTGAATGCAATTACATTCCCCTTAAAGCAACAGATGTTCATGTTGGGAAGTTCTGGATGCAGTAATCCTTCAGGAGGCCCAGGTGTGGATGGGGACACCACCTCTTCCCAATTCTAGCGCAGGCCCTTATATGGAGAAGGCACAATTAACTTCAATGACTCCACCTCCCCCACCCAGTTACCTGTAGGTTTGATTACTTTAAGCAAGACTGGCATGGGATTTTCAAGGATTGGCCCATGATGGGCCAATCCTTGAAAATCATGCAGAAATTGTTGTTGGTCCAGAATGTGGCTGCCAGAATTCTAGCAGGGGCTGGCAAATCAGAGTACATTATTCTAACTCTTCCTGAACCGTACTGATTGCCAGTTTGTTTCTGGACCCAGCTAAGGCTACTGGCTTTAATATTTAAAGCCCCACAAAGCTTCAGACTAGATCTTTTTGGATAGCCTTCCTGAAACTTGATCTGTTAAGTAGGGTCTTGATCATGTTTCCTTGGCCTCTAAAGTATAAAGATCACACACAATGCTAAGAGTAGGGTGATACTTTTATTGGACCACTAAAACAACCACCACCAAATTTCAAGCTTTTATGCAGAAAACCCCGTTTCATCAGGCTGGGCACCATCCCTTCATGGACTGTGCAGGGAAACTGTAGATAAGAGTAATTAGCAAACCCTTTGCTTGAAGTTTGGGATGGAAGATTCCAACCATGCTCCAAGGGATGGAGCTTGAGACTGTACCCCTCAGCTGACATTTGCAACCTAAGTCTGAACTCACCTCACACAAGCAGAGTTGGCACAGACATCGACCATGAATTTTTGGGACTCTTATCTACAATTTTTCTTTGCTATCCATGAAGTGGGATTTTCTCCACAAAACCTTGCAATTTGTTTGATTTTTGAGTGGTCCAATAATGGTATCACCCTAGTCTTAAGACCAGTTACCTATAGGTTCTTAAGGTAATCTTTAAGACCCATGCGGTCTTTTCCTAATTCCTCCTAAAGTATAAAGGGTGACCATTGAATGGGGTGTGGGGGAGAGAGGAGACATGCTTGGCTTTCTTGTTACCCTCCTTTTGTTGATTTAGCAAAGACAATTTTCTCCCAGCCAAGGCTCTTCTAAATTGAGCTCTTTTCATTTGGATGCTCAGTTGGTTTAACTTTGCTACAGTTATACCCAGCCTTTCCTTTAATTATTATTATTAGTAGTAGTAGTAGCCGCCGAGGGAGGCCCGGAGAGAAAGAACAAGAAACCGGGCCTTCTCGGCAGTGGCCCCTCGCCTTTGGAACAGTATTTTATTATATTGTTTTTATTCTATCTATTATTGTTAGCCGCCCAGAGTAGACTTCGGTCTAGATGGGCGGGGTATAAATAATAATAATAATAATAATAATAATAATAATAATAATAATAATAATAATAATAATAATAATAATAATAATAATAATAATAATAATAATAATAATAATAATAATAATAATAATAATAATAATATTTTATTTATATGCTGCATTTCTCCCAACAAGGGACCCAAAGCGGCTCACAACATTAAAATGCACACAATTAAAAACACAATAAGTTAAATATTAAAAGACAAATTAAACAATATATGATTAAAATTAAATTAAAAGATTAAAACCTGAAAACATGGAAAAGATTAAAATTATCTGCTAAAATGGGGTTCAGGGATTCAGTTGTAATTGTTAAAAGCCTGCCTGAAGAGATGGGTCTTTAGCTTTTTTCGGAAGGATAGCAGGGAAGGGGCCATCTTGATCTCCTGAGGGAGAACGTTCCATAGCCTGGGAGCTGCCACAGAGAAGGCCCTCTCCCGTGTCTCCATCAGCTGTGCTTGTGCTGGCAATGGGACCGAGAGGAGGGTCTCCTCTGCTGATCTTAATTGCCGAGAAGGCGCATATAGGGAGATACGGTCCTTCAGGTAGCCTGGACCGAAGCTGTATAGGGCTTTATAGGTAATGCCCAGCACTTTGAATTGGGCCCGGAAACGGACTGGTAGCCAGTGCAGTTCTTGTAACAGGTGTGTTATATGCTCCCTGTAGCTGGCCCCAGTCAGTAGTCTGGCTGCAGAGTTTTGCACCAGCTGAAGTTTCCGAACTGTCTTCAAGGGCAGTCCCACATAGAGCGTGTTACAGTAATCCAAACAGGATTTAATTAGTTCAAAATGCCATACATGGCTCTCACTTTTCTTACCTTATCTTTACAACAATCATATGAAATAGGTTAGGCTGAGATATTGACTTGTCCAAGGTTACCCAATGAATCCTGGTTTCCTGAGTCCTACTCCGAAACTCTAACCACTATGCCACTCTAACCACTACGATGTCTTTTTTATGGGCTTTCTACTGTTTTATTCTTTGCTTGTATTTACAATTTTCGGGATTATGCTGAGGCATGTATTTCTAAAGAAAGCCTATCATAAGATGAAGAATGCAGTATGCACAGGAAATATGCATCCCCTTAATGTATAATTTGACCCTATGTCTGCATATGCAGTATAAACCAGCAGCCATGTACATCGGCAGAACTTCCTTTTGCTCGTCCCAAAGTATTATGTGAAACCTCTGGTTTCAAATTAAGAAATTCTGTTAAGATCAGGAACTTATGGAGCTAAAAACAAAGACAATATGAAAGGAGGAAAACAGTTCTTTCCCTTGTTAAGCTAAACTAGACAATCTTATGTGAGAACAGAGGCTGTTGATCTGCGCAAAGGTCATGGGGTGCAGCAGACTTTGGTTTTATTTCCTTAGTATCCCCACATGCTGTACATCAGCCCCCTGCCAGAATTGTTTCTGACTTCCCAGAGCTGATCAGAAACTAATGTCCTTCTACTTGCATTTACACAAATGCACTTGCATTTGATTTGATTCAAACAACCAGGAGCCCTGCTTAAAGCAGGACGGAGATCTTAAATTCATTGTGAGAAACAGGTCGAATCCATGGGAAGAATTCTCCATTAGAAACACTTGGTCTTAAGATTGCTGTAGAGATGGAATGTTTAAGGGGTGGATGGTGGACAATTTGCTAGTGGAAATGGGTCCTCCAATCACATATAACCAAGTATGTGTGGACACAATTCTAGGAGAAGAATCCTGGTATTAGGAAAATGGCAGGTCCACAGAAGGACACCTAGGGACATTCATATCCCTCAAGAGTATGAATGAGATGTGATTAAAAAGTGGAAACTGGGAGGGATTTCCATTAGGTGGGGAGAATTCTATGTAGATTCCTAGAAAATTGACATGCTACTTTTTTTAAAAAAAGGGGACAAATATATTGTTTTTTCTTTTTCTTTCAAGCTTTTTCCCCAGGGCCTTCTTTAAAGATTTCCACAGAGTGGATGGGAACATTTATGTTCTATTCCACAAGCATCTCAGTATTAAGAGTTTTTGTCTACCACCTTTAATTCATCAAGATGTTTTGCAAGAGTTTTTTCTCCCTCATTCCTTAAAACATCATGTCAGAGTCAATGATCCTGAACTCCTGGTAGCTCAGTGGCTTAGGAATCTGGCTTGTGGAGCCAGAGGTTGGGAATTCAATTCCACTCCCCACTTATCCACCTCGACAGGGGTTTGACTTGATGATCGATAGGGTGCCTTCCAGCCTTGCAGTTCTAAGATGATGATGATGTTTAAGACCATCAAGCTTACAGCTCAGTGGTTACTATAAACCTTGAGTGCAGAACATCTATTTTGTACAGCTGGTTCAGCATTAAAAAGCTGCATTCTACTAGCATCTATAGACTGGCCTCTGTGTGGTTGCCTGTATGCCAGCATAGGAAAGGCCACAGAGTCTAAGCACAACTGGCATTCCCACTGGACAGGATGAATTAGCCACTCTAGGCAGCAGATTCTGGGTATGAGGAAAGGGTAAGAAATCATTATTTAATTCTCTCTTACAGAATTTTGATGGCCAAGTATGGGAAACGATGCTTGTGTGATTGTCTGTCTCTTGTGACAAACATGACCATAGGCCAAATGTCTCCTGTGCTGATAACTTGATGGGCTATGCCCATGGCTGATGGGGCACTGCTTGCTTCTCCACCATCTGGCCCCAAGTACAGGTTGTGAGCAGTGGATAGATAAGCTGTCTAGGTCTATGAATCCAGGACAAATCATGCAGAGCTTGGACTTAAAACAGACCTTTTAAAGTCCTTTTTAAGCATTGTCACTTAAAACAGACCTTTCTCAAGTTCCGGGATCATGATGGCTGTCATGGTTCATCTGACATCCGTCAATGGCTAGGGTAAGGGGACATCTATTCTCACAACAATAGCAAGACAGATGTGTGCAGATGTTTCACATAGTAGGGACTTTATTCCCCCCCCTCTCTTTTTTTTTTGGTAGCAAAAAGCATCAGCAGCCATAGCCTTATGTTCCACCCCTTCTTTTGGCATGTTCCCTCTCCCCTCCCCTGCCACTGGATGTCAAGGTCAGTAGGTTACAAGGGAGCTAATGGCAGAAAATGTCCAGGTCAATTGAATGTGGCAGCTAGGTGGATTCCTAAACAAAGAGACTGCTGTTAGTGGGCCCTCCTGGGAAGACGTCTGGGAAGGGATGAATTATCCTCACTAGACAAAACACTGAAATGCAGCGTTTGTGCCCAGGCTTGATTACAATCAGTCTAAAGTGCTCTGCATGCAGATTTGAGGCAATGTTAATCTCAGAAGGACCATTTTTAAATACTTCTACTTTTTCCTGTCACTCCCTGTGCACACTATATATCACTTGATTTAATTATCGAGTCTTTATTTTTTACTCCCCCTGTCCAGACAAAGAGGTCATTCTCAAGGAAAACCTCTCGTCTCTCATTTATCTGATGTGGCTTAACAAGAATCCTCTCAGATTTCCAAATGGCTTTTCTAAAAGCAGGACGTGATAGGTGGGTGTTCAGCAGCTTTTGTCATCTTGCCGAAGCCAAATTTTGATGACAGATATGAAACAAGATTGGAAGAATTGTGTGCTCCTAGATAGGCGGCTGACACGTCTTGGGCATGTCTGGACAAATGGCGGCCTGAAGCTTCTGACTTGGGGGAAATTTTAAAAGATACCAGCTGCAGAGAGTGAGGCTACAATCCCCCAGATGGGTTATACAGCCGTAAGTGCACTCCAGTGATGCACGATTGCATAGTGCAGCCCTCCCTCACCCTGGTGTCTTCCATGTGTGTTGTACTACAACTTCCATCATCCCCAGATAGCCCAATGGGATCTATTGATGTGAACTACCTTGTAAAAGGCTGGCATAGTGAAAAACAAGGAACAGAAGTTTTGTTGCCATCTCAGGACACAAGGGAGAGAGTAGGGAAAAGTTATGGGGCTGCCTGCTAAGAAGAGCAAATAGCATCACTGCATCATAACCTGCCTCCAATAATAGGTCATAAATTTTATCGTCCTCCTAAACTAGTGGTTCCCAACCTTGAGCCTCCAGATATTTTTGGAGTAGAAGTCCCAGAAGCCTTCACCACTAGCTGTGCTGGCCAGCATCTCTGGGAGTTGTACTCCAAGGACATCTGGGTTACCCAAGTTTGGGAACCACTGTCTTAGAATAATGGACGAAAGTTTTCCTGCAATGGCATGGGGTGGGGAGTTTGCCACTAGTAGTGGCTATTGTTGCAAAGGAAGGGCAAAATGTAAGGGTGTAATAATGTCAAGGTTCAGGTTTGTTCAGCTAAAAACAGTGAGGGTTAATTTGTCACAGGCATTATGTTTTTGGCAGTATTTCCATGTATCTTATCAAACTCGGGTCTGCTCTCGGGTTTAGTTTTCAGAAAAACAAGTTTTTTTTAAAAAAAAAATTCCTAGGGTAGACTTAAAGGTGTGCACAGGTAATACCTGGCAAAATCACAAAACTGGTGAAAGAAGCTGGATTCCAGAGCAAGGCTTCAGTGCCATGCCTAAATTAAAAGAAGAAGAAAAGGCCTCCCCCTCTGCCTTGAATTGGTCAAGTCCTCCCCTTAATTGGAATTTAATCAAGGCTACTGGGATCATCCCACATCCTAACCTGTGTGAAAATACCAGCATATCGGAAACCGCAGTCTTTCTTCTCCTTAAAAAGCCGGCAATTTAAAGGAGTTAAAGGAGTTTTTAAACAACTTATCTTCAATTTATGAACCTCTTATCATCCAAAGACTGCCCTCATGCCGTTTGTTTCTTCTCGCTGTTATCTGTCCTTGTAATTTACTGGATTCCCTGGACTTCTGCTTCCCTCCCTGCCTGCTTCCTTTTGCCTGCCCTCGGAAGGTTTTCTTCAGGAAAAGAGGTGAGGAAAGGATTGTTCGACACTGATTAACTCAAGGGTTGGAGAATCTGCTCTAACTCGTGAACCTGTTGACTTTGTAGTGTTGCCCTTGAGGCCATATCTAGGGCTAAGGAACCTTGCTGGAAGACGCCCAGATATCATGGGGATCTCTAAACGCCCCAGGGACTCAGATGGTCCACTCCCTTTCCCCAAGCAATCCAAAATAGGAGATTTTTATTCCACCCAAGTTCCAATCCGCAACCGTTTTGAGATTTTGACTGACAATAATAATGATGATAATGTCGGTTTTAATGAACTGCCTTCCCCATTGCAAAAGGCAGCTGACACTAATAGATCAACTAACAATTGTGTCAATGTTGATCAACCCAAGGACAAGGCATATCACACAAGCCTCCCTGAGACTAATTCTAGAATGACTGACAATATCCAAGACTCTAATTGCTCGTTAGCTCACTTCTGCTCCTTAGTAGCAAGAACCTTGGAGCTTATTTGGAACAACTTAGCCTCTCTGCATACCAAGTTGGATCATCTAACCTACTTGCACAAGAAACAAGGGATCATTGCGGATTGGGAAAAGTCTTGCAAGTCAGAGTCTTCCCTCCACTCCCACCCCTCCCAGAAAGCAGCCGCTTGCTCTACCTTTAATTCAAGGCCCGACCCTGCTTGGCATCTGATATTACAGCCACGCAAGGCATGCCTAACAATCTGCAGCTATAAGGGCCAGATTCCATCCTGGAACTCCAAACTTTTAGTGTCAAGGCACCTAAAGTCCCTTTTAGCAGTCAATCAGGTTGATCTGGAATCAGTAGAGCTATTGAATAACATCAATCAAGCACCAAGGGTCTTGCTAACTTTTAGCAGCCCCAAAATACCACAGCTTCTGCTAATCAGGAAACCCCTCCTTCGCTCCAAAGGTGTCTTTCCTGCAAGAGTTTTCCAGAACACTTCAGCTGTCCCTCTTTTTTCATCATTGTCCACACCCACTCTGTTTGGACGAAAGGAAATTGTTCTCAAAAGTGCCACCAAGCCTGCTGCTCTCAGCAAAAGTATCAATAATCCACCAAATAGGGCTGTGCCAAATGATCTAATTAACTGGACAGAACCTGTTAAGTTCCCCCGCCTCCTGACTGAGTACTCTGTGGGTCAGATTGGCTTGGAGGGTGACCTTCTGGCAGCTTACAAAGACTTGTCTGCCATTGAGCAAAAACTAATTACAGCTGGATCTGAGGAATTGAGATCCTGTTTGTCTCACCCAAACAAGAATGAGAAATGTCCGATTCCCTTCCCCCGGCAAAATTCCACGATTACGGCTACATGTCCCATATCAACCCAAAGCGTAGCCGGATCCCCTAAGCACCTGATCGAGGTAGAAGCAGAGATCCATTCCCTTTTGGACTCGGGGATGACCAACCTCATGCAGTCTAGAGTGGTCAACCTTACGTACCCTCCCTTTGATGTACCCACTGGTTCCAGCCCTAACAATGGCTGCATCAACTTTGATTCGAATAGCTCACTTGAACAGCTGTCTGAAACTAATTGACGATCAACAAAGCCCCAGCCCTCAATGGTGAAACTGCTATCCTGGAATATAGCTGGCTGGGCAGCCAAGAAAAGGGACACTGACCTCCGCTCTTACCTTCAACAATTTGAGATCATCTTTCTTCAAGAAACTTGGACGGACTCCCTGATCCACCTAGAGGACTTCCTAGCGTACTCTCTGCCCGGATTCAAAAGCAATCCACGTGGCCGGTTCCAAGCAGGCCTGTCCCTATTAGTCTCTCAGCAATCTAAATTTAAAGTGCTGGAACTACCTCCTTGTAACCCCCTTGCCCATGCTTTTCGTTTTAGTCACAGTTTTGTGTTTATTGTCGTTAATGTTTACCTTCCCCCCTCTCCCGATAAAGCCTCGCTATGCCTCCTTTGGGAGCGTTTGACTACATACCTTGAGCATCTCGAACATCTCTTCCCCATGACAGACATTATTTTACTCGGAGACTTCAATGCCAGAATTGGTAAAGACGACTGGGACCTTTTGGATGTCTTGAACTTAGATCATAACGTTTCCCTCCCCTGGTTTTTTAGGTCTGGCAGGATCTCCAAAGATGCTCACATTAACCAGGCCGGCATTCAATTTGCTAAGTTTTGTATCCAATTTGACAAACTAGTGTTAAATGGCTCCTCTGTCGGGGATTCCCCGGGGGAAATTACCTTTGCATCAACCCGAGGCTGCAGTGTTTTAGATTATATTTCAATTCCCCTGTCTTTTAAAGATAATTTAAAGCATTTTTATATCGATAATCGTTCTGAGAGTGACCATTTTCCTTTGGTTTTTATATTTGATAATCCATCACCTCTTGATGATAATCCATCTTGTGAAATAGCAGATATGTCCAATGGGTCCCTCCCCAGATTAAATTGGTCACGCAACCTTGCTGTGAAAACCCAGCTGATAATTACTGAGCAAGCACTTGAGAATTCACGTTTTACACTTATGTCTTCCATGAATCCTGAGGAAGTCATCCCCTCTTATGATAATCTTGTTACTAAACTTATCTCCTTGCTTAATCCTTCTTCACCCGTGGTCCCTAAAAGTAAATTTAAACATAACCCTTGGCATAACAGAGAATGTCTCCGCTTGAAGTCCACCCTTCGCTCTATTTTCCACCGTCATAGGAGCCAAAACAAGCCCGGCCTACCAAAAGATTATTTTGTTGTAAAACATCAGTTGACAGTTATGGTCAAGGCTAAGAAGCTCCAGCTCACCAGGACCCAATGGGAGCGCTTGATTGAAGCTTCCAGGTCCAATGATAGCGGGAAATTTTGGGCTTTAATCTCCGGGGACTTGCAGGGGAAACCTCATCAAACAATAAAAATTCCCCCTCAGATTTGGCACTCATATTTTACAAACCTTTTTGGTAGCGATGGGGCGAATTTCCCCATTTCTCTTGAAACTGATAATGGTGAACTCCCTGAGTGGCCACCAGTATCTCCTGAGGACATTATTACCTCAATTTCGCAACTTAAATCCAAAAAGGCCCCTGGCCCAGACGCAGTCATCCCTGAACTATTGAAGTTCCATCCAGAATGGTGGGCTCCTCCTCTAGCTGCCCTGTTTACCATGATAAATAGCACTGGGATAATGCCCAAGACATGGACCAATGCCATCATTGTTCCTATCTATAAAAAGGGCAATTCTTCACTTCCCGAGAACTATCGGCCGATTAGTCTTCTATCAGTTGTCGGCAAGCTTTATGCTAAACTTCTTTTAGCGAAATTAGAAGGCTGGCAGACAACATGCAACATACTAGGCCCAGAACAAATAGGGTTTCGCCATGGCAAGTCCACCCTTGACCACTGTGTTGTATTATCACACTTAGTTTCTAAATACAGTGGGAAATCTGGAAACAAACTCTTCGCTGCCTTTTTAGATCTCAAGGCGGCATTTGATTCAATCCCGAGAGAGTTGCTTTGGATTAAGTTGGCCAAGATGAACATGGACCCAAGATTACTTTTTCTGATCAAAAACTTGTATTCACACACCAGCTGCCAAGTCAGGTACAATCTTCAGGGGAATTTAACTCTGGAAATTCCAATTTGTAAGGGTGTGAAACAGGGCTGTATCCTTGCTCCAGCACTTTTTAACCTATTTTTAAATGACCTTGCCCCAGCTTTATATACAATCAACGGACATGCCCCTAAACTTGCCCACCGCCACGTTCCCATCCTATTATATGCGGACGATGCAGTTCTACTGTCATGTTCCCAAATTGGATTGACGCGTTTACTACGACAAGCTATGACCTATCTCAATGCCAACGAGTTAACCCTGAACCACGGGAAAACAAAGATCTTAGTTTTCTCTAAATCCTGGAAAAAATCATTATGGTCAATACAGGGAAACTCTATTGAGCAGGTCAAAACTGTCAAATATCTGGGGATTAATTTTTCTTATAATGGCAGCTGGGTAACCCATCGTAAGTGCGCTATATCAGTGGCAAGAACCAGTGCCTTGGCCATCGCCCGTTTTTTTTTATCTGAAAGGGAACCGATATGTCCCTATGGCCCTAAGAGCTTTTAATGCGAAATCAAGCCCCCAACTCTTATACGGTGCCCCTATATGGATCGATGCCTTCAATCACACCACCGAAGGTTTACAATCCCTTTTCCTGAGGAAAATACTTGGACTACCCAACTGTGTCCCCTATGCTGCAATATGCATGGAAACCGGATCGCTACTGCTGGAAACCCGTGCCTGGTTCTCAACTTTTAAGTTTTGGCTCCGCCTTCTATTTAACTCTGACCAAAACTCCCTCACCTTTTCGATGCTGATGGACCATCATGCATCCAAATGGTTGACCGTGATCCAGAAAAAAATTATATCCTTAGGAATTTCTCTGGACACATTCTATCTATCCTCTGCCTCGGCATTATTCCAATCAATTAAACGCAGATTGCTAGATACCCAACTGCAACACCTGACTGAGGCAGCTCGGAAAACCTGCTCTCCCAGTTATCTGGGTTTACCCCAGAATTCTGGGCTTCTAGCTTCCTACTTCTTTTACCTAACTGATCCTCACCAAAGAAGAGCATTAATGTTGGCTAGATTCAATGTACTACCGTCAGCCATTCTATTTGGAAGATTTCGCAGAACCCCATACAATCTTAGACGATGCCCTTGTAGCCAAGGAGCCATCGAAACAGTCCCCCATGTTCTTTTGGACTGTCCTTTCTATAGCAGCCCCCGAGCAAGATTCCTTGATCCATTGCTCTCTGACTTTCAAGATCTCTCTGATAATGCCAAGGTTTGCTTTTTAGTCCATGGGGAAAACAACCATGTCACTACTCATGTTGCTTGCTTTTTACAAACTGCGATCCGAATTAGAGAGGCTATCTCCCAGGTATAGCCCATGTCTGTTTTAATCCCCCCCAATTTTAACATGATTTTAAAGGTTTCACCATATTCCATAGTTTTACCTCTGGTCTAAAGTATACTGTATTTTTTTTTTAAATGCCAATAAAGGTCTGTATGTATGTACCAGCATATCTCTCCTATTCTGGCCGCATTGCATTGGCTGCCCATTCGGTTCCACATTGACTTCAAAGTTTTAATGCTTACTTATAAGGCCCTAAACGGTTTAGGACCTCGATATTTGGCGGAACGCCTACTCCCACCAAGGTCTACCCGGATCACCCGTGCGAGTCAGGAGGTGAGGCTGAGGAGCTTGACGCCGAGGGAGGCCCGTAGGGAAAGAACAAGAAATCGGGCCTTCTCGGCGGTGGCTCCTCGCCTCTGGAATAATCTTCCTCTGGAGATTCGTGCCGCCCCTACGCTGGGTATCTTTAAAAATCAATTAAAAACATGGATGTTTATACAGGCCTTCCCTCCAGTCAATACCTGATCTTTTTATCTTTTCTATTTATCTTTATTTTTTGTTTTATAATTGTTATGGAAATTGTTTTTGTAATAATTTTGTGATTTTATCTGTTGTTTTATGTTGTTTGGAAGCCGCCTAGAGTGGTCGCAAGACCAGATAGGCGGGGTATAAATGAAATAAATAATAATAATAATAATAATAACCTTGTGCCCACCATGGCTTTCCTTGCTGATGGCAACTGGTTGACTTGTGTAGTTCATGTCATGTCATTTTGCGCACCATCAGTCATTCAAACCTCTTTTGGTCATTGAGAACATGATAGACCATTTACAAGCTTTGCCTACAGCAGATATAGTTACGTTGTCTTTACATTGATATATCCCTCATCCAAACTGTAAACCTTTCAGTGTGATGGAGACCTCATGAAGATGCCAACCTGTCCCCTCCCCAAAAAACAACAGGATACTTGAACAACAGTAAACGTAATCTGTTAGCACACTGGTATCCAAGGAAATTGCCTTATTTGCACCATTAAAAGTAGAAGGTACCTCTGTTTAATTTCATCTGCTCATGTATGGCTGAAACAATACATACTTTTACAAACATTTAATGCTAACACTAAATCTCAGTTGTTGGCAGCCAACATTCCTTTTCTTTTCTATCCTAAATTAGCTCTCTCTCTATATATATACAGGGGCAACCTTGTACAAAATGAGTATGTTTCTCTATAAACTAAGATGTGAAACAGAGCACAGGAGGTGTGAAGTTTAAATTCAGATATTTTGGACTGCACGCTTCCAAGAGCTTGAGCCACCATGGCCAATAGCCAACAATATGGAGTTATGAGGGTTCCTTTGGATTGTTTCATTGTAGAATTTTTGAGGTATGAGAAAGAACTTTCCATTGCCACCTTCAGTGCACTACTAACTGCTGCTGTCTGTGTGAGTTCGTCTGCCAGCGTCAACTTCTGGCAGAGGAACCCAGCCATTGTATCCTGAACAGGGCGCATGCATCTTAGTTAAATCAGAATAAAACAGACTTGGAAAGGTATCGATGAAGAAAGAAGAAAACTCCTCCAGCGTAAATATATCTTGATGGAGATAAAAGTCAAGATAATCTGTTCTATTGTATTCCTAGTTATGATGTATGGATGTGAAAGCTGGACAACGAACGAGAGCGGAATCAACATTTCAAAGTGTGAAAGAGAGCTTCACAGAGACCACAGACTACAGAAAGACAAATAAAGAGGTTCTACATGAAATCAAGCCTGAATTTTTACTAGAAGCTATGCTGAATAAACTAAAACAATGGTACATATGGAAAGACCAGACTCACTGGAACGGACAACTGAAAGACCAGATTCACTGAAAAGGACAATGTTAGGAAAAATTGAAAGGAGTACATTAAAAAAAGAGGAAGATTTAATGTGAGATTGACTGACGCATTAAAGGCCGCCATGACCCACAGTTTGAAAGACCTGAGCAGGGCTGTTAATGGCAGGACCTTTGGGAGATCAGTCATACACAGAATTGCCATAACTTGCAGGTGACCTGATGGCATTTATGAACAACCAGCCCTCTTAGAAGCTCAGTGAGGCCTAAGGTAGACCTGAGTTTGAGGTGCCTTAGTTTTGGATCCATTCTCCCAATCTCTGATTCTGATAGTCCTGGGAGGGGAGTGTTGGGGGATTCAGATAGAATATAAAGGCAAACAGCCAGACAAAGAGTACAATGAGGAAATATGAATCCACGTGGAGCATGAGATAAAAAAAGTGAGCTACAGCAACAGTAGCTTTGCAATCCACCCAGCCCAGATCTTGGAAATAATGTATTAAAATTAATGCAGTAATTTTAAATTTGTTCAGATAAGCCTCAGAGTCAAGTGTTTAAATACAACATTTAAAAAAGTAATGTTAATAGAAGTTTTGTTTGTTAGCTGCATATTCCTTTGTAGAGGAAACTGTCAGCCCACCCTCCCCAAACAGAAAGGGAGCGACAGTTTCTTTTAAAAAGAACGAGGCAGGCCAAGCTCAGCCCTGTACATGTATTTCAAGTAGAATATCCAGAAGTCTTAGTTAAAACAGCTAAAAAGTGTACGGTCCCCTGGTCTTCTGGGAATTACAGCCTAAGGCCCAAAGATCAAAAGCCACTGTTTTACAAAGAACCAATTGACAGCAACAAGTGAATTTCCCATCTGTTGCTTTATAGGCCCTGCTGCCCCCTCCACACAGGACCACTGTCTGCAGGACCACAGATTTAACCAGTTCTGTTCTACAGTGGCAGGGGGTAGTTTGCCAAGATTTCATAGAAAAACATTCTGTGGGTAGAAATTTGTCACTGAGATTTATGCTGATTGCTTCATGCCGATTTAAAAACACAATAGTATTTTGGCCAGTGAAGTAAACCAGCATCTTCTTTTGTGTCTGTACTGATAAAAATAGAAACAGGGCCACATACTGGAGGCATATGGGGTCTGTAGATCCACTCTAATTTAATTGTTTTATAGAGTAAAAGGTTGATGGCTTTCTAGCTACAATGATCAGGTATACTTCCCATTTAAAGCTCCTTCTGAAAGATGATTATAAGCCCCACACATAGGCCCCATGTTATGTGAACCTGTCTTTAAATGGCTAGAAATGCTTGCACTCTTCTATATCCCCTTCATTTCAAAGGGTTTTTGAGAAGAAGAAGTGCTCATATTCTTCTGGATTCATAAAGACGCAACCTTGGTTGAAGGCTACTGTGGCACTGACATAATTATTGGGCACTGCTACAGCTAATCCTCTCAACAGAACAAAGCACAGACCTCACTAAATACAGAGACAAATCACAGACCAATGCACTTCTCTGTTTCATGCAGAAAAGAGGGCAAGTACACAATCACTTGTCGCTATTAAGCAGCCATTTCTGTAACAGGGAGATAAAAGCTTTAGAAAGAACAGAGAAATCAGCCGTAGACCTTGACTTGCCAAATATAACAAAGCAGGATTACTGACCATTGGAAATAAGAGTCAAATGACCATAATGAGAAATGAACAGCACGAAAAGAGAAAACAAGCAAAATGTTATGCTCCGTCCCTTTTTTCTCATATCTAGAGGAATTTTAAAGGGCAACATCCCATTTCATACATCACACAGGAAACATGAAAGGATTTTATAACGGAACCATTAGGTGTTCCTTGAGAGAACACTTGGTCACTTAAAAGAAAAGCTGGCCTCCAATAACATCCAATTGTTACAGCTTCTTAGGATGTGAAGATCATCCCACCCCTCAAAACACTGGACACCAGAAGCGGGTAAAAATGGAATGACCAACCTCCTCTGTTTGTAATGGCTGGCTGTGCTGAAATATAGCTAGGATTCTAGTATCTGGACGAGAATTATTTTGCACTAACTCTTCACGTATGAGTCATGTACTGTTGTAACCAGTGAATTACTTTGTTCACTTGTAGACAGACTTCCAGAGAGACCATCCAATCTTCAGAAGAGGGCCAGGGCAACCCTGATATGCCATTCATCATTCTGTTTATTATAAACTGGACATTTATATTCTGTCCAGTTTCCATGACGGAACTCAAGATAGCACATGCACACATCTGGGAGGTTCCCCATTCTGGGCATTGATACGAGTGAGATCTTAATTTCTGCAATGTTGCTCTTGAACTTGTGTATTATTAGACAATTGTCCTTTTTGCAACTATAGTAACAGTGGACAAAGCTGCCCTTAGTGTCCCCAGTCATGAGACTTTCCTGAAAAAAATAATCCCCTTTTTAAAAAGTGTGTGTTGGCATTCCTGGAGGCCACCAAGAGCTGCCATTCATTTTTGGATGGGTCACAATCTACCCCATTTAATAACAAAAAGTACCCGTTTTTCAAAACTAGATCTTTGGTCATATCTGTATTTTTTCTCTCTAGGTTTTGGAGTTTTTGGTGGTCCACGCAGCCCTTCAAAGATGCCAGGGGAGCAAAAAAGTCACTCCCAGCCCCTCCAAATGTGCCCACTGTTACATTATAGGGGATTTGCCAAGTGTTGGATAAATGTACCATAAGGCAGGTGAACCTATAGCCTTCCAGAGGTTAACTGCACCTCCAGTGAAGGAGTTTTGGTCATGAACAACCGGAAAGCCACAGGTTCTCCAGCTTAATTCTCATCTTGGCCTCTGAAGGTACAATCAGACGGGTATTTAGCCCACGGTTTGCATTACTGTAGGGACAGGCTGGTTCACTCCTTTTCACAGTGATCACATGACATAATTGCTGGAGCAAACAAATTGTCCCCAGAGGGCTTATGCACATAACTTTCTGTCTTTCTGCTTTTTTGGTATGAGTAGGATCACTCTGGTTTGCTCTATTTCCAATGTGAGATCACTGGGAACAGACCAGAAATGAGCCTTTTGCCAATATTGTGAAGTGGATTAGGAAGAAATCCACTTCAGGATATTGGCAAATTAATCACAGGAAGTGAAAAAAATTAAGTGTGTATTGGGCAACAAATATTCACTGCACCACTTTTTAAAAATAAAAGACAAATGGAAAGTTTCATCCCCCAAGCTTGCCTTTTCTTTTCTTTTCAAGGTCCAGTCAAGAGCCTGCCTGATTTGGCTGTGTGCCCCCCTGCCCCCATCTCGGCTTGGCTTTTTACAAGGGTAAAGCAGAGCGGCTGTGGCAGGAGGAGGCAGGAAGGGCAACACGGGGGAAGGTTGTTTGCTTTTGTTGACTGGCTCTTTACTGGACCTTTGAAAGAAAAGCGAACAAAAAAGCACAGGAAAGCCTCTGGGATGAGGCTTTCCATTTGTATTTTATTCTTTTAGGTGGTGCAGGGAATATTCACTGCCCAATGCAACTTAACCCCCCCCCCCCCAGCCACTTCCTGGGCCCCTCCATGAAGCTGAGGAGGTGATTAATTTGCCAATATCCTAAAGCTGTCTTATAAAGATACTTCACGACATTGGCAAATTAGAGGAAGGCTGCTGTGGACCAAATAGGGTTGTGCTTGAGGCTTGTATGACATTTGGATGTGAAGATTGCATCAAATGGCATGCCAGACCTCCTACTGACCCTCCCCCAACTGTATAGACAAGCCCTGTCACCCACCTGGGCAGTGACCATATTCTGATGGTTCCGTTCCAAAACAGAAGTTACTTTAAAAGTTCAAGTAATAGTATAACTATAAGAAACAGGACAGACATCAAGAGACTACTGAAGGCCAAACATGCTCAGTAGCCACAGAATATGCAGTGTCACTTAAGAGGGGGAAACCCAAGAAAACCATGGGGGTGGTGGTGGCTGTATCTGGATTGGGACCCTGGTAATGAGCCTGAACTGGGCACAGACCCCCCACAATAGCCCATTTTGCTCTGTTAAAGCAAACTGATGACTGTTGAATTGCAGGTCACCCAATATGGATTGGGCCCAACAGCAAGATGCTGAGGATTAAGCCCTCCCAGCATCCCACAGTGCTTGTTTTGGAGTATAACCACACAGACAAAAAATATGTAGTTCCTCGCTACATCTTTTCAAGTCGTGTCTGCTTTGTCTTCCTGTATCATGGCATGAAAGGAACCTAACAGGAAGCAAAGCATGCTGTATGAAAACCAGGAACTTTTACTCTTCCTTACTTTGAAAGAAACACATACTGTATAAGGTCAATTTTCAGTACATTTTCATGTGTGCACGTATATGTGTTTGGGTGTGTATTTAGTTGACAATGCTGCCCTTTTTAAAAAGTTGCTCACTGACATCGAGTAAGAAAAAGTATGTGCTCACCCCATCCCAAGCAAATACTGTCCTGGCATCGAACTGCATTCAGAACATGGCACTGTGCTGCAGACACATGTTCTTGAAGTGCCACACCAAGTAACCCTCCTTTTTAAAACATTATTATTACCTTGAAGAAGGTCCAAATTGCCTCATTTTCCCCCCAGGAAGGATGTTTCACACATAAGCTTCCCTCTAGGAAGATAATGCTGCTTTTACAGCAGGTGCCGCTGAATTATAAAAGGTGCAAATCAGAGCAGAATAGAACGGCAGGAGGAGAGCAAGGAAACGGGCCAAAATCTATCACAATGAGATTCCAAGAAACACCCTTGCGGCAGCTTTACAATTGGCAGCACCACCAGAAACTTAGGTGCAGCTGCAGGAAACACGTTTTTTATTTATTTAAATAACTCAGGGATTGGCGCTTGGGCCATATAACTGGTAAGTGTGATCTTACACTGAATATGGCCAAGCCACAGGAGAGAAAAGATTAAGAGTATCAAAGGGACATTTTCCTCCCTGTTTCAGTTCTTCTTTTCTTTTGTTGTTACTCACTGAATTTTTTAAAAAATGAATATATATTTTTAAAGTAGGGGGCAGGGAGAGCCGCTTTGCTCAACATTCAGTTTTGAGGAGAATTAAATTAGCCCAAAACATTGTTCAGAATTAGAAGACCAAAAAGGGGATTTTAGAAACACAGTATGTGGCTTGGAGGTATTTTCCACCATTGAAACCAAAGTATAGAAAGCTTTAAAAAGGAGCTATTATTGTACTCTACCCAACCAATGAATCTGTTCCCCCCCCCTTCTGATAAGTGCTTCTGAGACTTTTCTGATTCACAAAGCAATTTATCCCACAGATTGTACAGAAAGATGTTAGCGGAGACATTTAATGCACTATTGGGCTTTTCCCTTTAAGATTAGCCATTTGGGTAGCTAGCCTGCTTATAGGTACTTCTTGCGCTATACATAAATTCCTTTCAGTTCCTTCATTAAAGATCCCAATATGGTCCTGTCCAAACCTAACAGAATCCTCATTTCAGGGCAGCGCACGTTCCAACTGCTTTTTCTTTAATAGTGATTGTCATATATTTTGCCACCCATAAAAGCAATACCAGAAAGCCTACTGCTGGTTATTTGTGTTTCTTTTATTGTTTTTAGTTTTTTTCTGTTGCTAGAGGAAGTGGAGGGAGATGATGGAATGCCCTGTTCAAACAGAAATATAAAGAAATGGCAGCACATATCCACAGGAAGTCAGCAAGAACACAAATAAAAATATAAAACCATGTCTTGGCATCCCCTTCCTCACCACACTAACATTAGGTATACTCTTTCCTTTCAGATATTCTGGAGCTTTCCTCATGTGTTCTACTCATTATCCCTATGGAGTGCTGAGCTCCTGGCTTGTCACTCTTTCACCTCAGCCAACCGAGGAATAAGAAACACTGGGGCTATTGGACTCCTTGCGTGAGCTGTCATGTTGTTCCTGTTTATTTTAATTTTTTTTTTATGGATGGCATTTACTTCCCCATAACGTTAGTCCTTCATTTACCTCATGCCCATTGTTGAGCAGCTGAAGGATGCTTTGCCCTGGGTGGGCAAAGATCTCTTATCATTCTGCAGCTGAAGTGATCCCCTCCCCTAAAATGACTTCACTTAAAGAGAATCATCCAAGGTTACTCATTTCCCTACTTTTAAAAACAAAACCAAATACCAAGGAAGCCCCAAGAAAGCAGTTCACAGTGTAGGGCAAAGCAGTAATACAGTCAACCCTCGACTTACGAACGGCCCTAGTTACGAACATTTCGACTTACGAACCGCTCTGATAGAAAAATATAGCCTCGACTTGCGAACTTAGATTCGAGTTACGAACCGAAAAAAAAGCCTAAGTCATCTTAGGTTAAAAGGAAAAAAAAGAAAAAATTCTGCCCCTAGTGGTAGGAACGGATTAACCGGCTTTGCATTAGTTCCTATGGGAACTAATGATTCAAGTTACAAACCGCCCCTCGACCTAAGAACCAAAAACAGCCGGAACGGATTAATTGGTTTTCAATGCATTCCTATGGGAAATGCTGATTCGACTTACAAACATTTCGACTTACAAACTTCCTTCCGGAATGGATTAAGTTTGTAAGTCGAGGGTTGACTGTAACAACATGCAGGAATGAAATTACAAACATCGTTGAAAACGTTTTTACAGCAAGGTAACATACCTGGGTAGACATGAGGATTGTGTGTTTTCTTTGTTTTTAAACTGGGAACTCCATGACGTACAAGTATGGGTGTTGTGAAAAATACTTACACTTAGATTTAAAGAGAGCACAGAGTCTTGTGAAACACTAAAGTCTAATCTGTTTTATTTTGCATTAGGTTTTTGTGAATTGCAGATGCAAGGTGGAGATATCTGAGGAAATGAGCCACAGTCCACAAAGGCTTATGCCAAATAAAAAGGTGCATCAAAAGATTTTGTTGTTTGTGATGCAACAAGTGAATGGAGTTACTTCTCTAAAAGGAAAGGAGTCTGAGCCAGGAATTTATTCTAATTACAGAACTGAACAGAACTTGTAGTCCTTTTTTAAAAAAAACACATTCCATTGGTTATCTTGTCTTCTCTTCATTTCAGCTGGGTAATTCAGAGGAGTGGGGGCATGGCTCAGGAATTCCTGGGAATCAGAAATCATTGCCAATCTGCTGCAATTACCAAAGAGCTATAAAGTAGGACCCCCATAGCCACTAAGGATTGGTTCCAAGTCCCCATGGATACTGAAAACCGTGGATAATAGCAAATGCTAAATATATAGTATGTTAAAAGGAAAAAAAAAACTAGAAAAAAATATTTTCACATGCATTACCAGAACTGGCCACTGGAGGGTTACAGAAACCATGCTATGTATTCTTCACTAGCAAGTATTCATAGCACAGTCTCTGGCTCCTTCTAGTGGCTGGTTCCGGTAATATATGTGAAAATAGTTTTTTCTAAAAAAAATTATTTTAATATTTTTAATATTTTCAGATGGTGGATAAGTGAATCAGTGGATACTGATCCTTTGGATTAGGGGGTCCTATTGTATAGAAATCAAGACCTACCTTCTGCCCATCCCTGGCTGTACAAACTAGGGCTAGTCACGATTCACAGTTTGACCGACAAGTACTGCAGTACTATCAAAGCCAAGGAAGCTCTATGGCTGAAAGGCTCAGAAAGACCATACTTTGTCCCTCCATCTGGTACATCCCCCAGGTGCTTTCTGGGATGGAGCCAGCTGAGATAACCAAGAGTACATATGGCTAATGGGACTACATGCCCTAACACCTGTGCAGCCTTGGGAAATGGTCTCAGACCACCATCACATGGTTCCTGAGCACCACCACAAGGAAGAACTGGTAAACCACTCCTAGAAATTTTATACCTAGAAAAACCTGGGTCACTGTAAGCCAGAATGAACTTGATGACACATAACTATTACTATGCAAAAGTAGTCCCAAATATAGCTAATTTTAAAATACCAAACTTTCCTCACTGTGCATTAGTACAAGGGATGCAAAACCCTTGTTTTCCACTTAATATCTGAGGCTCAAGTGTTAGTCAAACCCCTGCTTAAGGGCTATCTTTGTATTTTCCTCTTGGCTGATGTTCTGGTTTGTCTTAAGAACAATATTTTAATGTGGCATTTGGATTTTTAACACATTTACCAATACATCTGCCTACAATGTGCATCTCCACCCACAGGGTATTCAGAATCAAACTAAATGTGACATTGAGTAGGTGAATAGAAGTAATGAACCTATCCCTCTGGTAAGATCTACTTTTAAGTGAAGGGGGGGGGATTCAATCAGGAGAGTGGGGTGTGGAGAAAGGGGCTCAACCCTTTCCATTCTTTTGTTGGCCCACTAAGAATCAGCATCCCCCTTATCTGCTTTAAACTCTGCAGGGAAGTTTCAGCTGGTGGCAGCAGAAACACTTCACCTGTGATTATGTTTGACTGAGGGACATTTTTTGGAAGGGAGCGAAGCAATGGTAAGGACAGCTAAACCCTTCTTTGTGTGCCACAGTCCAGATAAGCCCCCACATGCCTGTTGATTAGATAGGAAAACTAGCCACAATAAATGCATTCCTACATTTAAGATGACACTTCGGTTAAGCCCTCTATATCTGCATCTGCTGGGCCCATCACCTCATAGGAACCCACCCTCCACCTTTGAGTTACATAGAGTCCCTCCCACCTCATTGAGCAAACCCAATCATATCAGGAAGACTAATTACCGAACCCTTCCGTGTACAACTGGCAATAGCATTTCAATTATCTCTCACCCACAGCCATGATCCCAACTTCACCATCTATAATTTAGGAAAGGAGTATGCTGAGAAAAAGAAAGCAAAGTTTTTCTCAATTACAAGAGGGAATTTTCTGAACCATCATACTGAGACCTAGTACAGTGACCCACAGGGCCAAGCCAATTGAACAGACAAAAGGTACTCACAAGTCTACTTAGTTCAGTGTAGAAATGCATGAAGAACATACTGAAGACAAACTCAAAGTCTGACACTTTGTGGAAAAATTGTATTTGATTTACAATTAACAGGATTTACAAACAATGACAAAATAAAATAGATTAGCAAGGGTACCTTTGTTGATCAAACAGAAGGCAAGGACAAGAAGCTTAGTTTGACACAGAAATCTTAGGTAAACTGCTCCAAACAATTTGTAGCTACTTACATTCCACTGTGTGTTGACTTGCGTATATAGATGAAAGCAAACTTTTACTATAGAGAAATGGTGTCTTATTTCAACCCCCTACCACTTTTATTTCTGTGAGAATTCACTGACAATTTCTGCTGCCACCACTGATTATTGTCACCAGTGCTAGCAACTCACCTCAGAGAAATCAAGGCAGGACTACTGATGGGTCTGAGAATGAAACATCCGGACAAAATTTCAAATTAAACTCCAGTTCAGGGAGAGGTAGGAAATAAAGCTCTGTTACTGTGTTAAGAAACAAGCACATTTAAGGTGCCACAGGACAGAAACATGACAACAACACCAAAAGTTGTATGGATGGCAGTGCTAAGGCTACCACACTGCCAGAGGACTATGGTGAGAAATGAATGAAACAAAGATTGCTTTTCTTTTGTGCAACACAGCAATATAAGATAACGTACCAATTTTCCTCAAATTACCTGGAAGCTGACTAATATTGTAAACACACATTCTGTCTTTGACAAGTTACTTTAATTTCCACAGCAGAGTTAAAGATACTCATCTCATCCATTCCAGCATTCCAAGGCTAGAGTGGTGTTTATGTCAGAAGGGGACATGGGATTTTCTTACAATGAGTATTTCACATTAAAAACACAGGGCTTTTTTTTATTATTGTTTCTGCTTTTTTTAAAAACCCAATCACAATCTTCCTACAACAGTGTGAAGATTCATTTTGAAAAAAAAAAATCCTATGAGCCATTCCAACAAGAGATATACATACTTGCATCATGTCAAACAGCACATTATAGGCAAGAAGCTAACTACAGGCATTCTGCTGGTCAATGTTCACAAAAAGTCAACAAACCACACATAAATATTTTTGATAGGATTCTCTTTACAAAACCATTCAGATTCACATAATTAGTACAAGTAAGGCACATTAGCATATATGATAAAACAATTTTTTAAAAAAAGAAAGAGAAAGGCCAATTTGATTTGCCATGATTTCTGAATCATATTAGAATAAATCCATAGTACTTTTTCACCAGGGATGCTCTTCTCTTTAGGGTGGCCTTTAAGCACACCAGATCCAGAAAATTCTTAGATCCTGGGCCTCTGTCATCACTCTCTCAGTACTGCTAGAGCAGCTCTGAACACCTTCCTGCGCTTTTAAAAAGCCACAAATGTTCATTGCTTTGGCTGAATGCAGACTTCTGCACTGATGTTGTGAAAGACTGCAAACAATTCTTTGCTTAAAATCTGGAAAGCAAAGATTTCCATCCTCAATTGTCTTTGTGCCAGGAGCAACTGGACCAGCTTTGGCTACAGGGAAGTACGGGATATTCTTGGTTGGGCGTTCTCTTGAGGACCCTAAGTGCTTTGCATGTTCTCAACATTCGAAGTCCTAGTTCAATGACACAGGCCTGAAGGTTTAGATTGTTAGGAACAAATGCAGATCTTTCAAGCCACCCTGCTTCAGAATTTAGAGAAGTTAAATTTTTGAACTACAATTACGTATTCATATGCTGGCTGGGAGATTCTAGGATTTGTAGCTCCCGAAATAATTTTTTCAACTCAGCTTTGCTTCGACCCTGGAAAAGTGGTTTTGAAAAGTTAGCAGACACAAGGTACTTTAATGTTTTAGCACTTCATGTATGTAAACCTCATGTGTGTTCATATGTTTAATAGATATAAAAGATGTATGGTACCAAAACCCACTGCAATGTCTTAGACAGAAAAATCATAGTAAATGTATCTTTTATTCTACTCATTATGAGCAAAATAAAGAGACAGGATTTTCAAAAGAGTAGAAAAAACTATTTCCAATTATTAAAATTAAAGTGGGGATATTGCATTTATTTTTTCCAATATGCTATCACTTTTCTAGTACAAATATTGCTTAAAATATAAAGAACGCTATGGGTTGTGAATTTACTAGCATAATGAATTCTAAAAATGTTGATGTTTCAAGATTGTACTATTTGATTAAATGAGCTTTAACTTTATCCACCCCAGCCCTATGGACTTCCCTCATTTCCCACTGGAAATTCATTTACACACAACACAAGGTTTTAATTAGAAGCATAATTTACAGTAAAAACTCTTTACATTACAGCTTTGCTATAAAAAAAAGAAATCCTTTGTTTTTCATTTAAAGTTGTAATTACACATTAAAAAATAGAACACTATTTTCCTTATTAGGAAGAATGAATTTACACATCCTCAGATCAGCTTCTTTATTGCAGCTTTCAAAGTCAAAGGTCAGTCACTTTATTCTCTAAAGCAGCTGCTATCTGTTGTAATCGATAAGCAAGCTGCATTTTTTGTGCAGCTGAGTCTCCTTCTAATGTGTTGATGATCTGGAAAGAAACACAGAAGACTGAAATTCAGAGGAAGGCACTAGACAAGGTATTGTTGGGCAGTATTAATTTTTACAGCCATTGTCTGATCACATGTAGGATCTTACTTCCATGCAGGTCCAGAACTGCACTGCAATGTTACACGGAGGGAGATCCCACCTTGCCATTGCAGCTATACTTGACAAGGCTTTATCTAGCTGTTTATTTATTTATAGACTAGTTTTCCCAGGACTGGGACCAAAGGTGGTTTACTGTATAATTAAACACACAAGCAAACAAACAATGATAAAAATATTATAAACATTAAGATACAATATAAATATTAACATGTAATATAAAAATTGAAACATAATGGAATCAATGATAATTAAACACAATCAAGTTTAAAACAATTTAAAATATCTCAATTATTATATTAATTTAATTTAAAAATACAAAAGTACTACTCATCCATTAAAAGTCCTGTCCTTAAGAGGCTGTGTGTATGTATGTATGTATGTATGTATGTATGTATGTATGTATGTATGTATGTATGTATAATATTTTACCCTATCTTTCACCTTAAAAAGGACCCAATGTGGCTTACGCCATTAAAAGTCAGTATAAACCTAGTATAAAAACAGTGAAGAGGATCAAATGACTACTATACTAAAAACATAAGCAACACCAAAACACATTCAGAGCAGTAATGTACAACAATCCATTAAAAAAAACAAAAAACCCTATTCAAGCAGCCAGTTACTGAGGGAAAGCTTGTCTGAAGAGAAAAGTCTTTGCCTGCTTGAGCAAGGGTGGGAGAGATGGGGCCAGCCTAGCCTCTTGTGGGGGGGGGGGGAGTTCCAAAGTCTGGGAGCAGCAACAAAGAAGACCCTCTCCCATGTCCCCATCAAATGCACCCGTGAGGGTGGTGGGACGGAGAGACAGGCCTCTCCCAAAGATCTTCACCCTCAAGCAGGCTCATAAAGGGAGACATGATCCTGGAGATACCTGAAAGCCTGCTTGAAGAGCAAGGGTTTTGCTTGCTGACAGGAAAGAGCCCAGCTTAGCCTCCTTTGGAAAGGAATTCTAAAGTATGGTGCAACTGTCAAGAAGACCCTCTCTTGCATTCTTCCCAAACATGCCTCTGAATGCAGTGGTACCAAAAGAAAGGTCTCTCATGAAGATGTCGAAGCCTCAGAAAATTTGTTTAGTCAGCAAATTTGCTGCCTGCACACCCCCCCCCCCCCAAAAAAAAACAACAACCCTGGAGACTTGTTGCTGTTGCTTTCTGTAGGTAACTCTCAGAGTCAGGCATCTTTGCAAGCATTTCTCATGGGATGTCCAGGAAAAATGCCCTGGGCTGGGTAGGGAAACTACCCATAGATCAGTACAGACAATTACCCTGGACAGTTCACAAATAAGACCTGGCTCAGTGAGGTCCTTCCAGCTCAGCAATTAGAAAACATTTCATTCTGCAGAAAGCAATTCACTTTTCAAAGAGATGTTCTGGAAAAGTGGAAAGTCAGTATGAGCCTGGAAAAACAATAGCAAAGGAGAGGAACTGGGCCGGGAGGACAGAGATGTTCAATGGCGTGAGATAAGAAGAGGCAGGACTGGTGTGGCAGGGGTGGGTTTGGGTGGACAAAGCAACTGCAGGGCCTCAGCATAAGTGCTGAGAGTTAGGAGAGAAGCATCAGATTTTCAAGTCAGAAGATGAAAAAGAGATGAAGGTGCCCAACAATGGAGAAAAAGAAAGGGGAAGAATGTTGAAGGAAGCAGAAAAGAAACAACAGATGTATGGGAAAGAGCTGATAGTGATGGCAGCAGAAGAGGCAGCAAAGCAATGGGCTAGCACTTCTCTTGCCACCTCAGGAATGGGGAGAGTTTGGGCTACCTTGATGGGAGAACACAATCTTTTTGATAGGCATCACCAGCACTTTGAAATGTGCCTGGAAATGGACTGAGAGCCAGCGGTGCTCATGTAATGGATGATACATGGTCCTTGTAACTGGCCTTGATCAACCTTTTGGATCTGCTGAAATTTTTCAACACTCTTCAGAGACAGCCCCACAAAGAATAGGTTACAGTAATGCAAACAAGATGTAATTGCAGCCTACGTCACTATGGCCAGATTAAACAACTCCAGGAATGGGCACAGCTGGCACATCAACTTGAATTATGGAAAAGCCCTCCCAAACACCACGAAACCAGGAAATCAGGATTGAATCCAGGAGTACATCCAAATTAGGAACCTGCCCCTTCAGTTGAAGTGCCACCCCATCAAACACACACTGAATCTCTATCCCTTGAGGAACACTCATCATTTTGTCTGGATTAACTCTCAGTTTGTTCACCCTCATCCAGTCCATTACTGACACCAGACATTTGTTTAGGACTTCTTCAGATTTAAGGAAAAGAGAAATCAAGCTGAGGGCCATCAGCATACTGGTCACACTGAATTCCAAAATCTTTAATCTATGTTAAATAGTGGGGTGGGGAAGAGATGACAAGACAAGAGCCCTGAGAGGTCCCACAAGACAAGAGAGAAGACATTGATCAAGAATCCTCCCAGCACCACCTTCTGACAATGTCCCTCCAGGAAGTACTGAACCTACCAAGTTCTACTTCAATACCATGGTCAATGGTATTGAAAGGTGTTGAGAGGATCAGCAGAACTTAGAGGACTTGAAGCTTGACAGGTATATCTCACTCAGCAAAGTTCAACCTAATGGAGCCACGTTGTTCCATTAGACTGAATAACAGTGAGAACTGAAATGCCGCATGGAGAAGAGCCACTGATGAAGAGAACAAGCCCACAATAGCAGAAAGCTTTCTGCCCCAACAAATCTTCAGTGGGTGTAGGCTTCTCTGCCAGCACTCTCTTCACCTCCCCATGCATCTTTTTTTAACTTCAAATGCTTCCTACAGATAGAGGAGATTCATCTAACAACCAGGAATAAAGGAGGCTTGCAAGAAGCCACTGTAAATGGGAGGTGTCAGCCTTGCAGTGTCATAGTCTGTTGCCTTGGAAATGTGTCAAGCCACTTTTTTTTAATTTGCAGGAAGCATCTTGGTTTATGTCTGAGGCAAACTGACATGAACTATGGTGGCTTGTCCATTTCTATTTTTAAGTACCCACGAATGAATATGCCACATTTTGCAGAGTATCATTACTGCCAATGGAAAATTGTAAGATAGATATTGCAGAAACAAAACACATCTTTCATAGAGCTACTGTTTTACACACACACACACACACACACATAAAGAGAGAGACAGAGAGAGACAGACAGAGAGAGGATAAAAATAAGGTTTACATTGGACTGAATTGTTAATATTAGTTTCTGTTCTTCAAATCAGTCCCTCTGACTTAACTGAAGGAAAAGCTACAGTGTATCTATATCAGATAACCTCACACCACTGGATTCGCCCAGAATTTGGAGCAGATCATCTACCTGGTTTTTAATCTGTTGATTTTACTGATCCCTGCTGGTTTTACCATTGCATTTTATTGCTCTGCGGTTATCTTGTATTATTTATACTTCTTATCCTTGTAAGCCATGCTGAGAGTTTGTTAGAGAATTGTGGCATATCCATATATTTTTAATAAACAAACATAAGCCTGTAGCTGACATAATGCTAGCAAATTCATGAAAAACTAATAAAGTTTGCAATTCTGCATTTAATCCTGTATATAGAAAAAAAGTTTGTTAAGTCTTCAGTTGCTGATGCTACCAACACTCATATTCTCTTTCAATGATGATGTATATTATTCCACTTGGCCATTTCTGCTTTTTGGAGTCCTCCTGCTCATTCTTCTAAGCACAGCCCTGGACATCTGCCCCAAAGTCCTGTTCTGAGGGTACTATGTCACAGCTCATCAATATGAACAATTTGCTCCCTCTCATCTCCTGTTGCTACAAATGGACATGCTTCCATGAAGCCTCATACGTTTGTTAAAGCCATCATCAAATTGGATTTTTCTGACCATGATTTAAGGATGTCCAGGAGCTAACACTCTTTCTTCTGCCCCCCCCCCCCCCGGTGTATCAGAACTATAGCCTCTCTCCAAAAGCAAAGAACCAGATAAGCTAGGAAAACTGCAGGCCTGAAGTCTACCAGTTGCTGGAGTCTCCCCCCAACCCCGCTGTTGACCTTTTTACAACATCATTAAGGTTCATTCAATGGAAACTTACCTCATCATAATATTTGTTGGTATACTGGTAGAGCTGGTGTAAAGCCACAAGAGTGTTTAATGAGTCTGTGTGTGCCTATTAAATTAAATAAGAAGAAAAAGAATGTGTCAGAGCACAGATCTGGCTGCCTAAGAGCTTTAATGAAACATATATTGGTGCCCCAGACATGATGAAAATCCTTTTTCCATATCCAAGCTTTGGTTCTTAAATCTTTTAATAGCTGTCTGGCTTGGTAAGGAAGTGAAACTGACAGTTCTCAGAACTCTCCCATCTCGGTTCTCCGCTGCACCTGTTGCCACTACTGCATTGCTTTCCTCATTAAATGAAGGGAAACACACACACACACACACACACGCCCCCCATAATCAAGTCCCAGGTTCATGTCCACAGGCCATGTGAGCAAATGATCCCACAAGTAACTGAGATCTCAAGTGGCTGAGGATCTGAGAGCAGTCCTGCTGGATCAGATCAAATTCTAGTCCAACGTGTGATTTGCCACAGTGGTCAACCAGCTGCTTGTGGGGTCAGCCCTTAAGCAGGGTGTCATGGCAATGTAGAGGCAATATGTTCTTCTGTATGCCACCCAGTGGAGGAGGGTGCTATGAACCATGATAGCTCCCCACTACTCAGGTTCAGCAGCAACCTCCTCCACTAAATGGTGTACACAAGTGAACTGTATCTCCTTCTGAAGGTTGCATACAGCTGAGGTTGGGAAAGTTATTTTTTAATTTATTTATTTACTGTAACCCCAACTAGCATGGCCACTGCCCACCCTGATTAGAAGATTCTGTGAGCTGTATTTTTAAAAGTAACTTCCCAAGCTCTGTATGTGCTATGATGCTAATAATTAGTGAAATCCATTTCCTCCAGAAATCAGTCTAATGCCATTAAACCTAATAAAAGTTAAGGTTTAGATTAGTTCCATCCTTTGCAATCCTCTACTTTTGTTGTTGAGACTGTGTAAAGCAAACAAACAATGCAGGAGGGCTTTCTCTTTATATCAGAACTAAATGGTAAATTATCTTTGAAAACACAGTACACACCATTCTCTAAATAAAGCCATTTCAAACCTGATCATGTTTTCTCCCCATGGGCCCAATGCACAGTAAGACCACTATGGTTTTCTTTACGCTATTATATTTATCTAAGCTATTAGGAATCCCAAATCTTGGAGGCAGAGAAGTGAACGGTAGCAGCAAAAGCATGAATACTGTTCACACCACCACATACAAACTGTTAAAATTACTCCGGGGGGGGGGGGGGGGACCCTAAAGATATGCTTGAACGTAACTTTCACAAACAATGCCATATAACCTAATTGTATAGAAACTAGCTCAGAGTATTCCAAAAGACAGGTACAACTTCCTCTTAGAAGAGAGCACAAAATGACAAACACGGCAAAAATAAATGAAGGAAAAACAAGCGGGCAAGCTGATGTGTCATTTCTGTTCCACTTTAATACTTACTCTAGAGATTTCTGCTAAATGTGTATTCATGTCTTGGTCACTCACTTGTACCATTTGGCGAATACCTTTGTAATAACTAGAAACAAAAAAAATTATCCATTATATGAAGCAAGTTATTTTTTAAAAAAAATCTTTACAATGATATTGTTACATTTTCCAAATAAATAAAACTTGACCAGAACTTTTAGGAATACTTGAGGAAAACTTTGCAAATGTCTATACTAAAGGACTTGATCCCCCTGTTGGATTAAAAGGATTGGAACCTTGCCATTTACTGTTTTTTCACACATCTGCAGTCCAGCTTTCAGCAAATGCAGCAAAATAACCAGTTCAGTATGTATTTTTAGAATACTTTTATAATTGTAGATTAATGTGGCAATGAGACAGAATTCTAAGTAAAAATATGCAGAAGTGCCGTGAATCAGAAAGACAGATCCGTCCTATTCCCACAAAGTTTCTTTAATACAGCATTCTATCAATCACGCCGTGCTGCACAAGATGGAGGGTTTTGTTTCTTCTTTTGTTAAGCATGTAATGGGTTCAATCCATCAACCACAGCTACTACAAAACACCATTTACCTCAACAGGCCAAGCATGGAAGGGAAACACATATTGCAACCCCCCAGTCAAACTTCCTGTGAAGTCTTTCCATAAGCATCTGAACCCAGATTAGATTATGTTCCAAAAGTTTCTGTTTTGTTATTCCTGTAACATGTCATAGCAACTTGTATGATGCTACTTTTCTTCCCTACTGAATGTTCTGTAGAGCAGAAAAAAGAATCAAAAACATGTACAAGGAACAAAAATATAGAGAGAGATGTATTTTGGATTCCTCAAATCCGCTTGAGTGTGCTTTTAACTTTATTGGCAGTATTATCTTTTTACATTTAACCGGTCTGTATTTTTAAATAATCACATGCTATGTAATTTGTATTATTAATTTTGTTTTGTTTTGCGGTTAATTTGCTAGTCAGGGGTTTTTTTTGTTTTTGCTTGTTCTTATGTTTAATTTTATATTTTAAATCAACAGATGTGAGCTGCCTTGTAAGGTCTAAAAAGAGAATCCATCAATATCAAAGCTAGTGTAAATGTCAGTAAATATGTTTAGCCCAACTGCTATGCTTGTTTCTGGGTAGTAAAAATAATCTAGGAAATATAATGAACTTTCCTCTCAATGGTTAAGCCATATGAGAAAAGTAACTGGGCCTCTCTCACCATCAAGAGAGGCACAAACACACTTCTCTTTATACTTACTTTTCTACCATCTTCTTGTATGTGAAGATTTCTTTTGCATAGAGTAACTTGTTACTTGGAGAATCCTGAAAAATGGAAAACAGACAAAGCAGAATTTCAAATCCAATTCATGTGTTTAGTTTTAGCTGGCATTTTAGAGATCTGTGTTGCTGGAGGACCCACTTTCAACAAAATGAATGTGCTAGCATAATATCTGGAAAGCAGATTTTTGGCATCCTTGTGTTGTACAATGTACCAACATAAAAGCTAATAGCATTTAATAAACAAGTGTACTCTATATGCTTGAATGGGACAAAATCCTATCTCAAGTCCATCCTATTCTGTGGGAAAGAAGAATCATTCTCTTTTCTTCATGAGGTACATTTACCAAAGAATCAACAAGGCAGTATGAAAATACACAGCCTCATTTTAAGCTCTTTCACACTTTTTAGGGAGGAGGAGATTCATATTCATCAGGTCTATATATTTAAAGGTGTATGCACTAGCATGGATTATTAAAAAGGTGCTCAATAATAAATGCTTTTGAAATGTGGCATTCAGCAGAATTCTTTGTGTCTCATGGAGTGATAGAATAAAGAATGGAGAGGTACTTCACAGAGTAAGAAAAAAAATTAGAGTTGACTATTAAGAAATTCAATGTGCATCTTGGACACATAGTTCTTCATGGTAAATATAATATCCCATAATACACTATTGAAGGGAACATAGAGGATAAATGTGGAAGAGGTAGAAGACAGATTTCTTGGATGAGTAACATCAGGCTGGGCCTCAGTAAAGAACAACTAATCCACACAGCAAGCGGAGATATGCTACAATGGTAGCCAACCTCAGGAACTGAGATGACACTCAGGCATACAGAGTAGGATGGGGTAGGGAAACAACTTAAGGTGTGTAGCCCCCCTCCCCCAACCTCAGATGTCGAAGATCCTGAGGGCAATCCCGATGTCAGGACGATGTCATCTGCCCCACCCTCATGGCAGTGGGTCTCTGGCCAAAGTGCTGGCCGCAACTGTTTCCAGCTAATGCTTTAGACCACATGGGGATAGTGAGGTGAAGGAAAGCTGTGCGTAGTCATCTGAGGACTCAGTTTGCTCCCAAAGTGTTATGTTGGGACACTTGGCTCCTTGCTTGCTTTCCCCACATGGGAAAGGAAGAATGGGTAAAGGCAAACTCACTCAAGGGTCATAGAGGACTCTGTTCTTGATGTGCTGGTTGAGCATCCTGTGCTCTATCTTGGCTTCCTCATACATAGGTGGGCGGGGAGGGGAACCTGTGAGGCAATACCACCCTCAACACTCTCTTACATTCAATCAATGAAAGCAACTGCTAACTGGAATTCCATCTCTTGCCCCACTCACTTCCCCACCTGGCAGAGTACATGATGCAAGGGGTGGAATTCCTTTTACTTCCAATCAGAGATAACACAGGGATGTTATCCACCAAATATGATTCTATCCAACTGGGAGGAATGAAGTTTCATCTGGAGCCTTTGGGGACAGATCAGGCCCAGAGACAGGTTTTCTGCACAGCAAGTAGAGAAAAGGGGAAGAGGACACCTTCTCCATCACTATCTGAAAAAGACACACAAATGGGTCTCCAGGGGTAGAAAAGGAAAGTGGAGGAACCTGCCCCCTCCCCAAGGACCATTATCTCCATATCTCATTTTAATATTTGTTGATGAAAAGGTAACTGATAATGTGAAAAGTAAGGACAATCTAAACTCTTCTAGACATCTTCTAATCCAAACCACATGTAGCCAATGTGCCTGCATGTGGGCTACATTTAACTTCAGGGGCCCCAAATGTGACCCCAAAGCATCCCACACCTCCTCAAAAAAATCAGAAGTTTTTGTAAAGTAGCTTGGCTCGAAAATTCCTTTGTGTCCTTGATGTGGAACAATGTTTCCATGTTGTCAAGGCCCCTCAGCACCCCTGATGCCACCCCCCATGCCAGTGTTTTAATTTTTAAAAAATGGTCACTGAAGGGGCTTTGCACAACATCACCTTTTAAAGCATCCATTTAAACATAAATTAGATAGAGATTGTGGGAACAGATGCAGCACTCCCAGCGCCAGGGATAGGTTTGTGCAGTCTTTGGGCCTCTGGAGGTTGGTCACCCCATTCTAAACCCTGATCAAGTACATCTTTTTCTTCTCCCTTGTCACAGTCACTCCTCATAGATTTTATTGCTAAAATCTATGAATATTGCTAAATACTCTTATGGCTACAGAGTAGTTGTAATTTTACTGCATTGTTGTGCAATCTATGCTTGAATTACAATAATAGATCACTCTTAGGCTTCTTCTTTGCTACCTCTAAAAATTCTCATGGACTAATATAAATTGACAGGTTACCCACCTGTAATTGTAGTTCTTCAAGTGGACCTCTGTGATTCACACCCTGGGTGATTCGCGCCTGCGCGGAGCCTCATTGGAAGATTCTAGAGCTTCTGCGGTAGCAATGAACACATTAGAATATGCGCCTCCCCACCCATATAAGTACCTTGGCGCCAAGCGTCCCCTTTCAGTTGTGTCAACCGCCGCTTAATAGTAAGCAAACAATGGCGTGACAGAGGGGAGGACGGACGGGATGTGTGAATCACAGAGGTCCACTCGAAGAACTACAATTACAGGTGGGTAACCTGTCGGTCTTCTTCGTGGCCTCTGTGAATCACACCCTGGGTGACTAATAAGCTATCTTACCTGGAGGCAGGGTGTCACGCCAAGGTAGAGGCTAGAACAGCACGTCCAAATGCCACATCAGACTTCTGCCGGAGGTCAAGTCTATAATGACGGATAAACATGGACAGCTGTGCCCAGGTGGCAGAGGCGCAGATGTCCAGAAGAGGTACGCCATGGAGAAAGGCTGTAGAGGCTGCCACTGCCCTGGTGGAGTGAGGGCGAACCACTCTAGGGGCTGGTTGTCGAGCAAGTTGATAAGCCAAATGAATGGTAGAGGCGACCCACCTGGAGATAGATTGGGAAGTCACCTGATGGCCTTTTGTGGGTAGCTTAGCTGATGGCTTATGAAGAGATGAGATGACTGTCTAAAAGGTTGGGTACGTTGGAGATAAAAATCAAGAGCTCTTCTGACATCCAACGTATGGAGTATTTTTCTTGGTTTGAAGAAGGTGACGGAAAAAATGAAGGAAGGACAATCGGCTGGGAAAGATGAAATTGAGAGACAATTTTGGGGAGGAAAGAAATGTCCACAAATAACTTCACCTTATCAGGAAAAAATTGTAGATAAGGGTAGTCATAGTGTAAAGCTGCCAATTCACTAGCTCGTCGAGCTGAGGTGATGGCTATGAGAAAAGTTGTTAAAGGTGAGGGGTCTTAAGTCAGTTGTAGCTAATGGCTCAAAAGGAGCTTTGGTAAGCTGTTTCAAAAGAAGAGTTAGCGACCATTGTGGAGAGGGAGGTCGAGTATCAGGGTAGATATGAGAGAGACCTTTCAGAAAACGTTTCGTTGTTGGATGTTTGAAGAAGTTTGCTGCTGGAGAATTTGGAGGTTGGTATGATATTATTGCCAAAAGGTAGACTCTCAAGGATGAGATGGAGAGGCCCTTGGATTTGAGATGTAGGAGGAAGCGGAGAACAGTGGAAAGTGATGGATTGATGGAGGATGGTGAGGAAGATTTGGTAAAGGACTGAAATTTCTTCCATTTGTACAGGTAGGCTTTCCTTGTGGATGGTTTTTTGGCATGATGAAGAACGTTCATTAATGAGGGAGAATCCTCCACGCTGCCAGGTGCAGAACAGGTAAGTACGGGTGTAGGACTTGGGAGTTGTTCTGTGTGAGAAGGTGTGGCAGGCGGGGGAGATGGTGGATATCTGATGAGAGACTGCGGAGAACTGGGAACCAAGTCTGTCTCGGCCACCAATGGGCTATAATGATGGCATTGGTTTTGTCTTGTTGTAGACGGACGACAACTTTGTGGAGGAGAGGGAAAGGCGGAAAAAGGTAGGTAAGAGTCTTGGGCCAATGGCCAACAAACGCATCTCCCTGGGAATGTTTTCCTATTCCTGCTCGGGAGCAATACAGTTGGCATTTCCGATTCGTTCGGGAGGCAAAGAGATCGAGAGTCGATGTGCCCCATTTCCGGCATAGTTGGCGGAATACTGATTGATCTAGTTCCCACTTGTGAGCTTGGGCATCTGTATGGCTGAGTGAGTCTGCTAGGTTGTTGTCTTGACCAGCAATGTGTAAGGCTGTGAGACAGATGTGATGTTGCAGACACCACTCCCAGAGGTGGACCGCTAGGTAAAGGAGACCTGGGGAGTGGGTGCCGCCTTGTTTTAGGATGTCATACATCGCCGTGGTGTTGTCGGTGGCGATCTGTACCATTTTTCCTACGAGAAGGTTTCTGAAAGCCTTGCAGGCCTTTATGACGGCTAGTAGCTCCAACTCGTTTATGTGGAGCAGTTTTTCTCTGTGAGACCATTTGGCATGAACTGTGAGGGATTTGCAATGAGCTCCCCAGATGGTGCGACTGGCATTGGAAGTGACTTGTATTCGCGGGCGAGGTTGTTGGAACAGTCACCCGATAGAAAGGTTGGTATGGGAATGCCACCATTGAAGTTAAGAGGCCAATTCTGGAGTGACTCTTAGGAGAGTGTGGGGAGAGTCTGTTAGTGGATCGAATAGGGCCAGAAACCGGGATTGGAGAGATCTCATTTTGAGATGCACATGTTGTACAACTGACGTCATAGAGGCCATGGTGCCTAGAACGCATTGCACCGTTAAGGCAGGTATCAAGGCATGTGGAGTGAAGCCGTGAAGTAAGGTGAAAAGATTTTGTCTCTTTTCTGCAGGGAGGAACACGCCAGCTCGTGTGGAGTCTATGAGCGCGCCTATGTAATGTATAGTCCTTGTAGGTTTTAATTTTGATTTTTGTTCGTTGATAGTTAGACCGAGATCGCGAAGAAGGGCGAGGGTGAAACGAGTGTCTCGTCGAGCTTTGCGACGGGAGTGTGCTACAAGGAGCCAGTCGTCGATATATGGAAAGACGAGAATGTTTTGAAGTCTGAGGTAGGCGGCTACCAGTGCCATGCACTTGGTGAACACTCTCGGAGCTGTTGCAAGGCCGAATGGGAGTCTTTTGAATTGGTATGCTTGTGATCCAAGTTGGAAACGAAGGAATTTTCTGTGTGCGGGATGTATTGCAATATGAAAGTAACGGTGAACCAGTCGTTTTTTCGAAGTAAGGGAAGAACTGATTCTAGAGTAACCATGCGGAATTTTGTGGTGACGATGTAGTTGTTTAATAATCTTAAATCTAGAATAGGGTGAAGGCCTCCGTCTTTCTTGGGGATGGTGAAATAGCGAGAAAAAACCCCGGTGTTGTTTTGATAGACGGGTTGTATGGCATCTTTGAGAAGTAAATTAGTTATTTCTTCTTGCAGGGGTTGTGACGGAGGAGTAACGATGTGTGTTGTCGGAGGAAGTTCGAAGTGGATGCGGTAGCCGTTTTTTGATGATGGAGAGTACCCAGGAATCTGTGGTGATGGATTCCCATGCAGGTAAGTGTTTCCAGAGGGCAGGGTTGGTGGGGTGGGTGGTAATCTTGGTCAGAGGAACGTCAAACTTGGTGTTTGGGTTTCCGGTCATTCCGCCTAGTGGCAGGCTGTTGCTGGGTTTTGGCTCTTTGGTTTTTGAAGTATGGATTGTAAGAGGTTTGTCGTGGAGGGTCTCGTTGGAACCTCTGGTATGAGTTATAGGGTCGTTTCCATTGATTTTGCTGAGGACGTTGCTGGTAGGAAGGGTAAACTCCCCAACGTCTGGCTGCTGAACGTTTCTTTTGTATGTTCTCTAGTATATCGTCAGTTTCAGCATGGAAAAGACCTGCTCCATCGAAGGGGAGGTCTTCAATACGTGTCCGAGCATCTTCGGCTAAGCCGGCTGTTCTGAGCCAGGAAAAACAGTGTAGGGCTACTGAAGTGGCCATGGACTTGGCTGCAGCGTCTACGGTGTGGCGGGCGGAAAGCATATGTTGTTTAGCAACAGAGATACCTTCTTGTTGGACGGTTTGAGCTAGTATCTTTTTATCCTCTGGCAGGGATTCAATAAAGGTGGACTTGTTGTCCCAGAGGAAGCGTTGGTAAGCTCCCATGGCTCCTTGATAATTAGCGACTCGCATGGTGAAGGCTGCAGAAGAGTAAAGCCATCTACCCATGGAGTCTATTCATCGGCTGTCTTTATTTGGTGGTATGAGAGATTGTCGGTGTCGAGATCTCGATTGAGAGGCTTCGACAAATATAGAATTTGGAGCTGGTTGTTTTCGGAGGAAAATAGCTCCTGGGTCATGGATTCTATAGAGGTTATCAATCCGCTTAGACATGGTATGGGAGGAAGCTGGTTTTGTCCAGGATCTCTGCGCAATACTAAGGACAGATGGTAACATCGATATGTGCACCGGAGTGGTTGTATTTTTAGAGATTGAATCATATAGATGATCAGCTGGTTCTGTCGATGGTCGGTGGACTTGCAGATCAAGGGATTTAGCCATGCGAATCATAAGTTGGGCATAAGTCTGGAAATCCTCTGCCGGTGACGGCGGGTCGGTATCGACAATGTCCGACTCTGGAGACGTAAGTAACACCAATGGAGTCTGCGGCCGAGATCCATGGTCAGAGCCATCGAGGTTGCATCTTGAGTTGACGGACTGTCGATCGACTTCGGTGTCGAGAGGCTGAGTATCGTAGTATTGCCGGTTATGAGTCGGAAAATATGGAGGCAGCATGTCCATGGACATCTGTCGATGTTGAGGATCGTTGACATCGAAAGATGGTGGTTGAGCGTCGATGGACCTCGATTGGTAGGGATGGACCTGGGTGTCGAGCTTGGTGTCGTAACGGTGCCAGGGTCGATGACTTGGATTTACCGGAGGACGGGAACTGTGTTGATGTAACGGAATGGAGCAAGTGTCCACGGACCAGGATGAATATCGAGGATTGTCGATATCAGAGCCTGTGTCTCTGTGATGTCGAAACGGAGGTTGCTGATGCGATGGCATAGCAGTAGAATAAATTGACGCTGGCGATGCCGAGCATGAAGAGTGATTTCCGTCATCTATTGTAGTAGGAAAGTATCGGGAGGCTGGGGCTGCAAAAGCCTCACGTGTGGATGAAATCTGCTCGACCGTCCGAGGTTTTTTCGATACCAAGTGGGGAGCAGGTTGAGGTATAGCAACATCTTGGTGATGTGGCCGCTTCGACACCGATGGCTGCCGAGAGGTAGGCCGACTATTAGATGGTATTATTGAACCAGGTAAAACACCTGGTCGACTAGTCGGTGCAGTTTGTTGAACAGAGCACTGGTTGGGGCAAATGGCAACCCGATGTGCATGCTGAGCATGGGTTTGAACCACACACAATGAAGCAAGCTGTCGAGATTGTTGATGTTGACGGTTCTGGTTAGGGATCAGTGGGCGATCCGAGGGCATCGAATATGGAACGGTGTCGAGCTGTTCGGGATGGGGATCCTCGGGCGATGGAATAACCGAAGGATTGCTGGAAGGAATAGAAGGTTGTGGACTGGGAGGAGAGGACGTTAGTCGGTGGACTCTATCCTCCCATTCTGGAGACTGAGAACAAGGTTGATGGGACGGAAGTCCGTCAACATCTGAGGGAGATCCAACTGAAATTGATTCAGAGACTTGTTGTGGTTGTGGTGGGATGGCTGCAGGCTTAGACTGTTTAGCTCGTTTAGGAGGAGCAGGCTCCGGAGCTGGAGCAGCTTCAGTAGGTCTCTGATGTTTAGAAGTTGTTTTTGACGTCGAGAACTTTGGTATCGAGGACTTTGATTTGTGTGTCTTCGAGGTCTTAGACGATGCAGATGGAGAATCGGAGTGAGCTGGTGTAGCCGATGGACGTTGTTTCGATGATTCAGCAACGGCTTTTTCCATTGCTTTGGTTTGGGAAGTGGCCCTACAGGGAGGTTGGGCCATTTGAACTGGTTGTAAGGATTGTTCCCAAAGTCGGAGTTTTAGCCTAGAGAGGCGAGATCGAAGAACTCTGGGCTTAAATTTTTTGCAATGGGTACAGGAGGAAGTTTGATGTTGTTCTCCCAAACAGAAAAGGCACTTAGTGTGTCCATCGGAAAGTGATCTTATTATCACAGACAATGCAGTGCTTAAACGGGCCCAAAGGGGTCATGAATAGGAGAAAATAATTGAGGAGAAAAACCGATGATTGGAGGGGAGGGTGCTGCGGCCGGAGGCCGAGCGAGGGGAAAGGAAAAATCTCTGATGATAAAGAGTTTGATCTAATAGTTTAAAAGAAAAAGATTGATAACAGGAAGGAATCAAGAATAAGCTCTCTTTCTCTTTTACTCACAGAAGCAGAAATATGAGGCTCTCAACGTGGCGGTTGAAAGAAACTGAAAGGGGACGCTTGGCGCCAAGGTACTTATATGGGTGGGGAGGGGCATATTCTAATGTGTTCATTGCTACCGCAGAAGCTCTAGAATCTTCTGATGAGGCTCCGCGCAGGCGCGAATCACCCAGGGTGTGATTCACAGAGGCCACGAAGAAGAACCTAAGTTGTCTGGAAGAACAAATTGTGGATCTTTTGCCACAAACCTAACAATAGCCAGAGATCTTTTGGCTTTCTTCCTTTCCCTCCTTGTTCCCCGCCTCTCTTTATGATTTATGACACACTGATCTTGAATCAATGAGACTCAGTGACTCAGGGCTTTGTGTGTACCTTAGAATGTGCTATGGAACTTCTTTGGATTCATCACATTTGTCTTTCATCTTTAAGTTGATAGATGGGCAACATATGGCCCTCCAGATGTTGCTGAACTGCAGTTCCCAACAACCTTAGCCAACACAGTCAGTGGTGTGGGAGAACTGTAGCCCCATGTCATCTGGGACGCCACCTGGTGCCCACTCCGGATACAGGCACTTATTAAATGAAAATAACTTTACCTTTGAAAATACCAGGCAGCAAAGCAGGCAAGGAGGAAAGAAACTTACATGGGCTACATTTCCTGGGTAATTAATTACCACATACAGATAAATGGAAACAAAAGCTTCTGGCAGGCTTTAAGACTGAAGGGGTCAGAAATGGAGGTGACAGTGCTTAGTACTGACTGGATTACCAGGAGCAGTAATGGTAAAGCAGATACGCATTAAGTTTTAAAAATTAACCTCCACACCTGACCGCAACACATTCTATTAGAGAGAAATATGCAGAGTGGTAATTGGATGAATTCTGAAAGCACCAGAACATAACCTGTTTTGTATGTGTCACTAAATATTATGTTTCCTGGACCCATGAAGCAGCATAAGCACCTTTAGAAGTAAGGCAAAAATAGAACAGATTTATGTACTATTTGCGACGATCACTGCATCATGCAGTTCGATGCCCTCCCTCTCCCAAAGACAGACAGCAGAAGGTAACATACTTACCCTGCTTAATTTGTGCTCTGTTCTTGTGCAAGCATCCATGAAAGTCTGTGCAATGACTGACAAAGAAGCATCTACTACTTCGTGAACATGAACATCAAAGATGAAATGGGGATTTTTCAGTATGTTCACCCAAAACCTAAGCGGCAAGCTATGATGCAGGCAAAGAAATAAAACAAATCCTTATTAAAGAAGAGTGAAGGGAAATGGAGAAAAGAAGCCCTGAGTCTGACAAATGAAGGCTATTACTACACTTTAAAGGGCTCCACCGTATTTTCAGTTTGATTATATGCTTAAATTCACTATAGGAATTGGTATCCACAATGTGCTCCTTTAATTCCATATTGAAATCATTTAAAAGGTTTAGTCTGATAGACACAGATGGCAATTCTGTTGTTTTAATGCTCCAGGACACCAAGATGGAATGAACAGAAGCTAGCTGTTTTGTCAAAAACTGCATAGCTTGGTAATGCCAAAGTGCATATAAAAATTAGGATGCGGCTATTCAGTTACAATGCAGACCCTTCAGGCTTCAAGCTATTGCTGAATAAATGGGAAAACTTAGCTTAAGGAAAAATAGAGGAATTGTCACAGTAAATATTAAAAGGGAAACATGCAGGCTGCCACACTTATTTTAGTTCATTTTATTTATATCCCAGTTTTCTGCTAATACCAAGAGGCAAGGGAGGTGGGAACATACTTTGGTGGGAACATACTTTGAAAAGAACAACTAAAAATAGAATAAAAACTTTTAAAAATGTATCAGTGGCCAGAATCCTGTTAACTGTTGTGTGGCTCATTGTAGTTAATCGACAAGGTGCTGGGCAAATCTTCATTGTCTGGCTGGTCAAGTACTCAACTGTGCCACCAAGGTGTATCTGGAACCTTGCCAATTAGCTGTGTCAAATTATGCAAACCTTAAGCAAACACCAGTCAGATTTTAGTCAGTGTTTCTTTCCTACTGATTCTGGCCTGCCTGTATCACTTAGGCTCAGGGAACATTCCCCCTTCTCCTCTGTTATATTTATTCATTTGTCAATTTATATCCCACCTTCCCTTCACTGAACCCATTCATACATGGCTCTCTTTCGCCTCATTTTATCCTCACAACTCTCTGAGGTAGGTCATTCTGAGCGTCATCCAGTCAGTTTTCCAGTTTAGAGGGGATTTGTTTTTTCGAGCCCTGATCCATTCTTCTACTTTGCAAAGACATTCCTGTTACATTTGCCCATATTTTTAGGATTGCCACCTAGTCCCGTAACCAACCAACACCACATTTCAAATAAATCCATTTTTTCCCCTGTAAGCTTTTTTCAATGTCCAGTTTTCACACCCATACACAACAATTGGGAATATAATTGTATCGATAATCCTGGCCTTGCTTAACAGAGAGACAGACAGACTTGTTTTCCTCCTAAAAGGGAATGCTGAGAGCGAGGGAAGTTTGGACAGTGGTGGTGGAGGACCAAGGGGAGAGAAAGGTAAGTGGACTTTTATGTAACTTGACTCTGAATGCTGTTCTGGTGCTGAATACAAAATTTGAAGGACGGCATGTGCTCAGAGGCACTATTGTTTCTTAATTACATGACTACGTTTTGCCCTCACCAAACTTTATTCTACTGCAATTTCTGGTTGGTAGATCTCTAATAAAACAAATAAACTTAAAGTAGATCCCACAAACTTGCTCCAGGTCTGGGTAGTACAAGCTCAAAAAGCAGTCAGCAAAGAATAGTCCTCCAGATGTTTTTAAACCATGACACCGTAACCCCTCACTATTAGATATGCTGGCTAGGGTTGTTCAGAATATATATATGTACATTAAATGTAGTGCTTTTTTAAATCCTTTCTCTCTTTGCCACACACACCGACAACTTACCTGTTTGTTTTCCAAATATGGATGGTATCTTCATCTTTGATATCATGCTTTTCTGCTTGCTCGTCAAGAAAATCAAAGAAGTATTTAACAGCTGGTGGCACAACATGGTTGGAGTCAAGTACACTATGAAAGAAGTTATCTACAAACTGCTGAAGTGTACCCTGAAGGAGGGGGCAAAACAACATACACAAATATATTAAAAATTCAGGTTATACTGCAAGTGTAGCATTTTCAAGAAGATCAAATTTACAAGAACGCTTTCCAAACTGATTTATAGTCGCCCGCGCAGGGCTCTGTCCCAAATGACCAAGGAATCACAATAGCTTGAAGTGCAGCATTTTTCATTTACAAATGGGTAGTAAATGCTCTTGCGAACCACATGAAATGAACAACTATAAGAAAAGACCCGGGAAGCTTAGGAAAAATAATTCTCTGCTCCTTTTAAAGAGATGGGGAATTCAGCACTGTTGCTCAGGAAACCAAGATGACTATACTCTTAAATATGTGGACAAGCAAGGGAGGGAATTGATTGCAGTGTATAATGCACTTGCCATTGCGCTTGCTGCATACATTCTGGCAACAGTGCCATGATCATATTTCATAACATTTAGTAACTTCATAATAAAGATACAGTGTGCTTCTTATACCCACCGAGACTTTTTAGAGGTGGGTATTGTAAAAGAAAAGTTATTTTGAGAAAATCCACAGTTGGGTAGTAGCTTAAACCTGAAACCAAAATTATGGTGAAGTTTGACTATTAGTACTGTTATTCCCTGTTCCCTCTCTGCTGCCTAATACCAGCTCTGGAGCAACTCCTCATCCTCGAGCAGGTTTTCAGGGTACACAGGGAGCTGCAACGGGGGGAGGAAGGGGTTCTCCACACGTCATTCTGTTAACAGAAGGATTTCTGTCACAGGACACCTTCTTTGGATTCTAGCCAGTAATTTTTTAGATTACTAAAAAATCCTTCATAACGAATGCATCTGAGATCCCCAGAATTTTTGGTTTGTCCTAATAAAGGTCTTGACCAGCTGTGGATTTAGGATTTGCTTTTCATGGACCAGTGTGGTGATTTGGGCTTTTAAAGAAAATGAATGGTTTTCTTAGTATTAATTGGAATGTGCAGAAACCACAGAGGACTTCTACTACTCAAGTAGGTGTCTTGCGAAGGAGCCATGGATTTACACAGAAAATACCTCGGACTTGGCCACATTCTAGTTGGCCCTGTCTGCCCTGCCACAGGCACTCCCAATGGGAGAAATGGGAGTGCCTGACCACCTTATCCATCTCCTGAGAAATCTCTATGTGGGACAGGAAGCAACAGTTAGAACTGGATATGGAACAAGTGATTGGTCCAAAATTGGGAAAGGAGTACGACAAGGCTATATATTGTCCCCCTGCTTATTTAACTTATATGCAGAATACATCATGCGAAAGGCTGGACTGGATGAATCCCAAGCCAGAATTAAGATTGCCGGAAGAAATATCAACAACCTCAGATATGCAGATGATACCACTCTGATGGCAGAAAGTGAGGAGGAATTAAAGAACCTCTTAATGAGGGCGAAAGAGGAGAGTGCAAAAAATGGTCTGAAGCTCAACATCAAAAAAACGAAGATTATGACCACTGGTCCCATCACCTCCTGGCAAATAGAAGGGGAAGATATGGAGGCAGTGACAGATTTGACTTTCTTGGGCTCCATGATCACTGCAGATGGTGACAGCAGCCACGAAATTAAAAGACGCCTGCTTCTTGGGAGGAAAGCGATGACAAACCTAGACAGCATCTTAAAAAGCAGAGACATCACCTTGCCGACAAAGGTCCGCATAGGCAAAGCTATGGTTTTTCCAGTAGCGATGTATGGAAGTGAGAGCTGGACCATAAAGAAGGCTGACCGCCGAAGAATTGATGCTTTTGAATTGTGGTGCTGGAGGAGACTCTTGAGAGTCCCCTGGACTGCAAGGAGAACAAACCTATCCATTCTGAAGGAAATCAACCCTGAGTGCTCACTGGAATGACAGATCCTGAAGCTGAGGCTCCAATACTTTGGCCATCTCATGAGAAGAGAAGACTCCCTGGAAAAGACCCTAATGTTGGGAAAGTGTGAGGGCAAGAGGAGAAGGGGACGACAGAGGACGAGATGGTTGGACAGTGTTATCGAAGCTACCAACATGAATTTGACCAAGCTCCGGGAGGCAGTGGAAGACAGGAGGGCCTGGCGTGCTCTGGTCCATGGGATCACGAAGAGTCGGACACGACTTAACGACTAAACAACAACAAGCCCTGCCACATCACATTTTCTGCAGATACTATCAAGCATACTCCAGACACCTTAATGTATAGGTCGTCAGCTCACAGCCATACTGGATCACAAGACTAATAGCTTAGAGTGTATCAAGAGAGGCAAAACAAGAGCAATAGATGCAAAGCTTACAACAACAAAGCTCACAGTGCAATGTGAGAAAACTGCTGCTAATCCTAACAAGGTGACAGAAAGAAAAACATAATTCAGCCACAGTGGTTTTCCAAGGTCATCTGGAATAAATTTCCATCCAATGCCCCACAGATGTGTACTAGGCAAACTAAAACAAGTTGCAGAACACCCCCTCATCAGTCATATAGTACTAGAATTAAAGTAACAAAAAGCCAAATAAAAGCATGTACAAAAGCATTACTTTAGGGCTACTGGAGGGAGAAACACAAACTGTGAACACTGTTTGGGGGCTCATTTGCACTCAACCTGTCTGCTTTCAGAAGCTAAGCAAGGTCAGGCCTGGCTAATATTTTGGTCAGAGACACCAAGGAACACCAGATAAAGATGAGGAAAGAATCCTCGCCTGTGACTCTGGATAGCCCTGCCAGTCAAAACAGACAATACCTGGTTAGACTGGTAAACAGCAGATTCAGCAGAAAGTAGCTTACAATGTTTCTACATGCAGCCAGTCTAGCCTTAAAGGCATGTAGGTCACTTAATGTTAGCAGAGGATGAACAAGCCGAGCTTCAGACACCGTCATGCCAGAAGGGAGGGAAAGAGGAGAGAACAGTGAGAAGGCAGGCCAGTGGAACAGTGCTTGGCCGAGTATCCATTTCATGTTTATGCCACAAGGACAGGTTGGTTAGCATGACTTCTACGAAAGGTCATGGAACAATAAACCAGCTAGTCTTGAAGTGTCTCACAGCTTGTCTTGTTTCAAATGCAACTGGGAACTCTGGTCACCAGGAAGCCAGCAAGCAATTTTGAGTGCAGAACAATGCTAGGTGGTATTCTTTGTCATACAAAAGTTACATAGTGTATTGTTTCTGGATCTGCCCAACACAAGTAAATAAAACACAAAATAAAGACACTACTAATAAGATGTTAGGCTTAATCCAGTGTTAGTCTAGACTACACCAGATCAACCAAATCAATGAAATCTGTGTATGCTTTGATTTACCAAGTTCCCATTGATTCAGTAGGTCTAGCTATGTTTAGATGGGTATGACTAAGACTGGATCTAATCTCCCATTCTCATTTCCAAGCTCAGCACTAAAGAAACATTCCACACCGTGACTCATTATTTTATCAATTCATACCTAACACAGCAAATTAAAACCATTCCCAATGGAAAATGGCTATTAACTTGATGTCTCAATCTTACCTTCACAGAGAGAAGTCTTGTCAGGTAGATTTCAGTAATAGCTTTGGTTCTTTCTTTCTCTTTCATACTCCCTCTTTTTGATTTGCCTTCATCAACTTCATCTACTGGCCGAACTAGATGCCAAATCTTATTCTCCTCTTCTAATAATGCATGCCCTGAAAAAGCAATGCATTTTAAAACAACCAAAAATGCATTTAAATCCAGTGACTGTGCACCAGTCACCAAGTTGTAAATAATGTGACAGAAGGCTAGAACTAAATTTGCATTTTTAGTTGCCTGTAATTAATATTTGCAATCACAAGCATAAGGATGCCAAACAAAAAAAAATCTACAGATATGCTGACATTCTTCTTCTTGGGGTGCTTTTATTTTCATAGTGAAAAAGCTGAACTTTTGTCCACTTTGTCCCAAACTATGTTGAAAGACCAGATTTTAGTTTCTTGCATTTTCAACCTATGTTTCCCTGCTGCTTCTATAGTTTTGGTGGTGTTATTGTTTTGAAACCAGATGCAGAAGTAAATTCTTGTATGTTTATAGGTATATTTGCATTCTTTTGTGATGCCAACTCACAGACTTATGGCAACCCTAATAGGGTTTTCCAGCTGTGTGTGATGTTTACAGAATAGTTTTATTATTGCTTCTCCCCCCCCCACCCCAAGTTTCCATGGCTGAGCAGGGATTTCACCCCTTGTCTCTTGAGTCTCAGTCCATCATTCTATCCACTACACTGCACTTTCTCATCAGAGTTTAATTTAAACTTATCTCAAAGTACAAATCATCATCTTTATTTACAGTTAACAGACTATTAATTAATACACTAAAATACAAGTTTAGAAAATGATTAAACATTAAGTGTATATAAAAATTTACACAATTAAACAGGGATTAAAAGCACTCCAGCAGGAGAGAAAAATGACAAAACACATAATGTGGAGTGGTTCAACTCCACAGAAATCTTCCCACCATTGTCATAGCTGTTGGAAAACGTACACACCATATATCTAATCATGTTATGCTGAACTGCAGCATGGTCAGCAAGTCAATGGGCACAATGAAAGATATAAATGCACAACGAATTACAACTCTGTGCGTCAAACATAAGAAGCTTGACCTCTGAATCGGCATGAATGTACTAACATCATGGCTAATGATTAACTGCACAATGGTCACAAGACTGAGAGAATACACAACTCTTGGTACATTGCTCTTCTTTGTTGCAAGACTGATTATTTGTGCAACTTGTGATGGAAATGGAATTCATGAACAGTGAAAACTAATGATGTGGAACATTTACCTGCTTATTTTGCTGATAACATGTCTATCCCCTGTTTATTTGTGAACAGAAAAGCTGGGATTTTTGCCTCCTATGTGTTTCAAAATGAAGACTTATAGCAGCCATGGGAGACTTTCTCCCAAGGATCCACAGGAAAAGTCAGTCTCCCTCCCACCAAAGCAAACTGTGGGCAAAGTCAGATCCAGTGGTAGGCAGAGACAGAACCTAAAATGGGCAGACCTTGTACCAGTGCACAGCCCATTTTCTCTGTCTCGCACAGTACCACTTCATATTCATATTTTTCTGTACCACCACATCCCTTTCTCCTTTTATCTTTGTAGCCCTTCACATAAGATCAAGCTGAGGACCACAGGTTCCCCACCCAGGTGTTCAAGTCTGAAGATCAGAGTAGATGTCACGAAAGGTAGGGTTATCAATGACTTGTGGTCATATATTATTTCCAGGTAGTATACTACCAGGTGTGTCAGAAACAGAAATGTGGCCTTGAGCGTAATCTAGCAAGGTTTTCATATGTTTTTCTGACTGCAATATGAAGTGAAGCTTTCTACTGTAAATTTCTACACTTTAAAATCAGCTAACACATACCTCTTATGGTGATTTATGGCAGTGAAAGAGAACTGGAGGGTGAACTGGAAATTTTCTGGTTCCAATAAAAGTTTGGGAAAAGTTTTAAAAACTATACTTTCCAAGAGATTCTCAGAGTTACAGTTCAGGACAGTTACTTTTTGAGGCTCTGGTTCTAGCTGTATCATACAATGCACTATGGAAGTAATACTGTACAACACACCTTGCAGAGACAATCTAAACTAATGAAATAATGTACACAATAACTGGCTGGATAGCTCAGTGTGTTAGGTATCTGACTGAGGAGCCAGAGGCTGGGAGTTTGATTCCCTACTATTTCTCCTGTGAGTAGAGCCAGCCTATTTTGTCTTGGGCAAGCTACACAGTTATAGGGTGCCCCCAGAAGAAGGGAATGGTAAACCACTTCTGAGTACTCTCTACCTAGAAAACCCTGCAAGGGGGTGCCATAAGCCACAACTGACTTGATGGCACACAATAATAATTAATGTACACAATGCACTTGCACATCATGAAATAGTTGCTATTAGCACTACCAATGTAAGAAACAGCAGTGGCAGGCAAATCAGCACAACTGAGAAGTTTTATGACAGACTAACAAATCTTAACCTCCAAACTAGAATGCCAAAAAAAGTGGGGCAGGGGGAACAAACTAAGTTTTCTGTAAAAAAGTTCCACAGAAATGAATGGGAGCTCCACAGGAGTAGAACATTTATGTAAACTCCAATCATTTCAACATGAGATTTGGAAATGTGGAATATTACCAAAGTTAGTTCAATAGACCCTATAATCTCTTTCTGGAAGAAAAAGAAAGGAGAACCATTGTTAAACCATTTGGCCATTGTTCTGCTTTTTTTTTTTGGAAAGAGATGTAATCCCATTTTCTTATTAATGGAAACCAACTTCTTAAACTGCCTAGATTCTCATGAAATGACTGATAAAACAGCCAATGAAACAAAGAGCCTAAGGATACAAAAATCCTTTTAATATGCTGTTTTTGTAAAACTGTCAGGGGTAGGCTCTGCATTCAGGCCTCAAAACAATCTATCTGGGGGAGAGTTTTTTTCAAAAACTATTTTATGTGTTTTTATGCTACAAATCATTGCCAGCCTAGGCTGTTGCTTTGACTTGGTCCTCTTAACTAGCTTTCCAAATAGATAATCTGGCTTTGGATAATTCTAAGAGACCAATGCAACAATTGAAAATAAGAAGATAGCTAAGAATTAAGTAATACTTTTCTATAAACTGCAATTAAACTATACTGGCAATGCAGTAACTGTTTGTAACTAATTACTTTTTAAAAGTAGCATTCTATCTCTGATTACGCCACTGCAACTCATTGCCTATGGCCAACTTTGGCAGCCACACATATCTTTTTTTCTGTGGCTTTCGTTAAAACAAAAACAAAAATTGTCATTTTTATTTGGGGTTATATATACACTGGAAAGCCTGATGGTATTTACCAGCTCTTTGTGCTTTAGTTGTTTAAAAATAAGCATATGCTCAACAAAAGTCAGGGTAAAGACAGCCACCATGATAACCAATGAGAATCAGTGCCCTATGTTCTTTTTCCTACTCTGTCCACACAGGAAAAGGATAGATGGTGAAAAGACAAAACCCTGAACTATAGAAATGGAATACAGCTCCCTTCCCTTTGCCAGAAACCAGAATAGCAAAGTGGTTTGTGGTTATACATGCTCAGGATTCAGAGCATGCAAAATATACCTGAAAAGACAAACAAACTAGGAGCGATGGCAGATCACATTTTGTTCTTGCTAATATATTTAACATCTGTACCAGAAGACACCCCCCCCCCCTTTGCATGTTAGGAAAAAGTGGAGAACCTTTTCTCTTTCCCTTCCCTGCTAATGATCTTGATAGATGCTCTTTCCTTGTTGCTTGCTGCTAACAGTTGAGCCATCTATATGAAACAGTGGGGGGGGGGGGGATATCTGATAGAGAGGCATGTGTGTAGGGGGTGGCATGTAGTCATTAGAGCTGAAGCTCATACAGTCCTGCTCTTTTTCAGGGAACACATGAAAAAGATGTACATAAAAACAAAAAAATGAAATAAATAAAAACTGGAAAAAGATGGATGCAAAGAAGCAATTCAAGTAAGCAGCATTAGCCACAAAACAAAACAATCACCTTTGAAGATCCCTTTATGTAGTGGGATGCTCTCTTTAGGCAACACTAAAATTATTTTTTCCACCAAAGATGGAAATCATTCTGTGTCCTTCATGCTCACTATAGCTTTAGCAACAAGGGCCAAATCAGAATGGGGGCAGCACCAACATTAACTATTGTCAAGACATTCATTTGTTCTTTTTTCAGTTCTGGAGCCTTAAAAGGACAAACGCATTGTACTTACTTTCTCCTGGCATGTCTTGTTGGTGATCTTCTGGCTGTTGGGAAACCCCCATTTTTGACAGGATGAGAGTAGCACCATCTCGCACCTTCAGGAAAACAGACGGGATGAAATAGTTGAAGATAGCAAAAAGGCATGTTAGTTCTATCACGTTTGTGAGTGATATGTACTCTGGGAAATTATTAATTCACTATCTTTTGCTCGTTTATCTTTTTCTTACAGTGCCTTTAGTTCTTTTAGATGTGGCCATGGTGTTCCCTTGATTCCAGTACACTGGGCACTCCAAACCTGCATCAATTTGTGTGCAAAGAGCTGTGCCCACCTTTGAAGTGAACTAAGAAAGATCTATCATCAGAGTTTCTAATCAGAGCTAGAATCCATTTAACGACTGAAATATTTTTCTTCTTCTACCAGGCAATTCAACCTTTGAGCCTTCAAATGCTTTGAATATAGGGAACTGACATTCACTAAAGAGCAAAGAAGATGTGTTGCATTCTTTAAGTTTGAAAGTCTTCCTGGAAGCACATCTTGCCAGAGGCATACTTGACAGCCAGTCTTGTATACTGGCAGTGCACAAAGCACACTTTTATCCTGAGCGAAGGATGTGTCTTGGTTTCCAAAGAGGTTGTGCTATATAATTGCCCAGTTGCAGAAATGCCAGCTTAATTTTGGAGCTTTTTAGGATTTCCCGCTTGGCCTTTATAGGGCAATAACAACAGCAGAAAAAAGTCAGCTCATAGATCTGATGAGAAGAGGAGCACACACTGTCTCGGCCAAACAGCCTTTAAAGAAAAGCTGTGCACTACAAATGAGTAATAAAAAGATACTATAAACTATTCCAAAATGCTTCCTTACATTATAGTGCATCAGGGTATTGATGCGTTTCCATCTGCATTCTCTTTGCGATGTTAAATCCAAGTCTGAGAGTATCTGTGCTGTAGAACCTGGACGCCATTCTAAAGGGCATACAAAAAGATAAACTTATTTTACTGCTGTGCAGCTGAAAGCAATATTCCTCAGAACTACGGGTCTAGCAAACCACTGAACCACTGTACAACTCTAGCATCCGCTCTCTCCCAACAAAAAGAATTTAGAAAAGAACAACAAATCCTCTCTCTGTTGTTAACAAAATATTAGAGTCAGAAACAAGTCTATTAATACAATCCTACTCATGTCACATTATCTGTCTTACCATCCTAAACAGTTCTGGTCTCATAAGATTTCAGAAGCTCAGTCAGGTCAGGCCTGGTTAGTCCCTGGATGGTAGACCACCAGATAACAAGAGGTTTCTCCTGTTATTTGTCTAGGAAATAATCACCTAAAACCCTGGAGAGCTGCTACCAGTCTGATTTGACAACGCTGGGCTAGGACGACAAATAATTCAATGTAAAGCAGCTCCCTACATTCTGTGCTTTGATTTATATGCAAGCTAGATTGAAGATAATCAGTACATGTAGGCTGCAAACACATCAGAGTTTTTTGGCGGAAAATACATTTAACAGTGATTCAGGTTGTAAGTAGCCAAGCAAAAAGTTTAATCTAAGCATCCAGTTCTTTAGAGATCAAGAATCCAGCATAACTAAAAAGGTAAGTTATTTTAAGAAGAGGTTGCTCACCTGTAGCTGTGGTTCTCTGAATGGTCATCTGTGCATTCACACATAGGGACTAGTTCTGTACATATATGTAATGCATAGACACCACAACAAAGAACTAGATAATCATGATCTGTGAGCTTGGGAGTGGGGGAAGAATCATCACTACTCTCAACCAGTTAAAAGATATTTGTTTCATTGGCCACTCAGCTGAATTACAGAAAATTACATCAGTGTATCTATTTGTGAACAGATTTTAAACCAAAGGCTTTGTTTGCAGGAAGAACAACAAATGTAAAAGAATACAAATACAGTAATTTACAGTATGTACTGAATCAATTCCTCTTGCTAATATCACCTCTATGGCAACTATAATTTTAGGAAATTCCATTAATAAAACAAGAGCAGACACATACCAAGAACAACACTGTCAGGCTTTGGCCATTGTGAATAAGGCAGATTTCGATAGACTTGGTCTATGATCTTTTCCTTCACTTGAGAAATAGTATCACAGTTGAGCACTTTCACTGGTACAGGCTCTGTGCCTTCATCTTGTACAATCACATTTACAGTCTGGAAGATAGGAAATTCCATGATTTCAGCAAGGAAAAGAAAATTAATGCTGACATTCACTTGAAAACTTTCATTCCCAAAGACTGAAATTGAGACAGGCTCTACAATTTCATGTGTGCTCTCATTACCACACTTGGTTCATATGTTTGTGATGGAAATGTGGGCCATACACATAACTTCTATTGTTAACTTGTCAATGAGCTCTTTGAGTTTTCTGACCATTTTTTCCCTACACTGAGCACACAGAAAAGAGCCTTTGATGGATTTTTCTTCTTTGTTAAGTTTCTGTGCTTCTGGTACTAGATCTTAAAGACAAGTTTTAAAGAGAGACAGGTAATCACCACAGCTGGACCATGCCTGTTTGGATAAGTCAATTTAAAAGGTACCTTAACAGAAAGAGATGCCATTTATCAATTACCACTCTACTAAAATAGCAAGGAATATAATCCTCAGGACAGTTACAATTGTTGGGGATACTTAAACCTGATTCTAAAGGCACATCACTTTGTCATAATACTATAAACCTAATTTTAAATGAGATATATTTAACCCACAAATAAGCAGCAGCAAACTCAGTTTAATGGAGTCCTACAAAAGCCAACATTTGTAGAGTCCTACAAATGTTATACAACATTTTAGCAGAAGTCGGGAAAACAAACATCTATGTCCCTGTGATGGGGGCAAATAATTTTTGAGGGTTTTGAGGAGGTACACTTGCCATTCCCTGGACTGCCTCTTCTGGTACCTCTAATGTCATGAAAAGATGTTTTGCCCCCCAAATGGCAAATCACGCCCCCCCCCCCCCAAAAGCACCAGGGCAGTCTGATTTGACAGGTATATGATATGTTATACACCAGGGTCTCTTTCAAAACAGAAAATACTTTTTTTCAACACAGGAAGTGACTGATAGTGGCATTTTTGGACTAAAATAAGCCCCGGTGAACAAAATTATACGAACAGAGCAAACTGCAGCTCTGGGGGTTACAGGCCTTTTTTGGGGGGGGGCGTCACTGGATGTTAGGAGGTACACTTGTCCAGAGACCTACACTTCACCTGCTCTATTTGGTGGCAGGGGGGTTGTATCACTGTGGAAGATCTTTGTCATGGCAAGAAAGTTTAGTGATATGTATCAATGATTCATCCTGCTATCTATGTCCAGATTTTTCTTGGAGACCAGCTTTGCTCCTTTTTTGCAGTTTCATTTCCTTCCCAAGCCTCCTTATCTATATGAAAGAAGGCTGCTTGGGAATGTACAGCCTGTTTACAACAGATGTTTTAGGCAGACACTCAAGATTATCTATTTGATGATAAGAGTACCCAAGCTGGACAGTTACTGAATGTTTTTGCACCTTGATATTTGGTTTTGTTATCATATTGCTAATTAATCAGATGTTCTGCTATCATTTCACCAATTAGTGAAGTGCAGGCATAAGGAATATTAGCTGTACACAGATAAAACTAACAAGCAGGTACAATTGATTGCTATGCTAGTCTGAAAATATATAAAACCTTGGTGTCCCTATTTAACCCTCAGTATATTTGTAAGTCCTGGAAAGCTGCTGCGTATCTACTGACTTCAGGAGTTGTCCACTGGCTATTCTCCAGGGGTTCCTGGCAAGCGGAAGAGGTGTAAGGTTATTCTTTCTATCTACTTTGCTGCTTTACTATTCATGTTCTCTGTTCTACTGCATCTTTCATAATGTTTCTCTCCCCCCCCACCCCGCCTCCAACTGATGTGTGTTCATTGTCTCCAAATGTAAAATGAACCTCCTGCTAGCATGGGCAACACTGGGGCTACCTTGATTAAAACTTTTCTGCCAATACATAATGTATTATAAGCGATTTCTTGAGCTGGAAGAACATCTACATAGCAGAAGTTTTGGATAGAGTGAATTGGCATGAGGAGGAATCCCAAGCAGTGACTTTGAACCTATAAAAGGGTAATAAGAGCAGCCACTGATCATATGGATATGTGAGGCAGCAGTTGTACATGATTGATTTAACTTGGCATGGTAAATTAATTCTGGCAATTAACCTTACTAGTGATTACTCTTCTTGCAGTTAGGCATCTCAGACTTCCAGAATAAAAGGATAGAAACTACACAATTTCAGTAGACCTTTAACCAATATGAGAAAGAAAATGATGGTGTTGATGTATTTTAGTTTTACCTACTTGCAGATACAGCCCAGAGTAGGTATTTCACATTTGGTAGAGCAGATATAGAGTACAGTAGTAGGGAAATTTCTGATGGCATGTATTGGATCATTTAAGAAAGACCAGAAGCTCATAATGGTTCCTTTAATTAAACTTTCTTAGTAACGATTTCCAGAGGAGTAGTTACATTAAGTCTTTGAAGCAGGCTTCAAAGGCCAAAATCTCACTAAGTTTTTATGCTGCCAAAATACAACTGGAGCAAATCTCAATTGTGATTTGCCACAAGTAAGAAGTTAATGTAGGCACTAACGTCTTAACTTGCAGCAATTCACCAACAAGATTTAAGCCAACTGCATTATGTTAGCCACTGTAACTAACAGCATTTTAGCTGAATCTTATTAAAGACTAATATGTTTTATTTGACATTGCGTTCATGGAGTTTAGCTCATTTAATACAGCTGAAGAAGTGAGTTAAAGTACACAAAACCAAGTGTCAAATAAAAATTGTTAACCTTTAAGATGCCATTAAACATGTTTCTAAGTAGTAATGCTAGCAGATTATAATATTTGCAGTAATCTGAACCAGTAAAAACATGGGTTGGGCCAACACATGGCACCTGAATCTGTTGGAAGTTCTAAACCCTAGCTTCCTAGTATTCTGCATGACTGGTTGGGGCTAATGGAAATGTAGTTGAAAACATATGAAAGGCACCATGTTTTTTATAACAGCATTTAAAAAGTGAGACAAATAGTGACTAGTAAGAATTTTTATCACATTCTGGACTGTACTTTATATGTCTCTGGCTGTCTTATTTCTCTGCTTCCTTTTTCCCTTGGAAACTGCTGCATGAGACATTCTTACAAATAGCTTCCCCCATTCCCCCACAAACATCCCCTATTCCCTCAGGCACTTTTTTGGTAAGAAAATATATTAAATATCCTTTCAAAGAGCACTTTGAAAAAATTTAGTTTTTAAATTAAGTCTCATCTAACACAACAGACATGTCATTCTACAACTCACTCTTGAACAAAATGAAATAACTTCTACCAACGCCAATAAACATGATCCCACAGCAGGGGGATTTTACAGACTCTCCCCTCTGCCCCCCCAAAACACAGACTGTTTTGTAATACCCAATCCTGGAGTCCGCGTATATTTGCTACATTTGTTCCTAAGTAAGTCGGAAGGAAACTAACTACAAGTAACTTTTGCAAATATACATTTTGGGCACATTAAAAAAGAAAAAGGAAAGGAAAACAAGTGGCTCCTAATTAATTAGATCAAACATATATTGAGAGGGAATTTAACATTTTCCTTCCCTGTTGCAGTACTGAGGAAAAATTTGAGCTAGCATTTAAACTGGCTAGGTATTGGCAACGGGGCATTTCTCCCCAAAGTAAACAGCAACTACAAAAGAGAGATTTGCTTCATGAGTTCATCCAGGGAGGATTGTATTAAATCGCCTCCTCATGCCTGCTCTCATCTAAGGGATTATCAACTCCTTTAGCACACAGCACTTGGCTTTAAAAAAACCCCAAACCACCCTGAAAATGATCATTCTCAACATCATCATCATCATTTGGACACTTAAAGGCTCAAAATATCTTGCAATAAAAATATTAGACAATACACTGTACATGAAAAACAACATACCATGTAAAATAATATTTCCCACCAAATAAATTATAGGAATAATCAATTTGTCTAAAGCCCATTATAAAAAATTGGACAAACACATACCATCGTGTGGACTGTACTGGGGAGAGTGTCCCTTAGGCAGGGGACCACAACCAACAAAATCCTCTCCCTTGTCACCACCCTTTTGAGCCTCCCTCAAAGGTGGGAGTTGATCTCAGGTATATGAGAAGTTTGTCACTTCTAGTTCAGCCTCTGGAATTCTTACAAATGGGGGCCAATTGAGTTCCCTAATGTTACCACTGTGTACAATACAGTGACTCAGCAGGAATGGAGGGGATGAATGAAATTAAGCCTTAAGATTGCTGAATAACAGAAAAGAGGCACTTGAGCAGAATACAAGGGCTACAGAGGAAGTTGGCATTGAAGGCTTTCTGTCTTGGATACAACATTGGAGAGGTGTGCAGATTTGGGTTTTTGGACTACAACTCCCAGAATTCCCCAGGCTACACTTCAAAAGCCCAAATCTGCACACCTCTGCAACACAAGATTGGTGAAATTATGATATTAGGAAATCATAGCTTCCATGGTAAATTAGTAGGGACTGTCAGTTTAAGAATCTATTTAATGCTAGGTCCAATGAAAGCCAAACCACCAGTCAAGCAAGAAGCAGCACAACTACAACATGTCTGCTATTTGTTCCTAACTTCTGGTGCTCATACAGCTAACAACCCTTGGGAGATCAATTATTTTGTTCTGTCTAAACCCATTTCCCCACCATTATAAGCACTATGTAGGTGGTCAGCCTATTTATGTAGGGCTAAAAATGAGAAGGAAACTAGGGCTGACATACAATTACTATCTCCAATGTCCTAGAGTTCTTGGTCTTCCCGCCTCAAATAGGGAGGGGTTTGATGGTTGTAGGTATTTTGTGCACACTCACTCAAAAGCAAACAAAACCCTCCAAGATGTTGGGAATTCTGATTAAGCAGGTTTTTTCACCATGTGAAAAATGCTCCTAATAAGTGAGTGAATGTCAGCACAAGCCCACCATGTTAGACCTTCCCCTCAATATGAGAAGGTTGGGAACTGAGGAGACAAAGATGGGGATACCGGATGAGAACTTTCGGCATTCTTACAAATGGGAACCTATACAAGTGTCCACATCTTTTCTCCATTTTCAGCCTTCGTGAGGGGTAAGCTGAAAAAGTCCAGCTTCTCATGCCTTTAAAGGAGGCACGGGCATTAAAATAATCATCTATAATTAGTCTGTGTAAGAGAGAATTCACATTGAAAAGTATCATTCAATCCAAGTTTTTTAAGGACCAAAATCCTGAAGCTAAACTATTCTTTAATTTTACTTAGGACCTAGCTTATAGCATATCTCAAAGTGGTATACAACAGAAACTTAACACAAGTGAAAACAGCTTAAAACAGATAAACAATATAACTAATTAAAACCCATTTAAAACTGTACACTTATGAGATATTCTACATCCAGCTGAGGCCAAGATCCTTAAACTCCAAAGGCTTTAGTGAACAGTCACATTTTAATTTGGCACAAAATTAAAATCAACATCAATGCCAATTGCACCTCCAAGGGAAGAGAATTTCACAAGCAAGACGTGAAGGGCCTCCTTTATGTATGTCAGGTAAACAAAATTAATTGCTTTATCCTCCCATTATTGTTACGAAGCACTGCTTTATCATCCATATTTTACATAAAAGACATTAACTGGGAAACAAAGAAAAGTGAATTTCCTCATTCATTTTTTTAATTAATAGCCTCAAAGAAACACGGGAAAAACCTACATACCAGTTGAGAGTATTCCACGTCATCTCCCAATAATCCAGTGTCATTCAGTGTGTATTTGGCTTTCATCTGCACAGCATCCACAGGTCCTTTTTCCACCTGATGTTTGATGGCCTTGAACAATTTATAAAGAGTCTCTCCAGCATTGTCCTGTTATTGGTGAAGGATGGTAAGATTTTATGAACCACTTTTCAACAGAGAAACAATGACTGTGTTCAAATATAATCCTAAACCATGCTCTGGGGTTAACCAATAGCCACAAGCCTCAGGCTTTTGTACTCCATTCTTTCCCATCATGATAACCTCCAATCTTGGTATGCAGCAAACCACAGTGTTCTATTTTATCTGAACTGAAAACCTGTGGTTTACAATTGTCTGCAAACTGGGACCACAGAGCTAACTATGGTCTGCTGGGATCAGAAGGTACTAATCTATACACATAGAGCATATAAGTGAAAAACTTATTTGCATTACGATTGTTCACTATGCCTGAACATAGTAAGTGTAAAGGAAGTATCCATTTCAGATTTTACCTTGAGGTACTGGTACAGACAAATGGACATCCAGTTGGATAGCATCCTCTCCACTACAGTTTCTGACCTAAAACACAGGAAAAAAGCACATGAGGAAGTTGTAACTACAGCATGTCTACATGTATTTATTCAATAGTACAGCTGTTGCTAGAATCCCTCTCCTGTCCACTTTACCCAACATATACTACCTGTTTAGTTATTCATTTATAGTGCTGTGTAGGGACAAACTATACAGAGGTATCAGGTTCAAATCCCCTCTGCCATGAAGCTTACTGGCTGACATTGTGTCAATCACTATCTCTTGACCTAACCCATTTCACTAGGTGGTTGGGAGTATAAGTGCAGTAAGAGAAAAACAATCTTCACATGCGCTGTGAAATGTAAATAATATTCATAGTTGGGGAATGTTATTATTATTTTTAATTACAACTCTCCAAACCCTCAAACCAGCATGGCCATAGGCCTAGGGCAACTTTTCCCCACCTCTGGAAATACCGCAATTGATTATCAAAACGGGATTCTTTTTTCAGTGTTTATTGCAATAAAGCCCACAGAGATTCATTCTGAGATATATGTGGTGTAGCAGCTAATGTAATCTTCACCTAAGCAATACACTTATTTAAACATAAGTAATATGTTGTCACTGCTGATACAAAAGCTCTGTTTATCTGTTTTCATGTGCTTTGCTTGGGTGGCTGAAATCCTGTTGGCATTAACTATCACTGCAGAATGGTGATGACAACACCAGCAAGAAGCAAATTTCAGTAATTAAAAACTTCCTATTTTTGCCTCATGGCTTTTTTGGCTCCTATGTAATCCCTTCAATCATGTGGGAGCTGCAGGAGCCACAGGACCAAAGGAGGAAGTATGTAACTACCAAAAATTGCTAATGATAACATTACCAGAAGGGGCAGGTTTTCAACAATTAAGTAATTTCCACTTCTGTCCTGCAGCTCCCATGGCTTCCATCTGATGACGGGGATCGATAAGAGTCAGAAAAGCTGAAGGACAACTGTAACATGTTTTGAATTAACATCATCACCCTTCTGCAGGCCTAACATATGCAACAGGGTTTCAGCCAGTAGTAAGAAGTAGGGCTACATATTTAATAGGAGCACAAAATAGTTCAACTTGCACTACAGTGGCTGAAAACCTGTTGCTTACTGTAGTAAATTAGAACCAGAATAGGCCACTGAATCAACTTATGGAAGAGATGACTCACTGAATCCCCACTGACCAATGGGCCTGCTCTATTGCAACTTACTATACTAAGCAACAGGATTTTAGCCTATATTTGTTAAACCAAAAATCTGATCCTTAAATTATTAAGAATAAAAAGAATAGTGTATTTTCAAATATGTGCCAAAGAATAAATACAAATGATTTGAACAGAATGACACTATAGACAGAAGGGAAAAGAAAAAAACCACACACCACAAACAGACTGTGAATATGGTAGACCATGCATATAGGTAAACTTTTAATTTTAAAAGTAGATTAAATATATGTAAGTGATCAATATGCTATTTTAGCAGAGTAGACTTTAAAAATAAATGACCCACATAGGGCATTAGTCAAGTGAATCAACTGTTCTAAGTCCATTAAGAAATCTAGTTGCTTCTTTAAAATATTAATTGTGACTGCCTACCATTCAGGATATTGAAGTACAGTAGTACCTCAGTTTACGTACGCCTCGGTTTATGTAATTTCCAGTTTACGAACGGAAATCCGTTCAAAATAATGCCTCGGTTTACTTTTTTTTCCCCAGTTTTTTTTTTTCGGTTTGCAAAGGAAGTTTCCCTGTGCCTGGAGGTTTGTAGCGCCGCCGCCGTTGCTATGGCAATCCGTGTTTCAGTTTACGAAATTTCCGCATTACGTAACGTTCCGGAGAACGTATTAATTTCGTAAACCGAGGTACTACTGTAGTCACTTTAGACAGCAGATGCTGGGTGATATGAGTGGGGTTTGCTAGCCTCAGGTGAAGCCAGGTGAGGTGGACAATGCTGACAGTATCAAGGTAACTTTCAACTGCCAGTCCAAGCGATCTGGTTAAAAATAATCAGTTTTTTTCCACTGAAACACAGGCAAATCCCATTGATAGTGGATTACTGGAGAAATTTTCCCTACCTTCGGAGCATCAGTTTAGGATTTTTGGCCACAACGTACTGCTCCATCAGCTCCAAAAACAAAGTCCTCATGATGTCTGTATAGTATTCTAACTTCCCATGTAAAGCCACAGTCAAGAGAGATGCAAAATATACTTTTTCACGGGCAGAAAATTCTCTTTGGTTTTCCAACGTGTGAATGAACTAGACAAACAAAAACAAAAGACAACAGGCATGTGCTTGAACCACAACTGAATTTTGTTCTTATTATTCAGTTTGGAAACATATATTTTTAAAAAAAGATAAGACGGTAGCAAAATATATTCTAACAGTACTCTGGTGTTTTGGGCGCAGAGTGTGATACTGTCATTTCACTGGTTTATTTGGCAGGCTGTTTGTCATCTGTCATCAGGTAACCGTTCTGAACAACGTGGTATTACAATGACAGATGGTGTGCATGCTCAAGGTCCCATTCTAAGTTTAAAGTTTGAATATCAGCTCGCCATATATATTTCTTTTCAAAGAGGGAAGAAAATATAAAATACATTATAAAATGGTCTCTTGGAGACTAAGGTAGATGGTTGAAAGTTGGTATGCATATCCAGCACCTCATCTTAGATGTTATGTTTGAAACATAGTCAACAAGTATAATATATTTATGTAGTCTATGCATATGCCTCTTTCTACACTGTGGAACTTAAGGCAGGTTACATGGATTCCCTGGTGGTCTGTCATCCAGGCAGTAACCTGACTCAGACCTGCTAAGCATGCTTGCCCTATGTGTGCTCAGACAATGTTCAGGATTTATTCACTACAGACTGATGAAACATAAATGCTGAAATAAATGTGACTAAGAATAAAATCTGTATACTTCTTAAACAAACCCACAAATATGTAAAATCCACTCCAGTGCAATAACTGTCTTGAAGACTGAGGTACTGGAATGAAGTTTAGTATGTATAACATCATTTTTAATTTGAAGATTGAATTGCCATGCAACATTTGAATGAAGCAAAATATGAAGACTATTCTTTTTCAGGACACACTGTACTATATTTTAACAAAATTACAACTGTATATTTCCTCTGAAATATCGAAAATAATTAATCAAAAAAAGAGCCAGGAACAGGGATCTTCAACACATTTCTCAACAAGTCTCAAAGAGAATGAAAGTAAGGAAATGTACTAAGTTTAGTTTTCTTCTGAAATTTATTTAAATAACTAATAGATCTCAATGGGTAGAAAAAAACAAATTACTGCTTTTATTTAAGCTTTATTCCAAATGGCTACTGCAGTGAGCAAAATATGACATATGTGGGTAAAGGTAAGAGGGAACAATGTTTGAATGGAACAGCAGATACTCCTTCAACAGAAATGACAGGAAGAGGGTCAAAATTATGTAAGATATTCTTTACACTATTCACACAGCCTTGCACATGATGCTAATGACATAACACATGCAAACACATTCTGTTTTTCAAATCAGGCCAAGCCATCCACCCTGCAAAACTGTGACTTTTTATTCTGTACTCACATTAATGAGAAATGATTTACTATTCAGCAGATTGGAGAACTGATTCAATGCCTGCTCCACAGTTGGTCGTCTAGCTTCTGGGATGTCCAGTTTCCCAGTGATCATCACGTCTTTTTCTCCATCTTTGGATGGTAGAAAGAAGACTCTGTCTGTATAGGTTTTATAGTCCAGCACAGGAATTCTTGCTTCATTGATGTCATTTGTCTGATCCTCCATTTCAATCATTAGATCTGTAATAGGCAACAATTTTACGGTTTAGTAGGAAACATACTATTGGCTCTTTTTTTGCCGCATTGAAGGAAATAATCAATTATGTCAATCTTTTCCATTACGTAGTTTTGAAGTACTTTTACCTTTCCAATGTTGTTATCTAGAAGAACTGGCATATTAAAGCAAAACTTGTTTTTCTAGTGGTACAACTGCTTCCTTTTCTGAATTAGTTAAGGGGCTCCAGGATTTGTTTTAACTTATAAACTGCCCAGAGTAGTGCGTGGACTAATAGGACAGTATAAAAATAAAATAAAATAAAATAGACAGACAGACAGACAGATAAAGTGCACACATAATCCTGATCAGAAATTTGATTGTGAACACACTGGTGAATAATCAATCTTAACTTAGCAGATCCCAGATGAATGCCATCTGGAGTAGACTCCACTTCTCTCCTTCAATGGCCCAGAATCAGGAGGTGCTATGGCACCTATAGATGAGTTCTACCTGCTATGTTTACAATTTATGGTTTGTTATGTTCCCCACCATAGAACTCACAGAGGCTGAGATATCACACTATGAGGCAAGAGGTGGCATCTGAACCCAAGTCTCCCCTTAAACTGAGCCAGTGCTTAACAATCACCCATTAGCAAAATGTTTATGAAGCTTGAATTACAGGAAGGTAACTATTGCACGTAGAGTAAGATATGGGCCTAGTCCAGTTTTCCAAAAGCTCTGCCAAGTTACCTCAGAGCAGACATGCCTTTAAGCTCAGAGCAGGAAGACAGGAATACGCAAGAGTTACACCACCTCTTCCCTGTTTAAAATCTAATATTTTGGGGGTCAACTTGGGAAAGAGAGGAAATGTTCATACTGGAACAGTGATCTCTACATCGCATCCTTGAGCTGCTCTCAAAAGGGAAAGCAGGAATATACTCACTCCACATACTCCATTGGGATATAAGGCTATTTAGGTGGAAGACAAGATCTTATGCAACACCATAAAAAGGTGTTTCTTTGTTCCTCCTCTACCCCTGCATTACAAAAGCAAGCTTGTTACTCTTTGTATAGCCTTGTATTGACTCTCATTTCTGGCTCATGCAATATTGGACAGCACGCTGGAAATAAGAGATGGATAAAATGAACAGATAGGAGCTGTTTCAGGTCCCTTCAGAGATAGCCTGCTTTGAAAGATTTAGTAACTTCCCATTTTATTACTGCAGTGTGCTATATGGCTACCTTTGGAGTCAATTTGGAGGCTACAACTAATACAAAATTTTTGGCTTGCCTCTTTACAGGCAAGTCACATGAAGCATATTATTAACATCTTAACTCACTGGGCTTACTATTTGCTTTTGAGTCCACTTCAAAGTGCTGGTGATAACTTTTAAAAATTAAAATGGCACAGGTCCAACATACCTTAAAATCTCTTTTTGCTCCAAACTTGATGGGGGAAAGCTTACAAATAAAATAAATTTGTTAGGCTTAAAGACTCTACAATACATTTGTTCTTCCTGTCAATATGGAAAGTGTTGCTCTGCATCCCATCTTGAAAAAAGGGATGAGGGTTTAAACGGAGCACTCCAGAAAAAACAGGTGGCATTTGCAGCAATTTCTGCTGCTGCACATGATACAAACCCTTCTGCGGTTTAAAAATGGTGCCCAATGTACATTTTTTTTTGAACCACAGTAGGGCTTGTGACTGGCTTCTATGCCCCTCAGAAGGTGCCCCTAGATGAAATGCTTTGGGGAACCCACAAATTGAAAGACAGAGAGAGGGATACACAGAGACATGTGTGCTTGGGTGGTTGGAATGCTTCTGAGTAGCTCAATTGATGAGCGCTCACCCTTGGGGCTTTAGATGAGGTGCCCTCTTCCAGGGCACTTCTACTACCACCATTGGATGTCTGCAGCCCAAATCTGATCTTTCTGGGTTCTAGTTTTCTCTCTTCCAATCCCATTGCCTTTTGGACAGTCACCTTCTGAGGCTTGATATGTGCATTTAGACTTGGTTGCTCTGACAGGTACTAATAGGAGGAATCCTATGAACACAGGACGTCTGATACATGTGGGTTCATGCCTGTTTGCAGCTAATCTGCCATAAATACCTTTGCTGTGGATTATTACAAATGTGTAGTTCCAGCCATAAATTGCAAGGGCATGGGGCTTTCACCGAGGTGGCATTTCCTATGTGAAAGTAGAAACAGCTGCATTTTCAGAAATCTCTTCCAGCAGGCCGATCTTCATTATCTTTAACTAGTGCCTCATGTCCAGCATTGGAATTTTTAGTTGGCTGAAAATTCACTGTAGAATTTTAAAGGATTTTACTCTGAGCTGTATTTATCTTTGTTGTAAGCTACTTCAGGCATTATGTGAATGTCAGGGAATGCTACATAGGGATATTTAAATGAGTCCTATCTGGAACTTGCAGGTCATCATTCAATGAATCAATTAAGGTGCACACTTAGGTAAATTACATAATTTTCAGTGTACCTGATAAGAACAGAGGTTACAAAAATTTCTTGGCATGAATAGCAATGTTATAGAATATGATACAATATGACAAGAATACATAATACTAAGTATGAGCGAATAAGATAAAACACCTGGCTTTTCTACGATAAACACGTAAGTGTGTAGATTTTTGGATGGCTGCTAAGATTTTTTAATCCAAGATTCATGGCAGTATTTGTTACAAATTTCTTGTACATTTTGTCTAACACTGCTACAGTAAATCTGCTATACTATTAAAATTACTTTTTTTATTGCTATGGTTTTATACTATCAAGGAGATAAATAACAGTTGATGAAGAAAGAAAGCACAATGTTCAATAGCCCGTAACTACTCCAATGGCATAAAGGAAGGTTATAAGCTTCATCAAATATTACTGACAACACATCAGGTTAAACCAAGTACTTTTAAGTTTTGACACAGGGGACAATTACTTTGTTACTTCACACAGTCATGTTAGCTGGAGGGCTTCTGGTGTCCTGAATGACTGGAATACCAAGGTAATCTAATGGCTTGCTATACCAGGAGATTGAATTGACTATATAAATAACTCTCTTTATTCCAAAGTTACAGTACTCAGAGAATAAAATACTTCCTGGTGAATATCTTTATACTTCCTGTGCAAACTCTATGGTGAATTGTAAAACTGATTATTCAGTATAAGGAAGAAAAGGGATGAAAGCAGGAAAGGCAGCCCAAGTCTTAGGGCAGGAGGTACAGCAGAAACTAGATGGGAGCTGCCAGGTATAAAGGCAATACCAGTGATTCTCTGTGACGAATAGAAAAAGATGCATTTATGTCGAACGATGTAGTGAAATATATAATTGTTCTTTGATTTTAAACATTATGTACAAAGTGATCTTGGCTGCAATCTAGTACAAAGTGTTTAAATCCCTCTGAAAATGGGATCGACAGCAGAGCTGTGTGCAAGACTGCAGCTCCTGATCAGGAAATTTCACTGTTAAAAGAACATAAAACGTAGGGAAGCAAAAAAATGATTTCCTTCTAATAATCAGGTCACCTGTTTCTTTAGTGACATTATAGCAGATTTTTATTTGTAGTTCATCATTTCAGAAACACCTTAGTTTCCTAAAAATTAAATTATATTCAGAATTTCCTGTCTAGCTGCTACACAAATTTCAAAAATCTCCTAATGGACTGTGAATGGATTCAAAGTCCCTAGCAGAAACATCTTGAGAATAAAAGATGCATGATTCTTTCACTGCTGCCAATTTAGCTCATGCTACTTATTATTTTCCATTAAAATAAAATCTCTGCTAGTCTCTTTTACACACACATTTTATCGAGGGCCACTGGATCTAATTGCCAGAAGACTATACAGTGGGTATGTTGACATGCTGTAATGAACAACAGTTGTGTCTTCAGCATATTCTCACAAGACATTTTAAGGCAGACAGTAACAGAGTACAAGCACATCCTGAAATTTCTCTGGAGAGCTTACAAGAATCCGGCATCAGTCATACCTGTAAATTCCTTTTTGCACCGGTCTCTGACGCTTTCCTCCAAGCCTTCAAGTTGTGATTTAATTTTTTCATATTCTCGTTCTGCTTGTTGGCTCTTCCGCCTATAAGGAATAGAAACAGAGTGTGTGGAAAAGTTACAGCCGATAGGAAAAAAAAAATCATTTTACAACACAGCTGTGCAAAAGCCTTTAGAAGTACAGCCTTCCTCCTTGTGATAATTTAAAAATGAGAAAACAGAACAGATAGAGAGAAAAAGATGGGCTAAAATTTTACACTGGTGTAAAATTAACATGGCTGTATTGATTTTACTGTGTCAAGGGTTGCTCACAAATCTACTCCAAGGAGTTAAATATGTCAATGTCTTTCAAAGAAAAGCGGTGGCTCCTGAAGTTGAATTATAATCACTCCTGGCTTTTCCATGACTTGCTTATGAAGTTGGACTAATGGCTGTATCAGAAGGAACTTGCTTTTAATCAATATGCTTTTTAAAGCTTAAGTTTAAGTAACTTTAAAAGGTGAGACCTAGCTACCTGTGGCTAAAAGGGGAGTTATCCACATCACCCTCACCAAACACACATCTGCCTTGTATGACAAGCTCAGAAAATTTATCACACACCAAGATGTTCAGTTTTACCACACCAAGAAGGCATGCAGAAATGCTAAGCAGGTTTATCCCTATCTCCTTCATTTGGCACACACTTATGCACATACACAGGTACAGATTCAAGACAGATGTGCCGCATCAGTGATATCTGACCAAATGGAAGGAATTTTGTATTTTCTGTTTCACACAAAAGTACATGCATGAATATAGAGACTCCTCAGAAAAAAATGTTTGTCACACTTCTCTGCAGGCATATTTTACCTCACCATCAGCTTTTCCACTGACACTGCAATAATATTTGAAGACTGAAAACTGGATCTTACCTGTAGCAATAAATTGAGGTGAAGATAATGGCCACCATAGGAATAAGTACCAGTGGCAAGATAAGGCTCAGTGGTACGTCACTCACTTGGGTATACTCCACTCTTCCTAGGACCCATTCTTTGAAGCCAAATTTCACCTAGATAAATCATTGCACTTCATAAAGCTAACAATCAGATCATACAGGGCTATTTAAATATGCAGCAGGATGCTTTGTTTTGTGGCTTTTTGTTCACTAAAAAATTTTTTTTAACAGAATTCAAGTACCCAGCTCGTAATATATACGAGTACTATAACAAATTTAAATTTACAAAATTATACTCCAGCTACCTGGTAGAACATAATTGTCTAGTTATCTCATTTAGCCTTTAATTTTCATGACAAAGTAGAAATTCAAAATGGCCAAACTACAATAGAAGAAAGACACATCAGTCAATAAGGAGAACAAAGACACAGGTTGACTTTATACCAAACGACATGGCCCAGGAGTGTCCATTCACTGAAGTTTGCAGAGAATCTAACTAGCTTTGTTTTCAGTTTGCAGCCCTCTCATGTTTTCCCTTTGCTTCTCCCACCCCCATTTTTTAAAACCAGGAAATGTCCAGTAAGGGAAAAAAATCATGATGGAATAGCTCCACAATGCTTTCTAATCATAAACATTTGGAACCTTCAGTTTAGATGCTGCCTCTATCTCTAGACAACATGTAGGACAAAGCAGAATGTCCCCCTCCCACCAATGCTCCAGGAAGCACAAATAATGTGTTCAGGGAGCCACTTTATTATTGTCACTTAAAACAAGATACCCTGAATGCAACACTCTTTATATATGTCGTTAGAAACACAGAGAAAAGTGACCTACAATGAATTCTGGCAGGTTATTAACTGTATCTCTCTTCTGTCTTCGCTTGGGTGGGGGTTGTTCTTCAGGTGGTTCACAGTATAAATCCTTCTCGGTCAGAGTTGTTATGTGGCAGGGCTCCTCTCCTACAAACGCACGAGCCTCATCTATTGTCATAGCTTTGTTCAGATTACTACCCTAGACAGAAAAATTGAACACTAAGCCATTTTAGCTATCAGCTTATTTTCAGGGTGTTTTGAGATGAGTGTTTTGGGCAGTGGTGGAGAGAGGATAGAAACTTCATGATTAATACATTAATCTTTTCTGCAGTTTCATCTTAAAGCAGAGATGCGTTGGATATCTACGTGGAAGAAAAAATACTCTCCAGGTAGCTGACATAGATTACCTCACTATGTTCTTGTTTGTACAAGCTTTTTCCAGCTGAACAAAGAGAACATAGGCACAGATTCATCGTAATACCCTTCCATCCCCTTGTGGCAAAAGGAGGTATGAAGATGTCCAAACAACGTCAGAGAAGCTATCTAGAGAGGACTAAATGGCAGTTTTCGGTAGCAGATAAGATCAGGAAATCCCAGTGGTGACAAGCAAATCAAGAGTTATTTCTAGGCAGTGCAGACAGAAACCACTTCCTTAAAAGGCAGTAGCATTTTTCCCCATATACCCCCATCATTTTGTACCACGATTTTGAAAACAGTAACAACATTATTCTGACCAAACATATTTCATCATTTTATGTTACATAAAACAGAAAAAAAAATCCAAAGTATTTTTTGGCAGGTAGACTTGGAGAAGGGCCAGGAGAGAACAGTTGCCCCAGTACACTTACCTTTGCATGAATGAGTTTGTTGACCTGCTTTTTGACACCATCAGTGAAGTTTTCAAAGGTTGGATCAGCAACATACTGGAAGTCTTTTTCAACCTGATGACCATCCATTTTAATAATTACAGCAATTCTATAATTTTCTGGGTCCTCCAGTACTGGTGGAGATAAGAAGACTATTGCAGTGTCATTGATTTTTGAGACAGTTTTGCCTTCAAACTAAAAAACAAAACAGAGATTGGCTATTAGTACTTCAAACTGCTATTTCCCTGTATCACTTGATAAAGCACATTTTACTGCATTTTTTTGAAGCTAAGTATTTCTGTTGATGAAACTGCGTAACAGTAAACATTTCTCTGTGCTGTGGAAACTGTAAAAACCCTGAAACAGCTATCTCCTCAACCTTAATGATTTCTAGGCATGTCAGATTATAACTTCCATCATCCTCAGCCATCCATGTGCCTTGCTGCCTAGGGCAGATGACAATAATAGTCCAACAGATGTGGAGGGAAGCAAATAGGGGACGTCTGGCCCACGGAGACTGAACAACATTTTGAGACCATTTGAGAAGAGAGGATAGTAGATGTAGTTTAGCATACAAAGAGGATTCAGTGGTGTCCTTTGAAATGCTCAATACATTTTTAACACTGTTCCAATTGTCACCCTCTTTCATGCTATCAACGCCTAAATGCTATTATTGGTATTTGATACTGTACTGAATTTAATTTCTCTGCAGTGTGCTACACTGCTGCTCATCTTGGCATAAATATGGCCCTGGCTCTTGGAAGTTACAGAGGAATGCAAGGTTCTATCAAGCTGGTAAGGCTTTGCGTATAGCCTCAGAAGTGGACTGCTTTGTTTGCCATCTGAGGAGTTCAGGTAACAACCGTGATGCTTACTATCAGAAGTCTGGAAAGTGATGAACTGGCCACAGGAATTATGCCCATAATGAAGTGGAATATTGGTAACTGCCATCAGCAGAAGGACTACCGATAATAATATCACAGCTATTCAAGATACACAAGGCAGTATCGAGTAAGTCCTTCTTGGCCTGTTCAAGAAATCATTTCCACACCAAATTGTATGCACAGTTGTGCAGGTTTGCCATCTCTAGGTGACCCATTAAAATCTTCAGGATATGACAAGATTGACATCCTATCATGTAGGAGGCTCGTTAGAAAAATGGTTTACCTTAACTGAGAAGAGTACAACACCTGAGTAATTTTTGACATTTTTTTTTGCACTTTGAATATTTTTCTCCACTGAGTAAGTATATTATGGCTGTTCATTCTACTGCCTGTTATCAAAAAGTTTTGACAAATATAATTATTATTTTAATTCTGGCTTGTTGACAAAATATGGCATATGGACATTTTAAACAATTATTTTGGAATTGCTCCTCAGTTTTAAAACTTTTTTTTATTTTTATAAGTTGGAATCACAGTATCAATTCCTAAGATCACAATCTGAATCTCATAGTAAGATCAGTCAGCTGGGGGCAGTGCAGGGTACCTATGAGCCCAATGTACCATGAGCTTCTAAATCTACCCATATGCCAAGAGATTTCTCCGATTAGTGCACACTGCCTTCAAACAACTAATAAAATAATAATAGCAGGCTTAAAAAAACAGCTACCAGATTACTGACAACAAGTCAACAACGCCAGGCAAATTTTTGTCAGGGTCTAAAAATTACAAGATAAATTAGTAAATGCTGACTATTACTAAAAACAGAGTTTGGAAGAGTTGCTACTTTGGACTAATATTCCCCAAATTCCCCATCCAGAAGGGCAACTGTGAAAACTGTTAACTCTTCCGAACTCTTATGAAGTCCCTCCTGAGCTTCTAGATAGCTACCAAAACTAACAAGCATTCTGAGGATCTGAAATAGGACTGAAAACCTACTCTGTGGCAGAGGTGGCACTGCAACTGCAGAGCCATCCAGCAGAGCTCTTTTGGGTGGTCAATGGCCTGTTGCACAGATGGCCACAAGATGAAATGATGAGCCCTCAGCAGCCTGCTGTGAAGGGTATGTATGACACTTCTCAGACAAAGTTGCTTGGATCTGCTCTGACTCAGATGCTGTAGTTGACATAGGTTCTGTTGATATAACCCGAGACCCTGTTTGTCTTGTTATAGGGATATGATTCAGCAGGTGCAGCCTGAGGATGCAGACAGGATCTCTGGAGAGGTGAAAGCCACCACATGTGTGCTGGACCCTTGCTTTTTCCTGACTTATAAAAACAGCCAGAGGGGAACTGGCTGAGTGCGTTAAGGGAGTGGTGAATGCCTTCTTGCAGGGTACCAACATGTCTAAAGGAGATAAGTAGTAAGACCTTTGCTTAAAAAAAACCCTCCTTGAATCCCACTGATTTGGATAATTATTAGTCAATTCCAATGTTCCATTTTTGTGCATATGGTGGCATCACAACTCCCAAAGGTTCCTGGATGATGCAGAGTACCTACCCCGTTTCCCCGAAAATAAGACCTAACCTGAAAATAAGCCCTAGTATGATTTTTCAGGATGCTCGTAATATAAGCCCTACCCCAAAAATAAGCCCTAGTTAAGTGAAAGCCCGCCCTCCACCATTGTGCAGCAACCAGAAGATGACATGACTGTATTTGAATGAATGTAGATTGTTGTACATGAAAAAAAAAAAAAAAAAGATCCCCTGAAAATAAGCCCTAATGCGTTTTTTTTGGAGCAAAAATTAATATAAGACCCTGTCTTATTTTCGGGGAAACACGGTAGATCCACTTCAGCCTGGCTTCAGGCCTGGTTATGGAACAGAGATGGCTTTAGTTGCCTTTGTGAATGACCTAAGCTGGAAACTGGACAAGGGGAGTGTGTTCCTGTTGGTTCTGCTGGACCTCTCAGTAGCTTTCGATACCACTGATCATGGTATCCTTCTGGGGTGACTTTCTGGGATGGGTCTTGGAGATACTGTCTTACAGTGGTTCTGTCTGATCCTTCCTGGATGGCTGAGTTCTGAAGTGGGGTTGAGGGAATCCTATTTGACACCCCTGACCATTGACCTATGGGGTCCCCCAGGATTCAGTTCTGTCCCCCATGTTGTTCAATGTCTACATGAAACAGCTAGGGAAGCTTGTCCAGAGTTTTGGGGTTCAGAGCCATCAGTAAGCTAATGATACCAAACTCTATCTCTCCTTTCCATCTGATTCCAAGGAAGCTGTTCTGTACCTAGACCAGTGGATGAGAGCTCCTGGACAATCACAAGGCAAATCAGGGGATAGGGATCCAGCCTTTACCAGATGGGGCTATACTCCCCCTGAAAAGTGAGGTCCGCAGAGTGGATGTGCTCCTGGACTCAACCCTAATCTTGGAAGCACAGGTCTCAGCGGTGGCCAGGAATGCCTTTACCCAATTAAAACTGGTACACTAACTGTGCCTGTTCCTTGAGATGTCCGATCTGGCCATGGTGACACATGCCTTAGTTACATCTCTCTTGGATTATTGCAATGTGCTCTACGTGGGGCTACCTTCAGCTGGTTTGAAATGCTGCAACCAGACTGCTGACTGATGCTGGTTGTAGGGAGTGTGTAACTCTCTTATTACAACAGCTTCACTGGCTGTCAGTCTGTTTCTGGACTTGATTAAAAGTGCTGGCTATTACCTATAAAGCCCTACACAGCTTGGGTCCAAGCTATCTGAAGGATCATATCACCCCATATCAGCCCTACTGGGCTTTTAAGATCTTTTGGGAGGCCCTCCTCTTGGTTCCAGCACCTTGTCAAGCTCATTGGGTGAGGGCATGAGACAGGGCCTTCTTCGTAGCTACTCCTAAGCTTTGGAATGCACTGCCCTGAGAAGCCCTCTCTCTCTTGCCCTTCTGTTGCCAGGCAAACACGTTCCTTTTCAGGTAGTCTTTTAAGCAATAAATGGGGATCTGGGGAATGCTCTATTTATGAAATTTATGTAACGTTACATCTTTTCAAAATCATTTTTTAAAAATATAGTTACGTATAGTAATCTAAATTCATTATGATTGTACAGTTTTAATTGTTGTGATCTGCCTTGGGTTCCCTATGGGGAGAAAGGTGACATTTAAACAAGTCAGTCAGTCAATAAATCCTGTATAGGCTCTCCCTTCTTACTATAAATAAGAAACAAAGGTTACCTTTTGTTGTTCCTCTATCTCCCTCTTCCTCCTTTTTGAAGATATATCTCCAAAAGGCTTAAATATAACTTCCACAAAAAAATTCTGAATGATATCAAAACCAGCACCAACTACAGTAATATTTCGTCCTCCACTGAAATACAAAGCAAAAAAACATTATGTATACTTTCTACTTGTGCTTATTTATTTATTTGATTTATATATGTTCAACTTTGCATAAAAGCAACTGCCTTAGTTGTTTTATGTCAAGTATTTTGTGAATGGAAAAGAAAATAAGAAACAAACTATATCTGAACTTGTTAGGTCACCCTTGGAAGAAGATTAAAAATATGATGTCTCTTTTCTAAAATATTGTGCTTTTAGCCACATTTCTTTCAAATTTCATGCCTTACTGATCCTCCAAAAATCCTCCAAACCAACAGTAAGTATACTAATGTGAAGGTTCTCAAAATTGTGCTATACCATCTATGTGTAGTCTGCATGATCAAAGGTATCTGTTGTTGCTTCCTACGATAGCCAACTGAATTATGGAACATCGACATCTGACAGGGAGATCAGAAAAGCTTTTTCTTTGGGGACACTGGCATAATTTGGTTTATTGGGCGGGCTGGCTTTTGTGTCAATATGCACTGGCTTTAGAAAAGTATGGGATACATTTTTTTTTACCATCAGTCAATAAACTGATAAGCCATGTGGCTCCAAAAGATGGTGGGCAGCAGTTCACCACTGTGGACCCCAGATGATTAACACAGAAATACTAAAGCAAATGAATAAAGACTAAGCAATTATGAAACATATAAAAGGCAGAAAGAAAGAATGTTTTGGTCACATAAAGAGAATATAAAGGTAGACATTGTTACAGCTGATCATTTGGGTTAAAATAAACAGGAGAAGGAGGAGGAGAGCTTATTGGCTGAAGACCATGGGAGCCTGGTTTAGATGCAGTACAATGTAATTGTTTAGAGCTGAACTATCCAAAGTCAAAATAGTCATGAGGACATCCAACCTCTGGTAGGATTGGAACACCAACAAGACATTACTCCTTACCACAACTCATTCCCTCCTCCTGCCCATCCCGACTCCCATTTTAACATATGAAGCCATACAATATTTGCGTCAATCTGGTAAGGTTATGCCACCTACTGGAATGCTGAATCACTAATGCATGACTAATGAGAGTGGATGAGATTTTGGTCAAAGATTGTTTTCCCTCTCACATATTATTTGGCATTTCACTGATTGCTTACTCATTGCTTTTCTGTAGATATTACTGTGATCCTGTTTAGTACTTTAGCAAGTCTGCACACCATATAGCCATATGTATAAGGAACATTAGTAGCAAATTCTCCTCAGAAGATCTGCTAAGGCTGTTATTTTGATAGCTGTTTGGATAGCTCAATGAGGCTGCGGAGCTAGAAGTTGGGAGTTTAATTCCCCCCTGTGCCTTCTGGGAGAAGAGCTAGTTTGTGTAACTTTGGGTAAGTTACACAGTCACAGAGCAGCCCCAGAAGAAAGGATGGTAAACCACTTTTGAGTACTCACTACGAAGAAAACCCTGGAAAATGTTGCTGTGAGTTGAAATTGACTTGACAGCATGTAATTATTATTTCTTCTTATTTTTTTTATAAGTAAACATATATAATTTGGTTGAGGTGGGTTATATCAGGATCAGTCCAGTAAAAAGGACAGCACCAGTAATTTATACTACTAGGATGCACTATTGTTGGCAAGAAGCATGCAACACATTAGGAGTTTCATTTTCTCAGACCCAAGTCATTTGTTTGTTGCCTGGCCTTTTTTTTTTTTAATAACAGATTTTCCTTGAAAGATTGCTACTACAGCTTTCTGATTTTTTAAAGTCTAATTCTGTGACCACTGGCATAGTCTTCAGGCAGTAGAGTCCTTTGAGTCTCACGTTACACCATCAGTGACTGGTAGAGTATATGCTTTGCATGCAGAAGGGGCCAGGTCTCATCTCTTACATTTCCAGATACTGCTGGGAAAAGATTTCTGTCTGAAACCACAGGGAGCCATTGCCACACAATGTAGAATGGGATGGAGAAGGTGTGGCCCTCCACTTACTCAAGGCTAAGCTGGTTAGGGAGTAACTGTCTGACAATATCTGGAGGGATACATGTCTCTAATCCTTCTGGAGACAATACTAAGCTACATGACCAATGATCCAACTCAGTATAAAGCGGGCTCTTGTGTTAAACAGGAAACAGAGCTTGATTTTTTGTTTAAATTCAACCCCATCTAGTAAGTCAGTTGCTTTATTACAGTAAAAAAAATGTGTCATATGAACATTTAATAAATTTGTCACTCAATCTGAAATGGACAAAGAGAACACTGCCTTCCCTGAAAGTATTGGAAGTCCATTTTGAAAGAAAGATACAGTTAGATTGATTGTGATTGCTCAGACAGTAGTAGTTATCTAATAATTACACTGTAAAAAAGAAATACACACCACTATTTCAATTCATCAGCACTGAACACATCATTACAACAGAAACATTTCATTACCTGCGAATGCTGACTTCGGGGGTGATCTTGGTAATGACAGGGTTTTCACTGTAGGTAAACTGTTCATTTTCTATTGTTTTTTTGGTGCTTCCATGCCACACTGTTACCGGAACAGGCCCTTCTTTGCTGTTTGGACCAGTAACACAAACTATTTCTGGTCCAAACTCGATACTGAAGTAAGGGGAAAAGAGGAAAAGAGTTAGGTTATAAACAATGTTAGTGTCATTGTATTGTATAAAAGACCCATAACTACTTCTTAACCACAAGGTCTGAGATACATCCACATTGCTTGGATGATATTTAGATGAATGTTAAAATAGAATTAAATCAGGTCACATTTATTCAATCACATCTCTTAGGGCATGCATCTACTGGTGTCATTCTATGAAGTCTAGAGGATAACGAACATATAGAGATAGCATTAAAGGTGCAATTAAATGCATTTTCAATTGTACAAGCAAGTTAAACAGTGCAGTTCACATGCAGTGGTGCCTGCATTAACAATTGTCCAACTGTGTGATTCAGCATAACTACACTCATGTGGATTTTGACTATGGCAATATAATGTTGCATCAAGGCCCAAAACTACAAAAAAAGAAACGGTGACATGGAAAACTTTTGTTCCTGGAATTAGAGATGAGTAGAGGAGAGACACAGAACAAGGATACTAAAGGAATGGTGTGGCTAAGGCTGCTTGACTTTCCATTTATGGTCCACCTCTTGTACAGTTTCAGGTAAATTCCTCTAGCTAGGCACTGGCCTGGCATCAGTGCAAAACTGTCTTTGTTCAGTGTTGCCCATTCAGTCATTGTTATTTTCTTATTCTTCTTCTTCAGTTGTGAAGAGATTAGGAAGGGCTCAGAAAGGGTGGTCTCTTCCCATGATTCCCAATGCAGTGTTTTTTTTTTTTTTTTAGGAGACTCTATTTATATGGTTCACAGCTTAAGTCTATCCTGGAGCCAAAACAGCTATATTTTCAGGTAGCTACTGGTAGGGAGCAATTGTATCTGTTGTAGATAGTGATGCAAATGTATCTTATATCCAGCAGGCGTGGACTTCTACTCAAGAGACAGGCAGCCAGCAACACTGGGGTACCCCTGCCCACAGGTCAATTTTGGTCTGTTACAGCCAAGCCTTATATGTTGTTTGTCATTCCACCTATTTCGCCATTCAATTGTTTGAGGACTGTCCTAAATTTATGGTCCCCAAACAAACAAAAATTTACAAGAGGTTGCCTAACAGGTGACTTGGTGATCCTTCCTGACTGCCGTTAGTTAATCACATAAGTGTAAAAGGCAAGAGAGTGTAGCTTCTTCTTCCTTCTTTTCTCCATCTTAATCAGTCATACTCACAGCCAAAGCGAACTCAAAAACAGTACAATAGCAAAGCTCTATTTAAGATATCATCATAACGGAACAAACTTGACATTTGCCGACAACGCTCTTTGTGGCTTCTACACAAATTATCCATTTTCCTTTTCTCATACAACATTTACAGTGGAGGCAGTTCAAACATTCAAAGGCCAGAGTATGTTACATTAACCATGGGGATTCTGCCAAAATCAGACTTTCCGAAGTGCGTAATATCCATCAGTAATGGAATCCTCCTTGTCTACCCAAAAGATCCTCTTTAGCTATAATTCTCAAAGCATGCTGTCACATAGACAGTGTAATTTTCCCTCTTGAACCCATAAGAAGTGTATGACAAGAAAAGGCCAGACATCTTCCCTATTTCTCACCCTCAAGAAGTAATAGCTGGATTTAATCTCTTTTTCCTCAACCCCTTCTGCCTATTATGATTCACCTCACTGGCTGATTATTTTTTCATTGTCAGTCAGTCCTCCTCCAACATCCCAACGCCCTCTGAGGCTCATCAAATACATACAGGGGTTTTCAGCTTGCTAGGTCTTTTGCCCTTAATTTTCCTTGTGGAAACTTTGTGGACAATGGAGAGCTCCACATGCAAGTGATGAGGAGGCCTACTACTGGGGATCCTAATCTCTGCAAATGAAAAGTCTTAGACATCATTGCTCTGTTATTTTGAATGCAGTCCTCTCTTTCTCCATTTCATTTTAACTTGAATGTTTAATAAAATACATTTGGATTGGAATTTGGGACAGTTAAGTGCTGTACAGGGTCTATCTTAGGCTGTAACTCCAAGGGTTAAGAAGATATTGGGTAAGCTTTTACATGCTACAGACTGGGAGGAAGGTAAGAACAGTGTAATTTTGCAGGTCTGGAGTCCATGCAGCCTCAAAGTCAATGTACACATAAGTAACATACCTATGGGTCCTTTCTAGCCTGTTTTCCCTCAGAAAGGAGAAGTACCAAGGCTATTACACCATCCCACCCTACTACTTAGGATTTCTGAACATACAGTGAACTTGGAAAAGTTACTTTTTGGGCAGATGTTCCTTGAATGCTCCAGCGACTACGTCCACATCCGTAGTGGCTGGGGATTCTAGCAACTCCTGTTCAAAAAAGTAACATTTCAAGATCAATAAGCAATACTCAATGAGTAGGCCTACTTGAATCAATGGAGCTGGCTCACCAAATCCCCAAGGATTCAATGGGACTACTCCAGCCTAAAACTATGACTCCTAGAGGTGTGCTTTTTGAAGAGATCCAATAAACTAGATGTTGACTGATTCAGATAAGGACAGAACAGGGCCTACTCTAATTGGGGCCAGCAGTTAGATTTAGACTACAGATTAGAAATCTGTTACATAAATGGTCACCTACTGTTAAGGCATCAGGACTACTGTTGGTTTTCTACTTACACTTTACAGGGTTCATTATCAAGGTGAACTCTGACATCTTGAATAGAGCCAGTGTCTAAGTTTGTGCCAGTGATTGTTAGGACAGTTCCTCCAGCTTGGGGGCCTTTCTGAGGATGCATTCCGGTAGGTTCAGGATCCTGTGATAAAGGAAATCACAAACTGGTTAAATTCCATCTTCACTCTAATGAAGGTAGTTTCTAAACAGTAATAATGTTTACCTTTTTTTCCAGGATTAGTGAAGAAAAAATGGGAGAGATTATGAGCAGAATCATATTTGAAGATGATGATGATGATGATTAAAAAATATCAGACACAGTCAAAATTATAAAAACATTGACTAGTATTATATAACAAATACAAGTTTTAACCAAAAACCAAAAACCCCCACTTGTCCTACCCGATCCTTTCCCCAATAACTTCTTCCTTCCGAAACTTTTACTTATTATTATTATTCATATATATTTATTTTAAAACAAAAACAACTTCGGGCTGTAAGCCCTTTGGCGCGAGCCGCAGCTCGATTGGCCAAACTGTAGGGGTGTGTGTGTGTGCCGATGCAACCCCCCATCCAAGATGGCATCGGAGTGACGCAGATCGCCAGACAATGGGGAGCTCGTCCTCCGACCTCCTTCTCCTGCTGCTGCTCGGAAAGAAAGAGGCCGAAGGAGGAGGAGCCTTCTCTTAAATACACTCCCCCTCCCATCCAGACCTCGTCACTCACCCCGTCTCACGTTATCCCGGGCATGGGACAAAGATGGCTCCACGCAGCTGAATGACTCAGCAGCGGACCAGGCATTCTTAATGGTCCCCAGTATGCCATGCCCATGTTGAATTATTATCATGCTTCCTATCAATATTTCTCAGGTGTTGTCCATGTAGTGGTTTACTTTTCCAACTGTTTAATTTATTTTCAAATTGTTGTATCTTATATTGAACCTTTGTTGTTTTCAAAATATTCTCCATTTTCACCGCCTTAAGTAATTTTTCTTTACTTGTAATTATATAATCATTTAGGCTTCTTTCTTCTTCTTCTACTACCTGCTGTATTTGCAGTAATCCACGGCCTTCAGTTTTTCATGGTAAATATAATCTGTCCACATCACTTGTTGGATGTAGCACATGATGCATGTTCATTAATTTCTGTGTTTTTTGATCCAATTCTTCTAATTCATTTTGGGTCTAATCTATTATTCCCACTGGGTATCTAATGACTGGAACTGGCCATGTGTTTATGGCTTTGATTGCATTTCCACCATTTGATTTTGATTTTAAGATTTTCCACAGTCTTTTGATGTATTCCCTTTCTGTCAGTTCTTTAACTTTTGTGTGCATGATGTTATCTGCTTCTAGTATTCCAAGGTATTTACTACTACTACTACTACTACTACTACTACTACTACTACTACTACTACTACTACTACTACTACTACTACTACTACTACTACTACTACTATGATGTTGATTCTGACTTATGCTGACCCTTCCCAGGGTTTTCTAAGTAGAGAATACTCAGAAGTGGTTTACCATTCCCTTCTTCTGGAGGCACCCTGGGACTGTGCAGCTTACCCATGACTACACAAGCTGGCTCTTCTCACAGGAGGCACAGTGGGGAATCAAACTCCCAACTTCTGGCTCCACAACCAGATACCTAAACCACTGACCTATCCTCTTCTGATATTTTATTAACACTATACACAGAAAACTGACAAAGGCAGAAAACCAGACCCCAATAGTTGAGCAATAGAAAACTCTTTCTACTCTCTGCCCTGCCATTCACAATTCATTAGCTTTATTTTGACTATAGTACAAAACAAAGGTTATGTTTTATTGATTATGGTTATGTTTTATTGCTAGATTATTTGCCAAAAGATACCATGATTTTTTTTGTTTCTGAACCAGAGAAAACTTCTAACACTGTAATAATGTCAATCCATCTTCCATCCAGGCATACTCTCTTATGGAGTGAAACAGCTCAGAAGCTACAAGAATGAAGAACATCTAATAGATGGTTTTAGATGGATTTCTGACAAAACTTAATGGTCTAGGCCTGATTTTACAACACATAAAATAGGCTTTGTTGGCTCAAGATTGGACTTTAATGGTAGTTCAGGTATATTTATTCTATGCCATGAAGTACACCATTCCAGCAGAGAAGAAAAGTGGATCTATTGCATCAGTCCTGCTGAGATCAGATGCTATTAGCCATTTCAAACGTCACCTCCTGACAGATATTCCAAAAAAGTTACCTGACCTACTTCCATCTAACTTCTCTGAACTGAATTTGTCTTTTTCCTTCTCCCAGCCTGTATATTATTCCTTGTGTGCTATGTCTTAAATTTAGATTGTTAGCCTGCAAACAGGGACTGTCATGCTATTTCTCTTTGCAAGCTACTGTGGGGGCTTTTAAAGTTAAAAATGCATGTTTTGAAAATATATAATAAATATTACTATCCCACAGAGACTGACATTATCTATGGTACTAGCTACACAAATATGAAAGCACATAGATACATGGTTTATTAGATTTAGGTATGCACTTTATTACAGTATTCCCTTTTTCTGTGAATTAAAAGTTCTGTTCGGATACTGAACCTAGTTATCCTTCCTCTAAAGACAGCTGTTAGTCTTAATAAATGTTTACCATGGAAGCAAGATTCCCTCTAAGGTGTGCACATAGAGCTCCATCAGGGCTGTGCATGGGCAGCTAGCAGCCGGTTTGTTTACTTCCTGTTTCAGATGAAGCCCTGCCCCACTGCGTGTGCACAGGCAAGGCTCAGTTCTTGAAAATTAGAGGGAACATTGCATGGAAGTACTGTGTGATCCTTTTAGGACTGCCACTGCTCCTATTTGATGAAAGCTTACAGTTGGCCAACCTACTGTTTGACTAACTATGAGGTACTGGGATTTGCAACTGTCCATTTATTTAGACCTGCAGGAGAGGGTCTCCTGCTTCTGGAGAACACAAGAGAGGAGTTTCCCAGAGGATGCACCCAGACTTGGGAAACCCTTGCCAAGAGAGGCCCATCTGACCTCAACTCTGCCAAACTGGTTTATTTGCTCCATTCTATTCTGGCAAGTATTTGACTGGCTGAAACATTCTCTTTCTCTTCTTGAGATATGACTGTATTGCTTAGCTGACTCTTTGATTCATTTTTACATGCACTGCAATTTCTGCCTCTATGGTTTGTTTTTATATGCATTGTTGCTTTAAATCATATTCCTATTGTTCTTTGGTTTGGTTTCCCTTTTACTGCTGTTGACTCCATTCCTTACAACTGAGGAGTACACATGGCTGAGGAGTACACATGGCAGACCAGCAACATCTGGAGAGCCATGGATTGCCCATCCTTGAAATAAATAAGCACCCAGTCTGCAGTGGCGCATGCACAGTCATCATGAGGAGAGGGTTCACCGGACAGGAGATCATGGTGATCAGCACTGACACAGGATTTATTGATGAGCAACACTAGCTTCTAGCAGGTGCACCAAATCATGTACTTTCTGTATGGGCCTGGGTTAGGGCAAGTCAATATTCACCTGAAAAATGCAGTTGTGGGCTGCATTTTTCAAAACCCTGGGAGAAAGTATTTTCTGGAGAATTACATTTTATATTCTACAGTCTTGTCCTTGAACGGAACACAAGGCAGTACTGTATAGTCACAATGATTAACATTTTGTTTTGATAGTGAAGAGTATGGCACCTTTGCAAAACCTAAGGAACTCTTAAAATGTTAATTGCATGTCAGATGGTATTTACTCCCACATGAGAAGTCTGCAGTGTGTGTGTATGTCTACAAAAAATCATGTATTTCAATGCTATGTGGTTGCCATCTCTGTTCTCTTAAGGGTTCCAAGCAGGAAAGTGGCAACACTGACAAATGTCTTGAAGGCCAAGGCACAGTAGTTTCTCTTCTACCAGCCCCATCTAAATGAATCCAAGGAGTACAATTTGTAATTGTCTAGTCATTAAGTCGTGTCTGACTCTTCATGAACCCATGGACAAGAACACGCCAGGCCCTCCTGTCTTCCACTGCCTCCCGGAGTTCCGTCAAATTAATGTTGGTAGCTTCAATGACACTGTCCAACCATCTCGTCCTCTGTCGTCCCCTTCTCCTCTTGCCTTCACACTTTCCCAACATCAGGGTCTTTTCCAGGGAGTCTTCTCTTCTCATGAGATGGCCAAAGTATTGGAGCCTCAGCTTCAGGATCTGTCCTTCCAGTGAACACTCAGGGTTGATTTCCTTCAAAATGGATAGGTTTGTTCTCTTTGCAGTCCAAGGGACTCTCAAGACTCTCCTCCAGCACCACAATTCAAAAGCATCAATTCTTCGGCGGTCAGCCTTCTTTATGGTCCAGCTCTCACTTCCATACATCGCTACTGGAAAAACCATAGCTTTGACTATGCAGACCTTTGTCGGCAAGGTGATGTCTCTGCTTTTTAAGATGCTGTCTAGGTTTGTCATCACTTTCCTCCCAAGAAGCAGGCGCCTTTTGATTTCGTGGCTCCTGTCCCCATCTGCAGTGATCATGGAGCCCAAGAAAGTAAAATCTGTCACTGCCTCCATATCTTCCCCTTCTATTTGCCAGGAGGTGATGGGACCAGTGGCCATGATCAGGCACTCCCATTTCTTTAAGAATGTGCCATAGTTTGTTGTGGTCGACACAGTCAAAGGCTTTTGCGTAGTCAATGAAGCAGAAGTAGATGTTTTTCTGGAACTCTCTGGCTTTCTCCATAATCCAGCGCATGTTAGCAATTTGGTCTCTAGTTCCTCTGCCCCTTCGAAATCCAGCTTGTACTTCTGGGAGTTCTCGGCCACATACTGCTGAAGCCTACCTTATAGGATTTTGAGCACTTGCTGGCATATTGAGTGTAGCACCTTAACAGCGTCATCTTTTAAGATTTTAAATAGTTCAACTGGAATGCCATCACCTCCACTGGCCTTGTTGTTAGCCATGCTTTCTAAGGCCCACTTGACTTCGCTCTCCAGGATGTCTGGCTCAAGGTCAGCAACCACACTCTCTGGGTTGTCCGGGACATCCAGATATTTCTGGTATAATTCCTCTGTGTATTCTTGCCACCTGTTCTTGATGTCTTCTGCTTCTGTGAGGTCCCTACCATTTTTGTCCTTTATCATTTCCATCTTTACACAAAACGTTCCTTTAATATCTCCAATTTTCTTGAACAGATCTCTGGTTTTTCCCTATTATTTTCCTCTATTTCTTTGCACTGTTCATTTAAGGAGGCCCTCTTGTCTTTCCTTGCTATTCTTTGGAAGTCTGCATTCAATTTTCTGTAACTTCCCCTATCTCCCTTGCATTTTGTTTCCCTTCTCTTCTCTGCTATTTGTAAGGCTTCGTTGGACAGTACAAGGAGTACAATAACACTTTTGAATTCATAAATGAGAACAGGGAAAAATGCTGACTATGCACAAATTATTGGCATTAATTAGAAATACACTGCAATGAAACATGCCTTAAATGAACACAGTGGTTAAGACATATTAACAAAATGGTAAGAAAGTGAGATAAGAAATTACAAGAAAGCCCAGCTGGGCTATTCTCCATACAGATGGAAAACATCCTTAAAAAGCACTTCTGAAGAAAGAGAATATAGTTCTACTCTAAAAACAGGAAAGTGCTGGATTTACCTTAATGCATAATTGTCAGAGTCATGAGCTGGAATTTAAGGTAAATCCAGCTTGTTGATGAATTGCCATGCTGGTGTATGTTGGCTAAATGCTCCCACTCCCACAATCCTTCGCTTCTACAGGTGAACCCACCAAGAGATGGCTCTTTAGCTCAGTGGTTCTCAAACTGGGGTCCCCAGATGTTCTTGGCCTGCAATTTGCAGAAGCCTTCACCAGCTGCTGTGCTGGCCAGAATTTCTGGGAATTGTAGTCCAAGAACATCTGGGGACCCCAGTTTGAGAACCATTGCTCTAGCTTGTATCTCCTCTGGCAAACCAGAAAAATAACCCACAGCTAGTTGCAGAGTTTTCACTCTTTCCTAGGAGAGAATTACTTGGGGTTGAGTTGACATGGCACAATAAACAAATCACAGTTTGAAAGGCTGTGGTTTCTTCAGCTGCTTCATAATGCTAGTAATGCATTGACAGCCAGAGATTGTAAGAAACCCTGGCTAACTGTGACACCCAGGCCTTGCAAATGAATTTCCTATGTAATTTACATAAAAGGTATATGTTCCATGCATGCTGGGTTCTACATTTAAAGCCCTAGCATACAACACAGACCTGTGGAATCCTGGAGAGTACTTGTAGTCACTTGCAAATGAATAAAGAATCTAACCATATAGCACCTCACTTGTTACTCTCTAGCCATATTTAAAATAATAATCATGTGCTGACAAGTCAATTCTGGCTTACGGTGATCCTTTTCAGCCATATTTAGGCACTTTAAAAAGCTCACTGACTTCACTTAGAGATATACTAAGTACAGTTAACACATACTTAAACCTGTTACTGAAATCAATGAGACTTAAAATACCTGACTTTTTCAACCTTAGTTTGTTCACTGTCCCCTGCTTCTACCAGCTTTTTAGCATGCATACTAAAAACTATTCATCAGAACTGGTTATTAAATGTGATACACATGATTTTTAATTCGGAAGAAGCTCTTTCTTGAAACATTAAAAAAAGGGAACACACACTTTTAATATCATCATCTGGAGCTCAACAAAGCTGTCTCAGCACACCTAATGTTTTCCTTAATGGGCTAATAAAGCAAGCCATAAACCTTTCTTTAGTGATATAAATTTAATGAAAGGCTCTTTTAAGAATGAAACTACGCACAACAGGGTTGCACGTGAGGTTTTAAATCTTTTACTATTTGGTTAGACAGTGCTGATATCATGATAAAACGGATGCCTCTAGCATGATAACCATCATAAAAAAACCTCACATTATCAAAGCTAAAGTGGGTTGTTCCTAAATGCAAGGTAAGGTAAAGGTTCCCCTTGACATTTAGTCCAGTCGTGTCCGACTCTAGGGTGTGGTGCTCATCCCCGTCTCCAAGCCGTAGAGCCAGCGTTTGTCCGTAGATAGTTTCCGTGGTCACGTGGCCAGCGCGACTAGACACGGAACGCCGTTACCTTCCCACCGAGGTGGTACCTATTTATCTACTCGCATTTTTACATTCTTTCGAACTGCTAGGTTGGCAGGAGCTGGGACAAGCGACGGGAGCTCACTCCGTGGCGTGGATTCGATCTTACGACTGCTGGTCTTCTGACCTTGCAGCACAGAGGCTTCTGCGGTTTAACCTGCAGCGCCACCACGTCACCACGTAAATGCAAGAACTCTGCTCAAATGTAGAAAAACTTAGTCTGTCCTCAATAATGCATTCAGTTAGGCCAACCCTGAATATTTACCCACCATGAGCAGTAATGCAGACTTTAGCTTTAAAAAGGCCTACAACTAATACTTGTTGATGACTATTTCTACTATGAACTTTTTCAGGTGGTTCAAGAAGAAAGCCTATTATAACTTTATACAGAATTCCTTCGGGAAAATGATGGTTTGGGGTAGTTATCCAAATCAACTAATATGGAATTTTATTTTATTTATTTATTTATCTAAAATATTTTACTCTGCCTCTCTCCTTAAAACAGTAAACAAAAGCAACACCAAAACACATTCAAAGCAGTAAGGCACAACAATCCATTTTGAAAAGCCACATAGGCAGACAGTCACTGGGGGAAAGCTTGTCTGAAGAAAAAGGTCTTTGCTTGTGGAAGGACAGCAAAGATGAGGCCAGCCTGGCCTCCTGTGGGAGGTTGTCGCTCAGTTTCAAATCTGTAAGGAGCGACAGAGAAGGCCCTCTCCCATGACCCCATCGAACACATATGTGATGGTGGTGAGACTGAGAAAAAGGCCTCTCCTGGTGATCTCAACACCTGGACAGGGTCATAAAGGGAGATGTGGTCCTTGAGCTAGCTTGGGTCCAAGCCATTTATAGGTTAGAACCAACACTTTGAATTGTCCCTTGAAAGAGATCACCAGCCAGTGGAGTTGTTATAACAGGTGGATTATGTGATCCCTGTGACCATCCTCAGTTAGCAATCTGGCTGCCCAGTTTTGGATCCACTGAAGTTTCTGGACACTTCCTAGGGGCAGCTCCACATAGAGTGCATTATAGTAATCCAGGGTTGGAACTGGGAAAATGCTGATTCTGACTAACTAAAGGCACATACCGCTCCTACTAATATGCTCTACAGGGTTAAGATGCTGTAACAAATTATTTTCCCAGCCACCAATAAATCCTAAACAAAACTCTGCTTGTGGAGAGTTCTCACTAGCAGGAGAAAGACTAGACCAGACCAAACTCAATTTTTATCTTGGTTATGTTGTTCAGAGTGAGAAGGACACACATACACTTTTTACACAGATCAAACTGTTCAAATATCCATCAAAACATTTTTCAAAACCTTATGCTTCTCCAAAAAGGAAGACTTTTAAAATGAAAATGTAATGTCATCATGGTGCCTGGAGACATTATGGATGCTTTAGGGAGCTTTCTTCTTTCAAAGTGGGTGTGGAGGTTTATCAGGTCCCTTCTTTAAAAAAGCCCCTATTGTGACATAATAAAATTCACTACTCCAGCATGCTCCATTTCATTGTTATATAGACTGTAATGGAACCACCACTGTAATAAATTGGTTAAAGTGCAAGCAGAACCAAACAGACCTGGTTTCATGACTCTAGAAATCCATGCAGCTCTTAGACAGACCATCAGCTAATTCCTCCCTAACCGATCATAATGCTCTGATCAAGAATTAAAAAACAACAACACAGCTCTCCATATAGCTTCTTAAGTTGATTGAGGAAAGGTTATATAATAAACTACATTAGAAACGGTTGTCATCCCATACATCTATTTGCAACATTGCAATCCTGATTAGAAATGAAGTGGTGGTGGTGGTAACAAAACTAGACTTCCACAGCTAATGCCCCAAATGTGACAATTTCCTCACTGCTGCTGTGGCTGACAGTCCAGTGCTCTATATTTATCCACTGCCGTCCTTCTTGTAACTTGACCACATTCATTTCCTCTGTGCTGCTACTCAGCACGAAAACTGAAATTGCGAAAGCATAAAACCAAATGCCCCGGGGAATAATCTAACACCGATTTCCTGTAATGAGAAACATTTCAATAGCTATTATAGTCCAAAAATTTTAGTTTTATCTTTTTTTAAAAAAAAAAATCCCCTCTGAACTTTAACACTTTGTACCCAATTCAACAGTGTTTCATAGGCATTATCAGATCCTGCAACTTTAAACATCACATCTCATCATGTCTCATCATGTTAGATCTGCAGAGCTGGAAGGGACTCTATGGATGATCGAGTCCACCCCTTGTCAAGGAGGCACAGTGGGGATTCAAACTCCCAAACTCTGGCTCCACAGCCAGAGATCTGAACCACTGAGCAATCCAGCACTTTTGTGGCAAAAGGAATTTGAGGCTTATCCTTTGGGATGGGAACAACTTGTCCACTTCTCCATTCAAAGTGATAGTGTATCGTGCTCCACTGGCCTAAGACTTTAAATTTACACCATGCTCTTCAATTAAACAATGGAACTAAAAACATTTTGAGACGCACAACTGTAATGTTTTCAGTAGCTACACATTCGCTTTTGCTGTCATGATTACTTGTTCAGGAACAAAGCATGATGTCTTGAGGCAAGTATGGCCTGCCTCAAAAACAAAATCTTCTTCTTAAGAGGCAGGTAAAAATTCAAGCAGAAGTGGTCAACTACACAAATATTCTTGATTTTTACTGCAAGCAGAACTGAACATAGCTCAATTCATAAGCAACACCACATCTTTAGTCCACTGGGCACCCACAGTCCTCCATCACTGGCATTCTTTCTCCTAAGCAAAACTTCTCTTACTCTGGAGAAGAGAGACAGGGGAGCATCCAGTGTAAGGTTCCACTGAAGACTTGGCATTCTGTTGGACTGCTTATTAAGTAGAAAGTGACACAGAAAAGAACTTTTCAGCTATAAAGTCATTGGTTAGACTACAGCTCCCATGATTCTTTGGAGAAAATTATGTTCTGTGCATCATCACCATCACCACATTAGAGACTATGAGGCTGCAAATGGCCCAAGATTACCCATTGATTTTTATGGCCAAGTTGGGGTTTGAGTCATAGTCCCACTAACGTCCTATTGCTCATGTTGCAGACTGCGAGGAACAACCAACAGCATTAATCAGAACTCTAAGCTGATTGATAACTCATGTGCCTTCTTGAAGACTTTTTATTTATTTATTTATTTATTTGGCTTAGGGTAAAAGGATGGAACTGCAGCCGCAGAAGTATTAGTGCCCTCGGAATGCTTGCAAAGTTTTCCCAGGGTTAGGTTTTAATGCTCAAGTGACACTAATTATTTTTCAGGAACGGAAGAGAACACCTTTTCCTCCATCTGTAGTACAGTTGATGTGAATCATGTTACTTACAACAGGACAACATTCTACTATACTTAATGGATTTCTAAATTCTATTAGAAGATGATCATTTCATGATGCAGGAAATCAGGGCAAACTGTCTAACCAGGTTGGTTGAAGGAATAAAAGGCCAGTGCATTGTTTACAGCAAGTAAGCACTTATGGTATATCTAATTGTCAATGAAAAAACAAGATTCTGTCTGAAATCCTCTTGCATAGCTACACAAAAAACATAATTTCTGAGGTGAATTGCCTCAGGCTAAAACATGTCTGTAGGTATTACTTGTTGCATGCTGAGTCACATGACTCAATATGCAACAGACAATGTTTGGAGAGATCTCTTAAGCTGAAGCAATTTGCTTCCAAGAGTTATATCATTTGCCAGGATAACTAGGCAAGTGCACCATGGCTGCTATGTGTGAAATAAAGCAAGATATTGACAAAAACACACTTACCTGATATGTAAACTTCACTTCATTTGTTGATTGACCTTTTTGTCCCTTTATATCAACTTCAATGTTACCCTCTGTTTTTTCCAACACGCCTCCAACCTCGCATACAATCCTGGTTGGAAACAATACAAGAGCATAAACAAACATCTAAATGTGCATTTCTCCTGAAGTCCATTCTTTAAAATATATACAGTATATTGCTTCTGTCAGGCTTCGCTCCTCTTCCTATCTCTGCCCGAGCATAGGAAGAAGAGGGAAGGGGGACCCAAGCGATCTCCCACCCCCACTGTCTTTGTAAAGACAGTGGGGGATCACTTCGATCAGGCTTCGCTCCTCTTCGTATCCCCACTCGGGCATAGGAAGAGGAGGGAAGGGGGACACTGTCTTTGCAAAGACAGCGGATTGCTTGGGTCCCCCTTCCCTCCTCTTCCTATGCCCGGGCTGGATAAAAAGGCAAGGCAGGTTGGATGTGGCCCGCGGGCTGAAGTTTGGAGACCTCTGGTCTAGAGAAAAGGCGCCTGAGGGGGGACATGACTGAGACATATAAAATTAGGCAGGGGATGGATAAAGTGGATAGAGGGAAGTTATTTTCCCTGTCACGCAATACCAGAACCAGAGGACATCCACTCCAACTGAGTGTTGGGAGAGTGAGAACAGACAAAAGAAAATATTTCTTTACCCAGCGTGTTGTTAGTCTGTGGAACTCCTTGCCACAGGATGTGGTAATGGCATCTGACCTAGATGCCTTTAAAAGGGGATTGGACAGACTCCTGGAGGAAAAGTCCATCACAGGTTACAAGCCATGATGGGAATGTATAATCTCCAGGCTTAAAAGGAAGGTACCTCAAAATGCCAGATGCAGGGGAGGGGTATCAGGAGACAGGTATCTAGTTGTCTCGTGTGCTCCCAGAGGCATCTGGTGGGGCCACTGTGAGAAACAGGGAGCTGGACTAGATGGGCCCTTGGCCTGATCCAGCACGGCTCTTCTTATGTTCTTACTTTGACAGGGGAAGTTAAGGTCAACACAGAATTGCTTATTATAAACAATTTAAAACAGTTTTATCTTTCTTTTTTATTTTTGCCATTAAGCTTGCCAATTTATTTCCAGAAGAAATTCCAAAATCTAAGCCTAACATGTTTTTTATACCTATTGTGCATTTATGCTATCATTAGTAATAAAGTCTACTGAATTAAAAATATTTATAAAAATAAACTTAAAATCACTAGGTTGGATAGTGACTGAGTGAATCTATTTACATCAGTGGGATCTAAATTAGCCACAGCTGACTTATACTTCACCACTTTTCAGCAGGAAAGGATAACTAAGGGCACAATCCCTATTAACTGAGGTGGCTTGAGAGTTAGGTGAGCTGACTACGTGAGACTGTGCTAAATTTATTTATTTTATTTATTTAAAATATTTTTACCCTGCCTTTCTCCTTAAAAAGGACCTCTACTAGCCTAGAAATGAGCTACCCTGAAATGGGCCTAATTCTGTGCCAACATAGTGGCTGTGAGTCTAGGCAGTGAAAGGTTTCAACCTGGCATAATTTAGTTCCCACCCAGCTCCTCCCTTTCTGTACCCCCACCCCTCTTTTTGGCTCTTCAGCTGGCTGATCTCAGCCTGGACCACAGTTGTGCTGACAGATCTGAGATCAACCAGCAAAAGGCAGATGGGTTGGCCCAAGGGCGGCTGCGCTGGCACAAGAGGCTTTGGCCCATTCCAAATCCACTACAGCTGGCATATTTTTAAATTTAAATGGCACAAGCCCATTACCTTCAGTGTCGGTATTTGTATACAGGATTTTAGTTAAGGATTATTTTTAGTGTGTAAGGTTGCTAATGGTTGGGATATAAATCTTTCCTGATTTGAAAATATGAGCTTTAACAAAACATGACTGCAGGAGGTAACATACTGATGCATCTAATGTCAAAGTAAATTAGTAAGCTGTTCGATATGAAAAAGCAACAGACTGGAGTTAAAGCTATAGGATCATTTCGCAAAGTGGCTCTTATTATATGCCTCTTAATTACAGTTATAAACTACAGCAAGGTAAGGATAAACATGCTATTTATCTCCAGAACTGTGGTTCAACATATAATGAAACAGTTACAATTCATTGCCATACATAAATACCTCAAAAGTTATCTATTTAAAGCCACTTTAATTGCCATGTTTGTCAGGACTGTCTTTTTTTTTTTTTTAAACACATTTCTATAGTGCTTTGCATACAGATCCCCCATCCCTGTTATACAAAACACCAGAAAAACACTTACTTGGTAGAAACAGAATAAAACTCCTTTTTGAAAATACATTCAGTGCCTGCCACCATTATATTTTTGACATCTTCAGATAGGACGCCCAAATTAGATCCCATTATGGTCAATAAAATCCCACCACTTAATGGCCCGTTCTCTGGTTCAATCTAGGCATGAAGAAAACACCTATGAGAAGTCCCAAGAGAAACTCAATTGTCAAATACTAGCTAAAAACAGAACGTTCCCACAATGGAATGGGCAAAAGGAATGGATAGGCATAGTGGGATTCTAGAGACCAAAAAAAAAAAAAAACCTTACAAACTTTAACTTTTATTGTGATTATGGAAGATGACTGAGGTACACAAGTTCAGATGTTTCAGCAGCTGAATGTTTAGAGGTGGGTGAGAGGCTGGGCAGGGTGCTTGTGAAACATAAATGCTTGACATGTAAACCTTTTAGCAAGTCTTAAGAAAAAACAGCCACTGCACTCTGGCTAACTAGACTTCCTAAGTCTTAACTTGACTATCCTTCACCAATTATTACTCACTGAGTTTGTGCTACCTCTGAGTAGTCTAGCAGTTCTTCAGATTCCAAAGCACTGGGAAACATGTTGTAACATTTTTCTCAAGATCTGCATGTTCACGCTGTCCTTTCCCTTCTACTTTACTCTTCCAGAGAAAAAAGTGTATAAGACTATAACAATGTACCCTCTATTTTGTTTTAATTACATAGTAATATACTCCTTATTTTGTTTTCATTACACATTAATATCGCCATTCCCCTAGTGAGCTCATGGCAGCATACTCTTCCCCACTTTCTCTTCCTGACAACTTGTGTGTTACAACAGGCTGAGAAACAGTAACTGGCCAAAAGATACCTAGTGAGTTTTGTAGCTGAGTGAGAATTTAAGGCAAGGAGCCTTGTGGCACAGTAGTTAAATTGCAATACTGCAGTCAAGACTCTGCTCAAAACCTGAGTTTGATCCTGAAGGGCTCAGGGAGCCAGCTTGAGGTTGACTCAGGCTGCCACCCTTCTAAAGTTAGTAAAATGAGTACCCACCTTGCTTGGGGCTGGGTGGGGAGGCAATGTGTAGCCTACATTACTGAAAATGGTAAACCACCCAGGAAGTGTTTTAAGTTCTATGGAGTGGTATATAAGCGGCAAAACAAACAAACAAAAAAACAAATCCCTAATTTAGACAGGCCTTTGGCCACTAACTGGTTGTTGAAGAAGGGTCTTTTAATTATATGTGTTGCACTTTTTTCTTCCAGTGTACTTGCTGTGCTTTAACAAAACTATTCTTTAAAGAAGGTTGCTTAAAATAATTTCTTGTTGTTTAGTCGTTAAGTCGTGTCCGACTCTTCGTGATCCCATGGACCAGAGCACGCCAGGCCCTCCTGTCTTCCACTGCCTCCTGGAGTTTGGTCAAATTCATGTTGGTAGCTTCGATGACACTGTCCAACCATCTCGTCCTCTGTCGTCCCCTTCTCCTCTTGCCTTCACAATAATTTCTTACACTGCTTTAATTCAATACTTGTTTTTAAATGGTAACATACTTAATTGCACTTTAATATTTTAACTTGTCATGTTAACTTTATTCATGTTGTGAAGTGTCTTGAGTCTTGCACTGGGAGAAAGTTGGAAAGTAAAGTGAGGTGAATCAAATAAAACCTAGGTTTCTTGAATCCTGGTCCAGTGTTCTAACCACTACACAGTTTAGTGTACCAAGAAGAGAACAATGAGGTCTCCCTGAGGGACAGGGCGTGGGGAAAGTATCCATTTCCAACCCATCAAGATATTTTTTGAATTTTTCTGGACAACATTATTTTAATTCTGGAACAAGCATTTTTGTGTATATGAGACTATATCCTACAACATTTAGGCACTTCTTTGATGCAGTACTTTATGCCACAGATAGGGGAGTGTGAACCTCTATATGTTGCTGGACTACAACTCCCATTGCACCTTGCTATCAGCTATGCCAGCTAGAGCTGCAGGGAATTGTAGTGCAACAACATCTGGGAGGCCAAATGTTTTCCCATCCATATTATTCTCTCCAGAGCAGCTAAAAGCCCATTCTACAGTGAAATTATGGGGCTTTTTAAAAAGCAATCAGAAGGCAATGGGTTGTAGACTAAAGTTTTGTTTTCTATAGGAAAAAGCTGTGAAGGCAGAGGGAAAAATATGCTCTGTGAGGTTAGTTTTATATTCTAGGAACTTATACACCAAAGAATCCTATTGACTTTTTTCCTTCTTGGTAACTTAAAAAAGAGTGAGGTATTCATTTTTATTTGCATATTTCAGCATCAGGACAAAAGGTGACAGAATTACACCATCAGAAAAAGGTTAGGAACGATGCTGAAATTTTTGTATGCCAAGGATGGACAGCGGTCAATCCTAGCCAAAAACAGAGCAAGCAGAGCTGTGCATGGCTTCTAAGCTGCCTGGCATCTCTTCCTCCTCTAACTGGAGTGGATTAGGGATCATGTTTTTCTTTGTGGGCACTTGAATCCTGACATATATGGCACTTATTCCCTGAGCAGAAAGCAGTCTATTCCTGAAGAAGGAAGGAAGCAAATACAGTCTGCAACTTTGGACGTTTGAGATTTAGCAGTGCTAATGCAGTTCTGTCTATTAATACAGTTGTATGGTCTGCTACGTTATACAGCTCCCTACTCCTCTTGAGGAATTCGAACTGCTGCATTTAAAAATAAAGAGCAAATACATTTTTTTCTAGAAAAGATTTCAAATTAAAAGACTTAAGGAAAATAAGTAATAAGTTAAATAGCAACATTATGAATATCTGAGGAAGGAGAAGGAGATGAAATGGCCAAATCATGCAAATTGCTGCATCTAATTTATTTATTAATTTATACCCCCCTATTCCTCCTAGCAGTGTGACTGAAGGTGGCTTACAAAGAATTCTAAAAGCCAAGTATCAAAATTACAGTATTAAAAAAACAATTAAAATATTAATCATTATAAATTACTAAATAAAATCCCTTTAAAACAATTTAAAAACACATAGAAAAAAAGAGAGAACTCATCCATTATAAGCCCTTCCTTAGCAGAAATGTACTTATTAAAAACATGCCTAAAAAGAAAAGTTTTTGCTGGCTAATGGAAGGACAGCAGGGAGGGAGCCAGCCTGGTCTCCCATAGCAGAGTGTTCCAAACCCTGGAAGCAGTCACCAAAAAGGCCCTCTCCTATGTTTGCACTAAGCATGCCAGTGAAGGTAGTGGAACCAAGAGAAAGGCTCCCCTGAAGATCTTGCCAGTGAGGCTCATTTGGGGGTCATCTCCACATTGCACCTCAATTTCTGGTACTCGGAAAATGCTGCAATGCATCTTCTCTCCAAATTCTTCTGACATGACAATGCAATGGTTATGCCAGGTAGATATCAATATTCTCATGCACATGGCATCTCTAACTGGGACAAGGCTGTCAACGAAAGAAGTCAATCTGTGATTTAGATCCTCTGATATTCCCTAGTAGTTAGTGCAAGGAGTCATGCCAGTGAAGCATTTTCATGTGACTAAAAATATAACTAGATATATATAGACCTGCCCTTGCTTTTGGACTGTGTAAGGACCACGTGGCTTTGTTTGAGGTTTTTTTTTGGACTTACAGTAAACTTATTTAGGATACTAGTATCTGTGCTAACATGTACCAGTTAGCCTGTCTGGGGTAAGATCTTTGAGAAAAAGAAATGAGATTTTTGTACTACAGGACTTCACAAGTGATGACATTTGTAACACACCTGTAATAATCCTCTGCAGAAGTAGCACTCAGAGAGTGTTGTGAAGCAATATGGAATTCACTTACCTGAGTAATAACTGGAGGAGGGCAGATGACAGTAGAAGTAGAACAGCGTTTTGTGTAAACACAACTCTCACTGGCTTCACACCAGACACATTCATACTGATGATCAGCTGCTAGACACAAGCTGCAGTCATCCCGACCATAGGAACAGCTGTATAAAGTCACTGCGAGAATTGTAAATGTATCAGTTATTACTCCATCATTCAAAGCAAGTCAAAGCTCATGTAAAGCCTGACATGGTCTTCTTGGATAAGGATGATTATAGCCCATTTAAGAACTCTGGTGCAAGTGACAAGTAGAATTTGCTATCTGGCCACCTTTTCCCTTCCCTAATGCAATAATTTATATCCATCTACAACTGCACTGGGTGAAGAGAGCCACCTGAAGAGGCAGTGAGAAAGGATCAAACACATGACTTTCAGGAATGTTGTGAAGCTTCCCACACATTCCCCAATTATTGATACATTTGTATGGTGTCGACTTGTCTTATAGTTAAGAGGAAAGTAAGGTAATGGTCCCTGCACAAATCAACATGAATCTGGTGACAACCAGGATAGAAGGCAAAATAAAACAGTGAAGGCAGAAAGGAGAAAAACAACAGGCTTCAAGTTTCCTTTTTGTAGGTTCAATGCAGTGGCTATGCTAAATGACCATACTTAGGTTGGCCTTCCCAGGAGAAAACTGAGTAGACAGAAATGTAAGTTTCATTGTTATTCTGTCTTCATATGTAGTGCAGGTGTTGGCCACTGTCCTTGGGTCATCTACTGATACTTGCTTTAAAGCTACTGGTGGACAACTTTTGTTGATCCATGAGCCACCTTTCCAAAGCCCAGAAGGGTTGGGCGGACCATGATGAATGCCACTGTTACCTTCATTGTCAAGGGTGGCAAAAACCAGGACCTTCTCTTAAAAACTGCCATTTTGTTCCCCAGTTGAACAATGTGTGCCTGTTGTTTACAAGTAGATTAGTAGATTAGTCTTTCCACCTTTGTTAATTAAATATAGCAAATTTGGTCCAGACACTTTTCCAGACAAAATGCTCATAGATGTTGATGGCCAAGGACAGCTGAAGTAGCACTGTGTTTAAATGCTTGCTGCTTGTAAGTCCATTCACATCTGGAGAGTATTATTATTAGCTAAACAAGACGTAGGTATTCCTATTCAGATAATTAAACCAAAACAAGCTTCCAAAATTCCACCAACAAAATGTAGTTCAAAATTTAACATCAGAATTTAGACAGTAGAGCAAAATAAGATCTTTCATTCACATATTCTTCAATAACCTGATACACTCCAATATGTTTCTCCACCACTTTATGTTGAACACTAATGTCACGGGATTCCAAGAAATCTTGTACTGTGCACCAAAGGCTGGCAGATGGGGTCAAAGATTGCAGGTGGGAGGCCAACACAAAACACTCAAATCCTGAGAAAGAATGCCCTGCCACTTCTGGTTATCATGACCATGAATCATAGAAAAAGATAGAGAGTCTCTTAAGGTCACAATAGTTTTGTGTCCGTTGAGGAATAAAGTTAACTGCAACTGTGTATGTGATATGTGGAACCAAGTCTAATTCCGAAACTTGGAGTAAATCCAGAATGCTGGATCATTAGGACTGTGGACCAGGTTGTCAGTTAAAAAAAAACAAAACAAACAAAAAAAACCCAACAAAACAAAAAAACATTTTCAGTCTTGAATGTTTTTGCATATTTTTCTGGGCAGAAAATCATCATCTTAATTGGAAACAGCTGAAGTCTCCTAACAGTAGCTTCATTTGAACAAACTGCTTCTTGAAGAAAGTAGCTGCTTCTTTTCTTCTATATCTGTCTTTTTATGAGTGTTGTTCACCTGTGGTTCATGGATGTTACATGATGTAAAAAAAAATCTGTAAAAAAAAAAGTAGCTGAATTTAAGGGGCCGAGGTGCTGATAATTTGGCTGTATTTCTCTTGTGAGCAATGACTAAGTCCCCCATGTACATGGGATACTTGCCTGTACACAGGGCAGTATTAAACCTGTTGGTCACTTTAGTGGCCCCAATTTGGATTGCTCTTTTGTAGGCCCATACTTTTGCATTGCGTGTGTGTGTGTGGGGGAAATCAAAACAATTGGACCCCTTCTGCCAAAGCAAATTGCTGAGATGTATAACATTACACAGTGAAATGTGGGAAGGATTAAGTCTTCCTCACTGAAGGTTCTAATTGGGATTGGATCCTGGCACTTGCTTTTGAATACGTTTTTTTAAAACAACCTAGCTACTACCATTATCTCTAAAGCAACTTCTAGTTTGATTTGAGAGTGCAGAACAGACCATAATTTTTTATTAACTCTGTTCTCAGTTCTGCTATGCAGTTACCTGTGCCATTTACCACATTTCACCAGTCTCTTCCTTATTTTTATAGAGCAGAGCGCTAAATATAAACATTTGATCTTGTGCTCCGATTAACAGTTATATGTACTTCATTTGGTTTTATTACTCTGAACAAAGGGTTTAAAGACTGGATGATATTTATTTAACACTGTCTTCATTACTGCATTTTTTCACTGTAGTGCATTCTACATAGTTTCTTTAATGGGTATATTCAAAACAAGAACACTCTTTTACTATTTACTGCCCCTGAAACCATCTTATCAAGAGTCCCTGAAAAAAGGGCATATGCCAGGATCTGTTGGACACACTACATTATGAAATGAAATGATTTTACCTCAGATATTGTGAGGCTGGCCCTCCCTCTGTTTTGGGTTCACCCTCTTAGCAACTATAGATTGGCTCATTTACTGTGGTAAATGCACCAACAAGCAATTTACCCTTTGCCAGAAATGTAACAGGAGGCCAACCTTTTCTAATTGACAGCATCCAGATGTATTTGGCTACAGTTTCCACATTCTAGTAAACAACAAATTATTGTAAGACTGTTTCCCTCACCTTTGCATCTTCCCACATGCATTCACATAATAATTTCACCCACCTCCTACCCACCATGAGATTTCTCCATAAGGTTTTTTTTTTAAAAAAAAAATCGTGACTGCTCCTTCAAATCTCACTGTCTTGCCAGGGTCAACTTAACAAGGGGCAAACAGGAAGGACAGTTATCAGAGGAGATGGTGGGGAATACTTTCCTCCAACTCCCATGAAATGCACACTGACTTCTGGATTATTTTCCACGTCCTCTTTGTACCACAGTCTACCTCACCACATCAAAGAGAATAGACTTCCACATTTACTCACTTTGTCCAATTCCTGCCCCCTCCTTGTCCTCTGGGGGAATCTTCTCAACTCCATATGACTGCAAAAGGGCTCATTCCCTCCCTTACCACCAATGCATTTTGGTGTTATGTTTTTCAGTATCGTACTCGTCTCAACCTTTTTAGTGTTTGTATACTTACTGTTTTTAGCTGTAAATACTGTCTTTTAATTATGTAAGCCACCTTGGGTCCCTTTTAAGGACAAAGGTGGAATAAAATGATAATTTTATCCCAATTCCAGAAGGAGATCTAGAAGAGTGGAGATTCCTATTTGTATGGAGGCCCTCTACCCAAAGAAGAAGACTGGAAAATCAGAGCTCGTGCTTATACAAAGATCCTCCAGGCAAACAGGAAGAGGAAACATTGTCACTTCCTGTATAAAAACTAGCTACTCCCCTCTTGACATGTAGAAACCAGCCAGCTAAGTAATAGCTAAATAGGGTTAATAAAGTCATTGAAAATTACACCTGGAAGAACCAAGACAAGTTAGTTTGAGTTCTGTATGACGAATTTACAGCATTGGAAGGGAATAATCTCTTGGTCCACAGGCAGATACCTCTTTATATACATATTATATATTACTGCTTGGATAGGATCCACCCTTTACACAGGTGTAAATTTCAATTACTTTATTAACGCTGTTTAGCTGCTACTTAGCTGGCTGGTTTCTACCTGTCAACTGGGGAGCACCTAGTTATTATACAGGAAATGAAAATGTTTCCTCTTCCTTTTTGTCTAGAGGATCTCCACTCTTCTAGATCTCTTGCTTGCCCATATAGGAAAATAATGACAGAGAGAGGAAGGCTAAGTAACCCCCCCCCAAAAAAAAACCATATGCCCACTTAATAAGTAATGCCTAAAGATGGTTACTGGCTGACATATACACCCCAGTAGATCCCATCACCACTGGCCTCACATACAAAAAAGGCAAATAGAATTCCATTTTAGAAATTCCTAATATCACAAGTCTGCTAGAAAAACCTTACTGCTTGACCTGCTGCTTCAATACATTTTTTTCATCTGTATGTGCAGAAATGAGAATCACTCCTGTGTCCACAAAAGCCAGCATTCAAACCATCTCCAAATTAGACCGGTGGTGCACTGAAACCTCTTATAGTTGTACATAATACAAGTGTGGGGCTCAAAGAGTTAATCAGTTTTCTTACTGATCAGCTCATTAAATGAACCAGCAGCAAGCCAGCCATTAGATTCCAACCCTTATCCATCATTTTTAGATACTAGCTGTGAAACCATTGATAAAACAGGACAAAGGATAAGGGGAATATATTGGATTTCACACTATTCAGAGTCTCCAGTAGCTATAAAAAGACATTAAATGCCACTGCTACCTGGCATTTTCTAAATGTGTTCCAGAAAGAAAGGATTCATTTATATGTGGAAATTCAATAATTGGTTGTCTTCTATACAGTAACTACCATAGCACCAAAGTTAACTAAAATTCATGGTACGACGTGCTTAAAGCTAACTGTTCTAAAGTTCTGAAAATTCAATAGGGAAAGAAAAGCTAGATAGCATTAGTACAAAAAACCACCTTTCTTAGTTCTTCCCTGTTTCTCTTTCATTGTTATTGAGGACCTGAATATGAACTGAAGAACTGCCTTTAAAATTCAGCTGTACTCTGCTGTTTCCAAAAGACAAGTCTGTTTGAATTAAAATTATATATGGCTTTATCTGGGAATATAACAGAGAATGTCACTTACTAAGAGAATGACTTACTAAGCCAGAAGAGACTAGAAAGTCACCTAGCCTAGACATACTGTACAGAACTGTAGGAACTGGACCCTAATAATAATTATTTACCTTTGCACCATGGTGGATTATTCTTGCTTCAACATGATTGGTGAAAAAGGGTCAAACCATAAGGTTGTCAGTATGCTCTACAAACAGTAAAATCACTCTGCAGCCCTTACAGGAAATGCTGAACCAAATAGAATTTCATCTGCCTTTTATGTGGTCACATTCCATTAGTGGTTCACAGTAATCCCATATAAGAAGATGAAGTACATTGTTTGGGTGAAGGAGTTATTAGTATTGTAAAAAGAGAAGGTAATGCTGTAAAAATGATTTCGATTTGCAACATCTATGAAAAAATAAATCTTTTAAATGTAACTGTGCCTATAGATTAATTTGCAGTTATGCAAGATTTATCAGTATGGGCACATCAGTTATAAGTGTTCCCGAGTCAGGGTAATAAGCAAAAGCATTTGGAAGGTTATGCCTGGTTTCAATCCAGCATAATTACTCACTATAGATGGACCTTGCTGCCTGCCAGGAAACAAACTGTTCATAATGGACCTGGGCCTGCACAAAAATACTTGCAAGATTGGGACTGTAATCAGAAACAGTCCCAAGCTAACTGATCTAAAGCAGAGGCAGAAAGCAGCGGCAGCATGGAAGAACAAGTAAGTCTATATGGAATGGCAACACTTGAAGCTAGCAAAAGCACTGTAGTTTTTTATTAGTGCACTTGGCCACAGCATATGATATAAAGCTGTTTGGTAACATGCCTTGGTGGTTCCAACTCTGACACTCTTGCAGAGATTGTGTCAGTGTGCATAAAAGTTGGAAGGCATTGGAAAATTCTATAACAAGAATTGCAGAATGGAGTATTGGGGAAAAAATTATATTTTCCCCACTCATCCAAGCAAGCAAATGTCAGAGGGATGTTTAGTTGGCTGAAATGCTGTTGCACAGTTGAGCGAATGGTGTGACATTTAGATGCAAATTGCTATAAGCTAAGAAATCTCCACAGGCATTATCTGTTGCACAACTTGGCATGCAACAGATAACTTACAGTAATTCACACACAAAAGCTATGCTTTACAACAAGATTTGATTCTTCATCTTAATACATTGTTGTCCCTATAAAGAATATTAATTTATACAACTCTTACTTAGTGCTTCTGACAACTATAATGCTATTGTAGGGATTAAAAACAGTGAAAATCTCTAAAACGTAATGGTTTTGAAAGCACAAATCTAAGATTCTAATGGAATAGAGCATGCTGATTTTAACTTCCCTTTCCATTGTTATTCTTGATACTCACCAGTAAGTTTGCTATCAATCTTGACTTCATCTGTTTTAACGAACAAATTGAATTGTAGTGTTTCATTTGCAGGGCTTTGAATCTAAAGAGAGAAGGCAATCATTAAGTCAGTCAGAAATTATCTGACATCTTAATCTATTTATCCCAAACCCAAGTAGTTAACTAAGATTATAGCAATATTGTGACCCACTGCATCTTCAAAAATTACCAATACATCTACTATATACGTAACTGAGAAGTTCTAGTCATAAACATATTAGTGTAATATTTACTACAATAATAATTGGTGCAGTACACCAGAAAGAATAGGAAACAGAGAAATGTACCAGAAAATATTCAAAATATTATATTGTCTTGTCTTCAAAAACATAAAAAATGGAGATGACTGTATTGAGTCAAATATGCCTTTAAAGAAAATGAGTGTTTTTTGTTTTGGTTGTTAAATAAGTATATTTTTCAAAGAACCAAGAAAAACATGAACCCAAATATAAGTGAATACAGTTGGCATTCTACAAGCACTGACACTGTTGCATGTTTACTCCTGCAAACCTCCCTCTCCTCAAAATGCATAAAGAAGGCATTTCTATGGCCCTCCATTATGTTATGTATGCAGTTTGTTCTGAGCAATAAATATGTTCTTGGCTGCCACAAGTGAGAATGACATAAAGCAAGGATTATCATCTGTATTCACCAGTGAAGGTGAACAATCCCTCCAATGCTATGCTTTTAATTTTCCTCAGATTTATTGCTAAATCTCATTTATATATTCATAGCAGCATGTACAGCATATATGCTGCAGAAAAGGAGGTTGATTCTCTGCTATATAGCACTGCTTATATGAAGCATCAATACATAGTGAAGAGCCACTGTCAACATAACAATAATCCATTCTTATAGAAAAAAGTAAAAAAGAGATCCTTAAACACACACACACACACACACACACACATTCTAATATTTACCGTTGGACTCTGAAAGAAATAAGTTCCATCAGATGTTTGTTCCACTGTAGTCTCAAATCCAAAGTGGCTATTTCCAATTCTGAAGTGGCTACCCTGTGAAAGAGAAATATTTGACTTAAAATGTTAACACCATGACTACACTGACAGCAACTGAGGTATACATCTTTGAGCTCTGAAAATTATTTGGGGGGGGGGGGGGAAGAGAAAAAAAAGAACTGAAACGTTTGACTATGTCAAACATAATTATAAATCTGACAAGAGTGTAAGCAAGTAAGGACTTTGTAACAGTCACTTATTCCCAAAGGGTGGCTATTTACACCTGGCTGAGGAAAAAAGAGAACAAAAGAGGGCAGACAATAGCATAAAATATGCAGATCACAATGAAACAGGAATTTTAAAATTAATAACTGTAATGTAACTAGAAACACACCAAAGGGGAGAAGTGTATAACCATGGCAGAATTCCCATAAGAATATCCAAATGAGAAACAGAATTAACTATGAAGTAGCAACACAGCCAACTAAATCCACCAGATGTAAAACATAAATATTTTGTCATAAAATCTGTATCATGTGGGGGTACAGAAACATTCCTCAACCAAATTTACCAGCCTAGGGACTAACACATGAGGAATTCATACATTTCCACTGTGTTATAATACTGAAATAGAAGTTCATGAAACAAAATGAAGAGAATCTGAAAGAGTCATTAAAAAGGTAGCTTGCTGAAAAATTGTGGCAGAAAGGCTTGAGGTGTCCCAGCCCAGGAAACTTCTGGAGGAAAGAGATACTTCTCTACTCGTTCTTGATCTCTTTGCTGTTTGAACTGACAAGGTAGCTCAGGCAGGCACACTGCAAACAGTCGGGGGCAAGCCAAATCCCTCTATTTGTCCATTTTCTTGGTCCCACATTCTGTTTTTCACTTCTCAAGGCCTGAATGGTTCTCTACAACAGGACTATTCATAATAGAATTTGAAAGGCCAGTTGGATTATTTAAATAAGGTGGAAAAGAATTAAAGGCATTTTAGTTAGGGTACAGCTATGGAACAGACAAAGAGGACAGTTTGGCTCTGAAAGATGTGTGAAAACTCCCAACCAAGACTAGTGTGGGTCTCTTCCAAAATCCATAACTCAAGAACCAGAGACACAGGGTGGCCCAAATCGCAACCAACAGGAATACTGCAGGAAATTTAAAGGGATTATGTTCTACTTTGGAGCAATAAATTCTGGTTCCACCAGTGCATAGCCTTGATATGCAGTTTAATTTCAGTCTTGAACAATTGTGCATTGCACTGTAAGCAGTCATATCTAGATGTATATTTAGCTCAGGCAAAAAGCTTTCTTCTGCCATCGTTAGGTCTTCCTAGTTCCAAAGGTTTGGAAAAAAAGGATAGCAACGAGCTGTCTTTAAACAAAACCATACAAATTAATATTATGCTGGATACAAAGCCAAGCCCACACTGTGCAGATGCAGTGTCTGCATGTACAGAAAAGTTTGGTGAGCAGTTGGAAAAGTGTAGGTGCTTAAACAACCCAATTTTTCATGGTGAAAGAATAACCAGAATGGTAGTGGCATTTTATTGTCCCTGATCTGATTTTCCCATTTACTGTTTGTTTTGCTCATCTAATGAGCACAGAGTGGCAAACATGGTTTTCTCCACCCCTCACTACTTCACTTTCGCAAAAACAAACAAACAAACAAACAAAACACAAACACCTTTTGAGAGATAATAACAGGTATCTGTTATTGAGAGAAAGGCAGTCAATAAATAAAACAGATAAATATCTGAAGTGACTTTTAGACTTGAATGGGGGCTTGAACCCCTGTCTCCCTCATCTTTTCCTAATACTCTTAAGTATTGTATGACAGAGACTCTCCATTTAGACATGAAAATGAGGAAGGGGGAAAGAAAGGAATCTTGAGTGGCTAATGGAAAACTGAATTGCCAACTATTAGCCAATTATTTACTTTAATTCTAATGCGTAAAGGAATAAAAATAACACAACACAGCTTCTTCATCTAAGAAAAGGTTTTGTTTCAAAAAAGATGAAGATGAAAAAGAAGGAGGTAGCACCAGCAAGCCAGAAACTATCTATTCAGTACAAGAGTAATCTCTCTCACACACTCATTTTTTCCATAAACCCAGGAATTGTTAAAAAAATAATTTTAATAACATATTAATGGAACAATTTTAGTGCAATTGTAATAGGCCCTGCAGTAAACAGGAATGAATCAAGTAAGTCATGTCTTCTCTATGGTACTATGGATGTGGGCTCTAAGCCAGTCAATAAACAATGATGTCATACTTTCATGGAACAAACCATACATGCCTGGGCATGTCACATCCATACAAACTGGTGACCTTGAATTGTTCCTTCTGCCTTCTCCAATGGAGATAGCAAGTAAGTAAAAACCTCTGGATGGTGGGAGCCTACTCCAAAACCTGAGTGGACCCCTCACACAAAACACTTTAGATTGCCATTTACAGGATCCTAGTCTCTTGTGACATATTTTAGTGTTCACTTCAGAAGATGTGGACAGGTAACAGCTCCTGGGCAGATGATCAAAATCACCCTCATTGGAGGAACCAGGGATCTATGTTACAATATAAAGGACACTGTGTCTTCTTGGTAGTTTTTCACCCCTGGGATACTCATTTGTCATTCCTTTAGAAGGTCTTTTGGACACAACGTATTAGTTTCTATTGTTTTGTTACGTGCCGTTAAGTCAGAACTGACAATTGGCAATCCTAATAGGGCTTTCTAGGTAAGTGAGGTATTTAAGGAGTGGTTCCTCAGAGCATCCCTGGACCAGTTATGTCAATGGTATGCCAGGAGAGTACATGATCACATATATATTCCTGTTTATAGCTTAATATTGCTACGTTACACCCACTCTATCTTCTTCATTCCCCCCTTACACTCATACCTATGCTGTGTAATAAAATAGCAAAAAATACTGATTGCTGTATCCAAACTGTAATGTAGGAAGCCTTGATCTACATTTAGAGGGGGTATCTATTGAGTGTGGAACATGACCCTCTCCAGGAGGTTGATTCCAAGCTCTTTCAGAGAAGGAGTACTTAGTTTAATAAAGCATTGCACAGTAAGATTCATTCAAGAAGTCCACATGCTAATTCTAAACTTTGGGATTGTTACATTTAACATACAGTTCTTCAAGCAGGCATTTCTGACAGCCATCAACAGCGCTTCTTAAAACATACTCCTCTTTGCCCAACTTGTCTATGACTTCTCCATAATCTTGCCATTTCCCCTAACATTCATGTGGCCTGTGTCCTCAGTTGCCACAAGGCACAGACATGAAAATGAGGAAAAAGAGCTGAATTCTACAGAAAAAATGGACAGGTTGGCTGTAAAAGTAGCAAATTCAAGAAAGCACAGAAAGCAGTTTGATATATAGGTCACACTGTTCCCATTACTGGACAACTTGGATAATAGGTTCTGGGGTGCAGGAACACAAACCATCATTGTTTCTCATGATTGCAGGCTGTGATACTTTCTCTGTATAATTAAGTGATCTCTATTCTAGAGCTTCACTGATGGAAACACCACAGAGGCCCTTCATTCTGGACCTGGGAAAACTGTAACATCCAAACTTAAGAGCAATTTCAGAACAAACAATTTAAGTGCTGTTGATATAATTCACTTTCCATTACACATAACAGAGAGAAGTGCTGTTTCTCAGTACTAGAATATTTTGCCTACTAAAGGGAAGGGTGTGTGTGCAAGGGAAGTAATAAACACTTTTATCACCACTGATAAATTTCAAGGAAATGATTTTGGTGGTAAAATAAATCTGTGAAATACAGCAGGCATTTAAAGAAAAGATAAAGTCTTTAGACAATAGTATTTCTCTGTTCGTTATAACATTGGGTTAGCACTGTATATACTAAAAGAAAGCTAATGAACTCAAAAACATTCAAGGTCAAGACTGAACAGCATACTTTCATATCCAACACCAGTGGAACTGGTTTTTCCCCCTTTCTCCTCTCACTAAAGAGGTGCTGTGGTGCAAGAAAACCCTGCTCCAGATAAGTTTCCAGAATGTTCTAAAGGGGAGACCTCTAGGAGGAAGAGTGAATCAGAGATTCTGGAAGAAGGAGAAGAATCCAGCTGAAGTAAAATGCTGAATCTTTCTCCAGATCTTTCTTCTTTCCTCATTCCTACTATATTGTAAAGAATATAATCTTCAAGTTTTTCCCCTGTCTTATGTAATTTACTAAACGGATCATAATAATTATTAATATTTCACCAACATTTTGCTGTCAGAATGAATATAGAGAAAAGCTTATGAAGATTTGATTGCCATGCATCCTCTATGGACACATATGCATTCACCTAAATGTGGCTTCAAGAAGAGAAAAAGTGAAAGAAATGAGTGATATTTTGTTCTTCTCATTTTAAAGCATAAAAAAAGGGTTCTAATAACAAGCATGTTGGTAAGTCTTTGGGACTGAGTCTCAAGCCCCAAGCCCAAGTCTCCATTCCCTGCCCCCTGAAGCTGGGGACTCAGACTGAGCATGTGCCACCCAGCTGATAGGCTGATGCATACATAGAGACAGCAGGCCTATGAGCCCACCACTGCCATCAGCCTATCTGCCGCCACCTGCAAAGCAAGACACCTGCCCTTGGAGTACGGAAGGCTAGAACATCATAATGAAAGGCCTTCGGACTCCCTGCATGCTATAGCTTTCCTCCTGTTTCAGAGGGCCTACCTCCACTGGCCTATCAGCTGACCAGTGTGCATGGGGGAGGCAGCAGGTCCTTGGCTCCTGGAAGGGAAGCCAGGCCCACTTGCTTTGGAAATGGCAGTGGTGGAAGTGGAAGGTAGGCTGATGGCGGCGGTGGGTGTCGTTGTCAGGCTCAGGGACCCAACCGAGTGACTCAGACAAATGGGTTGCGAGTCCCCCTAGAAACCCTTGAGTCAGACTCGAGTCCCCATCCCTGTTTAATAATAATGCAGACATACGGGTTTCTCATGAATGCTAGTGTAGGAGTGGAGTTCCTCTGCCTACTGGTATTTGCAAAAATAAATAAATAAATAAATAAACAAACAAACAAACAAACAAATAAACAAACAAATAAATAAATAAATAAATAAAGAAGCAGGTCTTTTCTGCATCTCTTTTTGTCTCACATCCAGTGGTGAAATCCGTGCACACAAGAGCTGTGTACTGGAGCATATTAGGGAAATATGCATTGCAGCCATATATAAATATCATCTAATGAAGAGATTTACAAATTACTTCTAAAAGCAAGTGTGCAAAAAATTGTTCTCCACTTAACCCCATGACATTCAGTGCACGGAATAGTGAACTTCAAGAAAAAAAAAACACCAATAGCAAGTAATTTGGCAATGTTTGGGTTGTACACATTAAAGTATTGCTCAAGGATATCTTGGAATTTACCTGATAATGATCTAGATTCTTTCCTTCAAAATATACTTCTGTTGAGACTTCCATGGGTATTATTTTAGGGTTAGGATTCAGGAAGTGTGGGCATTCTTCTGCCTAGAAGATAAAGGTTTTATGTATCATTAAAAACAGAAATCTTCTATCACAACACTTCTGAACATGTTTTGGACAATGGATTCTTGTTTGTTTTTTTCCGAAGATCTTCACGCTTGCATAGAATGACAAATCTGATTACAGCCTTTCAAATTAGACATGCTAAAAAAACTACACCATATGCCAAACTATCAAACTGACTGAAATTTGTTTCTAACCATTAAATTAAAGCAGTAAAATGAACAAACAGCAGGAAAAAAAGAATTGTTCGGTGATCATATTAACCAGAGTCTATCATTTATTCTCCTGCACATATTCAGGAGTTAAAGAAAATAAAACAGAACAAAAAATAAAAACTTCAGTAAAATATTAAAGAAGGAAACAACAATATATATATATGGTTTCTAAGTGTATTAGTAAGATCTGCTCATTCTACATTACAATTTTACCATGTTTTGTTTAATCACATCTTCATTTGGTGATGCATCTTCACATATATGATCCTTTCTGTTCCACTGACAATTCCATTTACTGCTTGCACAGGAATAGCACCTGTATGGATAAACCAGAGGTGAGCTCTGTTTCTGGGTTGCAGTTGCCCCGTTCCTTTCTAAGTCTCAATTACAATGTCATTTCATATACCAATACTTTACTTCTACTTTATTGTTTTTTTCAATCATCATGGTCAAACTATAATCACAAATATATTCAAGTCTATATGTTGTTATTGTTATGTGTTGTTGTTATCATTACCACCTCACGGCAACTCTTATGAATTAATGATCTCCCATCTTTAACAACATAAATACACTAACAAAAAAATTGAAACAAAACAACAATTAAAACAGTACAAGAATCCCTATTTTCCTCATACTTTTGCTAAAAGATTAAAAAAAACACTTTACATTAAACACAGGAGGGTTTAAAAACACTAGAAGGTAAAAAAAAGAAGTGTAAATGGAAAGGAATATACATTTTTGTTTTAAAATACAGTGAATCATCTAATACATCGACACCATCAAATTAGATAATTACAGTTCACCATATTAGCAAATGACAAAATGGAGGCTCAGCTTTTGGGCAGCTACCGCAAATCTCACAATGCTATCAGTCACAGATTTGTCAAAATTAGTCAACAGATAGGTAATTTTCATTTCACCATCACATATATTCCTTAACAAATTCAGAATAAATGTTGCCTCATCTTCAAAATATAAGGAGCGATATAATACATAGACTGTAGATTTTGGGCCCCATATACATGGAGATAGTGTTCTCCTGGTATTTGGCAACAGCTTCCCACTAAATATAGTGGCGATGCAGTATTGTAGTGCCAGAAATGCTTTTCTAAATGAAGAAACTGTCAATGTATGTAAATAACTAGAAAAAAACAAAACTAGAGTTAATTTTAGAAAACACAACTACGTATGAGGGAAACACTGATATCCAGATTGCTTCTATGTCCTGTCAGAGTAAAAACAAGTCACCATTTATTCTTTATAAAAGTACAAATCTAATCTAGAGTCACATTCTTAACAACCTGGGCAATCAGACCAAGAGCTTTTACCTATATTTCATATAAGTCCATCATGTTCATAATTAGCTGCCTGGGTAATCTGTGTACCAATATATAGCACTTCATTCTCAGGGGGAAAATAATAATGGATACTTGCTGCCCCAGAGACAACCAAGTACAATCCCACTCCAAAATTCCAAGTGCAAATTACACAGAATTAAGTAGAACTGAATATTTGTAAAATAAGGATTTAGAAAGAATGTTCACCACTAAATACATTGGGAACTCAGGATCTATGAAAAGCCATTGGTTTAAATATAAGGGACTATTAATGCATTGCTATCTGCAGCCACAGATTTGAACCAAAGACAAATATAAGAAACACAACAGAAGACTGAATTAGTGGCCCTACACAAAGTACTCTAGATACTGCAAAACAGTTATTATGTCAGTCAGAGTGTTTTGTGCTATGGGGCTGTACGTAAGTTTAAATAAATAAATAAATAAATAAATAAATAAATAAATAAATAAATAAATAGTCGACTGTACCCACAAACTCTTAAGCTTTGCTTCTGGTGAGACTTATTTAGTACATGATGAAAATTGTGTTGCCCTCTTAGGTAAACATCTGACAAAGCAAATATGGACAGAACTCAGTTATATCTTTGACACATTATCACTGAAGAACTATGCAATGAAACACGGCCATAGCCAAGATCAAACTAAATAGGATGTTTCCCCCAAAATACACTTAATAGACCTTGACTGAATGGCCCAATGGGGCCCACTGTTTACTCAAGACATGTACAGCTGAATTGTAGGAACAATAAAAACATCTTGCCAGTACTTAGAGAAAATTCCTTGTTCAAGTGTGAGAAATGTGACACTGAATTAAAAGATGCTAACTATAATATTTGGGTGCATATGGCACAGAAAACAGGAGGGTAAAGAATGCTATCAAGCAACCAAATACTCACGGTTCATTTTCAATACAATTTATAGCTTTTCCACAGTCATAAAAAGGGTATGTGCCCGATGCAAAAAATATATTATCTCCAAAGGTCAGATTCAGCGGAACCTGGACATAATCTACCAATATAATAAAACAAAATAAAGGGGTTAATTGGGTTGACGATACTTTGTAATTTATATAGTGTTAATGAATCAATGTTCATGTATACAGTGTTAATGCCCTGAAGACATATTTAGCTTATTGAATAATTTCAGGGAATTGTGGGGTTATAGTATGAATTTTCTGCTCACTCTAATGAAACCACATAAAATGTTTTTTAAAATGACAAAAACTGAATGGCAAAAGTATAAATATTTAAAAGATCTAGACTATCACGGCAGACAAATGCCTCTTTGAAAGGATAAATGCTGTATTACTGAAAATGGCAAGTCAGAAAAACAAAGAAAAATAGGATGTATGAATGTGGAAAAAAAATTGAAACCCTTTTTCTTTGAGACTTTTTATTGACAACTCTGCATCACTTACCATCTGTGAATTCTACACTAAGAATAAAACTGATGACGTCAGGGTTTCTAAAATAGGTGGTATATGGTCAAAATAATAAACTTAGCATTTTGGAAAGCTGGTCTATTGCACATACTTCCTCTATTAATGGTTTTCTAATCTGGATTATTACTGAACTCAGGATGAAGATCACGGCATAGAAATCAGGCGTCCCAGAATGAGGCTCCCAGCTATTCCTCTTACGGAAACCATTAAACCCCTCTGACAAGCTATTTCACAAGCTATTGAGCAATTTCAAACTCAGCTTCTCTCTAACAGCTTTTTGAAAGAGTGGTGACAGCTTAGGTTTATGAAAAATGCTAGTGAAAATTCCAGGTAGTTTTTCACTTTAGCCCACACCCTGAGGTCAAATGAAAACTGATCTTTTAAAAGAGGTGTCAATTAATTCAGATTTCAGATTTTAAAAACTGATATTTAGTAACACTGTAGATCATCTACACTTGTCAACATCTTCTGGGGGACAAGCTGGTTTAACTGGATATATTTGTTACACTGCATTGGGAGCAAGAACATGTGGGCCTTTTTTAACATGCTAGAAAAATGGAAATCCACAGATGAACAAATTTGTGCCCTCTTCAATAATTAGGCGTTCATTAATGATGACACAGAAACAGAAATTATCTCTAAATCTTGCTGTCTGGAATTTGGAAAATATTAGCACCAATAAATGTTGTGATACAAACACATAAGTAGAGAATGGACAGCACTGGCCTCAACATCAGGTGCACTGCCTATAGATTCCTGCTCAGTGGTTTTCTTTCTTTCTTTCTTTCTTTCTTTCTTTCTTTCTTTCTTTCTTTCTTTCTTTCTTTCTTTCTTTCTTTGGATATGGCAATGTTGTTTGTAGGGGGGAGGTCCTCATATGCACATACGTACACTTGTAAGTCTTCATATCTGTAGGGAACTCTTACTTAACACATACAATACTGGCTGATATGGTTTTCTTGAATGTTCAAAAAGAGATCAGATTAATCTTAAAAACTGTGATGGGACACATAGCAAGTAGATTCACCTCACTTCACTGGAAAAATAAAAATGGCACCAGTGCTGACTATTTAATTTGTGTACTATCTTGGCTCTCAGGATGGTGTTGAGGCTAAAGTGGCTAGACTCAGGATTTTGTTGTTGTTTGTTGTTTAGTCGTTCAGTCGTGTCCGACTCTTCGTGACCCCATGGACCAGAGCACGCCAGGCCCTCCTGTCTTCCACTGCCTCCCGGAGTTCCGTCAAATTCATGTTGGTAGCTTCAATGACACTGTCCAACCATCTTGTCCTCTGTCGTCCCCTTCTCCTCTTGCCTTCACACTTTCCCAACATCAGGGTCTTTTCCAGGGAGTCTTCTCTTCTCATCAGATGGCCAAAGTATTGGAGCCTCAGCTTCAGGATCTGTCCTTCCAGTGAGCACTCAGGGTTGATTTCCTTCAAAATGGATAGGTTTGTTCTCTTTGCAGTCCAGGGGACTCTCAAGAGTCTCCTCCAGCACCACAGTTCAAAAGCATCAATTCTTCGGCGGTCAGCCTTCTTTATGGTCCAGCTCTCACTTCCATACATCGCTACTGGAAAAACCATAGCTTTGCCTATGCGGACCTTTGTTGGCAAGGTGATGTCTCTGCTTTTTAAGATGCTGTCTAGGTTTCTCATTGCTTTCCTCCCCAGAAGCAGGCGTCTTTTAATTTCGTGGCTGCTGTCAAGAAAGTAAAATCTGTCACTGCCTCCATATCTTCCCCTTCTATTTGCCAGGAGGTGATGGGACCAGTGGCCATGATCTTCGTTTTTTTGATGTTGAGCTTCAGACCATTTTTTGCGCTCTCCTCTTTCACCCTCATTAAGAGGTTCTTTAATTCCTCCTCACTTTCTGCCATCGGAGTGGTATCATCTGCATATCTGAGGTTGTTGATATTTCTTCCGGCAATCTTAATTCCGGCTTGGGATTCATCCAGTCCAGCCTTTCGCATGATGTATTCTGCATATAAGTTAAATAAGCCGGGAGACAATATACAGCCTTGTCGTACTCCTTTCCCAATTTTGAACCAATCAGTTGTTCCATATCCAGTTCTAACTGTTGCTTCCTGTCCCACATATAGATTTCTCAGGAGATAGATAAGGTGGTCAGGCACTCCCATTTCTTTAAGAACGTGACATAGTTTGTTGTGGTCGACACAGTCAAAGGCTTTTGCGTAGTCAATGAAGCAGAAGTAGATGTTTTTCTGGAACTCTCTGGCTTTCTCCATAATCCAGCGCATGTTAGCAATTTGGTCTCTAGTTCCTCTGCCCCTTCGAAATCCAGCTTGTACTTTTGGGACCTGGGTTAAATTCCATACTCGGTCACAACAATCATTGGGTGACCTGTATTTATTTATTTAAAATATTTTTATCCCACCTTTCTCCTTAAAAAGGACCTTGGACTAGCCATAGTCTCTTAGCATGGCTGTAAGCCGCCCAGAGACCCTTGGGTAGTGTGGGTGGCATATAAGTTAAATAAATAAATAAATAAATAAATAAATAAATAAATAAATAAATAAATAAATAAATAAATAAATAAATAAATAAATATCACAGGGTTGTTGTGAGGAAAAAAGTAGCGAGGGGAGGAGACTCATATGTACTGCCTTGAGCTCTCTGGAAGAAAGATGGGGCATAAATGTAACAAATAAATAAAATTAATAATTAATACAATTAAACCTGGGCTTGCTGGCACCTGCCACAAGCCCTTTAAGGTTTTCAACAACATTTCTGGAGCAGTAACCACAGATGCTTTCCAAAGCTGAGTTGGAGAAAAAGCATGATGGCTTTGCCCCCTCCACCCCCCTCAGAAATGCTCTCAGTCAGTTTACTCTAAGAGGAAGTTGTTCTCAGTGTTTACAAGAGAAAAAACAAAAGCAGATTACAATGTGAAGAGAAACGGCCTGGAAAAAAAGAGCTTGTATCTTCTATCAAGTGCTAAAAGTAGCTTGCTTACAAAGAATGGGCACCTTCTGAGTCTCAGGTACTGTTATCTCTTTACCTTGGCCTTCTGGTGTTGGAGGTATTACGTTAGGAGACGGACAGACAATAGCCTCTCCTTGTAACTGAGCTTGATGGATCATTTCACCAAAGTGACACCAAAGCTTGTCATCTTCATTTAAATCTGGTAAAGGGGTTACAGTCAATTCTACCTGGAAACACAAGTAGAAACAGGCTGTCAGAAAGCAATCAATATGGACAAAATTACCAACTTCCTGGTAGTGGTAACAAAGAGAAAAATAGAACAGAAGAAAATAAATGTGGAATGGGTGAGGGGCGAAGCTGATGGATAAATATATGTATTATAACACTACAATAATGCCCTCTTCCCGGATAACTTACTGTTATTGCAATTCATTTACTGTTAGGAAGAGGCCACTGTTCAATGACAGAGTATATCTTTGCATGGAGAAGTTTAAACATTCAGTTCTCGGTATCCAGTTTAAAATTCACCAGGGCTAGTTTCTCTTCCAAAAGCCCTAAGAATTGCCATTGTTGGAGAGAATAAGGGTAATAGTCCAGGATCAGGGATGATTGTGGAACCTGTGACACCCCCCCCCCTAGGTTCTTGCATGGCCCCATCTAGCAGTGGGCAACCGTGGGGAGCAGAATCTATGGTCCTTTGGTGGCATGAAGCCTGTGGCCATCCCAATAGTCATAGATAGAGATGGACACGAACCTTGGTCCGGAGGTTTCTTCCGGTTTCGATGCACAGCACCACAGGTGCTGCACATTCTCACCTCCCTGGCTGGAACCCCCACTCAGCAGTTGGCATGTGCTCCTCTCCTCCTCTTTGGCTGTTCAACCAGTCCGGCGGGAGCACAGGCTTCCCTGCCCTGCCTCCTTGGCTGATCGCCCACTCAAACAAGAAGGCAAAACAGACAAACCCATGCTCCTGCCGGGGAAGAAGAAAGCTGAGTGAAGGGAGGTGTAGTTGTGCACACGCGTGCAGCCACATGCCTTAGAGGGAACCTTGAGGACCACACAGCTTTTTCTTTCTTGTTTAAGCTCACTCAGAAGTGCACAGGTAAAATGAATTTATGGTCATAAATTTAATAATGAATTTAAACAACTTTATTTCATAAAGGAATAAGAAAATGGAACAATTAACACAATTAAAATCCTACATCAGGCTGTTTCTGTTGTCTTCATAAGTTGTCCCATTTTTCATAATGGTAGCCTGAGGGAGAATTCAGCCCAAAAATAACGCTTAGGTAAAATAGTCCGCAAAGATTTGTGGTATCTCTCACAAATCTTTCTTAAGGCTCCTCAGATCATGCTGTAAAAGCCCTTCTCTTGTTTTACTGGTTCAAGCTCACAGAAAGTATTTCTATGCTGTGAAAACTGAGGATCGCTCATATAAAAACATAATTAAAACCATTCAAAAACTATGCTGATTATAGTCTCTAAATATCTGCGGCAGCAGGACAGAGAAGTTTGAATACAATTGCAGTAGGTGAAGCTGCTTATTAGCCAAGATGCTGTATTGTTCTTTGTGTTGCTTTTACTTGTGAAACTGTGAAGTAAACATGTATACTGCATAGGCTGTGCTCATCTTTCTCAGTTCAGTGGATCAGAAAATCCCACAGCGCACTGAAGAACCATACATACAGTATTTCTACTGTGGGAACTAGAACTGAAAGTACAGAACACCTTGTTGTAATACCTTCCATTAAAAAAATCTGAAGTATGTTTTGCTAATTCTCATGAGCATCCCAAAGAAAGTCTGGGAATTCTATCAGAAGCCGAACTAGCTACTCCCTTTTTTCAGGAACAGTTACAACCTTGACCAAACATATAACAAAAATAAAATCAAGAAGTCTGTGGCAGCTGCAGGACCAACTGGTTTATAACAGTGTAAATCTTCATGGACTACAATTTATTTCCTCAGATATATGGAGTATAGTATTTAGGCCACAGGTTTATATACACAGTGTACATGGTTGTGTGTGGGAGAAATGTGAAACCTAGCTATCCACTAACCCCTCATCCCACAGTCTTATACCTTGTGTATATAAACTTGTGTTCTACATATTGTATTCCACGTATCTGAGACAGTAGTTTACCATCTATAAAATGTCTGATTGAAATAAATCTGTTTAGTTTAAACATGGCACAATAGTTTTAATTTTGTTATGTGTGTTGAAACAGACTACCATGGCAATTTCTTTGAGAACCTTTGACTGTAACCTTTTTCTCTTCCTGGACAGGACTCTTGGTGAGTCCTTGGCAAGGATGGGATTATGCTCTGTCATCTTGCCCTAAAATCTGCTCAATACCCAGAAAAAATGCCTTGTCTGTGTTTGCACTATTCTTCTCTTGTCTCAAGTCTCTTTTGTGTGGTTTTGTTTCCAGTGTAAATGGAAAGTCTATTGAGCACTGAACTTATTTAAACATTTCCAGCATAATTAAAGTACACTAACCACACAACAACAATCACCAGAGGGCACAGCAGGAGTCACAAGTCAGACTTGAAAGAATCAAGATGCTTGTTTTGAAGGCACAGAAAGACAGACATTTCCTAAACCGCCCATTCAAAACTGGCAAGATAAAGCAATGAGTTGGCTGTTCAGGGACAGAAGTGTCCTGACAAAGAATTAAGTCTGGTGGTTTCAGGAGCTTCAGGGGAAAATGCCAACTGAGCATACAAGTGTTTGATTATTTCTGTGATTATAAGAAAACAAGCTGCCGGAAAGAAGGTGAGAATAGGATGGGTTAAAAAGTTACTTGAATTGACTAGACAGCTGAAAACACAGAGATATATCTGAATGTTCTCTTTTTGCAATTATCCTTGATTCTGCTATTTCTCCCCAAAAGTCCTCTCTTACTGTGTGCCTTTATTAAGTGTACAATCTATCTTCCGAAAGAACAACTGCTTTGCCCTTTGGAAATGTAACATTTCTGTGGCAAAAAACTGAACCACACTAAAATGTAAACCTATCTGTACAGCCAAGACAGTGTACACTAAAGTGAAAAGGTGTGGTGTGCATCTTCCTGTCCTAAAATTTAAAAGAATAACAAAAACTTTGTTTCACAGTTTACCTCCTCACCCTACCCTACCCAACACAACATTTTCTTTAATCTAAAAAGCAAAAAACTTCTTCTATTGGTTGACACATTTGCATGACACGCAACTGGTGACTCTTCTGTGGTTTGAATGTAAAACCTTAGAAGTTTGCATCAGGGTGCATGAGAAAGGAAGACACATTTTGTTTCCAAAATCATGTTTTAGCAGACCAAATCCTTCATGTCAGGATGGATCCTAAATCTAGACAAATATCTTGAGAATACTATTTTATCAAGCATTTGTAATGTATGGATGGATAACAGGTAAATCTATCCGCAAGACAAGCATTTAAACTCACGTTCTGAGCTGAAGTAACGAAGAGGCTTCCCTTGCAAATACTTATTCAAAAAGTGATAGAAATTTTTCTCCTAAAGATATAATGCTTCTTCTAATCCTGCCTCCTCTGCACAACCAACTTGCAAACAGAGCCTGTGCTTTCCTTATCATCAAGTAACTGAAGAAAAGCAAGCTAATTTGCAACTTGCAGTTGAGAAACTTCCAACTAGGTAAACAAATAAACTCTCAAGGAAGTTCTGCTTCTAATGATGGCCTCACTATGGCAAGGAAGTTGAGAAGCACGTTTCACAGTGAACCGCTGTTAACTGCAGTTCTTTCATGCCACTTTCTAACCAATAAGAAACAGCATGATGCACTATCTTGACATGTTTTGGGCATTTGGTTCTCAATTGTACAATGTCTCTGTGTTCTGGTGAGTGTGTTCTGTTTTGGGCTGTGATGACACACTTCACATGTGTCCCTAGTATGTGCTGCCATCTATCTGAGCATTGATAATATCCCATCTTCCCAACCAGGTCCTCATTTGCGCTTGTCTGTTCTCTACAAACTACACGAGAAAGCCACTGATATAACTACAGTGAAATACTTCTGTGGAATAAATCAGGGGTGGGCAAACTGCAACCTTACAAAAACTATTCTGCTTTTTTTACTAGAGCTCCAGGATCTGGCAAATGAAGCCAGGTGCTAAAGGCAGAAACTGAGAATTAAAGATCTTTGAGCCTGAAAATGTGTATTGAATACTGGAACAGACCTCACAAAACTTCCAAAATACATAAGAGTTGTCCCCACTTCCCCCCCCCCCAATTTGCCAATATCATTTAATTACACATCAGCAAAAAGGAAGCCAAAAGTGAATGCTGATTTCCATAAAATTGCATATAGTTATCTGCATATACACATGCGGTATTAGGCAGGATTTTAACAATTTAAACAGAATTGCAATGTATTCTCACTAGAGTGGGGAGGACGGTGACCAGGTGCCTGATGAGTCTCTGGCTCAGAGCACAGACAGAGTTCTGACTCTTGTCCTCTGAAGATGCCGGCCACAGAGACTGGCGAAACGTTAGGAAGAAAAACCTTAAGAACACGGCCAGACAGTCCAAAAAACCTACAACAACCATTGGATCCCAGCCGTGAAAGCCTTCGAGAATACATCAAGTATTTTTGTTTATCTATTTAAAACCACCCACAGAAATACAAAACAGTGGCTCCATATCTGCTTTCTGCCCAACTAAGCTGCAAATGAATTGTGTGAAAAATGGCTTGCTTCATTACAAGCAAGCCATTTTTCCACAAATAATATCTTCTTTTAACTTTGTCTACAATTCACACAAAAAACTGGTACATTTACCATCCGTGGGGCTCTTCGGCTCATGTTTTGAGGGTTAGCACCTGTAACTTTCAAGCAAATGCCATCTGGACTCCAGAGCCAATTATTTCTCCTTGCTGATCTTTCACAGTCTTTTTTCCTTGTGCATCTGAAATAAATTATAAAATATAAAGTGATCCTGAATAATAATATTTTTTAAAAAAATACTCATTAATCAAAAGGCAAGAGTATACAAAAGCATGTGAAGTAACAAGAGGAAATATGGCACAGAATGTGTATTTAATATTTCATTTCTTTCTTCCAGTTTACTTATTGTTCTTTATGACAGGATAATTACCTGTAAACATTTTCAAATGACATTTGTAAATGTACAAATATTTATTTTAAACATATTTCATCATACACCAGTGGAAAAGTTAGGTTAATAAACAAATATATAAGAGAGGGTTGTTTAGCAACAACAACAAAAATGATATTGTGCTTAAACAGCATATCAATGTAGACTGTTCTGCTTACTCCTTAACATTGAACATAAGGAATGTGTGTCTTTCCAGACATTGCTGGACTGCAACTCCCAGTACCCTGTACTATTGACTATGCTGTCTGGGGCTGATGGGTATTGAAGTCCAATAACATTTGGAAGGATGCACATTCACAATGTCTGCTTTAACATATTCCATGGTGTAATCAGATCTTTACCCTTTCTTTAAGGCTTAGCTATGTGAACTCATGTAGAAGAGAAAAATATATTCCTGGCTATAGGATCAGCTGTTGCTTATTGCTACCACCGGTTTTTTCTACTCATTACAATGATAACTCACAACAGTAGTGCTAAGCAGAGAATGCTATGGGCTCAAGATGGCCAAACACTTTAAAGACACATCTTTGTGAAATTCAAACAATTGCAGTGTTTGCATAAGAACAGATAAGCCAAGCTATTTTTACAAGATTACTAGATATCTGGAAAACAAGAGTGCCTTATAGTAACTTACAACCTGATAGACTTATCATGACAAAAGCATTCCTGGACAATAATCCATGTCATCAGATGCACAAATACTGGAAGAATTCCTGTTGTCATAACTTATGCTGTGTAAGGCTGATGACATCATCAGTAGCAGAGACTTTTCAGAAATTAAGCACTTCTGACTTCTCTTCTAAAGGTCCCAAGGATCTTGTGTAATCTCATTCATTGTTGAGAAGCTGTGAGGGTATAAGACTGCAAAGGAAGTCTTTAATTGTTGAAGATTGCTGCTGTTGGGATAACTTGACTGGCAGTGGTAGTTTTTAGTAACTAAAAGATTTCCCCCTCCGACCCCAAAGCTTCACAACAATGAAAGGGATTAGATGGGCACCTTGGCACTTTCAAGAGAGAAGTCTGAAATATTTAATTTCCAGAAAGTCACTGCTGATGATGCCCTTAACTTGTTCATCATCTTAGAACTGCAGAGCTGGAATGGACACTATGGATCATCGAGTCCAAACCCTGTCAAGGAGGCACAGTAGGGAATCGAACTCCCAACCTCTGGCTTCGCAGCCAAAAATCTAAAACACTGAGCTATTAAAGGTAAAGGTTCCCCTTGACATTTAGTCTAGTCGTGTCCGACTCTAGGGCGCGGTGCTCATCCCTGTCTCCAAGCCGTAGAGCCAGTGTTTTTGTCCGTAGACAGTTTCCGTGGTCACGTGGCCAGCGCGACTAGACACGGAACGCCGTTACCTTCCCACCGAGGTGGTACCTATTTATCTACTTGCATTTGCATGCTTTCGAACTGCTAGGTTGGCAGGAGCTGGGACAAGCGACGGGAGCTCACTCCGTCGCGTGGATTCGATCTTACGACGGCTGGTCTTCTGACCTTGCAGCACAGAGGCTTCTGCGGTTTAACCCACAGCGCCACCACGTCCCTTCCTGAGCTATTAGTCAGTGTTATATTTTACTATACTGAATGGGACATATGCTATTAAATGTGTTGCTATTGAGCAAACATCAATCTGCTTGCAGGAGACAGGACCCACCACAGAACAATGTTTTAATTGTTACTGTTTATTTTTGTATTGAATACATGTTGTAGCTTGCCATAAACTACCCAGAATAGTGCATCTGCACTAACTGGATGGTGTAAGTAAGTAAGTGAGTGAGTGTGAGTGTGAGAGTGAGAGAGTGAGTGAGTGAGAGAGAGAGAGAGAGAGAGAGATCCAGTCAATTTTGAGAGTTTGCATGTATCTGGCATGCACAGCATTGCTAGAATCCCCAAGGAATTAATAAGGTTCTAGTTAGAACAACCACATTTTAGAAGGAACCGTCTTTCTTTTTAAGAATTCTGAGGAAGACTGATGATCTGCAAGGTGCCACATGCATGCAGAAGCCCCACTGCTGATATGCCATGATTTATTGTGTGGCTGCAACAAGTCCAACAGGTGTGATCCTGTTTCCTTTCCACACGCATATGCAGAGTAGAGCAACAAAAAGCACCTCCTCGACCTGAACAATCCCAGGGTGAACTTCTTTACAACTGTATTCCTTAAATCATCTGAATTAGTCCTCTAAGTGCAAAGTATTTTTCTACACATTGTCACTACATAGCAGCTAGTTTCATATACATCTATAATTATTCATGTTTCTATTCAACTTTTCTTCATGGGTTGCAACCACATTTTCTTAGAACAAGTTCATCAGTTAGAGAGAGCCTGGGCTAAGATCACCCAGTGAATGTCATGGCTTTTGAAGGATTTCAGCCTGGGACCAGTCAGTACCCCGCATAAACTTGAAAAATTGTATGTACAATACACTGTAATGCTCTCTTTGGCAACAATTTCCCTTTTCCAGAGAAGAGGAATACATCATATCCCTCTTGCAGGATATTCCACCCCCCTTCCCCAAAACATCATTTTCTATTCCCACTGAAATATTTCAGCTACCATTTCATGACCACTGAACTTAGTTCTCACTGGCTGCCTGTGAGTTCCCTCCCCACCAGGAATTTTCTAATACTTTTTTTTGGGTGCTTTTGATTCTTCTTTAAAATACTGTATGGACCTTCTTAAACCTTTGGATATGGATGGAGCCATTTTGGCTTCCTAGGGAGTTTACTATTAGTACAGATAAGCAAGATGGCACATTTGTCTGGAAAAATCTTTAATATTTCATAATAATCAGATCCAGAGTCATCATCAACAGAAGGCTAAAGAGAAATGCTGATTCTCTCTTGCCACATGTTCAGGTTTGCAGGTGGGTCACATCTGAGGAAAATTGCATCCTGGAGTCTGAAGGCACATACTACTGATTCATTTCAGGAATTCATACATAGGCTTTATGGCAAGCTTTTAGGTAATTTTACTGAAGTCATATAAATGTTTAGAGAGGAAGCAAGACCCCTGAAACTCATCTCCTTCCTATAATAAAGTAAACCTTGTGTGCCACTAGCACACTCCTCGTATCACAAAATCCCATAAGGTTCTGCAATGTGGTTAATTAACCTGGATGTTTGAATCAGGGTTATCTGATTTAGGGGCATACCTCTTTCCTTTGCTTATTAAAAATAATCCTATGGACATTCATAAGGTTCAGTTCAGAAGACTTTACGCTTACTTCCAAAGTATAATTTAGTTACCAAGGCTGCTAAGTCAGCAAAGTGGCATCTGTTATGCCAGTGTGTTTAGTGACGGGCTCTGGAATTAATTTCTGGAATTTAATTTCAGAATTAAAGGAAGCACATGAAAAGAAAATATTCTAGAAACATTCATATATGAAGAGGACCCACCCTCTGCAAATGCCTTTCAAAAGCTTGCAAGTTCATCCCATTAATTGTGTATTACCCTTTAAAGAACAGAAATAGAACTTCTGGGAACTACAAAAAGTCATGTGGCTCAAAAGCAATTGGAAGGGACAACAGAAGTGCAGATTCAAAGCTTACGCATCCAAAAAGAATTTTCTTTCAATTTTGACAGAAGAGCTAGTTTTCTTTCATTACTTTTCTCCTAAAAACTTATCACTTTAACATTTGTTCTGTACATTATTTTATATCTAAATATAACAAATCTGTGTAAAATGATTTGAAGACCACCTTAATTTTTATGCATATCATAACAAGTGACATGTCTATCACAACACACCTATCATAACAAGCCCTACTAAATGTAGCATCATCAACAGTATAGTGATGATTCTGAGATTCTGTGTTAAGACATAACAGAGGCACACGTTTTGTGCATAGAAGGCATCAGATTCAACCTCTGGAAGCTTCAGGTATGTCTGAGAAAGATTCATGCCTGAAAGATGAAGACCTACAGTCAATTGGCATAGACAATAGTGACCCAGATGGATAAGTGGTTTGACCCTGAATAAAACAGGTTTTTGTATTGCACGTACTCTGTCTCTCTATTTGGTTTCTTAGGGTTTTTTTTTCCTGCATAGGTGACATACCTTCAGTGATCCAGAGATTTAACAACAAAGATAGTGTTCTAGACAGAACAAAGTTTCAAGCAAACCTCCTCTTTTAAAAGCCAAGATCCTTAGCATTCTATAAATGGATTTTTAGTTCTCATATAATACTTTGGCATATCATTCTGAACACTTTATTTTTTTCAATGTGGCTCTCAGCAGTCAAGAAAAGCTTTGTGCCTTCAAATGGAAGAAATCTGAAAATATAATGGAGCAGCCAAAATTTGGGCATTGCCCCATCAAAAATTGTTTAATAATTTACAACTGGATGGGTTGTATTTAGGGATGTTTAAGGGTTAAAATACTAAAATAAGACTAGCACAAGATAAATGCTAGATGTTCGCCAGCTGTGACTTGGCAACCACCATTTTCATGCAAATTATATACAAGCTGTACAGACAAAATATGCAAATTAGTTTTCACCCTGCCGCTCATTATATGTGGTAATTTGTGATGAAGATTTTTCCCCTAGTTCTCATACAAATGCTTTGAAGAAATTATTCAGCATCCACGGATATTGTGAAAAGAATTAGTTTGCACAATGTGATAGACCCCTCTAAGCTGCACCCTGCAATACTTACTTTCCTTCTGTTACACACCAGCCGCAGTAAGGATCCCGGGCTTGAATACACTGATTACAACTTGTGTAACTATCACATTCTTGGACAGGCAAGCGAAAGACCTAGCCAGGGGAGAAAAAAAAAAGAACTAACATAAATAGCAAAATAGACTTTTAATTAAAAACTGGGAAACTGTTTTGTTCAATTATAGATAACATCTCAGTGATATGCTCTGCATTCATGGTCAGTTCAAAATTTGCCCACATTCTTCTTGATTATCAATCCAACCAAAACAGAACCAAAAAAGTTATTTCTTCTCAAAAGAAGTCCTGCACATGCTCTCTAGCCAAGTGTTAAGTGTCACTACTACATATGGATGCAAGTCATGTACTAGATTCAGTCCAGGGGGCAATCCCTGAAAAGCTGATCCATGAGTTTATTTGGAATGTAAGCACTTACGGCACATTTAATGTCAAATTTTATGGATATTAGGACATGCAAGGGGATCACTAATTCAGTCTCCCATGCTTTCTAGTTGTGATTGCAGCTGGTCCCTGGCTTCCATTTTAGCAGTGACATTGGAAAAAGGTGTACAACAACACTGCAATCCTATGATACTGCCTTCTTTCCCAGAAGCTTTAAATGTCTTGTGTAAAAATAAAGATCTCTGTATACTTATAGAAGTAAAAACACAACCACTGGAAGATCCAGCTAGCTGGGCTAGTCCTGCTATAAGGCAGAATGAAGCAGTTTTCTCATACAGCAAGTGTTGGAGATGACAGCAAGGAGGGAGCTGTGTGTCATGTGACCTGCATGGAGTCCCCTACTCCAGTCTGCTGCCTTGAGGTACACTGGAGGACACAGTCTTAACAGCATTCTTGAAGAAAGATTTAATTTAGGATGATTGACATTAAACTTAATGTCCCCAGAAGAAGGGAATGGGAAACCACTTCTGAGTACTCTCCACCCAGGAAACCCTGGAAAGGGTTGTCATAAGCCAGAATTGACTTGATTGCATATGATAATTAAGATGGAATGAGTGCTGTTTTGTTCTTTGCCCTAGGCGGCAAGGTGTCTGGTGTAGATCTTGCCATTCATCTACCTTACACATCTCATGTGGTTTATTTACTGCATTGTCAAATCTCAATCTGTCTTAATCTACAATTCACATATCATTTTGCTAATGCAGGATTTTGGACAGTTACTGTTTACTGTAGCTGATGCAACAGGTCACACTCTTTCTCAATGTGTGAATAATCTGCACAACTCATGAGGCAATTCCCATAGAAAGTTCTATTAGAAGATGCTAGAAACTGAAGCTCCAGGAAGAAACTTCCATGCATTCAAACTGACAGAGAGTGCAATGCAGGCATGGTTACATACTGTACATAAATTTGAACATAATTTTGCTTTTAATTACTACTACAATAGGTTTAATAAATACTATGATATTGTGTTCACATTTTCTTCAGAGAATAGTATTACTAATGATTTCCATTAGGAATACACAAAGCAATATATCCAAAGGATGCTATACTTGCTGAAATCTCGTTAAAGATGCTATATATAGGTCTGAAGTCCTCAGCATACTTAACCAGACATTTTAATAGGATATATTTCCAAGAGAAAGCATTCATAATTTGAATGTTGTATTTCACAACGATTGCTACTGTTAAGTTCCTGCAATACCCTCCTCTGAGCAATCTTATATCAAAGAAATGTCTCTCAGTCATATGATAAAAACACTCATTTTATAATAATCCTCACATTAAGAAGCAAGTCATTAAAGAACTCACAACTCATTAAGAATTATATTTAAATGTACTGATTTAAGAAAATCTTAAGGAGAATCCTTTTCAAGTTTAGATTATACTAATCATGCCTATTTCATAAACAAGTTCCTGTTGATTATCCTTAATGATGTTTTGTATTTGGGGAGTAGAAGGACGAAGAATGGAACCTGACCCATAAAGCAAGTAGGAATAATGACTACTGTGTGCCTTTTTATTTTCAAAAGGGGATGATACTAAGCTTCAGAGCAACCACATCTGCTTAAGTATCACATAAAACAAAAATAACAGAGTGTGGGGGCTGATGCTGGCAGGTATTTCCTGATCACTGCATGATGCCTGGGAATGGGTTCAGAGGGAAGTGGAGTTCAAAAGACAGTTGCTCCAAGATTTCCACTATTTATTTATTCAGAGAAGATGACATAAATAGAAGTGGTTCAGAAGACTCCAAAAACCACCCTTCACCACTAATTGTGGTGGCCAGGAGTTGCATGCCAGCAATATAGGAAAGGGAGCATCACTTGCCCATCTGTGCAACAACTATTTTCTCTGTAGATCCATCATCTTTCCACACACCCCTCAACAGAGATACTATATTGTCTCTTCCAGAACAATTCTTGCTATACAACAAAATTCTCACTGCCATAACCTTGAATCAACAAATGTCACCTGCCACGGATGACTGACAAAATGGAAGTCAAACTGTTATTAGTTATCAAGGTGGTGGTGTTAGCCTATTGCAGGAAAACCAAGAGAGCCTTGCAGCACTCTAAAGACTACTATATTTATTGTGGCTTCAACTTACATAGGTTGCAGCCTGCTACATCAGATGTAGGGCACGTAGCCTAGCAGTTCGCACACTGGACCTGACCTAAGACCAAGTCAGGCACTATGATGAAAGGCATGTGACTGATCTCTTGTGATCCCGTCTACATCCCCTTCCCACTCAATTGTTCTATGATTTGGATTCCTCATTGAGCAGGGGGTTGGGCTTGATTTCTTTATAGGCCCCTTCCAACTGAATTACCCTATGATTCTGATTCTTTTGTTCTACAGTTGTCTTTTCAGCAAAAAGTGCACCTATAGAGGGTTCTTCAGTTTAGGAGAGGAAAAAGCAGATTAGAGATGGGAATGCTAAACCAGGTAATTCAGTGTCTTTTTTGTGATCTAAGCAATCCACCATCAAGCTTCTACCCATTCCGTTACAAGGGGGTTGGGGTGGGACTGCCTGTATAAAATCTATATTGTCCCATTCCTTGTTGATACTGTTCATCTTTTTACATGTTTTTGCTTATCTACATCAAGAGTAAACTACTTTTTCATCCCTCTTCTGCTGGCAGTCTATTCCACAGAGCATCCAGCACCAACTATGCAGACCAGTTAATTCCAGGGGCTTGTATGTGGCAAAAACACACTTTCTTACACCAGAGACTAATCTATGGATATTTCTATGATCTTCCCTTGGCATCACATGGATACATTGATCACTCATAACATTACTCTGCAGATACATGCTAAATAAACACAATATCGTGTTTAACATTGCCTTTGCCATTTTATTACTGTTGCCCAATATTCCATACCTTGTTTGTGGTCATCACATACAGATGCTCATGGAAAGCATCAAGGACCAGATCTCTCTTGATAGGCTTGTTTTTCTCAATAACAATGCTGATATACTCCTTTGCAGGATTAGACAAAGCCACCTGAAACACAGATTAACTATGTTACATTGGTGAAACAGGAATGAAGATATATTAACTTGGACAAAAATAAATAACAGTTAAAAATAAACCAAGAATCTATCTTTTTTTGTCATCCAAAAGAAGATGCTTTTTTGGCCATTCGGATTCCTAACTTTTCTTGACAAAATGATCAGTTTGTACATTGTCCACATGCTGCCATTTTCATATGTTATGACAGAAATCTGGTTCATGGTTCAATATGGTTTGCTGTTGTTATGTGCTGTCAAGTCGCCTCTGACTTATGGTGACTTGATGAATGAGTGATCTCCAAAAAATGTCCTGCCCTTAACAGCCCTGATCTGTGCTTGTAGACTTAAATTTGTGGTTTCCTTGATGGACTCAATCCATTTCACGTTTGATCTTTCTCTTTTCCTGATGTGTTCAACTTTTTCTAGCATTATGGTCTTTTCCAGAGAACCTTGCCTTCTCATGATGTGCCCAAAGTTTTGTCATTTTTTTTACCTCCAGTGATAGTTCAGTCTTGATCTCACCACTTGTTCGTCTTTTTGGCATTTCAGGGTATCTGCAAAGCTTTCCGCCAGCACCATATTTCAAATGAATCAATTTTTTTTTTCTGTCAGCTTTCTTCACAGTCCATCTTTCACACTGGTACATGGTGATTGGAAATATAAGAGTGCGGATGACCTTGACGTTGGTTTCCAGTGACACATCCTTATACTTGATGATTTTTAAAAATTCCTTTATTGCTGCCCTTTCCTGGCTGCAGTCTGCATTTGGACTGATGACTAAACCAAGGTATATAAAATCTTTCACTATTTCAATTTCTTCATTCTTCATTTGTGTAATTCTTCAGTAATCGTGATTTTTCTCTTGCTAATGTTCAACTGTAGTCCTGCTTTGACATTTTCTTCTTTCAGTTTCATCAGACGTTGTTTCAAGTCATTGCTGCTTTCTCCCAGTAAGATGGTGTCAGCTGCATATCTCAAACTACTGATGTTTCTTCCATCAATTTTCATTCCTCATTGATCTGAATCTAGCCCAGCTTTCTGTATGATGTGTTCTGCATACAGAATGAGTGACAGGAAGGTGAAATGCACTTTTGTCTTGACACAAAGCGAGTCTCCCCGTTCAGCTGCTGAGTGGTCGGCAGAGGGGATAGGGGAAGTGTCAGCGGGACAACATCTGTGATTGGCATGTCACCACCACCAGGCACGCATGTGCTGAGGAACCTGGAAACTGAACTGGTCTGGGGGATGGGGAAGAACCGCTGGGACACCCCTGGGAGATGAATATGAAGCTCCCATGTCTAGTGCAGATTGTTACTGTTGTCACTACAACTTTTATCAAAGTAACTTTTTGTTTTATCCATTACTGATACATTAACATTACTGGTGCAGTAACTGGAAAATAGATGAAAATGCTTGCAGATCCCTTACACGGCCAATTTACTGCAAACTGAAAATACTGTGTAAAACACATTGCAAAGAAAAGTTTCCACTGCCATTTTCTTCCCAGATGACTTGAGCTATATACCCAATCCAAGTGAAATGGAGTCGGATATGTAGTCCGAAACACCAAGAAAATGCCAGACTAGATGGAATTCCACAGACAAAAATTTATTCTGAGTATAAATTTAGTGAACAAAGTTAACTGTCATAATGTGTTTCCATAAAATTGCTTCCACCTGGTACAGTGGTGCCTCGACTTACGACCATAATCCGTTCCAGAAGATGGACGTAACTCGAAATGGTCGTAAGTTGAAGCACCATTTCCCATTGAAATGCATTGAAAGGCAATTAATCCGTTCCGGCCGAAGAAAAAAATCACCAAAATATATATATATATAAAAATAAATCACTGCAAGACTCATTGGAAACACGATTAATCCCTTCCGGCCGAAGGAGGGGGGGGGGGAAGAGAAAAGCAATCAAACGTGCAAGACCCATTGGAAATGCACAGAAAACAAACGGAGCAGATCGGAAATGCACAGAGAACAAAGGGGGCAGGTCGGAAATGCAAAGAAAACAAAGGAAAAAGCAAGGGAAGCATGCAGGACCCATCGGAAATGGGGGGAAACCCCCCCAAAAGCAACCAAACCCCCCAAGACCCATCAAAAATGGGGGGAAAGCCAAAAAACAAACAAACCCCCCAAGACCCATCGGAAATGGGGAAACCCCCCCAAAAAAACAAACAAACCCCCAAGACCCATCGGAAATGGGGGAAAAAATCCAAAAAGCAACCAAACCCCCCAAGACCCATCGGAAATGGGGGAAAAACACCAAAAAACAAACTAACCCCCCAAGACCCATCACAGCACAGAAACATAACCCCTCCCAGCTCAAAACCACGCTGCAAAAACACCCAGAACAGTTTTTAAAAAGCAGAAAACAGCACCTTACCTTACCAGGCAGCCCGAAGCCTCCCTGCAAACACACACACACACTTACTCAGAAGCAGAAGGAGGCAGTCCGAAGCCTCCTCCGACGCACACTCTCTAACTGCTGGGGCGAAAGAGCTACAAAGAAGCAGCCTCGTCGCCACCTACAATTAGCAATTTGAATTTCCCGCCTTTTTCCCCTGCCTTTTTCTGTTCGTAAGTGGAAGCTCCGGTGGCAAGTAGAAGCAAAATTTTGCAGCCGGAGCTGGTCGTAACTCGAAATGGTCGTAAGTAGGGACTTTCGTAAGTCGAGACACCACTGTACTTTCTTGGATGCATCTAACAGTCTGAGCATCAAGATTTAAAAAGTTATATCCATTTGAGTTGGATGGCAGGTTGGGCCTTCCTAAATTAAACTTCCCAGTTCGGAGGAAGTATACCTTTCAACATCAGATTCTCTAAACAAGCAACACAGAAAAGATTTGCTTATTGATCCTCCTAATGTACTCCTAAGCTACTGCCTGCCAGTTGCAGACTCCAGACATTGATATGGAATACATTGTTATAGGTTTTACTGACTCCATGTATTCCAAAGATGACATCTAAAATGCAATGCTAGCAACTAGCACCATCTCTGCTTTTTATAAGAAAAAACAAAGTTTGATTTAACACATGACATTGGCTCTCTGGAAACTCATTTAAACCATGTCACCTTGTTTGCACATGGCTTAGCAATCCAGTGCAGTGCCTGCCTAAACCACAGATCCTAGGTGTGCTAATGTTGCACTTTCAGGCCATATTCTCTCTCGCTATGGGGCAGCCTGCAGCAGATTCTCTCACTTTCTCCCCTGGTTCAATCAATTCACTGATGAGCCTGGCCAGGACCATGACTACCATGTGTGAAGAATCTCTCTCTCTCTCTCTCTCTCTCTCACGCCTTTTTCAAGCCCTCTCTTGACTTCACTCATGCTAGAGCAGGTAATTGCTGCTTTTCTCTGTCTTTAGTTCCCATCTCTTTGCAAGGCCTCTTCCACAAAGTCAGTACAAAATGAACCACCCACATGATGTTTCTTCTTTTCCTAGTCAATGGCTTGAAGATGCCTGCTTAGAAATCAACCAGATTTTATTTTAAACCATGACCTTTGGGTTACATGTAACAACAAGCCAGAATTCATGCAAAGAGAAACCAAATTTTTATTGTCGAGTTCCTCCTACCTGCACAGGGAAGGACTGTGCTAGCCCAGTGCTCTACCAGAAGCACACACATCTACTGCTCAACTGTGGTTCATTGTTCTGTGTAAACTTCTTTGTGAAAACAATTATTTACTTTAGCAACTATGTCTGTGCTCATATCCTCCTTCCTCCCCCAATATGCTCTAACTCCATCACTTATTTCCTTGTTCCTGACAAGTAAAGCTTGCTCTTTTAGTTGAACTATGGTGTACCCAAATTATATACTTGCAAACTCAGAAACAGAAATATAATTTGAAAAAGCCTTTCAAGACTGGTTCATAGATTAATTAATGAAGTAATTCATTATATTTCTTAGCCATTTTCCATTACCATAGTCATTCAACCTACAATAAAAAATAGCAAAATTCACTATCAGCAAACAGTAACACATTTAAACATATTTAAATTAAGCTATTTACATTACAATACAAAGCAATATATGAAGTTTTTAGACCAAAATATATCTTGAAGTTGTATAAACCATAGTCTGCCCATGTTGGATGAGACAATGAACCAAGAAGCTGAGGAGAGGGAAAGCAAGAACCTGTGGCTAAGTTAGTGATGACTAAACATAGTATGGCTATCAAGGTTGTTCTGGCTTGCAAAAGTTTTCAGTCTCAGAATCCTGATTTATCAATGGAAATGTATGTCTGTACAGCACTTTTCTTTTTGAGAAATTTCTTGTCATTTGTAGAAAAGGGGAATGCATGCTAGTAAGAGTTAGGGATACATGTAACATTTAAAATTAAAATATTACCTTCAAGATTCTGCCATCTGATGTTCCAACAAATACTACAGTGTTCTCATTTTCTACTGCAAAAGTAACTGCAGTTAAATTTATACCCTCCTTTTTCAACAGGGGTTTCGCAGAAATTCCCTCTTTGCTTCCCAAAGGGTATGGCAAATGTTCATAACCACATGGAAAGGTCTTACTGGAATTCTGGAAAACAAATCCACAAGCAGAAACAATACATTCAGAGAGATGGCAACCTATAATAGTCAAACTAGGCTTAAGCTGAATTTTTTCTTTTTTCTTTTAGTTTTCACCACATTTGATTCAGTTTTCACTTGAGAGTCTTCCAACAGAACATTCAAAGCATATGTGGATACACTGGATCACACAAGCAAACAGACAGAAAGAGTAGACAGAGACACTGTCAACCAAGATATCTGTGCTAATAGTGTGGCATCAGAGTGTGAAAAAGTTGCTGTTTTGGATGACAATCTCCAGAATTCCCTAATTAGCATGATACTGATCATGCTTATTAGTCATTCTAGGAGTTGTAGTCCAAAACAGTAACTTTTCTAAGATCTGGGTAGCATCCTTAAGGACCTTCCTGGCTTAATTTCAGGTGTAAGATCTCTGGCTACAAAAGTTATTACAAGTTGTCATAACACGTATAACAGACCTAGATGATTCCTTCTATAAACTGTTATACATGACTCAATCAAATGAAGTACTTTTCAGCTAGATCAATTTAAATGTGATCCATTTGGTTGGACTATGTCCCTCTAAAATAGCTAGATGGTCATAGTTCATTTCTGAAAGAGAATGTTATGAAGAGATAGATGATATATTTTACAAATTTAAAGACTAACTTTAAAACAAAATTGTGATGTAATATTTTGAAAGGCAAAGGGAGTGTTGTAAATGTTATGCAAAAGTATTCCTGATACCAAAAAAAACCCAAACAACCATAGTCATGGCTCATATTAAATTAATTCCCAGCAGTTAGGGGCTCAACAATTTGCTTTTACAAGGTGAAGATGCAGCTATAAAAATTTTTAGACGAGTATTTAACATTCCCTTAGTATTTTTAAGGTAAACATTTCCTATCACCTGGTGAGATGCAGTACTACACGGAGGATTTTCTGATCTAAATGGTTTGTAGAACACATCTTGGTCATCCTTCATGTAACATCTCTCCCTGTTTTCCTCCATTTTTTCATTGATCTGCTTTAAGGAAAACACACACATGGCACATTCCAAGGAGTCTTTTTCCATCCTCCTGAAAAGTCCAATAAGCAGTGTATCCTGCGATGAGTCTTCATCATCTTCTGATACTGATGCTTTACTATTTGCTGGAATGTACCCGGGCACTGAGGCATAAATGGCATTGCTTTGGTTGTAAGGTCCAGTGTCGTCCTGACACTCCAAGTCCATTTCAAAGTAGGAATGATAATGTTCATCTTCCTTGCAGAGCCGCCCGATCAGTGTGCGATTGACAGCAGTGCCCTGCTGATTGAAATTCTGATTGAAAATAAAATATACAAAATTTTTGTTTTCAAAGATGTACAGAAACTGTTGTGTGCTTGGGGATGGGTATGCTGATTTAATAGCAGCAGCATCTGCATACAGTTCAAAAATCTCTCTCCCATCCCCATTAAAAAGCTGCCGGGTGCTGATTATTATCCCATTGTCATTTCCCCCATTTCCCTTTCCAACAAACATCATTCGACCTTTTTTCAGCGAGGTGATCAACCCCACTGTGGTTACATTCTCATCGTTACTGGCAACAAATGATTTTTCTCCACTTCCGTTCTCATAATATGTTCTGTTGGAAATGTTCTCAAGCTCTCTTATGGAACATATGCCCTTAAACAGGCTCCCACAGACCACAATTTTTCTCTCCTGAATGTCTAACAAAAGCATCTTGTTATAATTGTCGGTCCTTTTTGCATCAGTACATTGGCTTTCATCGATGGGAGGTGTGCACTTTTTGTTGTCCAAATGAGGCCCGGTTGATACTTCCTCTACTGATGGGTAGGGTTTCAGGTCCCTCGTCAGTTGATACAGGGCATTTACTGCTCCTAAGTAGACTGTCCCCGTCTCATAGTTCACTGTCAGGTGGCTCAGTTCTGTTTTACTCTGGAATGAATCCCAATTCTTGGGCCTTAACGCACAGGTGACACAACAGCAGCTCAGAATGCTCAGCGCCCATATCCACACAGCCATTTCTGTGCAATGTCTGAAAGAAAAGGATAAATATATTATATTACATAGACCTAAAACAAAATATCCTTTGCAGATGAGGTCATTTAAAAACAGAGAATTCATGGAGAGGCTAGATGCAAAGGCATAAGTTCAACTGCTAGTTCCAGTTAAGAATAGATCTACTAAATCAACTGTTGAATGGGAAGCCAGTACATATCTAAATCTCACTGATTCAATGGGTCTGCTGTGGTTGGAACTGGCAATTGGATTCAGATAAAAGAATGGGAGGTTTCGACAACAAGTCATATCAAGGGGATTTATCAGACCTTGTTATGAACGGACATGCTATACAGGTGCTAAAACAACCACTTCTTACTGACTTTGTTCTTTCCCCCCCTTTTCCATGCTGAGTCTTTGAAAACACTTCCAAGTCACAGTTTTTAATTTTTTCCTACCTTATAAATGCCTAGCCTACTTTTCTAAAGCAGAATGCTCAAGTGACCTCCTCTTCCTCTTCCTCGTCTCCTTATTCTCTGGGTGGCAAATATTGAGGAGGGAGAGAGAACTGTGTTTGCCTACTATCTTGGCTTCTCAAATTATTGTCACCTTCAGGAGAGGAATGAGGTGTGTGGGGCGGGGGGACAGCCAGTAGCCATCCATGATGCTTTGCAGATCTTTCTTCAGTATGATAGTATGTAACAAACTGGGGCTTCAGTTTAAGTTCCAACTTACTTGCAACAGTTAGAGCATAGTTTACATATAAATAACAGTTTTTAAAAAATTAAAGTTACTCTCTTATTACCCCTCTCCCAAAACTAACTCAGCTGGTCACTCAGTGGATTTCTAACTGGCACTATACAATGAAGAGAAAACAACAAATTCTTGAAAAATGTGTATTCAGTTAACCTAGTTTCTAAGTGCAGAGGAGGGGGAAGGAATACTTGGGAAAATATTAGTTTCTACTCTTCAGGTGTTAAAATATGTATTTTAAAAATATCTATTTGCTTGGGAGATTAAAGTGCATCCATTAACACCACTTCTTTTCATGAAAGATACTTTGAGGAATTCCCTCATGAAAAGCTAATATTTTCACAGCTATGTAATTAATTCCTAAAAGAAATGAAATACACATGGTGTAAAACTGTATGGGTTTCCTTATGAGCCCTTTCTTCTAAGAATCAAGGACAAACTAAACACACATATGACTGATTTAAACATGAAACTTCCCCAAATTGGTGGGGGAAATGTCATATTTTTATTTAAGAAGAAGAACGAGTGTATAAGTGTGTGGAACTGACCTTTCTACCCTCCCATTGCTCAGTTCCCTGCAGACCAGCTTCCACACTGTTTTTATGTTAGGTAAAGTCACTACTGGTATTATAGACCCATTTGTTCTTCCCACCCATCTGGTGCCTCAGAGGGTGGGAAGAACAAGGTGAAAGCAAGAAAGCAAGTCTCTACACTATCCCCATGAATGTTTGCTTTCCCAGTTGGACTCCACTTGAACCACGGAAGTCAGCATGATGAATTGAGAAGGTACTCAATGTATGCAGAGTGTGTGCCTTGCACCTCATCAATTAGCTGCAATTCACTATGACAACTTCCACAGTTCCTCCTCTACATGTATAAAAATGCAATAGGTTTCTGACTCTCATATCTACTCATAGAGCTTCACATATGAACATTCAGCTAGTGTATTGGATACAGTAATCCCTGGATAGAGACAATCTTGTCATAGTGGTCCAAGCACTGGTAATCTCAAAACTGGATTACTGCACTGACTCATATGTTAGGCTGCTCTTGAGGTTGATCTGCAAAGTGCAACAGATGCAACGTGCAAGAGCTAGGCAGTGTGGAACAAACTGTCACTAGCATGTAATGCCTCTGCTGAAAGAACTGCCTAATGTACTACTGGGGCAATTTTTGATGCTGGTGTTAGCAATCAAAGCTCTGAATAACCCATGGATGGATCATCTGAGAGACTGTCTTGTCTCTTATACTCCTGCTATATCTCTTTAGTGCTCAAAGAGGCTCTTCTGGTTGTATGTCACATTTTCATCTCAAGTAGTTTTATTGACTACTGATCATAGGCTTTTAGAAGTGTGTAAGATGACAGGGTTTTAATAATGATTTTATATGTACAGTACTCTATTTATGAGTACCCTATACCTATAAAGGGTCACTATAAGTCACAATTGACTTGAGGAAAAATAATTATTAATTATTTATATTTTTACTGTACTGAACTGTATTTATATTTTTAGTGTACTGTACTTGGTAAGCCTTTTCTTAAGAAGCATAAAAATTCTGTTAAACTAAGACTTAAAATGTGTCTTTTGACTATGTATATATGCCTGTGAATTGCGGCTGGCAGCACTCCTTGGTAGGTAGCAAACACATGATTCACACCATAATACAACAGCCAGAATGCAACCACAGATTTATACATCCGTAAGTGAAATGGCTGGGACATGGTGGCGCTGCGGCTTAAACCGCAGAAGCCTCTGTGCTGCAAGATCAGAAGACCAGCAGTCGTAAGATCAAATCCACGCGACGGAGTGAGCTCCCGTCACTTGTCCCAGCTCCTGCCAATCTAGCAGTTCGAAAGTATGCAAATATGAGTAGATAAATAGGTACCACCACGGTGGGAAGGTAACGGCATTCTGTGTCTAGTCGCGCTGGCCACGTGACCATGGAAACTGTCTACGGACAAACACTGGCTCTATGGCTTGGAAATGGGGATGAGCACCGCCTCCTAGAGTCGGACACGACTGGACTAAATGTCAAGGGGAACCTTTACCTTTACCTAAGTGAAATGGCTTAAGCCATCAAGGCAAATTGCCATGAATTAACAAGGTGTTGGTTGTGTTTCTGGGTTTGCTTGATCCTGATTACTATGTTAGATTTTAAAAAGCTGGGTTTGTAAATTTGCATCCAGGAATGCAACCAGTGCCTCGTTAAGTTGCTGCAATTTTCCCTCTGACTTACGCCATTTCCATCATGCATGCATTCACCTGCAGTTGGATTCTGGCCAATGTGTGTGTCATGGTTTTACTGGGACCACATGAGCTAATATGATTTACCTTTTTAGGAAGACATTGCCTCAAACCTAATGCCTCCAAGAGAGCTGCAGTACTACTGTTTTTTATGACAATGAACAGTGAGCCATGGACTCCCTTATTCAACCTCACCTATGTAAAGCTACTTGTAAAGCTTTACAAGTAAAGCTGCTTGTACACCATGATGTCACAAGCAGCTTTAGGTGAACCTCTCTCTCTCTCAGTCTCATAAACACACATACTTTACATCCCACATCTGATAATTGTAGTACCCTATACTTATCAATTCTTAGAATACCCTATATGGGTATTCTAAGAATTGATAAAAAATATGAAATGCTCTTTGCAATAATGAGACAGTATTATATAAATAATAGTCTCATGAATGGGAAAAATTATGCAGTCCTCCCCATCTCCATTATTCAGGATGATTCAGCCCATGCTGATCCCTACCACGCAGTGCAACATCTCTCATGCCTTCTGAAGACATCCGGAACTGAACTTCTCACATGTTCACAGAGAATCATAAATGCAACAGGAACCCAAACTAGTCACAGACAATCTCATTGTTTTAGCAGTAAAACAGAGGCAGTAAAACCAGGATGCTTCCTGGTCAGCTGTCCTATGTGGCTGCATTTGACATTAAAAGTTGGGTTAGCAATGTAGGGATTTCTGAATACTGTATTACAGCTCACATGATGCTGGCTACGGGGGTCTTACCTGGAGGGCCATACTTTCTCCCTCCCTGTTTCAGTGGCTTATATATTGTTTAGGCTACTCCCTAGACCTTCAAGTTTTATATCAACATTGTTTGCATCAGCTTTTATTTATTCCGTGTATACATGCCATTCCCTACTATCAAGAGGCACTGAAGCAGTCCATGCTGCAAAAAATCTTGATTGCAAAAAAAATACTACTACTACTAGTACAATTACTATGAATAAATCTTGATTAAAATTAATATTATTACAAAATGAACACATTAGTAATACTGGTTATCTTGAAGAATCTGTTCCTTTCTCCCAGATTCTTCTACTGTTCTAAAACCTGCTCCTGTTGTTCTGATGTTTTTCTACACAAATAATTACTTGAGACCCAGCTGTTTTTTTTTACCAAGCCCTAATATACAATCAATAAGGCCGATTAATGAACTCACAAGCAACACAGCATACAGTGGAGCACACACACCTTCAGAAGCAACCAACACTCTCTCTGCTATTACAGAACACTAATTTAATATGCATGCAAGTCTGGCAGATGGCAACACAGGCAGCTGTGCTCGTATTAAAAACAGAAGAAACAAAGTGATGAAAGGTTAGTTGTAGAGTGTGGGAGGGAGCAGGAAGAATTTTATTTCCATCAATTAGAAAAACATAGATCAGAAAAGCTAGGAGGATAGCTGTCAATAAGATTTCAGGACCTGAATCAAAGTCCTGAGCACTGTTCTACCATTTTCTCTAACAAGCCATAGAAATATCTTTTGATATAATATAATTGGAAATGAAAGTATGCATTTTAAAGGTAAGGCCTGTGACCATTACAGCAGTCAGGAATCTAGGGCCCTGCATGGAAAACTCATATGCACATTCAGTTCTAAATAATGTCTTGCCTGTATCCTGTTCACTAATCACCACTTTGGAAGATCTTCAGTAAACTTTACATTGTCTCGTAAGGGCTGATTTTTTCAGAAATGACAATTAGTACTAGATTTCAGGATTTCTCCAATATTTCAAGCAGAGCATCAGCTATTACTGTTCCATAAGATTGCTGGTTGCTTTGAATACCAATCTATATGGTGCTCAGAATTACCATGTTTCCCCAAAAATAAGACAGGGTCGTATATTAATTTTTGCTCCAAAAAATGCATTAGGGCTTATTTTCAGGGGATGTTTTATTTTACAGTCATGTCATCTTCTTCTGGTTGCTGCACAATGCTGCACAATGGTGGAGGACAGGGTTTCACTTAACTGGGGCTTATTTTTGGGGTAGGGCTTATATTACGAGCATCCTGAAAAATCATACTAACCTTATTTTCAGGTTAGGTCTTATTTTCGGGAAAACAGGGTAATGTGTCACGAATAATAATGTTACAGTTGACTCAATATTTTAGGAACTTCACTAGGGAAATTGTCTTCCTTTGGAAAATGTAATGACTATTAATCTTGTTGGATTTGGGATGTAAGGATTAATGCTTATTATTTACCTCAAAATGTTTTATTTTGAGTCTCATGAAGGGACCCTGGGATATATCTTGTATTTTTAAATGATATCAAAACAATTTAGAACTAAACATGTTCATAATATACGAAGTTAATAATTTATAACAAATAATTAATTGCTCTTCCAGCATGTTGCCCCTTTCCCTCCAACAATTTTTCACTCTAAAATATTTTTTCTTGCATTGTTGACCCTTGAATGTATAAAAGAGGTTTGTTGGGTTTGTTTTGTTTTTTAAAGAAGGAAGGCTTCCTAAGTACAGATGCCCCATCCTGAGGGGGAAGAAGTAAATAATGCTAGCTCTGCAAAGCACAGTCTATTATTCTAAGGGGGGAGGGGAGAATCAGGAAGAGAGGACGTGATCCAGCAGTCTCTCTCAGTCATTAATCACACAAGCATATACAAGTGACATGATGTGGAAAGATTTTGGAAAGCTCAAAGGAAGCTCAGTCCAGACCCCTGAGTCCCAGACCAGCAAAGAGAAATGCCAGGGCTCCAAAAACTACGGTTTAAAACAAAATATAGTTATCCTGTAGATAAAGATACAACCAACAGAGCAGGAAATGCCAGGAGGATGGGAGAGTAAACAGTATTAAGTGTCAAAACAAAAGTGTGGAATCATAGGGATGGCTTAGGGGAAGTGGCTGGGTGGGAGGGAGAGAACCTGACACGTCAGTGCCAGAACAGAAGTCTGTGCTGGCAAACAAGTAAACTGTGCAGTGGGAGGTAGGAAAGAACCGCCTGACTCATCAGTTCTACCGGCTAATGAGACCAAAAAAGACCAATAACCAATCTGCAGAAAAGTTTCAAGCAAGAGAAGGAAAAGTCATGTGCCAGTGCCCAGACATACAAGTGACATTTCCCACAGCCCACTAATTCTGCTCCCGGCAGGGGTTGCTGCACTTTATAACCAGATACATAGCTAGGGTTGATAGCAGCATTCATAGCTTCCTCAGAGGTCTGAAACCAAGCTGCTAAAGGAGAAACGCTACAGAAGCTCTAACTTAGGAACAAGAGCCCTGCTTCATTTAGTGAAGCAGACAGCGTTACTGGAGATGACTAAGGCCCAGCCATATTGTCGAAACTTCTAATAATCATAGACAAAGAAACTTCTCTGCCCTTACAGACTTCTCAACTCATATCTACTCAATGAAAACACTGGGCAAAACATGATGCATATCTATCTATCTATCTATCTATCTATCTATCTATCTATCTATCTATCTATCTATCTATCTATCTATCTATCTATCTATCTATCTATCTATCTATCTATCTAACTAACTAACTAACTAACTAACTAACTAACTAACAATAGTAGGGAAGATTGTGTACAAGTAACCTGAATGCTTCCTCAATTTCTTATCTGGCTGCTAGTGATGATGGATAATTTTAAGGCTAATGCACTCCTTCCTTACAGTTCTTTATCGGCCATTGAAGTAAATTATGTCTTCAAATAGATGACTATCCTCTGATAATCTCTTTCAAATGGAGGAGTGTCCTTTGTAAAGTAGGACACATAGCTACATATATGTGCGGTCTCATGTATGTCTAGTGTAACAATTCCCTAGATAAAGTATGAAGTGGGCAGTAGTATTATCCCATTCCTAACAATAAGATATGTTCATGTGCTTAGGTGAAATTTGAACCAGAAATATCACAACTTACTGCCTGCATTCTTAACTGAAACACCATGTAGATTCTTACTATGTACACTGTGTCCCAAATAGGCCTTAACTATTGAATCTTCTAGGAAAACTCAAAATGTGTATGAAATGACACAACAACTATATGGTCCCTTTGTACCTCAACATATCATTGGGATTCATGCACACGTCCCCAATTATTTATTATTTCCTTTTCTCTTCAACAAGGGTACCATGCATTCAGGTGAGAAAATGTACGTTGTCCAACAACACTCCGTGAGCTTCACAGTGAAATGAAGATCTGAACTTCAGTTGCCCATACCTATCGTCAGCTTTCTAGCCAATGACCGTATTGAGTGTCTAGTTATGCTTCCACTTGGGAATATGTGAAAGGATCATGTGAAGTACCAGGATGCACAGTTCTGCTTTCAAGGGATGGCCCATTTGGTCTGCAACAGCTTCTGGAATCTTGCCATCTGCAGAGTGCCTCTTGGAGATCAGTAGCATCAATGCCACACTGCAGTTTTCAAGTATCTTCAAAGATCTCAAGAGGGCACCCCTAACAGTACATGGGGAAAGTCGATCTGTGTGATGGGTCTAGAGGCAGAAAAATGGTTGAAGCCAGCCTTTATTATCTTTTTGCCTTGGCGCTCTAATCTAATCTTTCCTTTCCAACCATATTTAAATCCCTGAGCACTGCAAGCCCACAACTCCTCTCAGAAATCTCACAGAACTGAGAACTATAAAGCGCCTTTGACACAGCGCCTTATTAGCTATGCAGTCCTTTTCAGCACCAATCTCAAGCTGTGTGCATTCTTTCTTTCTCCCTCTAAAACTATCAAGGCCCCTTACTTGCCCAGTACATCTGTTGGGATTAATTGAATTGCAAAGCACTCTTCCCTGAGAAACCTGTTCCCTTCCTGCCCCTATTCACACCCTGCAGGGGCTACTTCTACTCATTTAAAATTCAGTTAAATTCCTTTTATATATATATATATATATAGAAGCACACTCTGTGGCTACTACAATGACCAAGACATTTAAGTTACAGAATAAGAATATTCAGGAAGCATGTTATTTGCACAGTGAAGAATCCAACAATTTGAAGCAGGATGTAATGACAACAGCATTTTGCTGGTGTCTTCCCCCTAAGTTAACACAGAAATGCTCAATGATTAAGGAAAGTATAATTTGCATGCTAACTATTTTAGGTGACATAATAGCTGGTACTGCAAACATCTTGTACAAAGCTTCACTGTCATCTTCAGGAAAAAGGGATGGGAGGTGTCACATAGTAAGGAAACAAGTTCCTTTGATAAGAATTAGTGACTTTAAAATATATACTAAGATAGGCAAATGTTTTCAAACAAGAATGTAACTGCCTTTTCCTTTTTTAAAAATTGGGCTATTTTAAAGATAATAAGAACTAAATCATATGTTTTCACTGAGAAGTCCATTTACTCAAAATAACCACAGAATAAATAAAACCAAAGAATACCACAAATAACATGGAACTAATACTAATAAACTTTTTTCACTCCTCTCAGCAGCAAAGGGGAGAAATACCTTCAGGAACAGTGACAAATAGCAATCCAGAGGCCCAGGCTTCACTCCCCTATTGTTTGAGCTTGGTACCCCTGTGACTGGCATGTGTGGCGAGGAACACCTGGGGCTGAGCATGGGATGGCCATATTGTTTCCATGATGAGGCGAGCTGTTTTGTCTTTCTCTCTGCCAGGGAAGTAGAGGCTAGAAGTGGCAAAGGCATTCAGGTGAGGAGATATTTATCCTTCTGACTGCAAATACCAACAAGAGAATTCATGCCTATCCTGCAGAAAATTTTTGCACCCCCAAATTTTGGTGCCCAACATAAAAGCCCTGGCTGCCCTGCCCATGTTCCAGCTCTGGCAGGAGGCACCAGAAATCCAGGCTTCAAGTGGTGTTGAAACCGCCATTTTCTAGTTGTCAGAACCCAGGACTTGGAAACGCTATTTTTTAGGACTACAATGCCCAGAATCAGCATGGCCAGAACCTACATCCATCTCCATCTATCCCCCACCCCTCCAAAAACCCCCAAAAAACAGACACCTAAGATGGTCAGAACAACATAACTAATCCAGTTCATAGCTTTTGCATTGCCAGGCAGTATATACTGGTATGAACTATAAATCATGCAAGAATAGTATGATAGCAATGGGGCAAGATCTATGTTTATGGACTAACGGACTGACTATGTCACTTGTAGTCCTACTTTTGTTAGTCCACCTTTCTTTCTCTAAGTAGGCTGACACACCTTTAGTTAGTCATGCTATTACTATAATATCTTGTGATACCTTCTTTTTTCAATATAAACTGGTGGGTTACCAAGGTATAGTCTCTCATCCAAAAGATGGACTAGGCATCTATGAAACTAAAGAGCACAAATGAGAGTATGCCCCATGGAAGTGGGTTCAATAGTTATGGGACCTGTACTTCCTGTTTCATTAAGTTAACACGCAGACCTCCCGATCTGTTGTGATAGTAAACATGACAGACTCTCCATATGTTTTAAGTTATCAAGTGATTTTTAGGTAGGCTCGGTGGCAGATTTACATCCAGCGTTTTTTTCTTTCTAAAGCCTTGCCAAAACATCAGTCATAAAACTTTCTGGCACCTGTCATTAAAAGTGTATATGAGGCAACACAAACAAATAATAGGAGCAACACAAATTCCTAGTGCCTAGCCACTCCTTTGTTCAGAAGTCTTCATGATTTCTCTTCCCCATAAGCCTGGCTCCTGTTTAGATTTGTTTGTGTAATTATTATACTAGAATACGTTGCTTCCTATTATCTGAGTGAAACTCTGGCTATTAAATCTAAGTTATGAATGATTTATTAACACATGTATTTTCACTTACTGTTAACTAAAACATTTTTGTTATGATTTCATAAAGACAAGCCACACTATAGACTTCCTATCTATATCTTGAAGTACATTTCTCCCGTGTACTGCACAGGTCTGAGCACCATGGTTTTCATTATAGACAGTTCCCCCCCATAAACAATTAAATAAATATTTCAATAAATAAATATTCAATAAATACTGTGTCCCTGGCCACCTAGAACCAGGGGCATGAGTTCAACACTGCAGACACTGAAGTGGTCTACTTGCCCATAAACACAATATATCTAATTCAGCCTCTAAATCAGTGGGTCATAAAAATAGTAACACAAAACTTAGTGCTCCTTTCACTTTGGGGACCATTATATCTTACTTAATTTTTTGAACCTCCTTACAGTATATCTGACCTTCAGTCCATCATTTAACTGTCCCCATATCTCTTCCAAAAATACATATAATCTTGGTTCGGCTTTTTCCCTTTCCCTTTATTCAATACAGCATTTATAAATTCATCCCATTTCTCATTAAATCTATTTGTCTTTAACTCTCCTTTTTAGCTTAATTTCTGAAGTCAATTTATCATTAATTGCAATATTCCAAATTTCGTTACACCATTCATGCAATTGGAAAATCCAATTTTGCTTCCAGGTTTTTGCAATGAGCAGTCGTGCTGCTGTCAATATATCTCTTTTGTAACATTACTTACATCATCATTTTCTATTAAAATAATAATGCTATTTTAGTAACATTTCAATATTAACTTACAATATTTCTCTAATCTCTTAATTTTTTCTTCTTCTAACTGATCATGGAGCCACTGTACCAGTAAAAAAATTCTGACCCAAAATAAGGTTGCTCAAACATGGTGGTAGCACTGAGGCTGAGAAGGTGCAACGGGTGTGGTGTATGGCCCACACCCTCAAACTAATAGTTTAGGGTGCTTCACAGAGTATGGAAGACAAATGCATACCTAATATAACTGAGTGGGCCAGAAAGGTAGCAGGGCATTTTCACCACAATGTCCAGGGCAGTGAGCTGTTGCAGCAAGAAAAATTGGGATTGCCACTACACCATCTAATCCAGGATGTGGCAGCTTGATGGGATGCTACTTTCTACCTGCTTGAAAGAGTGCTGGAGGAGAGAGGAGGCGGAGCAACGGGCAGCGAGAACAGGGGAATTCTCAGGGCTCTGAGAACCCCTGGGTTTTATTCCGAGTCAGCGGACCCCCCAGGAAAGGGGGGTCAAGTTTTCCACAGGAGAAGTGGTCTTGCAGCAAGGGAGCTTGGAGACACCGGAGAATCAGACTTGCAATCTGTTTTTTCGGAAGAGTTTCCTTTCCTCATCGCAACTGACTCGTGAAGTCGCCATGATGAATTGGTGAGTAGCTGCCCGGAGAAGGGGGAGATATGAAGATTTATGATCCGACTACATGAACAGAAGTTGAACGGCTATTTTTTATGGCAAGTAACAGATCAGATGTTGTTTTTCTCTTGGAAGCTGATTGTGAAGATAGATCTCTAAGCAGCAGAGAATCTTTGGCAATGTTGGAGTCTTTTTTTACTGCGTCACAACCAAGAGACTTGAGAAAGTGAAACTAACTTTTCCACCTTAACCCTCCCTCCCTAAGAATTTGGCTTTTTATAAATTAGAAGCTTGAGAACCTTGAATATCTCTGAATAATTTAATCTATGGAACTTTGCTCTGAGCCATAAAGGTGGATTATAAATCAAATGGTCATTTTTATGACCAGAGTGTCCTCCGCAAGACTTTGAATTTCGGGCTGACCAAGGATCTATGAGGGGAATCTGAGCAATTAGTCTGTTTATGGTTACGGATGGGAGATTGAGGGTGAGACTCATTATTGGAATTTACAATGGAGGCTTGTCTTCAGGAATTTCAATCCAATCTCATCAATCATCTCAGAGCTCAAATTTTAGAAATGAAGGAAGAAATTCAGACAACATTTATTGGCTTGGATATTAAGACAGAGATAGGAGACAAACCGACCAATTTCACTGAACTTACTGAACAACTGCTGTCATCGGAGACAGAGGGAGAGACTATTGTTCTTGGGAAGCAGGAGATGGGAGACAAACCGACTGATTACATTGAATTCACTGAACGACCGCTATCGCTGGAGGGGGAGAGAAAGACTGTGTTCCTTGATGAAATCTTTAAAGATGGGAAAAGGAGGGGTGGAGATAAGGGGGGAAAGCATGTTGACATTATTTCGATTGAAAAGAATGTAAAAGGGAAGGCATGGGTGAATTTAGGGGCAGAAATTTATGATCAGAGATCGGATAGATATGCATTGCTTCAAAATCAGGACATCGATTATATTGGGAGGAAATTAGTAAATCGGATAGAAAATGCCTTAAAGAGATTTTATAGATGGCATTTTAAAACTGGCAAAAAGGGAGCAAGAGATGAATCTTGGAAAAATGATACTGGAGCTGAGAAGCAAAAATAAAAAGGGAGAAAGTAACCTGCTGATTAAATGATTAAAAAAAAAAGGGAGAAAGTAACCTGTTGATTAAATGATAAAAAATTTTGGTTTGTGAGATATATAGTCACACATAAAGCAATATGAGTAATTATATTATGAGCAATTTTGGCCAGGTGGGAATCTCAATGGTAGACAAGCATGTGTAATTATGAATTTTAGAAAGGTTGATGAAGAATAATAATATTAGATGTTTTTGTGTCCATGGTACATATATAGAGATTAAATATGTGTGAATTATTATGGTGATTATATAGACAAGATTAGGTATACAATATCTTTTTATCTGCAAAAGTGGAGATCTCTGGGAAATGTTTGACCTGGCTTGGAGTTTTATGGTGGACAAGCAATCTTTAAGATGAAATTAGGAATGCTTATGATGAGTATTGGATAGAGGGGTATGCAGGTGAAAGAATTTATAGAGATTTCATAGATGGCACTTCAAAGCTGGTAAAAAGAATGCAGGAAATGAATTCTAGATTTTCAAGGCTATAAGTAATCAGAAATCCCTGGTCTATACATGGAGCTGAGAAATATAACAAAAATTGGAAAGTTACTTGCTGAAGGTCTCAAATGGTTGATAAGTACATATAACGTTTAAATTAGAATACATATTTTGATTATAATTGTTTAGAAGTTATTAATGATAAGTTAGAAACATAAAGACACCAAGTAATATATGAATCATAGTCTGTCTATGCAGTTAAGAATGGTCTGAATATAAGATCAATATAGATTTAAGTTTCTATATTAGATAATGTATGTATGTTAATCATTATAAAGCTAGGAAGTCATTTTTTGATCTTAATAATGGTTTAAATATGTTTAGTAGGGTAATATGGTTTATGTAGTCAGAATTATATACCACATGGATAAGGCCTAAACATGTTAGTAGGGTAATATGGTTTATGTAGTCAGAATTATATACCAGATGAATATATGGAAATTATCTCCCCGCGTATATGTCTGCGTTTGTTTTGTATGTCTGTTTGAGTTATAATAATAATAATAATAATAATAATAATAAAAGAGTGCTGGAGCAGCAAAGGGCACTCCATGATTTGGCAATGGAGACTTCCATTGATGTGGCTACTCCTCTGGGCATAGAAGAATGGGGCATTATGAGTCAAGTGATCTATGTTCTCAAAAGATTTGAGAATGCAGCACAGGTCCTTAGTGGGGAGACAGCCATCCTTAGCCAAGTGACCCTAATGTTCCAGGGCTAGGTTGGCATGAGGGAGGGCATAATGTGGGGACAATCTAGGTGGATGGGGGGGGGGAAGTCCCACAGAGGAAGAACAGCATTTTTTCCAGCCTGAAGTGATAGCCCTGGCCAACAAGCTAAAGGACCTGCTGCACTTCAGGTTTGCCTCCTTGTGGAAGAAGGGGGAGTATGTTCTGGCAACCATCTTGGGCCTCCAAATTTAAACAGTGGGCAATAACAGGGCAAGCTTTCTGGGACACTGTCTTGACAAGCACGGTGGGGGACTGTCCTCCAGAAATACCACTCCAGAGGAAGGATGTGGCAGAGGCAGAAGTAGAACGGCACATGCAAGAGCCCTGCAAGCTAAACAAGACCGATCCCTTGTCATACTGGACTGAGAAGGAGTCTGCCTGGAGAGGTCTGGCCAAGGTGGCAGTGGGACTATTGTCTTGCCCACCAACTAGTGTACACAGTGAGAGAGTGTTCTTTAAGACAGGGGAAACTGTTAATCCAAAGTGCTCATGCCTGGAACCTGGATCTGTAAAAAACCTTATTTTCCTTAAGGTCAATCTACCATTGCTGGGCTTCCCTGAAGTCTCCTTTAAGTAAAAGAAAATGGCACACTCTGCTCATGGTTCTATATATGCCATGCTTCAGTCTCCTACCCCCTCCTTCTGCCTCTTTCATTCTTCCAACTGCTATTCCAAGATTGTGCTCATTCACTCCACTGTGCTGTGCCACATGGTGCTGGCAGAGTTCTCACCAAGTACAGGCTATCTGCTGCTCAGAGTATTTGCCCACTCTCCAGTGAGACCTGTCATCTGCTTCCTCAATGCTGCTGGCATTCCCATTCTGCAGGGTTCCATCAGTATGCCCACTACAGTTGTTTCCTAATACCTAGGCACTTCTAGCTGTTGATATTCACTCTTTTTGGCACAATCAGTGGGAAAGTGTCAGAGGACACAGTGAAATCCTTTAAAACTGTTTTGCTTGTTTATATATATATTTAAAGGGGAAAATAATGACTACACAGTATTCATATTGACTGTAATGTCGTTCCGGATGTCCGGAAATTCTGAAATGTTAAAATTCCAAATTCTGAAACTGAATTTGAGTGCTAGTGCACATCCTTAGTTATTATGCCCAGTCTTTACATTTGAATCTTGAACCACTCTACAGTGGTGCCTCGATTTACGGACGCCCCTACTTACGACCATTTCGAGTTACGACCAGCTCCGGCTGCAAAATTTTGCTTCTACTTGCCACCGGAGCTTCCACTTACGAACAGAAAAAGGCACGGAAAAAAGGCGGGAAATTCAAATTTCTAACTGTAGGTGGCGACGAGGCTGCTTCTTTGTAGCTCTTTTGCCCCAGCAGTTAAGAGAGTGTGCGATCGGAGGAGGCTGCCTGGTAAGGTAAGGTGCTGTTTTCTGCTTTTTAAAAACTGTTCTGGGTGTTTTTGCAGCGTGGTTTTGGGCTGGGGGGGGTTTATGTTTCTGTGCTGTGATGGGTCTTGGGGGGTTTGTTTGTTTTTTGTTTTTTTCCCCCCCATTTCTGATGGGTCTTGGGGGGGTTGGTTGCTTTTTTTTTTAGTGTTTTTTCCCATTTCCGATGGGTCTTGGGGGGTTTGTTTGTTTGTTGGCTTTCCCCCCATTTCCGATGGGTCTTGGGGGGTTTGGTTGCTTTTTGCTTTGTTCTCTTTGCATTTCCGACCTGTTCCGTTTGTTCTCTTTGCATTTCCGACCTGCTCCCTTTGTTTTCTTTGCATTTCCAACCTGCTCCCTTTGTTCTCTTTGCATTTCCGACCTGCTCCGTTTGTTTTCTTTGCATTTCCAACCTGCTCCCTTTGCTCTCTTTGCATTTCCGACCTGCTCTGTTTGTTTTCTTTGCATTTCCGACCTGCTCCGTTTGTTTTCTTTGCCTTTCCGATGGGTCTTGCACGCTTGATTGTTCCCCCCCCCCCACTTTGGCCAGAAGGGATTAATCACGTTTCCAATGGGTCTTGCAGTGATTTTTTTTTTGGTTATTTTTTCTTCGGCCGGAACGGATTAATTGCATTTCAGTGCATTCCAATGGGAAATGGTGCTTCGACTTACAACCTTTTCGAGTTACGACCATCTTCCGGAACCAATTAAGTTCGTAAGTCGAGGCACCACTGTACTATGTTTTCAAGTTCTGCACACTAAGCAGGAAATAGATAGAAACAAGACTTCTGTTTTATGGCTTAACTGAAAATGCTTTATACTACTGGTTCAATTCAGGCATCAAGCCAAACCACCCCATGCCCCCACCCCATCTGAAACTCATGAAGATCTTCACATGTTGAACATTGAAGTCTACATAGGTATTTGTAAGCATGCTCACTGCAGAGTTGCTGATTGCAGAAATGCTGTAAGCACATTCTACTGAACATGCTTATAAATGCCTATGCAGACCTTCACACAGAACAGATTAGCATGTGCAGAAGCCCCCTGACCAGATCTGTGCCTGAATCAAGGACACACAGAAAAGAGCTGACCTGGATATCCATTAGAAAAAAGAAAATCCTGAGAGTAGGAAAATGCACATAGTTACAATGTGGGGTGGTGGGTCTGCACTGCCATCAACTTCCGGGATGTGGTAGACTTTAAATATTGAGTGTAGTGTGCTATATCAGGACATGTCCCTTCTCAGAAGTGGGGTCTGGACATCTCCAAAGTATATAGGAAGTTTTGCTTCCAAGTTACCCTATGGCACAAAGGCAAGCAGATAGCACTATCTGCACGACTATGACAAGTAAAAGGGGGAAAAATAGCCAAGGAAAGAAGGGAAATACCCTGATTGCTGTGACCTATCCACTCAAAGCCCATACAACAAGAATCTTGACACACTTTCTCCTGCTAATGTAATAAATAAAGTTTGGGAAACTCAGAACAATGTGGAGGGAGGGAAGAATAATCCAGAAGGAAATGGCTAATTTGCACAATTTGCCCTGCAGCTCTGTGAAATGGTCAGTTGAGTGGCTCAACCAGAATATACACCACAGTGACTTCAATATAATGACCTCCTAGTAGCTTAGTGAACCAGGGGAGATCTTGGGCTTTATTGGGAGGTTCAAACTGTCATGTGCCTTCTACTTTGGCACCTGCACATCAGTCTACTGATGCTGTGTATAGTTTTTTTTAATTTTCCCTTTCCTCAGTTAAAAACCACTGAACTTCTTAAGAGAACTTTTACTGTAAGTACACAAATGCCAAATGAAAATAAAGGACCCATCAGTATTACTGCTCTGGCCCTGGGATGATCAGAGATTCTTTGCTCCATGCTGATCCAGTCTGTTTCTCCAATTTGTATGAAGACACTACCCAACTTAGTATGCATGACTTCCTGGTGAAGGGATGTGGGGATGGTCTTTCTTTGCACCCCATGTCATCACAACCCTTTCAACTCTGCCTCCTTTCAGGCTTTTAGTCTGAAAAGGGGTCCTGAAATCCTGCCCTCTCTAGAGTGTGCAGTCTTTGTACTAGGACTAATTTGTGTAATCTGTGGTTTGTTATCAGTCAAGTGAATGATCTAAACAACATGCAAACCCATTCTAAACAACAGCTTCTGATTCTGGCTTTCTGTTGGATTATAAATCATGGTTCCGAAAACACACAATTAGCCAACATGATACTAAACCATCACTGTATTTGCTTAACCATAGTTTGGTGCAACGTGTGAACAGAGCAACAGTCTTTGATTGTTACATATATTTCCTCTATCTTGTTTAAATGTACAACAGATTATTGCAAGTAGTTAAAAAGAAAAAACTAGACAAAACATGCCAACAAAAATAAAACTCTGGTTATAACTATTAGCCCAGTGTACCATTTCAATGGTTCCCAGTGCAAGACCATCAATCATATAACTATTAATGTTGTGAACATTCCAGAGAAACATATTATCTCACATTTCTGGCTGAGCCTGTTTACACTGAACTCCCAAAGCAGAGATTACTTGCAATTAAAGTAAAGGTGTGAATACTATAGCATTCTGCATGGAACATTTCTATATGGTTCATTTTTTCATTTTTCCACCATAATTTATCCTGCTACCAAGAAACCTGGCAGCTACAGTGTTAGTTTCTTGCTCATTTTTTAAGGTAATAAATTATTCAAATCCATTAGGCCTCATTTATTGCTGAAATCAAAAACTCTGAGGAAATGGTCAGACTATTTTACATCATCTAAGAATCAACATGAATCATCAAATCCTTATGCAGACAGCCTCAATTTATTTGAAAAGGGAGACATGAATATCAGAAAAGGAATGCTAAACATTCTCTTTTAGACAAAGAAATGTGACAATCAACCTTTACTTATGAACACAGAAATATACTATTTTAAATATATATGGTTAAACCCATAGACCGAGCTAAGCAAAACACCTGACTGTCAAGACAGAAATATAGATGCTCTGATCTTCAGACAAACTGTGCATACAATATCATTTTTAATATGTGCCAGGAACTGTGGCTGCAAATCAAATACTTCTCCAGATGTGAGTGAACATGTGAATATTGTCTGTCTGCCTTGCACTGAGATGTGCATGTTCTGCCATAGCCAGACATATGCAAATACACATGAATAGAATGAGATCAGGCCAAGAATATTTTCAAATATGCAAGATCTCATAACTACTTATGGAAACAGTATGTCAGTTCCATAAACGCTATTTTATGATTAACCATATTTTCCCAGGAGACCTAACAACATTCCATTTTGCTACAGTAAAAGATTTTTATATTTTATAATATTCCAGGAGAGCACTTATTTCACTGTTTTATAAGACAGGGTGAACATCAGTGCATTACTAAAAAAAATGGTTTCTGGACCAATATTTTGTTTGTAGAAATTATTCCAGAACTGCATAAACTAAATTGTCAGTGAGAGACTGAAAAATGTTTTACCAACATTCCTGGACTCCTGCTAGGTTATTTAAGTTTTATAAAGTCTGAAGTAGGCCGCATCCTAGAGAATCCATATCTCATGCTCTTAGTCAACAATTTTGTAAGAAAACAGAAAACAGAAAACAGATATTCCATGCCTATTTATCTCCTCATTCTGTCATCTGTATAGGATCTTCTGTCTCCACTGAACTGCACAGGATAGTTCCTCATTGCAGGATATCCAGCTCCACATCAAAACTGCATGGGGATATGGCAGCCCTTCTAGTTCTGTAAACAGGGACTCAAACTGTGGGTTTGGGCCCAGGATCCAATATTCTCCATGTTGCTATTCCCATTGCAAAGAGAAAGTAAATAAACCAAGAAGTCTAAATTATACATAACTTTCCTTTACATAATAATTTGGGACTATGACTAGCTGCTTCTAAAGAAGCCACAACTGGAAGTCAACTGTAAAACTATGCTTTAAAGATGACTTAGAAACCCTGGGATGAATGAAAGCAACTGGCCATAGTCTCTCATTTAGACATAATCTGGAAATACTCAGTTATGGCTTCCTGGTTTGTTTCTGTTTAGTAAAAAGGACGAATGATAAGGCTGCACTAATATGCTGCTGGTACATATTACGGATTATTAAGGCAGGAGTGACTTAATCCATCACTGAATAAATGAAAACATGCCCAGTATGTTTATTTAATCATTTTGAATAGAAAATTAATTGTAACCGTGTCTTATGTCCTTCTTTTCATGCTGCAAATTTTGATTTGTTGGTGAAAATGTCAGTGGTAATCTTCACTCCAAGAAAGCTCATATAGGTATCGAAATTTGTTCTCTAAACATAAGTAACCCTTAGCTTATATATATGAATATATAACACATACATCATAATATATATCTTAATATATGAATGGTCTTCTAAAATTAGGCTTGTAATTTGAATGTTTGACTGTATTTTCTTATTTGATAATTTTGACCAATTACCTCTAGACAGAAAAGAATAGAAAAGAAAAAAAACTTCCTGTAATTAATTTATTTTCCACAATAGATTTATATTTTTTGAAAGAAATAAAAAACTCAACCCCCTCAATTCTTGCTTTAATAGGATTTTTATCAACACACTTTACAAATCAATAGACATTTTCTGTCAAAATTCAGCTAATCATTTATTTACAGTACCGTATTTCATGCAGTGAGAATATGTTTTATAACAAACTCTAGAGCTGTTTATTGTAAGTTACAAAGGAAAACTGCTACTTGTCACCTAAATTAAAGTTAGAAGCCACCTCTCATCATTTACTGAGGAGACTGAGTGGCCCTACAGAAGGACAAAGCAGGAGGGCTGCCAAAATCAAGTGGCTGCATTATAAAATACCACCCAGAAGGTAGTATAGATTAAGATTTGGACTTTCTCCAAGCCATATACAGATTCTTTACAAAGTCTCCGGAAGGGACAATAGGAGGTGGTTATTACGAGCCTTAGGTTATTTTAATAAAGTGTTGAAAAACACCAGATTTAAAATAAACCTCAAATAAATAGCTTCCAGTAGCTTCAGCAACTGCTGCAAAGTTCTTATGAAAGGAGAGCATTTGAAAAAAACAAATAATATATCAATCTAGGATTCACTGGGGACTCCATATACACTCAGTGTACACACTATAGTAGCACTCACACCTGGTGCTTAATGATGGCACACAGGCAGAGTGTTAATTACACAAACTGTCTTAGGACTGTTCCAGACATATGCCTTCTCCTACAATCACACTACGTTTATAATCAACTAGCACTTGTAGACACTGTATTTTTAAAGTAACTGTGACAATTCCAAGGCCCTTTGGTAACAACCACCTCTCATACGAGATGCTTCATGTTTCACTTCAAAATTTGGTATTATCCTGGGAAACCATGTGTATGTGCTTTGCTTTTCTGGCAGGAAGCATTATTTCTGTATTTATGCCCCTCCTTTCTAAAGCTTCAAGTGACTTGTATTTAAAAATAAACAGCAATAGTAATATTTAATATTCTTCTTCGCAAGAAAGTGGAGGGGCAAAGCAGGAATCAAAGCGCTTCCCCACCTTACTTCCGTGTATAAGACAACCCTCAATTTTTAATCTAAAATTTTTAGGCAAAAGTATTGTTTTATACACGGAAAAATACAGTAGTTAGCAACATCTGGCTGCTACTTTGCCTCTTCATTTTGGCTTTATTTTTGTAAAATAAATCATGATGCAGTGTAATATGGCATGTGTTGTTCATCTGAGGTTGTATTTACCTAATTATCAGACCTGCTAAGGGCCAGATGATTTTTTATTGTGTCCTGACATGTAAAATCATAGAATTCAAAGAGGGTGTACTTTCTTTTTCACATAACTGTATAAATCTCACTGAGATCACTCCACAGCCTCTAAGCCAGGGATGAACAAGCTGGGTGCTCTGGTGCACCACCTTTGCACAGTGGGAACTCTCCACTGGCCACTCTTCATATCGAAAATATTATTTTCATGTTTTTTTTTTAAATGAGTGTGACCTGAAGTTCACTTCCAGTTTTGAATGAATGCCAAAAAATGCCCATCCCCAGTCGTGATGCCTGGATCTACAGGAGACTTGGCAGTCTTAGAAGCTTTCTTTTGTGAAGGTCTGGAGGAAGGCTGCTTGATCCTCAAAACCCTGTTCTAAGCAGTTGTAGACGCCCAAGTCAAATATGCTTTTGTAAAATGGTGAGGGAGCGTCTTGATATGATTTCAGCGAACAGAATAGAGAGCATTATATATATAAATGAACAGCTGGACTCACCTGGCCTCTGAAAAACAAATGGGTCCTTTTAAAGGAGAAAGGCAAGAGAAAAATATTTTAAACAAACAAACAAACCCATCTAACCATAACACCAAAAGAAGACTCATCTGGGTACCACTAACACCTGCCCACTTAGGAGTCCTAAACTGATTGGACCAAAGAGAAAAAAAATCGTATTTACCTAACACATTGCTACTGCCTGACTTCATTCCATCCTGTTCAAACTCATCCCTCTGAGAACAGCCTTAGAACACAAATTTAAATTCAATACTGCTGTTCCAGATGCATGCTTAATGAGATAAAGAGGCAGGTGCCACCAGCCTGTTCATAACACCCACCTGGAATTCTCTGGGTGTTTCCCAGTGGTTTCAGGTTAAATAGTGCTGGTGATAAAACTGAGCCTTGTAGAGCACTTTACCAGCTATTATTAGGTGGTTGAGCCAGCAATCACTAATGATAAGATATTGAGTGAATACACGCAGAAACTAATGGAACAGCTCCAGAGCTAGACCCAACATCTGGAGCTGTCCAGGCTGGAAACATGATCTTTCATATTCAAGGGCACTGAGAGGAACAGAAGTAACAAGAGGGAGATCCTTAGCGGAGGAGGAGGAGGAGGTCTTAGTCTACTAACCAGGTGCAAACCTAATTAAAATGAATTAAATCAGACATAATGGTTTTGGGGCACAATGGTTCTACAAGCTCCCCCCCCCCCTTATTAAGAGTCACCGGGTCAGCAGCATCCCATTCTCTGAAATTCAGGGCCAAAAATGGAGCCAGGTGGGCTGGTTTACTCTTCTGGTATCACATAGGCAACCTAGATAAGGGTTGGCATGGGGAGTTTTTTCCTCCAGGATTTGTGCCTCTGCTGTTAGGGATTTAACAACAAGAAGTCTCATGAATCATGGTGGTGGTACTCCACCAGCTGCCTTGACACAAAATATACAATGGGTCCAAGGCTGGCAGAACAAAAAACCAGGAGTGAAGCAACTGGAATTGGAAGAGTGCTAGTGAGTATATGTGTTCAGGCCCATTGTGTCAACAAAGACATTTTCACACAGAGCCAGTGAGACCTGGCACTAGCTGGGAACACAAAGAGACAGCTGCCTAGGCTTTAAAGCCACCTCACAGACAAAAATCAAACTATTTCCTCCTCCAGTGATGTTCACCCTGAGCTGTGTCTCCCTGGCCAGAGACCCAGAGAAGAATAGAAATTGCCTAAAACTCCAGCCAGCACCCTGTGATCTGGCAAGCCTCATCCTTTTACATATTCATATATTTTGACATGGAACACTGGATACGATTGGAATGTTTCAAAACATACCTAAGACACCATTTCTATCAATTAGAGTAATAGCAAAAAAAATAAAATAAAACAAAACAAAAAAAAACAACTTCTGTTTGAATTACTTGTTAAGCAACAAAAACTGTAACGTAGTATTGAATTATAACTACCATCAAGAGTTAACACAGAAATAGTTAATATTTTAGTAGATTTAAACATTTTCACATCAGCACAACTCTGGAACAAAAATCTAAACTCTAATGAATTCTCTACAGCTGCAGCAATAGTTTTATTTAAACAGTTGTTTAATCTACAAATTGTATAATTAGGGAGGAAAGAATAAATGATTATTTAAACAAATATTGCTAAATCAAAACTAGACAGGGAAGCGTTTCTTATTTGCACCAATGGTTTCTCAGATCAATAAAGCTATTGGAAGCAGCCAAAATTTATTCCACAATAACAAACCTTAGTGTTTATGATCATATAAATATAGCTTGCTCATTTTGGAGACTGGAAAGGAAAGGAAATTCTTCTTAGAGAGACACCTATTAGCTGCTCTCAAACTGTACCTTGATATAAAATCACCAAATCATATTTTTGGAGACAACTTCTGTAACGTTCACAAGTACAAACTGCAGATCCTAATGAGTAGGATATGAACCATACCATACAGATATAGATGACAGGTTACATTTAGAGTTGCTGTTGCCCCAAATTTTAGCAAGTCATACTGTTTCCCCCCAATTTTATATGTATTTATTTTCATTTTACTTTAAATAGGTATCAGTACTAAATATACTGTAATTTTAAGAGTACATACCATTTTACTGTGCACACACAAGTAAGGAATAGCCATTATTTGTGTACTGAGCCTGGTGAAAATCTCTCGTCTTTTTTCCCCCTTCCCAAATCTGAGTGCCCTTTTTAACAATTGTGGGAATAAGGACCAGAGGCACATTGAATAGTAACAGAAAGACACCCACTAACAAGAATGTCTCATCCTGCATATTGTACAATCTAGTCACTCCCATCATCACGGAGGTATGTTGTTGTTGCTTAGTCGTTAAGTCGTGTCCGACTCTTCGAGACCCCATGGACCACAGCACGCCAGGCCCTTCTGTCTTCCACTGCCTCCCGGAGTTGGGTCAAATTCATGTTGGTAGCTTCGATGACACTGTCCAACCATCTCGTCCTCTGTCGTCCCCTTCTTCTCTTGCCTTCACACTTTCCCAACGTCAGGGTCTTTTCCAGGGAGTCTTCTCTTCTCATGAGATGGCCAAAGTATTGGAGCCTCAGCTTTAGGATCTGTCCTTCCAGTGAGCACTCAAGGTTGATTTCCTTCAGAATGGATAGGTTTGTTCTCCTTGCAGTCCAGGGGACTCTCAAGAGTCTCCTCCAGCACCACAATTCAAAAGCATCAATTCTTCGGCGGTCAGCCTTCTTTATGGTCCAGCTCTCACTTCCATACATCGCGACTGGAAAAACCATAGCTTTGACTATGCGGACCTTTGTCAGCAAGGTGATGTCTCTGCTTTTTAAGATGCTATCTAGGTTTGTCATTGCTTTCCTCCTAAGAAGCAGGTGCCTTTTGATTTCGTGGCTGCTGTCACCATCTGCAGTGATCATGGAGCCCAAGAAGGTAAAATCTGTCACTGCCTCCATATCTTCCCCTTCTATTTGCCAGGAGGTGATGGGGCCAGTGGCCATGATCTTAGTTTTTTTGATGTTGAGCTTGAAGGTATGTTGCTATGTGGTAATTTCCAGCTACTCCAGATAGCTTGCTGATCTGATGTCTTGATTATTAAACTCAACTAAAACACAATACTGGCTATGAGCACAACATTATCTGTTTCTAAAGAGTTTTGTTTAATGTGCTGGAACTATGTACCAGCAATGTTAGGTCAGCTTAAAGGAAAAGAATCAAGACAACTAAAAAAAGGGACAATATTTAAAAAATATAGATTAATTAAAAAGGCAAGGGTTTTTAAAAAAGCCAACTTAAACATATAAGGAAGAGAATAAAAACACACCCATCCATGCAAGCACATTTTGTAATAACCCAGCTTAGATGCCAGAGACCTGCTGGAAATGTAAGAAGGTGAAAAAAAGGGAAACTTGTGGTTTTACTTTTATTCATTCCTTCTACCAGTCTAAGCCAATTTGTCCTTTCCACAATTCCAGCAGAGTCAGATGGTGGAACATCTGGTCCTAGAGTCTGGGCTTCAAATGTCCATCAAGTATGAAGGGCAATATATGTAAAATTAACAATTTTTTTTCAAAATGTCTGGATATTTTGCAGACAAGAACTCTTCAGAGACGCTCATATGTTTTGTGTTCAGATATGTGCACTTGAGTACAAAAGGCCAAATCCCAGGTCAGATGCCTTGTTCTTGCAAAAGGGAAAAACAATAACAAGCTTCTCATTTCCAAAAAACTAGTTCCGTGCTTCCCTTCTGCTTATTTACAGAGAACAGGTCATCTTCAAGGACTGCATTTGGATTTCCCCTGAACTAAACAAATAAGGTTGAACTTCCCACACAGCAAGTGAGCACGTACATTTCTGTACCTCACTGGCTACAGATCCTCTTTTCTTTTAAATTAGCAATTTTATCCAATAAATACCTTTCCTGGAATTTTTGAAACTTCTGTATCACACCAAGAGCAGTGTTAATTAATCATAAGCACAGTAATCAGTTTTATTTTACCTAGCAATCAATATAAACAATACAATTTGAAACTAGAATCAAGATCCAAAATCACAGGATGCACTAAATGATGTGGCAGTTTACGAGGTTGACGAAACACTTTAACTCTATACATATTTGGTTGGTAGAGAATTTCATTGACTTCTTTGTAATTTCAGTGTTCTTAGCACTTCAGCCTTATTTAGGATGAGAGCACACGTTAAGGGGGTGTGTGACTCCCTTTGATACAGCTGCTAAATTGCAGTTCAGCCTCCCAAGTTAAGTGGCAATTTGGCACCACAGAAACCTATAATTTTTACTCTCTCCATTAATCTTGATTGAAGAAAAATGTACATTTATTAACTCACAAGTCAACATAAATTTGATATAAATTCTACTGTGCCTTTGAGCATGGGATTCAAAAACCTTTCATTTTACTTTCACAGCCTACATGTTGTCCAGTTTCATTTTGTCATCTGGGTATAGCATGACCAAATCAGATTCGAACAATTTTAAAACTACTAAACTGGCCTATGAAATAAAAAGTAGAAAAAAAATATAAATTTTAATTTATAAATACAACAAATATGCATTCTGACAAATCTGATGAAATTTTACAGACAGAACAAGAAGCACCCATATCATAAAGACTGAGAGTGTGGACTGCTGGCTTCTGGTTCACACCTCACCTCACCCATGAACTAACAAAGGTTGGCTTAATTGCCATTTTTTTCACTAATGAAGTAAGTGCTTCAATATGGGAATACCAGTCTACTTTTCAAAACTATTGCAAGTCTTTATCTGTGTGTAATGTGTGTGTTTGTGCATGAAGACAGCAAAAGAGCAAGAGAGGGAGAGGGAGAGGGAGGGAGGATGTGGTGTTGGAGAAAACACTCTATTTGGCTTAGAGATTATTAAATGCTTGCAGCCAAGAAACACATAGTTGTCCCACCTCCTCTCCTTTTACCTCTAGTATAAATACCTCACATATTTTTGTCTGGCTTGCTGCTCATTAGGTCTTTTCATTTGTCTGCCTTTCTCCCTCTTGATTTGTCTCATAACCTTTTCTCTGTCCAGTTTTCTATTGTAAAGCTCTGCTTATTTTCTGCTTCTTTCTTTTAGTCTTCCCTCCAAATCTTTACTACCTATTATTAGTACATAAATACCAGCTCCTTTCCCCATGCAAGTAGTCTCAGCCAGAGCTCACTCTGAAATTGCACTTTAGAAGTAACACAGTCACTCATTATTTTCTTTTTCTGTGATGATGGCCAACAACATAATAATTTTAAGTGTTGTAACTTGTAAAATTCACACTGCTGCAAATAGGCAAGCAACTCATAACATTTACTTATTCCTTCAAATCGCTTTTGCAGTAATTCATGACATTGAAGCCATTTAGAAAAACATAAATGATTTTTTAAAAAGCGATGAGAATGCAGTGTGTTACTGATGAGTGATATGACATATTACTCACAATGCTGGTTCTCAAACACAGGGTGCCAGACGACAGATCCCAGAATCCCAGCTCGTTGGCTGTGCTGGCCAGGGTTGCTGGGAGTTGCAGTCCATGAACAATTGAAATCCTAAATTTGAGAACCACCGACTTAGAAGGTAAGCCTCCCAGCACTCCAATTCTAATCTGGCTGCAACAGTCTACGCTTGTACTGCACAAGTAGATCACAACATGTTTCAGCTTCCAGTTCCCCAGCACTGCACAAGCAAACCTACTTCAGAAGTAAAGGGTGAGACAAAAGTGCCATGAAGTGTAACGGATACAGTCTATGCAAAGCAGAAACCAACATAAGACAAGGGCAATTATTTCACATGAGACCAGTCACTAGCAACAGCATGATCTAAACATGACAGTTTAACAGTTTAATATATAGGAAACAGCACCATGCTTCCAGTCAAGTCCAAACATAAATTTAAACAGCCTTACTGAAAAGTCAGGCTGCTGAGTCTTAAGAGTCAGATCAGATTCCTGCAATGAGCTTGGAAAAAACAACCCTGGAGAAATTGAAATAGAGATTTTGTATACCTTGGTTCAATCTTCAATCCAAATGGAAACTGCAGCCAAGAAATCAGAAAAAGACTGAGATTTGGAAGGGCAGCAATGAAGGAATTAGAGGAGATCACCAAGTGGACAATTAAGAAAGCTGACCAAAAAAAAAAAAAAAAATGATTCGTTTGAAATGTGGTACTTGAACAGAGCTTTGAGCATACTCTGAACTGTCAGAAAAATGAACATGTGGGCCCTAGAGCAAATCAAGCCTGGCAAAAACGCTGAAGTTGAGACTGGCCTACTATGGACACATCATGAGAAGGCAGGATTCTCTGGAAAAGGCAGTAATGCTGTGAAAGGTCAAGGGCACTAGGAAAAGAGGAAATTAGGGATTGCCTCCCTAAAGCAGACCTGGGCAAAGTGCGGCCCGCGGGCCACATATGGCCCGCGAGCCGCTCCTGTCCGGCCCGCCACCAGTTGCTTATCTTTAACATACCGCAAAAAACCTCTTTAGTATTTGTGAAGATTAACAAGTTTAAAATAAAAACAATCATAACATCACTGTTTCATTTTATTTTTAAGTAAAGTTGGTTCGGCCCCGAACACAGTTCAGATTTTTCATGTGGCCCCCTATAGAAATTAATTGCCCACCCCTGCCCTAAAGGAACACAAAACTTGGGTTTACAAGAGCTGAGCAGGGCTGTTAAGAACTGGGTATTTTGGAGATCACACATTCATAGGGTTGTCATAAATAGGAGGTGACTTGATGGCACAAAACAACAACAATCCCTTGACACCCACTGTTCTTTAAATTCTGCTCCCTGTTTCTAACACGGGAGACAATGAGGCTTTCTGAATGAGAATAATGAATGGAATGTTTTTGTTCCCTAACTGTGCCAGAGCTGGGCACACTTCCTCTCTATTTCTATTCATCACCTTTCACTCCAAATTTGCACAGCCAGTTAAACACTAACTAGCACAGATCCGACAGTAGCACCTATCATGCCTATCTATTTAATGGACTGCCACCACAGCCAGTATGCAGTCAGTTTCTTTATGGATTTACATCACGGACATAAAACGATTCTCACCCTGTCCCAGTTTTGGAGAGATGTCCAACAAGATTTTAGTCCTAGGAGTATCCCCCCCCCCCCACACACACACACTTCCCCCCTCCTTTTAGGCAGTGAGGTGTAAAGAAAAAGCAGTGTGCTGTGCTACTGATTTAGGAACATTGTCCTAGAGGGCTCTCCCAAAGAGGCTGAATGCTAAACACTGTATTTCATTGCAACTTGCTTAGAGGCATCCAATATGTCCAACAGCATGGAAACAAATATGTTCAGTTCTTCTTACCCATCCAATGTGTTCGCTTTTGCCTCTGGCATCCATTTGAAAAGAAATGAGGCTACAGCAAGTGTCAGATTTGCACTTATTTATACCCACTGCAGAAAACAATTCATACTATAGGGATCTAGTCAAAAAGAATGGATACAAGACCTAACTCAAACTTCTCCAACCTGAAGCCCTCTAACTGTGTCCCATCACCCTTGATCATGCAGGCTGGAAGTGATGCAAGTTGTAGTTACAAACACTTACAAGAGGGCATAAAGTTGGAAAAGGGTGACTTGCACTTCATCTCTCTTCAAGGAAGTTCAAGTAGAACCTCCTCTGAGTAGAAACACCCCCATGCTAAAATGAAACCCCAGGATGTAGAGTTCTTCAAGAACTTTTTATTTTAATTTATTTTGTTTTCACTTATAATGCTTGCACAGACTAACACAGCTACCACTTCTACATCAAGAACTTGAGCAGCTGTAGATTACAAAAAAGAACAACTACTGACCTACTGTATATCCAATGATGTCACTGCACAAGCCTAACACCCACTGTGCTGATGGATTGACACTTTCTTCCGTGCAATTGTGATGTCCAATATCAGTTTTGTTGTGCATCTTCCTGACCAATTCAATGCAACTACACTACCAGACTTTTATCATTCCACTTGCATTAAGTTAGAATTAAGCAAAGATTATTACAGCTGAACAAATCAGAACAGAAATGCAGAAGGGGAAGAATTCAATGGCTGAGGAACCTTGGTGACAGGTTCAATGCACTGTTTACAGCTTGCCAATCCGACAGTACAGCCACAGGAGAGAAATGAGACCTAACTTAACCCATTAAGTTAGACCTAAACCACTATAATTTACCACTGTTTTTTTCCACTCTGGGTTGTTTTGATTCTTTGTTTGTTTCTTTGTTTGATTCTTTGTTGTTGTTGTTTTAGATTTGCCACATGATCTAAGGCTATGCAAAAAATCATAATAAGAATAAAATAAAATAAATAAAATAAACCAAAGTAATCGTCTTGTTCCTTTCAAATATGTAGAAACTAGAAAGTTTTCTAACTGCTTAATGATATGGACTTTCAGATTAAAAATCTCAAAATACCCTGATCACCATACTCAGAATTGTCCATTTCTACCCTTTCCATTAAACTCAACCTACTCTGAGTCAAGAAAGAGTAACCAGTTGGCATTTGTCTATCATCTAACAGACAAGATGGAGTAGATGAGACATAGTATACATAAAAATGGTTACAACAGCATTTTATCTGCATTTGCTGTAGGCCTTAGTAAAAAAAAAAATCTGTAACATTTACAAATATATAAAATCAACATATTAAAATCAAGATAACAATTTCATGCATATACATCAGATATATACTCTGGTTTCTCTTCAGATCGTATATACAGTGGTGCCTCGACTTACGACCGTCCCGACTTACTACCAATTTGAGTTACGACCTGCAGAAAGAAGCAGAAAGCAGCACCAGGCAGTCCGAAGCCTCTCTGCAAACGCACACACTCTAACCGTTGGGGCGAAAGAGCTACAAAGAAGGAGCCTCTTCGCCGACCAACCGTTAGCAATGTAAATTCCCCGCCTTTTCCCCCACCTTTTTTCTGATCGTAACTCAAAGCTCCGGTCGCAAGTCGAAGCAAAATTTTGCGACCAGAGATAAAAAAATCAAATAAATTTATTGTCATTGTAAGTATGTACATTGATTTTTTTTGATCTCTGGTCGCAAAATTTTGCTTCGACTTGCGACCGGAGCTTTGAGTTACGATCAGAAAAAAGGTGGGGAAAAAGGCGGGGAATTTAAATTGCTAACGGTTGGTCGGCGAAGAGGCTGCTTCTTTGTAGCTCTTTCGCCCCAACGGTTAGAGTGTGTGCGTTTGCAGAGAGGCTTCGGACTGCCTGGTGCTGCTTTCTGCTTCTGAGTGAGTACATACAGGGTTTTGCAGCATGGGTTTGGGATGGGGGGGTTATGTTTCTGTGCTCTGATTTTTTTTGGTTTTTGGCGATTTCCCCCCCCCCCCCCGGCCCCACCACTTTCCAATGGGGCTTGTAGTGTTGTTGTTGTTTTTTTTGGTGTGTTTTTTTTCCGGCCCGAACCCGTTCCGATGGGGCTTGCAGTGGGGTTTTGTTTTGTGGTGATTTTTTCCCCCGGCCGGAACGGATTAATGGGGTTTCAATGCATTCCTATGGGAAATGGTGCTTTGACTTACGACCAATTCGAGTTACGACCATCTTCTGGAACGGATTAAGTTCGTAAATCGAGGCACCACTGTACGCATATATCACCACTAATTCAGAGCAACTGAAGAAGGTAGAAGTTGAAACGTCTTGCCACACTATTTCTTCTGCTTTGCTCTTCACCCAGATAAATGTATGCTTTAAGTGCTCAACTCTATCCTTCTAAGATCCAGAACAGACTTGCTGGAAGAGCTGTTTGATACTTTAAAAATCCCCCTGTTGCTGGGGGGGGGGGGGAACAGCAGGTATGTTTTCAGAACCTCTAGTCCAAATGAAGCTGTTATTCTCTCTATGTAAACAGCACTCTTGCATATAGCCCTCAAAGGTCTGGAGGACTTGAGGTCACGTTTCAAAACATTTAGCCTCCCTCTAGGCTTACATTTAAAAAACCCAATGAGCACTCAATCTCTCTGGCAAATATGAGAGAGAGAGTGATTTTTGAAAGTTTTGTATTTTTTAAAACCAGCATATGAATGGCAAGTTACACAAAAGCCTGTGAATCAATGAAATTCTACATCGCAAACAGAGGATGTAAACTGCATCCGTTGGGAGACAAAACTGAATTGAAATCCTTGGTGGCTCGACATCAGAGTTGCCTAGGACAACTTACTTGTTTGATCTTTGGTTTCCAACTACCCTGAGGTGTGCTTTGATTTCTTAAACTAAAGAATACATGAACAGAAGCTGAAATCCTGCTGATGCCAATAAGCTGAACAAGGTCTTCTGCCAAAATTGTACAAAACCATAGCCACTCTGTTTTGACAGACAGCCATATGGGCGCCTGTTCAATAAGCCCACCCATTTCCCACCCATTAGCCTTAAGCTATCTCTTAAAATGAAATAGAAGTAAATTATACCTGGGTGATCAAAGAGTGACAAGAGATTTCTGCTCTAAAACATTACATTTACAAGGTTGAACCCTACCATTCTCATAATGGCACAAATTACACACAATCTGGCCAAATCTTCTCAGTATGTAGATAAGGGCCAAGATCCAACAGTGTACTTTGGTATATAGCACCAGTGCAACTGAAAATTGCTTTCTGTTCCCTTGCTGCTCAGAACTGTTCCACAGTCACTAAACCTTGATTTAAAGAATTTCCAGCCCTCCAAAACACATCACTAGGGTTCATGATACAGAAGCTGCATGCTGGTGGAGCTGCAAAAAACCCAAACAAACAAAAACAAAACAAAACTGGAAGTTGCTGAACATAGACCAAAACAGAACAATCCAGAACTAGTAGACCCATGAATTTTGGGCTTTGTTGCTACCGATCTTTTCAAGTTTGAAATTTTTGTTTCAGCACTTTTATCATGCACAGAACACTTTTTCTTTGTTTTTAATTTCTGTTTCATTGTAAGGAAATAAACAGGGACTGAATGGAAATGGCATAAACTGAGCAAAACGGTACCAGATGCCATGACAGAGAACTCCTCTAGTTGCAAAGAAGAACCAATTCAATTTTTTCAGAGCTAACTCTTCATCCAAATTGACCATTTTGCTAAAGAATACAAGGTAACAACCAACAGATTATGTTAATATTTGAAAAAGAGAGAAATCCATGTATAAATACAGGATTTCGACCCCTGCATAAGGGAAGAAGTATGCCAGCTAGTTGCTTTACTTCCATCTTGGCATTTTTCATGGGAGTGGGAAAAAATAAATAAATGAAACCCTTTGGGGTTGCTAGGCAACTGCAAGGTGGGATGTTAACCACTTGCAAGCCAACTCACAAACTGTTGATAAGATTACCATACAATCACCTACTGACTGCAAGTTTTATTTTCTATTAAAGCCAATGTATTTAGGCTTGACACTGTCAGTTCCCCTACCAAGGGAAATCAAGGAAAGTGAGGAGGAAAGAAGAAATCACAAATGGGTGTGTGTGAATCATGGGATTCTGAGCCAACTGTCACACCACCCAAAATATAGGCAAGCTTTTCCAATTTACGTGGAACAAATTGACAGTCCACAGCGTGGGATGATCAACAGCTGCAGGCCATGTCATCTGGGGTGTTTGTCTGTGTCTCAGTGCATGTGTGCTGCAATGCTAATTCTGCATGCCCAAATGCTGGAAAAATCTGAGGCACAATATGAAAGGTTTAAAAAGAAAACCAAGGGAAAAAATACACAGCTATCTGCATCACTTGTTCCACCGTGCATGCCTAATTAGTGAGGCAATCTTCAAAAGATTTCTCAGAGGCAGTTTTAATCACAGGCAACCCCCTTCCTCTTGGGTTACTTGCATGCTTCTCTTATGACTCCCAAGGCGTGGGTGGGAGAACATAATCCTTTTAATTTCGCTTTTTAAAAAGTTTGCCTGGAACACAGCACACCCCACAACAGCAAATCCACTTTCAGTTTCTGTTCATTTTGTACTTATAAATCCCATTTTCATGAGATAAACCAATCTGACTTTATCACAGAGCAAACGCAAATTCAGGAAACATCTCAGAACACACGTAGCATGTGCACACACCTCGATTTAAATGTATTTAGTATTTTACATTTTCAGTTGTCAATATCTACAAAGTTGAGTACTTTATGCATATTTTAAAATAATCTTGATCTCAGTGTGGGTGATTTTTTTCTCACTTGAGTTAGAAACAAAAACAAAAACCAATACAGATTCTATGACACCCAAATAATACTTCTAACATTCTCTATGTGCAGAAGCACCTCCTTTGTAGATGAAGGGCACCAAGGCATCCTACTGCTATTGGAAGTGCATCTAGCTTATTAAGCACTAGCCAATTCTAGATAATCACAACGGTCTAGACAAACTAATCCTTTGCTGTCAAAAGGAAAATATTAACAAGCTCAGACTGACAAATGAACCTGACCAAAGGCTGTGGTACAGCTCTATAGTCTGGAAACACTCATTTCATCTTGTGTGTATAGCTTTCCCTCAACCTTTGGGATCATAATACAGCTATTGATATTAATTTCTTAGCATGTCCCGCCTTTCTACCAATCAGCTCAAACTAGCATACATAGTTCTTCTCCTCGCCTACCCATTCTAGCCTTGTAACATTCTCTGAGATAGGTCAGGCTGAGAGAGAGAGAGAGAGAGAATTATCCAAGTTCATTCAGCAAGTTCATAGCTTGCTAGTAGCATAACCATGAGTCGTCTTTTAATACAAACAGTTCTCCATTAGAAAGGCTACCAAAAGGCTTTTGGAAGGATTCTTCTATTTTAACTGTCCTTTCCAAGTCCAATATAAAGAACTATAAGAAGGTAGATCGCAGACCTTGGAGTTGCCCATCTACAGTTAGTCCCTGAACCGCAGAGTCACCAGGCACATAGGTCTCCTAGTCATAATTTTCTCCACCCAGGTATAGAAACGAAAAGAATCTGATAGAAAACTGAAGCTGTGATTCTCAGTATGTCTGCTGTATTGACAAGATACATATTCCTACCAAACCACAAGCCTGATTACTCTTCCTTATTGCCGAAAAGTCAAAAAGAAACATGTCCCTTTCAACTGAAATTAGACAGTAGCCTTTCATGGTTATGCTTGTTTCCACACAGGGTAGTGTACTTAAAACAATGGAATGGAAGGAGGACAAGGACTTTCCCTTCATGGTGACATCTCCCTGTAAAATGACAATGACAACAACCGATAGTGTGAATGCACCCCAATCAATCCGACTGGCAAGCAATATAGCTAGTATGGTGGTTTCTTTTTACAGAGGATCAGAACATTGGAAAGGAGCACAAAAATATTTCAGTATTCCAGCTGAAATCTTGTTGCTTAGTGTTGTAAGCTGCAACTAGAGTAGGCTCACAGAATCAGTGAGAATTTAGTGAGTCAATTCGTCTGTATGTTCCACTGATTTAATGGATCAACTCTAGTTATGACTGAACTACACTAAACAACAGCATTTCAGCCAATATAACACTATACTTACATAATACTATACGAGTATAGTACAATAAAAATGTGAGTATACTCATTTCTTCACATATGTTTATCGAAATGTACACATAGTATGTGAAGAAAGGAGTACCCTCCTTTGTAAGCATTTGCACTCTCAACAGGAAAAGAAAAAGGTGACTTATAGGTAAGGTCAGGAACCAAAAACATATCTCAGTGGAAGCAGATAGTAAGATCCAAGGAGATCAGGGAATTCACTACTGGGAGAGATGTCAGAGGACAAAGTACCTTATCTGCAGTGGAGGCAGAACATGGATGTGATGCTTCTCCATAATAAAGCATCACTGTTGACTGGAGGCAGGTTGTGTCTGCAAAGCAAGCTTATTCTGAGAAAAGAAACTGGCTTGAAATATATATTGTTAGACTTAAGCAACACATGCAACTTGCTTTCATTTAAAAAAAATCTACTCTCTTGCTTGCTTTGCAGCAGCTGCTATTTTTCTTGTTCTTATTCTTATTCCTATCACCAATATCTCTGGCTCACTTATTTCTTACATTAGGATATAATCACTTAAAATAACCTTAAAACAACCTAAAACAATTCAAACACTTCAAAACAACCCGAGCCACTTGCTTGGGTAAACAGACAAATTTTAACTTGATGTCCCCAAAAGGGCAACAGTGCTGACAGTCAGGCTGCCAATTAGAGGGCACTTCAGAAGTGGAGAAATACAGCCAAGAATGCAGCCTTTGTATGATATACTGTTCCCAGCAGTGGGACTCAAAGGAGGGGCTGCTACCCAATCTGGAAGTGGCTGTCAGGTGCATCATTTCAGCCCAAAGGACACAGGGCAGCAGAGTGGGACTGGAAATCAAGTACAGTAATTCTTATACAACTGGTTGGTACATCTCACCCCACAAAGGCGTCAGAGAGAAGGCTTTTGTGTGAAATTACCCAGAGAGGGAGGCCAATTTTGGTCATTACAAAGCAGCATCTCCAGTGGCCAGCATGTTGTCGTTGCATCATCTGAAACACATTTCCTCATGATGTAATCAAATGACAGACCATGAGAATGTTCTCCAAAAGCTGCTGTCTTTAGTTAATTCAAGCAAGCTCTTTGTGAAAGACACAATGCAGGCAACAGCTTGCATTTCTCTTGTCAAGTCTGAACCTGAAGGCCTCAATATAAGAATATTTTAAGATTATTTTTCAGCTAGATGGGTTGGCATAATTCTGTAAAACAAACTTTTCGTGGCATTTTGTTGTGCTTCTATTCCCTTTACTGAGTATGTGATGATTTTGATGCACATTTTATGCTTTCTTGCATGGAACAATTCTAAACAGCGGGGTTTGCATAAATAAATAAATAAATCTAAATTATTTCTACAACAACTGCCTGTGTCGCAAACATAGCAGTCAGTCAATATTAATCCTTCTGCACAGAGTGTTGGATAGGCTTTGGCTTCCTTCCTTAGGTTTTTAACCACGTGATTTCAAAGCCTGGTCTTAAAATAAAATTAGTCTGGAGAGGCATCTGCAGCAGGAGGCTCCTCATTGACTACCTTCACCTACGCAGCTTGCATTCATGAACCTTGTTTGGCCTGAGCAACACTGACAAGGAAGAAGCAGGGAATATGGGCTTAGGCAGGTGATAGAAATGGCACTACATCACACCATTGTCCTCAGCCATCCAGGGTCACGTAAGCAGCCTCAAGGCTTCACAACAGAGAATGTAAAACTTCATATAAGGATGGGTTAGGAGTCTAATTCTGTGTGGATCTATCAGGTTACAAACAGGAAGCAAAAGAGCACAGATGTGATTTCTGGTATTTCAATTAGCTATGGCTCCTGCCAAGTCAATCTGGAGTTCATAATTAGGAGCAACATTTGGCTTTAGGTTAGCTTTTACTCAATAAAAGAAATGAGCTTCCCAAAGGCAACCGATTTTGAGATAATACCTTTTTGTGTTTCCTGTTCCACTATTTGCTGTTCTGTAAAAAATAAAGTGAATAAAATGGGCAATTCAGCTACCTTCATATTTTTTTAACTGAACAACATTTCTACAAATGCTACTTTGAGGTCCCTTTTTATAACTTCAAATAGTGCACAAACCAAAGTAATATTTTTCTAATTTTTCTGCATTAGTTTTATCGAGAGGAAAATGGATTCAAAACTCAACTTTATTTTAATGGGGTCTCCCCCCTCCCCCATTTCTTTATTCCTTTTTAGCCTTTGTATTAACTAGGTCTAAAATGACACAAGTAGACCCATACATTTCATCTATTTCTGATACTTAAAAGATAAAAATAGTATTCAAGCAGGAGACATTTATATTCTACTGTTAAGGAAGAAACAAAGCAAAAGCAGTACCAGGAAAGGTAAAACAAATTCTTAATCTATTGCCCTTGTTAGTCTCACCTAGAGTAAACCTGTCAAATCAACAGCTGAATGGGTACCCAATGCCTATACATATTTCATTGATTTCAATGTGTCTAGCTGGGCTTAGCAACTGGATTCAGGTGGGTGCATTTTAATAAACGACATGATAAATCTCTCTGCTTGCCATGGAAAAGGGCACAGTGCTATGCAGGGCACTAAAGTCTCAATTCTTCACCACTGCAAACCCCACCAAGTCTCCATCCACCCTTAGTTCACCACTAACAGACTTCAAAGTGTGTGTGAGACAACAATGCCTCCAGAGAAAACAATGCTAGAAACTTGTTATTTAGAAAACTTACAAAATATGCAGATATGCGGAATTCTGTGCTGAATATCAAGATGCACACTTTTGTTTTGAAACACATAGGCTTCAGAAATGTTTATAAATTACATGCTGCATAAATAAGATCAATAACATTGCAACCACAATACCACAAATCAACGAGAAGAGACAGGCAAGGGGAAAACGTCCCTCTACATTACTAAATAAGAAACATGGTTCACAATTCTCCTCAATATTTTGGATTATATAAGTATCTATGGCTTTGGATAATTTACCAAACAACCATTCACTTTTCTTCATACTGGTGTGCTGACATTATTCAAGGTTAATGTCAATGTAAGGGTCCAAATGAGCGACAGAAAGAAGGCTGGAATGTTTCCCTAGACAGGAAGTGACTTACATGAAGAAGCTGGAAACTGGGCTGTAGTCCAGGCAAGAAATAGATTTACATTTCAGCAACGTCCACTGATTTTGCAATGCACCATGTATCTTGACACAAGACAGATTGTTATTGTCAACTCTAGTAGCCAAGTCAGGAAAGATCTACATGCTGCTAGCTGGAAAATGACATGCCCACCTCTGGTGCTGTACATATTTTATTTAAATTGCACGACCCCCTACTGATGTGGGAGACACACATCTGCAACCAAGGTCAGGTTTAGGCCCAAATCTGGACGCTAATGAAAAGAGTATTACAGTAAGTTTTTGTAGAAAAAAGTATAATAATTATTTCTATCTCAATCATATAGTATTAGGAAAAAATGGAGTGTACAAGTATGACCCAGATACTGGATTGTAAAAATGTCCACAAAGCGGAACCAGCTGCCCTTGTATGCTCATGATTTGCATGGTAAAGATTGTTCTGCCTGAGATTCTGAAAATGTTTGTTACCAACCAGTGCTGGGAAATCCATACAGTAATTAAGTAATCGTCATTACCTTCGGCCTGACCTACAGGCTAGTGCTTTATCAGGATCTGGAACTAACAAAATTCTATTCAGACAGTGTGACTTGTAATTTTGCATCATGAATATGATAAAAAACCCTGATGTATTCTGTTAATTTAAAGACCAAGTAACTGAATCAAGATGGAGAGAGCTGGAATAGAGGTTGCATCTGCCATAAGGCTGAAGAATATGGATAGAAGACAAAACCTGAGTTCTTGTTTGGCAGCATTTTCCTCTGGATTTTGCTATTTTTCTGGCACAAAACAGGATGAGCAAGAACACTTTTCTTTTCTCCTTATTTCTGAGTATATTTCTCAATTGCCATGCATTACATTGAAATCCATTTAAAATGCCAATATTATTGTAGCCTATGTCCACCTCATGAAAGGAATATGTGGTTGTTTTAAATCTCTCCCCACCTCTCTGCTAAAGCATAACATTTTTCATGAATTAAGACCTAGGCTGAAAGAGCCATGAACTGCTGTTGGGGGCATGAACAATTATGCAGAGATCCAGGACAAGCACTGGATGTTTCTCTCCCTCTCCCTCCCTCTCTCTCTCTTCAAGAGACTGCAATGAACATTGTGATTTGGTTTAATTGATGAAGTATTCCTACCATATGGCCCACCCAGCATAAAACATGAAGGCCCCCCCCACCCCAGCTTTCTAATCTGGTGTACATCTATGTGCTACCAAGACACACCAGAGATCTCAAAATTACCATGAAACTATAGGCGTCAAGCTCACCCCTTCCTCAGCTACAGACAGGAGAGGTCATCTCATCCTGTTTACAGAGGGAAGGGCAATATACATGGCAGTACCATGGTCAACACCAGTGTATAGCAATGAACTACTGAAGCAAGTTGGGTACACCTGATGTCCTGGACTGAACTGCCATTCTCCATAACCAGCAGCCATGCTGTTCGGAACTAAGGGAAGCAGGAGTCCAGCAGCATCAGGAAGACCACAGGCTGCCCAGCTGTGCTTTGAAGAAAGGACAGAATTATAAATGTGTATGTGTGTCAGAATCTCTCTCTGTGTGGCGTTATGTGTACATGTGCATGCATACAAACACAAATATCACATTTTTCTTGAATTAATTTAGAATAATTGATGCGCCTCTGCTGGTAGGATGCATCACTGAAAACAAGTTACCTGCTAGAATTCCAGTTCTAGACTAGAAATACAGATGAAACTATCATCTTAGAGATGCTGTAGGCTTTGTCAGCCTCTCCATCCAGCTCCTTTGGGTTCCTGTTGAGCTTGAATTTGGACTGCTTTTAGTTTGCTTGTCATCTGCTCTCTTGTACCCTATCAAATTAAGTCCTTGGAGTACACTGAGTCTCTGGCACAACAGAGGTTACTTATGTGAATGGAGATACTACATATGTCCTTGCACAAGTTTTGAAAAAGAAGTAATACCACCAGACCTCCGGATGAATAGAGTGGTGCAAAACGATGTTAGCCTCTTTTGGGATCATGCTACCCAGAATACCTACCCTTTGCCATAGACTTTAGAATGCCTAGACCCTGCCCGTGAGACCTAACCAGTTTGGGCTTTGCTTTAATAGGACAGTAACAATGTGTCCAAGGCTGAATGTGGCTAATTACTCTAGCAGCATAAAAGTTATGGGACTCTGAGTCTTACTGTCACTACTGTGCTTTTACATGTATACTGTTCTTATGTGCTAATACTAGTATAGCACAGTATTTTCAATACAAGTCTCTTAAAATGTAGAAATCAAATATTCTCCTCACTTCCCTCCATACAGACACTCCCATCAAGATCCTAAACAGTTCTAAGTGCATACAGGGCAAGGCCTTTCCACTTGTTCACCAATCGAATCAGTTCACATGAATCTGCATAGTGTGACCTGATCCTGCCTTCACTGTCAGACAAAATGTACACTATGTTACTTTAACATGAACAAGACTGGATAACACAGAACAAAGACATGCATATCATCAGTTCACAGAGCTAGATGTAACAAGAAAAGCAGAATCTATGCTCAGCTGCCTTGCTAGTGTTTCTAGTGTCAGAGATAAAAGACAAGGAAATTATGTCTACCTAGGAACAGTCTGTCACATACAAAAGCACAGGGAACTGTCTCTGTGTTGCTCTTATGGTTTTTTAAAACCTTGCAATAATTAGATCCTGATAAAGGCAGCAAAACTAATAATTAGGACTTCAACCAGCTCAGACTGTAATGAAGTGTGGTTTTGAGAGCACATTTCAAAACTATGCAATTCCATTACAGAATGCACTGAGTTTACACAGTTTGCAGTTAAATATTAAATACAGTTAGCCATTTAATTAAATGTGTTATCACTTGGACCAAGACAAGGTCACCTTGCAGTTTTCTCATTTTATCAAGCAGTGTTACTTGACAGCAGAAAAGCAACTAGGAAAAAAAAAAACAGAGGCTCAGTTTGTTTCTTCCTCTTACTTAAAAGGAAAAAAAAAGAGGTTGCTGGATATTCAGTCAAGAAGCTACTGATTTTGTCACGGGCCCATTATTGGATCTGAACACATTTGGAGGTAGGGCAAATGTGAATTAATAGTTAAGTAATTAAACAAATGTTTTAACCAGACTAAAAATAACTTTGATTAGCTAGAATGATCCTTCTGAAATGACCTCAATGTAGCCTTACCATGCCAAATGACAGCCATGCAAGTTTCATGGTTTCTAAAATAGACAACCTGTTTCCCCTCTAAAAGTGGGGGAACTGAGTTCAATATGGAATGCTGATTTGTGACACGATAGTTCAAATGAAAGTGTAGGTGATACCTTTATTACACAACTAAAAGATCAAACAAACAAGCTAAAATTCCAATTCTTCTGGTTTATGTACAAGTATTTATCAACAGTGCAGAAAACTTGTAAGTTAAAGTCCCAAAACGTCATGGCAGATATGTGTGCCAAGTCTGCTAGAGGTGAGTTAAAATCAAGACTGCAAGCTTATTCAAACAAAGATTTACCAATTATGCTGTAATTACTGTGAAAGGACTGGGGCCAGGCTTCTCACTATAGCCACCACAGCCACTCTTCCTCCCACCTGTTCTGAGATTTGAGCCCTCAGAGTGAGCAGGCAAGGGGAGATGTTAGGAGTTCTGGGTGGGATCTTCTTTCACTTCCAACATGTCTTTCAGTCTGGGAGGCAGTACATGCTCCAGGGCATTTAATGCACAAAGCACAATAGGCTACCACTAGTTCCTATAACAATATTAAAAACTGCAGTAGCTTGGACCAGGTTAGGGTTGGATGTTTATTAACACATTTCCCTCTCTTTTATGTGCCAGATTTAAACTCCACAGTAAAAGAGATTTGTGCCAAGGAAAAAATCAGGATCGGGGGGCCAGAATGGATCAGCACCCACATCTTTCCCCTCCACCCTTCAAATTCAATGTCTAACAAGTATATATGTACATAGTGAATAATGAGCCTCTCTACCCCATAACTTTGCAGCAGAACCCTGGTGCAAAGGGAAAGCTACTTACATCCACTCCAAAATCCTTCCACACTTTAATTTCCAACACCCTCCTTCATAAACAACCTTCACTGACTTACGATTCTCTTCCTTGGCTCTCTCAAAAGCAGAGACATACCAGAAAATAATGTCTGAAGAAGTGGACATGTCCATGAAAGTACACATGGACAAGTCTATATAGCGGTTAGTCTTTAAAGTGCCGCAAGGATTTTGTCTTCTTTATTATTTTTCTTTATAAAATAATACATTCTTATTTACCCTATCTGTCTCATACCTACGTAGAGTGATGGAGTAAGATCGGGGGCAGGGAGGACACTCCCAGTGTTCCCTGGAATAACTGTGTGCACGGCACGCTAAGATATCCTTGTGAGTCATGCTGCAGCTGGGAAGCAAAGCATGGCCTCCACAGACGTATGCCAAGCTCAAAAACTCAATTTCTCTATTCTGCAAACCTCTGTTTGAAGAACCAGATGGAAGACTCCAACCATGCTGCCAGAGGTGGGGCTTGAGATCATGTCCCCAGGGATAGTCTGCAGTCTTGGCTTGAACTCACCTCAAAGGGACATAGCACAGGCATCTGCCATGAATTTTTGGCACTTTTATTTACCATTTTTCTACATATGCATAAAAATTGATATATTAGCCTGAAGAAGTAGAATTTTATCCATGAAAGCTTACTGTTTGTTTTGATTTTTAGTGGTCTAATAATGGTATTAGACTACTCTTGCATTTGTGTAATCTTGAGGACTACATAGCCTTTTCTTGATTTTTTCTCTGGACTATGAAAGTTCAATGCACTACAAGGAATTATCTGCAGTTTTTCCCAACCCTCAGTATGATAAACCATAGTGTCTATGAAAGCCTAGTGCTGAAAAGCTATGATTTATAACCTTGAATCTTTCCTTCCCCCTCCTCCCCTATTCTCTTCCACCCAGCACATATCTGCCTTTGTTCTGAGCTCACCTTTTGATGCACATACCCTGTTTCCCTGAAAATAAGACCTAACCTGAAAATAAGCCCTAGTATGATTTTTCAGTATGCTTGTAATATAAGCCCTAACCCAAAAATAAGCCCTAGTTAAGTGAAAGCCTGCCCTCCACCATTGTGCAGCAACCAGAATATGACATTACTGTATTTGAATAAACGTAGATTGTACATGAAAAAAATAAAACATCCCCTGAAAATAAGCCCTAATGCGTTTTTTGGAGCAAAAATTAATATAAGACCCTATCTTATTTTTGGGGAAACAGGGTAGTAACTGGAACTCATCCATCAATTAGTTCTGTATGCTGTATTGTCTGTGACACTTCAAGGTACCAAGCTTGTGATATGCCTGTAAAGTTCCCAAGGAACTGTGTGTGTGTACACACGCATGCGTGCAAGGGAGAGACATACTGTGAAAAATGAGTTCGCACAAAAGTGCCTTGGATAAGATCAACACATTTTTTTTACTGATCTTACACGTAATGGTGGGGGCAGGAGTACAAACATTTAAACACCCACACACATTCCACAATTCCATCCCATATGTACAGTCTTATGAATCATGAAAAGAAAGTTTCTATTTTGATTCTGAAATGACATTTGCTCCATTTATCAAGTTACAGTATACTGTATCTGGGACTTTTCCATCCAGACCTGCTCCTTCCTCTATCGTTTGCTGTTTTTATTTATTCTAATCTGCAGCCTGATTAAAAAAAAACTCTTAAAAAGCTTACTGACTGTTTTACAAGTTTTGAGTGGGTCTTAATAAAACCATTGTCTGCTTATTATTGCACCAATATCCCAACATTAAACAAGGCTCAACTTTAGATTTAAAAAATGCAGATAAAATGCAAAATCATTGTAAAAGCATAAAAACCAAATCAATAAGAAGCACATCCATTAAAAACACAATTAAAGATCCAGTTGTTTTTTAAAAAACAAATAGACAGTATCTGGTCAAAACTTACTTCAGTACACAAGTCACCTGATGCTTATCTGAACAGAAAAAGTCTGGTTTGCAACAAAGCAGATTGTATTTTGTTCGTGGCTGGTTCTGGCCAACAACCACCATGTGAAAGAGGCAAAAACTACTTATCCAAAGTTAGTAAGTGAGATTTCATATGTAAATTTTTGAACTTCAGTTTTGCAAGCACCACCATCTTGTTCACTTTCTGTCTAGCATTTCAAACATGCTCCCACATGATTTTTAAAAAAATAAAAGCCAAATTGCACAATCAAATACGACAGCTCAGCAAAGTTACTTATTTGGACTACGATACGCCAACTGGAAACATAATCCAAATAAGTTATTGTTCCAAGTTTTTTCAAGCTACATCAAAAATCCATAGAAGAAACTATTTTAAAAAGAGATCTACATTTGACTGAATACCTTGCATGTTAATTTGTTTGCTTTCATGTTATGACAACATCTGTGGTAGTGTTTTTAGCTTAATAAATACATGTACTTCATTAAGCCATCTCTCTTAATGTGCAGTGCTAACCCTATGTGATTGCCTTTTGAAACCAGACAATTTCAACTGTGTTTAAGCTATAATCTTCATTCAAACCATAAATGAAGATACAAACCATAAATGATGATACCAGTCTAATACCTGGTTGGCCAGACAATTTGCTCAGATTTTCAACTCATTGCCTGTTAAGCCCATCAGTTGGCCAGATTTTATTTAATAATCACCACCATATCATCTTAGCACTGCAGAGCTGGACTCCTATGGGTCATTGAACCCAGGCCATGTCAAAGAGGCACAGTGGGAAACTATGTAAAGCAGTCATGCACATTGCTGGTGAATATTTGATCATCTTAGAACTACAGAGCTGGATAGCTCAGTTGTTTAATTATCTGACTGAGAAGCCAGAGGTAGGGAGTTCAGTTCTCTCCCCACCCCATTTTGTTCTTCTGAAAACAACTCTGTAAAGTAGGTTTGACTGAGAGGTGGATCGAAAGATACCAAGTGCATTTTGTGACTAGGTTGGAATGTGAGCTTGTTCTTATACTCTACTGGCTCTCTCAAATCACGTTTTACTATATAAATGATGTCAAGAACAAAACCTACTGGTTCAAAAACAATGCAACAATTTATGGGATTAAGGAAGAAAATATATTTGCATAATATAGGAATATGCATATTATTCACATGATGTGCTAAATAATAATTTACATAACATGCAAATCTGATTGCCCAGATTTGGAGAATTGGAACATGACAACTCTAGTAATATACTTAGAGAAATACTGTTATTTTACTCAACACCAGGTCTTCTCTCCTGTAGTAGTTACCCTACATAACGTGTTTGGGATAAAGCTATTCATTTAAGTCAGAACAAAGTTTCCATAGGCAGAAATTAATTAGCACAGCTGGCTCCTGGCCCAGTCACTGAAGTACACAGACAGCTTTAGGAAGTTAAATGGGCTATTTACTTAATTAGGAGCATCCAGAATCTCTCTCTTTCACTCAGTAACTCAATCCAAATTTTTCAGTTTGGGAAGGAAGTACACACTGAAGTCTGCAGATGTTCAAGAAAGTAGGCTTTCCTGAATGCCTGAAGACTTCGGTGTGTACAGTTGACTTGTATAATCATTGCTTTTCAACATTATTACACCAACAGAGACACCATGTATGTATACCTCAACAGTTCGTAAATGTCTAGAAGAGTGCTGAATGTATACATATGCACTGGAAATGGAAGCAGGTTATCCAGAAATGGGAAGCTCACGGTCTCAATGCAATTTTATCATGACCTTCATATTTTTAAGACAAGACTTTTAAAATATTATTTTGCACTCTGCACTGCCACTTGAAAATAATATATACATTTTTCCTGTGTTGGTACTCGGATGTGCTTATTTTCGTCTGTGCACCTCATTCTAATATTTTCATCTTCTTTCTGAATTCTAATTCAAAGGGAGAAGGGAAAAAACAGGCCAAGGAATACTGATGACTTTGAGCCAATGATATATTTATTAATTTTTGTTTTTCTGCAGAATAGTCTCTGTTCCCTGGTCTGCTTTTCTAACCAAGACCACCTCTTGTCTTAGCTTCAGGGTTTTTTGCTCTCATTCATTCTGAAGAATGTATGAGGAGTTACGCCAGATTCCTTCAAAGGTGTATGTAGTCCAGCATTCTGTTCACAAAGTGGTAAACCACTTGCCTGTGGAAAGCCCATCAGCAGGGGGTATCTATTACAGATGCCAGATAATGATTCAGAATATCTTCCTGAAATTTAGATGGAAAGGAGACGTCAAACCGATTCAATTGCTCAACAATGTGCAATCATCAACACGGTTACAGAGAAGAGGCCAGCAATACTTCCACCCTCTTCACTTTGATCATGTAAGCAGCAACAAGTCTGAGGAGACCAGGCATCTTCAATGATTTTTCAGGGTTCTTGTCTGCAAGTAGAACCTGTGTGTCAAGAAAAAAGCTCTGCTTTTCATTACTCATCACTGCTGAAGTGAGCAAAGCAAAGAGGAAGGGAGTGGGACTAGCCTCTCCCACGTGACTGTGTTGGTAATTCCAGATTACAGAACTACTGAGCACAGGAATGTGGAAATGGAGGTCATCAGAGTATCAGTGACACCAAACTCCCAGACCCTAGCTAAATACAAATAGTGGTTTCAAGTAGACCACAGGTGGGCAACATGAAGTCTGTAAAGTGGATGCACCTTCCTGTCCAACATGCAGTTCCACAGAACTCTTGCCCTCAGTCACCATCCCTCCCCCATTTTTGTTCCCCAAAGCCCCCTTGTGCTCTCCAGGGGATGTGGGGATAATTTTGCCATGTTGTGAGGTCCTCAATACCCCAGGGAACCTCACACAGTAGAAACTATTCTTTAAAAATTTGAAACATTAAAACGTTAGAGGGTGCAAGGGGATGTTTTTCAGTAGCCCCCTCCATTTTTTGAAGAAAAAGATATGGGAGTGCAGAATCATGGGGAAAACTTTCCAAGATTCAGGAACTGGTATGTATGATCCCCGTAAATATTACCTCAATATAAATAGAAATATCCTGAGCAGAAAGAATATTAGGGCACCACAAACTAGCAGTCAAGGCATTGGACAAGAGTTCTCCAGCAACATGTTTTGAAACTACCTCTTAAGATCTGAAACCACTGCTTAAGAAAAGAAAAGGAAGTCTTTTGTCCACCCAGGTGGACAAAGTTGAATGGTAAGAAAAGCCATACAGAGGTCCAAGAAGGGGACATTCCTCCTATTCACTTCCTGGTAGATTATCCACCAATCTAAACAAAGCTGTTTCTGTTGTCAGAGAAATCGATCTAGATGATTGCCTCATTCAGAGCACCTGGAGCTAAGCCGACATTCTAACTGTTCAGTTTGCCAAACCTTAAAGTGACACTTGGTAAGGCAGGGGCGAAGTAAACTGTCAAAGTAAAATGCCAACCTTCAATAAGCCTAAAATTATGTCCTCCCTTTGTTGAGGATTCTGTTAAAAAATTAAGCCTCTTAATCCAGAACAAACTGCATGAGGAAAATAGCCTGAGCATGCACAAAAATGGCCCTGGTGGTAGTTTTCTATTAATAGCAGCAAGGAAATATTCTACATTCTATTAGTTACCAGAACCAATGTGTAGCCATTTTGTCATCTAATTTGTTCAGAGGTTTATTGTTAATTATCTCACTCTCATTTCCATTAATTAAACCTGCATTACACAAGAATTGTTTTGTATTTCACTTGACAGGATAGCAAAATGGTGTTGCAAAATCTAGTGGTGAAATCTACATTTTCATGCATCTGCCTAGTATATCAAAGTGAGGGCTTGTTCAGATGGACGTTTGTCCCACTGTTTGGTGCACTGCAGGGATGGATTGGTTTACTCTTTTTTCCTGCAACCACATGATGTAATCACTAGAGCATCCCAACCTGCACATTTTTGAGCCCCTGTCAGGAGCTTCTAATTTTTGGTGTGCTTTACTTTAGTCCATTCTCAGCACGTGTGGTTGCTGAGAACAGACTATTTTTTTAAAAAATCTAATTAAGTGCAACAGCAAAAGTCTAGCACAAACAAAAATGATAATTTCACTTCCAACTGGATGGTAGTGGGGTCTCAAGCAACATGATGTCTCTTTTCAGCGCCTTCCTGTAATAGCTGTTGGGATCTGCTTGTCCTCCTCCTAATTTGTGCATTGCTTTGCTCAGCATGCACACACACAAACATATACCTATGCACGTGAACACATACACACACATACAGATGCACATAGCAGTCAGGAGGAGAAAGATCCATCTGACTCTTTTTGAAGACACAGAAGGAAAGAAAGGGCTCTTTTGCTTCCTGGTTTCCTCTTTCATGTCTCTTGTCCTCTTTTTTCTCTTTCAATTGACAGTGTTCAATTAAAAGGGAAAGTGTTCAATTAGCAGCAGAAGACGCTGGATGGTCCCCTAAATTTGATATGCCATGTGGATGTGAAGATCTCACCAACTGGCATATCACTTCTTTCCCCTCACCTCAAGTGATCCTATTTAGACTGCACCAGCCTGTACCAAAATGGCTGGTGTGCTCAAACCCTGAAACATAGAAAATAAATCAGACATCCTGTATACATGGGGGAAAATGGGCACCTACCAATGGAAGATTGAAACCTTTGGGTTTTTTCCCTAGACAATTTGTGCCAAGTTGCCAGACTTCTTTAACCTAGACTTTTTTTTAAAAAATAACAATAGTTATTGGTCAACAGTAATGTTTATATTTCCACATACCCCTGTATACTCATCTGGTTACATGACCACCAAGGTCTTCTACCATGTGGGCTGGCTTCCAATTTGATTCCAAACTCAACTCAAGATGCTGGCTTTGCCATATAAAACCTTAAACAGCTTGGGAGCAGACTACTGGAATAACCAACCTCTCGTATTTGACCCCATATAGAATCTGAGACCTGTAATGGAGACTCTGTTATGTGTCCATCATTTCAATTTATTTATTTATTTTATTTATTAAATATTTATACCACCCATTCAGTGAGAAGCCACTGCCCTGGAGAGTTTACAACAAGGAAATACAAACAAGAATAATAAACAAACCAGCAACAATGAAGCCATGTGGCAATAACTGAAACAGATTATAAATGAGAGTCAACAGAAAACTACCATAGAGGAAGAATATTGCTAAATGCTTCTTCAAAAAGCTCTACCATAACTAATTTGACTAAGGCCTGGAGGTCAAGGGCCTTGTGAAAGGCCTGGAGGGAGGGGGAGCATCAGATGGAAGTGAGTTCCACAAAAACAGAACCACTGCTGAGAAGGCCCAGTTCCTAGTTAATCTTCCAGGCCTCCTTTGGTATAACCATCCATAGCAACAAGGTCTGAGAGGAGTAGGTGACAAGGGCAGCAATTCTCTGGGAGAGGTGCTCTGACAGGTATTGCGGCCCCAAACAATTTAGGGCTTTTGTACATCAACACCAGCACATTGAATTCGGCACAGAAGTCTGTTTTACGAACACGTGTCATCAGCCCGAGAAACCAGATTACTAAATACATACCACAAAGCTTTATCTGTAGTATCACCTTGATCCAAAGAGAAGTCAAGATCAGTTCCATTTCTGCTGAAGTTTCAATAGGCAGCCAAATGCAATATATTGTGGCATATGGCTTTTGGTGTTTAAAACTGATCTAAGACCTGACTTTTAAAATTCTTGGATTTGTTTCAGAAATATGCTGTTTTTTAAAACTGGCTTTTGAATTTCCTTTTTTGTATTTCTAAGGAATGGTTTTACCTTTCTGATGTTTGACTGAGAAATGGCAAATACATACTTCTAATACAGAAATACCTCTTTTGCCCATCAAGAGGAATACAAATCCAAGAATACATCTACAGGAGCCTCTGCCCCATTTCAGATTAATACAGGATAAACCATTCTATTACTTATCCCTGAAAGAGATGTGAGTTTGTACAAAGCTAGTTAAATGTATGATGGCAGCAACAAAAAAGGCCAGTGATTTCTATCTCTCATACACATGCTCTCTCATTTATCCTACTTGTTTCTATCTGCATGTGAACAAAGAGAGTCCTGTCTCTCACAGAGCACTCAGCTTCTGATTCAACAACCAGAGCAAAGAGGTAGCAAACAAAAATCAGCTTATGCATCAAGAGTGATTGTAGGGCATTAAAAGGGTACATTCTGTGTACCTCACAAGGACTACAGGAACAAGATCCATCACAGAGACTGAGCAAGAGCTATGAGAAAATTTTGTTATTTTGAGTTCAGTCAGATGACAAAAATTTGGGTGGGTGGCTGCCTAGAGGCACAGATCCCTCATATCTTCCTTCCTCATTCCTTTTCATGAATTACAAAGTTCCTCTTGCTGTTTGGATTAGCAACTATATGGGTTGGCAGGGTAGAGGAGTTGCTTTAAAGTCTTTTAATACATCACTGCGTAGCTGCAGCTAAATGTAATAGTGAAATCAGGAATCCATTTGGTTACTTTTCTTGTTCCTTTTGACACAATGCATGAATAAAGATTCCTTCCCGTGTTGAAAAAATAATAATTTTAAAAACAGTCCTGCTTTTAACTTCTGGTGTGAGCAATGTCTAGGCTCCCCTTCCCTCCTAATTTGTGAAATTACTCAACCACTATTTTCTTCAGTGGAAGAAAATCTCACTTTTAACAGTTTACTAACAGTACATTGACTTTTGCTTTTCACACAGGAGGTTGGAAATTGATTTGCTGTGTTGAGTGTGACATTTCATGCCGCTGAAATGAGGCACAATTATGGAACAATTATTTTTAAACGTGTGATTGTGGTGCCATAAAAGCTCCACAAATAAGGCCAATTTTAGGAGACATTTCTTTCTTCACTACCTTCTTAAAGAAATGCACAGTTGGATATCCAGTTACTTTCCGTTGTGTTTTTTTTTTTTTAAATGTTGCCTACTGGCTTATTCTTTTCAAGCTGTATATTGCTGAAACAGCAGAACAGACTGTCTCAGCACTTCCAGTATAGGAGTGGGAGTGGGATACTGAACTGGAACTATACAGGTATACTAGAGATGAGGGCATTTTGTAGAATGAATAAGGCTCTTTACAGTACAATGAAAATAATAAATCCATTTCTGGTGCGGTAATATTCATACACACTGAACTGACAACTCATCTTAGCAGTGGTGGCAAAGGGGTGAAAGGGAAGGAAATGGTTATTTTCAGTCCTCAAATTAACACATCAGAGAAAAACAATCAAACCCACTTCCCTTTATGGGGTAACGCTGGATACTTTCAGGTAGATTTAGATGTCAAAAAAATGGCTGCCCATATGAATGTAAGATGCTGAGTTACTACAACTTCACCAGTTCCTATGAGAAATATATGTTATCCTTCATCGGGCCATCATACAGGCCTGGTGCAGCTAGGCTGCTGACTGGATCCAGTTACAGGGACCCACAGCTTCCTGGTTACAACAACTTCATCGGCTGCTGTTCCATTTCCAGGCTCAATTCCAAGTCCTGGTTATGGTTATAAAGCCCTATACAACTTAGGCCCAGGCTATCTGAAGGACCACTGAAGGCTTCTCAGCTTTTAAGATCTCCAGGGGAGGCCCTTCTCTAAGTTCCACATTTGGTGAGGACAAGAGAGGCTTTCTCCCGTGGCTGCTGCCACGCTGTGATACATCTTCCCATGAGAAGCCAGGTTTGCTCCCATGCTAGTGTTGTTTTACCAGCAGGCCAATACCTTTCTTTTCAGCAGCTGAATCTGATAACCAAGAAGTGAGTTTTAATACAGGATGTTGCATGTTTTACTGCTATACTCTGGGTTGTTGTTTTTTGTGTGTCTTTTTTTGCTTTTAAAGTGTTTTAAAAAGTTTTAAAAATAGTAGTCTTTTTCATAACATTACATATGTTAGAGACCACTGGTAATGGCGCTGCTAAAAAATCTTGTAAATAAATAAATATACAATTATTTTCTAATATTATAATTTACTGTGCTTTTATTTTATCTGTTTCTTAATTATTTCTGAGCCATCTTGGATCTCTACATTGGGAGAAACATTGCATGGAAAAGAAATGAATGAATAAAGAAAAAAATTAAATATATCATTAGCCCAGAAATAATCTTGAAGATTATTTGCACATAATCATTTATCCTGAGAAAATTATCTGGACCTTCACCATTTTTATGCAGAGACAAAAGAATCATTCAGAATTTTAAGCATATTACCCTCGTGTATTACTACACACTGCTGCTTGCTATAGCGTAAACTGTAGTATCAAAAATACACAGACATATATTAATATGCAATACTATAAATTGCTTGGGGATTTCAGGAATGAATAGTGGTATAGAAATGACTTAATATATAAAAATACATAATCACAGGAGGGAATATAATTGAAGAGTCCTAGTAATTAGGAGTAACTCTTCCTTTTCATGACTGAAATATTAGTGATATCATAATCTGACATACTTCTCTTTTCAAAAAGCTTCAGATTAAAGCTTACTGTATTTCTGCTTTTAAGTATTTAGATACTGTTTCTAGAAGAGACACTAGTATCACCAGGCAGCAGAAGCTGACCTGGACATTTAGGGTTTTTATATCTGTTATTGCTTCTGAAAGATGCTTAGCCAGGAGTTCTGGCTAAGGTGTTCTGGGCCTAGAAGCATCTGGCAACTCTAATACATATATTATTACTTTAAAAAGTAGAGATGGGCATGAACTGCTGGTTTGGTGGTTTGTGTCAGTTCATTTTTTTGGCTGAACAGGTTTCAGCCTTTCCAAGCCCCATCTCCTCTGGCGGACATCCATTCATAGGCAGCGCCTGGAGGAGGCAGGCTAGGAAGCACCAAACAACTGTTCAGACAAAAATGAACCAGCGCAAACCTCCGAACCAGCGGTTTATGCCCATCTCTATTTAAAACCATTCCCTTTTGGAGAGAGGGTAGAGGAATCAAGAAGTAACTGGTGTCTTCTCTTAAAAGACAGAGAAAAATTCATATGCTCATATGTGAAGTATTTATTCATTGGCTATATAAGTAGTGAAATGGGTGCTTCTTAACTAGTTCTTGCTTCTTCAGTTCAAGTCCTTTACTTAGAAAGGATATAGAAATCAAAATGGCTTTCATAGATTTTAGTTCAAATGTTCTAAACTAGCAAAATACACAGAACTATTGTTTTACAACACAAAAGTGCAACACTTGAAATTTATCATGCAACAAGTCAGCATCACATATGTCAGTGGCTGAAATTCTGTTGCTTAGCCTAGTACATCACATCTAGAGTAGGCCTGTTCACTCCCACTTACAGTGGAGTTGATTCACCAAGTTCCCACTTATTCAATGGGTCTACTCCAGTTGCGGCTTACTACACTAAACAAAATGATTTTAATCAGGACATGTTTTACTCTACTAAAGCTTACAGTGGGGGAGCTGTCTAAGTAACTAAGCTTGTTAGCATGGTTCGGGGTGATCACTAAACTAACTATTGTGGTGGCATCCAAGAAAATGCGCAAGAGGACTGTGGTGAATGACTGTTTAGAAACTGCATGCCTGTTTATTGGGACTTCCACATTAATATCTTGCTGGAAGCCATACTTCACCCACCATGGTGTTTGACAGATCACCTTTTAGACATCATTCATTGATTGTCTTTATTATACACTTATCCAGAAAATCCATTATATTATGTTCGCACCTGAAGCTGAAAGTATAGATGTCTTAAGGATGTGGAACAACTTTCTCCACTTCATCTGTTATTGAATTTTTACCTCTGTTGATTGCTCGCTACATAGTCTCAGCACTTCCAAACTCCAAATTCTGTGTCATTAGTTTGTGATGGAATATTCAGGGGGGGGGGGGGGGAGAATTAAAATCACACAAAAAAGGGAGTGTTTGTATTAAAACAATTTTTACAATCCCAATAAAATACTGCAAGAACAGAGATGTTTGTGCAGTTTCTAAATATGCATGATTTATTCAATTACACAATTTTGAACTTTTAGCACACAAATAAAATCAACAAGACTCATGCATACTTATGCACATGCAGGACTGCAGCTGATATTATTGGTTTGACATATCACCCACTGAAGCCCCTATTGACCTCTTGATTCCCCTCATCCTAAGAGCACAACACGGATTACTAGCACAACTCTATTTTGCTCAACCACAAACTTAAATGTTCAGCACTTGACTTCTAGTTAGGTTCTTGCCCCCACTCCCCTTAAAAAAATAATCACTGATTATAATTTAGACTCTATAGTTCATTAAAAATGCCTTGTATGTATTCTTGAACAGGTATAAAACTGGAATCTGGCTATCACTGTTCAAAGTGCACTGTTATTAAAAGCCCATTCGCAATCACAAGTGCTGACAGAATTTTCAGAATAGCCTAAGCAAAAACCAGCATGCATGTGCCAGTTTCTGGTTGACAACAGCAACAGAGTCCCCCAAATTTACACGCAAATATGCAAGCCACATTTAGCTTACCTTTTACCCCTTCTTCCTCCTTCCCACCTCCATTAGCCCACAGATAATCAAGAGCTCCCACAGGAATAACAGTAAGGAAGCCTCAAGTCTGCAGCATACATTTTTCTAAATGTTGCCATGGTGATCTCCAGAATGTTGATCCCCTGAGAAATCAACTCAAAATTCAGAGCAAACTGGGGCAGGGCAGATAAATGACACCCAATGCAAAATGCAACTTGGGATGATGTTATTTCTGAAAAATGTATGGCTATGGAATAGTGTGGCTAGTAGTAACATGAAGCAAAACAGTAATATTAAGGAAGCAAAAGAAGCACCACTAAGTCAGCTGGTCGAGTAGATTAAACCAGAAAGTCAATGATTAAAATGAACCCCTAATATTTCCCATATACAGGCTACAATAAATCACTTTCTCATTTTCCTTATTCATGAAATATCCATTTTACTTATAGTTTGGTTGTGATATTTGTTCACCACTCTTCTTTTCAAGCAGCTTGGGGATTTGCAGACAGGTTTCAATCTGGTGTGGTTTTGTGTGGCTCCTTCTATATATTTAATCATTATAAGATTAGGGTGTGTGTGAACATGGCTTCTATGATATTGTCCTGTCTTTCTCAGAAAGTTTGCAAAAAGTTTCCTGGCAACACCAGAACATATTTTTGAAGTATATCATGTAATTTGGATTAATCGTGCAAAAACCAGACCAAGCTAGTTGGGATACCCACAGAACGGAAACAGCTAACAGCAACAGTCAGCTCTGCCCTTTGGCAACTGTGTTTCTCTTGATGTCAAGCAAAGCTAGGGAATTAAAAATGCCTACTCAAACATCACCCATGCTGACAAGTGACAATTTAAGATTTGTCAATTAATTGCAGGGGGATGACTTATTTGACACATCTCTCATCTAACAGTTGGAACTTGCTTCCAATAAGAGTATGAAAAAGAATTCAGAAAATGGAAAGAAAGCCTACATGTTTCTCTACATGTTCAGTGCCAGGTCTGAAAGGGATGTCTTTGTGCATATGCAGCTCTACATGTTCTGTGCAGATTCCCCATGTGTTTGGGGAAAAGCATGTTTTTGCCATCTGGGAATTCTAGTGGGCCTCTCCATGCACTCAGTGAATACATGGAACGATTGTGAGAAATGGATTTTGTATGTATAAAATGATTCAACTATATTTCACAGATGGTCTGACAGCAGTGCTTAGCGAAGTTACTTCTTCAGTTCAACTTCTGGAATACCCTAGTTACTCTAGGCAGTGGCCATGATGGCAGAATATTCTGGGATGCTATATTCCAAAACAGAAATGTTTCCCAGCTGTCTCTGAAGATATAAAGATATGGTTCGGATGTTGAACCTACAAAAATGGAACCCTGGAGAGAAACTCTTCTGAAACATGGAGAGGTTTCAGAGGAAGTAACTGCATAGGACAGTGGCATCTCTCACTATGCATACCTTTGTATCAAGTGTGTGTATGTGCATATAGGATTGTACCATGCTTTAATAAGCAAAGCCCCTACTTCCAGATCATCTGGTTACTGTAAGCAATTGGAAAGCGAAAAGTGTTTTTTTTTTAATGCTTTCCAAGTACCTTCAAAGCTAATGAGTCGTCCAGCTAAAAGCATGGCAATTCGCCCCTACAGCTAAGCTGGTTTTGGGCACTTGAAAAAAATTCTGAAGCTAGTGTATGAGGTTAGTCCCCTGCCCCCCTCCCACCACCCTATATTTTTGAAGTTCAGCACAATGCTAGTTACCAGGCCCTTGGGGAAGCTTGGGGGCAAGAAGGGCAAGGTCAGCCAAAATAAGTGGACCTGTTTTCAGTAAAAATTTGCTGCCACGTCTTGCAGAAGATGAAATTATTCTGCGGAAGCCAGAGCTCAGTGGAAGTCTATAAATATTTACAGGCCTCTTTTTGAATTATCTCCTTCAACACAGTGTATTCTCAATGCCCAAGTGACAGGGACATGAACAACAATTCAGTCTCTCCTCTTTTCCCTTCTCCTAAGTCTACCTGCACTTTAAGTATTGTGGAAGCATCTTTAAACTTTAAACAAGGAGGAAATCTTTATTTATGTAGGAAGCACCATGCCTCCCAAATCTCTTTAGTTATCTAAGATACTTAAAAATGCAGTCATACCTGTTTCATCCCCATTAAGCAACATAACTTTTTAACCTTCCACCCAATTAGTCACTGTGGAACTACAGGCAATGCTTAATATCACCTTTGTACTCTGCCCTTATACATCTTAAGCAACCTAATGAGTATATACTGCCTTCAGATTTACACATAGCTGAGCTGACTGATGTTTAGAATGTCTATGGGTAGGGTTTGTTTCAGAAATAACTCTATTTTAAGTTGAAAGTAGCCAGGAGGATATTCTTCATGCTACAGTTCTTTGTAACTCAGAACAGGCCAAGCCGGGCTGCTGGTGAACCGTAATGATTATTTCTTTTTTTTCCCCTTCCTATTTCTTTTTACATGGCAGAAAGTTATTTTAGCTATCTGTAAATTAAAATGTAAAAATAAATGAAACCCACCAGTGGGTTATGTGAATTGGCCAATTAGTTGAGTGAGCTATCTGACACACAGCAGTCTCTTAAATTATTTTAGAAGATCCATAAATAGCATGTAGCTCTCTCTTTGGACCTATACCTTTATATACCACTCCACCAGCCATAAAACAGTTTGTCCACAGTCACAATTTTCTCAACAGTGTTGTGTAGGGACAGCTTTGTGTACTTTAAAGAAGCTGGCTCAAACTCTCAAGTGTATTTTGAGCTTGAGGGCTATAAAGGAAACAGATATTCCCAAAGATTCTCCAACCATCCTTACAAAAGTGACCTGCCTTGCACATGGCAGGCCCTGTTTGAAACTATTACTTCTCCCCACATAAGAGAGCTACTATTCAAGGATATACTTATTTCAGTTCTTTCTACACATGTATTAATCTCTGCCTTTATCAGAGACCAGCCACACATTCATTATTGAAAGTCCTAGCAGGGCTATGTTGACAAGGATGGAGAAAGACAGGAATAATATTATGGCATTTTCTCTCTTGTACCCTTCTAAAACTGTGTTTTATTTATGAAGATAGGATGACAACCTTCAAGATGATGCACAAATTGTGAAGGGATATGATCTCTTCTGGCAGCTGCATTTAACAGCTTTTGCATAGCCTTCACTGAACATCTTAAAATAAGAGCTTAAAATAATGTAAGAAAGAAGTATACACCCCTCCTCACAAAATCAGATTTACAGGATCTATTCCAAATAAGGGAATCAGATTTACAGGATCTATTCCAAATAAGACATTCTAATGCAATCTGCACTTAAGCTGTTTCCAATTAAGAATTCACACCTCGTGGAGACATTATTTCCTATGTAGCATATTTTCAAGAAGGGGATAATTTAAAAACAAGTAACAAGCCCCAATAGGCTCAGCTGCATTATCTCATGTGTACCCCAAGGATTTAGCTTCTAGCAAAAACACTATTCTGCATCCATCTCTAGCCATAGCTCTGATGTGCAATAACGCAGCAAAAAACCACCCAACTAACCAACCAATTTGATGTCTCTCACAGCACTGGTTCATGTCAACAGTCAGAATATACCGTATTTTTCCATGTATAAAACAACACTTTTTCCTAAAATAATTAAAGGAAAAATTGAGGGTCGTTTTATACTCGGAAGTAATGAGCAGGGGAGGGATCAAAGTTTCCCTCTCCACGTTTTGCAAAGAAAATGGAGGGGAAAAGCGATTCCTGCTTTCCCCCTATATTTTTGTTGCAAAAAGCAGCTTTTCCCCTCCACGTTTTGCAAAGAAAATGGAGGGGAAAAGTGATTCCTGCTTTCCCCCTACGTTTTCATTGCAAAAAGCAGCTTTCCCCCTCCACGTTTTGCAAAGAAAATGGAAGAGGTAAAGCGATTCCTACTTTCCCCCTACATTTTCATTGCAACGAAAATGTAGGGGGAAAGCAGAAATTGCTTTCCCCCTCCATTTTCTTTCCAAAACCTGGAGGGGAAAAGCTGCTTTTTGCAATGAAAATGTTTCAAAGAAAGAAATTTTGATTTAGAAAAGTGGGTGGCGTTTTATACATGGGGGTGTCTTATACACAGGAAAAATACAGTAACTGGTTATTGAAACACTGATGTTTGGAAATAAAAATGTGGCTTGGGAAAAAAAAGTGAACATATGCATTACCTTAATGCTCTAATTCCTAAAACTAGAAGGGATCAGGATGTCCTTCTGTAAGCATCTCCATACATCTCCATATATCAGAACATGAATGTTTCATGTTCACTGAAGTTATTTAGCTGTACAGGTGATCAAAAGGAGAAACAGAGACTACAAAGCATCTTATCTAATGGCTAAAATTAAGTACAAGAGTTGGACTTAATGACTAAGAGAGCACTATGTTTAATTAACACTGAAACCAAAACAAACTAATTGGTGATTGTATTAAATAAGTGTAAAGACAAATGAAATTTCATTCTCAATAATATTACTTATAGATGTATACGCCAAATACTTATCAACATATTTGGATGCTACTCTGATCAAACGAGTGACTACTCAACCGGACATAATGAAAAATCTCTGAGTGCTCCTGCATAATAGAGGTCACATTGTGTGCACATAAATATGGTAAAGGATGTCATTACTTTCAAGGGAAGAGGCTATGAACTGACCAGCCAAACCCAAACTATTTGTTACTCTCCTAACCAAGTTGCTTTATCCAGGATGGTATTAGATGCATACATCGTCAACATCACACACAGTTACAAAGTAGCTATAATTCTGCTACCAGCTGTCAGTAGAATGGTCATCCCACAACTGTGCTATAAAGCTACAACATGGAAAGGGACACAACCTCCAAGAAGGAGTAGCATTCTTGAAGTCACAAAGCTTAGCATCACTGGAACAAGAATTGATCATGAAAGCAGGAGGCTCCCCCTCCCAGTCATAAATGCACAGAAAAAAGCGGAAGTGGAAATATAACCTCCACAGGCACAAAATTCTAATTAATTTGCTCTCCATTATTTAACCTGAATGAACACTTTCACCAAGAAGACAATTTTCGCTTGAAGTAAGGTAAAAATCTTAACCTGTAATATTAAAAAAATTTTTTAGCTAGAAGCAGTGGATAAGCTTCAGGTAATTTCTGCACAAAACACACCTTCTTTTATACTGGAAAAACCATATGACATAGACTTTATTTTGTTCATCTGGTTCAGTATAAACTAAATCATAATAACCACTTGGTTCTCTGAACTGTGTTTCCCACTTGGTTTTAAAAAACACAATATGTACAGTTTCACAAACAGTGTGCATCGTGGCCCTGAAATAAAGTTCCATGTAAACTATTTAAATCCAGCAGTCACCAAATGACAAATGAACAGGATTATTTCCATACTACAGCCAACAATCAGAGAGAGACACTGACTGTTTGAGAGTACATCTTGTGTTAAGTAAAACATATTATTTGAAACTAACACAGCAAAACATGGGAGCACTCAGTATGGACAGAAAGGCCTAAAGACAGAGGACCAAGCTTGGCACAGACAGTGAGCAAGCAAGTAAGGGGCAGCAGGAAGGAACCAGGGCACCATGCAAAAGAGGGAAGTGTAGGTGGGTGGGGGACATTAGGGACCAGAAAAGTGAGACAGAAGAAAGGAAGACAATGGCAAAGTACAACACTGGGGTGGGGAAGGAAGGACAGATGGGATGCTGCAGCAAGATCCTGCTTGGAATTAAATCCACAACTCCTGGAACCCTGCCTCTGGAGACAGATACCATACTCTTCTTAATATTAGGGATGGACCTCCCTACAGATGGCCAAGTTCTTGCACATCTGGTGGACTTTACTTTTCATTTTGCTTCCTCAGATCCATATTTGCTTTGCAGTTGGCTTGAATTTGTCCAGAGTAGCTGCAATGTAGAGAATTGTGTTCTCACCTTCATCCATTCCTAAGCATTTGCCAAGTGTATCACTTTTCCTTAGTGATGGCCAGTGTTAGCACATTACTTGGACTGAGATCAGACTTGATTTTGGGGTCACAGATGCTGATGTCACAAAGCAGGTGATTCCTCCCAGAATAGAGGGGAGCTCCATTGCCTTCTTACGGCAGATCTGAGGAAAAGGGGACATTTATGCAGCTTTTCCCCCAAATGGCTGTTTGCAGATTACCTAAACACAGATTTTCACTGTCATGCCCTTCCCCTTCCACTGATGAAGCAGTCCAGGAGGAGGAGAAGGCAAACATACAGACTAACAGAACAGAGGGTTGGGGGTGTTATTTTAGAAGATAGCTACCAACCTTTCATGAAAAAAAAGGGGGGGAACAACAGATTATTTTAATACTAGTTCTATCAAAGCTGGAGAGGAAAAACGATCAAAGACAACACTGGGTTCTGTTCAGACACCTGGTTTCGATGTACATACCTTCATTTTTTAAATGCTCATCACATAAAAACAAGACATGATGTCTTCTGTACAATGTTCTCATATGAACATCATAAAAGTGACAGGTTTAAGCTCCAGGCTGTTCTTCATATTTAACAGCAAGCAGAAGAAATGAAGAACAAACTAGCATGTTAATGTAATCACTTCTGATCTACAATTACAATGCTTGAGGTCCACACCTAATCACATTAAATAGTTTAAATAGCACTGTTAAAATAGAGAAAGTAAAGGATTATAGCTCTTACTACATCCATGAAAATGCCACTTTGAGCCAGTCTGCCCCAATCATGTATGCTCCATTTTAAAAGCAAAGACACTGATATTGTTTCATTATCACCCTATTGCAAGAAGGACTTAAGGACTTGCTTGTTTTTCCTGAAAGATATTCACAACACTAAAATGTACATAAGGTAAAGAATAAAATTCTGAACAGATACTACTGGTTTTCCATCATAAACAACTGTGCTGACTATATCTCAAATAGGTTTCCCTAGAGCCTCAACTGGGCTCACTAATAATTAGCTTTTTAATAACACCTGATCATAGACATTTGTGGAACTCTCCTGTAAAGCATGTCAGGCAGAACTTCAACTATAAGATCCTGTATCTCTGGCTATGAACTGAATGCCTATAAATATGTGTGGTGAAATTAATATTTCAAAAAATTGGCTTGGGTAATGATATGCTATGGTATATTGTATAAACAACTTATGAACAATATGGGCTGAAAATACAGTTCTTTTAATGATAACAATTAGATTAATTTAATTATGGAGCTGACACAAGCAAATATTTAAATAGGCAGCTTGATTTCCTTGTGAGGGGACACAGTTACTGGGCTGAACAAGCACTAGGATATAGGGAGAGAAAAGGTCACTATTTTGTAGGGGTGAGAAAAAGAGGCAGAGTTCGGGGGAACTAAAGTCGTCCAACCTTGGTACAAATGGCTAAAGTCATTAGTATTTCATATGTGTGTTTCATAAATACTGGAAATGGGCCAAATGCTTCCATGGGATGTTCCAAGCACAGGTCTGAACTGGAATACATAAAAGGGACTAGAACAGGGATGGGCAAAGAGCATACCTCCAGATGATGTTGGACTGCAAGTCAAAACAGCCATGGTGAGGGATCATGGGATACTTTACTTATGCAAAAGGGACAGCTGAAGAAAGATTTGCCATCTCACTAGCACCTAATAAAACCTGATTGCTCTAGTGCTGAATTCAGTCAAGCAAGGGAACAAGACATAGTGGCAACAGTAATATATTTATATATGAAAAAGAACTCCATGCTCCCTGTGCATGAGCATGCAAAACATAATCTATTTACCACAGCTGTGAGCCAAAGAAACACCCCATTCATCTGCAGCTGCTTCTGTCCGTATGTATCCTGAACATATATTCCCATTATAAAAGCTCCTGTGATGACTTCCCAGAGTACTTTAAGTTGGTAGAGCTTAAACAGAAGGACTATTGTGGAACCAGCTTTTTAGAAAAGAAGTATTTCAGGTGTGCAGAGAAATGGTACATGTCCACTTTCTGAATTTTTAGCATGTATACATTACTGAAACTGCGATGTCTACGTTGGCTTGGGCATGTCGTGAGAATGGCTGATGGTCGGATTCCAAAAGGTCTCCTGTATGGAGAATTAGTGCAGGGAAAGCGCCCCAGAGGGAGACCACAGCTGTGATATAAGGATATCTGCAAGCGGGATCTGAAGGCCTTAGGAATGGACCTCAACAGATGGGAAACCTTGACATCAGAGTGTTCAGCCTGGAGGCAGGCGGTGCAGCATGGCCTCTTCCAATTGGAAGAGGCACTTGTTCAGCAGGCCGAGGCAAAGAGGCAGTCCCGAAACCAGCAAAATCAGGGAGCTGGACAGGGGACAGATTGTATTTGTCCTCAGTGTGGAAGGGATTGTCACTCTCGTATTGGCCTTCTCAGCCACACTAGATGCTGTTCCACGACCTCTGTTTAGAGCACGTTACCATAGTCTCTCGAGACTGAAGGATGCCTACTACTTTCTGATCACAACTCACACAAAATGAAAACAGGTTGGCAAGATTTAACAACAACTTCTGAAGATGGCTAGATATGGTAAAAATTTTACAGTGTTGGAGGATGGGGCAGATTTCCTTCGTGATCCTATGAATTCAAGTGGTGCAATGTAGAGTAAGCTCCAGTACTGGACAGCTGCTGGTGGAAGAGCATAACCGAACAGAAGAAGGAGGCAATTTCCCCTTCCCACTGCAGGCCATGTGTAACCCCCCCTCCAAAAAAACACAAACAACAACAAAAAACAAAAATAAAAACCCCATTCCAGATGGTTGGGAAACCCTCCAGACCTGGTTTCTGGACAACTTCAAGAGTTTTAGGCTGAAGGGGGGAGTAGGCAAAAGAAGGAAGTTCTGTTGCACTGATGTTGCAGCATGTTGGCTTTAGCCCTATAAATTCCTCCTCCTTTACTGCCTAAAAATCATGAGAAATTTCAAACAGAATTATTCCAACAAAGAAAACAACACAATTTGCTCCATTTTTAAAAAGTCTAGAAAGGTAAAAATTACTGTCCAAGGTTAGGCCAATCACCTGCAAACGTGGTATATGCAGCTTTAATAGGGGACATGGAAGCGGGGGAAGAAGCCACTTCCAGGTACAAATAATGTTTAAAGCAAGGCATACTACATAGGAGAGCAAGGTAAACCTTACACACTATAGCCATGAATTTGTGATTTGAAAGACAGAGTTAAGGAACAGGAAAATCATTCATGCTGACATAATGCTTACTTCTGCTTCATTCTTAGAACACAAATCTTTTAACAGAGTTCTGAACTTTAGCTGGAGTGAAGAAACACAATGAAACATAGTGCTTGAAAATCTTTAAGAACAAGCATCATTACCATAGAGAGTGAGAAATGTTTAAGGCTTTTTTTTTTGTCTACATGTCACACAATCTATTCTGACATTAGTTCCAATCCTCTTAAACAACAAAAGGTTTGAATTGTGCCTGTCGTAGATTTCACTTAAATCAATATGACCTTGTTAAAATCAGTGGCATAGTCCCATGTGTTTGAATAGGTTACCTGCTAAGGGCCTAACTATACATCCATCAAAGCATTAGGATTCAAGAACTCTGATTGAAAGCAAAAAGCTTGTTACATTAAAGAATTGCGTGCAATATATTTACCCATAGCTGGTGATCTGTTCATATGGAACGACTAGCTCTTGCAAATGCATGGGATATAGAAATGGGATGCTGGCAATTTGGTGCAGCATGTAGAGAGGCCAGCAACTTAATTTGAGCTGGAAGGTGGCCATGTGGAATATACCAACAGAGAAATACTTTTCACATGATTAGCTTCATGTTTAAATGATGCCCAGGCTGGAAATCTTTACAGATCTCACATTCCTAGCACAGGCAGGATCTTGAGGTCCCCATAGGGGATGTTTATATCAGAACTGGAGCTTGCAATTTTAACATGCAAAGAGATTATTCGAAAAGCTCGTATTTACATAGGTCCAGGTCCAGCCATAAATGAGACATGAAGAGGATGACAAGGAAACACAGCAGTTCAAGAGATACAACACTGTTCAGGGACATCATTAAAAAGGTGTGAAAACCACTTTTCACCTTTCCTATTAACTAGCTGGCCTGTATTCACCAGCTGTTCTTTCCGTTTTTGAAATTTTAATTTGCCCTTTATTCCTGCTTGATTATTCTTGCAGAATGTCATCTGCCCTAACCAAAAATACTACACATTTTAAAATACTGTTTCAAGTTTTGATATCTAAGTTTTTTTAAAAAAATACATCATTAATCTACATCTAAATACTTCATTCTATTTCACAGTTTTAATTTCAGATCATTATTCAATTTAAAATAAAATAACCGGACAAAAAAAAATCCAAATGGCAGGCTGTTGGTAAGGATGTAGAAAGTTTGTGGTTGTAAAGCTTGCATAATTATGTTATAAGCCACCCAGAGAGTGCTCTAGCACTATGCGCTGTTAAATAAGTCAAAACAACAACAACAACTAAGCAGTGGCTCTCAACTTTTGGTATCTTATGTCCCACTAAGCACTCTACCAAAGACCCAGAGTCCCTCAGCTACAGAAACTCAAAGGCTCCTCATTCCAGGAAGGATATTAGTATGTCTGTAGGCGTTCTGTTATTATATTCATCATTTTGAATATGAATATTCAAAATGCTGCCCCCCCCCCTCAACATCAGCCACCTGGCTCAGGGGGAAAAGGGACTTTAGAAGGGTTTTTTATTGTGATTATCAGTTGCCATCAGGTTATGTACGTAGAGACCCACAGTGGATCTGAGGGAACAGGAAGGGGGGAGGGCGTTGGAGGGGGCAGCCATTGAGGTGGTGCTGGGTAGGGGAAGGAATGGCGGTGGGGGTAGAACATGCCCACGTAGGAGAAGAGATGTTAGATATCTTACATCTATCCCCTCTTCTAGTCCTACCCCCAACCAGATGGCATCAGGTGACCATATCAGCAAACCCTCGAGCCACACGGTGCTGTTGATGAACGCCAGGTCAGTACAAAATAAGACTGCCCTCATCCATGATGTAATTCTGGATGAGGGTGCTGACCTGGTGTGCATTACTGAGACCTGGGTGGGAGAGGAGGGTGTTCCCCTCTCCCAGCTGTGTCCGCCTGGGTACTCGGTCCTGCACCAATGTCGCTCAGAGGGTCGGGGAGGGGGAGTTGCCATAATCTATAGGAGTTCTATCTCCTTGACCAGGCTTCCTATCCCTTTGAGATGAGGTCTTGAGGGCCTGTATTGTGTGTTGGGCTTACGAGACAGACTGGGGATTCTGTTGGTGTACCGCCCACCCTCCTGCATACCAACAATCTCCCTGCCTGAGCTGACAGAGGTAGTCTCGGACCTGGTGTTGAGGACTTCCAGGCTGTTGGTGCTGGGGGACCTCAACATCCATGCCGAGGCTGCCTTGACTGGGGCGGCTCAGGACTTCATGCCATGACAACCATGGGGCTGTCTCAATGTGTCATCGGCCCTACACATGAGAAAGGCCATACCTTGGACCTGGTTTTCTTAACGGGACTGGAAGATGGTGGTTTGGATGTGGAGGGGTTGGTTGTGAACCCATTGTCATGGTCAGACCACTTCCTGGTCAAGTTTAGTCTATTAGCTTCTTCTCCCCTCTGCAATGGTGGGGGATCTATTAAGATGATCTGCCCTCGGAGACTAATGGATCCGGATGGTTTCCTGAATGCTCTGGGGGATTATCCGTCTGATATGGTTGGCGCTCCTATCGAAGCTCAGGTCACCCTATGGAATAGGGAGATGACCTGGGCGGTTGACACGATTGCGCCTAAGCGCCCTCTCCCTGCATGCAGAGCCCACACAGCTCCTTAGTATACATCTGAACTGCGGGCGATGAAGCGAGAGGGGAGACGGCTGAAGCGCAGGTGGAGGAAATCCCGCTGGGAGTCCGATCGGACACAACTTAGAGCCCATTATCAGGCCTATTTCGTGGCAATACGGCTGGCGAAACGGCAATATTTCTCCAGCCATATTGCTTCCTCAGAATGTCGTCCAGCAGAGCTGTTTTGGGTGGTCCGGGATCTTTTTCAACCGGGAAATCCGGTGGAGGTCCCAGACTGCTCATCAGCTCGCTGTGATGAGTTTGCCATTCATTTTGAGGGAAAAATCACTCAGATTCGCAGTGGGTTGGACTCCACCGTTACTGCAGAATCAGAGGATGTGTCCAGTGTGCCGTGCTTAGGTCAAGTATTAATGGATGAGTTTCAATTGTTGAGACCTGAGGATGTGGACAGGGTGCTTGGATCTGTCCGTTCTACCACCTACTCTGCTTGACCCTTGCCCATCTTGGCTAATTGGAAGATCTGCCAGGGGGGTTCGCACCTGGGTCCAGGAGGCCGTGAATGCCTCTTTGAGAGAGGGAGTGGTCCCTACCACCTTGAAAAAGGCGGTAATTCAGCCACTCCTAAAAAAGCCTAACCTGGACCCAAGGCTGATGGTTAACTACCGACCAGTGGTGCATCTCCCTTATTTGGGAAAGGTGTTGGAGCGGGTTGTGGCCAGGCAACTCCAGGCGCTGCTGGATGAAACGGATTTTCTGGATCCATTTCAATCGGGTTTCAGGCCGGGTTTTGGTACGGAGACTGCCTTGGTCGCCCTGTACAATGACCTTTGCCGGGAGAGAGACAGGGGGAGTGTGACCCTGTTGATACTCCTGGACCTCTCAGCGGCTTTCGACACCATCGACCATGGTGTCCTTCTGGATACGCTGGCTGGGTTGGGAGTTGGGGGCACCGTTTTACGGTGGTTCCGCTCCTTCCTGGCTGACCGTGCCCAGAGGGTGGTGCTGGGGGACAGTTGCTCTGTCCCATGGCGTTTATGTCATGGGGTTCCTCAGGGCTTGATACTGTCCCCCATGCTGTTTAACATCTACATGGAACCGCTGGGAGAGGTCATCAGGAGGTTTGGGCTGAGGAGTCAGCAATATGCTGATGACACTCAGCTCTACCTCTCATTTTCCACCAATCCAGGTGAGGCGGTTTCTGTACTGAACTCGTGTCTGGACCTGATAATGGACTGGATGAGGGTTAATAAATTGAAACTCAATCCAGACAAGACGGAAGTGCTGTTAGTGGGTGCTTCGCTGGACAGGATGGAGGGCCATTTCCCTGCTCTGAATGGGGTTGCACTCCCCCTAAGGGATAGGGTCCGCAGCCTGGGCATGCTCCTGGACCCCAGTCTAACTCTGGAAGCCCAGGTGGACTTGGTGGCCAGGGACACCTTCCTTCAGCTGCAGAAATTATACCAGCTACGGCCCTACCTGGACGAGCAGAGTCTCATGACAGTTACACACGCACTGGTAACATCTCGCATAGATTGCTGCAATGCGCTCTACGTGGGGCTGCCTTTGAAGACAGTCCGGAGACTGCAACTGGTCCAGAATCGAGCTGCATGGCTTGTGAGTGTTGGGGCCGCTAGGGGACACATCAAGCTGATTCTGTTTAAATTACATTGGCTACCAGTTGCTGCCCCCTTCATGGATTGCTGCCTTGTCGTGGAGAAGGGGCTTGAGTAATTCAGAGAAGCTATGGGCTATGCTGTGCAGGGACACCCAAGACGGACAGGTCATAGTGGAGAGTTCTTCCTGTCCTGGAAGACAGGAGGGCCTGGCGTGCTCTGGTCCATGGGGTCACGAAGAGTTGGACACGACTTAACGACTAAACAACAACAACAACAACAACCAGTTGCTGCCTGGGCCCAATTCAAAGTGCTTGTTTTGACATATAAAGCCCTAAACGGCTTGGGCCCTGGATACCTGAAGGACCGCCTCCTTCCATATGAACCTACCCGGCAGTTAAGATCTAGCCAGGGGGCCCTTTTGAAAGAGCCGTCCCTCAAGGAGGTAAGAGGGATGGCTTGTAGACAAAGGGCCTTTTCGGCAGCTGCCCCCAGACTATGGAATGCCATCCCAACTGAGATTCGTCTGGCGCCAACGCTGATGACATTTCGGCGCCAGGTCAAAACTTTCCTGTTCCAGAAGGCTTTTAATTGAAATAATATCAACTGTGGGTCCTGATGGCAATTTTTAGAGTATATATTTTAATTGTATTTTAATTGTATTTTAATTGTTTTATCTTTTTACTGTAGTTCAATTGTTTTAAGCCGCCCAGAGACCTTTGGGTAGTGTGGGCGGCATATAAGTTAAATAAATAAAATAAATAAATAAATAAATTTTAGGATAGTTAGTGGCCTTGCCGGGGGGGGGGGAGGAGTTAGGGAAAACACCTTGGCCATTCTCTTATTGACATATCAAATTGTGAAAGTGCAATTCCACAAGCGATCTAACGTGTTTCCTGGGCTGTCAGTCATATGCCCAGTCTTCCCCTCAGTGCACAACAGACTGCACACTTAGGTGCATAATCGTCGGCCTGAGAAATAGAAAGATGTTCCCTTTATTCATGTGGAAAAATGCAATAGGGTTTTGGCCTGGGTGGTCAAAGTTACTGCTAGCACGCCAGATGGCAAATCCACAGCAAGCAGTGATGGGAGGAGATAGCACCTAGCACTTGCAGGACAACACAAAGACCCAAGGAATTCTTAGCAACAGTTATGGAAACCTCAAGTCCCCTCCAGGCTATGTCTGTGCTCCACCACTGGTTGCCTACCTGCTGTACAAAATGCACAGTAGTCAGACAAGGAATCTGATGTAGAATAAGGTTGCTTTCTACATTCCTATTTGATAACAAGTTTAACACTCTATTTAAATAAGGACTGGTTTATGAGCTTCCCCTTCCCTTTGTGACTTGTGCCTTCGCTATCACTGTGACACTGTGGCAACAAAGATTTATCCCAAACTGGGCCAGAAGCAAGCAATGTGACATTCCTCTCAACTGGAAGCCCAGACAACATCCACTACTACGTTGGCTCAATTGTTCAAGAAGGCTGGCATGCCTTTTATACCCAAGTTCCCCTCCTTCCCCATAAGTGCCAAGCCTCTTAGCCAAAATATGTCTCTGTTGAAATTTTGTTTATTGTTTTCCCCGTTCTCTGCTTTCACTGCAAATGAAAAAGCCAAAAGGTGCCATGCAGATATGTGCACAGTGTGTGAGTGGGTGAGAGGAAGAAATCAAAAGGACAATTATTTTATCTTGGAAAGCAAAACAATGCTACAGTTCTTATTTACAAGGCATCAGAGTACTTTCAGAGGCACACATTTAATGTGTTACTACAGGCCATTTGAGTAAACTGCATATTGAACACACCCAATTACCTAATAAATACCGCAACTCATTAGACTTGCTAAAAACAAAGCAACAAAGCAAAAAGAAATAAGGCATCTACACTGAGAGTCTGATTATGCTGACTTTGCAACTGATGGTAACCAAGAAAGCAGGAAGCTCTGTGCAAAGTGGCAGGTAGCAAGTAGCATTTGTAGCTGATGCCAACAGTGAGCGGTAGAAAAATTACCTGTCACAGCAGCTGTTTCTATGTTCCAACTTTAAACACAGCTTTCCAGAAACTCATGTCAAATTACCTAAAACCTTCAAGGAAAGTCCTTTCCAGACAGAACCTTTCTATATTTGTAGAAATCATACTTTCTTCTGCCCCAACTAGAAATAATAATAATAAAAATAATCATAGAACTACAAAGCTAGAAAGGACCCTACGGATCATCAACTGTCAAGGAGGCACAGTGGGGAATCGAACTCCCAATCTCTGGCTCCACAACAAGATACCTAAACCACTGAGCTATTTACTTATTTTTTGAATTTTCATCCCACCTGTCAACTAAAAATTGGTACTCGACATGGCTGACATAGAAAGTACACAGGAACTGAAAGGATATGTTCTAGTGATCTCATCTCTATTATGGGGGTGGGAGGGCATGGGCAAAGTCTGGAGAGGGTTAAATTGGTGGTTGGGATGGGGGACTGGATATAAACCCCTCACCTGCTTGCCAAAAAGGCACTCATACCTTTATATGATGAGCACAATGGTCTGCAATGTGCCTACAGAGCTTCATAATCAGGTGCTCTTCCAATAGTGTAAATACACTCAGCTAAGCAAGTTTACAAGTTCCTCATAAAACTGGACCCAGTGACTTCCAGGTGGGGAGACTGTGGGGGAGGGCTTACTTAGGCCCCCATATCTCCACCACTTATTTAATTCTCCCTGCATTTTCACACATAATGGCTAAAGATAGTGCTACTGAAACAAAAGCGTAGGATTGTACCACACAGCTCCGATCTAGGCTTCCAAAAGTGAAAAATATTGCCTCTAAAGCTGTGTAAAAGTGTAGAAGTTATAGTGTCCTGATATGCTGAGTTTTGCAGTAGTTTTTGTTAACTGAATCATTATTTCCAATAAATTAATGGAAATATTGTAAACATTAATGCCACAAATTATTCACCATTTGATCAAGAAGCACAGTGAGAGGTAAGAAAAAAGAACCCATTATACAGTATCACGCAGTAGGCCCTACAATTAAAAATACGACTGTAAGACAATCATCCATAACACTACCATATAATATATTTTGAAATAATGCATCCTGATGAATATATGTTTTGGACACACTTTAAAACTATTTTTTTGGGGGGGGGGGGAGGGTTATTTTGTGCAAAAAAACACAAAGCAACATAGGCCAGAAATGCAATTATTCTATGATTCTATGTCAGCAAAAGTGCCATGATGTAAACTGTAATGAGGATTTTTTGCTAGTTAACTAAATCACTGCTTATATCCTTTGTCATATGCCCAATGTGTGAGTCAGTGGACCACAAACTATCCAAGTGGCATCTTGTTAACTAGTGGCAATTCACCAATGCAGTTTTATACCACTGCACATAATTAACCAACAGGATTTTTCACTGTGATAAATATATTAGTTCAAGGAGTAACAGTTTAAATGGGCATGGGGAAAAAACGAAATGTAACAAAGGCAAACACACAACCAATTTATCTTGGCTGAAGTGAAATTCTCTTTAGTGTTACTACATTTCATTCCTTTTTCTTCTAAATATTAAGAGTAAATGCGATTTCTCACATCCATGGAATTACTTTTCTATAGAAGGTATGCATGATCCAGATGCATCAAAAATACAGGCAGCATTGCTACCAAACCAATAATTTTAAATATTTCTAAGTTATTCTAATACTTAAGATTACAGCCATGGTCAAAGTATCCATATGAAACTAATACAATTTTATATTCATCAGCCATTCAATTTGCCAAGACTTGAAGCAATCAGTCACTCACAATTCTTGTGCTCAAACACTCATATGCAGAGCTTATCATTAGGAGATATCTTTCTCTGTCCATTCAGGCTTTCCTTAACAGTCTGCTTACTCACAGTCCTCACCAGAATGTATACAATGTGGTTGAACAATGTTCTCATTTTCTACTATAGTATACCAATTGGGTCAATATCTACGGAGGAATACATGGAAAGCATAAATGCTGCCATTCACCAAAAAGCTCCTTTCAAGTGTTGCCCTTTTATGCTCAATACATTACAGAAAACTAATTTTAACTGTCATAGAATTGGATAGTGGAAGTGAAAACATGAGTTGGGGAAGTGGTTAGCTGCTTAGAGAAAGCAGACGTATGCTACGAATGATAGGATTCTGAGTATCCAACTCTTAACATGAATCACGCTCTATAGCTGAAATCCAGCAGTAGAACCTATGTCATATGAGGCTGATGATGTCATCACCTGAGGCGGTTTTTTAAATTAAAGACTCTCTTCCCCCATTCTGTAGCCCCCAACAGCTTCCCCATGGTGAAAGAGATTCCAAGGAAGTCTCAGGAGCTGGGGAGGGGAATTGGACATTTTTTATTCCCCCAAAAGTGCTGCAGCTGATGACATCATCAGTCTTATGCAGCATGAGTTCCACTAATAGATTTCAGCATATGCATTCTAAATATATCACTGTAACTATTTCTGAGTTTTGCCAACTGCTTGAATGCAACATGTCATAATTCATGAAATCACTTACTGTTGAAAGCAGAATTAAAAGACTGAAAAGCAGAGTGGTCACACCTAAACTATGTCACTTTTCATTACATTGTCCCTTTCTGCTGCTAATACAATACTCGTGCTTTTTGCTTGTTTGTCCTCATGATGGTAAATCACAGTTCAGTGATAATGCCAAACTGAGCAAGTTCTCAAAGAACCATAGAGATCAGGTTTAAACCATTTTCCTGTATCATATCTAAACAAACTACATAAGAGAGAAATCTGGAAATATGACATGCTCCAAACTGGTCCTAAAATTTAAAAAAAATCTGTACTCAAATCATCACCTTGAAATATATGGCTCTAATAACTCTCAAAAACAAACTGAAAGTTAACACAAGGTGTTATGGGTCAAAATTATTTTCAGTTATATCAAACAGTGCTACAGTACATTGAAAGTGATTAAAAGTTCAGCCAACTATGCATTATGTTGCTTGAAATGGGACCAAAATTTATGCATTCAAAAGGTCCCCCACTTTCTCTTCTCTCAAACATTTTGCACAGAACACAAAGATAAGTTCTGCTGTTTTTTTTTTCCAATTCACAAGGCTCCTGACTACCAGAAACATTTGCTATCTGTTGTTCCAATCCTTTCATTGCTTTGACTAAAGGTATCTCTCCAATCAGTACTGATAATTACAAGGACTATGCTTTGTTTGGTAACACTTTTCCACACAACTATAAAAACTGAAACCCTACTGAAGTGTACCCCTGTACACTAAGCTTGATGCACTTTAGAAAAGGGTAGGCAACATATGGTATCAAGTCACTTTCATGCATCATGAACTACAAGAAAGCCATCGAAGAATATATGGGACATTACCTCATGGCAGCTGAAATATGTCTGAAATTATAATGGTGAGTGTTTCCGAAACTACAAAGAAAGAAGCAACTAAAAATAAAGTTTGGGCTCTCTTCTTACCCTTTGTATCAAGGGCATATTCTTGGGTTTAATCATTACTGAATTAGGACAAACCTGGTAGGGAATATTTCTATATTTTTCTTTTCTTTTGTGGCTTATAATACACATGGAAGTAAATGTAGCATTGCTAGAGGTCGAAAAGCAGAATGGTGTGACTTTGTTCATATTCACCATTTGGATTCTGTCCTCAAATACATTCATTCCTACTGTGCCAAGTAGATTGTTTGCAAATGTAGCTTACAGGAACTATATCTACTCAAAGATCAGAAATGGAACGCTCCACGTGGCGAGGAGCTGCCGCCGTGGTTGTATTTTGCCTGCCCGCTTGGAGAAGATGAGTACAGGCAAATGATGTTGAGTCTGGGGGAGGGGGGCTCAGGAAGAGCCTTTATCTAGCCTGCCTCCCCCCCAGGATCAGTCTCTCTTGAATCACCAACTTCGCGGTGAAGGACACCACCGGAGAAGGGTCTTGGGCAGTTTCGTTTCGCCGTGTGGAGCTGCCATTTGGGTGCATGCTGAAGATTTGGGGTTCATCGGAGGATGAAGATTGGCCTGACTATGGAGCCATTTTGACCAAATTAAGTGCACTTGAGTGGGGAAGAGCACTTGCTAGAAGGGCAGCTAGTTCAGGTACGCCCAGGAGGTCATGCAGGGAGTCCAAGGCCAGGAAAATGGCAGAATTGAAACATTTGGGTGATTTAATGTTATCCCATATCACTATCCTAGAGAGTGAGCGACCAGGCCCTTTGGGAGAGTCATCTATGACGGCATTGCCAGGTACGCAGAGAGCTACACCACTGGGTATCGTAACACCAACTGAGCAGCACTATTGCTCAGGAGACGGGGCGCCAACAGATGAAGGAAGCCGGGAGCCTGGAGGTTTCACGTTGGAAGCAAGAGAGACAAGGGTGAGAAAGGCAGCTGAGGAAGTGGTGGTTGGCAGCCCGCCTGGATCAGAAGTAGTCAGTGGCGGTGCAGAGAAAGTTGCAAGCCTTATACCAGGTGAGCCACCACACACACACATAGTTGCACAGGGTGAAGGTATCTGGCAATGGGGTATAATGAGCCCACCCGGGTTCAACAAAACACCCATTTCTCAAATTATTTCAGATAATGCAAGGGGGACACCGCTGGGGGTCTTGCCCAGACTGTCTTCGAAGCCTTGGACGGTGCCCTACCCTCAGTGGTCCATGCCCAGTCAGTCCCCAGGATTCAATGAATGGTTTAGACAACTGTCCCTTCCCCCCATTCCAGATATGGGATATAATTCTGTTTCTCGCAGGGCTCTCCCTTATGGGGATCAGTCCCTGCCGCTGGGGAATCATCTCCTACCATCCACAATTGAAAAAATCTGAAGGAGAAAATACGTTGACATTTTTGAATTGTTAAACAGGCAATTAGAAGAGAAGAAGGGAGATAAGGAAGAAGAGGGTTAGGTTATATAGAGAGAGAAATTTAGAAAAAAGAAGCCTGAGAGGCGCTGGGCTAATTAGCTTCCAGTTTTTTTTAATTACGCCGGAATCATTGTGAAGGCCCAACCTTCGTGTGCCTTTTCACTGATTCAGTATATGGACCTGATATACAGGGCTTATGTAGATTTTCCCAGGCATGCATGGCTTCTCTATGATGAGGGGATCTGTATGAGAGTGGCGATTCATCCAAAGATGCACTGGGATGTACATCACCACGAGTTACGGTTACAGTTGATGACCCCGTCCCATCCCAATCTGGGTGATTGCTTTGACAGTGGTCATTTGATCCAAAGGGCAGCTGCAACTAACATTCCCTGTGCATTAGCGGGTCAGGCAGTTCAACCCCACCTGGTCTGCTGGGAGTTTAATGCCAAGGGATTTTGTGGCTGTAAGCCATGCAGATTGAGGCACCAGTGCTCCATCTGCGGTGCCCCACATGGATCATTTGTTTGCTTTAGAGGACGCATGGGATCAGGGGCGAATAAGGAGCAAGGAAGTACAAAGAGGCTGCCTCCTGGGCCGGCTAATTCTGGAAAAGGGCCCCAGCCCAATTAAAGTTTCAGTATTAGAGGACTGGCTGGAGCTATATCCAGACAAAGAAGCTGCCAGATATTTCAGAGAAGGATTCAGGTATGGTTTTAGGATCCCATTTCAAGGTAAGAGGGTAGCCACTATGTCCAAAAATTTAAAGTCAGTTATAGGAATGGAAGAGGTGGTAAGGAAAAAGATTTGCAAAGAGGAAGCAGAAGGGAGAGTGCTAGGCCCATTTAAGGAGCCCCCAGTTCAAACTCTGAGGGTCTCCCAATTGGGAGTGGTGCCTAAAAAGGCACCTGGTGAATACAGGCTTATTCACCATTTGTCACACTTGGCTGGGGACTCTGTTAATTATATGATCCCCGAGGAACTATGTGCAGTTCAGTATACTCCATTTGATGCACCGGTATGCATGATACGGGCATGTGGACCTGGCATAGAATTGGCTAAATGTGACATTCAGTTGGCATTGCATTTGCTGCCAGTGCATCCTAGTGATTTTGAGTTACTTGGTTTTGCCTTTGAGGGCTGTTATTACATGGATAGGGCCTTGACAATGGGATGCTCCATATCTTGCACAGCATTTGAGTGCTTCAGCTCATTTTTGGAGTGGGTGCTCAAGCGCAGAGTGGGGGTCCCCCATGCAGTGCATTATTTAGATAATTATCTTTTTTGTGGAAGGGACTTCCCATTGTAAACGCATTATGGGGTCATTTCAGCTGATAGCCAGAGAGTTGGGCGTGCCCCTTGCTGCAGAAAAAAATGGAGGGACCAGCCACGGTCCTCACTTTTCTTGGAATCGAGTTGGACACAGTACGACAATCTAGCAGGTTGCCTGAGGACAAATTAGTGGAGCTCAGGTTACGGTTGAGGGCCATGTTAGCTAGTAAAAAAGTTATGTTGAGGGAGCTGCAAGTAGTGGTTGGCCATCTCAATTGCGCATGCAAAGTAGTAGCACCAGGCAGGGCCTTCCTTAGGCGACTTTGTGAGGCCATGAAAGGCCTTTCGAAGCCGCATCATTGGAGGCATCTTTCGGCTGGGATGAAGAGGGATTTGGTTGTATGGCTGCATTTCTTAGAAAGCTTCAATGGGGTATCATTTTGGAGAGATGAAGTTCGCCTTGGAGTGGATTTACAGGTGCATTGTGATGCGGCAGGTTCCTTGGGCTATGGAATTTATTTTAAGGGCAGATGGTGTGCCGGGATATGGCCCAAGGAGTGGCATGATCTGGGAATCACTAGGGATCGTACCTTTTTGGATTTTTTTCCAATCGTAGGGGTGCTATGGCTCTGGGCAGGCATGTGGGCCAATTCTGCTGTAACCTTTTGGTGTGACAACATGGTGGTGGGTTCACGTGGTAACTTCTCTCTCCTCAAAATCAGGGAGGGTCATGTGTTTAGTGCGGGCCTTTACGTTGCGTTGTTTGCAGTATAATATAGTTTTTCAGGCACGACACATGCCAGGTGTGGACAATGTTCTAGCTGATGCCCTGTCCCGTCAACAGATTGACCGGTTCAGGGCGTTGGCTCTAGGAGCACTGTCTCAGCCAGATGTCTTGCCGGAATAGGTTTGGAGCCTTGGTGGACCGAGGCCAATATGGCCATCAGTTTATCACTGGCACCCAGCACTAGGCGCAGTTATGCAGCGGCTTGTAATGAGTTTTTTACATTCGGTAGACAGGAAGGTTTAAGTCAGCCCTAGCCCATTATGGTTGAACATCTGCAATGGTATGGAGTATACTTACATCAAAAAAGTTTAGCCCCTCAGTCCATTCAGGGTAAGATGTCCGCCTTGGCATTTTATGCCAAAGTGCAGGGATGCCTGGACCCCACAAATGATTTGTGCATTTGAAAAATGATAGAGGGATGGAGCAAAGAGAGAGGAAGAATTGGGGATAAAAGGACTCCAATTTCCCCAAATGTTTTAATCAAATTAGCAGAGACATGGGATATAGTTTGTAAAGGTAGTTATGAGGTGACCCTGTTTAAAGCAGCGGCACTTATTGCATTTTTTTTTTTTTTTGAGCTTTTCGGATTAGTGAATTAGTGCAGGCTTCTAAGAGGGACCAGTCCTGTTTGGCCCTGCAGAGGGATGATGTAGTGATCTTTGAAGACTGAATCATCATCCATCTGAGGAGATCTAAGACCGACCAAATGGGAAAAGGAAAGATCATCTCTTTGGGCCAATGTCCGTTAACAAAGTTGTGTCCGGTTCGTGCCATACAGGACTACATGCAGGCAAGGGGTGAAGTTGGCAGTGAGCTTTTCTGTCACAGGGACATGTCACCACTGACAAAATATCAGTTTTGGACAGTTACTTTGCGGGCTTTGCTTAAGGCAGGCATTGTAGTTTGGAAATTTGGAACTCATTCCTTTCGTATCAGTGCCGCATCTACAGCAGCGGCTCTGAGTTACAAAGAAGAGCAAATAAAGAACGTGGGAAGGTGGTCTTCCCATAGGTTTAAAGCTTATGTTCACTCTTTGCCTCAGTAGGTACTGGCATTGTTTCTCTTTTCTCTTGCAGGTTTTGAGTTTCCAAGGAGGAGGTTGCGAATTCTTTTATATGGCCATAGTTTTATATTTTGGGCAGCCAAGCATGCTTCCCCAACCAGTTGGAGTATGAATTTGGGCCTGGGAGCCTGAGCCATGCTTGAGTGGAAGGGACGGAGAGGCATGCTGTGGGACAGGTTCTGGGAATTGGTGTCTCAGGATGCTTCGAATGTGCCCCCTGATATATTACTGATTCACCTGGGTGGCAATGACTTGGCTCAACGCACGGGCAGGTCACTTATTACACAGGTGATTGATGATTTCCATTAAGGCCAGATTCCCAGGACTGAGGATACTCTGGTCGAATATAATACCAAGATTTGTATGGTGGGCAGATTGTGACCCCAGATGTATCGACCATGCCAGAAGGGGAGTCAATCAAGAAGTTGGTAAAGCTGTAAAGGCTGGCCTGGGGTCAGTGGTGGTACACCCAGACATACGGGCGTGGTGGCCCGAATTGTACAGAGACTATGGGGTACACCTGTCTGAGTTGAGATTGGATTTGTTCCTCCGGGATTTATAAGGGGGCCTTTGGGCTGAAATTTTCGGTGAGGGTGGCTGGCATGGGGTATATGAATAGTCCCTATGCCATGGCGGGTAGTGCAAAAAGTAAGAGATTTGGTGAGTTCCTTTGGGACACCCAAGGAGGGTGTCAATCATCCCATCTCCCTGATTGGTGGAACAAGGAGTTATATGAAGGGGAATGGGAGTTAAGGGAATCTCCCGGGCGGCAGTGCACCTAGGGTCATGAGGCTCGGTGACTGAAGGAGTGGGAGGATTCCTGCAGCTGGGTGGCTGAAAACATGCTAGTCAGAGGCAGTGTGCTTCAGTAATAGGAACTTGACCTTGGTGGCCTGATCCAGTCGTAAATGGTACACTGAAGTCAGAGGATAATTTCACACTACAGTAGGCCACCTTGGGAAGGAGAACTCAACGTTTAAATAGTTAATAAAGTTGTGGCCCTAGTTTTATCCAACACCTGTGTCTCATCTCTTTATTCTGGGCTGAGCAGGCAATGAAGTACCAGATCAGATCCTGCCTGGAAAACATTCACTCCAATGCTAACACTCTTTCCAGGCAACCAGCTTTTGATGGACCTGACAAAAGCTTGCCCCAGGATGATATAATGAGGACAATATGGTAAATGAATGTAGGAAGAAGCAATCTGTTAGCTGCTCTAGTTTTTCTGGAATACTCCTGACCACACCAAGCTAAATGTACTGAGGCTAGAACAAAGATAACTACTCACATAACCATCTAAAGATACTTTACAATGTACTTTTAACACCTACACATTCTGCAAATTGCAGTTTTTTCAGCTGTCCTTAAATTTTAAAAAATGAAAAAAAGAAGAAGTAAGGCATACCGTCTGTACTTATTATTCTGCATGTAACCTTGAAATTGTTTGTAAGTTTGGACAAATTTCAAAGATACAGAAAGGCTTGGATTTTCAGTATACTTACATGATAGTAACCTCATAGCTCCTCCTTTATCTTCAAAATTACATCAACTAATTGTTTACGGCCTAGATCCAATTGTTATTCCCAGCCAGAGCAGACCGGTGAATCAACTGGCTACATGGTAAATTAACATCTATGCAAATCCCATTGATTTAATGAGTCTACTGTAGTTCGGGCTAACAATTCAGTGTAGGTCTATTTATTTATTTCTATAGTTTTAGACTAGCCTGTAAGCAGAGTGTGGAAACATAAAACAAAAATACTAAATTATAACCAAAGACAGTACCTAATAAAATTAAGCAGGTTTATGCAGTTATATGTAGAACATATCCATAATTCAGATTTCAGTTTTTCTTGGTAAACATATTCAATTCTGTTTTAGCCACACAAGGCAGAACTTGAAGAATGAATATAATGACAAGATGAAGTCCATAATTGAGCTGTGGTAGGATGATGTTGTGGGTCCCAGAGCAGTATCCTGCTAGTGCTCATATGTTCAAGTTATGGTTAATTCCAGCATGTCATTATATTCATTACTGTTAAAAGTAACTTTCAAACCTTTACCAAAAATAAACATTATTCTCTTATAATATGAACTCTAAATACACACTGAGGGACCTTGACCAAAGAAAAGTTCTCCCCATCCTAATCTTTTTGTTCTAAAAAAAATGTACTCTTGTTGTTTAGCTTTTAACCAAAAAAGACATCAAAATATTTATAGAACTTTTATGTAGCTCAACCTTCATAGCTAGCAATAAAAGTAATAAATAGATGGCTTTTTAAAAAAAACAGCAACAAAGAAAACATGTGATTACTTCAGCAGTATTTTAGATGCTTAAAATAAATCCAGTCCTAAGATATTTGTAAATTTCCAAACATTCCTGACAATTACCATCAAACAATTTTGTTAAGGATTTTTTTTTTGATGTTCAAAAGCCACAGCACACATATACTCAGTTATGTATAACACATTTGTGAAAGTTTTCCGTAAGGGAAAATATTTGTTTACCATTCTGAACCAAAAGCTCACAGTCTGCTTTCCCTTCTTTACTGAAGGGCAGGGGAGGAAATCACGAGGAGCCTCAAAAATCTCATCAGGTTTTCAATAGAGAGAAAAACTTACATGTCCAGGTTCTTCTTTTACTTCACTTGTTTTCAACAGATCACCTCCTCTCCTTCTTTTAACCTGAAGAAGGGAAAATTAATCGTTTAACAGTGCACTGTGCATGATAATTCTTTCTCTCTCCTTTACTAACAGCAATTTGGAGAACAAAAAAAAAACAGAAGTGTGTATTTATGTACCGGAATTCCTTCTGAATTTAGCAGAACTTCCTTTAGAAATTAATTTTCTCTTAAAACAGTTAACTAGAGAGTAACCATACCTCAGAGTGGACATTTTATGCAGAAGGTCTCAGGCTCAATTCTATTAATTTCTCTGGGACTAAACTGTGGCCAAGACCACGGTGAGTTCTATCAGTCAGGCTAAATGTGACTAGTCTAGGTAAACCAATGGTCTCTCACAAATTAAGATAACATCACTGTTGACTTGAGATTTGCTCTCCTTACTGGCCCAGGTAAAACAATGTTTTAAGAGTTAAAGAGCAAAGATTTTAATTTCAGCACAAACTACTAGAATAATAAAAAGGGAACCAGCTGCAGGGATTTCAAGTGTGATGATATTATTTACTATCACCTGATAATCTTTTATATGGAGCAGGAATGGAAGGGCCATCCAATCAGGGTGTGGAAAAAGCTATACTGCTGGAGAGAATGCTAATCACAACATATCAGCTTAGTGGCCATCAAAATGTATTGCAGAATAACCAACACCTTTGGCAAATGTGGACTCTGGCAACTGGAGATGGAAAAATAATACCAAAACTGATACACAATAACTAACAGATACAACTCTTTGAAGATTCTTTATCTAGCAATCTTGAAGGAAACACAAGAATGACTAAAAACTCAGATTAGCACTCAATGATTTTACTTAAAGAAAAACCCTGCCTTGCATACTGTATGGATATGGAAGACCTAAGTTAATTCATGAGAAATTCCCAAACAATACCAACTATCCATTAATACAGAAGTTTAAAAACCTTTCGCAGATATATAATTTAATGGCTATTTAAAGGGATACCCCTTTAACAGTATAGTAGCACTCTGCTTAGTGCTCAGGATATGTTTCAAGAATATAAAAAGCTAACTGAACCTGCACTGAATAGGGTCATTTTAACACACCAGCACAGAGAGGGTACACCAGGCCCCAAGACTCTCAGAGGCCCAGTCTACCTCTTCTAGGTCAACCACCACAAAATAGCCTTTTGAGCATGTGTACTGTAATGAAGCAGTGTTAATTGCGACAACACTATGTGAAGTATTACTGTATTACCACATTGGGATCACTTTATAATTTCTGTCTTGAAAAGGTGTTCAGAAGTATGCAAGGGTATCATCAAATATTAGTGGAACTTGTTGTAGACTAGTGGACTTATGTTGTCACACACAGTCACATTTCCCTGCAGCAGAACAGGCACTTATCCTATATGAAATGACTGTACTATTGTATATTTTGGAGTTCTAACAACGGTGGTGAAAGTAAAGCTTTGTTTTGCTTTACCTCCTCCCAGGCTTTTTGCCAACCTCCTGTATGCAGTGTGGTATAAAACACATAATGTTAGACTATTCCTTATATGGAGCATTTTGAGCCACTATTTGTACAATAATATTGCATTAAGATTTTTACAACCTGCCTGTAAGAAATAAAATCAGTTTATAAGAACTTTGAATTATAACAAGACCATAACATAAGCTACAATGCACTTAAGTCCATAACCTATAGTAAGATTATAACCTCTGCTGCATGATTTTTTTAAAGCAGTCTGCTGCTTCTGCTATTTCAGATATTTTGAGTTGCAGTTCACATCAGTGGCCAGTAGTGCAAGCCAAAGTCCAAAACATCCAGAGAGCACCAGATTGAGGAAGAAAGCATCACAGATCATATGGTTCTGTTATTGTCACAATAGCTCTTCCAGTGCTTTATAAGACTCAACCAGAAGACTCTTGAATGTTTATATCACTCTGTTGGCAGCTAAATAAAATGACTGTAGGGTAATGCTAATAGAGGATTGTCTTCTGTTCCTGGACAGTCAAAATGTGGCAATGATCTTGGGACACACCAGCTCAGCAGAAACCTTACAGAACAAGAACTTTCACCCAAAGTGATCTCTCATCTGAGGCTCCTCAAATGTCATACAAGTGTTTCATACAATAACACCACATTCTTTACATTACAGATCCCATGAGGGCAACCAATGACAAAAACAAATGGCACAGCAATCAAGTTTATTCAAGATATAAGCAGTGGAACAAGTCTATGGACAATGGTAACTGGAGGGTGTATTCTTGACTAATCACTTGTAAGTTATTTCTCTTTTGGAAATTTACTGTCTCATCATACAATACTGCCAAGAGTATTTTATTTTGGCAGGAAGAAAATTAAACTGGTGGACAGTCAAGCCACAGCTGGTTTCTCTGAAAGATATTTCCATTAGAGTTGAGCTTGGAAAACATTATTTTTGGACACAACCCCCAGAATCTCCCAGCCAGAGTATTCATTGTAATATTTTTTAAAAGCAAGCAGTTCAAAGATCTGCTGTAGAGCAGCAGCCCTAATAATCAATAAGAAAGCTGAATGGGAAGTTGCTCTAAAAAAAGAAGTCACACATAGTGATTAGGGAATATTTTTCAGAGTTCAATGACATTTTGGAAAGAAAAGATAATGTTATCTACTGCCTTGAAAAATGAAATTAACTTGCTCTGTAGCTACAATACACATTGTTGAGTTCCAGGTGTTTTGCCATTTGCAAGTCAAGTGCAATCACAGACATGCATTGTCAGGCCATGTGGACACATCTGTTTTGATTTTCCAGGGCATCTTAATCCCACTTTCCTAGGTATTTAAAAAAATATGTCTCTCTACATATTTATAAAGAGGGCAAAGCAGGTTTGCCACATAAAAAGTGAACAGGCCTCCAACAGATTAAGGAGTGAAAAACATTAACAGAACAGTCGGGTGGTCAACCTCTCTTTCTCTCTCTTAAACAAAAGAAGAGGAGTTGCAGTGTTTGGATAGGTTTTCTGCTATTAAACAAAGGACCAAAGCTCATATCTTAGAAGAAAAGAAAAAACCTTACAAATATATCCGAAATGTGTGCGATATGGGAGAAGATGAGTAACAACATATTGATGAGGCACAGTGAAATGTTCCAACTGTCTTATTTTAGCAGAATACACTTTTTTGCACAGAGGAAGTAGCAGAGAAGCCACAAGATTCAGTTGGAAGAATTTATGACCAAATTCGAAGGGGAAAGTGTTATTTATTTATTTATTTATTTATTACATTTATAGCCCGCCCATCTAGTCATATAGACTACTCTGGGCGGGTAACAACATATCATGTAACAATTTAACAATTTAAAATCATAACAATATATTACTAAATAAACAATGATCCAGGATGGGAGAAAACACAAAATAACAAGATTCAGACGGTGGGTGGAGGGAAGGCTTGCTTAAACAGCCAGGTTTTCAGTTGGCATTTAAAGATGCCCAGCGATGGGGCCATGCGAATCTCAGGAGGGAGGCTGTTCCAAAGACGAGGAGCCACTGCCGAGAAGGCCCGGTTTCTTGTTTTTTCCTTCCGGGCCTCCCTCGGCGTTAGGCTCCTCAGCCTCACCTCCTGGCTAGATCGGGTGATACGGGTAGATCTAGGTGGGAGAAGGCGTTCCGTCAGGTAACGAGGCCCTAAACCATTTAGGACTTTATACGTAAGCATTAAGACTTTGAAATCTATGCGGAACCGAACGGGCAGCCAATGCAAGGCGGCCAGAGTGGGAGTAATATGTTGATGTTTCCTTACCCCACTGAGAAGTCTTGTCGCCGCATTCTGCACCATCTGGAGTTTCCGCATAGATCTCAAAGGCAGCCCCACGTAGAGAGCATTACAGTGGTCTAATCTCGAGATCACGAGCGCATGGACCAAAGTGGTGAGCGACCCAACATCTAGATAGGGACGCAGCTGGGCTATCCGCCAGAGATGGAAATAAGCGGTGCGGATCACTGACGCTACCTGGGATTCCATGGCAAGCGCCTGGTCCAGATAGACCCCCAAGCTGCGCACCTCACTCTTTGCGGTGAGAGTCACCCCCCCAAAAGAGAGGGAGTTTCCCAAACCGCTGATGGTAGGCCCCCTGACCCTCAGGACCTCCGTCTTGTCCGGGTTCAGCCTCAGCCCATTTTCCTGCATCCATTGCAATACAGACCCCAGGCAGCGCTGCAGGGACAGAATGGCATCCACTGTAGTTGGCAAAAAGGAGATGTAGAGCTGCGTGTCATCAGCATATTGATGGCACGATGCTCCACACCCCCTGATAACCTCGCCCAGCGGCCTCATATAGATGTTAAACAGCATTGGGGAGATGGTCGAACCCTGCGGAACCCCACAATTGAGGCTCCACGGGGCCGACTCATGCTCCCCAAGCTGAACTCTCTGAGGACGGTCCCCCAGGAAGGACCGGAGCCAGGCCAACGCCTGACCACCGGTTCCCAACTCGGAGACCCTCCCCAGGAGGATACCGTGGTCGACGGTATCAAAGGCGGCTGAGATATCGAGGAGGACCAACAGATAAGTTTTTCCCCTGTCGGCCTCCCTCAAGAGGTCATCTAACAGGGCGACCAATGCTGTTTCTGTACCATGGCGCGGCCTGAAGCCTGACTGGAACGGATCCAGGGCATTTGTTTCATCCAAGTGCGCCTGAAGCTGATCGGCCACCACCCTCTCAACCACTTTACTCATGAAAGAAACATTGGTGACGGGTCTATAATTGCCAATATCGTCCGTCGCCAAATTAAGTTTCTTTCGAATGGGCCTAATGAGTGTCTCCTTGAGGGCAGAGGGAAACCTGCCCTCCTGGAGAGACCCATTAATTATCGCTGTAGCCCATTCGGTTGTTATAGGCCTGGCTGCTTTGATTAGCCAGGCCGGGCAAGGGTCAAGGGAGGAGGTGGTGGCCTGACAGCGAACTAGCGCCTTGTCCACAATGTCAGGCATCACAGGTTGAAAGTGGTCAAAACTCACCGGGCAAGGCGGAGCGCTGGACATCTCTGCTCGATCCACTGTAACCAAAAAAGGAGAAAGCTTCCGGCAGATGGCCTCCACTTTAGTTTTAAAAAATGCTGCAAATTGGTCAGGGGAGATGCTAGGGGGAGGCCCTTCACCCCGACCAATTCCGGATAGGTCGCGAACTATACGGAAAATGTCTGCCTGCTGATTTGAAGCCTCGCTTATCCGGTTAGCGAGGTGTGCTCGACTAGCAGCCCTTATCTTGGCCAGATAAAGGTTAGTCGTGGCCCTAACAGCTTCTTTATTATACTCCGTCGGTTTCCTTCTCCATTTGCTCTCTAGCCTTCTCCTAGTTTGCTTCATTGCTCGTAGTTCCTGGTTATACCAGGGCGCTGGACGAGCTCTGCATTGGAGATGGCGTTTAGGAGCGATCGTGTCTACAGCCCTAGTGGCGGCCGTAGCCCAACCATCCACCAGAGTCTCGACAGGAGCGCCAACCAGATCTGCCGGTATCCCTCTCATGGTATCCCGGAATCCTATAGGATCCAGTAACCTTCGAGGGCGGACCATTAGAATAGGTCCTTGCTCCCTGCGAGGTGGGAGGGCCATTAAGAGGTTACATTTTATTAGGTGGTGATCCGACCATGACAAGGGAACCGACACAAGGTCGGTCACCATCAGATCACGCTCGCTCCAGTTGGTGGAAAAAACCAGGTCTAGCATATGGCCACCCACGTGGGTGGGGCTGTTAACATGTTGGGACATGTTCAAGGAAGCTATGGTTTCCAGGAACTCAAGAGCTGGACCAGATACCTCAGCCTCCACATGGATGTTGAAATCCCCCAAGACTAAAAGCCTCGGGGATTCCAACAGAGTCGCGGAGACGAAGCTCACCAGCTCTGGTAGGGAGATGGCTGGGTCGCGGGGAGCATGGTAACCCAGCAAAATCCCAATACCATCCCTAGCCCCTATCGACACGTGGAGGGCCTCCAAACCCGGCTTCACCACCTCGGAGTGCCTAGTAACCTCTAGGGTGTTTTTATATATAATGGCTACTCCCCTCCCCCGTCCCTCCAGTCTACCCTGGTGCTGGATCAAATAGCCGGGAGGACAGGCGAGGGCAAGAGGTCGACCCCCCTCCCCGCCAATCCAGGTTTCGGTTATGCATGCCAGGTCTGCATCCTCTTCCAGAATAAGATCGTAAATAATCTGGAATTTATTGGATACAGACCTGGCATTCAACAGCACCAGTTTTAGAGTGGAGGGTCGGCTAATCTGGTTACCTCGGTCCTGACAGTTGGTCAGGGTCCCAGAACAGTGAACAGCTTTCAAGCATCTGCTCACCATTCTTCTGACACGAGTAGGGGCCCTGCCAACGCCATATCTCCCTCTACCTGTAATCACCCGAATGTTCAGTGGCCCCTCACTGGGAGGGCAAGCATTCCACTCCATAGAGTTAACCAAAGTAACTTAAAGTGCAGAGTACTTTCCAACTATACTTTCACTTTTAAAGACCCTTTACTCACCTCTTCACAATCTGTTGCCCTTGAGATTAATCTTACAGAACAGTCTCAGATGACTACATGGATCTTACTTTCAATTTGGGGACACACACAGAAGAAGCTAATTCTGTCAAACTTTTATAATCCCCCTTCTATTAATACTACTGCTGCTGCACTGCAACTGCTACTACTACCACCACTACCATCATCATTATTATCATTACCATCATCATTATTTTAAGCCTTGCAGCAACTAAAGAAAAACTAACAGTGAATAAAATTAAATTTCATAGTGCCAAAACAAACATCCTGCTGATTTTTATTATCAATTTTTCAACTTGCATAAACACATGATGGATGTGTTCTCTTCAACATAGCATGCATGTGTGTGTGTGCGTGCACACACACACAATATAGTTTTGGCATAGAGACTACCACAGATCTTTAATTCTTTCCTGGTTTGTTGACTAATATTAATTCAGAGTTTTATAGGCTGAATGTAATAAGGAACTCCGGCTTAATGCAAACCAGGGCCTTCATGTAAAACCTGGCACACAGTGAGATAAGAGTGAGGGAAGAAAGGGAAGTTGTGAAGCCCCTATACCCATTCATAGCTTCATAAGTCATGGCTTTTGTAAACCTTTAAAACTGTCTCTACTAGGTCAATGTTATTTCATTAGTGTTTCAATCCTAACAAGCATGTCTGGTCTGAGATTCATTCTGAATACAGTTTTCTACACCTTGTAAAGTATATGGTCTATGGACCTTGTATGACCCCAACACTGGTTTTACCATCCCCAGGCCACTCGAAAATGTGCTTGATCCAACTACTGAACATAACTACAGAAAATGTTTGTTTTAAATATGCATTCTGGTTTCTCACTTTTCTGCCAAAATGTGGAAGTAAAACCAGGAAGGCCCATTAAAACAACCACTTCCTGTTTGTTTCTGAGGTGTTCAGTAATTTCCCACCAAATCTTGGCAATGGCAGGGTGGCCCATTACAGTTTGGGGGCAAGGATTGGCCCCTGAAACCAGTGAGGTTGCCCACTCTTTGTTCAGACAATACATTTAGTCTCTAGGTTTTGGCTTGCGTTTGTGGAAATGTGTAGATATATGGTTTTGTATAGGATGCGGGATGATCCAAAGATGGTCATATGAGAGATTGAACAAGACAGGGAACAATCAGTACCTAACAGTTGTTAAAGGATTTCAAATATATACTGCCAAACATGAAAGAGCCATAGTAAAGCAAACAAACAAAAAACATCATCTTTCTTCTCCTGTGCCCACTTTCCCAAGCTCTGTAAAAACAATGCTGCATAATTGTTTGACCTTTGCCCTGTTTCTCTCTCTCCCACCCATACTCTGCATCTCTGCAGTCCTTAGAAACTAAGTGGAAAAATAAAGAGCCCAACTGGAGTAATTAAAGGCACTTTTAAAAGCAGCTGTTGCCATATAACTTGGTGCAGGATCATAATGCATTGCAACTGTCTTAAATCAAAATATGGACCAGTTTGCATTACATATTTCAAAAAGGGATAGAAATATTTGATGTAGACACTTAAGAAAGCACAGGCATCAGCAAGAGCTTCACTTTCTTCTCTCTGCTTGCTGAGTTCTGACTTATAAACATCTGTCCTTTCTTTTACAAAATATTTTCCAGTTGCTGCAATTTCTTCTTCTTTAAAAAATATAAAATTATAACCATTAACTACTACCTCCAGGGCAGAATGTGCACCAAACAGTGATATCAACATTATTTTCAGATTGGATAGCATTTCAAAACTTTGCACAACAAGAGATACTAGTATTTGCTGTAACACACTTAAATTCATTTTCTTTTAGGTGAAGGCAAAATGCAACATAAACTCAGCACGTCCCTCCCTTCCCCAACTCCAAAATATCAATCCAGTAGAGCTGGGATTTGAAACAATCTCCATTCCAAATGGGTGAAACTCTATCTTTCCAGTTCCTGATATACTTAAGCTTCACTGGAAGCTGAACAATAACTGGTTTAAAATATTGAGGAGGGCTGGCGGAGTGTTTATGGAGTACTTTATACGATGTATCAATCTCCCAAAGCATTAACAAAGCTAAAGCGCCTTAGAAAGAGCATTTTGTCAATTTTTTAAAATGTACTGTACAAGCAACGCTCAATACAGACTCACAAGTAACTCCTGCGAAGTGAGGCTTTGAACAGCAATGGATTTCAAATGGCAATCATTTCTATGTAGTACTTAACTATCAAACACTTGGTTTGTCCCCAAAGGAGAACTGGAGTAGCTTTTGGCCTTCCATGTTATAGATGCTACAAGCACCAGCAATCCCACCTAACATGGCCAACAGCAAGCAATGGTAGAAATTGCAGACCAAAGTATCAGGAGTTTCCCCACTCTTGCCCTAGAGCAGTGGTTCCCAACCTTGGGTAACCCAAGAGTTTTTGGACTGCAACTTCCAGAAACCCCAGCCAGCACAGCTGATGGTGAAGGCTCCCGGGAACTGTAGTCCAAGAACACCTGGGTTGCTCAAGTTTGGGAACCACTGCCCAGTGGTTCTTAACCTTTGTTACTCAGGTGTTTTTGGACTGCAACTCCCAGAAGCCTTCACCACCAGCTGTGCTGGCTGGGGTTTCTGGGAGTTGCAGTTCAAAAACACCTGAGTAACAAAGGTTAAGAACCACTGCGAGGACCCCACCTCCCAGTAACAGTCTCTCTCTCTTTTTCTCTCCTGTACAAATACACAGGACCTAGAAGGTTGCTGTTTGATGGGCATAAGGGCCAGAAGAGCTTCTGACACAACTGAAAAGACTAAGCTGACAAAAGTAGACAAAAATAAAATAAAGAACGACCACACTTTAACAGTTCATTAAATTTCCTTTCTTTACTTTCAAAGCAAGAAACACAGGAGAAGGCAGCAGCTATTTGGGATGTTTATGGTCCACATTGTGGTACAAGCTGTTCTAGCACCACATTTTGCAGCAGAGAATGTTCAAAAAACCTCTTATAATCTACAGCAGTGGTCCCCAACCTTTTTGGGACCGTGGACCGGTTGGGGGGTGTGGGCTCCGTGTGCGGGGGGGTGTCCCCCGCTCACCGGTGGGCACGTTGCGCTCGCGGGTGGGCACGTCGCGCTCGTGGGTGTGTCCCGCTCACGCGCATGCGCGCAAGCGCAACACATCCCTCCGCGAGCACGACACGCCCACCCGCGAGCACGACATGCCCCTCTGCGAACGTCACATGCCCCTCCACAAGCGCGACACGCCCGCCGTGCGTGTGTGCGGGGGGGGCGGAGATCCATGTCCGTGGCCCAGTTCCAGGAAGCCCACGGACCGGCACCGGGCCGCAGACCGGGGGTTGGGGACCCCTGATCTACAGAACTGTTAAAATAAACAAAATGAAAACTAATATTAACTTTAAAATCATCCCATCAAGCTTGTTTTTAGTAGATAAGGCAAACTTTAATACATCAGGGTTTTAATAGGGGAACACAAGAGGATGATGGCTTGAAAATTGAGGCAATACACACAAATAGACATCAGTGGTTTAAACTTCAAAATTCCTTTTTACAACTAATATTTCCTGGTGGCTAAATTATACCAACATATTCAACAGGGCATTATTTGTTTGTTTATGTAGCTATATCAGAGAAGGTGTTTAATTCTCTTTTTGAAAATTATTAAAAACATTAATCCATTTTTTCCTACTTTTTCTGTGAAATCACAGGAATCATTCTATACATCAAAACAGTCTTCCAGCTTTTGAGAACTTTATTTATTTAGATTAAGCCGTCATGGCACTACAGACTTGTACTACTGCTCTCCCACAGACTGGCCATTTGGGAATTTGACAATGATTTCCTCAAGAATAAATGTATCAATACATCCACACTCTTCCTACCACCAGCTCAATTCCCTTGCTAGCCTTCCTGAATCCAAGAAAAGCCCATATGTTTTGATAGTCCATCGGAATGCATTATTCCTTTCAAATACTGTAACATGTCTTCAGTCTATTTATTCAATACATTTTATGGTACCATAAGATTTTCTGACTGGACTTTTTTTGTGTGTGTGGTAAATGTGGGGCAGTCAAAACCAAGGCCTCAGTTGTATTATCAAACATTATCAAATGCATCCCTGCCGCCGCCACCATCTTCCTCTGTTATGAAATCCTTGAAAGCAGTAAGAAGCTAAAATGGGTGAAAAGGGACATTTAAGGATAGAGTAAGAGCCTTATTTAAAGTGAATACAGTCAAAAAGGAGATAAAGTACAAATAATAGGCAAAAGGACAGTCTGTGACAGCCAAATCAAGAATCACCTCAATGATGGGAGAAAGTGGATGATGGGGGAGTGTGGTGAAGTGGCAGTTTCCTAAAAGAATGTAGACAGCTGTGACTTTATGCTACACATTTTTTTTTAATATGAAGAAAACACAGACTTGAAGAAAACACAAACAGTTCATCACATCCAACACACTGTAAACTAGTAAAGACTGTGGTCCATATCAGCAGAATTATACAAACCAGAACTATGCAAGTTATTTTCCAATGGCAGAAATTGTGTTTTATTTTTTTTAAAAATAGAAGCTTTGATTAAAACAGGGGCATGGAACATGTGCCCTTCCTGATTTCCCGGGCTATGACTCCCGTCAACACCAGCCAGGACTGCTAAGAGGGAGGGAGCTGCAGTCCAGCAGCATTCAGAAGACCGCAAATTCCCCACTGGAGGTAACCAGTGCTTCTGCTTCTAATAATTCTTTATCCATGGACTGGAGCCTGTTTAATCAGAAACAGCCCTATGTTACTCTACCTAAATTTCAACCAATGTGTAAATGTAAAGGGCTGTGGAAAACATTTACTGGCAAAAAGTGATCCATGGAAGCATAGGTCAAGCTGAACAGAGAATGTGACATCCAAAGCTGCACAGACAAATATCAGTTACATGGCAGACAATCCCAATACCCCCCCCTAAAGCTCCCACTGTCCCCCTAATCTCCCTCTCAGAGTCCCTCAACTTGTGGAATGGCCCAGGGTATATGTGTGTGAAGGAGATCTAGGGAGGAAAGGGTAGCTATTTCACTTTTGTCATTCTATCAGTGTAGGAACATCACTGGATTTTAACTTTATTTTTCTACCTGAATAAGAAAAAGCCTAGGGGAGGGAGGGGAAGGGAAAGGGGGAAAGGGAAAGAGAGAGAGAGAGAGAGAAATCTGTCCATGGGATGCTTTTTTGTTGCAGTCAATGGAAACTTGGAGTTTCCTCCAATATAAAAATATACTGGGACTCTGATACTGGGAAGCATACGTCTTTCTTGTGTATTATAAGATACAGAAACACGTGGTTTTGTCTTAGGTCATTTTACTACCCCTAGGTATATTTGCATGTGGCTTTGGCTAGTAAAATACCCTAAGATACAGTTTATGGCAGCTTTCTTTCTCCTATTTATGATGGCTGTTATGATACATTATGTGACGATAACACAATTTTAATCATTATTTACAGAAATACTCCAAAGCAAACACCAAAGTACGGGGGAGGCTCTCTTTTAAAACAACATCAAATCCCCTTTGAAGATATGGCTTAGCCATCTTCTTTTCTCTCCATTTATATGACAAAAACAAGAAAGCAGCACTTTGGTGCATTCTTCCTTCTCGAGACAGGAAAACAACACTTGATGTGGTTTCCTTTCCAAAAGGAATGTAAGGAAGGATGGTCTGCCTTCTCAAACCAAAGAGTTAACTCGCTAAGGGCAATCTATCCAGTTCTTGTAACTAATTTACTCTTCCTGCAGGCCTGGAGGAAATCCACACTGGCCACAGACATTCTCTGTTCAATGGTGCTCTTTGTGAAATGAATGTTAATAGCCAACCAAAATGATCCAAACCACAAACAATAAAAACAGTTTTAAAAGTGGCTCCACTGAAAAGCTAAGAGCTCTTCTTCCTTGCAGGATTTACTTTTTACATTACTTCTCAGTTTTCCATTTATTGTTCCCAAGTCTCTTTTTCATGCAGTCAGAAAGTGCTTTTTTGCATAATGTTGATCAGCAAACAAGGAACATATTAGTCATCAGTTCATGACAAAAAAAAAATCAACTGGAACAGCATTAGTTGCAACCTAAAGAGTCTGGAGTTTATTGCATTGGTACTGTGACACAAGACTATAACTTCCACAAACCTTGGCTCTGTGTGTGTGAGAAGGAAAGAGAGAGAGAGAGAGAGAAGAAGGAGAAGTGAGAGAGCAACAAAAAAAGAGAGAGTGAATAATGGGGAGAGGGAATTGTCCAGTTTCTATGCAATATACAGTATATTTAAAACATGTGCTTCCTAGATTGAGAGGCATGCATACACTTTCTAGTTAAAATTGAAGTTGGTACATTTAAGTAACGAGGGAATAAAATTAGCAGATTTCTGGGGACAGTATCCAGAGCTGTAACTAGCAATTTTGGTGCCTGGGGCTTTGCTGCACTATTACATAAGCTTGTGTCCCATGAGACTGGTGTATTCAGGGAAAGGAGGGAGGAATACCTCAATGTGAGCCCGCAATGGCCATTATAGTTCTGCATTAAGCCTGCCTGTTTTGCATTTCCTTGTGCCTGGAGAGGAGAGACTGGAGGGAGTACATATATTTGTAGGTCTCAGGTTCGTGCACTTCCATCAGCAAATACCAATGGGCAGATTTACATCCTTCCAGCAGTAAATTTCTGCACCTTCTAAATGTTGGTGCCCTTGGTCCAAGCTCCAGTCACCCTACTCTAGTAACAGTTGATAGTATCAAAAACTACACCCAGGAAGAACAGGCCTCAGTCTCTCAAAAACCAGAGAGGATTGTCACCCATATTGATCAAAACTTTACACGAGAACTTACTCAATGGAATGTGGGGTTTTGTTTTTTTTTGCCAAATTACCCTTTTATGTGAATTTTCTTGCTGACATGCATGTCCAAACACATGAAATGATGCCAGACAAGTGGGCCCTTACCTAAAAGACAGTATATACACAGCAGATGAATGCACTGTTTATCAATTAAGAGAGGAATGCACTTCTAAAATAAGAAAATTATCTCGAGCACAACACCCAAAAGTAAAGACTTCATTTAATGTATTTTGTAATTAAGACATGCACACATCCTGCTGTCTTGGTATATATATGTGTGTGTTAGAAATGTTATACACGCATGCACGCACGCAGGCGCACGCACACCCACCCACCCACACCCACACCCACACACCTCTCCGTTAGTGCAAGCACTATTCTGGGTGGTGTTCATATAATAATGGATGACATAACATAATGAAACACAGTAAAAACCAGACAACCACAGACTAAGATAATCCATGCATTGACCCTCAATGGTGCAGAGAAGCCAAGCAGCAATACAGGGACAAACAAATTCAAAGGAGACTGCCGCCAAAGGCTTCTCAAAAGAAATGAGTCTTCAGCAGCCTTTTTAAATCTGGGAGGAGGATGGCCAGGCATAGCTCTCCCAAGAGATGGTTCCAGAGAGCTGGTGGCACTGTTGAAGATTTTCTAGTCTCCTTTGGTGTGGCTACTCAGAGGAACAAAGCTTGAGAGCATCTGGTGGTGCAGGCAGATGAACTTGGAGAGAGGTGCTCCAAGAAGTAACATGGCCCCAAACCATGAAGGGCTTTGTAGGAAAGCATCAGTACCCTGAACTAGACACAGGACACAACCAGTAGCCAGTGCAGGTGAGCCAGGACAGGGGAGATGTGATCAAATCTGCTTGCACCTGCCACAAGCTTGGCTGCCACATTCTGAACTGGCTGCAGTCTCTGGGTCAACCTTAAGTCCCATGTAGAGAGGATTACAGTAGTCAATCTTGGAGACACCAATGTCTGAACCAACATCCTGAGGACTCCCTCATCAAGGTAGGGGTGGAGCTGGGCAATGAGCCTCCGTTGATTAAAGGCTGACCTGGACATGGTTGCCACCTGGGAGTCCCAGGAGAGACCCAGGTCCAGGAGAACTCCCAGATTGCAGACTCAGTCCCTAAGTGAGAGGAATACCATACAGAACAGAACACTACTTTTAACAGGGACAATGTAAGGATGAAAGAATAGATTGACTGGAGAACTAAGCATTTGCCAAATAAAAAGTATAAGGTGGCTACAAGTAATGGCCAAGGCAAGACATAAGGAAGCTACACAATAAGGGACACTTAAGTGCTGGTGACAATAGCAACCGTTTGCAAGTTTCCTCAGTGACTTGGGGCCAATTCCCTTTAATCTGTTCCAGAGAGGAAGCATGACTTAAATCACTCTAGCTCTAGCCCTTTGGATATTGTCGAACTGCAACTCCCACCAGGTTGTAGCCTTCTGAAGTAACAGTGAGATTTCTAACTCTAGCATCTGCCCATGTCAGTGTTTTACATACATTCAAGATTTTGGAAGCCATACTGAGCCTTGTGGCACAGTGGTTACACCACAGTACTGCAGTGAAAACTCTGCTCACGACCTGAGTTCGATCCTGGGCCCAGGTAGCCAGCTGGAGGTTGACTCAGCCTTTCATCCTTCTGAGGAAGGTAAACTGAATACCCAGCTCACCGGGGTGGGGGGAATGTGTAGTCTGCATAATTAAATTGCAAACCACCCAGAGAGTGCTTTAAGTGCTATGGGGTGGCATATAAGCAGCACACTTTACTGAGGAACATTAAGTGATGTGAGCTCCCATCTGCCATCTAATGTGGTACAATCCTGACATAGTTTTACTACCTCATCTGATGTTTGAAATGATGAAATAAAGAAATGCATGGAACAAGCAGGATGCTATTTTGTACCTGGAGAGGGTTTGCACTTGGACCTCCAATCTACTGACTGCTTACTTTGTAAGTAGAGTGTATTACCAGAAATCCTAACAAACCATATACCCTGAACACATGATACCCATTGCAAAGAAGACACTTGAAATGATGAGCTATTGTTACACTCTGTTCTTTTGGCTATGCATCAGAGAAAAAGCTGGAACTGATAGTATGGTGATAAAATTAAGCAGCGATTCTTGGACGTGTTTAAGAAGGCATTTACAAACTTGCCAAGGTGGCAACTAGAATCTAATTAGCACAGAAGTTCAATTCCTTGACATCATTTCAGAAGGCAGAGCTGTGCTTTAAGAAGCTTAGATGAAATATGCAAAGCCATTGAAAACCATCATATCAGACTTCTCTTATTAAAGATTTTTCCAGCAGTCACATCAAGGCCTGTTCTGCCATGATGAGAACAACATTTTGCTGGATCCTAACTCCTCTCATCAAGCTGAGAAGGCCAGTTGGGGCATATTCTACACTGGCAAACAAAATGTGGAATAATATGCATGGGTTATACAACTGCTGCTTGCTTCTGCTTAAGGCGAAAGCATTTGCATTTGATAAAACATGTCGCAACCTCTTCTGTACCTTTGTAGTTGCTTTGTCATTCTAGCAAGCCAGAACTGGGACCAGATCCAAAGAGGGCAACAGATGGATGAGAAAACCATATCTAACAGGGATAACAGAAATCATAATAATTGGATGGAAACCTTGGAGGTAATGTAGTCCAAGCCCTTGCTCAATGCACAAAGTCTAGAGCTGAAACATCTCTAACAGATCCCTGTTTAGCCTCTGCTTACAGACCAGTCCCTGAAAAATACATTTATTAATGTTCATCAAGAAGTTTCCCCTAATGTTCTACCAAGAACTATCCTCCTAAAAAGTAAGCCCATGGGACATAGTCCTTAGATCTTGCTCCTGAGACGCAGCCAACAGGTCTTCACCATCTTATACATACGTATGAGCTCTTTGAATATTTGAAGAACTATTGTGTCACCTAAAATGCAAGCCTTCTTTTCTCATAGCTAAACACTGTCTAAGTCATTCACCCATCTTCAAAAGTATTGATGCCTTCTGCTTAACCCACTATATTCCATCTACATCCTTCTTAGAGTTCAAGATGTATAACTGGAAACATTATTCCAGATGAGAACTGAACAGAAGTGAATAAAGGGGAACTATTAGTTCTTGAGACTTGGAATCTATATCTTTGCTATCATACCCTGAATCTGTATTAGCATTTTTTTAAAAAAAGTTTTTGCAGGCAACATCATAGATTTGACTCATGCTCTGTTTGTTTGAAACTACAAACCTTTGCACAGGTACTACTGTAAAGTCAGACAGATGTCATCAAACAGCCATGTTCTTTTGCATCGATTGCCTTGATGTAAAACTTTGCTTTTGAATTTTACTGTATCTAGCTTGAGCTCAATTTGGTTATTTTGAATACTACTGTTTTCATCTGAAGTGAACAGCAATAGTAACACTACCAGTACATTTGTTGTTAGCTATAGGTTTTAAACTACAGGTGTGTGAAGGCAAGAGGAGAAGGGGATGACAGAGGACGAGATGGTTGGACAGTGTCATCGAAGCTACCAACATGAATTTGACCAAACTCCGGGAGGCAGTGGAAGACAGGAGGGCCTGGCGTGCTCTGGTCCATGGGGTCACGAAGAGTCAGACACGACTTAATGACTAAACAACATAGGTTTTAAAAGCAGTCTTCCGATACCACTCATTAAGCTCCTCTCCAGTTTGATAAGTAACCAATGTAGCGAGTAAGCTTTTCCAACCATCTATGAATCCACTGGATCCCACCTAGCCTGGATAACCTAAACAAAATATCATGGGGGAACAAATACTTTGCTGATATCAAGATAAATTACACTAAAGCTCTCCTCGTATGCTCCTAACTTGATTGAAAAAGAAAAGATTATAGCCTGGTACAGTTTATTTTTGACAAATCCATTCTGGTTCGTACTAATCTCACTCACTGCTGCATTGTTATCAATGTAGGTATGAAATGACTATCACCTGTTCCAGTCATGTCAGACTAAACTAGACTTTAGTTTCCCAGATGAGTTGCCTCTGTCAAAAACACAGACTTCACAAGCTCTGCAATTTGAAGCCCAAATCTTCCACACAAAGTGCTGTTGGCAAAGCTGGAAGCAGAATGAACTGCTGGGATTCCTGAGTCCCACAGTTGAGTGTGGAAACTATACACACCATATCTCTCCCTGCACTCAGAATTTACAATAAGCCTACTAGGACTGATGCACAATAGCTTCCTTGACCACCTACCTCTCTTGATCACCTAGAAGATAATTTCTAAGACAAACCATATCGTCAGACCAGCAGTTCTTCTCCCTTTTGCTTTTGTTTCTCATCATGTATGGAGAGGCAGCAGCTATGGTTTCTGTTGCAGGTGCTCAGGGAGAGTGAAGGCTTCCTTCTCTTTCAGACTGTGCCTCAGGATTTTTTCTTGGCCCCCTTCCAAAATCATCAGGAATACAAGTGAAAGAAGGAAAAAGGCATATTTTACCCCTGGGTTTTCTCTCTGCTGAAAGGGCAGCTGCAAGCAGCAGATGTGTGAGAAACCTTCCCAAATAATAGCTAGAAGAACCTTCATAATGGAAAGTAGTAGGTAACTTAAATATAATATAGTCTTGCTATTCCTTCAGTTCTGACATACAGTCAAATAAACCTGCAGGCTCTTTGTTAAATGTGAATGACTGCCACTTGTATGGTTTAACTCTTTCACCATTCTTTGCTGTTTCTCATATGACAAGATTAATATTCATGTCTGAGGGGGAGGTGCTGTTCATCTGGCTGTCATGTGCCTCCCAAAGACAGCTATCAACAACAGATAAAATCAACTGGTATATAAAACAAAGTGCAATGTTATCATTCACATATGCTGTTTGCACTGCTTGCAATCCAATGCAGAACAAAATATCTATGTGCAATTATGTCCTGATGTCTTATGCAGAGGGGGAAAACACTTTCACTTTCCAACAAGAAAAAAGGAAGCTGCTGAGAAACAAAAGAAAACGAGATGGGACAGGAAAGGAAGAATCCATAAAAGCAAGCTGCTTTAAAAGTAACTAACCAGTACATCTTTTGTCTTGCTTACTGAAAAATAAATATGGGTTTATCAATCTGGATTAGGACCATAATATGTGGGGTAGCAGGGGCTTTAACCCCCATTAAAGTCCTAACGAAGTTCCTGGAACCCCTAAATGCTGCATAACTCAGTGGTTTAGGCATCTGGCTGCAGAGCCAGAGATGGAGAGTTCGATTCCGCACTGTGCCTCCTTGACAGGGGCTGGACTCAAATATCCATAGGATCCCTTCCAGCTGTGCAACTCTAAGTTTATTTTTATATAACCAACATTTGCATTACGAAAAAAGAGCTCCACTGAAATGAATGACTCACCAAACCCCTGAAACACTGGGACTGCAATAGGGAAATTAGTGCTCTCCACCTACCATGCAGCAGTCTGGGTAATAATGGGGACTTCTGAGTAATTGGGGAGGGGGGGGAGAGGTGAACATTGTCTATGATGTCATCTTAATAAACCAAACCAAACCAAACACAAATGAAAATAAATCAAGAAACACAATTACTAAAATAGTCAGTAAAGAAAATGATTCCCTAGTGGGTGGGAAATAGATTTTAAATTGGAAACTCACTTGCAATACTATGGATAAAATCAATTAGTTTGTATAAAGAGATCTATGAACCTTAAACAGATTTAGAGAGAGAAATAAATCCAGGAGCTGCTGAATAATTAATCTAATCCTCTATTTGTTTTCCTTTTACAATTAGATGTGCACCTGAACACCACTTATGCAAATAAGCTACAGTCCACCAGAGTTCTAAAAATATACAATTATTAATAACTACATTACCGTTCCAATTTACCTGTGTGCAAATGTCATGTCCCTGTCGGAAAACTGTTTAGGATCCTAAAGATAGTCATTGCTCCTCTACTGCTAGCGACTCTTATGAATCTACCTTTACACACAGATTACAGAATACATCAACCAGCATTCCAAAACCAGAGTTTGCAGCAGGATGTAAATCCAGCAAATCCAAGGCATGTCTTCTGTGTATCAAGCAATGTTTGCACGATTAGAGAGTGTGGACTTCAGTGAGGAATGTGACACAAACAACGGAGAAGTCAGCTGTAGAAGACAGGAAGGGGAGCTTTGAATCCCTGTCCTTGGGATGGAGAGGCACTGAAGCAATGATGCTGAGGTCTGACAGGACTGCAGACATGGGCAGCAAACTGTTTGACAGAGAAGCCCACTCTTCTCTGATTTCCCTCAGTATTTTCATTTGCAGATGAAAAGCCATAAACAAGAAATGCATTTGCAGTTTTCAAATGAGGATGCAAAAAAGAAAACATCAGGGCAAGAAGCCACTGATAAGGGAATGCCTTAATACAATTGGACACACACACTCCAACTATGTCTTTCGATCTCTCTCTCACACACAATATGTACAACTATTCTAGATGACTTGTATGTATTTGCTATAGATGTAGAAGCTCATAACCTATTTTTAAACTTGTTAATTGTATTTCAGTCCTGCCATTTTTTCAGTGAGCCCAAGGAAGGTTATAAGGATAAAGTCAGAGGCTGGCTCTCCTCTGACTTTATCCTTATAATAGCCATGTGCAATAGGTCACACTTAGAGAAGGGGACAGGCCCAAGGCCACCCAGTGAGTTTCATGGCTCTATAGGGATCCTGAACTTGGGACATCTCTCAAGACTCTGTTCAACACTCTAACCGCTACACTACACTAATATTTTGCATCAGCCCAGCCTCATACCAGAATTACAAATATTAATATCCAGCTGGATAATTTTGGAGAGATTCAACCAACAAACTCCACAATTTAATAAAAAAAAGAGCATGATATTTTACTTGCATACATTCATAATCACCTGTGCACATTTTCAGATATATCATAGAATAAGGAAATTGGAAGGGCCCTATAAGGCCACTGAGTACAACCCCTGCTCAGTGCAGGAATACAAATCAAAGGATATCTGCCAGGAGGCCGTCTAAATTTCTCTTGAATGTCTCCAGTATTGGAGCACTCACCACCTCACGAGGTAATTGGTTCCATTGCTGTATGGCTATAACAGGAAGTTTTTCCTGATATTCAACTGAAATCTAGCTTCCTGTAACTTGAGCCCACTGTTGCATATTCTGCACTCTGGGATGATGGAGAACAGATCCTGCCTCTCCTCCGTATGACAGCCTTTCAAGTATTTGAAAAGTGCTATCATATCTCCCCTCAGTCTTCTTTTCTCAAGGCTAAACATACTCAGTTCTTTCAGTCTTTCTTCATAAGGCTTAGCTTCCAGCCTCCTGATCATCCTTGTTGCTCTCCTTTGAACTTTTCAGATATATAGACAGATACACATACTGGTTGTGAACAGTAAAACAGTTTGCTCATATACACATTCCATATATATGTGAGTTTGATTCCTTAGTCCTGCTGTTTAAGTGAAGCAGAAGTTTATTATGTCATAGATAAATCTGTGAGATATATAACTAGCAGCTTCAGGTTATAACATGTTTCTCTTGCTATAAAAGATGAAGGCCAGAAAGTGATATGAAATGTAAGTTGGCAAAGATTACAGCTGAAATCCAGTAATGTAATTTACACTGCATATTAAACATTTCCAATCTCCCTCCAGAAGGTCCCAAGACTCTCTTGGGTTCACTTTCACCACAGGGAAGCCATTGGGGGGCATGGGATAGGCAGGAGGAGTTTGTAATTTCCAAAAACTCCTGCTGGCAGGATGATTTTGCTGGCAGTTGCAATTCCCAGAAATTAAAGGCTCCCCCCCCCCACATTCTGTGGCTCCCAGTAGTTACCTTACCACAAAAGGGATCCCAAAGGAACTTAAGGACCTTTGGAGAGCAGATCAGAAATTTTTAATATCTGAAAAGCCATTACAGCTGATGACACCATCAGCCTTAAGTGGTGTAAGTCACACTGCTGGATTTCAACCTATGACTACCCTTCTACTGTGCCCATCTCAGCAAAAAACGGTTTCTAATGTGGTTGGCTACACTTGGCAAGAGTGATACAACAATCTCTTACTTTGTGTATGTTCTGTCTTCTAGGATCAGTTACCACCTCAATTTATGAAGAAAGGTGCAACTTAATCTGAGCTGCCTTCTGAAGAACAAGATTATCCATCTCAAACAGCCCAAATAGTTTCATTACATTACAAAGGGCACTTATTTAGTCATTTGTTGTTTCTTTGAAGGAGACTTTTATATACTAGAAACCCTACCAGCTTGATCTGTGTTGCAACATACGCTCTCCTTGCACTTTCCACTTTTATACCAGGAACTGGCAACTTGTGGCCAGATGCTGACTGACTTTAAATCCCATCATCTCTGACCATTAGCTATAGTGGCTAGGACTATGGGGAAGCTGCTGTCCAAAAACAACAGAAGGCCAGAAGTTCTTCATTCCTGCTTTATGCAGGCACAGATGCATTAATTTGCAGGCATGGTGATGTAAAGCAGATTGCCACAGTTTCATCACCAGCCTGATCTGGCCCTATGAACCAACTGTTTCCCCTTGACTATGCAGATCAAAAAGAAAAAAACCCACGTGACTACAGTGATTGTAACCAGCATTTTTGAACTCTGCTTGGCTCTCATAAAGGTACCCTCAGTTGCTCTGCTATTCTCAAAATCAAGTTAAGTGCTTCTATTCAAACATATGAAACCTCTCAACCCACCTTCACAAAATGCTAATTCTCCCACAATACATAAAAGTATGATCTAACAAAAGAACATTACAGTTACGAGCACACAGCTGGTCTAGATATCAAGGTTAACTCAGCAATTCCGTTCATATCTCAGCATTCATCAGACTTCAGTACAAAACTGCCAATTCTGAGACACACTATCACTTGAAAATAAAATAGAAAACCAACTGCTGTGTGCATCTGACAATTTTACCTTTGTGTGAAGAACAGCAAATGAAAGCATTAAATGCACGTTTGTGAGAAAAAGTCAATAGTCATTTTACCTCAGGAATGGAGGCCTAATAAGCTATCAATTTTCATATCAGCTACTAGCTCAAACTCAACATTTACACATTTTGACTAATATTCTACAGATGGCATTGTGTGTCTTCAACCAGCACAACAGGAGATTTTGCATGGATATAATGTTACTGCAAACACTCCTTTAACATATCACAGTCTATACATATATCTAGTAAAATTATTTGCACAGGAATAAACTGTACAAAATTGTATGAAATGATCCAATCTGTACAGAGTATTTTCTTCAATATACCATTCATGTTTTCCTCAATAAACCATAAGAAGCAGACCAGTCCTATAGCAGTAGGGCTTGCCTCATTCCACTCTTGCCCTCTCCTCATGCTATGTTGGCAAGGTGGATTTTATTTATATTAAATTGATTTACATTTTAAAAATCAGATTTTTTTCATGATTTAAATAAACAATATCAATTTTAAAAATTTCTTTTAATCTTTTAAAAAAAATCATTGATTTTTATCCACCCTGTATGTGGGACACAAAGTCTTTCTGTGTGAGGGTATTCACACAACCACTTCCCTTACTTTGGTCAGGAGAAATCATACAAATCAAACTACAGTGCAAATGGTCATATGTAAAAGACTCTCACTCTACAAGAAAAACACAGTACTGACAGGAAGAGAAATCTGTATTTCCATTGTCTAGTTGATGGTATTCAGTCAAACACACTACCTGAGGTAAGAAATCTGCATGAGACCATACTGCCAGGTTTCATGCATTCCTCTCTTCAGATTATCTTCCCTTTTAAAACAAAACACATACAGTGGTGCCTCGACTTACGAACGTCCCTACTTACGACCATTTCGAGTTACGACCAGCTCCGGCCGCAAAATTTTGCTTCTACTTGCAACCGGAGCTTCCACTTACGAACAGAAAAAGGCAGGGGAAAAAGGCGGGAAATTCAAATTTCTAACTGTAGGTGGCGACAAGGCTGCGTCGGAGGAGGCTTGGGGCTGCCTCCTTCTGCTTCTGAGTGTGTGTGTGTGTGTGTGTGTTTGCAGGGAGGCTTCGGGTTGCCTGGTAAGGTAAGGTGCTGTTTTCTGCTTTTTAAAAACTGTTCTGGGTGTTTTTGCAGCACGGTTTTGAGCTGGAGGGGTTTATGTTTCTGTGCTGTGATGGGTCTTGGGGGGTTTGTTTGTTTTTTTGAGGTTTTTTCCCCCATTTCCAATGGGTCTTGGGGGGTTTGTTTGTTTTTTGGCTTCCCCCCCATTTCTGATGGGTCTTGGGGGGTTTGGTTGCTTTTTGGGGGGGGTTCCCCATTTCCGATGGGTCTTGGGGGGTTGGTTGTTTGTTTTTGGTTTTCCCCCCATTTCCAATGGGTCTTGGGGGGTTTGGTTGCTTTTTGGGGGAGTTTTCCCCATTTCCGATGGGTCCTGCATGCTTCCCTTGCTTTTTCCTTTGTTTTCTTTGCATTTCCGACCTGCCCCCTTTGTTCTCTGTGCATTTCCGATCTGCTCCGTTTGTTTTCTGTGCATTTTCAATGGGTCTTGCACGCTTGATTGCTTTTCTTTTTTTCCCCCCCTTCGGCCGGAAGGGATTAATCGCGTTTCCAATGAGTCTTGCAGTGATTTATTTATTTATTTTTGGTGATTTTTTTCTTCGGCCAGAACGGATTAATTGCATTTCAATGCATTCCTATGGGAAATGGTGCTTCGACCTATGACCATTTCGAGTTACGTCCATCTTCTGGAACGGATTATGGTCGTAAGTCGAGGCACCACTGTACACACAGAATTGCACTTCAAGGAGAAGGAGTCCCAGCATTTATCTCAAATCTCAGCTCTGTAGTTCCCTGTGGGCACTGCAAAATGGAAAGTGTGGAGGGGACACAGGGACGTGGGTCCTTGTTTTGGCCCTGCCACCAACTGGGAAAGTCTGAGATGAGAATCCAGCTGATGGCCAAACTATACATCACTGGTAACATACCATTCTAGGTGAAATCACTCGTGGATCCCAAACAAGTGATTCCATCAGACCTATGTGTCCGAGAAATCAGATTGGCGAGCAAAGAAGCCTCTTTTTATTTCCAGAGGACCAATTGTGAAACAAAGCAAGTGAATTTACAAAGGAAATGTGAAATACCTGCTGTGACAATTAGATGTCTTTCAGTAGTTACAGAATTCATTCTTTTAACAACATTTTCTCTGCAATATATAGTTTGGCCCTTAGTTTGGCTGTATACAGTTAGAGGATACTCTCAATCAGTCGCATAGAAAAATGCTATAGCATTCAGCTAAACAAAGTTACAGTTAACTCTTCATTCCATCTTGGTCAGAAGTAGGTCAGGCACTGAGGGGCAGAAACAGTATGTATGCCCTTCTCCACACTTTCAATTCAATAATGCGTACATAAGGCTAATATAAAAATATATTTCTCATGAACATTCTACTATGTGCAACCCTGTCTTTAATAGTGAAGTAGAAGACATAGATATTAAAACTGCTGTTCATGAAACCAAGGCTCAGTAGATTAAAATGTATGTAGTGTACACCTTTCCTGAGAATACTTCCTGTTAGCTCTTTATTTCAATATATATCACTGGCTAAAATCCTGTTGCTTAGTTACTCCTTGCTGCTTATTAATGAGTCTCCTGGATTTTCAGTTGCATGCCAGTTCAGTAGATTGGCATGCACCAGAAACTCCAAGTGGGGTCTCTTTAAGTGTCAGCATGAAGTCACAGGAGTTACACACCTGCTTTCTGCAGGCAATTACACAACAGGATTTGGGGCATTATGAGTACATAACCAACAGTTTTTCATGCACTCTTCACTTTGCCCTTCCTTTTCGTTTAAACACCACCACAGGGCGGGTATGATACATTATCTTCCCTTTACCTTCAACTCACTAAGTTCCCTATTGTGTTACTGAAAATGGAAAAACAAGAAAAGAAATACAAGAAAGTCCTTTCATTACATGATTTTTTCAAAATTAACACAAAATAGAAGTCTTGAAAATTACTAGTATATTCTACAGAGTTAGCAAGTCAGAAGTGATGTGTGTCTTCATTAACTAGCATTTCTGTCTCTTAATGTGTGTATTTTATTGTGTGCTTATGGGAACAATACAGATGTTATTGATCAAATTTTAAGCAGTATATAATTAATTACATTTCCATTAATCTATAGCTTTAATTGGGCGGACACTTTGAGCAAGTGAGGATGTGCTGGATCAGTTCTCCACCATCATTTCACAGAGTGGACAACTGTAGGTCTTATGGACATAATAAACAATCTTTCCATGGTGTTCTATTGCCTCTAGAGCAGGCAACAATTCCCGTGGTGGTTATAGCGGGGAGATCTGGTCCAAGGACATCCATTTGCTCACCTCTAGTCTTTAGTCAGGAACAATATACATCATTTTCACACAAATTTTCAAAAGCAGAGAAGGTACAATAAAATTCTAAAACTCTGATGATAAAATGTTCTAATGCAGAAAAGGTGCAAAGATTAAAGGACAAGGAGAATTCTAGAATTCAGAAGATACATGACAGAAATGTGGCATGAATGAAAACTTGTTTTGAAATCACATTCCAAATGCTGTTTTTATTTCTGAGTAAGCCTTTTCAAACTGACACATTTTTCCACACACAGATCATAAGCCACGTGGTCTACCCAAGGGATTATATTAACTACAGATGTTTTTGTGTAATAAAATAATCCATTCAGCTACAGTATTCTGACACCAAATAGTGCTCCAGCTAAACTACCCTTGTCTAATGGCTATATGCATATAATACACTAAGACGGTTCATTCCCATGGTTTCCATTTCTCTAACATAATGCTAAGTGACTTTGAAGCTATCAGAAACATGTCACAAGGCAAGGTCAAAAAAAATTCCAAATTTCAGCAGTAATGACAAGTTTTAGGCTTCTGAAAATTTCAGAGTTGATTCATCTCCCTCGGGAACTGGCTGTCTTGACAATTTAACATTCCACAGAAAAAACTGTATTTCATGCCTTATCTTTGCTCAAATGAAACAAAGCAAATCAACACACTCATAGATCCCTTAGAAGTTTCAAGATGCATAGAATTATTATTAAGCTTGGTATTCCTCTTTCCACAAATGGACAATTTAAAGGAAGACTAAAAAGCTTTCACAGAAATCACCCATCTTCAGATCCTGCTTTGGGTGGTTTAGGGATAATTTTTGAAGCTCTGGACTACTTTGGGTGCAGTTCACACTGATCAATCTACTTGACACGGCCTTCTCCACATGGAATGTCATCCCTGAGTTTCCACTTTGTTGGAAACCAGTCAGCCTAACGCAAATGAAGATCATTAAAACAAACATGAAGGATTTAAGAATGCTTTTTGAGAGAAATATGAAACAAGTACAACAAGCTACTGATACTAAGCAGGATAGGCATTAAAATCTTACCCAAGCCTGCCTGTGCCTTGCAACTTGACAATTAAAGTGGATGTGTTGCAGCCTCATTTTCTTTAAACATCCTTTTCAGCATGTTACATGTCAGTATAATACCTTTTACTGTCAGAGCCAATATGAATTAATCATTGTACCAAATCACTACTGCTCTTGTCAGAAGCAAAACTTTTCTGTCCCTTGCATAAGAATTAAATCTCTCTTCTACTTCTTAAATTTCAGACATCTGCACAACAGCACAGGAGTTACACTCAACTGAAAAAAACGGCAAACTACGGAACCTTTGCAGAAAATCGCCCATGGGGCTCAGCCAGGAACACGAGCAAATATGATACGGCACATTGTGGGCATAGACTAGAAGTGTTACTTCTTTAGATTACAGCTGCCACAATCCCTGAGCTGGAATGGCCAGTGTCTAAGCTGTTTGGTGGCTCTGAGGAGCTGTAATCCCCAAAAAGGAACATTTCCAAATCTCTGTTAAGAGTCTGAATAGTGGCTTCAAGGTGCATCTGGTGTCACTGTGTGTATGCCAGTATCTCCCACTATAATGCTAGCACAGTAGTATCTGTCTTTTTTCCACTGCTCTACAGTAGCTCCTCTCATGGCCTAAGGCAGAGGTGGCCAATATCCGGAGGTCCAGGGCCCAAATAGATTATCCTTGGACCTTGGAGGACTGCCTCCATGATCCCATCCTTTTTTTAAACTGCAAAAGACCCCTTGCACTCTCTCTCTTTTTATGTGTGTCCCTTTAAGTCAATTCTGACTCATGACAATAATTTTCAAGGTTTTCTAGGTAGACAGTACTCAGGAGTGGTTTACTATTCCCTTCAACTGGGGTTGCTCTGGGACTGTGCAGCTTGCCCAAGGCCACACCAGCTGGCTCTTCTGGGACAACCAGTGGGAAACTGAACTCCCAGTCTCTGACTCAGCAGCCAGATAACTAACTTGCTGAGCTATCAAGCCAACAATCTCTAATAGCACATTTTAAAAAAAATAAATAAAAAAAAATAATAATAAATTTTAAAAAACACAAACATTTGGGATATGTAGGGGCCCTCAATCCACTGCACACCCTTAGAGGGCTCAAGGATCTCTCTGGCCTAAGACATCTTATGGATCTTTACTGTCCACATGAAATAATCTGAATGGCTCATCCACTATGGGATTATTGGAACTTTCCTATCTCCAGCTGTACTGTGTTGTACTAACCATTGTAAACTGGCCTCATCAAATCTGTACTGTACCTTCCTAGAGCGAATGGGCCTACTGTTAGCTGTAGTGGCAGTTGCCTTAAGTGGTCAGCTGCTGAAATCAACAGATACACTGCTGTCTCTTCCACACTGATACCTCACAAGGGCCAAGGTTACTCTGGAGAGCTGCCATTATGGCAGGCTTAACATCAGCTAGTTGTTTTTTGTTTGTTTGTTTGTCTGGATGTCTGGCTGCGAAGAGCTTGGAGCCAAAGCACTAGGGCAGTGGCAAGCCAAGCATTCAGACATAGCCTTAAGTTTTTCAGTTGGCTTCAGAAACAACACCGCATTGACTTCCATCTTCTCTGATGGCATGAGGGGTGTGCTATTGTTGCTGCAGCTGCACACCTATCTGTTGCCTGTTGGCCTTTCTTCCTTAAAGAAGAAGTGTAACTGTGGCCTCCACCTTCACAATCTCCTTTTTTCTTCTGCCTTTGCAACCTCCCTTTCTTCTTCCTACTGCAGGAAAAGGTCTGGAGACTGTAGGCCAGGGTAGCTGACTATTTGTGTTTGTGGCCCATGTCAGAGAGGTAGGTGCTGGATTGTGGTGGCATGCCACTTTCCACCTCAGGCACAGGAAAGAATGGCCGGTTCCTGATAATTTCCCATCAGCATTAACAGGGTTCAAAATAATGTTAAAATGTGTTGCTTATATACCATCCCCATAGCACTTAAAGCCCTCTCTGGGCAGGTTACAATAAATTATGCAGACTAGACTTTGCCCCCCTCCCCCAGCGAGCTGGGTATTCAATTCACCAACCTTGGGAGGAAGGAAGGCTGAGTCAATCTTGAGCTGGCTTCTTAACATTACTTAAATCTGAGTACTGTAGATGCTAGCATTTGGGAAACCTTGGTTCCAGGCAACCTCCATAGTCTCCTCTTCAAGTAGTTCTTCTGTGGGCTCATCCACCCCAAGACAAGAAAAGTATTGTGGCTGAATGGCTATAGAGAGGTAGCCTTGACTGGGGAACCCTCACAATATTTATTCATGCAACTTCCGTTTCATCTATAGTTGAATGGGAGGGGACTTGCACACATCCACCTCTAAACCTGCTCCTCCATGCGTTTTTCTCAAATACATTATTAACTGAAATAATCATTTCAGCCCTTTAGTGGTCTCCCTAAAAGGGATAGTAAGGCATGCTGGAGGAGTATGCAAACATAGCAGAATTGTCACCTAAGTGCCTAGAGATGAATAGGCAGCTTTTCAAGGAAATTGTTGTAGAAACAAATTTGAGGTTGGGAGGGGGGGCACCTAAGGCAAGAAGCAGATTGCTGAGCTGCAAACAGGCTTGTGTTTTCAAATAACCCAGAGACCCACCATCTTTTTCTACCCTAGCATGCACTGCTAGGTATTAGGACGTTTACCAAGTGGGACCAGCTTTAGCAGCAGACTTCATGCCACAGAAATGTCTGGCCGTTTTTTGTTTTTGTTTAACTTTGCTTCTTATCTTACACATCATCGGTTTAATAGCACCTGATGAACAGTTCTGGAGAATGCTGACATTTACACTTTCTTCTGGAATTGTAATAAAGATGCATCTTGCTTGATGAGTTCAAGTTTTCCTTCTATTTGTGGAACAGCTAAGTCTAACATGGTTGGTGGTCATACAGCAGTTCTTGTCGGTCCGTTCCCCCCCCCCCCCCCAATTTTAAGATTACAGGTTATGTTTAAGGTACATGAGCAAGAAGGCATAGGTACATTCATCTTTACTTATATAATTGCTTATTTGAATTAGTACCATATGCTACATCACTATCCAACATACCTTCAACAGTATTTATTTTGTGCTTTAAATTCTACTCCAAAATAATTCCATTACTCTTCAATACATTCCTGCTTCCAGACAATGGCTGGAATCCAAAGAAGAATCTGAGCTGTTATCTCTCACAGGAAATGTCTGGCCTGAATTCAGTTGGTAGTCCCAACCAAGTTAGACGCATTAAATAAAAAGGATTTACATAAGTCTTGACTCATCACTCAGCAATTGTTTCAATTGGTCAACTCTAGTTGAGACTAACAATCAGACATAGCAGCTTTGTCTTTGCACTAGCAACTTACAAGAGAAATCTCTGTGTGAAAAATAAAAGTTCCACACAGGCGAGCTTTTCAAATGTTGATACCACATTGAAATGGCATCACAAGATGATGCCCACCTTGAACTCAGGATATGTAGATTCAAATCTATACTCTACCGTCAAACCAATCATACTCTCTCAGACTTACCTCATACAAGTGTTGTGAGAATAAAATTATGTATATTTTGAGACAGTTAGTGTGGTGTAATGGACAGAGCAACAGACTTGGGTTTGAATTCTATATCAGCCATGGAAATTCCCTGGGGATGGCAATGGTAAAACATCTCACATATCTTGAATACACTATCAGGGTCGCTAAAAGTTGGATGTGACTTAATATGACTTAATAGCTCATAACAAACATATTATGAAGAAGGATATGGTGACAATCAAACAAATATTAGAAGTGGTTGATGTCTACATTCCATAGTCTTACTCAGCCCTATATTTCTTCCACTAGTTCACCACTTTGGGAGTGTTTATTTCCCTTCCATTCAAATGTTTAGGTAACCTATGTGAGAACTTTATTTTCTCTTTAGAAAAACAGTGTTTCCAGTGTTAATATGTAAGAACAGATAGGGAGACATGACACTAAGCAAGTCTTAAAATGATAAAAAAACAAGAATATAGGTTTACAAATTTGGGTGATTGCTAAAAGTAAACTTCACACTTCAGATGCATGGCAACCTTCATAAATACTCCAGATTATCTAGCTGTTGGCTCAGAAAATAATCAGCATACTTTTCACATTTTCCAACATGTCAGAAATATTTTTCTACAAATGTAGAAGCAAGCAAACCTTAACAGTTAAAAAAAAATATCTGTGGCCTACTTTGAGAACAGGAATTTTCTGAAATGTAGTATTTCCTGCACTGCTGACTTCATGGTAATTCAAGCTATTTATTCCAGAAAAAGATAACATCTTTAGAGTAAAACAAGAAGTTATAGTTGAAGCTATACCCTAGAAAGTAAGGAAATTTAGATTAAAGATCTAAAACATGGGCACACTGATGTACCTTTCTTGTACCTTAATTTCCACCTCAAGTAAACACAGGACATAAGCCCTACCCTTTGAACTGCTCAGAAAAAAGACATTCTGCTAATCTAGAACTAAGCTCATTCATTACACACAAGACTTTCTTCCACCAATACACATTGACAGAGCTAGTAAAGATTACGTAACTATTGATAAGAATGCACCATAAATCTACTGTTTATGTTGACACTATCAAATGTTTCCCTTTGGTTCTTCCACACTACTAACGATGTAAAATACAGACAGTGCAGTAGCTAGTAGGAACATGCTGTGGCTTTGACTTGGGCTGGATATTAAGGTGTATCAATATGTATCAATAAGCAGTTATTGGGGGAGGAGACCTGACTTTCCTCACTTTGGAAATTTTGTTTCATCTTAAACTGAGAGTTGTTTGTTTGCTTATCTTTTGGTAATTCCCTGGTCTGGCTTTGTTTTAAAGTACGAAAACATCAATGTTAGTAAAAGCCTACTTTTATTAACAATGTAAGATTTTTTTTAAAAAAACCTGTGTATATAAATAAGCAAAGCAAACAATCAACAGCAATAAAACATCTTAGACTGACTGACTTCTCCTGAACACTTGGATTTCTAAGGAAGCCACGAAGGAGAGGGAGTTCTCTCTCTCTCTTAAAGAGAATGATCCTGCATAATACAAATCTCTCTCCCCTGCCCCACTTGCAACTGATGTACAGCTCTAGGTCTTCTCTTGAGAAACCATATTCGGGACCAGACATGTAAAGCCAATATAGGGCGGGGTATTAGAAAACTACAGTTTTCATCTGCTGATTGTCATTGTACATTTTGTATCTTAGTAAAAGGCACAGATAGAGCCTTCAAGCTTTCAGATGGTGGCAGGACTCAGAGGTAGAACTGCAGCAGCCACACATACATAACACCTGTAATTTAAAAACTGCTTTTAAAAAACCAATTTAGTTTCCAAAAGGAGGATATATGGAAATTAATGAACCACAACTAAAAGGCTAGCTAGAGACACCACATACTACTTTTCCTTTTATCTGCAGTGTTCAAGACAATTGATAGCAAAAAGAAAAGAATGAATTACTTTAAAGCAACTCTTTAAATGAAATGATAAAACAATCCAGTTTTATTTAACTAAGCAGACACTACAATGGTGAAATTATTCCAAAACAACCCCCCTTTTAAAGAGGTTAATATATGTGTATACCTTGTGAACAGTAAGAGCGATAGCATTCAGCAAGCGTTTAAACTATGTAAGCAAATATAAATTGGAATTTCAATTTATACTGAAGATTACATCCTAAGAAATGTCAGATCAACCTTGAAGCTATTTGAAGCCAACAAACTGAAATTTAATTCAATTTTATATCTATTAGGAAGCCTGGTATTTGTGCATCATGTTTACATATAAATAAAGAAGATTATAAGTCTCCTGCTCAGTCCTAGCCACTCTCAAAGTAGGGGTTAGCCATTCATGCACACAATACAGTATGTAATGTAAATGCTGCCCCCTTGTCATGTGCATTCCAGTCCCCTGCCTGGGGAACAGTAGCATCTTATGCAAGGAAGTCAAGCAGTATACTATAGTTATCCTCTTACTTCTGTCCAGAGAAAACTTTCTCTAGCATCCATGTGGAAAGCTGGTCTCCCACAAGCCAATTTTAGGCTGCTTAGATGAACTAGATCATGGCCCTGAATCTGCATTGATAGCACAGAGGTTTTGGTACCTGGCTGCAGAGTCAGAGATGTGTATTCAATTCCCCACTGTGACTCCTTGACAGGGGCTGGACATGCTGATCCATTGGGTCCCTTCTACATCTGAAGTTCTAAAACTATTTATCTAAGATGCAGCTGAAGAACTAAAGTGATTTTGCCTAGCTCATGTATCATCTACTTTGTGAGAGAGCTGTTCTGTACTATGTACAGTGGTAAAATTTTTGGTTAGGTAGTTGTTGTTTTTTAATTGTGTGTTCTGTTTAGTTCAGAAAAATCACCCTTAAATACAACACAGAAAATCAAAGTATCAGTCAGTTCAATATCTTGAATTAGAAGAGACTGCAAAAGCTTGGAATCATGTTGGAAGGCAAAATTGCAGCACTGTATTTTTCAAGGCTGAAGCAATTCCGTGTAATAAATTTTGCATTTATTACGATGCATCTTTTTACTATTGCATCTGATGAGGTGGGCTTCAGTGTACAAAAGCTTTAAGCTATAATGAATTTGTTGCCACAGGAAGAACTCTGTAGTTTTGGCCCTGCAACAGAAGGACACAAGCCATCTCTCCACAAATTGTAATAGTTTCTATATTATGAATACTATTGCTAAACATTACAGAAGCAGAGCAGAGCAGCTACATAATTGTACTTCGAGAAATTGAAATGCCTGATGGTACAAAGTTATTTAAGACTGGGGTTTTTTTGGATTTTAATTTACAATAAATTGTGTTCTCACAGCCTCCTGTGCCAGGGGGACACAGAATTAATCATCCGATGATCAGGAATGTAGGAATAGAGGCAGAACATTTTAACCAGTCCCTCCTCCTTTTCTCTTACACCTCTGTTTTAATGAGATTGCACAATAAAAATTCAAATTATAGAGGGATTGTCAAGTAATTTAAAACCAGCACATCCGGGATAGAACCAGCACTGAAAAAGCAAAAGAAAAGGGTACTTTGTTGTTACACCATCTTCCCTGCCCCTTGAGTGTGCCATAATGGAAGAACCAAGGAAGCTATAGTCACCTACAGTTTCTATGGGGAGAAATCCATTTGTCACGACTAAAACAGATCCACTGAATCAATGAGATGCACACATCAAATCCCATCCATTCAGCAGGTCAAATCTAGTAGTGATTAACAAGTCATTTTAGCCTATGACCTTAAATTATTGCAACTGCAGTTCTGCTTACCAGTAAAGAAAGAGGAAATTGCCTTGCAAGGGGAGAAATAAAGAGAAGAGGTCCCATGGTTTTGGAGGATTACTCTAAATGAAACACCTGGCTTACATTCCCTTCCCCAAGGTCACGTCTGTAGCTTTGCCACTTGAACAATGTTCTATACTACGGTCTAAATCCACCATAAAATTAACAGGTGAAAAACATGTGCTAGCAGAGTTGCCCTGGATTTTCCTGCAACTGGAAAAAGTACTGGACACCCACCCACACCCACCCACCAATATCCTGTTGGGAATTTCTGGATGTCCAACTAGGACTGCACAACACTATTTGTTGAGGAGTCTGCTGAGCAACTGGTAGAGCACCCGGTTTCCCTCACCACTTCTTCCTTATCATTCACTTCTGCTTATCTACAGTTAGAAATGTATCAGCCAGTTATCATGCTACATAATTTAACAGAATACAATAGAAAAGTATAATATGTGACCGCTTTAACATATGAAATTCACTAAAACAGAAATATAAAGTGTTCCTTTTATATTGCATGCAGTTCCTCAACCTCACTGTGTCAGGTATAAAAGGCAATCACGAAAAAAAATTGGTTTAAACTGCATGGAAAGACATAGGTTGTATACAATTACACACACAAATACAATTTACCATATTTTTCTGTTTATAAGACGACCCAGACGACCCCCCCCCTTTTCTAACCCCAAATTAGAAAATTTGATCCCTGCTTTTCCCTTCCTTTTGCTAAGCCACAGAGCTTAGCAAAAGAAAGGGAAAAGCAGGGATCAAAGGGCTCTCTTTGACCGCTGCTTTTCCTTGCCTTTTGAAAAGCCACGGGGCTTAGCAAAAAGGAAGGGAGCCCCGTGGCTTCGCAAAAGGCAGGGAAAAGCGGCTGCCTTCCATGTATAAAATGACCCTCAATTTTTTGTCTAATTATTTAAGGAAAAAGTGTCGTTTTATACACGGAAAAATACAGTATTTGGTTATAAATCATGTTTTTATATACATTGGCACTATTTGTGAAATCATGCCCAGCTTTTGTGGTCAACAGTTGCCTTTACAAATGAAAGAAACACTGCAGCGTATATTCTCCTAACGTGCATATTTAGTGTGCAACCATTTAATATTAATACCTTAACACTAGGAGTCATACTGTCTTGGCTTGACACTTATCTCAAACGTGATGCAGTGGGAGAAGGAGAGCCATATATGTAGCCATGAACTAACTTGAAGAAAGATAGGGTATGCTTGTAATAAGTCAAGAAATAAGCAACATGAACATCCTGTGTGCAGCCTGTTAGAGGCCTGGTTATGGGGCTTTTTTTTACTTGGATGATCTGAGCCAGGACCTGGACAGGGGGAGTGTGGCTTGCAAGTTCTGCTGGAAGTCTCAGCTGCTAATGAGACTATGGCATTTTGGGGTGCCACCTCTCCATCTTGGAAGCAATGTTTTACAATGATTTCCATGCTTCCTGGAGGTAATGCTCAGAAGGTGACGCTGAGGAGATCCTGTTGCTTACCTGTAGGGTTCCTTGGATATCAGTTCTCCCCCATCCCCACCCTGCACTATATAACTTCCACATAGAATGGCTAGGATAGGTTGCCTGGAGTTTTGGAGTTCTGTGTTGCCAGTATGTTGTTCACACAACACCTCTTCTCTTCTCTTCTCTTTCCATCAAACTCCAAGGGGCATGTTTGGGGCTTAGACTCATGTCTGATGTTGGTAATAGACAGAATGAGGGTGAACATGCTGAAACTTAACCCAGACACAACCAAGATACTTTTGGTCTGTCAATGGGCAGATCAGGGAATAAGGATTCAACTTGTGCTGGACATGGTTACACTTCCCTTGAAAACTCAGGTCCACAGCTTGAGTGTACCACCAGGTTAAGATTCAGGTTTCAGTAAAGGCTGGGAGTGCATTTCCACATTTGGTGAGGCTGCAAGAGAGGGCTTTTAAAGGGTCTGCATCTAAGCTGCAGGAGGCACTCCTCTTGGGTGCCAGGCTTCCGTCCTCTTGTCCTTTCACTGGCAAGCAAAGACTGTCCTTTTCAGGCAGTCTTTTAATTGATTTGGACAGATGGGTGTTATAATGGGAGGCATATTCACTCTCTCCCCACTCCCCATACTGATTTCAGATGTGTATGTTATAAAATGTTTTGAAATGGCAGTTTTTAATATTGTTATCTGTTACATTTTTAAACACCATACAGTATTTCATTGTATTTTAGAATGTGTTCTTATGATTTTTGCTTTACTTTGTGTACATTGCCCAGTGTAGCAATTTTCTAGGTATAAAAATTGAATGAATGGATGGATGGATGAATTAATGAATGAATAGTGCTTTAAGCGTGTTCAATTGTTTTAATTAATTACTGAAAACGCATTGGTTCTTCTACCAGGAGAAAGACAGCATATAAATTAACCAACCAACCAACCAACTAATGAAACAAAACCACCTTAAACAACACTCTTCATTTTGTTTTTTTTTTAAAAAGGAATTCTTTCTTTCTAGTTTTGTAAAAACCAGGTGTGGGAGCCAACATTTTGTTTTAGAGAAGAAATGTGCCCCCTGGAGGTGCAATTCTCTCATCTAAAAAAACAACTCTGCAATATATTTATTTTTTGCTCGGGGAGCTTTGCAGACTGCAAAATTGTTCCTAAAGGAGTCTGTGGCTCCATAATTCCCACCCCTGTTATAAGGAAGTAGATTTCAGGATAGGTAGATTTAAGGCCAAATAACTGACCAAGTTAAAAATGGATGTTTTCTAAGTCCCACTCTAACAGCACTTGAGATTGCAGCCTCAGGCTATAATCAATCCTATGCACACATACTTATAAATAAGCCTCACTTGTGTAGAAGTAAAGTCCTCTGAACAAGTGGGACTTTTTTTTTTAGTAAACACGTACAGGATATCTACTTAATGTAATAGCAGATATGAGGTAATTAGACCACTGTTATCTACGAATTTGCTAAATACATGCTAACTTTATGTCATTATTTTCCTAGTGACACAGTTCTTCACACTGATAATCAAAAGAAAACTTCATCTTTATTTAGATTTAATTGCTGAACTAATAAGCACCGTTCAAAACCATGGAATGTGGACTCTGGCTGATACCACAGAGTTTAAAAAGAGCATCCTGGTTCTCTTTTATGCAAATTATTGTTACCTCCCCTTTGAACTATCTGGGACTACCATTAAAACATTATGATTACAGCAGATAACTAACAACATTTCTCCAGATTTTTAAAAAATATATAGTCACATTTTGTCAAAGCATGTGACATAGTTTATCAACAAAGGAGGAGCAGCGCTGCAACCCAAAAGTGAGTATGAATGAACTTGAAACATGTTTGCAAAACACTTTACCTTTATAGCAAAAACCCATTTTGATACTATTGCTTCATGGATTTTCTAGGTAGCCTCAAACACCTTCATTTATTTTCACTGCCGGTGGCAAAGCGATGGCTGAGACTAAGTGAATTTTTACTCTCCATAGCTATTGCATGCTGTAAGAGACTCTTTTTCTTTTTAAAAAATCATTACAACCCACAGAGTTCAGAAAACTGAATTTTCAGCAGAAGCCTGCAGTACTTTGCTGAGGTGGTGAACTACAGGGAGTGGGTGGGTTATTTAACAATTTTTGCTGCTGCAACTGCTCCTTTATTCCTAACACGAACAATGTATACTTATTAACAACACCTGTTCTAGAGTGGCTTCTAGGAAGTAAATATCTGACAAAGTAATTAGGAGTGGATACCATGTGACAGTTTCCCATCTGTAAGGTGATAGTAGTTCTGTGTTCCCGCCTTAATGATGGTTTGGGAAACAGCAGTAGCTGAGCAAGAAGATTTTTTAAAAAAATATATATATATGAATATTCAAGTGGTCTTAATTATCTATTCAACAAGGCAAAAAGTGCAACAAGCATCCACTCCTTAAATCCAGAAGTAGAGACATTCCCTCAAAAGCAATTTAAAAAATGACAGAATGGTGAAGTCTTCAATTAACCACACTCCTGTCATACAAGCTGAGAGAGGGAAGGCTGCAAATTGCTGGTGGGCACACACAAACTGCGAGTCATGTCAATGTCTTCAGGATGTGGATCAGAAGGAAGTTTTTCAAAGATATTGGTGACAGTTGGCTAGCCTACCTGCTATGTATTTGCAAGTTATTGGCAATATATTCACCACCAAATCACCACCTCCTCTTCTATTTACAAAAATGTCTTGTCAGGTCACCTGGAAAAAAATGTTTATTCAGATGACTGGGCAAATAGCTCCCTGCTGCTTGGTCACCTGGATGCAATGACGGCTCACCTAAAGTGAAGTGACAAGCATCTATTTACCAACTTTTGCAGCTACCAAATCATTTAGGGTCAAATCTAAGTTTCCATTAGTTTATTTTCAATAACACATTGCATAAATCAACACATACCGAACATTTAAACAGATACTGATATGATTAGAGAGAAAGAACCTAACATTCACTCAGGATATTCTTGGGGGATAAATGCCACAGATTTAAAAATCTGTTCCTTTACTTCACAGGAAAGCACAGTACACAATATGATCTTGTATGGGAGAGTCCTAATCAGTTGGCCAGGTTAAGATTCAGTCATTCTGTAATTTTCAGAAAATGTCCCTTGTTTCCCTTCTCTTTGAAAAACAAAAACAAACAAAGAAAAAACCCACAGAGAAAGAGGGAGAGAGGGAGATTGAGAGAGAGCTCAAGTACAGAAAGACTGGCTGATTTTTAAGAAAGATGGAACCACCCTTCTAATGCTCCAAATTCTCGAATAAAACAACAGCCAATTTAATTTGAACAATTTGCACAACTCTCTCTCTCTCTCTGTGGTTTTTTGTTTTTTGTTTGTTTTTTGTTTGTTTTGTTTTTTGCTTCTCAAAGAGAAGGGAAACAAAGGACATTTTATGAAACTGAGTGAACTGCACACTTTTGCAGACAAATTGGCAACTTTCCATACAACGTTGTTATCTTCAATAAATTCTATGGAGATGTCAAGAAATTCCTCACCATCCTCACTGGCAAAGAGAGAATGTCACCATCCTCAACCCCTACAAGGCAGGATTTCTTATTGGGTCATTTTAAGACAGAGATAAGAACAATTTCAAACAGTAATCAAACTGTCCACCTGGCAGTTGTCAAATCATTTTGCACTGGCATTCTGGCTCTACATTATTAATGCTGTTAAAAGAAAGAAATGTAGTCATTGCATAAAATGCCCCTAGAGTACCAAATACTTCTAAACCTACAACCTATCTACAAAATTCTACTTAGCAACATGTTTCGTAAACTACACTGCACACACATCAACTGGTCTTCATTCAGTTTCCCCAAAGTTATTTCTTCAATAACCTTTCCTGGTGTCTCTCCCTCCATTCTTCAGTTCTATCTCCCAAGTTATGCTACAATACATGGGATCCAAAGACATGGGGGACAAATCCCACTGGATGCCTGGCATACAGAAGCAGGGCCTATAACCCTGCTAATTTTTGTCTCTAAAAAAGGATATCATGGAGCTTTGATGGTTTCGTACAAACAGATTTGTAGCCCTTCCTCCTGGGATTTTACTTTAAAGATCCTACTGCCTCAACATTTGGCCAGAAAGAATTATTGGTCTCTTCCCTTTCAGCAAGCTCTGCAAGCCTAGTCTGAAGAACAGCCCAACAATCCTCAAAGGCTCCCTTGTTTTGGATATTTTAGTGGTCTAAATAAATTTTCAAAAAACTAAATCCAAAATTTTTTTGGATTTCTTAAAAAACAATAACTGCATATACAGAAATATAGGCTAAAATGAAACATACTAAATATAGGATAAAATGAAACAGCAACATGCAGTGATACTGGCTTCTGTTTTGATCACCTGTTTCCTATTGAATCAACTTATCAGTTATGGTCATCATCAGAAAACGTGCTCTACATTCTATTACCAAGAAAGGTATAGCTAGAGGTACCATCGGATATACGTAGCTTCTTCAAGGGCACCACCCAAGTTGTAGAACTCTCTTTCAAGTGAGGTTCAACTGGTTCCTTCAAATGATGGGTAATCAAGACTTTTATTTTGCCAGGCTATATATTAGTTTTGTTGGCTCTGTGTTAGCTTTGTTGGCTGTTCTTAAGTGTTTGTTTCTTTCTATAGTGGTTGGGGTTTTTTTTTGTTTACAATTTCAAGATTGTGGTTTTATAATTTACAAACTGCCTTAGGGATCCTTTTAGCAAAAGCTGGTACATAAATATTTTTACCAATTTTTTTTAAAGGGCTGTTAATTCTATCAGAAATAAGATCATGTACTAAGTTGTGGCTTTTCCCTGCTACAATATATAATTATCTGGGAAAGCCTCAGAAAAACGTGATTTATATATAGGAAACAGCTGTACCCGTATCTATTTCAAAACTGGTTCAAGAACACAAAGTATATATTTTGAATTGGCAATGAGAATATTGTGAGCCCACTACTGACTCTCTAACTCAGTGTTTCCCAGCCTCTTGCGAGTCACACACCCCTTTTATAATAGCCAAATAACCTGCAACCCCCGCCACATTTTTGATTGAATAAATAAAACATATTAAAAAGGGTTTTCAGAATATAATTCTAACCTAATATTTGATGCAGTGGTTGTGCTTACATCTGGGCAACCAGCTTAAAATTCACAGCTGAGTGTTTGTTAAAGTCACTTGCCCCCTCCAAACAGTCCTTTAATGAGCTCCAGGAGGTGGAGGAAATGAGGGTGAGTTAAAATAAGAGTTTTATTGGGGGGAGGCAAGTTTTCCCTCAGGAAGGAAACCATTGCCCTTTTCCGCTTCCCGATAGCTCCACTGCCTCCTCCTCAGCCATCCTCCCTAAGATGGTGGTGGGGGCACACAGCTGAGGCAAAGAGGGGATGAAATCACTGCTTCTCCACCGCCCCTTCCCCTCCTCAGCTGTCCTTCCTAAAATGGCGGTGCACAGCTGAGGAAAGGACAGGGCGAAATCACTGCACCAGTGGCATTTTCCTCCTCCACTACGATTTATCCCCTCCCCCTCCAGCTGGGTGCTGCCTTCCTCACCTTTCAAGCCCTGCTGTGGCTGGATCCCACCTGTCCCAGTCCCCTGCCCAAGCCAGCCAGCTTGGGGCATACAAAAGGAAACCAGAGAAGGGACTGCAAGTCAAGGGCAAAGTGTCCCCCTCCTCCAAAAAACACAATGACCCCCCAGAAAACACTTTGCAACCCCCTTGGAGGTCACGACCTACAGGTTGAGAACCTGTGCTCTAACTCATCCAATCTTATGCATGTACTTACAGTTTACTTCTGTAAGCAAGCACATTAATTTTAAGGATGCACAAGCAGGCAGAGGATACAGAATCATTTAATTCAATAGAAAGATCTGTTGAAGAGATACAGGAACACTTTATATTATCACTTTTTCACAAACACAAAGTAATTATTATTGCTGATATATTAGCATTAGACCAATACAAACAAACAAGTGTTACTGTTTGGTTTTTATTCCTCAGACCAGAATATATTCAGCTGCAGACTTCTAGAAAAGGTGCATATTAGAAACATCCAGCGTAATTTAATAGAAACATCTAGTTTCTATTAATTTATGACAACCTACTCTCCAAATATTATGATTTGTCTAAAGTACAAAAATAAAAGATTAAAATGTACCTAGCTGATTGTGGAGGAGATCACTCCACTCTATTTATTTTCTCCTTACTTATTTAAACCTTCTTTACTAACTTGCCTGAAAATAAATGGAAAAGTACTACTTCTTTTAAAAATGATGTCATTATTTCAAGTTCATCCTCTTATTAGGATTATAGATTCAGTTCAGTTTACAAAATGCACTTAAAAATCTGCTTTAAAGTGCAACAGATGTCAACTTTACATGCAAGATCAAGGAAAGCCTCTCTATTCTATTCCCATCTGGATAACATAGATAAACATAAGAAATAATACCTTCTAAGGGCCAGAAACATGCTCAAGCAAATAAGTAGGGAGGTTGGGTAGGTCAACTAAATTTTGAAAAATCAATGCAGCTTTGGTATCCCACTTATTCATGCTTTTGTTTAGAGCATCATTGAAGAATAACTTAATTTTTTTTCTTAGCAGGAGCACTGAGGGGGAAAATGGAACTGTAATCTGAAATCACATTTGACCCAATCATCTTGGACTGGACCCACTTTTCATCTGTTTAACTCTGTACTAACTCTCCAAAATTTCAATGAAGAGACCATTTTTGACAATTTAACGAAATCCATAATGGGTACATGTTACTGTTATTTTATGTGCAGAACACTAAGGTCTGGAACACTGAACCTATCTTCCCTGTCAAAGCATAGTTGCATACCTTTATAAAAATCAACACCTAAAGCTGGTAATGAAGCTGTTCATCATTATGAAGTTCTGGGTGAATAAAACTGAGTGCTGAGGAAGCCGGAATACATTTGAAGCCAAAATGTGGAAAAGTTCATCTTTGGCACTCCAAGCCAAAGAGTACAAATGACTAAATCTAAGGCTTCACTTAGACAAAGGCGTGTTTTCCACTACTTACACAAATATGAAGAAATACATGTGTAACCTGAATATGAACAGACTCAAGAGGCCCCAATTTCTCACTGCCTTAAAATCATCATCATCACCATCATGGACTACCTCTCACTTTATGTATACAAACATGTTTCACAGCAAGATAAGCTAGACAGTTTCGGTACATTTCATTTCCTTGTTAAATGACATCATCAAAGTTCAGTGGCAAATGAGTGAGCAGACACAAGTCTGACTGTTAGTCTTAGGTTACCATACTAACGTCTCTGATGGGCTATTAGTGGATGGTTTCCAGTCCACAGTACAGATCCTTTACAGTATATGCTTATGATATTCCAGTTAAGATTTCAGGAAAGCTACCTGCACTCACTTAGAGGTAGCTATTCAAACCAGTATACTGTAGTGTTTTGATAGAATCTTAGTTTATTGATTGATTTATCTGGGATATTGGTAAGTAATGTTTTATCAAGAGTTATCAGAGCAGCACATAAAAATACATAATAAAAATAATACATCACAGCATGCTACACATGATGTATCTGCTCCTACTAATACTAGGCAGTATTTCATGATGGTACAATACTCTGGTCTTTACACCTAACAAGTGAGAAGACTATAACCATGCACATGATTCCACTTCTCTCTATTCACAATTAACTAGTGGGTGAAATTCTGCAGCTAGCATATCAAGTTGCAACTAGAATAGGTCCATTGGAATCAATGGAATTTATGGAGGAAGTGGCTCATCAAATTCCCCACTGATTCAGTGGATCTACTCCAGTCTGGCTTACTATACTAAGCAACAGGATTTCAGTCATTAAATGTGTATCAAATATGTAAACGTCTTGGGGTATAAAATTATGGGAACTACTGAAAGACAAAAAACAAAAATCAGAAACAACCTGACATCACTGAGATAAAACTGTAATCACTTTAGAAGAACTCTGAACATAGTAGAGATTAATCCTGTGTCAACATATTAAGACATGGGCTTATAAAAGGTGTATATGGAGAACTGCTAGCTGTTATAAGGACATCAAAGTGCTCCTCACAGAGCACTACACGCTCTCTCATTAACTGTGCCTCATTGCTGCTGACATATTCTACAGACAGTCTCCTTACATCAATAAGGTACTGTGGGTTTCATAAACAAACTGCAATTTGGAATGATCATACAGTTTCTTTTGTTCAGTTTAAGCATCAACCAATTTCTGACCTTTGATGTAGAATTCAAACAAACTGTGGCTTCGTTTTCTGATTTATACTTTAATGAGCAAAAACACAAGATGTAAATATACCATAAAGGAACATAATCCCATTTCCTCCCTTGTTTCAAACAAAACCAACTTCATAAAGCAGGAAGATGTCATATGCACTTCAGTGTACTGAATCTAAGTACATAAAAGATTTGCTTTTTAATTTTTAAAGGAGAGGTTTAATTTAAGACTTATTTCCTTTAGCAGAATGTCGGGGGGGGGAATGTGCAAAGGAGCAACATCAGCTGCTTTAAAACATTGCACACCAAATTCATTTGTTTCAGAAAATTAAAAGGGAATATTTGCTTTCCCCCATGTGGCACTTCTCATTTGAACTCCTTTGTAACATGCAACAATTTACATTTGTTACAGATGAAATTCACTTCAAGCTTTTCAAACCAGTGCCCCACGTGTTCTTAAATAACCTAGAAATTGACTGCAACAGGAAACACTTGGAAATATTTATGAGAGTTGTGAGTAGGGATGTCCTATTTCTGTGAAAATTATCACAGCTTTATTAAAGTGCTAACTTTTTATTTTATAGATGAGTAAACTCACTGTTCACCTTATGAAATGCATCTTAATCTGTTTCCAAGCAATTTATGATGAACAAGTGGTCAAAACTAAACAATATAAACTTCAATTTCAGAAATGTACACTTCAACAGAGCTACAACTGTCCCTTCAAAAAGTGAAACATGTGATTACCCAACATTATCAAATTAATTATTAAACGGACTCAAATACACAAAACCAACTACTGCAGGCGCAGACTGTATCTTTTCATGATAACCTATGCAGTATGTGCTCCAAGAGTTAGCCAGTGATAATCAATAGCATGCCCAAAGCAGAAAACACATTTTTAAAACCCTCAGAAAATTTATATTGATCAAACTGGCATGAGCTGCCTCCACTAACTAACTGCTTTCATAGTTGTACTTACATACCGCAGGTTCTCACACTTCTAACGTGCACCTTAAAGTCAATTTTAAATGCCACAAATACTGAATGGAGCACACCACTCTCTGTTCTCTTAGCAAATAACTCAGCTCTGGAATGCAGAACGAATGATTCAGAGGGGGAGAAATGGAGATTGCTCTTTGCTTGAGGGTTTAGCAGAAAACTGGCATGCAGAACATAAAACAGATGTGCTGTAACAAGTTCAGAGGTGGGAAATCAGTTTACTCATGGTATGAGAATGGAGGGGGGGTAAGCATTTGGTACAGTTTAAAGAAAAATGTAAGCTGGCTCATTTGATTGAACTTGTCATTTGGTCTGGAGGTGCTGGACATATTTTGCCACTTGCTGACACAACCAAAGTTACCTGAAATGGCTGTCCATTCAAAGCTGTTTTAAACTTAAAGATTCTTGTTTACATGAACATCAAACCTGTGTCATTAAAATCACCAGGTGAACAATGAAGAAAATGTGTGGCAAACCAATGGTCTCATTTTTTGGTGGAAACACCCTTCACACTGTGAGCCCAACTGATCTCAATCAATTTAGCATTTATTCCACACGGTGTGGGTCACAATACACCTTCTTTGCATAATGAATAAATACATTTGACTTGGAGTACAATCCTAAATATCCAAACTGGTTGTTGGCCAGATGAACTAACAACAAAAATTGTGTTGAATCCAAATCCTTCTCAGCCTACGGATATTGGAAATTACTATCCTTGCCCCGTGGGTTAAACCGCAGAAGCCTCTGTGCTGCAAGGTCAGAAGACCAGCAGTCGTAAGATCGAATCCACACGACAGAGTGAGCTCCCGTCGCTTGTCCCAGCTCCTGCCAACCTAGCAGTTCGAAAGCATGCAAATGCAAGTAGATAAATAGGTACCACCATGGTGGGAAGGTAAAGGCGTTCCATGTCTAGTCGCGCTGGCCACGCGACCATGGAAACTGTCTACGGACAAAACGCTAGGTCTATGGCTTGGAAACGGGGATGAGCACCGCGCCCTAGAGTCGGACACGACTGGACTAAATGTCAAGGGGAAACTTTACCTTTACCCTTGCCCCGGATTAACTTTATGCTGGCATAGTGACTGTGTCCCTGGGCTAGAAGAAATCTGGATCTTGTGTAACTTGGTTCCTCCCTCACTGCACACCAGTTCTGCCCCCTGTTTTGGTCCTTCTGCTGGCAGATCTTAACCAGTACACAGCTGTGCCAGCAGATCCTTCTGTGTGGTTGCAGATTTTTGAGAACCGCTTCCCAGAAGCCACTTTCACCATCACAAAGATTTTTCTGGCAGCAGAAGGGAAATTCCACTGGCAGACGTCTATCTGTTCCTAGCTCTCTATAGCCATGCATCCCTCAGCTCAAACTCTGCTACTGGGTAATAAGCAGGGTCTGCTCCTCAGAGCCCAAAAAGCAGAGCTTGATAGAATTGGGCCTTGCTGTTTAAGAGTAACACCTACATAGATAATTTGCAGCACGTGTAGAGCTTTCAGCAAAAGAGTTACACATATCTCATAGGATGACTTATCAAGCAGCCTGGCTAATGCATTCTACACCAGATGTCACTTCCAAACTACAATGAAGAGCAGACCACATAAAATATGATAGTCCAACCACAAACAAAGACCATCAATATGCTGATCAATCAGTATTTAGAGCAACTTCTTTTAAGCAAATGCCTGTTTGATCGTTTCATCACCTTGCATTCTGAATGATTTTATAACTAGTATTTTAGGAATATAAAAAAAATACTGAAAATGATCTGATATAATTCTATATCATTTGTTTATGGTAAAAGTCACCAGTCATTTGGAAATATTTTGGACTGTTTTAATACCAAGCCAGCCTATCTCGGTTTTCCTGACTGTGTACAAATAAACCAGGGAAATCTTTACTTCTAACTCTTAAGTTTCTACTCTAGACGTATTTCCAATTCTCCCCTCCGCTATTATGAAATAACAAGAGGCATACTGTCACCCATTATTCCCTGAACTTACGCACTGCTTCCCATATGAATGCAAATAAAACCATATTGGAAATTTGCAATGCAGGAAACATTATATCCACTACTATTACTAGATACAGGTTTAAAAGCTGTAGTTGTGCCAGACAGGTATATTTAATCAGTTATGTAGTCCCCACAAACAAGTTTCTAACAACAGGAAGATGTAACCATGAATGAAAAAGGGAAAATATGCAAGAAGAGGCATTATAAATCAATGTTATTGACTTGCCTTCTATATTAAATCTACCAGTACTGGCAGGACAAAGGAAGATAACTGAAGACAGCTTCTCTCTCAAGAAATAAATTGCACAGTGAATTTATATGTTGCCTTTTCAAACTACCATATGGGTAGCAAAAGGAGATTCTCAAGCAAGCAAACAGGTTTGTTCAAATACTTTCAAAAACTATTAGATTTGTGCTTCTTCCACTTTGGTCACTGATCCCTATACTAATCTTGTGAACAGACCACACTTTTTCAAATACTCTTCATACATTTACAGCTTTCTTGGCATATGCTTCAAAATAAATAATAAAAATAGTTTTCCTCCAACTGTTAGGTTTGTATAAGTTCCATCTTAACTTTACATACATGGAGACACGTAAATGTTAATGAAAACTGGTTGAAAATTAGAAAAAGACAAAGCATTTAAAACCATCATCGTTATCCTAGGATTAAGAATGTACTCAATATTTAAAATTTCAGAATTTAGTTTTTCTACAAAATAAACCACAATTATTTCTGACAGTTATATGGAGGCATGGAGGAGAACTGAAAAAATAATACCCATAATAATTATTCCCTCCTTGCTATTTCTACTGCTAACTCACTCAGCTTGGAAGAATTACCTTTTTTGCACCATAACTCCCAGAATTCCTCAGCCTACATAGACAAGGGTCATGTGAGATTCTGGGAGTCACAGACCTAAAGAGTCTCTCCCCCCCCCCCCCGCCAAACTCTGGCTAACTGATTGGGATTACAGGAGTATCTGTTTCTGGGTCTTAGTTCCTGAAGATAACAGCCCACACTTCATAGGGGTCATCCCATAAATAGATTATAGATCTATGCAGCACATTCTCTTGCAATATTTCTGAGATACTAAACACACATTTATTAAAGTTCACCACATTCCCTCCTTATCTCAACCCATTTCCTGCTAAAGCAGATGTTTTCAGTAATAAGTTTCTTAATTGCTAGCTACAGCATAAAATATAAATATGGAGTAATAGAGCTGGCATTACTCTCTTAATCATATATTTCATCTTCATTCCATTATGAGCACAGGACCTACACAAATACTCTTCCCTGACAGATAATTAACCACTCGGCAAGTGTACGCCATAGAACATGATGGATGTTTGGTAAATAATAAAGCAATGTAAGACTTATATTGCTAATCAATGCAAAGCTCAATCCAAACCACCTGCTTCCAACAGTGGCTATCCAGATATCCCCAGAAAGCACTGTTGCACACAGATGTCAAAAGATATAGACTGCAGTAGAATTACTGCAGGCAAACAATGGAAAAAAAAGGTCCCCATTCAGATCTGATTCAGTTCTGAAGGTGAACTCAATCAAACCTACCTCAAAGGATTGTAGAGGAGGATGAAAATGAGGGACAAGAACCTTATGTACCACCTTGATTTTATTTTATTTTATTTTAAACGGGTACAAATCAGAACAAACAAATAAAAATGATAAGCTGCTGCTGGAAGCAAAAGAGGAATGGTGATCACAGCTAACCACCCCTGTTATGATTTATTATCAGAGCTGGCCACTTTATCAGCCTAAGTGAAGTAGTCCCTTGAAGCACCATGGCACACTTGCCATTCTTCCTGCCTAGCAGGGTTTCTTCTGCTCTGGACAACTGCTACACAGCTCTACAGTCAGCATCAAGTGGCAATGAAGCCTATGGATGCCACTCCTGTTTCTGTTACACCTCTGCTTCCTTCCTTTGGGAGAGGTCACCTCCCTGGCTTTTACATACATGCAAAGCATAAGTGGTGCCAACATCAGGAGCAGCAAAGGCACCACGGTGTCCAACTTCATTTTTGGAAGGTAGCCAAAGTGAGCACAGCAGCTGAGTTTATCTCATTTTCTTCCTCAGTAGAGGGCATGGTGGGGGACACAGGCATTATCAGTGCCACAGCTGCTGCCTTCTTGGTGATGGTGGTAAATTGCTTACAGGTCCTCTAGCTGTACTGGCATCACAGGCAACATTTCTTCAGGGGTGTGGGCGCACAGGGCTGCATCAGGGGTGCACAGCCAATCCAGTGTTTCTGCCAATTTGCTTCCAGTCACAGCTGGAACTCTGCGCACAGGGGACGGAGTCACTGTGCAGTGCTCCAAAAAATTAGAGGGAATGTTGATTACAGGCAAAGTGGAGTGGGCAAGCAGTGCATTGCTTTCCAACTCAAGTGCAAGAAGAAGCTGCTTAATTCTTATAAAACTCCAGCTATATTATAGGTGGACAGAGTTGTTATGGGACTCCAACACTCATCAGCCCTACTAACCATAGCCAATGGAGAGGGAAGCCAGGACCTATAACACCACCCAAAGGGCTGCACTTCACTCACCTTAACCTATATGTACGTGCGTGTGACATAAAGCTTAATCAGTCTGTCTCTAATCAGTGCCTGGAAGAGGAAATACATGTGCACCATCCTGACTTCCATGATGGGAGGGAGGTATAGGGAAACAATGAAGGGCTACAATAAAGGACAGTGGTATCAAAGTATTAATATTGCCTTTGATTGTTATGAACCAAGTTCTTCAGAATATTTTCAGTCTGCAGAATTGCACAGCATTCAGGCTATAATAAACAGTGTTGATTACCTCTGAATCTAACACCATTGTTGAACAAAACAATGGCCCATATACTCTTATCCAGTTACACTGGCATAGCACAAATGGCAAACTGCTCCAAGTTATGAAATTATTGTGGATATTACCAGTTACATATTGAGTTGGTGATTTCTCAACTTGGGACAATTTGCCTCCAAAATTTACACTATTTGTGTAGTTCTGCAAGACAACTTTGGCCCTTGCTACACAGGGACACTATTTCACTACTGGCTTTTCAAAGGAACTTTGACTAAAACACAAATGTTCTACCATTTTCTTGCCATGACAATGTTGGATGTCCAACCAACTAAAAATACCCTTAGAAAGGGGGTTGGCATTATTGTGAACACACAATCATGCAGTTTCAAACTAAACCAAACTTCTGGACCCATCTTCTAATCCAATCACGCTTAGTTCAACAGAAGTCTTACATTCAGCTTATCTTAAATGTATACATTCCCATTCAAATGTAATGTCTTTACACCATTTTGAAAAAGGTCAGTTACAGACTATTTCAAAGCACATCAGTGCTATTCTCACCTCTTTTATTCCTTTCTTCCACTCAGTAAACAAGCGAACAAACCATGAAATTGTTTGGTTCCAAATTAACCCATCTATTCAGCTACTTCACAGTCACCGAAGCTTATTACGCCGCAACAGCAATAAAGCAAGGGCTTAACTGTGAAATTTTAAAAATACATTCACTTTTTTACTCAAACAAAGCCATATGCTTGATCATTAACAAACTACAATATTATCATTAAAGGCAAATTTCTGTGCTCTCTTTTTCCATAGTTAAAAATGAAAAGAAAGAAAAGAAAGAAAAGAAAGAAAGAAAGCAACAACAATAACAAGAATTGCATCTGGATTTCAAAAGTACGTTAGGTAAGTGTTTGATTAAATGGCTTGTTATCCATCATCAAGAGTACAGCAACAAATGACCCACTATTAATTTCACAGTCTTTTTAAGAAGACAAGTTTTCATTCCATCCATTATACACGCTGTATTAAGTGAATCTACCAGAGATTGCATTAAAAGTTGAAGTGATGCTGACACACAAAGAAGTAAATGAAAGACTTATGTTAGGCTAAGCACAATGAAGATAGGCAAGGGAGAGCTGGCAGAGGGAGAGCAAGAGGAAAAGAGGCAGAAAGCTGATGAAACAGTGCTGCTCAGGAAAGGAAGGAAATACCCAACTTTTGATGATGATCAAGTATCAAAAATGTCAGCTGCTCAATATGTGCAATAGTTATGCTTAGGAAAATCTTGGAAATTCAAAGTCCAGAGTGAGACACTGCACATAAAATACATGAACCAAGAACAGAATGAACTTGAGGCTAAAGTATCTACTAAAGCAGTGGTTCCCAACCTTGGGTCCCCAGATGTTCTTGGACTACAACTCCCAGAAATCCTGGCCAGTACAGCTAGTGGTGAAGGCTTCTGGGAGTTTTAGTCCAAGAACATCTGGGGACCCAAGGTTGGGAACCACTGGACTAAAGTATGGTGTACTGAGTGTGGCCCTCCACATGTTGTTGGACTGCAATTTACAGAAGCCCTAGCCAATAAAGCCAGTGGTTACAAATGCTAGGACAAAATCTGGAGAGTCACATTAGGCCCAAAGCATTTAGCAAGTGCATGGCTACGAATTCATTGTGGGCCCAGAGGTGGACACGAGTTTAACACAGAAATGTTTATCTAGCACTGATGAACCTATAATGGGCACCCAGTGTAAAGGAAGCCAGGTGAAAGAGAATTCCTTGCAAATAAACTCTCACTCTTCTTTCAGCCTGAAAGCAGAGTTAAAATTCATTCACTGCTCACCATTACGTTTGACTTTGGGGGAAAATGTCTAGGTAGATCTGAGAAGTAAATGGTGGGCTATTAGAAATCTTAACATAGAACAGGTGAATTCACTTGTTTAGTGGGTTGATATGGGGCCTAATGGGTACCACACTTCACACCTAGCTATTAACCTCCTGTATCTTAACAGAACATATTGATTTCATGGAAATTTTAAGGCATTCATTTTTCAAATTCATTATTTTTTAAAAAAATTATTGTTAATGGAAGCAGGACTATCCTGTTCTATCGATCTCAGTCTTCCTGGTAGCCACTAACTGAGGGTGTCTCACCTCCTTCCAGGTGAACATTGAAAATTTTTTGGCTTAGGCTGCATGAATCTTAGCAGGCTGATAGCAGTACTAATAAACTCTCTTACATTCAAGGGATCCCAGATTAAGCTCTGGTATCTACTGGTTTCTAAAAATACTTTTTTTGTGGATTATTTATCTGATTTATCTTCTGCTTTTCAACAGATCCCCAGTGTGTCTTACAAGCTGTTAAAATTTCAAGAAAAAAGTACAAGAAAAAAAGTTCGTAAAACAAAGCTATCAAATAATTTCAATTTCTTTATTTGCACTAGATTTAAAGAAAGACTTCCCAGCTGCTGCAGGAATGAAACTGTTGTTAACATTAGAGGCAAGCTTTTCTATTTGTTCTCTATGCACACCTACTGACACAAACAAACAGAAAAACAAACAGATTTCATCTGGTGACTTTATAAGTTTATTCACTCACCCTTTCAGAAACTGTGTGGGGATTCCTGTTTAGGCCTATCAAGGTAATATTTAACAGGAGGTGCTCTTTTTACTATTACAACTGAGGTTATATATTTGTGTACACATATGACATGCACACATTACAACTGAGGTTTCTCATCTATCCAAACCTACCCACTTGGAAAAATATCAACCATCTATCAATTGAGGAAATGAACTTGTCCACAAAAACTCACATTAAAATATAGCAGTTAGTCTTTTATTTTTTTATTTTGTTTCGGGCCTGATACGCTATATTTTAGTGTCAGATTTTGTGAGTTTCTGAATTCCAGCAAAATTAGTAATGAGAGATTTGTGTACACAGTGACATTATATATTTGTGTACACATATGACATGCACACATATGTTTTGTTCCATTTCAACAAACAGTGATATTGCTATGAATGCAACTGCTTTTAGCATCTGCTTTTACAGGGAACGGCTGTAGTGCAGCTGCAAACCACATGGCTTGCATTCAGAAGGTTTCAATGCCTAGTTGAACAATCAAGAGTGGCTTCCAGTCAGGATGAATCATCCAAAGCTAGACTGAGCAGAAGTCAGAATAAATATAAGACGCCTATGTATCTGTGTGTGCGCACATGCAGTTATACAAGCGATTACACACATATGAAGTCACTATTTGTTAAAACCAAGAAATAAGAGCAAGCCTATGGAGATTATCTTCTTGCAGAGCATTCTTCCAGTATAACGATTGATAAAAGGTAAGATCTTCTTGGGCAGTAAACTCATTTCTAAGAAAACATTTATCTCAAGAGCCATTTTGTTCATCCTTGCCATAAAGAGAACGGCAAACTGCCATTTGGTCAAGTGATTTTACAGACCTGTGAAACTCCTGCAGACGGTTCTCTCTTCCACCTTTAAATCTCTGGGAGACCTGTCTTTTCTTAGCTCCACCAGTGTTAATGAGACCAGGGGTCAATCTACCTCCCAAATGCTGCTGTCGACGAAACTTGGTTTGACATTTATCATAAAACCACTGGGCATTTAAATACCATAATGAACTGACAGCAGGGCAGATAATTTCATTTAACTCAAAAGAATGTGCGCAGTTTTAACACTACAGTGCTGTAAGGACAATCAGTTATTCGTTTCCTCACAACTAGGCTAATGTGAGCTGAGAAATGGAAATACAACAGCAAAAATGCACTGATAAAGTTCTGCTGTGATTATCCATTTTAATACCCTTACTTGGGCTGATTATTTCACACAAAACACCTATTTAAATGGATTAGTAAATGCACCAACGGAAGTAAGGTAATTACCCACCAACCATCACACATCAGTCTTTACATTTTAAATATAGGAAAAACATGTTAACTGCTAATTTGCTAACCTGAGAATCACTAAGAACAAGTCTACACTCCAGCATTATGTGGGGAAGTCTCTAAGCAAGCACATCTTTCTCTCATTATGGTTAGAACAAGGTTTCCAATATACCTGAAGCTTCTGCAAACATTGTCTAAGTAACCAGAAGAACAAAGGGATCTCTTCATCTATCATAAATAGAACACCTCATGACAACAGATTGTATTAGCTCAGAAGGTGAAATTAATCTTATGAAAAGAGCCTCCTCGTTTCAAGCAGCCCTTAATTAGAGCCTTCCCAGATTATAAAAAGAAGCAATTTTGCAAGATCAATACCTTTTTTAGCAGCTCAATATAATGAGCACAACACAAACAACAAAGGTGGTGTATTACTTGATGCATGTCAAGGGCCATGTATAGTCAAGTAATTTCAAGGTTAAATTAAGCTGACTTTGGAAGAGAGATTTGCCTGCTTTTATGTGATCCGTTATGTAAAGAAACAAAAAACCCATTGAATCTTCCCTGCTGATAGGCAAATTAGCTGGCAGAATACATTTTCTCCCAACTGTTCAGTTGTTTTTTTTAAGAGGACAGCGAAGAAAGGAACATCAAGTTCAAATTAAAAAAGCAGTACACAGGGTAGTCCTCTGTTACTGAAATCTCTTCCATACATTGTGGCCAAAGCTATAGGGATGTGATACCCTTGGGGGACCTGCTGCATAAATGGATATTATCCTTAAATGAAGATGCAAGGCCAGCTTGTTTCAAGAGGCATTCAAAGACATCCTCACCTAAGTTAAATTTGTATCTGTACTCTGTTTCGCCATCATTTGGGTTTTTTATTTATTGTCTTCACTATTTAGAGGTTTTAAATGCTGGTATAGAGGTAGAGGGTCCGTTATGTTATCTTACTCTAAACTGCTTAGAGTAGTGCTTTGCACTACATCAGCAGTATAGAAATAAACGAAATAAATAAATAATTAAATAAAATCAGAGCTTAGAAGCTACATCTACATCTATGGTCATGTTAGGTCTCACATCATGTCTGCTATATGACCACTGGCACAAGCATAGCCAATATGGCTCCATAGTTAATAGAGAGGATCTAGTTGACATGAAAAATCTCTGATGTCATACGGTGCCTAATTCAACAGAAACAAAATCAGTTCTCATAAGATCAAACATCAAATCATTACAAAATATGAACTGCAATTTAGAATTTTCTAACATGTTGATTCAAAGAGACCGAAATGGATCTCCAGAGATTCACATAAAAAGAACCTTTTGTTCACAGACTAAAATACAGTGAAAAGCATGTAGCTGTTAAGCTGAAGCTAGTTAAAGAACAGCTTGATTACTCTTCTTCCCAATGCTCTATTCAGGGACTCTGGAACCAGATTTGCATTATACGAAGTTCTGTGCACTAATTGAGCAAAATTAATTTTCTTTCAAAATCAACTAAATAAGTTTGAATGAAGGAGCATGCAAAATTAAAATCAAGCCTTGAAAATATTCATTGCCTGGGCAAACATGATGTAAGAAGGCCTAGTAATCCTTCCAGAATGTTTGGGAGGGAGAGGGGCTGAAAATCAATATGTTTTACTTCAGTTTAATGAAACAAAGTGCCTGAATTAATGTTTCACAGTTAGCATTATACAAAAGAGTCTCATATTTCAATTAGTTTTTGCACGTATAGCTTTTTAACCACCACTAAGCGCATAAATATTTTATATGGTGCCACTTAAGAAATACACAATTTCCTGTTGATTCTGAGTTAGAGAACAGCATGTTTACGGAGTGACCTTGGATCATCAACAGTAGACTGGAGATTAATGCTGATACAGTTGCCAAGAGCAGCAATTTTACTACATTAAGCCAGACCAGGTTGTAAGCATTACGGGTTATATTCAATAGTCAGTCCCCAACAGAGCACTCAATGAATCAGTGGGACTTTGGTAAATCAAATGTATGTCCCACTGACCCAAAAGGTCTACTCTACCTGCAACTGAAAACTGGATTTAGCCCAATGAATCTATATAAATGTGAATCAACTGGAAAATGCCTAAAGTTAACTTCTCAATTTAAAACTCTATTTCTACTGGTTACTGGAACAAAAAAGGTTTCTCTATTATAATTGTAACAGAAGAGTAGAGAAATTATTGATAGCAGACAATCAGAATGGAACGCTGGACAGAATCAGTGTTGATTAGGAAAACCACTTAGTTGGTACAATCAAAGCCAGAAAAAGGAGTTAGTGAGATCAGAGATGCTGGCCAAAATCTTTTTGTGGATTTGCACTGGCATTAATTGTAATTGCATAAGACACCGGAGCATATTACCACCAATTAACAAGTTGCTACTTGCCTTTCTAGTCATGTGACTAGGCATGCGATTAGAATTAAATAATAGTAATTTACTGTCATGATTTATGGAATTACACTAATGCCAGCATAAATCCGTGAGAGAATTTTGGCCATTACGTTATTGTTTATCATATGACTACATGTTCTGAATTTCCTATTCCATAATTATTTACCTCTACGATTTCTAACTATCTATGTTCTGGTCTGGTGGATTTTAAAATGGCATACATTACCACATATGCTAGCTTTGAGTTACATGGCTAAGTATATAAAGATAAGAAACACACTACTCTCTCTTTTTCACTAGATGGTGGCTGCAGGTTATTTGAGAGGGGAAGTATTGGGAAAAGTCTAATTGATGGAGCGTCTTGGCCAGGGCCTTATAAGAAGTCCCTATAGACATCAAAATAACGAAGTGCCAGTTTTTATTTCTGATAAAAAAGAAAAAAATATTGTGGCCTTTGGAGTATTTTGTTCCCAGTAATTTAGCAACCAGCAAATTATATGCAGAAAGAACCATGAAGATGGAGGTGAATGTATATATGAAGTCATGGACCGACCTTCTACCATTGGACTACAGACAAATCTTCATAGTATATTTATATACACACACCCTTAATACTCAGAGTACCCTGTGTGTTAATACAAGGGCTTTAGACACCAGCCAGAAATTGATCTTTCTTCTTGTTGCTAAAGCTCACAGATGCCTCCTGATGTCAAGAGACTGGAATGAAGTAAATGCCTACAAAGAACAAGTATGGTATACCTCTTAGAGCAATCCCACAGTTTCAACTACCTGACTGTAAGAACTGCATCACATCATATCACTGTTGAGTGAAGCTTTTGGAAAAAATCTGGCAAAATTAAAATCCATGGCTTATGGCACATGAAAAGTATATACAAATCATCATCTTTGTTTTGTTGAAATTGCTTTTAACAGCATTATGATATAATGAAAGGCTTCCCCATTTGAGTGTAAAAAACACTTTGCACATACCAAATCTGGGAACAGTGTTGGTGTTGATGGAAAGAAACATCAGTTCTGAGCTACAAGGAGATATACATGACCCAACTCAGAACTGCTTAACTGAGGCCACAGTACAACTTTGGTCATTCAGTATTCCTTGATTCTTTTTTTAGAAACAGAAAGGAGATTTATTTATATGATTTCTTTACTCAAGTTCATTTGATGCAACATTAGTCATACAAAACAACATGGCTACACAGCCGCCACCCCAGCCACCCATGGCAACACTCACCGAGAGAAGGAAGAGGAAGCAGAAGGGATGATAAAGAGACACCCACAAAGACAGCAAGGTGGCAGAGCAGCCATTGCATTAAGATGACCCTTTATGCTCTGTGACAGCACCAGAGCTTACCTGCCTCTCAGAGAGCAGCTGCAATGATGCCTGGCTTTAAAGGGGTCTTTGGGTCAAGGCACTTGTTGGAAAAAGAACAAAAAACAAAACAAAACAAAAAACAATCACTGTTTCCTCCACCGCCATCCCCCAGCTTTCTGCTGCCCAAAATAATCACTTCATCATGGATCATGGCAGGGCCAGCCCTAAGGCTTTAATTGGCATTCTTGGTACTTCCTACAGAACTCAATTCTGAGCAGAAAATATTCAGTTCTAAAAACAGCCCTTAGGCCTAACACCTAGCTTTGTTAAGAATACAAGATATCTGCTCAGAATAAACTGGGACAAAGTCAAAGCAAAGACACAATGGGACATATCACAATCACCAAAAGAACACTGAAGAACAATGAACAGGGAACGTGAGAAAGATATTCTTCTGTAAATAAACACTGTACATTATAAATTTACAACATGACTACATTTCCAACATATACTTGCTCTGCGTTTTAAAATATCTTTTGTTAAAATAACCTTGTAGAAGTGAAATGAATTTATAATCCAAGCGTTAAGATACACAGCAATAACTAATTATCATATCAGAGTCCCAAAAGCCTTTACAATAGAGGTTTATGGAGTTAAAGCAGTGAACTTTATTTTGAAGAGACCATTCTTCCCATTGTGAAAGGTAGGGAGAAGTAGATTGAGCTTGACATTTCTTTTGCTCTCAATCACCACCATCACCCCTTTATTACTTACACTCACTGCTATTACCTTCATTACATATCATGCATCTCTGATATTCATCATCACCTCACATACGCTTTAATAATACTTATGCACTGTCAAGTTGATCCTGACTTATGGCAACCCTTTCTAAGGCTTTGTAGATAGACAATACTCAGAAATGGTTTACCGTTCCCTTCTTCTGGGGCAGCCCTGGGACTGTGCAGCTTGCCCATGATTACACAGGCTGGTTCTTCTTCCAGGAGGCAAAGTGGGGAATCCAACTCACAGCCTCTGGATCCACAGCCAGATAACTAAACCACTGAACTATTAAGAAACATTCTACTATTAAGCTTACCAGAAAATATTCACAAACGATGAACATACTGCATTTTTTGTATATCCAAACAAAACCAAACAAAGGAAAGTGGGACAGCAAACATTTTTGGTGAAGTCTCTGACCATTTCTCCTACTGTTGTCTAGTAAAGGCATTCAAAGAATCCATAAAACTTTGCCATACCTGTGTATGATCCTTAAGTGGGCAATGTCTACACAATCATGTGACACTGCAACTGGAGCTATTTACATGTAGCATTCTCAGTTAAAACAAAAATGGAAAATGTGAATGTTTTTGTACAGAAAAACAAAACAAAAAAGTACAGAGCTGTATAGTTACAAACAAGGAAATAATCTTTCAGTTTTTAAAGCAGTTCTGCCTTAACTCTGTTCACCATGTATTCATTAGCTTGCAGCAATGATGATATGCAAGTTTGCTCAGACACTCCATTGTTTTATTTGGTTTTACTGCATTGCAAACATTCTTTCTTTCTTATTTCTTCTTTTTTTAAGACTGCAACCTGAATTCACTGTGTACAGTAAGTATGAAAGAATGATGAACATAGATACAAAAGTATAAACTGACCTCATTCAGACAAAATTATTCAGGAATCTCAGAACAACCCCAAGTGAAACTTGGGTGAAACCTGTACACCCAAGGTTGTATGAGGACACTGTACTCTCCAGTACTCATTTCTCACAGCCATGAAGGGCTCAGATACATCTGCTTCCATTTCTACCTGACCATGGTTTGCTGTTATCTCCAAGACATGATGAACGGTGGTTAGTTTTTACCTATAGTTTTCTCTTACAAGCTACCTTGAAAGTGTGTTTTATGATCCATTCTTGTTTAGACAATCATATTTAAATGTAACAAACTCCCCATTCTGGTAGCTGTACAGGTTAGTGTGATCTCTTAATGAGGCCACAGTAGTTTTATACATCAGCAGCTTTATATATCTGAATGTCACTGTTTTTCAAGATCAGTGAATCTATACATTAAAGTTACCATTTTCCAATGCAAATGCTGAGAGGTATTCACCAAATCATAACTGAGCTTTCAAGAGTACAGAAACTGCATTAGCTTTTTCATTGAATTGGAAGCATTCTTTCAGAATTCTATTCATATTTTCTTTATCTTGCTAACTGATCTCCATATTTTTCAGAGAAAGAAAAGGGCAGCTGGATTAGATTTACTGGACATCCAAAAACACTGGATTAGTTCTGCTCCATATTTTACTCGATACTCAGTAGAATATATCCATTATGCCAGAAGAAACAAGGCAATAATTTTAAATATCACAGATCCAAAACAAAGTATGACAGAACTGATCAAATTACAAATCAATTTTAATCATTAGGCTAACCAAAGGGCATATGCAGAACTCTCATGAAATACACAAGACAGGGAAGACAGGTATTTAATCCTCCCCTTTTTTTAACTTGGTCTCTGATATATAAATTGGCTAAACTCTTGTCAAACTATATTATATTATCATAAATCTGGGGATTCAAGCCAGTTTTCCAAAGATTAGGTGAAAATGCAAATTTATAAGTACAATTTCCATTTAACTTACTGCATACAACATGTTTTATTCAAAAATGCCAAAGCTCCCCTGCTCTCAAAGACATTGAAGCAGCACAACCTTGAAGAACAAGGGCTTCCTGGTGCTATGGCTATCTTAAGTAAGTATACAAGAGCCACCTCACCAAATCAGATATGAGGGCCATCGAGTTGACAATTCTGTGCTCACAGTGACCAACCAGGCATCTCTGGAATGCCCATAAGCAAAACGTGAAAAAGCACCTTCCTATTCATGTTGCCCAGCAACTAGCATCTAGAGTCATACTTCTCTGCTATAGGAGAGAATATATAGCCATTAGGACTAGTAGCCATTGACAAACTTATTCAACAAGAATTTGTTTAATCCTCTTTTCTAACTACCCAAGCTGCTGGCCATTGCCACACTCTGTGGTAGAGAATTCCATAGTTTGCATATGCTATATGTGTATTCCTTTTTACTATCCGTAGTGATTTTTCCACCAGTCAAACTCCATGAGATGAACCTAGATTTCAGTTTTAAATGTGGGACAAGGGAAGAACATCTATACACCTGTTATGTCTCCTTTATTCTCCCTTTTTTTAAGCAAAAAGTCCAAACCATTGTAATATTTTTCTTATAAAGAATTGCTACACATTTGTAACTTTGGGGGTATTTGTTTTGCCCCTTGCTATTTATCCTATTTGTTATAATTATTTGTTTCTTAGCTACCTATTTGTTTCTTGGCTACCTTTGGTTACTTTTATACCCTACTTATTCATATTTTAAAATTTCAAAAATATTTAAAGCATAACATCAATATCATGTGAATCATGTAAGTCTTTCAATATCAGAGAAATAAATAAGCCAACTGATTCAGCATATAAATGTTGAAGTGTGAGAATATTGGCCAAAATCCTGTTTCTTGGCATAATAAATTGTACTAGAGAAGGACCACTGAACCAATGGAGATTTAGTGAATCAACTCATCCATAAGTTCCACTGATTCAAATCCCCATTGATTCAGTGTGATTTAGCATGCTAAAATAATTCATAGATAAAGTAGGCCCATTTGAATAAACTGAATTTATGGAAGGGTTAACTCTCCAAATCCCCATTGATTCAATGGGTCTACTCTAGTGTGATTTACTATGCTAAGCAACAGAACTTTGGCCATTGAGAGCCAGCAATAAAATATAAACAGCAAAAACAAAAGGAAAAAAGAAAGAATAAAATCAAGAACTAGTAGTCTGTTGAAAGAAGACAGTCTTAGCTTGGAATTTAGATGTATTTAATAATGTGTCCAGCAGAACTCCCTAGACATCCAAATAAAACTTTCCAAATATGATATTAAAAAAATGACTTGTTAAAATGAACATGGGTTGATTCAGCACAGATCTCTCATGTGTAACTCAGATGTCCAACTGGCTGACCAAAGGGGGGGTGGGGGGGAGAGAGGAAGAAATTGGAAAGAGCAGAGGAAGTTTTAAGGTAGCTGTGCTTAGCTATCCAGATTTGTAGGGAGCACAATTAGAGCAGAGCTAGCTTAAAACGTCCTCCTGTCTCTCTGCTGACTCCTCACTCCCCTCCCAATTTGGTTGGCCAGCTGCCCTAGTGCTAGAACAGCAAGCCAATGGAAGGAAGGAAGGAAGGAAGGAAGGAAGGAAGGAAGGAAGGAAGGAAGGAAGGAAGGAAGGAAGGAAGGAAGGAAGGAAGGAAGGAAGGAAGGAAGGAAGGAAGGAAGGAAGGAAGGAAGGAAGGAAGGAAGGAAGGAAGGAATGGTGTGGGGAAGAGAGGGTTCAAATAGTTAACAAGCTGCAAACAAGGCTGATTTCCTCCTCTCTCTCTGCTGACTCCTGTGTGGCTGGCTAACACATATTAAACTGGGGAAACCTGATTTCCTGGGAGCAATTTCACAGAGGATTCATTCACATTTCTCCCACTATGTAATTGTACCCTAAGTCCACTTCCTCTGTAAAGAACTACCAAAGTGAAGTTGGAAAGACTGGAATTCTACTTCTTACAACTTGCATTATCATAAACTGTGCTGACAGCTAAAATGCATGCCTTCAATTTTGACTCAAAATATTACCTTAGGAGTGACACACTATTTTATGCAGAATGGAAAAGAAAAGCAGAAAAAAGAGAAGAAAATCATCCAGTATTTATGGCCATATAGCCAATGCTCTTATCTCATTACATGCCTTTTAAAAAGTCCCTGACAGCATCAGAAGCTGCCTTTAGGCAAGGAAGTTCAGCAGTAACTAATTTTAGTCACCAAGCTACAACATTCAGATGATATGGTATAGGATGACATTTTAGGAAAAGTTAATTTCAGTCATAAGCGAATAAAGATATCAGCACTACAAATTATTAGTTGATGGACAATTAATTCTAAAAACTTTTAACTACATTGCAGTCATGGAAGTATTCTCTAGGAAGAGAGATTGAAGAGATAATGAAACCGTTTATCTCTGAAGCAGTGAATGAAATGGGAAACAACCAAAATATAAAAAGTAACACTAGAAAGTGATACACCGTCTCCCCCAACAACAGCAAAGCTAAATCAATTAAATGATGTAGCATAAAACATTGCACTATTTGCTTCTTTAAATTAATGGGAATGAATGATGTTTTTAATGAATGACTGCTATTTGAATGATGTTAGATGAAAGCAGCCAATATAGTTTAATTCAGCTCTTAAAATTAGGATTCAAGTACTTCCAGTAAGTTAAGTATACTTCAATAATTACCAGAAAACCTGTTCTGCTTCATCTTGATTTAGATGGTTCATGTTACATAAGATAGAGCTATACTTGGGTAGGATAATCAATCCAATTTTTAGCTGTCCGAAGTGATTTTCCCAATCCTAAAGCTAATCTGAGATGGCGGGCAACAATAATACTTTAAATTTACAGAATGCTTTCAAGTGTTTGCATACATTATCTTCTTGTAATCTCTATGAACACTATCAAGTAAGTCAATAAGAAGTCTACTTAATGAAGTAATGAGCAAGATAAGATCAAACTACGGACTTGATTCATAGCTCAATCTCTTCACTATTATGCTATGTCTATTCTTTCACTAGGGCTGCACAACCTCAAGGAATTCATAGACTTGTTGTGTTCAGGTACATGAGCACATACACACAAATATACACAGAGGCACATGTGCCAGGATTTCTGGTATAGGATCACTCTTTCCTTACTGCTAGCGCACACGAGGGCAAGCACCTGTCAGCCAAAAAAATTAGGGCATCTGTGAAATGCACTTACGATACTGGCGACATGCAGCTGCTACATACACTTGCTTGAGAATGAACAGAACAGAGCTTCCAACATTGTGTTGTGAAGTTTTCTAATAGGCAACTTGCCAGTATTCAGGATGGAAATGGAAATATTAATTGGTGATTTTTTTAAAAAAAGGTAAAAAGTTCTTTTTGCAGAGAACGGAATGGAAGACATCCATAAGCAGATGTCAAACTTTATTTACAACTGCACTAGTATAGTAACATAAAACTGGATTTGCATAAATGCTTGAAGAATGCAGAAACACATAGGTACACTAAGAAGTAGCAGAACAACTTCAAAATGTTTAATTGTTCATGCAGACCTAAGAACAGTTTGCTTTACTTATAAAATAAACAAATAAAATATTTTGTATTGCACATTCCTAGAACATAGCTAATGTGTGAATACAAAGGACAAGGTAGCTTCACCACATGCCAAACTATAACTCTGTATCATACACAAATGCATGCAGTGATAACTCATGCATTAGAGGAAAAGGAGAACATATGTAAGCCGAATGTCAATACAAGATGATCAGAAGTAGGTGAAATAGTATCTGTTTGTATTCAGAAGTAAATGAATTAGTATTTCTGTGTATTTCCACGTTGTTGTTGTTTTTTGTTTTTGTTTTTTTGAGATATATAGTAAATACTAACATCTGTGAAAAAGATCACAATAAATTTTGGTGATGATTACTGCTTGGTTTGTTTCATCTTTTGTTAAAAGGAAGGGTGAAGTCCAGGTTTAAAACTTATTGGAATTTACAAGCTTGAGTATCTTTAAAGTTTCCTTGGGTTACCTTTGCTGTTTTGTTAGCATTTATTTTATTGCCGTGTTTCAATTTATGTGTTTATTTTGTTCCCTATGTAATATGTAGATGGGTAGGTGAGGTGGAAGAATTACAGCCCAGTCCTTTGGCTAGTCACAAAGTTTTGTATATATGATCTCCGAAATCCCTACAACAACCTACTAAGGTAGTAATGTCATTAACAGGCAATTACTGCAAACAGGAAGAGCTGCATGGATGGTGTCTTTCCCAAGGCCATCTTATATGCTCAAAGCTGAGGTCACCTCCAAAATCACAGAACAGGCAGGCATTCATGAATGGGAATACCAATATGGGTATAACCTTTAGCGATTTATTTACTGCAGTAATTCCCCAAGTGATATGCCAAAGGCAGCCTCTGCTGATGGTGGATAATTCTTCTCTACATCTGCACTAGGAATGATTGAATGATCCAGTTGTACTCAACACAGCAATGCAGTAGAATTTACTTGCCTCTAGTGTAAGCCTGGCTTAAAAGGAGGAAAGGCCAAATAGTGAATCGTGCAGAGGCACAGCAGCAGGAGCACCTGCAAGTAAATGCACTGGGCTTATAGGAGCCTTTAATTATGGGATTTAATTTTTGTAAAACCAGCAGTTGCCTCCTAGCAGTCTGGCTATGACTGCTATGCAGATTATATTGTCAAACCACCAATGTACAAAAAGTATGCAAACCTTTTCTATTCCTATTTTGCAACACATTTCATTGCCCAATGTATTGGGTCACATGTGCAACTGTGTCTCTGACTTTTTTGTTCTTCTCGAATTTGGAAGAAAGCAGAGGAAATTGAACCCTGCAATCTAATCATCATACTGCCTGTTAACTTAATGGCCATTACCCATGAAGGTTTCCCCCCCCCCCAATAAATATGAAAAGAAGTCACAGTATCATTGGGACCTTTCAAACGTAATAATGTGGTTTTACCCTGCAATTAAATCAGTACAAATGTGCACTTATAACACTGGATTCAGCTGCAAACTTTCACTCACCCAAATACAGCTAAAGTCCCATGTTTAAAAAAAGAATGTCTATTATTGTAGGAGGACAGTTATGTGCTTCATTTGCAGCTTCTCAATTCCTTCTCACTACACCAAACACAGAATGTTTGGGACAGGAAGAGATACTCAGAATAATTATTTGCTATTCCTAACAGACACAGCAGATCACAACTCGGCACCTTCTTTTCATTCAAAACAGTTAAAAAAAATCCCTCTGAACTCCTTGATTTTATTGGAACCATTAATATTCTGAACATGTTCATGCTCTAGTAGAAAAGCTCAAGCTAAGCAGGAAAAACAAACTCCACAGAAAATATTTAAAAACAGAAGTATCAGTGGGACTTCAACTCCACCAGCAGCAAGACAGAATCCATATTATTTCGTTTCTGAAGCTTTCCCCCATTTTCCCATTTAAAAATACTCTTAAATTAGCAAGTTGAATCATTAGTGTTGAAACCAAGTTTATTCAACTGAAAAATGAAACAAGGTATAAAGTTTTGAAGTATTGACTGTGAATAAATAGCTGAGAGGAAATAACATTAGCTATTAGTATACAAAAAACAACAACAACGAAGAAGCCTGTCAAATTAGTTTTTGGAAGAATATACAAACGGTTTGATTTTCATTTTTTAAAAAAGAGAAACAATATCCTCCTTCAACATAACATGCCTTCCTTACCAGGTACATGGTATGGACGACACAAAAGTTACGAGTACTACTGAATGTATTCCTCCGCTGCCCAATTTCATAGATTCTCAGATTCTCTGTTCTGCTCTACTTATATTATTTAACTCAGATTTTGGTATGCTATTTTCATACCAATTTTCATACTCATTACTTTGTGCCAGTCAGGTTGTTCATATTGTTACTATTTCTCCCCTTGTAGAAAATTTTTTTATTCTACTGCATGTTATTAATGATTTGTGTTGTACGTTACCAACATGCCAAAACAAAAAACAAACAAAAAACACAAATCCACCAAAACCAGAGATACAGTCTCGAGTCTGCACTCATTGCCAGTTCTGATGTCTTTGAGAATGTTTTAAAAATGAATACTTCCCTTGCCATTTAAGACTGATAAGAAAATGGCATTAAACTTGAACAATTCTGGTCAAAATGCCTCTTAAAAGAAACTTTTGAAAACAATTAGAAAGTATCATTCATACCAAAATGTAACTTTGTGACTATTATTTTTGAAATGTAACTCAGTTATACTCTTGCTACCAAAAGGTAAGTAGTTATACATAATATGAGGTCTGTAACTAGTCCCTTCTAAACTGTGGGTTTAACAACAGACTATGCAGTTTTCCCTTCATTTCTGGAGAATCACAAAAAATAGGAAAGACAACAAACTCAATGTAACGTATAAAATCACTGGAGTCCTAAATTAAAACAGGGATAGGGAATCCTGCTGAATACTGAAAAACAGGAACCAAGAATCTTTATTTGAACTTCAGCATCTGGCATTCTATTTGTCATTCTGTATGATGGGCAGCTTCATTTCAAATTAAAAAGTGGTATGCATATTGAATTGTACACTATATATTTGAATTTTCTTGCAGGCTCCACATACTTTCTCAAAAAGGGTGGATGAAGAAAATGTAAAATAAATGCAACACTCTACGTTTGATGGAGATGACAGAATAGAAACTGGGATAGATGCTCAAGAGACAACTGTCAATTTTATAGTTCAATTCTATATTCCAACTCCCATGTGTTATCAAAAGATCTAGATAGCAATCAAGATTCTGAAACACTGGTCTTTACTACGTATCTACTGGCTTAGCTCTCATGGTATCCAGGTTCTATAGGCCTGGGCAACCTCCAGAGACCCGGAAGCCCCACATGCCTATCCCTGGACCTCAGAGGGCAGCATCTGCTCCCACAAGCTCCATGCTTAACTGAGAAAGCCCTCCTGAGTCCTCTAATGACCAAAATGTGTGTGTTTGTGTGTGTGTGTGTGTGTGTGAGAGAGAGAGAGAGAGAGAGAGAGAAAGACAGAGGAGTGTTCAACCATGTTTTCTCCTTGGCCCTTAGAGAACACAAAAGGAGATTTTCAGCTTCCCCACCTTGCAAAATAAATAAATAAATTTGCACCTGCGGGGACTGGAATTTTCCAAGGGCTGGGGGCTATATTTGTGTCCCTTGAGAATTCATGAAGCTGCATAGATCACATGTTGCCCAACACTGATATACAGAATATATACAGAGTACAGGAAGACAGAAACTCTTAAATAAACAACAGTTATCCCAATCCAAAGGTGAAGGTGGGCTACAAAGAGAATTACAAACAGAAGCTACCTTTTCACCTGTATCAGTCTTTATCAGGCTGGGCATCAAAGTGCTGTGGATGGTGCAGGGAAAAAGAAACCATATGAAAGTTCCAAAAATCATGGCCAGACATGCAGGCCAGGCTTCTTTGTTAAAAATAAGTTAGAGGTGCAGATTCAGATTTCACCTCTCCTGATGCTGACTGGAATATGTCTCTCAATCCAGTTAGACAAAGAGCTGCCAGTCATTCAGCATACTCCATCATCATCTTGAGTTGAAACACAAAGTTCCTTTCTGGCTGGGGGTGGGACCCCATAAAAATGTAGCAAACCTTGCATCAGAGAAATTGGGATAAAAATTATTTCACCCACTAGGTGAGCCAACTGCAGCCAGATTAACAGTATTACCTAGTGGCTGAAAGGAGTATTGTCCCCAGGTTGCTGTACCACGTGGGCTGTGTTAAATGTCTACATTTGATTGTGGGTGGTGATGCACTGGTCAGCTATTAGAACATCTTCATTTACTTTTTTTTTTTTTTGGTTGAGCAGTTATTCCAATCCACTTATACCTATTAGTTTGAGTTGCAGAGGAGAGGGAGGGAAGAGTAGCAGAGATGAGCAGTGTAGTGTAGTGTGATTTAGGCCCCTGGACTGATTCAGGGTTTTCCCTGTCACCCAATTGAAAATCCCACCCCAAATCCTAGTCCAACCGAAGGAGGCCCTCACACGTCTTGCTTCTCTCTGTAGAAATCTCTGTGGAAATACAGTAACCAATTTACACATCTGTGCACAGACCTTTGGCTCCTAAACATCATAGTACCTAAAAATCTAAAACACTGAATATATTTAAGAATGAATGGCAAAACACAGTTCTACCTCCCAGTATATTCTACTAACATGCAGGAATATAAAATATTATGAAGCTCTGATATATACTGGGCTTTAAACTAAAAAAGGGCTAGCTGGATAGCTCAGTGAGTTAGGTTGGGAGTTCAATTTCCCAGTTGTGCATCCCAGAAGAGCCAGCCTGTGTGGCCTTGGGCAAGCAGCTCCCAGAGTGCTCTCTGAAGAAGGGAATGGAAAATCACTTCTGGGCCTTCTCTCCCTAGAAAACTCTAGAAAGAGTTGCCATAAGTCAAAATTGACTTGACAGCACGCAATTAAACTTTTAAAGTGTAGTCAGATTCTTTTACTGTCTTTCCTTCCCTTTCCCACACCTGTTTTAATCTACATCGATAATATCAAAATAATGCAAGAACTATAAAAGCTAAAGAAATCCTCCGAGACTGCAAAGTCAAGTCTTTGCAGAAGTTCAGTCATTTTCAAGTAATCTGTCTACCTGGTTTAAAGAAGTACAGAATAGGTTTATGGAATATGACATAAAACCTTCTCTTACCTTACTATATCCTCCAAAAGGATAAAGATACACAGATGTGCATCACTATTCAAACCACCACAGTCACTGTTCACAGGATGTACTTAGCTCATCACAAGAGTGTGTGTGTACTTTAGAACTGATGCAGGGAGACTGTTTACCACATACACCAAACTGGTGACTTAGTTTCAAAAGCAGATTTCTATTTGACAATCATAGCACATGAATGACCTCACTACAGATTTTCAGAATGCTCTAGTCCCAAAAGATAAGACACTTTCCTTCTGTGAGTTTTTCCTCTTCCAACCAACATGCAAATGAAACCACTGACTGATGTCCTCTCTCCACCAATTCTACAGGGAGTGTTTCCCAGTGACAGAATGTTTTGTTTGCCTGCTGAATTTTCACTCTGCTACTAATGCTGGCAATTCAGCCTGCATCCTCTGGGGACCTATTTCTTTCCCATAATTAGAAAAAAGAAAGCACTCCATTAGCTGGTTCCTGGCATAATAACAGGCTATAAACCTATGTACCAATATTTTGCAAAACAAAATGTAAAACCTTTGAAATGAAATGTTGTTATGGGGTGAAAAGAAGATTACAACAGACTTGCTGTTAAAGCACTGCAAAAAGTTAATAGATTTATGTTGACTAATAAGTTATAACTCAACAAGGGTGTTTTCAAAGTAGAGCAATACCCTCCAATGATGCTTGTGTTTTCTCAAAGTGCCTTTGTCAAAGCCTCTTCTCTCCACCTCCCCACTAATCCTATCAACAATTCCCAGGTGAAGTATTTTATCAGTGCTCACTTGGACGTGAATGTATCTGTAATTCATTATTTTCTCAAGAGCAGTAAAAGCCTGCATTCCCTCACCAAATGCCAACTAATTGTCAGAAGTTATTGGGTGCTTTATTAAATACAGATTAAAATATTACCCTAAGCATTAAAATAATTCATTTAAACCCCAGATTGTTCAAAACATCCAATAAGACAACCTTGAGAATCTGCCTTTTATTTTAAAAGGAATCTTAAAAAAGGAAAGGAAAAGGAAGGAAGGAAGAAAAGCTTGAAGTTTTGATCAAAGTCAAACTCATCTTTTCGTAGGGGATTCAGATTAATGAATTAAATCACACATTATTAAAAATTTCAAGGAAGTTTTAAGGTCAATTACATTTAAGAGTTCACAATTTTTATAATATTTATTTAACAGGTATCTGTACCCTGGATATCTAGGTAGGTTTTAAATAATTTATGAGTCTTTTTGCAGATTGAAAAGCTTTCAAGTTGTGTATCTATCAATGGAGCCTAAAAGCCTATAAGCGTCTGGCTGAAGAGGAGACTGAAACCACACCTTTCGCCCACAAGGGTCTTGCAGACTGCAGACATAAAAAATATAGTGAAATGAACCAACATATGACATTTAAATATGAAATAACACAACATGCCCCTCAAAGTGGAAAATACATCATATACTGTTTCCTCTGTGGATTGTATTTGCTGTACAGGTTTGCACTACTGATAGCGTAATAAATAACAGAAAATATAGATGGAATCTGCATTATGAAGGACTTTAGGCAGGGAGGCAGCCGGCCAGCCATACCCATTTTCAGGATTCTCCATTTCTACTAATCTCTTCGGTTGTCCATTCCCCACCCAAATATTTAGCATTCTGCAGTCTGGGGATGCTCATTTCTGACTAGGTCACTTTCTAGTACTTTGTGTGTGTTTTTCTTAATTCCTTGTACATCTTGAATCTTTTTGTTTCCTTAAGATTCCTGCTATGTCTCCTGTGCACAGATGGTGTCATTTTGGCTCTGTAAGGATCCAAAGATCCATACTCTGACCATGAGTCCCCTGGCAGTAGAAATAATTCTTCCATTATATATCGCACACTTAGGCAAAGGAAACACAATATAAAGAAAACTAAGCAGCAGGAATTACAAGTGACACATTAACCCCTTTTGTGAAAGTATGATTATCCACTCATTTCCCTTTCATCTTCAGAAAAGAGATTTTATCTCCACTCAAAGACCTTAGACCTGCAAAGTAGATATTTTACATTATCACCTGAAGAGTCATTTTTTAAAAAATTCCACCCTCTTTCACATTCAGTCTCTTGCTATGCACAGTATTCTTTCTTTACAATCAGCAAAGACAAACAATGCTACAACAACCGGCTTACAATTTTTATTTTATTTATTTATTTAATTTCTATCCCACCTTTCTCCCCTAGTGGAGACCCAAGGAAGCATACAGAAGTATTTTTAAATCCACAACCAATAAAAAACACAGCAATTAAAATTTAAAACTATAATTCCATGACTATGGAAACAACTAACCTGGACATCCACCTGGCTCCTTCAGTATTAATTTAAAAATAGCACACACAAAAACTCCTAAAAACCTGGCTGTTTGGACAGGCATTTCCATCAATGGCAACCCGTTGAAATTTCAGCCTACAAGACAATCACACCGCCATTTAAAATATTTAAATACCCAACCGTTTATTATGTAATTGCTTTAATTCTTGTTATATTTTAAGACGTTATGTGTTGAATCTACTTTATATTTGTAATGATGTTTGTTGTTTGATACGTTGTGAACTGTCCAGAGCAGCCATGGTTAGAAGTGTGGTATACAAATCCAATCCAATCCACCCACCCACCCACCCAACAAACCAACACAAATATTTTAAAATATTTTAAAAGCTACATAACAGATTTTAAAAGAACTCCCAATAGCACTCTAGACTGGAATTCTCGGTGGGTTCAAGGAAACAGAATACATATTCATTTAATCCTAACTCTAACCACACTCCTAACCCTAATCTGGCTGTTATCCGGCAATACACTGAAATTCTTTGGGATCAGAAAATATACCACAAACAATCACTCAAAACAATTTTTTAAAAAAGCAACAGTCCTGGTAGTTGAAATTTAAACAAAGCTGGAGAACTTGTGGCCCTTCAGATGTTCAACCTCAATCTTCATCAGCCCCAGACTGTGTGAATGGTCATAGCAGGTGGAGGACAACTGGCTCCACACTCGATCTAAAGGGTGCATGTAAGGAAAGACTTTTCCCCCAAATAGAACTGTTTGGATGCTCAGATGTTTGCTACTCTGCAATGATTTAGTGGATTAGTTATTGAGATATTTGAATAGTTTTACTGTTTAATTTGTTTTGAATGAAGATTATTAGCCACCTTGAGTGCTGTTCTTTAGTGGAAAGGCAGGATAAGAACATAATAAAATAAATAAATAAAACAGAAGTTGGGAAGACTTCTCTGCACATATAGATGGAAAGAAGACTTGCTCAAAGATGTTACTGTTTCAGAAACTCTTGTTTAGCAATCACAAATATGGGAGTGACTGACCATTAAAAATGGTGATGTTAAACAGCTCAGAGAAATAGTTGGGTGAAATACATAGATAGGCAGTAGACACATCACCTCAAGTGAACTGTTTTGTAACCATTAACCACTATGTACACTGAAACCTCTTTTGGTCAAAACCATTCTACCCTTCTCACAAATGGGTCAAAAATCTATTATTATTTTAATAACATGTTTACCTCACCTCTTCTCTCAAGAGATCAAGGAATTGTACAGTATTCTCCCCCAACACCTAACGTCATCCTCACAACCACCCTATGAGGTACACTGAGTTGACAGACAGTAACTGATTCAACACAAATGCAGGAACAGGCTATATTTATTTATATTTCTTTATTTCTTCCATTTTTATCCCACTCCCATTTGTGCCAAGGTACTACTCTGGGCAGTTGCAACAAATGTAATAGAAAATAAAAAATAAAAGATAAAAATAAAGACCTTTATTAGATCACTAAAAATAAATAAATCAAACAACAAACAGCAAGCTTTAGATGATAATTCATCTTCTTCAGGCTGTGTACCAAGTTATTGTTGGTAGTTCCAAAAATTATATGTTTTTTTATTAAAGTCCCAAAGTCTCATGGCCGTTGTTCGGGCCAGGGTTGCTTCTTAGATGGATATAGATGCAGTCTGCAAAACGTTGTGGAGGCAGACTGTGGTTTCAAGCTCCTCCTCAGCCAGTAGTTTAGAAATTATCACCCAATTCTTTAAACAAAAGGCCACCAAGCCCTCTGCACCACCCCACCTTGCACTTATTTGGCTAAGGAAAACAAGGTAATACAGAAGCATGGCGAGCCTCCATCAGACTTGTGATAAAAATTTAGTTCAACCAATTGGAACAGCCAATTTTAACCAAATTAAAGCCAAATCAATGGTTTTACCAGGTGGATGCTTTCCTCAGCATGCAGTACTGTTTGTGTGGCGTCAAAAGTCCAGGACATTCAAGAATCCACGTTATTGTCCAGCTGGTGCCCTGGCCTTACACATTTTATTTCTCTTTAACTGGTTCAAGGTCAACTAGTTACCGTGTTTCCCTGAAAATAAGACAGGGTCTTATATTAATTTTTGCTCCAAAAAACACATTAGGGCTTATTTTCAGGGGACGTTTTATATTTTTTTCATGTACAACAATCTACATTTATTCAAATACAGTCATGTCATCTTCTTCTGGTTGATGTACAATGCTGCACAATGGAGGAGGGAGGGGTTTCACTTAACTGGGGCTTATTCTTGGGGTAGGGCTTATATTACGAGCATCCTGAAAAATCATACTGGGGCTTATTTTCAGGGTAGGTCTTATTTTCAGGGAAACAGGGTAGATTCACTGCTGGCAAGAAGTATGAACCAGGATTTCCCCAGGTTTAGACCAATATTTTAGCCACAGATAAAGTGTTCAAACCTCTGCAATCAAACTGTATGGCAAATATAAAAATAAAGTGCTTTTTTTAAATATTAAAAATATAGTCATGCAGCCTCTGCTGAATTAGTCCGGTTACACATTTTTCTCAGTAAAGATAGTTAAGCTGTGCTCCCTACATTTAACCACATTGTCTGAATCTAGGTTCCATAATTAAATTTTTTCTATGGTTTTGCTGTTCAGGTGCCTGTAAATTATAGGCAGATGTTTTCATCAAATTATTCCTAAGGGAAGATTTAAAGTGGTGCTGCACTATCTATGCTAAAACAAAAAAGCACTTCATATGCAGCTGGTTGTGTGCTTCATGACAGGATACACTTGCTCATTAAGAACTATGAATGCTAAATTCACTTAGGGGTGGATTTTTTGTTTTTGTTTTTTTGTTTGTTTTTGGTCAGTTGCTAATTTTATTCCGCTTCTTGCTACTGTTTTCTTTTGCAAGACTCTTGTTTTCCATGGCCACAGCTTTCATTTCCTGAGAGGTTTGATTTATGGGCAATTCACAGATTAATGACAAAATAAAACTGCTATAGCTTTTACATTATTTTTCAACCGATGCAAAGAGAGAACTGAGTTTCTTGGAAGTCACTCAATAGGCTATGGACTGGAGTTGGCAGGATCAAGTGGACCTCAGAAAATGGTTTTGCACTGACACAGTCCTTTACAAGTGTAGAGAAGAACAGACAATGTCACACCTATGTCAGTGGACTCTATGTCACTCAATAAGTATTATGGAAGACTTGATACTAGCTGTTCCCAGTGATATTGCCTGTTACTGAGCAAAAGTCATCTAAAACATTTATTAATTGTACTGTGGTGCTTTTGACAGGAACAGAGAAACTGACACAAAGGAAACAAAAAGAACTAGAACTGAGATAGGTGGAACAAGGTTCAAAGCCCCAGTGAGCCTGTTAAAATCTTCCTTCAATCTCTTATTTATTTTATTTATTGCATTTATACCCCGCCCATCTAGTCAATTGACTACTCTGGGCGGCTTATGCAGCTCCACGCTGTAATCATTCTTTCAGAATGCAGAAGAAGAGTCCAAAATCCAAATGCTACAGAAGACAATGAAAAATAACCTCATGCTACCTAGTTAATCATAATAGTTTACCATTACGGAACACATTTTCAAACCATGGTTTCAGCATACCTTGAGGACAGTTTTGCAAAGTTCCCATGGAGCAGTGCTCTAACCCTGTAATCAGGGACAAGTGAGGGGGATTAAACATTTCATCCTGTACTGCCCCTTAGATGAAGCAATAAGAAGAATGTTGGGTCAAATTACCAATAATTTCACATGTTCAAAAGTGGAATGCATTGACTACTAGCTAGTGGAGGCATTTCTTTATGTCAGTTACCAAGTGGCTGTTTGCTCATTTTTTCATTTAGAAAGAGTATTTCCTAACTGCAGTATAAAGGGTTAGTATTTGGGTATTTGCATTAGAGTGGAAACTACTATCAGGTATATTATGTTTCTCAATTTATAGTTTTATCCGTAGCTTTATCATTATAAAATTATATACTCATTTTAACTCTTCATTTGTTATGGTATACGGCAACAATAATAAAATTACATTGACATTAATAAAATGCAGGTTGAGAACGCATGTATCTTTCTTTGCCTCCATTTTCTAATCTGTAAAAACAACCGTATACCTTAATATCAAACCTGGGAATGATCTAAAACAGCCCTACCAAAGTAACAGACCAATCACTCACACATTATTATAAACACTCATTTCATAAGTATGACCAAACCAAAAGCAACATTCCACCAGATTTTAAGCACATCAGAGACATCAAAAGGGAGCTTTGATATGTCAGAAACCAATGAGTGATGCTTTCTACACGCTCTGGAAGAAAGTCGTCAAAGAATCCTAATTCCATATGTACACTGAAAGAGTCTAAGTTGAGTGACTTCCCACAGAAGAACTTCCTATGAATTAAGGAAAATAAAAATAATTTACATCACATCATTGCCATTATGATGCTCACTACACAAAATGTGCTGATGGCTATAAGCTGAAGAAGCTCTAAAAATGGACTGACAAAGGACAGAGGATAGTCCGTCTCTTTGTCAGCCATGAAAACTCAACAGACTCCTTCACATTCAGAGGCATCACATTCCTTCTAGATCATTTTTCCATTAAACAAAATAGAATAACAGAGCTGTGGAAAGCTTAGCTATGAACTCTACAAAAACACTGCAAAACTACCAGATAAAAATATCAGATTAGTTCCCAGCAGTTGTTCAATTCACTATTCTTCATATACCACAACACTTAATGAAAACTTTCTTAAGTTGGGTGAGACATCTTACTAGGTGGCATGAAAATACATGTAGATCTTTTAACTCTAAAAAGGTCATAGAATGTTAAGACTCAAATATAGGTTTATTTCAAAATTAGTAATTATGGAAATGTCAAGGTTAGTTGGCCCATCTTGGGGTGTTAAATGATTGCACACTGCTGGGACATGACTCTTGTAAATACTCTTGTTCACAGAAAATACACATTTGGAAGTTTGTTTGTCTGTCTGTTTCTTTGAAAATAATAAACCTATTTACGATTACAATACTCTCCAGAAGAAATTATCAGAGAGGTTAAGCAAGTTCTTACCTGCAGTGGGTCATATAAGATCTTTTGAATTTTAGAAGCACCTTCACCTCAGGTTTTCTTCAAATATCACAGAATGCTTTAAAAAGGAAGAAAAAGGATGGATGCAAGCTTCATAAATCTCACTCGTTTCCACAACAGTCAACGGCACTCGACAGGTTTACAAAATCTGCCAACAAAGGAAAGAAAGAAAATAATTTAAAAAACAAAATCCTGATGTTAGAAATGAAAACATTAGTTGTTTATGTGGCTGACCACAGAATAAAGGCAGCCATATATATTCATGTATTAAGTCCAACTTTGGAAAGTCCAGTTTTTATACATTTAATATGCCCAAATTTGCAAAGTCCTATGCTGCCTTTGCTGCTTCAAAAAAAATCTCTGCCTAATTTAGGTGTTGTTATTTATATTCTATCCTACTATACTTCCTCTATTCCTGACTGCTCCATGTTGCTGAGAGGATCTGAAAAGGTACTGCAACACCATTCAGTTGAGTGCAATTACATAGTTCCATACAAATAAGAAATCTGATAAGACAGGGCTTCCAAACATATGGAGCTTTGTATCTGTATTCCCTTGCATCGATATAGGCCCTCCTTAGACCCAGAAAAGGTTGGGAGTGGAGGGGACACGGCTGCATCATGCATCCTCAGCACTTCCTATACATGTACAAATAGTAATGCAAAAAGAGGAGCATACTCTACACTGGTAATGAAACTAGCTTTTTTGCAATCTCCTTCCCAGTTACGGCACTTTCTATCTCAGGAAAAACTTTCTTAACCATACCTCACCCCCTAGTCATTTTGCTCCAGTGAAGGGCCTTTGCAAATATCCAAATACCATCACCATTGAGGGAAAAGGTGTAAGTTACTAAAAATAGAAGTTTTTATTTGTAATAAGCAGCAGCCTAAATTTGTAGTAAGCATCAGCCTTCCTTAAGGAACTCATTTTATTTGTGCCACTGGGCCTTTTTAGAAGTTCATTTAAGACCTTAAAGATCTACATGATTCTGAATTGAATCACAGCTGTTGGTTTTATTGTGTGCCCTACTGTTTTGGATAGCATTACTGATGTCTACTTAATTGTTTCATCATTCTAATGGTACTGTAATGTTCATGGCATAGATCCAAAGAATCGGGAATGGAAGGAAGGAATCCAATAGAATTTCGTTGTTCTGCAGAAGGCTTCCCACATGTAGTATAAAGGCACAGAATTATAATATAAATAAATGGAAAAATGGAAAAGACAGGCAATGTAGTGTATACACTTTAACAGGCTACCTGAAAGGACTGAGAATAAGCTTTCATAACACCTTATTTAAGAAAGATTGCACTACTGAATGAAACCATCCACTCGCTCTAAATAAATTCCCAAACATTCTCACTCAGTGCTTTTTCCTAAGTCAGAAACTATCCATCCATGAGTAGAAGAGGTTTTGTGCTAGCAGAACACAGCACCTTTGAATACAGTTACTGCTTTAACCACTATTGGCCATGATGAACACTGGACAAAAAATGGGATTTAAAGGGGGTGGGGGAGTTAACTGAATCCCATTATATTTTTAGCAGTTCATTGATAATGTAAATTAAATGCTTTTCTGTTATTTATCCTATGTGCACATCCCAGCTCACAATCTTGAACATATCTGGATTTACAAGGGATATTTTTTAAATGCCTCACTAAACTAAAAATAATAAATTCTTCTATATAGTTCTTTGGGTTTTTAAATATTGGATGGCATGAGTTTTTTAAATTATTATTATTACATAAAACATAGTAAAATGCAGGCAAGGTCAATTCACATATTTACATACTATTTAAATGTAAAAAATGAATGTGGGGAAAAAATTAAGATATTGGCTGAAATCGTGTTGCTTAACATAGCAAGTCACACTGGAGTATTCTAGTATGACTTACTACACTATAAGCCATAATGTACTGTTACTAACCAGAAATGAACAGAACAAGACAAACACATTTGAACTGTATGTAAAAAATCCAGCTCTGTAATACCTACAGTCATGGCTAAGATGTTACGTAGTAAAAATCCAAGTAAGGACAACCTCTAAATGAGCTGAATTCAGATACCATATTGAAAAGTTGTTCCCATTGTAGATTTACTGAAAAGCCATTTTTTGCTGTTGGAATAACTTTCACTTGTACTACCACATACACAAGCCTATGCATGCATACACACTCATCTTGCCAGACCCTTGCTATTCTTCTCCCTTACTGAAAACGTATCACTAGCATACAGTATAGTACTTGTAACATTTTCCCATCAACAACCAAGACCAACACTGATAAGGTATAGGAAAGCGCATCTTTTCTTATGTACTCCATGTTTTTTCTGCAGCATCAATGAAAACTAGACAAGAAAAAATCTATACTTGCTTCTAGCACTGGATTCCACATTCTTTGTGTGAAAACTGTACAGTAATGGGAGCAGTACTGAACTGTTTCAAGGATAAGAGTAAAACACAGTGAAATTCTTTGCATTGTTCCTGCCCCCTCCCCTGCAAATTCTTTCTCAGTTTAATTTTGAGCACTGCCGCCTCTCCAGGAGATGTTTTTACCAATGAACACGCTTGCAGGATAATCAGGTAACATTTATTTTTCATTATTTTCTTAGAAAACACATGAAGAAAATGTTAGCCTTAAAGTCAACACTAACTGTTTTCCAGACCTTTAAGTTATATATTATGTATAGCTAACTATGATCTCATTACCTCCTCCCTTGATTGATACTGGCCCATTTCCCCCCACTACCTTTCACTGATTACCTCATCGTGCTTGAAACCTCTTGCTTTACCCACACTTCACCATTGCCTTCCATGTGGAGTGATTTAAATGGGCTTCCTGCCACCACTAGTAATCTATAGTTATCCCTAGAGAGACTCTTTGTCTTCACTTAATGTCAACTATGCAGCTTGAACGCATACAGAAGGCATTGCAATGGCCTATGAGGTGTGGGAACCAGCCCTGTTCTATGCTGTCAACAAGAGAATATTCCCTCCTTACAACAGTGATTCTTCATTTCGCATATACTGTACAACACACTCCCCAGCATTAAGCAGAAAGGCTTATCCTGAGGCTTTCAGTCTACACCAAGAATCCAACAGGATTTTCAATCATGTCCTAGGGCAGGAAAATTAATTTTTAGTTTGATGTAGACGCTGGGGGTTGGAAGAAGAAACCAATGCATTCCCTTCTTAATGCAGAGATCAAGAATTTTGAAAATATGATCCAAGTCATTCCAGAGCTTGCCTTTCTGTTCTTTTAATGAACCACTTTCTCCATTTTAAAGAATCAAAATATTTATTTTTTTAAAAAACAGCTTGCTGGAAAATGTCAACAGCTGGTTGTTGCATACAGTTACCATCCTCTTTCTCCCCCTAAATGGTCTGGAACCTTCATTGATTTTCAAGTAGTTGTCTTAAATTATTTTGCTTCACTTTAGAAAACAATTCTATCTCGGCCTATGAAATTCCTTTTTCTTAAAAATCAATTACAGTCAAAGTCCCCAGCAGAAACCATCAGCTGCACAATGCCAAGGCCTGAAATGGCACAGTGTAAAATGCTGTTTCAAGTGCAGCCACCAAATGAGCTTCAATTTACTCTAATAATCGTCACTGGAACAGGAGAAAATAATTACATATTTGTCAGAAGAAGAACCATTTCTCAACATTTGCATAGGCAAAAAAATATATTTCTCAGCCAGCTTTGTAGCTCAGCAGGCATTGTTAGTAGGTGGTAAATGAGAGAGAGAGAGAGAGAGAGAGAGAATCATGCTGAAGGGACACTTAATCTTTGGGAATGAAAAGGAAGGAGGGGATGATGCTGTGCTAGGCACCCTGATGCCTTAAGATTTATACAGCGAAACGGATGCCTGTCTTAGTGTAAGCAATTTGTTTAGTACTTCCAGCTGAAGGGCTGTTCACTGGTGTCTAAGAAAATTAGATGCCTAACGATGAAATATTAAGGACAAAGGGAAATGGCAGTGAAAGTAAAAGCCCCTTGATAAACCCACTTAAGCCACCCCCCTTTCATTTGAAGATACAACAGAAAATATAATTCCTTTGGTACGTGTTCTAAAAAAAGAAGTCAACACAATGAGACTAGAGCTCCTAGCACCACTGCCTGAAGAAACAGTAAGTGAGTAATCTGTATTCAATAATTGCACAACATAGTGAGGCAGACGTGTGTGTGTTTTAGGCAGACTTACTCCTGTTTCCTTCCCCCAAGGAACCATGGTGTGCAGGTAGTCAGATTGTAAACATTTGATCAAGAGAAATATTTCCCTGTGGACATCTGGCACTTAACCTTGCTCTGGCAGAGAAGTCCTAGATGCCATGTTATGCTTAGGACATCATTACTTTTGTGGTAGTTACCTAAAAGAGTACAACAACATACCTGAGAAGAAATTAAGGACAGTTTGGGGCTGTTTTAAGTCTTTTTCTTTCCACGTATATACTGCCACCCATTCCACCAGTGGACATCTCCCCTATCCTGATAAGATTTTGTTTCAGTCAACAGGAAGAAATGAGAGGGGAGTCAGCCATGGGGAGGGGCTCTGCATGTAGAAAAAGGAAGGAGAGGATACATACACACCACTAGATCCACACAGCAACCTCTGCTGAAGGATTAAGAGGCAACCACAGGATTTTGAATCTCATGTATGCTTCACAGTGGGTTTTGGGATCTATCACCCATATGGCTGAGGTAGCTTTTCACATTTGCTGAGCGCTATAATATCCAGTGTACTATGCAGTGTTCAGTGTATTCTCCATTCAGTGTTTCTAGATATACTAAGCAAAATGAAATGAGTTATTCTTCACCACTGACACACCAGCTCCTTTTCTTATACTGCTAAAGAGAAGATACTAAGTGACGATCTCCCCCACCTATCTTAATTAAATCATCATGTAGATCATCCTGCTTGCATCTGGTTCTGCCTAGTGTACACCAGGAAAGAGGATGCAGGAGGCAACAGGGCCGCTGAGTTTAAAAACAACACCTCCCCATTTCTAAGAGCCAGAGAAGCATACTGAGTATCACAAGCATCATCAGTTCCACCTGCCAGATGATTATGCTAATTCCCTTCAATAACAAGACATGAGGGAAGTGTTTTGGTTAAGCTAGTTAAAGATTGGAAAGGGACACTGAGAGTTAATTTTAGCTACAGAAAGATTTATTTTTTCTCCAAAATCAACATTATGGGATATCAATGTTTTTAAATTAAGTTATGAATTACAAGTATTTTTTTAAACTTAATCCTAAGGATTTTATTAGCAGGTGCCATAGAACTGATGAGCAAGAGAACATGCAGTGGTGTGTTTTGCTTAGCTCTGATCAGCACATCCAATCAAGCAATTGGAAATTTGTGGACTATGACTGAATTCTGCAGCATTGTGGGAGGGAGACATGTCTCTTTTACACTTTGACTCACTATTTATCCAACTGAATTAATCTAACTCATACTGATATCTGTCTGGTGAGCAGGAGAGAAAATACAAGGCAGCCCTTCCAAACCCTATGTACACATAGTGTTTGCTTACAGACCTTTGGAGTAGGTTATGTTACTACATAAAATATCATTACACAATATGCAAAAAAAAAGAGTCATATTTTAGATTTGTGAATGCTGGAGCAAGAACTGATTCTTACATAACTAATATCACACCAATCATGTGCTGGGGGAGATGGGGTAGGGTGGAGTGGGGAGAGAAAGAGGAGGAGTATGAGTCATCTTACCAGAATCCCAGTTTTCAGAAAAATGAGTGTGCCTATAACTGTCTGTACAAAGCAGTATTTTGGAGTTACTAACTTTATAACAGAACCTGCAGAACAAGTAGATGCTGAAACTAGCAAGCATGCTACATACATAAATTGCCATTTATTTTAATGTGGGGGGAGATGTATTTTACAAAATTTGTTCAATACTGAAGTACAGTATAGCAGGCAGTTGTTCTGTTGTTCTGGTGTTGTTGTTTTTAATGTTAACCATCTCAGAAAGCATTATTCCTATAAAACTCAGGCTATATGCAGCTCTTTAAAACTGATTGTGAAGACTGTAAATTACCTTGAGCAATGAAACGTATAGGAAGCAATACATCACTTTGCTTCAATCCAATTGGGAAAGTCCTAAAAAATAACTTTGCTTTTTCTTGTTGAAATCCCACCCTGCCCCCAACACTATTACCGCAAGATGAATCAACCAGCTTCTTGGTAGTGGCCGTAACTCTATGGAATGTTTTACCTGCATATATATACCACACACCCTCCCTCTTGTCCTTCCAAAAACAGGTTAAAATCATACTATTCAAAGAGGCCTTTGGAAACATCTTACCCCTGCAACATCCCCGTTAATTGACATTGATTTCAATTTGCTGTCCAGGTTTCCTTCTCTTTTTTTGGAATATCCTGGGTTTTTAATGTTTCTTGGTTCTCTTTAATTTATGTATTGGGAGGCATTGGGTCGTGGTATTTTAATTGTTGTCAGCCACCTAGAATAGTGCCCCAGCACTAGATGGGCGGGATATAAATGTAATGAATAAAATAAAAATAAATAAAAGGAAAAAGGCCAGAATGAACCAATGGCAGCTTGTACAGCAAACTGTTTCCTTGAAAAGTAGGGGAAAGTCATCACATTAAACGAATTTAAAATTAAGCACTAAAATGTACATAAAAAACTAAAGATTGTTAGAACACAGCATATATTGAACGATCAATGCTTTTGCTAAAGAACTGGGATTGAAATAAACATCTTGAAATCAGCTGGCAACAATTTAATTCCCCAAGAGCAAATTTAGTGGCCTGCACATTTGGTTGTCAACATAGCTAACTCAACATCATGTATAAGCTACTAACTAGCCCAATCAACCTCACCACCCACCCACTGGACTCAACACAATGTTTAGTTCCTGGCCGTAATAGATAGCATGATTCTGACTGGTATTGGAGCTTCACGTCTTATTTACAGAATAACCTCCTGCCTCAGGAGGTTATTCTGTAAATAAGACGTGAAGCTCCAATACCAGTCAGAACTGCCTCAACTCTTCTTGTACTTCTAGATAATCGGCCACTGAGATCTGAACCACTGAGTTCCTGTTTCCCCACCACCATCCTCCATCCCAACTGGGTTGAATCATGTCACTAGCCAGAAGATCCATCCAAACAGTTGTTTCATTTGCATTTGGGGGATGTGTGTGCGTGCTGCTTGATCAAGAAAGGGCACTACACCAAGTTGCTGTATCTCAGGAAGGTCTTGTTATCAACCCTACACAGAAAGTTTAGAAGAGTCTTGTACGTTTTGCTTACAGGGAGTCTTCAGGGGAGACAGATGTGGGGAAACGGATCCAAGCATAACACTTTAAAACTGGTCCCTTGCAGCTATGTTTTCCTGCTGTGTTTTTAGCTTTGCAAATGGAAACATTTATTTCTCACCCTGGCCTCTTCAGAGGTGTAAAAATGCAATGTCCTATTTCTTGCCTCAATATTTACACAGTTGGTATTAAAGGAATTTTATTTTAAACTTTGCTTTGATGTTCTTTCCTCCTGCCTCATCTCCAATGAGCACATAACAGATGATGATAAGGACATCTATCATAAAAGGGCAGACATGAAAATGAAGTTCATCTCATAGTTCAGATTTCCTATTTGGCACAATAGCATATTTATACAAAAATAAATTGTACAGCTGCTTACGACTTGTGTGAAGAGCTTTTTTAAAAAGACAAGGTTTGTTTTTAAAGGTCATTATAACACATCCTTTTTAAAAAAAATCACAGCTGCTTGAAAACTCTGTAAAATAGTAGCCACATGAGAACAGCAAAAAGGTATTTCTCAAGAGTGGCTGATAAATATTTCTATCAGACACTTCACATTACAATTCATCCACTTCACTGCTATATTTAAAGCCATCAATATTAGAAGGACCTTCCAAACATATATTTGCCTGTCACTGAGCATCCAACAATATCCACAAAAAGTGTCCAGAACTGGAAATACCAATGGTGCCAAGGTTCAAGCTACTAAGAGACAAAATGCAGATCTTTTCCCCACTGAAGGCTTGTCATTCCAGAGGGCTCTTCCCCTGCATAAAATGTCAGAAAACATCTCTGGTATTTACTGAAGGACATGCAGTGTTTCTGTCATATGCCTGTTGAGCGGAAAGCATTTATCCTCCCCCAGTTCACTTCATTCTACAGTCTGCCTCCCTTTGATAGATGCCTCTCATTAGGTTAAGTGTCTACAGAGACATTTTGCAAATGCTAAAGAATATTATATTCTAAGAATATTATAAAGAAACACATACAAACCCAGTTTACAGGGTAATTTTGGCGAGACACTTTGTCTATCAAGTAGTTGACCGTATACCCACCTCAATATATTTCAAATAGACAAGAGGCGACAGGATAGAGAGGAACTTCTACCCTAGAAAGTGATCAGCTCTTTAAATAAAATAAAATGCTCTGCATGGTATGCTCAGAAGAGGGCTTCAAATACTTCTCTCTAAAAGTGGGTTTTGCATGCAAATGAGGAACTGGCTTCAAGTAAAAAGACCTTACACAGTGAGTTTAGGAGTTTCACTAATTTATGAAAGAGAAAGCCCAAGTGTCTCAATGTATGATTCAGCACTTTGAAGTTATTTTGAACTTTACGTAGCAATTATACCTAATTAGAGAGCTGTTCGTTTCTTTTCCATTTAATAATTTGGAACTGGCCAAGAGCTAAGCTGCAATACAGAAAAGAAGCATTCTTTGGGAGATCTAAGGACCCAGTTCACTAGCATTAACAGAAGAAGAGTGATGATTTCAAATATACCTTTGCTAACAGTGCTGTACAGACAGTTTCAGAAGTGTTTATCACACTGTTGGAAGCACAGATAAGAAAAATTGGGCTTGCAATGGTATGATGAGCATATATGAAAGCACATGAAGTGCACAGCATAGGAAACAACATCAGCTAGGTACTCTTGAAGTTTCATTGTTCTGCTGTCACAGCTCTCTGTGGGTTGGACTGTTTTTTCATAGGGTATCCAAAGACATGGTACCAAAACTGGTAGGGAAAACAGTGCAAGTAGAAAGAAGTTGTAAAGCTAAGTATGTAAAGATATTTAAAACTAGGCTAACATTCCAGGAACATTGATTCAAACCCTCACTCGGCCTTGAAGCTCACCTTAGACCAGTCATACTCTACCCAGCTTTCACAAAGTGATGAGAAAGTGGGAATGAGAGAGGTCATCTGCACTAGACTGAAGTGACATGTATGGAAGACTGAAGGCAAGGAGAGATATTATTCATTTATTTATTATTACTTATTTAGAATATTTATATCCCACTTTTCTCCTCAAGAGGACCCAAGGTAGCTTAAAATATGAAAACAAACAATATTAAACACTTTAAAAAAAGAAACAAAACTGTAGCCCAATTTTTAGGGACCTTCTCTTAAGCAGCCAGTGACTGAGAAAACTCTGCCTCACTTTGCTGTGGAAGTACAGCAAAGAGGGGGCCAGACTGGCTTCCTGCAGTAGTCTGATATGAGTTTTGTCACATTTTTTGTGTGCCTCCACCCCCAGGCAAAAATAAACCTTATGTTTCAATAAGGGGAGGGGGCTGAAGGACTGATAGCTCTTTGTTTCCTAGGTCTGAAAGAGACATTCCAATCAATCCTAGCAGAGGTGAAATCTGAAACTACATCTCTGACTTAATAATAATAATCTTAGAACTGCAGAGCTGGAAAGGATCCAGGATCATGGAGTCCAGACCCTGTCAAGGAAGCACAGTAGGGAATCAAACTCCCAACCAGATGCCTCAACCTATCCAGCAGTTTAATAGTCTGCAGCACCCATTTTGAAGCTTACTTTTAACAAAGGAACCTGGACTGCACATTTCACATGTTTTTTCTGCACCATCCACAACACAGTGGTTGTGTCTGATGAATACCTGTACAAGTTGAAAGCTAGCTTCCATTTGGATTTTTTTAGTGGCATCAACTACTAAAGGTATCAACCATTCTCACCTTTGGATTGTATCCAGTTCATAGTAATTTTACATGTCATTATACATATTGTAAACCTTTCCATGTATAGCAGCATTACTGCTTCAAATGAGTTCCCAGATTCCACATTCAACTTAATAGTGCAAGCTAGCTGGTAAGACTAAAGCACCTGTTTTGCAGGAGAGATTAGCTGCCAATCTTTACCAAAATTCTCTTCTTTCTTAAACCCACACAAGTCAGGTATATTTCAAAGACAGGTTAACAGCCTGTTGGAAACACTTCTCAGAATAAGAATAAATGGTGAAGAATGGATGATGTGGAAAATGAGGGTTTTGCAATTTATGTCAGTGAGAATAAAAGAAAATGTTTTCAAACTAGGCTTAAGATGGTATCTGACACCGACAAAATTGAATAAAATTAATGCTAGTTATCTGAATGTCTGTTGGAAATGTGTGAGAGAAATTGGTACATACTTTCATATGTGGTGGGAATTTGAAAAAGTACAAAGATTTTGGAAACTAATCTTTAAAGAATTAAAGGATATATGTGAAAAAGATTTAGAATTTAATCCTGAGATAGCTTTGTTATTAATATTTGAAAATGTGGATTATGATATGATGACTAGAGAGTTGGTTACCAATTTATTAACAGCAGCTAGATTAATAATAGCTAGGAATCGGAAATCAAAGTCCGAATTTCAAATGGAAGAATGGTATAATGAAATATGGAACATTGCTATAAATGATAAGTTAACTTCTAACTTAAAGGTTAAGAGAGGAGAGATAAAAAAATAATAACTTTTATGATATATGGGGCAGATTTCTTGAATACGTGCTAACAAGAGGAAAAGGGAAAGTTCCGAATCAGGAATCAATGCAGTTCTGGAGAAGAGGACAATTAAGGAAGAACAAGAATAAAGACAATGGAAGAAGAAGATTACTGCAAGAGGTCCCGACCAGGGTGGAGGGGAACACAGTTGATCTATATTTTGATTTATGTATTTTATGTTGTAGTTAAAATTTAAAAAAAAGGGAAACACTTCTCAGTGTGTTTATGTAGAGTTCATCCACAACTCCTAACTATAAATGACATCTCAGTGACAAGCAACTTTTAGAAACAATTGTCAACTAAGTGAAGCTGTATTCAGAGTCTGGATTCCGCAGACTCTTCTTGCCCTGCCCACCCTCATATAATGTAATTACCTGATTACTGAATACACTGCTAAAACAACTTATTCTTGAGAGAAAAACTGCAGCAGTGCTTCTGTACTAGGCCAAGTTACAGGTGAAGTGTTCTATTCAACTGTTTCACTTACCATCTCTGCTGCTAAAATCAAACATAAACTGACAAACTATTAGAAGGTGTGCTTTGAGCAAAACAAGGAAATAGCTTGGTTCTCAGATTGCATCTACTTTTCAATTAATTTGCTCTTGTTTTGCATCCAGTTGGCACACTGTTTTAAAACATTTTGTGGAACAGGCAGAGGCGTTAATGGGAGAAAAGGTCATAAAAATCGGCACTTCAGTGAAAACAATGCTCTCACCACAGACTGAAGGGTGTGTCCAAACTGGACTTGAGTTTGTGGAGACTACCAGAGACCTGATCTGATTTGCAGCTTCCAGGGCTGAGAGACTGAATCCTCCTTTCAAGTGAGGCATCAACCAGGGCACACTTGAAGTAATCACCAAGACTACAATTCCGTGAAGCCTGTGTAAAACACATTTCATTCATTACTGATTGCAATTCAGCCAACTGCATGTAACTTGGATGAAGAATACTGCATAAGACTCAGCTTTTAAGACAGTTAGTGCCTTTGAACACTGGCTCAAATTCCCTATTATCTTATATCCCATTAAATTTTAAATCACTGCATTAATCAGTCCAAAGTTCACTGATCTTTCTGGCCATCAGAAATCTTTTAAAACGTACACACACTATGGATTCAAAAGCATGTCCTGCATCAAAGAACACATCCTAGAAGGTGAGTTTGACTCAACTTCTGGGATTTTACCTGAACAGGTTTACCACAGCAAGAGTGAAACCAAAGAGAAGAACTATTATATCTAACAATGCTCAAGCTAAGAAATAAAAAGAGTGTACACTTCTTCTTTGCAAATAATGGCACACTATGAACAACAACCAGAGATTTGCCATCATAATGGTGCCCTGGTTTTCTAGGTCTACATCAAGTACGTATTAAAATCCAGAAAGGGCACTACTACATATTGGTCCCTAAAGGTATAACACAGTTCCAAATTCTATTAACATTCTTATCTAAGTAAGCACAAAATGTATAACCAGGCTCCCATGGAGGGAAATTTCAAAAAAGTGCAACTTGAACTGGCTGTCAGCTGAGCTGAGCTACATCTTCAAGGGTTCTGAAGTTTCCCTCTGCCCCTTAAAAAGAGAACAGCAAAGTTCCTTCCACCTATACTACAGGCAACATTTTACTGAGGATCCCAGTTGTTGTTATGTGCCATTAAATCACTTCTGACTGATGGCGACCCTATGAAGAAGCAGTCTCCAAAATGTCCTGGCCTCAACAGCCCTTTACAACTCCTGTAGACTCAAGCTTGTGGCATCTTTTACGAAGTCAGTCCATTCTGCATTTGGCCTTCTTTTCCTGCTGCCTTCAACCTTTCTGAGCATTATAGTCTTTTCCAGAGAATCCTGCCTTCTCATGATGTGCCCAAAATAGGACAGCCTCAATTTCGACATTTTTGCCTCCAGAGATAGTTCAGGTTTCATTTGATTCCAGTAGTTCCTCCCATACAATACCATTCTAGGCCAGAGTTTGCAGGTCAAAGATGTAAGAACCAAGGAGTCACAATTTTTCACTCTTACTGTTATATACAAGAATCTATAAATGTGAACTGGTGTTTGCCTTTCTGCCAAGTCTGTGCTTGTCATATATCTTCTCTATCTTTGTTTGACAAGATACTATATTCAGGTAGAGTTCTCATCTTTCCCCATGTTCAGGAAGAGAAAAGGGATTTTTCCTGATTTGGTTTACCAGTTACTATCCTAAACACAAATGATCTAGGCTGATTCTGGAAGCTAAATCTAGTTTAGTCTCCTCAGTTCTTGGATGGGAAAACACATATGAAGGAACACCAGAAAGTTCTAGGAAGGGATTGGAGAATTCTGCCTGAAACCTTGGAGAGCTGCTGTCAGCCAAAGTTTACAATACTAGACTAGAGGGACTAAAGTTCTCACTCCCCATAAAACAGTTTTTCTATATCCCTTCTGGATCAAAAGGTGCCCTTTGCAGTGGAGTGTGAATTTGTCCTTCTTTATTTATTACATAACACTCAACATGTGCTGATGTGTGCTATCAACATGCAAAAATATGTTGACATATGTTTTTAATGGTCAATATTTGAAAGCTGAGAGGGAGAGAAAGAGAAGGAACCTCTTTACTTGTGCACACATTATTTTAATGGCACTGTCCTCAATACTTGAATATTCAGGAATGCTCTGCAATATGTGCTCTTTAGAGCATAATCATAAAACACAAACAGTCCAGCTAGCTTTGTTGAAGGCAGGAAGAAGTTCTGATAAAAGCAACATGTAAGCTGCTTAAACAGCTTGGGTCCAAAGTTCAGCATTAAGTAAAATCAATAGTTAGGAACAGGTATTTCAATGAGGATGTGATCTAAACATAGCAAGAGGTAAACGTTTAACTACAATAATAATGCTGTAAAATGTCTTCATCCTTACATACCCAAAGGTGAATGACAAAACAATCATTTAATAAATAGGTCTGTACTATGAGTTAAAATTGTATGTATCCACAACATTGTACACATTTGCTATTAAAATTCCTTGATAAAAACCTAAAAATATATAATTATATTGAAAGTGAAACCAGCCTTTAAAAACATGTACTTCATATGATCTTTTTCTTTGGTCTTCCTACTGCAATGCAAGCAATCAAGTCAAGAAACCTCTAGTCACTAACAGGTTCTAGTTCATAAAAGGAGCTGCAATCCTTTTGACATCTATGCACATACCCACACCTATCCTGCCACCGTCCACTTTCATGTTAAAAGACTGCATTTCCAACAGTACATATCTAATAGAACTTGCACACAAACTCTTGATCATTTAAGAGCACAGTGAAAACCATGACATCAATGAACTATCTGTGGAAACCTCAGATAGCCAGCAGTCCAGTCAGCTACAGCTAGGGGCAGTTATCACACACAGAAAATCTGGTACCATAGGAAAGCCATAGGATAGTTGTCCCTTCTAAAGGAGACAGTCCCTGGATGACTGAGAGAACAGCTAGATGAGCAAATGGTTCATCTGAGAATTGTTTAAAAAATTCACCAAACATTCTTTCTAGAACTATGCAACTCAGGGTAAAATATGTAAATTCATAATTCCAGGAACCCAACTCCTTGCAAATAAACAGGGCCTATGGATCAACCCATCAGGATGGCACTGAGTGGAAAAGGACATTAAAGGCAATGAGATTAATACAGAAGTCTAGCCAGAGGCACCTTATCAGAGAAATAGAATCTAGATTTTGACAAGCTGCTTTGCAATTTACAGAACAAATGTGTTGCTTCTCTCTGAAATGTGCAATGCTGAGAGCTCATCCAAAGTAAAACCACAGGAATGAAAAAGACATGTCAATATTATAAAGATCTCCAGAGACAAAACTCAGGTACATATGTTGCCTCTGAGAAGTCCATCTCAAAATATGCCACTTACTTTTTTAAAAATGATGTTACAATGTATACAGTCTACAATTAAGTTCAGAAGAGTCATTTTTAGATATTATCTTGATAAAGCAATAGAATACTGGGATTCTTCCTTTTTAAAAAATAATAATAATCATGCGGCTGGAGAAATGGTCTGTGCTTTTCCTCCACTTTTCCTTTACAGATTATACTTCTTGAAGCTCATTTTCCATGACAGTTCTAATTTTTGAACTCTTCAGGCATGTAAAACAAAATGAGAGCTGTCTGGATAACTCAGTGGTTTAGGTACGTGGCTGCAGAACCGGAGGATGGGAGTTTGATTCTGCCTCCTGGGAGAAGAGCCAACCTGTGTGGCTTTGGGCAAGCTGTACAGTCCTAGAATGCCCCCAGAAGAAGGGAGTAGTACCACTTGTGTGTGTTCTCTGTCTGAAAATCCCTGAAAAGGGTCGCCATGAGTCACAATTGACTTGATGGCACATGACTAACTGACTGAAAACAAAATGAACAAAACTGCTAATAATCTGCTCCCCATGCCAATATTGTTTTTGCTTTACTGGCTACCCATTCCAAATTGGGCGTGCTCTGGTCCATGGGGTCATGAAGAGTTGGACATGACTTAACGACTAAACAACAACAAAAATTCCAAATTGAGAAATGAAAGAATTCATTGAAATGAGAGGACATTTAAGTATCTCCCTGGTGAGGAGTCCAACTATGTGTGGCATTCATAGAGCTTAGGGAAACACCAAGAAAAAGTAATGGGAGATGAGACAGCTGTTTGATATCATCATGATAACATTGGTTTCAGAGACAGGGGCACCCAGTTAACTAACACTTGGTAGTAATATGGTACAAGTAACGCTGTCTGCAATGCATCGCTTTGGGGAGTCATAAGGGCATGATGATATTCTGTTTGGAAAAGAACAGAATGACCAGTAATGTTTTGTTGTTGTTATTTTATTTATTCGTTTGTTTGTTTGTTTATTTATTTATTTGCCGCCCACACTATCCAAAGGTCTCTGGGCGGCTTACAATAATTGCATGTTAACAAGTTAACATGCATTTGTTATCCCTTCTTGTTACGTGGGGAGTATGTCAATGGGATTGTTTTTATGCCTGGTCATTTTCTTTCCTTTTAGGCAGATTTTTCAACAGGATAACAAGTTTGTGGGGGAAATTGCATCAATTCCTCTTGAGGAGTAACTCTCCAAGTTCAGCAGTGAACACCAGTGTACCTTCCAGAGAAATTAAAAATGAAGGTCAGTGTACACAATATTTCAGCTGCAGAGTTCTGTCCTTGAGTGCAAGGTTGTTGTTTGTTCCACAAATTGGTTGTTGTTTGTTTCACACGACCACATTGGGACCCTCTACTGTGTGGACCAGGAGGCATTTAAACCTTTGCTCTTCACACTGGTCTGATCTATAGTGAGGGCTTTCCACCTGCAACCTGCATTTTAAAAAAAAGTATCATAGAAATAAACTGGAATTAGAAAGTGGGGAATTTAACTCCAGCCTCTGATTTTGCAGCCAGATATCTTAAGGTTGCTTTTAAAAAAATCAAACAGCCTAAATAAACCAAACATCCTAAGCTATATAGGCCTTCCTTCCTTCCTTTTTGTCAAAGCACCACAGTAAAACAAACATATCAGACAATGTTTGTCCAATGGGCAACATCAAAAGCATTTGGGGCAGTTAATATCAAGTCTAACATCAAGTCTTTCACAGTGCATAGAGCCCACTGATATCTCCATAGGTTAGAATCAGCCTGAAAGGACTGAATTATTATTCAATTAAAGAGTTTGTTTGCTTGTTTTTCTCTGCACTCAAAGGATTGTGTCTGTTCAAAACTCCATTTTCTTAGATTCACTTTGTTTCTTCCAATTCTAGTCTGTAGTCTATTAAGTCACATCCAATTAAATCAGTTTCCCATGTGACTGGGGACTAGATTTTCCTGGGGTAGTTTGTTCTTTCCATTCTTTCAAGATTTACACATGTTCTGAAAAACTTCCTTGATTTTAATCTGTGATGGACAGGATGGTAGCTGAAGAGTAGTTGTGCATTTGATGTAGATGCTTTAACTATTAGCTGCTACCTCTCTCCTTATGTCACTGGGAGCAATGCCTGTGAGGTAACTGATTTTATTAATAGGTGTTGGCTTCAGGCATCTAGTTATGATTCTACAACTTTCACTGAGTGCTACAACCACCTGTTCAAATGGACGGGTATGTTTGCCTGCAGAGTAGCATAGGATTAAGGCTGTAGTTCTTACTGTTGTGTGCCCCAACTTACTCCTGGTATCTTTAGAAGAATATCTTCCTTACTAAGACTTATTGCTTTGTATTTTGGCAGTGTTTCATTTAGGTCAGCATATGATCCAAACATTTGGGGGCAAAACAATGATGGAAGGCAAATATTTGAGTCTTGGTAGCGTTGGATTTAAGTTGTTTATCATAATATGTGTCAGGTTCTTCTAATTCATCTGTTAAAAGATGTTCAACCATGTGAAAGCTCTCTGAATGAGTAACAAGTATGAAATTGTTAGCATAAATATAACTTCTGGTGCCTTGAAGAAGTGGTTGGTTTTTGGTGTAGGTGTTAAACAAGACAGGAAACAGAACACTGCCTGGGGTAAACCATTCTTCTGAGTCCTCACTCAGCTATGTTATTCTTGAAAGTTAATGAAAAATCTCTGATTTTGCAAGAGAGGGCATTAATTTAGTTAGTTTATAATCCCTATTCAGATTATAGAGTTTTTGGAAGAGTACTTTATGATGAACAATGTCATAGGTTGCTGGGAGGTCAACAAAGACTATCCCCGTGATATTCTTAGCTTCAAAGCCATCCTCAATGTATTGCATTAAATGTAAGATTTGTGCAGAACAATTCCTCCCAGAAGTAAAGCCAGTCAGCTGTGGGATGAGGAGTGTTTCTGCTGTTTCCGTCAGACAGTTACTGTATGGACCATTCTTTCCAGGATTTTATAAAGATGACAAAGTAGTGAGACTGGCCTCCCATTTTGCCATTTTTTTTACAGAAACAAACCGTTTTTTTCAAATTTGCTTAAGGTCACTGGTCTCCAGCTGCTTGTTTCTTCCAAGTTTAAGTTCTAATTTCCTATGGCGATGTTCAGATCTGCCACTAATGAGGATCTGAAGGGCAATTTGATTTGCTGAAATGTTTGCATGAGTAGGGCCTTTAGAAAGACTGTTGTTAAGCTACTTTAATAATCTCCAGGTTTTTCACTTTTTCTGGTTATGTTTATTTCATCCATGAATTTTATCCAATTATATATTTTTCAGTTTCTGAGACCAAAGAAATTAATCCGTGCCGAGCCAAAATGCTTTCTTCCCTCAAGGGATTTTGTTCAAATAGTGAAAAATAATTATTAATTTGAGTGACTATTTGTGATATTAGGCCTTGGAGTAATTGGTTCTATATTCTTGGGGACAGACGTTTGAGATGATCTTTTCACTGCCTTGACAAGCTAGTCATTGGCCCTGGGACTAAACAAAGTTTGAATATGACTCCATCCAATGTTGTACTGAATTTCTGCCGATCAGCTTTTTTAACATTATATCTTCTGTGGAATGGTACTGTAGATGGTGAGACTGCCACCAAGAGTTGGCACATTATGAGCCAGTGCTATGTATTTGGAATTGGAATATAGACTGACTTCACACACTGTTGGGTTATGGCTTCATTAGCAAATATCAAGTCTAGATTAAGGCCACATTGCCATATTTTGCTATTGAAAGATGTGGGAAGTTTGTTATTATGAATAAGGGCTAGTTGGTTGTTTCTGCTCATTGAGCACCATTTCTCTGTTGTTATCATCAGTGCCCGAGACACTGCTGTGGCAATCAAAGTCTCCAATTATAACATTTGCTTATGAAAATTGCCTGAGCTTTTAAAGGAAAAGGTTGCAATAAGCATCTCATAAAACAAGGATACCATAAAATTGCTTAGTTCTACTGTTACTACCTCTATATTATTCTGTTCTGTGACAGAAACAGATGATATCTGGAAGTCAGGCTTGACTAATATTGCACTTTGGTACTGTCTATGAAGTCTCTCAGCTTCAAGTCTCATGATTAATATTTTGGGGTATCGCTCTGGCTGTCTCTCTGCACTTCTTGAATAAAAAGTATGTCACAATCATGTGTCTGGCAGGACTGATGCAGAAACTCTTCTTTAAGTATTGACAAGTTGTCTACATTAATATAGTTTATCGTTAGCGTTGGCCCTGACAAGGGCCCTTTTGTAACTGGTGGATGGCCACTTGCAGGCCACTGTCAAAGTCATATAGTCACTCACAAAGTGATGTTTGTAGAACCTCACATTGGAACGGAAGGATCAGCCAACAGGTGCTGTCATTGTCCAGGAGACACCTAAGTATGTCCACATTACTTGAGACTCCTTCCATTTTCCCTGGCTAGATAGGTGCACCCCATTCTAAAAACCATGAGATACATCATTAAAGCAGTTGTTCTTCCCCTTTGGCTCTCCAGATATTTTTTACTTCAACTTGCAGAAGACCTAGCCGCCATAAGAATGGCCAAAGATTGTGTATTTCTAAAACATCTGGACAGCCAAAGGTTAAGAAATACATACAGCTGTAACGTGAATTAACTACATACAAGTATACAATTAACTACAGACCTGGCAAGGGAGACTGAAGTGTGAAATCAATATTGATGCATACTGCACCACTAATTCAGTCCTGCAAAGGTTCTGAGTCCCTTTGTTAAAGAGTCTTGGGTATAAGGAGCTGTGACACATCTTTCAAAATTCTTCTTGGTCACTATCTTTCTTCAGGTGCCATTTAATCAACTGTGCCCCCAAAAGAGGTACTTGGGATATTTCTGGGTACTTTTTCTCCTCTTCTTATTGACTTCCACACTTGTCTGCTGATATTTATAAAGGATACTGATATAAAATCCTTTCCACATCCAGGTTAGTACATGTACACGTACACAATATACTAAGTGAGGTCACCGGCTTTTCTGTTGTAAGTAATTAAATGTGTGTTTACAGCTTGTCTAGGCAGTAAGTAATTAAATTTCACTTGCTGAGGCTGATTTTATTTTGTCCTGGATTGCCAAACAAAAGAACCTTACACAGCCAGGTTTGCTACCAAGCAGAACTGTATGATGACTATAGCTGTCCTTGTAACAACAGTAGAATACTAATGGGATTAAAGTGTATGTTTTAACTGAATTACTTAAATGGCAAGCAAGTAAAGATACTGAGGGACTTTCCACATGACTGAGCCAAGTATTGCACAATCACATTTTATTCCTTTATGTTATGCACACACAAGCTCAGGTATTCTGTCCCTGTGTAATTCGGGGAAGGAGAAAAGAAGAAACAAAAGGGAGATTAGCTTTGGTGTATGAGGAAACAGCTGAGCTCCTACAGGGAATATTCCTCAGAACTAACAATTAGTACTAAAGCTATAATGTGAGTTGGGGGCTGGGGTTTTCGCAAACCTATGGAATACAATGGGCTAAATCCAGTGTATGTCCTTTTCTCCTCTTTTTTAAAAAAAATTTTTATTATTTTTTTGGTAAAGCTAGAGCCCGCTGCTGTAGCTTGTGGTAGTGAATTCCATCAGTTAATAATGCATTGCTTAAACAGCTAACATTTAATTAAAGTTATATATTATTAACACCTAGTACATTTCCTCATTCATACATCCTGACTGTGTATTAAGGAAACATTTGTTATGAAGAATCTATTTTTGTATCCTGACATGCCATTTGAGTCCCATGTTGATGACTAGAAGTGTGGTAGTGATATTAGAGTCCACAAACTTTTCCAGAGGAGTTCAGGATATATTGTATTTCATTTCCTTTTGCAAAAGCCCCTTATCTTGTGGGTGGCAGTAAGACTGGAGCTTGAAGCCTTTATTTTAAGCAAAATGGCTTTTTCATGTCTGACAGCTCTATACTTACACTTAAAAATAACACAGTAGATTGGCTTTGTGTTCTTATTTTTATCTGTAAGGCACACTAGTAGTTCACATGTTCATTTAGGATCAGGACCTAATGTCAGAAATCCCACCTTTTTGGCAGTAGTTCTTACACTTTGGTATGTGATGGCTGGATTAATTCACTTCAGGGATATACGTATATATGACTCAGACTTACAATGGTTATTGGCAGATGTTGGTTCCATTGCTACTTATATTAGAGATCATCCTGTTATCATTGGGAAGGTAATAGACTATATACAAAGCTAATAGCGCTGATTTTATACTTCCCTCTAGTACCCCTGAAGCTGACTGAAATAATTAATGAATTGTTACAATACAAATTGGTTCGACGAAAAGGAAACTAATAGTTATGCAAGCAAGAAATGTAAATCAAAATAATAGAAATCTAGGAAACTGATGATTGGGCATTCATAAAAAGTATCTCTTGTCCAATGGGAAGGGGGTTGCTTCTCTATTTCCCCTACACCACAATCCACCTCACTGAGCAAGCTTCTGTGTACCATCTGGGGGAAGCTTAAGGGCTGCCACCAAAAGGCAGGAGAGTCTACTTCTGCCAGCCAAGCCACATGTGCCTAAATCTGGATCCAACACACTGAATGCAGAAAACAAATATAATATTTAAATAAATAATATGTATAAGCCACTTTTGAAAACAAAAGGCAAAAAATAAAACAAAACAAAACCACACCAGATTTTAAATGAAGTAATTTATTAGGGCAGAATGCTCAAGTTGACTCCTGTCAATATCTGGGCAGGTGATCCTCACACATGCAACTGAGTATGTAACCTATTTTAGACAGGGTTGCTCTTCTGCTAAAAGAGCCAGAGTGTATATTTGGGGTACGTCTTCATCCAGCTCTGCTACTTGTGGCTCAGATAGTCTTGGTGGCCAAGAGTGCCTTCTACCACCTTCATTTGGTTTACCAGCTATGACTATTCCTGGTCAAGAATCATCTGGCCGGAATGTTCATGTTCTTATAACTTCCCAACTAGACTACTGTGAGGCACTATGCATGGTGCTAGTTCTGATCATCCTGAGATTCTAATGTACAATGCAGCAGACAGAACTGTAAGTGTCACAGCCAAGTGGAAGCATATCACACCAGTTCCTCCCCAATCCAGTACTCCAGGCATTTTAAAATACATCATTATTAGCCCCAGGCCACATGGCCAACAGTCAGGAGATGTAGCTGAAACAGCCAGAGGGCAACAAGTTGTGGAAGGCTAAATTATATCAGTACTAAAGGACCCCCCAATGACAGCCTGTCAACTTCTATTTAAAAAAATCAAGTGCTGGCACTTACCTTTAAACAGAGAAGGCAAGCTGAGGTCTTGCAGATGTTGTTAGACTGTAACTCCCAACAGCTCTCATCACTGGCTATGCTGGCTAGGACTAATGGAAATGCCCATTCAAAAACATCTGGTGAACCACAAGATACCTACTCATGTTTTAAAGCCTTACCTAGCTTCACACCTAAATATATGAAGAAATGTCTCTTCCTATACCAGCCTTCCAATGTACATTATGTAAGAACAAATTAGGGAACTTTCCCAGTTCTGCTACCCTATCTATGGAAATACTCTCCATGGAGGTAATGTGATCCTGACTATACAAGTATCACTTTATCACAGTATATTTGTTATTTTTACAGAACCAACCTTCTTGATCATTTAGTGGTAGCACATCTGGTTTTTAAGAATTTCTCGATTGAAACTGCTTCAACATCTAGAAAGAAGTATTCTTAATTTTACCACACACCAGAAAATAAATACAGTAGTAACTGTCAACTTCTATTACTATGATTTAATAATTAATTTGTCCCTACTTAAGATTCAATTGTGGAGTTATTCAATTGTCACTCAGGTATTGGAGTAAAGAATGGTTAAAGTTATACTCACACTAACAGAATTTAGCAGGAGATCCAAGGCTGACTCAAATATTATATTTTTAAATTGCAAGTGCTTTGGCAACTTTGAAAAATTAATATTTTTTTAAAGTCATAAAAGCAAGTTGTTTGCAGAACTAGAAAACTGTCAATTAACACAATCCAGGTGCTTCTAATTGGAGAACTTTTTTTTGCATCCCCAATGAGCTGCTATTTTAGGAAATTGGCACATTTATTCATTCTGACTGCTACTTACTGAGAAGTAAAATTGTAAATGCTGTGTTCGACCTTCCAACAAGGGTCATTAAAAATTAGAAGCTTTTCTTGGATTTCCAATATTCATGAACCCTTTGAGCCATATTCTTAAAATATACTGTTCATGAACCACTAAATTGGCCATATCCCAGTCAGATTACTTTAAACGAAAGTAAGCAAGCTAAGATGGAGCGCAATGCTCCTGCTGAAGATCTTCTGAAAATGCCATTGTTGAAGAGACATGCCACTGCTCCATTAAGTGGCTTGCTTCAGCCACATCTGGAGCACAAAGAAAGGTACTAGTGGCACATGTTGTTCCCTGACTCATAGATTTCTGCCTCTAGCTTTAATGCCTTCCATATACCACCACACAGTAAAATAATATCCAGCTACAGATCTGACTAAATTGGAAGGTCATCAGGCATCAAATCACCTGGATGGATTCCACAGGCTTATACAAATGCAAAGAGTTTGCTGTGTTGAAAATCCAAAGGATTTAATTATTGTTCATAACAGAACTGAAGAGAGTCCACTATAACATGTGTATGTATGCACGAACACAGTACCACATAACTAAAAGAATAATAAAGTCTCCGATAGTGCTGAAATATACACTTGTGCAGTTTAATTTAAGAAACGTAAGAGATATATCAAAGAATATATTGTTACTAACATGAAGTGTACAAAAATATCTACCTATGGAATGAAAACAAAGATTAAATTAATATCAATTCACAAAACAAAGATTAAACTAATATCAAAAAGTGGCAAGTTCTCTTGTTTATGCTAGCATTTTAAGAGCTTGACAGAGTCCATTTAAGAGTTCCAGAGTGACTTCAGGTCTGAGTGAGCAAATAATTCACAGTAAAGATGCTTATTTTATTTCACTAAAATCTCAAAGACTAGCTTATTCTAGCCTCTACAAACACTTCAAAGGAGTTTTTAGCCTGTGCACTTTCTTTTCCAGCTGTGAATAAAGATTCTTTCCCTCTACTAATACAAGTCAATCATTCTTTGCCTCTCAAATTCATCTTTCAAGTTCTCAGTGATCCAAAAGCTTCTTTTAAGAACACACACTCCTTTCTAGTGCTTAAAAAAAGAATACCTTCTTCTTAGTACACTACTCACATTTACTACCTACAGTTTTAAATGACTAACTTCAAGGTACACATAAAATCTAGTGATAACTGACCAAAAATATTGTTAAAAACTATATACTACATAAGGGACCTCTAAAGTAATGGCATGCTCTGCAACTCTAAATATATCAACCCTCTGAAGAAGGCATTTTTTATGATTTAAGAGCAAAATATACAAGAGAACAAGACAATAAAGACTGCCTGCAATCTTACACCTGCATATTTCAAAGATGCCCCACACCTGAAATCAATAGGAATTTCCCTCAAAAGAGTCATGTATTGCATTACTAAATCCTGTTGAAAACAAGCTTGTAACAATGAAACATACATTCCTGACATCGTGACACATTAAACTTGCTAACCGATACTTTTGATATTATCTCAACTGGGCTAAATCCATCATACCTGTGTTTAGAGGTGCACAGCCAATAAAAAACTCACACAAGGTAACACAGTACAGATACCATTCCCCCACATTCTTTTCATTAGAATAATTTAATAAGTAGCAAATAAAGATACACAAATTTATTTAAGGAATATTTAAAGATTGAATACAGTGTATTATATTTATATTTTGTATATATATTTTAGTTAATGAGCCTTAGAGGGTGCCTTTACAGAGTAGAGTCTCTTCTGGAGACAAGAAATAGGAACAGAAACTACGTAATTAAAACTATTTCTCAATAAATCAGGCAGTGATTATCAGCAAGCCTAGTTTTTAACAACTAATGGAATTTTGCATCATAAAATGGACTGGAGTTTTACCGACATTACATGTCTGCAACCAAAATACTGTGCACCCTTGTCTCACTTACTGTGCAGTAACTCACGTTTGTTCCTTTAGGAGAAATGTTAAGTGTCCTTATTTTCAATCAAACATTCCCTTGTGAAGCATAAATATTATATAGAGATGAGCTGCAGTGTCTCATTGATTAAGGAACTACAGAATGAACCTGTCACATACTGGAAGTGAAAATTGCTCTTAGGAGTCAGTGACCAATATGTAATGCACGAACTAGGCAAAATCACTGCTGTATCAACTTAGCATCTATCAAAATGAAGATAGATAATCTGTGCATGATCCTTCTCAATTCTGTAGATATTTCTACACAACGAGCATAAAAATCAATGATTTTTTTAAAAATTGTACATGACTGCAAAAGCTTGATACATTGTAAAGACACACTATAAAACAATACACTACAGTCAAGATAGGAGAAATGCCAGCAAGCCAAGACACACAAAAACAGGTTTGCCAGACATTCTGGAATTGCTTTAGGGGAGATGTTTTGATGCTGTTGTTGTTCACCTCAGAACCGATTATTGCTTTGCATTTGATCCCAATATTTTTGTATACCTCTGTATATTTATATATTTATATATTTCGATGTTTTATTTGTGGCTGGTCTTTTGACCATAATAAAGTTTTATCTATCTATCTATCTATCTATCTATCTATCTATCTATCTATCTATCTATCTATCTATCTATCTATCTATCTATCTATCTATCTAATCTATCTATCTATCTATCTATTCTATCTATCTATCATCTATCTATCTATCTATCTCAACAACAGTATGCTTCATGAAAGTTTGAATCCTTTTTGCACAGGGCTCATGGTAGTATCTCCTGTATTATTTAACTTTTAGTAAAAATGCTACCAAACAAGCCACACTGTTAAGTTGAAATTGGAGGGGTGAAGTTACAAGAACTTTTCATGAATACAAATATAGAAATTTTTTAAAATATAATTATACATTTTGGCAGCAAATTCCCACTAATTCATGAGTTCCATGCAAATTTAGCAACAATTCATTAATTAGTAGTAACTCCTGGTTGCAATTTATATGATTACACTTAACATAAATCCATAGCAGTATTCTGGACAGTAAACTTCAAGACAGGGATAGCTCTTCAAAAAGTGTATCCTGAGCATGCTTGGAAAGCAGAGCCAACAAATAAAACACCAAGCAACAGCAACCTAAATGGGCGAGTATGAATTTTCCTATATCAAGAAACGGCAATGTGTGGTGAAGTAATTGTATGTGTCCACCAGGCATTTTAAGTGCCCTAGAAAGCCCGTTAAATAAATTTCTGCAATAATAATGTCATCTTATTTAAATACGTAAATTGTATTGCTTTTGCAATAAATTGTGGAGAGCAGGGCCTCAACTCTCTCTCCCCAAAACTGATTAAACTGAAACAAGAAGTTTGCACTTCTGGCAGGGGTTGGAGCCCTGCTGTCCTGGTGGCTCTTGGGGTAGAAAATTGGTCCCCAGACCATCTAAGGTTGCCAAGCTCTGTGCTGCATATAGGTAGAAAGAAACCCCTTCCCCCAAAGATTATTAGCCCAAATACTTCATATCCCAAGAATGGCATGGATGTAAAATATAAAAAAGCAATACTAAGACATTTCTATTGATGGCAGAGTGAGATGCTGTATACAGTAATGTTATATACTCTCTGATATGATTTTGGCAACGCTGTACTCCCCTGCAACCCAAGCGAGTAAGAGAGATGTTGAATGGTAATCTACGTTCTATGAAGTTCACTGATACCTAATACTGGAAAAGTACCCAATTACATTCTAGAATTACAAAACCATACTCCAGAATGTTCTCTTGATGTGCATTTTACACCAGTGCCATTAGTGTGTAAGAAAAGTGAACACATCTTAAAGAAGATTTTAGAATATCCAAGATGTGTCATACAGAGCATTTCCCACCCACCCCTCTCAAATCTTTACAGAAATAATAAAGGCCTCAGAGAGGAATATAAAGATGCTTGTCTTAAGGGAAACTTTAATTTTAGAATCAATTTTTCATCAACTGCTAAACCAGCTGTAAACTAATCATTTTTAATTAGTAGGCAAGTGTGACAGATACTGATAATTAAATGTATGAGTGAGAAGGAAATTAAGTAGCAAGGAATTTACTGTATTAACTTGTGTGCTGAACTATTCAAAGCTTATGAAAACCATTCTTAGATTCTTTCTCTAGTTGAAGGAAAAAATACGCATGTTGTCACTGCTTCCATATAAGCCACAACCCTGAATTGGTTACACAACCATAAAAACTACATCTATTCATCTGTATGTGCATTTCTAGTCTTTCCAGCCGGACATGACAGAACCTTAATTGTGCAACATACACAGCACTGAAAACAGCAGTTTTAGAACAAGTGATTTCACAATAAGCTTGTTTTAAAAAAAATCAAGTTTAAAGCGAACATTTCTAAGAAAGAACATCTATCCAATTCTGAAAATACGAACAGTTGTCTGGTTACAAATTGACAATACTAGCCTGTTCTGAGAAAACTTTTGATCTTATTTTCTACGGATGTGTGGCAATGGTAGCTAATTAGTGCAAAAGAAACAAACATTTAGATAAGTTTGTGTACTATGTTCACTGAAAATGACTGAGCAGTTTGGGGGCAAATGATGGGAAGGGTCTGGCTTCTTTTCTATAGAAGAGGGTGCCTCTAACACTGTAGTAAAGGCCTATATCCAAGGGTTTGTTGTTGTTTAGTCGTTAAGTCATGTCCGACTCTTCGTGACCCCATGGACCAGAGCATGCCAGGCCCTCCTGTCTTCCACTGCCTCCCGGAGTTGGGTCAAATTCATGTTGGTCGCTTCGATGACACTGTCCAACCATCTCATCCTCTGTCGTCCCCTTCTCCTCTTGCCTTCACACTTTCCCAACATCAGGGTCTTTTCCAGGGAGTCTTCTCTTCTCATGAGATGGCCAAAGTATTGGAGCCTCAGCTTCAGGATCTGTCCTTCCAGTGAACACTTAGGGTTGATTTCCTTCAGAATGGATAGGTTTGTTCTCCTTGCAGTCCAGGGGACTCTCAAGAGTCTCCTCCAGCACCACAATTCAAAAGCATCAATTCTTCAGCGGTCAGCCTTCTTTATGGTCCAGCTCTCACTTCCATACATCACTACTGGAAAAACCATAGCTTTGACTATGCGGACCTTTGTCAGTAAGGTGATGTCTCTGCTTTTTAAGATGCTGTCTAGGTTTGTCATCGCTTTCCTCCCAAGAAGCAGGGGAGGGCTAGTCCTAATTAAAACAGACCCATTGCATCAAGTTATCCTACACAAGTGTCAACCCACCATTGAGCAACTGGTTCAAAAGGTCTGTGATAAGACATCTTGTGCTTTCTCTCATCTTTACTAATGGCAGCTAACAATGTGACTCAATGCCAAAATGACTGCACAATGTGATACTGTAACACAACACAAACATGGTTAAATAGTAGGAGCAGAGAGGTTCTCTCTTACAAGGTAGCAGTCCTGTAACAAATGTATTTTGTTCCACCTTCAAATATGTGATGTACCCACTACAAATATGATGTACCCACTACAGGAAGAACACTTGAGTGAATGAATGAATATGCTACTTTGACAAGAATGATGCCCAATTCTACAGAGAGCGGAGACCTGGTCATCTGTGGTGGGTTAAAGAAAACCCAACAAAGATGCATCCATCTCTTCTACAAGTCATCAATGTGACACAAATGATGACATAAATGAAGTGGATTAGCAGCTTTCCAGAAGGTCCCATTTATGTGGATTATTCTAACCTTGTAAGACATATGGAAAAATATTTTCTTCTTTAACGACCTTGGTTCAAGTACAGAGAAAAAGCTTAATCTATTTTGAAAAGGTATTAAAAAAATTAGAAGCACTGCATAACAAAAAAATAATGTTCTTGATTTACCCTCACTACCTAGTAATTGCCCAGGTGCATACGTTTTTTAAATGCCCATTAATGAGAGGTACAGATTTGACACATTAAATCTTAACAGCTTTTGGGGAGACATTAAACTTTATAATCAAAACCTGCTTTGAATTTTCATTAAGAGTCACTGATCCAACAGACTAACAGCTGCAAATTGGGTCTAAAAATAAAATTAAGAACAGAGGCATTAAAAACACAATTTAATGTGTTGATGAAGCAGCAGCTGATCAAATGTAATGAGTTAAAACATACCAAAAGTAAATTCACAAAGTGACGAACTATTGACTTTCATGGAGATGAAGTATATAACTGAAGACAAGTACAAAAATGTATTTGGGGGTGAGGAGAATATTGCCTTGTATCTTTAACAGATCTTGTATTTAACTGGAAGTTTTAAGCAGCAGTTGAATCAAAATTAGTTGTGACCAGATCCCACTGAAAGCAAGTAACATATAATATGAATCTTGTTGTTTTCCATTGGACGTATGCTATTTTAATGCCCAAGATGAGCCAAGAAAACTTGTGACAACTACAAAAATTGCCAAGCTACGAAAAATGCATGATTTACTTACATCTCTAGGCAACCTCATTCCAAAAGGCATGTATCTATGTGTGTCTCCCTTCAAACAAACAGATTCCTAGGGTTAAGTCCTATATAGAGATGGGGGTATTCATATTCGTATATGAATATTCCCCCACAGGTGGAAATAACGAGGGTGGACTGTCATGGGGCTGGACTGTCCACTCACCATTCCACCGCGGACGCATGCTCGACAGAGCCTTCCTATCACGCTGTTGTCCGCAATGGATTAGCCACTCCTGGCAGGAGGCGGGATGACAAGCCTCTCAAACCAAGTCCTATAGCACTTGCATCATTTTTCAGTTCTTACCCACCAGAACATTCAGGTGCTCTTATACAACACTTATGCAAATAAATTCACCTATTGCATGGAAGGGGAACCTAATTTCTTCCACATAAAACAAGTTATTGTTATTAGGTGCCATCAAGTTGCTTCTGACTGATGGGGATGTCCAAATGAATGATCTCCAAAATGTCCTGGCCTCAACTACCCTGCTCAGTTCTTGTAAACTCAAGCCTGTGGCTTCCTTTAGAAAGTCAGGCCATCTCATATTTGGTCTTCCTCTTTTACTGCTACCTTTCACAGCATTATGTTCTTTTCCACAGAATCGACAGGTTACCCACCTGTAATTGTAGTTCTTAGAGTAGACCTCTGTGATTCACACCCTGGGTGATTCGCGCTTGCGCGGAGCCTCATCGGAAGATTCTAGAGCTTCTGCAGTAGCAATAAACAGATTAGAATAAGCCCCTCCCCCCATATAAGTACCTTGGCGCCAAGCGTCCCCTTTCAGTTATGTCAACCACCGCTTAATAGTAAGCAGAAATGGCGTGACAGAGGGGAGGACGGGCGGGATGTGTGAATCACAGAGGTCCACTCGAAGAACTACAATTACAGGTGGGTAACCTGTCATTCTTCTTCGTGGCCTCTGTGAATCACACCCTGGGTGACTAATAAGCTGTCTTACCCAGGAGCAGGGTGTCACGCCAAGGTAGAGGCTAGAACAGCACGTCCAAATGCCGCATCAGACTTCTGCCGGAGGTCGAGTCTATAATGACGGATAAACATGGACGGCTGTGCCGAAGTGGCAGAGGCGCAGACGCCCGGAAGAGGTACACCGCGGAGAAAGGCTGTAGAGGCTGCCACTGCCCTGGTGGAGTGAGGGCGAACCACTCTAGGGGCTGGTTGTCGAGCAAGTTGATAAGCCAAATGAATGGTAGAGGCGACCCATCTGGAGATAGATTGGGAAGTCACCTGACGGGGTAACTTTGTAGGTAGTTGATGGCTTATGAAAAGGCGAGGTGACTGTCTAAAAGGTTGACTACGTTGGATATAAAAAGCAAGAGCTCTTCTGACATCCAACGTATGGAGTATTTTTCTTGGTTTGAAGAAGGTGACGGGAAAAATGAAGGAAGGACAATCGGCTGAGAGAGATGAAATTGAGAGACAATTTTGGGAAGGAAGGAAATGTCCATGAATAACTTCACCTTATCAGGAAAAAATTGTAGATAAGGGTGGTCATAACGTAAAGCTGCCAATTCACTAGCTCGTCGAGCTGAAGTGATGGCTACGAGAAAAGCTGTTTTAAAGGTGAGGAGTCTTAAGTCAGTTGTAGCTAATGGCTCAAAAGGAGCTTTGGTAAGCTGCTTCAAAACAAGAGTTAGTGACCACTGTGGAGAGGGAGGTCGAGTATCGGGGTAGATATGAGAGAGACCTTTAAGAAAATGTTTCGTTGTTGGATGTTTGAAGAAGTTTGCTGCTGGAGAATTTGGAAGTTGGTATGATATTATTGCGGAAAGGTAGACTCTCAAGGATGAGATGGAGAGGCCCTTGGATTTGAGATGTAGGAGGAAGCGGAGAACAGTGGAGAGTGATAGATTGATGGAGGATAACGAGGAAGATTTGGTAAAGGATTGAAATTTCTTCCATTTGTACAGGTAGGCTTTTCTTGTGGATGGTTTTTTGGCTTGATGAAGAACGTTCATTAGCAAGGGGGAATCCTCCACGCTGCCAGGTGCAGAACAGGTAAGTCCAGGTGTAGGACTTGGGAGTTGTTCTGTGTGAGAAGGTGTGGCAGATGGAGGAGATGGTGGATGTCTGATGAGAGACTGCGGAGAACTGGGAACCAAGTCTGTCTCGGGCCACCAAGGGGCTATAATGATGGCATTGGTTTTGTCTTGTTGTAGATGGACGACAATTTCATGGAGGAGAGGGAACGGTGGGAAAAGGTAGGTAAGGGTCATGGGCTAATGGCCGACAAACGCGTCTCCCTGGGAATGTTTGCCTATTCCCGCTCGGGAGCAATACAGTTGGCATTTCCGATTCGCTTGGGAGGCAAAGAGATCGAGAGTCGGTGTGCCCCATTTACGGCATAGTTGGAGGAATACTGATTGATCTAGTTCCCACTCGTGAGCTTGGGCATCTGTGCGGCTGAGCAAGTCTGCTAGGTCGTTGTCTTGACCTGTGATGTGTAAGGCTGTGAGGCTGATGTGATGTTGTAGACATCACTCCCAGAGATCGACTGCTACGCAGAGGAGACCTGGGGAGTGGGTGCCGCCTTGTTTTAGGATGTAGTACATCACCATGGTGTTGTCAGTGGCGATCTGTACCATTTTTCCTACGAGAAGGTTTCTGAAAGCTTTGCAGGCTTTTATGACGGCCAGTAGCTCCAATTTGTTTATGTGGAGCAGTTTCTCTCTGTGAGACCATTTGGCATGAACTGTGAGGGATTTGCAATGAGCCCCCCAGCCAGTGAGACTGGCGTCGGTAGTGACTTGTATTCACAGTCGAGGTTGTTGGAACGGTCGCCTGATAGAAAGGTTGGTATGGGAATGCCACCATTGAAGTTGAGAGGCAAGTTCTGGAGTGACTCTTAGGAGAGTGTGAGGAGAGTGTGTTAGTGGATCGAATAGGGCCAGAAACCAGGATTGGAGAGATCTCATTTTGAGATGCACATGTTGTACAACTGATGTCATAGAGGCCATGGTGTCTAGAACTCATTGCACCATTATGGCAGGTATCAAAGCATGCGGAGTGAAACAGCGAAGTAAGGTGAAGAGGTTCTGTCTCTTTTCTGTAGGGAGGAAAGCGCGAGCTCGTGTGGAGTCTATGAGCGCGCCTATGTAATGTATAGTCCTTGTAGGTTTTAATTTTGATTTCTGTTCGTTGACAGATAGACCGAGATTGCGAAGAAGGGCGAGGGTGAAACGGGTATCTCGTCGAGCGTTGCAATGGGAGTGTGCTACAAGGAGCCAGTCATCGATATATGGAAAGACGAGAATGTTTTGAAGTCTGAGGTAAGCGGCTACCGGTGCCATGCACTTGGTGAATACTCTCGGAGCTGCTCCAAGGCTGAATGGGAGCCTTTTGAATTGGTATGCTTGTGATCCAAGTTGGAAACGAAGGAATTTTCTGTGTGCGGGATGTATTGCAATATGAAAGTAAGCATCTCTTAGGTCTATGACGGTGAACCAGTCATTTTTTCGAAGTAAGGGAAGAACTGATTCTAGAGTAACCATGCGGAATTTTGTGGTGACAATGTAGTTGTTCAATAATCTTAAATCTAGAATAGGGCTAAGTCCCCCGTCTTTCTTGGGGACGGTGAAATAGCGAGAGAAAAACCCGCTGTTGTCTTGATAGACGGGTTGTATGGCATCTTTGAGGAGTAAATTTGTTACTTCTTCTTGCAGGGGTTGTGACGGAGGAGTGACGACGTGTGTTGTCGGAGGAAGTTCGAAGAAATGGATGTGGTAGCCGTTTTTCATGATGGAGAGTACCCAGGAATCTGTGGTGATGGATTCCCATGCAGGTAAGTGTTTCCAGAGGGCAGGGTTGGTGGGATGGGTGGCGATCTCGGTCAGAGGAGCCTCAAACATGGTGTTTGGGTTTCCAGTCATTTCGCCTAGTGGCAGGCTGTTGCCGGGTTTTGGCTCTTTGGTTTTTGAAGTATGGCTTGTAAGAGGTTTGTCTTGGAGGATCTCGTTGGAACCTCTGGTACGAGTTATAAGGTCGTTTCCATTGATTTTGTTGAGGACGTTGCTGGTAGGAAGAGTAGACTCCCCAACGTCTGGCTGCTGAACATTTCTTTTGTACATTTTCTAGTGTATCGTCAGTTTCAGAATGAAAGAGACCTGCTCCATTGAAGGGGAGGTCTTCGATACGTGCCCGAGCATCTTCGGCTAAGCCGGCCGTTCTGAGCAAGGAAAAACGGCGTAGGGCTACTGAAGTGGCCATGGACTTGGCTGTAGCATCTACGGTGTGGCGGGCGGAAAGCATCTGTTGTTTGGCAACGGAGAGACCTTCTTGTTGGAAGGTTTGAGCTAGTATCTTTTTATCCTCTGGTAGGGATTCAATAAAGGTGGACATATTGTCCCAGAGGAAGCATTGGTAAGCTCCCATGGCTCCTTGATAATTAGTGACTCGCATGGTGAAGGCTGCAGAAGAGTAAAGCCATCTACCCATGGAGTCTATTCGTCGACTGTCCTTATTTGGTGGTATGAGAGATTGTCGGTGTCGAGATCTCGATTTGGCTTCGACAAATATAGAATTTGGAGCTGGTTGTTTCTGAAGGAAAATGGCTCCTGGGTCATGGATTCTATAGAGGTTATCAATCCGTTTAGACATGGTATGGGAGGACGGTGCTTTTGTCCAGGATCTCTGCGCAGTACTAAGGAGAGATGGCAACATCGATACGTGTACAGGAGTGGTTGTATTTTTAGAGATCGGATCATATAGATGATCGGCTGGTTCTGTCGATGGTTGGTGGATTTGAAGATCGAGGGATTTAGCCATGAAAATCGTATGTTGGGCATAAGTCTGGAAATCCTCTGCCGGTGACGACGGGTCGGTATCGACAATGTCCGACTCTGGGGAGGTAAGTAATACCGATGGAGTCTGCAGTCGAGATCCATGGTCAGAGCCATCGAGGTCATGTCTGGAGTCGACAGACTGTCGATCGACTTCGGTGTTGAGAGGCTGAGCTTCGTAGTATTGCCGGTTATGACTTGAAAAAGATGGAGGCAGCATGTCCATGGACATCTGTTGATGTCGAGGATCGTCGACATCGAAAGATGGTGGTTGAGCGTCGACAGACCTCGATTGGTAGGGATGGACCTCGGTGTTGAGCTCGGTGTCGTAACGGTGCCGGGGTCGATGACTTGGATTTACTGGAGGATGGGAACTGTGTTGAGGTAACGGAATGGAACATGCGTCCATGGACCAGGATGGATATCGAGGATCGTCGATATCAGAGCCTGTGTCTCTGTGATGACGAAACAGAGGTTGCTGATGCAATAGAATAGCAGTAGAATAAACAGACGCTGGCGATGCCGAGCGTGAAGAGTGGTTTCCGCCATCTTTTGTAGTAGGAAAGTATCGGGAGGCTGGGGCTGCAAAAGCCTCACGTGTGGAGGAAATTTGCTCGACCATTCTAGGTTTCTTCGATACCAAGTGGGGAGCAGGTTGAGGTATAGCAACATCTCGTTGATGTGGCCGCTTCGCACCAATGGTTGTCGAGAGGTAGGCCGACTGCTAGATGGTATTATCGAACTGGGTAAAACACCTGATCGACTAGTTGGTGCAGTTTGTCGAACACAGGACTGGTCGGGGCAAATGGCAACCCGATGCACGTGCTGAGCATGGGTTTGAACCACACGCGATGAAGCGAACTGTCGAGATTGTTGATGTCGACGGTTCTGGTTAGGGATCAGTGGGCGATCTGAGGGCATCGAATATGGAACGGTGTCGAGCTGTTCAGGATGGGGATTCTCGGGCGATGGAATAACTGAAGGATTGCTGGAAGGAATAGAAGGTTGTGGACTGGGAGGAGAGGACGTTAGTCGGTGGACTCTATCCTCCCATTCTGGAGACTGAGAACAGGGTTGATGGGACGGAACTCTGTCATCATCTGAGGGAGATCCGACTGAAATTGATTCAGAGAGTTGTTGTGGTTGTGGTGGGATGGCTACAGGCTTAGACTGTTTAGCTCGTTTAGGAGGAGCAGGCTCCGGAGCTGGAGCAGCTTCAGTAGGTCTCTGACGTTTAGAAGTGGTTTTCGACGTCGAGAACTTCGGTATCGAGGACTTTGATTTGTGTGTCTTCGAGGTCTTAGACGATGCAGATGGAGAATCGGAGTGAGCTGGTGTAGCCGATGGACGTTGTTTCGATGATTCAGCAATGGCTTTTTCCATTGCTTTGGTTTGGGAAGTGGCCCTACAGGGAGGTTGGGCCATTTGAACTGGTTGTAAGGATTGTTCCCAAAGTCAGTGTTTTAGCCTAGAGAGGCGAGATCGAAGAACTCTGCGCTTAAAATTTTTGCAATGGGTACAGGAGGAAGTTTGATGTTCTTCTCCCAAACAGAAAAGGCACTTAGCGTGTCCGTTGGAAAGTGGGATCTTATTATCACAGACAACGCAGTGTTTAAACGGGCCCAAAGGGGCCATGAATTAGTAAGAATTAGTAAGAAACGATAAAGAAAATTGAATTGGATCGGGGGGGGGGGGGGAGCGGCCGAAATATTATACTTGTTTAGCTGTACAATTGTATTAAAAGAAAATGAAATAAAAGGAATCAAGATTAGGCTCTTTTTCACTTTACCCACAGAAGCAGAAACGGAGAAAGAGGCTCTCAACGCGGCGGTTGAAAGAAACTGAAAGGGGACACTTGGCGCCAAGGTACTTATACGGGTGGGGAGGGGCTTATTCTAATGTGTTCATTGCTACCGCAGAAGCTCTAGAATCTTCCGATGAGGCTCCGCGCAGGCGCGAATCACCCAGGGTGTGATTCACAGAGGCCACGAAGGAGAACCTGCTTTTTCATGATGTGCCCAAAGTAGTAGAAGGAGTAGTTGAGCCCATTTCATCCCAATGCAACAATTAACTTTCATGGCATTTAAAACTACAAGATTTTTCACGACCCAGCTCTGCTGGAATGGACCACTAATAAAGGTAAAGCTGAAATGCTGAGGCAGCTATCATATATTTCTGCACAAGTAATATGACATATTGGTATTGTTATCTCCTGAAAACACAGGGAGAAAGAACAATTTAAAAACTAGTAGTGTTATATAGCAATTAGGACTACAGCAGGGGGTTCAGAAAGTTCCTAGTTTTCCGTAAGAGACCAAAAACAATCCCATGCCTTTAAACCAAAATATAACAAAATGTTCATCTGCTCCACGTTCACTCATATAATTTCACCCTAGAATGCAATTAGTAAAAGCATACTCCCTGCTGATACCCTCTTTTTAAATACAGTAATTAACATGAGCTTCACCAGCAGTACACAAATACAAACCAAAAATAAACTACCTCTCCTACAAAAGGTAGATATCATAATGCTTTAAAATACAGCTGACACCCAATACCTGAAATGGTTCAGCTCTAGAGTTAAAGTAATATAAATTGGCCAAGTCCTCTGAGTTTTAAAACTGCTAATCATGCTAGCTTTGTAGATGTTTCAGAAAACTACAATCTACATAACTCCTTTCAGCAGTGAATATATGCACACATCATAGTAAGCTTTTTTTTTTTTAAAAAAAAACACTTTTAGTCAAAATTCAATAGAAGCCACTTGTTGTTACCTGCCATCAAGTCACCTCTGATGTATGGTGATCTTATGAATGAGTGATCTCATGAATGAGTGATCTCCAAAATGTCCAGTCCTCAAGAGCCCTTCTCAGCTTTTGTAAACTCAAGCCTGTGGTTTTCTTTAGGGAATCAATCCATGTCACATTTGATCTTCCTCTTTTCCTGCTGCCTTCAACCTTTCTCGGCATTATTGTCTTTTTCAGAGAATCCTGTGTTCTCATCATGTGCCCAAAGCAGGAAAACCACAGTTTCAATATTTTTGCCTCCAGAGATAGTTCAGGCTTCATTTCGTCTAGGACCCACTTGTTCATCTTTCTGGCAGTCCCAGGTATCCACAAAGCTCACCTCCAGCACTACATTTCAAACAAATAATTTTTTCCCATGTCAGCTTTCACACCTGTACATGGTAATCAGAAATACAAGAGTATGGATGATCTTGGTCATGGTCTTCACTGACACATCCTTACACTTGATGATCTTTTCTAATTTCTTCATCGCTGCCCTTCCAAGTCTCATTCTTCTTCTCATTCCTTGGCTGTAGCCTGCATTTGGATTGATGATGGGAACAAGATATACAAAATCTCTAACTATTTCAATTTCTTCACTGTCTACATTAAAGTTGTGTAGTTCTTCCATAGTCATGATTTTGTTCTTGCTAATGTTCAACTGCAGTCCTGCTTTGGCACTTTCTTCTTTCACTTTCACTAAAAGCTGTTTCAAATCATTGCTGCTTTCTCCCAGTAAGGTGGTATCATCTGCATATCTTACTGATATTTCTTCACCAATTTTCACTCCTCCTTCATCTGAATCTAGTCTGGCTTTCTGCATTCACATACAGATTGAACAGATAAGGGGATAAAATGCACCTTTGTCAGAAACCTTCGCCTATAGGAAACCATTTTGTCTCTCCATATTCTATCGTAGTGGTAGCTTCTTGTCTGCAATGCAAGTTACCTATCAGGACAATCAAATGATCAAGCACACACATTTCTTTCAGAACAACTCATAGTTTCTCATGATCGACACAGATCTACACAGTCAAAGGCTTTGCAGTAGTCAATAAAGCACAGACTGATCTGAAATTCTTCTGTGTGTTTCAATAGCCAGCAGCAATCTGATCTCAACTGTCTCTTCCTTTTCAGAATACAGCTTGAACATCAGGGATTTCTCACTTCATATAAGTGAAAGCCTTTGTTGCACCACCTTGAGCATCATTTTGTTTGCCAGATGCCACTAGTCCACATTATTTGCACTTGACCCAATAAGGAGCCATTCTACCATACAGCAGAGATTTGATCTATTAAACAGCATGTTAAAATAAAATAAAAAGTCACCTGTTAATTGCACTTTTATTTCAGGAGTTAAATGTTAAAACACTGACACCAGCCAGTGACTTACTCAAGACAAATTCTCTAATTTAATCTAGTCAAACTTTCTAACAGATCAATTCCCACAAACATCCATGTGCAAAACTTTAAATTTTAGTTAAAGTAAGTGTATACCTTGTTCAGCATAACTGTTCAGGCAAAGCAATGTGTACTGAAGGGCGAAAAAACTTCAAGTGGTCACAAATAAAAAGCTCTTTTGGGCCAGGAAGGCATCAAGATATAATTTGCCTTCTTAGTCTCATTCTTGAGCTTGAGTAGAAAGGGTAAACTACATACAGTATCTCACTATTTTCCACTCTACAGCAATACTTTTGGATTAAAGCAATTAACTGTAGAGGAAAGTTGCTGTGGATGTGAAAAATGTAATCTGCATTTACAGAGAACTGTTCTGCTTTTAAAAGCCTGTTTTACACTTTTCTGTGGGAGGTCTGACAGTTCGCCTTATTAGCAGCTTCCTTGGATATCAAGTGTTTTTCTTTCAAAACAAACACTAAACAGTATCTAAAAATACCAAGGAAACCCTGTGGATTTCATTGGTATGTATTTTAGAACCATATTATCAGTCATAGATGTCACACATATTTATCTATAGTATGTAGTCATACACGGAAGAGGATGATGGGCTGAATGAGAATGCACATATATGTAAGATATTTACATACAATTGCATCTAGAAATGAAGCTTTATTCTATAAGAAAGTTTCACTGCTTTATCCTTTTAGAACAATCCTTACTCACTTCTCTCTCCCTTGAGAATCTGGTACTGATCAAAGGGAGTATTTTATTTATATCAAAAGGACTGTTAGATAGTATTCCAATTACAACTGGCTCATTATACAGCCCCAATTTGAACCAATAGTTTTTTTCTAAAAATAAATTTGCCAAGTTTTAGAGAGGTTTAGAAGAGGTCAACTCATACTTAGAGAGGATAGGAACATAACACTTTTGGATAATAGCAACCACTTACATGAATTGCATCACCCTTCAGAATTAGACTTGGTGGGTTCTTGGAGAGCATTGAACAGGGGAGTTAGAGATTATTTTTATTGTGCAAAATAATATAATTTATACTCTCATTTGGAGTATATTCTGGTTTCCATGGAATAGAGAAATATGATGATCAAGGCCAAAATAGGACCAATTCTTACTTGAAACCCTCTATGCTTCAAAGTTATTATATTAACTTCATCTTCAATGGCCTCCAAAGTATTTAGCATTCAAGCTGCAGTTTTTTTTTTTAAAAGCAACTCTTTGTTTACATTCAAAGGTAATTAAATGGTTCTTTTAAATTACTTTATGTCTGTGACACAAAAACATTGAAGTTGTGAGGCTATACAAATTATGTGATTAATTTTTTCCCAAAAAGGATTTAGTTATACCACAAAAGGAATGAAGTTATGCCTTGTCAAATTACAAATGCAATATAACTTAATTAATACCTTAACTGCCACTACCCCCCCCAAAAAAAGCAGCAATGCATTATTAGTGATCAATCACATCTAAATGAAAATATGCTCTATTGATCTCACTGTGCCTTTCATTGCACTAAATGTATCAGCAGGGTAGAAAACTCATCTATACATCTACAACTCATTCATACCTATTTCTCTTACTTGAAAGCTGAAACCTTCTATGATTCAAAGTGTGTGGAGACATATTTCCACTCTTAATACTCATTTGTTTTAGTAGCCATTTGTGTTTTTAAGCTGCCATAGTTTGAAAAACATTAGGTTTTCAGAAGCAGACATAGTCCAGCATAATCAGAAAATGAAGGTTTATCTATACAGGCAAATGATCAGAAGTATCAGCCAGATCTATATCAAATGCTGTAAATGGAGGCAGCAAAGAACAAGAGACCAAGAGACCAATAAAATTAAAATAAGTATGGTTTACTGGTGAAATAAAAGTGTAACATCTATCCACAGGATGTAATAATTGCTATAGTCTTGGGACTATCATGACAGAATGATCAATATTTTTGAGGGTCACATATTTCAATACATTATTTTCACTGAATTTCCTGTTGGAAAAGGTACGAAAAGGTTAGCAGAAAATGGGTTTTCACAGTTTAGCAGAAAAAGGTTAGTAGAAAAAAAGAACTATATGAGGTGAAATTAATCATTATATAATATAATTCTTATTTTTTTCTACTAACCTGGGAAACTATACCCTCTCAAATTTATGCCCCACTTAGAGAGAGAAACAGAGATTCTTCAAATACAAAAACATCTGCAATAAGGAAACCATTTTTCACCTTCAGCAATAGTTTCCAGTTATATCAGGGTTCTTAAATCATAAATAAAATGTCAGCATAATTAATTTTGGGGCAACGTCTACATGCGGTTCCAGTTCAACATTTTCTCAAGGATATTATTTGTCCAATTATGAAGAACAAAGACAAATAGCAGGGCCATGGAAATTAGTGTACAGAAACCAAGACATCTGATAGAAGAGGTTTAGGACTATTTGCAAGAAAGCAAACCCTACTGAACTCAAAGGGGCTTCCCTTTGACATTTAAAGGACTGAACTATCAGCCTTTGTGAACTGGCAGGATAGCTCAGTGATATTGGGTACCTAGCTGCAGAGCCGCAGGATGGGAGTTCAATTCCACATTCTATCTCTGGGGAGAAGAGTGAGCTTGAGTGGCCTTGAGCAAGCTGCACAGGCCCAGAGTGCCCCCAGAAAACACAAATGGTGGCAGGGATGCTGAACCACTTGTGAGAACTCTACCCCTAGAAAATCTGCTATAAAAGTTGAAATCAACTTGACTCCACACAACTGTTAGTATCTGTGAAGATTCTCAGTTATCCAGGTGAGGTTATCTGGAGACTGAGTCATGGCAACTGGACTTCTGAAGAAGCTACAGTACTTGGATGAGTAGCAAAATGTTTCAACCTAATAAGAAAGAAGTCCAGTTGCCATGACTTTACCTCCAGATAATTGTTAGTATCATCAGCCTCTGTTCCAGACTGGAAGAGATAGATGCCACAGAAACTGATAACCATGCCGCATTTGAAATTACAGGAAAAGTTGTACAAAAATAAGCAGGCAGACTTCCATTTTTACTTTTATACAGACTATAAAATTCAGTATGACTTCTTCTTTCTCCCAGACTTCCTTTTGAAAAAAGGGAAGAAGTGTAACTGCAACATGTCAGTTTTCAAGGATTATAAAGAAAGACAAGAACAAATGTTTAAAAGAAAATTCAGACAGATCAGTGTTGTGTGTGCCTACTTAGATTTTGAATACTGCAACAGGGTTCCAAAAACCAGAATCCCAAAATAGTTTAATCTAAATAAATGTACTATTTGTTTTTTTAAAAAATTGCTCCAGCCTTCCTTTTACTCACTGATCAGATGAAACTGATCTTTATTATCCAATGTCTTCCCTTTCAGCTATCCAGAAAAGGCTTACCAGCACTCAACTAGATGGCCAAAACGCCCTCAACATGATCTTCATTTTGTTTGGAATACAACCCCATTTATTGGCCCAGTTCAATCAAGTACAGGTTCAGACTAACAGCGACCTCAATTCTACCTAACTGTAAAAGAAGAAGTAGAATCTGCTACTTTGCATACTGGTGATAGCATTGTCCACACCCACAATATACTCTGTGCATATTGATGCTGTCCACATCTCTGAATAATATCTTTCAGCAGCTTCATGTAGATGTTCAAAGGCATGGGGTTTGAAAGAGAATAGAGTTGTGTCCTAAATAACCTCAGGACACAATTGCCATGAAACAATGCAATAATCCCCCAGCTGCACTTTTCTGGAATGGGACACCTAAGGAGGAATGGCATTATTGCGGACAACCTATCCAGAAAGATACCACTGGTTGATCATCTTGAAAGCTGCTCACATTTGTAAAACCAAGTCCATCAGGATAAATTCATTAACATATTTGTGCAGATCTGTACTCTAACTGGGTCTGTAGCCTAACATGGCAGAAATATCTGACTTAATATAAGATTCTTCCATGTGCAAAAATTTCCTCACTTATTGTCCATCTACAGAAAACACACACAACATTTTAAAATACAGGAGAAGGATGAATACTCAACATCACTGATTAAAATGGAAGACCATTAAACAAAATCTGAAACAGGGTAGATTCAATTTAAATCAAATTGATCCAAATCATGATTTAAACAAAAATCAGACACTGATGGCTGGAATCAATTCTTCATCTCTCCAGAGGAATCAGCCTATGTGTGCCATGACGAGGCTAGGCAATGGGAGGTGAACAAGGACCAACGATGGGCACACCACCACCAAAGGAAGTCACAGGAGCCACTTTCCCCACACCGGGCTTCAACCAGAGTGATTTGCTAGGCTGGCCAGTTGCCCCACCTACCACTCCATCAACAAGGCAAGACCTCCTGGATCCAATTGGACTTTGGGCGTGTCTTGCGGGAGGTGTACAGCACAAAGCCATGCCATCAACCTTGAAAGGCCATCCAGTGACAGACTGGCATGTGCTGAGACTATCTCAGTGCAAGGCAGCCTTTGAGTCTGCATCAGACATCCTTGCTGCCTAGTGTACCTGAGGGGTATATTGGTGCTGGTGGAGGAGGTGGGGCTTCGTCCTCCCCGGCCACAAGGACTGGAACTATCTCATTTGAGAGAATGTAAATCTCCCTGGTGTCCTTAAGGTGTCAACATTCTGTTCTAATGCTGAGCTGGCAGTATCTCGATTATCATTATCGTTAACAAGAATAAAGAACTTTATTTTACCCATTCTAATGAACCTTCAATGGAGGGATGTGTTGGGGCCACTCATAATTAAGTATTTCCAAAACCAGGTCATGTCAGTTAGCAATCAGATTTTGCAAGAATGCAGTGACTTCTGTCAGACAGAAATGCAGCCCTCACATAATCACAAAGTTTTGGAAAGGAACACAAATTCCAGATGGTCCAACCCTTTGCCAATGCAGGAATCCATAGGTAATCTATCTCTGGTCACCCAAACCCTAATTAAAAAAAAAACCCAATGAAGGAGAGTCCAAAGCCTTCTGAAAAATAAACTGTTCTTGTTCTACTATCAAACAGTACTTATGGTCAGGTGAGATTTTATATCTCGTTAATGCTTCTGAAGCTGATAAAATGATAGTTTGTCTATATGCTAAAGCAGGGGTGGGCAAAAGGTGGCCATCCAGTTGTTGTTGGACTGCAACTCAGGGAATGCTGGAAATTCAAGTCTACTAACATCAAGGTCAACAAGTATTTGGTTACACAGGAAAGCTCTTCACTACTGCCGAACACATGATGTTTGGCACAGCTACAGGCAGGATAACATTTCAAAGAAGGAGGATCTGGGATGCAGAACACAACTGTAACTGTTGTCAGATGTTGATTCAGGTGGCAGGCAAAGGTGTGGCAGGCATTGACTTTCCACCAGATTCAAATAATTTAGCCTCAGAAACAAAAGAGAGAATACCAGATCAGACTATACTTCCTGAAGACTTGTGAAATCTATACATAGCTGGGGAAAACAAAGTTAAGAGCACACAGCATTTGAACAAACATAAATCCAGAGGTTTTCATGCCAGAAGAAACAGCAGCATCTTAAGAACACTTTCCTGTATTAACACAAGTTCAATTATACATACATATATCAAGAGAAAACAGCCTAAGGTGATGAACAGCAGATTTTCTCTATCTATTGTTCTTTCTTGATTTTCTTTTTGTTTGCATCTCAGCCACACTCATATTATCCCATCTCCTCACAGCATTTAAGGAATAAAAGCCTTGTGCAATCTTGTGGAGGAGTGTGCTGAGATCTCACAGCCCCTAGTGGGACTGTGTATGTGTGTGCATGCAGCTGTGTTCAATCTCCCTCTTTAGCCTGATTTACTGGTGCCACCTGTTTAGTCCATTTATACTGATACCACTTTGCTTCTCTTCAATCCCCATCTCAAGGGTGCTGTGTACAGCAGCAATCGCCTTCCCTTGGAAAGGGAAAGAACATTAATTGCCTCAGAGCAATGCTAGACAGAGGACATTGGCTACTCACTTTGAGACAATAGGAGGTCAAAGGGAACAGATATAGTTCAAGCAGCCAGAAGAAAGTATGTCCCAGTGGCTCAGGACTGCTGACTCATCAGGATCCAATGGCGGACTATTCTTATGAATGGACTCTTCCTGTGCCATGAGCACTCTGATATAGTTAACAGCAAAATCCTGCTATTGCTGGGTGGTTAAAATCTATTGGTTGAAATCCTGTTGCTTAATGTAATACGTCATACTCATCCATTTGAATGTGGCGTGTGCAATTCTTCGATGAATACTATGTAGTTACATGCAACTGAGTTTAACAAATCTTAGTTCTTTGGCTCATAATATATAGCCTCCAGTAACCATGAGACTGCTCACCTTTACCTTACAGCAAGACACCATTGGTCCTGAGTGCCCCTGCTTTTCAGGATTATCAGAAGTCCTATGCAGATATTTTTCAAAGAATTAAAAATGAACATGAGAAAGAGAACACATCAGCCCACCCTACTCCATCCTAACTCTCTGCATGTGGACAGCCATATGTGAAGAATACTGTTATATCTTTCTGTGGAATATCTACATACGATCCAGAACATAGGATTTTTCAGGATTTCTGATCACACAGAGAGGCACTCACAGATAGAGGCAAGTCTCCTCTTTAAATTTACATCTACACATGAAGAGAACTAAGATAGAGAGGGCAGGACTAGTGCTCTCTTTTTCTCCCATATTTAATTTAACCCTGCCTGAACAAGGCTAAAGGAAACCACAATCTCAGGATGTAAGAAAATAAAATAAATCTCCCTATATTTCAATTTAAGATTGTCCAATGCATTTCAGCCTGAATTTTATGGCCTTCTTCAGGTGCTGAACAGAGTGAAAACAAAAGAGGGAAGCAAAAAAGTGGGACAAAACATTGCCATTTTTACATTTTTACTTTGCATTCCGTATAATCATCTAAGACTCCATGCATTGTTCACAATGAGAATAATCACCCAGTCTATTATTACATTTAATTGACAAATGTCGCCATTGTTTTATACATACGTGAATTTTTGGTCTATATTAAATCTTTTATTTGGTCTGTAGTTATGACACAGAAGGAGAAAAAATCCCTATTTATGGGTGTTATCTTACACAGCCGTTGTTCAGGGTCACTCTAATTAATCCACAGGCTTCTGCTTTTTAAAGGGTACCATTATAGTTTATTTTCAAGGGAGGTAGTACCATTTATGGTTCTTTTTCAGGGCAACGAGCAGTTTTGATTTTCATTTCTGGTTGCTATTGTTATTGTTGTGTAAGAGCAATCTCCGAAATGTCCCGTCCTGTCCCCAACAGCTCTGTTCAGCTCTTGCAAACTCAAGCCTTTGATTTCCTTTCCTGTCAATCCATTTCATATTTGGTCTTCCTCTTTTTCTACTGCCTTCCACCTTTCTCAGAATTACTGTCTCTTCCAGAAAATCCTGCCTTCTCAAGATGTGCCCAAAGTAGGACAGCCTCAGTGTCAACATTTTTGAAGATAGTTCAGGCTTCATTTGGTCTGGACTCACTTGTTCATCTTTCTGGCAGTCCAGGGTATCCGGAAAGCTCTCCTCCAGCACCACATTTCAAATGAATCAATTATTTTTATGTCAGATTTCTTTACTGTCCAGCTTTCACACTCATACTGTGATTGGAAATATAAGAACGTAGATGATATTGGTCTTGGTCTCTGGTTCTTAGTGGGGGAAAAACATTTGCATGCTGGCAGACTTCACCTTTCAGACAGAATTCCCCACCCCACCCCACTATGTTCTGCAACTGGTTGGAAAAGGTTGCTAAAAGGAAGGAGTTATGCCCTTGGCCTGAATAAAAATATTAAACTTAACATGTATCACCATTAACATCTGCAAAATTGGGTCATAAAGAATTATATTATCACTAACACCCAATATTTAGATTTAATATTACCAGCAATATTCTGCTATACTTGCATCATTCATTGTACCTTATGACAGCCTTTTCCAACATGGTATTTGTCAGATGTTCTGGATATCAACTCTCATCATCCCTAGCTACAGACCATGGAATGGGAGCTGTAGTCTAGAACATCTGGAGGGCATCACTTGGGAGAAGATTGGCCTGTGCCAAATGCCAAATTACTAGTTGGTAAGGACTTCACTTCACTTCAGATAAATGGCTCAAAGATGGAGAAAGTGCTGAACAAAATGCTTAATGAAGAAATCTTTATATAATATTGTCACATCTCTTTGGAAAACATATATTTCCCAGTAATGAAATTACCAAAACAACAGAACAATCAACGTTATTCTTCTTGGCACTGTCCTGCATATCATTCAAAGCAGCAAATTAATTTAAAGGTCTTCTTGATTACATATATCATGTCAGCCACCATCTGCTTATAGCTACAAAGTAGTATCTTAATTGTTTAAGGACAAATCAATCAAAAAATGAAGATTACTTCTCTGGGAATTTGGAGAAAGAAAAACCAGTCAATATGCTCTTTGAAAATAAAGTTATTACAAAAAAGTAATCCCAGGATTAGTGGCCAATCCACAAATAGAGATACCTGGCAAAGACATACCTGTCAAGGCCACATATCCCTGTCTGAGCTACTACGCATTAATAACTTTATAATGCTTTTAATGGAGCAAGTCAAATAGCCAGGAAGCACAAGAATGTTCTGCTGTAGTAGAAAGATGTTTGAGGGCCAATAAAGAAGTATTAGTAGTATAGCTCAGTGGATTGGAGTGCCTAGCTATGGACACACTGCTGGAAGTTTGAATTTCCACTTTGCCTACCAACTGAGATCACAACAGTGCAAGTGTGGCTGACGGGGCTAAGTGCCCTTGTCACCTGTGTCACTTTGGGCAAGCTGCACAATCCCAAAACAGATGCACAAGGAAGGATGGGGACAGCTCCCAAGTACTTTACACCTACAAAGCCAATGATCATTGTCATAAATCAGAATCCACGTGATGGCATATAAATATTTATTAAAGATTCAGTATCCACACATCCAGAGTTTGAAATAATTATTTGATTCCTTGATTAAAGACTCCAAAATACACAGTCAACTTAGCAGAGCTATATTCGATTGCAAGTGTCTATCCAGAATTGATAGAGCTGGAGGCAGACTGTTACCGGGATCAGTACTTATAGCAGCTGACAGAACAGATCAGTTCAGCTTTCAAGGCAGCATCAGGTTATCCACATATCTGGATCACATCCATTAACAATATTATGATTTCATTCCTTTCCTTGTCTCTACAGAATAGAGAAGCAATTTCAGACCATCTTCTTGTGTCTTCCCTTTTTCTCTCTTACCCTCATCTGCCATCAACCCTCTTCTGCTATAGCATACAGTGATCAAACTGGAATACTTCTATGGCTGGGATGGGAAGGTTAGAGGTTTGCAAGATCTACCTTGCTTTTCACCAGAATTTCAAATTCCACCAAATGGAACCAGATACAAAATACTGGTTCAGGCAGACTCACACAGAACTGGTGGATCATGGGTTCAAACCTGCATAACACTCTGGCAGAGTGAAACTCCTTGACACTGCACCTGGATGATGCCACAACACAACTAGCTACACAGATGCTTGCACAACAAAACCTACATTGGATACCATCTTTGTTTTGACTTTGAAAACTGACAGCACAACAAGACTCACACAATGACATTGTTAGTTATAGGCCAAACTGCCTCGGAACTTAGGCTTGGTACAGAATTGCAGCTCATACACAAATCCTGTCACACCCAAATCTATTTCTGTTCCCTCCACCCCTGCTCCCCCCAATTCACAGAATCATAGAATCATCGTAGGGTTGGAAGGGACCTTGAAGGTCTTCTAGTCCAACCCCCTGCCCAAGGCAGGAGACCTCATACCATCCCGGACCTTATACCATCCTGGACAGATGGCTGTCCAATCTTTTCTTGAAAACCTCCAGCGATGGGGCAGCCACAACATCGGGAGGCAAGCTGTTCCACTGCTTAATGATTCTCACCATCAGGAAATTCCTCTTTATTTCCAGGTTGGATCTCCCTCTAACAGGTTTCCACTCATTGGTTCTTGTTCTATCCTCAGGTGCAATGGAGAATAAATTGATGCCCTCTTCCCTGTGGCAACCCTTCAGATACTGGAAGACTGCTATCATGTCTCCCCTCAGTCTTCTCTTCATTAAGCTACATACCTAGTTCAAAAGAACATACCTAGTTCTTTTGATGCTACTGATCTGATTTAGAGAGGAAAGGACTGTTGTTTTTGCTACTGGTCAACCACCAGGCACTGGAAACCTTGGCTGATCTATTGGATGTCACACAGAGATCTCAGAGAAGATGTATGCCTACATTTTGACTACTCTTGCGTTATAGCAGGAATTCAGAAAAGCTGAGAACCAAGAATTACTTTAACACTGCTTTGATTTGTGAAGCTAGTTTTCCAGTCCCTGCATTCTTTAAATGACTTTTTTTAGCTACATTTTCTTGTGCTTATGTTATTTTAATTGCTTCTTTTTAAGCTACGTTATTCTACGTAAGACTGATCTTTATTCAACTGCTCTCTTCATCCTTCTGTGGCACTTTGTAGAGTAACCTTAAATGCCATTTGGGAAAAAGGCAGAATATATGTTTTTAAAATGAATAAATTAATATCGAACACAATCTATAGCACTGACTTATTCAGATGAAGTAAAAAATATGATTGATGCTGCTTATATGTGATGGAGTAAGAGAATTAATTACTGACCTTTTAAGAAATGGCAGGGTGAAATTATACACGAGTACATTAATAAAATCTCTGCAGTTCAGTTTCAGCTTGCAGGTTTGTAATAGAAGTTACCAGACTGTATTCACCATAGAACCCCATGGTACATCCCCTCCTCTCTGATTTACTGCTTTGGATAGCTATTACTTTGGGACTTGGGTTTGGGAATATATCTCAAAAGCTTATCTGTGGTTTCTTTCTTCTTTCTTTTTTACAGCCTTCTTTCCCCTTTGACATTTGGCATTTCCTGTTTACTTCTTTTCCATCATCTCAACAGCCAGTTCCCAGCCACTATCCCACCCCCGCCATAACACTCCTCCTGCAATTACTAAGCAGCTACCAGGCATTTTTTCTAAACTGATTTCCCAAAGAAATGAACTACCCTATTCTCACAATCTGCCTCCCGAAATCCCAATCTCTTTCTGCTAGATGTGGCCCTAAATTTAACTGCTGATCCTAAGCAGAATTGATCCATTGAATAAACTGCTGACTAGTCAATTAAATTTATGTAAATCCCACTGATTTAACCAGCACATTCTAGCTGAGACTAGGAAATAGTTTCTGGCTATGGTACTAAGCACCATCTGATCCTCAATCACGGTGGATAACGATCATTGTTTTTTAAAAAATCGAATTGATTTAAAGCACAATTTAACTTTAAAAAACTGATGTTTTATTTAAATTGTCAAAAAGTCTGATTTTTTTTTTTAAGTTAAATAATGATTTAAAGCAATCTGGTTTAAATTAAATCCACCCTGCTCTCAATTAAGGACCAGATGACATATTTGCATAAAGCCAGTGTTCTTGGGACTTTTTCTACTTCCAAAACATACTCTCCTTCCTATACCTTACCCGCCTGCCCCCCACCACACATCTCTCAGGGAGGTGGGAAGATAGCATCTATGGCTCAAGCTCCTGCACACTTACACATTAGTGGCAAATACAGACTACATTTGGCTCTCCACAGATTGCTGGACTGCATTTCACCAACATAGGTAAAGGTAAAGGTTCCCCTTGACAAATTGTCCAGTCATGTCCGACTCTAGGGGGCGGTGCTCATCCCCGTCTCCAAGCCATAGAGCCAGCGTTTTGTCCGTAGACAGTTTCCGTGGTCACGTGGCCAGCGCGACTAGACATGAAACGCTGTTACCTTCCCACCGTGGTGGTACCTATTTATCTACTCACATTTTTACATGCTTTTGAACTGCTAGGTTGGCAGGAGCTGGGACAAGCGACGGGAGCTCACTCCGTTGCGTGGATTCGAACTGCTGATCTTTCGACCTTGCAGCCCGAAGGCTTTGCGGTTTAGCCCGCAGCGCCACCACGTCCCTTTTCACCAACATAGTTAATGAAAGGATGATGGGCATTGCACTCCAACAACATCTGGATATCCACATGCTGTCCCTCTCTCATCTCTAGATTCATTATTGCTTCAAACAGAATTAATGAACAAGCTATTTCAAATTCAAATTGAATTTCAATTTCAAATTCCCTCCTAGAACTAGTCTGCCAGCAGAAGACAAAGGAGGAGGACAGAAGATCCAACAAGTACCCTGACTCTCTGCAGCACTCAGTTTTGCACAGTACTGTAGTCTGGATGGATGCAATGCTATAAACCTCTTCTGCTGGAAGCCGAGTGGCTCTTTCAGCTTCAGGAACATCTCTCTCTCTCTCTCAACATCTCTCTCACTTAGAAAGTACTGTATTTTCCTACAACCAAAGAAAAATAATGCTTGCTGATTCTTTTCTGCTTACTGTACCAATTCAGAATAGGTCCACTTGAAACAAGCCAAAGAAGTAGAAGCTCTTGCAGTTCATTCTCGTAGCAGGAAACCATGAAGAGCTTGTGTTTGCATGGGAATATTATTTAAAACTTAAAACAGGTCCAAACCCTCATTTCTTGCCATCTCTCAAATTCTGCACCAAAAATCTTCTGTAATTGTTTGTGCCTTATAACTCAGCACCACTGCAGTAATTTGCCACTGTAATTATATGCTTTAACACCAGTTCAATTTTCAATCTAGTGGAAGAGTTGGGTGATATCTTTCTTGAACCACTAAAAAAATCGCACAAACTGCAATTTTTCATGGGTAAAATAACACTTCCTCAAGCTGTGCACTACCTCTTTATGGATAGTGGAGTAAAGAATTGTCGGAAAAATTCATGGCAAATGTCCATGGTGAATCTGCTTGTATGAGGTGAATTCAGACCCAAGTTGCAAAGTCAGCTGGGAGGCAGGGTCTCAAGCATCCTCCACTGAAAGCAATTCAATCTAGATGCTCAACAAAATGTATTCAATTTCTGAAGTATCTATGGTCCTAACCTTTGGATATGATACACAATAGCTCAAATTGTATCTATGGCTTGAATTTCTTCTACCTAGTTTTTTAAACTACTAATGGGATGTTATACTGGAAAAGAGACACAACAGGTGATAGGGCGAAGTTCAGGCCAAATGCAAAGCACATATATTTAACATCATGCCTAAATCCTCTATAAACTAATTAACAAGTTTTTCCTATAAGGTAAAGGTGAGTAAAATGTTGTATCTGTGTTTAAATAGTCGGGAGTCAGCAAGATATGATGCAGTAGAAAGTTACCATATTAAAACAGACAGTAATATATTCCAAGTAGCACGAGCAAAGACATGTCTTCTGCTCTTAACATTTGATCGTTGCCAGATTAGGACACAGAATTTTAATTAAATCCTACTAGGAAGCTGCAATGAGTAGCAGAGAATGACTCAGAATGATAATTACTAGTTGATATTGCCATGAAGGTACAATTTTAGAAGCCATGCAGGTGTTACTCTTTCACAAACGACTCCAAAAATTACAGCCAGACAGTCCTCTAGGTAATTTCACAGGGAAAGCTATAAAACTTTGAAATGCATTTCTAAGACGTCCCAGAAGTGGCATGAAAATGAGGCTATGCTTTAATGCTACCAAGCTAATTGGCTGTCAGTGTTCAAATACAATTTCCCTCTAGTGGAAGCCTTGGTTTCACTGATGTGTCACCCGGTGGCTGACTGTCTAAGGACTGGCAAGCCCTGCTTTTCCAGAGGGAGAGAAGAAAATTACTTGATACCCATTTCTAGATAAGGAAATGCAAACTATTCACCCCTTTAGCCTTCTCCCTTCCACTCTCAGTGCTGTGAAGTGCTGTTAAAGGACTAATTATTCACACTATTTCAATATATGCTTGTGGGCATCATAGCAATTTGATATCAACATTCAAAACCCCAGATTGTGGCTATTCTTTATTTGTTTAAAATGCTCTTTTAAGGGCAAAGCCCTTCCAATTTATTTATTTGTTTGTTTGTTTGTTTATTCAGTTTTTATAGTACCCATCTAGCAAATTGCTACTCTGAGTAGTGTACAGAAAGTAAAGCAAAAAATCATAAAAATCATAAAACGCATTCTAAAATACACAGAAAATAAAGAAATAAAAAAAGACAGGCAGCAAGAACCTGTCAGGGGCGTTTTGGACCTCTTGCAGCTTTCATGTCAGTCTCAAGGGAAGCCCCATGTAGAATGCATTACAGCAGCCAATTTTTAAGAGTACCAGTGCGTGGACCAATGTTGTTAGAAACCTAATGTCCAGATATGGCCATAAGTGGGCAATACACTACAGTTGGAAAAATGCAGCACATGTCACAGTAGAGACCTGTTTTTCCATGATCAGCGCTGGATCTAAAATTATGCTGAAACTGCACACCTGATCCTTGAATAGGAGGATAAATCCATCAGGTTTGAGGGAAACACACCCCAGACAAGAAGATGGAACACACACACTCCGCAACATGATCTCCATCTTGTCTAGATCCAGTTTCAGCCTGTTCGTCCTAGTCCAGTCCAGCACTGCTTCCAGGCACCCCTCAAGGTGCTGAACGGCATCCACTGCAGAGGATTTAATAGAGACAGAGCTGTGTATTATCTGCATACTGATGATACAAAGCTCTAAATCTCCTGATGACTTCTCACAGCAGCCTTATATAGATGTTAAACAGCATTAGGGAGATGATCGACCCTTGTGGAACCCTACAACTGAGGACCCACAGGGACAAAATAGTCTCCCCTAGCTGCACTCTCTGGAGTCGACCATAGAGGAAGGACCAGAGCCAGCTTCGTGCAAGGCCACCAATCCCTAGCCCTGATATAAAGGCAGCTGAGAGATGGAGGAGGACCAGAAGGGTCAGATTACCCCTGTTGGCCTCCCTTAAAAGGTCATCTTGCAGCGCGACCAGTGCCACCTCTGGGCCATGCTGGGGCCAGCCTGGAATGGATCTAAGGAATCAGTATCCTCCAGGAACACCTGCAACTTCCAAGAAAGCTTACAAAAGGTAATTGGCTTCAATCAGATATGTAGGACAGCTGAGTTTCTTATACATAACAGGAACATTATGCTTTCAAACAAAAATAGTCTAAATGCAATTCTCAATTCAACTGGAGTAGATCCACTGCTTCTATCCCAGCCCCCAAGGATCCTTCTTTGATCCATCCATCTATTCTAATGTGGATTTGCTCCAAAATGTTCTCAGCACTAATGATTTCCCCGCTCTCACCCCCAGCTCCACCCACCTCATCCTGAGTTCCACACCCAGGTGCTTAGATAGCCTGATGTTGCATTTTGTGAAATTCAGCTCTAAGAGTGTGAAGACGTTGAAAACTGAACAATACCCACTTTCAGATGCAGTTCAGATGACCCAGGCTCTTTTCCTCAATGCCCTTCCTACCTGTATTACAACCAATAATCTGACAGATCTTGGTTCTCAAAATAAGCATACTTCAATGGCTGCAGCTTCCCAAGGAGGCCTCTGCAAATGGCAGTTAGTTGCATGCGGGGGGCCTCTGGATGCAGAGTGGAGGAGTACCTCAATGCTCCACCTCCAATGGACCCTGAAATGCCAAATATGAGATAGCATGGGTCATTGAAGGAGGGATAGAATTATGCAATTAAAGGGCACAAACCACTACTACCCCACACTGACTCAAATGCAAACAAGAGGAACTTAATAAGCCATAAGGCAACACATATTCTGGATACAAATACTAGGAAAAAGGTTTCAGACCTAGGTATTTATGCACAACAGCAGTCCCAAAGGTTTTGCTTTCAAGACACGTATATAAAACCTATTTGCTTGCTCCTTCCCTGTCCCTACTACTAAATAAATTTGATACACAGAAAATGTTTCATATCTAACAGTTTATACAATCAATCAAGTGATTGAGGAATATATATAACTTTCAGACATATTAAAAACATACTCCAGCATTTAATCATTTCCAGCAGCAATTCAAGAGACTGGAATTTTCCTCTTAGAGTGTTTCAACAGTACCTTCAATTACTCATGAAATAGCTGAATGATGGAATGTTGCAGATTTTGCAAGGAGAAAATGGTCTCAGAAGGACAGAAAAAGGCATTCAGTCCTAGCAGCTGTGCTCAGCAGTTTTCCCTGGGACATAAACTACAGACCCCCCTCTTTGACAGTAATCAGGTCGCTAAATCAACTTCCCCATTTTACAGATGAAGGACTGGAAGTTGAGGCACAGCAGCTGATCCATCCTACCCTCTCAAATAGGTACAGAACCTGATTGTTCTTACTCTGTCATCAGTCGTAGGTATCGGATCTGGATCCAACACACGGAATGGTAAACTATCTTAAGCACTGGAGAGAAAAAACTCTAAATATAATCCGTAAATGCTCTCACTTTCAAAACAAGTCCATTTATGTAAAAGGTACCACACAGGTCTTTACTGTTTTGCAGCCACATAGATAAGACCACCTCTTTCAAAATACGACAGTGAAAATACATTCTGATAAGTGTCAGAAGATTTTACATCATAGCATTGCTCTACCAAATGCAAAAGGTGAAACCCCCAACCACACTACTATTTCAATTTCTGAAGTACTAGTGGCTTTTTTATCAGAGCAAGGGAGATGTTTCATTCTATAGTTTTGGGGTGAGCATCCACCACCATTTGTGCTCACAGGTACCTGTGAAGTAGGCCAAGAATGGCCCATGGCCAGGAAGTGAGTTTTGTAACAGAGATATATGTTAGGCTGAAGTTCAATTAACAAATACTGCAGCCCAGAACATGGCAGAGACCATATATATCATATATTAACACTTCTGCTTCAATAATGACTATTAAGATGCCTTGGTCTCTTTAAAGCAGAACAAGAACACTTATTTTTATCTGCCACAGACATGGGGTTGCACACAACTTACTATCCAGTGACAATATCCAGTGGATTGAAATAGCCCTACAGTATCAATAGTATTAAATGAAAGGCTTTTTATACAAAAGCTTGAATTTTAACAATCAAATCAATTATCTTCAATATGTAAGTAGCTCTGTTAAGGACAGGTAAGTTCTATAAGTCTTTTTATTTTTTAACAATTTGAATGATGTGCTGAGAAGAATGAATCATTTCACACTGGATGTGCATTGCTGTTATTTTTAATAAAACAAAATAAAGAACAACTAAAATTGGGCTGCTACTGGTATTGAAGGCAAGTACCAACATAACTCTGAGAAAATATTCCACCTGAACACACCTGACTTGGGTGTGCTGAGGAATTCCTCATACCACATACATAGTGACTAATACCTCCACACCTACTATACTTTAAAACCTAGTGACATCATGCCTGAATTTAAAAAAATGAAAGTAGTTTAAGCCTTAAGTAACAAAAGGGGGGGGGGGGGAATGGTCTTCCATGGAACAGCTGAATTAACCAGGGTATAACAAGGCAAAATTAACCTTCTCTGCCATAGAGTTCTGCTTTTTTGCCTTCTGCAACTTCCACCAATATAGGTATTAAGAAACTGAGAAATTGAGGGGAATGTGGATTAGATGGGAATCTTTCTGGAAAACTTAGACTTTACTCAGTGCATGGGAATGGCTGGCTGAGAGAAAGGAGTGGGCAGCTTTTGTTCACAAAGGCATGGAAGTGCTACCTGTGATTTATCTTTTGGGCTAAGGCTTTGAGGCCGAGTGCGCCTGTTTCCTGGTACTGTGCTAACTGGGAAATGACTTCAGCTGTGGTCAAGGAGGGGCAGAAGCTGCTCTTGTCTTTGTAAACATTCGAGGGAACTTCAAGCCTGACTAGTGGACCATCTCAACAGGTCTAGAAGGTGATGAATAAGGTATAAAAATAAGTTCAGAACTTACTTTAGTTGACTTGGTTATCTCTGAGGAGATGCTATGCTCAGTTGCTGTCCTGTTATACCATGCTGTGGGGGTATGCACACTGTGCATATTCTTAGACTCTACTGAAGCCATGCTAGTGTGTAAGTACTACTTTAGTTAACTTTCTCAGATTCTTGTATGTTTGCTCTGTACTGTTCCTGTCCTGGATTCTTATTGTTTAATCCAGAATACTTTTAACATCTTTTTGAAACTCTTTAAAATATTTGTCTTTTTCACTGTCTTTAATAAAACAGAAAAATTTCTCCATTAGATTGTCTGAATTTTTACCTAAAGAGTTTGTGGTACTTAAAACCAGGTCTTGCCTTCACCATCTACCAGTAGACTGTATATTTTGTGGGTGCGACAGAAGTTCTACCTTACAGGACTGGCATAAGATTCAAAGTGGATTTTTGTGGAACGTCCTGGAATCACTACTTAGTTAGACAGACTAGAGTGTGGGGAAGTTGCTGGAACAGGTAGATTCCCTAACCATCACCATATTTAACTCTCCTGGGCTCATCCACTCCATGATCAGCAGGGTAATGTTGCTAAATGTTTAGAGTGAGACTTCCTGAACCTGGTGGGTCCTTCCCTGGGCTACATGTGGCGCGTTAAAATTTTGGATCTAACACATGGCTTCACTCTTACAGCTGCCACCTACCCACAGCAATAATCCTTTCAAAGAATTCTCCTTTTCATAAATGGAAGCCCATAAATTGTCAGACTAATTGCCATACTCAGGATGGGACATGGTTTTCAAGAATGTGGTGATGCATGAGGGGGCTTCTCTCCCTATATGTTGCCACCTCCTAAAAATCATGGCACGAGGGTCAAGCATTTAATGTTAGAGAACAGGTTTTATGTACATGAGTGGGGCTTATTAAAAATACTAATAATCATGTGCCGTCAAGTGAATTCTGACTTATGGTGACCCTTTTCAAGGCTTTTCAGGTAGAGAATACTCAGAGGTGGTTTACCATTTCCTTCTACTGGGGGCACCCTGGGACTGTGAACTTTGCCCAAGGGCACACAGGCTGTCTCCACTTGCAGAAGGCACATTGCAGGCTACAACTCCCAACCTGTATCTCTGTAACCAAATACCTAAACCAGTGAACTATCCAGCCAGGTTTTTTTAAATGTACAGTTAGTTTTAATGGGGAAGTGACTGTAATGAAGTGATTTGTGGAAAGTAATGTTTAAAAAGGGAAGGAAGAGGGAATACTGCTCTGGTACCACCCATCTTCTCTTTATCCACACATCTATGCCATGTGGCTTGATGACTGAAAAGGATCCATATTCCTGCTAATGCAACTTGTGCCAAGTACTATTAAATGCTCATAGAATTTCAACTGGATTGGGATAACCTGTCAAATAATTCTAAATCATATCACATCAGTTAATATGCCACAGTCCACCCACACAACAGTATTGGTACAAACTGGTCCTTCAGGCCCTACAGTTGCATACACAATCATTCAACATCTAGCGTGCAGATGCACCACACTAGCCTGTAGAGAGCTAGGTGGATGCCTCCTGCCCAAACTACACTTCCTCTCCAAAAATAATCCTCCTGCTGTAGCTCATCCCCGACTGGAGTTAACAGGTAGATTCCCTCCTGCCCTGCTCACTTTCCCCTAGCAGAAAGGTAAGAAGAGGACAAGGGAGTCCCTTTATTTTACACCAGTGTTTGGAAGTCAAGCAGGGGTGTAGGTACAAGTCCAAGTTGGGACTCAAATAATGCTTGCCAGCCAAGCTCAGAATATTTCATACAGAAAAACAAAACCAGCAGTCTTCAGCTGCTGCTTACTCTATAAATATGCCTTCTGAACTGCCCTTCCTGCATCACAGCCATCCATAAAATGTCAGAGACAAATGTCTCAATTTACTATTTAGATTACTCAGCATCACATTGCTCTCAAACACTCCCAGTACAAAGCTGTATAGGAAATGAGAAACTGGCCAGTCTATTCTATTCTATTTTTTTTATTTATTGCACTTCAATGCTGCCTTACTCCCAGCAGAGGGGCTCAATTTCAACTTCAGGCAATGCTGTTTCATTGTTGCTTTGTTTTAGTGACAGGACAAAATCTGGGACATCTAGTCTAGTTCTTTTCATTCATTTGGAAACCAGTGTTAGGCTGGTACATTTTACTTCTGTACTTCATTCTTGTTTGGAATGTAGTTGCTAAAAGCAGCCAGAATTCTAGCTATTTTCAGGAGGCAGCCATGCTTCTAGTTAATTATTTCGTGCCAACGTTTTTGACATCAAGAGAAGTACAAGGAAGAGAAGGAAAGCACTCAAGGGAGTGGAAGAGCTGAACAGTGCAGAGACAGTTTAAATGTCAAAGCCATCCTTCAACTGAAATGTAGTTGCAGAATTTGGCTATTAATGGGGAGTTTGATCCACCCTATGTTTTGATATAATATAACCCCACTTCCTCTTGAAAATATGGTGTTGCAAACTTATTGTGCTCCTGGTAACAAGGAGGAAGTATTTTTAGAATGTAAAAAAAGAAGAAGAAAGAAATCCTTTTGACCTGTTGACCCTTGCTAAGCACAACTTCAGCAACATGGCTAACATTTCCTATAAATCTTCTAGCAATCTGTACACAAAGGAAAAATAAGTCTAAACACCATAGGAAGCTTTTATTTTTTTTAACAAGCCATGCTATTTAACCTTGCAATTTACAGCAATAATTTCAGTGCCATCAACATAAAATGTTTACGGATCCAATTACAGTGCCATATTTTGAATAATCTTCAAGACTGCAAGTCTATGTGATCACCCCCAGGAGACTGCTCGTTCTTCTATCTGCAAGAACATTAGCTTAAGGAACAGAATTGTTCTCAGCATCACACAAACAAATGGCTGGCTTTTGTTTTCTAAAGGGAATGTGCAGGGTCATCTCTGTTAAGAACCTGTGAAGTCGAGAGTTTTCCATCATTTATATTATACTCATTTTACTAAAAGGATGGTTTATCAGTAGCTGAAAGTTACTGGCATAAGTGAAATTTTCACCCCAACCCTATGCAGACAAGCACACATTTTCTTTATGAGGCAATGTCTTTGTTGCTCAGCTTTCTCCGCTGGAGAAACAACCAAATTCTATATGGAGAAAAAAAATATGCTTGTAATTTCCCTTTTCAGATTAATGGATACAAGATGAGAGAAAACAGACATGCTTTGATTATGCCATCAATGAAAGTGTTACCTGTCTGTCACACCAAGCAATCTTCTGTATAAATACAGGAAGATTACTTTGAAATATACAACATTTGACAGAGTGGCAGAAATTACTTCTACCAAGCTCACTACACTGCAAAGCAGCTTACACACTGCCTATTCTCCCCACCCTTCCATTCTCACCTTCCTCCCTTGCTTTCTTAAAGCACTCCACTATTCAAAAACACTTGAAAAGTAATCTGAGACTAGAAAAGGTTCCCGCCCCCATTATGACCCAAACAGGAGTTTTCATCTAATTTGCATTTCAGTTCTCTGAAAATAGTTTTCAGTACTCAAAGTGGGCAACAGGCATCAGGCTACTGAGAGCAAGGTCTACTCAACACATGAGTAAAGAGATTCCCAAAATGTTTACATATTTTGACTAGAACCTGGGGTTTTCAACACAAAAGAACACACCACACATTTGAGTGAACAAGAAGCTCAAATATCCATTTGGACACATGGGTAGCATGTGTGTATCCACAGAAAGGGGAACCTCTGTTGTAGTTTCTTCTACCCAGCATTTTCTAACCCTATTGAAGCTTTCTTCTTTGCTTTACAAAGTGGGGGGTAGTAATCATCCTAGTTTTTTTTCCATTTTAAACTCAAAGCTATGAAATGCAGGAGTTATTTAACACAATCAATTTAAAGGTCTATAAAATAGCCACTGACTTCATGGGCTGCCTTCGTTCTGAAGCCAAGGACATCTTGGCAGTCTCTCTGTGGCTCATCTACAAACAGAGTATAGATCTTCCTGTCTATACTAGGCTATGCTGAACAGGGCTTGGAGAGGGTAGGATACGAAAGATTAATGTCCTTTCATAGACAGTAGGCTCTTTCTGGTTCATCCCAGCCAGCCAAGATGCAATACCTTCAGAGAATTCCCCAGCAAGGCAGCAATGTCAGTTTTTATGTATAATCATCTTTCTAAAGGCTGCTGTGAAATGCTTTTAATGATCTGCTATAAACCTTGAACCAATAGGAGGAAAGCAACATTAATAGAACAAAGCTGTAGCACTAAATATAGCAGCATATTGTTTGGAAAATAACTACTTTCATTATAAGTTTGTCATGCAGGAATTACCATTGTGGAGTTGACCACTGGTCTTTTCTACTCTAGTCTTTTGGTCACAGGTAAACAGCCTTCGTAGTTTATGTCATATCTAGATTCTATACTTTCATCTGTATTCTACTTCCAAGACAGAAGCCAATGACTAGGCACAATTTAAAAGAACTGTACAGGGTTTTCACAGACTTTGCTCAAAATTTAAACAAACTGCATGATTTGCATACGTGGCAAAGACCATAAGTGTAACCATAGTACTGAAAAAATAAACACATTCCAAGGAGGCCAGAAGTTCCCAGGTAAGAGGTCATAATTCACAGTCCATCCAACTACAGTCAAAATCAATGAACATGCAAGTATTAAGCACAGGGTTGTATTAATCTGCAAATGTTTTCAGCCTCAATGAAAAATAGGGTGCCCTGACAAATCAAGACAGCACAAGAAGAAAATGGTCAACAGCTTGGAGACTTGTTGCTGCACAAGAGTGAAAAGAACAATATTTTGTTCAGCAGCAGTATTAACAACAGTAGCAACAAAAACAAGAACTCGTCTTCTGCAAAAATACTTTCTTCTTTGTGGGGAAAAAAACCTTGCATTACTCATAAGAAGTCTTGTGTTTTGTGCAAAACACAAGGCAAGCACTTCTATTCTTCACAAAGAAGCACCAGAAAAAACATACGGAAACTCTCACGGCATCTCCTACAGAGGACAAAACTTTTAAATATTTTATTCTCCTCTGTGAGAATGAAATAAGTGAAGATTTTCATCCCTAAGCATGCTCAACTTGAAGCTGCTTCATTTCTTGGGTTCCCTCCTAACGAAGGTCAGACGCCACAATGCTATACTGCCTTTGGATGCAGGAGTTCCAGACAATGGCATTTGTGCTGCATCCAGACCACACTCCAAGGTACTTTAGCCAAGAAGGTCTTCCTCTTCCTGCACTATGTCTTCCTTTTTTTTTTACCTTGAAGGATTAGCTGTAACAATCTGTACTTTTCATTTCTCATTACATAACTCAAGTATTCCACTTTCTGCATGTTCTGATTCCCATGATTTCTTGGTCTTGGCTCCTTTCCTAACTATTCCTTTGTTGGCTACCTAATCAATACAAGAAATTCTCTTGGCATCTTATTGTATCCTGTGATAAGTCACCATTTCAAATGCTTCTGAGTTTTTAAATAGTTGTCTATTCACAATTCCATGGCATAAAACAGAACCAAGGATAGTATTGTATAATACACATTCTCAAAGATAAAATCAAAGCTTTCCAGCAGACTATTTCTTTAATTTTAAGGAAGGTGCTCCAGGCCATCTCTATTCTGACTTTATTTCCATTAGTTTGGACCTACTGTTCATTCAACCAAATGCCAAGTTACTTACGGTTATCAGAATGCTCCACACTTTCATTTTAGATCTTTGACTGCATTTCTTGAGCTTTCTGGTCTTTATGAACTATGATGAACTTAGTATTCTGAACATTCATTTTAAAACTGGGCATTACTTTCTTCATTGCATTTACAGAGTAATCTTTATGGACCTTCTAAATGTCAGCCAGTAATACTATATCATGTGCATATTTTTAATATCTCAACAGACAATGATGCCATCATGTGAATCTGACAGTGCTTCTCTTAAATATGTTCTCAGCATTAAAATAAAATTAAGTCGTAATGATCTGAAGCTAGTATTCTTGATAGCAAAAGAATCACAATCTGCATAGAACAGTTTTTTGTAAAAGAGTCTTCATTTTACTTCTGCTTGTAGGCCACAGAGTGCATTACAATCCAGCTGACCACTTCCCTAAGTCTGCCTCTCTCACTCCTTCTGTGATACAAGAATAGTCTATTAAAACATGGGGTGCTTTTAAAAACAAAAACAACAACCCTCATCACACTGTAAAACAGCAAATAAACTAACATCATCCATCTGATTTAAAAACTTCAATTCCTTGTGATAGCAGTAAAGTTTAATCATTTCATTATATTAAACCCTCAGCTCCCCTTGAAATAGGGTAGGCTGAAGCAAACTATCATAATGAAGCTCACATTAAAAATCTAAATTAAACAAAACCTTAATTAGAACATAAGGAAGTTAAAAATGGAACAATAAAACCCAAGGGAAATCCAATTACTAACCCAAACTAGAGAAAAAATATTGAGTGATCTGCTAAATGGTAAGTAAACACTTATATAAATGCCATTGATTCAATGGGTCTGCTCTAGTTGGGAGTACCACATGAATTCAGGCCAATGTCAGCACCAATTGGTCAGATTCCCTTCAGTCACCACTAGCTTAAATGCCAATGGCCTGCCTGAACAAAAATGTCTGCTTGTTGGCAGGAAATCAACAGACTGTGTTTTATTCAATGATTTGACAGCAGTTGAAGGAAAAATATCTATGCTTTATTTATCTTGCAGTGCAATGAATTCTGCCTAGTTAGGCATTCCCTGCTGTGCCTGCAAACCACAGTGAACAAACTAGCACTAAAGACTAAATTCTATGATTCTATAAACTCTCATGAACAATTTCACCCGTGCCAACCATGGTGTATTCTGTGTATCTCATGAGTTTTAAACACACCCAGACAGAACCAGAACATTAAAAGCTTCAAAAGGGAAATGTTTCCACATGCAATTGCCTTAGGATTATTAAACGTGAGCCATTGATCATATTAAAGGATAGATTCTTAAGAGAACTGACAGCACTTACAGGCTGATGAGCAGAACATGGGCTTTAGATTACAGCTGATGAAGGTACAAGGAAGAACAGAGACAGTATTGATCTTTACGGAAACATCAAATTAATGGCTGGAAGGCCAGCATTCTCTAAGTAAAAAAAAAAGGCACATTAGAGAACACACACATATACATCCTACCACACCTATTAATAACACGATACACTTTTTGTAACAAATAGTAATTTCACCCCTTTTCATATTTTTCAACTGAAGCTCTTATCTGCTTTCTTGCCACTGTGTGAAGAGTCTAGAAGCATCACAGCAGTCACTAAGGAGACATTTCTTGCAGAAAATTCTTGCAGAAAATTGCAGAGCAATTCATAGACTTGACAGCTGACAAAAGATTTGAAGATACAGAGAGGTTTTGACAGAGGAGTTAAACTCTTCTTGCTGGGTGGGTAGTTGACAACTATGCCATAAATAAATTAGCAGTTAAGGAAATCCTTTGTTTATATATTCTGCCTGATGAGAATAAACTTGTTCCATTGATTTAATCATTCAAGTCATTAAAAACTACTGAAAGTCGTTGTCATGTTAGCACTGGAAAATAAAGAGTACATGGAAGAGGTCCAGTCATTTCTGAAGGCAGGTTAATGTCTACCTTCCTTCTGGTGTGGAACCAAAAGCTCTTTAATCATTTACATTTGATGGATTTCACAAAAAAAGAAATAGCATAGTCATCCTATAGTTCCACTTATTGTGCCTTATAATTAATTCAGTGGTTCGATAACTGTGGACCAATGTCATCTTGACAAAAAAGATAAAACAATCTATGGATTGCAGGAGAAACCAATGGCTTCCACATACAAAGTACCTTGATCCAGAGGTGGCAATTTTTGAATTACAACTTCCCAAGCATTCTGGCCAGTGTGACCTCTGACTATGATGCTTGGGGTAATCAGCAAGTCATAGTCCAAAAAAGTAATTCTTCCCACCTCTGACTTCAACCAGAAATATATTATATATAATGGTGGAATAATCACAGCAGTTTTTAAAAACAACAAAAAAAGTAATTTTCAAAAAAACAAAACAGGGATATAAAATATTATAATGAAACACTATAATATTAAAACTAATTCCCTTTTTAAAATGTACTATGCATAAGCTCTAGTCAGCAAGAAGCACACAACATACTCTAAAAATGATTTTAATTCTTAAATTTGAAAAATAAAGTAGTGGCAGAAATTTGGAACTAAATTCAGAGCAACTGAATCAGTGCGGATCTGGTGAGTCAATTCCTCTATTACCCACTGATTTAGTGGGCCTCCTAAAACATATAACTGGATTTCAGCCACTATGTCCACTAATTTTAAATAATAATTATAATAATCATAAACACACACATTAAACCCTGAAGTCTTAATTAGCATGCAGTCAGCATTCAGGTTTCTAATAATTACAATTTGTTGCCTCATCTCTAAAAAAAACCATATTCTTCCCTGAAAGATGCATCTCCACCAGCATAGAGGATTACAGAATTGAAATTTCTGGGGGTGGGGGAGAGAAAAGCCTACTAAAAAGGGAAAACTTAACAGGCATGGATGATATTCAGTGCAGTATTATTGAACATAACAGCAAAAACATAGAATTATACGTCTTAGATCAAATATACTTCTAGACCATTTACAAATACTTCACACCACACTGGATGTATTTATCACCATTTAAGTTTAGAAGTCATGAAAGAACACTAAGTACCTTTATCACACTAGGACCCACTGAACTACGCTCCTCTTCCGATACTTTGTGTGCATTATCCATGCACAGAAAAGGAGCTAGTTGCTCAGTAGGCAGTCAAGAATCCCTGTGTGCTCTCTCCACTTTAGAAACAGATCAAGTAAATTCATGAGAGGGCTCACTGCTCTCATCTCTTGTCTCTAAGCTTCCTCTCTACCTAACGCAGGAAATTAGGCTCACTGTTCTCTTTCACTGAACTTGGTATTACTATGAATACTGTAAGACAGAAATACACTTCTATACGAATGGCTAACAGTTTGACAATGCAACTCTTAATAGAACCAAGACACCTCAAATTAAAAGTTATAATAAAAACAGAAGACCAAGCAGAGTACAGGTTCTGGAAGATTTGGGCCATAATTCTTTACCCAACAGCCTTGTCCACATCTCTCATTTTAAATTATTCAACACTGCACACTACTTTTACTCAACTTCATATTTTGAGGAAGTGTAGAATTAAAAAAACATACACTGATATCCAAGAAAAGCCATTATCTGTGAATGTTACATGCACAGCAAAAAGCGAGAGAATGAAAAGGACAATGAAAACAGCTGCCTGGAAGCAGACTTCCTTCTTTGAAACACCAGTGGAACAGCTGGAATTTGGGGATGACTATAGCTAAAGTGCTCGTACATTGCTAGATTATTACTCAGCTGCCACTTGGCCAAATTAAAACATTTCTTCCTGTAGTGAAGGCTGAAGCACTGCCATTTCTTTCTCTTTTCTTCCTGAAGGAGTTCATTTTATTAACTTAAGCACAGCATGTTATAACTGAGGACGAATCCACATTCCCCTCCCCTGCAGAAAAACCTTTTTAAAAAACATACAAAATATTGAGTAATCTGCAAAAGTAGACCTTTCCTCAGAGGGAGTACAGTCTGAGTTTGAATAATACACCCACAGAACACATGAGGGTTTTTTTTTTGTGTGTTTTTTTTTTAAAGACTGGTTTACCATTGCCTTGAGCCAACATCATTTCTGTGGTTACTGTCACATCACTCCTAACAACAGATGCTATCTTGGCACTGCCATTTCTAGTACAGAGGTGTTATCAGGCAAGGATTCTCAATTTTGAGGAAAGTCTTCCTCTAGAAGGGGAAGGAGTTGCCAGAAGGCCAAATTTTTCTTCCCATGTCATTCATTTTATGTGCATTCAGCTTAATTTGGAAGTACATGACACCATATTCCAACTCCTTCACACTCACAGATTTTCAGTGCAAAGAATGGTTTGATTTGAGCAGTTTCCTCAAAATCATTGCATGCTATGGATGCAACAAAAAAGGGGATTTCTGAGCGTCTCAGGTAAACGTAACCATGGTTAATGACAACAGCTGCCTATTTTACCAGCAAAATGCTTGTCTGGAAAAATCCCCAAGATCAACAGGGTGAAAGCAACTTTCGAAAGCAGCAAAATGAATGTCATTACACCACCCACATACCTAAAAGGTAATGTCTGAAGCTGAAAGGAAGTGGCCCATGTCTTTACATCCCAACACCTTTTGCATGAAGGAAAACCAATGCTATAAGAGCATATGGTCCCTATTCCCATTCCTTGATTTTAGCCTACCAAGGGATGCCTTCGTGTCTGATAAACACATTTTCTTAGACATTAGGTTCCTCAGAAATCAATGCAATGGACTTCCAAGTACAGGTGTGCAGGAGTATAGGTGTGACTTACAAACTGCAGACATTTGATTAAAAGCTCACCCATGCTATAATATTTTTTTAAAATAGCTCTCCAATCAAAGATATGAGGAAGAATGGCCTTTGAAGAGCTTAATGCAACAGAACAAATTGGCTGAACCAGTAATGACACCTGCAAGGTTTATCTGAGCAGCATACATTTAAAACAAATACAAGGCCTAATACAGGATTAATTATCATGTTGGACACTAGTTCTATTGTAACAAATATTACTAGGAGTGTTTAGTAGTACAAAGCATGCTAATCTCACGCTAATGAGATTTCAAGCAATCCAGTAAATACTAGATGCTATCAGACTTGAACCAATAATAATAATAATAATAATAATAATAATAATAATAATAATGATGATGATGATGATGATGATGATGATGATGATGATGATGATGCCTTCAAGTCAATTCTAATTTATGGCAAAACTTTTCAGAGTTTCCCAGCAAGAGAATATTTGAAAGTGGTTAACCATTCCCTTCTTCTGGGGGCATCCTGGGGTTGTGCAGCTTGCTCAAGGCCACACAAGCTGGTTCTACTCATAGAAAACTTATATCTATTCATCAGTAAGCTCCATGGAGTTCAGCAGAATTTACTCCCATGTAAGGGGGCACAAGGCGAGTCACCTTAATTTTGGCATGTGTCTTTAAGCAAGAACACACAAAAGTTGTTGATTTTTTAATATACAGTTTTATACTATGTACATTATTGCAAGCAATCTCTGCCATGACACCCAACCTTGTTTGGATAAACAGAAGTTTCTTTATTGCAATTTACCACTGTTCTTGCTTATTTGGTTGCAATTTGGACAGAAGAATAGAAAATGGCCCTAGAATGAAAAGACAAACACTGGCAACTTTGTTAACATTAAAAATTAAAACTGAGGAATGAATTGAACTAGAAACCATATCTGGAAAACAGGGCTGTTTAAAAGAAAGGGAATTAAGTTTTGGAAAAAAAAAGTTTCATTAAGAATCCTTACAGGTATTCTATTACGTGTAGACCTTCCATTTTCCTAAAATACAGAAGCCCACATATTTGATTTTAATTGTTCACTAATGCAACAGAACTAGTGCTGCTGGTAGACATTTTATTTATTTTAGCTGTTGTTACTTTTATATGTTAACTTATCACTCATCCTAGGAGCTGAAGGAACTAAACATGGGTGACTTCATTTTGCCAGCAACACTGAATTACAAAAGAAGGATTGGTTCAGATTCAGTCACTGAGCTTTACCACTGGTGGGAATCTGAGCTCAATATTCCCCAGTCCATGCCCAACATGTTGTATGCCAGAATATACTGACTGCTTTTTGTCCTCTTCATCAGCCTTTCACAATTCATTGTCCTCCAGATGTTTGTGGCTACTCCCATAAAGATGCCCAATTATCACACATCATGGGAGTTGGAGTCCAACATATTCGGAGGGCATCAGGTTGGGTACAACATGTTACCTACTTTCAAATAAAGGCAGTTCTATCATTTTTAAAATGGAGGGCCATTCATTAAACAGTTCTATAGAAGTAAGACTGTCCATTGAAATGCAGTCCTAGCTCATGATAATTAGAAGATCTTCTAAGATGTAGAATGCAATCATGAATCCACTTACAACCCATTCAAGCCTAAAAGGACCATCATTATCTCTAGTGAGGCACTCTGTACTTTCCAGTCACACCATTTCAAGCTGCAATTTTCACATCATTCCAAGAAACTCTAAAATGAAGGAGAAATGCTTCTACTACTTCCAAATACAAAATTGGAGCAGAGAATAGACTGCTTCATGGGTGAGAGGAGAAAAAAACAGCTTTATTCCACTCTGGGCCTACAAAGGACAACAAATTTGTCTACATTACAAATATTCTCTAAAAATTAATTGTGAAGGTTCTGTACACGTCAGAACATGGAAAAACTGTAGCTGGCTGGATAGCTTAGGGAGTTAGGTATCTGGCTGCAGAGCTGGAGGATGAGGACTCATTTCCCCACTGTGCATCTCAGAAGAGGCAGCCTATGTGGCCTTGGGCAAGCTCTACAAGGCATACCCAGAAGAAGAGACTGGTAAACCAGTTCTAAGTACTCTCTCCCTAGAAAACCCTGGAAAGGGCTGCCAGACAACATAATTGACTTGACAGCTCATAATGACTATTGGGACACATGTAGAACCTCCTTGGTTATAGCAAAGTCTCACTCTTTTTCATGAGAGGAAACTGGTGATGGACAGGATAGGACTAGATGCATGATCCTCATGATGTGTGTATGCAAAGGATAAAGAAACAAGTTTTATCTGTATTAGAGCAAATAAATATGCTTTAAAAGCACAGTTGGTGTAGGAGGAGAAAAATACTAAGGCAGAAGTGTGCAGGAACCACATTGATTTTGCCCTTGAGTGACTCAATATTACTCATGAGCAGCTTTTTACTTTTCAAACTTTTGTTTATTTACCTGTACAAAAAAAGAGAGACAATACTTTGAAGTCTCTGGGCCACTCTATTTGGATCAGCTAGAAAATGTAATAGGCACATTGCTTTGAAGTTTCAACAGGCAGCAAGCACTGTAAAAATGAAGCCATTTATATAAAATCAAAAGTGCTGGATTAAATACTAACTCCCTTTGATGTTAAAAAGTTAGTCTTCCTTAAATATCTTGAAGTAATTAATCTTTCTGTCACATAGCCTTTATGTTTGCTGCACCAACCATTCTCAATGTCTTGTCATTCAGACAGATGGGTTCCTCCACCAACATCTTTCATAAATTCACCCACAATTTATAACTCCAAAATAGAATTAGTGACACCATGATACATTTTGATGAATGAGATGCCTTTGTACCCCGCATGCTGCATTTCTCACAGGACAGAATAGCACATGCCTAACTTAGTGTAACAAATGGCTTGGGTATATATTTTTTGTACCACCCACACAATGCTAAATCCATCTGATGGAAAGGTTTGGAAATTAGTATAACCCTAATGTCTCAGTAACTATATCTGGGACAGAAGAGAGAAACACACTTATTCAGAAACTATCTTTTGCTGTCTTTTATAGCTAGATAATCCAGCTAGGTGATATGAAATAAATTGAACGGCAAAAAAAAAAAGCAAGACATTTTCTTCTGCCGCTGTAAGATCCAGCCTCAACTCAGGGCAAAGTATCAGAGCTTTAGAGTGCAATCCAGGCCATCGGTGGCCTGCAAGTCACAAATGGTTACATATTACCTACAGCATCAGAGGCAGTTTGCCTTTCACTAACAGCTGCTGGACAATGTGCACTTCCTTCTCATGCCCAGCTAGAGGGCTTTCCGGGGCAATTAGTTCACCAGAACAGGAAACAGGATGCTGGACTAGATAAGCCTTTGGTCCGATATACCAGCTTTACCAAGAAGTCATCCTGTTGGGTTCAGTGGTCCTTTTGCCTAAGCCAGCAGATCCTACCCTTCTATAATTTCTTATCTAACTGTTATACACCTGCTCAGCTAAGTTGGGGAAGCATATGAGGCAAAAAGAATAGAAAAATAGAAAGTAAAAAAAAAATGTTGTGGCACCTTAAAGACTTAATGTGAACTTTTGTGAATAAAGTCCACTTCCTCAGACATAAGAGTGAGATACATGGCAAATCTCTCTCTCTCTCTCTCTGCCTTCCTTTCTCCTCAAAAGGATTCATGACATCAAAATAGAGAGATGGTGATTGGTTGGCTGGCTAGTAAGTTGCAAATTTTGAAAGTCAATGTGCTATTTCACTGCGGGAGATGACTTTTGTTTGATATTCAGATATTTTCCATTGAAGCTTTGTACAGTAGAAGGGTGTAGGAAGCCTTCACACAGAATAAAAATAGCAAAAACAACATGATTGTTAATTACACTAAGGAGACTGGCATTTTAAAGCTGGTAATGACTTTTAAGACTCCGGTTTTATATTCAGTTCCTTTCCGGGAAGAATTTTATATTTGGAAGTGTTTTATATTTGATAGTGCCCTAAGTAGCCTTGTCTAACATTGAATCCATTGAGATGAGTGTCCAGCATGTGTATATATTTTATCTCAGCTCTCTCTCTCTCTCTCTCTCTCTCCAGATTCTTGTCCTGTAGTTTCTTTTTTCCAGAATGGCAACTTTGAGATTTTGTTCATAGTGTCCAGGTAAATTAAAATGATGTAAAATGGGTTTCTGTGTATTGCCATTCCTGATGTCCAATTTGTGTCCATTAATTCTTTTGTTTGTCCTATGTAGAGTGCAGATGGGCGCTGTTGGTAAAAGATGGCATAAATAACATTAGTAGAGGGACAGGTAAAAGTACCCTTGATGCTGTGTGTAACACTGTTCGGTCCTGTAATTGTGTTGCCAGAATAAATGTAGGGGCAGAGTTGGCATCTGGATTTGTAGCAGGGTTTAGTCCTCATGTCTGTGTCAGTGCTGTGCGGTCCATTGTATGTTAGTAGTTACTTGAGATTGGAGGGCTGTCTGTAAGCAAGTATAGGTCTACCACCAAGGGCTTGGGAGAGTGAAATGCTCTTGTCAAGGATGGGCTGGAGATCACTTATGATGCATGTGAGAGGTTTCAGTTGTGGACTGAAAGTGACAACTAGTGGTGTTCAGTCATTTTCTCTTCTGGGTCTCTCTGGCAATAGGTTACTTGTGGGTATCCCACTTGCTTTGTTAATTTGTTCCTTAATTATATTGTGTGGGTATTGTAGTCTGAGGAATGCATTTTGAAGATCCTTGAGCTTGGAGTCTCTATCTTGTGAGTCCAAGTGAATGGGATAGCATCTGAGGGCTTGGCTGTAAACAATGGATTTTGTTGTGCGTTCAGGATGGAAGCTGGAGACATGCAAGTGGGTATATCAATTGGTGTTTTTTTGGTACAGCGTGGTGCTAAGATGTCTGTGTTGTCGTTTTACAGTGGTGTCCAGAAAAGGCACCATTTGTGTAGACTGTTTCAGGATGAGGTTGATGTTTGTGTGGAGGTTATTGAAACCTCGGTGGAATTTCTCTAGGGATTCCTTTTCATGGGTCCAGATCAGAAAAATGTCATCAGTGTACCTCAAATAGAGGAGTGGTTTTTGAGTGCAACAGTTAAGAAAGCTTTGTTCTAGGTCAGCCATGAATATATTTGCATACTGTGGGGCCATGCAGGTTGAGAAAGTGTATCTTTTTGAACAGTGTTTCCCAGCCTTCGTTAACCCAAGTCTTCTTGGACTGCAACTCCCAGAAACCTCGGCCAGCACAGCTGGTGATGAAGGTCTGGGTTTGAGAACACTTAGGTTACCCAAGGTTGGGACCCACTGTTTTAGAGGAAAGGTCCTATGCTCTCTTAAAGGTCAAAAATACAAACACAGAAACCAACCTCACCCATCATACCATATTATGCAACAATAACAAAAATAAAACTACAAACACATGTCAGAGAAGACAACTGTTGCCTTCCACACCCCAGCATTTGAAGAGAAGCCAAACCCTCTACTGTTTTTATGCACCAATCTGTCTACAGAAAAGCAGGCATTCTGCTCCATGAATAAAGGTTCACCCAGCATAGAGGTCTCTCTTGTGTTTATGTATAAGCAGCCTAACTAGAGTCTTTAAGATATACCATAAAATTGAGTCAGAAACAGCTGGCAGCCAACTATTTCTGGCATTCCTATGAATAAAAACAGCTTAGCTGTAATCCCCCATGGAATGTATCCCTGAAGAAAAGGGGAGGGGGAGAAGCAGGAAGGAATACACTTAGTCTAAAGATACTTAGTTACTAATATATCTGTTGTCTAGAATATGTATTAGAGTATCACATTCTGTTCAAACTGAACAAATGCCTGTGCAAAACTGCAACCTTGGAATTTAACATGTAAGAGAATATAGCACCATGCTGTACCAAAAACCCACCAATCGATATACCTAATTGCATGCCTCCAGCTTCCATCCTGAACACGCAACAAAATCCATTGTTTACAGTCCTACGTCTCTTAAGTAACCAACTCCACTTTGTCTACATCTTATTAAGCATAAAATCAGTAATGTTATATTAAGACTTTTACTACATAATTACCAAAACTGGGTATCTACTTATGGAAAATTAAGCCAAATGGGGGCCTCTCAGGTTAATTCCCATTCAAAGAAAATGAAGATATATATGAATGCACTCCCATTATGAATGTCCTGGGACATTCCAGGCAGGAAAATAGCAGCCATTGGGAACTCCCTTCTTTTTTCTGGCAGTTGCCATTTCCCCCCATAAGAATGCTACAAAGAGGTTGCCACTAGACATGGGGACAAATAAAAAAACAAATCACGATATTCGTTTTTTAAAAATCGCTGATTCATTAAATATTCATTCCTTCGTATTTGTGAGTTCCAGAGACCCCGACAAATACGAAGGGATGAATATTTGTCCATTTTTATTCGTCCCCCATAAGAAGAGAGGGAAGGCTAGCCTTCCCTCTCTTCCTATGGCCTTGCTGATCAGCTGATCGGTGGGCCAATAGGCAGGCAGCCACCCCCACAGCCTACCCCCACCCCCTTCCCCTCCCTACTTTAGCTGCTGCCACCATCCACCACTGCCTGGCGCCGCCATCACCCATTGCTGCCCACTGCCACCGCCATCTTTGCAAAGGGCAGCCTGGATTGCCTTAGCCTGCCTTAAGGAAATCCGGGCTGCCTTTTGTAAAGGTAGCGGCTGCAACTTCCGTGCCTTAAAAAAAGCCACAGCCGCCATCTTTGCAAAGGGCAGCCAGTGTCCCTTACGGCAGGCCATGGCTGCGGAGGCCACCGCAGCGGGCAGCAGTGAATGGAGACTGCGGAGGCTGCTGTGGATAGTGGTGCTGGTGACGGTGCAGCAGCAGCGCAGACTGCAGCAGCCAAGGTATGGAGGTGACAGGGGAAGGGGGCAGGCTGTGGGGATAGGGTGGGGTCAGGTTTTGGTGTGTTTTTTTAGTCTCTGGCTGTCTAAAAAAAGAACCCTGACAAATCGACAATCGATTTGTGCTTCGTCGGTTCATGGGGAGGAACTTTGTGCTTCGTGCTTTGTCAACTTTGACAGATCACAAAGCAGGATGAATCGCCAAAATGGCAATTTGTCCCCATCTCTAGTTGCCACTAATGTGAGTGCTTCGCAATCTCAAGGGCAGCAAAAAACCATCAAGACAAAAACATGAGTACTGAATTGAATCAGATTTTAACAAATGAAATACAAGATGAATAGGTCTTTCAATAACAAAACCAAATGAAATCCTGAAATAAAAATAATTATCTTGCACACACCTGTCATTTTTGCAGAATCTATACTGACAGAATTAATTCTGCAAGATAATGAATTTATATGTCCAAACAGTAAAAACTGGTACACTAAGGCAGTAATTCTACACACATTTATGTAGGAAAATCCAGTCAAAAATGTGCAGCCTCAAAACTAACAGGCTTAGACTGCATATACCAAACAACACAATCCTCTTGCCATGGAATTTTCCTGAAAACAACACTTCTAAAGTGGCAAAGTTTTCAGGAAAATACCAGGTGTAAAGTTTAGAATGATTTTCAGAACAGATGGCTATTGCACCACTTGAACATTTATGTTTCTAATGGCTACTGATGAAGGCAGAAAGGCTCACCTAGGAAAGACAGTCATCTATATAGTTAAGCCACATAACCGCATGGGGTGGGGGAAATCTGTGTTTTTAGAGACATCCCCATGGCATTTATAATGCATTTTCCAGCTAGACTACTACTCAAAGTTTTACCAGGATTCTTCTAAGACTATGCAGAACACCTAAACATTTCCCAAAGGCGTTCTGCTCTATGCTCTTTTCACAACAGAAGCAAGAAATGATGTACATTCTTCATCCCATATTAAGAAAGGAGTTTTCATATTTAATTACAAAGACTGAGCTGTCATCCACTGTACATAATGATATTTTAGAAGTTTTAATATTTTCAAAATGTATTGTTCAGGGAATGCTTCTTTGCAACCAGTCAGCCCTATGGCTCCCACAAGATAAGTGCATGTACAAATGTAACTACAGTAATGAGCAATATCTACCGTGCTGAGGATTAGACAGATTAGATAAACACAAAGAAGCATAGACTTTACATCATCCTAGCAACTATTCCTAGAGATTATACTGAAGGAGGAAACAATTCAAAAACCTGTTCAACTGGTTTCTCTTTTTTTTCCTTCCAAATGTTCATTCAATTGGGTGTAGAACCAAAAAACAAAACAAAAAACAAAACCACCCACCCATTTTGCACTTAAAAAGCACTTCATAAATTAGAAACAAATATGTTTCAAGCTTTCTAAAAGATTGCAGGGACAGGTTATTCTTTTTACAGATAATTGCTAATTTGGTTTTCAAACGCTACCAATTTCATGGAGAAACATTTGCTTCTTGCAAAAATATTTAAAAATTCAGAATTGCAGCTATCTATAAAAAGATTCCTTCCTCAAAAATACACCAGTACAACAGAGCCTTCTTTATTATGTACCTCCCTGCTGCTGTTGCCATTTTTGACACCTATACAGCAGTGAGAGAGAATCTGTGAGAGAAGAAATTTTAGTGCCTTGTTTAATAGTTCTGCCTTGTACCTTTTTTTCTTTTTTCTTTTTTGTACATTGGTAACAGGTTGTTTCCAAGGGGTTTTTTTTTTTTGCTGATAAAGCTTCAGCAGATGGTAAAGATCTGAAAGTAATAGACAATTAGTATGTTCTTATGCAAAGAACCTTTCTTGTAGTGTACATACTGTGCAGTTAAGTGTACACAACTTTTTTCACACAGATCAAAATACTGAATGAAAAGTTGTTAAAACAACTGTGAAATGATTGTTTTACCTAACCTGAAAAGCAGAGCAGGAAAGAGCCTGGCTGAGAAAAAAAGGGAGGAATATTTTGAAATCTTCACTCCTGATCAATACTAATATAGTGTATACTATGAAAAGGTATCACAAAGGCTTTAAGAGACTTGATTATTCTTTAAGTAAATGAGACGGTTATTAACTTTTCTTGCCTCCTGCTGCTGATACAGATGGGGTGCCAAAGAGAGGTACTCTCTTGTCTGTTGGGGAGCACTCCTCCCTACCACCTCTTTCTTTAGTCACTCTTTCTTTTGCTTCATCAAGGAGCCAAATAATAGCATTCAATTCAGGACTGTAACAGTTGAAAAATTGCAGGATTATTTTTTTTCTTTGCACTAAAGCAAAATAGTGTCCTGCTCCTTTATCATCAAGCTATCCAATGGTCAGGCTACCACAAAACTCTAAATATTTAATACTGCTCTTGAAAGTTGTAATTGTTTGATCAATATTTAAGACCAAAAAAAAATGTGCCACTTGCCCATGATTAGGCATCAGAAGTTAGCAATCACAGGAAGATTAACCTCAAATTTCAAACAAACAAGAAATGACCAACAACAGACTCTCAGCATGTCTCTCCAGGTTTAATGTTAACAGTCATTACTAATTCCTTTTCTTGGAGGGACCTTTGTGAAGTCAAACAAAGTAAAATTTGCCTCAATTTCCATTTCAGGAGTTTCCAAATTGGACCAGAAGTTCTCTTTCAAAATGGAACAGGCAAACAAACAGTCTACAACCAGCAACCCTGCCAAACATTTCGCCCAAATGGGGCTTCCTCTAATACAAAAGGACAACAGAACACTATGACAGTCTCTGGATCAAACGGAGACCCTCAGAACTCAATAGCCCTGAGATATAACCAAATGTTGTGTCACCTGATAATGCAATGCCCAGGGGGGACCCAATTTCTCTTTCACAAAACCTTCAGCTTAGCTCTCTGGGGGATGTCCTGATCACTCCCATGATCTCCAAAGGGACAGTAAGCCCAGCCAAAGTTCAGATCCAGCATAGAGTGCCCAGTTAGCAGCTCAAGACTCCCCATGCATCCAGTCTCCTCAGGAGGAACAGGCAAGATTCATGTTTTCTGGATGATGGACGTGAGGTATCCCAAGAAGACATCAGACCAACAGATTTTGCTTGTGAACCAGAAGTCCCTGCCTAGATAGCATTGATTCAACAGCATTGTGAGGGAATTCCAGTGTTGAGTGTGACACTACTTCTTTCCTTGCCAGGAAGGCAGGTATGGGACGTGGCTCCCACCTAGCCTTTAACTAGGCAAGAACCTCTTGGAGGAACACTCCACAGTCACAAAATCAAGAAGGGTTTTGCAGGACATTGCCTTGTCATAGAACTTAAATACTTAAAGTCTCATAAGTCTTTCATTAAGGTCTTCATGTTATATAGTTTGTATACCATGTCATAGACATATTGTTTATCATTGTAAAAGAAAATATTCCACACTCCATTTTTAAAAAAAATTTCTGGAGAAAAACAAAAAACGATTTTGGAAAAGAACAGGGGGGAAACTGTTTGTTTGGTTTTTTCAGTTTTTCCAGTTTTTTTCCAGGCCTTCCCATCTCTAGCCTTGTGCCAGTGCCTCTTCCCTGAACATACTTATCTCTAACTCTGGAAGCAGCAATCTGTTCTCTCTTCTTTTCTGAATACAACACAGATGCATAGCAAGCCAATAGGACTGTGGCCAGCTCCAGTCCATATTTAGGACATCACAAAAAAACTGCACAGCTGTTTGAAGGACAAGTTCCATCTAGAAAACAGAAGTCAAACAATGTTGCAAGAGATGAACCAAAAGATTATTCCTACCAGATTATCTGTGTTCATTTTACCAAGGGATGGACCTGACACACTGATGAATAACGTTATAAATACTTTTGTCATGTCTTGTAAAGCCTTCCAAGTTTTCCAAGTGTCTCCAGTCTATGCCGGAGGGTGAACAGCACACTGTTCAGAAGCCTGCAATTCCTGCCATGGGAATTGGCACAATGGAAACAATCCAAGTCATTTATGTAACAGGACTTCAGAGAAGGGGGAAAGAGGAAATATGAACTACTGTAGCTTGTTGCACTCCTTGGACAAATTACAAAGCACAGAACCTTGACCAAGGCTAATCAAATACATACTGTAATGGCAACTATGGAAAAATCTCAAGCTGCAGCACTGGTTTGCTGCAAACCTGTGAAGATAAGTACATCACAGAAGAACAAGAATGCATGACCCAGAAAGAAGACATAACCCAAAATCTGATCTTGGCTGCATGCTACCCATAGATGCTACTTGCAGGATAAGCTGACGGAGATTAGAAATGAAAGCAAAAACGTGACCTCTAACAGAACTTGAGACTGTGGCAGGAGCAAACAATTAATAGTAGAAGGGAAATATAAGTCATACAAGAAAAATATTCTCCAAATAAAATAAAAAAAACTTTGGAAATACTGAGCAGAAAACACATTTTTTAAAATGGGGAAAACTGAAGACAGAGAGAAGAGAGACAAGAGGTAGAGTAGATAGTCCCTAACTTCTTGGTTGCATATATAAAGGTAGACAAAATCAAATTATGATCATGAAAGCTTCTGGTTCAAGTTCTGCAATAAAAGACTGGAGTAATACAGCTTTCTTTTTTGCGTCTGTGGCCTTGGGCAAGCTGCACAGTCCCAGGATGCCACCAGAAGAAAGGAATGATAAACTACTTCTCTACCTAGAAAATCTTGAAAAGGTTCACCATAAGTTAGAATTCATTTGATGACACATGGTTATTATTCATTGTTAAGATACTCCATAGAAGTGAGACATGGGCTTCTCCCCACCACAATTTATGGGGATACAAATGCTTTACTACATTAAACTGGGTGGAAGTGGAGGGTCCCTCCTTTCAAAAATTATGAAGACTACAGCAAAAGGCTGAGTGGGATGGTGTTTCAGTGAGACCATGAGGTGCTTTTCTGTCATCTTCCTTCAAAAGTCTGCAAACATGGTAAAAGTGTTTCTTTTTCATAGCTAAAGGTGGAAACCTTGTCCCTCACTTCAGTCTCACTCTGTGATACCACTTTCAAAGGTGATGTCACAAAGGTTAATCAGTCTTAAAGGAGATGCTGTGAAATTGGTAATGGTAGGTATCTATGGTGAAGGTAAAGCTTTCCAGGCCAATGATGTTGTTAATCTGACCAGCCTGCAGCAACGTGAGGTCTTCATGTGGCTTCTCTGACTTCAATCCTGATCACCTTAGAATTCAAGTAGAATTCTATTTTTTAAACAATAAAAAGTTAAACCAAGTCCAAAGGAAAAGCCATAAACAGCCAGCTCATTAAAAAAAAAACACCTGACGACAGCTCCAAAACATCCCTTAGCCATCAATCTTTTCATGGATAGATATGGTCCATATTAACTTTAATATGCCAACTGTATTTTCCACTCCAAATTGCAATGTTATGCAAAGAACTCTTCTCTTACAATCTTCTCTATAGCAACAATTAAAAATAATTCATTACTGGTACATAGCCAGAAGAAAAATTGAGTCTGAAATGAATTGTCCATGAATCTGTCTGAGCCACCTTTTCAGCTTAAAATTGAAGACAATGTTATCTAGAGACCACAATTCACTGCTCACTCGTTAATGCACTGATTATCTTTGATGACCTGGGCATTCAAAATGGAAATCCAAAGTTAAAAATGTATAATTTTTACTTCACAGTTGTATATTCTCCAATGTATTGAAAAATCTTGTAATCAATAGACTGAAATGGTGGCTAAAGTATGTATATGTAAATTATGTAAGTATTTATACAATGTCCATATATAATGTATTTATGAATACGAGAACGTTTAGACATTTGGACTACCATGAAATCAAGTGGGAATGCACACAAAAATAATTTAAGGCACTGTATTTATTTTACACATGCTCTGGGAAGAAGCTGGCAAGCAGGTTGTTTATTTAAAAGTTATCACCCCATTTACAGGATTTAAAAGCCGAGGGTGATGAAGTCAGCACACAGGAAAGGGAAATAAATTAATGTGTAGCAAGTGCTCTGTGTTACCAGCTCTACTTTGCTAGTTAAGCAATTCCCTAAATAGTAGGCCAGGACCTACCAGCGTGTCAATGGGATTCTCGCAGACTTCACCACAAGTAGCAACAAAAAGGAGATATTAAAAGACATTTAGGTTTCATGTTTGGGTGTAAGTTTCCATGAAATCAACAGAACTTTAAAAGGGAACTGCTGAAACTGAGTTAAACTCACACAGGTAACAACACATTTAAAAGTGGGAAGGAAGGAGGGGGGAAATGGGGGGAGCAATTGCAGAGACACGTGTATATTTAGGGAGCCAATAGAGCAAAGAATCAATTCATGCCCTTATAAAAAAGTGTGCAGTCAGAGGCCTGAGTAACAAAAAGAGGTGGCATTAGTACAGAACAATGGAACACATCATTTCTATGCTGTTTTTACGGGAGGATATCTCTCTACATATCTGCTGTGGCAAGAGAAAAGGTGCTTAGGATGGCAAGAAACTGCCATTTTATTTATTTACCCATGTAATTCTTAGACGTACAGCTTACCATTTCCCCAAAACATGGGGCTCTAGGCAGCCAGGAGAGAAATAAAATAAACATGAGACTCAAGGCAGCCAGGAGTTATATAAAATCAAATAAAATCAAGTTAAGTATAGTTCAAGTATTAAACAGATTAATCGAAGCCGCATGACCCATCTTAAAAGGAAATTAAAAACACATCAGCATGGAATGGGGAGGCAGAAGAGCATCTGCCCAGATTAAAAGACAATTTCACTGCAATCCAATTTAAGTACAAAAGGCCTGCCTCCATGCCATGTTTGCCAGCATTTCTTGCTCTGGTACTCTGCCAGTTTATACCACTGGCAACTGTAGAACCTTAAGCTGCATACAAGCCAGGGATTACACAAGTTAGAAAGAGCAGTTTAAATAGCAGCCATCAAACATGCCCTATGCTGAAAATGGAGTACAATTTCAATTTAAAGGAAATTAAAGGAGCAGATGTCTAAAACCAGAAAAACTGTTCAGTTTTTCATGCAAGGAAAAAAAATATTTTAAAAAAGTTGAAAGAAATCATTAAAAATTAATTTATATGCACGAAAGCGAAGTCAGAATTAATTTGGGCCCAACAGAAAAGAGTGCCATAGAAAACCAATGATTCCACTGCTTGTAAAAAGATATTGATGTTCTTTCCTAATCACCATGTACACCTCAGATCTCTAAAAATTAACCAGAGATTAACAAATTGCAAGGAAAGTGACCCCCAAGCCTGGAAACGATACTATAGGAACTGCCCTTCAAGTGTGGCCACTTATCAGATCCTGAGAGGATGGCTTCAGATGCTAGAAAAAACAAGAGCCATCACCCTCAAACACCCCCCCCCCCACACACACTTTTAAAGTTTCCGTAACAAGGATGCCCATGTTACAGAACATTCTCTCAAAAGCTGATCAGATCCTTGCTTACAGATTCACACCACATTATAAAAATCCACGTGCTGCTTCAAAAAGTATTTGTGCTTTATGGATTGGTTTTGCTGCTCTCATGTCACATCAGATTTTGTTTTTATTGCACTCTGCTGTGTTTTAGTTGAACTGAATGTTTGGCATCTGAGCACAAGGCAATTCAAACATATTAATGACTTCCTGTTTATCCAAAAGCTGGCTGATACCTTACTCACTGAGGCAGCTGCAGAGACAGGGGTTGGGAGGCAGAGGTTGGGAGTTCAATTCCTCACTGTGCCTTCTGAGAGAAGAGTCAGCCTGCGTGGCCTTGGGCAAGCTGCACAGTCCCTGGGCAACCCCAGAAGCAGAAAACAGTAAACCACTTCTGAGTACTCTTTACCTAGAAAACCTTGGTGGTGGTAATGATGATGATGAATCTGAAGGGAAGGGGGGTTGATACCTTTTTTGAACACTTAGAAAATCAGAAACTTTAACTAGCTTTCAACCCTGTACAGGTTTTCATCAGGCTGGGCAGAACGGTGTAGAAAAAAACATAAATGTTCCTAAAAACATGCACAGATGTGCTTGTCGGGTTCCTTTGTTAAAAGTCAGTTTCAAATGGTGAATTCAGTTGTTAGTGCCAACCAAAGGAGAATCAGTGAACCTCTAGGTATTTGGTGACTCAACATCTGAAACAAGCTCCACTGATTCAATGAGTCTATTCAAGGTGGGACTAACAAACGGATTTAGGCTCCAGATCTACCTGCCCCAGGTGGTTTTAAATGGAAGAGCTGTCTTCTCTTGTATGAATCAGTCTATGGAAACAATCTCTCAGGCCCTCTTGCATGGGCCAAACATCCCAGAGATACGTACAGCTAAAGCTAATTAAAATGCATTCTCAGGGGTTATTCCTAGGCGCTGGAATTCTTTCATTCTTAGTAAAGGAGTTGGAAAACAATTTTACTCCACCATTCCTAAACAGTTCCACATTTTTTCATCTTTAGAGTTTACATAGTAAAATTTTAATTGGTATATTTATTAAATGCCTCTGGTACTTCTCAGAATATGTACCCATCATGACCAGTATCAACTTATCTACCATGAATTTGTCCAATTCCCTTGTAAAGCTGTCCAAGTCGGTGACAACTGCTGTACCTGTGGTTGCTATTTTCATCATCTAACTGTGTGAAGAACTACTTCCTTTGTCTATCCTGAATCTCACCCCATTCAGTTGACCCTGTGTCTTAGTATGGAGTCTAGGAGGAAAACCTTGAGAGAGAGAAAATCTCCCTTCTTACTTTCACTTCACATCTTCCACAATTTTAGACACTCCTTTTTAGTCTCCTTTATTCATCTTTTTTCTAAGCTAGATACGTGAAATATTTGCTCCTGCTGCTGGCTGCTGCTGAAGTTTTTATACATACATATTTCAGCTTTGATGTTTTTATGATTTTCTGAAATTGCTTTACTTCACAAAGCCACCCTGAGAATACATGTGTAGAAAAGATAGGTGTGAGTGTGGGTTAGAAAATAAAATCTGCATATTTTGGTTCCAGGACAATGCCACAGATGACAGAGACCAGATAGCTGCTGATTCTCATTAGCATAGAAGGGAGTCACTAGCAATTTAGCTGTTGTTTACATTGGTGAAATGCACTTAACTTATTTGCAGACATGAGGATCAAAATGAAAAGATAATGACTAATTGCTACAACTGGGAAAAGTAAATTCAAGAGTCCTTACAGAGTACACCTGTACATGATAATCTTTGAACAGCAGCAGCACAAGCAACACAGATTGTGAAATTATAATTAACAGGCTCAAGTGTCATGCAGCAATGGGATACTATGTTTTGATAACCAGATTACCCTGTGAAAAAAAAAATCTTAATGATAATTTACATTAAGATCTTTATGTATTCAAAAATACATAAAAAAAGAAAAACTGAAGAACCAAAGACTATTGTAAATCCACGAAATCTTTCACGTAATGTTTGTTTTTGTTTGTTTGTTTGTTTTTATAGGCCATCACTCTCCCGATCAGGGGACTCAAAGCAGCACTAAAAAGAATAGAATTAAAAACACAAATTATACATTAAAATAATTAAACTATAAAACTGATTAACACACACTGAATGATTAAAAACATGTAAAACGTTTTGAAGTATCTTTACTAAAAAATGGCATTCAGAAATTAAGTCATGATTGTTAAACACCTGCCTCTAATGTCCTATATTTGGTTGAATCAGAACACACTAAACATCACACAGCTTCCAGTGAAATGTTACATCCTAGCATGTAATTCAGAACCAAAAATGCAAGCCCACTCTTCTATAAACCAAGCGTCTGGCCTTGCAAAGGAACTTTAGAAAAACAGGAGACATATACTCTGCACCACTGAAAGTCATTCTGGACAGATGGGTGCATACTTTCATATTCTGTCTACTCAAGATTTTCACATTATTACCACCCTTCTCAACTGAGAAACTGTATGAGATATTTCCCCAAGAAGCCAGTGAACAAAATAGAGCCACAGGTCCTCCAAACTGCACAGAATATTATAATAATAATAATAATAATAATAATAATAATAATAATAATAATAATAATAATAATAATAATAATAATAATAATATTGCGCTCTATACCAGTGCATTCCAATAGTCAAAAACAGTTAAAATACAACCATAACATAATTACAATGATAAAAACATACAGTAAACAATTATAATTCCATAAGACAATAACAACAATCAAAATAACTACAATAACAATATAATAATTGAAGTACAGTAATTCTATCCCAATAATCGCCCAGGTAGTTGTATGTTTATATATATTGTGTATATATATACACATACACACACTATATATAAACATACAACTACACAGAATATGAGAAAACTACTGTGACCCAGTAAATTACATGGGTGGCCAGTATTAATTCTATAAGTAAATAAACAAGTAAATACAGTAGGACTCGCATATTCACTGGGGATTGGTTCAAAGCCCCCCCTACTGAAAACTGTGGATAATAGCGAACGAGAGAGAGAGAGAGAGAGAGAGAGAGAGAGAGAGAGAGAGAGAGAGAGAGAGAGAGAGAGAGAGCACAGTAAAAGGGGGGAAAAAATTTCACATGCATTACCAGAACTGGCCACTAAAGGGCACCAGACACCATGTTATGTATTCTTCAGTAACAAGTATACACTTGTCTTTGGCTCTCTCTAATGGCTGGTTCTTGTAATACATGTGAAAATAGTTTTTTTCTGGTTTTTTTCCCTAATATTTTTAATATTTTCAGATTGTGGATAAGTGAATCATTGGATACTGATCCCATGGATAAGGGGGTCCTACTGTATCATCAGAGTAATTTCCAGCTGCGGTAATACATAAGGACAGAACACTTGGTCCCAAGATCAGTTAACACTGCTAGCTATATGAAACATTGAGCTGGACAATTGCAACAAAACCAAAGCCTACAATACAACTTAAATGGAATGGTTTCATAGCATTTCTCAGATCACAGTAAACATTTTAGGTAAGCATCATTTATTTTCATCACAAAGTCACAAGCCCTAGTATCATTATTTAAATCATCTGCAACTTTCAAAATTATAAGACCAGAGGTGTTCCTTCTCAGGGGGGTTGTTTGACTCTCTTCCTTGATGTACCCTTAGAGTACAGTTGTTCATTTGTATATAGAACCGTTCAGACAAATTTTCATCTGTGCTTCTCTTCACAAGCACAATGAGGCAGAGTAGGTGGGAAAGATTTAGGTTTTTAAAAATCCAGCTATGTCTCACTGTCAATGATATTTGACACCTAATTCTTCTTACCTTGTAAAGTAGAACTAATCAGCTACTCTTGTAAAGCTTTGCTTAAAAAGAAAGCTTTAAATGTTTTGGCCTCGGAAATATGGGCTGAAATCCTGTTGCTTAGTGTAGTAAGTCACAGTAGAGTAGACCTAGTGAATTAGTGGGGATTTGATGAGTCAATGTCTACAAAGGTTCCACTGCTTCAAATGGGCCTACGTACTCCAGTAGCAACTTACTTTAGTATAGTAAGTTGCAACTAGAGTAGGTCCATAGAATCAATGGAACTTTTGGAGGAATTTACCTACCAAATCTCCACTAACTCAATGGGCCTATTCTAGTGTGACTTACTACACTAAGCAACAGAATTTCATCCATGGTGTCCACCTCTATTAACTCTAACGTTCTCAATGGTCATTTACAATCAATTCAAATATCACCAGCCCCATATTCCTGCCTTTCTGGGGGGAAACCCTGAACACTACAAACAGACACATGAGAGTAACAAAGGCCAATACACTGAAGGCAGCTTGGGTGTAAATTGATTTCAGAAAAAGAAAAAGTCATACCAACATTGATGGTATACAAACCTCTGTTTACAGGGGTGAAACTGTTATTGCAGAGGAAGGCTATTGGCATCTCATTTATCCTGAATTTGGAGCCCTGTGTTGCATGCACTAATTTCATTAATTGCCTTTCTATAAATGAAACAGAATTAAACACTGTCATACTGGGAGAGTCTTCCAATACAATCATTAAAAAAAACCCTCACTCTTTTGTACATTATGTTATGCCCCACCCTCCACCATGATGGCACTTGCAAAAGCAGATTGGCTGTCAAAATCATGAACTTTATACCTGAGAAGGAACCAAGGCTAGGCAAATCTCTGGCATTATTTTCAGGTTAGGGGGAAAAATAAGTTTCTCCTCCCTTTAATTAGTACAGAACAAGCCTACTCCTGTGGAATCTTACTAACTTTTGCAATTCAGCTACAAAGGCAATTTCTGCTTGAATAAAAGCCTTTAAGTTAAAATAATTAGACTGGTGTTAAGTTTCCAGGGGGAGGGGGAGAACTGAAAAGAAATCTGAATTGTTTATCTGAATTTGTAATTTATACCTCCCCCCCCCCAAAAAAAAGTGATACACATTCATTACAATTACATCTGTGGATTCCATGGGCTGTTAAGTAACTCACTAGGGGAAAATAAGTTCAACTGCTGATGTGACCCACAATGCATATTAAAAACTTTTTATAAAGTCTATTTCTACTCCCACAAGAGCAGGAAATAGAACAAGCAGTACTATTGCATCTATTGCCTTAATATTCAATCAGCCAAGCATAAAGTTTCTACCCACTCAGGTTCATTCAACCACTATGGTATATCAATCATATGTGATTGACTTTAAACCCATTGTGGAATTCCACTACATGATGGCAAACAATGTGGAGAGGGTGGGGTTGGAAAAGTATGTTTTTGCCTTTGCCAGTCTGAGACATTTATCTATCCACTTAAACTTAAATTGGGGGGGGGGGGGGTTTGTCCTGAACTATCAGCAGTGGCAAAAACTTAGACACCGCCCTATCCTGGTCTAGCTGAACCCTATAAGTGGCAGCTACAAGGGAGATCTCAGGCATTCTACAATGACAATATTCAAAGGAACTCAGGAGCAAAATATGCATTGTTTTAATGGCACAGCCCACAATCACGTTCCCCCCTTCCTTTTTCCACCCTAACAGTGGGGAGGGGGGCTCTCCAGCCCAGAAGCAAATGTTCTCAGCAACCATTTGCAGGTTTTGGCAAATTATGTTTCACTCCTCCTGGGTGGACTAAAGCAGGGAGAAAGGAAGCTGGATCTGCAGTAGGCAGAAGTGGAAAGGCTACATCCTTGAATTTATCTGGCTCACATAGAACTGTGGAGGGAGGGAAATTCAACCACCTTCTGGTTCTCCATCCTTGATCTATGGTAAGTGCAAGGAACTGCTTGTTCAAGAGTTATAGAACACTCTTTCAGGGTACACCATATTGGCCCCCTCCCTGCTGGCAGAATCTGAGCAGCTGAATGGCGGGCCCTTTGCTTTATTTTGTATTTTCTCCTTGTGTGCTTTCAAATGGATTTTAAAAGTTTCAACTTCTTAGTTGTTTCCATATGAAAATGTTTAATTGACTTTTAACACTATAGCTTATTATGGTTTTGATGGTACCTGTTTTTTAAACATTTTTAAGCTTCCTTAAAGCCTTATACTGGCAGAAAAGTGTGAGAGAAAATGAGTGAGTGAGTGAGTGAGTAAATAAATAAATAAATAAATAAATAGGTAGTAAGTAAATTCCTACCCAACTTCTCCCTGCAATAGTCCAAATCCAGAAAGTGGCATACATGCAATTAAGAAAAAAAAGTGATCCATTCAAATAAGTAATGCACCACTTTGTGCAGAGCAGATTTGATTTAAATCATATTAATTTAAATCATGATTTACATTTTAAAAACTGGAATTTTTTTGATGATTTAAATTTTTTTAAAAAAAAATTAAATTCAAATCATGATTTAAATTGATTTTTTAAAAATTAATCATTGATTTTTATATACCCTGACATTGCAGCATTATTAACTGCAGGTTCAAAGGCCCGAATATGAGTCAAGACTGCAGTGCCGGGCAAAAAGTTAAAAACTCACACATGCTATGGTCGCAATCCAGAAAGGTCTTCATACACTTCAGAGTAACAGGCAGCTGGACAGAAAGGTACAAATCAGGAATCAACATTGGAACAGGATCCCAGCTGCCAGTATCAAACTCCGTTCCTTATATCCCTTCCTATTTCTGGAAAATCTTTCTATTCCCAGATTTTATGTAAAATGAAAACAAATATCTGAACTCCTAATTCTAAGGGCCAAGATCAACACAACTGGCTGTATCTACAAGTAGTATTATATTACAGACAGTATACCAAACACCATTACCTATCCCTATAGATACATGAGGGACACATAAAAATGTTATACTTTTATTTTGTACGGTCGTTCATAGAAGGCAAAAGTTATTTCCTTAGGGATTTCAGAATACAATCATCATTAGCATTCATAAATGTGTCAGTTTACTAAGAACAGTGTAGCAAGATTACATTAATTCAGTTTGCAGTATTAACAAGGACCAAGCCTTTTCTGAAAGCATTTCATAGAAGACCACCCATAAAACAGCCTGTTTCACAATGTATCTGTATACTGGCTTCTGATTATCAGATGAAAGGAGTAGAAAAATATTGAAGAACTTAAAATGTTCTTCATTAGTTACACAAGGCTGAAGTTCATCATTGCATGGCAACATCAGCTTTCACATAAATCCATAAAGTTCATGTTGGAGGGACACATGCTTTTAATTAAAATGTCAGTAACATACTACAATTGCCATCACAACAATAAGATACCACTTCTGTGAGAAAGGGGCACGTGCAACAAGAATCTGTTTATTAGAAAGCTGAAAATTTTCCTTCTTTTGCAATAACTAACTCCAGAAGGACGGCTGTCTTCCCAGCATGAAGTCAGCTGACTGGGAATGCAAAAGCTAGCAAGAACACCAGAACAATCCTAGACGTTTTGGCTGGACTGCACCAACCATCTGTGCTACCAGAAAACCTGGGAGTTCCACAAGCAAGATTCATGATCAGATAATATTTCAGTCAGATTGGAAAGTTGGGGAACAACTGTAAGAGAGATGAGTCATGATATTGTTTTGCATTACTTAGTCACAATAAATCTAGACTCTTTGCTAGCTATGTAAGAAACAACCTCTTGTTGTAACTACTTTAATAATTCCAGCGTGATTTCCAAAAGGCATTTAGATGCCTGCAGTTGCCAAGACAGCCCTTTGAAAGTTGGACCTTTGCCTATCTTTAATGAGTAAATTCACCCGGGAAAGCCTAATATACTGGTTATCAACCACTCCTTGGGAGGAGGGAGAGCTCCTTCTTTAACAACTCTTGGAGATAGCCCAGAACAGAGCACTAACAATACTAATGCTAGCTGAAAACACATTATAGAGACTTTGTCTATTTCCAGATCCAATTAATACATGTTTTTTATTGTTATTATTTTAAAGTTCCTTTACGGCTTGGAACCAATAACTAACTCCAGAACTCCAGAATCAAGTTACTTTTAAAGATCCAAATGTACTTACTCTTGAGATCGTCAGAGGTCCTGAATATGCACATCTTAGCTGAGATGCAACAGGTGGCATACGAAAGGCCTTTTCGTAGGGTGGCACTCAAACTTTGGAATGCCTTCCCAGAAAAATTCAACTGATGCTTATTTTGACTACTTTGGGTTGCCATGTGAAGCTCTCATTACACTCCCAGGCCTTTAAACTTCTTTTGTTGCTCAGCCAGGGCCTTCCTAAGGTGGGAGCACAGGTCTCACGTATGAGGAGGAGGTTCACACATGAAGAGGACTACCTCAATTGACACAAACCTATGTAATGGACGTGGTGGCGCTGCGGGTTAAACTGCAGAAGCCTCTGTGCTGCAAGGTCAGAAGACCAGCAGTCGTAAGACTGAATCCACGCGACGGAGTGAGCTCCCGTCGCTTGTCCCAGTTCCTGCCAACCTAGCAGTTCGAAAGCATGTAAAAATGTGAGTAGATAAATAGATACCACCTCGATGGGAAGGTAACGGCGTTCCATGTCTAGTTGCGCTGGCCACGTGACCACGGAAACTGTCTTCGGACAAACGCTGGCTCTATGGCTTGGTAACGGGGATGAGCACCGCGACCTAGACTCAGACACGACTGGACTAAATGTCAAGGGGAACCTTTACCTTTACCTATACAGTGTCTAACTAAGACTCAGGAGAGCTGAGTTCAAATCTTTACTTGGCCAGAGAAATTCACTGGCAGGTAGCAATGGTAAACCACTCCTTGAAGGTTTATACCTCGAAAACCCTATTTAGGTCACCATCAGTTGGAAGTGACTTGATGGCATGTAATGACAACAAAGCACAACACTAAAAAAAAAAAAAAAAAAAAAAAAAGGCAATAGAGACAGCAACTTAACAATATAGTTTAAAAGGGATTTAAAATGTTTAAAAGATTTTAAGAACCTGAAAAGATTTTTAAAATTATTTTTTAAAGCCTGAATGACAATGATGTAAGTGGCAGAAGACCTGTCCCTTATATTAGGAATTCCATGAGTAGACACTATCAACATAAAGGATGGACACCACCCAATCATCTCATGTTTAGATAGTAAGATACAAAACAAAGAGTTTTAGATGAAAATATCCACGCATATTTGGAGTACCAGCAGAGAAGACAATTCAACATACTCCTGGACACACTTTTTTGGGGTGGGGGGTGGGGGATACTTTTGGATGAAGATGATACTAGTTTTAGACTTTTGTCCAACTCACCCTTCTTAAGCATGAGATTAAGTGTATGGTGGGAGAGCACTACTAAGCATTCCTAAATGATATATCTTTACCTGGCATTTTCAGTTGTGCATCCAGTCAGCTTGAGACAAAGACCGGTTGATCAACTCTGGTAACTTTATGGACTCTGACACATGAGAATACTGCTCTTAAGATTTCACTGGAGGATTTAGCCACTTTTGATATGATCGTTCACACCATATTTCTAAACTGTTTAGAATATTTGCTAGGCATCTTGTCAAATGTGCACCTTCTTTCAGCTGTTTGTCTATATCCTACCAAAGGCTGGATATCATCGTACTGACTTTGGATGTGGCAGTAATAAATGATGATGGTGCGCTGTATCCAAGTCAGTCTGCTTAGTTCTTCAGCCACTTTCTTCTCCTTCTTGCAGTTCTCCTCCTGTTTATTTTACCTGGAATGATCTACTGTAAAAGACTGTGCATTTCATTTTTCAGTACATGGCCAAAGTACTCTAGATTTCTGGATGGCACGTGTTCTATGATTTTCTGACCTTTATTATTTGATACTTTTTATTTGGTCAAATTCTTAGCATCCTATGATCAAACCGCATTCAAAACCCTTTTTTTAAAAAAATAGTTGATGGCTGAAGTGCACAAATCCATGCCATACAACACAACCCGGAACAAACAGAACCATACAATGTTCCTTCTCAGAGCCAGTTTTAAGTTTTCACTGCACAATATATCCTTCATCCTACAGGAGTTGCTCCAGGACATCTCTATTCTGAATTTCCTTGCATGGCCATGGTCCCATTATTCACTCAACCACCATCTGACAGTGGCTTCAATTCTCTTAGTCCTGGAGATCCCAGAAGACAATCTTTATGAAAGCTGCACAAACTACCTAAGACCTGCTACATGGACCACTGCAATATGTCTTATTGAATTTTAGTAATAGGTAAAGGGGAAACAGCTGATGTTTCAAAAAAGGGTACAAAGCAAGACTCTGCTTCAAACCAAAGTGAGAGATTAGTCCAAAGCATGACGCTAATGTGGCCCTCTAAGTTTGATTCCAAATCCAAAAGAAAAGGAGAAAAAAACCCCAAAGTTAACCCATTTCTTTTCTTGTGATTAATGGTGTATCAAACAGAAGTTGGGACAAGTTACCCACAGTTGAAGTATTATGAAAAATAAAATGATCATATTTATATTCCATTCTGGCACACTGACATTTCTAGCACTGAAACACCAGTGAGGGCAGCCAGTTTCAGACTGTCAACAAAATTTATCAACTAGAGGCAAAAATGTAGGAAATTCCTCCAATACTACAAGCTACTTTACTGGGATGTGGGGGTGGACTAGTAGTTAGGTAAGTAATGTTTGTTGTTCAAGAGATAGATTGTTAATTCATCTCAGCCCAGTATTTCTCCTGAGAATACAGAGCAAAGCACTTAAAAACTAATTTTAAATTCTTAAAACATACATTATTGATTTTAAGATAATCTCCATTGATTTATTCATCTTTGTAAAATCCAACTTGGTGCCATGTAGACTTTGCATAATAATCTTTAATAACACTTATCACCTTTAATTAAGCATTCCAGTGCATGCTGTTGTTTAATGAGTTAAAACACACACATGTACTCAATACTCTTCCAAAGGCACATACACATAAAACAAAGACTCTCCTACTATGTAAAATAGTGGGAGCTTGAACTCAGCATTGCCCCAAAGTGGTGTGCTCCAAGATAGTCACACAAACTGCATCACCTCATTTCAGCATTTTCATCGCAAATGGAATGGGGTAAGCCCAACAAAGCATTTGTTTGTTTCATTTTTGCCTTTCCCTGTCATATGTGGCTTGTCTCCCTTTACTGCAACCCTCCTGCAGTAATTCTGAGTTACTACAGCAAGGACTTAAACTCGATAACTGTGTAATTCTGCAGTTGATACTCACGACATCTGTGGAGCTTTATACTGTTTGAAGAATGGAAGCACAACTAGGAAAATGGCAGCTATTAATATTATGGCACTGCTATTAATAATATTGCATTTGTGAGAATAACCACTGCCACTTTTTGGCAGCACTTCAAGCGTTGCAGACCTTCATGGATTAAAGCCCATTATTTCAGCCAGCTGCAGATTTCAGAGACCAGAAAAGTAATGTTATAATACCCCCTACTACATATAGAGCTGTGCACACACATCTAGTTTTTCTGAAGTATCACATATTTCAAAGGTATGATAAATTATGAATTACTTCACCTTATGACATTAATCCATCCTCCCAGTCCCACACATTTTCACCTCTGCACACTAAGTGTATTAATGTTTTCCTAAAAGTCTAGGATCCAATATGTTTCAACATAATAACCACAGGTCACTGCAATATATTGCTTATGAATATCTTCCGAAGGGTGGTAAGAAGTTATTACCTTTCAAATTTTGTTTGGAAACTTTATAGAATCATTTCAAATTTAAGATACTTAGATGGTTATTCGACTAATCCTCATTCTACACTAACAGAAAGGAAAGAAGCCAACTTGATTCCTAGTATAGATGGGATAGGCAGTGCCTGGAGTTTCAAAGCTCCTGCCAACCTAGCAGTTTGAAAGCATGTAAAAATGTGAGTAGATAAATAGGTACCACCTCGGTGGGAAGGTAACGGCGTTCCATGTCTAGTCGCGCTGGCCACGTGACCACGGAAACTGTCTATGGACAAACGCTGGCTCTACGGCTTGGAGACGGGGATGAGCACCACGACCTAGAGTCGGACACGACTGGACTAAATGTCAAGGGAGTTTCAAAGCAGCTGCCTGAGGCATTGGCCTTGGAGCCATGAAACCATTATAGTCCATCCCAGACACTGTTTACCACCTCTTCTGCCAAGGCAGCAACCAATAATCACAACACGCCAACACAAGCTCAACAGGAGGAGCAGGAGTAAGCCACAATACTGAAATCTGTCAAATTTGTTTAAAAATCAACTCTCTAGGTGTTGCAGAAGCAGAGATAAGAGACAAATATGCAGGCACCCTTCTGTCCAGTCAGCATGGTCCTGCCTTTCAGGTTTTGACACAATGGATGAAGTGAGAACACCAACAGAACACCTGGAAAAAGACCTCTCCAGGGCACTGCCAGGTCTACTTAAATTGTGATGATGACGTACCAAAATATGTGATTCTGAAAAATACCCTCAAATGTGACAAATCTGTTGGCAACAGGCTTGTTATGTGAATAATACACATGCCCTACTCAACCGTGCAACAGGTAATCAATGCACAAGTTCTCCAATTCAGGCTATTTACTGGAGCCAAGAGTGGGGAGGGGGCAGCTTGAAATGCTGTAGTTGTATACTCTGCATTTGACAGGGTGGTCTGTTCAGCTCCCTCAGCTGACCTTCCTTGCTGTTTTGCATTTGGCTGCAGATCCCAGAAAATCCTGGACTTTCACATCATTTCTTATGGGCTTAAAGTCAAGCTCTCTGACTGATCAAACCGAAAGGTCTGACCAGGACCTTCAAGAATCCCTAGGAGAAGAGCAGTTGTTCTCCTCCAGTCTGCCGGACACACTGAATGGATTGCCTCGGCCTCTCTCACATCAGTGTGTGTTTGTTTGCAATGGACCATGAAAAACAAAGCAAATATAGGCAGAAATATATTGAGAAGAGGGAAGGGAAAACAATTATTTTGTGGGGGGGGGGGGGGGGCTCTTCCAAGAAAGAACAGTACTTATTTTGCCTAACACAAAGTGTGTGAGGGTGAACTGGCAATCAATTCAGCTCATAAAGCTGACATAGAAAATGATCTGCAAATGAAAGTTTTTTTAAAAAAAATGAAAACAACTGCTCAAATAAAGGAACTAGTTTTTTCAGGTCTGTGTTCAGTATACAGACATTGTACAAGTGAAAGAAAGCAAAACGAGACTAGCAGCCTTTGCAGTAGAATGTAATTCACCCATATATGAGTTACCCCCATCTTCCATACCTTGTTCAACACATTAAAAAGGACTCTGTGATAGCAAAAATGTAAAGTAAAATGACATCAGCTTTGAAACAACTGGGACAACTAAGAGATTTAATTTTTTAAAATGTATCAGTCTATGAATCAAGGTAAAAGCAACCAATGCAGCATAAATATGCCTAGAAAAGTTTTGTTTTGGTTTTTTGGACAGCTGTGTTTATGTGTTCTATAAAAGTTACTGAGATCTACAAAGGGTGGTTGTTGGGTTTTTTTGTTTTTGAGACTAGAGATTTGGCAACGCTATTTCCAAATTCATTCATAAGATTTTTTTTTTTTTGAGGGGTCTCCTGTTGTGGAGTAGCAATTGTTGTCCCATAGAAAATGACTCAGAAATCATGGATTTCAGGAAGGCTGCCCACCAAAAAGCCAAAATGGAAGCAGCAAAGATAGGAGTTCTTCATCTTTCTTATCCAGATCTTGTTTTTCATTTAATAATCTGATTTATTTCTCTAGAGTTCTCACACAGCACATGTAGGCACATTTCAGCCGTATTTTACCTGACACTCAAGACTGCTACTGTTTCTATACTGTGGCTTTTTGTTGCTAAACGGTTTAGCAGCTTGGTAAAGTTTTTAAGACTGCACAGCAGGACACAGCAATGGATCTAAACGGAGGAAGACTAACTAGGGACAGCGATCCATGGGCTAACTTTCAATGGCGCACTACCGAGCTCCTGATGGTTAGTGAGGCCAAATATGCACTCTTTAAACAAAGTATTATCACACACATTGTTTCAGCAATCTTTAAAGAGAAGGACTCCCACCAAATGTCACTTCCCAGTTTATATTTTCTGAAATGAAACTGCCAAACTAGAAAAAAAAGACTAATTAGCATATCAAATAAACTAGTTAACTGTGTGTTGTCAAATTGATTCTGACTCGTGAGAACTCTTTCAAGGTTTCCAAGGTCTGCAGAAGTTATTTATCAGTCCCTCTTTCTGGTGACACTCTGGGACCATGCAGCTTGACCAAGGTCACATAGGCTCTCTCTTCTCCCTCAACTCCTGGCTTTGTGACAAGGTGCTCCATCCCAGCTATGTTAAAAATCTGCAAGTCAGCCCTATCATGACCTGCTGCAACCAGGTGAGAAAGCAGCACTGAATCTTGCTACAACTACTGTAGGAGCAGAAAGACGCATTGTTGCATATTCTTTCAGCAAACCATAACCTAAATAAACAAAAAGCCATGTGGCTGAATCCTGGAAACACTGTTTCTAGTAACAAGTTTCAATTTTCTTTCAAACACAATGGTACTGAACAAAATATGCAACTTTGAAGGTAAAAGAAGTACACTTCACACACACCCCCCCCCGAACTCTGTAGACTTCTGTAGATGATAACCAAGATCTTGTCTTCATGGCTTTTTCTTCTTTCTTTTTCTTCTTTAGCAACCCACTGCCATCCAGTGTTGGATACAGGCCTTCCTTTTTTGTTTTCACACATTTCTCTTTTGCACTATTGTAATCCATGCCAGTCCTACCAATTTTTAGTATCATTCATCCATCTAACTTGCAGTCTTCCTCTACTGCTTCTTCTGATCCATGGTTGCCATTCATGCATTTCTTTATTCAATCTCCTTGTCTCACAGTGTGGCTTGCCCATGCAAGTACTGGCTTACACTGCACAGACCTAGACGCTTTAAAAATACATAAATGAAAAGCTCACAAACATTCAAAGAGCAGCAGATAGAAAGATGGCAAATATCAGACTAGTGGATGAAGTAAGAAACCAGGATATTTAACAAATTGCCAAAATAACAGGCATGAAAGAATAAGAATACTTGTATACTGTCAAGTCAATTCTGACTTACGGCAACCTTTCCCAGGGTTTTCTAGGAAGGGAATACTCAGAAGTGGCTTATCATTCCCTTCTTCCAGGGGTGCCCTGGGACTGTGCAGTTTGCCCAAGGCCATCCAGTCTGGTGCTTCTCCAAGGAGGCACAGCGGGGAATTGAACTCCCAACCTCTGGCTCCACAGCCCAATGCCTAAACCATAGTATAATTGAAATGGAGATGGATAGGTCTGCATGGCTATTAAAATATAAATACTGTTAAAATTTTCAGGACTAGCACATAATTATGAGTGCGATCATCAGACGGCCATTTAGTCTGCTGTTTGATCTGCCGTGAGGACAAGCCGGTTCACTCCTTTTTCCAGCGACTAAATGATGAACTAGCCCATCCCCAGGGGGTTCCTATATGTGCCTTTCTGGGTCCCTGGCAGGAGTTTATACTTTTTAAAGGTGTGAATAGAACCTATTAAATCAATGAACCTTACATAAGGGTTGCGTTTGTAAAATATCCCAAGTAGAGTTTCTGAGACTAACAACTGGATTTAAGGCTGGAATGTCTCTGATCTGTAGTAACTCACTTGCTCATATGACTGAGAAGAGGGGATATAATTTGTATTGTATTTGGTTCTGTTATTTTGGTACCACAAAATACAGAAGCAGGTGAGTTATCTGGGGCAGGAGTTAGTGCAGTTCTCTGCATGTCTATTTACCATACAATCCTATGTACGTCTATTTAGAAGTAGGCTCCTCTGAGTTCAATGAATCTCAGCTCTGAGAAAACAGCCTGTATAAGGCTGTTGCTTTGAAGGCTAACACCTGGGCCAGGAAGGTTATATCAGACTACCAATGTATATAAGAAGCAGTACACAATGTTCAGACGTTTCAACTATGTGCAAAGTGCTGCAACAAGGTAGCCGATTTTGTCCAAATGGAAAATACTTTCACAATTCTGTATAATCCATACTGAAAGCCCATTCATTTCTGGCCTCCAGGCGAAAGGCATCAAGTTAAGGCCTATTTTGGGCATATTAGATCTAGTATCTTTGTTTTGTCTGATTTGTGTCTTCCTATCACATTGTTCTTACTCTTCTGTTTTGAACACAACTGTTACAGTGTGTACTTTTCTTTATTTTAACCTGAACTGTTTACTGCTTCATATTTTTCCTGCTGCATTTTGTTGCTGTTGCATACAGCTTTGTTTTCTTTGAGAAAACCAGAATATAAGATTTTCTTAAATATATCCATATATATAAATAAATCAGAAAGTTCTCCTGCCCATTGAAACAAATGGTATCTAGGCAACAGCACAATTATCCTTTGGTGCAGCTTCCTTGCATTTACATTAAACTTGAACTAAAGCACACCATAGCAAACTGTGCCCCATATTAATTAGAAAGGAGAGGTGCCACTTGGGTGTTATGCTTCAGGAACCAAACTTGGGCCAGGTTGGAGCACAGGAAGTAGCAAATAAGGACCCACAAGTCATAAAATAGAACCAATCCCACCACTTTCAAATATAACAAGGACCCACAGCTGAGCAGCTGCCTTCCAATTTTACAGAACTATATGAATGGATAGCTCAGTGAGTTAGGTTATCTGGCTGCAGATGCAGAGATTGGGAGTTCAAATCCTCACTGTGCCTCCTGGGAGCAGAGCCAGCCTATGTAAGCATTGAGAAAGCTGCACAGTTCCAGGGCACCCCAAGAAGAAGACAATGGTAAACCACTGAGTACTCACTACCTAGAAAATCCTAGAAAGGGTTGACATGTCAATATTGACTTGACATCACATGATTATTATTACATGAGCATAAATGGGCAACAGGATCTGAAGGACACGCGGTCATCATCCCCCTGCATCCTGCGAGAACTGGCATGCTCCCACCATCATAGCTTAATTGTCCTTGTAATCCAGATTTCATTACACCACAAGCAGAACTAGACCAGAAGAGGAATGAAACAGGAAGACACAAGTAAGATTTGTGAGATCGCATAGCTTCTGTCTTATATAACTAGGGAAAAAATCTAGAAAACATGATCCATAACATATTAACAATCAGGAAGAGAAAATTATTTTTTTTAATGTAAAAGTGTAGTTTTGCAATTCAGTCACTAAAAACACCATCAAAAAGTAATAGCAAAAGTATCAACATTTCTACTTCTCTTTTCACATTAAAAGTCCATGTCATGCATGTGTATTAGCAATGACACCTGCCCCGAAATGTAAAGTTAACAGGTATGTAGAAAACTGTAACATACTGACATCTCTCAATTTACACACTACAATTCTTTTGAAACACCCAAATATATTCTTCCCTCTTGTGGAGAATTAGGTATTTGAGATAACAAGAGAGTACAAAATAATAACAGGCCACCACAATGGCTCAGTGGAGTCAAGGGATGGGAGTTCTATTGGGGTAAAAGCCAACCTTTGTGGCCATGGGAAAACTACATGGTTCCAGAGCACCTTCAGAAGGGAATGGTAAACTACCTCTGAATACATCATACCTAGAAAACCCTGAGAAGGGTCACCATAAGCCCGAAAAGAATAGACTAGCAGCCTGTTAGAAAGCCAGTGTGATATAGTGGACAGTGTTGGACTAGCATGCAGGAGAACTGGGTTCAAATCCCCACTCAGCCACGGAAACTCATTGGGGTTATAGTGATGATAAATACTGCTTCTCAAACATCTCACACAGCTCAGAAAGCCATTAGGACCACCCGAAACTGGAAGCGACTTGGCGACACTTAACTATACAGTGGTACCTCGACTTAAGAACTTAATCCGTATTGGGACTGCGTTCTTAAGTCGAAACATTCTTAAGTCGAAGCACCATTTCGCATAGGAATGCATTGAAAACCATTTTATCCGTATCTGCTGTTTTTCGTTCTTAAGTCGAGGCACTGTTCTGAAGTCGAAGCATTAGTTCCCATAGGAACTAATGCAAAGCCGGTTAATCCGTATCTACCACTAGGGGGCGAATTTTTTTTAATTTTTTCTTCTTTTGACCTAAGGTGAACTTAGGTCAAAAAAAGGGCAGGAAAGGTTTTTTTCTTCTTCTTTTTGGTTCTTAAGTCGAGGCTCCGTTCTCAAGTCGAAGCAACTTTTTGCGAACGGAGCCGTTCTTAACTCGAATCGTTCTTATGTAGGGACGTTCTCAAGTCGAGGTACCACTGTATAACAAACTAATTGACTATACTGTAGGTACGTGCCAAAGTTTTCCATGTCTGTCACAGATTTTGGTACAAGCAGGCACTCCAAACAATCCTATATGATCACACAGATTTAACCATACTTACAGCAGCGTCATCAGAATTCATGAGACTTGAATTTAGTCTTCATCAACGTTCCTTCTAAGTTTTGGCCCCACTGCATGGGAGCCTCACCTCGTGCACGTGTGCAGGGGTGGGCTTCCAGCCAAAACTGAGACTAAACAGGCACCAACTACAGCTGCCAGTGCGCAGCCCTGATGGAGCTCTGCACACACGCGTGCACGTTAGAGAAAATATGGTCTTCACTACCTTCAATCTCATTCATTTCAATGGACCTACTCTACATGTGACTAATCACAGCTAAAATAAATTGCATTGATTTCTATGGGTCTGCTCTAGGTGAGATTAAAACATTTGTTTTATCTTATATTCTATTACTTTTTAGCATTCCAGTGTCTGGGTTTTGTTGCCTCTTGCACACAAACTTGCACTTCAAATACACAGCTTCCCTTTATGCCAGACTTTGGCCCCAATCTACTTTTTTTTTTTTTTACCAGAACCTCTGTCCCTTTTTAATGCCAATTGTGTTCCAACACCGTATTCATAGTCACTATTTTCATTTGCTCACCAAATGTAACCCTTAGCCTTGTTAATTTATGGTTAAGAAGCCCAGTATGCCAAAAAAAGAAAAGAAAAAGAAAAGAAAGCCCACACAATGCTCTAACACTCTGGGCTCTTTCTGGCATCCAGTGGTTGTCCAGATCCGTACTTCAAAATAAACCCAAAATTCCTCTGGGAGGAGGAAGCTCCCACAAGATTAAGGAAGTGTATGAAAATCAAAGGCCTAGGCAAAAAGAGAGGACAAAACACGAAGTTCTTGTTTTAATCTAAGTATGTTAAATATTCTACTTAGGGGTGAACAAACCACACTGATCTTGGCACTAAACATGCTTAAGTAAACAGGGTTACAGTGGGTAGCACATGACTTTTGGCTTGCATGCATCCCTCATCCTTCCACATTGCGAAACTGTCTGACTCATTGGTTAGATTGTCACAATCCAGCACATAAGGAGAGAGAGGCAGAAAGTCCCCTTTTCCCAGAATGTGTGTAGAAACTGAGTCCTGTCCTTCTTTTCTTTGTAGAGAAAAGCAGCTGTTTTCAGACATGGGGAATATATTCAGAAACAACAGGTGAATACTAGTTTGTACAGGCTAAGGGGGTTCCTTTGTGGGGGAAACAACTGAGGAAGAACCAGAATTCCTAGTCCATCTAGCCAGCTAATCTTCAAAGAGGAAGAGAAAAATAGAAAGGCAGTACTTCTGAACTGCTGGGTTTAAAAGTGACAAATGGGGTATTAACACATAGTTTCTATTGTGTGCATGAATAATTCAGGTGCATTGAGAGACATACTTTGCTTTTCCCTTTGTATGTAGGGAGGGGTTATCTTACCTTTGGTCTGAGATAAACTCATAAGACAACTACCTCCTCATACCAAATGTAAGTGTCACCATGCCATGCACCTAAAAGGGCAGAGTCACTAAGATCACAGGATACCAAAGCCCCCCCCCCCCCAAGACAAAGCTGCCCAGTTGCAAAGCAAATAAGCTTGGGTGAGTTAACAAGCTGCACACACAGAATGTAATCTGCCAGCGGCCAGCTTGGATGCACAGTGTCTCCAAAGAGGCATTTTATGAGAAAGTTTGACACCATCTGATACAACAAGACAAAAGCCGGACCTACCTCAAACCACAAGTCAGCCTCCAAAAGAGGGAAGGCAGCTATCTCAAGAGTAAGTGTCAAAATGCCACCAAAACCACCAATGAGAATCCACATGAACAAGGGAGAATGAATGGGATTTGACTGAATGGGTTTTAATTACCTGAATGGCAGAGTAGCTGTTATGAAACTCCTGAGGATAATAACGCACTATAAAACCCAGTTCTATGTTCCAGAAACCTGGGAATAAAAAAAAAAGGGGAGGAGCACTCTCTGCCTCACACACATGCACGGGAAGAAATGATCTTTTCCTTAGATCTCTAAATGGGAATCTAAAAGGCTTCCGATCCCGTCAAAGCCCACCCCCTCCCGGCACAGCCGAGGTTAAAGCAGCAACAACAACGCACCGTTCACACCACCATCCTTGGGAAAGTTTCACATTTTGCTAAGCCTCGTTGTTAAGCAGCCGCACTCGAAGTCCACAGCGACAGAGTTGCGAGGAGGGAAAAGCCAAACCTTTGCTCCTAATGGAAACCATCTGCTGCTCAAAGGGGGTGGGGATGGGAGGAAGGACGAGCGATTACTATTTGGAAGAAAGAAGGAATGGGAAGCGGCGGCAAAAACGATGATTCAACCCACCGGGATTTGTGGGTGTGGGGTGTGGGGTGTGGGGGGGGCGATCAAGTCGACTTCGGCACCCTTCCCCAGCTTCCCTCTACCGCAATCGGCTCGGTCCAAGCCGGCCTCTTTGGGGTGGGGTGGAGGGGTGTCTCCCGGACTCTCGGAACTTCCTTATCAACCAGAGACCCGAAGTGGCGGCGGCGGCGGCGACCGATCGCTGGAAGTCGCCCTCTGCCTGAAAGCGACGAGGAGAGCTTCCCAGGTTGGCTGGGCGCTCGCCCCTGGATTTGTTTGCTTATGCCGATCAGCAAATCAGCATTCCCGGGTGGGGTTTGGGGGCTTTCAACAGGTGGAGCCACCCTTCGCCAAAGCAGAAGACCGCCGACAAAGAGGGGAGGGGAGAGGGAGAGGGGAGAGGGAGGGAGGACTTACCCAAGTTGCAAGGCTGGGCGGGTTGCGCCTTTGTGTGCTCGGCTTGCGGAGTGCAAGCGCCGCCGCCGTTGTTCAACCTCCAGCCGCCCCTTCCCTAAGTGGCCGCGCCTCAGCCCAGCAACCCTTGGAGGCAGCGCGCAGCACCCGCCGCCGCGGCCGAAGGGCTGCCCATGGTCCTGGGTGGGGGTGGGGGGGGGTGGTGAAGGAGGGCGCGGAGGCGTCGTCACCCGCCGCTGCTGCTCCGCCGCCGCCGCCGCCTGAAGCGAAGCCGCTTCTCCACAAGTCAAGGCGAGCAGCAGCTCTCGGAGAAGAGGAAAGGCGGGGGGGGGGGGAGAGAGGAGGAGAGAAAGGCAAGCGGGCAGGCGGGAGGGGGGGGGGAGAGAGCGAGAAAAGGCACGCCGCCACACAGGGCGAGAGGCTCATCACATGACGCGCCGGAGCGCCCGCCTCTCCTCGCGCGCCCCTGCCGGTCCTGCCCCGGGAAGGGAGGAAAACAGCGAGGAGCCGGCACACCTGTAGGCGCTGCTGCTGCTGCTGCTGCTGCTGCACATAATCTGTGGCGCGCACAAAGCCAGACAGGAAATTGAGAGAGGAGGAGGAGGGGAAAGAGAGAGAAGAATAAATAAAAGCCAAGGAACCAGCCCGGGGAGAGAGAGAGAGAGAGAGACAGAGGAGCCTCTTGGCCCGCCTTCTGGCTTCCTCCTCAGGAGGTGAAAAAAAAAAGGGGGATATTTCTCTCTCTCGCCTTCCTTTTTTTCGCCTTCCCCTTTCCTTCCCACCCACTAGCCGCCTTCCGCTGAGGAAATTCCCGCTTTTCGTGAGAAGGCGGCGGCGGCGGCGGCGGCGGGAGGGGTGTCTGTGTCGTCTCCGCCGCTCAGGCTTCCCGGGTCGCCGAGGGGGGTTTGGCTTGCTGACGTGACGGGGGAGGGAGGACTTGGGCGAAGCGTTCCAACGTGCAAGATGGTTGGGTTCGGGTGGGTGTAACGCGTGGGCAGGGCGCCGCTTGGCCCCGGCACCCTTCTGGCCGCGAGCATTACGCATCGGTCCAAGTATGCGGGCGGGCTGGTTGGGAAAGGGCCGCGGGGCACGCGCAGGATCCGTGTCTCCTCCCCCCCCCCCCCCCGAATGAGCACTTTGGGTTGCTTGGACTTGGAATTCCTGTCACTGTGTGAACGTAGGCAAGGGTTTCAGTCCTGTGCCGGTCGGTCAGCAGGAGCTTTTCTGGATTCTGATCTCCTCAGTGGTTCGTGTCCCATTGCTAGTCCTTTCTAGAGCAGACCCATTGGCACTAGGGAGCTGCATAAGCGTTGATCACTGCTCTGTCCCCACAAAAAGGAGGACAAGGAACACCAAAAAAGAGGGCATTCTTCACAAAATAGGACATTTTTATATTAAGTTTGCATGTGCTAATTAAAATTAATATGCGCAAGTATCACAGTCAGACCTTATTGCTGTAATTTAAGTGGAAATGTACACTACTGTGCACAATACTGCATGACTGTGTCTTGGTAACCACCTTGGGACACAGCACTGAGATAAAAATGGGATATAAATCGAATAAATGAATAAGATATAGTGTTTCATAACTCTCCAAAATGCCCTGGGCCTTGTACGTTCAGCTTACTCAAAGTGAATATATATAGAATGAAAATAAACAGAGGTCACTGAAGTTTTGTTGAAATATCTAGTTAGGTAACAATCCGTTATTTCAATCGACCTGCTTTCTCAAGTTCACACAGAATTGACATACCATGCCATATCCTTCCTACCTCCATCAGTAATTATGTCAATGTGTGTGGTTGTGCCTTTTCTTACAAAATGCTCTTCCTCAGATAATTTTACTTTGAAAATTAGAGACATTTGATAAGATATTTTTGCCAATCAAAGCCTCTGCTTTCCCTGCTCAGCCAGGGAAATTGGGGTGGGGGTGGGTGGCCACTTAGACACCACCAAAAAGGAGGACAGCTTTTCAGATTGGGGAGTCTTCCCCCTAAATGAAGGCATACAGCTACAATACGATGTACTGTTCAGTAATAGATTCAATTGATTCTACTCTTTGGAGGGGCTGACAATAGGTACTGGCCCGTATTTGAAGAAGTGATTTGTAATGCACAAGAGCTCACACTGAAATAATTTTGTTTAGTCTTATGGGCAACACAATACTTTCGTGTTTGTCCTTGCTGTAACAGAATAACACACACACACCTCTGCAAATTAGAGTGGAATATATGAAGCTGCCTTGTCTGTTCTTTTAAAAAAAAATATTTCTACTGAATACTGTTTGAACCCTCATCTCCATAGTCCAAAACACATTGTATGCTTGTGGTAACAAGTCACCCTAACCCAGCCCTCCCTAATGCTCTAGATTTTGGGACTACAATACCCACCATCCTACAATTGTCTTGCTGGCTGTGGCTGATAGGGACTGTAGTCCAAATATCTGGAGGTGCCTTAGGCTGCAGTAACCAGTATCTGCAACCACAGCTGGTTATTATTGTATTTTTACCATGTTTCCCTGAAAATAAGACAGGGTCTTTATATTAATTTTTGCTCCAAAAAACTAATTAGGGCTTATTTTCAGTGGATGTTTTATTTTACAGTCATGTTATCTTCTTCTGGTTGCTGCACAATGCTGCACAATGGTGGAGGGTGGGGTTTCACTTAACAGGCTTATTTTTGGAGTAGGGCTTATATTACGAGCATCCTGAAAAATCATACTAGGGCTTATTTTCAGGTTAGGTCTTATTTTCAGGGAAACAGGGTAACTACCATCCTTAGTTCTGATTATCATATATCCTTCTTGCTTGACAGCTATAGAGACTAGCAGGCAAGGTGATATGAGGCTAAAATCCTAAACCCACCAGAAGTAAGATCTGTTTGTAAGTAATCATGGTTAAGACAAGTTTACAGCTATCTCCTCACCTCCTGCAAGGAAGCAGGAGGCCCAATCTGTTTACTTCCATGCAAGGAAGAAAATGGTAAGCCTTCAGATCCTTTCTTCCCATCAAGTAAGTCATGAATCCAGAGCATGTCTCCTGAAAGAGAAGACTGATTTTACATCCTCAAACATCATGCAGTTCTTGTCTTAATGCTCTTTTCAGCTTGTAATACTAAGCTTGTTTGCCCAGAAGTAAGTCCAACAAATTACAATGGGACTTTTCTGCCTTGTAATTCTGTGATCTATGAGTGCTTTCTTGGAAGTGGGTCCCACTGAATTAAGTGGCAGTTATTCCCAAGTATGGAACCATAAGTGTGCTTACAGCTACTGCCTTACTTATTTAATACCTATGTAATACAGGTACACATTTTACAGACACGGTACCTAATTTCTTACCTATAGATGCAGGCTGCTAAGGCTGTAATAATAATAGATAGCAAATCTAGCACATTTGAAATGTTCAAGATATTTCTTGCATATTATCATGGTTATTCTCCACACTAAGGCAATTCACTATATTTAACCAATATTGTTGGGGGAGGGTGGGTTTAGAAAATACTAGGTTGCTCAAGGTCCCTTAAGGAGTTGGTGGCTCATGTGAAGGTAGAAGTAGACACCACATGACATAAAGAGTGATGCACTTTGACTTGCCAGTTGTCCCTGCTAATCAGTGCTATCCCTGCCATATGCTGAAGTGAACCAGTGGTCAGGATAAATTAAGTATCCTGGAAAAGAGCAATATCCTGATGCTACTGTGGTGGTACTGGAAGGACAGATCCTGAAGCTGAGGCTTCAATACTTTGGCCATCTCATGAGAAGAGAAGACTCCCTGGAAAAGACCCTGATGTTGGGAAAGTGTGAGGGCAAGAGGAGAAGGGGATTGACAGAGGACGAGATGGTTGGACAGTGTCATCGAAGCTACCAACATGAATTTGACCCAACTCCGGGAGGCAGTGGAAGACAGGAGGGCCTGGCGTGCTCTGGTCCATGGGGTCACGAAGAGTCGGACACGACTTAACGACTAAACAACAACTGTGGTGGTATGAAGTACAGAAGTGTGAAAGCTGATACAGCATAAATGCCCAAGCCTGAGGAATTTGTAGGACTGGGAAGTTTCAAAGAAAGGGGATATGATGTAACCCTCTCTGCTCAGTAGAGCAAAATAATTAAAGTTGACTAGAGATGGGCACAAACCACCAGTTCGGCAGTTCATGCCAGTTTGTTTATTGGCTGAACAGGTGTTCAGCGCTTCAAAGCCCCACCTCCTCCAGCGGGCACCCACTCAGAGGCAGTGTCCGGAGGAGGCAAGGCAGGGAAGCCAGTCTGCAGCCTCCAAGTTGGGTACCTGCCAGAGGAAGTGGGGCTTTGAAGTGCCAAACAATTGTTTGGCTGATAAACAAACTGGCAGTTCATGCCCATCTCTATGCTTGACTATAAGAAGTCAGGCATTGCTAAAAAGAGTAATTCTTATTATTATAACAGAGGCAGAGAACGTGTGGCCTTCCAGATCATCATTCTCTCTTATCTCTGGCTATGGTGGCTAAGTGTGGGTGGGAGTTACAAGCCAATAGCATCTGAAGCCATGTTCTCTCCATGGGGCTTCTCCCAAGACCTGGAGGCCTTGGTCCATACCCAAGTTTATTTCCCAGACGATGACTCTAGCCCTACATGTATAATTTAAACACACACATTAGCTTGGTGTGTGTGTGTGTGTGTTTGCACAGACATGTTTTATGGGCTTTGATCAAGCAACATCACTGCCTACAAATGTTAAACCAAGTAGAATGGTGTTAAGGAACCATGGGAAACAAATTGGGGAAAGACAGAGTGGCGAAAATGTTGGGGCTTGTTTGTAAACTTTTTTAAAAGTAGGCTTGTACCAAGCCAGCCTATTTGCCCATGTTTATTTTAATTAGTGGGGCAGGGGTGGCAGAGTGCAACTTTGGCTGCTGGGAGTTAAAGTTCAGCAACATTTTGGGGGAGTGGTGTCGTACCCACTTCTCCTCTAGGTTCCCTCCAGGATGGGACCCCTTAGCAAAGTACCAGAATAGATCACCTACCAAAGGGAGCTCCTCTCATATGCAGGCTGTTTTTAGGTTGGGTCGAGTCACTTTTGAGTTAGGGTGATCCTAACAGTTTTCCAGGCATGTAAGATGTTAAAGCAATGGGTTGCCATTGCTGCCTCCCAAGTGAGATTCTATGACCCAACAAGGATTTGAATCCAGGGCTCCTGAATCCTAGTGAGGCATTCGCCGCTGCACATTGGGCTTTCTCCCAAACGTGACATTTAATATCGATTTCTCTGTCCTGTTTTCCCAGTCGGTGTTCTCCCGCCCCCAGCCTACCTCAGGAGCACCTCTTTTACGCATGTTCCCTCGTGTTACGGTGGGAGCTAACTGCCAGCAACCACCTTGGGGGCGCCCGGTCGAGTGAACTCCCTCCGTAGCCCAGACGGTGCCCGGGGGAGTCGGAGAGCGCTGGAGGCCGCGAAAAGGCCTGCCCGCGGCCCGGGTTCCAGCAAGAAGGCGGGGAAGGCGCTGGACTTGTCCTGCTTCCTCTCAGGCTGGCTTCCACTCCTCAAGCCCGGGAGAGGAGGCGAAGGCGAAGGCCAGCGCGGTTCCCACGCCCCGCCGGGCCAGCTCTAGCTCGGGCCCCGTGAGTGACTCTCGAGTCCGGAAGCCGCGTCCCAAGCGGCAGCCTCTGCTTCTGCTTCTGCTTTGGCCTTTGCCTTTGGGAAGCCCGGCTGCTCCTCCTTCCTGCCTGGCCCTGATGGGCGGGAAGAAGAAGAAGGGGAAACGGTTCGAGATGAGCAGGGGAGCGGAGACGCACACCCAGTCGCCTCCTGCGTTTCCCTCCCCTCACCGCGGCCGCGCTCTTTTTTTCCTGAGGGGAGCCCTCCCTGCACGTCGGAAGGGGCGCATTGCCCAGCCCTTGGCGTTGCCTCCAGATGTCTGTCGGAGGCGCGGGAAGGCAGCTCGCCTTTCATTCCCCGCCGCCGCCGCCGCCGCCGCCGCCGCCACTCCTCCACCTCGCTTTCTCCAGGAGGAGAAAGCCGGCTGTTCAGAGTAGAATCGCCTTTGTGTTGGCAGCGGTTTGTTTTCTCTACCCCCATCAGATGTAAGAGGAGAGGATGGGAAACCAAACCGAGGGCAGCCGGCGACTCTTGTTTCCGAAACCGAGCAGAGGCGGCTCGTCGCCGAAGGAAAACCAAACGGAGAGCCATGAAGTAGTGGAATGCCTCTGAGGGGAAAAGGGAGCCTTTCAGATTTGCGCTGAACAGTCCTGAAGTGTGTCCACTCAGCAAAGACTCGCTGCCAGCGAAATATGTAGAGCGCTGCCCCCCCCCCGGAGTATAATTTCCGGGGGGGGGCGCGGAGGATTTTGCCTCACGGGATAAGTGACAACCGTCGACCTAAACGAGGGGGGGGGGATCTCAGTGGGACAGTCCCCACATTTGTCAGTAATCTGGGGTTTACTCCCATGGGGTAGGATTAAACGGGAGAGGCACGGCCAAAGAAGCTCATTTGCATATTTTAAATAGATTGTTATGCAGCTGGTTTTTGTTAACTGAAAAATGTGAGATTACCTTTACAAGGGGAAACATTTGCTGGAAAAAAATCTCCTCAAATAGCCCTACTTCTTTAATTTGGAAAAAAAAAATTAGTGGGGGTGTGAGTGGCCTCATGAGTGTTGGGGGGTGTCTCAGAACATTACAAAATGGCCTTCACACCCACTAGAGGGCACAAATAAGCCTACTCCCCAATCCCAAATAAACAAACAATCCAAATGGGTGCCAAAGGAACCATTCAAAACTGAATTTATTACTGAACTCCTCAGTCTAGTGAAACTAAGGAGGCTCCATCTAATTCAGTTATATAGTAACAGATTGTGTACATGTGATATTATTGCTACCTTATGCTACTTTTTGTTGTATTTTTGTGTTATAGTTACATTTGGGTATATCTGCTGGTCAGTGACCATAATAAAGCTATTAATTATTATTAGAACCATTCAAAACATCACAGGGGGGGGGATGTTTTTAATTGTATCAGCAGAAGTGGGCTGCAGTCTACAAAAGCACATGCCAAGTAAAACATGTCATTCTTCATGGTACCACAGGGCTCTTAATTTTGCTACAACAAGCTGTCCCACAGAAATATTTTTTTAAAGCACACAAATAAAAACAGCAGTAGCGGAAGAGCAAAGCCATGACTACACGATCACAGCAAGTCAGAAAGCTAAGATGGTTTTTATTAGCTGCCCAAAGAAGGCAGAACCTACTGCCCTTGGGAATTAAACCTACCTTTTGTGTGCAGATAGAGCCATTTTGTCTATATCATGATCCACATGTGAAGAATATGACTCTTCACATGTGGATCATGATGACCTGTTACTCTGACTATGGAGGCTAAACAGAATATTTAGATATATATGGTGGATGGCTTTCCTTGTTGTGGTGCCCACTATGTCTCCCCTTTGAAATTAGACAGTCTTCCAGTGCTGTTACTTCTGCCATGAGTTTAAAATGTACTTGCTCACCCAGGCATTTTTGTGACTGTTAACATTACCAGACACCCTTGCTTTCTAATGACCATTTTAAAATGGGTTTTGCTAGTATTTTGTTTTGCCTATTTGCTTTATAATATTATTGAAAACAGGTTTGAAAATTTTAAATGAAAACTGATAGAAAAATGCTAACATAACAAACAAACAAATGAAAAAAACAGCAAAAGATATATCCCAGTCTGCCCTTAAAAACCAGCTCCATGTGGATACAGATGCGCCTTAAGGCCAATATACTTAACCTGTCCGTGTTGTTGTTGTTTAGACTTATATACTGCCCCATAGGGCTAGAGCACTCTAGGGGTGGTTTACAGTTTAATTATGCAGGCTACACCCCCCCCCCCCCGTGAACTGGGTTCTCAGTTTACTGACCTCAGAAGGATGTAAGGTTGAGTCAACCTCCAGCTGGCTACCTGAGCCTGGGATCGAACTCAGGTCATCAGCAGAGGCTTAACTGCAGAACTGCAGTTTAACCACTGCATCACAGGGCTCTCTGTGTTAAGCTCTCAGTTTTGAAGCCCCTGTAATCCTTAAAGCAACATGATAATGAATTAAACTTAATTGCAGTGAGGGCCATTTATTTTTGCAAACAGAAGGTTCCAAGTTCATAATGATTTTTGAATGAAATAGCAGCAAGTGTTTATGTCTTGAAAGGGTAACAACATTTGTATGACAGAGACCTGCACAGAAACCCTGAGGCTAAAATTAATCATTGGCCTTTCTTCAGTGTTGAGTCCTCACCACTGAAAACTCATGAATTTGGGGTCTTGTCTGTAAAACTGGGATATTGGAGGCTTGGAGAGTTTCAAATAAGTTTGCCTTATTTTTAGGTTTTTATTGATCCAATATTACTGAAACAAGAACTTTGCAGCAATGCTGTGAGGAATAATTATAAGTGGTTATGGATTACCTTTTCCAGTATATGTACTCTTTAATGAGAAAGGATTTCAGAAAATGTACCTCAGTTTTACCTCTTGATGAATAATTAAAGTTAGTTTCCTCCTTTTTGAAAAGTATCCACAGTAGATATGCTGCTTTAGAGGAAGCAAAAAGGTATTAAAATTGTTATTATGATTACATTTATCTCCACCTCTTCTTTCAAGGGCACAATAAGTGAAGAATCTGTTTTAGTCAGTCAGTCAGTGATATAAATTATATATTTCATTGTTCTATTTATGTTATATAGTTACAATATCACTGAAGTACATTGCTGCTGTTTCTGGTATGTGCCATCAGGTCATTTCTCCAGGTGACCTCCAAAAGGTCCTGTCATAACACTGCTTGGGGCTTGAAAACTCAAGGCTGTGGCTTCTGGTAAGCTCGACAGAGATACACTGTCTCACAAATGACCATCATGTAAGTCACTTGGTTAAGCAGTGACTTCAACCCAGGGCTCTCCAAGTCAAGTTAAAAACTAATGATTACATAGTACTGTATTTCTGCTTAGCATCCTGTTAAAGTCTCAGCTGTCTTGGACAATGTAAACAAATGCAAAGTTTGTTTGTTTGTTTATAGATAGTGACAGCATTATTTATTTGATTCACTTGTGTGGAAAACATAGCAACAAAAAGATTAGATCTGAATTATGGCTTGATTTTGCTTGATCTTCTTTTCAAGTCTGCTGTGTTGTACATGAAAGAAAAATGAGCTAGTTTGTTCAGCTGATGGTTCATCAGTGGGATCTGGCAGCTGAGAGTCTTTTTTCCCCAAGATGTTGTAATGTGATGTCCATCAGAACTTCAACTAAAAGAAGGGCTCAGAAAATCAATAAAAAGCCATTGGCAGATCTGAAGACAGAATAGTAAAAGAGAGAAGATTTTTTTAAAAAAAGTAGCTAGAAATTGGGTTGCAGTCTTGGGGATGCTGTTGCCCAGGTTTTGAGAAGTTGAGTTTTTGTTTTGTTTTGTTGGCAATTTAATGCTGTATCAGTGCCGTCTGCTTATAAGAACACAGTTGCTTTTACTATGCCATCTGTGCTATTAATTTTGTAAATAAATTTTAAAAAGATGCCACCAGATGGCATTGGTGAAAGCTCTCTTGACCACCAATACATCCTAAAATGCCAGGCAAACCCCAGATTCAGGAACAGACCAAGACAGCTTTCTGAAAGGGACCAGTGGAAGGTAAATACTCAGTGAGAAATAGACCATACACCACACATCTCCTAGCTTTCAATATCATCTAATTTCAACTTCATTTTACTTGATGCCATCCAGCTCCCAGTTGCAGCCAGGCCTTAGAAGAAGATGAGATGGAGAGACAGAGTCGGAATGCACATGGAGGATACACCCAAGTTACTGTTGCTGAGGGCAGTGCAATTTCTCACATGTTTGTAACTGAAATTATGCACATTACCACCTGGTAATGGGATCCCTGGTATCCCATGATTTGCCTGTAATGTCTCATTGTAGATAAAAGGAGCAAGAAAATGAACTTCACATCCTCCTGCAGTATAATCCCTCACTTGAATCCATTTTTCTGCTGTATTCCATCATCCTCCATCTCTGCAAAACTATGGCATCTGTGCTGTCAGAAGTGATATAACATGGTTGGTATTACCCTTGATTCTCCATCTGTCCTCTTCAACCTGTAATGTTATCATTCATACTTTCAGTCTACATGGGTGAGGCTATGGAATGATAGAATTATGCTGTAACATGACACTGTTGACCATGACCATCTCTTGTATAACCCTATGAGTGTCTTTGTTTTTCTTAGTAGAATGGTAGTGCAATTCTGATTGTTTGTGTAATGGCTGAAACCTGTCATATCTTACTTTATTACAATAGGGAAAATAAAGGTATAACATCAACTGGTTCCGTAACTGGTGGGAAAACAGGACACAGAAGATGGACACCCCCTCTGCAGTGTTCTCTCCTCACTTTTTTTTTGTTTAAATCTTCATTTGGATTGGTGATGGTGTGAGGAATGCCCTAACACAAACAGATGACTCAAGCAGTACATGGTTCATTGACAGGTGATACACATAATCTAATCAATCAATCAAGGTCATAGTCAAAATAATAAGATAATTGTCACATTTCTGCTCAAGGAAGGAAGTGATTGATAAGGAGTAAGTCAAATCCAAATTACACCAGAGTGATATTCACAGGAGAACAGATGGGTGGTACAGGAGGAAAAGAAAGAGGGAGAGGTGTGTATTTGCTCTGTACCCATGAGAAGGCTCACTCAGAAGAAACCAGGAGGCAATGGAATAGTTCTGTAGATTGCCAATCTTATGGCGATGCAGCCAAAAATGGAAAAGGAAGGTGCATCATTTGGACAGATAACTGCAGTTTCACTCTCAATCTTAGGTGACAGACATTTGTGCAGTGAAACAGGATAAGAGAGGTAGTATATCCATCTCTCAGGGATATAACTAGCATGCTAACGATGCCAAAAGCTCAACTGGTGGCTGATGATAGGATGGCCGTGGGGTTCTCCCACAGAGGAGATCCACACCTTATATTATCTTAATTATTGCCTGTTAAGAATGAACAGTGCATCCCTCCTGGTGCATTCCCAGGATCAGATTACAAAGCCCATCAACTCCACACAACATGACCAATGACGGGGGTGACAGGACTTCTGTCTAAAATGCCACTTATCAGACACCAGTTTGGAAAAAGCTGGAATAGGGTATCTCAAGGGCAGTCTTGCAATTCCCATTAAGTTTTGTTACAATGTTTTTCTGCATGTCCCAATCAATTGCATTGTGGGCCACAAGAAGATCTGACAGCATACAATTGCCAGTAGCAACCAAAATGGCACCAGTTCTTTGTGCTGGTCCACAGCTAAGGCTGAAAGACTGCTAAGCAAATGGATAATATCCACGAGTGCACAAAGCTAGGGGCAATAACACCCTCTCACCTTCATTCTAGAAATATGAAAAAGCAGGTAAGGAACAGGTATGGATTTACATCATACAAAGCGTACTTTTAAAAATCACCAGATTCTGATGTTTTCACCCCTTACCCTCCCATTAGTTTCTCTGCTAGAGAAAGTTAACAAGATTTAATGAATGAAACAAGCTTTGGGAAATGTCCTTAGGTTGCAATCTGAAGTAAGCTTGAGATGGAGCAAGTCCCCAATGAACATAGTGAGCTTCACTTCCAAGTAAACACACATAGGATTGCACTGTGCACTATTTTTATGAACTTAGCCATTTTCTAATAAATCATGCATTTTCTGGAACCTTGGAGATCTAGAAAGATGAGTGAAACAGAAGAGATTTATGAATTCTTTCAAAAAGTGCTTTTGCATGTTTTTTGCCCAGTTCCACGCTGTTATGGATATGTCAGAAAACTGTTAGAAAGTTTATAAGCTGAAGATCTCACTTGTTTTTTAAAAAAGAAGTGTCCTCAGAGAAATTTATATCCATAAATTAGATCAATAGTGTTATTGTTAACAACAGCAGCAGCAACAACAACAGAAGAGATGTTAAACTCTACAGGAGGTGAATGACACATAGCAACTGAAATTTTCTCTTGAATTACCTCATCCTATTTCTCTCTTTTGGCAGAAACAGATGGAATTTTATTTTCTCCCAGTTAGTTTGACCTGAGAATAACCACAGTTTAATGCAGAGCTAATGAGATAGAAAAGTTATAGCAACAAAAAAAAAAAAAAAAACTTAAACTGCACATGCAGAGAGTGAAACACAGCTATATGACAGGCAGAAGAAGAACAAGCGACACATCATCTATTGATTAGATTCAGTTACCTGATGGACCCACAGTTAGCCATTGACAATGCTGTTAGAAGAACCTGGAGGCCAGCCTAGGGACACAAAGGTGAAAGAGAAGCCCAGCTCTTAAAGTGATATGACAGCACAGGCCCTGTTTACTTCCATGTGCTTTTGCACTGATGCAGTGGGCTGAGCAATGTGATGGCAATGTTGCAAGTCAATCCATTATTTCTCTGGACTAATGTTTTTCATCAAAAAAGAAAAACATGTCTCCTCTACTCTGTTCATTTCTCCAGGCCTTTAGACAGTGTGCTGCACAGATGGAATGGGGTACAAAATGAAGGTCAGTACATTAATGGAAAAAGTTGGTTGGATGTGTTATTTTGGGTGTGAACAGAGGGAAGTTCTGGATCTACTAATAGACCAATGATGCACAGCAGTCCAACAAGGGCTCTGAATCCCAATTAAAAATAGAAACAACAAAAGTCTTGCCTCATCCCTAAATGAGGCTGTTGGAATCTTGGATCTGTAGCTAAGCAGATGTAAATTTGAGCTTGTATGTGCAAGTTACACTAGCATACAGTTCATGGGTACTCTGGATACTCTCCAGTAGAAGAGCTTATAGCTGGCCGGATAGCTCAGTGAGCTGAAGTACCAGGGGTCAGGAATCCCTTGTACGGGAAGGCCCAGCCTGTGTGGTCTTAAACAAGCTATATAGTCCAAGAGCACCCATAGATGAATGGAATGGCAAACCACTTCCAAGTACTCCTACCTAGGATCCCCCAGAAAGGGTTGCCAACATTACCGTAAGTCAGAATCAACTGAAAAAATAACTATTATTAGAAGAGCATTCAGCTGGATCCAGGAAGTGGTGAGTGTTAAAGTTATTGTTGTTGTTGTTTAGTCGTTTAGTCGTGTCCGACTCTTCGTGACCCCATGGACCAGAGCACGCCAGGCCCTCCTGTCTTCCACTGCCTCCCGGAGTTGGGTCAAATTCATGTTGGTCGCTTCGATGACACTGTCCAACCATCTCGTCCTCTGTCGTCCCCTTCTCCTCTTGCCTTCACACTTTCCCAACATCAGGGTCTTTTCCAGGGACTCTTATCTTCTCATGAGATGGCCAAAGTATTGGAGCCTCAGCTTCAGGATCTGTCCTTCCAGTGAGCACTCAGGGTTGATTTCCTTCAAAATGGATAGGTTTGTTCTCCTTGCAGTCCAGGGGACTCTCAAGAGTCTCCTCCAGCACCACAATTCAAAAGCATCAATTCTTCAGCGGTCAGCCTTCTTTATGGTCCAGCTCTCACTTCCATACATCGCTACTGGAAAAACCATAGCTTTGACTATGCGGATCTTTGTCGGCAAGTTGATGTCTCTGCTTTTTAAGATGCTGTCTAGATTTGTCATGGCTTTCCTCCCAAGAAGCAGGCGTCTTTTAATTTCGTGGCTGCTGTCCCCATCTGCAGTGATCATGGAGCCCAAGAAAGTAAAATCTGTCACTGCCTCCATATCTTCCCCTTCTATTTGCCAGGAGGTGATGGGACCAGTGGCCATGATCTTCGTTTTTTTCATGTTCAGCTTCAGACCATTTTTGGCGCTCTCCTCTTTCACCCTCATTAAGAGGTTCTTTAATTCCTCCTCACTTTCTGCCATCAGAGTGGTATCATCTGCATATCTGAGGTTGTTGATATTTCTTCCGGCAATCTTAATTCCGGCTTGGGATTCATCAGTCCAGCCTTTCGCATGATGTATTCTGCATATAAGTTAAATAAGCAGGGAGGCAATATACAGCCTTGTCGTACTCCTTTCCCAATTTTGAACCAATCAGTTGTTCCATATCCAGTTCTAACTGTTGCTTCCTGTCCCACGTATAGATTTCTCAAGAGATAGATAAGGTGGTCAGGCACTCCCATTTCTTTAAGAACTTGCCATAGTTTGCTGTGGTCCACACAGTCAAAGGCTTATAGTTAAAGTTATAGAGAATGCCATTTCATGTATTATTTTAATGTTTCTGAATATATTTTACAGTTTCAGTCATACATATTTTTTTAAAATGCATTTTTATTTGGTTACTTCTAGGATGTTTTATACACTTCCCAAACTTTGAAGGCTTGCCTTACCAATACAATATGCATTAGGCATGGGTTAGGTGTGAGGAGTGCCATGACTTTGTGCTCTGACTCTGATGAGGCAACTACTCATTGAGCTTTCTGCATGGTTGTGAGGAAGTGAGATGAATGTAGAAGCATGAGAATCAGCAAATCAACATAAGGTGGAAGCATGCTTCAACATAAACGTGTGCATGAGCGCGCGCGTGTGTGCACCCCTAGATCACACACACACACACACATACCCCTGCATGAAGGAAACAAAAACTGGTGGCTACCACAATGCTATGCTGGATGGGCTGCTGCCATATCTTTGGTTGCTTTGCAAAAGATCATAGTTCAATTGTTGTTTTGTGCTGTTAAGTCACCTTTGACTTATGGGGACCCTATGAATGAGCAATCTCCAACATGTCCTGCCCTCAACAGCCCTGCTCAGCTGCTGTAATCTCAAGCCTATGGTTTCCTTCAGGGAGTCAGCCCATCTTGTATTTGGTCTTGCTCTTTTCCTGCTGCTTTCCACCTTTCCCAGCATTACTGTCTTTTCCAGAGATCCTTCTCATGATGTGCCTAAAGTAGGACAGCCTCAGTTTCAACATATTTGCCCCCAGAGATAGTTCAGGTTTGATTTGATCTAGGACCCACTTGTTTGTCTATCTGGCAGTCCAGGATATCCACAAAGCTCTCCTCCAGTACTGTATTTCAAGCAAATCTTTCTCTCTCCCCCCCCCCCCCCAAGCTCAGTGCTAAGGCTATATAAAACCACCCCATCCTCATTATATGCTCTCAGTGAGAGATCTGTGTAAACCCATGGCATAGCCAAATGCCTTGGGAAAGGCCATAGCTCAGAAGTAGTGCACCAGGGCTTAAATCCCATAGGAGGCGAGAACTGCAATGCTGGAATGGCACAACATCCTTCCTTTCCCCTCCCACAGTCTTTGGAGCTGCATAAACTCCACTTCTGCTACGTTTTCCAGCCCTTCAATGACGTTGTTTTGGGATGCATCGGGGCCTCCAGTGGAAAAGGGCAATCTTCCCATCCTATTTCCTCCTAATTCCATTTTTTTCATTTGCAGATGGACATCACTGGATCCCACCTTTAGTTTAACTGCTTAGCATCTCCAAGTGAGGCTAGGAACCAGATTTGCCTGTGGCCCAGAAGTGTTACTGGCAGGCACTTGACAATGCTTGGCAAGATGGAGGAAGGCTCTGACCCTGGATAAGGCAGTTTCCTCGGTCCCTGAAGTTTCTCAGGTGGTAATGCCAGGTGAGTTTCTCTGATGTTATATTAAGCAAGACCGAGGACTTCTTGACTTCATGAAATGCATTGCAAGCATCTTCTGCTTTGGTGTACAAGAATCCATTCCTTTTCATTTTGTGTATTAGTCCCTTGCTGGATTTTGCTGAGGGGAATAAAAGGCTGCCAAACATATTTTTAACTAATAATGCCAAAAAAAGAGAGTATCCTTGGAGAAAGGACTCAAACCACTTGATTTTTATTAATGAAATGCAGATTCCCTCTTGCTCACAACACACAACATTTCTTTTGTCTCTCTTTTTTCCTGTTAAAGATCACAGCTTTATACAGTCCTCATTTTTCTTTTCTGTATATACAATTAATCTTTCTAGAAAATCTGATGTGTAAGTGTAGATTGAAAATAAACAGAGGGGGGGGGTAAGATTTGAATCATCTTTTTGTTCTGCACAACTGAGTCCTGTAAGTAATTTACAAACTTATTTTGTGAGGCTGCATGTTTAAGATTCTTTAGTCTTCTATGCTCTTTGTACACCTGGTTTAAATTTATAGCCATAATTTTAATACACAGGCAGCAGTAATTTTGTGAGGGAGAGAGGGGGAGGGAGAAAGAAAGACATAGAACAACTTGGTATACTGATAAGTTAAAAATACTGTTTTTCCAGCCTCAGTCATCTGTGCTTCTGCAGCACTGAGAGTTCTTATTTGTATTGAGAATAAGCTGGCCACAGTCCAGTTTGTGTACAATAGACAGCAGAACTATGCAGCTTTTTGCATTCCAGCTAAAGCAGAATTGTGACAGGTCTGTTGTAGCCACCTGCTGCCATCTGCCCCCATTCCTGCTGGTAATGAGGAGCCGAAGCAGCAGACAGGCTAGCAAAAGGCAAATGGCCTGTAGAATTGGAAGAAGCCATCAAATAATAAGTGGCAAGTAGAGGTCAGGCAGGTGGTAAGAAAGGGCTACTCCAAAGTTGATCTCACTAGGAGCCTGTCATGTCTTCCCCAATAGCAGCTACCAGCATGACACTACAGAATAAATTCTTTAGCCAGAACAGCTGTTTACAAATAATGATGAAAAGACAGTCTCCACCATGTTTCCTTGTACACAGGTTTGGCACAAGGAATTTTTGTTTTCTGAGGAAAAGGACAAGGTAGCATCACCACCACCATTTCAGCTGCAGATGCTGGCTAAGCTTCCAGTAGGAGCTTAACTCAACACCCTGGCAATAAAATGAAGTTCTACCTACACCTGAAGGCAGTGGGCGTGTTTACGAGTGCAAGAGTACTCGAGTTTACGAGTACTGTCAAGTGGTGTGGGATGCACAACTATCCTTCAAGAAAAGGGGAAGAAGGCTTAGGAAGAGCAGTTGAGAAGGGCTGCCAGGGCTGCCTCCCAGCATCTGCTGTCTGAGGCTAGTGCTTTACCTTACTTGGCAGTCGGGCTGCTCTGTCTGTAATACTCAACAAATGATAATAAGGTATATAGTAGGTTTTCCCCTCAACGCTCCGTGAATGAACATGCACCCCTACATGGACCATGATCTGCCAACCTGCTACAACCTAGAGCTGAAAGTGCTGTTCCCTCGTTCTCTACAATATCTGTCTTATCCTCATTCTGTGAGGATGATGATGGCATAGAAGACTTCCACAAATACAAGTATTGTAGTAGGAGCAGAGCTTAGAAAAGTTACTTATTCAGAGTACAACTCCCAGAATCTCCCAGAGAGTGACCTTGGTTGCCATATGGGCAGTATAGAAGTTGAATATAAATAAATAAATAAATAAATAAATAAATAAATAAATAAATAAATAAATAAATAAATAAATGTTTGATGGGGGATTCTGGGTATTGTAGTCCAAACAAAACAAAACAGCAATCTTTTCCAAGTCCTGGTCAAAAACCTTTCTGTGATTTCAGCTGCATGTCTTTCAGTAAGAACAGGGCCCCCAGATAAAGGTTTATTTCTGCAGTTATGACTGCTAAAGTATCTGCCAGCTAGCATTTTGAGTGGTAAAAAACGCAACCTAAGCTTTCACCAAAGAAAAAGAGCTTTTCCCTGATTCAGTGAATATAATACTGAGAACTGTTGTGTTCTTAATGTGTAATTTTTTTTAAAAAAAAATTAGGGATATTATGGTATATTATATGGCGGGCACTGTATCACTCTGTTACAGATGGTGAAGGAAGGGTTTTCTTTTCCCTGCAAGATAATTGGCTCCAAAAGTGATTTGAAGATAGGGTGAAATGCGTATTCTCACACATCATTTTTATAATCCAGCCTCAGCCCCAGCATCTGAATTAGCCAATGGAAGTGGTTATGCACTTACAGACTCACCTTTTGTGAGAGCCATAACCAGAGGGAAATGAAAGCATGCTGCATAGGAAGTCCTGCTAGTATGGCCCCTTCAACAGAAAGCATTGAAATTCCTTCATTCTGGTCTTGGGGAAGGCAGACAAAGAAACAACAGCTGGAGGCAACTGAATGTGACAGGCTCCATCTGCATTCAGCACAGAGCCTGTGTGTCAGGAAAGCCTGCCTGCTTTAACTTATTTTAAATACTTGTGCCTGCATCAAAATATAAATCCAACACAGGCATGACTCAATACAAGTATAAATTCAGCAGAGTGTGAAGGAGGGAACCACGATGTATGCGGCACAATTCTTAGCAGTGAGCCCCCACTGAGGGTGCGACTAGACAGGCAGGCTGTCCCACATTGATTCAAAGTTTCCTATGGAAGTTAAATAGTTGTTGTTCACACAATGTGTGATGTTTGGGGGCAAGAGTCAAATGTTGACAATTCTCACCTGGATTGTGAGTATGATCCTGCTGTACTGGTATACACTTCAACAGGGCAGCAGGAACATTTTCCTCAAGTGAGTACTTCTCTCTCCTCCAAATATTTTTCTAAATTATGCTTTTCTAGTAAAGCACTATATCAGAGAAACGCTGCAGTTTCCCAGGTAGGTATACGTATCAATTCCGTGTTATGTCAATTGCCAATTTTTCTTTTTAACAATGTTCCATGATCAGTGTCACCCTAGGACACACCCACCACTGCCCCTTTGGATTGATATACATGATTATCACACATGCCACAAATACACACACACAAAGTAATGTGAGTGGAACTGCTACAAAAGAATATTGGGCTCTGCTAGCAGAACAAAAAGTAATAAATGTCCATAAAATAAAATAAAAAGGCTGGGTTTACTTGTGATGAGCTGCACATCACGTAGTCTACAGAAAATACACTGAATTTTACTGTGCCAGTTCTGGCACAAAGTGCAGGATAAACTGAGCTGTAGTTGCACCCTGAGTTCAACAGGGCTTATGTCCAGGCAAAGTGTGGAACTAACTAGTTAAAAATAATACCATTTCCTGCAACCAGATTTCTTTTTGAGTAATGAGAGTGGAACTAAGTTACATTTCAAAAGAAATATAAAATGTCATCATAAGGTTATGGGTATGAGTGCAATGAGTAACCTTTTCCTAGTTACTTTTCAAGACATTTAAAGGAATTTTTAGAAGTATTTTGGTAAAAGCTTCTCAAGTTCTTTATCCTTGTTTTATCAGTCCTAAGTGGCAAGGGAAGCATTGTTTTCAGTCTTTCCTATTTTTACCAGTATTTTCAACTTGCTACAGTATATCCCTGAGTGGTCACTGAAACCTGTAAATTATTTCCCTTTGATGGTAACAGTAACAACAAGTTGCACGCAGTGCTACAAAATCTTTTCCCAAATGGAGCAACAATAATGACAGTTGGAACCTGGCTGCTTTGCAAATAAACCAATAATGCAACAAGTTCTTTTCAAAAATAAAATAAAGTTCCCTGTTTCCAGGTAAGTGGTGAAAGTCTGCAGTCTTGAAATGCACTCATATGAACTGTAATAATTAAAGGGATTTACAGACACTTATCCTCACAGATGCAAAAGGCTAGAGCAAACATAAGCCAATCACTAACATTTTAGATGTTTGAATACGAACAAACTGGAAGAGTATCTCTGAACATAAAGTACTCAAACTGATGTTTGGGAAGAAAAGCAGCAAATTTCCATTTTAGAAAAAAAATCACACCTAATCTGCCTGCAGTCAATGTTCTTTCCCATTTTCCTGGCTGTGACTGGGAGCAACTGGAAGGAAACACTGGCTTGGCTGTGCATGCCTGATGCAATGCTGTGTGCCCGTATGCCCGCACAGCTTAGAGGGAACGTTGCCTGCAGTTCCTTGTGTAGATGAGTGGGTGCATATGCTTGCACGCTTACATGTATGCAGGAAAACACTTACACGTGACAACTGGGTCATTTCCAGGTTCACAAAAAGTGCAAGGAAAGCCTGCACATTTTTGTCTTCCAGTTCCTTGCAGATGGTTTGCATGCATTTGCCTTCAACTGTCAGAATTAACTTCTGGGATGCAATCCACTTGAAAAGATTTGAGTTCCCAGGCCCATAGGACACAAATCTGTATTAAAAATAGTGTACCTTAACTTATATCTATATATTTAGCAATACTTACCAGGATTTATTTAACTTTCACAAAAATACAAAGACAACCAATTGATTTCCCATCAAAATCATGCCAAGTAAATTCTTTAATTAATTACCACCTCATCACATATCATTCTAAATCAGTTTCTCCTTAGTTAATTTGCAGTGACTGTTAGATGTGAGGGGAGAGGTAAAAACAACAACAACTATCTAGGGTTGCTACTTAAAAAGATTTCAGTCCCAGGTTCATAGGACGCAAATCTGTATGAAATTTGTTTGTTTTCTCCTTCATAGATAGCCTGAAATGGGGCCACATTTCCAGCAAAATGGAGTTTCAGGACTGCAACAGAACACCGACACAAACCAAAAAGCCCAAGTCTTCAATTAATTTCCCAATTCCCAGCCAGATCCTTTTCCAAAGTGCAATCAATTCACCTTCTAGCCAATTGCTGCTGGTCATCAATCGTCATTACCTTCATAAATTCAATTCCAGATAAAGTGGTGCAGTTTCATGGGGGAGGGAGGGATCTGTGATGGTGTTAAGCAGACTAGGAGCTGGAGAGTGATGTACTGCAGGTAGAGTCAAGGGAGCAGGGAAGATGACTAGGAAGCAAGCGAATCATATTCTGGGGCTGAGAGGAAGGAGAAGGAAGGATGAAGAAGAACTGAGCAGAACTGGAAGAAACAGAGGGATATGGATAAATAATACAGGTCAGTTGCCTTTATCTGCTTTGGACTTTCTGGCGGTGTCTCTACATGGGCTTGGAATTTTCTTCCAAACTCCAGCACATGTAGAGAAAAACAGAGAAAACATACAAAGAAAAACATCCAGCGAAAAACACAAGAAGAGTACAATATGAAGCCGCACGTCAAGCACTTTCTCTCTGTACCCCACAATACTAGACACTGAGAAACACAAAGACGGAGAGAAACCAGAACTCACTCTGTGTGTGTGTGTGTGAGCACTTATATTTGGAGTGCTCAAAAAAGAGCATTCCGCTCTGATTCTTTAAGGCAGGGGTGGGCAAAGTACAGATTCCATGCGCCCTCGGTATCATTTTGTCCCTTCCTTGTCCCTCACTGCAAAATATTTTTAGAGACTCTGGTCAGTTTTGATTTTGAAAATTTGCCCCACCGACGCTCCCCTTGTTTTAGCAAAATAACCCTAAATTGTCAATTGCATGCCCATGAAAGTTAGTCATTTCTAGGCCATGTCATGATCTACCTGGGGGAGTCTTCACCTGAGGATGCAACGCAGAGTGACATGCCCCAGCTGGAGAGCTCTGTGCTAGAGGATCAACTCAAGCTCCAGCGTGGGAGTCCAGAGGCTGAAGCAGAGTCTAGACCCTCTAGAGAGGATGCCAGCTCAGAGACCCTCTCTGATGGACACTGACACCAAAACCTTGCAGTGTCTCAAGGTGGAGGACAGGCCAGCCCCAACCAATGCAAAGTACATCAGACAATGCATTAGGTGTAGGGTTTTTCTGAGTAACTGCCAGTTTAGGAGAAAGTGATCCAGCCACAAGCTGCCGAAGAACACTGTCTCCACAAAGCCCAGTTGCTGAGAAGGAATCTCACTGCTTTCCCCTTGCTCTTAGCTCTCTTGAAATTCCTGAATCATTGATACCCCAGCAATTCATCTTCGATGCTCCACTGCTTTCTCTGCTGGTCACTTTTGCTCCAACTGACAACCCAGCAGGACTCTGCTTTATGGCTCAGCTTCAGCATATATTCAGCCTCTCTGTTGGCTTGTTCCTTTGAACTACCTCCTACCATCTCCTTGGTGTGCCAGCTGGGCCCAGATTTTTTGGACTTCCTTTTCAACACTCCCTAAGAAACTTGCACCTGTGCCTGGCATGCTTCTTGGTTTACTGGACATCTACAGCTGTAGACCAGGGGAGGCCAAAAATTGGGCTGCACAGAGGGCAAAAACTGTGGTGTGTGTGTGCAGATTTCCCAAACCCTGGGGGCAAGTGGCCCATCCCTGCTTAAACCATTCAGAATAGCAGGAGACATGTTTTCCCCCCTTTCTTCCCCTTCACATATCTCTGCTTCATTCAGCGCTCCTCTTCTTTTCCTTTCTTTTCCTTTTTTGACACCAAGGGAAAGCGTTTTCTAAAAGCTTAATTGTCACATTTTTAGGAAGAGTTATAGCAGGTATAGGAAGAAAGCAAACTATTCATTTTCCAGCTGTGATCACTTCCTCTACAATCCTGTGCATGGGTGTTAATCTCAGGAAAAACTTCCTATGGCCAGCAATGGGAGATATTTTTTTTTACCCCTTAAGATTGGACTGGAAAGCTCAGTAGGTTGGAGCATGGGGTTGGGAGCTCAATTCTCTGCTGTCCCTCCTGCAAGAAGTATGATCTTGTGCTTTCTTGGTCAACTTGTGTGGTCTTGGAGCTACTACCAGGAGGAAGAACTAGTAGACCTCTTCTGAGTGCTTTATACACAGAAACCTTGGGAAGAGTCAGTATCAATTGGAACTGACTTGATCCCAAATTATTATTAATAGTAGCAGTAGTAGTTGCTTTGCTGTCATTGTCATATAACTGTAATTGCTTTTCAGGGGAATCAGGGAGGGGGGTATTGCAGCAGCTTGAGAGAGGAAAGTCAAGCCTTCACTTCCTAGCTGTGATCTCCTTGAAAATCTCCTCCTGTGTGGCCATTTAACATTCAGGGTTTTGGGAAATAGTTTTGGGGCTCTGGGTAATAAATTCAGTGCCTGATCCCCATGGCCCCGGGCATGACAAGGCTCAAGCATCTGAAAAACCACAGTCCAAATATAGCTTGGGTGAGAAAGTCTGGAAGAACCATGAATGGAGCCTCAGCCAGATGGCAACAGTCACAGAAAGGGAAATGAAAACACCATGCGGCTTATCTCTCCAGTCTCTCTGCTTCTGAAGAATTTTATGATGCCTCATCTGTTCATCAAGTAGTGGGAAGGGGCCGGAACTGCCTCTCTTTGAGCTCCCAGTAAAGGACGGCAAAGAGATAAGACCACCAGGGATGAAGATATATATTAAGCAGAAAGCTGGAGGGATTGAGAATCATGTTCTGGCCTAGAGTAGCCCAGGAAATTATAACCAGGAGGTTAAGTAGTTCAGGAAGAAGCTTGCAGAGAAGCTAAAGAGAACTGCAGGGTGCCTAAGGTCAGGAATGTGGGAAATGCTGCTCATAGGCAGATGTTGCTCCAAAAACCGCATTTAAAAATATTGTTGTGGGTTTGTGGAATTTCCAGATCAAACAATCTTGGAAGATTTTTATAGGGTTATGTTTGATTGTGAGAGGAGGGGTGGTAAATATTTAGTTATACTAACAATGTTGGAATTCAGATGGAGAGCCCTCAGGACCAGATGAGATTTTTTGCACGCTGAGTGCCACTGAAACCCATAAGGGCCTATTTGGATTGGATCATTGTTTGGTTTTTAAAGAGAGAGCTCTGCGGTTCAAGGAAATGCCCCTAGATCTGGGATACTTTCCTTCAATCCCAGATGTTTGGGTCTGACTATGATTACATAAGCAAGTTCCTTTTTTAAACCTGAACTGCCATAATTCTGTGGCCAACACATCCATGCTCCTGATGCCTAGGTGTCTCTGAAAACGGTGATAGAAAAAAGTAAGTTTTCCTGGCTCTGTGAAGGGAAGACATTATGGTGGCTATGTCCAAGTAGGGATCGCAGTATTGGGTTGATCAAAAGTCTGGAATAAAATGTACTATCCATCTACTATACAATATCACATTTTGCTCCCATGTAGCTTCAGCCTCCAGCCTTCACATTGCTGCCTTCACAGACTTTTGGAGCAGACCCCAAAAGCTCCTTTTCTGCAATCAAAACATGCAACTGAGGGAGAAAAGGGGCTGGCATTTATTCATCATAATTTCCCATTGGGCTCTGGATGCACTGAAGTTAATGCTAATTTATCCCTTGACTGAAAACCATAGACATTTGTTCATAGAGCCACAGGTAAGTTATTTGATAAAATCAATACAGGCAACGGAATTTAACTCATAGGTGATCTTGGCAATAATACAAGCTTGGAGAAAGCTATCGTAGCATGTACCTGCATTGTCAGTCATTAATCAGTAATCCTTCATAAGCTGGCTATGTCATCCAATGTGCACAGTTGCTCAGCATGTGTGTTTAAATAAAATACCAAAGCAGTCAACTGTGAAGGGATATTGGCAGCCTGTTTAGTTAATGTTGTTCACCTTTTTTCTTTCTTTTTTTTTTTTTTTTGGAAGCAAAGCATGCTGTTCTCAAGCTTCAAGGAGACAAACCTTATATTGCACAATGACAGTAAAATGGGCTTGTTTCTAATTCCATTTATTATTTCCTTCTCATCTCTTAAATAGCCCAAGAAAGACAAAAGTTCTGTTTGTGAACTTTCCAATGATCTCAGAGCAATGTGTCTCTCACATTCAGCTTTGAGGGGTCAGCTCTGGTCTATATATTGCACAGAATATGGAGATGAGGTAGTAAATTCTTGAGGTGGCAGAACTGGATGTACTATGCCAGACTGAAGGCAAAGAATGCACTTTCAGGTTTTTTAAAAAGCTGCAGCCAGAAAGCCAGTGGAACAGCATTGATTGCAACAAAACTTTCTCACCAGTTTGTGCTTATGTATGTCTCTGTGTGCGTGCACAATGACATACCCTACCTGCTGAAACCAAACAGTCCAGTCTACCACCTCAGAGCAGACTACTTTACAATTGTAGAATCGTAAAACTGTAGAGCTGGAAGGGACTCAAAAGTTTATACAGCCATACATCTGTGTGGATAAAGAAAATCCACAGCTAAAAAACCCTGAGAGATGGCTCTCTAATCTCTGTCTGAAAACTTCCAATGACAGAGACATCACCATGTTTTGGTGTAGCCTGTCCTACTATCAAGCAGCGCTTACTGTCAGGAAGGTCTTAATATTTAGGCAAAATTGCACGTCTTGTAATTTTATTCCATTTATTCAGGTCCTATCCTTCAGTGCTGCAGAAAGCACACTTGTTCTGTCTTCGCAGCCCATCAACTACTTGAAAATGGATATTCTACCACCTCATTCTGTTCTATTTGTAGACAAGAATTCTACATCTTCAAATTGTACATTTTCAAATTCCTAACCCATTCCATCAAGGCAACGATCCAAATACCACACAAATTCCTACAAATTATGCTCAAAGAATATGGCCAGAACATTTTTGACCTGAAGGTGTTTACTTTCAATGCCATCTCTGATCCTAAACCTCTTCTGAGATTTTAAGTCTCAGCCATTCATGTCTGTGTCATTTCAAAATATATTCAGTGATTCTGTTGTGACTTCATAATATGAAACATCTTGCTAGTCTACTAAAAGAAATGGAAATTGGCAGTGATGGAATAAACAGCCTTGGGATGTGATCGATTTTATTGCTGTATTAAGAAAGGGAAGCAGAAAGAGGTACAGACTTACTTCCTGCCTCATTGATTTGACAAGTATGCTGATGAAGATGTTAGAGCAGATGATAAAGTAATTTAGAGGACAAAGAAGCAATGATTAGCAGTTAACATGAATTTAAGATCAAATCATGCCACAACAATCAGGTTTCTTCCTCTGATAAAGGAATTGGTTGAGTAGTAGGAGCATCAAGAGTTCTGACTGAGACTCACATGTTATCGTTCCTTTAACGTGTGTGTGGATGACCATTGGGCAAACATTGGATCGTTAATGTATTGTGTGCATTTTTTAAATCCTACTTTTCTGCTAGGTCGTTCAGAATGGTGTACAAAAGTGCCCCCTACCACCACACAACTGGCCCTATAAGCTTGGCTGACAAGGACAGCCAGTTAAGTGCAGTGGTCATGAGTGTTGCCCTGGGACTTGGATGTTCCAGGTTCAAGTCCTCTCTGCCTTGTGCAATCTACTGTGCGACCTTGAGCCAGTTGCTTTCTTGAAGTCAGAAGATTATTGAGGATAAAGTGAGATAAGGAGAGCAATCCTTGAACTAATTGAGGAAAAGGGTGAACATGAGGGCTCACTATGAGCCAGTCACTGAAATTCATGGTTACAGAAGAGGGAAAGTAGAAAGATTTCTCTGCTGCTAGTCCCAATCTCTAATCATAATACCACACTGAATCTACCCCCTGTGAATGTACAACACCTGCTTATTTATTGCATGAGAGCTAGACCGATGGTTTCCCTATGTGGGATCCCAGGAAATCTTTGGACTTCATTTCCCAGAAGTCTCAGCTAGCATGGCCAATGGTAATGAATTCTAGGAGCTGGAGTCCAACAATATATGGGGACCCTCAAGGTAGGAACCACTAATCTAGGCATTTATCCCTGAATTCTCCTCTTTTTTAAAAAAAGAAGCAGCAAACAATGGTCCAGCTGATACATTTTCATTCAGGCATGCTCTTCTGATCTTAGATTAGAGCTAAACTATTAGCTTGTTTACACTAATATTGTGAGTTTCTGGGTGACAGAAGAAGTGTGAATTCAAAAGAAGGATTTTTGAGCTGTTAGCTGATAATTTTAGTCACCTCATTTCATGAACCATTGTCATGGATGGCCCAAGACAATTTGTTTTAGAGGCCAAGACCAAGGTGGTGCCTCCAGTCTACGGCTCTGTGTACAGAAGTTGACTAGATGGGCAGTGGAATTCTGCTTCCACACCAACAATGGGTTAGCATCCTCCAGCACTTGCAATAGTGGGGAACAGCTGGAGCATTCATGAGGAAAAGCTAGGAGCTTGCCACTGTTGCCCCTCACATCTGCTGCTTAAGGACATTGGTCTCATATTGGGGCCACTACTGGTCATTGTGCAATATATATTTACCATCTTACAGAAATCTGGGGAGTGTTGGGAATATGGGGTCTTTATCCTTCCTGGACCTGAGTTCCATATATTTTTTTTAAATGTGAACAACACTACTACCTCAATTTACACAGAGGCTGAAATCCAGTAGTCAGTTGCAACTACAATAGGACCATTGAATCAGTGGGGATTTGGTGAGTCAACACCTATGTAAGTTCTATTGATTCAATGGGCCTGCTCTAGTTGTGATTTGCCACTGGGTTGATGTGAGAAGCCACCGGTATTTACAAAACACGAATTTGCTGTTAGTGTATACATGAACACTGGCAGGAACAAGAGCCCCTTCTATCTACTGGTTGTCACTTTAACACCCTGTTAATATTCAAATATGTGGTTTATGGCATGGAAAATATTTACAGACCTCAACGCCTTGCCCTTCCAACCTCCTCTTTGTCACACAAATGCTGCACTGTTCTATAGAAGGAACATTATCTTTCTGTTTATACATACTTGAACTTTAGCCCACAGAATGTCACAAACAGAAGGCACTGACAACAGAACCACCCCATTGTGATTAACAAAACATATTCAAATTTATAAGGGCCATATTCTGCTCTTTTTAGGCAGCCAAACTGCTACTGGAAACTGATAGGAACTTTGCTGTTAAACCACCATCATAGAAGACTTAGCTTTTAAACTTCATCATGATTCATGTGCCTGAAACAGTGCCTCAAAATCAGAGCATGGAAGTTCCAATTAACTGGTTACTTGTACTTAATGCCCCCTTTTCTTTCCAATAATGAAGATACCACTACATTGCATTGCAATTGTACCCACATGTAACTAATGACCAGGTGCAAGGATCCCCCTGAAATTTCGAGTAAGTCCAGCTTCTCAGATCTCTGATTGCCCCTTGATTAATGGCTAAAATCCTGTTGCTTAGCATAGTAAATTGCACTAGAATAGGCCCACTGAATCTATAGGGACTTGTAATTCTATAAATTACTTTGCTAAAATAAGTCATAGGAAGAGTAGGCCTCTTTCAATCCATGGAATTTGCAGAGCAGTCGACTCACCAAATCCCCGTTGATTCAATGGGTCTACTCTAGTGCAATGTACTGTACTGAGTAACAGGATTTTGGCCAGTATGCCATAATTTCAATTTGATCTATTTTCAGATGCTAAAATTATTTTATGGAGCAACCCAGATAGGAAAATTGGGAAGAAATGCATGGACTGATCAGGTGATTTTGTACTTTGCTTCATTTGACTGGTCGTAATGAAAACGAACTTCTTTCATTTTTAAAGGATGAGGGCTCGACAGAAATTGTCAGCTTCTGCTGAATGGCAGTACCTACAGTTGCATCACTTGTGGTATTTAAATACGGCCCTGCAGTGTTACATTGTCTCTTTCACTCTTGGAAATGCTTATAGAATCAGTACCGACAAAGAAACCCACAGTATTTGCTTATAAATACTTATTGTAGGTCAACAAAGAACATGCAGGGCTTCAGGAATGAACGGCGCAAAGAATCCAACTGCCCAATTTTACCTAATCAATCGGCGCTCATACAGATTGCATTTAGGGATTGTAAGCTGCAACTTATGTGGCAAAATTGTATGTGTGGGTTGTACTAGACACCAAAATACCCTTTTAAAAGAGATCTGAGTGAATGTTCTAATAGCTGGTGTTACAGCTCAGGTGATACACCTTTTAAAGATATGGCCTTTCTATGTCCAGGCACAGCATCTATTTGAGAGGAGGTCATTACTCATATTAATTGTGTACTAGACTATCATTTGACTTTTGCTAATGTTTATATACTTTGAAAATATTTGCTTCTTGGATGTCAACCATTAGTTGACAGAAATCTATACTGCAGCTTTAAAAAAAGAAGTATATTACAACCTTGGTGTGATAAATGCCCTCCTGTTAGCCAGTGGACTGAGGAAGCGGACTGAACCTGCAGTGAGGCAGCACCCTACCTGCTGTAATGGACAAGCTGCCCAGCCCCTGGGGAAAGCATCAGATGATATCTGCTCCAGGATGGTTTTTGAGCAGTACTGATGACACCTTCTGACACCAGGACGATTTATTAGTTGCAGTACCTGGCAAGAGCTGCATCATTTGAAAAGAAAGAAAAGTATCTGTTCTTTCCATTAAAGATATATTGAAATGTCACATTTCCTACAATCCATTATAAACAGTTCAAAAGGAGCTGAATTTTTATGTGAAAAATAGCAGTCTGCACTCTAGGTGATGCTTTGATTTGTGATGCCCAGATTTGTGTTCTACCCTTCTTCTGTTGGGTAGAATAAGTGGCAGATAAGGGTGGCAGATAAGAGGATGGCTAAGTTCACTCTATCTTCATAATAACCCTGCAATGTAGGCTCAGCTTAGGTAGGCTCAGACCTGCCTGTGATCACCCAGTAAATTTGATGGATAATAAGGGAGGTGATACGACATCCCTTCACCCAAAATCAATATGCTAAGCACTGCACCACCCTTTCCAAACTAATCCTAATAAAACTGTGTGTGATGTTATACACTGCTGCTCTGGGTAGGTTTCTATGACACTCCATGGGGGCTAAGGATTTTTTTTTAAAATTTAAAAGAAAAGTGTGATAGTTTTCTGGTACAGACATCACATCTGCTGTTTCTGACTTACTTCCTCAAATTGGGGGGGGGGGGCAGATAGGACTGTTAGTGCAACAACTTCTTTGTTTCTTCAAGACCAATGTTGCATGACTGGTCAATGAAATCAGAATGCTTTGATTTGAATTCCCTGCACAGAAAGCTCAGTGGTTTAGGTATCTGGCTGCGGAGCCAGAGGTTGGGAATTTGATTCCCCACTTTGCCTCCTTGACAAGGGCTGGACTTGATGATTCTCAGGGTCCCTTCCAGCTCTGCAATTCTAGAATTATAAGATAAGATTGTATGCTTCTGGTGCACAGTGCTTGGGGTGGAATGTGGCAGCTTTAACTTTGGTAAGCTACACCAAAAAGTATTCTTTATGGAGAGATTGCCCCTGGGTGGCTGGCTACCTCTGTTTAAAACAGAGCCATAGGTAGGATTGGGTGACCATGGCATTGACTCAGGGTAACAAAATCAAAGAGTGCAAAACTATGCTGCTGAAAAGTCATGAACCTGCCCCCCAGAAGTGTCTCCAATGCCTCCAGCCACAACTCCTTGAGCAGAAGGAAGGAAGGAAGGACAAAATAAGTGGACTCGAGCATGGATCAATAAAGCCACTAAATACCCAGACTAAGGCATTCCTTCCCATTCCTTCATCCAGTCTCAAGATATGTCATTCAGATTTAGAGGTTGTGCGGAATTCTTCACAATTGACTATCTTATCTATTCAGCTGGGGCAGTCATGAGGAACTCCTGGACTTGACAATTTGCTTGCTGCTCCTGGAGGGGACATAACTGAATCTCATATGTGGGAGATGAAAATGAGCCCACATCCAGCCAAACTTCAGTGGAGTTTTTCTCAGCATGGTGTTGAAATGAAGTATGGAGAAATGCCTCATTTATATATAGTATAAATATTTTTATATATTATACATATTTATTATAGCGTATAAGTATTCTATACTTGAGAAGTAATAGTAGACTATATTGACTGAATACCACTGAAAACACTTGGTGTTTGAAGGAACGTCTGTCATATCATATCTCGGATTGATTTATACATGGATATCCCCATGTGATATTTCAATTACTGATGTGAACATGCGTGTGTGAACTTTTTCTCTCTCTCTTCCTTTCTCTCTCTGTCTCTTTTCCTCTCCCCCCTCCCTCCCTCCTTTCATTCAGGTTTACCTCAAGTTGGCATGTATGAAAAGCTTCTCCTCTCTGACCATCAATTTACTTCTGTGTTCTCACTGAGCCAGGACCTGAATTTCAATTTTTTCATGGTGTGGCATTAAATTTCCCTGCTGCTGCCAAGCAGAGACAGGCCTGCCATTACTGTTTGAGTGATTTTGCTTCTAAAAGATTAGTACATATGACTTAACCAAAAAATAAAAAATAAAAAATCACCCAACAAATGTTGATGAGCATAATGACATATGATGATTTTCATCTTGCCATCAAGCTCCTTGCTAGCATGGAATACGTAACTGATTTCAGGAACACAGACTGTCGTTATAGGCTTGGCCCCAAGAAAACGACTTCCATCCTGATTTAATTGTGTTCCTTCACTGAGTTGACATTTAAAGTAGATAATAATTCCACTACAGCAGACAACTGCTATTAGATGGTCGAAATGCAAGAATGACATCAAACAAGCTAAAGAGATGGAATATTTTGTCAGATAAGAATAAATATACTGGTAAAATCTGGGAGGGAAACTTTTTATTTATTTATTCAGAAGCATTAAAATATTTTTAAAACCTCCTGTACAACTCATAATCAGTTTAATGTTTGCACTAAACATATTCCAGCAGCAAGTCTGTTTCCTGGAACTTTCTTTTTTTCTTTTTTTTAAAGGAAAATACAAACCTTGAAAAGCTACCAGACAAAACCTATTTGAAAGAGGCCAGTAATGTGATATTTGTTCTGTAGCAAAGGACTTAGTGCTAAAAAGACTTCCAGACTCACAGGTTTTAAATTTATTAAATTCTTGTTTCAATACATATAAGCAGGTTATAAAAATGAAACAGCCTGTCACCAAGATTTACATTGCCTTGTGTTACAATGCATCCCCCAGTACTTGGACTGTGTGGCATATTATTCTCACCCTGTGAACATATGGGCCAAAAAGCCAGGGGAATAATATTAGAAGTTAGCAAATTCTATCCATCAAGGATTTGAACTGATTATAATAAACACAATCCACAATTCACTGAAAATAGAGATAACATTCAGTAGCTATAAGAGAGTCAAAAATCTGTTTGCAAGAAAAACCTGTTCTCACTTAAATCATTGCTTTCATCGTTTTGGATAAAAGAGGGGAAGGGGGAGGACAAAGACATTTACTACCACCAGCTCAGTTCCACATACCTCAATCCAGAGTCATCTCTTACATTTCAATAACATTAAACTTTTGTTCCTGACTGGAAACCCCACCCCCCAAACTAGCATATATATGTAACTGCACTCTGAGGAAACTGTCAGGACTGGGGCCATGCTGGAACCATGCAACCTTAGTGCATACAGGATCGGTCCCATTCCTCTGGGGAAAACTGCTCTAGAGATTGCAGGACTGGGCCCTTTCCCTGCAGCTGTTGCCCAGCTCCTCAGGAGTGCCACCTGTGGAATCTGAGGACTGGGCTATATGAGAACAGGCTTTCCCTACAGACCTTTGCTTCAGCAAGGAAGGTCTCTGGTTGTGCTGTGATTTCTGCCTCGCCTTGCCTGCCAGCCTCCTTGTTCCTGCCTTGCCTGGTGGTTCCTGCTGTGTCTGCTTACCCAGTTGTTCCTACCTTGTTTTGATTTGCGTTCCTGGACCCTGCTGCCTTCATACTGTTTCTCCTGACTTTGACTCCTGGACAGTCTGACCACGATTTGCGTCATCCTTCTACTTGGCTGCTGTTTGGACTCCAAACCCTACCTGGTTGGTCTCTGCTTGGGCTGTGGGGTTGTTTCTAACGTGTTCCTGTGGTCTTGCTTTGGACTGGGTCCTGGTGCCTTTTCTACTGAACCCTGACAGAAACTTGATGAAAAGCTTGTTTTGAGGAAGGAGAATTCATATAGTTTTTTTCCAAGTACCTGTGGTCCATCTTCATGATGTCTTTCTCTACTATCTCATTGTGGTATAGGAGTAGCCTGCATGCCTGACAGCTATTGCATGAGAAATCAAGTTCTAGTATGTTTTAATGAACAGGTAGGGCTTTGTGTACAGCCCTAGCAATGGATCTTAGGTCTGAGGTCCACCTAGACAAATGCAGTCTTGTGAAGTAGAAAGTTGGTGGTAAAGATACCTGTTAAAATCATCACTCAATCAGGTACATACCACAAACATTCTTGTCTGACAGTCCTATGATAACTGACAGGGAAGTAATATTCTGGAATAGATCTTACCATTGGCCCAAATAAGCACCACTGTACTGTTTATTCCTTCATTCCAGTCTCTACCCTTTCTTCAGTTCCCAGAAGGCTCTCGATGGATTGTTCTTCGGGGTTGTTGGATAGGCCTGCCACTTCTTCCCTCAGCTTTATAGAAATCTATACAACTACTCATCAAGGTTATTGCATGATGGCTGAAGCATTAAGGGTTGACCTGCAGGTATGAAATGAGCCATCACAGATCAAACACTACTGCTAGATTTTCTGTTTCACTTCACATCCCCTCCAATGCAATGCCTTTCAGTGGAATCCGTTTGCACATTCAGCTGTGATTTATCAAGAACTACTTGCACATTTACCTGAAGAGGGATATTACTGCAGCCTCTTACAGTTGCTTCCATCCTACTTGAGGTGACTCAGGGTAGGTTGTGCACTGAGGAGACAATACTGGGTTATCGCAACATTCTCAGTATTTAATGTGCATCCAAAACAATGCTCCAGTTTGCTTTTGTTTGTTTATTGGAGTACATTCTTCTGTTGTTATCACAAGATTCAAGGCACTTACAAAAGCGTTAAGAACAACTTACAAAAGAGAGCAGAGCCACTGGATGCTCTACTGTTGTCTGAGGCAGGAAGTGCCGCCTTCCTATCGTGGATTGCCCCTCCCCAAACATGTCTCTCTGCTTCACAAAATAATGCCCACTGCCCTGCCTGCCATTCTCCCGTCTTCCACAATAGGAGAAGGTGAAGGCAGAAACAGGAGGCTTGGGAAGGTGAAGGCTGCAATGGTGGCACCTCTGCAGCCTTCTTGCAAGAAAAAAAGCAGCTGTTGATACTGGTGGATAGAACTGCAGTAATTGCAGCACACACCATGTGTATGGGGGGAAGGAAACAGCAGCAGACATAGCAGCACTTCTTACGGCCAGCTCTGTGTAAGCCAGCTACTTTCCTTCAGTGTTCAGCCCACTGCTCGCACAGAGGCATGGCTCTGAGCTTCTCGAAGCCATGTGTTTAAGGAAAGTAGCCTGCTCTACATCAAGCTGCCACAGCAGCACCTTTTTGGGGCTGTTCTGGACTTTCTGAAGTGGCAGCCAAGGAGAGCAAGCAGCACATCTGTCTCTCTGAGTAACCAACCACCTGAGGCAACCAGGTCATTGTGATGAACAGCGGGGACAGCTCTGAGAGACAGTGTTGTGTGGTGATTTGAGTACAGGACAGGGACTTGTTAATTTTGTGAGGATAGCAAAGAGGAAGGGAGCCATGTATGCTACTCTGAACTTATTGGAATGCAACAGATGGTGTGTGTGTATGGGAAGGGTAATATGACATCTGTCCAGACCAAAAAGCAGACGGAAGTACAGGAGAACTGAGCAGGAGTATGTAGACTGACATTTCAATCTTTATGCATTTTTCTGTCATCTTTCTACAGAACCATTTACTTACTGTACTTATTTAACTTATACACCACCCAATAGTGCGATACATTCTCTCTGGGAGGTTAACAATCAACACACATAAACTACAAATAATACAATAATGATAATAAACGTAGACAAACGATGAACGATAAAATAAACCTACATGGCTTATCAAATCTAACATAAGTAAATGAATTTAAACCACAGTTAGACATCCAATGACACACATCAATAAAAGTCACCTTTAAACAATTCTTTTTAAGTTTTAAGTAACTTCTTGAAAACTTGGAGGAAGGGTACCTGGTGAACCTTGACTGGTAATTTATTGCACAAACATGGGGCTGACTTGAAGCAGTTTAGTTGATGCCAGCCACCATTATTACCATAGAGTTACATACCTTCTAGCAGCCATATGAATAATCTTCAAGTGATAATATAATTTTCAAGTTGTTCAAGAAAATGCCCAAAGTCCAGACTCCTATGTAGTTGCAGAACAATCTCTCCTGAGTGTGGGTTAAATGTAGCAATGTATACTATATTAATTCATATAATTAATAAATTTTATTTGGGAATAAAGAGAATATAGCTACTGTGAGCTGTATTAAAACAAAAATTATTTAGTCTCTGTAAAAATTTCAGCCACAACATACCATAGTATATCATTTCTCTCTCTCTCCCCCCCTCTCTTTGTGTGTGTGTGTGTGTGTAGCACCATAAGAGCCATCTTTTATTACAGCGCAGAACCCATAAGGCTGCTTTATATTGTGAAATATGTGGCACATTTCAGCAAGGGCTAGCACAAACTATTCCTTGGGAACACCTACAGATTATGTGAGTTTTTCTGAAGATGTGAAATTTCCCTTACTGAATAATGGGCTTATGGGAGAGTCCATCATTCTTGGGGATGAGAGCAGTAGTAGCAAATCCAATAGGAAATAAATAGTTGTAGCTTTCTTATGTGCTGCTCATACATGATATATTGAATGCAGTGTTTTTATTACCAGGATTATGGTTCATTCACCAACAAAACATCAAATAAGGTTTCCTCTTACTGGTTTCTCTTCTACTGCCCTGCATGTGGAGACAGAGAATTGGGAGAGATGCCAAAGGCTCTATTTTAGAAGACAGAAAGAAGGAAAACACTAAAACATGAAATGAAAGTCACTTGAAGCTTCTCTTTATCTTGTAAGTCATCAAAGCACTTACAAAAGTGAACTGGGAGATCCTTGAATTTCACCTCAGCTAATACTCTTAGGCAAGGTACTAACGCTTATTAATCTGCCACCATTCACACTAAAATTAATTAAAACATAAGTGGGGAGCCTCCTCTTTTTTTTCTTTTGATCTGGCCATGATAGCAGGGGGATTCTGGGAGCTGCAGTCCCAAAAAGTAATTTGTTCCAACTCTAGATGACAATATAATTAATAATAATCACACCTACGATCAAGTCAATTCCAATTTACAGTGACATTTCCCAGTGTTTTCTAGGCATAGAGTACTCAGAAATGGTTCATCATTCCCTCTTTCTGGGTGCATCCTGGGAATGTGCAGCTGGCCCAAGACCACACAGGCTGGCTCTTCTCTCAGAAGGCAGAGTGTGGAATTGAACTCCCAGCTTCTAACTCCACACATAGAACCCAACTCAGAGTATGACTACACAGCAAGGGAAATATGAATTAATGCAAATTCTCTCATTCTGAAGTCACACCGAGGCATTCAGTTCTCTTTGATATAAGTGGCCAAGCAGGCAGATTAAAAAAAAAAAATCTAATTGCAATTCCATTTCATGTGCCTGTAGGTGGTGCTTTCCATCTTCAATGACTGTTTCCTCATCTTGATGACTGAATTGCTCATTAAGCATAAAATAAAATAAAATAAAATGAACAGATCTGCCCAGAATAAGCTATGAAAAAAAAAGTATCTAGGGAGAGAGACACGTTGTAGAGAAAGATGAGTGCTGGTGCTCTGTGTGTGTGTGTGTGTGTGTGTGTGTGTGTGTGTGTGTGTGTGTGAGTGAGTGAGAGAGAGAGTGAGTGAGTGAGTGAGTGAGTGTATGTGATGGTCCTATCTTATGAGGCAGAGGTGAGGGTTTTTTTTTTTGTGTGTGTGTGTATGTTTGCATGTGCTCAGTTGGTCTTTCCTTGGATTTGACTTTTAAAAAGCAGAAAGGTCCCAGGTGGAAAGGAACAACTATGGATTGGCAGTGTGGGACTTTGGGGTGATGACTTTTTTTCCTGTGCCAAGATGATCTAGTGCTAAATCAGCATATCTATGCAATGGCTCAGTGCTACAAAAAATTCTGGGACACTTGGGGGACAGATCATGAGGGTGGATATTCATGAAATCCTAGAGAAATGTCTGTGGAATATACCTCTATGCTAATCAGCCCTTCATCTCTGTAGAGCATCTTCTAAGGACAGGGATATCCTCAATGGGAGGGAATAAGGAAATCTAAGGGAGAGGGAGGCTTCAAACTTTGACTGATTATTTGGTATCCTTCTTGCTCCTCATTCCCTGTTCCATAGTCCATCTCCATGGCCAACAACTAGAATACCATTGCAGAACCGAACTACAGCTTGCAGAAAAAACACAGAATGGGAAAAAAGGACACCCATGATCTTGCCTAAATTGCTCAACTGATTAGATAGACATACACAATAAATGAAAAATATGTTTTTGTGTGTGTGTGTTTTACAGTTAATCAGAACCGATTAGGACTTTTATAATCCTGAAGAATCCAATTTCATATTTTCCCAAATTCAGTGTGCAACATAAGAAGTGAGAAAATAATACAGTACTTTTCTTATTAATTTCAGTGCATAGTTTGAAGAAACAGACTGTCCAAATACTTACAACAGAGTAATAATAAATCTTTGGGTTCAGTTCCAGGGCTTTGGCTTCAGAAAGTATAATGGCATCATTCTAGATGGTAATTGGAAAATTCAAGACAACTTCTGTGTGGTGAAGAAACCTCTGGATGTATGGGGCAAAAATCTACTTGCAGTATGCACCACAGGCACAATGCAGCCAGTGCTTTGTTGCTGCTGTTGATTGCCCACATTTATTTAAACACACATAAGGCAGGAGCACAAAGTTAACCATGTTTTAAGTACTATTTATTTTAATGGACCTAAACTTATGTGGAGAATTAATTCTCCAGTTGAAATAAACTGTGACTAACTGGCTGGGTTGCATCTATATGTTCCCAGTGTAAGAATTTGTGGGCTTATTAGTATAATGCACTCCAAATTACAGAGGCCGACCTTTCCTTCTCTTGATGTTGCTATATGGTATCTCCCATTATCTCTCAGCATAGAGTACACTGACTAGGGCAGATGGGTGCTGAAGTCCAGTAATATGGCAGGGAGGAGGGTTACAAGTCTCCTATCCCTACTGTACATGGAGCTGCCCTGGAAGCCAACACTAGCTTAGTCAGTTGCTTGCGTGCTTATGGTTCCTGCCTTCCTCAGACCATGAGAAGGTAAGACAATTTCTGGCCTTGCTTCCATAACAAGCATGCAGAGCTCCGCTTAGTTCCCAGGCCCTGTTCAAGATGTAGGTTGTTACTTATAAATCTCTTCATGACTTGGTTGCACCATAACAAGGTGAACTACTTTCTGCATATGTGTCAATGAGATTAGATACAGAAGAGTATAGGTATACTGCATGTTTAATAATTGTGCAGAGCAGAGAATTTTAAGCATGTGTACCATATTTCACTTCTATCTTGAATACCCTCCAATGAGCTCAAGGTAGAACTCATAGTCCATTCTCCCCTTTTTCTTTATCCTCATAACCATAACCTTGTTGGTGACACTGAAGGCTGAATTGTACAGTTAATCTGTCAACCTGTCATATCTCTAAAATACCAATATGACTTCAGCTCTACATAGGTTTGGTCCTTGGAGAAGAAGTGGCGACTTCAAGGCATGCAGTGAGCTTCATGGCTCAGTAGGGAAACAGTGGAGAACATTTGGTTTTCCAGATGTTTTGGACTCCAAATCCCACACCTGGGAAATACTACAGGTTGGGGTGGATGATTCACAATTTCCCCATTGACCACATGAAGCTGTGGGAAATGCAAATCAGTCTGCAGTCCCATATTCCCAATCCCATAGTTTTTCCTCCCCAGCAGAGACCCATTACTTTTTATATGTCAAATCCTTTTGCTTCAGTTCAAAGCATGTGATAGCTTTGAACAGATGCAGAAAGGAAAGCCAACTGAACGCACACAGACACACATACAAAGCACCTTCCCCCTCACCTCTTGCCTCACGAGCCATGTGTATGCACACACAAGCCACACACACTTACAGGGAGCAAAGCCCCTTTCCCAAGGCTGTTTTTTTTTTTTTTTAAATCCTCTGTGGATATCACTCCTGGGGTTTGTTTTTGTATTATAGGCAAAGAAACAGAGCATGTCTCCCACAAGGTTTTTTAAAAAGGTAACAAGATATGAGGAAACTGAAATAGGAAGCCTTGTAGTTTGTGAGACAGTTCTTTGTAACAGCATCACCTACAGAGCTATATGCAGAATTGCAAGCAAACAATAAAAAAGAAGCGCTCTCCTGTTTTCTGTGTGGCCACTAAAATTACACCTGAATTCCTCAGTGTAATTTCATCGTGAGTGAAAGCAAGTTAATTCTCATTTCCCTCAGTGTGTAGTTGTAGCCTAGACAGAGAAAGAGAGTGCAATCAAGCTGTGAGTTGTCTAAAACTGACAATTCTTTTTGAAATGGGAAGTTCTAAGATGATGATGTTGTTTGCAGGATTTGGGGAATTCAGCTGTAGCCCAAAAGAGCAACTTTTGTCATCTCTGGCAAAAGATGCTTGTGGCCATGTTTCAATAAAGTCCCTTATGCTTTACTATAATCAATCATCCTGCCTTATAGAAACTATAGACCTTTTGCTTTCAACCCCTCCCCACCTCCAACCATGTCTGATTATCTATGCTACTTTCAGTTTCTCTAACTAGAAGTACTGTATACCCCAGTGCCAAGACTAAATTTGGGGATTGATCAGTACATATACAGGCCAGATGACTGTGGCCTCTGCAAGCCACACTGTTTCCATTCTGCTGACCATTGCATGGCCATTGAAATCATCGTAGGAGGGAGCTCAACCAGCTTGCCTTCCTCTCATCCTTGTATTAGCTACTCTTTCTTCAGTTGGGTGGGAGCTTTACGTATGTTTACCTATCCAAGAAGTATTGCTTTGTCTCTCTACTGACTTTTGTGCCCTTCAGTGATATCAGCACTAACCTTCAATTGGTTTTGTAGGCTCTGGTCTAGGCACATTCACTGCAATTGGCTAAGATTATTTATCTTGCTAATCAAAGTAGCTTTGATCTTCACTCTGAGTTGATTGTGTTTACCGACTGTGATGCCAACAATTAGCCAAGTCTGGTGATCATTTGATAAATCCTGATTGACTGGGCTTAGCCATGAGAAGAATTTAAGTACGTAAAAGAAGAAATGGCAGCCACTAGGACAAACAGTGGCATCAAAAGAATTAGGAGAATGGGGAATGGAATATTTTCAGAATTTCAGAATTTTTTAAGAAATTATTTCTAGCTGCCTCTTTAAATAATTAACTGTATCTCTTCAAATAATTAATTTTATCCTGAAGACTGGACTGGGATCAACTTCATTATAACTTTAAGGTTAATAGCAACCAACAGAAACTTGCAAGGATGTTCAATATATAATCTTTTTAAAAAAAATAATAATCAGTACTGCGTCTTGCAAATTCTCCTATGTCAAATAGTAAAGAGCAGCCAAGTGTTCATGATTATTTTTCCTATTTATCTCCACTTACCTTTGATCACACTGCAAATCAGCAGCATTTATCATTTCTGGCAACCGGCAACCTTGATCAAAATGGTTATGTGTGTGTGTGGGCGTGTTTAGCTTTGTAAAGCTGCAGTGTACTTTCCTCTACAACGTTTGGCTATTAATGGATACCAGAAGGTGTAATAAAAGGGGTATTTTAAAATAGAGTTTGCCATGACCATAATATTTGTTGAGCTAGCATTTTCCGCTACCAGGAAAACAGCATGCGCCACGCTTTTAACATTCTTCCAGGTTTAGCCTAGGCTTAGCACATTTTCACTATGGAAATCATAGCACACGTGCAACTGCTCAGCAAGAACCATCAAGGGTACTGCTACATTATAGGTGGACAGATGGCTGGTTTCAGGACTGCAGATTCACTCTCTCTATATGTCAAACTGAAGTTTTATATATACATTAAATATTTCCTTTTCTCTTCAGAGGAGATGGGAGGGTGGGTCTCTTTAAACAGGCCCCTGTGGACACCAGAAGAGCAAGTCTCTCCTATTTGTTATTGACTGTGCTGGATTTAAAAAAGAATCTTGACTATGAAAGAGGTAGGAACCAAACAACTTCCATGTGCCAAAGAGAAGGGAGTCCCAAAGGGAAGAGATATTGATCTTAGCAGGCTAACTTGAAAAAGTCGCATGAAAGGTTTCCCTGAAAATCTTTTCTAGGACCAATGATTGTCCATGCTCAGGAAATGCAAGATAAAAAGACAGAAAAACAAACAAAAGCAAATTCCATCTTGATTCCCTTTGTGCTTTTTCTCTGGCAATTGTGATTTGGGGAAGTTTATCTTATCTTCCTCTGTTGTTCTTTTTTTACAACCTGGTTCAAATGTCTCCCTGTTTTTTTTCATCCTATTGGCTGTTTTATTAATTTTGGATACCTTTCCCTCTTTTGTTTTGTTTTCAGAAAATATTGTTGTAACTCCTAATATGATTTCCATTTGTTTGTTTGTCTACTTTTTGCTGTTTAAGAAATGACAGTGGTGCAAAGCCAAGCCTCCTATTAGATAAACTAACCAGATTTGGGATATCATGAAAGGGCAATGATGTATTATTACTTTTTTTTTAAACTACCAGGGATGGGAAGTAAATCTCAGGCTTGTGTGATTTTCTGCCTTACGTACCAAAATAACTTGACCAGTTTTGGGTAATATGTTATTTCAACCTCGTACACTGCCTCGGGGAAGTGGGGAGGGTATCAAGGTGTAAGTCATTTCGTTGATGCCACAATTCCAGGCAACTTCAGCTTGTCTAATTCTATAAGCTTTATTTATCTGCATTGCTTCTATGTTCCATATATACAACATACTTCAAAACATAAGAAGTCAAAATGTATTGAAAACAGTCTTATAGCTGTGAGAAAAACTGTAGGCATAGATACTTAAAATATATGAAAACTGAACTTACGTTCTAGGCTGGGAGGGACCTTCTGGGCTGGGGTGACTGTCAATCAATCCAGCAGTAACCAATTGTTCCTCCCCTGCCTCTGATTTTAAAGAGAGACACGCCTCTCTGCTTAAGTATCTTTTCCCCTCTCTTTTTCGTCTGCTGGGAGTTGCTGCTGTTAGTAGGCATGCAGTTGGTGCAGTTACAATGTAGTCTGCAGGAGTCTGCTAGAAGAAGTCAGAGTAGTCTGTTGAGGCCTGCTACTGTAAGCAGTCACATTAGTTCAGTATGCTCTTTTGATCTATTCAACTAAAGAGTGAGGTTCGCAGCTTGGGGATCCACCTGGACCTGGCGCTCACCATGGAAACCCAGGTGGCGTCTGTGGTCCGCTCCGCCTATTTCCATCTTTGGCGGATAGCCCAGCTGCGTCCCTATCTTGATGTTGGGGCGCTCACCACTCTGGTCCATGCGCTTGTAATCTCGAGATTAGACCACTGTAATGCGCTCTACGTGGGGCTACCTTTGAGATTGATGCGGAAGCTTCAAATGGTGCAGAATGCGGCGGCCAGACTTCTTAGTGGGGTGAGAAAACACCAGCATATTTCTCCCACTCTGGCCGCCTTGCATTGGCTGCCCATTCGTTTCTGCATTGATTTCAAAGTGTTAATGATTACATATAAAGCCCTAAACGGTTTAGGACCTCGATACTTGGCGGAACGCCTTCTCCCACCTAGATCTACTCGTATCACTCGTTTTAGCCAGGAGGGGCGGTTGAGGAGCCTAACGCTGAGGGAGGCCTGGAAAGAAAAAACAAGAAACCGGGCCTTCTCGGCAGTGGCCCCCCGTTTGTGGAATAATCTCCCCTCCGAGATCCGCTTGGCCCCCTCGCTGGGTATTTTCAAAAGCCAACTTAAAACCTGGCTATTTAGGCAGGCCTTCCCTCCGGGCACCATTTGATTTATCTCTTATCTCCCATCTTGAATGATATGCTTATTACTGTGAAATTGTTGTTGATATTTTTGTTTTTTATTCTATTTTGTTGTGAGCCGTCCAGAGTAGACGCAGTCTAGATGGGCGGGATACAAGTTAAATAAATAAATAAATAAATAAATGAAACTTTTAATTCTTTCTCTTACCAATGTCTCAGAGTGAGTTATTGAGATTGTAAGTGCCTGTTGATGAGAAGCAATAAAGGGTGGCCTACTATGAGAAGACTTGAAGCTATTTGTGCTCTGTATGTCCCTGTACTTTTGTTGCACAGCTAGAAGTTTTTAGCCAAAATTCAAAACTCTGCAACATAACATGCATCCTGGGCTGGTGGGAGAGGGTACCATTTGCTGCTTCAATCTCAGGTATCAAAAAGTCCCAAGCCAGACTGTCAAAAAACTGAGGAAAAACATCACATTGCACTCCCTCTACATTATGTTTAATTGTTTTATGCCGTCTTTGTCCTGATAAAACCTCCTCTTTCCACATCTGCATGGTGTTCTGCCTTCTAAAACGATATAGACAAACTTCAAATTCACCCAAAATGAAACTTTTTTTTTTAAAAAAAGAAAAGATGGTCTGTTCCTTTACATAAATTACATTTGGCTGCTCTCAATTGCATCAAATACTCATTCCAATGTAGTTGATTTTATGTGGGGAAAATTGGGAAGTGAGCAAGTCATCTTCCTCATGCAAAAATCAGCTGCAGTGCACATGAAAATAAAGCTAATGTGGAAGCACACAAAGATAATTTTGGTTGGTTTAATCATGTAGAAATCAGAATATGAACCACATCCATTTTCAATTTGACTGCCTTCTGATGTTCAGGTTTCCTGTTCATTCCTGGGTTTTGAAAAATTGCCACTTTTCAAAAGCTTAATGAGTGAGAGGCCTTAGCATTTAAGATGTTTGTTACTGAACACTTTTTATACATTTTTATTTGTGCAAAATCCTGTCATGAAATGCTAACACATTCAGTGCTGAAAACAGTCCTTGATAATGTGGGAAAAATAAATGAATGTAAGAATGCGGATGTGTTTGGATTGTACAACACCTGTGTCGGAACTGAAATTGAGCCTTTATTCCTTATCAGATCCCTGATTTTCGTACTGCAGCATCCCTGATTTTCGTACTGCAGTATTCCTATACTGAAACAGCAAAGCAAAAGGCACTCTGAGGGTCAGCTATACGCTGCTGAAAGCTGCACAAGCTCTTCATACCTCCTGCAGTTGGCAAATTAGCTTGCTTTGTTTTGTTATTGGTCACTGGGTGGTAAACACTGCCTTCATTTGCAGGCTGTTCAGAAGCAGATCAAAACCTAACATGCCTTTAGAGTATCTTGTGCCACAGTAAACAGAAATGGCTATTGCTTGAAAAAGCATAACTGGGAATTCAAGTGAACATTATCTCTTACTTTGTGGGAAAAAAAGAGGCAGGAGGGAGACATTGCCAAAGTGGTTATGCTGATAAGAAACCATGTGGCTAACCTATCCAGCTGGCCATTGAAAAATGAGGAGAGCAGCATACATTTGTTATGTTATTGCATGAATAATGAGTTTACCATACCTGTAGCATATGGGAACTTTATCCTTGTTAAATGTCACCTAAGGTTCTCAATGTATGGTGTCTCCCCTTCTGCACTGTATCAAATAAAATGCTGGATAAGGAGAAAATACTTTAAAAAAATTTCCCAGACAGAAATCCAGCCAAAGTTAAATATTTGTGCCTGAATTCAGTGTTTTCTTAGTAAGCAACAGCTTCACTCTTTCTTAGGTATCACCCAAGTGATAAACATTTTAAAATAATCTGGAAGGAAAGGCTGAAAAACCAGAAACATCTTTTATTTTTTAATGTTGTGGAGCAGATTGGGAGAGGGTTGGAAGAACTCCAAAAACAGACCATAAAGGCATTTGTTCAAAATGTTGCAGCTTGTCAAACCTAATTTTTCTTTCTTTCTCTGTAATACTGTTTAAAGAATAAATGGTGGTGTCTTGTGGGCATTTTCTCTTTTAGCAACAGGAACACAGAGAGGGAGAGAGAGGGAGGGAGAACTGTAGGCCTTCTTTGCTGCCTGTAAAGGAAGAAAACAGGATTCTCTCTCTCTCTCTCTCTCTCTCTCTCTGTATGCACACTATATGCTCTTTCAGATAATTCCTGCTGAAAGCCATTCAGGAAGCAAAAAGTCTCATGAGCTGTCTGCCATCATCATGCCTCTAGGGAAACATCCCACAGCTGGCACATTCAAGTATTGGTTTAATACATTATATCCGAAACAGAATGACTGGAACAGCCATTACCACTGTGATTTTGTTGTTATGTTTCTCCATTATAACCACCTCCCGCCAATGGAATTATATTTGCCCATTTATAATACTGAAGTAAATAGCAGAGAGTGGTTGTGCATCTTCCCAGACTTCCTACCTTCAACTTGCTGATCAATTACTTTGCTTGGATGCCATAGTTCTATGAAGGCAACTCACCAAAAACCAGGCTCTTATAAATTGTATTCTTGAAGGCTTTCACGGCCAGGATCCGATGGTTGTTGTAGGTTTTTTGGGCTGTTTGGCCATGTTCTGGAGGTTTTTCTTCCTAATGTTTTGCCAGTCTCTGTGGCTGGCATCTTCAGAGGACAGGAGTTAGAACCAAAACACAGACAGAGTTCTAACTCCTGTCCGCTGAAGATGCCGGCCACAGAGACTGGCGAAACGTTAGGAAGAAAAACCTCCAGAACATGGCCAAACAGCCCGAAAAACCTACAACAACTCTTATAAATTGTTTGTTTCATTGATACAAGACTAGTTATTCAGAGGATCAAACAAGGCTATGTGCTATCACTATTTCTTGCAAACATTCTTATTACTGAGATTATGTCAGGCTTAAATGTGTTTTTACTTTCTCCCTGATAGTTTGGAGGAGAAAATTTTCATTGCTCCTATACAAATATAAAGGGTTGGATCTAAATATGTTTGTAATCTGAGTGTGTCTACACGACATAGTCATAGCAGTCTGATTTCACTTATACAGCTATAGCTCCATCCCATGCAATCTCAGCATTCAAAAGTTTGTAAAATACTCCTGAATGCCCTGCATTCAAGGTTTCATGCACTCTCTGAACTACAGCAGAGGTCAGATTACCTCACTAAACTCCAACTTGACATTTAAAGTGTGGTCATACAGCTGTATCTGTATAGTATAGGTACACTGTATAGTATAGATCAGTCGGAATTTTGTCATCACTCATTTAAGTTCCTTGCATTTCAGCACATCCATTTCAAGTGAATCTAATATAGTATAGGATTGTTAAAGTATATGCAGACTGGTCTTACAATGTTATTTAGGGCCTTCACCATAAACAGAATTTTGATGGTCAGTTTTTTAAAAGGTTTTGCTTTTCAGCTAGAAAGCTTAACTTTTTCCCCAAAAGTCAAACCGGTGCTGATCTACCAATATTTGCAACATTTGTTTTCAAACTCTGAACTGAAAAGGGAATGTCAGCTGGTTGCCAAATTTCAGGCTAACCTGAAAACTGTAGAGACCTGGAGCTTCTGGTGACAAGGGGCATGTAGGTTCTTCCTATCTTAATTTTAAGTCTAAATTGTACTCCCATCTGTATTTTACAGGATGGAGATTAAATGAAACCTGAAGTTTAAACTGTTTGCAGAATAAAATATTGAAATTTGTCTAGGAGTTCCCAAATGTTCAAGTTCTGTTCTTTGGGGGTAACATATTTTAATATACTGAGGTTTTTTGAGTGCAGGAACAAGAACAGTCTCTCATCTTTAATTTTCAACAATTGGCTTAAGTTGTGTCTTGATGTGTTTCAAGAAAGATCCCCCAGATTAACCCTCATTGACAAATTCACTATGAAGTAGCCTAAAGGACTGCAAGAGGTTGTTCCTACACTACTTTAAAAAAAACAAAAAACTTTAGCTTATTTCAATCAACTTGGAAGACAGCTGCTTGGAAGGCAGATTTTTTAAAAAGAGACCTCAAAATAGTTTATGTTCTGGAATAAAATCATAATTGCTGCTTGGTATATTGTCATCCATCTAGACATGAACTGAAAAAATATTTTATCACAATGGTAAATTGTGGAGTTGTCAGTTAATAGCTACATCAATTCTAAAGGAAAGATATCAAAATATTATATGTAATACTTTGTGTTTGAAGAATCAACCCTGTTGAATAATCATCAGAACATTTGATGTATTGCTCTCTGTCTTAATATATTAGGGATACATTTCTTTTGGAAAAATGTAAAGGAAAAACATTATATAGACTAGGCATATTCAGTTTTCCTTCTTGCTCATGAAAATACAGAAGAACTCTTTCCCTCCCATGACTTTGGATTTCCACTTCTAACCACACATTTTGATTCCAGGTGGGTGAGAAGACAGAGGAGGCAGGTATTGGGCAGTGCAAAGGTATGTTCTGCATATGCTCAGGAGCACTCAAAATATTTCTTATTAAGAATTTTTCACCCTTGATTTATGCCACTGATAATCATAGCCACTTACTGTTGCACTTCAATATTGTGTGAGAACAATGTTCTCTAACTGGAACAAAGACATGCTTTATTAACCTTTTTCAATCTAGGCAAACAGGCAGCAGAGTTTGAAGGGTGAGTGAATAATAATTTTCTCCTGCATGGAGCAGGAGAAAATATATACAGGGTAGTGAAAAAGTTTAATTGAACCTGTTTTTAGATCCATAGCATAGGGAGATCTGCTCCAACATGGCCCTTTCCAAATGTATTGGACTATGAATGCTGCTGTTCCCAGTTGACAACTGAATTACAGAATTTGTAGTCCAAGGCATTTGGAAAGGGCTAGGTTGGGGAAGTAGAGATGGGCACAAACTGCTGGTCTGATGGTTTGTGCTGGTTCGTCCTTTGGACAAACAGGGGTTCAGCACTTCCCTGCCCCGCCTCCTCTTCTGTCTTCTCATCACTTGGAATCAAAATGTGTGGTTAGAAATTGAAATCTAAAGTCATAGCACAAAATGGGAGGGAAGGAAGGAGAAAGAAGTACTCTTCCATACTTTGTATCAACATAGCTCAGCTTATAAAAGCTGAATGGCAACTTTTTCAAATACTTGTTTTTTCAAATGAAACTCCTTGCTCCCGATGCCTCCCACAGCATTCTTGTAAGCGGTTCATGCCTGTCTCTAGCCAAGAGTGCATTTACACAGTTAAAACTAGTGTGCCACTTGCACCCATTTTTGGAAAGTCTGATCTGGCCATGGTAACACATGCCTTAGTTACATCCTGGTTAGATTACTGTAATGCACTCCATGTGGGGCTGCCTATGGAAAGTGCCAGGGAACTTCAGCGGGTCCAAAATGCAGCAGCCAGATTGCTAACTGGGGCAGGTCACAGGGTTCACGTAACACCCACCCACACACCAGTTACAGCAGCTCCACTGGCTGGCAATCTGTTTGCAGGCACAATTCAAAATGCTGGTTCTAACCTATAAAGTCATAAACGGCTTGGGTCCAAGCTATCTCAAGGTCTGTTCTCCCTTTATGAGCCTGCCCAGGTATCAGGAGAGGCTGTTCTCTTGGTCCCACCACCTTCACAGGAGCGTCTGATGGGGACACAGGAGAGGGCCCCTCTGATGCTGCTCCCAGACTTCGGAACTCCCTCCCACAGGAGGCCAGACTGGCCCAGCTTTGCTGTCCTTTCTCAAGCAGGCAAAGACTCTTCTCTTAAGACAAGCTTTTCCTCAGTTACTGGCTGCCTGAGTGGGGCTTTTAAATGGATTGTTGTGCCTTACTGCTTTGAATGTTTTGTGTGTGTGTGTGTGTGTGTGTGTGTTGCCTTTGTTTCTAGTTTTAAATGTCTTTTAATGATGCATTGGGTCCTTTTTAAGGAGAAAGGCAGGGGAATAGACAGACAGACAGACAGACAGACAGATAGATAGATAGCCACCAGAGGACCAATGTTTGCTACAATAACTTACACCAGTTTCTCCCAGGGTTTCCTTTAAAACTTATAACTGAGGCTGGTATCTTTTTCTATCCAGCCATTTATGCAGCGGCCATAGCACAAATGATCTAACTTGTATACAGTCGTGTATTGACTTGTTAGCACCTCCTTGCATGAGTGCATGTCTGGTATTCCTAAATGAGATCTCTGCTTGTGCAAGCATTGAGATCTATGCTTGTTTAAGCTGAATATCCTGCATTAGTGCAGTGACAGAAGACTCCGCTCCACTGGCCTTTAAGTTTAAACCTAACGATTAAAAAACTTTACCCACTAATATTAATTTAAAGTACATTAGGGTTTGGGGATCTCCAACCAAATTCTTAATGAATTAGGTCTTTCATAACATCATGCCAGGTCCAGCTTTTACTCAATGATACCTACTTCATGCTAAAGATATATATATATATATATATATATATATATATATATATATATATATATATATATATATATATATATATATATATATATTCTAATTGTAACCATGATTCTGTTCCTTCACTCCTACAAAAAGAATGTTGTATGTATTTGTGTAATGTTACAGGCAGATAACAGGAAGAAGGAAGGAAGGAAGGAAGGAAGGAAGGAAGGAAGGAAGGAAGGAAGGAAGGAATTTACTATAAAAGTTTAGGGTTCATATTTTGAAGGGGTGAATAAAGGTTTCAGCTGCATTTCAGATTGTATCGCAGCTTCCTATCATCTGTCATAACTAGACAGAGTGAACTCTGGATCACACCCCACCTACTGAAATTTATTTCTTCTACACGTTTTCCAAACATAGTCTTTTAAGTGTCTGATTGTCTTACACCATATGTGCGCATTCCAGGCAGCCATTTTTACAGTCATAGAAGCCACTATAGAAAGTGCTGTGCTTGTTATTGTTATGTGCTATCAAATTGCTTCCTACTTATGGCCACCCAGATAGGGTTTTCAAGGTATGTGAAATGTTTGAGGAATGGTTTAGCATTGCCACCTCTGAGAGAGATTCAGACCTGGGTTTCCTGAGCCTTAATCCAACACTTTATCCACTACACGAGACTGGTTGTCCTTGCTGCCTCATTTCCAGCTGAAAGTCTGCTGAAAACCACACAAGGTTTGCATAAATTGTATGTACTGCTATTTGTGCCCAGGGCTTTCTTTGGGTGATTGAGAGCAATGCATACAGTTATGCAAGTGTACACTTGATACAGATCTTCCAATGAATGTGAGAATGGGAGATGGGATATCATGTATTAGCCTGTTTCTTTCCTCCATGTGCTAAGTCTAACAGCTGAATAGGACTCATAGCTCTTTCCCATGGTCATTTGTGTTGAGGATAGCTCAACAAGAGAAACTGATTGTGGCTGGGGCACCACATTATAATGATATTGACGCTGTTGCCCTCAGTATATGACATAGTTGTCTTTGTTCCATTTCTGCAGTGGTATAATGGTACCTTTGGAAGTGCAGGTGTTCATCGTGACAGTCCCCAGAACTAGGCCTCTCCAGAGAGAATCCAAAAACACAAGCAGCTGGATTGGTCTGTATCAAGAATGAGAAGTAGACCTTTTGTAAAGTTAGTGGATCATAATTGCCCATTGAAGATCAAACAATGATTTGCATTCCAAAAGGGATTGTTTGCAACAATACACTGGCCCTGGGAAAAATCCATTTCTTCCCCCAGCAACTGTAAATGTCCACTGAAGCTCAGTAAGAACAGGGAAGCTTGTGTGGAGTGACAGATGATGTCATTATCCCTCCTACTTAGAGAGTCCTGCCTCCACTATACTGCTGGTTTTCTAGTTAAACATATTTTTTGAAGTGGGACAAGAGGATAGCAATGAATGTGGTCAGACGTTTGGCAAACAAATCCTGTGAGGGAATGAAGGAACTAGGTATTTTAAGCTTAGAGAAAGGAAGATGGGGGTGGAGGGTCAATAGCACTCTTCAAATGCCTGTCATGTAGCAGAGGATAAGATTAGAACAGTTGCAGGAAGGTAGATTTTGGTCAAAATTTGGGGAAACAGTAAGAGTATTTTGACAGTGAAACCAGTGAATGAGAGGTAGTTGACTCTGTCACCAAAAGTCTTCAAGCAGAAGTTAGGCAACTATCTGTTTGGGATATTCTGAAGGTGTGATCACATAGGCATATTGGTCACATTTTGGACCACTTATGGCATGGTCCAGTGTGAGCTATTTCCCAGCGATCACACAACATACAGAGAATAGTGCTTCAGCCTGACCTTGACCTGTGCCAAGCTGAACTTTTTTGGTCCAGCAGTAGGTCCGCTACATTTGAGGGATGAGATAGAACAATTTCCTGACAGACAGAAGGGTTGCTTTAAGGATGATTGCTCTTGGCAAAGTGACCCTTTCTGGTGTGGTCAGATGTGCATCTTTCTCATCGTCTGATCACAGCTTAACCTTGAATTTTCTGAATAGAGAGGAAAGGACTGGACTAGGAGGACTAGATTCTCTCCAGATGTGGGCAGCATGGCTCATTCACATGTGAATGGGATGCCCTTGAGTCTCACTCTTCTGGAGGCCAGAAAAGTTGGCACTTTTCTGGTGATTACTGGATAACAGCTTCAATATTGTGAATAATTACTATTATTGTTCATAGAGGATAATGAAAACTTATTGCATAAGGATTTGATAAACACAGTGTCAGTGGTAGCATATGTGGACACAGCAAAACACTGAACAACTTGGGGAGATCTTATTGAAAGAACTTGGATATAATATGTGTAGTCCATAATCCTCTCTGGAAAAGCTCACATATAAACATGGAGAGATAAAATTATTGGAAATAGGACAAATTTATGGATACAGAGTGCTCCTTTACTGTTTATGCAGGCAAAGACTCCTTATCATACATTTGATGAGTGTTGAAACTTGACAGTTCACAGTTTTAGTATGATGGTCTTGGGCATGTTACACACTCCCAGGGCACCACCCACCCACCCAGAAGATAGGCATGGTAAGCCACTTCTCAGCACTCTGTTCCTAGGAAACCCTGGAAAGGATTGCTGTAAGCTGAAGTCAACTTGATAGCACATAATTAATTAATTGAACTCAAACGTCTAGATACAGAGGTGAAAAAATTGCTATTCAACCACACTTAGAATTGTTACAGAAAGCTTTCTCTGCGGCCAAGCAGGTTGGCCTTTTTTCTTCCTGTTCTTCATTATATAGCATGTAATGTCTTGTGCTGTAGGGTAAAGTACTTGACCTTATAACAATTTTGCTTTTTAAAATTGCTTTAAAAGACCACGTTCAACTCCACAATTACATGACAAAAAAAGTGCAAAGCTTGTGTATTAGACACAGTTATCAGATGATGGGATACACTATGAGCAACACTCACCCTCTAAAACTACCAATGGCATGAGATCATTCTATGTGACCTTAAGCCTGTGTGGTGAATCGCTAGTTTAGAAGTCATATTTCAGACAAAGGAACGGTAAGGAGGAACACAATCCAGCACTGCAGTTCTGAATAGCCAGGAGAAACCTTGTGCATACGGAAATGTGAATTATATATCAAGTTTTGGGTGGGGGAAGTGGGGGAGGATAACACCTCCAAACTTTTAATAAAACCTGTAATATGTTTCCACCCGTAAAGTTTTATGAGTTTTCTACTGGAGGGAGTAATCAGGAAAAAATGGAGACAGCAGGCTGTTTTTCATTTAACTGTTCCGCCATTAACTGCAAACACATTTGATTTTCATTTGTTCACATTGTACCTTTGAGTATGACCTTTCAATCTTCACTCAGGCAGAACCCCTATTAAATCTGAACGAGGATTTTTACTTAAGTCAAGACAGAAGGCTGTGTGCCCTCCCACAATTCCCACACTTTTCATAGTCCAAGGAAGAAAGATACCAAGATTCTATCCTGCTTCCCTCCCCACTCTGGTAACATACTTTATCTTAGTGCAACTTTACTATGGATGCCATCGTAACAAGGCCATTTATAAGAACATTTTTTCTTAGTTGTCCTTATCTTATAAGGAATTGCATTTTCTTGCTTCTATGTGCAAACAGTATGCCAATACTAGTTGCATGAGTGCCACATGACCTAGTATAAATCATGTGGATTTTTGCCCTAGGTTCAGTCATGGGGCAAAAAACGACATGAATTAGTAGAAAGTCCAGTGTTTTTCTTGACTTTTTCATTTTGGTACATAATTTGTTTTCATAATTAACCTCACTAGTTTCATTACTAATTTGTAAATGACTGAAATCCAGTAGTAAGTCACAACTAGAGTTGGCCCACTGAATCAATGGAATTTACATAGGTGTTGGCTCACCAGATCCCCACTGACCTAATGGGCCTGCTTCAGCTATGACTTACCCCTCAATTTCAGCCATTGTATTTTTTTTTTTTTTTTTTACAAAGAAACACAACCAGTTGCCTCAGGTCAGAGTATTTCTCTGTCAAGTCCCATATTTGTTTGGTTTGACTGACATCTCTCTGGGTCCCATGATGATGACTATTTTTGAACATTTACTAGCTGAGCATTTTAAAATGGATGTACCATCAGTTTGAGACCCTGGTAGGTATAATGCCACTAACCGATAGTACCTTCCAGTGAGTATGCACTGGTTTTGTACTGTGGTTTTGTTGTAATTTGTTTTGGTGATGTTCATGACAGAAGGGCTGATACTGGCGGCTGCTCCAGTGGATGTCATTTCATTGATACATAAAGTCCTGGATGTGGCACTGTTACAGGCCATTGTGTGAAGGTGTACTGGTAGCCTCCATAAAAGATATAGTGATCCAAATAGTACGGCTGCTGCTGCAAACCTATGGCCTATCAGAAGGAAGGCAGGCAGGCAGCTCTTTGCAAAGATGAAGGATAAGGACAAAACCACAATTACTTGAGCCTGAAGGCCAAACTAGATCAGATGTTGATTGAATTTCTCCCAATGGTGCTCCCTGAAGTAGCAAAAAATACCTGATTGTAAAAGCATGTTAAAAGCAGAAGCATGATTAATCACTGGAATGTAACTCCATTAGAGGTTTGGTTGCTGAAACACAAATAACAAAATAGATCATGTAACTAGAAGGTAAACATTGGAAGAATAGGAAATACCCTTTTCCCTGAATGGTTGTATCCTCACTCTGTCTACTCTTAGTTGTTTTGTCTGTCTGAAGACAAGATGCATCTTAGTTTAAAATATATATTGACACTTTGCTTAGTGCTTAGCCCCTGCAGCCATTGGTGCATGTGTATGCTTGCCCAGATGCATCCTGTGGACATTGGATGCAGCCCTTGGCACTAAAAGGTTGTGCCCTCCTGATCTGTCGGTAGGTCTTCATAGGTAAATTATTGGCCAGAATCCATATCAAACTACAGGTACAGTAGTAATACTATGCATCAACCATATCTCAAGAGTTAATTATATTCCTCAGCTGAGGAATGAAGTGCTATGTACTTTCATATGTAGAGCAAAGCAGAGGAAATAACATACCTACAAGCATTCCCCAGAGCAGATATTTCTTAGGCTGGTATATGCATCAGAATTCAAAACGTATTCTGAAAAAAAAAGGTGGTACTTACTCAAAAAAGAACCCCTGTGTGATCTTTCAGATATCTTCATTTTTGGGGCCACTTAAAAAGATCCTGGCACAGAATTTTAAATGTGTTTTTCCTTTTGCTAGCCTCTCTTTAAAAAAAAAGTAACACAGCATTCTTGAATTACATATATTGGCTTCATTGAAAAGCCACTTACATCTTCAAAGGTGCTCCTCACATGCAGAATTTAATCTAATGACATGAACTAAGCAGCGGCTTTGCAACTGCAGAGGCCCTCTTCATTAATTTGTTTCTGTTTCTTTAAATGAGTATTAAAATACTAGTGCTTGGTTTCACAAGGAAGGTAAACTCTTTTAAGTCTCTCTCTGGCACAAAGAGAGTTTGTGCAGCAGTTTTTGGGGTTTTTTGTTTTATTTGAATGAATGTTTGCACTAAACCAGTGGTATAATTTCAGGAACTATGCAAGAGACGTTTGGATAGTTTTAGCCATTGCATTTCATCTTAAACAATGAGAAAAGTACTTCTCTTGAAAAGATGGAGAGGGAGAATAAAGAAGAAATCTGACACTTTGCATAAACCAATAGAATCTATTCCCCAATGCCTCCTCCCCCTCCCTCCCAAAAAAATTAAAGAGAAGTAAAGAAAGTGCCTTATAAATTACTGGAAATAATCCCAGTTCCCCTCATAATCCCCACAAATGTGCAGTTTCATTCAGGTGGTCTGTGAGCACATGACACAGATCCAGCCATGACTTAGCACTTCCAAGTCACTTTGGTTTAACAGTCAAGATTTTCATCTCCAGTGAAATGGAATTGAGCTTGAAAAGTGCATGTTTACTGAGTAGTAAGATATGTTCAAAGAAGCTTATTTACAGATTAAGTGAGTACAGAACGGCTGCCAAAAATGCAGGGTCCTCTTCATGAACACCGTGGGATTTAACTTTGAGCAAACATGAATGTGATTATACTATTGCTGTTATGTCTCATCAAGTCCCTTCCAAGCTGATGCAACACACAGGTATGTGAGATGTTCAAGGAATGGTTTATCATTGCCACCCTCCCAATAAATTTCCAAGGCTGAGCCAGAATTTGAGCATAGATCTCCAGGGTCCTAGAGATGGCAAGAAAGCTGTGCATCTGATTGCACTGGAAAGGGTCACTTTGTCAGGAGTGATTTCCCATAAAGCAACCTTCCACCCATTGGGGAATCACTCCAGCCCAGTCCCCAAAGTAGTAGCCCTATTCCTGGACCAAAACGTCCACCCAGGGCACAGATTAGGGTCAGGCTGGAGCACTATTGCCTGTATGTCAGGTGATCATTGGGATATAGCTTGCACTAGTCCACACCACAGACAGTCCAAAATGAGAGCTATATGTCCATGTGACCACAACCCTAGTTGAACACTCTGTCCACCACACTAAACTGACTTTGACTGTGCTACATCATTGGAATTCCATGATTATTTACTCGGCAATAGGTCATCAACTTTTAATCAGGCAGCAAAACCATGTCCTAACCTGGACCATATCCATATTTTTAAATCTCTGTGAACAGAATTAAAAAGCCACATTAGCATTCCATGCAGTTATAGACTTGAATGTATGCCTTCCTTCACAACCTCAAAATGCAATCTGATATACATTTCCTCTGAAAGATGCAAGCCTGAATTCACTTCCCTGTATTCTAAGGTAAGTGGGCACAGGATTATGACCTTAAAATGCAGTTCTCCTGTATTCATAGTAATTTACCCCCAGAGAACCCTGGGATTTGAAACACCCACCCCTCCCCGAATAGTGACTTCCTTAGAAAATGCTGGAACTTATGTGATGAAAGAAGACTGTGGAGCCTTCATATTTTAAAATGTGGGGCAGTAGTACAAAATATGTATGCCTCTTAGGAAAGTGCCCTATGCCGTTGTCCTAAAATTAATCAGAAGAAAGTAGTGGGGGGGGGGGAGGAAGATTAAAAAGTTGGCTTAGTCTTGAAATGTAGATAAACCCATCACCAGCAAATCACCTAACGGCTCTGTCCATCTCCCCACTGGTGGTGGTGGTGCTGAAGAGAATTTTATCCATCTCCATCTTTGCCACACTCCAAGAAATATATAATTGTCGGTTGAAACTATCCAATTTAAAGACATGGTTTCAGCTCCTGGTTCTTCAAACCTACATCTTTCATGCCTCATTTGTTGCAGGCCATCTGTATGCTAATGTGACCTGAGGGGCTGATATAAAAGAGTGGGGACTTTGGGAATTATCCCATTCGTATTCAAGACAACCAATAATAGTAATGTTCCTCAAAGCTATTGATAGAATATGCAATTTGCCATTCTGTCATAGAAGCATGGGAAGGACGGAGTGGGCAGAAAGAAATGTACTGCGCCGGTAGAAAAGAATGCTTGTTTGATGGATGCCAAGACCTTTCACTGAAGGTCCCAGTGACTGGCAGCACAATTCTTAAGATGACAGGTCTGGTCAGCAGATGGCCTGTCTCTCTCTTCCACTCAGTCAAGAGTCACCATTTCCATCCTTCCCTTCTTTCCCCTCCTATTGTCAGTCTTCGAGTGTGACTACACGATCAAATACCGCAGAATTTGCTCTGCTTATAAAACAGGTGAATTCGAAGTATTTTTTTACTGACTGCATGACGCAAAGGCTGAGTCAAATTGGTTCAGCCCTTTTTTTGCTCCCAAAGCATTTTTTTCTCTCTGCTGCTGGGGGCTACTACTTTTTACAACCCAGAACGATTTGAGCAGGCTTTTTCTCATGTGATTAGTTGTGATACATTCTTGTAAAAACCAGAGTTGTGTATCTATAGGTATTGTTTCAGTGATGTAGACAGTTAGGGCATGATGCTCAGGGCCTGGAGGGAAATGCAAAAGAAAAGCACCATGAATTTAATGTGGGGAATCGGGTGCTAGTCCTGAATCCTGTCAGACACAGTAAGCTTCAGATTGTGTGGCAAGGCCCTTTTGTTGTGAAGCAAAATCTTAGTACTGTTAATTACTTAACTAACAGGTCTGAAAGTGAACTTAAAATGTTTATCATGCCAATTGTTTAATACCGTATATGATCAGTGATGAGGTAATTCCTGCACAAACTACTTGAAAATAAGGGAAAAGTGTAACAGATGGGAAGGGGAATGTGGTGATCCTTCTTATGGAATTATTCTGATATGTGAATTATGATATATTTTGCAAAATTACTATTTACGTTTTTGATGTTCTGTGCTCTTAACTGTTAAGTAGCTTTCCATGTTATTTTTCCATAGAAAAGTTTTTGAGAAATGTAGCAGTCTGAAGCTTTAAATGAAAAGTGGCTTCACAGTGAACTATAAGGCAGGACCAGAGGAAGGAAGAATCAGTAGAGGTGGGACCAGGGGAATGAATGAATGAAGGGTGTGCATGCTGTGAACTGAAATGTGACTTGCATCATACCCAGTATGAAGGGTGAACTCCCAAATCAATTTGCAACCCTTATTTGAGCACTAATTGCAATTTCAAACACAATATGGGCTGTGAGTCAAATCACAAGAAATCTGAAACGTTCCGATTTGGTTTTCTGTGTAGTCACACACTTTCAATTGATGATGGACTAAGAAACTTTATGCACCACAAACTAAATCACTCTTAGAAGAAAGATATAGAATTCTGAAAAAAAAAAAGCCATGTACAGGATGATGGTACTAAATAAAAGCAATGACAATAAAGTGCACAGAGATATGTGTCAGGGAGAGTTCTATAGAAAAGATCCTGCCTTACAGAGTCTAGATGATGAGAGAATATGTGGTTCTCCAGATGTTCTGGAACTGCAACCCTCATCAGATCTAGCCAGCACAGCCAATGATGAGGAATTACGGTGACTCAACAACATCAGGAAAGTAACATATTGCCTTCCCTTGCTCTAGATGGTTTATTCACTACCTTCCATGAAGTTGATTCCAGGACACTTTGGGCAACTCCATGACTGCCAAGCATGAGTGTCTTTGGAAATTGTTAAGAGATCAGGGGAGAAGTGAAAGCAAGTTGTACATATTAAATAGATCAAGTACAAACAGTGTGTTTTTGTCTGAATGTATTATGCTATTGGCGGCTATATTTTTAAAATCATCTTTAAACCCGACCTGTTCTCTTGGAATAAAGAACAGACCATCTTGAAGTGTCCCATATTATTCCCCAAACAAGCACATAGTGGCTGAAATCCTGTTATGCAACTTTATGCTGCATAAGATTGATTATGTCATCAACTGTGGTAGTTTTCTGGAAATAAAAAATTAATGACCCTGCCCTCAGAGATTCTGAGGCTCCCTCGGGAACCTTTTCATCATGGGAAGATGTAGGGGGCCATGAGACCAGGGAGTCTTTAATTTCGTAAAGTTGCCACTGCTGAAATGATTTTAACAGCTGTGGTGATTTTCACTGCACAGTTGAGCAACAGTGTTTCAGCCAATATAAATGTAATGTAAATGTAAATATAATTTAATGTAAATTAGGTTGAAATACAGTGGCATTCATATGTTACATTCATATGTAACACTGCCCATAATTTAGAGCTGCAGGGAAAAGCCTGAATAAATGCATCCCCCCTTCCCATCTCCTCGGCAGGACAGTGGACATTTTTATTTCTGTTTACAACTAATTGTAGTTCAGTAGTTTCTCTGGGGAAGCTGGCTGGATAGTTCAGTGGTTTAAGTGTCTGGCTGTAGAACCAGAGGTTGGGAGTTTATTATTTATTTATTAGTCTTATTTATAGGCCACCTTTCTCCTGATAAGGGGACACAAGATAGCTCGCAGTATTAAAAATAATAGAATTAAAAACAGAGTAAGTTATACATTAAAACAATTACACTATAAAACTGATTAAAATACAGTTGAATAATTAAAAAGAGGTTAAAAATGTTAAAACGTTAAAAACTATCTTAACTAAAAAATGGCATTCAGGGACTCAGTCATGACTGTTAAAAAAGCTTGATTCCCCACTATGCACTCTGTGAGTAGAGCCATCCTGTGTAGCCTTAGGCGAGCTGCACAGTCCCAAGGGCACCCCAGAAGAAGGGAATGGTAGACCACTTCAGAATTGACTTGATGACCTATAATTATTGTTAATGGCAAACTTAGATATACGAACACTGGATATTAGTGGGAGGGAGGTAACAGGCTGAAGTGATTGTTTTCTGCCATTAATATGATTGGTAAAGTTTGTCTCATCTCTAGAATAGTCTGGGCTCAGTCCCTTCGTCCTATTTACCTGTGATTCTTTTGCTGTTATTGTGTTCCTCTTTGACCACCATTAGAGAAGCAGCCATGCAGATGCTCCTGCCTGCCTCCATCTTTATTTTTTTTTACCTTCAGACTGTAACTGCAGATGATAACTGTAAGTAAACTTACATTTTCTACTTAAAGATGGATTTAGAGTGACTTTTACTAAAGAAAGAGCTTGATTTGAGTGTTAAGAAAGGGTTTGGTGAGACTGAAGTTAATCTCTCCATATTTCTGTGGTTTTTCTCCCTTGTGCTCTGCTGACTAAAGGAATGACCAAATACAAAATAGTATTAAAGCCTTTTTACCAAACCCCCTCAACAATTTCTTTTGAAACTGACAGCTGTGGTCATGTAGAATCCAGTGTAATAAGCTAGGATCATTACCAATGGTTTGAAGCTGGCATATTTTCCTATAATTAAAACTATGGCTCACAAAATTTATTTCCCATCTATTCCAAATTCACAACTGTTATGTCCTAAATCTATCCCAGCTTGCATTAACCTTGAGCTTTTCAAAAAGCCAAAAAAGTATTTAAATATAATTTAAACACACATTTTTACACAATGCATATAATAATGTCTTCTGTTAATGCACATGTTTTATAATGCACTTTATCCTAACATGTTTAGGACATATGCATTTTGAGCCAAGAGCTGCATTTCTGACAACTCATAAAAATCTTATTATATCAGCATAAACAAACATATGATTACACACACACACATAGACACAGACACACACACTTCAACCAAGTATCAGATCTGAAGAATAACTGTGTTCCAATTTGGATAACAGTTTCCAAAGTCTGAATCAGTCCAAATCCTATGAAAATTTGCACAGCTTAACTTTTTCAGGCATCCTTAGTAAGACCAACCACAGTTTATCTTTATTTGGAAATAACAGGCAGCTGTAGTTAGTCAAAATGGAAGCAATGTCTTCTGATTTCACCAAGGCTATACCAGGAGATGAGAGGGTGGGAGCACACAAATCAAGAGTGTGTGCAAAGCTAAACTGCATTTTAGCATTATATTTGTACTAGAACACTTCTAGGGCACATGGTTTGCCTGCATAAGATCCCAGTATTAATCCTAAGAATATCCTGGTAGGCTTGGGACAAGAAGTCTGGTGCAGACATTCACTTGCTCATGTGTAGAGCTCAATTCATGGTGGGGAGAGAGACACGTATGTTAAGTCCTGCATCCGAATATCCCCATGCATACCAAAGCATTAAAGATGTTGAGTGCATGTGAGGCTAAATTTGTGATGACAACCTGGGCACATCAGCCCTGCCTCCAAATGTCCCTAAAAGTGTGCTAGACCTTTGCACATGACAGACTGAAGAGGACATGTCAATCATGTTCAGCTGAACAAACTTGCAGAGTCTTCTTCAGACTTTCAAGCCCATTGCACACAAGTCTAGCACTCTTTCAGGCGATGGAGACACATGGGGGCAGAGCTGATATGCCCCTGTTGTTACCACAAATTTAGCTTCACATCTGACGGGGCTAGACTCCAGCCTGAAACCCTAGACAGCCATTGCCTCTCCATGGCTACAAAACTGGACTAGATTTACAGTCTTGGGGAAGCTGGGAGAAGAAATATGGATTCGTTGTGTTGTCAGAACAGAAACCTCTGCAATGATCAGATACATTGCAGAAGGAGAACATTCATCTCTGGTTCCAGGTCAGTATCCATCATTGTGTTGTGCTCATTATTCCTGCCACTTCTGAATAAGAATCTGAAGGAAGGTAAAAAAGATTATATTTCGTTGCTTAGTTTCCCATTTCTATACAGCTCAGTCCTCCCACTCCCATTTAGAAAACATAAGAAACGTAATCGCCATGCTCAACAGATCTGTTTGTTCTATATACACAGAGGTCGATCTGCTGACTTGGGTGGAAAAAGCAATTATTTACTATTTTTAACTATAACCAGTCTTGCAAAGTCAACACAGTGCTGAAAGAGTGAACTGACCTACTTTCTGATTTCTAGATCAATAGAAATAAGTATAAGACATTAACTCAACTATATCACTACAAACTGTTTGTCCTGGTGAGGATGTAAGAGTACCGTATGTATGTATGTATGTATGTATGTATGTATGTATGTATGTATGTATGTATGTATGTATGTATGTATGTATGTATGTATGTATGTATGTATGTATGTATGTATGTATGTATGTATGTATGTATGTATGTATGTATTTTACCTCAGATTATTGAGAAGGCCAGAAGGAGTACTTGTATTTGCGTTGCTTTGGCATAAAAATGGCAAGAAGCAAGAGAGAAAATATTAATAAGAGGGGAAGCAGTGGTTTTATAAGTCAGCTTTGAAAATCATAAAAAAACAACCTTATGTGGGTTCAAAAATGCAATTACAAAGCTACTTCTAAAATGCAATGCTTTTTAAACAAACAATGGTAAAGTGATTTGTGGGCAGCTCAGGATATGTAACGTCATGAGAGGATAACAGATGAAATATATTCCAGGTTGTGGATGTCTATTAATGAAGATTTTCAGGAAGCTTTGAAGTGAAAACCCTTCTAGTTAAAGTGTGGAACAGTAAAGTAAGAAGTTGTATGCAAAAAGTACTTCTTTATTCTGCAAATTTGTTTCTTCCTTTCAAGAGAATGAGTTCTCACTGTCGGTTTCAGTTGTTCTCTTTGGCTTCAAGATAATTATGCTACAACTTTATGATTGAAAAGTTGGCTATCATAACTACTGATACTGAAACTTAAATAGTGTGGAACAGAGGTGCTGTGCTCTTCTGCACCTCCCTCTGACAATCTTTCTCCTCACATCCACAGATACTAACAGCCAAGGCTGGGGCTCAAACTGTCTGAGACTTGTCATCAAAAGAACCTCACACAGTGGCCAAAATCTTGACAAATAGTGTACCTTTTGGGTTGCCCCAGCCTTAAAAAAAATCCCATAGACACTATCAATTGCACAATGAGTCATACAATTTCGTATGCAACTGGCAATGTCTGTGGTGATTTATTAACTTGGAACTGTTCGCCCCCCAAAGTTGCTAAAGGTAAAGGTTCCCCTTGACATTTAGTCCAGTCGTGTCCGACTCTAGGGGGCGGTGCTCATCCCCGTTTCCAAGCCATAGAGCCAGCGTTTGTCCGTAGACAGTTTCCGTGGTCACGTGGCCAGCGCGACTAGACACGGAACGCCGTTACCTTCCCACCGTGGTGGTACCTATTTATCTACTCACATTTACATGCTTTTGAACTGCTAGGTTGGCAGGAGCTGGGACAGGGGACGGGAGCTCACTCCGTCGCGTGGATTCGATCTTACGACTGCTTGGTCTTCTGACCTTGCAGCACAGAGGCTTCTGCGGTTTAACCCACAGCGCCACCACGTCCCTCCAAAGTTGCTATACCTCCGTAACTAGGTAAGAGGATTTGGGCCACTAATTTGTATGGTTATGTCTTTAGCTGAAAAATGTTTTCCCCTTACAAGTAGTATTTACGTACATTGTCAATGTAAAAAAAAAAAAAGCAAACACACACAAAATGATGTAAACCAGCCCTACCATAAAACCATTAAAGGTTTTTAATTTATTACTTTATTACATTTAATGTAGTACTGTATTATGGCTAGATTACTGTAACATGCTTTATATGGGGCTGCCTCTGGAAAGTGTTTGGAAACTTCAGCAGGTCCAAAATGCATCAGCCAGATTGCCAACTGGAGCTGGTCACAGGGACCTCATAACCCCACCTCACCTCTGGTTACAGCAGTACCTCTGGCTGACAATCAATTTCCTGGCACAATTCAAAATGGTGGTTCTAACCTATAAAACCTAAATGGCTTGGGTCCGAGCTATCTCAAGGTCCATGTCTCCCTTTATGAGCCTGTTCAGGTGTTAAGATTGTCAGGAGAGGCCTTTCTCTTGGTCCCATCACCTTCACAGGTGCGTCTGGTGGGGACACAGAAGAAGAGCCTTCCCTGCTTCTGCTCCCAGACTTTGGAACTCCCTCCTACAAGAGTCTGGCCCCATCTTTGCTGGGTCCTTCTTAAGGAGAAAGGTGGGGTAAAAAATATTTTAAATAAATAAATAAAGCAATAAAGTCAAGCAAATATATTCAAACCATTTAAATCAGCAAGGGCACAGTTAAGGGCAAGTTAGACATCATATGCCAATCTAAAAAGATGTTTTTACTCCCTTTTTAAAAGCAGTCAGAATGGAAACAGATTCCAGCTCAAAGGGCAATGCATTATATACTCTGGGAGCTACACAGGAGAAGGCCCTCCCCCATGTGCTTGTTGAGGGGGGGGGGCTCTGAAATGGTAGATATTTTTAATAGGGCTTCTACTGAAGATCTTAAAGTCCAGATAGGCCATAACAACACAGTCAGTCCCTTGGATAGTCAGGTCCCAAGCCATTTAGGGGCTTTAAAGTTTAAAGCTAACACCTCGAATTGATCCCAGTAAGCAACTAGTAAGCTGTGCAGGTCTTTTATCATCAGGGCCATATGATCACCACACTGTGCACCAGTTGGCTGCTTTGTTGCCACATACTGCACCAGCTGAAGATCCCAGATCCTTTTCAAATGTAGCCCTACAGAAAACACACTGCAGTAATCAAGAAATGATATAACTAAAGTGTGGATGACTGTTGCTAAGGCAGGTCGACTCAGGAAATGTCATAGCTGGTACACTAAGTAGAGTTGTGCAAAGGCACTCTTTATCACTATTGCCACCTGGGAATCCAGGAACAGGGCAGAGTCACAGAGTATGCCCAGACTATGAACCTGGCCTCTCAGAAGGAGTACAACCCCTTCTGGAACAGGTTGAATCCTGATTTCCAAGACTAATTTTCTGCTCACCAGTAACAATGATCTATGACTACCTGCAAGATAACTAGAATAAAACCATTTAATAAAATGCACCTTACTAAAAGTAAAAACCAGACACTACCAAAAAATGAATTTTTAAAAAATCTATCACATTATTTGCATTTCATATTTTTTGCAAGCTGTGAAATTTATAGTTGGAAAATTAGTTTGTTTCCAGTACTTGACAAACAATATTTTGAGATTTGTCAATAAATAATGAATTATTTTTCATGTTTTGTCTTCATTTAATACAATTCACATCAGATCATTTCGGGACATAACAGAAGCACTATACAGTATAGAATTCTTTTTAAAATATCTCTGAGTACTAATTTATTGCCAGAATCTGAAATGGCTGGACATATCTTTCAAACATGTTTGTAATCTGCTTTTTAAGAACCACCCTTCCAGCATTTACTTTCCAATAAATTAATAGGAGTTTGATTCTCCATGGGTGTAATATCATAGAGTAATAATTTTACATTGATTTTCAGATACATTTACATTTAAAATAGTACCAGTTTCTCTATATTTTTTCCATTTATTTTCTCATATTGTAGTCTGAGGGTGTCTTTCTCATTTATCCTCATCCAGTGGTGTTACATTAAAATTTTACTACTGAGAAATATGTTTTGGAAATGAACAGCACTTCCTTTTCTTTTTGTTAAACTCCAGTGTTATTGAAAACAGCAGCATAAAATGAAATCCTACACATAATGCAGACTGCGTCATAGACAAGACTGTATCATGCTATGCTCGATATGCACTGTTTGATTTGAGTGTTACATTTATTGCTTATATGTTATTTAAACTAATTGTATTTACTTGAGATACAGTATATGCCATTTTTCAGGGCAAAACACTGCCACTTAAGAATGGCAATTAGCTTTGCATATGTTACTGAGTTCTTCAAACAGGTTACAATATGACCCACTAGCTTTCGTTTACCCAGCCACTTTTTTTTTTTTTTTTGCTGGGGCCTTGTCTGAGTACTTTGTTCTATGACACTCATCAGCTTCAGCCAACATGGCCAATAGACTGGGATAATGGGAGTTGTAGTCTCAATGTCTGGAGAGTACCAGACAGAGTGCCAGACTGCATATTCCTAGTTTAGAGTGCCTTTCTTCCAGTTTTCCATCATGCAGCTTCACATCTGCATGAGGCAGTTCAGCAGACCGTGGATCTTAGTACACGAGGTGGCCACAGTTCCTTCTCCTTCTGGCAGCCTCTGCAAGGGTAGTCCATAGCTAGCAGGAGGAGACCTTAGCTGGATCTAGACAGAATAGAGTGTGACCTTGTTCTACCTCCTTACCAATAAACACCATAAGACCCATTTAGATGTTGCAGGGAATGGGTAAAGGGCAAAATTTATGCTGGAGACATGGGTGTTCATGCAAACCCTACCTGAGCATTGCCACTGTCTGGAAATCTGGAAATGTTGCTAAACCTTTGTGAGTTTAGTGCAAAGGTCTGAAGGGAATGTTGAAAAAATTTGGCAAAGCACGTTGCCGGAGCTCCCATGATTGCTAATGTGTTTACAAAATCCTCTTCAAAATTCACACTGAATGTACAAAAGTCTAATGCTATGGGCATGCACAGGAATGTTTGGGGGTAGGGTTTATTTACATCCTCATATCCCCATCCTGAGTTTGGCCTTTCATAGGCATCTAGAATAATGCCTGAAGGCAGAGCTGTAGAGCTATACAGACATAGATTATTTTATAAAAAGTTATTTTATGAACTGCTGGATAGCTCAGCGGTTTGGGTATCTGACTGTGGAGTCAGAGGTTGAGAGTTCAATTCCCCACTGTGTCTCCTTGACAAGAGCTGGACTCGATGATCCATAGGGTACCTTCCAGCTCTGCAGTCTAAGATGATGATGATTAAAGAAGTTATTTTATAAAAATGACAAATATGCAGCCTGATTTCTAGCTGGAATTACCACAGTTCTGAGAAGTAGTTTCGCTTTCGAAAGCCTGGCATAATTCTGGGCACATCAGAAGCTGTGCCATTAATTGTACATAATAGGGAGATCCCAAAGCTTATTCAGCTAGTATGAGGGAGATGAGGCTTGGATTTCATGTGCGGAAAGAGCAAACTTAACAAGCCTTACACATTTGTAGGAAATATCCTCCTACTCTGCATGAAGGAGAATGAGCTGTAGACTGAGGAACAGTCTGTGAACAGGGCCAGTCTTTACATTAGGCAGTACACAAGCTGCAGGGTGGGTTTATAATAGGGTCCCCACGGGCAGGTTTCCACTAACAGTCTTGACTTCTGCTGTATCAAGAAATGTTTCTGAAAACTCTTCAAAGGTAGACTCAAGCAGAGCACACCGCCAACTGAAGTAATCTAGAGATAACTAAGGGATGTCTCACCATAGTCTGTCTAGACTTGCTAAGAACAAGCAAAATTGTCATCTTGACTTAACCTGAGTGAAGATAGCCCTACTGGAGACACATGCAAAATCCAGGTACAAAGAAAATCAAAGAGCATACACAAACAGTGTTGCTGCTTCTTTAAGAGGAGTATCGTCCCATTCAAACCAGATTGAACTCCGGTTCTATAGTCTTTCTCTTTCTTGACCAGGAACACTTCTGTTGCCTGGAACAAGCTTCTGATTCATGCAGGAAAGGAAGGTCAAAAGGAATGCACAACATTCTACTGTCAAGAATCTTTAAACAGCTACTCAGTAACATTACCACTCCTCATTATTTGTATATTAGTAACAAGTTACTAAATTACTTTGTAATTTTTCAAAAAGTGCACTTACAAAAGACAAAATTTCCTCCAAATTCCCTCAAATGACATAAATATTACTTATTGCTATAAAACAAGTAATAAAAAAGTAAAGAATATGTTGCATTATTTTGAAAAAGGACAGCTATTATGTCCTTGGTATGCCTAAAGCTTATGTGTTCCAAGTGACATTATTACTTTTAATGGGATACTTCTAAGTTGTACCTACACCACTTCAGCTGGTGTACAGTTGTGGATAGAGTCATAGCTGAAAACCCAGGAAACCTGGGTTCAAATCCTCACTTGGCCTTGGAAATTCACTGGGGAGTTTTACTGGTGAAAAAACAACTCTTAAATATCTCAGACACTTCTGAAACACTATTATGATTACACCCACACCCACACCCACACCCACACAGAGAGCACAAGATAAAATATATACACATATTTAAAACTGATCTCAGTGGAGTCAATATAAGCCAAGATTTGTTAGGTTATTATAAAATAAAAAATATTGTGTCGTATCTGCTGAAATTCCCAACTATCCAATATATGTCATTGAACTATCCAACAGTTCATATGCTTCTTCCTTACTATCTACCAGTGTCACATCACAAGCTCTACTGGTGATTAGAGATACTCATTACCATATTTTTCCTGCTTGTTATCTATTGTTGTTGTTCAGTCGTTAAGTCGTGTCTGACTCTTCGTGACCCCATGGACCAGAGCACGCCAGGCCCTCCTGTCTTCCACTGCCTCCCAGAGTTTGGTCAAATTCATGTTGGTAGCTTCGATGACACTGCCCAGCCATCTCGTCCTCTGTCGTCCCCTTCTCCTCTTGCCTTCACACTTTCCCAACATCAGGGTCTTTTATAGGGAGTCTTCTCTTCTCATGAGATGGCCAAAGTATTGGAGCCTCAGCTTCAGGATCTGTCCTTCCAGTGAGCACTCAGGGTTGATTTCCTTCAGAATGGATAGGTTTGTTCTCTTTGCAGTCCAGGGGACTCTCAAGAGTCTCCTCCAGCACCACAATTCAAAAGCATCAATTCTTTGGCGGTCAGCCTTCTTTATGGTCCAGCTCTCACTTCCATACATCACTACTGGAAAAACCATAGCTTTGACTATGCGGACCTTTGTCGGCAAGGTGATGTCTCTGCTTTTTAAGATGCTGTCTAGCTTATCTATAGCCTGGGATTAATTTAGCCACCCATAATTGTCATAGTTTACAGAACAATGTTTCCTGAGAGAGGAACTGAATATCAACAAAGGTTTTAAAGGTCATTGCCAGGTCAACAACTTGGGCCCAAATACAATCTCTGATTTCTGACCATGTATAAATATTTGCCATGTAGTCCTACTCTTATGTCTGAGAAAGTGGACTTGTCCATGAAAGCTCACATTAAAATATAGCAGTCAGTCTTTAAGTTGCCACAATGTTTTTATCTACTTTTTAAAATTTTTCTTTTGTTTTTGCCTGATATATGCACCCAAGAAGATTCAACTTGACAGCACGTAATATAAGAACTTCTAAGCTCTGACTGCACCCACTTGAACCTTCTGTGAATAGCTTGAATGCCCATACATGGCAACAGAGCTTTGCTATTATGTAAGTAATTTCTATTATACCAGCTGCTGTGTCTAATCACTGCACTGCTGAGGCACTTCCATGTTGGACACAGTCTCCCAGACTGTAATAGCTAGGTTGGCATATGCAAATCCTATCAGGAACAATAAGATGCTCTGGAGATGAGAACCCTCCTCTTAAAAAAATATTAAAATTCAGCAGCAGGCCAGGCCTCGGTATCAGCCAGCTGCCACCACAGAATGATGTTAGCTGTTTCATGAGGAAGCCTTCTTTTGGCTTCGATCTGCAGGCTGCCCTCTGCAGCTTAGCTTTGAAGAGACTGGTGGGAATCCACAGATTTCAGCTTCCACACCAGCAGCCAGTCTATAATCCACTTGAACATTTCCTTTCATCCACATAATTACCACAGCATTCAGCAACAGGGCAACTGGTGTCAGCAAAAGATACCTGCACTTTCTCTGACAGCAATAAGGATCACGTCATATTTATTTATTTATTTTTAAGTATTCACATCGTCCTTCAGTTGTAGGACCGAGATGATTTACAACTAAGTTTTAACGTATGCAGTGACTGGCCACGTTCTATAAATAATAAATACAAATGGGGACCCATGAATAAAACATAACAGCCCTTAGCTCTTGCTGGAGCAGGATGTCATTCTGATTCCCTGCTATCTCCTGCAATATTAGTTCACCTATCCTGCTTCTCTTTGTCTTGGCTCCCAAAAAAGTATTCAACTCACACTTTGCTATGACAGGGAATCATAGTCATACAGAGTTCATTTTGTGTTTGTTGTTTTTCTGGTTCTTAAGCAAGGGTGTGCAAATTGCGGCCCACTGATAGCTATCTGGCTACCTTTTGCAACCATCCCTTGGTCCTCTTAGATCAACTAGGAAACTGTTTATTTGTATCTCTAGTCCTAAGTGGAGAAGTCCTGACCTTGCAACAGTTTAGGCTGTTGGTAATATACCATTATTATGTGTATTGGATACTCAACTTCCTCCCTCTACCCTGTGGGATTCCTGTGTCTCTGAACAAAGAAAAATAAATGCTGCAGTAGAAAAACATTGACTGGATGGATTTCTGCCTGTTATTTAGCATTAAAAGCACAGGTATCTTGCCAGATAATAGCTACAAAATTTCTTAGTGCAAATTCAATATCAAAAAGTTAATGGCATAGTTTTCTTGAAGTGACAAAATGATGATAACAACAACAACCTTAGAACTGCATAGCTCGAAAGGACCTAATACAGTCCAGCCCCTCTCAAGGAGGCACAGTGGGGAATCAAACTTCCAGCCAGACATCTAAACCACTGAGCTAACCAGCAGTTCTATGTTTGTTATCCTAAGTAACAGAGTAGGCTAAAGCGAAAAATATAGCAGGCCAAATGTTAAAATAAACAGCTTTATTAAAACCAGAATGTGTTCTAATACTGAGCAAGGGCTCAATTACACGTGCCAAAAGAATCCCAGTTATATTGATTCTACGGTTATTTAAGTCATTTTATACATTTCCATTCAAGTGACACATGGGTATCATCAGTTCATTTGGTCAGCCAACAGATTTTTCTCTACCTTGCTGGCATGGTTGTTTTAAAATGTACCAATCCTGTATTGCTTCAGTCATTATTGATAACAGACAGGCAGCTGTTATCCCAAGCAGAATGAAATAAGAGCAAATTTAGTGAAAAAAGTAGCAAGATGAGCGATTTTCTATTCTGGGGTTCAGATGAGGTGGGGGGTGGGAGACTGAAAGAGAGATATTGGCTTTGGGTTCTTCTCCTCCTCTTTTGCAAAAGCCAGGGTGACCCTCCCCACCTCCTCCTGCTCCCCACTCCCACCCTCACCTTGGTGATGAAAAAAAGGAGGAGGATGAAGCCTTAGTAGTGGCTGCCTGAACATGGAGAGAGGTGTCTCTGGTGTAGGCTTGTTTGTTGGTTGGTTGCCCCCAGAGTTTGCTCCCACCCCATCGTCTCCTCCTGATGGAGCTAGAGGAGGGTGAGAAGAGCCATAGCTTGGCTATCAGTCCTGCTGGATAGCACACTTCTCTTTTCTCCTGGATTGGCCATGGGGGTACCTCTTAAAAGCAACACCACTACTACCTCCACTCCCAGAAATAACAACAGGAGTGGTGGTGTCACAAGCGGGAGCAAGTTCCTATCCAGTCTGCATGGAGGTAAGGCAGCCGTGCCTCCTGCCTTTACATGCATATGTTGCTTAAGTAATACACTACTTACGATTTTTTTTAAAAGAAAATCTGTGGGCAGCAGGGATCCAGAAACTGTACAGAAAATTAACTAATATAAACATCATGGGATGTGTAGCCTACAGAAAAGGTACAAATAGCAAGAAATGTGCAAATTCAAATGACACCAATGTGAATGAACCCACCAATATATATACCACATGGCTATCCATAAAAATATATCAATGTAAAAAAGAGAGAGAAAAATTATTCAAATGGTCTATATGATCAGGTCCTAAGATAAAATAATTTTTGAAGGCTGCTTCATTCTGACAATTACATGCGGAAATTAAAACAACTTTTCATGAGCTGATATGATGGAGATATATGTGTGCAAAGTCGAAGAGGAACTAGAGATGATTAAATATTGGAACCAGTTTCATAGGAGTTACTTGAGAGATGGTAAGGAAATGTGATGCAGCCAACGTGTCCTGGTAAATCCTTTTTTTTCCCTCCCAAGGTCAAAGTTTTTGCTCTGCAGAACAAAAAGGAATAGACACCTGGCTAATGAATTCCATTTGGCCTAGTTTACTAAGTTACTAGTGTTGTTGGTGGAACATGAACAGATCCAAGACTGTCAAACAGCTTTCGGAGCATATGGCCCAAGTTCTAAATGAGGAGGCTCACACTGCTTTGCGTGTGTTGCTTTTTCAGCCTGAAACACTTCATCTGGCACTTTTCCACGGGAAGACTCCAAGTTATTTTCCAACTGCCCACTTATTTTTACCTGCAGTTTTAGCTGCTGTCATGAACTTCTTCAGTTCCCAAGGGGTCAGTTGAGTTCATGTTCAAGGGCATTATAAGTTGCTTCTATTAATCTCTCATTCCTGAATAGCTAAGGTGGAGCTTCAGAATGTTAATTTATGGACTAAAACAGCCAGAATCCTTCTGACCATTATTAGTTATGCAATTCCAGGAGTTTGTTTGTTTGTTTGCATTTCCCTTTCACCTCATTAATCTTATCACTCTCTGGGCAGTTCACAATATACAAGAAAATAATATAAGAAAAACATGATGTAATAAATACAATAAAAATACAATAAAAATACAATAAACCCTGTCACTAGCTAAAACAGTGAGCTAACCTTTAAATAGAAACACACAAATTAAAATCCATTTGAACATCTCAGGTTAATATTCACACTAGTAGAAGGCAACTTTATATACAGTAATTTGGTCTTAAATAGCTCCCCCAAAACAGATAGGGATGGCAACCAGTGAACCTCTATAGGCAGCATATTCCAGAGGGAAGGGGCCATGACTGAGAAAGCTTGGTTCCTAGTGCTGGCTTTTTTTGGCCTCTTTGGGTGTTATCATTCTTAACATCAAAGACTATGATGAGCATATGGGACAGGTTGCTATTTTGTGGGAGAGATGTTCTGTTATAGCATAGGGAAGACAGCATTTCCATCCTCTGGAAAAGGGAACATGGGAGATGTAGGTTCTCCCTCTTAGTCTTCAGATAACTGTTTCTGCTGTTCTGAGGGCCTTCCAGGAAAACTAACTACTAACTCACTCACTGACTAATTACCTGAGGGGTCAGAAAAAAATGAATAATTTCCTGCCTTAATAAATTACTTTGGGGGGGGGGTCTAATGGGGCCATGTTCATATCATGGCAATCACCCTTTGGCCACCACGATTGCAATTTTCTTAAAGACAGCCCGCCTGAATAGTGTTATGGATTGTCCTGGGCTCTGTCCTCAGATCTTGCCCCAGCCATGCATGTTCTGGATGTGAGGCACTTAGGAAGCATCTGATGCTCATGGTAATGTAAAAGGAAAATCTTGCTTTATTTCCCCTCCCCTCAACACACAAAAATCCATTCATGCTGTTGTTGTTGTTGTTATGTGCAATTAAGTCAATTTGAACTTACATTGACCCTAACAATTGGCAACTTCCAAAAGATCCTACCACTTACAGCCCTTCCCAGGTTTTGCAAACGCAAGGCCATGGGCTTCTGTTCTTTAATTCAGGATAAAATCTAGACTTGAGTACAGACATTCCGAGAGCTGGCCTCTATGTGTACAAGTGCTGGAGGACAACATGAAGCCTTCCATTTTCTTTCCAGAAGAAAGAAAACAAAGGAACTAAAATACTTCCTTGAAAAAGAGGGAAATACCCTGGCCTAAAGAGAATGTATCCTAAGAGGCAACAGTGTACAAGTGGTCATGCAAATAAAACTAAAAGAGGTCAAGATAACCAACCTCACCTGGCTATCAATCTGTCACTTCCCACTGACTACTTCAAACAAAACATTGCCCCACTAATCCCAGGCAGGGCTGGGGAATCCTTTAACCTGAACCCTCAGAAAGCCACTGACCCGCAGTGCAGACCAAACGTGTAGAACATGCTGGCCATGCTCTACTAATGGCCCAAAGATAATTTTTGCAGCTCCTGACCCCCTCCTGGATGTGCCCAGCTGAAAATATCTTTGGCTGACAATGATGAAGCTGTCAGGAGCAGTGATTCTACTTTAAAGTAAAGTGCAGGACCTTGCTTTAGTGTACACACTGTGTAGGTCTGTCTGTGTTTTCAAAACCAGAAGTAAACTTCCAGCTTCTTCCAGGTTTTAATAAAAAATATAAAGAACACACCGTTTGTGTGCTTGGGTGGGTCTCTGAGGTACAAAACTGAATATTTTATGCTATAGTTATTGATCCATTTCTCTCTTCTCATTCCTCTCCCTCTTTCCTTTTCTCTCTCTCTCTCTCTCTCACACACCTAGAATGTGGGTGATGATGGCTTTTGACTGAGATCTAATGAAACAATGAATGTATTCTCTCTTTACATGGATTTGGATAAGGCACAAAGAGAAAATTACTTACTGTTTTTCCATTGCTTTGGCTAAAGAGGCAAGCTTCATAAATGGAGAGCCTTTTTAATTGGGTTCCAAATTGGTTTGACTCAATTTTATTAATAAATAAGCTACTTTATGCAACACAGAACAGCTATGATGACTTCCTCTGTGGAAATATTCCTCTTTCTTCCAACTATGGCCTTAAAGAAGCAGGCTGCTAAAAGTTTTCAATCAGATGTCAGAAGTCAGACACCCTGCAAAGGCCTGATGTGATCAATTTCACAAGCAGCGTTCTTATTTATGTCTCATGACAAAGCCAGGAAAGTCAATCAATAAGCACCAACACTCAGAGTAATGTTATCCTGCTGGGTGTTGTCAAGCAACCAGCCATCAACTGGGTTTGCAGGAGGATCCTGGAAGAAAAGGATTAAGGGAAAAAATAATTAGGTTATTGACTTTACTCCTCTGATTCACTCATTGCACATTTTATCTAAATGCTCCCTCAGAAGGTAATTTCACAATGCATGCCCAAACAATGCTGCCTTTGTTACTTGACAACCGTCTGTCAGATGTACATGGACATCAGACACACAGCTTGGCACTCAGGTAGCTAAAGCACTGTCTGACCCCACATGAACCTGCCTGACTGTTAAGATCACTCATCAGATGTCCTTCTCCAGAAGGGTTAGGCAGGTAGTGATAGGAGAAGAGCCTGTCTTGTCATGATATCTACTCTGGCTTTGAGAATCTTGTCTCCAGAGATATCCCGGTTGAAATAATAAAAAAAGGCAAAAGATCTTTATATGTGTCCAGACTTTTAGTGCTTAATCTGTTGTTACTGTTTTAGAGCTTGTCTGTTTTATTTGCAGTTTTACTGCCTGACTCTTGCTGCTATTATATTGTTGTAATTTTGAGAATTCTTTTTATAGTGCTTTTTATTTTCCTGTTTCCTCAGATGCCTTGAAAATGCATAGAATTCTATTGTACAATACAATCTGAACCAGAGACACAGACAGAAATACACTGAGCACTCAAGGGTAAGTGAATCCTTTATTTACTTATAATGAAGTATTTATTGTCACAGTGTCATTAGATTGGTCCTCCAGTAAGGATTTTCCCCAAAACCCCTGGATCCAATTTTGGGAGAAGAACTGCCAGGCTCCACAGACCCTACACCTTCAAATGAAGCCCAAGTTGGAAGGGTTTCTAAAAAATAAAGTTCTAAAGGAACAACTAAAAATAATTCCAACAAGAAAAAAAGGTGGGAGACAGCTAAAAAAGGCCACTGTCGCATCACAAAAAGCTCAGACAGGACTTGAAAACAAAAAAGGACATGTATAGGAAGTGGAAAGGAGGCCAGACCACAAAGGATGAGTACAAACAAGCAGCAAGGAATTGTAGGGATGGCATTAGGAGGGCAAAAGCTGAGAATGAGCTGAGGCTAGCTAGAAACACTAAAAGCAGCAAAAAAACATTCTTCAGGTATGTGCGTAGCAAAAGACGAAGAAAAGAAACAGTGGCTCAGCTACTCAACGGAGATGGAAATATGATAATAGAAGACAAAGAAAAGCCAGAAGTGCTCAATTCCTTTTTTAGCCCAGTCTTTTCCCAAAGGACAGACTATGACCCTCCAGACAAATGTGAAATACAAGTGGAGGGGATAGGACTGCAGCTGGAGATCGATGAACAAATAGTCAAGGAATACCTTACTACCTTGAAAGAGTTCACATCTCCAGGGCCGGATGAATTGCATCCAAGAATACTGAAGGAACTGGCTGAAGAACTCTCAGAACCACTGTCCATTATTTTCTTGAAACCATGGGAAACGGGTGAGGTGCCAGATGATTGGAGGAGGGCCAATGTTGTCATTATGTGCAAAAAGGGTAAAAGGGAGGAATCTTTATCTAGGAACTACAGGCCAGTCAGCCTGACATCAATCCCAGGGAAAATTCTGGAACAGATTATAAAGCAGTCACTAGGCAAGCACCTAGAAAACAATGCAATACTAACTAGAAGCCAACATGGATTTGTCAAGAACAAATCCTGCCAAACTAATCTGATCTCATTTTTTGATCAGGTAACCTCCCTGACAGACAGAGGGAATGCTGTAGACATAGTATATCCTGATTTCAGCAAAGCTTTTTTACAAAGTGCCCCATGATATTCTAATTAGCAAGCTGAACTAGGTGTGGGCTGGATAGAACAACTGTCAGGTGGATACACAGTTGGCTACAGAATCATACTCAGAGGGTGATGATTAATGGCTTCTTCTCAAACTGGGTGAAGGTAACAAGTGGGGTAACCCAGGGCTCAGTCCTGGGCCCTGTGCTCATCAACATTTTTATTAATGACCAGGATCAGGGGTGCACGGAATGCTAATCAAATTCATGGATGACACAAAATTGGGTGGAATAGCTAATGCTCTGGAAGACGGAAACAAAATTCAAAATGATCTGGATAGGCTTGAGCACTGGGCTGAAAACAACAGAATGATATTTAACAGGGATAAGTGCAAAGTACTGCACCTAGGAAAAAGAAAGCAAACACACAGTTACAAGATGGGGGATACCTGGCTCAGCAATATTACAAGCAAGAAGGACCTTGGAATCATCGTAGATCACAAGCTGAATATGAGCCAAAAGTGTGATGTGGCTACAAAAAAAGGCAAATGCTATTTTAGGCTGCATTAACAGAAGTATAGTCTCCAAATTCCATGAGGTACTAATTCCCCTCTTTTCAGCACTGGATAGGCCTCATTTTGAGTTCTGTGGCCAGTTCTGGACACTGCACTTCAAAAATGCTGACAAACTGGAGTTCAGTGGATGGGAACAATGATCAGGGGGCTGGAAACCAAGCCCTATGAGGAAAGTCTGAAATAACTGGGCATATTTAGCCTTGAGAAAACAAGACTGAGGGGAGATATGATAGCAATTTTCAAATACTTGAAAGGCTGTCATACAAAGGAGGGGCAGGATCTCTTTTCGATCATCCCAGAGTGCAGGACATGCAACAATGGGCTCAAATTACAGGAAGCCAGATTTCTGTTGAATATCAGGAAAAACTTTGTTAGAGCCATACAGCAATGGAACCAATTACCTCGTGAGTTGGTGAGTGCTCCAACACTGGAGGCATTGAAGAGAAATTTAGACAACCACCTGGCAGATGTATTCCTGCATTGAGCAGAGAGTTGGACTCGATGGCCTTATAGGCCCCTTTCAATTTTATGATTCTGTGAATAGACTGGAGCCCCTTCCAGTTCATGGTAACATGACAGGATAGATGCATGAGGCCAGTGAAAGTCCCCCAGTGAAGTACTCAACTGTAAGGAGAAAGAAAGAAGAGGCTTCATCAGGAATATGGATTCTCCTTGAGAGAAAAGTCTTCCTATCAAGGTGATCAGTTGACAAATGCCTGCAGCTGAGATCTGGGTGATGTTCCAGCAGCTCAGCTGCATAAACTTCAGTTTGATGGCAGCAATGTCCCATTATTTCAAGATCTTGCCTCGTGTGTATCTCACACTTTGGTGAAAATTTAGAGTGGCTTGAATATGCTTCTTTGACTCTCTCTGTTTGGTGATATTAGAGATGGGGGTATTTGTATTAGTATACTAATATCCCCGCACAGGTGGAAATAACGAGGGTCCAGCCCCATGGGGCCAGACTGTCCACTCACGATTTCACCGCTGCCGCTGGCTCTGCAGAGGCTTCCTATCGTGCTGTTCTCTGCAATGGATTAACCACTCTGCGACCTAGCAGAGAGGCTTGTCATCCTGCCTCCTGCCAGGAGTGGGTAATCCATTGCGGAGAATGGTGTGATAGGAAGCCTCCGCGGAGCCGGCAGCAGTGGTGAAATCGTGAGTGGACAGTCCGGCCCCATGGGGCCAGACCCTCGTTATTTTCACCTGTGCGGGGATATTCGTATTCGAATACGAATACCCCCCTCTCTAGTTGATATGCTTAGTGGACTACCTTGATGTTGGGTTGTTCTTGGACTTTGTCTTTGGATCTCCTGCACCTGGTTTACCTGATTCTCCAGTAGAATTCTGCTCATTAGACCTCTGCTCTCCCTCTTGACCCTGACTCCCCTTGCCAAGTCTGCCTATTGCTATATGTGCCTAAGCCTGCCAAGACCTCACCCCTGGGACCAGCTCATCTGAGATTAGTAATAGATACAATACCATATGGATGACTGCCACCACGTTACTAGTTCCTGTATCTTTATGCATAACCAAGGAAGAGATAATTTGCTATCTCAGTTGTTTGTAAAAGTTACTTCATGGAGAATGCAACCTACGACCTAGACCTCAGTCGTGCCCAACATTTCATGATGGTTATTCATTGTCTTTAACTTTTAAGATAGAATTAATTATCATAATTTAACACACACACACATTTTGCTATATTTAGCAGAACAACAGGTTTAGTACCAAGAAAATAAGCTCCTCTTCATCCCCAGCCTTGTTAGAATTCACAGGCACCAGCCACCTTTTGATAAAATATACCAAAAAGAAAAAGAAAAAAAGAAAGAAAAGAAAAGAAAAAAAAAAAGAAAAAAATCATTTGTTTTCAGTCTGGGACTCTCAGGAAATGGGTTCTTCTAGCCTTGCTGTATAGGAACACATTTGCAGTTTAATGCGTCTATATTGTTAAGTCATTAATTATAATTTCTTTCCATTCATTACTTCTTGTATTGCAGAGGACAAATGAGGTTTCTTTCTCCCCCTCCTCTTCATTATACGTTAACAATCAGAAAATGGAAAAGGTGGAGTGATGATTGCATTCTTTTCAGGAGCTCTTGGAATTCGCAGAGAACAGGTGACAGTAATTAAAATCCACAGGAAACACAGAAGAGAAAAGAGGCCTCCAGAGAAGAGGGTGGGTTGGGCCATTTTTAGGGAAGCAAACGTCAAAGGCAAGTAGGGGAGGGTACTGTGCACAGTGTGATAACCACACTAGAATGGTGTCAAGATTATGGCTGGGACAGGGAGGTCCCCACAAACCACTGAGCCACACTACTTGGACTTTCCTGGTGGGAGAGATTTCTGGGGGTGGGGGGCAAATGTGCTGATGGCTGGGGAAAATCTTCCTGTCTGGTTCCGTCCCAACACTCTGAGCCACCCTGACTCATGAGTGCTCCAGGGAATACCAACACTCACAAGGTTGCACATTTTAAGTTACACACCAACATTGCCAGGTAGGAATACAAAAAATACCCACAAAGTGTGAAGGGGTCCAGTAGATACCCAAGTCAAGACCTGGATTTATTCCTTAAACAAGCAGGCTGTTTTGAAATTTTTAATTGTTTCATTGAAGATGTTGCAATAATTCCAAAAAGAAAATAAAGTTCAAAGTAGTTTGAAAACTTAATTCAAAAACTTCAAAAACAATTCAGATTTGTGAAGTTAATGCCCTTTTCAAAAAGATTTGAGACTAGAGCAATTTCAGAACAGTTCCCAAAGAAAATAAGAAAACTAGCTATTCTACACTAATACAATCCAGCAGAATTGAAGCATAATTCCAGAGCATATGCAGAGGGTATCAGAGAAGCTAAGCCGAAGTAACTGCCATTTTTACAGTGGTTCCTCGACTTACGAACGTCCCTACTTACGACCATTTCAAGTTACGACCAGCTCCGGCCGCAAAATTTTGCTTCTACTTGCGACCGGAGCTTCCACTTACGAACAGAAAAAGGCAGGGGGAAAAGGCGGGAAATTCAAATTTCTAACTGTAGGTGGCGACGAGGCTGCTCCTTTGTAGCTCTTTCGCCCCAGCAGTTAGAGAGTGTGCGATCGGAGGAGGCTTGGGACTGCCTGGCTTCTGCTTCTGAGTGAGCGTGTGTGTGTTTGCAGGGAGGCTTGGGACTGCCTGGTAAGGTAAGGTGCTGTTTTCTGCTTTTTAAAAACTGTTCTGGGTGTTTTGCAGCGTGGTTTTGGGCTGGGGGGGGTTATGTTTCTGTGCTGTGTTGGGTCTTGGGGGGTTTGTTTGTTTTTTGGTTATTTCCCCCCATTTCTGATGGGTCTTGGGGGGGGGTTGGTAGCTTTTTTGGGTTCCCCCCCATTTCTGATGGGTCTTGGGGCGTTTGGTTTTTTTTGGAGTGTTTTTCCCCATTTCCGATGGGTCTTGGGGGTTTGGTTGCTTTTTGGGTTTTTTCCCCCCATTTCCGATGGGTCTTGGGGGGTTTGTTTGTTTTTAGGTTTCCCCCCCATTTCCGATGGGTCTTGGGGGGTTTGGTTGCTTTTGGGGGGTTTCCCCCCCATTTCTGATGGTCTTGCATGCTTCCCTTGCTTTTTCCTTTGTTCTCTTTGCATTTCCAACCTGGTCCCTTTGTTTTCTGTGCATTTCCGATCTGCTCCATTTGTTTTCTGTGCATTTCCAACCTGGTCCCTTTGTTCTCTTTGCATTTCTGATCTGCTCCGTTTGTTTTCTGTGCATTTCCGACCTGGTCCCTTTGTTTTCTGTGCATTTCCAACCTGGTCCCTTTGTTCTCTTTGCATTTCCGATCTGCTCTGTTTGTTTTCTGTGCATTTCCAACCTGGTCCCTTTGTTTTCTGTGCATTTCCAACCTGGTCCCTTTGTTTTCTGTGCATTTCTGATGGGTCTTGCACGCTTGATTGCTTTTCTTTTTCTTTTTCCCCTTCAGCCAGAAGGGATTAATCGCGTTTCCAATGAGTCTTGCAGTGATTTTTTTTTTTTTTTGGTGATTTTTTTCTTCGGCCGGAACAGATTAATTGCATTTCAATGCATTCCTATGGGAAATGGTGCTTCGACTTACAACCTTTTCGAGTTATGTCCATCTTCTGGAACGGATTATGGTTGTAAATCGAGGCACCACTGTATTATTTCTGAAGTATTATCTGAATATAATTGATCTATAACCCCAATAAATCTTCTGCCAAATCCCTAACACTTTAAAAGCTGCTTTAATGTTAACCATTCCACGCAATCAAAGGCCTTAAATATGTCTAATGATAGAACAGTTGCCTTTAATTTTTCCTTTTCTACCTCATATATAATATTCAAAACTCGCCTAATTAAATTATCCATTTGTCTTCCCTTTATAAAGCCATATTAGTCCTCTTTAATATAATTTGCTATTAATCTATTTGCTAATACAGCAGTAAAAATATTTGCGTCTTGATTTATTAATTAAATTAATTAATTATTTTGTCCCCATGTCTAGTTTACAATTTGGTTTCTGTAGCTTATAATGATCATTTTCAGTTTGAGAGCTACAAGTAGTTCTCCTTCAGCTCATATTGTAATTGAAACAAAAAATAACTCTTTCCTACTGACACTTTCCTTCCTCCCCTCCCTGCCCCCCCGCCCCCTATTAATACCTGCCTGCCTGTTAACAAAGGGACCAGGTCGGAAATGCACAGAAAACAAATGGAGCAGATCGGAAATGCAAAGAGAACAAAGGGACCAGGTTGGAAATGCACAGAAAACAAAGGGACCAGGTCGGAAATGCACAGAAAACAAACGGAGCAGATCGGAAATGCAAAGAGAACAAAGGGACCAGGTTGGAAATGCACAGAAAACAAATGGAGTAGATCGGAAATGCACAGAAAACAAAGGGACCAGGTTGGAAATGCAAAGAGAACAAAGGAAAAAGCAAGGGAAGCATGCAAGACCATCAGAAATGGGGGACAACCCCCCAAAAAGCAACCAAACCCCCCCAAGACCCATCGGAAATGGGGGGGGGAAACCGAAAAAACAAACAAACCCCCAAGACCCATCAGAAATGGGGGAAAACCCCCCAAAAAGCAACCAAACCCCCCAAAACCCATCGGAAATGGGGAAAAAAACAAACAAAAAAAAACAAACCCCCCCAAGACCCATCGGAAATGGGGGGAAAAAACCCAAAAAGCAACCAAACCCCCCAAGGCCCATCGGAAATGGGGAAAAAAGCCAAAAAACAAACAACCCCCCCAAGGCCCATCGGAAATGGGAAAAAAACACTCCAAAAAGCAACAAAAAAACCCCAAGACCCATCGGAAATGGTGGAAACCCCCCCAAAAAACAAACAACCCCCCCAAGACCCATCACAGCACAGAAACATAACCCCCCAGCCCAAAACCACGCTGCAAAAACACCCAGAACAGTTTTTAAAAAGCAGAAAACAGCACCTTACCTTACCAGGCAGTCCCAAACCTCCCTGCAAACACACACACGCTCACTCAGAAGCAGAAGCCAGGCAGTCCCAAGCCTCCTCCGATCGCACACTCTCTAACTGCTGGGGCGAAAGAGCTACAAAGGAGCAGCCTCGTCGCCACCTACAGTTAGAAATTTGAATTTCCCGCCTTTTCCCCCTGCCTTTTTCTGTTCGTAAGTGGAAGCTCCGGTCGCAAGTAGAAGCAAAATTTTGCGGCCGGAGCTGGTCGTAACTCGAAATGGTCGTAAGTAGGGACATTTGTAAGTCGAGGCACCACTGTAATTAATGATGGTTTAACAGAACGAATTTTTCTAGGCCAAGGTACAAGACAAGGCTGTCCACTTTCACCAATATTGTTTTGTATGATTATAGAACTGTTAGCTAATGCAATAAGAAATGATGAATTAATTAAAGGATTAGGTAAAAACAATACAATTAAGATTAATTTATTTGCTGATGATTCATTATTAATGATTAAAAACCCATTAGAAAGTATGAATAGAATTAAAAATCATTGAGAAAAAATTGGGGAAATAACAGGATTAACTATTAACTGGCAAAAAACACAAGATGTTTAATCACAATAAATATGAACAAGAAAAGTTTGTAAATAAATATGGTTTTAAAATGTGCAATTATATTAAATATTTAGGTATAAATATAGTTAAAGTGACTCAAAAATTAAAGGAGCAAAATTTTAATAAATTAAAAAGTGATATTAAAGATAAATTGCAGGAATATTCTAAGTTGAAACTATCGTGGTTTGAGAGAATCACTATGGTCAAAATGAAAATATTACCAAGAATAACTTTTTTTCTTTAGGATGCTCCCAATACAATTAGAAGAAGAGGATTTTAAGTATTGGCAGGGACTAATTAATGGATTCTGTAATCAAGGTAAAAAATGAAGAATAAATAAAAGATATTGGTACAAGTGGTCCCTTTACTTCACCACTAAAATTAGTGACCGAAATAGAATATTTCCCAGCAAACCTGAAGGGCTTTGTTGATTTGTTTAAGGATAAAAAAGTTGCCAGATTGAAGGACTGGGTGATTAAAATGAGATCGAAGGATCAGATTATAGTTAAACTTCAAACTAATAAATCATCATGGTATAATTATATCCAGTTAGATAGATGGACTAATGACTGGTTGAGGATTAATGGCAAATGTTGAGAATGTACTCTATGTATGAACAATTTCTATCATCACATGAAGACATACAGAAGGATGCTTTGAGGAAGGGAGTAGTAAGTAGAATTTACAACCTAATTTTGGATCAGGAGGAAACTGAAACTGAAATAGAAGGATTGAAATTAATTTGGGAGCATGATTTAAAGACAGAAATCAGAACAGAGGATTGGACAAAAATTTGGAAGATGAGTTTTAAGATTAATGTCAGTAAGAATAAAGGAGAATTTTTTAAAAATTAGTTTAAGGTGGTACATTACTCCGGTGAAACTGAACATAATAAATTCAGACTATTCTAAGGCCTGTTGGAAATGTGATGAAGAAATTGGCACGTATTATCATATGTGGTGGGAGTGTAAATTGATTCAGAAATTTTGGAAATGGATTTTTAAGGAAATATGTGATATATTTGGAAAAGATATTGAATTTAACTCTAAAATTGCTTTGCTGTCAATTTTTGATAAGATAGAACTTGATTATTGCTCAAAGGAATTGATTTCTAAATTTATGACAAGTGCTAGAATAGCTAGACACTGGAAAGACAAACATGATATTAAATTAGAAGATTGGTATAACGAAGTATGGGGCATTGTGTGAAATGACAATTTGACGACTGAACTTAAGATGAAAAGAGGGGAAATAAGTTTAAATATTTTTTATGCTATTTGGGGTAGATTTATTGAATTTGTATTAGTGAAAGGAAAGGGGAAAGCCTCTAAGCAACAATCAATACAATTTTGGAAAGGAGGTTCATAATAAAATAATTGCTCCAAAGGGTCCCATGGGTATGGGGGTGCACTGTGTTTTAGATTGTTAGTAAGTATTTTGTATTGTGTTTGTTTTGAAAAAATAAGACATGAGGACGAATATAAAAACAAATCACGATATTCAACGAATATCACTGATGTGTCAGATATTCATTGCTTCGTATTCTTGAGGTCCAGAGACCCCGACAAATATGAAGCAATGAATAAAACCCTTTTATATTTGTCCCTTCGTCTACCAGGCTCCCCTATCTTCCTATGCCTGAGCATAGGAAAAGGAGGGAAGCCTGACTGAAACAATCCCCCATCCCCGCTGTCTGTGCAATGACAGTGGGGGGAATCGCCTCAGTCAGGTTTGCTGAAAGGGAAGCCCTCCCTGCTGCTCTTTGCAAAAGCTAGGTTGCTGGAACTGAAACCAGGGTTCCAGCAGTCTAGCTTCTGTTTCCACGCTGCAGAGCAGGAGGAGGCAGCTGGGAAGGTAAATGGCAGTGGGAAGGGGGTGGCGGCAGGCTGTGGGGACCGGGGCTTTAAAATTTTTTTTAGATAGCCCCCCTTTTTAGATTAACCCCCCCTTAAAAACAAAAAAAGATCTGACATACCGACGAATTGATTCATGGTTCATCGGGCTACTGGGGGGCAATTTGTGGTTTGCGGGTCATCAAACTTGAACCAAGAGAAAGCCCCATTTTGGAGCTTCATCCCCATCTCTACTGTAAACTTTAGTGATATGATAAAACCACTGGAAAGAGATTCACCTTGTTTCGTAAATGGTATAGATTTCTGTGATATTTCTATTGGCTGGGTTGGTCTTAACAGCTCTCCTGCTTACTTTTAATTTGGGCTCTGAGATTTCTTCCCTTGAACTGGAGTATTCCCCAGTATAGGCATGAAACTTTCATTCCTTTGTCTTGCCTCTGGGCAAAAATTTCATCATGAGCACTGACTCTGGTTTGTGTTAGCCTGGTTAACATGTGTTGTACATGTGCATGTCGACCAGTATATATCCCATGTGTAAAACATTCCAAAAATGTGACTGTGCCTCATACATCACACTGGAAATCACTGTAGTTGAGTGCTGCTACCAGATGTTCTTGAAAACCACATGTTGTAGACCTGTGGTTTTCAAATTTCCTATGCACAGAAAATCCTTTCCACATAGACCTGTTTGCTGGAAAACCCATGTCTCTTGCAGAGAATTGTGAGCATGTCCTAGGTCATGTACTCGGCTGATGTGGGACATTGATCAAGACTATTAGGTTTTGTATTTGCCTTACAAAAACTGTGAGTGTGTTTTAATTCTTAAGCTTTCATATCTGATGTCACTCTTCCAAAGAATACAAGTCTTACCATAATTGACACAAAAAGTCCAGTTTTCCAAAGAAGGAAATGTATATATTTACAGGATTTCTGTTATATTTATCATCTGCAATGATCAGAATCCTGTTGCTGATTTACTCTTGCATAAGGGAAATCGTGTAAGTCTTGGGGGCAACCTGCCCATCATTAATAAGGTGCTGGTTGCATTCATGGACACGCACCTGACTTACATAATTTTCCTTACACAAATGTAAATTGGCAAAAGGATTCTGGCCATGCTTCTATGAAATACATACCATTAGTTGAAGAATACTACTCTGAAACATAACCTTCAACTTATTTCAGTAGCAGCTATATAGTTCCAGGAAGAATATGGTGGGAATGCTGCTTTTCATCATTTATTGCTTTCATTTTTAGTGAGGGATTCCTGATGAACTTTTCAATAGCTCCAAGGCTCCTAGGATCATAATTTCAAATACATGTACTGTGCTTTAATATGGGGTAGAGACATATTGCTTTATATAGGAATTAGTGGGCACTACTGAAAAAGAAGAAAATGGCCTCTTGCTTTTAATAGAACATCAGCTGAAGACAACAGCTGTTGCCCTGAGAAAACATCACATTTCTCCACCTTTTTCACTGAATAAAATATCATTTTCAAGGGTAGACTTGGCATGGATTCTAACCTGTCTGCTGCACTTTGTAGTACTGTATGGCCTCCTACTGTGGAGAAAGGTCTTCCTTATCGACTGCCTTGGCTGAGTTATCTGCTGCCAGCCAAACAAGTCAGAATGTTTGTAGTGCAATCGATTGAATGCAGGGCCCCTACTTTAGAGCATCTGGGTTTTAATGCTACAGCTGATTTTAATTATTAAAGTCATACATTCCTAGCCTACAGCTGCAACACATACTTCCAATATATTTTTCTCTCCCTTTCTGCCAGCCTTCCATCAGCAATTCTGCTGCAATGTCTGAGGTAAAATCAAACAGCACATCCAAAATGTGCTTTCAAAATATTGGTGCCTCTATTTTTATAACTAGCTTTTCCTCATGACCACAGGCTCACAGGAAATCACAGTGTTTTTCACTACATCATAATGGTATAATTCTTATAGGGACCATTGAAATTATGGCATTTGTGTTGTTTTCAGGCACGGGATCTTAACTATACACTATCTCCTCATGTATAAATGGAGTTCCTGGTCTCTGCCATTTCTTGATGAGGAAAAATCCTGATGCAGGCTTTTGTTTAGATATATAACCCTGTTTAATGAACCCTGATAGGCTGCCAGCTCTGTATAGAGACAGACTCAGCAGTTTAGATTCAACAGAAAGCACAGGTTTTATTTTCATTTATATTCTGAAATGAGACTCCTATTATTGTCTGCTGGGAGCTCCAGTACTGAATTATACTGGAATCTGGAGGGTCTTGAGTTTAAGAGATGCCTCTATAAGAGCTATCTGGCAACCTTTTCTTCTTCTTTCTTTCCTAGGAGATGAAGTAGCTGCCTCTCAAAGGTCCTTCAATCACTTGGGAGACACAGCACCACTCATCATTCTCATGTGACTTCTACAGTTCTTCTCCCATCAAAGCAAGCTAGCAAGCGCAGAGGGAAGCCAAATGATTTATGGCCCAGTATTATTGCTCATATGCATCCTGCACTTTTAGAATATGGTTATAATGTAGATGCTTTGTCTTCAGGGAAAAGCAGCCAAGCATTTTAGAGCAGGTTGAGGAGGGGGAAGAGAGGTACAAAGAAGCACCCTTTGTCTTCTCAGATGTGAAGGCTTTGGCTTGAAGCACCATCTGTGTGACACAGATGGGTTTAGACTTGATGGCTTTTTTTATTATTATTATCTAAAACAGCTGGAGATTCTGACAATTATAAATAGCCTCCACTGGAAAACTTCAAAAACTCAAAAGACCTCAAACACAGGTGAAGTTTCTACAAAAATGTGGAAACAGTTGTCAAAATGGGTAGAACAACCACATTTTGAAATGACTAAGAGATCTGAGTTGTTCCCATAGTTGTACAGTTCAGTATCATACCTATGTAGTAGTCTCTATTTTGATTTTAGAAATGGAGATATTGTAAAACACAGTGGAATGCAAATGAATGTTAATCTTCAAATACCATTTGCATTCTAAAAATACTTTAATTTGTCTACCTATCTGATGGGAACCTACCTTTATTAGCTTCTGGTCAACCACAGCATGATGCTGAAACCCAGCAACTTCATATTATAACGCTACCTGGGGTATTCTCAGGGTTATAGTCCAAAAAAGTAACTTTCCCCATCATTGCCTTTTATGAGCCAGTAATGTAGCTCCAGGTCTCTAGAAAGCATATTTTGATTTGTATTTGGTAATTTCCTTCTGTCATTATTTGTTCCAAAAGTTTCAAAAGTTTGTTACGGTCTCTATTACAAATTGCTTTCTGACACAGTGCAAAACAAGTCAGAGTGGCCACAAAGAATAATAATAAAGTACATTTCATGCAAAATATTTTGAAACAGAATATGTGGTGCAAACAGTGAACACAACATTCACCCAATCTCCAGCTAGAGTAGGCGAAACACTGCAGCTAAAAAATAATTTTGTTAGCCAAAAGACAATGGCCATCTGACAACAAACTCCATAATGTGGATATCAAAACTGCTGAGAATGCACTACCCCATTTCCCCCCCACAGAGCTCGCCTCTGTAAAGAGAGGACTTAGAGAAGGGCATCACCTCCAGATATGAATGGGGAAAAATCTATGGAAAAAGGGTCCCTATAAAATAGGGGAAAGGGGTATTTTAATATAATATAATATAAAATATGCAGTAACCAGATAGTTGCATTAGCGGCTATGCTCCTCAGTAAATGCTCATCACGTGTGAAAAATAAGATTTTCTTACTTATTTCAAACAGAAGCCTTCAAAGCCTTCTAAATATTCTGAAGTTGGGCATTCTAAGCTATTGGCGTGGTTCAATAGTTCCAATTCATGGTTCAGCCTTGCTTCAAATCTTTGCCGCATCCTTTGTAGTAAGACATGAAAGTTTGTTTCTTCAGTGTTTTTTTGGTCTCTTGCTTCCTCAGCAGGTGGAGGCCAGGAAGTTTGTAGTTTACATACTTGAATTCATCGCCACAGGATATGTTGATGGTCATACATTTCCTTGGTTTTAAAGGCAGAACAAGCAAATCCATGGAGAATGTCTGTTTGTGGATATTGTAGAAGAGATATAATAATAAATATTTTATTACGGTCATTGACCAGCAAAAGTAAGCAACATTATTTAAATTAGGAAACATAAAATCAATCTAAAAACATCTATATACATACATATAACTACATTCATACATCTTATTAGATATCTCCTGCCTCCCTATCATAGGCCTTGTCTATGGGCTAAGTAACAGAATTGTTACTTAGAAGCCCATAGAGCCCGTATGATCATTAAGGCCTCTACGTGTATACACCAATTTACAGATACTACAGCTGCGCTTCAGGTGGAACCTTTCCTTGTAGAAGAGATATCTAATTTCCTAATATTAATACTTGTACAGATAAACTGTAGTATATTATATCATGGTGAGTTTACGCACAGAGGGAACTGGGTATCCTCTGAACTAAGAACAAATAAATATATAATGGATGATTCATATACTTTGGAAGATTTAATGAATTAATTGTATTTAATGTGCTTAAAACATGTATATACTGTATGTCTGTCCTCTGGAGAGCCAAAGAATAAAGCAATGTAACAACAATTTAAACCATCCTAACATAATCAGTAAAACACTCAAAACAACAACAGAAAAAAATAAACTGCAAAATTCCTTTGAAACTCTTGACAGTTAAAAATCCCATTCAGTAAGCAGCAATTCCCAGTTTAAATGCCTTCTTAAAAAGGGAAGCTTTCTGCTAACTCACAGAAAGGCATTAGGGAGAGATCAGATGGCTTTTACTTGGAAGAGAAATCTAGAGCCTTCTGCCAGCCACTGAAAAGGTGTTGTCTATTTTTCTCCTCCATTAAGCATATTTCTGTGAGTTTGAGGATTTCCAAGGCGTTTGCTTCCTTAGGTGTACAGGTTTGTGCCTAAGGAGTTCTTTCAAATACTCCAGTCTAATTCATTCATTGCCTTGAAAGACAATCACTAGTATTTTGCTTCTGGGCACAGTTCAAATGGGAATCCAGTGCAGCTCTTTCCAGCCAGGGGCATGCTCCTTATATGCATTTCCTGCTGATAGCCAGTCTGCTACAAAGACAGTACAAAGTAGAACAAATTGAAGTAATCCGGAGATGGTGTAGCTAAAGAACGTGCCATTCAAGCCACATCTATATTCTCCAGAAATTAGTGTAGTCAGTGCACTAGTCTCATCCCAGCCAAGATTTTGATGTCCAGTTACATAGAAAACTATCCTAAGTATCGCCACTCAATCTGTAGGTAAGCAGTTCTTTTAAAAAAAGGGACTCCCCCAATACAATGCTTGTGAAGTACAGCACTCTCTCCACACTTAGGGTTCTTTTAATATTCTGTTATCTAATATATATTTAATATAAACACCAAATAACAAGGAATAGCTTAAAACAAGCCCTATAAATATTTCAGGATGTTATTGATTGTAGTGATTGTCCTGCTCCCTTCCAGTGAGGATAGCAGCCAAATTATTGGTTTGCCTGGGATGTGGCAAGAAAGGAGGAATGGCAGGAAGGAGCAAATGAATAGTCTTTATGGAAATTCAGTTTGCAGGTCAAATAAGAAAACAGTAAGACCAGAGCCCTCAATGCGACCTGGTAAATTGAAAGGACCTCTGTTACTCCTACATGGGGATCATTTTTATGATGGCCAGTATTAATGCCTTGGAAGGGAAAGAATCTGATTGTGTCAATGCCTTGGAACGGGAAGGATCTGATCGTTTGAAAGACTAAGACTAAAACATAAGGCTGCTTGTCATGCAGATACATCCTGCCCCAAAATGCTTTCTTGGCTGATTGGCTCCATGGTGCTTGCTTTAAAAAGTCATTTCAGACAGCCAGGATCTCTGGGGTGCAATCTGGCATGTGTGAACTGGACCACTTCTTTGGAGAAGCCAATATTTTTTACCAGTCTCTATATGCTTCAGGCATGCAGAATAGGCATTTAGTGACAGCAAAAGGTAAACTTCAGCTTCAGTTCTCCACAGGGCTGCTTTATTGTTTTCATTTACTGGAGCCACACAAAAAGATATTTTGAGGGAAGGTTTACTCAGGGATAATTTTAAACCTCTTTCTCCCACTCTTACTTGTCTACCTATCCATCTGTGACCTGGTAATAAAGTATGTTTGCAAGCCACTCAGAAAATGTTAGCACAGAAACAGAAACATAACAATAGTTTGCCTGTATCTGTTGAACAATATTTGCTTTGTAAAGGAATAGAATGAAAGAAGTTAGGTTAATAATAATACATGGTCCTCAGGCAAAAGAATCTGCGACTCTCTGTTGCAATACATTCCCCATGAGCTCAAACACCTGCATGAATTAAAATCTTAGAAGAGCACCTGCTGCCTGTAACACTACCTGCTTCTAAGTGTGTTTATTCAGAAACAGGCACCATGGAGTTTAAAGGGACATTGCTTCAAATACATGTGCATAGGAGTGCTGGTCTACTTCAGCATATAAGTGTGTGCGTGTGTGTGTGCGCGTGCGTGCGTGCATGCCACAGGCCAGCCCAAGGCATTTCGGTGCCTGAGATGGAACACCAAATGGTGCTCCCACACTACGTCAACCACCCAAATCATAAACAGAAATGGTTTTAAGGGAAATTTTTCAATAAAGGTTTATAAACAGTACAAATGTAATTATACTCTCATGTCACTTATCTCTTCCCAAACACCTGAGGGTCAGCAAAGAACTGAGGGACAGCCCGAGAGATTTACCATACTTTAAGGTACATTGCTTTATCCATGTGTTGCTCTACATCCAGTTTTGCAGCATATTCCCACCAGGAATGGGAACTTTTTCTCCAATACAGCAAGGTAGATTTCCAGAGGAAAAGTAGAATCAGCAAAAACAACTTCCTCTTTTCTTCCACTAGGAATTCCACACATGAGCCAAATTCCATCTCAGACAATCTGGATCCAAGTGTTTATGTTTGGCTTCTTGCTGATGGAACTTCATTTTAAAAGGATACATATTTCTACGCCTGGCTGTGGAAGACTGGAATGTGAAATTTGGATTTTACCTTAGTTTATTTTATGTTATATGTAAACCACCCAGAGTTAATAAATAAATTAATGTGTTTGGAAAGGTTTCTTGACAAATTATGGAACCACTTACTGCCTCTGAAGAAAAGCTTATGCCATATAAAACTTGTTTGTCTTTTCATCACTACGTAGATCTTTGTTGGTTTTGTAACACAGCTACCCCTCTGGAAATTTCTGTGGTGGGAACCATGACATTTCTGTAAATTGAGATTAGTGCAGTCAGTCATATGAAATCTGAAAGGAATTCTGAGAGGAAATGGAAGCTGACATTTGTTCATATCCCTTAGGTTAGTTCTGAATAGTCTGGACATGTATGAACTCAGGAAAATAAGTAATACTTTTCTGCATTTACATGTAAAGTTAACTTCTAAAGCTACTCTAAGGTACCACTTCTTGAACAATGGTCAGGTGAGATGAGATGTGGTTCTGTTCAGAATACAAAGCATTGACTACATTCATGGTGGTTTCAGATGATGATCTGAAGTAGCAAGTGTTTACTTCTACTTCTGCACAAGTTTACAGCATGACACCTGTAAACCATGTCAAAAACCGTTGTTTAAGCACTGCTGCTTTGTTGCTTTTTGGCATTCCAATCCTGGTAACAGAGTAATTTCTCACATCTCAAGGACTGATCGAATAAAGAATGGAGGTGTAATTCATCAGATGGGAAAAGAGAAAGAAATAGAGTCGATTATTGAGAAATGCAAGCTCTCATATCTTGGACATATAATTCATCACAAGTATAATACACTGCAGCACATCACTGAAGAGTTGATTGTGGGTAAATATGGAAGAGGTGGAAGTTGTATTTCTTGGGTGAGTAGTGTCAAAGGCAGTCTGATGTTAATAAAGAACAAATCACACAGCCAGAGGTGTGGAAATATTTTATTTATTTGCTCCCCTTCTATGCCACCTTTCCCCCAATAATGGGCCCCATATGCCATGATAGGAGCTAGCCTCGGCAACTGAAACAGCAACCAGAGAATATATGTTATATACTAATAGTAGTATACTATGTTTTTGCCAGGTTGATCATGGAAACTGGCTACTAAAATCCAGGACCAGACTATGCAGCCCCAAAACCACCCTTTCCCTGCATGTGTTGAACAATTTTGTTCAGTGCTGCTAGACTGGCCCTTCCCTTTTCCTTGCGTTGGACCATCCTTCTGACACAGACCCAGATCAGTGTAATCCAATTTCTTGGCTCACTGCTGGCATCTCTTAAAAGAATTCTCCTGGCTTTATAGCTCTGATTTAGATTGGCTCCTGATATAGTCTGTCAAGATGCCAGGACTCAGATTCCTATTACTTTGCAGCTGCTACAATTTTTGCAGTGATTTGCTTGACTATAGATTGTAAGTGTTCATGAAATTAGTGGTGATTTGTGTCCTGTAGTCTCCTTTATAAATATTTAATTCAGCACTTTCCCATAAAACTGCAAGATTATTGTAGATTTAAGATTGCCTCAGACGCTCATAAATGCTTAAACATACACACATATGCACGGTACACCTTTGCTCACTTCCTGATGACTACTCTCTGCTACTGGAATGGCAGAAAACAGGATACAAGGACTGCAGACAGAATGAAAGGAGGATGACAGCTGGGATGAATACTCCATGCTTCATTCTGTCAAATGCTGGTAATAGAAACAGCCAAGAAATAGCTCATGAAGATGGCAAGGCAAAACAGGCAGGAAAAAAACAAACAAACCAGAAGATGCTGCTGATGGATCTCAGGGAATCTATGATAATGTTTGATCTTTCTTCTTTTTTTAAAATTCCCTTTGAGCCTATCTTTATTGAGATGAACCAGACATGTTCTAGCAATGCAGTTCAGTTGGTCCTAATGAACCATGAATTTTGGTGGATTTTGAATTTATTTTGCTGTCTGATGAAGTTGGATGCAGTTCCTGAAAGCTTAGGCCAATAGAACTTGCTGGGCTTTAAGGTGCCACAAAACTCTTGCTACAGACCCAAAGGGCTCCTTTCCTTGGGATATACTTTTGTACAGCAACACATCTTCTTTTACTCCTCTGCCTACCCCACCTTGGAAAAAGACACGGAAGGGTGAGCCTTCTGTGAAGCCTTAGAATAAGTTGAATCAAGTGAGAATATTGCACATCTGGGACAAATAACCTCAGTGAGAGGAACTTCGTAGGTGCTCTCTGAAGTCTCCAGCCTGAAACCACAAGTGACCAGCTCAGAACCAGAAAGGAACTGAGAAGCAATTTTATTCCTGCTCTTATACTGCCATCCTGTGGGTTATTTTTAAAAATGCAGTTATTAAGAGGTTCTCAACTGATAAAGTACACAGCTAATTAACTTGTGCAGATCTTAACAACAATCCGTAGTAACAGTGAATATAAACTATTACAAAAGTCATAGTTTCCCCATCAATAGTGCACGCACGCACACACACATACAGTCACACACAGAATGAACAATACTGAATAGGGTTAAAATCTGCACAATAACTTTTAAGACCAGAGCAATATATAGGTCCGCATGGGGGTATATGGACACCATCATGAGGAGGAATATACCTTGAAAAATGGAAGTGCAATTCTATCCTTTTAAAATATACTAAAGCTAGTGTTAGGCCTGAGTAATCAATGGAAAGCATGTTACTGGAGACCAAAAAGTCCCATTCCTTTCACTGAGTCTGCTCCACGGGGGACTAACATTGGATTTAGTCCAATAATATAGAAAATAAATTGAGTCCAAGCTCCTGTTGTCAGCTTCAGAAGATCCACCTACAAACCTGTAGCTTAACTATACTGACATTAGGCATATGTGTTTCTTAAGATAAATGAGATGCTATTGGAAAACAAAAACCTTAACTATAATTTGGTATTGAGATTAAAATCAATGCTGTTTTAACTTCTACACTCCTTTAAAAAATATAGTATAGCAAAATGATTTGCTTAAACCCGTACAGTTGGGATAGATCCTCTTGCCTGCAGAAGAACTGGCCACTTAACGGGAAACACTCTGATGCAAGTATTTGTACTTGAAGCTGCTACATAAATTTATGGCTCCCATGTTGCAGTCACTGTAAATAATGCTGCAATGAGTCATTTGCCTGTGATACCTTCTCATGGGGATTGGGCTATCAAGGCCATTTTCTCTTTACTACGCCCCACCATTTTATATATCATATTATTTACTTATTTATTTGATTTCTACCCTGCCTTTCTTCCAGTTCAAGAAACCAAGGCAGCTTTGGAAATATCTATTTGTGTTAATGGTCACACAAGCACTCAGGTATTGAATGGCTGCACAGAAATGGTATACTATTTCGTGATGAATAATGGTTAAGTAGGGTTTTTTTAAATGACTCCTACTTGGCAATTGTTATACACAGTCATACACGTGTATAGTTTTGCCACCAAGCAAATTCATCCACTGAGTACCTCAGAGAAATGTCAAACATTTCAGGCTGAATGTATGTATTTCTAACACAGATTGGCTAAAATCCAGTAGAAAGCTGCAACTTGATTTAGGCCCATTGAATCGGTTGGGATTTGTTGAGTGAACACCATGTAGTTCCATTGATTCAATGGGCCTACTTTAGTTGTGACTTACTACTTTATTTCAACCGTGGTATTAAAAATCCCTGCACAAAGGTCAGTGGCACCAAGTTAGAGTTAAACCAAGACACCTTTCAGTTGTTGTTGTTTTTTAAATTCATACACGTGGCATAAAATGAAAATTCTCCGTGTATGCTTTTTGTTCTCTTTTGGCAGCCTTTTAAAACAACTTTTAAAAACTGCTCTATAAAGAAAGCTGATGCCGTGAAAGCCAGAACAGGCTCTTCCTTGCTTTCCTCATAATGGCTGCTCATTTTCAACTGGATGTATTGTTTCCGCTTATTGTTTAGACAGACTCTTTGGCTGGGAAGCTGCACCTTTTCCCACAAAGGAAAATGAAATAGAAGACATCATTTTTCCATTTGGTCCTTTTTAAAAATCACAAATGCTGCTCAGCAAGGCAGCTCAGAATTGCCATAAGGTACCTGAAAAGAGCGAGTGCCCTATTGCCGATAGATTGGATTGAAGTGAACACCTGTAGGTAGAAGCCTCAGAAACCTTTCCATTTTATAAAATAATGAATGCAGGCAGGCAGGCAAGCAAGCTGAGGAGAAAAGTCACCTCAAAAGAAATGGATTTCACTGTAATACTTTCCAAAAGCTTTCTTGGACTCCCAGGAATGGTATAATTCAATGTTGAATGAATGTGCTTTTTCTGTCAACCTTGCTATTATCATCCCCATTAAAATTGGATTTAACCTCAAGTAGCAGGGGAGCTTTGAGCCTTTCAGAGCAAGGATGGCCAAAATATTTCCAGTGTTTTTTTTCTTTTCTTTAAAGGTTAATAAATGATGGTGATGATTAAATTTTGCCAGACACATTTTCCTTTGTTTTTAAAAAGGCTCCATGTGTCTTAACAATACTAACAATGCACATAAGTTGAAAACAAGAACAGTAAAACAATGTACTGTATAAAATAACATAAAACAACACCTCTCTTCGTATGCATTTCTGGGGCATTGCGGGGAGAGCCCTTTCACCATGATATTTCCACACTTGAAATTTGCCAGATTGGTCATTTCCTGAACAAGCTTCTTTCCTATCATAATTGTTGATACAGAAAATGAGTTGACAGACCCCTCGGTGAAGATTATATTGGCAGCCTGGCACTACAGTCATAGTTTGGGGTCGAAATCTCTGCACATAAGGTTACTAAAATGGGGAGTTGGAGGGACTCAGTCCAGAGGCAGACAGAGTCCTCTCTGAAAAAGAGCTCCTGTTTTAACGGCGTGTAACTTTTAATAATCATAATTATCTTAGAACTGCAGAGCTGGAAGGGACCTTTTGATCATCAAGTCCATACCCTGTCAAGGAGGTACAGTGAGGAATATCTTTAGAGACCTTCTAAAGACTAGTCTGGTTATGCTTTATGCTTTTCCTCTGGTTGGGAACTGCCTGTGATTTTAAAGAGCTGCTATTTATTCAGAGCTTGGAAAGTTTCTTTTTAAAAGTATTTTCATTCTTCTTGCTCCTTAAAGTGTTTGCTATTTGTTACTATCTTGTAAAGTTTATATAATCTGTTGGGCAGCTCATTGGTGTTTGCTATTTCAGAGGAAAAAAACAGGATTTATAAGAAAATGACAATAAATGTCAACATGCCTCTAAATTACCTTAAAAAGTAATGTTTGGAACTAACATAGTTATGCATTGGATTAAAAAGTTGTGTCTTCTGAAGCACCAGATTCTGGAGACAGAGGTGGATCGTGTAGACTTTTCCTCATGCTAGAGAGAAGACTGAGGTGATAGCACATGATAGCTGCCCTATTTCCAACCTACATTTCCTTAGTGAGTTGGAAATCACAGAAAGTCTCCTTGTACCATCTCACTCCTTTAGTTCATTTTTCTCAGTGTTATCTACTTTCTCCGTCTTTTCTACTATTCTGCCTGGCAACAGATGGCCATGGCCTCGTACAAAGGACTTTTCCCAACACTTCTGAGATCCATGTGACTGAAAATGTATGCCACCAGGAAAGCAGATTCTACACACTCTACTGTTCTCAAGTGTTCTGTTATTGCTATAGTACTGATCCAGTAATAGGGTGGGTAAGAACCCATCAAATGAAAATCAGTCCTAGGGCCAATAAGGAAGTTTGTGAGTAAGTAGAGAATGGCATCCATCCTGCTCTCTATAACGTTGCAATCCCTTAAAGGATTGCATATACAGGTGGGAGATACCTCTAAACCAGTAGTTCCCAACCTTGGGTCCCCAGATGTTCTTGTACTAAAACTCCCAGAAGCCTTCACCACTAGCTGAGCTGGATTTCTGGGAGTTGTCGTCTAAGAACATCTGGGCACCCAAGGTTGAGAACCACTGCTCTAAACTAAACTTTGTCTTTCAGCTGGAGAATCAGGTGGCCTCTGTGGCAAAGAAAGTCTTTCATCAGCTTGTAGTCAGTGGTATATAAGTTGCTGCATAATCTGGCCACTGTTGTTTACTTATTTGTTACATTTACATTGCATCTTTTCTCCAATAACCTCATGGTGATACACAGGGCTCCCCTCCCTCCTGCCTGAGCTTCACTGTGAGGCAAGTCAGTCTGAGAGGTTGTAATTGACCTCTCAGTGTGAGCAGTGGAAGAATAGGCAGACGTTGGAAAAAAGTTGTTTTTCTTAATTTTACTGCTTCTTTCTGGGCCCCACAAACTGATGAGATCCTTTGGTGGATGGTGGAAAGGAAACACTGAATTTGGGTTAGCATCTGTAAGCTGTTCTGACTTTTGCTCTTATAAAAAGCCATGAAAAATAATCTTAAACTACCTTTCAAAAGCCTTATAGGATTCCTTTGCTCTGAATTCACTGTCTTCGCATTAGGCAGCAATTTCATTCTCACTTCCTTTTTCATTTTTGATACAGCTAAGACAACCAGTCTTACTGACAAATATGGCTGTGTAAATGATACAATTTGAGAAAAATGCAGAAAATGTTAACAGAAAATGTATTTTGAACAAACTCCAGTTGGCACACCATGGTAGGAATCTTAGGACATGCTGTTCATGAAACAGTGAATCACCACAGCCAAGCCGAAGGTTACCGCACACCAATCACAACTCATAAGAATGTGTAAACAGATGTGCAGGTTGAGTAATACTCTTATTGGGTCACTTAAAAGTTAAAAACAAGGCTTTATAGTCACCAAAACGTTTCATCAAATAAAGACAGTATAGCATTTGGGGGATGGGGGATAAAGAAGATAATTTTTTTTAAAATGGGCCAGATGGGATGCCCATTGTACCTTGAACACAGACTGCTGAAGAGGCAAGATGGAGTTTACTGATTCAGTCCCTTCTCTCTCTGCTGACAAAAAGCCTGACTAAGACACCTGCAGATCTCATCATTGCCTTGAGCAGGCAAGGTGATACACCTTTGCTGGCTGAAGAGTTCTGGAAAGCTTGAAAACCTTTTGTTGATAACTTCCCAAGTAATACAGCAAGGTGAAGACTCAACCCTCAACTTTGTCTCAAGTGATAGATAAATCCCACGGTTACTTTTCCCCATAAAATTATCTTTTGGCGGATCCAGAAGCTACCACTAGATGACAGTCTTGGGCAAATTCAGATCCACCAAGCGGCTCTTATTCCTGTATCCTCAAATGCCTTGGCAGCAACTGGTTCCTAACCTGAGAGATTCTCTTCAACTGAAGCATGGTTTTGAGGGCATGTTATTGCCACTGCTTACTGCAAAGGTGGGCTGTTGAACCCACTAGCACTGGGCCAACGTAGCTAAGTGAGGGGAGATGTGGGGAGTGATAGTCTGTCTTATTTTTAGTGAAAGGAAGAGGGAAAGGGGTTTATATTGGATCTTCTACCTCAGCCATTGAGGCCAGCATAATAATAATTTGAACCGGCCTGGATATGAATGGCTTCCTGACTCAGGAGGGATCATGGTTTTGCTGCTGGCAGATGCAGCTCTGCAGAGGTATTATAAACTGGGCTCAGGCAGGAGCTAGAATGCCCTTGAATGTGGCCGACCAAGACTGCCTCTCCTATTTTAGATTTTCTCCTGCATGTCAGGGATGAGCACCTTTGGTGGGTGGGTGGCCCATTTTTCTGTTCTCAAGTTCCTCTGTGGGATGGCAAGGATACCAGAAAATGCAAACCTGAAATAGTGAGAGGTTTACTTCCATTGGGGGGGGGGGGGGATGGGATTTTTCTGTGCTAAATGATGCAGAGGGCTGCTATGACTTATTTCATAGAATAATCATAGAATAATGGAGTTGGAAGGGGCATACTGCATAAGATCATTGAGTCCTATTGGCAGAGTATGTGAAAATTCCTAGCTTAAAACCTTCAGCTACACAGAGAAAAACCAAAACAAAATCCAGACATGGACCTGCAGAGCAGATTATTATAATAAAAAAATCTTCTTCAAATATATGACCCATTATTGTTAGTTAATTTTAGTCAGATTTACCTCAACTGGCAATATTCTCAATAGATTCAGTCAGACTGGGAATAAAAAGTTTCTATTTTAGTCACAAAATTTTCCTATCAGAATAACAAACAAAACACACACATTTGTTACATGGTTTAAGATCTTTACTGGTTAACTTCATTATTTTGAATAACTGGTTACATAAACCCTTCACTTAGATTCTAACTGCTAACTCTATTGCTAAGAGACTCTCAGAACATTGATGTTGCTAATTGACACAGAGCCCTGACTGAGGCTAAAAAAAAAAAAAGGCGGGAAGAAGAATCTGAAGTAGATGAGGGAACAATTGTTTGTCACTGTGTGATTTTGACATTTGCCCCAAAGTCCCGCCCATCCAAGCCTCCCAAAGGCATAATATGTAGATTGCTGTGCAAATCCAACCCCTGCTTAATGCAGGAATCCAAATTAAAGAATATCTGACAGATGGTTGTCCAATTTTCTCTTGAATGCCTCCAGTGTTAGAGGGCTCACTACCTCCTGAGGTAACTGGTTCCATTGTCATACTGCTCTAACAGTTATGACGTTTTTCCTAATATTCAACTGGAATGGGCTCCTGTAACTTGAGCCCATTATTATGTGTCCTGCACCCTGGGGGAGAACAGATCCTGCCCCTCCTCTGTATAACAGCCTCACAAGTACAGTGGTGCCTCGACTTACAACCACAATCCGTTCCAGAAGATGGACGTAACTCGAAATGGTCGTAAGTCGAAGCACCATTTCCCATGGGAATGCATTGAAATGCAATTAATCTGTTCCGGCTGAAGAAAAAAATCACCAAAAAAATATAAAAAATCACTGCAAGACTCATTGGAAACGCAATTAATCCCTTCCGGCCAAAGGGGAAAAAGAAAAGAAAAGCAATCAAGCGTGCAAGACCCATTGGAAATGCACAGAAAACAAACGGAGCAGATCGGAAATGCACAGAGAACAAAGGGAGCAGGTCGGAAATACAAAGAGAACAAAGGAAAAAGCAAGGGAAGTATGCAAGACCATCGGAAATGGGGGAAAAAATCCAAAAAGCAACCAACCCCCCCAAGACCCATAGGAAGGGGGGGGGGAAGCCAACAAACAAACAAACCCCCCAAGACCCATTGGAAATGGGAAAAAAAACTCCAAAAGCAACCAAACCCCCCAAGACCCATCAGAAGTGGGGAAAAACACTCCAAAAAGTAACCAAACCCCCCAAGATCCATCGGAAATGGGGAAAAAAAACCAAAAAACAAACAAACCCCCCAAGACCCATCACAGCACAGAAACATAACCCCCCCAGCCCAAAACCACGCTGCAAAAACACCCAGGGCAGTTTTTTAAAAGCAGAAAACAGCACCTTACCTTACCAGGCAGCCTTCTCCAATCGCACACTCTCTAACTGCTGGGGCGAAAGAGCTACAAAGAAGCAGCCTCGTCACCACCTACAGTTAGAAATTTGAATTTCCCACCTTTTCCCCCTGCCTTTTTCTGTTCATAAGTGGAAGTTCCGGTCGCAAGTCGAAGCTAAATTTTGCAGCCGGAGCTGGTCGTAACTCGAAATGATCATAAGTAGGGACGTTCGTAAGTCGAGGTACCACTGTATTTGAAAAATAGTATCATATCTCCCCCCCATTCTTCTTTTCCCAAGGCTAAACATGTCCAGTTCTTTCAATCTTTCTTCATAGGGCTTGGTTTCCAGTCCCCTGATCATCCTTGTTGCCTTCCTCTAATTTGTTTCAGTTTGTCAATATTCTTCTTAAAGTATAGTGCCGTAAACTGGTCACAAAACTCAAAATGAGGCCTAATTAGTGCCATATAGAGGGAAATTAATACTTCATCGGATTTGCAGACTATACTTCTGTTAATGTTACCTAAAATAGCATTTGCCTTTTTTGCAGTCATATCACACTGTTGGTTCATATTCGAGCTCGAGTCTATCAAGACCCATTTGAATTTTGTTTTTGTCTTCCAGGGTATCAGTTATTCCACCCAATTTTGTGTTGTCCGCAAATTTGATAAGCATTCCTTACACCCCCTCATCCAAATCATTAATTAAAATATTAAACTGGACCCAGGATTGAGTCTGGTGGGACCCCTCTTGTTACCTCCTCCCAGTTTGAGAAGGAGCCATTGATAAGCACCCTCTGAGCATGATTCTATAACCAAATGTGTATTCACCTGACAGTTGTTGTATCCAGGCCACACCTAGTTAGGGTGCTAATCAGAATATCATGGGGCACTTTGTTAAAAGCTTTGCTGAATTCAAGGTATATTACATTTACAGCATTTCCTGACAGAGTTTTTTGCAACCTCATATGCTGCCTTTAGCAGGTCTGGTTGGGAGGGACCTTTCTGGGCTGGGGTGACTGTCAATCTATCCAGCACTAACCAATTGTTTCTTTCCTGCCTCTGATTTCAAAGACAGCTCCGCCTTTCTCATGAGAGCTCTTTCCCTCTCTAGAGCATGTTGAAGTAGAACATGAGCACTTACCCACAGAGTTCCCCCTACTTCTTCCACCAAGTCATCTCTGTTAGTTAGAATCAAATCAAGGATAACTAATCCTCTAGTTTTGTCCTCCACTTTTTGTAGGAGAAAATTATCAGCAACACAAGCCAGGAATTTCTTAGAAGGACCACATTTGGCAGAATTTGTCCTCCAACAAATATCAGAGTCATTGACATCTCCCATTACTACCACATCAAGTCTCTTTAAAATTCTTGCAATTTGTTTTTCAAAGGTTTCATCTGCTTCTTCTCGGCTGGGTGATCAGCGGTAGACTACAACTACCATGTTCCTTTTGTTTTTTGCCCCAGTTATATTAATCCAGATGCCCTCAGTGGGACAACGAAGTTCATCCTTCTGTATTTATGTGAAGGAATATGTATTTTTATAAACATACTACAACTCCACCTTCCTTTCTCCCCCTCCCCTGTTCTTTTGAACAACGTATATCCTTCAGTTGCCATATTCTAGTCATAGGAGTCATCCCACCAAGTTTCAGTAATCCCTATCAAATCATATTTACCCTTTCAGACAAACTATTATTCCTTGAGACTCCCAGGAGCAGGATTTTACCTTTTTGTGCAAGAAAAAAGGAGGCCAGGGAGGAGTTGCAAAAACAAATGTGGAGAACAGCATATGACCCCAGGGTTGCACATTACTTGCCCTTGAACCTTATGTATAGGTTCACTGAACCTAGACTCTGCAGGAGAAGTGGATGGGTATGCACGTCTCACCACCAACATTCCCAGGCATGGGGTCTCTTCTGCATACACTTGCTCTTCAGTAGAAGGATGTGAAAAGAGTAAATCTAAGTTCTGCACAGGGCTTCTGGGAGTGTGACTTGCAGACACACATCCTCTCCACACATATATAGTGTCAGTCTTCCTGTCTTCACACATGTCTGAACAGGGCTGTAGCTTGAGAGATGTTTGATGAGGACCTAGCCTTTGTAACCCTGTCTTGCTCTTCCCTATTGCCATCTCTGCCTCCAAGAAAGAGAGTCACATTCCCCTCATCAGATGCTGGCAAGCTCTATCCCCCCCCCCCCCCAATCACTGAGGAGAATAACAAAATGCAGTTTGGATGTCTTTCTTCTTCCTTTAAAATTAGTAATAATAAAGATAAGAAATGAAAAGGGATAAAACCACTTCCTATTCATGCATTCCACACAATAGAACCATTCTGTGTCTAAAATCTGCTTTGGGTTTTAATGGTGTATAAACTGCTATATGTGTTTTCTGAATCATGGCTGCACTTCACATACAAAAGCAAGCGTACAAGTCCATTATTTATGCTTCTTGAGTATTAATAGTTATCTCTATCTTAACATTCTCTGTATTTTTAAAAAATATTGGAAGGTTTTATTCATTGGCTAGGCTTGGACAATTTATCACAGCTTCACAAACAATAATTTATAGAGCAGAGAGCAAGTGCTGACACTTGAACACTTTCTATAGGCATTTACATCCACTTTATAGAGCTTGGAAAAGTTACAATTTGGGCTCCGAATTCCTTAACCATAACAATGGCATCTGGCCTAGATGCCTTTAAAAGAGGATTGGACAGATTTCTGGCGGAAAAGTCAATCACAGGTTACAAGCCATGATGGGGATGTATAATCTCCAGGCTTAAAAGGAAGGTACCTCAAAATGCCAGATGCAGGAGAGGGGGTATCAGGAGACAGGTATCGAGTTCTCTTGTGTGCTCCCAGAAGCATCTGGTGGGGCCACTGTAAGATACAGGAAGCTGGACTAGATGGGCCCTTGGCCTGATCCAGCACGACTCTTATGTTCTTATGGCTAGGAGATTCTGGGGGGTTGTGGTCCCAATATTAACTTTTTTGAGCTCTGTTTCTGGATCCAGTTTTTGCTGGATATTTTTTAACCCAACATATCACACTGACTGAAAACACACCCACCCACACACCACAGAGTTTTGCATGTTCTTTAATACCATTTTTAAGATGGCATTTCCAAAAAGCAAAATGACAAATACATCAAAGCTTTCAAGATACCACTGCTTGCTTCTGGTTCCATGCAAGATTTTTAGAAATTCCATCCAACCTCTCTGAGCCCGAAGTATTGCTTTTCCATTTAATTTTTGAGACACACAAAGCATGCTCATTATTTCATCCACATGAACAAAGATAAGAATTCAGTTTGAGCCAAGGTCCAATGCAGCATAACATCAGAGTCTATTTTCAGTTGCCATGACCTAGTCCTGAAAATGTGAAGTAATAATAACATGGGACCATATGCAGAGCATTTCTCAGCATTGAGTCATCACAGCCAGTTTCCATATGTCTGGGATTAAGCAGAACGTCTTCCAAGTTTAGAGAGGAATAAAGTGTCTGCCAGTAAACTATCCATTCAGCACTTTGGAACTACACTTTTCATTTTTAGAACTTCACTGGAAAATAGTTCCTTAAACAGATCCAGAACATAACATCTTTAAAGAAACAGCCAAATAAATATAAACAAGACAAAAGAATGTGTGATGCCAGTGCTTTGCTTGATGCCATTATGGGGTTTGTTGTTCAAAAACAAGGGTGACAGCACTTGATTTTTCCTACTGAAAATTAAGCAGTCTGGAAAGATGTTACTCCATTCACCCAGAAAAGGTCAACTTTAGTCAAAGCTGTTATCCACCACTACCTGCATGAGATACCACCATACACAACATTACTGAACACAAACATAGGAACAATCCCAGCTAGGAGAATTATCCCAACATCTTTTATCCATCAGTGGCTGAATGTAATGAGGAATATATACTCCTCTACAATTAGAGTCAATATTCTCCTCTATACCACTCTCCAGGGAGCATGGAGGAGTATGCCTGTGGGTTTCTTGTAGACATATTGTTGGTCACCGTATGAACAGAAATTTGAAAAAAAAACACCCATCCCTGGTCTAGTACTGCTGGGATCTTCTGATGTTCTTATCCAAATGCCAAGAGGAGTCAGGGTGAACTGTTTTTGTAACACAGGGCAAGGGGAGCAGGTTTATGATCGCAATCCTAATATGTAGTCCAGGGAGGACCTGTGTTTCTCTGAATATTGTTGAACTACAACTCCTGTCATGTTTCCCCATTCATATTGCTGACTAGGTATCATGGGAGCTGAAGCCCAACAAGGCCTGCACCTGATGTAGTTCAAATTAACAAGTCACTTGTTAACTGAGGCTGCTTTGTCTTGCTTTGGGTGATGGACAACTGTCCTACAGTATTATTGTACAAAAGAGGTTTGGCTTCCTATCAGTCCAGAAAGTAGCAGTTATATTTGATTTTGCAACAGGAAGAGGTGGAACTAACATGTGCTGAGAACTTCAGACAGACAGAAAGCAGCCCATTACTTTGCTCTACGTTCAAAGTGTATCTAGACACACTATGATAAGATATCATCCATTCGATTTGCATTGATGGACAAAGATTATTGAAATCAGATCTTGTTTGTAATAGCATTATCGAAATATTGATGAATCAGGTGAATATGCCTCCTAAAGACATAGGATAATACTTTCCTAAAATACTATTTCTACCCCACAGTTTTTACTATTTTCATTTGGTTCTGGAACTGAAAACATGAAAAAGAGTCAGGACTGGATGCTAGTGCTTGCCTGGCCATTAACTACTGTGGGGAGGTTGCTTCAGGTGGCCAGGTAGTAGGAACAGTGGTGCAGCTACCACTGTTTCCCACTCTCCACCACCTCTAATGGTTGCCTGAAGCTTTGCCACTGCCAGTAGCCTCTATTCCTGCCACCTCTCTGCCTCCACACAAGGCAACTTCTCGTCCAGTTCTTCACACAATGTCTGGTGCTGAGTTTGGAGTCATGCATTACATAGAAAAGCTGGGGAGAAGCAAAAACATTTTCCTCTTCCCACCATCTCATCACCTCCACACTGCCACAGCCTATCACTCTGCTGTGGAGGTGGGGAGACATACAGGAGGAATAAAGTGCTGTGGCCTCCCCCAGTTGTCATCATCATAATGGGGGAGGTCACACATGTGCGTCACAGTAGTGGGGCGATGGCAGTGGCTAGACAGGTAGGCTGGAAAGCTTCAGCCAGCACTGCTTGATACCAGGTTTGAACTGGGTCCTCTCATCCTGGAACCTCTTGAGCTGGAGACCATCAAAAGAACAGCCCTATCTACACCAGGCACTTACGCTCCTCAGTGCCTGGTTATTACTAGAGATGACACACCAGATGGGAATTAACAGCAAGGATGTGTTGATCTCTGTTAATCTCTAGGCCAAAAGTCTACCTCTTTAAGATGCATCCCTTCTTACAATAGGAGAGAATTCTGGGAGGTATAAGCAGATCAAGGGAGTGTACATGAGCTCATAAACTGTCATAAAACTGCCTAATGTCCTATGACTCTGGCATGTCACCTGATGCACTGCCTTATGGGTGACTGTACCATCTCCCAAGGCCCCTGAGTTCCCACTCATGGGCAGGACATTGCATAACAGGATATCCATCACAGTCAGGAGAAGTCCCTCAAATGATGAGATTCAGCCACTGCTGTTGTGATAGAATGCAACCCAGGAATATGAAATATATTCTCCTGCAAGTATATTTTTTTCAGCTGCTGCAAACACGTCCAAAGCTGGCAGTGTGCCACTCAGTTTCTTTACTGTGGCACTACAAAGAAGTATGTTTTATGCTAGAGGAAGATGTTTGGAGTGCAACTGTTTTGTCTGAGATTTGCACCTCCCAGAGGCTTCCTGGGATGCGATTCTTTCTGAAAAACAGGCACTTCCTCCGAGAGTGTCTTGATTTTCATGTGAAAAGAAAACTACTTCCACTTGCCAAGCTGTTGCTGAATTTTGATGGTACACAGTAGTGGCAACATGTGTGTGTGATGTCTGTGGTGGAATCCAGGGAAACAGAATTTGCCCCCTCACTTTGTTGAATTTGTTACTCAGGTGGAGTCAACACAAATCCCTTCAGAGAGAGAGAGAGAGAGAATTTTGAAATTGAATGGGGTTGCATTTAAAAAATGCCATCAGAGTACTCTGCTTTCTTTCTCTTTTTCTCTTTTGAAGGGTTGTTTTATAACAATTTTTCAGTAAGTCAGGAAAAATACTTACACACAGTGATAGTGACTTTCTGAAGCAGGAAAAATGGGCTGAAGGTGAAATATGTCAAGGTGGTTCTTTCACCTCAGTTCTGAAAAGTCATTTTAATTGTATCTGGTACGAATAATGAGAACAGCCCCCTTTCCACCGCAGCAATCTCTTCCCACCCTGCCCTGGGTCCTAGCGCCATTATTTCTCGACTCTAGCCATGCAGCAACCTGTAAAAGCAACACAGCTTGAAAAGTGCATTTTGGACTTGGCTGTCTCTTTGATCAAATTAATCTGCACTGTTTTTTGTAGTCCTAAATGGGGCTGGTGGGTTAAACAATGTGGTTGTTTAAGGGAGGGAGGTTTAGGGAATAATAGCCAATGCAAAGAGTGCCATGAGAACAGCAACTCGTTTTTTTTTTTCCACTCTCAATTGCACAATAACAGCAAAGAAGGCTTTAAAAACAAATTGAAATTTTGTGGTGTGCCATCTGGGATTATTTGGGGTGGGGGTGGGGAACAGCTCTGAATGCTGCGGTTGTGTAAAAGAATGGGTAGCGTGGGCCACTCTTAAGCTGACATGTTTCAGATTGGTAACATTATGCAAAGTGCTGCAAAGTTGGCGAGCATCTCCCCCACCTCAGCCGCCCATATTATTTTCTTTCTTCAGAGTAATCTCACCCTCTCCCTTTCCTAAAATGTTCTTTGGGCCTGGAAAACTTTGCCATTGTTGAAGAATTCAATTCAAGCCCCTCGCAGCTGCCGATCCTGTCATTGTTCCGACCATGGATGTGTATGCAACAGAGATGAATGTAGCCAAGCTGTTTAGTGCCTTAAGAGGTGTCTGCATCAAGGTCACTTCTTCTTCTGGCCCTTCTTTTAACAAAAGTGTATCCACAAACAACAGCAGCTAAGATGTTAATGTTAATCAGGGTGCTCCTTGTGAGCAAAAATGATGGCAAAAAGGGTAAAGGATGAAGCACAGAAGATTTCTACCCAACAAACACCATGACGGTCTTGAAATTATTCATCAAGAATCACACACAACGTTGCTGTGGAGATATGTCCAACTCATACCCAGGCTATTCCAGCCTACAGGCTCCCTAGGCACATTTGGTAGATCATGCTTATAGACTTCCTGTGACCAGTAAGGCTGATAAGGCCAGGCTTTGGATCATGCCTTTGAGCATGTTCAGCTGAATGCTATCATAGAGCCCTCTTCAGACCTGTGCACTCAACACACAAAGTCTATGATGCTGTCAAGTGCATAGAGATGATCAGAGGGAAGCCATATGTTTAGGGTCATGTCTCTACCATCCATTTAGTTCTTCGCATAATTCATGTGAACATCTGAATAGGACTACTGTGTTTTGAAGATCAGCATATGATTACCTCAGTCTGCACTGGGTTCAGACTTTCATATCTGGAGAATCTATTTCATATCAAATTACCAGAACAAGCAGAACTTGGAAACAGTTTGTTGCAAGTAAGAATTTATTTGTAGTTAATTTCTTCCTTGCATGGACAGCTAAGTTACATTATAATTGCACCATATCAAGTGATAACTCCACTTCATTTCCCATATAATTAGGATGGAGTTCTATTATTTTTATTGTTACAAAGAGTATGTGGCATTATTTTGATGGTTTTTTAAATCAGAGGTTATCTGATTTTGGCATGATCTACCAAATGAATTTGTAATATTCTGATGTGTGTGTTTTTAAGAAATTAAAAGTGCTTTTAGTTATTTTTGAGTAATAAAGCAGAGAATTTACAAATTACAAGTTGCAAATTACAAGTTGCAATCAAAACTGTTCTTTCCTCATGAGGGATATTAGTTGTTATTTTTTTTTAAAAAAGAATCTGGTTTATTTGAGTAGTCCCATTGTATCTTACTTCAGTTTAAAATATTCTGTCTGTAGGTAGACATAAGTTCCAAGACAGAGATTGAAAACGTAATCAGTCATCACAGTCTGTGATGGTCTGAGGTTTCACTTTAGAGTCTGTGGATTTTTGTGTTTTTCTTGTAGTGTACGGGGGATATAGAAATTATTTTAGCCTGAAGAAGGCTGGATATACAAGTTCAAAAATCTTCCAGTTGGAAATTGAGTCCCAAAATAATTCTGGCTAGATGCTAAAGCCACAGGATAAACGTCTATGCAGATGTGAATTATCATAGGACCTTGAGGTATGATTCAATTTCAAATAAGTTCTCAGGGGCCACGTTCTACTGGTGGGCTATGCCAGATGAAAACACTAGTTCAACTTAATATTCTTACTGCTAGTAACTAAGTATTGGGAGAGACATTTCAACAGTGTAACAATAAAACTTAAGTGCTGTCAAGTCAGTTCTGACTTATGGCAACCCTTTCTAGGGTTTTTTAAGATATAAAAGATATAGATGTAGTTTACCATTCCCTTCTTCTGGGCGTACTCTGGGACTCTGCAGTTTGCCCAAGGCTGCACAGACTGGCTCTTCTCCTATGAGGCACTGTGTGGAATCAAACTCCCAAACATACCTAATTCAGATTGTAGACACACAGGGGGAAGAAAGGCAGGAAATACGTGACACAAAGGGAAATGTGAATCAGTCTGGTTTTCCCACTTCCAGATCTGTACTTTTTCTTCCCTATCTCTAGGGTCTCTACTGTTTAATAAACTGGATCCATTTGCACACTTTAAGTGTGTGATCACCTGAACCAATGCAGAAAAGAGAAGATGAGCTGTGCATGCACGTACACACACACCTTCCCCCTCAACACTTGCCTCACGAGGGAGAACGAGCTGCACATGCACACACACACACCACCTTTTTCCTCAACTCTTTACAGCTTCTCCTTTCTCCAAGGACATAAAGGAAGAAGCCAACGCACACTCAGAAATGGTGTGAGCAAAGTCCAGTCTGTAAGATTTTTCTTCTTCTTCTTCTAAACAAGTAAGGGCAAAGCCTCTTCGTGTTTGTGTGTGTGTGTGTGTGTTTTATGGCTTATGGCAAAGTTAATAAGATTAGACAGTTCCCTTTTAACTGCACCACCTGCTGGTCTATTGGAAACAAGCCATCCTCTCCGTCCCTCTGTGTGGCCAGTTAATGTGGAGAGACCCAGGGAAACCTGAATTCTCTGGTGTAACTTCACAGAGAATGAATGTGAATAAAATCACATTTCCCTCACTATGTAGTCACACCCTCAGTGAGCTATCCAGCCAGCTTCAATGATGTAGCATGAGGGGGAAACCCATAGAAAAGTTGAGAAACCACAAAAGCATAGTGTCATGGGTAAATGGGGTGTGTCCACCTGGGGAGCCCCAGAGGGCTGGACTGGGACCATAGGAAGGCCTGGTTCAGCCCAATGGCTGGTGACTTCCTATTCCTGCATAGGTGAACCTTGGTTAAATTCTCAGCTTAGCTTCCAAAAGACTGTCACTGTATTATATATTGCCCATCATGGGAATCCAATTAGTCAGCCATAAGGAAGCAACAAGCTTCTTTAAAAGCCTAAGGACTTAAATTGGCCACTGACTCTGGCTTGGAAATTTATGACCCACTGGAGACTAACAGGTTAGTATACCTTTCTCAAGTAGCTCTCCAGAGTCTTAATTCTTTTTTTAAAAAGTAAGGCATTTTTACTGCTTGGTGTAAAACTGGTTTCTATGGTTTCCTTCAAATCGACAGCAAAGCATGGAACAGCAGCTAATGCATAACTTGCAGACAACTCTGCACAGAGTGAATGGATTGAATTTTTAAGTTGGAAAATGGTTTGCACAAAGAAAGAAAGAGAGAGAGAGAGAGAGAGAAAAGTGAGGAGTGAACCACTCATGGCGCAGGCAGAACCAGCTTTGTTGTTATAAGCTTCCTTGACAGGAGATGTGAGAGTGAGCTCATGAGTGTAATGGTAATGTACATTTCATGTTGTTTCCTGGGAATGATAATTAGATTTGTCTTGCCCCACCCTCCCTCGAAAACCAGTCATAGTGGCAAGTTACTTGGAATCTCCCTGCTCTTTTCACTTCACATAGGACACCTAGGAACAAAATGGAGATTTAGATCTGGATGGAAGATAGCTAATAACGTGAAGTTTGTAGAAGTCCACCCACTCACCCAGCAGAATCTGTTGGAATTTTTGCAACCTTGCATGCTGCCTTTAATAGGTTTGGTTGAGAGGGACCTTTCTGGCCTAGGGTGACTGTCAATCTATCCAGCACTAACCAATTGTTCCCTCCTGCCTCTGATTTCAAAGAAAGCCGTGCCTCTCTACTCAATGCCTGTCCCCCTCTCTTGAGTCTGCTGAAGTCTGTTTGCAGGAAAGCAGTCATGTTTGTTAGTTTGCTGTTTGATCTGTCACAACTGGAGTAAATAAAAAGGTTTTTTATTCTTTCTACAACTAATATCTCAGAGTGAGTTACTGAGACTGTAAGTGCCAGTTAATGAGAAAAGGGGTGGACTGCTCTGGGGGAACTTGAAACTGTTCTACTCTGTGAATCCTTGCACTTCTGCTGCACAGCTCATTAAAAACTCTGCAATAGAATCTGCTCAAAAAACTCATTTGTAAAAAAGACTGCTTCAGATTGTGATAGGAACAAAGGCTTTCTAGGGTAGTGGTATTAGTGTTTGTATAGAGAGTGTCATTGCAAAGGCATGGAAGGATCTGAGTTTTTGAGGCGAGTCCTGTCCAACAAACCATAACACAAACTGACCAGGATAAAATGGTCTTATCTTCCTTTCTCATGCCCATCACTTGTGTAGGTCCCTCCATTCACAACACCATATAACAGAATTGCGGCACTCTGGGTTGTTGTCTTTATGACTGGTCATGACTGAGAGGGTTCAGACAAACCTCTTTCATTAAAAGCACATGCAAAAGAGTTACAGGGCCACCAACAGTGACAGGTCCATTGGTTCTGCCTACATTGGTTCTGTATTTGACAATCTTGGGAAGAGAACTTATGTACAGGCCAATGACAAAAACACAGGTTTACAGCTCAGGTGTGCTCCTGGATTTGGCTCTGAGCCTGGATGCCCAGGTTTTGGCAGTGGCCAGGAGTGCTTTTGCACAATTAAAACTAGTGCACCAGCTGTGCCCATTCCTTGACTGGTCTGATCTGGCCATGGTGACATATGCTTTAATTATATATTGGCTAGATTACTGTAATGTGCTCTACATGAGGTTGCCTTTGGAAAGTGTTGGGAAACCCCAGCGAGTCCAAAATGCTACAACCAGATAGTTACCTGGGGCTAGTTACAGGGAAACTAGAGATGGGCACGAATCAGAAAAATTGTGATTTGTTTTGATTCATGATTCATCAAGGTTGATGAATCATTACAAATGCATTACAAATTTATGATTTTTTCCTGACAAATTGATGAATCAATTTGTCAGTTTGTTTTTTACTTTAAAACCCTATAAAAGGTCCCCAAAGCTCCATATTGTCAGGCAAGCTTCCCCTGACCCTCCTCTACACGCTCTGCAAGTTTGGTGAGAATTGGGTTTCAGATGTCTGAGTTATACACCCACAAGTAGTCCCGCCCCGGAAGGTTCCCCGCAGGAACCTAGAGACACCAAAAACAAAGAGCAGCTTCTATTGACTCTCCTCTACAATCCCTCCATGTTTGGTGAAGACTGGGTTTCAGACATCCAAGTTATACACACACAAAGTGGGTCCCCCCAGGAAAGTGCCCTTTAGCAGCTGTCTTGGGGAAACCCAATCTTCACCAAACTTGGAGGGATTGTAGAGGAGAGTCATGGAAAGCTCCTCTGTGTTTTGATATCTCTAGGTGCTTGGGGGAAAGTCTCCTGGGTGGCCCTCTTTGTGGTTGTATAATGTGGACATCTGAAATCCAGTCTTCACCAAACAGGGAAGAATTGTAGAGGACGGTCAGAGGAAGCGTCCCTGCAAATTTGGTCTCTCTAGGTGCATTGGGGCCATTTTATAGCCAAATGAACTGATAAATAAAAAAAATCACTAAAAATTCATTGATTTGTGATTCATTGGGGGCATTGATTCGTACGAATACAAATTGACAAATTAAAGATTTTTGAACAAATTTAGTAATTCATTTTTAAATTCGTGTCAGTCTCTACAGAGAACATATAACTCAGTTACAGCAGCTCCACTGCTGATCTGTTTCCAAGCACAATTCAAAGTGCTGGTTTTAACTTATAAACCCCTAAATGGCTTGGGTCCAAAAGATCGCATCTTCCTTTATGAGCCTACCCAGGTCTAAAGATCATCAGGAGAGGCCTTTCTCTTGGTCCTGCCAGCCTCAAAGATGTGTTTGGGCCCCATCTTTGCTTCCCTTCTGCAAGCAGACAAAGACCTTTTTCTTCAGGCAGGCTTTCCTCTAAATGAGTGGTTGATCAAGGGGATTTTTTAAAGCGAACATTTTATTCTGTGTTTTACTTGTGTTTTTAATATTGTTCTTATTATGAGTTTAATGCTTTTGAAATATTGCAATAATTTATTATTTGGCTTTTAACTTCGTTCTTTTAAGACTGTCAACCACCTTGGATCATTCAGGACAAAGGCAGTAAATACATACATACATACATACATACATACATACATACATACATACATACATACATACATACATACATACATACATACATACATACATACATACATACATACATACATATGGGATCTTGTTCAGTATTCAGGAGTTGGGAATTGCAGGCAAGGAGATCAGCAGTGGGCTAGTGTGCACAGTCCTAGGGCCCTTGATGCATGGTCCTTATGTGAACTCCACTGCTGTAAAGCCATTTGAAAGCTGCTTTCTGTTCCTCAGTTTTAGAATACTCTATATGCTGTGACACATTGCATTTGTTGGGCCCAAGATGCTTCTCTTGGTTTGTTATTCTTCTTCTGCTTACAAGAGACCAAAACGGAACTGCTTCTTTCAGTTTTCGGTTGGATTCAACTAATTGTGCAATAAACAAAATGAACCTTTTCCCTGAAGTAGTGAAAGACATCTGTTTGCCCTAGCATGAGCTTTCCCTGTCTTTGTTTCTTCCATTCCAGTGTGCTTCATTCTGTGACTGGCTGACGGAAATTACACATGGGTTTAATCTTCAAGTTTGATTACCAAAGTATTTACCTGTGAAGAAATTTCACTATGGAAAAAAGAATGGACTTACTTCAGGAAATACACATTTTCCTTAATGTCTACTTTGATTTGCTGTAATTAAAAAAACAAGCAAACATCTGAACATTACAAACCAGTGGCCTGTGGGGAAAAACACTTTCTTCCATCCAGATTGTTTTTGCTCATTCACAACAGGCTACAAGGCAGCACTTGAACCATGTGATACACCTTATTTGCCATTCAATGAGGCTACAAACCCTTACCTATTAAAGTAAATTAAACATTACAGCTATCCCACCAAATGAATGGAATTATTCCCCATCATACTATAACACTCCATGTTACTTTATAACTAGTAGTTGTATTTTTTTCCCATTTAGTTGTAACAAGTAATGGTTTCTAGTTACTTTAAAACATTTATCTCTCCAGCAATGCTGGGGTTAGGGGTGCTGAACTTCCATGTTGTTCAAAATCCATGTATAATTCTTATGTCCTCCAAAACATAACTACAAAGCATAAACAGTTGATTACCATACACATATACTTCCCCCAACCCACATAAACCTCTCAGCATGCCCCAGCACCCTCCCCGGCCACCAGGTGGAACTGCCCTGACAGGAGAGGGGGCTGTCTGTGCCGCCGCCATCAGATTGGAGGGGGGGCACCACACTGCCAGCAACAGGGTCCCAGGTAAGTCTGTGACTCACCTTTCTCAAACCACTTCCTGGAGACAAACAGCAGCACAGTATTTATTTAAAGAAAAAAAAGGCATATAACCAAAACCTTGCTGCTCAGATCCATACAATTCAAGGGACAAGTGTACTTTTAAAACATTTATTGGCTTTTAAATGTTCTTACATTCTGATTTTTCAAAAAAAAGGTTTTATACCATCCTTAGTAGCAAGAAATGTACTGTATTGTTTTGTCTTTTGCATTTTTGAAAGTATTTTCAAGGTGCAACATTGGAATTGCTTGCTTGCAGAAACCTAAGAATGCTCTGTCTCATTTTTAGGTATCCTTATAGTACTTGGTATTAATGATGCCATGGACTAGTTTTGTGGGAGGTAACAATGATCATGATAACAATAATCTGATTTCCACAGATAATGAGCAACATAATGGCTGAAATCCAGCAGTAAGCCACAACTAGATCTCTTGAATCGTGGGATTTCATCAGTCATCTCCTGTGAAAGTTCCATTGACTGAATGGACTAATTCTAGTTGAGACTTTCTACTGGATTCCAGCCAATGCATTCTTTTAAAGAATTAATGTTCCAAGTTTGGGATAAAAGGACATTCCAAGATTGTTGCAAATAGTCTCAAAGGCTGTGCCCCTCCACCCTGTTTCAAAGTGGGGAGGAACAAGAACCAAGCCCTCAGAAGCTGATTGGAACATATGGGAAACTGGTGCAGAATGAAGTGCTCTATGAATGAATGTGTAATTTGTCAGCACAGCCTTTTAAAATCTGTATAGCATAAATACCCTTTATTGTTAGCTTTGGTCAAGGCAATTACACTACACTGGTTACCTGTGATGTCCCAGGGCAAGTGCAAGGTCTTGGTGTTCACCTATAAAGCCCTCCACAGTTTGGGACTCTGTTACTTGGTGGAGTGCCTTTCCCCAAGATCACCTACCTGCACCATCAGATCCACCCAGGCAAAGCTCCTTTGGGTTGCCACACTGAAGGAGGCCAGGAAAACATCAACTAGAAGCAGGGCTTTCTTGGCTGTGGCACCAATCCTTCGAAATCAACTCCTGCTTGAGCCGTGTCTGGTCTTCTTTCTGCTCACCTTTAAGAGGTTGCTGAAGACAGTGCTCTTCAGAGATGCATTTAATTGCAACCTTGTTCCCCACCCCCCACCCCATATTGGCCTGCCATTTTATTATGAAATGCTTCACTACCTCAGCTTTGGAACTTGATATGTTTTATTTTACCATTATTTTTACTTTATCATTTTGATTTACTATTTGTTTTTGTTCTTCTATTTTGTTAACTGCCCAGAAGAATGCATCGCATTAATGGGGCAGTGTAGAAATTAATGAAATAATAATAATATTAATTTAACTCCAATTGAATGCAGTGGACCTATCTTTCAGTAGACTTGTAGCAGATTGCACAGTGTTTTCTAGAACATACACATCATTACAATAGGAATTCATCTCTCCATTTCAAATTATGCCTAAAAGTTGGATTACAAATTGAATTTCCAATGTTCTCTTTTCTCCTGCATCTGTCTTTTAAATTTCTGCTTATATAATGGTACAGTATAGTGTTGATAGACAATATTTTGTTAAACAGGTTCAAGATAGGTGGTTGATATTTTGCCAGTGGGAGCTAGGAGTCTGATAGATGGGAATTTCCTCTAGTTTTTGGAATGTGATACTATTTGACGAAGACAATGTTTGAAATAATCTGCCACTTGAATGCAATGATGCAGAGAGATTTTGAGAGAGAGAGAGAGATGCAAACTGAGTGAAGTACAGTAGATCCTTAGGGGAACTTGTTGCAAGATTGGTAGCTTTCTCATAGCCAAAGGTGTCAGAAAATGGTTTGTTTAATCTGTACGAAGAACATATCATATGAAAAGCCAGGCTAGATTCTCTGGAAAAGACAATAATGCTGGGAAAGGTTAAAGGCAGCAGGAAAAGAGGAAGGCCAAACATGAGATGGACTGACTTCCTAAAGAACACCACAGGCTTGAGTTTGCAAGAGCTGAACAGGGCTGGTGAAGATAGGACATTTTGGAGATTGCCCATTCATAGGGTTGCCATAAGTCAGAGGTGACTTGACAGCACACAACAGCAGCAGCAACAACAACAACAACAGTCTGTCTCAAGCAAGTACTGTCTCATCTAAAGAAAAATGAAACCCTGTAGCACTTTCCTTGATCACTGCTGGGAGATGCAATGTTACAAAGTCAACATACAAATTCAGGAAAAGTTAGCAAACACTGCAGCAAGTTAAGCAACTGGGATAGATGAATAAATAAATAAACCTATTGTAGCTGAGTACATTTTTGGCCAATAGATGTCAGTCTTGTGGTACATTTCAGATTTCTAGTCTGTCTCTCATCTATATTTTGTGAAGTTGATATTATGGCGCAAACAAAAACAAATGAAGAACAAATTCCATCACTATAAAACTATCTTGAAGATTGTTTTCTTGATAGTGCCAGGGATGAAACAAATTGGAATAATCTTTCAGAAATAAAGTCCAGGCAGCAAGGTCTAGTATGAAACAAAATGTAACCAATTGTTGCAGCATCTGGTAATGGATGTAGACAAGAAGAGAAAATAAGGATGGGAAAGGCTTGAATGGCCAATGCCTCTAATTAATGTATGGAATCTTTGCTGCAGGAAGTGGTGAGGTGTCATCCACTATCTTTCATGTTTTCTGAAAAGGATTCAACAGTCAAAACCCTGTTGCACAGCTATGCCCATGTAACTCTCCCCAAGTTGCACTCTCTGAGGGCAGTCCTTGAGGAAGAACCGGAGTCTGCTTGCTTCTGCTATGATCTAATTATATACTTGTTGATAACAACAACAACAACAACAACAATCTTAGAACTGCAGAGCTAGAAGGGACCCTGTGAATCATCGAGTCCAGCTCCTGTCAAGGAGTGGGGAATCAAATTCCAAACCTCTGACTCTGCAGCTGGATACTCTGCAGTCTCATATTTCTTGCATCTGAGCAGTTGCATCAATGAAGGTATAGCCCAGAAACACTGGATTGTCTCTTCCCCAAAAGATTGCCTCTTCCACAAAATAGCATGGGAGCCACCATGCTATTTTGTGTATTTCCCCCCGATTTGGAACCATTCAAATCCAGAATGTTAGAGCGAAATCTGTGATGGCACTGAGAAACCTCTGGTTGCTAGAGTACCAGTTTTTCAAAGGTACATTTTTAAAAGGAAGATAAAATATATTGAAATAAAATGGAATCCAGGGATGGCATCTCTGTTGTGAGGGCACACCAGTGGTAGAGGGTGTACACAGCATTGCAGTGGAAACCTGCAACCCTGGAGCCATTCAAGGTGGCTTCAACTAGAAACAAAGAACAAATTCAGAAACTTTTCTAAAATTTCCAACAACATTGCCCCTTGCTTCCCAGGATGAGGAGGAACTCCTTCAGGCAGATCTGTCTTATATATACTAGCCAAACTACATTCCAAAATCTTAAACAGAGTTTGCTGAAATAGGGATTGTAATTAGCTCTTAAGCAGTCTGGATATTTTTTTTCACTAATCCTTTCAGTTGCACATGAAGCAGTCCAGAAGTCTGGCTCGCATGCATTATTGTGTTTTCTTTCTTTCTACAAATACTGATTGCTTCTTTCTTTGAAGACTCACATCATAAGAGCTGATTGCCCAGGGTCTTCTATTTTAGGGCCTCACAAAATGAGGCACTGCTTACATATCTAGAAACAGGGCATCCTCAACAGAAAAAGACTATCTAAACATAAACATATAAATATTCTAAAAGAGCTTGCCTCAATCTGGCATTTGGCAAATTTGCTTCCTTCTATTTTATAGTTGGTCAACTTGGGGATAGTACAGTTTTGTTTGCGTGTCTATTGGTCAGGTACAGTAACACAGATACTGCATGGAGGCATAATATTATAGGGGAAGGAAATACTTCTTCCATTAATGTGTGATCTGATCCTTTGAATGCCTTTTAAAGAGGTTCAGGGATTGAGTTAATTCCCGAGTTGTCTCTCATCATGGTGAATATTTGATAGTAAACATTTCTTAAGCCATTAATTGTGACACCTCCCAAATACACAGATCAGGGGTTGACCTGGTCCATAGACCACACTGGGAACGGAATCTATGGAATTAATCAATAATAAAGAGATCCAGAAACTCCCAAAGACTTTAGAATGTCCTTTCCAGTGGAGACACCTTTTCATCATTGTTACACATGTGATGGAGCCATTTTGAAGCGCACCATTGTACCTGTTCTTTCCATAGGTGCAAATGAATGAATGGGTGGATAACAAAGAAAAAATTATAATGGTGTACATTCAGAGACATTGCTGTTAAAATGTGGTGAGTTTTAAATCACCTATTACTGATTGCTGGTTGGGGGACAGTCACAGATTTAGGCCCTTTCCCAGAAGTCTAGCTCATTTACATTGTCCCAATAAATTCTTGCTGGAGGTCAGTGAAAACCAAATCTGTTTCCATTATTGTCTTCAAAATGTACACTGAGTGCTTTTTTTAAATTAAAATTTTGCAATCCCACTTTATCTGTAGCATTGCCCTGAGTTCATGAAGATTTAAAACAGCTTTCGCTTTTATGGCGGTCTCTGGATGTTAAACTACAACTCCAGCTATTCCTGCCCATTGGCAGTGCTGTATGTGGCTCATCTGAGGTGTAGCCCAGATTATCCAATTGGCATTGTATCATTTTCTAATAAATGAACTGAAGTGAACCAAAAGAATTAGAGCACAAGTGGGGCCACTTAAAAAAGAAAAAAAGGGGGGGGGAGATATATCAGGATGAATGAATAGTCACAACTAGAAAAAAAAAATCTCTCCCCCGCCCCTGACACCAAAAGACAGAAACCATCCAAAAGACCTCACTGAGGCCTCACTTTTGGTCAGGTCCTTTTCTATACAGCTTACACTGGAGGAGTGCATGGCTTGCTGGCTGGAACATAGCCATGCTCTCCTCCATGCACTCACTATTATGAGTGATGATGGAACATTGAGAAATTTAATTGCATGTCTCGCATATGTTATGGACTGTATTGTCTTCAGATTTGTACACTTAATGTGGTGTCTGAATGCTGCTTTGGATGCAGTTCTAGAAAGATGGTGTGAAATATAGGGGCCATAATTACTGGAGAATTCTGTGAGCTGTATTCTATGATTTTTCTAAACTCTGCAAGAGCATAAGTCTTCCACTTCTTGAAACTCTCCATTGTGAGAAATGATCAGTTATTCCTATTGTTTCCTATTCTTTAACCAGTTTGTGATCCATAACAAGGATGCCGTTTTATACCAGTACAGCTTGTGGATCTTTCACAGAACACAGCTTTTCATCTCATCAATGCTAATGCACCCTATCCATTTGGGTAAAAGTCATAAGCACAGTAAGACCCCTGTATCTGCAGTATCGATATCTGCAGTTTCATTTACCCATGGTTTGTCGCAGCCCAATATATAACAAAGGCCCTTGTGGCCTTTGTCCCTCCCCTTGTATGTTGTATGTATGGTTCCCTCATATTCACAGTTTCGGGCAACCACAGGAGATCATGGAACCAGTTCCCCACAGATATAGGGGTCCTACTGTAGAGACTTCAATTTTTCAGAAGATGGCAGGACTGAGAGGAGGAGCTGCCACATTAATAAATGTTAATACATAAAAAGGGTGCCAAGAAGGAAAAAGAATAATCTCCATCATTCATTTCAACAGGGGAGAAAGCATGGAAACCAGTTGTCTGGTAGACCTACTGTATCTATTTACGTCTCAGGGTCTAGGCCAGTGTCCTGTTCAATATTTCTATGCGCACAGAGCTTGGACAGGGACATGACTGAGACCTTATCATATTGTCACAGCAGTGTCTGCAGCTGGGGTTCCATGCAGGCAAATACTGAAAAAGCACACTGGACCTAGTGTTCAATTTTGGTCATATCTGCTGCTATAGAATATTTGTTGCTCCAAATATATTTCCAGAATAATAACAGATCTTTTAAAAAATCTTACTTGCAGGAACATTTTCTAATGGCACTAAAACCTTAATAACATCATTTACTAACTTGACAAATAAAAAATGTACTGCAGCAGTTCTTTTAGTTAATGTAAACATGGCTACTGGAAAAAGAACAAAATATATAATTTATCTGGAGATAGTGATTGCACTCTGTAATTTTCTACACAAGCATTCATTACTATAAAGTGTTTTGTTGCTATTTCATTTTGGGTTACAGAGCAATTTTTTCTCAATCTTTCACTTGAGCAATGTAATGTTTTAATTTGATGTTGAAGGCAGCACTGGTAAATATGAAGAAATTTTGCATCAATATAGGAAGTGTTTGAACTAATTATATAGTTTGCACCAAGCAATCAAAGAGGCAAATGATTCAAAAGGAAAAATATATAAATCAATTAAAAGCCACGTTTGACAAACAACGTATTATGCTCTTCACATTGCATTTACATTTTTAGGATAAATAAAAGTAACCAAAAACTTGCCAAAATAATTAGCAGTCCATAGCTGATTTAAATTACATCCACATTGTACTGGAAAGCACGGGAAAAGAATAACATCATATAGATTTCAGTTCTATCCATGGAAAAATAATAGTGCTTTAGTGCTGGCGATTCATAGGACAATCTGATTATCCAATTGGCATTGTATCATTTTCTAATAAATGAACTGAAGTGAACCAAAAGAATTAGAGCAAAAGTGGGGCCACTTTTTTTTTTTAAGGGAGATATATCAGGATGAATGAATGGTCACAACTAGAAAAAAAAATCTCTCCCCCGCCCCTGACACCAAAAGACAGAAACCATCCAAAAGACAATCTGAAAAGAAAAATCCTGGATATACACTGTGCTCTTCTAGAGAGAGATCTGCTTGGGAAGGCTGGATGCGCTTTCCGCATGCAGTATTAAGCCATAGTCTACATTTCCAAGATCATTTAGACACAAAAAAATTGAGCACTAATGCCTTGTGTATGTTTGGAGAGAAGACCAATAAAGGGGATTCAAAGAAACAGAATGGATAAGAAGCAGGCAAAGAGCTGATGGTCCACAGGCCAGAAAGACCTGTATGTTGAGCAGAACTTGGAAAGGTTACTGTGGCGTTCACCCTTATTATGTTAAATAGTCATGCATTATTCATGTTGTATGCTAATGTTGTTGAAAGGCGGAGCCGAGAGAGAGATTAAAAGGCGGAGCCTGAGAGTGAGGAGTTAGAGAGGAGGTCAGTCAGAAAGAGCAAAGTCAGAAGGCAAACATCACAGTTACTTTTTTAGATTATGCCTCCTGTCTAGTGTAATATGGGAGCATAGTCTGAAAAAGTAATCCCCCCCAAAGTCTACAAAATAAATGTAACTGTAAGAGTATTTTTGCATAAATATATTCTTTGCAGCATGATGCATTTTCCATTGGGTTTCTAGTGACATGAAACTACACCAAGATGGTTGAATTAAAATTAGACTGTGATGAATTATTTTCTGCTTGTGCCAATACAATGGCTACAGATACAACTATCCATTAATGTTTTCTTAGAGATGGTTAAACAATATTTTTGACCACATAAGCTGTGATTAAGAAGGTACTGCAAATCAATGTCAAAACATGGCTTGCATGAAGTATTTTGTTTGCACTGAGCAACTTTTGTTTCCCAGATTGCTGGCCTCTTCTAAGGTCAGGGCTAGAGATGGGACTTTCATGTTTTAACAAAAGAAAAACAACATGAAAGAAGCTTATTTTCATTTCAGGTTTTTTCATTATTTACTAAAAGAGAGTCTCTTAAACATGAATGTATCAGCGAAAGAGAGATATGCAAATAGTTCATTTTTTAAAATGTATTTCCTTCTTTGATTAATTTTTCTGGCACCCTTTTGTCAAATAGCCCAATAATTTTTTCATTCAATAGTTTCATGAGGGCTGCTAGGAACCACCAATCAGAATATTGGTGGTTCCTAGCAATTGTTTAATTGTTTAATTGTTTAATGATGTTTAATGGAACCCGCCCAGAGTAGACTTTGTCTAAATGGGCGGGATAGAAATCTAATAAATAAATAAATAAATAAAATAAATGAATTCCAAAATAATTTCTACATAATGGGTGGACTCAGCCACTGAATGGACAATTGTAATTTTATATGCACAGGTGTTAAGCAATTAACATTAGGACACTGACTTCCCCTGTGAGCTAATAAGGCATAAGTAGGTTGTAACTAGCTAAAGATCATTGTACACCATTCACCTGCAAACTTCAAGTGTTCCTCTATTCATGGAAATATCAAATGCTGCCTTATACTAAACTAGATCACTGGCCCATTTAAATCAGTGTTTGCCAGGAATTCCAGATCTTCTAGACTTCCAAATGCCCAGCCACCATTGCCAAAGGGATGGTGGGAATTGTAGGAAAAAAAAATCTGAAAAGCACCAGGTTGCTTACATCTGCTCATTTCTGAACGTCATTTCTCAAGCAGGTAGTTTTTAAACTTTTTTTTAATGTATAACATGTTCATAATTTATTGTATTTTTGGTGGTATTTCTTTATATATATATATATCACGCCGCATTTTGGGTTCCAGTGTTTGGAGAAGTGCGCCATGTAAACAAAACAAAGCAAAGCAAAATATGTGCAAAAAGGTTGGGGGCAGACCCATCTGATGAAATTTTTTATCTCTTTCTATCCATGAATGCTGATGAGTTAAGTAGCATTAAGATGCACTGGCACTGAAAAAGCCAAATAAAATTCATTGAATTAAAAGGATTTGAACCCCACAGACACCCCCCCTCAGGTCGATTGGGTTCCTTTTTCCCCTTCTCTGTTCCATAAAGAAGGATGATGGAACTTGCAATAAAACAGGGTTTACTAAACTAGATATTGCTTCATTGACAAAAACAACATTAAACTGCCTTGAACCAGTTAGTGTCACTGTTCAGTCACACTGTCCAGCAACTGGGCCCTTTACTGTTGAGGGAGTGCCCCTGGGAAGTTTCCTCAGTGACTGTGAGTATCACCTTGGGTTTGGCAGTGGGTCACTTTGCATGGATGGTGCAAGAAGCGGCACACCAAGGATGGCTTATAAGCCCAGACTAGGAACAAGCCCACTGATCCTTGATTCATGCTCCTCTAGCTGTTCCCGATGAGCTCTTTGCTTAGTCCCCCATGAGGATCTATGTTGGCATGTTTTCATCCCTCCTAGGCATGATAGTGCCTTTCCTTTCAACTTTCTTTTACACCTGTAGGATGGCTTGAGTGCAAGCTGTGGGTGCAGGTGTGTTTCTATCTCTTCTTTAGACACCCAGAGTTGGACTAATATCCCAGCCAATGGGTCTTTCTTATAAATGTATTCCCAGTCCCCTGGAGGCTCGGGGTCTTCTGGGACTTCAATATCTAAACTACTTCTTTCCTGGGGCTTTCTAATGTATATTACAAAATAAAAAAGGGTATATAAGGACAGCTAAAATGGGCAACAGAAGACTACCGGAAGACTAAACATTCTAGGCTATTTCTTTAGAAAAATAATGACTAAAGGAGAGCATGACTGACATGTAGATGATGGACAAAGAGAAGGCAGAATCCTGCATTACATGGTTAGTGTAGTAGGGTCCCAAAACTTTCTTAGCCTGATGCACTTAATGTTTTGAGGGAGTGCCATGAGCTGAGGCCCATCACAAATGGGTATGATAGGAAAAGAAGGTCAACTGCAAAATGATTACTATGGCAATCTGAAAAAAAACCCAATATTATCACTGCATGAGAGTGCAGTGATGTTATTGTGCAGCAGCACAAATCAACATTCTACAAAGTACTTTTAAAAATGAGGGCAACCCAAACTAATGGCACAGATATAGCAGACAGAGCGTTCTTGGTCTGTGCCAAGTTTGTGGAAATTTGGATAAAGGATTTTCAAGTTATGTATGATTTTTTAAATGTAAAACTGTTTTACTCTCCATGCAGAAACAAGCTGCCTTAAACGTCTCCAGATTTAGAACAGATCAAATAAACAGAAAAGACCAGTCTTACTTATTTGAAAGAGAATGATTGGCCTCACTCCCTTTTTCTTTTCATTTGGAAGGAATCCAGGCTGTAAGGACTGAAATACTGATCCTCAAAAAAGGCCTTTCAAAAGTGAGAAACAGTGACTTAGTTATAAAGTGAGCATCTGTAGAAGAGGCTTACCAGCAAGAGTGTTCCAAAGTAGATATATTTTTGCAGCTTTGTGACCCAGGAAGAGAGATGGTTGAAGGGCAAATAAAGGTCACAGAAACAGTCAAAATACAGGTTTTCTTTGAAGTCAAAACCAGGTTTGCATTAAATAAAGTAATGGAATGACAGTGCTCCAGAAAGGGACATTTTGCCATGTATCTCCAGGGAATTAGCATACAGTTTTGTAAGACATATTCAAAGTATTTCTGCATTACATTTGGAAGGAATCCAGGCTGCAGGGCTGAAGTATTGATTTTCAAGAAAGGCCTTTCAAAAGGGTAAAACAGTGACTTTGTTATAAACTAAGCATGCATAGAATAGACTTACCAAGGTAGATACATTGTAGCAGCCGGAAGGCAGATGTTTGGAGGGCAAAGAAAGGACACAGAAAGAGTAAAAAGACAGGTTTTCTTTGAAGATCCAAAACAGTCACATTTGTTGAAAAACAGTCATGACAATTGCTTGGTGTTTGGGTGAGAAATCATTAACTGATGAAAAAAGGAGTCAACTTCTGGTTTTTTCCCTTGTGTGATGTTACTTTATGAATGGTAGTCAGCACAAGCCGGTATCCTGTAGACCAGTGGTCCCCAACTTTTTTGGGGCCGGGGGCCGGTTGGGGGGAGCGAGCTCCATGTGCGGGGGGGCACCCCCGTGTTCACTTGGTGGGCATGTCACGCTCGCGCAGGGGCGTGTCGCGCCTGTGGGGGGCGACACATCCGCTGTGCGAGCGACACCCCCCCATGAGTGTGACACACCCACTGCGAGCACAACACACCCCTGCGTGAGTGTGACACACCCACCGCGGGCGCGACACCCCCCGCACAAGTGAGATATGCCCACCGCGGGCACAATGCGACCCCGCACGATCGTGACATGCCCACTGCGCGTGCATGCGGGGGGTGGTGGAGATCCGTATCCGTGGCCCAGTTCCGGCAAGCCCACGGACCGAGGGTTGACGACCCCTGCTGTAGACCACCTTGATTGTTACCATTTGTGTTGTCAACATTTAGGCTACCCTTTGCTATATAAAGCTAGCCATCATTTTGCCTGCTGGCAAAATGGGCACAATATTGTCCTCGTGTTTTGAATCATGGATACAAAAGCACAATATCCTACATTCATAAATCAGAGTTGTTGTTTTTTTTTTTTAAGAATTGAATTCACTACTGCAAGGAAATGCCTACTCCACAGAAGGTCAACCAGTGACATTAAAACACAAGCCATTTGCCTCAGAAATGAGTACAAGACAGAAGTGAGGTCTGAGCCCCAAAACAAACATGTGTCTGAACACCCATTTTAGAGTCTTTTTTGTTTTGTTTTGCAAATCTGTTTCCTCAAATCATTACTAAGTTATTCTAAATTCTATACAGTGGTGCCTCACTAGACGATTGCCTCGCAGGACGAGGAATTCGCTAGATGATGGCTTTTTGTGATCGCTAATGCGCTTCGCAAAACGATGTTTCCCTATGGGCGATTTTCGCTAGACGACGAGTTTTCCCCATTGGAATGCATTGACTAGCGGTCAATAGCTGTCAGTGCATTCCAACGGGGACCCGCGCTCGCTAGACGATGTTTCCCTATGGACGATCTTCGCAAGACGACGACTTTTCCGTTGGAACGCATTGAAGAGATTTCAATGCATTCCAATGGGGAAACGCGCTTCGCTAGACGATGTTTTCGCAAGACAGCGATTTTCGCGGAACGGATTAACATCGTCTAGCAAGGCACCACTGTATGTCATTCCCCCTCTCTCTGGATCATTCAGATAGGGCTATTAATTCTAATTCCTTCAAAATCTGCCAAGAATGCCCTGCCTTTCCACCCCCACCCTCAAACTCTTTCACATTTTTACCTCACTCCTCAGCAGGCCCTGACCCCTTTCTTCCCAGAAAGGCCTCCCTTTTAATTTCCTTTTTGAATATAACTCCTGCAGTATCCCAACATGGGACTTTTAGTCCAAAAAAAGTAAGATTTCCAAACTCTGCCACAGACTTTTTTTGCTTGCCAAGCTGCTCTAGGACGTAAACTATAGGTTAGCCATTACCGTACCACTCCACAATCCCTTAAACCTTATTGTAGCATAACATTTTACTCAGGTAGCAATTATGTAATGAACTTGAATAGTATAAAATAAAAAAGGATTAAATAAAGGATGTTTATTCTTCAAATAATGTATAGTTAATTTTGGAACTGACTACTGAAAAATGTCCTTATGAGCACTAAATTACATGGCTTTAAAACAGATTAGACACAATTATAAGTGACAGACATTGAAAGGTATAGGCTAAAGATCCTCCATTTGCAGAGTAGGTGTATCTTTAGGATAGGGAGAGCCAAATGGGCATTTGAAGTCAGGTCTGGATCTGATACTCAGTCTATTAAACCACACTGGCTTTCAAGAGAAGAGGAGATAGTATTCTGTCATACTATGGGGCACAATCTTTATCATTTCACACATTCCATGTTTTAGGTCTAGATAAAAACTGTAATTATTTATTTGCTTGTTTGTGTGTGTATCTTTCTGTGTGTTGATATGCCATCTCTCTCCCTATAATTCACAATTAATTAAAACATAATATAATCAAGACATTAAAACACAAGACATTAAAATACAATAGAAAAAATAATATTAAAATCCACCACTTAGAAGCACTGTACTGTGCAGATTAGAAATATGTGCATAGAATAGCAGACTATGAGTGAAATCCTAGAATGTGTCTTTCGTACAGGGCTTTCAAGTTGCAAACTAGAAACAAAAGCTGCATCTTTGATAGCTTTATCTATTCAGTACATGTTTTGATGACCTAATAACTGAACTTATCTCCTGTAGAGGTTAAAAAATGTACGGTAGGGGTACACAACAAGCAAAAAACAATAAAACAATGATCATAAAATGACACATAATAAAACCAGGATAAAACTACTGACAAAGTATAAATGCCACCAAAGGTAAAACCAGCAGCAAAAATAAAACAATGCAAGATCTTTCAAAGCTTAGAATAAAAAAGCGAACTGCAGAAAAAACTATTTTTTCAAACTACTTGTTAGCTTCGATGAATCACAATACAACTATAAAAACATAAGATTACTGTCTTTCTCTTTCTAATGTATATCTTTTTATGACTCATATTATTATAAAGTCATTGTTCTGTTGTAGCCATTGTCTTGATGAAGACTGATCTTTAAAGAGAAACTTCTCACATTAAAATCATGGTAATATACTCCCATTAATGCTTTTCTAGGATTAGAATGAATCCTCAGATGCTGAATACTTACATCTGGAGAGAACATGAGTTTCAGGGTGGATAAAAATTAATGATTTTTTTAAAAAAAATATCAAGTTCATTTAAATCACCAATTGTCAAAAATTCAATTTTAAAAATTTAAATCATGATTTAAATCAATTTGATTTGGATCAAATCCACCCTGTTGAGTTTTAAAACGTTTTCCACTTACCACTGTGGTAAATAAAACCCCAGCAACATAGATTGCCTTTCAAATGCCAGCTCTAACACAGAAGTGCCAATTGAGCCACTAATGTGCAGATTTTTTCCATGTCAGAAACTGGCAGCAGGACAAAGATTACTTGAAACAATGCTAGTACTGACTTGACATATATTTTCTCATGTGTCTTATCAGGACATACTTTTGGTTGGAGTCTTTGTGCTTTGAAGGATAATAGTTCTACTGATCAGAAAAGATAACATTCACTGTGTATGCTTTCTGCAGGTATATACAGGTAATAACACATTCAGCCATTGCTGCACCAAATGAATGTCTTTGAGGATGGTTTCACATTCATTTCAAAGTACTGTTTTCCATACTTGGCTTTTAAGTTGTTGATGGCCTCGGCATACGTCCATTTCTCTCCTCAAAACCTATGCTTCAAGTTTGCAGATCAGCTACACCATGGTTGCATTAATGTAACCAGAAATTTACCCAGAAATGTAAATGTGCAATTGCCCCTCACCTAATCTTTAGGCCAGGAGTAGAGATTCTTTGATTTCCTAATTTAGCCTCCAAGTCTCATAATGCATTATCATCAGCCATTCGGGCAGGGGCTTCTAGCAATGGAAGTCCAAAATATCTGCTGGACCAACAGTTCTTCACCTCTGCTTCAAGCATTTTCATAGGGCATGCCTCTTTATTATGGTTTTTGGTGACTGAATGGAGGATCTTGTGGGAGTCTAGCTGTTGTACTGAGTCTTGTTTCTTTTTTGATTTTGTTAAGGAATGTAAGATACAAATGTAATACAGCAGAACCCCTGTATCCGCAGGATCAGTATTCAAAGTTTCACTTATCAATGGTTTGTTGCAGCCCTATCTGCAAGGTACAGGGTGTCCCCGTGTGGCCTTTGTCCCCCCCCCCCCAATGTATGTCATATATAGCATTTGCTACTATCTGAGGTTTTAGGCATCCATGATAGAGTGTGGAACTAATCCCCACCAATGCGGGGATCTTATTGTAATAAAATAAATAGGTATTTTAAAATTATACATTTTTATTTGGAACATTTATGTAACTAATTCTCAAATGAGGCATACCTTAAAATGAGGAAAGACTGGTTGGAAATGTGTTACGTAAACAAATAAATCATGTTTTGAGAGTTTAGAAAAATGGGTTGTCATCCAGAAATTTCTTACTGGCCAAACAGTTGCTCAGATATATATATAAAAATGAGTAGCATTGACCGTGTATGAAAATGTTACAATAGTATTTAAATTTTTTACACATGGATTGCTTTGTATTCTTCATTTGCAGATCCATCGCGCTTTGGAGTGTCTGGTGACATCATGTGCATTCAATGAAGAGCTGTACCACTGTAGTAGTAGACATAGTTTCCCAGTGGGCATAAAGGGCTGATTAAAATGGCTGTACTACCATATTGGTAGATTCGGGCTTTCACATTTCAGTTATAATATACATACTTATAGTGATAAGGGCAGCCGTTCCTTCTTTTTAAAAAGTTTGAAATTCAGTGGAAGGATAGTTCTCAGTCAACAGATGCAACTGACATGATCCTGATTATTTCATTATTACTTTCAGATGAATTTGGCAAAGCCACTTTTTGGACTATAACTCTCAAAAGTACCCCAAGCCAGTGTGTACTGGCCATGATGGCTGAGGGATTCTGAGAGATAACAGTCTAAAAAACTACCTTCTACAATCACTGCATACAACACACATAATGAAAATTCCATATGACAAAAGCTGTGCATAATGACACCTACCTAATTAAAGTCTGTAACAACTAAGGCTACAATCCTGAATACCTTCTAGAGAGTAAACATCTTATTAACCTTACTGGCACTTACTGTATGTCTGACCAAACAAATGTAGCGTTGCATTATGTCCCACTAGAGTTGATGAACCTGTTTAATTGTGCTTTCACAAGGCCTATTGCTTTCAATGGAATTTGATAATGATAAATTTTGGAGACAGCACATAGATTTTTAATAAAAGAAATCCAATAAAGTCTTATACAGGTTCATTCTGAAATAAGTCACACTGTGATTAACGCTTACTGACAAGAATGCATCCCTAGGATCAGAATTCAGATTACATAAAAAACTTATTTTAGTGTTACAACATGATTAGAACAACAAAACAAAAAAACTTTAAACAGTAGTTGTGAGGATTAGGATTGAAATTATGGTGACATTTTAAAAACTGTTACTCACATGTGGTCGTCTCACTAAGTTACTTCTTGATGGCTGCTATTTGCACATAGCCACTTGTGCAAATAGTGGCTATTTGTGTGCAATCTTTCATCAGAACCATTTTGTGGTAGGAAAGGGTTAAAATCCTACACTCATCCTAACCTTTTCCACTCACACTGGAAGTAACAGTTCAGAAAAGAATCATACAACTCTGAACAATGATTTTAACACAGGAAGTATTTTAATCCTTAAATTGTAAGCATGACTGGAAAGAGAAGCTGTGAATCTTGGCTGGTTTGCAAGCATTAAATAAACTCCAGACTCTCCACTCTTCTTATAGCTGGTACATCCTTGATAATGTTGGTGATGGCAGTTCTTTGCCCAAGCCTACTTTTGATTATAGTTTAAGAACAAGATACTTCTCCACATCCTCTCTGGTACTGCACACAGAATACACCCCAAAGGAGTTTTGTGTGTGTGTCTGTTCTGTGTTGTCATGTCAGAATGGATTTATAGCAACCCTAATAGGTCTTTCAAGGTAAGTGAGATATTTAAGGAGTGGTTTTACCAGTTCCACACCCCTAGTGAGCTTCCATGACCAAATGGGATTCAAACCCATTCTCCAGAGTCTTAGTCCATCACTACACCACTCTGGGAATTCCAAAAAAGTTTTGCACATCCCATTTAAACTGCTTTCCGTTAGCCCTTAGCAAAAATATGCTTCCTTTCTCCTCTACAAGGAAAAAGCAAGAGTAAAAATAAAATAAAAGACTTTTAGTATTTATTTAGTGCAAATTCCAAGAAATGTAGATTTGGTACAGTAAGGTATTCAAATGTTAGCACAAAGCATCTCTCACATCAGTCATCTTTGGTAAGAATTCTATTTAAAGTCTCTCATTTACCAGCTAGATTTCAAACACAGCATTAAGGTTTATGTACATCCCCAGACATAAGCCTATGTTAAAAATAATTTCTTTTGCATTCAAACAAAAGTACTCAAACAGGCCAGAGGAATTTACACTGAAGAGAGTGTGAAAATGATTCTAGAATACATCAACTGTAGGGTGGAATCAGGCAAAGGTGTCATTTCTCCAAGGCTTTAGGTTGGGTTGAAGTACAAGGCAGCAGAAGCAATAAGAAAGGAACCTTATTTCCCTTTTTCTCAGCCTCGGAAAAGTACTGCACCCCCATCAGCCTGGGAAATGAAAAGTATCTCCTAAGCTAGGAACAGAGATGTGAACAGTCTGTGGTAAGAAATCCACGGAAGAGAGATTTCTACCCTCTACAGTCACCTAGGGTGCCATGAGAAAACCATCAACTCCTTTCAGTCAACAGGGAAGGAATGACATCTTCCTGATTTTCTGTTCTTTCCTCCCAAAGGTTCAGCCTGGTTTGTTCCACATTTATTTGAGCAGGTAAGGATTCATAATCTTAAACTGCAGTTAAGTATACAAGCATGGAAACCAATTTTCGGTTAATATGTGCGTTCAGGAAAGGGCAGCATGACCTCTATAGGACATGCCTCAGAATCCAATTTCTGCATTAGAAAAAGTATTTCACACCTTGCCTAAATTATACAATTTCAGCCCCATCGCATATATTTCACTTATTTCAGACAATCCATTTTGCTCCACGCAAGGCAAAGGAAGGCACGTCTCCGCCGGACTCATTCTCCCCTGTCCAGTTTCACATTTCATCAAGCGCTCTTCAACTTTGCAGCCATCTCCCCTCCCCTCACATGTATGTTTCTTAATAATTCAAACCTTGAGATTCCCAACAGCTACCCCTACTGTTTCTGCTTTTGCGCAGTACCCCGGGGGATGAGCGATACTCCGTGAACACGCTGGCGGAACGGATCTGTGTATTTTCTGCGAGCGCCCGCTGCCAACAGGGCACATCAAAGCAAAGCGAAGTAATCCTTCAGGATCGGTCGGAGTGGGAGCCGCGCAGAGGGGCAGCAGTGGCGGAGCAACGCGTACTCGACCGCACCTGCCGCCGCAGATCCTCGCGGGAGTCTTAGCAACCAGACGCCGGCGGAGCGCCGCGGGCCTCGGAGGCAGCCAGTTCCTCCCGGCGAAGGACGGACGAGCTGAAGAGGAGGAACACGAGGACGCACCGCTCGTGTGAAGGAACTTTCTGTTTCGCCGGCGCCTACCAAGGCGCAAACAGTCGGGGTGGCCGGGCGCACCGGTTCCCCTGCCCAGCGCGAGCCGAGGTCCGCCGGATCTGGGGGGGGGGCGCCTTTCCCAAATCCAGCCTTCGTGTGCCGGGACGTCGGGCTCGTTGGGTCCCTGCCCGCGGCGGCGGCGGCGGGCTCAGCCGCCGTCACGGCCCCGCTCCGGTCCTCCGCTGTGCGCCCTGAGCCGCCCAGCACGGCGCGCGGCAACTTTTCCCACAGCTCAGCAGACGGCGGAGGCGAGCCCTTTTGCCCGCGCGGGCCGCCTCTCTGATTGGTCGAGGCGCACGTGGAGCGAGGCGAGCAGCGCCCCCCCCCAACCCCGCTGCCAGACCCCCCTTTCCCACTCCCAACTTTCTGCATTCCACCGGCGGGAAGAAAAGTCTCCGGCGGCGGCCGCCGCCGCCGCCAGAGGCACCTGTATGATTGGCTCCGAGGGAAGAGGAGGAGGAGAAGGAAGAGGGAGCGAGAGGCGGGGGCGGGGAGGGGGCTGAGAAGAGGAGGAGAAGCCGGGTGCGGCGCATGCGTGTTGCGCTGCCCCACGCCTGCCGCGGCCGCAGTCACTTCCTGCCCTCGCGCCCATCCGGCTCCGGGGTCGCGTCGCGCGGCCGCTTGGGCGGGACAGGCGACGGGCAAGTTTCGGTCGGGACGCGCCGAGAGCGCTCCTCTGCCCTCTCGCGCGCCTCCTCTCCCTCAGCGGAGCTCGGGTCTCCAAAGGCGGGCTGCCTCCCGCTTGGCGCTCCCTGTCACCTGCTGCCGCCGCCGCCCCTCACCCTGTGGCGTCCCGACCGGAGAGGGCGACGCGGAGCGAGCGGTGGTGGCTCTTTTTGCCCTCCCGCGCGCCTTGCTCTCCCGTCAGGCGAGCCGGCGTCCTCCTCCTCCTCCTCCTCAGGGGACCGGAGCGTGTGAGGGCTCGGGGGAGGTCGGGACAGGCGGCGCCTTCCTCCTCAGCCCACCAGGACTCCCTCCCTCCCTCCCTCCCTGTTTCTATCTGGCTGGCGGCCGCCCCGTCTTCTAGGAGCCTCCGCGTAAGTGTGGTCGGTCGCCCTCGGGAAGTTCTTCAGACAGTTCTTCTAGGCACCGGCGCCGCTTTTCCATCTTGCCTTCCTCCCGCCGGCGAGGCTGAGAGTTGAGACTTTTTTTCCTGTGTGGGTGGGTGGTGGTGGTGGTGGTGCCGCCGCGGGCAGGGCAGTGTGTGTGAGAAAACTCCTCTCTCTGTGTGTGTGTGTGTGTGTGTGTGTATGTATGTAGGAAGAGAAGCGCTCACGCTGGCTGGGTGTGAGGTGGGGTGACAGGTGGCCCGGCAAGGGTGCGCATGGCGAAGAGTCTTTCTTGCTTCGCCACCGGAAGACCCTCTTTACGGGTACCGAGGGGTGGCCAGGTGTTGTTTCGCTCTTGCTCGGAACGTGGTTTCTGTGTCCTGTATTGGAATTTCCGACCTGTGTAAAGGAAGACTGGAAGGAGCCGAAAACGAAAACGGTGGGGTGGGGGGTGCAGGAGTGGGCACACATCTGGTTCTCCATATCCTGTCAAGTTGCAAGTCCCATCAGCCTTAGCATATCAATCTTGAGGTATGATGCGAGTTGTACTTCAGCTACATCAGAACTCCAAGGGTTGCCCACTTATCCATAGACACTCACCAGGGAGTGGCAGTGGTAAGACCAGTCTCTGAGTATCTCACATATTTCAGAGACACAGTACGATCTCCATAACTGGTAATATATTTGGTGGCATATATCTAGCTAAAACTCTAATCAGGTAAAATATTTTTACTGTTGCTGATGTAATAGGGATTAGACTCTGAAACCTTATTGATTAATAGCAAACCACCCAGAAATCTGTCAGAAGGCTCTGATATACCTGTTGCCTACTGCCTGCCCTATACTACCCTTGAAGTCTGTTGCTATGCATCAGGCCATGTTTCTATGCATCTTTTTGTGTGTGTGTGAATTAGCAGAATTGACAGCTAGATGATCAGGTTAGTACTTCCTGGGTAAGGTGAGAAGATTTGGATCCTGGATTTCCCACTATTGCTCTGTTTTATGATAAAAGTAGTAACATGACTTTCTGTATGTTAATTTGGGCTTACTTTGACTTTGCATATTGTTTGGGTTTGATGGATCAGTTATAAAATACATTTTCTGCTCATGTTGTCATGCTGTTGGGACAGAGTCTTGACAATAGCATGGATTTTGGAGTCCCAATGTTCTGCGCCTTCAGTTGCCTACGTGGTGCCTTTTATGCAGTGGTTTGAAATCTTGAGTCCCCAGACGTTCTTGTACTACAACTTCTAGAAATCCTGGCCACCACAGCTAGTGATGAAGGCTTTTGAGAGTTTTAGTCCAAGAACATCTGGGGATCCAAGGCTGAGAACCACTGAAAGAGGAACATCAAACAAGGTATACAGGATGTAGGTGGAGATTTTGCTGGTGATGTTTCTGTGGACACTACAAAGTATCATGCATGCTGGGACCTGAATTGTCTGTTGATTATGGTCATATCACGTATATAATGCTAGATGCTGGGTTGAGAAAGCAGGAAAAAGTAATGAAGGGTGGTGAAGTAGTATTCTGTGATGTAATGTGGTTGGATATGTAAGACATGGTAGATTGCATGTTGGCTGACTGATGCATGCATAATGTTGGTTTGGGGGGTATTAAAATAATGCTGTTTAAATCATTTTGAAAAGTATGGTTAAATCAGTGACCAAACTTCTGTTTTGAACTACTTTCTCTGAAATACATACATATTGTTTAACACAATAACTGAATCACTGAAATTATATCAGCTTGCAGCTAATAATCATTATATATTTTAGATTTATGCTGTATTTTTTTAGAAACAAGAGAGGCAATTGTATTTTCTTACTGTATGCTGAGATGCTAAGCATGATCATTTATTTGAAGCATAAAGGTGCAGTACTAAGTCTGCAGGTCTTCTGAAGTAAGCCGTATTAGAAAAATAGGGTCTTATTTATGATAAAATTTACATAAGATCAATCTGTAAGTCCCCTGAACATTCCATGAGCAAGAATTGATCATTAATGCTCACCATAGTGTTTCCTATGTGGAATAGAAACTGCATGCTGTTACTGGTTTGAATTCTGCAGGATAGTTTCAGAATATACTTGACTGGGTGTTCAGCTGGTTTCTAACTTTTCTAAATTAGTAGTTTTTAAATATTTATATAGTTACCTATATTTTAACACTTGTAATTCATTGTGCTTTTGGTTGTTTGTGACATTTAGTCATTTGTAAGTCTTCCTTGTGCCCTTGTTCAGAAGAAAACTAGAAAAGAAATAAAGTGAATGGCTGAAATCTGTAGAGCAGTTACACAAATGGTGTAACTTTTATAAACAAATTGTGGTAAATCAGGAAATCTGCATAGGTATTATTTATTGTACATTGACTCATGAGATTTAGTATGCAGCGGATAATGTTTATGGAGATTGCTTAATGTATGGCAATTCACTTCTGAAAGTTGCACCAATTTGAGCCAACAAACAAACAAACAAACAAACAAACAAGAAACACCTTGCAGATGTGAGGTAGCTATAAGGTATGATGTGACTACAAGACCACCTGTATGAATTAGATAAATCATTCTGGTGAAAATTAAATGAATCCTAAATCCAATTGGAACCTTACAAAAATATATAAAATAAGTGATTGGCTGAGTTACAGTTATGTTTAACATCAGAAGTAAGATATTTTCTCATTTACATAGGAAGCAGACTTTAAAATCAGTATGTTTGAGACATGATCATGGTTTAGATTTAGGCTTTAATATATATTAAATTGGAATTCCATCTTTTTAGTTATTTTTTAAAAAGCATTTTCTATAGTTTAGATGGTTTTTAAAAATTATATTTTCTGTCCCTCCCCTCCAAATGGAATTCTATGAATTGCCATTTTTAATCAACTTTGGAGATTGCTGTATACTTCCTATACAAATCTGAAAGGCTGGGAAGTGCTGAAAGTATACTGTCCTGACTGAACATCAGTGGCAGAAATCCAGTATTAAGTTACAATTAGAGTAGGTCCATTGACTCAGTGGAAATTACAGAAGAGTTGTCTCACAACTCCCCACTGATTCAGTGGACTTACACTAACTACAACTTATTACTGGATTTCTGCCATTATATAGTAGTGCTAAGGTAAGACTTGTGTAATTTACTTCTGAAGAAACTCTTCTGGCTTACCATGAAGGAACATGCCAGCATCATATGTTTTATCTCACAGTGTATATTCAACATATTGGGAAACATTTTACAGACGTGCAGTGTTATAGAAGCCAATGTTGCTATAAATGATTCATATAGTTTGGAAGTTGATGTTAGGTGATGTTTGGGATCATGTTGCATAAAAGTATTGGATGAATGAGTCCATAAAATTACAAAGATGTCCTGTGTATGGAGTTGTGTAGCTATACAGTATATAGGGCATTTCTGAAGTATTTCACCAACTCTATTCCCCCAGCCATTTCCTGCTTTAATTGGAGAAGTGCTGATGTGCACTGAGACCACACATGCACACCTTTGTGCATTTTCTTCAGAAGTCCTTGGAGGAGAAAGTTGGTGATCATTATCTATCCCCTGGAGTTCCTGGAGTCAGATTTAAAACAGACCCAGATTTTGTCAGTGCATATGAAGCATGTGATAGCTGGAGCTGTTATTTCTGGACCTTAGAAGGAGGTCAAATGGCAGTTTGGGGGGCTGCTGTTTATACTGTCCTGAAATAAGGAGTGTTCTTGAATTTTTCTTCCTCCTGTTTTAAAATTTAACACAATTATTTTTGTCTGCATTCCCACCTAATTTTCCTTTCCCAGTGTCACCTATTCATCTTCCTTTTTAATTTCACTTAACGTGCCTTGCAAGGTCACTTGCTGCAAGCAGATTTGGGGAGAAGAAAGGAGAGATATCCCAGTAGCCCCTGGGAAACAGTACCTGTTATATTACTAGGTAAACTACATTCAGAGTTGTGACCTCCTGGCAATAAGGAGACTCCTTGTGAATGGCAGATCCTTGTCTGTCCTCCTGAATGTCTTAACCATTTACAACTGGGAATGGAGCAGCCAAGTGAGAGATTTAGAAAGGAGTGGCTGGCAGTTTAACTGTTAGATAGGGCTTAGCTAGGGAATCAGCTGGCTAGGCTTAGTTGAGAGAGGTTTGGTCCAGCAGTATTAACTTTTGTTGTTTCTTCGGGTTGAGAACAGGTCCTAGTGTGGTCTCAGGGTACTTTTTAACTGTCAAAAAAAGCAAATAGGCTTTCTTGAAGAAACTTGTCAGTTGTCAAGGTTCTGTATGGAGTTTGTGTTGTCATGTGTAATCAGAAAGCCTGTCATAAAACACATTCTGTGCCATTAATAGCATAGCCATCAAGCTTCATTTGTCAATAAGAATTGTACAAATAAGCAACAGTTGTGGTTTTATGCTTTGCCTCAGTGTTCCATTATGTCCAGATTAGGGGAATAGATGATTTAAAGAAATCCTATAAATATCGAAGAACATCAGACCTGGATTAAGTGTTATGCTTAATCAGAAATAAAATACTACTGTTTACTACCCTGTTTCCCCTAAAATAAGACCTAACCTGAAAATAAGCCCTAGTATGATTTTTCAGGATGCTCGTAATATAAGCCCTACCCCCAAAATAAGCCCCAGTTAATTGAAACCCCGCCCTCCACCATTGTGCAGCAAGCAGAAGATGACATGACTGTATTTGAATAAATGTAGATTGTTGTACATGAAAAAAATAAAACATCCCCTGAAAATAAGCCCTAATGCGTTTTTTGGGGCAAAAATTAATATAAGACCCTGTCTTATTGTATTAGTAAGTATTTTGTATTTTTGTATTTGTTTTTGTTTTGGAAATTAAAAAAAAAAGACCCTGTCTTATTTTCAGGGAAACACGGTATAACAAACACAGGTTTTGTAAACTTTGGCCTCTCTTTCTCTGTCATTTTACTAGCCACCTACTCTTTATGGCGGGAGTGTCATTCCCCCCCCCCCTTTCCTTGCCCTGTCACTATTTACAACCATTGGAGTATGGTCACCTGCCGAACCTACTAAGGTAAATGAGATTTAGAGGTAGGAGTAGAGAAGATTTGGGGGGTTTAAGTAGAAGGAAAGGGACTGAAGGCTTATATGTTGTAGAGCTCTTTTAAGAGTAGACTATATAAGATCTGCTTTAGTACTACTATGTATTGTCTTACAGATATGACAGTATACTTTCATTATCCTCAAACATCAAATGAGATGAGCCATTCCACAAATCTGGAGGAAATTGCTTGCCTTATTTCTGGGCCATTCTGATGTAACCATGGGTGGTTTGTTAGCCTCTATTTGCAACATTGTTTTAAAAATCAAATTTGAAAATTACTGAACAGAGAGGAATTCATTCTTAAACACACATACAGTGAGTGGTGCCTCGAGTTACGAATGTCCCGACATACGACCATTTAGAGTTACGACCAGCTGCGGCTGCAAAATTTTGCTTCTACTTGCGACCGGAGCTTCGAGTTACGAACAGAAAAAGGCAGGGGAAAAAGGCGGGGAATTCAAATTGCTAACTGTTGGTGGCGAAGAGGCTGCTTCTTTGTAGCTCTTTCGCCCCAGCAGTTAGTGTGCGATTGGAGGAGGCTTCGGACTGCCTGGTAAGGTGCTGCTTTCTACTTTTTAAAAACTTCTGGGTGGGTTTTGCAGCGTGGTTTTGGGCTGGGTGGTGGGATTATGTTTCTATGCTGTGATGGGTCTTGCAGGGTTTGTTTGTTTTTTGGTTTTTTTCCCCATTTCCGATGGGTCTTGCAGGGTTTGTTTGTTTTTTGGTTGTTGTTTTTCCCCCATTTCCGATGGGTCTTGCAGGGTTTTTTCCCCCCATTTCTGATGGGTCTTGCACTCTCTGTTTGCTTTTTGGGTTTTTTTGTTTGCATTTCCGATGGGTCTTGCACTCTCTGTTTGCTTTTTGGGTTTTTTTGTTTGCATTTCCGATGAGTCTTGCAGTGTTTGTTTGCTTTTCTGTTTTTCCCCCCCTTCAGCCGGAATGGATTAATCGCGTTTCTGATGGGTCCTGCAGTGTTTTGGTTGTTGTTGTTTTTTTGGGGGGGGGTGATTTTTTTCTTCGGCCGGAACGGATTAATTGCATTTCAATGCATTCCTATGGGAAATGGTGCTTTGACTTTCAAACATTTCGAGTTACGACCGGAGTTCCGGAACCAATTAAGTTCGTAAGTCGAGGCACCACTGTAATTGTCCACTGTATATTTTCAATGTTCATGGCTGATTCTCAACCAGTGATTTGATAGGTGTGTTATGTGGAGTTAGAAAACCTTATATTCCTTGATGAATGATGGAGAATTTGCTTATTTTAGGAGAAGCAAGCTACTGGATGTAGGTCGTTGATGTAGAAAATGCCTTTAAGGGACAAGTGTTGTCAGACTGACCACCATCACCATGGATGCTGTGAACCAGGTAATAGTTCTGTATTTATGATGTAATTTCTCTTCTACATTTTTTCATCTGAATAAGATTTCAGAAGAGATTGGAAATTATCCTATAGTAGTGGAATTAGACATCTTCATATTGTGTTGTCAGAATTCTAAAATGACTAGATAAAATATTTTATTTCATTTTATTTCTACCCACCTTTCTCCCTATAGAGCGACTCAACCGTTTAAATATCATAGAATGATAATATAAAATTGCTTCAGGAAGATATGTTTTCTAGTTTTCTGGGGTATATGTAGCCTTCTTGGGCACTGAATTGAGTGGGTGGGTGACAAAGACCAGTGAAAATAAACAGTTTGTGTTTGCAGTTTTTGGAAATTGCATTCCAACTGTGTGGGAATCATGTGCACTAAATTGTATTACACAGGTATACAACATTATTTAAGTAGTTAATTATAATAAATACACATGGCTCAGCCAACAAAGGCAGGTGTCTGTCAGTACATGAAACAAGGCAACAGCACACTAATTTGTTTACTCCTGAAACAATCAGTTTAAGAGAAAATTATTATTTGTGTATGTGTATATGTGTATTTGTCAACTTAAGAGCCAACTTAAGACCTGGCTCTTCAGACAGGCCTTCCCTCTTGTCGATACCTAACTTATTTCGCTTTCCTCTAGTGTATTAATATTGTTGTTTTATTTTATTTTAATATTGTTGTTAGCCGCCCAGAGTAGACTTCGGTCTAAATGGGTGGGATATTAAATAAATAAATAAATAAATAAATAAATAAATAAATTCTAAACATCTTTAATTTTTACTGAAACTAAAGCAGGGTAAAGGAAGAGCATTTGATATACATATTTAAGGATAAAAGCAACACTGAGCATTGGGGAGTTCCTATCAAGTGGAAAATTGATGTATTTAGAAAAAACAGTGGGGTTGACATAGGATGTGCTGTTAATCTGTTCCAACATATTCCTCGTCCCCGTGGAGCCTCAATTGTGGGGTTCCTCAGGCTTCGATTATCTCTCCAATGCTGTTTAACATCTATATGAGGCCGCTGGGAGGGGTCATCAGGGGATGTGGGGCTTCGTGTCATCAGTATGCTGATGATACTCAGCTCTACATCTCCTTTTTTCCAACAACAGTGGATGCTGTTAAGTCCCTTGAGCGCTGCCTGGGGGCCGTTCAGCAATGGATGCAGGAGAATGGACTGAGGCTGAACCCGGGCAAGATGGAGGTCCTTCGGGTCGGTGGCCCTGACATCAGTGGTTCAGGAAACTCCCTCTCTTTTTTGGGGGGGGTGACTCTTACTACCAAGAGTGAAGTTCACAGTTTGGGTGTACATCTGGACCCGGCGCTCACCATGGAAACCCAGGTGGAGTCAGTGGTCCGTTCCGCACACTTCCACCTTCGGCAGATTGCCCAGCTGCGTCCCTATCTTGATGTGGGGGCACTCACCACTTTGGTCCATGCGCTCGTAGTATCGAGATTAGACTACTGTAATGCGCTCTATGTGGGGTTGCCTTTGAGACTGACGCGGAAACTCCAGATGGTGCAGAATACGGCGGCCAGACTTCTTACAGGAGTGAAGAGGTATCACCATATTTCCCCCACTCTGGCCGCCTTGCATTGGCTGCCCATCCGCTTCCGCGTTGATTTCAAAGTTTTAATGAGGACATATAAAGCCCTAAATGGTTTAGGACTCAATATCTGGCAGAGCGCCTCCTCCCACCCAGTTCTGCCAGAGTCACTCGTTTCAGCCAGGCCAGGCGGCTGAGGGGCCTAATGCCGAGGGAGGTCCGGAAGGAAAGAACGAGGAACCGGGCCTTCTTGGCAGTGGCCCCTTGCCTTTGGAACAACTTGCCCATGGAGATTTGCTTGGCTCCCTCCCTGGGTGTTTTCAGGAGCAAAGTTAAGACCTGGCTATTTGGGCAGGCTTTCCCTCCTGCCGTATCTTAATTCTGACATTTTTGCCATTTTGGATTTATAGTATATGTTTATTAGTTTTCCTGTTTTTAAATTTGTAAGCCGCCTATGTAGACCTTAGGTCTAGATGGGCTGGGTAGAAGTCTAATAAAATAAATAAATAAATAAATAAATAAATAAATAAATAAATAAATAAATAAATAATTAAAGAGGAATAGAATTGGAGTGCATGATTTGCAGAATGTTGTTATATGTGGTGTACAATCATTTTATATAATATTTTACATTTTGTGCAGTGTAGTTCGGTAATGTGTGATCAATTTACAGTTCATAACTAAATATGCCTGTTCAGTCAGAAGCTCTGTTAAATTAAATGGGGTTCACTCCCAGACAGGTGGCTGTATAATTGCAATCTTCGAGACACAACATTTTTGTGGGGCAAGAGCCTAAAGAATGAAGTTTCCAGTCTATTCAGAGCCATCAGAAACCTCTTATTGGCAAGGCAGAAATGTGGAGGAAGTCTGTGGGATTTTGCTCTTCCCTTGTCCTCAGGTTTTATTTCTCTTAAGAGGGATGAAATTCCATCCTATGCAAAGCAATGGGAGGAAAAGGAGAAGAGGTTGGGGCTTGTCTGTGGCCTTTCAGGACCGTGGTTCTTCCTCCTCTTCCTTCCTTGCCTCTTGCCACACTCCCACCATACACCTTACCCCACTAGAGACTGGAGTTCCAACCTTTTAGACTCAGCCACATAATTATTTTGCTTTTTTCCAAAACTGGAAGTGTCCAGAAACTCAGATCTAGTTTTTTTTTTTTAAATGGCACTCCCATCAAACACAGCATTTCAAATAATGAAATGACACCACCATCAGCTCATTGTTTCTGAGGTCTGAAGAGTAGACATTTTTCGTTATTGTCGCCATTAAAGAGCCTTTGTAAGTTACCATGATCTTCTAAATTTTATCATTTGATCTTATGTATTTGTTTTCACTGATTGTCAGACACCTTGGGGGTTCATCTCAAGAAAGGAAGAATGTAAATTATGGCATAAATCTCATATGAGACTCATAATAATATTTGGATTCCTAACTATTCCCCCTGAATCCTCCTCTGATGTCAGAAGCCTACTTGGGAGGGTTGCTGTCCCTCCAGAAGAGGGTTGTAGGCAGGAGGAAGGGGATTGCTCTCAGCTTGCCCTGATGGAAACTGTTTCTACAAGAACAGTATCCCCATTTGATGATGACATGTTGTAAGAAGGTAATTGATATTGAATTTTTGGTTTTGTTGATTTAAAAGAATTTGTGGAGGATGTTTAAACTACTTGTACAGACTGGAAATGACAAGTAATATCTTAAGAAGCATATCACATTCCCTTTCATAGAGGAGAGCACCTTTTCTGAGTTTATGCTCAATATAATGCATATATGTATCATCTAAAAATGTCACTTTGGAAGGATGTGCAGGTTTATTGATTCATGGATTACTAATTTAAGACATATACAATTAGAGACAGATGTCTTCAGCTAGGTAGCAGTACTGTTTTAGAAATCTTTCCAAAGTAATAGCTTGTGATTGAAAGAAATACATTTTCTTTTAATGTTTAAGTACCATTATTTTATTTGGGGTTGACAGTAACCTAAACAAGGGATAGATTATACAAATGGCAATTTAGTTTTATCTGCCTAGTTAGTGTAGACCCTACCAAAGATAGTTAGTTAGATGTAGGAATAGCTAAATTGTTGGCAGTAGAGCTATTGCAAATTACTATTGTTATCCTAGCAGTTAATGTTTTGAAGGATTGAATTTGTCTGTGCCCAGTGGTAAGTTTTAGATATTTGAAGCACTGTGCGTGGCCCCTTGTGTCTATGTGCTTTTTGAGGTTAGAGAGTTTGTTTGCACAATAATTGTACTGGAGGTGGAGATCAAAACTACTGTACTTAATTGTCATTAGTGACTTTCAGACCATCAGTTCAGCAATATACTGAAGCATTTTCAAGGCACTTCCATAGAAGTATATACTGTCTCTGTGTAATTATTATTTCTGTAATCAGAATCATCAAAACCAGGAGGGAGGGAGATTTCCCCTCCTTGCTGTAGTTTTCTTGCACCCTTAAAATCTGTTCCAGAGGGATGGGAAGTCCTTGGAATTCATTTTTCTGGTGACATGGAAGGCAGTGGGGGATGGGGAAGGGAAGAAAGTTCCCTCACACTGGAGATTGAATACAAGAATGATATTGAGTTTAGGCCCATATGAACATTTACTTGAATGGTCTACCCTAAGTTAATTTCTACTATCTATTCTAAATATTTTCTAGGACATATTATGGAGCCTGGGGATCCTCCTTTATTGCGGCAACCACTTCAGACATCAAAATCTGGCATTCAACAAATTATTGAGTGTTTTCGATCAGGTATGATTAACTTCTTTTGTTGTATGCTTTGTTTTAATGTTTAGGATATTTTTGTGGTCATGTCAATTGCTTAGTAAAATGTGAAACTATCATTTTTATTTGACTAATTTAAGAATGTCCATCCTAGAATCAATTACGAATTTGTCTACTTTACAATTCTGTTACCAGCAATGGAAAATTGGAGAGTTTCTTTATTTTCCAATGCTTGAAAAGGTTTTGCCTCTCTATATGGATATTCCATTTAGGACAGTTAACCTGCTAGATAGGTTTACTTGATGCGTTAAGTGTTTTTCGGTTGTGTCATTTTTTTGTTTTACTGTAGAAATTTCTTGATACTAAGAACAATGGACATATTCAGGGGTTTTTGTGTGATCTGGGGGCAACCAAAGGGCAGAGGAAGTCGCTGTTGGTCATCCACAGGTTAAAGCAGTTCTGCAAAGATCCTTTGTGGTCAATCCAATGTTTCTGTGATTATTTTTTTTTAAGATGCACTACAATTTCAAGCAAGGTAGGGGGAATCAAAAGGAAGACGTAGTATCCATGAAGGCTCAGCTCATACCAGCAGATCAGGTGACTGATATCTGAACTCCCCAGTTATTCCAAGACCTTTCCTGGGCACTCTAAGGTGACTAAGTGACTAAGGTGCTTAAGAGAGCTCAGACTGAGGTCCATGGGTGCTATATATCTCCTTGCAGCTGTGAGCCAGCCATTTCGCACAGTTGCAGGTGCATATTTCCATTTCTCAGAGTGGTGTTTTTCATGCAGATTGAGAAACCCACAAATATCTTAACAACCCAGACAAAGTCAGGATCAGAGTGTCATGAAAAAGGCACAAGATACTTCAGGCACTTATCTTTGTATCCTTATACTAGGTCAGCACATGCTGATCTAGGTATACTGACTGGCACACTGTTTCTACTTACATTTGTTTAATTTGAATAAAGTTTTGGAAATAGAAATTTTGTTCTCTTTAAATGGTTCGTTGTGTTTTGTTGTTACCCAAATCTGTGACTTTAATAACTGCTGCTCACATTTTACTGATCTCTCTCTCTCTTACTGAAACTTGAATATCTGCATATGCTGGAAACAGTACATAACTTTGTGAAGCAGATCTTAAACACCATGATATTTTGTGTCACACAAATAGAATCTGAACATATATAAACTAAATAAACAATGATAACATTTAGTGCTAAAGAACAATAGATTCACAATGTTTTCTATGATGGAACTACAGTTGGACAAAACTACATTGTGCAAACAAATGAATATTACTGCATAACTTAATACAGGGAAGAGTGTTGCTCCATTCATCTTACTAATTAATAAAACAAACATTGATGGATATTTAGGTTGTAGCAAGTGTTCTGTGAGTTGAAAATGTGTTTGTGACCCATGATCCATGTGTTGCTATCCAGAAACCTTTCAAACAGATTGTGTTAATTTGCTGATAACCTGTGACTTTTCAGGAGGACTGTGTCTGGGTACCCCATGTGATTTAGATCCTGATTCACCACTTTGGATCCCGGCCCAGTTCTTCACTGATCTGATCCTGGCCTGGATGTGAGCCAATAATTGGCTTTTCTAATACCTGTAACTCCTGTTCTATTAAATAAGAACAAGAAATTGGGAATAACTAGGGTGGGTTGGGGGTTACATGGCACCCTGAAACTTGGTGAAATAATAGGTCACAAAGAGAAGATTCATGGGGCCAAATGATTTATATTTCTCCTTTCTCCCTGTTCAGGGACTTACAAAATGGAGTGTGCTAAATATTAACTAAAACATTAAACATTCTTAGAAACATATAACAATGTTAAAAGATATTAGAACAATTTGAAAACAAAATCCAGAAAAATGCGTAGATCTAAAATGAATTTTAAAGAAGAGAAAATGAATGTAGCACCTCCATTAAAAGCAGCCTGATCAGTAGTCAAAAGCTTGACTGAAGAGAAAGGTTTTTGTCTGTAACCAGACGGACAAGAGAGAGGGGAGCAATTTAGCCTCCATGGGAGGTTGTTCCATAGTCTGGAAGCAGCTACTGAAAAGGCCTTCTCTTGAGTAATTACCAAACATGCCTGTGAGGGCAGTGTTACTGAGAGAAGGGCTTCCCCCTGAGATCTTAAAGCTAAGGGAAACTCGTATAGACAGATGTGGTCCTTTATGTAGCCTGAATCCAGTGGCATATATGGCTTTATCAATCACAGCCAGTACTTTGAATTGGCTTGGGAATAGACCATGCTCCCTCTAGCAGGCCCTGGTTAACAGTCTGGTTGCAGTGTTTTCAACTAACTGAGTCTTCCAGACACTTCAAAAGATAGCCTCTCATAGAGTGCATTATAATAATCCAAGTAGGATGTTACTGAGACATGGCCACCATAGCCAGATCAGACATCTCAAGGACATATGCAGCTAGTGTACTATCTTTAACTGTGCAAATGTCCTCCTGGCTCAGCCATAACCTGAGCATCCAGGCTCGGAGATGAATCTAGAAGAATGTCAAAACTGCCTGTCTTAGTTTTAAGGTGGCATGTTGCTCCACCTTTTATTTCCATTTCAAGAGACCAGGAGCACTTCTCTCCATTATACGTAGTTCACAGTCAATTGCTGACATCAGGTGTTGGTTTTAGAACGAAAGCAGCCTCCTTGGAGGTAGATGCAAAGAGAGGTAGATGCAAAGATAGAGTTGGGTATCATCAACATATTGGTGTTAATATTGCTGCAACACAACTGTAACAGATCAAGAATCTCTGCTAACATGATAATACTGAATGACACCATTGTATGACCAGCTCCTCAACACCATACACAATAAAACCTGAATTGGATACCTTCTTTGTGCTAACTTTGAAAATGTGCAACCGTTAGGATAGTGGGCCTAATACTAGTTTAAGGATATTGTTAGGTACAAGCCTAGTACTCCCATTATTAAATAAAGAATTATAGTCAAAATAAAATGATGCTTCCGGTACATATAAATGTATATCTCATGTTTAAGTAAAGATGAGAGCCCGTATGGTGTAATAGATAGAGTGTTGGATTAGGAGATCCGGCTTCAGAGCCCCACTTGACCTTGGAAACTCACCTGGGGTTGGGTCAGTGGCCACTTCTAAAATATCTCATGTACCCTAAAAACCATATTAGGGTCACTGTAAGTTGGGATATGACTTGACTGCACATAACAAAGGTTATGTATATCTTATTGCCTCCAGAGCTATAGCATATATGAAATATGGTGATACAGGAGTTGTGATACATGGCCTTGGGATAGCAGAGATTTCTAAGGTGTCAGGAAATAGCGCTGAAGACTCTGCTACAAGGGAGAGAGAGGGAATTACTATGGAACAATGATTTAGGAGAATGAGGAACACTTTATTGCCAACATAATTTTATTGTAATGGTATTGCAATAGCTACACAAAAATAAGAATAATTGAAGTGTTAATGAGAGCAATAATGATAAAGAAAAAACAACAACAAAGGGAAAAGAAAAAAGTGAATTTTGAAAAAAGGAAAGAAATACCTGATATGTTATAGTTATACAGTATTCGAATTATTGCAACTAAATTCCCCATCAGAGCTATTAACCTGATATGTGAAATAACTTCTGAAAACTGTGGTTTAGTTAACAATTATTTTAACCATTTTGAAATATGGTATCAAATTTTTCAGTAGCATGATTTTCAATATAAGTTTGCAGTGTTGCCAGGAAGCTGGGAAATTCTAAATCTGCTGTTTCTCCTTCCCTGTTAGATAACTCAGTAGAATTTCTGTAGTTAAAAAAAAAATGATTATATCCAGTTACTTCCTAGATTTTGATCAAAATTACTATACTTTTTATATTCCCAAAAAATTTATATTGGCTCCAAGTAGTTTTGCATGTGGTTCCTGTCTTGATGCTATACTTTAGTCACTTCCGTTGCACCAATTCAGTTCATTTGTTGAACTCTTTGATATGGAAATGTGCAAAGAACTAGGTGGTTTGAAGCTCAGATTTTCTGTCTGGGGAGTTTCAACATATGATGCTACAGTACGAACATTGGTGTCTTAGAGACATTTTAGATGCCCATCTTTATTTTTGTTAAGGCAAAAGGTCTACGTGTACGTGAGCAGTACGAGATAAGCATGCTTATGAAAGTTGCAGCAGCATCTGGTGCTGCCTTCAGAAGCTGCCAGTAGCAGTTTAATTGTATGCTTCCATGGGTTGCCTGCTCATGTTAGCAATTATCAGAACAACTGAGCTGTAAGACAGAGAGAACCACATGCTTAGCAATTCTTGGCCTGCTCTGATTGTTCATTTTGTGAAATATTCTACTATAAAATAGCTGTATCTTGTAAATACTGCCAGAAACTAGGATTGTTTCTAAGTTGTTCCACAGTATGTGAAGTGGCTATTGTAGTAGTAATGCAGTTAGTTGACTTGCAGTGTTCGTTTCCCAGTGAAGGTACTTTGACTGCTAATATGTTAAGTAAGGGAACAGTAAAGTCCTTTTAACTTTAAATTCATAGGCCTTCAGTTATACACTGAGAATTACAGGAAATTCTATGATGTTTCCCTATTTTGACCACAAATGTACTTCCAAGGAGAACCTACGGAAGTTTCTTCAACAAGTTGCAGCGATGGCCTTTAACTCTCATGGCTTTAAGTAGAATTTTAAATATTTGAAGATAAGGCTACTAGTGGTTATTGGTGGTTATTGGAGACTGTATTCTGCCTCCAGTACCAAAAGCCATCTTGATGGGCTGGTCTTTGAATACCAGTTGCTGGGGAACTAGAGTGGGAAAAGACTGTTGTCCTTATCTCCTGCATCTGGGCTTCCCAAAGGCATATGGGGAGCCACTGCTGAGATACCAGATTCTGGACTAAATAGTTGTGTAGTGCAGCCTGAGGATGTGGACAGGATTCTTGGAGAGGTGAAAGCCGCCACCTGTGTGTTATAAAAGCAGCCAAAGTGGGAATGACCAGTGGGTATAGGGGAGTAGTGAATGCTTCCATGCTGCAGAGTGGAATCCTAGGATGTTTAAAGGAGGCACTAATAAGTCCATTACTGAAAAAGCACTCCTTGAATCCCACTTTACTGGACATTCTGGTGGTTTCTCAGTCCCAGGAATTCCTGGATGAAGTGGATCATCTAGACCAGTGTTTCCCAACCTGGTGGTCATGACCCCAAGGGGGCTGCAAAATGTTTTCTGGAGGGCCGTGGGTCACTTTATATGTGTTTTATCCCTCGTTTAATAATTTCTTCCTTTCAGAGCAGGATATTAAAGTTAGCGTGCCCCTGCCCCTGCTACAACAACTATACCAGGTACCAGCCTGTTTCTTGGCCCAATTTAAAGTGCTGCTTATTGCCTATGAAGCCCTATATAGTTTGAGTCCAGGCTACTTGAAGGACTGTGTCTCCCCATATGAGCAGACATGCTTGATGGGGACATAAGGTAGAGACTTCTCTGTGGCTGCTCCCAGGTTGTAGAATGCTCTCCTTTGGGGTCTTAGGTTAGCCCCCTCCCTTTTATCTTTCCTCCAACAGTCACCTCTTCAGACAGACCTTTAGTAATCATAACTGAGTCCCTGGATGCTGGTTTTTAGCTAAGTAAGTTTGCCTTTAAGGTTTTAAATCACTAAATATATTTTAATATTAATACACTTTAATTGCTTTTCAATGTGTAATTTATTGTATTCTTAATTTTACTTGTTTTTATGTTGTAAGCCACCTTGAATCCCGTTATTGGGAGAAAGGTGGTAGCCACTTAAATGGTATAAGAGAATTATGTTTAAAAGTACGAAAAACGGTAATCTTAGTGAGGGATGGGGTGTGCACTTGAACCCCCTATCTCCACCCAAAAGCAAGGCAGATGTCTGCACGGGCACTTGTAAGCATTTTCAGTTGAATGCAGATGTACCTCTACAGATCTTAGTACTGAACCCACAAAGGTCTGCCTTGCTTCTGGGTGGAGATGTGAGCAAAGGGTCTATATGTCTTCCAACATCTCTGCCACTCATTTAGCCTTTCACACATTCAGCCATAACACTTAAATATAGTTTTACTGTTTTGCTTTCTATAATATCGTCCCCAAATCAGGACTTTGCTTCCCCTCCTGGGGGACAAATGACATAATTTTCCTGGTAAAAGTGGGCAGTAAGGACATATGCTCTTAGAAACATTGTGTAAGCACTGGAGGAGACCTTTCAGGTCAAAATGCACCTGCAGTACATATTTCTCAACTGTGTCATGTGATGAGATGTTTCTTACTTCTGTTACGTGACTCCACGGTGTGATCTGATATTTATGTGCATATTTTAATCCTTGTGTAGTCATTGGCTAGAATCTTATTGGTTATGTATGCCTGCATAAATGTAACAATGTTAACCACAGCAGCAGACAACTCCTAGTTAAGAAGTTGCTCCCAGTTTACCTTGTTACATGTCAGTTATGTAAACTGATGTGCCCTAAGGCAGTGGTCTCCAACCTTTTTCCAACCGCAGACCGGTTGGGGGCCATGGTGCGCCTGCAGGGGGCGGAGCTTGCGCGTGCACATATCACACTCGGGGGGGCCACTCGCGCGCATGCGCACAGCGCACTCACAGGGCAGAATGCGCATGCGCATGACAACACTCGTGGGGCCTTGCGCATGCGCACAGCGCACGCAGGAGGCGGAACACGCTCGTGCACATGTGCGCAACGGCGCTCGTGGGGGGCGCTTGCGGGGGGGTAGGATATCTGTGTCTGTGGCCCGGTCCTGGATAGGCTGCAGACAGCTGCCAGGTCGCGGACCGGGGGTTGGGGATCTCTGCCCTAAGGAATATAGGCAGGGACTCCTTCATTAGCAGCAGATGCGCCTGTGATTTACACCATTACATTACATAAGAAATAGAATTCTAGCCATTGTAAATTCAGTAATTATCTGGTGGTTGCATTTTCTTAACCCATCAGTCTTTCTTGCTGTATGATATTGACCTTAGGTTTATTCCTTTATTTTTGTTTTTAACTCTTAATTTTATGCTGCTGCATCCCATGCTGTTGAGAATATGCCAGATCCTCTTTGCTTGGTCCATCTCTAGACGGGGGGCTTGACTACACGCTGTAATACTCCTGTTATAGTGTTGGGTTTAGCACACTTGAAATTGAATTTAAAATCTCCAACGACATGACGTACAGCTAAGCACACATTTTTTCGGTTGGGAAGTGGGGGTTTTAAACACCCATGTGGATGTTGTGTATTTTAAATCAGTCCTGGTCTTTTTTTAAAAAAAATCATTTGGCATGTGTGATTGCCTGTGCTGGAGTAAATAGTGTCTGTGGGAGTCTGTGGAGTTTGCAAAGTTTTGGGTGCCAAGTACAATGGGGTTGGACTGCAGAATACCCTGCAGTCTGAACTCTTACTTTCCCCCCTGTCTGCTTCTATTTTGGCACTACATCAATCTACTGCTATGCTACTTCAAATCTTAGATTAAAAATGTAGATATTAAAATACATGATTCAGACCGGACATGTTAAAGAACAGAGGAAATGGCTGTTATAATAGTTGTGGGCTGTGTTGTAGGCTGCTGATGCTGGCTTTGCTGAATAAAAGCTGCTGAGTCTGGCATCAGGTATCTCAAGGTAAGCAAACTCCACCTCAGGAAAGGAACACAGTATGGTTAAGGTGAAGAATTGATCCTGGTACAGAGCAAAAACTGAGATCAGGAGCGCTGAAGTGCCGAAATACCATACAACTTACAACCATTCTGGAAGTCGTCCATGGGGATGCACTTGTTGTTTAGTCGTTAAGTCGTGTCCGACTCTTCGTGACCCCATGGACCAGAGCACGCCAGGCCCTCCTGTCTTCCACTGCCTCCCGGAGTTGGGTCAAATTCATGTTGGTAGCTTCAGTGACACTGTCCAACCATCTCGTCCTCTGTCGTCCCCTTCTCCTCTTGCCTTCACATTTTCCCAACATCAGGGTCTTTTCCAGGGAGTCTTCTCTTCTCATGAGATGGCCAAAGTATTGGAGCCTCAGCTTCAGGATCTGTTCTTCCAGTGGACGCAGATGAGGATGCACACACTGACACAAAAACCACATGATGTTAAATTGATTTCTAAAAACCTGAACGAGACTTCCCAGTTTAATTCAACAGTGTAGTCACATTGCGTGTTTTGATTAAACTAGAATGTAGTAGTTAAAATACTGTGAGGTCTGACAAGCAAGAAAGAGAGGAGAGGTAGAGACTCCCATGTATTTTTTAATGTATGTACTACCACCCCACAATTTGTTTGTTTGTTTAATGTGTTTATACACTGACTCAGTGTGAAGCACTATTCTAAGTGGTTTACAACAAGACAGTCAAATAGAAATAATAACAATAACCCCAACCACCCAAATAACCAACATTATACATCCCTAAATGAACACATACAATAAATACATAAAACCCCAAATGCTGGCAGACCTGGAAATAAGCTCATTTACTCACCATACAGACTCCATATGTACACTAGTTCTCCTTTAAAAACATATTATTATTATTTTCCTACTGTGACAGTGGACTCAATAATGAATGGAGAAGTAAGAGAGGGATGTAAAAACCTATCCTAAGACAATCAAAATTGACTGAACTTATTGCCAGGTATAGAGCACAATATAAGGCAAACCCTTTTGCTGTTTAGAACTTAGGGTGCCACCTCTGCCCAAGCTTTTCTGGGGCATAAATATAGGAAATAATACCAAAAATGACCCAGCAATAAGGTGAAAGAGTGATCTAGTGCCAATCTCATATAATATTTTTTTAAAAACGAAAAAAAAAAGGATGATTGGGGGAAATGAAAGAATGTGAGGGCATGTTCCCCAGGTCCTGAACATCGCATCGAAACACCACCCACTCACCCACCCACTCTTTACCAGTATGCATTACAACTAACCACATAGGAAAAAAATGCCATTTAAATCATTATGGCTTGAAAAAATAGAAGTCATCCCCATGACAGAGGGGGGAAAAGCTGCTTTGGGAGCAAAAGGGCTGGACCAGTTTCAATCAACCTTTGTCTTATATGGTCAGTAAAAAATACTTCAGATTCACCTGTTTTATAAGTGGAACAAATCCTGTGGTATTTGACTATGTCGTTGCAGCCTTAGTCATGTTTCTTGTTACTCCAACCAGTCATAGTTAGAAAAGCTGAAAAGGACATGCAGCATAAAGTAGGGCCTGAGCCAGTGGGTTGAAATTCCAAGAAAGCAGAATCCAACTAAATGTATGGAAGAATATTGAGGAACAGTAAGAGCTGTTCAACAATGGAATGGATTACTTTGGAACTCCATAGCTAGAGATTTTTAAACAATTGAATGACCATCTGTCAGGGATGCTTTAGCTGTGGATTTCCTACATAGGCATGGGGTTTGATCAGATACCCAATGGGCTCCCTTCCAACTCTTTGGTCTGTGATCCTATGATTCTGTGACTGAAAACCTATTAAGTAGCTACAGTGGCATACTTTGACATTGTGCAAACAGTAGCTGTAATAGCACCAAGGTGGAAGTTCTATTCTCAAAGCACTGCTGCGGGCACATTGCTCAATCCGTTGTAACAGGAACTGTACAATGAATTATGCAATTCAATTAATGCAGTCCTAGTTATCTGGGTGTTTACATTATGCAGTGACATACTTTACATTAGCTTTATATTATGCATCAACATACAAGACTCCGGTCTATGAATGTTTCTTCTAATAAGTAGAAAGCTGCATATGAAGGATTGTTGTATGTAGCTGTAGGAGGCAGGCAGTATCTTTCTCTTGTAGATGTAGTCCCTCCCACTGTATCAGGTATTGTGTTAGACTGTCTATGACTTTACTTTAGGAGTGGATTTTCTCTTTCTCTACAAGAGGGATGCAAGAGCATGCACTGCCTGACTTATTTGTTTATTTATTTACATAAAAATATTTTTACCCCACTCTACTTGTGTGTTGATAGGCTGAGAAATTAAAGGAGATAGGGCAAAAGTTAGAGACAGATGTATTCAGGATGTGTTTTTTAAATGATAGTCACTTAGTAAATATAGTTTTGAGAAATACAGTTTTACTGTAAGTTGTAGAAGTTGGTGGATCCTCAGATGTCCTCAATTAAATGAAATGCTAAAATTTTGAAAATTGGAGATTTTCAAACAATGTCAGCCTTCCAAGTAGGTGGGAAATTCTCTTATTTGTTAGAAACATGCTTGAGCAATGAAGTATGTTTTACAGTAAACATGCCCTTTAAAAGTGTACCTAGGTTGAGGACCTAATTCACAGGAAAAAGATGCATAGATCTCAGTGCAGAGCATGTTCCTTACTGGGATTGAGACTTATGTCAATTTCTTGCCCAGTTTCTCCCATGTTTCTCTGTTTGCTGCACAAGATGCTGCTTCCTTTAAACAGCTCTTCTGGGGCAGATAGCTGATGGAAGTGCTTTTTGTTAGGAAGTTGGCACTGGATCAAGGTCCATTTTCAGTGTAGGGTTCCACATCAGCTTTCTTCAAAACTAAGAGTAGCCAGCTTAGGCACACTTTTAAAATTAGCATGCTTATGCTTGGGCATGTTTATTTTGGCCCTGATCCTATTCCAAGTGAAATGTGTTGAAAGAGTTTTGCACCAATGCGTTATGCTGTGTGTTAATGTAGCTAATTTTTTCAACAGTTAGTGAGTTGCATTCTATATGACGAGAAATGAACTTAATTTTAGAATATACTTCAGAAATTCATATTTGTGTTTAAAAAAAATACTAACCTGAACACATACAACTTCCTGGTAAAGAACTTTATATTAAAGACCTGTGTTTTGATCAGCTAACTGACTCAGGGCTCTTCTTGCCCACATAGGTACTAAAGTATCATCAGTATGCAGATGACATGCAGCTCCACCTCTTTTCCACCTACTAATCCTAGTTTCAAACGTGAGTGTGTGGCAATCCTGAGCAAGTGTCTGAGGTAGTTTGAAATATATGAGGCCAAACAAGCCGAATTACTCCAGATATAATGGAAGTACTGTGTGTTTGAAATGTTGCTGTCAGTATAGGGGCTTGCAACCAGTTTTGGATGGGTTTGCAGTTCCCTGGAAAAATTAAGTTAATGGTTTGGAGGGACAGAAACCTGGGTTTGGCATCATTTGTGCAAGTGCAGATGCTGTTGATGGGTAGGACATAAGAACCATGCTGGATAAGACCAAATGCCTGTTGAATCCAACAGTCTGTTCATACAGTAATTAACCAGATGCCAGCAGCTCATGAAGGTAGCTTCTTTCTCTGTCTGGCATTCCTCAGCAATTGAAATAGTGCCAGTTGTAACTATAGCCACTAATAGTCCTCCATGAATTTACCTAATCACTTTTTTATAGCCAGAGTTGGTAGCCATCATTACATCTGGCAGTAGTGAATTCTGTAGTTTAGCTATGCACTGAGTGAGGATATACTTTCTTTTATGTATTTTGAATCTCCCACGATTCCACTTTAGTGGATGAACCTGGATTCTAGTATTATGACAGTGAGCAAGCAAAATTGCTCTCTATCTACTTTCTCCTCTCTATGCATAATTTTAGACACTTCAGTCATGTCTCACTTTACTTGGTCTTTTTTGAAGGCAGAATAACTTTTCCTCATAGGGGAATTGCTGTGTCCTCAGATCATCTTAGTTTCCCCTTTCTGCACTCTTTCCAGGGTTACAGTATCTCTTTATGTGTGGTGACCAGTGCCGTACATAGTGTTCCAGTTGTGGGTGTGCTGTAGATTTGCATAAGGACAATATGGTATTGGCAGTTTTATTTTGCGTTTTCCACTTCTCTTCCTTCTTAAGAAATCAACATTTATTTAAGAAAAGGATCAAAATCTTTCACAAAGCCTGATGAAATTTTTGCTTAAATTGTTAAATTAAATTGTAACAAATTGTAACAAATTAAATTGTTTCCCAAATGATAATTTTACTGGATCTTTTTCTTTCCTTTGCTTAAATAGGTTAGAGTTAAATTGAAAGATTCCAATGGAAGTGGATGTCTGCTGGTTGTCTATCTTGAAAATCATCTATGTTCAAAAGCCATTTTAAAAAAAATCTGAGGAAACCCATAGAAATGAATTTTTGTAGGACTTTTTAAAAGAGGGGGGGGGAAAGGCTAGAATAGCTCTGGATTGAAAGCTTCCAACAAAATGAATATGTAGTACTAAAGCCTTTTGCAAATCTTAGCTGTCTCTAAAAACTACTGGAGGAAACCCTAGAAATGATATTTGGCTGGACTTTTGGCTGGATTTTTTTGTGCTGGAGTTTTTGGTGAATTTTGGGGGGAATCTGTAATCAGAATAGCTAAAAAGGGAATGGAATGGTTCTCACTGGAGAACTTCTTGCTGCCTGAACTTTCCTATCACCGCAAAGTGAACCAACACTGCCCCAACTCTTGGAGTTTTTTTTAAAAAAGCTTAGGAAAACATTTTGTGCAGGGAGGCATTTTGTGAGATTGACACCAGGTTCAGTTCTCTCTGGCCAATGGGAAAATGCAGGCATTATCAGTTCACAAAACTGCAGCAAATGGGTTATCTGGATGAGCTTCCTTATAGTTTTATTGCACTATATCCCAACCCCAAGATCCCTTTCTTGTTTCAGTGGCAACATCAAGAGAAAGCAGAATTACACTTGCCCTGATTACATGCAGAGTGGATTGTTACAATGTGTTCTATGTGGAACTGGTTTTGAAGACTACCTGGAAATTTTCACTCGTGCTGAAGGCATGTGCTAGACATATGTAGTATCCAGGTGTACTCATTATTTGTTTATTTCGAGGCCCAATTTAAAATGCTGATCAGCACCTTTAAAATCCATAAAAATTTGGGAACTGGTTATTTGAAGGACATACAAACGTGATCAGCCTGTAAAATTAGCCTCTGAGCCTGCCATTAAAGGTCCATAAGACCATCTCTAGTAATAATTACATGTCATCAATTTGATTCTGACTTACAGTGACCCTTTCCAGGATTTTCTAGTTACAGAGTTCTCTGGTGCTGTTTACCATTACTTCTTCTGGAGACACTCTGGGACTGGGCAGCTTGCCCAAGACTACACAGCCTGGCTTTTCTCCTGGGAGGCACAGTGAGGAATCAAACCCAGATCTTCTGGCTGTGAAGCCAGGTACCCAACTCACTGAGCTATCCAGCCAGCTAAGGTTACTAAAGATGGGGCCATTTCAATAGTGACCCTAAATCTTTGGAACTTTCTCTCAAAATAAATATGTACGGTGCCATCTTTTTTAGTTTTTTTTAAGAGGCTGTGAAAATTCTTTTCAAATTGAATCCAATGGAATTGCTGAGTCAGGTTTTAAACTCTTTTAAACTGCTGTTGTTCCTGATTTTGTGACTAGATTATTTTATTTATGTATTAACATCTACTTTATAATATTGATACCCTTTTTATAAGTCAATCAAAATTTCCTTAAAATTTATAGATAGGAAATTGGTCTTGAATAAGTATATTTTGTGCTTCATGCCCAATAATTACCTGCATTAATTAAGCTACACATGGCTTGCCAAGTGCTTTAGAAGCCCCTTGTTATAGGAGCATCCCATTATTTGGACAAAATGTAGCCTTTAGCCAGTCCTTTGTCATTCCTTATACATAGTGTAAACAGAGTATCAGGTACAACAAAGGACTGGCTACAGGCTACATTTTTCTTAACTGTCCTTGTAGATTGCTCTTTTATAAGCTTCAGTTTAGAGTGTATCATGTTATGTCAAAATTCAGCAATGGCGATAGAAATGTGTGCTGCTGTTAGCTTTTTCATTATTACATGTTTTTAATTAAGATGCAATTGTTAATTTCTGAAAAAAATGAACTGAAGGGCGCAATCCAGCTAAAGTACCTAAGTTCTGTTGATTTTAGTAGGATGGATGTAGGCATAGTTTTGCTTTGCCTTTTGACATAAATTAGAATTAAAAATTCTTATTTCGCTAGGATGTATTTAAAATGTGCCTTGTGCTAACAATATGTGTTTGTATGTTTGTTTGTTACAGGAACTAAACAACTTAAGCATATTTTGCTGAAAGATGTGGACACTATTTTTGAATGTAAATTGTGTCGCAGTCTCTTCAGAGGACTACCAAATTTAATAACCCATAAAAATTTCTACTGTCCTCCAAGTCTCCGGATGGATGACAGTAAGTTATGCCCTCTCATAACGTTATTCTCTCTCTCTCTCTCTCTCTATATATATATATATAAAGATGATGTTGGCTTTTCAAAGAGAATGTGTTTAAAATGTAGGTTAATTAAATAATTAAACTGAGTGACCTTATTACTTGGAAAAATTGAGTTTTTTTGTTTGTTTTATACACATTACATTCAGTTTTCTAGGGTTGAATGAGTTGTTTATTCTATTTTCTATGAGTTTTTAAAGCAAGTTTCTCATGCTGAATGATATATGCAAAAAATTTCTGGTGTTTTGCAACAGCATCTTTAAAATGAACAAATTTCATTTGGTATACACTTTTGTGGCATGCAACCCATTTTTTCAGATTCAACAGATCTTTTGGCTATGAAATTGCATAATTTAAACATTGTGTTTATATTTACAGATTCCCCTGATGTAAATGACAAACAAAGTCAAGCCATAAGTGATCACTTAGAAGCTGTGCATCCAAGAGTGGACAAGCAAGGTTATATAATCCGTCTTGAACCTATAGAAACAAATCAGAATGCTGTTTTTCAGTTTGTGTCAAAAGCTGATAGCTCAGTGGAAAATACTGAGAGGAATGCCTCTGCTGATCCAGTTTCTGTAGGAATGCCAGAACCTACCACAGAACCTCCTACAGCAGTTCCAACTCCTGCCGAAGTAGAAACTGTAGATGTTCCGCCTCCTTCTGCCACTGCTGCTGCCTCCACTGCTGCTAACAAGGCAGTATTGACTCCAGAAGAACCAACCCCATCCTCAAAGCCCAAGTTAGAATGCAATAACAACACTGATTCTGGTCATCAGTTGATTTGTTGTCTGTGCAAAAAAGAATTTCATTCCAGACGTAGTGTACGGCGACATATTAGAAAAGTGCATAAAAAAAAGATGGAGGAACTAAAGAAATTTATTGAAATTAAAAAAAAGCCAAATAAGGCACCTGGAAGGGGTCGCAGTAAAAATGTTCTTGTAACACTGGGTAGAAGTTGTCCTGTATGTTTTAAATCCTTTGCCACAAAAGCGAATGTAAGGAGGCATTTTGATGAAGTTCATAGGGGATTGAGGAGGGATTCCATAACTCCTGATATAGCAACAAAACCTGGGCAACCTTTATCTTTAGAAACAGCCTCTGCTAAAAAATCTGTTAAGGCTGGAAAACAAAAATCACCTTCAAAAGCAGAATACAACTTAACTGCATGCAAGTGCCTCTTGTGCAAAAGGAAATATAGTTCCCAAGTAATGCTGAAAAGGCATATGCTGATTGTTCACAAGATAACTCTTTCTACAAAGAATACTAAAAAAGAGAAGAAGCCCAGTAATACTTCTAATGCTGAAGTAAAGGTTAAAGTTGAATCAACAGAATCTGCAGAATCAGTACCTCCCATTGTTGCTTCTCCACAGAACGAAGTGAAGGGAGCAAGTAATTCAAGTGAAAGAAAGAACATGACATGTGCTGAGAGGAAGAATGCAGTGGCCACTGAAAGGAAGAACGTGCCACCTGTTGATAGAAGGAACATATCTTCTGAAAGGAAGAATGCAGCATCCACTGAAAAGAAGAATGCACCGTCCACTGAAAAAAAAAGCACATCTTCCACTGAAAGAAAAAGCATGTCATCCATGGAAAGGAAAAGTACATCATCCACGGAAAGGAAAAGCACATCATCCACAGAAAGAAAAAACACGTCACCCACAGAAAGAAAAAGCATGTCATCCACGGAAAGGAAAAGTACATCATCCACGGAAAGGAAAAGCACATCATCCACAGAAAGAAAAAACACGTCACCCACAGAAAGAAAAAGCGTGTCATCCACAGAAAGAAAAAGCGTGTCATCCACAGAAAGAAAAAGCATGTCATCCACAGAAAGAAAAAGCGTGTCATCCACAGAAAGAAAAAACACACCATCTACAGAAAGAAAAAGCACACCATCCACAGAAAGAAAAAGCACACCATCCACAGAAAGAAAAAGCACACCGTCCTCAGAAAGAAAGAACATACCACCAACTAAAAGGAACAGAGTTAAGCAGAGTTGTGAAAACTCAAAGTCAAGTAATCAGTCTCTTACAAGTGGTCCCAAGAAGCCCAGAAAGCCAAGGCTTTCAGCTGGCTTTGATTTTAAAAAACTTTATTGCAAATTATGTAAACGACAATTTACTTCAAAACAAAACTTAACAAAACACATTGAGCTGCACACAGATGGAAATAACATATATGTTAAATTCTACAGGTGTCCTCTCTGCACTTATGAGACACGTCGAAAACGTGATGTGATAAGACACATAACAGTAGTACATAAGAAGTCTTCACGCTATCTTGGTAAAATAACTGCAAGTTTAGAAATTCGAGCAATTAAAAAACCTATTGACTGTGTTCTAAATAAAGTGGCAAGAAGAGGCCCTCAGAAGGATGAGAGTAAACAAAACGGTTCGAAACAGGATGTTACCGCTAACTCTCCAAGCAAAAAATATGAAGGAGCAGATGTTGGTATTGAAGTAAAAGTCACAAAAAACTTTTCTCTGCACAGATGCAATAAATGTGGGAAAGCATTTGCCAAAAAGACTTTCCTAGAACATCATAAGAAGACCCATAAGGCAAATGCATCACACACCCCTGAAGAAAACAATAAAACCAAAGGCAGAAGTACACGATCTAAAGCTCTTGTTTGTTGAAGAACACATAGTGCCTTCTTTAATAATTGCCTAAATTTTCTGTAGGTACTTCCTCAAAAACACCTTTCTTCATAGACCTGATTCTATAGAAGATAAGAAAAAGATTGCATTTATTCCATAGCCATTTTCCCCTGTGGCATGAAACAAAGAGTTTGATTTCTGAATTTGCCTTCTTTTAAGGGCACTGAACCTAGTACATTTTGAGTTATATAGAGTTGGTTTTACAATTTAATATTCTGTATCAAGTTATTTTGGCATAATGTTTATAAGTAGGTACCATAGTTCCAAAGGTGTTTTTTTTTAATTTACTTTGCACTTACTGGTTCTGGCCAGGCAAAGAAGACCTTGATGGCCTGGAGATGGCCTGTGGATACTGTGTTGCCTGTGGTTTAATCTGTTAGCAAAAGTTTTCGGCATACAGTTTTGACAAAATCCTAATATACTTGTGACTATTTTAAAATTATGTTAGGTTTTTTTTTTTTTTTTTTTTTTTGCATTGCATTGCAGATGCCCTTTCTCTTTTCACTCACACAAGATGGCAGTCCCTCAAAAATAAATTCCTGTTTTTTCTGAGCAAGGGTTTTGTCTGATTGTTTGGCATATTTAGTCCTTCAATTTGAAAGTGTTAACTTAATGTTTGTTTCCATGGACCACACTAAAAAATGAGTTGTGATGGGGAATCAGGTATTCTACAGTTCCAGTTTACTAAATGGCTGTATTTAAGAAATGTAGACCAGTCTTAAAATTAACTTGTCTGAACTTAAATATTTTTACACAGCTAGCAATTCAGGAGTTGGTGGTATCTGAAATTACAACAGATTCCTAGGACAAAATTCTATTAATTTATGTGATAACGGAAGGACAGTTGTGTAAGTATGTCCCCATGGCAGGCTCATCTTCACATGACCAGTCATGTACTGGTTGCAAAAGTGGATAGCCAACCCAAAGGAAAACTGCTGCACAATTGTCCTTCTGTGCCCCGTTTTTCTTAATTGATTTTGCCATTAGTTTCTAATACATTGCTAAGAATATCAGTTCCAGAATCTCTGTTACCTGAGGCTGGCTTTGAAGAGTTGAAACTAATTGTGGATTCTGCTTTTAATGTGAAAAGATGTATGTATGTATGTATGTATGTATGTATGTATGTATGTATGTATGTATGTATGTATGTATGTATGTATGTATGTATGTATGTATGTATGTAAACAAGCTTTCAGCTCTTTGGAAAGCATTCCCAGGTTGTGGGTGGGATTTTTAAGGATACACAATAGAGATGATTGTATCCAATGGGGAGGGAAACTTTTTTGGCAGTTCCTTCTTTGTTGGTTCTCTCCTGCTCTCACAGACTTGTTCTAGAGACTGGGGAATTTCTTCAGAATGATGTGGGAATTTGCATGAGGAGGGTAATGGAATTGCTCAAAATCTCTTCCCATTTCAGAGACTCAAGTCTTTTCTGGAACAAAGAGCCTTTTTTAGGAATGCCATTTGTATGTCACCCATTATTTCCAAAATTACAATCAGCTTATTGGAGAGACAAAAATTCTTCTTCCTTCTGTGTAGTAAACTTTTATGTCCCTTCAAGTCGATTTAATGTTTTATTAAACACACACACACACACACACACACACACGAGTAGCACTATGAGAAGAAATATTTTTATAAGCTATTTTCTTATTAAATATATTGACTGTTTATAAAGTGTAGCTCCTTTTCCCAACTTTTTAAATGGCAATTAAACTGCATTAAAAATGACTCAAAACTAAAAGTCAGTTATCTTAGTTCATGCAATTCAGCAACGCTAGTAATACAAAAGAAACATTTTAAAAGGGAAATTTTACAAACACTTTTAGAACTATTTTTAAAGGAAATTATCAGTTGGAGCATATGCTCTGTAGACATGGTCTGTACTGAATCCTGATTTTCTTGGAAAGATTTTATGTTCATTGTGATATACTACTAAGCATATGCGTGATGTACTTTAAAATATTTTTTTATTAATGAATGTATATGAGGAACAGTTTCTTAGTATAATTTGAATGAATTGTAATTGAATTGTAATGATTCTAGAATTTCCTCTTAATTTTAATTCATGGTTGACTAATTTTTGGAGTATTAAATTCGGCTGTACTGAACTTGCTACAAAGATCCAGAGTGGTCTTGAATGGTTAGCATAGTGGACAGTCTTTCATATGGAGTTTACAAGTAACCCACATTCCCCTATTTTAATTAAAAAAAATTATACACAAGCACTTTAGTAGCTGCAGATTTAAAAAAATTAGTGATTATTTTAAAAGGCAGTACACTAATATTCATATGAAGAGAGCTGTTGTTTTTTGTAGACCAGTCATGTACAACCATTTGCTTGTAGCTTCTTAACTATTGTTTAAGGAAGGTAGTGCAAAGCTTTTTTTTTTTTGCCCACAAAATGTTGAATGACCACTGTAGATAGCACTTGACTTTCACCATAAAGTTTATGCTCGCTTGTTCTTATCTATTTTATAATCAGTTCTATAGCAAAACATTAGTACCTACCATTATGAATTTTTGGGGGGGCAGGTTTCTGCACATTTTTTAATTTTTAGAAAATGTTTAGTGATTTGTGTCAAATTGCTACAATTTATAAGATACTAGACATCCGAAGAAAAGCCGTTTTTAAAATATTGGTTAACTCCCTTGCTTAGGGAAAGCTTTGTGTCCATATATACATTTTGTATAAAAATATCTTAAAATGTTGATCATAAATAAAAAAATATTCTTTTATGGATAGAAAAGTGTTTGGCCTTTTAGTGCTTTGCACTAAAAACTGTGAATGGGAAATAGACTGTAACTATTGTTGGAAATGTTCAATGTTGAATGTACATGCTTCTTGGATAATGTACTTTATTTGGAAATAAAGGAGACTGGAAGTTATTTCAGGTAAACAAATCTGAATGCCCTTGCTTAATTTAATAATTTTATTAATTAAGTTTTCTTGTATTATTCTAGGAATAATAATGGAGTAAGGTCCATCTTTTATTATGGCTTTAAAACATTTCTGAATGCATTACTGGAAGAAACATTTTCAAATTTTCAACATCCTTTAGCAGGACTGATTTTTTAAGTCAGAACTGCGGAGTGCACTTGACTCCAAGCAGTGTTACACAATCAGACATAGGTTTGTGCAACTGGACTTGCTGTTCTTTCTTTAGTGTATCTTTCATAGCGGGTTTGGGAGGAGAATAGGAGGTTGTAGGGGGAAGCCTATTTAGCTAACGGTTTCTATTCCACTGGCAGGCAGATGGCAAACCACTGTGGACAACCAGCTTTATATTACAGCTGTAACCTTTAACTGCATTCTTTAGTTGTTCTGACTATAAGTTGGACACCATCTTATATGCAGCTGGTGCAGGTACTGTCGTACTTTCAAAGTGTCTTTGTTAATTCCACAAGGAGTATCCCATCTCTTATTACAGTTGGAGACACATCTATAGTTTTAACTATATTTGCACAAATGCAAAGAGGTTTTGTTGTACCATAGAAAAGCATCATGGTATCTGAACCAAAGTTTTCAGTTTACCCGACCCAGGCTTCTGTCAGACCTACCATCTCTGCAGGATCCAAGAGCAGAACAAGGAAATCAGTTGTACCCATATTTTATGGGCGTCTCATTTTATCCTTTGTGTGATCACAGTGTTAGACCAAGTAGGCCACTGGTGTAGAACACAGCATACATAGTTCTTTGTAGTTCAAGATAAAATCCAATTTTTCCCATTCCATGACACTATTCCTCTTTATGGTTCCAATTATATTCCTTGCAGAAAGTGAAAAAGGTAAGAATAGCATGTGAGCAATTAAAAAGAAAAGTACTTAATATTTATGTTTAGGCCACATTTATTACTTTATTGATCTTACTGAATCTTTATAGATCATATAAAAACATTGACTAGTAAAGCCTCTCTATTCTTGGAAGAATCAATTTAGAATTTTCTAAATTGTGTTTAGAATACAAACTGAAAAGTAATGGTAAAAGTATACATGCTTGTCATACTTTTCTTTGTATCTCTGTGCCCTCTTTCATCTGATCTACTTTCACTGTAGCTTTTTATTGTCATTACAGGTTTCCAGCTATACAAATATCTTTTGAGTCAAGACCATTGTTTTCAAACAGTTCCATTAGCTTGCTGTGTTAGATTTTGTGTAAGGCTTTCTAATAATCAATAAACAAAGCCTGTATAACCCATGTTCATGTCATAACTTTGCTCCCAATTACGTGTATGCAGAATCATGCTTCTGTGGTTCTAAATCCCCCTGTAAATCCAAACTGCATGCCTTCTGCCTTTCATTGCATTTCAGGTCATGTGTTGGCCAAAATCGTGTTGTTTAATATATTGTGCTATAGTAGACCCTTTGAATCAATGGGGATTTAATGAGTCAACTTCTCCACAAGTTTCATTGATACAACTGGACCTACTGTAACTGCAACTTACTATGATAAAGTGAGTCGAAATTAGAAGAGGCCCATTTGAATCAATGGAACCTATGAAGGAGTTGACTCACCACATCCCCATTGATTCAGTGGGCCAATTCTATTGTGTGATTTATTATGCTAAGCAACACGATTTTGACCATTGTTTTAAGAAAGTGTTAAACAAATAGCTCATTTATAATTCTGTAGTCATTGCAAACTTTGGTGTTGTCCTTTGGGTCAAAATTCAGTCTCATCAAAATTTTAAATCTGTTGTGTTAGATTTAAATGAAAAGATTCACTAAAACATGCAATACTTCTCCAAAATATTAATTATAGAAAGTTTGTTATTTTCCTATTAGTTGTGTTGCATTTATTTCTGCCTCTGGATCAACTTTTTATATAATATATTTTGCTTGTTATCTTCAAACAGCTTTTTAATGTACTCACTCTATACTGTGATCTTATGCATGAAATGAACACTCAGAATTAATACAAGCCATTTCTTGTGAGCATTGCCATTTTTAAAAATATGTCTTCTATTTCTTGATCTTTTTATGTACATTAAAGGAAACATGGATTGTCTCCATGTTTCCTGTACAATGTTTCTATGACTCTTTTTTCTTTGACTTCCCCAACTTTAGTATTGTCTATAATTCTGTGTATTTGTTGCTATCTTTCTTCTTCTTCTTTTTCTTCCACTAGCTTCTTTTCCACCAGTTTAAAGATATCATCTACATCTAGTATTAGTGATATCTTTGTTAATGCCGTTTCCCAGAGATTTTCTTGTATACAGTAACCTTGGCAGTAATTTGAGGGTAGTGTTTATTTAGCTCTTCATAAAAGTTCCTCACAGAATTGTATTACTTGTTCTCCACATTTCTTTTTTTGCTTTCTCATCTATATTTTCCAAAACTCTGCAGTCTTTTTCCCTCTTAGCATTGAAATCCCTCACTATGTAATTTAGATATTGCTTTTCTCTAAAACAGCTTTGAGTTATTAATAATAAAACCTTTCTATGCTTTCTTCAGTCTTACAAGATGTTGGAACATAAACATATAGTGTTGATGTCTGTGGGATCTCTCTTTGCCTGGATATGCATTACCTGGTCCAGCTGTGGAATGAAGTTTCTAAAGCCACACTTGCATCTTCTCTTTCTCTGACTGCAGTTCTATAACTGAATGAGGACTTAGGTTCAGTTCCCCATTTAGGCATGGGAATTCACTGGGAGTAGCAGTGGCAAACTACTTGAATGTCTCACATACCTTGAAAATCCTATCAGGGTTGCTATATGTTGAAAGCTGCTTGACAGCACATGACAAAATGTTAGATACAGTTTGATACTCCCATGCAAACCTTTAAAATAAACCCTTGATAAAAGAAAAATGTCACAGAGAAAAGAGGGAAGAAAGTCTTCATAAAAGAAAATCCAGGGAGAAGTAGGGTGTATAATTCTGTAACCGACATTGCTAGTTCCAGACATGTACATCACATTATTTTTAAAAGTTTCTATTCTTATTTTGGTCTTAACAGATTTATGGAATTTGAGCCACTGAGTTCTCCATTAAGTCTCTGCAGATGTTGGCATTTCTATGAAACACAATCTAGGAATATTAGGCTGGATATAGGTTCCCTTTTTAAGCAAATGATCTCAAGCTTCCTTGGCACACACCGTAGAATCAGATTTGTTCTGATCTTTCCAACCTGATATTCATGAAAGTCCATTCTTAACCTTGGCATTCTGAATTAAACTGCTTCCAGTTCAGTCTTTCAAAATCTAGATGGAGTTTATGCAAGCAGACATAAATTCAGCCTCTCATTTTGACATAGGAGCTCCATTACAAAATGCAGCTGTTTTGCTGCACCTCATTACCAGAAAAAAAAATGAACACAGTGTGTTTCAGTCATGCCTAATTGCCATGTATCTTCATGTATATATTGAATAGACAGAAAATTACATAATATTAATCCACAAATTCTTCCTTTGGACTGAGTATTATTAATGTGTTATTAAGCCCCTGCTCTGCAGATCATAACTTAAATATTTAAATTCAAATTTGAATGTGGTAATTGGTAGGAAGTTGCAGACTTGTCCTATGAGTTATATTATAGTGCTTTTGGCTTTCCTTGGTGATGCTATAGGTTAGCTCTCTAAAATTGAAAACTGATTGGCCAAAGCTTAGATGGCTTGAAATGTCATTTCTGATTCTGTGGCTTCACCCCACTCCTGTTTATTCTGAAACAGAGACATAATTCTGATATTATCCTCCAGGAATCCATGGGTGCTTGTGCTTTTGCTTTTGCTTTGGTAATCTTGTTTTCACATAAGCATCTCATCCTCTTGACATAGTAGGTATGGGCAATTTTTTTTTTTTTAAGAAAAGGGGTTTTTTTAAAAAAAAAATCAACTTGTACAGTGTAACAGTAGATAGAAAATTAACCAGATAGATAGATAGAGAGAAACAGCAGTTTACATCTTGATTATCCCCTGATAAAAGAAAGGCATCTGTAATGCTCCAGGTGTTTCATGGACTCCAGCTCCCATCGTTCCTCTCACCATTGACTATGCTAGCTGGGACTTCTGGCAGCCATAAGCCAAGAACATCCGGTAGAATATAGTTTCCGTTTCCTGCCCAAGAGCAGAGGGACATAATGCTTTTGGGCCGCAAGGGCTCATCTACTGTCAGCACAGGTATGTGTTTCAGAATGCTTTGTGTGTCTGCGCAAAGACACATACACACATTATATCGCATTCTACATTGTTTTGGTGAGGATGGGAGGCATTAACCTCTCCTCCATTGCACTGGTCCTGTGCAGGATTAGTGGAATGGGAGAAGATTGCTTTAGGCCTAGAGGTAATTACTTTTAAAGTACTGTTAAGTTACTTTTGGTTAATGTTATGTTGCTTTTGTGTACATGTACATATTTAATTTTGATTTTTGTATCGCTGTTATGTCTAGTGCTCTGGTCCATGGGGTCACGAAGAGTCGGACATGACTTAACGACTAAAGAACAACAAATTATGTCTAGTGAATTTAAATTGTTGTCTATTATGTTATTGTGTTGTAAACCGCCCAGAGTGGCCTTGGTAGCTAGATGAGAGGTATAAAAGTCAAATTATTATTATTATTATTATTATTATTATTATTATTATTAATAATAATAATAATAATAATAATAATAATAATAATAATAATAATAATAATAATAATAATAATAATAATAAATAGAATACAGCCCCTCTGTTCCCTACAGAATTTTTTGAAAAAAAGCAATGCACAAGTAGTTGTTGTCTTAACTTACATATCACCCCACAGTGGTTGGCACACTCTCTGAGAAGTTTACAATTATTCAAACAACAACCTGCCCCCCAGTGAGCTGGTAGGATCTTACTGACCTCAGAAGGATGGAAGGCTGAGTCAACCTTGAGCTGGCTACCTGAAACCATTGGGATCAAACTCAAGTTGTGAGTAGAGGCTTCATTGTGGTACTGCAGTTTAACCACTGCCCCATGGGGCTCTTGATAGTAGCACTGACAGCTATTCAGGGGTCACTGGGGAAAAGAGACTGGGCAGTAGTGCAAAAGAGATTATCCATCCATGAGAAGGAGACATGGGGCACAAATTGCTTGTGTGGGGCTTATATCATCCATGCAGAAATCAGGTTTTTATATGTGTGAGTAAAAAGCCAGACTGTAATGATGGGGAACAGCAATTTATAAAACAATCAAAATTGATACTGCACACACGTTTGCCATTCAAAAGTCACTAAGTTTGTGACTGAGCTTAACAAGAGCATCATTTGGCTTCGAGTCCTATGGATGTAAGCTCAGGTCTATTATGAGGGGATGAACAGGCATATAATACCTGCAGCTCTTTTATTTGCTATGCTATGTTTGAACAGTTAAAGCATGCCATTACATTATCTAGTGAATAAGTGGCACTATGTGTGCATGGTAGTGATTAATTTGTGTCCATTCTCTCTCTCTGTGTGTGTTATTCAGAAGTGGCATTCCCTTCTGGAAATGCCCTGGGACTGTGCAGGTTGCCCAAGGCTGCGCAGGCCAGCTCCACTTCGCAGGATGCTCAAACCACTGAGCTATCTATAGCTATCTCAATTAATATGCAAATTGCCATCTTCCCCCATGCCTTAAAGTGAGATGTACATGTTGTGTATGTCAGAAATGGAAAAAATAATTTGGGATTTTATAACACAGATTCACTTTCTGCTCCAACCATATAGCCATTGTCTCCAATTGAAATGCATATTTTTCAGAAAACATGAGTAGCATTTACTGAACATCTTTACACTGTGAGTGGTCCTTCTTGCTGGCTTCTGCAGGCTGTAGAACCACGTCTAAGGGGGGCTAGTTTTAGTTCTTCCACTGGCAAGGAAAGACCTCCTTATTCGAGTATATATGTATGTACTGTATTTATTACTGCCAATGACTAGGAAGATAAAAAATACATTATTTAGATAAAATCAATCAATACTTATTCAGGTAGAATTTTGGCCACTTTTAGTGGGTGGGAGTTGTACCTTTTATTGATGTGTTTTAAAAATTAATTTTAAACACAAGTGTTTTAGAATTGTAATTTGTTTAATTATGTGTTTAATGTTATACTTTCTTGCAGTTGTACCTTTCTCTCCTTCTAACACTTTTGTGAGCAATCTGGAGTCCCATTTGTAGGTGGTGTGTGGAGAAGGCAAAATATCAAAATAAATAAGTGCATAAATGCACTTAATGTTCTGTGACCACTCAAAATATACTGTACAGCAAAAAGCACTAATAGAAAATCTGGGACTGTTTGAACCTTGTATGATAAATCTTGAATGGAATTACTTAAAACTCTTGTATCTGCTGGAAGCAACTATTTTTTAAAATCTGGATGGAGCAAAAGCCAGGAAGGAGCGCCTCTGATGCAAGTTAGATGTCAGGAAATATCTTATTAGATAATGTCTATAATATCATTAGCCTGAAGTTACACTCAATCTTATGCATTTTCTTCCAAGTGTGTTTCATTTTTTTAATTTCATCATCTTATACAGCTCAATGAAGACAGGAGGGCCTGGCGTGCTCTGGTCCATGGGGTCACAAAGAGTCGGACACAACTTAACGACTAAACAACAACAAATACAACTCAATATCTGTGAGCAATATTTTTTAAAATGGCGGATATCTGCAAAGCTGTCTTGTCTTCACAGCAGTGTCATTGCTGTTTCTTGAAAAGTTAACCAACTTTAAAAAAAATAAATCTATTTTTTTGTCAATTTCCTTCAAGCACATCTTTGCCAATGCAGATACGTTTTCAGTGCTTTTCTTTTATATTTGTGATTCATGCTCTGTAATGTCTGGAAAAAAATGATATAGGTAAATAGCCTTTTCAGGTCCACATAAGATTTATATAACTTGCCACAGCTAATTGTGTGTAATTGATGTGATGCCGAGGTGTGCCTCAACAGCATGACTGACCACACACCCTATTGTACAACCAAGATGCAACTCAGCACTTAATTAATTAGCCACAGTTAGCCACAGCAAATTATGTGAACCTTACACAAACACCAATAGGATATCAACCTATATTCTGTAGCAGAACAGAAGAAACACAGTAATGTGGTCCATGAGCAAAATCCAAAATCAAAGTTGGCTAATACCTTTGTCTGTGACTACACAGTCAGTTACTGTGGGGTTTGCTCTGCTTATAAACTAGTCAAACAGTCTTTTTTACTGACTGCATGACAGAAAGGCTGATTCAAATCAGTCCAACCCTTTTTGCTCCCAAAGTGGCTTTTCCCCCTCTGTCGCTGGAAGATGTCTACTTTTTCAAGCTGGAATGATTTGAATTGGGTTTTCCCATGTGATTAGTTGTGATATGTTCTTGTAAAGATGGGGGGTGGGGTGGGTAGGTGGTGTTTCAGTGACATAGAAAATTGGGGTGTGATGTTCAGTACTGGGGGAACACTCCCCCACCTTCCTATATGCCAATCATCCTCTGAATTTTTAAAAAACTTTTTTGTTTTTCCTTTATATCATCCTATCACCTTATTGCTGGATCATCATTATTATTATTTCCCATATTTATGCCCCATCAAGGATCAGCAGAGGTGAGACCAGAGGAAGGAAGGAAAGAAGACAGGACTGTGAGCTGGAACGCGAATCACATCACATCCAGTGTTAACAGTGAACTTCTGAATCAATTCACAGCCCTGTGTGAACACTGACTGCGTTTTTGAATGTAATTACAGGCTGCGAATCAAATCACTGTAGTCGCACCCGTTATTGGACCACTAATTTAAGTTTTTACTTCAGATCCTGTGTTTTCAACATCTAGCCAGGATCATTTTTGGCCTGTTCAGTTTCTCCTTCTTCAAGCACATCAGTGACTAGCCTGATAAAAAGTCCTGAGGATTGGAAGGTTGCCTTTCTAGGCTATTTTAGTAGTCCAATAAAGGCATCACCCAACCTTTATGTGAATTGCCATGTTGAGTTGTTGAACCACAGCAGTTGCATACTTCGTTTGATCATAAAAATAAAAAGCCCTGCATACTTTTTGGTCTGTCTTCATACAAGTGGATGGGACTGATATGCAAAGGATAGTAGTGTAGTGAGAAAAGGGCAGGAAAGAGGCTGGAACCAGTGAGCTCTGACAAGTATCTATGTTCTTACCAACAAAGCAGCTTCCGTTATGTATGGGGAAAATGTCAAAGGCTGCAGAGGGGATACTTAATATGTTTACAGAAATGTAAGTGCAATGGAAAGGGGTCATGCAGATAGTAGCTCTGCCGTTTGATTAAATGGCATTTCCAGTGTGAGAGAGCAGGGAAGAGAGCCTGGGTAATTGGAATGAGATTGGGGAGGGATGGAGATGAGAGAATGAACAGTCAGAAAGGGTAGGGTCGGTGAATAGAAAGGTGTGCCTTGATACATGTGTCATATAGAAAGAAATGGCAGGTGCAGCTTCTTAAACGATTGAATATTACTATGGGAGGAGATTATGTTTGGTAGGTCTGTCCTCAGGCATTTTTGAGATGACAATTTAAATAGCTACCCAGAAATGATAGCAGTAGTCTCTCTTTTCAGTGACACATGGAGACTTGTCAGCCTTGCTGCATCTCACGGTGATAAAAAAAAATATGTAAAGCTGCAAATCTTTTTATACACTGACATACTCCGACAGTATAATTTGGTATAGCTCTATTGAAAGCTCTGGGACAATTCTGTACTGATTGAAAGAGCAATCCGGTGTTCTGTTTCAAAGATAAATCGGCACTGACTTCATCCTGATTTCTGTCTACTCACAAACACAGTGGGGGAGGATGGAATGATGGCCTACATTAACTTATAACTTGTGAGGAAGAATAAATATGATTAAAGGGCGATCAAATGCTCTTTTTTGCTATCAGCCACAAAGTTATCCTCCTCCTGAATACATTCAGTTTGTCTTTCGAAGAGAAACTAAAACATCAAACAATATATTTGAGATATGGTTGAAAAATGCAGTGTTCGGCCACCCCCTGCCCCCAAGTCACAGTTTTATAGAAAAAAGTTGTCTTCCTTCAACTTTTTGAAGGATGTAGTAGAAATAACTTTGCTTTTTCTGTCCTGGAAGAATCTCTGAAGTTATGTAAGAGGTGGCTACACGAGTTTCCTATAGGCAAAGAAAAAAGAACAAGTGTGATTGCAGTTGAACATGAAGAAGAAAACCATGACTACAGAAGAACTAAACAAGTTTAACATTGACAATGAAGAAATTGAAATAGTTAGAGATTTTGTATACATTGGTTCAATCAGCAATCCAAATGGAGACTGCAGCCAAGAAATCAGAAGACAGAGGGCAGCAATGAAGAAAGTAGAGAAGATCAACAAATGTAAGGATGTGTCACTGGAAACAAAAACCAGGATCATCCACACTATTGTATTTCCAATCACCATGTATGGGCATGAAAGCTGGACAGTTAAAAAAGGTGACAGGGGAAAAAAATTCTTTTGAATGTGGTGCTGGAGAAGAACTTTGTGGATACCCTGGTCTGCCAGAAAGATGAACAAGTGTGTCCTAGATCAAGTGAAGCCTGAACTATCTCTAGAGGCAAAAATGTTGAAACTGAGGCTCTCCTACTTTGGGCACATCATGAGAAGACAGGATTCTCTGGCAAAGACAATGATGCTGGAAAAAGTCAAAGGCAGTAGGAAAAGAGGAAGGCCAACTATGAGATGAATTGAGTCTCTAAAGGAACCATAAGCTTGAGTTTGCATGAGTTGAGCAGGGCTGTTGAGGATAGGACATTTTGAAGATTGTTTATTCATGGAATTAGCACAAGTGTGGGGCATCTTCATGGCACATAACACACACTCTACACTTAATCTTAGCCAAAAGGCCAAGGAGGCACATAACAGCAACAACACACGGACATTTAGCCCACTCTTTGATCTGGTGTGGGGATGGGCTGATTTGGTCCTAAAGTCAAATCAGCCCACCCCACAGAGCATTCTTACCTGCACCTTTCTGGTCCCTGAAAGGGGCTTCTACTTTTTGGTGCAGGTAGGATTGCTCAGTTTTGGTTCATTTCCAGTTTGTGCAATTACTGGAAATTAAACCAAAAGCAACCCCTTCACTATCAATTTGCCATAACTTGAAGAAGAAACCAAAGAAGTGAAAAAAGGAACATTTTTAAGTGTAGTGGGCTAGTGCAGATGTGCTGCATCACTTAAGAAAAAAAAAAAAAGACAAATGGAAAACTTCCTCCCAGAAGTGTGAGAAGGTGGTAAGGGAAATTTTTGTTTGCTTTTCTCTTAAAGGTCTGCCTGTGGCAGGTTCCTGATGGGACCTTTAAGAGAAAGGCAAACAAAAATCCCCCTTGTTGGCCCCTCCTGTCTCCTCCTGCTTCCTGGAAGAAGCTTTCCATTTGTCTTTTACTTTTTTTAAAAAAAAAGTGATGCAGCACATCTGCACTGCCCTAATACACTTCTTTAAAAAAATAACTTCCTTGGCCTCTCCAGAGGTGTGTTTAATTTGCCAATATCTTGAAGTGGCTCTCTTCTTAAGCCACTTCATAATACTTGCAAATTGGCAGCAGGCTGGTGCAGACAAAATGGGGTTGCTTAAGGGTGACCCTACCTAGCCCGCACCAGCCTGCTCCAGCCAAGCCCTAAGAATACAGTGGAACCTCTACTTACGAACTTAATCCGTTTTGGAACAGTGGCCGTAAGTTGAAACGTTCGTAAGTAGAAGCACCATTTCCCATAGGAATGCATTGAAAACCAATTAATCCATTCTGGCCGAAGAAAAAAATAAAAAAAATAAAAAATGAAAATAAACAGAGCAAGTCCCATGCTGGGACTGCAAAAAAAAACAAAAAAAAAAAACAAATCCGAAAATAAACATTGGAGCAAGTCCCACGCTGGGACTGCAAAAAAAAAAAACCAAAAAAAACCAACAACACAGAAACATAACCCCCCCCCCAGCCCAAACCTACCTGCCCAAAGTTTGGCGGCGCTTACTCGTGAGTAGACCCGCGCCTTCGGCGGCCCTTACTCATGAGTAGACCCGCGCGGCGGGGAAGCCCTGGGAGGCCTCCGAAGGTGCCAATTGCGGCGGCGCTGGAAGCCCGGGAGGCTGAGCCTCCCTTTTCCTAACCGTTGGGGCGAAACAGCTACAAAGAAGCAGCCTCTTCGCCACCAACGGTTAGCAAATTTAAATTTCCCGCCCCTTTCCCCTGCCTTTTTCCGTTCCTACGTTGAAGCTCCGGCCGCAAGTAGAAGCAAAATTTTGCGGCCGGAGCTGTTCGTAAGTTGAAATGTTCGTAGGTAGGGACGTTCATAAGTAGAGGTTCCACTGTAGTTATTACCTAATTTTAGAATTCCCTACACAGAACATATTTGACAGTATGCATAGGCTTAATGGCTGGATAGGGAATGTATGGATATCTAGACAGATGTTCTTGGTCTGCAATTCCCAGTAGCGCTAGCCAGTCTAGGCAATGATGAGAGCTGGTGGGAGCTGCAACAACTCCTGGGAGGCTACACATTTGCCATACTTGAAAATATTAATGTACATTCCATTTGAAGATTGTGTGTCTTTGTTGTCATGTATACACACAACTGGAAGATACAGGACAAATGAGACCTCCAAGAGCAGGTATATGTGGAAAAACAGATACATGTCTCTCTGTGATACATATGTAGGCCCACCCTCTTGTTGCCAAAACAGCTCTGATGCATTGAGACATGGACTCCACAAGATCTCTGAATGTATCCGTGCTATCTGGCATCAAGACATTAGAAGTAAATCCTTAAAATCATGCAAGTTGCAAGGTGGGGCCTTCATTGGTTGGATTTGGTGTTCCAGCACATCCTATAGATGCATCTGAGATCTGGGGAATTTGGAGGCCAAATCAACACCCTTAACTCTTTGTCATGTTCCTCAAGCCATTCCTGAACAATTTTTGCAGTGTGGCTGGGTGCATTATCCTGCTGAAAGAGGCTATTGCCATCAGGGAACACCATTGCCATGAAGGGGTGTAGGTGGTCTGCAACAATCTATAGGCAGGTGGTACATGGCAAAGTAACATCCACATGAAGGCCAGGACCCAAGATTTCCCAGCGGAATGTTGCCCAGAACATGATAATGTCTCTGCCATCCTTCTTTCTTCCCATAGGGCAGTGATGGCGAACCTATGGCACGCGTGCCCCAGGTGGCACGCGAAGCCCTTTCTTATGGCACGCCAGTGTTGGCCCACCCACCCTCCTTTGTGGAGGCAAACCTTATTACCCCGGCAGCCGGGATTCCCTCTTCCGCAGCCACTTCCTGGTCCTCTGGGTCTGTCGCTATGATTCCCCCTTAAACTTCCTGTTCCTGGTCCTCTGAGTCCGTCCCTATGATTCCCCCTGAAACCACCACTTCTGGTTCCGGACTTCCGGGCGGCACGGCAGCCACTGGTTTCTCCGCCCCCCCCTCATTTTGGGCACGCGAGCCCAAAAAGGTTTGCCTCCACTGCCATAGGGCATCCTGCTGCCATTTCTTCCCCATATAAACAGCACACATGCACCTGGCCATCTACCTGATCTAAAAGAAAATGTGATTCATCAAACTAGGCATCCTTCTTCCATTGCTCCGTGGTCCAGTTTTGGTCATGTCCCCATTGTAGGTACTTTTGGTGGTGGACAGGGGTCATCATGGGTATTCTGCCCAGTCTGTGGCTGTGCAGCCCCATACACAGCAAACTGTGATGCACTGTGTGCTCTGACACTTTTAAATCTTGGTCAGAATTAGGTTTTTCTGCAATTTGAGCTACAGTAGCTCTTCTGTGTGATTGGAGCAGATGGGCTACCCTTCACTCCCCACATGCATCAATGAGCCTTGAGCACTTGTGACCTGCTGCCAGTTCATGGGTTGTCCTTCGTTGCACCACTTTGGGTAAGTACTAACCACTGCAAACCAGGAACACCCCAGAAGGCTTGCCATTTTAGAGATGCTCTGGCCCAGTCATCTAGTCATCACTTTGTAGCCCTTGTCAAAGTCACTCAAATCTTTTCACTTGCCCATATTTCCTGCTTCCAACACATGAAATTCAAGAACTGACCACTTGCTGCCTAATATATCCCACAACTTGACAGGTGCCATTGTAATAGTATAATCAATGCTATTCACTTCAGCTGTCAATGGTTTTCATGTTGTGGTTGTTCAGTGTGTATATACATGCTGCGTCATACAGCATATGTTCCAATGCCTACTGATATGGCCCTGATATGAAGAAAGTTAGCCACCTCAACATCCTACTCAATTTTACAAGGCCTGATATTCCATGCAATTCAGAAGTTAACACATCAGCTCTGTAGAAAATCTTGTTCCGCATCTTAGCCAAGCAGGACTTTGTAATACAGTGGAATGAAAAATGGGATCGTTTATCAGCTAGTTCAGTGGTTCCAAACCTTGGGTAGCCCAGGTGTTCTTGGACTGCAATTCCCAGAAGCCTTCACCACCAGCTGTGCTGTCCAGGGTTTCTGGGAGCTACAGTCCAAGAACCCAAGGTTGGGAATTACTGAGCTAGATGCTCAAACAGCTCTTCACATAAATCTAAGAGATGCTTGATCATGCTGTCTGTTAGACTCCACAAGCATCTACCTGACCGAGTAGACTTTGTCTAGGGGGGCGGGGTAAAAATCCAATAAAGTAAAGTAAAGTCTAGAGAAGACAGATCATGGTTTCATCCAGCAACACAGTCCTACATAATCTATAATGCTACAAATTGCACACCCCAGACAAATTAGATTTTGCCCCACAAAGCAGTGATTTGTATCACTCCAGCTAGAGAAGTATCTTATGACTTGCCAGAGAAACTGAGGTATTGGGTAATGCTGGATATATCTCTATAATCTTATTTCTACTGCATATCAAGCTGTCTATAAACCATGGCACATTTTAAATTTGTGGATGGTTGAAGGAGAGAGAATGAAGTATGCTAACAGTTAATTTCGCGATTCCTTTTGCCATTTTCTGCTACATACAACTGTTGTATTCTGGAATGAAGTAAGATTCTATTAGCCATGATAAGAGTATAAAGCCCTGACAAGGAAAAAGAAAGAAAGAAAATTTAACAAAACAAGAAGCTTGGTAGATGGAAAAAAGACAAAGAAATTGCAACACAATGGATATAAATTCGGAAATTTGTCAGTTGACTGTATAAATTTATAGAGCTGTCCTGTGGTCAGTAAAGGAAGAATAGCACATATAAAAAGTAGGTGTTAGTTGCCAAAGAATTCTAATATTGCTGATCTTTTACCTTTGGAGAATAAATTTATTTCCAGCTATGGCAAACAGCCACAAATCTAACAAATCGCAAATTGATTCTAGAACAAGTCAGCTCTCTTCCACAGTGGAGGTAGTAAATGAAAAGAATAGAAATTTCTCTATATTCAAAAAATAGCATCAAATGTGAGTTGCAGTTTGCTTTTGGACTAATCATGAGGCATTCTGAAATCAGAGCTTTGAGAAATTATTTTTGGGCTACAGCTTCCTCAGCCAGCATGGCTTTTGACTGGGGAATCCTGGGAGTTCAACACAGACCTTTTCCACACTCCGTAATAAGCACACTAAAGAATTATGCATCCTGAAATAGGGAGCATTCATCGCACAATTAGGAGGTAAGGAGGAAATCAAGGAAGGTATGCAGTGGAGCTGCTTTTGGCCAAATCAATAAGCACTGAATGTATGAAAGAACAAACTTTGCATAGCTCTTCCAATCATTCATTTCATTTTATTTAAATTTTTAAAACTATTATCACAGCCCACAATTTCAACAAATCATTTAGCCTGGCCCAGTTAGCTGTTTTGCAGTTTTAATGGGACTATAGATCACATATCTTGAAAAAGCAAATGACACATAAAATTAATTTTCTTGAGTAAACAGGCCTTCTTTAAAAATATTAAATTTGCTCTTATTGTATTAACATTTTGAAATTCGTTTGTGAAATGCTTTCTAATGTTGCGTCTTGGACACCTGAAGCCTGCTATATATATATAGACTAAGGGCTGAAAGTCAGAGGAAAAGGAAGTGAGATGGTTTCAGAGGGGCAGGGAATAGGAACATGGTGGGATAATCCAGAAAAACATAGGATCTGCTTCATAGGGTTGGTGTATTGGTTCACCAAACCCAGTACTAAAGTGCTGGAGTTTTATTTGCAACCTCCCATGCTGTCTGTGTTTTATGTGACTGGGAGGGACTTTTCTGGGTTGGGGTGATTGTCTATCCAGCACTAACCAATCATTCCTTCCAACTTATGAATTCAAAGAGAGTCCCGCATCTCTACTGGGTGTTCTTTCCCCTTTCTTTCATTGGTTGGAAGCAAATTTTTGGTTGTTGATCTGTTCAGTTGGTTGCCAAGTACGTGTGCAGTAAAGAAAGCAGCATGCACAAGTCTGTAACTTCAAGTAAATGCAAGTAAAGAAACATTTTTTATTCTTTCTCCTACAAATGTCTCAGCATGAGTTATTGAGACTTTAAGTGCCAGTCAGACAGGCCATCTCAAGTACTCTGGTCTTAAAGTATTGGTGCCAATGCAGATTGGACAGAACAGGAATAATATAATCAAAATACTGGGAATAATCCCAATGATTATTTTAGCAGTCACATTCTGCATTAACTGCACTTTATACAAAGATTGCCGGAAGAAATATCAACAACCTCAGATATGCAGATGATACCACTCTGATGGCAGAAAGTGAGGAGGAATTAAAGAACCTCTTAATGAGAGTGAAAGAGGAGAGCGCCAAAAATGGTCTGAAGCTCAACATCAAAAAAACTAAGATCATGGCCACTGGTCCCATCACCTCCTGGCAAATAGAAGGGGAAGATATGGAGGCAGTGACAGAGTTTACCTTCCTGGGCTCCACGATCACTGCAGATGGTGACAGGAGCCACAAAATTAAAAGACTCCTGCTTCTGGGGAGGAAAGCGATGAGAAACCTAGACAGCATCTTAAAAAGCAGAGACATCACCTTGCCGACAAAGGTCCGCATAGTCAAAGCTATGGTTTTTCCAGTCGCGATGTATGAAAGTGAGAGCTGGACCATAAAGAAGGCTGACCACCGAAGAATTGATGCTTTTGAATTGTGGTGCTGGAGGAGGCTCTTGAGAGTCCCCTGGACTGCAAGGAGAACAAACCTATCCATTTTGAAGGAAATCAACCCTGAGTGCTCACTGGAAGGACAGATCCTGAAGCTGAGGCTCCAATACTTTGGCCATCTCATGAGAAGAGAAGACTCCCTGGAAAAGACCCTGATGTTGGGAAAGTGTGAAGGCAAGAGGAGAAGGGGACGACAGAGGACAAGATGGTTGGACAGTGTCATCGAAGCTACCAACATGAATTTGACCCAACTCCGGGAGGCAGTGGAAGACAGGAGGGCCTGGCGTGCTCTGGTCCATGGGGTCACGAAGAGTCGGACACGACTTAACAACAACAAAATACAAAGTATTCAAATGCAGCCCCATATACTGTGCATTACAGTAGTCTCTGTTGGAAGAGGCTCCAGCATGGATAACAGACTGTATTTCCTTTTTTTATCAGACAAAATGATTGCCTGCCACACAGATTTCCAAATAGAAGAAATGCAATGTCAAAACATACCTCTGATGTATTTCATATATCTCTTCCAAGAAGCCTAGTGTCTTGATCAAAAGCTTTGCGTTTTAAAAATAATTGAACTTGTACAGTATGAGGACACAATGTTGTTTTCAGATATAAGTATTAATCTGTATTTTAGCAGCTGAGCTAGAAGACTAGCCTAGTTTTAAATATATCCAAAAGTGAAACTAAAGTTCCTCAAGTACCTTGCAATAATTGTTCTTTAATATGAGATTAGCACTTAAAAAGAATTTGAAGTCCAATACCTAAACAGATTTACTTGCAAGTAAGTATTATGGATCTCATTAAGACTTATTCACAAACAAGCCTGCCTAGGGTTGCAGTCTGACTTTCCTTCACTTAATGTTAACATCAGCAACCTCATAGTCACATTTCTTCATTTTCTCTTAACTTTCAGTTAGCATTAAGACTAAAGTACGTGATATGCTGGCAGATCCATGCTGATCTCTTTCAGCTTTTAAAAATCTCAATACAGCCATAGGGATTTTAGGGAGGGAAAGACTTAATTTGATCAGAGAAACAGCAGAGGGGGGATAATTAACCTTTTCTCTCCATGTCACCACCACCATCACTTCCTCTTCTTCCCCTGTGAATGTCATCATGGCCATATAGATTTTGGATACAGCAGCTCTGAACCATGGCATTGTATCCAAGACCTGCTTCTCCTTCCTGCACTTCTTTTCCTATTTATTTTTTACCTTGCAGAATGCGATGTAATAATCTCTTCTTTTTTCTCTCATTATGTGATCAAGGTATTCTAGCTTTCTGTGCTTTATGAGTTTTATGATTTCTTCATTCTTATTCACTTATTTAATACCTTGTGCTAAAAGCCCACAAGTTTTTTGGTCTCCTGAACAAGAAATTCTTAGCTCCCTGCAATAAACCCACCTTTTTAAATACTTCTGTCTTTTGAAATGTAGCCTGTGCTAAAGTCCACATGTCCACACATACAGGAGAACTGACAATATATTGTACCACACACAGAGCATTCTCAAAGCTAACTTAATTTTTTGTTGTTGTATATTACGTACTTCATCGTGAGAAAACTGCTCCAGGCCATCTCTGTACTGATTTCTATTTCATGGCAATGTTCCTGCTGTTCATTGAACAAAATGGCAATATAAGTGTATTTGTCAACATTCTTTCACATTTCCGTTTTGGATCCTTAATTGTAGGTTTGTTTATTTTGTGATGGTGGCTTTTTGCTGATAACAAGGTTATCTTAGCATTCTTTTTTACACCATGTTCATTACTTTCTTCATTGATTTTATTGAGTAGATCGTTTAAATTATAAGCTGTATCGTATTGTTTTCAAATTAAATATTGTTGATAACCTTTCTATTGACAATGATGCTATCATTTAAATAATCAAGTGCTTCTCTAAAGATTATTTCAAGGTATGAACTGAATGGCCGTGGTGATAGTGTGCACCCTTTTCATGTTCTTCCTCTTATTTCCTCCATCATCTGAACTTAGTACCTCATTGTGAGTGGGAAGCCATCGGCTTGTGGCAAGGGTCAGGTTTGATGCCATCTACTACCCCTTCAAGCACCAGCCAGAGGGATATGTCTGGAACACTTCAGCAAGGCACCACCTAAGATGGGCCAAGCACTTGCAGGGGACTGGTTCAGTGGCTATGCAAACTCCAGGAGTCCCTAAAGGTGGGGATGTGAAAGAACCATCAGGAAGGGAAGGAGACACCAATTCAAAAGTCTATGGCAGCTTGAAAGAGACCTCTACCCTAAAGAGTGTGAGAAGGAAAAAAGGACACTAAAGGACAGGGGGCTGTAGAGAGCCACCCAGGAGGAAGTGAGTCTTAAAACTGCTCTGCTGTGTAAGATTTGGACATGAGGGGACAGTGGGGGCTTTGGAAGCAGGAACACCAGCGAAGTCAACTAATAATGAGGCATTCTGAAATCAGAGCTTTGAGAATTTATTTTTGGGCCACAACTTCCTCAGCCAGCATAGACTTTGGCTGGGGAATCCTGGGAGTTCATAGTACATAGTTACAAAATAAAGTTCTAAGTTTACTGCACCAATCTCTTTGCTGCATGGTGGTGATTAACCCCTTCAATGTTTCCTTGCTGTGGAAGTAATGGGGACCTTCACGTGCCACCTATTGAGTTGAAAGGAACTAAAACCTGTCCTCTCCTGTGGTACTTCTCTGTAGACACGTAAGAGATATTGTCCCAATCATTCAGATAGTTGACACCATAAGCTCTTAACGGATGACCTTAAATCCCATTAAGCTGCTTTACTAACCCGGGTGATATGGAGTTGAAGTCACATGTTTTATTCCACAGATGTCCCAAGGTCTTTTCATTGTAGCTGACATGAATAATTCTTACTAGTATATCTGCCATGGCCATGCTAGCTTCCATGGTGTTAATGCAATAACTTCCAGATACCTGGTGGCATAATCTACTAAACTTAGCAAATATTTATTTCCCTCACTGGAAGATGCTAGGCACAGGGTATGCTTTGTTAATTCCCATCCTTTTGAATGGCTCTTCAGTAACAGACAAAGGGTGTAACTATGCCTGTGTTTGAGCTCTAGCCTTTCCAGTCTTCTAACAAATATCACACATTTGGCAATACTCTGACCCTTTCTGAGTTATGGCCAGTAGAACTTGTACATTCACCTATAATTAGTTCTGGGTCATCCCTGGATGGACTCAAGAAACCTGAGTTCAAATCCTTTTTTAGCCATGGAAACTCACCGGGATGCATGTGGTAGCAATGGTGAATTGCTCCTTGAACATCTCACAATACCTCAAGGTGAGAGGGTCCTTCTTTTCCAAAAAGTATTGACTTGTTCATTTACCATAATTCTGATTCACTCAGTCTTCACCTCTTCTTCCACCAGGAGCTTATTAGGTTCTTGCTTTGTGCAGCTGTCATTGATTCCCAAGAAATGATTTAGTCATTTTTAGTTTGGTGGTAGGTGGTTATACAGACTCTGTTAATACACTTAGCATTATCATTTCTAATTAGCATGAGTGCTGGTATGTCATCATACACACCCAGTTCCTAGGATGGTCATTTTAACCACTGGTCCTCAGAAAGCTGGACTTCTTAGACCCTTAATATAGTTTTATTCTTGTATTGTTCTCTGGGATACCCAATGTGGTGTAGTGGATAGAATGATGGAGTAGGAGTCAGGAGAACTGGGTTTGAATCCCTCTTCAGCCATGGAGACACATGGGGGAGGGAGTTGGAACTGGTAAAAGAACTCCTTAAATATCTCACTTATCTGGAAAGCCTTATGAGGGTCACTGTATGTCAATTCTGACTCAACATCACATTACACACACAAACACACACACACTGCTGCCTTTATATGAGCTGTGGCTTAACTTTGCAGACCACTGCCCCTGAATCCCTCTAGACTAATATATTAAAAATATTTCTTTCAACCTTCTCATTATAGCCAGGATGGGCACAAACTGGAAAACCAGTGGTTCATGATGTCTGTGAAGATTCTCAGTCATCCAGGTGAGGTTATCTGGCAGTTGAGTCAAGGCAACTGGACTTCTTGCTTATTAGGTTGAAACGTTTTGCTACTCATCCAAGTATCTTCTTCAGTCTGAGGAGAGTTGGTAGGAGATCCCTGATATATCCTCCATGTTGGTTTCACGTCTGAATAGGCTCATTAGATGGACAAAGGATGTGTGTGTGTGAGTGAGTGAGTGAATAATAATAAAAATCCGACTTCTGCAGTCGTTCTCCACTCATTGTCATGGGTCGTTAACAGTTGTTAACAATGGTCTTTCTGGTGGGTGTGGTCCTGCTCCTTCTGGGGATGGATGAAAGGGCAGCATGATAAATAGGAGACAGATTGTGTCTAAGGCCTCCACCCCTGTTGAGTGAGGAATTTTCTATATGCACATGTATGGCCTCCCGAACTCCTCCCTCAAACCACCTATCTTCTTGGTCCAAAATGAGTACATGATGGTTTGTTTTTCATTTTTCCAGTTCATGCTGGAGGGGCCCTACCTGCTCCTGCTGCCTTCACCTCCACTGCTGCCACCACCGCAGATATATGCTCAGGAAGCAAACGAAATGCAAAAGGGAAAAACGTTTGGTGTTTCATTTTGCTTTGGCAAAACAGCCTCCCCAAACTGGGTCGTGAAACAAACCACAAACCAGCCTGGTTTGTCAAGTTTTTTGGTTTGTGGTTTGTTTCATGCCCATCTCTAGCTTGTGGCTATATCTTTTCCTGCTGCTAGTGACACACATCCTCCTCCAGGTTCTGTGACCGAGGAGATAACTATAACTCTTATCTCTTCCACTTCCACCGCAACCCCACTAGGATCTATGTTTGTCTCCTAACATTGACTGTATTCTCTTCACCAAATTCACCTTCTGTAGTGTTACTGTGCAAAACTTTTGCAATGGCATGGAGGCTTCATGGTATGTATCCCCTCTCTGTGCCCCGGCATGCTTAGGCCTCTGCTACAGGCTAGATTGCTAAAGGCCAGCTTTGTTGTCCTTCCCATGACTTCATTCTATTCTTGTGGCTGCATTACCTATAGGGCAGAAAGTTGCTTGGGAATATGTATCCTGTTTAACTCAGACGCTCTGGGCAGAGGCACAAAGCTGGCTATCTGGTGGCAGGAGTACCTGAGCAGGGCAGTACTGGAATGTATTTACACTCAGATATTTGGTTTTGTTATCATTTTGCTCATTACTGAGGTGCCCTGCTCAACAGATATAAGCACATGAAAAGTTGGCTGTGCATAGCTATGAATAACAAGCAGGTGCAATTAACTGCTTTGCTGTCTGAAGGTATAAAAAGCCTAGTTGTCTCTATTCAGTGAGCCTCTAGACCCCAGGAAGGAGCCATACATCTACTGATCCCAGGGGTCACCTATTCTCTACTTTCCAGGGACTCCCAGCAAGGAAAATGGATGTAAGGTTAATCTTTCTACATAGTTTTTGCTTTACTGTTGCTGTTTCCTGTTCTGCTTTCTATAATGAAGTTTTTACCTTTGCCTCATTGGTGTGTTCAATGGTTCCAAATCTGAGACTCATTTGGTGATTCACTATATTTAATAATAACAACAACAATAAGCATTATTTGCTGTCACGTTAATTCCAACGCTTCTCGGGGTTTTCTGAGTATAAAGTGCTTAGAAGCAGTTTCCCAGTCTCTCTTTCTGGTGACGCCAGAGGCTCTGCAGCTTGCCCAAGGCTACACAGACTAGTTCTTCTCTTAAGAGACACAATGAGGAATTGAACCCCTGGCTCCCTGCTTCACAGTTAGCTGCTTCAACCCTGTGAACGATCCAGGAAATGTGGGGATATGAGGCATTTGAAATATAATTACTCAAGGACAATTATATTTAAGATTTCCCACACACCCACATTGGAAGTCTTGGACTGAGGTCCTGATTTGAAGGCTTCATCAGTCTGGCCATAGTACTTTCTTTCAGGAAATAATAATAATTGTGTGCTGTCAAGTCAGCTTTGACTTATGTGACACCTTCCAGGGTTTTCTGAGTACTCAGAAGTGATTTACCATTCCCTTCCTTCTTCTGGGGGTGCCTTGGGGCTGTGCAGCTTGCCCAGGGCTACCGAGGCTGACTCTACTCCCAGCAGATACCATGGGGAATCAGATCAATTACATGAACCTCTGGCGCTGCAGCCAGATAGCTAAATTGCCGAGTTATCCAACTAGCTTTCAACCTGGTGGTTAATTGGCTTCCAGTTTCTCTGTGGTTTCTTTCCAAAGGAGGCTGCCTTTTGTTCTGGGGTGGGGGGGAATCATTGGTTTCCTTTTCTTGAGAATTAAGGCAGCTATCATGTGGACTTTTTGAACTGCTGTCACACATTGTTTATCCTGCACCATCCATCTAAATTTCTGTGGTAAAATGTCACTGTTCCAGTCCAATCAATGTCACAACCTCTGTTATACATCCTGTCTTATGTTTGACTGTGGTCCTTCTAGCCAGCTACTTATCAGTGTGTCCAGTCTACATTCTGCATATAGCTTTCATCAGATCCCACCCCCACCCCACAAGTCCTGAACTCCTTTCAGCTTTGCTCTGGAGTTTCTCCAAATCATTGTCTAACCCTTTCCTTGAATAGTAAGAAATCCTGGGATTCTTCTGTTCTTGTCTCTTTGTATACTTCTCCCAAGCCTCCACAGATCTGAAAGTGTAAATTTTCCACTGAGAATCCTTCATTCCTCACACTTGTCATTTCCCACTCCCATTGCAACACACACTCTTTCAAAATTAATGAAAAATGAATCAATATGGTCCCTTTTATAATATTTTGGGAACCTTTTCTTGTCCACAAGAGAAGAGTCTCTACCTGAGGGACCAGTCAGTGCCAAACTAGCTTTCATTTCATTTCCCCCCTCAGTTTCCTATTATATATCTTCATGGTATGAGTTCTTTCTTCCCTGACACTTTCATGCCCAATTAGTTTAAGTTCTCTTCCCCCTCTCTCATTTTCTCTCTTTTTCCTTTTTTCCCATTACTAACTCCCTTTCTCCCCACCCCCCTTTCATGCCTAATTAGCTCAAGTTCTCGTTCACGTTCCAGTTCACCCCTCACATTTCTTACCCTCCAGATTTCCCTTGTTTCTGCTGGTTCTAATATGTGTGTCTGTGAAATCTATTCCTGGATCACTAACCCCTTCATCCTACTGTTCCAGGGCTTTCCCTATAGGTTCTTTCACTTTCCTGGGAGCCAAAGCTTTCTATGTTTCCTCACTTATTTCCCCACAGAAAATACTTTATTATTCAAACCTGTTATTATTTTTCTCACTTCATCTTCTCTGCTGACACTTTACTTTCCCACATCTTTTGCCTTAGTAGATCACTTTGAGTTCAGGATTATTACCAGCCTGTTGCCTCTCATGTGTTCCTTTGCACACTTCCACTTTAATTTATTTCTCAATAATTCTTTTTTAAATTATACTAATTTTTACCTCAGGAATAATTCATATAGCGTTTTGTTTTGTTCTGTTTTTTTCTCCACAGTATCCTTTCAGGTACCTGATTTTTGTCTTCCTCAAACTCCTAGCCACCCAATGTTTGGCATTTCTCTGCCAAATATCCAAACAGAGAACCTTTCCTTCTGTGGTCTTCTCCAGAAAGATAGGTCTTCAAATATCCCACTGCTTATCACAAAGTGTGACTACCTGAGTGTGCCTTTGGTTGCTGCCTTTTCTTTCTCCAGGCTTCTATGGCTCAACTTATTTCTTCTCTCAAAACCATCACATATGTTTTTTTCTTTCCTGCATCTGATTCTTTTTCTTCATCTTTTTCTCCCTCTTTTACCTAAACACTCAGAAAGGATAGGAGGAACTGCAAAAGTGGTACTGTGGAAACAAATTACTCTTGATCACATTGATAGGTCCTGAACCGTGGCTGAAACTCCAAGGCATTACACCTTACTAGCTTTCATGTGAGTATCTTAATATTACAAATTTCTCTGACTATGCTTTGAATATTTGAAACAGCCATAAACTAGACATACAAGAACTGTGCTATGTCTGATGCAGGGTTAGATCCAGAATCAATGTGTTTATTGAAACAAGTGAAAGTTACTTTAGTCATGACTTAATTGCAAAGAGCCTATTTTAAATATGACTAAGTTTGGATGCAATCCATATTCATTGACGTTATCAAACTAGGAGTGCTGAAGGACAGGACATACAACAGCTGCAAATAGTCCTTCTGAAAAGTAGTGTTAAGCTGTCTAATATAAACCCACACACTCCTTGCAGTCTTTGATGTTAAGAATTATAACACCCAAGGAGGCCAAAAAAGCTAACACTAGAAGCAGCTTTCTTGGTCCTTTCCTCTGGAATAAGCTGCCTACAGAGTTTCACCAGGCACCATCCCTCTCTGTTTTTAGGAAGCTATTTAAGACCGAATTACTGTATACAAAGCTTCCTTCTACCAGTGTGAATATTGCCCTGAGATGTTCAAATAGGTTTTAATTTGTGTATTTTTATTTAAAGGCAGTTTTAACTCGTGACAGGGTTTATTGTATATTTTGTATTTCATAGAATCATAGAGTCATGGAAAACCAAAAGGCTTATAATTTTAATTTTTTTTTAATACAAGAAAAAAAACAAAAAAACATATACAACAACAAAAATACAAAAAAAATACAAATAATAGTGCTTATTATAAACTAAATTCTAACGTGCACCCCATACCAAAAGGCTTATAAGACCATCAAGTCCAACTCCCTGCTCAATGCAGGAATCTGAATCAAATTATATCTGACAGATGGTTCTCTAATTTTCTCTTGAAAATTTATTACATGACGTTTTTAACTGTATGATTTTATTGTCCATTGTGAACCACCTGGAAGGGCAGTATAGAAGTGGAAATAATGAATAATAAATAAATTCCTGTGCTCCAAAATCTTTTTAAAGAGACCCTCTGTTGAAATTCACCTTAGGATTAAAGTTAGTGACTCGGGGGGGGGGGGGATAAAGAAGAGAAGGCATAAGAAAAGGGATAGCAGTCCTACAACAGAACAGCAGGATATAAAAGATTACAGGAACAAAACATGAAAAAAAGAAAGAAAGACAAAATAGAGGTCAGCTGGGGATATGGTAAAAGAATAGGAAGAAGTAGTGGAGGCTGAATTAAGACTCTGAATTTGTACTGACACTTACCTAAAAGTGCCTAAGAAGCCAGACCAAATTTTCTAAATCTCTGTAGTTCTTGGAAGGTAACCATCCATAGGCTGCAAAAAGTTGTGTCCTATCCTTGAGCCAATGTCATACTAGCAGAAAATTGGTTTTCTGTTGAAGCAGTGTTAATCTCCACCAAAGCTGGTTTAGTTGTTGTTGTTGTTGTTTTTAACCTAAGCAGGTTTTTCTAAGATAGCTTTCCAGGAAGAAGGAACATATCTAAGAGCCTGCCCACACTGGCATATTGTTATGATATATGGTTCCTTGACAGCACTATTTGGCATGGGAAAAAAGGCCTTGTCTGCTGGTGTTTCTAAGTAAAACAATCCATCCCTCCCCTTTAAGAGCTGGTCTCTTTCTGGCATTTTGTTGTTGTTTAGTCGTTAAGTCGTGTCCGACTCTTTGTGACCCCGTGGACCAGAGCACGCCAGGCCCTCCTGTCCTCCGCTGCCTCCCGGAGTTGGGTCAAATTCATGTTGGTAGCTTCGGTGACACTGTCCAACCACCTTGTCCTCTGTCGTCCCCTTCTCCTCTTGCCTTCACATTTCCCCAACATCAGGGTCTTTTCCAGGGAGTCTTCTCTTCTCATGAGATGGCCAAAGTATTGGAGCCTCAGGTTCAGGATCTGGCATAGGTGCAATCATTTTGAGACCATTCATTGAGATGCAAAATAGCTCTTCGTTCTGCGTTCGAAGACGGGCACCAAGAGTTGAAATAGATTGCACTGAAGATAAGGATCTTTTAAGCACTGGCCAGATTGCACCACATTTCGCAGTAAGGACAGGCCTTCAGTCTAAAATGTCTGGACAGCAGACACCAGGTTGAAGAAACCTCGGCTGGACATAATGTACCACAAACTTTCAATAAAGTAAAATAGAGATGGCTTGAGGTATCATCCTTAAAATGAAGAATGTTATATGCCACAAAGACTCAAGCCAGGCTTTGAGAAGACGTATTATAGGGTGTGATGTATTCTTGGTTCTGCTGTATTGCACGGAATTTAATACGGACAGCTGTAAAAAAAGATGAAAGCATTTGTGAAATGCATTTGGAAAGTGCGAGTGGTTTTCAAAGGAGATTATATTATGGCAGAGAAGAAGGAGACTGATTTGGCACAGAGAGAACATATTGGGAAAATAATGCTCCCCCAGCCAACAATTCAAGGACATCCCCAAGATTTTAAGTATCTCTAAGGCAGAGGCCAAACAATGCTTATTATATAAAAGAGAAGATTTTCATTTGCATTTCACTTGGTAGTGGACAGATATGTACCCAAATTCTGGCTCTTAGGCCAATTCTAAGTGTAATTTCCTAGAGCAGAAGGTGGCAGATCATTTTGGCTAAAGTGATCTCAGATATTATGAAGCATGCCTGCTTCTGCTTATCTTTTTCTGAAGTGTCACTTTCCGTAAAATTAGTTGGAGTACTAGATAGCAACCAAAAATACATGATAGGTTTCCTGGAGCTTGTTCAAACTCTCCATTTGCACTACTTTTTCTCCTTGTTTTACTGAACTCAGTAATTCATTCTGAAGCCAGAAGCAGGGCTATCAGGATAGGGCCTGAAATGTTGTAGTGAAGAAATGAAGTTTTCTCACGGTTAGGCCACTTCATTGTACCTATGTTGTTGTTATGTACCATCAAGTCACCTCCAACTTGTGGTCACCCTATGAGTGAGCAATCTCCAAAATGTCCAGTCTTCAACAGCCCTGCTCAGCTCTTGCAAACCCAATCCTATGGCTTCCTTTAGGATGTCAATCTGTCTTTATTTGGTTTTCCTCTTTTCCTGCTGCCTTCCACCTTTCCCAGCATTACTGTCCTTTTCAGAGAATCCTTTCTTCTCATGATGTGCCCCAAGTAGGACAGTTTCAGTTTCAGCATTTTTGCTTTCAGACTTCATTTGCTCTAGCACCCACTTGCGCCTCTTTCTGGCAGCCCAAGATATCTGCAAAGCTCTCCTCCAGCATCACATTCCAAATGACTCATTTTTTCCCCGTCAGCTTTCTTTCTTGTCCAGCTTTCGCACCCATACATGGTGATCAGGAATACAAGAGTGTGGCAGATCTTGGTCTTGGTCTCCAGTGACACATCCTTACACTTGATGATCCTTTCTAATTCCTTCATTGCTGCCCTTCCTAGTCTCAGCCTTCTTGTAAAACTTATTTATATTTTGATCCCACCCTTTCTTCAGGGAGTCCAGGGTTATTTCATTTTATCTCCCCGACATCCCTGTGTGGCAGATTAGGCAAAGCGACCTTTCCCCAAACAGATATTTTCCATGTGTCTTGGATTACAATTCCCATCATCCCCCACCAACATGACAAATCATGAGGCATCATACAAGAGGTCCAAAACATCTGGTGAATGCCAGGTTAGGAAATGCTGGACCAGACTGTAACTTAGTTCGAAGATGACTTAGGGAATGTCATGGCTAGGTGAAATATAAACCAGGTTCTTCCTGGTGCCAAGACCTTTTGCATTACGCCACACTGCCTTGAATTACCCTCAATGGCTTTCTATCCATCCATTCAGTTTTAGTGTAGAATTCATAACAGCTACGACTCATTTCTATACTACAAGGGGCTCAATGTGCCAAGTGGAAAATTGTGATCACCTGCTTGTCAGAGGAAGTTAGAAGTTCAGTGGGAGTAAGAGCTTCAAGGATTGGTTTTGATGGGAAGTTTTCCTGAAACACCCCCCCTTTTTTAAAAAAATTGCACAATCATTTGAAAATACTTATTTGAACTTTTACAAGGAACCAAAGTTGTAAGGGGATATTGAATTCTGTGCATAAAAATTGAATCCTCTGCCCATAAGAAGTAGCTTTTCACACCTTGCAGCATTTTCTTCCAGGGCCCACCACTTCTCCAAGTGTGGGAGTGACGGTATGGATGTACTACTTGGATAAGTGGTTAGCATGCTAATGAACAGTGCACCTTAGGGGACATGTTCATATTTTGGCCAAAAAAAAATTAACCCATGCACTCATGCACACATACACCCTCCCTCATACACACACCTCCTGCAAAACGCCAGTGCACTGCTACACTATGATTGATGTCCATTATCAAAAAGGAAACCATTATTTTTCAGCAGAAATAGATCTCTTTTTGTCTTTCTTTCTTGCCTATGATGCTGTTGAGATGTTAGCTGCTGCTTGTAATAGTAAATGCTGCCATTGTATAAGAATTCTTGTGTCTGTTTCCAAAAATGTCTGATATAAACCTTAACTAATTACTCCATCAATGATTACCTGTCATAAGACTACAGCAGAGCAGTGTAATACGGCTACATTAATTTAATCCTGCTATCAATCACAAGCCCGTGAGTGGCTTTGAAGCACCCTCAGTTGAGACAAAATGTTTATATTATAACAATTGATGCTAATTGTTTTCCAACACGCACAGTGTAATTACTCATATCTAAGGGCTACATAAGAGGGCATTCAGAATGGCTGTGTCTTTGTACAATTGCTCTTAATATGCCAGTGCTGTAATGTTCATTCACTACCAGGACATGGCATAAAAATGGGAAAAGCCTGTATACTATATTGCAGATGATGTAGTACATGTACCATATTGTCCATGATATGAGGTACTTGTGTTCTGTGTGCGGCCTTCCCTCTAGACATTTGGCTGCAGTACATAAAAGACTGGAGAAAAAACATTTTGATGCCCTGAACAATTCCAAGTTTAAGACAGGCCGCACCATTACAGCTGCTGCTGCTGTTATATTTAGAGACCTTTTATAATCTGAGCTCTAATCTATAATTTACTTAGTCTATGTGTAAATCTCAAACCGCCCATGGTAGGAACAGGATGTTGGATGACAACGGGAAAACTTTGGCCCTCCAAATGTTCTGGAGTTCAGTTCCCATAAGCTCCAGCCAGAGATAGGTTTTATCCCGCTGATCTTACTATGCCTTGCCTTCCAAAACAGTGATAAAGTAGTTTTTAATTCAAAATATAACAAAGAAATATGTTTGAAACCTTCAGTACCCTGAAGCTGGCCTTGTTTGGGAGCCATTGACTTTAATGACTGGAAGTTTAAAGTTACCACTGTTGTGGCAGAGAGCTGCTTCAGATTGAATCATGGTGTTTGAGACTAGAGATGGGCATGAATTAAACAGCGAACCAGACGAACAGACAAGTTGGGCTTATTCAATGTTCAGTTCGTGACCCAGTTCAGCGATCCTGTTTTGCTGAAGCAAAACAAAGTGCCAAACTTTTTTTGCCTTGGTGCTTTGTTTTGCTTTGGCAAAATGGGATGCCCCCCCGCCCCCTTCCCACTGCCCTGGTTGCCTTGCCTACCTTCTCCTGCTGCCACCCCTGCCCCGGCTGCCTGGATACCATGCACAGAGATGGCGCCCGGGTTCCCTGCAAGGAAGCTGGTTGCTGCCTCTGTGCCTGCACCTGCTTCCCAGCTGATCATGGAGATCAGGATGCCTGGGGTTGATGGGAGCTGCAAACTAAGAACATCTGGATTGTTGCAAGTCCTTCTCTTTTCCCTTCATGTTGCTTACAGCTAACGAAATTTCTCTGTTTTTTGGTCAGTTGGTGGGGAATTTTCCTGTGTAATAAAGGTGATGTATTCTAAAGGCATTTTAGAACTGGTTGATGGAAAAGGAGCGTAATTAGTGCATCATCATGAAGCTAGATGCAGATTACATTTTTGGCACATGAAAGGAACTCTTGTAAACTATCTCATGTCTATTACAGAATGGTTACACTAAGAACTGAAGGGATGTGGGACCTATCAAAGGTTGCTAGGGCCCTTCAGGCTGCCTAGGGCAGGCCATTACAGTGCAAAGCTACCAACCAATGAAGAACTAGAGGTGTTTTTCAATGGAGAAGGGTTTGCAGTTACAAATAACCCCAGGCCTTCAGATCTTTTCTCTTCTGGGTGCCAGGGGAAAAAAAAAACTTGTCATTGAATATTGGCAATTAGACATCAATCCTTTGTTTAAGAGGATAAAATGGGTCATGATCCCAGGGATATCAGAAGTTAAACTGACATTACTCAAATTTGTTTAAAGCACTCTACACCAGCATCCCACACAGAGATGGACTACAGACTATCCCAAATACCATTCAAAACAAGGAAGAAGCCCCCATAGTCACCACCCTCTGTGATTTTGTACTCATACACAATTATTTCACCTTTGACAATAAAACCTAACTCCAGATCAATGGAACTGTGATGGGCCCACACATGGCCTCACAATATGCAAACATATTTATGGCTGACCTAGAACAACACTTTCTTAACCACTGCTCCCAAAAACCACTCATGTATTTGAGGTACATTGATAACATTTTTCTAATCTGGATCCATGGAAAGGAATCCTTAGAAAAATTCCACAAATATTTCAAAAACTTTCACCTGAATATCAGCCTCACCCTGGAACAATCTACACAACAGGTGCATTTTCTACACACCAACATGGACATCTCATCACCACACTGTACTGAAAATCCACTGATCAATACACCTACTTGTATGCTTGTAGCTTCTATCCCGAGCACACAACACAACCCATTGTTTCCAGTCAAGGCCTCAAATACAATTGCATCTGCTCAGGCCCACAAGACAGAGACTCCAAACTCAAAGATTTACAAAATGTGTTCCTTAGACTACAATACCCACCCAATATGATTAAGGAACAAATTAATAAAGCAAGACAGATACCCAAAAGCAACCTACTACAGGAAAGACCCAGAAAGGAAAATAATTGAACACCACTAGTTGTCGATTTCAGTCCACAACTGAAAACTCTCACATGCATCATAAGTGCTCTCCAACCCAACCTCAACAAGAACATTTTACTGTCCCAAGCCTTTGGTGGCAGATCTATACTGGCTTATAAACAACCCTCCAACTGCAAATGACTACTGGCACACAATGGACTACGCAATACTGACAGAGATGGGAACAAAACCCTGCTACAAACCCAGATGCCAGCTCTGCTCCCACATCTATTTGGGCAACACAGTTACTGAACCTAACAATGTCACAGACAATATGAAAGGTATTTTTACCTGTTCCTCTACCAATGTTATTTTTGCCATCTTTTGCCAACAATGCCCATCAGCACTCTACATAGGACAAATGGACCAATCTGTATGCAAACGAATTAATGGACATAAATCAGACATCAGGAATGGCAACACGCAGAAACCCTTTTAATATCATTTTAATTTACCAGGACATTCCACAAATAATCTGAAAGTCGCCATGCTAGAAAAAAGGAACTACAGGACAAGAATCCAGAGAGAAAGAGCTGAGATAAAATATATAGGCATGCTAGACACACACATCAATGGACTTTATGTAAGCCAAGGCTTTTTAGGGCACTACAAGATATAAAGACTACAAATATTGTACTGTACTGCATCTCTAGATATTTATCCCCCCCTTAACAGATTCACCTTAGAAGCTTCAAAATATAAAACAGATTCTTTATTCTGCTCTTGTGGTCACCCATGCCTGGGGTAATTCACACACTATTGTAACTGATTACAAAGGAAAGCTTGTAGGGGGGAAAGTTAATCAAGGACTGTAAACAGCCAATCTAATTAACATTCATGTTACTCTACTATTGCTATTTTATGACAGAGGTTCTCACATTCTTTACAGCAATATGATGATGGCATTCTTTACAGCAATATGATGATGGCATATTTACTATGCAGGTCTTTCGCTGAAGATTACTTCAACGAAAGACTTGCATATCAAAGATGCCATCATCACAATGTTAAACACCCACTGACTTTCTTACCAACCACTATCTCTCTATTTTGATATCTAGATTTTGATGCCATGTATAAATATTTGCTATGTTAAATCTCTTTCTCTTATGTCTGATGAAGTGGATTTGTCCATGAAAGCTCACGTTTTTTTTAAAAAAGTTAGTCTTTAAGGTGCCACCATGTTTTCGTCTTTTTTTAACTTCTTATTTCTATTTTGCTTTTACCCATAATGCTTGAACAGACTAATGCGACTACCTCTTCTACAATTCAAATTTGTTTGAACATGTAAAGTGCTTTATTGTTATCATCACAAAACCAAAGGCCATTCAAGGATTTCATTGCTTAAAGATAATTTATAGAGAATTCAGGGCTGACTCAAGATATATTGCTGCCTGAGGCAAAGGATAAAATGGCACACATTTCTTCCACAAACAGAAGACGGCCCAAGTGTTAGTGGAATCCTGTATAAACAGTGGTGTATAAACAGTGGTTTTTCTGAATATTTTGATGGCATTCTCTACTACACCTGGGGATGGCAAAAGGAAAGGTGGACAGTATCTATAGGTCTCTCTTTCAACACCTTGCTGCAACTCTTCTAGCAATCTACTGCCTGAAGCAGCTGGTACACTTTTGCCTAATGGGTGGACCAATCCTGATTGTACTCAACACAGGGCTGACCTTGTGCGTGCGGGCTTTTACTCATTCAATTTTCTGCTACTTATTTCATTGCACCAGTGTTCAGTCACCATATGTTAAGTTTCTATGCAGAATGTAAGCAGTATATCGATATTTGCCATCCTTTCAATTCCTAAGTGAGCTTTTCTATGATTATCCCTGGAACAAAAACCTAGAGTTCTGCCCGTTTTATTATTTTTGCAAATTATGCAAATCAAACAAATGTGCATTTAGCTGTTTGCATAATTCTGGAGGTTAGCAAGGGTCTGAATAGGGCACTGACCCATAGCAAATTTTGTTAACTCTTGCTCTGATTTCAGAGATTTCAGAAGCATTACCTACAGAAACATCCCTTGCTGTTATTAGGACTGGAAACTAATGATTTAAGCTTTTTCACTTGCCTGGACACATAATAGGTGATTAATTGTATGAGTTGAATTAATTACTTGGCTGTCTAATTGGTTAGATCTGCATAAATATGCATATGAATACTTTTTTTTCTGAAGGAGATTAATATTTTGATTTTCCACAATGAACTCAGGTAGGCAATCAGGCAGGCAGACAAGCAGGTTCTTAGAAGAGACCTGAGGAAAAATAATGCCTATGGTTTGGGGAAGCATTTTTGTTAAAAATAAGTACTATTTTAAAAATTGCTGTCTGATAATTTGGGATGGGGACAAAATCAAAACTATTCAACTTAATACTGTGTTTCTTGGAGGAATTCTTAAATAATATATTTAAGAATGTATCAATATATCAATATCTTAAGCCATTGTCTTCCAAGCAACGCCAAAGGGTCTGCGCTGCTGTTTTGGATGGACTAGTCTAGCAGCTGCAAATACAGTGGAGTCTCGACTTACGTATGGCTCCACTTACGTACTTTTCGACCTTCGTACTTCTCCGGCAGCAAAGTTTCACTTCGACTTTCGGCCAGAGAATCGACCTACGGACCGGAAGGGGGAGGCGGGGAAAGCGCCAAATTCAAATTTGGCGCTTTCCCTGCCTCCCCCTTCCAGTCTGTAGGCTGCCGATCTGCCTCCGGATGCCTTCCAGGGCTTCTCCACTGCCATGGGAGGCATCTCGGAGGTCCCCCCCTGCCGCCGATCGTGCTTCGGAGGCACTATTGGCGGCGGGGGGGGACACCTCCGAGATGCCTCCCATGGCGGCGGAGAAGCCCTGGAAGGCCTCTCGGAGGTCCCCTGCTGCCGCTGCTGGGAGCCGAGCCGCGCTGGGCGGTCCCGGCCATGCTCGGACTCCTGGACTTCCCCCGCCACCGCCGCGTGGCTCAGCTCCCAGCGGCGGCGGCGGCGGCGGAAGTCCAGGAGTCCGAGCATGGCCGGGATCGCCCAGCGTGGCTTGGCTCACAGCGGCGGTGGCGGTGGCAGGGGACCTCCGGATGCCTTCCCCGCCGCCATGGGAGGCCTCTCGGAGGTCCCCCGCCCCTGCTGACACAGGCTTTCCCAGGGTGGACCAGGCCTACCAGGGGAGGGCTTCCCCTGGTAGGCCCGGTCTACCAGGCTTTCCCGGGCAGTAGACCGGGCCTACCAGGGGAAGCCCTCCCCTGGTAGGCCCGGTCCACCCTGGGAAAGCCTGCATCGGAGGGGGCGGGGGACCTCCGAGAGGCCTCCGGCAGCGGCAATGGCGGCAGTGAGGGACCTCCGAGAGGCCTCGGGCAGCTGCGATGGCGGCAGCGGGGGATCCCCTGGAAGGCTTCGGAAAGGTAAGGTTTAATTTTTTTACTGTACAGTAATTTATTTTAATTTTGTGTGTGTGTGTGTGTGTGGGGTTTCTTGGGCCGGTTACGGATTAAATGGTTTTCAATGCATTCCTATGGGAAATGCATTTTCGACCTACGGACTTTTCGACCTACGGAAACCGTTCCAATACGGATTAATTCCGTAGGTCGACGGTCCACTGTACTAAAGATAAAGAAGAAGAATGTAGTGAACATCTTTGAAAACTGCCTCAAATTATCATTCTTGGTATCATTCTGCTCTTTATTAGTTACAAAATAAATAAGTCAACAGAATGAGACCAAGCTCTCCTGGACTTTTGTGGAAAGAAGTCCATACCTTATCCAAAAAATGCTCTGAAAAGGATGAAAACAGTGCCTGATGAACATGTATTTCTTGTGCCATTCCTTATTATCATTGTTTATAATAATTCTCTTTACTTTGCTCCGCATATACTTGCACAGATGTATGTATGTATGTATGCATGCATGCATGCATGCAAGTAATTAACTCAACTCACACAATTAATCACCTTTTATATGTTCAGACATAATATATAAATGCTGGAGTCCTAGTTGTTGTTTTAAAACTGGGTTCGGATGGGTTGGACCGAATTCCGCACCCAGTCCCAGTTTCTGCTCTTCCACAGTGCAATCCCAGCCTTTAGGATCCAGTTTCACACCCTGCGTCTCTCTCTCTCTCTCTCTCTGTGTTCCTCTCTCTCCACCTCTGCCGGCTCCTCCAAGCCCTAACCTTCAGCCTCCCTTCTCATCATCCCCCTGCAGGTTGTCTCTTTTGAAGTCGTCGTCTCATCTCTTTGTGCGCTGGTTGTGGCGGCGGCCGCTCGGTTTGCAAGCAGGGGACGGGGGCCCTGGACTCATCCCTTCGCCCAGAGAGACCGAGAGAAACCGACACACACAGAGAGAGAGACACGCTTCCACGATGCGGAAGGAAGAAGCTGCAGTTGCAAGCAGCTGCCTCAAGATGGAACTTTTCACCAAGTCTGTGTGAATGGCGCTGAAGAAGAGGAAGTAGCAACTCTCTTCCCCCCATCCCCATGAGCAGCACGACAGCCCGGGGAAACAAGAAAAGTTACTCGGGGGCTTCCCTCTAAGTCTAAGCATATCCGAGGGAAACCGGGAAGTTCCTATCTTTTCAAATACAAAACTGCGGCCATTAAAACGACCGACCCGTCGACAATACTCCTCTTTCACCGACAGAGGGCATGATCACAGCTCGACAACGCATGAGGTCTCCTCGGGTGTTAAACCTCTCGGCATGCCCTCGGAAGACGACGACTCCTTAGTGTGTCTGCGGGTGTGCTTGTCGGTCTATCTGGACCGTGTGTGTGTGTGTGTGTGTGTGTGTGTGTATCTGTGTGTGTGGCGGATGAGCCCGGGGGATGGGGCGACAACTCCTGATAAACAACAGGCAGACGGTCTAACAGGCATTAAAGGCGCCTGCAAACGTCGAGGGGCCATTCACGTGTCACCTGTCTTGTGGGGCTCTTCCCCATCCCACCCCCATTCTTTGGGGGCTTTCGCTGTGAAAGGGCCACAATTCAGGCAGAGCGAGGTCTCCTCGGAACCCACCCAGTCCCGCTCTCACAAGTGCGTCCCTCTTCGATGGAGTCTCATCTCTCTCTCTCTCTCTCTCTCTCACTCACTCACACACACACACACACACCTATGGAGTGCCCCGCCCGCCTCCGGAATCAATGCTTTTTCTTGAATGACTCACCTCCCTCCATTCAAGAAAGCCGCAGTTCACAACACCCCTTTCCCTGATGAGCCCCATATGTTTCCCGCTGCTTACCCTGCCCCTCCCGCCGGGCCCTAATCGGCTTTTCTCGCCTCTTTGTTTTTGTTTTCCGCCTTTCAAATAAAACCTGACGGCAGCATTTGCTTTCCTGATGGTTTGTCCTGTCGGAGCCAAATAAGGTGGGGGGGGGGGGGAAGGCGGTGGCGGGAAGAACGTGGGAAAGGGGTGGAGGGGAACGACGACTCGTGTATACCAGGCAGCTTTGCCAGCGGCGGGTGTGTGTGTGGCGGGGAGGAGCGCAAGGGAAAGTCTGCCGCGATGCTTCTCACCTAAGATTCAAACCGGGTGGGCGGGTGGGGTGAGGCGAGGTAGCTTGTTGGGGTGGAAGATGCAGGTTTTCCTTTCGCAACCCGAGCTTTTCATCTGAAAGGCTGCGGCATTTCCGAAAGTGTCCGGGAGATTTCTGGCTTGTGGTGGGGAAAGGTTCCCCGGGTTGGGGATCAGAGGGTTGGCCGGAAAGGCGGTTGTCTTGGGGGGGGGGGGGGAGAGAAGGAGGAAGCTCTTTACTTTGCTTCTTCTCCCCTTTCTCCTTCTTTGCCCATCATGGCCAGGCTGGGTGTTGGAGAAGAGGGGGATTAGGAGGGGTGCTTTCTAGACAGACCAATAGCGGCTGCCAGTGGGAGTATTCGTGTGATTCACATGGAAGAGGCTCCGGGAGAAGCGCCGCCGCCGCCGCCTGGCTTTCAGCACCACGGACAGCTCCACAAGTGCGGCGCCCTCCTCCAGTCCCCGCCTCGCCGGCAGGCAAGCCACACGCGCGCCGGAATGGAGCGGCCCGAAAGAGGCGCCCAGCCCAGGGCGGCTCGCCTTCACCCAGGGTGAGTGAAAGGACGGGGCGGGGGGGGGGGAGAGGGGAAGAAGGAGGGGGATGCGTGGGTGGGACAGGCTGGACCTTCCCCCCTCCCCGTGCCCCCTCCCCCAGCTCGCCTGTCGACGCTCCCTGGAGAGAAGCCGCAACTTGGGAAAGCCCAGCCGCCGAGTTGACCGCCCCCCCCTCCCGACGGAGAGTTTGCCGGCGGAAATTGGTGGCGGGGCTGGCTGGCGGGGAAGACCGAGGCCGGGAGGTGGGGGGGCTCTTTCTTGGGCGATCTTGAGCGGCGAAGGAGGAGGAGCGATTCCCCACCCCCACCCACCCCAAATCCGGTCCCCACCTCGCCTTTTAGCCCGGCGGGGCCGAGGCACTCCGAAGTCCGAGAGTCTCTTGGCTTCTCAAGAAGTTTGGGGAACGCTTAGGATGGAAAGGCGGAGGATCGCCGGGCGTCGGTGTATGTGTGTGTGTGTGTGTTTGGGGGGGGGGGGAGAGAAACCGCCGCTGCCTGGCGGGTCTCCCGTGCTTTGCAGCAGTGACAGGATCGCCCTGCCTCGTCCCGATCTCCGACGGCGATGGGGTGGGTTGAGGAAACGGCGGCGGCGGCGGCGCGGGGGGAGGGAGATTGTGTGGAGAGGGGGCGGGGAGTCGGTTTGAGTGAGAGAAAGAGAGGGAGAAAGAGAGAGGCTGGTGGGCTGAAATTACCTAATCCTCCTCTCTCTCCTTCTCTCTCTCTCTCTCTTTCTCTCTCGGTCTCCCCGGGCGGCGGCGGCGGCGGCGGCGGCGTCTCTTAATTCCGCCACTGACCTCCGCCGTTTCTTGGAGCGCGATGGAGCGACGAGTTTTGACGATCGATTGGGGGCATCGAGGTATCGAAATATGTCTATATATTGTCTCTGTGGTGGGGATGCGGAAATCGGGGTGCTTCGGGGGTGGGGTGGGCGAAAGGAAGCGGCGGCAATCCGGGAGGGGCGTCAGAGAGGAACGGAGCCCGAGTGCAAGTTTGTGAGAAAGAAAGAAAAACGGGACTTATTAGTTAACCATCCCTTGTGCGGCCGGGCGATCGGAAGTGCTTGGGTTTGGGGCGGACTTGAAAGAGAGCCGGGGAGAGCTGGAATGAATGCCTGGCGAGTCCTTTTGCGGCTTGAAAGAAACTGGCGGCGCTAGCAGACGGTGATCAAACAGGCATCCCATGTCTGTGTATAAAACAGGCATGGCAGGAACCCAAATAGGCTCGGCTGACACCCCAGCAAGGGAACGCAGACAGACAGACAGACACCCCACCCCACTTTTGAAAAAAGCCCCACAACAACCTACGGTTCCCCAGAAACACCACTAGCTCCTGATATTTTCTCGTTGTATGCGGTTGATGCTTTTTGAGAATGTTTGGCTATTTGTGACAATCAACGTCGAGGCACCGGAGCCGCCTGGAGTTCAATCCGGAGTGGCGGAATGCACCATTTCCCTCGGATACGAAGGGCTTTCGCTACCCCAAACGTCCCACTAGAAATATGCAAAGCGGATATTTGGAGCGGGGGGGGGGGAGGGGAGTCTGCTCAGCACGATTTCTGCCTCTGATCTCAGGATTGAAAGGTTTAAGTAGCTTATTCGTTTCCTCTTTGAACCCAACCGCCCCGAGGAAGGAAGTGGAGCATTAAGGCGCACGGAAAAAAAAACAAGAAACAAAAACACAGCAAGCCCACCCTGGGGAGGGAGAGCGAGCGGGAGTCGCGGCGGCGGCGGCGAAGTCCCCCAAAGGGGCTCGCTGGAGCTGGTGAAATCGCTCGGGATTGACACGTGTGCCTCCTGGTGTGAATGATAAGGAGGCGGCGGAAAGGGGGGGGGATTTTAGCTGTCAGGTTTTGCGAGACGCGACAGAGCCCCGGGGAGTCCACACGTCGATCGACTCCCCTGCTTTGTCTTCCAGGGGAGGGGAACGGCAGGGAGCCCCCCCCCCCCAGGTCTCCCAGCGTCGCGAACCGCTCAAAAACCAGCTATTTATAGAGAGGAACCGGAGAGGTCTCTGCTGAAGGAATCTCGTCCCCTTTGGAGATGCCTGGGCGAACGATCAGCCTCTCTTTTTGTGGCCGCTATTTTGGAGACAGGGAGGGGAACGGATCGCATTCAAGGCACCCGCGCAGGTACACACACACATACACACACACACACACAGAGAGAGAGAGAGAGAGAGAGAGAGAGAGAGAGAGAGAGCAAAGGTAATCGGGGCAATGATAGGTATGCGTGTTGTCATTGACATACTTGCTTTCCGAAAGAAGCTCTTGTTGGGTTTCGAAATTGAGATTTTATTGGTGCAGGGGAAATAACATTTTTTAAAAATTTAAGTGCAGAACAGCTGTATGGCCTCAATCTGAGCACATACACACATTCTCTCTCTCTCTCTCTCTCTCTCTCTCTCTCTCTCTCTCACACACACACACACACACACACACACACACACACACACACACAGAGTCATGCACACACATCAGAATGCCATGAGAAAGCTTGTGGAAATTAGTTGTAAAGAACAAAGTATTTTCATTCTGATCCCAGCACTCGCCTCCTATCCTCCCTGTTTCTGAGTCTACACAAAAGATATGAAGGCAGCGTGATAATGAAAGGATACTGTTGGCAGTTTTGTAGCAAAATGCTCCGTCTCCTCTTGTTAGGTGCAGTCTTCCAATTAGTGTTGCAATGCCTTAGGAGCAGAAGGAAGACGTGCAAAACCAACCGACAACAGAGGGCCCTCTTCTAAGAGGATTTACTATCCATGTAATAGCAGATTTTTGTGGAACTGGATAGCAAAAGCCTGCTTAGCACCTGAATTTACTGGCCTCCCAATCCTGAACCTCTTTACTTTGAAGCATGTCTTATAGGTATCAGTGAGAATCCCAAATGAGCCCAGGATGAGGTTTAAAGTGCCTTAGAGAAAGGCTGTTCCCACCAGTCAAATGATATATTCAGGGTATTTTTGGATGTTTGTAGACAGAATGTTCGCTGCTGAGAAGGAAAGTGCACTGAACAGTTTAATATGAACATGACTCTCATGGGAGAGAGAAAGGGTGGCTTAACTACGAGGGACAGCAAGGTTTGCATCAGCCAAATGTACAAAAGGTTGGCAGAGCCAGTGAAAGCTTTGCCTGGGCAAAGTTGGCAGTCAGACAGCCCATCATCCGAGCTGACGGTGACCTTGGCAGCACGAGGGCAGCAATGCTCATTTTTGGATAAATCGGTCTTGAAAAATTCTCTAGCACAAGAAGGCTTGCTCGTGGAGATTAGGTCTGTGCTTCACCTGTTCCACCTTCTTTAGCATTCTTTTTTGGCAGTGGGGTTTAATTTCCCCCCTTTATTTTGTAACGTCCATTGTAATGAAACTCTTCCTTACCTGCTTCATGCTTGTTCCCCACTCTTCTAAATAGATGGTTTTGGATCACTGATGCAGCAAGAGGAACTTGAAACAAACTGGAACTGCAGTGATCTGCTGACTGGAACTGAAGTTCTTTAGGCTGTTTTGGAAAAGTCTGCCTCTCACAAAGAAAGTCAGGGATGTGAAACTGTAATACAAAAGATGCTCCCTTTGAAGGACCAGTTTGGCACAGAGAACAGTCTTGTAGTCCTCAGTATTCTATTCCCCATTTCATAAACTTTTATGGGAACCCCCCGCTCCACTTTGGCAGAAGAACTTGATTGTTCCATATATAATATATTCATTTGATTTGAGTTTGTGTGCATGTATTTCTCTGACTGCAGCTGCAATCTATGGAAAATGCATGTGGCAGTCAAATCTGTAGAACTAGTCAGGTTTGACATACATGTTTTCTCTTCCTGGGGACACATCCTATGACAGACGTCTTCCCATTGAATCAATGCTGTTGGGATGATGAGTTAGGATAAGGCTTAGCATTGATAGCAGTGTTGCCTGAGAGGCAAAGTGTTTCATTTGCATGAGATTAGTGATACTTACAAGAACCTTGTAAGGTAGGTGAACGCTATTATCATTATATTGTGAATAAGGGGCTTAGAGACTTCCACATCCTGGCCATTGGCACTGGATCCTACAAATAGGCAGTCCAAGCACTGGGTCTTGCCAGTTAGACCCCTTTAGTTCTTGTCAGTAACCAAATAGGTCATTATTTATATTGGTGATGTATGGAAGTATGATTGACCCCCAGAAACCATTTTCTAGCTCTCAATATTGCGCCTTAGACAGGACAGAATTGCATAGAAAAGGGAAATCAACACTGGATTCCCTTGTTTATAACAAATACCTGTGGCACTGGGGATTCTAGAAAAAAGGCAACTAATTGGGCGACATGATATAAGTTTATCACATGACATATATGGGGTGTCAAAAATAGATAGAAAGAGAACTCTCTTCCTTTTCATTCTTTTCCACATACCCACTGTATACAATTTTTTTAAAAATGCTGCCAAGTTGATTCCAAGTTGATTCCTTTCTAGGGTTTTCTAGTGCAATGAATTCAGAAGTGATTTACCATTTCCTTCTTCTGGAGTTGGTCTCAGACTGTGCAGTCTGCCAAGGCCACATAGGCTGGCTCTTTTCCCTGAAGGCATACTGTGGAACTGAACTCCCAGTCTCTAGCTCCCAGCACAGAACACTACAAACTGGGGCCATGCAATGAATCTGGCTAGTGGGAGGTCCAGGACAGGCAAAAATAAATATTTCTTTACATGTTGCATGGTGAAACAGTGGAATTTGCTTCTAGAAGATTTGGTTATGGCCATCAAATGAGATGGCAGTCCAGGTGGTTAGGCAAAATCATGAAAAACAAGGCTACCAGGTATGCTGGCCATACAGGGAATGTCCATATGTTGAGGCATTGTGCCTTTGGATACCAGCTGATGACCAGAGGGCAAAGATCACCTGTTGCCCTCTGGTCTTGCTTGTGGGCTTCCATGATGACCATGATGTAAAGCAAGGTGTTGGACTGGATCAGCTACATGCAATCTTTTTTTCTGCATCTAATACTGATTGGAGGGCTGAGGGCCACACCTCTGTGTGTATACATGAATGCACACACACAGAATGCACACACACACAAACTTCCCCCACATATTAGTACATAAGCACATGCCCTTTATACTGAAAAAGTAGGTGGGGAACACATTAGGAGCAACTGAGGGCCACATGCATCCCCACATTGTGTGTTGTACCCTTGGTATGATCCAATAGATCTCTTTCAGTGTTGCTGTGTAGTGAATAGGGTAAGCCACAGTTACAGAAATATATAATTTAGCATGACCTGGCTGATTTTGGCACTTTGGATGATGGGTGACCAACATTCCTATGCTGAAGCCTCCTCTTAATGCAGGCAAGATGCAGTGGACATTGTTGCCACTGCCAATGCGCCTTTCCACTTCCTTCCATTGGTTTTGTTGCCTTATAGCCTCAACATTCCCAACAAAGCTTGAGAATGTTGCCTTTCTGGATGACAGTGTTTAGTGACCTACTTCTTTATTCATGGAACTGGCTGCCTCCATTTGTACAAACCAGCTTCCTCAAAGCCCTTTCTCCCTTGAATGGGCTTCTATCACTTCCTTGTCTTGCCTACTGCACTGTTTTTATTAACTTACTCTCTTACAAGGGTGGGAGGATAGCATATAACTATATTTCCCACCTTTGCAGATTTACTAGCAGCAGGGCAGGGCATGGATGTAACTAAAGAAATCAGTATGGAAAGGGGCTTAAGTATTCGGCCTTCCCTTCCTCTCTTCTTCCCTCTCCAGTTATGCAACTCTTATTAATTTTGCAGCACCAGCCACCTGCATTTAAGGTTAAAATAAAAGCACTGGGATATTCAGTTATGGATCTTATGTATAATGTATAGTCTCTGGCATTCTCAAAATTCCTACTAACGGAGCTGGCAGTATGTAAACTATGCAGCGGGCGGGGGGGGGGGAGTTTCCTTATTTTTTGTCACAGGGAACATGGTTGGGGCTGTCAACCAGAATATATCACTGGGACCCTCAGAGCTTCAATTACTACACCTTTAATTATGATTGACTTGCTTTCTCTCAGATTGATGTGTAGTTAAGGAGCAATTTTATTTATTTATTTATTTATTGGATTTCTATCCCACCCATCTAGACCAAAGGTCTACTCTGGGCGGTTTACAAATTTAAAAACAATAAAACCAAAAACATATATTATATATTATAGATCCAAGGTGGCGAAAGTATAAGAAATTAAGATACAGCAGGAGGGAAAGCCTGCCCAAATAGCTAGGTTTTAGGTTTATCCCTGAAAACACCCAGAGAGGGAGCCAGGCGGATCTCCACTGGCAAGTTGTTCCAAAGGCGAGGGGCCACTGCCGAGAAGGCCCTGTTCCTCATTCTTTCCTTCCGGACCTCCCTCGGCGTTAGGCCCCTCAGCCGCCTGGCCTGGCTGGAACGAGTGACTCTGGCAGAACTGGGTGGGGAAAGGCGCTTTGCCAGATATCGAGGTCCTAAACCGTTTAGAGCTTTATATGTAATTGTAAGAACTTTGAAATCAATGTGGAAATGAATGGGCAGCCAATGCAAGGCGGCCAGCGTCGGGGAAATATGTTGGTACCTTTTCACCCATGTAAGAAGTCTGGCCGCCGCATTTTGTACCATCTGAAGTTTCTGCGGCAGTCTCAAAGGCAGCCCCACATAGAGCGCATTACAGTAGTCTAATCTTGAGACTACGAGCACATGGACCAAAGTGGTGAGTGCCCCCACATCAAGATAGGGATGCAGCTGGGCAATCTGCCGAAGGTGGAAGTGTGCTGAACGGCCCCCAGGCAGCGCTCAAGGGACGAAACAGCATCCACTGTTGTTGGAAAAAAGGAGATGTAGAGCTGAGTATCATCAGCATACTGATGACACGAAGCCCCACATCCCCTGATGACCCCTCCCAGCGGCCTCATATAGATGTTAAATAGCATTGGAGAGATAATTGAGCCGTGCGGAACCCCACAATTGAGGCTCCATGGGGCCAAGAAACTCTCTCCAATCTGCACTCTCTGGTGACGGTCCTCCAAGAAGGAACGGAGCCAGGCAAGAGCCAGGCCACCGATTCCCAATTTGGAGAGCCTCCCCAGGAGAATATTGTGGTCCACGGTATCAAAGGCGGCTGAGATTTCGAGGAGGACCAGCAGAGACATTTTGCCCCTGTCAGCTTCCCTCAGTAGGTCATCAATCAGGGCGACCAATGCTGTTTCTGTGCCATGGCACGGCCTGAAGCCCGACAGGAATGGATCCAGGGCATTGGTTTCATCCTGAAGAGCCTGCAGCTGATAGGCCACCACCCTCTCAACTACCTTGCTGAGGAAAGAAACATTGGCGACGGGCCTATAATTACCAATATCGTCCACCGCCAAGCTTGGTTTCTTCCTAATGGGCCTAATGAGTATCTCCTTGAGGGCAAGGGGAACCTTGCCCTCCTGGAGAGACTGATCAATTATTGCCATAGCCCATTCAGATGTTATAGGCCTGGCTGCTTTGATTAGCCAGGCTGGGCAAGGGTCAAGGGAGGAGGTGGTGGCGTGACAGCGGTCAAGCACTCTGTCCACCATGTCTGACGTCACAGGCTGAAAGTGGTTAAGTCTCATAGGGCAAGACGGAGCGCTGGACGTCTCTGCTCGATCCACTGTTTTCAAATAGGGGGTAAGATCCCGGCGGATGGCCTCCACTTTTGATTTTAAAAAGGCTGCAAATTGGTCAGGTGAGATGCTAGTGGGAGGCCAGTCACTATGACCAACTCCGGATAGATCGCGGACTATACGGAAAAGTTCCACCTGCTGGTTGGAGGCTTCGCTTATCCGGACAGCGAAGTAAGATCAACTAGCAGCCTTCTCCTTAGATTGGTAGAGGTTAGTCGCGATCCTGACAGCTATTTGATTATTTTCCATCGGGTTCCACCTCCATATGCGCTCTAACCTTCTCCTATTTCGCTTCATTGATCGCAGCTCTGGATTAAACCAGAGTGAAGGACGATCTCTGCGCCGGAGAGGGCGTTTAGGTGTGATCGTGTCAACAGCCCTGGTGGCGGCAGCCAGCCAGCTATCAACCAGAGCCTCGACAGGAGCGCCAGTCAAATTGGCCGGAATCCCTCTCATGGTGTCCTGGAATCCTATAGGCTCCAATAATCTTTGAGGGCGAACCATTAAAACAGGTCCTTGCTCCCCGCGGGGAGGGAGAGCCACTGTGAGATTGCATTTAATTAGGCGATGATCCGACCATGGCAAGGGGACAGACACTAGGTCAGTCACCATCGGAGCACACTCACTCTGCTCAGTGGAGAACACCAGGTCCAGTGTGTGGTCACCCACGTGGGTAGGGCCGTTGACATGTTGGGACATGTCCAAGGAGGCCATGGTCTCCAAGAACTCAAGAGCTGGACTGGAAACCTCCACCTCCACATGCACGTTGAAGTCACCCAAGACCACAAGCCTTGGAGACCCCAACAGTGCTGCGGAGACGAAGTCCGCCAGCTCCAGTAAGGAAATGGCTGGGTCGTGAGGAGCGCAGTAACCCAGCAAGATCCCTATACCATCCCTGGCCCCAATCAACATGTGAAGGGCCTCTAGACCCGGCGTCACCAGAGCAGAGCGCCTAGCAACCTGAAGGGTGTTTTTGTAGACAATGGTTACTCCCCTGCCCCCCCCCCCTCCAGTCTACCCTGGTGTTGGACTGCATAACTGGGAGGGCAGGCAAGAGTCAGGGGAATGCCCCCTTCCCTGCCCATCCATGTTTTGATTATGCATGCCAGATCTGCATCCTCCTCCAGAATCAGATCTTGTATAATCTGGGACTTATTTGATACAGATCTGGCATTCAACAACACCAGGTTTAGAGTGGAGGGCCGGCTGAGTTGACTACCTTGAGTCTGGCAGGAGGTCACAGTGCCAAAACAGTGAACAAATTTCAAGTATCTGTTCACCATTCTTCTGGAACGAATGGCAACAGCACCTACACCATATCTCCCTCTGCCAGAAATCACTCTGATGTTAAAAAGTCCCCCTCTTGGGGGGGGGGGCAAGCCTTCCACTCCATGCCAACCAAGAAAGAAAAAAAGAAACCAAAAGATTTAACAACTAAAGAGTAGCCGATAATAACAGAATTAACAATCAAATCAAATAAATGATCAAACAAATTAAACAAACTGTAACATAATAAACACAATAAGATCCAGATTAATCAGACATCAGTAACAATATACATAAACAAATTAAACAATTAACACTATAACTCATATAGAATTATGCAAAAAGAAAACAATTTAAGGAAAACTAAACAAAATAAAAATAAAAAAGACCATAGGCAAAAAGTCACCCCATCACCCCTCCCTCCCCATTGCAATGAATGGGATATGACTGGATTGGTAGCTGAAATGCATCTATGATCACCAGTATTGTATGTCTATCAGCCAGAATTAGTCACATCAGCCCACATGTTTAATAGAGGGCATTACAGGACTTCTTTTGATTGTATGGTTTACATGATTGATTAATTTAATTCATTTAGCCCACTGACCATAATAACATGTACAAAAAGGGACAGAAAAGAACAAGAAACTACATGACTATAATTAATCATCATACAGGAATACAAGATGTAGCAGCAGTAAGCATCAAATTTATGCAGTTAGCAGTTTATTACCATCTCTGGTCTAGTTGGCAGAATTAGATTTTAATATATTGCAACATTCTGTGCAATTTTATTATTTCATCTTTCTGAACATATTGCAAGTAACAAGTTGTCAGAATATCCTGGAAAAACTACCAATATGGTATAAATCCACTTCCCTCTAATAAAATTTACAATAGAACAATATGTGTCAGTGTTTTGTTATCCCACACTACAGTGAGATAATTTCAAAGCTATAGGGATTCCTTCATGATGGCCCTCCAGCAAATTAAGCTATTACCCTAAACCTTGCTAGTGTAAAGGTTACAGAATACATTGGTTTAGCTAAATTCTGCAAATAATTAGCATTTTGCATAATGTTAATTGGTGTGCCATTGATGAACACAAATTGTTTACTTGAGCTACCTGATTCTGGTCCTCTGTGTTTCTGAGTCTTCATCTAACTAGCTGCTAAGTTTGTGCTTTCTCAACCTGAACAAAAAAGTTCAATGAGAAAGCAAGCATAGTTGCTAAATGAGAGATGACTTGCTTGCAGCTAGATTCATTATTTATATGGCATTCTTTATTCATCATCATCATCATAATCATATTCTACTTTTCCTTCAGTGAACTGAAGGTAAAGTACTGTGTTTCCCCGAAAATAAGACAGGGTCTTATATTAATTTTTGCTCCAAAAAATGCAGTAGGGCTTATTTTCAGGGGAGGTTTTATTTTTTGTCATGTACAACAATCTACATTTATTCAGATACAGTCATGTCATTTTCTGGTTGCTGCACAAGGGTGGAGGGTGGGGTTTCACTTAACTGGGGCTTATTTTTGGGTAGGGCTTATATTACGAGCATCCTGAAAAATCATACTAGGCCTTATTTTCAGGTTAGGTCTTATTTTCGGGGAAAGAGGGTATGTGTTTCTCCTCTGTCCCACTTTATTTTCACAACAAACCTATGAGGTAGAGTTTCATGGCATAGGGGAGACTTGAACATGGATTTTGTGAATACCCGTCCAACATCCTAGCCACTTAGACCAGAGGTCCCCAACCCCCGGTCTGCGACCCGGTGCCGGTCCGTGGCCTGGGCCGGACCGGGCCGCCGAGACAGACCTCCCCCCCCCCGTACTCACCCCTGTGCCGCCCATTTGCACCTGCGCACGTGCTCCAGCACGCCCATGCGAGCTCCGCACCGCCATTTGCGCATGCGCATGGGTGGGCACCCTTGCAAGAGCACGCACGCCTTCCCCAGCCGGTCCGTGGACCGAAAAAGGTTGGGGAACGCTGACTTAGACCACACTAACTTTCTACAGTGTGACATGAACATCATGGGTGGACTGATACAGAAGACAATGCTCCCCTCACTTTGAGCGCAGCCCCCTTCCCTAGCTTTGCCCACCAGGCCCTAAGAAGACACACACTTTACACCTCATGATGCTCTCAGCCAAATGACCAAACTATTTATTTGGTCCACCAGTCAAACAGCAGATGGATGATATATGATTGTAACGATTTAATGACTGAAATCCTGCTTGTTTGTTTTTTGTTTGTTTATATTATTTATATGCTGTCTTTCTCTTCAGAGGGGACATAAGGTGGCTCACAAAGACTAAAATCATAAAACAAATGTTTTACAAATACTATATAAATATCATATTACAAACAATTAAACATGTATTAAGATTAAAAACCAAAATTGAAAACAATTTGCTTAGCATCTTAAGTCACAACTAGAGAACGCACATTGAATCAGTGGAACTTATGGAAGAGATGACTCATGAAATCTCATGGATTCTCTGGGCCTACTCCAGTTGCAATTGACTATTTTAAGCAGGAGGATTTCAGCCCATGTTTGTTTTAGATTATTTGGGTTTCTGTGATCTGAATTATTTTTCTAATTACCATGGGGCCATTGTTTCCTTACCCTCTTCCTCTGTCACTTGTTTTCTTTTGAGTCATTTCGTTCCTTCAAATGTGTTGCACTGTATTTTACATATGTTTTCCAAATTAAATGTGTGATCTTTTTTCTGGAGATATATCAAAGTAAGAACATGCACAATAGTAAGATTTAATGTTCTCTTCTCTATGTTTAATTTAAAATCTATTTTCCAAGTGAGAATTGAATGTTTTTTAAAAATTCTTTTTTAATGCCGTCAGAACATTGATATTGTAATTTATTGTTCTAGCAGAGATCAGCTCTTCTATCAGAACATTACCAATTTCAGTATTCTATATGGTATCAAATTGTATCACTGAACTGTGCAGGCTGAATGGGCTTGACATTTCTTTAAAAATGTAATCGAAAATAATGTGTGCGAAGTGGCTTGGAACTACTGTTTCTTTTCTATTTTCATCTAGCACAAGGAGTCGGCTAAATGACTGTACAGAATAAAGATATGAACCCATTCCTGTTTGAAGTTGGAGGAGATGGATAAGGATGCTTAAGCATTAACGTTTCCTTGGGATATGGATGTGCTCATTCAATATACCAGGACCCTTAGGCAACACATTAATCTCATCTTCAGTCTGCCTTGACCATCTTTTCTTGGGCATGGCAGATATAGAGGGGCCTGGCATATGATGCTCTGGCCCTCCTATCCACAAGCAGTGTGTGTGTGTGACAAAAAACTAATCAGAGCTTGGGAATAACTTGTTACAAATAATGAGTTACATTTGCTTGTAAACAAGTATTTTTATGTTGATTCTTCACACCCAGCTGCTGGATTTTGTCCCACAGGAACAAAATGTGATTGAAAATAATGTGTATTCAGACTTGTTACATTAAGACGCGTTTTGAAAAATAACCTAATATTGCATTTCTGCAACCTTTAAGAAGCAGGAAAGTAAGAAGTTGCTTTAAAAGTAAGTATAATTTTAAATACTTCAGAAGGCTTAGAACTATAGTTGAACTAGTTCATATTACTTTTTACAAGAACTACCAAATTACTTTTTAAAGGTAACTTTCCAAGATCTGAACTGATACAACTATGGTCTTAAGTTGCATTCTGCCTTCCTATGTTAAAAATACTAAATGACAATTATAGCACAACACAAAAGCATCAGACGCTTGCTGGCAAGCATCTTTCTAGGAAAAAGAAAGATTAGGACTCTGTCATTTTAAACTGTAAGAAGAAGTTACCATTGAAATCTGTCTCATCAAAATATGCATGATTTCCATACACTGTAAAATGTCTGTAGCTCTGTGTTGGAGCATACCTTTGGTAAGCAAAAGGGCCCCAATTTAATCTCTAGTGTAGCTCAGTGGTTTAGGTATCTGGCTGCAGAGCCAGAGATTGAGAGTTCAATTCCCCACTGTGTTTTGTTGCAATCAGAGCCAGCCTGTGTGGCCTTGGGCAAGCTACACAGTCCCAGGGCACCCCCATAAGAAGGGAATGGTAAACCACTTCTGAGTATTCTTTACCTAGAAAACCCTGAAAAGGGTCACCATAAGTCAGAATTGACTTGATGGCACATGATTATTATCATCTTCAGGGAAGGTGAGGAGCTTTCGAGAATAGATTCTGCATTTTGGTAGCTCCTGTAAAGTGTAGGTTAAAATCAGGAGTGGATTGTCACTTCTGTGAACCTGGAGTCACCAACCGTCTCTGGAGCCCATCATAACATTATATATGGTGAAATGGCTGCCACAAATTTAGGGTGTTTGAAAGGGCAGCAAATTGTAACCTATTTAATTTGTTATTATTGGGTTTTTTTCTTTGTTGGGGATAGAAAGAGATGGTTGTGGGGGTGTTTTGCTTCATATACAAAATAACTTGGCTGGCTTTGGGTAATTCTCACCTTGATTTGTGTAAGTTGTGGGGGTGACATGTGGATGACTGCCTCAGGCAGTAAAATGACTTAGGCTGATTCTGTGGGAGTCTGAAGGGGCACAGCCAATCACTATTGACAGTACTGAGTTCATCAGACTGAATATAAATCAGCCTTTTATGTTACTTTTAGGGTTGTGCTTGGTTTTTGCCCAATTCTCAACCCATAGGATTCTTTGGGAATATTGCTGTATGGAGGAAGTAACATCTGATTCTATGCAATGGAGCTTTATTTTTTCATCGGTGAATCAAGCCTTCATTCAGGGAAAGAACATTACATTTTGTATGCTCCAAAATCCCAGATTCAATCTTTGAGCATCTTGAGTCAAGAATTTCAGGCAGCAGAGCTCAGATACAGAACCAGAAATAGTTACTTCTTCTTTGGAGTATTTGGTCCTCTAGATGTTAGAGTCTGGTTCCCATCATTCCTCAACATTGGCTATGTTGGCTATGGCTAATGAGACCTGTAGTCTAACAACATCAGCCAATCCACACCTTCCCCACTATCTTAGCGGACAATACTGGGCCCAATTGACTGTTAGGTTTGTATAAGGCAGGTGTGTGTATTCATTTGGGTGTAATGACACAGTTTTGAAGTGAATTACTACTGGGAAACAATAGCTGGAACTGGGAGTGCACTGGATTAGCCTTCAAATAATCCATCCATCTGCATCCCCAGAGATGGCTCCATGTGGAAAAATACCAACTTCTGTAATATAAGACATTCTGCAATGTGAAAACATTAGCCATTTGCCAAAATAACCCAGTTTTAGAACAGTGCCATTTCCCCCCTGCATTGCAGCAATGTGCAACTCCATAGTATATCAGAGATAAACTGGGAAATGGTCCTTTTTTTGAACTACAGTTCCCAGCAGCCTCTAACTAGCATGGCCAATAATTGAACATGGTAGCTTAGGTAAGGGTGTGATCACACAGAGAAATAGATCAGAATTGGGAGTGGTGTGATACAATTTATTTCCTGGTAATCTCATGACACATGGGGAAATGTGGGCTTGTCTGACTCTACACCATGCCCAAGCTGTCCCTTTTTGGTCCAGTTGTAGGGCTTCTACTTTTGGGGGCCAGGCTGGAGTGATTTCCCAGGCGACAGAAGGGTCACTTTAAGGGAGATCACCCCCATTAAAGAGACCCTTCCTGGTTTGATCAGCCATGTGCCTTTGCAGCCGTTCAATTGCACCCTAAGTTCTTATTCTAGCCATGGCTTTCCTACAGTTTTTGGTCTACAACTCCCATCTGTCCTAGCCAGCGTACCTGGGGTAAAAAATCATGGGAGATGCAGCCCATAAACCTCTGGAGGGCCCCAGTTGCCCACCCCTGCAGTATTTGTTCAAATGGGAACACAAGTCAGATGCAGGTGACAAAGCCGGCGAGACAGGTCAAAAGCACCAAAGATCCATCTAATTTGCAGCATCATGTGCTGAAGAGCAAACAAATCATGAAAACTGTCATGTGGGAATACAGAGTTTCAACAACCATCTTGTGAAAAGGCCAAGTGCTTTGCATTTGTATTCATCCAAGTACAGTCACTATAAACAAAACTCCCAACAGTCTTCTTGCCAAAATGAACCCAGTTGTTTGCAGAGAACTAGCATTGCAATGCATTATTTAGAGTTCATTAATACAAAGTACACCGGTGCTGACACGGGTAACTTCTGTCAGAAGTAATGAGCTTGTAATAAGAATAATAAGAATGATGACGAGTCCCATTAGCCTTCTTTCTTTCCAACTATTCCATTGTCAACATGGAATTACATGAAGAGCATGAATGTACTCTAGCCACGTCTGGTAAGTTATAGCCACTTCTGCACATCGCCAATCATACTTCAGTTCTATTGACATCAAGGGAGACTTTGTACACACTGGAATGTCTTTAAGGCTGTAGGCCATGATTGCCAGGGAAGGCAGGACTTGCAGAAGCTACCCATTCTTATTTTCTTGCAGAAAAGATTTCCATTTCTTCTCTTGTTCCTACAACAATGGATTTTCTTGCATTAAAATAATAGCCTTTAATCTTGTCAGACATGGATCCACCTTTCACTCCAAAGTGCAACCCTATTACTGTTTGGACTCAGTATTCAGAAACTCCTGACCACCAAAACCAAGTTTCTGAGAGCTATCATCCAAAAACAGAAACATTCCCAAGCTCTGATGTTTTCACCTGAATGGAAATGTCCGTTTGAGTTTATGTCTCATTGAAAGAAATGCTGTACAGACAGAATGTACCTGCAACTAGATGCCCAATCCCACTGGCATCTGGATGTGCATCTGGCTTATACTTGGGATGGTTCCTGATCAAACAAGAAAAGTCTGTTTTTCCACATGGATCTCCTTGGTTGGACTGGGGCATCTTTGCCTGCTTTCTCTCCTCCTATCCCCATGCCTTTCACCCTGTCTCCTCCTGTGCATCTTTTTCTAAACAGTCTTAAAGTGATGGGGTGTCCATACATTTTAAGGTCAGAATTCCATCTGATTGTCAGTCACACTGCTTTGTAGCTGAACCAAAATAAAGTGAAAGCACCCTGTTTGCCATAATTATTGATTGTATTTGGTGTACATTAGGAGTGGCCATCAGTTCCCAGAAGCCTTAGCCTGCAAAACCAATTGTAAGAGGTTGTGGAAGTTGTAGTTTTAATATCTGGAGGACCAAATGTTCCCCACAAGCCTAGTTTATCACAAGCTTTCCCCAACCACTGGTCACAACTGTGAAGGAAAACTCTTCATACATTTGGAGTAGTTCGGATTTATAGTTACGCAGATTAGATTTCAGTTTAAATAAAAGTTCTGACAATAGGACAAAGCTGTCTGGATTCACAGAACAGCAAGTCAATCTTTTTTTTTTCCCCATTTATCTAAAAAGATTCAATGATAAAAATGCAAATAAAAGTTCATGAAAAAATTCTCTTTTAGCTGCAGGATCTCACCATAATGCATCTGTATTGCTGTAATATTTAATATAAATCGCGAACCATCCTGAGCTGTGCTTGATAGCCGAGGCACCCCTAGATGAAGCCCAGAGAAACTTTCCTGATATTACTAAGATAAATTGACAAACCCTACAGCATAATGATACCATAGCTAGAATCTGTCCCACACAACCTGATAGCTATCCATGGGATAAATGGGAAATCTTGAATGCAACACATGATCAACTCAAAGTTATCTCATGGAACATAGCAGGGTGGACCTCGAAGCAAAATGATTCCAACTTTCTGGAACATCTGAGGGCTCATGATATAATTTTTATTCAAGAAACATGGTTCACCAAGCTAATCAAGCTAAATGGATATGCTGTACATGATATACCCGCTGAGACCACCAAAAGGAAAGGTAGACCTAAAGCAGGTTTAGCAATATTGATATCCACTGCTCTCCAGGCATCTGTCAACTGGCTCCCCACTTGTGGGAAAATAGCAATGGCCGGGCATATAGTCTTTGGGCCTAAGACCCTTTTTTTTTGGTCAATGTTTATATCCCACCCTTCTCATCTCAGAAAAGCATAAAACAAGCTTGGGAAGACCTGGAAAATTATATAATATAACTGGAATGCAAACTCCCTAGAGCCCAGCTGCTCATAATGGGGGACTTTAATGCAAGATTAGGCTCAAATAACAGCATACTCTTTTCTTCTAGTTTATAGGGGGCAGCTGAAAATGAGATCTTTGCCCCTAGCTACGATAGAACATCCAAATATACTAAGGTGAATTATGGTGGCATCTGTATGATCCAAATGGTGACTCGCCTTGGTCTTATAATATTTGGCTGGTATCGGGACATGGAAGCAGTGCTGTGGATTTTGTGCTGATCTCCCATTCTTTATCTAGAGAGGTACTAGAATTTTCTGTAGGCCTAAGGTTGGATAGTGACCATCTGCCACTTAATACCACCCTCCTACTGTCACAGTCTGTCCATCTGAGTACAAAACCTCATCTCCAAGATAAATGTCTAAGCTTCAAACAAAAGAGAATACACTGGACTGAGGAAACCCACAATAAGCTAGAAGGCTTATTTGGCTCCGCTGAGGGGGAGTCCCTAAAAAATTCAATCATAGGAGCCACAAATGCCACTACTGCTATAAATAACTACTCAATCCTAATCAATGCGATGAATATGGCACTAACCTCCAAACAACCGATTCCACAAGCCTCATTAAAGATAAGCGGCTCCAAGTGGTTTGACAGGGTATGTTACATAGTTAAAAAAACAACTGAGAGCGGTATATAACAACTATAGAAAGGAAAACCTAAACGTATTACCCGCAGAATATTATGATATAAAAAAGAAATATAAACAATTAATAGCACTTAAAAAGAGACAAGCAATTCAAAATGGATGGAATGCATTAATAGAATTCACTTTAAATAAAAAATCTAAACTTTTCTGGGCTCTTGTCACTGATGCCCTGAGCTCGTCCTCGAACCAGCTCAGCTGTAACATCTTAGCGGACTTATGGGAACAGCACTTCTCTACTCTATTTGGGGACATTAAAGAGTACTCAATAGATTTCTTTCCAACTATAAATTTAAATGACACTCCTCCATGGAGGCCGGTCACAGTGACTGAAACAAAAACCCTGATTAGAAGTATGAAATCAGGCAAGGCCCCGGGAACAGATGCCATTCTCCCTGAAATGCTAAAGATTAACTTGGATTGGTGGGCACCTCTGTTGGCAAACTTGTTTACCCATATCAATAACTCAGGTAAATTTCCCATCGCTTGGTCCGAAGCCATAATAATACCTATCTTTAAGAAAGGAGAAAGAGGAGACCCAACCAACTACAGACCAATCAATCTACTCTCTGTGCTGGGTAAATGTACTCCAATCATTTAAATCAAAGACTACTTACTTGGATAGAGGAGGAAAATATCTTGGGGAAGGAACAGGCAGGATTTAGAAAGGGTAGATCAGCAATTGATCACTGTATGATTTTGAGCCACCTTGCGGAGAAATATATGTCCTCTCATGGTAATGGGCTCTATACTGCATTCATAGACTTAAAATCAGCCTTTGATTCTGTCCCAAGAGATATTCTATGGTCAAAATTATACAAAACCTCTATAGATAAGAGACTCCTATATCTTATTAAATGTCTATATCAGGGCACTACACTTTGTGTTAGATGTGCTACAGAAGGAAACCTGACAAAACCTATTCAGGCTAATAAAGGGGTTCGACAGGGCTGTATATTAGCCCCCACATTATTTAACCTGTATTTAAATGATCTGCTTGGATGGTGTCTTGGAACAGACTTCCATCCTCCTAGATTGGCAGAGACCAAATGCCCCCTACTGCTTTATGCAGATAACGCGGTTCTCCTGTCCCTATTGAAAATAGGCCTTAAACGGCTGATCCGTACATTTATGACCTACTGTAAGAACAATCAATTGGTTATAAATTTTGTTAAAAACAAAATTATGGTTTTCGCTCAGTCTGTAACACCAAGAAACTGGACAATTAATGGTACTTGCATTGAGCAAGTAAAACAGCTAAAGTATCTAGGTATTATATTCCACCATAAACTTTCCTGGGCTGCCCATAAACGGTCCATAATCCAAGCAGCCCAGAACATGCAGAAAGCTATCTTGCATTTTTTTTTTACTAAGGGGGGGGGGGCAATTTATACCAGCTGCTATCCAAGTTTTTAAGCTCAAGATTCTGCCCCAACTGTTATATGGTATACCAACTTGGATTCTAGGATTTCACACAAGTATAGAGAGTGTTCTTTCAATTTTTCTAAGATCCATTCTGGGAATGCCAAGATGCGTCCCTGCAGCTGCCTTATGCTTAGAGACTGGTCTAACTTCACCAGAATGTAGTGCTTGGCTCTTTGCTTTTAAATATTGGAATAAGGTAATACATGCTGATCCCTCCATGGGATATCTTAACCTTCTACAGAAAGATGTCCATAATAGCTCATGGCTTAAAGCTTTCCCAGCCAAACTGCATCTATTAGGGCTCTCTGCGGACTTTCTTTATGCCCAGGAACCCAAGGTAGCCAACTATATCCTAGAAAAGCGGATTAGGGACATTGACTTTCAATATTCTATTTCAAAGGCTCACAAAACATGCTCCACCTTGCACCTTGGCCTAAACTATAATTTCTCCCAAAGTGCTAGGTATTTGGAGAATCTGATTATCCCAAAATACCGGCACGTCTTCTCAAGAGCCCAATTTAACTGTCTCCAATCTGCAATTTTAGATGGGTGATATTCTGGCACCCCTTATGAAAAAAGATTATGTCCTTGTAAGGACAGAGAAATTGAAACTTTGAAGCATGTCCTTTTTGAGTGTAATTTTTACAGAAATGACCGTATCAAATTCCTCAAGCCCATAATGAATGTCTTCCCAGGTAGGACTCTGATTTGGCATACAAAATATTTATTAAGCGACACAAACAAGATAACCACCAAATCAGTAGCCAAATTTCTTCTCTCTGCCCAAAGAATACAAAAGACAATCTTGACTTCTACCTAACCCCGTCATAAAAAACTATGTATGGGTAATCTATTTTATTAATTTATACTGTTTTAGCTATCTTGAAATGTTTTAATTGCTTACATCTATTTTAAATATTACATGTATGTATCCTATTGGGTAGGAGACCGCAAATAAAGATTGACTGACTGAATATAAATCAATAGAGCAAAAGTGATGTGGTTTGAACAAGCCAATAAGAATAATGAAAGCTTTTACTTATTCAATGACATAAGGCGCCTGAAAGTAATTCTGTGTAATGTTATTTTCATTCCATCAGACTGTGACGTATTCTAGAAATAATGCATTATAAGCCATTCATTTTCTCTTTCTGAGTCTGGTTTGGACCATTAACAGCACTGAATCATATGTGTCTGTTTTTGCAGTGGAAAAATCTAACCCGTTGATGCACCATCATCAAATTGTCTATGTAGTGTTTTATTCTACTCATGGGCTTTACTTTTGCTTCCCTACAGTATAAATGTAGGGGCATTTATAGTGTGTAGAAGCATAAGAAATCCCAAAGGCATTACAAAGCAACACATACACATTTGATGCTTGTGCATCAATGGGTTAGATCATTTTTATAGTCAAATAAAGGACATGTGATGCATTGTTATTAATGCTCATAACCCATCTGGAAGAGACCAATTGAATTGTTTATGATGCAGTAGTTTTGGAATATATCATAATTCAATGCAATGAAAATTATATTGCACTGAATTACTCTTAGCCTTTATGTATTATCAGAAAACACCTTCAACCCACAACCGTCCATAGAGAGCTCCAAAAATGTACTTTTTATTCTCATTTCCAGAATTTTTAAGCCAGCATGGCTACTGGAGGATTCTTGGACTTGTGGTCAAAAAAGTAACATTTCCAAACCCTGCTTGTTAGTGTTTATATATAAGTGACACCAAGATTCAACTGCTGAAGATCAGCTGCTTACAACCAGGGTCTTCCTGCTATATATATGCAGAAATAGTCAGCAGTGACTATCATTTGGTAGTCTGGAAATTAGTCCTTTTGTGATGGTTACACCAAAGGGTCTGTGTAAGGGTTGGTGTTATGCCAGAAGAGGTAGAGGCATGAAGGCGCAAGAGGACTTGTCGGTGTGCCTGCTTTATTGGTGCTAATGCTGATCCAGTATGCTACAAGCAAAACCCAAGGCATCATATATATCTCAGCTTTTTCTTACTGATAACAGTTCCAACGGACATGTCAAGTGCATGTTGGCTAATTTACTAATTAAACAATTAAAGGTTACATGCCTCATCAACTGTCTGTATCAGGGTAGGAAGCCTTTGGGTGTCCCAGGTGTTTTGGAAGAAGACTTCTGAAATCCCTTATCACTGGCCATTTTGGGTGGGGAGAAAGGCAGCTGGAAAAGAAGAAGGTCAAATGTGAGATGGATTGACACCCTAAAGGAAACCAGAGCCTTGAATTTGCAAGAGCCAAACAGGGCTGTTAAGCACAGGACATTTTGGAGATCACATGTTCATAGGGTCACCTTAAATTGGAGGTGACAATATATGTAACAACAACAACAACAACAACAACAACAACAACAACAACGGGTGTTGTAAGTCAAAGCTTCCTGATCCCAGGTCTCTATAATTTAAACCTGTTTCCAAAGCCAGGAATAAGCCTCCTTTTTAGGAGCCAATGCTAGAAACATCAGACTGTGTCCTGGAGCATCCCAGAGTACTACAAGAAATAAATCCATGAAATCGTGATAGCTGAAAGTGGCATTCCACAAAGGATTAAGTGCTTTGGCCCTGTCTTGGGCTCCTTGGGAGGTGACTAATTCTGCCACATCTCAGCATCAACTGAATCACTCAGTTCTTGTCAGTGGAGAATTTCCTGTCCTAAGAGAGGCGCTGTCAAAATGTTGACTAGCACAGAATCTTCTGAAGGCAGGCAGTTCTTAGTTTTCACATTGGTGAAATCAATCATTTAATTATTAATCTTTTTAAAAAAATTGCCTTCAAAGACATTATAACTTAGGCTGAATCCTGTGCACACTCACTTCTCAGTAAACGTGAACAGGATAGCATTGTCAGGCATCAGAAAAATGGGGTATAGTGACCTATTGAGTGAAGATCCAATGAAGAAGAACCAGTGCTCTTCAAGAGCAGAGCTTGGTGAGTTAATGTGGAGAATTCGTTATGTAACTCTTTGTGAAGCCCCCAAAAGGAATTGTTTGCCCTTGTGGAAAACGTGTAGTGACTTGTTATGCTCCTCATTAAGTTCCTCCTTCTTTTCCTATCACTTCGTGGTTCATTTGTGGAAAACCAGCCATCTTAAAAAGTAAGAAAATGACCTTAGACCTTAAAAAAACACACACCTGGGAATGCCCCAGGAAAGCACTTTCAGCTCCCCAAAACTAACAAGAAAACAATGAGCAAAAATCACTTGTGGCACTAAAGAAATGAAGAGTTTTATCAGTTATTGTGTTGTTTGCAATGTCGTGATGTTTACTTTACCCCTCCCAAAGTGACATCATGTTGGGTCAGATAATTACTTATAACACATTGGGCAAAATCCTGTTCATGGAAGAGTACTATGAAGCTATGGTCGAGTAAATGTGCTGGCCAGCAACAGGGAGTTACCACCATTCTGCAGTGCACCAGGGGAAGTGCTTGGTGGATAGAACTTGAGTTATGCCCATTCTGCTCTGCAATTATTTGCCCGTTTCTTCCCAGCAGGGGGGGCTGGTGGATTGGGATGGGGACAGCTTCCCCTGGCCCATGTGTGAGCTGACCTCACTTCCAAGTTTTACTCAGGAGATGCTTGCAAAGTTATATTTACTGTCTAAAGTTAAAGTCCAGGACACTACTTTGGCTAGCCCCCTCTGAGCTAGTTCACTGCAAAAGGATATTTTCATTTCCATTTGCCTCGTAACCCATTTCTGTGGCTTGCATCACCATTTCAAAACAATTGTTCTGGCTATGCTTAGGGAAGGAAAAAGTATTTTTTTCCCTTGAAAACAAAACAACCTTGCGTCTTTTGTTTCTGTTGAGATTTAAGGATGAAGTACATTCAGCATCATATATACAATGAACCAATTATGCATTTCTTTAAGACTAACATTAGAATTCAGGAGCATGCATACAGACTGCTTATAATGTGAACAACCAGCTCAGCATATGCAGTATAATTCCTTGGGATTACTGTTAACCGTAGATACATCTTCTGGGAGCATTTTCTACCTGGAGGTTGTATCTAATAAATGTAAAGTGGATGTCTAGTGATTTGAGGTTAAAGATGATTCATAACAAATTAACTGTGTTCCCCATAAATTTTGGTTTATGTATTTTATGTTTATGTTATAGTTAAAATAAAATTTTAAAAAAGATGATTCATAACCACCTGGGCCAAATTCTACCTTCTGAATTATACATTGTGACGCATGCACCCCTAGTGAGCAGCTTGGTCTCAGTACACAAGTAGCAGGCAGCCAGAGGAGGGTAAGTTTCTTCAGGATCAGGCTGGCAGGAGGGAGTCCATGCAGCTGAAAGAGAGACAGTTCCCTCCTGAGAAACAGCAGGAGGAGCCAGGGTCAAGGAGAATAAAAGGGCAGAACTGGGAAGATAGAAAGTCATTGCCTATCTCCAAAGAAGAGTATGCAAGAAGCTGTCTACTCTTGTGTGGTTTGTTTGTTTGTGACAGGAGTGAGACACTGGAGACTCAAGCCACATGCTTGGACAAGGCTATGTTAGCCTGACACCACTGCATTTTTTGAGATGCAAGTGAGGGAGGGGACAGGTAGAGAGGAGCTGCAGAGCCTGACTTCTTTTGCTTGTTTATGTAAGCCTTCCTTCAAAAGGGTGCTTCCTGGACCTAAGCTCTCCTCTCCTTCCTGCTTTCCAGAACCTGTACTCTGGGGAACTCAAGTGAAATTAACTGAGTCCCAAGCTGGCAAGTGGCACCCAAGGTTTTAGAGACTGTAATTCAACTGTTTTAGACCATGGAGGAAAAGGCAGGGGAAAATCATGCTGTACCACTAATAAAAGCTGTTCTGAGCCAAGAAGCTCAGCTGGAGTCCATGGAGTTACTGCTGGGGGACCTAGCCCTGTTAGTGGGGCTGGCAGGAGTGAGTTGGTAAAATCACTCCTTAAGTATCTCACTTACCTTGAAAGCTCTATTAGAGTTACTATAAGTCACTTCCGACTTGACAGCACAGAACACACATGTTTTCATTAAACCCATAATTGAAAACTAGACTAGTCTAGAGGTCTGAAACTTAATTGCTTCTAAGTCATTGTTGCAGTGGTTCCAACAGAATACCTTGTGATATGCAGTTGATTCATTGTAGCAAGCTAATAGCAGCTTTTAACTGTGGACTTGAAATCCAATGCCAGTGGGAAACCTAGCTTCATTCAGCTTGATCTTATGGTCAACCACATAGGGCAATAAGTAAATGAGATGGGAAACTTATCAAAAAAGGGCTAACAGTTAATTACCTGTTGTTAATATGTGCCATCACATTGCTTTGTACATATGGTGACCCTACGAATTAGTGACTTCCCAAAGGTTCTTTTGTTAAGAACCCTGCTTGAGTTTTGCAAACTCAATGGCTTCCTTTAGTGAGTCAGTCCATCTTTTATTTAATCCTCCTTTTTTCCTGGCCGCCTTCAGCTTCCTTCAAAGCATCGTTTTTTACAGCATGTCTCATCTTCTCAGGATGTATCTAAAGCAAGATAGTCCCTGTTTAGTTATTTTTTGCTTCTAGAAAGTTTCTTTCTCACAGTCCATTATATCCATAACTATCAGTAAACTTTTATTAAGACAGATACTGAGCTTATTAACAGTTAATTAAATGGTTTGTTTACCCTTCTATTCTCTCTTTCCTATCTCAGAGAACAAGGTAGAGTCAGGTAGGCAGAAGATCATTTAGATCAGTGGTCCCCAACCTTGGGCCTCCAGATGTTCTTGGACTTCAACTCCCAGAAATCCTGGCCAGCAGAGGTGATGGTGAAGGCTTCTGGGAGTTGTAGTCCAAGAACATCTGGAGGCCTAAGGTTGAGGACCACTGATTTAGATCATGACAGTGCTGTGTTACGTTTCTGTTAATGTGGGAAATGGATATATTATTAATCCTGGAATAACACATTTTGTGAATTCATGGTTTATTTGTATTTTGGATATTGGTCATTGACCACAATAGAGTCTATCTAGCTATTAATGCAAAACATTAATGAGAAAAAATGAAAGGTGAAAGCTCAGAAATCAGATCTATCCTTGAAAAATAGAAACAGTGCAGCAGCAAATATAAGATCGATGAACTAAGCCATTTCTCTCTCTCTCTCTGATGTTTCAGAAGGATTTCAACTTCAAGACACAATCCCAGGATGTGAATTTGTGACATCTTTCCAACTCTGGAGGCACTTATACTAATATTAATGTACAGACACTGAAAACACTCAGAAGGCAAGGTAACACATGACAAAGTTAATCCAAATGGGTTCTTTTTGTGAGAGACATCTTAACAACTTCTGTTGAACAACCACAACATCAGCAAAAACTGAGAACCCTTCTTTTCTACCTACTGCACGGTCCTATATTCTTATCCATTGGGCACTGATGGTAGCCTTCAGAAGGGGTGGTTCCAAATTGTCCACTTCCTCCTCTAACAAGAAGAACATCTGGGTCTTTGACTGCCACCCCACCATCAGAAAAAATGGTATACAAGGGGAAGCACTTAGTCTCCTGCCCTTGTTTCTTCCTGCTTGCAGCCAAATTCTGCTGGGTGCTCCCAATGATTCATGGAACTCATGGCCAGGAATATGCCCACTCCATTCGACTCGATGGGGATGTCATCTTGGGAGGACTCTTCCCTGTCCATGCAAAGGGAGACAGAGGAGTACCTTGTGGAGAGCTCAAGAAGGAAAAGGGGATTCACCGGCTTGAGGCAATGCTATATGCAATTGATCAGATCAATAAGGACCCGGATCTTCTTGCCAATGTCACCTTGGGTGTCCGGATCTTGGATACTTGTTCCAGGGACACGTATGCTTTGGAGCAGTCCTTAACATTTGTACAAGCACTGATAGAGAAGGATGGGTCGGATGTGAAATGTGCTAATGGAGACCCACCTATTTTCACCAAGCCCGACAAGATTACAGGGGTAATAGGAGCAGCTGCGAGTTCAGTGTCCATCATGGTGGCTAATATTTTAAGACTTTTTAAGGTAGGTGTGCTTTAATTCTTCATCAGATTCATGGAACATAAGAAAGCAGTTCAGCAGTGGTTCTGATAACCCAGCAAGAAAAATACCAAGGACAAATTTCAATTTTTTTTCAATAAGCAAAAATCAATATTTCTTTAATAGCATAATAATGGCAGTATTTGAGTATTGGGATAGTTTCTGGAATGTTAAGTATCTTCCAGTTATATTGAATATAATGCATCATGGCTGAGATGCCACTGAGCAATGGCTCATGTATAAGGTGGAAATATTTTGGTGAGGAAGAAAAAGAAATGTCTACTTATATCCATGGTTCCGGACTTGAAATATTTAGTATCTTCAGTTTTATTTTTCATGTTAATTCATTATTGTTGTTGAATTATTATTGTTATTATTGTTCTTCTTCTTCAATTTGCTTGTAGAAGGCTCACAAGTGGGCCAAAAAAAAAAAAAAAACAATACAAAACACACCACACCAAAGTGTTTGTCTTATCAGTAAGTACAGTACCATAAATATATGCATATACGTCAGGCAAAAACAAAATTAAAAAAAATAAAGACAAAAATGTTGTTGCACCTGAAAGACTAACTGCTATGTTTTAATGGGAGCTTTTGTGGACAAGACCACTTCCTCAGATGTGTCCATGAAAGCTCATATTAAAATACAGCAGTTAGTCTTTAAGGTGCCACAATATTTTTCTCTTCTTCATTTTTTATTTTTGAGGGAGAGGATTGTTGGGAGAAGGCAAGGAATTAGCACAAATGTACTGAAATGCTGGATTGTTAGATTAGGCATCCTTCAGTCTCGAGAGACTATGGTAACGTGCTCTGAACAGAGGTCTTGGAACAAAGTCTGGTGTCGCTGAGAAGGCCAATACGAGAGTGACAATCCCTTCCACACTGAAGACAAATACAATCTGTCCCCTGTCCAGCTCCCTGATTTTTCTGGTTTCGGGACTGCCTCTTCGCCTTGGCCTGCTGGACAAGGGTCTCTTCAAATTGGGAGAGGCCATGATGCACCGCCTGCCTCCAGGCTGAATGCTCAGATGTCAAGGTTTCCCATCTGTTGAGGTCCATTCCTAAGGCCTTCAGATCCCGCTTGCAGATATCCTTGTATCGCAGCTGTGGTCTCCCTCTGGGGCGCTTTCCCTGCACTAATTCTCCATACAGGAGATCTTTCGGAATCCGACCATCAGCCATTCTCACGACATGCCCGAGCCAACGTAGACGTCACTGTTTCAGTAATGGATTGTAGTGTTGCGGTAAACATACCTAAGAACATACTGTGAAACATGCTGGACTGGACTTAAATGTCTACCTGCTCCAGCATTCCTCTTCACATTGTGTCCAGTCATATACGAGTACTCGTACTGATGAGAAGTCCATCAGCAGGATATAAGTGTTCTATTCATGCTCCCCAGCAAACTGGTATTCATAGATGTATAGTCTCTAATGTAAAGTTAGGTTTTTGATTATCAATACATTATGTAAAATCGTGTTACAGTCATCTTGTATGCAGGTTTGTGCTTATTAATGAGGACGCAAATATTTTATTATCATTCTCTAGCTGCTTCCTAACTTTGGTAACTGGATAGCTTTACTGAGTTGGAGAACTGGGTGGGTCAGGAATCTGATTCCCAGGAGACAAGCCAGCCTGTGTAGCCTTGGGCAAGCTGCCCAGTCCCAGGGCTCTCCCAGAAGATGGAAGTATTAAACTGCTTCTGAGTATTTTGTTACTAGAGAAGGGCAAGAAGGTTTGCCATAAGTCAGAATTTACTTGGCAGTATGATATTGCAATTATTGTTGTTTGGAAATGTAGGACATTTATATATTGTTTAGAAAAGCCAATGAGTTTTCAGAGTACCTTAGAAGCAGCAGTAGTTTCAAACCAGATATTAGTGTCATAACTGAAAAGCTGCCCTTCATCACTGCCCATTTTGCTTTTCAAGGTAGGTGTGTATAAGGCAAAGGGGGGGAAACTGCCAAGTCTATTTTTGTAGCCAAAAGTTTTTCTGCCGAAGGAAGGAAGGACAATAAACAAAAAAGTTATTTTCTGTTCCTGGAGTGTTCCAGGAGCATTAGCTTTGCAATAAAATGAGGTATAGGCCCTCTACCCCACTGAGGACCCATAAAAATAAACTGGAAGTGGACTTCTAGCAACATTCTGTTTCACTTTTTCATAATTTTTGCTTATTTTAGAGGTCCGTTCAGTCTCTGGTGGGTCCTAGAAATGGCAGCTTCTGTGTTTGTGCGTGGGGTTGGGGTTGAGCATTCTGGTACTTGATCCAGAAGTGGTGCTTTCATGGAAGCAAAAATGGTGGGGACTGGGGGTGGGGGAGAAGGAATGATTACCCTCCCCACTGCAGCTGGGAAACCCTCCAAGAGCAAGTTCTCTGTACAGCAGCTGCAAGGAGAAGAGTTAAGAAAGACCCTCCCACAACCACAGGCATGGCATTGCATCTAGCCCTTTGTTCCTCAACCTGTTTGGCTATAGGTCAAGCTTCTCTAATCTAGCAACTCCCCAACCCCAATATATTGGACTACAGCTCACATTATTACTTACCACTTGTCATGCTCACAGGGGCCAATAAGAATTGTAGTACATGACATCTTCAGAGGAATAAGTTGAATTGTGCTCGGGCCCTTAGCTGGGAGGGAAAGAGGGGTGAATGGAGACCTAAATGTCCTCCTCACCTATTTTTCCCCAGCTGGCATGGACTGGCCACCGATATCAGCAGGATTTTTAATTTTAATTAACTGTAATGAAAAATGTTCCATTTTCCAGGGGAGGATTTAAAGACTACATAACAATGCATTTACCAATAACATCACTTACATAACCCCCATTGAATGATCCCATCATGCTCATGGAAAACATTTAACGATGTAGGCCCACTCCAACTCAAAAACATTTGTCCATGGGCCTGAGTGGGTTTGTACTGGTACGCCACCCCCACCCCCTTTTGTACAACTAAAAATGGATTGGCATCATTTCACAGAACAGAAGCCATTTAGACTTTGGAATGCTTTGCAATTGCTAGTGCAGACCTTTGCCTGCCGAACTTTGGTTATGAGCCTATGAACTTAATGAATCATTTAATTGAAGAAAATGCAACTTCCAATAGTGAAGTGTATTCACTGATGTGGCTCAGACTATTTCTGGATTTAATTGTACATTCTACTAGACTCGCTCGGTCTGATAACACAATTATAGGACAATGTGACACAAGTTTTCATACACTAGCCTGCTTTGAGGAAGGCAAGGGCGGTTCTTTAAATAGGCACATAGACTTCGAAAGCTACAAATATTGATCTCTAAGTCTAACTGAATTAAATATAATGAAGTGTCATTACTTCTCAGAGGAACTGAGTCTCTTCCTTAATTTCCACAAGGTTATAATTTTTGCCAGATGAGTCTCAGCAGATCACTTCGGAACAACAGTTGTGTTGACATATTATTCATTGCCCTCATCATATACTTTATTAAATCCTACAGCAGAAACAGTGGAAAGGTAAACCTGCCACATCCAGGCTCATCAAGCGTGGTGGACAGATGATGGGGTTCTAATCAGTAAACTCAGCTGGATCTGATTAGCCATCCTCTCTTTGATTTTATATCCTGCTGGATGGTAAATAGGTAATGGTTCATTGCTTGAATCCAATATACCGTTACTTCTATCATGGATACTATCTCTTCCTGATACCGGAGACTCTTGCAGAGTGTGGGCGACATACAAGTCGAATGGATAAATAAATAAATACTCCTTATTTAGTTTTTTGATAATGGATTGATTTGAGGAGGATAACATAAACACTGACAAATCAAATTGAGCTTAACTGTTATTGGGCACATGGTATTTTGCTGCCAGAGGCAAAGGACAAGATGGTGCCCACTTCTTACTCCATATACAGAAGTCAGTTGGATTGGTAGCTGATTCTTACTTTAGCTCTGGAGATGAGGTAGCATTGGAGGAGCAGGGTAGTTGGCAGAGGGATCAAGATGGGTCATATAAACTTTGGCCTCCAAGAAAATGGTGGTGGTGGGCAATGAAGAAGAAGATCTAGGAAGATGCTGCTGCTACCCCCTGCCATCTGCCTCTTGAGATGATCACCTCATTTTGCTGAATGATAAGGCCAGACCAGACTGAGTCTAACCATGATAATATACTATCTATTCACACATGCATGGGTCTCAACAATCTCAACTGAAAAGCACTAGCCATAATCTTATGAAGTTAAGTCCATGTGTCAAAATACTTTAAAGTATTCATAACAAAAAGGCTGTGCTCTGCAGGTGTTATTTATTATAAGAGCATGCATGCAATGGCACAGAGTACCCTGGGTCAATGCAGTCCCAGGGACAAAGGCCAAGGAGACATGATACAGAGGCATATTTATAAGACACTTGTTTATTCCTTACAAATCTGGTGTAACTCAACTAAGTGGGCATGTGATTCTATATAGTTTCCTTCTCTCCTTCCTCTGGATCTCGATGTAAGGATGACTCAGGGGCACCATGAGTTTCTAACAAAACATCTTTATTCATCAGCAGCTTAATTTCAACGTTGATAACAGATTCCGTCTCTTGCTTCAGGGATGTGTCATTTTCTCTTTTCCCATCAAACCATAATGAATCCCCTTTCAACAGCAAGGGTGAACAACTCAAATCTCTACAACGCCACTTCTGTGGAACGCCCGATTCATCGGGTACACCTGCTGTTAACCTTATTGGGGAGGGTGGAAAACCCAGCCCACCTGTGGTTCCTGAACTTTCACGCCTGGGTTTTGCCTCAAACTCGGTCGGAATGGACTCGCTCCACGGGGTTTCCCAGGACAGTCTGTACATGGTCTGTTGTCTCGCCTCTGGGCCTCCCGCTGCTGCCACTATCTAAACTTCTTCCTTCTTTCTCTTTCTTCCATGTCACTCCAATAAGGTGGCTTTCTGTAGACTTTTCTATTCCACTCCTTTTCAGCATACTCCCTAGGGACCTTAAACTCCATCCACTCCCCTGTCCAGGGGTCTTCGTGTACTATTTCCACCCAGTCCTTCTTTCTTTCATCCTCCTCCTCCTGTACCCAGCAAGCTTTGTTGTCTTCAATTTCCAACTGTTCCTTCCCCCCTTCACCTCTCCTTTTATCCCCTCTCCCTTTCCCGCCGAAATAACACCCTCTAGTGGCTCCTTCTCCTCTTTTTCCTCCTGCCCCCGCTCTTCCAAACATAGTCCCTTTAGGTCTTTTCCCAGGGTAGATATTTGTCTCCTGGTGTCTTTGATCGAGGAGGTGGATGGTACACTCTGAGGAGTGCCTCTTGGGGTACTCCCAGCCTCACAGGGCAACAGCAAATGCCTATGCTAACTTCTTAACTTGCGTCAGTTCACTAACAAGATCTACATGAATTGTGTGGAACTGGTGAGATGAGGGATATCAAAGTTTGCAGATCTTAGCCAATGAGAGTTACACGAATCAGATAAAAACTGTCTAGATCAGGTATATGAAAGTTTGCAGATGCAAACCTCAGATAAGTGAGCACATGATCCACTTAGTTTAATTGATCATAATGAACCATGTCAACAGTTTAGGCACAAAGATGTTAAAACAAGATAGAGGTACTATCACCTGGTCATGCAGCTTGTTTGCTTGAAACCATATTTTGTAGAGAGAGGATCATAGAACAGTGAAGTTGGAAGGGGCCTGTGAGGCCATCAAGTCCAACCCCCGCTCAATGCAGAAATACAAATCAAAAGATATCTGCCAGGTGGTTGTCCAAGTTTCTCTTAAATGCCTCCAGTGTTGGAGAACTCACCACCTCTCAAGGTAATTGGTTCCATTGTCTTACTGCTCTAACAGTTAGGAAGGTTTTCCTGATATTCAATCAAAATCTGACTTCCTTTAACTTGAGCCCATTGTTGCGTGTCCTGCACTCTGGGATGATCAAGAACAGATCCTGCCCCCTCCTCTGTGTGACAGCCTTTCAAATATTTGCAAAGTGTTATCATATCACCCCTCTGCCTTCTTTTCTCAAGGCTAAACATGCCCAATTCTTTCAGTCTTTCCTCACATGGCTTATTTTCCAGCCTCCTGTTCATCCTTGTTGCCCTCCTCTGAACTTGTTCCAATTTGTCAGCATCCTTCTTGAAGTGTGGTGTCCTGAACTGGACTCAATACTCAAGGTGAGACTTAACCAATGCTGAATAGAGGGGAACTAGCACATCACGGGATTTGGAAACTATATATTGCATTTGCCTTTTTTGTAGCCACATCACACTGTTGGCTCATATTCAGCTTGGAATCTATGACCATTCCAAGATCCTTCTCACTTGTAGTATTGCTGAGCCAGGCATCCCCCATCTTGTAACTGTGCTTTAGTTTCTTTTTCTGAGGTGCAGTACTTTGCACTTATTCCTGTTGAATTTCATTCTGTTGTTTTCAGCCCAGTGCTCCAGCCTATCAAGATCATTTTGAATTTTGTTTTTGTATTCCAGGGTATTAGTTATTCCACCCAATTTTGTGTCATGTCATTTAAGGATAACTTAAGTCCATTAGATCTAGTTCTTGCCTTCTGGCATGGCAGAGAATACAACAACCCTGTGAGGATGGAATAAAATTCTGATTTTCTTGGGTCATCCTGGTAGCTTTGTAGCCTAATGGTGATTAGATATTAGATTTTTATACTTTTTTGGCCCCTCAGAATTCACCAGAAACTCCCAGAGCCTGAATTCCAAGAATTTCTGCCAAAAAGCCAAAGTCCTCAGAGGCGTTTTCAATTTCTTGCATGTGGGGAATAAAGTTTCCATCAGGAGTTATTATGTCCCTGTGAAAATGCAGAGAATGGGTGATAGTGGATAAGCTCCATGGGAGCTGCAAGGGATAACTGGTAGTTTTTTTGACAGGCACCTTTGCACTGAAACAAATGAGAGACTACCAATTCCCAATCCCTGGCAGCTCCCAGGGTTCTTTACCACTCCCACCCACATTCTGCTTTTTCACAGGAACATAACAGCTCATTGTGGAGACCTCATTCCCCATGTGTGAGAAACTGAAAACTTTTCTAAGGACCTTGAGTTTGTTTGTTTGTTTGTTTGCAAATTGGGTGGAGCGAGGATTCCTGGCAAATTCTGGGGCTGAAGTCCAAAAAATACAATAGTGGTGATTTGAGCTAATTTTTTTGGGTTTCGCATCCTGCAAAATTTTTCCCTCTGTAGAACATAGAAAAAAATATTTTTCTGAACTTCAACTCCCAGAGTCCCATGGCTAGCATTGTCAATGGCTGGAAGATTCTGGAAACTGTACTCCAAAAAGGTAACTTTTCTAAGCTCAGAATAACCATACAAAATTTCTGAAGCAATCTGTTTTTCCTGTGATTGGCTGTATGAATCGGCTAGAGTACTGCAGGAAATTAATCCTTCATACATTAACAGCAACAGTACACAAATGAGGACTTAAAATGTTCTGTCCAGATGGCACTTCAAGAAAAAATAAAGACATATTTCAAGTTACTGCTGATGGTGACTCTGTCTTTATAGGTAATGGTTCCATTTCCTGCTTTATGTGGCCATTTTAATTGCTTGCCCCCTTTTCTCAAGTCTTTCTAAATAACAAAACAAATCAAAAGTAATGATAGAAATCATGGTCATTTAATGTCTGATCTAATGCAGGATTACCTGGATTACAGTCCTCCCTCATTTTTATTCCTGAAGGCAGCAAAGGAGACTGATTTAAGAAACTAATCCCTGTAGAACATGCATTAGCTGGGACTCCAGAACAGCAAGAAGGAAAGGAGCCTATGAACTGTCTCAGCAGCAATTTGTCTTCTGAAAGCATGACAGTGACTTCCTGATTTCCATTATGCAATGAGATTGCAAATAACATTCCACTGCAGTCTTAATCAATATAGGGTCACATGGTAGCCCCTCTGGGGAAAGCTCCTACTTACCCATTTAATTGATGTAACACAGTTGCTGGCAAAAGGAGATGGTTCTTTCAGGTTTTAATTATAAATCATGCAAAATATCTCTAATAGGTGTCGAGGGCTGGGTGACTGCAGGAAATTATATTTGGATCTTTTTAAAGGGATTTAAAGCTTAAGCCATGTTTACATTGGAGTCTGGAAGTTAATCCTTAAGGTAGGGGTGACAGGTATATGCAATTGTGTGAGGATGGGATCAACATTTAGTTCTGAGTCACTGAGGGGAGATATGACAGCACTATTCAAATACTTGAACGACAGTCATACAGAGGAGGGGCAGGATCTCTTCTCGATCACACCAGAATGCACGACACGTAATAATGGGCTCAAGCTACAGGAAGCCAGACTTAGGCTGAATATCAGAAAAAAGTCTTAAATTTTAGAGCAGTATGACAATAGAGCCAATTACCTTGGGAGGTGGTGAGCACTCCAACGCTGGAGGCATTCAAGAGAAAATTGGGCAACGCAAAGATCTGCTTTGAGCTGGAATCCTGCATTGAGCAGGGGTTGGACTCGATGGCCTTGTATGCCCCTTCCAAATCCATTATTCTATGATTCTATGAAATCTCGGAGTTCCAAGGGAAAAGTGGCAGGGGCAGAGCCATAAGTAGCACATTTCATTTCTGGGCTAATCAGCACTTCCATTGGTTTTACCCTTACGCATGGGCTCGAGCCCCCTCAAGAAAAGGGGAGACTGTGATGCTTTCCAAAGAAAACTGATGTTTTGTTTTTAAAAGGAAAGTTAATAGGGCCCAGAGGCATTGCCATTTTATTTTCGTAATATTCATCAGCAGATTCACCTATTTGTTCTCTAAATTTTGGTTGTTCCATCCTAGTTCTGGTCATGAATGGAGTAAAGGGAAATGAAATATATTCATCTGCTGCTTCTTGGCTCCTAACTTTCCCCTTCTGAAGCTGCTTTTCCCCCCTATAAGCATCATCTACAGTTTCTTAACACATATAAGTCAGAGCCCTATTAGTAATTTACATGTGTGTAAGTGAAATTGTGTAAGTCACGGTAGCAAATGGATGCTCATTAATAAGATGCTGGTTGCATTCCTGGTTTGGTAGCACAATGGATATGCAACCTTGAACTGACTGTCTCTCATTAATCCATGGTAATGCACCACTGTGACTTGGAGGAGTTTATTCATGGATAAATTGCCAGTAGGGTTCCAGCCATAATCTGCAGTTCTCCCCTTACAATAACAGAAAAATAATTGGCCCTGTTTAGGTTTCTTTTACTTGCTGAGTCTATTTATTTATTTATTTATTTATTTATTTATTAATTAAACTTATACACCACCCAACTAGTGGTGAGCCACTACTCTGGGTGGCTACGCAAAAATAAATACAGGTACAGAAATAAAATTTAAAACAATGTGCATAAGAAAAAATAAAATCCAGTCAAAACCCCATTATCTAACAGACATCATCTAAGTGAAGAATTGGCCCTATCATTATATTGATTTAGTTGTTCATTAAAAGTATTTCTTAATAGCTTTTTCCTCAAATGGGTTCCTCAAATGATGCAAAATATAATATAATACATAAAAATATTCCTGAAAAGTTTTTCAGGCAAAGTGAAGCAATGATCTTAGGTGGCAGATGCTGGCTGGTGGTGTGGAGGAGAGAGCTGCATGCTCCAAGCAGCCTGCTCTGTACCAACCAAGCTTGCCCGCTGCCCTCTAGTGTGCTGGAGGGTGTTACTGGTAGGATTTTAGGGGGTCCCATATTCCATTCTCACTTTCCTCTCAGTTGTGGATCTGCTTGGTTGAGCACTGGATAATTGCTTCCTTCACTGCAGCCATACCTGGGACACTTTTTAGACCCCACATTCAATAACTAATTATTACACAGTAGATGCTTTGCCTTTTTCACCTTCACTATGTAAGGTCTACCACTTCTTTTGTTCTTACATGCAATGTATGCTTTACCTTCATATCTTCTTAAAGAGCAATCAATGTGGCAAGCCAGTATACTTGGAAAACTAATGCTATTGTATAGCAAAATACTATGATTTTTCACTTGGAAGTCTCATTGAGTTCAAAAGGGTATACTCCTAAGTAACTGTATACTGTAGGACTGCAACCATAATCATTCTTTTTCATTTGAAACATTGTTTTCTTACAAAACTCCACATTCTAGCAGAGATTATTCTCATATGCATGTAAAACTTGGGTTGCACCTAATATGATACTGACTTAACAAAGAACAATGTGCCATCAAGTCAATTCTTACTTACAGTGACCTTTCCAGGGTTTTCCAAATAGAAAGCACTCAGAAGTGGTTTACTACTTCCTTCTTCTGGGGGCATCCTGTGACTGCTCAGCTTGCCCAAGGCCACACAAGCTTAAATAAGCATGATAGAAATGTGTATGTGTGTGCTAAAAACATCTAGGTTCTAGCGTACTGCCAGTGCATCTACCGGGTGAACACTTTGCCCCAGCTACAGCTGATGGAAAAATGTATATAGATCACCTTCATCTTTCCTATGGGGGGAATTCTTTGGGGGAAAGCACTGTACTCTGGGCTGCTTCTCAATATGACTTTATTATCAGAAAAGTCATGTTATTAACTAACACTTAGAGCTGCAATAAGTCCAGTTTCTGCAGGGGAACCATTCATTTCGTTCCTTATTTTCACTTGTACGTGGAAATATTTTCTAACATGAATTTCCTCTTGAAGAGCTCTTTTACCTGACCAGAGAAAGTGACAATGGCTATTTATTCAGGGTTCACATTTGAAACGGAATTCTTGCTCACATTATAAAAATGTTCAAAGCATTTGAACTATGCTTTTCTTAGATACAGTTCTGTCATTATGTGTACCAGCTGATATGTTCTCTTAATTGTTCGTGCAGGATAGATAAGAGATGACTTTCAGTTATGTATTATTTATTTAAGTGGTCTATACGCCACCTTTCTGAGATCACTTAGATGGCTTAGCTTTTCTTCTGATAATGAAAGCATGACAAGGCATGCGCCGGGTGCATATTTGCCAAAGCAGAGTTGCCACCAAAGAGAAAACTTTCTTCCTTTTAGTCATCTAAACTATCAAAAGTAGAGATACCTAGAGCTGATCTTCAGTTCATTGCAATGCATGTGCAAGTATAACAACAACAATAACAATGATGATGATGATAAAAATCACCCCAACAAATAATAAATAATAATAATAATAATAATAAATCACCCCAACAAACTGTTATATGTGATACCTGAGATATTCTGTACAGATGGAAGGCCAGATTCAATTACTATTCTTGGTCAATAATAAAATGCCCATCTCACTCAAAAGAGAAAAATGCACACTGACACAATCAATGTATAACTCAACATGTATCTTGCTTTCCACTGTGATGTGCGCTAGAACTGTCTGGATTCATATTTTGATGTGCCATGGGATTTAAAATTTTTACATATGAAGAGGTGTCGTAAACTAGTCTTTGGACCTTGCTGGTGCAACAGAGGGTTTTTTGGGTTATTTGTCGTAAATCAATAAAATGCTTTTGTGTTATTGTTTTTGCTTAGAGAGATATAGTGCATAAATCGTGTTGATTACTACATGCAAGCTGTTGATTCTGCACACATAATTTTGGCAGTGGTGTATTTAATGTCACGTGTGGTGGAAGTATGTGCCCATCCGTTCATGCATTCAAAATTTTGTTTGTATTCGACAATTTTTGATTGGAGTTACAATGCTCCAATCAAGGCAGCATTGTAACTCCAATCAAAAGGCAGTGAAAAAAATTCACACACAGAATCAATTCAAATCTATAGATTATGTCAGTTGTGACTAACTCATTTATTTTACTGGGACTTAAACATATCTAATAGCTGTGTCCAATATATGACTATTTGGAAGTACATCCCACTGAGTTCATTTTGACACTTCTCAAGAAATGAGTATAGGGTTATAGCTAACACTTTGTTTGTGGACTAGAATTCATAAGAAAAGCAGTCAGGAAATACAATCCATCAATATGAAAGCACTTTAAATATTTACTGCAGTTGGAAGAGATGATTGGTGTTTCAAATTCCATGCAGACGGCAAGGATTGATTATCATCAACATTAATTTTTGCTAATTTTCTTGAAGTGAAGAAGTGTAAACTTAACAGTGCATTAATTTACTGAATATTGTCAACTTGTTTACCCAAAGGTCTAATGAACATGATTCAGCCTTTCTGGTGATTGTCTGGAACTTGAGTATATTTCTGTGCAATAAGTAGGAACAGAAACAAAAACAGATGATTCCCAGATTTAGAATTTCCCTACAGATGAGACTGTGCAGAAAGAGTAGAGAGATTTATGTTTTATCTAGTGTTTTCCCTTTGGCTGAACCTTAGCTCCATATGTTGGTTGCACATTATGTATTTGGCCATGCCACCAACTCTCCACTGGTGTCTTTATGGTGAGCATTAGATTTATCTTCTACCAGTTGCTCCTCTTTTACCAGTTCAATATATTACAATTCAGTTCAGCTCATGGCAATACTGATAAAGTCTGAATGGACAGGCAGATGCAACTGATGTGTATCCTACTGTAATAATATGAAGAGGTTTTATTGTATGTTAAACTGAAATGTGGTATGAAGTTGTGTGATAGATTAAGAAAGCATGAGCCTGGAAATACGTATTGCTAATCAATCTCTGTTCTCCTCTCACTCCAGAATTAACTTTCATCTGCATTGCAGTCATGCTTGAATCTAAAGGATTACGTATTATATTAAAGTTTCAATTCTATATGCAACTTTTAAAAACAACAACAATATACTTTATATTTTAGATATTTGTACGTTTACAATAAGAAGACTTTATTCACGTGGGATCCTTCATTCTCTTTCCATTGTGATTTTATTTTGTTTGAATCTGAAACTTTCATCAAGAAGCAACTGAAGTCTTAAATTAAAGTGAATATTGAAGATATTAGGGTATAAATTGCCTTGACGTGGTAAAAACTCTCATTGTACAATGAAATTCTTAATTAAAAAAAGGACAGGCTTCTAGTTCTTAGAGAAGTGGAAATATATATTGAACATATATTAGAACTACCCACTAATTTCAGAAGGTTGGAAAGGTCAGAGAGTTGTCTGAATTAATTCCCTGTGGTTGAGAGAATCATGTGACACCCAATATAGTTTCTTCCTCTTCCCTTTAGCTAGCAGTCAGAATGTATTATGAAAAATAGTAAAATATAAAATTATATTCTGCAAAAATACTAGAGACTATGAAAATATATTCAGTTTAAGAATTCAGCTTTCTTTAACACAACTTTTAAAATCTTTTTGGTGCCCTTTGGCCTCTACAGAGACATAGAAGGACAGAGCAAAGAAACCGAAGTTCCATAGCTGTAGTCAAGTTTACCTCTGTGGCATGCTTAATGTGAAATGGCCCAATATTGCTGCACAATGTCATGTCCATGTTGCCAACAGGAAAAGGGATGCTAAACTTTAGATAGCAAAGGTTAGCTTGAATGTTGATGCCATCAATGGCAGGATGGTTTACAGGATACCTTCTTGTGCTCACCAACATTCACATAGAGACACCAAGCAGGGGAAAATCTCAGAAACTGACTCTTTTTTTTCATCAGTTAACCACTTCTCAACAAAAAAAGAAAGCAATTGTCATGGCTGTTTTAACATGTGAGAATGGTTGAATATTAGTTCTCCATTCTTTTAAAGTATAAAAATATTTTTAATATCTACATTTTAATTTATCTAAAGTTATTTTTGTGTCTGTGTTTTTACAACCAAGCACATAATGCTTTTGCAAGCATGAATCCTTTGCTGAGACCTGTCTGGCTTGGGAGACCCTTTAGCATAGCTCCCAACCTCACTGAAGCACGCAAGCCCCTCCGCCTCAACAAGGCCTGTGCCCATGGAGGGGATGATGATGATGATTAAACATAATGGTTATACAAAAATCAAAATCAAACTTACAATAAACAATCACAAATAACCCAAACAACATCAACATAAATACCTTTAATTTAACAGGCAAGATGGTGGAGTAAAAATAAACACTGAGACTGCCACTGTGCTATCATGATGTAATCTTTGGAGAAGCCTGTCTGAAAAGCCATGTTTTGAGGGCTTGTTTGAAGGTTCCCAGTGAAGGGGCCAGGCAGATTTTGGACGGGAGGTTGTTCCAGAGGTGGGGGCGACCACCGAGAAGGCCCAGTTTCAAGTTTTCTCTTTCTGGGCCTCTCTCGGGGTCAATAATTTCATACTCTCCTGGGAAGATCAAGTAGGTCAGGCAGATCTCATTGGGAAAAGGTGTTCTGTCAGTTAATGTGGTCCCAAACCAGTTACGGCTTTGTATGTCAAGGTCATCACCTTGAAGCTAGCACGGAAACAAATAAGTAACCAGTGCAAGATGGCCAATGTAGGGGAGATTTGTTGGTATTTCTTCACTCCACTCAACAATCTGGCTGTCATATTCACAGACACTAGGGGCGCCCACTCACAGGATCTCCATCTTGTCTGGGTTCAGCCTCAGTCTATCATCCCTCATCCACTCCAACACCACATCCAGGCAGTGCTCAAGGGATGGGATGGCATCCACTGCAGAAGGAAGAAAGGAGAGATAGAGCTGGGTGTCATCTGCATATTGGTGTCACAAAGCTCCAGAACCCCTGATGACCTCCCCCAGGGGCCTAATATAGATATTAAACAACAATGGGGAGATGATTGACCCCTGTGGGACTCCACAATTGAGAGTCCAAGGGGTTGACACCACCTCTCTGAGTTGCACTCTCTGAGGACGGTCCTCTAGGAAGAATCGGAGCCATGACAAAGCCAAGCCACCAATCCCCAACTCAGAAAGCCTCCCCAGGAAGATACCATGGCCAACGGTATCAAAGACCACTGAGAGATTGAGGAGGATCATCTTGCAGGACAACCAATGCCATCTCTTTGCTATAAAATGGCCAGATCCCAGACTGGAATGCATCGAAAGCATTGGTCTACTCCAGGAGTGCCTATAGCTGATCGGCCACCTCTCTCTCCACTAGCTTGCTTAAGAATGGAACACTGGTGACGGGTCTGTAGTTGTTAATATATTCTGCTGCCAAGGTTTTTTTTACGGATGGGCCTAATAAGTGTCTCTTTGAGGGCATGGAGAACCCTGCCCTCATGGAGAGACCCATTAATGATGATCATTGCCCATTCCGTCATTGCAGGCTTGGACGCTTTTATGAGCCAGGCATCTGGGTAGTGAAGTGTGTTCTCCTCGTGGCCTTCACTTTTGCTAGATAGATACTTGACATGATTTGTGCGGCCTTTAAATTAAATTCTACTGGGGCCTGCCTCCAAATGCTCTCCAGTCTCCTCCTGTTTTACTTCATTCCCCGAAATTGTTGATTGTACCATGAGACCGGACAGGCTTGGCACTGGAGGGGGTGTTTGGGTGCGATTGTGTCAGTAGCCCTGGTTGCAGCAGTATACCATTCTTCAACCAGAGCTTCGACAGGAGCACCAACCAGATCAGCCAGTAACACAGGCATTGCATTTTGGAAGCCAATTGGATACAATAGCCTGTGGGGGCAGACCGTCTTAATGGGTCCCATCTCCCCATGGGGGGGGGAGCGCCATTGAGAGGCTGCATTTTTTCAGGTGGTGATCCAACCATGACAAGGGGACTGACACAAACCAGTCACCTTTGGGTCACTCTCTCCCTGCCCTGTTGAAATCACCAGGTCTAGAATATGACCCGCCATGTGGGTGGGGCTGTTGATGTATTGGGACATGTCCAAGGAAGCCATGGTTTCTAGAACTCAAGAGCTGGCCCAGTGACCTTAGCCTCCACATGGATGTTGAAGTCCCCCAGCACAAGCAGTCTGGGGGACCTCAACAGCGCCACTGAGGCGAAGCCTGCCAGCTCTGGAAGGGAGATTGCTTGGTTGTGGGGAGCATGGTAAACTAGCACAATCTCAAGTCCTTCCCTGGTCCCCACTGACACATGGAGGGCCTCCAGGCCTGGGATCACCAAGGAACGTTATGACACATTATATCATCCACCTGGCAGGCCTGTACCAGGCAGGCTCAGTGTTATAAAATCTCTATTTCTCCCATTTGAAAGGCCTTCCTTGGGAATCAATATTTCAGCCTTGCTGCCTGGATTCTTTCCAAATAATAAAAAAGAAAGTGGGGCCAACCATTGTCTTTCAAGATTTATATTTCCAGTTTATAAGCTATTTTAAATCTGTGGTTGTCTCGGGGTTGCCTATTTCTCAACTGGGGGTATAACATTTTTACTTTAAAAAAAACATAACCCAAGAATCCTCTGTCCAAACTTTCTGATATTTGGCACAGGGCAAGAGAATGCTATCTACTCCAACTGTGCCAAATTTGGTGCTGATCCAAAGTTTCAGTTTTACTTTTTTGGGGGGGCATCCCCCATTTTTTGAATTGACTTGTAGAAGTTGATTTGCTCTGCTGCACAATATCATAGCTGCACTCTCATGTTGATATAATGAACTTAGAAACTTGATAAGCAGACTGGAAAATTTTGTATATGTCTGTGGAGAGTTTATTTGTGCAATTTGATGGCACTGATTATTTTGCAAGCCTTATTGACCCTAATGTAATGTTGTCCTCAGGTAAATGTGTTTCAGATCTGGGTGTTAACTGCTATTCACCAACAAACTGTTATTCATTGCTTACTTTTTGATTACACACATTCAGCAGCCAACCACAATGGTGCCTATATTCGTTCACTGTATCTATGAAAGAATCTTTGACTGCAATTTCAGAGAGAGAGAGAGAGAGAGAGAGAGAGAGAGAGAGAGAGAGAGATCAACAAGATATGAAGCATCTAGGTCATAGGTTCCCAAAGTGGTCTATATGGACCCCCAGGGGTCGATTTCGACTTGCAGGGGGTCCACGTCAGAGAGAAAAAAATTGGGGGTGCACGAGATGTAAATGGGGGTCTACATGAGCAGATCCCATTAGGCAGATCATAATAAATATTTAGGGGATCCGTAATTACACCAAACACAGATTCTGTGTACATAATATTTCATAATATTATTTAATTAGGTACTATGTACTATCTGTATTGTGGTGTGCTACATTCATTTGTAAGTTCGTAAAATTATTGGTACAATTTTATGGTAAATGTCGGTGTTGTAAATGGGATCAACAACATTTTGTCATTTCTCATTACTGAGCTATACGGGCACACACATTGCGCGCGCACGTACTTGTTTAGACTTGTATCAAAGCTTTGCACGGACTTGTTTGATTCATAATTGATAAATAGGTGTGTTAGAGACGTTCAGTTGCTTTCTGAGTTTTGAGAAGAAAAGTGGCTTAAAAATACGTTCAAAAATATAGATAGAAAATAGGTAAAAGTCAAGTGAATCAAAATCATCTTCTTTAGGAGTGCCTAAGAAAAGTAAGGGACGTGGTGGCGCTGCGGGTTAAACCGCAGAAGCCTCTGTGCTGCAGGGTCAGAAGACCAGCAGTCGTAAGATCGAATCCACGCAATGGAGTGAGCTCCTGTCGCTTGTCCCAGCTCCTGCCCACCTAGCAGTTCGAAAGCATGCAAATGCGAGTAGATAAATAGGTACCACCTCGGTGGGAAGGTAACGGCGTTCCGTGTCTAGTCGCGCTGGCCACGTGACCACGGAAACTGTCTTCGGACAAACGCTGGCTCTATGGCTTGGAAACGGGGATGAGCACCGCCCCCTAGAGTCGGACATGACTGGACATTTGTCAAGGGGAACCTTTAAATTTTAAGAAAAGTAAGTACAAAATTTTATACATATTTTGTAGTTGTTATGATTACATAGAGCCGTATACGTATTTTTGTGGACATTTCAACATTTTTAAAAGTATTTTTAAGGGGAGCCGGAGGTGCCTATGCTCACCATGTTAAAATAAGAAACTTTAAGGTACATTTATTCAGAGACTGTTAGTGATAAACACCTGAAACTTTTAGAACATGTTTATTGATTAGTTTATAAGATTTTAATGCGGCAATATTAATATTTCTGACTTAGTTTGTTTGGTATGATTTTTTTTATTAAAAGCCATTTTTTTAACTTAAAAATATGATTTTTTAAAAAGAATTTCATCTTTTGTACCAAATATTTTCGTTTTCCTACATTCTTTCTCTTTTTGAAAACACGACAATTAAATCGTGGCATTGTCACTACAAGCAGTCTTCACACTCGAAGTATAACTGTCACCAACAATACACCTATTCAGTAAAACGAAACCATACAAACACAAGACTTTTTTTCTCAACACTTCATTTGTCACAAAAAAAAAAAGAATAAGCAACCTTAACGCAGAAAACGTGTCTAAGAACAGGATATAATCTAGTCCAGAAACAGAAAATCCAATGTACTCACGAGATGATGTCAAAAGCACTCACCGGCAACGCCCACTTTCGCCCCAGCCATGCCTTGTATAAAAATGCATGCTGGAGGCAACTATAAAAACTGTAATAATTCCATTTCTAGGGCGGATAGAACGATGAAACAAAGTTTGCCAGAAAGCGCAAAGTTTGATTTAATTTTTAAGATCAAAAACTAAAAATTGGTAATTTTTCGATTTTGACCACCTCCGGCTCCCCTTAAAATATTTAGAAACGTTTTACTAGTATATTACAGTATGGTTACTGGAAAAGTCAATTTACCAAACTCTATCGAATGCACGTGAAGTTTTCCATTATGGTGCTGTAAAAAAATATTTTCAGTATTACCAAAAACTGTTTTAAAAATATTTGCGTGCTGTCTGGACACGAATCAAGTTTGAATTGCTCTGTCTTAGCATATTTAAATAACTTCAATTTTGTTCACAGTTAACTTCTACCCAACATGGCTGAAGCTAAAAAGAAATGTAGGCAGTATAGCGTTGATTATTTGAAGTTCGGCTTCATTGCATCGCTGTCGGACAAACATCTGCCCATGTGCCTTTTGTGCAACAGAGTTTTAAGTAATGATGCTATGAAGCCATCCAAGCTAGAGGATCATTTGAGAAGGTGTCACCCTGATGAGAGAACAAAAGATCTGACATACTTTAAAACACTGAAAGAAAAACTTCAGAAGAGAACCAGGGTGAACAGTATGTTCGCTTCAATGTCAAAAAGAGATGACGATGGATTGTGAGCTTCTTACAATATCTCACTACTCATAGCAAAATCTGGAAAGTCTCATACTATCGGGGAACAGCTATTCTGCCAGCCATTGAAGAGGTTTTAAAAACTGTTCTACACAAGCCTGCATATGATATACCCAAAAGAATTCCTTTGAGCAACAATACAGTTCAAAGACGTATTGATGAAATGAGCCATGATGTTGAAAGCTTCTTGAGTAATTATCTGCAAACGAACCATTTTTCTATTCAACTGGATGAGTCGACGTTACCTGGGAATGAAGCACTATTATTGGCATATGTTCGTTTTGTTATGGGTCAAGAAATCCACAAACATCTGCTATTCGCGAGAACTTCGACAACCGATACTAAAGGCGAATCAATATTCAAAGTTTTGAAAGATTATTTCATGGAAAAAGCGATCCCTTTATCAAATATAATTTCGGCGGCAGCAGATGGAGCACCAGCTATGTTTGGGCGCTATCGAGGTTTTATGAGCCATTTAAAACAAAATGTACCAGGGTTGTTTACAATTCACTGCATTATTCACCGACAACATTTAGTAGCTAAAAATCTGAGTGCTAGATTGCATCAATCTCTTCAATTCGTCATAAACGCAGTAAACAAGATTCGCGGCAACGCGTTGAATTCTAGGTTATTTGCGCAATTGTGTGATGAAAAAGACGAGGACTTTCATCGATTACTCCTTCACACTGAAGTACGCTGGCTGTCAAAAGGCTTATGTTTGACAAGATTTTTTTTCACTTTTTGAGACTATTTTAGAGTTTTTGGATGCTAAAGATCCTATTTTGAAAGAAAATGTAATCAAATGGAAACCAGACATTGCTTACTTAACAGATTTGTTTAGTACGTTTAATGAGATTAACTTGCAATTGCAAGGTGACAATCTAAAATTAATAAAAACAAAGTCTATCATTGCATCTTTTCTTGCCAGAATGAATCTGATGAAGCAAAATATTGGACAACGCGAATTTTCCCAGTTCCCCAACTTGTCGTTGACAAACGTCCACGATGATGACGTTTTGGTCTATGTTCAACATTTACAGGTCCTTCACACGGACTTTAAAACCAGATTTGATGATGTATTGACTATGGAAATACCACAGTGGATTATCAATCCATACAGTGAGATTGAAGAGTCGGATGTCATATTGCAAGAAGAACTGGCTGGAATAAGCACTAATGAAGAACTAAAGGTAGAGTTCAACAAGGGGTATCAGCAATTCTGGCTTCCGAAAGATATACCTGTTGTTTATCCTGCATTAAGGACTATCGCAAGAAAGTTTTTGATAGCTTTTCCATCTTCGTACCTCGTGGAAAGGGGTTTTAGCGCGGTTTCCAATCTTCTTGCAAAAAAAAAAAAAAAAAAAGAAGTCGATTGCAAATCACTGAACGTGGAGATTTAAGATTATACCTAACTAATTTCAAACCAAATATTGAAAAACTGTTATCAGAACATCAGGTTCATCCCTCTCATTAACATCATTAGCTGTGTATTAATTTATTAATTTTACTAGGTTCTGATTTTTTTCATTCCAAATACAAATATTTAGTTGCATTTTGTGTTTTTTTCCAATAAAGATATGAATAAAAATTGTACATTTTTTTCTACACTTGTGCACTCTTTCAAAAAACCCTTAAAACACGTTTGAAGTTAATAGGTTTAGGAAAATGCGATATTAGGTAGGCAGGGGGTCTACGGAAAACAAATAAGTCGGCAAGTGGTCTACGGGGCAAAAAAGTTTGGGAACCTATGATCTAGGTGTTTGAGTTGTCTTAGATACATGAACATAGTAATAATAACACAAGCCAAAAATCTCATAATAAGAGGAAGGGTTAATTGGAACATTATGATCTCTGCTTTCCAACTAGATGAAAACAGGGATGGTAAATATTTATTCCATCCCTTGGCAGAGAGCTTCCCAAGGTATTATTTGAGATGAGAATAATATTTTGTTTGGCAATAATACTTTACCAATATTTCAAAACGTTGGTCATGATAATCATACTTGTCCTGCTATATCAGCTTGTTCTGTACTATATCAGCTGAATCTCAATCTGTGGTTCTTCACATGATCAACCAAAGCAAAGAAATAGAAAACTTACTCCCTAATGTGATCAGAAAAGGATGATTGGGGGGGAAAAGCCAATCAGTAAAGAATGTACATCAAATGGCAGCTTACCATTGCCAGTAATAAAACATTACAGTTGCACTGGCAGATGACTAAAATTCACAAGACAATAGAGCCTCCCAAATGCTGTCTTATGGTCAGAAGGTGCATTTAAACTTGGGAAATTTTAAGGGTTCAGGAACAATTTTTTCCTTCCCTCTGACCGAGCCCCTCATCTCACCTAGAGGCCTCACTTCAGCCAACCCCTCTTCCCAAACAATGAGGGTGCCTCACAATGTGAAATGGACTAGATCTCATCTAAGCTCTCTAAAGACCTGCCTCTGACACTCCACCCAGAAACCCTGAAATACCATTTTGGACCCAACATAGTAAGTTCTATCTCATGATAACACAATCATAATAAGTCCAGATTTGTTCTCTAGTTCCTCTTTTAAGGTTTAAAAGGCCTTTTCTAGAAACAGGAAGTGACTCTGATTTAACCATTTAAGCTACCAACAGAACTCTAAGGACAGGCCCACTGAATTTAATGGGGCTAACGTACCTCTGTTGCTGCAGTTTTAACAAATCTCTTTAAGTAAAATTTAAAGGGAGTTGCCATTATTTTGAAATATAACACAGGATGAAAATAGCATGACTGCTTCTCTCTGAGTACATGCAGTTTTGCTGACATAAGGTAATACAGTTCATGTGGAAACATGATACAGTCCAGAAAATAAGACCAAATTTTTGTAACAGCCTGCGAGCAAAGCACCTTTAGAGCTCTCTCATAAGGGCTCTTATGGGTAGAGAGGAATCTTTAAAAGAAAAGAATTGTACGATTATCACTGCCGAGGAGTGAAGCTCATTTTGGAACAAATGATGTCAGACAGATAGACTTCACTTGCTACAGCAAATCTTCATCAGATAAGAAATCCCCCAAGTGACAGGTGTTCTTATCTTTTATGGGTACGCATATACAATATACACATATACAACAAGCTTAACCCTGAATGGTATGGATGGAAGAAATTTAAAACATTACCATGCTTATCAAAGCAATTTGTAGCAAGAGCTGGAAACTTGTTTGGCTCGAGGGCCAAATTCAGTTCCAGGGAATTTATCAGAGGTCACATTCCAGCACTGGGCAGGACCAACATCAAAACAGTACAACCAAAACCGACAGTACTTGTTGCCAATCTTTTAGAATTGGGAGAAAGTTAATGTACAAAAGGTGGGAAAGTACAATTTTGTTGCCATGAAATATGGTTTGCAGTCTTTGGAGGAATCCCGGTGGGCCAGACTGAGAGACTAGGAAGGCTGGATTCAGCCCCAGGATGTGAGGTTTCCTACCATTGATCTATAGCTTTGAACTATACAGTAACTTTTGGTATCTACTCTTTGTGACAGGAGTGGTAATCGTTCTGCAGAGCCCTGCAGGCACGATGACAAACCATGTTTCTAGTGCAGACATTTTCCTCTCTCATATTGATGGTAATTCTATCACATTTAACACCTGGAGGGAAAGAATATGTAGATCTCTTTCCATTCAGTGAGACCTAGAAAGTGGGGGAAGGACACTGAACATCCCTTGAACATCCAAGATAACTCGGAGAAGCAGAGGGTATAGTAAATAAATTAGACTGACAAAAAACAAAACAAAACCAAAGCCGTGTGGTCCTTACACAATACAAAGGGAAAGAAAGGTGATACCTTCGTTTTTATCAGGTTGTGCATCAAAAGAAGGCAATGGGCAGGGGGAATGCTGAATACCTGGCAGCTCTTTGCTTGATGACTTGGGAGAGAAAATTCAACCAATGACCACCAGGCTGGAATTGAAAGCCATGTTCCTGACTTGTGTTTGCAGCCTGCTTTTGATAACTCATCTTTAAGACCCAATCCTGGCATGGGCATCTGACATGACTTTGGGACTTTTGTATGGTTTTTTCATCAATACATTGGTGCTCAGCCTGATGAAAACTGGTATACATGTGGCTAAAGACTACAAACAGGGCTGACTCAGTCATTAGACAACCTGGGGCAATCACCATGGGAAGCAGATGCTTGGAGGAGGGAGCATAGCCTTCAGCCTTTCCCTCTGTTGGAGGACAGAGTTGGAGGACACTGTCGCATCAACGATACTGAAGGGAAAAAAATTAACTGCTAATCTCCCTCATTTTGAGATGTGGAACAGAACTCTCTGCCAAGCAAAGTCAAGCTGGTTCCATTACTGTCAGAAGGCCAAAATGGTAGAGTTCTGAAATGTCTTTAGTCCTTAGTATTTGTTTTAAAGTTGGCTTTGAGAGAATGATTCAAATCTGCTTTTAGAGTGTTTTTTAAAATAATGTTTCACTCTGTTTTTAATAATTTTAATCTGTCTGTTACACAATTGCTCTTGGAGCCCTGGTGGACAGAAAAGCTATAAATAAATACTCCAAGTATGTAAGTTAGTCAAGAAGTAAGTCAGCAAGTAAATATCTTTCCTGTGCCTCAGGCAGCAAAATATCTGGAGCCAGTCCTAATCACAGATCCTCACCTCTCCGCATAAATTCATCCCCCCCACAGTAAATGTTTGATGAAGGTACACTGCCGCATACTGAATGATACATTATTTGAGTCAGAAAATGTGAGGGTTGGGACTCTGCCTCCAGGCTCAGAGAAGATGAACCCGAAAATTCTGAGTTAGATTCAGGAAGTAATTGTTCCTTCTGGGCCTTGCTTCTCACTTTGAGAACAATGGCTTGAGTTTATCAGCAGCAGTAGCCTAGTTATTTGAGACTGACTTACAAATAAATAGCAACATGTGGGTTGTTATCTGTCTCAAAAAGGAAACGAGATAAGGGACATATAAAGGCTACAGATTGCAGGTACCTCTGAATTTAGTACAGGCTAAGTGTTGTCCCAGGGCTGTTCTGAATGCTCTGTCACTATGCAAATCTAGCCGTTGACTACAATCCGTGATGCACAGCAGGGAACAACCCCGAGCTAGTCTATATCTAGCAAAAAATTGCTCATTGCAGTCGGTCACAGTAAATTTGAGGTCCAATGCCACTGAGGCTTGCTGCACTATTAACTGGCACATGCTCAGCAAAATGCAATTGAATTACATTTGTGTATATCGGGTTTGCACTGAGGGGGATGAGCAGCCCACTGAGGCAATTTATGGGACGATGCAAAGTGGCATTTGACTCCTTTTGATTTCGAGGAGCTTGGATCCCCAGTCTTTGTCTCCAGCAGTGCAAGCCAAGGCTGAGCTCGGGAGCCGGTGCTGCTGAAAACTAGTTTGATCATTTCATTTATGTATGCATCATTCTGTATTGAGACTTCATACTGCATCTGCAATAAATGGTTTAATTGTCATGTCTCTTTTCTCCGGGGAGCAGCAATTGACTAGGAAGGGTTAGTGTCTTTGACAGATGGCATCATCATATAACCATCGTTTACAATGTTACTTCAGCCTTGGCAGCTAGAATAAGTTTAAAATAGGTCAGCTGTGTAGTGAGAGAACTGTGTTAAGAATCAACATGAAATGTGCACCCAAAACGGAAATCATAATTATGCAACTTGCTCTATTTTTAATTGTATTTATAGCATAAGCTGTTTGGAACTCATGACAAAAGTCTGAGTTAAAATAGCTCCAGGCACCTGCACTGGGGTATCTGTTCAGAAAAATCCTGTCCAGTGTATCAGATTTTGAATTGGTGGGGGGACCACTCAGTGTCCATTCTACACCAGTCAGAAAGTCTGACAGGTTCAACAGTGTGGCAAATCCTTATTTGCATGGGACCGAGATTAGTCTGGTATGCACTTTAATGCAACCATACCTAATTTTTCATTTTAGAATCAAGATGTGAACTAAAACTCAGTTATCTATGAAAGTTTGCAATTCTCCAAATTTTCTTCTACCAAAAATGCATACAAAATGGGAAGATTAAGGCGAACTGCACATAATGCTGCATTATAAAAAAGCACTGATTAGAGATGGCCACAAAACAAATCACAAAGCAAAAACAACAACAACACCCCACCACGAATTGGGTTGTTTTGTAGTTCATTTTTTGGCATTTTGGGGGAATGCACCTGCTCAGAACGAAATGAAATACCGAACTATTATCGGCATTGGTGAGTCATATGCTTCATTTTTGGGCGCATCATCCCTGGCCAGGCAGCCTGGTGCCACTCAATGAATTCCCTAGGCAATGCTGGGGTGGACCTAGAAAAAAGTTTGGTAGGATTGACCCAAGTCAGGCAGCCAACCACAGAGTTCCAAATCTGCTCTCTCAGACTAGGTGGTTATAGGAGCCACATCCTGGGCAGCTCAGCTGGTGGTTTCACTTTTGCAGCAGCCAGTGTGAGAAGAGGTCACTTAGCTAGCTAGTCCATTTGTGTTGCACCTTTTATGTTTCCTTCTCAGTCCACCTAATGATGTGCAACACCCTGTTTCAAGTTCCCTCTCATGAACCACTCATTTAATTTTCTCCAAGCCAGCTCTAAAAAGCACTTTCCTGGGGGGGACTGCACTGGGGGCTATAGCTTGGATTTCCCAAATAAAGTCTTTGCCAAACTTGGAGGAGAAGGGGAAGAGAGTCAGCTGAAGACTTGCTGCAGGTTTGACATCTCTAACTCACGCAGGGACTGTTCTTCTATTCCCAAAAGTCCCAAATTGCAAGAACCACAAAACAGTTTGTTTCATTAGAAAGTTTGTGAAACTTTGTGGTTTATGAATAGCAACAAACCATGAACCATCATGAACCACTTTTTTCCTGGTTTGTGCCCATCTCTAGTGCCGATTGCTTGGATGGTCTAAAAATGTTAAAATATATACTTTAGGAAATGCCTGCAGAAATGAAAGGAAACATGTATTGTACATATTTCATATTGTACAATGTACGCAAATATGTACAGATTTTCATGCAAACTGAAAAAAACTTCTCGAACTTTTGGACAAACCAAACTTGTTAAACTGGTAAAATAGTACAAGAAAAAACTGAAATTAAGATTTGGAAACTGAGAAAGTTGAGAAAAACCAAAAGTGACAGATTTGGCTGCACCTACCTCCTCTGAGTGCTGAAATGATGAATAGTCCCCTGAACCGGTGAAGACAGTTTGGCAATGTTAGGCCTTGAACTGCTAGGAACTGGGACTTTCCTAGTGAGCTACCATGGACTGTATGCATTTAGGCAACAGAGGCCTTGTCGGGCACAGACTAGGAATATGTGTGTGTAATAGTCATCCCTGTGACTGGCCACTCAGATGAAAACTCTAGCTTGGCCAAGCTCAGTGTGATATTAGGATCATGATTTTTGGGTTTTCTTGCTACCTTCTGCTTCTCAGAATACTGAGTTTTTGGAAACCAGTAGAGAGTGTTCCACAATAAAATGTCATCACACACGCAGCTCTGTCTTTGTTGCTTTGCTTAACTTCTCATTGCCAAAGCACCCAGAAAAGAGCATCAGATTTCTCAGGGAGTGAGAAACGGCCAAGCCCCAAATTCCATAGGTTAAAACTAAGATTTAAAATTTTATCAAAAAAAAAAAAAAAAAGCCAGTGAAGATTGCTTGAAAACAGAAGAAGATATTCAGATCAGCATTCCCTTTTCTCCTCTTTCTGTTTTAAAAAAATCCTGGCTGTTGTATTCTATAGGAGGGGATTATGTGAGTCACTGTACAGTTTATCATGCAAGTTACCAGGTGCTTTGAGGCAAGCTCTGAAGTGCTGCCTAAACAGTAATTACAGATTGTATATCCCCAAGAGGGAAGCGTGACAGTTAAAGCAAAAAAGCTCCACATCTATACAGGAAGAGAACAAAAACATTATATCCAGATTACCATCCCTATAAGATTAAGGTGGTTAGACCTGGAAGCCAAAAATCTGTGTGGAAATGACTGAAGAAACAAATGGCTGTAATTATGGCAACAAAAGCCTGATATTAAATAGTGGGTGATAAGAAAAGATTAAGAGAGGTGTGTTAGAAATTACATTAATTCCATCTAGGTGAGGGGATTACTTTTCCGTTAAGCACTTGATAAAAATATGACAACCAAATGAGATTGGAAAATGACTTGTGGAGGGCAATTATTCCTTTAAAAAAAAAACTTAGCAAACTTTTAACATGGAATCATATTAAAGGTTTACAGGTCTTGTGGGCCCAGAATATCAGCTCCTGCAGAGCACCTGAAGGACCATTAATGACTGTCCCCATCCCAGCTTCCCATAATTTGTCAAAAAAGTCACATCATGGTAACATGCTTTTTTAAAATTTAGTCATTTAGGTGTATTGCTTTTATATCCCATCTCTTGCTTGAGGAACTGAAGGTGGTTACCTCTCCTATTTTATCCTCAAAACTCCTGTGAGGGCATTTTAGGGTGAGCAATAGTGACTGGCACAAGGTCATCTAGTGAACATCAAGACCAATGGGGGGATTTGAAACTGGGTCTTCTGCCTTGTCCTAGTCAATCATTTACTTTAGACAACTTTTCCCCATGATAAATGGAACACACCTCATGGCTAAATATAGTATCATTAGGAAAGATGAATCCTAATAGTCATTCATGTTAACGTTAGCAGACATCCCAGTCATAAAATTGGGACAAAAGAAAAAAAATTGATTCTCAAACAAGAACAGACCTGAAACAGGTAAAACTGAGTCTTGTGTCTCTTATTAACCATATAATGCCAGTGACCACACACTTAGCTTCCTTATTTTTCCCTCAAGTGTGTCCAATCATTTCTAGATAATGGGCCATGTTGGATGGTAAGCCAGTGACTCCTGCTCCTAGCTCTATTGAAAATTTCAGATGCATCAACAGTATTCTATAGATTTGGTATCTGCTTTCTCTAGTCCCGTGTCTTAAATATTTTGTGTGTGCTCATATCATGATATCTGAGTGCAAACATACATAACCAGAAATTTCAAAATGTTTACCATTTGTGTTTGCTCTTTCAAAATGTTTTAGATGGTGTCAAAATCCCTTCCAAAACACTGTTTGTACTTTAAAGGGAAAAGCCATAATGATGCAGAGGTAGGCACTAGGGATGTGCACTGACCACAAAGTTCAGATTAGACATTGATTTGGAAATCTGGAAAACAGTCGGATTTGGCTCATGTTGAAATCCAGATTTGGGTTTGGTCTGCTTTGGAGAAGCTTAGGTCTCTGGATTGGCCAGTTCAGCTGTGGATATAAGATTCATCTGCATCCAAAGCACATCTTTAGCAGTCACTGCAAAATAAAAAATAAAAAATGAAATACCCAAGAAAGGAATATTTGTATCAGGACTGTGGAACAAAGTGCTTTAAAGTACATACTGAAGGTAAATACTGAATCATACTGGTATGATTCTCAGTATGGTGTAATGGATAGTGATGGTCTACGACTCTGGAGAATAAGGTTCAAATCCCCACTTGGCCATGGAAACTCATGGGTGGGGGGATGGACCTGGTGAAACCACTCCTTCAATAGCTCACCTACCTTGAAAGCCCTATTAGGGTTGCTGTAAGTCAGTTCTGATTTGAAGGAACAGAGCAACAACAACAAAGTAAATATAACTAAGATATAGCTTAGTTTCCAAGCATTCTGTGTAGCCATGATATTTAAAGGATTTAAAAAGTTTTACAGGATTCATATCAGTAGTCTCAAAAACATAAATCAGCGTATTATCAATTGTCTTTTTGAAAAATTCATTTTATTTATCTTATGTTTTGTGCAAGAAAGCAAGAACGTGGCTAACTTTTAAATATGTCTTGGTGGCTAGATAGCTTGCATGACAGTTTGGACCTGGCACTATCAGTGCAGATCTGATTTACAACCGCTATGCACAGTCCTCTTTCCAAAGGTAAAAGTAGTGTATTGTGGAGTCCTTTTTCAATCAATGATGCATCAGTGTCTCCCTTTGCGATCAGTGCAGAACTTTAGGGCAGATTTCCAGGGCTCTAGTCCAAAAGGATGAGCAGGAGAGGCCCCTGGGGGAAAAATCACTTCCAGTCATTTGGGGATTGTGTTAGCATCATGTTTTTTTGAGGGAAGTGAAAGAATGCAGAATTGCACGTAGTGGTGCAGATCCCTGTTTTAAGAGTCCTTTCCCAAACCCCAATAAGACAATTAGTTACTTACCTGAGATAAATTCTCACTGAACAAATTGGACTTTCTTCTGCATAGATGTATAGTGGGGTGTACTGTATGTCCAATTATCTAACTGAACCACTGCATGCAAGGACAATTCATTGAATTCTTTTGTAGTATAGGAAAAACTTTACCCCTTGATTCTACCTAATATATATTTTATGTTCACCCACTAGTGGGTGAATAATTCTAGCAACTTTATACCTCACACCACTCCCCACATTTTTTAACCTGTGTGTGCCTGTGCACTGGTTAGGGAAGTTTGCCACCTGTGGTACTGCAGATGTCAAACACATCCATATAAAAATTAATCAGTCCATTTTAAAAGAAAGCAAATATTTCCAAAGTACACACTTCTGGGAACTCCGTAGTGTATTTGCCAGGATTTGGGTGCCTACTTCGCTCTCTCTTTCTGTGTGTTCCTGTCCCCTTTTGTTTATTGTATGCCCTTAAATTTTCTAGTATTCCCCCCCCCCAGCTTTATATTTCATCACAATAAGACAGGATTCAGGTAGTTACACAATAATTTATTTTTCAGAAAAACCAAATAAATATCCAGAACAAATTCTGTAAGAAACATTGTGCCTTGACAACATTGTTATAGGCGATAAGGTAATTTCACCAGACCTTTTAGCATTTCTATTCCCTCTACTCTTCCAAGAACTCAATCTCAAATGGTCTAAACTGAGATTACAGACAACATCAATAGCTCTTAATCAGAGCTTGGAAGTAAATAGTTATATGCCATGTAGTTACCTGTAATTATTTATTTTCAATGCATTTTATGGCATTTTAGAAATATTTTGCCAAGGAGTTTTCAAGTTTTATGCTGTTCTGTTCTCAGTCTTAAGGTGTTTTTCCTTAAAACAACAAAAGGTAACCCCAACAATAACAGTGACAAACAATGCAGTAAGTCATGTACATTTTCAACATTGCAATGACCAAAGACAGTGGATTACTTTTTAAACTCTGTCATGAGTCGTGACAAAAAATTACTTTTCAAAAGTCACTTTCCAAGCAAGGCTGAAAGCCCAAAATCAGTTACTGGGCCCAAGACATTTTTAAAGAGGGCAAAGTAACTGCTCTCATCAGGACTTCCTTCACTCACCTGTGCAACTTTATAGAGAAGGAAGATTTGGTCATGCGATCCTTGTCAGAATGATCCTTGCCATCAGACTATTGCAATGTTCTTTGCATGGGACAGCACTTGAAAAGTGTTCAAAATCAGAACCTAAAATTCATTCAAAATGTGATAGATAGACTGTGCAGTTTAGACAGCCTCCTTTTTTTCCCTTTTGTAAAGGAGGCATGTGGAGCCCACTCACGTTGAGGGGAATATCCAAGCCCTGCCCTGTTCCATCATCATATTAAGCTCAGAAGCACAACTGACTGAAATGGAAGAGGTTACTCTATCCAAGTAGCTTCTCCATATGAGCCACAACCCGTTCTGAGGTTTTCTGGCTCTCATGGAGATGCTACCCAGAAACAGCAGCATCCACCTCCTCTGCAGACAGTCACATTTCCATGTTCCATACAACACTGGTAGTGATGAGGCTAGTGCACCCCCTCAATGCCGATGGGCTCCTTAACAACTGAGTAGGGTGTTTTTGTCACTGGTCCTGAGCATGTACACTGGCTTCCAATTTGTTTCTACACAAAATTCAAGGTACTGGTGTCAACATACAATGCCCTAAATAAGTTGAGACCTGGGTACCAGGAATCCCACCTTCTTTTGTACAGGCTTCCAAAAATATGGTATGTTCAGTTAAGGCTTTGTTCTATGTTCTACAGCTCCAAGACGTTAAACTGGTGAATATATGAGACAAGACTGTTTCTGTAGCATCATCTCAGTTATGGAACTGAAGTAAGGCAGGCTAGTTTCACCTCTACTGAGCTTCTGATGAAAGGCAGTCAAAACTGCATTACTCTGTCAGGCCTTTGACATTGAAAATTATTTTCAGTCTGTTTTGAAAGAGTGTTTATGTTTCAATTGTGTGTGTGTGTGTTGTTGTTGTTATTCTATTGCACATAGCTTCTTTACCCACCAGGGACTCAAAAGCAATTTATGAATACCTTTAATAATAAACAAACAAGTCTACTACAGGACATTGAGAAATGTAGCTCTGAGTGCTGTTTTATGTACCATGTTTTTCTGTGTATGCACAGACAAGCTGAGTATGAATTTGCAACATCCCAAATATGTCTGACAGCTTATGATGTGTTCTTTTTTGGTACTTTTCAGGACACTTTCTCAGTGAGGCCATGTGCTTATGTATATAGTACCACAGAGAAACTATGTGATCTGACTCAAGTTTCAGAGATCTGCAGCTCTGATTGCCAGGTCAATGAAAGAGGATGCAAGGAGCTCTGTTGCTAGGCATCTACCACATGGTTAGTCCTTTACTTCCCCAGTGTGACAGAATGACCTCCTGAAGCTGGAAACAATAACTAGAGCACCTAGAGAGTACAACATGATATCCCACATAACACAAGTTGGCTTCCGAGGGAGTAGAAAAATGTTAAACGTGAGTGTCAAATAGTGAGGAATAACTGAGTTGCTGTCCATAATATTTAGGGATGAAAAGTGCCAACTTTTTCCCATTTGTCTCAACGGTATTTGGGGAATGTGTTGTATTGATGACAAATATCACTACTGCCAGAAACCCCTTGAATAAGTTGAAATTTAAATTGCTAGTACTGTCAATGTGGCATTTTTTTACAGGCATAGAACCTATTTGCATTAACAAAACTAGAGGGAAGGAGAAAAACATATTGATGAGCTGCCAGCGTGGAAAGAAATGGATTGCATTAATTTCACAGTATAAATAGGAACATGATACAGACATTTTACCAGGGCTTGTAAATAATTGCATGTAACACTTTCAAGATCTTTTCCCTAAATCAAGAAATGAATGATCAGTTTTGGACTGTGCAAGATATGCTGTGGTTCCTTGAGTGGCTGCACCTATAAGAACTACGTAATGATTAATGCACTAGCTGGTCAGTGATATAAACACCAATAGAACAGAACAGAACTGTTGTAAACCACAGCTTTTCATGTGAAGAGGTCTCCATCCTGTTCTGTGAAGGGAAATTCCCTACGATTCTGCATTTTGATCCCTATGAGGCAGTCTGTAAAATGTTGCTCGCCATTCTACAGGTAGGAAAGGAAAGGTGCTTTCAATCAGAGCTTGGAAAAATTACATTTCAGAGAACAGTTCACCAACATCAAGCTCTAAGTCACCACCAGTGCAGACTTGGGCAACTGCCCAGTCCCAGAGCACTACCAGCAAGAGGAACTGGGAAGCCACCTCTGTGTACTTTGGACCTAGAAAACCCTGGGAAGGGTTGTCATAAACTGCAATTGACTTGACAGAACATTGCCATCAACATCATTATTATTAAAGTGACCTAATCCAAAGCAAGGCCCCCATGTTGGAGGGCAGGGGGCTTTAAACCTTTGCCTCCTACTTTTTTAGGTTGGACCTCCTGTGCATGCAATTTGTATAGGCTCCTGAGATTCAAGTATTTCCTAGAATATTCAGAGATAGTGGATATTGGATGATGGCAAACTCTCAAAATCCCAAACCGTGAAAAAATATATATATTCTATTACGGTTAACAGCCATCTCAGTGAACCTGGATATATTTGAAAGGACAAGATTTATAGCCTAGGATGCTGCAACCATACCCCTTCAGTGTCCAGTTGTTAATCACAGCCCCTCTGCCTGACATTTCTATGCCTCTAAAATATATGGGAGTTTTTGCACTTGTCTCTGAACTTATTTATGCATACAGTGTGCTAAATTTCCTTTATGGACCGATATGGGTCTGTCTGCTGGCTGGATAGCTCAGTAGTTTGGTTATATGGCTGTAGGTCCAGAGACTGGGAATTTGATTTCCCGCTGTGCCTCCTACAAGCCAGCCTGTGTTGCCTTGGGCAAGCTGCACAGACCCAGGGCACCCCCAGAAGAAAGGAATGGTAAACCACTTCTGAGTACAATGTACCTTGAAAACCCTGGAAAGAGTCACCATAAGTCGGAATCAGTTTGATGGCACACAGTTATTATGGGCATGTCTGGGAACAGTTGGGGCTGAGCACACACTTTGCATACAGAGGAGCACATGCTTTGCATGCAGATGAATTCAGGTTCAGTCCTCGGTAGATAGGCCTGGAAGAATCCTACTATATAGCTAGACAGAGCAATGCCATGTCTCACTCTAACACTTGTGCAGAACTTGGAAAAGCTATCATTTTAGACTACAGCTCCCAGAATTCCTAAGCTGGCATAACTAGTGAAAACTGTAGTCCAAAAAAGTAACTCTTCCAAGCTCTGTTCTTGTGGGGAAGGGAAATGTGGGCAGAAGATCTTTGTGGCTGTATTTGTTATGCTTAAGTCAAGCTGAAACATTTAGGGCAACAATTTAAATGAATATATGAAGCATTAATTCAGGGAAAGAAATATACATACTTATAATTGTTTCTATATCTTTGAATGAATCATGTGTTTTTGTCTGAAGGAAGCGATGCAGGAGAGAATTTACATATGCTGCACTTTTCTTTAACCGTAAGGATTTCTTAAGTACATCATAACTTATCATGTTTTATGTCCTGAAAATTAAAATGACATTTATTGTTGGCTTCTTTCGTAGTCACTATGAATGGTATTCATTACCTGAAGTTGTTACCTCTATTATAATAGCAAACAACTTTCCATTTTATGACACTTACTTGCTGCAACCCTGTAGGCACTGTATTGGAACAAAGTCAAAACTAGTGAGATGCTAAAACGTGGACCAAATAAGCTGTACTGCTATGTGGAGAGATAAAACAATGAATATGGCTGTTTCAAAAGCCTTCTGCGATAGAAGCTACCCTTTCTAAGTGAAGTCCAGCACTACTTTACTTTTAAAAGACCAGAGGGAAAGCAAAACCACTTCCTTACAACTGTTAAATCCTTCAAGCATTCCTGAAAGTATATAGAAGATGTGACATTAACCAGGAATGCCCTTTAGATGTAGGGAAGGCACAGATGTTAGAGATAGCTTGTGACTGGAAGAGAGACATTCTTTAGTACCGAGAATATCTGAGTGTCATGGCATAACTTGCTTTTCTGGTGGTGGGTCTTCAGGATTTATGCATGGGATTCCATTGAAGTTTGATTTCACAAACATGGGAATATTGCTTCAGTTACTCTTCTGCACCTTTAAGTTGATTTCAAGTCTTAATTACAGGCTATCTCTAATGTCTCCTAGCTTCAGTGACCAGAAATGAAGAGGCTGCTTGTGTCCATAAGTCTGCTTTCTTTTGATAAGAACAAGGATTGTCTAAAATATTAAGATTTTCCCCAAGCCAGCTGCTAACGGGCACTTTCCTGGGGGAACTCAATTTATGGTTGTATAACTCAGGTGTCCAAAACCCAATCTTCATCAAACATGGAGGGATTGTAGAGGAGAGTCAGGAGAAACTTGTCTGAGATTTTGGTGTCTCTAGGTGCCTGGGGGGTGTCTTATAGAGTTTTAAATCCAGACAAATCAACAAATTAATTCATTGATTTGTCAGAAAAAATAGTAAATTCGTGATTCATGGATCTTGATGAATTATGAACCATGATGAATTGCCATTTTTTCAATTCGTGCCCATTTCTAATCTTGAGTATAAAACAAGGTTCAGAAAACTTAGATGGCAGAGATACAAGAACACAGCTTTATGAAATTCAACCATTCCCTTTTACCAGATTTAGCATACTTGGCTTTTGAGAGACATCCATGAGACTGCTTCTGTTGCCTCTGTCTCCTGAAGTTTGCATATCTTTCCAATTTCAGAGAAATGTACCTTGTATGAAACTTTGCACCTGATGTCTCCTGTGATAAATTGTAAAAATTATGAACAATCTGATTTATTTTTAAGCTACAACAGTTGTATCCAATGAGAAACAAGGTAAAGACCAAGTTGTAAAGCAAGAGCCTCAGGGTTCCCACACTTGTAAAATTAATGTCTGGTTGTCCCATGTAGGATACCCAAATTTTCTAAACATCTGTATGGCTCTATTTTCTTATGTAAAAAAAACCCTATAAACGTTGTAACACCTCTAAGAGTAAGGATGCTTGTCTTTATTTGTTGACAGAAAGCTTAGCTGACAGTGGCACTGATGTCTTCAACTGGTAATTATCTTAACAGTTTTCAGAGGATTTTTTTTCCTTAGGAAAAATATATATTGAAAGGAGCAAGCTAGAAATTTCCATAGCCTCTCTTCCCGATGGAGAATAAGAAATATATGCAACAAAGTTAGGAATGTAAAACAAGTATGTCTTAGCTGTTGCAAAAGGTAATACTTAGAAGTAACTATTTGTTGGTGACCAATTACTTTAAAACTTTCCTAAATCCTGTTAAAATCAGTGGTAATCCCATTAAGTTGAGCTGTAGACCCCAATCTTATGTATGCTTGTTCTGAAAAAACAAGTGTGATTTATGGGCTACAGTGATTCTGAAATGAGTCATGAAGTCATGATTAGTCCATAGAAGACTTTGGGGTCATCACTGTCTTTCAACTCAACCTATTTTACAGGTTGTAGTGATGATAAAAATGAGGATGCAGAATATCTTGTGGCTACTTGTAGCTAGGTGTGTGTGTGTTCTGTGCTGTCAACTCAGAACTGATATATAGCAACCCTAATAGGGTTTTCAAGGTAAGATATTCAAGTAGTTTTACCAGTTTCACTCCTCCAGGTAGTTTCCATGGCTCAGCGGGGACTCAAACTCTGTTCTCTCGAGTCCTAGTCCTTCACTTTATCCACTGCATCACATTGGGAATCATATTTGTAGCTAGAGGATATAAATAAAAAGGATGGTAACCTAAACGTGTTGGGCAACCTAGGTGTCAGACCCATGAATTCTGCTGAAACTGAATTTCACCAATAATTCACAAGAACAAGGGTGATGGTTGTGGGAAGAATGTTTGTTACATACTTCTTACACACTGTTATGAAGGTGAATGGTAATATTTGTGTTCTTACTAAGTTGGATACAAGTTCTCTGTAAAGGAGTACATGTGGTTACCCAGAACTATCCAGATAAAAACTTACCTGGCCTGAGTCATACGGCTTGGATTAGGATTTCTGAATACTTAGAATAGGATTTTAGATGTTTTCAGATATTTATTTATTAATATTATTTATTATTATTCACATATTTCTTAAAAAGAACAATTGTGTATTTGCTCCTTGAAGACCAGTTTTTCTTCCATTTCTCCTGCCTGGCTGAGATATGAACAATTAGAGAAGAGTCCCTTTTAATGTCTGTTTGTAATCTAACAATACCCTCCATCAGGCATTCACCAGAATGTGTGGAGGGCTAAATTAGGGGTATCACTGAATAGTTCTCGAGTATTAGAAACCTTTGTACATTGAGTGCAGAGACCTGAAGAGAACTCTGTAAACAAGCTCAGATGAAGGACTTACAGTGTTCTCTTCAGAATTTTCACACAGATCCAGCTGATATGGGTGGTGCTTACATTACATGTTCACATCCCCTCCATGAATTTTGCCCTACAGATATCTGGGAAACACTAGAATAGAGCTGATACTGTCTTAACTAGAAGACACTTAATTATGTATGAGAACTTTCAATAGTTTGTGTGATGTCAGAGATGAGACGTTTTCATCTTTCAGTTTGTGCTGCAGCGCAGAACGGGTCCATGATGTTTTGCTCTCTGAAGTGAAGGAAAAGATGGCACCTCCTCTAGTCCACATCTAGGAGCTGAATACTGTTGATTGGACAACATGCTACATTGCATCCTAGGCAGCAGACTAGTTTAGGGGACAGGTAACTTGGCATGTATAACTCTGTTCACCAACAGAAGGAAAGATATAGGGGAGGATCAATCAGGTGGCTGTCACTGCTGCCCCACAGCATCTGCAAACTAAGATAATTGTTTCTACCTAAAGCTAGGTCTATTTGGGCATGTAGTCATCAAACTAAAACAAAGGGCTGACCACCACTGCTAATTACACTCATAGACCTCAGCTCAACAATGGTCGCTGAACACCAGCATGACCCAATATCCTGTATTTTCTTGTTATAAAGAAGAAGAAGCAGCAGCATACACTTCAGATTGTTTTAGAGAACTTCAGATGTTTATTCTCCCACTCTGAAAGCAATTGAGCTTTCATGAAATGGTTGCCAAAGAGACAATCTATCACAGGTGTTGTAGTTGTGAGTTTATAACCAAGAACAATGGGTCTAACTATTTGCTTCTTGACCCTATGTCGTAAACTTATGGATATTAAGCAGTTCAACCAAGAGGTCTGATGATGACATGAACATGCATACCAGCAATCATTGTGACATGATATTAGAAATTGTCTTCCACATTCACTGTATGAGCTAGTCGTATAAATGTGTGCAACGTGATGCATATGTAGATAGCAGTCAGTGATTACACATTTGCATAGCGGAGTAGATTTTCAGTCACGGGATACAATCCTGCCACCAGTTCTGCATAGCTAATAACCAGCCATGATATCGCAAGTGTAATTTGCGTAATTGGATTTCAGTGGCATTTTTGGAATATAATCAAACCAGCATTTCTTTGGCCTTTTTAAAAATTGTCCACCAGTAGTGAGTAATGTAGAACATAACTTCTGTGTGCTTGCGCCACACGGTTTAATAATTATTGTCATGTAGGTCAGCCATTCTTAACCTTTTTTTGGACACAACCATAAACACAAAATGAAAGCAATATAGGCTGAATCAGGATTGTATAAATTGCATAACAAACCTTGTAAGGTGGTGTGTGAAGAATTGTTTCCAATCTGTGGCAGGAATGGGGACTCGAGTTGCAGGACTTGCTGTCAATTCAGACTTGAGTCACACCAGTGACTAGATTCAGACTCAACTTGTGACTTGGAACTCACCCACCCTCCCTTTTTTTCTGGTGAAAAAAACACTTGTTTTTAATAGGGACTTGGACTCGGGGCTTGTGACTCGGGGTTTGGTACCAAAGACTGAGACTCAGACTTGGGATTTGGGACCAAAGACTCAGACTTGGGACTTGGACCCAAAGATTTGCCAGCATCCCTGGTGTGTGCCCCCCTTCAAATGTGCCAAGGACCTCAGAGGGCCATATGGACCCCAATAAAAAATGGCTGATTTCGGTAGTAACTGAACATTGTATTTCCCTGTTCAAATAAGTAAAGACGTTTCATAAAATTTCCCCATATTTGTGCTCTGGACACAATCCTATGTATGTGTATTTGCTTTTGCTGAATATCGTAGAATTTACGTTTGCATAAACAGTCTAGAATAGCACTGCAAGGTTTTCCCTGGTGTCAGTATTCATTCTGAGGTAGAGATATAAAAGATGGTATTAATTCACCATGGGATTCATTCTTCTGAATCTGCACATTGCAGCATTTTGTTAATGTAGCAGCACAGATTTATGGGAATACCATACCAATTAAAGCACATGTTTCTAGACCTCATTACTTTAGTATAAAGTTTAAACATGTGAAGGTAGTATTTCAGTAAAGTTAAAAGGCTCTGAAGGCTGCATTTCCCCTTGGACTTCTTTTTTTTTAGTCTTCAAAGATTCTTTGGGCCAGTCTTTCAAATCCTCATTCATTTAACTTGCAGAAGCCCCATTACAGGATTCTGGGGAGTTTAATGCCTTGGCTGTACAATTCAGAGTGTAGGAGAAAATCGCAGATCCAACTCAGTAGGAAATTATGAAAAGGCAAACTGTATCTGTTTCCTTCAGAATGGTATGCCTAACAGGAATACATTTATGGTTATCTACAGTGGTTCAGCTTGCACAGTATGAAGCACATTTTCAAAAGCTCCAAACTCCTAGAACTTAGCATAACAATTCATTTTTTAAAAATGCTCATTTCCTATCTTCTATAATCTATGCAATCAACTCCCACCAGTGCACAAGAGCTAAGGGTATCATATATCAATGTCACTATCTGCCCGGTCCTTAATGAAGAAATTACACACACCACAAGTTTGAATAGTGTGGAATATTTCTGGTTAAAATTATATTGTCATGATGATTTAAAACACACACACACACACATTCTCTCTTTTTCTCTCCCTCCCACGTCAAGGCAGGCCTCCCTCATCAGTTTATCAACATTCAGTGAATCAGTCTTGTTTTCCATTGTCGCCTGTCAAAATAATGATAGCAGGTTTACAATTATTGTGGAATTGCCTGTTGCCTTTCTGTCTCTTTTGTTGGTTTCTAAAACCAGGAAGTAATATTTTCTGCCATCAGGAGCATCTGTTTCTTTGGCAGGATCTTAGAGCCCTCATGCTCTCAGTCTTGTAGTCGATCTGTCATGTGAAATAGCCACATATGTACTGTCTGAATTGGCTTGCCTTTTGTAAAAAGCATCCATTCTCTCTCTCTCTCTCTCTCTCTCTCTCTCTCACACACACACACACACACACACACACACTCAGAGAGAGAGAGAGAGAGAGAGAGAGAGAGAGAAGCTCATATGCCATCAATCCTTCTATGAGAGGGAAATTATAGCTAGCATTTCAATTAAAATATAAATGTAAGCCAGTCCCAGGGCTGGGATGAGCAGTTTACCCCTCAGTATCATATATGCAATGTAGTCCTTACCTTTGACATCTATGTTCACATATACCAAGCAAACAATGGCAAAGAGGGGGCTGCTGCATCTACAGTGGGGGTGAATGCCTGAGTATGGCTATGAATTCTCCTTCATGAAAGCATTAATTAGTGGTGTTGTTTATTTTTCAAACCCAAGTTCTACCTCTAGCCTTGACTCTTCAGTGAATAAACATGTTAAGAAATGAGACATTTTGGATTATAAACACTTTAGTATGAGAAATTGTACAGAATTGCATTTAAGTGCCTGAAAGCCTATGAAGTTTTGAAACCTCACTTTGTAAAGAGCTCTGTGAATGTGAACCAACACACTTAGTTTCTCTGGAATTTCTGTTCAGACTATAGTCTTGGACAGATATACTCCATTTCAGAATACCTGAGCACTGGTTGCCTTGATCTCAAAAACATTTCAATAGTACTGTGCAGTTCTCTTCAATCTCTTGAATGAATGGAGGCTCTCTCAATCAATGACTTTCCCAAACACCCTTGTTCCTATTTACTAGGGACACCCCTTTTGTCTTCTACCTCTCCCTGGTGTAAAGTGCTATTGCTACTTGGCCTTAAGGGAAAATGTTAGGAACGGCTTTTAAAAACACATGTGTACTAAACATCTTTGGGATTCTAGTCTCTTATTCAGATCTCAGGTACATCTAGGAGGTTAGGAGTGGGGGTGGGCAGAGTTTGGGGAAAATAGCATGTTGACCAAATTATAAATTCATGCCCCTGGGCAAAAAATGCCTATGCACTTTTTCCTTTCTATACCCTTTCTATCCACCTATTCAGACAGCAAATTGGCCTGAAGATACTTCACTGATAAGCTGCCACCTGCAGTTTGGTGTTGGCTGCATGTCAGTTTTGCATCTCTTCTATACAACTAAAGGCAACCAAATCTAGTATGAAGCTAAACATTCTTAAAAACAAACTCATGATCAGTTTATTCCAGTAATTGTGAGGATCTGCACATAGTTGCTCCTGCGGTGAACCACTGAACTGCAAGTGATAGCTTTTCAGCACCTCCGGGTTCCACTCAAGATTGTGGGGCATGGGGGGGGAGAGTATCTTTTGAAGAGAAAGCCAGGGAGTGAGAAAAAAAATGCAGTCTTCTTGAGTCAATAATGGAATCCATGGTTCAGCCATTGCCATCCCTCCCTTAACTTCAGGTCCTGTAGGCAGAAACTATGAATGATAAACAAAACATCACAAATTACGGGCAAGGCTAATTGCCTTCATATCCTGCATGTGGACCTCTTGTAGGCTTCTAGCTGGCAACAGTGGAGAGCAAGATGCTAGATCTGATGGAAGTCTGGTTTGATATAAAGTCATACATTTAGGTTCTTAAGGTTTTCAAAGCTATTTACATGTCAACTATGTAATTTCAGCACATAATACATTCATATGGAAATGGAGCTCTGTCTTTTCCCTAGCTTTTTTTTTTCATATCTTCAAAAAGCAAGAAAAATAAATGTAATTGTGGTTAACTCTCTCAGAAATGTGAACAAGTAGGATATGTTGTAATGGAGAGATTTATAAATTAGCAGTTTCTGTACCCTAGAATAGTTGAAAATTGCTTCCCTATATCAATGTAATGTGACAACAAAGCAAAATAACAGATTGTTTGGGCTGCTTGAGGTAACCAAATTTCCTCCCGGTAAAACACTTGTCCATATCACTGAACAACAGTATTCTTTATTATGTTTATTGTGGAAATATTTAACTGAGACACGTGAGGAATTAGAATTAAGCATAATTCCCCTTTGGTGGCTTATGCTGGGAACTATATAATGTATATTAATTGGTAAAATTTGACCAAACTCCGGGAGGCAGTGGAAGACAGGAGGGCCTGGCGTGCTCTGGTCCATGGGGTCACGAAGAGTCGGACACGACTTAACGACTAAACAACAACAACAACTGGTAAAATAGCCCAGCAGTACACAACCAATTACCACAGTTTTATGTTTAATGCTGTGCTCATAAATCTTTGTAATGATGGCACTTTCGGTTATGAGATTACATTAACTGGTTACGGCAATTGTGTTCAAAGTAGCAAATGTCCAGGCTGATAGGTAGAAGCAAAGGTTCCCTCTCAGTCATATTATGATCAATCAAAGTTCCTGAAAAACAAATATTAAATTAACCAAGGAATTCACTGTAACTTTATTAACAAAGAGATCAAATGATCATTTCAAATCCTTGGTGTTTTGCTTTTTCGTTCCCTCGGTGGATGTTCATGTTTGAACTAATACCACTCCATAGCAGTTATAAAATTCCATGCAGAGTAATGCAATTTTGACTGTTCCTTGAAACTAGGGATAGGCAAAGTGTGGCCCCAGAAGGCCCAGAGCAGCACCGCAAGCATCCCCCACAACCTCTTCCCAATTAAAAAAAAAGTCTCCAAAATGAAAATCATGACCCTAGGGCCTCTGAGGGAGTATGATTTGCACTGCACATCCCATTCCATTCTGAGTTTGTTTCAAGACTTGAAAGCTCTTTCTTAAAAATGGGTAGCAACCTGATGGCCCCCCTGTTTCTATTACAAACTACTTAACTTTTAAGGTATAAAGTAGGTTCTAAGGGAGTAGAATGAGATGTATAATTTCTGGGGTGCAACCTCTTTGGAGTGCAATTTGCATTTTGGGGGATAAATTTCTGAGAGTGTTTTTGAAGAATAGGGTGGTGGTTGGGAGAGCGCATACTCCTCCAGCATCCAGAAGGCTCAAATGGCTCTATGCTCTGGGATGCTACCCACTCCTGTCTTAAATCAATGTGGAAGTATTGGTCTTGACCCACATTTTGCTCATCTCATCTACTGGCCAGTGTGAATTCTATCCCAATGAATGAGAATTGAAGGCAAAAGTTTGAATTTGCATTGCATGCACATGTTTTTGATTTATAGATTCGGGAGAGCTATCGCAATGGCCTCACGTGATGTCCCCCACTAGCTCCTGTAGCTATGAAGCAATGATACCACCACACAGAGAGTTTGATAGGTCTTGTGTAAGGTGGCACACAAAAAGGAGAGTAGTACTCTTGTGTCTTTGGTAGCTATGCGAAAAAAGTGGAATTTCAGCATTTGTAGCTTGCAGGACAAAAGCAGGTTGCGAAATAAGTAATAATAAATGAGTATAAGATACACTTGGTACAAATCCTTTATCAGAATGTGAACAGTAAAATATGGATACATACACAGTACAAAACCAAAAGCAAGGGCTTTATCTAACAGAAAAATGGGATAGGGCATAACAAGTATGCTGTTTGGAGTGTCTTCTTCAGTCTCAACATTTCATCTACAGTAAAAAGTCCCCAGAAGAAGCCATAATACACCTCTAAGATTATATAAATGAAGAGAAGATATCCATGTTTAGTCAGTGCGTATTCACCAGCGTTTTTAACATTTCTCTGACTTCAGGCAGTAGACAAAACTGGTTAAAAGGAAGCAGTTGATAGAAACATAGCAATGAAATCTACTAGGGTTTGCACTGGGAATGGTGTAGTTCATTGGCTGTCTGGAGTCAAAGATGAACAGTTGAGTTTGTGAACCATGCTATCCTATTCAGGATGGGGAAAATTCAGACAAAATGGGATTCACTCAGATGAGATTTTAAAGGACTTTTCTAGGCTTGAGAAATATACAAATCTGCAAAAGAAATTAGTAAGTTTACAGTGATGTACATTAAGGCAAAACCCCCATGTCCAAATATTAATTTATGGTACTTGTGCTACTGTTGACTAGTCAGGAACAAGGACTCTTGTCTATGGTGGGTTGCTCAATGAAAATGTCAAGTCAATGTTTAGCAGCAGTGAAGAAGGTTGGGGATTATTTGGCAGTAGGCTGCAAATCAAGCAGCTTGGATTGTGTGAGTATGTAGTGTTTAGCTCCAGGTCAGGGAAAAAGAAATCTTAATAGACTAATAAAAATCTTAATAGGCTGAATCCTGATCCTAGCCTCAGTACTTAGACTCTTTAGTTGTTCAGAAAGTCGATGCATTTTTGAAGCTGTATTGCCAAGGACATCCTTCACTGGGCTTCAGAAATAATAAAAAAGAATGAGCTTTAGTTTCATTTTCCCAAAGCCCAGAAGCTACTAAAAATTACAGAATGTAGTGTGCTATCCTTGGAACATAAAAAAAAAAGGTCATGAAGCTGTAGCACATGTAGAAGATTCTAGGGGAGATATTAAGAAGAAGTACTCTTAGTTCAATAAACATTAGGTCTATGCACATGGACAAACCCCCAGTAACTGAGACTGTAAGTGCCACTTAATGAGAAAAGGTGTGGACTACTCTGTGGAACTTGAGACTATTCTGCTCTGTGAATCCCTGCATTTCTGCTGTGCAACTGGAGGAATTTAAGGAAAAATCCAAAACTTTGAAACACTGGATACTGGGCTTGTTGAACCATTTACTCTGGATCCAGCAGAGTTCTTCTTTTATTCTCTCCTAAGAACAGGCCTTAACATGTGCTTGACAGAATGATCCAGGAGTCCATTGTTAACAGTCTCTCTTGTGTCATTATGAAAGCCTATGTCTCCCAGTTATTCTGATGAAAATACATTGGTATTTACGTAAATTTTAAAAGGCCTCCTTCAATCCAGATCTGAGATCCCTATTCATTTGTTTCGCCACAGGCTGTTCTGTTCCATCTTAGCTCACTTTGCAGTACCTGTTCTGTATTTGCGTGAATGAATACACAGGCACCCCCACCCCCGCACTGGTCTTCACAAGTATTAGATGAAGTATTAGACTTAATGGGAATTACAAATCATACGAATCTAAGGCTTCAGGCAAGACAGAAACTCATGCCCCAAATGGAAAATCAGAGGGCTAGTAAAATAGCTGGTGCTTTTGGACAAGATGATTAAAACATGAGCTCCATGCTGTTGACTCACTTCTGTAAAAATCTCACCCTATTGCAACAACTGTTTTCATCTGGTCTGAAAGATGGATTATGGCGCCTCTTACATGAATGATGAAAAGTGTGAACATATATTTTCAGATTTTAATTTCAGTCTTTTGTTCTTGGCTTTGAAAGGTTTATTAAAAAAAAAAAACACCACCAAAAGATGTGGCCCGAGACAAAGATTGCTTCTAGATCTGCTGCTTGTTGGAGAAGCCTTAAGACTAACCACTTTGACAGATGTCTTGACCTGCTAAGTACCTGCAAAAAGCCTATTCAAATCAATTCCTGCATTTGAACCATTTTATTGGCTGACAGAAAGCACCGAGTCAGGCCTGTCAGCAGGAATTAAGGAGAAATACCAGCAAAACATAGCCTCCTCTTTAGCCTATTTAAGAGCATTTGACTATGAATTACACATTGGTGTGGAACAACGAACAGCAACAAACTAGAACAGCAACGAATCAGACATGTTACTGATGGATAAGGCCCCAAAGTGAAGAGTGTCCCTTAAATGGAGTGTAATAATGTCCCTTTGCCTCCTTTGGCTGAATTTCTACCAAGTGCTTTCTGGAAGGGGAAGCTGAGCCGTTGGCTCCTTTGATGAGGCATTTGACAGTTCAGCAGCAGCTGAGAGTAGCCATGGTTTATGGGAAGCTGCACACACACACACACACACACACACACACACACACACACACACACACACACACACACACACACACACACACGGGGGGGGGGGAGAGAGAGAGATTGTTATCAGACTTTGTGAATAAGGAAATGAAGATTAAAATGGAGACCAGAATGAGACTGGTAGTCTTTGCCCAAATTCTGATGTTATCTTATCACTTATGTTGCCAGCCCTTCTTGTCAAGGAGCAGCACACAGAGACTTAGCATGCCGGACTCATGATAGCCCCATTTACAGGGATGGGGACTCAAGTCAGATTTGATTCAGGTTCCCCCCCCCCCCCCCCATGACTCAGACTTGACTTACAGTTCATAACTCATCCATCCCTCCTTTTTTCTGGGGAAAAGAGCTTCTTGGAGCTTGGGACTCAGGACTTGGTACCAAAGACTCAGACCCAGACCCAAAGTCTTGCCAACATCCTTGCCCATTTAGTTTTTCTGAAAGTGTATTGAGAGTACCTGCGATGAGGGAAACATGTTAGACCCCCTCGTCTCTCCCTCTTTTGTTGTTTTCAACATATAAAAGTAACAGTCTGAAGCAAGGGAGGCTGTTATATCCCTGGAGGCTTTACATGTATCTGATCTTTTCTTCCATCTTCTGGCTCACATTACGGGTCTACATAGACAGAACTGCCTCCCGCCATTCAGGTTACTGCTTTTGTGTGAGTAAAGCAATGATGGAAAGGATGGAACTAGAGCCATATTCACATGTTCCCAAGGCATATGGAGAGGACATGGGATAAGGTAGCCTACCAGACCATCTCTCATCTCCATTTCTTTAATCACACAAAAGCAGCAGTGCTCTATCAGTGTGCTCCCTATATATATAAAAAAATCAGGCTTCTGACTCTCATGCAGATCCTACAGAGATATGATTGCCCCCTCCCTTCAGACTACCACTTTCCTGCCATTAAATTGGCAACTGAGTGAAGCAGGGGTAGCCTGTGTGCACCCCTTAGCAGGTGTGCTTTCACTGTGCTGTCAGAACATGAAAAGGGGTCTTGGGAACACCCAGGATTGAAGTTCTCTTGGCAAGGTATATAGTGATTGTGAGATGACCAAATACTGGTGCTCTATACGGTGTTGCTTCTGACGATGGAGAGAATGCATTGGATTTGGGCTGAAAGATGCTTAGAGTAGCACAGTTGAAGCCAACAAGATTCTGAGTCATTCCATTGTTTTAAGTGTGTTTGCTGCAAACAAGACTAAATCAGGATCAAACCAAGTAACTCAAAATTCTTTGCTATTTCTCCATGTGCTTTCTAAGGACCAGTTCTTTGGATCTGATAGGTCTGGGAATAGTGTGATAAATCAGACGAAATATAATCAAGTAGCTATGATCTCCTGAAAAAGCAATTTTAGCTTTCCTAGCTTCCCGGCTTCCCAGCTTGCTTTCACCCATTTGGATCGGTTTGCTGCTGGAGTCACAGTCAAGGAATCAGCCGCAAAAGATAGAGTCCCAGCTGTAGCCCTCCTTGAGGTACAGATCCAATCTTCCTTCCCCTGGGCTAGAACTCGGGGAGGATATGGAAGGCATTGAGGTTGACCTTGGCGTCAGGCTGAAATCCACCCTTTCACATAAACAAATCGGTATTTTAAAAGAAGGAGTTTATTGACAGGTTCAAAATTGGAGAAAACAGAATGGAATTTGAGCAGAGCTTGGAAAAGTTATTCTTTGAAATTACAACTCCTGGACTTCTCCGATCGACATTGTCATTGGCCCTTGCAGGTTGAGAGATTCTGGAAGTTGTAGTCCAACACGGTAACTTCTGCAAACTCTGAATCTGAGTGGGGATTTTAATCTATATTAGTCAAACATTCTAATGGTCATTCCACACTGGTTGTCATAAATAGTGCTTTCCATTTGCAATGGCTTCTTCAAAAAGAAAATAAAGTTGGGTTTTTAATGATCTGTGAGGCATATGATCCAGTGATCTATGAGTATGTCATAGTGGATCTCTTCTGATTTTATTTCATATTCCTCCCCGTTCCATGGGTGAATTGTAGTAATTAACATCATTTACGAGTTTGTCTTTTTTCATACATAAAAAAGTTTATTTTAAAAGCCTCTCATGGATGAACATGGAAGCAGTTTAGAGCTATAGGGTTGGCAGTTGGGAACCCATTATTCACTTAATAAAAAAAGGAGGTGAATCTAGCCTTATATATAAAATACTGGAGAATGTGCTGACACTTGATAGGGGTTATTGTGTGGACGATGGAACAAATAAAGGACAGACTTTTGTGTATTACTGCTTTCCACGTGCTGAGGGTAAGTGCTGGCATGAAAATCAGGTCCATTGAGTAAGCTCGAATGAGCGCTAGCTCAAAGTGAACCCTGTCTGAGATAATGTAGAAGAGGACATAAATGTCAAAAAAAGAGCTTTCCCTCTTCTGTGGCACCAGGTGACTGACATATGGTAGTTGTGGAGTTGGGGGGCAGATGTTTGAAATCCTATCAGTCACATGTTTACTTTCTATGGAATTGGCCATAGCAGGAAAGGATGAAAGTCACCAGGCAAAATCTGAACAGATTTACTATGTATATACTCTAAGCAAGATGAATAGAATGAAGTGCTGGGAAAATGAGAATGATTAGTAGAATATGGTGGGGATCTATATCCTAGTGGACTCATTATTCCCACCTGTGTAGAGGAAACCAGTAGGCACAATTCTAATTTAAGAATTTCCATAGAATTGTTGTGTCTAGCTGCGATGAGTGTTCTTGGAAGACATAATGTGATGGTTTTCCATAGTCTTCTCCATTTATTAATAATTTTGGTGGTTGTGGCTACCAGCACACCTGCAGTTTCCCACACAGAAGGCCTTTGAAGGTTCCTTCAGAGTGTAACATGATCAAAAGCTTTGAAAATGTGCAGCTATTCTTAGTTCTACCATATGATGTGGAAATGCGGGTTTAGAAAAGAAACATTTGAAATGTAGATGTATTGGAGAAGGCTAAGAAATTCTTGGATTGAGAGGACTGGTAAAGACATAGCAAAGAATCATGAAGCATGTAAAGTGCAGAAAGTTAGAATACTTTGGTCCCATAATGAAAAACAAAAAGTACAGATTGTTACAGCTGATCATTCTAGCTAAAAATACAGGGGAGGGAGTACAGGAAGGGAAGAATGTCTTGACTGAAACTTTTTTGGAAGGTTTGGATGCAACATGCTGTTGTTCAAAGCTGCTTGCATCGAAATCAGAATAGCCACGATAATGTTGAATCTTTGCTTGAAGAGAAAAATGAAGAAGAAGAATCAGAATTATTAGAAATTCTTTGTGGTAACTAATAATAGCAATATTTTTTTTATGTCAGTTATTCCAGGGACACTTGGATTCTTCAGCTGATTGTTTACCATGTGTTTTAAATTAAAACTGTTCTGATATAAATTGGTCATTTTCTTCAAAATGTGCATTTCAAACTTTACTTACCTTTACAAACCAACAGTGCTGGTGCACCAGAACACAAGATTTGGGAAGACACTGTGATGGCGTTGGAGTGGCCACCACTGAAGAATTTCAGATTTTATTCACTAAAATATTTAGCCTTTCATGTTGTGAGAAGGATTTCCTCTCCTCCATGCTTTCATTACCGTTCCTTACATGACTGCCACTTAAGTTGTCTAGTTTGCCTCTAATAAGCCAATTAGGGTTTTATTTCTCTAATTTTTTTATTTCATTTTTTTTTAAAAAAAAGCTCTTCCTGACTCTTTCATGTCCCCAGCATGTCCCCAGAAATATCTTACAAAACCAAAAAGCTTTGTATAATTCAGCTGAGGTCTTTATATGCTACATTTATGAATGTCATATATTTTGTGGGTTGGTGTGTAGTCTGTAAAAAAAGATCACACGCTTGGCTTACTGGTTCTGCACACATATGTTTAGTGCTTGTGGCATATTCTCTTCTGGTGGATTGATAGCAGTGAATTTATATCACCTCCTTGTTTTTCCTGTATTAGAATTTCACCCGTGTGTACTGTAGGTCCCATTTGTATTCCTGTTACTCAAACTGAATGCTGTATTCTGTACAAGTGAATATTGCTGACTCATTTTCAAGGACAAACTCTCATAGCATGGACCACAATGGTCAGTTCGTTTTTTTAAAGATATGGGTGAGCTGGGATGCTAATTGAAGTCGGTAGACTAATATTTCTGACTTAGTAACCCTGGAGAAATCTGAGAAGTACTGAGAAGACACCCTAAGTAACCTGTTGTTTTCAAAAGAAAGTAGCTGAGCTCATCTAGAACGGCCATTTTCTGATTTCCATCATGACATCAGAATTGTCTAGGTCCAGTCTCAACATCTACCTTCAGCAAACAGAGACAAATGCACTACATCTGGGTCAGGTGGGAAAAAGATCTAATGTCCCCACCTCAAATGCTGGATCATTTTCTTTGGCAAATGGTGTCTTATTTTAAAACGAATGGGAAAAACAATAGACCCCTCAGGACCTTCCTCAGGGAAGAACAGCTATTCCTGATAGGTTTAAAGATGCTATTTTTTACTGGTGTTAATTTTATTGTCAATATTGTTTTTGATTGCAGCCTGATTTATATTTTTATTTGTAAGCCTTAAGCTAGAGTTCTTCATAGAAGGGTATGGTCAGAGCCCGCCCTATCACATGGCAGGGTGAGGCAGTCTGTCACCTGAGGTAGTGGATGCTGGGAGATGGCAGCAAAGTTTTGAGGAAGGGCTATGTGTCATGAGCTCATCCTGTGCTCTCTCAGTTGACCTGCAGCTTTCAGGTATGGTGGAGGATACTCTCCCTATACCTGTGTGGATGAAATATTCAAATGCTGCTCTAGTTGACTTTTGTCTTTGGAATAGGTAGGGCACCATCTTGTGTATTGCCCCAGGGAGCCAAACGCCTTGGTCCTGATGTGGCAAAGTTAAAGAAATATGGTCACATAGCATCATCTTTTGAAACCTCCTAGTGAGGGATTAATAATGCTATTAGTCCTGTAAGATACTAAGGTAACATGGTCAGTGATAGAAAAGGCCACTAACAGTTTAAGAGGACCAACAGAAGCACGTTGCTTATCTGTTTCCTGGTAAAGGTAATCAACCAGGGTCCTCAAATAATCTCTGTCCCAAATCCCTGTCTGAAGCCAGATTGAATGGTTCATTGGATCTTGATAATCTATTTCATCCCAGAGTGCTTGGGGATGCCTGCTTAACCACTTTGGCTAAAAATGGAAGGGTTGACTATGCTCTATAATTCTATCCTGCATGTTTCAGCCAGCCCACCAGACTGCCAGAACCATGGGTGCGTGTTGTACTTGAAAGAGGACAGTCTTCCATTTTAATGTCTGTCAGGGAACTGTTGTCTTTCTGAAGAACTGCTCAGTTCAAATTCAGTTTAAATATAAATCATGTAAGAAGAGAGAACTGGGGCCTTGAAGTTACCTTTCCCTATTAGCATAGCAGACTGAACAGGGACTTAAGTCACAGTCTTCCTGTCTATGATAAGGTGTATTCTAGTTCTATTTAAATTACAACAGTCATTTGTTATTATGGGTCTATGGATATAAATTAAAATATGCCCATTTTGTGGAATTGGTGTCCATTTCTGCCCCCCCCCCATTGGCACCCTGATGTTTAGGCTCAAAAAATCTAGCACAGTCAGTCCACTAACCTATTGTATTCTAGCCAGTTAACCCAAAACCAAGCAGTCTGGCCTGAGCCTACTTCTCCTCTTCCATTTAACAGCAAGAGGTCACACATTCAAAGATGTAAATTGATGATTGAGGGGCACCAGATGGTGATACAGGGACTCCAGTTATTATTGTCTTTTTCAGAAGATGTCCAACTTCACCATTATGTTTAACACCAGCCTACATAGAACCATAATTTATGAAACTATCTGAATCTGAAGAGAAACAATCAAAAAGAGAAGTAGTCCTTTAAAAAATGAAACAATTTCATCCTGCTGGTTAGACTGGCACTTAATATAAGCAGATGCTCTGTTGAATTATGTTCAATAGAACTTGACATCAGAGGTCAGCTTTGGGGGTGGGCAACCTGAGAGTCTGAAGCTTCAACCCAACTTTTTGTGGTTCTTGGCCTAATTTTAAGTCCCCTGCAAATGATAATTACAGGCATTATGCAAGAGGGAGATGTTGATTTTTGTGAAGCCTGCTTTGCAGGGAGGAATAAAAAGAAAAAGTGGGAGAAAGAGAGAAAAGGGGTGTGGTTGAAGAGAAATGAGAGAGAACAGATGGTCCTAAACACTGTTGCACTGACCTGTCCATCACTAGCATTCAACCTCCACAGATTGTCCCTGGGAGGGAGAGGTATGGTGCTGAAGAGTTAAATGGCTGTTATACTTGTTGTAATATAAGTGGTTTAGTGGTTAAACTGCTGTACTGCAGCCAAAACTCTGCTCAGGATTGGGGATCAATCCCAGGTAGCCAGCTCGAGGTTGACTCAGTCTTCCATCCTTCCGAGGTCGATAAGTTGAGTACCCAACTTGCTGTGGGGCAATGTGTCACCTGCATAATTAAATTGTAAACGGTCCAGATAATGCTTTAAGTGCCATGGGGCGGTATATAAGCAGCACACTTTGCTTTTTGCTTTGTTTTTAAGTGTTTGTAAAAATGAGCATTTGTTTTAGCCTGCTTTAGGAGACAAGCTAGAAGAATGTCCCATTTTACAGGCGGTATAGGCTAAATGAGAGTTGGGTTAGTTCCAAGGACAGTGAATGAATCATTGAGAGAGAACTGAATCAGAACTTAAAACAGAATTTTTAAAAAAGTAAATGAAAAAGTTGCAAGTTATAGATTAGCTTCACAAACATGCCTTTACCCAAGAGGTTAAGAATGTAAATCTAGGAGCAGGACTGTTTGGGCCTAATTAAAATGCCCACATTTTATTTCATTGCCTGAATATTTTAAACTACTAAATTTGCCTCTCCCCACCCTAAGCCATCTTAGGACAACTGCAATATTCCTCCAACAGTAATGCAGCCAGGAGTGATTATAACAATTATAATTAAAAATACTCTCAAATTGCTGTTTTCCAAGTATGCCTTTTGCATGATGGATTTGGAAAGTGAAAGATCTTAGGTTAATACCTAACACGGGAAACAAGTAGAACTATGTACATTGTGACTTGAAGACATTTTATTACAAATGTCCAGTATTGTAAAGTTAGTGGCAACAATTGTGAGGACTTCTTATATTATAGCCCTTATACTTTGAGCTCCAGGAACATAATCAATTTAAACAGGTCTGAAAAAAAAGGCCTTCTTTAGGCTACCTGAGATTAAGTCCTGCTGATTATAATGGAACTTAATTCTGAACAATCATGTTGTTGGATATGCCAGTCAGAGTTGTGTTTACTGCTTGAGGCCACTGCTTGAACTTCTATGATTGTCTTGTTCATTTGATTGTTTTGTCAATGTTACAATTGCTATTTTATTCCATATGTTGTTCTCTCCCTCAGGAATAATTGACTGAAAGATGGATTTAAAACTTTCAAAATAAATAAAATTTGCTTACAGATGATTGGTTCATTCAGTATAGCAGTTTCTCCTGTTTGTTATCTACTTTCTGGATCCCATCCTATTCACAATCCTTTCCCACTAATAGTGCCAGGGAATGACTTCAGGGCAAGAGATATATGAGGCATTTGCTTTTCCGCTGAACGATGGCAGCGTAATAGAATCTGTTCTTAAATAGGAAAGGTATCCTCAGGGCAATAAAACCCAATTTTCAGATCAGACTGTACAAGAAATTAAACCACTTCTTGAAGGGGAAAAAAACTTGCTGGGTACATTTGCAATTGAAAACAAGTTGGCAAGGAATAATATATCTGTCATTTGGGACTGTCCAAGTTTCTGCTCGGCTTACATTCATTTTTATAGTCTCCCAGCAAATACAGGGTAGCTCCATGCCAAAAGTGTGTGCGTACTAGCAGCAGATTAATGGACAATTTGTAGCCTCTGATGAAGAGAAAGAGGCTGTTGGCTCTGCACTTCTCTTTATTTAATGGCCTGGTGTAAGAGTTTTGGCTGAAACAAGTACGAGGAAGTCTTCTTAAAAATTGATCAGTCCTGTGTCTGTTTGTCTTGCTGTTAAGCCGAAGATTGTGAATGAAATATTTCAGAGCTTGGGAAAGAATGGCTGTGCCTAGGGGTTTAAGGCTTCCGATTCCAAACATATAGACAAAGATACAGTTTAATTGTGATTGTCATATGTTTCCATGGAGCAATGGTTTGTATCTTCTGGAGCTACTGGAGGAATGTCAAAGCAGAGAGGCTCTAAATTTATGTGGTCTTAGGAAGTTAAATCTTAAGAACTTAATACTTAAGAAGTTAATGCCTAAACCATTTAAGTTGCCTAATCGGCTCCTGGCTCTGCATGCAAAATAAAAAGCCAAAGAAGGGGAGGAGATGTAAATAGAAACCTTGCAATTGATCACAAGAAATGCCTCAACTGGGAAGAGGAACCACTACGAAGTGCCAATTGTTTAAGCCACTTTACTCCACAATTAAAGTACCTGCTGCCTCAACATCAAGCATCTTTTCTTCACTGCAAAAGGTTGTTTCTTTTCTGTGAGCATATATTTATAGACTTCCTTTATTATTGTGCCTCTCCAGCTTTTCTAGATCAAATACTGACTTTACTTTTCCTCAGGGACCGAAACTGAAAGGAAAGCGTATGCAAGTCATGGAATTATATTCTTCTTCAAGTGGCTGAGGTTAGAAAAAAATATGCTTGCTTTCTCAGAAGAATCTTACTGACAGAATAAGGAGGCAAGGATTCAGAAAGAGAGCGAGAGAGCAAGAGCCAGACAGAGTAGAAGGGAGGGGTTTAGAAAACAATCCGACGTTATACCTTATTTAACCTTTCCTCATGTGAAATGAAATAAGTGCTCCTCAGGGAACTGTGTTGCCCTCATAGACCTGGGGGTTTGTCCATAGGGAGTTGTCTTATACTAGGTATATGAATGTTGTAGATTCTTCTTCCCAGAGAGAGCCTGGGGCTGGAGGGAACCAAAACTATTTCTTCCTCAAAGTTATTTTTCAGTGCAAGATCCTCCCCGTCCCAAATAAAACTTATGGGATGTCTCATAGGATTTCTTGAAAATTCTCTTTCATCTCTCCTCCACTGGATTGGTACATCTTCATCTGGTCTTGGCTCTTGTTCTGCTTCCTTCTTCAAGTTGGGTTCATTATCAAAGGACAACTGGCTGTCTTTTCGTGATATCCAATATCAGTGGCCTGAGCCAGTGGTCTCACTTTGCCTAATGGTAGGATTGATCCTAAAGCCAAATGGTGCAGCTTGCCAAGAGAAAGATCGTTAAGTGTCAACTCTGACTGGTAGAGTGAGGAAGAACTGTTGGTGGTTTGGAAAGGTCACATGTGCAATTTTGTCATACAACTGTTCTGTCTTATTCATGGAATATTATAGGGAGGGGCAGACATTGTCCCCTTCATTATGTAACCTACAGGCTGGCTGGGGGTTGATTGAGATCTTCTGGTAATTTTCTGAATTATTTGTTACAACATTTCAAGGATATGTGATTCCCAGTTGTTTAACCAGAGCAAAAGCTAAAAGATCTCCCCTTCTAAATAAAGCTACTAAAATGAAGAATGTTTGGATTTGTCACATCAGAGATTCTGATTTTCCTAAGAGACCCACAGAAATTTATAGACCTCCAGGAAAAAAACCACAGAAGCCTGTATTTGTCACAGATGGCATTTATCCCCCCAAAAGGATTAATTCCGGAATGAAATCAGGCAATCATTTCAAAATTCATCTGGGTACTATTGTTGCCATGGTTCTAGGCAATATCACCTTGTCTAATTCTATAAGCTTTATTTCTACATTGCTTCTATGTTCTATATGCAGAAAATACTTCTAAGTTTTTGGAAAAATACAAAAGTTGTACAGTTATCAAGAAAACTGTTGGCACAAATGCTTAAAAATATATGAAGTGTAAACTTAAATTGCAGGCAAATTACTTCAGAGTTCAATCCAAAATACACTAAAAATATTTTAAGATTAAAAAAGGAGAGTGAGAATGTTTCAATTACATTCTGAAAATTACATACTAAAAATAAAATAAATTTCCTAGCCTCTAAGCACGTACAAAGAACAAATGAGCACGTACAAAGAACTCACCCAGCCAGGCCAATTTGTATTTATGGAGGAAAATCCATATCGATTGTCTGCTGCCATTGTTGCTGCTACAGTATTGTTGCTCTTTGATGTCTGCTGCGCAAAGTGGCATGGAGTTGTGATGATGTGAATTCTTGAATGGCCATGTATGTCTTAGCTCCATATATTTATAATTATTTCAGATGTTCACACCTCCCCACCATCTGTAAACAACCTCTTTCTCCAGAGGCCTAGACATCCAGAGATCTTGAGCACCAAGAATTTTTTTTAAATGGGAGTCTTAATGGTTGTTCTTCCTATTGTAATTCCAGAGTTTTGTTACTTAATATCTGGCAGGCTGACATTATGGCAATGACATAACTGTTTTGACTACAATTTCTACAGAGTAACAAAGAGTAAGAAAGATATGTAGCATAAAAGATATGAAATTCCAGAATATTGTCACAACAGAACCTTGTTCAAAATATTGAAACAACAAATGCCTGCAAATATTTCCAAATTGTAACATAAACATTTCAGATGTCAGGATGTTATGGCAGAATGACCTTGCTTGGCTGGAGAACAGGCTCATTGTTTTGAAATGACTAAAGTAAATTATTGTTTAAGCCTCAATTTTACAAGCAATTTTGTTCTTAGGGCTACTTTTTCTATGCCCTCTTTATTTTAACACTCTATACACACAAAATTTCTAACCTTGACAGATTTTAGTGACATTTCTGATGCTGGAATACTGTTCTGTGCTCAGAGGCATTCAGTATCTTAGTTATAGCCAGAATCACGGTTTTGTACCAGAGTTCAATGGATGGACCTTCGGGTTCTAATAATAGGAAATAAAAGGGATCCTGGAAGTCTGAAATCCGACCAATGCAGTTTTAAGTCACTCATGGTTCCCCAGAGCTGCTTCCATCTTTTTCCTTTCCCACGAAAACCAAAACCACAGTTACAAACAGAAAGACAGCAGCACGGTGTTTCAATTGGTAATGTTGGGATCCCCTGCCTAGGACAAAGCTAGGATATGGGTGACCCTCTAGGTGCTTCTGCGCCCCATTTCCCATCAGCTATAGCTAGCTTGACTAATGGCGAAGTCTGATGGGAGTAGCCATTTGCCACCATTTGGAACAGAGCTAGGAAATGTTATTTTTTGGATTACAACTAGGAATGTTTCTGGGGAAACTTTTTGTTTTACTTGTTTTACAGTGTTGTTGGGGGTGTATCATTTTTTAAAAAAATCTTTCAGATGCTGGTCCTCTCATTGGATGCAAAAGGGGGTGGCTTTTTGGGTGATTTAATTTCTAGTTTCCCCATTTGTGTTTTGTCTGACACTTACCCCAAAGGACTAAAGAAACCTTAAGTGTCTCCAAAAGCAGGGGCAAGGTAGGCAAAGCAGAGTAAATTAACCAAATAACAGAATTTTTAAAAGTGAATCTGTACCCATATACAGGGAAGAAAATAGGGGAAAAAGCCACAGTACAGAACCCCTCTCCCAAAGGCCAAGAAAAGCACACAAAGAAATAATGGCAAAAAATGTAGTCAAATTCCCTTCCCCAATAAAATGACTAAAATATGGGAATATTTCTCTCCCCTCTACCATTGATGTATTCTTTTCTCTTTGTGAAATTCACAACCAGCAGGCAGCAAAAATAATCCAGGATAGGAAGGGGAGGCAGAAGATTCCCAAGAAATTTGTGTGTGGGGAAGGAATAATAAAAATAATTAAAATCCTAGGAAGGCATGCTGGCAATACAGGCAGGCAGCAGGCGCATAGATGAGAAATGTGGTGGGGGTGGAGATCTGCCAAGAATCCAGAAAAAAGGCAAAAAAGATCTACAGGCATAGATGGAGAGCATAATAAAAAAGGAGGGTTCCATGGAGCTCAGCAGCACGCTGATACCACCCACATGGAAGGATTGAAGCAAAAATAATAGACTTCAGGGGATTCCAACCATTTCTGTGAAATTCAGAATTCCCTTTCTCCCTCCTGGATATTTTAATTGGCTGATGACAGCAGCCCTCCCAAAGATATGTGATTAAACATTTCCCAGGTGATTTTGCAGACAAGAGATGAAGGAAAGAGCAAACAAAAGAGGGAAACATGATATAACATGAAAGTTTCATGACCCTCTCTTCCCAAAAACCACGTCATTTAGATTTCAGAGACTCTCTATCAGAAAGCAACAAAAGAATTTGAAAATAAAATAAGAGCCTCTTTCATGTGTTCCCCCCCCTCCCAATTTGGATTGGCTGGTAAATCCCGTCCTTACTACAATTCCAGAATATCCCAGTCAGTGATGGGTTGAGGCTGTAAAGGTGGAAACTATGTCTTGCCTTTTACACTATTTCTACCAAGGAATCCCATAACTAATTAATTGCTCCTGTTCAGGCCTCTTTCCCCCGTAAGTGAAAGTTAGCTACTTACTGATAAAATCACTGGAGTTTCTTTGGCAATGGTAACATTCCTCTCAGTGACCATAAAGACTAGGAAGCAGCTGGTCAAATGATGGCTTAATTTTATCATTCCAAAAACAGCTCTTGTGGGAGTGACAGACTAGAGATTGCTGATCTTGCCTGATTTTGTGTTGTATCTGTATTTTGTCTCCTAGGTACTGGTATCTGGTATCTGTACTGTTTCAGTTTTGGCCTAGTAATTGTACTATTAACAGTTCTGGAAGTGACCTATCACTTCTTATAACCAACAAAGAGAATTTTCTTGTTTTTTAGCCCAGTGTAGAAGAAAACATAAGGCATACTATTCTAAGTAAATGATGTAGATTTGTTTTCTCTTCCCTGCTTATGCTTTGCTGCTATTCTCAAATATGCCAAGAATAAATACCAACTGGGATAAATTTAGTGTGATTAGTCCTTAATTCATGTGAAGTGCTGCCTTCTGCAATCGATAAATATACCAGTCATGGCTTTAGTTGATGTTATATCCGGAACCCACGTTTTGAACCTGACATCATTTTATATAGGCATGATTAAAATTCAGTAGGCGGTAGCACCTTATTAAGTGAATTTTCTGCGCTCTACTAAGTCTTCTGTAACATTTTAACCTTTGAAGGAGGAAGCAGTACATTTTACATTAAAATTATATTATCCTGGGGAATTAAAATGAAAGAGCTAGCTTGGGTTTTGTAAGGATTCTAGCATGTACAGTGTGTGTGCGCGCATTGCTCTTCATGTGACCCTCCTTTAAATCAAATGGCTTTGGGTCAAAACACAAATGAAGGCGACTTCTACCCTGGGAGACATACAGGGCCTGCCTAGGATAAATAGTGCCTTAGGCTAAGAATGCCTTTACTGCCACCACTGTCCATCAAGTGTTGCAGTGTTGCTACATTGTGGGGCTTGTGCAGAACTGCAAAACCTAGCACACAAAATTGGCAATCCCTTTGTTTTTATTTAGGACAAGTGACATGAAATTGATTTTTGAAGAAGAAACACATTTTCAAGGTGGAAAATTGGAAGTTCATTTCCGTAGCACCGAATCAACGTGCAGAATGTTGGAAGAGTTAAAGACTCTTACTGCTTTTGGTCATTCTGACTCTGGCACTGTAGACACTGCATTAAACAAATGGAGACAGGGGCCCAAGTTAGCTGAGCACCCTCTTCAGCTTGGCATCCAACATGCTGAACCCTAAAGTTGGTGTTGAGGATTTATTATATGCCCAAGAATGATCTGCCCACACATTATAGATGCTTGCACTTTCTGGAAGGGGTGAATTCTCTGGAGAGTGGAATTAATGTAGCTTAGATTTCTTATATGTTTGTAAAATATTGGTGCAAATCCTGTCCTAAAGGTCTAATACTAATGTTGTCTTGTTTTTTCATTCTTATAACTCTGACTTGTGCATCTGAGCTCTTTGTATGTTCCTCACTGTTTACACGCTATTGCCCAGCCTATACCATATTAACAGAGTGGAAGAAATATCCAGTTAAAGTTTCAAGTAAGTTGTTATTTAAAATTACTATCAGTATGACTAGGGAACAGCAAAAGAACAATGCCCAAGTGTTGTTCCTTTTACATCTGACTGTTATGGTACTGGAAAGCCATTCAATACAACCATATTGTATTCAGTGCAATCATACTGCAGCCATACTAGTTGGTTTTTAGTCTATTAGAATGCTTTACTAAATTGAACAAGTACTTATGCCATGAGTGTTTGACTTATACAACTTGTTGATTCCAATTGGTTCAACAGTTGTGGAGCTTTTTACCAAAAACAGGCAATTTTTAAGAAACATGAAAAGGGCTGGGCTGGATCAAACCCAAATTCTATATGGTCTAGCATTTTGTTTAAGCTGTGGCCAGCTGGTTGCTTGTGAGAATTCTCTTGGGTTGTGTACACAGCTGTTATTCTTAGTATGGTTACAGGTTACTGTTAAGTGAGTCTTAACATTCCCATCTGTCTATTCCACTCTCCTCACTTTTTGAAAACAATGATTAATTAGGAAAAATACAAATTTGAAGTCAGAATTAATCTTTCTTTTAAAAATGTATCTCAATCACCTCTGGGCTGTTTGAGGTTTAGCCTAAAGACAGAAGTTGTGATTTTTTAAAAATTTATAAGGACAAATCTGGACAGCTGTACACTCTTCATTCTCTCTAAATAAATAAATAAATCTCTCACACTGAGATTTTATATATAATCTATCTATCTATCTATCTATCTATCTATCTATCTATCTATCTATCTATCTATCTATCTATCTATCTATCTATCTATCTATCTATCTATCTATCTATCTATCTATCATCATCTCTGAGGGCAATGGTGAAGACTGCACTCTCCCAACAGAAAGTTTCATTTTTGTTAAATGTAGACAATATAGAACATTATGGCATGCCTCTTGGGAGAAAGACAGATATTAGAATGTGCTCTTACATTAAAACTGAAAGATCCATTTTGATTTAAAAGAAGTAGGAAAAATACATGTTTTTCTACTGAAAAGAAAACAGGTCATTTGACAATTTGATATAAAGAACTTTTTAGAAAGTAAAATAGCTAGATTAAATAGATTTACATCATAGTCCTATGCAAATCTACTGAAAAGTTTAGCTGATTGTGATATGACTTCTGTACACTCATTTCACACGCTAGCAAGGTTATGCTCAAAATCCTCCAAGGCAGGCTTCAGCAGTATGTGGACTGAGAACTCCCAGAAGTACAAGCTGGATTTCGAAGGGGCAGAGGAACTAGAGACCAAATTGCTAACATGCGCTGGATTATGGAGAAAGGCAGAGAGTTCCAGAAAAACATCTACTTCTGCTTCATTGACTACGCAAAAGCCTTTGACTGTGTGGACCACAACAAACTATGGCAAGTTCTTAAAGAAATGGGAGTGCCTGACCACCTTATCTATCTCCTGAGAAATCCATATGTGGGACAGGAAGCAACAGTTAGAACTGGATATGGAACAATTGATAGGTTCAAAATTGGGAAAGGAGTACAACAAGGCTGTATATTGTCTCCCTGCTTATTTAACTTATATGCAGAATACATCATGCAAAAGGCTGGACTGGATGAATCCCAAACCGGAACTAAGATTGCCGGAAGAAATATCAACAACCTCAGATATGCAGATGATACCACTCTGATGGCAGAAAGTGAAGAGGAATTAAAGAACCTCTTAATGAGAGTGAAAGAGGAGAGCGCAAAAAATGGTCTGAAGCTCAACATCAAAAAAACTAAGATCATGGCCACCGGTCCCATCACCTCCTGGCAAATAGAAGGGGAAGATATGGAGGCAGTGACAGATTTTACCTTCTTGGTCTCCATGATCACTGCAGATGGTGACAGCAGCCACGAAATTAAAAGACGCCTGCTTCTTGGGAGGAAAGCGATGACAAACCTAGACAGCATCTTAAAAAGCAGAGACATCACCTTGCCGACAAAGGTCCGCATAGTCAAAGCTATGGTTTTTCCAGTAGCGATGTATGGAAGTGAGAGCTGGACCATAAAGAAGGCTGACCGCCGAAGAATTGATGCTTTTGAATTGTGGTGCTGGAGGAGACTCTTGAGAGTCCCCTGGACTGCAAAGAGAAGAAACCTATCCATCCTGAAGGAAATCAACCCGGAGTGCTCACTGGAAGGACAGATCCTGAAGCTGAGGCTCCAATACTTTGACCATCTCATGAGAAGAGAAGACTCCCTGGAAAAGCCCCTGATGTTGGGAAAGTGTGAGGGCAAGAGGAGAAGGGGACGACAGAGGACGAGATGGTTGGACAGTGTCATTGAAGCTACCAACATGAATTTGACCCAACTCCGGGAGGCAGTGGAGGACAGGAGGGCCTGGCGTGCTCTGATCCATGGGGTCACGAAGAGTCGGACACGACTTAACGACTAAACAACAAAACAACAACACCAATTATTAAGTGATTAAGTGATTAACAGGACTGTAGCCTCAGGTACCACTTGTCATGGATTGTCCCACTTCATGTGGCAGATGGGTGATTATGTATTCCTGAGCAATTTCATGGCTCTTATCCTCTCTTTTAGGGTTTTTGAATCTTCATTTTGCATTTTCACCAGATGATCCTCCCAACTGAGGATGTCTTGAAACAGAGGACTGCCTTCCAAGTGGCCTTCAGGTCGAGGCCTCTCCTCTATAAAGTGGGACACATGGCACCTCCCTGTTATCTGCCACATTGTTACCTCCAATGCCACTCCCTGAATAAGAGATATGGCAGAACTGATATTTTTGGAGAGTGCTAAGATGCCAAGATGGAGAATGTGCACTTTAGCATTTTCTGAAGGAAATAGGCAGCGATCCTAAACATATTTTGTAGGGATTAAGCCCCATTGAACTAAGGGACTTACTTCTAAATAAAATGCTCAGGCTGCACCATTTGAATCTGGGCAGCTCATAGCCTGGAGGTGAAACCCAGTCAAGGGAGTTACTAGAAGCTAGAGACTTTTCCTTCAGAATAATTCCATACATTTTTGTATTTCATTTTTTAAAACAAGTTTCAATTGGATAGATGTTGCTCTGGTACTAAACCAATGTGTCATATTGCAACTATGATTTCTGCAACATAAATGATTTGTTTGTCTTACTTCACCTTCTGTCCCGCTGATCTATGCACTTATTTTTGCTCTATTAGTTCCAGCAGCCTGCTTTTCTGATTAACAGACCAATAGCCACAGGATGGCAGGGCGGAATGTCTGTGGTAGACTTGAGTTACGTACATGAATGTTCATTTCTGACTTCCTGTCAGAGCTCACTCTCTCAAGATGCTGCACAGTGGCAAGTATTTTGCTGGCATGTTCAATTCAGTGCATATTATTGCTGATTTTTGTGGCGTTTTATTTTTTGCTGCAGGAGCAGAATAAAACAGTGCAGCTCACTCCATTGTAAGATAATATGCAGTGTGTTACAAGCATAAGGTGATTTAAAAAACAAAACAAAGCACACTATTCCATTGCCTTAAGCAGAGCATGGAAGAAGTTATAATGATGGGATGTGAGGAAACTAGAAAATGAGTGTGTTTGGCACTCATTTTCACATTAGATGAAATACAACTTAGTGAAAACAAAGTAAACTCACTTTGTTCCAACCCCTTCCTCTCAGCCTGACCTACCTCATAAAGTTATTATTTTATCAAAATAATGTTGGTAGAAACCTTATGCTAATTGTACGGATTTGTTGGTACAAAATATCCCTCTGTTGTGGTTCTTAATATTTTCCCTTTGGTTACATGCATTAGCTGACTGTTTGACCAAATTCAACCATTTTTGTACCCCGTAACGGTTTGAGATCTTGCTACTTGTCTGAATGTCTTCTGCCAACTTTGACTACCCATCTGACCAGGTCCACACAGACCTTTTCCCTGTGAATTTTGACATCTTGAGAGGCCCAGAAAATGTCACTCAGAAACCAGGCCTTCTCTGTGGAATGTGGTGCCATAAGACTTATGGCAGGTGCTCTCCCTCCATGCCTTTAAAAATCAGCTAAGAACAGAGCTTTTAAAAGAAGCTATCAGGGAGGTTCTCGCCAACTGATTGAGCTAGAAGAGGAGGAAGGAGGGACACAATCCTCCAATCAATATGTGGTGTTGTTGTTGTTTGCCACCTGTCTTGTTTATCTCTTGGAGAATAGGTTTAGCTGGTTAAAGTTGTGTTATATATATTGTGCTTTTAAACTTTTGTTGTACACCACCCAGAGTAGCAGGATGGGCAGTATAATAAATAAATAAATAAATAAATAAATAAATAAATAAATAAAATTAAGAAATCTAAATTTTGTGTAACTATGACAGTCATTGCTATCATTTGTGGTGTTAATATTGAGTATATTTATTTGGAAACTTCCATATTTGGATCATTGAGAAAGTTAAAGAAACTCTTTAAAAATTACAATGGCTTTATATAATAAAAATAAGTTCCACATTTTTTTCTTGCACATTTGAAGTTTATACTGTATATTTGTTTTTCCTTGAAGACAAAGCCATACAATCTTCAGCTCAACAGTCACATGTTCCTCTAGGTTGCTGCCTTTGCATGCCCTGAAGTCAATGGGATGCTGCCAGTTTCTCCCCATGGCCTAGATCATACGCCAGGCTGGAGGACTAAAAATACTGTTCTCTGCCTTCCAAGATTTCTGTGTACATGCAGTAATGATGGGATTTCAAGGATTTCAGTGGAGGTTGCTGGGTGATGGCAGCATGATGAACAAGAGAGAGAGAGAGAGAGAGAGAGAGAGCATGTATGTAGGAATGTGAGAGAGTATGTGTTGAGATGTACTATGATTTGTGTGTTCTGATAGTGAAGTGTGCATGTGTAGAAGCTTGCATGCAGTGGATATAGGATGTAGTCCTCAGGGCCAAAATATTGTGCTCTAAGACATTGCTAAATAGAATTCTTTTAGAAAAAAGGCCACATGTCTCATGATTTATTACTGAAGGACTGATTCATGGTCAGAAGTGTCAATTTCATGGAAAGCAATGTGTTTTGAGGTTATCTGAGACAATAACCACGATGTGTTATATGTGTGGGAACCATGACTCTCAATATTCACATACTGAGTGTGAATGTCCAAAGAAGGGAAGCTTTGCATATGCAGCCTTGCTCATTATCCAGTTTGCCTGGAAGCTTATCCATAAGAAAATTCTACAGTGTTTACATTTCTCTTCTTTAGATGTTATACTTCAACACACCAGGAAGGTGGAGAGCATAGCCAGAGAGAGAGCCAACATCAGTGGACGGGTTAGCATAGTATTCTGTCTTCCCTTTATGCCTGTAACCCTTCAAGTGGGCTATTGTAGAAGCTGTATCTATGAAGTTTGTTTATTCATAGATGGAAGTCACCACTAGAATGAATGTGCTTGTGTGAAGCAGCCTTAATTTCTTATATTTTCCTTGTACAGATTCATTCACAAGAATGCCTAGCTGAGCTAGCTTGATATTTGTTTTTGCTGTCAAACTCAATATCTAGAAATGTGCATTTTGGTAACAGGCTCAGCTAATCTTTTGGCTGTAATTTTTCTTAAAATGTGAAGTCCTATAACACCTTATTGCAGAGAAGAAATCATGTAGGCCTGTTGAATATGTTGTGCAAAGGCTTACATTCTAGAATCAAGATTTAGCACATAGGCTATCACAACTGAGCCTTAGAGATAACAGTGAAAAGTATGGTCAGCAAATCTATTCACAGTCTTTTCAGATGCACTTCAAAGTCAGACATTTACTTGTCCTAATTCAAGTCTTTATCCACATGTCCTTAGGATCAGGATGGTCTTGTCACTCTAGGGGACCGATTAATTTTGTTATGTGGAGCAAATGAATTTTCATAGTTCATATGGATGCTGTTTGATCCGTAACAAGTCTGTCTTACTCCACACAGTATCAAATTACTGCAGCCTATATAGCCATAATCAGGGGAGACAGTGATTCTTGAAAGTTACTGTTTGAGTGCACTATATTCTCATAGAGAGTAGATACAACCTTATTTCATTCTCCCAAGTTTATGCACAGGCAAAAAAATTTGGTTGCCTGATGCCTATCAGCCATAACCATTAGCTGGGCTGCAGCGGTGAAATGTTCATGAATGCACAGGTCCTCTGATTTGGTTTGGATGCTGAATCAGTGCTTTAGATTGGGACTCAATTCAGTTTGGAGGGATCCAGACTTTCCCTAATCTGAACTGGATTGTGAATCTGAACGGCAATTTGGAAATTGAAAGCTTCATGGCTCCCATTCACTTGGATGGGGAAACTCAACTGACTATAACTTGGAATGGGCATGCTTGATCACAAGGTTGATCACAAAGACAGGATTCACTACACCAAATTGCATACATGTTGCTTTGTGGTGAATGCATTCCAGACCCAACATAGTGTGGCAATGGGAAGAAAAGGTTACAGGGATTTAGGTAGTGTTTTGTGTCTACGTTCTGACTATGCTTGAGGCAGCCCACTTACAGCAGCAGCAAGTTTGCCAGACAGAGGATCCCAACCAAGGCAAGGCAGAATTCAAGTGGAAAATGGAAGAAACTCCTCCTAACCAAAGAGAAACAAAGAAGAAACCTCCTGTGGTAGAATGTGAGCCTAATAACTCAAAGCTCAGACAAGAATGCAAGCTCTCAATGATCTTGCACACATTCTTGTTGTTTAGTCGTTAAGTTGTGTCCGACTCTTCGTGACCCCATGGACCAGAGCACGCCAGGCCCTCCTGTCTTCCATTGCCTCCCGGAGTTTGGTCAAATTCATGTTGGTAGCTTCGATGACACTGTCCAACTGTCTCGTCCTCTGTCATCCCCTTCTCCTCTTGCCTTCACATTTTCCCAACATCAGGGTCTTTTCCAGGGAGTCTTCTCTTCTCATGAGATGGCCAAAGTATTGGAGCCTCAGCTTCAGGATCTGTCCTTCCAGTGAGCACTCCGGGTTGATTTCCTTCAGAATGGATAGGTTTGATCTCCTTGCAGTCCAGGGGACTCTCAAGAGTCTCCTCCAGCACCACAATTCAAAAGCATCAATTCACACATTGCACACATACATGGTTCTAAAGCAACTCAAAGTGAAACCAAGTCTAAACAAGCCAGTGCAGGACCCATCCTAAAATGGCTAGCAGAAATGTGACATGCAAGATAATATAACTCCTTAGTGACCTCACACAGGGATTGTCTCTGTGCTTTCAGTGATTAGAGAGTGTGGGAGATATCAGCAGGCAGTCAACAAAGCCCCAACTTTGTCTCATGCCACCTCTGTGTTTGTGTGATATTATGGAGTCTTTCTGCCTGCCCCACTAATTCCCTTTTGTTGTTTTTCTGTGCATCTTTATGTGTTTTTACTCCTTGTACATCTTTGTATCTTTATAACCTTTCAAGTCTCAAATTTTTCCAGATTGCTTTGAGGCCACCTTGATGTAATTTGGACCCGAACCAGGGAGAGAGTAAATGGGCCAGCCTGTTATTTAAAAGAAAGAGAGGAAGACGGGTATAGGAGGAAATGAACTGAAGCTTGAGAAGTTTGGGCTATAGGTGAATAAGCAACGGATCGGACAATGAAAAAGTGGGAGCACAATAAGGTGCAAAGTCTGCCAGTCTCTATCTTCTATGGCCACTTGAAGGCAAACAGTGTAAGTGTTCCATATATGTGTAAGTGTGTTGCACATTTATTTACTTCCAACAAGCAAGTGGATGGAAAGAAACAGACAAGTAACAGATGTTTGGGATCAGTGTGGCTCTAAAAGGAGGTAGGCAGGACACATAAGAGAAGAAGAGAAGGCTTTATATCTCACTGTGAATTAAAAAAAGAACAAAATGTTCAACTCTAAAATTCTCCAAGTTGTATTACCATTTTAAGAATGGCATGTGGTTATTTCATCATAAATAGTGCACTTCGGTAATGCAAATATTTAAATGTTTGTGATTTGAGTTCTGAAGTGTATGCATCAAACGTTTATTACGTATTGCTTCTTCCCTGTAAGAGGCTAATTCTCTATTGATGCTTTCCCTCATATGCTTCTCTGCCTACCACTTCCATGTAAGCACTATTAACATGTTATGCCCAAACCAAAAGGATCAAAATCTGTAGGGACCAAAGGGCTGTGTGTGGTTTCTCTGACCCAGAGTCTCTCTTGCTGCCTATCCCACTCCTGGCCCACAGCTTGGAAGTAGCAAGTTCCAAGTAATGTAAAACTGCTGGATACCTCAACGATTTAGGTACGAATTTGATTCACCACTCTGGGCTGGAGTCGATGATCCATAGGGTCCCTTCCAGCTCTGCAGGTTATTAATAGCAGCAGCAGCAGTAATAGTAGTATGAGCACCGCTGGCTCTAGCTATGTCTGCAGGGGCTCCTTCCTCCATTCCTAGATCCATAGATGACACCAAAGCTTATTACAACTGAGAGGGGGGATACAAACAAACTACTACTTGTCTTTGGGACAGTATTCTTCACTTCCTTCAGGTCTGAGTCTGCGTTCAAGGACCCTTTGATCAGCATCACCGGGTGGGTCTGAAGTCCTTTCCCCCTAGTGGGGTTCCCCACATTGGCCTACACCATGGGGCCTGCAACAAGGAGGGTTTATATGCCCACACTGAGGGCAATAGTGACAAGTACAGGGGTCCTTGTGCTGCTGTTGTCATCCTCAAATGTAGTTACTTGTAACAAGTTATTTAGGGGTAAAAAGATGGACCAAATTCATATCTAATACGTAACATAACAAGCAAGAGCAAAGTAACTTTACTGGTAATGAGCATTGTTTTCTGGTTATTTTCAAAAGTTACCTTTTAAGCAATGTTTAGAGGCATCTTCTCAGGAATTTTTCAGTTTTCATGCTGTTCTCTTATCAAGCCAATTTTTAATTTTTTTTAAAAAAAACAAGATTTAAAAAAAGTGATGAGAAACCCAAATACCCTCCCAATGAATTGCTTTTTTAAACAAGTGACAATCAGTTTCTTTTCTTTGCAATAATCCATAAAGAATTATGTTTACTACCCTGTTTCCCCGAAAATGACCTAACCTGAAAATAAGCCCTAGTATGATTTTTCAGGATGCTCGTAATATAGGCCCTACCCCAAAAATAAGCCCTAGTTAAGTGAAACCCCACCCTCCACCATTGTGCAGCATTGTGCAGCAACCAGAAGATGACATGACTATAAAATAAAACATCCCCTGAAAATAAGCCCTAATGCATCTTTTGGAGCAAAAATTAATATAAGACCCTGTCTTATTTTTGGGGAAACACGGTAATTACTTTCAAATGGTTATTTGAAGGATAGCTCAGTAAGTTAGGTATCTAGCTGTGGCCCCAGAGTTTGGGAGTTTGATTCCCCACTGTGCATCCTAGGAGAAGAACTAGCTTGTATAGTTTTGGGCAAATTGCACAGTCCCAGGGTATCCTCAGGAGAAGGGAATGATAAATCTCTTCTGAGTATTCTCTACTTTAAAAACCCTGAAAAGGGTTGTCGTAAGTTGGAATCAACTTGACGACATGTTATTGTTGTTATTGTTGTTGTTATTCTAACACTGTAACTTTTAAGTGTTGCCCTGACCCTCCTGTCTGGAGTGGGAAGGACCAAGAAACTCTTCTACATGCATTTACTTAGACATAAGGAGAGAGGGTCAGCCCAAGATGTCCACGGAGTGCCACCCTCTTTCTCCAGTGTAGAAGAACCAGCTGTACTTTAATGGTATTGGAAGTAAGAAAGGATCCTGAATCATTTGTTGTTGTTGTGTGACCCATGGTAACACTATGAATTAATGTCTTCCTCCGTAATTGTGGACAACAGGCTATTTGAGGGGATGCAAAGCAGGCTATGTTATCCAAGAGAGATGACAATGTCCAGATAATTCTGGAAGAACTGTAGTAGGGTGAGGAATGCTGCTGCTGCTGCTGTACTCCAGCATGTGCCACCTGAGATGGTTGCCCCACTCTGCTATATGGTAGGGCTGGCCTTACGAGAAGAATTTTCCATGCTTTTGCTGGCTTACTGTTGGTTTGGAAGCTTCTCCTTACAAATGATATGGGAAATCCCATTGAGACCTTCATGTTAAATGCAGGAAAATTTGGGGTGAAGAAGGAGGGTTGAAGCTCATGAGGATTTGGGAGGCAGGGCCAAAACATATAGCCCTACAGTCCCTGCATATTTTGTAGTTTCTTATTCAGGAATAACAGCTGGACAGGGTAGGATCTGTCTGTCTCTGTGTGCATGTTTGAGTGCACATATGATGTTGTTGAGAATGACACATTCTTGTGCTTCAATAAGCACCTCTGGAGGGCTGTGCTCTTATTAAGTCTGCACACTGGGCCACAGGTGCACACACAGTAGAACCAGGTGCTGTTAAGCTCCTCTTGCCAGGATTAGTCTTTTGTGTAAAAACATTGGCAAGAAAAAGTGTAACCACTGACTGTTTCATAAAGGATATACATGGAAAGGTGTTAATATCTGTAGTCAGCCAGCAAGAGCAAAGATATATTAATGATTAAAGTACTAAACCAGAACTTGAAAGCCTCGTGTTAAGTTCTATGCTTTTGCCAATAACAGCTTCTGTGATCTTTGATATATTTTGAAGAGGAGAGGGAGAAGAGAGAAGAACCTCCTCAAGATAATACATTCCAAGGAATAAAGTTCAGTATCTTACTTTTTATGTCAGAATTTAAAGTCTGTGTCTGTTTGGCTCAGTTTCTCCATAAAATAGCGTTATCACTACCTTATCCAAAATAATTTTTGCTGTATGAAGCCCCCTGTAGTGCTTGGTTGACACCAGCCCATAAGGTAGCTTTATCAAATCTTTCTTCTTTTTGATGCTTTTCTTCCAACTTATTTTAAATCTAGTCTGCAGGGCAATGAGTCTAGGGAAGTGGGGCCTTTATTTGGGGAGCAAGGACTTTGCTGTACACATTATATACAGTGGGAGGTATACTGTGGGAGATGTGGAACCAAACGGGAAAGCAGGAAGTATGGACTACTCAGAAATCCCCCCACTACAATTCACTACCCCTTATAGAAAACTCCCCCCCCCCAATTCTCCACAATGAAGATTGCACAATGCCATTTCTGAGATTTGGCCTAAGAAGGGTGGATTGTTTATAGTGGCAAACTTAAGTATTTTGGTGTAGTACACTGAGCTTACCTTCTGAGAGACTCTGTAAATAAAATGGGCAGGATATTGGGCTTTTTGTGCCCCAAATCATTGGGACGAGTGAGGCCGAATCAATGAAGTCAGATCAAGATCTTCCACTGTGCTATACTTCATTTCATATCAGTCAGTTTAACATAATAAGGGGAACTGGGTGCCTGCAGTAAACTTATTTAACTGTCTCCCGCAATGTCAGAGTGTGTCATTAGCAAGTATTAGCCTGCACTGTACTTGTAGGTATGGAAACACACACATTCTCTTTCTGCTTCTTTTTCTGTCTATATTTGTTTGTCCTCCACTTTCTTGTAAATGTCACGATAAAGTGATGGAATTTATAGAAAGCTGTGTGAGGTTCTTGACAGCTTCTGTACACTGAGGACTATTTGTGATACTCTGGAAAGCTAGCAAATGGACTACAAATTTTCACTTTATCTTATACAAAAGAGGTCTGATGCCAGTGTGAGAGAATCATGCCATCCCAATTATGAAGCATTACATTTATTATATAGTTAATAATTCAGTGAAGCAGCAAAACATAAAGTGGTTTTTAAAATGTTTGCCTAATGGTAGCTTAAGTATGCAGTATTTCCCAGTTAGATATATATTTTCATTGACTTTTAATGACACACACTTTTAATATGTTGGTTTTTGTTTTGTTTTTATTGCGGTCTGATGTTTGTACTGAGATAATAGCTATGAGTTCTCCAATAAATTAATCGCCTCCATTTTTTTAAAAAAAATACAGGAACTACTAAGTGAAATACCATTAATGTAAGTCAGTAAAGTTGACTGTTTCTAATTTAGTTTGATGGTGCGTACTAGTGTTTCATAGGAAAGCCTGTGGCACAGTAGATTGACTGTATGATTCCCGTACGTTAAGAACATTTTTTTAAAGCACTGCATCAACCTAAAGCTGACTTAATTAGAACATGTGTATTTATTATACATTTGAAAATATTTGATTCATTACTTGCCTTTCTTTCCCCTTTAATAATTGTCTCTAAGTGTTTAAGTGTTAGCATTTGCTGTGTTTGTAATTGCAAAGATTGGCTGAGGCCACATACCACACATACACAAAAAAGGTAAGAAAGCCATATGAAAATAATATCAAGTAGCACTTAATACCTTCATCTAAAAGACAGGTTTGCCATAAAAAGTGTAGTTGTATCATTGATGTAGTAGAAGGGTTCTTCCTATGTATGGATCCCTCAGGGTTGCAGTGCATCTCTGTTAACCACCACTGGGGTTCTGTTTGTGTCTGTAGATTCATTGGCCATCATCTGTAAGGGCTTGTGAGTGGTGGTCCTTTTCTCCTTCTCCTTCCAAGATTTTAATCAACATATGAACCTGCTGATGCTGGCCATCACATCTCTCCCCACTTTTAAACATTTGTAGACTGTTGTTTCATTCTCAACTGTACATGTTTTTTTTTAAGAGACTCCTCTCTTCCACTGCTTGATGAAGTCGGTGGCATAGCAACTGTTGGTGGGTGGAGAAAACAATGGGAGAGAGTGAGCGGAAGAAGTGGTCAAGTTGATGTGGGCTGTTGGTACACAATTTTGTCTAGGGTTTTCTCAGAAGTGGCTGCTTAAAGGAGTGGAAACATGAATGGATTTGTTTTTGCATTGATTGGGGAAATAAATGTAATGGATAGACATCCATGCAATTCACAAACCCTTTAGATTTTAGCGCACTGGAGTGTACTGGAGGAATGTTATAGTCAGTTTTTAACAACAAAGGAAAATGCAAAATACTATATGTCTCTTTCCCCCAGTGGAAGATTTAGCTAACTCTATTTCTCATTCCATAAGCAGTTTCAGCTTCGATGACTCCATAATTTCTGTCAAAATGATTAGTTAGAAGTTTCCGTCCAAAAGATTTGACGTTACCACTGATCAGTTTTTTAAAAAAAATCTGCCAAAGTACACACTAGAACCTTGAAAAAATGCATTGTCTTTCACTTTATGTTGTATTTAAAGGGAAATTGAAAACTCAAATGTCTCACTGTGGCTTTTTGGCAATGGGCCCATGTCTGTGATGTTGTAGCAGTAAGAAATACAGTGTAGATATTCTGAGTGAACCAAAACCCACACCCCATCTATTCTTTTCCTTTCCCACACAGCAAATGAGCTCCCGAAGCTGGCACCTCAGTTAGGGAAAATGAGTGGGGAAGTGAAGCACGCTGAGCCATACATTTGATGAGTGCTCTTCAAGGCAGTAACTCAGTGGGAAGCTATCTGTGCTCCCCTCCTATTTTCCCCCAAGAAATTCTCCCATACACTCCCTTTCCCCTTTCTTCAAGATAATGTGAACATTACAGAGGGTACAGGGAATGGGCAGAGCCCCACTGGAGGCCTTTGTAGGCAGCATGGGAAGGAACTGCAAATCAAACTAGGTCAAAAATATCTTACCCTGGGGTTACAGATGACAACATTCTTTCACCATGGTTTTTTGGGTTTTTTGTTTGTTTGTTTGTTTGGCTATGTAAAGACTAACAAGGTTTGGTGGGTTTTTTGGCACATTTTCTTCTTCTTTCTTTTGTTAACTGTAACCCACCTTCTCAGTTCTTTCACATTAGAAAACTGAATGTATGTATTCTAAAAAGTAACTCAAGATGGCCTTCTTATATCCCCTGTTGTAGGACTGGAGCAAACCAAAGTTCATTTCTTTGTCTTGGAAAAAAGATCTATGTCTGTGTAATGAAGCCCACATATTAATAATTTACCCTTTTAAAAATTAAGCATAACCAACAGTAATTAACAGCTGATATTTTAAAGTAACTTAATCAAGGAGTGGCAATTGCTTAAATCTTTGCTTATTCTCGGATGCCAATGTGTTTCCTCAAAAAAGAGCATGATCTTCAATACAAGCACATTAACTGATAATTCTTCTATTTGCTTCATTTGTTTAGCAATTACTTTTATAACAGAACTTGCCATTTGCTGTGTTCCTCACAACATCTTTTCATTTCTGTTGGGATGTCACTAGCAAATGTCATTCATAACATACAGGGTCATCAAAATATTAGTAGAACTTCAAACTAGAGATCTGAAAACTTGTGAATTCTTCCCTCCCATCCATGAAACAGGCGATGCGAAGTGTAATAAAATAAATAATCTTAGGACTGAGGAGCTGGAAGGGACCCTGTGGGTCATCAAGTCCAGCCCCTGTCAAGGAGGCACAGTGGGGAACTGAACTCCCAGACATACCTAAGCCACTGAGCTATACACATAATCATGACTGGAATTATGTGTATCTCCACTGTTTTTGAATGTAATGCTAACAAACATACTTCTAGATGTTAGATTTATTTTATCTCAAACAGGAACAGTATCAAAAGCCATACTGAAACAGAGAGGAACATTTATCTTTAACCCACTAGTTAAAGTGTTGCAGGACTGCCTCAGCATCGACTATGCTCAGTAGGTCTAGGGGGAGTTTCATCCCAACAACTTGTGGGGGAGGGATATGATCCTCATACCTGATCTAAATGGAAACAGCTATGGGGCTTCTTAAACAGTAATGTGGGCAAATGCCTAGGAATGCTGCTGAAGTAGATTAAAGAACAATGGTGTCTGCTTCTTGTTTTTTATTTCTCATATATGGAATAATGCTTACATAGCAATTCAGAAACAGTTTGTGCTATCCAGAAGTCTTTTTTCTCTCCCCCTCCCCGCCCTTTGGAGCTTCTCATGTCCTTCATTCATTTCTGTATTTCTGCACATACACAGCTAAAGTAGTTGGTGAGAAGTTATCTTGCATCTGAAAAATATAAGAAGCAGCTCTGAGTTAAGGCAGCAGTTGTTCTTCCTTTTTCTTTTTTCTTTTTTAAGGTTCTGATTGAATTCTGACCTATGTTAGGAAGTGCTGTATTGAATGCAAAACAGAAGATGGGAAGGAGCGGAAATGCATCAATCCTAGCCAGCTGCTAATAAATAATTTCTAAATTCACAGTCTGTACATTATACTATGCATCAAATAGTTAGATGCAGCACACAGGAAGGCACCTATTAATTTAAACCCACACATTCGAGAAGCAATTAAAACACAGACTATGGTAACGCATACATTAGTACGCAGCAGTCATGAAACCAAATAGTTATGTTGGGGGCAGGTATACCATCAGCAGAAGCAGCTTCTGGCACCTGAGGAATGAACATTTTCTACTACTTTCTCTTCACACTGTTACCGGATTGGGTGAGAATTACAGAGTCATAAAATCATAGAATGGTAGAGCTGGAAGGGACCTTAATTAGTCCTACTCCTGTTGAGGCAGGAAGTTCACAGCTAAAGCATTTCCAACAGATGGACATCTAACCATTAGGAGGTAAAAGGTAAAGGTTCCCCTTGACATTTAGTCCAGTCGTGTCCGACTCTAGGGGGCGGTGCTCATCCCCGTTTCCAAGCCGTAGAGCCAGCGTTTGTCCGAAGACAGTTTCCATGGTCACGTGGCCAGCGCGACTAGACACGGAACGCCGTTACCTTCCCACCAAGGTGGTACCTATTTATCTACTCGCATTTGCATGCTTTCGAACTGCTAGGTGGGCAGGAGCTGGGACAAGCGACGGGAGCTCACTCCGTTGCGTGGATTCGATCTTTACGACTGCTGGTCTTCCGACCCTGCAGCACAGAGGCTTCTGCAATTTAACCCACAGCGCCACCACGTTCCTAATAATTAGGAAATCCATGCTAAAGTTTGTCAGAAATCTCCTCTATTATAATTTGAATCCCATCGTTTATGTCCTCTTCCCTGTAATCATGGAAAACATGTTTGCTTAACCTTCTATTTGGTGGTCTTTTAAATTTTTGAAGATGGTTATCATGTCACATCTTAACCTTGTCTTCTTCAGGCTAAAGATAAGCAGCTCCAGCAACCATTCCTCAGCCATTCTCAGATGATTTATCATCTTGGTTTCCATCCTCCAGTTACATTCTAGCTTGTCTGGTTTGTTGATGTCTTTCTTAAACTGAAGTGTCCAGAGCTGGTGATGTTTAACCAAAACAGTATAAGATGTTAATGTTCCTTTCCATCCTGGACACTGTATATTTGTTAATGCAGCCTATAATTGCTTGAATTTCCTTTGCTGCTGTATCACACTGTAACTCAAATTTTGCATGTGGTTTACTAGGATTTCCTTCCCCCAAATCCTTTTCACATGTACTTCTGCCAAGCCAGATCTTACCCATTCTTTATCGATGCCTCTAATTTTTCATTCTTAAATACGGAACTTTACATTTATGCCTTTTGAAACTCATTTTGTTTGCTTTGACCCTATTTTCCAATCTGTTATGGTAATCTGAAGATGATTCTGTTTTACCTAGTATTAGACATCAGTTTAGTATCATCCATAGATTTGATGAGGATCCCCTCTTCTTTTGGTCCTTTATAAAGATGCTGAACAAAATTGGGACCTGGAGAGATTCCTGCTAACTAGGCAGAAAAATATCTGATTCTATTTGATTCTGGAATGCCTAGAGCAGTGGTTCCCAACCTTGGGTGATCCAGGTGTTCTTGGATGACAACTCCCAGAAACCCGGGCGGCACAACTAGTGGTGAAGGCTTCTGGGAGTTTTAGTACAAGAACACCTGGGTCACCCAAGAATGGGAACCACTGACCTAGAGGATGGCTTATTCTCCACAGTGGTCACCATGGAACCTTCAGAGAGCAACAGTTAAAATGGACACAGCAGTAGCAGTGTTGTGTAAAGTAAATTTCCACAACCAGGGCCCTTACAGATATTTTGGCCTACATGTTCCAGAGTTCTTGACCACTGCCCATACTGAAAGAAAGAGAGAGAGAGAGACTGAGAGAGAGAGATGGGACGTGCAAGCCAAAACGGGTGTGTGGGGTTTTTTTTTGAGAAGCTGTTTCAAGGCCTAAGGAGCAGGCAATTTTCATCATTATTCTTTTCTAGAATATTCATATTGCTACCACCCTTAAAAATAATAGTTATTATTTCACATATCAGTACAGTGCTTCTTGTGAGGCAGAAGGCAGTATAATGTATGTGTCCTCATGTAGGCAAAGAGAGAAATATATGCTTACCCAAAATCTTCTTTATATTCTCAGATGAATACAGATACTATACACACACACTCACACACAAACACAACAAAGTCATTTGTGAGCTAGTGTAATGTAGTGGATAGAGTACTGGACCAGGACTCAAGAGAAATGGATTCAAATCTCTTCTTGGCCGTGGAAGCACATTTCTTTAAAACAAACAAACAAACAAAAACCACTAATGAGTTTCCATAAGTTGGAAGTGACTGAATGGCATACAACATAGTCCCCAAGAAAACCACCCCACAAGGAATGTAGGAGGAAATTGCAAATGTTCTGCAACTTTTGTGTGAAACTGTGCATCACATAGTTTCTTCAGATGACTGCCAACAGTTTGAAAGTTACAGATATGTTCTAAATGAATTTTAAAACATTATAGCTGGAATTCTTAGTATTTGATAAACTGGGTTCAGGATTCTACTCCCAACACTGCCCCCACTTGTTTTTGTGCAATTGTAGATGCTACACGTAAACCATTTGCTGTTTGAACCCCCAAATGTAGTAAGCCAGGGTTCTTGGTTGTTGTTTTGTTTTTGTTAAGTGAATATCTAATTTCTCAGAATGTCACAGTACCACAGAATGTAAAGGACACCTTTCATTCATGGGCACCACAGTTCTGTGAAAAGTAATGGATGCCCTTTAGATCAAATTGCAAGCTGTGAAGGATCTATTAGTTTTGGAAATTCGATTTGCTAAATGTACAGCCATCTCTACTGTAGCAGAGAGGTGCAATAGTAGAACTTTGTGTTAAGCTTAAAAGCATTGAATCATAGCATTGCAGAGCTGGAAGGGATCCCAAGCGTTACTGAGTCCAGCCCCCTGATAAAGCAGAAAATCCACCACTAAAACATCGCTGACAAATGGCCATCCAACCTCTGTTTAAAAACCTCCAAAGAAGAAGAGTCTACTATTCTCTAAGGTAGACAGTTCCATTGTTGAACAGCCCTTACTATTTCAAAGGTTCTTCCTCATGTTTACTCTACTCTAATTCTTTGAATTTAGAATAATTCTTCTGAATTACTTAATTATCAAGGTCATCCTATATAGCTCTGCAGACTAGCCAAAATTGGTCAACCTCCATCTCAAACTGCATGTTGATTTGCATATTATTGCCAGATTGTGTATCTACTATCTTGCAGTATACAGTAGGACTGCAGTATCCCCATCAAATGTGGTATCTCATGCATCCCCACCAAATGCGCCTGTAATGGCAATGGGATAAGCAAATGAGGAGTCTCAAATAGACAATGTGTGTGTTGGTTGTTGTTGTTGGGGATATGCACCAGCCACATATGCATATCCTATTTGGATGAGAGAGAGAGAAGTCAAAATATACATGTGGTTGTTGTGCTGAATGAGAAGGCAGGGACTAGAAGTAGAATAGAGAAAGAGGAATTAGAAACACTGTTATGCCCTCTCTCTCTAAGTGTAGCAACAGAGGGTAGCAACTGATTGTCCTTGGCATCAGGACATAATAAAAATGGAGAAGAGAGATGAGCTAGAAGGAAGAGTGATAACAACATAGGTAGCCCTGAGGGTTGGCCTTCTTTAAACCTCACAGAGAGTAAACACCAGAATCTAGTTGTAGGTTCCCCTTAAATAGTTGATTACCAAGAAAGGTGTATTGATACTTCCCAAGATCAAAGAGAAGAAAGCAGTGCTTCACACTTCTGAGACCGTTGTTTCCTGTCATGAGCAGACATGAGAAGCATTACTTCAGTTCCCACTATGCCTTCAGCCATAATGGGAAAATTCCCTTGCTAATGCTTTGGATTGGCCAGTTCAGGATGTAGCCTACATGTCTTGATGAGACAAGGGGCTAGAGGATCAGAAATGCATTTGTAGGTTCCAGAGGTCTCATGTATCTCATAGAAATCCCACCCACTGATTAATGCAGCAGTTCTCAACCTTTGGTCCTCCAGCTGTTTTCAGCTTCAACTCCTCATTAGCCATGTAGACTGAGGCTTCTGGGAGTTAAAAGTCCAAAGTATTTGGAAGACTAAAGTTTCAGAAAAACAAGATTAATCTAATTAGATGTCAACAAGAAAAACTGTAGCATTCATGTTCTAGCTGTCTTCATTGGCTTCCTTGAACAGAATGGACACAGAGGGGGGCAACTCAGTGGTCTCCAGATGCTTTAGTCTATAATTCCCATAATCCCTAATCATTGGCCATGCTATCTGATGCTTATTGAAGTTGCAATCCAAAACATTGGAAGAATGTGTGGTTCCCATTCCCTTGTCTAAGGTGACAGTTAAAAAAGTGATGTGTCTAAGTTCCTCAGTAATATCTTGTTTTCCTCCTGCCGTTCACTGCCAAGTAAGAGCTTTCTCATCTGACAAGTATATGGCCTATTGATTCAATGAACTTCATGTGATGAGCTTTCATTATAAAAATCATTTTTTTTTACTCTTCTGCTATTGTCCTCTGATTTCTGTGTTTTTAGTTGTCACAAGCCACACTGAGCAACGTAGCGTAACAGTAGGACATAAGTCTTCTGAATTAAACAAAGAAAGAAACACTGCTTTTGTTTTGACCTTGATCTGAATGGGGCCACTATGATGGATGGCATCAAATCATAAATTGTGATAAATTCATGTTATTGGGAAGAGAGAGAAAGAGGCATGTATTGAGTACTAGGAGTGCCACAGAGCACAGAAGGGGGACAGAAAAAAATTGCAAGAGTCCAATTTGGCACGACTTAAGAGTTGGACACGACTTAACGACTAAACAACAACAAATTTGGCATGATGCACTTGATAGTACATACCATTTAATTAATAATTGTGATCATTGTGTTTCCACTAATCCAAGGGTCTGTCAATTTTTTTTCCTGGTCCTATAAGCAGGATAGGAATGGGCTCAGGAGGGCTGGTCTCCCTGCCTTGATCTCATGATTTACTTGATTTCCATAAAGTCACTGTGAACATAAATTAGATAGAAATTTAAACATATTTAGTACAGAATCAGAGTGGTACACATCCAGGTTTGGTGCTGAATTGGGATATAGGAGATCCAAGTTTGTATCTCCACCCTAGTCACACTCCTTCAGCCTGACCCACCTTACATGGTTACTGTGAAGATAATGGATGAGAAGGAGCGCTACATACATGGGCAAGTGGGCAAACAGAAATGACTACAGAGCTTACAATTCTGTTTCATCTGCTGATGTCTTCATGCATCTGCTATGCTTTTTTTTTTTTACCTCCCCCTTCCTCTTCCAGAATTATAATGTCTTGTTGAGTTGTCTTTGACTTACTCTTGCCTCATTGGAAGATCTGTGAGTAAATGCCCTGGGAAATTAAACTCCTGAGTGTGCAAGAGGAAAATATGCCACATCTACAGCTTGTTGCAGGGGTCAGCAGTTTTGTGGGCAGGTGGAAGATCCAGCCATATTATACTTACCATGGCAAAAGAGTTTGAGAAGGTCGAAAGTAAAACCAGGTGCTTCTGCTCAAGTTTAATTGCTCAACTTAAGAGAAGGCTTTTTCTTCTTCCCTCTTCCCTTACAGTTGTAAATAAGCATGAATCTGCTCTAAAGGTATTTAAGGTAATTTATGCTTTTAGAGAATATTGATGCATATCCAAGATCTGACCAGCAGAGTGCATTATAAAAGTAAAAAATACAAAAGCAAGTCTCAGATTCACCTGTAGGAATGACTGGTGATATTCCGTTTGGATCTCCATCAAAAGAGGTTTTTTTAATTTAAGGGGGACCTAATTGGTCATTGCAGTGTGTATTGTCCAGAGTTTGGGAATGACAGGGTTTTGGACTGATAAGTCTTGTAATTCTCCAGCTAGGGTGGCCCCTGCTCATGCTAGCTGAGAGATTTTGGGAGTTACAGTCCAGAAAAGTAACTTTTCCAGGCTCTGGCATTCTTCTGAATCTAAATCCACATTTGGGGGGGGGGGGGCTAGCTGAGGGTATGTATTCTCAAACAAATATGTAGCTGGTGGGTAGGATGTGAGCCTGCAAGGAAGATGATACAAAGCGCACTCTGTGTGTGTCTGTGAGTGTTTACCAGAGAATGGGAGGACACAAGTTGTCTGTGAAAAGCTTAGAACTATAGAGTTGCAGGGGGCCGTGTAGGCAATCTAATCCAGCCCCATTCCTACTGCAGGAAATAAAGAACTAAAACATCCTCAATGGCGAATGGCATGGTTTAGATGTCAAACCATTTTCCATACTGCCGATTTACTTGTTTCTGTGTAGTGCTGAAAAAATCCACTAGGATTTTTTTCATTGAAAATCTGTGAATCACTGATCAAATTTGATAGGGACTTAATGAAAAAGAACAATCACTATCTGTCTTCTGCTGCCTCAGCAGCATTTCTTTGAGGTTCCTGTTCATTTCTGTGCTTTGTTCTCCCCCACCTCACCTGGAAGAATCGCATTACTTGAAACAGAATTGTCCTAGAAGAGAGAGACCTTGGCAGCTCCGGGATAGGGTGATATAAAGGCAGATTATTATACGGCATCTGTTCCTTACTGTGAAGGATTGTATTTGGTGGTGCTGAGACAAATCTGGATTAAGGGAAAAGCTGAGCATGTATTTGGCTGGTGAAGATTTGCTAACTTTGAAATAGATAGCAAGTAACCAAGGATATTTAATCTAAATGCATTGAAGCAATCTCAGGCTGTGATCATGCTGGCAATTCAAACTGATTTCTGTTCAGACTTTTAAAAAATCAGGTACAAATCATGTATTTAAACTGGTAGCCACGTTCACATGTACTGAATAGAAATTGATTTATTTCTGGAGATTTAAACTGGATTTGGTGTCTACACTACTAAAATCGGCTCATTTGAATCGATTTTAAAAGCGAAGTATTTTAAAAAGCCTCTGCTGGCCAGTTGAAAAAAAAAAAGCTTTGCAGCCCATATGAATCGATTTCATGCTTGCATCGTGTGAATGATAAAAATCTAAATCGATTTAAATGACACTTAAATGTGCCTGTTTCCAGAGTGACCACAACCTCAGCTTGCCAATTAAAGAACAACAGTCTATTCTGTTCTGTAAATAATTCCTGTAAGATGTAATCTAGTTTCATTTATCTTGTCTTTAGTTCACTGAGTTAGGTATCTGACTGCGGAGTCAGATGTTGGGAGTTCCTTTCCCCACTAGGCATCTGAGAAGAGCCAGGCTGTGTAGCCTTGGGCAAGTTCAACAGTGCCAGGATGCTCCCAGAAGAAGGGAATGGTAAACCACTTTTGAGCATTCTCTACCTAGAAAACCATGAAAAGGGTCACCATAAGTCAGATCTGACTTGATGGTACACTATTATTATTATTATTATTATTATTATTATTATTATTATTATTATTATTATTATTATTATTATTATTATTATTATTATTATTATTATTATTATTATTATTGTTGTTGTTGTTGTTGTTGTTGTTGTTGTTGTTGTTGTTGTTGTTCAAAAACACCAGGCACAGTCAATCAAAATTATAAAAACATTGACTGGTATTATATAACAGATACAAGTTTTAACAAAAAACCTAAGTATCTGTTAGATATCGGCAGAGTATGTATGTTGTTCCTAATATTGCCGTTTTCTGTAGCTCTGATCATGTTACCGTATTTTTCTGTGTATAAGACGCTACTTTTTCCTAAAATCATAACACTAAAAATTGAGGGGTGTCTTATACACGGAAGTAAGCTGAGAACACAGAGAGAACAAAACGGCCCATACCTTGCCTCTGTAAACAGGCTTCCTTCAATCATGAGGCTTAGCTTCCTACAGTCAGGAGACTTAGCTTCCTCCAATCACGAGCCTTATGGAATTAATGACAGCTGATGCTGAACAAACCAATTGGAACACACCTTGTTGGAGGTGGAGTCTGTTGACTCAGATGCAACAGGGACTCATAATGTGCGACATTCTGAGCTCAGAGGCTGAATACTCAAAGCTAAGTTTTCTTACTTTTGGGGTTAGAAAAGGGGGGGTTCTTATAAAGAGGGGCATCTTATAAACGAAAAAATATGGTATTTCTGAGATCTGCAACTGCTTATAGTACTGTGTGAAATTTCTTGATATTGTTCCCGAAGCCCCGAAGACTATGAGGACCACTGAAGTGTGTTTCGTCCACAAGCAAGATGTTTCAATTGCCAGGTCTCTGTATTTTGTTAGGTAAAGGTAAAGGTTTCCCTTGACATTTAGTCCAGTCATGTCCGACTCTAGGGGGCGGTGCTCATCCCCGTTTCCAAGCTGTAGAGCCAACGTTTGTCCATAGACAGTTTCCATGGTCACATGGCCAGCGCGACTAGACACGGAACGCCGTTACCTTCCCACTGTGGTGGTACCTATTTATCTACTCGCATTTTTATATGCTTTCGAACTGCTAGGTTGGCAGGAGCTGGGACAAGCTATAGGAGCTCACTCCATTGCGTGGATTCAATATTACGACTGCTGGTCTTCCGACCTTGCAGCACAGAGGCTTTCTGCGGTTTAAGCCGCAGCGCCACCAATTCTTTATTTTCAACTCTGGCATCCCCCAGAATTGCAATGTCAATGATCCAGACATTTCTTTCTTCTATTACTACTATGTCTGGTGTGTTATGTTCAAGGTGTCTATCCGTTTGGATCCAGAAATCCTACAAGATTTTGACTTCCTCATTTTCTGACATCTTCTCTACCTGAGGTTCCCATGGGTTTTTGGAGGCTAAATTATATTTTTTGCACAATGACCAGTGCACTAAGTTTGTTACTTTATCATGTCTAATTTTGTAATCCGTTTGTGCAATCTTTGGACATTCGCAGATGAGATGTGACACAGTTTCATTTTTTTTCTTGGCAGAGTCAACATTTCATTTAGCACTAATTCCTTGGATCTTAACTTTCATCACGTTGGTTTGGAGTGTTTGTTCTTTTGTAGCAAAAATCAAGCCTTTTGTTTCTTTCTTAATGGTTCTTAGTTTTAGCCATGCCCATGTTGAATTATGGTCATGCTTTCCATCAATATTTTTCAGGTGTTGTCCATGTAGTGGATTATTTTTCCAGCTGTTTAATTTCTTTTCAAATTGTTGTTTCTTATATTGAGCCTTTGTTTCTGTTGTTTTCAAAATATTCTCCAATTTCATCACCTTTAGTAATTTTTCTCTGCTCGTACTGATATAATCATTTAGGCTTCTTTTTTCCTCCTCTGCTACCTGCTGTACTTATAGTAATCCACGGCCTCCAATTTTTCATGGTAAATATAATCTGTCCACATCACTTTCTGTCAGTTCTTTAACTTTTGTGTGCACGATGTTATCTGTACTGTTTCTAGTATTCCAAGGTATTTATAATTTTCATCACTTGATAGTGATTTTGTAATATTGCCATTTTTTAAACTTTATTCCATCTAGTTTTTTTATCTTGCCATGCTGTATAGACAAAGGTGCACATTTGTCAATTCCAAATTTCATTTGGATATCTTCACTAAATATTTGCACTGTGTTTAGCAGTAGTTCTACCACCGTGGAACTTTTTGCATATAGTTTTAGGTCATCCATGTATAACATATGATTGATTTTTCCTGCTTGTTGTGAAATTTGGTAGCCCAATCCAGTTTTTTTTTATTTTTATTTTTTTACAATTATTGGCATGGGGATTAGTGAGATGTTAAACAGCAGTGGTGGTGACAAAGAATCCCCTTGAAATATTCCTCTTTTGATGCTAACTCCCCCAATTTCTTCACCATGGGCCTTTAGGATAGTTTTCCATTTTTCCATATTTTTCTTAAGGAACTTCTGAATGTTTTTACTAATTCTAAACATTTTTAGGCAGGTGTTAATCCAGCTGTGTGGCAATGAGTCAAATGCCTTTTTATAGTCTATCCAGGCCATGTTAAGGTTTGTTTTTCATCCTTATTTATTTATTTATTTATTTATTTAATTTATACCCCGCCCATTTAGACCGAAGTCTACTCTGGGCGGCTAACAACAATATTAAAATAAAATAAAACAACAATATTAATACACTAGAGGATGGCGAAATAAGTTAGGTATCGACAGTAGGAAGGCCTGTCTGAAGAGCCAGGTCTTAAGTTGGCTCTTAAAAACGCCAGCGAGGGAGCCAGACAATTTTCTAGGGGGAGATTCTTCCAGAGCTGAGGGGCCACTGCCGAGAAGGCCCACTTTCTTGTTCTTTCTCTTTGGACCTCCCTCGGTGTTAGGCCCCTCAGCCGCCCCTCCTGGCTAGAGCGAGTGATACGGGTAGATCTAGGTGGGAGAAGGCGTTCCGCAAGATATTGAGGTCCTAAACCGTTTAGGGCTTTATATGTCATCATTAATACTTTGAAATCAATGTGGAAACGAACAGGTAGCCAATGCAAGGCCGCCAGAGTGGGGGAGATATGTTGATGTTTTCTCACCCCAGTAAGAAGTCTTGCTGCTGCATTCTGCACCATTTGAAGCTTCTGCATCAATCTCAAAGTTTCCCAAACCACCAATGTCTGGGCCACCCACCCTCAGACCTCCGTCTTGTCCGGGTTCAGCCTCAGACCATTTGCCTGCATCCATCCCAGTATGGCATCCAGACAGCGCTGAAGGGACGGAACAGCATCCACTGTTGTAGGAAAAAAGGAGATGTAGAGCTGGGTGTCATCAGCGTACTGATGACATGAAGCCCCACACTCCCTGATGACCTGACCCAGCGGCCTCATGTAGATATTAAACAGCATTGGGGAGATAATCGAGCCCTGCAGAACCCCACAATTGAGATTCCACGGAGCCGATACACTGTCCCCAAGCTGTACTCTCTGGGGACGGTCCTCCAAGAAGGATCGGAGCCAGGCTAACGCCAGACCACTGATTCCCAGCTCGGACAGCCTCCCCAGGAGGATACCGTGTCGACGGTATTGAAGGTGGCTGAGACATCGAGAAGGACCAACAGAGACATTTTGCCCCTGTCGGCCTCCTTCAGGAGGTCATCAAACAGGGCGACCAATGCCGTTTCCGCACCGTGGCACGGCCTGAAGCCAGACTGAAATGGATCCAGGGCGTTGGTTTCATCCAGAAGGGCCTGAAGCTGGTCAGCCACCACCCTCTCTACCACTTTATTAAGGAAAGAAACATTGGCGACATGCCTATAATTGCCAATATCGTCCGCCGCCAAATTTGGTTTCTTCCTAATGGGCCTAATGAGTGTCTCCTCCTGGAGAGACCCATTAATTATTGCAGTGGCCCATTCGGTTGTTATAGGCCTGGCTGCTTTGATTAGCCAGGCCGGGCAAGGGTCAAGGGAGGTGGTGGTGGTGTGACAGTGGTCAAGCACCTTGTCCACCATATCTGGCATCACAGGCTGAAAGAGATCAAGTCTCATTGGGCAAGGCGGAGTGCTGGACGTCTCTGCTCGATCTACTGTGTTCAAAAAAGGAGAGAGCTCCCGGCGGATGGCCTCCACTTTAGATTTTAAAAATGCCACAAATTGGTCAGGTGAGATACTAGTAGGAGGCCTATCACTTAGACCAATTCTGGATAGATCGCGGACTATACGGAAAAATTCTGCCTGCTGATTTGAAGCTTTGCTTATCCGGACAGCGAAGTGAGCTCGACTAGCAGCCCTCACCTTAGTAAGGTAATGGTTAGTCGTGATCCTGACAGCTTTCCGATTATATTCTGTTGGGTTCCGTCTCCAATTGCACTCTAGCCTTCTCCTGTTCTGCTTTATAGCTCGCAGCTGCTGGTTAAACCAGGGTGCTGGACGAGCTCTGCAACGGAGAGGGCATTTAGGAGTGATCGTGTCAACAACCCTGGTAGCGGCGGCAAGCCAGCCATCAACCAGAGCCTCGACAGGAGCGCCAGTCAGGTCAGCCGGAATCCCTCTCATGGAATCCTGGAATCCTATAGGATCCAGTAGCCTTCGAGGGCAGACCATTAAAATAGGTCCTTGCTCCCTGCAGAGAGGGAGAGCCACTGAGAGGTTACATTTAATTAGGCGATGATCCGACCATGACAAGGGGACCGACACAAGGTCAGTCACCATCAGACCACACTCTCTCCACTCGGGGAAGAACACCAGGTCTAAGGTGTGGCCGCCCACGTGGGTGGGGCCATTGACATATTGGGACATGTCCAAGGAAGCCATGGTTTCCAAGAACTCAAGAGCCAGACCGGAAACCTCCGCCTCCGCATTGATGTTGAAATCACCCAAGACCAAAAGCCTCGGGGATTCCAACAGTGCCGCAGAGATGAAGTCCTCCAGCTCTGGTAAGGAAATGGCTGGGTTGCGGGGAGCACGGTAACCCAGCAAGATCCCAATACCATCCCTGGCCCCAATCGACATGTGAAGGGCCTCAAGACCTGGTGTCACCACTGCGGCGCGCCTAACAACCTCTAGAGTGTTTTTATATACAATGGCTACTCCCTCCCCGCCCCTCCAGTCTACCCTGGTGCTGGACTGCATAACCTGGAGGGCAGGTGAGGGTCAGGGGAACACCCCCTTCCCCGCCCATCCAAGTCTCAGTTATGCATGCCAGGTCTGCATCCTCCTCCAGGATAACTTCTGGAATAATCTGGGATTTATTGGATACAGACCTGGCGTTAAGCAGCACCAGATTTAGAGTGGAGGGACAGCTGGTCTGACTACCTCAAGTCTGATGGTTGGTCACAGTGCCAGAACAGTGAACAGCCTTCAAACATCTGTTCACCATTCTTCTGCAACAAGTAGGAACTGTGCCAACGCCATATCTCCCTCTACCCATAATCACTCTGATATTCAAAGGACCCCCGCTGGGGGGGACAGGCCCTCCACTCCATGTCAAACAAGAGAAAGGAAGAAAAGACAGAGAAATTACAAATTAATAAAACAAAATACAACAATATTCAATTTAGGTAAAGGTAAAGGTTCCCCTTGACAATTTGTCCAGTCGTGTCCGACTCTAGGCGGCGGTGCTCATCTCCGTTTCCAACCCATAGAGATAGCGTTTGTCTGCAGACAATCCTCCGTGGTCACGTGGCCAGCGTGACTAGACACGGAACGCCATTTACCTTCCCACCAAGGTGGTACCTATTTATCTACTCGCATTTTTGCATTTTGCTTGCTTTCAAACCGCTAGGTTTATTGGGAGCTGGGACAAGCGAGGGGGGCTCACTCCGTTGCGTGGATTCGATCTTACGACTGCAGGTCTTCTGACCTTGCAGCACAGAGGCTTCAGCGGTTTAACCCGCAGCGCCACCATAATTATGTAATTAAACCATAACATAAAATAGACATGTAATTTTAAATTAAACAATAACCAGTTTAAACAATTTAAAAATGAGATATGAAGAAAGAAAAAATATATATGAATAAATAAAAATAGAATAAAGACATTCAACACCCAGACTACCCCCTCTCGTCATACCCAGTAAAAGGTCTCAGTCCTCCTCAACAGGCTCGCTGCCAAAGATGAATTCAGTCACTATTATGCAGCAGGGTTGGTCATATGGCCAGCCCTTTCTAGGGCTCGGCCATCGCCACCAGCACCCCAGCAGGTTACAAGGCAGCAAGCCTGATCCAGCCAGGGGAGGTGAAGAAGTCTCAAAGGCAGCCGGGGGCGACAGGCACCAGGCACTAAAATCAGAACCTCCAACCAAGAGGGAGGTGATGGGGGGGGGCATATTGATAGATCCAAGCTCCACACCAAGTGCCAAACCTCAGCTGTCCAGATTCCAAGCCATCAGCCTCCTTTCTCAGGGCCAGCACAACACCGATGTCCTCACGAGGCCAAGCCAAGGGTCCTCACCAAAGCCACCCTGCCAGTTGACGAACCAGCGTCCCCACAATGGAAGGCTTCCTCTGCAGCAGGTGCCCGTCCGAGGGTGCAGGCAGGAGCACAGTTCTTCACAAATGCCCCAGCTCTTCAAAGGGCTTCATAACACTCTTCACCACTCCTTTGGCAACGCAGCCGCCGCGGGGCAGCAACCCTACCCGGGAAGCCGGGCTCGTCCCTCCAGCCGAGGCAGCAGCAAAACCACAGCTTCAAACTGGGAGCGACCATGCAAGGGAAGCCGGATCTCGTCTCTCCAACCGAGGCAGGCAGAGAACCACAGGCCCAAAACCGGGCACAACCATACAAGGAAGTCAATGGGGGAAAGGAAAACAGTTACAGTAGCAAAGAAGCTGACTGCAACAGTTGCCTTTTGCATTCTTCAGCCTCTTGACTTTTTAAAGTTCCCTTTCTGTTTAGTTGGGTATAGAGAGTTTTCAGCTAAGTAATTAGATATTGATCTTGCAAGTACTCCTGTGAGGAGCTTTATTATTGTTGTTGTTGTTGTTAAGTGGTAGTGGTGACAGTCCCATACCTCGACCACAGGTATTGGCCTACTGGGTTTCTAACAGATACCTAAAATGGGTTTTGGGTGGCAGTAGTTAAAATGTTGAACTTGGAACAAACTTGTGGCAGGAAGTCTTGTAAACCCAAATCCCATGTTTTAAAAAAGGATGACAAATGTTCTGTATTTGATGGCAGTGGACAAAGAACTTAGTTGTTTTTCAGATTCAATTAAAAGCAGCGGGATAACCCACATTAATTATTTTCTACAAGGTCCAAGCTAAATTTATTTAGCAGAGGACACCCTGCTGCTTCCTAATAGACAAGCATGCAATATCCAATACAGTCTACACTGAATAGCATTAGCCTGGCAAATTAAAAGCCTACCATAATAAGAATGTCTTCCCAGTCTGTTGGAAAGCAATCAGAGGGGAAGTCATTCAAAATTTATTATACAAGTTGTTTTTTAAGATTTGTACAGTGGTCATTGAGATACCTGTCACCTTGCCTTTCGTTTTTCCAAATGTGCTTCCACCATGAGTTGGACCTAGAAAAAAGCCGATATAGAAACAGGTGGTTTCTTAGTTATCCTGGAGCCAAGCCACTTAGAGCATTAAAGGTTGTCACCAACACTTGGAATTGAGCCTGGAAAAGCCAGGAAGCAATTTATTAGAAATTGCTAAATACTTGTAATGAATTCCTTTCCCCAAAAACACAACTGCAGTCACATTATGATTACGTAGTTTAACAAGGAATGACATCATTCTTTTGGGGCTGCAAATGTGACATGTTCTATTTACTTTTACAATTATGAGGTGTGTTATCTTGCTAAATGTAGGAGGGATTATCATACAGATGATCAGGTGCTGGTTTGTTCTTAGCCTTGCACTCTTTCATGGATGTTGAAAAAATGGGAGGAGGTTGTGTTTTCTGCTATAGGCCAGCACCTTTTGGCATTGAGATTTTTAACAAAATAACTAAAGTATAACTATATGCTTTACATCTATTTGTGTGGCAAGAAAGTAAAACATAATTTTTAATGGGAATATATTTGTAACCAATTATATTTCAGCTTTGCTTCCATAAGTAAAATGAATTACTTTTTAAGCATAATTTTCCAAGGAATGATAAAAGTGTTTTAAGCAAGTGTTGCAAGCTAACTGTTATGTGCTATCAAGTCAGAACTACGTAACTTTTAGTAATCCTAAAAGGATTTTCAAGTTAAGTGAGATATTTAAGGAGTGGTTTTACCAGTTCCACATTTCCAATGAGCTTCCATGGCGAAGCAGAGATTCAAACACAGGCCTCCTGAAACCTCCTAGTCCATCACTCTACTCACTACACTACCCTTGGTATCCTAAGTGTAAGAGAATCCTGTAAAGTGTAATATAATGAATATCCTCTACTAGCTTTTTTCTCTATGTGTTTTGGAACACATGTTCATTTTTCATCAGTACAATGCATAAATAAGGCTTAAATGCCCTAATATTATTTCAAATGATAGTTCATGCTACCTTCATGTTTAACAAGGCATTATGAATCTCATCTGGACTTTCTCTTCAATATCAGTATTGTACTGATCAGTACTTTCAAGATTCTCACATTTGGAGAGTACATTAAAATTAATATACATAATATACAGAGCACATATTGCTTGGTTTATTTTACTTCCTGAATCATGGGGGATGTAGAATCCTAGATTCGCTCTCCCTGGACTCACTTTAATCCACAGATCATGTGCACTGAGTTCTCTACCAAAACTAATTTTTGGCATTTTTAAAAAATTGTGGCTCATGTCATTGGTGAGAAATGCAGGCTGCAGTGATAAATCCATTTATGTGGAACAATCCCTTGATTTAAAAAGGCTTGATCTAAGGAGTGGCTGAGTGGCTCAGTGGTTTAGGTGTCTGGTTGTGGAGCCAAAGGTTGGGAGTTCGATTCCCCACTGTGCCTCCAGGGAGAAGAGTCAACCTGTGTGGCCTTGGGCAAACTGCACGGTCCCAGGGGGCACCCTAAGAAGAAAGGAATGGTAAACCACTTGTGAATACTCTCTACCTGGAAAACCCTGAAAAAGGTGACCAGAAGTCAAAATTGACTTGATGGCACATGATGATGATTGTCTAAAGGAGTGGCTTCAGAACTACAGTTATAGCTTTTTATATTTTACTCCAGTTACCAAGGATACGTGTGAAAAATCAGGAGAGTATTGAGTTTAGTTTCCCTCCAGCTTGTGCCAGAATGTATATTACAATTTAAAAATTTGTTGGAGCCATTGTTAATTGTTAGTAGCAAGGGCAAGAGGATATAATTGCTATAGCCCCCTCCCCCTCCATTTGTTTTTTGCTTCATCCCTGCCCCCCCGCCCCCGTATTCTCAGTCTGGAGTAACCTACATAAAATGAATAAATGCAGTCAAGGCTGGTTATTACATGGAAGGTTTTGACACATTTTGTTTATTCTTTGGCTGATTCCTATCACCGAGACAAACAAGCAGAGAAATGAGATGTGGAAATCAATGCAATTAAAGTGTTTGATGCCATTTGAGAAGCCTCTCAAGTGGCTTTTATTTCCCAAGAATGTGTGAGATGGTGTTTAGAAGCTGAAAAGAAAAGGATGGCAAAGCCTGCTTAGCTAGTCTCTGTGCTGCTCAGGTAGAGATCAAACGGCTGAAGCCTGGATACTGATCCAGACTTTTCTTCGCTGGTCAGACACTGATACCTGAGTGGGGACCTGCTGAGCTTGCTTGGGGAAAACAGTGGGTGTTTGTTTCTTTATTCACTTTCTTCAAAGAGGCAAGGATCCCAGCATCGACAAGCAGATCACAGGAGAGGGAAGAAAGATTTTCCAGCATAGCTGTTTAATGCACCTTCCCCTCACACATGGATGTGGCTTCTCTCTTCTGTGGGACCTTCATTTGACTATCAACAGGGTCGTTGATGGAAAAGGCTCATGGCAACTGTAGGATTATGGAGAGGTCCACTTTGGCCACACAGGGCTACAGAGAGCCACATGGAGCAGATAATGCCACAGTCCCAAGGCTAGATGAAATAAATGGAATATACTAAAGACTGGATTGTTTTAGAGAAGAGGTTGCTGTCATGTGACCTATAGGCTGCCTGTGGTCCTATCCCATTTTTGCAGCTCCATTTTTGCAGCTCAGAAATATGTTTTTTAAAAAACACACTGAAAAAAGGTGCAGAAGCCACTGCAAATGAGTGACAGGGCTTCTTGGCTATTGTTGTGACTTTGCAGTGGCTATTTTGTGCTTCTTTAAACTTATTGTAGTTTATTTCATGATTATTTACTGCTTTGCATTGTGATTAAAATTTTGGATCTGTACTTAATTCCCTTAATTAAACGAGGAAGTGTTCAATCTGAAAAATTTTAATTTGCCCTCCGTCTGTGTTAATTGGCAACTCTTTGCAATTTCACATTGCAGGACTCGATGGTTAGAGACTGTTTCGGCAGCTGAGCATCACAGAGCTGCCATCCTCTGATGCCTAGACAGTTGCAAACCAAATTAACATAGGTTGAAAGACTTCTGATGGAAGACTTCCTTATTCATTGAGATGAGAACAACAATTTTAAGCAAAAATACAAGTAGCGCACAATGTTTAAGAATGAAATAAGTCTAAATAAAAACAAAACCAATGCTGCAAAGTGGGGGAAGTGGCTGGAAGCCGTGCTGCCAAGTTGTGAAAGCTGATTGCATTCTCAATTCAGGGCCCGATTCCTTTGGGTACGTTTGCAGCCCCTGAACTGCTGGCCAAACTACAACTTGGGCCCAGTCTATTTTAGAAGGTAGTTTTATTAATAGTTCTATGGCATAGCAATTGACATTGCATTCAGTCCAGATGTATTATTCATGTGGATGAAGGCACGATTCATAATAAGGACATCTAGTAGACAACGGAAGGACCATACTGTGGTTTAACGTAGATCTATAGATAACCTCTGCATTAGTTTTATGAATTCTACAAATAACATCATATTGGCTGAAATCAAGTAGTTAGTTGCAACTAGAGTTCGCACACTGAATCAGTGGAACTTAAAGAGGAGTTGACTAACCAGGTCCCCACTGAGTCAGTACGGCTAATCTAGTTGCAACTTACTACTAGGTTTCAGCTAGTATCTCATGAATTGACTCCACATATCTCTTTAATTTCCATGACAGTGGATAGATGACCAACCTCCTATTTACTATACATTGTGTTGCCTTGGGCAACCTGCATAGTTCCAGGACACCCTGAGAAAGAAGGGAATGATAAACTTCTTCTGAGTACTCCTTACCTGGAAAATCCTGAAAAGAGTCACCATAAGTAAGAATTGAATTGATGGCACATGATTATTAAAGATGAGAGATTTGTACTTAATATCTGCACAATATATATATTGTGGCCATGGAAACTCACGTGTGCATGTGTGTTGTGTGTGTAACAGGTACAACCCCGCCTTAAACACATCACTTGCCTTGAAAGTGCCATAAGTTGGTTCCAACTTGAGAACATGTAGCAATATCTGTACAACACCAACAATTTGAGATGCAATTCTACGCTATTGTAGCTTCTATCCTTGTAATGTTTTGCCGATTATTCCATTTTGAAAAACATCAGAACAGAAATTGGAGTTCTGATGAAAATATTAGGTGATGTGCTACATTCTTTGCAGCTATCCCACAGAATAGACAGTCTCCCTGAGAGATGATACAGGTAGCCTTGTGTAAGACCCAGTGTAAAGTCAGGAGAGTATTGTTGCATAATCATAGGGAATAAAAATAGTACCTTTTTCTGAATATATTCCCATTCCTTGTCAAATGGTTATAAGAAAATAATTGATCGTTACTGACATATTTTTAGATGCAGAGCCAGATATTTTGTAGAACCCTGTTTTTGTTTTCAATAAAACCTTAAAATGTGGGGATATGTGCTGATTCCCTCAGATTTTGGTAACTGGAGTATTGCAGATGGTCCAGTTTTACATGGACATTTCAAATGACATAACTGTGTTTATTGTTCATTAGCATTTCAAACCTAAACATTTGTAAATTTTCATAATGCAGGATGAGTTCATTATAATTGTTCTAGCAGGAATGTGCGTTATTTAATAATAATATATTTTATCTGAGCAAAACAGAGCCTTAACCTAAGCATCCCATTTTGGATTGTAAAGTAAAATTAGAAGTGCGATTTTAGAAACATAATTCATTCAGCATTTTGTGAAGTAGAATGCTTGGCTACAGATGTTAGATTTTTAGCAACAGAATAGATATGAGAATATTCATATAAGAGGATATTGCAACGTGAAGATTTTAATTTTTGCGGTCAACATTGTGAAATGACACGTTTTCAGTAAAATACTTATTTGAATGCTTCTGTTTAGGAAGCTGTTCTAGGCAATAATTATATGTGTATCCAGTGTGGTGTAGTGGAAGAGTGGTGGACTAGGATGTTGGAGACCTGGGTCCAAGTCCCTGTTGACCATGGAAAATCACTGGGGTGGTGGTGGCGGTGGCAAAAGTAAAGCCACTCCTTAAATATTTCACCTACCTTGAAAACCCTATTAAGGTCACTACTATACATTAGGTAGAACTGGATGACACAGGAAGGTCCTATAGGTTTTTACAGGATTGGTTTTCCTCAAGTCAGTGAATATATAAGCACTTTCTACAGAACTTCTTGCCTGCCTTCCTGCATGAGCATATTACAACCTTTAAAACAAACACACATCCAGTGAGATGGTACCTACTATTTCCATACTTACTCGCATCGAATGAACATAAGCAGACATGGCCAGAATATCTGAAAGTGTTAAAAATGACCATTTTTATGTGTTTAACTACTACTATATTTGCTTAACCTTTGCGGGGATTACAAACAACATTATATGTGTCAGGCTATTGTAGGAGTCCTTGAAATCAATGGTACCTACTACCCATTCCTTCTGACAATTCTAAACTTTTACAGAATTTAGTTTTAGACACTGTGTGCCTAGAGATGTGAAGAACTAAAGGATCTTCACTTGCTTATTCATATGTTGTCTAGTGTTTTCATGCCTTTGATTGTAGACATTCATTGGATAAGATGGATTCTTTTAAGTAAATAGGCACTTTATGGATTTTGAATGGATTTTTCTCAGTGGCTGCAGAGAAACTGCCTCATGCTTTTGCTGTCAGTAGATGCCTGTAGATTTGTGGTTTCTAGTCTTGAACATTTCATTCATTTGAACATAAGGAGAGTGTGCTTTGAATTGTCAGTCACTTTTACTAACAGGGGATTTGCTATTCCTTTTAAAGATTCCAGAATATCAAGCAGAAATTTTCTGTTTTTATCTGGCATAATTGGATCAAGTGGATGGTGTTATGCCATTCTCATATGTTTCCCATGAATCGAAAATGGACTAGAGCACCAGCCTTCTGCTGGGGTTTAATCGTCATTTTTGCATTGTTGTTCCTGGGATCACTGTGACATCATGTTGTTATTTTTTATTTATTTTTTTGGTAATTTGATGCTTTCTGTAAAGCTCTGGTTTGTGTATTGTATGCATTTTTCATGACTGATTGAAGGGGTGAAATGGGGCAGGGACCCTGCCATAGTCTGCAAATTGGAGGAATACTCCTGTATTAGGGAATGATACTGTATCTGAGAGCTCAATTAATGGAAATCAAAATGCATGCAAAGATGGCACAGCTGATCCTGACTGGCCTGTAGAAAGTAAACTGGAAATCTTACAAGAAAAAAAAATGATTCCATTAGGCTTGGCATGCCTTATTTCATGTAAAGGAACAGAAGAAGGGCATGTAAAATGTATACCTCTGGGCAGGAATGGTGTGTGAATGGCAGCTTCTGTGTGCATGTGTAAATGCAGGCAAAGTTGGAAGTATAGTCTCTCAGAAGAAGGTTCATGTACTGTGGTTGTCGGGTGCTGCATAATTCATTGCTTAATGCCTGCCGTACTTTCTGTACTTTCAGCTGTTGTTTATAGTCTCTCATGGGAACTACTGTCATTTAGGGCTGCTATCTAAACCGACAGTCATAGTATAGCCACATTTGGCCTCTTAAGTTTAGCTCTCTGGAGCTACCTGTTGAACCTTCCCTGTTCATTGTGAATCTTCTTTGTGAGCTACCTTACCATTTTCTCGGAGAATTAAATTCAACAGAAGACCCTGGAGATGAATTATGGGAAGTGGTGATCAGTGAATCTCTACGACTTAGTCTCAGTGCCGGCCCACAATATTTTGCTGCTAGCCACAAAGGCCAACATGTCCCCTCACTCCATTCCGTGTACAGAAGGCAACTATTTGTGCAGTTGAACCTGACTTCAACTCTAGCACTGAGTGAGTTTCTGTTGAGGGTTCCAGGACACTTTAAGGAATGAAGGATGTACTTTGTAGCACAAATAGCTTTGTCCTTCAAGAGAATTGATGGTTTGGAAGGAATAGATGAGGAGACTCTCAGCTCTCCAAATATCTGAAGTTATTACTTCAGTTTCCTTCATGGTAGGGCATTCTTGACTGTCAAAATCTATGGAAACAAGCTAGAGTAGCAGAAGCAGCAGTCACAATATTGTGACAGGCTGGCATTGTCTTCTACTACAAGATAAATGTAGTAGAAGACAATGCTTCTACTACATTTATCTTTATCAATGTCTCACATCTGTCCAACATTTTTGGGGGTGCACATTTTTATTTGTCCTATTAGATTTTTGGATATTTTGTTGTAGGATGACATTCTAATTTGATTGTATTTTGCTTTAATATCTCTTTCCATGATGTTTTTGATTAGTTTTAATGAGTTGCTTTAATGCCATTTTCATTGTTGAAATCTCTTCAGGCTGAAAGACGGGATCCAAAAGCTTAAATAAATATAATAATAAATATATAATAGGCACAATGGTAAACAGGGGCAGCTGCACTTGTACTTCCTGGGACTTTGTCTGCCGCTCTTCTCTTGATGTCCACTGTTGGTCTAGCTATTGACCCTTTGGTGCTAGCTGTCCAGTTTCTCCAGAGCCTTTCCCATGTAACTTCATCATCACACATGCAGAAGGTAAACTACTGCCCACATACACATACACCCAAATTTTAGAAAGTTACTTTAAAAAAAGAATAATTATCTGTACCATGACAGTTTTTAAGGAAAAAGTATTTAGCTACCGTTACAGTAATCAATTCCTGTTACTTATCCAATTACACATTGCTGTTTCATTATGTTTTTGAGGATAAAAACATCTTAAAAAGTAGGGAAATTATCTAAAATTTGAAAGAAAGTCCCACAAAATGCTCTGCAAAAGCTTTTTTTTACTTCACAGAATAGATTAGAAACATTAAAGATTACAGATTATCCATATAAAAGACAATTTAGAAGCTGCTGTTATTTTACAAAAGGAACATTGTTATATCTTTATTACCTCCAAAAGCAATGTTACAGGGAACAATGTTACCTGTATATTTCATAGCTCTGTGCACACCTTCATTTGAACACTGTTGTATGATATTGATAAAGATGGATATCAAAAAGACTGCTCCTTCACTTGCTATGGTTGGTCCATTAATTGGCCTAAATCCTCTTGCCTAGTTACACTGGTGTAACAGAAGTGGTGTAACTTTTGGAGGTGAATTGTGCCAAGTTAATAAATCACCACAGACATTATCAGTAACATCTATGGTGATTTCTTAACTTGGGGCAATTTGCTGGCAAAGGTTATGCCATTTGCATAGCTATACAAGAAGATGTGGACCATTTTTCCCCCCCATTCCTTTTGCATCTCAACCTCCCATGCTGTGTTGTAGGTGTGGAACTGGAACCTTAACCTTCAGCCAGGCTGACCAAGAGTTGTGAATTCCATCCAGCCCAATCATAGAGGAAACATACAGGTCTCTCTGATGTAGTTAACATTAGAGATGGGGGTATTCGTATACGAATATCCCCCCCAGGTGGAAATAACGAGGGTCTGGCCCCATGGGGCCGGACTGTCCACTTACCATTCCGCCTTGGACGCGCTCTCGACGGAGCCTTCCTATCGCACAGTTGTCCGCAATGGATTAGCCACTCTGCGACCTGGCAGAGAGGCTTGTTATCCCGCCTCCTGCCAGGAGTAGCTAATCCATTGCGGACAACGGCACGATAGGAAGGCTCTGTCAAGCGCGCGTTCACGGCGGAATGGTGAGTGGACAGTCCGGCCCCATGGGGCCAGACCCTTGTTATTTCCACCTGTGGGGGGTTATTCGTATTCATATACGAATACCCCCATCTATAGTTAACATCACATTGGCTTCATTGCTATTATAATAACGTGTGGGCAGAATTGTCAGCCGTTTAATAAATACTTGGGGAAGTAGTGTAGAAGAAAAATGGCTAGTTTTGCTGATGCTTCTTTTGGTGAGATCAGGAGATGACCAGCTCTGGGAGATAACCCTCCTCCAGACAGTCAGAGGTGGTAAGACTTTGGGGGTTGGGGAGAAAATCCTGTTGCTCTTTCAGATTTTTTCTAGCGCCTTTCTGGACTTAGGCCAGGGTAAACAACTTTGGAGAGTCTGAAGTCCAGTCTGCTGCCCCCAGGACTCAGGATGAGCCACACTGGATCCCAATGTTTAGGGGGGGGGGGGAACTTGGTGTTTCTAGAATTATATGGCTGTGTCTTGATTGTTTTCTGGTTTTCTGGACAGAAACACCAAAACAAAAACTGTTCCTCAAGGCTTCCAGGAGCAGGAAATAACTATTCTTCTCTCCCACTGGTTTTGGTGGAAGGTAATGGAAGGTTGGAGGACTGAGATCTTAAAAAAAAAACAAAAAAAAAACAAGGAAGCCCCATGGAGCTCATGGGCCAACCTTTCCCTTTCTCGCTCATGATTTTGATCACAGAGTAGAAAACTGTGGATGACTTTTTTTTCCTGAAACTTGCTTAGCATTCTTCCTCTCCTCTTGACCTGGACATGTGGCAAGGTCACAGGACTTGCATCGGAGCTCTTGCTGAACAGTGGAGTTCTGAAAAATGCATTCCAAGTAGATAATTGAAACCAGCTGATGATAAGATCTAGGTGAGTAATTAATAATAGGTTGCTGAGGATTTGAATAAAAAGAATATCCACATCATCCTGCTGAATAACTTGTCTCTGGAACTAGTACAAAATCCGTTTCTCCGGAGGAAGCCAAATCTTATAATGACCTCAATATGTAGGCTTAATTATAGACAAGGAAATTCAGTTTAAATGTCCACAATATAACAGTGACTTATTCATCTCTTGGAGGTAATCCTTGGTAGACAGTTTGGTGAATGGGATGAGATTAGTGCCACAGAAGCCCTGTTTTTTATGCTCCCACGCTGCACACTGTGTTCATCTGTTAGCCTGAATGCTAAGAAGTATGCTTAAAACCAGCCAGCCTTTTTGTTAGCTTCCTACTGTTGTGACATCTGTGCATAAAAAGCCAGTATTTCAATCTTCTCTTAGCAATTAAGTGTTAATCATTGCTTCAGAGTATCACAGTATCAAATTCAATCCCTTCAAAGGATAGGGTTGGTTTTTTCTAAAAGGTGAAAATCAGAGGCTGTGTAAAATTGTAAAGACTTTGAGGAATGCATGCGGGTGAAGGAAAAAAGTCTATTACAATTTTTTTCCCTTGTGGGATTGGTTTTTGTTTGGCAGAGAACTTAAATTTAGTATAAGCAAATAGGGTGTCATTAAATGATCAGTTGCTCTGATTACCATGATTGTACCTGGAGCTCTTTTCCTGAAGATCTCCTTTTATGCATCTGTGACACTGCAGGCAGGGTGGCGGACCTATGGCACTTACAATAGCATCTTCAGTATGACAAATTGATACATACACCCTGTTATACTCCATATTGACTACATTTCCATTTAAAATGTCAAGAACAACACACAAGACACAGTCTTTGCATATTTTCATTTGTTTAGGAGACATGAGCACAGTCTTGCAGAACAACCTGGAGATGCTACATCTGTTCAGAGCTTAAAGCTTCAGCAAGAGTCAGAACTGTACAGTCAGCTTGGAACTGTTAAGAAACAGATCTGCTATGCTACTTATCCTTTCTAGGTGTAGAATAGCAGGTAGTATATTGTCGAAGGATATTTCAAATTAGATTTCTAAGCCCTTGGAATTAATTCTGTTCCCTCTGAAAGTGAGTAAGTAAGGTAAGAACTCTTCTCTGACATGGTTTTCTGAGCCACATTTTTGCAATCCCAGCTTACTTTTTAGTGTGGAATCTTAGACCCTGGCAATATAGGGGAAATGACAAGTTAGCTTGACACGCTCAGGAAGAGATACATGAGACCCATCCCTTCAGAAGCAGGCAAATGTAACTGGATGTTGCGATGGACAGTGACCATTATTGTTCAGCTCCAGGTCACAGCCAGAAAGAAACTCTAGGTTGTCAGCTCCAGGTCACAGCCAGAAAGAAACTCTAGGGGAGACCTTGGGTGAGTTACACACTTTTCACTTGATCTACTGCCTGTTGGAGGGATTTGGGATTTGATCTGCCAGAGCTGCCTGGTCTCACCCTGTTGGTTGGAAAAGGGGAAATGATTGGTCTGGATGCTTCTTCTCTGAAGGAAACAGAAACTTACATTGTGTGCTTGTATTCCCCTGGCCCCATTTATATCGCATGGTGCTGCATGTCCACACATTTGTCTTTGGAAAGCAGACAGTGGGGGAGAGAGAGGAAAGGTAGCTAACAAAGGGAATAAAAAGAAGGAAGGGGTGATCTCAAGAACTCTGATATGTGGGGAATATCAGTTAAGTTACTTGTAGATACAGGGCATGCTCTCCACTGACACCAAATATTAAAGGAGAAGTATGCAAGGCTGCCGGGAGGCAGTGGAAGACAGGAGGGCCTGGCGTGCTCTGGCCCATGGGGTCACGAAGAGTCGGACATGACTTAACGACTAAACAACAACATGCAAGGTTGTATTTTTCCAATATTTTTCATGGTTATTGTGAGGGCCTCCTATTTATTGGAGGCATCTGAGTATCTTCAATTAATAAAATATATAGATCTTGTAGGGTTATATCTTCCTTCTCCAAGACCCTGCTTCTGTTGTCCATGAAATCATCCTGAACTATTTGAAGCTTTAAGATGACAAACCTTATAATGAGCTATTTTTGGATTTTTAATAAAAAATTACAGTACATTTCCTTGGGTTTGTTTTCAAGTAAAACAAATGATCATAACTATCCTACATCAAAAACTAAATACTTTTATAGCACTAATTCATTCATGGCAGAGAAAATGAAAAATTGATCAAGGAAGAAAGTAAGAACTATGGTTGTCTCAAACGTTGTTGCTGGCAATGTTCTCTTCTAAAGCCCCTTCACAATTATACAAGTCCTTATAGTAACAAAATGGAATCATAACCAAATAAACTAGTAAAGCACAAAGGTTGAAAGAGGTTGTACTCATTGTTCATCCACTGGCCAACAGTTTCAACCAAATGTGTAGAACAGCCTCTTGAACATGCACATTAAACATCATGCTGGTTCTCAGTTTCCAAGGCATTGACTGCATCACAATCTGTTTTGTATTTTACCTCTTCCTTTTGACAATGGGTGAGGAACTAGAACAGCTGTTAGGCTCAGTTGTCATACGTCATTACAAATATGGCCATATGGTAGCATGTGCTGTGTTTGAATGGCTGCTAACATGCTCTGCAAAGGGCTGCATGTGATATTTAAACTGATCTAGAATGCTGTTGATTGAGTCAGTTACTGAGAACATCTGGCCCCACAGCTTCATTGGATCTGGTGGATTTTGAAGTGCTGGCTATGACCTTTTCAGCCCTAAACTTTGGGACCACGTTATTTGGTCATAATGCCTTCTTGAACCATTCGTTCAGTGCAACAAGTGCTCAACTGTCACAGGTGGATCACCAGCAGTCCAAGGTAAGCCAGGAGATGAAAACCAGAAATCATAGTGCAAGCCAGAGTCCAAATCAAAGAGTAAATCAAAATCTTTGATTAAAGGACAAATCAAGAGATAGGATCAATGAGAAGGCTAGGAAGACCAAAGAATTAACCAAAGATACAGAGCTCAGGAAGATCTTATTGTTCAAGTACATTTCAGCTGGAACAAGAAGCCTTATATTTCCTTTTTTCTAGGAGAATGACCAGCCTGGAGGGGAGAGGTAGAGTCAATCCAAGTCCAGAAGGTTCTTTTTAAAAAAATAAAATAGTTTATTAATTGATTAATAAATAAATAAATAAATAAATAATATTTTTACCCCACGTTTCTCCTTAAAAAGTACCCAAGGCAGCTTACATAATTAGAAGACAATATCTGAAGTTAAAAACAATGCGTATACTTCTGTATCATCTGCCAACATCTGAGGCACATATAGTGGGAGTATGAAAAAAATGCTTCCTCGGAAAATGAACCTGGTCTCTCAATCTCTCTACTTAGGGAGGTCCATTTAGTCCTTCTCTGCTGACCTTTGGCAGACATGTGAGAGCCTTTTTGTTTAGAGAGCCTTCTGTCCTGCTAAGGTGATTTATTTTTCTGCAACTGGCTTTTCCTTGGCTGCTGCTTTAAATTTTCTCTGTTTTAAATCAGGGTAGAGTTGATTTAAATTAAAAAAAATTAAATCGTGATTTAAATTAAAAAATAAATAAATTGTGATTTAAATTTTAAAAATCAGATTTTTTAACAATTTAAATAAAAATTGATTTTTTAAAAATTTAAATCAATTTGATTTTTTTAAAAAAAATCATTGATTTTGTCCACCTTGTTTTTAATGTATTTTCACTTTCATTTCTTTAAAATTCCAGTTTGTTTAATTTTTACATATTTGTGTTTGTTCTGTCTGAGGCCAGGATTCTGTGAGTGATGAGAAGAGCATAACCCTTTCCATTGTGTATGCAAAGCCTGTAGAGTGTATCTCTTGACAACAGGGCTTCTGCTTGGGCAAAGAGATAGTGGGTACTTTTCTGGGTACCCAACCTATGTTGTGCAAGCAGAATAACTGAGGGAGATTCTGCCCTTTGTATTTCCCTTTGTTCTTTGGATACCAAATGCAGAAGAATGGGTGGGGCTGTAAATGTAACTAACATAAACAAGCATCAGATGGACAATTATGAAATGATGCAAGGTTTGTGGTGGTATTTAAACTGGGAATGTAAAATAGTTCCCTGGACTTATGTACCAGATTTCATTGCAAGATCTTGGCACTCACTGAAGCTCGTGCATTAGAAACAAGCTTATAATGGATTGCCAAAGCACCAGGTTAAATGGAAGGCAGTGAAGTCAGGTATATCTCAAAATCGTAACAAACACCCATTGGTTCCACAGAGTTCTGAGCCCAAGAAGAGCAAATAGCATAATAAAAATCTGAGTCCTCCACAATAAGTAGAAAAGGAATTTTAATGGTTTAAGAAATCCCTTAGGCTGTCTGGTCTCCTTTTGATCTGCTGATTGAGAGAGCTCTAAAACTAGAAAGGAAGAGTCCAAAAGCCCTTTGCAAAACTCAACTTTCCACCTTATTTTCTTTGCTCTGCCTATGAATATCATTCATTTGATCTTCAGTACATTCGTCTTTTACTGCAGAAGATGGACCTTGCTTTTGGTTTAAAATATTTAGATCAGAGTTGCTTACAGATGGTGGGTTACTTAATGTGCAAATGTTTAATGTAGTTGGGTTTTTGAAAGAGGCAAAGAGGTGGATTTAAAGTGATGGAAGAACTAGAGTGCTGCTCCCTTGCTGAGAAAAAAGCAACTGTTAAACATTTATCAGGAAGCTTTCTTGCACAGGGAGATTCTGCTGACAGCTCAAACTGTCCTCCGGTGTGTTCTCATCTTCCTAGACTTCCACTGTGGAGCACAATGCACCAAGATTAGGTTTGGATGCACAAAATATTAAGATGTCCATAATGCATCCAATACTTGTAATGTCTTCTACTGTAAAGGTAGGCAGCACATGGTTTCCAGGCTGTAGGATGTAACCTTCCCAAGCTACGTGTATTTGTGTGGCTCCTGTTGGTCCCTACCAGCAAAGTTTCTGGTGCTGCCCAAATCCCAACAATTCTGCTGTGAAGCATGATGGACAGGAAGTGCTCACTTTGTTTTCTTACACAGTTTGGTTCCTAGCAACTTACTGGGATGCAACTCTGCTTGGAAGCAAGATGCATGCTCTCCCAGTGTATTGTGTTGTGCAGCAAAATTGCAGGGATTTTGGTGGTGATAATGGACAATTCGGTGGAATCAGGGATTTGGTATGGGGTATGACCCCCCCCCCCATGGGTTACAAGAAGCAGTCCACCCCTTAATCCACCCCCTCCAATGTGTGGCATTGCAAGATATGAAAATGGACAGATCCACCCATGCCATTAACCAAAGCATAGCAGCATCTTAGGCCAAGGGCACTGACTTTGCCTCTGAATGCCCAAAATCTTGGAAGCAGAGGTGGCCGTTTTTTGATTGCCTGGCTGAGAAAATCTTCCAGAGTGAGACATTTTTGTTGCCTATTTTGTTTGGGTAAACTGCCTGGAGTACAGGTGATTGTCCCTGGAAAATGCCTACAGAAGATGCCTGCCGTGAAGAGCTCCACAGGGCCCGGTAATTAGAAAATAGCTTGCTCTGTGGAAAAGAGTTCATTTGCGCTGCTCTCCAGGGATAAGTTTAGAAAAAGTGAATGTGAGAAGGAGCAACAGAGGCAGGGAGGGGAAGGTGATTGTGTGGGGAGAAGGAATGGAGGCCTCTGAGGAAGGAGACTAAAAAGAGGTAGAGGTGCTGAGGGAAGAGGAGAAACTATGGCTATTCTGATGGGAAGAAAGAAAAGGCAGGGATGCTTGCAGGGGAGGGTAAGATGTATGGGTGTAGGGAGGGAGAAGAGGAGGAGGAGGAGAGGAAGTCACCCTGAGGGAGAGAGGGGAAGAGACCCAGAGGAGGTGCTGTGGGGGAGAAAAGAAGAGGTGCGAGTGACAGCAATGGCAGGCGGGGGGGGGGAGAGCAGCTCAGTAAGACTGCACTTTTCTTGCTGCCTCAAGTGTGTGTGTGTGGGCCTTTTGGCCACTTTTGGCCACATTTGTCCATTTCGATTCATAACGGGAATGTGGAACAGGAGAGGAACGGCCAAGTTTTCCTCTGGTGGCCTGCAGGGGCTCTTACCCCTACAGCTTCTGCTACTGTTGTTGGCTCTGTGTGCGATGAGGATATAGGGCAGCGTGGGTGGTTGAATGCCTGTAACTGAGTGAGGTTTCTAAATGGAGTGTGCCTTGTTGCTTTGAATGTGTTTTTGGTGTTGATTTTTTAAAACCATTTTTAGTGTGGTATTGTTGGTTTCTTTTAAAATATTTACATACTTACCGTTCTTCGTTTTAAAATGTTGTCTTTTAATGTTGTAAGCTGCCTTGGGTCTTTTTAAAGGAAAAAGACAGGATAAGAACAATTTAATTAAATAAATTTTGCTTCCCACTTCTGGCAGTGGGAGACCTTGCACAACCCTGGTGTTCCCCATAAAAGGCATAATGTGCTCCTACTGTGTTCCTTTTCTGGATGTTTCTGGCTGAACCAGCTGCAGAATGTTGTAAGCTAGATTACAAACTGCTTCACCTAACATTAAATTGCTACCTGATGACAGCTTTGCAAGAAACTTCTTGTATCTCATCTCTGGTTGCAGCAGCTTGCTTCTCTCCCCCACCCCCCCACCCCGCCAAAGAACATCAGTGCTTTTGTCTGTTTTATGGTTCCCATCACAGAAAATCAACTGGAGGTAATGTTTATTTGTCCCAAAGACTTTCTAATTTTTTTTTCTACAGGGTTTACTGACCAGGTTGATAGGCCTAGCTGTGGCTGAAATTGTTGCTTGATTTATGTGAGGGAGAGTAAATGCAGCGATAAATTTCATCTTAATGCCAGAATCAGAATTACATGTACTGAAGTTGACTTGAGACTGCTAGGTGCCCGATAGCAGAACTCCAACATATGGACTTTTCTTCTGGTAGAAAAATAATGAAAAGAAAAATGAAAAGAAAAGAACAACAAGCAGGCAAGCATACCCAAATCCCATCATCATTCCGAGCTTTGAATTTTAGATTTTTTAAAAAAAGAAATGTATACACTCCTTGTTTACGCAAAACAAATCTCGCTGTTACTGATGTGTATGATCACTGTTACTGATGTGTATGATCAAACCTTGATTTCCTTTGTGGCAGATGCTATGATTTGAGGATTTCAGTCTCTCCTAAGGCTTGGTTACCCACATCAGGAGCCTTGCACTAAAAGACACACCTGTTTTGCCCCACTTTTGGCCCTTTGGCCATCCTCCCACTAGACTTCATTGCCCAGGAAATTCTCTAAAAACAAATTTCAGACTTTTGGTTGAAAAATGTTCCTCAGCCTTGCTTTGTACCCCATGATAATTATATAAATATTCTTACTAGAGTTTTTCAAAATTAGAGCGGATCTAGTGTCAGTATATTACTGGCATTACTTTTGGGAAAATGAATTGTTGTAACCTCTATCAGTGACAAATTAAACACCATGTTTGAAATTCAAGAGATGGGTCACTTGAGAGGTTTCTTCTCCTCACACCTGAGCAATTTGACTGCTGGAAATGCCGTTCAAATACTTCTGAGTTAAATTTTACTAGTTTAATACTTTACCTCAGCACTTTATTATGTTTGACGAAATATTTCCATTAGAATGTATCAGGGGGGGAAAGCACCGAGAACAATGCACTTTAAATTTAAAGAGTCAGTTTGTGTGTGGTTTGGAAGGAGCCGCACTGTTGCAGATAATAAATAAGGAGGATAACTTGGGGCCAATATGCAACTTCAGTAGGTAACACACAACAGGATTTGAAAATGGTCTGTTGCTCCAAATCTGCCCATTTGAACAGTGGCTACCATTGATTCTAGCAATGATTCTGTTTCAGAATTTTGAATTTCTGGCAGAATTCTCTTTTTGCAACAGAGTAGAAGTACAAAGACGCATAGAGAATAGCTACAAGTTCCCCAGATAGTCCACCCCTTTCTCATTAACTGGCACTTAAAGTCTCAATACTCACTCTGATACATTTGTAGGAGAAAGAGTAAAAAAAAAATTACTTATAGATTCTTGAAATTGTGGACTTGTGTATACTGCTTTCTTTACTGCCTACATACTAGCAACCAACCGAACAGATCAATAGCAAACACAACAACTGTAACCAACCAATGAAAGAGAAGGAGAGAACATGCAGGTCATCCAGAGGTGTTCCAACAGAATCCCAGAATCATAAAGCTGTAGACTTGAAATGGACCACAAAGGTCATCTAGTCCAGTTCCTTGACAATGCAGGAATCTGTACTTAAGTATTTCTGAGAGATGGCCATCCAGTCTCTATGGGAGGGGGGGGGGGGGAAGAGAGAAACATTCAAGGAAAGAGAGCATGCACTAATCTTTGTGCCCCAATCCTCTCCATGGTTGAACAGCTCATACTACCACTAGATCCCAATCTATTGTTTGCACATCCTGTCTTAGGAAACTGCTAGGACATTGATGGCTATTGAATTATATGCCAATCTAAGTATGCTATTAATGTACAGACTTTATTACTTATTACTCAATGATTAATTAGGGATGATGGTGGAGATTATAGTGATGACAAAGAAGAAGAATCTGTTGACTTTGACATCAAGGGACATAGCCCAAATGTTGTGGCTACAACTCCAGGAACTGAGAATTCCTCCAGCATTTTTGAAGAGTTAATATCTTTATTTATGGGGGGAAAAATTAATGCACCAGTCCTTACAATCATAACATGAGTGAAATGAAAGTATAATGCCTGCTCTGATAACTGTGCATCTGTACTGAGTATCTTTAACATCTTTCCACTTACAGAATTCTATATGACACAAGCAGACAAAGATGGCAATTTAAAGATATGACTAATAGCTATAAATGGTGACCTTAGCTCTCCTCCAGCAGGTTTTCAATTCCAAGGCCCTTAGGAGTCATTTAATTCTAGCAAAGCTCTTGTACTTACAAAGAACATGCTCTTGTATGAAAAGAAGCGATAAATATCTGGAACCCCTTGGGCTATTAATAATTTGTGATAAATATATAAGACAACAATCCACAGCAAAGTAATGTGTCTGTACTTTGCTATATACCCTAAGGCCTGGTAACAGAAATGTATGGTACAGAACATTAAAACAAACCTGGCTGCTTTTTTGATGTAAAATGATTTCTTTTTTGATCAGTAGGTGGCAGTGTGAGAGCCAGTGTGGTACAGTGAATAGAGTGAATGGGTTCAAATCCTCATTCAGCTGTGGAAACTCAACTCATTGGTGGGTGGCAATAGTAAAATCACTCCTTAATTATCTATTGTATCTTGAAAATCCTATTAGGATCACCTTAATTTGGGTATAAACTGACGACCTGTAAAATGTTATGCGCCATCAGGTTGGAATCAATTCATGGCAATCCTGCAGGGTTTTCCAGGTAAGCAAGATATTTAAGAAGTGGTTCCATGCCTGCCTTTCCATGGGGATTCAAACTCAAATCTCCTCAGTCCTTAAATATCTCACATACCTTAAAAAACCCATTAGGGCCACCAGAAGTTGGATGTGGCTTGATGGCACAACACAACAGGTGATGGCACACAACATATTTGAAGTTCTTTCTTAATTACCAAGCAATAGTATAGCGACAAGATGGGTGGAATGCAGACTATATTGAGAGACTGACAGGATATAGGCATCAAAGCTCTGCTAACATCAAGACCATCCCTAGCCACAAAACCAAAAAACCCAGTAAATTCACAGCTTAAATGAGTGAGCTTCTGAATATTTGTTCTGTATTCTTTTGAAAATATGTTTTAAAAATATTTTTAATGCTTGTATTTTTAAATTTTTTAATATTCTTTGTGTGTCTCTATTTTTGCAACCATACAGAGAATCCCCTTGCAAGCATGAATCTGATAAGCCTGGTTGGCCAAGAAGGCATTGAAAAGTTAGCTAAGAGTCCGCTAATTGGGTCTTGATTGACAGGGTCAAAGTTCAGATTGTCCCAGAAGTGGAGTTGATTTCCCCATTGAAAACTCATGTGAGGAGGCTGTTTGGTCTCAGAAATCCTGAGAGAATGTTTAGTGAAGTGCCAGAACAAAACACAACTACTATCTGTTTTTCTGTAAGGGGGAAATACTTTGAAAATACCTTACCAAATTGCATGCTAATTCCCTGAAGATACATAGCAAAATGTCCCCCTTTCTGGAGAACCATCACTCCATTACTTTCATTGAAACAAACTAGTTGTGTTTTTTTACTCTTTAAAGAAAGCATGTCTTTTGACTCTGTTTATGTGACTTTTAGTTGCCCTGCAGCTTTCCAATTACCTCCCTCCCCAAAAATGTATTCAGTGTGTCATTTCATGAAGCTCTTGCTGGCAAGCCTGTACTGCTCATGCTCAGTGTTTTAACAAAGTCCTGTTCTTCCCATTTGAAAGGGTTTTTTTTGGGGGGGAGGATCAGTATTTCAGCCCCTGCAGCCTGGATTATTTCCAAATAAAAAAAAGTGAGTGCGGCCAATAATTTTCTTTGAAAATAAGTAAGATTGGTCTTTTCAATTTATGTGATCTATTTTAAATCCATTGTCATTTGGGGTTGCCTATTTCTGAAGAAGGATGAAAACAGTTTTACTTTTTAAACAACCACAGTTGACAACCTTTTATCCAAAATCGTCAAAATTTTGCAGAGAGCAAAAGCAGACTATTTGCTACAACTGTGCCAAATTTTGTGCTGATCCAATACCCAGATAAAAAGGTATATTTTTTTGTTTGGGCTCTCCCCATTTCTAGAATTGCCTTGTTGAATGATTTGTTCTGCTGCATAATATCATGGATACACTCTTGTGCAGCTGTAGTTGCTGAAACCTCTCCTTAGTGCAGTGTCTTCGGAATGTTACTGTTGCCCTAAACCTCTGTTCAACCTTAGCGCTGTTAAGTGCAAGCTTGGTGCTTTGCTTCTTTTCTCCCCCCCATGCGTATTTTAAAAAGCCCTTTCTGGTGTCAGGAAGTCATTGCTTTGACTCTCCTTTAATATGATGTGAAGATTGCCCAGCTCCCCATGAGTGTTATTAAACATGTTTCAAATCATGCAAGCCAAAATCTCTAAGGGCTTTTAATGTGTTATCCTGTACCACAAGAGTAGAAAAATACCTGGGAAGTTTCCTCAGAACATCTGCTGTAAATTACTACAACATTCTGACAAGAAAGAAAATTGAGTATAAAAATTCTATCATAGGCCCATTGTACCATAAATCTTTAGACAGGTTTTTGTTGCCCTGACCAACAGTGGTTCGTACTTCAATGAAATAAATTTGGTGGTATTTCACAATTATTAATTGGGTCAAAGAAGCCAATGGTGAGTGGATGAGAGTAAAAAAGCAAATAGGTATTGAGCATAGTAAATATTTTGAACATCATCATCATAACCACCATGATCATCATCATCATCATCTTAGAACAGCAGAGCTAGTAGAGACCCTTTAGAAAATGTCTGGTTGTTCCTCCTCAATTTAGTTCTATATTAGTATTTCTGAAGTTTTGCCTCTTTTATAGAGGAACATTTAATAGAAAACACATTTTGAAAACACAGTGCCAATTTATAGCTTTGTATACCATTAAGGCTTGTAGTGTGCATATGTAAAGAATTTAGTGAACATTTTTAAATACATATACATTACTGAATTGATAGAGCAAAGGAGCTGAAGCGTTGTATTCCATAAATATGAAAATGCACTTAAGGGATTGTAAAAAAAAAAAAAAGCATATTAAACCTAATGTCTACATTCTTGATCCTCAGATAATGGGGCTCTTAAATTGCAACAGCTTTTCTGCCAGCCAAGTATTCTCATGAATTTTGATAAAAGTCATAATGTTTCCTTAATGGTTTCTTGCTGGACCTGTCCTTACTTCAGGTCCTTTGACTGCATGCAGTAGAATCTCAAAATTACTTTAATACAAATCAAAAATCAGAATACGTGGCCATGTAATTTCTTTCTATATCAAAATTGAAATTTCCAAGGGGGAATCACACAGTCGTGCTGAAATGTTCACTTGTTTCTCATTGGCAATTGAATGTATCATGTGTTTGATGTAGCTGATTGGTTTCCTGTGATGAATAATATTGCTTATAAATAGATTTGTTCTTTCTGAAATGTGCTTGCCCCCTCTGTCAAGCTGTGCCACCCCCCACCCTGTGGTGGTGGTGTTTTCTATCCTTAATGCAGCTTATAGTCTGCTTTTTTGGGTGGGGGGGATTGGAGTTTTATAGCTGAGAAGGTATAAATAAATGAATATCTATGGAAATATGGTGGGTTACATTTAGAACGATGGCAGAACTGATTACTGCAATAAAGGCCTGGAGACTCAGTGCTTGATAATAAGGTTGAGAAAGCTGTAGCCCTAAACCCAATCTCGTGCGGCTCCTAGTCTCATTTTGAAAACATTCTGCCCCTGTTCAGTCCTGCAAAAATGGATTATTACTTCCCAAGTAGCCCACTAGGAAGGATGGGGATGTGTATGTGGAGAGGGAGAGAGAGAAAGGGAATGGCAGACGGAGCGAGAGAAGAGGGTGCTCATCTCCTTTTGGCTCTGGTCTCAGCTAGTGGTAGCTGTGACCATATGCTGCGGAGGGGCATGACCATGGAGGGAAGTCTGTCTTCAACAGAGAAAAGTTTCCCTACCTCTTCTTTACAGGGTTAGTGTTTTTATATATTCTGCCAGGTAGCCAGCTAGCTAGTGCTCTACCACCATTTGGCTAATTCAGTTCCATCTGCTCCTTGTCTATTTTGGTACTTTATTTTTTTTAGTTCATCACTGAAATAAGGAATTTCCATATGAAATAAAAATTTAAATATCAAAACCTAATTTGATTGTGGGTTCTTGATTCATTCTGAAGTACTTCAGTAGCCGAAGCTACATATCGTGACAGAAATTTTTCAGGAAATGTGGAACTCCTTCCTTGCTTTATCTCCTCAAATGCATTTGCACTCTACTGCAGACTCCTAAATGTTGATATTCTGCTTCCGTAGAGAAGGTCAGGCTAGGAGACTTCCAATTATGTGTTATGCTTAACTTCAGTGCTGTGCAGAATTGCCAAAGAAGCTTTTCTGCAGAAATCTAGGATCATTATGAAATCAAAATGAAGCTTTCATCCTTACCCTGTGGTCTGTTGTTGAGAAATGCGTGTCAATAGTCAGCAGCCCGGTTCAGTCATTTCTGTACTGCTGGACCAAAGGTGAAAGTATGAATCAGTCTGTTTGCCCTCTTTATGAGAATTTAGATCTATCAGTAGTATCTATCAGTGAAAACCTGTTACTACCTAATGAGGTACTAACCAATATGAACTTACTTTCTGCTTCTTTTAATTTTGTGCTGATTGATAAGTTTGAGAACTAGTTCAACGTACAGTGCCAAACATATTTGTTTCGAGAGTTCACTTAACCCATTCTCCAATGCCTGTACACAGGAAGAGGATCTATGAAAAAATGGCATTCGGAGAATATTATGAATAAATTATATAATAAGTGAAGTCAAGCAATTTGCGTTTGCCATTCTCTAAGCATACAAAGCTTGAAGGTTGCTCTGTTCTGCAGCTTCTGGATAATGTAACAGTAACCTGAATTGAAACAGACCAGATGCTTTTTAAATTTAAATTTAATTTTATTTGATTAGGCTAGCATTACCACACGAGTGGAGTGTATCTAGTCATGGTTTTCAACGCTCTAGGATAGTTAGCCATTGCCTGATGTCTGCCCCTTAGTGCTCTGAGAGAGAAAAAATATCTCTGTGCTACCAAAAAACCTAATATGAAGAGTAGCGTCCTGTAATCCTAGATGGCACTAAAAGGCCTCCTTCTACCTCGATTGTGTCAATTTCATTAATGCTTATTTTTGGAAAACTGGAGAAATTGCTATTTTAAAAATCCGCTTCTGCCATTCCCTCAGGCCTAGGACTCGTCCAAGTGTTTTCTTTGGAGACACTGGTCCAATTAATTATTAACATAATGTGGAAAAATGCAACAAAATGATGAAAGTAATTCCTTTGATCATTGTTTGCTTGTATTTTCATGATGCTGTACTGCTTCACTTATTCCCCATTGCCCACATCAATAGCGCAGTGGACACAGGATATATTTTTGTACTCTAGCACTGTTTAAATATAGGATGGTGTCTACTAGGCATTCGAGCTAATGTTTAAAAGGGCTTATGCATGCAATATGTACATATTTATGCATTGTCCATGTATTTGTGGAAAGGTCTCCAGTCAAATTCAGAGAATGTAAGCATGTACAAAGATGTGTAGGTTCTTTTATTCATCTAGTGGTTGAAGCAGGGAGGGGGTTCCTCCTCCTGCAGTGGTAGAGTGAGTTTTCCCTCTTGCTTAGTCTAAAGCAGTGGCTCCCAACCTTGGGCCCCTCAATGTTCTTGGGCTAAAACTCCCAGAAATCCAGGCCAGCACAGCTAGTGGTGAAGGCTTCTGAGAGTTTTAGTCCAAGAACATTGGAGAACTCAAGGTTGGGAACCACTGGTCTAGAGGCTACCAGTGTAGATTGAAGTGGGTCTATCAACAAAATGTGTGTTCAGCCCTACTTCCTGCATCCAACACTTTTAGTATCATAGGCCAGAATCTGATTGGCTATTGTTGTGAGTTAAAGCATCTTGAACCTAACATGCCAGCTTCACTAGATTCTGGGCCTCCATGGTTGAGGAGGCTAAATCTCCAGATGATGGACCATCAGGGAGGTAGGACCCTGAACTCCAGATGAAGGTAGCTCTGGTGCTGAGTCAAAGGATGCCAGATCTCCACCAAGCCCATGTGAGCACTGCAGGTTGAAGATATGAGTCCAGAGAGAGATTACAAGAAGACATGCCTGGCTGCAGGGAACTCTCCTCAGGAGAAGGGAAGGTTTTTCCTGGGGAGACCAGCAGTCCAAAGCCTGCAGCTCAGCTAGCCTACTAGTTTTGGCCGGTGCATTTTTGGGTTTCTTTGTGGGATTGTATCAGATTTGACTTTTCTTCTCTGTTTTTTTGTGTTGCTCCAACGCAAACCAAAGAAATGAACATGTGAGTACCAAAACATTTGCAACTGGAACAGTTTTCTGAGAGAAGGGTTGCATTTTCTGACTGAATTGCAAGGGTGCCAATATTTTTGGCCATGACTGTATAACTATTTAGTGTAAGTAACTGCTAGTGTGCTTATTGGTAGTGGTGGTGCTTTGTGCATGAAGAATTTTTTGTACCAGGATTCTGAGCTGGCCAGTTCAGACTGCCATGGGTAGATTGACTAGAATAGTGACTACAAGAAGAGAAACATTTGCTGGTTTGAGAGCTCTCATGCTTTGTACACAAGGAAGGTTGACAGATGATTTAATTAATTCGAAGATCATTTAAGTGTAAGAACTCTCCTGCCTTGGCTGATCTTAAGTCCTCGCTCAGCCAGCCTTTTTGGGACAAAATGGAAAGTATGTGAACCTCAACAATAGTAGCACAGCTGAGCTTCATGGTAATAGCAGAATCTAATTCAGAAAGGTATAATTTGATATGCAAAGTGTCAGAGACAAGCTACTGAACATTCCTGCTTTCCATCATCTTGAATGACCAATGATAAGAACCACCCAACTGTTCAGAACAATTTTACGGGCCAACTCTAAGTAAGTGCATTTGTTACAGTAGTGTAAGATACTTTTTGTTGCTGTCATTGCCTCAGGGTAGGTTCTAAAATGTGCTCCAATATGCAACCAAATTATGTCATCAGTCTTCAGCCCTCAGTGTTCTAGTTATCCTCCCTTCGGTGTTATTACTATAAATTCCTGGAAACTCTAAGGAGCACACTTAGTGGTTAACTCTGGCTGGATCACACAAATGGTTTTCTTTGAGGGAATTCTGTGTTTTTAAATGTAGAGTTTTAATGTCCTTCAGTTCTAAATAGTTATGTCTCCCTATAAACAGTTGAAACAATAAAATAGACCCTAAAATAGCATTGAAAAGAGAAGGGACACTCCAGGGAGATACTTGATTAAGGTCAAGCAATGTCAGTGGCAGTTATGGGACTTACTCAAGCATTTTCCCATTCTTATTATTATCCTTTGTTGTTACACAGCTTAGTGGACCCTGTGGAGAATTTAGGGTGATTGCACACCTGGCTGTTTAAATTGGGACTTTCCTTTTAAGACAATGGGAGAAAAAGTCCTGCTTTCCTTTTCTACTCAATGAAACACAAATATATTAAAAATCACAGAACCTCTTTGGGTACACTGTGGTGGAAGCCAGTCACTCCTCACATCTGGCCCGTCAGATTCAGCACCCATCTTCCCCAGCCTGGTAGTTTCTAAATGTTTTAGACCTCAGTTCTTGTCAGTTCCAACATGAATGGCTCATCTGCCAACCATCTGTCAGGTTTGCTTTGATTTAGAATGATTCCTGCATTGAGCAGGGGGTTGGACTTGATGGCCTTTTAGGCCCTTTCCAAATCAATTATTCTATGATTCTATGATCCTGTGGCTAGGAATGGTGAAAGTTTCAATAGAAAAAAACATCTGGAGAGCATAGTTCACAGAGGTAGTTCTATAGGATCCAGTAATCTGGAAGGATATATAGGTTGAATATTGGTGAGTATTTCCTGATTTGGTTTTATCTAAATTCGGGTGCTCAGTTACACATTCTTAGGCTTGTTAGTGGGTTTATTCCTTTGGTAACTAAATGCATGATTAAAGTGCTAGAAGATTTTATAAGGATTTACAAGTCTATTACTGTCAGACTGAACTAATAAAATAATCAACTTGGATTGAAGGTTGTAATTTTTATTTAATAACATTATTGTTATTGACAGGAGGGGAACTATTTCTCTTTGAGTATAAGGTCCTTGGTCAGTGTGGAGATAATTTGGAAACAGTACAAAAATTATATTAACTCAGGGGGCTGCAGCGTTTTCAAATTATTTTTCTGATTAAAGGAACATGCCCATGTAAAAATACATGCCGATGTAAAAATAATACCACCTGCGCAAGGAATACAACACAGAAGCGATGCTGTAAATAAGTAACATAGTTGGTCTACAAAACAGCCGCTCTGTCTAACATTAGATAGATCTCTAACACCTTTTCTGTTCTCATGAGAAATATATGCTTAATATCAGTGCATCATGGTTGCACATAAACTGACCTTAAATCAATGATATTTTCTTATGTGAACAAATGGAAAGAAAACCTGCACTACCCATTTTTTAATCCCCATCCCTACCTTTGGTAGACATGGACATGATTCATAGCTCCACAAGACTCTGATACACAAAAGAAACTCAGGTTTCTGAATCTTAAATCACTTCAAGGTTTTTGAATTTGAATTTAGGACTGCTGCACAAATCGAGTTCAGTGTTTGTGAAAAATGTACACTGTGTTAGCAGTGGTGTATTTTATGACCCTGGTGAGAATTTCAGTGTATTGTGAACTATAAAAACACCCCCTACAAGGTAGAATGAAAGTAAAATAAAATCAGATAAAACAAAATAAAGGTAGACTTCTTGCATTCAGTGGTTTAGGTATCTGGCTGTGGAGTGAGAGGTTGGAAGACTGATCCCCTACTGTGCCTCTTTGACAGGGACTGGACTTGATGATCCAAGTCCAGTCCCTGTCAAGGAGGCACAGTAGGGGATCACTACTGGGCCATTCCAGCTCTGCAGTTCTGTTACTATTATTCAAAAATACTGGGTACAGTCAATCAAAATCATAAAAACATTGACTGGTATAAGAGATACAAGCTTTAACCAAAAACCTAAGTATCTGTTAAATATTGGTGTAGTATACAGTATATGCTGTTCCTAATATGGCCAATTTTTTTGTAGCTCTGATGGTGTTATTTCTGAGATGTGCAACTGCTTATAATACTGTGTGAAATTTCTTGATATTATTCCGAAAGCCCCAATGACTACGGAGACCACTGAAGTGTGTTTCAGCCACAAGCAAGATATTTCAATTGCCAGGTCTCTGTATTTTGTTAGTTTTTCCAATTCTTTATTTTCACCTCTGGCATCCCCCAGAATTGCAATGTCAATGATCCAGACATTTCTTCATTCTATTACTACTATGCCTGGTGTGTTATGTTCAAGGTATCTATCAATTTGGATCTGTTCTTGTTCTTAGTCTTCGTCTTTGTCTTTGTCTTCTTGGGTATTGTGGGGTATCTTCCCATTGAATAATTTCCAGTTTCTTCCAAATGAAGCTAGCCCACTGGTGGCTAGTATAATTTCTGCTTCACTGCATGACTGAAAAGTGGCATGAGGCTTTTTTGTTTTGTTTCGTTTTCATCCAATGTTGGCCAGGACAGAAATGTATCCTGACAGCAGAAAAAACAATATATTTGTTTCTTGATGTTCCTATCATTTTATGTTTTTAGAAGAAAAATATGCATGGGGAAGTAGCTGAAATGTGGGGACATAATTTACAATTGGATAGGCAACCGTGTTCTAGAATGCATAGAGTAGGTCTAATCTGTGTGGATTTTGTAGCAAAATACAACTCTGAGGCACAACTAGATCCAAAAGTTGTGGGAGTGTGAGGGTAAAGTTTACACAGTAGACAATTGTATGTGTATGAAGAGAATGGAAGTCTATATTCTTGCTCCCCTTAGGATGTCAGTTCCCACCACAAAGACTAAGGGTGGGCAAATCTGTCAGGTATGGGGGGCAATTTACTGGCCTTGGGATCTCGGAAATGGGGCACATAGATTTCCGAAAACACCACAAAGTTGGAAGAAAATGAATCTGAAGGTCATTGGATGTCTTTTGTTTTTGAAAATGTGTAATTTGTGTGTGTGAAACACCAAAACAGTGGGGCCCTTTTACCTGTTTAAAAGTGAATTCCTATTATTGCTCCAAGTAACAGAAAAGTATGATATATCTTGTTTTGGTTGGTGTCTTTTACTATGCAAATTTATTCTGCAGCCAAAGGCCCGATAAGGTGTCTTTTACTGAAAAATTCATTGCATTGCTATCTTGCTTGTAAATTAAACTTCAGACATTTGAAACTCATTTGTATGCTGTTTTCCCCCCTCAGATACCTCAAGTCAGCTATGCATCTACAGCTCCAGAGTTAAGTGATAACACCAGGTATGATTTCTTCTCTCGTGTGGTCCCACCTGATTCCTACCAAGCGCAAGCCATGGTTGACATCGTAACAGCACTTGGATGGAACTATGTGTCAACGCTGGCTTCAGAAGGGAACTATGGGGAAAGTGGTGTTGAAGCATTCACACAGATCTCAAGGGAAACTGGTAAGTGGATATCTACTTTTAAAATTGTACTTTGAGCGGACAAATTAGTGAGCATCACTGTGTTGGGTCTGCCTGTTTGGTGTGGAATAATTAAACCCTGTGAGGGAAGCTGAGCGTGATACAGATGGTTTTGTTTGTCCATGGTCTGTCAATGTGACATTTTGGTGCTGGGTTAGGAAGGAAAAGTTCTGAGAAGCCAATTAACTTGACAATATCAACAAGAAAGCCAAACACGTGCTCTGTCTCTGTTTTGGAAGAGAGTGGTGGAAAGATTTTTCTCAAAAGTTTGACAAATAAGAGATAGTGCTTGAAGAATACCTGTGCTACCCATTGCTGCAGGGTGTAAAAGGAGGGAGCAGGTGGTACCTTATAATTGTGTACTTAAGGCCCTCTCTAGTATGTATAGATCCTTGGTGATGAACAGTTATATCTGGATCTACCAGTTAAGTTCTGTAACACAAAACTGATCCTATTTGTTGGCAAAATATTTATTCAGCTGTCTCCTTTTTTTGGGTACTGTGAATCAGCCTTTTAGAGATCTTTTACTGGCATCTCAAAACTGGGACCTCAGTGTTCCTACATAAAGAAGAATGAGACCAATGTGTGTTGTGATCTTCAAAATTTTAAGCACAAGAGTTGTTAAACCTTTCCTGTAGCAGTCCATATATTTTAAACCTTGTTTATCCATTTTTCACTTGCTTGACTAACTCCTGACGTACCCTAGTTATTAATTTTAGGATGAAATGTGCTATATAAAATCAAAGTCATTAGCATGAGGTGTTTTCCCCCTTATCTCTTTGATCTTTATCTCTCCTGTGCTCATTAGAGTAGTTAATTTTTGTCTGGAAAATTGGGTCTTCTTAAAGAACAATAGATCGTTAGCATGCATTAAAGGATGAAAAAGGAACAGTGGATATTGGGTTGGGAGGGCTATGGCATTTTTGGATATTCAGCAGTGAACTTTAATCTCTCAGGTAATGCTTACATAAGATATCTAAAATGAAACTGTTACAAAAGGGAATTACTCAACACAGATGCAACATCTCTTCCCTCTGTATCCCTAATGAAGGAAAAAACCTTGCCATCTTTTGTCCAAGGAAACAGTACTTTTTAGGAATGCATTTCCCTCAGCCAGATTCTATTGGCTGGAGGTTTCTAGATACTGTAGTACAGAAATGTAAGGTTTCCAAGTTTTGCCAAGGACCTTGCAGTGGCATTTATATTTTGCCATCAAAACAGCCATGCAAGGTTGACCAGCCTCGGGAAAGTCTATTGTTTTGGAGACAACAATATCATTCAGAGGAAGTCTTGTAAAACATTATTGTAGGTGCAGATTATTGTAGGTGCAGGAGAAAATTATTTTGGCTCATTTTCCTCTTAAGATCTGGAACTAGTGAAGTATATAAAGATGTTACTTTTAAAGGCTTCCAGTCTTTGAGGCCTTTCTGTATCACTGCTGTTTCCAAGTGCATAACCACACAAAGGTCTAACCTAGAGATCAGGGTATTCGTATACTTGTCCTCCCTCACCCTGTCTGGAGTGGCTAGCCAAGAAGGAAGAGAGCAGTGCTCCGTGAGTGATTGGAAGGATAAGCGAGGCCGCCACTGCCACTGGATGTGTGAGTGGATGTTAAGTCCAACTGCACGGGGGATATTCGTATTCGTATACAAATACGAACCATCTCTGGTCTGAACTGTGGAGCCTCTTTGCAATGGCTTGCCAGGAACTGTAGGCATCACCCTGTATCCATGGAATCAGTATCCATGGGTTCAGTTATCTGTGGTTTTCTGCAGCCCTATATACAACATACAAGGGGATGCAGGCCTTGTGGCCTCTGCCTTACCTCTTTGTAGCTTTTGTCCTTACCCCTTGTATATTGTACGTAGGATTCACTACTATTCACAGTTTCAGGCATCTGGAGTAGCTTGTGGAACGTATCACTTGCAGATATGGGAGGGATACCTTTACTTTTATTCAGTGCACGCTTCAGAGGGAACCTCACCTGTCACTTTGGGTAAGCTGTGTAATGGTAATCTGATTGGGTGTATATGATGGTTGGATGACTCCAGCAAAAGAAAACAGAAGTTTGTGAGGTTATTTGAAAAAAACTTTCTCTGCTCTCTTCATAGCCAGGTAATCTGTATTAAGTCTCACAGGCAGATTCGGAAAATAGCTTTCCCCAACAGTATTGTGATTCTTAACCTAACCAAGTACTTCTCAGGATAACAGGTAGAAAACCATGACTTGGGGCTGTGCTGAGTATCTCTAAGTACTTGCTAATAAACAGAATAAGAACTGACTCAGGTATTGGTGACTTTTAAAAATCAACTCAGGGAAAAAAAAGAAACAGTTCTGTATTGCTTTAGCGTATGACCCTTTAAGAATTCTGCAAATACATTTGGCTGTCCTTGTTATTTCCTTAAATATTCAGAAGGGAAATGAAAGCACAGTTGAGGAAATGCAGCATAATGAAAAGGTCAGTGTGGGACCTCAATAACATGTCACAGGTTTCTATTAAGCATCAGCAAAGATCACATGTAGTACACAGCCCAATCTGAATATTAATATTTCCTAGGACAATGACTGTAAATGGAATGAGGAAAGTAAAGATTTTAAAATGTCAACATGTGAATTATTGTTTCAAGGCAACATTGTGGAAAATGGATTTACTCAATTCCTGGCAAATCTGACTGGGCTCAGGTTCTTTGTTTGCTTGAGCTCTCTGTTCTTCTTACATTCTTTAAAAACACAAACACAAATTGTTGCAAAATTGCAAGTAAAAAATGATTAATCTGCCCACCTACATTAGTAGCTCTGAATAGTGCAATAATGAGGTTTAGAAAATATAAATGAAATATAACAAAAATCCAGTCTGTAAGTCTAGAGTTGCATCCTGTGTCGTGCAAGGGTGCTCATGAGAGGGGAATTCCCAATTCTTATTCTTATTGTAATTCTTTGACTCTTGCAGAAAGCCTCTCTTTTGGATCATAGGATTCTCTGGAAATGGGTTAGTATGGGATGGAGCAAGATGGAGTGTGATGCAATTAAATACAAAATCGTGTCCAAAATGGCTAGAATCCCATTCGTGTTTATGTAAGGTATGCATAATTTGGCAGGAGTAATTTGACTAACTGACAAAATGCCAAGGTGCATCTCATTTGTGTATTTAGGTGCCTGATGAAGCACATGACCAACTGGCGCCTTGTCAGTTAGCTGCAATTAGCCAGGATGTGTTATGCAATATGAACACCAGTATGATTCTAGTCCATGCATGTTTTGTGGAAATGTTCATAAATAGATGTTTGTGATGTGCCATGATGTCACTTCCAATGTGCAACCATAAGAGTTTCTGAGGTATGTGAGATTTTCAAGAGGTAGTTCACCACTGTCACCCACCAGTGAGTTTCCATAGCTGAGAAAGGGTTTGTGCGTGGGTCTCTTGAGCCCTAGTTCAACATTGTATCCATTGTGCTACACTGATGTTTGTGAGGAAGATACACAAAATTGCTTTATACTGGAATAAGGCAAAATTGCTTTAAAATGCAGGTATTAAGATAACTGGACACAACAATGTGTACAAATTTTCATTTTAATACTGATACTGATACTAACAACAACAACCACCACCATATGCAGCCAAGTCAATTCTGATTGTGGCAACCCTCTTCAAGGTTTTCTAGGTAGAGAATACTCAGAAGTGGTTTACTGTTCCCTTCTTCTAGGGGTGCCCTGGGACTGTGCAGCTTGCCCAAGGCCACACAGGCTGGCTTTACTCATAGGAGGCATAGTGGGGAATTGAACTCCGAACCTTTGGCTCCATAGCCAGATACCTAAACCATTGAGCTATCCAGCCAGCTACAGATGCTACTAACTTGTAGAAATGCAAAGTGAGAAGAAGAAAAGAATGGCATGAACATAAGATTGAAAACATGAGAAACTGGATATCAAGTGCCAGGTTCAAAAGGGCCCTGGGCAAAGCGCCCTTTGGTGAGCCCTTTTCTCTGTCAATGGGGTCTTGGAACATTATTGGGGGCTGACACTGACACTGTTATTGTGGCTGCAACCTGCTACTGCTACCTCTTGGAATAGTAGGGCAGAAAGTATCAGAGAGGGGCTCCAGTAAGACACCAGAAGTGCCCTGGCAGAGTTCTTGGATCCTAGCAAGGTTCTAGAATCCTGGTGATTGAAATAATCCTTGTTATTGACTGTGGTCTGTGTTTATTGTAAAGTTGTTAGAGTCACGACTCATTTGGTTGGCCCGAAGAAGCAGCTTCCTTTAATGGTTGAGCCAGACACTACAGACCTGTATCAGAAGCTGATAATGATTCCACCCAGCATTATGCCTGAGCTATGAGACATCCAAATGAAACCCCTATTTATCTCCCAATGTCCAACCAGAAGTTAATCTGCAACATGTCTTCCAAGCATTTAAGGAACTTGCACTTCTAATAATAAGCTATCAGTAGTTTGGCCGTGCATGTGATGAGCTACTTTTCCTTCTTCTGCACAATCTTTCAACCAGAACAAGATCTCCCCAGCCTTCCCCCATCCCCAGCCATCAGCAACCTTCTTCTAACATGATGGAACATGGGCATGTTCAAGGATGTCTGAAGACAAATTGCATTTTTACTAAGAGAATGGTTAACAATGGTACTTTTTTGTTATTCCCTTTCTCAGCAGTCGATCAGAATGTGGGTTGGTAAATTGAGGCTTCATCCTCTGTAATCTCGTGTGTATGAGTGAGTGCGTCTGTGTCTGTTTTCATGCTTCAGTCAAGTGTCACATGTCCCAGAGATATGGCAGCCTGTCCTGGTTGCTAGCAGGAAAAGAACAGCAGTTGGCCTTTCATTTCTCAAAGTCTGGCAGCACAAAATGATTAAACATAGTCTCTCTAGGGTGCTGGCTTTCTGCTTGGTTCAGTTATTGCAACGTTCTTATAGGAAAAATCCAATCCGTCGCCTTAATGGGTGTGGAATGCTGGAGGATAGGTCTGATCCTCAACTAGTGGCCAGTGAAGCGTCAGCGTAAGGTCTTTCTTGATGGGATGTAACTGCATCTTATGACAGGCGATTAAAGGGAGAGAACAAAGACGACAAGGCAGAACATTCTGGCTTATTATTAAGGGAAAACATTCAGCACTTTTTGAACTTTCACACTCTGTTCATAATACTGAGAAACAGAATCATCTGTCAATGTGAAAGTGTAGATGAGAAGGCTGTTGAGGAGGTCTAAATGTTGTGGAAAAGATCTGGGGAAAATAAAATATGTCCCACGCCTCAAAATGTTAAAATTGGGAAGGGATTTAGTGAGTAATTATATGCGCCAGTTCCATCCTAATAGTTACTGTTGTCATCCTTCATCTCCTACTTCTCACCTCTGAATGAGAATAGCAGAACTTGCTACATTAGTTGGAACATAGTTTGTAAAAGTTAGTTCTTTGGATCACCACAAGCCAATATGGCCAGTGAGTGGCCCGGCTAGGGAATTCTGGGAGCTGTAGTTCAAAAACATAACATACTCAAGCTCTAAGTTGGAATCACAGGTAGCAAATGCTATTGCTCTGGATTTTAGATTGGGAAAAATGAAGGACCCGAGGGCTTTAAAACCATATTAGTTTTCTCTGTCTTTTAATCAAGAAGGTTGCTATGACACTCAGTGCTGATAAATATTTGAAATTGTATTTAACTAGTTGATTTAAAATTGAAGGTGTTTTTAGAACTTGATGTCGCTACCTGTGCATACTTGCCAGAGGTACAAGGGAGTGCTCTAGTTCCCACCTCAATTTCCATATGAGTTTTTTCCATACGGAGAGCCAGAAGTACAAAGAGAAAGCATTTCTGCTCTCCACGGAGGCTCTCCACGTGAGGCTGCTGTGTTTCTTCTTCAGGTTTGTCACTTGCCACTGGTAGGAGGCCAATGAAACTAGAAACTGGGAGGGGAGGCTAGAACGCCGTGGTACATAAGCCTGATTTTCTAATGACTGAAAAGAGGTGTACTTTGACCAAATCAGCTGAATACATGAGGCCTGATAGTTCCCTTATCTGCATTCATACCTTAGTTTTGAGAATGTAAATCTGTGTTTGAGTTTTATTTCCTGTTATTTGCTGCACTGCATTGGTGCCCTTTAAACTACTACCCAAATATACTGATATTTGTATAACCATTCATAGTTTGTGGCTTGGCATAAATAACACTTGCAGGTGTTTTCTTCAGAGAAGTGCTCCTTTCTGTGTCACCAATGTAAGCAAAGCCTTTCTGTGGTCACCCTTCTGAGCTCTGCACTCCTGGCAAGAGAGAACATCCTTATATGCTCCTTGGCAAAAGCTTGCTCAGTCTGGCAGTTGTTTTCCTCACTCCTTCCCCCATTTTCTTCAGGTAGTAAATTGGGAGCTTTCCTCCTAAGCATCTTCTTATAAGCAGAAGAGGCGGGAACTTCCTTCCCTGTTTGCTCAAAGAATGTTTGTGTTTAAAGTAACCCAGCTGTTGATGGTGTCAAGGGAATATTCACAGTGGGAGCATGGTCATGGATGTATCAAGGATGAACGCAAGAGGAAGGCCGGCCTGACCATTAGACAAAGTGACACACCTGCCTTAGGCAGCAGAGTCCAGGGATCATGAAAGAACAACAAATACGTAATTAGCTTGACATTTTGTTGTTATTGCATTTCTGCAGCCAGGAAAGAGAAGAAGAAGCATTTAAGAGATTTTTCTCCAAAGAGCTTGGCTGGTTTCGGGAACTGTGTACCTTGATCTAGGTGGGGTGGGGGATTCATTTGCTCTTCTACTTCAGGCAGGAAAATGTATTGAATTGGTGGATTCAAGGTGGAAAGTGGCAAATGCTGAAAGGGAAGCTTTCCAGATGATAATGCTTTTACAGCTCGCTGTCAGAAGGAGCAGCTTCCTCCATTCAGTGTGAAAGCAGAGTGTTTTATTACCTACTGTATGTTTCTTTGTAGTGTAGGCTAATGTGGTCTTGGCTAATGATCTTTACCTTTACATTAGTAGGAGTAAATGTATGGTATTAATTTTGTGCACAGCTTGTGCTGTTTTTGATTGTCTCATTGTTGCATTATGACTGTGAGCCTAGCAGGTTCTTAATTGGTTCCTGGAAATGAGTTCCAAAATAGTGATGATATATGGTTGCTTCTGGCATTATTTCTATGATTCTGCAGTGGTCTAACTGGGACCATTCCCTCCCCTTCCTTCCTTCTTTTTTCTTTCTTTTTTTTAAACAAGACTGCTATGTACAGTAAGACTATGTATCTATATTTGGAGTGAATTGCCCTTATGCTGCTGACATATTTTCTTTACAATCTTTCTTGTAACTTTGGTATCGGAGTCTTAGTTTTTATTATGGATATTTCTTTGAAACTCAAAATCAGGTTTTGTTCAGACAGGTATTTGTCCTGCAACTTGGTGGGTTGTGGGTGTTAATTGGTTTGCTCTTTTTTCCAGTGATCACACAATGTAACTGCTAGAGTGGATCAATTTGCCTCCAGAGCACCACAACCTGTACCTTTTTGAGCCCCTGTCAGGAGTGTCTATTTTTCTGGTGTGGGTTGGTGCACTTCAGTTTAGTTCATTCCCGGCACATGCAATCACTGGGAGTGGACTAAAATAGAGCCTTGTAGCTGTCAAAGCTGTCAAGCCTCCTTCCACTGTCATTTTCCAGTATTGTGAAGTGTCTTCATAAGCAAGCCACTTCAGGATATCAGCAAATTTAACACTTCCCCTGCTTCTCTGCAGAGGGGCAAGGGAAGTGATTTTCTTTTCTCTCTCTCTCCTAGACCATCACTGATGAACTGAACCACTTAGATTAAATATAATTCTTTTTTCTTTGCCTCTGTGTGAAGTGTTGATCCAAACCATGGCTGAGGGTAGTTTCTTGATCGGCAATACAAAGGCAAATACATATTTTTAAAATTAATCTAAATGATTCAGTGCATCAGCGATTGTCTAGCACAGAAAAAATAATAATGTTACTTCCAATTGAATGGTTTAGTGAGGTCTTGAGCAATGGGATGCCTTTTCTCAGTGCCTTCCTATGATGGCTGTTGGAGCTGTTTGCCCTCTTCCCACTTTGCACACGCAGCAATCAGGAGGAGGGGGACATCCACCCAACTCCTTTTGCCTAGGTGTCTTCCCCCCCTTCCTTTTTCTGCTCCCTTCTTCTTTTCCTGATGCAAAAAGAGAAAGGGGGCTCCCTCACATTCTGGCTCCCTCTTGCCATCCTCTTTCTGGCTTCTTTGCATAGGGGAGGAGGAAAAGTTTTATAATGCTTCACATTATGTTAAAGTCTCTCTCCCTCTTTTTGTTTTGGATCACACCAAATGGCACTTTGCTACTCCACCTTAAGTGATGCTATTTTGGTGCATCAGCTTGCACCAAAAGAGCCAGTGTAGACATGCCCTCAGACTCCTCTACCTTTTCTGAAATTGCAATAGCTGAGGGTTTGGACAGATTGCTTTCCAACAGGGAAAGGCTTTCAGGTGCCTATTATACTAATAACTGATTCTTGCACTATTCCCCATATATTATTCTACAGGTGATTATCCTCTTTTGCTATGATTTTTTAAAAGAATATTAACAGTGCCTTTTATATAACCTCCTATTAAAAGCTGTGCATATCGATTATTGCTTGTTCTGCTTTGTCCATGACTGGAAGCTGCAGAGAATGTTGCTAGGATTTTAGTCTTTGTGTATGAACACTTTCTGTATTGTTACCATTTCAAAATCCTACCCGCCATGACTGTTTTGAGGTTGCAAACAATTCAGATGTCGTGGCTGTTGGGATCTAGAATTTTCTTCCATGCTGTTTCAGTGCAACTCTTTTTTTAATCTCACTTTGGGGTGTGTGTGTTTCAGGATGGAGAGAGAAGTGCTGGATCTGCTTTCTGAGCTGCTGTTTCTGTGTGGACAGTCTTGTAGAGCAGCAATTTTAGGAAGCAATGTGAAGTGACACAGTAGCTCTCTGGGCATTGTTGTGTAACTTCTGTGTCCTGGAGATTGCTTTGCACACTCTTGGTGACTTATAAACAATAAGTGGAGGTGTGGGTGGTAATCATTACACATAATGAGACTAAAAGCATAAGCTTGGTTTTAGACAGAGTGTGTGGGAGTATGTATGTGTGCATGTCAGACAAAGACAAAAATGATACAGGAAGACGTCAAACAGCTTAAATTGCTGGTTGACATGTGAAATGTTTGCTATTAATATGTGGCGAAAACCCCTGTATATTAAAAAAGTTTGATAAGCGTAGAAGACACTTTGTAATGCACTGTGCCAGGGGAGATATGATAGCACTTTTCAAATACTTGAAAGGCAATCATACAGAGGAGGGGCAAGATCTGTTCTCGATCATCCTAGAGTGCAGGACACATAATAATGGGCTCAAATTACAGGAAGCCAGATTTTGACTGAATATCAAGAAAAAAACTCTTTAACTGTTAGAGCAGTACAATAGAACCAATTACCTCAGGAGGTGGTGAGTTCTCCCACGCTGGAGACATTCAAGAGAAAATCAGACAGCCATTTGTCAGATACGTTTTAATTTCGATTCCTGCACTGAACAGGGGTTTGGACCCGATGGCCTTATAGTCCCCTTCCAACTTCACAATTATGTAATTCTATACCTGGAAAAAGAAGATGGGTGTTCTGATATGTTCATGTTTTTGTACTTAAACTGTTGTCTTAGTGTGATAGGAGAGTGACTGACCTGAAGGTTTTTTAAACCAGACATGGTAATATTTCCCCCCTTTAAAACAAATACATCTCTGTTGTTAACAGATGAAATACAATGTTTACCTTGTAATCATTCTTCTCTGGAGTATCATAGTTAAAAATTGAATTCATACATAACAAATTGATTTATACATATTTATAATATCATTTCACTCTCCTACAAAGGGAAAGCATTTTAACACAGCACCAATACTACTTTTATATCTCTCCCTCCTGCCCCCAACTGTATATGCAGTCTGGAGCAGAAGCCCTTGAAGAAGTAATCCCTGTGCAGTGAGCTGCATCTGAGACCAGACTCTAAAGCTGGATATGACTGAGCTAGCAGCTGGGAAACTGTATGGATGCAAGGTCTTCCAGCAATTTTCGGATCTAGACTGACTGCTTTTTTTTCTGAAAAAAAGTTAAAATACAGGGTTGTATTTTCCAAAATTCCTGTAGGAAGGATTCTGCTCCTGAGATCATCCTTCCTGAGCAGGCATGGGGAGTGTGTAGACTTGCAGATGGTGTTAGACTGCATCTCCCATTGGCATTAGCTAGCATACCCGGTTGAGAGGGATCATGGGAGCTGCAGTTCAATAATCTCTGGAGGACCACGTATCTCTGAGGGTTGCACTGGAAAGAGGTGTTCAATGATCCCCTCTTTTCACTCCCGGCCCCAGTGCTTCTCAAAAAGCTGTTCAGGAGGGCAAGGGGACTCACTGAAACAGTGTGGGAAATTATGCTGGAGTTGCATGTGGAAAGGGAAATAGCCTGCCCCTCCTTCCTCTGATGGAAATTCTGTGCATCTCATCAGTGGAAAGAGCCCTTCTGTTCACAGAAGGGAAGGTATAGATCTGACCTATAGGCCACAGGAAAGAAGAACAACATAAAAAGGAAGAAAAGGAAATTGATTGCAGTTCTTTATGGATCATGGGTAGGCTTGTGAGTAAAATAGTTTATGGAAGAGATTGCTACCTGTTGTGACTGCTGAATTCTTAAGTTGAGTAGTTGAATCATAACATAAATATATGCAATCAGAATGTCATCAGATGCTTAAAGTTTTCCATTTAGGAGCTGAATAGGAATTGAGGTGCCATGACATTGAAGGAAGGATATAAGGGCTACTGAAATCATAGTAGGTCAGCCCTACTCTTAGGCCGTTATCAGGTGGCAGGTGCTGGGGGAGAGCAGCAGTGGTAGTCCCCAGCTGTTACTTCTAAGTCTTCTTGCTTTTCCATGGGTCTGTTGCCTTTAGATGTTGTTGAAGATCCTTTTACATTGCTCGTTTTAAAATAAGGTTAAACAGCCAATTCAGTTGGCTTCAGTAAGTAAAATGGAGAGGATGTGATCTTGTCCTTTCCCTCAGACAATAAATTGTTGTGGCCACCATTGCCTAATGAGGTTGGGGCTTGTGACTGGAATGACCTTGGAGAATGTCCTAGGAGAAAGCCATACATGTACTGTGCAACCCTCTCTGGGATTTCTAGTGGCCTCCGATTCAACAAAAGACTCAGGACCTCACAGGGCAACCTCTCATTTTTTAAACTAAGACAGTTTGCTGCTTCTTAAAGCTACACTGGAAAAACTGGATACAGTTTCTAGGACAGGGAGTTTTTTTTTTTTAAAAAATACATTTTATTAGTTTTTCAATCTATCTACATTCGGTTCATGCTTATCAAACATCTTGTTACATGGGTTGCTTACAATTATTTGTTTTTGCATCTTGGTGTCTTCCCAATTATCCCCCCAAATTCCACACATCTTTTGATCATTCAAACTGTTCATGTATGTATTTTAGTATACAATATTGGCTGTTATCATAATATTACTCTCATAGTATACAATGTTTTCAAAATCCTCTAATAACATACTTAATAAAAGTAATTCCAGTTCCAAATCTATAAAATTTGAGGTGATTTAACCGACAAACTTTGTAATTTATACCAATAATAACTGAGTAAGATCTTAACACATAATAGATATTATCTAGAACATTTTATACAGATTTTCTTTGTATAATTGTTTAGCCATTTCTATCTCCACGTTTTCTATCTTGTCTATAACAATATCATATCTAATGCATGTTCATTATGTACAGTGGAACCTCTACTTACGAACTTAATCCATATTGGAATGGTGTTCTTAAGATGAAACATTCGTAAGTTGAAGCAAAATTTCCCATAGGAATGCATTGAAAACCGATTAATCCATTCCGGCTGTTTTTTGTTCTTATTTAGAGGCGCGCTCGTACGTTGAAGCATTAGTTCCCATAGGAACTAATGCAAAGCTGGTTAATCCGTACTCTACCACTAGGGGGAGAATTTTTTTTTTTAACCTAAGATGACCTAAGGTTAAAAAAAGGGCAGGAAAGTTTTTTTTCCTGTTCTTATCTTGGAGCTCCGTTCTCAAGTAGAAGCAAAATTTAGCGAACGGAGCTGTTCTTAAGTTGGATCGTTCTTAAGTAGGGATGTTCTTAAGTAGAGGTTCCACTGTACTATTTGTTTACCCCAACCTTATATCTAGCTTCAATTTGCCTTTAAAAAAATACCCCCACCATATTATGCCTTTACCCTGATTAGTGCACCCTTATTTCAGTTTAATTCTATTTTTTAATATATAAGATATGCCCCTTTGCAATTCCAGACGTTAGGTATATACATGCTTTCCAACATTGAGGGCCACCTTCTTGTTTTTCCCTTTTTCATCTTTCTAAGTAATTCCTTCTCTTAATCTTTTTTCAATTTTTGTTTCTGTCTTTCTAAACATTTTGCCATCTTCTGTGTCCTCTGAGGCCATTTTATGCATTTGGTTTACCTCCAATAGAGCTTTATACACTTGGTCTATCTCCAATAGATCTTCCAGGCTATTTTTAATTAATTCTGTTGATTTTCTCCCCTTATCTTCCCTAAAAACTCTCCTCGACTCCACTAGGTTTTCCCCATTAATTTCCTCCAGCCCCTCTTTAGGTTGGCATACACCATCCACCACCCTCTCATTTCCTTGTTCATTATTTCCTGCCTCCTGTTGACTATAATTCTTCAACTGCGCCGTGAATAATTTTGCCTCTTTGTTGTGGGATCTCACTATTTCTAAGATTGCTTGAAGGGTAGATTTTGTTTCCTCCCAAAATTGTCCTTGTTGTGTCATTATGTTCCAATTGTTAAAAAATTGTATTCCAAGTTAAAGTTGTCCATATGCTTAAAGTAATCAATCCAGTTCCATTAAGCTTGAATCCAGTCTCAAACATAGAGAGTTTTCCCCGCCTAAAGGCTCAAGGTCCCATCCAGTTCAACATCCAGGGTACCGTTTATAAGTTCCACTTTGGCAAAATTAGGCTTTATAGGGTTAATTTGTCTGTTGCTCAGTTCCATCCTCAAAGAGAAAGGGAATTCCAAACAGTCATAGAACATTCAAGGCCATTGATTCTAGGTGTTTTGCCAGTGCCTTAGATAGCTGTTAGACATAACATAAACAGGCTTCATTTTGCAAAATTGTTGTCAGTAGTGTTTTCAGGAAAAAGATTATTAAGTTTTAATACCGAACTTCCTTCCTTTAAGTATAATTAAGTGTCTAATTAATGTCCAATTTATTTTCTTTGTGTCTCCCTCCGTCTCCTCCTCTCTCCAGCTTCTCTGCAGCTCAATCAACAATGATGGAGAGCTATGAGACGCTATTTCTGCCATAGGAATTGTCTTATCCAGGGATAGTAAATAGATACAATTTTTAAAGATGTTTCTCACCCGTTTGTAGCACGATGTTAATTAGGCTGATTTATCACTTCTTTTACCCGGCTGCAGACGACTTGCAAACAAGCTAGTTCAGCTACTTGTTTCCGCCCGCTGGTCAATTGGGGAGTTTCCTGGATCAAACTTGGGTAACCGCCGTTCCCCCATGATCAACAGGCTTCTCCCCCATTTCACCACCTCTTTGGGGTGGTTTTAACCCCCTGGGGGGTCCCAATCAGGTCAGAATTCAGCCCAGGGGACAGAGCCCCGTCCTCCTGCTGCTGTCTCGTCGCAGCGTCAAGCCGGAAGCTCCAGGGCAGGGAGTTTTGTGTGTACACTCTGAAGTCCTTAGAAATCCCGGTTCTCTTAACCTCAATAGCAATTCTTCATGGTCTTCCTTTTCATTCATCTGCATGAAATCATCAAAGTACGTAGGGTCTGTTTAGGTGTGTACTTTCAGAATATCCCTACAACTTAATGCCACTAGTAAGTACATCTCAACTTGAAAACTGTAATTAATTTTAAATATTCAAATTGAGCAACAAAAGCTGACATATATTTGAAACATTGCGATGGAGAACTCAAAGTGCATTAATATTGCAGAAGCATTAAGAAGATTCCAGGAAAAATAAATAATAAAGCAACTTTGCCTGTTATTGCAGAACTTGTTCAAAGTAAAACAATTTTAGGAGCTTGTTATTAAAAAGGACTGTTTTAATTCTTCCCTTTACCAGTGTTAATAAACATGATGTTTTGCTATTTCAGTGACGTGTTCCCCTTTCCACTGCTCTACTGTTTACATGAGCAGAAGGCTGTATTAAAAACCATACACAAGCATCCTTTGCTCCTCAGTTTAATTGGATTTTTCACTGCTTCCTTGTGGCAGTGCTGAAGGCTGAAATTTTTCTAATTCACTTAAGGGAATGAAGATACCCACTTCCCATTAATTTAGGAAATAAAGCTTTGACAAGCTTGGTTTATATGATCAAGATCTAAAAATTAATTAATGGAATTAATTAGAATATATGATTTCTTCACTCTCTGAGTTAAGAGAGAAGTGGGAATTTTAAAAATGTATTATACCCTTAATTTGGTGACTACAGTACATACACAGGTATTCTAATTCACACATGTAACTCTGCACCCATGAAAAAGTGACCACTATCTGTGCATGGAATATATGTTATTTAAAGCTAAAAAGGGGGAAATCCTTCAGTGTGCATAAATGTCTATTTGCTTGCAAGAGCCTACACAAAGTTTTGGATCATGCTTTATATTTTTATAAGCATTTTGGAAGGTCAACAAGTTTGCAGTTTATCCAACATATCTTTCAGGTGTGCAACATTTGAAAGATAGATACATGTGAATTGAGGAAATATATGCCAGAGGGGCAGTTGTGACTCCTTTGTGTCTATTGGGTATCTCCAACAGTGACCATCTACCTCCCTTTCAGGTACGATGGGAGTAAGAGATATGAAATAAGCAAGCATCAAACGTATAAAGTGTGATTGGGTTCTAAGCAGAGCTTAGAAAAGTTACTTCCTTGAACTGCAAGAGTTTGTATGCCCACAAAGATTTACGCGTATTTTAAAAACACATACCCACAGATTGTGGATGGTATTATCCTTTGCGTACGCCAGCAGCTGAAATAATATTCATTTAGGCTTGGTAAAACTTTAAAGAATTTACACTTAAAAAAACATGTAGAAGAATAAACTAATAGTGCTTATAACAGTTTCATAATAGAGTCTTATCAGGACATAGTAACAGACAAGCTATCAGACCAACAGAACAAGCAGACAAAACAGACTAAGCAGAATAAGTCACTTCTTTGTCTGTCTGGCAGTTAACTCACTTAACACCCATTAGCTAACACCAGAGAGAATCTGATCGGCTATATCAATTCCATTATGCAAATTACACATCCCAATCATTCTCATACACACATATACACAGACATACATGTTGGGCTACATAACTATATATTCCAACAGCTTCAGCATCTAACAAGGATGATTTCTGGACTCTTCTGTTTCTCCTCCCAATCCACCCCAAGCTCTGTAATGCTCACCTTCATGAAGAGTCCTAGAGGAGTCAAGAACTGATATTTTTAACAATACAAGGAGTCAGATGAATGTATTATCCAACAGCGATTCTTATCCATTTACTGTTTCTGACACTAGGAACCATAACTGGCATATATATATGAGGTGGACAGCTGTGGAGGGACTCAGTTACCCCATTCCCCTGCCTGTCTTCTGTTGGCTGCATTTACCCATTTTGAATAAAGGCAGTGGGGGTCCAACAAATGGTTTTGTGTGGGTGGGTCCAGTAGCCTCAGAATGGAGAACTACATCTCGAAGTTTCTGGAGAGTGATTCTCCACTGATTGAGAGGCTGAGGTTTGTTTGTTTTTTGGATTTTTTTTTTGGATTTTTTTTTGGTAAATGAAAGGAGAGCTTGGAGGCACACAATTCTCACCCCTCAAAATGCCAGATGCAGGGGAGGCGTATCAGGAGACAGGTATCTAATTGTCTCGTGTGCTCCCAGAGGCATCTGGTGGGGCCACTGTGAGGTACAGGAAACTGGACTAGATGGGCCCTTGGCCTGATCCAGCAGGGCTCTTATGTTCTAATACACATAGACATTTTGGTTTGACAATGAGATTATGAAAATTGGGCATTGAGGAAATCACTGATTTTGCAACAGTTCCATCTCCACAAGAATGCTGGTTAGGCTCTTGCTTACTGTTTTGTTTTGTTTTTTGAATGAGCCGATTCAAGTAATTTCATACATTCAGGTTATCAGGTGAAACACAATTTTGACTTTTTCCAGTATAGATTTTACTTGTAATTCTTCTGTTTTATTCTAAGTAAGTATGGGTCCAATTCCCCCTTCCTGTGAATAAAGAGCATGATTTGAGCAGATGTCACAAACTTTAATGTAGCAAATGCTAGAAATATTAGTGAAGCCTGCAAAATATATATGCAGATACATAGCATTGTGGTTTAAAATGTTCTTCCACAGTGTTCACGACATTGATAGGTCTGTGTCCCTCTCCATCCCTGTCACTCAGCATTCCAGAACCATTGACTATTTAGCATGCTTGGTTGTGAATGGGCTATGTGAGGGCTATAGCAGAATTTTCAATTTTTGGTTAAATTCTTCTGATTGCACAGCAGAAGTGCAGGAACTCATAGAGCAGAATGGCTTCAAGTTCCCCAGATTAGTCTATCCCTTTTTTTCTCATTAACTGGCACTTACAGTCTCAATAACTCACTCTGAGACATTATAAGAGAAAGAATAAAAGGTTTCATTTACTTACAGTGAAAAGATAACAGCAAGCTAAAAACAACAACTTTCAGCAACAGGCCTCAAGAGACTCTCTAAATGCTTTTAACAGACAACAGAGAGGGGAAAAACCCACTGAGCAGAAAGGTGGAGCTCTCTTTGAATTCAGAGGCAGGGAAGCAATGATTGGTTACTGCTGAATAGATTAATAATCACACCAGTCCAGAAAGGTCCCTCCCAGCCAAACCTACTAAAGGCAACATGTGAGGTTGCAAAAAACTCCAACAAAGGCAGCTATTTCTCTCCTCCAGCCATTTATTGTACTTCTACTGACATTTAAGTTTTCTGCCCTTAGTAAGGTAGTACTTAGGGTTCCATTTTGGTAACATAATACTAAATGCATAATACTAAATGCATACATAATATTAAAGACAATTTAGTAGAAGTTGTGTGCAGATGCACATTCCTGTGACATGAACATAAGCTTGATGTGCATTAAAATTATTTAAAATATATCTTAACATCTTCCCTAGAATAAACGTATGAGCCATATCTTCCTTTCTTTCCTGGCCAGCCCACATAATTCATCCACACATTGTTTGATAGGAACCTGAAACAAAATGCATTAAAAAGAGAGATATTCATATACTCAAAGATACGCCAGAATTATCTTCTGCCATTTTCCCCCTCGCAATTTAATACATTTTTAATTATGCAATATGATCGGTTTCCTGGGGAGTTTAGGAGAAGATAAATTACTCCTTAGTAATAAAAATTCAAGGCTTCTGATTTAGAAGGTTACTGAGAAGTGAGTATAGCATCACTCCCCAGTTTTCCTCCTCAGGAAAAAATAAAATATCTTAAATAAAAAAGAAGAGAGCAATCCTTTTGAAAGTATATCTCTCTGTGTGAGTGAGTGTGAAAGAGTTCACGACAAGGTCAATCAAGCTTAGGAAATAGATCTAGATTCCAGAAAGCACTCTTTTCAGAAAAAGATTGATTTGTATCTATGGAAGAACATGATTATATTAACACATGGCCTACATATCACTTGGTAACTCTTTCTTGAACTTGTGAACTGACTACGCTAAAAAACCAAGGTTTGCAGGAGTGTGATAGGTCTTTGGTGTTTGATCTTTAGTGACTGCTTCAAATACATTTTTCTCGCTATTGCACTCAACAAAATGGCAAGCACTTAGCATGTCAGTCCTTCTTCCTCACTTTGGAATCCTGCTTCATGCTCTTACAAAGCACCATTTGCTAGCCTTTTCTGGGTTGCTACGAATGTGTTGCAATGAATATTTCATTGCTGTTGTCTTTTGCTCATGCTTACATTTCTTCATGTTGATAAATAAGCAGGATGCAGCGTAATGGAAGGTTGAACATGTTTAAAGCATTTTCTCCACATTCGTAACCGGGAAATATTTTGGTTTTAGTTGCATCTTGTTTTTCAGCATGCCTTGCTCTTAGGCACTGCTTTATATTAATCCTGACTCAACCTTTTCTGCTACTTCTTTGTTAAAGGATAATATTATTAAAGGATAGAAGCTTTCACCATTAGCTGTGCTGGCCACGTTTTCTGGGAGTTATAGTCCAAAAATGTCTGTAGACCCAAGGTTGGGAACCACTGTGTTATTGGGACAACACAGACACTTCAAAATGAGAGCACACTATTTACAAAATGCCACCCTAATGCCTTAAATTTAATTTTCCTATCTTTTCCTCATACATTCTGATACTTCTTCTTTCTTCATGTCAGAAGCAATCCAGTAGAGCTTCTGGAGTAGAAGGATCAGCTGACAGGGCACTGTCATTGCCCAGGGGACACTCAATGTATTTATAGTCCTCACATTCTTCAGGGTGCCTCCTTCCATATACCCTATTCTGATTTGATACATTTGGGGGAGGAGGGACCATAGATCAGAGGGAAATAGTGCATTTTGCCTGGAAATGGATATTCAATTGCTTGCATTATCATATAGAGCGAGAAGTGCTCTCTAAAAACCTGAAGAGTGGCTGTCACATGAGGGACATAGTTTATTTATTTATTTTTTATTTATTATTGGATTTATATCCCGCCCTTCTAGACAGGAGTCTACTCAGGGCGGCAAACAAATAAAAACAACAATTAAAATCTACAATAATAATATGATCAAGATGGGAGAAAACAACAAAAGCCAAGAAAGTACAATCAAGAATTGGCAGGAGGGAAGGCCTGCCTAAAGAGCCAAGTTTTTAATTGACTCTTAAAAACACCCAGCGAGGGTGCCAGGCAGATCTCTGGTGGCAAGCTGTTCCAAAGTCGAGGGGCCACCGCCGAGAAGGCCCGGTTTCTTGTTCTTTCTTTTCGGGCCTCTCTCGGCGTCAGGCCCCTCAGCCGTCTTTCCTGGCTCTGGCGAGTGACTCGAGTAGATCTAGGTGGGAGAAGGCGTTCTGCCAGGTATCGATAGCTAGTTCTCATAGTTGGTAGGCAGGTAGGTAGTTCTCATAGTTGGTATAGGTAGTTCTCATAGTTGGTAGGCAGTTTCCCAGATTTGGGAATTGAATCCCCCGGACCCCAGTGTGCCCAAAATGTAGTAGTCATTCCAGTGGTGGTGATTAGCTTAAAATTTCTAAGACCTCAAAAATCGAGGCTAACAGTGGCAATGAATGCCGCAGCAACACCCAGCTTCATCATTGGTGGGGGATAATGGGAGTTGTACTCTGTGAGGATCTGGAGGCACTCAGCACTGAGTCTACAGAAAGCTAAATGGTACAATTATTAGTTTTAGATGGCATTTAATAATAATGGTTATGTGTAGTCAAGTAGTTATGGTAATCCTTCCTAGGGTTTTCTGGCTATAAAGGCATCCAAAACTTTGCAGGTGTAAAATCCTTCCTTCTGCTGGTGCTCTGGAATTGTGCCGTACCCAAGGCCACACAAGTGGCAGGGCATACAGCCCCATCGGCTGCACATTCTCTGGATAATTTCAGCAGGCCCTTCTCCTGGGAGACACACCTCCTGACTCCTTGACCCTGGCACCACAGCTTAGATGACATTTAGTCAAGATTTCAGTTGTGTGGTTGAAAAAAATAATTGGTCTTTATAAGTAGCATTGTGTGTGTGTTGTAAACATTTTAACTGTTTATATAAAATGCATTCCCTATGATTTTTCCTACTCCTTTGAGAAAGGATGCAAAATTATTTTCCAGGATATGGATGCCCAAGTAAAGATGCAAGAGGTCCATGTTATGTTTAGGGATTATTTGAGGCAAATAGGAGATGTCTTTTCAGATGTGCATTTGCATGTGTGCTTGCATTTGGTTCAAATTAGGTAAGATAACTTCATACAACTATAAAGAGTAAAACTGTCAGTTCACTGTAGCTAAACAGGAAGTATTGTCTGCTAGGTGAAACAAAAGGGATTTGTTCCCTCACTTCCATTTATGTGAAGTGAAAGCAATACTAAGGCTTCATTTGCTTTTGGTGATACCATAAATTGAAGTCATGGCAGTTTTAACGTGATCCCTGTGATCATGTGGCAAATCCAGGGGGAGGGATTGAAAATAGTAGCAGATCAAGGCTGTATACAATTGCCAAGAACTAACCACTGTGGCAGCCTTCCCCCTCCATCATCCACTTGAAAGCTAACATTTCATTTTACAATGAGAATGAGGTACAGTCACACTCTGCAAGTTCACTAACAGCATCTTTACTGTGAAACCCCAGGTTTATTGGCCTACAGCCACCTCACAGTTCTGTGCAGTTGACTATGGTGGATGGAGCTCATGAGAATTTTAGTTAGGGCTGCCATAAAATTAGTAGGCTAATCTGCATACTATGCAGATTTTGTATTTTGTACAAATTTAAGGACATTAATTGTTGAATGGTTCTTTTTACCCATATGTTTCAGCCTCTGCATCATTTATATGATAGCTACTGAAAAAAGAGCCTGTCTACAGAGGAGGAAAATTTGGAAATACTTTGGGTTTGGAGCAGACTGACTGGCATGAAATCCTTTCACTTCAGTTCAAAGTGCACGATTGCTTGAACTGATGCAGAAAGGACAAATCAATTGAGCATACACACACAGAGAAAGTAGTGCCAGCATTCACCTCTCTCAGCAAAGACTCTCTCCTAAGACCTTTCCTTTTTTTTCTTTTTTTATAGCTTCTCCTTCCTTCCTTCCTTCCTTCCTTCCTTCCTTCCTTCCTTCCTTCCTTCCTTCCTTCCTTCCTTCCTTCCTTCCTTCCTTCCTTCCTTCCTTCCTTCCTTCCTTCCTTCCTTCCTTCCTTCCTTCCCAGTTTAACAGTGCAAGGTAAGATGAGGTAATGGATAACCAAAGGAAAAGCTGGTTGTTGTAGGTTTTTTGGGCTGTCTGGCCGTGTTCTTGAGGTTAAAAACGGCCATGAAAGCCTTCGAGAATACATCAAAGGAAAAGCCTTCTTACGACAGTTCTTTTGAACTGTGCCACCTACAGGTGCTTCAATGGAACTGCAATTAGAAGGCTTTTCCTCCTCTATCTGTATGGTTGCTTAAACTGAAGAAAACCAAATCCCCTCTGTGTGACTTCACAGCAAGAGAGTGCGGGTGAATTCACATTTACCTGTCTGTGTAGTCACAACCTGAGAGATATAGAGGTTGAGATCCTGTTGCACCGTTACACAAAAGGTGTAACATTTGCACACAAATTCCCTTAGAAATCTCAAATCAAGTCTGAAAATCTCTGAGGGCAAAAATGTTGAAACAGAGGCTGTCCTACTTTGGTCATATCATGAGAAGGCAGGATTCTCTGGAAAAGACAATAATACTGGTAAAGGTGGAAGGCAGCAAGAAAAGATGGATCAACTCCCTAAAGGAAGCCACAGGCTTGGGTTTTCAAGAGATGAGCAGGGCTGTTGAGGACATTTTGGAGATTGCTCGTTCATAGGGTTGCCGTAAGTTGAAGGTGACTTGATGGCACATAAGAACAACAACAAGAAATCTCAGTAGACATTGTCAGTTGCATACTGAGTCATGTGAGCTGGCATGCAACAGATAATATTTATGGAGATTTTTTAACTTGAGGAAATTTGCTTCCAAAAGTTATACTTGTTACATAGCAACACAATAGGATTTCAGTCAGTTTAATGTGTCAAACAAGGTTATAGGGTTGATAGGGAGATTAAAATTTGAATCTTGGTTTAGTCACACTTGGTTTACTTGATGTCTCAGCCAGACCTACCTTACAAGGTTGCTTGGGGTTCAAATAGGGAGAGGAGAGATACATAAAGCACCTATGTCTGTTTCTGGGGCATATAGACAGACAAATAAAGACACTTTGCTGTGCATAGGGGTTTCTGGCATCCATTTTTACTGATGTCAAATAAAATGCAATGCAGTGCAGTGCAATGGAATGCAACATAATGCTACAGATCCTTAAGAATACCACAGGAGTCCCCCATGAATGACACATTATTACATGATCTATAGGGGAAAATGGAGGGGAAAGTGAAGTCGAACTACAAGCTGCAAAAATCAGGAGAAAAACATGGATGGATATTTTATTGTAACCAGAAAAGAAATTGATTTGTTTGAAATATGGTGCTGGAGGAAAGCTTTGCAGGTACCCTAGATTGCCAGAAAGACAAACAAGTGGTTCCTAGATCAAATCAAGCCTGAACTATCTCTGGAGGCAAAAATGTTGAAATTGAGGCTGACCTACTTTGGGCACATTATGAAAAGACAGGATTCCCTAGAAAAGACAAGGTGGAAGACAGAAGGAAAAGAGGAAGACCAAATATGAGATAGACTGGCTCCCTAAAAGAGACCACTGGCTTGAGTCTCCAAGAGCTGACCAGGGTGGCTGAAGACAGGACATCTTGGAGAGTGCTCATTCATAGGGTCACCATCAGTCAGAGGCAACTTGACGGCACATAACAACAAGAAGAAAATATCACCACATTTGACTGTGTTGTAGTGTGGGATGAGATTCATAGCAAACTTGGTAATTGTACTTTCTATATTTTTTTGTTGTGTGCTGTCAAGAACCTTCCATCTTATACTTTATAAATTAATGATATCCAAAAGTTCCTATCATCAACAGCCTTGCTCAGGTCTTGCAATCTAAAGGCCATGGCTTCCTTTATTGAATCAATCCATCTCATGTTAGGTCTTCTTTTCTTGCTGCCTTCAGCTTTTCCTAGCATTATTGTTTTTTCTAGGGAGCCTTTTCTTCTCGTGATATATCCAAACATAAAAGCTCCTGTTTAGTCAATTTAGCTTCTAGTGAGATATCAGGCTTGATTTGATCTAGCACCCATTTATCTGTCTTTCTGGCAGTCTGGTATCCAATAAGCTCTCCTCAAATACTACATTTTGAGTGAATCAATTTTTCTTTCTGTCAATTTTTTTTCATTGTCTGGTTTTCACAGCTAGACATAGTAATTGGGAGTACCATATTATGGAGGATCTTGGTCTTGCTTAATGACAAAAAGAATTATTTCACCCCTTCTGAATCAAAATGGTGAGAAGGGAGAAAGCTTGAGTGGAGGAAGGAGAAAATATGGAGGCTGGTGGACAAGGGGTGGGTTTTTGAGTGACTGGACTGTGAGCAGTGTTTTGGTGTCAAAAACAAATTCTGAGATGCTTATTTCTTACTTGTAAGAATATATTCTTCCACCCAAACCATTGTTTTGAAGAAAGTTCTGATTGGTGCATCTGAGGATTATAGTAAAATAGTTATAGTATGACAAACAAACAAATCCCGAAGTAATTCCAACAGGCCTGCAGTCTGCTTGCCCCAGTTTTAGAGAAATGGGTTCAGGCAGGATGAGCTCAAACAGGGGTGGGATCTATTATTCCCCATCCCCCCATCAACTTTCTTCATTGTTCAGCTTTCCCATTTGTACATAATAACTGGGAATACCAAAGTATGGATGATCTTGCCCTTGGTCTCCAGTGACATATCCTTGCATTTAAGAATCTTTTCTAGTTCCTTCATAGCTTCCTTTCAACGCCCAGTCTTCTTCTCATTTTTTTATCTTCAGTCTTCATTTTGACTGAACCATGGTATACAATATTTTAAAAATTAACTGTTTCTTCATTGTCCACATTAAAGCTTGTGTAATTGTTCTCTAGTCATTAATGTTCATCTGTTGTTCTGCTTTTGCATTTTCTTCTTTAACTTTCATCACTAATAATTTCAAATCACTACTGGTTTTTTTGCCTATAACATGATATTATCTACATATCTTAAATTATTGAAGTCTCTTTGACCAGTTTTCCCTTGTCCTGCCTCTGGCTCTAACTCAGTTTTTTAATGTGAAATGTTCTGCATAGAGATTGAACAGATATGGAGATAAAATACACCATTGTATGATGCCTTGTCACTTTATTGACAACATTGTCAGGTCAGGGGTTCTGATACCTGGCACACCCCTAGGAGACCTACAGAACCTTACAGACCTCTAGAGAAAAATTGAAACCCTGTGTTCGTTACAAGTAGCATTTATCCCAAAAAAGGGTTAATTTCAGAATGAAACCAATCACTGACAAACATATCAACATTCATGAGTATCAAGTAAGTAAAGTAAAATATATTATTTAGCCTTTTTGCATATTAAAAACACACAGAGAAGAATTTAAATGTGATCACCTAGCCAAGCCAGCCTGAATCTATGAAGGGAAATCCATGATGATTGCCTGCTGCTGACCTGATACATTACTGTTGTTGGTATTCAGTACATGTGATTGGCATGAAAGCTTGCTATGTCGATGAGTTGAGTGAATTCCTCTCTCTCTCTCCCTCCCTCTCTGATCTCCATATATGTATTGTTCTTTCAGTTGTTCACATCACACCTTTCCCCAATCTGTAAACAGTCTTTTTCTCCAGGGGCCTGGAGATCCAGGGATCTGGAGATCTAAGAAAAAAATCTCAATAGGAATCTCAATTGTCCCTGCAGCTACTGTACCTCCAAAGGTTTGTAACTATCTGGCAGGCTGCCACTATGACGGTAACATCATTGTTTTGACTAAAATTCTGCAAACCCTAGAGATACAAGGCTCTGTAGCATAAAGTATTTGAAAGCCCTGAATTCTAGAAAGCCAGAATACTGTAATTATAGAGAGTGCATACCATAAGACCTGCGAATGCCACCTCTGTATTTACAGATTGTAACATAAACATGTTTAGCTGTCACGATTAGGGAGCAGGTGGTGCTGAGTTTCATCTCCCTCCCTGCAGGCTGCCTGGTTCACTTATGGGGCTCCACGTGCTGCTGGGATCCTTCTTTGGCAGCAGCGCTCCAATCCAGGCAGGTGCCCAGTGAACCTTTGCCCACCTCCACAGACAGTCAACCACTCATTGGCTGTGAAGAGAAACTCCCTGTCCCACCTCTTTACTAGAGCTACCATCTCTAGTTGCAGTATTATGGTACAGTGACCTTGCTTGGCTGGAGAGCTGTTTCAATTATTTTGAAATGATGATAGTAAACTATTGTTCAAGCCTCAATTTTAAAAGCACTTCCATTTTCAGGGCCACCTTTTTCTATACCCCCTTAATTATGTGAACATTTGATGTACAAAAAAATTCAAACCTTGCAACACCATCAAAACTCCTTTCACACGTTGTAAAAGGGACTCAGAGGAATATATCAATCTTCTGCGCACATTCATTGAGTAGTACATATATCTCACTAAACATTTCAAAAATCCATACCATAGACTCAAGACAAATAGTATATTTAGAATTAGTTCCTCAAAAGGATATTGTAAATTCCTTATAATTGTTTGAAATCTCATTTCGATCCTGACAGACTCAAATTTAACTCAGCTTTCCATCCTTCCAAGCTCTCAGGGAGGGGGTGCATTGTGTAGCTTGCATAAGTTGCAAACTTATGCAAGCAGTATATAAGCAACTCACTGCTTTTAACTATACTATGAATGATTTTTAAAGATAGAATATATGTTATCATACTTTGTTTCAAGCCATGCTGTGCCAGCCAAAGGTGCTGACACTTGCTGCCTGGCATACTTTCCCTTTAAATGTGAAAGTACATTTTCATTTCATTCTGCAGATTTTCTGTTCTTTGGCCATACAGTGTCATTGCAAATTCTGTTTCTTAAGGAATGATATACTAGGATTGTAAAGAGATTTTATGCAGGAATATTTTAAAAATTGTAATGATAACTTACATTCTCTTGCCTACCCACTGTCCCTTAAATTTCCATTACCTAGAAAGCTACTTAAGGAGTTGATGAAAATCAGTGCTAATTCTAGACTAAAAGCCCCACTTTTCATTACTAATTCAAGAAAAATGGGCATAGGTTTGTGCTTTTGTAATATTTGGAAAGACTACTATGTCACTTTCTTTCTGACAAAAAAAAAAGATGCCTGATTTAAATGCAAATTACAAGCTGTGATACAATCACTATAAATTGAGTTTGCAGCAATATGCATATTTTGTAGATTAAAAAAAAAGAAAGAGAAGCTTTTATCCCTTGCTGGAAGACAAATGATTTCTCCACTTTAACAGATATTTCTTTTTTTACTCAGAAGTTCTGCTCTGCCTTTCCCTCCTCTGTTTTGCTGGAATGATTAGGATTTTCAAATTTCGGTTTCATTGAAATTCACTTAGAACACATTGTTTCAGATCATGAAATGGGATCTGATACACTGCCTTTTCCTTTTATTCTCCCTCAATAATTGATTCAGGTCTTCCTCAATATGGATAGCTGTGGAAGAAGAGATGGCTTCAAAAAATAAGGGAGATAGGGCCTGTTCATGATTCCAGTTTTGATGCTCTCTGCAAAGCATGAGAAGCTTCTGAGTGACTGCGGTATGTACTACCGACAACAACTGATGATGCCATGCATGGGAAGTTCGTTCAAGCTACCTCCTCCTTTGGTGATCATTGGTTCACCTTCCTTTGCTCCTCAAAATAGAAACCAGGCACTTCCAAAACTTGAGTGAGTGAACCTGCAGACAAGTTGCAAGTTCACGGCAGACAGAGGACTGGAAAGGGGCTGTTAGTGTATGGCTGTAGCAATGACTGGAGGTGATAAGAAGTTACAGTCACTGGAAGCCTTGTAGGTTACTAGGTGGAGACCCATTTTAAGACATCTCTGTTGACCTGATCAGAATCAAATCCAGTCCTCACATGCATGGCAGAAGATGCCATCCAGATAGTCATCTGTATCCTCTTTGTTTTATGTGGTGACTGCAAAGTTGACTAGAAGTATTCACAACCACACAATGCTCAAGAAATCTGTGTGTTTTACAGTACCCAAGGCTAGAAGCAGCTGTTTGAGTAGCAGCTGTTATTGTGTTTGCAGAGAAGGGCAATCTTAATATTTTCTCCTCACTAAAATCTGTGGGATATACTGAAAACCACAGATTTGGGATGTGTATGCCAATATAAATTATTTGTTGTTTTACTTCATACTGAAAGAGGGAAAAAATAAAGTTTTTGTTCTGTCTGAGTAATACACAAACACCACTCCCAGGATGACTGGTGCAGAATATCACTCCAAACATACAGTAATTCCCTCTTCCCCCTGAATTGCAGTTCTAACCTAAGCACTCATTGCAGCTCAAGTCCTAACCTGAATACTCGTGTTTATACTGGCACTATGGAACACAGTGGGCTAAACTCAGTTGTTTGCCTCACTTAGAATAATTTCATTGCCAGAATAGACCTTAAGTGAACTTTTATGCCAAGTCCCACTGATTCAATGGATAAATGGGATAGTGTGAGAACTATTTCAAGCCACAGAGACGGAATCTGTCAAAATCCTAACAAGAATAACCCAACAAATATGGGAAACAAAACAATAACTCAGATGGGCAATGTTCAATATACATTCCAATCCCCAAGAAAGGAGATGCCAAGGAGTAGAATAACTATAGGACCATTGCTCTAATTTCCCATGCAAGCAAAATGATGTTCAAGATGTTTCAACAAGGGCTTTTATCCTATATGGAGGGAGAAATGCCTGATGTTCAAGCTTGAATCTAAAAGGAAGAGGCACTCAAGATCATATTGCAAATACCCACTGGCTACTAGAATGCATGAAAAAAAAAATCAGAATATTAGTCTACGCTTTATAGACTACAGTGTGGATTGTGAGAAGCTATGGGTGGTTCTGAAAGAAACAAATGTGGCTTAACTTGTCCTGATGTATAAGTTGTATTGTACACAAGAAGCTACCATTAGGACAGAATATAGAGACAGAATGGTTTCCTATATGCAAAAGTATCAGACAAGGGTGCATTTTATCCCCTTATCCGTTCAGGCTGTACACAGAACATATCATATGGAAAGCTGGATTAGATTTGGATAAAGGAGGAATGAAAATTGGTGGAAGAAACATCAATAATGTAAGATATGCCGGTTACACTGTCTTACTGGCAGAAAGCAGCAATGACCTGAAATGACTTTTCTAAAAGAAGAAAGTGCCAAAGCAGGACTGCAGCTGAACATTAGGAAGACCAAAATCATGACTACTGAAGAACTAAACAACTTGAATGTTGACAGTGAAAAAATTGAAATGGTGAAAGATTTTGTATACATTGGTTCAGTCATTAACCCAAATGGAGAGTGCAGCTGAGAACTCAGAAGATTGAGACTAGGAAAGGCAACAATAAAGGAACTAGAAAAGATAATCAAGAGTAAGGATGTGTCGGTAGAGGACAAGAGCAAGATCTTCCATACTATTATAGTCCCAGTCACTACGTATGGGTGTGAAAGCTGGACTGTTAAGAAAGTTGACAGGGAAAAAAATGATTCATTTGAAATATGGTGCTGGAAGAGAGCTTTGCAAATACCCTGGATTGCCAGAAAGATAGACAAGGGGGTCCTAAGTAAATCAGACCTTTGGAAGCAAAAATGTTGAATCTGAGCCTGTCCTACTTTGGGCACATCATGAGAAGGCAGGGTTCTCTGAAAAAGACAATAGTGCTGGGAAAGGTGAAAGGCAGCAGGAAAAGAGGAAGACCAAATATGAGATGGATTGACTCTCTAAAGGAACCACAGCTTTGAGTTTGCAAAAGCTAAGTAGGGCTGTTGAGGACAGGACATTCTGAAGATCACTCATTCATAGGGTCGCCATACGTTGGAGGTGACTTGATGGCATATAACAATTACAAAAACAAACCAAAGAATACTTGCCTTGCTACTTTGAGTTGGTAAGAGAATGAAATGAAACCCAAAAAGCAACTGTTAAAATACCTTAAAATATTGCTAAAGGCAACTAATGTTACTAATTATACCTGAGTAGAAAATATGTTACTTAATTACAGCTAAAAAGTAGTTTTGTAACTACTAATGTTATCACTTGTTACCAGAAAAGAAAGAAGTTATAAATAACTATGTTACTTGTAATAAGTTACTTCTAAGACCTCACTTTTGTGAACTCTACATGGTTGAGAATGCTACAGTTCTAAGTAATTCTGATGTTATAGCCATGTTGGAATGGCTTGGGTCCTCCTTCAAATACACTGTTCCTTCTGAAAGCAAAAGCCGCATGTGCTTTAAAATAAATAGGAGAAGCAATCATTAAATAGAAAAGATTTAGGGAGGGAGAAAGGAATATCTACAGCACAGATTTTACCAGGCTTATTTCAATAAGGGAAAAATGAAAAGGAGGGAAAAAAATGAATGCAGTATAAGGCAATTTTCACAAAAAGCTCTAATAGCTGGTTTCAAATTCCCATCAAGCATTTTAGACTCAAGTTCAGCAATACAGAGTCTCTATTTCCTCAGTAAATGATGTTTGGTGAAAAATGTTTTTCTCCTCTGTCCCTTTTTCTCCTGAATTGGTAGGTGATTTTTCAGACTGGTGCTAATCTGAAAATAGGCTTTTTTGGTCTGTGGCTTTCTTTGCAGATTAAATATATGGATTTTAGAAGAAAATTAGAATAAATACCATATGCTACTTGTAAAACAACCTGTTTTTTTAAAATTATTTCCTGCACATTGTGTAATGAATTATTTAGCTGCATAAAGATTTACCATTAAAAAGTATAGGCTTTTGTTCTTTGTCAGGTATCAAGAGAGGCTATTATTTAACCCACAAATATCACCATATTTTTTTAAAATGGGTTTTTTAAACTTTAGGTTATAACATTCCATTTTGTAGCCTACTTTTCTTTGAAGGAGTTCAAAGAAGAGTTATGGTTCCTACCCATATTATCATAATAACAACTCCATGAGTAGTAGGTTAGGCTGAGAGACAGTGATCCCTCAAAGCTCTAGCTGAATGTTCAGCCAAACCTGCGCCTTCATCTCTGAGTGCCTTTTCAACTGGAAATTCATAAAGTAGCTTCAAGGAAGATAGTCTTCTTCCTAGTGTCACTTGCCCCTCCGGATCTCATTGTTGTGTTTCTTGGTTGTGTGTCTTACCATCTCTTGTATGTATTTTTAAGGCCCATCTTTGTCTGCAAATCACAGCAGAAGCTGGACCGTTAGTTGATAGAAATATTATTTTTACATGTCAATGATTAATTCTGGAAATAACAATTAAACATTACTCGTTACATGTTAATTTGTGAAAGGAACACTGTTGTGCTCCCGTTACTTAAAATAATCTGATATGTAACATTGTACCTGCATCTCTTTCCACCTCTTCTAGGGCCTTTTTTTATATTGCCCAGGTCCAAGGCCTTGAATACTTCTCTTCCCCTTCTTTTACCTGCCCCGTCCCCTTCTCCCGTCCCTCTCCTTTCTCTCTTTCTACTTCAGGTCCTTTCAGCTGCTCTCCCATTCCTCATTTTGGGTGTCCTAGTCTACTCTTGCTGGAACCTCAGTGATGGCAAGTGCTTCAGCTATACCCCACAACTCAAGGGATGGTGTGGGGCCAGTGTGGTCCAGTGCCCCACTCCAGGCCTTGGGGACTATGGGTGTGCCAGTAGCTCTGCGGAGGAGGTGGGGGCAGTGGGGGCAGACAGCCTACTAGGGGTGCCTGTAACAGTGACCTCCTCACAGAAGTGCTTACCATTGTAAAATACTTTCTGTCCCACCTCCTCCTTCTAATATACCCTTTTCAAAAATGCTAGGTCTTGTGTCAGTGTAAGGCTCAAAAACAAGAATTCCAGAAACCAGGACCTTTTGGGGAGAGGAAAACTTGGCAGATGCAGCAAGATTAGAAGTCAAAAGGAAGAAGATACTAGGCAGCTTTTGAAAATGTTTTTAAAAAGTGGGGAAATGGAAGGAAATCTGCCCTGTCAGCTGCCATGGTAAGCCAATTTTTACATTGAAATGTATGTATTGATTTATTATCTCAGTATTTTATGGTGCACTTCAGGGCAATAAAAGATTTCTCAAGGTGGCTCACACAACATCCTAAAACAGTTTAAAATGTAAAGCACAATTTAAAAAAAACAGCCTTAAAACACCTTTGGGTGAATCAACAGTCTTGAGAAAATGTGTTAAAAAAATTGTGGCAACTTAAGGTATAATTTGACCAAGCATAGTCAATTGTAAGTAGAAACAAAAAGACATTTAAGGCCCACTTTAAAATAGCAATTGAGGGAGTTTTTTGGGAAATTCTTATCAGAGGAGTTTCTTCAAAAATGTCCAACACCATGGAGAAGGCCCTGCCAATCTAAATGATCTTGAAAGAGGACCCTGCAACGTATTAGGAGCCAGATAGATATATGTGGATGCTGGCATCCATCAAATATAATTTACAGTTTTTCTGTCACCCACCAATGGAGGCTCTTAACTCTTATTTGCTCTGGGTTTTAAACCAAACTGTATATGAGCAACTCTGGGTGTGGACCCATATTCCTCTAAATAAGTTATGTAACTTGAATAGCTCCTTTATAGTTCTGACTACAACTTAGAGTAGATGCACTACTCTCACAAAATCAGAATCACACCTCCATTGCATGCTATCTTCCCCAAACCAAAGAGATTAGTGGTGAAAAGGGATGCTTTACTGGGTTACTCTGACCTCTAAATGAGTGTTTGATGGCACTTGGTCTCCCCATGCATCTCTCTGGTATCTGCTTTATAGATGTAGACTTTGAGATCTAGTCAACAGATTTGGCTTTGTAATGGGACTTAAACTGGGAGCCAATTCAGGGAACTGTAGGCTCCCAGGACCTCAAGGTGCCATGGGCTGCGATGCTGCCTAGCTAATACGTTTGTCCAAATTCTGGGACAATAAGATGTAGTATGATGATGCTGACCTGCCAACACTAGGTATTGGGAACAGTAAGTCCTATTTTTTCCAGTGGAGAGCATGTACAGAAACATCCTTGTATCTTGTGCTGGAATGTTAGGTAAAGATTTGTCGATTTCACCCCAAACTCAACCATAATGGGACCTTTCAGCTTTTCTTCTGCGTATGCCGTGTGTTCAGACCTTTCCTGCACTGCAGAAGTGAAGTCAGCTTGTGATTAGTTCAGGACATAGTTGAAGTACAGGTCTCATTTATCAAAAGTGGATGTAAAGCAGGGAAAAGATTGAAGAATAAACTCATTTTGAAAGGATCTGCTCTCTTTTTTGGCCATTAATCTTGCTAATTGCTGAATGGGAATTTCTCACTATGCTCAGCTAATAACATTAGAGCAGCATCTTTTGTGGGGTATTTTTAGGTGCTCTCTGGCCGTTAGATTCAATTTACAGGTACAGTGACTTCGTGTTTTGCTTTAAAAAATTCACTGTTGGTGTAGCAGGCTTCAGGTGGAGGAAGACTGGCAGTGACACCTGTTAATATTAAATTCACACCTGCTTGTCTGAAAGCTATTGGAAGTATATAGGAAGAAAATGCCATGTCATATATAGTCAGCCATTAGGCTCTTGGCAAACTAAAAGCTTTACTTCGAGACAGCAGCTTATTGCTCTTATCCGGAGAAAACAAAGATGAGAAATGGCTTTGTCAGGAGAGAAGGAGAGGAATAAGGACAAAATGGAGAATCCGGGTGATTTGATATAATAGCACCATGCCGAAGTAAGAAATGCTTCCCTTAAGAATGGTGACAGATACTCCACTGAAGACAGATGATTTTATCTCAGCAATATACATGTAGAACATCAGAGGGGACATCATTTGTATAGCCCAGAAGTAGGAGACTAAAAATGTTCTTGCTGGCACTCTACGTAAAGACAAGCAGCAATGTGTTCTTTTGAATAGTCTTTGGGATCATCGTGATGTAAAAGCTTCTGTTAGACTAGCCCAAGGGCTCATCTGTGCCATCATCCAGTTTCTTGCTCTGGACAATTAGGGCCCTGTGGGGAACACCCAGAACCAGGACGTGAAGGCAAAAAACCTTTCTTGTTCTTAAGCAATTGGTATTCAGAGATGACCTGGGGAAGTTACTATGAAAAAGTAATCGGTTAGAGTTGTAAGCACAGAGTTCACCAAAGGAGTTAACCACCGTTATAGTTGAGGAGTTAAAATAAACCTTCACTTCCTCATTTCTCAGAAATAATTAAATTATGGACTTTTTCATAAATCAGAGTACGACATGCTGCTGGCCTGTAATACTTAAAACATACACTTCTCCTATCTACTTCATCCCTTCTTTACTGCCCACAACAGAGCACAAGGCAGTAACAGAAGCCAGATCTTGAATCATGTGCTATTCCTCTAGCACCATTTAGTTGAGATCACATTCCCATAATGATATAAGTAAATGAAAAGGTACTGTTGATTTTTTAAAAATATATATAAAATTTAATGTCGCTCTAATGTCATTATTAGAAAACAAAATCAATTTCCAATAGTTATTTATTATATTACAGCTTTACAATTGTATGCTTCCATGATGAGTATTTCAGTTATGTTGAACATTTGTAAATGTTGTACCCCAGAATGCAATATTGTGCACATCAGTGGGGGCAGCAGGTCTAAATGTACTTCGCTGTCCATCATACACAGGGAGGCCACTGGTATTGAAATGAATGGGGGAATCTCTGCATGTAAGAGCCCCTAAACAGGTCATCCTGTGACTGTCAAAGGACCTTTTCCTAGTCTAGTTCCCTCCAAATGTTTTTAACTTATGCTTATCATGAGTCAAAGAGTCAATAAGAGTATTGGTTGTACTAGCTAGAGTTTATGGGAAATTTAATCCAAACTATCTAGAGTGCAAAACTAATGTCAGGTCCGCTGGTGCACATTGCCATGGCGGACCTCCTTTGCCTTCCCCCGCAGAGTAACGTGAGACACGAGAAGCGCCTTGTTACCCGGGGGGAGGGGGAAGCGTCCATAAAAGGATGCTTCCCCACGTGGTCAGCCTCTTTCCGAGGCTTTCGTCCCACCCACCCTCCCTTTATCTATTGTGAGTCTGGCTGGTCATCCTACTGGGGGCCGGATAGGAATTTTTGACCCACTACCCAGATTGGCTTATTGGTCGTAGGGATTTTTCGCCTATCCCACATTAGTTTGGGTTTTTAATAGGTTGTCTTATGAATGTTTACTGTGTTAATTTTTTAGGTCACATGACGGGTAGTGCGGAAGGAGATGGAATCAGTGAGTGCCCATGGAGTACTATGCAGGAGTTAGCATGTCCGACCTCAAGGCACTGCGGATCGTGAAGTTACAGTGCAGGGAGGAAAGACCTGCTGGGGCCCTCCCCGGGCTGAGGGCCACCAAAGAGTGGGGGCTTACAGGCCCGTGGGGGGCTTGTAATTACGCCGGCCGGGGTCATGCTGTCTTGAGGACAGCGTGACAACGGGGCGTGGGACTCGCCCGTATAAGGTTGGTGAGGGGTCCAGTGAGACCTTCGGCACCAAACCTGATTCCGCACTACCACAGGCCCCTGGCTATGATGCCAAAAGTTGCTGATATGTTTCAATAAATTGTGGCCCTAGTTTTACCCATCACCTGCGTCTCACCTCGTTATTCCATGGTGGGAGGGCAATGCATATGAAATTGTGGGCAGGTCTGTCCTCAGTAGTAATGAGCACAGTTGATGTACTGGCTTAAGCTGAGCAAAGGTGCTCCTGGATACAACACACACCCCAAATTCGGGACCAACACTGCATTGAAGAGCACCTTCAAACCAGAAACGTGATTTTTCAAGACAAACTGCAACCCTTTCCAAAGCAGGCCACTGGACCAGTGATGTGTCTTGCTGTCTTGTCTCCATTAAATTTCAGCTCATTAGCCAGCAGTCAGTCCCTCACTGATCTCAGGTATTGGTTCACTGCCTTCACTTGCCACAGGCTGACCTGATGAATGACTGTTTACAAGTTTAACAAACTTATAGACCAGTGTAATGAGACTTTTTCTGGCTCCCGGATTAGTTGTGAAAGAGGCATCTGTGTAAGATTTTAAATCATCAATGAATTATTCAAGAACTGTGCACGACTAGGCTTCCTTAAAGCTCCCATATTTGTTTTGCTGTTTTGTTTATCTTGCCAGTCATATTTGTTGGTATTCTCGGAGTTCTGTGCCTGGCATCCTGTAAATACCGTTGTAAAATCAACTGCTGTGGATTGTAAATGTCAACATTTTAATTGCCCCTACTATACAATGGGGTTTCCTGTAGCTTGCCTAGAAAAAGCATGTAAAAAAGGCCCCCTGGGAAGTTACAAGATGAAGAGTTTCATCAGCACGGTTTACCCACTGCTGCTGCTCAATAGGCATAGCAGTTGGTATATCACTCTGAGATGTGCAACTAGGAACAAGGGATAGAAAACAAGGAAAATTAAATGGAGGGAGAAGTTACAGCAACATTGTCTCTTTCACACAAACATGAAGGTAATGGTATTGTAATACCATGTTAATGGTGCAATATCATGTTAATAACATTACTACCATTACTATGTAAAGTGTTAGCACAGCAGTGTGACCTGAAAGACAATAACGAGGTACTGTGGAGTCTACTCAAAAGTCATTAACAAGTGTAAATTAACATTTTATACAGATCAGTGTCTGTGCACAAGGATGAAAATAAGTTCAGAAAGCAGCTTGATATTTGGGTGTGTGTGTTCAATCTGCTTGGTTGATTTTGCGACATGATCGTGTCATTGCACAATTTTCATTCCATGAAATAATATTATTTGAAAATCAGCACCATACTGATATTTTACTTTTTAAAAGTTAGAGTGAATATTGGTCTGTTCCAAGGAGTCTAACCTGCCTGTTATGTGTATTTCCTTCAAAGAGGAAATGATTCCATCATTCTATTTACGTAAATGTTTGACATGGGAGGAGGGTGAGCAATGGCTGGCCTTCCAAATGTGGTTCATTTGGAAAGCTTACTCTTCCCAACCTCCCTCATTGCTGACTGCGTTGGCTGGATTTGCAGTCCAAAAACAGCTGGAAGACTGCACCTGGCCATTCCTGATTTAGCGGATTCTTTATTCAAAATTCTCTCTTTTCGTTTGTTCTTACCAGTTTATTTACAATACTTTAAGGCTTTTTAAATTTTTAATGTCTTCATGAATGTTATTGCTTTCCAGATTGCGAAGAGGAGAATAATCCATCAAATTGGAGAATTGGGAGCATGCCTAATCCTTCATGCTCTCGCATGCCAATGCCCACAAACCGGGGGATGTGACGGATTTTCCTTAAATGTTTTCTCTACTTGCCCTGACCATGTGGCATTTCCTGACATCCCTGCAAGAAGACTTTTGTCCATTTCCCTTTTCTGTTTCCTGTAATTTAAATCCTTAGCAGGCATTTGCAATTCCTGCCCAGGAATTGGCAATTCCCAGGAATGATTTGGCAAGAATCCTCTTTTGGAATTGCTGACTGCTCTGTAAGATAGGATTTTCAGAAATGCTCTCTGAGATTTCCTGGAGATTCATCCATGAGGTTTTATGTGAGATTTCTTTCCTGGGTGACCTGGGTGCAGAGGACTCCCAGGGAGAGAATTCTTTAAAAATTACTTTTTTCCTTGCTTCTCAGAGTGAGAAGCAGCAAGACCCACATCCTTACAAAGGCTTAGCTATGTGGTGGGAGACATTTTGTATGTGTCACCTTGATTGATGAATAACCAGGGTCCCCATCCGTATTCTTAACTTCCCCAAACTTTTTTTATTATTAAAAAAGACATTGAGAATGAAAGTGCACGTCTTCAGCTCGTTCTGTTTCTGCACAAAAGCTGCTTCTTTCTTCTGCAGTCCATTACTACTGACATGTTCTCCTTGAAATCTCATTCTTTTGTTGATCTCTATTACACATCTCTTATGTTTCTTTCCTTTGCCCTTTACCCAGTCTTTCCCTCTTTGGTCACTCTATTATCCTGCTTGCTTTATTTATTGCAGACACATACCCAGGTTTCCCCTCCCAAATTCTGCTGGGAGATTGTCTCTGTTGCCTTACTAAGATGTCACCTGTCTGCCACCTTATCCGTTAATGAGCTTCACATCTCTTAACAACAGCAAACTGTAGCTTTCTGTCCTCCCTACTGTTGCATTTCTCTCACCTGTGTGCCACTTTATCCTGTCTTCCTATTAGCTATACCCAGTGGTTTTCCTGTTCCATTTTTAATGTGTTTGGGGCAGTCATCTCGTATGTGCCTTCGATTTGCTAATAAGATCTCGGTTCCTTCTAGCCCGCTGTATCTAGTACTCTACCAAAATAAAAACCAATTGGACAGCCACATCCAACTCTTTAATATCCTTTAACAATCTTCTCTTTGAATGGTATATTTTTTTGTAGAAATGAACTAATAGAGGAGAAGAACTTTATTGTTATAAAAATGAACAGTAAAATCAGCAGATTCATTGTATGGATATTGTTTTGATATAAATCCCTCCCCCACTTTTTTCATTTTGCATTCTGATGGCTATTTTGGGGTGTGAGGTAGAAATATCCTACCAATAATTGTCTGTATTCCCAACAGTAAAAATGCAGTCCTCGCTAATTAAGCAAGCAAGAGCATGCTGCCCTTTATGACCCCCAAAATCTTCTGCCTTAGCCAGCCCCTTCACTGTACCTAACGATGGGACCAACTTTGTCTCTCTGAACTCCCTTACAAAGAAACTGATTTTTATTTAGTGCTTGTTTTAACTGGTTGGAATTCTATTGGGAGTTTCGCTGGCATTAGTGTAATTGAATAAATAGGGGTGGCAAATTGGCACTAATTAATGACTTGCTGCTTGCGTTTCTGGGTGTGCATTGAGTCTTGCTACTGGCATGTTACTTAGCAATCAAACAGCAACTTGTTAATTAATCCATTCCCCTAAAAATCCCCTTTCAGCTCTCTTTTGATATTTATTTTATATTTTAACATGGAGTTTGGGAGGTCATAGGTCACCTGTTGCTTAATTGGGAAAAATGCAGAATAAAAATAAGATAAACAAATGAATAAATGAAACATCCAGCCACCTGCAGATTATACTGCAAAGGCATTGAACACTCTGTCTGTCTCCATACATTTCTCAACTATAAACTTGTAGAAATTAACATAATCTCAGGAATACGTTTTGGAAATGCTTCACTATTTCCCACTGTCAGAGTTGTGGTTATATATGGGCTGTCACCCTGTATATGGAGTACCTCGTGAGTAAAGTGCGTCAGAGTTTCATTAGGTTTTTTGCCTATGCAAAAATAATGCAGAGGCAGTACATGTACTCACAAAATCTGGGAGACAGATGACAATATTTACAGCTAAACTGCATTGGAATACTGACCTTGGCATACCTTTAAGCAGAAATATCTGAAATATACTTCATACTAAAGGCACATTTATAAATAGTTTATAAAGTGTTAATGAATGTTTAATAGAAGTTTTATTGTGATGGTAAATTTGCCAGGGAAACTTGTAGAACTGAATCCTAACAGAAGATGGGATTTCTTAGTAGGGTTTTCATCTAATGCTACTCAGAAAACTGCCTACTGCAATTCATTCAATGTTCCTAGCTCAAATATGAGATATGCTTCAAATCTCTCTCAGAGTTGAACTCTGAAAACTCTGGACAGGCAGCATGTTCCTTATGCTCCGTCTGCACGCAGGCTCATTGGGAGGCAATCCCCACCCTGGATCAAAAAGGATGTGCATCAGACTTCAGAAGATCTTGGGTACTGAGAAACTCTGTCTTGTTCAGGATGGGGTGGAACTTTTAAAGTCTGGTACAGAGAGGAGGGGAAAGATGCAGGAAGGATTTGTATGAGCTTGGAAATGCATTCCCTCTTCATACTGGTTTAAGGAATGAATGAACTAGGTCCAGGTGGGGCAGCTGTAGTGGGTTTTTGGGTGCAATTTCTCCCCCAACACCCAAATCTGGTGTAGACTGGAATTTGGATACAAAGCAAAAACGGTATTTCAACAGGAAGGAAATGTTTAAATCTTGACAGCAAACTATAAAACCCAATTTAAAGTATATTCTTCTTTTAGAGCTTTTATGGAGCTGCTAGCAAACATTGGTGACAGTTTTATTGCCTTGGATTACCACAAATAAATAAATAAATAAATAAATAAATAAAAGCAAGCCTTGGTGGCCTCATCCACCTCACAGATACGTTTTACCTATCCCTGTATGAGACCCATCAAGTCCTCATGAAATGAAGTCAAGATATCTTAGACCTGGGGATTCTTATATTTACTACATGCATATTATATTGGTTGTGAAAGGGGAAGGGATAAATACATATATTTTTGGAATTTTATCTGCTGAACCTGTGCATATGGTACTTGAGAAAAGGTTTGGCTCTCAAAGGATCAAACTAGAAATGACATTCAAGTTTGCCTATCCAAGTTTTACAAAATCCAAATAGAATCTCCTGAGGGGGAGGGGCTGGTAATTGTTGTAGTTCCAGGTGCATTAGGGAATTTAATCTTTTCTCTCTTGCTGCAGCTTGATTAAAATCCTTTGAAGCCATTATCTTCATTGCCAGGAAGATCCCCTGTGACATCCATAGGGGATATTCAAAAAGTAGTACTATTTTCAGGAAATGGATTATCCATTATAGGAAGGGAAAGAGATAAATTGACCTTTCCAGCCTGCTGCATTACTACTTGATCTGGCTGATGCTGTCAGAAAAGGTGCATTTAGTGGCCAGTATCCTTTTGCAGAACTTTGCTTGCATAGAGGGTGTGATGTCACCAGCTGTAGGAAATTGACACTATTTAGAGTTCCTTTCTTGATTTGGGAGTGCTTTGTCGATGACTTTGTCTCATTGGGCTTAAGTCACAAGCACCTCAAAATAATAATAATAATAAAGGAATTCTTTAATTAATGGCTATCTCCCCCTGTTAGTGACATTGCTATTGCTGTGCCAAGTGCAGCTCTGTAAGAGGACCAGTGTCATACTAGCTCGGTCTCCAGATACCTGTGTAGAACGAAAAAAGTGAACCTAACCTGAGATGCATGTGCTGTATTTTCCTATCAGAAACAGAATTTTTAAAAATCATTTAAGAAGTGATACTTATTTAGGAGAATGTCACAAATGAAAATCCTTAACCCTGCTTTGGAGTAGAGATGGATGATAATCTCATTTTGCTTCATTTTGGATTTTTTTTTACCAAACTTCAAAAGTACCTTCATACCTTGTATGGAAGGAACTTGAGGTGACTAAAGATAGATATAAATCAAACTGGAAAATGTGTTCATCTAGGTCCTCTCAGTGCTGGAAACAGCTGGATCTGTTGAATACAACTGGTGCAAACAAGCAAGGGTGGCCCAAGCTCTCACATCACCTGATGTGGGAAGCAAAGTATGAGCTGCAGTGGTGGTGGGACCTCCTCCCTAGCAAGAGACTGACAGGGCAGTGGCACCTGCTGTATCAAAGGGGAACACTGTGGGGCTCCCATCTATTTTAATAGAAAGAAGCAGGTATCCCTCCCCCTGCCCCGATCAGAAGGAGGTGGAAGTGCCTGTAGTCCCTGTCATCCGAGAGAATGGAACAGTGTGAAGGTAGGTCTCCAGTGGAAGGGGTCTCACCAGGATAGATACGTAAGGCAACCATTTTCTATGAGGCTTATTATAAGGCCAGCCCCACAGACAGTGGAGAATTTGTTTCATTTTTGATGAATGTACCAACATTGATAGATTCCTTAATATCTGGGACAAAAAAACCCTGAAGAAACAGACTGAATGCAAGAGAAAGCAAGACCAACAGTTTTCCTCATCTCTAATTTTCAGATATTTTTCTCTAATTGGAAGTAAATTGTGCAGGAGTACACAGTAAAAAGACTAAATAGCCTGCAAGCTTCTTGAGAGAATTGTGAGAGCCCATCTCTTTTAAACCCCAATATAGAGCTTGATCCAGGAGAAGCTGGGTCATTGTCACCATTGTCACAGATTAAATATTCCGTTTAATTAACAGCCTGTGATGTTCAGTGCATTGTATAATTTCTGGCCTTAGGCCGAATGCGTGTGAACTTTGGAGAGTGAAACAAAGCCACAGAGCGATCTTATTATTCCTCCATAGTAAAAAAAATTGTCTTGTTCATGTTTTAAAACTTATGTTTAACTGTGTCCTTGAAAATGATTGTAAATTAACGTCTGCTATATTGTTATTGAATATGGACTGGACTTTTTGATGGATGTATTAAGAAGAAGTGTTCACTGTGAGATATAGCAGGTCTAGCAATCTTTCCATGTTGGCAATGGTGATGGAACCTCATCCATTTCCATTACTGGCAAATCAATACTCATATTTGTCTGCTTTTGGTTGTTTCCCATAGTATGCATACATTTGTGAGGTAAACAGTAAAAACAGAGTGCAGCATTGGCAAAATTTTCCTGAGATATCTGCTCCCCCCACCCATTTTATATATAAATTTAGTATGGGTATTTGTTTTTGAGGAGAATTATGGTTTGCTTCAGGTAACTCACAGAAGTATTGATTACTTTTGCCAGTTCTTCAAGTAAAGCAATTTTAGAGAGATTTTTATAACCTTTAGATGATATTATTACTCCTTTTGCACACATAAGCTAATTACTTTATACATCATCTAATGGCACATAGAGGTGAGGTGAGCATAAAGAGAAAAATAAACTCCTGAAGCAACCCAATCACTTCCTTGTATTGCTCTGTACAGTATAGTTCCAGCTGATAGGCTTGGCTTGCAGCCATCCACAGCAATGAAAAGTCTGCAAAGTAGATACCCGGAGGGTTTTAATTTTTTGTATTAAGAAAACATGGCACTGCTATGTTCCTCGGGGATTCTTCCTGAGCATTAGACTCTTCTGTCATGAGAGAAGCTGTTCCTTAATCTAGGCTTTCCACATCAAGGCATCTTTTATAGCAAATGAACCAGCAACCAACCAACAAAACAAACATGCACGCACAGTTCCATGCTCCGACTTTAGCCCTCAGAGAATGTTATTTATACTAGATGCTTGTGTTAAAAGGGAGATCACTGCCTTTCATCCTTATCTGAGGCATAAGTAAGAAGACTTTTCAATAAGAAAATAATTTTCAATAGGCAGAATGGGGATTTTACTGTTTCTTTGCTGGAGATGTAAGCCCTACTTCATTCTTGCAGGTAAGAATAAAAAAATTCAAGTTTTCTCCCCACTAAGTGAGAATCAGATTTCTCTCCGTGTGTGTGTGTGTGTTTTCTTCTTCTTCATATTTTGAAGTTTTTTGCAAAAACAAAATAAAATTGCAACAGATTTTTGTATGTGCATGCACACAGAAATCTTTTTTATTCTCTGGAAAAATGCATTCTGTGCAAGAAAAGCACATTGTGCTTTTCTTACATTGTTACATTGTAGTGATGAAAAAAGCACTGGTCTTTAAGTTTTTGTGCAGTAGCATGGAAAAGCTCAAAGCAGCTGATAATTTTTCAGTGAGTTATTTAGATATTTCAAGGCACCTATGTTCATAGAAGATGAGAAAACTAGTAAATATTTATTACTTCTTTCTCCTTACCTAGAAAGCAAGGTTATCACTGAACTATTGTTGCAAAAAGAGGTAGCAGTCCAGGACCCACAAGGGGTTCCTTGTATCCACTGAATTCAGCGCAGATAAAACTATGATCCATACATTTGTACCAGTGGTGACAAGAAAAAGCTACTTCTGCACAATGAGTAGGGCTCAACATAGGAGCAATCCCTTGCTTACTGCTTGCCACCTAGGTGTTTTTTTTTTAACTTCACCAGCATGTAAATAATGGTATGCTATGGCTGCAAAGAAGCCTGAGGTGCAGTCTTCTCTATACCTAAACATATTACATTGGGTTTGAAGTTTCTTTAAATGGCCCAATGACAAAGTTGGCCTTGCTCACCCTGCTGTTCAGAACTTCTGCCCTTCACACATGATAAAATTATCTCAGGGAAAGCATACTAATTAACTAAATAGTATTTAACATGGAAGAATTATAGGACTATATTGTCAGAAGGATAGCAGGGAGTCACTGAGTCCAACCCCCTAATAAATTGACAGTGAAAACGCCTTGATACGTGATGAGCCAATCTTTGTTAAAAAATTATGACGAAGGGTAGTCCACTAGCTTCTGAGGTAGTCCATGGTCCATTCCATTGGTGAATGGCTCTTCCTTCACGAAGTGTTTCCTGAAGTATATTGAAAATCTCATATTGTGATTTAAATGTATTACTTTGTGACCTACTCTGTGGAGGTGGAGTAAAAAAGCTTGTTTCATCTTTCATGTGACAACCCTTGAAATATTTGAAAATGGCTATCATACTACCTCTAAGCCCATCTGTTGTTGTTGTTGTTTAGTCGTTAAGTCGTGTCCGACTCTTTGTGACCCCATGGACCAGAGCACGCCAGGCCCTCCTGTCTTCCACTGCCTCCCGGAGTTGGGTCAAATTCATGTTGGTAGCTTCGATGATACTGTCCAACCATCTCGTCCTCTGTCGTCCCCTTCTCCTCTTGCCTTCACACTTTCCCAACATCAGGGTCTTTTCCAGGGAGTCTTCTCTTCTCATGAGATGGCCAAAGTATTGGAGCCTCAGCTTCAGGAACTGTCCTTCCAGTGAGCACTTAGGGTTGATTTCCTTCAGAATGGATAGGTTTGATCTCCTTGCAGTCCAGGGGACTCTCAAGAGTCTCCTCCAGCACCACAATTCAAAAGCATCAATTCTTCGGCGGTCAGCCTTCTTTATGGTCCAGCTCTCACTTCCATACATCGCTACTGGAAAAACCATAGCTTTGACTATGCGGACTTTTGTCGGCAAGGTGATGTCTCTGCTTTTTAAGATGCTGTCTAGGTTTGTCATCGCTTTCCTCCCCAGAAGCAGGCGTCTTTTAATTTTGTGGCTGCTGTCCCCATCTGCAGTGATCATGGAGCCCAAGAAAGTAAAATCTGTCACTGCCTCCATATCTTCCCCTTCTATTTGCCAGGAGGTGATGGGACCAGTGGCCATGATCTTAGCCCATCTAAGCCTTCTGTTTTCTGGACTAACATGCTCAACTCCCTCAATTCTTCTTCACAGACTTTGGTTTCCCAGACTTTTTCCCCACATTATTTGTCCTCCTCTGGGCATGTTCCAGCTTCTCAATAACCTTCTCAAACTGTGGTACTCAGAACTAGACACGAGATTTCAAGTGATATGTGACCAGACCAGAATAGAATTGTACTATTATTTCTCTTGATCCAGGTACCATGCTTCTGTTAATGCACTTTAGTACTACATTCACCTTTTTTGCTGCTGCTCCACACTGTTGACCCATGTTTTTAGCTTACTAAGACTTCCAGACCTTTTTCACACATGCTACTATCAAGCCATCAACTTCCATCTTATAGTTGTGCATCTGCTTAATTGCAGAACTTTACATTTTCCCCTGTTGAAATCCACTTTTTTTTTTGCTCTGTTCACCAATTTGCTAAGATAAATTCAAGATTATTTTGGTGATCTTTGTACTCATGAGTTCAGTAGCTACAGTATTTCTTAGTTTATGCTTACCTGCAGAAGATATGGTTCTGCCCAACTAGTAAACTGTCTCTGCTGAAGCATTCCTGGGGAAGCAGTCTGTTGCAGCACAAAAAGTAAACGTGTTTTGGGAGTTGCTTTGTGTGGTGAGGTAGTGCACAGGAAACAGCTCAGAATAGGAAATAGACTTGATGTGGTTGCAGTTCAGGTGGTCTCTATGAGCTAACTGTATTGTGAGGAGAGATGCTTACTGTAACTAAATGAAACAAGGAAAAAAATGGTAGGACAATGAGGTGGAGGAGATAACTTGTCTGAGGCCTTTCTATTAGATTAACAGCATCACCAGCATGCTGTCACTTTTTCTTATTGTCTCCTGTATCAAGAAGACCATCTTCTTTGTCCATCCCCTCCTGCCACAGAATGCCATTCCTTGGTGCTCCCTGTAGCAACATGAAGAATGCACTCATGGGACAGATGGATGTAATGAGGAGCACATAATGTAGCAAACTAGTTTCCTGCAGGTACTGGCAGAAGAAATGTGACTTCAGGAATTATGAGTTCCTCATCAATTTTTTTGTGCTGCTGCAACATCATGATGCAAATATTAGAGCATTTTGCCAGAGCAATGCAAGTGGGTTGCTTTGTGGCTCCCTCAGGATTAATCCAGTGACAGATATGGAAAAGTGCTGCATGATTGATAGAGGTTGTTGCCCAGCTGGAGACGGGAAAAAATTTCACCTTAAAACGTGTGTATATGAGGAGGAAGAATTTAGTGAAGCATGTTTTCTAGTCACATAGTCACATCATGGCTGTTTAGTTTAGAGTTTGTTGTCATTCGAACATTTAATAGTATGAATTACAAATACTACAAATCCTGAGAATTTATTTCTGTAAACGGAAATAGCAGTAGTCAGCGTGCACTTTGGCTTCTTAGCAGCAGTTGTCACAGAGAACAAGTTGTTGTTTGAAGGAAGATCATGAACTTGCATCTGGTTCAAAACTAAAAATAAAAGCAGGCAAGAATGCATATGTGCACACACGCATATGCCTGTTCACATTTTGTAGGTTTCCCTGTCAGTGTTCTAATTTACAAGTCCATCATTCGTTCTTTTTCTTCTTCTGTAACATTTAACTCAGAGAGTGAAGCTCAGAATTGCAAGTGTAAGAATTTAATAGGTAGTGGCATTTTGCTTGTGAGGAATCCTTCCCAAATGAATCTCTCCCCTGCAGGACCTACAGAAGAGAGAACTACTAGATGTGGAGACAGCAATTACTTCGTGGTAACAATACCATTATACAGTTCATTCCTCTTTCATTCTTATTTTCATTATTGCAACTCCATGGTTAACTGATAAGCTGTTGCTATGCATTCCATGCTTCTAAATAAAATCAATGTTGCTGAACCACTTGCTAACACACTTACTAAATGAAGTTATTGAGATGGGTGGACCATGGCCATTTTTGGAGAATTTATTGAGCCATGGATCACTGTACCTCTGAAAAGTTTATGTTAGCAGCATCCAAAAGTAATTGCAGCAATTGCAGTAAGCTCAAGAAAATGGAAGCAGTGAGACATCCATCCCTGCTTGAAGATACCCTGGGCCACTCCATTTGTTGTCACACATAAGAAATACTAGAAGAATTGACTAGTAGCAGATGTTGGTATGGCAAACCTTATATTCGGAACAGACCAGCAGTGCTCCCCAAAGCATTGCCTGAAGCACTCAACAGATGTATCCCGTATTTTATTCTCCCATGTTCATAAACTCAAAGGTTAACCTTTAATATTGTATAAGCTAGTCAAAACTGGCCAGTTATTTTTAAATTTATTTCAGACTCAGCTGGCTGGATAGCTCAGTGGTTTAGGTTTAGGAGCCAGAGGTTGGGAGTTCAATTCCCCACTGTGCATCACAGAAGAGCCAGGCTATGTGGCCTTGGGCAAGCTGCAGAGTTCCAGGGCACCCCCGGAAGAAGGGAATGGTAAATCGCTTCTAAGTATTCTCCACCTGGAAAACCCTGAAAAGGGTCGCCTTGAGTCAGTATTGACTTGATGGCATATGGTGGTTATTATTAAGGAGGTGGAAAAAAAAAAACTCTGAATAACTTTTTGATTGTGGACAGCTAGACCACTGATGTCTGAGATATAGCAGTTCATACTGTTGGAATAAAAGAACAGTCCACCTCTATCAAAGGATTGATGTGCATATCTTTTATTTCTCTTGCCAGCTTCACCCCATGAGTCAGGGGTGCTCTTTTTATATTATGTATATCCTTGTTTACAGACTTTGCATGCAGCTGTCTGTACATATCTCTTTGGGATGGGATTTTCAGGTTAACCCGAATGGAAAAAAAACACACTCTCAAGAGGCACTTTCTTTTGTTTTCTGAGTCTTTTGTGGCTTTATGATAGAGAGCCTCTGAGATATGATACATTCTGGATTCTAAAAGAGAGGGTAATGAAACTATCATATTTCACTCAGATTGCCTCATTTGGAAAGTCATAGGTCTGGTGGATGGTGATGATGAGATCTGATGAATCTGATGATGCTTCTCTTTCTCATCTGTGCCGTTTCCTGCTGATGATGCTGACTGGAATATAATGTGATGTAAAGTGCCTGCTGCATAGGTTTGATGATGATCTGTGTTTTTCAGGCACTTTTATTGCACTGCTGGCTTCAGAGAAGATGATTGTTTGTTGCCATGACCCTGATTTTTGGACTAGTTTTGAGGATTCTGCAGGGTTTAATTCAATCCAGCACTGGAAACCTAAATGAGAAAACTGAAACAAACGTGCATGAAAGATTTGTGCCCTTTCAAGTTTACCAAAAGACCAGGTATGAACAGATCCCCCCCCCCCCAAAAAAAGAGGAGCTCACTGAAAGAACCTGAAGTAAAGGCAAACCAAAAGTAATATCCCTCATCGCTTGCTCATTTCTTTAATGCTATTGTAAACTGGGCCATCTCATAGAGGTAAAGGGGTACATATCTTGATAGTGATGTGTGTTGCCAGAGCTAGTCTTATCATTAGCTTTGCTGAAGGTGCTTTACTCAGATAGTGGACGTGCTTGGGGTAGAAAATGAGCTGCTCCCTTCTCACCGCTCCTGCCCTCAGGCTCATGGTTGCTGCCTCTTAGCATGCATTAAATGCCTCTTTTCCCTTCTGATGCTCTCCTAGCAGCACATGCTGCTGCAAGGGGAACAAGCAGAGTTGACAGTGGGACCTACTCTATGCAGAGGCAGCTTCTTTTTGCACTGCTGGATCTGGTTTCTAAGGTGGTTTCGAAGCTTGACTGTTTCGAAGAACAACAACCTCAGAGACTACCCCTCCTGTCACACCTTGGTCCAAGATTCCCCTTGGACCTGGCATTTGTGAAAAGAAATCACCTCTGCAGAGAGCAGGTCCTGTGCTTCTGGAAGAGGGGCCACTGTTTGCTGGGGTGTGTGTGTGTGACTAAATGTGATAAAGGGGGGCACTCTGCTTCCGCCCTGCAAGTGGAGGGCAAGCTTAAGCTGCCCCTCTATATTGTGTTGTGTACTCATTTGGACTCATCTTGGACTGCCTTGAACTGGAACCACTGTCTTGTTGACAGCCATTACAATAAAAAAAAAGCTTTAAATTTAATCAGTGAAACTATTCTTCCTCAAAAAAAGCAAAGCAAAGATTTTCATACTTACCCAAGGGTTTCTCTTAGGCCCAGCATAAATTCTGCTGTTTGCTAGACTTTGTAGGATGTATTTACAGTCCTGTTCATTGAAATGTATTTGACGGAACAAACATTGTGATGATTCCTATGTTTGTGATGTATTGTTAGCTGCCTTCACTATTGCCAAGACCAACGCACATGAGAGCACGTTGAATGAGGCAGGTGGACACTGAATACCAGCTAAGCTGTTTGGATTGAACAACGAGAATGAGCAGGTTTTCTTGTTTTCACACTGTTACGTTGTTACATTAAAAAACTGGGAATTTAGCAGATGCAGTATCACAGACCTACTGTGATTTGAAGGAAGGCAATGTGCAATTTGAATTAAAAATAGACTAAAGTAGTGCAAATATTAAGGAAGTGTGAAATATTCAGGTTTCTTCTCTGCCTCAAGATCTGTTGTATTATCCTAAGCACCCTCTGTTCTTCTGTGGTACCTGATTTCATGGTCTCATGTTATCTCATATAAACAAGTGCCCCTGCAAGTTGACTGGGCTTGCCATCTTTCCTGATTTAACGCTTGCACTTCTTCCTGCTTACCGTGGAGAAAATATACAAGTCATTGCTTCAGAGACTTTCAGAAAGAGGAGGTGACTGTCCCCTTTTTTGTTCCATTCCTATATTTATTGACACATCCAAAGTCGTTTTCAGAATCAAGTTTGGATTGAACAAAGAGGGACAGAAATCCTCTAAATGAGGGCTCATTTTGGAAATGGTGGGGATGGACAAAAGTTATCAAACTTGGCATAAACAATTCACTTCCTTAACACCTATCTCAAGGAAGTAGAACACCTAAGATGCTGAGCTTTGTGAAATGCTCCTCTGGCTAAATATTTTATTGTGTCACAGCGGCATCAAGGAAATGACATCATACAACAGGAATTTGGCCATCATGTATTATGTGGCTGGAATGTGCCTTCTCAAATATGCTATGTCCAAAAGAGAGAATGGTTTTGCTTTGATTGCAGCTCTGACATAAAAAGGAAATACATCCGGACTCCTGATTGACCACCCCCAGTCCTCATTCAAAACATGGCTACATGGATGTGTCCATCTTGTACCTTAACATGCAGCCAAAGCAGATGCAAAAAGAGCTCCACTTTTTGATTCTTTAAGGAGAAAGAAACCACAGTTCACTTAAGACATTGCATACTATGCAATGTAACACATAAACCTGCCCCACTATGATGGGGTTTGGCTATGCTGCTCGTATTTCTCCTGGGAAACACAATCCCGGCTCAGTAGTGTTTTGCCAAGAGCTAGTCCTACTGCCAAAGACCACAATTTCTAGGTCATAAGTGCCACTCTGCTATCTACTTAGGTAAAAGGTCCAAGCAGAGGCTTTAGGCTTTCAAAAGGTGGCAGCATTGAATGGTAAAATTGTATATCACTGAACAGTAGCTAGAAAAGGTTGCATGTCCTCCGTATCTATGGGGGAAAATAACATGAATGCCTATCATCATCCATAACACTAACCATATGGTGACTAGAGGCACTGGATACACTGTTCTCAGCTGGTATGAGGATTCTTGTTGGTAGAGAAAGAGAGTTTTGAAGTGGAAGTAAGAAAAAACTGTTTCCAAGCAGATCTCCACATGTGTAACTGATTGATACATGTCAGTATACACCCTGCATTTACAAGTAGGATACATCATGTGGAAGTTTATAGTGAGGAACGGCTGTAAATTGTACACAGACTTAAGATTTGCATCAATGAATCTAGGATTTCTTACAGAATATGTACAATTATTTGTTATGTGGCTTAGTATAAAATTTAGTAAAAGTTAGAAGTTAGAGTGTGATCAGATGGGCATTTAGCTCACTGGACCACTGCAGGGACAAGCTGCTGCACCCTTAAAGATGAGGATCAGAAAAAATCTTTACTGAATTAAACCAGCCGGCAACCTGAGCAGTCCTACCTGCACCTCTGCTTGGCTTGGCATGACTTTTAAAAGGGGCGAGCAAAGCAGCAGCAGTGGTGACACTCAGAGATAGGAGGGTGATTGCCAAAGGCATACAGGGAAGCTGCCTTTGGAAAGCTGAATCCTCCTGTGTTTCTGTGTGCATGTGTGTGTCTGTGGCTTAGCTTGGCTTGTGGCAAGTGGAACAGCAGTGGTGGCAGGAGGAAATAGGAGGGGGATTTTTGTTTGCTTTTCTTAACTGGCTCTTTAAGAGAAAAGCAAACAAAAATTCCCCTCAGCGTCCCCTCATGTCTTCTTCTGCTTCTGACAGGGGGCTGATGGGGACCAAATAGGGTTGCTTCAGCTCTGTGTGCCATTTGGATGTGAAAATCCTTGCAATCTTGTTTGGCTTTCCTCAGTCTGCTCTAAAATGGGTGTGTAGACAAGCCTTTAATTAGACTTGCACAGTTAAGCTTGTGGAGGCAACTACTGCTATAAATGTCAAGAACCAGAGTGATGAGGAGAAATTAGGCTTGCCAAATAAGGGAGTGGGGAAGGTAGTGCTGGAGGCATAGATGTAACAAGGCAGATTGTGAAAACAATTTGGGGCTATAGTTTATGAAGAAATAGCCGTGCTAGTCTGTGGAAGCATACCAGACAAAAAACAGCAGAACAAAACCATTTTTTAAAAAAGAAGCAAAACCATTGTGGCGCCTTAAAGATTAATTAATGTGATGTATTTTGATGTGAGCTTTTGTGGATCAAGTCCATTTCCTCAGATAGTCCTTAACCATTAGCCATGCTGGATAGAGATGATGGAAGTTGTAGGCTAATACATCTGGAGGATCTCAGGTTACGTGTCCTAATCTAATGTTACATACCGGCAGTGCTCCTGGTAAAGTACAGCTTTCACTTCTTGAGTGCCATCTGGATATATTGGATTCCAACGTCCAGCATCCTTAACCTACATGTCCAGTAAACATACCTGAAGGTGTTGATGGGACTTGTAGTTTAAGGTGACTAGTTGGGGAATTGTTAGCCTTAAAGTTACAAATTGTCTTGTCTGTACCCGGGGGGGCAGGGGGTGGTGAATCTTGGGGCCTGCCTATGCCTATGTGCCTGTTCTCATGTATGCCTTTAGGAATGTCTATTGCTGTAGTTGTATGGGGAAAGATGGGAGGATGGCCTTGAGAAGGGGCCTAGATAACATTAGGCTGGAATACACATCCCTTATCTGCGATGGCCAGCACTGTCCTGAAACCTGTTTTTCAGGCCTTGCCTCTGGCACCATTCCAAAAACCCCTTAAGTAGTTTAGCATAAGGAATCAATAAGAAACCTATAAGAAGGGGCTTTTGTCTTTGTAAGGGGCTTTTGCTCACATTTAGAGCATAGCCACTAGCGTGTATCTTTTTGTTTTAATAAAATTTTGTTGCACAGCGCTGGTCTCCTTTTCTTGGTCTTCCACCAGGGACTGTCCCCACGTAAAACTGGGTAACAGAAGGATGGTCTAGCATATGGCACGTTGCTTTGGCTATGGGTGCATATGAAGATATTGGAAATTATAGGAAAGACAATGAATAAAGTGTGCAAATGACTTTCTACATGATTTTTTAGTTTGAAACTGAAAACACTGCGGTACTGTTGTGACCTGTGGTACTCCAGGCAACCAGGTGCAACAAAGAACCAGCTTACTGTGCTTCTCTGAGTGTTGCAGGGAGGTAGTTTTTGGGTGCTAGAGCTTCAAATGCTGTACCACTGTAAAAGTGAGGGAAAGAAATACATCTAGAAAAATTTGCCATACTGTGCAGCTGTTGCAGGTGTAAGAGTCCTGCCATCTATTGCATTTTGTTACTCCAGTAGCACTATACTGGCACCTAAACCTTTGCAGTGGACCATAGTTGATTCCTTGCTATGTGCAAAGGTATAACTGATGAGACACTTAAATTCTTCCAGAGCTAAGCAAGCAAAGGAAAAAAAACCACAAGATGAAGCAGAAGACAAATGGCTGTTATTGGCATTAGACTTTTAACTACACTAAACTTTGCTGTGGTATAATTTATTTATTGCACCGTTATTTATTTATTCTTCACGGCCACCATTAGTATGTCTTCTTCAAATGGTTGCTGTGATTTGAATGTGGTTCACAGGAGTGGCTGGTGATGTAGCTCTGTGCATGTTTGTAATTCATAATAATAATGATGATGATATCTTCCTCCACTCTACCATCGTCCCAGAATAGGTAGCATTATTTCTTTATTATCCTGGACAATCGAGGACATCTGGTTGCTTTGCCCCAAGGATATAGCCAAGGATACTTCTGACACGTCTTCCATCTGCACCGTCGCATCTGCTTGTAGTTTCAGTAACCAGGCGTGGTACATTCTGTTCCTCAGAGAACTGTACTTGTTTTCCATTAGGAAATAAATTGCAGTGCCCTGAGCAGGACAGGAACCCACTTAGAGGGAAGGGCAGGCTTTTCTTCTACCATCTGCCTCCTTCCTTTTCACCTGTATTTATTTGTTAAACTTATAATGCGTATGATTCAGATACCAGAGAAGTTAGTTTTGGGACGTGAACCCTCCAGGCTGTAATCCTGATGGGTCGGGTCTGCCTATGCAGTGGGCATGACAACATTGGCAGAGGCAGATGAACTGTCTCTCTTTGCAATTTGGGGGTGCATGCAACTTTGTGCAAGCTGCACGTGTGTGCAAGCTGCATTTATCCCCCAAATCACATTAAAAATATGTCTGCTGCTTCCTTGATATTTTTATTCACATTAAAGGAGACATGGACCGTCTCCAGATTTTCTAATCTGGCACATTGTTCAGACCACGATTTTCCTGCCATCCGCTTTTCTTTTTTTAAAATTTACATTTCTACATCTGCAGCTGCTCTCATATAAAGCCTCTGTCAGTTTATTGCAACTAGCATTTACATCTGATCTGTCTGAGTGCTCAGCCTTACTGATACCACCATGAATCTCTTCTTTAACAACAGTACGTGCGGTTGTGTCACCTAGTTATTTAATTTTAATGCCTTTTTTGGCCTTTACTTTTCAAGATCTTCTTTTATTTGAGTGAACTACAGTGATAACAGGATTATGATCTGAATTTATCTCACCTCCAAGGTACATCTTCACAAGTTTAGCACCATTTCAGTACTTCTAATTAACTAGAATCATATAAACAATTTGGCACCTTACAATATTGTTGTCAGCACCATCTTGTGAGGATTTCCACATGTTCAGACCCTTTGGGGATAATTTGAATGTTGTGTTGATAATCACAAGTTAACTTCTGCACAGAACTGTATAATTCATTCCTTAACATTCATTCTACATTCTTATTCCACATTTTCCAACAACTGTTCCACAGACATCCTTGCCTACCTTATGAGTAAAATCCCCCATTATGACATGTAGGTGTTGATTTTTCCTATGCTTCATTACAGCTTTGAGTTTCTCAGACATTTTCCTCTACTTTCTTCACTTTTATCATTAATTAGGGCATATGCTTCTTCAGTATTGTTGTACAATATCAACGTCTGTGAAATATCTCTTCAGTTAGATAAGCATTACCTGGTGTGAGTAAATCTTTTGTTACTATGCTTCCGGCTCCATAATGGTGCTATGTGTCATGATTGCCTGAATAAAACATAGCATGCCCAGTATTAATCGGTGCTTGGTTAGATCCTGGCTCAACTAAATTAAATTACTCCAAGCATCTATTCAGCCTTCTTATTTCTTTAAATGTATTGTGGATTCTTCCTGCCACATACATGCTTCATACAGTCGAAGTGCTTGATTTAAAGGCCAGAGTATTATTTGGCCATCTAAAGTCTGCTGGGGACTAAGAGTCATTTTACATTTAGTCATGAGAAGTGTATTTGGAAAGCATAATGTGGTGGTTTTATGCAGTCACCCACATTTTAATCCTATGGCCACTTCTAATGCTATTATTATGCCCACAGTATACAATAACATAGCCCACCCTCTATTTTTGGCCCTGATTAGTTCTAGTATTTTGACTGTCCAAGCTCGGGCATAGATTAGAGGTGATTCAGTTCATTGCTGCTCCACAGGCTTCCTGGTCAAGCTCCTCCACCTGAAGCCATTGGCTTTCCCAGGGACTAGATTAACTACACACTACCAAACACAAGGGATGTGGTGGCGCTGCGGGTTAAACCGCAGAAGCCTCTGTGCTGCAAGGTCAGAAGACCAGCAGTCTTAAGATTGAATCCACACGACGGATTGAGCTCCCGTCGCTTGTTCCAGCTCCTGCCAACCTAGCAATTCGAAAGCATGTAAATGCGAGTAGATAAATAGGTACCACCACGGTGGGAAGGTAACGGCGTTCCGTGTCTAGTCGCGCTGGCCATGTGACCACGGAAACTGTCTACGGACAAACTCTGGCTCTACGGCTTGGAGACGGGGATGAGCACCGCGCCCTAGAGTCAGACACAACTGGACTAAATGTCAAGGGGAACCTTTACCTTTACCAAACACTTTTCATGGTTGAGGTATATGGTGGCACTACCCACCAAAGTCAGGATGAAATCAGATGGCGATACAGGTCATGTTTTGGACCACTTGTGACACACTCCAGTTCAGGCTATATTCTGGTGGCCACATGATCATACCTAGCAAAGCAACTTTTTCTAGTGTGAACCTATACTGCTGTCTGCTTGCATCCTCCATCCAGAGGCAGTTGAAGATCCAAAATGAAAGCGTGCAGCATGCTGGCAAAAAGAAATAACTTGAAGGAATGGTGAGATCATAGCCAAAAAATAAAGGTTAGAATAAAAATACTTCACAGCAGCTTCCTTAAAAGGAAGAATGCAATAAGCAACAAAACTTAAAATGGGCTTTGAGAAGGTGCATTATCTGGTATGGAATGGGGAGTTTTAACACAGAGAACTATGAAAAAGATAGAAGCCTTTGAAATATGGATCTCTCAAAGGAAGCTAAGAATTTATTGGATTGAGAGGATGAAATAAATCTACTTTGCTTTAGCTTCTCATATTTTGTTTTCCTCACTTGTGTTGATAGTCAGATATGGCAGTATGGCAGATACATGTCTTAATTACAACTGTGTGAGAATCTCATCTCAGGAATTCTATGCACTCTTGAAGCCAGATGCCAAGCTTATTTATTCTATATCTTTACAGTATTATGGGCTTCTACTGTTCCTCAGATCAGAGTATGTCTGATAATTGCATTACATATCTTTCCCTTCTGTTGTTTGACTCTTGGTACTTCTAGACTCCCCTTCATGGATTGCTGCCTTGTCATGGTGAAGGGGCTTGAGTAATTCAGAGAAGCTATGGGCTATGCCATGCAGGGACACCCAAGACGGTCAGGTCATAGTGGAGAGTTCTGACTAAACACGATCCACCTGGAGCAGGAACTGGCAAGCCACTCCAGTATCTTTGCCAAGAAAACTCCATGGAGAGAAACAAAAGGCTAAAAGATATGACGCTGGAAGAGGAGCCCCTCAGGTCGGAAGGAGTCCAACATGCTACTGAGGAAGAGCGGAGGACAAGTAGCTCCAGAGCTAATGAAGTGCCAAAGCCGAAAGGACGCTCAGCTGTGGACGTGCCTGGAAGTGAAAGGAAAGTCCGATGCTGCAAAGAAAAATACTGCATAGGAACCTGGAATGTAAGATCTAGGAACCTTGGTAAGCTGGATGTGGTCAAACAGGAGATGGTAAGAATAAACATTGACATCCTGGGCATCAGTGAACTAAAATGGAGGGGAATGGGCGAATTCAATTCAGACGATTATCATATCTACTATTGTGGGCAAGAATCCCGTAGAAGAAATGGAGTAGCCCTCATAGTCAACAAAAGAGTGGAAAAAGCTGTACTGGGATACAATCTCAAAAATGATAGAATTATTTCAATATGAATCCAAGGCAGACCTTTCAGCATCACAGTAATCCAAGTTTATGCACCAACCACCGATGCTGAAGAGGCTGGAATTGACCAATTCTATGGAGACTTACAACACCTTCTAGAACTGACACCAAAGAAAGATGTTCTTGTCATTATAGGGGACTGGAATGCTAAAGTAGGGAGTCAAGAGATAAAAGGAACAACAGGTAAGTTTGGCCTTGGAGGTCAAAACGTTGCAGGGCAAAGGCTAATAGAGTTTTGTCAAGAGAACAAGCTGGTCATCACAAACACTCTTTTCCAACAACACAAGAGGCAACTCTACACATGGACATCACCAGATGGGCAATACCGAAATCAGATTGATTATATTCTCTGTAGCCAAAGATGGAGAAGCTCTATACAGTCAGCAAAAACAAGACCTGGAGCTGATTGTGGCTCTGATCATCAGCTTCTTATAGCAAAATTCAAGCTTAAACTGAAGAAAGTAGGAAACACCACTGGGCTAGTCAGATATAATCTAAACCAAATCCCTTATGAATACACAGTGGAAGTGAAGAACAGATTTAAGGAACTAGATTTGGTGGACAGAGTGCCAGAACTATGGATGGAGGCTCGTAACATTGTACAGGAGGCAGCAACAAAAACCATCCCAAAGAAAAAGAAATGCAAGAAAGCAAAGTGGCTGTCCAATGAGGCCTTACAAATAGCAGGGAAGAGAAGGGAAACAAAATGCAAGGGAGATAGGGAAAGTTACAGAAAATTGAATGCAGACTTCCAAAGAATAGCAAGGAGAGACAAGAGGGCCTTCTTAAACGAACAGTGCAAAGAAATAGAGGAAAATAATAATTTTGGTTCAAAATTGGGAAAGGAGTACGACAAGGCTGTATATTGTCTCCCTGCTTATTTAACTTATATGCAGAATACATCATGCGAAAGGCTGGACTGGATGAATCCCAAGACGGAATTAAGATTGCCAGAAGAAATATTAACAACCTCAGATATGCAGATGATACCACTCTGATGGCAGAAAGTGAGGAGGAATTAAAGAACCTCTTAATGAGGGTGAAAGAGGAGAGTGCAAAAAATGGTCTGAAGCTCAACATCAAAAAAACTAAGATCATGGCCACTGGTCCCATCACCTCCTGGCAAATAGAAGGGGAAGATATGGAGGCAGTGACAGATTTTACCTTCTTGGGCTCCATGATCACTGCAGATGGTGACAGCAGCCACGAAATTAAAAGACGCCTGCTTCTTGGGAGAAAAGCGATGACAAACCTAGACAGCATCTTAAAAAGCAGAGACATCACCTTGCTGACAAAGGTCCGCATAGTCAAAGCTATGGCTTTTTCCAGTAGCGATGTGTGGAAGTGAGAGCTGGACCATAAAGAAGGCTGACCGCTGAAGAATTGATGCTTTTGAATTGTGAAGACAGGAGGGCCTGGCGTGCTCTGGCCCATGGGTTCACGAAGAGTTGGACACGACTTATCGACTAAACAACGACAACAACTTCTAGACTGCCTCTTAGTGCTATCCAATAATCCACCATGATCTCCTTGTGGATCTGAAGTTAATTTTCTACTTATAGATCTTTTTTGTATATGTAGATCTTGGTAAATTCTGTCTATAACCAGCAAATGTGACAGAGCCCTGTGGGTAGAGAAGGAACAACGTACTTGAGCACACTACATTTAAAATAAAAAATGTTACACTGATGTTGATGGAAGTGCAATGGCATGAGTCACAGTAACAAATTGCTGTTAGTTAGCAAGTTGACTGCCAGAAAGAGAAACAAGCAGGTCCCAGATCAAATCAGGCCTGAAATATTTCTGGAGGCAAAAATGTTGAAACTAAGGCTGTCCTACTTTAGGCACTTCATGAGAAGGCAGGATTCTTTGGAAAATATGATAATGCTGGGAAAGATGGAAGGTAGCAGGAAAAGAGGAAGACCAAATATGAGATGGACTGACTCCTCCCACAGCCTTGAGTTTGCAAGAGTTGAGTAGGGCAGAACATTGTGGAGATGGCTCATTCATAGGGTTGCCATATGTTGGTGGTGACTTGATGGCACACAATAACAACAACAACAACTGCAAGTGGCCACTAGTATTCCCTTTTCAGTGCCAGTCATATGACATGCAGTGAAGAATATCAAGCAGCAACAACGTCTTAACTACTAGCAATTCACCATTCTAATTTATACCATTGCACTTATGCCAACGTAAATAACCTACTCCTGGCCATTAAAAAAAATGTGCTAAGAAACACATTTTCAGTTTAGATTTTATTGTACATTTATAGTTGTGAGCTTCGCAACCTTCCCTTGGTTGATGGGTGGTCCCACCTCCATTTCCAAATCCATGGATTCAACACCAGTGTCAGTAACAACAACAGAGTTTATTAAACCAGAGGAAGGGAAATCAGCATCAAACAAACCTGTCAACATATCACCTTTGGGGCAAGTTGGCATCACTAGATTCAAGTTAAGCTCATTTTCGGTGCTCCCCCAAGTTAATGACACTAGAGGATTAGAGTCTACTCTCCTCTTCAGCAGTGAGGACCAGGTACTTCCAAATTTTGAGGCCTGCCAAAATGAGTGCCTGTACACCACAATGAGGCCAGGACACAATGTGTATCTGCAGTCCTCTTGCTGAGTGCTGGGAGACTCCCAACTGCTGCTGTTCCTCCTGGAGGTGGCATAGGTGGGCTTTCTGGTGTTCATGCCCAGCTACTGCTGGATTGGGTTGATTTGCCCTCACCAACCCTGTGAGATAATTGGGGGCTGCACCTGCGATGTCTCTCCACCCAGTAATGGGATAGGGGAGCAGGGTGAGAGTACTGGTGTTTAGGTCTCTCTCTTTTAGGGACCCTAAGGTCCACCAGGGTCCTTTCACCACATGGTCTCATTCCTTGGGGGGATCTGGTTAATCCTCCTCTGTCTCCTCTGCCTAAAGGGCTCCTTCCATCTCTTGAGAATCTCCCCAGGCCCCTTCCTCCTCCTCCTCCTCCACTACTTGGTCTGGTGATCCTCTTCCCCCTTCTCTCTCTGGCTCCTTCCTCGTTTCCTCCAGTGCCTCCCTTATATCCTCTAGTTAACAACCCCCTTTGACCCCTTCTCCTTCCTCTTTCTGTAGAGGGCACTTAATTGGGAGAGAGCCAGCTGGAATCCTTGTGGTTTTGGTAGAGAGGGTTTCTGTTTGAGTTGCCCTGTCCTGAGATGTTGGGAGCAGGTGTGTTGCAATCCCTGAGGTTTTGGCGAGAAGACTCTCTTTGGGTTGCTCCATCCTGGAGAATGCATGCACACACTGGGGTCTCTTTCCTTACCCTCCTGTAGGACAGCCTCAATTTGTGTTGCTGTGACCTGTCATCTGGGTTTGTTTTTACCCAATTTCCACTAATAAAGCAGGTACAGTACCCTCTTGGGGCCCTGAGCTAGATGGCCTGCTGGAGGCAACTCTGCCAACCTCTTCACAACAGGACAAAAGGCAAACAAGGATTTTAAAATGTTGTGATACTAATTAACATATAGGGGGAGAACAAATGCCCATGGTAAAAATATGGTACCAACTGGAAAGACAGATATTTATTAAATTTAGTTTTCAAATACGGATTGAAGAAGTTTCAGTCAAGAGCTGCCGTGTACGTATTTTAATACATAAATATTATTTAGGCATGAAAGTATTTGATGGAAAAAATACAAACCATGTACTAATAAAACGATGCTAATTTAAAAGGGAATTGTGATGCCTTGTTGCAGTATGGGATTGCACAGTGATAATCTGATGGATTTTAATAAGGGCACTGCACAGAAAAATGGATGTAGAAGAAATGAATCTTGTTTCCTTATGCTGCTTAAGAGGAAATGCAGGTCAGCAAGTGTCCAAACCTTTTGGAGTTATGGTTGTAGCCTGACAGATGCTGGGTCAGATGGTGAGATCCTTCACAGAGCTTCTAGAAATCAGCAAATCTAGGGCATAGAACAGCTTGTTTTTGACAATGCTTAGAGATACAGGAAGTGTGATTTTGCCAGTGTTCAATATTGAGATAGCTGATGTTCAACAACTTGCTGCATGGTGCTGATTGCAGCAGTGAGTTGCAGACTGACATGCAAGACATATAAAACTCAAAAGCTTTGGTCATGAAGATGCACTTTTGGTGGCCACTATATATACACATACAGTATATGACATTGATTTATAGAATTCGTCATATGTGAAAAAGTTGTTGCTGTTGTTATGTATCGTCAAATTGCCTCTGACTATGGTGACCCTGTGAATGAGTGATCTCCAAAATGTCCTGTCCTCAACTGCTCTGGTCTTGTAAACTCAAGCCTGTGGGTTCCTTTAGGGAGTCAGTTCATCTCATATTTGGTCTTCCTCTTTTCCTGCTGCCTTCCACCTTTCTCAGCATTGCTGTCTTTTCCAGAGGATCCTGCCTTCTCATGATGTGCCCAAAATAGGACAGCCTCAGTTTCAAGATTTTTGCCTCCAGAGATAGTTCAGACTTGATTTGGTCTAGGACCCACTTGTTTGTCTTTCTGGCTGTCCAGGGTATCTGCAAAGCTCTCCTCCACATTTCAAACAAATCCATTTTTTTTCCTGTCAGCTGTCTTAGCTGTCCAGCTTTCACACCTGTACATGCTAATCAGAAATACAAGAGTGTGGATGGTCTTGGTCTCCTGACGCCCATCCTTCTTCTATAGTCATGAGTATGAAAAAAGACTGCAGTGCATATTGAAGTGTATTGCATAAATAAACTATAGGTGGCTTGTGACTGGAGGGGAACCTTTGTAATTCTGGATGAAGTATCTCCCTGTGGTCTATGTACTTTCTACAGTAAACCAATTCTGTGAAAGCATCTTTGAAATGTATGTCTAAAACAAGTATATTGCCTTCAAGATATTTTGGAACACAACATCACATCATGCCTAGATAATGACTATATTAGTTGGGGATGATGCGAATTGTAATGCAATACTTTCAGAAGATGCTGTGTCATTGTACGCTGATAATCTGGTTGAGAAAGACCTCAACTAGAAGCCTTTGAGGCTGAGATAGTCTTAGATCCACCCAACCTTCCTGTTTCTTTTCCAGTGTTATGTGGGAGCTTTCTTTCTGAAGAGGCAGCTAGCTGGAACTAGGCATACCTCAGCTTCAAAGCCTTCCAGTTGAGGCCTTTTTCCTAGGTGAACCACAGTTAGTCAACTGTAAGGTGTCTGTCAGGTAGAATTCCCATAATCCCGAATTATGGGATTTATAGTCCAAGAAATCCAAAAATTCCCTCTCTATTTATGATTATCCTCACAGCTAGGCATATAGGCCAGAAGAACCTTGATGAATTATCATCAGCGATCTGTTAAACTCGTTTAAAAAAAATATTGATTTCTTCTTCGGCTACTGTCTTCAGCCTGATACTTGGGAGTGGTAAACAGCAGGTGAGTCACTGGGCTCTTTGACAAGGGGATATTAATAACAGTGAAGGATAGCGGGAAAGACCAATGGTCCAGCAAAGGAGAAGACAACAGAATTTTTAGGCTCACTTGGTAGATTTTGTGGGCATGTTGGGACTAAAATGATAATAGCAAAAAGTTAAGATTCAGGGAACAACCTCGTTTTCTTCCTGGCAAAAGATAGAGAGTGAAGAGATTGATTTGTAAGTCAGGGACTAAATGATACAAATTAATCTATGCCATAAATGCACTGAAATCTTAAGAAAGGCATTAAGACATTATGGAGCTGATTAATTAGTTTCCAAGTTGGCTTTGTTGCTGTTGTTGTTGTTGTCTGAATAACAAGATGAAATAAAAGCAAAGAAAGTTTGCAGCATCTTTCAAATACGTCTCACCTCCTTACTGTTTGCTGTACAGTGTAAGATGAGGCAGGTAGTGGTGAAAGATGACCCCCTCCCTTAACTGATTTTATATAGCTGTCTGAATACTAGAAATTTGGCAGATGAAGGTTTTTTTCTTGCATGGGTGAAGTTTGAGCTAATACATTTCTCTTTTATTAAATAAGAAGAACAAGCAGGCTCCAGTCCTGCTTGTAGGACTGAGGCCAAATAAAACTGGCTAGTTTATAATATGCTACATGACTCCTTGCCATTTTTGTTGCAACAGAGTAAGGTAAAGGTAAAGGTTCCCCTTGACATTTAGTCCAGTCGTGTACGACTCTAGGGCGCGGTGCTCATCCCCGTTTCCAAGCCGTAGAGCCAGCGTTTGTCCGAAGACAATCTTCCGTGTTCATGTGGCCAGCGCGACTAGACACGGAATGCTGTTACCTTCCCACCGTGGTGGTACCTATTTATCTATTCGCATTTACATGCTTTCAAACTGCTAGGTTGGCAGGAGCTGGGACAAGCGACGGGAGCTCACTCCGTCGCGTGGATTCGATCTTACAACTGCAGGTCTTCTGACCTTGCAGCACAGAGGCTTCTGCGGTTTAACCCGCAGCACCACCACGTCCCTTGCAACAGAGTAGCTGCTCGCAAAGAAATGTCTCTCTTTTCCTGTGCATCTGTGACTCTGTCTGTCAAAACTGCTGATAAAATGACAGCAGCACATCTGTATAAAGATGGCAAATTCAGAGTTTGGAAAGCTACCTTTTTAAAAGGAGTTTTTTTTACTTTTCGTAATAGGAAAGAATCCTGTTGAGGATTTATGCCAGTGTAAGTATACTGGAAAAATTGTAGTGGCAAATTTCTGCTAATTCATGAGTTGCTGCTTGCATTCTTTGTTGCATACTGAATCACACAACTTGAATGTGACCAGGAATACGGGCATCAAACTCATTAAATGCCAGCAATTTGCTACTGCAGTTTATACAATTACATATATGCCAGTGCAAATGCCCAATAGGATTATGTCCATTGTGTTAAAAAGCACTTTGTCATTACTTGTTACAATGTCTGGAAAAACAGAATTTGTTTTAGTTGTCCTGCTTCTCATATGAGAAGCAGGACAAGTGTGGCATACTTGATAAGAGAATGCCATAAAATGCCTCTAAAAGCATCCCAAATGCCTTCCAAAAATAATATTGAAAAGTCACTAAACCATTATTCATTATATGGAAGAGAACTTTATTCCAGCTCATTATTTTTCTTCTGGAAAATAAGGGCATGCCCTTTTTGGTGTCGACTGCTGTGGTTTAAATAGGGTCAGTTGAGGTTGTGGGGAGAGGGGTGATATGTGTTCCTCATGTCCAAATGGCATAAAGAGAGAGAGAGGCAAGCTATGTGTGGCAGGGCAAGGGAGAGAGAAAAGGAGCTGATCAAAAGCAGACAGCTCACCTTTCCCGCCTCTCTTTTGCATACAACAGACAAACTCCCTATGAAAGAGAGGAGGAAAATAGGAAATAGCAACAACATGACTTTCTTTACTTTCTTAAGTGTTCAATTTGCTGATATCCTGAAGCAGCTCATTTATTAACCACTTCGCAATACTGGAAATTCAAACCAGAAGGAGTCCTGGCAGCTTTGACAGCTGCAAGGCTTGATTTTAGTCCATTCCCAGTGACTGTATTTGTTTGGAATAAAGTAAACCAGAGCACACTAACCCGCACCAAAAAAGTAGAAGTTCCTGACAGGGACTCTAAAAGGTGCAGGTTGTGGTGCCCTGGGGGCAAATGTGAATGCTGGAAAAAAGAGCGGGTCAATCCTCCCTTGCAATGCACCAAATAGGGGGGAAATGCCTGTCTAGACATGCTCTGAGTCCATTATACCATCCTTGTTGTTGTTGTTTAGCCGTTAAGTCATGTCCGACTCCTCGTGACCCCACGGAACAGAGCACGCCAGGCCCCCCTGTCCTCCACTGCCTCCCGGAGTTGGGTTAAAAGTCATGTTTATTTTATTTATTTATTTAACTTATATGCCGCCCACACTACCCAAAGGTCTCTGGGCGGCTTACAACAGTTAAAATACAATAAAAAGACAAAACAATTAAAATGCAATTAAAATATATACTCTAAAAATTGCCATCAGGACCCACAGTTGATATTATTTCAATTAAAAGCCTTTTGGAACAGTAAGGTTTTGACCTGGCGCCGAAATGTCATCAGCGTCGGCGCCAGACGAATCTCAGTCGGGAGGGCATTCCATAGTCTGGGGGCAGCTGCCGAAAAGGCCCTTTGTCTACAAGCCATCCCTCTTACCTCCTTGAGGGATGGCTCTTTCAAAAGGGCCCCCTGGCTAGATCTTAACTGCCGGGTAGGTTCATATGGAAGGAGGCGGTCCTTCAGGTATCCAGGGCCCAAGCCGTTTAGGGCTTTATATGTCAAAACAAGCACTTTGAATTGGGCCCGGGCAGCAACTGGTAGCCAATGTAATTTAAACAGAATCGGCTTGATGTGTTCCCTAGCGGCCCCACCACTCACCAGCCGCGCAGCTCGATTCTGGACCAGTTGCAGTCGCCGGACCATCTTCAAAGGCAGCCCCACGTAGAGCGCATTGCAGTAATCTATGCGAGATGTTACCAGTGCGTGTGTAACTGTCATGAGACTCCACTCATCCAGGTAGGGCTGTAGCTGGTATAATTTCCGCAGCTGAAGGAAGGCGCCCCTGGCCACCGAGTCCACCTGGGCTTCCAGTGTTAGACTGGGGTCCAGGAGCACCCCCAAGCTGCGGACCCTGTCCCTTAGGGGGAGTGTAACCCCATTCAGGGCAGGGAAATGGCCCTCCAGTCTGTCCGGTGAAGCACCCACTAACAGCACTTCCGTCTTGTCTGGATTGAGTTTCAATTTATTAACCCTCATCCAGTCCATTATCAGGTCCAGACACGAGTTCAGCACAGAAACCGCCTCACCTGGATTGGTGGAAAATGAGAGGTAGAGCTGAGTGTCGTCAGCATATTGCTGACTCCTCAGCCCAAACCTCCTGATGACCTCTCCCAGCGGTTCCATGTAGATGTTAAACAGCATGGGGGACAGTATCGAGCCCTGAGGAACCCCATGACATAAACGCCATGGGACAGAGCAACTGTCCCCCAGCACCACCCTCTGGACATGGTCAGCCAGGAAGGAGCGGAACCACCGTAAAGCGGTGCCCCCAACTCCCAACCCAGCCAGCCTATCCAAAAGGACACCATGGTCGATGGTGTCGAAAGCAGCTGAGAGGTCCAGGAGTATCAACAGGGTCACACTCCCCCTGTCTCTCTCCCGGCAAAGGTCATCGTACAGGGCGACCAAGGCAGTCTCTGTACCAAAACCCGGCCTGAAACCCAATTGAAATGGATCCAGAAAATCCGTTTCATCCAGCAGCGCCTGGGGTTGCCCAGCCACAACCCGCTCCAACACTTTGCCCAAATAAGGGAGGTTCGCCACTGGTTGGTAGTTAACCACCAGCCTTGGGTCCAGGTTAGGCTTTTTTAGGAGTGGCCGAATTACCGCCTCTTTCAAGGTGGTAGAGACCACTCCCTCTCTCAAAGAGGCGTTCACGACCTCCAGGACCCAGGTGCGAACCCCCCTGGCAGATCTTCCAATTAGCCAAGATGGGCAAGGGTCGAGCGGAGTGGTGGTAGAACGGACAGATCCAAGCACCCTGTCCACATCCTCAGGTCTCAACAATTGAAACTCATCCATTTATACTTGACCGAAGCACGGCACACTGGACACATCCTCTGATTTTGCAGTAACGGTGGAGTCCAACCCACTGCGAATCTGAGCGATTTCCCCCTCAAAATGAATGGAAAACTCATCACAGCGAGCTGATGAGCAGTCCGGGACCTCCACCGGATTTCCCGGTTGAAGAAGATCCCGGACCACCCGAAACAGCTCTGCTGGACGACATTCTGAGGAAGTAATACGGCTGGAGAAATACTGCTGTTTCGCCAGCCATATTGCCACGAAATAAGCCCGATAATGGGCTCTAAGTTGTGTTCGATTGGACTCCCAGCGGGATTTCCTCCACCTGAGCTCCAGCCGTCTCCCCTCTCGCTTCATCGCCCGCAGTTCAGAAGTATACCAAGCAGCTGTCTGGGCTCTGCGTGCAGGGAGAGGGCGCTTAGGCGCAATTGTGTCAACTGCCCGGGTCATCTCCCTATTCCATAGGGTGACCTGAGCTTCGACAGGAGCGCCAACCATATCAGACAGATAATCCCCCAGAGCATTCAGGAAACCATCTGGATCCATTAGTCTCCGAGGGCGGATCATCTTAATAGATCCCGCACCCTTGCAGAGGGGAGAAGAAGCTAATAGACTAAACTTGACCAGGAAGTGGTCTGACCATGACAATGGGGTCACAACCAGCCCCTCCACATCCAAACCACCATCTTCCAGTCCCGTTGAGAAAACCAGGTCCAAGGTATGGCCCTTCTCATGTGTCGGGCCGATGACACATCGAGACAGCCCCATGGTTGTCATGGCGGCCATGAAGTCCTGAGCCTCCCCAGTCAAGGCAGCCTCGACATGGATGTTGAGGTCCCCCAGCACCAACAGCCTGGGAGTCCTCAACACCAGGTCCGAGACTACCTCCGTCAACTCAGGCAGGGAGACTGTTGGTACGCAGCAGGGTGGGCGGTACACCAACAGAATCCCCAATCTGTCTTGCAAGCCCAACACACAATACAGGCCCTCAAGACCTCCTCTCAAAGGGATAGGAAGCCTGGTCAAGGAGATAGAACTCCTATAGACTATAGAAACTCCCCCTCCCCGACCCTCCGAGCGACATTGGTGCTGGACCGAGTACCCAGGTGGACACAGCTGGGAGAGGGGAACACCACCCTCCTCTCCCACCCAGGTCTCAGTAATGCACGCCAGGTCAGCACCCTCATCCAGAATTACATCATGGATGAGGGCAGTCTTATTTTGTACTGACCTGGCATTCATCAACAGCACCGTGTGGCTCGAGGGTTTGCTGATATGGTCACCTGATACCACCTGGTTGGGGGTAGGACTAGAAGAGGGGATAGATGTAAGATATCTAACCTCTCTTCTCCTACGTGGGCATGTTCTACCCCTACCGCCATTCCTTCCCCTACCCAGCACCACCTCAATGGCTGCCCCCTCCAATGCCCTCCCCCCTTCCTGTTCCCTCAAATCCACTGTGGGTCTCTCTTAATTGATGGCAATTAATCACAATTTAAAAATAAATAAAAAATAAAACCCTTCTAAAGCCCCTTCTCCCCCCCCCCCCCCCAGCCATGTGGCTGATGTTGAAGAGAGGGTGAGGCAGCCAGGAGCAGCAGGGCCCAGTCCTGCAAAAACAGAGGGAGACCGAGCCAGCTCCCTTGGAAAAGAGTTGGTAGCCGGCAGGAGCCCAACCACAGTCCCACTGTCTCCCACACAGTGAGCTGCAGCAGGCAGATAGTCTTCGGCTCCCCCGAGTGCAGGAACGCTGGTCCAGTAGGGTCCCAAGAGCAGCTCCGGCTTAAAAGCCCTCTCTCCCCCTGAGCCAGGTGGCTGATGTTGAGAGGGGGTGAGGCAGCCAAGAGCAGCAGGGCCCAGTCCTGCAAAAACAGAGGGAGACCGAGCCAGCTCCCCCGGAAAAGAGTTGGCAGCCGGCAGGAGCCCAACCACAGTCCCACTGTCTCCCACACAGTGAGCTGCAGCAGGCAGATAGTCTTCGGCTCCCCCGAGTGCAGGAACACTGGTCCAGTTGGTAGCTTCGATAACACTGTCCAACCATCTCGTCCTCTGTCATCCCCTTCTCCTCTTGCCTTCACACTTTCCCAACATAAGGGTCTTTTCCAGGGAGTCTTCTCTTCTCATGAGATGGCCAAAGTATTGGAGCCTCAGCTTCAGGATCTGTCCTTCCAGTGAGCACTCAGGGTTGATTTCCTTCAGAATGGATATGTTAGATCTCTTTGCAGTCCAGGGGACTCTCAAGAGTCTCCTCCAGCACCACAATTCATCCTTAGCTTACCCAAATAAATCAAAAGGGAAGGAGCGAGGTTGACCCCCTCCCTCTTGCTCTTCCGTCAGGGGAACATCTTCCTTTTCAGGGTGAATTTCAAGCAATAGTGGGGGATTGTAGGGATGCTCAAAAGCAAACAAGTAACAGTATTTAAAAACACAATTAAAACAATGTTTTAAACATTGTTTCTATTTTTTAAAAAATACTATTATGTCTTTAATTGTTTTTAGTGTGTTTCCTATAGTGTTTTAATAGTGATTATTACATGATTTTAGTTTACTGTAAGCCACCTTGAGTCCCCTTTGGAGGAAAAGACAGCATACAAATAAAACAAACAAATAAATAAGAAAGAAAAGAAAAGAAACTCATTAGTTTTAAGCTCTGGGCAACATAATATGAAGAGGCACTAATGGTGCTGGATGTGAACAGGATTGCTACAAATAGAGTAAAACTGGGGCAAATTTAATTGCAACACAGAATGGTTGTTGGATCTTAGGATGACACCTTCTGTTTTCTGTTGTGTTAGCTTGTAGCAGGAAGGCTAAAGAACATAGGGAATGAAGGTCCATTGGGATCAAAGGCATTTTATTCATCACAAGCACCTTTAAGGAACCAAGGCAACATGGTTTCTGCAAATGCAATACTATCTGATTAATGTCTCTGCTCTGTGAAAGTATCAACAAATAGGTTAGCAGGAGTAAGTTGGCTTGGATTTTGAAAAGTTCCTTACCAAAGGACGCTGGTCAAACTTAGGTGTCACAGGATAAGACAAGAGGTCATCTTTATCAACAGGCAATTGACGAAAGAGCAAGAAGCAAAGAATAGGGGGAATTAGCTTTTGCAGTGGAGGGATATGAATCTGTTCATAAATTACATGGAGTGAGCAGGGAGCTGTGAGGTGACCAAATTTATTGATGCCGCTGAATTATTTAGGGCAATGAAAATGAAAAATAGATACTGTAGTGAAGAGCTTCAGAAGGCTCTCTCCATGGTGCTGAAGGAATGACCATCAAAATTGCAGATGCGGTACCTGAGGAACTAAAAAGTGATATTTGGCTGGGACGAAGTCATGCCAGTCTTGTATATATACTGAGGGGGGCAGAGCTGGTGGTGACTTATCATGGGAAAGGATTTGGGGATTGTTGTGCAAAGCTTGACCAAACCTTTGACCTAGGGTGCCCCAGCTTTGAAAAAGGCAAATCCTGTGTTAGGAATCAATATGATGATGTAAAGTAGATGTGAGTTTTGGACTGGTTCTGGGACTTTTAAGAGGGACTCAAGTCACCACTAAGTCATGAAACATATTGAATAATCTTGGGGCCAGTCCCTCTCTCAGCTTGATCTACCTCATATGATGGTTGAGAAGATGAGATGGATAGGAGGACAGTCACATATGCCACCTGTAACTCAATCAAGGAAGGACACGGAACGAGTGTAAGAAATAAGCAAAACTGGGACTATCAGAAAGTATAGGTCATTGAATACTTCTCCTGATAACTGAAGAGACAAGGGTGTGACGGTATGTGCAGTTGGTTCACACAAGTGTATTTAAATTGAAAGGTTTTTTGTGTGGCATAGGGCCAACAACAACAGGCGATTGTATCAAGTGGATAAAACAGGGATGATGACAGTTTGATCATTGTTTAAAGTGGAGCCCATGAACACTGAGAGGCATTTTTTCAGTATCCCTAACCTCCCCAAGTAATTTATATATATATAAAAAGACCTAGTGTGCCCCCACAAAGATTCTATCAATAGAGGTTTCCTCCTCCTGGGCCTTGGGGAGGACAAGACTCCCCAACCCTCCCAAACACAAAGAAAACCCTGAAGTATCTGGGTGTTTCCTGTTTCTTTGTTGACTATTTCTGAGCCTGCTGTAGCCTGTAGTGGTGGTGGTGAGGCTGGGGTCTTGAATTGGCATCAAAGTCATCAGACCTTGCCCACCATTGCTATAAAACATTCTCTTCATCATGAGATGAGAAGAGTTTTCTTTTAATCATCTCTTGAGAATTTTTTCATGTTTTCAAGTCCCCTCCTCCACATTTCTGCATACACAGAATTGTGAAATGCAATAACTGTTGCCTTATTACCTGGACTAGTAAAATCAATCATATTTTTCCCTTGTGTGTGCGTCTTTGTGACCAGTCCTATGCACTTTTATGCTTACTCTGAGTTTTATATATGTTTTGCTGCACAAAGGGGGGGGGGGGGAAACCTGTTGAAGAAAATCTTGTCGAACGGGCAGAAAACATAGTGTAGGACAGAGATCTTAGTATCTCATTATCACCCTGCAAAGATTACTCTTAACCAAAAACAATAGGATTAGTTTGCGGTCTTGTCTGTTGTACTCCCCACAGTCCTCTAGTTGTGCAATGTGATCGGTTGCACAATCAGGTGCGTGACTGATGACCAGGAGCTGTGAGTAGGAAGTTGCCATCTGCCTCTGCTTCAGTGGCTCCAGAGTACCTGGACTTTTGCATCCCAACCAAAGTTGTGAAGATAGACTTGCATACTGTTCAGAGCTTAGAAACAACACATTGCAGGAAACAGTTTTACCTACTGCAGGAAGCAATATTACCTACCACCAAGGCCATAGTACTGTTTCATTTTTCCTAACAGGGTTTATTTGGTGACTGGGAAAGGGTGTGTGTTGCTTCATAGTAAGATTCTTACACTCTTACTAAGAGTTGAAGCAAAAGTAAAGGATGGCCGTGGGGGGGGGGAGGGCTCTATTTTTTATCAATAAATAAGGATATTGCATTGCTTAGATAAGTGCAGAATCCCACGAGTCTGTGTTTCGAGTCCCTCCATTTCAAAATAATGCTGCAGCGCAACGCAGTGCGACCTATTTGTTGGTTCACTGTGAAATTGCCAGTCATGTTTTATGGCAATTTAAATAAATACACTTCATTAGGAAAGGAGGAAACCTCAAAGGCTCTCCTGGCACCAGGGGACATAATTAATTGTAAAGAAAATAACTCAGAGTGGGCCAGTTTGTTTTAATATATGTACTTAAGTGCATCTGTGCACACATAAAAGGTGGAATTGCTAAATCCTCCTGGGAATTAAGACGGTTATTGATCTTTGTAAGGACCACAAATTAAGGCACTGCATTTACATTAAAAGAGTGTAGGACTTGCTTTTCAGTGACATTTTAGTAACAACATTAAAGAAGAGTATTATCCCCAATGATTTACCTCTCAGTATTGGGGGGAGGGATTAATAATCTCCTCATCCTCTAAACTGGAATCTGAACGCTCCAGAACATTAATATCTTTGTGTTAGCTTGAAAATGGGATGTCCTCAAGATAAAGAAAATGGGAACACAACAAATAGCTTTAGGGAATTAAGCTGCATGTTTCAAAACTATCTATGCAATGTGATCGCAGATTCTCCAAAGGGAACCTTTCACAGCAGTACCTGGAAATACTAGAATATGAACCTTTGGCTTTCTCTGTGCAACCCTTGCACTCTGACTCCAAGCTGTCATCTTTTCCTAAAGTTTCCGCAGCAGGAAAAGAAGACAGCGTGGAAATGGAATGGATAGCCTTTTCAGGCCTTGAGGACAAATGAAAAAGTAGTAAATCAGTTGGTTCATGGGGACTACAGTTAATTGTTGTAAACGTTTGACTTGCATATAATCAGCATGCTTGGGGGTTTCACATCTCTGAAACATGCACAGGAGCCTACCAGATGTAAGGATTTACTTTTGCTTTAAAGATAGTCCTATCAGTTGGTTGAATAAAAAAAATAATCAAAAGGTATTAGTGAATTTAGGCTCCTCTTTCCGTCTTGAGGTTTTGATTTCTTATCACAGTTTATAACTTTTTGAAAGCCTATGGGTGGTAATAAAAAGTAGAAATTTGTGGGTTTTTTAAAGCTTTGGAATTACCTACCTCTTAAAATGCCTTAGGACCCATATCTAACTAATACACAGGGCTGCATCTACTGTTAGTCCTATTTACAATAGACCTATTGGAGTCAATGGGATTTGTTAATGATTATTAGGGGTGTCCCATTTGAATTTTTTGGATGCAGAACCCACAGTTCTCCATTCTGAGAGTTCTACCTACCACACCAACACCTACGACTTGCTGGAAAGTCTTTTCTAGCAAGATGCTAGGGCAGAGTTAGGCCTATCCTAGGCCATGAAGCCTGCCAGGCAGGTCTTTTCTCTAGATGAGCCACATTTTGGGAACTGTAGGCAGGGATGTGGAAGTGGAACTCCAAGAATGGAGAATGATGGATTTTGTAGTCCAAAAAAATTGAATGGCATATCCCTAGTGACAATTAATAAACCCCATTCGTTTTTGGGGGAAGGGGGTGTATTTGCATACTTATTGTTTTAACTTTAATAATGTCTTTTAATGATGTAAGCTGTCTCTTTATATGCATTGTTCTTAGCTTTAAATATTATCTTTTAATTATGTAAACCACTGTTGTATACTCATTGTTTTCAGCTTTAAATATTGTCTTTCAAAGATGTAAGCTGCCTTGGGTCCTTTTTTAAGGAGAAAGGTAGGGAAAAATACTTTAAATCATTAAATTAAAAAAATGAGATGAACATTGGATTTAGATCATAGTGTTGTATAATTATGAATCCTGTTAGTTCTGTTAGTGGAAGGGCAAGGGTTTAACTCAGAGTGGCAAATTGCCAGTAAATAACAAGTCACTGCTTGGATTCCTCATCAACTTGCCACACAAGAAGAAAAGTGATGGCTTAGCAGCCTTTTGCTATTGCGAATTATACCATCACCCTTTTGCTGGTGTGGTTATAACCTTTTGCTGGTGTGATTTTGACCTATCTGTTGTAAGTATAAACCAGAGAATACAGATATTACCAATGAGCAGTGCTGCTGATGCTGTCTAAATGCGGACATTTGAAAAAGTACCAAACAAATTGAACACTGTATTAGAGACAACTGGGTTTTCTTTTGTCTCTCTAACTATTTGACTCACCTCACTGTGGATTTGTGTCCTTCTCATGGAAATTTAGAATGAATGTCATATGTTTCAGCATCTCATAGCAGTTCTCCTGTACATGGTGTGATTGCTATTCATGCAGCCTTAGTCTTTCCCTCACATTGCTATGACTGGGTTAGTCTGGCAAGCTCTTGAAAACCACAGGTGTCTCTAGAAGTGCTTTTATTTCCAAAAGACTACACATTTGCTCCCATGTGCTCCAGGTTACCATTTCCTAAATTGTGCTTTCAATTGAATGAATATTCTGTGTGTGTGTGTGTGTGTGTGTGTGTGTGTGTATCACAGCTTGTGCCAGATCCCTGCAACAAACAAACAAACACAAATAACTTTGCTCTACTAGCTCTGGAGTAGTACTTAATAAACATGAGTAGCTTTAGGGAATGTCACAAACAAAAATTAAAGGGAAGTAAACATATGTTGTGAAATATTCCTCAAGAGCAGGATTATTTGGGCTTTCTCATGAAATCTCATCTCTTTCAAAATAAAAACACACACAATGAAAACTGATCAAAGCTATTGACTTAATTAGAAATGCAAAAATGTGAGAGTTAATTCATGCCTGAAGTGAGTCTGATTTCCATATTACTTTTCCATATTACCACCCTGTCCTGTCTGGACAGTTTATACATACATATTAGTGCTAAAGATCAGGGGAACATGGCTCTGCATTTTGATCTAGTTTTTAAAGAAGAAAATGAGATGTTGGGAGAAAATGAATTAGACATGTTTGCTGTGTATAATGTATTTATGAGAACAGCCACTTTCTTGAAAAGTGGTTGTAAAGGCAACAATGCAGGATGAAATAAATTTAAAATGGATGCAGAGCTAACACTGTAAGGAAAAAAAATAATTTCCCCTTCTTCCTGATATGTATATTACATATATACTCAATTTATTCCTGTCTTTAAACTGCTAATGCTTTGGAGGTCAGTAACAGTCTCACTCAGAGAAATAACTAACAAAGGAACCCCCTGCTAGATATGGGAACAAAAACAGCTTTCTTACCATGTGCAAGGACAGGAGTACAGGTGTTTCCAGCTAGTCTAAAGTAGACACCAGATAATGGGAAAATGAAACCCCAGACTAAGCAGTTGACATATTCATGACATGATAACAATTAGAATTGTAACGTTTAGCATGACCGTGTTCTGAGCTCAAGTTTGTTTTCATATCTCTACAGTACACATTATATTAGTGCTACCAGTGACTTTAACACAGAGATGTGTCTCTGCAAATCACATGTTATTGCAACCTAGCCAAGGCACTGTCAGGATAGTTTTGCTGGCCAAACTATCCCCGACATGGGAATTTCTCAATCTTGTTTCCCACGTTTGTTATGATTTGTGACCTATAAAGGTAATGTGTTCCTTTTCTACTATAGATATGGCATGATTGGGGCTAATCCAGGCTCCTGCCCTCTCTGTTTCTGCAGGATCTATTATCCTTCAAGAAACCCCATATATTATAAAATCCATATTTTTGTGTCAGGTTGTACTTAATTCTCTCTCCCTCCGGGTATCCCAAAAGAGTTGGTTCCTACCGGGGTAAAATACATCTACAATTTAACAACAACATTGAGAAGAAATAGAGAGATAAACGCCTAATCAAGCAAATCATAGTTCATTAATTGACATAGCATTCAATTAATTTGGCATATGTTATTAGTTATGCAGCAACAAATACAATTTCTGATGTTTTAGATTTATTATTGTTAATCTGATTAGTCTATCCAAGCTGGTGCCTTCCTGGTGTTTTGGACTACATCGCCCACAACCTGTTACCATTAGCTGGGATGGATGGGAGTTGAAGTCTAAAACATTTGGAAGATGTCAAGTTAGAGAAGACTTGTTTAGATAATTCATGCTTATGTTGTACTAGGCATTTTTTGAAGACAAGTCCTTTCCTTTCTGAGAAAGAAGATGAAGCCCCCTTTTAAAAAGCCAACTTCGTAAAATAAATTCTTCCTACCTTTTCTGCAACCTAAAGGAATTGCCTTCCCTCCGTTATGTTCTTCCTTGTCTAGTGTTGCTTAACTGGATATATTTTAATTCATAGCATATTTGAATGAATTAAGCATTGCATAAATCTTCCTAATATTGCTAACGTTCCTGTAACGATCCCTCTCCCTAAAGAGATGTGGATCGTGGGTCAGGGAGTCACTGTGGGTGCAAAACTACCACCTTTATTGCCTGAGGTAAGTCCTTTAGGCCTCAGAAGTGTGTAGTATAAGCCCCATGGACAAGCCTGATCCTAAAAGTAACCTTTACTTGCTTCCAAAGCAATAAACCATTGACTATGTGCTTCCTTAGAATGCACAACAGCCTTGCAAAGTAGGACCTCTCAATTATCAGTAGCAACTTAGTGACCTTCTCAAATCTCCTGGATTTAGATGTAAGTCCTGCTGTTTCAAGAGACCAGTCCTCTGTTGAAGAATTATATTTGTTTTATTAAGAAAATAATGTAGTTTCATTAGAATACAGTTGTAGCTTTAAGGCATAAGCAATTGGCATATCCACCCATTACAATGATTAAATAAATCTGCTATTTCTAAGTAAAATAAGAACAACTAAGTCTATGCTAAGTAATCATCTTTGCTCTGACTACATGTTTGCATCTAGAAGCTGGGCTATTTCTCCCCCTCTTCTTCTTCAAAAAGCAAACCTCTCTTCTCTTACATTCCACAACATTCCCCCCACAAGCGAATCTCCCCTCACATACATGAACAACCATTTTTCTACATGCTTTTGGACCATCTTCTTTATGACACTTTCCAAGGTGTAAACCAATTAAGTCCAAGTGGGTGTAACCCAGTTCACCGCCCAGATTTCACATGAGAAGATTCCAAAGCCAGGTGGCTTATCTTTTTCCCAATTAAAGCGGTACGTTGTTTCGTCTCTCCTCTGGGCCTCTTTGTCCTCGCTCCTTATCTCCGTGCCAGGCAAAGCAACTCTGCACAACAGTCTCATAACATTCCATTGCTTTTAAATTCATCTTATACAGAACCTAACAGACTCCATCTTTTCATGACTACAATTCCCAGTTTCCTTCAATTTCCTCACAGTTCCAAAAACACTAGGGATCAGCTGGGCTATGAGCCCTCTGCCATTACGTGTTCATGTAGCCTTAAGGATAGTCTGAATAACAGTAGCGTCTCCAAAATGGTGCCAAAGAAGCTTGAGTTATAGATTTCCACAGTGAAATCCTACACATGTCTGGTCAGAATTAAGACCATGTTAAGGCTACCGCAGAGGTGGCTGGTGCATGTTACCCTGGGGCCTATCAAAACAAGAACACTTTTCTTTAGCTGCTGTGCATATCATTGGCTTCTGCCCTAATCCTGTCATATTCCTCACTGGAGTCCTGCACATGCATGGGTCCCTATACAGATCAGCATCTGTTTTTATGTCTTGTCTGGCTGAGTCGTCCTGGGAGGAGGATGTGCCTCGGGAGATGAGCATGAGGCCAAGCCCATCAGTTATCTCAGAATGCATTTTAAACTGCTTGATCACTCTTATAATTCCCCCCCTTTTTTTATGGTGGAGTTATTGTTATGATTTTATGTTTTGTTGGTGAATTGTTGTTTATGCTGCGAACCGCCCAGAGTGGCCCTAGTTCAGATGAGTGGTATATAAATGGAATGAGTGAATGAATGAATCTCATTCAGAGATAGCTCAGTTCCTCCAGATGGGGAACAACACACTTCCTAGTTCTAAAGAATGCTGGAGGTTCAAAATACAGTTGAAACAGAATCAGCATCTCCAAAGGCATTCCAGCTGTTGAGATGAGATTAATAGGTACCGGACAGCTGATATGAGGGAGTCATTTCACCTCCCCATACTGTAACCAAATAAAAGCAGTTCCAAAGTAGCACTGCGCTGTTCAGAACATCCTCAGTTCACCACTTGCCTTGATCTTGATAGGCCGCCTGTGGATGCAATCCAGACTGCTTCCTGACTGCATCTCTGTTTGCTCCCTAAATGCACTGTTGACCTGGTGAGATTTTGACTTGTGGACTGATCCTGGCTGGCACTCTAATAATTCTTTTTCCTCTTTTTTAAACTCTTGTTAATATCTCCCTGGTGTCTCAACATGGCTGTGCTTGAGATGTGCCATCCACCAGGACAAAGATTGCCAATTTATACTGTAGCTCCTTGATTTCAGCTAGCAGGCATTTGGGGCTTTGAAAACAGAGACATTTGACTCAGACCCCACAAATCCTTTGGGTGGGTGGACCAGGCTCCACTAACTCTTGCCTTATTCTTAGTTTGTAGCCAGAATCCTGCATATGGATCTCTAGGTCAGATCATTTAATTATGTGGAAAAATTGTCTGCATAGTATTTTAAAGCTGTGAATATGTGGATACTGAAAAATTAACTGGATTTTTTTAAGGAGGGGGGTGATAAGTTTTGTGTGAGAGAGAGAGGATTAGCAGTTTTAAAAAACCAGAAGAATATAACTCTGTTTCATTCTTATATTTTACCTCTGGGTTTTTATTATTCATTTTTCTTTGATAACTGCTTGAATTGTGCCGCTGGACATTGAGTACAGTTTTCACTGCCAGTCCTAGTAAAATGTACCATTCCTGTCATTATTCCTAAGAGAGTTTTAAAAATGGGTTGGAAGAGAAACATAATAGCACCATGATTACAGCATGCATTATCTAGAATATGTTTGAACTGATGGTGTATCTTTAAAACTAGGAGAAGCTGAGAAGAAGGGGGGGGGGGAATGACTTAATTGAAATGAGCAAGGATTCTTTACTTTTCAGGATCAGTTCTAAAGAAAAAAAGCTTTTGGTAAACATCCAGCGGAGTGTGCTGATAAATTACTGTTACAAGTAGTGGTCGATCATACGTTTCCTAGTTTATTAAGTGTGAGTCATTAACTGCTGCTTTAATATCCTACTCACCATTAATTGTCCAGTCTGAATTCTCTCATCTGGATTGCAGTGCACCCACTAGTATTTATTTCATCTGTGATATAACAACAGAGGAATAAACAATAAGCAAGGTAGCCATTTCACATGTTCACTTTTCCACTTACCTTTTACTGTAGGTGGTGACACATATTATGTGCTAATCAAAACCATGCAAGAGTATAAATGGCCATTTATTTTCCAAAGAAAACGACTGTTTAATAATTTTCTGAACAGAGACAATAGGAAAGAGTGATTGAATCTTTTGGATGTTTGTGTCCTGGACTTTGAGTTTTATCATTTCAAAGTATCTGGCTTGCAGTTATATAGTCTGAAAAGGGGAGTTGTAGTGGGAGGTTGAGATCTCACCTGTAGATACTGCAGGAAGGAAGGAAGGCTAATACATTTCCATGGGAGCTCAGAGTACAAATAATCCCACGTTCAGTGTTCCATGACAAATGCTTTGGTGATGAGCTCTTTTTATCTCAACAGTGATTCTGCACCATTCATTCTTTTCCTATGCAGGGGAAGAAGAAAAAAGGGGAAAGAAAGAGAGGGTCAATAAAGCTCTTGGTTATCTCAGATTGTCAATGAGTACTATACTTCTAGCCCACACAGTTTCAATGGATCTAGTGTTTGTAAATGGCTCTTGAAGAAATGTGTGTAAGGACTGCAGATTTAATTCTGCTTTTTTTTTAAACTCAGAGAAAAATGCCTTATTTGTAATGTTCTGGGGAGCGAGAGAGGCTGCTTGTACAAGTCATGAATAATGTAAACAATTTTCACTGATGCGCGCAAAGACAAGCTTGTTTCTTTTCTCTCCCCACTGTTCCAGTGGAATGTGTTGTGCAGTTTTCCTCACTGTGTCACTGTTGGCACGCTACCGTGGTGCCCTTGTTCTGCTCATTCCATGGTACTTCTCTGCTTCAAGGTGGTTGAAAAATTGGAGAGGAATTCTTAAGAATGGAAGTGACTGCACTGCTGAAGGTTGGATTCATACGTGTCAATTCATCATGTGGACTTGCATGTGTAAGCGTGCCATGACAGCTTTATTTTCTCACCCGGAATACCTATTTCAAGACACTAGATTTGGATCCAGATTCAATCATACTTAGAGAAGACTCATTGAAATCAGTCAGTCTTAAGTCTGTCTTGAATAACCTACTGTAAGCCCTGTTGATTTTGATAGGCCTACTGGAGGTTTGACTAAATTTTGCATTCAGCTCAACAAATTGGTTTGGATCCAGTAGTAACCAACCCAATTCTTCATCGGAGAAAGTTCATGTAGTGGGCTTAGGGGTTGTACAAACACATGCAACATTGTTATTACATGCTATCAAGTCACCTCCAACTTATGGCAACCTTATGAATGAGCAATTTCCAAAATGTCCTGTCCTCTACAGCCCTGCTCAGTTCTCGCAAACTCAAGGTTGTGCAGTCCTTCAGGGAATCAAATAGAGATGGACACGAACCGCCAAAATGGCAATTTGTGCCTGTTCATTTCTCGGCTGAAAGCTGATCAGTGCTTCCCAGCCCTGCCTCCTCTGGTGGGCACCCACTTTGAGGCAGCACTCTGGCAACCCTGCCCCACCTCCCCCACACGCTGCCTCTGAGTGGGTACGTACTGGAGGAGGCGGGGCTGGGATACCTGTTCAGCTGAGAAATGAACCAGCACAAACTGCCAGTTTGGTGGTTCATGCCCATCTCTAGAGTCAATCCATCTCATATTTGGTCTTCCTCTATTTCTGTTGCCTTCAGCCTTTCCCAGTATTATTGTATTTTCCAGAGAATCTTGCTTTTACATGATGTACCTCAAATATAACAGACTTAGTTTCATCACATTTGCTGCAGAGCTAGTTCAGACTTGATTTGCTCCTGGACTCACTTTGTCTTTCTTGAAAGTTCAGGGTACCTGCAAAGCTCTCCTCCAGCACTATATTAATTTAAAGCACCATGCTGCTTTAAATAGTCAGTGTGGAATTTTGGACTTCTAATGTTTGAGACTAGAACTCCCCCAGTACTGTATCACTGATGGTGAAGGCTGGCACTTTGATGAGTTAAGATCTGAAATATATGGAGGGACAAAAGTTTATCAGTGCTGCTTTAAATGAAATTTTTCCAAGTATATAAGTCAGTCTTTCCCAGTCTGGTGCCTTGCAGATGTGCTGGGCTATAACTCTCATCATCCCCAGGTTGCATGGTCAGTGTGGGTGATGGGAGTTGTAACTCAGTGCAGCTAGGGAACAGTGACGTGGGAAAAGCTGATATATTTATATAATACATCTAAGAAATCCAAAGAAGAGAAAGAGAATGTTAATAGAATACAAAATGCAACACCCTGTGAATGTAAATAGAGGAGAGATTTATGGCAAAACTTCCAGTGGGCTAATATTCTACTTCAGGCAGCCAAGTGAAACAAAAATGGAGAGGAAGTAAATAATCAAAGCTGATGCCATTCTTTCAGCATCCTTTTGCATTAGACTAGAACCAGAATGAGCAGAGGAGACAGGAGGGAAACAGAAAGAGGAATACAGATCAAGAATGAGAATGTGCCTTTTCATGTCAGTGGGAAGCACTGTACCTCACTCAGGAGGATATTGGTGACCTTGAAATTGTTCACAGAAGGAAGTAAAATAGTGAAAGGTTAGTACAAGTTTTATATATGAGAGGTGATTTGGATCACTTAGTTTTTAAAGGACAGTAAGAGAAGGCATGACAGAAAGAATTTAAAATAATGAAGATGTTAGTGAAGACAGATGGCTTGTTCCCTATATTCAATCTTGGAAGGAGTACAGTGAATCAGTGGCCATTTACTAGAATAGTTTGGGAGCAAATTTAGTGTAGTTAAATTTAGAAAAGATAACGAACTCCTTCACACAACATAATTAATCTGTGGAATTCCCTCCTGAAGGGAAATTGCATCAAATAGTTTAATGAGATTTAAATGGGAGTTGGATGAATGTGTGAATAACTACTGCACAGGCACTTAAGATAATATGCCAGCTTACTTCAGCATGACAAGGGAGCACATACGTTCCCTTTCTGGACAAGAGTTGATGATGTGTAGGAGTAACTAAAGAGTGCTGTCCACAGATAGATGTTTTCAATAATATTCAGCTTCTTACTGACTGTGAAGGAGGAGGTTGAGTTGGTAAGGCTTTCATCCACATGGATTGTTTAGGAAGTACTTTCCACTTTCTGGAAGACCACAAAAGGAGCATTTTTTACTTCAGTTTTTCCAGAAGTGACCCTGCCCTGAGGCAGGGGGAGACTTTATGCCTCAGGTGACTGATGCTAGGAGGCAGCAGCAAAGTGTTGGAGGAGAGTAGTGCACTGTGCATACTACCCAAGCTTCAGGTACAGCAGAGGATTCCATTCCATCCCCGGTGTGGGGAAAATGCTCAGTGGCCAGTTCAGTTGGGTGTTGTACATGGAATGGGAGGGCGCCTCATCTGTTCTTTGCCACAAGTGCTAAAATGTCTTGGGCTGGTGCTGTATCTTTCTCCACAGCTATCAAAATGGTGTCTGGCAGCTGAAGCAGAATCGAGTGACAAAAGGGTAGGCGGGTGTCATTAGGATGGAAACTGCTGCTTAGCACTGATGATGCGTCTGCATTCCTGTGGGAAACTTCTTTCTAGGATTTCAAAGAAGGGTCAATATAGATAGTAGCAGAAAAAAAAATCTTCAGATGACTGTGTTCTTGGATGAGGTATATGTTTATGCTAAGCTATTTTATTGTCCAAACTCTGGGAGGCAGTGGAAGACAGGAGGGCCTGGCGTGCTCTGGTCCATGGGGTCAAGAAGAGTCGGACACGACTTAACGACTAAACAACAACAACATTTTATTGTCTTTGACCTTTGATGGATTGATTCATGAGGCAAAATGGTAAAGGGACTGAAATTAAACCTTGTGAAGGATAGTTGAGGAAGCTGGATAAGTTTATCCTGGAGAAGAGAAGATTGAGACATCTTCAAATATTTAAGGGGCTGTCTAGAAGAAGATAGAGCTATCTTATTTTCTGCTGCTCCGTAGGATGGAACCCAAACAATTGGATTCAAGTTGCAAGAAAGGATATTTTAACTTAGAAATTAGGAAGACGTTCCTGATGATAATCAGTGTTTGAGAATGAAGTGGAATGGACTGCCTTGGAAGGTAGTGGAATTTCTTTCATTGAAATTTTTCAAATGGAGGTTGGATGGCCATCTCTCAGAGATATTTTAGCTGTGGATATCTTACATTGGCAGAGGATTCAAGCCAGTGATCCCTGGGGTCCCTCCCAGTTCCACAATTCTATGACTCTGTAATACACATCTTGCCAAGAATGGCTTTCAGTGTGGTTCATAAGTAGAGGAGAGATTTGTCAGGACAAATTTTATAAACATGAGATGGGATGGTTTCAGCAGGCATTTCACCCCAAAGCTCAGGGAGGGGCCTAATGTGATGAGGCCTAGAAAGATTTCTGAGAAAAATATTAACCATTAATGTCATTGTTAGCACAAAGTACTGATCCCACTTGAGTCACAGAATCCTCACTGATTCAAAGGGCCTACTCTAGTTCCAACTTACTATTGGATTTCAGCCAATATGTAAGAATTTGTAAATCAGACTTTGGCAGAAGCATAGAATGTCTGCAATTCAAAGCTCTGTGGCAACAGTACTGAAGAACCTGTTAATATATTAGAATTAGCTCTCACATGGGTATGAAATGATTAATCAGTCAATAGGTCAGATCAATTAGTAAGTTTTGAGTGAAATTGTAAGAGTTGTTTTTGTATTTATGTGTATGGTGATAATGTGACCTGAAATACTCACCCTTGTTTCAACAGGCCAGAATCAGTTGTATTGTATCTTGCTACGGATGTGATAACTGTTCATTTAATGCTTCAGTTCTTAACAGCTTGTGCCAATTAGTGAAAAATCCTCATATCTGCAGAAATCTTCGGAAACTGTATTTGCTCATTTATTTAATGCATTTATATTCCACTTTCCCTCCAAGGAGTTTACGGTGCCATACATGGTCCACACTCCCCCTTTTTAACTTTAAAATAAACCTCTGACATAGACTAGGCTGAGAGGCAGTAGCTGTCCCATGTTCACCCAGTGAGATTCATGGCCATGCTGTTTATCAGCTCCCCCCCCCCCCGATGTTGGTTTGGATACAGATTTAGTCAGAGCTGACCCACAAAATGTGCTCAGGAGTGGATCTTGGATGACAGCAATGAAGAAGACATGACTAGGTCAAGTGAGCAATGACTAATGCATGTGCCATTGATTTAAAGGGTTTTCCCCCTCCTCATATGACTTAGTCTGGATTCAGCTGACTCTGGGGTCTCTAGAACCAATGTCAGCTCAGTTGGGGGTTGACTTTGACAGACCAGCATATGGAGCTGTCTTTTGCATCTTCACTAGTGAATTATTAAAAAGAAAAGGCCACTGCATTAATTGTACTGTTCTTTGATAACTTGCATGTTTCAGCAGAAATTTATATCATAGTCTTTTTTTTTTTTAAGTGATCTAAAAGGGCAGAGTTTTTCTCTGGGGAGTCATCTGTGAAATATATCCCCTTTTAAACTCCTGACAATTATGGCAGGCATGGTTTTACTTTCTCCATCCTTTATTGCAATGAAATTAAATTTATATCCTGATCACCCTATCTTAATTTCATCAATTATCTATCACAATAGTTGAACCTTACAGAAGTTAAGACAGTGGCATTGGGTACAAATCCCTTCCTTCCAACTTTATAAGAAATGACTGCATTTATCAGGCACAAAAAAGTATTGTATGTGAACAATATATCTTAGCTCTCTTACAATTAACTCAGCTTTCTTATGAGCTTGTAGTTCTGACTGTGCCGGAAATGCTCAAGTGTGGAACTGGGTACAAATCCCCCGAGGCTTTGAAGAACAACTGTACATCTGTTCACAAGTCTGCTTGAGGCATAAGTGAAACCCATGGACAGGAATCCTGTTATGTCTTATGTGTGTAGAAGAGAGATTGTAGAAGCCAGCATGGTGAAATTGATGTAGTGCTGGGCACATGTGAGATACATGGCTGGTCATGCACCTGGCCATGTATCTGGCATCTTGTCAGTTATCTACAGTTTGCCAATGCAGCTTCCATGATCCCTATTTTGCATACATTAAAATGCAGTTTGGCTCTCTTGACCCTAAATTGAGATTATGTTCCTGCATGTTTGGCTCAACATTTGCAAAGGGAAACAATCAATGTTCAGTTGTCTGTGTGTAGTCAACTCCTTTCAGGCAATTCCCTGAGTCTAATGTTGTTTTATCACCTGACCGTTACCACAAATGAACTTTTTTGCTTTCCTTCCTGTAATCCACCTAAAAACATGGTCTGGAACATGTTCTGGAGGTTTTCCAGCCTATGGTGTGGGTTTTAAGGGTGAAGAAGAGCTGCAGTGGAGATGGGAGATCATCCCTTCCATGTTCAACGGGTGGAAGCAGATCCATGAGGAGATCCACCATGTTTATCTTGGCCATTGCATGGAACACACAAATATAAATGGGAAGCTTAGCAGGCCCAGTCTCAGCTGTTCTCTCTTTTGTCTGTATGTGGAAGGGACTTGTCAAAGAGACTTGTATGCACCAGTAGAAAAACAAAACACTTTTTCAAGTTAGCTGCTTTGGAGTTGCCAGCAGGATAATTTTGGCCTCAAGTTAATTCCTGTTATGAACTCTGTAATTTGACTGTTCATCAAAGCTAGCCTGGAAGCCAATTTAATATTTATCTGTCACAAAGCAGACTATTGTTGAAACTGCAGAAGTCAAATTGAATGGGTGAAGAAATAACAGCTGAGAGTAACCAAAAGGTGAATCCAAAAGAGTTGTCATTCTTGATAGAACTTTTCTTATAAAAGGAAGTATGGAGGGTTTTGCCTGCATAATTTGAGAGGATGAAACAGACCAAAATGCAGGGCTAAACAGCATTATTTTGTAGTATACTTCCTTTTACAGAACTTTGCTTTTCAGGGAAGTGGTGTAGGTTCCATGAATTGCTGTTGCAGTAACTTACTTCTTACTAGTGAAAGCCAGAGGCAAGTTGTGGCTGAGCAGGGGGAGGCACCTGACTCCAAAATTTCAGGGTGAGGTATCCTCCTGCTCAGATCACAGGTCACCTTTGGTGGAATCATTTATTGAGGTTCTCACCCATCTCAACTCAGTTATAATGGTGGGAAAATGTCTCTCTATTAGAACAAAACAAAAATGTTCTGCTCTGGGGTGTAACATCCAATCAACAGCTGCCTCAGCTGTAACATTAAAACAGCAACCACTGCTTCCTGCACCTCTCCTGGATTACATCTAAGAAAAATGTGCCTGTTGAAATCCATCTTGCCAAGAACTTTTGGACTTTTCATCTAAGAGTAAATTTTCTGGCAAAATCCATCTTGCCACGAATTTTTGGATCTTAACTTCTTCACACTGGTACAAGCCTGATGAAGTGGTGTTTGATCCACGAAAGCTTGCATATTGTATGATGATTTTTAGTGCTCTGTAAAGGTATCACCTATTCATTCATTTGTATTTTATTTTGACCACATGGCTCCCCTTTATTTCAATGTTCTGCTCTGTAACTCTATATAAAAGCTGGAAAATCTAGAGATTACCTCTTGTGTTTATGCATAATTTGCTAATATCTTGTTTGCAAGAAACAAGCCCAGTGCAGTGCCATAAAGAGATGCAGAACAAAAGTGGGACTTTTAATTAAGTCATTTGATGCAGGTCCAGCTTCAGATTTTGCAAACCTTGGGCAGATTGCCCTTGGTACCTCTCCCCTAGATCCAAGTATCTTTGTAGCACCCACCCCTACTTGGCTTCCAATGGCAGGGCTCCCTTGGGATAGCATCAGTGGCATGGTAATGGGTCAGTATTTGAACAGGCACTTGGCTGCAACCAACAGCTGGCAGTCCTCCTGTTTTATCTTCCATACACGAAGAGCCTCGTGGCACAGTGGTTAAACTGCTGTCCTGCAGCCAAAACTGTACTCACGACCTGGGGTTCAATCCCAGGTAGCCGGCTCATGGTTGACTGAGCCTTCCATCCTTCCGAGGGCGGTAAAATGAGTATCCAGCTTGCTGGGGGGGGGCAATGTGTAGCCTGCATAATTAACTTATAAACCACCCAGAGAGTGCTTGAAGCGCTATGGGGTGGTATATAAGCAGCACGCTTTGCTTTGCTTTTTTTTATACACTGGGGAGGTGAAATAGTGATTATCCAGTATTGACTGACTGCTGTCGGACTACTGTAACACTTTTGCCACCACCACCAGATAAGAATTCAGTGGAAAGGCAGGGCTAAGGGCTAGGGAGCCAAGTGGTAGCAGGTAAGATGCTTGCCCAGGTGCTTCCTACCCTGGTGGGTCCCACTGGCATAGATGGACTCTGACAAATTCCCTAATATGCCAAGTGCTTTTACCAAGTCTGATTCGACTTCTCATGGCTCCCCCCGTACCTGTATACTGGTGTGCTCCAATCCTAAGGTCCATCATAAAGTCCAGTATGTATCCTCCCTCTGCAAGATTTACATCTCATAAAACCTTTGATCTTAGTCCATTGCTAATGGGATGTGGCCTGGTGACTTGAAAAGAACAAGCAGAGGAGAACCTCTAACCTCCGAGCAGAAGGCAAAAGAAAGGTTACTTGTGGGATAAATGGCCTTCATTTGTATTTCCTTCTTATACTTTACAAGTAGTTCTATGAAGGATTTTCCATTATTGCTTTTCACTCAGAAGGTTGTCTTATGAACTTTTATGATGAGGGACTTTCCTTATATCTATATTTTTGCTTTCTTTTTTGACTGTACCACTCCAGCTACTAAATCCCACTCTACTGTAAAATAACGGAAAATAAATCTGGAAAAAAGATAGTCTAAAATTGGTATAACAGTTTATTTTTCTTTGTTCTTTTACATTTTACCTTCTTTTTGACATGTTATCTTTTTAACCTTAATGGTAGCATTCAAAGAAGAAAATAACTTGTTAGAGATGAAATCCAACTAAATTACATGAAAACATCAGATATTGATTCATTTCTCATGGAGTCACTTTATCCTTTTCATTTTGAGCGGTCCCTGAAGAGACTGAAGTAGTCCATGTTCTATCATTTCTCTTGAATTAGTAGAGAGCTGTGAGTCTTTTGTGTATGAATAACTAGCATTTGCAGGTTTAATGACTGACACACAGTGAACTTAATACACACTTGATAGAAGTCTTATTTTTTCAAAACATGTTTTTATATAGTCAGTCTAGTTCAGTGGTAGGGTCTAGGGGAATGTGAACTGGTACAGCCGTAGAAAGTTCAAGTCCAGAATTAGAACAGTTAGACTCTGGAATGTCTAACACAAAATACCAATATCAAATTAGGCCAATGTGCCCCTCCATAGTGGCAGCTGAACATACCCTTAGTTCTTCAAGGCAGAAGATAATATGGATGGCCTACACAGAATTTTGTGACATGCTATCTGCATTTTGGATCCTTGCCCATTTCAGTGATTCTAAGCAGCTATTCAGAACTGAGCTTTCAACCTGGACTTAGAGGTTACAAACTTAGAGGAGTGAAGCAAAGCTGTGTTCTGGCGCCAACTCTGTTTAACTTATTTATTAATGATCTTGCCCCACTCCTACATAGTATCAACAGCCATAGCCCCAAACTTGGCCCTATACAGATTCCAATCCTATTATATGCGGATGACATGGTTCTCCTGTCCCGCACAAGGGTCGGCCTAAAGCGGCTAGTTAGTGGTTGCCATGACTACCTGATACGCAATTAGCTCCAACTAAATTTTGAGAAATTAAAATGATAGTCTTTGGCCAAGCATGGAAACCCTTTTCTTGGTCTTTCAATGGCAACTCCATCCAGCAGCTCAGAGAGTTTAAGTATTTGGGTGTCTTTTTTCCTTACAGACACACTTGGTCGACTCAGCGGCAGACAGCGATTAAGTCAGCAAAGCTTTCAGCGCAGGCTATCTTACACTTCCATCATACTTGGGGCCACTCGTACATCCCCGCTGCGCTGCAGATTTTTAATGCCAAATCAGCAGCACAGCTTCTTTATGGTGTCCCCATCTGGATGTCTGTATTCCACAGCTCCGTGGAAAGGGTCCAATCAACGTTCCTGTATAAAATCTTTGGCCTGCCCCATTGTGTCTCCTATGCAACCCTATGCCTTGAAGGCAGCCAACACAGGATTGAGGCCCTGGCTTGGCTCAGATTCTTTAAATACTGGATCAGAATCTGTTTCTTCTCAGCCCAGGACGTCCTATTCCAAGCGCTGCTTTCTGACAGTGTATTTCCAAAAGGTTTTGCCCTATTTCTCAAGAAAATCAAGACCCTGGGATTGTCACCAGATCTGCTGGGTTCAATACCCCCTTCCAAGGTATTCCATACAATCAAAAATAGAGTTCTGGATATTGAGGGGCAAACCCTGCATAGTGCTGCACAAAGGGTCTGTTCTCCACTATACTTTCAGTTGCCCCTCTCCCATGGCAGAAGACCGAATTACCTCTATCACTTAGAGCATCCACAAGATCGATGGGCATTTACCCTTGCTAGGTGCAATATTGTACCTTCGAACTTAGCACAGGGCAGATATATGGGTTTACCCACAGAACTGAGAGTCTGCCCCTGTGGTCAGGGAGTGGTTGAATCCTTGCAGCATATGTTGTTCTACTGTATCTTGTATAAGGATATCCACCTGTCTTATCTGAGCACTTTCCTTTCCTCCCATTCTGGATGGGACGACCTGAGAAAAATTCGACACCTCCTAGGTGGCACTATTAAGGAACTTACCCTGATAATAGCCAGATACATCTACTCCATCATGCAGAGGCGACGCAGTGTGCTGTCGCAGAATGCCGAGCCCTAAATATGCATTTGGCTGTTCCTTGCCACATGTTAGCTGTTGAATGTTTTATCTGCATTTTAGTGTGTTTTAATTTTGTACAGAACTATTTGTGGTGCTTTGCCAAAGAAACAGTTTGCCGAAAAGAAGATTTGGGTTCTTGCTTGTTGTGCAGATCCTACACTTGAGCAGGAATCTTTTCTATTCAGACTCATTGCTGCTTATGTGAGCGCAACAAGGAAGAAGACAATGAAGTTATGAAGGAGGGATTGGTACTGGCTTTAACTGTGTTAATGATTCCCTTTAACTATGGTTGATGATTCTGGGTTACAGAACAACTAAATGGGGCTTGAGTTTGGAATGGAATCTGTTTTGGTTGCCCTGGTAATTAGCTTGTACTGGGGAATGGGCAGGAGGATTGCCACTTTACTGGTTTGTGTGGATCTCTCAGACTGAAATTAGATGATATTGTTGTGTCATTAGAAGCAGAGATGACTTGAGTGGTGAAAGACATCTGTTGATCTTAGCATGATCTTGTCTTGCTCTCCATGTTGCAAATCAGCTTACATTTGTTTTTGATTAGATGTGGGGACGAATAATAAAACAAATCGCAATATTCGTGGAAAATTGCTGATCCGTTAAATATTCGTCTCTTCATATTCGTGGGTTCCAGAGACCCCCACGAATATGAAGGGATGACTATTTCCCCATTTTATTCATCCCTTCGTAATTACAAAAAAATTCTGCCTACCCCCACAGCCACCCATACCCACAGCCTACCCCCACCCCTTTCTCTCCCTACCTTAGCACCTCCACTCCCGCTGACACCCTCTTACCGTAATTGTTGCCGCTGCTGCCGAGGTCTCCATCAGCCATGGCCTGTAAAAAGGGAGACTGGCTGCCGTTTGCAAAGATGGCAGCTGCAGCTTCCCTACCTTAAATGAAGCCGCAGTCGCCATCTTTGCAAAGGGCAGCCAGTTTCCCTGTTTTCACGCCGTGGCTGTAGAGGCCTGATGTAGACCTTGGCAGCGGCGGTGATGATTACGGTAAGGGGGTGTCGGTGGGGGAGGGGGGAGGGGGGGTTGTGGCAGCGGGGTGTTTTTTTTAAATAACCCCCCATGAATCGACGAATATATTCATTATTCGTCACTTCATGGGGGCAACTTCGTGCTTTGTGAGTCGTCAACTTTTGACGACTCACGAAGCGGGATGACTCGCCAAAATGGTGAGTCGTCCCCATCTCTATTTGTGATTGAGTTAAATATAGGCCTCACACATCTGATTGCTCAGGCATGGAGCTTTAATGGAATTGTGTCCCTAGAGGGAAAATGTATTAGCAAGAGATGCAGATTTCATTTAATGTGTGATTTGACCCCTGGCAACTTCAATTTCATCAACTGTGATATTCTTTTGGTATTGTTTTCTGACTTGTGGAGGCACAGGACAATTGTGCTTCTGGTTCTTTATGCAGGGGAGGATCCAGAGGGTGATTGTAAGAGACAACTGTTCAAAACAATTATGATGGATCCCTGCAATGCCTTCATGTCTCTTGTGTATTTAAATATTTACATGAATTGCTGTGAAAAGTCATCTAGATGTTTGAGCTTAGGTTTACCAATCTCTGAATAATACAGAATAGTCTCTCTGTCTTGCCGTGTCCCTTTTCCGTTGATGAGTTTCAGTGGGGGTGGGGTGGGGTGGAAATCCTGAACAGCTTATCTGGTGGCAGTTCTGGAATGGGTGACTCAAACAAGCTAAACCATGACCCAAATATTGATGACCTACAGTAACTGGAGATTTGGAACAGTAGGAGAATAGAATTCATTTCTACTGATAATCTAGGTGTGCAGTCTGGGAATTCTTTTGAACCTGGTGATTCTGCACATGAGTTTAGTGGCCTGTAGTACCTTGTTACAACTAAACTATCTGGAAAAAGCAGACACATAAACAGATTCATTCCATTCAGCTGCTATGCAGACCAACTGCTCTCTACATGGGCTGCTTGAAAACAATATGCAAAGTGGTATAAAATGAGGTTGTCATGATACTTATTTGGGCTAGCAATTCTTATCATGTCATACTCATACTGTACCAATAAATTGGCTGCCTGTTTATTGACATACTTTTAAGCAGACCTCCTTAAACTGTGAATATAATGACATCTTGAAGAGCTATTCAAAACTCAGTGGTGGTGAGATGATGCTCTGGGAAATTAAATTAACTAAACACTTACAAATATGTTTCATATATTTCATCATCGCAGAACATATTTGAGTGCAGTCCTGCCACCAATTTTGTAAAGCAACTTCAGATGCTACCTAATAATGCAAGAGGAAGGAGAACCAGTTCAGCATACATACTTCCTGCACTAGTATTACAACATCCAAGATCATGCTGGAGATTTCATTTCAGCAATGCCCCTCTGTACATTGGGCAATTCTAGCACTGGGAAGACAAGCCTGTTGTACATGATTGCAGCTTTTTCTGATACAACTGGTGCAATGTTGGGAAGATAGGAAGGAAAATAGTGCTGGTAGCCATGCTAATGAAGAACCATGACTTCATTGGCTTGAGCAGGGGCTGTGGATCAGTAGCTAGACACTGAAGTCAAGTCCAGCAGTTGTCTTTAATCAATAGCTTTCTAAATTGAATACACCACATTCACAGTGTGTCTTCAGATAGGTGAATGAAACTAACTCATTAAAGTGAAACATGGATATTGATATGGGAACGAAATAATACAGAAAGGACTGTGTACATTCTATATACGGTGAGCATTTCATATTGACTATATACTCCAATTATCTAAAGAATAAATTAATTAGAATGTTTGTTAAGAGTGCAAGTATTTTGTTGACTTCTATGTTTAAGGCAAACTCATTGCTTATTGATCCATGGGTAGAATGAATGCATAGTAGGATTTCTCTTTTAATAAACTCCTTCCTTGTTTCTCCCATTAATCGTAATTGTGTCTCCTGTTGCTGTTTTTAGTTTGTCATTTTCAGCCTGGCCATGGCTATAGAATAATAGTTGAAAATAATGTTAAACAAAAGGGAAGACGTAAAGATTTAACAGTAATTGCTCAGTTTGTACTAAGCTTTAGAACGGCCATTCTCAATGGGGGCGATATGGCTCTCTGGGGGTGTATGGCCCTGGCTCATTTGAAGGTGGGCATAGACTGGAAACAGTTCTTCATAAATCACCTTATAAGGTTTGTTATGCGACTTATACAATCCTGATTCCACCTATATTTCTTTCATATGGTGTTTACGACCATGGCCAAAATAAGGTTGAGAATGGCTGCTATAGAGGACTGCAACACATGAGGTTTATTTATTTACCAGTGAATGTAAATTATTTCACCATGATTCCCACAACCACTCCAAGGGCCTAGCTCTCTTTCTGCCCCAATGTTTTTTTCCATGCTGGACTTTTCTCTCCCTTATCCCCCCACCTCCCGGTATCCCCTTAGCTAAGTGGTGTCCGTATCAATGGGAATGTGAATCTACTGTAGATTTTAGGCCAGCCATTAAAAGGAGCTATCCAAGATTCTTCACCTCTTTTGGTTTGTTCAGCACCTTGGCTAGTTCTTGGAAAATTCAGGTTAAAAACAGAATAGATTAATTTTTCCACTGACATTTGGGTCACCAGTCTTCATTGCCCCTGTAATCACCAGAGTACTCACAACCAATTGTATGCAAAGGGGAGCTCCCTATTTAGAAATTGGGGACAATCCCTATTTAGAGTTATTTTCATTACCTGGAGTGAAGGGATCGTATGGGTTCTCAGACTTGGAAGAAAGTGGTGTATGTGGATATATATATACATACATTATTAAATGAATGGATGGATGGATGGATGCCGATTGCTGATATACCTTATAGAAGAGTCCAGTAACTGTCTATGATCAGACACTGCTAAAAGCTTACTATCAGTGGGACCAATTAGAACTTGAGGGGACTTGTGAGATATAATGAACAAGTTATTTAAGTTGGCAACTTTTTGTGCAAAAGTTCATGTTTCTATCTTGTAGCATTTTGGAGAACTTTCAAGACAAATGGGGCGAACAAAGTTTGGAATCCTATTAACCTTTCTGTAAAGTCTGTATAAATTGTTAGGGTCAAGTTAAGCAGGTGATCATTCAGTTGAGCGCAGGATCAGGCACACAACTGAGACATGTTCTGGCTCCGCAAGTCCATTAGCTGCAGCAAGTTATGCAAACTTCTACAAACACCAAACTGACCCATATATCTACAGTATATCTAAATTTCAAAAATGTAAATATAATAATTTTAAGAAGTATAAATATTTTATAAGTAAATCTAATCAATGACTTAATCTGTATTCCAGCTTTTTACCACAAAAAATGCTCAAAAAAGCTTGTGTGGCCCTTTAGCCCATTGAAGGACCTTGCTCTAGAAATAGCCCTGGATGTTGGGACATTCAGATGGTGCAGAGTGAGAAAGAAATGTAGATAGATGCCTCATCTAGCCTTTTTTTGCAATTGTACTTGATGTACTGTACAGCCTCCTCTAATAAACAACATTCCTATTGCCCTTGTTTTTGGAGAGACTCAAGTCCCAGTGCCAGGACAGATTGCCCACCCGCAAGGTAAGGGGTGTGTGAAAATTCCATGCGGTAAAAGTTGGCATTGAACAGAAATGGGTAGTGCTAGACGTTGTTGCTTCTTGTGAAGTCCACACAACTTTATGTGAAAAACTTCTCAGAAAGTGATGGGTAGCTTTTCTGTATTGGACAATGATTTCATTACAGCTTGGAAAAAATTCTTCTGCTGGCCCAAATCCTGTTTTTCTCCATGTGCACAGCACCCCTTTGTCTACACAGTTGCCTCTTTTTGCTAATAGCACAAGGAGGTGTTCACTATCCCCCTGCTCTAGCCACAGACAAGGTAGTTCTGTGGTTGTTAAGAGAACTGTGTCCACTATGATTTCAACAGTGCTTAGAGAAGTTGCCACTGACCAAGTTGGCTCTGGGATTCTAAATTATAATCCCGAAATAAAGAATCCAAGCTGTACTTTAAAAATGTTTATGGCCAATGGCTATTGTTCATACAACCAGAAAAACCTCTTGGTAGATTTCATTTCCAAGGGGAAAGGGAGTGCAACACTTAAAATTGCAGTGTTCACCTGACTTCCAGCCAGTACAACAATGGCAAACATTATGGAGAAATCTCCATTTACTTTTCTTTTGGTGAAAGCCTGCACCTATGACTTCATTGCATATATGTAAGCTGAAGGAAGGAAGGAAGGAAGGAAGGAAGGAAGGAAGGAAGGAAGGAAGGAAGGAAGGAAGGAAGGAAGGAAGGAAGGAAGGAAGGAAGGAAGGAAGGAAGGAAGGACCCTTTCTATGTCCAAGCCTTTATTCTGTCTCCCTGTGTTCTACCAATGTTTTGTCACCTGAATAAGAGTCTTGCTAAAGAAGAGTCCAAAGCCTCAGAATCAAGTTCAGAAAATAGCTTTTACAGTGGGATGATTTTCAGGAAACCTTGGGAGTCAGCAAGCCATGTTTTGCTCCTCTCCCCCCCCCCCTCCCTTTGGCATCATTAGAAGTCCTTTGTTCCTTCTCTTTTCTTGGTCTATCATGACATTCAAGTGTGAAACTACTTTTTATCAGCTGGTGTTCCAATTCATTTAAACTGCAGGACTGATAGGTTGTGAGTTGTGGAGGGTTTTTGTTTTTGTGAATTTGCACCTGCTGCTCTGTATCAGGTATCCTGGGAAGGCTGAAACTGCCTGTGAAAATATGTTGTATACAATGTCTGGAGTTTCCAGTGATGTGAGACATTGCATTGATGCCCAGTACTATACAGCAACCTAGCAGCTCCCTTAATGACTTTGCTTTAAGACTGAAAGTGGACACTTACAATTGTTTACCTGCGGTATGCTTTTGAGGTAAAGCTTCTGGAAGGGTGACTTGCTGTGTTTTGCTCTGTATCCCCACCCCCACCCCACAGATGGTTTCAGCCTTGCTGTTGAATGAATATGTCAGATTTCCCTGTATAAAGTGGAACAAAATATCATGCCCTCTTTGTTGTGGATGCCATTATGAATTTGTTGAAAAACCAAGACAGTGGGTACATGTGTAACCTTCATTAGCAAGTTTTAAAATATTAATTTTTGTCAGGAAAAGTGAGATGATTTTTCAGAAATCTCACCTATTACGAAATTGGTATGAGCTCTCATGTTGTGAGAGAAGATGCCAGAATGAGCAAAGATTAGAAATGTGAGAGTTCCCTTGGTGCCTTCCTCTGTGCTTGTAAGATTGCCGCTTTATTTTCTTACTTCCCTGTACTTCGTAATTTTCAAAAATAGCTGTTTCTTGAAAGGAAAGGAATAGGAAAATCTAAGGCTATTGGTTTTTTTAAGAGCCGAAACTACACAATTCTGGATGGATATTCAAGCAGAGTAGTAGCCAGGACTTGCCGCTGTTTTACTCTGGGTTATGTTCCTAAATAGCAAAGTCATCCTGATGAATGAACTCTTAAATTATTTTTCTTATAAATGTATTGAGTTCATTGCTGAGTAGCCACAATCAGCTCTGAAATCTAGAGAAAGGACTTACAAGGCAGAAGTCATATATCTAAACCTAGCTTCCTCTTGGATCCTCGGTGTGCTCTTTTTCTTTAATATAGTGGAACTTTGATCTTTTATGTTATGTTGGAGCAAATCAATCTTGCAGAATTGCCAGCTGGCTAGGATTTGACTGACATAGCCAAAACTTTATACTACTGGTGGCTGCCAGAATGGGGGGGGGGGGGCAGCGTGTTTGCTCTTCCCCAGTGAGTGCACAGCTATGAGTGAAGAGAGTATACTTGCACTTAGGTAACGTACCTATGATTTGAGCTCAAAATGACAACCATTTTAGCATAACATAAGGATTATGTAGTGAACATATGCACCCAGTTTTGCCAGGGCTAAAAACACCCTCGCTTTAGTGCCCCAGCCTCTCTTTTGCTCTCTCTACTCCTTAAATTCTTTCTTTTGCACTCTTTAACCTGCCTAGCTACTCACTCAATTTGTACAAGTGTTAGAAATCCATTAGTCCTAGCCTTGCTTCAAGATCCCTCTCTCCCTCTCTTTTCAATCCTGTGTCCACTTCATTCTTTTATAGAGCTCTCTCTCTCTCTCTCTCTCTCTCCCTCCCTCCCTTGGTTCTCATTCAGATTGCACTAGAGCAGGGGTCTCCAAACTACGGCCTGTGGGCCACATCTGGCCCACCTTGCCTTTTTATCCGACCTGGCAAATGTCACAGGCTCAGGTCCGTTCCCTTCAGCCCAGGTGGGCGGGCATGCAGGTGCATGGGCGCATGGGCACGTGTTCCTTCGGCCCTAAAAATGTGGAAAATATATGATGTGGCCCTCACACTGAAAAGTGTGGAGACCCCTGCACTGGAGATAGAGACCTATTTGTCCCACTATCTATCCCCCTGTTCTATGTCCTTTCTTCCACAGCCTTCAATGTCTTTTCGTACTGGTCTTTTCCCCCCTTCTGCCCAGTACTCAGCCCAGTCTTCATGGCATAGAAATGTAGGTTCTTTGGACGTTATATGTCACCAATTCAAACTGACTTACAGTGACTTTAACAGGGCTTATGAGGTAAGTGAGATATTTAGGGAGTGATTTTGCCCATTTCCTATACACCCCATTGAGATTCCATGGCACAAAGGGCGTTTGACTCCTAGTCCATCACTCAATCTGCTACACCCTCTGGGTACTTCTTTGGATGACATCCCCCAGAATTCCCTGGCTAATGTGGCTGTTGACATGTACTCTGACCTGCAATATAAGTGTGTAAAGTAAATACCCATTTAGTATCCATGCAAAATTTGATGCTTCTAGTTCTTACCATTCCTTTAAAGGACTACTGCTCCCATAAGCAACAAGTAATATATTTGGACTACAATATCCAGATTCCTCCACCCAGTTTTACCAGTTGAGGTGTAATGTACCCAGTTATTTGAGTTGGAAAAGCATTAGTATCAATAGTAATAGTTGTTTTTAAAGACAGCAGACTGAAATAGATTAGAGTTCCTGCTTCGATGATGCATGTGAATTAGCAGCAATCTGCTGCTGCCTGTGACATCAGTCCCATTGCACCAGCGGAGCTCTGGAATGGGATTTTGGCCATAGTTTGGTGCTAAGGAATTCTGCCGTTTCCAAGACATTTGCAAGAAAAAAGTGAACGACCTTGATTGATTATACAGTGACTTTCCTCACTTTTCTTTGAACACCTTACTTTTCTCAGCAGCTTCTTCTTTACTTCTATTTCATCCCTTTGCCTGGTGTATTGTGTTTTTAAAAGCTGATGAGTAAATATACTTTTCAAAGTATCATGCTTATGTTCCTGGCTTTTCAGTTCCTTGCCATGTTGAGTCAGCACTCTCAGAAACATTGCAGCCTCAAGTAGACAGTGTTTATGCTCATGCTGGCTTGGGCACCAAAGAGATAGGAAGCCAAGAAGCTGTAGGACAGGACCTTTAAAATCTAATGCCAGTGTTCCCAGGTGCATTGTTTCACTCAGAGAAGGGGAATGTCGAGCGTAATTTGGATGTAATATAATGCTCATCTGTGGTTTCCTCAAACATTTTGGATTTTCCTTATTAGCCTAAACTGAAATATTTTACTTCACCATTTGGAAGTCACCATATTTTAATCAGTATCATTTGCATTTCATAGATGAAGTATGATTTGCACTCTCCGACCTTCATTGAATTCATTGTTTCCCTGCATCAGAGAAACAGCTGGAAGACCCTTTCCATTTGGCTTATGGCATGCTTGTTGCTTGACTTCGAAGTAATTGCTCTGTCTGTCCATGCTTTCATCTTCCATTTTCCAGTATTCTCCTGGCCTTTCTTCTCCTTCTTCTCACCCAGAATTCAGCTCAGTCTGTTAACACCAATGTATTGCTGTTGTCACGTGATAATTTGATGAGGAGTTGTCTGAAAACATATCTCAGCAGAAAGAAAAAGAAAGCACACAAAGAGCTGAATGCACCAATGGTGAATTGCCTCAGCTGATAGGATCTAATGGTCTTTCCTGTTTGGTATGGTAGAACCTGTCGGAATTATTCTACAACCTGCATATTATGCCTTTAACAGGTTTGGATGGGAGGAACTTTGGTTTGAATGTCCATCACATAGTAGCAAGCAATTGTTTCCTCTTTACCTCAGGTTCCTTTCATCACCTTTTTTCTAGTCAGGGTTCTGTGTCAGTTAAAGACAGCTAGCAATGTTAGTGTTCTGTGTGTTAGTTACGGAGTCAGAGTGTGAGTGAAATGTTTGTGTAACCAGTTAGTTAGCCAAACAATTAAGTTAACCAATGAAGACCTCATACAATGTAACATGTAATTATATTTTGTCTGACATATATGAAGATTAGTGAGTAAACAAGAAACATTTTTTATTCTTTCTCAAGACCATAGTATCTGACTGAATCTATGTATTGAGACTATATTGCCAGTTTTGGTAAAACTAACCAACAATAAGAGGTGGTATGTTTGAGAGAGAGTTGTAATTTTATAATAATCTGCTTTGTAGATCCCTGTCTGGATTTTTCCCCCTCCACTGCATAGCTGAAGATTTTAAACAAGCAATTTCTTCACACTCTGCCAATACAGGATAACAGGGTGTGCCTGGTATGGGAGGACCAGAAGGGGCACAGCAGAAGGTACATGGTTTTCAAGGAAAAGCCCATCTTGAGGAAGCTGGGTTTGTGGAGAGAGACAAAGAAATGGAAGCATGTTGGTTTTTTCAGAGTGGGTGGGTAGGAAAAGGATTATACCGTGGGAACACTACAAGGAGTTTCATGTGCACCTTCTGTCAGTCTCTAAAGTTGAACTGAGATGTACTGTGATGTGGGAAATACAAGAAAGCTTGCTTTGATCTTCTTTGCTGCACCAGGAGATGGTCTTATTAAATAATTGTGGCTTATTTAGTCTCTCTGTATCTAACCTAAAAATGGTTGGAACTGTCAAACTGGAATGGATTTTAGTCAGGGGTGACTCCTGAAGTGACATGTAGAGGCTTTCACACCAACACTTGTGGGGAGGCACTTACCCTGCCCTGGTCATGCACTGCCTGTGGTCCTGGCCATCACCTACTTGTATTGTGACTTTGGCAACAATACAGTGCAACCCAAGTCATCTTGACCTCATCCTGCTGCCTGAAGAAACATTCAAAGAAGACCTGTTATGTTCGGTCTAAGGAAAGTTTACTATCTCTTTTTCTGATAATTGTCTCCTTTCCTTCTCCTTCTGGGTTTCATGGGTATCTCTCCTGACATATTCTGTGCAGCTGACAAGAATGTGGATAATCTTGTTGGAATAGATCAAAGACTAGCCTCCTCCAAAGAGCAGTACTTACTCCATCAGGTGTCTCCAGGAAGTTCTCAACAGTTGAGTCCTTCCCCCTCTGAGAGGAAGATCTTGAAAAGCTTTAAAATTAAGGCTACTCTGTTTTAAAATATACAGATTTGTAGTCATGAATCCAAGCATATGTTTTATAAAGCACATTTATTATGCATTTCTTAAATCTGACACATCTCCAGCTGAATGTGTTAGTTTGCAGTGACACTTGTTGTCAACAGGAATGGTATATGATGAAGGAATGTGTGAGTAGCATGGGGTGATGAAATAGCCATACATTGAGTAAAGAAATGAATTGTGGATTTGCCATGTTTGTGTTCAGAGGCCAATTTTTCTCTAAAGGAGATTAGAGATTAGGCATCCTTCAGTCTCGAGAGACTATGGTAACGTGCTCTGAATAGAGGACTTGGAACAGCATCTAGTGAGGCTGAGGATGCCAATTCGAGAGTGACAATCCCTTCCACACTGAAGACAAATACAATCTGTCCCCTGTCCAGCTCCCTGATTTTGCTGGTTTCGGGACTGCCTCTTTGCCTCAGCCTGCTGGACAAGGGTCTCTTCAAATTGGGAGAGGCCGTGATGCACCGCCTGCCTCCAGGCTGAACTCTCAGATGTCAAGGTTTCCCATCTGTTGAGGTCCATTCCTAAGGCCTTCAGATCCCGCTTGCAGATATCCTTGTATCGCAGCTGTGGTCTCCCTCTGGGGTGCTTTCCCTGCACTAATTCTCCATACAGTAGATCTTTCGGAATCCGACCATCAGCCATTCTCACAACATGCCCGAGCCAATGTAGACATTGCTGTTTCAGTAATGTATACATGCTAACAATTCCATCTCGTTCTAGGACTACTCTATTTGGAACTTTGTCCTGCCAGGTGATTCCAAAAATCCGTCGGAGACAACGCATATGGAACATGTTCAGCTTCCTCTCCTGCCATGCACAAAGGGTCCACGACTCACTGCAGTACAGGAGTGTACTCAGGACACAGGCTCTATAGACCTGGATCTTGGTATATGCCGTCAGCTTCTTATTAAGCCATACTCTCTTTGTGAGTCTAGAGAACATGGTAGCTGCTTTGCCAATGCGTTTATCCAGCTCAACATCTAGGGAGAGAGTGTCAGAGATCGTTGAGCCAAGGTACACAAAGTCATGAACAACCTCCAATTCTTGTGTAGAGATGGTAATAGAGGGAGGCGAGTCCACGCCCTGGCCCATGACTTGTGTTTTCTTCAGGCTGATTGTTAATCCAAAATCTTGGCAGGCCTTGCTAAAACGATTCATGAGTTGTTGGAGGTCTTCAGCAGAATGGGCAACAACAGCTGCATCATCGGTGAAGAGAAAGTCCCACATGCATTTCAGCTGGACTTTGGTCTTCACTCTCAATCTAGAGCAGGGGTCTCAAACATGCGGCCCGGGGGCCATTTGCGGCCCGCCGGACGATAGTTTGTGGCCCCCGCCTTGCCTCCCCCCGAAGCGCCCGCGTGTCCTCTGCTGTCAAGTCGCTCCCGGCCCGTCCTCGAAGAGCGCCTCCAAGCCGCCAACAGCAGCTGCCGCCGCCGCCTCTTCCAGGGAAGCGGCTCTCTGGCTCTCTTTCTCTCTCGGCACCCCCAGCACCAGCCCGGCCAGCAGCTGCCTCAGCACCCGGCGGTGCTTCCTCCTCCTCCTCCTCTTTGTCCTGCTTCAGCCGGCTCAGCTCTGGAGGCTGCCTAGGCTCGCCTCGCAAAGTTTGCTCCTCTGTTGTGGTGGGGGTAGCTGCTGCTGCTGAGTGCGCCTTTTTTTTAGGGGGGGGGCTCAGAGGAAGGTTGCCGGACCTCCGTGTGTGTGTGTGTTTGTGTGTGTGTGTGTGTGTGTGTGTGTGTGTGTTTGTGTGCATGCACATGCATGCACCTGTGGGGGCCCCCACCCCGTTCTGTTTAATTTCGCGGGTACCGGTGGGGCTTTTCTCCTTTGACAAGGTGAATTCTGAGAGGGTTTTTTTTAAAAAAATTCTATGTCGTGCCCTCCTCCCCCCGGCTAAGCGGTAGCCGGCGCTCCCTCCCTTCTCCGCTTCTTTGTCCTCCTGCTGCTGCTGGTGGTGGTGGTGAAGAAGGAGCCGGAGGGGGTCGTGGCCGGGCGACGAGGGCTCGCACGCCCCTCCTCCTCCTCCTCCTCCTCGGAGCCCCAGCTGGGCTAAGGAAACTCCCACACGGCTTCCTCAGGCTCTTGCTCTGCTTGGCGGAAAATCTGATGCAGCCCAGCCTCACTCAGACTCTGCCTCCAGCAGCCCCCAGGTAAATTGAGTTTGAGACCCCTGATCTAGAGAGATTAAAGAGCTTTCCATCTGATCTAGTCCGGAGATAGACACCTTCTGTTGCAGTTCCAAAGGCGTGCTTCAGCATGACAGCAAAAAAGATCCCAAACAGGGTTGGCGTGAGGACACAGCCCTGTTTCACGCCGCTTCGGATGTCAAAAGGATCCCATGTTGAGCCATCAAAAACTACAGTGCCCTTCATTTCCTCATGAAAAGACCTGATGATGTTAAGGAATCAAGGTGGACATCCAATCTTGGGAAGTACTTTAAAAAGTCCCTGCTAACCAAATCAAAGGCCTTTGTAAGATCTATGAAGGCCACAAAGAGTGGCTGTCATTGTTCCCTACATTTCTCCTGCAACTGTCTGAGGGAAAATACCATGTCAGTGGTGGATCTATTAGCTCGAAATCCACACTGTGATTCTGGATAGACTCTTTCTGCAAGCACCTGGAGTCTCTTCAGCACAACACGGGCGAGCAGCTTCCCTACAACGCTGAGAAGAGAGATGCCATGGTAGTTATTGCAGTTGCCCGTCTCCTTTGTTCTTATACAATGTGACAATATTTGCATCCTTCATGTCCTGTGGTACTCCACCTTCCCTCCAGCAAAGACAAAAGATTTCATACAGCTCGGTGGTGATTATCTCTTTACAGCACTTCAGCACTTCAGCAGGGATGTTATCCTTCCCAGGTGCCTTGCCGGTGGCGAGGCAATGCAAGGCCGCTTTTATTTTTGCTAAAGTTGGTTTGCTGTCCAACTCTTCCAAGACAGGCAGGCACTCAATGTTATTTAATGCCTCTTCGGTTACTACATTCTCTCTGGAATATAGCTCAGAGTAGCGCTGCACCCAGCATTCCATCTGCTGTGCTCGGTCCTGGATGATCACGCCTGTAGCAGACTTCAAATGAGCAGGTTTCTGTATTGGGCCTAAAGCCTGCTTGATACCGTCATACATTCCCTTGATGTTACCTGTGTCCACTGCTATCTGTATCTGAGAGCAGAGCTGAAGCCAATAATTGATAGAACATCTCCTGGCAGCCTGTTGGACTTTGCTACAAGCAACTCAAAGAGCCTGCAAGTTGTACTCACTAGGACAGACTTTGTATGCTGCTAGAGCTCTCCTCTTTTCCTTAATGGCTGGCATCAACTGCTCCGAATGGGCTTCAAACCAGTCTGCCATCTTTTTGGTCTTCTTGCCAAATGTGGACAAGGCGGTGTTATAAACAGCATTCTTGAAATGTTCCCATCGTTCAGGTGCATTTGCATCAGCTGGGCCTGGAAGGGTTTCCTCAAGCGCTTGGGCAAATTCCTCCACTTTTCTTTGATCGCAATCTTGCTGATGTCAATATGTGGTCTTCCTTCCTTTTTCATGTGATACAATTTCTTTGTTTGCAGTTTTACTCTACTACACACCAGGGAGTGATCAGTATCACAATCAGCACTCTGGTAACTGTGTGTGATCGTAATACTAGGAAGGCTGGAGCGTCTGTTAAGGATCAAATCAAGCTGATGCCAATGCTTCGATCTTGGATGTCTCCAGGAAACTCTGTGTTGAAGCTTCGTATTAAAGAACGTGCTGCTGACACAAAGACCAAAGTAACAGCAAAACTCCAGCAAGTGTTGGCCATTTTTGTTCATCTTCCCAATGCCAAAACGGCCTAGACAAGTGGGCCAAGAATTGTGATCAGCACCAACTCTAGCATTAAAGTCTCTGAGAATGATCAGCGGCTCTCTCTCGGGGATTTTTTTGATAGTAGCTGCCAGATCGTCGTAGAATTTGTCTTTGACTTCTGTTGTGGACGACAGTGTTGGTGCATATGCACTGATGAGGGTGACCGGTCCCGCTGATGAGTGGAGCTGCAGAGACAGGATTCTTTCACTCCCCACAGTAGGTGGAACAATAGATCTCAGCAGAGTATTTCTGACCGCAAAGCCAACATCATATTCCCTGGTCTCATTCAATGGTTTTCCCTGCCAGAAGAATGAGATTTTTTTTTTCTTTGACAGAGCTCGAGTCTGGCAATCTCGTCTCTTGCAGGGCAACAATGTCCATCTGCAGCCTACTCAGTTCCATGTTGATGACAGCTGTCTTGAGCACGTCATCTATTTCCTGCAGGTTGTTAGAAAAGCCAGGGGTCATTGTCCGAACATTCTAGGTGCCCAACTTTAGGGCAGAAGTTTTCTTATGATTGTTGCATGGTGCAGGGTTATCGATCTGCTTGTTGGCTTTCACCCTAAACCACACGCACCCCATGAGGTTAACAGACTGTGGCGAGGCAGCACCTTACTAAGGCAAGCGGTAGCTACCTAGTGAGGTGCAATGCCCTCTCCCACCATCAGAAGTAGCCCCTGGCATCATGCTCTACGCCAATTGAGCAAAGACTTATAACCAGTAACTGTTTCTTCCCATATTATTTCGACGCTGTATGCGAAGCTGGAGTGTCCTCTCCAGAGCACAAAGAAATGTTTCAATTATCAGGAAGTGAGATTCTCCACCCTATTATGTTTACTTACTTTATTCTGATTTATCAGTCACATCCTAATCTTAACTTGCACCAGTGTACATGGAAGTGTACTGCAGAGGAGATATGAGAGTGTACTACACATTTTAGAACACTGGGTTCAAATCCAGCCATGACACTGGTATTTTGGGGCTTATTTATTTATTTAAAATATTTATATGCTGCCTTCCTCCTAAAAGGATCCAAGGCAGCTTACAGTAGTAAAAGAAACAATATTAAGCTTTAAACAATATTAAGAGCTTTCAGTGAAACCTTCCTCCCATTGTTGTTATTAAAGTCACATATGTAAAATCCTGAGCTATTTGGGAAGGGCAGGATGTACGTATAATAAACAAATAGCATCAAATACTGAAGTGCTACTGTCTTCACAGGAGTTGTACAGGTATGAATAAAGTTGTAGTGGTTACCACAGTGTTATATTTGTCTGCTGAGAAAAAGCCCTATTGAGATCAATGGGACTTACTCTCAGGTGAGCATGGTTATTATGACTTAAGTCTTAAGATGTCACAACAAATATTTTGAAAATTATTGTTTTGGGGGGGAAAGCCCCACACTAGAAATTGTTTTCTCAAACACATTAAATAAGATTAAGAATAATAATGAATACAATGTATCAGCATGCAAAAGGATATGGATTTTGGCTTTGTGAGTAAAAAAATTGCGGTGCAATTAGGGGATGATGATATTTGACACATATGGATTTTAGACTACTTTATTCATTGAGCAGGAATGAATCTGTGTAGAAGTTTTGTTTGCCTTCATGTAGAAGAAAAGTTGTGCTTGGATTATAGAAAACTGAGGCAGTGATGGGGAAGACCATGAAATCAGTCCTTTTCGGACTGTACTCGATAGCAGTTGCAGTGTTGTACACATACTATAATTATATATATTTTTGAACTCGTTTCTTCACACACATACACACCCACCCACTCAAAGCTGCCTCTGGAAGCAGTAGGTGTAAATCAAATGGTTTCACATCAAATCTCTATGTACCTGTGAACGACTGAAATGCACAGGCCAAGAAGTGCCTCTTGAGAAGTGCAAAGTGTGGCGAGAGAGTAAAGGTGTAAAAAGGCTGCACAGCGGAAAAGAAGGCAAATCCTTACTTTGTGTATTGCTTTTGTTCAATGTATCAGCATTGGGGGGGTGTGTGTGTTAATAGACAGTATTCATGCTGTAGTTAAGAACAATCATGTATTTTGGTCTGTTAGAGGAAAGTAGAAAATTGAATTGTCAAGATAAAAGAAAGAAAAGGGGGGCTCACTTCTTTCACACAGATTACAGGGTCCATGCTTTGTCCCTTGCCAGCACATTGTGAAAAGAGAGGGCAATGAGAGAGAGAGAGAGAGAGAGAGAGAGAGAGAGAGAGAGAGAGAGAGGGGTGCACATTAAGCTCACATAGTAACATAAGCAAATTTCTAAATACTTGCTGCATACAGTATATTTCACCTGTAGCGCAGAAGACTATTACATGTGTGCCTTCTCATTCTGTTGCCCATGTGCTGTTGATGGTATATTAAAGGTCCTGCTCTCCCTTCTTGGTGTTCTTATAGTGTTCTTACAGGGTTCTTTGGCTTTTAGTTGGACAAATATAGGCTCCCTTTAAATAGAGGTCTATCTTCTGTTAAGGAGGACTTCCTGTTCTCAGGGCAAGTGTTGTCATGAGTGTCCAGGCTCTGGAATTCTCTGCTGAGAAGTCACCTGGCCTCACCCATCCCTGTACATTTGGGTACAGGCTTTTGCTCTGTAATTTGAAGTGCCTTAACATTTCATATTGATGTCTCTCTTCTTGATTGTTCCATGCTAAGGCTTTCTCCTGTCTTTTAAAAATGTTTATTGGGTGTTTTTTTTCTCTTGAGTGGTGATTGTTTCCATTTTATTGGCTTTGCAAGTTCCCAAAATGGAAAATTTGGGGTGATATGGGTACATATCCCTTGAACAAATTGAATACTGCTCCAGACTTTTTCAGCATTAAATTGTTAGATAGGTGAACCTGGACACCATGTTTTGATCCTTTGCAAGTGGAGGATTTGCTAAAGAGGCAAAACACAAGAATTTGATTTAACTGAAACAGAACTGTGAAAGGGAAGGTTATGGGAATATAGCAACTAAACCAGGCTTACAGCCTGCATGAGCAGCATCTGTAGATCACTTCATACCTGGCAGTCAACATTTTTAGTGCAGGAGGATCTTCTCTTCACCTCTGCCCAGGGCCTCACATCTTTGGACAGGTGGTAAAAGTAGGTTCCACAGGCAATCGTAATCCTTCCCCAGGTCCCTGAGTTACAAGCCTGTGAAACTATCAGTCACCATAAAGATGCCAATGGGTGTTACCAATCCTTCCCTTCACAGAATGAGCATACCAACATAGAACAGATGTGGCCAAATTAACCTGAAACCAAAGTTGAAGAACATCAGATAATTAACTGCAGTGGCCAGATCAGCATGTGAAGCAGAAACTCAGCTACAGGTTAGCCAAATGGGTCAAATTCACCTAAAGTGCTGACACCCACCAAAGGCCAATCTTTTCATGCCATCTTAAGTCAGTGTGGAGTGAGCAAAATAAGCAAAAAAATTCCTGCTTGAACCGAAGTCTTTACGAAACACAGGGATGAAGAATGAGTGCCAGAATTCCCAAAGAGGACAGAGGCATAGCATGGAGGGCTTGTAGCTCCACTGCCCAGATTTCCTTCCAATTCATAAATAATAGTGGCAGTTTGCTCCCTTCATTCTCTGATTGCGCTCCACAAAAGCTTAGGGTTCCACTATACTTCTATTTTCAGTTCTTCTCCTCTCCTTGTGTCTTTAGCTGTCTCGCAACTGCTGTCAGGGTCAGGCAGTCACCAGAACAGCAACAGCAGAGATAGGAAGTCACTTCATAAATAACTAAAAATGACTAATTACTTGTAATTAACTTGTGATGCCAAAACCCAAGATATGACATTACTATATCAAGGCTGTAGCTTAGCAAGGGTTAACTTAATTCCTTTTTTATGTTACTGTAACTGTTCCAGTGGTGTGGCCTCACTAAATGGTGGATGACGAATATTGTGTACAGGAAGTGCTGGCTTGTACAGTGCTTCATGCTGCCACCTTGTGCTCTATGATGGGTGCTGAGGTCACAATGAGGTACAGTGGTGCCTCGACTTACGACCATAATCCGTTCCAGAAGATGGATCCCTTTCCTGGTACTGTACTGTAAAAGTTAAAAATTTCCCTGACCCCTGCTCTAACCATTGGGGCAAAAGAGCTACAAAGGAGCAGCCTCTTCGCCACCAACGGTTAGCTATTTGAATTCCCCGCCTTTTTCCCCTGCCTTTTCCTGGTCGTAAGTGGAAGCTCCGGCCGCAAGTCGAAGCAAATTTTTTTGGCCAGAGCTGGTCGTAACTCAAAATGGTCATAAGTAGAGATGGTCGTAAGTCGAGGCACCACTGTACATCAGTCTTGAGACATGCATATGGACTTTTACAAAGTAACTAAAAATGTTTTTTTTCAGTTGCTTTTGACAACAAATGGGTGTCAATTTTTAAAGTCAGCTTTGAGTGATTGAAAATGTTTTCACCTAAAACATAACTTGCTGTCCAGTGAAACTTTAGGTAATTATTTTTAAAAATGACTTCCAACGCTTTGAGCTGAAGTGGCTGGAAACAGACTGGGAGTAAGCCGTGGGTCACATGAATAGCAGGTCAGCATCCAGCAGGGTGAATCAGCCACTGATCATGTAGTATTGGTCAATAAATATACTTTACTTGTATACAGATGTGTATTGAATTCTATTCATTGCCTACTGTTCAGGCTGAAGCAGGACAAAATTAAAATTAAATATATATATATTTAAAAAAACCAATGGGTTTTGAATTCAATGTCTGTAGAATTAATAACACAATTCTGTACATGCCTCTAAGAGAAAGAGGTTCTGTTAGTTTTATGTGAGTTCTGTCACCAGCAAAAACCACACAGGGACACCACAATCTCCATCACCGTGTTTCTTATTTTTGTTTGGTCAAAAGAGACATTATTTAAAATTCCAGAAACTGCTCAAAACCTATTCAAACATCCAGAAATAGTATTATCAATTCTTCCAGGATTGTCTACCATTTTAAAATGGATAAGGAGGAATCCATGTTTCTAAAAATTCACACAGGTGAGAAGTTAGTACCTGAGAAAGCTAGGCTGAACATTTTCTCCATATTTTCAGAGCTTTTCAAATACAAAGGAGTTTTGATATGTATGAATGAAATGTCACCACACGGTCTTTTCCTGATTTTTTTGGACTGGCTTTTAGAACCTTTCTTTCAGAAATTCCTATCTCTGTAAGTAGCATCTTGTTCACTTATGCAATCATGGGAGGGTTTGTCCCTCTCTGATAGACTTGCCTTTGTGTGAGAGGGCAGAGAAATGCGGGGGGGGGGGGACATCAAGAAGCACATCCTTGAGCTGCATGTTGAATTTCTGCTCCACTGTATGTCAAAGTATTTAATAATAGAAAGGACAGGGTTTATTTTACAATGAGAATGTCTTTACTGTAGAACAAACGAGCCTTAAACACCATGGGACCATGTTCACCTTTGATGCTAAAGTCCAGCCTTGAAAATAAATCCATAATTTTTGTTCATCCCAGTGGACATTTCTCTTTGCAGACAAGAGCAGAAGTCAGGACGCTTAGTCGGAAAGCATTATGACCAACAAAATAAAAGCTGTGAAATAACAGAGGAACTCACATTTACAGATAGATACAGTATGCATAAAAATGTCACTGTGCACAGCTGGTTATAGATCTTGAGTGTGAGAAACCTGAACCCTTTTCACATAGAACAGAAGTGTAAGAACACAGGAAGCTGTCTTACATTGGTTAAACCATTGGTTCATGTAGCCTCATATTGTCCCTCTCACCGGCAGTGGTTCTCCAGCATTTCAGACAGGATTATTTCTAGACCTGCCTGGAAGTTCTTTCCATTTCCTAGTGGTCTCGCATCAAAGGACTAATCACAATAAACCAAAGCAAACCAGGAGAAATGGGATAAAGTGGCTAATGTTTAAACCATATTTAGTTTCTGAACCACATTTAGTTTCATCTTCTTGGATGCACACTTCAATATGGTTTGAGTGTGCCAGTGAAGCTGAGAGCAATGCCATCAGGAGGCCAGACTTCACTACTAGCCTACACTCCTGGCAGGGTCACCTAAAGCAGGATGGTCACTTTGGGTTCATCCTGTGAACACAAGAGTCTCTGGGAAAGACAATAATGCTAGGAAAGGTGGAAGGCCTCAGGAAAAGACGAAGACCTGATATGAGATGGATGGACTCGCTAAAAAAATCCACAGGCTTGAGTTTACAAGAGCTGAGCAGGGCAGCTGAGAACAGCACATTTTGGAGTCTGCTAATTTGTAGGTTTGGAGGTGACCTGACGGCACCTACCTACATGTTTCTGAAATCAGATGAGATTAGTAGGTTGAGGATTGTAACAGAAAAGTATTGATAGAACTTGAAGTGAATTTCTGCAGCATGCTCCGTTTTTCCACCTTAAGAGTGTAACCAAATCCAGTCTATGTAGTTTAAATATTAACCGCTATTTCCCCTTCCTCCATTTGCATTGTTTAATGTTGTGCCTGGTGAAAGTCTGAAGTAAACTTGAACATTTGTATCACACTTTGTAATCTTCTCTTTGGCCTATCACAAATTGTTATCCTAACATTGACTTTGATTTTGGATGGGCAATAAGGCTGCCTTTGCTTTTTATGTAGAGAGGAGTTATATAGGGATAAGCAGGTTAAAAGCATCACTAAAGTTTGCATAGAAATCAACTTGTTTCAATGCGTTTTTAGCCAACATTCTCAATCCTTCTGAGAAGATCAGAAGGGGAAAAAAACCACTATATCGTTAAGATTATAAATACACACCGGTAAAATGAAATGTGCAACTGATTACAGATTGCAATGTGAAATGTCAAGGTATTAATAGTGCAGCGTGCTTGGAGAAATAGTTTGAGATTTAAAAAAAATATTTGGAGTTTGCATCAACATGTTTGGTCATAACCCTAACTCATTATAGGAAAGATTTTGTGGGTTTCCTGTGGGTTTCCTCCTCTCTGGAGTGAGACAGGGTACAATAAACTCGCACCATCTTTCAGTATTTTCCACTTGGGCTTCTGATCAACTTTGAACAGTGTAAAGAATTAGTGAAGAAACATTTAATGTCAGTTTTTCATTATCTTCAAATAATGATATTTTTAATAATTCTAGAAGAAGTGGCTAAAGAAATATTTTATTCTTCTATTTTTGTTTGGTGACTTTTTCTCTCCAATTAAGAGTGCTACTTTACCATCCTGAGGGTAACCATGTTAACCAATTTGCTTACAGAAGAAACAGAAGCTGGTAATATATTAAAAAGTAATACATACATTTTGTTATGAACTTATATATACTAGAGTCCACTTCATCAAATACGTAGGTTATATCTGATGAATGCTTATTCCAGAATACATTCACTAGTGTTGCTAGAAGACTCTGTGGTTTAAATGGTCAGACAAGAACATAAGAAGAGCCTTTTTGGGGCCGGACCAAATGGCTATCTTGTCCATTGTTCTGTTTCTGCTGTGGGCAACTAGTTGCTTATGAGATTCCCATAAGCAACAGCATCTTCTCACTTATATTCCCCACAATTGAAATGCAGAGGCATTTCTCATTTGATACTATTAATTTTCTTAGCCACTGGCCAGAACAGAAGGACATAAAAGGCTGCCTTGGGTTCTTTTGAGGAGAAAGGTGGGGTAAAAATACTTTAAGTAAAATAAACAAAGCCATTAAAAATGTCTTAATGGTTTTCTTTCTCAGATTGTTTTCATAAATGTGTATATACTCGGCCTGTCATAGGATACATTTACAAAGTGAAGACACCACTTAGAATATCATTGCAGTGAATCCATTAACAGTCTACCCCTCAGCGTGGCAATATGCTTGTTATGCAATGTGTAGACTTGACTGGTACCATTTTACATTGTAACAATATATACTGGGTTTGTATTAATGTAGCATTGCTTTCTAAGTTGTCGCTCAGATTTTCCTCAGACGTTCCAGAATCACTGACAATTGGCAACATTGCTTTCCACAAAGAAACACTTGTCTTTTAGCAGAAGTCTTATAGAATTACAAAAAAGTGGTTTGTTTGTTCCATTTCTTTGCTCTAAAACAGCATATTCTCTATTAATGCATTCAACAACAGATGCAAGTTTATAGTTTTGCTGTTTTGGAATACATCCAAGAAAGTTTCTTGAAGGGTGGCTTCTTTTTAACTGTCTTTTTGTCTTTCCTCTGAATCCTTTCCAGCTTTTTAAAGTACTGTAGTGCCCAGAATGGATTCAAGTACATCAGATGAGGTCCAACTGCTGGTGAATAAAACTGTATTATTTGCTCTCAAATTTTGGAAACAGAGCTTTTAATTTAATTTAATCTCAAATGGCACAAGTCTCTAATGCTGTGCGATAAGATGTTTGACTCAGTTTTTCTTCTTATTTCTAAATTCTAATTATTATTATTATTTCTTACATTTTTATCCCGCCCATCTAGTCGCTCTGTAATTACTAAGTAATTCGTAAAAATAATATATGCTTTCTTTTATACATATTCTCCTAGTTTCATTTGAAAATTATTTGGGGATTTTTGCAAATCTCCTAGACTATTTGAATCCCCTTGTATGTTTTCATCATCAGTGATAAGAAAAGTGCACTCTTAACCCTTACATCTGTTCTATTAGTAAAGACACTGAAGCTCTCTTACTGGATATTTCTTGATAATCTTGAAGTCTTCATTTGGTTGAGCATTGTATAAAGTGGTGAACATCCTGTTAATTACACCCGTTGGCATAATGCAATTGGTGTAAATCTTGTGAGTGAATTGCTAGATGTTAAGAGGTTAGCATAGGTGTTTGGTGTTGTATGCTGAGTTGTGCAACCTGTCGTGCCACAGCAAGTGACTGCGCTAATGTCTCAACTTCCAGCAGTTCACCAATGAGATTTGCACTGATAGTGTTATACCAGGAGGTGCAACTAATAGGATTTTGTCTGGTGTGTGGTATATTTTTCTCACTGACTCCTCTGAAGCATTATTTTGATGAAATCTATCTATATTTTATCAGCAGTGTCCCCTAATTGTATATTATCTATTAAATAAGTTCATTTATTTAAAATAGAGACTACATCAGTCTGATCTGGATTCATTTGTTCTTGACAGAAACAGTGTAACATATCAGAAACATTTTCATTTCCATTGAATTCTTGACACCTTTGTCTTGTTTGGCACACCTGTGATTACCCCATCCATCCACCTCTCCCTAACCAGTGATGGATAAATTAGCTCAAATCCAATTATTAACCTGAGCAAGATTAGACCCAATGAATCAATAGACTAACATAAATGTTGATTAAGCAAATTTCATTTACTTAGTCAATGGCTAGAATCCTATTAGTAGTCTCAACTAGGGTCATCCCATTGAAACAGTGGGGTTTACATAAGTGGTGACTTAGTAAGTTTCATTTCTTCATTCAGTGAATCTATGTTTCTTGAGACTAACAGTTGGATTTAGTTCATGCAGACTGATTCTAGGAGTTATTAGAGATAAGTCCTATTTAGACAATTAAAAAAAAGACTTGATTCAAAAGTGTGAGCAGCAAGAGTGTTACGTCCCCATCTCATATCTTTCGCTGTCTACAAATGAAGGACAGTCTGATTAGGAAATGTCTTCTATATGTAGGACTTCTCCATACAATTGTTTCAGGATGATGATGTGTAGTAATTCTGAGACATGTCCATTTCATGAAGTCTTGAAAGAAAAGCGTTAGGTTGCAGTGATGTGAATTTATTCACATTTTGTGAACATTGTCTGACAATGTGCTACTTTTTTCACTATAAACTATAACCTCCCTTCCTTTCCTGTTTTGTCATGTTGTTAGATGCCTTCTTGTAATTCCTTGTTTGCAACAGCAAAAGCAAAGTAGGCATTGAGCAGTTTGTCATTAAGGTAAGCCCAGAACATACTCAACAAGAATGGTCTATATCAGAGAGCTTTAGATTTTGCTTTATAATGAATTTGTGTTAGAAAACAATTTCCCATAAGGGTCAAGAACATTCTTCTCTTCTTCTACCATTGACTTTCTATCTAGAGTGTGGTGGTGTGTTCTTCTCAATTGGAGGTGGCTTTCTGTTGGACAAAAGAGCTTGAAGGACGTTCTTATTTTTGAGGACGTGCATATTTACTCAAGTAAATGGAATGTGGCAAGGCCAAGAGCAGTACTTTCAAAACAAAACAATGATGCTTGTTTCTGCAGAACAAAGAGAAAATTCACAGATATAGTATATTATAATGCAAGCAGGCAACTCTATAGTGAATTTATTAAAATAATTTCATAGAAGCTAATTGAGATTGAAAATGAGTTGTTTATATCTGGAATGTGTCCTTGAGACTGTGTAATGCAGTGGTTCCCAACCTTGGGTAAGCCAGGAGTTCTTGGACTGCAATTCCCAGAGGGTTTCACCTCACAGCTGTGCTGCCCAGAGTTTCAGGGAGTTGCAGTCCAAGAACACCTGGGTCACCCTGGTGTAGGCAAGGCTGCTCAGAAACCTCCTAGTTTGGGGGCTCTCACTCCCAGAATTCTATCTGGACAGTTCTGGGTGAATTCTGGAAGTCCTAAAAAACTGGAAGTCCTCTCTGTAGGCGTAACATCACGGTTGGCATTACAGGGTACCTGAGAGTGTTTCCTAATAATTTTCAAGTCTGCTGTTAAGGACAAAAGAATGTGTTGATAATATACAACACAATGCATTGCTTTAGTAAATGAAGTAATAGCAGTAATGATAACTGGCTAGAGCAAAGTAGTAAATACGTAAGACAGTGAGTTCTTTGGAAAAAGTAGTGTTCAATCTCTCCTCTTTGGTAATACTTCCTGTAATGTTTCCTTGTTGGCTGGCTTTCTAACACACTGAAATCCCCTGGCAATGTCATGTTGGTGAAGCTGTCCATATTTTCTGTCACTGATTCTCTTAAAATTGCCTTTGCTGAAATGTGTTTTAATTACAGGTCCCAGTGGGCCAAACTACAGTATCAAAATGTGCCAGGCATTTATGTCTCATGCATAATGAGTGCGCACAAAGTCTTTAGTGCAAATGAATGGATTACAATTCCCAGGGAGCACCGGAGAGTGCTTTAGAATGGCAGCGTGCTCTTTTGTCTGTCATCGGCTCCTGCCCTCAGTGTTTCACTAATCTCATTATTTCCTCCTTTCAGAAGCATAGGACACAGTGACTGCATCTAGGGAGGAAAGGACAGGCTCTGACAAGATCACTGGCTGGATTATGCAGCGTTGATAGATCACTTCAAATCCTGCATTTGTAATGCAGATGGCAATAAACAGTTACGGAACAAAAGCTGATTAGAGAATTCAGTCAGCATTTTGGATTGTAAAGAAATTGCTTATTGAGGCATAATAAAGTAATTGCTAAAACTTAGAGATTATAGGAGAGTGAAGAGTGTATGCATTCTTGTTCACACTACGAAACTTCTGGATATTTATGATATGTAAATAACGTTGACTCTAAGCTTGCAACTAGTGGAATCCCATGTTGGAAATCTTATTCGTACAAAATAGAATCCCTGCTTAGGAGTTTTATTTGAAAAGGGTTAAACTGAACATTTGAACAGGGACAAAGTTTTGGCTGCACTCTCTTCCTGTTATTGTCTCCACATGAAGATGGAGAATCTAAAAAGTTGACAGTCCGTTACATGCAGAGTCTCACTATGTGACCAGAAGTTCATTCCCCCCCCCCTTGCATTCCCAGTCGCATGAGGAGACTCTGTACGTAGCAGAAGCGTTCCTCCTCAGAGAATCCCTTGGTCTCTGGAGACAGCAGCAAACTTTGGGTGCAACTAGTGCTCTTTCTTTTCTCAAGCTTTCAAAGTAACCTGCTCTTGAATGCCTGAATATGGCTAGAGAGCTCTGTAATGCATCATTTCACTTCTATAAAGATAAGTGCTCAGATTCACCTACCAGTAACTGCCCAGCCTCTGTTAGATTTTATACAGGGCACATGTATCCCAGGCTTCAATCCAATATCTGGATTGGATTGTGATTATCTCCCTGTGAGCAAGCTCCATTGAACTATATGGGGCTTACCTCTGAGTAGACAGAGTATTGCACTCTTAACCTCTGTATTCTACTTGTAAGAAGATAAATGAAGTGCTAACCTATTCCTTTTAGGAATGAGACAGAAAAATCAAAAGGGGCTCAAAGTGCTGTGAATGTGTATTCGAAATGTTTCTTTTGTGGGTGGCCATAGGCAAGGAGTGTGAATGAGACAAGCAACTGTCCTATTCAGACTACTACCTACTGTAGTTTGCATGTTTTTAATTTGGGATAACCTTTGGTGCATTTAGGTCTTTACAACTGTGATTATAAGCACCTGATGGATGGTGTATGTATATGTCTTTTGCTGTCTGTGGGAAAAATTACTCACATTTGCCAAAATTCTGTTGCCAATGTCACATAAAAGGCATAACTTCAGGCAGCAGAAGTTCCTGCAAGTTATGAAGTCATAGGCATTATTTGTTGCATGCCAAGTTGCGTGACTTGGTACATAATTGATAATGTCTGCAGTGACTTGTAACGTGCAGTAATTTGTCATGAAAAGTTATGCCATATATTTCATGCCAGTGATAGGATTTTGGCCATTCATTACAGATGTCTGAGACAATAAACAGATTCTTGTTTATTGAGATTAATGAGATCACTCATTCATTGAGTTGCCTCTGACTTAATGAATGAGTGATCTCCAAAATGACCAGTCCTCAACAGTCCTACTCAGCTCTTGTAGACTTAAGTCTGTGGTTTCCTTTAGGGAGCTGTGACATATACCCAGTGTCCTTTGTTTATTTTTCCCTTAAACACAAGTCCACCTTCTGGATGCTTGTCCTCACTTCACGCTGCCACCAGGTATTATTCCCTTAATACCAAATAGATCATAGACACGTGCTGTCAATTCAACAGATTTATTGATTTTATAAATGTCATGAAAATCACAGGAGTAAATCACAGATGTTTAGGCTTATTTATTAAATATCATTAGCTTTCACTTTGGGGTTTGTTTTTATTCACTGTTATAATATCCTTTGACTATATATATTCTTTCTTAACTTTCTCAATACAATCAATCTCCTAACTCTCTCTTCAATTCCCTATCTCCAAAACCACTTTTCTACAACTCCCTTCCTAACTGTCTCTCTAACTCTTGACCAACTGTCCTATCTCATGCTTAACTGAAAACCTAACTCCTGGCTAACTGAAATCCTAACTGAAACTCCATTCTCTTCTTCTATCCTTGGTTCCGCCCCCCTGCTCAACCATTGGCTACTGAATCCGTGTTCCATGGTGATGGACAGGTGTGGTTTCTGGCCTGTCCGTCACAGGAGCCAATCCATCTCATAATTGGTCTTCCTCTTTTCCTGCTGCCTTTAACCTTTTTCAGCACAATTGTCTTTTCAAGAGAATCCTGTCTTCTCATGATGTGCCCAAAGTAGGACAGCCTCAATTTCATCATTTTTGCTTCCAGAGATATTTCAGGCTTGGTTTGATCTAGGACCCCCTTGTTTGTCTTTCTGGCAATCCAGAGTATTGTATCTGCAAAGCTCTCCTCCAGCATCACATTTCAAACAAATCAATGTTTTTCCTCTCAGCTTTCTTTACTGTCCAACTTTCACATCCATACATGGTGATCAGAAATACAAGGATGTGGATGATCTTTGCCTTCGTCCAAGAGATGAGACTCAAGAAATGGTTTTAATGAGGGCCCCTTCTGTTTACACAGAGCTGCGAAGGGGAAGTGTGTAGGAACCCTCAGCTAAACTAGGCTAATATCTCACATGAAACTTTACAGCTGAGACAGGCTGAGGAACAACTTTCCATTGTCAGTATTGAGGAGCTTTAAAACTCTGGAGGGTAATAAATAGGGTCCTAAAGATAACCCCTATCCTGCCCCTCCTTCCAGAGGCCTGAACTTTAACTCTCAGAGGTCCTGTGGGTCCTTACCACCCACATCCTGTGACAGAATCTTTGCACAAGCCTGCCAGTGGAGACCAAATGTAACCAAATTAAGCTGAAACCAAAGTTAAAACACGTGACGATTAACCCAAATGGTCAAATTTCTCTGTGAAGAAATTTGACCTAAAGTGTTTATGCTGTGAAGCATAAACTCAGCCACAGATGAACTGAATACGATGAAATTGACCTAAAGTGTTCATGCCTGACAAAAACATAGACTGCTTCATCTTATCTAGTGCATTACAGAGTAGATAAAAAGGCCCTCACTCTAGACTAGAAATGAGAAAATTCCTACCTGTCTCTGCTAGCTGCAGGAGGGGTAGATGCCAGAAGTGTGGGGTAAAGAACCTACACCTCTGCTGCCCTTGACTCCCTCCAATATATATACAACAGTGGTGTAATAGTTTTAGAAGAGGTAGCCTTGTTAGTCTGTGCAAGCATATCAGGCAAAATCCAAAGAAACAAAACAATACAATACAAAAAGAGAGACTAAAACATGTGGCGCCTTAAAGACTAACCATTATATTTTAATGTAAGCATTAAGCTTAATGTCTGACGAAGTGGACGTGTCCGCAAGAGCTTACATTAAAATATAATGGTCAGTCTTTAAGGTGTCACATGTTTTTGTCTTTTGTATTGTGTTGTGTTGTGTTGCTTCAGTGGTGTAATAGGTTACCTCCTCCTCCACCTCAATAATCTCAATTGCCCTCATTAGAATCCTGGGGCACCACCACTTAGTAGGTTGAATTGAGCAGTGCCTCAGGTTAAGCCAGAATGTTCTTTCATGGTGACACTCCGAGATGGAAAACATTGCTTGATTGGAATGCTGTTCCCAGAATCCCCAGCAGGCACAGCCACTAACCACTGAAACATGTTGGCTGGGGTGTTCAAGAAGATGTAGTCCAAAAAGAAACTTTTCCAAGCTCTGGCAAACAGTCTTTCTTCTCTCAAAATGAACGGCTGTCGTTCAATTCTTTTGTCACAATTTCCTTTGGAGAAGTAAAGGATGCACTCAGGGACACAATTGGGATAGCAGCTGGATCAATCCATCTCAGAACACAACTGGGGTGGGGGCTGAAAAGGGGGGGGGAATCAAGTGTCCATCCTCTGCCATCTCCTGTAGCAGGATGAGGTAAGGGCTGTTCAAGACATTGTGAAGTGCTCTCTGAAACTATGAATTCGGACATGAGACCAGTGCAGGTTGATGATAGAGGACTGAAATAGGTGCCTGGTGTGACTTTGAAGTACCTCTTATACTTGATTCTACCAGGTGCCAATCAATTAGAAAAGTGTTTGTGTCTGTGTGTGTGCGTGAGAGAGAGAGAAGGAGAGAGAGAGAGAATGTGTGTACCCTTCCAGGCTTTTCAGTGCCATGTTCCTAATGTTGATTGATCCCAAGAAACACTGAAAAGGAACCATGAAGTCAAAATGAAGCATCCTACTAAAAGATAGTCTCCGGTATGGAGCTGTCCTCTACATGTTCAACCAACACAGTATATAAGTTTAAGCTCCAAAGCAGATAGGGATAAATGAATGGCTAGTGTCTAAATTCTATTGTATTGAGAGAAAGCCTATTGAAACAAAGAAAGTTAAATTAGTCACGACTCACTTAAATTGTATTATTTTTAATGGAAGTACTTCAAGTAGGACTAAGAGGCTGATTACACAGATGTTTAGCCTGCTATTTGGTCTGCTGCAGGGATAGGCTGGTTCACTTCTACGTTTATCTATTGAAAATATTTTTACTCTGCCTTTCTCCTTAGAAGGATTCAAGGTGGCGAAAGACAATGATCAGATGGTGTCTTTGCTGGAGTGAATCAGTCCACCTGTGGAGCAGTCCTACCTGCACCTTTCTGGCAGCTGTCTAATTTTTTGGTGGAGGTGGGATTTTGGTTCATTTCCAGCACATGCAATTGCTGGAAATGAACCAAAAGTAAGTCTTTCTGTCATTTGTCAATATCCTGAAGTGGCTTAAGATGATAGCCACTTCAGGATATTGGCAAATTAAACACTTACTTGGCTTGTTGGAGGGGCCCAGAAAGTAACTTAAGAATACATTAAGGCAAAATATATGTGCTACATCACTATAAAAAATAAAAGTCAAATGGAAAACTTCCTCCAGGAAGTGGATGGAGGCAGGAGGGGACAATAAGAGAGATTTTTGTTTGCTTTTGGTCATGAACATATTGGCCAATGTCTTCTTGAGGAGCTCCAACAGCAGAGCAAAAGTGATGTCACCAGCAGAGACACATAGCTGCTAATTAAAGAGTTCCTTAAAAAAATTTTTTTTGAGGCTCACACCACTCCACATTATTGTGCGCAAATCTCTCACACTGTGAAACTGAAAAAAGAACTCTTTAATTAACGGCAGTCTGCTGCTGCAGGTTACATCACACCATTGTGCAGGCAGAGCTATGCAAGAGGATACTACTCTTTAAATTACAAGAAGGTATTTGCTGACAGTAGCTGTGGTGATTTTGGTTTAGTCAGCAGTGTTGGGAGCTGAATATTTCACAGACTCATATTCCATAAGCCTAAACTGAAAGCAGATCTATTACAAACATGTAATAGAAAGCTATCAGAATAGATGAATCTGCCACACTGATTTAATTTCTTTGAGAACTCTGTTGGCCTTCAGCTGCCTGATTTTTGGCATGAAGGTGTTTCTTTTAAAGGGAGGGGATTGAGAGGAAGGGAGGGAGGGAGCTGACACATCTTAAAAGCTGCCTTGGTAGGTGCCATGATGCACAGGCTCCCATAGAGATGCGTAGGAATTCCAAGCATTCAAAATTAAGAAGCAGAGTAATGAGCCTCTTTTAAATTATGCAGGGATTGTGTTCTCTCTCCAAGGATTTCATGTGCATTTTGAGCAACTTCTAACTGTGGAAAAGGAGGGAAGAGGGATGATTGAAAATGGGGCAAGGGGGCAAAAAGAGATCAGTATAATGGAATGAAACCTGAAAAAGACAAAGAAAGAAATTAAGATTGCCCTTTTTAAATGAATGGAGGGAAGTGCAGAATATTAGGAAAGGTAACTTCAGTTCTCTGAAGCAGGATTGGGAGGTATGGACTAGTTCACATAAACCTAGTCACTTGCCTCTGTTTGGTGAATTTATTATCCTTCCTTTTGCCTCCAAAATCATAATCTACTGCTTCAGTAAATGCAGTCACCTAGGGGAATGTAAAAGAAAAACAAGGAATGTAAATCTTAAACTATGCTGAATAAAGTGCCGAAATCTCTGCCTGAAACAGTAGTTCCACACAGAGAAATACCTACATTTCTGCCCCTTTAATCTTAGATAAATTCCTCTGGACCAGGCTGACCCACCCTCCTTGGCCATGAGGGACTTTTTATATTCCTGCTTCTAAGTGGGTTCTTAACCTGTGGTTTTCTTTGTTTTTAGAGACCAATGGGGCTCAGGAGACAGTGTTTGGAGACTCTTAACTGGAAGGTAAAGTCCTAGAAGAGAGGGTTCATTTGAGGGCAGTGCCTGGTTGCTGAAAGGGAAAAAAAAAAGATTTGTTAAGTTTGAAAAATGAATGCACTGGAATGAGGGCCTGAGACCTGAGTACTTTCTGAGCATAATATATGACGATGAAGATATTTGAGGTTCCAAGCACATTCATCTGTTAGGGCCAAACTAATGTACTAGTTGCATTGCCCCCTCAATATATTGCTTCCAGGAAACAATGTCATACGTGTAGCAAAGTGGTTAAGAGTGGGAAAGTAGCTTACAGCTGACACTGCATCACGCTTCAACAATAAATAATTATCAGTCACAAAAGTAGCAATGCTAAAACACTGTTGGGAGTACTTGAGCAGTTTGGCCCCCAATTTCCTTGGCACTTTCCAGACATTATAAGAGCTGTTCTGGTTACATAGATTAGGGAACAGTGTCACAGCAGCACCTTTCTCCCCACCATCCACATGCTAATCAGTGCACATGAAAAGAACCATGGTACATCTGCAGTAGATGTGGAGGAGTTCCATGTGATGAGAAACCTGGCTCCTCCTATGTATTCAGAGCAGCCCCTTCTAATGTCTGAAGAAGACTATGACTGAGACCAAATGGAGGCTTTAGAGCCTTGCAAGAGGCAAGGAAGTCCAGTGGAACCTACTTTCCGTCATGTGATGCCTGCAAGATTCTGGATATGCCTGATATTTCCAAGTTTTGAGTCTTCTCTGCTTTTCCTGCTGCAAAATCATTAGTTAAATTATGAAAGTCTAGACAAATTTCACTTCAGTCATGAACTCACCAGATAATATTGAGCAAGTGAGAATTTTGCAGCCTTAGACCCTCATCTCTATATGGAAATCACTGTTCACTTATCTTTCAAGGTTGCTGTAAAGATAATTGAAGCACTTTGAAATACATCCTTGACCCATTCTGTCTCCATCACACATACACTCCTATGTTCAAGCAACTCTATACCCTTCACTCCAAGATTTTATTTTAAATGCCGGCTTCCAATATGAAGTGCCATGTTTTGTGATTTTCTTTATTTTAATTAGTCACATTCATATCCCACCTGCCCCCAAGTAAGCTCCACGTGGTACGTGTCTCTCTTCCACCTCCTTTATATCTCCACTAGAACCCTGTGAGGTAGGTCAGGCTTGCTCTGTGACATCACAAGAGCCTGTCTAGGTGATATAATATGGCTCTTTCCTGTGGTCTCAGGTTTCTGCCCTGAAATCTTAGGAAATGGGATGCTGCTGACCTGGCAGCTCTAAATGTGAACCATTTTTGATCTGCCCCTGGTCAGCTCACATTTACGGTGGCTGATACAAATGGCTCAAGAAATCGTTCAGACAGATACATAGCTTAGGGCTCACCATTGTTCATGTAAGGGACCATATTGGTAGGAACCAGCATCTCTTCATGAGGGCCTGATAGACAGTGCCTGTCACTGTGGACATTTTGGTGATTGCACGCATATTGGGGTACAAATTTTCATAAAGAGCTTGTGAAGTATGACCTGGCTGTAAATATGGATTGGTTGTACACTGTCCTACCAAGTGTTGAGGAAAATCTTAGCATTTTCCCCAGCTTCCTTTCATTTTTGGTAACATTTTCCTCACAATTTGAGCGTATAATAGAAATCATAGGTAATCACTGAGTGGTTTCCCATCACTTACCCAGTGTGGTGTTATTATTTGGTCAATGGTTGTCTACAGTCATGCTTGATCTCATGAAATCATGTTTATGCCACCCAGTGGCTGAATTCCTGTTGCTTAGCATAGTAAGTCACACTAGAGGAGGTCCACTGAATCAGTGGGGATTTGGTGAGCTGACTCCCCTGTACGTTCCACTGATTTGAATGTGCCTACTCCAATTACAACTTAATGTGCTAAAGGAAGTTGCAACTAGAGTAGGCCCATTTGAATTAATGGAGGTTACAGAGGAGTTGACTCACTTAACCCCTGGTGATTAATTGGGCCTATTCTAGTGTGACTTACTACACTAGGCAACAGGATTTCAGCCAGTGAGTCTTGACCACCTCTTCCACACCCCACTCCATCTAATGATTTATTTATTTATTTATTGATTGATTGATTGATTGATTGATTGATTGATTGATTGTATTTTTACCCCGCCTATCTGGTCAGACGACCACTCTAGGCGGCTGATAATGATATCTATATATATATAATGATATATAGAGAAAATACATTTTTCCCCACCTCCCTGTTGTTATCTCTCAGTGAACACAGGAAGCTACTTTATAACACACACAGCCCACAACAATCAGCTCACTTTCTTTTTGGTTTATGTGACAGCAGAAGAGCCCCTTGTGTTCTCCTAAGAAATGAACAGTGGCAGGCAACTTCAGGGGGAAAGCTGTGTATCTGGTCTGAACACTTTCTTGAGTGGGGGAAATTTTGAAAAACCAGTAGTGCCTGCAAGGGCCATGGATTGTGGAAAGCTGAATGGGGGTGGGGGTGGGGGTGGATTCAAGCTGTGAGGCTTGTACTTGCATTAACTTTTTTCTTTCTCCAACTTGCCTGCACTTGCTAACAGCCTCTTCCCCTCCCTCCACCTTTCTCCTGTGCACAGCCACATCTACACACACTTCTGTCTTTCAGCCAGCCTAGAGTGACTGATGCTTTTCCTTCTCATTCTCTCACTGTTTTGGAAGGCTTGCAAAGCAGCAGACTAGCTTACACCAGGGAACCATCCTCCCACCAAATGCCCTCAGGCTCTTCGTCAAAACAAGCCACCCACTTCAGTTTTCATGGCAGTCCCCCATAGGGGTCAAGTTAACTCCTCCTAGGAAGTGGCCAGTATGCACCCCATGCTGCAACCTCCCACTGCCAGATACCCCTTGGGGTGTGTTAGTTTTCTGCCCCACAGAGCAGAAACGGTGTCTCCACTTACCTGATAACGGGCCCTGATTCTACATGTCTGTACCACAGTGGAGTGTATGTGGGATTGATTTGGCCCATAATGTCCTAGTGAAGGGCCTGATTCTGGACTCGGTTATGATGCTGGGAGCCTCAACAGTTTGCCTACTTACCACACAGAAGGTCTAGCTCCTGCACATTTTACAACAGTTGAGGCACTGCACTGAGGCAAACTTACCTGACAGAGAGCCAGGCACCTGAGGGTTTCCTGCTCTGACAGCTTGAGATCAACATGGAACACTAAAGATACAAACTGGAGACAGAAGAGGGTGGTAAACCCATGGGGAAGAGGAGCTGAGATGATAAGTGCCAGACAATTTGGCAACACACATGCACTGTGCGTGCCTCTGGCATTGCTCAGAGACATTTATAATGTCACCCATGGAGGAGACAGAGGGTGTCACAGAGAAAATAATGAAAGAAAAGTCAATCAAAGTCAAATTAAGATTTTTTTTTATCTGATAGCTGATAGGAATATATACTCAGAGAATCTTCTGATGGCATAAAGACTTTTATTCCAGTTTAGGATTCCACTGTTGAATGAGATTTCATTTTGATATTTTCCAAGTTGCATAAAAACCAAAGGTGGCCATGTGAACATTCAGAAAACTCATGTTATACTAACCTGTGCTTTGGGCCAATGAAAATCTCCCAAAGTAGCATGCAAACTTTTGAGCTCTCCGATACACTTCGACAGGATAGATGTATCACCTATGTGTTAAAAGAGCTTGGATGTACATAATATGTGAGGATGAAAACCAGCAACCCCAGAGTAGTCAGAATTGGAAAGGATTACTGGCCAGAATCATTCTCTTGACAGACTGAGAAAATACCACACAGCTTTAGGCAACAGGCATTGATCTTTCTTTTTCCTGCTGTGGAGTATATAGTGTGTTGATAGCTGCACCTTGTAATTATATCCCACTGCCATTAGTCATTGTCTTCTATTGCTGTTCCAACCCACTGCTTCCTGTGGTGCCATGAGAGAGCCAGTCAGGTGTAATTTTGTATGATCTGCCCCTGTTCCACACTCCTTTTCTTTCCCAACAGACCCAAACACACATGAACACACATAAATGACCCCCAGGCCAAGGAAGATCTGATACAGAGTATTTGTTTGACAATATTAGAAGAAAACAAGAATCTCAGAAGAGAAGGAAGTTAGGAAATGGTGGCAACAGCTTTAGTTTTAGTTTTAGTTTTGTTTTCTGTGTAGCTGCACAAACACCACAGCTTTGCTTGCAAGATCCATTGAGGGAGGTGCAGGAGATGCCAGTAGCTTAAGTGAGAATGCTTATGGTAGGTCTCCTCTCAGCAGGCTACTGTAAATGGCATGGGTTTTCAAAGAAAATTGTTATATGTTCTCTGTGAGCACTTAGGTGAAAAGGCTGGTTGCAGTAGGAATTTGCTAACATGAGTTAAGGCACAGTATGCAAAAATCAATTATTCTACAAAGCTTTTAAAGTGAGCACTTTGCATTATTACATTATTAACAGCCACTTGGAAGGGTGGAAGGCACTGTGGTGGATTTCTTCCTTTTTGTACCATAACATAAGAGGTTCCTGCAACTTAACAATTTAAGGTAGAGGCTACACTTTACTCAACAATTACCATCTTTATTGTGGAGCTAAATCAACAATAACTGTGTGTCAATGCAAGTATATTCATTTTTGAGACATGTGTTTCTTTTTATTTTTTCTTCTCTCCTTGCAAATGTTTGTCATTATGATGGGTGGAATGTTTACAGCAAGAATCCTGGAAAGGGCTTCAGTATTTTGAGTGGTACTTGTGAGTATGAGGGAGATCAGATTGTCCTTAAATGAATTTATTTGGTTTCCCCATGGACGTTAATAACAACTATTCAGTTTCATCATGGTTACAACCTTCTCTGTTCTCTTTTCAGATCACACAAGAGTGCAATAATGTTGTAAACTCTTGGTTCTCAAACTTGGGCTCAAGGTGTTCCTGGACAACATCCCCAAGAAGCCCAAATCATTAGTTTTGTGTGCTAGGCCTTCAGGGACTTTTAATGTGGCTTTCCCATGGCTACTCAGGCTGGCTCTTTTCCTAGGAAGCACAGTAGTGAATCAAACTCCTGAATAGAGATGGGGGTATTATCCCCGCACAGGTGGAAATAACGAGGGTCGAATACGACTGTCCACTCACGATTTTGCTGCTGACGTGAGCTCGTCAGACTTTCCTATTGCGCCATTGTCTGCCATCGATTACCCAGTCCTGGCAGGAGGCGGGATGACAAGCTTCTCTGCTAGGTCGGAGAGTGGCTAATCCCTTGTGGAGAACAGCGCAATAGGAAGCCTCCGCGGAGCCAGCAGCAGCAGCGAAATCGTGAGTGGACAGTCCAGCCCCATGGGGCCAGACCCTCGTTATTTCCACCTGTGCAGGGATATTCATATATGAATACGAATACCCCCTTCTCTACTCCTGACCTCTGGCTCTGTAGCCAGATACCTAAACCACTGAGCTATTGAGTCAGTACAGGTTGACAGCTAGGTATAAATTGCTGTTTCCACAAAGAGAGTATAGAAAAGTTGCTTAGAGCAGCGGTCCCCAACCTTTTTGGGGCCACGGACCGACTGGGGGGGGAGCGAGCTCCATTCGTGGGGGCGGGGGCACGTCACGCTCACGCGATGGGCGTGTCGCACTCGCAGGGGGCGTGTCGCGCTCGCAGGGGGTGTGACGTGCCCTCCGCATGTGCATGCGGGGGGGGGCGGAGATCCGTATTCGTGGCCCAGTTCTGGCAAGCCTATGGACCGGCACCGGGCCGCGGACCGGGGGTTGATGACCCCTGGCTTAGAGGGTCCATCTAGCTCAATATTCTCTTCTTCTGACTAACAGTGGCCTTTCAGAGTTTCAGGCAGGAAAAATACCTGGTCTCTGCAGACTGAATCAAAGACTTTCTGGACACATTTTGATGTGCTGGACCCCATAGGAACTTTTCGTCTAAAACAAATTTATTGTTGGTGGAGTGAAAAACACCATTGTAGTACTGACACTGGATCTTAGTGTTGTGCAGGCATTGTGCAGGTATGATTGCTATTGCACAACTGTGAAAGGTGAGACTCTCTTGCACAACCAGCGTGTTGGATGCTTCCTTGTAGAAGATAAAAGAATTTGCAATTATGGGCACAAGCTGATGTTCAAGCATAATGCCACAATTGTACACAGACCTTGGTAATTTTAGAATGGAACCGATGAATATTTTCCCCCTACCATATTTATTTCCAAACCCTCAGGTTGTGGATTCTTATTTCCAAACAATCTGGGACCAACAACAGGGCTTGCTGTTCAGCAAAATAACGTATTAAACTGCTTAGCATTTATTATATTTTGATGAATGATTCAATTCTGCTGTTTTTGGCCTGATCTGTATTCACAAAGTAAAGAAGTTATTTTGGTGTTCTGTTGATCATAATTTCTGATGAGAACATTTTAAAATGTTTCTGCATTTCTTTTGGAAAATACTTTAACAATACTCTGTGTTTGTACAGCACTCTGAAGTGTTCAAAAGTTCTTCAAATGTATGATCTACTTAAAACAGATGTGTAAAATAAGTTAGTGTTATTGTGGGTATTATTATCTGTACTTGCAATGCTGTTATCTGCAGATTGTAGACTGAGGCTGAGAGAACAACGTCTTGCCTAAGGCCACCTAATGGGGTCATAGTCAAGGCAAGATTCAAAGTAGGGATTTCTAAATTAATAGCACAGTCTCTTATCTGCTATGCCTTATGATCCTCCTCCCAGAGTCTATATGCACTATATATTTATAACTGTTTGATACCACTTTAGCTGTCATGGCTGTATCCTGTGGAATCCTAGATTTATAGTCTATACAGTGTCCAAGTGCTCTAATGCACTCCCCTGAGTTACAGCACTAGAGGATTCTAGCACAGAAGCCAAATTATCTCAACAGACTACAAATCTCAAGATTTTATAGGATTGGGGTGGGACAGTTAAAGTTATTGTTACTATTTAATATAGGTACCTTTCTAGTCTCACAACTTCATGCATGAGATTTATGGTTTATAGTGTTTATAGTGATTGGATTCTCTCACAATGCTGGTAAGAGCAGAGTTGTACTAAGACAAAAATTCTCAGTGTGGGTTGAATTGATTGTGTGGTTAATACAGTAATCATTTGCAGAGAACATACGTGGAAGTTAAAAAGTGTCCTCTTGATATGCCAGTCCCTTCACATCCATCCAAATCATGCTTGCTTTTGAACAGTGGTTCCCAAACTTGGGTCCCCAGATGTTCATGGACTAAAACCTCCCAAAGCCTTCACCATTAGTTCTGCTGGTGAGGATTTTGGGGAGCTGTAGTCCAAGAACATTTGGAAAGAAATATCTTACAAGCTGAATAACCTCCATAATATTCCTTAGTTGGAAGTGGGAGAAGATAGTGAGACAAGTTCATCCTAAATGGAACCTGCAAAATATTTTACATCTGAGGCTTTGATATTTTAGCCAGCACTGCTCAGTGAACTGGCAGAGTGAGTGCCTGTATTCAGTGCTTCTCACAAGATAGAGGCAAACTCCCCAGGGTTAGGCAGTTGCTGTGTATGAAATTCAATAAAAAGCCAGTGTGAACAGCTAATGAAATAAAATACCAACACGTTGCATAAATGATAGCAAAGTAAATTAAAAGGAGCTTTGAAATAAAAAAGACAGCCATACTAATGACATTTTTGGAACAATTAAATCTAGGATTGTAGAGGGTGTTGATTCCTTTGATCAATAACTATGGTAGATGAAGGATTTTGTTATCTTTGAATAAGAGAGAGATATACATTTTATCCAAAGCATGTTGAAAACCAGCTAGATAATCTTACATGTTTTATATACTTAACCTTTAGACATTTTAAAAGGATTTTCCTTATCTTTCTTTAATGTGGGACTTGGATAATTTAGATCAATACAGTTTTAAACATTTGAACATTTCCATGGTTTTCATGCAGTGATATATCTGTTCAACTGCACACTGAAATAATGAGAAGTGGATAATTTACAACCTCTCTGTCATCTAGAAATTCTTTATAATGTGTGTTGGGAATGAAGAACAGGAAGATCTTTTCTTGTTCAGCTGTACATTTACACACAGAAGCTCTTTATGTCAGCTTTAAAATGTCTGTGTTCTCTTGACAACCAGGGCTGTGAAAATCTCAGTTTATCTTTCCTGGAGTCAAAATTTTTAAAACTTCAAGTTCCTTTCACCGTAAATATGTGACATGATAATTTTATTCAGAGATAACAAAATCTTCAAAAATGAGCTGAAATGAATTTTTCACTCATCTGCAGTGGTCAGACTCACTGAATTTTAGAGGGTATTGCATTAAAAAAAGCAGCCAGTGGTGGGCAGAGCCATGGATGACCAGCAGCCCAAAGGCGAAAGTGTGTAGTCATATATGCACGCAGGCATTCACACGGGCATAGACATTCAAACACACACATAGTCGTATGCATCCTGAGGCAAGCAGGCATTCATCAGATGCTCCATCACCTACTTCTCCCCTCTATGCCTGGTTTTGCTGCTAGGCAATTAGCTTATTAATTCACATTCATTCTCTCATTTTCTCCTTCCTGCTCCTCTCAGACTTGCACATTCACAAAGAGTATAAGGCTTCCCTAACAGACCAGCTTTCATAACAGGCAAAGAAACAAAACAAGACAAGACAAAACGTCTGCTTTCTCAGACATTCTCAAACAGAATGAAATATTGAATTAAATATCAGTTTCATACTAAATTTGCTCTTGGATGTATGTTACATTTACATGCAGTAATTTATGGCTTCCGTTGTTTTAGGGCTCTGTTGTAAAAATTCTTCAAGAGACAGAAAACAGACACCAGGCCTGGGCAAAGATGAGAGAGAAGAGGGATGGGGTGGAGTTGAAGACTGGGGATTTACTTAAAACTCAAGATGGAGAGAAAAAGAGAATATTAAATATAAAGGTGAAAGAAGATGGTGGAGGAATCCCGTGTGTTAATGTAGGGAATATTGACAGCTTTTTTTACCTTTGAGCCTTGTGATGAGAGATGGGCTTGGCAGATGTGAAGAAAATAACAGTGGCAGTAGATAAAATATTACATTTGGTAATGACTTAAGAAACCTAGGCTTATATTCAATCCATTTATATGGATGTCCATCATGCATATAAATTTTATCTCAGCTGTTTCCCTCTGTATTCTTGATTTGTAATGATTCTGTTCTAAAACTGTGACTTTCAGATCTTTTACAGAGTGTCCTGGTAGACTGAAATGGTTGGAGACAGGTTTCTGTGTGTTGTAGTTTCTGATGTCAGGTTTGTGACTGTCGACCTGTTTTCATAGAGATTGCCCTGTTCATTCTATGTAGAGTGCAGAAAGGGCATTGTTGGCAAAAGATGGCATAGATCACATTATCTGAGGAGCAAGTGAAGCTGCCTTTGATATTGTGTGTGGCATTGTTAGGTCCTGTAATTCTGTTGCTAGAATAGATGTGTGGGCAGAGTTGGCATCTGGGTCTGTGGCAGGGTTTAGTCCCCCTGTCTGTGTTGCTGTTTTGTGGTCCATTCTGTGTTAGTATTTGCTTGAGGTTGGGGGGTTGTATGGGTCTCCCACCAAAGGCTTTAGAGAGTGAGGTGTTCTTGTGAAGGATGGACTGGAGTTCATTTAAGATGCGTGTGAGTTGCGGACTGTAAGTGACAACTAGTGGTGTTCTGTCATTTTATTATCTGGGTCTGTCATGCAGTGAGTCACTTCTGGGTATGTGTCTTGCTTTGTTGATTTGTTCCTTAATCATATGGGGTAGGTATTTTAGTCTGAGGAATGCATTTTGTAGATCCTTGAGTTTGATGTCTTTATCCTGTGGGTTGGAGCAGATGCAATTGTATCTTAGGACTTTGCTGTATACGATGGATTTTGTGTGTTCGGAATGGAAGCTGGAAGAGTTCAGGTAGGTATATCATTTGGAAGGTTTCTGGTACTGCATGGTGCTAAGATGTCCATGTTGTAGTTTCACAGTGGTGTCCAGAAAATTTTCCTGTTGCATAGATTGTTTCAGAGTGAGGTTGATATTTGGGTGAAAGTTATTGAAATCCTGGTGGAATTTTTCTGGGAATTCCTTTCCATGGGTCCAAATCAGAAAAAAATGTCATCAATGTACCTCAAATAGAGGAGTGGTGCAGCAATTAAGAAAGCTTTGCTCCAGGGCAACCATGAATATGTTTCCATATTGTGGGGCCATGCGAGTACCTATTGCAGTTCTGTTGATCTCGACTGAGGTTTCCTTAGGAAGTCTGTGATATCTTTTATGTAACTAGGTGCATTGGTAGCATAAGGTTTGAGGATGGAATCCAAGTATCTAGATACCCCAACTGTGATGGTGTTGATGCTTGAGACAATGGATCTACTGGGGTTTCCTGGTTTGTGTATTTCGGTAGTAGGTAGAAGGTTCCTGGTTGAGGTTCTTGTGGTGTGTTTGGCAGGATTTGTGACATATGTTTTCAGGGAAGTCTTTCATGAGGTTCTGTAATTCCTTTTGGTATTTGGTGGTTGGGTCCATGGTTAGGTGCAGCTTTCAATGCTCCTTGCTGTACCTAATATAAATATTTAAGAGATCTGCTCTCACTCTTGTGAGCAAGGAAACAAGCATTATAGACGTAATAAAAATCACAGGTAACATTTTCACTGTACTCAAATACCAACGAAAGAGGATTGGGAACCAAGTGGGGGAGATGCCTCTCCTTAAAAAGAAAAGAATGGGAGAAGATGTGGGGTGGGGGAAGATTTAAAAAAAAACCACCCACAGTGGATTTATTTGGGGAGCTAAAATTCTATAAATGTTTTCCTAAGAGTGAATGAAAAGTTGTTCAGCAAGATGCCAGAATTATTTTTTGAAAAATATTCTCCTACTCTTGACTGTCCTAATCTGTTTGAGACAACTGGCAAAGGCAACACACACACACACACACACACACACACACAGAGAGAGAGAGAGAGAGAGAGAGAGAGAGAGAGAGAGAGAGAGAGAGAGAGAGAGGTGTAGCAACTTGAAGACAAATAAACAGAGAGAATTTGTTTCGTCTTATCCCTTGGTTTGCCCTGTTCTGAACTATATGCAGAAGAGGCATACAGGAAATGTCCATTTCTTGCCTCCATGCATGTCTCAAATGTATTTTAGGCTTTAAGAGTAACACCCGCAGCCTTGCATTGTTGTTGATCTGGAGGAAGGAGATTATCTTCAGTGTGAATACTTGGGGATTGTAGATTTCTAATAGAAAAGTGTTTTGGACAATGCCTGGAAAGATGCTGGCAATTAAAACTTCTATCTTCACCACTGGGCTTGTGTGAGAGTGGAAGTGATCTGCAGGCACAGAAGAGCAACTACATTTAAAGGTAGAGAAGAACAATTTCATTTTTTCCTTTAAAGTAGATTCCTTAGGTAAAAGGTAAAGGTTCCCCTTGACAATTTGTCCAGTCGTGTCCGACTCTAGGCGGCAGTGCTCATCTCCGTTTCCAACCCATAGAGCTAGCGTTTGTCCGCAGACAATCCTCCGTGGTCACGTGGCCAGCGTGACTAGACACGGAACGCCGTTAACTTTGATGTTTCTGTGATGACTCTGCCTGAGACAGGTGGAAGGGAGGAGGCTTGTTGCCTCTGTAGGGAAGGAAGTGGGACCTGCTAGTATCATAGGTGTTGCTGGATTGCCTGCATTGGTAGGCAGGGACAGAGAGCCTTTATAGGCTGGCCCTCCCCGCAACACAGGCCTCTTTCTTCATTGTCTTAGTTTCATTTTCTCACTCTGTAGATGCAAGGCGAGATATTCTGGTTGTTTCAGGGCTTGATAGGAATTTTGGGACCAGGTTCTCAGATTAGTGTGTTGAACAAAAGGGACCTAGGAAATTTTTACCTATCACATTCAGTGGGGCATAGGAGCTAATTTAGGTGTGAGTTGTCAAATTTAAATAGCTCACGATTTCGCTGGTAGTATGTTAGAATTGGCTGGTAACAGTTGATCTCTAGGCGGTGCCATTAGGTGTTTGGGTCCTTTGAATCATGTGATTCAAGCACATATATGGGGGAAACCCTCTGAGGCCACCTCAAGTCAAAACCAACATTGGGTAACGTTGTGGGTCTTTTCACCCCATCTTTTGTGCCATGCCTCTTTATTTCCTCATTGGTGTCACTGCAATAAGGTTTCCAAGCTCTGATGTGAATGTTTTGGTTGTCTGAGGCTTGTCCTAGATCTCTAGAAGTTCACTTCTACACTTCATGTATATTCCCATATTTATATAATCACTTTATATATCTTATAATGTGAACAGATCTTAGGCTCCAGTAGTATTTTGCTCCAAAGGGAAACTTTGTTTTAGCATTTGGTATGGGTCACCATCAGTTTGTACCAATAGCAACTTGTTCTTCACCTAAAAAGCTTATACAAACAAAAAAATTTGTTCAAATCCAGCATTTGGAAGTGATTGATTTGAAGCCAGAGAGCCATAATATGGAGGCAAATACAGGAACCTGCAAAAATCCTATCTGTCGTTTTAAAGCATGGATTCAGAGACTGATTAGAAGCAGTTTTGACCCAATCAAAATTTTCTCTAACAACTATAGTAACCATATTAAATAATATTACTGAATTTATTTGTGTTTATAAAGGTCAACCCTTTTGGACTACTGTAGTCTTGAAAGCTATAAGCACTATGCTGTGCCTTCAGATATAAGATCTCAGAGTAAATGGTCTGTAAATCTGATTGCTCCTGCAAAATTGGGAATAAATTGCCCAGGTATAAAGATGTAAATCTGACTTTTGGATGCTTATTATCAAATTCCATATGAGCCATTTTGGCATATTGTCTCTTACTCAAGAAAAATAACAAAGGATAAGATGAACGTTTACTGGAGTGGATTTTAGAAACCTTATTTTAGAATTGGTATTTTGGGGAAAGGCAAACAAATGTGTTAAAACAGGAGTGGGCAACATGTTCTTCTTCAAACCATATGTGCCCCCATGGGAATTTTTGAGGCTCCCCAGCATGCCTTCATATTTTTAAAATGGACCAAAAAAAAAAAAAAATAAGAGAGAGAGCGAGAGCGAGAGAGAATATTTTGCTTAAAATGCCCCTTATGCCCTCTTTGGGGGTAATATTACCACATTTTGAATTCCCACTCATGCTGTGAGGCCCCATCTATAACCCCCAATTTTTATTAAAAGTGTTTCGCCACTAGATAGCATGAGGGGGCTTTATCATTTTAACCGCCCCCTTTTTAAAGCTAAAGACATTTTTCAGTTAACAAAAAAATCAATCATGTCAACTAGAGATGTGCACAAAACTGGCACAATGATGGTTCGTGATGGTTCAATAGTATCCAAGAACTGCAAACCATGCGAATTTTTAAAAAACGAACCAGTTCATGGTTCATTCGATTTGGGCCCATCTCTAAAGGAAGGGGGGCTTTCTGTGTAGCTCAGCCCCTTGGGCCCCAGCACCTACCTTACTTGCTCCAGATAACCTCCTCCTTCCCTCCGCCGCTGCTGTGCTGCCAAGTTGTCTAGGGCCTACCTCTTGCCCCAATGCTTCCTGGGAGGCTTATGGTACTGTGAGAAATGTAGTTCTTTGAAGGTTCCTTATATACAATATATCACAGAAGTGAGTACACCCCCTCACATTTCATAAATATTTTAGTATATCTTTTCATGTGACAACACTGAAGAAATGACACTTGGCTACAATGTAAAGCAGTGAGTATATAGCTTGTATAACAGTGTAAATGTGCTATCCGCTCAAAATAATGCAACACACAGCCATTAATGTCTAAACCACTGGCAACAAAAATGAGTACACCCCTAAGTGACAATGTCCAAATTGGGCACAAAGTGTCAATATTTTGTGTGGCCACCATTATTTTCCAGCACTGTCTTAACCCTCTTGGGCATAGAGTTCACCAGAGCTTCACAGGTTGCCACGGGAGTCCTCTTCCATTCCTCCATGACGACATCACAGAGCTGGTGGATGTTAGAGACGTTGTGCACCTCCACCTTCCGTTTGAAGATGCCCCACAGATGCTCAATAGGGTTTAGGTCTGGAGACATGCTTGGCCAGTCCATCACCTTTACCCTCAGCTTCTTTAGCAAGGCAGTGGTCGTTTTGGAGGTGTGTTTGGGGTCATTATCATGTTGGAATGCTGCCCTGCGGCCCAGTCTCCGAAGGGAGGGGATCGTGCTCTACTTCAGTATGTCACAGTACATGTTGGCATTCATGGTTCTCTCAATGAACTGTAGCTCCCCAGTGCCGGCAGCACTCAGGCAGCCCCAGACCATGACACTCCCACCACCATGCTTGACTGTAGGCACGACACACTTGTCTTTGTACTCCTCACCTAGTCGCCGCCACACACACTTGACACCAACTGAACCAAATAAGTTTATCTTGGTCTCATCGGACCACAGGACATGGTTCCAGAAATCCATGTCCTTCGTCTGCTTGTCTGCAGCAAACCGTATGCGGGCTTTCTTGTGCATCATCTTTAGAAGAGGCTTCCTTCTTGGATGACAGCCCTGGAGACCAATTTGATGCAGTGTGCGGCGTATGGTCTGAGCACTGACAGGCTGACCCCCCCACCCCTTCAACCTCTGCAGCAATGCTGGCAGCATTCATATGTCTATTTCCCAAAGCCAACCTCTGGATATGACTCTGAGCACGGGCACTCAACTTCTTTGGTCTACCATGGCAAGGCCTGTTCTGAGTGGAATCTGTCCTGTTAAACCGCTGTATGTTCTTGGCCACCGTGCTGCAGCTCAGTTTCAGGGTTCTGGCAATCTGCTTATAGCCTAGGCCATCTTTATGTAGAGCAACAATTCGTTTTTTCAGATCCTCAGATAGTTCATTACCATGAGGTGCCATGTGGAACTTCCAGTGACCAGTCTGAGAGAGTGAGAGCGATAACACCTGCTCCCCCTTCACACCTGAGACTTGTGACACTGAACGGGTCTCATGACACCAGGGAGGGAAAACGGCTCCTTGGGCCCAATTTGGACATTGTCAGTTAGGGGTGTACTCATTTTTGTTGCCAGCAGTTTAGACATTAATGGCTGTGTGTTGCGTTATTTTGAGGGGACAGCATATTTACACTGTTATACAAGCTGTATACTCACTGCTTTACATTGTAGCCAAGTGTCATTTCTTCAATGTTGTCTCATGAAAAGATATACTAAAATATTTATGAAATGTGAGGGGCTGTACTCACTTCTGTGATATACTGTATAGCCAAATGGGTAGCAAAACTACAATTTCCACAACACCCTAAGCCTCCCAGGAAGCATTGGGGTAGGAATTAGACCCCTGACCACCTATTACCCTATTTAGCTGGGCAGTGGTAGTGGAGGAGAGGATGAGGCCCCCATGGGACCTATGAAGGGGGCAGGGGGTACAGTGGGGAATCAAATTCCCAAACTCTGGTTGGATTCCTAAACCATTGAGCTATCTAGCCGGCTCAGTATTAGGGGCTTCTGAGTCTCTTCAGTCCTCATTAGTCTGTTTTTGTTCTGCAAAATACTGAGTTTTCTTAGGGATGCCAATTCCTATCTCTTTATTCCTATCTCTCAGATCATTATTGTGTGTGTGTATCTATGTGGCTGTGGCTGCCTCCCTGCCTGTCTACCTGCCTGTGACATTTTGACAATATAATCCATGGCACTCACCCCTTAAAAATGAAAAATAGAAATTAGTTTTTAATTTTTAAAAAAGAGAAACCCATCCTATCTATATCAATTTTTAATTCTATGCATTCTGAAAGAAAAGCCAAAACTGGAACCTTGGACTTCACACAGCTATCTCTCTCATTCTTTCCCTCTCCCTCTCCCCCCCTCTCTCACACACAGAGAGAGACAGCAACATTTCACCTGCATCCTTGTTCCTTAATTGACTCCATAGTAGGATTTTATCTGCAAAGTGTTTCTTTTGTATGTTTTCTTGTTTGTGTTCTGTTCGCAACAGAATCCTATGTTTCTGAGACATTAACTCTGTCCAATGGTTTTAAATCCTGCTGCAGGTAACCATTTCTCTTAGCCTTGTTCAAAAGGCCAAGACCAGGTATGTCACTCAAAGGGTGGGAGGAGAGAATAACAGCATCACAGCAGTTATATTTTAGAACTAGAGGGACCCTGTTGAAAAGGCCAAAGGACTTAGTTTTTGGCGCCCTCTTACTCCATTTCTCATCCAGCTGAGCCAAAGCAGACACAGTACAGATGGTTGATAAATATCGGCAAGACACCTTTATTGAGTAGAACCATATAGAGGCCTATTTTACGGGCTTGGCTGCTTGCGGGGGACTCAGCCCTGGCTCTGCTTCACATAGCTCTTCCCTCACCTCATAAATGTTTACTACAAACAACTTCTCAGTATTGTGGGTCAACATGACAGCCTGCCTGGAGGCAGGATGAAGAAGCTTTGCTTCATTTAAATGAAGAAAATAATTGCTGCCATTTAATGATCGAATTCAAAGCAAAGCGCTGGCACTGAAGGAGAAGACGACAACAGAGTCAGGGCAGAGGGGGAAAGGTTATGTTAGCTGCCCTCAATGTGTTGAGAAAGAACTTTACATAATGAGATTTCAGTGAAACACTGGACAAATATTTTTCTTTTATTATTGCAAAAAGCCATTCCATGGTCATTCTTTCTATACAAGTCATTCCTTTTCTGTGGAAAATCAGAAACATGGCTCGTACAAATGCAGCAGTCCACAGGCTGTTCATGTCATGTAGGATTTGCTATAAATCTCAGAGGTATCCATCTTAGCCTGTTGCAAACTCTTGAGATGCCTTCTGGGGAAGAGAGTGTGCTGGGAGAATACTTGTTATGTGTATCTGCTCTTCCCAATTTGCTGCTACATCCCAGAAGCCTATTGATGTTTGGTGAATTATGGTTTGCTAATTGGAGGCTAATTGATAGGGAGCCCCATGGCAGGTTATTAAACCTTATGTAAATGGCAAAAGATTTCTGGGTGTTTCTGCATCAGCTTCCGTGGACTGCAGCCCATTGGTACAATACGCCTTGGCCAATTTTCTATTTCCAGCATAGCATAAAAGGCATAACTTTTGGCAACAATTTGCTGCCGGTTACATTGTTACAACCGTTACAAAGTCAGTGTAGACAACTCGGTCCACAACATATAATGTCTGCACTGATTTTGTAACCTGCCACAAAAGTTGCACCAAATGTAACACCATTCATGCTGCACTGGCAGTATGATTTTGGCACTGGGTTTGCATTTCTTAAGCTGAGCTGCCAGTTGTGAGGATCAAACACTACCAGCTCAGTCTGCTTTCTGCATTCTTCACATAGAGCTTTGTGGTATTGCTGACATCTAAATAAACTTTTCTTGCCATGGTGATTAGAATAAGAGTTTGGGTAAAGAAATTATGTGATGTTAGCTTCCAGACACATGATGTAGTGGTTAGACCACGGGACTAAGACCAGCAGGACCTGGACTTAGTTCCTGACTCAGCTTCAAAGCTCACTAGGTGAACTTGGGTCACTCAGTTTCTTTCAGCCTCGTCTGCTTTGCAGAAAAAATGTGAACATAACATGGGAAATATACCCACAATCCTAAGAGTAAGGGCTCAACATCTAAAATATGTTACTTATTGGCTATAAGGACAGATTATCTTGATGTCAGTTAAAAGAAAATGCTACTGTGCTAAGTCATAAATTAGCATGTTGTCCTGCATTCCATGTATAGGTTGAATGTACATGGAACAGTACACACATCTGTCCCTCAGGTTTCAGGAGATGGAAGAGTCCTTAACATTTTCAGTAGATTATAACAGTGAGTGGGATTGGTTCAAATTTTTCCACCTTCCCAGTATGTCTGGGGCCCTGGTCACATGAGGGAAATGCTCTCTAGTTATCCCCCAGTTAGTTGTGTGTTTTTTTCAGGTCACATGATGTACAGTAAAGATCAAAACATTTTCCAGGCCAGTGATATAAGTGGGGAACTTTCCACCGGCTGGAAGGGTTGTGTTATTTTGTATCTCTGTTGTACCGGTGCATTCCTTACCAGGAAGAACTAGAGGCTATTTTCCTCATATGACCAGGGCCTGAGAAGCAAGACTATTTGTGAAATGGATAGTTTGCCAGACTGAGGCTGTATTTGCCACAAAATCAGCCTCCTCTGTAATGATTTTCACACTCTATTTGTTAGAGCAGCCACTTGACTAAATAAATCCTAGATCCCAATCTACCAAAATTGTTTGCTTGCATTGTTTTCTTTTTTAAAAGTTGAAATCTATCTTTCATTATTTGATGCCTCATTCAGAGCAATTGGTGGAGCTTAATTTTCTGTCCATTTTATGTGAGCCAAGCTTCAATGACTAATACAGTTGTGAAGTTAATAATGCGGAAAGTACATGGGCATGCATTGCCCCAATGATAATATTTTTGGATAACTGTTTGATAAACAGAATAATGATTTAAAATAAAGTTCCACCACATTATTGTAGCCAGTCTAAAACAAAACAAAATGAAAAATAATTCAAACCCTTGTAGTTTGCTCGTCAAAAACAAAAATCTATCCATTATTTGTATCTAAAGAGAAGGTTATTGGTAAATGGTCTATAAGGAAATTAGACTCACAATAAAACTACCTTTTCTTTGTGGCATATTTTACAGGAATGAGGATGCCCACTAATGCACAGTGTTCACATTTTGTGGTGAAGTTAATTGTATACCTGAGCTAATGCGGGCTTTTCAGATGACCGGTGTCTCAAATGAGCAGTGCTTCCAGTAAGTGTTGGAAGTTACTTTGGCAAAATATTTATCAAACTAAGCTCTTTTGTTGTTGTTCCCTGTATAGCTCTTTTTTTCCAAGAGCAGCTGCACATATTTCTTCCTTCTTCTCTACTACAGCTTAGTGTGCATTCTAGCAAGACTATAATTTCACATGGAGTAACAGACCACTTACCTCCCTCCCAAATCTCTCACATTAAAGATTTAAAGTACAAGCAAGCAGAGATAATCTTATGGGTCTACTTTTTCAATTGAATCGAATCTGCCTTTGTTGTCTAATAAAAACAAAACAAAACTGCCACATCTTTGGTAAACAGTAATATTTCAAGTGCAAGTCTGTCTGTCGTGTCTTGATACTTGAGGGAGGGCTACAGCCAGCGGTGCAGCTAGAAATGGAGCTATGGGGTAAAGTTCAGGGCTTCATGGCCCCAGGGGTGAAAAAGGGAAATTATTGCTGAGAGAGTAGCAGATGTTGGGGATAGCAATAAACAGCCTAGCACCAGCCTCTGGGCAGTGTCTGCATGTGCAAGGAGCCATCGGGTCTGATGCTGCTAGCTTGGCACAGCACCCACCTCCTGCTCCTCTTGATCACTGAAGTGCTATAAAGTAGACTATTCACATGGCAGGAACACGGATAATATTAGCAGTCACTGAGGTGTAAAGAATGTACCGTATTTTTCCGTGTATAAAACAACACTTTTTACTTAAATAATTGGACAAAAAATTGAGGGTTGTTTTATACACGGAAGGCAGCTGCTTTCCCTGCCTTTTGCGAAGCCACAGGGTAGAGCAGCCGTGAAAGGGCAGCACGCTCGCACCCCTTTGACCCTGAAGCAGCCATGAAAGGGCTTCAGGATCAAAAGGGTGCGAGCGTGACGCCCTTTCACGGCTGCGTTACCCATTTCCTAGGCCCCACGGGGCTTAGGAAGTGGGTAACACAGCCGTGAAAGGGCGGCAGGATTGCACCCCTTTGATCCTGAAGCAGCCATGAAAGGGCTTCAGGACCAGAGGGGTGCGATCGTGCAAATTTTCTAATTTGGGGGTTAGAAAAGGGGGGGGGTCCTCTTATACATTGAGTCGTCTTATAAATAGAAAATACGGTACTACTTTGGGCTGTAGGGCTGAAAGCATTACTTGTACACCAAGGATCTTGAGGTGTTCCAGATGAGGCATGAAATATCTTACTGAAACAGTCCTTTTAAAACACCAGCTTGATATGACATATCCTATAGATCTTCCATATATATCATATGTATGAGTGTTGTGCCAAAAGATCTCCACTGAGATTTTCTCCCATTCTCACTGAACATGGTAAAAAAGTTGCATTTGAAAACTACCATAACTCTTCCCCTGCTGACAGGCTGTTACAAGTAGAAGCACTAGATGGATTGTTTGTATCTTTCTAAGCACTGAGCCTGTTCTGGGCTTATACTTTTGGAGCGAGTGAGCAAGCAAGCAAGCAAACGAGCAAGTGAGCAAGAAGGCAAAAAAGTCCTGTTTGTCTTGTACTGGAGGCAAGATTTCTCACAGGGACATGAGAATCCTTGGCAGGTTTTTTTGCCATGTCAAGATAGCCTGTCTATCAAAGAAGATATCTATCAAACAAAAGTTCTTCACATCCCTACTTGCAATGTTATGCCAATCTTGCAAAAATATAATCAAAAGAAATTCAAATGGGCCCTGAGAATGACATGGAAAAATTGAAAGCTATTTAATGGGTAAATAGAACTGTTGATGAATTAAGGAATAAATTATGGCATGGCACTAGATCCACCTTTTTCCTGGAGCTGGACACGACACTCCCCTCCCTCACACCTGCTAAGAGATTTATAGGGAAGGAGCTGTAATATATGCATCTGCAGTGGAAACAACATGTATCTGCAGCGACCCTTTGAAATTGGAACAGTTGGGAGGCCCTGGAGAATCTGTCGAACACTGCAACATGATAGCATGGTTATTCAGTACAACTTGGTTGAACCAAAATTGTTGTGAAGACATGTTTCTGATGAACATGCTGAGTTGTTTGTTTTTCTTTCTCCCCTTGACCTAAGTAGCCATTTTCCTGAATTATTTCCAAAATCTCTCCACCATTTTTTTGTGGCTGCTTCTGTGCCACTGCCTCCACTCCCCCCAAGAAAGAAAGTAGCTAGAGGGCACCTAAAAGCATTTGCAGGAACAAAGAACAAATCTGTACAGCAACCATCTGATGGAAGAACCACCCATTGGAAATCATCTTCCATGGTGATTCATCTTCCATAGTGAGCTAGTCATGACTCCCACTTTGGAGAAATTGTTGGACAATTGCTTCTTTTCCTAGAGAAGGTCAGCCCTCTCCCACCCTTTTGTTAGCCCACAAATAGTATCTTGCTTAAATACCAGTATTTGTCCGTGGTCTGGTGCGTGGATTGTTCCTAGCCTAGCTACCAAAGAGCAGTTAACTGCAGATGCCAAAGGAAGAACCCCTGACCTTCTCTGTACAATAAAGCATCATTCTATGTCTAATCCATAGCCTCTCCATGCATTACAGTCATAGTTACACACAAACACACCACCACTACTGGCACCACCTCTGTTGAGCAAGGATGTGTATATTTCTCATTCTTTTTCCCACAAAACGTTATTGCTCCCTATTACTTTCTGAACACAATATGATAACATTCCTTTGTGAGGATCTTACTGGGGGCAATGCTCTCTAACCAATATTTTTCCTTATGGGACAGAGATGTACCAAGTAAAAAGAAGAAAAAGAAGACGCATTTTACAGGTGATTTCAGGGAAGTTATAAGGAACCACACAGTCTTGTTGAACTCCCACTAGGCAAAGAGGGAGAAACGAAATTCCCAAAAGAAACTTTTGACAAACCAGAGAATTAACATTCCTGTTGAAGGTGAAGCAATATCTGGAGGCCAAAAGAATCAAGGCAATGTTTGGATACACTGTGCTTAGGGGGATGAACCATACCAAAAGAGTTACGAGGAATGTCCCAGGTTTAATTTTTGGTGTCTCCAAAAGGATCAAGTAGGCAGTTCATTCTTGTAGCTGGAAGATCAAAGGTGAACTATCCTACATGTCACAATGAAGATACAGGTAGCAGCTATGTCTTTTTTTGAGGGAGGATGGGGTATACAATTGAGAGGTGTGATTTTTAATGGGACCTCCCACATACCTTCCCAAACATGAGTTGATTTCCACCCCACCCTGGCATCTTTTTAAAAGATCCATAGCTATGCATGGATGAGTGGGGAGCAAAGGGGATTAATGGTTAAAATTGTGGCTAGGGAGAGAAGCATTAAATTGGGCAGAAAATATTAAATTGGACTGTCACCACCACACTACAAAAAAGGATATCACTACTGGCTGCATCTTTAATGTAACATAGTTTGGCTCTGAATGTCAGGACTGTAGCTGGATTCCAATTCTAAGCCAATAGGGATTTGAAATGTTACTGTGGCCTTTGAGATAAGATGTAAGACCTTCCATAAGCCAGACGTGGCTTGACAGCATGTAACAATGATAAGCTACAGCCCTTCCTATTCACGGAAGCTTATAGAAGCCGAGAGTCCATGTTGGTGCAAGGGCTGTGTTCCCCTGATTGAAGTCTTTCCTGTGTTTTCTGCTGTGTTTTGCACCCTGTAGTTGCCCCGCTGTGCTTATGGAGAAAGGTGTTGTCCTGTCCTTCAGTGTAATGCCCCACCATAGCTTTTCTAATGCTCCATTTCCAAAATTAGCAAGCAGTGCCTCAAAGCCCATTAACATGCTTTGATCAGGTCTCTTAAGGTCTTAAAGAAATGCCATCTGTAGCATTCCTCTCCATTTCTCAGCTTGAGCATTATCCTTCCAAGACACATTTTTTTTTGTCATCCTCCAGTTCCCTGGGTTCTGCGGCCACTCCTTGGGGCTATATTATTTGTGCTAATCATTCACTCTTCCATGACATAGTCAAGGGTAATTAGCAGATCCGTTCCTAAAACGGTGCCCAACCCTAGAGCATAGTTCACCTTTTGGCATTAAACACTTGAAAGACACCAGGCCATTTTCATAAGCCTGATCCTTTCAACCAAATCTCATGACCCTGAGGCTCCTCTGAAAGTGGCAGCAGTGATAAAAACCAACACTGTGATTCTTGCGTTGTCGTTGTTGTTTTTTTCCTCCTCCAAAGTTAAACTTCAGTAGGATTATTTAGGGGAAAGACGGCCAAATGATTCCTTTGCTTACTGCCTAACACATTCCTCTCTTTGCTGCTCCATTATGGAAGAAGTATTGCCGTGCCTTAATGCTGCTAAATTCTCAAATGGTGCCCAGCAAATGAGAGCCGCTGAAGTAGTGCACAAGATTTAGTTTTATTCTCTTCATATTTTACAGCTGGAGAAAATGGGGCAGAGGAAAATGTGCTAATGCCTTCAGTTCTAAGAGGTATTTTTAACCTCGGTTTCTATTTTCCCCATTGGTGGGGAAAGAAAGGAAAAGGAGAGAGAAGTGTCAGTGACAAAAAGAGGGTGTCCTGGTTGTGCATAACAACACTCCTACAGAATAACAAAGAGTGGTTTCTTTGCAGGTCTAATCTAGAAGAAGTCAGCATTTTGCGGACTGTCGCTTCAATAAATGCAGATTAGAGGTAGGAATGTGAGCTATTTAGTGGAACACCGATGTATCACTGCTAAGTGACCATGTTTGCAAGTAACAAAATCTCCTTTTGCACAAGACATTTTAAAGTTCATAGTAATATCTGAATAATTTTTGAATTTCCACAAGGCTCTTGTAAAGTGTCCAGGGTAATGCAATACGATTGTCAAGGTTAACAGAATTCTTTGTCAGTTATGTGCTGATCTGTCACAAGCTCCACTGCCATGGAGAGGTGGTTACCCAGGCACGATGGTGGGAGGCAGTGCATCAAGGGTGTTCTCAGCATCCTAGACAGGGTTTAGGTGCTGTTTAAGACCAATGTTAGCAGTTTTGGAGCTAAGACAAATGGATGTGTTACCTCAGTATCAGCCAGGAGCAGTTGCTAATGTTTTATGCACTGGCCAAGAGGGCAGGTCTTGAAACTTTGTTCCCTGAGCCCTGTATCTGGTCAGCCGAAAGGGCTGCTGCTTTCTCCTGCAGTTGGGGTAAGGAAGGGAAAAGATTGCCACTGCAGATGTATTACACTTCAGGTCCCATAGGTTCGAGCCAGCATAGCCAATATTAAGGGACTTTGGGAGTTCTACTCCAGAACATCTCAAAGGGCAAAGATGGCCTACCTCCATCCTAACAGGCGAGGCCTGGAAATGTGGCAGCTTTTGAGAGGAATCTTTCTCAGAGCCTTTCTGCTTTGGGGATGAGTCAAAGGCCCAGTGTTGAATAGTAATGGTGCTACTTGGGATGGCGGGAAAAGAGTGCAGTACTGAGAGCTGGCATGCCTGGTCAAGAAGGTCTCAGGAATTTGTCTGTTTCCTCCAAGCTGTTGCTGCTGTTTGAGGACTCCAGGTCTGAAGGCTTTGGATTTGACACCATGACAAATTCTACAAAGCCTGTAGTGCCACAGGGCAAATAATTGCCTTTGGGCAGGGCTTCCCAAGAGGATGGGACAACACGGACCATTTGCCTGGGCCTCACAAAGCAAGCTTCTCTACCTTAAATCACTCACCAGAGCCCTCTGTAAACATACATTGGGTGGCAGAATGGTCTCTGACTTCACGTATGCCCCAGTATATATACCGTATTTTTCTGTGTATAAGACACCCCCATGTATAAGATGCCACCAATTTTCTAACCCAAAATTTCTTTCTTTGCAAGAAAGTGGAGGGGGAAGGCAGGGATCAAAGTGCTTTGATTCCTGCTTTTCCCCTCCACTTTCTTGGGAAGAAAGTGCTTTCCCCTTCCACTTTCTTGGGAAGAAAGTGCTTTTCCCCTCCACTTTCTTTGCAAAAAGCTGCTTCCCCCTCCACCTTTTGCAAAGAAAGTGGAGGGGGAAAGCACTTTCCTCGCAAGAAAGTGGAGGGGGAAAGAAGGGATCACTTTCCCCCTCCACTTTCTTGCGAGGAAAGTGCTTTCCCCCTCCACTTTCTTTGGAAAAAAGTGGAGGGGAAAAGCAAGGATCAAAGAGCTTTGATCCCTCCCCCGCCCTTACTACTGTGTATAAAATGACCCTCGATTTTTCCTCTAATTATTTTAGGAAAAAGTGTCATTTTATACACGGAAAAATATGGTAGTTTATCAGTGGCCCTACTGTGGAGGAGAACTCTTCAAGGTCATGAAAGTGCCACAGAGGTGCTCCTTTCTGAAGAAGACCCACAGTGTATGTGGGTTTATTAAAAGGCAGATGATATTCTATAACAGCTTGGAACTGATTCCTTTTCAACTAACTGTACTGTTCACCCACTTGACAAATGGAAACCATTGAGTTTATTCAGTTGTTACTGTTGAAAGATGCAGCTCATTTAACTCAGATGAGGCTCGGTGTGCGTAATCACTGAAGTAATGCCTCCGTTTCTAAAAGAATGTGCAAATGTAGAAAAAAGGGAGCTAATTATCTTTCCTGGCTGCTGGCCTGAAAGGTAGAATTGGGTCAAACATATTTTGTTTACACTTTCAGTGAATGTAGTATTACTTCTCATATTTCATTATTGACCACTCCATCTGTACATACCATTAAGCCAAAAAGAGAATAGGTCAGTGTGATGACAGGCCCTTCTTCAGATCATTTATGGTATATTTGAAGAAGTGAGAGGGGGAGAAGAGGGGAGTAATTTCAATGTGTTTCTTATTGTAAACCTCTTGGGGTTTTCACAATATAATGATGAGGAATGGTCTTGATAAGGCTCTATCCGTTATCACATTAGAATTATAATTCTACCTGTAAAGTTGGAATTTGCGTTCAGTTTGATTTACTCAGATTTTTACAAATTTTGAGAAACTGTTTGGTCAGTGTACCTAGATAGGATTCTTTGCCAACAGGATAAGCGTTGCAGGAAATGAGGCACGGGATCAAAGGAAAATTGCAGTCAATTAACTGGAACATTGACGTATAAAGCTTTATCTTGCTAGATCAGACTAGAGGTCCATCAGGTCCAGCATTTCATCTCCAGTAATGTCCAGATGTCCCTGAAAAACCCATTGATGGCATAGGACAGAGAGATAGCAGAGCAGAGTGGCAAAGAGAATGAGCCAGGTATCAGGACGTCCTCAGTTCGAATCCTTCTTCAGCCATAAAGTCGCTAGGCAGCTTTTGGCAAAGTGCTTTCAGCCCAGTCCCTCCTCATCCATCTAACATACTAGTATAGGGTGTTGTAAGGCAGTTGTAACCAAAGTGCAGCTGAACAGGGATGTGTGCTCTCCTGGGCCTCCAGTGTGGTCCGTCAGCATCTCCATGTCTCCAACTGCTTCAGGTTTTTTAAATGTTGATTACACAGTGCTCCTTAGACACTACAAAGGATGTGGAGAGGAGGAATTTCACCATGTTTTCATCTGTGGCCTATTTTAGGCTTGAGGGTGGCTAGGTGTGTACCCTCTCAAAATATTTTTTTTCAAATGTTCAGGTGCTCTGAAGGTGTGGAAGGTCCTGTGCAAATGTTAAGTACTGTGACAATGAGCAAGTCTGTATGAAGTATGTTGGTGCCTGAGGCACAGCAGCAAATGGTGCCTCCTTTCAAATCACAATGTATGGTATCCAAAGCCAGCCAACTTATTTTGGCACATGAGAGAGAAAACCCTTTTTGAAAGGTTTGAAACCTTAAAAAATAAGTTGTGTTATAAAATACAACTATAGTGCATCAATGACTAACCATTTGCCATCTCATCGTAATGCTAGACATTTTCACTGCCTGCTGCCTCCTTCTGCCTAATGGTAGGACTGGCTGGCCATGATAATAATGCTGTTATCTCCCCACTTTTGTTCGCTGTACACATCTGGTAATCAGAAAGCCATCGCTTCCAGAGAAGGAGTATCAGTCAGCTGTAATGGTACACTGCTGAAGGATAGCTCTAATACTTTTGAAAAAGCCTATAAGCTATTACCTCATGTAGTCCATCATCAATTTATTGCCACATTTAATAGTGATAAGTTAATTATGTGCTGCTGAAGGAGATGTTCGTTTGTTGGGAATTACTGCTGTTTGATTCTGCTAGCCAATACCTCCCGCATCTAACTTGAATGCTGGGAAAGATGGAATAGAAAGATTTAAAACAAATAATTTAGATAACATTGACTTGGATTCTGATATTTGCATGATCGGGGAATAAAATTTTTTGTCCAATATTTCCTCATTCACTGGCTGAATTGAAAATAATCCCAAATGAATCACTCACCTGTAAAAAAATAAATAAATCTACTAGCCTTCTGAGGGCTGGTAGAGAAAGGATGGAGAAATGCATATATATTTTTTTGTGCTGGACATGAAGGAGGAGGAGGATACCTTCAAGGAAAAGCCTGCTTGGTTCTCTGTCCTGTGCACAGGGAGGGTTGGAGAGCTCCACTGCCCTTTTGCAAGCTCACTCACTTATCTGCATGCGTTTCCTACCCTCATAGCTCAGTATGTTAGGTATCTGGCTGGGAAACCAGAGGTTGGGAGTTCAGTTCTCCATGGCGCATCCCAGGGAAGCCAGCCTGTATGGCCTTGGGCAAGCTGCACAGTCCCAGGGCACCCTCAGAAGAAGGGAATGCTATTTAGAAGACCATGAAAAGGCTCACCCTAAGTCAGAATTGACTTAGTGCAGCACACTATGATGAGGAGTAAGAGTAGGAGTAGCAGGCTAGTTCTTAAATGCAAAGTGATTAGAATGTGTGTGATATTAACTGAGACGCATGCTCTCCAAGAGGCATGCACACATGAAAGAGAGCTACTGATATTTCACCTTTTCGTTTCAGTGCTGAGTCCCCACTACTGAAGAAACTGTTGTTTGGTTGGTTTTAATGACTGAGAGGTTTGCCTTTTTGTGGTGGAACTGAGGTATCTCAAAGAAAAGCCAACCTCTGGCTCTGTGTGTACAGCTACATTCTATGCCTGCATGCTCTTTTTTAGATCTCAAGTGCCAAGATTTCCTTCCATTTAATGGTAGCAACTTGTTTTTTTCCCCCCTCTGGGAGATAGGAGAGGATGGAGTATGAACATCAAATCTGCAGTGTGAGGAAAGCAGGAAAAGGAAATAATGAACAGCAAGTAGTAGAGAAAGAAAGGGGGGGATCAGAGCTGAACAGAACAAAACAGAAAAGCATAGAAAGGTAAGCAAAAAAAAAAAAAACTAAAAGGGGAAAAGAATCATCTTTGTTTTGTTTAGTTTGGCATCAGAAAGGCCTAGGCCTAAATGAGTTAAAGAATCTTGTGGGTTTTTTAATGTTAAAAAGACAGAACTTGAAGCAAGCTTTTAATATTACAAAGGACCAAAGAAGGTTGCGGAAGAAAAACAGGTCATCCAAGCAGCCAATACTAACAAGCAGTTGTAAAATAAAACAACAAAGGTGTGTTATATAAGCAATTAAATATTAAAACTTAAACAAGGGAGGAGAGTAAAAAAAGAAATTGTTGAGGAAAGCAAATCAGATGGGGATAGATTAGCCTGTGGGGCAGTTCAAGGGAGGGAGAAGATGTGTATTTACAGTGAAAGACCTTGGGCATAAATATTACCTGACCCACATAAAACTAAGGGAACTAGCCTTCCAACTTATATAAGTAGCAGAGGCATTGCACATTACAGAATAATATAAAATTGCCAAGCAGGATCTGAACTACTAAGGGTTTGTACATCTGCCGGTCACCTTGACTTTCTGCTTGGTTCAAAAAGTAGCCACAAGATTCTTGGATGCTAACTCCATGTGCAACAATAGTATCAATTAAAAATTGTGGTACTTAGGGTATTATGTAATTATTCTCAATCTAACACAATGCGGTGCTGGAATACTGCAGTTATTCCCTAAATGTGTTGCTAGAATTCCTTGACAGGTTCCCAGTGACAGCAAGAAGTCATTTAGGAGTTTAAGATTATAATAAGGTTATGAGGTTTGAGCAGGAAAAATAAAACAGAAAGCTAGTCGTAATGCTGATGACTGGCCTGCTTATGTATTGGGTCCGTGATCAGCACCTGATACATGATGCTGTCTGCAATGCCCAGAGTGCCAACTATCGCCCTCCCCTGGCATTGCTGATGCATCAGTTGCCATCAGGCTGTACCTAGTATTGCCGATCCCAATCACACCCTATTGTATTTGCTGAGTGGGCTGATAATGTCACTTCTGAATAGAAATGGAGCAAGATGCCGATCTGCACTCAGCAGTAGTGCCATCTTCTGTTCTCCAAGTTATAGTGCTCCAAGTGGGGCAGTGAAGGGCTTATTGAATCACAAGGTAGGGATTGATCAGAACCTACCCATTAGGCCAGGTACTGATGGTAGACTTGACGGTACTGCATCTGGTACCATTGCTTCAGTGATGATGGTGCTAGTATTGCTTTTTAGATTATAACTTGTGGTTCTATGTATTTTTTCCAACAGGAGTGTGTGCTGGCATCTCTATCAAATGTAGATGGTATAACACAGTTCCTACAAAATGTGTGTTCGATCACCAGGGAAGAAACCCAAGTACTGATAAATGGCTAGAGAGGAAGTGGAGAGAACTGGATGGTATAAGAAAGCAGAAAAGTTGCTCCAAAGTAAAGGTGTTCTGTTACATAATTCTCTGTTTAAATCTATTATCTCTGGTTAAAAGACTCTGAAGATTTAGTGAATAAATCCTCAACTTCCCTGCTAATATATCTTTAATGTAAGAATACACCCAACTTGAGTTTTGAATCCTTATTCTCTGATGTGCCTTCAACTGACCAGCACTTCTGCTGTATTTAGATTAAGCTTTCAGTTTCTCCATCTTCCTCTAGTCCATTATTGACACTGAGAGTTTTGACACTTGGGGCATGCAGGAGTGTGATTTTCCACCATGAAAAATTAGGAGACTGTGGTTTATGCTTTTCAAAATAAATAAAGTAAAACCAATAAAGGGAAATGAATAGGGCTGGGAGGGGTTGCTGTTTATGTTCCCCAAACCCACCAGTAAAGTAGATTCACCTCTAGATTTCAGCACCCTCTGAGAAGCCTTGGTTGCTTCATCCTAGTTATGCTAATACTGATATAGAACCTTGGTTTAGAGCCAAACCAGCTTCCATGGATTTTGATGGGAATGATAAATAAACACAGATAATTTGGTGGCACCAAACCTCAGAACTGTGACTAACATCTCCCACTGGTTTAATGTTTATGTAAAATAGCACGAGGGACAGAACTGAGGGGCCCCTAAGGCCAACTGCCAGAGTACTGAGTAAATATCCTCCTGGTATGGCCATTTTGTCTGCTTGTTGGACATCTGTTGGAGCCCAACAGGTGGTGAATCACTGAGTGGAAAGCCCAGAATCTGTTGACTTAACTGAACAAAACATTGTGACAGCAGCAAATCACAACAAAAAGATAATATTAGGCTGGAGCACTACATTGAAGGTTCAATAGTTTTCTTGTGACCAGATCTAGTTGTAGGAAATGCTGTGAAAAGAAATCAGTTCTATGACATTTATCAGTGGTGCATGGTGTGGAGAAAGTGAATAGTGAGATCTCCTCATCTCACAAGAGAAAGCATTCCTTCATACAATGCACAGGTAATTTAAAATGTTCCACAATATCAGGTCTCCTGACCACTGTCATAGGGTCAAATTAACCAATTTATTTAGCACTGATTTAATGGAGGTGCTCTTTGACGTGGTGAAAGACATCAACTTGTCATAACACAAGATTTGTCTCACTCATATGGCTTGCTTTTAGTGTATTTTAGCTTATAATTTCTCATTGGAATGTAAACACAGGCGTAATGCAGTGGTCTAAAGTATGCATCTTTGAGGAAATCCTATCGTTGGAGTGAAAAGAGGTCAAATGGAGGGAACACACCTTCTCTTGAACATCTCCTTAGTCCCTTAGGTGGTTCAGAAAAGTTCAAGGAGGACACTAATATCTATGTTATTAGGCTTTACAACAAGTATAGCAATCTCTGGCCTTCTATATTTTTAATGAACTACTACAGCTCAATGGTTTAGATATCTGGCTGCAGAGCCACATGCTGCAAGTTCAATTCCCCACTGTGTCTCTTGAGAGTAGAGTCAGACTGTGTGGTCTTGGGTGTGCTGCACAGTCCCAGGATGCCCCTCAGAAGAAGGGAATGGTAAACCACTTCTTAGTATGCTCTACTTGAAAAACCCTGAAAAGGGTTGCCATAAGTCAAAATTGACTTGATTGCACATGATTATTATTATTTGTTGTGCCCTCAGCATATGGCTAGTGAGCTGGAGCTGATGGCAGTTAGAATTCAAAAGCATTTGGAAGACAAAGGGCTCCCCATTTTTATACAATACAATAATTTGCATTTTGTATTTTCCCCAAAATTGGTACTTCACATGGATAACAATTAAAAAGTTTGAATGAAACAGAAGACAGATTAAGCAAAATATGACACCAGATTGAAAAAAACATCTAATAAAAAGGCAGAAATAAAAAGCAGTGGCAGTACCCAACTAGTTAAAACCTCTTCCAGCCAACAGTCCAGTAAGAAATGTGAAAGACTTGTTTGAATAAAAAAGAGTGGGGTCACTGAGAAGGACTGTGGACATTTGTTTGACTCAGAAGCACTCTTCTTAAGTTGGTAAGAAAACAGGAAAGAGCTTAATTAGTCAAGTTAACTGAAAAATAGCATGTGTTCCTTAGAGATCTCAAGGCACATGGCTATATAGGTTAGCAAAATGCAGACAAAGGGATTATAATGGTGGTGGCAGTGGCTCCCTATGGTTTCCTTCGTAGGGTACAGTCAGGCAATTATCACAATCACTTGCTTATTAAGAAGAAAAGATAAAAGAGAGCATTGTTTTCATAAGTGCTATGTTTCCCTTCCCTTCCCTTAATAAATTACTGTAACCTAAATGGAACAAACCAAATTGAGCAGCAGTTGAGATAAATGATTAGATATTATTGCTGCAAGTGGTGGATAGGAAGAAGGCTTGTAGCCAATGGAAGGGTAATTCCAAAATGCTGTCATGCTGGGTATGTTGTTTCTTTACATATTCTCAGTGAGAGCACTAGGATTCTGAAGGAGAATCTCACTCCCAAAATCAGATTAAGTAACTATTTTTGCAAGGAGCATATCAATATTTTTTTTTTCAGGTTCTGTGGTGCTCCTACCTGCACATCCTTTTTTCATGTGCTCCGATCTTTCTTCAGCCTCTCACTTTCAGAGCTGCAAGATTTGGCTCTCATTTTCACAAACAGTGAGGAGTCAAAACAAACAGGGATGTCCCCCCCCCCCCCCCATTCGACACACTTTCCAAAATGAGATTTGTCATCTGCTTTGCTGGTAGGGAAGAAGAGCCCTTGCTGTTATGTCTCAGCGTATACTGAGAAATGGTGAGAATGTGCAGGGTGACATGTTTTATGTTTTGTGCATGCGCGCGCGCGCACACACACACAGAGTCTCTCTCTCTCTCTCTCTCTCTCTCTCTCTCTCTCTCTCTCTCTCTCTCTCTCTCTCTCTGACACACATACTGACATACACCCCAGGGCTATAAGTAGTTGAAGCAACTGGAGGTTTGCCTCAGGTCACCAAAATTTAAAGGACACTAAAATCCAGAGGTGAAGCTCCTGATGAATATTAGGACAACAAATAGCAACACCTCTTGGCCCTGTTCACTTCCATTTTTTCTTAAGAGCATTTTTTTTAAGAGTACACATTCTGTCCCTTTTCTTGGAGGGTTCATGCCCATTCTTAAGGCAGAGGAGATGGGAGACAAGGCTGATTGCCCCAGGCACCAAAATTGCTAATTGTCTTTCTCCCTCTCCCTCAGAATTCCATATACTTCAGCATCCTTGATGCTGAGTACGTCTTGTTGTTATCAAAGTAAACTAGAATGAATTATTAAAATTTCCTGCTCCTATTTAACTGTATCAGCACACTGCCTTGGTGAACTGCAGTTAACATATATCCTGATACTGGCCAGTATCTTTGCTGGGGAATAGACAGAGGCTCTGTAGAGACAGTCAACCCATGGGATTGAGTTGTACACAAAGCTAAGTGCTTAGCTTTTATTGAAGAATCCTGTGACAGCATCCAGCTTGAAGAATGACAGATTGTCATGAAAATGGGAAAGTGAGGAAAACTTTGTGGGTGGCTATTGGAAGTATCAGGTTGCCAGGTGATTGCAATTTAATCAGAAGAGAATCATTTACATTGTAATGATGGCATTTAAATGACAGCTTTGCCAATCTTTTGCCCACTCCTAGAATCCTTCCTGGAAACGTGGTGCGGCATGTGCTGTTTGCATTGTGAACAACACTCTTAGCATCATTTCTCCAATTCCTGAAAATGAATTGCTATTTCATTAAGCAGGACTGGGCAGTTTACAAGAGTTGGTGAAATAAATTTGCTATTACTACAGGAGTGAAAAAAAAATCCAGACAGTGTCCCCCCCCCCCAACAAAATAAGGCACATTGACTGTTCAAGTCTTGTTTACAAGTGGAATTGCACTTTTCAAGAGGCTTTTAAGAGTGTAATTCAACACGTAGGCAAGGTATGTCAGGAGCCTCACACACATTATTTCAAGGGACAAATTGTATTATTTTTTTTTCCTGCTGTAGCTGATATAGAGATGGGAAGAAACTGCCAGTTTGGCGGTTCATGCCAGTTTGTTTTTCAGCTGAACAGAAGTTTGGCGCTTCCCAGCCCTGCCTCCTCGGGGGGTGTGTGCCCACTCAGAGGCAGTGCCTCGGCTTCTCTACACTGCCTTATCTGGCACTGCCTCTGAGTGGGTGCCTGCCGGAAGAGGCAGGACTGGGAAGCACCAAACACTTGTTTGGCTGAAAAATGAACTGGCACAAACCATCAAATCGGTGGTTCATGCCCATCTCTAAGCAGGTATTCATTCATTCATTCATTCGTTTGTTTGTTTGTTTGTCCCTCTAATTATTTGTATCCCACTTTTTCATTAATGGTGCCTAAAATGGCTCACAACATATGGAATAATAATAAACAGAATCCTTTTAACCCCTGACAGAGTGTAACATGTTGCTGGTTCAGCTCCGTATGATCTCCAGGCTGGTGCTGTGGAAGCTATAGATCACAACATTGAAATGAATGTGATTTATGCTTGCTCAAGAAGTTGTTGGATACCTTCTTGTACATGTTAAGAAAAAGTAGCATCACTTGTAAAATGGACCATTGCATGAGTGGAATAGATGAAGAGGATTGTGCCCAGTAAGTATACGAATTTACAAACTACAGAGGCAATTACAAATAGCCATAAAATCAATAGATAAAGGCATAACAAAAACTTAATCAGTACAGTATTGGGGGAAAAATACAAATAAACTAACATAATTCAACAACGTAAACTAAAAAAAAAGGGGGGGAGAAAGTCTAACACAGGCCTAAAGGTGACTAGAAACAGAGTCGAAGAGGGTTCCAATCCACTCTGTGGCAACATGGTCTTCCCAAAAATTAGTCTACAACATTTGGAGGGAAGCCATACCTGTTACTCGTGGCAGCCTCCTCCCAACTCTCACCTGGTTCTCCTCTTTCTTAAGCTCTATTCAGGCTTTAGAAGAATCCAGTGTTTGTTATATATTTGGCATGGAGAGGCTAGGTCTCCTCCCCTTCATTGCTTTGTTTTTCATGTGATCACTGACGAGTCTGAAAAAGAGAGATTCCTGTTCACACATGGATTGTGCACGCTAGCAGTAAATTAGATTTTCTTGGGTTCTTGGCTGCGTGCAGAGTCTCCAAGTGAACAGGAACCTCTCTCTTTTTAAGACATGTGGATGATTGCATGAAGAAAGTGACAACAGAAGGTGTGCAGTTAGCCACTTCCCTCTAAGCATCTTGAGAACACCATGTTCTCTATTGCCTGAACAGGGCTACAGTCCCTCATCTATCTCCCATTTGGGGTAATGGAGACCATGAGTCCTCCTTTAAGCCCCATCTGCTTGCAAAACTGTATTGGTTGCTCTTTCCAAAATCAGATGGGTGGGTGATAACTTCTGAGCCCCTTGAGGTCACTCTCTCCACCAGTACCTCTCAGGTACTTCCTCCAGCCAGCAGGTTTGTGGGGCTTCAAAAGAGAATGAGGTACTTCCTGAGGTGGCTGATGTTGAGAGTTGAGGAGTAAATAAAGCTGTGAATATTGCTGTATGTGGCCTGCTCCATCTAAGCTAGCATGCTTCCCTTAGGTCTAGTGGAGGACATTATTTCTCCTTAAATGAGGTAAGAGCCAAATGCTGGTCTAGTCATTTTTTATAAATGGAATAAGAAGTATGTGTCTGTGTGTGGTGGTGGTGGGATACCACTTTGTCTTCTGATTTAGGTGAGAAAATTTCTTTCTGTGCTAGGCCTGCCAGCAACTGGATAAAAAAAGACTGTGATCTAGGCTACCAACATAACCAAAGATTGTAATTATGCGATTAGATTTGGTCTATGGCTAGTCAAGGAGGAACATTCATGAATGAATTGAGAATGTCACTTCCTCCTCTTCCTTCCGCCACAGGGGTAAACTTTGTGAAAAACCCTAAATGATTGTGACCCAGAATTTGATAAAGAACGTGAGAGACAAACAGATGGGTATCTAATTGGTTTAGAAGTTTCCCCAAAAGCTGAAATCTTCTTTCTTTTCTCATTTATCATGCTACTGCCACCACTTTGAAATATGGCCCAGTGATCAGCAAGCTACTCACATACTGAGTTGTGAAAGGAAGATTAAAGGTCCCAGAAAATACTCACTTAGCCTTGTTCCATCCCACTGTGACTCAAATTGAAAAAATATTTGTTTTGGGGGGTTATTTTCTATAATATCAGAATTACATATTAGAACTAATATAGGTAACCATCACATTTCCAAGTGAGGCTGGAGAGCCTGCGACTCAAGGACTACATACATTCTCCTTATAAAGGGGTGTGTGTGTGTGTGTGTGTGTGTGTGTGTGTTTACACAGAAACCTTTTCAGAGGTTCTCTGTGATACAGTTTGGTTGCTCTCTTGTGTTATTTTGTAGCTGCACAGTCCATTCTCCACACCTTGAATGCACAGACAGTGTATTATGGATATACTATAATGTCGGCCCTAGAGATACTATGAGTAGTTTAAAACTGTTGTTAAAAATGAGATAAATGCATTGCTTGAGAATTTAGGTAAAAGGCTTTTTTTTTTTACTTTTAGTGGAGGGGGCAACATTAAATTTAGAAATAGGACTTGAGATCATCTTACCTATTTTTAATGGAAACTAGACTAGTTTGGAGCTCTGAACTACAGCTACTCATCCAAAGTCCTTATATATGATGAAATCAAAGGTCCTTTATATTAACTGATACCATAATTAGAGATAAGCTTAGTCCTTTTAGTGGCTAAGTGTAACTTAAAGCATACAAAGTTAAATCATATTATGAGGTTACTTTTTAAATGATGAGGCTAAAAGCAACTCCTCACATTGGTTTATAATTGGAACAAAAGCCTTTAAATTGGTTATTTCTTCTTCATCTGACAGCAGAAAACTGCTGGAGGCCACGTTTTCAAGCAAACACAATAAATGAGCAGAGCTCACTGTTCAAGGCATGGAGCTTACTGCGATGCTTCTGTTTCAAGTTTCTGGAGAAGCTAAAATAGCATTTGTTCTTCTGGTTTGGACAGTTCATATGCTTAACCCTCATCCATTCAGACCGGGCATTGCAGTTCCTCCAGAGCCATGTTTTGTTGCAGAATTTACAATGAACTAGATCTACAGGAAGGTGTTTAATGACCTTGTCACCTGAAGAGTTCTAAAAATGACTCTGAGTTTCAGATTGCTTGGGACCAATCAATCAGTAAATCAATTCTAAGCATAATGCTGAGAACCAAAATGATATAGTCTGGTTGCCATTATGCTGGCCCTGTTTGGGGAGAGTCAGCATAAGGGAATACAAAACATGTAAATGTAACTCTTCCTGTTAACACAAAAACAGTACAGTACATTGAACTTTCTGTGGGCTGAGTCCCCAGAACTCAGTCAGTGCATGTATTATTTATTTTTGAGTCTACCTGAATGCTAATTCTAAGATAAAGATGTTGTGATCATCTGACTAGCATCACTTGAAAAAGTGAGCACCCCAGTTGAATAGGGCTGTCAGATCAGTGACATCCTGTTCTGCAGATTTCAGAGCCAAAACAAAAGAGTAGGTGGAAGGCCCTTGTGATGTCAAGACTTGGGTCAGGTAAGGGTTGGGAGCAGGATTGGAACTTCTACACCCATGACTGTGCTTCTGGGTCATCCCAAATCCAGAGGAAAAAGAATACTGTAGCCAGGCAGCTGGCAAAATGTAGCCAAAGACTATTGCCAGCCAATGGGTCCTGGTCCTAGCTGGAATGGGTGGACATTAATGCCCACCCACCCCATGGAATCTCCATGGCTAAGTAGGGTTTGACCTCAGGTTTCCTGAGACCTGCCCCATCACTTTATCCACTACAGTACGCTGACTCTCCTGTGTATTTATTTGCTCATAGAGTTTCTAGCATTTTTTTTAAAGAATTGTTCTCTTCCTTTGAGTTTAAATGCTGATTGCTACTAGTGTTTTGCTACAAGTATTGCTTCCCATCCCTCACAGTAACTGGGGCATGAATTGCTTGAAATATTACCTAGACTACAAATTTACATTGGAAATAACTTGGTTTGATTACTTACTGTGAGCCCCGCCAGCCCTGGCTTGGTTGACAGGGTGTCCCTCCTCTATCCTTTGATCCATGTCCTCCTGAACAACAGGTTCAAACAGAACAGTCTTTATTGAACTTGAGAGGGGTTACAGCCACTGGTTCTGTGAACAGTCAGTTCTTTATTCCTTGGTCTCCGTGTAAAGTCTCTTGCCCCCTCCACCTCCCAGTTTTGTTCACCAGGAGGGAGGATGTCTGTCCTTGGGAGTCCAGTTATAGTCACTGCGCTCCTTAGTGAGAAAGTCTGGGAGACCCCTGGCCCAGGTCTCTCTTGCCTCCAAACCACTCCTAACAACGAGGGCTAGTATGCCCATAATATGGGCAGGTGTGGGAGCAACCAGACTTTTCCCAGTTCCCCAGGTTCTTCTCCCTAGACCTCTCCTGGTGTTGTTGCTCTCGCTGTCTCCTCCTGTGCAAGTGTCAGCTTTGCATGGGGATAAGCTCCCTTGCCTTCTTCACTGCCCTCCTTTTACAATGTCCCCAGTAAGATGGGCAATAAGATAGTTGGCTGTGTGTGCGCTTTTCCTTTGCCCCTTGGGTACTCTCAGCTACACCACAGCTGTTCTCCAGGGGTCTTCTTTGTGAATATAATCCCACTCCTCTGGGGGCTCTGGCTCTTTTTCTGGGGAGGCTTCTGCCCAGTAGGTCCCTGACCAATGCTCCTGGGTATCTCTGCAGTCACCTTCTCCAGAGTCTTCTTCCCTAGGCTCCCAAGGGACACCTTCCACTCTCCCCCTGAGTTTTGTCTCTGGGTTTTACCCCATAAGCTCCACCAGGGACCTATTTTCCTCCCTCTCAGGGGTCTTAACCCATAGGCCTCACTCCTTTTTCTGGGTCTGTTCGACACTCTGCCTCCTCTTAGGATTCTTCTCTTGTTCCTCTTCACATGGTGGCAGGACAGCCTTTGTATCTGCCATGTGCTGGGACTGGGCTGCTCCTCTCTCTCTCTCTTAAGGGACACCCTCCAATCCCCAGGGCTGACATGACAGCATAGGCCTCAGTTTGGTCCCGCTCTTATGGGGCTAACACATGGCAGCACTTCCTTCTTCAGGGTCCTGCATAGAGGCACCTTGGTAGGCTCAGCAGGAGATTGGACGTGGTGTGCGAGCTCTTGGTTCGAGCATGACAGCTCACCTAACAAGGACATATGTGTCTCTGTCTTCCTCACACTTGCTGATCTTAAGTAATAGTAAGACATTACTTGGCCAAAGTTAGCCTTTTAAGGAGGGACACAGGAGTATTCTGATGTTTGAAACCTCTCCCAAACAGTTCATGTGTAAAAAAAAGAACAACACTTCATTGTAACAAACAGTCTCAAAAGACTTGCAGGAACTGAAGGCACCTACCAAGAAAGAAAGGAAAATACAGTGTGTGAATAGCAATGTCATTTTTTAATGCTGTTGCAACAACCTGGCTTGCAGAAATATGGTACTAAGGAGGAAAAGAGACTTTTCTGATTCTGTAGAAAGGTCTAAGTGAGGGGTAAGCAGCCACTTTTAGGCTGAGGAGCACATCCTCTTGGGAGCAATTTGTGAGGGACCTCCTGCTTGATGCAGGCAGGCTGAGCCAGAACCCAAGATGGGTGGGCAACCTTTTCTTCTCCTCCTTCTCTCAGTTTTCCCCTCCCCTTTGACAGGCTGACAGAACAGTGGCTATAAGAAGCTGACGACATATACCAAGATCCAGGTCTATAGAGCCTGTGTCCTGAGCACACTCCTGTACTGCAGTGAGTCCTGGACCCTTTGTGCACGGCAGGAGAGGAAGCTGAACACCTTCCATATGCGTTGCCTCCGACACATTTTTGGTATCACCTGGCAGGACAAAGTTCCAAATAGAGTAGTCCTAGAATGAGCTGGAATTTTTAGCATGTATACATTACTGAAACAGCGACGTCTACGTTGGCTTGGGCATGTCGTGAGAATGGCTGATGGTCGGATTCCAAAAGATCTCCTGTATGGAGAATTAGTGGAGGGAAATCGCCCCAGAGGGAGACCACAGCTGCGATACAAGGACATCTGCAAGCGGGATCTGAAGGCCTTAGGAATGGACCTCAACAGATGGGAAACCCAGACATCTGAGCGTTCAGCCTGGAGGCAGGCGGTGCATCACGGCCTCTCCCAATTTGAAGAGACCCTTGTCCAGCAGACCGAGGCAGAGAGGCAGTCACGGAAGCAGCAAAATCAGGGAGCTGGACAGGGGACAGATTGTATTTGTCTTCAGTGTGGGATTGTCACTCTCGAATTGGCCTTCTCAGCCACACTAGACGCTGTTCCAAGTCCTCCATACAGAGCACATTACCATAGTCTTTCGAGACTGAAGGATGCCTAATACTAAGTCCCAGCTGCTTACTTGCAGTGAACTTTTGAAATTAAGTGCCTGGCCACAAACAGCCTTACAACCTTAGGTTGCCTAGTCAAAGGCATCCAATTTTGATAAAGAAGGTTTCATCTTAGTTTATTCTTAGTGATAAAAGAAAGTCATATTTAACCCAGTGCTTGAACATGTGACAGTTCAAAATGATGTTTAAAATAATTGTTCTCTGCCACTTCAGCAATAATGTCTTCCAGTTTTCTTCAAATTTCCAGGTCTAGAACAATTAGTCCCTGATCGTGCTCAGAATGAGCACAATTATATAACCTTTTCACTACGTAGCTATTTGCAAGTCTGCTGAAATCAGTGGGAATTAAGAATGTGTAATTGCATATAGGATTACAGCCTAGGAACTGCAGTGAATGTTTATCATTCTGATATTTGCCTGGCAGAGGTGACACCATTGGAGTGTTCATAATATACTTTTCTTAGCTCATGAGCTGTGCAGAAGATAAAAAGCTATCACTTCCAAAGTATGCAATCTTCAGAATCTCATATGCTCCTGAATGCATTAAGATCATACTCCTTACAACTGTAATTGAGAAGAAACATGCCTGGCACTGAACAATGGGTTTAGAGCACGGTTTTTATCAGAAGGAGAAAAACAACCCTCTACACTGTTATCTGTATATTCAGGCTTTGCAGTACTCTTGCTTCATAAAAGCAGTAGGCTTCACTGAAAAAAATGAAGAATAGAATTATAGTTGTTATTTTTAAAGAGGAAACCAGGTATTAAATCATAGTATTTTATGTAATTTTGTATCTCAGAATTTTATGGAAAGAGGCCCATAGTGGGAAAAAAATGAATTTAAAAATGGTATCACGGTATACAAACTCCGAGTATGGTTTGTTTGTGCATTTTGGCTTATTTCAGTGGATCGTTCCATGTATTCTGCTGTGCATACAGAGCAAGGTCCTTCTTCCAAAACAGATAAGGATTTGTAGAGTGAGGAGTGTAACGTGAAGATCAGAAATCCAGCTCACATATAGCATCACTAGATAGTGAGAGATTATGTCATAATGTTGATATGATGACTCTTTTCTCCAATGCTTATTGTGTGTATTTTACCTATTTTATACTTAAACATGAGAAGGTGTGGACAGGATCACGGGCACTATTCCCATTTCCCCAGTGGCTGAAACCCTGTTGCACAATTATGCAAACAGGATAATTTCTAGAGCTGAATTGCCATCGTCACAAGTTAAGAAATTTCTCTAGACCTTATCTGTTGCATGCTGAGTTGTGCAACTCAGTACGCAACAGATGTCAACAGACATATCTTAAATTACAGTGATTCACTTCCAAAAGTAATTGTGTGCCAAAAAGTCAATTCTGTCTTATGGAAATTGCAAATTTTCTAGGTAAAGAATGCTGAAAAGTGGTTTACCCTTCCCTTCTTCTAGAGGCATCCTGGGATTGTTCAGCTTGTCCAAGGGTACAAACATTGGCTCTTCTCAGATGTTGAATGGGAATTGAACTCCCAACCTCTGACTCCATAGCCAGATAAATAACTCACTGAGATTCCAAAAGTTATACTGCTTTAATTAAAGTACAGGAGGCCAGAGGAAGGGTCGTGACTGTCATGGAAAGGGTTGTACATTAAACGACAGGACGTGCACAAGCACTCCTTTGCTGCTTCATAAATAATGTAAGCATGGAAGTTGGTCCCTAAATGCATTTTGCTACCTTACAAATAAATATCCCAAAATTCCATGAGTTCCACCACCTTGTGAAATCTTTGCCAAACTGGTCTAGGCAGCTCACTGTTCCTCAATATTGGCTTTGTTTGCAATGTTATGTTAACAAGAAATATAAATGGCAGTCACGTGCTGTCAAGTTGATTCCGACTTAAAGTATAAAGTATTCAGAAATGGTTTACCATTTTTCTGTGGGTGCTCTGGCACTGTGGAGTTTGCCTGTGAAACAGTAGCCAAAAATACACACAAACAGCTTTCATGATTTAAAATGTAAAAAACAAAAAGTATTAATCATTATCACTACCACCATGTACTGTTATCATCCCTATATTACAGTTGGAAAATTGAAGCTGAGAGACTTTCAAGGCCATTTCATGATTTGAGAGGCCTCCTCTCAATAAATTTAATACACCTTTCTCAAGGTTGGGTGGCACTCAAAGTCCTGGCTGAAGTATTAAGAAATTTCTATGCTGGGTCTATAGAAAGGGAGACAGATCTCAGGGCAAGCAATGCTAGGAGAGAATAAAGTCTGAATTTACTATGTGTTCTGGCTATAATGATTGTGAATTCATCTCACCCCAGCCCAAACTAATGTCAGGACTCACTGGCTTGCAGTGACAGTGTTCATATGCAAGTTATTATGCATATAGTATTTGTTTAGAATGTCGTACAGGAAGTCTACCTTACCTGTCTTATTGTCTTATGCACATAAACATACACCCACCCACCCACACATTATTTTGCAGTCATTACATACTGGCCTGCCCCAGTGATACCACCAATGCTCAGCACTTGGTCTTAGATTTTGGCCCTGAATCTCAGGGAATGGGTTGAGATAGCAGCCTTTTTCTATCTGCATTTATCTAGTTTTGCTACCACATTCCTCTTGACAATCAAGGATAATGAATGTCTTTGTGCATTATATTTGCTAACTCCAGTTAAATACACCGTTCAATGTTTTTCCTGTTAACATTATTTCCCACTTTGACTGGCTGCTGGAAATCAATATACAATGTCTTGTGTCCAATGTGCAGGGCGGGCAGTATACAGATGAAGAGATAAAGCAATGGCTTTGTTTGTCAGGCGAGAGCTTGCAGAATTTATTATGAATGTAGCGGGAAGGCTGAAGTGCATTTTGATTTGTTCCTATTAGTGTCAAAGACATCCTTCAACGGAGAGATACTAAGATGCCCAGTGCAGTTATGATTGAATGAACTGTTGTAATGATAGAAGTGGCATTTCTCTTGTGCTGTTAAACTCTAGGAAAACAACTATTCAGATATTGCAGGGTGTGTGGTTTTTCTTCCTTATTCTTCGATAGCCATTCTTTGTAGATGGCAGAACGTAGTATATAATAGATAAGCATTTGTAACTTTTCAGGGTCTATTACATGCAAGGGGAATGGTTTTCTTAAAAGCCACAGCATGACTCTTGGTCGCTGAAAATTCTATTAGTGAAATTTATGGGGTAACATATTGTCCTTCCTATGTCACTTTTCCTTAACAATCAGTTTTCTTTTCTGTGCCTGAATGATTTTAGAGGATGGTTGAAAGCTTAATGTTCTTTTCAGAGACTTATTTTTCTCACAGAGCACTGAATTCTAGGGTAGCCAAAAAAAGAAAAGAAAAAGTAATGGTACATCTGTTCAATATTTCCCAAAGCATACATTGTCAGTTCTGAAGCCCCATTAATTCAGAAATAGCTGATCTCTTTATCTGATTGACTGTATGTCAGAAAAGGTAAAGTTGTTATTCAAGCATTATTTAAATACATTCATGCCAACCTGTCTTTTAAAATGTATGACACCATGAAAGCTGGAGCTGGAGCTTCAGAGTTTCTGGAGAATCTGGAAGAAACACCAGCAACAAGAAACAAAGACTGTGGAATTCTAATGAATATTGATCAAGACCCTAGAGTCAGGGTTGGACAAAAATAGGTCAAGATGAGAAGTATTTTGTGATAATGAACAGTGATATCAGTAGATAGAAAGCATGGCAATTACCCCAGGATTTACAAGAAGACCAAAGAGAAATCAAGAATAAAATTGGAAAGGAGGATACAGATCATTACCTGGTGATTACAACACATGCTTTGCATGTATACATGCCTAGACACAATTCATGGCATCTTCTGAAGAGTCAGTGTTCATTTGAGCAGAAGGAAATGAGATGGCAGATGTACAATTAGAAGTGGAGCTACATCAATTCTTGCAGAATATTTATTTTTCCTACCCTTAAACTGCAGACTAGCTTGCTTTTGTTCTATGACTGGTCCTTGGGAGGTAAGCATAAGGTTAGGGTTGGGTACTATCTTTGGACAAATGAGAAAAATTGAACCAAATCAGGTTGTTTGTGTGATGACTGGTGGAGCAAGAGCCACTCTTTTCTGCCAGGGTGGAGTAACATCACAGGAGATCCATCTTCATATCCAATTCAGGGAGTCACTGTGTGGTGTGAACATCACCTTGAAGTTGCTCTGTGAGCCATTTTGTAGAGCTGTAGTTTCTCACAGGAAAACTATTATTACACTACCACCATTGAGTTGTGTGAGATTCTGAAAGGAACGTTGAGTGGATAAGTTACACAGCTTGACTAGAGATGGGCATGAACCAGAAAAATGATGAATTAAGGTGGTACATGGTTCACGGCTATCCACGAACCATGTACCATGAACCACCCCTGAACCCCGGAAAAATGAACCAGTTCACAATTTGTTGTTTTAGATTTGTGCCTGGGGGGAGGGATCTACAATTTTCCAGGCATGTATGGGAGCAGCATGCCAAAATAGTCTTGGTTATATGCATAAGGTTGACATGGTGATGCTTTCTTCTTGAGAAGTGTATCATTTTGATGCTCAGAGAGATCTATGGGGAAATAAATAGGTGCATGATGGGTATGGACATAGTTTTTATTTATAAACCTCTGCACTGTATAACTCTATATAGAGTTGAATCTTAGGTTTTCTCCATCAGTTCAGTCTTTCCTTTCTAATTACTCAGTCTTTCTTGTCATTCATATAATAATACTGGCTTTGATAAGATTCCTGAAAACACAATCTCCTTTCACTAGGTTGTTGACACCACTGAATGGTTCTGCAAACTGGTTATTATTACACATGATGTTCAAAAGATTTTGGAGCTAGATTTTCCTTCTGTGGGGCTTTGACATCACTTTAATTCAAAAATATTCCTCCTCTGTTTAAGGAAGGAGTTTCTGTGATGAATTTTAACTGAGCTACTTTGTATAAATACACCTGTTCACAGTCTTAGCATTCATAAAACAGACATTGTTTCCTTTCGTCCTCAAAATCTGTGTAATGTATAGGTTCTTATTAGAATTTAATGGCTGTTCCTGAGCATTTAACATCTTTTTTGAGGCAAGGTACTATTAGTTAGACTATTATTTGAACAGTACAAGCTTATATATGTCAACCCAAAAGTAAGTCCTAATGAATTCGTTGGGACTTGCTCCAAGATAAATGTTTGTATGATTGCAGCCTGAATGTCTTAATATGTATAGTTTTATCAAACATACATTTAAGAAGCAATTCTGTTTCTTGCTCCTAAATTTGTTATCACCTACTGCTTTAGCCATTGTATATAACAGTCGTTCCCAGCCTTGGGTCCGCAGATGTTCATGGACTACAACTCCCAGAAATCCTGGCCAGCACAGCTAGTGGTGAAGGCTCCTGGGAACCTTAGTTCAAGAACATCTGGGGACTCAAGGTTGGGAACAACTGGTTTATAAGAAAGTTGCTACAGCCTTGATCATTTTGATTGCCTTTTTTTTTTGCCCTGTATTTAGTTAAGCAATACATTTTTAAGGTGGGACACTGATCTATACATAGTATTGCAAATGCTGTTATATCAAAGGTGGGGAACAGTTGGCTCTCCAAATACATTGTATGTCAGTTCCCAGAAGCCCCAGCCAGCATGGCCAATGGTAAGAAATTACAAGAGTTGGTCCAAAATATTTAGAAGTCCAACACTTCCATGCCTCATACACAGCCATTACGAAACTGATAGTTTTGTTGTCAGTTCTTTGTCTGATAATTCCATGTTTGGAAGTTGCATATTGTTATATTTTGGATTGTCTTGGCCACTGGATGTTGTCCTACCAGTAAGCTTCAGCTTTATTCATTAATGAATAGAGATCAAGTTCTAGTATTGTCAACTTTGATTCTCCCCACTGATTGGATACCAATATAATAGCAATTGTTTCAATTTCATGAGAATGTATTGTCCTAGCCATTTCACATATATTAAATGCCTCTTCAGAGGGTACATCTTTTTAGAGTCACACAGAGCAGATTTCTAATATCTGACCAAAATACACAATGGTTTAAAATCTCATGGCATGTGAATACAAATCTTCTTCATGAATAACTGTGCCACATGAAGCATGATCTTCTTGAAGTATGTCCTTTCCAAGAAGCTGAATGGTGTTTAATGGTCTCTGCATATTGCCTTTGGTAAAAGGTGTACAGCCTTTCTAATATTCACAACTATTGTCTTGTCTCCAAGTTTTGTCAGGAAAGTGTATAAATGTGAACAGTTGGCTTACACCTATCACAGTGGGTCAAAATCCTGGAAAAATTAGTCCTGAAGCGCATTGCAGCTCATGCAAACTCTCACTTTTTTGTTGTTTTAATGTATGTTTTTAAAGTCACAGAACTGTACAAGACGTACAGTGCTAGTGGCTGCCAGCACCGTCTTACATATTCCTAATGCCTCTGGACTCCATTTGTGATGTACATGTTGGAGGTGAGACCAAGATGTATTTGGTTAAGGACAATGGTGACACTAATTGAAGCTGACAAGCTCGGTGTTCTCTTCCCCATTCCAGTCTGAGAGAATAATGAGTGGTTGGAGCTTGATGCTTTTCCTCTGGTCCCCACTGCTGCCACCTGTACCCACCTCTTCCCTGGTAAACTAGGAAGTTAAAATCTGTCAGGACCAGAATTTATGTTATAGATAGGCCACTATTAGACACGGAAACCCATTGGTGTTCCAGAAGTGTGATTCAGGCAAACGTTCATGACTGAGCCATCATACTTGGAAGTGAAGCTTTTGCCTCATAAGGGCCAATCTCAAAACAAAGCAATCTAATTTGCAAACTATCAAAAGTGCAAAATGCTCACAGACATTCTCAGCACTTAAACAATTCCTTCTTTTTTGCTTAGGCATTCAGTCTCAGTTTTGCAGTACTTTTTGGCATCTCCTGGAGTTGTCTTTTGACTCCTAGTTTTTTATTGGTTATTGCATTCTTATTTTCCTCCTCACATGGAAATCAATTCAGGTTTTTATATTTGTTTTCAAAAGAGCAAAACAAAAGTAAAGTGTTCTGCTTATATACCACCTCATAGCACTTAAAGCACTCTCAGGGCAGTTTACAATTTAATTATGCACATTAACACCCCCAGGAAGCTGGGTACTTTATTTACCAATCTTGGAAGGATGGAAGGCTGAGTCAACCTTGAGCTGGCTACCTGAATCCGTTGGGAATGAAGATCAGGCCGTGAGAAGAGTTTCAACTGTAGTACTACAATTTAACCACTGTGCCACGAATGCATTTTTCTTAATGTTCACATTTCCTCCATTTGCTAAAACCTATCTGTACAAGTTTTTGAAATAGAGGTATTTAGTCACGGACATTTTTCAAATCTAGAGATTTCCAGAGCAAGGTGTCCTTTGCCAGTTTCAGGAGGTACAAAGTCCATGTTATTGGTGAGAAAGTCCAATCCCAATGCATTTCTTTCCCATCCATAGTGAACTTTGTGGATGGAAGAAGAAGAGTGGTTTTTCTTTTTCTTTCTTTCTTTTTTTAATGTGAAGATCTATAGTAAGACTCGTATAGGTCCCCTGCAGGCCTGGTCCAGGCCCTGATTCATCTTGTGCTAATTCACATGTAAGTAATATGAAGTTTTTATTGATGATCCAACACAGCTTTAATAAGATGCTTAAATCACGAACACAATTTAATTAAAATGCTGTGGTTAGCAGTTAGAATAGATAAAGCTGTAGCTCCTAGGAAACGCATGCAAGTTCACTGCAACCGTACTGTATCCATCACAGTATTTCTCCCTGATTTGTGATCTTAATGTCGTACTTAATAAGTCATGATGTTCAGCATTACATAAGAAATATTGAAACAAAGGAACCTCCGCACATAATATTTGTATCACAAATGTATGTCTCCGACAATTTTTTTTTAAAAGCTTGGAAACATTTGGCTGCCATCTAAGGTGGATGGCAGTGGGTGTATTACAGTTGCAAGATTACATTTCTAAAGTGTTTTTGGCTCAGCTGTCTCCTATAAAGGCACTATGGTGTTTTCATTGTAAATGGGCTATGCTGATTACATACCCACAACCTTTAACAGCTTGTCAGCAATTAGCTTTTCCTTTTTTCCCCCCCTCAATCCCTAGGTGGTGTTTGCATTGCTCAGTCTCTAAAAATCCCCCGTGAACCGAGACCGGGAGAATTTGACAAGATCATCAAGCGGTTGATGGAGACTCCTAATGCTCGTGCGGTGATCATGTTTGCCAATGAGGATGATATCAGGTGCTTGCTTATCTTTCTGTTTCAGTCCTGCATAGGATGGGCAGCTTGTTATTGAATACAGCTAGTGAGATACATGGTTTGAAACCAATATGGAATCCCTGGCAACACTGAGATACATAGGAATTAAAATATTGCCAGTATTGAACTGCTGGGTTAGGCATCTGGCTGCAGAGCTAGAGGTTGGGAGTTCGATTCCCCAGTGTGCCTCCGTGACAGGGGCTGGACTTGATGATCCATAGGATCCGTTCTAGCTCTGCAGTTCTAAGATGATGATGATGATATATCACAGTATACCATTGCTCCATAGAAACCCAACAATTACTGAATTTTCTCTAGTTACAGTTTTGTATAAGAGTGAGATTCCCAAAGGCGTAGGTTCCTTTAAAATGATCCAGATTTTTGGGAGGAAGGGGAATACTTTTTTTAAAAAAAGGGAATCCACTTTTCTAAGCCAAACTGTAGGATTTGGGGGGGGGGGATGGGACCCTGCCAGTGTTTGCTAATCTCAATAGCTCTCATCCCTCCAAAACAGTGGTTCTCAACCTCGGGAAATCCAGATGTTCTTGGACTGCAGTTCCCAGAAGCATTCATCCCCAGTTGTGATGACCAGAGTTTCTGGGAATTGCAGTCCAAGAACATCTGGGTTACCCAAGGTTGAGGACTGCTGCTCTAAAAAATAAGTATTGCTTTTCCTAATTTAGCTGTCAAGAAGTGGGAATGTTGTGAACCACAATGGTGTCATACACAAAGAAGTGAGGATAATCTGTCTCATTCTTTCATCTTTCTTCGTGTCTCTCACCATCTGGACAAAAATTCTAGGGGATCATGGAAGAACTATTTATCCATAATTAGTGAAAGAAGAAAACAGTGACAGAAGAGGGTGAAGGGAAAAGTAATCCCCCTTGCATAATCTTGACAAGGAAAAAAAAAGAGAGCAAAAGGTAGAAAATACTTTGGGAGGGTTGCAGTCTGTAAGAGATTATTTGCAGAGTAACTGATGCTGGTGGGAGATAGAAAGCGAGGAAACACAAGAATAAAATTTGTTTCAAAGTAAGAGAAGAATTTGGAAGCTTGCTTCTCTTTTGAGGTAGGGTTTTATATGGCTCCAGAGTTTGTACCTAGTCCTACTTTGGGAGAACTTGACTGGCAAATAATTTTGGAGACCAAAACAAATGGAGCAAATAAGAATGATAGATGGAAGGATGTTAAAAGAACATGAGAGAAAGGTTGATGCAAATTAAGATGTTTACTATGTTACCATATTCACAATATAAGTCTCTACTCTGTTTTTAGGAGGAAGATACTTCATTCTATGAGAAAGAGTATTTGATGAACTGGATAAACGTAACCAGTTTTAGGAATATCTCAGCTTTTAGTACATGTTTTAAAAATAATTTTTCTTCTTATTTTTTTAAATTTACAGGCGAATATTAGAAGCAGCTAAGAAAATCAATCAAACTGGACATTTCCTTTGGATAGGTTCAGACAGTTGGGGGTCTAAGATTTCTCCCGTTTATCAGCAAGAAGAAATTGCAGAAGGCGCAGTCACCATTTTGCCCAAAAGAGCTTCCATCGATGGTAAGATTATCTCATTGATTCTAGTGAGGATGAACTATTAGAGCCCTTGAAGTATAAATTTCAAATCACTTTGAGCTCAGTGCCACAAAGGAATTCAGGGAGTTAAGCGCCCTTTATGGGCTTCTGATGGTGACAAAGAAAGACTTTGAATTATATTTGCACCGTGTTTTCTGCAGCTGCATTATCTTTTCATTCCCTCTTGTATAATTACCAAGTGAAATAGTCTCTCAAGACGGTTGTTTGAAGCAGTAGATTTCATTGTGCTTCCAATTTATAGCTTCTCCAAGATAAGGGGAATTTCCTTCTGTTGCCAACAGTCTTTATATGCCTTGTTTACTATACACTAGATCCTTCCCATACTAGAGAGCTCCACCCACTTTCCATATACCAATTACATCACTTCCTTTCACTGTCAGTCATAGACCTCTATGTGCTCTTAATGGTTTCTTATGCCAATTAATTTGTGCTGTTTGCCTGTGGAAAATGGATTGTCTCTTCACGCCTTACGGGTGAAAGTTAGATATACAAACCCTGTGTATTTCCAGATCCTAGACCTGCAGACTGCATAAATAAAAAGTCATACATGGAGAGAAAATAGTTCAATGCTGAATACAAGGTTGCATGAAGAAAGTGTCAGGTTCAGTAGGTTTCACGTTTGGTTAAGAAAACAGGATCAATTATAGTAGCAGGTGATGTGAAAAGTCTTGTTTTGTTTCTTTGAAAACCTAGAGTTGCTTTTGGGAGTAAATTATTCTGATCAAGGTGAGCAAATACACTGACCTGGGGTTAGGCAGTCTTTCATCAAAACTAGTGCATTTATGGAATAAATCATTATGTAGGGGTGTGTGGTTTCCATCATTTGTTTTATGTAACATAGGAAACCCGATACAGTATAGGTTTTCAAATTCTCCCATCAAAAAAGAGTATTTAGGGTGTAAATCTAAGCACACACTTTAGTGAGTAAAGCCCCTTTGTTGCAGTGGCTTTATCTGAATGTTGTTGTCAACTTTATTCAGCAATGTTTACTGTCTATAGATGGAACTTAGCCTGGGCTTGTACATCCCCCCTCTCCTCCTCCAGTGTGGCCACAAAGATGAGCCCAGAAGCTTCCATGTCAAGTTAATTTCAATTTAGGCCATCTTGTATGGATCTCAAACTGTGGTTAATCTTAATCATGTCTTGTTGAAACAAATCAGCATTCTAACACAAGATTGAAGTTGGCATGCTTTTTTAAAAAAAATCTGTGGTAACACTAATCATGGTTTGCTGGGTTTGGATGATACAGCTTTAAACAAAAATGAAAAAAATCTAAATCTCATGTAGCTATTCCAGATAAGTAAAGTAAGGAGGGATAGAATGGGCTAGCCTGGTTCGAGTTATCATAAACCATGGTCCATTGAGGCTTTTTGAATAAATCCATCAGGGTTACTTCTTAGTAAACACATCAGATATCATTGTTTAAAATGTTTGGATCAGTATTTCTATAAAAACATTTATGTGATACAGAATGTATGAAACAATACAATCCAAGCCACTTTCTGTAGTAAAATGTATTTTTAATACATGTTCTTCATTTGTGCATGTGTGTTTGTTTTTACATAGGCTTTGACAGGTATTTCAGAAGCCGAACTCTAGCAAATAACAGAAGGAATGTGTGGTTTGCAGAATTCTGGGAAGAAAATTTTGGATGCAAGTTGGGTTCTCATGGAAAGAGAAATAGCAACATAAAGAAATGTACAGGTAACTACTTCACCAAAGTGCTTATCTCGTTTGAAATGTCTGTATTAATACACTGAAATTTATTCAACAGTTCTTCAAGTCATGTTATGTCTGTTCTTCATACCTGAATCATATAATCCCACTATTATGTTAAAATTCACATAATTACAATCCACCCAGATCAAACCAAGAACATATCAGCACTATCCAGTTGTATCAGTTTGATAGCATTTTGATGATTTGGGTTTAATCCTATGAAAACCTGAGATTTGTAGTTTGGTGAGGGGCAGTTTCTGTTGTAAGTCTTGGGAGGACATAGACCTTTCTATTAAATAATTTTGGGTGCCTCACCAAAGTGCAAACCCCAGGATTTCAGAGTATGAAGCCATGACAATTAAACTGGTATCAAACTGCTGTAATGTTGCAGTGTACATACTGGATGTTTGTAGCTGGTATGTCCCTTTATATTCTGGATATGAAGGAAGATAGTGTTGTGTCCAGCTCCAGAAAAAAGGCGAAAGTTGTGCTGTGCAATAGTTTGTCCTCTATTTTTTCACAAAGGTTTTATTTCCCTATCAAAAATGCTTCCATTTTAAATGGGTCATTCTCATTTTTTACACTTACCGTTACACTGCAAGATAGCCAAGAGTGCTGCATTTCTTTGCCCCCCCCCCCCCGTTACATATCTCAACATCAACAGCTGCCCGGCCAGCCGACACTTCCTGATCTTAAAAAAACTGTGGAAGAAGTTTGATATTGTCTTCTGGACTTTAATCTAAATATGAGAAGCTGGAGGGGGGCATTGTGCACTGCAAAGAGAGGACTGGAAAAGGCAAGGCAAGACACGCATGGCCTTTCATAAGTAATCGAAGCACAAGAAGCTTGAATCTCGGTCATGAGAATTTCTGAGAAATTTTAACACTAAAATTCTATTTAGACGAGGTTTGAAAACCTATCTGTTTACACACGTGCACACACACACACACACAAAACTAAGATTGTGGCTAAATGGGTTGTATGTTTGTACGTTATTGACTTTATTGGAGTGCACGCTGATGTAGAGCACAGTATTAATAAATATTATTATTATATTAATATCATTATTTTGAAGAGAATTTGATTGAGAACATGATCAAATTTTACAGGGGAATATTTTTCAGCATAGCATTACTCTGAGTGTTTTAGTGATGTGCCATCAAGTTGCATCTGGCTTATGGCAACCCTAATAGGGCTTTCAATGAATGTGAGGTATTTAAGGAGTGGTTTTACCAATGCAATGATTTTCCACGACCAAATGGGGATGAAAAGCTCAGGTCTTTTGACTCCTCAATCCACTTATAGCACATTGGCTCTATTAACATACTCAGTAAAATATCTGAATCATATCTGTGATGAAAAAGTTAAGGGAACATACTTTTTTTTGTACTGTAAGGTAGAATTGTCATCCAGTATGGTGTAGTACCCTGTTTCCCCGAAAATAAGACAGGGTCTTATATTAAATTTTGCTCCAAAAAACGCATTAGGGCTTATTTTCAGGGGATGTCTTATTTTTTTTCATGTACAGCAATCTACATTGATTCAAATACAGTCATGTCATCTTCTGGTTGCTGCACAATGGTGGAGGGTGGGCTTTCACTTAACTAGGGCTTATTTTTGGGGTACGGCTTATATTATGAGCATCCTGAAAAATCATACTAGGGCTTATTTTCAGGTTAGGTCTTATTTTCAGGAAAACAGGGTAGATAGACTGATGGAGTAGGACTCTGGAGAACAGGGTTCGAATCCCTGCTCAGCCATGGAATCTTACTGGGGGAGTAGAACTGGGAAAACCACTCCTTAAATACCTCACTTACCTTGAAAATCCTATTAGGGTCTCTATAAGTCGGTTCTGACTTGATGGCAAATAGCAACAAAAAGGTAAAATTAAAAGGAAAATATTACAGTGCAATCAAATACTTCCCCCCCCCCCCTTCTATTTAAGTCTTTCGGAGTTCAGTGGAACCTATTCCCTTGCAATTGTGCTTAGGACTGCAGTCTTTAAAATGCTTGTGCCTTCTAGCACTGAGTGATTGCCTAATAAAACAAAATAAATCAGTTTATTGATTAATAAAAGGTACATGATTAATCAATTAAAATTGAATGGCTTAGTCTCCTACTAATTTGTATTTTATTAGGATACATCCTCAGTAGTTAAAGCATGAGGAAAATTATCATTTTGAAAGCTGAGGATGGAAATTAAAAGAGTAGCACAGCTAACTGAAATTTGTGTTTTCATTTACCTTTACTGATAGATATTTCTACTGAAACAGGACAAAACTCAACATAGGTTTGTTTAATCAGTTGGAGGCACATTTGTCAGATGTCTGGATTTTGTTAATCATACTTTATTCTTCCTTTTGTGAACTAGCTGGCTGGGTAGCACAGTTGTTTAGGTATCTGGCTGTGGAGCCAGAGGGGTGGGAGTTCAATTCCCGACTGTGCCTTCTGCAAGTACAGGTTGCCTGTGTGGCCTTGGGCGAGCTGCACAGTCCAAGGGAGCCCCCAGATGAAAGGAATAGGAAACCACTTCTGTGTATTCTCTACCTAGAAAACCCCAAAGAGGGTCACCATAAATCAGAATTGACTTGACAGAACATGACGATGATGATGATCTGAAATGGGCGTTAAGGCCTTACTTTACTCTCTGATCTTAAATTTTCCGCACAGAGGGGCCGTTATCCAAACCTCACCCAAAACATTAATTAAAATTATTCCTTCCATGCATATCCTTCTCCTGTAAGGGAGACAGCTTTATGTTTCTGTATGGTTTGCATTTTGTTTTAACTATTCTGCAAGCCTAATCAGCCTTTAAATGCCTATAATGACTGACTGCAGTGTTAAAAATAGAGATGGGAAAAGAGATTTCATGAGCCATATACAGCAAGTTCACATTTGCCTAATTTGTGCAGGTCTTGAGCAAGCCATAATGTTTGTCTCACTGGAAGACTTTATGGTGCTTTATAACAGATATAAAATCTGTATTTGATGGCTACAAACATCTCAGCTGAAATGTTAAAATCCCCTTCATTTTGGTCTTATTTCTGAAACTTAATAAGATGAAAGAAATACCTATTTATCATCATTCTTAAACACACTCTTATCGTAGAGTAATATTATAAACTTGAACAGAAATTCTAGAAAACATTACTTTTAGAAAGCATTAATGTTAGAAAACATTGTGTTAGATATGCTAGAAAACAAGTTGTTTCCTTACTATTAATCCAACAGTATTATCTATACCAGTGATTCCCAACCTTGGGTAAACCAGGTGTTCATGCACTGCTGTTCCTACATGCCTTCACCACCAGCTGTGCTTGTCGGGGTTTCTGGGGGTTGCAGTCCAAGAACACCTGGGTTACCCAAGGTTTGTCCACATCTTTATAGCAGGTCCATGAATGAGGAAGAAAGTAAATGGAAGAAATCATGGGCTGTGAAAGATTTTGGAAATGATCACTGTAGCTAATGTTGTGTAATCCAGATAGAGAGAAGGAAACAATCATTATTTTATTTCAAACCTAGGCCTGAGTTGGTAGCACTGCTAAAAATGGTCTTACTGTGTGATCCATGCCATGGTAGATTATCTCAAAGTAGAGAAAAATGTTATAGCTGGTCTTCCTTTTCCTCTGAGAATTATTGAATGTGCAGAGATGCCTTATTGGTCTAGAAATAGTAGCAAGAGTCATCTCTAAAGCCATATTGCTCACTGAGAATCATAAAGTTGAAAGGAGCTGCAAAAGGTCATCTAGTCCTAAACCACACAGATACAGAAAATCCACTAGTACAGCTACATGCCAACCACTGCTTACAACAGCCTAATAAAGGCATTCTGTTCTACTGTTGAACAACTCACACTATCAGGAAGATCTTCCTTCCAGCAGGGCTTTGGAAGTAGTAATGGATTAAGACTGCTCTGCTGAGCTTATTTTCTGTCCACACTAGATAAGCTGAAAATATCATTGTGCCTTCAGATGTGCTCAGATAAAGCTGCCCCGGACAATCTAGGCTTTTGGGGAAACTAGTAAAAAATCACATTCAACTTGAAAAATGTTACCCTCTTAGTTTCTGCTTTGGAAAAAGCTTCATGTAAAATAGTGTGCTGGTTTCTTAGCCTAGATTATCCATCCAATTTTTATTTCAAGAAGCTCTGGATAGTGTTCTGAAACAGTTTCCTTGAAATGGAGCTAGTGCTCTCGATACTACACCATGTGGCAGTAAATGGAGCAATGGGTAAAAGCACTCCTTAGCACCTCTTACTGTTAAATGGCAACTGTTCATGGTGAAAGATGCCACTGCTTTATTGGATTGCTCTACTTGACAGCACTTATAAGGGACATGTGGTGATTTAAAACTGTGTATATGTTCTGTATAAAGGCTAGTATCTACTAGCATGGTAAGTGACTATGACTGAATGAAGTTTTAGAAGAGGTAGGCATATTAGTCTGTGCTAGCAAATCAGGCAAAAAAAAAAGGGGGGGGAGTAAAACTCACTTTACAGTATAGCAGCTAGTATTTAAGGTGCCACAACATTTTTGTTTTATTTTTATCTTGTTATTGCCTGATAGAATTGATGGGTAATTATACAGAGGGAGGTGTGCCAGAACTAGCAATTATAGTAGTTGAGAAGTGTGAAGGAATATTTGAGTGCGCAACTGTGAACTGATCAGTATGTGTGGTTCCTGGCTGGGGAGGTTCTAAGTTATCTACTAGGGGTTATGAGTGAGGGACAGTTAGCTAGAACAATGAGTTAGTTGGAAGTTGAATGTGGTCAGTTTTTGGAAGAGGCTGTGAGCAATAATATAGTCTTTTTTTAGTATCTGAATCAAAACAAATGCCAGAATGTGATTTGTGTATGTGTATTATTATTATTTTTGTTAAAATAATTAAGAGTTGTATGGAAAAAGCAGCCCTAGGAATGTAGATTGTGCTTTTAAAAATGAGACTTGAACAATAGTTTACGAACACATTGCAAAACAATTAATCTGTTTTCCATCCAAGTCTGAGAACATGGTCATTGTACATTGCCCCCCACACCGGAATAAATAGGCAAGACACAGGTGATGGGATAAACTGGTCCACTTTATTGAATAGGTAATGATAACTGAAACTATTCTCAACTAGGGCCTGCGGTAGTGCGGATCAGGCTTGAGGCCGAAGGTCTCACCGGACCGTCCCCCCAACCACATACGGGTGAGTCCCACGCCCCATTGTCGCGCAATCCCTCAGACAGCATGACGACGGCTCTCATACGAAAATGTTCTTCGTAGATAAGCCACGTATGCCCTGGAAAATCTATGTACACCCTATAAATAAGATCTAAGTATTGGAAGAGGGATTGAGCCCACCATGGCTGAGCCTTGACTATCACACCAGCGTATATAAGAAAACCCGGCAACCAATTTGCCCAGGTTCTCTCTGGACGTATTTCCTTCTCCACCTCATCGTCCTTATCTACAGCTTTGGGGTCCACCTCACGATTAAGCAGGCTAAAGATATCCATGTAATTTCCTTTTCAGATCCGTTCCTTGGTGGCAGGAGTCAAATGATCCCCCAGTGGTAAAGCATAGTCCCCGAAGGGAGAGCCATCAAAGGAACAGAGTTATACCCTGTGTTTGGCACTGATGGGTATGGCCACACTCCTACACCTGACATTGGAGCCATTGGGGTAGGGAAACCAGCCTGCGGGTAAGGTGCCTGCCATGCTCCGGCCCCTGGTCCAGAAATCGCTGCCCTACTGCCTACCTCTCTAGGGCCCTGCGACGCTGCTTGTAAAAAGCCGGGTTGTTCTGGCAAATGACTACAATACCAAGGCCAAGATAGTGTAGCCCTATTAAAGTCTGGTGCCACGGCCAACTCACCATACACCAAGCCTGTATTGCCTGCTCCACTCACTGAACCACCACCTCCTTCTGCATTGGCCAACGTCCCCACGTCAGTCCTCTGAACCTCCTTCCACTGGGCTGAAGTACCTGGCCGTTGCCAGTCCTCCAATTCTGAACTCCCTTCCACGGCAATCTCGTCGCTATGCTCTTCACGGGTTGTGCTGGCCATTTTCCTCGTGGATGTGCTGGGACTACTGTTTTCCAAAACAGCAAATCGAGATAATAAATCATCTGCTAAAGTTTTCAGTTTAGCCTTTCTGTGCGCCTTGGAATCCCTAGCTGAGCGCCTAGGCTGGGAGCTCACGCCAGCTGGTTGGGCACGCCCTGCCCGCTGTTCTTCCAATGCGAAAATTTTGGCATGCAGCTCTCCCCAAACTGGCCAAGTCTCTTCGTCCGATGAAGATAGCTCAGTGGGGGCTGGGGCAGCTCTGCGTTTGGCCGGTTGTTTGCCCTTCCCCTTAGCTTGCCCTTTTTTAGGGTCCATATTTATTGGAAGGGGCCCTAGGTGGTGAGTCCAAACACACGCCTAGGGAAGATTCCCCACAACCCGGCCTCCACACCCTATTAACAAGTGTAAGTTGCAATATGCATTACTATTATTAATATTAATATTATTATAATTAATTTATGTCGATTTTAATCAATCCAATGTTTATTTATTTATTTATCTATCTATTTATTTGTTTATTTAATTATATATTTATTTATTAACTTCTTTATTTATAACCTAATAACTTATTGACCTATATTAAAACACAATAACAATATACAAAACAACAACACCAATATTCTGCCTAGGCTTAATGGATTAACAGACCAATAAACTGGGTCTGCTAAATTCAATCAAAATAAACAAGCTTAAAGAACTGGGGGGGGAGGGGGGGCAGGAATGCTCAAGTAAGGGAAAACCCTCAAAGGTGCCCAAACAAAAATCACAACTAATTATCCTCAGCGGGGGGAGGGGGTGGTGCCCAGACACCCACCTACAATCACAGGGAGCCCCCGTTGGGGTGCCCCCACCCCCGCGGGACCCAAAGCCCACACAAAGTCTGATCCTTTTCCCCCTTGCTTGTTTCCTTTTTCTTTCTTTCTTTCTTACTTTATTTATTTATTTAAAATAAATATTTTACAGTTTAGGCACGAAGAGGAGTTGTATATATATACAACTCCTCTTCGGGCCTAAACAGGCACCTCGAATAAAGAGGGCTCGTGCCCGCAAACCTGGAGTGGGTGCCGATGCACCCCCTCGATCGACTCCCAAAACCGAAAGTGCTGCACCACGTGCGTTTTCGCCGAGCACAGCACCGACCCGACCTCTCCAGAAGTCATCCACGGAAGAGGCCAGGGCGATGCAGGAGCGTGGTTAAGAACCGTGCCAACGATCACCCCACTAGGTGAGGCAAAGCGCAGTTGCGTCTTGCCTTATCCGGGGGGGGGGGGGAGAGGCTCCGCCCACCAATGCGATGCATGACGGCGGAGCAGGCATAAACATTGCCTTGCAAAAGAATTTCACTCATAGCTGGCACTTCAGCATGGAAGTAAAACAATGTGTTAACAACTTTGATATTTTAAGAGATGTATTCTCTGCCTTTTGCTTTTCAAATGTGCCATTTTAGGCTATGAGTGCCTGCATTTTTAGAACAAAGCATTCTTTATTGGTATTCTTATTGTATTTTTTATGCTCCTGTAGTTTGAATTGAATTCTGACTTAAGAATTTGCCTGCAACTTAAGCTTAGTTTTCATATTTTTTAAGGATTTGTGCCTACAGTTTTCCATAGCTATAAGACTTTTGAATATTTGAAATTTTATTTTTGTGCTTATGGAACATAGAAGCTGTGTAGATAAATAAACCTGACGTTACCTGGAATTATTGGAACAATGAAAAGACTTAGATCTTGATAGATGAATTTTGATCTGATTGGAAATGATTGCCTGATTTCATTCTGCTCGTGCCACCGCCCCATCCCCTGGTGCCTACCTGTTCCTGTTGCCACTGCACACCACTGCCCTCAGAAGCAAGCAGTAGGCTCTGCTTCCTTTACAGAAGCAAGGCCTGTGCTTCTGGCATACTCAGAAGTCTGAGCATGCCTACAAGTGGCAGGCCTGGCTCCTGAAGGGGAACCAAACCTGCTGCTTGCTTCTGAGAACAGCCGCGTGTGGCAGCAGCAGGAGCAGGTGGTAGGCACCATGCGGGGTGTGTGTGTGGCTTGACAAGTGAGTCTGAAAAATGGTTCCAAGTCGCAAGTCAAGTGTGAGTCATTGGGGAAAAAACCTGTGTCGAGTCCAGGTCAAGTCGCTGGTGCAACGAAAGTGCAACTCAACAGCAAGTCGCAAGTTCCCATCCCTGAAAAAAACCCATACATTCTTGTGATTGCTATTGGTGATTTTTAAGTATCAGCAGTAACTGAACTGAGATGCTCTTTGTGTTTTATATTTAGCTGCCTCAGCTTTTGTTGTGCTGGACACCAAACAGTTTGAAGGCAGTAATGGATTGCACTTATCTCCCCTGTGTGATTCTTATTTCAGCATTATCTCAGAATATTTATAACCTGCGCTAGATAAACTCAGCTGAGGTAAGAGGACCTCCACCATCTGATGTAGCATTAAATCAACCTTCTATCATTGAAACATATTCTTAAGTAATGTACTGGGGTTGAAGAACATTTACCTTAGCCTTTTAGGTAACAGATCTTCTCTCAGCTGGCAGTGGTAAAACAAGAACTGTATCTGTTGCCTGCGTGATAGTTCTCTGAACATAAATTTTCCATATATGCAGATTGTGCTGATCAGGCTGCAAACTGCAGAACTGCCGATCCTGAGACTTGAAAGTGGTTAACCACTTGCTGTGGCAGGCAGGCAGGCAGATAGACTTGTTTATAGTGTGATGGATCAAAAAGAAGACATGGTACAGGATTGATGGCATTAAAGAGAAGGTCTGGTACAGATTTCATACAGGCTAGGGTTCCTGTGGTCTAGTGGCTAAATTCTAATCTGAGGATTCATTCTACTGTGGGAAGGGATAAGGCATAGGATGAGACCAGGAACCAGTGTCCTGGTCTGCAAAACAAATCTGTGTTCCATGCAACAGTTTCCCAAGCTGTGAACCAGAACTCAGTGCCATGCCTCAGCTTCTAGGGCTTTAAATAGATTCCTGTCTCTGATCACCTTGGAGATAACAGAATAAACTTGAGAATTCCCTGTAAGCTGCATCTGGCCCACAACCAGAGGTTCCCCATCCTTGACCTGGTGACTTCCTCCAGCAACAAACTGAAAATATCAAAGACAATAGATATGGGACTTTTCATACCATCTCCAGCACTTGATGGTCTTCTAGGATGACCAAATCAGTGGGACAGATATATTAGTAATTGCTGCATGAACACCTAACTGGAACTGTGTGTAGTTCTTTTCTGTGGCTTGCAGCCCTGATGATTCACAGACCTAACAGGTGGATTTTTAGAATAGGCATTACAAAATTACAAATTATTGCTGCTAAGGAACAAAGGACTCCCTGGCACATGCCTCTTCTTCACTGGAATGTATATGTGAAGAGTTATTCCAGTGATGATGGGAAGTTAAATGGTCAACAAAAGAAATGGGAAACAAAGACCTGATTCATATTCCTCCTACAAAAGAGATGTTAGGTGTTGTTCCTTAGGAAGTAGGGATGGTTTTTAAAAATGTTTTGCTGCTACCTTTGAGACAAATACTCACACGCAAATCACTGATTTATGAAGCTAAGTTTGTGTGTTCCACGTTCACTTGCAAGCCCGCATTTTTGTTTGGGCAAGGCATTCTTAGAACTTCATGACTTTTGATCACTCCTCTTTTCTAATTTTTTTTAAAATTTGAATTTAATTTTGTTAATTACAAAAAAAGAGAGAAAGAAAACAAACTGCTGTCATTGACTGTATTGCTTTAGTTCGTACTCATGGCAGAGAATCTGATAACAACACTTTTAGATATATATCCCTTCTCCATGTCATATCCCCAATCCATGGGCATTAAGAAGGCATTTTACCTTTCCAGTTTAAGAGTAATACATTTTGACAGATGATGTGACTTGTGTCTTATCATCTGGCTTCTAGAGAATCAGTCATGGTGACAGAAAACACTTTCCTCAAGAATATTCCTTTGTGCTTATTTGGAGAGCTGCATGAGGTTTAGTTTCACTGAGATAGTAGAGTTGTGTTATATCCTATGAAATAAACCCTGGGTGGTGAATTCTATGTAAATTGGTTACACAGATGCCACCATGTGCCATCAGTTTATCTACCTCAGTATTGTCTCTGTTGACTGACAGCAGACCTCCAGGGCTTTCTGCTGTTGAGCTTCCAGCTGTTCCTCAGTGTTCCAGTTTTTTAGGCTGCAAAGAAGGACTCCTGTTATTGAATGTTCCTCCAGACATATTAGACATGTTCCTCCAGATATATTAGAGTGAAGGGGCAAAGGGGTGCCTCATTCCAAAATTTGGGTATGAGATGTACTCCAGCTTGGTCCACAGGCTAACTATTGGCCAGGTCTTCTTTCTGGTGTGACAGTTTTTTATGCTGAGAAATTATGTGTGTTGGGGGTGGACCATAGTCTCTCATTTACAGTATGAAGAGATCCATCCTAGGCATAGGTTTTCCACATCTGTGGAGCTTAAGAGTCACAAAAAGATGTTTTGTGCAGTTCTGTTTCTAGCGTGCTATAGCTGTTTGTACTCTGAAGTAAATGTCTGAAGCCCTGATCTAGCTTGTGATCGCTACCTGGGGGGAGGAGAAGCTGAATCCTCCCTCATATAGTCCTCTGAAACTCAACTCTCCATGCCTTGTGGGAGCAGTTCAAGAAAAAGATGACCCATTTAACTCTTGCATGTAGGAGGTGTTTACGAGGGAATAAAGGATGGCTGGGGAGGGAAGTAGGAGACCTCTCTACTTTACAGCAAGACTGTGGTATTAGTGGCTTTTATTATAGTTTTTTTTTAAAAAAATCTGTAGTATAATTTAATTGGAGCTTCTTCAGGCTTAGCAGATGCATTCCTAACAAAACATAAATATTATGGTTGATATCAAAGTTTTACTAAGGTCCAAAAAATGATTTCTTATGAAATTTAAATCATTGTTCTTTGCTGTTACTTTTGTCACTTTTTCTGCAGTAAAATCAGCTTATATGGGAGACACTGACATCTTACAAATCACATACAAGTTAACAAAGTAGATGTTATATAATGTGGGAAGATCATGGGATATATCTTTTATATTTGTTGTGTAATTGAATCTGTAATTTAAATGCAATGGAAATCAGGCTACCTTTCTTTATTGTAATGAAGTGAAACTGAAGAGACAATATGTAAGGTATATTTTTCATTAAGCCAGCAGTGACAAATCTGACTATATATATCATGGATTTTTGGAACATTTGACAGGAGTTAATTAATTAGATTTATTCATGACTAATCAACAATGCCACTGGAACTAAGTTTGCTTTATTGCATTTTTTTGAAGGAGGGGATTTATTATATGCACCTTGATTCTGTAGTTGTTACATTCAGACATCACACCAAACTGTAGTTAAGGAAGCATCATGATCGCTGAGTCAGTGGTGTGTGAATATCTCTGTGCTAGAATCTTATTTGGGTCACTAATTACAAAATGATCAAAAGAAAGATAGCATTTTAAAAATCCCTCCGTTGGCTGGACAGTATTCATGATTGTACAGTTGACAATATCTGGAGAGCCACAGCAACACCTGGACTGCCCACTCCTGGCCTATCAGAAGGTTACAGGGTTTTTAAAGTATGATGGCAGAGAATCCCATTTTCCTAGGGATCCGGAAAATGACTAGGGATCAGGCATAACTGAAGGATAAAAATGAAGTGAAGTGAAGTAAAATGAAGTAACAATTATCCAAGAACCACCAAACTCTAGAGTTGGGATGAATATGACATTGATCATACAGAGACTGTCAATATATTGTGGCAATTCTGTAGCACGTTACTGGCAGGTTGCACTCCCTACCTCCCAAGAAGAACTTTATGGCAAAGGGAAAACCAGTTGGGCCCCATTCATCAGCCAGAGCAGCAGTAGCTGTAGGACTTGACAGATAAAACACTAGGCATCAGTTGCTAATTGCCCTTGAACTGGAGAATGGAAGGGGAAGCCTGTTCTGGCTCCATGATTCACACTGGATTATTAAGGGCTAAGAGCTTCAGTGCAGGGATATGATGAGTACTTGGAAACTTTCTTGTCATCAGCAATATCTTGAGTTTTACAATCATCCATCCATCCATCCATCCATCCATCCATCCATCCATCCATCCATCCATCCATCCATCCATCCATCCATCCATCCATCCATCCATCCATCCATCCATCCATTTTTTTCACTTGTTTTTCTGCATAGGAAACTGCCAAATTCTGTGCAGCTGAATGCTCTTTCTAGTCAGTCCTATGCTGGGAAGATGCCACTTTGCACAGGAAATGTAACAATCCTGCACAGCCTGGTGTTTTTTTTTTCTTTTCCAGGTGAATCCTGTTCAGGAAAGATGGTGCTGTGCACAGGAATTGTAATAGTCCTGCGCAGTTTGGCATTTCTTTCAGAAAGAACTCCCTCAAAACTTCAGAATAATTCCATGAGATTTCCTAAGGAAAGCAATCACATGCAATGAAAAAAAGCAATCACATGCAATGAAAACTTACAGTGTTTTCGTTCTCTTTCCTGAAAAAAAGGTTTCATTTCCACCCCTCAGTTACTCTCAAGAGTGTGAGAGGTTGCGAAATTGACGTCCCTTTTTCCATGTCTATGCCTTAGAGCCTGGAAGTTATTTTCATGGACTATAGTTCTTAGAAAGATTCAAAAAGAACAAGAACAAGACTGTATGGGCCCCAATATTACACAGATGCAAGAGTGGGTGATACCTTTTTATTGGAACACTAAAAAATCCACCTGAGGAAGTGGGTTTCATCCACGAAAGCTTACTATTTATTTAATTTTTTTTTAATGCTGCAATAAAAGGTATCATCCACTCTTGCATTTATGTCATCTTCAGAATCACACAGCCTTTTCTTTGTTCTTTCTGGACTATGTGATATATCATTATCTCACTACTACAAGACAATGTGGACTATCAGAAGTAGCCGTGTGAATTCTTCACATCAACTAGAAGGGACTAGAATATAAAGGAACATCTCCTTATGCTCACCAGGTTGAAAACATTCATCTGGTTTTTAATGTGGCACAATTGGCTGCTTCTGCCTGGTGAATGAACAAAATTATAACCCCTAACTTGGGTTAGAAGCTGCTGAGTTTTTGTATTGTCTTTCCCCATCCCCACAGCTAAAAAGAAACTATTTGCGTTTCAAGCAATGAGAGAGTGAGTGTGTGTGGGAGGGACACTCCCAGTGTAATTGACAGCCTTTTGGTCTCAAGAGCCAGGGTGTAAAAATTCCAGACCTTGCTGCAAAGATACTAGAGGCCCAGCATCAAGAAGACTTGGATCATCTCTTACAGACATGTAACATCAATTTTTGGACTCTTATCTGCAATTTTTCTGCACTGTTCATGAAGGAGATGTGCCTTAGCCTGAGGAAGTGGATTTCATGCACAAAAGCTAGCTATTTGTTTAAATTTTGAGTGGCCAATAAAAGGTATCACCACTCTTACATTTGTAGATGGATCCAGTCAGTATAGCTCAGTGGTTCCCAATCTTGGGCCCCCAGATGTTCTTGATTTTGCAACTCCCAGAAATCTTCACCACTAGCTGTGCTGGACAGGGCTTCTGGGACTTACAGTCCAAGAATGTCTGGGGACCCAAGGTTGGGAACCACTGATGTAGACAGCGACTGTGCTGAAGGATTCTAAAAAATAGAAGCTCAAAAACTATTTTTTTCCAAGCTGTGGTGTGTGTGTGTGTGTGTGTGTGTGTGTGTGTGTGTGTGTGTGTGTGTGTGTGTTTCATTACGATATAAGCCTATAAACTAGAGGTTATTCAGTTCAGATATGAGACATAAAGCTTCTAAATGCTATTTATATTTAATGATAGTAAATTTATTCTTTGGCTATTACGGGCTAAGCAGTCTCTTCCATGCACAAGACAGAGACTCTGGGAAAATTTGGGAGTCGGGAAGGAGAAGCAATTTTGAACGTGCCAATTCCAGAGTGACTCAGCTGATTTGTGTTTATATGTAAATGAGATTTTGATGCACTTAACATCTGCCTTTCTGCTGGATACCCAGTGAGATGGACTGAGGGATGAACTTCTGTGGGTTTGTGCTTCTTACAGAAACCAGCTACCAGAGCAATCAAAAGCACAGCTTTTGCTTCCTGTGGTGATAGCCATATTTGGTTGTTTTCTGTAGAATTTCTCTGAGAATGTTGTTATAGGATAGCCAAAATCCTGTTGTGCAGCTCCACATGCACAATGGGAATGATGTCATCATTAGTGGCAGACTGCTGCTGATTAAAGATTTCTTGTTTTCTTGGGGGGGGGGGGATGCACATGGCTCTCATGCAGTGAAATGAAGTTGTGTGCATGCCAGAATTGTAAAAGGAAGTCTTTAATTGGCAGCAGTCTGTTCCTGCTGCTGACCTCATTATGTTACACAGATGGAATCTGCCCAAAAGGATTTTAGTCAATAAGTGCCATCATTCCCAAGAGAGCTAACATTGAGTAGCGGGTGGTGTGTTGGATGAGGATTCTGACCAGTCATGCTCCCTCAGAGAAATCAACCTTACTTTGAGGACAAATATATGCCAGCTTCAAGTGCAGGAAAGGTGGAATCTGAATATAGATATAAATAAATTTTATAAATACACTTCCCAGTATCTGCTACAAAAGCTGCATTTTCTAGTCACTGTGACAGCTAGTTTTTGTGAAAGAAGCTGGTGAAAAACCAGGCTTCAGATATCCATGTGAGTATGTAGTCATTTCATTAAATGCTGTTGGAACCAGACTTCTTCCTGTCTTCACACCACTCAGATCAGGCCTATACCCATGATAGTATAGGTATTTTCTCTTCCATGGAAGGCAATGGAAGATTTTTTGAAATTGCTGGAGATCAAAAATAGTATTTGAAAAAGCTTGCCTGCAGGCACCCATTTATAGTATATGTGGGCTCTTCTGCTATTCACAAACACATGGCACATTTTTAGCTTCATTTGATGTAACTTAACCACTTTGAAATTCAGTCCTAGTCATTTGGAGGTTAGTCCCCCTTAACCCAGTGAAATTTAAGCTCTATACAGGAATTGTAGTCCTGTCTTGATAGTATGAATGCCACCATTGTGCATACACTCAGAGGGAAGCATCTTTCCATCTATTATTGCGTTTGTCATGGTTTTAGCCCTGGGCCTGATAAGAGGTGTCCTCATGTGTCAGCTTTTCACAAGAGCAGGAACATGGATTTTCCGGGGATCTAGCTTGAGTGTGCACCCTACACAGAAGCAGGAAGCTGTCCCCTTCAGACCTGCTGTTGAAACAACACAGAACACAAGGGAAGACAAGGCTGTCCTAGATGTTCCTCTCTAACCATGTTTACAATGCATTTGTTTAGAGAGAACTATGAGCCTGAAGGGGTGAATCTATATTGGGGTTGTGCCATTCCTGACTACTAATGTGGCTTTTACATGATTGGATAGAAATCAAGCATATTGAAAAGAAATCTAGACCAGGACTCTTGTCCTTGCTATCTTTTTCCTCTGTGGAGGAGTGTTTTTTCATGGAAGCACCTTCAGCCAGCGGAACTCCCATGTTGAATTGGAACTTGGACCTCTGTTGGTGGCAAGTATTCTGAGGACAGCTCACTGGAAACTGAGCATTTAGATGTACCCAAACTTTATGGTAAATATCCTTGTGACGTACAGAGAGAGAGTGTGCCGTCCTCAGCAGAGAAAGGACAGGAAGAGACATCCGGATGTGTAGAGGGCAAACTCATAAAGATAGAGTAAGATGAAGGGAAGAGTGAGAGGGCGATAGAGATATTTCTGGCAAAAGATAAGGAGGGGGGGAAAGGGGAGGAGCAAGATCTGATACTATGGGAGGAGGTTATAAAAGTGGAAGAAGAAGCGCAGGAATTTAGAGTAAAAGTAGACATGAAAGAAGGAAGCAGGAGAGACAAAGCAGTGCAGACAGATAGTGCGGATGAGCAGGATAGTAAGGTTTGTGACCTGTTGAAAGAGTTCCCAAATCTTAAAACAGGAGGAGGATTACTCCCTGACCCCTCCTCCTCCAGAGCGGAGAGAAAAGTAGTGAACCCCTTAGAATGGACTGCCGTGGTCTATCCCCGCAACCAAGGTGGAGGGAGGAAGGTGATCCGACCCAGTCCGGTCTGCAACATGCCACCCTTGGAGGGGGATTTGGCAAGGCACCCATGTTGTGGAACAGTGTGCGCCGTGAGGAGTACCCCGATGCGGCTGATGACCGATCGCGAACGTTTTGGTCCAGCCCCGATGTGAGAGATGGACTGTGTACCCCTGGATCAAAGATATTGAGTTATGGAATAATTCCTGAGTTAAGCAGTTTTGACCCGTTTGATCTTGTTAGTAAAGAAGTGGAAGAGAATAAAGTTAAAGTTGTTGAACAGTTCAAATCGCCTCCGTCTCTCATTCCCGCCAAAATGAAGGAGCCGTCACCAGTTCAAGAAGAACCCAATCACAATCCTGTTTGCAGCTACAGAGCATAAGGCCTAGTGTTCCATGAGATCCCTCTCTTGCTATTCTACGACACAGAGATGGCCCAGTGGCAGTTAATGGGCTTATGTGAGGAAGTCCTTATGCATGCTTGAAAAAAGCCCAACCACTCACATAACAGGCTGTTGTGCATGGGAAGTGGACAAAGAGGATTTTGGTCTGTCTCTGTTTAATCACACTTATATACCATCTAGTCAACATGCTTCTTGGGGAATTCACAAATTTAAAAAGCACAAAACTCTGAAATCTGAATATCAAATATTCTGAACTCTCCACTATAGTACAAACTGAACTGAAAGAGGAAACCAGCTAAAACAAAGCAGTAACAACAGCAAAACATTAAATACAAAAAGTCTTGAAAGGCGTTGAAAACTGTGTGTTTGTGTGTGTGATTTGTATAACTTCTTAGAATTCCTGGGAAAGTAGAAAGACTGGACACCAAAGGACAACAACCTTGTTTGTATCTTGCAAGGTATTAGCTATACCACCCAATTTTGAGTCATCCACAGATTTGATAAGTATTCTGTGCACTCCCTCATCCAAGTCATTAATGAAAATGTTGAAGAGCATTGGGCCCAGGACTGAGCCTTGTGGGACCCTACTTGTTACCTCCCCCCAGTTTGAGAAGGAGACATTGATAAGCACTCTTTGATTACAGTTCTGTAACCAACCGTGTACCCACCTGATAGTTTTTCTATCCAGCCACACCTAGTTAGATTGCTGATCAAAATACCATGGGGCACTTTGTCAAAAGCTTTGCTGAAGTCAAGAATAAGATACATTATGTCTACACCATTCCCACAATCTACCAGTGAGGTTACACAACCAAAAAAATGATATAAGATTAGTCAGGCAGGATTTGTTCTTGACAGATCCATGTTGGCTTCTAATTATTACTGCATTGTTTTCAAGATACTTGCAGAGTGATCACTTTATAATCTGCTCCAGAATTTTCCCTGGGATTGATGTCAGTCTGACCGGCCTGTAGTTATTTTGAAATATTAATGTTTGATGGATATGACCTTTCCATTTTGCAATAGTCATCAAAAGCAGCTGACCTGACTAAGGACTATTAAGCAGATCAGTTGACTTGTTCCCTGCTGTAGTCTTTTTTTTTTCTTCCAGTGAAGGGGTAATCCCAGGAGGTAAATGAAATATCTTGGGGAGGGGGCTGTCTCTGACACACCTGAGTAATAGAAGTATTTTGTTATTGAAACAAGGCTTGCTATTGTTTGGACCTCATAGATTTTGTGATGAGCAAAGAAGAATGTTCTTCACTGTATGAGAAATATGTGAGGTCTCTATTAGGGCTGCCAGCAGAGTTTTGCAACAGTAACTTGTCTCCACCCCCACCCCCAGGGAAAATAGAAACCGTCTGGTTCTAAATACTCTCTCTCTCTCTCTCTCTCTCTCTCACACACACACACACACACACACACACACACACACACACACACACACACCAGCAAAAACAAACTATTGTTCCTTTCTGTGAAAGGCTTGAATAAATATCTAATTTGCTATTTAAATGTGAATGAATTAAATATCTGTGTAAAAGTTCTCACGTTGGCTCCAGAGAAGTATAATCAGAAAAGTTTCTACACAATAAGCCTTTCCAGACTCCCCTGTCCCAATATATATATCCTTCGCTTCATCTGCTCTCAAGGGTTGAGAACGCTAGACTTGTGATGTCACACAAGCAAGTAGAACAGTGAAGGGTTATTTTACTGAATCATTTGGAGACGGTAGTATCTGTGGTAGCTGGAATCACCTAGCTCATCCAATCTTGGAACTGCAGAGCTGGAAGGGATCCTATGGATCCCTGAGTCCAGCCCCTGTGAAGGAGGCACAGTGAGGAATCAAACTCCCAACCTCTGTGCTCTAAGCCACTGGTTCTTAACCTTGGGTTACTCAGGTGTTTTTGGACTGCAACTCCCAGAAGCCTTCACCACCAGCTGTGCTGGCTGGGGTTTCTGGGAGTTGCAGTTCAAAAACACCTGAGTAACAAAGGTTAAGAACCACTGCTCTAAGCCACTGAGCTATCCAAATGCAAAGTTACTCCACTCCAGGCTAAAAATTAGTCTTTTGGGAATATAGCTCCCAGAATCCCTCAGTAACCCTTTGTGCTAAACTGAGGCAACCTGGGAGCTGTGGTCCAGCTACAGAGTTTCTCAAGTTCTGCAAGAGCCCTGGGTGCAAAGAAAGCCCACAAGGTGAAGCCTAGATATTTTTGTCAGTTTTGAGTCTCCTACTGGGCAAAGAGTTGGATCCTATTCAGGAGTCTGTGTGTCTTTCTGTGTGTCTGCCTCTGTCAGATTCTGTCTTCCTATTTTGGATCTTTGTCATTACCAAGCCATGTTTGTTTTGCTAAGCCTTTAGTTTCTGGTCCACACTCATTCCACAGCTCTTGCTAATACAGAGGCACTCTGGAATAAGTTGTGATTCAGCAAAGAGAGCTGTGGTGTGGTAAGGAAATCCAGGACATTTGGTGAGACTGCCTGGTACATGTCCGCATGCTTTCTGCTTCAGCAAGACGCCTACAGATTCAAACCAAATATTTTTTCCTTCCCATTGGCTTCCTCTTTTTGTTTATTTTGTATATGGGCCCCTTCCAGGATAAATATCCCTAGGTATGGGTGTTCAATTTGTTGCTAGTTGCTATTGATTTGTTCAATTTAATGCACAGGCTATATTCATGTTTTCTTTTGTTTTCTTGTTTTGCTCATGTTTAGCTATACCAATGTATTTGCTTGCACTGAATCAGTATGTAAGGTGATTCAAATGCTCTACACCAGGAATGTAGAAGAAGGTGGCCTCCAGATGTTTGACTGCAATTACCATTATTCATCACCTTTGGTTATGCTGGCTAGGGCTGATACCAGACTAGCAACATCTGGAGGACTGCACATTCTTTAACTCTGTTGTATATCAAAGGGATTTCTGAACTCATAGTCTGAACATATAGTGTCATATTTCCCTTATGGCGTGGGACTATTTCTCAACTTTATAGCATTTTCAGTATATAAACTACTCTATAAACCACTCCATTATAACAGCCTAGTGAAGAAAAGATATACTATTGAGCTATTACAGGCCCAGCTAGTTCATGAGGTCGCCAAAACCCATAGGCTCTAGTCCAAGTGGGACTTGTGGGTAGCACACAGCTTCCTAAACACTTTTTTTCAACTCCACCACACCCTGGTGTTCCCCTGTATTCCCCAAGCAGAGAGTTAAAAAGTCACAATCTGGCACCAAAGTGTGACCTACAGAGGAACCTTACTAAGGCTGTGAGAAAGCTTTCTTGTCGATGTGAAATTAAGCAAAAAACCTTTAGTTACCACCCGGCTGTTTCCTTGGCATTTCTTTTCCTTAAACCTTGCTGATTGTAGCCTTTTGTTCTTTATGAGCTTAAGCATTAATTGTTAATTAAGAAGCTTAAGCCTGGAAGACTATTAATTATCAGAGAATCATAGTGATTCCCTGCTGCTGCCTTATTGAAATAAATATCAGTAAATACGTAAATAAAGGTAGAAATTAGTGAATAACTTCTATTTAATGAACTATTATTCATTGAATTAGCCTGAAGGTATAAATTTGATATTCCCAGAATGAGTAGTATTTTAAAGACAAAAAGGTTTTTGGTTTTAAAAATATTTTATTTATTGTGAGCCTCAGTACTCTATTTTTAAAAATTATACAAAAGCAAAGCCAAGAACAAAGAAAGAAATGAGTTAATTAGACACTTTGGCCACACCCTTTCCCACTTTAGTACATTGAGAGTGTGGCCTTCACCTGAAGAAAATGGCCCATCAAGCTTGGGTACTAGACTCTCCCAAAACCTCCACTCTTGAGGTAACTTCCCTTTGTTTTTTAGCTAGTTTTGGCTGCAACAGCTGCTTACATGCCACTTTTGCCTTCTTGGGTGAAAATGCAGCTGTAGCTGTCTAGTCAGACATTCAGAATAATTTATATACATACTGGGAGGGGAGAGTGCCCTAATGCCTCCCCCTCTGATGCTGGTGTTCTCATCCTGGTTTTCCCTCACACGAAGGAGTGGTCTCTGTTTCAGAACATCAATCTCTGTGTTAAGAGAGCAGGTACAGGGACATCACTCCCTCTTCCTAATGGGTTTACTTAAAATACTTGTGTAGAGCTTGTTCTATTCTGAAACTCAGCTTAAGAAAACCTTTATAATGGCCATAACATGAGAAATAACAACAGCTTCACTCTAAATTATCCCCACCCCCAGTTCAGAAGTTTCAGAAGAAAATCATCAGAAGTTTTGAAAAGAAATGTATAGAAAGAAAATAGATGAGTGTTTCTCCTTTTGAAGAAAATAGTGCTGCAGACCCTTCAATCTGCTGCAGATCCTTGAGGCCAGGTTCGGTTTTAGAGGGTGTGATCAGATGATGGGAAAGGTGTGTATTCAATCATACTGGAAAAGTTTGCTTTGTAGGGAGCAGACTCCGTTAAAGCACCCCTTCTTTTTGTCGGGGAATCACTGCAGTCTGGCCCCCAAAAGTCCTGCAACTACTACTACTTGGGCACAAATTGAGGTCAGGCTGGAGCACAAGTCTTTGTATGTTGTGTGATTACTGGGAAATATAACACACCAAACCATTCCACAAGTAGTCCAAAATGCAATCAGTTTCCCTGTGTGATCAGACCCTAAGTCTGAATTGTGCCTTTATTTAAAAGGACCAGTATTTTTTTAAACCCAGAATGCAGAACTAATTATGGTTTGTGTTCTTGTACTTATGCTTTTGTGCATTCCATTTAGTTTCGTATGAGGTCTTTCCCCCCTAAATGGACTTTTTAATGAATTTTCTTTTATTTTAGGTAGCTCTGGGTGCTCTGGTGTGGAAAAACTGTTCCAAAATATTAAAACAATTTACCTAAAGTGTGCCCATATGCTATAAATAAAATGCAACATATGACTACTTAATGGTCCATACTCTATTGTCAGCTAGAGTTGGCAACCAAGATAGATGGCTCAGTGAGCAACCTCTCAGTTTTGAGGAAATGTGACAAAGAGGTGGTTGAGAATACTGATTGTCAGCTGTTGCTGTAGCAAAATGGCTTTCTGTCTGGAAATCTTTGCTGTGAGGTATCATATTGTGGCAGATAAAGCAGAAGAAGACAGTTGCTCATCTTGAAGCAACCAGTATCTACAGTACACAACTTCCTTTAGAATGTGGTAGTAGTGCCTGGAGATAATTCATTTTTCGATTATTTGTTTTGGTTTCTCTCTTGACATCTGACACTGTCATGTGTTCTCTTAAAGTCATCAAAAACTAATAAAGCAGTAGTAGCTGAAAACGTCATCATATGAACTTTGCCCAAGAGGAAATGAAGCTTTCCAGATCACTGAACCCTGTGACGAAAGCACATGGTTTATGAGATCTAGGATTACAAAGTGAAAGGATGTGTATTTCATTGATTGTAGCCCCTATGAGGAAATGGGGTTGTGCTGGTGGAGAATGGTGGGTGGGTGCATTAATGCTCTAGAGGTTGAACCTGCAGGCCCCATTCGTCTATTTTCAGTGCCTTTTTTTCCAGGAGACCGAATGGATTGTGTCTCAAGACTGAAGTGTCGAATAATGTGGGAAGGAATTCACAACTCAATGGCTGGGCATGGGACTTGCACACAGAAGGGATCAAAGGTGCTTTTAGATGAGACATTTATTGGGCAGTTGCTCTGCTAACTCATGGAGCTTTATAAGGGATCTGTGCATGATTGTGTTCTGCCTCTAACTTTTGCTACAGTTTCCCACTGTTTCTTCCCTCTTTTTTTCTTGCCAAAAAGAAGTAGTGCAATTACTGGACTGTTATGGCATGACATTGATCTATAAAGTAGCAATTCTGTATGTGACTACAAGTAGGTAATTTATGACCTCACCATGAATTTAGGAATAAAAAACTTCATTCTTTATTGAGTCATAGATGAACATTTGGTTCATCTAGCCTGGTATTACCATCTCTGAAGGCAGCAGCTCTCCATGGTTTCAGACAGGATCCTTCCTTAGCTTTACCTGGAAATACCAGGAATTGAAGATGGGAACTTCTGAATGCAAAACATGTGCTCTTCCACTGAGCTATGCCCCTTCTCCTCAAGTCCCCTCTGTGTGCATATATTTGAAAGAGAGGGAGCAATACTAAGGCTCTGTTCAGATGGCCAGACATTCTAGAATTCAGTTTTTCCTTGGCAGAATACTGGTTGATCTTTGGCCTAAGAGGAAGAGAAAAATCTGCTAACATTAGTAAACATAATCACCTGCTTTCCTGAATCTGGTGCTCTCTACAGCTTCCCTCATCCCAATAACCACGCTAGCAGGGGATACATTTTCTTGCAGTTGAAAAACATCAGAAACATGGAAACAGGACAAACAGATCTCAGGGTTTACAAAATGAGGAACTGAAGATTGCCCTATCCATTTCAGATAGCATGTCATTAGAAGCTGAAATCACACTAGTGTTCCAAAGACATGATTCCAATAGACTTTGTGAGCAATGATACTTGTAAATGAAACCTGTGTTTACCTCTTGGAGAGCAGTCACTAAGCAAAGCAATCACAAAAGCATTGGTAAACTACTGGAGATACAGAAAGATTCTGTTGGGACAATTAGATGTTTTTCACCACTTGAGGAATTTCTGCTTCTAATAACATGCTGTTCATAATCTATCATTTGATTCTAAGCAAGACTGCAGATTCATGCCTAGCAAACACAACGCATTTCCTTAGATCCAGTTCGGTCAGCAATGAATTTTGCCTGAAGTTAGCCTGAATTGGCAGGATGTTTCTTTTTCAACTTTTAAAAGTCAAAATTGAAAAACTACCCTTCTGTTTTTCTCAGTTGTGTTTCCTTTTCCATTCGTCCCATACACATGGGGAAAATAGGGCAAATCACCAAACCTGACCTGCTGTATTGGATGTGATCTATACTGCAGGACTTCCACTAGCCCAGCCTCTTAAATGGAGAGCATATGGGGGAAGTGAATTTTATTTGCTTTGGAATGTGCTCAGTAAGGCACTTTTGAAAATGCTTCACACTGAATTAGAAGCAGTAGGAACTATGAAAATTTAGAAAAATTATGCATTCTTCTCATTGCTGTTATGTTTGGGATATATGTGATGGTGGAGTGCCCAAGCTTGGCCACACAAACATCCTATTTTTTCCCCCTCCTGTTCACTTCTAAGAGCGCTTCTTATTTTTTGTAAGGGGACATTTAAAAGTATCTTCTCAGAAGAACCAGGAAATGACTTGGGCAAGGAGGTAATTCTTTCTATCGTTTTTGTATTGCTATCTCTTTTCTTCCTTCCCTTTTCTTGCTCATTTCTCTGGGTAAAGAAGAAGAAATGAAAGGAGCACAGAATTGTGACACTCTGGTTGAAATCCTGTTGCCAAAAGTTAGATCTCCTAAGGCTGGTGATCATCAGTTGCAGTGATTCTTTTGAAATAAGAAAAACCCAACTCTCCTTTGTAAGTCTCAAGGCTATGTTGGGTTCCACTGAGGGCTGTGTGATGGGTGAAGTCTTTAATTTCCAAAAACTGCTGCCACTAAGAAGGTTTTACTGGTGGTGGCAGTTTTTGGGAATTAAAGGTTTTCCTTTGTCCTACAGCCCCGAATTGCTTCCCCACAATGAAGAGTATCCCAATAGAGTATCAGAGCCTTCTGGTACCTGGGGTCTCTCATTTTCATACAGGAGAATGAAGTGAAAATTTCTATGTGACATAAAGGACAGGAGAAGAATGGGGATGGAAAAGAAATAAAACAAATTCAGGCAGGCACCAATCTCTAATGTTAAATAATAGTGCTACGTTAGTGGTTGGAAAGAAAACAATTAATCATCTGATCTCTTAGAAGAGCTGATAGAACAGCTCTATTTCCTATAGTTCTCTTTGCTATAGCATGATAGGATACGTTCTGCTAGTTCATGGCTGAGGGAGAGGTCTGACATGGCTAGTCCTTGAGTATATTCAATTCAATAGTGTTGCTTTCCCATCTCTCACTCTCTCTCTCTGCTGACTGATAGGAAAATAACTGCCATGTATGGAGGGATGCCTGGTGGATTTGGTATTTCAGCACATTTCAGTATTTCTTTAAAATAAAATCAATGTGGCTTGCAATCCAGTGGAAAAAAAGGTACAATATAACATCAATAGAAGGAAATATAAAATCAAAATAAATTATTCAAACACAAGTTCAGATTTTGTGACAATATTTTGTCACCAAAGCATTTAGAAAGCTTCTGATTTGTAAATTTTACCTGAACATGCACAGCTGTTTTCTTGTGATGTTTAGCTATAGCCAACATTTGCTATTACGAGAAACCATTGTTGGCAGGTTAATTTAAGCATCAGAGTGCCTTTTTTTTTTTTCATCCAGTGGGCATAAGAGCCAAAGTCTTTCAAACAGTAAATGAAACATTAGGGAGTGGGAAATTGGAATGTTGACTTCCTCAACTTCTGTGTCAAGGCTGGACAGATTCTGGGAGTTCATGGATCAATTTTTTGCCCCTTAATAAAAATTGTGTAACAAGGTTTGCATTTTTCTAGCAGTAAATAGTGTTTGTATATATTACTTATTCTTGACAGGCCATTCTCTTTTGATTTAAACTGGGCTGATTTTAGTAGTCACATATATAAATGAAAGTGTGTTTTTTGGTAATTGTACATTTCCTTCATGGTACACCCTCTTCTTCTCTCACCTGCACTGAAAGTGAAACTCTGAGGCTCTTTGCTAGGAGCAAACCAAGCCTGTTTTAGCAAAGTGTTTTTCTCATTGTGGGACAAGCCCTGATCCTCCTAGTGGTGAGAACAGACTTTCCACCTCTCCAAGAGTCAGGGCAAGATTCCCGACCCGCAGTTCACCTGTGGACTTGGGTGTTGGCAGTGCAGACACAGACAATGCCTTGGAGATTACACATGTAAGCCCTGGCTAGGGATTTAAGGAGGAGAGTGAGGGGGAAGAGGAGGAATGCTGGGCAGACATTGTTGACCAGGAGGCATTTGTTGTTACCTAATTGCTCCCCGACTGGTTGGGAAACCATCTGACACCAAGATATGGATCCAGGGTGTTGGGAGTTCTTCATGCTGCCAGAGGAAGCCGCCTGGGGTCCACCAGGGCGAGGTGAGGCAAGAAGGCTGGAAAACCAATAGTGGGCACACTGCTGGCAAAGGAAGGAGCAGGGGCAAGCAGCCTCACCGCAAGGGCCTCCTGGTCAGCATAGCCAATGTCAGTTGACCAGTCTTCCTCCTATATCTCCTCCCTCTGCTCCTTCTTACTCTGGTGAACTCAGCCATGTCCGTATAGACTTTGGCTGTGCCTCCAAGGAAAAGTACTGCGCGTATGGGGCAGCTGCTGCTGGCAGTGACTGCTGAAGTGTAATGGGGGAAAGTGGCCAGGCTAGGCTACTCCAGGGACAGCTGAGTGGCTGCATCCAACATCCTTGTGGTGGCACTCTGTGCCTTGCCCACCTGCAAGTTCTGGAACTAGTGGAGGAGGTAGGGCTCCACTCCTCCCAGTGAAGAACTGCTGTGGACTAGTTCTGTTTGTTTGAACTGTTTGGGAGTGCAGTTGACTCCCTGGCGCCCTAGAATTTCTAAGTTTTATTGTTGGGCCACATTAGCCCATTCTAAGCTGTGTTGCTCTAATAAAAGAGCTTGTTTCTGCAAACACTTAACTACGTCATAATGGACAGGGGGTGCAGGGGCTGCTCACCCTCATCATGATGCTTTTTTCACATACATGGCAACCGTGCCTCCTTTTAAAAAAAGGAAGCATACATAGTGTAAGCTGGCAGATGCAAAATTGCTCTTTATAGAATTCCTCACCCAGTACAGCTACTTGCAGGAAGTGATCTAGAGCCTTGCATCAAGATGGCTATAATCTAACATAACATAACAGCCCCATCCTGCTGGGCTTATACAGAGTATGCCAATTGGCTACTCTACATTCATTCCTCTGTCTCCATTATTAGGCATGTCTAACTGCTGCAGTCAAATTGAAACAATTCATTTGCATCTATTCTTTAAAATTAGGGAAGTGGCAACCACTTTATAGAGCTTTATTATTATTTTTTAAAAGATGGACAGAGTGAAATTTTTGAGAATGGGATAAAGTAAAATTGCTGTTTTACATCGTGGATCTGCACATGCATCAACCAGTGTCTGATCTGCAGCTCCTTGTTAAACATTTGCTTGAGGTTTAAAACAAACAAACAGGAAGACTTTATCCTGTGCATATCCAGTCCCCAAACAAGATGTGTACTGGGGCTGATTTTTCTCTGTTCCACACAAGATTTATTGACTCCAGACACTGAGCAGCTGGTAGCACAAGCACAGGCAGAGTCAATCACACCAAAGCCATCTTTTGATTATTCCCTTGGGCCATGTTGACTGGACCAATTAATAGCTCTTAACTGCTTTCAAAATGCAAAGCACCACATAAACACAAATTTATTGTTATGTTGAAAGGATGTCACGGGAAGCACTGGAGATGTGGAGAAAGGATTGATTGCTAAGAGGAAAGTTATTCTGCCAACTGATGACTGTCCTCTGGTGTTCATCTTAGGGTTTTGACCCATGTAAGAATTCTTGAATTTCTCCTTCAGTATTAAAAAAGTCATATTTCATTTTTGCATTGAAGTGGTCCAGGCCTTTGGGATAGTGACAGAGTTGACAGCAGATGGAGCCAAGCTGAAACTAGAGACCTGGCCTTGCAGCTTCATACATGCACTATGATGCTCTCCCACCTTCACGCTTTGAGGGCAGCCAGTTTTGAAGATGAGCAGAGTTTTCCCATTGTGCTATGGACAAGGGATCAAATGCACCCCTTTGCTTAGGATTAAGAAAGAAGAGTTACTGATTGCCTAAATTAGTGATTCTCAGTCTTTCATATCTTATTCCCTCCAATCACTCTATCAATGAACCTGGTATCACCACGATAGAGTGAAGTTTCTTCAACAATGACATTCTGTTATTATATAATTATCATTTATGATACATTTTAAGGACCATAAAAATTGCAGTAGTACTGTTGCAACTGAACCGAGTGTCCAAAGTAGCCTAGTAGCACACCTGGAGATGTGAGATAAATAATCATGGCAGCTAGGGTCAATGGGGGGGGGGCAGTGTGTCTTGCTTGTAGGAAAACATAGGGTTGAAAGACATTGAGTCATTATTGTGAAAACTCTATGTCCTGTCTAAACTATGTCAGGGTCACACCGGTGATATGCATGCCACTGGTTGAGATCTATAGGCTTAGGCAATATGGGAAGGGGATCTTAAATTTGTATTCAGACTGGCTTGGGAACAGAATGGGCTGCCATACTGTGGGAGAGGGACAGAGAAGAGACTTTATAGTTGACTGGGCAGTTCTGTGAATCTTCCCCCCATTTTTCCAGTGCTGTACTGCAAATTGCTATGGCTACAAACTTTTCAGAGAGCCAGAGAAGAAGCAATTTGTTGATTTTTTTTCCCCCCACACCCCTCTCTCCTCATTTTGTTTTGAAGTTTTAGCTTGGTGATTCTGCTGCTTAACACTAACACTCTTGGTATCAAGGAGGAAGCTGGTTGTTAATGAATTGATATATAAGTAAGTGGAATTGCAGGGACTACTCTTAGGTCAGTAGTGGATGTTACAAGGGAAATAATGGGTTCCTAATCCATGATTCTTTCCACATGCTTCACATGGGGCCTGGAGGGGAAATGCACAAGAGTTCTTAACTTGCGTTTGCAGATCCAAAGGTTTCCTATTCCCAGTTGGTTTTAAAGCTCCATTTCTTCCCAGTCTCTGAAATGCCCTCTGGCAAATCTTTAGAGACCATTTAAAGCAGAAAGTTGGCAGAAACAGAACTGTCTTCTACCCCTCTCCCTATCTTTCACTATCATTGCCACCATTTAACCATGCAGACCATTTAATTATGGGACTGCGCACATATGCAGCTATAATATCCAGGTTTGGCTCTTAAGAATGATTCAATAATATACACTTTTTAATGTGATGTAACAATGTGTGGAGTTAAACTCAATTTGCCATACTCAATTGGCTTGGTATGCAATTTTCTGAAATTTATAGTCACAAGTTATAGCAAATTCCAGGTGCTATTACTGTGATAGTTGCTGCTTGAGAAGTGTATTTGTTTTGCATCTCAAGTAATAGCCTGGACTGAATTAGGAGTGGAGAGAGTATTTTATGGAATCTTGTCCAACCCCTTGCTCAGTGTGGAGAATTTAGAGAAAGGCGGTCTCCAGAAGATTGCTTGACAGCTTTTCACTGAAGACCTGCAGTGATAATTAGTGCCTTTCCCAGGTAATCATCATCATTTTAAAACTGCAGAGCTGAAAGGGACGCTATGGATCACAGTGTCCAGCCACTATCAAGGAAGCCCAGTGGGGAATCGAACTCCCAACCTTTGGTTCTGCAGCCAGATGCCTAAACCACTGAGCTTTCCAGCAGTTGAGTCTGCACAATGTGGATGTCCTCTGTTTCTCTTCTCCATATCTGCTCCGTGTGCACTTCCATATGTTTGCAGTACAAGATTCATCCTTTTCTTTGGAGTTCTGTTTGTCAAATGTGTCCAGATTTGTATGCATTTTTTTATTTATTTACATTTCTTAAACACATTCCTTCTATTACCTAAAACATGTTTAAGCATGTTTTGCATACATTTGAGAATTGTGCATGTTTCTTTGCATGCTTTTCAAATTTGCACTTTCCCCTGATGCATCCACAGCTGTTGGTTAGCATAACAGTTACGGAGTGCAAATTATGTCTGCTGTGGAGACAGTCTTGGAAGTGTGGACTGGGAAGTGTAGGCTCTGATCAGATCCTCACGTATCACCAATCTTCAAGCAGATGACCCACTTGTTTATGAGCTGAGAGAAGACACCCCAGTGCTCTTTTCTTTGAATCACTATATGCTTTACTTGCTTCTGTGGTCAAATCTACACCATAAATTTATATTCATTTTATTTTTTATTTTTGTATTTTTTTCAAGTCCTTTTCCAGAGAATTGAAAAATACTTTTGATCAAGATTCTAAGAATATTCTTTCATCCCTGTCATAGGGTGCAGCTCCACTACAGGAAAAATACTAATGGAATATGAGTTTTTCTGGGTGAATTCATTGTAGTTGACCACATAGAAGTCAGCAGAGAGAGAGGAGGAAAATGGCAATCAGTGTTGTTTGCATCTTGTTAAGGTTGCTGTGGCTGTCCAAATTCGCAGGAAACACGGCTACAGCATAGCTACCTTAACAAACTTGTGCTGATTAGCAATTTTCTCCCTACATTCTGCTCACTCCATATTCTTTTTTTCCTTTGATTCCCTAGGTGTCTTAGCACAAGGGCATCAAGCCTTTTTTTAAAAAAGGAAGAGGAAAAGAAGCAGACCATGGAACCAGGTCTGGGGAGAAAAGGACGCAAATGGTAGCCAGTTTCTCATTTGAATGGGCCTGTTGCCCTACCTCTCTCACTGGTGCTATGATGCAATGGCTTGAAATAGAATGGGAAGCATGGTAGCTTTGTTACCACGGCTGAAATCCACTTGATCTACACAGGCAGCATTTCAGTTATGTTTGTCCCATTAAAATTTCTTAATGAGCAGTTTTAAATTTTAATAATAGCTATTTCATGATGCCCCCACCCTTGTTCTCGTTAAGCATTTGGGATGTTGCATAGTTCTACCCAGGAACTGGCAGGGACTTTGTTGTTAATGTTTTATAAAATATCCAGCAGATTTTGAGTAGATAATAGAATCCATGGTAACAATATAGACAGAATACCTTATTATTGGGGAAGTCAACAATAGAAGTCTATGTGATAGGACTCAAAATACTGGTTTTCAACAACAACAAATTAGCATATGAAGTAAATACTCATTAGTCTGCATGAAAAAAAACAGAGAACTTCCTTCCTTCCTTCCTTCCTTCCTTCCTTCCTTCCTTCCTTCCTTCCTTCCTTCCTTCCTTCCTTCCTTCCTTCCTTCCTTCCTTCCTTCCTTCCTTCCTTCCTTCCTTCCTGAATTTTTCCTCCCAGCAGCTTGCTTGAGTAAGTGCAGTCTGACAGTGGACAATAGGCAGTGAAGAGTTTGCTATTTTTTCAGGATATAACACTTCCAACAAAGAATTGGTGGCCCAAATCCTATTGCACAATGGTTTTTTTAAATAATTTTGATTGACTGTGCCTGGTATTTTTTTACTACTACTACTACTACTACTACTAACAACAACAACAACAAACAACAACAATTCAACATGGGCATGGCTAAAACGGGGGACCCTTAAGAAAGAAACAAAAGGCTTGATTTTTGCTGCACAAGCGCTCCAAACCAACATGATGAAAGCTAAGATCCAAGTGCTAACAGCAAATGTCGACTCTGTCAAGAAAAAGATGAAACTGTGTCACACCTCATCTGTGAATGTCCAAAGATTGCACAAACAGATTACAAAGTTTGACATGATAAGAGTGGCAAAATTAGTGCACTGGTCATTATGCAAATATATATATATATATATATATAACTTGCCAGCCTCCAAAAACCTGTGGGAACATCAGGTAGTGAAGGTGTCAGAAAATAAGGAAGTCAAGATCTTGTGGGATTTCCAGATCCAAATGGATAGACACCTTGAACATAACACACCAGACATAGTATTAACAGAATGAAGAAATGCCTGGATCATTGCCGTCCCAACCCCGGAATAATGACACGAGACAGTAATGTGGGTTAAATATGGGCCACACTTTATTGATAACATCCAAATACGAAATTTGCCATTCTTTGGCAAAAGAGGGGGCCTGCTGTAGTGCAGAAACAGGTGAAAGGCAGGGGTATGCCGATACCCCTTGATCAATAAATGGGCGAGTCCCCAGCCCCAAGTTCCAGAGGTCACCAGACAGCAGGAACCTGGCCAGCCGCTAATAAACACCCCCAGACCTCAAGACATCTTTAGCTGATGACGGTTGGTCCGGAAGTGGCCCAGCGCATCTTCCCCCCACAGGCACTGTAATCGCACGATCCTCAGTGCCGGGAGGTCAGATGCACTTTTGGCTTACCTGAGATTACAGTTGGGACACACCAAAAATACCTGTTATTTCCGCACTACCCGCCAGTGCGACCAAAAATTCTTCCCACCTAAATGCCAACAACCCTCTTCCAGTGTGGGATAGGCAAAAAATCCCCCCATCCAAGGCCAATCAGGATGAAGGTCAAAAATTCCTATCCGGCCCCTTAAAGGCGACCAGAAAAAACTCACACTAGAAATAGGGAGGGCGGGTGGGTGCCTGGAAAAGAAGAGGACGATGTGGGGGTGGACAGCCCTTTAAGTAACCTAGGCTCTCCACCCCCACCATGCGAGTCTCGCGAGACTGCAGGAGTCTCGGTCCTTCCAGGGTGGCCAGCAAGGAGTGCTCATGCTGCTCGAAGTCCGGTGGACTCAGCAGCGAGCTCAACATTGACATTGCAATTCTGGTGGATGCAGAGTTGAAAATAAAGAATTGGAAAAACTAACAAAGTACAAAGACCTGGCCATCAAAACATCTCGCTTGTGGATTAAACACTCTTCAATGGTCCCCATAGTCCTTGGGGCTTTGGGAACAATATCAAGAAATTTCACATGGTATTATAAGCAGTTGAAGATCTCAGAAATAACACCATCAGAGCTGCGAAAAAAAACCCCAGCAGTATTAGGAACAGCATACATGTGTGTAGGCATCCTTCAGTCTCGAGAGACTATGGTAATGTGCTCTGAATAGAGGTCTTGGAACAACGGCTGGTGTGGCTGAGAGGCCAATTCGAGAGTGACAATCCCTTCCACACTGAAGACAAATACAATCTGTCCCCTGTCCAGCTCCCTGATTTTGCTGGTTTCGGGACTGCCTCTTTTCCTCGGCCTGCTGAACAAGTGTCTCTTCAAATTGGAAGAGGCCATGCTGCAGCGGCTGCCTCCAGGCTGAATGCTCAGATGTCAAAGTTTCCCATCTGTTGAGGTCCATTCCTAAGGCCTTCAGATCCCGCTTGCAGATATCCTTGTATCGCAGCTGTGGTCTCCCTCTGGGGTGCTTTCCCTGCACTAATTCTCCATACAGTAGATCTTTCAGAATCCGACCGTCAGCAATTCTCACGACATGTCCGAGCCAACATAGACGTTGCTGTTTCAGTAACGTATACATGCTAAAACTTCCAGCTCATTCTAGGTCTACTCTGTTTGGAACTTTGTCCTGCCAGGTGATACCAAAAATGCGTCGGAGACAATGCATGTGGAAGGTGTTCAGCTTCCTCTCCTGCCATGCACAAAGGGTCCAAGACTCACTGCAGTACAGGAGTGTACTCAGGACACAGGATCTATAGAGCTGGATCTTGGTATATGCTGTCAGCTTCTTTATTAAGCCATACTCTCTTTGTGAGTCTAGAGAACATGGTAGCTGCTTTGCCAATGCATTTATCCAGCTCAACATCTAGGGAGAGAGTGTCAGAGATTGTTGAGCCAAGGTACACAAAGTCATGAACAACCTCCAATTCTTGTGTAGAGATGGTAATAGAGGGAGGTGAGTCCACGTCCTGGCCCATGACTTATTATTATTATTATTAATTGTATTTATATCCCGCCCATCTGGTCAGTTGACTTGTGTTTTCTTCAGGCTGATTGTTAATCCAAACTTTTGGCAGGCCTTACTAAAATGATTCATAAGTTGTTGGAGGTCTACAGCAGAATGGGCAACAACAGCTGCATCATTGGCAAAGAGGAAGTCCCACATGCATTTCAGCTGGACTTTGGTCTTTGCTCTCAATCTAGAGAGATTAATGAGCTTTCCATCTGATCTAGTCTGGAGATAGACACCTGTTGCAGTTCCAAAGGCGTGCTTCAGCATGACAGCAAAAAAGATCCCAAACAGGGTCAGCGCGAGGACACAGCCCTGTTTCACTCCACTTCGGATGTCAAAGGGATCCCATGATGAGCCATCAAAAACTACAGTGCCCTTCATTTCCTCATGAAAGGACCTGATGATGTTAAGGAGTCGAGGTGGATGTCCAATCTTGGGAAGTATTTTAAAAACTCCCTGCTAACCAAATCAAAGGCCTTTGTAAGATCTATGAAGGCCACAAAGAGTGGCTGTCCTTGTTCCCTACATTTCTCCTTCAACTGTCTGAGGGAAAATACCATGTCAGTGGTGGATCTATTAGCTCGAAATCCACACGGTGATTCTGGATAGACTCTTTCTGCAAGCACCTGGAGTCTCTTCAGCACAACACGGGCAAGCAGCTTCCCTACAATGCTAAGAAGAGAGATGCCACAGTAGTTATTGCAGTCGCCCCTGTCTCCTTTGTTCTTATACAATGTGACAATATTTGCATCCTTCATGTCCTGTGGTACTCCACCTTCCCTCCAGAAAAGACAAAAGATTTCATACAACTCAGTGGTGATGATCTCTTTACAGCACTTCAGCACTTCAGCAGGGATGTTATCCTTCCCAGGTGCCTTGCCAGAGGTGAGGGAATGCAAGGCCGCTTTTATTTCTGCTAAAGTTGGTTCGCTGTCCAACTCTTCCAAGACAGGCAGGCACTCGATGTTATTTAATGCCTCTTTGGTTACTGCATTCTCTCTGGGATATAGCTCAGAGTAGCGCTGCACCCAGCATTCCATCTGCTGTGCTCGGTCCTGGATGATCACGCCTGTAACAGTCTTCAAAGGAGCAGATTTCTTCTGTATTAGACCTAAAGTCTGCTTGATACCATCATACATTCCCTTGATGTTACCTGTGTCCACTGCTATCTGTATCTGAGAGCAGAGCTGAAGCCAATAATCATTAGAACATCTCCTGGCAGCCTGTTGGACTTTGCTATGAGCAACTTGAAGAGCCTGCAAGTTGTACTCACTAGGACAAGCTTTGTATGCTGCTAGAGCTCTCCTCTTATCCTCGATGGCTGGCATCAGCTCCTCCGAATGGGCTTCGAACCAGTCTGCCATCTTTTTGGTCTTCTTGCCAAATGTGGACAAGGCAGTGTTATAAACAATGTTCTTGAAATGTTCCCATCGTTCAGGTGCATTTGCATCAGCTGGGCCTGGAAGGGTTTCCTCAAGTGCTTGGGCAAATTCCTCCACTTTTTTTTGATCACGAGTCTTGCTGATGTCAATACGTGGCCTTCCTTCCTTTTTCGTGTGATACAATCTCTTTGTTCGCAGTTTTACTCTACTACATACCAGGGAGTGATCAGTATCGCAGTCAGCACCCTGATAACTGCGTGTGATCGTAATACTAGGAAGGCTAGAGCGTCTAGTGAGGATCAAATCGAGCTGACGCCAATGCTTCGATCTTGGATGTCTCCAGGAAACTCTGTGTTGAAGCTTCGTATTAAAGAACGTGTTGCTGACACAAAGACCATAATAACAGGAACAGCATACATACTGCACTGATATTTAACAGATACTTAGGTTTTTGGTTAAAACTTGTATTTGTTATATAATACCAGTCAATGTTCTTATAATTTTGATTGTGCCTAGTGTTTTTGAATAATAATACCTTAGAACTGCAGAGCTGGAAGGAACCCTATGGATCATCAAATCCAGCCCCTGTCAAGGAGGCCCAGTGGAGAATCAAACTCCTAACTTCTGGTTCTGCAGCCAGATGCTCTAAACTACTGAACTAAGAACATTGTTTGTTGCATGCTGAGTTGCATGACTCAGCATTCAATAGATTAGGTCTACAGAGATTTCTCAATGTATGGCAATTTGCTTCTAAAAGCCACGCTGTTTGCATAACTACACAGCCAATGTGTTGATACTATCTTCCTTTAGGGAGCAATGGACAATAGCAGGGGATTATTCTTCTGCATTGTATAATCAGTATAACTAAAAGCATTTGTACCACACAAGCAAATCCAGGCATGGTAAGAATTGTTTCTGTTCATTTCAAAGGAGTACCATCTAATTAGAACACATCTCTGAAACTATGTGAGATAGATGTTTAAAAAACACATTGTTGAACAAACTGGCCTTTTTTGCATTTGTGGAGGATACCATCAGAAAACCCAAATCACTATTTTTCCTATTCCCAGTTTTCTCTTCGTGAGTTTCATTACATACATAGCTAAATGGTAGGTACATAGAAGGGGGTGGCTTGGGGGAAATGGCAAGATTAGTAGAAGTACTTTTTCTTTAAAGAACAAATCTTTTAAGGGAAAACTCTCTAAAACAACTCAGTGAAAACTGAGCACACTCAGTAGCAGTGGAGCACTCAATGACTGGTGTGTGTGTGTGTGTGTGTGAGAGAGAGAGAGTAGCTGGCAGTGGTAGTGGAGCATGGAGTCGAGCAGCTGGGAATCTGATCAGAAAACAATTTGGTCCACTGGTACATTTGGTGACACTTTGACATATGATAAAGTCCTTAGTCAAATTAAAACATAATATGGGGTATGTATAGTTTAGACTTTTGCCAAATTCTGCTTTCTTGTTTATGTTTATTTTTATGTATCTCGGTTAGAAAGTAGTACTAAAGATTTTGAAAATAACAAGGGATGATATATTTTACAAAAGCTTACTCTCTTCAAGGAGGCTGAGTCTGTTTTATTTAGGTCTGTTTCATACAGTCTCTTACCTTGCCCATTTCAAATATTAAATGGATTCATCCTTTCTTACTAGCCTGATTTGAATTTGTACATTGAGACTTCCTAAGGCTAAAGGGATACTATCGGATGAAGCTGACAGTAAGGATGGAAAAGTATTTTGGTGGATTCAGAATTCCTGTTAAACAAATCAGTTTTACACATCTGATGACTGATTGCAAGATAGAGCTTGCTTTGCCTCAGAAGACACTTTTGTGAGGCATACAAATAGAAACCTCAATGTTGATTTTAGGTGTAAGAAAGGCTAAAACTGCACGCAAATGAAAAATATGCTCACATATAGTTTAACCAAAGGGAAGAAAATCATACAGGGTTTTTTTTATGTATAAAAATGCACTAACTCCCTCAGAAGAAGAAAAAATGAAGTTTTGTAACTTGGTTTGAACCAAGAATGGCAGGAGAATGCAGATGGGATTCAGAGAGGTCACAGGTTATACATATCCCCAGATGCCCTTGCATCAGGAGCTGTTCTCTGATGGCTGCCAAAGGGCAAGTCTTGTAACTGTGCCACACAATTGCCCTACTTACGTCACCACCATTGTATGCTAATTCAAAGTGTTGAGAGAAAGAAAACCTCCTTTAGAGTCAACTGTCTTCTGAGGGGCACAAGGACTGTTGGGCTTCTGAATACCGAGCTGATCTCCAAGTAAACTTCTTTCTTCAGGGAATATTCTAGGTTGCCTTTCAGCATCCAACAAACAGAAAAGATGATATATGCTACTATACAGAAGTGAAAGATTAGACAATCTGTTACAGCTTATTCCAGAGTTTTGTGTTGCTTCCTGAGTTCCTTTAGTCTTCTAGAATTCTCTTTTTTATGGTCTCTACAGCAAGGTATGTGAGTGTACCTTAATAGTGAAATCTACACCAAATCCTTGCCTTCAGTCCCATGCTCTTGAAAGTTCAGAGTTGTAATCCTCTATCATCCTACCGAAGAGTAAGCCCAACTGAATTTACCAGTAGACGTATAGAACAGTAGCATTTAATCTTTTAATGTTTGAAACAGGGCCTTTTTTTAATGTCAGCATAGCTTCTGTAGGAGCTTCCCTTGGAAACCATCTAGGCAATTAATTTAAATTTTCTGTCAGGATAAAATTCTTAAAAGTTTCACTGAGCTTTAACTAGACATGGTGTAGATGTGACAATACCACTGTACTTCTTTTTTCCCCCCCTTCTGTGTTGTCAAGTTTTTCCAACTTTTAGTTACTACATCACCTTTCCCCAAAACCCACTTCCCTTTTCCTAACCCTATACCTGTTTTCACTATATAATAATAATAATAATAATAATAATAATAATAATAATAATAATAATAATAATAATAATAATAATAATAATAATAATAATAATAATAATAATATACCACACAGTATTTTAATAGGTTGCTAAAACATTTATAGCTGACTGGATTGCTCAGTGAGTTGGAGCACCTGGCTGCAGAGCCAGAGGGTAGGAGTTCAATTTTCCATTGTGCCTTATAGGAGAAGAGCCAGCCTGTGTGGCCTTGGGCTACCTATACAATCCCCCCAGAAGAAAGGAACAATAGACCACTTCTAAGTACTCAGTACCTAGAAAACCCTGAAAAGGATTGCCGTATAAGTCAGAATCTACTTGATGGCATGCAATCATTTTACTGTAATTATAAATGAATAAATTATTCTTCATAGAAACTCAACGGGTATGCCTACACTTGCTGTACAGAGATTCTGATCCAGTAGAGGTGATGAAGTTGCCCTGAAATGAACATCCTTACTCTAAGGGAGCTTGGTCCTTTGCAGCATTGCACTAAGAGATAGATAATTTTATACTGTATCAGGTACAGCTGAAGACTGGGATGAAATGGTTCAACTGAACTGTTTTGGCCTTGAAGTAACTGGCATAAAATTTGGGGGCAGGGGGAGGAAATCAAACAATTATCCAACAGTGTCATTGTGCTACTGCAAAGGTGATATCCAGTGCCAGGTTTGTTGTGCAATAGCTTGGTTGTTCAATCCTGTGGGCAATGGTGTGATTCAGTGCAACTGCATGATGGAGGGCGCTCTATGTTGGATAGAGATCTTTGCTTCTGATAACAAACCTCCCATTAGTGTGCCTGTTCTCTTTAGCGTGTTTTACGAAAGTCAGATATACAAATGTCATCCCCTTCCCAGAAGAAAAATGGCAGCCAACAGAGGAAGAGATAAAGAGAGAAGCCTGAATCCAAGTGATAATCCCAATTACACTAGACCCTTGAATCAATCGAATTTTACATACATGTTGATCTAACCCTCAGAAATCAGTTTAATGGGTCTATTCTGTTAAGAGCAGCTTTTGGGGATAGGCCAGAGTGTGTACATGCTGGAAATGATGAAAAAGGAGTCATGGTAGGCATCTGTGCTCTCCTCAGAATGGTCTATTGATTCCCCACCTGAAGAATTACTACAATGTTTTCTTTATTTCACTGCCCTGAAATACAAGTGGGAAGGTATAAGGGCCATTTTGACCCAGTGCAGATAAAATAAGAATGTGTGATACAAATGTTGACTCTTCTGTGAGTCAAACGTTTTATCCCTTCTCCACACCTCTCTTTCCCTCACTCCAATTTAATAACTTCAATAGAAAGACATGTTTAAAATCCATTTCTAGTGACATCCCACCATTGATACCTTGGTGAACTGCGATCATATTCATAGTGCTGTTTATAACTCCAGGGTAATTTTTTTAAACAGGAATAACTTTTATCAATAGTTGTGAACTCCATTATCCATGTTGTGTTATTGCTGAGTATGTCTGTTGCCACATGCACATATTTCTGTATATCCACGAGTAATGATGCCAGCATTCAGAATAGATGATTAATTTTGAAAATACATGGATGGGATCAGGGCTAAGCTTCTACCATGCTCAACATATTTTTTTGATTAAATAATTGAGGAGCAATTTATTAGAAGTGAAAATGAGGAATTTACATACTAATAAAGATGTATTGTGACCAAAAATACAAATATGTCTTCTTACTGAAGGTTCCATCTAGCATCTCAGTATAAAAACAAAACTAATAAGTTTTGGTGACTTAATCTTCCATGACTCTTGGGAAGAGGAAAGCATTTTTACACTGTTCAGTCTCAACAATGTAGAATCTTGTTTAAACATTTTTTTAAAAAAAAGCAATGAGAGTTTTATTGAGCATTTACACATATTCTCATAAGGATATTTATCTAGACATTATATGCAATTGAAGGGAAGAAGTACCTTCCTAGACTGTAACTTCTAGAATACCATAACCAGTGTAGCCACTGTCCTTGATAGTTGTGGTATTTTAGGAGTTGTTGGGGTTTTTTAAGTGTAACCGAGATGGGAACGGTTAATGCTGTTTTCAGCAGCTATGTCCAGGAAGTGATCTCATTGAACGGCTGTTAGTGGTAAAGAACTGTTTCATGGTAGTATAGAAAGGGAATAATAAGGCTTCATCTCCTCTATGGTAAACGTAGGAAGGCATTCTTAATAGCCATTTAGCTTCCCTAAATTTTCTTGCTTATGTCGGACACAGCTATGGAGCCTTTTAAATTGTTTCATTTTTTCCTTTTCAATTAATTTCCTCCATAGCATCTTGAATGTTTCAGCATCCTTCTGATAATGTAATAAAACTTTTGTTCCCTTCCTATAATGCAGTGCAGAAAGAACAACAGCATTCTCTAACTTGTCACTGCATTGGCAACTGCTCATTGTCAAGTAGGAGTTGTTCTATTAGTTGACAATGCATTAGCAACTCCACCTCAGAATGGTTACATGCCCAGTGCCTCCAAGATGCAGGAAACAGGAAAGAAAGCAAAATGTCAGGCCAATGAGGCGATATCGCTTTGGATGTGCCTCCCACCCAGATCCTCTGTTTCTGCTGAATTTTGTTTGGAGCACAACAGTGTTAGTATGCTGTGATCCAGATGCCCTATTGTGAGTTAGCCCATCTGCTTGCTCCATGGGCCTTCAGTATTTGATCTCCCTCATGTTGGTGTAGGCCTCAGGAAACAAGCTGACAGATGTTTTGCTTGGTTTTGTTTTCTTGGGAGTGGGAGGGTAGGAGAAGGTTGGACAGGACTGAATGAAACCATCTGCATTTGTGTACATTTCAGCCTGTTACGCAGTGAATAAATCTGTGGACACAACGTGCTAGCCCTCATGTTTATGCATTGCCAATCTCCTTATTCATCTCATTCACAGATATTCATAAATAAATAAATAAATAAATAAATAAATAGATAAATAAATAAATAAATAATTCAGATAAATGCCCATTCTATTAAAATTTAACTTCTTCTTTTGAAATTGCTTGGTTAGCCTAATATCTCTAATACAAAAATATGACTTGAATTCCACCTATGATAGAAAATGATTGAACTTTCCAATATGATTTAATGATTTAATGAGAAAATGGGGAGGGCATTAATCGCTGAGGATTAGATGGTGTTCTTTTCCTTCACAAAAGGCATCCTTGGAGCACCTTTCTTGCTAACACCATTTGCCTGTGAAGTGGTCTGCTGTTAAACGTCTTTGTAAAATACATAGCAAAGCTTATAAGCAGTTAATTAGAATAGGGAGAAAAACTAGAAAAAAAGAAAATGGCTAAGAATGACTGGCAGCCAAGTAAAAATAGTCCCTAAAAGAGCAGAACATATTGTACATGGTAACATATTGTAACATATTGTATCAAGGTAACATATTGTAAAATAAATAAATAAATAAGGCAGCAGTCTCAGAGTTAGTATGTTAGAGAATATATCAGATAGAAAGAGAGACTGTTACTATTCTTTTTTTAATTATTAAGTAATTAAATTACAAATGTAACCTAATATGGGGATAACTTTACTGCTTTGTGGAGAAATTATAGCTGTTTTTGAAAGTTCTGTAGTTACAGGGGTTGTGTGGCCTCACTACTAAGATGTATTTTATATTACAGGCCATTGGCTTGTAAAATTAAAGTGTTGAGCAAGAGTAAATATAAGTAACTCTTTTAGTTACTTTTAATTATCAAGGAAGTAAAATGTTACTTTTAAATTGTAACACTAGCTAACTGCTTTCGAACACTTGGAACTGAAGCTAATTACTATTTAAAAGTAACTTTTTAAGCTCCATACATTCAAATCACGTCTTAGAGAGGGGATGGACCGTTTCCTCAAATATTATGTTAACATGGACCTGCAGATCCTCTAGAAGTAACATGAAGGGACAAGACGTGGTGGGAAAATGTGATCAGGAAAGGCTTGATTGGTTTAGACCCAAGGAGTAAATACACAAAACAAATCTTAATGACAGAGACATCTTATAATAAGGCCAATAATTATCTTCAGAGTGATTGTAAAACACATAAGAGAGCTGATTAAAATAATAATGAAAATAATCTTCTACAATGCACAAATCGGGGCTGATTATCATTCATTGCTTGCTATTGCTGTCTTGCACTAATTTGTAGTAGTTTCGTATATATATAATCTATTTTCAAAGAAAACCCTTTCCATCAGATCTGACATTTAGGAAAAAAAGAGGTAGATGGTTTAGCTTGAGCAGGCTGATGGACAGGCAGGCAACCAACTAGCCCCATGTGAGACTGGAAGATATCAGTGGGGGCAGATTAGCTGGTCTTGGACTTGTTAGACTGTTGGGATATTGTATCCTTACTTTCTCATTTCTCTCTTCCTTCGTGCATCCTTGCTTCTTTTTATTTCATATTTTTCAGCCCCTTGTTTTCAGCTCCCAGTCATTTCAGTTGTAAGCGAGAGCTTCCCAATTGGCACAATTAATATTAAATTATTTTGTAAGGTACAGCAATCCATTTAAAATACTCACACAGACAGTCACTTGGGAAAAGCTTGCTTGAAGACAAGGGACAGTAAAGGTGAGGGCTAGCATAGCCCCCTGTGGGAGGGATTCCGAAGTTTGGTAGTTAAAACAGAGAAGGCCTTCTCTGTGTGCCCACCAAATGTTCCTGTGTGGGTGTTGGGACTGAGAGAAAGGCCCCCTCCTGATGATCTCCACATATGAGCAGACTCATAAAGGGAGATATGATCCTTGAGATCTCGTATCTTGGGCCCAAGCCATTTAGGGCCCAATCAAAATATTTCTATAATACAGTACTCTGTGATAACAGGCAACTTTAGACAATTGCTCAGTTGGTTTAACATCTGTTTCAGTGTGAAGCCGTGTAATCTTTTTGAACAGCCAATGGATTGTGTCTATAGTTAGAAGAATAAAAGTGCCTCTCGTAGAAGAGTTTATTTCCTTCTCTGCTAAATAATGAAAGAGAGCCTTCTACTCTTTCACGATATGAGGGTCCCACATAAAGGGTTGTTGTTTCTAGATTGAAATGAACCCCAGTTAGCACATTTTTTTTCTAGAAAAAAAATGCTATTACTGCATATTTTTATATACTGTATAGGATTCATCATTGTGCAGAAATGCCTAATGGGTGCATGCAGCTGCAATATACTTTACATTTCAAATTTTTAGTATATCTAACTGTATACTGTTACCTTCTAAGTTTCATTTAGAGGTAGCCTTCATGGTCATGATGCTTTGAGATAATATGCTTTCTTTTGCATACTATAAGTGCAAGTCTGAGCGTCTTTGATTTTCTGCAGGATTTAAAGATGGGGATGTCAAGTTGTGGAACAGCTAATAACCTGAATCCATTTTTAAAAACCACCCCAGCTTATGAATGTTGTATATTGTGCTTCTGTTTTCATGATTCAAAATGCCAGGAAATAGCCTGCTATTGCTGCACAATATCATGCCTGTGTTGCCAGTAGGAAAAAGGATGCCAAGCTTTACATAGTAAAGGGCAGTCCGAATGTTGACATCAATGGCAGCAGTCAAGATGGCCTACAGGATACCCTCTTGTGCTCACTACCATTCACAAATTGACACAAAGCAGTGGGAAATCCCAGAAGCTGACTCTTTTCATTAGTTAACCACCCAACACAAAGCAATTGTCAGTGCTAATGTTTTGAGAAGTATGAACGGTCGAATTTTGTTTTTTACCAAGAAAGCCCTTAAAAATAGGTTTGCAAGGATTGTCCTGATTTGATAAAATAAGATTGTTCAGCAGTGATACAGTACTTGGCTATGTCCAAAGATACATGTGCCCAATAAGGGCAGTAGGGACAAAGAGCTGATTTTAATATTAGACCATCCTTACACATAAGAATCTCTGTAGTTCTATCAAGTGTATTGTTCACTGAGGTGAGGATCAACCCTGGTTTCCAGTCGAGACAGCTACATTTCACATCTAGTATCAGCATATCATTTACTGGGAATCATGATGCGGAGGGCTCAGTTTTACTCTTGTTCTCCTGGTGAGCTTTTCTTAGGCTTCTGGTTGCTCACTATATGAACAGATTCTGGCCTGATCCATCAAGGGTCTTCCTTTGTTCTTACTCAATAGATTTAGGGAAGATAACAACAAGTGTTATCTCTTACATCTCTATCCTGCCCTTTTCTAGGGAGGTCAGCCTTCCCCTTTTGTCCTTGTGACAACTCCGTGAGCCTGCAACCTACCAGATTGCCAAATGAAAGCCAGTGAACATGAAATACCAGATTCTCTGAATATGATTCTCTCTGTCCAGATCAGCAGCTTAGCCATGATTATTGTTTTGCAGAAAATTTCTATTTTCATAGACCTGGACAGATAGTGGCAAGCTGTATATATATATATATAATCCTGCTACATGATCCTCCTGATCTGAATCAGGACCACAGTGGAGAGGTAGGGAGAGGGAAGTTGAGGGAAAGCCACCATCATTGCTGAATTATTTGTGTCCCTTCTGAAGTGGAGCTCTGCTGCAGTTTAAGAATCTGAGCTCAGAAACCAAGTGAACCAATATGGTATGGTGGCCAGGGCCAGCCCTACCATTAGGGCAAGAATAACGTCTCGGGCAGAATTGGGGCTGTCAAGAAGGAACAACAAATGCTTGGGTGTTTGATTTATTAGGATTTGATTTGTACTGAAAGGCAAACTTGGGGAATGTTCTGTCTCATTGCCTATGTAGTTTGCCCAAGTTTGAATGCTGTCTCTGCTTTGATGTGGGTGCCATTTGCTGCTCTGCCTCAGCTTGTATAATGTCTTGGGACAGCCTTGCCAAAGATTCAAAGACTCTTCCATGCCCAGGACCTTTGCACTTATCTTCTTTTCATCTGGTTTCATCATCTTTCCAGATTCTTACTCTGATTGATCCTTGCAATTTTTTCCTTTAAACGCCTTTCTTCAAAATGCCTGATGCAATCTGATCGCTTTCTTAAAATATAACAAAATACCCAATTTAAGTTGGACAGCATGCATCATCCTTCAAAGTTTTTGAAAGGGTACAGACATTTAAAAAGCAACACCACGGACCAGGGAATGCTGGTTGGCCTCTTTATACAGTGCTGAGAGAGAAACTGTTCCACTTTTAATAGGCTGTTATAGCTAAATTCTGGATGCAATTCAAATATTTTGCTGAATGTGTACATTTTATCATCTTAGCAAACACAAGAATAAAAAAATTCTTTGAAATCAATTTTTTTCAGTAGTAACAAAAACATTCACGAGGCAAGGTGATCAAAAGCATACTGAAATCAGTCAGATTACACAAGGAAATAATTTGATGCCTTTGAACTTTAGGCTCTATACGAGAAAGCCATTTTTCCTTCCGTCACAGATAAGAAATATTAAAATTCCTAGAGTCAAGCAGTTAGATTCTTGAAGGCGTGTATATGTGTGGAAGAAACAACAGTAATATCTTTTTTAAAAAACATACTTTAGCCTTATCTTTGTTTTATTTGTGGTATGTGTGCATACACAGTTTTCTTTTTAAGGTTAGAGGTAAAGGTTTTTTTAACTCTGATAATGAACTATCCATTAACTTCTACTCATTGTATATCTGTTTTTGTGTTTGATCTTTTTCTGATTCACTTAATGTATCCTTTTGGCATAATACTTCTGTGAAGTCACTCTGTTTACCAGTGGTCCACCAGCTGTACTTTTGATAGGATCACTGTGTATTGATGGTTAGCAAGTGGTATAAAATAGTAGATGTATGACTGGCAAGATATGTATCTTCTTCGCTTAAGGAAAATGTCTGTTAGGAAAGTCGTACTGTGAGCACAAGAAATGGAAGAGGCAGGGTTGTAAACTTAACAGAAAGAAATATGGGGTGGTGGGGTGTTCTTCTTTTCATCTATTGGAAAGTGTCTTAGCCCCACGGAAACATTCAGATCATATATTCCATCCTCTCACATAGGAAAAATAGGGGAAAGATGGAAGGGTCTCGCACTAATCCCACCCCACCCCCATGAATCTGGCTCAAAGGTGACATGCTTGTTTCTTTTGCTAAAAAGAACCTGGGACTGGACACTTACATGGCAAGAACATACCCTAGTCTGCATCTAACTTTTTTGAAGTGTAAGTGAAAGTGTATAACTACTGCTAATTTACAGGCAAACTATACTTCATTTAGCAGAAATTCAGGGAATACTGTAAATTGTTTTTCATCCATGGAGTCTGCTGAGTTGAGGTTAACTCCATTGGAAGACCTGAATACCTTAATAACTATTATGACTGCAAACTACTGTTCCCTGCTTAGACTCAGCTTTAAACACCACCCTTTAAAAAAAAAATCCACACAGACATTTGTAAGACAGATCAAATTTTTCATGGGGACAACACAGAGAGGATACATACTCTTGGCAGCAGAGGCTTCATTAATTTATGCCTTTCTGAAATGGAATAATAGAGCAAACATTTTTGTAAAACAGAATTACACAGCTTTTTGCTCTAACGAAAACGGTAACGGTGTCATTAAACATTAAAAATAGACTATATAGTGCCAGAAAAGCTGCACGGCCATGAATTGCAAGAGGCAACATTCTGATTATAATGCAATTTATAGGGACAGTTTAATTAATACTTCTTTGACTCCTTTCTGTAGTAACATCACTCTTCTGTTTAATGCAGTACAAAACAGCTACATGCCATTTTGTACTGTGTTAAACAGCTGCAATTATTTGGCAGAAAAACCTACTAGGTTGAAATGGCTCAGATTAAAATGGACACTTCTGCATCCCCACAAAAGGGATCCTTTCTGTAGTTAAACATATTTCCAGTTGCTTTCCCTGTTCTTTCTTTCCTCTCTTGAGATGAACAATTGTAAAACAGTAATATTTCCCTCTGTTTCTCTCTTCATAAACATGGTAGAGACCACAATAATAATAATATAAAAGGGATAGGAAGGAAGTTACTTTAGAGTCAGATATGCATGCCATTTTTTAAATTTAAAGTTTTGGTGTTTTTTGTTTTTTTTAATGAACAAAATGCATCTGTCTTTGACCCTTGTCCATTCATTCCTCCCTAGAAGTCCCCTCACTGACCCTAACTGGTAACCGGGTACATACACCTACCAACACAGTGACTTCTACAGGTCATTCATGCTCCCAATTAGGGGCATTGTAAGTACTTCATGACCCAACCTACAGCCAAATATTTATTGCACAGATCAGGATCAAGCTGCTCTGAGCTGTTTTGGAGGTGGCCTGAACTGATTTGTTCTTGAGTTTGTACAGGCATTTGTACATTTCTGGATCACTGTTTAAAGAAACATAGGCAGACACACAGACACAAACACACACCTGTGAATGGTGAAAATGAAGAGTTGTGACCTAGGATTGAGGGGCTAGACAGGACCATCAATGTGGGGAATGTGGTGGATTCAAAGAGAGGGCTCAATGTGCTTATATTTCAGAGTAATGTATTTTTTTAGCTGTTGGGGAGAGATGCCTATGATGTCGTCTTCACATGGAAAGAAATAATTTGTCAGACCACTCTCAATGCCCAGTGTTAATAAACAGTGTAGATTCTTCCATTAGTGTAGATTCTTCCAAGTTTTAAATATACAGTATGGGGAAGTGGCAAAGCCTTGTTCATTGTGTTGTTTCTTCCTTGCCTTCAGCCCCAATTGCCCAGTTCATAGCACTCCACATGGTGAAGGATTGCTTGCCAGCAGCAGCAGCAGAGAGACTTTTCTCGTCATGAGAGTAGATCCTTTCCTGATTTAGAACCTTGATGTTGGAGGAATCTAACTAGAGATTTGACTTCTGTCTTGATTTGTCTTTGTGGAGTGGAATGAGAAAACATTAAACTTGTTCAACTCAACATGAAATGCCGCAAGAAATCTTCCACCTTTGGTCTCGGGGAAAATTGATGCAAGTCTGTCTCAAGGATACTGTAAATTGTGTAGTCTTGGAAAATATAATTACAGTTGCCTTGTGCATGGGTGAATGGACATAGTAGCAATGGACAAAATGTCTCTTTCTGATCAACCAGTGTTGTGTAGGCATGTGGTTAGCTTCATGAAGAGAAAAGGCACTGATTTTGCTCAGAAAGAGACATTTTTCATCAGTTGTGAAAACTCTAGCTTCAGATAGACAGACAGATGGATGGATAAATGCTGGACTAGCCCTTCTATGAGCCCGAGTGAGGCAATTGCTGTTGAAAGATTTTTTTTCTGGAAACATCCCCTGTTAGCACCTGCCTATCACAATGTCAACCTTTCCTGTCAGTGTATTTTCTAAAGAAATCTTAGTGAATTTTAGACTTTCACTTTAAGTTCAGTATCTGCCTGGTTTACTGCACCAGAGAATAGAGAAATACGGTGGATTTAAATGCCCATAGGAAACACTGCTGTAGCTACTCTGCTGAACAAAGGAATCCCCTAGCAAGGAGCCCCCAATATTTCCGATAGTTGCCTGTTGTTCAGCAGCACATCCCCTTCTCACCACTTGCCCCAGCAGGACCTCTACCACTCTGAAGAGTTGCTGCTCCTCAGTGCAGCTGTTCAGAACTGGCTATTTCCTAAATGCCTGACTCTGAGAGTTCTAAGAACCAGACGTCATGGAAGAACTGTCTTTGAAAAATGCCTGTGCCATGATGCAGGTGATTTCTCTTGTCACTGATCCCATAGGGATTTAGCTCTGAGCACCCTCAGAGTAAGTGTTTGGAAAACAGGGTAGCCTCTCCCTTTTTTGGGAGTCGGGGAGGACTGCTGTGTCACTTCTATGCATCATGATTTTCCTCCTTCTTCAATTGGAAGAGCAATGCCATGTCACAACAAATTCTTATCTTTCTCTGGTAAGGCAAGAGATTGGTGGCCTACCACTGTGTCTTCTTCCTTTTGTGCTGAGCAGGAGGCAGGCAGATGGTATCACAACCCCTGCTGCACTTCTTCAATGGTGGGCTGGCATCTTTGTTAATAACTAGCCAGTCCTTGATGCTCTGCTTCTTAGAATGAAAGGAAATCGGAGACTTTTACACAAATTAAGGAGACTGTGTGAGAAAAAGGAGAGCTCTCATGTCTCACAGTTAAAGTTCTTGCTTTAAAATTCCTCATTTAGGTTCCTCAGTGTATTAGGACATCCAAAACTGACAAAAAAAGGGAATTTGTGAGTATTCCCTCTATTGTTCCCTGGTAAATTCATAGAGTTCATGCATCTGTACTAGGAATTCTGTCATCTGTATTCTCTGATTGTATGTTGCAATGAATTTTTCAACATTTGTATAATGCACCTTAAAATTAAAATTACCTTTACGCAAATTTGAAATAATGTTTTCTGCACATTTTCATACCAGCAAAAAGTGACGTCTCTCCTGCTCAAGCAAAGGTGGTCAACCTGAGCCCTCCAGATGTTGCAGGACTGCAACATCCTTACATTTATTTATTTTATTTTATTTATTTAACTTATATGCCGCCCACTCTACCCAAAGGTCTCTGGGCGGCTTACAACAATAAAAATACAATAAAAATACAATAAAAAGATAAAACAATTAAAATACAATTAAAATAGATACTCTAAAAATTGCCATCAGGACCCACAGTTGATATTATTTCAATTAAAAGCCTTCTGGAACAGGAAGGTTTTGACCTGGCGCCGAAATGTCATCAGCGTCGGCACCAGACGAATCTCAGTCGGGAGGGCATTCCACAGTCTGGGGGCAGCTGCCGAAAAGGCCCTTTGTCTACAAGTCATCCCTCTTACCTCCTTGAGGGATGGCTCTTTCAAAAGGGCCCCCTGGCTAGATCTTAACTGCCGGGTAGGCTCATATGGAAGGAGGCGGTCCTTCAGGTATCCAGGGCCCAAGCCGTTTAGGGCTTTATATGTCAAAACAAGCACTTTGAATTGGGCCTGGGCAGCAACTGGTAACCAATGTAATTTAATCAGAATGGGCTTGATGTGTCCCCTAGCGGCCCCACCACTCACCAACCGCGCAGCTCGATTCTGGACCAGTTGCAGTCGCCGGACCGTCTTCAAAGGCAGCCCCACATAGAGCGCATTGCAATAATCTATACGAGCTGTTACCAGTGCGTGTGTAACTGTCATGAGACTCCACTCGTCCAGGTAGGGCCGTAGCTGGTACAATTTCCGCAGCTGAAGGAAGGCGCCCCTGGCCACCGAGTCCACCTGGACTTCTAGAGTTAGACTGGGGTCCAGGAGCACCCCCAGGCTGCGGACCCTGTCCCTTAGGGGGAGTGTAACCCCATTCAGGGCAGGGAAATGGCCCTCTAGCCTGTCCGGCGAAGCACCCACTAACAGCACTTCCGTCTTGTCTGGATTGAGTTTCAATTTATTAACCCTCATCCAGTCCATTATCAGGTCCAGACACGAGTTCAGCACAGAGACTACCTCACCTGGATTGGTGGAAAACGAGAGGTAGAGCTGAGTGTCGTCAGCATATTGCTGACTCCTCAGCCCAAACCTCCTGATGACCTCTCCCAGCGGTTCCATGTAGATGTTAAACAGCATGGGGGACAGTATCGAGCCCTGAGGAACCCCATGACATAAACGCCATGAGACAGAGCAACTGTCCCCCAGCACCACCCTCTGGACACGGTCAGCCAGGAAGGAGTGGAACCACCGTAAAGCAGTGCCCCCAACTCCCAACCCAGCCAGCCTATCCAGAAGGACACCATGGTCGATGGTGTCGAAAGCCGCTGAGAGGTCCAGGAGTATCAACAGGGTCATCCCTGACCATCAGCTATGCTTTCTAGAGCTGTTGGGAGTTGTAGTCAATCCACACTCAGGAATGAAGCCCCACTCAAGCTTCTTCTGAATATTGAGTAAACAAGCACAAGAATGGGAATATGTTGCTCCAGCCTCCTCGCCACCACATCTGTCACATGGAAAGTGACAGAAGAGGAGAGTTTCTATATGTGACAGATTTCCACATGATTCAGAAAGCTGATCTATTCTGCATTGCACAGAGCACTTCCCATGTACAGGTGAGGAAAGCACTGAAAATATGTGAGGAGAGTTTATTGTTTATTTTTTAGTCTGTGTGCAGAACAGTTGAAGAGGACTTGAACATGAGGGCTATCTGCCCAGCTCCACCTCACTGTGAAGGGAATTTGTAATTCTCCATTTCTGGTGGGGTTTTGGTCTGAGTACTTCTTGGAACTGTTTACACCTGTCCTCTTATAGTTTAGTTTGGTCTGTGGCCACAGTTTTTGTCCCCTGTGAACACAGAACTCTGGACAGCCTATAGAGCTGCTTAGTAATCTAGAGAATACTGACACAATTACTGCTCCCTGATGAAGCAGCCTGTATCAGTCTACCACAACAGCTTGTTAAGGAATTGCTAACCTCTGTGAGGATTTGTTATTTCAAGACAAGAATAATGCAAGGAGTGGGAGCAGGCAGCAGGGGATCAGTCAAGGTTTTGGAAATGTATCAAATGTTTCTGTGCAAATCTATTGTCTCTGAATCAAAGTACACAGAGAGAGAGAGCAAGCACAGAAGATTGGTAATGGATCTAAAAGATGCAAACAGCCCATCTGAGGTTTATGGTTTTTTAAAGTCCATACAGCAACTATCACAACTTTTCTCAATTCGTGCAGTTTACTCAGTTCTTGAAATTTGTGCGACCCACAATTGTCCCAGTTTTGAAAATGCAAGAACTCTCATCAAGAGCACCAGAAAATACCTTGCTATCTTTCCAGGGAAGAGAATTTTGCAGTTCTGGGAATTTATATTTTTGGAACAAGCTCCCCTGTATAGATATCACCAACACATGGAAGGAAGAGGGTGGAGACAATGAGGTGCCATACTGTCGTAGCGGGAGAGCATCCAAAGGTCGACAACAGACGGATTAAGGTGCATCTCCATTTGACAGAAATGTTGGCAAGTCTTCGGGTCCAAGTCCAAGTCTTTGGTACTAAGTCCTGAGTCCCAAGCCCCAAGTCTGAGTCCCTACTAAAAATAAGCATTTTCCCCCCCCCCCCAGAAAGAAGGGAGAGGGAGTGGATGAGTTCCAGGTTGTGAGTCGAGTCTGAGTTATTGAAAAAAAAACCCTCCCGTTTTGATTCCAAGTTGAGTCACCAGTGCGACTGAAGTCTCCGACTTGACAGCCAGTACCACAACTCGAGTCCCCCTCCCTGCCATTTGGGATCATGAGGAGGGATGTTGAATAGTCAGAGCTTTCTCTTTTGTCATCTCTTCCTCCTTCCTGTCCTTTCCCCTCTTTCTTAAGAACAAGAAGATGTTCAGCTCCCTTCCCACTGAGGTTAGTTATCTATTTATTTCTGCTCACACCTGCGTATCTAGAAACTCACAATAATAAGCACCAAATGTCATATCACTTGGCAGGAGGTGCTCATGTTTTTACAGGTTAGGAATATTTCATGCAGCAAAAAGAAAGGCATAAACATGACCAAAATATACTTCCCAAATGAAGAACGGAACAACTAAATGCCTGTGGTCCAGTAAGATGGAGTAGATATGTTCTGATCTCCACTATCCACCCTTAGGTATACAAACAATACCTAATGATTGTGTGTTTTAAATGAACATGTTTTAATTCTTCTTTGAGAAATATCAGTAGTTAATGACTTCTTGACACATTTACTCAGCTCCACATCTTCCTTTTTTCCTGAGGTTTCACAATCGATATGTCCAATCCATTCTTTTTCTTTTAAAAACTCTCTCTCTTTCAGTTTTGAAGTTTAATTTCATGTGATGTTTCGCATGACTGTGCTTGGCTTACACACAAAGGCTGGGGTGTTATTACTAGATATTGAAATGGCGTTCACATCACTGAAGAAAACATATAAGGTGGCTTGTGGTCCCAAGGAGGTTTGGGGGAAGGATTCTTCATCCTGAAATAGCGAAGGAGGCCCCCTCCTCCTGTACTCAGACCATAGGCCAACTGTGGAAAAAATAGTTGACCATTGGAAGTTATTTGACTTTAGCAGTCCTTATCCTACTAAAGAGAAGAGCAAAGAAAATGAAACGATAAAATGATTTTTGAAAAGGTTGATTCTTCACTCTAAGTGAAGAGAATTTAAGTCCAACTTTGGTGGAGAAGGAGGGAGAGTGTGATATAAAATAATTTTTATTTATTATTTAAATTTATTTATTTAAAATATTTTTATCCCACCATTCTCCTTTAAAAGGATTCAAAAGCAAAAAGAACAATGAAGGTAGATTGAAGACAACTTAGAGGTAACTTCTGGGAACCACGTTCCTCAGCATCCCCGACATAGCACACAGCCAGTAGCAATGCTCGGTAGGAGGGTCTGTGAAATACAGTAAAAATGTTATTTTTTCCCCCTCCTTCCAAGCTGTAGGATTTATAGGGTGTACTAAGCCATTTCCTTGTCCCTCCCTGTTTCCTTATTTTAGCTTCAATTTTAAATGAATAAAGAAGTTTGGTGTTTTTTTTGCTCCCTAACCAAACAATATTTTCCAAAAGATGTTGGAGTTCCTAGTGAAATATTCCTGAGACGCTGCTAAAAAAAATGCTAATTTCTAACCATTTTAATTTCAAACAAAAGGCAAGGTTCTGGAGCATCGAATGACTGGCAACACATTGTATCTTTTCCTGCCAATCCTCATCTTACTCATAGAAGAGGTGTTTGCCTATTTTAAAGTGTAAGTCTTCCTCTGTATATTCTAGCTCAGTGTTTTCCAACCTTGGGTCCCCAGATGTTCTTGGACTTAATCTCCAGTAAGCATAGCTGGTGTCGAACGCTTTTGGGAGCTGTAGTCCAACACCTGGGCTACCCAAGGTTGAGGACTGCTGTTCTAGATGGTAGGGCAGGGTTTAGGGAGAGCGGGATGGAAAGGAGAAAGATTCTTCCTCTTTTCTCTTTCTTCATGCATAATCATTGCTTCCGCAGCTGATACTTCTGGAGTGAATGCCTGCCTGCCTTCCTCTGTCATTTTCACAATCATTATCTTTCCAATATGGCTTCATATTTTAAAATAGTAGAATTCAGTATCAAACCAATTATGGAAGCACATTCAGTGTGAACATGAGCAGCTTCAGGGAGAGTAGCTGGGACTGTAGCCTCAGCTGTTACTTTGCTAGAAAATAAAATAAAATAAGACAGAGAGATGTCTTAATATATTATTTAGTTTGGCTTCTGCTGTCAGCCATGCTTATATTATGAAAACTGTGGGAATAGATGGGAAAGTAGTGTGTTTGAGAAGGCCTTTGTTTGTGGTTTGAAATTCATCAAATTTTGTCAGGCTCTCTTAATGCATACATAGATTTGCAGATGTATATTGCCAGTACATTGAGGCAAGGACTCAGTCCCCATTATATACTTTTCAGTAACATTTAAAAGCCCCAGTTCCACAATTTAGAATGAAAACATAGCACCTTGCATTTATAGCAAGGTTAAATCTGGGATCAAACTGCAATGAATAGGCAATGAGCTTTACTTGGGGAAAAAGGACTGTCAAGTCTATTACTGACAGAGACCTTGACTGGTTGAATTAAAGTACAATTGTTCCTTGTAATTTCTTTGAAGCTGGTGTCATTATGAACTACCGCTTCAAAAATTATAGGGTTTATAAACACACAATATCTGGAAGTTTGTCCAGGGAAGGGAATTAGTTGACCTCTATTAACAATCAAAGGAACAGGACTCAGTAATTCACAAAGGTAATCTGAACCCTGCTCTGAAGGCCCTTCTAGGTCAACAGAACACTTCATAACTAATGCAAACCCTTGACTGATGGTAATCACTGCAGCAAGGTAGGATTAGGGGCAGATAATTGAACTCCTTAGAATCAATCAGGATCTAAGGGTACTATATTCTGGGCAAGCCCCAGCATAGCAAATGTACAAGATGATATGTCAGTGGGAGAGACATTTGTACATGACATTCTGACAAAAAATGTTAGGTGGAGAGTTATCTGTCAGCAGACTGAAGGGACTATCTAGAGTTCTTTCTGTGTTCCTGAGGGCAAGATTTAAGATGCAGCTTCCCCTCCTTGCAAGTTAGACTGTTGCTAATACTCTCTTAGAAAATGCCTCAGGATGGAAAGGGTTTTTGTTTTCTCCTTTTTGTTTGGCTACTGGTAAGTTCCCTCCACTTGCCTCCACAAGCAAGCGCTCATTAGCAGCCAGTGCTAATGAGGAAGCTTGCAGGTAGCTCAGCAAGCTGCAGGTTTTCCTGGCATTAGTTGATGCACTGTTTGACAGGTCCTGAGTCTCCTGGCTTCCTGATAAGAATGGGAACATTTTAGCTGGTGCTCTCAACTCTGAAAAGAGTGTGAAAGAAAGCCAATTACCAAAAGCAACCCATCTTTACATTTTTAAATGTTCTCCTTTTAAGCTTCATTTTATTGCCACAAGACTTGCAGTTTCATGTAGATGATGGTAGTGGTGGGAATCCAATGATTTGTGAGTTTTGTGTATTTACATTTATTATTATAACCTGAAATTGTAATACATGAGGGAGAAAGATAAGAAGAATGGGCAATCTTGACGCTAACAAAGGTTTATGGAAATCATATTTAGTGGGGCCACCCACTAAATTTGATTTGGCAGAATGCTGCTATGGCTAGACGTAAGAGTAACTGTGTATCAAAGCAGTCAGTAAGTATTAGAGAAGATGACACTTCCTCATAACAGGCTGGTGAAAGTAGACTAATGGTGGGCAACTTTCATGGAGGCGAGGCCCACCTGATGGCCACACCAAGCCCAGGAATTGCTTTAAAAAAAATAAAAAATAAAAACAGAAAGTGACTGGAGTTCTAGTTTTCACTTTCTTTGTTTTGAGTGATTTCTTTGTGGGGGTGGGGGATGGATTGCTCCCTTCAGTACAAAAACCTTTGCTCCTGGAAAAAAAGTCTCTTTCTTTTCTCCCTGTACTTGGGGAGACCTGTGAAGGCTCAGAAATAGTCTTGAGCCCTCATGCAACCCATGGGCCACACTTTGTAGCCCTACATTAGAGCAACGAGAAAAAGGTGAGTGGCATAATAGTAGGTTTATGTGTAGTATGGAAAACTCGCATGTGTCTAAGCCACCTTGAGTCTCTCTACAGGAAGAAGGAAGGAAGGAAGGAAGGAAGGAAGGAAGGAAGGAAGGAAGGAAGGAAGGAAGGAAGGAAGGAAGGAAGGAAGGAAGGAAGGAAGGAAGGAAGACAATGAGTCACTGCTGAAGCATTTTCCTACCTGTTTTGGTCAGGTTACTCAGAAGCATCAGGAGAAAGCTTGTTGCCTCTTCCATTTAAGGGGGGGGGGGAAGCTGGATTGGAGTGGTGTAAAAAGTGAGGATGCCACCCCCCAAATGTTGCTTGTGTAAGTGACTTTGAGTTCCTGAGTCACCCCCTCAAAAAGTGGATGTCTAGTCTGATAAATCATTAACAAGTAAGTAAGTGAATAAATAAATAAATAAATAAATCTCCTCCAACAAAGCTGAACAGGGATGTTCTATTTCTTACTGTTTTAGTTCTTACCCTTTGGAAATGTTTCATCTTTGAAATAACTGATTTTAGCAGCATTTCAAGTGCGATGACACATGTATTCTACCTTCCATAGCAAATTACATTAGTCTTACTGTCCTGATAGTTTTAGTTTGCTCTAAACATCTTGATGTGTGCTTGTTGAAAACTGAATGGCTTGGAAAGACTAACTCTGGGGCGTGATCTGCAAGGTTAACCACGGATGATAGGAAATCTTTGTTGCCGTTATATTTGCCTAATGCAATATGTCAAGCAGTTGTTAATAATTAAAGTCTCTATTTCCTTCAATGAATCTTCATAACATGCCCTCCCTCTCTTTTTCTTCTTGATCCTGTTAGGCCAAAGGTACTGAATTTCCAAAGGATTTTTCTGAGAGTTGAAAATCTGTGAAGCAGAATCACTTAAACCAATCATAGTCAAATAACTTGCACTTACTAAGGTTATTTGCTGTAAGATACTACACTTGATCTTAGCCAAAAGGCTGAAGAGCATGTAGTATCTTGTAGGTATCCACTTACTATATCATTTCTGTTGTATATGTTGTGTTGTATATTAGTGTTGTATATATTGCTATAAGGCATCCACTTACTATGTCATTTGTGTTATATGTATTATGTATCTCTATGAAGAAAAGTGTGTCAAAACGAAGAGAGAAAATATGAAACGAATAACTAATATCTTGAATGCCTCCAGTATGGCTGCATTATATGCTTTTTGAGATGTATGTCTCTGTGTGTGTTTGTTTAATTGTAGCAATATATATTTATGAATACAACCAAGCTGTACATTCATTAATGTTGGACCAAATATAAATAGGAAAGAATGCTGGAAGGCAATTTGTTTGACTGGGAAAAGAATGGGGATGGGCTCTATATTAACGGCCATCTTAATACAGGTGTGAAACAGATTGCTCCCAAGTATCTCACTGGAACAACTGGAACAAGAACCCTGAAGCTGGCCCTATAATTAAGAAGAGTGAGGCAGCCCCCTCAGGGAGCAGATCTTGGGTGTCATGAAAGGGTAGCAAATTGGTAGTTCCCTTTGTTAGTGGGTACCTTACAAATTAACCCAGATGAGGGGGAGGCTGGGAATGTGAGTTTGGAATAGCTATCTGGAAGTTGAGTCATGGTAACTGGACTTCTTTCTTTTTAGGTTGAAACGTTTCGCTACTCATCCAAGTAGCTTCTTCAGTCTGAGGAAAGTTGGCAGGAGATCCCTGATATATCCTCCACATTGGTTTCACTTCCCCCTGGTCTGAATAGGCTCATTAGATGGACAAATGAGGGGGGGTGAGTGAAAATCCCACTTCTGCAGTCCTTCTCCACCTATTGTCATGGGTTGTTAACAGTGGTCTTTCTGGTGTGTGTGGTCCTGATCTTTCAGGGGACAGATGAAAGGGCAGCATGATAAATAGGAGACAGAATTTATCTCAGACCTCCACCCCTGTTGAGTGAGGGATTCTCTATTTGCATATATATGGCCTCCCTGACCCCTCTCTCAAACCACCTGTCTTCTCAGTCCAAAATGAGTACATCTTGGTCATCAAATGAGTGTCCTTTGTCCTGCAAATGAAGTAACACTGCTGATTGCGGTCCTTAGCCATTGCCCCTCCTGTCCTGGGCCATTCTCCTGTTTAGTGGCTGTTTGGTTTCTCCAACATGGAGGATATATCAGGGATCTCCTACCAACTCTCCTCAGACTGAAGAAGGTACTTGGATGAGTAGCGAAACGTTCCAACCTAATAAGAAAGAAGTCCAGTTGTCATGACTCAACTTCCAGATAACCTCGCCTGGATGACTCAGAATCTTCACAGATATTTTGGAAGAGTTTTTTTTTTTTTTTTTTTTTGGATGGCAACTAGCAGAACTTCCCAGCCTGCCTTAGATATCCTGGCTGGGGAATTGTGGAAGCTGTGTTCCCAAAATGTTACTTCTCAAGGCTGTTTTGCCACAAGCAGAAAAATGTCTTGAATCAACCCTGAAGGATTCTAGAACTAGGTGGATCCACAGGACTTGTGAGAAGATGGAGGCAACACTTGACCCCCTGATGTTTGCACACTGCTTCTTCTTAGGCTAGTACATCTGATTGTGACCTAGGGAGCCAGGAGAAATGAGTGTTGAGTGGTTTGTGAATGAAACAAACAATACTTGCAAGCTGGAAGTTCAATCCCACAAAACACTCACTTTTCTCACATTAAATGTTGACACGCATTGCTCAGTAATTCCTGTGAGGAACCATTTCACACTTGTGCTCTTGATACCTTGCCATTGGTGTCCATAGTCTGAGTAGGGGGACAGTGCACCTCATCCTACAGTGTACCTTGTAACTCAGACTGTGAACTCCTACTACACCTGCCAGCCTATTAGGTTAATGACACCCTTCAGAAAAAGGGTGAATGGACTACACAGACTCTTGTACCCTGTCTCAGAGTTTGAAAGTAACTAAGTACAAGCAACTATAATCAGTTATAACCTGATACAGTAACTACTAGCTCTGTACTGATCATTGCCTAAGCTCTTGCATCCTACCTCAGACCTTGGAAGTAACTAGTTATAAACAACCATAGTTGTAACTAGTTGCAATGGCTATAACTGTTGTTTATAATTAATACAATTTTTTCCAGAAATTAATATCTAGCTACATTGCATTATGATTATATATTAACAAGGGATATTTTTCTCTTTTAGCTGTGTTACATTTGGAATTATGGGGGTGTGGCCCCACTGAATTGTGGGGGCGGAATATTATGGGGGCCAAGTGCTGGCTTGTGCTGTGACCCATGCTCGTACCTCAGGTGCTATTGCGCTGTTGTGGCTACCAAGAGATGGACAGGAGCAGAATGTGTTTTGCACTGCTGTTCAGTGACTTGTGATTACTTCTGTTATCTGTTTCATTTGCAACTCAAATAACTCCAGTGTATTTTGGCACAAGATCTATTAAACACCTTGTGGATGTTCCATTTCCCATTGCATACTTGCAAATTGAGTATTTCTTCTGTACCAGCACAGATGCCTTTGAGTTCCCTGACATTGTCTGTAAACTTAAACTTACATTGACTCTTGAAAGGTTATTAATCTATGCATCACGGGGAGCACAAACATAGTAACCCATAGGATGAAGAGAATTGACAGTTGGGACCAGTAGTAATCTCACTCTGTGCAGAATGTTTGAAAGAGTGGCACGCTACAAGGTTAATATGTTGTTCTTTTAAGACAGCAGCCATGGGGGGAAAATGTAGATAATCAGCTCAGCTAGTGTCACTAGCTGTTTTATGTTTTTAATGTCAGGAGGCTAGACAGATGTTCCAATTTTAGATTCCTTGAACTGCACATTTCGGAGGTTCATATGAAAGGGAAACATTTGCCAGAAAATTTAATAATAGAACAGCAACAGAAGAACAACAATGAGAAGAGTTCATTTAAAAAAAAATTCTTATCAGATATCCTTGTTTCTCCAGATGGCAACATTCATAAAATCATAAAACTGTAGAGTTGAAAGAGATCTCAAAGATCATCAGGTCCAACCTCTGCAGAAGCAGATACTTCACATCAAGTGGGCATTCAACTTCTGTTTTAAAACTACCAATAAGGGAGAGTCTAGCACCTTCCAAGGTAGTCCACTACAGGACAGCTCTTACTGTCAGGAAGTTCTTCCTAAGGATAAGCTGAAACCTCCTTTCTTCTAATTTGAATCCATTAGTTTAGCTTCCACCTTTTGAAGCCACAGAAAACAAGCTTGCTGCATCTTCAAGATGGTAGTTTTTCAGATATTGGAAAATGGGTGCCAGCAAACTGGAGCATGTTCAAAGGAGGGCAACAAGGATGACCAGGGGATTGGAAACCAAGCCCTGTGAGGAAAGACTGAAAGAACTGGACATGTTTAACCTTGAGAAAAGAAGACTGAGGGGAGATATGATAGCACTTTTCAAATGCTTGAAAGATTGTCATACAGAGGAGGAGCAGGGGCTGTTCTTGATCCTAGAGTACAGGATATGTAATAATGGGCTCAAGCTAGAGGAAGCCAGATTTAGGGTGAATATTAGGAAAAACTTCTTAACTGTTAGAGGAATACAACAATGAAACCAATTACCTTGGAAGATGGTGAGTGCTGCAACGCTGGAGGCATTCAAGAGAAAATTGGACAACCGTCTTTCAGATCTGCTTTGATTTGGATTCCTGCCTTGAGCAGGGTTTGGACTCGGCCTTATGGGCACCTTCCACCTCAATTATTCTACGAGTCTATGGTTACCTTTAGTTCAGAAGAATTACGACAAGTATCTCAGTCTTCTGTTCTCCAGGCTGAACATGCACAAGCCCCTCTACTCATCCTCATTTGCCATCTTGGTTATCTTCCTTGAGACATATTCCAACATCATAATTTTTCTTAACTGAAGTGACCTCAAACTGCACAAAGTATTCCAGGTGACATCTGACTGAAGGAAAATTAAAAATGAGGGCAGGGGCTTCTTGACATTTTTTATCTCCCTTGATCCAGACACCGTACTTCTGTGGATGTAGTCTAGAATTCTGTTTGCTTTCAGCGTCAAATAGAACAAAATATATGGGTTCTTCTAGTAGAAATAATAAAGTATTAATCTTTCTTGGAATTTATCATAGCGCTTTTAGCCTTTTGAATCATTTAACCATACAACCAACAGATGTTCCTCTCAGTGCTACTTGCCTAAACCTATTACAATCAGACTGCTCCAGGAGAAAACTAAACATATAGTAACTAATTGGTACCAGATAACCCAAATTAGAAATTTGGCAACTCAGTTATATAAAATACCGGGCTCAAATATACCACTAACAGAAATAGAGAAATATTGTATAGAGATAGGGGAAAAAAAGAAAACAGGGTTAATTTCAGCAATTTATAAAAGCATTATAGATAAACAACTTGGAGACAATATGGGATCCAAGATCGTTTGGGAGACAAATTTAAAAACTGGGATATTAGAAAATACATGGAAAAGAATATGGACCTCTCAACCTTATAAATCAGTATCATCTCAAGCTAAAGAAACAGTGTTAAAAGTAGTGCACAGATGGTACTTATACCTTGTAAAATTACACAGAATAAATAAAGGAATATCAGACATGTGTTGGAAGAATTGTAGGAATAATATGTGGTTAACATGCCCAAGAGTGGAAATTTTCTGGTCTGAAGTAATTAAGTGGTTGGAAAGTACAACAAAAGAAAAAATAATTTCAAATGAAACTTTGCTACTTTTTTCGTTATTTACGGGAGAAAATGAAAAAAATGTGAATAAGGAACTAATTGTGATTATATTAGGAGGAGCCCATAATGAAATTGCTCATCAGTGGAAGGATGCTCAGGACATGTCCTTGCAAAGATTTCAAAATAGAATATGGAGACTGGCTCTAATGGAAAAACTGACTTATCGCATTAAACTCTGAAGAGGTGAAATACTGTAAAACAAAATAAATTTATGGAAGTATGGTATCCCTTGTTGGCCTCTGGTGCAGGAGAATGGGAAATGGGCTGAAATGCTGGCTAGATTGAATAACTAAAGGATTAGAAGTAATATATATATAAATATTGAAACATTATTAGTATACTATAAATTATTGGAAGTGTAACTGTATTTATAGGTAATTATTATTCTTTTCTTTTTTGTTATGTGATCAGAGAATTGTAACTTATTTTTTAAATCACAAAAAGAATTTTTTTAAAGTCACAACTAGTTGGCTGGGCAGGTCAGTGAGGTGGGTACATGACTGTGGAACCAGAGGTTGGGAGTTTGATTCCCCACTGCGTACGCTATGAGAAGGGCTAGACTGTGTGGCCTTGGGCAAGATTCTCAGTTGCAGATCATCCTCAGAAGTATAGAATGGTAAGCCACTTCTAAGTTTACCCAGAAAATCCTGGACAGGGTTGCCATTAATCAGAATCAACTTAATGGCAGATAATAAGTATTAGTCACAACTAACAATTGAAACCGCTTCTGCATGGTGCCAACAATGAAGTACCTCCCTTTGATCCAGTGGGTCTCTTCTCGTTGGAACTACCAGTTGGATTCAGCCATTATTCTTGGATTAACTGTTCTTTTATTCAACACAGGATAAAATAACTTGCTGTTTTATAAAAATTAAACTGTATTTCATTTGAGATTTTGTGCTTCTCAGCATGTTTAGTCACCTACACGGGCATGCTTTCAAGCTGCCAGACTGCAAGAGTGCTTATTTAAGCTACTTAATATAAAAGTGGGAAGTTACCTTCTGATTCTGATTCTTCATTTAGATAATGACTCAGGTTTACAGACTGGGTAAATGTTACTCAGTAGGCCTGTAAAAGCATCTAGAGTTATCAGCAGTGATTTAGTGGAACCAGCACTGGCAGAGTTGGAGCACCAGGATTTTTTTTGCTGAGTAGGGCCAAGGGCACCATCTGCTTCCCCCCTTCAACTTTCTCTGCTTCTTCTGAGTCCTCATCATAGCTGGGGAGTGTGGGGAAGGGGTGGATCATTCTGAAACAATCCATTGTTGTGGGCTATCTATGGGATCTTCAAAATTGGGGGAAGGGGTTGCATAGTTCTGTGTTACTATAATTTCAGTGCATGGTGTGCACCACTGCAGCACAGAGCCCCTTTCTGTGTACATTACAATAAGCAAATTAAGAATGGGGGCCAAACACCTCCCCTTCCCTGCCCCAAAAAACCTTTGTGGGCTATCCTTAATTATTTGGATACAGCTTGATTTTGAAAGGTCAATTGAGATCCATTAGCTTTAAAAAACGCCTGTTTCTACCAGACATGAAGTCTGCTAGAACTGGTTTGCTGGTATGAATCAATTCAGGTGCCTGCATTTTTGGACTCTTCTGGAGAAGGGGGTACTTTCACAATGTGTGTCACCTCTTCAGAATTTTCCCCTACATCCATTGTTCTCAATGGCCTGAATGCTACTGTTGTTTGTGTAACCTGGTGTAGCTAATTGTGGCTAATTAACAATTGGCTAATTGTGGGGCACATCTGAATTGTGCAGGTGAGCATATGACTAGGAGAATCGAATTCTGAATGTCTGGCTCCACTGCCAGATACTTAACTCACTCAGCTATCTAGCCAGCACAGGATCCTTTACTGTTGCCAAATCTCCTTGTTTTACAAATACAACATTGTTAAACATCTTTTCAGCATAAAATTAGAGTCCAATTTCTTGTTACATTAAAAAAATGTGCATACATCAGAGCCAACTAGATCTTGCTCAGATTAACTGTCCAAAAAATTGCAGGCATGTATTTTCATTTCATCAGCTTTTGTTTATAATGTGTCATTTGGCCATAAATTCAGCAGAGACTTAGGTGAGTGTAAGTCTATTTAAATCAATGGATGTTCTTGCACCAGCCTCTGTCCTGTGTTGTGGCTCCTGCCTCTAACAGAGAAAATTGAACAATACATTTCACAGCCTCCCAAGCAACCAGTAACGACACCAATAACTTATGTATCACTGAAGTGGGTCTAGTTGCATGAATCAAGTGTCATCACTGACTAATCCAGGTTCAGGAGGATAGAATTTCTAAGGGCATAAGGATAAAATCGAGGTACAATTAGTTAGTTATTCTTTCTCCCAGCATATTTACTGAATTTTGGCACAGGGAAAGAGATAAAGCCCATCAAACACCCACAAGTAATTAAGAACCCTTTGGCTTCTCAGGGAAGACTTTTTCCCTCCCCACTTCAAGAGAATAGACAAATTCGATTCTGAGTATTCAAGCAAAACTCATCCACTGGCCTACTGTGAGAAGAAACTGTCTTAGTAGTAAGAGGAAATCAGCTTTGCTTTCGGGTAAGTTTAGTCCTCTGGAAGTTGGGTATCTTAGTGGCAGATTTGTCCACATTGGTATGGAAAAAGAGAATAGGATATGGCTTGAAGGGTGCATTTTCTGAATTACAAAGGAAGGTTTGAGCATCCATCTCTGTGAAAACATGTGAAATGGCATCCCTCCATTATCATCCTAGACTACAGGGCACATGATAATGGGCTCAAGCTACAGGAAGCCAGATTTAGGGTGAATATCAGGAAAAACTTCTTAACTGTTAGAGGAATACGACAATGGAACCAATCACTTTGGGAGGTGGTGAGCACTGCAACGCTGGAGGCATTGAAGAGAAAATTGGACAACCCTCTGTCAGATCTGCTTTGATTTGGGTCCTTTCCTTGAGCAGGGGTTTGGACTTGATGGCCTTATGGGCCACTTCCACCTCAATTATTCTATGATTACCCAATAGAGATTGTGGCATGAGCCACCAATTTTGATTTAGCCCTATGAATCATCATCATGGTGCACCTTATGCCTCAAACAGTGGTCTCTTACATATCCAAGGAAAGGTCCCATTCTTGCCAGTTTCTTTGCCCTGTTTCTCTTACCTAGCAACAGAAAAGAATGAATGGGAATATGGGATGTGGCCTTATAGCAGATCAGACCCTTTGCACACCTAGGCTGGCATTTCCTATCCTAGCAGTCTCCAGGTGTTTTGGATTATAACTCTGGCCTAGCCAATAAGCCATGTTTTCAGGGGACTGTGGGATGTATAAGCACTGATTTTGTAGTGCAGTGTCACTGAATTCCAGACCCTTCCTTCAAAATGCAGCAAATTGAAGGAATGGAAGGAAAGGAAGAAGAATTGGAGGAAACTGTGGGATGAAACAATACAAAGAAATATGATACATCTAGAGGAGGAAACCATTCAAGATTATCTAGCACTGTTCACGTGACATGAAAAAGGTCCTGCTGTATCTTGCCAAAGGGTCAGATAGTCCAGCCAAAGTTTAGCAAAAAAATTTGTAACATTCCCAGGCTGTGTATGTGTTTGTAATATTTCCAAGTGAGTGCAAGAGAGAAGATACTCAATAATGTAACTTTTGGGGAGGATACACATCCCATCATCCCCAGCAGGCTGGACCATGTTGACTAGGGGATTCTAGAACCTAAAAATAAAGTAGCTTTTTTTAAAAAAAAGAAAATTAACAGGTATATCTAAGCACTGCTACTGAAAAGACCAGTGCCCTAATGGCTGCAGATGTCATGAAACAAGATAAAAAGCCTTCAAAAGCTATAAATTTACAACATGGGAACTGGCTGGTAGTTTCTAGGTGTTTGTTGTTGTTGTTGTTTTAATATGTTGCCTTGCCTTCAGTCTTGTAATTATAAAGTGACTGCAGCTAGAGGAAGGGAGGAGAAGACACTCTTCTTCTCCAGTTCAGTGGTAATTACTCTGATGGTCCTCCACAACTGCTTTTTAAAACTGCACTACCAATCCTATTTAAGTTTAAATCACTTTTGACTGCAGAAATGATAAAATTGCCACTTTCCAGATTCCACAGATTATTCTAGGTGGAAACAACACAGGGTGGTCTCTGTGTTCACAGATGTTGAGTGCACATTTGACATTGCTGACTTAAGAATATAGTTTGTACAATGGGGCTTTCCCTTCCTCTCCCACTGCAGCCCCTTACTCTCCCTGAGAATATGTTGAGGGTGGCGTGCAATAAAACGTGGAGGGTAGAGAGGGGGAGAAGAGAGCAAAAACTTGGGAAATGAAAACAAAACTAATCAAGATGCAGACATAAATGTGCCTTCCACGAAAGGGTCCTGTAGATTCAGAAATTGAAAAAATTACTTTTTTGAACTATCCGTCACAGAATACTGGCCATGCTATCTGGGATATTTTGGGAGATGTAGTCCAAAAAAGGAACTTCTACCATTGCTGTTTGGATCCAAATCATTGGGTTCAAATATTGCACGGGTTTACTCAAGGGTTGTCAACTTGATGTATTCATTCCACACACTTCGATATTTGTATATGGAATGGCTACCATTCCATACACATACATCAGTGTGGTATATCCAATAATAAAGATGCCCATTGCAAAATTGCTGGATAGCTCAGTGGGGTAGGTATCAGTCAGGGAGTTCAGATCCCCACTACTCCTCCCTGACAAGGGCTGGACTTGATGAGCCATAAGGTCCCTTCCAGCTTTGCAGTTCTAAGATGATGATGATGATGATGATCATACAGTCTTGGGTGAGTCTTTGAAACAGCAAAACAAATTTTTGTTTCATTATGCAGGATAGAATCTATCCTTCCCCACCTTAAAATAAGAATGAGAGCTACAGCCAACTATTTTTTTTTTAATTTCTAGTTCTGCTTTTTTTTTATCAGCCATTGGTAGGAAAAAACAACCTCCCCCAAAAAACAGCTGTTGATGCCAATTTGTACACTTGTGCAGCTCCCCACCTGCACACATTTCATTGCAACCCTGAGTCATTATTCCTGCAATTTGTATAATTTATTCTGTGAAGCTCATTAGCTGAAATACAGCCGTTTGAGTGCATTCCATGAGTACAAGCAATATTATTTTATGCACTGATCTTTATGATGATTGGACGCATTAATCAAAGAACTGATACAGTAAACCAAGAACAGCTTCATACTGCTTTCTCTATTAACATAATCACATTATGTTTCTTAAACAACATTCCAGAAACCCTTCAAATTCAATCTGGTGCAGGGGAAAACTAATTAATTAAAATCCAGAAATAGTGATGTAACCCCCCACCTCTTTTTTTAAAAAAAGGTCTGGCATCTAGTAGAGTTTATTATTATAGTCAGAACCAGAAAACAGTGACAAATGGTGGAACCTTTGGGCTAATCCTCCATGATACGTATTTTGTATGTGCTAACCGGCATATGAGAAATGTGTTTTATTTTGTAGCAAGGCGATGACTATGTGTGTGTGCATGCATGTGTGTGTAATATTTCACAGTCTCATGGCACCTTAAAAAGAAGCATGTTCTGTTTCTGATAGGCTTTTGTGGGCTGCACTTTACCAGACGTGTCTGTGTGTGTGTGTCTATTTTTATTTATTTATTTATCTATCTGTCTCCCTGATGTATGCACAGGGAGAGAAACAGGTACTTGTGTTTCAACATCTACATCTAAAGAAAAGTGCATGAATGTGCTCGTACACACATACGACGTTATTTATTAATTTATTTGTTTGTTATATTTATATATCACCTTTCCTGCAGTGAGATCAAGCTAGGTCTCCAGAGTCCTAGGCTGACACTCTAGCCACTACATCACCCCATCTCCATAATTAGACCACTCAAAGAATAGTTGTGACAAAAGGGTATTTCATTGTGATGACGTGTTGGTGCACCTTTAAATTATTTAAAACCTCCTGAGGGAGACTGCTTCATTATGGTCCTGGCCTGAGGACTGCCAGTGTTTTTTTAACAGAGCCACTATGCTTCTTGCTGTGTGAATCACTCCAAGGTAAAACATCCACAACAAATAAGGGCCAGGATACTTGCTACCTGCTTCCCTCAAACGTGCTACACATTTTTAGTTGGCAGAGAAGCTTTCTTTACGCATTAGTGCTCGTGAACCAGTGCAGAGGGTATACAGTGCTGTATTCCAACATGTTGGGAGTGTGCCAGGTTGGGAGAGAGGGACTATCTGAAATAATATTCAAGTTGCAATCAGGTATCTTTTCGCCTAATTGGGAACTGAACTGAAGAGGAATTACTAGCCCTGGGAAATTGAGTAATGCCTACTTTTTAGTAACGCATGTCAGGAGTGCACTTTAATCTCTATTTAGATATGTATGTGGAAGTTTCTTGTGGTAACAGAAAACATAGGACTCATATTGAACGGACTTAAAACAAAATCAGTGCTTAAAAAGTCCACCAGAGTTCTTCTGAATCCAACAAGTTCTTTCTTCATTTCTCTCTCACTAATGAACCACACACATACACAGACTGAAGAGGCTACTTGGATGAGTAGTGAAACGTTCCAACCTAATAAGAAAGAAGTCCAGTTGCCATGACTCAACTTCCAGATAACCTCACCTGGATGATTGAGAATCTTCACAGATATATCACACACATACACACTTCCTCAGCACAGCCTTCTCTTAGCTTTTCTTTTACATTCTGAACAGCTAATTCTCACATTTGGTTCACATAACCCCCCCTCATAAGCCTTCTCAGATTTTAAGGAGACACTTCTATTGGTGCCTCCACCTTCCCAAGCTAATTTGGAGAGGACATGAGACAGAGCCTTCTCAGTAGTTTGCTCCCAGGCTTTGGAGAGCACTGCCCTGAGAAGCCACTTCATTCGTTCGTTCGTTCGTTCGTTTGTTCTTTCTTTCGTTCGTTCGTTCGTTCGTTCATTCATTCATTTACTTACACATTTAAATTCAAGCAGACTCTGTAGGCCAGTACATTTCATATGATTTGTTTAAAACAAGTTTTAGTAACCTTTCTGCACTTTAGTTGCTCATGATACAGAGTTTAAAGAAAAATACAATGCAGTCGTAAACATCTCTACTTAGAAGTGAGTCATATTGAGTTCAATGGGCTTTACTCCCTGACAATTGGGAAAAGGATGTCAGCCTTACAGCAAAAGGTGGGACTCCTTTCTGAGCCACTGAACCCATGGCAAAATTATATCAGCTGCTTGGTTACTGCAAAATCCAACTCATTTTAGCGACCACCTGATTTTTCATATTTTATAAATAAATAAGGAAATGCTGGAATGATAACCAGAAGGTTAAGGAATTGTGCCACTGTCTAAAAATATATTCAGAGTTTCAGACCACCCATATTAATTTAATTTCTGTTAAGTCCTAGACTAAAGAATGAATTAAAAAGCAACAAATTGCTAGCAGTGTGTAAATGTCCTATGATAAAAATCAGAAAGACTAAAGCCCTTAAGTCAGAGATTCGTATCTCCATTCTGATTAAGTGTCTTTTGTAGCTCAGAAATGGAAAGTGCAGGATGGGATTTTCCCCTAATGTTTAAATGATTATGCTAATGTTTAAGAAAGTTGCACAATGCACAGACTGAATTACAAATACAGCTTGGGTTGGATGTAGTTTGATGCCTGGAATAAAACTCAATAAAACTGAGAAAAGCCTTCTGTGATGTTAGATCTTATTGGTGCTACAGTGCCATCCAATCTCCTTTATCCCAACCTTCAGTTTTTCCTTTACCTTTTCCACAGCCAATTCTGGATAATGACTGAGCTCCTCCAGGTGTTGTCACTGGTTGTTGTCACTAAAGCAGGGGCAAAAAAAGTACATCAGCCACCTCCAGCTGGATGCTCTTTCATAAGTCTGTTGAGAGTTTCTTCATAAATCTGTTGAGATTTTGTGCTTGATGGCTGGCAAACCTTTTCACAACAGTTCTGCATCCCCCCCCCCCCAATAAAAGCATCAACTTACACTATTGGTGAGCTAATACTGTACATAACAATCATTCTGGATTCTGAAGCAGATGAGATTGTATATGTACCTTGTGAACATAGAGACCTGTATAACAACTGTGCATTTTTTCATGAAAGTATTATGTTTACACTGCTTCCAGAGTTATACAAAGTTACCGTTCTCAAATGTAATGACATATGGTGGTATTGCACATGTCATATTATCTCTCTATGTGTACATTTGTGTGCATGGTAGCTGACTAGGCACGGCTTACATGCAGTGACTCCTATAACAATCATATGTTTTTCAGGAAGACACCAAATTTATACTATTTCTAGACCAATACATAGGGATCAAAGACTGGATCCTTTAATACTGATCACATATGTGCATTTGCAGCTAAAGTAAATAATGTTTCAGATTAAGCATAGACAACACAGAGGGGCTCTCATCATAAACAAGATGATCATTGTTCTGAAGGTCATTTGAAAAAGCAGCACATAGAAGTTGTTCTAATATAATTCTGACTAATCGTACAGTTGTAATTTTTAGACATTTTTATATAATATAGAAGTATTTTGTGCAGGAATGATATGCCTGTAGATAACATTCATAATATTGTTTTGTGTGTGAACATGTGCATTCTTGCATTATACACAGATATGTGTCACATTATTACTCTTGCTCAGCCATTACTTTCAGTGTGTCCCTACTGTATGGTCCTTTGATGCAGGGATTATAAAACTGTGGTTTGGAAAACTCAAGTTTCCTCAGAAACATTTCCAGGGGCCTCAATATAAAGGGCTAGTAATGGTGGGCAAACTTACTTTCTGAGTCATTTCAAAGTCTTTTCCTAGAATGTTCACAGGAAAGTCACGGGTTTATTTTAGCTTCTACTTGCAATTTTTTTCCAGGGTTACACTCGGTCTCACTATGGTCTATGAGAGACTCAAATCCATAGGATTATGTGACGGACATGCAGGGTTATGGGAAGAGTTTTCTGAAAGTAGAAGAGCTGACACCTGTTACCTTAGTTTTTGACAAAGTAGCCTAGAGCCTAAGGCCATCCATGTGACCTAGTTGGTTGCAGATCAGAAAGAGGGGTTGATATGAGATAAGGTGCCATGCACACCAATACACAGACAAACAAGAAACATAGTGACAACATCGAATGAGCAAACAAAATGGTGGTACTTGCCTTTGTACAGATTTCTACCTATTAATATGAACACTGACAACTAGGGGGAGGATTTCTATGACATTTCACATTTTCTCTGCAAACTACCTTTGAACCCATAAGCAAGTGTAAACACGTTTATGAGTAATCTGGCCTTTCTCACCAGATTACTCATAAACATATTCAAACCCACCCATAAGCTCAAACATAAGATGCAGGGGAAAAAATGACATATCATAGAAATCCTCCCTCTACTGACAGCTCTTAAAAAAATAAAAGTAAATTAATGGAAGACAAACTGAAGCAGGAAACAGTCTTTTCCCCTTCCAGAGACAACCTCATATCATGTATGGTGTAGTAAATAGACTGACAGACTCAGACCTGGCTTTGAACCTCCACTTGGTCATGGAAACACATTAGGGTTGTGGAACTCATAAAACCACTCCTTAAATACCTCACATACCTTGAAACCCCTATTATGGTCATTATACGTTGGAGGCAACTTGATGGCACATAACAGCAAAAAATATCACAATTAGGCCAAGGACCCACAGACTGGATCCACCAGAGCTTTCTGAGGACTGACAAGCTCACTAATATCTCATCAAAATGAATAGCCCAGGTCTGGCTTGGCCACATGGTTACTTTTACTTCTCTCACACTCTGTTTCTCTATAGAACATTTGGTTGGCTAGTGCCAAAACATCAAGTGGGATTGCTGAGTCTTCCTCATTGCTCCATGGGTATCATAAGTTTTTAAAGTGTTTTAGACCAGGGAACCCAGATTCCAAATGTTAGATAATTGCATACAAATAGCACCTTAACATACCTAGATTTTCCCATATAACATTGTAATAGCCTAGGAAGCACTGAGATTACAATACAGAATCTATTGCCTTAACCTTTTGAATTCAACACCTTTCTGCATAGACCCCACTGAATGAATCTGTGAAATGTTATAATTTGGTTTTTAGGGGCCAGCACAGAAAGTGTGCTGAAGGTGTGACATTATTTTGTGGGTGGTTGACTTATATTTATGGCATTTACAATATGCATCATTTTACAGCTATATCTTAACATTTACTTTGGGAAGTACAGCTATAATTAAATTTTACAGCCAATTAAGTTGATGAGTCACCGTCATCTGGGTAAATTACTGTTTTAGATCTCAAAACAATTAGATAGGGAACATTCTTAGCAACTTCCTTGCATCGTGTATATATTTATGAAGAGGAAAGGAATCTGTGTTATAACTATGTCGCTTCAGGGAAAGTGAAGTCCTGGAGCATTTCTTACAAGAAAGGGACAGAGGATGGGAAAGCAGGAACAGAACCCTGTGATTTTATTCCCTCTGTACTTCATTAGGGGAAGACATATAGTGCTAATAATAAAATGAACTTGTTTCTAATGTATGTGGCAATCTGATTTATGAGTGAATGTTTGCAAAGGATGGAAATGAAAGATTATTTTGCAAATAAGAGGTTATCTGTCTAACTCTCATGTGCATTGACAAGAATGTAGTCCTCTGAATAATGAGTGTTGTTACTTAAAGAGGGGAAAATAATAAAAGAAGTGGCATACATATTTTTCCTTAATTGGATATGACATGAAGCAAATGTTTTATATTTTCATACTAGTACTAAGCTTAAGTTGTTCCAAAGTTTGCCCAGGTTTATTGTTACTTTGACTCTAGAAAGCCCAATGTGCCAGCTTGGTATGTCACACAGAGACCTAAGTCTTTGGCTTGTAAAAACATGCTTATGGCCATGTTCCCTTAATATACCATGTGTACTGCTATGCCAGAGGCACTTGAAAAAATGAGAGATGAGAAAAATATAGGCTCATACCCAGGGCCAGCCCAAAACCTTTTGCTGCCTGAGGCAGAGCAGCCAATATCAAGGCTCCCTCAAGTAAAGGCTCATAATATCTAAAGCCAGCCTAGTTGTTCTTGGCAGAGTGTAAAAATGTTGTGGCTTACAAAACATCTAGCTATGCAGCAAAACATTTCAGGGACTTACAGAGCAGAATTAGATTCAAGTTTCCTCACAGCAGACCAGTCCTTATTGACATTCATCAACTGGCACTCACTGTCTCAATAATTCACTCAGAGACATAGGTAAGAGGAAAAAAAAATATTTATTCACAGTTTTGAATAGATCAAAACAAACAACATTCTTGTAGGAAAAAATAAAGACTGGTTACATGAACAGAGCTTAACTGACTAACTAGCTTCATGACGGACTCATTACATGACTGACTACATAACTTCAGACTGTTTGAGTAAAAGAGAGGGAACAATTGGCTGCTACTGGATTGATTGACTTTGTCCCCTATCCAGAAAGATCCCTCCCAGCCAAAACCTCTTAAAGGCAACATATGAGGGTGCAATAATTCCAGCGGTTATTTTGGTACATAACGCAGAACATTCCACAAGCAATTATTTCTCTATAAGACAATATGCAAATACAGTAAAGTAACTAGTTAACAATGTGTAACCTTTCATAACACCCCAACTCTGCTGCCTAAGACAGTGCCTTATTCTGCCTAATAGTAGGTCCAGTGCTACTGATGCTTTACCATATTATTGTACACAGAGCCATTCTAGATATGCCCTCTTGAAGTGGCCAATCAGAGACCAGATGAGGGCAGAGACTGAAACAACTGCTGTGTGCAGCAGATGCTGAGAAGCTGCTGAGGCATCACTCTGGCTATTCCTCCTGAGACCCCTGGCCATGACTTTCTGTTGGAGGAGAAAGCTGTGTGTGGCGTGGGCTTGACCTCTCACCACTAAGCTAGCCTGCTGCTCTCAGGAAAAGCAGAGGATGCTGGCTTCCCACTAGTACTGACAGAAGATTTAGTCCATCTTCCAAACCTGTAGCTTTGGTGCATGCAAGGGAACAGCTCTACCTTGTCTTTTGCATCAGACATCAAAATAAATCGAGCCAGTCTGAACATTCATTTTGGGTTGGAATTTTTGGGGGATAGGGGAGGAGTGATTATTTTCTGTTGTTTAAAATGGGCCCCTTTATTAGGCTCCAACCAAGTGTTGGGCCAGATCTATTTCAAATCTAGGAAGCAGTGTTAAGCTTTCCACCCATCTCATTAGTCCTGTCTTTCGTGATGAAGACCACATGACACCCAGCGTTTTGCTAATGGATAGAAACACATTTTGGGGCCTGTAGTATGTGTGCCCTGTACACTGCGTCTCTTTTTCCTTTCCTTTCCTTTGATTATGTAACTACTAAATGGAGAGCTTATTGGGGGAGTGTTTGTTGTCTCATGTATGCTTGTATGGCTCAGTGGGTTGGAATCCTTGGGCTGGGAGTTTGTATTCTCACTGTGCCTCCTGGGAGAGGAGCCAGTGAAGATCACCTGTGTGTGTGTGTGTGGTTGATAAGACTACATACCCCACCACCTCTGCAGTCTTAGCACATGGCATACTCCCAAAGCATTTGGTGACAGGGGGACTGGTAAACCACTTCTCTGAATACCTTTTAGCTAGAAAGAACCTGGGGTGGAGGTCATCATAAGAATCATACTGCATCTACTGTAATAATTATATTGCACTGTGTTGCACATATGAATATCGTAATTGTAGAGTGAAGTCAACATCACAATCACTTTTCTGTATTCCCTATATCTCATCCCCTTTCCCCTTCATTCCTGTGGCTAATTTCAGTATTTGTTTGAAGTTTTTACTAATTACATTGGGATATGGTTCTGCTGTGATTTTTATATAAAGGATGTTCTGAAGCTTTGAGGTTTACAACATGCATGCTTATGACTAATAAGGGAAGTTTTTGATATGGAAGTGTCAGGGTGGAAAGATTTACACCTCATGTATTTTTAGTAGTGACAAAGAACAAATATGTTTTTCTTCTGGATGACTGAGTATTTTGCAAATTTTTTGAAATCATAGAGAATATAATGATAACTGGTACAGAAAACAGTTTTTTCTGGAATATTTCTGCTTTCCGTTTCTTTAGGTTTGCATAATCATCTGATTTTTCCTGGAAAAATATATAAATAAAATTAGCTACAATGTCTGCATGTATAAGGGTGTAAGTATACAGTAGAAGAGAAGGCCACAATGAACTGTCCCTATCTTGATGTTGGGGCGCTCACCACTTTAGTGCATGCGCTTGTAATCTCGAGATTAGACCACTGTAATGCGCTCTACGTGGGGCTACCTTTGAGACTGATGCGGAAGCTTCAAATGGTGCAGAATGCGGCGGCCAGACTCATTAGTGGGGTGAGGAAACACCATCATATCTCCCCAATCTAGCTGCATTGCATTGGCTGCCCGTACGCTTCCGCGTCAATTTCAAAGTCTTAATGATTACATACAAAGCCCTAAACGGTTTAGGACCTTGATATCTGACGGAACGCCTTCTCCCACCAAAGTCTACCCGTTTCACTCGATCTAGTCTGGAGGTGCGACTGAGGAGCCTAACGCCGAGAGAGGCCCGGAGGGAAAGGACAAGAAACCGGGCCTTCTTGGCGGTGGCTCCTCGGTTATGGAACAACTTACCTTCAGAGATCCGTATGGCCCCCTCGCTGGGCGTCTTTAAAAGCCAATTAAAAACATGGCTGTTTAGGCAGGCCTTCCCTCCGGGCATTATTTGATTTATTTTTGTTCTCCATCTTGAACGATTATTTATTTTTTATTTTGGGATGTTGATGTTATTTTAATTGTTTTTGTTATGTATGATGTACGCCGCCCAGAGTAGTCGAAATGACTAGATGGGCGGGATAGAAATATAATAAATAAATAAATAAATAAATAAATAAACTGGTACCAGATGGCCTCATTAGAAAGTAATGCCAAATCTTGATTTGGTTGCTACATGAAGGAGGCTAATCTCCTCTCAGTTTTAGCAGTTTGCTCTCTTTTCTTCTTACTGTATTTTACAAAGGTGGCTTGTTTAAGGTAACCATAAATAACCACAGTTTCTGGTCTGTATGGAAGAGGAAGGCACAGTGAACCAAAATCAGAAACATCTGGATGTCTCCCCTTAACTTTAAAGGAGGTGAGGGAGAGCATGACAACCAGAAAGAAATTAGTCTCATTCACTTATTTGTTTGTTTAGCTATAGTATTTGCATGCTATTTTTTTTAAAAAAATATGTAATTGAAATGCATATGTAATACAATAGGAAAGCAGCATGAAACATTTCAAACCTAATAAATAATTTTAACCACAATCAATAGAAAATAGAAAAACAGAGCGGACATTACCTGACCAAATAGGGAAAGGCGGCATAAACCAATGTGTCTTTAATGAGTTGGCAAAGCTAGGAATGTCTTCCCCTTCTCAGAGCGAGAGTGTCCTCCCCTTAAGAAGCACCACCTTTCATTTCCACAGGGTTTTATTACACCTTTTTTTTACCCAGCTGGTGGAACAACACAAAAAGCGTTCCCTGAGGATTTGAGGAGTTTGCTGGACATGTAAAGAAAAGGTAGTCTTCATGTAGAACCGATTAATTGACCCAAACATACTAAAAGAGGTGATAGAGTTGACAGTTGATTAGGAAAGTAAGTGCTGTGAAGCAAACTAGCACCTGAGCAACAGTTAAGAGGACTCCTATTACCATTCATGTGATTCAGAAAATAGAACTGCTGTGGATGAAAAGCGGGAAACCAAGGTCACGTCTAAGAAGTTTTGGTACAGGCGCAGGATACTAACAGAGGACTGAAGTAAAAAAGTCTGAAGCAGATCTGAGAGTTAGAAATACAGTTCAGGTATAGTGTGGCAAAAAGCATAATTACTCACTCTGCAGTTTAGAGTGGAGGAAAGGCTATGTAACACATTCGCAACAAATCCAAGTCCTGGTCCTGCTTTGACATCCTTCTTTGTTTTGAAAACACTGCCATTAAGTTATGAAATACCCATTGTTGGCTGAGTCATGCAACTCAGTGTATATAATGCAGATATACAGAGATTTCTTAACTTATCCCAATTTGCTTCAAAAAAGTGATGTTTTGCATAATTGCACAACAGGATTACGGCCAGTATATTGATGAGTTTAAAAAAATATAAATATTGTGAACCATCTTTATGTTCACCATACTCACAGTTACTGCACTAATTTGTAGAGTGGAACCAAGATCTTCCAAAATAGCATGTTTCATAGTGTGTAGGAAAAGAGAAAATATTTTGCTCCATCCTCAAAATGAGAGAGATTGCCAAATCAAGAAGCCCAAAATAGCTCTCTGTTACAGATCCTAATAACCAATAAAAATAATAATAAAAGCATAGATTTATGATAGCATAATTACAATGTATTTACCTTCAGTCTTATTACTGGTAGTCTTACGGCTAAAATGTGAACAGTAAAGCATGTTATGTTGGCAGATGTAAGGGTGAGGACTGTTGGCAGTGGCCCACTTGATAGTGGCCACACAATGATGTAATTCCTTTATAGCTCATTTATGGTTGGCTGCCTCAGTACATGCATCAACAAGGACATGAATAATAATTTCTTCACAGTAGCCTTTCCTTAAGAATGTGAACAGCATGTATGATTTGCAACAGTTTTATTTTTAAGAATCACACACCAATCTGATATATTTCACATCTCTGTGTACATCACCTTGTGAGGATCTGGCACTCAGAAGGCCCTCATAAATACTGCGAATGAACAAATGAATACCATTTGTGGGAAAAAAATTCCCCTCTTAGATGAAAAGGAAGAAACTTTAGCAATGGAACGGGGGCACAAATTATGAACAGCTAACATGATCAAACTTGCTAATTTTGTACATATAATGCAAAATACATTAGACAGATCCTTTTAATGGCATTTTGGATGAAACAGAAGAAAGCAATTTACAAATTGTATCTAATGTGTCTTCTGCATTAGTTAAGCTGTGTGAAGAATAAAATGGCATGTTTGTTTTCATCCTTGCCTTATAATTTTCAGAATCTAATCACTGCCTTGCTTATTTTTTCATGAGTTTCTTAATGACAAAATAAGTAAACAAATAAATCATGGTTTAAGTTCTGCAGAGCAAGCTGAATTTTGCACAGATCTATAAATGTGAGCGTGTTGCATTACCTTTGTATGAAATAGCTGTATATTGACCTCAGTTTTAAGTCTATCGTTTGCTTTTGTTTAAAAATAGAGCAGCATACGCCAGCCTTGCGCACAGTGACAGATGGTGGCACCACTTGGCATGAAATACACCTTTCCCCCAATGCGTTATGTTTATCAGACAATAGATGTAGATAAAGTATAGGTATTTTCTCTGTTTCATTTAAAACAGACTGACAGGATGCTGTAAAAAATTTCCTATAAATAACATTAGCCAGCTGCTGAGTTAGAATTGCTAAGCTGAACACAAGGGCTTTTGAAACAACAGCCTATGTCGATTCTTCTTCTTGGAATGTGCCCCCATCTGAAAATATAAGACAAAGTTTAGATGTTTGGTTGAGTGCACAATAATCAGAGGTAAAGTCAGGTGTTCATATTTTAATCTTGTCTAGTGTATTTTTGTTGAAAACTTCTGGGTTTTATTTTATGTGGAAGCATGAATCTCGACATTCACAATCTGCTCATGCATCCTCTCTTTTACCTATGCACGCATCCCCAAATGCACATTTCTTGAGACACAAGAATTGATCCCAGGATAACTCGCATTTTTCATGGTCAGGTTCAGTTTTTGAATAGATTTATGGACTTCAGGGGTGAAATTAAACTGTGATTCATTAATAGTGATTAGTATAAGAAGGGAACAAACCGCTAACCCTGTAACAGTTGCATTGCTTAGATTATAAGATCCATACTCACCTATGGAATATCAGAGTCTCCCCAACACCACCTCAGATGAGGCCAGGCACACACCTAACTTACTTCACAGGACTCTTGTGAGGGTGAAGTGGAGAAAGGAGAACTGTGTATGCTGCTTGACCTCCTTTGAGCAAGGAAAAGCAAGATATTAAAGAAACAAACAAACAAATAAAGCAAATAACTCCCTCACACCTTCACAAATGGTCCCAGAAGACTTGGAAACCCACTAGAATATGGTTCTGTGGCAAGGGAGGGGGTAGAGTTGTGAGGCAGAAATTAGTGATTGTCTATCAGGCAAGTGGAAGTGCTTCTGTTCAGACCAATAGTTATTTAGATTGTGAGTCAGTCATTAAGGTCTCCTTGGAGTATATTGCCTTTGTGGTTCTGGAACACTGAGATGCCTCAAGGAAGAACATTTTGCTTCCTGATTGGAATGTGGGTATGGTAAAGAAATTTGAATACAATATGTCCAAATTTCTATGTGGGGGAAGAAGAATCTGGGAACCAAATGTAAGACAAGACAGTTATGCTGGTGAGACTCTAAGAAGCGCAGTGACACTTTCCACATCCCTATTCCATTCTGATTCTGAATATTTCTGGTTCTATAAAGGCGCTCAATTTATGTGGCTCTGTCACTATCTTTCATTCATTAGATTCTAGAGTGCCACCCGTGGGAGTGCAAATACATTTCTAGATTGTGAATGTCACCCCATCTAGCATGCTGTAAATCTGTTAAGGTGTCCCTCTGCATCAGAAATCATCTTAGACTATTTACCTAAGCTGGAACTTGTGGAACTTGTGGAAATAAATGCAAACGTCATGCAGATGTTTCTGAATAGGTCCTTCTAAATTAGCTTTGAATGTTGATTTAAGCAAATTGAATTGGCTATTGTACTCATTACCATTCCATGCCAATGGCCCCATGAGAGTCCTTCTGTTTTTCTACTGCCACAGTGTAATTGTTCACCAGGGAATACCCACTTCTTCCATTTTCATATTTAGTCAAATAAATAAGTCGTGAAGAATCAGTGGATGTCTACACAATCAAGTGTAATTCATTCTGATTGCAGAGCTTGATTCCAGAATTTGATTTGTTCAAGTAGTAAATAGACATGGGCCAGTTGTCCTATGTTTTGCCATTGAATCCTGCTGTATGAAGAAGCCACAGAAGAACATAACTCATTTGATTCCTTATAATTTCTCTATTTCACAGGACTGGAACGAATTGCAAGAGACTCATCTTATGAGCAAGAAGGAAAGGTCCAGTTTGTCATTGATGCCGTGTACTCTATGGCATATGCATTGCACAACATGCATAAAGAGCTTTGTCCTGGATATATTGGCCTGTGTCCACGAATGAGTACAGTTGATGGCAAAGAGCTGCTGGGTTACATTCGGGCAGTAAACTTCAATGGTAAGTTTGCAGCGATTGTTCTCTCCTCTAAATATCATTCACAAGGGCCAAGACATGTTTTCATCTCTATATAGGGACACATTCAAACTTTGGATGAGAAACAGTTTCTCTGCTTACAGAATAAAACAACTGTGTATGTTTTCTTGCCAAGATTCCCCCCCCGCCGCCTAATATTAATTTTTACCTGAAAATGGCTAATCAGAGAATTATTTCTCTGGATCTTTTCTTTCTTTCACTTCATTGGCGGCATCCACACATGCTATAAGCCAGGATTCTTGTGCTTTTACCAGCTTACATTGAGGCCTGGTACCTATAACTCATTTACTCTGCACCTTGTGTCATCAAGTAAAACAAACTTGGAGGTCATAGCTTATTGTGATGTTTGAAGCTGAGGTATAAAGAATTCTTGCCAGATTCTTTGTTCTTATTGATTTAGGCTGTCTTAACTTGATGAGACATCCCAATAAGGGATTTTCAAGCCCTACAAGGTTACCTACCTACAGGCAAGAGTAAGGCAAGTAACGCTAGTTTTTTCTCATCAGGATCTCTTTAATTTGCCCAGTGACTCACACTGGTGTCTTTTCCAAACACCCAACAAATACAGAATGATGGTTTAAACTAATGCAGACACCTCCTCTGATGCTTCTAGACTTAAAAGACCACATAACAAAGCAGCTGCCACCATCATTTTATACAGTTTGTATTGCCTCTGTGAGACCATTGTGATGTCACTGAGAGGAAGCGAGGCATTCCCCCTCTCCAGTAACTAAGAGGTGAGACCGGGGATGACGCCAAGCATTGTCACCCAATGACAAGATGGAGTGGTCCCAATGCTGGCCTCTTTCATATTGCTGCAGATGGCCCACCTGCCCACTCTGTAGGCCAGAGTGAAGATTAGTTGCCATATGGGAATGGATAGGAATTTTGGGCCAGGGATTACCTGAATGGTGTATTGAACAAAAGGGGGCCACATTATTTTTGTCTATACCATTCTGTTTCCTACGAGGCAATGAGAACAGATCAGGGCCAGTATTTGGTGGGCAGTGCCGGGGAAAGGCAGGTAGCAGTGAGTCCCAGTGGTGCCTGTGGGCAGTTGGGTCCTCTGAATGGGTACCACGAATCATGAGATTCAGGTACACAGGCAGAAAAGGCCTGCCAAGGCAGACTCAAGATATGAACAGACTCAATTAATGAGAATTAAGATGGAGACAGACCTGAGGATATCTTTTCAGTTAAGCCAGCTGGGGCAAGGCTGGTGGATACAACAGGGTGCGGGGCAAGGGACTTGTCTAGTCCCAGATGGAGAGGCAGCCAGGAGGATCTACCTGCTCCTGTATCCTAAGTTTGTTGCACCACCATAGGCACCACTTCAGGTTACAGGATTAAATGGTTAACAAAGTTGTGGCCCAAGTTTAAACTCATTTATTGTGTCTCAATTCTTTATTCACTGGTGGCAGGAAAATGTTATTTCCTTTAAATACATTATTTGCATTAAAGCATTATTTGTGCAATTTTTGCTTATTTGCATAGAAATGATTATATTCTCTTCTCTTGTTGAGAATCCCACAAAGTGCATCACCCTTTCACGGGGTGAGAAGAGTAATATTGCAGTTGCTTGTCCTCAAATGTGAGGGAAAGCCAAGTGAAGATTTATATCCTAGTCTGAACATAAGATCCTAGTTTGTTGCTGATTTATGATCTTGGCTTGTTTTGGAAAAAGAAAACAGAATTTTAGTTTCAGGCATCATGATCCCTTTCTGCTTTCTGCTGGGTTCCACATGGAGAGGAGCTAAGCAGGAGTGAATGCCTTGCATTATGCTAGTATGTTGTTTGTGCAAAGTAAGCCAAGATGAGTTGTGAATGAACTGTGTAGTCAAGAAGGGAGTGAATGCATTGCTTATGCTTGCATGTTGTTTGTGCAGAGTCGGCCAGAATGAGTCAGAAGTCCTGGCTTATCATTATATGTGAATAAAGCCGTTTTATTTGACTTCAGTCATTTGACTCAAGTTGTTGCATACTTTTTAAACATACTTTTTTAAACATACTTTTTTTGCTTCTTTAAACAACGTGCTCCATAAAATATGGCCTGGGTCTGAGGGATATATCATTACTGTTGCTTCCATGACCAGCCAGAGAAGGCTTATAAGTATATTACTTTGTAGAAAAGACTAGGAGGGTGAAAGAAAGTTCTCCAGAGCACCTGCTCCCTTCTGAACAACCATAGGCTGAGCTATACCTTGATTATATTTTGTTCTATTTTCTAGCACAAGACAGAAGGTTCTTTACAGTATTGTTCTTTCTGCCAGACATGCCTGCAAACCATAGGCAGGGTAGCATTGTCTATCATACTATACTCTAGTGACCTCAGCTGACAACCTTCTTTTTAAAAGCACAAGGTCATTTTCAGTTTAGTTTCCAAGTGGAAAGTGCTTTTGCTTCAGGTGATGCTCTAGAAAAAGCAACTGGTTGATAAGCACCTTCCTTGCAATATGTAATATTTCATCCTCTGTTAAATTTTCTTTTGGTTTCCCTTCTGAAATCTCCACACAAGAAATCCTAATATTTAAGTAATAAATAAAAATGGTGATACCTAGCTATTTTAGAGGATACCTACTAAATTGATCCCCATTGGGTTTAGCGAATTCTCCTTGAACATCAGAGATAAATATTAATATATTACAGTCAGAGGCTGACTACACAGGGCTGTTTAGCCTGGAGCACTGCAGGGATCAGCTGTGCACTCTTAAAGACAGCCATCAGACAATGTCTTTGTGAGAGCACACCAGCTCACCCCCAGAACATTTCTACCCACACCTTTCTGGTCTCTGTTAAGGGGCTTCTGCTTTTCTGGTGCAGGTAGGATCACTCTGGTTTGTATCAGTTCCAGTGCATATGATCACTGGAACAGATCCAAAACAAGCCTTTCTCTTTCAATTTGCCAATATCATGAAATGGCTTAATAAGGAAGCTACCTAATAAGCAAGCCACTGCAGGATATTAGCGAATTAATCACTTCCCCTACTTGGCAGAAGGCAGGGGAAATGGGGAAAAAGTGTGTTTTTTTTAACTGCATGTAGACTATTGCTGTTGTACTACATAAAAAAACTATAAAAAATATTTTCTTTTGCCTCACTTTGAAGGGCTAGTTGAGAAACTGCCTGCAGTCAAATCCGCAGTAGTAGCTTCAGCTGCAGGCAGTCTCTCTCTCTCTCTCTCTCTCTCTCTCTCTCTCTCTCTATCTATCTATCTCTCTATCTATCTATCTATCTATCTATCTATCTATCTATCTATCTATCTATCTATCTATCTATCTATCTATCTATCTATCTATCTATCTATCTATCTATCTATCTATCTATCTATCTATCTATCTATATAGAGAGAGAGATATTCACTTTCCCTCCTCTCTGCTGAGCAGGTAAGTGATTAACTTGCCAATGTCCTGAAGTGGCTTGTTTATTAAGCCGCTTCACGATATTGGCAAGATCCATTGCTGTGTGAATGAATGGTCAGGCTTGATTAGATTGTTCTAATCAAACCCAACCATTCCCAATCTGCTAATCAAACCCAACCATAACACTAGCTTGCTCCCTGCTGCTAGTGCAGCCATACCTTGAAGCTGAGTATTTGTTGATATATGTGGACATTTTTTAAAAAGAAAAAAGTGGTTGACTTAAGTTGGAATATTGACAAGAAAGTTTTCCCACTAAGACATTAGGATTAGCATTTATTAGATCAGTTACAGGAACAACAAAAGCAGTAGCTTTTGAATAACAAAAGCTGTTGCTGTCTGAAAAGAATTGAAATCTATCAGCCATCAACACTGCTGGAATGCTTTTTTTTTTTTGAGAGGTTAAAATGAGGATGAAGAGTGTCATGTGCTCATGTGGGAAGTGGAAGTGGAAATGGAGTGGAAATGGAGTGGAAATGTAAGTAATGAAATGATGCTGGTAAATATACATCCATCTGCCCAATTTCTAGTTCAGTAGCAAGAATGTTGATACATTTTTGATTCATATTTAAAACACTGGCTGAAATCCTGTTGCTTTGTTACGTAGGCAGAAAGCAAATGATGTAACATTCATTTGATTCTAGCTGGTTATGAATGAGCAGGATTCTCGAATGTTTGGCAAGCCAGCAGATGCTTGCACCCCTAAAAAAAGGGCAGCACCAACTCTTCAACTGTCAGCTGGAATTGAGTGAATGCTGCCCTGTCTTCTGCCGGCTTAACAAAGCATCAAGATTTCAGCCTCTATGTTTAACCTGGGAGTAGATGTTTTAAAATTAGTGTGGAAAGCATGTATTTTTATACCAAGATGTTGGGCTGGGGCTTAGGAGATTCATGTTCAAGTTTCTACAGACCTCGGGGTGCCCCCGAGCCAATTCCTCATCCTTAGCTTGACCATCCTCACAGGAAAACAGAAAAGAAGCACAGTTGTTTGGTCGGTCAGCAAAATTCCAAACCAGGGTTGGGAAAATATTAGAGCACTAAAACAGTGAAAATGTAAATACTCCAGGACTGTGGCTGACCATTGCAGAGCTTGGGGTGATGCAGGAGAAGAAAAGAAAAGTCCAAAAATCATCCTGGCTAGATGATGAAACTACAGGATTTGACAAATTTAAGTTGAAGTTCTCGTCCTAGCAAGCTGCTGGAGTTACAGGATTTGACAAATTTAGTGTGAAGTTAATGACCAGATTTTCTGACATGGGAATTGCCATGTTTCTGAGTGCTTCTGTTTCCAGCTAGCATAGGAACAGTCATTCATCTGAGAAAGAGGAAATTGATTTTAACCTTCCCTATGGCAAACCATTCCTTGACACCAGCACTCAAACTTCTTCTACAAATCTACAGTCTCTAAAGTAATCTTAGTTTAACTGCAGATCCTGCCAGGAGATTTGGGGAGTTTTCTATTTCTCACTCTGTATTGTGCAGCTTGACGATAGTTGGAACATAAACTAAATGAAAGGAAGAGGATAAGGAGATGAGATGAAGTAGAAAGGAGTAAGGGAAAAACAGGGCAATAATTTTCAGTGGCATAAATGAGACATGGGATTTTCAAAACTTCATGCAGCTGTTTCTTTCTCTTCAAAACTTAAAACAAGGGTGAGGGCAGGGGAAATCAAATGATGGAGGGGATTTTTCTCCCTCAGTCTGGTAGAGCTCTTGGGGTAGTGACACCCTACCAACTTAAGTGCCAGTATAAACACTATGTAAACATTAAGAAGTCCGCTTTTCAATGTAAATGTAATTTAATTGTATGTTTTAGACTATTGATGTGTGACCATCTGCTAAAAATGGCTAATTTTACAGTCCTAACTGGGAAACATGACCAAAGGCAGCTGATGTGCTGAACTGAAACCCTGAATTCAGCCTTGCATAATTGGAAATTAATTAGAACTACCTTCACCTTGGCTGAACTTTGTACTGTCACAGTGGCTGTATGCCTGGGCTGGACAAAATCTAGATCTTGTGTACCTTACTTTCTTCCTTGCTTTTCCCCTTCTGTACTGCTTTTTGGAGTTTTTGGTAGCTGTCTTAGAGACTACAGTAGGTATGTCTTTGAATTAAGACTGCACTGTGAATGTAGATCTAGCCCAATACGTTTTCTACAGGAATCCCATTTTTCTATGAAGTAACCTCCCACAGGTGAGGTATACAAGAAAGGATTTTCATTTGGTCGGTGAGTTTTGATCAAAAGTTTGGATGACTTATGTATAAGATAAAGAGAGATTGAGAATTGGCTCTACCATGAGCGTAATGGAGAGCTAGCAGTAGAATCGCATATTTTTATAGTTAAAGTAGTTGTTCAAAAGTGAATTTTGTCCAACAACATCTGGACTGCTAGTGCAGACCTGTGTTCAGGGAATTTCTTATACATAGTAATTTCTTACATTGTCACCAGTATCACATCTATCATTTGGTCTATATTTGCATAAAGTGGAACTGTAAGACACAGATTGGGCCCTGCAACAGAGCAAGGTGATCCGCTTCAGATGGTGCCTTCTCCTGTTTACCTATAATCCAAATGAAATGAAATGCTGGAAGTCTTCAAATCTACAATGGTTAGAATCCCCCCACTTCCTGTGATTTCAAGGCCAAAGCTTCAGGTAGGGGGCAGGACACTGAGAGATCACAGAGTGGATCCCTGTGATGTCACAGGCAATGGAGGCTTGAAATAGTCCAGCAACAATGGGAAAAATGTGGTGTATGTGACAGACATGTCCTGTAGAGACTCAGTGACTGAAATTCTGTTGTGTTCCTATGTAAAAATCATAACTTTTGGAGGTGAATTGTCTCAAGGAATCTCCTTATATGCTATCTGTTGCAAACTGAGTCACACAATTTGGAATGCAGCAGATTTCTTAACCTGAGGCAATTTGTGTCCAAATGTTAAACCTTTTGTGTAGTATCACAACAGAATTTCACCCAGAGATTAATTTGAAGGCCAGCATGTGAATTCTAGCAATGGCACCCCCACCACTACCACCATCAGCTCCAGCATGTACAAGGTTATAAAAAAGACAAGAGTGCATCTGAGCATTGGCTGGTCTTCAAGTCATGAGAATGAACACCATAATCTAGGATTGTCAGACAGACAATTTAACATTTCTTGAGATTTGAGATCCAAGCTGTGAAGTCTGGAGAATGAACCCGAAAACCTGAATCTCAAGGCCAAAGCCTGGAACCTGATATTGTTACATGCAAGTGCAATACTAAGAGTAAGGGGAGAGGTTCGAGCACTGTATTACTGCATTTACACTCTGCCATCTTCTATCTCAATGGTTCCCAACCTTGGGTCTCCATATGTTCTTGAACAAAAACTCCCCAAAAGCCTTCACCACTAGCTGTGCTGACCAAGATTTCTTGGAGCAGTAGTCCAAGCAAGGGGACCCAAGCTTGGGAAGCACTGTTCTATCTGTTAGAAGAAATATAGAAAGAAAATACTTGCAGACAAAGTTGGTGGGTGGAACAAAGTTTTTCTCTCCTCAATTTCTCCCCCATCCCCCGTTAGACCTTTCTCTTCAGGCAGGCATTTCCTTAATGACCGGTGGTCTGAGAAGGATTTTTAAATGGACAGTTGTGCTATGTTGTTTTTAATGTGTCTTAATATTGATTTTATTTACCATTTTTAATTTAGTACTTGTTTAATTCTTTTTTAAAAAATATTTGTATATCTAAACAACAAAATTTACTGTTTTTAGTTTTTGAAGATTGTCTTTTTAATGATGTGAGCCACTTGGGTCCTTTTTGGGGAGAAAGGCAGGATAGAAATAGCTCTGCCAGTGGACCAAAAAGGTCCATCTTGGAAACAGGACAGGAGCAGGCTAGTTCTTGATCTTCTGTGAGTCATGTGAAAATAGTTGGAAACTGGAAGATAGCTTGCACTGGACTGTGCTATAAGCAGTCCAAAACATGAGTTGTTTCTCCCAGGGTAGATCTTATCTCAATCAAATTGATTTAACATCACTACTTAAATCAAGATTTAAATTTTAAAAATCAGATTTTTAAATTTAAATTGTGATTTAAATTAAATTAAATATGAGCCTGCTTGAGTGTTAAGATCATCATGAAAGGCCTTTCTCTTGCCCCTGCCACCTTCACAGGTATAATTGGTGGGGACAAAGGAGAAGGGCCTTCTCCGTTGTTGCTCCCAGACTCCGGAACGCCCTCCCACAGAAGGCCAGGCTGGCAACATGTTTGCTTTCCTTCCACAAGCAGACAAAGGCCCTTCTCTTCAGGCAAGCTTTCCCCGAGTGAATGGCTACCTGAGTGTGGTTTTTAAATGAATTTTTGTGCCTTACTGCTTTGAATGGGTTTCGGTGTTGCTTATGTTTTATCCTTTTTAGTATTTGTATACTTACTGTGTTAGCTTTAAACACTGTGTTTTTTTAAATTATGTAAACTGCCTTGGATCTTTTTTAAGGAGAAAGGTGGGGTAAAAATATTGTAAATAAATCAATTTAAATCAATTTGATTTTTCAGAAATCACTGTTTTTTATCCCTCCTGGTTTCTCCATCTGACTGCACCCCTAGTATTTCATCCACTGCTTATGGTCTGTACTGGGTATTCCTGAACTCAAGGAATGTAGAGGTATTTAAAAACTGCTGAACATTAAAATCAAAAGACTTCAGATGGCAACCTCCAATATTAAAATAATTAAGCCTTTTCCCTACCTCCACTCCTCCACCCCTTTCTTGCTCAGGGTAGGTATGAATTTGTCTTCCTGCTCTTATATTGCTTTCTCACACATTGCAGTAGTCCTGTTGGAGACAGTGTCCAACTGTACAGTGCTTGGCTTAGACTATAAGGAAGTCCTAACTTCAGTCTCCTTTGTTGTCTTGAAATGTTTACTGAATTATGAAGAGCCTTTGGATAAATGTTCATTGGGAAGTGGTAGTTCTCCTTAACTTGAGCTATCTAACTTGGCTTTTAAAGTGAGAATTAGGGTTTTTCATTTGTTTGGGTGATCAAACATACAACAACTTATTTTAATGCCCCTTGTTTACTTGAGTTTGCATTGCAAGGGAAGTGTTATTCTGCCAGCGGCTTCATCCATGTAATACTCTGTGACACATTCATGACAGCAGAGCGATTGGATCCTCTATTACACAGTGAACCGATATAATTGATATGACATTGGATTTTGTTTAGCTGTGTTTCTGCAACTTAGAATTTATGCACAAAATATCGTTTCTCTCAGTGTGTTCTTAATGGGATGAGCGCATCAGGACTTGTCGCAAGATGAGGGTATAGAGTGTTTATTTGCCATTTTCTGAATGTAGATCATTTGCTATTACTTTTGATTCAGAGGCATCTAGCAATCAGATGAAAAGCAAGGCATATTGAAAACAGAATCAATTGCTTCTTGTACAGGAAGGTATTTGGTGACTAATCTGGTTTCATATGGAAACCTGGCAGTCCTCCATTTCCATAACATTTTAGAATACTTTGGTAGCATAATAAAGCTTGTGAGGGGTAGAAACTCCTTAGAGCTATGTAACATGCAGACCTAGGCTATTGTGATGTATATTTAGCTACTGGTGCCCTAGATTTGTAGCAAGTGGGGAAAAATCTAATATAAATAACATTTGCTGGTCATTTGGTTCTGACTGCCTCCATGTGATCTAATTTAAAATAAGGGCAAGAATCAGCATGCATTGGAGCTCTCGTTTATAAACATGGTTCCTTTAAAGAGAAACAGGTATGTGCTGAGGGCAGTCTGTTTTTCGATAATTACATATAATTCATTTTTGTATTTTAGGAGGCTGCCCTAAGGGTAAGGAAAAACAGTCCAGGAGGACAAAAGCAAAATAGGACTGAAATCCTTATGTGTTTCGTCCTCACATGTCAGGACAAGGAGCTGTGACTTGCCTCCAGCAAGGAGCTCTGTCCTACTCCAAAGAGAGATCTTATATTGGTAAACATTATGTTTTGTGCAAATTTTTAAGGTTTTGCCCAAACTGCCCACTGACATGGTCTCATTGTGTTGGGACAGATCAAGTCAGTGAAAACAAGGAATTTTGTGAACATATTTCCCATCCTTATACCAAGGAGCCAAATTCTTTTGAAGCTGCATTTTCTTGTGTCTGGCAGATCCTTCCTGAAAGTTCATGAGAACCATAGTTGTGAATAGGAATGGTGGAGAAGTCTGTTCAGGTCTCATTTTAGGAACTGTAAATTTGCCTAATTCTAAACTTTGTCAGTCACTTTTTTTGGAATGTTGTGACGCAATTTAATTTAAGTGTGTATATAATGGGGGAAATGTACACAAATCATCATCATCATCTTGGAACTGCAAAGCTGGAAGGGAACCTATGGGTCACTGAGTGCAGCCCCTGTCAAAGAGGCAAAGTGGGGATTCGAACTCCCGACCTCCGGCTCTGCAGCTGGACACCTAAACCACTGAGCTATCCAATGCCAATGTGATGCAAAATTGCATACAAGATATGTATGACAGAAGAAAGGTATGCAAACATGTGCATGAGGTTTTCAGCTGATCTTAAAAAAAATTGAGACCAATTTAAAGGGACAAAAATGAGCTGCTGAATAAAACTAAAAACTGGTTCATTTTGTCCACCTCAAGTGCATTCTCAACAAAATCTTATTGTACCAGCCTGATAACTGTGAGATACAGAAATGATGACAGTCCACTTTAGAGTTAGGAGGAGCATAATAAACAAAATATAATCAGTGACCTCAGGAATCCTGACCCAGTTTGTAGAAGGTCAGACTTTCACACCAGTGAAGAACTGCAGCTGTCACGCCACATTTTTGCCTGCCTGCTGTCATCGGCTGGTGAAGAAGAGGGGAACGTAATGCATAACTGCCCCCTAAGCATTGTATTTGATGAGGTCCTTACCATGTATTTCTTTTCTGAGGTGTTGAACTTTTGCAGATTCAGGCAACAAGGAGACATTCATTGATATAGACATATTTTGCTCCAAGGCAGTTTTATCAAACTGTCAACCTCCTTCTGTACCAAGGATAAGCAAGCATTGTGGATGGAATAGGTGCTTTCTTGGGGCAACAGTAAAATGGCAATAGAATTGATCAGCCTGTCTCCTATTAAATCTGCCCTTCTAGAGCAAAAAACAGACCTAGAGTGGTTTGCTTATAGTGATTCTACAGATCTTAAGGATAAAACAAAGAGAATATTTGGTGTGCCTTCTTCAAAACTACAGTTGCAGACTTGCTAACCATCCAACCTGGTCTGTTATTTTTCTTTCTGTCTTTCTTTCTGGGTTGCTTTCCATCATTTTATGATGAAAAGCTAAGCTCTGGCCTGTTTTGCATGCAGTGCTTCAGGGCACATGCATTTTCTGTCCCCCCCTTTTTTTAAAAAAAAATGTAGCTGTGAGAATAGATAGTGTTCCTTCCATGCTCAACTCGGCATGCCTGCAAAAACTGTACCACATTCAAACCATGCTCTCTGATCCTGACTCCCTACCACCACTATCACAGTTAACTCTACCCACAGTTCTTGGATACAAGAAGTAACTCTGCTTACTTAAAAAGAATAAAAGACTCCAAACATGTATCTTGTATATCTTGTTGAAACAGGACAGGATACACCAGCTACGGATCCTTATTTATGGTTTAATGTTATATCTGAGTGCAGATGATAGATAACAAGGTTGTGAAGAATTAAATTATTCATTTAATTATTCATTCTCAGTGAGACAACTTGTTCAGAGTTTGTTAAGTCCTACAGGATGTCTTGCTTCTAGCAGAAGAACAAGGCAACATGCACTTTTGGGGGTCAATGTTTCAACAATTTGTGCAAAACTAGTGGTGTCTTTGTGAAGCACAGAGCAAGCACAGACGGGCTGATTAATCAAAAGTACATGAACAAGCCATTCACGCCTTCTAATTTTTGAAAGTTCATGCAACAAGGCAACTACTACTATAGCCTGGCTGCATAATTTACACAATTTGTGCAAAAGTATTCTCACAAATGGGAAAACTCTTGTTAAGGTCAACAGAAAAGGTTTTACTATCTTGCAGTTTGTGGTTTCTTGTCCTTGTGTACAGGAACAAAAGTGATAGTTTATATCTGCAGCAGAATCTAGCCTACAGAAACATTTTAACATGAAAAACCTCAGATACCCAGAAAACCTCGGGTACTCAGTAGTAAATAACTTTTTCTTCTGACAATATAAGAAGGATGTTTCTTTTCCTCAAATATTTCGTCTTATTTTGGGGAATCAAACAACTCCCTCCTCTTCCTTCTTTAGTTGCCAATCACAACCAGCAGTAGCTCATAAAACCAAGGCTTTAATTTCCACACACTTTATTTATTGGCATCTGTTATTCTTGTGTTAATACCCACCTAAACCCCTGCCAACTAAAGCTTGTTGCTCTTGTTGTCATGATGATATTTGAATTGGTCATGTAGCTTCTGACTGTTGCTTGCCTGGATAACAATATTTGTTTCTTTACAAACTGAACACAGATGGGCATCAAAGTAAGATGAGGAGAATATAACCAATGAATAAGATTTTACCTTTCTAAACAATATGTAGGAGCTAGCTAGACTTTTACAAAACAAACTACAAGCATTGGTTGGCAGGATCAGGCTGTTGTTACAACCATGATACTGTGCATAGAAATTTGTGAGTTATAATGTTTCTTCCTCAAATAAGTGGCTCTGAAAATATTCCCCCTCCCCCTGGAATTTTACTATTCATTGTGAGGAGATTGGTCGCAAGATTTATCAAATATGTATCAGGAATAAATGTATGGTGGTTATGTGGCAATATTCACATCATATTCTGTGTGGAGAATATCTTCTTTACATATGTACAGAAGATGATGAATAGTTAATTAAAAGGAAGGAAGTAGAACATTCAGCTACAGCAAATTTAAGGGATGATTCAGATATTTCACTAAGAGGTACATGTGTCGACAAAATATTCCACAGTCATAGTCCTGGAGATGAGAACATGAGCTCTGTCGATAAGGACATCTACTCTTAGATAGCTAGAAAATCTATTTTGAAATTGCCTCTTATTGATTCCTACTAAAGGAAAGCCAGGAGGAGATTGGAATGCTTGGTTTGGAGCCTGGGAAGTAATGAAGGATTTAGTTGGAAGCATTGTTTTCTTCTACTTGGCTTTGGCGTACTTTGCTTTGTTTTGTCCTGTTTTGGTGGGCAGTTGGTCACAAAATGTGCAACTGGGAAGAATATATTTTTGTGGAATTCCAGTATATGGGCAGTTGGGAAAAGGTGGAAAGTTAGCCAGATGTTATGCATTGGAGAAAAGGCTTTGGAATGGAAATTGTGAGCATGCAGAATTCCTCAGTGAAGCTGTAAAAAGATCTAAGGACTGTTATGAATCTGGGGGAAATCCAAACCAGAACCATACACTGCTGGAGAGATACCAGCCTGAGACATCACGTGTTTGATGAGATAGCAAGGATAGAGGCATAAGTTTGTTTTAGAAATAAGGCAGATTCGTAGATGAATTGGCACTGTATGGAATCATTCGGAACCACTGAGTCTGGGGAAGAAACTGCAGCTGATATCTGCCTTGAGCAATGCCCATTTTCTCTTTGACCCCACCCCCAACCAACATTGTGTTGGAATATCTGCTTTAAAAAAAACAAAACTGCCTGCAAAATGCATATAGACTACACAAGTAATGTTGAAGGGCTTTCAACAATAGTAGGCATCCTATTAGAATGTGAGGCACTGGAAAGGATGTTCAGACCAGGATTCTGCCTCTGATATTTTTACGTACTACACCAGGAACTCTCTGGTTCCTTTGCAAACCAGGTATCTTGAGCTCTATGGGTCTAGGGTGTTGACTAGACTTAGGGATTAATTTAAAGACTTGTCAGTACAGGCCAATCTGGAAAAATGATAATAACAATCATGTGCTGTCAAGTCAATTCTGACTTATGACGATCTTTTTCAGGGTTTTCCAGGTAGAAAATACTCAGAAGTGATTTAACATTCCGTTCTTCCGGAGGTGCCCTGGAACTGTGCAGCTTGCCCATGACCATACAGGCTGGCTCTAATTGCAGGAGGCACAATGGAGAATCAAGCTCCCAATCTCTGGCTCCGCTGCCATATACTTAAACCACTGAACTATCTAGCCAGCTCTACAAACACAAAGCCCTTTATTTTACACCTTGCCAGTGTTGCATATTGCCCCTCCCAAATGGAAATGTCTCATGAAAAAAGGAGGCAAAAGAGCTATGTAGAATGTGCATGGGCTAATTTATGTGTATGCATGCAAATATTTAAAATTACTTTAATAAATTGAAACAAAGTGCATCTTACCTTAGTATAGAAGGCTGTTGAAAGGGGGGGGGGGTATGTAAGCTTGGATCACTAAATGGATTTGCAAATGCCTCTGTTTTGTTCGGTTTTGTTTTTCAAAATTGCAGGCATGAGCAAACCCAGAAAACTGTCACATTTACTGTCAACTCTTCTTTTGTGCATTCATTTGGCCTTCTTCTCACTCCATTCTAGATCTCAGATTTATGTAAGACATTCCTACAACACAAGTATGAACAGTACAATTCGCATTCACCCTGTCTGAATATGTCAGATAGCGTACCATTGCTTAAAATGTTACTTAGCAGACAAGTCTTAGCTACTGAATATCAACATGCAGGCAAAATTCTTGCACTACTTTGGACAGTGCCTGTGGCATTTTGGGGGAAAAAATGGCACAGCGATGAAGAACAATCTGATTTGCTTGTGTGTATGTGTGTATGTGTAACGGATCCCTCACCAAGTTTACCTGGTAACAAGATAAATAAGCTGATTGGTTGAAACACAAGAGGACAACCAATCAAGAAGAGCCTGCAGGATATAAAAGGAAGACTGGAGAGAGAGTAGAGAGTTAAATTGTTTCCCAAGGAGGGAGGTTGGATTTTAGAGTGGGTTGTAACTAGAAAACTTTGTATCTGATGTGTGGAAGCTAGCATGTATGTCAATGTAACCTTAAACTGAAATCTGTGTTTTCATCAGTTGTTACATTCCAATAAAGACTTTATTTTTATGTTTCAGGCTTAAAACCACTTGGGTTTCTATGAGCTGGACTTAAGGCAAGCCTAGTAAAAGTAAGGGCAGTTTAAAGGTGATTCACCGGGTAGAGGTGGTCACAGTATGTGTGTTGATTTCTGGTAAGCATGAGGACATAATGATATTTGAAATTATTTTGTAACCCAAAACATCTAAAAGAATTCCATAAAATCCCAAGTCAGTGGGTAACGCACAGCTAATCACTCAGGTTGTGGCAGATAGGTCAAGGAAATTATAGTTTTGTTTAATGCATTTCACACATAAATGAGTGAAAATATACTTTGCACTGCTTTGGACAGTACCAATTAGAGATGGGGATATTCATATTCATGAACGAATACGAATATCCTCGTGCCAGGTGCACCTAATGAGGGTCCGGCCCCCGGAACCAGCCCGTCCGTTCACGTGTCCTAGTGCCGTGAAGGTCCTGCTCTTCCCGCCAATTGCGGCAGTAGCTCTGCTGTCTCCCTGCTCAGCTGGCCACTCAGGAGCCATGCAGGGAAACCCATCCTCCTGCCCCCTGCAGGGAGACAGCAGAGTTACTGCTGCAGGAAGTAGCGGGAACTTCACAGCACCAGGACGCGTGAGTGGACGGGCTGGTTCCGGGGGCCGGACCCTCATTAGGTGCAGCTGGGATAGGGATATTTGTATTTGTTTACGAATATGAATATCTCCATCTCTTGTACCAGTCTCCCAAGAGGAGCTCATCAATTAAAAAAAAAGCAAAGAAAAATAAAAAACCCAGCAATTGGAGTGCCTGGAAACTGAAATAAAAGGAGTATCATCTGCAGGAGATTTTTAAAATTATGATATGTTGCTAATGTGTTTTCTTATGCAGAGTTCTTTCCTATGGAAAACTCTGTATATTTGCAGCAAAGAGCCTACATATGCTCCATACCTCATTGGAATGTGCTACATGATCATGTGAAATAAATCTTAGTTCTGGCAGTCTAATTAGAATAGCTATACTAGGAAAGACACTGTTTCCTGGCTTAAATCTTAAGATTCATGCCTGGTTTTGTAAACCATTCTGCTAGGAGCGAATGCAATTTTCCATTTGCTGGATTCTTGGGTGAGAGGTGGGCAGTAAAAATCATAGCTTGTAAACAACAACAACAATTAATATTCAGCTGACCACTGAGAACAAGAAAGGTAGAATGCTATTTTATCTGCTTTCTCCACTGCTGACTAAAGATGTAATGAATAGTTGCAATTTTTTTCATCTTAGATACAAAAGGGTATCATTGAGACACACTGTCAAAAAAACCAATGGGTATTGAATTTTTGCTCCTGTACAAGAGTGAAAAGAACAGCATACTTTTCAACAGCAATGGCATTTATAAAAGGGTGGGGCATTTATTTATTTGCATGAGACTTCATATTTTCCATTAATAAACCTTTTATTTCGGATTTTAAAAACCTTGTATTTTGCGCATAATATAACGTTTTCTATATAACATTTTCTATGGTACTATACATATATATAGTACCATATATAAGGTTTTGGACATAAACTGCAAGGTTTTTGGCATGAAACATCATCCAGTATTTTGCTTGGTATGTTATGTGTATGTGGAGCTCCAAATAAGGAAGCTACCTTGTTGATTTCATAAATTGCTGGTCATGTGTGACAGGTACACGACCAATGCTTTGTCACATCACTGTGCAATTGTAGTTCCATGTGTGTAAATATTGAATTAAATGCTGCCATAGGGTTTTGAGCCAAAAACATTTCTGTGAGGGTTGCTGTTGTTGTTTTGCAAAAAGTGCTGAAATTTGGGGGGAAATTCACAAAAATTCTCATAACGTTTCACGATGGGGAGACAACTTCTGATAATTTTTATTTTTTTACTTACAAGAATGAAATAAGTGAAGACGTACATCCCTCTTCCTTTTGAATGTCACAAAAATTCTCTTTGGTTCTGTTTACAGTAAATTGTGAGGCTTCATCCCAGCGGGAATTCCCTCCAGGGCAAAAATAGACAGTTTCAGAATTTCACTGCCAGTCGCAGGGGGGAAAAATGTGATTTCTCATGTGGAGCATTGGCAGTTCTGCTGCCCTGTGGGAAAATCCTGTGACTTATTCCCAGCAATTATACTTGGATTTGCCCAATAGAAAAATGGGAGCCATTTTGATGGCTAGGAAATTCTGGCAAGGAGAAAAGAAAAGGAAGACCATCTCATGGAGAACTGTGAGAAGTAAAATAGGAAGATTTGGAAAATTACTTTTAAGAGGAGTGAAGGATGTGCTGAAACTATCCATAACAGACCAACGGTATGATGATTTTGCAGGATCTACTGCTCAGTTCCAGATTGCTTCAGTATGTCATTATATTCATTTCTGTTAAAAGTAACTTTCCAACATCCAACAGAAACTCTGTGTGAGTGTGTGTGTGTGTGTGTGTGAGAGAGAGAGAGAGAGAGAGGAGAGTGTGTGTATACAAATTGTACAACCATAGGCTCTCTCCCTGTAAAGAGAATCTACATTGCACACGGAGAACCTGTGAGGCTGCATGCTATTTTTTTAAAAAGTCAGATGAATACATGGAAGTCAAAACTAGGAACCATGGTTGTGATTTTCCCTGTCATTTCTCTTGTTCTGTTCAAGCATTCAGAAGAAGGTTAATCTAAACATGTGAAGAGGAAGAGAGTGCTAATCCAACTGTTCTTCCTCCACTGCTATGTGGGGAGAGTGATGATCTCAAAAAGAGATAGTCTGTTACACATAAAGGTTGTTAACTGAATTGAAGACTCTGAAAAAATGGGGGTTTCTGACAGTGTGGAGAGGCCATACAGATACAGTCTCTTCCCTTCAAGCTGTTGTCTCAATCCTCTTCTGGATGTTAGAACAGGACTTGTCTGTCTGTCTGTCTGTTTCTATCTATCTCTCTCTCTCTCACACACACACATGCATCCAGTGATAAAGGTGCATTGTTTCAATATGAGACTCTGTGGCCAGAATCCCAGTCTTCAAAGCATAATATAAAATTATGCCATTGTAAAAAAGCCAGGCATTCTGCCCTGGATCCTCTGGGGCAGTGGCTGAACATCAGTACTGCAGTCAAGACTCTGCTCAGAACCTGAGTTCAATCCCAACGGGCTCAGGTAGCCAGTTCAAGGTTGACTCAGCCTTCCATCCTCCTGAGGTTGGTGAATTATGTACCCATCTCACGGGAGAGGGGGCAGTGTGTAGGCTGCATGATTAAATCGTAAACTGCCCAGAGAGTGCTTTAAGTACTATGGAGCAGTCTGTAAGGAGAACACTTTAATAAGGACTGCACAAGTTGATTGTGCAATCAGTGGTGTGGTTCCCATTTCAACCAATTGTGCGAGGCGGAAATGCTATCAGTTCCAGTGGATAGCACCTCCACCCCAATGCAATTGTAGTTACTGTGGACGTAGCATCAAGTTACGTCCATGTAGCTATGTGTGTTGGTTTGAGTGCATTTGTACACTTAATTTTGGTTATAGTAAATTCATCAGAATTGAAGTAGTGTGAAGGACTAATGATAAATAAATGTGGCTTGACATGTTGAGAATTGGTTTTCATCCACTATCCAAAGCAAACTCTTGTTTTGAAATGGTTTGTCTTGACGTATTCAGTACTAACTCATCATGGGAGCACTCAGATGAAATCTTCCGTGTTCAAAATCTGTATGGCAAGCCACGTGATGATGACTTCACTAAAAAAAAATGATGTAACAATCATGCTGCCATATAGCTTGAGGGCAAAAATGCACTTCAGTAGCTTGATATCAACTCCCCATTATAATGATTTTACAGCTTCTATCTTCACCTCATATACTATACTATCACTAGCTGGAGGATATTTGAATGATAGTCAACAGACACAGTCTTAATTCAAGGAGTTTATTACCTTGTATGGCCATTAGATGGAAAATTGGATATTTAAAGACATCTAAAACTTGGCAAAATACTAAAGCAATCTTAGAACTGTGCATCTCATGCTCATTTTATTGTTTAAAAAATGGAATTGTTTATTTTATTTAATTCAAGTCAGCTTTTTGCCTGCAGTATTATCATAAGTCACTAGGTGGTCACTTACTTTAATTTCCCCTGGAGAGGAAGCTGCCATCTGGTTTGTAATATTCATTTCTCCCAAGAGCCTCTGTGCAGTTCCATGTTGTGCTTTATCTTGCAGTGTGCATGAACTTTTCAAATGAGAGAGAGGGGTGGGGGAGAGATGGTTCCTGGCAAGACAGAGGGAAGCAGTGGCAGAGAAAAGAAGAATGAATATTGGAGGGGAATGTGAGAAAAAAGCAGCAAGAAAGAAAAGAAGGAAGAAAAACAACATGGGAGTGAGGGTCCTTTTAATAGAAAAACAATATGTTTGTAGATGTGCCTATGGTATTGTTTGTTGTCTTCCATGTTTTAGATGACATAGACGTGGTTAAAATTGCACCATGGAAGTCTTAAAGATTATCCACAAAAGCTAAACTTAGTCCCCTTCTGAAAATGCCATATGGCTTGTATGAGACTTGTAAGCTTCAGAATCGAGAGTCCTGTCATGTACATGAAGGAGAAAGGGATTTGAAAGCATATTCCCTCCCAATAACCTTTTTTTCTAGCCCTAGTCTTTTGAATTGACATTGCTCATTACTGAAGAGGGTAATAAAAAAAAAAAAGATGGTTGCATCCCAATTTCCGTTGTCTGCTCTAGTCATTAAAATGTCCTCATTATGAAGTAAAAAGAGACTTACAGATGTGACCAAAAAAAAACCCTATAGAAGGTTCTTTAAAGGACGGAGCATGTTAGAACAAAGAGCCTTCATTCACAGTTCATTTAAGAAAATGGAAAGTTACTGGCTAGCTCAACAAAACAACAGAAGCCGTTCTTCAGGCAGGTCACTAAGAGTGACAAATTGTGTGCAGTCCTCCTTTGAAGAGAAATCACCAGCTGCTAAAACTCTGAAAGGAGTCAGGTAGTTGCAGGTCTCTAAGGCAACAATGACAGGATAAGTTTATAATTAACAGGCATTGCAGGTTTAGTTAGGAGCTATTCTTTAATTATTGTTTATTTGCTCTAGAGATTTGGGTATTTACAGAAAGTCAAGTGCTTTCCACATTTGTGTCTGAGAACATCAGGCCTCACAGTCAGTCATAATTGTACCAAGATGCAAAATCAAGTGAAGGAAATCTGAAATGCATGCTTCATAAAGGATCAAAACACTAATAATCATTGTTAAATAATTATATGCTCCATTTAGTATCTTCTCATATATGAGTGAATATGGTGTGAGATGGAGAGAGTATTGGACCTTTTTTAGGCTAAGTTCAGCTATGAAGTCCAGTTGGAGGCTGTGAACAGCTCAGCTTATTGTGAGCCCCTCAGTGTTACTGTAAGGAGAAAAACGGCCAAAATCCTGTTGCTTAGTTGCATAGCAAATCGCAGTTAGAGTAGGCCCATTTGAATCAATGGAACCTATGGAGCAGATGGCTTACTAAATCCCCGTTGACTCAATGGGCCTACTCTAGTCACTTTGCTATGATAAGTGACAGGATTTTGGTCATTAGGACAATCCCACTTGTGTTGGAAGAGCTTTTTGAATACCTGTAACTTGGCCACCTGTAATGTGGAGCAGGAGATTCAGTTTCGTAGTCTCCATAGATCTGTTCTAATGAATAGACCAATACTGGAAGTAAATCTCTCTACTATTGCCAGCCTCCATCTCCAATGTTGTGGTGGCACTGGTATTAACATAAATCTATGATACCATACTATAACCATATTGCCTGTATTGGCCCTTAACAGCAGCAGCTTCCTGGCATGTTGGAACTTGGGTGAAAATGGAAAACCTCTTAACACATTAATTTTTCTCTTAATGTTTGGTTAACTGGTTATGTTAAAAGTCGATGCCAATCAAATCCAACAAAGGCCAGCAGTATCAGTAAGTAAAAAGGTGTCTTTCCTGCAGGCAGTTCAAAAGAACACAGTCCCTACTCTATGAATAGAGTAGGATGAGGCAGTCAGAAGTGGGTAAATCCTATTATCAACAGTTGGGTGGATGTCTGCTGTGTCACTGTATCCGACAACTGCTTAAACAGTGAAATCTATGACCATCCTTAAATCATTTGGGTGATAAGGCACTACAGCTGGTCCAACCCCCTCCTCTTCTTGTTGTACTCTCCTCAACAGGAGACAAAGTCTCCTCTCCTGTGTTAGGCAGTTTGGGGGGTGCCATGGTGCTGAAATAATTATTTAATATTAGTATTAATGATCCAATTAAGGAAATATAATCTTTTGTTAGACTTCACTGGCAAAAAATGTCATTTGCTTAAGCAATATCAGTATCGTTGTCATCATATTATTAGTCACACTCTCAGATGGCTGACTAGAATATTTTGCTAGTTTGATTTTTACCTCCAAAGCAGCAGTTTTAGGCAAGTCAACTGTTTTGAAACCCATTGAATCATGTGGTTTTACTGGCAGTTTTCAACTGATCATAGCCAGTGCTTCCCACCTGTATGGTTGCTGGTGTGCAGTTTCCTCCTTGATTCTTTCCACCTTCATTGATCCAGCTAATAAGGGATCCCATAAAGAATGGGAATTTATCATAACGCTGTATCACCATTCAGAATAGGGAATAAATTAAGATAATTAATGAACAACTGAAACTCATTCAGATTCAGGATAAACTTCCTGTACTGGTCTTGTACATGACATAGCCAGTCAAGGAGCATTGTACCAGTTGAACATTTTTGCTGAACTTTTATGATGATTCTTGAAAAAATTAAAATAGGGTTTTGAAGGCTGACAAATTTTCCCTGGTGCCTTTCCCCCCTTTCTCCTCAGACTTTCAGTCTAAAGCACATTTATGGTGGTTTTGTCATTCTTTAAAATTACATATTTCCTCTTTCTTCCAAATACACAATTCACCCTCACTGTTACATTAAGGGAAACTGTGCCTTGATTTGGTACAAGAAAGATGTCATTTTGAGATAGCTCCCTGGAATGGATGCTCATTATTCCATTCACACAGTTGCCATTTGAAAAAGAATAATTAAAGGGGAAAAAAGATAAACCATGATTACCCATAGAAATCTGAAACAAATCCAGGAAAAAGAGAATGAGGGAAGCATAATCAGTTTAGCTTTATCTGCCAGACTTTATTATGAATTTTAAAGCCTACAGATGCATTGCTCAGATTCAATCTTCAGCCACTCCAGGAAGCAGAATGCTAATGTACATTACCAAGATTTGCTCTATTTAACATAACTTTCTGGACATGTTGTCATACACTTTGTATTAAATAGAGTCCAGCACATTATACAAGCACAAATTCATTAGAAATGTATATAAATGACTTATTATATTGCACTAAAAAAGGCCGCATCTGGAATACAAATCTGGGTTTTCTTCCTGGTAAGTGAGGCTGCAGGCGATACCCAGGAGTAAGTCCCATTGAATTAACTGGAACCTACTCCTGAGTAGACATCAGTAGACCCACTCCTGGCATCTTTAGAATTGACTGGGGTTTAATGGAGAAAAGAGGTTAGGTACAGGTTTCAGACTTCATGTGATTTTTATTCCTCTACACTGGTTCTTATTAAATTAGTAAGCATAAAACATCTTGAAATGTAGGCAACACAAGATGACCTGCCTGACCACAACTGTGTGTTTGTTCAGTTGTCAGTCAGTTTTGTATAATCAGCTGGCTGATTCTGCTGTCTCTTTTGTATATATTGTTTTCCTTGTGTCACTGATTATTTATTGATGTTTGTGTTTCTCTTGAAAAAGTCATACCCATCTGCCTTGCTGCTATGCATTTGTGAGGTTTCAAAAAACGTACTTGTCGTATTTGCGTATTTCCTTATTACAATGAAACCTTAAAGCGAGTTATAGCTCTGTGTTGATTGTGAAGTGTTAGTCTGGTGATTGTTAGCAACTTGCTATTACCTATAGCAGGGATGGTCAACTTTCTGGTGCTGGATTGAACCCTCTCCAGAGTCCACTGAAGTCGGCATCATGACCACTGCTTAAAATCAGCACCTGCGACTAAAAATTAGTGGTGGCTGTCACATTTCTGGCCAAAATAGTAGTTGTTGCTAAAATACAGTATGGTTGTTGTTTATGGTGCAGGATGGTACCAGAATACTCTGTTGCACCGTAAAGCCCTGTGGGACCCCTTCCCTCCAGAAGGGAAAGGAAGAAACAAGGCTTTGTTTTTCTACTGCTGTCGAATTTCAGCAGTGTGCTTTTCCTGATTGAAGCTAGTGTTCTGGCAGAATGGAGGCAACAGGAGGTATATATATATGAAAAATAGGATGAAAAGCATCCCACCCATTGTTCCAGACTGTTAACCAAACCCTACAACCTGTAGCAGCACATCCTGGATCAGAGGGAGGCGTGTCCATGAACTTACAGACAGCCTTGTGTTTATGTAGTTGTGTGGGAAACTTCTGCCATCAGGAAATAGAACTTTATCACAGTAAAAGAGCCTGCAACTACAAATATGAAGTTTTCATGAAAATAGAGAATGTAGTTACAGACAATGAAATGAAAACTTTAGATGCCAAAATTTTACATGATACATATAATGCTGTCTTGAGTAGTAATGGTAGATAATTACTCCATTGTTCACTTCATTTTGATTTAGTGAAGTTAATGGGTATCCTGCTTTTTAAAGATAGCATGATTTAAATGTTGTAGCATACCACCTTAATTAATGGCACAGTGCCTGATAAACTATCCATCTGATTCTGAGGAAAGATAATGTTTTTCTGTTGATCACTGTAAAATCAAAGTGAACCCTGACAGGCACAATTATTTTCTTGAAAAATTCATTGCAAATGGATTAAATTGAACCTTGATTTTTTAGCATTTTAAATGACAAAAACCAGGTCAGGAGGCTGCCATATTGATAAAACAAAAAGCAGATATTGTTTCCTCCTGAAGGATCCATTTTGGATAGTCTGACTCTTGAAAGCCCTAGAGTGTCGTGCTTTTGATTGTTGTATAGTTTTAGTTGTTGTGAGCCACCTTGTGACCCTTATGGGGAAAGAAGTGGCATATAAATAATATAAATAGATAGCTAATGAATAAATAAGTACAAGTGATTCCATTTGTACCAGGCTTTGGGCATACTCATACTTAGACAATATTTCAGTTTAGCTGTTTTAAGGTCTTGCCAACTTTTTTCAAGCTCCAAAATGCTGGGAAACTGCATCTGGTAATGGAATGTGCAGTCTCCATCATAACTTTAACAAACATATTTTTTAGACAATATGAAAAGCTATGGTCTTTACACTAGGACAGATCTAGGTTTACTGCTCCTTGACAACTGGGCAGCAGTCAGTGGCAGAGAGGTGGAACTAAGTCTCAGTTACGTTTCCTTATTGGAGCATACATATGGAGTCTATGCAATTAAATACAATTTTAGTCTGAAGCTACCTCAAAGCTCAGGGTTCTCAATGCCATGGGGAGTCTCAACACGGAGACAAGACTCTCTTCTTCAGCCTAAAGCTCCCCACACATGGTGGAACAAAGATGTTGAGAGATGGGGCTAGCATGCTCTCTGTCTAATGTATCTGCTTATACTAGATGATAAAATAAGTGAGTAAGTCTAGAAATTCTTACATTTGTAGTGTTTTTATAACCACCTTTTAAAATGTGGGTATACTGAAATGAAAATGTAAAAGAGAATCAGAAAGAGAGAGAGGGTTGCCACATTCCAGTTCTCTAAATTTGCCAGACTAATTTACACATTATGCAAATTATATTATCCAATTTGCATAATATGCAAATTTACATGGTGTGCTAATTAATGTGGATATTTCATATTAAGCACATTAATAGTTGCATTTTAAGAACCAAATATTTCGTATCATTTATATAATAACCATGGATCCGAGAGAGCCAGTATAGCATTGATAGAGTGTTAGACAACGGAAATGCAAACCCCTTTAGCCACAAAGCTTATTTGGTATCCTTGACCCAGTCAGCACCTCTCAGTCAAAGCTACTTTACAGGGTTGTTTTTGGAATACAATGGAAAGAGGGGAACCATGTAAAGTAGCCATGTACGGTGTTGGTTTGTATAAATAAGTAATGGCTTTTGGAATGCACATCAAGCTTCTGATGATATTCCCATGAAGTGGCTGTCATTTTTTGCCATCAGTTTTTCTTTTTTACTGTTGGCATACAGAGAGAGAGAGAGAGAGAGAGAGAGAGACACAGTAGTTCCTCATGGGTGACATGCTGTAACTTAATTTGTGGGGGGGGGGGGGAAGCAGGAGCAAGTGAGGGCAAGCTGCAGAAATCAGGGAGAAAACAAGGCATTGTTTCCTTCAGAGATGCAGACTATTATAACTGGAAGATATCCTAGCTTAACTAAATTTGCTATATCTGACTTCACTCTTTCTCTCCCTCTCTCTATCACACACACAAAAACAACTGCTAATGCAGCATGCCTCCTGCTTCCGAAATCCCCACCTACATTAGCTACTGTGGAATAACAACAACAAACAACAACAGTGACCTTTGAATTACAGAGCTAGAAGGGGCCCTGTGGATTATCGAACCCAACCCCTGTCAAGAAGGCACAGGGGGGGAATCAAACCCCCAACCTCTGGCTCTGCCTAAACCACTGAGCTATACTGGGAATGAGGTTCCTATCAGAGCTGGAAGTTTTACTTTTTGGACTACATCATTGGAAATCCCTCAGCCAGAATAGTCACTGACCATATAACCTGGGAGATTTTGGTAGTCCAAGGAAGTAACTCGGCCCGTCTCTGCTTCCTAATAAGTATATCTGTTTCTGTGTGCATTTAATGACATGTAAGACCTATTTAATTTTGCAGGACATATATCTGGGTAAGCAATTCAACAGCTATACCATGACAAATATGTTGAATTAGTCATTTGAAAAGGACATTTTAGTTTCTTTCTCATTGTCTGAAACCTTTTTATAGAAGTGTATGATTCACAGCAGCAATGACAAAAAAAAGAGAAAAATTTAGCAATTTATACTCCCCTTTCCTTTCCTGCTTGTGCCCACATGGCAGCAGCTAGCTGAATTCTCAGCTAAATTCCCAGAAGCATGTGCAAAATAAACTTGAATTGAATGTTTCTAAGAGGCCATAGAATTTTAGGGTGCAATCAGATGATCAGAAAGGATCATGTCTGATCATAATGAAAAGCACTGCTTTGCAGGGAGCTGTATCCCTTCATTGTTCCAGCCTGGTCCCAAAATGGGTCGGGCTGCTTCACAATCTCACAGACCTCATGTGATTGTGAGGAAATAGCTTGCAATGGAATGTGCCACAAGTGGTCCAAAATGCGAGCAATTTCTCCCATCTGGTATCATCCTTCGTTTCAGAGACCTATAGAACTGTAGAGCTAGAAGGGAACTCAAGACTCATCAAGTGCAGCACCTGCTAAAATGGGAAATGGAATAATGTACATACTGTCAGAGATTTTAAACGTTCCATTTTTGGAAAACAGTAACTATAACACCCCCAGCCATCACTCATTGCTATGGGTTAATTGCTTTCTATGCACTGTTTGCATAGAAACAATGCAGACAGTTCTGGAAACAGATTTCTGCAAAAGGATTTCAGCTGTTTGCAGAAGGACAATATATTCTCAGAATTGCAACATTTGCCTTGTTTCATATCTGTATAAAAGTCTATGACACTGGATGGCTTCATTTGTTGGCTAATCACATGGAAAGGCTGGCTTCTCACAAACAATTGATCAAAAGAGTGATTGCACATTTTGTCTTGTGTCTCTGATTCTATCAGGGCCAGAGATGTAACTTTAAAACAAGGAAGAAAGAAAGCTTGGATTCTGGACCAGGCGACGATCCAAATGGGCACTGGGTGACATCTCTAAAATCCATGGGAAAGTGAACTATATGGGTCGCATGGCAACCCTGCAAGGAGATAAATTTGCAATATTTATTTTTGCCATCTCCTGGTGGATTTTCACCATAATCAATCACATCTGACTACAGCTTTGACATAAGCTTTCTGAGGCCCTCTTGTCTTTTTTGGTGCAATAAATAAGGAATAAAAAGTAATCGGCACCATACTAGTCATCCTGACCTGTATGTGTTTGCTAAAGCCAGGGGATTGGAGTCAGAGATCCTTTAATTCCAGGTAACCCACATCCAGGAAAGGGGGGAAGGCAGTTTTTGCTGATTCTTTCTCTGCTTTGATGTGGAGGGACTGTCAGCCATTTGCACCATCCATGCTTGGCAAAGTAGAAGAACAATAGGCTCATAGGCAGAGTGTAAGCTTTGAACATCTAGACATCCAGGGTTCTATTCCTGTATCTCCAATGAAAACAGCCACATAACTCCCTTGTCTGAGTTCACCATGGCTGACAATCTACATGAAAACAATCACTCAGTTAAAATCACATATTACAAAAATGTAAAATCACAAATTATGAATACTTCCTAAAATATAATGAAAGCATTACGAATAAAGAGGAACAGAAGTCATGTCAGGACACTTGTTTATTCCCAGAAAGCTTATACAAATAAACAACTGGTATCTGAAAGACAAGTATGTGTATTATAATTGCTATTAATTAAGGAAGCATGAGAAATTTGATCCTTGCAAACTCTCATAAGGACTTGCTTAATCATAGTCATCTTTAAGCTTTTGCAGCTCAACATCATTTTCAGCTCAAAAATGTATTAAATATGTATTTTGAGGGAGAAAATCTTTCGAAATGCAAATTGTGATAGAAAATATTTTTTGGATTCCACTCTTTCAATGAGTGACTTCCATTTTCCTGCACCCCCTTCACTTTTTAAAAAATTGCTTTGGAAGGCTGTAACATAGTTTTGGATTATTTTCTATTTTCTTTTCTTTTTTCACTCTGCACAGGGCTGCAGCTGGAAGGAAAGAGGATGTAAGTCCCTATTGTAAACAAGACTGAGTTGGGAATGTCTGTTTTGGGGGAAATACATGGCTTTGTTTGGTATTCAGCATATAAGAAGTATGGAGGTGAAGGATTCTAGTTGACTGAAATCTTGATTTTCAGAGTAAGTAGGTGATTGCTTAGTGAAAACTCATCCCATGAAGCCAGTTGTGCCTTCCCTAAAAACTGGCTGCCTCAATGATCTCTTCACTTAGGTACAATCATACATTTTGGGAGTTATGTGGCTACTTAAATAATTTCTCCCACCATTTTGTCCCCCATGCCGTTCCCTCCCAGGGAAGGGGCGAGCCCTACTCAGCACCCTATATGGCCGTAAAGAGGCCGAGACCATGACATCTTCCCTGAAATAGGGCCCGATAGGTGGAGGATGCCTGCAAGACTTGTACAGACTAGAGATGGGCATGAACCTGAAAAATTGTGATTTATGATGGTTTGTGGTTAACCATGAACCACAAACCACAAGCCACCATGAATCAACTGGAAAACTGAAATAGTTCATGGTTCAGTTTTTGATTTGCTCCAGGGGGGAGGGCTACTTTCTCCTGTCATGGCGCTGTGCCACCACTGCTGCTGCCACCCCTCAATCAGCTGGGGGTCGGGCCCATGCACACAGGCAGTGCCCAGGCTCCTGGAAAGGAAGCCATTCGCTGTCTTCTGTGCATGCGCCTGCCTCTGCACATATGCCCTGATCAGCTGGGCTGTGGGTGCATGTACAGAGGTAGCAGGCCTGGCTCCTGGAAGGGAAACCGGCTTGCAGTCTCTGGCAATGGTAGCATTGTTGGAGGTGAAAGCAGTGGTGGAGGCGGCAGGTTCAGATAGGGAGGCAACAGGGCAATGGGAAGGGGATGGGTGAGCATCTGTTTTGCCAACACAAAATGAAGCAGTGAAGGGAAAAAAGTTTGGTGCTTCATTTCAGCTTGGCAAAACAGGATCCCCAAATGGAGTTGTGAACCAAACCACAAACCAGCTCGATTTCATTGGTTTTTCTGGTTCATAGTTCAATTCATGCCCATCTGTAGCACAGGCTCACAAGATCCATGTCTTGGGACATCTAGGCCCATCCACCTTTCCAAAATGGCACGGAGAGTGGCTGCTCCTTTGTGTACACTGTGGCCTCTTCCTTGTAACTTTTCTCCCTCTGATAAGCTGTCAGTGGTGCTGTTCTCACCAGTACTAGATAACAAAGGACCACATTAAACCTTGCCCCCATATACATAATTAAATGAAAATTCCCATGCCGAGTTTTTTTTAAAATGGAGGATAATGCAGACACAGGAGTGACATGGCATCACAGACAAGTATGAAATAAACTGGAAACAGACTTAATTTGTCAACAGACAATGGTGATGATGATGATGCATTTTCTTCTCAAAGACAAAAAACAATGTTAAAGGTTAACCAGTCCCCTTGGAAGAAAAGTGAAAATGTAGTAAAATAGAGCAAAGTAATGTTGCATAATAGCCTAGGGAATGAGTATTTAGATGATGAACTGTGGAGCACCTGTGCCGCATGGCAAGAATTTGCAAATTACAAGCATGACTGGGGAGATATTTAGCCAAGGGACATTGAATACCTTTCATATATGAGTGCTGGAGCTGGAGTTTCCAATAGAGAATGCCAAAACAGCTGAACTTTGCTGTTCCTCCATGCTTCTGTGCTTAGAAATGTGTTCATTACCATCCAAATATGATCTCCTTACACTGTCAATAATTAATATTTCAGGCTGCAGTCCTGTGCCTTTTTTCCCTCTGAGAGTAGGGTGCAGTGAATTCAATGGGATTTATTTGGGAGGTCTATCTGGGATTTCACAGTTGAGCACCTACTTAATGAGTATCAGCATCAGTTTCATTGCATTTGAATTGCATAAGGGTCACAGTTCTGGCACATGAAAAGCAGTCATAGCTCATGGTGATAAAACACAGTTTTCAGCCAAGGCCGCTGAAGTTTCCATCCTTAATATTGGTAGCTGCATACTGGGTCCAAATGATTAAAAACCAATCCTGTGCTCACAGATGCAAGAATAAAAGAGGTTAATTTGAGCACTGAGCTCCTTGATTTTAAGTTCACAGTATGCGCCTACCCAAGTGTTTCCACACATTATAGGAGTTATTGATCACTGACAAAGCTATAAAAGAACCCCTTTCCGCTTGCAAATGTTTTCTCCCTCTGCTTTCAGAACAGCTTTGCTCAAACAAAGGACTTTTTCTGTAGTTAATTCAAGCTATTGGAGATTCTGCTTTCGTCACCTTTTGACTTCACAATTTTTTTTTAAAAAATCTAACAAGGAATTGTAAGAAACTATGCCCATTATAGATGGTTCCATTATACTCACAGATTCTTCACTAAAACCTTAGTATGGAACCTTACAAATTCTGTAAGGTTCAACTAATAAGATAGCTATTGTGCAACTTTTAAGTGCTTAAAGTTGCTCAAGCATTGATGAAAACTACATTTTGAAAATGCACTTACCCTATTCAGGCATTATCAAATCTGGTGTCCTGAACAGGCTTAGAGAGCACAGGTCTATTGTCACTTTCTACAGGCATTCACCAACATATCCTCAGAGAAGAAGTTCCTGCTCACATGGAGACTTTCCACACAAGCATGAACTGGAAAATGTGGGTTCCTACTCATGTGGTCAGCCTACACAAAAGCAGGACCCTGCCCTTTTCAGACTCAATCCTGAAAGCATAAGGAAAGCAACAGTGGAGAGGGCATGACTAGGTACTCCCCCTAAGTTTACTCAGAGGGCTGAATTCTGTAATACCTGAGTAAGGCAGATAACTAGCCAGTGAAGTCTTTATCCTCTGGTTATCTTCCCCAGTTCAGAATTTTCAAAGGTGTTGGGATGCCTGTGCCTTCCATTTTTAATCCTTCTGTCTTTTCCACTGATCTGAAAAACACTGTTCAGAAGAAGGAAATGGATTTAATAACACAGTGGTTTTTGCAGGGGGGAAGGGGTAAACCTGCATCATGGTGTGCAGCCATAATTTATGTGCATAGTCTATGCCAATACAACGCAGTGGGAAAAATCCTATTGCATAGTATTGTGCACATAACAACATCATTTTTGAGCAGCTGCCAGTCACATGCCTGATTGCATGATTGGTTGCACACCTCAATGCACAACTAGATGGGGTGTATGAGAGTCACAAAGCTATGAGGTGTGTGAAAGTCACAAAGCAAACTATCCCCTATTGCTTGTGTGATTGATACGATGTGATTGCGTAATTATATAAGCTCTGGCCCATGAGTTAGTGTAATTTTAATGCCCACAGACATGTACATGTGTGATTCAGAAGGATGCAAGCACCCTTCTTTGTCATCTGGTAGGCACTCATATGCACAATCTTATTTAGAGAAGATATGTTGAATGTATGATGCTCCAAGTCATGATATTGTCAGTTGCCACACTTTTAATGTAATCAATTCATAAACCATAATCTGAATAATCACAATTTGATCCCTCTTTTCCTTGGATGTGGAATGTTCACCATGGGCATGAATTCAGGTGTGTGTAACATAAATGGAAGACATGTGCAGTAAGTGATGTCTAGAAAGAACTAGGTCAGAATGTATGGGATAGGACTGAAGCCATAGACAAGTCAAGAAAATTGAATTACCTAACTGCAGTTAAATGTGAGGAAGCAATGAAGTCAAAACTGTAATAAAAGAAAGGAAGCAAAGAAAAGTCACCATGAATGTATCTACCATGTGCTTGGTTACAGCAGTTTGATGCCACTTTAACTGCCATTGCTCAATGTCATGGAATCCTGGGATATATAGTTTGGTGGGTTACTGTTTCCTGCTAGAGAGAAATTCTACTGTTTTTTCCTGAATTACAGCACAAGCAGAGAATGGTAAGTTACTTGCCAAACTGCACACCCAAGGGCTCTGTTGGATGAAGCCATGACCATAAAGGACTGCTATAACAATGCAGTGTAGATGGACTCTACAATCTGGGAACAAATGTGCCAAGGGTGTGAAGCTGTGATAGGTGATGCAAGATCACAAATGTCAATATAGCCAGATACTGTGCCACTCAGCAATCTGTTCCAGTAATTCTGAAGAAGGGATAGTTTCAACACAGGGCTTCTGTTAAGTTCAGTGCAGGAGCCAACTGCATTGAGCAGAGGGTTGGACTGAATGACCTTACAAGTCCTTCCAACTCAATTATTCTGTGATTCTATGAGAAAGCCTGATTCTGTGTTAGGACACAGAACGTTTTGAAAAGCCATGAATTTGTGTTCCTCTGTTGCTTAAGATGAGCTCTTCATAACATCCTATCTAGCCCAAAGAATATGGTTAATATTCCCCTTTAATGTTTTCATCCCTGTGTTGTGTATTATTGTCTGCAGTATGGCCCATCCTGCAGTACAGCTGCTTTAGAACAGAATAAAAGTAATGCTTTGTTGTAGGCAGTCAGAAGTGCTTCCTTATCATCCATCTGTTTCTCTCCTTAGAGATCTTTCTCCAAAATCAATAACATCCAGATCAATAGGAGGAACGCTTCTTGAAAATGTAGATGATTTCGTCTTTATGACCTGGACTTGCTAATAGTGATTTTTTTTTTAATTGAGCAGCAATAAGCAAAGGACTTATTGTGAATTACCTCATCCCTTGTAAGGAATGTAACAGAGGGAAAGATAGAACACTAATGAAAGTGGATAATAACACAGAACTGTGAGCACAGCACAAAGGGTGAAAGCAAACAGGACTGCTTTCCATAAAACCAGGTCACTGCCTAGTGCTTCAGTTGCAGTATAAAGGATATATAAAAATGAAATAAAAACATTAGATACAAAGATCAAGTCTCAGTTCAGGAAGTGTGTAGTGAAAAAGTAAGAGAGTAGATATGGATGCAACTCTGCTACTGAGCTGAAAGTGCTGTAGTATTATAGAATACCCAAAACTCAGTGTGTTTGACTTTGTCCCAAGAAAAGGCTTTGGGTGATCTCCAAAGAGGTTTTGTAGAAACTGGCCTTAAATTTTAATTAATTAAATATGTGCTGTCAAGTCAGCTCCAACTTATGGCAACCCTTTCCTGGGTTTTCTAAGTAAAGAGCACTCAGAAGTAGTTTGACATTTCCTTCCTTTGGGTGCACTCTGTGACTGTGCAACTTAGCCAAGGCTGCATAGGCTGGTTCTTCTCCCTTGAGGTGCAGTGAGGAATTGAACCCCTGACCTCTAGCTCTACTGACAGATACCTAACTGGCTGAATTATCTAGCCCCCTTATATTTTAGGAATTATATTTCAGGAATACCGTACCATTTTAGAGAGCTGCCTGCTAAGAGCATGAAAACATAATGTAGTCATCTTAGAGAAATTATTGTGTGTGTGGGGGGGGGGGAAGCATTTAAAATTACTTCTAGTAGATGAGCTACATGTCTTCGGTTGGTGTCAAGAAATTCACTGATTTTTAAAAAACATTAGTGCAGAGACCATGAAATTCATTGTTTTCATGTCTGCATTTTGACAGCTGTCTGTCAGCAGCGAGTAAGTGCTTTAGGAGAAAAGGCATTGTAGAAAGGAGATGAAGGATTAGGTTAGTGATCTTTGCTGTTCCACCTTGTGTTTTCAATGACTCGGACCCGACTCACAACTCAGAAACCATTCACCCCTCCCTTTTTTTTCTTTCGAAAAAACACTTGCTGAGGAGCCGCGTGGCGCAGTGGTTAAACTGCTGTACTGCAGCCAAAACTGTACTCATGACCAGCGGTTCAATCCCAGGTAGCCAGCTCAAGGTTGACTCAGCCTTCCGAAGTCAGTGAAATGACTACTCAGCTCGCGGGGGGGGGGGGGGGGGCGCAATGTGTAACCTGCACAATTAACTTGTAAACCGCCCAGAGAGCTCTGTAAGCTCTATGGGGTGGTATATCAGTGGCACACTTTGCTTTTGCTTTGCTGATACTTTCCACTTGCAGTGCACATGTCCACAGCTGTATACTTCTGGAAGGAATATATATTGGAGAATTTTATAGACAGAGATAGAGACAGAGCACTTCTTCTTTCTCAGCATTGCTTGTGCATGGGAGCAAAGCAGAGGGTCAAAAATTAGGAGTCAAGTCCTGAGAGTTTGTGGGTGAGATAACATGTTTGGAAAATCACTGAATTTTGGGAAGCAAATTAGCAGCCACTGGCATTCATTTCAAATTCAATTTAATCAATCAATTATGAGTTTTTGTCGGATCCGGTGACGGATCCGACAAAAACTCATAAAAATTCAAAAACAATTAAAAACAGTTAAATAAATTATGTGGATACAACTTAAAAAGAGATATGTATTATTAAACCAAGGCAAGGATCACCTTTTGTGTTCTTCATGCAGAACCTTGGCCACTAGTTCTGTGTTGGACTTATTTGTGTCAGCTAGGAAATGTTTTAAATATAAATCCAAGCCCCTACCCTGGAAATCACTCATTACAGGGTTAGGGAGTCTGATACACTTGTTCCTGTAAAAAGTGTATATAAAAGGACATATTCCAGAGTTTCAATTTCTTCGTCATCACATGGGCATAATCAGTTTTCATATGGCACACCATAATAGCAGCCATCTAAGACTGCAGATGGGAGGCAATTGAATCTGGTGCTTGAAAAGACCTGCCAGTATTTAGGGATGGTCATATTTTCCAAATACTGAGCACTTCGGGGGAATTCAAAGTTCAGGCCAAAATGCAGAGGTTAGCAGATTTTGCAAGCCTTTGATACGGAATATTGAAAGTCAATATCCATAATCTGCTTTCCTAAAATAGATTAATTGCCTTGAGCTCATGTGCATGAAGAAAATCCATAGAGAGACCTAATAAATGCAGTTTAGTAGGAAAGGGTTTTGAACCAAGGACTAGTTTGGACATCTTTCTGTAGAAGGTGTAAATATCCTACGGAAGTGTCAGCATATAACACTTTAATCCAATATCTGAAAGTGGGTAGCCAGGCAGTGCACTCTAGTGATAAAACACCTACTTCAAGTTGTAAACCTGCTGCAGGGACACATCTTGGCATTCCAAGGACAGATCTTTTTTAAAAAATAAAATAAAATATGAGAACACTCTCAATATTTGGGTGAAATCCTAGAATCCATATTGGGATTCCATACAGCAATTGAAGCAAGATCTTAGACTTTAATATGTGAATGGCAGCAGGTATAAATTGCTCCTCCTCTTGGTTAAAAAAAAGAAAGCTAGAAATGACCTTGATGGTATTCTGAACTGTCTGTATTGCAGACAGTCTATGGGCAACTCAAGAGCGATTTTGCTGAAATCTAATGCCCAGGGATTTAAAATATTTTACTTGATCAATACATTGACCATTGATTGTGCATTTTGCTGAAATCTAATGCCCAGGGATTTAAAATATTTTACTTGATCAATACATTGACCATTGATTGTGCACATTTTAAAATGCTACATGCTGATCAAAGACTATAATTTTTGTTTTAGTAAAAATTATGGCCAACTGATTGTTCCTGCAATAAATCATGAACACATACATTAGTCATTTAAGACCCTTACCAAGAAGATGGCATCATCTGCATACAACCATAGGATGCATTTGATCTCCACCAAACTAGGTGGATGGAAATCTGGTGCTAGGCAACACCTGATCAGATTGTTTAAGTAGAGACTGTTAATATACAGCTGAAGCCGTATATTACTGTTAGAGTAATTTAATAAGATAGAGGAGTCTTTTATCTAGAGAAGTGTGGAACAACAGTGACCATAGTTTGTCTATTGATATACAGTCAAAGGCAGATTTAGGTCTCTAGATGCCGTGCAAAGACCAATGTCATAAGAGGTCATGTATTTCTAAGCAAGATAGTTTAAGACAATGCAGTGATCTACTGCTGATCTGCCTTTTCTAAAGTCTTTCTGTTCATTTTCCAAAATATTTTTATTCTCTATGCAAGAGGCTAGTCTTTGATTTAAATAACTAGCACACACCTTTCCTGAAACCAAAGGTAAGCTGATGAGCCTGTAATTTGATGGATTCCCTCTATATCCTTTAACTAGGTATTATGACCTCAAACAAGGCAAGAGGGAATTTACCTGAATTATTCATGTGTGTAAACAGATCTGAGAGCAAGGAGGCTAAATTGTATCATGGAGGTGGAGTAAAAAATATCATCTAAGAGTTTTGGATCATGAGATCTGTTTGGTGTCACCTCGAGAGATCTTTCTTTATCATGTTGGGTAAAGGAGATTTCAAGAATTAGCCCAGATATGCCAGCTTGAAATACAGGATCAGGGCTTCTCCAGTCTCCAAGGATTAATTCCTCTGTTGATTCAAGCATGGGCAGTTTCCATTGCCAGGTCTATCGCTTGCAATTCAGTTTCTTTCAGTTCCTTCAGATCAATATCAAGTCCTTTCCTTGCATAATTTACAGTCCAGTCAAGAGGTCTGGTGTAGTTGTTTGTGTCCTCTTCTTTCTTTCCTTCCTAATTTACAGACTGATAGGACAAAATTTTAGTTTGTCTGGATCTTTTCCCTTGAGGAAGGTCTAACATAGGAGGGGAGAAGGCCACCACTTCCCATGCCTGTCTGGGAAAAAAAAAAACATTTCAAAGAGAGTAAATTCCTAGCTGAAGCCACAGAATGGTAACTCCAGGCTTTCCAACTTTTTACAGCTATGCACCAAAGTTAATGGCATAGAGAAAATCTCTCTCTTTCTCAATCCCTCTTGTACAAGTAATGCAAGATAGAATAACTCCAGCTCAAAAAAAAAAAGATCCTTACCATGCAGTTAAAGCTGAGCATGCAGACAACACTAATTGGAAGGCAGTAAATCATTTGATTTCTTTGTGCTATGGCCTTGTCAATCAATTGTTTTAATTGACAACCAAAGATTTTGGAGTGATTCCAGTTGCTGAAATTAGGTTGTGGAGGAGGCGAATGACCTGATCTTGCATCCATATTCTTTTAATTTCTTGCCTTAACATTGGGTACTTTGCAATTTTGGCACTTCCTGCATTTCTGAGGTTGCTTGTTGATGGACCTTCCAACTTCTATAAAGTATGTTTTTCTTTGTTGCTTCTCTGGACATGTAACATCTGGCTTATTAAAATCAACCTTTTATTCATGATAACTTGATTGTCCCAGTATAGTATTGCAGTCCTATTTTCTAACCCTGGAGGTGGCTGGAATTCATAATATGGAGGAAAAGATGTGAGTAATGCATAAGATTTAGCTAATTCCTGAAAAATGGTTTTTGCAACTTAGTCATGCCTGCACACATGGGAATACCTGTGGATGCTAGAATCAGAGAGAAGGAATCAGTGTTACTAGTACATGGGAAATGATTTTTCCACATCCTCCATAACCTTTTCTTTTTTTCAGTCCTGACAGCCAACAAAATCTATGTGAATGCTCACAGTACCAAATATAATTAAAAAAATATATAATTCAATCTGTACTTGGTAAAGAACAATTTCACAAGTATACTTTCCTGGCAGCAGTATTTTTGATATTAAAGACTCTCTCCCCCCCCCCCCCCCATCCTTCATCTTCTTTGAGTTGCCCACAATGAAAGGAGTTACAGGAGAACATTGGGAGCTTCAGGAGATAAGTCAAATTTCCAACAATTACCGTAGCTGATGACATTGTCAACCTTACAAGGTGTAAGTGACAGCAAGAGGATTTCACCGTATTAAATTAGAATTATCACATGATTACAAGTTGAGCTAATTTATACATAACAGATGTTTGTTATAGCATAAGGTTCTCACAGCTCCCTATGGAAAACTGACTTGTTTTTTAACTGGTCATCAGATGTAAACATGGACTTGCATGCAAATCTGATTGTCTAAGTATGGCAGCTTTGAAGGAATTTGTATGTGAATGAATAGTGTTTTATCACCTGATTAATAAGCTGCTATCTGGTACGATTCGGTCCCACTATCTCACAATGTTTAATTGGCCTCCTTCCCAGCCCCAGATAGTCAAAATGGAGCTTCAACTAGTGAGAAAGGATGCAGTATAGTCAGTTTGAACAGTATATTCTAATCTAGAAAAACATAGTCCAGATTGCAGTTTCTGCAGAGAGAAAGACAGAGCTGTGTGTCTGAACTCAAAAACTTGGGTTGCAGAGGCTGTCCCTCAGAAGCTGATGCAACATGTTTAGTGTTCTTTGATTGCACTAGTCTGTGCTTAAATAATTGTAAGCAACATGAAAAGTTAATTGACCTCTGTGGCATGTGCAGTACAAGGTGTCCAACTATTGAATGTGGGAAGAGGAGCAGCCCCACTGCCCCATTGCAGAACTTGCTGACTTCTGCCCCTGAAGCCTCTCTATAGCAACTTTCCTGGGTGGAAGTAGGAGTGATAAGAACATAAGAAGAGCCCTGCTGGATCAGGCCAAGGGCCCATCTAGTCCAGCTTCCTGTATCTCACAGTGGCCCCACCAGATGCCACTGGGAGCACATGAGACAACTAGATACCTGTCTCCCGATACCACTCCCCTGTATCTGGCATTTTGAGGTACCTTCCTTTTAAGCCTGGAGATTATATATCCCCATCATGGCTTGTAACCTGCAGTGGGCTTTTCCTCCAGGAATCTGTCCAATCCCCTTTTAAAGGCATCTAGGCCAGATGCCATCACCACATCCTGTGGCAAGGAGTTCCACAGACTAACAACACACCGGGTAATTTTTCTTTTCTTTTGTCTGTTCTCACTTTCCCAACACTCAATTGGAGTGGATGTCCCTTGGTTCTGGTATTGCATGAGATGGAAAAGAGCTTCCCTCTATCCACTTTATCCATCCCCTGCATAATTTTATACATCCCCCCTCAGGAAGATAGATGGAGATGGATGGTAGCATAGAGCAGCTACATTTTTATTGGTTGTTCAAGTAATGCCTGCCTCTAAGGGGTCCTTGAAGGCAAGGCATGGTGGAAGAAGTTGTTAAAAAAAATGCCTATACAACAGTGCAGAGGATTTTTTTTAAACCACTCTTCCCACAATGCCTTGGTCCTGAGCACTCCTTTGGAGCTAGGCATTATTATTATTATTATTATTATTATTATTATTATTATTATTATTATTATTATTATTATTATTATTATTATTATTATTATTATTATTATTAGTGAGTCAGAGCCTTTATTGGCATACACAAAAAAATCACATATATAAGATAACAAACAAACTATTAATTAACTGGATCTGCAAATTCATTATGTTTCCATCTGCAGTCCTCACTATCTGGTTCAAAAAGGCCACTGTGTTCTCCACTATAACTAACTCTCTTGTTCACAGAATATACCTCAGTTTGGCACAATCTGAACAGCCCCTCTTCTTTAACAAAAATGGGTCTAGCTATCTGCAGAAATCCGTGTAGAATGGATAATACAAAATCATGTGAGAAAGTGATTCCATTCCACCCAGCTTGCAGGAGCAGCACCTCTCAATGTATGGAATCCCACTGAATCTCCCGTACAGCATTGCCGATGGAATGGTGCATCTAGCAAGGGCAAAGGCCCTGCGTTCCTGGGGGCATTTTAGCAGGTAAAGATACTGTGCTGGTTGACCAACTTTGATGAGAATCTGCAGACTTATCAGTGAACAGGCCTTATACGCAGCACTCTGCAGTTCCTCTGTGCTTGTATGTCCAATAGCCTACGTTTTATCGCTCGATATGCTTCCAATTGGGACATCAAACCCAAGGAGTCTATCGCAGTGCCCATCGATCTAATTTTCTTAACCAAATTGGATGATCCTACAGGGCAGTCACGTCCTCTAGAAATCGATAAAGCAGACTGTCCTGGTCCAAATTATGGTAGACTCTTAGCCAAAATTTTATTGATCTCAGCCCCTTGTCTCTATCAAGGGTTGACCCACTTCTAGACACAGAGTGACATAAGAGACACATCTTGGCATCCCTAAGATTTTCCGTAAGAATGAGACTTGGATCTGTTCCATTGAGCAGTCCATAATAGTCATCCAAATGGGGATGCCATATAACATTTGCAGTATAATTTTGGCACTAAACACTTCAAGAGCCGCTGGCACATAAGAATTCAGACCTTATTGAATAATCTAACTGAGAACTGTCTGCACTATGGAGGCTTCTCTGGGTCGAGCCCTGGAGCTCTGATTGGCTCCAATGGTACCAAGTGGGTGGTTTGACCCCTGCCCCCAGAGCTGGATAATGAATGACAGACTCATCTGCAGTGCTGCTACTCAGATGTACTTAGTTCGGAGAATTGTTTAACATCACAAGTACTGTATATATGTGTTAGCTCAGAAGTATAAGACCCCTTGAGTTCAATGAGGCTTACCACCAGGTAAGTAGGCATAGGATTGCAGATTAATTAAATCAGTTGCAAGCATCTCACACATTTCCATGCACCTCAGGCATCTTCTTGAGCACACTGCAAGACCTTTTGCTTCACTTAGGCAAACAGACCATCATTGAGCCTAGTCCCATTTCTCTGTTTAATATACTGAGAAAAATGTCAGTGTTTGCTAAAAGAAGTAATTTCAGTGTTGGCAGTTATTGTTGGCAAGTGCGATTTAGAATGTTTTATCTGAAGGAACTGTAATGAATTTTAGATTAACACGAGGGTGCTAAAATTAGTACAGTTTCTAAAAATGCCATGCCAATCATTTTTTTGGTTTTGTAATCACACAACTTTATTTGAGGTTGCTAAGATTTCCCTGTTGTAGTCATGCCATCTACCAAGGATGGCAATTAAGTTCTTAATTAATTCTTTAAGCATCTCATTCTAAATAGAAACCAGATGAATTATATTTACAGATATACTGGATAGTCACCACAGCGCATAGATTCTTCCTAGACAACTATTGATGGATCATCCACAGAGATCTACATAATTGGTGTTCAAAGGTCATAACTATGAAAAGGAATTTTCTGAATGTCATTTCCTCATTGGCCAGTACACAGTTATTTTCTGAGGAAACTAAAGGTCAATTAAAGACCTGGAGTAGATTTTAAGCTTCTGCAATTCAGTGGTTTTGACAATAAAGTTGCATCCCTTGGTTGCAATGATGATCTTGGTTAAAATGAGGTGGGAAATACATAGCACGTGGACCACATGGACTTAAACGTTACTCGTTTTACAGCCCCCATGCCCACCATTTAGTGACAACGGTGATAAAGCTGAAAATGGTTGGCTATCCAGGAAAGAAAAACTAAAACCAATAACAAAAAAACCCAAACCTCTCTCTTTGATACTGAAATGGAACAGCATTTTGGCATCCTCCAGTACTACAGAGTGCCATGGCTATCGCCATTGAAGATTGGTAGCAATGGTGAGTTGCAGTGGCAAAAAATTGGTTTATAAACTTAAATCTCATCAACAACACAGCAGTGCCTGATGGGATCAAGGGAAGATCCAGTTCAACCTCAGTCTCAGAAGTTGACCACCCTTGTCTTACTGCATGAAATCAAGAACATATTTTACTTTAATGATTACCCCAGTAATGCTGCAGTCAAGCTCCTCAGCATGTAAAGGAGAAGAGATTTTATGTCTATAGAGAATGGGAAGCCAGTGAGTGAAAAGTGATGGAGTGGTTGTTCTATGGAGGAACAAAAACCAATCTCAGCTCAATTACTTTCTTTCTTTTTTGTTGCTCAGTGTTGTTGCATACTTGGGGTACATAGCATCGATTTCTATATGTACCTGGGGAATGGGTGCAGCAGCATCTGTCTAGAAAAGTGAATGAAGGGCGGAATGAGGTTGCAGAATGAACCCCCAGATAGTCTTAGTCTGCAACTACACTGGCAAGCTGAATTGGAGCGATTTGGCTTTGCTGTGGCTTGATTCACAGCTTATTTTACCCTTCTGTTCGGAATTAAGTGATCACATTGAGACTACAGATTGTTTCAGTGCCAATATCCATACTGGCCCCTCAATCTGATACATTTTGATCCATGCCATAGCCTGCCGCCCCCCTTCCTTTGATCCTACCCTCTGCCAATCCTTGACTCTCCTTTTATGATTCATTGTAAAGCTGGCGGGCAGTTTAAAGTGTCTTATGACACTATAGAAAAGGGACAGCTTTCCAAAGTTCTCCATAATGTGCGAACACATACACAGATACCATAGAAACATAGTAGTCTGATGCAATTCATCAGAGTTGTTTCTGTTTCATAATGATTTTTACCTCTCTCTATTTTTTTGTCTCTGAAGAGGTGATCTAGCACTAAATTAGTATATCAGTGCAGTATAAGGTGATCTAGCATGAAACTCAGTAGTTTTTTTAAAAATAAAAAAAATCATTTGGGGCAACTAGGGAGAAAGATTGCAGGCGTGGGTGTTCCCACTGTCCAGAACATCACACCTATCTTAGTACATCACCAGAATGCCACCTGCAGTCACACTCCTTTCCTTTTTAGAGAACAAAACAACCGATCACTTAGGTAGTCTGTTCAAATTGTTCTCGCTCGAAAAAAGTAGAAGCCCCAAGCAGCAGGGAAAAAAAAATCTGCATTGGAAGGAAAAAGAGCTGGGCTTATTCCAATTGGCCTTTGCATCATGTGATCAGTTAAAAAGCCCAACCAAATTCATCCATATATATAAGATTCTGTTACCTACAGATACTCCCAATATAAGCTTGGCTGTTGGTTTGTTTTTAAAAAACAAACAGACAAACAACCTTGTGTGATCTTTTATAATAGCACTTGAAAATCTTCAAAGAGCCTGGATTTCCACTGCAAATTCAGATAGTGGCTTTTGAAACATTAAAACAAGTTTAACATAATAGATGGCGAAGAGAGAATATGGCATTAGAGCGTAGGTGAGCAAGTGTGTAGCACTCTGGGTTCCTTCAGATAACTTCTGCTATATGTAGGGGCAGGTTCATTGTTGAAAGTGTGCAGATGGAATTACCGCTAGAGCTCATGAGAACATGAGTTTAAAAAACAGGCAGACAAGATGTTTCTTAGCAGAAACTTTTGTAGGAAATTTGAAGCGATTCTGAGCTATATAGAGAGATGTTATCACAGGATATTTTTTCACCAATTCAGATTTAGGTGTAGCTGGTGAAAATTCAATACCGCCTCTGCTTACAATTTTTGATGCATTTGCTTCAGTCACTTTCTTCACCGATTCTGCCACCATTTAAAAAAATCATCCCCTCATTCCTCCTCTTCAAACTGAAAGCATTATGTGCTTTTCTGCCTTCATTCCAAAGTCATCCGTCTTAAGCCAAACAAGAAAGAAAGCTGAATTATGAAGCAGTACTTCTTGTATTTACTGTGGGGTATTCTAAGTAGGAAGTGCTGGTTCCTAATGCTACTGTCACTCTGACTGGGCTTTAACACAAACATTTTCAGAGTGAAGGCACAGTAGGAATGTCTGAAAATGACAGTAGTACTATACAGAAAGAAGCTGCTACTTTAGGAAAACAAGGCAAACACTTTACCTCTGTTTACTTGCAAATGCCCCCTTTTTCACAGCTTGTAAATGGAGTGCTGAAATATGGGTGGGTGTTGGCTCAGCTATATTAAAATACAGTAATCTTTTCATTTAACAGGGGAAACTCTAAAATAGATTCTACTTCTTACTTGCAATCAGACAACCCTGTCTTTTGAAAGTCAACAGCTGTCATGGGTGATTCATTGGGGGTCTGGTATCTTGGATTTAGCTAGCACCATGGTTAGAAATCTAGGAAAGAATTTTATTTCTTTCAAATAAGGACAGGAAACCCCTTCCATTTTCACTCATCCACATGTCCAGAGCAAATCTGGTAACTAAACTGAACACTAGCATGGCTCGTAGGTAGAGCAGAGTGAAGCACCTCCCTCCAGATGTGACTCTGTTTGGGACCTTGGAGTCCATTCGTGTGTCACAAGACTGTACCTTCATATCACACTACGCATGGTGGATTCTTTCCCACACCATCTAAATGGATGGATGGAGGGGTGTTTGATCTGTGCAATGGTGTAGTTATCCCTTGTGCATTCTTTTACTGTATGGGTAGAATGGAGCAATGCCATGGTAGAATGTAAATCATCTATTAATATTAGAGATTGGCACAAACTGTGGTTTTATTGGTGTGGCCAGCACCTACACAGGTGTTCCATGGGTGCCACATGCTTCCCTCCCTGCCTCCTCCAGGCCATCACCCACTCACTGGCACCACAAGCTTCCCTCCTATGCCTCCTTGGATGATCTCCCACTCAGAGGCAGCATCATGGGCTTCCCTGCCCTGCCTCCTCATATACAGTAAATAGGTGACTGCTAGAGGAGGCAGAAGAGAGAAGCATACTGCTGCCAGTGAGTTGGCAATCATCCGGAGGAGGCGGGGGAGGGAAGTGCATGGCACTTGCAGAACACCTGTACGGGCACTGCACCAAACTGGGCTTAACCGCCAAACCACAGTTTGTGCGCATCTCTAATAAATATATATGCATAAAATGGATTGATTCCCTCACTGAATCTGTAATGAATTTCTTGCACTTTTCTTGCCTTATTCAAGGCAATATTCTGTTGTTTTCAGATTGTATGTTTGTTTCATTGAAAGTATATACTGTTGGCTGTTAAGAGAGCAGTTAATTGTTCTAAGAGTTTGTCATTGTGCATCCAATTAGAATTGATTATTTTAAAAAATGCTTATGAAAGTTTGCAACACTTCAATTTTAGTAAAACGGGAAGAATTTTTTTTATTACCGTTTGATAACAATGTGGGCTAATTGCCCAAAACAAATGTTCTACACCAGATGCTGGAGGACAGAAGCAGGAGCACTCACGTTTTGCTTATAAATGTCCAACAAGCCTTTGGTTTCATCCAGCATAGCTCTTATCTGCTTATGTTCCAGAGTCAATGTTTAGGAAGATTTTCCCTTTTTTTCCTGGAGATTTATTTCACAGTATAGACATGTTTGCTTTTCTGCTATAGTAGTCTTGGATTTTATGTCTAACTCTGAATCATTCTCAAACTGTGTTAGAGGCTCCTTTGCATGGATAGAGAATGTTCCTTCATATTAAAATATCCCCAATGTATCTAGATAGATAGATAGATAGATAGATAGATAGATAGATAGATAGATAGATAGATAGATAGATAGATAGATAGATAGATAGATAGATAGATAGATAGATAGATAGATAGATAGATAGATAGATGTCCTTCCTTTCTGCTAAAACATACTTTAGAAAAATGAAACAAAATATAAATAATATTTTTCCAATATATAACAGAGACAAAGTGATGGATAATTGAAACCAGATTCAACATAAAAACCGGGCCAGGCTCCTGATATTTTTGCTTCTTGAAGTAGAACAGCAAATTCCTCTTCCATGTACAGCAAGGCACAGGGGACCTAAAGCCAGTGAGGTTCTTTTGCTACATGAAGCAGAAATTTCCACCAAAACTTCTCCCTATCCTGATGGCAGGAAACATACACAGGAATAACAAAGTTAGGTAGAGCAGACTTACTGAATGAACATGACTTGTTAAGTCAACAAGTATGAAACTCTCAAATGATTTAATTATTCTACTTTAGTTGGAAGCAACAACTAGCTGTTTCTCTCTTATGTCAGACAAAATCTGCTGCCTGGTAGGGACAGTTCTGATGAATATTTAGATAGGCTGATGGAGAGCTTGCCTAAACTCAAGTATCTTAAGAAGAAAATGAAAAGGCAAAATACCATGTAGAGTCTTCAGTGAATATTTATAATGGAAAAAAACAGATATTTTATTAACATTCCAACAGGTTGAAACTTCATCTGTGACTAGAACTGTAACAGTCAATTATTTTTTTAATGGCCAATTAGTTGAATCTTTGCTAGATACAAGGATGGCATACATAGTTACCATAGCGTATTTTTTAATCTTTCCATTTCAAGTATTTGTCCCATAGGTCTTTAGACAGACATTAAAAACACACTGGAGTAAAGATTTAAAAGCTCACTCTTAAAAAAAGATGACATATCCCCCTTTGAGGGGGGCATTAATTTATAATGGAATGTTTCTCCAAACTATGGTGGTGTGTGCCTATAAATACTGGTTGAAATTCTGTTGCTTAATGTAGTAAGTCTCAATTAGAGAAGGCCCTTTGATTTAGTGGGGATTTGGTGAATCAACTCTTCCATAAGTTCTGTTAATTCAAATGAGTCTATTCTAGTTGCAGCTTACTGTGCTAAGTAACAGGATTTCAATCATTGGGTTCTGTATACACAGTCACCTGCCACATTCATTAAAAATGAAAGCCTTCGTTGATAAATGATCGATGTAGTTCTCATGTGTCATCGAGTTGCATCCAAAGTATGGTCATCCTAATAGGTTTTTCAAAGTATTTGAGGTATTTAAGGAATGGTTTTACCACTGCCACTACCCCACCCACCCCCAGAGAGTTTCCACAGCTGAGCAGAGATTTAAACACAGGTTTCCCTTGGCCTAGTCTGTCACTCTTTTCTACTACACCACACTGGTTCTTGTTTCTGTTTCAAAAACAGAATCCAAGTGGGTAGATGTGGATTGTTGAGACCATGAGTTGAGGAGATACTTGTTTATACTCTAAGGTAATGTAACAAAACATCACTTATAATAGTAAGGAGAGCAAAATAAGCAAACATAGGATTTTGTGTAGGGATATGTACTAGCTGCACAACCCAACCTATGCCCACAGAAGGGCATATAGACTGATGTCTAGTAGTTCCGGTGCTCCTTTGGACACACTCTGCCCTGATCCTTGTCTTCATTCCTTTGGATATTCATGCATTCCCAAGCCTCTCAGAAAAAGCTCCAAGGCCAGGCTGTAGACTGAATAAATGGGCAATAGCACAAGGCCCCAGAGTTTCCAGGAATCCCGAGGTGCAGGCAAGACAGTGTAGCAGCACTGCAGAGCCAGAGATCCTGTTTTATTTTCTCTGCCATTTTTGCAGTAGGCAGGAGAAGGTCCCAATGTCAACAGGACCTGCCAGAAAAAATTCTTAAGTCTCCCACAGGGAAGGGAGTGAGTGAGGGACTGAGCAATAGCACTGTCTTTCTTATTCTTTCTTAAAATGGCAATTCCAGATATCTCCTGTTCCTTCACATCACCTGGAATTTCAAATTATCCCTTCTCATTCTGAGCCTTCTCTTCTGATATCCATCAGCAAAGCAAGTAGGTTCATTCAAGGAAAAATTACACCAGTACTTATTGTTGTTGAAAACGAAAGCTGGAAGAAACGTGATAGTCCTATCTCTATGCTTTCTATCTTTTCTCTCCCCCGCCTTCCTCATGCTTCCTGCTGCTCTGTGGCCTCAAGGCTGCCGGATGCTGGACTTTCATGACTCAATCAATCACAGGGAAGATTCGTTTCTAAGGCAAAAAAAAGTGTATTCTTCTCTGTTGGCACCAACTCAGTGTCTTCCTTTGTTTCTTTTTCTCTTTATTTGCTTGTAACTTAATTGTGTGTGTCTCTTTCTCTTTATCACTTTAATCCAGGAATGCCAAATTTAACATGAAAGATCCATGATTGCCTCTGGGCTCTTTGCTTTGATCCCCACTCCCCATGGTAATCCCAGAAATACACAAAACCTCTTGATGTTGTTGGTATTTACACATTTGTCCACAGACAGTGCACATCTCTAGCTTTGTGCATTGTATCAAAAGGCACGGAAATGTCCCTTCCTTGTAACAATGAGTGGTGGCTTTTATTTAGTAAATTCTAGGCTATCTTACAATTCCTGGTTATTTGAAAAGGTGTCTGCATTGATATTGTCTTGAAAAGCAAGTGTATTTGAACCAACTGAATCGATCAATTGGGTAAAATGCGGATCATGGAGAGCATCCATGGTAGTGTGCATGGACTTCCACTCGCACAATGGGATTCCTTCTCTTAAACCCACCTCCTGCAGTGCTGCATATGTCTGTCCAATCTGCCCTGGATCATTTCCCAACCTTCTGGAGGAGATTTTGAGAACATGCAGTGTATTGCAATGGAAGAGAATCTACTCCACCACAAGGGATCCTGATGTCAGCAATACTGACACCCATTTTTAAGATTTACCAGTAGCCTTTTTTGTCAACAGCAAATGTTCATTTTTTTTCCTGTGCAGTTACAATATACTATAAAGGATGCTGCAATGTGTTATTGTTAATGGAAAAAGGGGTTTGCTTAAAGAAGAGTCGGGGGGGGGGGAACCCTTGTACTGTTTAGTGGCCAATTTTCTAATTTAATTTTGGGGGGTTGCAGGGCTTACCAGGATGCTGCAAGCAGCCTCTGGCCCACATTTTTGCCAATTCCTGCACTACACTATTAATTCTTATGGTGGATGAACATCTTGGATGTCATCTATTAATTTAAATTAGAAGCCTGTATGGCTTGCAAAGATGGGCTGCTGTACCTCTTTGGCCGGCAGCATTTAGCCTGGTAGGTCACAAACTATGCAATTTTATAGAAGGCCTAATTTTTAATTTGATGTAGCAGCTACACCTTATATAACGTTTTAAACCTAAACATAAGCTATATTTTTCTCTCTCTCCGGCAGTGTCAGTAAATAAGATGAGCCATTCACTATGCACATAGGGAAGATTTCCCAGGTTCCAGATATCTTGTATGATCCAGTGAACAGAAATACTTGTTTTGTCAGCATCGTCGTGGATTCTATGTGCTTGTGTTATGGATGGCATCTAATTTAAAGGACACTTATGTTTTACTTATTTCACTTTCCAGAGGACATCTTTCCTAAGAAATGAAGCTGCCATCAATATGGTTAGAGATAAAAACATTCAATCAAATCTCAGCCTTAGTAATTCAAGGCTTCAAAAATCCTTCCTGTGAACAGGAAAACACAGAATAAAGTGACAAATAACATTAAATTATACTTAAGAGCCAAAGGTAGCAATCTGTTTAACAATGGGGTGCTGCTGGAAGCATACAAATTTGTTACAGTATCATACACTGTCAGGGTTATTATCCCACCCACAATTCACAAACAAGAATATTGATAATTCTTGATAAAATGGGGTGGGGATGGAGGTGGTGGCATTCTTTTAAACAGTGAATATTCAGCCACCCGTTCAATCATTTTTATTTCCCATGACTTGTATATAGGGGAGAAATGACTCACTAGGGTATTCAATTATTTACTCCATAGTAATTCAGGTGAAGCCTATGGGACCACCCAGAGAATATGCAGAAATTTATTTATTTTTGTCAGCACCACTACAATTTCTATGTGCTTGTGTTATAGATGGCATTTAATTGAAAGGACACTTATATTTTACTTATTTCATGTTCCAGAGGACATATTCAGAAATAATAATTATTTGCACAATAGTGGAGAGTCTGCCATTATTGCATGATGTATTTCCAGTACAAATAGTTATCGTATCATCATAATCTCAGAACTACGGAGCTGGAAGGGACCATATGGATCATCAAGTCCAGCCCCTGTCAAGGAGGCACAGTGGGGAATCGAACTCCGAACCTCTGGCTCCACAACCAGATACCCAAACCACTGAGCTATTCAGCAGTTCTATGAGAATGCTGATGGTACTGTTTGCTGTTATTTTGGGGGCTTTGGGGTGCAGAGGATTTTTCTTTTAAGAGAAGGAAGGAAATGCCATATTCCACCACAAGAATGTTTCCAAAGTGAAGTCTTGGGAGGTAAAATACCTTCTCACTCCTTTGCTATGAAGCTGCCTTGTTCTTGTGGAGATGCATATAGAACTCTGATCCTATTCAGAGTAGCCTTCAGACATTTTAGAGCAGCAAGGAAACTCTGGATGTGGCCTGTGGAGGTCATTTTTGTAATTGCATTCCTTTCCAAGTGAGCCTCGAATTCAGAGGAGTTACTTCTTCATAGAAATGTATAAAGCTGTACCCTTGAAAATTTGGCTTCAGGGAGAAGGCTGTCATCTGCAGACATGCCATTTCCCATGTGGAAGAGGAGGATGAGACAGGCATTCCTGTACTTGGATGTTGGAGAGAACTGGTTGAGTAACATCTCAAGAGAGCTGCCAGTTGTGGCATTCACTAGTCCCAAACAGAGTTACTAGCTGTTCTGAGCAAAAGGCTCCTTCCCACTTACGACACAGGTATCTTTTTCAAGAGCAAGTCTGATGTAGTGAACATCAGGCCTCTGGAGATCTCCTCTCAAAACCCTGCTTTGCCATGAAAACTCAGGAGCGAGGGAGAAAACAATGGTAAAACCACTCCTTAACTATCTCCCACACCTTGCAAACCCATTAAGGATCACCATACATTGGATACAAATTGACAGCACATAACAACAATGACATCTTTTTTTGCCTTTTTAAAACTGGGGACATTTTCTGGCTTTTGTGGGAGGCAGTGTGAGAGCCACTACCAGTACAAGAGAAGGCAGGTGTGTGTCCTGTAAACTTATTGTAAAAATATGTTGGGATGGGCAACTGCTATGGTAGTGGTTCCCAACCTTGGGTTCCCAGATGTTCTTGGACTACAACTCCCAGAAACCCTGGACAACACAGCGAGTGGTGAAGGCTTCTGAGAGTTGTAGTCAAAGAACATCCGGGGACCCAAGGCTGGGAACCACTGTGCTATGGGCTATACACATCCACTCCTGCATCTTGAAGGACTGCACCCACTTCTGTGCTCTTCCCACCTGCAAAATATTTTTAAATGCTTTTTAAAACTGGAAATTTCTTCTTATACTCTCCAGTGCTCCCCTAAAGCTGCAGCCACTGAACTAATGAAACTAATTTAACAAAGAGTCAGCAGCTGTCTAAGTCTCAATTATGATCCTTTCCGTGCCCTTCTGTCTTAAGATGCTAAGTATATAATCTGGGCCCTTGTCCTAAGAAAGAACATTCTTTAATACTCAGTTATGGCTTTCTCCCCAAAACCATTAGTTTGGCATTAAGGTATTCAAGGAATGATGCCCATCTATCATTTCTTTGATCATGTTAGTCCTTTTTGTTTTTTAGTGCTCATTCTTGTACTCCAGAGGGAAAAACTGGTTTTCCTTCACTTCCAACACTGGCTGAGTGCCTAACTGCCAAATTGAGAGTATAGGAACCTGCCGTCTGGATGCTGCCAATTCACCAGAAAACAACTATGCATGCATGAGAGTTGAAATAAACATTTATAACAGCCCTGCATTACAGCAGGGAATTTGTCTATTTCTACCACACTGGATACTCGTGTTGCTTCTGGATTCCAGGCTAGAATATAGCTTGAGGAGCTTCTAATGACTTTCTGTAGCCAGGTGTCAGAGGTCATCAGGATTCATGTGCAGAATCCTAATTGCCTGAGGACCGTGATTTATCCATTGGAAACCTCAGTACTAAAGTATTGTAATATGCTTTATCCAGGGCTGCATTTGGGATTGTTTTTGTTTCAGAGACTGTGGAATGCAACTGCTAGACTGCTTAGTGACATTTCCTGTATGCTGCCTGCTGAAAGCCCTGCTGCCAATTAGGTACCAAGCCAGGATCAAGGGACAACTTGTGGTTAATCTGAGAGGCAGCGTTCTTCTGTATGGAACAGCCTAGTCTCTACACACTGTGGGAGAAGGGGGCAATGGCTTATGGTAAGGATGGCCTAGTAAGGATTGGTTGCAGTGCAGAGTTCTCCTAATAAAGGTTGGTTGCCTTGCCTACTCCATGGACTAATCCACTGTGATTATCCGGGCTTCCATGCCAGGTGTTTTTGCCATCAGACTTATTTCTTTGCCAAGACTTTTTCCTCTTCACCAAAGCAGTCAGATGCCCCTTGTTATTTTAATGGTTTTATGGCAAGTTTTTATGGTTTTATTGCTATTTTATTATTTTCTCACTTGATTTTATAGTATTTCATGGATTTTACTATTGCAGTCTTGTAAGTGGCTTTGTACAACATTACCTTTCCATTAGAAAGCCATTGATTTGACCAGGACTGATATAAATCCTAAAAGCATTTTGTCTTACTTCATTGTGTGCCAGCGAAGCTGTGCATATTGTTAGCAACTTCTCTGAACAGATCAGGGCACTTTTCAAAATGTAATGTGTGAAGTCATAGAAATTCTAGACTATAATAACAGGAGGACTCTTTACTCTCATAATGACAATTTCTCTATTGATCAATCGTACATTAGTAGATAATGCTCCCCTGGTAACTTAATCATATTCTGTATATCTCAGCTCTGCGAACAAAGAACTAAAATTGGAGTAGAGAGTATGAATAATAAAGCATAGTAGGAATTGTTTTTGAAAAGGTGCTGAATGATTTTAAAGCCACACTTGTAATTAATGTTATTCTTATCATGAGGTAACGGGATCTGCCTCATTAATGCTACCGTAACCTGGTGAACCATTTTAAACATGCAAAGCTCCGTTTGAACAAAAGCCCCATGACAGACAACAGTACATTAAAAAGTGTGCTTGCAAGAGGAAAGAGAAATGAGAATGATGTCCATCCATCACAAGAGCCAAAATGACGACAGGCCAGAAGCATTATGATTCAGATTGTAATGATACTTTCCTCTGCCTGGAACATATTTCATCCTCTTCTAGTAGAAAATCCCATGATACATCAACAGTTTACAAGGCCAATTATAATGCAGCTCTTCATCAAAATATTCAGATTAAACAGGCATCACTCCCTATCTTGGCAAGGAGAGGTACTTGTACAGCAACACTGTAGTTTAAATGGCAGGGTTACTGAGTGCTTTTTCTGCCTTTGCCCCCCCACCACCACAAAAAAAGTTGTGAGGTTGCAGAAAGGATCTTCCAAAAATAGTAGGCATTCTGAAAAACACTCTGTCTTGATTTTGTTACATTTCTGTGGATCTCACCTGCATTTTTATACCATTCATCATATGAAGTTGTAAGATATTGGCCTCAATCCGGATGGTAATAAAATTTAAAGCAGGTCCATAGAAACAAGGGGATTTACATAAGTGTTGACTCACCATTGAGGCCTTTCTTCCTCCTTCTTCCTGCTTGGAGATGGGTATTCATTTGATCTAAACATATTTCCTAATATATGTGTCTTTCCGGTCTACTTAAAAATGCTTTGGTTTCAATTCAGACTGTGTAATTCTTTTCTCTTTCACTAATTTACTAATTCTAGTGCAAAATGGATACTTTCATTTTGGCCATTCCCCCCCCCCCCATCTCTCCTCAGCTGAGGGCTGAATATACACAGTCATTTACACAGCAAGCCCTGTGACATGGATGGGGTGTGAGTAAAAAGGGTAATTTTGTTAGCTGTGTGTTCAGCCAATACAAAGCAATGACTCTCCTCCTCCCTTGCTTTGGAGAAGGAAAATTTGGGCTAATTACCATGAGGTAATTAGACTTCACCCTTTGGCAAATTGTCTTAGAATTTTGTTTCCCCATCTCTTGCTGACCCTGCACCACAGCCAATGGTCACTTCAGGAGCAAAGGAAACTGGTTTGTTTTGTTGTGTTTTTGCTGGATAAAGCATACTGTGATTGCCTCTCATCAATTTGTTATGACAGAAATGAAATTAATTAATAGAGCTTTTGCAGTGTCCATTTATCCTTGTAAAATTGGTGCTTGATACACTTACACGGCACAGTGTGGAAACATCCTTCTCTAACTGTACAACAGTCTGTATTTAATACTTTAGATCTTTATCACCTTATTAAAAGACAACGTATGGCAGTGTGCATTTTTATCTCACAAAGAAGCTAACTTTAGGAACCCAACACTGAAACAGAGAAGAAAGAATTAAACAAAAACATCAATAGCTGGACAAGCTCTTTTATTCCTTTTTTAAAAAGAGAAAATCACTATCTTGTGCATAGATAGACAGTGGTATAGAGGCTCTGGTGGTGGTGTTCTTTTGCATAGCCGTAAAGTTATGCTATTGTGCACCAGAGCGAATCAGCATTCTACCAGGCAATTCAAAAATGGAGGCAGCCCAAACAAAAAATTACAACTTTGAAAATCACACCAGATTTGACATGGATGTAGCAGACAGTCTGCTCTTGCTCTGTGCCAAATATAGGGAAGTTTGGACAAATGGTTTTTGAGTAATGATTTTTAAAATGGTAAAACTGTTTTACCCCTTCCTCTGTTCAGAAACAAGAGACCCTAAATATCCCCAGATTTAAAACTGCTCATACAAATTCAAAAGACCTGTATTTCTTATCATGAAAGAGAATGGTTGGTCCCACTCACTTTTTAAAATTTGGAAATAATCCAGGCTGCAGGGGCTGAAATATTAATCCTCAATAGAGATGGGAGTACTTGTATACGAATATGAATACCCCCGCACAGGTGGCAATAACGAGGGTCCGGCCCCCTGGGGCCAGACCGTCCACTCACAATTCCACCGCTGCTGCCGGCTCCGCAATCCTTCCTATCACTCCGGAGCTCGTGATTGGCGAGCCACTCTTCGACCTGACAGGGAGGCTTGTCATCCCACCTCCTGCCAGGAGTGGCGAGCCGATCACAAGCTTCGGAGTGATAGGAAAGATCGTGGAGCCAGCAGCAGCGACAGACTTGTGAGTGGACAGTCTGGCCCCAGGAGGACAGAACCTCATTATCACCACCTGTGTGGGGGTATTTGTATACGAATACCCCCATCTCTATTCCTCAACAAAAGCTTTTCAATAGGGGAAAAAAAACCTCAGGTATAAGACTGAGCATGTGTGGAACAGGCTTACCAGAAAGAGCATTGCAAAGTAGATACATTGTTGCAGCTTCCTGAAAGTTCTCCAGTAACTTCTGCTCAGGTCTTGCAAACTAAAAGCTGTGGATTCCTTTACTGAGACAATCTGTCTCACGTTGGATCTTCCTCTCTTCCTACTGCTCCTGCTTTCCCCAGCAATATTGTCTTTTCTAGTTAGTTCTGTCTTTTCATTATATAATAATAAATCTTAGAATTGCAGAGCTGGAAGGGACCCTATGGATCATCAAGTCCAACATCTGTCAAAGAGGCACAGTGGGCAATCGAACTCCCAATCTCTGGCTCCACAGCAAGATACCTAAACCACTGAGGCTATTCAGCAGTTCTTAGTAGGATAGCCTCAGTTTATTCATGTTTGCTCTAGTGAGAGTTCAAGCTTGAATTGACTGAGAACCCACTTTTCTGCCTTTCTCATTGTCTGTGATATCTGCAAGGCCCTGCAGAAACACCACATTTCAAATGAATTGATTTTTGTCCCTATCTTTCTATACTGTCCTTCACCTAGTTTGGATGATTTTGGCCTTGGTTTCCAGTGACGATATTTGCCATCTCCCAGCTCTCTCTCGCTCTCTCTCTCTTATTTCAAAAGGTGAAGGGACATATTTTAGGGCACAAGAGGGTGTCCTGCAGGCCAGCCATTCTCAACCTTTTTTTGGCCATGGCCATAAACACAATATGAAAGAAATATAGGCAGAATCAGGATTGTGTAAGTCACCTAATGAACTTTTTAAGGTGGTGTATGAAGAATTGTTTCCAGTCTGTGGCCGCCTTCAAATGTGCCAGCACCCCCCCCCCCCAGGGGGGCTGTATGGCTCCTGTTGAGAATGGCTGCTTTAGACAATTTTGACTGCTGGCATTGGTGTTGTCAACATTCAGGCTGCTTGACATTCTTTCCTGCTGGCAACATGGGCAGGATATTGTGCAGCAGTATTGGGTCATTTCCTGGCATTTTGAATTGTGGACACAGAAACACAATATCCCACATTCATAAACTAGAGGTGTTTTCAAGAATTGAATTAAAACAAAGCACAACAATGAGCCTGCTTTCCATAGGGAGCAGTTTAACACAGATGCATTTTTATTAAGGGTTAGGCACTGCTTTTATTACTCATACTGAATGATTTTTGCAATATTAATTTTACTGTTTTGTTCAACATTTTGTATGCTGAAATCATACAAAATGTTCTTGAATATGTGACTTTTCCCTGGAAGGGAGCCCTAGTATATTGAACTCTTTCTTCCTTCCTCTCTCTGGTGATGTGGTCAGATAATGAGCCTCCATAAAGAGAAACTAACTGACTGAAGTATTAGTATTTGTATTCATATTCGTATTTCACACTCTTTCTTTCTCAGCATTGCTGGTGCCTATGAATGGACCAAAGGATCAAGCCTTAAAAAATTAGGAGTCAGTCCTAAGGATTTGTGGGAAAGATGACATGTTTGCAAAATCACTGAGTTTTGAACTCTAGGAAGAAAATTAGCAGCTATTGGCAACTGTTTTATTTGTAAACAAGGTAACCAAGGATTTTGGAATGATTCCAGTTGCTGAAATTATTATGGGGATGAGGATGACCTGATCTTGTTTCCATATTCTTTTCACTTTTTGCCTTGATGTTTGAGTACTCTCTGTACTTTGAGGTTGCTTGTGGTTGGAACTCCAATTTCTATGAAGTATGTTTTCCTTTGTTGATTATCCAGACGTATAATATCCAGCGTATTAAAATCAACTTTTATCCATGATAGCTTGCTTGTTTGCCGCTGCTGCTCCTTAAATATGGTTTCTTTCTCTCCCTGCTTACTTTCCTGAGGCCTGAAAAGGTCTGAACCTGCATTTAGAAGCATATGGCTGGTGACATCGCTAGAGGTCAATACAGTCTTCCCACATCTGCTGGAGAGTAATTATGTAAATTGTAAATTCATCATCTCAACAGAAGCTGACCTTTTCACTTCAATAGTAAATATTAGTGTACAGAGGGTAACAGTCACAAAAATTCCATAACCAGTACTTTTGCATCACAACAGTGCTACATAAGGGAGAGGGAGGGTAGAGAGAGAAATACATTCAATTTGCATTTGAAAGCTGACTTATTGAACCAATACATGAACTGAATGCAATTACATGTCTATAATCACACTTTCCCAAATTATATAATGCAGTTATCTAAACTTTTTTTTTAAGCAAACAAAATGTCTGGGGAGATGCACCCAAAAACTGTCCATTCATTCATGCATATTATTATTTTATATCCTGCCTTGCTTCCAGTATAAAACTCCAGACTGTTCAAAGTCAAATGCAAGTAAAAATGTAATGCATTGAAATATTACATAGCAATTAAAAACACTGGCTGAAATCCAGGAGTAAGTTGCAACTAGACTAGGCCCATTGAATCAATGGCATTTCCATAGTTGTTAACTCACTAAATCCCCGCAGATTCAATGAGCCTACTCTAGTTGTGAATTATCATTTAATTTCAGCCTTTTTGTATCAAAGAAACAACTGAGTAAAAACATTTAAAACAATTTAGAAGCACATTTGAATGGATAAAAAGCACAGTGTGTTCCATTAAGACCCCTTCCTTGCCAGCCAATCACTTGCCCAAATCCTGCCTGAACCAAAAGGGTTTTGCCTAATGACAGAAAGAAAACAAGGAAGTGGCCTATCAGGTCTCCCATGAGAGGAAGTTCTGCAGTCTGCTATCAGCCAAAGAAAAGGCCCTGTCTCGTTTTATTTTCAGGAATGCCAGATAAGGTGATGTGACTGAGAGAAAGACCTCCCACAAAGGTCTTGAAACCTGAGAGACATGGCTCTTCAGGTAGCCTGGACCTAAGCCATTTGAAAAATTCATGTATTATTTATTTGTTTTATTTATAGGCCACCTTCCTCCCAATAAGGTGAGCCAAGGCAATATACAGCAATACCTTAGAAAATATTGCTTTCCAACTGTCTATGTGATTCTCACAGCCCTCTATTTTGGTGTATGCTGGAAGGGTACGTCCTCCACTATGGGCTCCATCACTCAGCAGACTGGTTATTAAATGCAACATACTTTACTTCAGTTACAAGCAGGTCAGAAAATCCCTGATTATGGTCATTAGTCCCGAGTCTGGTAACCCCTCTCCCCATTACTAGTTGTGGTTACCAGCCCCAAGTCTGGGACTGAGTTAAAGTCCCTAGTCCTAGCAGCCAGGCTTTCCTGAGCAAAGGGTGGTACATCTGTGCAGCAGCTGGCTCTCCTGCCACAGTTGTTCCTCATGTTCCCAGGCCAGCTGCATGAGTTGTTGATGTTGACAGTGATGTCTCTAGCACCGCTTCTGGGCCAGGGTTGGGCACCCCAGGTGAAGAGTGAAGGGGTGTCCTCACTGCTGTCTAACTAGTCCCAAAGTGGGGAGGTGAAGCACCCAGCTCATGAGGTCCGAGCCGCAGGTTAAAGTAATCCTCACCCTGCTCCAATGGTCTTGGAGGACAAGGGGTTCTTCCTCCTCCTCCTCCTGGGTACAAACCATAGGTGGCTGATCTTTCAGAGCCTCTATCCAGTCTCTCTCCTCCTCCTCCTTTATTCCCTTCTCCTCTCAAGTAGCCAGACCTGCTTCTTCCTCCCCATCAGCTGCACCTGTGCCCTCCTCCAGGGCTGTTCTTGTTTTGTCTCCTCTGCCTGCCACTCAGCAACAGGGATCTCTGGATGGTCCACTAGATGGGATGGCCTGCTAGGGATAGTGAAAACTTCCCCTTTACATGATACAGTTGTAATTAGAGATGGGGGTATTCGTATTCGTACACGAATACGAATATCCCCGCACAGGTGGAAATAGGGCCGGACTGTCCACTCACGATTTCGCTGCTGCCGCTGGCTCCATGGAGGCTTCCTATTCCGCTGTTCGCAATGGATTAGCCACTCTCCATCCTAGCAGAGAGGCTTGTCATCCCGCCTCCTGCCAGGACTGGGTAATCGATTGCGGACAACGGCGCGATACGAAGCCTCCGCGGAGCAAGCGGCAGTGGCGAAATCGTGAGTGGGCAGTCCGGCCCCATGGGGCTGGGCCCTTGTTATTTCCACCTGTGCGGGGATATTCGTATACCAATACCCCCATCTCTAGTTGTAATCAAAATTATTCAACCCCCATTGCGAATCAGGTTTATTGACATTTCCAGCTTTTTAGCTGTTTGTAATGAACCGATCAAACAAAAGCAATTGAAATAGCTCAACACAATGAATGCTTCAAGTGGTTTCCCCAAATTCAACTGAAAATGCAACTTTTAATGAATTCTGCAGTCTCAAAATTATTCAACGCCCTGAACATAATCCCTCACAACGGCACAAATATGCAAAACAGTGTTGTCTGAAGCACACCTGATGCAACTAATCAAGGGCTTCATTAATTGCACCAGGTGTACTTGAGCTGGAACACATGCAATACCTGAATGGGCTAGGGGTTTGGTAAGTGTCACGTTTGAATGCATGTTAGAAATATGGCTAAGCTGAAAGAATGGTCCAAAAAGTTAAGAGAAGATATCATCGCCTATCACAAATAAGGAACAGGATACAAAAAGACAGCAAAGGTCCTGAATGTTCCTATAGACACAGTTGAAAGCATAGTTGGCAAGTTCAAAGTTAAAGGAACAGTGGTTACACTACCTGGATAGGGCAGGAAATGGAAGCTATCAATGGCCGCAACCAGGTTTCTGAGAAGGCAGGCTGAGAAAAACCCTCGAGTGACTGCAGAATCCGTGCAGCAAGACTTGGTGGCAACAGGCATTGAGCTTTCAGTTTGCACAGTAAGGCACATACTAAATACAGAATGTTTTCTTGCCAGAACTCCAAGACGTTCACCACTGATGACCCAAAAGCACAAGAAAAGTCAGCTCCAATATGCTCAAAATCATATAAATAAGCCACAAAAGTTTTGGAATTCTGTTCTGTGGAGTGGTAAAACAAAACTGGAACTTTTCGGCCCGATGGATAAGCAGTATGTCTGGAGGAAGAAGAATGAAGCATATGCTGAAAAGAACACTCTGCCTACAGCTAAGCATGGTGGTGGCTTGGTGACGCTCTGGGGCTGCTTTGCATCATCTGGCACTGGAAACCTGCACTGTGTGGAAGGCAAGATAGATTCATTGAAGTATCAGGAAATCCTAGGAGAAAACATAATGCCATCTGTGAGGAAGCTGAAACTTGGGTGTCATTGGACCTTCCAACAGGACAATGATCCCAAGCATACCTCAAATTCCACCAAGGCTTCATTGCAAAATAAGTCCTGGAAGATTCTATAGTGGCCGTCACAGTCACCTGACTTGAAGCCCATAGAAAATCTCTGGTGGGATTTGAAGAAGGCAGTTGCAGCATGCAAATCAAAGAATATTACTGAACTGGAGGCCATTGGTCATGAGGAACGGGCTAACATTCCTCAGGAACACTGCCAGAAGCTGGTGTCTGGTTATGCATCTTGTTTTCAGCAGGTCATAACAGCAAAAGAGTGCTCTACTAAGTATTAAAGACGCTTGCCATGAAGGGGTTGAATAATTCTGAGACTGCAGAGTTCATTAAAAGTTGTATTTTCAGTTGAATTTGGGGAAACCACTTGAAGCATTCATTGTGTTGAGCTATTTCAATTGCTTTTGTTTGATCGGTTCATTACAAACAGCTAAAAAGCTGGAAATGTTGTCAATAAACCTGATTCGCAATGGGGGTTGAATAATTTTGATTACAACTGGTATAGGGTACAAAGTGCACTGCCAGTTGAATGAAATAAATTTAAGCATGAGAAAATGAGAGACTGAACAAAACAGAAATTAACAAGTTCATCAAAAGAGAGCTGTCAGTAATGTTAGGTTAGATTATTATATGGAATTACTATTTATTGTTGCTATTAGGCTGATGATACTCAGCTCTACATCTCCTTTTTTCCAACAACAGTGGATGCTGTTTCGTCCCTTGAGCGCTGCCTGGGGGCTGTTCAGCAATGGATGCAGGTGAATGGACTGAGGCTGGATCCGGGCAAGACGGAGGTCCTTCGGGTGGGTGCCCCAGACATCAGTGGTCTGGGAAACTCCCTTTCCTTTGGGGGGGGGGTGACTCTTACCACCAAGAGTGAGGTTCGCAGCTTGGGTGTACATCTGGACCCGGCGCTCACCATGGAGACCCAGGTGTCGTCAGTGGTCCGTTCCGCACATTTCCACCTTCGGCGGATTGCCCAGCTGCGTCCCTATCTTGATGTAGGGGTGCTCACCACTTTGGTCCATGCGCTCGTAGTCTCAAGATTAGACTACTGTAATGCGCTCTACGTGGGGCTGCCTTTGAGACTGACGCGGAAACTTCAGATGGTACAAAATGCGGCGGCCAGACTTCTTACAGGGGTTAAAAGGTACCAACATATTTCCCCCACGCTGGCCGCCTTGCATTGGCTGCCCATTCATTTCCGCGTTGATTTCAAAGTTCTTACGATTACATATAAAGCCCTAAACGGTTTAGGACCTCGATATCTGGCAGAGCGCCTTCTCCCACCCAGTTCCGCCAGAGTCACTCATTCCAGCCAGGCCGGGCGGCTGAGGGGCCTAACGCCGAGGGAGGTCCGGAAGGAAAGAATGAGGAACCGGGCCTTCTCAGCAGTGGCCCCTCGCCTCTGGAACAACTTGTCTGTGAAGATCCGCCTGGCTCCCTCTCTGGGTGTCTTCAGAAGCAAACTCAAGACCTGGCTATTTGGGCAGGCTTTCCCTCCTGCTGTATCTTAAATTCACACCTTACCATCTTGGATTTATAGTGCATGTTTATTAGTTTAACTGTTTTTAAATTTGTAATGCCGCCTAGAGTAGACCTTTGGTCTAGATGGGCGGGGTAGAAATCCAATAAAATAAATTAAAATAAAATATGAGTATTTACTAATCAATTGGCTATGGATACCAAGAAGCAAAATACAACGCTTACAGCTTTAACTATGGTCTGGATGGATTCTAATACTGGTACATCTTAACAAAATATTTGCTTTGTATTACATGACCAAGTATATAAAAGAAAATATTGCTACTGTTCTCTGACAACAAGCAGGTGGTAGAGGAAAGTTATAGTAGGGCATTTTGGAGCAAGTCTTGCTGACTGTGTTGACCAACTAAGTGATTTATCCAGTGACCTCTTTTTTGGAGAGCACAAAACTTGTGGATTCAGCTCTCTGAAAGAATGATTACCTGAGCACACTTCCCCCCTGTGTACAGGAATCACATCTACTCTTCCTAAGAAAATAAGAAAGTTTGTGTTTATTAGAGAAAGACACTTAGGATAGAAAAGGTAATAGAAGTCCTAGAATAGGATAGTTATACCTAACCAAGTTGAAGATGACAGGAGTCATGGCTGCCCCTTCATCTCAAGAGAACAACAAAAAAAGATGTCTCCTCCTCCTTGGAAGAAGAAGAGGGTGGTGTGGAAGAGAAGGAATTGACATCAGAAACCCTAAGAATAGCAATCTAAGGTCAAAGGAAGGTCAGCACAGGTCCGAACAGATAAAGCACAGTCTAGAAAATCTGACTGTCTTTGTCTACTCTTCCCAGTGCAAAGGCATTTTCTTGAGTATAAACTTAGAAGCATCTAGTGGCCTGCTGGAGCATGCTTAGAGACACAAAGAACTGGCATGATGAGTGACAGAGATCCTTGAATCCAAAACCTGCAGATTGTGATACAAACTAACTACATTCACACTTTCTAAAGTGCAGATTGGAATTCCTTGGATTTTGCAGTTCTCCACATTTTGCCTCTAGTCAGATAATGCACCAAAGTGTAATTTAAAGTGTGTAGTTGCAGTGCATTTAAATTTTTTATATGCATTTTAAAAACAAGTATCCCAGATCTATAAGGAAACGAGCTGAGCAGAGTGGTGAACAAACCCATGCAAAATGTACATGGACCAGAGGTAGGCTGATCTGATCATCCCTAATAATCCCTCTGGGGATTCCAGGTGCAGCTATTACACAAAACCAACAATGTACAAAAGCCAATCATCCGAAACTTGACCATGATCTTACAACTGCAGGTGACAGTTTAAGCAGAGTGTCTAACAAAAGCAGCAGATTTTGGGTTTCATTTGACTGTGGTGTGCTTTGGGGACAGGTGGCCTGTTAATCAAATCTTTGTTAATTTTCACTACCACATTTTGATAGACCTTCATGTTTGAAGTTTGTGTTTGTTAGCTTTCCCCCTTTTGGGGAAAGGAGCTGGGAGCTGCAGTGTTGTAAAATGATCAAATCTTTGCAGGCAAAAAAAAAAAGTGTGTATGTATTTTTCAAGCAAGCTAAATAGTAAAACGATACAGCCATTCGCTACCTGCCAACTGTCAGAATCAATCAGTTACTCAAGAAATATTAATTATTACAGACGTGTCACCCTTAATTGCACTTGGATAGCGGGAAAATAATTTAATCCCAGTTAATTGGATATCAGTTTAAACTAATGAAGAAGCATATTTCTTCTGGACAGAAGGCAGAACTGAGAGCAAACGAAGCCAGTGGTACAAATTTATGAGGATTGCTATGTCTCCTGAAGAGGGCTCGCATCATGTCTATCATGCAACATGACAGGACAATAGTGACGCCTTCGAATGTGATACATCACCAGCAAGGAAATGTGACAAGATTTGTGTAAAGCAATTTTAAGGGAGAGCAAAATCAATTACCTTTCTCGCCCATTGTCAAAAGATCTCCATTCCCATGTGTATGGCTCACATTTTGTGTCTGAGGATTCTATTTCAATTTGCTGTTACAGACCACAGACTTAAACACTGCATCTGGGCACTGCCTTCAGGGTATGAGTGGCAAAGCTTTACTCCCATTAGCTGTGGAAGAGACAGAAAAATAACTCTGTAGCTAAATCTTGCTGCTTAGCATGATAAATCATGCCTAGAGGAGGCCCACTGAGTCAGTGGAGATTTGATGAGTCAACTTCTCTGTAAGTTCCATTGATTTGAATGGACCTTCTCTAACTACAACTTATGTTAGCACTAGAGATGGGGGTATTCATATTCGTATACGAATACCCCCGCATAGGTGGACATAATGAGGGTCCACCCCCTGGGACCAGACTGTCCACTCACCTTCCGCGGTTGCCGCGGGCTCCGCGCTCCCTATCGTTCCGGAGCTCGTGGTCTGCGAGCCACTCCTGGCAGGAGGCGGGAGAACAAGCCTCACTGCAAGGTTGAAGAGTGGCTCGCAGACCCTCATTATGTCCACCTGTGTGGGGGTATTCGTATTCATATACAAAAACGAATACCCCCATTTCTAGTTAACACAGTAGGTCAGTTAGAGTACACCCATTTAAATCAATGGAAGATACAGAGCAGTTGACTCACTAAATCCCCATTGGTTCAATGGATCTACTCTAGTGCAACTTACTATATTAAGCATCAGGATTTGGGCCATTGTATGCCCAACTCTCTCCCTTCTAATGCACTATCAATGGAATATGGTAGCTATTTATATTAGGAGAAGAACTGATATTGATTTGCTCCTTTCTAAATGTTGATGGTGAATACTTGGTAGGTATTTTCTGACAATTCAAATAGCTGACCAATTTTTACTAAAGTTGTTTACATCTTTGTTGGACATGCTGATGGCATTTGATTTCTGTATTTAATATTCACTATGCATAAAAGATAGCTTATGTGAAATTGTATTTCATGTATGACCACCTCTGTTGCTTGCTGAAATCTACTTTTCTGGCATAGTTAATACAGTTTTGTAGATAGTGTAAGACTTTATAATAGGATGTGACAGAATTATAGAGGGTAATAATATAGGGTTGATACTATGTGGAGTATGGGTGAACATTTTGAGGAGAAGATGGTCCCTCACCTCAGTCGACTTTTTAAAAAATTGCCTGTGGTTTGACTTCTGGGCATGTTTTGTCTATGTCTCTTTATTTGGTGCTCCTCCTCACAATGTTATTCTAGACAATCAGGGATCATGTTGTGCATATGTTAGTGTTTTAATAGCATGTAGCCAGTTAGTTTAGCATTATGGCAGCAAATATAGCTAATTCAGGGCTCATTTACATTAAAGGAATAGTTTAGAACATGTGTATAAAAGCCAGTTTAAATTGACTCCAAGTCACATGGTTTTTGAATCACAGTTTGCATTCCCTTGGAACAAACATTTAATTGAGTGTTTTTGAAAGACACCCTCTTCAGATGCGTGAGCACTCTCTCCAACCCAAGGCTGGAATTCACAGAGGCAGGCAGCAGGGTGTATGGGTGTGTGCATCTGGATGAGGGAAGTGCAGTAGGAAACAAACAAGCAAGCAGGCACTAGAAAAGCCTTCATGCATAGAGTGGCACATTGTGTGTGCTGGTCTGCGCAAGACAGTCCAGTGGCAACTGGTGACTGACACACACCACAAATGTGCAAACAAAACACACGGACACACAGCTGGGGTAAAGGAGGAAAGACGATCTGAAACTGGCTGGCTGGAGGGGGGAAGAGAGCAGTGGTGGCGTTTTGCCTGCTTGCCTTTCAGCTGCTGGTTCCAGGGTTTGTGTTCCAGCTCAGGGAAGAGATGCTCCTACCCTGGGACTGGAAGAAGATTTGGGTGAGTGAGTGGTAGGGGGCTCTTGCAGGCTGCTCAGCAAATGAATCAATTCTACATCCATGTTAAAATAAACAGACCTTTGGTGAAAGAGTAAAAAAACCCCTCACTTCCACTTCAAGAAACACAATTCCCCAACAAATTAATCCACATGTGCATCATGTATTCACCCATTTTTATAGTGATTCGAAACAGGCTAAGCTTGGTTTAAACAGATTTTTAAAGGAGGAATATACTGACTTCTTTGACTCAGGACAGAATGTTTCCTGAATAATTGTATGCATTCTTAATGGGGCAAGGGAAAATAAGGTATGTTGGGCAGGAAACCAATATAAGGTTATGTAGGGGCAGCTGCTTCTACCACATTCTTTGAGGTAAGAGTGGTTAACTTTGCAAAATTTAATTTAATATACATTTTTAAAGAGCAAGATATGAGAATTTGACCCATCTTTTTAACATATTTGTCCAAGAAGTTGTGGATAATGAAGATTTTAATAAATCTCTCAGAGACTGGAGCTCTGTGTGACTGAAGCATTATGCCTGAATTAGGGTTATGCCTGAGTAAGGTATACTCAGGATTCCATTCATTGACCCTGCCTCCAATATCTGTTGGGGAAACAAGTAGAACCCTTTGCCTGCATGTTTAGGAACTCCAATAAGTGAATACAAGTATAACCCCCTCTTTGGCATCAAGAATTTGTGGACATTAGGAATTAATCTCTTACCCCTATGTTTATGCCCTATTGGTGTTGATGTTAATTTCAGTTCTGATCACCACAAATCTGTCCTATATTATTCATTCTTCACACTAATTTCTAAGTGCACTATGAAAACATCAAAGACTATGTGTCACTGTTCATCTTGTCCTCACATTATTACTTTAGGCTTTATACATGATGCGCCTTTCTTTATTATCATGGTGAATTTTAAGCAATTGCAGTAAAAGGGCAAAATCATCATATACTGTCCTGTGAGCTATCGCCTTATTTAGCTTTCCTCAAAAGAGCATTTGAAATTCAGGTCAACACATAATTTTGTAGTTTCTTTGTACTTTAAAGAGGTTGCATACATTCAGAGATTTGTCTCCTGATGATAAGTATAGTGGTTAACAGGTGCTAGACATTTAGGTGAAATTGACTGGGATTCTTTTTGATGCATCAGAGGAGGGATATATGGAGCTGGTCCAGGAATCAAGTCATGTGCACTCTCTTTCCTTAGACAAAAGAAACATTGGGATGAAAATCTGCAGAACAGATGTTTCAATTCCGGGGATCCCTGGAAAGAGAGGGAAGCTAAAGGACCAGGAGCCCACGGAAAATAAGGCTGATGAGCGAGTAAATAATGGACTGAGAAGGAGGGAAGTTGGTGTTCATATAAACCATTCTCACTCATTGAAATAATATGTATGAGGGGGTTACGGAACAGCATAGGGTAGCCCTTGCTGCTATGCTTTGTGGTTGTGACCTCATCTGGGAGCATAGATGCGTCTTTGCTTTCCATGGCTAGCATAATGTTTTTGACTACCTTACCAGTTGTAGACACTGTTTGGCATGGCTAAAAACAATGTTCTAGACACACACTGCAAAGGCATAAATGTCTGCACATTTTTCAAATAAAGTTCAAGTTGTTGGGGAGAGTAGGTTGGTAATATTGACATACATAGTTGTACTAAACAATCACAACAACAAAAATTTTCTTGCTTAGAAAGAAGATCTAGTAAATGTCCAAAACAGTGCTATTGAACTAGCCCCTTCCTGGTCAAAATACTCTAACGATCTTAACATTTTAATTTCTTTTTGTTTTACCTATATTTCATATGGGTCCATAATTTTAAATTGTGCAACATTCTGACATGAAGGAAGGAAGGGAGGGAGGAAGGGAGGAAGGAAGGAAGGAAAAGAAAGATAATAAACATTCTTATTTATTTATTTAGCTAGCTCAAAGGATGCAACACACAAACACAGAGAGCTTTCTCTGTGTGAGGGCAGAATCACATCAAAATAATAATGTGTCTGGCTTATTTTCCTCCACTTCCTCCAAGCTTTCTCATTTATTATTATTCTTTATAATGAATATCATAAAGACATGAAGTGAAGGGATTTCTGGCTAGTGAGCCCCCTGTGGGCTTTCTGCCATTTGCATGACAGACTTTGCTCTTCATCTGAAGTGGGGAGAAGCATGTTAGCCAGACTTGAGAGGAAGTCACAGCCAAAAGAGGCAGGGTGAGGAAAATTATGCCCTTGAGTCAGCAGGAAATTCATATTAATTCAAGCATAGGGACTAGCCAAGATGGTGAAATCTAAGTAATAATATTCAAAGTGATATATGAGTTGCAGAGAAGATAGAAAATGAAAAGAAGAGACCATGTCTCATGTTAAATGAACCTGAGATTTTCCAGTCTTTAATTGAAAACCACAAGATTCCTTACAACTTCCTCCCATCCTCTGTTCAAAATAAGAATGTCTCCTCTCTTGAGCATTTTTCTATAGAAGTCTGCCCTTGGTTTTTCATATCTCTTTGGCTCTTGAGTACTCTAGTTCTCTATAAATCTGGCCAGGTTGCTATCTAGCATTTCCCCACCCAACATATTAGCTGTTCTTGGGACTGATGTGTACTTGCCAAACTAGAATAAAATGGGAGGTTATGAGATATGCAAATGAAAACATGAGAATTCCAGGTTTTGCTAAGGAGAACAGAGCAGAAGGAGACAAGGCAGAGTGAATAAAAATCAATGATTTTTTAAAAATTGATTTAAATAATGGTTTTTAAATTTAAATCAAATCCACCCTGGAGAGGTGAGCTTGAAATTTTGCTTTTGAAATGTATTTAGTTACAGTTATATATAGGCAGCCCACACTGAAAGCAGGGGAAGGCACCTGACCCCCGCATTTTGGATGAGGTATTCCCAGTGTTTGGATCCTAAGCCACCAATGCAGATGCAGTTCCAACCTCCAAAGTAGGTACTGAATCTTGTTGTTATTCTTTTTTAAAATAATTTCTTTTGGTCATTTCTGAAAGGTGCTTTTTACATCTCCCAATATTAAAACAACAACAACCCAAAAACATCTGAACATAAGCACAAGCCATGGCATGAGACCGATCTTGATCTATATCATATTCCTCCTCCAGCATTTAGTGAAGCTTCACCTCTCATAATGGTAAAAATAACTGAAATGATATAATTATAAAAGGAATGACACTGTCCTTTTTTATGTTAATGTAATGCAGTGTAGCTATAGTTATTAATGAACACTACATCCAGTAGCGATGTATGGAAGTGAGAGCTGGACCATAAAGAAGGCTGACCGCCGAAGACTTGATGCTTTTGAATTGTGGTGCTGGAGGAGACTCTTGAGAGTCCCCTGGACTGCAAAGAAAACAAACCTATCCATTTTGAAAGAAATCAACCCTGAGTGCTCACTCGAAGGACAGATCCTGAAGCTGAGGCTCCAATACTTTGGCCATCTCATGAGAAGAGAAATCTCCCTGGAAAAGACCCTGATGTTGGGAAAGTGTGAAGGCAAGAGGAGAAGGGGACGACAGGGGACGAGATGGTTGGACAGTGTCACCGAAGCGACCAACATGAATTTGACCAAACTCCGGGAGGCAGTGGAAGACAGGAGGGCCTGGCGTGCTCTGGTCCATGGGGTCACGAAGAGTTGGACACGACTTAACAACTAAACAACAACATTATTATTTCCAGTGACTAACTTCCATACTTTGGGTGGAAGAATTGTCTGTGCAAGTGTAGTCTGCAGAAGTTAGCTTGGAAATGCAGACGAGGAAATTTTTCAAAGGAGCTGTCGCACTAGAATTCTTCTGGGAAAAACTGAAGGTGTTTTTTTTTTAACAAGGGAGTTCATTATTTCATGTTTTCCTAGATCTCATCAAGACTTATTTGGGTAATGCACCATTGATTTCTTCCTTCCCTTCTCAAGAAAGGGGCCCTTAGGGAGCCAAATGGACACATCATTGGTAGTTCTGGAACTTTGTATACCTCTGTCTTGGTCACTGCTCAGCATCTAGCAAGGAGGCTCTGAGAGGAGACACTGGGGATCATATTTTCCTTGAGCAGAATGAGTGTCTCCAGAGCAAGGATGGGAATAAAATGCCCGCCTTATACGCCCGCCCCGCCCCAACATTTTGGAACTTCAAGAGTCTTCCAAAGCAAAACAATGAAACAAAACTGCCTAATTTTTCTTTTGAGAAAAAAAATGGGGAAATTGTGCCTCCAGGGGATGAAGTTCTTTTCTATGGGCCGTCCTATACCTTATTTTATCCAATTCCAACTAAACATATTTTTTTTAGTAAAAAAATTAAAACAACTTCTGTTCACTTCCAGTTTCATTTGGAGGGACTTTTGCGGCCCCACAGAATCCTGGGGCCAGAAAAATAGGCCTGAATCCCGGACTATGCCTGCCTTACATGGTGGCAGTCCTTCAAAGTGTGGAAGATACTCCCTTTTATTGTCCAGTCAGTGAGGAATGCAATCATAATATCCTACTCATCTTTATTGGAAGGGATTTCTCAAGAAGAGGTGGGTAAGAAATTCACCTCTTTCATATTTTAGTTATAACTTTCCCAGGTTTATACATTTTGCTATAAATCTGATGAAATGAACTCAAGATTAGCAATAACTCGAATATGGGAGAAACTAAAAAACAGCAGACCTAAGCAAGAGGAGACTTTGAGTGCTTAGCTCTTAAAAAATCTGGGTTTAATTGCTTGTGTATTTAGCCATGGACTCTTCACTCTTAATAGCTACATAGCAGGCAGGTTCATGGCAAGCAAAGCTATTCCATCATGTGACTGAAAGAATTTGGCCAGTGCAGATGCTTGATAATTTTGCTTTTTTTCTAGGGGTATACCAAAATTCATATGTTTATTCATTTATGGGATGGGAGGAAAAGAGAAAAATAATTTGGATGTGGGGAAAAACAAAACTGAAATAACCATTCATTCTCATTCATGAGGTACAGAGTCTTGACCAACTTCCTTTCTATTTGCTATAGCCTGACTGGTTTTTTTTCCTCCACATTCCAGTCTCAATGCTTGGAATAACCTGATTTTGTCACTGTATAAAAGCTGGTACTTGCGTCTTCACCCTGTTTGTTTTGTTGATAAATAGTAGAAATTCAGTTTGACAGAAAACAGATATAAAAGGGTAGGAGTGATGTCATTCCATGCACCAAGTGCACATATTAATAGTTAAAGATTGTGTGTATATCTTGGTTCAATCATCAATCCAAATGGAGAATGCAGCCAAGACTGAGATTCAGAAGAGCAGCAATGAAAGAATTAGAAAAGATCAACAAGTGTAAGGATGTGTCACTGGAGACAAAGACCATCCACAATCTTGCATTTCTAGTTGCTATGTATGGGCATGAAAGCTTGATACTAAAGAAAGCTGACAGGAAAAAAAAGTTGATTCATTTCAAATATGGTGGTGGAGGAGAGCTTTGCTGGTAAATTGGACTGCCAGAAAGACAAACAAATGGGTCCTAGAGCAAAACAAACCTGAACTATCTCTGGAGGCAAAAATGATGAAACTGAGGCTGTCCTACTTTTGGCACATAATGAAAAGACAGGATTCTCTGGAAATGACAATAATGCTGGGAAAAGAGGAAGACCAAATATAAGATGGATCAACTCCCTAAAGGAACCCATGGGCTTGAGTTTGCAAGAGATGAGTAGAGGTGTTGAGGACAGGACATTTTGGAAATCACTCATTCATTGGGTTGCCATAAGTCAGAGGCAACTTGACAGCACTTAACAAAAGCAATGTAAAAATTAGAAAATGAGGTTTTTTTTATAAATACTAAAAAGCATTTTAGCAAAGTCAGTAAGGAATGAAACAGAGAAAGGACAGAGTCCTTTCTAATCTCTCTCTCCGCCTCCCCCCATTCCCTCACAGGATTATATTCTCTTGTCCATTATACTGGGCCACTTTCTCACTTTGGCCTTCCTTTTGCCTCTACTCCTGTTCATTCTTCCTTCTATCCTTATGACTTCTCCTAGTTATGGCCCTTTCTGCTGTATGAGCTGCTCACTGAAGGATAGCCAGAAGCTCTGCTGAATAATCTGTTGCTTCTGTGAAACCAGTGCAGTTCAGCTAACCGATGTGCCAGGGGCTTTTTCACTAGTGTCACATCTCCATATTGTGTACATCACAATTTAGTGAGACACCGTGATTTATGTTCTTACAGAGGCACATGTAATCTTCCGTTCCGAAAATGCTTAATTTGTGTATGAGCTGACAGCCTTTTCAATGAGAAGCAGCCACGAAGAATTCAAAGAGAAGCTTTCCTGAATGGAATCTTCTCTTCCTCAGGTTTGATGTCTGCTCCTCTGTCAATTAACATTAACATCAGGTGCTTTTTAGGTCACCTGGAAAGATTTCAAGCAAATTAGTGGGGTTTGTGTATGCCTCACTTTATTTTGCTTCTCTGCTTTATGTTATGTTAATTTCTTTTTTGCTTTAAAAGCATTCATTGACTTTAATTAAACTTGCTCTAGGCTTCAGAACCTAGGAAACCTTTTTAATGAGCTGACTTTCCTAGCTGCCCTGCATCAGTAATAGCAGAGCTGTAAGAGGGAGGATTACACTGAACCCACAAGCAACCCAAAATCACCCCAATTGGGCTTTGAACTTTCTAATCATTATAGAATTTTTTAAAAGGTAGCCTTTGGTCTGATTCACCTAACCAGTACACCTTTGCGGCTTGTATAGGGTCCTACATACACGTGGCAGCATATGTTACCAAATAGAATGGGGGCAAACTCCTAAATGAGATGCCGATAATGATTGGGCCTGTTTTAGGCAGTAATGGGAACAGTTACTTTTTTTGGATCCCAGTTCCCAGTATGACTCCTCTGGCCTCTCTAACTCTGGAATTCTGGAAACTGTAGTCCATAAAAGCAATTTTTCCCAACTTGGCTTGTAAGGATGAGGAGACCTGCCATGCCATTTTCTCCTGCATTGGAATTGTATAAACCTAAAGTCCTTTCCCAGATATTAAGACATTTCCATGTGTGTTTAAATTAGCCAGAAATAAACTTAAATTCTCTCCCATCTGTGTGGACCTATTCAATTGATGCCTTTGTTCCCAGCATGGAGAAATCCATGTTGTACCTGCCCCACCATTTGGATGAGGAGCTGTTCAGAAAAAGGAGGTGGCACTCTATTTCAGAACTAACATGATTGAACAACGTAGAGGAATTCAAGCCCAGGCTTTAGAAGTTAAAACATGGACATCCACCCATCTAGGCCTCTAGATGGATGGATTTCCATTTTTCCATGTTAAATTTTTAAAAAAAACTTTAAAAATTTCCATCTTGAACATCAAAACATTGGCAAATCTTGATACATTCTTATTGAAAAGGCAGTGAAGGTTTGGAAATATAGAAAAACTGACAAAAGTTCCCATGAAGATGAAATGCAAGTAGACTGACCTGTTTTACCATAATTGCTTGTGAATTGTCCAGAGAATGCTTAAGCTGGGAGTATGCACTGTCTTTCGACAAATCATGCTAGGAAGTGGAAAAGAGAAAGAGGAACTGCGGAAGATGAAGGAAAATATGCTCTTTGCTTTAGAAATGAGTCTTCTTTGCCTCTGCTACTGTGAAGTGATTGATAAACTTGTCAGAGGTCTGGTCTACATGGGCTTAATTGGAGTGGGCTGAACTGGGCTAAATAGGGTTGTTTAAGATTGGATATGCCATTTAGTCCCCTTCACGGATTGCTGCCTTGTCGTGGCGAAGGGGATTGAGTAATTCAGAGAAGCTATGGGCTATGCCGTGCAGGGACACCCAAGACGGACAGGTCATAGTGGAGAGTTCTGACTAAACGCGATCCACCTGGAGCAGGAACTGGCAAGCCACTCCAGTATCTTTGCCAAGAAAACTCCATGGACAGAAACAAAAGGCTAAAAGATATGACGCTGGAAGATGAGCCCCTCAGGTCGGAAGGTGTCCAAAATGCTACTGAGGAAGAGCGGAGGACAAGTACAAGTAGCTTCAGAGCTAATGAAGTGGATGGGCCAAAGCCGAAAGGATGCTCAGCTGCGGACGCACCTGGAAGTGAAAGAGAAGTCTGATGCCGCAAAGAAAAATACTGCATAGGAACCTGGAATGCAAGATCTACAAACTTTGGTAAGCTGGACGTGGTCAAACAGGAGATGGCAAGAATAAACATTGACATCCTGGGCATCAGTGAACTAAAATGGACGGGAATGGGCGAATTCAATTCAGACGATTATCATATCTACTACTGTGGGCAAGAATCCCGTAGAAGAAATGGAGTAGCCCTCATAGTCCACAAAAGAGTGGGAAAAGCTGTACTGGGATACAATCTCAAAAATGATAGAATGATTTCAATACGAATCCAGGGCAGACCTTTCAACATCACAGTAATCCAAGTTTATGCACCAACCACCAATGCTGAAGAGGCTGAAATTGACCAATTCTATGAAGACTTACAACACCTTCTAGAACTGACACCAAAGAAAGATGTTCTCATTATAGGGGACTGGAATGCTAAAGTAGGGAGTCAAGAGATAAAAGGAACAACAGGTAAGTTTGGCCTTGGCGTTCAAAATGAAGCAGGGCAAAGGCTAATAGAGTTCTGTCAAGAGAACAAGCTGGTCATCACAAACACTCTTTTCCAACAACACAAGAGGCGACTCTACACATAGACATCACCAGATGGGCAATACCGAAATCAGATTGATTATGTTCTCTGCAGCCAAAGATGGAGAAGCTCTATAGTCAGCAAAAACAAGACCTGGAGCTGATTGTGGCTCTGATCATCAGCTTCTTATAGCAAAATTCAAGCTTAAACTGAAGAAAGTAGGAAAAACCACTGGGCTAGTCAGGTATAATCTAAACCAAATCCCTTACGAATACACAGTGGAAGTGAAGAACAGATTTAAGGAACTAGATTTGGTGGACAGAGTGCCTGAAGAACTATAGATAGAGGCTTGTAACATTGTACAGGAGGCAGCAACAAAAACCATCCCAAAGAAAAGGAAATGCAAGAAAGCAAAGTGGCTGTCCAACGAGGCCTTACAAATAGCAGAGGAGAGAAGGGAAACCAAATGCAAGGGAGATAGGGAAAGTTACAGAAAATTGAATGCAGACTTCCAAAGAATAGCAAGGAGAGACAAGAGGGCCTTCTTAAATGAACAGTGCAAAGAAATAGAGGAAAATAATAGAAAGGGAAAAACCAGAGATCTGTTCAAGAAAATTGGAGATATTAAAGGAACATTTTGTGCAAAGATGGACATGATAAAGGACAAAAATGGTAGGGACCTAACAGAAGCAGAAGACATCAAGAAGAGGTGGCAAGAATACACAGAGGAATTATACCAGAAAGATCTGGATGTCCCGGACAACCCAGATAGTCAGGTTGCTGACCTTGAGCCAGACATCCTGGAGAGTGAAGTCAAGTGGGCCTTAGAAAGCATGGCTAACAACAAGGCCAGTGGAGGTGATGGCATTCCAGTTGAACTATTTAAAATCTTAAAAGATGACGCTTTTAAGGTGCTACACTCAATATGCCAGCAAGTTTGGAAAACTCAGCAGTGGCCAGAGGATTGGAAAAGATCAGTCTACATCCCAATCCCAAAGAAGGGCAGTGCCAAAGAATGCTCCAAGTACCGTACAATTGCACTCATTTCACACACTAGCAAGGTTATGCTCAAAATCCTACAAGGTAGGCTTCAGCAGTATGTGGACCGAGAACTCCCAGAAGTACAAGCTGGATTTCGAAGGGGCAGAGGAATTGGAGACCAAGTTGCTAACATGTGCTGGATCATGGAGAAAGCCAGAGAGTTCCAGAAAAACATCTACTTCTGCTTCATTGACTACGCAAAAGCCTTTGACTGTGTGGACGACATCAAACTATGGCAAGTTCTTAAAGAAATGGGAGTGCCTGACCACCTTATCTATCTCCTGATTGGTTCAAAATTGGGAAAGGAGTACGACAAGGCTGCTTAAGTCTCCCTGCTTATTTAACTTACATGCACAATACATCATGCGAAAGGCTGGACTGGTTGAATCCTAAACTGGAATTAAGATTGCCGGAAGAAATATCAACAACCTCAGATATGCAGATGATACCACTCTGATGGCAGAAAGTGAGGAGGAATTAAGGAACCTCTTAATGAGGGTGAAAGAGGAGAGCGCCAAAAATGGTCTGAAGCTCAACATCAAAAAAACTAAGATCATGGCCACTGGTCCCATCACCTCCTGGCAAATAGAAGGGGAAGATATGGAGGCAGTAACAGATTTTACTTTCTTGGGCTCCATGATCACTGCAGATGGTGACAACAGCCACAAAATTAAAAGAGCCCTGCTTCTTAGAAGGAAAGCGATGAAAAACCTAGACAGCATCTTAAAAAGCAGAGACATCACCTTGCCGACAAAGGTCCGCATAGTCAAAGCTATGGTTTTTCCAATAGCGATGTATGGAAGTGAGAGCTGGACCATAAAGAAGGCTGACTGCCGAAGAATTGATGCTTTTGAATTGTGGTGCTGGAGGAGACTCTTGAGAGTCCCCTGGACTGCAAGGAGAACAAACCTATCCATTCTGAAGGAAATCAACCCTGAGTGCTCACTGGAAGGACGGATCCTGAACCTGAGGCTCCAATACTTTGGCCATCTGATGAGAAGAGAAGACTCCCTGGAAAAGACCCTGATGTTGGGAAAGTGTGAAGGCAAGAGGAGAAGGGGACGACAGAGGACGAGATGGATGAACAGTGTCATCAAAGCTACCAACATGAATTTGACCCAACTCCGGGAGGCAGTGGAAGACAGGAGGGCCTGGCGTGCTCTGGTCCATGAGGTCATGAAGAGTCAGACACAACTTAACGACTAAACAACAACAAATGCCATTTAGTGCAAAGCTTGCAGCCAAATGGCACCCCAAGTGATTCTCTTTAGTCTGTCTCCCTCATAAAAACAACAAAAACAAGCAAGCGAACAAAATCCCTTTTCTTGTCCTCTCCTCTTTCTGCCTCTTTCGGTAGGAGGACCTTTCAATTTTTTTTCTAAGTGGTCTAGCACATAAGTTCTCTCATAAAAGCCTTAAAAATAAACAAAACCTTTGCTTCCTCTCTCTATTCCTCCACAGAGGAGCAGAGGAAATGTTTCTTTTCCCAGAATCATGAAGTAGCTATGCTGTCTTCTGAAGCCACTTAACAATATTGGGAAATTTAAAGGGGCAAGCTTTGGTTTGATCCCAACAATCTCACATGTTGGAAACAAACCAAAATAGAGCAACTGTGAATGGGAGATAGAGCTTCCACTTTAACAAACTGCCCTTGGTGTCTTTCTGTCCTGCTTGCACCAGTTGTCCATACACCATAATGGATCCAAACAAGGATCGGATCAGAATGTCTCCAAAAGGCCATTGAGTGGGTTGGTTCTGTGATATTCCTTGTGATGGATCACAGAGTGGGTTTGGGTGGTACCACACACGCAGAATTTAAACAAATTATTGCAAATGTAGTTGAGAGTTAACCTTGTCCAAGGTCTCAACGACTCCCCAACAACAAAAGGGATTCCATGAGAGCCTTGGGACCTTTGTACGGGGCGGGGGAGACTGGGAAATGTTCTATTTCCAAAAAAAAAAATCACTGCAGCTGATTTTATACAGGAGGTAATGTGAAAAATTCCTTAATTTTATCTATCCTAGAACTCCCACCATGCAGGTTCAGTTGATGGCCCCAGGTTCCAGTATTATGTCAAAGGGCAATATATATTGCCTGCCATGCACAATTTTATTTGCTTTCTTATTTCTCACAACTTTCTTTTAAAGGTAAAACCGCACATAGCTGTAAACCTATGTACACATACAGTGCAGTCATATGCATGTCTCCTCAGAAGGAAATTTTGTGTGCTTCGTGAGGTGAATAATAATAATCATATACCATCAAGTCGATTCTCACTTGGCAAATATTCAACGTACAGGCCACATGTTTTGGACCTGCCTGGTACCTTTGGGCCCCCTCAGCCACTACACTCTCAAATATTATTTTTTGGGAAAAATATTTGTTTAAAAAAACCTCCTTGGATCCTCTAGAAAACATAAGGGACACTTTTGCCATGTTTCGTGGACCCTCTATGTCCCCAAATTTTAATTTTTAAAACTAACTATTTCTTGACCACCAGAGGGTGTGAGGGGGTTTTCCAGTAAGAAATACTGGTTGTTGTTGTTTTTAATTATGTCAATTCTTCAGTTAACATAAGCCCATTTCAGCAATATTGATTTATTGCATTTTTATCCCACTCATCTAGTGACAAAGCACTAGTCTGGGCAGCTAAAAGTGATAAAAGAAATAATAACCCACTCACCAACACATTTTACAGTGTGTTTAACATGTAAAGGGGAAAAAAACCCCAATGCTAATAAAGGAGAAAAAGAAAATGCAAATTTGCCTCTTTGGCAATGCTCCCCCACCCCCCACCCCCGGTCCCACCCTCTTACGAGTGTGGCCTTCAGACTACCAACAGATTTGAAAAATGACCCTTGGCTCTGCTGAAATTGCTTACCCTTGTTTTATATTATGTAACTACTGAGGCTGCAATTTCAAGGGGAAACCCTCTGAAGGTGCTGTTTTCCCTTGAAATCATTTCCCTGTCGGTATTCAAAAGTAACAAGTAGCATAATTACCAGTAACTAGTTAATTTGGGGGTAATGAGTAATGTAACCAGTAACTGTGAAGTAACCCCTAGGTTACTTTTCAGGAGTAAAAAGTAATAAGCAGCATCCTACTGGTGTTCGTATCAGGTTTCCATAGCTTGCTGAAGGCTATTGTGGCTAACTGATGAGGTGCCAGGGTGCATTTTGATTGCATGCCTGGACACATGCCTGGTTGCGCAACCTAGATGCACTCTGGCACCTTAACAATTAACCACACTTAGCTGTTCTAGGTTGTGCAAATGTCACAAGAGCCTCATAAGGAATCCTAGCAATAAGTAGTTGCTTTCAAGGGCACTTTTAGAAGCATTTGAACAGTTTTTCCATGTTTTATTTCACTCTGTTATCATCCTCAGTGGCAATGGGAATCTTTTATGTTTTTTGCTTTTATATTTTTATAACTGATTGGGGTGAATATCGGAATTAGCCACAAGAGTGAACCAGTGAGTATTTCTTTGTGTTTTTGTTTCCTGTTGATAACAACAAAACAATACATTAATAACATGCAACACACTGATCCAGTTTTGTGACTGGAGCAATGATAATAAGAGCAGCAATGTGTCAGCCAAGAAGTAATGAGTAACCCAACGAGTTCCTTTTAAAATGTAATTTCAGTTCACCCAAGTCAGTCTTCCTCCACTGAAAAGGAGGTTAAAAAGGGATTTTGGTGCTATTTTCAGTAGGAAAATAATATGAAGAGTTAGTTACTTCTTTCCCCCCATGTCTCACTCCATCTGACAAAGTTGAACTTGTATTAATTTTGGTAAACAGAAATGCAGTTAATCTAAGCTGACTGAACCATCAACCTGAATTTTTGTTACAAAGCACATATTATGTGCCATAAAGACACTTTTGACTTACAGAGTCCCTTTTGAAGTATGTGAGATGTTCAAGGAGTGGGTTACCATTCCCCCCCCCCCGTAAATTTCCATGGCCTAGTAGGGATTTAAACACAGCTCTCCTAAGTCCTAGTCTGACACTCTGTCCACTACACTATACTGGCTCTCTTTTATACCAAGCCAGTTATCAAGCCAATTCCCATTTGTGGCAACCCTTTCAAAGGTTTTTAAGTATTAGATACTCAGAAGTGCTTTGCCATTCCCTCCTCCTGGTGGTGCTCTTGGCCTGTGCAGCTGGCTCAGGAGTGTGGTGGGGGTAGGCACAGACGCACAGATGGCTCTTCAACTGTGAAGCACAGTGGGAAATCGAACTTCCATTCCCTGGCTCCACAGCCAAGTGTTCCAACCCACTGAGTCCTCCAGCCAGCTATTTTCTTACAATTCTACCTCAGTAATTAGGAATCTGTCTCACACTGCAGAAGATGCTGAATGTGAAAGATAAACGAGCCCTTACAGTACAGACCTAGAGGTGGTTCTAAATGCAGTTTTCTGTGGGAGCCGTTTCTCTCTCACAGTGAATAAAACTGGCATTATTATTCCCCAAAGTGCTAAAATAGATTACCAGTGACAACAGCTATGGGTGGCCAAGCTTCTATTTCCAAAAGAAAATGGCAACAAATAGTTTGCCACCTGTGGTTCATAATTAAACCCTTGCCAATCAGTGTTACAGTTGGCTACAAGAAATGGAATTATAGTTTTGGCAAAACTATAAATCGACTACTTAATGTAGACAGCAAGTCCATACTAAAGAGCTGTGCTATTTAATAGATGCTTAATATGGGGTTGATTCAAACCATGGGTGAAAATGAATGCAAGGGGAGGGCTGAATGCTAGTTTTCTTTTAAACAATAGCTCAAATCCTGTTGTTTAGGATAGTAAATCACACTCCAGTAGGCCCATGGAATCAATGCAGATCTATTGAGTCAACTTCTCCGTAAGTTCTATTGAATCAAATGGGCCTGCTCATTAGAGTAAGCCCATTTGAATCAACAGCACTTGGTGCAGTTGACACACCAAACCGTCAGCGACTCAGTGGGCCTACTTTAGTGTGATTTGCTACACTAAACAGCAGGATTTGGGCCTATATGTAATAAACTGGAGCTTGAAAAAGTTGCTTCTTTGGACTATAGCTCCCAGAATTTCTCCAGCCATCATGATTATAACACTTTAAAGACTTGACGGTGTGAAATACACCATTCTGGAGGTGAGAAGCATTTAATCTATGCATGGATGTTGTTTGCGCTGAACGAATTAAAGCTGTAATTGGGTGTGTACTGTTGAATTGAGGGTCCTTTATTTCATGTTATGTGCTGAGGCAGGCAAGGGAAAGCTAAAATATATTTCTTTGCATTCAGTTTAGAGTTACTAAGCATCAGTCTACCCTGTGTACAACTTTAAAATGAAAGGCATTCAATAAAATGCCAGAGAACAGAACAGACTAGGGTGTCTTAAATAGCAACTTAAAATTTACAGAATGGTTTTCTGGAGGTTTATAAGAATGTGGTGTTTCACAGGTGCGGGGGGATTCATATTTGAGAAGGATATCTAGAATTACTAAGTGGTAAAAGTATCATAAGTACTGCCATATTCTCTGTGTGCTGATTTAGGTTGTCCATCTGTCGCGAACCCCATGTCCCTTGTTTATTATTCCCTCACAAAGGCCCACAGGCGTGTTCCCTTTATGCTGCCACCAGTGGATTATCTGAATCCACAATACCATTAACGTATGACTGGACACTTGTCTTGTGAACAAACAAAATGTATTTATTGAAGTGAAACAGTATTTCAAACAGTATTAGAAATCTTTCAGGTAATCAAAGTTCATTGGCCTTAGCTTATCAGTTCCCTCATTACTTTGTTTCTCTTTGTTTACAGTTTCATAACCACATCACCAACCTATCTCTTTCTAGCCAGTTCTTTTTATCTCCTCATCAGTTCCCTAACTAGTCCCTAACTCATCCCTATCTCATCTCAATCTCATCCCTATCCAAATCTGATTGCTCCTCCTTCAGCGAAGCCTCATATATCAATTGACTCCGCCTCTCCAGCTCTCTCATAGGCTCATGCAAATAAGCTCTTGAGCATGAGTGGCAGGAGTGACAGGGCCAATCGCCACACCATCTAACTCTGCTTTTCAAGGTGAACTGTGCAGTGTGGTACAGTCTGGTCCCTCCTGTGTGGTGCTTAAGTCTCCTTTCTTGAAGTCAGGAGAGAGTTGACAGCACAGGGTGAGATCTACCAACAGAAAAATGAGATTTAACATGATCCAAGAGACAACACACACTGTACTGAGGACTCCAGTTTTTCTCTGACCACTAGCTAACAATCATAACCATGGTCGACAACTAGTTTGTCTACTTTGCCACCAAAATATAATTTCCATTTTTTTCTGATGCAGAGATTCTGCTGCTGTTGTTCTTGCTACTTCTATTGCCAGCCAGAAAGGAGCCATGTCCTTCAACTAAAAGCAAGTGACTGGCAGCCCCTTGTGTGTAGAGACCAAGAGAGAGAATTGATTGTGAGCTGGAAGCTTATATCGTTATATCTCAGGGCTGTGAACAGGTCCTGTGGCTTCAGCATTTAGTCAGGATGATTTGGGGACTTTTCTGCTTCTCCTCCACATTATTATGAAAAGACTTTCCTTGCAAAATGCATGTTACTGGGGGCCCAATTCTTACCAGAGTTTTACTCACGCATTTCTGCAGCTACATTCTAAAACTTTCTGCCTTTGAAATGGTTATAAAGTCAAAGGAATGGTAGAAATGCCGACTATCTCCCTTACACAATTGGAATATTATGAAAGCAAATATGCAGACCTGAATTTCAAATGCATCTGTTTTTCTCAGCCACACCGAATCTTCCCGTTCATTTTTGACATTGTGAGCAGCCTGCATCTAATAACATGTACCTCATTTTATGATAAAAGTTCAGATTTTGAAATCAAATGGCAAGCTGAGAGGCTCTGAAGAAAAAGAGTTTAGGATTCCCCACCCCCTGAAAGCAATCATTGTTTTTGTTTTCTTTTTAAAATATAATGCATTTTTTTAAAAAAACACCAGCACTAGAATTCATCATTTGTAATATGAGTGGTATTCCTAGAGATATAAGGAATATAAGATCAGCCACAGGATAAAGCAGAGTTTGCATAGGATGAACCATTTGTAATGGTTGAGAAACAAGCGTGGCAGCAAACACCCCTAATCTCAGGTACAGCATGGTAAAAGCACTTTGCGCTTTTAAAAAATTTACATTGTTCCGCTTCCGTTGTAAGCATCGCTTGATGCTTTTCTTCCTTCCCGTTTGTCTTCTGTACAGCAGGTTGACATTTCACTTGATAGCAAACAAGCAGTGTTTACTAATGTGGCATGAGTGCTGTTGCAACCTTGAGGTCCCACCCCCACCCCCGTTTGATTTATGAAGCGCAAATGAACATGGGATTTTGTTGTTGCCGTCGTGAGCCGCCAGTGATATCTAATTATTTCATGGTTATGAAAAAAGAAGCCATGCTTCTGTTAATTGTTTAGGTAAATAACTTCTGCAACATGACTGGATAGGACAAAGGGCATGAGGCTATAAAAGTAACCAAAGATGCCATCATTCCAGTGCTTTAGCGTTTTTTGCACAGAATTTCCCTGAAGACACCACAAATAATTAGTGTGGTTCATACGTCATTTTGGCACTTCCAGTTATTATTTTTCAGGCTTTGTTCTTTATGAAAAGCCATATACACTATCTGAGATCTTAGGGTAACCTCTGCCTCCGTTTGTCCGACTGCTGGGGCAGCTGGTTCAGACAAATATGGAGGCAAGAAAGTATATACAGAGATCCAGAAACCTGGTTATCATGGTGTGGGGCATCCGAAAAAAAGGGATGGGTAATTTTGAGATATCTTGGGAACAGTTTTCTTGATGCCAAAATGAGAGAAAGGTGCCTGTTTTGGGTTATCTCAGTGCTTCATCAGATCATCATATTTTCTCTTTTGTTCACCAATGAGTTCTATTTGATTTGGAGGATTGTCCACATTGTCCCCTGAAACAAGAACCTTGCTGCATGCCAAGAGATGGCAAATTCTGTGAAGCTCATCTGCACACAATGTCGATATATGGAATAACAGAATTGGTTCTAGCCCCTGCAGGCCAGAGTTGATTATATGCCTCACTGACTGCAGCAGAGAAGACCCTGGCCTACTGGGAGATGAAATCAACTGGCCATTGCATATTCTGTCACTTTCTACCACTTCAGAAATATTTTATTACCTATTCACTTTTATTGGAGGGGCCAGACTGATGCCATTTAAGGCCCAAATGCTTTTCTGTGGAAGTAGCTGCAATAAACAAGCTGAGACAAAGGCAGAGACAGAACTTTGTGGGAGTTCTCTGGAAGGAGAGAGATGAGTTCTCAGCCAGATATTCTCTCTCTCTCTCTCTCTCTCTCTCTCTCTCTCTCACACACACACACACACACACACACACACACACACTACAAATCAGCTGAGAATTCCATTGTCCTCAAGTAAGAATTGTCACTCCTAAACTCCAGTGACTGCATCAACCATAACAATGAGAAAAGGAGAAGAGAAAAAAAGAAAAAGAAAAGAAACAAACAAACAAAACCCCGAAAATAAAACATAGATCCATGCAGAGTTTTGGTAAATTGGTATTCTGTGATGTTCCATTGTGTGGGTGTGTATGACTTATTTTAAAAGTTAATTCCTGCTCCCAGACACTTCCAGGGCCAGCAATTCACCTTTGTTTTTGCCCCCACCCCCCGGGACTGGGGATCTGATGAGGCTGAAGGCCAGACACAGCAGTGGCGGGGGCTGTTTTTGTATGAGTCTTGCTTTGCCTGTCCCTATGCAAGGTTGTTCATCACAGTTGAGAATATTTGTGGAAATTTGTTCCATATATCTGCGTTTGTTTTGTGCAGATCTTGTGAAACTTGCTGGAGCCAGTCAGAAGCAGTGTTGAAGCAGCATGAGCAATATTCCAGGCCTTTGTTTGGAACATGGACCATATATGGCCACTAAATCTAAGACTTGCAGGCTAAAACCTACTAGTAAGTTACAACTAGAGTAGGCCCATGGAATCAATGGAGATTTGGTGAGTCTACTCCTTGGTAGGTTCCATTGATTCCATGGGCCTACTCTAGTTGTGACTCACTACTGAATTTCCACCACTGTTTGAGATATAGAGATATTAGTGCTTCCCTGTGTGTCATTTTCTCTCAAAAAGGACTAGTCTCAAAGGTCTTTCAGCATAACAGGAGGAAGAAGCAGTGCATAGGAGCAACAGAGCACCATATTGATCAGAAACATCGATCACAGAGACATTGAGAAACAAAACTACTGATTTACAAGCACAATTTAAATGCGAATAAATGCCTCTCATGCATGCGTGCACACATACCTACCTGTATACATGCTATACTGCTGTGCCTGACTATAAATACAAAACCAGCATACAGAAGTGTGAGGATTTCATCTTTAAAAAGCAAAAGTACACAGCCAATCCTCCAGTTTTTCAGAACAGACAGGGCTTTTCTGCAGTCTTTTGTGAGCAATACATAACTCAGGAGATAGATCCTATGCCATGGAAAATGGTATATTGAAGTACAGCAAAAGGTAGCAAACTACTACGAAAGTTGAGACGGTTAAGTCAGCAGAGTGTCTAGCCCATGTCACTAAACTACTCATCAAGTGAGCAGGGGGAGCACTCAGCTTCTAATGAAGAGAAGCTGTCTGAATATTTGAATATCTTTTAATTAAGACTTGCCTTTGACTTTTAAAAAGTCTCTACCAATTTTTATATTAAAAGTTTATGGTTTGATTTTGGAAGGTGTTTTTTTGTTTTTGTTTTTTAAAGGAAACGTTGTGTGTTACTCATGTCATACATCTAGTGTTGTTTAAAGAGGCGAAGCTGATCTCCCAGTGGAAGTGTGTGCTGGTTGTTACAAACAAAGCTCAGAAAACTTTTCTTTTTTAACCTTCAACCAGCATGACAATCTCTAGGAATTGTAGTCCAAAAAAGCTTGAATAGCCAGAGTTGATAAGAATTAGAGAATGAAGACAAAAGTGAAGAAGACTGTTGAAGAAAAAATAGAAGACAGAATACTACCTGTAAAATAAAAATGAAACTGTCTTGTGATTTCGCCAACAATTTAAGTTAACCCAAATTCATTCTACTAGATTCTACTTGTTTTTGAGGAGATGGAAAAAACCATTGCTTGTCATTCCCCTCTGCCCCTTGCTTACATGGAAGAATTTCCATTTGTTTTCTGTCCCCAGAGTTTAGTAGGTCTTCTGAAATGTTAACTCTGAAGCATCATATTGGAATGCCCTTAAGTGCTGAATTGAGCAGAGCAGGTGTGGCTGTATCAGTACCACGACTCTGCCAGTAATGAAGAAACATCTTTTGTTTGGGTTTTTTTGTGACTAATTTGAAATGAAAACCAAAAAGGGGCAAAGTCTTTCAAGTTATGAATGCCTTTTTAATAGGTGGGACCAGAAATTTCATTTATTGAAAATCACTATCATTGGCTTCTCATTTATTGCAAATCACTATTATTGGCCTTTAAAACTCTTCCAAAGCATGAATTTCATATTTTTCAAAGAACTCCTACAGAAGTAAAGTTCATATCACATGCTGGTTAATATAAACATAAGTTAATATAATGAGTCATAACAAGAATAGTTAATTGCCCATTAATATATGCCTGAAGTGCATTTAACTTAGGCTGAGTAATGACAGCTGCATCTCTTTATCTATGTGAGATCTGTATTCATAGGATCATGATATTGCACCCTGAAACCTTCTAGTGCTGTGTGGGTGGTAAACCTCAGAATGATGGGATTCTAAAATTATTTCAAGGAGCCTTCCAATTGTGTAGCTGTTTGACAGGACACATTCACAGCTCTGTATCTAACAACAGAGCTGCCCATTGTCAGGATGTGAAATATTGTGTGGATAGAGTGTCAAAATAATTAAGGGGCTTGTAGAAAAAACTGCCCTGAAAATGAAAGTGCTTTTAGAATTGAAGCTTGAAAAATAGTTTACTATAATCACTGCAAAACAATTAGCCGGCTCTCCAGCTGAGCAACACCACTTTACCATAACAATTGTGACAGTTGAACTGTTTATGTTGCAATGTGTAAATATGACGGTGGCATTTGCAGGTCCTGTAATTTGCACCTTTTGTAGATACAACATTTTGTAATTCCAGTACCATGGAGTGACAATATGCTGGTGCTCCAGGGTCCTGATACAACAGACCTACGTTCCTCGAAGTTTTGCAGAATTTTAGTCAAAACAATGGCATTATTATCATGGTGGCAGCTTACCAGATTCTAAGTTACTGACCCCTGGAGTCAGAGGTCTGCAGGAACAATTGAGTTTCCTGTTGCATTGTGTTTTTTTAAAAATTAGCATTCTAGACCTCTGGATCTCCAGGCCCTTGGAAAATAGGTGTTTATTTTTACAGATTGGAGGAGGTGTGAATAACTGAAAGAATTATAATTATAGGGCAATGTCTCTCTCTCTCTCTTTCTTTCTCTCTCTCACTCACTCACTCACTCACACACACAAACACACACCCCTTCAACATTCAACTCATCTTAGCAAGGCAATATATCTGTGAAGATTCTCAGTCATCCAGGTGAGGTTATCTGGAAGTTGAGTCATGGCAACTGGACATCTTTCTTATTAGGTTGAAACGTTTTGCTACTCATCCAAGTAGCTTCTTCAGTCTGAGGAGAGCTGGTAGGAGACCCCTGATATATCTTCCATGTTGGTTTCACTTTTCCCTGGTCTGAATAGGCTCATTAGATGGACAAAGGACTCGGGGTGAGTGAAAATCCCTCTTCTGCAGTCCTTCTCCACCCATTGTCATGTGTCATTAACAGTTGTTAACAATGGTCTTTCTGGTGTGTGGTCCTGATCTTTTTGGGGACGGATGAAAGGGCAGCATGATAAATAGGAGAGAGATTGTATCTCCCAGCAAGGCAATTTCATACTATGCCACACATGTGAGATATCAACAACAATCATGTAGCAGCACAACAGCAGGTTTAATTTTCAAAAGCCAACAACAATCAATGTGGATTTTCTTTCATAGATTCAAACTGGTTTGGCTGGGTGAGCACTTAGATTTATTTAATGTGTGTTCTTAATATGCTTAGAGGCTAAGTAATATAGATTACTTTCATAGATTTTTTATTTTAAGAGCTTTGATATTTTAAGAGATGTATTCTCAGCTTTCTCGAGTGTGCTTTTTTAGCTATAAGTTTGTGCACGTTTAGAATGTAAGCTAGTGCAATTTGAAACATAATTATAACATGATTTAAGTTCTGCCTATAAGATTTGTTTTTGAAAGTACTTTTGTTTGCAATGCTTTCATAGTTGCAATTTTAAAAAAAGTATTTGTTTCTACATTTGTTTTTCTCATAATTGTAATAATGTTTCCAAATCCAGTACATTTTGACTTGTTACTTTGAAGTATTTTTGTGCTTATGGAAATTAGAAACAATGTAGAAATAAAGTTTGTAAAATTAGACAAACTGATGTTACCTGGAGTTATTGGAACAATGAAAAGATTTATATTGTGATACTCAGATGGATTTTGATATGATTGGAAATGATTGTCTGGTTTCATTCTGGAATTAGCCTCTTAATTGAGATAAATGCTAGCTGTGATGGCCCTAGGTTTCTGATTTTTCCCTAAAGTTCTATAAAGTTCTGTAGAGCTCTTAGGGAGATGCTCAGAGATACCTGACCTGATACCCATATTGTGCTAGATTTCTAATAATATATGAAAGCTGAAATTTAATTTACTCTTTGTTTTTTCCATGTTTCCCCATTCATACATATTTAGTAGACTGACTAAAATCATTAAATATAGTGACAGGATGCTTGGGTAGTGCTTTCTTTAGCTGCTCTGAAGCTGTTTGCAAGGGGGCAGTTAATGAAACACAAGGAAAAAAAATCCAAGGCAGATGGATAATGTTGGACATTGACCTGTGGGTTCAGACTATGAGGTGCTAATGTGCCAGAAGGTCTCTCTTTTTATTAAGGTCATTGGATCTGGTGGCATTTCTGTCTCAGTTGCTGACAAATCAGACACTCCATGATATTCTAACTGCCTGGCTACTGATTGTTCCAGTTTCTTGGAGATTTGTTATTTCTGAAGTATGGACCTAGAGTGGTTGTTGTTTTGCCTATGTACTGTGAACGGCATCATGGTGCTTTGTAGTAAATGTAGTAAATGTACTATATTAAACAGAACATCATTTGTAGGTCCTGCTGCAGGACCTATAAATGATGTTCTGTTTAATATAGTACATTCTGAAAGCTATAGTACTCTTAAAAGGTGACTATCTCCCTAAGAAACAAGTAGGCCATGTAGCACTCAGAATCACAAGAGTGTGATCTAGGATTGCTGACGGGTGGCTTGAGAAGAGCAATCTTACAAGTAATCTCTGTAGATCTGGAGGCTGGCTGAGAGCTGTCACAGAGGGCTTATTGATGGCTTTCACAAGATGTTCTGAGAAGCTAACAATGGAAAAGTTGCCTTAAGAGTAATTTTCCTAATCAACACCTGACATAATTCATCCATTTTGACATATTCTGTCTCCTAGGGTTTTTTTAAACTGGCATCTCAGAAACAGCCAAAACATCTTGCCATAGCATTTTATTTTTTCTATTTTGTTAATCACTTTACCAAATGTATGTTTCAGGTGAATAACCCCAGAATTCTTTGAAATAGTGCTGTTTGATGCTTCAAGAATTATCTAACTAGCTAGTTATCTGGCTATCTACTGGAAGTGGTTTTTGAAAGACTTCTGTTGATGGCTTACTTCCTTTTCAAAGATTAACTGATTGAATATAAATGAATTTACATAGTACAAAGCTCGGCATAGGATATATATGTTAACCCCACTGATTTTAGTAGGACTTTCAATCTTGGAGGTGTGCATTGGATTGCAGCCTTTATTTTCCATTAAAAAAGAGATGGGGACATGGGGCCCTACAGATGTAACTCCCATCATCTGTCAGCACTGGTAATATTCTGGCGTCAAAATAGCCAAACTAGAGGGCAAATTCTGTCCTTAGTATCAACTATAATCTGAGTTATTATTAGTAATTTTGTTTATTTTATACTCATCTTCTGTAGCACTTACACAGTGTTTGGAGAAGTATGACTGTAACAATGCCCTGAAGCCATTTATAACTGAGCAGTGGTAGGATGATGCTCTGAGACCCAGAGCGTCATGTTACCACTGCTTGGTTACAGATGGCTTCAGCATGTTCTCATACTCTCATACTCTTCAAAGTAACCCCCAATCTCTGTGCTTAATATGGAGGTTCTCAGTAATCCCCCATCTAGATACCTCAATCTTAAGCATTGTGACTTCAGGACTATGTCTTGAAAGCAGGAATCTTGCTTGAAATCCCAAGACTTCAGGTTATACCTAGATTAAAACTTGGACCCACTGATTTAATCAACTAAAGCTATAGCTCATTAATCACCTGATTCCGCTGTTAAAGCCTGCAGTGCTAGTGATTAGACAGAGGACTCAGGAAATGTCTGCAGCACATAATTTTTCTTCAGTAAAGTATTTTTAAAACCTAGCCTCCAGATGGTGCAGTGCAATGACTATACAATGTTACAACAGTCATTGGTTATGAGGGAAGAATAGCTTTGTGGGTGCTGACCTGGAGAAAATAAACAATATGATTTATCTTTGTCCAGAAAGTAAAGTTCTATCACAGTTTGGGATTAACTTTCTCTGATGTATACTTCAGTAGATGAAATATAAACTACTAAGTGGAATTCTATCCCACATCTCCTAAAGGGATGATCACTCTTTAATACTTGTGTAACATAACCCCATCAATAAATCCTTTCTGAAGTTTCATCCACAGTGCCTTGAAGCTCCAACATTTTGTGAAAGATGTGATTGCCAGTCTTCAGTTGAAGCAGAGAAGCATGCTGCATTCACAAAACTTTGTTGAGACAAGGTCTCAGGGGCCCAATTCCAATTCCTTGAAAAGTCAGTAGATAGATTTTCAGTGGCCTTGGTGATAACTCATTCATAATCAGTGACCATTTCTTAGACTGATAACCAGCTATCTTTTGATTTAGAATTTGAACCAGAGGACCTTCCGCAGGGAAATAAACATGGCCAGAACTCTTGTATACCTCTGTCTACTTTAGGTTAGAGAGAATATGAATACACTTGTAGAAATGCAGTATGTATAGTTCTCTTAGAATTTAGGTCCAATGTATAGCTAGTGGGTGATGTCTGAGGAAGTGGACTTATCTATGAAAGCTCACATTAAAATATAGCAGTTAGCAGTTAGCCTATAAGGTGCCACAACATTTTTGTCTTCTTAATTTTTTTATTTTAACTTTGTTTAAGCCTGATATGCTAGCACAGACTAACACAGCTACCTCTTCTAATATGGTAACAGTTGTGTACCTAGTTGTGTAAGTGGTAACACAAGCAGTTTATTTACTCATCATTGTATCTCAAAGTTTGTCATGTTCCTTTTCCTCTGCATCCTTTTTGTACCTCACCTGCTGCAAAGCTTAAATCCTCAGCCAATCTGTATGAAAAGCTAAATGGGCTGCTTGCCTTAAAATCAGTAGCTTCAAGCAGGGATGGCATTTTCTGATATTTTTGGAGTACAACTCCCATAGTTTTCCATTCTGGTGGTTCTACATGGCAGCTAATAGAAACTAAAAATGGCTCACGTGGCCTAAACTGGAAGACTTTGAGGCTGAGCTAGGCCTAGCTCCACCTAGCTTTGTGTTCAGAAAAAAAGGTTCCCAGATAACATTGGGGCAGGAATAGGAACAGGAAGTTTGGGTGGAGCCCAGTTAAACCTCAGAGTCTTCCAGTTTAGGCTTTTCATCCAGGTGAGTCACATTTAGGTTCTGTAAGGTGTCTGTCTGTCAGGTGTCTGGGTGTCTCCCAGAATGGAAAATTGTGGGATTTGCAATAAAAAAGCATCTTGTAGCACTCTCTCAACAAGACATGAACGTTTGCACTGATCAAGTAAAGCCGTGCAAATAACATAAATGATGCTAACACTGCTTTAATGCAAATAGCACAAAATGGACATGGCCGGCTGCTTTGCTGCATAGACTTTTAAGGAGTAGAAACAAGGCAAACACTAGTGGCATATTTTTAAATAGTCAGGCTGTGCTGATGTGTGGGAGCTTAGGCACACTCAGATCCCTCAGCTGTTTGGCTGGAAGAATATTTTCCCTTTGAGAAAAAAGTGGGAAGCCATACCCAATGATATTGATGGAACTTTTAGCTTTGTTCTCTGAAAGATTCTGTACTTCTGCCCCTTTTGCAAAAGACGGTGGGGGGAGAGATCTTTAATTAACAGGCAGTCAAATGATAAATATTCCCTTTGCTGTGTACAAGTACCAAAGTTGAGGAGCGATGTCTGTAGTTGTTTAGAAACTGAAGGTGAGGTTCATGAGCAGCTTGTGACTGTTTTGTGCTGCTCCAGCAAAGCATAATAGACACAGATTAGCTTTGCTTGGCTCCTGAACTGTAGTGCTTCATTCTGAGGATCTGGAGCCCACAATGCTTATGCATTGTTGCAGCCACTGTTCTTTATCATGCAAAGTGGCACTCTCTGTGAGAAACAGTATCTCATATGAGCCCTTGCTTGTGTTATCTCTGTTGACAGATTAGAGGTTGAAGGAGGGATTTTTCAGCACTAAGCACTGTTAAAATTATTCTTGAGACCTAGCCTGCAAAGATGTTTGAAATTTATTTAGGAGCTTAGTTTAAAACTATGAATGCTCAAAAATCCTTTCAAAAGACAAAGGAGGTGAGACTTCTGTGAACAAATTGGTTTTTGGGTTGCTGATGAGAGCCAAGACAGAAGGAGAGACTGCACTTTCTAAATATCTTGAAAAGCACCCCCTTTCTGGAGAAAGGTCAAGAGGATGCAAAAATGTCATAATGGGCTTGCTGCCCTCTCCACTAGGTAAACAAGGCGAAGAAAATGAGGAAGCTGTTTGCAGGAGTGAAACTGGTGAGGATGGAGAAACAAACCTTTTTTAAAGCCTACTCTTGACTTTGCAAATTGATTTGAGTTCTGTTTCCCCCATAATAACTTGTGTACGTTCCACATTCATTCTGCAGTTACTTGGCACTGATTATTTAACGGTGGAGACAATTATAGAATTATAGAGTCATTTCTAAAACTACCTGTGTAGAAAACCATGCCACAGGGACACAGAATTATTACGTCCCCAAATAAAAAACATAAAAACATACAGCCAGGCCCTGGTCACACGAGGGAAATGTTCTCTAGTTCTTCCAATTTTGTCCATACCACTGTCGTACTGATTCTCAGTCACGTGGTATATATACCAGGGCGAACATCCCGAGAAATTTTAGAGGTAACGATTTATTTCCTCTTATTTGAATCATTATGGTGGGCTACACCATGGCACCGGGTTATTTTCTCTTTTGCTTCAAGGGGCAATTCAGCCCCTTTATATATATAAAGGGGCTGAATATATACAAATATATTTATTGATACATCAGTATATCAGGAAGGGATTTCTGTTTCGGAATAAGCCCTCTGTTGTGCTGGCTATTCCTGCAGAATCACATTGGTCTGTCTACTTCACCCACCATCTCCTCTGCCATTCAGCTTTATTTGCCATTTCCTTTTCCCCTCTGCAACCATCCCATGACTTTCTCCTCACAATGACTGTCAAAATGCCAGTACCGTAGCAATGGCTCAAGTTGCTCTGTGACATACCACAGTTACACTACTGGCTGGGAAAATGTTTCGATCTTGAGTGTGTCGTGTGACCAGAAAAAACAACAACGACCTAACTGGGAGATAACTAGAGAACATTTCCCTCATGTGGCCAGGGCCTCAGTCAGTGGATGTGCAATCATGTGGAACAGCAAGGACTTGTGAATGAACAAAACAACCAACACCGTGTGTGGAATGTGAAACCAGAAGTGGAAAATTCATAATCTAGGTGTGAAATTCCAAAAAACTACCAGTCAGTATGGTCATGTTGGTGGTAGGATTTGAAAAGTTCTAGTCAATGATTTGAATCTAATTCTTAGTTCTAACTAAATCAGATTAATTGGCTGAAATTCAGTAGTAAGTCACCACTAGAGTAGACTCATTGAATGAGTATTGATGTGATGAGTCAACTCCTTTATAAATGCCATTTATTCAGTGGGCCTACTCTAATTAAGATTTACTACTGGATTTCAGTCATTGAATCAGTGGGATTTATGTGTTTTCTACTCCGTAATTTATACAGTGAATCTACTGTAGTTCGGACTACTGACTGGATTTAGGCCTCTGCGAAGTAGCTTTTCTGAGCTCTGATGGAAACATAAATCCATTCTTAGGTATTTATTTTTACAACATAGAAATTTTAAAACCTGGAAAACTGAAGAGTGGACTGAAGAAATGGTTATTTCACTCCTTATGACTAATGAAAACCATGTACCTTATGTGGGTGTATGCCACACATTTTTTTCAAATGAGTCAGTGGAGAATTTTAATTTGACAAAATAAATTAAACTTTTTAATCTCTGTTAAGGAATGGAGCAGGTTCAAAAGAGAATTTGAAGAGAAGATAAAATTTAAAGACACCGCTATTAGCACAACACAAAAGTGTGTGTGTGAGTTCCCAAGCAGTCAAATCAGGAAATAATACCACCCCACTATAATGTACCATATTCATGTTCCCAGGCTGGCACAATCATTTCTTAAACTTTAAGTCAACACTGTCTTTCCTCCTTTCCCTTTTTGGGGCATCTGATCAAAGCTTGGAAATGCAGCTCCAAGAATCTGCCAGCCACTATAGCTGCTTCTCAATCCTATGTCGCCCGGAAGAATCTAGGATTTGTAGTAAAAAAAACCCTAATATTTCCAAACTCTGATTTCTAATGCTTCAGGTTTAGTTGTAAGCCTGATGCAGAAGAACAAAGGGAAATGCATTTTCAGTGTAAAGCTCAATGACCCAGTTTTTTCGTGTTCAGAAATTTGCTTGAACTATGCTCTGAATGTTGCCTTACGTATTTTCTTAAAGATTATGAAAAGTCAGTTGTTCACATATGTTACTGCATTGCCTCACATAGCGGGCAGGTCCCATGCTGTGCTATTTCTAACCAAGAGGCAGGTGTTTATTCCTTTTAACTCAGCAGGTTCTGCTTTGCTCTTTTAAATTGGTTCAAAACTGCGTAATCATGGATGTCCTTTACTGTACTTTTACATTTTCCTTGCTGGCAGGAAAAAAAGAAAGAGAGAAAAAAAGGCTGCCATTATTTAACCTGTCAGGCTAATGTGACATTCTAGTTCCAACATGTTGCCTTCTCTCCTTGTTCACTGAGACATATACATGCCAATTCAGTTATGCAAATATTGAGGCATATAATTTAAATCCAGTTGCTATTAGAAGTATGCCATTAATTTTTGTTATTATTATTTATGTATTTTGGACTCCCACTACCAGAATTCTCCAAGAATTCCCCGGGGCAGTATTCTGGGAGTTCCAACCCACAGATACCTTCATTTCACTCACTTGGACCAAGGCCTGTCTCGGGCCTTGCTTCATGTCTCAGACCTTCCTGTTAACAAGGGAAACTGTGCTTCCTGGGAGGCCTAGATCTTTATAGGAGGTGTAATTCATTGGGAGGGGCCTTCTATAGACCCTAATAAGCAGTAAGACTACACTTCCCACAAAGACCTAAGCCTCCCAGGGGACTTTGTAGAGTTTCTTTCTTTCTTGACAGGAAGCAAGGTAGGCCTTTGTCCAGGTGAGTGAAATGTAGGTGTCTGTAGATGTATGTGGGCTGGAGATTCTTGGAGTTGGAGTCCAACAGACACATACCATGATAAACCCCTAGTTGCAAATCCCAACAAGAGTAGACATATGTTTGATTGTTCAGTGGAAAATTACCCTTGATGTAAATCCCATTGATTAAATGGCTCTGCTCTGGTTGGGACTTGAGTTTGAAATAAGGTCATCATTCAGCATGAATTTAGTTCATTCATCCTTGCCTGCTGTTAGCCACTGGTCCCACAATTGCCACAGTGATCCATTCACCTCTTCCCGACAGAGGTTGGAAATAGTGATACCATGTATCTTTCAGTGTGTGCTCCATACTGGGACAGAGAAAAAGTCAAGGTCTGTTCTTGTCTTATCTCTGATCTAAGGGTAATGTGAGCTGTTAGTGCGAAATAATTATTTCTCATGCAACAACAACAACAAGAGACCTGGAAATCGAAACATCTCGCTTGTGGATGAAACACACACCAGTGGTCCCCGTAGTTATCAGGGCTTTGGGAACAATATCAAGAAATTTCACACAGTACTGTAAGCAGTTGCAGATCTCAGAAATAACACCATAAGAGCTACAAAAAAAATTGCAATATAAGAAACAGCATACATATTTCACCGATATTTAACAGATACTTAGTTTTTTTGTTAAAACTTGTATCTGTTACATAATACCAGTCAATATTTTTATAGTTCTGATTGACTGTGCCTGGTGTTTTTTTAATAATAATAATAATAATAATAATAATAATAATAATAATAATAATACCATGTTTCCCCAAAAATAAGACAGGGTCTTATATTAATTTTTGCTCCAAAAAACTCATTAGGGCTTATTTTCAGGGGATGTTTTATTTTATAGTCATGTCATCTTCTGGTTGCTGCACAATGCTGCACAATGGTGGAGGACAGGGTTTCACTTAACTAGGGCTTATTTTTGGGGTAGGGCTTATATTTTGAGCATCCTGAAAAAGTATACTAGGGCTTATTTTCAGGTTAGGTCTTATTTTCGGGGAAACACGGTAATAATAATAATAAATAGTGTGTAGCCAAGTCAGTTCTGACTTATGGCAACCCTTTCCAAGGTTTTCTAGCTAGGGAATACTCAGAAGTGGTTTACCATTCCCTTCTCCTGGGGGCATCCTAGGCCTGTGCAGCTTGCCCAAGGCCGCACAGACTGGCTCTTCTGGGATGCACAGTGTGGACCTGAACTCCCAGCCTCTGGCTCCCCAGCCAGATGCCTAACTCACCGAGCTATCCACCCAGCAAAACATGCAAAGCCCCCACATATTGAGGAATGAGTAGTAGGACCACCCCTTTCCTTACTTTTTGTCACAGAAGCACAGTGCCCTCAAAAAGGAAAAACTGCCTGAAATTGGGGTTCTGGCTCATGTGGAGAGGCTACTTGGGTATAGCAGCCTGCTTCTCTATGAATAGCTATGTGTGATTAAAAAGAGAATTTAGGTGGGGACTAATGTGCTTCTCTCAATGTGTGTTGGCTCCACACGCTTTAAATCTTGACTGAATAGGGTTCCAGTGTTAGGATAAGAGTTCCTTAGAGTTCCAGTTCCTCTGGTTCGTGAACTAGCACCTACAGAGCAGAGATACTGGTAGGTTGCTCTAGGTCAAATTAGGAAAAATTTACTTAACCATGTGTTTAGCAGCAGTTATCCCTTAACAATGAAAGAACTCTGTTTTTGTATTAGTACTTGCTTTACCTCATATCCAACATGCTTTGCTTGGTTGTTATCCTCAGCTGTACCCCTCACTGTCAGTCTGCTGCTCTTTTAAGAATTTGAGTGTTTATCCATTTCTTCATTGTCCATCAAAAAACACAATATGGGTTGAACTACATATTACTAATGTAGATGGATTTTAAAACCCCATTGTTTGATTCTCCTAGGAAAAAGAAATATTAGTTAGAAAGCCATTTGTAGCAGAACAGTGGTAAATGGGTATGTGTGTATCTACTCCATTGCTCACCCCTTTTGTGTGCATGTGCAAATCCATCCCTGCCCCCCAAGTTGCTCCCACTATAGGTTTCAGTCTGAGAGGTATGTTTGCCTCCCAAACGTATGTGTGGAACCCTGTAGGTGCAAGTGAATTGAATTGAATTTATTTATTACGGTCGGGTGACCAGCTCATAAAACATATTTGTGGCTAAAATATACAAAATGCAGTTTAAAAATATACAACCAATTCATAAAACATATTATATGGTTAAAATATACAAAATGTAATTTAAAAAGTGTACAACAAATAATTAATTGTGTACTGGTTGTAAAATATGGGGAGAATCAAATACAGCATTTTTATAGCTATCCTTTGAACCATTGGATCGTCTAGGGCAAACTGGTTTGGACAGGGTCTTTGGGTTATAGGGAGTCCTTCCTACATATTTGTTAAGATCTGTAAATATTTCCTCCCTTCGGTTGGGACCACAACATTTCTCTACGCTCAACAATAAACCGCCCTCATGCTAAAACCAGTCAACCTGTGAACTCAGGAGACTATATTGTAGGTGCAGATGGTTTTGGAGACATTGGGGGTGGTGGGATTAGGTGGGATTGCCCTTCTTCAAAATGAGAATACATAGCCAGTAGAACTTAAATACATGTTTGCATGTAATGTGTGGTTTGCAAAGCTATGTGTTTTGTTCTGTACTAAAGTAAGCTTCATTATGCTCTTATACTAGTTTCTACATACAATCAGTAATGAGATTAATCTTCCCAGAATGATTACATTTCCCTTATTTTCAAACATTTCATTGTATGCTAAAATGTATTATCTCTAGTGTTGGGTCAGGGATAGGGAGATATTAACCATGGAGAAGCATGCAGTCACTTCATTTAAGGCAGCTCTTCAAGAAACTTCTAGCCAGTGAAATTCTTTGAAACTACTGTAAATTAAACTGTCTTTTTAATGTTTTAAATATATCTCCAATCTTGTGTTCTGACTTGGGATATTAATATTCCCATACAACAAACACAGTAAAACTGTGCTTGTTACACTAAACAATACTCCATTGACATTCATTCTAATTACTGAGGATCAAGATGATAAAAGACTCTTAATGATTTGTTATCCTCTCCTTCTAATCCATAAATTATTAGCTAAATCTAGCATCTCTACTTTAATGTATTTGCTGCTCATGGAAGTGATTTCTCTGCATTACTTCCCATGGAGTTTCCTCTTTGATACCAGAATGGTGCAGTAAATACAGTGGATTAATTATAAATTAGATTAGGGATGAAATCCTATGTATTCTTTTCTGAAAGTAAGCCACACTGAATACAGCGGAACCTACTTTTGAACAGATATGCCAGAGGATCAATGTGAAGTAGGGGTGTGCTTTACACTGGAAGTTGCAGTCCAGTGGTATCTGGAGAGCTACAAGCTGCCCATCCTGTTCTGAATGTTCTGTATATTTTTGAATTATCATTTTGTGACCCTAGGTCCACACATCGCCTTTGAAATCTTGCAGCATACTGAACTGATGCAGGTGGAGATGTGTGACTTTGCTCTGACTACAGTTGGGTAGTTGTGTAATTGGAAGAAAGGCTGCCCACTTGCCCAGAAAGTAGTGATTTCCTTCACTGCCCAGTGCCTGCAACAAGGTCTTCTCCTTCTCTTGTGTCCATTCCACAGTCCTAGATACTACCAGAGGCCTGTTTTGGAGGTCTCCTCACCTTCTAGACCAGAAATTGCAGGTGCCTAGGGAGTGGACGGAAGGTGGAAATTGCCTCTTCCTGGAACCCAGCGTTCTCTCATTGCAAGCACCCATTGGGATCCTGGCATTTGATCCACTAATGAGAAGTTCATTTTATGTCCTGAAAACCTTTAAATAGTAAACCAGAAATAATGCTGAAGTCAGATTTAATATTTTAAAAGACAAGAAGAATACAAAATAATGTTTGATCATCATATATCTGGCAGATTGCCCAGCTGTGTCCCTATCTTGATGTTGGGATGCTCACCACTCTGGTCTATGCGCTTCTAGTCTTGACATTAGCTCTATGGATTTCAGCCATAGGCAGCTTGCGACTGGGGCACTAAACACTAACAGTTTCTGTGATGTGATATCCTCCTCCTTGGCCTGCAGCCTGCCCTTGGTTTTATTTATTGGGGAAAGAAGTTGATTACAAGTAACTGTTATTTGTAACTAGTCCAACCCTTCCCCCTTAAATTTCTGTTTTCCAAGCTCTAGAATCTTTGTATCTCCCTATTTAAATCATGGACAAATGGTTGTTGTAGGTTTTTTCGGGCTGTTTGGCCGTGTTCTGAAGGTTTTTCTTCCTAACGTTTTGCCAGTCTCTGTGGCTGGCATCTTCAGAGGACAGGAGTTAGAACTCTGTCTGTGTTCTGGTGTAGTGTGTGGGATAGTTGAGTATTTGTAGCTGTGGGATCAGCTTTTTGTCCTTTTCAGGAGATTGGGTGATTATGGTGATCAGGGTGTTTTTTTTTGTTATGGGTATTGTTGTGATAAGGGGGGGAGATGATCTGTCACTGTGATTGATGGGTGTCGTTTGCTAGTCTTTGGTGTGCAGTGATTATCGGTCCTTGTGGCTGGGTAGGACAAATGACTCTTTCAGATATAGGGAGATTTTAAGACACACCAACTGCAGAAGAAGACAAGTGGGGCAGAGAAAGACACCCATCACTGCAGACACTTAGGACAAGAAGGTTGTAAGTGACATGTTGCCTTTTAAATCCCACTATTACATCACGGGGTGAGTGGTCAGAAGTCAGGATATGTTCTCTTGCTTGGCAGATATCATTGTGTTGTCTTATAAGGCACAAAAAGAACAAGTAAAAGGGACATGGGTTTGCACCGGCCCTGCCTAGGATCCCAAACTGGCCATTCTGTGAAGAAGCTTCCTTTGTTTTATGGATTCTTCTGCCTGACCTCTTAATTTGAAATTAATCTGAAAGTTTTGTGCCTTTCGGTCCAACAAGCTGCAAAGGAAATGTCAGAGTCCTCAATCTTCCTGTCTGTTTTGCACAACTATATGAAGGTGCCTAAAATTCTGCCCCAAATCCAGGAAGCATCATTTAGAGCCCACCACTCAAGAGCAGTATTTTGACTAGGGTTCCTTGAAGCTTTTTTTCCTTTTCCCCAGAGGATTTTGATAAGATGCTGGAGGACAATCATTTTCTATTTTAGATTCCATATTGTTTGAAAATGTTCTTCTGTTTGTGGGTTTGCATTGATAATAGCTTCATTTACCACTGAACTGGATGCAGTGGAGAGTATACTTTTATCTGCCAACATAACCATCTCAAATTAGAATGCTTTCATTCCATTTAATTGTTGATCATTCTTCCCTTGGCATTCTGTTTTTAAAGTGAGTGCTAAATGTTTTATCAGCTTTTCTTTTCATTTTAAGCTATTATATCTGTCTCAGTTGAATGCATCTTAAGGGCAGACCAATTTTTCAATGGCCCTCCTTCAAACACACCCTGTCCTTTGGGCTTCTAAGTACCATGCATTCTTATATGTCTTCCCCCTTTTTCTGTTTAATCCAATACTGTAATTAAATTTATTTGTATGAGCCAATTTTCTGGCTCTATCTAACAGCTAATTAAAAAGAAAAGCAATAATAACAGGGGGAAAAAAACTCAAATAAAAACCCTTGGCACGCAAAACTGGCTATACAAAGTAGAACAATGACAGGTGAGTCTATAAATTGTGCCAAACTATCAGTATAGCTTCATTTGGACCTGTGCAGGCTTCCATAATGTTTTATACTATCCAGCTGAACTTTTGTCTGCTTTATGAAGGACGAGATTCTTTCAGAGTTCCTGGTTTCTGGATTAAAAAATTAAAATTTTAATCACATGTCCTATCAATAAGGGACACAACTAACAAATTAAGGTATTTGGAGGCCTGGTGACATAAACTGATTGCATCCGTAGGATGTAGTAGATAGAGTGATAGACTAGGACCCTGGAGAACAGGTTTTGTATCTTGTCTTGACCATGGAAACTGGTGGTGGAACTGGTAAAACCACTCCTTAAATATCTCACTTAGGGTCGCTATAAGTTGGTTCCAACTTGACAGCACACACGCACATATAGTGGCTGAAATCCTGTTGCACACGTCTACATGCACAACAGTGATGACATCAGCAGCAGCAAATCACTTCAAATTAAAGGCAAATTGCTGCTGCTTAAAGGCAACTTCAGGATGCAAACAATCCAAAGTTCCCCAAGGAAGCCCTTAATAAGTGTTGATTTGCCACTGCAGCTGACATCATCACTGTTGTGCACCAAAAAGCAAAGCAAATTATGCAGGCTACACATTGCCTCCCCAGCAAGTTGGGTACTCATTTTACCAACCTTGGAAGGATAGAAGGCTGAATCAACCTTGAGCTGGCTACCTGGGATTGAACCCCAGGTCATGGGCACAGTTTTGGTTGCAGTACAGTGGTTTAACCACTGTGCCACGAGGCACAAGGAGTTGTGCAACAGGATCTCAGCCACTTGTTTGATTTGATTATCTGAAAAACTGTATTTAAGTCCTCCATAATACAACATGTACAGTACTTGTTTATGGTTCTTCTATTAAATATCCACATTTGTGATCTTTCTTCAGCATTTTAAATAGGTTTGTCACACAAGCTACTAACACCTTCAACTTCATCTAGGACAGGCCTTCCCATCAAGCATAGTGAGATGGCTGCCTCAGACAACAGAGTGCCAGAAACAATGAATTCAGGCCAACTTTCCTGTTGAAAAAGGAAGTCCACACACACACACACACACACCCAGTGCTTGCTGAGAACTCCAAGCAAGCACTGGGAAAATTTCCTTTCCTAACAGGTGCCTAAGCTGGAGCTTGGCCTCTCCTAGGCCATGAGGCCTTCCAGCCCAGCTTTTCTTGAGGTGGGCACAATTTAGGTGTGGGTTTGGGAAGTGGAAATCTCAGAATGGAGAATTCTGAGATCTGGAGTCCAATAAAAAAAAAATCCAAACCAATGGCACATGCCTAGTAGCAGATGCTGCACAAGGGAAGGGAAAAGAAGGAAAGTTTACCTTTTGCTGTTGTTTCTCTGCTTTCAGTGCATGAACTTTCTGCCCACAAAACGTGTTCGCGACAAAATTGCCATTTAAATCTTGGCACATATGGAACGTATCTGGGAGGCTTTAGAATGCATTGGCTGTTGGAGACTTGGGATGGGCAGCGTGTCACACTTCAGCACCCTGGCATCCGGCATCCAAAGCCAACCAGCAGTATATTAATTAAAATGCAGTGTCAGGATCTGCTGCTAGACTGCTGATAGGATTTGACATGTTTCTGTCTCAGACACTTTAAGGAAAGGTTACTTACAGCTATAGAATGCTGACCAATGCAGTAATGTTAGGCACCTTTGCAGGTAAATCAATATGTGTCCATTGGTGTCAGATGCTGCTTCTGTCTAATTTCTTAAAGTTAGGTCATTCTCTCCATACACAATTTCTGTTCCACTCAGGCTGTAATGTGAGGCACACTTACTTCCCAATGAGTCCCACTGAACCTCTGGAAATACGCATATGGTTGTGCGAGAGGGCTTAGGGGACGTTAAAGAGCATATGATGAAGTTTTATATGTAACCAAAACATCAGGGATTTGAAACATGATGCATTGCATATGCAATGCACTTTTTTAAAAAAAAAAAAACACAAAACTTGTCCTTCCTGCAAGGAGTTTAAAGCATCGTCTTGTAACTCAAACAATATCCAAACTGTCTCAAAACATCCTTCTCTGATTCACACGCAACATTCAAACTCACATTCTTTCCCTGTGCACTCTTTAGTTCCCTTTCACAGCCTTCCAAAGGCTGTGACTAACTGAGACAAAGAGCCAAAAAGAAGGTGGGTGCTAGAGCTATCCATCACAGCATGCAAGCTCAAAATGATAATAGGGCTTATTTAAAGGAGCTGCTTGGGGAAATGTCATTTTCAGCAATGTTCTCTATATATTGTGAGTTCTCTTGAAAGGCGATGAATCGTTGCGGCAAGTACCTGAGGGACCATTCCATGGTGCTTTATGAAGTGTGCCTGCTTCACAGGAAAAATGAACGCAGGTGCTGGGTTGTGTCAGTGCAATAGTCAAAAAGGGTGCTACTGATGAACTAGAAAGAGATCTCAACACACATAGGAAAATGTCCATGAAAGCTAGAAATAGAGAAGAAAAGCCCAAAGGGACAACCCTGTCCAAACCAGTCAAATGAGAAATAAGCATTTTTAGTCGAAATGGAATACAGTACTGCATGTTTCTTGCAGGGTGGGGAGAGAGGTCTCTGAAGGATCATGAAAGAAGGCATGGCTGGCTAGCAGGAACGCTGAACAGGAGCCCTTCACTCTGCATCACTATCCTGCTTATTCCTCTGCAGCAAGGGACATGTGGTTGCTTATGGCATGGGTCTACCTCCAGTACTTACGACCTAGGCTTGCTTTAAATTGAAGTAGATTATCCAGATAACTCATTGTCTACTTTAACAGATGCACTTCTTCAGAGTCTTAACCAACATCTTTAAAAACTCTGACCGGACATATCTGTGATTAAATCTGAAAAGGGTGTGCTCTGTCATGGCAGCACCCCAAGGCATATGAAGCATCTGAAGAGAGGCCTCTAGAGAAGAGGTGGGCAAAAAGCAACTCATTTCCAAGAGTTTCCTCCATTTTTAAAAAAAAACTTTTTTGACAAAAAAAAAAAGCCCTCATGCCTGCTAACCCCTCATGCCATGAGCTGTTTCAGACTTAGAAGTAACTTCTGGTGTCTTCCTCTTTGGGGCCTAAAATAGCTCAAGAGCCTCCCTCTGTCCCGACCCCAGAATTCCATCCTTGCTGCTTAAGGGGCACAAGGCAGCTCTTGGGATATTTTAGGCCCAGAAGTATGGAGTTGTTGGTGAGCGGGCCTCCAGAAGACAGGCATGTGTGGCCTCAGACCCTTCGAAGTTGTCCACCCCTGCTTCATACCCAGTTTGAACAACAGAGACCAATTGTTTTATTTGAACTGTAGGCCTCCAGATCATCAGCCAGTGAACACTCAGTGCCTTGCATTACTTATCTGAAGGAACAAGTTACAGGCTAGCAGTTTCTGATATTTTTAATGATTGGGTGGGGAGCAAAAAGGCGGGGTGTGCCTCTCTTGTCTTCAGGATGGAATATTATTCAGGTTTCTTCTCTTTTTCTTTTCTTGCTGTTGCACTGGGAGTGATATGATTCTACTGCAGCAATGTTTATTGCTACCCATTGCCTTAGCACACATGTCTGTCTGGGACAAGGTATGCCTGTTGCAGAAAGCTGTTGCAGAAACCCCACGGAAAGTAATGGATGTGTTCAGGCATGGGTGGTTAAATCACTATGGTCATCATGTGTCATTATGAAGTGATTGTCTCAGCATCCTCTTTTCCAAGCACATTTTGATTTAGAGAACACAGTTTGATTTTGGAGGAAAACCCCCCACAAAACCTGAAATTGCTGGGTAAGAGTTTTGTTATGATCTTTTATAGGCAGCGCTGGGACACCTGTTGTTTTCAATGAAAATGGAGATGCACCTGGACGTTATGATATCTTCCAGTATCAAATAACCAACCGAAGTACAGAATACAAAATTATCGGCCAGTGGACAAACCAGCTTCATCTAAGTGTAAGTTTGTTGTATAGCTGTGTTTTAACTGTACAATTTATCTTATTTTGGTCCTCTTGGGAAAGAGCAGCAAATAACACACAAAAGTTATCCAAGGTGTTTTCCCAGTGCTTTTGAATTCCTTGAAACTGTTCTTCAGCATTACATGATACAACAGTGCTCAATTAATTGGAGTTAATTCACTTTACTCAAAAATGCAGATTCATGTGATTGGGATGCTAGGACACTGGTATTCCAATAACATTCTAGGGAATGATGGACTTCATTGCAAAGCTTTTGTATTCGTTGATTGAAGGCCTATTGGTTAGGGTAGTGAGTTGTACTACAGTAGGCCCACTGAATCTTTGGAGCTTTGGTGACTCAATCCCTCCATACATTCTGTTGATTTAAATGGGCTTCCTCTAGTTGCAACTTATGTTAGCATCGGTTGTAACTAGAGTAAGCCCATTTGAATCAGTGGAACTTATAGAGTAGTTGACTCATCAAATCCTCACTGATCAATGGGTCTACTGTAGTGCAATTTACTACACTAAGCAACAGGATTTCAGGCATTTAGTGTCATGATGGAATCCCTTAGCACACTTCTATATTCAGCCATGTTAGACATGTTTTCATCATCCATGAAGATCTTCCCTTGCTTTGTGTATACAGACTGTAATATTAGGCATATTTATGTTCTGCATTCATACAGGCCAATTGTAGAATCCAGCAAGCCTGTTTATTGACCTGTGTGAATCAACTGTGCTACAACATGGCCTAGAATGTCTCTAACATGCAGACATCCCAAAGCAGGTTCTCAGGGGTTCTTCGGACAACAAAATGATGTGAAATATGTTCTCTCAAATACTTGAGAAATACTAGCCTAGGAGCAGAGCTTGGAACTCCGCCACTTCATCCCCATCAGGAAGTAGACATTACTCACTTTTTCAAAGTATTGTGTTAGCAATGCATTTTTAAGCAGCTTTATTGTTACTATTTGCAAAATATAAGATAAAATTCAACAATTCCCCCAAATGACTCTCTCAAAATATTTTAAGCAACTAATGACTGTCCCTTATTACGCTAAGAAGTAATGAAATTACTAGTCATTATATTAATTGTGCAAAAATAATGTTCTTATGCCTTCATTGCCCCTAAATGTAGCACATTACAGGCAACATTGTTATTTGTAATAGGTCACTTCCAAGTCCTGCCTATGGAATATATATCATGTGTATATGTTTTCCCTGAAAGAAGGAAAACTGATTTTAAAAAAAGATTCATCATTAATGATAGTTGGTAGTCAAGATGTGCACCAAAAGAAGCTTTCACAATGTTAAAATACAAAATGAAAGAGTAGGCAAATTTCAGATCATTAAGGGCAGGGATGAGCAACATATGGCCCTTGAGCCATATGTCCCCCCGGGACACAAATGCTGTTCCTCCACACCCCCATACGCCCCCCCCATTATTTAATTAAAAAAAATTGTTTCAAAAAATCCCTCGTGCCCTCTTAGAGGGTCAATTTTGAGGGATCAATTTTGGCGTGTTTGCCTCCAACATACCTGTTCCCCCGCAATTTTTTTTTTAAAATAGAAAGTACAAGGGGGATTTTTCAACTAAGGTTGCAGTCAAAGAAATGAGTACAGCTTTCCAAATTGCAGGGATCGGCCTGTGCCCTGGTTTAAAGGCTGTATTCACTGTGATAGAAATATATCTGCCTCAGTTTCAGTATATTTCTCTGGGTTCCACTGACATTCCTGTCCTATTCCTTGTGAAGCAGTGTGAGTTGTTTTTTTCACCCTGCTTAAAAAAATCATATGCATTTTCTGTAACATACTCATTTATTTGCAAACATGTCTTGTACGCATTTTTCCTGTTGATTCTGCTTGGTTTGTTCATATTTTTCACTTGTGTGCATTTTAACCATTCACATTTTTAAGAATTATGTAGGATTTTATTAATATTCTTATTTTCTCTGAAACATTCCCGCTGTCTTACCACAGTGCAGATTTCTGAAGCCCAGGTACACTTTGTTTCACAGTGAGTCTCAGGAGGTGCAAAATTGATCATTTCAGAGAGAATCGAAACCAACACTGTTCTGTTCCATCCCTCGTCACTATTCATTGCCTGACAAACCAAAGAAGCTTCACACAGCTTTGGTTCATCGTGTAACAGGCCCATGATAAACAATAACAAAAAGAACAGTGCAAGTATTTACAAATTATTGTTCCTCTGAGACTACTTTGTAGTAATTATCAGTGTGCTACCAACGGTAATGCGTATAATAGCTTCCTGTTTCCAGCTGCTGCAATGATAAACCACCTTACTGTATCTGCAGCTTGCTTTCTATGGCTTCCTGGCAAATGGCCATCCAGTTCTTTTCTTGGGTGCAAACAAAAATGATGTGGACATTGGCTCGGAAAATGGAATTCATTATTCCTCCCTCCCTCCCATGGTCTTCAGTGCAGAAGAAAAATATAAACCTGCCACAAGGAAAAGTGGAGGACGAATGAGAGAAAGCACTGAGCGGTTTTGGGATATATCTCCAGTGTCAGAACATTGTATTAGGGTGACCGAAACCTAGCCAGTATTTTCTGATAAATTCCAGATCCACATTCTGCTTTCATTTAATTGCGAGATAGATTAGGCATCCTTCAGTCTCGAGAGACTATGGTAACGTGCTCTGTATGGAGGACTTGGAACAGCGTTTAGTGTGGATGAGAAGGCCAATTCGAGAGTGACAATCCCTTCCACACTGAAGACAAATACAATCTGTCCCCTGTCCAGCTCCCTGATTTTGCTGCTTTCGTGACTGCCTCTTTGCCTCGGCCTGCTGGACAAGGGTCTCTTCAAATTGGGAGAGGCCGTGATGCACCACCTGCCTCCAGGCTGAACGTTCAGATGTCAGGGTTTCCCATCTGTTGAGGTCCATTCCTAAGGCCTTCAGATCCCGCTTGCAGATATCCTTGTATCGCAGCTGTGGTCTCCCTCTGGGGCGATTTCCCTGCACTAATTCTCCATACAGGAGATATTTTGGAATCCGACCATCAGCCATTCTCACAACATGCCCAAGCCAACGTAGACGTCGCTGTTTCAGTAATGTATACATGCTAAAAATTCCAGCTCGTTCTAGGACTACTCTATTTGGAACTTTGTCCTGCCAGGTGATACCAAAAATGTGTCGGAGGCAACGCATATGGAAGGTGTTCAGCTTCCTCTCCTGCCATGCACAAAGGGTCCAGGACTCACTGCAGTACAGGAGTGTGCTCAGGACACAGGCTCTATAGACCTGGATCTTGGTATATGTCGTCAGCTTCTTATTGAGAGATAACATTTTGAGAGATAACTTATTGAGAGAGAATTGCGAGATAACATTTCTGAAAATAGATACTGATGTCTAGTTGTCTGCCCATTTATGACTGCTTTTAGTTTGACTGGTATGTAATGATTTCACCTTAATAAGGCTGATTGAACTGATTAATGGTCTCCAGCTTTTCCATGGTGCAGTCACTTTTCTATCTAAGCTCTGTATAGATATGATGTCTAGACACGATGCTTCATGAAACAGAAAATGCTTAGGAAAAGGAGCTGCTTCTGGAAGATCTGCCTTGATGTACTTTCCCCTGTCAGCATGGTCTCTGTACTTTCTTGACAATATGGGTTTGTTTTATATGAGGATGATGAAGAGCTGGTCTTTGTCTAGTCTGTGCATTGAAGTGTATTTTAGTTGCACCCACACTAGTGAGCAGTTTCCCCTAACAAACGCATTTTGAATGCAATTTCCCTTAATGGATACATATTTTATATTCAACTTATTCAACTCAGTAATATATCAATTTTTGCATGCCATGTTCCCTAAGACGTGAATCTTTTGAGCTGTATCACAATCTGAGAGATAATTCTGTGTCTATCTACATTTTTGCCTAGAAATGCAAATTAGGTTAGTTTGCTTACGTATGAGGGCCAAATGAAATCCTCCCCTATCTCTAGTTTTATTTTTTCTTGAAACCTGTAATAAACAGATTATTCCGAAGATTTTGAAGGCCTGTCACAGAAACAGTCAATTTACTTTCTTGGAACATTCGTTTCACACAGTGCAATCCAATTAAGTCAAGGAATTCTGTTACCCTTTGTTTTGTGGTGTGCAATTGTAATCCTATGCATGTCTACTCAGAAACAAGTTCAGTGGGGCACACTTCCAGATATGTGTGTATAAAATTGTAGCCTTAAGGTCTTTTGCAAATTTCAGCTAATATCATGGATGAAGTCTTAAGATGTGAGCTCTTCTCAAGAAGCACAGTCCTTTTTGAGAAGGGTAATTTTGACAGTGTTTATTTCTTACTATAATGATGTATGTGTGTGTGTTCAGGCTCATGAATGCTATTGCTTGGTCATAGATAACAGGAAGCCCCATATGGTAAGCCTGGATAAGCAATGTAGTTCAAATCACCCTACAGCCACTCAGCTCACTGAGTGGCATTTAGTAAGTTACTCAAATTGCAGCAGTGCTTTATTATTCCATTATAATATATTTTAAATGCTGTTCTCTGCCTTGGTTTTGTTCTCTCTAGCTGTATTTGGAGATTGAGAGTTAATTTGAAAGTGTGAGCAAGGCTAAAGTCTTAGCAGTCTACCGCCTCTTGGTGTCTCCCCAGGGAGAGAGGCAATCTGAAAAGGAAAGCTTCTGCTACATGTGACTTGCTTCTGTTTGATTAGGAATACTGAAATATCAGAGTTCCTAATCTCATGGAGAAGTTCCACTTGTATTAGACTTCCAGCCTTTCACACCACCCTTCTTGATATGGAGATAGTAACAGGCAGGGTGTGGGGCTAGAACTCCTCTTCTGTTCACACATTTAAATTAACCCCTCTCTCTCTTTTAACATCTGAATGGGCCTGTTGCAGAAAGAGAGATAGAGAATTTTAGAGTGATATGGGGATTAAGAATGCTCCTTTTGCTCAGGCAGCTGGGGAAAAAAGAAAAAAAGATTTCTGCCATTATATTCTTCAAAATTCAATTCTTCTTAGAAATGAAACTGGTTGAGCCAACATCTTCAGATTCGGCATCCATGATCTACTTGAAGAAGTCTACAACTGAGCAAAGCTGGTCCAGTACATTTTTAATAGCTATTGCAAGTTAGAAAGTGCTGAGAATTGTCATGTTTACCCTTATATTTTTAGAAATATCATCCATTTCAGTCAAATTCTGGTGATAATTATTGATGTGTTTTATTCTGTCTTGGCAAAGAAATGTGTGTTCCCTTCAACTGATGAAACAGTACTTCAAAAGCTTTTAAGATTTTCTTGCCCCTTGAAAACATATAGCAGGAACCAATGTGAAAATTATAGTGTGGATGCACATTTTTATTCTGAGGGCAGAGTACTACTAGCACTTCAGGGTTTTTAGAAGTATGGTGTATTGAAGAGAAAGTCTAGTGAATTTCTGGCAACTTATAGTTTCTTTCTTTCCAATTACTGGTGTTTTTAAAAGTCCCTTTGATCCCTGGAGAATCCCAAGGACAGGAAGTTAACCCACAGATCCTCCAAGTGGCTGATCATAGGACAGGCAGATTTTAACCTGATCCAACTCTGGATGACACCAAAGAAAGATGTTCTTGTCATTATAGGGGACTGGAATGCTAAAGTAGGGAGTCAAGAGATAAAAGGAATAACAGGTAAGTTTGGCCTTGGAGTTCAAAACAAAGCAGGACAAAGGCTAATAGAGTTTTGTCAAGAGAACTAGCTGGTCATCACAAACACTCTTTTCCAACAACCCAAGAGGCGACTCTACACATGGACATCACCAGATGGGCAATACTGAAATCAGATTGATTATGTTCTCTGCAGCCAAAGATGGAGAAGCTCTATACAGTCAGCAAAAACAAGACCTGGAGCTGATTGTGGCTCTGATCCTCAGCTTCTTATAGCAAAACTCAAGCATAAACTGAAGAAAGTAGGAAAAACCACTGGGCTAGTCAGGTATAATCTAAACCAAATCCCTTATGAATACACAGTGGAAGTGAAGAACAGATTTAAGGAACTGGATTTGGTGGACAGAGTGCCTGAAGAACTATTGATGGAGGCTCGTAACATTGTACAGGAGGCAGCAACAAAAACCATCCCAAAGAAAAGGAAATGCAAGAAAGCAAAGTGGCTGTCCAACGAGGCCTTACAAATAGCAGAGAAGCGAAGGTAAACAAAATGCAAGGGAGATAGGGAAAGTTACAGAAAATTGAATGCAGACTTCCAAAGAATAGCAAGGAGAGACAAGAGGGCCTTCTTAAACAAACAGTGCAAAGAAATAGAGGAAAAGAACAGAAAGGGAAAAACCAGAGATCTGTTCAAGAAAATTGGAGATATTAAAGGAACCTTTTGTGCAAAGATGGACATGATAAAGGACAAAAATGGGAGGGACCTCACAGAAGCAGAAGACATCAAGAAGAGGTGGCAAGAATACACAGAGGAATTATACCAGAAAGATCTGGATGTCCCGGACAACCCAGATAGTGTGGTTGCTGACCTTGAGCCAGACATCCTGGAGAGTGAAGTCAAGTGGGCCTTAGAAAGCATGGCTAACAACAAGGCCAGTGGAGGTGATGGCATTCCAGTTGAACTATTTAAAATCTTAAAAGATGACGCTGTTAAGGTGCTACACTCAATATGCCAGCAAGTTTGGAACACTCAGCAGTGGCCAGAGGATTGGAAAAGATCAGTCTACATCCCAATCCCAAAGAAGGGCAGTGCCAAAGAATGCTCCAACTACCGTACAATTGCACTCATTTCACACGCTAGCAAGGTTATGCTCAAAATCCTACAAGGTAGGCTTCAGCAGTATGTGGACCGAGAACTCCCAGAAGTACAAGCTGGATTTCGAAGGGGCAGAGGAACTAGAGACCAAATTGCTAACATGTGCTGGATTATGGAGAAAGCCAGAGAGTTCCAGAAAAACATCTACTTCTGCTTCATTGACTACGCAAAAGCCTTTGACTGTGTGGACCACAACAAACTATGGCAAGTCTTTAAAGAAATGGGAGTGCCAGACCACCTTATCTATCTCCTGAGAAATCTATATGTGGGACAGGAAGCAACAGTTAGAACTGGATATGGAACAACTGATTGGTTCAAAATTGGGAAAGGAGTACGACAAGGCTGTATATTGTCTCCCTGCTTATTTAACTTATATACAGAATACATCATGTGAAAGGAAGGACTGGATGAATCCCAAGACGGAATTAAGATTGCTGGAAGAAATATCAACAATCTCCGATATGCAGATGATACCACTCTGATGGCAGAAAGTGAGGAGGAATTAAAGAACCTCTTAATGAGGGTGAAAGAGGAGAGCGCAAAAAATGGTCTGAAAAAATAGTCAACATCAAAAAAACGAAGATCATGGCCACTGGTCCCATCACCTCCTGGCAAATAGAAGGGGAAGATATGGAGGCAGTGACAGATTTTACTTTTTTGGGCTCCATGATCACTGCAGATGGTGACAGCAGCCACGAAATTAAAAGACACCTGCTTCTTGGGAGGAAAGCGGTGATAAACCTAGACAGCATCTTAAAAAGCAGAGATATCACCTTGCCGACAAAGGTCCGCATAGTCAAAGCTATGGTTTTTCCAGTAGCGATGGAAGTGAGAGCTGGACCATAAAGAAGGCTGACCGCCGAAGAATTGATGCTTTTGAATTGTGATGCTGGAGGAGACTCTTGAGAGTCCCCTGGACTGCAAAGAGAACAAACCTATCCATTTTGAAGGAAATCAACCCTGAGTGTTCACTGGAATGACAGATCCTGAAGCTGAGGCTCCAATACTTTGGCCATCTCATGAGAAGAGAAGACTCCCTGGAAAAGACCCTGATGTTGGGAAAGTGTGAAGGCAAGAGGAGAAGGGGACGACAGATGATGAGATGGTTGGACAGTGTCACCGAAGCTACCAACATGAATTTGACCCAACTCCGGGAGGCAGTGGAAGACAGGAGGGCCTGGCGTGTTCTGGTCTATGGGGTCACGAAGAGTCGGACATGACTTAACGACTAAACAACAACAACAACAAACTCTGGATGTGTTTCTCCATCCCTTTACAATCTACATTGCCAAAAAGGTATCAAATTGCAATTTAAATTGCAAGCACTGGGCAAAGAGCTAAAGTTCACCTACTACCCACCAATGGAGACCTGATCTACATCAGGTCCGATACACTTACTTCTCAGTGAAAAGAACTAAAGAACAGAACTAGCAGTTACATAGTTAACAGTCAGTTTGATCCTCAGATCTCTTTTGTGGGGCAGCAGTGGCATGTGTAGGTGGTGCAGCAGAAGGACTAGAGCCTTAAAGTACTGCTCTGAAAGTAGAGATGTGCAGTGAGTGCTGAAATCCCTGCCCTTCCTTTCCATATAGTTAGATAAAGAAAATGTGGGAACTGGGGGCCCTGAGCTGACTTCTTAAAGACAGAGCTGCAGTGTGAAGGCCCAATCTCAGTTGTTTCTGTGTGGTGAGCAAAGGACAGACATTGATTGTATCCCACACTGACACATTGCATTGAACATGGATACACACTGTACATACACTTGTTAAAATGGCACACTTTAGCTTTGCTCACTTGTTTGTCTTGTGTGTAAACGCTTTGTGTGAAAAGGCAGATTGGAAAAAAAGCTGATTGCCCCAGTCTCCTGCCTTGTCTGTCTGCAGAAGAGATTTTTTTTCTGTCCATGAAAGTTCTTCCCAGAATTTTGGAAGCCTGTTTTTGTTCCAGGGGGTTAGAGAGATTTTTTTAAGGGGTAATGGCAGGTATCAAGAACAGGTAACCTTTCCTTGAGACTTTGCCTTAAAAGGCATAATGTACTCTTGTGCTCTGAAAGACAGTCCTTGAATATTACAGCCAAAACTGGGGGATCCTGATACTTTTCTTTTCATGTTTTGACTCTGCACTGGATACTTAGATTTCTTCAAGAGGTGCTTTGTATTCCATAGACATCTGCACTAGTTCCTGAGGATCTGTTTTGCCACTTGTCCTTCTGCTGGTGTGATACTGGCTTCTCCTTTGGGCAGAAAATGCTGACTTCAGCTTGATAAAGCCATTGCCAAGTCCCTAAGGGTCTCATCTGTCAGCAGACTTCACTGACTTTGGGATTCCCTCTAGCTATGGAATTGCTTTCTGTCTTTAGTCCTCAGTAATGTAAATGCCTTCTTCCTCCAGGCATCCTAACCTTTTAGATACTTTCTGGAGCAGATATAGCTTCTAGGAACAGAGTGCCACTCAGGTTCGAACCAGGCCTTTTGCCTCTCACCAAATATGCAGTTTTTGACACAGCGATGTTAATATGGAACAACAGGAGATGAGAAGCAAAATACAGAAAGGGAAGCAGAGCAAAATGCAGGCAGTTCCCAGATACAAATGTCAATAAAAGGACATAACTGGTTTCATCTCTGATAACTAGTCTTTCTCTCATTTGCTGGACAACTTTTTCAAGTGGTAAGTATATGTGACTGGCTCACAAAATTTAGAGAAGTATAAAATTCAGAATAATAAAGTTTCAATTGTACATTAGTCTGGGAGGAGTGGATTAGTCAGTTCATATCAGAGAATGAATTCTTCAAATATCCCTAGGCAATGGACAGCCAGCCTCTACTACAGAGTTTGGTTAGCAGTCTGCACTGATGCACTCTGCAGAGTTGGGATAAAGTTGTATATAATACTCCTCATCAAACTGCAAGAAATATAATTAGCCTTATTTATCTATTTTAAAGTCCCTGTATCATTTTCCTGCTCGTTGGGACTCCCAAAGGAAGGTACTATCCAATGAATGAAAACATACACTAGTGTAGTCTCTTAGGTCTATGGGACATCTAACATGTCACAGTTGAGAATCTCAAGTTCCAGGCATATATGTATACAGGAAAAGTGCCCTATGACATTCTGATTAGCAAGTTAACTAGGTGTGGGCTTGATATAACAACCGTCAGGTGGATTCACAGTTGGCTACAGATTTTAACTCAGAGGGTGATGATTAATGGCTCCTCAAACTGTGAGGAGGTAACAAGTGGGGTATCCCAGGGCTCAGTCCTGGGTCCTGTGCTCTTCAACAGTTTTATTAATGACCTGGATCAGGGGGTGCAGGGAATGTTAATCAAATTTGCAGATGACACAAAATAGGGTGGAACAGCTAATACTCTGGAAGACAGAAGCAAATTCAAAATGATCTGGATAGGCGTGAGTACTGGGCTGAAAACAACAGAATGAAATTTAACAGGGAAAAGTGCAAATTACTGCACCTAGGAAAAAGAAACCAAACGCACAGTTACAAAATGGGGGATACCTGGCACAGCAACACTACGAGCAAGAAGGACCTTGGCATCGTTGTAGATCACAAGCTGAATATGAGCCAACAGTGTGATGTGGGTACAAAAAAAGGCAAATGTTATTTTAGGCTGCTTTAACAGAATATAGTCTCCAAATCCTGTGAGGTACTAGTTCCCCTCTGTTCGGCACTGGTTAGGCCTCATATTGAATACTATGTCCAGTTCTGGACACTGCACTACAAGAAGGATACTAACAAGTTGTAACAAGTTTAAAGGAGGGCAACAAGGATGATCAAGGGGCTGGAAACCAAGCCCTATGAGGAAAGACTGAAAGAATTGGTCATATTTAGTCTCGAGAAAAAAAGACTAAGGGGAGATGTGACAGCACTTTTCAAATACTTGAAAGGCTGTCATACAGAGGAGGGGCAGGATCTGTTCTCAATCATCCCAGAGTGCAGGACACGCAAGAATGGGCTCAAGTTACAGGAAGCCAGATTTTGGTTGAATGTCAAGAAAAACTTCTTGTTAGAGCAGTATGGCAATGGAACCAATTACCTTGAGAGGTGGCGAGTGCTCCTGCACTGGAGACATTCAAGAAAAATTTAGACAACCACCTGGCAGATATCCTTTAATTTGTATTCCTGCACTGAGCAGGGGGTTTGAAATGATGGCCTTACAGGCCCCTTACAACTTCATGATTCTATGATTTTATATCCTGGCTCCAAACTATTTCGGATGTTATAAATCAAGAACAATATTGTCAGTTGAGCTCAGAAGTAAAATGGTTACCAATGCCGTTGGTTCAAGATCACATTTTGCACGAGCCATGGCTTTGTTGTGTTTTTCCACGACAGGCCTCATTGAGAAAACTGGACTAATCTAACTGGGAGATAATTAAGGCATGCATCACTGTGGACAAGTCTGTCTTCTCTAGGATTTTGGCTCCTTAGACTTTATTTGTAGATTTTTCCTATGCAGGGACCTCCAAAATTCACCTTGAAATTTCACTTTAAGCACACCACAGATGTTGCTAACTGTAACTGATGGTTCACTTTTCAGGAGACAAGCAGTTATATTATTGCCGTAAGAGCAAATCCTCAAATCTGACTAGGAACCTATGAAGATGTAAGAGTGCAATCTGCCTCTTCAGCCTTGTAAGCCCCATGCCTACATACAGAGATAAATTCAACTTGTACCAGCTGCATGGCTGAATTCATTTTTGCCAGCTTCAATGTTATTATTCTTGACATGTTTTAACCTCTGTTTCCTAGCAGCACCATATAAAACATTCCACAACTAACACGGAAGCTAAAGTCCCCGTCCGTATCAACAATCAGGTTGATTTGCATAATGAATACAAAGCACAGGAACAAAAATCTTTACCTATCTTAAAAAAGAAAAGAATGTCATGTTTTATTCATTGAGTTACAGTATTTGCACTCCACTCACATGTATTTCTTCACGACAAATGTGTGGATTTAGCAACTTTGAGTTCTCAGCCATATCATTTCCACAGGAGGGAACCTGTTAAGAACAAGCTTGTAGTCCTTGGCATTTATATATTAGGAAATCTGCTTCCGTTTGTGATTAGTAATGAATATATTTTTTAGAATTGGGTCATTAACCAGTGAGTGCTGTACCTGCATGCTATATGGAAATACCTACCAGGAAGCTACCTTGCCACCAGGGTCTAGAGCAGTGGTTCCCAACCTTGGGTCCCCAAATTTTCTTGGACTACAACTCCCAGAAATCCTGGCCAGCACAGCTAGTAAAGGCTTCTGGGAGCTTTAGTCCAAGAACATCTGGTGACCCAAGGTTGGGAAACATTGGTTTAGAATATGCTATGTTTGGGCCAGAATTTTTCTGGATTTGGGGTACGTGTCATTTTTAAAAGTTGAGCTCTAGCCCTTTAATACGACATGTTTTAGAAATGCTGCTGCCCAATTGCATAGGATGCAAAATGTTAAACTAAAGTAAGGATTGACATTCGGATTTCAAATAGACTAGTGCTTTTCTGCCAGTGGGAGATGAACCACTAGTGAACACAGAGGTGGTCTAGCTAGAACACAGGGTTTTCATAACACTACAAACTCAGCTCCCTCATCACCCATATCCTCCCACAAGTGTCTCTGTGACCTTTTGGGGTGCTAATTGTAAATTTACAAGCATGTTAGGGGTCCTCACACCCATCAACATTTTGTTTCCTTGCCTACCAAGTTACAATAAGTACAAAATATATTAACAAGCTACCAGACAGACAATCTGTCTGTAATAAGCTACCTATAAATGCTGAAATGTCCTTCTCAAGGGAAGATGTGCCTTTTGTTTCTCTTATGGTGGGACTCGGGTTCTTTGACAGTGATTGGTAGGACATCAGGTACGAAAAGCTGCAGCCTATTAGGACAGACCAGAAGTGTTGTATCCCCTGTTTGAAGTAGCCGCCATTTTCTGGTGGATTTCTTATTCCTTCTTGTGGGGGGGAAAAGGCAATTGTGCAGACAATCTGCTTTGTTTCATGACACCATTCAATCCCCATTGAGAAGTTTTTTCGGGAATATACAGTTACAGAGTGTGTTGCCTGTTGGTGACAAATGTGTTGGCTCTTAGTGTGTGACAAGTTAAATCTATTTTTAACCATTTGACCATCTGATTCAATCCCTCTGATTCAGCTGCTGTTGTGCCCTGTGCGCAACAACAACTATTACAACAACAACATTCTATGTTTGTAAGGCTTGAAACATCCTGCTCACCCAACCCCTGAAATGGCCATTTTACCATTTCTTGTAGTGACAAGGAAGAAAAGACTTGGAGAAAGGGGGAAATGCTATTGCTTTGGGCTGGCGTCAGCACCAGACCCTAAAGTGGAAAGAAAAAAAATGCACAGGAAATACGTATTTTCTGTAACAAGACAGGGGAATTTTATGGAAAATTCTCTGTAGATGCATGAAATTCCCTTAAGTTAAAGCATGGCATCATCTAGCATGCTATAGTTTCTCTCTTGGTAGCAGAAGCTCACCGCGGACATCACAGGGCTAAGCCTGTGACTTTTGTTTAAAAGGACATGCACTACCGGTGACCTCTGGACCCTGAATCTAGAGCTGCCTCCTGCCCATTTCCAGAAGTATTACGTATCCTTCCCTGTGAAGGATTGCTGCAGTTATAGCTGTAGTGTACTTGTACTTTTATGAGAAGTCTATTTTCACAAAAAACAAACAAACAACAGAATGAAAATAATGGACAAGGAATCATGGGATCATAGATGGGATCCCAAGGGTCATCTAGTCTAGCTTCTGCCAGCACAGGAAATCCACAGTCTGTCATACAAATGGCCATCCACACTCATTCTAAGGACCTCTAACAAAGGAGAGTCCTCTCCCTTCTACAGTACGATGCAGTTTCTTTGCTTCATAAGTAGGAGACTGGGAGGCAGCCAGCAGTGGAGCTCTCATTCATATGAATTAACTGGTGGAGACATGTCAGTTTTGCTGGACCTGTTGCTGGGATACAGGCATCAGAGATGGTGCCAGCTGGTGCATGGGTGAAATCCAGGAGCTCAGTATTTTGGGAGCTACCTCCTGTCCCATACCTACCATCATGGGATGGGTAGTTCTTTGAGAGTTGGCTTCTATACAGATTAATGAGACAGTGATTCTTCTGCAACCTTGCTACTCCCAATTTCCTCTTCTTCCTAATAGTAAATAAAGGATGAGAAGCCCAATGAGAACCTCCTCTATAAAATACCAGGTTCATTTTGGGAGTTGCAGTCCAAAATAAGTGAAAGTCCCATGTATCTTTGAAGTGTGTGTGTGTGTGTGTGTGTGTGTGTGTGTGTGTGTGTGTGTGTGTGTGTGTAAACTGTAGGTGTGCATGGATTCATGTGCATGCAGAATTTAAGGTGAGAAATTGAGATTTGGGCTGATGGTTAGGTTTCCTTCTGAGATGAAACAACAGGCTATGGTTGTTTTTGGCTTTCCAGACACATTTCTGAAACCTTTCTCTGTTAGGAGCCAAGGAGGCAAAAGCTGATAGATCACTGTGGGAAACAACTAGTCCCTGCCAAGGCAGACTTGGGTGTTCAATAGATCTGACAACTGAGCATGGCTCATGTTACATTCTCCCTCTCTAACAGAGTCTGAATTCATTGTGGAAGGTCTTTGGAGGAAGTACAGAAACCTGCTGTAACAGCCTGGCAATCAATAGCAGCAGGCAAAGAAAGGAATGGAGGGAGTTGGTAGAAAAAGTTTTCCAATGCCTGTAAGAAGACTATAGTATCTTGTATTCACTTTGGATGCTGAGTTAGAAAGGGAGGGAGACAGCAAATGGTAGAGTAATTGAAACTTGCCTTTTGGGACATTATCAGAGATGTTGCCATTGCACCGTAATTAAAATGCCCCATAATTAAATCTGGACAATGTAAAGCATAGATAACCAGTGTGGTGTAGTGAATAGAGTGACAAATTAGGACTCAGAAGGCCTGGATTCAAATCTCTGCTCAACCATGGAAACCCTCTGGAGGTGTGGAACTGGCAAAGCCACTCCTTAAATACTTACCTTGAAAGCCCTATTAAGGTCTCTACAATTTGGTTGCAACTTGAAGGCACATAACGACAACAACAAAACTAAAAGCACACTGCCTTAGAAACAGAAATGTTTTAGACTGCTATCAACACTGTCTTTGCTGAAGAGCCCTGACAAATAAGGATTTCAGTTTTATTCCGTCAGGATGAATGAAAAATGAAGTTCACAAATGAAGCATGAGGGCTGCTCAGACAATCACCTTGTAGTTAGTACTTGTCATTTTAAAAATCAGTTTTGAATTAGTCACAAAGTGCTGGCTTGAATTAGTCACAAAGTGTTGGCTTGTCACTCTTACACAGGGAGAGTGTTGGGCTGTGTCAAGATTGTATTCTACTTCTGAATGGAAACAGAAGGAGACAAAATCAACCCTTACTGTAAAGATCTGAAAAACAAAGGTTGCTAGGCTGGCCATAAGGGGGGAAACCCCACAGTAGTGTAACGCTTTTACTAGACTTACTCAGAGCACATGAAACATGTGCAAGCTGTTAAGATCTCTACATCTCTTCATCAAGCAACATTAACAAAAGGGGGGGGAATAGAAATAAAAATGGCAGACAATGTTTTTAGTGTTGAAGTTCAGAGGAGAGATGTTAATAATACTTGCTTCACTCTCATTGATTTATGCTATCTCAACTCAATGAGACAGCTTGACAAGGGAGTCTGAAGCCCCACAAGATCCCTCTCCTTCAAGTGAGAGCAAGACAAAGTAGTACCATTTTACACAATTTGTGTGGTTTGTATTGAAGTGTTTGTACATGTTTACTTAATTTGTGTAGGAGAAAAACATCATGCTTTTTCACTTCTTTGGAGTACCACAAAATGCCTCTCTCTTTCAAAGAGCGAGAAGAATGCATTTGTGATTCCTCATCCTTGTGGGAAAATCAACACAAGCAAGGATTTACTTCCTTAACTTAGATGCTTAAGATGAAATTTGAGTCTCAACAAGCAAGCGAAGTTCTTTCCCCCCCCCTCCAGTTTTTATCCAGACTGAATTCATGTAAGGTGGGCTGTTGTAGAATGTATATTTGTGAGGAATTGGGGGGGGGGGCATCAACTGGTTGGGTGGTGTTTCCTTTTTATTGACCACATTTCATTGTTTTCATTTTTACCATTGTTAGTTGCCTTGCATGGCATTTGCTGGCAGAACTGCAGGGTATGAATTCATCTAGCCATCCATATCAGCTGATGCAATATTTCCTACTTGTCCGTGGACCGAAGGAAGGAAGGAAGGAAGGAAGGAAGGAAGGAAGGAAGGAAGGAAGGAAGGAAGGAAGGAAGGAAGGAAGGAAGGGAGGGAGGGAGGAAGGGAAGGGAAGGGAAGGGATGGGATGGGATGGGATGGGATGGATGGCTTGTCACTTGTTTTTTAAAATAGGCCAGAATCTTGCTGGTTCTCTGCAAGATAAGTAGGCAGTCATGCAAGTGAGCCTGTTTGCACTCTTGGCTAGCCATTGCTTCCCTGACCAGCTTTCTCAGGGAGGAATCACTTCCACAGTGGATGGCAACTGACAAGGAAAAAATGCTGCTCAGTTGCCCTTTGGTGCTTTTTCCCAACAGGATTTGGGCCATGAATTCCAATAGGGGTTTCTAGTTGTCAGTATTATTATCACATAACAGCCCTGGTACAGATTTTTAGCAAGTGTTCAGTGTTTTGACAGGATCACGATGCTGCAGGTTCTCTGCGCTGAAATAAGGCCTACAAATTCCATTGAAGGCAATTGTTCATTATTATTTTTACTGAAAACCAAACAGTATCTGAACCATATGAAGAAATTTGGGCTTCCAAGTAAGTTGCTTTTAGCTGCTGGTGGTTTGCTTTCAGCATGTGGAATTCTCCTAGTAAATTAAAAATCATTTAATGAGTGGGACGGAAACGAACTCTAGGATGGAGTTTGTCAGTGAGCTGTAAGGCATATATAATATAGGGAACTGCAAAGACATCACAGTTATTAGTCTGAAGCACAGTCCAGCTGTTAAATACATTTGCCCCATTGAGTTCAACAGAAAGGTAAACTTAACTCTTTCTGGCTAAAAGAACAGTGAGTAAGACAGGCTCATAATGGCCTTGGAAGAGGAACTTTGGGTGTGTGCAGTGTAGGGCTCCACACAGCCACCCACCCCCATCCAATCACGGTGCTGATTTTAAGATTTTGACTAGGTCCTGATGAAACCGAGGTGCCCCCTGATCTAGGCCTAGATTAGGGGGGCTATTTGGATTTCTCAGTATCTGGAATTCCCTTTCACTTGAATGGTGACATGTGAACAGCTGCAAGCTGTGGGAGAAGGGCTGTTGCACATCACCCTGAAACTAGTGAGTATGGTAAATCCCAAAGAGAGGATTCACCATGCCATGTTACTTGTCCCATTTGCTTAGAAAGAGGTTCCATTTTTTCCCCTTTTCCCTTTTTAAGCTGCTAATGTTTTCTGCTCAGGAGTGTGTATCCTTCATCTTGGATGTCAGGTTGAAGAGCAGGGAGTGGTGAGCTCTCTTCATGCAGCAGCAGCAAGAGGAAGACCACACCCCAGGCAATGAAAAGTGGCAAGTGGAAGAAGGAAACCCCTCAAACCCATTGAGAAAATGAGATGGGGAGAAACAGAGACCGTACAGTGCTAAAATTGATGGAAGCCTGATATCTTAGAAAGGAAGCATGCAATACAAGCCCACATACACACAGTCCTAAGCCAATGTAAAAATCAATTTTAAGAAAAGGAAGCAACACCTGCCCTAAGTCACATAGCATGTGAGCAAACTGAGCAGAAATGTAGGGTATGAGACAAAAGGGTACTCTTCTCAGACTCTCAGCAATGGGAGAATGCAGGATAGGTCCTCTGTTTTTACTGGCTGCCTATGTGGAGCTATCATTCAGTGAAGCTCAGCAGCTTTCGGCTTTCTTGCAATCTTCCTTCCATTTCTGTTTCCCTTTCCCAACATTTCCACAGGTCTTTTTTGAACCCTCTGAAATGCTGTTCGGTTCCCATCAGCTTTGGGATACAGGGCTATTTGCTTCGATTGGACGTATATGTGTGTATGCCAGGCTGGCACAAAGATGCCCAATCTGACTCAATTTGACACCCCCCCCCCCCCAAATTGGATAAGAGGATAAAAAAAATGCCCTGATCTTTTTGATCTCAATGCAAGAGTGAAAAACGTGCAGTGCAGACAATCCTCCTCCCCCATACGCTTGTCTCTATGTGTCAAGACCTCCTTTTTTGTTAGGGGTGAGAAGGTTTGAGACTGTTTGTTATACCCTTACTCAGGAGGCTGTCCTTCTGTCTCAAGACAGCCTGCCTCAGTCATAAGCAAGACACTGGTGGGACTTCTTCCCATCCTGAGGTTATTCAGATGACTCCCTGGAGCTCTATGCATAAGACATCATTTACAACTTTTCTCCCTCTGATTACGATTCAGGCAAGAATGCAGAGCACACACGGTGTCTGTTTTCTATCTCATGAATCTTGCTAAACTTTATTTAATCTTGAGGTTATTTTCAGGCCTCTTGATTCAGATTTTTTTTTTGGGGGGGGGGGAGATCTTACAAGATAATCCCACTAATTTAACATCTGATTCAGTGTGTGTGTGTGAGAGAGATACTGACTCATCAGACGGAAGGAAGTAAAATAACACAAGGTGCAATTTCAGCCAACAAATAAACAGTAGTATATGAAAGTCTTTTTATTCCCTCCTCCCTTCAAAATGTTTGTCTGTTTATACATGATCTATCAATTTACAACTATATCTGTACTACACAAAGACCACTTTAATTGTCATCGCTCCATTCTCTAGAATCTTTGGGTTTAAAGTTTGTTGAGGAAATTGAAAATCTACATTAGAAAGCTTTAGTGCGTTCCTCTGAACTAGATTATTTGATGTCCCCCACCAAACTAAAGATCATGGTGGTGATCTCAAACTGCTGTAAGTGCATAGTGCAAATACATTCTCATTGGAGAGCCATATCCCCCCCCCCCCCTTGAAGACAGCCACAGATTGGAAACAATTCTTCACTCACCACCTTATAAGGTTCATTTTGCGACTTAGACAATCCTGACTTGGCCTATATTTATTTCATATTGAGTTTATGGCCATGGCCAAAAAAAGGTTGACTGTTCTAGTAAAAGAGCTAGGAAGCCATCGTGCAAGCATGCTGCCAAGTTCTAAAGGGCAGTCACATACACCTATTGGCCACATGATTTTCTGTCGCTAGTCTTGGGAAAACAGAGTTGAATACGAGAAATGTCTTGATTGGAAGGTAGTTGCCAGAATCCTGTTGGTTATTTATGAAATGACCCACACTGCAGTGGTGACTTGTTGCTAGTTAACAAGTCACTGCAGGTATTCCACATTGCATGACATATCTGTAGGTATGAACCCTAAAACAAGAAAGAATGGGAGAAGAATCAAGTTTGTTGGCTCTGTCCAAGCTACCAATATATTCAGCTGAAAGTATAGGTAGCAGTTTTGTGTACAGTGTAAGTTGTTCACATGCAAGGTTCTGTCAGACATCATAGTAAACCAGGATTCTTGTGGATGAACTAAGATTCTTGTGGTTCCTACTTTCTAATCATTCTTACTTGCTGTGAGAGAAGTTAAATAAGCTGTGGACTCCAGGTCATGGTTTGTTTCTCCCAATATATGAATGTGGCAACAATCAGCTTATTTCTCCTCCAATAAACTAGACGAACAAGACAAGGACAAACCCCGGACTCTTCTCTAACTTATTGGGAGAGAAATAAGACAAAGCATGAGCTTCTGCCCCATTCAGTTGTGACAACAAAGCCCAGGACCAAAGTGCTTGGTTAGATGAGTGGTTCTCAAACTTGGGTCCCCAGGTGTTTGTGGACTGCAATTCCCAGAAGTCTTGGGCAGCACAGCTAGTGGTGAAGGCTTCTGGGAGTTTAAATCCAAGAACATCTGGGGACTGGAGATGGGGGTGTTCATATTCATCTCCTGGGGGAGACGAATACGAATATTGTCACCACAGGTGGCTGGGCCCATTTGACCCTCCCCCCCAGAATCGGGCCGTCCACTTACCGCTTGCAGTATGGCAGACACACCTGTCTTCATTCATGCCACACCAATCATGGAAGTAGCCCAGCTGGGGCTTCCCTGCCTCTTTCCACTGCTGACCACTCAGCAGCTAAGTGGGGAGACTTGTCATCCTGCCTCCTTGTTGGAGCAGTCAGCAATGGAAGGAGGCAGAGAAGCCCCAGCCAGGCTACTTTCACGATTGGCGTAGCGCAAACAAGGATGGCTGCTCATGCCACTCCACAAGCAGTAAGCAGATGGCCCAGTTATTGGGGGGAGGGTGAAACGGGCCTGGCCACCTGTGGTCACAATATTCGTATTTGTCTCCCCCAGGAGACAAATATGAATATCCCATCTTTTTGTGGGCTGCATCTCTCTTGTAAAAGGAGACAGAAAAACACTACCAATACATTAATTAACAGCTGATGTTGGTAGTAGTGGTTTTTTTGTGTGTGTGCCTTACCCCATTTTGTCCCCTCCCTTATTCTTTTGCTGTCTTCTGAATTCTGTATGATCCAGTGTTTGCCTCTTTCTTACCTGTCTGTCCTAAATTGCTTTTGTAGATGTGATCCTGGGAGGGGGCGGAGGGGAGGATGCCACAGCCAAGAAGGTCCTCCATTGTATCTTCACATAATGTACCACTCCTCATATTGACTTCTTGTCAAAAGGGGCAGAGATCATTCTAAACATAAAACAAACTGTTTAGAAAGAAACAAAGTACATTGCACATTTACAACTCGTTTTTCATGGTTCAGATGTGAAATGTTTGCATATCTGTGTGGCAGCATTTTATTCATTATTAAATTGAAATGTATGAAAAATGGGTTCAAATAATCCTTTTATTACTCATGCTACAGATCAGTTGCCTCTCAGATTATAACACTCCCTTCCAAATTTTTTAACGATGGCTGAATTTAATATGCATGCTTATGATGTAATGAAAACAGTATCAGTGAAGCATACTGACTTCAGAAAAACTAACTTGAGAACAAACATTGCATGTAGCCTTACAAAATATAATGGCCAAAATCCTATCACTCATCAACACCAGCATAAATGCACTGGGATAAACTGCAGTGCTGCCATTGGCACTTGTCTTCCTTGTTGTATACTAGTCACATTTGTTGCAGAATTAATTTAATTTGTGCTGCTGCTGTTGCTGTGGTTACATGCCATCAAATCACTTCTGATTTATGGCAATACTATGAATTAGTGACCTCCAAAAAGCCCTCTCGTTAACAGCCCTACTCAACTGTTACAAACTCAAGGTTGCAGTCAACTTTATTGAGTCAACCCATCTCTTATTTGGTCATCCTCTTTTCCTGCTACCTTTAAGTGTCCCCAGCTTTATAGTCTTTTTCCAGTGAATTGTTTTTTCTTGTGATGTTCCCAAAGTACGAGCCTGGATTTACTCATTTTTGTTTCAAATAAGAGTTCAGGTTTGATTTGATCTAGCACCCATTTATTTGTCTTTCTGGTGGTCCATGGTATCTTTAAAGCTGTCCTCCAACACTACATTCCAAGTGAATCAATGTTTTTCCTGTTAGCTTTCTTCACAATCCAGCTTTCACATCTGACTGCAGTAATCAGGTATACCATAGTATAGATGATCTTCATCTTGGTCTCCAAGGACACATCCTTACACTTAACTAACCTTAACCAAACAACAAACAAAGGAGTGATACCTGTCATGTACTTTATGTTTTACAAGCATGACATTTCTCCTCTACCTGGTTTCTAGAAATCAAGCATGACAAGCTATTCATCGTTTCAGAGGTTTTTAAACACACCACACACACACACCAGTTTTAGAACCTGCTTGATGTTCTTTTGTCTATTTAGAAGTGACAGATTGGGAACTAATTACTATGCAAAGATCTAACTTTTTGTTTTAAAAATGGCAGGTGGGTTAAAAAAGCAGCGAGTAGCTTCAACTTTATTACAGTGACAGCTGACACACTTAAAATAATACCAGTTGATGTCTCAATGGTCTAGTGTTTTGAAAAGTGTCGACCTTACAGTGCAAAGCAGAACAAAAGAAAATAGGACTAGAATAAGATTTGCATTTCCAAACTACAGTCCCTTATTTGGTATGCTCTTCAGGATGTCTCCTCACTTTGCTTCGTGTCATATGTCACAATATTTTTACCAGATTTTCAATGCAAAGTCAACCAGTCAGAATTGTCTTCTGATATGCTTCAATCAATAACCTGCCTGTCTTGTCCCAGCCCCACTCTGTAGTAATGATGTGTGCTGAGGCATGGCTTCTTGTCCATGGTACTGTCCTAGCTTGCCTGTTCAACTTCCTGGCTAAAGACGTTTTGTTGTCTGCTGCGTAGTGACATATTCAACACCATTCTGCTTCTTTCTAGGGTCAAATATATTGTTTAGACCTTGATTTCTGCCTTCATCTGTGCCCCACTCATGGTGTCTCTGAAGCGCTCCCCTTCATTCTGCTATGTGGCACAGTTAGTTAGTTGGTCTTGTAATTTGTTGAAGAAAATTTTTATACCCTTTTATTTCTAACCTAAGCCTGGCCACCTTGACTTATTTATCCTTACAACAGCCATTGTAAGTGGTCATTCTAATGACTGTTTTACAAACAAACTGAAGTCAAGAAATAATGACTACTGACTACTGTTTACAGCAGTGATGAAGCTAAAGCCCGGGTCTCTTCTTGTGTGTACAATATTCTGTTAGATCAATCATGAGATACTCTTGAAATGGGGCTTGCTAGCTTGCAGTCTGCCAAACTAATATGACCCACAGAAAAGTTTTATCTGGCCTCCAGTGGTGCCACCACATTTGCAAGACCTTCAGTGTTCACTGCAGGACATTTGGAAGATATATTCTATACTTAGTGTTTAGAGACAGGAAACTCAGGGGCTATGGTGGCTGTGGATTCTGGAAGCTGTAGTAAAAAAAAAATCTTACCCATCTCTTGTTAGTGTTATCTCTGCCAAGATGCTTTAATGTGGTTCTCTGATTATAGGTCCTAGCACATGTGCTCTGTAACCTTGCCACTTTCAATGTTAGGTAGTGCTATTTAACATAGAACTTGGTCAACAATGATATGGGTCAAATTAAATCATTCCAGACCTTGGGTGGGGATGGGGATAAGCCATCCTCATTCTTGGAAACAGAAGGGGGGGAAAAAACTACTCTGTTGGCTTGATCAAGCTCTCTTTGCCTTCTTCTCCTGTACTCATGAAATTGTGCTATAAAACCACCTTTCTCATTCTTCTGATTGTTCCGTTGATTCAGCTTCCTTCCTTCCTTCCTTCCTTCCTTCCTTCCTTCCTTCCTTCCTTCCTTCCTTCCTTCCTTCCTTCCTTCCTTCCTTCCTTTTCCCGTCATAGAGCAGTTCAGGGAAGCATGGATTAAGATAAGAACAATTTAGGCTTAGGGGCTGGGGAGCAAAAGTGAGTTGTGTCCTGCTTTCACATTATGGACTTATTTAGACAAGTCGAACATCATTCTTTAATGATTCCCCAAAGAGCCCAGGCCCTTTTTTTGAATGTTTCAGGAAGTGTTCCTCTTCAAAAGCTAGGAAAATGTAGAACCCTTGTTTTTAATCTGTTGGTCTGTTTCTATGACATTGGACAGCTAAAACTGTTGTCTTTGAAATTTGAGATGAAACCCTTGGAGATGAATTCTGATTAGAAAACAGTGGGCCATAAAGAAAACAAATAGGGAAAGGTAACGCAGGACAATGACAGAAAAAGGGGTTTGTTTATTTCTTTTCATTTAAAGGCATTTGCCCAGCCTGGAGTCTAAGTGCATTAATGGTAATTAGCATGTACAACTGCTAAGCTATTAATTGAGTCAAATGGAAATTAATTCCTGAGTGCCATGCAAAGCACTCACTCCCTCACTTAATCTCTACCTAAAAGCTAATAGGCAGCTGGTGTAGGTTATGGTTCAGTAGCCTAATATGTGTCCTCTTCCCACAAAGTGCTCAGCTCCAGCTGAATTGCATGGGACTGAAATATGGTCCTCTGTTACTGTTGTTGCTCTTCCCCCTGTTTTGGAGGTGAACAGCTTTGTAACTGCATTTTTATTCATCCCATGTTCTCCTCCTCAGTTTCGTCTTCCATTTTTTGTTCAGTGTTATCTCCAGCAGGTGTTCAGGATCAAACCCCTTTCCTATTGTGAGCAAAAGATAAACAATCAATCTTCTCTTAATCCAAAAGACAGTCCATCTGAGAACTTAAAGGGGAGAGGATAAGTATGTTTATCATCAGTGCCGCAAGGCAGATCTTCAGATACAAAAAGAGTATACATGTGTGTAAAACTTGAATGTTACTTCCAAAATACAAGATTATTGCCCTCTGAATATTTAGGATGAGGTTTATTTACATACAGTGTACCACAGAAGTGGGTACAGCACCTCACATTTCATAAATATTTTAGTATATCTTTTCATGTGACAACACTGAAGAAATGACACTTGGCTACAATGTAAAGCAGTGAGTAGACAGCTTGTATAACAGTGTAAATGTGCTGTCCCCTCAAAATAACACAACACACAGCCATTAATGTCTAAACTGCTGGCAAAAAAAAGTGAGTACACCCCTAAGTGACAATGTCCAAATTGGGCCCAAGTAGCTGTTTTCCCTCCCTGGTGTCATGAGACCTGTTAGTGTCAAAAGTCTCAGGTGTGAAGGGGGAGCAGGTGTTATCGCTCTCACTCTCTCAGACTGGTCACTGGAAGTTCCACATGGCACCTCATGGTAATGAACTATCTGAGGATCTGAAAAAATGAATTGTTGCTCTACATAAAGATGGCCTAGGCTATAAGAAGATTGCCAAAACTCTGAAACTGAGCTGCAGCACGGTGACCAAGACCATACAGTGGTTTAACAGGACAGGTTCCACTCAGAACAGGCTTCGCCGTGGTAGACCAAAGAAGTCGAGTGCCCGTGCTCTGCGTCATATCCAGAGGTTGGCTTTGGGAAATAGACGTATGAGTGCGGCCAGCATTGCTGCAGAGATTAAAGGGGTGGGGGGGATCAGCCTGTCAGTGCTCAGACCATATTCCGCACACTGCATCAAATTGGTCTCCAGGGCTGTCATCCCAGAAGGAAGCCTCTTCTAAAGATGATGCACAAGAAAGCCCGCATACGGTTTGCTGCAGAGAAGCAGACTAAGGACATGTATTTCTGGAACCATGTCCTGTGGTCCGATGAGACCAAGATAAACTTATTTGGTTCAGATGGTGTCAAGCGTATGTGGTGGCAACCAGGTGAAGAGTACAAAGACAAGTGTGTTGTGCCTACAGTCAAGCATGGTGGTGGGAGTGTCATGGTCTGGGGCTGCATGAGTGCTGCCGGCACTGGGGAGCTACAGTTCATTGAGGGAACCATGAATGCCAACATGTCCTGTGACATACTGAAGCAGAGCATGATCCCCTCCCTTCAGAGACTGGACCGCAGGGCAGTATTCCAACGTGATAACGACCCCAAACACACCTCCAAAATGACCACTGCCTTGCTAAAGAAGCTGAGGGTAAAGGTGATGGACTGGCCAAGCATGTCTCCAGACCTAAACCCTATTGAGCATCTGTGGGGCATCCTGAAACGGAAGGTGGAGGTGCGCAAGGTCTCTAACATCCACCAGCTCTGTGATGTCATCATGGAGGAGTGGAAGAGGACTCCAGTGGCAACCTGTGAAGCTCTGGTGAACTCTATGCCCAAGAGGGTTAAGGCAGTGGTGGAAAATAATGGTGGCCACACAAAATATTGACACTTTGTGCCCAATTTGGACATTGTCACTTAGGGGTGTACTCACTTTTGTTGCCAGCGGTTTAGACATTAATGGCTGTGTGTTGTGTTATTTTGAGGGGACAGCACATTTACACTGTTATACAAGTTGTATACTCACTGCTTCGCATTGTAGCCAAGTGTCATTTCTTCAGTGTTGTCACATGAAAAGATATACTAAAATATTTATAAAATGTGAGGCGCTGTACTCAGTTCTGTGATATACTGTAATTAAAAGACTATAATAAAGCTAACAACAGTGAGTATACAAATACTAAAAAGGGTCAAGCATATACCATACTAAAAACATAAGCAATACCAAAATATATTAAAAGCAGCAATGTACAACCATCCATTTAAAATCCTCACTCAAGCTGCCAGTCACTCAGGGAAAGCTTGCCTGAAAAGAAAGGTCTTTGCCTGCTTGCAGAAGAACAGTAAAGATAGGGCTAGCCTAGCCTCCTGTGGGAGGGAGTTCCAAAGTCTGGGAGCAGCAACAGAGAAGGCCTTCTCCATGGAACCACCAAACACACCTGTGAAGGTGGCAGGACCAAGAAAAAGGCCTGCCTGGTGATCTTAATGCTCGAGCAGGCTCATAAAGGGAGTTATGGTCCTTGACATGGCTTGGGCCCAGGCCATTTAGGGCTTTATGGTTTTGAATTCTCCCCAGAAACGGATTGACAGGCAGTGGAGCTGCTGTAACAAGGGGGTTATGTGATCACTGTGTCCAGCCCCAGTCAGCAATCTGGCTGCTGCATTTTGGACCCACTGAAGTTTCCTGACACTTTCAATAAGCAGTCCGATGTAGAGTGTGTTACAGTCAGCCAGGATGTAACTAAGGTCACCGTGGCCAGATCAGACCTCTCCAGGAGTGGGTGCAGCTAGCACACTAGTTTTAATTGTGCAAAGGCACTCCTGGCTACCGAAGAAGCCTGGGCACCCAGGCTCAGGGACAAACCCAGAAGCATCCCCAAGCTGCACACCTGTGTTTTTAGAGGGTGTGCAACCCTATCCAGCATTGACTGTATCCCTATTCCTTGGTCTGACTTTAGACTGACCAGGAGCATCTTTGTCTTGTCTGGATTAAATTTCAGTTTATTCACTCTCATCCAGTCCATTACTGACATCAGACACTGGTCTAGAGCTGAAACAGCTTCCTCAGATTTAAATGGCAAAGAGAGAGAGAGAGTTGGGTCTCATCTGCAAACTAGTGACAATGAACCCCAAAACTCCAGTGGTTTCATATAGATGTTAAATAGAATGGGGGACAACACAGAACCCTGAGGGATTCCACAGGCCAGCATGTCAAACAGGATTCTCCCAGCACCACCTTCTGAGTTCTATCCTCCAGGAAGGGCTGGAGCTACCGTAGAACTGTGCCTCCAAGTCCCATCCCAGCAAGACAGCCCGGAAGGATACCATGGTCGATGATATCAAAAGCCACTGAGAGGACCAGCAGAACCAACAAGGACACACTCCCCCTGTCCAGTTCCTGATCTAGGTTATCCATCAGGGCAACCAAAACAGTCTCCATCCCATAACCAGGTCTGAAACCAGATTGAAAGGGATCTAGATAATCCGTCTCATCCAGGAACCCCCTGAAGCTGAGAAGCCACAACCCACTCCAGCACCTTGCCCAAGAATGGAATATTAGAGACTGGTCAGTAGTTATTTAGTATTGTGGCATCCAAGGTTAATCTGCAAACCTGAGCAGAGGGAGCAGGGTAGCTTTATTCTAGGCCTCCATGTGTGGAGAGTGAACTCTGAAGTCCACATGAAATTGGAAGCCCTGAAAAATAAGGATTACTGGTCAAATGGAGATAATACACTGACAAAGACGGTTCTTCTAGTTTAGGTCTTCCAGTCTAGGTCTGAACATATGGGGAGCTAAAATGGTGGCTGTGGTACTAAGCCTGCTCCCTCTGCTCATACATTTGGATGAAACTGTTAACTAGATGTCTGAAAGGGCTATTTTGGAGATGAATTATTTCTTGATTACAGATTACAAGTATCTTGGAATAGAGGAGTGGAGCTAGAAATAAGTACTTGTTTGCACCCTTCAACAGCCATGGTCCTAAGGCAGATAATGCAGCAAAATTGTTGAATAGTGTTAAACCCAATCAGGTCTAGATAAAAAAGGATTTGTAAATAAATGGCTTGTTAATCACCACTTATACAGTTCTCACTGCTTTTGATCCGTCTACTCCAGTTGGGAACATTGGATTTAACCCTTTGAATGTTTTATTTCTATTCTGCCCTCATTTCCATCTTTTATCCAGCTTCCCAATTCATTTCTTGCATAGGTCTCTCCAAATATGTATTTACAATCTATGTACTTAAGTCTGTATTTTCTTTAAAATACATTTTCAAAATAGGTACAGGCTTTGGTGTTGATCAGATTCTTTTAAGGGATTCAAGAGATCTCTTAACTAAAGTGGGACTCCTGCAGAGCAGACTGAATTTTCATTGAAAGTTTATAGTGATTCCAATCTGAAAGACACAGAGATCACAGGGAGGGTCTGCAAAAATTGATATTTTTCCCCTGAAGCTCTACATAATAAGGAAAAATCTCAGGATAGACAAGAGAAAGAAGATGAATGTAGTTTTGTGATTGACTGCTTTAGCTTCAAATAACAATGGGTGGTTTAATCAGTGCTTAGGCAACTCAGTGCTTTGGAAAAGAGACGTTGAAGTAATAGATTGTAGAACTGAGTACTATTTGCTGACCTTTTGTTGTTTACATGGAAAATTCTGCTGTTCTGTTACACTTTCTAAAACTTTGATGCCAAATAAGAAAGAAAAAGAAACAAAGCCCCCCAAACTATTCATCATTCTTAATAACTTCCAAGTCTTTTCCTATATATCTATTTTTCTGAAGTCTGGTAGGGTTCTTGTCTGGGATTGTCTCTATGCAATGTTATTTTCATATAAATTGACAAAAGAAGAACCACAGAGAGTGTAAGAAGCAGTGAATAATCCTTCTTGCAACCAGTTTCAAGATTAGCCTTCCACTTCTGCATGTACCATTCTGGAATGTTGAAGACTTCTTATATAGGGTTGCCGCTATACTGTATGCCATTTTTATAATAATATCTTGCAAAAATACATTGGGATAAAAACATTCTTTATATTGCACAAATCTCTTCACATCTATCCATATGTATCTTGGCAGACCTGATCCCCTTGGAAGAGGCAACTGTGCCTGGAAATTTCACCTGGTTCTGCCAAAAAATAAAAACATTGTTGGCAATTCTCTTTTTAAAAAAATAAAATCAAACTTTAAAGGTGTGTAGCAACACACACACACACACATTTCCATATTTGTTCTAGGAGATGGAGACTGAGCAACTCCATTTTAAAACTGGGTTAGAATGACTCTCTCATGTACCCCTGTGTTCAAGAAAAGAACAAAAGCAAAGTGAACAACAAAAGCAGATGTGAGCTTGCCGATTAATATTATAAAAGTATATTCTACAGGGGCATCAACAAACTGCATTTTTTCCCAGTTGATGATCTATTGAAAAATAGATGAGCTCATGAGGAGACAGCTAACTAAAACAAAACACCCTGTTATACATTCCCTCTGGTAATATGTAGCATAGGTGATGAATGGATATGCTAAATGGATCCGCGTTTAATTTTCATTCTACACCAAAACCTGTGCAGCAGAAGCATTGACAAACTATGTTGCTTCTCTGCATTGAAAACTGTGGTTGGGGTCTGAGTCAGTGTTTGCCAACAAAGTTTTGGAAGAGTTTTTTAAAAAAAAAAAAAAATCTTACACAGTATTGTTAGGTATTTTAAAACCCTTCCAAAACTTGGTTGACCAACAATGTTGACTCAGACCTCAACCAAGTTTTCAAAGAGGAGAAGCATACGTTTCTTTTCTCCACTCTTTTTGATATTAAAAAGCTTGCAATATTGCCTGAGCAGAAATTCATTCCATCAAGAAACACAAGCAAAATACATAAAACATGGACTTCCCCATTGTAATTTATGCTTGAATCTGAAGAGTAGTCCCAACAAATATAGATTAATTTAATCAATTGGATTTACATGTGGTTGACTAATCATTCCCCAGCTGATTCAATGAGTCTACTCTAGATAGTATTAGCAGTTAGATTAAGACACTGTCATTCATGTAAGTTTAACAACAATAATGTTTTAAAAGGGAAGTCAAACTAAGAATAAATGTTAATGATAATGCTTAATAGTAGTAGTAGTAATAGTAATAGTAGCAGTAGTGGTGGTGATTATGATTATTCTTAAAAGTTCTGCTCAGAAATAAATCTAAAGGTGCAGTTACATGTCGCAATACCCCTATTTTTACATCAGGTTTAGTACACTTGAAATTGATTTAAAATTTTATGACTACATGACATACAGCTAAGCATACATTTCTTTGACCAGAAACTGAATTATTTTAAACTGAATTATTTTAAAGGGGGTTGTTTAGTTTAACTCAATAGTGAATGTCATTTGTTTTCTTATTTTGAATCGTTTTGGCATGTGTGAGCACCTCTGTTAGAGTTAACAGTGTTTGTGGGGGTCTGCAGGGTTTGCCAAAATGGTGTCAAATCCAATGGGTTTTGGGCTACAGGATACTTTGCAATCTGAACCCTTCCTTTGCCTATCCATTTTTTATCTAGTGTTATCCCAGTTCAAAATTATATAAAACACAGGGAGTCTGGGGATGCTGTCACCCTCCCAGCAGTCTTTTGTGCAGGAAAAATCCAGTGAAACCAAACCAACACACTGCAATGGCAGGGAGCGGGGAGTGAATGAAAGCAGCAGGGACTGGGACTGAGACGTATTGTGCTTGCCTGGTGTGGAAGCCACTAAGGAGTCAAGGGTAAGTCCACTGCCGTGGGTGGGATGGGTGGCGTGTTTGTTTACAACAACAAACAGATGTTCTTGGGAGCAGTTTCTAGGCAAGGGATGAGCTTTGCTCCTTCCCAGCTGACTGGACCTTCTTGCTATTTGAGGCCAAATACAGCTCTTGATGCTAATGCTGTGAGTAACCACATTAACTCAGTTTACAAAACTCCACTCCCGCTCCCAATTTATTTCAATAGTCCCAGGTTTTTTGGTGTAGGACTGAAGCCTTAATATTTTCCTAACATGGAGAACTGTAGCAGAAGGCAAACTATTTTATTCAATTCTTATTGGTCAACATTTCTTTGTGTATTCTTTGTGTACTTCTGCATCACCATTATTGGCTCCAGGTTTTATCTCTGCTACCATATACATCTGGTTTCCCTATTCTTGGAGATGTCCAGCACAACAGTAATTTATGCTGTTCCAGGAGATAGAAGAGCAGTCCTCCTGGACATCCCAAGAGACTGAAGAATGTTGTCTAAAATGCCAAACGTAAAAATGACTTTTTCTGTCTTTGTGCTTTTTGATGAGAACAGAATCATTTATCTGCACATGTAATTTGTGAATGGAATTTGATTGTACACACATGTAGAAATGGACAATGATCACAATGGCTAGCAGGGCATTACTTCTAAACAGAAGGAAAAAAGCCAGTTTGTCAATCAGCAAACATATATTAGGTGGCAGGTTGGGGGCCATTCTTAGAAACCTTGGCAAATACAGTAATGAAACTGACTGTCAGTCCAAATTCTTGACAGATTTTATTTCTGGCTTTGCTTGCATTCTGATGGATTGGTTGCCCTTGACTTGTTTCCCATCATCAGCCCCTGGTGAAATATTTGTAATTTCAGCATGTATCTGCAGTGTGTCTCCTGAGACATAAAGGTTGTATTGCACATGGAATCCAGCAATTCTTTTTTAAAGAATTGTACAGAATTATATTTCCTTTTGTAGGTGCCTTCATTTTAGGGCTTGTTCCAAAAACAAGTCCAAAATCAGAAATTTAGAAATGGCAGGGAAGAGTCAGAGCCACTACTATGGTTTTTATTTCAAAGCAGATTTATTCACCTTAAAAATGTAACTAACTCTTGCAGAAGAATACATGCATGACATTTTGGGATACTTGGATCCCCCAAGAATAACAGTGCCATCCCCAAAGATGGAGGACTGAAGGCCATGAGTCCAGCAACGGATTTATACATTTCCCCTCCCCCTTCACCATCATGAGGTGTCTCCTAACATTTTCCTCCCACAGTGCCTCTCTCTGAGTTGACACTGAAGAAGGAAAAACAATCACCAACCCCCGAGTTCAGGAGCTCTAGTCCAGCCAGGATGCCTATGGTCTATGGCATAGGTTCCCAAACTTTTTTGCCCCGTAGATCACTTGCCGACTTATTTATTTTCTGTAGACCCCCTGCCTACCTATGTGTGTGCCCGTATAGCTCAGTAATGAGAAATGACAAAATGTCGTCGATCCCATTTACAACACACCGACATTTACCATAAAATTTTACCAATAATTTTACGGACTTACACATGAATGTAGCACACCACAATACAGATAGTACATAGTACCTAATTAAATAATATTATGAAATATTATGTACACAGAATCTGTGTTTGGTGTAATTACGGATCGCCTAAATATTTATTATGATCTGCCTAATGGGATCTGCTTATGTAGACCCCCGTTTACATCTCGTGCACCCCCAATTTTTTCTCTCTCTGACGTGGACCCCCTGCAAGTCGAAATCGACCCCTGGGGGTCCATATAGACCACTTTGGGAACCTATGGTCTATGGATACCCTTTTGGGCTCACTACCATTCACGAAGTGACACCACGTAAGGGAAAACCCCAGAAGCAGACTCCTTTTGTCATTAGTTAATCACATCTCACCTAAACATAAATCAATTGTCAGGGCTGTTTTTCAACAAATGTGAATGGTGGTAAGCGCAAGAGGGGACCCTGTAGATCATCTTGACTACTGACATGGTCAACATTCAGGCTGCCCTTTGCGATGTAAAGCCTGGCATTCTTTTTCCTGCTGACAGTGTGGGCACAATCTTGTGCAGCACTATTGTGCCATTTCCTGGAGTTTTGAATCATGAATGCAGAAGCACAATATCCCACATTTATAAACCAGAGGGTTTTTTTTTTTTTAAAGAATTGAATAATAGAAATTATAGGCAGGTTCCAAGGAATGGTCTAAAGCAGTTGCAGTCAGTGTTCATTGTGTTTGGTGAGACAGAAGGCACAACAGTCAGTAAAGTTACACACAGATTTGTCTGTGCAGACAAAAACAACACACACACACACATACATTTCCAGAATGTGAGGCAGAGAATAGGTTGACTAGCCTAAAATATAGCCACAGTCTTTGGGGGTGATTTGTGCCTGGGCAGAAAAATGTATGGGAACTCTGATTCATACTCAGCTTCTTTTCTACTCAGCAGCACTTTTTCTACTTAGAAAATTACTGAGGATGCATGTGGGGACAGACAATCTATGCCAATCCAAGAGATGTCCATGGTGAAAATGTTTATATTTGTTTCATTCTGTGTTCTTTCAGGGGTGCCTCTTTCGTTTTCATGTTCTTTAGGCACCTGTCCTCTCATTTTATATAAAAGGGACTACTTCTTTCAAGTCATTTCATTTCATATCTTCCCATTTGTTTTTTTTCTGTCACTACCCCAAAAAAGATAGAAAGAACCTGTAAAAACTACTGCAAAAAAGCAGAGACAAAGTAACAGAGAATCAGTCTACTGCAAAAGAAAGGAAAAAAGTACAACCAATGACAACTAGCACAAAAAACAATTCCTCAACCCCCCACCAAAATATAAATCTTTAACAGAATAAATATGCATTAAATTTACCAAATAACATAAGTCAGTTAAAGGGGGAAAGCACACACCTACATCCGCCCACAGGGAAAGCACACGCCTATGCATAGTGGTGAAAAACAAAACAAAACTCATACCCCTTTCCCCAAAATCAAGAAAAACAAGCAAGGAAGCAAATAAACAAAGGGCAAAAAACAAAGCCCCATCAACTAAATATATGAGAATATGGGGAGATTTCTCTCCCACCATCACTCGATGCCTTCTCTTCTCTTCTTAGAGTTCAGCAGGCAGGCCAGGCAGGCAGCAAAAATAACCCAAGAATGGAAAGGACCTAAAATGTGAAGGGGTCACAAGAGAAAATGGGGGGGACCTAAAAATAATCCCAAGGAGGCACGCTGGCACAGGAAGGCTTGCTGTAGTGACAGCAGCAAAAACCTCTGAAGAAATAAGAAAAAATACTCCCCAAAGTCAATAATAAGAAACAAAAAAGGAAAGGATCTAACATGTAGGTACAAAGGCAGGTATCCAGAGTGGCAGCACAATCCAAGATTAAGGACAGAGGAGCTTTCACATTCATAAGGAGTGACTGAAACAAAGAAACAGCACTCCTCCTCACTGGGTTCCAACCAATCAACATCCTTTTTGAGATTCAAAATTCCCACTTCCCTCTCCTAGATGTTATAATTTGCTTCTCATAACATCCCTCACAGTGCTATTGGGTGAAATATTTCCTGTGCAATATGACAAAATGTGAAAGATTAAACAAATGGGGGAAAGAGGGGGGAAGAAGTCTGAAAAAATGTTTCACTCTTATGTCTGAAGAAGTGAACTTGATCCATGAAAGCTCACATTAAAATATAGCAGTTAGCCTTTAAGGTGGCACAAACTTTTTTAAATTTTTTGTTTCTGAATACGAAAGTACCATCCTCTACCTATTCCTTCCTTCTTCAACTGACAGAGCCACCTCCTTCATTGTTCCAGATGTGGAGGTAGGCAATGTTTGATAAGTCCCCTTTCCTGTTCAGCAAGTCCCTCCTCCTCTTCCATAGAGGACCCTGAAGTGTATTTTGGTGGGGAACATATCAGTTTTCAAGAGAAAAGGGAATCAGTGAGGAGTGCCGCCTCCATTTTTGCCAGCGAATTTCCTTTCCTAATGCAGAAGACTCCTGTGGCTAGAAAGACACTTTAATCTCTGAGTAGCAGATTCTCAAGCCAGTCCACTTTTGTTCATACCTCTAAGTTCCATGGAAGAACAGTAGGTCACAAATATAATATCTCTGGTTTGCAAATTCACCACAATAAGAATCTTACAAAGTGTTAGGATAAATGCATCTTTAAAACAAAACAGCAGCAACAACAAAACAGGCCTCTACCCAGCCATAAGGTGATATTGAGCGTGATGTAGAGGATAAAGTGACTGTCCTGACTTCAAATCTTCACTCAGCCATGGAAACTCACTGGGGTGGGTGGGTGATGGAACTGGTAAAGCAACTCCTGAAATATTTAAGTTATCTTGAAAGCCCTGTTAGGCTGGCTGTAAATCTGTTCTGACTTGGCAGGACATAACAACATCCATAAGGTTATTGTTTGTGCTTCGGGTATGTGGACCACACTGTCAATTAATTTAATGCTTGTATAGGAACTCAGAAGGTAAAAGCACTCATTAAGCTTTGTATTTGATATGTTGATCTTATGCCTTCTTATCAGTTCATTTTTCACAAGGCAAATTATCAGTATTGCCATTAAAAATCAAACTGTATTCTTAATTCAGTTCTGTGTTGGCCCATTTGTTCTTCTCGTTAATTGGCATATGGTTGACGTTTTACATTTGGTGGACAAGGGCTATAAATTAGAGCAAATTATAAAGCAAGGCTAAGATTGTTATTAATATCCCTTTGCAAGCTGTGAGAAAGCCAAATACCAAGAACATTCTGGCATACCTGTCTTAATACAATTGGGAACATGATTTTTAAAGAGTTCTTTTATAGTCCATTTGGTCCTTTTTAGAGTTGCTCAATGAGCTGCACTGCATTCCCTCATATTTCAGGATAAATACATGAGACCTAGAGACGAGCACTTGTCTTATCATAGAGACTGAACCCTTGGGGGGTGGAGCTTTCAGTAACAATTGCAAAATGATGTGGATGGCAGATATGATAAATATAAAGGCTAGCACGAGTTCCAGAAAAGCAGCAGTCCTAGAGCATGCAAGATAGTGAAAAGAGAAGGGTGCTTGAAGGCATGAGAATGAACCCCAAAATATAGGCCTGCCAGGTTTGCAGTGTCACATTCCATTGAGATTTTGGGTTCAAAGCCTGAGACACAGAAAACAGACACAAATATTTGATTCTCAGGGCTAATACCTGGCCCGTGGCACTTGGTGCCTGACAATTCTAAACAAGTGATGCTAACAGAATAAATAAATAAATATGAAACAAAACAGGTAATAGCAACAAGCTTGAAAGTGTCTGTCCCAAACTTTGGAAAATCACTGAAATTTCTAGAGTAACATGGCAACAGTCCATCAAAAATTTACAGCTATTCAGTAGGACCCACCCAGACATGAAACATTTGATCAGCCCATCTGGCTGTTTTTTTTATTTTTGTACTATGTAGCAGGTATGTAGAGCTGCAATCCATAATGCACCTGAAACACGGGGTAAGGGATAGTTCCCCCTTCTCTCCTACCACTGTCCCAATCCATATTAGGGGCCTCAAAGCTGGCATCTGCTCTGGGAAGATATTTATCAGTGAGGAAAATTGAATAGATATTGGATAGAAGTACATCTCGTGACCCAGTTCATGCAAAGCTTGGAAATGTTTGGGAATTGTACTCCAATAGAGTAACTTTCCCCTGCTTTCACAGATGTAGTGCAGGTAAGAGTGCCCATAGTCCAGGGTGAAATGCCAACCCTCTAGGCTTTGTCATCAACACAATGGTTGCTGCAGTGGTACTACTTCTGCCTGCCTCATCATTTTACAAAAAAGACTATAAAGGAGACAAAGCTGAGGGAAAGACAGACAATCACAACCATCTGTCGCCTCTCCTCTGCACACTAGCAGTACTATGTAGTCTCTGTTCAGTTTACAAATATGCTAAAAATCAAGGCATGCTCTCTTTTTTTAACAGAGCTATGAAGAAAAATTGTAACTTCTTTTTGGTAGGTAAGGAGAAGCATATGTATCCCTATGAGCCCTTGACTTCACATGGCCATCTGAATTGTATATAACTGGAACATATGGCCATTCATATACCCCTTTCCAAATTTAGTTACCAGCTTTAGATATCTTGTATTTTAGTCACACATATTTGAGACATAAAAACTCCACATTTCCGTCTTTAATCTTTCCAAGACATAGCAGCCTAGGGCTGTTGAAACCGTTCACTTCCCAAAATTAGAAGCAATCTTGTTCACCCAGAATGTTTTCCAGCGCTCCTACCAGGAGGGTGTCACAACATGAATTATGTGTTACATAGTTTATTTGTCAGGGGCGCTGGGATGAAAACTATTATATGAATCATTACTACTGACCTTCTCAAGATGGGGATTTATTACCTTTGCTGCCACTGGAATGTGTAACTTGTGGGACATTTCAAAGTGTATTTAACAACAGTAAACATTCTGAGAGGCATCTTTTCCCTGAAGTGCATTGACAATAGTTGGGTGAAATGTTGTGAAATACTGCCTAGTAGAAGACTAAATGAATATCATGCCTGTTTTATTCAGTGCGATAGCAGAACAATGGATGGAATGGCCTAGAATTCAGTATCTCTCTTCCCGCTTTTAGATATTGTGAAACTGAACCCAAACAAACAGAACTCTTGCAATATTTTGCCTCTTGAATTGAAAAAAAAAATGCTGTCCTGGAATGTCAGAGAAAATGTAGCTGTGCCATGATTCAGTGGAATCAAAGCAAGTCAGAAGCCATGTGCTTTGGGAAAAGAAGTCTCCATGCACATTAGAAATACGGGTATGCACTGCCTGGAAAGGAGGGCAGCTTCTTTCCCCTCCTGATGCTTCTTCATAGTTTCATAGTAACAGTGTAATAATTAATTGAGTAATCATCCTTCCCAAGTCTTTAGGGATATGCCTTTGGCACAAGGAAGTGTCCATGGAGTATATTAGCTAAAAGTTTAAAGTTCAGAGGACTGTAGCCTTTGGTGAGGTATTTTGTTCCAGATAGCTGGACAATTTCAGCCTGCAGTCAAATGCACGCAACATTACATGGGAGTTAAGTCATGCTGAAAGCAGGACTGACCAAGCATGTGTACAGTTTTAGTGTAGTTTTGGATTTAAAAAAAAAACCAGACAAAAACTGTTGTCTATTCAACATCAAGGAACTTTTTGTTTCCCTGACATTGAGATGTTCTCTTCTACACATTTTCTTTCTTGTAGTATCCCTGGTGATCTAAGACAGATCTAAGAGAAGGGTTATATCTCACTGCACATAAAAGTGGCATGATTTATTTTAAACCAACTCAATACCAAAAAAAATTAAAAAAACAGTTACTAAACAAATAAGAGTTTGTAATTGTCTGCAGAGAATGCACGGGTGGTGCTACAGCATATAGAAGGGATTCTAGAATAGCGTCTTGGAATTATTGTCTAAAGCAGAGCACAAATGCCGTTTAGAAGGTATACATTGTTTTGTGTATGTATTGCAGGAGATTGGTAACAAGGGAGCAAGCTGTTTAAGAGAAGATATTGGCCATATCTATTACATTTATATGCCACTTTTTCTCTATACTGCACTTCATTGTCCCATTTTATCATGACAACAACCCAATGAGAATTAATTCACTGCCCCAAGGTGAGCATCGTAAGTGAAGTGTTCTGCTTTGCAAGGGTTTAAACTCATTTCTTCACTATGCTAGTTTGACATTCTAACGCAACTTCTTCCAAACAAAGTTCTTCCAAATGCTTTTAATTTGAACTCCCATCAGATCTAGCTAACATGAACTGTTAGAACCTGGTTGTATCTAGATTGGGCAAGTCTGCTCTAATTAGCACACTGTACTAGTTCTCCAGTAGTTTTCTGTTTGATAGGCCTCCCAGTAAGCTTAAGAACATAAGAAGAGCCCTGCTGGATTAGGCCAAAGGCCTGTCTAATCATGTCCCCCCTCAGGCACCTTTTCTCTAGACTAAAGAGCCCCAAACGCTGTAGCCTTTCCTCATAAGGGAGGTGCCCCAGCCCAATCATCACTGCCGCCACACACTGGGTTGAAACTTTCATTGAGCTGTCCACCAGCACACCAAGATCTCTTTCCTGATCCATCACGGACAGCTCAGAACCCATTAGCTGATACCTAAAGTTTGGATGTTTTGCCCCAATGTGCATTACTTTACATTTTCTTATATTGAAACACATTTGCCATTTTCCCGCCCATTCTCCCAGTTTGGAGAGAGCCTTCTGGAGCTCTTCAAAATCCTTTCTGGTCTTCACCACCAGGGAAGCTTGGCGATCCCCAGAAAATAGACTGAAACCATTGCTCAGCAGATATGTAGAACAGAAGCTGCTGTGCATGAAATTCAAAAGAGCTGTTATGCTAAGGCAGTAAGTAATTGTGCCATGTATGCTAATACCTGAAGAATTCGAGCAGCAGTGAACTGGTACTGGTTTAGTCTGAGACAAATCGGAAAGGTGTGTGTGAGAGAGAGTTTGTTTCATGGTTTTATTTTTAAAATAAGATGAAGCTATTTATTTCTTTGCAGTCTCTGCTCACTGCAGGAACTGTTTTTACCTCATCCTTATACTGTGAGAGAAGTTAATTCCAAACCTACATACCATTATTTTCTAATTAAATGTTTGAGAACTGTCTTTGTATGTGATTAGCTCATAAATTCCTTCTCATAGGACACCTTGCTTCAAAACTAGTTTGGAGTCGATAAATCTTTTTACACACATCAATTTGGTCAGCAGTAAAGAGGTAAATAGAAACTAATGACACTCATCAAGGCATGGCACAAATGATTTATTGGGCACAATCATTTAACAGTTTCATAAAGTCAATATAGGAGAAAAACAGGTTTTTTATCCAGGTAAAGGGCATTTGTGCTGTCAGCACAGGGTGATTTAAAACAAGCCTGTATCCAGGATTAGAGTATTATGAATGGGGGGAAAAATGAAAGGCTCATTATTATTTTTTTCTTAACATATATAACCACAGGTAGAAGACATGCAGTGGCATAACAAAGAACGGACTCATCCCACATCAGTCTGTAGTTTGCCATGCAAGCCTGGGGAAAGGAAGAAAATGGTCAAGGGAGTGCCATGCTGTTGGCACTGTGAGCGCTGTGAAGGCTACCATTACCAAGTGGATGAGATCACTTGTGAAATGTGCCCATTCGACAAAAGACCCAATGCCAACCGCACAGACTGCCATCTAATCCCCATCATCAAGCTGGAGTGGCATTCCCCATGGGCAATTGTGCCTGTCTTCATCGCAATTCTTGGGATCATCGCGACCACCTTTGTCATCGTGACCTTTGTGCGCCATAATGATACGCCCATCGTCCGGGCCTCGGGGCGCGAGCTGAGCTACGTCCTCCTGACTGGAATTTTCCTCTGCTACTCGATCACCTTTTTAATGATTGCAACTCCAGACACTGCCATCTGTTCCTTCCGACGGATCTTTTTAGGGCTCGGCATGTGCTTCAGTTACGCAGCCTTGCTCACTAAAACAAACCGAATCCATCGAATATTTGAGCAAGGAAAAAAATCCGTCACTGCTCCCAAATTCATCAGTCCAGCTTCCCAGCTGGTAATAACCTTCAGCCTCATATCTGTACAGCTTATAGGAGTCTTCATCTGGTTTGGTATCGATCCTCCACACATCATAGTGGACTATGGAGAGCAGAGGACTGTGGATCCTGAAAATGCCCGTGGAGTCCTCAAATGTGACATCTCTGATCTCTCTCTCATTTGTTCTCTTGGATACAGTATTCTCTTAATGGTAACATGCACTGTTTATGCCATTAAAACAAGAGGAGTTCCAGAGACTTTCAATGAAGCAAAACCAATTGGATTTACTATGTATACCACCTGTATCATTTGGTTAGCTTTTATTCCCATCTTTTTCGGAACTGCACAGTCAGCAGAGAAGGTGAGTGATAGTAACCCCATAGAAACCAATTGTTCTGTCACAATGTTTATGTCATAGAGGATTCATTCTGAATATTAAATGGAAAGGTTACATGGGCAGATCAACTCAATGAATTCAGTTCTCTTGGAGTGGAATGTCTTTAGAAAATTAGATGCTTTAGGCAAACCCATCACATAGACTGCACTTTTGTTGTAATTTCATCTGCCAGAATGTGTTGCTGTCATTAATCATTGTCAGCAACTTATTACATTCTTCTTTGCAGCATTTGGTTGTATAAAATGCAGATTTCCAAATATTGAAATAGTTCAATAGAATTAAAGAACTGACTTTTGTCAAGAAGTGATAACAAGGATCTTTTTTGGGGAAAAAAGAATACTTGACTCTCAGTATTTGTGTAGTTAAGTAGTTGGGGGGGGGGGGGAAAGCTTGGTCCAGCATGTTCAGAAAACAGTTGCTCCTTGTTAGTCAGGGAGAGAGTTTGTGAAGTTACTTTTCAGGCGACGGCTTTCCCAAGCTAGCTGAGTGATTTTGGCCGTGTTGGCTGAGGATATCTGGAGGTAGTGATTCAGGAAAGAAAAAGTTTCCAAGATCTGCCATGGTACAGATTATCACACATTATATATTAAAAATAGATCTATAAGAGAAGCAACACATCCACTGGGTTTGTTCCCCAATGTCAGTTACCTAGAGATGCAATGAATCTAAACCTGAAGTCCCAGTATAGCTATGATTGATTCTGCATGAATTTACTGCATCCTTTAAAAAAATTAATTAGTGACATCTCTAATTTATAACACATATTTTGCATTTCTTTTAATAATGACAGTGAATTCCAGAATATAATTGCATGCACTGTGTGATGTTTTTTTATTCCTTTTGTGTGATCTGAACCTAAAGCCATTCAACTTCATTGGGTGACCTCAAGTTCCAGCATTTTGTGAGCAAGATAATAATTTCTCTTTGTATCTGACTCAGATTGGCAGGTCTTTTGTTCATCCGCTTATCAAGAGCATGCTTTAGGCTTTTTTCCTCCTCTCTCTGATTCTTTCCATTTTAACATGAACAATCAACAATGCTTGTTTCATCTCTAGGATGCTGTTTAGGTAGATCTTTAAAAGTTTCACTTCTGAAAATGTATACTCAGCACTGCCAACAGCGACTGCAAACACAAGCAATGCTAAAGTAATTACAAAGTCACTAAAAGACTGAACCACTGTGACAATGGCTGGAATCCAATAGTAAGTCACAGTTAGGGTAGGCCCATTTAAATCAATGGAAGAGTTGACTCACCAGTTCAGTGGGACTACTCTTAATTCTGATTTCAGCCAATGAGTAACAATCTTTTGGAGGTACTTTCTGTAAAGTTTTCAAAGAATATCCATTCCTGCAAAGGAGCAACAATGCCTTAAATCAGTGGTTCCCAAACAGTGTGCTGCAGTGTCCTGGGGTGCTGCCAAACCTAGCCAGGATCTTGCAGAATCCTTTCATCCTTCACCACCACCTCCCTCTCCCTCTCCTTGGCCAGTGAGTTTCCTTGCGTCCTGGACAGGATTGTGCCTAATGCCCTGCCCATGCCCAGGCACAGACACCAGGGTGAGCCGCATCTCTATCCCTGGATCCCCACCTGTGTGGGAGGAGAAGAGGCAGTGGCAGCACCCTTTTGGTGTGTGGTAGGCTCTGGGATGGGTCAAGGGAGCCACGAGTGGAAAAGGGTTGGGAAGCACTTCTTTAAATCATCAGCCCTTTGACAAAGATCATCCCCAGCAGAAGTAAACACTGATTCCAGAGGTCCACCCTGAGTTCTTTATGATGGATTCTCAGCTTTTGTGAATGTTTTGTTTATGCACCTGTGCCATGCAGCCAGAAAGTGGTTGTGTTGTTTATATGGAAGTTCCCAGACTGTGTGTGAAAAGGCTTCTTTCCTAGATACTGATTCATTCACTAGTGGGACTGGACAGCAACCCACAGTATTTCATAGTTGTGTTTCGCTGGGTGTGTTTGCAAAGTTTTCCTCACAACTAAAATGATAGAAGGCCTTATTTCTTTAACTTTGCAACAGTTAAAGGCAAAGGCATTCCTGCCTCACAGTCAAGTTGCAATGCTGCTGTTGGAAGATCAGGGTCTTGAAGCACAAGCCATGACATGAACAAATTAACCTTCAGGCATAGGGACTTGGGCAGAAATGATCAGAGATCGGAATGTTACTTTTTGGACTACAAGTCTCAGAATCTCACAGCCAGCATGGCCACATGGGATTCTGGGAGTTGTAGTCCCAAAAAGTAGTATTTCCTATCGCTGGCACAACATTTCTGCTGTGGAACCTGGGATTTGCAGTCCCCATTCATGGGAGGCACTCCATTGGACCCTGAGGAGGACTGGGAAGATCAACCCCTCCTTGCCCCAAGATGAGTTCTAGGCCTTGGGAAAGGGGAGGCAGTGACAATGGCAGTGAAGATTTTACAAGTGTTTATATTGAATGCATGCAAATCTTTGGACCCATTTCTGGATAAGTAACATGAGGTTTATGCATCCCCTGCAAAAGCAGATGCCAGTAGATAAGAATGTACAGAAACCAGTAGCATGTGCAGGTGCCAGTAGATAAGAACGTGCAGAGTACTGAAACCAGAAGTGGTGTGGTGGTGATGACGGTAATGGTGGTGGTGGTGGTGGTGGTGTGTGTGTGTGTGTGTTGTTCATGCTCCTGGAGAGCATTTTTAAAAACTGTTTTTCTCACATCTCCTTCCAAGCTAGTAGTTAAAGGATCCAAATCATAGAGGATGCTGCTTTGCCATTTCACACGTTGTATGGGGCTAATGTGGTGGTGATGTTGCCTGTGGTCCCCAGGGTTCACAAGACTTTGCTCACACACAGGAGATGTGTTGGAGCCATGAGAGAACTGTCATCGTGCCACTCAAGTATTTGCACTGGCAGAATTGCAAAAAAGAGAACACTGAGAGAGACAGATGGACTAAGAAAAGAGCTCGTTTGAACACACATACTCAGCCAGTAGTAAAGATGAATGCAACAAATCTGCTTATTTCTACAGCATTTTGTACATGTCTGCCCATGAACATGAGATCTTAACATAAGCATCTTTAAAGATTTGTCGCACAGACTGATCTATACAAAATTGGGGTGTCCATTACTAGACATGTGTATTGCTGATTTTTATGTACTACTGTTTCGATTAATAATTGCCCTGTTATCCTTTGCTTTATTTTTGTACAAAGAATTGAAACAGAGAGGAAGTGGTGAAACGGACAAAGTGACACTGCCGTCCCCAGCACCGTATACCATACCACAACTGTGGACAAGCCATTTTGTTGTGGCTGAGAAAGACAAGAGGTTGTTTGTTGCACGCTTGCGCCAGTTTAAGCACCATTTCTCCATCCAACCATATCTAATTTCTTGCCAGAGAAAAATTAAATTGGATAGGATTTGACTGAAGGAGGAGCTAGGACACTTGTTCATCCCAACAGAGCAATAAATTGAATCTGATGGGTTGCAGCAGCATCCCAAGCAGCTATAAGTGTCATGTCTCGTCTTGCCTAATTGGCAGCAGGCATGTAACCTTGGCTATTTGGAGTGGGATGGGGTTTGATTCTCTCACCCTGTTCCACAACATTCTGAATGCAGACAGAAACACTGAGAAAACTTGTGAAATTCTACCTGATTCTCATGTTGCAAAAAGTGGCTAGTGAGGTTAACAAAAAAGCAATAGTGGCAGAGGTTCATATGTATCCACCCCAGGTCTTTGTTTGCTCTTATCTTTCTCATCAGCTGGTGGTGACAAAAGAGAGAGGCTTGTTTGGTTGCAGAGTAAAGGAGGGAGATTCATCCGTCACCTTTTTTCCTCACACTGAAGTGGGTTCTTTGGGGAATTTTATTTCAGGGGGGAAGGTGGCTGGATGTTTTAAATTAGAAGCTTTAATTCAGTTTTCCCTGGAGTTGTGCTGTCCAGAAGCTTGGAGCTGTAGCTTCCATTATCCTAAACCAGCATGGCCGTTGTTCAGGGAACAACAGGAGTATTGAATATTTATATGCCAAAATATCTAGAAGACATGACATTTGTATTGTATGTTTTACTATTGTGTAGTTGCAATTTTCTCTTGCTTAAAAAATGGTATTTTAATTAATTTATTTTTTAAAAAAGTTGTTTTTATTTCATCCTGCCCAGTGCCTCGAGTAATCCGGTGACAAAGAATATTTGGAAACAAAAGCCTATATTAATAAATATCAGGGGGGGCACACTTTGTACCACATACTGCGGACCCACAGAAAACAGGATTGCTTATTTTAGGTTCAGCTGGAAAAGCAGCACAAAAAGCTAGCCTATACTTTGGCTCAACCAAAGGACTAATAATTTCAGGGGGTGGGAGTCAAAGCCCTTCAAATTGATTTTTGAGGGGGGAAGAACATTTAAATGGAGGTGAGAAACATTCAGGAGGGGGAAATCAGTAATCTTACACTTTTTTAGAAATAATAATGAAATAATAATAATATTAATAAAAACATTTATTATTATTATTATTATTATTATTAATTATTATTATTATTAAAAAATACCAGGCACAGTCAATCAAAATTATAAAAACATTGACTGTTATTATATAACAAATGCTAGTTTTAACTAAAAACCTACATATCTGTTAAGTATCGATGTATTGTGTATGCTGTTCCTAATATTGTTGTTTTTTGTAGCTCTGATGTTATTTCTGAAATCTGCAACTGCTTATAATACTGTGTGAAATTTCTTGATATTGTTCCCAATGCCCCAACGATGATGGGTACCACTGAGGTATGCTTCATCCACAAGCAAGATATTTCAATTGCCAGGTCTCTGTATTTTTCCAATTCTTTGCCTTCAACTCTGGCATCTCCTGGACTTGCAATGTCAATTATCCAGACATTTCTTCATTCTATTACTACTATGTCTGGTGTTATGTTCAAAGTATCTATCAGTTTGGATCTGGAAATCTTGCCATGCTCTGCCTTTTACTCTCCAAAACAGGATGCAGCAGATGGTGAAAAACTGCAAGGCTATCACAATAATATCTATTCATTTCTGTTTCATGCAACCCATGTCTGTGGCATGATGTGGTCTCTTTTTATTTAATTTTCTGAATGCCTGTCAAAAATAATTATTCTGATCCCAGGTCGGAGCTGAAGAACTTAGCTGAGCAAAGCTGACCTGCCTTCATAGTCCATGCCTCAGATCCATTTGTTAGTCCCATCTTGAGTAGACCCAGTGTCTGACATCCTGTTCCTTAGCATAGTAAGTCACAACTAGAGGAGACCCACTGAATCAGTGAAACCTATGTAGGAATTAACTCACCAAATCCCTACTGATTTATTGGGTGTACTCTAGTTGCACCTTACTATGCTAAGCAATAGGATTTCAGCCAATAAATCTGTGAATGCTTGGGAAATGAATACTTGGGCCAACTCCATTATTTTGATATGTTTACTTTAGATAGGACTGACAACTGGATTTAGGGTTGGATTTTATAATATCAGGAGATATTAAGTTCTCCAGAAGTTCTGTTGGTTCAAATGGGTCTACTCTAGCAACAGCTTATACTATGGTAAGTTAGAGTAAGCCTATATGAGTTAATGGAATCTATGGAGGAGTTGACTCCCCAAATCCCCACTGATTCAATGGGCCTACTCTAGTGTGACGTTACTCTGAGATATAGGATTACAGCAAGTATATTGTCCAGAAAGATGATTTGGAAGTACCCAATTACATCAAGTTTTCCTAGCTGTTTGGATAAATTCCTGTCTTTTAAACAGCTGTAAAGAGAAAATATTGGGGAAGAAAGACCACCTCATAACCATAAACTTACAAGTTACCTCACTGCTCTGTCCAAAAGTCAAACAACTTTATCATCCCATCTACAAATGTCAAAATATGCTACAAAGACATTGCATGCCCTTAGCAGTTTGATAAGGTGCTTGGCTTTAGAAAAGTCCTATAGAGGATTTGAATGCTATGGTAACACACTTGTTGATTTCAGGCAGATCTCTCTCCAAGGGAAGGAGCATGATCTTTTCCCCAGCACTGCTGACCCACTTTGCATCTATACCTTTGTGCCTCTGAAAAGGTGTTCGGCCAGCCAAGCCTAGCCCGGTTGCTGCCAGACATAGCTGTGTGTGATCTTCCAAGCTGTACACTGTTTTCTGTGAAATGAAAGGCCGTGCATTTTTTATAAAGGACTGAACCCTAAAGGCAGTCATGTATCTTAAGGAAAGCACAGGTATTCTGGCAGTTAAAATTAGGAGAAATACGGAGAAACACTTTCCAACTCTTCTAAATCCTGAGATGAGTTTCAAGGCAGATGTTGTTATGCATACATTTTAATCAAGGTCATGCTTAGTGCATTTTTTCCCACTCAGATGAGTGGAATTTTTACTGGCAGAGGTTAAGATCTACAGAAAACACATAATTTTTTTAAAAAACCTACTACACAAGTTATATGGAGTTAAGCAGAAGTCGGTTCATGATGAATCATTGCCATCTACTACCCTCCTACGTATCTGCGGACAGTGCCTTTCTGAACAAGGGAACCCTTGTTCTCCATTGGAGGCTTTCCACATGCATTAGATACCTGGTTTTCAATGGGTCTTACTCAGGTGGAAATCCCCCATGGATAGCAGTGGGTTTCCTCTTCAGGTACATCATTTTCCATGTATGGAGGATGAAGAAACCAGGCATAGAAGAATGAACCCCACATTATCCTTCCTCCTATGTTGATTTAACACAAGTAATGGCAAAGTAGGACTATGCATTAGTTTGAATGTGTTTTTTAGACAAGATCTTGTTGCAAATGTGCAACCCTGGCAGTTACTTGGGCTGCTCATAGCACACTCTTTTCCTGAGCTTGTTGTCTTATTTTAATGAGCAAAATCCTGTTGCTCAGTTATACCTGCAGAAGGCAAACAATGAAACTTGCAGTATTATTTGCTGACAGATAATGATTCTTCCTTAGATTTGGGGGTATATGCTGACCCTCTCCCTGCCAGATGTACAACCAAAAATCCAAGTAGGATTGTTGACTGCTAGTGAAAAGTGGCTGCAAGTTACACCATTTCCACAGGCATACCTGCACAACAGGGTTTTGGCTAATAGATACGTGTCACTACCATGAGGGTAGACTTTTGCACCAAACATTGAGTAGTGCGGTGCCTGTCCTAAATTGGGAGAGCTTGCAAAGGTTATCTTATTGAGCTACAACTTTTGAAACCCACATCTTGCCTGATCACTCCAGGAACTGTCATCCAAAACAGTAAAATGACCAAGCTCTGCCTTGACCAGTATCTTTCCAAACCAGTAACCTGCTCTTAAAGACAGGGCAGATTACAATACATTCTGCATTAAGTAAGAGCATTGTTTTTGTAAGTCATGCTGAAGTCATTTGGAGGTACCTTAAACCTGAAGATTTATTTTTCTGTGGTATACTGGGAATTTCAGTAAAGAGAAAGCAAAAGACTAGCAGCACCAAAATTAAAATGCTAATTCCACAATTTTGCAATTCAAATTTTTATTCAACCCTTCTATTACAAATACAAATCTGTTTCCACATGGTGTTGTGGACTGTATCACAAGAGTTCACACATGTGTCCAGTTAAATGGTTTATTTAAATGAGGCAAATTATAATAAATTGGGCTCAGCAGTGGTTGGATATGCTCTGGCAAGACTATTGTTAGGTTGGAAAGTTTTAATTAACAGCAACGAAATTTAGCATACAGGAAAGAGACAAAGAGAAAAAGTTTACCCTGGGAGTGCATATTTGCTCAAAGAGTATTCTGATAATAAATAAAGCATGGCTAAGCTCACCTTAGAATATGTAACTAAAGATGTAATGAATACTTGCAGATTTTCTCAAGCTCAATGAAAAAATATATATTGACATATCAAAGCCCCCTGTCAAGGGGTAACTTCTGCAAGATGTTTATCTCCTACATAAAAGTGGAAAGAGAACTGCTGGTTAAATCAGAAGCAGCATTAAAAGCACAATTAAAAGAAATTGTGGTTTGTTGCATGAAAAATCTTGTGTTTTGAGTTGAAGAACCTTGTATGTTGTTCAGATTGCAAGGCCTACTGAACAAAAATGGGACTGCTGGATAACCCAGTGGTTTAGGTATCTGACTGTGGAGTCAGAGGTTGGGAGTTTGACTCCCCACTGTGTCTCCTTGAGAAGGGCAGGACTTAGTCCATAGGATCCCTTTCGGTGCTGCAGTTCTGTGACAATGAAAATGTGAGCAATGCACAACCCCCCCCCCCCCAATCGTAATCTCACCCAGGAGGGGAAAGCAAATTGTCACTCTCACCTTCAAGAACGAAATCTGTGAAGATATGCAACCCTGCATGTAGCCATTTGGACAATGCCTGTTTATCATGTGGCCCTGCAACCGTTGTTGAACTGGAATTCACTGTACACTTTCCCATCAGCTGGTGCTAAAGAATTACAGTCGACCAATACCTGGAAGTCTGTGCAATTGCATGTATGGCTTATTTTAATTGGGTTTTATGGTTTATTTCATGTATCAGGGTTGCAAATAATCTGGATGTTGCTGGTCAGTTCCCATTAGTCATGAAAAACATGGCCAATGGTAAGAAATTATGGGTGCTACAATCACCAACATCTGGAGGGCCACACAGACATGATACTGAAACAACCAATTGCCTACAGCTCTTCCAAAAATTAACAGCAAGTATGAACCTTTTTTCAAAATAGTTGGGATACCATTTCTTAACCACATATGATTAGTATGATGGCAACTTCTGCTACTGCACATGTGCCTGCTCGCTCGCTCGCTCGCTCACTCACTCACTCACTCACTCACACACACACACCACCTATCCAAAAACAGATGGGCTCATGACCTGCTCTTTCTGCTGGATTTGACCGCAACTAGTAAAATTATACAAACCTGAATGAATAAAAATAATGAACTCAACATTGCTCTGCTGCAGTTAACAGATTGCAAATTAGTTCATAAATAGTCTTGTTAACACAGTAATTTAAATGTCTCAGTAGGGCACAGAGAGGATCAAGTGGAATTGAACATGTTATTTGCCTAATCTAATAAAAGTTTTTTTTTTAATTCCAGAATTTCTTGACAGTTTTACAATCCCAACAAATGTAAGAGAACCTTCTGGGAAGCCAGGTGGCCAACATTTGTATTAGTTTTGCATACCTTGGTTATTTTGTGAGGCGTGGTACCTACATTGTCATATTTTGCAATTAATAGCAAGGCTATTTTAATTTTTTGTGTTAATGGAAAAGTTATGAAGGAATATGTTATATGACAAGGTAACACATCATAAAATATGTTAATTGAAATTTGCACACTTATTCCTGCCTGATAAGGAAGTGACAGAACGAATTAAATCAACAGCTTCTAACAAGCACTCAAGACTTGTTTATAGTTCATTTAAGAGACTCTACAATTATTTGCCTATACTCTTCAAGAAAAAGCTCACAGTACATAAAGAGAAGACTAAGCAGAATTTGCATCCTTGAAAAAAATGTTACTTTAGAACTGCAGACCTGGAAGGGACCATAATGCAACTATAGCTACTATATTCTTCTGCAGCAATTATTACTCTTCTCCTTCTGTCTGTAAATCTCTTTGCACCAATGATACTAGTTAAGACTTCCCAGAGAGTAGAATTCCCCCGTCTCTCACTGAGGGACTGACTACTCCAGTATTTGTCCTGATATTTGTGCCATATTTCTCACTGTTCCTTTCAGTATTTATTCTACCCACTGGAGGATATTAGTGCTAATCAAGAGTAGACCCAATATTTTGACATGAGTGTGTGGTACATTTTGTTCAGCTGGCAGGGCTTTCCACTCACATTATTTTTTCTGGCTTTTAGCTTGTGTGGTTGCCAGTATATTTGTATATTTAGGGCAGTGTTTCCCAACCTTGGGTCTTCCCAACTCCCAGAAATCCTAGCCAGAACATTTAGTGGTGAAAGCTTCTGGGAGCTTTAGTCCAAGAACTTCTGAGGAACCAAGGTTGAAAACCACTCCTTTAGAACCACTGTTGGGCATGTCCAGGTGACATCACTGATGTAGAATGGAGTGGGGTGTGAGAGCAAACCCTATGTTTGTCAATTCAGCACTATTTTGCTTGCTGAATATTAATAAAAAGAAGAGATTTGAATGATGGCAAAAAAACAACAACGGGGAGAGCTGGTGGTGATAATGGAAGAAAATGGTGAGGGAGAAGGGGTTCTGTGTGATGTGTCAAAACTTGAAACACACCTTCCTGGGATAAATTAGCCATTTCTGTGAGGATCACGGCAGCGATTTAAGGGACATACGCCTTGATATTGTTAAAATAACAGGTTCTATGAGTAGCATAGGATCAACTTTCCTGTTGTGCTTAATAGGGATGTGCGCTTCTCCAGAGAAATTTATAGAAAACAGAGCAAACCAGAGGAATTTGTGTGATTTGGGTGTGATCAGCAGGCAGAGGAAGGAGCCCATAGGATGGAACAACATTCCCACAAACTGTTCGTATTAAATCAGTGATTCATGTTCCACAGTTAGAAGTGGGGCAAGAGAAAGAAAAACTAAAGAAGACAAAGCAGAGTATGTTCTTTACCTTTACAATGAACTTTCCTTGCCTTTCCTGTTCGGAAGTCATTGATTAAATCTTCAAAGCAGCTGTGCATTTCAGACCTGAAGGGAACAGGAAATGTAGGAGGAAAGAGAAAGGACAGAAAGTGTAGCAGCACAGATTTCCCTGCATTGCCCTTCTAAGAAGGAATCAAATATGCCCTTTTAAAGTCCTCTCCACTCCTTTCCTGATGGTTGCCTTAAAAAGCTGGCTGGGGGTTTGTCCTGGTGGCTGGAGAACGGAGGGTGGGGGGATAAAATAAAACAGAGTGGCCAGCTCTGTAGTCTGCAGGTGATGCCCTTTTGTCCTACCTGTACAGTTCAGTCTATGTCCTTGCCCTGCCATTTGTGTTTTCTGAATCAGAGGAACAGGGTCTTCATGGAAAATCAGAAACATGGAAATTCTGTTACGGGCTTGGAGAAGGATTGGGTCGTAATATCTTCAAAAATGCACAGGGTGGGTCGGCTCCAGCCTGTGTGCCCTGTATTCAGGCACAGAGTGGTTCTGCAGGGCCTGTGCACATCCCAAGTGCTCACAGTACCAGTGATGGTGTGGACACATTGTGGCTTGTCATTGTTGGTGTGGGGCCAACTCCAAAGGCTTGATGTGGCGTATTGCCTCTCCTGAAGCTTGGAGTCAGATTTGGATAATGAAGCTTCCAATAGCACTCTGTTAGGGAAAACAAACCATGGAGCCCAAGATAACAAGTTACACAGAGTCTCTTATCTGGTAGCTTCGAATCCTCCCCTTAATAAGCAGAGCAAAGACACGGACGTATGAGAAAATGCACGGAGAGAGTTCTAATAAGACTTATAGCATAATATATTAGACTTGGTCAGACATATATACATGGCAATATATACATTGGCATAGATATCTCAGAGCAACATCACATTCACATTCAAGTAAAGTAATGACCACCAGACTCACAACTGAGTGGCAAAGTGCTGCTCTCATTCTCCTGCTTAAATAGTGAGAGCAGCCTATCACTGCAGACATAGCAGCTGAACATGGTTGACAAGCATTAACTAAGCTTGTCTCATCTGTATGCTATCAGTCATCCATTGACTTGACGTTACAGGCATGACTTTGCATTCTCACTACAATATTAAATTTAACCCCTTGTTCACTTAAAGGAACAAATCCTGACAGTCATTGCCCAATATTAAAAGTCTTTAGTGTTGTATGTAAGGTGAAAACAATCTAGAGAGTATCTGAGAATTGTACACTGCATGTGAAGAAGAACCCAATCTAGAGATGATTTGGGATAGCAGAAGGAACATTAACTCAACTTAAACATTCGCTCTGTAGAGCCAGGGTTCCCAAAGTCCATGCAACGAGGCAGTAGGTAGTTTGGATTAGCTATGTAATCTGTGCAATTTACACTATTTATGGAAAAAATCACTCACACGAGTGGGTAAAATCTCACATTGGAAGATGTTTCACCCTTTTATAGGCAAGAAGGGAAAAATCATACATAAACGAGTATTTATACCCCTATTCCAGTCCAAAAGCCTTTGAAAAGCACCAGTCCTCTTCTCCACCAGTTGTGTACCTGGCATCTCTAGGCCAGGCCAGTCAGAATATTGTTCAGTGCATTTTATTTTTTTTAATAAAGAGGATTGATTTATATATCAGCAAGGACTCTGCATGCAATTTAGAACACCAGTTTTCCAGACATTATGAATCTCAGGGTGACCCTCTGGGGTAGGGATGTGCTTCAGAGCTGGAATGTATTTGCAAAATGAAGTAAAGTGGGCATAGGAGTGTTTGTTTTTTAACTGATCAGAAGCAAGCAAAATAGGAAACCCAGAGTGCTGTTCAGATCAAATTGTGGTTCTCCCAAGTGCCAGTTTTTGTTTCAGCCCTCTGGCGTTTCAAAAGCTAGAGCAGCAGCTTTAGTTTCAGAGGATCTACCCGTGACTGGATGCTGGGCAACAGTGCCCAGCTAATGCAGGATGGATTCATAGAAGGGTGGGAGCTGGGCATGGAATGCATTGCACAGTTCCCAGTGGGGGAACAGGAAGAAAGAAGGAAGGAAACTGACAGTTGTGAGCTTTGCCCTTTATGTTACTGGTGTTCATTTTTAGGTAGAGGAGGCTAGGGAACAATAAATGGAGTGATGGAAAGGCTCAGAACTACTACATTGCCCCATTCCCTCTTGGGGCCCCATGTATTTTTGGACTGCAACTTCCAGAAGCGTTCGCCGTTAGCTGTGCTGGTCAGAATTTCTGGTAGCTGTAGTCCGAGAATATCTGGGGACCCAATATTGGGAACCACTGCTTTATAGGGTTTCTTTGATGGACACATATAGAAATAAGGAGTTGGAGGAGGTTCTTAGGAAAATAAATTGAGCCAGATGGTTTGACTCTCTTATAGGAATTTGAAAATTACTTGTGGAATTTCTCTGTCTTCGCAGTCTCCCAAGTCTCAGCATACTGAGGCTTCCTTTGCACCAGCAGGATATCTTGAAGTTAAGTTCTCATCTGCATATGAGAAGTCAGTCCCTTCCCTCCTTACCCTGTATTTCTCTCCTGTTTTTCTTTTTTTCTTTTCTTTTTGCCTATTCCTTTGTCCAAGAAATTGCCAAATGATGCACAACTCAATGCCCTTTCTGGATAATCTTGTGCAAGAAAGATGCCATTTTGTGGAGGAATTGTGCTAATTCTGTGCAGATTGGTGTTTCTTCTGAAAAAAAGAATCCAAGAAATATCCAAAATATCCAAGAAATACAATGATCTCTCTCTCTTTCTCCCTCCTTCTCTCTCCCTCCCTCTCTCTCTCTGTGTGTTAGAGAAATCTTGCTGCAAAGAAAAAATAGAGTTTTTCCCATTCAGTTTTCTTACTGAAAGCAAAAAGTTGTGAGATTCACATCCTCGCTCTCTTGTCACTCATGGGATATGCAAATAGACCATTTGCAAAGAACAGTGATGTTATATGTGTTCAATGTAATAATCCATTTAGATATTACTACCAAAGCTATTTTTCTTCCTTCCTTCCAGTACTACCTTTCGCTCCCTTTGTGAGATCACCCATGTCCAATTTTCTCCTAAAATTCCTTTTCTGTGGAATCCCTACCACACATACTGTCCTTTCTCTCTGCTGTAACAACTATCTTTGAAAATGTATCTTTTTAAAGCACACGTTTACTTCTTCATTTGACTCTCTTTCTTTTTGCTGCCCTTGAGAGTTATTATTCTTTTGTTGCTGTTGTTATTCATCCCCTTCCGTTTGTAAGCCTGGGGAATGCCTTGCATATTATTGATAGATTTGGATGAAGGCATTATCATCATCACCGCTGTTACTGACATCACCACCATTTTTGTTGCTGTTGTTGTACTTGTTATTTATTATGTGGCCATTCAATTCCAGAAACATAGCCAAATAGGATTTCTTCCATATCCTCTTACTCCTTCTGTGATTTTCACATTTAAGGTAGCTGCTGGTGGTGGGAGGGGGTCCAGTTCTTGGAGATCATAAAGATAAGACAGTGTTCATCAAGGAGATATGTGGGTTTATTTCATGAACATCCTCCATCATCAGCAGTTAATATCAGGACAATAAAGGACAGGAGCTCTGTTGAATATTGCTCAATTGCTTTTCCATTTCATTATTTTGTCAGTTCGTGTCTATGCTGTCATTTACCATAGCTGTTTCTAGAAGCAAAGCAACCTAATAATAACAGTGCACATCAATTCAAAGTTACTATGTAATAATCTGGGGGGTCTTGAGGGTTTGTGTGTTAGCCACAGGACATGAAACAGTATCTCCTCTGCATACAAGCAAACAGGACAAATCTTGCTGAAACTGAAACCCAAACCTTTCTTTGAGAAAACATCCAATCCAATATAATCTGACTCTCTACATTTGTACAGCCAGGCATTAAAACTTCAGGATCATCTAGAAATAGAGAGTTTCTTGATGTTGTGATGATTGCCATTCTGTCACAGAAAGGGTAAAATGGGCTGCATGATTAAAACAGATGTTTCATGAACCTCTGTGTAAAATTAAGTGAAAATGGCAGAGTGCACCACATTCAGCTGAGGATAGATGGCTGTCTAAAGTACCTCTCTATGCACTGAAGAGAATGACTTTAATTTTCATGTGTTATCCATTTTACATGTTTTGACAGGTGGATGAATCATGTTCATTCAACAGATAATAAAGATATAATTTATTATATTAGTGCCTAGCACAGCTCTGTTTGGAATGAGCAGATGAATACTGGTTTCCATTTGCAAAAGAAAAAAGCCTTTTCTGGTTTTATATGAAGAGAGACGTGCAAAAATATATACCTACATCACCACCCTGAAAGTAGTGAGTGATTTTTAACCACATAATTTACAGAGGCAGTAAGACTTCTGTATTTTTCTGCACTACTGCAATTATTTAATATTTGTTTTATGAATGAGAGGAAAAGATATTTTAATAGTTATCAAATATTATATGGATATGAGTAGCTACAGAAATGACTATAAATTTTATGATTAGTTTCTGAGCCATGCCCAAACTATTATCTGTTGGATATTTGCTGATGATTGACAGAGGTTGTGCTCAGGCTGCTTTTGTTCCTTGTTATCAGGCAATAAATCAGTTCACATACTGATTTAAAACCATTCTGTAAGTCCAGTGGGCAATTTAATCTAGCAAAAGCTGTAGCTCGGGGATCGGAAAATGGTGGCCCTCCAGATGTTGATAGACTCCAACTCCAATCAGCCCTAGCCAGCATAGATAATAGTGAAAAATGCTGGGAGTTGCAGTGCACCCACATCTGGAAGGCCACATTTTGCCCTCACTTGCCTTTACTCTCTGGGACATCTCTATGGGATTTGAGCAACCCTTAAGATATATTTTCCCCCTTTAGCTTCTCTTCACCTGTCAATCTGAGTAATAGTGTATTCTGTTGATTCTGGAAGGGGAAGCAGATTGCTGTAGTGGACTCCTTAGTACTTCTAGTGTGTGTGTGTGTGTGTGTGAGAGAGAGAGAGAGAGAGAGAGAGAGAAATGGCAGGAACAGTGGTGGGGAAAGGCTAGCATTTGAGGTTTCATTTTTTCTTTATTTTGGAAACAGTACAGTTAATAAATATCTCAAATAATTTTCACCCAACAATGGGCAACATCAAGAACATTTGGGGCAGCAAACATCAAATTTTCCAAAGTACATGGTAAGGGGCACAGAGTATACTGACACAGGTGTGAACATGTCTGTTCTTCTCCACACTCTCAAAGAATTGTGTCAGTGTGAAAACCCCATTTTCTTAAGTTTATCTTGGTTCTGCCATGTCCAGTCTATAGCCTATTTAAATGGCTTCCAAGTAGCCCAGTTCTCCACGTAACCAGAGATAGACTTTCTTGGGGTTCCATCCATTCTAAGAGGTTGGTAGTTCTTTCTTCCCATATTATAGTTCTGGCATTCTCTGTTGTTCCTTTAAGATTCGTGGATGTTTTGAAAAACACTTTGCGTTGATTTTAATGTGGGAGGGATTGGATGGTGGTCAAAGAGTGGCTGCACATTTGATGCTGATGCTTTGAGTTTTTCACTTTTAGCTGCTACCTTCCTCCATATGTTAGTGGGAGCAGTGCTTCTTAGGTAATTGTTTTTATCAATAAAGGTTGGCTTTAGGCATCCAGCAGTGATTCTGCAGCCATTGAGTACAAGGTATATTTGTTTTTGTATGGACTGAGCTGTACCACAGTGGGCTGGTGAATTTGCCTGTGGAGTAGCATAGAGCCAGGGCTATAGTTCTTTGTGGTTGTGTGTACCAGTTGGTTCTCAAGAGCTTTTGAAGAACATTGTTTCTTGTAAAGATTGTTTGCTTTGTATTTTTGCAGCGTTTCTTATAGAAAAGTGTACAATCCAAGGTAATACTTAGGTATTTGTGGGCAAAAACTGATCTATTTGGACATTTTCCCAGGTGACCTGAAGTTCCCAAGTTGCCTGTTTGTTTCTCAGGTGGAAAGCACATTCTTCTGTTTTCATAGATTGGTTTTTCAAATTTTGTTTGTATACACCAAGTTCTTCTGGGTCAGAAGATATTGCATCATCTGAAAAGTGTCTGACAGAGCAACAATGTGAGATCATCAGCAGAAACAAAATGTTGGTGCCTTGGGAATGTTACTGTTCGATGGTGTAGATGTTAAATAAAACAGAAGCCAGTACACTGCCCTATAATGGGCCATTCTTCTGAGTTCTCCATTGGTTGCATTGTCTTTGAAAGTTAATGAAAAAAATTGCAATTTTGCAAAAGGATTGCTATTACTTTGGTTAGTTAATAATCCTTGATTATAATTTGAGGATCTGTGTGTAGCTGATTCTTTATTAATTTATTTGTATCAGAGTGTTGCACAATTCAAAATCATCGATACACATGAAATATAGGAATAAACAAAAAGCAATTAAAATATCAAGACAGACTATTTTTGAGCAGAAGTGGTCAAAGCTTGAGACATGTGCAGAAACTTTTCCTTGACTTTAGCCATCGTCCAGGGAGTTAGCATTCAAGTGGGTGGTACAGTGCTGTTCTGGTGCAATGCTTCTGAAACTGGAGGATTTGCCAGTTGCACGCTGTTGCTTGTGGGGTGCCTGAGTGTACTCACAATGCTTTCCGACTCTTCGGGGAGGCTCCTTCTGTGTAGCTGGTTGTGCAGCACTTAGTACTTAGTAAGCTAATGCACAGCTACGTTGGCTAAAAGCTATGGTTCTGTGTGTGTATGTAGTGCAAACCTATGCATGTTTACTCAGAAGATGTAATGCTTTGGGTAACTTATCTGAACTTAGGTAAGGTAAAGGTTCCCCTTGACATTTAGTCCAGTCGTGTCCGACTCTAGGGGGCGGTGCTCATCCCCGTTTCCAAGCCACAGAGCCAGCGTTTGTCCAGAGACAGTTTCCGTGGTCACGTGGCCAGCGCAACTAGACACGGAACGCCGTTACCTTCCCACCGTGGTGGTACCTATTTATCTACTTGCATGTGCATGCTTTCGAACTGCTAGGTTGGCAGGAGCTGGGACAAGCGACGGGAGCTCACTCCGTTGCATGGATTCGATCTTACGACTGCTGGTCTTCTGACCCTGCAGCACAGAGGCTTCTGCGGTTTAACCCACAGCGCCACCATGTCCCCCGTATCTGAACTTACTTCTACACAAATGTGGATTAGATTGTTCTTTGTAAAAAAGACAGAGGGACTTAGAACCCTCAGGATGGGGGTGGTTGGACACCTTTTTTCTGACAGAGCTCTCATCTTAAGCCATATGAACAAAAAGACCATCTTTATCATTCATTCTGTATCCTAGGTAGAGTAACATCAATACCCACTGCATGTAGTTAACTTTGTTGTGTTGAATGCAAAGTAAAGCTTGTCCCTCCCCCAACCCAAAGATGACAGCCCTTTCCTGACAAGACCAGTCTAAGGCATTTTTCTTCCTGAACAAGAACATCATTTGGTTTCCTCTGGGTCATCTTCATTGTACTCAAGGCTGATGAAATTTTCAGGCCCCAGAAGCAGATAGTTGCACTCCCTGGAAGTAAAAATACAACAATGATTCACTGAATTACTAGAATTTGCCACCCTTTCATGACATCCATCCAATCTATTGCCTGGATTGATTACCTCATTCTACCTGATGTTGGAGCCACCCTGCCCCAAGAAATTCCTCTTAGAGAAAAGGTTTGTGGAGGAACTAGAGGCAACGTGAAACTGGAGAAAATTAAGAAGTTCAGTCTTAAGCATAACCATTGCAGCCAGTAGAAAGATAGCTTTGAACTATTATTTAAATATACTGGCAAAGTGAAATAGGATCTCTCCCCCCACCCACCCCCACAACAGAGTGCACATACAGTACCTAGCCATAGCAATTTGTTACCATTTAAACTGTAATAGTTTGATCGTATAGAATCCTGGGGTTCGTAATAGTTTGGTGAAGTCCTTAGAATTCTCTGCTAAAGAACTCCAGTGTTCAAGATGGTGCATTAGAGCTTTCCAGCACAGCATTAAAAATACCTCATCAAACTACAAATCCCAGGATTCCATAGGATGGACCCATGACAGTTTAATTAGCTTTATAGTGTAGATACACTCTCAGTTTGCCAAACCAACGATTTTCAGACAGAGCAATAAAGCAGAAACAGCTATTTTCCTATTTATTTATTTAATTCATTTATATATCCCTTACTATGTTTTAAAATGATACCTTGAAAGTCGACATTCCTGAACACCTTCTTGGGCATTCTTTCTGCAGAAAATCCACAGTGAGGAGCATATTTCACTGGCTAACTATGGCCCAACTCTATGTTTCCTCTTTAGATTCTCTGCAGAGAGACTGCACACACTTGTTCAACAAAGAAGGAACATCCAAAATGGGGTGTTAGTGATGGGATAAACTCAGAAGTCCATCAAATTGTTTTATATTTAAAAGCATGGATCTTCCTCTGATCTTTTGGTTGGCCTAGCACATATACAGTATTTACATTAATGTAGAATTTGTTTTTTGATTTTTGTTTGTTTGTTTGTGGCCATCACAACAATCTTTTCTTTTTGAAAATTACAGGAATAAATATAGATAATTCCAGAATGAAGAATTTCAGTGTTAAAATAATAATGTTAGAATAATCTTAGAACTCTAGAGCTGGGAGGGACCCTGTGGATCATTGAGTCCAGCCCTTGTCAAGGAGGCATAGTGGGGAATCAAACTCCCAACCTCTGGCTCCACAGCCAGATGCCTAAACTACTGAGCTATCCAGCAGTTCATGGCCACCCCAAGTTCATTTGCCCCATTCACAGATTGTGAAAGAGCAGCAGCGATGTCAGTGCCATTTTGAGAACTGCAGTCTGAGAATCAGAAGACATTTCAACAGGAGCCATTTTACCTATCTCTAGTATCTTTGTTTTGCCAGTATCTTCATCAGAAGAGCAGCCATGTTGATGTTCATTAGTTCCAATCCAGCTAAAATTGGTTATGGCTCTCCCTGTCACAACTGTGTGTCAAAGCAGTCATTAGACATCTTTTCTTTTTCAATCTGGGATCCTACTAGGTTGTCTAGATCCAAAGGTGGACAGGACCTATGCACCTTTAACAGTTATATGGAAAGGAGGATTTGACAAAGACATTTCACAGATTTGGAATGTTACCAGTTCTCCAGTCATGACCCAGACATGCTTAATCATGCATATGATTAATGCACTGTGCAAGTGCATTGATGTTACGATTCCTCATATCACTAGTAAAAATGGTGCTCATTGGATTTTCTAAAGTTCAGGTGGGCATCAGTGGGAGTGCCTGAGAAATGATGGGGATGTTGACTTTAAATCCAGTGCATAATGCTATGGTTTTGTACAGTGCCTCTCTTTAACACAGGTAGGACTATTCTTACGGAATATACAAGTACTGTACATTAGCATGCAGAAGGGGGAAAAATCAGACTTCACAGCGGCAAGAACATAGAAAATCCATTAAGAGTGCTTGGGCTGCTGTATATTACATAACCCGAAAGTGGCAACCATAGAGACTTATTTTGAAGACAACCTTACATAAGGCAATTAGTTGTGGAAAAATAAAATAAGGCGAGCATGTTAATCTGATGAAAGTCAACAATTTCAAGGATAGCCACTCAGAAGCATCACCCAGTTGTTCAACAAGGTGTTAAATGGACTTTTACGTAGGTCAAAGAAATAGGGAAGCTACAAATGGCTTTTATAATGCCAGGGGCAATGGGAAAGGAGGGGGTGGATTTCTAATTATGTAAGAAGTAATGCGGAAACCTTTAGACATCCATCAAGCAATCTCTTTTCCAAACTGCAGTCTTCAAAAAAATACACTGAAATCATCGCAACATATTGCCAAAGAAGGGGAGGGGTAAGAGACAGGGGAAAAAAGAAGAAGAAGAAAAACCAACACAAAGCTTGAAATTTCTCCTTGAAAGGGTGGGGAGTATGAGAGAATGGATAGTTGTGTGCCATCAAGTCGATTTTCACTTATGGTGAACCTTTTCGGGGGGTTTTAGGTAGAGAATACTCAGAAGTGGTTTTCTATTTCCTTTTTCTGGGGGCACCCAGGGACTGTGCAGCTTTGCCCAAGGCTACACAGGCTAGCTCCTCTCTCAGGAGAGACAGGAGGGAATCGAACTCCCAACCTCTGGCTTTGCTGAAGCAGAGTTGCTCTGTTAGGATGGCCAGGGTGTATGGATCAGTTGGAAACATTTGGCTGAAATCCAGTAGTAAGTCAGAAGAGACCCACTGAATCGGTGGAGATTATAGTGAGCCAGTGTTTCTGTAAGCTCCATTGATTCAGTGGCCTTACTCTAGTTATAACTTGCTCCTGCATTTCAGTCGTTCTTTAAATGTAATGAAATATCTCTCTAGCTAATCTTTTTTGCCATGTCTTCATCTATTCTACTTCCTTTCTTTTTTTCTTCTTTTCTTTGTTACACTGCAATGCTGTGTACAGTGACTTGAGAGAAAGTCCCTTTAAGAAGAGCAATTCCTTATTAAGAGTAGACATGCGAGCAGTCTGTGGTTCTAGTGCTCTGGGATAAGGCACCCTCTGCTCCTGAGTGAAAGGATGCCCTATCCAAGCTCTCCCATCTCCAGACTCCCTCAGCAGATCTCTAAGTACAAGCCGTCGCAGAAGGGCACCATTCTCCTGGCTAAAGTACTATCCATGTGGGATTGGGTACGCAGTTTCAGAACATTCTCAGATAAGAAACTGAGTGAAGAATGGACTGTTATTTCTATTATCTCCTTCACCATAGTGGGCACTACAGCAGATGCAACACAGCACAAAGGGAAGAGGGGAAAAGCAAGTAGGAAATTTCGTATATGCATGTGCATGTGTTCCCATGAAAAGATTTCCTTTATCCCCCTTCATTTTTATTATCCTGATCATTTCTGGGCAGTGGAGGCTGCTGATGTAACAGAGAAACAACAAATGTGGATCCTAAATGTGCGCTTTTGTGTACCGCTCTCCTTCCCCAAGCTTTGAACTCACAATGTTCATATCACTTTCCTGTGTAGTGGAGTTGCTGCCCTTCCCTTCTGTGACTGGTGCACCTACTGTGAGCTCTGTTGCTCTCTACCCCACTAGTTCTCAAGAAAACGGATTGCCATTGCCCATTACATATTGCCCATTGCATCTGATTCATCATAGGCTTTCAAACTAAACACACACACACACACACATTATGTGGTCCAAAACACAGAGAGTTTTTTTTTAATTATTACTTGTTTGTCTGTTTTGCTGTTTGATGTCTCTGATATTTCCTTGTCCCTGTTTATAATCTTTGCCAATCAGGACATAAACAAAACAGTTACCTTGTTTTTTAAACATCCCTGTTGACCTTTACTTTTTGTCTGCTTTGCTTTTCTTCTTCTTCTTTAAAAAAGAGCTGCCAGTGACTATGAGAGTTTGCCAAGAAATGAAACAGCTTAGCATATTCTAGCAGTTTCATTTTTCATTTCCTACCTGTGGGGTTTGGTTCCCCAAAGAGGAATGATTTAAGGAAACAGTCAGCCTGCTGATGACTTCTTGCACTTTTTAACATACATTCGTCTTTTTCTCCCCTTTTCCCAGTTTAGTGATTGGCATATTTTCTTCTGATCCTCTCCACCACCATCCTGTTCATCTAATGCATTTTTAAAAACAACTGTTGTGATCTGATGACTGGCTTGAGGCTTCCCCTGGAAAAAGGATCAATGTAGCTGCAAATGTACTTTAGAGGATTTCATTACTATTTCTCTAAGGGATTTTTTTGTATATAACAAAGCTTAAAAAACAATGAAAACTGAACATTAGCTTCCTAATCCATGGATGCTCTTGGTCTCTCGCTCTTTTGTTAAAAACCTCATAGCCAACTTATCTTGTGTGTTTCAGATGTAGTAACAAAAGTGGAAGCAGGGTCCTCCTCCCTGGCTCATTCTGCCTTGGCACCAGCACAGGGAACCTGCTTTCTGATAAGCCATTCAAATCTAGCAATTCTGTCACTGCCGTCAACTGAAATGCACAATGGCTCTTGCAGATGTTTCCAACTGTCTTGCTTTGGTACTTCTTTATAGGGCCTGTCCAGACTGGCTGCTTTGATGTGGGCTGGATTTGGTTTAAATGCATTGATTGAGTTAGGGGGAGGAGCAATGTGCCATTTGGTACACTCCTCCCCTCTGAATGGCACTTCAGCTCCTTCTGTTACTTAAATACTTTTCCTGATCATCTGTGGAGAGTCAGGGGAAGTGAAATTATTTTTCTTCTGTTTCCTAGACCTAGGTCATCGTTGAAGTGATGCATCACGTCTGTTAAATGAAGAAACTATTTTTCTTTGCCTGTCTGTGTATTGCCAGTCAAGAAACTGGCCACAGCCACATTGAAGGTGCCTTCAAGGTAGATGTGTGTGTATGTGAGAGAGAGAGAGAGAGAGAGGAGGAGGTTCAGCTTTTGTTATCCAAGCTTTTGCCCCAGCATGTTATACATAGACCTGCTTCACAAGTTGCAGAGAGGGAGAGAAAGGGAGGGACGGACAGATGGAGAAGTGAATGCTATGGACACTTTCTCTATCGGCAATACACAAAGAACTTTTTTTTAAAAATTACAGAAGGGATACATTGCTTCAACAATGATCTAGCAGATAGATAGATAGATAGATAGATAGATAGATAGATAGATAGATAGATAGATAGATAGATAGATAGATAGATAGATAGATAGATAGATAGATAGATAGATAGATAGATAGATAGATAGATACTGTATATATGTATGTATGTATATATATGTATACACACACACACACACACACACACACATACATACAGTATATCTATATCTATATATCTGCTAGATCATTGTTGCGATATACAGTATATAATTTCATTTCCCCTGACCATAAGCAAAAGATCAAGGGAAGTGTTTGATTTCCAATATCCTGAAAGGGCTCGTAAAACCCTTCTAGGTCCGTGAAATTGACACCAGAAGGAGCTGCAAGTCTCTAATTTGTCCATTCCTAGCAACCACACTAGCTGGGAATGGACTTCACTCAAGCCTTCTAACCCTCACCAAAATAGTAGAATGCCATTGCAAGGGTTCAAAAAGGTGTGGGACAGCTCTTAAAGGGGAAGGATGGATCGATCTAAACGGAAGCATGTGTGGATGCTGTAACTTGGTCTGATCAAAACCGTACCAATAGGGATCCACATATCAATCTATATGCCAGTGTGGACAGCCTCATAGTCTCCACAGCAGCTGTGCTGAGATAGTGATGTGAACATATTTCACTCTCTCTCTTTTGTTTTCATTGCATTTCTCTGAATCCTACCTGTCTTGCTTCTCATCCTTGTTTCATATTGGGTTGCCTTTTTGTATGGAAACTCATGCACCTCTTATTTACACACTTTCCAAATGTGTACTTTTTAATATAGATTTCTCTTCATGTGCACCTTCATTTCCAGAAAAAAAGGGAAAAAAATACAGAGAGAGCTGTGTGGTCCATTAAATAACAAAAGTTCAGGAGAGGTGTTACCTTGATTAGACCACTAAAAATTAAACATTCAGCATCAGCTTTCATGATTAAAAATCACTTCTTCAGGCATGCATCAATATCTTATGGAGAGTGTAGAAAAATAAATAAATGAATGTCCCAAAATGTTATGGCAGAAGCCTGCCAGGGAATGTACTCCCCACAACACACACTTACATAGCCTGTTTTGGAAATCAAGTTGCCTTTTTGGCTGGGGCAGGGAAGGTCACACAGAAATTTTCATTTACACAGGCACCCACATCTCTCTCTCTCTCCCCCCTCTCCTTCTTTCCCTTTTGCTCACATATATACACATGGTGGAGAGGAAGTCCTTGTTGTTGAAGAGAGAGAAGGAGAGGCAAAGAGAAACAGACAGAACAGATAGCTGTGCAGCTCACATTTTTCTTTGTAAGTGAGGCTCTGTGTGCAAACATGTAGCTTCTTTTCTATTCCTACAGGAAAGTAGGGCTGGCTCTGATATTCTGGGAGTTGTAGTCCAAAAAAGTAGTATTTCCAGGTTCTGTGTATTTTTTTGAGAGAAGGAAAGGGAAGCCACCTGCAACTCTGACTGAGGAGGCAGGAATAAGAGAATGCAGAAGAAGAGGCATCATCAAACAGGCTACCATTAGTATTCAAAGCCCTGCATAACTCTGTACCAGGTTATCTCTGGGAGACAGAGATTAAGAGAGAGAGAGAGAGAGAGAGAAGTAGCCCTCTTCACTCTCCTGAGAGGGAAGGTCCAGTCTTTCAGAGCCACTGGTCACTGATATTAGTAAATTATTCCCTTGACCCAGATATGACTGATCAGGGAAGGTTGATGAATGTGTCACCTTTTTCCTCCAATGCCTTGGCTATATTGATTATTTTCTGCCAAAATGGATCAGTTTAAGAGAAAGCAGTTTCTTAAAAAGTCACAAAGTTTCTTACAGTATTCTCTCATTTCCTTCATTTGTTGCTGGTTTGTAGTATCAAAATGTCATGCCAGATAGTCCTTTTTAGGCACGATGGTTGCTCTTCATTGATTTGGTTAAATTTAAAAGAGTTCTCCAAATGCTGTTTCTATTTGTAGATACCAAGCTGATCTCTCTCTCTCTCTCTCTCTCTCTCTCTCTCTCTCTCTCTCTCTCTCTGCATGGGGAGGCTGCATGTGCATTTATATCAGATGGAAACAGTAATCAAGCAGTGAGCCAGATCCTTAGAGCAGCAGTTCCCAAAAATCAGGATCATGACTGCCTCTTGGTTTTTAACATTTCTAAGATACCTCCTCATCACCCCTCTGTCATTATCCAACCCCTTTTAATTAATTAAAAAATAAACATGAAAACTTAGTAAAAGTTTGTTTTGAATTAAAATAAGCACAAATATTGTAGCTTTTCTTGCCACAAAGAGGAAATCAAAGTGTAATTTTTCTTAAGCAATTGTAAAATCAAAATACATTTGAAAATGAAACAACTTTTTTCAGTATGAAACTCTGACAGTCTTGGGTTTCCTCTCTTGGAATTTATTCACACAGACAGACACACACACACAAACACAGAGACAGAGAGAGAGGGGGAGGGAAACAGTGTAAGTCTGGGTGGTAAATTCCCCTTCCTTAATGAGTGTTGGTTGCACTCCTAGGAACTTGGCACAGTTTATCTTATACAAATAGAAATTGACAAGAGCATTCTGGCCAGTGGCTTAGAGTCATGAATGCATACTTTTATTACATAACATGCAAAAATTGATCAATAGATCAGCAGTGTTCACATTAGACTAGCAGCTCTAATGGAGGTTAGAGAAGACACCTATTCATACTCCCAGGACAGGATAAGGCAAGACATATGTACAAATTCTACTTTGGGTTAGTGAGGCAGTGACCCAAATATAAGCAGTGTGTTCAGCAGCATCGCCCTCTTTCTGAGAGAGAGAGATGTGGAGATCATGGAAGTAGAACAGGCACAAAGCAAAACTATTAGTTCTTATAGAGTAGAACAAAAGGTGTTCCTTCTCCTCCTCCACCTCCTCCTCCTTCTGTAATAAGATCATTCTGGCATCAAGAGAGCAGTGTTCACAGAGGCCTGGGGGACTCATGGACCCCCACGGTTGTACTTCACTTCTGTGCCTTTTTTGTCTGGCAAAGGCTTAAAAAGAGAACATAGGCACTGCCAAACCATGTATTGCCTGTGGGTCACAAAGTAAATCAAATATAAACATAAAAAACAAGAAAAACAAGGGAGCACTTGGGGAAAGGGTGACAGAAGGACATCCAACTAGGAAAGAGATGCAACAGCTTTTGTTGTCTTTGAAGTTTTCCTAATCAAACCAACACACACACTGAAATGGGAGCGCTAGTTGTCATTTTCCCTGTAGGGCTGTTTACCAAAGGAATTTCTTTGCCCAGATCAAATAGCAAATTATCCTTAGTACAAGTTGAATAGCTTATTCCTACAACAGGTAATGAGTTTAAAATATGGGTGGTATGAGGAATAGGATCCCACATGCACTTTTGGGGTGGCATTGTGTACCAGTGGAATTCAGCCTCAAAGCAAATGGAGGAAAATTTTGTTTCACTTCATTTTTGAAGAGCTTACTAAAATTTCATAAATGTTATATTTGGCTTGGAAAGAACTGCCAGAGAAAGGAGAACTGACAGATGTTCTCATTCCTAGTGTGGACTCTGGATTTTCTCATCCCCAGCACAGATGAGATGGACCCGTCACTAATAATAATTGCCTGCCATCAATTGGATTCTGACTTACAGTGACATTTTCCAGGGTTTTCTAGGTGTAGAGTATCAGAAGTGGTTAGAAACTGCTAGAAGTGGTCAGAAACTGCTATAACTGTTCCCTTCTTCTGGTGACATTATGGGACTGTGCAGCTTGCCCAGGGCCACGCAGGCTGGCTCATCTCCCAGAAGGCACAGTGGAGGATTGTACTCCCAGCCTTGAGCTTTACAGCCAGATACCCGGCTTACTGAACCAGCTAGACCCCTCACTAGGGCTCTGGATTGTCACAGGGTTTTCCTTTATGACTTAATTTGAATTAAAGACTGGACATTAGGTAGGTATCTCCATCTGGAGGAATCACCCTGCTGTACCTTATGTGTTGAGAGTACAGATTAATAGAGTTACAGATCAGGAAGGACAAATCACAGCCGTCTTGTTTTGTTCTTCCTCTTCTCAATCCTCTGCTAAGTTAGCTTCCCAGGGGAGAGAGATGAGAGCTGGAATCAAGATGCTAGGATGATATTTAAAGAGACAGTGAGGTTGAGCTCCATGGTAACAAGATTCCTTTCCCTTCTGTTTAAAAAAAATTAACCCAGAAGTAAAATATATGTCACATATTTAGAACTCACTAACTAAATAATCTAACAACTTGCCTGCAGATAGAGAAGTTTTCTTTGGTATTGTTTTAATGTGCTCCCTGATAAAACCTTGCAATGTTGTGCCTTTTACTCTGGATGCAGCAGATGGTGAAACACTGCAAGGCTATCACAATAATATCTATTCATTTCTGTTTCACGCAATCCATGTCTGGGGCGTGATGTGGTCTCTTTTTGTTTAATTTTCTGAACGCCTGTCAAAAATAATTATCTTGATCACAGGTTGGAGTTGAAGAACTTAGCTGAGCAAGGCTGACCTGCCTTCATAGTCCATGCCTCAGATCCATTTGTTAGTCCCATCTTGAGTAGACCCAATGGTTGACATCCTGTTCCTTAGCATAGTAAGTCACAACTAGAGGAGGCCCACTGAATCAGTGAAACCTATGTAGGAGTTGACTCACCAAATCCCTACTGATTTATTGGGTGTACTCTAGTTGCACCTTACTATGCTAAGCAATAGGATTTCAGCCAATAAATCTGTGAATGCTTGGGAAGTGAACACTTGGGCCAACTCCATTATTTTGATATGTTTACTTTAGATAGGACTGACAACTGGATTTAGGGTTGGGTTTCGTAATGTGAGGAGGAAGGTGGCTTAATTCTTATTCTTATGCTTATTAAGAAGATCCAGATGGAGTAGCCTTCACAGACCTGTATTCTAGGCATTGTGTCCTCCTTTCTGTTTCTTGGCTGTTTGTTTGTTTCTTTGTTTGTTTTTGCATTTGCATTTGCAACATTAGCAGTCCAGGTTGAGAAATGGTCTTTGAAACTATTAGTAATGCTGTTGGTCATACCTTATGACCAATAAGTTGTCCTGTTATTAATTGTATCTTGCAGTGCACAACAGGCCCCCATAGCTGGACTTTCACATTCTTCTCGCTTCTGAATCTTAAATTTATTTGTGCTCTAAAGAGCAGGTGATTAACCTATTGAAAAATAATTGCACTAATATTATTAAAATGTAACAACTAAATGAGCGAATAGTGGGATAGGCACAGCTACAGAGTAAAAAAGTGTTAAGTTCAGAGAGCAGGCGAGGACTAATTAAAGGTCAATATTAGTACAGTAATGTCCTACTCAAAAGGGAAGAGGAAATGACTACAGGGCTGATCTCAAATGTGAAATGGAACAATTCAGAGTAAATATGTTTGGCAGAATGGACACTGCAAGATTTTTATGGTGCATGTGCTGCTATAGTATTGCAGTCTTGGTTTTCATTAGGGGTATCATAGGTCCCTGGCCTGCTCTGGGCCTGCATCAAGGGCACGCAGATTGGAGCCAACACACACTGTGAACTTTTGGTGCCACTCCAACCTGACCCTTTTCTGGTGCTTAATACTATTTGTGTGTTTTTAGTTCTCCACAAAGACCCCATCCCTGTGAATGGGGGAACACAAGGTTAGGTTATGGTTTGAGTGGTGCCAGCAGGATAGAAAGACTCCAGCAGCACTCTGCAGACCTGGGCACTCTGTTTGAAGTTTTCGTCTTCTTTTCCTCCCAGCTGACAGGAAAAGCTCCAGTCAGGTTCCTAAGGCAGCCATTGAGAAGGGAGTGAGTGGAGGTTGAAAAGGGCAATGGGCACGGTCATCTCTGATTTCCTCTTAAAAGAGTAAATGAGACCAGTGTCTCATTTTCACAGGAAGCTGGGAAATTTCACTTAAGTAAGGGGAAGTCTTAAGCAAGGGGAAGTGGTGGCGCTGTGGGTTAAACCGCAGAAGCCTCTGTGCTGCAAGGTCAGAAGACCAGCAGTCGTAAGATCGAATCCATGCGACGGAGTGAGCTCCTGTCGCTTGTCCCAGTTCCTGCCAACCTAGCAGTTTGAAAGCATGTAAATGCGAGTAGATAAATAGGTACCACCACAGTGGGAAGGTAATGGCGTTCCGTGTCTAGTCGCGCTGGCCATGTGACCACGGAAACTGTCTTCAGACAAACGCTGGCTCTATGGCTTGGAAACGGGGATGAGCACCGCGCCCTAGAGTCGGACACGACTGGACTAAATGTCAAGGGGAACCTTTACCTTTACGTAAGGGGAAGTCTAGATGGAGAACATTGACAGTCAGAAAATTCCAGAGAATTTTTTTTCCAGTTATTGTAATATTCTTAATAGTGTGTCATGTAGAATTTCCAAAAAGATTTAATGTGTCATATATGCATTTTGTCCCAGTGAACAGCAAAGAATAGCATAGTATTTGAGGAGCTGTCCTTACAAATATATTCCTTCTTTTTAGGAGCTGGACAGATTCAAAAAGGTTGAATACCCTTGTTTTTCTTACCACAGAGGGAGGATTAACTAGCTCCTTTCAATGCCTGTGTTGAGAGGCATGGGGTAATAGGATTTAGCTGTTTCAGAAAGTGTTCTCAATAGTTTCAATGGGAAAAGAGGGTATTGAGTGATTTAGGCAGGGTTGTTATGGGGCTTTTTGCCATCATAATAGAAGACATTAGAACTATGTGAAATTTGCAAATGCTTTTCACTAATTAGTAATCTCTTCATTATGAGACTACAAAGCTTTATGGATGCTAACATTAGCAGCAAGATTTAAGAAGGATGTGTGAAATGAAGAGACAACATTCATTACCCAAAATGCCCTGCTGCCATGTCCTCTTACCACAGTTGGTGTTCCGTCTCCACCACCACCCCGTCCTGTTCCCTCATATCTAGGCAGCCAGGATGCATGGATTTTGACTCTGTTCATCCCTAATTTAAATATCAAGAAGGGTTGGAAAGTCTTGGAAGTTTGGGGCAGAATGGCTCTGAAGGCCATTTGTTAATGGCATTATAGGCAATAAAAAGCAAATTAAATAATTCATGGTAGTGTGTATTAATTTGTTGTAATGTGCAATTTCTCAGAAGAAATGGAGTGGCTGTAATACTGCAACAAGATGTAGCACAGACAGTTAGGGGCTGTAATGTGAGGTCTGACTGAGTAATGCCAATCAGACTCCATGGAAAACCTATCAGCATCAACAGCATTCAAATCTATGCTCTGACTATAGATGCTGAAGAAGATGAAATTGATTTTATGCATGCATCCAGGAGGAAACTGATTACACACCAAAACAAGACATGCTTATAATCACAGATGATTGTAACACAAAAGTAGGAAACAAAGCAGAACCAAATGTTGAAAACTTTGGTCTGTGTGTCAGAAATGAAGTAGGAAAATAACTCAAAGAGTTTCTGTGAAGTGAATCACCTGTTTATTGCAAAACCATTCTTCAAGCATATACACGTAGACATTACCACATGGTAATATGAAAATTAAATAGACAATACAGTAGTACCTTGGTTAATGAAATTAATGTGTTCTATGGGATGTTATGTAAAGCGAAAAATTTGTAAACGAAAATGTGGATTGCCATAGGAACGGGGGCAGCACTACAAACCTCCAGGCACAATGCATTCTGGGGAAACTTTCTTCGTACTCTGAAACCCCCGGGGGGAATGTAAACCAAGGCATTATTTTCCATTGATTTTGCTTCGTAAACCGAAAATTACGTTAACCGAGGCGTTCGTAAACTGAGGTACGACTGTGTAATTGGAAGCAGGAGAGCAGAAGCTGTATGCATTCTGCTAAAACAAGACCAGGAGCAGATTGTGGTACTGCTCATAAACTGTTAATATCATTAGAATAAAGCCAAAAAAGTATAGAGATTTGTAGTGCCAAAATATAATTTAAACAACATTTCTGATGAATTTAAAGTCCACATAAAGAACAAATTTGCATTGCTAAACTCAGTTGATCCTGAGCCAGAAGAACTGTGGATTGAAGCCAGAGATATTATTATGGAAGAATGCAAAAAGACAATTCCTGTAATAAAAAGAAAAGAAAAACCTAGATGGATTATGGAAGAAATACTTAAAATTGTAAAGCCTAGATTAGGAGCACTGAAATACCAGCAATGAAGAAACTGTCTGACTAGGAGAAAATGAAGAGAAGGCGGGAATAGTATATTGAAGGAAGTCTATGATGAAGAATCTGCAGTTCTAGAAATGAACTGAAAGCACTGGGAATTACTATATCACCTGGAGTAGATGGGATATCAATAGAGCTATTTCAATCTATCAAAATCCTAACAAGAATATGCTAACAAACATGGAAAACAAAACAATGGCCAACAGACTGTCGATGTTCAATATACATTCCAGTCCCCAAGAAAGGAGATGCCAGGGAGTGCAGTAACTACAGGAGCATTGTTCTGATTTCCCATGCAAGCAAAGTGATTTCCCATGCAAGCTGTTGCAACAAAGGCTTTTACTTTATATGGAAGAAGAAATACCTGATGCTTAAACTGGATTCCAAAAAGGAAGAGGCACTATGTGATCATATTGTAAATATCCACCTGGCTACTGGAACACATGCAAGAATGTCAGAATAAGATCAGTCTATGCTTTATGGACTACAGCAAAGCCTTTGACTGTTTGGATCATGAGAAACTATGGGTTGTTCTGAAAGAAATGGGTGTGTCTCAACACTTGATTGTCCTGATGCTCAACCTGTATTGTGGACAAGAAGCTACTGTTAGGATAGAATATAGAACACCAGGATGGTTTCCTATAGGCAAAGGTGCATTTTACCTACTTATCTGTTGAATCTGTGTGCAAGAACATATCATGAAAAGCCAAACTAGATTCAGATGAATGACAATTGGTGGAAGAAGCATCAGTAATCTAAGATATGCAGATGGCACCTTCTTACTGGCAGAAAGCAGCAATGACTTGAAATGACTTGTAGTGAAATTGAAAGAAGAAAGTGTCAAACCAAGTCTGTAGTTAAACATTAAGAAGTCAAAAAGCATGATGACAGAAGAATTGCACAACATTAATGTTGACAATCAAGAAATTAAAATTGTTGAAGAATTTGTTACTATTGGAATGTTACAGCTTTCAAGAGCCAAAATGTCTTGGACTGGCCATGACAGGAAGAGTGATTTTTATCTAAAAGTAGTAAATTATAAGCACCAATTCTTAATTACTTTTTCTGAGCATGATTATTCTGTCCTTGGGTGTGCATGAATTTTCTATTTGTGTGTGACAGTTGGCAAGACCACAGATCCATTTGGCATACTGTATAACATTTCACAAATAAAAACAGAGTTGTAGCTTTAAACATTTCATTTCTACTCTGAGCCTCAAATCGTAAACCCTCCCATTAACATGTTGTTCATGGCTCTTTCCCATTTGGCTGATGCATTATAAATTAATTGCAGATTGGTCAGCTTCTCAATGGTTTGAATGTGAAGAGGATGATTAAGTGACTTAAGCCAAGCATGGAGGAAGAGACAGGAAAGAAGTTGGGCCTTCTTCTAGGTGGCATTGACTCTGTGAAACCAGCTCCCAGTGGAGCTATGCTTGGCCCCTCCCTGCTATTATTTAGAAGGCAGCTTAAAACACTGCTTTTTTGAGAGGACTTTCACAAGGACCCTGCTTGGTGTCACACCTCTTGCCCTGCTCTTACAGAGATAATGTGCTTTCAGTGCCATTGGTTTTCATTTTTTGACTGTTTTAACTCTTTTCTTTTTCGTTTTATTCTATGTTTATTGTCATATGTTTTATTTAATTAATGATGTTGTGAACCACCCAGAATAGTGCACTGCACTAATAGGGCAGTATATAAATCAAAGAAATAAAATAAATAATAATATTTTTTCATTGTTTTTGTTTATTTTTCTTTCCCTTTAAATGGAAAGAAGATGTATGTAGTTTACCTAACATACACTTTACACCATATCATATATATCAGGTATTTTCTCTGATATATGTATTTCTATGTTCCTTGTACCTCTGACATACACCTTTTGGAGGGGGGAAGAACAGCTTGCAGAATTCTGAGAACTGAAAATAGCAAGCCACCTCTGCAGTTCCAGATCACATTTTGATTTGAGCAGCTTGAATAAGTCCTGATCTGTTATCTATATCAGCGGTCCCCAACCTTTTTGGGACCGTGGACTGGTTGGGGGGTGCGGGCTCTGTGCGCGGGGGGGCAGGGACACCCCCACGCTCGTGGGTGGGCGTGTCATGCTCACGGAGAGGCGTGTCATGCTCGTGGGTGGGCGTGTCGTGTTCACATGCATGCGCGTGGGGGGAACATGCCCCTCCGTGAGTGTGACACGCCCCTCTGCAAGCGTGACACGCCCCTCCACAAGTGCAACATGCCCACCCACGAGCGCGACACTCCCCCGTGCATGCGTGGGGGGGTGGAGATCTGTTTCCGCGGCCCAGTTCCAGGAAGCCCACGGACCGGCACCGGGCCGCGGACCGGGAGTTGGGGACCCCTGATCTATATGTTCCATATCTTAACAATATATTATCTTATCTATATGTATTTATGTGTTCTTAAGCTCTTATCAAATTGTGAACCAAGTGTTGTGACCACAGGGTTTGACATGCAGCTATGGTATTTGCATTCTCCAGCAATCCTTTTCTAGATTAATCTGAAGAACCTGAAAGTCTGTCATCTCAGGCAACCACCACTGCCAATTACATTAGCACAGAAATTGGAAAAAGGCAGATATTGCAGGTACCAGTGGTATACATGAAAACCTTGGACATTTAGGGACCACAGAAGGGTTTTGATGGTCATCCACAATATATTTAGTAGATGGTCTTTCTCTGTTCTTATACATACATGCTACTTAATCAAGAGCCTTAATCAAGAAGCTCTTCGTCCCACTGTGTTTGACTTAAAAAAATTAAAGCTACATCTCTGGACTGATCTATGTATATCACTTATACAAAATGACCTTTAAGCATCTCTATCTGTAGTCAGTGCACGTGATGACAATTAATAGCCAAAACTCTGTGGGGATTTTATGTGTGCAAAGAAGAAATCAGGTTAGTTGCCCTGGCTAATTGTGACTAATTGAGAAGGTGCCTGGTGTGTACCGGGCATATGATCAGGAGCGCAACTGTGCATCTGAATGGCATGTGGCCAGCTTCTTGTCAGTTAGCCGCTGTAATCTATGTGTTTCCTCTTGCTCTTCCTCTGACATCCATTTACATTTGCTTGAAGTTGAGTAGAACACTTTCTACAATGGGGGACCTGGACAAAGCTGGGTTCCTGGATGTGTGGAGGTTTCTAAATGCATTCCTACAAACACAAGAAGCTGTCTGAAGTCTTCCCTGCTCAATATTACAAGACTGAATATTGGGAAAGCAATTGGTCCAGGTCCTGTCCTGCTTATGTGCAGGGCAGGGACAGACCAACTGTGTCCCTCCAGATGTTGTTGGACTAGAACTGGAATCTCCACTTATGTGCAGGGCAGGGACAAATCAACTGTGTCCCTCCAGATGTTGTTGGATTGCTCAGTATTGTCTATGCTAGTTAGTGGTGCTGGGAGTTGAATCCTTCCCTGGTTTAGAATGCCTTGTATGCTAGTCAGGAATATTGCCAGATCAGGGCTGTCCTGGACCTCTAAACACCTCTAACTTGTAAAATTGTCCATACGTAACTTACAAGATGCACTACCTCCCATTCCTTACCTTTGTCTCACCAACATTCTATGGCATACGATGCAGAAACATGGAAGAATTACTGGTCTTCATAGGGGAATTCTTAGAAGGAGGCTAAGCTTCCCATCTGCCAGTCATTAGCCTTTTAAAAAAATATAAATATTTGTGGCAGTGTGGAGCATTTGAGTAAATATCCCTAGATCAATCTGCATTCTTGTAAAGCTGCTTTTCTTTTGGTGCCTTATCTGTAAGGTGAAATGGTTCTTTAATCCTGGCGCTTTCATACATAAATGAAAACTGAATAGATATGATACATACATTATACCTTATTTTAGTGGGGATATAGGCAGATAAAGCATCAAGTCAAATTGACCAGCAGCTCTAAAAATATATGATGTCAAGTCTGGATTGTCTAAGATGCAGTGGGATGAGATAAAGGAGAAAACCTGGTCAAACTAGAAAGGTACAGAGAGTATATCAGAAGGAGCCGAATGTGTGTTAGTGTTCCAGTGGTGTGGTTATCACCAAGCTTTGTGCCCAAACAACTAGCCTTGCAAATGAAGCCCCCATTTCCTTCTAATGACCAATCACAAAACAAAGCAAACTAAATCCCACATTTCAACAGCTGAGACAAGCTACAGAAGGAATGATGTTCAGTCTATGGCAATCAGCCCTTGAGGAATTTCCACTTCTAACAATGTTAGCTGTGTTTTCTAGTTTGATCCTCAGATGGATACAGCATCCCAAAGATCCAAATTGTTACAGTTCTGCGCAAGACACACTTAACACCTTCTTCCATCATTGTTTATATTTTCAGTACTCAACAGGTACAACAGAAAAGGATGGACTGACTCAGACACAGTTTCGTCTTCGGAAGCTCTTGCTTTTAGAAAACACAATAGGAAAATACATTGGCAACTTCCTGCAGTGGGCCTGACTAACAGCTTAAAAGCCTTGGGCACCGATTGCCAGTGGTGTGAACCAGTTCTTTCCCTGGAGTGGCCACTTCTTTTGGAGAACTGGTGCTGCGCATGCCAGCAAGATCAACCTTATGTTCATTATAATAACAAAGAATCCATGGTTCACCCAGCAGTTTTGACAAATGCTGGAAACTATGATGCGAGTTGGCACTTTGTACAATGGCTATGTGCATGTGTGCGTTACAGATATGTATGCTCATATATCTGTGCATGGCAGGGGGGACTGTCATTTTGCTTTAGAGCTGTTTCAGCCCATTTACATGAATGGCAATCTTTTGGGGGCTGCACCCATCTTTCTCTGAAATCTGTAGGGCTGCACCCATCCCCTGTTTTAAAAATCGGGCTTCTTTGAACTGGAAAATCCTCCTCGTGCCCTCTGTGTGTGTTTCTGTGCCACCAAATCGGAACCGACTTATAATGACCCTAATAGAGCTTTCAAGGCAATTGCGATATTGAAGGAGTGGTTTTACCAGTTCCACTCCCGCAGTGAGTTTCCATGGCCAAGTGGGGATCCAAACCCTGTTCTCCAGAGTCCTAGTCTGTCACTCTATCTGCTACACCATCCTGGGAGTTCTTGTGCCCTCTAGTGGCCCAAATATGTTTTAAAAAACAAACAAACAAACAAAAAAGGGCTGGAGTTCTAGGAGTGCTGAGGACCCTAAAACATGGTAAAAATCTTCCCCATCCTCCCTGGAGGGTATAAGGGGACTTTCTGGGTATATATGTGTGTGTGTGTGTGTGTGTGTGTGTGTGTATATATGTGTGTGTGTGTGTGTATATGTGTGTATATATATATATGTATATGTATATGTGTGTATATATATATATGTATATGTATATGTATATGTATATGTATATATATATATATGTATATGTATATGTATATGTATATGTATATGTATGTATATGTATGTATATGTATGTGTATGCATATATATTTAAATACAGTTAGTAGCAACCCTAGGAGTGCTGGGGGCTTCATTTAGATGTTTCTTTTGACAATGGTGGCCAAGCATGTACAGTAGCTTTAGATCAGTTAGACAAGGTACCGGTCTATATCAGGCAGTCAGGGAACAACAGAAGCAAGATAAGAACTTTACCAGAAACAATGCTGTATTAAGAAAGTATAACAAAATAACAATTATCTTATTGCCTTTGGAAGACTTTCCAGAAAGGCAGGGAGGAAAAAGCTGGAGTTAAGGTGAATTTGTGGAACATTTGCACATAGAGGTGGGCGCAAACTGCCAGTTCAGCGACTTGTGCCGGCTTTTTTAGTGGCCGAACAGGTGTTTGGCACTTCAAAGTCCCACCTTCTCCAGCGAGTGCCCACTCAGAGGCAGGCCCAAAGGAGGAGGGGCAGGGAAGCCAGGCCACTACCTCCAAATGGGTGTCCACTGGAGGAGGAGGGGTTTGAAGCACCGAACACCTGTTTGGCCACTAAACGAACTAGCACGAACTGCTGGTTCTGCAGTTTGTGTCCATCTCTATTTGCACAGTATGTCTTCAGTGTCTGAAAAGGGGAAAGAAGGAATTACAGTAAGGAAAGCAAATACAAACAGAGTAAGAGAAAATTATTACCAATTTCAGTAAGACCCTGATAATCAAAGGATTTTAAATTGGCACGTGAGACTCCCACCTGCAATCTCAAATGGTACAGATCAGGCCACCTTCATGAGAAGTAGGCTTTTAGTTATGGTCTGCTTTGTGCACTACTCTGCCGTTATGTTTGTTGTATGCTGTTGCAAGACTTTTTCTATAATGTGAGTGATTTTAGAGAAGATACTTGTGTGGCATGGGATGGCTTTGGAGTGAGACCTGCAGATGCAACAGATGGGGAACAAACATGTTACTAATGAAATGAGAGAATAGTTGGTTTCTCACTATCTTTTAAACATATATTCAACATCAACCCCCTCCCTGCAAAAAAACAACAACACCCACATCCTGGTCTCCATAACTTGTGATTTGCCAAGACAGGTTCAGCCTACCAGCAAAATATTCTGGGCTGCTCGATTACCAAGCTGCTGCCCCCTACACCCTCTTCTCATCCCTTCCTGAATATAGAAAGGCTGTATTCAGCTCCAAGGTCAATATTGCAGTTGGAAGCAGGGGAATAAAAAAGGAGAGAAAGGAAACGTTTGCAGATCTGTTTGAAGAGGTTCTTTTTAATACTACTTTTTTAAAAAAACACCTGTGTGTTTAAGAGTTGTAATTTTCTGTTCCGCGGTGCTGCTGGTCGCTTGAACTCTTCGCATTCACTTGGCCTTACAGTTGTGTACCTCCTGGGGATGATTTCTTACAGCTTTTGAGCTTCTGAAACTGTCTTGTAATGCAAAGTCCTTGTGAACCTAGGCCCCATCTGTGTGTACAGTGTTTGCTGTAAATGTGAACTCTGGGCATTTATTCATTTATTCTATTTGATAGATCAAAGCAGTCTAAGAAATTGCTTGTTAGCTGTTGCTGGTAATATTGGTTGTTTTGGTTTTTTTAAAAGAAAATTGTATGGTGGTCTCCCCTGAAGGTTCTAAATAAATTTGCTTGCCACATTAAGGAAATCTGCATCTACTTGCATCCCAATAAGGCATCTCTCAAGGAATGATAAGGCAGGCTTCCTTCTCCTAATTACCACCTTTCTTTCATCTGATAATGCAAGACACTGTGTTTGATACTTTCTTAAATACATAATGCATGGCTTCTCATTCCTAGTAGAGCTTTTAGCCTGTACAATTCTTTAATTGGACATAATTGTTGTGCCATCAGCAGTTGAAAGATAGCAGTACGCTTTATATGATGAAGCTACCTGTATAGAGTCTGTTGCTAGATCATTTTTCTCTTCTTTTCCCCTTTGTCCACCCAGCTTGGAATAAAGAGGCGAGTCACATGTGATGATGTATAAACTAGAGCCACACTTTATTGAAACTTGAACTTGAACTCTTCCATCCTGGGCAAGGGAGGGACTTGCTGTAGTGCAGAATACCGGATTGGAGCCAGGTGTCACACTAGACCTCCTCCCCAACCTTACACAGGCGAGTCTCAAGCCCGACTGTTGTGGTATCATTAAGACAGCCTGGCCCCAGCCAGCCAATGATTGGCAAGCCTCTTGATCCTAGACTACCTGTGGCCCGGGAAGGCCCCAGCGCATCTGCGCCCAGCACTGTAATCTTGGGATCTGCAGCGCCGGAAGGTCAGATGGACTAGCACCTCCCGGGTGCCCCAGGTGGGAACTCAATCACCCCTTCTGTATTACCCTCCAGTGTGACCTATTTAGAAATGACCCCACCCAAACAGCCCCAAACAGCCCATGAGTGTACACCAGTGTGGAACAGGCAAAAACCATCCGTTCACCTTTCTCCAATCTGCCAATCAGGTACACTGGCCAAAAATTCCTATCTGGTCCCTGAAGCAACCAGGTAGCCTCACACAGGGTTCTCAGGGCAAGCAGGTGAGTCACAGCTCAGGCCTCAAAAGAGGCCTCAGCCGGGGCAGGACAGCCTTAAATTAAGTGCTTTGGCTCCACTCCCCACAGGCCATAGAGAATGCAGCTCCGTCCTTTGCTCACCTGCCTTCTGGGAGGGGTAGGCAAAAAGCCCTTGCCCATGCAGTTCTGTGCACTAGCAGAACCAGACATTTCTTCACCATGTTTTTTCCCCTCTTGTGTTCACGCTAGGTGTTCAATTTATTTTTTGGTTTGTTCATTTAAGGTATGATTTACATTATTCAAAAATTGATATAGGGACAGACTTATTTATTTAGTTTCCTTGTCTGCAATATACATGCACAGCAATCCTAGAAAAAACACAGCATACTTACTGGACTATGCAGAACACCCAATACACCTTTGCATCAAAAATCTTAAATGTCTATAGACACAAAAAACTAATAGGAACAATCAAAATCCAAGTGTTAAAGGAAGAATATTATAATGGCCAAAATCCTATTGGTGTTCACATCAAGTCTGTGTAACTTGGTAGGCAAGGTGTCAGGGGGCATCTCAGTTGTACAATCAGCTGCATAACCAGTCATATGACTGGGAGGCATCCTGGCACCTTGTCAGTTAGCCATAATTAACCATGACAATTACACTAACTCTGAGCTTACATCAGTAGGATTTGGCACAATGAGAAATCTCCATGTATTCTAGAGATTGAAATTGCTTCTTAGTTTTTTCAGCCCCCATTTCCTTCTTGCATTCTAGATTTACTGGAGTTTTCAGTCAAACACATTCACTTGTAAGTAAAAAAGACAGGAATATAAGTCTATGAATAAGGAGAACATTTCCTTCCACAACTGCTTTAAGAACAGCAAGCATCCAGGTGTTTATGGGAGCATAAAACCTTCAGATACCTCTTTTGCCATACTTGTGCAGCGCTGTTTCAAGGCATTACATGTTCTTCTACAATGGTGCATGTGTGGTCCTCTGGATGTTGGACTGTGCATCCTGTCATTACTCACCAACACTGTATCTTGCTTTTGGGAACCTCCAGTCACTTTCCCCAGCCCATTTGTTTCACAGGCTGGTGGCCAGGGATTTTTACATGCAGCCTATTGCTGCATAGGAAGAACTGTGGAACAAGTTACTCCTAATATTAGAATGATCTACTTCAGCCATTCTCAACCTTCCCCCACCCCCCCGGCCACAACCATAAACACAATATGAAAGAAATATATGATGAATCAGAATTATACAAGTTGTATAATAAATCTTATAAGATGGTGTGTGAAAAATTATTTCCAGTCTGTAGCCCCCTTCAGTTCTGCTAGGGCCTTCCTAGGGGGACATATGGCCCCCTGTTGAGAATGGCTGATCTGTTTGATCAACTTTCAGAATCATGAACGGGGAAAACATGATACGAAAGAAACAGTTCTTTCTTCCCATATTGCTTGTGGGTGAGGGGGCACTGATGGTACAGTGATGTGCAAAAAATCCAGTGTGAATTCACCAAGAGATATTTCAGTTCACCCAGTTCTTCATTGACTAGGAGACAAATGGTTCATGTGGGTGATCAATAGCCCACAGGGTTACCAGTCACATTTTGAAAATGCCTGAACAGACATTAGTCTATTTCTATGGCCTCTGAACTTTATTGATTACAACCACAATGACAACACATGGTTGATTCTGTGTTATTTGAGTAACACAGCATGAACTTGCTGTATAGCAACAAATTGACATTTCTGGAAGTGAAAATAGAGCCTATTATTGTGACTTAGCAAGGTGTAACATCATTCCTTTTATGATGTAATTGTAATTTTTACCAATGTAAGTATGGATGCAATTGGGCAACAAGAAAGGATCACACCTCATCTCATCAGAAAGAGTCACTGTAGCTGGCCTGAAAAAGTAGTAGCCGTATTGCTGGATGAAAACGGTCCAGCTTGGGCATGGATCAGAATCAGGTTGATTTGACATCTCACAGATATTGTGAGATCACCAGGAAATAGCCTGCAGTGGACCATGCACAAGCAGTCCAAAATGCAAGTTATTTCCCTGTCTGATTGCATCTCATTAAACGATACAGGAGGGGTATAAGTTAGGCCAAGTGCCAAGTGCCAGCTTGTGCTGTGTCTCATGTTTCGTTGTGGGGATTGAAGTGACAAAGAGGTGACTGGGAAGAGAAGGTACTTTGCAGCACACAGAGGGTCACTTTCCTTTCTTTAGGTTGAAAATGGGCTAAATTCTCATTGAATCCTTGCCTAAGAAAGGGCAAATCTATCAGTTCAGCTTTCTTTTTTTGTAAATTATGTGAAAAATGAACTAAAACACAATTCCCATCCATCCCTAACCAAAAGCATTCATGCTTTTTTAAACAAAGTTTCTGAGATAACTACTTACCTCAGAAACTTTTAAAAATTGGAAATATAAAGACTTGTTTTCAACAAACACACACACAAACGTATACTATAATGATAACCGACTACTTTCTAGGAACCTTAGAACTGGCAAATTAGAATTTAAAAAAAAACTTTGCATGATCTGAAAGAGCCATCAAGTCATTTGTGTGAATCAAAGATATCTGCAAACTTTTTATTATAAGTAGTATCCATTTATACTTATATTGTTCTTTCTTCCTTTCATTACTTGTCATATACAATCAATTTTAAGTATTTTCTACTTAATTTTATTTTGTAGCAAAAATGGGAGGCTCCAGAGGCCAGAATCCTATTACTGAAATATGTCAGTTGGGGAAGGGGTAATCACTACCCCTTTGTGCAAGTATAAGCCTCATCGTGGTTGGCCTAGTGCTAAGCAGACCTGAGGCCCCCAAAACTAATTATAACCAAATTATAACACACAATTCTTTGGAGAAAAAAAGGCCATAATTTTATTGGTTACAGCAGTAGTTCTTAGTCAAGCATTGTGGAATCAGAACCATTGCGTCAAGAGACCTGTCTGCCCATTGATACTCACCATTGACCCCTTCAGCAGCAGCTGAAGGTTTCACCAGGAGTGGCAGTCTTCTAGACACCACATGGGTGTATGCCAGACCATGTCCTGCTTTCCTCCCTCATTCCACCTGGATCCAACCTTAGTGCCTGCAACCACCAACAAAGTTCTGACAAGGCGATAAGACATATAATACCCTTAACAACTAATTGATAACCTCAACTACCCAGACCACCCACTTCAAATTGTAATACTGCACCACCACCTAGTATCCTGTAACTGTTGACAGAAATGAATCCCAAATCCCCAAATGGCAAACATTAACATCTACCAGCACATAAAACAAGGGAAGGGGGAAGAAGAAAACTGGTGAGCCTGGAGACTAGTTGGACTTGTTTCTCCCACTCCAATTATATGTTGTGCAGGTGGACTGGAGTATAGCCTGCTATTTTTCAGTCCATTTTCCTGAAGTCTATTTGAATTTTTGTTTCCCTGCTGGCCAATGTGAAGCCATCAGGGTGACGCTCTCCCCCACCAGCTAATAGGAAGCCGGGGGGGGGGGGGGTAGAATCACCTGCTGGAACCTTCCCAGTGTCCTAAGTGCTCAGGTGGGTCCATGTCAGAGCCACTATCCCAGCCCCAACCCCCTCTGCTGCTTGCTGCAGCCCCAGGTTCATTGCTCTTGCCCCAATGGGGTGATCGTAGTCTGGATCCCCATTTTCAAATGCAACTACAAGCTAGAGACTGTTTGAGAATGGCAGTGCACTCCATTAGCAGAGCAATCACGCTTGGCTGCTATGAATAGGATTCTGGCCATTGTGTGTCAGTTTATTTCAGTTTATCAGAATTCAATCATTTTCTTGGGGGTCTTCTTTGGGATATTGAGATGTGAGCCCTATGCAGTCATTCTAAATACATGCAAAGAGTACACATGAGGAGGGGAACAGGGTAGCCTGCTGTCCTTGCTCTCTCTATCCTCGTACTAACCATGTGAAAGTGACAGTCTGAAAAAAAAGCGGAGACTGCTGGTCTGTAGAACTCTCCACATGCGGCTGACCACACACACACAAAACAGGTTTCTTGATCATGTGGAAAGCCTACACAGATAAAGTGGCCTCGCACTTTTCGTGTGGTTAAAGCAATAACAGAGGGGAAGGGTGAACGCAGACCCATCATTGCATGGATTCTGCATGTGCCTTCAGAATAACTGGATGGTATGTTGGTTGCTCTTTGTCTGTCTTACAGCCACATTACTTTAAGGATCTAGTCTTTGCAAATATATATATATATATCTGGGATAAATCATAATAATAATTGAACTGGAGAGCTGGAAGAGACTCTATAGATCATCAAGTCCAGCCCCTGTGAAGGAGGCATATGGGGAATTGAGGCAATGGGAAATTGAACTCCCAACCGCCAGATACCTAACCTGCTGAGCTATCTAGCAGTTAAGTCCTATCCAATACAGTGTGGCTGACCTCAAGGTAGTGGTCTAGAGACTCATGAGTTCATAACAGATGCTCTTCTTTACAGGTGTTCCAGAGCATATTTGTCACTGGAATGAAAATGGGGAATATTGCAGATAGGTAAATCTTTCCATTTTTTGTTACCAGGCACTTTTCCTAAATGCTTCTTAATGCTGCCTCATTTCCATTTTCTTACATTACCCATAAAGATTGGCGCTGCAGGTTTTGCATTTGAAAGTAAGCATTAGCATGATTTGCTGTTTGTTTCCATGAAGAAATTGAACACATTTCATGTTCAATAACAGCAGCCTTTTCATTCGCTTACACTGCTGATTTAAGTTTCAACTCTAAGATCCTAGCATACGTCTTGGCACTAGAAAAACTGTATTAGGATTTTTAAAAAAAATTTCTTAGAACAGAGAATGTCTGCATCATGCAGATATGATTTTATACTACAAAAATAAGAACTTAGATGCAGAAGCTGGAAATGTATTTATGAGTGAGACAAGCATCAAATAAATGTCAAATAATTTTACCTTGAAATTAAAAAATAGATATAAAATCCATCACACCTATTCTAAACTTTACTGAAAATCATAACCTTATTCCATCAACAGCTAAACTTATTGATAGTTTTTTTAAAAAGTGGTCCCTTTTCTTTTGGAGACTTAATTTGCATTGGTTTCTCCATTTGGCAAATCTATTACATGAAAGAATGCAATTTTCTTTCACAAAATAATATGTCAGGTGTCTATTATTCCCAAATCAAGTGTGTCAATACATGCATATTAATTAGGTGTAATCCAGTGCAACAATTTTATTTTCTAATTTGACAAGGAACCAGGTAGACGAGGATGTTAGTGTCCCTGACCATGGTGAAAACAACATTTGTAGAACTTCACAGGATCGTGAATAATCTCAGTGTCTCCTTAATTGTAGGTCAAGCCATGCATTTCACCCTCTGAAAAGCAGCCGGAGCACAGTCAAACAATGGCACATCTTCCCAAATTTCCAGTTTTCAAATGAGGATGCTATTAGCCATTGTCTGGGTCATATGGGAATTTTAAAACTCCCACTCTTTTTGTCCAGTACAGAAGAACAGCTGGATATTTCCAACATGATGAACATCTCTTTTGCCCCATGGTCTCTAGAAGGCCTGCTCAGCTAGCTGTCTCCTTCCTAGGCACCTATTTCTTTTCAAACTAGGCCTGGCTTAGACCAATAAGCATGAGCAGGCAAGCAGCCAGAGATGCTGGCTGAAAGACAGGGCAAAGGAAGAATGACCAGGAAGGTAACGGAATAAACAGACAAATGGTTCAAGCCCCCAGAAGAGGGTAGAGGTGATTATGAAAATAATTGAGTGATTGATTGATTTGAATTGTATCCTGCCTTTTTCACAAAATGGGTACCCAAGGTGCCTAGTTAATGGGGGGGATGAGAGAAGCCTTGATTATAATATTTTCCAAAATACCTAATAAACCTAATTCCTGCTGACTCTAATTACAGATGAAAGTGTTCAAGTGGTGGACTAACCTTTTTAATGCCGAGTCTTCTTTATTTATGTGTAAATTAGAAGTTGAAGATGCACTTCCAACAGGGTACATAGCCATGGGTCAGAAACCTGTCCTTGACAGTACCATGGCCTGATGTATTTTTCCTCAGTGGCTCCCCAGTGCTTTTCTCCCAAGTATAGAAACTAGTCCTGGAGCTCACCTGAGGAGGGGTGAGTGGCATGACTGAAAGCTACATGCAATAGAAGATTTAGCATTCTCTACCTCCCCACCTGTACCTTCTTGTGTTACTTTAAAACAAGGGTGGCTAATTTCCAGAGTTCTCAGGGCTGCACACATGGCCAGGAAAGGTGCAGCATGAATGCTGGTGCGTCCTATTTAAGGCCCTAGGACACACTTTGCCTAACCTCTTAATGGGTACCTTACCTGTGAAGGAAGCAGACTGTGTTTAAAATACATACCATCTGGATTTGGAAGAAAGTGAGATTTGCTTGTTTTTTATTCTTTGTACAAACAGACTGGGAGAAACTGCTCTTCATTCATGACATGTATAGTTGGCTCTTAACTGCACACAGTCAGACATGTATAGCAAGTTCTTAATTGGACAAAATTGCAGGAAAAACTTTTAAGTTGTCATTCTGAATTATCCTGTGGTCCTTCATTGTAGAGCCCATGCCATGTGACTGAAGATACAAATTACATAGGAAGGAAATCAAATTACACAGGTGCTGGACATAGTAACAGAGGAAGCATGGAAGAGATGGGTGCAGAACTATTGTGAAATGGAAAATTCTAGAGAAGATAGATATAACAGCCAAAACCCTATTATTTAATGTATGCCAGCATAGGCACACTGGCATAAATTGAAGCTGTGCTTTGCCATCAGTTAAGGAGTTGGTTTTTGGTCTCCTTGTCATACACCAGTCATATGACTTGGTGCATGATAAGAAACACAGGCATCATCTCCTCAGCTAGTGGTAATTCATCGCTGCAGTTTATGCTGTTGCACTTATGCCAGCATATGGAAGTAACAGGATCCTAGCCAAACACTGTATAATGAAGAGTATTATGATAGCTGCTGGCAGAATGTTTTGTTTGTCAGATACATTGCTTGATATTACACCACAGTAAGAGAGAGAGCAAGGGTGTGTGGAAGGAAGGAAGGAAGGAAGGAAGGAAGGAAGGAAGGAAGGAAGGAAGGAAGGAAGGAAGGAAGGAAGGAAGGAAGGAAGGAAGGAAGGAAGGAAGGAAGGAAGGAAGGAGAGTGCATGCAATTTAATGTTTGGAAAGAACAGAGCAAGAGAAAGCTGTAGCTTGGCAGAAGTCACCACAGGGCAGGAGGACCTCTTGCTGGAGATGTGATGTGATGTACCAGACCTGCTGAATTATAGGCATGCCTATAATATTCTTGTTCTGCTCCACTTACACTCTGCTTGTATGTATATCTCTGTGTGTAGCATGTAAATATTATAAAGATGCCATAAATCTCCAGTGCTCTCTCATCCAAAGGAAACTAACCCTGACAGTCTTGCCCCTGGAACTTCTCTCACCATTCAGATAAGTGGAGCATGCACAGCAATATTAATATATCAAAAGACATCTGGGATGAGTAAGAGTTGCATTTGATACAGATTTTATGTGATTATGCTTGAAAAACAAGGCCATAGGAAGATGCTGTACTCAGTAGGAATAATGGTTGCTTCAGGGTCAGTCTTATGTCTCTTAATGAATCTTGGTAAAGCAGGCCACATATGCTTATATGCTGTGTTATACCAGTAAAATATTTTGAGCTAAGTCTCCAATTACAACAGACCCATTGAAACAATGGGACTGTGTTGGCAATATTTACATATGATCCATTTACTCAGTGGGTTTATTCTAACTAGAAAGAACAACTGAATTTATTGCTTGGATATTTTAGGTCTGTATGTACCAATTGCACCAGAAATATTATTTTACAGTAACGTGACATTGTATGGCTCACTTTCTGTGTTTTATGAACAATTTGTGTTTTAAATTTCACTTTGGGCAGTTGCTTCTTAATTACCCAATTTGTTTTGTATTATTAACATACTAAAATTAAGCACTAAAATCCAGTTATGGCATAATTTTTCTCACTAGATTTGCTGGTTTTCTGGCATGAAGTAAATAACCTTATTCCATTTGAAGACTAATGTGTCATATGTGTGTCTTGTGATCTAAATTTAATAACCATTGATTGTATTTGTTTAGAAAAAAAAAGACCAGGATGAATAAGGGTAAGATGAAGTAATGCACCAAGAGAAGTTTAGTAAGGCTCTGCAGTGGAGAATTTAGCATAAAGTTGACATTAAGTGTTTTCTACCTGAGAGATCAGCTCAGCATGATTCCATTCAACTCTGCCAGATAAATCTATTTTTATTCTCCCTCTAAAAGGATGATGGATGCCTAACAATCCCAAGTGTGTCAATTTAAGACTTTGTTGTGGTAATGGACATTGTTCTTTGTGGTATCTGCTAGCGTTGTTTCTACAATAAAATCTTAGAGATAAAGTACATTTCAGTTGGTCAGGGAAATCTGGAAGATTTCTTCCTAAGTCTTTCTTCCCAAACCACGTTTCATTTATACTGCACACCCAACTAAGGGAACACGTGTATCTCAAGCTAGTTATTCGTATTCTACCTCTTCTGTTAAATTTGCCAAATAGCTGTTTGTTCTGAAATTCTGGAATCAACAATTTAAAAACTAATTCAGAGCCTAGTGATAATTACTGAATTTAAGAAACCTTCTGCTTGGGCCTGTACCTCTACAGGTACACACACACGTGTGTGTGTGTGTGTGTGTGTGTGTGTGTGTGTGTGTGTGTGTGTGTAAGTTTCATATATATATGCTTATATGCTGTACCATTCAATTATATATAAGTTTCATATATGTAAGTTTCATATATATATATATGTACCATTCAATTACATTAACCTCCATCTGCTGCCTGTAGAGGTACAGGCCCAAGCAGAAGGTTTCTTAAATTCAGTAATTTTCACTAGGCTATATGATTAAGATTGAACTAGGACATATATATGTCCTAGCTCAATCTTAACCATGGCATGCCAATTCTCCCTGTGCAGGAAATATTGTTGATGAGGTATATTTCATTATGTAAGTTTCAGTCACAATGTGAAAGGGGCACACTACATATGTATACCAATGTGATACCATGGTCCCATTCAAGGGGGCTTAGCATTCAAAGAACTCCTTTGAACACCAAAACTCTCTTGCAGGGAATGTTAAGTACCTCCCCAGACTACAAATTCCAAAATTCCTTAACATGAAACCGTAGCAGTTAAAGTGGTGTCTAACTGCTATTTACTGTGTAGAGTAAATACACCCTGGAGCCCTATTCAGGAGTTACTGAATGTGGTGTTCTGAACATGCTTCCCATGAAGTGCCTAGCTCTGCCCTGTTCTGTTGTTCTGCTGCAGAATTTTGAATTTCTGGTAAAATTCTCCTTTTTGCTACATAGTAAAAGTACAGAGATCCACAAAGGAAAATAGCTACAAGTTCCCCAGAGTCCACCCCTTTCTCATTAACTGGCACTTAAAGTCTCAGTAACTCATTCTGAGACATTTGTAGGAGGAAGAATAAAACATGTTTCTTTAATTACAGTTGCTTGAAATTACAGACTTATGTATACTGCTTTCTTTCTTTACTGCTCCCATACTAGCAACCAGCTACAACAAACAACTGCCATGAACCAATGAAAGAGAAGGATAGAACACTCAGCAGAGAGCTGTGGTTCTCTTTGGATTTCAAAGGCTGGAGGCCACAATTGGTTGGTGCTGGATAGATAATTACCTCGGCCCAGAAAAGTTCCTCCTAGTTACTCCAATTATTTTATTATTTATTCAAATCATTTATGAACTACCTTTCTCCCCATAGGGGATCCGAGGCAGCTTACAACAGATAAAACAACAGATTTAAAAACACGATGTTTAAAAAAAAATCAAGTTTAAAAACAATACAAAAACATTTAGAAACCTGAAGTTAAAAACCTACATTCCTAACTTACTGCTTAAAAGCCTGTCTGAAGAGGAAGGTCTTTGCCTGACAATGGAAGGACAAGAGGAAGGAGGCCAACCTGGCCTCTCAGGGAAGTGCATTCCAAAGTCTAGGAGCAGCCACCGAGAATGCTCTCTCTTGTGTCATCACCAGATAAGTTTGGGGAAGTGGTAGAACTGAGAGAAGGGCCTCCCCAGAAGATCTTAAAAGCTGATCCTTCAAACAGCCTCAACCCAAGCCGTATAGGGCTTTATAAGTAATAACTAGCACTTTGAATTGGTCCCAGAGACAGACTGGCAGCCAGTGAAGCTGTTGTAATAAGGGGCAGACAGCATGCAAGGTTGTAAATAAAACTCCCAACAGCTGCCCTCTCCACACTGACAGCAGCAGATCTGAAGAAAAGATTTCTGCTAAAGCACTGGTGCTCCATGTGAGCAAGAACACATATTTTCCAGGCTTCTTGCTGATGTGGAGAGCCAGAATGAGAACTTTGCCTTTTCAGATGATGTGGGGTGTGTGAAGAAAGTGATGATGGAGGACACAGGGCTAGGCATTGCTCTCAAAGCAGAATGTCTGGGCTAGTAACACCTGAATAAGGTCTAGGTTTTAGTTTGGTTATTGCAGCTGCCATCACCAGGATTTAAGACACCACCTAAAGGCCCATGGACTTGCTATGCTTCTCTAAAACTCGGGGCCGGAACACGAATCTTAGGTTGTAGAGTGGTCGAGGAGGAGAAAAGTGAGGTTGCTTTAAAGCCTGAGTATCCCATTTCCACTCCTTCCCAGTGTTTGTACTTGTATTGGGCCCACAGAACTCTGGCAAACTGAACATCCAGAAATGAAGGGGCAGAACTGGGGAGGAGCTTTGGAGGTCCATGCAACTTGGGCCAGTTATCTCATTTGGAGCAAGGCAGGGAGTGGAGCTGCACTAGAGCAACTCCGGTGCCTTATTGTTGCACAAGCCATGGCAGCAGTGATGTAGAACATTTGGGCTGGCAGTTAAGCTTCCAAAAGCCATAGCAACAGCAGCAGAGGGCCTGGAAAAGCTCCTCACATCTCAGTTCACATTGTGAACTTTTGGTAAGGCTATGAAGAATGAGAGCACTATCAAGAAACTTGGCCTTTTCCCTCAAGCGCTCTTATCCTATGGAACAGATCAGGCGAGAAGAAAAAAAAGTTAAACAGAGAATTGAGGATATAGAACGTCAAACTGACCTTTCCAACATACAAAATATTATGTTGAGGGCTTGTATCGAAAACTTGGTGGAACCGGCAAATTATTTAACATCTCTGGAAGTAAAAGAGTTTAAAAGAGCCTTCACCTTGGCAAGGTGCTCGGCCCTCCCACTGTACTTGAAGTAAAGTACAAGAATATCCTTTTTGCTGAAAGGCTTTCTACCTGTCCCTTAAGGGAGGTCAAGACTACAGAGGACATGTTCTTCACCTGCCCACATGATAAGGTGGCCCATAAGGAGATCATCACCTCACTGATCAAAAATATCCCTGGCTGTTCAGAAAAAAACACAGACTTGTGTTTCTTCTTTCTGATATGGACCCCAAGATCACTTTTCAAGTTGCCGGCTTTTGTATGGCGATACTCGGGTCTCGGAAATTTTATGGTAACTAGATACTAGATGTTAAATTGTCTTTTAATGCCTAATCCTTTTATGAAGTATCTGGAATTTGGGAAATTTATAAAGGTTTATTTATTTATTTTCTGTAATGATTGATCTAAGGACCATAACAATCAACTGCTTCTGGGCATATTTTACTGCCTGCTCAACTCATTAAAAATAGTGTTTCTACCTTGCTTGGGGTTGACATAATTACCAGATTAGCCAGATTTTACATGGATCCTGAACTCGTTTGCCCAGATTCCTCTTGTGCCCATTGTGATGATCAAGGAGGAGGTCCAGTCCCTTTTAACTCTTGCCTACCTCCTTGCCCTGTGATGTCATAATATTCTGATCCCTTGATAACATCATCTCATGCCACTTGATGTAAGGTTTTAGCCTGTAATCTCTGAGAATAGGATGTTGCTGACCTGACACACCTAATTACAATAACAGCACCGGTGGGATGTTCCTCTTAAGATTTCTTTTTAAAACTTTCAGGGTACTCACGTGCATACATTACAACTTTTCCCTTGAATGATTATAAGCAGCAGTGAAAAATGAGCATGCTTTTGAATATTTAAAGAACTACTCACTTTGGTGTTGCCTGGCATCTAGAATATAGGCAGAAGTCTCAAAAGAGATGGGTTTGCTGGAGGGGAAATGGCTAACTTCAAAGGCAAACTTCAATGTACAAAAGTGCTTTTTAACTTCCCTATAAAGCTCCTTTAGAACTGCAAGTACTCATTCTAATAACAGTTAATTATTTATAATGACATATTATCCCCCATTAGAATAGCAATTGTACTGTCATGTATTTAATGCCATGTCAAAGTTTCTTACCAGTTCTGTAATAGCCTCAGAAATACATGTTCGATCAAATATATAAGCCTGTAAATGAGAAAAAAAATCATTTTTTTTCCTAAAATGAAGTGGACAGAATTGAAAGCAAGGCCATAAAGCAAGGCCACATGCATTTTAGCTTTACTCAGGAGCCAGCAACCCCTTGCTGTTGCTGTCCAGTACTGTTGTGGAACCCAGGCTCACTGGGCTGAAGCCCTAGGACCTTCCGAATAGCAGGGGCTATGATATCATCCACACACACTGTCCAGCTCCCCAGTTCCCTCTGAGCTTACGCAGTTCTCACAGTAGCTGAGAGACAAATATGGTTGCAAACTACCCCTGTTGTAATCCAAAGTATTTGAGAGTAGTTTGGACTTGAATGGACCAATAAGAGCCGTTAACTTTACAGAAGACCTGCTCCTATACTGTTCATATGAGCTGATGGAGCTGTCTGCATTTTTGGCCTTTCCTGAGTGAGGGTTTGCTATTGGGGCTGTTATAATAAAAATCTGTGCTTCCAAATTTATCACTACACCATTGTTGCTGTATAAGACTGGGGGAAGAAGAAAAAACACCCACACACCTATCCTAGAAGATTTCATAGAGCTTGCTATGTAAGGCTAATATTCAGAACTGTGGACTACAGCTTGACACCATTTTGTCTTAAATGTTAAAACTTCTAAAATGAAATAGCATCATGTGTCCCCATGAGAAGTTATCTCCTTTTTTCTGGTTGTGGCTTTATTTGTAATAGTTAACACACATTTATTGAGATAGACAGATTTACAGATCTCCTTCTCATGACCAAAGATCATGCAAGGTGTTTGGCTGGTAGATGCATTGTTGCTGGGACTACTTCACCTAGCTCCAATACCCCCTCACATATGGTTTTAACTTGCCTGTTTGATTCCGCCTAGTGCAAGAGTGCACAAGTTCTAGGAGTCTTGGGACGTGTGTGTCACAATTATCTCCTCTTGGACTATGGAGGCTGTTATCATGTGTCCCATCGCTGTGTCAGAAATTTCTCCCACACATGTATCTATGCCCCATTAATCATATTCAAGTGTTATAGCCACAATGTAAGTATAAACAACAAAGTTTTGTGTGGCATCTTATAATTAGTATTATTTGTATTATAAGTATTATAAGCAGCACGCTTTATTTGGCATACTTGTAAGAGTTCTTAGGATTTCACTACAAAGATGCAAAAATGAAGTGGGTCAATTTTTGAAATATACATTTTGTTGAGAGGGCCTTTTACTTTATTTTGATATAGCCATAAATAGATAAATAGAGTGATAGGAATAGAGACAGAGATAGGGATAGAGATATTTTTAAAGCAATGTATGCCAAACTACTAGTTTAGCTTGGAAAGGTTACACACCCACACTCACCTAATGTATAATGCATGCAATACATTTTGTGAAAACCACAAGCTCAGTTTGAAAGTAATTATTCAACCAAAGTGCCAATTTAAATCAATGGATTTGTCTGCACAAGAGCTAAGACAATACTTTACAACTGAGCCCTTTCTGATGGATTAAACCTGACAGAAAAGTTCTACTTGTGGAGCATCATAACAAATTGCATAATAGAGAAAGTCATAGAACCAAGGGCAGGTAGAAAAGTGTTGATGAGAAGGAATCCATGTTTTATGTTTTTTATTTATTAGATGTAGATTTGATGGTGATCATTTAAAGTAGAATTTATATATCTATTTAAAATAGGTGGGATTCATTGTAGAAATCGTTCTTGGTGATGAACAAAAAACATTAAAAATTTAATGAGCAGTGCAAACATGAAGACCTAATTCTGCTTGGCAATCCCAGCTAGAGGAAACCCATTGAATCAATGAGAGTAAATCAGTTAATAAGATCTTGATCAATTGGAATGAGTCAGAACTTATATAACTTCTCTAATTGTGGAAACTAACAACAGGATTAAGGCTAAAGAAAAGTGCATCTTCAAAAAATGTGAAGTTTTTGTCATGAATAGTATGACTGTTAATTGTTTTTGGCTTTTTAAGAAGAACTTTGGGTTCTTAATGTACTAAACAGCAGGAAGGATGGTTTCTTGACTAAACTTTTCTTCAGAACGTCAAGATTCTTTAACATATTAGCTGTGTTCAGGTATGCTGTGTAGATTCTCCAGGAAGGAACTAGCATGCTTGTTCTGCTCTCTCCACTGCAGTCCTCATTGCCCAGTGCATGTTGGTAATGTTCTCATTGGTAAAAAAATATTTCAGTTGAAATAATTCCATCTTCAGGGCATGCAGACTTTAGATGTTGACAGCTTTATGACAGAGATCCTTCAAACCAGCACCAACCCATTTCATGAGGTTCTACACAGACTATCTGTGTCTCTGATTCTACACAGACTATCAGATAGATGTCAAACATTTGCTTTGTCTCCATTTTGTCGTTTGGCTCAAACCTAAGTATGTTTATTTGGGATTAAGCACCACTGGATTGCTTCCTGAACAAGCTAGCCATGAAATCAATTTGACTTGTTATCACAGAATTATAGAGTCATAGAAAAATAGGGCTGTAAGAGACTGCAGGAGTCATCAAGTCCAGCTCCCTGCCAAAGCAGGAAATTCCCATTTAAATCATCCCTGACAGGTGACCATCCAACCTTTGTTTAAACACCTCCAGTGCTGGAGAATCCACTATCCTCTAGGGCAGTGGTTCCCAACCTTTTTCGAGTTGTGGTCCCCTTTTATAATAGCCAAGTAACCTGTGACCTCCCTTGGCCCCATCTGCATAAAAAGGCATTTTAATGGGGTAAAGTCACCCCTTCTCAGAAAGTAAAGCCTCCTTTCTCCCCATAAAGGCCTTGTGTCTCATACTGTACATACACATACACACTAACTTTAATATCCTGCTTTGAAAGGTCAAGGAAGAAATTATTAAACAAGGGCTATACCACATATAAAATGACCCATGACACCACCACCCCAGAAAACCGTTCATGATCCCCTTGGGGGTCACAACCCCCAGGTTGGGAAACTGCTATAGGGCAATCTATTCCATTGTCAAGCAGCTCTCAGTGTTAGGAAGTTTGTCCTAATGTTGAATTGAAATCAGAGAGTTAACCTTTTCATTCTTAACTCATGTTTAGCTAGTGGCCTATAAGAGTCCTAAATCATTCTCATATGTATTACTGCCAAGGCAGCTGCTCCCCCATCCTACATGTATGCATTTGATTTTCCCTGCCTAAATGTAGAACTTTTTCCCTGTTGAAGCTCATTTTGTTTGTTTTAGCTCAGTTCTCCAATCTGTTAAATTCTTCCTGAGTCTCGATTCTATCTTCTGAAGTATTTGTCACCCCTCCCAAATTTAGTATTGCTTACAAATTTGCAAGTTTAATAACCATTCTCATCCAAGTTGTTTATTAAAATGTTGAACAACACTGGACCTAGGCCAAAACTCTTTGGCACTCCGCTAGTCACATCTTTCCAGGACACATTGAGGAACAGTTGACCAAAATCCTGTTGCTTTGCATACTAAATTGCATTAGAATAGGCCTATTAAATCAAGAGGGATTAAGTAAATCAACTCCTCCATAAATTACATTGATTCAAATTAGCCTACTCTAACAGTGACTATGCTACAGGTTCTTTGTTCCTTCCCTTGCTCCAAGTATATCTGAAAAGAAACTTTTTTGTGATTTTTAACTTCTCTTACATGTCTGACTCATTTTGAACATTGGCCTTCTTAATGTTCCTTCTAGAAGTATGGACTTCTTGTTTGTACTCCTCCTTCATGATACTCTACTCCTTCCATTTACTGTACGAGTATAAGCTCCTGTTAAATCTTATTTCATATGTAAGCTCTTTATGCAGCTACACTGGTTTCTTTAGATGTCTCCCACTTTTTTCCCTCATGGGAATTGTGTGTGACTGTGACTGCAATATATTGCCCTTAAGAAATTTTCATTCATCATGGACTCCTTCCTCTTTGAATATTTCTGTCCATGGAACTCAACTAATATTTTCTTAAGCTTACTGAAATCAGCTTTCCTGATGTTCACCGTGTACATCATACAACTCTTCAATATCCCTTTTTCAATATAACCAGTCACAAAAGGGTATGATTGATTCCATCCAGAGTTCCACCATTTCTACCTCAGTGAACAGTTCTCTGTTGGCGAGGACCAGGTCCAGGATAGCTTATCCTCTTGGTGCTTCTTTGGCTTTCTGGAAAATGAACTTGTCAGCAAGGCAAGTAAGGAATACATCAGACCTTAAGTTCTTGATGGAGTTGGACTTCCAATATATATCAGGTTGCTGAAGTTTCCCTTTACCACTCTATCTCCCTTCTTTGAATACTTGGTAAGCTAGTTGAGGAGGATATCATCCTGATGTCAGTCTGGCTAGGAGCTCTGTAGCAGGTGCCCAGAGTAATATCACTTCATTTCCTTGTTTGATTTTTACCCCAATGCTTTCCACCAGCATACACTGATCCAGCCCACAAATGGTTCTGTTCAGTACTGCACAGTTTTGAACTATTTATACAGTCTGGACCTAATTAACAACCATGCTAGTTTTTCTCCTTTTCTGACTGCTTATTTCTGCCTCTCTTTCTTTTCGTGTGCCTTCCTCTTCTCTATCTGTCTCTCTCTTCCATTCGTTGCATTTCTATTGACTTAGGCAATAAATGTTACCAACAGTGCCAGATAATACTGGCAGTTAAGCATGATCTTTGGGAGAATTTCAAGTGAAATAAATTTTAAAGACTAATGAACAATGTTTGTTTGCCCTTTCCTTCTTCATGATTCATTTTAGCAGTCTCCTTGCTTGTTAGGCAAAGCCCGTTAGCACAATACATTGGTCGGGTTCGCACAGCTTTTGCCAGCCCAAAGCTGCCCTGCATTTACCCAGCCATTGGGATAGCCAGCTGTTTCTTATTAAGCTTCCATCATTTTGCACAGGAGAGCAACTTAATTATGCCTTGAACATGCTCAACAAAATTATCATCTGAAAAAAGTGTACTTTATTTAATATGCTTTAGTTTAAAGTATATATCTCGAAGTACCTGAACTCTAACACTAGTGCCATATGCAATAAATAAATAAGCACATCATTTGAACATGACACGCCTGCCAGGAAAATAATTACCAACATTTCTTTGATAGCATTAGCGATTTACATAACATTATTGTCTTAATGTCAGATTTCCTTGCCTTTTCAGGGATCTGAAGATATAGTAAACCTTACAGTGAAGACATCTTACTGTTCAATAAAGGAAAAAAAACTACATGTTATAGCATTTGTAACAGTTTATACGGAAGGAATATTCTCAGTTCAGATGCAAATTTAAATTTTCCACGTGTCTTTAAATTAATTTGTTTGAATTCATATGGTTATGTTTTAATTGTGACGTGGTTTACTCTTGCTAATTTTAAAAAATATTTTTCAATTTATGGCCTCTCTTGTTATTGTTACCTGTCTTAAGCACTATTTTGGTAGAAAGGTGAGATAATAAATAAATAAATATATGTAAACAAGGAACTTAATTTGTTTGGCCCCATCATACTACTAACAGTGGTAATGAATGACCATTAGTTATAGTGTTTTTTAAACAATTATGTAGACAGAGAATTGAAGCTTAAAACCCACTTAATTGTCTTAATAAATTTTTGTTCGAAGCTGCATTTTCTGAACTGTGAAAATGATACTAACCATTTAAAGCTGGCCAGGCTGACTTACTGAATTCTGTGCCTCCCAAATCTCAGTTCTCATATTTTTAGATGCACTCTATTTGAAGATTTGCCAATCTATTTGAATTTATTTTGAATAGCTGCCCATCTGCCAAATTTCCTAGTTGATTTACTCCGTGGACAACACTTTTAATTAGCATTCAGGAAATGTAACTACAGACTGGATTAATTAGTAGTGCCTATTGGGTGCAAAAGCATTTTTGGCTTTAACCTCAAATGATAATGTAATTAATTCACATTGTTAGCGAGCACGTTCATGCTAATAATGTGAATGTGGAGACAATAGAGCCACTGTTCTCTATTAAAAAGTAATTGCATGAATTGCTGAGTGTGTGTTAGTAAGTAATAGATAATATATGGGTTAAAAAAAAAAGAATCCCAGATAAGTACGGAAAAGAATAGCAGCCGAGCGACATAAGAACATAATACTCCAAGCCAGGATAGAAATACAGGGTAGATAATACTGAGAAAATGAAAAGGTCTTTCTCTGCCGCCAAATGACAGCAAAGTCTGCCCTAGGTTGGCTTGCATGAAGAGGGCATTCTGCCCCGGACCTCTCATGGTAAATGACTTCCATACTTGAGATGGCAGGGAGCCTTGAATAGCATGGGACCAAACCACCTGCAGGAGCATTCCTTGCCATCCATGTGTACCTGGACCTTAAAGTCATTATCTCAGGCCCTCTCTCAGGTGCCCTCACAAGATGTGGCAACGCAAGTGGCCTTTTAAAAGTAATGGCACTCTGTCTGTGGAATGCACTTCCCAAAGAGGTTCACCTGATGAGTACGTTATGGCCAGGTTGGGTCTAGTATTTTTAGGAACCTTAAAAAAAATATGTATACCTTTTTCACTTTTGTTGCAGTGTATTTTATTTTTGTGTTACTCTTTACTGATGGCTTTTTGCTTGGTTTCGTCATGTGCTCTCTCCAGTGAGTCTTTTATGGTTTGTTTTATCAGCTAATCTAAAAGCAAACAAATCACAAATAAATAATTAAAGAAGAAAATGCAGAACAACTTTTGATCAAGGTATCTATGTTTGGCAGGAATGGACAGTCATAGGGTCACACGTGCTGCATTTTCCACTCCCGGGATCTGCTTATTTTTTCAAAACAATAAGTAACTGTACGATTATTTGTAGTTTTGAAAAAGTCTTTTTGGGGGGGGGGGCTTGATAAATGCGTGGGGTGGGAAATGGACAGTCGCCAACCTTTGGAGGCTTTAGAGAGGGGTTATTGTCCATTATGAGGACAATTAGGAGTTCAGTTCCCCACTGTGCCTCCTGCAAGTAGCGCCTTGGGCAAGCTCCAGAGTTCCAGGATGTTCCCAGAAGAAGGGAATAGTAAATCACTTCTGAGTATTCTTTACCTGGAAAACCCAGAAAAGGGGCACCATAAGTTAGAATTGACTTGACTGCACATGATGATGATGATGATGATGATGATGATGATGATGATTTGTCTTTCAGTGATGGGGCTTCAGAAGGTCTTTTGCATATTTGATTGGGTGTGCAATCTTTGGGCTGCACTCTGACCATATCATTCCCTCCCCTGATGTATGAACAGGCACCACAAGGGGCACTTGATCCTTGATGTTTCTTGTATGAAATGAAGAAAGGCTTAAATTAGGGGTAGCAACTCTGTCTATTTCAATTCTGCTCACTTTTCCAAGCTTCATTTCATTTTATCATCTTTATTTTTAAAAAAGTTGCCACTGAACTTTACATGCATTTTTGTGTGCAATTTAAATTTATATATAAATTTGTGCACATACTTTCCTACTATGTAGAATTTCTAGAATAATACACTACTGTTTTTTGTACATCATTTTTGTATGTTTGTCCTGAATATACATGTTTTGCACACGTTTTTTGATTCCAGTACTGCATCATAAAATGTTGAGAAGTCCAAATGCCATCATATAACAATGTTTTAACTCAAGAATTGGCTCCAACAGTGTGAATTAGGAAAGTTCACATTAAAATACAAACCGAACACATTTTTCCCACATCTCTGTTTGAAAGGTCAAAACCTGCATTTGAATTGAGACCAGAAATTGACTGTGAGTCACTATAGTAGACAAAGCATCAGTAAAATATTATCATAATGGCTGGTCACAGTTCTCAATCTAGCAATTGTGTTCTGAACTGTGTGCATTTTCTGAAACTAAAATGTAACCTCCACTTTAATCTGTTTTTTAAATGTTCGCCCCCATACATGGGGATGAGACATTTTTGTTCTTCAGAGCCAGTGGTGACCCCTTGTTGTAGAATCCACACAGAATAGACCTACTATGCTAGGCTGGAATCAAACACCGTTGGCTAAAAACCTGTTGCTTAGTGTAGTAAGTTGCAACTAGAATAGGCTCATTGAATCAATGGATCTTATGGAGGAACTGACTCACCAAATCCACACAGTTTCAGTGGACCTGCTTTAGTTATGACCTCCTATGCTAATAATAGAATTTCAGGCTTTGGCCCCAGATTTCAGCTATTTGTCATGTGCACCTTTTTTGTTATGTTTTTATTAGAGCAAACACACACATACACTTTTTGCCATGGCATTCTTTTCATTCCTCCTCCTCTTCCTCTCTTTTATATGGAGGGGGGGGAGTTCCAGATGATGTCATGAATTAGGAGAAAAAGTGCCCCATGCTATTTTTATTTTATTTTTTTATTTTTTTAGTGAGCGACAATATTTGTGAAACCGGCATGATGTCCTCTGGTTGCCAAGAGGCCCTGTTGGGACCTATTGGAACTCTCAGTGAGTTCAGGAAATACAACAACAACAATCATCAGCATCATCATGGGAAGATCCAAAAATTAGATGGAATAGAGTTTAAAAATGGCAATATTATAAAATCACTCTCAAGTGATGAAAATTATAAATACCTTGGAATACTAGAAGCAGATAACATCATGCACACAAAAGTTAAAGAACTGACAGAAAGGGAATATATTAAAAGACTGTGAAAAATCTTAAAATCAAAATTAAACAGTGAAAATACTATCAAAGCCATAAACTCATGGGCTGTTCCAGTGATTAGATGCCCAGCTGGAATAATAGATTGGACTCAAAACAAATTAGAAGAACTGGAACGAAAAACACGGAAATTAATGAACATGTATCATGCACTACATCCAAAAAGTTATGTGGACAGATTATATTTACCACGAAAAATTGGAGGCAGTGGATTACTGCAAATACAGCAGGTAGTAGAGGAGGAAAAAAGAAGCCTACTTAGATGACTATATCAGTACAAGCAGAGAAAAATTACTTAAGGCAGTGAAAATGGAGAATACTTTGAAAATGACAGAAACAAAAGTTCAATATAGGAAACAACAATTCAAAAATAAATTAAACAGCTGGAAAAAATAAACCACTACATGGACAACACCTGAGAAATATTGACGGAAAGCATGATCATAATTCAAAATGGGCATGGCTAAAACTGGGGACCCTTAAGAAAGAAACTGAAGACTTGATTTCTGCTGCACAAGAACAAGCACTCCAAACCAATGTGATGAAAGTTAAGATCCAAGGAATTAGTGCTAACAGCAAATGTTGACTCTGCCAAGAAAAAGATGAAACTGTGTCATACTTCATCTGTGAATGTCCAAAGATTGCATAAACAGATTACAAAGTTAGACATGATAGAGTGGCAAAATTAGTGCGCTGCTCATTATGCAAAAAAATATAACTTGCCAGCCTCCAAAAACCCGTGGGAACATCAGGAAGAGAAGATGTCAGAAAATGAGGAAGTCAAGATCTTGTGGGATTTCCAGATCCAAATGGATAGACACCTTGAACATAACACACCAGACGTAGTAGTAATAGAACGAAGAAATGTCTGGATCATTGACATTGCAATTCCAGGGGATGCCAGAGTCGAAAATAAAGAATTTGAAAAACTAACAAAGTACAGAGACCTGGCAATCAAAACATCTTGCCTCTGGAAGAAACACACTTCAGTGGTCCCCGTAGTCACTGGGGCTTTGGGAACAATATCAAGAAACTTCACACAGTACTATAAGCAGTTGCAGATCTCAGAAATCACACCATCAGAGCAAAAAAAAAAAAAAAAAATGGCAATATTAGGAACGGCATATATACTGTGCCGATATTTAACAGATACTTAGATTTTTGGTTAAAACTTGTATCTGTTATATAATACCAGTTAATAATTTTATAATGTTGATTGTGCCTGGCATTTCTTCTTCATCATCATCATCATCATCATCATCATCATCATCATATGCCATCAAATCAATTCTGACATATGGCAACCCTTTACAGAGTTTTCCAGGTAGAGAGTATTCCAAAGTGGTTTACATTTCCCTTCTTCGGGGGGCTTCCTCGGACTGTGCAGCTTGCCCAAGGCCACAAAGACTGGCTGTACTCATAGGATGCAAAGTGGGGAATTTAATTCCCAACTCTGGCTCAACAGCCAGATGCCTAAACTACTGAGCTACCCAGCCAGATTTTCTTAAAGCATTTGTTGTTGTTGTTTAGTCGTTAAGTCGTGTCCGACTCTTTGTGACCCCATGGACCAGAGCACGCCAGGCCCTCCTGTCTTCCACTGCCTCCCGGAGTTTGGTCAAATTCATGTTGGTAGCTTCAATGACACTGTTAGCATACATTAAGCTAAACCCTAACTCCTACCATAACACTAACCCTCAGTTCATTAGAATTCCAGTGGAGTCAGAAGATACACCTGAGCACAGGGTAAGTTTGTGTTTTACCTTGTTCCATGGTAAACTGTACTTCCCTAATATGTCCTCTCTCATGCTTGAACCACAAGCCATGCCACACCACCTGGGTTCTGGAATGGTCTGTGTAGGTGAATAAATTGAATCTTTCAATACGTCTCCTTCAGCTCTCTGCTCTGGTCCAGCAACTGCCTCAAGTTCACCCCATGCATGCTTGGAGCAGCTCATTTGAAGGCTACCTCAAAGGTATCCTTGCTTATAAACTTTCCCAAGCTCTTGTCTCAAGTGATCTTAGTCTCTGGTTGGAGTCTTTAATCAACACTAAGCTTTTGTTGCTGCTGTGATTCCTTAAACTACTTCTTGAGTACCTTCTGACTTTATTCTACCATCTTCTTCTTGACTATTCATTGCTGAATCTGACCTTATATACTCTTCAGTCAGGCCTCTCCAGCCAAGCAGGTTAGTATAGGGCAGAATTCCACTCCTCCGCCTTCACTGTTTGTGAAGAACTCATAAATATAGAACGTGCCCATTCTGATTGACTGTAAAAATGATTATATTTTGATAACTCCACCCTATTATAAAAACTCTGAATCTTCATTTCACTTTGGCACTTTCTTAGTAATAAATAGGAACAAATGGCTTTCAATGACCAGGATTACTTTTGTGAGACAATTTTGTATCTCTCGTCTAGTCAGGAGTAAAAGACCCAGATATTTCACTCTTTACAAGTAACCTTTTACCTAACAATCCCTGTTTCAAAACAAGCACCTGAACATGTTTTCATTTTTATCTCACATATGTACAGTTTCTTCACAGTACAAAAGTATCTTCTTCAGCATAAGCCATCCAGAGCTCAATAGTTTGTTAAAACTGTCTTGACATGTTATTGATTTTTTTAAAAAAGAAGAAAACATTTTCTGAAACAGCTTATTTGCAAAGCTAAGGAAGGAGCTCACAAAACTAAATACAACATAAAATGATTAAAAAGCTTAACCCTGTAGTCCTATTCAATTCTTATCTAAGCATGTGGAGACCACATTCCTTGTGTGGAGAGCACAGCAACAGAAAGACAGGGTTCTGGCTCACATGGAGAGGCAAACTGGTTGCGTGAACCTCCCCTTTTTCAGCCTAAGAGAAGCAATGGCTGGATGAAGTAAAGCATGTTGCCTTCCATACATGTGGACGCCACACTCTTAGATAACAAATGAATAGAATTATAGTGTTAGGCTTTTAACCATTCCTTTGCATCATACTTGATGTTTTGAGTACCTCCATTAAGCTTTACAAAGAAGCAGTTCCAGAATATATTTTTATTTTAATCAAGCATGTTCCCAACACTTCTATAACAACTAAACAGTGCTACAGTGTTGATTTATTTTGCCAGGTAGAAAATAATCCCACAGGGTAACAATAATGGCTATGTTAAATTACAAGGTACTTTGTGTCTGGCTGCTAAAGTAAGGAAGTTTCTATTGGAATAGAAAGAATCTTCTACAAAGTCAAGATTAAAAAGTGACAGTTTTTATAATGTCAAATTCTCCTCTCTCTCTGTTTCCTAGCTCTGTTCTAAACCAAAACTGCTTAAATGCAGAGAGACAGTTTATTCCCATTCTCTTGTGCCTTTTGGTGTGTGTGAGAAAGAGAGAGAAAGCAAGGTGTGACTGTAGAAGGAGTTATTTTACCTTGCTTTAAAATGGATGAACAAAATACAGGTGTTCGTGGACTGCAGCCACCAGCATTCCTCACTATTGGCTATGCAAGCTGTGGCTGATGGAAGTTACAGTGTGACAACATCTGGAGGGTCGCACTTTGCCCAACTGTGCTTGAAAAGTAAGAGAGTGAAACAAGTCAGGCATGTAGTATAGGCATCTAAGTATATGTATCCAGAAGTAGGAAGTGGGTTAAGGAAATCTATTTTCTCTCTCTCTCTTTCTCAAGCACTTCTAAACCCTCCTCTGCTGTGCTATATTATTCCAGGAGACAGCTACATCCAAATCTGAGAATTTTATAGATATATAATGTGATGGAGGAGGGATGCTGTTCTGCAGACAGGCAAGGGACCCTACCAAGATACATGGAATAAGATGATGGAGTTTGAGCATTCCCTTGCTTCTCTTGTTCATTATTTACCTGTGTTTGTGCGTGGGTGTGAATGACATGCATACATTCATTGTGAATCTGTTGTAAATTCCCGTATGATTGGTACACTCATACATCCTGCCTGCCTGGTTTTGCTTTTGTTTTTAAAAGAATTCTCCTTCTGCTCCCCTCCCAACTTTTGATCAATGTCATATTCTTTTAATCCACGAGCCTGTGTATAATTAACATACCTATTTGCATACCAGCTCACTTGGAGATTAACTCACATATCAGCCTAAAAGGTATGTCACCAAAAAAGGACAAAAAAGTTACTGATTTGCATAAAAGTACATATGCTAATTTATATGTACAGATGCACAATTAGAAATGGGGTTTATAATATAAACAGAATTATGGTGCATCTCATATGTGCTGAGTCTGCTGACTAGGTGCTAAATGTCAACAAGCAAGGTTCAGATTGCTGATCTTTCTCCTAATGGTTCTTTACCAAGTCTCAGTAGCTGGGCCCTAATCAAGAAGGAGAGGAGACTGGAATTTTCAGTGGGTTCATGAAATACAAGAAATGTACACGGAACCCACCCTCTAATCCTTACTCTAACCACAATGTTTATCCTCAGTATTTTGGGATCTTATGGGATCAGATAATACCTCACAACTCAATCAAGCCAAGGACCTGGATTAGGATTATATTCTTAATCCTACTACATAAGGGTTAAACACCCAGTTCTCTGGTACCAGGCCGGCTCAAAAGGTGCCCATCCATGTATTGTATAGAATTAAACTGCCCCTAAATGTTTCCCAATAAATATAGAGCTCTCTCTTCTGTATCACCCTCTTGCAGATTGATTAAAACTTCTCAGTTTTATCTGTCTAGCTTTATATGGAACAGGTGCCATTTCAGAGAAAGCTATTTGAAGGTCCTGTTTTGCTTCCAAACTGATAAGTATTAATTGGTGGGGATTAGCTTGCCCGGGGGGGGGGGGGGAACAGGAATGAGAGAGAGCCTAAACCTGCAGTGCTGCACAACCTAACTTGGTAGAAAACCCCATGATTACTTTGGTAAGTACCTATGCATAGAATGGTGTTGTGTGTCTTTTACAGATTCTGCATCTGTCCCCCAAAGTGAGACTAGGGCAGTATAATGAGGAACCTAAAGATCCGGGGCAGAATCCGACCTTAATCTGATCTTCTGGGATTCCTCAGATGGGCATGTCCCCTTCTCCTTGACATCATTGTTTGGTGATTTTGCAACTTTTGTGCAGGTTTCTTATTTCCCACTCTCAAAATCTGAAATGCCTCTTTTAAGGCTTAGTTCCTAGCAGGGGTAGATTTGATTTAAATCAAATAGACGTTTCACCATTTAAATCAAAAGAATCAGGGTTTTTTGACAATTTAAATAAACACAATGATTTTTTGCTTTAAATCGTGATTTTAATCAATCTGATTTTAAAAATATCATTGGGGTTTTTAACCATTCTGGTTCCTGGTATAAGGAGCTTTGTGCTAAAACGTGCAGTATTTTCCATCCCACTTGATTTTTCCCCGCTTCTTTCACTATTAGAATTCCACACACACACTCCAAAAACATCTGTAAAATTGACTTTGGCTTTTCGTCTGAAAGAGATTCCCCACTCTTGCTGTAGGATCATGAAGACTATACTTTTAATGCTTCAATTGGCCAAATTTGTCTATTGAATTTCACCAGTGTTCTATGGAATAGTCTTGTCATAAGGATTCTTCAAAAGTTAAATATATTTATAACACTTTCAGTCTGATAGTACTTAAAACAATAGCCATCTTTGTGTGTGGTCTCTAAGGATAAAGTGTGAAATAAAAATAGGTTTTGTTGCAACAAAGAGTGTTACTAATCTGCTATTACCGGGCCTACACGCGGCCTTTTACTTCTTCATCATTTGCTTTCTGGTAGAATTAAGTTTACTGAGAGCAATAGTATTTGAACAGAAAAGATTGGCATTATTCCTGAAAGGATCTTTATTGTGTAGTTTTGGGTTGATGTGTGGCTCTTGATTGTTCCGTAAAGGAACAGTAGACAAGATGGAATACCAAAAGCCTTCTTACCAATAATTGCATGAAATGGCTTTTGCTGAATCCCCTCCCACCCCACCCTGCCCTAGTCTTGAGCATATTATAGACATTGAAAAGTACTTTGTATGCATCATGCTGGACCACAGTAAGACAGTTCACAAGTTTTTACTGTCAAAAATAATAGAATTGCATTGTTTAAGACTATTATTTGATTGCTGGCACACAATAGCAATTCCAATGAATCATCTAGGATGAACAGAGTGAAACTTAGTAGTGGTAGAGATTGTGAGAGAAATGAAAATAAAGGTGGTGGAGAGGAAAGATGATATAAGGTGGTGTACAATAATGTATATGCCAGCATAGTTGTACTCTCATTCTCTCTGTTGTACTCTGACATGCCCCCAGAACAGAGGGGACAATATATTTTGAGGAGAAATGCCGCTTCCTGCTCTAAGTGAGATGTGTTCCAAATGGTTTCCTCACAAGAAATCTACTCTGATTCCCAGTTGGTAATGCCCAGAGTAAGAAACAGTTTCTTACTCTGTCTTTGTTAGACATTTCTTTTAAAAATGATATCCTCTGTTCCACTGTGGAGAATGGTGTGAGCGATCCAGCAAGAACAGATATCAAGCTGATGTCTGTGCCGCAAACTCTTTTCAACCCCTGGCCTCTCCCACGAAGGAGAACAGCCCTGGCCATGGGGAGGGGGTACACCTGAGAAATCAACCATCTACAAACATTTTAGAATACTTAAGGAGCAGGGGGTCTGAGTGGGATGACGTCTGGAACATGGTCCACCAGAGAAGAGCAGGATAAAGAGAGGTATGTGACTTGGGAGAGGGAGGAAGCTCAAGAAGATATTTTAAAAAGAGACATTTGGAGAGAGAGGAGGATTCATCAAGAGAAAAAGAAGCTTGGGAGGATGCAACAGGTCAAGTGGAGGAAGACAAAAGGGATGAGGATTAGATAGAAGTACCCAAAGAAGCCCTGCAAGTCACAGCTGTCCTTTGCCCACAAGATGTTCTGATTCAGCATAAGCGCAATAATCCTCCACTGACCACCCTTTCAGAACCTCTGACTCCTATGCAGCTGAGGAGGTGGAGGCACCAACACAAATTTCAGCATCTGCACCAACTGGAGATTGAACTTCAAGCTGCTCAAAGGCAGAATCCTGGGCAGCACATTTGGGGCTCCAGCTGGCAAGAACCTAGGGAGGGTGCAGTGCCCAGAACAAAGCTCAAGGAAGGTAGACTGTGAGGTGTCAGATATCAGAGAAGCTATCTGGCCTCATTAAGGTCACATTTCAGTTCCTGACTTATCATTCTTCATCTTTTGTTGTTACGCTTTGATCTGTTGCACTGCTTGAGACTCCTTTGTCCATTGAAGACTTGGGGGACCATACAAGAATTCATGTTTGGGCAGCTCTGAGGGTTAGATGGTACATATTTGGGCAATATCCTACAGTTGTTTTCCACTAACAGAATGATGGGATCTAGGAAAAACAGTTGGGGATGAGGCAATCAGCAGTGCTCAGAAACATGCGAAGCTGAAGACACTCTACATGATTTTCCACCTTCCCCAATTTATCATCATAGCAAACCTGTGGGTTAGATTAAGCTGAGAGGGGATGAAGACTCCAACCCCACCCAGTGAGCATTATGGATATATAGTGATATATATTATATAGTGATATACACTATACATAGTGATATATACTATATGTAGTGATTTGCATCTGGGTCTCCTAAGAGCCCTAGATTGTTGAACTACATTGGTGGTCTCCTAGGTCACAAACAGAGTGGGCCTATTGAATAGATATAAACTTGCTAAGTCAAAACTTGCATACATTCCATTGCTTCATTGGATCTGCTCTATTTGGGACCTAGTCTATAAAGCCAAATGTCATAGCAAGTGAAAGTGTATATCATAAAGCTTCCTATATGTTTACCTTAATGTTTACTGTAAGCCCAGCTGGCTCTAATTTTTATTGTTCTCTCATGTTTTCTCTTTCTTAGATGTACATCCAGACAACAACACTTACGGTGTCCATGAGTTTAAGTGCTTCTGTGTCTCTGGGCATGCTCTACATGCCCAAGGTTTATATTATAATTTTTCATCCAGAGCAAAATGTTCAAAAAAGGAAGAGGAGTTTCAAGGCTGTTGTGACAGCAGCCACCATGCAAAGCAAGCTGATCCAGAAGGGAAATGATAGACCAAATGGCGAGGTCAAAACCGAAATTTGTGAAAGCCTTGAAACCAACAGTAAGTCATCTGTAGACTTAACCATGGTCAAGAGTGGAAGCACTTCCTAATAGATGTACGTCCACAGGAATGTTTAATAAGTCATTTTTTCCCCTTGGCCTGCCCTGCATGAACCCAGAGATGTGTCAAAATTCATGTGCCCATTTCTTCTAGCATTTTAAAAATCATCTAACTATTGTCCTGCTATTGATTTTATGTATAAAGTGTCTCATAATATTTAAAGGCTTTATACTGAACTGCTGTATAGCTCAGTAGTTTAGGTATGGTTGGGAGTTCAATACCCCGTGATGCCTCCTTGGCAGGTCCTAGACTCGATGTTCCATAGGGTCTCTTCCAGCTTTGCAGTGCTAAGATTCTAAGCTTATTGCAAAACTGTAGTGTAAAGAGTCCTGGAGTAATCTGAGCGTTATGTCCCATCTGTCATTTTCCTCCCCAGTGTTTTTGAGGAGAACCCCAAGTACAGTACATGTGAAATTATTTCACAGTACAACCTTTGTTTTGTCTTGTTGCAAAGAGTAGCTGACCCATTTCGTAGGATAAAATGCTCACTGTCACAGCAATCTTATACACATCTCATCAGAAGTAAGCCTCACTGTTTTCAGTAGAGCTTTCTCCCAGGCAGAGATGTGAACATTTCAGTCTCAATTTTGCATTTTTTTTCAAATTTCATTTGTATTTTTCTCACATCCTAGTCCTATCTTTGCTTCACGTTGGACTGTGAGACCCTCTTTTTTTCTTGTCATTGGATAATTCATGAATACCTTTCTCTTTTTTTTTCCAAGAAAAATTGGACATGTTTTTGCATGCACATGTTAATGTCTTTCCCCTGTTGGCTTAGTAGTTACATTTTCAAAAATGCTTTATGCTTCCACTTTTTATCAGAACTCTTGAGAAGGAGAGGTGCATCTTGTGGGTTGGCAAGATGATACAAATGACAAACAACTTGCTAAGTGGTTACATCCACAAGTAATAATAAGTTATTAAAGAAATTGGTCCTTGAATCCTGACACATCTCTAAACAAATCTTTCAAGCAATCTGATAATTGCACTTAATGGCAGCATGTTGTCTTGGCATGTTACATGAAATGCATACACTTTAAAAAAGGGGGGAATGGATGTGAGTAAACCAAACAGAAGTCTACATTTACAAAAGCAACAACAATAACAATTGTTTATGTGGTAATGTGATTGTTAGTTTATTTCCAATCACATGCTTATGGATGTCAACTAAAACACAGTGGGCAGTAATTTGCCTGTTTAGATGAAGCTGCTCTATCCCTGTAAAAATAGATTAAAACCGAATACATAAAAAATCCAGAAAGTTGTAGAAAACACCTGAATCCTCCTCTCTGGATTTTCTTGGCTTTATGATACCATAACTTGAAATGAGAAAGATAGCCATAATCCTTATCCTTAGTCCTTGACAGAGATGAGAAATGTTATTTTTTGGACTATATTTCCCAGAATCCCACGTCACAGCCATCTTGGGTTCTGGGAACAAGGTTCTCAAATGGTGATGTTTTCCATCTCTGAGCCTCAGTACTGCAGATATTGATGCATGAAGCATGTATTATAAGCATGGAGGCACAAATCTATCTGCAAAATAACAAAGGACAAAACAGAACTGGTGACTTTAGGTTCTGAAGACTGTTTCTCTGACTCTACTGGCTGCATGATAGGCATGATTTAAAACAAAAACACTGTGGTGAGAGAAGCTATATCTTCCAGATATTTGCATGCCATGGAAAGGTTACAGGTACAGGCACTGTCCTTGGTAAAGGCATTTGGCAATATGTAGCAGAAGAGTGTACAAATACACAAACACATTTATTAGTGCCACTTTTTCAACACACATGCCCCCCCTACCCCAAAACATCTCAGAGATCAGCTTTTATCAAACAGAGAAACAAACAAAGCAATATAATTTTCTCAGTGTCAGATTCCAACATGGAAAAAATATAGGAGCTTGCAGAAAATGTGTTAAAAGTCAAGCAAAGGAAGAGTGGAAAAATAAAAGAGACATCTTTGTTGCACTTACTGCTGTTTGGCAAAATGACCAACTTTGTTACAAATGATCAAATATGGGTCTGCAGTTAGATGACAAAATGTCAAGGGAGTCACTGTTCCTACAGATTTTAGAGCTGCATGAAAGAGGAGATTTCAAGCGTTCATAACTTTTCTCACTTTCATAGGACATGCTGATCCTGAAGTGTTACTACTGTGTTCAGAACTGTGTAGGGCACAGTAGATGGGTCCCTTTTTTACATCTGTCCATTTACATGTGGGGTTGGTGACCCAAGTAGCTTGACTTATCTGCATGATAAAAATTTATAAGTGAGGTCTTTCACAAAGAAAGGCTTCCAGCCAGCCAGCCATGCCCTCTTCCTCAATATTATATGTTTACCCTTATCCGATGCCACTCTTCTGTCCTTTACCCCAAAAGGTAAGCATTCTGTGGCCATTGAACATACTCCCCCCTCCCAACTTTCCCTTTAGCAGATCTTTTTCATAAAGAGCATTTTGTGCTTTTGGGAACTCTGCCCTGCTGATACCTTCTTTTCATGTGTGGTTGGTGCCGTTTTATACACATTTGGATCCCACCTCTGAGAGGGAGAATTCACTATTACTATATAGGATTTCACATTTCGAATTCAACAAGTCTGATTTTGAGCTCTCCGTTTAATAATGTGAATAGAATTCCTGAACACAACCGTGACTGGAAGCATACCGGCTTCTCTAGCCTCACAATATGCAGGAAAACATGTCTTGATCATATTCGTGATAGTCCTCTGTCCTAAAACTTTGAAGTGATTTTAAAGCTTATCTTCAATGCTTGCCGTGGAGATCTTGATTCGCGTATTTTCCTGCTCAACAGGCAGGAAGACTCAAAAAGCCAATACCTTCCCTCCCTGAGAGCCTCCCCCCCCCATCCCCTCACGTAATTGAGCTGTCTTGGCTGAATGACAAGAGCTCCCAGCTCTCTGCTTTCCCCCCTCGTCGTCGTACAGCTATTAGACAGCCTTAACTTTCCTCCCTTCTTCTGCCAAAATAATTTGTGGAAACTTTTAGAGGCCCTAGTACACTTATCGTCCAGTTTTCTTTAAAGCTGCTCTTTTAAACGAGCTATAATAGTAGCCAGAATGCCGTACAGAAGATATTCCTTCTTGCTAGCAGTTTTGTGACCCGCAGGTCTCAAATTACTTTTCCAATGACAGTCATGGTACACTGGGCTTTCTGCGACAAGGACATCATTCCAGAAAATGTGGGAGGAAGCGAGTCGAAGAGCCTGCTCCCGGACACATGCTTTCAAGCGAACGCTTGCTTATTTTTATTTGTGCATAAAAAGCACATGAATACCATCAAGAGCATCAAACAAAATGCCTATTTGAAAAGGGAATCATGTCTTAGCATAATTAAACTTTTTTTTAAAAAACCCACAATACATAACATTTGCAAAACGGAGATGAGGAACCTCAGACCCACAGTGGTTCTTACCCGCAGGCTACACCCCTTACACAGGTCCTGCCCCCTTCCCACTGCAGCAGGTTTAGAAATCCCCAGTGTTATCAGTGATAAGTCAGGGGAGGATTTCTATGACATTTCACATTTTTCTCTGCAACCTACATTTGAATCCATAAACAAGCTCAAGTATGTTTATGAGTAATCTGGCCTTTCTCACCAGATACTCATAAACATGTTCAAACCTACCTATAAGCTCAAACATAGGTTGCAGAAAAAATATGGCATGTCATAGAAATCCTTCCCCTAGTGATCAGGCACAACAAGTTTTCTTCACACATGCTATGTCTTCCCCCCCAAATACCAAAAATATGTGAGTAGCAAAGCGCTGGCTGATCCATGTATCCTGGAGGAGTTGCTCTTTTGGGCCATACAGCTTCCTTGATGTTTCACACACACACACACACCACTCAGTATGACGGACAGGCAGAGCAAACTTCCAGGTGAGCTGTGCACCTGCAAGAGCACTCCTCCAAGGATGCTGTTGTTGCAACTGGCCCTCGGTGAGCCTCCCATGTTTTCTCTTTCTGTAGAAGATGTAATGTGTGGCCACAGGAATGCTCCTCTAGGCCACTTGGCTTAGCTGGTGCTTTGCCCAAATTAGGGATGGCACGGGGGAAGGGGGGGGAGATGAAGCTGCAGAACCAGCTTGAATCCCTTCTGCAAACACATCTGTCAGAGAAACACCTAGGGCATGACCCCACTTCATTTGCCCTGTGAGAATGGAGAAGTTGAGGAAATCTCCCCGTCCCCAACAAAGCTATCCGCAGATCTAGGTTTCCTGAGGAATTTTGGAAGGCTGGGTTTAACACGATGGAATGCTATTTTAAGGCAGAGTCAGATTCATATGGACATTGGTCACCTCTCCAATTAGTCCTAAGCTATTTGAGGCTTTAGAGCTAAAATCAACACTTTGGACTAGCCCCAAAGCACACTGGTCTGTTTACACTCTATGAGAGGGCAGTCAGGAAAGATCTTCCATCACCACTCTGATTCTTCACATTTACTACTGTCCATTCTGCTATTCCTGATCTTCTAACCTGCTCATTCTGATTTATTTAAACCTCATGCCTGAGGACAAGATGTATTAGTTCCCCAGAGTTACATTTTCTTACAGAATCCACACAGAACCAGGCCTGCAATTAATTAGGGATCTGAGAGGATGATGACATGGGCATTTAGCCCACTGTTTTGTCTGATGCAGGGATGGGCTGTTTCACTCCTTTTCCAGTGACCAGACAACAGTACGCTTGCAACAGTGAACCAGCCCACCCCCACAGCATTCCTACCCACACCTTTCCCTTGCAGGGGCTGCTCTCTTTTTTAGATGCAGGTCAGATCACTCCAGATCACTTCATTTCCAGGATATGTGATGGCTGGGAATGAACCAAAGCAGAGCTTCCTGCTTTTCATTTGTTATCTGATTTGAGTTTTCCAATATGATTAGTGGCTTAAACAGACCGCTAATCACTTATGATATTGGGAAACTGGGCAATTCAAAACTCACTTCCTCTGCTCCTCTGTAGAGCAGAGGGAAGGAGCAAAGAGTTGTGATTTTTTAACTAATTAGGGCAGTGCTGATGTACTGTACATTTTTGATGTAAAAAAGGTAAGACAATTGAGAGGGGGAGAGAGAGATGCCAACCGATGTGTAGCATTTAATGGGCAGGCAGTGCATCACTGCCTAGACTTGTGTCTTTTAAAGAATAAAATATCATAACTTGGGGGAGTGGGTTAGGGTTCGGGTTCGGGTTAGGGTTGGCACACAAGTTCATGCTTGCCTTGTGGATGTCTACACCTCAATAGCAGACTGGTGCCACCAGGGTTTTGTAGATCATGGCGACAGAAATAGAGGCAGAAGTGGTTCCCGCAAAATCAGAATTGGAGTTGCAGCAGTGAGAGGGAGGGGGCTGAAAAAAAGAGAGGTATTTCATGCGAAGATGAATTTCTGTGCTGTGCATATGTTCACATGGTCTGTCTCTTTCCCCCTCCACATCCCCACCATCCCCATCCCAGCCCCAACCCACCCAGCCCCTAAAACAAATAAAGTGTGTTGGGGGGGGAAGTATGTGGCATGCACATGGATGGGGTGAAGGTTGTGTGTGTGGGAAACAGCAAGCAATCTGCTTTTGCAAATGGTTTCTGGCCTGATTATCCTGGCTCTCCCCCCCCCCCCTCGCTTCAGGAAACCTAAAGGCAAAGGATGAGGGTTGGCAAGTGATTCTTTCCCACACACATACCCTTAAAAGAGGAAGGACCTAATAGTGTCGCTTGGGCTGCTTATGCTTCATGGATGCAAAGATCGCACCATGTGGCATACCAGATCTCTACCTGGCCTTAAATGACCCTATTTAGCCCACACCAGCCCCCTCCCAATGATCCATGTAGACAAGCCCTGAATCTCACTGTTTTGGGGAAAAGAGAGAGAGAGAAAGATTCCCCTTTTGCTCTCACCTTGAGACTCTCCCTCCGTCTTTGGAGACAAAATATCACAGGATATCTCACAGGAAATCTTAGTTGCCTCTCACTGTTTCCCATACAAATGATAAAAACACCTTTCTTGTTCACTTTAGAAGACTTTATTGTTCACTTTGGATCAGCAGTTCATTGAAAGCTTACCATCTCAGCACAGTGGAGGGTATTCCACTCTTAATCTTTTTTTGGAATTCAGCTGTCTTTCGTATCAACTGTGTTTTAAAATATTGCAGACACTCAGTCAAACAAAAATAAATAAATAAATAGGGAAAGGCCATGTGGTCTGTGGTCTGGTCCTTAAAATTACACAAATACAAGAGCAGGCAATACCTTTATTAGACCACTAAATATTTGAACAACAATGAACTTTCATGGGTCAAATCCACTTCTTCAGGCTATGCACTATATCATTTTGGGATAGTGCAGTTTCCCTATAAAAACTCCACATAAGAGAAAGGTTTTAATCCCGTTCCCTTTGCTGCTCCACTCTCCTGTTTGATCCTCCTCATTCTCCTTTTTTTATTGAGCAGTGGAAAGGGATACAACTGGCCCTTCTAAATTCACTTTTAAGGTGAGTATGCAGATTGAGGAAAAGAGAAGGACAGGAATATGAGCGCGAGATTATATGTAGCACTGGGGGACCCTCTCTGGCGTCTTAAATAGCCCCCCTCCACTTAGCTGTGCTACTGGCTGTACTCATAGGTCAACATGTTTGGGTGTAAGCCTCTGGTGACCTTAGAAGGAGTAATTTTTAAATAAATGTACATTAGACAGCCTCATGTTGTTTTATTTTGAGCTGGTCTTTAAATGTCTGTTAGTTCCTTGAGTTTATGACACCAAATTTACAACCATCTCTGGTCACCTACACTTGCCAAGTGTAATTCATATTTCAACTGCAAATTGCCCACGGCCTTTAAAATGAAGATGCCAGCTGCTGAGGCTTTGAAATCCCCAAACAGAAGCAGTAAGCTCATTATAGTAAATTGTGGATGATACTTGAGAGTTGCGTTCAGGAAATCAAGAGAGAAAAGGAAAGCTAAGCACGTCAACAGTGACTTTTATTTTTATTTCTGAGCCTACGAAATAGAATCGACAAGAATGTGATTGACTCGGCAAACACCACACACAAATTCTTCAGGGGACAACTCATTTTAGTCCATTAGTAGCATAGGCAGCCATAGATTCAGTAGTATTTCCTGCTGCTTACTTCAATAACATTTTTAATGCACAGATTGAACCATTGTTCTGATGGCTGTCATCCTTACAGTCTGTATTTTTGATGAATGGCTGAAGTGGATATATAACAACATCATCAAGGCTATTCTTTCTATGATTAAAATAGCATCTGTGTGTGGATTCTTCAACCCAAGTTGAATAATCTTCCATCAGCAGATTGAACTGATTTTCCCCCTCAGTTCTCTGTAGGAACATATATCTTTGTCAGGTCTGTTTCTTTGGACTTCTTATTTTCACCTCTTAGCCCCTTTCTTCACAATTGCATTTTGACCAACCAAACTCTTATCTGGTTGTGCTCCTCCTAATCTATTTTTTTTTAAATATCCACATTTTTCAAACTGTACACACTGTTTTCATGAATCCCACAGTTGACTAAAGCCTGCTTGTATACATTTTTGACATATGCATTTTTTTCCATGCACATTTTTTTCTAAATGTGCATATTTTACTGGATATATTTTTCAAAGTTTTGAAATATGTGGTTTTCTGTACACAAAGTTCTGTACGTTTCTGGGTGTTGAAGGTGAGAGAAATTCTTGGCAAGGAATTTATACACATCCCTAGTTCCGTGACGCATCCAAAATTACTTTGATTAAAAAATTGTGAACTGGTTCCAGAATGTTAAAAGATCTGTTCACAGAACAACTGACACAAGGACATTTAAAACAAGGAAAGGGTGCATGAAATAGCAGCTGCTTTCTTCCCTCCTCCTTCTGCTTTTAGCCAATGTTCTGAACGAAGCCTGTGTATGATTTAATGACGTATTGGATTGCAGATGTTGTTGGATTACAAGTTTCACCATGACTGACCATGAGCAGGCATGCTATTTGGTGAGAATGGAATCCAACATCAGAAGGGCAGTAATTCCTGCATATCTGATCTAAGACATATCTGTAGACACTTTGATAGTGTTGCTAGTTATGGAGAAGAAGAAATTATGGAATCTATATGGAAGAAATTCATCAGAAGAGTCAAGCCAAGTCAGAGGTTTATGACCTGAGTGAGAACAAGCAACAGATTTGGCTGGTGGGGGTGTGCACTGTAAAGGGGTTGTTTTGGTCAAGGCTCTTTGGATTCATTTATTCACACCAGATTGAAAAAAAAAATGAAAAAGAGAGTTTCCCCCCTCTAATTTGCTGCTCAGAGTGACACCACTTCTTGCCCTCTGTGCATAGAGAGAGCCATTAGCAATGAAAGCATACAGCAGTGACACATGATGTTTTCCTGTCTGAAAAAGCAGGAGCCCAGATCTTCCCCTTATAAAGGTAAGCAGTGTCAGAAGTCTAGCTGCTCCATTCAGAGACCAGTTTCTTCCTTCAGTTCCTCTGATCTCATAGTGCTTCAAGGCGAGAGCCTTCAAGAATTGTGTTAGGTCCGGTGAATTAACCAGATTTGCACTTCCCAAACTGATACACAGGTCACGATGCAGTTATCCTCCAGTTTTCAAATTCTCCATATTTTATTATCTACTTTTCACATTCTCTGCTCAGAAATAAATATACATCAAAATGTGTATCAGAAAGTATTGCATGTGAAAATGTATTCACATACGCATGCTTCTGGATAAAATGCATACAACATTTGGAATGTTTAAGGTAAAATGAGGATAGTCATCATGTCAGATTTTTTTAAATTGCAAGTATTTTTTTTTAATGGCAGATTTTAAAATCTGGGATGAGGAAGTGTTATGGAATTGACTTACGATGAACACATTCAGAACATACTCTGAACAATAATCAGAAATTGAGTGGTCCCTTCCTGCTGCATTATAGGGTTGATCCAGAAAGCAGACCATACTTCAGTTTGATTATTTTTTTAAGCCACTGGGACATTTCTATAATGTAAGACATTAATATTCCTGAACTCAGTGAAGAAGAAAATATTACAAAGTGTTTAACATCTAGCAGCAGCAAGATTTTCGATTACTAAATTGTAGGTTAGATTAAGAGAAACTGCATTTCCTTCAGGATCTTCATTAAAGCACGTTGTGGGCCCGCAGTGTGTAATTTCACTGAAATGTAAAGGATTAATCAAAGCCAGATAATTAAACAAAAATATCTTTAATCAATTGAGATCCCAAAATTGGATTATTTTCTGAAGGGAAGATGTATGGCTCAGTGGGGAAAGCAGTCTTCTAGTCAGCATGCAATTGAGCTTTCAGAGAGATACATGAGATTCTGCTTCATACGGTGCAGGGAATTTGCAAATGTTACTCAAATCCTCTCCATTGTCTGCTTGTAAGTCAATCCTCAAGCAGGGGCTCAAATACCAAATTAGTCTCATTTCTAAGATGAGTGGTGTTGCTTTCACATCTCTTCCCTATTCCTGGTACAGAAAGGATAATAACAAATCATAGTACTACAGCATGTGTTAATATTTGTGTTCATTATCTTAGTGGTTCATACATCGCTATTTCCACCTGTGGGGGGATATTTGTATACGAATACAAATACCCCCATCTCTAGCCTAGAGCTTTCCTGGCATCCCTCATCAGGGGAAAGGGGAATGATATAAACCTTGAGAAGTAAAGCCCTAACTCTGGAGCAAGCTAGGCCAATGAATGTGAGTGAAGGCAAATGATGCATGTCTTCATTTCAAATCCCCTAGTATGAACCATCACTAGCTCAACTGGTTAAATTGTGTAGTGCTGCTGTAAACTTAATTTATTAGCAAAAGATAAATTCTGTTTGCTCTGTAGAGTTACCAGACTAGCTCCCAGGAAAAATGCAGGTGAGCTTTGTGTACTACAATTCTGGCATAATCCCCCAGGATCATCTGAATCTGCCTGTGTCTATATGATGATAACACACTGTGTGCCAATAACTTTCATGTTGGCGTTTGATGATAATGCATCCCCATGTCCTAACTGGAGAAAGTCTAAATATATTTGCTTTTCAATAGATTGATCCCCTGATGTCTTTAAAGGCAGCATTTGCAGGGTTAGAGTCACATTTTTTCACAAAGCCAAAAGCAAACATGGAATTGACATGGCATATTCTAATATTTATATTGATCAAAAATCTGAAAATTTGTATGGATCCATGAGGATCCATGTTTTTGCTCCAACACTGGAGGCATTCAAGAGAAATTTAGACAACCACCTGGCAGATGTCCTTAGATTTGTATTCCTACACTGAGCAGGGGGTGGACTCGATGGCCTTATAGGCCCCTTCCAACTTCATGATTCTATTATTTCTGTTCTATAGCATTTGGGCACAGATGGGACATCTAACTGGACAGTGGTTTGGGGATGATCCTACAAAAAAATCATGTGGATCCATGAGGATCAGTGCTTTGGATTGTCTTTTTTTTCTTCCCCCACTACTGCAAAGTCATGCACCAAAGGACTCATGGTTTCTATAGTGTTGTCTGTGGGCACAAATAGGATCTATGATCTGATGATGGTGTAGAGAGGATTCCATCTAAAAATCATATGAAATCATGTGGCTCCGTGCCACAGATCCATGTTTTTGCACCACTGCAAAGTCATACACTGAAGGATCCATGATTTCTGTGGTGTAGTCTGTGGGCATTAATGGGACCTATAATTGATGGTGATTTAGCAAGGATCTCTTGTAAAATTCATATGAAATCATTAGGATCCATTCTTGATTTCATGAATCTGCCTTTTACTTTCTTCCCTAGCTAAGGGTCTTCTTCTCATGCTGGCTGCTGCAAAAGTGGAACCACCAGCTGAGCTACCCCGGGTGTGGCTCCTATAAACAACTACTCCCCAAGAGTGGACTTGGAGCTCTGTGGTTGGCTGCCCGACCTGACAATCAGTCCTACACAATTTTTTCTCTAGGTCCACCCCAGTGTTGCCAAGGGAATTGATTGACTGATGCCAGGCTATCTGGCCAGGGATATTGCACTATTGCACCCAAAAAAAAGTATATGACTCACCAACACCAAGAATAGTTAATTTTGTTTCACTCTGGACATGCACGTTTTCCCGAAGCATCACAAATCAACCATGAAATGACCCAGTTTCTGGGGTTTTTTGCTTTATAGTTCATTTCATGCCAATCTCTAATACATTGTTTCCTATGTGGTAGAAGGGACCTTGTTTCATATCTAAACTAGGATGTCATAATTGGACACAACCATGGAGGTAAAAATCTGTAAAACCTGAGTTTATTGAGCTTCTTACATCTAGCTGATGCCTATTAGAGAATTATGAAACTTTGCCTCCCCATGAAAATGTGTGCATATGTGCGTGAGGGAACCCTCACAATTTATGTGCATATTTTCATGTGTATTTTTTTAAAAGGTGAACATTTTTGAAAGGCATACATTTCCTTCCATGACTAAAGAGTATTTCCACACACCTCATGCACATTTTTTAAAGCATGTACATTTTATTAATGTATTTCTGTTATCGAAATAGCATCCCAAACTCAGAAATGTGTGGCTTTTGGATCACAGGCTGTGTTAGTCTGGGTTTGTGTTTGGTTCAAATTCCATGTGTTTGGGAGTTGCAAATTGGCAAATTCCAGTCAAAACTGAACTGAACAGGATTTCTCATCCATCCCTAATCACAACGGATACTATTTGTCCTCTACCCCTGCATTTCTCATCTGCCATCTAATCTTAAATCACTAAGTTTCAGCAGAGAAAACTCTGCTTCAAAATACTAGTGGTCTTTTGATTAGATTATTTCTGTGCCAATTTCTGAACATGGTTTCTCATATAAGAACATTCATGGTGGCTGCTTTGAAAATTTTAGCTTCCTTTCTATGTGTTGTGAGCCTCGTGGCACAGTGGTTAAACTGCTGTACTGCAGCCTAAACTGTGCTCACGACCCGGGGTTCAATCCCAGTTAGCAGGCTCAAGGTTGACTCAGCCTTCTATCCTTCTGAGGTCGGTAAAATGAGTACCCAGCTCGCTGGGGGCCCAATGTGTAGCCTGCATAATTAACTTGTAAACCGCCCAGAGAGTGCTTAAAGCACTATAGGGCAGTATATAAGCAGCACACTTTGCTTTTTTTGCTTTTTTGTAGTTACATATCATAAAGTTGCTTTTGACTTACGACAACCATAATAGGGTTTTCAGGGTATGTGAGATGGTCAAGGTTTTTCCATCACCACCCCACAGTGAGTTTCCATGGTCTAGAAGGGACTTGAACTAATGTCTGCTGAGTCCTGTTTTAACACCTTGTCCACTACCTACATTGGCTCTTCCCTTCTGTACCTCAAAGTCTAAGCTAAAATAACTGAAGAAAACACTGTAAAAAGAAATAAGCAAAGCCTTTGATGAAATAGCATCCAAACAACAGCTGACAGAAAACTTCTTATATCATTGCAACACCTTTTTGATAGTCAGTTACCACATCCAGCTGTCCATCAAAAACCCCTATTTAACTCTTACATACCTATTCACACTAGTGGAGGAGTCTGCTCTGATGATACTCACTCCCTGTTCCATGAACATTCCTTCTTCTATGATATCTGAAGAAGTCTCAGGCTTACAGTAATCAGGGATAAATAAAACAAGTGGTACATACACGGTGACCTAGCATTAGGAACACCTATCATGGAATGAAAGAATAGGGAAGCATTAAAAGATTGCATACTTTAGACCTTTGCATAAAGGAGAATGTAAATCCACAGCCCACAAAAGTGTAAGAAAGTCAGTCTTGCCTCATATACAAGAGTGCCATATTTAATAGGATGCCCTGGTTCAATTTGCAAATCAACTGACATATCGACTTGCTTTGGGCAGGTCAACATCTCTGCACCTAATACATCTCTCGGTATACTTTGAGGATGAATCACTGCTGTGGGACACAGGAGCAAAATACACCCATGACAAATAGGACACACAGCAATGTGTGCATGTGGATCCAGCAGGGCAAATAAATCAACTAAATGGTAGAGAGGAATGTAAAGCAACTGAGGAATTTCTTCTGACTCTCAAGTGTAGCAATCAACCTGACCTCAGCAAAAACAAACCAAAGCATGAAACATACCTACTAAGTTCCTTGGCAGGCACTATTAATGCCCCTATCAAGTTCCATTCTGTTCCTTTGAAGATGTTAAGATGGCGTATCATCAGCACAAAACGCTTCATAGAACTGTTAAGCTTCTTAAACCCACTTCTTTTCATAACCATAAGAAGGGATTTTCTGTATTCAGTTAGCTGATCTGCATTTTGGTTTTGCTTTATAGCTTCCTCCAGCAAGACGACTTATGTCAGCTACAGCAATCACGCAAACTGAGCGGGGAAACCAAACATATCTGAAGACTTGCAGTATGTGAACTTAAGAACCATGATGACTACAATGTCATAAGAACTCAGCCTTTGAGGCATCTCTAGCAAACAGTCTAAATATGTAAAGGACAACGATTAACTATGTGCCCAAGACAGGAGGGGCAGGTGGGTTGGGAGAGAAATGACCCAGAATTATATTATATGACTTCATGTCAAATGTCCGAACTGTTTACTCATGAAAGAAGGTGAATCACGAAAGGAAAACAAAATGTTAGCTTGTGAAAAAAAATGCTGTTGAAATAAAAATCATGTCTGATGTTATACTTGTAAGTACTTTTTTGTGATTGTGAGAAATTTCCATTCCTGTTCCACACTTGTTCAACTTGTATAAGAAGATGAAGTTTGTTCCTTGTGATGGCTGACTGAATTGAAGCCCTGCGTTGTGCTAATGATAAATGCAATGGTTGACGCATGCAAATTTTTATACAAAGTAATTTATTTCTATTAATAAAGGAATGTTTTGCAAATGCTGAGACTTGTTTCGTTGCCATTTTGAGGGATGTGTCTGTGTGCCTGGTACAATTTTTCAGAATCTTTTTAGAAAAACCTGGGAAACTAACAATGGCCAAGAAATTGCAGATGTGAATTGAGCAAATATAAGTATGACTGCTATGATGGACAGTATCCAGTGAAGCCATTCTTCTAGTGGAAAGATGAGCAATCTGGGAGTAACACATACCCTTCCGTATGCTTTGGTTGGACAAGCCTACTTCCGAGACCCACCCCCAGTTTTCTTACTACTTTTTAAAGCCTAGAGTGGATTTAAAATAGATTTTTTTAATGTTTCAGGGTGGGTTTTTTTTTTGCTGGGTAAGATTGCTGGGCCACGCCCCAATGTGACAAAACTGTCTTTCATGGCCCGAAAGGAAACAAGGGAACATTCTGAGCCATTATTTCAAAGTTTTTCTTTTCTTGAATGGGGGGTGGGGGCGGTCGAGGATGCTGCAGAACTTCCAGGGTGTTGGGGAGCTGTACACATGTACACATGTTTCCCACCTCTGTTCTAATGTAAGTGGCTGTGTGGTCATAAGCACATAATTCTGGACATCTGGAGAAATCCAATATGGACTCTGTGAAGCAAGGAAATCCAGCACAAATCCAGTTGTGCAACTATTGGATAGCTCAGTGATTTAGGTGTTTGGCTGAGAAACCAGAGATTGGGAGTTTGATTCCCCACTGTTCCTCCTTGACAGAGGCGGAACTTGATGATCAAAAGGGTCTCTTCCAACTTTTCAGTTCTAAGATGGTGATGATGACTAGTTGTAATCTCTATTCTGCCTAGGGTTCAAAAGAACAAATGTGACACCATCAATCAATTGGAAAAAGCAAGGGAACTCCTTTGTATATGACTTTCCTCCACTAGCGTTTATGTTGCATGTAGGCCCACGTATGTATATCTGTAAGGAAAGACTGAGTCTTAAACTCACTGGGGAATCGCACAGAGTCCTGGAAAAGCTTGGAGAGAATATACACCATCAGGATGTGGTTGTACAGCCTGCAACATGGGAAAGGAGTTGGGTTTCTTCTTTGAAGGATGGCCATTCCATTCTGCAAATGGGAATGATGAAAGAAACTAAATTGCTTCATTCTGAGAAGAGCTCCCAGTGGCATGATGGAGAATTACGGAGTAACATAGACTCACAATTGGTCATGTCCTCAGCTGTATCAGTTGTTGTAAGAGTTTTGGCTCCTGCATGAAAGCAAATGAGAAGGGCTTTTTTACATCATTGGTAGCATTAGGGGAAAAATGAGGGGCAAAAATGCTGGGAGAGTAGGACCCCGATTTGTATCTGACATTCCACTTATCCGTAGTTTGCCACAGCCCTATATACAACACTGAAGGGCACCTCCTTGTGGCCTTTGTCCCACTCCCTTATATGTTGTATATAAGGCTTCCTCATATCAATGGTTTCAGGCATCCACAGTAGATCCTGGAACTGATCTCCTGCAGATACGGGAGTCCTGTTGTATTTTGCATTTAAAATATATTGTGCAAAATACAACGTATTATAGATTTCCCCCCTAAAATATAAGAGGTGTGTGTGTAAAAAAGAAAACTTTTTTAAAAAAACAAGTCCTGAAATGTGAAAAATGGGGAGGGTTTTTTTCTTATTGTCATGCCCAGTGGTGTGAAAGCTTTTTAAGTGTTCTATGCTTACCTGCAAGAATAAAATAAATGAAGATGTTCATACCTATCATTTTCATGAATATTTCTGTCTGGACCCATTTTGAAAGTCTGTTTACATAACCATCCTTCCTAGGCAATTGCAGCAGCTTGGGAAAAATGTTTCTGGTAAGAAAAAAAAAAGAAAAAAAGGAAAGAACACCGATCACTTCCTAATTGTAAATGTATTCATTGTTTCTCCTGGGGGAGGGAGCTATTTTCTCTCCCACCCCATATCACCCTATCCCCCATCATTAGAAAGAAAGATCCAATGGATAGAACCTTTTTGTATCCCAAAATAAAATAGTAATTGGATTCTTTAAAATATATATATATTTTTCCATAGCACAGTTAAAGATCTATTTTAGTGTGAAAGGAAAAGAAGGAAGGAGGAGCAGGTAAGTTCCAACAGAGTCTTTAGTAATTACATTTCAAAATTTTCTGTCATTTGCCTCATTTCTAGACTGGGGAATTGATATTGTCATTTCTTACACAAAATCCCATCATTTTTAAAATAACCTTCCCCAGTTTGTTAGGTTTCTCTCTCTCTGTTCCAGAGCCTTCCCTGGTTCACGAGGCTGTGTTGAAACCCTGTGTGACCAAGAAGACTTGTGCCATTTAAGCTTATCCTTCCTTGATCCTAAGAAAGCATTAACCATGTGCTGAAGATTTCCTTTAAAGACACACACTTGCAAGGATGTTTCCATTTATTGTTGTTGTTGTTTAGTCGTTAAGTCGTGTCCGACTCTTCATGTACCCCATGGACCAGAGCACGCCAGGCCCTCCTGTCTTCCACTGCCTCCTGGAGTTCTATTTATATGATGAATCAAAAAGAAAGAAAGTGAAACAAAGAAAAAACTAGGCATACAACATGCATATAGTGGCATTTGCACCATGATACAAACAGGTTCCTGATGCCAAATGTTAGTAGGTCCTGGAAAAGTTACATTACCTAGGTGTGGGTGCTGTGTGCTTGTAAGCCTCTGACCTAAAAAGCTCCACTGGAGAATGGGTATCTCTTTGTGCCATGCTATTGAGACTGTGGGGTACAGCACTGGTCATCAGTTTAGGAAGAGGGAGAAGGCAAGTTAAGTCATAGCCAATTCATTTCACTGGTTTCAGTGGACATAAGTGAATGACATAATATTGTAGAATTGCTTGTGAAGACAGAGCTTGACCTACATCATTCTTGTGCAATCCTTAATTCTGTTGTTGACTTTCAGTGGAATCAGGCATAACTAATGTTAACTAGATTACAGCAACTGTCTTTCAGGCAGCTTTATTTAGATGTATTGCTAATGTATGACTTAATGTTGCATAAATGAGCCATGGGTACAAACCATGAAGAAGGAGGTAGCAACTTATCCTACCACTGTCAACCCATCTCAATATAATAACTGCAAACCTGTGTATTGATTGGGGAAGCCTGCCACCCAGTAATCAAAGATGGTACTGCAGGCATGAAACACAGGGGCACATTTACATTAATTAAACTATCTTTTAAAAAGCAACCTGGAATGTCCCACTCTGTACACATGCCAGATCTCAGGTACCTAGTTTTCATGGTCTTGAATATATGCACAATTCTGGAAAACAAATAATAACACCTCTTGTCTGTTATTATGGATAATAGTTATTAAAATACAAATCTGTTTCTGATATACCACCCTGCTAGCCCTACTGAAAGATAGCTTTGAAACCTTTCAGCTAAATAACCATAAGTAAAAGGCACTATTGAATTCAGTGAGACTGAATCACAGCTAAGGGTGTTTTTTTTAAAGACTAAATTGTTAAATGGATATAAAAGTGACTATCACAATTATCCTTGTTAGAAATATCTTTGTTTATATTTCTCATCTTCTGCTCGGTGCTAGAGAATATAAAATGGCCACTACTTTCACCACAGCTTGGGAATATAACAGAAAGCAAAGAGTTCCAAATTCCTATTCAGATTTCCTGATTCATCAGAGCGAACAATACAGAAATGAGACTTTTTTAAAGGGTTGACGTTAATAAGAGTTTGACAAAAAAAACCCAAGAGCTGTACATTTGGAAAGGGAGGTATAAATCCAACCTAGAAGTCTTAGCTTCTGAAACAGACCTAATAGTAAAGCCCTAAAAATCTGTAAAGACAAGATAACAAATCAATTCAGTAAGAAAGAAGAGAGTGGAGTTTCAGCCTGGAAGTCTATGAGGTTACCTTCCTCCATGATACAGGATTAAGATCAAGACGATACAGGATAGCTTTGATTGGAATAGAGGTCGTCAAGGTGAAGGGATCTACTAGAACACTCTTTTTTGCCATCTATAAAATGAATGATGAGTGCACCAAGACACTTATTTTCAAGGGACTTCATCTCACTTTTGGTCTGACATACAACAATACCCTGCTATTTTGCTAATCATGTATGCAGCAGATATAACAATCATGTCTTAAGCAGATACACAAAGTTCCAGAAGCTCCCAGAAACGTAAGACAAAACAACAACCAGTCACAATATAACTAGTCATCAAAACTATTTTACACATATATTTAATAGCTCAATGAATTATTGTAGCTGTACCGTTAAATAATATAAACACAGAATTGCAATCTCTCTGACATTTAAAATAGAAGCTTTTTAGTTATGCAGTTGAAACCTGTTTCTTATTATACAGTCAAGGTAAGGGGCAATTTATTTATTTATTTTACTATATGTCACCTCATAGTAGACTCAAGGTGGTTCACAGATTAAAGACCACAAGATATTCATTCATTCATTCAGTCAGTCAGTCAGTCAGTCATTCCATTTTACACTGCCCATTGCTTCTCTGGGCGGTGTACAGAAAGTAAAGTAAAAATCAGAAAAATACAATTTTTTACAGTCCAATGATATAGACAGGACTCTTGGACAGGTGAAGGCTACCACTCATCTGCTGAACCCTTGGCCTTCCTAGCTTATAAAAGCTGCCAGAGAGGGCCTGGCCAAGTGGGTCTGAGGGGTGGTGAATGCCTTCTTGCAGCAGGGTAGGATCCCAGCTTGCTTAAAGGAGGCAGTAGTAAGACCATTACTGAAAAATAAAACAAAAATTCCCCCTCCTTGCCCCCTCCTGTCTCTTCCCACTTCCAGGAGGAAGGTTTCAGGTTTTGTTTTCTGCTTTTTGTTTTTGTAAGTGATGCAGTGGATCAGTATGGCCCTAAGCAGTATGGCACCATCCCTCCATTGAGTAGCAGAGGAAGGAAGTTTCTGTTTTTCTCTATTAAATATGCATTACGTTGCTGTGTCGCAGATGCCCCTCCTTGACCTCCCTTGCCTCCTCCCACTTTCAGAAGGAAGTTTTCTATTTTTATTTTCTTTCTTTTTTTTGTAATTTTCTTTTCTTTTTTCAAATAAAAAACTCATCGGCGTTGTCATAGTATAGTTTTTAAAAATTACTTCCTTTGCCCCTCCACAGAGCAGAAGTGTTTAATTTCCGAAGTAACTAAGCTCTCTTCTTAAGTCACTTCACAACTGACAGTTATGTATTGCAAGTTGCATCCAAGTGACAGTAACCAAGCAAGGATTTCAAGGTGATGTGAGATATTTTAAAAGTGCCCTGACCAGTGTCACCCACAGTGAGTTCGCATGAACCCAGATCTCTTGCATCCTAGTCCATCACTCTATCTACTACACCACATTGGCTCAGATTAAATGAAATGTATTGACAGAATATATTAGGGTGAGGGTGGGGGAAGCAAGATTTATTTCTGAGATGGTGTAATGTAGTGTCTGGTTTAACAAGCTGATATTCATGCATTAATTAGCCTCCCCTTTTTAAACCTTAGTTATTTAAAAAAAAGAAGAACCAACAGTTTCTTAAATTATCTTTTTTGACCCAAGCACAAAAACAGAATTTTGTCTTAAGTTTCTAATTTGTAAACATATTGCGTCAGAATGCATTCACCTTGTTTATATGTCTTTAATTTGCAAGCTGGATGAGAAAGTAGCAGACGCTATGATAGGCACCCGCCAAATGTCTTTTTATTGTGTTCTATTATTGTGAGCCAATTTCCAAATGCACATATATGACAGGCTCATTTCAGTATCATGTTGGACATTAAGTTAGAAAGATTAGTTGATGTGCCAGTGTATCTGCAAATAAGATGCACACCAGGGGGAGGAAGATTAAGGACAACAAGTGTGGATCTGCATATATCAGTTTCTCCAGAACTGAATGTGGCAAAATGTAATCATGGCCCAGCATGAACTGTGTTTCCTGGAGCTGAGCTCGGAATTCACAAGACCTAGTTCTTAGTTCTGTAGTTGCTTTGCCTCTAGAGGACCTGCAGAAGTATAGCTGACTGGCTATGTTTTGCTTTTCTCCTTCAGATAGGGTGCAATGAGAAATTGGACATGGAAATTCACATAGAAGTTCTTTATTTCCTTTAATTGTGTCAGTAACAATAAATAATAATAGACACAGGAGAGCAATTAACATTAAGCAGAGTTAAGAAACATGAGGGCGAGGGTTAGATGTATCAATCTGTTTCCAATCAGTACCATTTTCATGTGTGTTCGTTCATAAGCCAGTTCTGTTGGGCTTTTTAATTCATGCAACAATTGCATTTAAGCATGTATTTAAACTGCATTTAAACTGGTATTTCTGAATATTTTTCCTCCTCAAAGTTGTTGTTTTTTTCGAAAGACTAGTGTTGACAACAATGTTAGAATCATCAACATCTTAGTTTAGGGATATGGATCAGGTCAGTTTATATTGGAATTGATAAACATCACATTTTCCAAGTTATGCATTATTGTATTCTCGAAGGCTTTATTTAATAATTATGCATTATTACTTTTTCAAAGAAGTAGAAAGCTGAATGCTTTCTGACCATAGGTTTTAGGGTTGCAAAAAATCCCTTCTAGAGTGGGAACCTTCTGGGGGACCACAATGCCGAATCTATGCTGGCCTGCATCTTCAACTCTGCAATGATGCTGCTCAGTTTTTTCCTTTCATCCTCTTTTAAAACATTCAGGTAGACATGGGCCAACATGACAATACTCACTTCAAAAGTGATACATTGAAGAATTGACCCTAGGATATAGCAGAGTTTGGTTGTTCTTTGAGGTCATGTTCACCTGTGTGATTCTGCAGAATAGATCTCCTGCATCACTAGGGGGTTACAGAGATGATAGAGGTATCTTCATATTCTTTCCTGAAAGCAATGAGAGTGAAAGTGGTCTCAGTTCTGAAGGGAGTGCATTTCACAGCCTGGGACAAAGTCTTCTACCATGAGCACATCAAAGGCTTTGCAGACAGGGCTACTCTCAAAAAGGGCCTCCTCTGAAGATCTTAACATCCAGAGAAGTTCATAGTGAGGCAGGAAATCCCTTAGATTGTCAGGCCCTAAGCCTTTAGCAACCAGTGCAGGTTTTTCTAAGTATCAGAGTAGCATGATCTCAATGCTGAAGAAAACAACTAGCTGTTTAATGTATTCTCGAAGGCTTTCACAGCCGGGATCCGATGGTTGTTGTAGGTTTTTCGGGCTGTTTGGCCATGTTCTTACGGTTTTTCTTCCTAACGTTTCGCCAGTCTCTGTGGCGGGCATCTTCAGAGAAAAGGAGTCAGAACTCTGTCTGTGCTCTGGTGCAGTTTGTAGGATAGTTGAGTATTTATAGCTGTGGGATAAGCTTTTTGTCCTTTTCAGGAGATTGGGTGATTATGGTGATCAGCGTGTTTTTTGTTGTGGGTGTATTGTTGTGATAAGGGGGACAGATGATCTGTCACTGTGATTGATGGGTGTCGTTAGCTGGTCTTTTGTGTGCTGTGATCACCGGTCCTTGTGGCTGGGTACTGGAGAACACCAGCAATCATTATGTTAGACTGCACAGGGAAGCCATTGAAATCCACAAACACCAGCAGAGATTCAACAAAAAAGAAGAAAGTCTAAAACTCAACAAAGCCTGGCTCCTAGCACTGAAAAATACAGCCTGCTAAAGGTCAACGAACTCTACCCAGCCACCAGGACCGATGATCACTGCACACAAAAGACCAGCTAACGACACCCATCAATCACAGTGACAGATCATCTGTCCCCCTTATCACAACAATACACCCACAACAAAAAACACGCTGATCACCATAATCACCCAATCTCCTGAAAAGGATAAAAAGCTGATCCCACAGCTATAAATACTCAACTATCCCACAAACTGCACCGGAGCACAGACAGAGTTCTGACTCCTTTTCTCTGAAGATGCCGGCCACAGAGACTGGTGAAACGTTAGGAAGAAAAACCTTAAGAACACGGCCTAACGGCCCGAAAAACCTTCAACAACCAACTAGCTGTTTAGTCTAATAAGCAGTTTGTTTCCACAAAATAGTAATGTTTGGGCAACTCTCTGTAGCTGTCAGGGTCAAACGAAGTTCTAAATAGGCATATCACTGCATGTATGATGTTTTTGGGGATATACATTTTGGAATTTTTGGAATACAAATCCCATAATTCTCCTTTCTTGGAGTCCTAGATGCAGGGCCCAGACTTTACAGACACCTAAATTGCACTCACCCGGAGAGAAGGCCCAGCTGGCAGACTTCATGTTTGAGATAGGTCTAACTTATTGTTAAGAAGACAATTAAAGAAGAAGAAAACTGCCTCAGTGATAGCTAGGAAGTCCTGTTGGTTGAGAATTATGGGATTTGTACTCCAAAAAAATCCAAAATGTACATCCCTAGATGCTGTTTCTCTCTTGATTTCACAAGAATGTGTTCATTACTCCCTTATACATATTGAAATCCATTTGCAGTCAGTGAGTTAATGGCTAGCTGGTGAAACTCTGAATTAGAGATTGAATGAAGCAAATGTGGAGCACACCATGCACAGAGCTGCTGTATTATGCATTTGCTAACAGACGTCTGCCTGGAATGTTTACATGTTCCAATGAAAGGAGGAAACCAGCAACATTTGTCTATTACAAAAGGACCAATACCTACTGAGACATTTCATCTTGTGCCAGAGAAATTGCCAGAAGAAGGATCTGCACAATTAAGAGCCTGATCAGCTTGTATCAAGAGAAGTCTGTACTACTGAGAAATATGGAGATGTCCAAGTACATAAAATGTACTGATATTTTATATACATAAAATAACCATAAAATTATTTAACTGTCCTATGAAATTCCTAATGAGATGGGGCTTTTGGCACTCCTTAATCAGCACTGGAGAAACTCAACAAACACTTGACTGGTTGACATTTTTCTTATGATGGCAAGTGGTAAACTCAGAGGAGTGTACCGGTTCCAACAAAGAAATGAAAAGCAAACAGCAGTGTCCCCTTAAACAAAAATCAGCAATCTTAACAAGCAGAGTTAAGAGTCACAACCACTACTTTTAGTTTCCAGTAACAGAGTAGAAAGCATCATTGTTGAGAGAAGCTCTAGTGATATACGCCATGGTATATAAAGTTCCAAAAAGAAAAGGAATGGGAACTGTAATATCTACTAGAAACATTTTTGGAGGAAAATGACAGAGTGAGCAACAGTCTGACATCTCTACACTGGCTAATTTCCAGAAATCTGTCTGAGAAATGGAGTGAATCATGAAGCAGATACAGTACTGTGGCATTGCAAAGCACCTGAAGAGTGGGCAAGATGGGAAAAAAGGGAAATAAAAAGGATATATAAAAACAAATTGAGCAGTGAGATCAAAATAGTGCTGTGCCGAATCCCACAACCTACTCTTCTGACCTGCTTCACTTTCTGCAAAAGATACTTTCTTTCTCTGTTTGTTTCAGAAGAGAAGTGGGAATTTTGATAAAATTTCACACCGGGAATAGAATGGGGATTGAAGTTGTGTGTTTTAGTCATTAAGTGAATCTCAATTTCTCTCTCTGTTTCCTCAGAGTTTGACAGCATCTTGCACTGTTCACAGTGATGAGGGGCTATTTACATACAGCCTTCTGCTCTGGCAGGCCCCTCGACAACATTCATGTGACCAAGGAGATGTCACATGGTAATGCGAGCCCTGTTCAATCAGATCCAGTGTTAACAGGATTAATACAATTAGAAGGAATCCCTTAGCTTTGCCAACTCTGTTGTTGTTCTCTCTCTTTAACCAGTGATGAGTCCAAAAAGGAGGGGCTCCTACCGTTGTATAAGTGTTACACATGAGCAAAACCAGTAGAAAATCTGGGCTTGTGTTTGCATGTAGGGGCTTTTAAATTAAATTTGGATCAGTTTGCCACCTTGTCTACTTACTGAGGTAAGCACACATCTCTGTTCCTCACTGGCTTCTTCCCTTCTCCAATTCCTTTCACAAGTATTTTTGTTTTGACCTCCACTCCCACCCCAATTGCCAAACAGAAGATAAATGTTTTGTATCATTTGAATCTAAAGAACCACAAGTGGAAAGAGATCACTTTTCTGCTAAAACTTGTGCCAATAATAGAGTTCTTAGTGTTATAATAAGACATTTCTACTACAGTGGTGCCTCGCAAGATGAAAACAATTCGTTCCGCAAGTCCCTTCGTATCGCAAAAACGATTGTCTTGCGAAGCGTGGTTTCCCATAGGAATGCATTGAAATTGCCTTCAACGCATTCCTATGAAACACCTCGCAAGACGAATGCCATTTTTTTCGTCTTGCGAGGATCACTGCAAGACGAAAAAAAAATCATCTTGCAAAGCACGGCCATAGGAAAAACCATCTTGCGAAGCACCTAGGACATCGCAAAACGCTTTCGTTTTGCGAGTTTTTCGTGGCGCGAGGCGTTCGTCTTGCGAGGTATCACTGTATAGTTCTCAGCTGGTTGGATAGCTCAGTGATTTAGACATCTGGCTGCTGAGCCAGAGGCTAGGAGTTCAATTCCCCCCTGTGTCTTCTTGCAATTAGAGCCATCCTGTGTGGTCTTGGGCAAGCTACATAGTCCCAGGGCACCCCCAGAAGAAGGAAATGGTAAACCACTTCTGAGTATTCTCTACCTGGAAAACTCTGAAAAGGTTCACCCTGAGTCAGAATTGACTTGACAGTACCTGATAATGATTATTATGATGATAGTTCTCATGTCTCAGTAACACTTGCAAATGGGGAATAACATTTTTACATGTAATTTCACATTCTCTAAGGCAAAACAATGCTCTCATTTACAGAAGAGACTCTTACTTTGTAGTAGTCCATGGCCTCCCACAATGTGCACAATGAAGTGACAGTTTGATCAATGTAATGGCTCCAAATTTATCTCAATATGCATGTACGATTTGAATTTAGCTTGAAAGCCAACGGGTAGAGGCCAGAGGTGGGCCTCCGGATGCAACTGGATTGTAGCTTCCATCATCCACCATCAGCTTGGACAACACTGAGGGATGGTGGGAGTTGCAGGCCAACATCTCATGGGCCATTTTTGCACAACACTTGTTTAGACCCTTTATTAAAAGAGGACATGCAAAATGTTTTACATACACCAGTCTGTCACCCAACAAGCCAAGACGTACATCCCAGGAAGGAGGTATATGTGTGAGTTTTGCCGTCACCTACTGCCACCATTCTTAAATTGAGGGCAGGGAAGCTGAGAACAAGCAACACAAATGTACCACAATAGCCAGAACACAAGCAGCAGTAAACTGCTGGTAGCAAACTGAGATCAACATCCCAAGTTGCAACTAGTTCCACAAGAGTGCTTTTGACTAGCTAGCAATGGGTGGTGCTGTGCATTGGTCTACACCTCCCAAGTCATTTGCTGGCTAATTTCCTTCTAGATGTGCCACTTTCTTCATTTTTGCACTTAGGTTGACAAAAAATGGGCTTGCTGACATATCCTACAAGGTAGATTTTGCACTTCCAATGTTAACCTATCATCTACTTGTACTTCAAGTGGAATTGCACTACTGAAAGTTGAGTATGAATTTCCCTTAGATTAATCTCCTCCAAATTTGATGAGTATTCTGTTATGCTTCTGCACTCCATTTAAGCTATATCAATAAAGAAGTCAGCTTGACCTGTTGGAGGAAATGTGGGAATATCAGTACGTATTTTCATATGTGGAGGGCATGTCCTCTAATCCAGCTGTTCTGGTCCAGGGTTTTTACAGAAACAGAATTAATCATGGGGCAAAGAATTATAAGGTCATCACATCTAGCTCTTCTGTCCCTACTTTCAGGCAATAATGAACAGATATTTCATAAATTATTGATTGTATTTTTCTGTATGGCAGCATGTTTGGAAATTGTGGTAAACTGGAAGTGAACTTATACTTTAACTTTACTTGTGTGATGGCACCTTGGTTCAGGGTGGGGGTCCCTCTCTAGCCACTTAGCCACACTACCCTGTTTATCCTGGGATGGGTGAACACAGAAGAGTCAGTTGTGGTGAAGACTATGGAACCAACCTGCTGCCTGTGCCTCTGAACACTCCAGTCTACCCAGTTTTGACAGTGCTTTCACAAAGTCCAAAAATCCACAAGGCTAGGCACTTAGAACCAATATGCCCACCTTACAAGGTAGACTGCCACTACAACCACAAAAATGCCCTAACTCCTAGTAGCTGGTCAAAGCAAGACCTACTTTTAGTACTGCAAATGTTCTGAGCCAAAAACCCAGATGGTTGGAGGGGCTTTTATATTTTATCAAAAAGAGTAAAAGGGTAAAGAGGCAAAAAGTTTCAAGAATTTCAAAAAGGTTTCAAATAGCAATTGGAAAAAAATACAATTTGAGCTAAGTTAAAGTGATCAAGAGATCACACCAAAAAATAACAAAGCTAATCTACCTAATACTTACTAGCATAGACATAGACATTAGCATAAAGTCAGCATAGTTCTGAAGCATATACAGAGCACATCCTTCCAGGCATGGCATAGCAGGGCAGCAACTGAGCATAGCATCTCCTGAGAGGTCAGCTAAGCCAATTAAAGTAACTTCTGAACCCCTTTTTATACATTCAACATCCCATACCAGGTCCTTCCAGATAATGCACCAATCAGACTTTGAATTATCTTGAATGTTTATGAATACAACAGCACTTTATGCCCCCTTCTCATCACACAGCTGAAATAATCTTCTCATTGGTACAGTATAAGGGAGGTAGGCAACTGGATCTTGAAAATGTTTCTCACAAAAGATAAGCTGCTGGTATTACTTCTTTCTTGCTACTGGACAGACACTGACCTGCATACTCTTTGCCATCTTTTCCCAGGCACTCACAAGGAAGCCTGGATTTTCTAGATGGGTTCCATGTCCCATATTTCCCCAATATCTCAGTTTTTTCACAACATGCATGGGGAAATAGAATATGGCATATTGCCCTAATGGAAAAATTAAGTCACCAGTTCAAATTACTTAAACAACCACACTCCCAAGATGATTTGTTCAACACGTAATTTTCTTTTAATTTTTATGTTAATAAAAATGACAGTACTTATTTTCCCCCAGCCTCTCATGTCAATTTTTGGTGCAATATTCTAATCTGATACAGACTGCAATGGTGAGAAGGTACATCTGATTATACATTCCTGGTGAAAGACCTGTAGTATTATTGTGTTGTTGTTTTTTCCATGTTCTTTTGATAAGGATTTTTTTTAAAAAGAAGATTATGCTTCACTGGCAGTAGCAATAGGTCTTCTAAATAGAAGGGTTGAGTATTGGACATTTTTTAGGTTTAGATGAGCATAATTTTTGTGTATTCATTTACTGTTGTGATGATATTGAAGGAGAGTGGGACTTGGAGTCATTGAGGATGAGAGAAAATGGAGTCTGTTAGGTTCTAAGAAAGATGATTTGAAAGACTGTTTTTTCTCCAAGGGCCATTCGGCTGGTACAGCAAGATCCAGATAACAGTCAAGGCTGGACCAAGAGGCCCCAAGCTGGCAAAAGCAACATTCCAAAGCTAATGAAGAAGACATAACATTTGGGAGCCATCATGAGATATCTGGGAGGAGAATGGTGCTATGTTTCTTTGAAGTTAATCGGTGTAATGCTGAGAATAGGAGGAGAAGGGGGAGGTCTGAAGAATGTAGAAAAAGATGGGGGATAGAGAGAAAGGAGAGCTTGTCTTTTTGGAAGTTTTTGGGAGAGGAAAATTACTCTGTTACAGAAGGTAGATGGAGTAGAAAAGAAGGAGGGGGAAAGCCCCCTTTGCAATACTTAGATGTAGCTTTTTCTTATGTTAGTTAGGATTAGTAGTTCCATGTAACCGCAAAACCTTAGGCTATGTTTTACTACTGCTTTATTGCAAACAAAAAAACTGTTTTCTAAAATCTTTATTTTCTTAATAAAAATACTTTTAAAGACAATTGGAAGATTTGATCTCTTGGAACAGCAAGGCTATACTAAATCCAGAAGGGAGAAATGGTCACTGGCTTGCTACCATTGAAGAGTCATATGTAGTCCTACCTGGCAAGGTTGTTGCGAGGTCTTAGGAATCTCAAAACCTATGCTTAAGTACTTTGAATGTAAAGTAAACTTGTTCTTTGTTGGCCAGGCTTGCCCATGGTTACAAATGCTATGCACTGCTGGAGTTTGAGGACTAGCTTCAGTAAAAAAAGGGATAGATTTGTGATCACAGTGGCTCCCTGCCCACACTTTAGAGGTTCCTTACAGAACTCTATTGTGACAACTGTGACCTGAAGGTTTCAAGTTTGTACTGTGAACAATCTGAAACTGCAATACATTGATCTTTCCACTGAAAGCCCATAAGCTATAGGCATTTAGCTCAGTAACATCTGCCAGCCCTTCCTTTGTCACAAGGGATAATGTCCTCAGTTAAAATTATCAGCACCTGCTGTGAGGTATATGGTACATCTTTCCTAGGTGCATTTCAAGTGGTGTAACATATTTTATTAATTATAAACTGAATTGTCTTAACATCACATGACATTTTTGTATTATTACTATTATTTCACAAACAACTTTATTTAGTTCTTTCTTATTTGACCATACCTTTCTCCTTTAAAAGGATCCAAGGTAGTTTACATCATTAAAAGATGATATTAAAGCTAACATCAGTCAAATAAATACCACACAAAAAACACCAAAATGCATTCAAAGCTGTAAGGTACAACCATCCATTTCAAAGCCCCACTCAGGCTGCCAGTCACTCAGGGAAAGCTTGCCTGAAGAGAAAGGCCTTTACCCGCTTGCAGAAGGACAGTAAACATGGGGCCAGCCTAGCCTCCTGTGGGAGGGAGTTCCAAAGTCTGGGAGCAGCAACAGTGAAGGCCCTCTCATGTGTACCAACCCGGGAAGGCGGTGGGACTGAGAGAAAGGCCACTCCTGATGATCTTAACACCTGAGCAGGCTCATAAAGGGAGATGTGTTCCTTGAGGTAGTTTGGGTCCAAGCTGTTTAGGACTTTATAGATTAGAACAAACACTTTGAATTCTGCCTGGCAACGGATTGCCAGCTGATGGAGCTGCTGTAACAGGGGGGTTATGTGATCCCTGTGACCAGCCCCAGTTAGCAATCTGGCTGCTGCATTTTTGACTCTCTGGAGTTTCCTGACACTTTCCATAGGCAGCCCCACATAGAGTGCATTACAGTAATCCAGTCGGGATGTAAATAAGGCCAGATCAGACCTCTCCAGGAAAAGGTGCAGCTGGCACACTCGTTTTAATTGTGCATTCTTGGCGACTCCCAAAACCTGGGCATCCAGGCTCAGCTACGAATCCTGAGGCTGTGCACCTGTGTTTTCAGAGGGAGTGTAACCCTATCCAGCACAGGTTGCATCCCTATTCCCTGATCTGCCTTTCACCTTTATGGCTGTGAAACATTAATAAAACCCTTCCTTCATATATTTTATAATTATTTTGAATTCAGGAAGAACTGGATTCAAATTGTCACTCAGCCATAAAGCTTGCTTAATGACCTTGGGCTTTCCATGGTGACTTCTCAACACAACTTATCTCACAGGATTGTTGTGAGGTTAAATAGAGGGAACAAAACCATGGGTGCAGGTTTACCCCTTGAAGAGTAGGTGGTGGGATGCAAGTGTATCTGTGAGAGGGAGAGGGAGAAATTTTCAACATATGGGGTCCTGAATGGATGCTGTCCAAATTCAAGTCAATTCCTTCGCTGAAGTGACTAAAAAGTTCATAGTTTTTGGCCCTGAGGTCATCCCAATTCCATAATGCCACCTGAAATTGATTATGAGTTCATTTAGTTGTTTGCAACTTCATAGTCTTGAACGGCTAAGGAAGGAAACTGCCATCTTTCTGTGTGCTCAGACATTGATTGTGGTAAGCCTTTACTTTCCCAAGGAAATGGAAATTCCTGTTTACTTTAAGAATTTACTTATGGTTTACCAAAGGAACCAATCGGTATACAGTTCGGATCTCAAACCACAACAACCAATGTATTTAATGAATCAGTCATATTTGTTTCTATCTGCCTGTACTCTGTGGATGTATATTATTGTAAACAAAGTGGAAATGATAACAGTCAATCTGGGAAGGATAATTTTAAAATATGTGTGGTTGAAAATAACAGTATCATGCATGCTATAGTCTTACAAGACACTCTGATGATTAGTATGTGAAAATGTGATGATGGGATGAAATCTCTGAGAAAAAACAAAGAAACAGATCATTTTCATTCCAGTTCATAGCACTGGATTTTGTGAACAAATTACAAAGGGGTCACTTCACACATTACTATTCTGATCAACACATGAAACTCACAGGAAAGACTTATGTCTCATCTTCTTAGCTCAAGAATGCAAAATGCAGGCAAAGATAGATTTGTTTTTTATTCACAACTAGCTATCATATTTTTGCTATCTCTTGATCAAATTTTAGGCACACTATACCTGGGTCAAGAAAGCAGATAAGATTTCAGAATGTATGAATATTTGATACACACTAGATTCTGGCTTACCCCAACAATTGGCATAAGCACATTCTATGTCATTTTGCAACCTCTGAGATAGATATTAGATTAAAGTACTGGTAAATGATCCTCAGGAGTGTTTTTAGTTTTCCTTTCCTTTTTCAATTAGCTATCCTGTCTCCATAATATTACTTCATGTAGTCTCAAGACCAAAGCCAGCTTACTGCAGGAATGAGGATGTAACTAGACAGTCAAGCTAATCTGACCTGGATTGGGCTAAATAGTGTCACTTCAAAGTGCGGTATGGTATTTAAATTGATCCTTGTGTTCATATGAAGAAGCAGGCAGTTTTAGGACCAGAAACCACAGTGCATCTCAAATCTCTTCAGTTCTCACCAGGAGCACTGTGGCTGCCCACCCTCCCTCATCACTGATGCCTTCTTCCCCACCCCACAGTCTTCTTCCTTTGTTGGCCCATTCATTAGTTCATTTATTGGTTGGTTCATTGGTTGGTTCATTCATTGGCTTGTTTGTTCCTTCTTGTCTGTCTGTCTGTCTGTCTGTCTGTCTGTCTGTCTTCCTTCCTTCCTTCCTTCCTTCCTTCCTTCCTTCCTTCCTTCCTTCCTTCCTTCCTTCCTTCCTTCCTTCCTTCCTTCCATCGTAAGTGAAGTAGCACTGAACTGATATAATGAGTTATGTGAAACTAGATGTTTGGGTCCTCTTCAAAAACTGCTGGCTAGTCTGAGTGAAGCAAAATCGATAATCCTGTTTTGCCCTATCAATACACAAGATCCATATATTTCTTATTATATGCTTTACACTATACGAGTTGGCATAACAATGGGCACATACAATAGAAATAGCTGACCTGGATGTTTTTCTCTCTCCCACAATGATAAAGGCTGAATGCTGCTTTCCCAAAGCAAAGCCTGCAAACATGCAAAGTTAAGAGAGTTGCATAGCCAGAGAGTCTGGTACAAAGAGTGATAAAGCCTAATATTTCAATGATGAAATAACAGAAAGGGAAAGTCCTCACAGTAAACCTATTATGCCTCTTTGAATAACATCCTATGTTCAGTGTTGCACATTGTATCATGAGAATGTGTGTCGAATGAAATGTAAACAAAATGTTAACACAAATATGTTCTTATCCATCATTGTCCACCATTGTCCACTGAAGTACAAAAACATATCAAGGTTGCCTCTGGGCACAACTTATGAATAAGCTTGTTTGTCAGGATGTTCATGAGAGCTGGAACGTCTCATTCCAATGTGTCCAACCTGTTGGGAATTCATCCCTATAAAGATATGCTTATATTTCTATCATATTTGAGATGATTTGATTTGAACCTAATAGGGCTCCTTTTATCTCCCTATCCATTGTTCTTTAAATAAACCCCATTCTATATTCTCAAAAGCCCTTTTATGTGTTGAGTTGGCTTTTTCCTTTCCTCTAACAGGTGCTTAAGTTGGAACATGGCAGAGGACTGAACCTGAGAACATTTTTACAACATGAGAAATGATCCCAATGGTACTGGTTCTGTGTTTATAATGCACGGGATGAAAGAAGGAGCATTAGAAGTGACCAGCTAGTCTCACATTGGGTTTCAAGGGTGTGTGGGTGGGTGGGTTGCATGCCTCAAAAGAGGCCAGGGGTAGGGCAGGGCTGCCATAAGACAGGCACTCTAGCCCCGCCCTCATAGCCATGTGGGGATGTACAACATTTCCCATGCTTGCCAGGCTTCTGTGGGGAGTGGGCAGAAATGACTGCAGATCTAGGCCTTGGCTCAAGACTGGTAATCAAACATGATGAAAAACTAAATGAAATGGAGTGATTCCTATCCATCCCAAAACAGAGCAGCCCCTGGCAATGAAACAAAAGGATCTGGTCAGGCATGGAAAATGGCTGGGCTGGTTTGCAATTAGCTCTACATCATGAAATCCCTGGAAAACAGTTTGCAGTTCACTGCCCCAAAGGTGGCCCAAAACAGGGGATAAATCACAATCTGATCGCACTCTGAGTTTTGCAAAATGCTAACAAGAATGATAACAAAAAGTGAGTCCTAAGCAATCCAGGAGATACAAGTGGATTGTGGTGCTTCTTCACTTTATGTCTTTAGGAACAGAAATTGTGAAGGGCCTTGCCTTTACACTACATTTGTTACATTATTCAAATTTTAAATTTGTAGCAGGCACCTGCTCTTCTCTTTATCCCTCTTGCAAAGTTCATTTAAAAATGTTTGAACATGCTTTGTGTAATTGTTAGTTAATCTTAGAGGGCATCTCCACCACATAATTTATAGCAGTTTGATAGCCACTTTGAACTTCCATGGTTCCATCCTATGGAATCCTGGGGTCTGTAGTCTAGTGAGCTACTTAGAATCCTTTGCTAGAGAGCTTCAGTGCTATAGTTCAAGAGGCTGATGTAACTCTTCAAACCACAAGTCCAAGGATTCCATAGAACAGAACTGTGGCATCAAATGTTATTGCTATTGCTATGTAATGTGGTTACATTCATAGGCAGTAACTTACAGGTCTGGCCTTCTTCAGATTATCATCTACATTCCTTCAAAGCCTCCAAAAGATAGAGGGCTCCCCCTGATCATTCTGCTGATTGGTCCCATCTTTGACCCTTGCTCCAGAGTTCTGCCCTGAGAGAACCACTGGTTGGGTGTTCACGACGTTGGCAAAAAGAGGCGAGAAATGTTTGTTTTTGGGTAACAATTGTCAGAATCACACACACAGAACGGCCATGAAACATACTGTCTGGTAATTCGTGGATCTTAGTGTGTGGCAGCATGTACAGACATGTGGAAGCTTGGAGTCTAGCTTGATGGATAGCCCTGATGTTTTCTAATCTGACTCTGCATGGCCCCTAGTAGCTCACTGCAAGGGGGGGGGGATCTTTTTTCTTGATGCCCAGTGCTGATTTCTGTGTTTCTTAGTCACTGCTGATAACCGACAAGGCAAAACAAGTTCCAGTCATTTTGATACACAGAGGTTATTGTTCCTTTGGAGAATTTTCATCTGTCACTATCATCTTTCCTGTGACACTGAACTGAGAATGACAAGATGATTAGTTTTATCTTAAATTTGGGGTATTTTCCTCTGAACGGCAGCTATGAAGTGCACAATTTGCAAGATAAAATAACAAAAATGTGATTATTTCAAATGCCAGACTGATGGGAGTTTATTGCCTGAAGCAGGGGAATGTTTTGGACAGATGCCCTGAATGTATATTCTGTAGAGACAGCTTTGAATGATGGTGATTCAGAAACTATTTGCTTGTTGGGGGAGGTGGAGAACTCTAAATCCTGCAAACAGGCAGAACACAGAAAAAGAAGGTAAAGGAATAGAAGCAACCCTTTGATATAAAGTGAACATTAATTACTTCACTGGGGTTACTTTTCTTTTTTGGTGATCTGAGGAATCCTGATATACCACTGAAGTTTTTTGAGGTTCTCAGTGATGATATCACTGTGACTGACAAACATCCCTAAAGGATACACTCCATCTCTACTAAGCTTCTGCTAGGAAAAGTTTTTTTTTTCAACTACAACTTGCAGAATATTCCAGTCAACAGGAAAACAATATATTACATGGAACAAGACTGTCTGAATCCAGTGGCCTAAGGAAGGATCCTAAAGGCAAGGTCAGTTATAAGGTGGCTTGGTAGTGGAAAAATAGATAGATTTTTTATTATAGTGTCAGCAAAAGTTGATTGCCCACCTTTAAATTCTTCTTTCAACAAAGTTTATACTGCCTTGTTGGCTTTTGGTAGGTGTCCCGCACTCCAGTCATAAGCTGTCACCAGTATATAAATGATTCATTGTTAAATGAATGAAATAATTCTCTCTCTCTCTCTCTCTTAATCTCTCTCTCTCACACACACTAACTGAGGAGGGGAAAAAAGCACTCTGTACAATATTTGTCATTTCAAATGTTCATTTTTTTTAAAGAAAAACCCTTACTTGATCTGCCTTGTCTCCTCCTTCCCCCTTTTTATTCTCTGATGTACTATATAAATAATTGTGTTCTGAGAGACATATGAACATCAAAGTCCTTCTACAGTCAGGCAACTGTAAATTTAACAATTAGGTCAGTCTGGGAAAGCCGCATTTCTTGTATTACCTGAAATCAAACAAAGCAGCCATGACTTAAATAGGTCATCATCTTACCTGGTTAGCCTTAAAGTGCCACCTGTTTCCAGTGAGCTGATAATGTGAAACAGAAAACAATTAGTTGGGTGCATTGGACACTGACTTTGGCAGTAGGCAGAAGTATGCATATTGAATTAGTAGGGCAAAGTAAGCACAATTTTACCAATAGACTATTTCAGATCTTTACCCAGGTGCAAAACAGGGGGAAACCCTGACAAAGATTTCAAGCCCTTTCCAGAGACTTACTTTACTTTATTAGATTTTTACCCCGCCCCCCTAGACAAAGTCTACTCGGTAGAGAGGTGGCCATGTTACTCTCCTTTGATGACAACAAAAAGAACAGCCAAACTAAAAGTAAAGTATTGTGTCACCTTTCAGAATAATAAGTTTTGTTCATTTTGAATGGTCAGAAGTTACGATCTACTCCTTCAAACACAGATTGTGTTTAAGTATCTTGTTTGAGAGGCTTCCTGTACACAGCCTGATAGCAAAGACTACCACACCCATAATCCCTTGCAGCTCCCACAGAGTTTAGGCCCACCCAACCATTTCCATTCCACAAAATGAAAATAGCTGTCAGAGTCTGGATTCTTTAGGTTAAGAATTTGAAAATATCTCTTGATTAAAGTCCCCAGAAGTCTGGCTGGGATGGGGTGGGAATTCCTGCTGACTTTTAGGGGCTATAGCCCACAAATTCAAAAAACCAAACCAAACCCATGCCTAATGTAGACTCCAAACTTTGGCTCCATTTTCTCTTGCTGGTAGGAGAGCTTCTGTCATAAAGTTAAGAGGGAGGTGGGTAGGGACGTACACAGTGAACATTTTCATATTTCTTTAGTTTTGTGTTCTTTTGGGTGTGTCTCTTTTGTTTTCATACTTTTCATGAATCGATTCTTTCATCTTAAACAAAAGTGAAAATCCTATTTTGGGTCATTTGTTTTGTGTTTTCCTATTTCTATTTCCTGGTACTCTAAAAGCCCTAAAGCACCCTTAAAAACTACTCCTAAAAGTCGAGGCAAGGCAGCAGAAACTCTAGCCCTGGCCACATGAGGGAAATGTTTTCTACTTCTTCTGATACTTTCCATAGCTCTGTTGTACTGAATAGTGGCCACGTGGTTTATATCCTGGGATGAATGTCTGAAGAACCTTTAGTGATACCGATTTATTTCCTCCTATTTGAATTGTTATGGCCGGCTACACCGTAGTACTGGTTTATTTACTCTCTTGTTTAAAGGGGAAATTTAGCCCCTTGATTTATATAAATGCAGTTGCGCACCCTAGGGGAACCTTGTTCCTGATATATCGATGTATCAGTAAATGTCAGTATAATATCTACTGATACATTGATATATCAGGAACAAGGTTCCCCCTAAGGTGCGCAACTGTACATGACTGTTCCCCCCTCTGCACTGCTTTCCTCCTCCCCCGTGTACTCACATTGATTATTTCCAGCCCTTTTTCTTCTGGTTGCAATGGAATCCTGTGCGGGGGAGCAGACTCGTGCATGTGGTGGGGCAGACCCCTGCCGATACATTGGCATACCAACAGTTTAATGTATCTTTCCATAGAAATTTTAAAAATTATTACTCTCCAATAATGTAATAGTGGCATCCCCCCAGTGACCTATTTTTACCAAGGTATTGGTGCATCAGGCACGAAATTTTTAAAAAAATTAATATGTGCACTGCAGTAATGGCAGCCACCTTCCTGGCATCGATTCTGAAAAGAAACAGGGCAGGTCATGCACACAGGCAATTCCAGTAAGGAATGCACCAGTAGAACAAAGGTAAAAAATACACAACCCTCCTGGCGATGGAGAAATGTTCTGGAGTTATACCACTAGCTGGGAAAATGTCCTGATCTTGACTGTACACAGTGTAACCAAGGAAAAAAGCAACGGACGAAGTGGGGGAAAACTAGAGAAGATTCCCCTCATGTGACCAGGGCCCCTGTCTACTCCAAACAATATATGAGGGGGGGAAATCTTCATCAGACTTATTCATTCATTCATTCATTCATTCATTCATTCATTTATATGTTTATTTATTTACAAGATTTTTTTAGCCGCACCATTACCAGTGGTCTCTGAGCGGCGTACAACAATATTAAAACTTTAAAAACATTAAAACCATTAAAAATAGGCAATATTATAATAATATCCTATATTAAAAACAATCATTAAAACATTAATATTAATAAATCCTGCTGCTCATATGGCCAGCTAAAGAATACTATTTAATTAAAATTCTGGCTAAACAGAAAGGTCTTTGCCTGGCGCCGAAAAGCCAAAAGTGTTGGAGCCAGGCGGATCTCTATAGGGAGGGCGTTCCAAAGTTGGGGGGGGGGCAACAGCCGAGAAGGCCCTATTTTGACATGCCATCCCCCTCACCTCTTTCAGGGATGGCACCTTCAGAAGGGCCTCCTGGACTGATCTTAGAGGACGGGCAGGCTTGTATGGAAGAAGGCGGTCCTTTAGGTAACCAGGTCCTAAGCTGTTTAGGGCTTTATATGTCAAAGTAAGCACTTTGAATTATACAGGCACCAGTTTATATTATCAAATTCAAAACAATTGTATGAGTTCATTACACCCACCTAGCAACCCCATGGCAAGAAACAGTAGATTTGAGGGAACAATTTGTATGTGGGGGGAGATGCTGTTTGTTTGTTGATTGCAGCAAAAATTGTACGCAGCAAGTTGCTGTAGTTTTGAAATTTTATTCCCAACAGTAAGGGCTGTTATATATATCAGTGGGTTCAAACCCCTATGCTAGAGGGCTGGAGTATGAATCCCCACTAGGTGTCTCAAAAGTGAAGCCAACTGAGATAACCCAGAGTGTGCAATGCTCATGAGATTAAGTTTCTCACCACTTCTGTGGCCTTGGGCAAGTTGCATGGTCCTAGAGCAGCACTCAAAGAAGGCAATGGTAAATCACTTCTTACTTTATACCTAGAAAACTCTGGAACGGATCATCGTAAGTCAGAATCAACTTGACCCTACATAACTAATTAACCAATTATTTACAACAGTGCAAATAATGTAGAATATTTGAAAAAATCTCATTGTCAACAGCAACGTACCCTCTAATTTTCAGCCCCGCTGGTTGGAGCTCTACCTTTCTCGTGTGCAACTCCACTCCTGCGTGGGTGCACGACTCTGCCCCCCCCCCCGCTGGGTTCTGTCATAACCGGAACCTAATGTGATAGGTGCATGGAGGAGGAAGACAGTTGGGCGGAGGGAAGCGGAGTCGTGTGCACGCGCATGCACCCCCAGCTTAGCGGGAACCTTGGTTAACAGTTTTCTGAGGCTCACCATGTCAAGACTTTTCACTGAGACTTTCCCCTGCACCTGTAAGATTTATTGTGGAAATGAGACTGGCCTTCTTGTTTTTCCCATCTCACCTGCTTACCCCCTCCCACCACACTCACCCCATTCTCCTGTGCAAAGAGATGCCAAACTATGCATAGTTCAAGGCCCTTCCCAGGAAATCTTATACATGAGAAATGCTGCTTTGTGCAGTAATTTCAATAATTCTATGCTTCTTCTCGGAAAAAACAACAACTACAAAACAGCCAAGAAATCCCATGAGATTTCTTTAACTGAAAATCTTGCACAATGAGTCATCCAGCATGTTCTTTACTGTTACAGACCTTTCCAGTTCTGTACAGCACAGTTCCCCAACCCCCGGTCCGCGGCCCAGCGCCGGTCCGTGGGCTTGCTGGAACTGGGCCGCAGACATGAGTCTCTGCCCCCCCGCCCGGGGGGGCGTGTCGCACTCCTAACCGTTCCCGCAGCATCCCTCGCAGTGCCCCTTCCCTGCGGGGAAGCCGCCGCGGGGCAGCCCGCCTGGGAAGTAGCGACTGCCAGCCACCGGGCTCGGCGCCGCCCCACCCAGGGCAAGCGGGTGGGGCGGTGGAGCGCGCGTGCGTTCCTGCTGTTTCCTGCCCGGCTGACTCTTCCCGGGCAGGAAAGGTGGGCTGGGCCAGGCTGCACGGGGCACTGCTGCTCGTCCACTTCTGAGGTTCCAGGAGGGTGGCTTCCCCGCGGCAGCCACCGCCGCATCCCCCAAGTGTGGCTCGCCTTCCGGGGCCTCCCATCAGAGCCTCGCTCCCGCCCTTGCAGCGGCAACTCCGTCGCTCATGGCGGCCCTGCCCGGCAGCCCTTGCCGCCGCCTCCTCCGGCAGGGAAAGCATCCCCCGCCGCCGGAGCCCCACTTCCTTTTCCCCTTGTTGGCTTGTCTTGGCCTGCCTGTTTCTCTCCTCCCCTCCTGTGAGGCACCCAGACTCCCGCCAGGTAGGAGCCCTTAGCCGCCCCCACCCAGCAGCCCTTTGCTCCCCCCCCCCCGCTGGCCAGAAGTTTCCAAAGAAGGCAGTGCTGCGCACCAGGAGGGTTCACTGCCCCAGCTCGCTGCCCTGCCCTTCTGGCCAGCCCGGGGGGTGGGTGGGTGGGGAAGAGCCAAGGGCTGCTGGGTGGGGGCAGCTAAGGGCTCCTACCCGGTGGGAGTCCGGGTGCCCCACAGGAGGGGAGGAGAGGGGAGAGAAACAGGCAGGGAAGGGGCTAGTTCCAGCTACTGCTGGAGCCCTAACCCGGGGGCGGGCAAAGGGGCGGCGGGAGCACAGACAGGACCGAAGAGAACGAGCCTGTTTCTCTCCTCCCCTCCCGTGGGGCACCGGGACTCCCGCCAAAAGCAGACAAACAAGCAAACAAAAACCCACCACCATCGCCAGCAGCACGACTCTGCTTTCCTTCCTTTCCCCGCCCTCACCCCGGCCCAGCTCCACTGCCAGAGGAAATAGGTGGGTAAGCTCTGCTGGCTTGGCAAGGAGGAGGGCGCGGGTGGAGAAGACCTCTTACCGTTGCCCCTTTCAGGGGGTCGTTTCCCCTCCTCCCCCGTGCATTAAATGTTTTTGGGGGCGGGTGGGTTGGTTTGCCTCATCCTGGGGGAAAGCAAGCCCGTGTTGAGGTAGTGCCCCGCGCGGGGAGGGGGGAGAACGTGTTGTGGCAGGGGAAGGAGCAGCCTGATGGAGGAAACAACGTGGCATGATGCCCTTCCCCTCTCCTCTCCACCTTCGCTGCAGTTGCTCATGTTTTTTAGTTCAGGGAGAAGGTGCTTCCTAGTGGGTGGAGTGGGGGCTGACTGCTGCCGGCATGCATGTATATTTAGGCTCCGGGCTGCAGCAGCAGCTGTGCGCTTCCCGGGACCTCTTGCCACCACCGACCTTCTCCTCTCGCCTTCCCTCCTCTCTGCTCCCCTCTCTCCACCCTCCCTGACTCAGGCAATGTCTGCCTGGAAGAGTTGGAGTTCTGGGGGAAAGGCGAGGAGGAGCTCCAGATCCGGGGAGTAGGGCTGGCGGAGGCCCGAGAGAACCTGCAGAGGTGTCAAAGAGTAAACATTTCTCTCTCTCTCTCTCTTCCCCCCCCCCACTTCCCACACGCTTTCTGCTAAGTAATTCCAGCTGGAGGGAGAGTCCCCTCCTGACTTTCTTATCAAGCAGGAGGAGGAGGAGGGCAGGAAGGATGCCGCCGTCTCCTTTTGTGTCTCACCCCAAGTGGCACATGCTTGTACCTGTGGAGAAAGAGGAGGGGAGTGAGAGGAATCGACCAAATAAGGAAGGGATGGTGCTATTTCTGGGGGAGGCTGGAGGCAAGGGAGCCTCTGTTGAAGTGTGGCCTGTGAAAGACGGGTGGCGTAGTGGGGCTTTGGATGTTGTCAAGTGGAGGAGGATCCCAGACGCCAACGCCGCGCAGGGGTCGCCGTGTTTCCCAGCAGCTCCACGCCAGCGCCGCCGCCATCAGCAAGAGCAGGTTCGCTGAGGGGATTGGGAGGAGTGTGTGTGTGTCTGTGTGGTGAGGGGGAAAGGGATGCGGGGGGGAGGGGAGAGATGGAGCGCTCAGCGGGAGAGAGCGCACGCACGCTGTGCAAACCTCCCTGCTGGGCGCGAGAGGCGGAGCCTCCTTTCCGCGGCCTGCGGTGGGGCCAGAGGCAGCCCGTCACAGAGTCTCCTTTTGTGAAGAATGCTGCAGGGCAAGGGGACGGCCGGCAGAAAGGCTGCTTGGCTCGGATCGCCTGCATGGGAGGCTCTGGCAGGCGAGGGTTGCGCTGGGCTTCTTGCATTGGCTTGCACGCTCCTAAATTACACAAGGGCTGTGCCGCGCTGCCATTTGCGCATGCGCCCGAGCACGGGGGTGCCCCGCCTTCACCAGCCGGTCCGCGGGGGGTGCTCCGCCTTCACCAGCCGGTCCGCAGACCGAAAAACGTTGGGGATCGCTGCTGTACAGTTTGTTTTTAATGGACCTGCAATAAAGACGTGCCTTTAAGCTTCCTAATTACTTCTTATTGATTTTATTATTGAAAGCATAACTTCAGTAGCTGGTGATAGAGAAAGCCAATCAGCAGTTAAAAAAAAAGTTACTCCATCTCTAACACTGATACAAAAAAGAAATGCACACCTAGACAGTTTTCTGGTAAGCCATACCATTTTTAAAGGTTTTCAGCTTCCCTGCTATGAGGTAAATACTAAAGTACTGTGGTATTATCCTCAAACTCACTGAGTTTATCAACGCTTATGCATCTGTTGCATTAAAAGCTGTGTTAGAACATGGGGATGTAATCTGGTGGATGGCATGCCTTGAAAATAAGGAAGCACACATTTGTAAGCTTGAGACCATAGACAGTTTCAGATAATTCTTTCTGTCTTTCCGTTCTGTGTTCTGTATGTCCGTTGAGCTGTTGGCCTCCTTCCTGATTTTGAACAGAGCTTTTAGAAATGTCACCCACCATTCCTCTAGTTTTGCCAAGTGATGTATACTCTGAGATCAGCTCAAATAGAGATTACTAAGAATTTCATTTCAGAATGTTTTTGTAAGGATTTAATATTTGTACTTTTCTTCTTACTCAGAATCAAAAGAACCTGAGATTTAAAGAAAAGGGGCAGGAGAAGCCAAAACTCATAGATTTGATTACTTATGCTTAGGACTTAGAGCTGCTCACTCTTAAATGTCTGATTTTATACATTCAACTTTGTTTTTCTGAGAGCCCTTTTATTTTGAAGAAATATATCAAAAGCAGGTACAACATGATCCTTCCATATGTGTCTATCTTCTTCCTCTTTGTTCAAGTCAGCAATCCAGCATTGAGGGATCTGCTGTCAGGATGTTATTGGTACCCAGGGCATGTCCGAATGTGAGTCCTCACATTCTTAGGGGAGGCTCCTTCTGTGTCCCCTAGGGACACCTATAGATAGAAATGAGCCAAATGCAAATCAGGGGAGAATTTCGTTTAAGACTCTTTTTGAATTAATGAAATTCGCACGTTTCTTCATACTCATATTTAGCATGCAAAGAACTTGAAATTGTAGAAACTCAAAGCAAGAGGAAGTGATTTTGATAGACTTCCCTATCTATCAGCTCTGTGTTCAGTCAGCCTCTAATGTTGGTCAAGTCTTATGTTCTGCTCAAGTCAAATCACAATACCACCCTGAAATTCAATCTTCTTTGATTTCAGGAGCTAATCAGCGTTGTGCCTGGTTAATACTTTGATGGGAGCCCACCAAATATCACCAAGGTTCTCCAGGAAGGGTTAGGAAAGAATTTGCCCTAGAGAGCCACTGATAACACTGGTCAAGATAAATAAATTATTTTTAGCTCCGTATAACCCAAATTCCTATATTCTCATTTTTACATGGGTTTTCCTGCTTCCAAGGATATGTATCCTTCCTTTTGAACAAGCTATCTGGCTCTTGATCAACCCTTGATGATTCTGGGCTTGGTTTTCTCTCACACTGCTTTAATGCAAAGCAAAGTGTGCTGCTTATATACCACCCAATAGTGCTTAAAGCTCTCTTTGGGTGGTTTATAATTTAATGATGCAGGCTACACATTGCTCTCCCCCCGCCTGCACAAGCTGGGTAGTCAGTTTACTGACCTCAGAACGATGGAAGCCTGAGTCAACCTTGAGCCAGCTACCTGAGCCCGGGATCAAACTCAGGTTGTGAGCAGTTTAACCACTGTGCTGTGAGGCTCCTTTACACAAATAGGGATGGATTCAGTTTGATTTTCTTCCACAGCTGGATTGTTTAAAAATTAAGTCATCTTCTGTCTGTATAAATTTTTTAAATTTTTATTTTTTGTAAATTCTTATCAAAACCAAACTAAATGAACTTAATTCATTCATCTGCACTGGAATTTAGGCAGGTAGATGTATTCTGATCATGGATAGAAAGAGGAGGAAATTCTGTCCTGAGCATGCCACATAGCTGTTAAAGATGAAGGGCCTAACATTGCCAGCTTTTAATACCACATCACAGACGTGGTTAAATAGGCAGGGATTCAACCGCTGCCAGACTTTTAAGAGCTAACTACTTGTAGCTCTGGGCCTGGATGGAAAAAAACCTGTCAGTTTCAAGTCTGTTTTTATCTTACACTTGTGGAAGATCTTCATTACTTAAATTATTTCACATATGTTTTACAGGTTTTTTTTATCACTTTAATTAGAAGGGGGACAGAGAAAAAGTGAAAGAGATTATTTGCTCCTCAAACAACCGTTATTTAATTTATATGCATGTGTCAGAATTTAATGAAGAGAGAGGACAGCTGTTATTTCAAGAGAGCTATGATGTTTTGAAGATGTTTGGCTTTCTTTCAGAGAGAAGGATGTTTTATGGAGAAAATTAATTCTTATGCAGACAGAAATTTATCTTGTGCAATAGATTGTTTGGCCATGAGGTTTGGGCTGTAATCCTGTGGTATCTACGACTGTGTCTCAAGGGCCACATGATTTTATTTTCTAATTTCCTACCCCCAAGTTCAGACATAGAAGGCTGCCCTTAAAGAGGGAGAACCCAATACCGTAAATCTCTTTCATGAGGCTGCAGAAAGGTCTGTACTACAGCCAGTGCATCTCTGATGTTGGAGCTCCAGAAATCTGAAAGCAAAAAAGGGAGATATTCGGTGATCATGCTGGGAAGCTGTGGATTCCAAACCTGCCTGGGTGCCAGATGCATCACCTGCCCCACTGTAATCAGCAGGAGGAAACCAGAGCTATTTGGTTCGTGATAGCCAAATAGAAAGGATTAAAAATTGTCTCCTCACTTTTTATGCCACAGGTTTGAACCAGTAGGGAATTAATAATTCAGGCTGAACAGGATACACAAGGATTAAAAACACAGTGGCAATATGGTTTGGATAAAGAAGTAATAGGTGAAGAATGGGATAAAATATGGGATCAAAGAATTATGAAGAACATGTCTGTAAGGATAAAAGAAAATTGTTATAAGGTAATATGGAGGTGGTATTTAACGCCGGTAAAACTGAATATAATAAATAAAAATGTATCATCACTATGCTGGAGGTGTAAAAAAGAGAAGGGGACGTATATACATATGTAGTGGTCATGTGAAGTAAGAAAGCAAGAATGGAAGCAAATTTTTAAAGAAATAAAGGAAATAACTGGATTAAATATTCAAATGTCCCCGTCAATGGCTTTATTGAATTTGGTTAAGAAGGATCAATGGGTGAAAGAAAATAAGGATTTAATAGTAATAATGATTACAGCAGCAAGGTTAATTTTTGCAAGAAACTGGAAAAATGATAACCAACTCAATTTAGAAGAATGGTATAGAAAACTATGGGATATGGCAATTAATGATAAACTGACATGCGATATGAAAATAAGAAGAGGCCTATCAAAAATAATGATTTTAAGAAAATATGGAGTATATTCTTGGAATATGCATTTCGGAGAGGGAAGGGGTATACACCGAGGGAAGAAACAATGAAGTTTTGGAGAGAAAATGGACTGAATGAAATTTAAAGTATTATTAATGCTAGCCCTGAGGGTGATGGTGGCATTGCGTATTATGTAATTGTATTTTACTGTGGTGTTAGGTTTATGTTGTTTAGGTTGTTTGTTTGTTTAATAAATTTATTTTAAAAAGAAAAAAGAACCAGTAGGGAATTCAGAAAAGGCGGCAACCAGACTTACCTGGGTGCCCTGGTTGTATCCAGGGCAGTGAGCCTGGGCCAGCAGTGAGACATGCGTGGATCTGGAGGTGGCATGGCTGCTCCCACACAGTACTCAGAACACTGGGAAGCTGGCTGCTCCTGCTGACTTCCTATTGGCCAGTGGGATGACCTTCCTCCTTGCTAGGTTCCCATTGGGGGGCAGGGGAATTTAAACTAAAGACTGCCTGCCAGTGGGCTGGAGGGCAGCAGGCTTCAGTCTGGTCCACCTGCACAACATAAAAGTGAGGTTTAGGTACAACTCCGATCTTCCCTGTGTCCCCCACCCCTCACCCCTGTTGCAGTGGTGGTATGATTAGATGAGTTAATTTTACTGCTTGTGTACTTGGGGTTATTATAGGTGTTTATGGTGGTGGTACAGTTATGGGTTAATGCTTGCTGCTCGGATATTTGTGGTTGTTGCATGTGCTTATTATGGTGGTGTTAATGTCCACTGCTTGGGTATTTGGAGTTGTTACAAGTATTATATGTATTGCTTTCTGCTGTCAAAATTTTGTTAGTGGTTTGGGCATTGGGTTTGGATCCAGGTGGTATGAGGGTGGCAAGCAGGAGCCTGCAAGCCTGCGTTGTTAAAAGAATCCCTAAGGGGAGCTGGAGCAGGGCCATGGTATGGCCTAGCTCAAGGGAACATTGCCTGAGCCTTGCCCTCAGGTGGGAGGGAGCAAAATAAGGCAGAATTGTCACATTACTTCTTCACTTGAAGGGACTCAAAGGAAGAACATAATGGAAAGAGGTAACATCTAGAAATCTGTATAGAATCAACTCACATATTCCCCAACAACTACCCACCACCACTGTGGGAAATCAGGTCAATTTTTTCACAATAACAGTTCTGAATCTTTTTTTCAAATATTCTGGAAGCTGTGCCAAAATATTCAATGCTTTTGACAAATCTGTTGCATTCCAACAGGGAGTTATCACTGCTGAATTCTGTAACCAATGACCCTCTATGTACACTTCTCCCACTCATCTTGTTATTACCCCAGTGGCCACAGAGGAGATAGCACCATAATACATAGTACGGGTAAACTATACAAGTTTAGTATAGTTTACCTGTATGTTTACCTCGTAGTACTGTATGAGAATCCTACGAGTTTACCTCGTAGTACTGTATGAGAATCCTTTTCCGGCTGTTAGTGAACTCACCTTCTGTAACTAGAAAAAGTTACAAGTGCATCACAAATGATATAAAGTTATTTCTCAAATTCTGCTTGTAAGGTTTTGGCCTTATTTCTGTGTTACTGTAGTTTTAGTCTCAGGAACCCCTTTAGATGATGAGCACAAGAATTTTTGTTTTTGTTGTGGTATTTTTTAGGTACAGACTGGGCTCCCTTTCTTTTTTGCTGTTATTTTCACAAGTAGACCTCAGAATAGTACAGAACAATTTTCTGTAATTTGTAGTGCCAAATAAATTACAAAAAAAGGGAAACCAAACAATTACTTGCCATTCCTAAGAGAGACATTCAAGTTTGTGCCAACTCTTTAGATTCATCTGTTTATAGCAGATATTGCCACATCAGAGACACAGTATCCATAGTAAGTGTTTAACCTTTCACTAGGGTCATTTTTGGACCATGATCAATTTAGGCTTTACATTGGGCAAAATCCCACTGTGTAACTTCATGTCTGTTGTTACCTGGTTTGGGCGCTGGAAATGTTTACATTAATTAAAAGCTTCCTATCCTCTCTCTCCGCCTCCATTTTAGACTGAGTCCCACTTGGGTTCCCTTTTTGCTCTGGGCATGCCTTTGGGATTCTCAGGATCAAGCATGAGACCTGAAAGTAAAAAAAAAAAAATCACTGCCAGATGGCTGCTGCCAGGATTGGGACCCAGGCCTTATAAGCCTTTGTCTGACATGTGATCCACTAAACATACATATTAAAACACAGCACTACATGACAGATACATAGTTAGTTAAATATCTGGACTTCCATTCTTCTTTGGCAGATTTCCCCCCTCATTCTAGAGCTAAGGATGCACACAGTATGTCCAGCACCAGTATATTCCTACTGTCCTTGTAACAGAAATATCTGCTGCTAACAAAATTTGTATTGTTTTCTTGTATTCCACCATTTTTTGCCTGTGTTACAAGATTTACTGTACTTCCCTTTGATGAAGCAAGTTTTATTTATTTATTTTTAAATATAAGAACAGGAGTCTAGGAGATTTGCTGTCAATTCAATGCATGCTTGTAAAGGAAGGTAAGCCGTTTACATGCAAAACATATTTTTTTTCTATCTCAAAATCTGAGCATTCAAAGAAAAGAATTGATAATACATCTATGAATAGTGAAGCAGGCATTTAAGGACTATCTGCTGAATTCAGAGTTAATTATTTGACCCTCCATCGAAATAATAAGCAGTGTGTGTCTGAAGGGTATAAACAATGCAACCCTTAGGAAAGAAGTTTTGCTGCCATATTCTGTGGAGAAAGGGAAGGTGCATTGTTTGAAAGGTTCAATCCAAAGAAGAAAAAAGATTGTTTCTTTGTATGTCCTGTAAATGCCATGTTTTAAGCAAAAGGTTACCTAATCCTTGTTTTGTGTGTGTGTGTGTGTGTGTGTGTGTGTGTGTGTGTGTGTGTGTGTAAAATAAAAATAAACAACAACATTTTGGACTGTGTATGAGTCTATAAGAGTAGGATTAGAGAGACTAATGACCAGGAGCAACATGGAAGTGTTAGAAGGCATACAATAATACTTAGGTCATTAAGACCCTAATGACTATAGAGCTGCTGTGGATTTTGCAAAAAATGTGATAATCCAGTTCCATTATTCATGTTCACTTCCCCTTGATTAGGGCAAATTTTAATGATAATTGTCTAGCAACTATTTATAATATATCTTTTAGGTAAGGCCAGGTTTGGGCTTAACCTGTAATGTTACACCACAGTCTGAAAATATTAAAAATATTAAAAGAAAACTCCTAGAAATATATATTTCTAAAGATGAAGTTACCATAACTGGCCAATTTAGGGAACCAGAGACCATGCTATGTATACCGTTTACTTTTAAAATAGCGTTCACAATAATCTGTGTTTTTCAGCATCTGTGGGGGCGGGGGCTTGGAACCGATCCCCCATGGATATGTGGATCCTACTGTATTCTCACAACCAGTTTTCTGCTCATCTGAATTTGACTCTTCACTGATTTCTTTGGCCACACAGTCTTTTCTAAGAAAGGTAAACTGACCATTAGTAATTTAGTTCTAAGTGTGAGACTACCCAAAAATGTTAATCTAATATCTGCCCATTTAGAGTAGAAGAATCATAGAATGGTAAAGCTGGAAGGGACCTCAGAGATCATGAAATCCAACCCCTTGCTGAAGCAAGAAATGCTCGTGTAACCCTTGATTCTTTTTTCCTTGGGCATTGAAACATCTGATGCATATAATCTCCAAACAGAGGAAAGTCTTTTTTTGCTATTACTAGGTAGTAAAGGCATATCAAATTAAAATGTCATTGAGATATTCCAATAAGGACATACCTTGTAAAACATGAAAAGTTACAAGTTGCCCTGCCCCTTTGTTTTTGGGGTTGCCCTTTTGGGGGTGACATTTGGGGTGTCTTGTAGACCAGATTTTAGAGACCTTTACCCAGACTAGTTCAGAATGTGATCCCTGAGATCCCTTGTGTATTGGGTATACTTTACCCCCCATGGCCACACCCCTCTTCTCTAGGTCCCGAGGCTTGCTGTACCCTTGTGAGTGGCCATTTTCTTCAAACATGAAAGATCATTTGTGGAGTATGTGACACGGGCACAGTCGTGTCACTGGCCATGACCAATCTGTACAGGTTTTAAGGCTGATTTGTGCTTCAGGTTCCTGGAGTATCATGACTTCTGGATAAGCTGTGACCATCTTTTTTTTTCTTTTTTCTTTTTTTTTTTTTGCAGAGGCAGTCAATTCGGAGTAGGATATAACACCTCTCCACACTGTCCCACAACCCTTGATGTTTTAAATGCCTTTTCCCCCAGCCTTTTTCTCTAGCAACATTTTGACAGAACGGTACCACTCTGAGGATGTCAGACAAAAGGCAGTTTGTTTCTTTATATGCTATTTATTAAAATGTCCATTTTATTCCAGAATATTTACATAAAATACTTGTGTTGGACGATCCACACAATATACATCAGAGTAAAATAAACAGGGCAATTATTGAGAGGATTCTCAAACTAGGTTACATTCTCATATATTTAAGGTAAGGCTGATCTATATTTTACTCTAGGAAGCCTAGTCTTCAAAAAATCAACTTTTCTAAGTTTGGTATATCATTCAGCTATGTCACACTGCTTGTGTTTATTTTTTACTACCTTCTCGATGTGTAAAACTTAGTCTACCAAAAAGCATTACATATTGAGATGAGGTGAAATGAAAATTATCTCTGTGTATATGTGATGGCCCTTCTGCATACAAAAAACATTAGGGGATGTTGCAGTCATAAGGTGACCAAGACGCTCATTGAACCATGCTTACACAGAATTAATCACTCTTGGGCAAAATTACATTGATGAATTTGTTGGGGGGAAAAAAAGTGAAAAGGGAAACAGAAAAACCTAAGGCTACAATATGGTCAGTTACATAAACAGACAGCTGAATAGTCATTCTACATTTCCATGCCTTATTACTTCCAGAGGAAGGGATATAAATAGTCACAAACTATTAGCCTTACATCTGTTGATCTCAAAATACAGACTATTTTGTGATCAACAGTTTTTAAACTTAGGCCTGAAACAAGGGATGAAAAAGGAGTGTACTGAGTTTACACTTCTCTGTAATAATAGCTAAATCACACATCCAACAACTAACGATGGAATGGAGCCCAGACATTAATGAAGCTTCTGGTGCATTTTGGGGTGTCAGGGGGATACATACAAAACCATTTGTACATTTTTTTCCAACGGCACATTGAAAACAAATACCCTTTAATCAATAAGAAAATGTATAGAAATGTGTTTTCCCCTATAAACATGGATATTAGAAATGTACATGTTGAAAATGAACAAAGATACACAACACTTTGTATACAGGAAGAGAAAAACAGTCACAACCTTGAATGGAATTGGAATGGATCGAGAAAGTCACTGTGGTAATGAGGATTGGTAGAAGATGGCATGCTTTCACATCCGTTTCTGAAACCAAACGAACAAGAATGTGAAATTTATTTTTTCATTCATTCTTTATTATACAGTCACAGACCTGAGTTAAAACAATACAACAATAAGAACAGGATAAAAATAATTATTAAAACATGCACGTATTTAGAAAAAGAAATTTATTTTTTTCAGTGCAAATGAAATGCCTTTTATGGCTTATCAAGGCTAACAGGGAGGAGACTCCAGCTGAGTCTACCGGGTTATTGATGCTTCACTGAGAGACAGAGAGTGATTTCACCATTGTTGAAAGAAGGCATACTCTGGAGAAACTTAGCCTTCCTTGTTAAGAGTGATGGCCAGGACACGGTCGCTCTGGGGTGAAACTGAGATATAAACCCATACAGACTTTGGTCACTCTGTGGGTTGAACTTAATCATGAAAGAGAGTCATGAGGAGTCTCAGGAAAGGAAAAGGCTTAGCAGACAAACTAATGGACTCCTCTGATAGAATTATAACAAAGGAAGAGGCTAAACTAATGCCTTTCCCACAGTCTCACCTACTGACTCTTGCCAATTAAACATTCTACACATTAAAATCTTGCCAAAGATGTGAAAACCTCAGAGTCTCAAGGTAGCTGTATTTCTTTGAATCACACCTGCTCTCCTGTCTCATGTTTACCAGTTTGCAAAGTTTACCAGTTTGCAAAGCTTCATGTCTCTTTTCTACCTGGAAATTTGTACACATTTTTCTCTATGCATTCTCTGTAATGTACACATTTTCCTATTGTGAAGGTTTTTGTACACTTTACTTGCATTGACTAAAACATGCTTATGAGTTTTCTTTTAAAATCTTGTGTCTTTAGCAGTTCAAATACTATTAAAACTGCATCCATGATTTCATGAGTATTTTATTTCTATGGATTATATCACAGACTTTTGCAACATGGATAATTTCAGTGAAAGTATCAGGACTATCAGAATTCTTTCCTATCTGTGCGGGCACGCAACACTTTATGGTTTCTTGGAACAGAAGTAAATTGCATTTAGATATAGCAAAACAGTGGTCAAAACACAGAGAGAGACAGTGAGAGAGTTAGTTTGTGACACCTTTAAATCCAACTGATTGGTTTTAGCATTGGAATCTATAGATTCCATAGATTCCCACTGGTTTATAGGAAAGACGGTCATAGAAACAGCTGAAAGTTTGTATCTTAATGCTTTGTGTATCCATCATGGTACTAAGGTACTCATTGTACCCATTTTCTGAAGTTCTTTGATATACCTCTTTAGAAGGAACTGCTAAATACGAACTCAGATACTGTATTTTTTAAAGAGAACTGACAACCCCTTCCGATCCCACAATAGGCTTTCACTTTTGGTAAAAGTAAAAAGAGAAATATTTGCCTTTAAAGCCATATCCGACTGATGAGACTGGCAAGCATGTGTTTCCTGGGCACTATGCCAGCCACTTCATTCAAGTTTAAAGCTACGGAGCCTTCTTGCTCAAAACGTTCAAAGCTAAGAAATCTCAGCCCACAAGCAGCTTTGATTTACAGTGAAATAAATTCACAGCAACGCCATTAAAAGCAACAGCAGTGTAACCTGGAGGAGGACATGGAACAAAATCTATGTATTTGTCTCAGTTTAAATCTGCCCAAACTCCTATTCATTAACAGATGCCTTTATCTACTTGGATCGACTATGCAATATACTCGGGGCCATGACAGCCGAATGAAGAGGACATTTTGCTTCTGTTTCAAAGTTGTGAGTTTGGGTAGAGCTTCTGTTATTATTATTATTATTATTTACAATGATCTTTTAAGTGGTTTATAAAGGTATTACCTACTTTTACATTTGTATTGTGAAATATAGTGAGCTTTTCTCAGTCATGAACAACGTTCCCTCTAATTTTCCACCAGCGCTGGGCAGGGCCCTGTCCTGCAGCTGCGGGGTTTTGGCCAACCAGAACCAAATGGGTGGCAACACTGATGCAGCTCTGCACGGCCGCACACCCACACAGCTTAGAGGGAATGCTGATCAGGAATGTAATGAATTCTCCTTCATCTGCACTGGCCAGATTCTCTTACAGGACCAGCTTACTTCCCATATTAAAGATGAGAAAAAGTCAAGAAAAAAACAAAACAAAAGCCTATAGCAGCTTTTCCTCAGCTCCACAAACCTGACTGAACACAGAAGCATTCAAACCCAGCCTTTTAAGTCTAAAACTGTGCTTGGCTAGGTAAATATGTCAATTTCACTTTCTCCCTAATGTTAAACTTTTAAAATCTTGAGTTCTGTGTTCATTCAAAAAATGAACAGAACCAATTTTTTTTAAACAATTTCTAAATAAACATTTCACTTTCCTAAATTATTAACATTGGAGTGCCTTACCAACAATTACATTTTCTCATGAATAAAAGATATATAAGAACTTTAACTTCATTTTGCCACTAGCATGTCTTCTCTCTGATTACACCGCACTGAAGAACAATGCCAGCATCAGGCAGGGTGGTTCTGAAGCGTTTTCTACCAGTATGAAAACAAAAATCTTGGTTACCAATCATTCATGGTTGCCTTATTTATTTATATTCGGGTGGATATATGAAAGGAGGAAACTGTTGCTTTCTAAAAGCTTCTCAGCTGGGATTAAAAGTGCATTTTCATTCACTGCAAGAGTCTTGGGACTCTTGTCATTTTAAATTTCCCGTGGGCTGAGTCACTTTGTGATGTGCCACATCAGGTTGTGTCAGTCACAGCACCTTAGTTGTTGACAAATGAAGACATTTCAACTGGAGCAGAAAGTTTGGAAGGCTTTTAAACCAGCTTGACGATGAAGAGGGTCTTCCTCATTTTTTTAAAAGTATATATTTGCCTCAGGAAAGGAAAATAGCAGAACTCCAAAGGAAAGTAGATAGGGTTTGTTGCAAAACCTTAGAGCTAGAATCTTATTCTAGAGTACACCCATTGACCCAATGTGTCAATTCCTTATGTGTTGATTTACCATTCAACAAATAATTCAAGGGATCTACTCTTATTTGGGATTAATAATAGGAGAGTGGCCCAGGAGTGCAAACAGCTTGTATACAATTTTTTTGGGATGAGGAAATCAGCTTTGACAAACTGTGGCAGAATTTTGTTTTCTTTTTAATCCATTACATTGGATAGGTTTAAATCAGCAGTCTGGAACCTCTGACCTGTGGAAGGAACACCTGGCCTGTGAAAGTCTGGTCTACTAGAGACAGCCCAGCATCCCATTACGGTCTGCCAAACATGGCAGGCCATCTCCAAAATATACTTACTAAAGGTTTTGCCTGTCCTTCTCTTTCCTTGCCTTTTGTGATAATCTAAATAATCGTGTTCCATCAATCCTGTCTTATGCTGATTCTTTTCTGGGTTTTCCAGGTGGAGAACATTCAGAAGTCATTTGCCATCACCTTCTTCTGGGGCCACCCTGGGACTGTGGAGCTTGCCCAAAGCCACATAGGCTGGCTCTACTCGCAGGAGCCACAGTGGGGGAATCGAATTCCCAACCTCTGGCTCTACAGCCAGATACCTACACCACTAAGCTATCCAGCCAGCTACTTTTGTGATAAACAGGAGTTAAAAAGGACTCTGAAGCTTGGAAAGGCGGGGGGGGGGAGGGAAAGAGATGTGAGGTCGCTGTTTGTCACCATCAGGACTTGGCTGTTTTTACCTGCCTTATCCCACCCTCAGTTCTTCAAAAAGGAGCTGCCTTTGGCAGAAGGAATGATAAGGCAACAGAGACTCGGTGTTTGTTATCAGGAGGAGTTGCCTCTTATTACCTTCTCTGACCCAGCTTTAGTCCTAGAAACTATCATTTGGGAGTTGCTATTACTTTGGGCATATGTGAATATGTCTGTGCTGAGTTTCCTTTCTGTACCCAAACTCATTAAGAAGCACACGTGCCCAGGGATAGGTATTTCTTTCCATCTTATGTCTGTTGGTGCTCTATGGCTTAGAGGTTGGTAGGAAGGGAATTACCATATGGGTGCTGTGCTTTTTTTGCTCAGCAGATGAGGTTTGGGTGCCAAGGAGCTTATCCTGAGTGCCTTCCAGTAATTTATCTTTCCCTCTTTTCTTGTGAGTTTGATATGAACAATTTATCTTTGTTCTGGGTCTCTTAATATGAACTCTTTAATAATTTTTATAATGTATAAAAGTATAAATTTGGCAGTGTTACGATATTGACCTATTGGAATATGTCATTCTTAGTTAATTTTTTAAAAATTGTTTTACATTGATTACAATGTTATGTTGTTTTCTATTTGCCTATGTTATGCTGCATTATAACTGTAATAATGGATGCTGTTTTTATTTGTTTTTGAGAGCTGCTTTGTGCACAACACATTGTGGAAAATGGGGTATAGAAATAAATGGACACACGCAATTCCACTGTGTTTCAGACGTGTTCTCTCTTCATCAGCACTTTTTGGCACTCTTTGGTCTTCCCCAGTACAAATAAGTTCTGAGGTATGGAAGGAGCTGAAGAAGAATATTGATCCTACCTAAGAAAGCTCTTTCTTTTTCTACAGACAGTACCCTCTCTAGACTAATAATCAGAACCTCAAATCCATTGCAGCCAGATGGGCTTTTCAGTAGGACTTTGTCCTCTTTGTCCTCTAAGTACTATCTGATCCTTCAGAACTTTCCATTTATTCCAGTGATTCTTTCCAAATATCCCAGGGCTAACTGGTGATATCCATGGAAGAAGACACCAGTCATAATTTTCTTTAGTCAATCATTGTAGAGGATTTCAAATCGAACCTGACTTTCTTCTTCTTCTTCTTCTCCTCCTCCTCCTCCTCCTCTTCTTCCTCCTCCTTCCTCTTCCTCCTCTTCTTCTTCTTCCTCTTCCTCTTCCTCCCCCTCCTCTGCTTCTTCCTTTCTGTTTTTGTTTTGGCGACATGGACAGTCTTCAAACTATACACTATCGTTTCAACCATGAATTGTCAGATTAAAAAACTAAGCCACTTTCCCCCATAGGGTTACTCTGAGACAATTACAGAAGTAGAGTGTGATTTATCTCTTTTGCTACTCAGAATGGCACTCTTCAGCTTAGACCAATTATGATGTGCAAAATATATATCCTGTGGTCTTTTTTAAAAAAGAAAACATAGCTTTCTCTAATCATAGACAAAACATAGCTTCATCATAGGCCCCTTCCAACTTCACTATTCTATGATTCTAAATATAGCATTTTGCAAACACCTGGTTTGGACGATGAATCTGTCTGACTCATAATGTATGGATAAATTATAGATCCAAGTTCTTTAGTTTAGAATTCTCCACATGCAGTCAATGTTCAAGCTGATCTCTCTGGTTTGTAGGACATTTGCAGAAGCTCATTAATGTACTGTTGACCTTAACCTCTTTAGTCTTGACATTCATTCATCACTATGACCTATGTGGCCAAACTGTGTTGCACAGCCATAGAACCAACCAATTAGCCTTTTCAGTCTCCCTCTCCTCCAAGAAGCTCAGAGACAACTGTGATAAACCCCTGAATGGCTGAATGACTTAAACTCAAGGAAGCTGTGAAGTTTCTGAGCTGCCCCAAAGTGACAGCTCAATGAAATTCACAGTCTTGGGAACTGAATGGCAGGGATATAGGGAATCCTCAGTACATTCTTTATTCTTTCCAATTTAGGCTGTCTACATTTGAAACAACCTTGACAAGTCAGCTTGATGAGGAATTTTCAAGCTCTGTGAAGTTCTTCACCTCCAAAACACTTGTTTGCATGCCAAGGTCATTGCCATGTGTGGAATCTGCAAACAGTAGCTGCATAAAACTTGTGTCTTTTCTCTTTGAGAAGCAAATTAATGCATAGGCGAGGACTCCCACATGCAGATAGCAAGCACAGAATGGCTGATGTTTTGCAAAGATACAAACAATCTCTTTGATGTGTCTAATCCTTAAAAGTCCATTCAAAAGGAACAGCCAATGGCCACTGTCATTTTGCAGAGTTCGAATTATGTGTGCGATTTGTGTAATTTCGCTTAATTTGCACCAACATTTATTCTTGTTTGTATTACCTTCTCCTCTTGAGAGTGCCTCTTGCTGATGGGAACTGTGTATCTTTCCCTTTTACAGCCTTACAGAACAATTCCTACATTTGTTTGATGAATGGTCAGGTGTTCTCAGTTACAACTACAGTGGGCCCATTGAGTCAATGAAATGTATGAGTTCACTCATCAAATCTCAACTGATTCAATAGGCCTACTGTAGATGTGAACTTACTACTTGATTTCAGTCTTTTTTCTTCATTCTGCTCTTATACTTTATGGTAATGGTTGGTCTTCTCTGCTGTTCCTTTCTCATCTGCAGGCAAAAGCATCTGTCTGACACCACAGGGAAAGACAGCAAGTGACTTGCATATGAGTTAATCCATTTTATTTATTTAACTGTAATGGACATCAAACGTTAGCACAGACTGAGCAGAAATGTAATAATTGCTCAGATGTGTTGGCCTGTACACCGGTGCCAAAGATTTCAATATGTCATTGTTTCTTGGGTGACTGGCATGAAGCACTTTTAAATGTATACCTGTTTAGTGCTTGGTTTGCTTTGTTTCACCAGAAATGTGCACCTGCTTAAAAGAGTTTAGCTATTGCACAGTGGATCCTGAAATTAAAACAACAAGCACCCAAAAGATTTTTCAAAATTCTCACTAAAACTATCTGTCATGTGCACTCATGGGTTGGAAGGAATTAGGCTGAATGTATGAATTCAGAAGAAATTACTGAATGTATTACAAGAATTATTAATACATTTCAGGGCTCTCTCTATCAATATTTTTCTGCCAATCTTTTATTTTGTTTTATTTCATGCCTAGATTTAAATGAGATTTTCTAAGAGGCAGCTCACATCTGCATATCTTAGCTTTGCAAGAGAATAGACCATAATCAGAGACTTAAATGGCCAACCCTTCTTTTATGTGATAATTTTGAGGTCAGTAATTAACTAATTGGCTACTTATGTCTGCTCCAGCTGTTTAGAACTGTAGGCATGCAAATAGCTGGTGAAGGCTGCACTGCATATGCTCTCATGTCTCAATTAGCTCTCCACTGCCAGTGTTTCCCTCCCCATGTAGTACCTTATTAAATATGCCCATGATGCTGATTTGGCTAGACATCCCATAGCGGCTCTCACTGTGTCTGTATTGCTCTGGTGCTCCTCCATCACACGATGTCTCTGTGTGAAGTGACCATATGCCTCTAAGACCTCTTAGAAGTGTTTTAGTTGAACAATATATCCTTCTGCAAGCCCAGATAAAACGCACAGGGAAACTGAATTAATAAATAGAGCCATAGTGTGTGTTGCTCCTGAGAATGGCATATGAATTAGCTTACAAATGGCAGAGATAATGTTTAGGCAAGAGAGCTACATTTCTGCTCTAGCACTGAAAAATGCACTCTGTGTGTGTGAGTCCAATTGATATTGGCCCACACCACACAAACATTGCATGCCCATTGCCTGGCTAATGCTAGGAAGTGAGGAGGGCTCTCAGAGAATCAAATGCATTTTGGGGCTAGGCCATTTTGCTGTGTGAGTTAAAATGATACTCCTTCCATGTACATTAGGCAACTGGATCAGCAATGGAATCTCAATGCCAGTGATAAGATGGCACCTTCCACCATACGAGAAGACAGCAGGCTAGCTTAATTGGTAGAGGGCAGGCCGCTTGGCCCACAGTGCTCTCTACCAACACACTGCTGCCTCCTCCCATTACTGGCTGCCTCAGGGAACCTCTTTGTTCTGCCTCATTGTAGGGCTGGCCATGGGCGAGGCTTTTTATATGAATCCTTACCACAGATGATATTTTAGGGACTCTTGCTTGTCTTTTCCTTGCATGCCATAATGAGGAACCAGAAAACTATTTTCCTTGCTCTGCGAGACAGAAAAGTGTTTTGTGCTGCTCTCAACAAGAGAAAAGAACAGAATTTGTATGCATAAATTAAGAAAAACTTTGCAAATGATGTGAATAAAACAAAAGAAGAGCTAACAAATGGCTGAGACGATGCTGTTGAAGTAACCCGCTTCTGGTTAAAAAAAAAAAAGTCTAATTATCTTAACATTTTAATTTGTTTTTAATTTTACCGATACTCAATATATGTCCATAATTTTCAATTGTGCAATGCTTTGATAGAAAGAAAGAACAAAGAGAAAAGGAAAAAAAGGAAAAAAAAAACTTGTCTTGCTCTCATGGAGATGAGGAATCTCATAGGGTTTGTACATTCCTCACCAAGAAGTTCTGTTTACGACAGCATAAAATGTGGAGAACACAGGGCTTAGAATATTTTATTCTATTCTCTATATGGAATGTAATCACTGCATACGTATGTTGGCTTTGCCAGAGAATACCCTGGACTTGAAGAATCAAGTATGGATTAGCAGAAGTGGTAACAGCCATGGTAGAACTGATCCCATCTATGTGTTCTGAAGCCATCAAATATTACTCCAGCAAACTAGGGGAGAATGTTGTAACATCCAGCCTTCTACTCCTTCAGTAAACGCTGTCAAGTAATCCTTAAGTGGGATAGAAAGGAATGCATCTCTCATGATGATAAAAAAATAAAAAAGACAAAAACGTTGTGGCACCTTAAAGACTAACGGCTATATTTTAATGTGAGCTTTTGTGGACAAGTCCATTTCCAACAGACTTGTAAACAAAAACTCATATTAAAATATAGCCGTTAGTCTTTAAGGTGCCATAACGTTTTTGTCTTCTTAATTTTTTAAATTTTTCCTTTGTTTTTGCCTGACACGCTAGCACAGACGAACATGGCTACCTCTTCTAAAACTATCTGCTTTTATTACTGTTAATTCTCCACCTTAAACGAGTCAGGTGCAACAAGATTATGGAGCCAGGTTTAAAAAAACCAAAACAAAAACATGCGGACTAGTTGGACTTGTCAAATCGCTTTCCACCATGCCAAATTTTGGAAGTCACATCAAAAGCCATTTATGACAGCCCGAGAAGTCTGCTGTTCATAGAAAGGGGGGGGGAGTAAAATAATCCCACAGGTCATATACAAACCCTTGAGCCGGCATCGTCATTCTTTGAATGCTGACCAATAACCTTAGTTTTGAAACCAGATTTATTGGAAAGCCAGGTTTTATTTTCAAAAGCCCCCACATGCATTCGACTAGATTTTCAAAAGCGCTCCCTTGATCTTGATGAATGGCTTTTATGCATCTAGATATTTATTTGGATGACGGTGGCTTCATCTTTCAGCTTCAAAAGGCATACATTCTTTATAACTCATTCTCCCTTCCTAAAAGATTTGTTTTTTCGAGGCTGGATTGGGCCGTACCACAGGACACCCAAATGTTGACAGCATGAGGTATGTGCTGAAACTGGCAAGCAGAAGACGCAATCGATTCTCTGGTTCTTTTCAAATGTTCTCTGTTCCCTCCACACCCCACACCCCCGCTTTCACAGCTCATATTCTGAATGATCGTCTTAACAGGTACTTTTTTATTTCAAAAATGAAAAATGAAGCCCTTAAAAAAGAAAATGCTGTTAGCAACTATGCTCAAGTGGTAATAACGTACGATGGATGGCAGTGTCAACATTGCAGGAAGCACATAAAAAAGGCTTAAGGTGATTTCTGATACACGATCATGCATTTTATACTAGTATTTAACAAAAAGCAGCCAGCACTACTCTATTATGGCTATTAAGGACCTGCTGGCTATCAGTGGGTTAATGTCTCTATGGCAGGATGAGGGAATGCTCTCTGACAACATTTTCTTGTATTTAGTTTAAATACTCCCCTTTTTCATTCTCAAAGTTTCTACACAATTTGAAATCTTAGACATAAAAGCCTTAATAGCTGGTTTCCAACATAGCTTGGGAAAGTTCCTTTTGGGGGGCCAGCATAGGTACTAATGTTGGTTGGTACCATTACAGCCCCATCCCTACCAAGCATTAAACCCCTTGCCTTGTTTTTGCTCCTCTTGTTATTGGCAATCAGGAAGGGCTGTGGCATAAATAGCAGGTGCATATGAATAGGGTCCGGTCTGATTTACATCTTGCAATAGGTAGGTAGGTACTTTATTGAATAAGTCTTCAGGCCATTTCAAATTCAAATACAATAAACACAAAACAAATAACAATAACAAGTTGGTTTTCTGGCGTGGCTGAACTGGGTGAATGATGCACAATTGCAAAACCTAGCAAAGAAAAAGCCGTGTTCTTATTATTTGGATCAGGAACTGATGACATAAAACTGGAAATGTAAAAATGACCAGAATCCTGTTGTACCTCTTTAAGCTATGTAACTCAGATGATGCCACTAGCTGTGGCTATTTGGGGGGAAATTAAGCATTTTCTGGGATCCCTAGAGATTCTTTTCATCCTGGGGAGGACTTCGGGAGACACAAAACAATGGAGCAGGCTCTTTAATGTTGAAAGATCACCGATAATGGACCTGAAATGTGGAAGGAAAAGGAAACATTCCCCCCGAATGGCTGTGGTTAATGAATTATATCAGTTGTGTGGTATAAAGTTGTATAAAAGGATTTCAGCCAATGTTTCAAAGTTTCAGCTACTTGCCACGTATACAGTTTTCTTTTAATAGACAGAACATGTCTAGGGAAAAATATCATATCTATTGTATTTCACCATTGGGGTGTTCTTTTTTGTCCAGCCAATGTAATATATTGGGACCAAAAATTCCCACTGCTATTTTTCAATGAACCATGGCACCAAAAAGCAGATGCATCACATTCTGGATGTCAACTCATTGGCTTTATTCAGAGCATACACTGGGACTTTGACTTGTTTCTTGACCTACAAGAAGTATCAGTTAAGCCTTATCTTTATCCCTACTCATGCTGCTAATCCCACTGCTAATACATAATGCACAAAATTCTATTGACATAGTTATGCTGGTGTAAACTGGATCCAAAAATAATTAATTTAAATTAATTTAAAGCTCCCTATCCCCTCATTTCAGGTTCAGAGGTTCCCTGAGGCTCCCTTTGACCAGGGGAAAAATTCAGGAGCTTTGGAACCAGAGAGGAGTCTTCCATAGTAAAAAAATTACCAGTGATCCTAATTCTCTGGGTGGTAATCCTGTAGTGATTTTTGACTATTAAAGGCTTCCCCCACCCCCACCCCACCCCCGGTCCTTAAGACTCAGTTCCAACAAGCTTTTGACCAGGTTGTTAGAATTCATTTTAGGGTCAGAAAATAACCCATACTTTACTTGATGCAAATTTCATTGAAAATCTTTGTCAATGAGGGATAGAGCAATTGATGGACATTCATTCATCCTCCAAAATAGTAGAGTGAGAGCCTATTGATACAGAGGAGAGAGAAAATCTAGCTTATTGAAAATACTAGGCTCAAATGCTGGGATACTGAGTATAAGTGGGTTCCTTTTTTCAGCTTTTTGTCCTGTTCTCCCTCCCCCTAAGGCCTGCTGTCTTGACACCTGCTCCCAGCTCTGGCCTGGAGGGTATGAGAAAACCAAGGAGTGGGATGATGGAAGTGGAGCTGCCATTGTATGCTCAGTCATCTACTTCTCCTCTCTGAATAGCTGTGGGGATGAGGGCCACAGGGACGGTAAGAGGAAAAAGAAGCTGGTGATTTCAGGAAGAAAGGACAGACACAATAAGAACAGACACAGCTAGAGTTACTGATCTGGTGTATTGTTTAACATTTTATGAATCTAATTGGATATATACAGTATATCATTCTACAAAACATGGGATGGAAAGGAAGGAAAGACTGGAAGGAATAGTCCTTGAAGCTTGAAAGCATGGGCATTATCACTAATAAAGGAGGCTCCGGTAAATTCTACCTTAACTACTTTCATTCTATTTTATTTTGTAGGATCAAGATGGCAATGTCACTCCAAGGCCATTTCCTTCCCTCACAATCTGGAACAAGATGTGTGTTGTGAGGGTTCAACCATCCCTTTATGGCAAGTAGCGGCTCATTTCAGCTCAACACTCCAACAGGAGGAGTGCCAGGATGCCACAATTTAATTAAAACCTGGATTACATCATTTCTTGCTACATCAATTGCGGAGAATATCAAGCACTCTGATCACATTTATAATTAATTAGCGTGCGTAGGGTAGTAAATTAACATAATAAATAAAGTTCTAATTACAGAAGCAATACATACAATTACTGATGGAACAATCATCATTAGCAAGAGAGCTTTGTTATTACATTTGCGCTGGAGCAAATTTGCAGCTTTATTTGTCAGGGAAAGTTCTTCCATGCCAAATTGCTGCGGAATCAATGTTAGAAACAGGGCAGCCTCCTCTTTCTAGTATGGCCATTTCTAGCAAAGTAAAGGGAACATAAGAGGATTCCTGCTTCTTCTTCTCCAGAATACTTGAATAAGGTAGAAGAAACAGAGATGGACAGATGTGAATGGAGGAATATTATCCCTTACAGTGACAGGCATCTGCAGTACAAGAAATGCATTGCTGAACTGCAACTCCCTCAGCCATAGTCAAGTATAGCTCATAAGAAGAAACCACAGGAACTGTGTTCCAGCAACAACTACAAAGGAGCCCGTCTCTGTCTTACCTGTTAGTTGCAGAGTCGATGTAATGTCAATCTTTCCTGCAACTCTTTTTAAAATCACTATATTTGGTGAAAAATCTGTCCATCTCTTTTATGAAACCCCAAAGTGATTTTCTGTGTATGGCACATAGCCCCATATTTCAAGTTCGACCATTCCAAACACACCCTCCAAATTTGGTGAAAATCCATCCAGCCATTTAAGGTGGGATAATTTGGGGTGCCCCCAGAGTGATTTTCGTGAACAGAACGTATTTCAAGTCAGACTATCGTACCTTCCAAAGGTGGTAAGCATCCTTCCATCTGTTTATGATAAACCAATCCAGGCTCCCACAGTGATTTTCCTGTATGCCATGCACCTTATTTTTAAAGTCAAACCATCCCAAATCTGCTCTCTAAATCTAGTGAAAATTGGTCCATCTGTTTTCACATGATGCAGTAACAAACAGACAAATAATTACTTTTATTTATATAGAACACTATCAAAGCCCTTGTAGATGTGCACCAGTGACACCATATTTCTTGTAACAATCACAATGAACTCACTCTGATCCATATAAATGGAAATCCTCATTTTTATACTTACCTGCACAGCACTGAAAAAAGGGGTCACAAGTGTTATTATAATGTTACAAAGAAAGTGTATTCATGGATATCTAGTTTTAGAAGAGGTAGCCATGTTAATCTGTGCCAGCATATCAGGCAAAAACAAAAGAAAAATAAAAAATAAAGAAGACAAAAATGTTGTGGCACCTTAAAGACTAACTGGTATATTTTAATGTGAACTTTCATAGACAAGACCACTTCCTCAGACATAAGAGTGGGACTCTTATTTCTGAGGAAGTGTTTTTGTCTTCTGTGGTTTTGTAGACTGACTGACAGACAGACAGACAGATAAACATCCCTGGAGATACTCTTCTAAATATAGCATTGAGAAGTAGCAGATCTGTGAAACTTGTATATTTCATATTCAGAATAATGATGATTAGGGATGTGTCCAAATGGGGTGGAGTAGAGATATTTATACACTTCTGGATCAGCTTCAGGGTACAGTCAACCCTCGACTTACGAACGGCCCTAGTTACGAACATTTCGATTTACGAACCGCTCTGATAGAAAAATATAGCCTCGACTTGCGAACTTTGCTTCGAGTTACGAACCGGAAAAAAACGTGCAGGAGGCGGGGAAAGCGCGAAATTTGAACTTTCAAGGTGTTCTGTTGAAAAGGTGTCTGTTCCCTCCTTCCCTCCCTCTTTTCTTTCCTTTTTTTAAAACCTAAGTCATCTTAGGTTAAAAGGAAAAAAAATAAAAAAATCTGCCCCTAGTGGTAGGAACGGATTAACCGGCTTTGCATTAGTTCCTATGGGAACTAATGCTTCAACTTACAAACCGCCCTTCGACCTAAGAACCAAAAACAGCCGGAACGGATTAATTGGTTTTCAATGCATTCCTATGGGAAATGCTGATTCGACTTACGAACTTTTCGACTTAAGAACGTCCTTCCGGAACGGATTAAGTTCGTAAGTCGAGGGTTGACTGTAGTTCTAAAACACTGCCAGTCAGTGTTGGATTTGTTTGTGCACTTACACAAATCACTAAATTTTGAAATAATTAAATTTCAACAAAAATGCTTCACATAAGTTGCTGTAGCAAACCCATGAAGTGCCATAGTGGGAGGTTAATAACTGAAGCCCCAGTGAAAGGCAGAACCTTTATTGAAGACTCCAATCACAGCGCCCCAGCAAGGGCTCAGACTGGCTTCATCAGATTGTATTTATTTTGAATCCATCTTGCCAGGGTGCTCATGGTACATGGCTTATTAGACTGGCGGGCATTTTAGAATTTTCTTGCTTTTTCTTTTAGGTGGCTACACTGAGACTTCATGGCACTTAGTGTGTGTGTTTGAATGTTTGAGAGATTATTCACTCTTTTATGTGGGCCTTGATTTCTTGTTGTTACATGCAGTCAAGTCACCTCCAGTGTATGATGACCCTATGCATGTGTGAACTTCAAGCTGTCCTGTCCTGCTCAGCTCTTATAAAGTCAGGGCTGTGGGTTCCTTTATGGACTCAATCCATCTCATATTTGCTCTTCTTCTCTCCCCCCCCCCCCGCTTTCCTCAGCTTTTCCTAGCATTATGGTCTCCTTCAGAGAGTTTTGTCTTCTCATTTTGTACCCTGAGTACAACAGTCTCAGTTCTGACATTTTTGCTTCCAGAAAAAGTTCAAGCTTGTCTTGATCTAGGATCCACTTGTTCATCTTTCTGACCACGGGTATCCATAAAGCTCTCTTTCAGTGCCATATTTCAGACAAATCAGTTTGAGTATTTTTGCTGTCAGTTTTCTTCATTGTCACACACAAACATAGTAATCAGGAATACAACAGTGTGGATGAGCTTGACCTTGGTCTTCAATAACAACTCCTCACATTTGATTATCTTTTCTTGTTCCTTCATTGCTACCCTTCCAAGTCTCAGTGTTCTGACTTCTTGGCTGCAGTCTCCATTTGGCATGATGATAGGACTGCAATATAGAAAATCTTTAATAATTTCAATTTCTTCATTGTCAACAATAAAGTTGTGTAGTTCTTCTGTAGTCATTAGTTTTGTCTTCTTAATGTTCAACTGTAATCCGGCTTTTGCACTTTTTTCTTTCACTTTCATCAGAAGTTGTTTCAAGTCACTGATTGAATAGGTCAAAGTGGCACTAGGGACTTTCCACCTGCCCCATCATTTTCTACTTTATTTTTAATGCCTTATGCTAGCCTTTTTTGCAGATTTTATTTTCTTGCTGTGGGTGTCTGTATGTTTCAGAGTTGGGTGAGTGTCAAATGTGCAGCACTCTGATTTGGTTAAGGAGTGGGTGAGCACTCTTGGGCAAGGCAGTCTACTGACTGGGGGCACTAAGAGGACATCTTCCCCACTCCCAGCACACATTTTCCTCAGTCCACCTCCTGACTTGTCTCTCATTGTTTGGTGCACTGCAAGAGCGCTCCTGAGGAAACTTCGGACTGAACGTATGGAAGGAATACTTGCCTGCCTTTTTCTCCATGGTACAAAATAGCCTTTTCTCTGCCAGTAAGACCTTCACATCAACAACTTTCCTTTCACATGAGTATAAGTTGGGCAACAGTGACCAGCTGATGTGGGGAGTGGGGCTCATGGAAGGCCAGGAGCTAGGCAAGGAGTACAATGCATGGTTCCTAGGAAGCGAGGAGGAAGGAAGCTGCTACAAGTGCTGCATACACACTGACAGTCTAATGTGATTCGAAAAAATGATGGTGCTGGGCAGCACCCCAAACCCAGGTCATAGCCCTTTGTGTTCCTCATTCATAGTTCTCCTCTCTCCCCAATCCAAAAGCATACAAACAACTGCACAAACCCAAAAACAAATCAGTTCAGGTCACCTCTAAACCAGACTAGGGTAGGTTACTCCTCATCTTTACAGCAAAAGTTCAGATATAAATCAGATCAGGTGGTGCTCATGTACTTCTGCTTGAGATAAACAGAGCTAATGTTAATTGTCTAGGTTCATTTGTTTGTTTGTTTCTATAATCTGTGTTTTCCAGGCCAGGGAAATTGTGAGATTCTTCATCACTTCATGATTCCTTATATATGAAGCTCACATTTAAATAATAATAATAATAACCATGGACTATCAAGTCAATTTTGACTTATGATGATCCTTTTCAGGGTTTTCCAGGTAGAGAATACTCAGAAATGGTTTCCCATTCCCTTCTTCTGAGGGCACCCTGGGACTGTGCCCTTTACCCAAGGCTTTACACAGGTTGACTCTACTCACAGGAGACACAGTGGGGAATTGAACTCCCAACATCTGGCTCTGCAGCCAGATACCACTGAGCTATCCAGCCAGCCTGAAGTTGCATTTATGTGCATCTAAAATGTAATATTTTGCATTAAGTCTCCCATGTAATTTCCACATAATTGTCATAGTCTGGCAAAATTAAAACAAATGATGGTGCTGAAATATGCTGTTTTATGTCAGTTGATTGCTTAATTGTTTGTTGGAACCCTTCAGATAAATCAGATGAATGCATAATCCACCACATGATAGGTGGGGGGTTGAAATTTTGTGTGATTAAGCTGATTTATTTGGGTAGCAAGTTCCACCACTAAATCAAGAATGGGAATGAAATGGAATCAATACATCACTACAGGCTGATATGTGTTTGGCCGTGCTTTTTCATATGCCCTTCACTGATTAAAGGCCTCAAATAGTGGGCTGATGAGGATCAGTGGGTGGAAAACAATGAAGACTCCAGCCCACAGGTAAAAATAATACATATGTTGTTGCATGCATTTGTTGATCAAAATACTGTGAATGTAACTTTTGCCTCTCCTTCTCCTGTGTTGGATACGTTTTGGTTTTGGCAGCCTGAGGATGTGGGCTGGACCCTTGGAGAAGATCCTTGCCCTTCCTGGCTTATGAAAGCTGCCTGAGAGGGGCTGTTTAAGTGGGTAGGAGAAGTAGTAAAGATCTCCCTGCAAAAGGGTAGGATCCCTGTAAGACTATTGCTGAAAAAGCCTTCCTTGGATCCCAATGTATTGGATAATCAACGGCCAGTGTCTAATGCTCCAGTCTTGGGCAAGGTGCTAGAGTGAGTCATGACTTCCTGGATGAGATTAGATTTATTTCAGTCTGGCTTCAGGCCTGGTTATGAGATGGACACTGCTTTTGTTGTCTTGGTGGATGACCTGTGTTGGGAACTGGACAAGGGGGAGTGTGTCCTTGTTGATTCTCAGCTGTTCTTAATACCATCAATCATGATATCCTTCTGGGTTGTCTCTCTGGGATGGGTCTGGTAGGCAGTGTTTTACAGTGGCTACAGTCCTTCCTGGAGGGGACAACTCAGAAGGTGGTGCTCAGAAACACAGGACCCTGAAGTTCCCCATGCTATTTAATATCTACATGAAACTGCTGAGAGAGGTTGCCCAGAGTTTTGGAGTTTGATATCACCAGTATATAGATGACACCCAACTCTATTTAGATTCTATCTAAAACCAAATAAGCTGTTTTGATTCTAAGTTGATGTCTGGTGTTAGTAATGGACTGGATGAGGATAAACTGAGTAAACTGAAACTTAATCCAGACAAGACAGAGGAATTCCTGGTCAATTGAAAGATCAGGGAACAGAGATCCAACCTGTGCTGAATAGGGTTATGCTCACCCTGACAACACAAGTGAGAAGCTTAGGTGTGCTTCTGGATTCATTCCTGAGCCTAGATGCCCAGGTTTTGGCAGTGCCAGAAGTGCCTTTGCACAGTTAAAACTAGTGTGACAGCTGTGCCCATTGCTGGAGATGTCTGATCTGACCACTGTGACAAATGCCTTAAATTATATCCTGGTTGGATTACTGCAATGTTTTCTATGTGGGGCTGCCTCTGGAAAGTATTCAAAAACTTTAGTACGTCCTAAATGCTAAAATGTTCACTGCGGTCGGTTACATGTAAGCTATCTGCTACAGCAGCTCCACCAGCTACCAGTCTGTTTCTGGGCACAATTCAAAGAGCTGTTTTTGACATATAAAGCCGTAAATGGTTTGGGTTCAAGCTATCTCAAAGATTGCACCTCCCTTTATGCTTTAAGATCACCAGAGGAGACCTTTCTCCCACTCCCACCACCCTCCAGGTGTGTTTGTTGGGCACACGGGAGAGGCTATTGCTGCTCCCAAACTTTGGAAGTCCCGCCCATGAAAGGCCAGCCTGGCCTCATCTTTGCTGTCCTTCTGATCTATTTTTAATTTGGTCAAAGAAGGTATCAATAACATAAGAGAATCCTGCTGTATTACATCAAAACCTATCTATACTACAGCATTCTGTTCCCACAGTGGCTGATTGAATGTCTATGGAAAGCCCACAAACCAAATGCGAGTGAAAGAGCATCTCACCCAAACATAAGGCAAAGAAGAGAGAACTACCTAACATGAGATATCATTGGTTTGCAAGATCTGACCAGAGCTGTTAATGATTGGACATTCTGGAGGTCATTAATTCATATAGTCACCACACATCAGAAGTGACTTGTTGGCACACAACATCTTTGGAGTTCTTTTCTTAATTACCAGACATTGCACAAGACAGGTGCAATGGTTGAAATATGCAGGTTATAGGCACCAAAGCGCTATTAACATCAAGACCATCCCCAGCCACAAAGCAAAAAAATAGTAATTTTGCAGCTTAAATGAGTGAGTTTGTAGATATGTGTTCTCTATTCTTTTTTTAAAATCTTTTAACACATTTTCATAACCAGACACAGAATCCTTTTGTAATGCCTGTTTGGCCAGGAAAGAATTAAAAAGTTATCTTTCTGAGAGTCAGATAATTGGATCCTGACTAACAGGGTCAGAAGATCAGATTGCCCTAGATCCGGAGCTGATTTCCCCTTTGAACACTTATGTGAGGAGTCTTGTCTCAGAAATCCTGAGAGAATTTTTACAGAAACCACTTAAGACTGGGACAAACACAACTGCTCTATACTTTGCCAAAACGTCTTTACATTTGACACAGAACAAGAGCAGGTTGTCTGCTTTGCCTATGCCAAATTTGGTGCTGATCCGAAGTGCAGCAATAATACAGCCATCATGGCTAATGGCTTAGCTTCAGCTGTTCTCAATGGTCATTAGAAAAATTCTCCCTCCATTTCGGCCCAACAATAACGTTTGCCCATAGGAATATTCAGTCATTCCCTACCTGGATGCACTCATTACAATTAGAGGGGGAGCAATTAGTCCCTCCCCTTACCATTGTCCCTATATGTGGAAAAAGACAAGGAAACAATTGTGCTCATGTGCAGGCTCTACATGCAGGCAAGAGTCCTAGATAATTGGAGTTTGTGTTCCAATCTAGAACTTTCATGAATGCAGGAAAGTCTTAGACACTGTCTCTTCTCTCTTCTATTAACTTCCTTGTCATGTTGATTTCCTCAATGTCTAATAATGAATTTTCTTGGTTTTTTCTTTAATACAACAATGTTCTTATGCAATACACTTAAAGCAATCAATCAAATGTTATTCATGCCACAATGTGACATGATTTGGATATTTTTATTCTGTAATAATAATATTATGTAGAAATATCTGTTAATATATTTTACTGTATTTTATATTTTTCAATGTGCTTTTTGTCCAATTGTCCAGTTTGTGGACTGCACTAAAGCCATCACTGATACTTGGGAACTGCTAAAAGTCTCTATTTGTTCTACACCATTTACACCATTTAAAGCTGCCTAAAATGACCTGACCTTATGGGATCATGAGTGGAGGAGGTCACAACTTTTTCCCCTTTCCCTAACTGTATACTTACCACTCATTGAGTGTCTTCTGTTATGGTTCATGAACAACAAATGTAATTTTTGGTTTATGTGTCACGTGGGTGAGGGAGCTTGACCTTTACAACACCTTGTTTATTGTGAAAGTGCAAGAGGTCTTTGCGTTGAACGAAGTGCAGAGAATTCCCAATGGTATGGCTGTGCTATCATCAGAACATAGTTCAAGCCGAGTGCAATGACAACTGAATGGAAACTGAAAACATCTCAGAGTCACTTATCAGCTCCAGAAGAAGCTGGATAACTCATACCATTCCAAAACCTCTGTTCCTTTAAGGTAATTCTAATATCCTTCATTCAGAGTCCCATTGCTGTGAAAATATGTTACAACAATGATTCAGTCATTACCATCATAATGTAAATGTATGTGGACTTCTTGCAGAGGGCAAGATAAGAAAATGTTCCTTCTACCCATTCCATCTTTTGGAAGGCAGTATGAGTATTTCTCTCTTCCATCTGCCTCAGTGTATCAGCTTCACTTCCATTGGCTCACTGATTCCATCCTAATCACTGACATCAACAGCAAGCCCAAATACAAACCAACCAACCAACAAGCAAGCAAACAAAATTCCCAAAGAAATAACGACCAGGATCATGTTGAATATGTGTGTACAAGAAGAGCTGTGGACATTGAGTGAACAAATTGACATGGTGCTGTTCGCATTTTGGTCACATGACTGCGTTCTCACTGCCATGTGCCTAGCATCTTCACCATTAGCTGCAATAAACTGTGACAATGGCCATGATCCCTCTTCTGCACACATAAACACCCAATGCTGGCTATTACGGATAAAATCCAAATAAATACAGTTCAACAGCACAAGTAATACAAAGGTGCAGTCAAGGGTAAACGTGTTCCCTACCAAAAGATGGTCTGTTCATGGAGAACGGGACATAGCATTTGATTGACTCATAGATATTTAATCTATTTATTGATCTTGACTTCAAATGCAATGCCTTTTTGTTCATTGACTTAGTACTTCTTCATTAGTTTCCTTCTCAGCTCAGGAAATTCTCAGCACTATGCAATAATTCTACTTTGCAAATGCTTCTATCATTCTCATAGCTGCCTGTGTTAAAACCCACATTTCCATGCCACACAGAGAATCAAGAATACATAACACCATGCAGTGTATGTTCTTGAAGCCAAGTTTTTGTTGCACATTACATTTTTCATCTTAAGGGAGTTACTCTAGGGCACCTTTTCCCTATAACTTTTACTTTTAATTCAACTAACTTCCAAATTATCTTTATTTACTAAAATGCTCCATACTTTCATTTTGGATCTTGAGATGAATTTACAGAGCAGCTTGCTTCTATTACACCTGCATATTTTGGAAAGTATGACCAGTATGGTAAAAGATTTTTCAAAAAATCACAATGCTACAAAATATTAAACTGGAATAAATGTTGCTTAAACAATAAAGGCTGGAATCCTGTTGGTGCAGCTCTGTTTACGCAGTGCTGATGATGTTGTCAGATGTGGCCTTTCATCTTTAATTAAAGTTTCCTATTTCTTCCTCAGGTTCTGAAGCTACTTCTGAGCCCAGGAAGCTTTTGAGGACCTTAGGACAGGACGGGAGTCTTTAATGTCTGAAAATTGCTGCTGCTGGAACTGGGTTGAAAGGGAGCCTCAGAATCTGAGAGGGGAATGGGAAACTGGTCATTAAAGATAAAAGAATGCAGCTAATGATATCATCAGCCTTGCACACATGGAGCTGCACCAGCAGAATTCTGGCCAATAAAATGAAACACAAACTAAATTTCATCAATTATTGACTTCTTTAGCAGTTCTGTTTTTGTTTCCTGTTTTCCCTTGACTAATCTGGGAGTTTACCTGTTTCAAAATGTTAGTACTTCAAGTCATGGTAATCAGGACTATTGGGTGAATGTGAGAAGCATAGCCTTAAAGTCAGTCTACTCCTAATAATTCAGTGTATTCACTAACAGGGCTGGCTGGATAGCTCAGTGAGTTAGGCATCTGGCTACAGAGGGTAGGAGTTCAATTCCTTACGGTGCATCCCAGAAGAGCCAATCTTTGTGTGGCCTTGGGCAAGCTGTACAGTCTTAGGCCACCCTCCAAAGAAGGGACTGGTAGACAACTTCTGAATACTCTTTATCTAGAAAACTCTGAAAAGGGTTGCCATAAGTCAGAATTTACTCAAAGGTATACAATTATAATTACAATTTACAATTTATTATTACAATATACAATTTATTATCCATTACACATCTCTGTTGTCCACAAAAGGCTTTAAAAAGAATAGAGAAATACCAACCTTTAAGGGCCTTCTATTGGCTGAAGCTGATGAAGGCAGCATCCAGTTACACCACCTGAGACATATGCTTCCCAGCAATATAAGAAGGGTACTCTATTTTTTGGGGAGGGAATTGTATGAATTTAGTATGCAGGTTGACATAGACCAAGAAAATAAATTGCTGGCTTTGATGTCAGTAGGATTTCAATGAGAATATTGTAGGGTAAGTGGAGGATGCTCTGGGATGCATGAAGTAGAAATGTAAAAAAGGAAGTGCTTGTGAATGGATTCAGGATTACAAGTGACCTCCTCAATCAGAAGCTCCTTGTGCAGTGCATTTTGTTCTTGTACATGTAAATTCTTGTACATTCATTTCACACAAGGAACAGATCCATATACACAAAAGAGTGTGAATGGGTTCCTTGCACTCATATAACTGAGAAAAACACTACCCTGTGGAGATTACTGGATGCACACTAGAATTTCCATACCTGGAACTTTTTCTGCATTGCACCGGTTTCTAATGCCTCATAAAATAGAGTTCATCAAGTTATGTAACACATTTTCAAGAAAGTTTTCCGTCGGAAGCAACTTGTACATTATACCAAAGAAAATATAAGATAATTATGTTTTCAGTCTTGAAGTATGATGGTTATTTTACCGAAGCCAATAAATTTCTGATTTTACCTTTATTATTGTGCATTTGCATCTCATCTTCATTTAGTGAACCAGGGTATTTCTTATACCAGAATATGCACAATTATGCATATGTAATCAATGAGACATGTGTATAACTGTGTGAAGAGAAGTGCTGCCTTAGGTGACATCTGATCTGCAGTTCTGGAAGGTTTTGAAAACTAATGTAACCCTCAAAGCTTCCCATTAGTAGCCTTTGCTGAATGGTTTTTGGATCCTCCAGGCAATCTCACAAACCTCAAACCCATTTGAAAATGATACTTGCAGATTTCATAAAGAGGTATGTGTCAGACCTATACTGTTGTTCATCTTTCATGGCAAAATCTAGAGACATGCCCTGACTATGACAAACATGGCTATTTCTTGTCACTTCCAAAGGAACTGGCTTTGTGCAAATGTCAAAGCCTTCCTTCATAGTTTAATGAACTGGATGTGTTTCTAGTACCCACATTCATCTGTGCTAGTTATTCCTGACAAGTGACTATATTTTGTCCATTTTCATAGGTAGTGTCAGAGAGTAGGTTATTGTCCCTGGCCAATAACCAATAACGAATTGGCCAGGGAGTCTTCTTAGGGAAAGAAGAAGAAGAAGTACATTCAATGCTGAAATCCTGTTGCTTAGTGTAAGAAATTTGAAACGTTCAGGCCGTTTTCACCAGCAAATAAAAAGGCCCTGCTAGACAGTGTAAGTATGAGAATCATGGTGAGGACTCTTTATCTGCTAGCTAGGAAAGGTCTGAAAGTTATGCATTTATTATGATAAGCAACAGGACTCCTTAATGTGGTGAAGGAGTTTGAGTGTGTCAGAGAACCTGGGAGCAATGTTGTCCGGAGGATAGACTCCATTATGAGCCTCGACTCCTTGCAATGTCACCTAAGGTGGAATATTCATACATCAGGCACCAAACTAAGATGCATCCACCCTTGTCAGGATTAACAGCTGAATCAGCAAAAGAGAATGAGCAGTTCCAATTGTGATGGGGGCAGAGAAACCTCTGGAGGCAGCTACTGGGCAGCTGTGGTAGCTGTGGTGATACTGACAGAGGATCTTTCACAGCCAACAGCAGTGACACTCAAGCTAACTTTTGTTAGTTCTGTGCAGAAGAAGGCAACCATAAACCACTGGGGAACATTTCTTATCTTGAAAACCCTATAATGAGACAGCTAAAAAATGAAACAAGAGTTATCGCTGGAAGATTAGACTCCCAGGTTGGAAAGCACTCAATCAGCTCCTGGGAAAGAGCAAAGGACAAGTATGAATAGAGATATTGCTAATGATGCAACTAGATTAAAGTCAAAAGGATGTCTAGTGGCTGAAGTGCACAGAGGTGAAAGGACAGTTTGGTGCTGCACAACACATATAATTGGAACATGAAGGAGGAGTCAAAACAGGTGAAAGAAGCATAAAAAAATTAAGTTGTGCATATGATGCCATCTTACTGGCATAAAGCAACAATTACTTGAAATGACTTCTGATGAAAGTGAAAGAAGAAAGTAGCAAACCAGGACTGCAGTTGAACATTAAGAAGACCAAAATAATGACTCCAGAAGAATTACCCAACTTTAACATTGACAATGAAGAAATTGAAATTGTTGAATATTTTGTATACCTTGGTTCAAACATGAATCCAAATGGAGATTGCAGTAAATAAATCAGAAGACTGAGCCTTGGAAGGGTAGCTATGAAGGAATTATACAACATAACCAAGTGTAAGAATGTGTCACTGGAACCCAAGGCTGACATCATCCATACTATTATATTCCTGATTACTACATACGGGTGCGAAAGTTGGACAGTGAAGAAAACTGACAGGAAGAAAATTAATTCATTTGACATATAGTGCTGGAGGAGAGCTTTGGAGATATTCTGGACTGCCAGAAAGACAAATAAATGGGTCTTAGAGCAAATCAAGCCTGAACTTTCTCTGAAGGCAAAAATAATGAAACTGAGGCTGTCATACTTTGGGCACATCATGGGAATGGAAGATGCACTGGAAAAAACAATAATACCAGTTGAATTTGGGGGTAGAAGGGAAAGAGGAACACCAAATATGATATGGATTGACTCCTTAAGGAGGCTTGAGTTTACGAAAGCTGACTTTTTGAATATCACTCATTCATAGAGTTGCCATGAGTTGGAAGCTACTTGACAACATGTAACAACAGCAACAATAACAAGCAATAAGATTTCAGCCAATGAATGGTAACATACAATGGGTTTGATCCAGATGTAGGTGGCCTCAACTGGACTGGCAGAAGCCATCTTCCTCATGACAACTCCATGGTTCCACCACTGCCATCACATATTACATAGAGAGCTGGAGTCACAGGTAAATAGAACTGGCTGTAAACACAGGTAGGTGAGAGAAGGAAAGGAGGAATCACAAAGATCAGGTGAAGGCAGCATTTGTGAGTGGAGCTCTACTCATCAGAGATAGTTCTTTTGTTTGTTTTTCAGGGATCTGTGCAGTCTGCAACATAGAAATGTGAAAATCTCTGTTTTTCTCTGAACCCCTTCTTGCATTTTCTTCCTGTTCTTTCATACTAGGTTGGGAGGTTTGGGCAAGGGTGATTTGAGGAAATTAATGCACATTTAAAAAGAGATTTTTCCTGATGCCCACATTGTTTGCACATTTTTCAAACACATACATTTTTTCCCCTTGATTGAAGCAGGTTTGTGCAGTTTTCAACTGTATACAACTTTTAGCCATCAAAAGGTCATTCCTTTGTGCACACTTTATTTCTCCAAAATCCCTTGCCATAAATCTCACAAATACTGTATGGGAATTCTTATTGTAGCTATTTCTACATGTATGGTAAGCTGTGTTCTTCTGAGATACCGGAAGAAGGCTATTTTCATCAATACTGGAAGAAGGATATTTGCCAATCAATCCATTCAGGATCTTCCAAACCTCTTCATAGCATTTTGGGGTGAGTGGGTGAAGGGACTGTTATGGGGAAAGGAGTCCAAGTTGCATGTGCCAAGCCTTGGTTTCAGTCTTAACAACTGCAAGAGACACCATGCTCTTCTCCTCACCCCAACCCTCAAAATATGGTAAATAGCAGACTGCTAAACTTCAAACATGAAGAAAGCTCTTTGGCAGCTGAACAGCTGGAGTCCAACTATCAGCAGAGATGAAACATCTGTTGAAAGTACTAAGCAGCTGACACTGATGAAGTGTTAAGCTTTCTTCTGTACATTAGGGATGTAATGAGTACTTGCCAAATTTCACATACTGTGTGGTTTTCCAAGTCTTGCCATGTTCAGACTTCATGCTGAGGCTTCCCCCTTGCATCACTGAGCTTTCCCAGCTTCCTGCAAAAACAAGTCCCTAGTCTCATTTTCTTTTTGTTTTGTTTTGATCCATTGTTCTGCATCAGAAAATGAATACATGTAGAAATAGCTACAATAGCACAATGGAACTTGAAGCAGATCTGCAGAAATCAACTAACTTTGAGTCATTTTGATTTGAATGGTTCTATTCTTAATCAAATATAACTTGCATGGCCAGAGTACTGTGCACAGAAAACATGGATTTCTACTATGGCTGATACACATCTCACAGCTCCTGAATAAATAACATAAATGACCAGAATTCTACTGTGTTTGCACAGCATAGACCCCTAAACTGGTATAACTGGTGTGTACGGTTGCTCTCGCAGACTGTTGCATGTGCTCAGTGATTTGTATGGGCATTCTAACAGACCCAAGTTCAACTGGGGGATTCTTGAACTTGGAAGGGCAGCAATGAAGGAACTGGAAAAGATCATCACGTGTAAGGATGTGTCACTGGAGACCAAGACCAAGATCTTCCACACTCTTGTATTTCCAGTCACCATGTATGGGTGTGAAAGCTGAACAATAAAGGAAGTTGACAGGAAAAAAATGATTCATTTGAAATGTGGTGCTGGAGGAGAGCTTTGCAGATACCCTGGATTGCCAGAGAGACTAACAAATAGGTCCTAGATCAAATCAAACTTGAACTATTTCTGGAGGCAAAAATTACCATGTTTTCCCGAAAATAAGACAGGGTCTTATATTAATTTTTGCTCCAAAAAACACATTAGGGCGTATTTTGAGGGGATGTTTTATTTTTTTCATGTACAACAATCTACATTTATTCAGATACAGTCATGTCATCTTCTGGTTGCTGCACAATGGTGGAGGGTGGGGTTTCACTTAACTGGGGCTTATTTTTGGGGGTAGGGCTTATATTACGAGCATCCTAAAAATCATACTAGGGCTTATTTTCAGGTTAGGTCTTATTTTCGGGGAAACAGGGTATGAAACTGAGGCTGTACTAGTTTGGGCACATCATGAGAAGGCAGGGTTCTCTGAAAAAGACAACAATGCTGGGAAAGGTTGAGGGCAGGAGGAAAAGAGGAAGACCCAATACGAGATGGATTGACTCATGAAAGGAAACCACAGGCTTCAGTTTTCAAGAGCTGAGCAGGGCAGTTGAGGACAGGGCATTTTGGAGATTGCTCATTCATAGGGTCTTCATAAATTGGGAGTGACTTGATGGCACAAAAAACCCCCACCAATGTGCAAATATCAGTTCTTTGCCCCATTTTGGTACTTTCCCCCAACACCCAGCGCATGTGCCTATCAGAACATGGATTCACAATATCGTGCTCAAGGAGTGTAGATCATTAATGGTTCAGTTTGCTCCAAGACCCATGAGCATCTCTCTGTAACAACCTACAAAATTTACACAAACTTGGTTAAATACCACCATTGGCCTCTTGAGAAGTTCCCTTCCAGCTTAATTTGTGCCCAAAGATTGTGTATTTTATTTTTTTTGGCCATTTTCCAGGCAGCAGTAAGAGCATCCACAGAACAGCTGTACAGCTGACATGAGATAGCTGGCTTGTTCAATAAATAGTAACTAGCCAGGTAGGGGTGTTTCCATTTCCTGTGATACAATAGGACTAATGAGACACATCACCAGACTGCCTGTCTGCTTCATTACTTTGGAAGGAACAGTAAAAGAGAAGATTTGGTTTGCTCATTTGGTGACACGTACTGGCAACGACAGACAGCTGGGGAGGCAACAGCAACCCAATTCCCTACAGGAACCATCCAGGAGAAATATTATCCTCATTTCAAGTCTGCTAAAAACATGCACATTGACATTCATACTAGGAGGGAATTCCAATTATGTTACAAGTAACCAGTTTATCTGAATTCTCATGGCTTTGCAACCTTCAGGCCCAAATCTAAAGTCCATCTTGCAGTCAACAAAATGGTGTGGAAAACAACTTTCAGATACATCACAATTACCTCCCCCCCCCCTCTTCTTCTTTTTAAAGCTTTTGTACCTCCCTTTCTATTTTATTCACACAAGGCAAGCTCACAGAACCAATCCACAAGAAGTTTAGCAGAAGCTCTAAAATTCACCCAAGGCCAATTTTTTTTTAACAGTACAAACTAAGCTTTGTGGAGCAATGCTTGCAACAGTACTACATAAAATTTAGAACTAACCCATCGGGACTTCTCCAACTATGGCTTAAATCTGATACAAGATTGGCGAACCGAAAATTCCCACTAGTGTAGTTGTGCTGGATTACACTGTTTTACACAGTGTAATCCAGCACAACTACACAGGAGGAGAAATATGAGAAAAAGGATGTAGGGTAGCCACTTACACCTGACCTGACTAAACAGGAGGAGAAGGAGGCCATGAACTTTCATGAAGCTGCATACGGTAATGTATGTGCACAGATGCAAAGTAACCCCCCTGTTACAGCAGCTCCACTGGCTGCCAATCCATTTCTGGGCACAAATCAAAGTGCTGGTTTTAACCTATAAAGCCCTAAATGGCTAGGGCTCAAGCTATTTCAAAGACCACATCTCCCTTTATGAGCCTGCCCGGGCATTGAGATCATCAGGGAAGGCCTTTCTCCCAGTCCAACCACACTCACAGGTACATTTGGTGGGGACATGGAAGGCAGCCTTCTCAGGCAAAGACCTTTCTCTTCTGGTAGATTTTCCCTTAGTGACTGGTTGTCTGGAGGAGGTTTTTAAATGGGATGGTTTGTGCTTTTTTAAATGTGTTTCAGTAATGCTTTTACCCAACATTTTCAATATAATGTGTATTTAATTCTTTTAAAATATTTGATTTAATTTACTGTTTTTAGCTTTTAATGTTGTGTTTTTAATGACGTGAGCCCCTACTGGGTCCTCTTTTTAGGAGAAAGGCAGGATAAAAGTATTTTAAATAAACAAATAAATAAATAAATAAAAAATTGGAAATCATTTTTACGATTTTAAGCAGAAAGACCAGTCATCTTACTCAGACAGGGAAGGTGAACACGGTTCCTGTGTCAGCAGCATCACATTCCATGAGATTTCAGGGCCAAAACCTGACAAGGGGAGAGACTCCTTGTGGTTGCACAAAGGTGAGTCTTTGTGATGACACACAGGTAAAGCAGTAAAGGGATGGAGGACAGAACTGCTTCTGGGCTAGCTGAGTTTGGCAAGGGGGAAATCGAGGTACATGGGCCCTGAATCTGGATAAAATTCAGCTAACAAAGTCGTATGACACCCCAGAGCAAAGAGAGGAAAACCTTCTCCAGGTAAAGCTAATGGGAATTTGCTTACACATAAGAAAAAGATTGTTTTTGGACTGCCATTACCATCTGCTCTAGCCAGCATAGGCAATGGTGATAAATTCTGGGAGATGTAGTGGAGTATGATTTGAAGGGCCACACTTTGTCCAACTCTCTTTTATGCAGCCAATTAACACCTACTCAGTACATCCGATCATTGTCACTGTAGAAGTAATCTTAGCGTCAGCAAAGCTGGCATGATAATATACTTATTTCAGTACTTTTAAAATGCCAAATGTATATGAAATGCTTCTGATTCAATTATGGTATTTAGATGCTATACTTATGTCAAGTAAAAACCATAGAATACCATTTAATCATACAGAAATGGAATACACATCACATATCATAATAAATAGCGACTGTATGCTTATTTTAAACCTAAAACCTAAAAGGAGTTGTCTGCTTGAACACCAAAATACTATATTTTCTGTACATGTGAATGTTGGATATAGAAGAACATGGATAAATACAATTCTGTAACCAAAGATTTCATAAAACGAGAAGCCAACTCTTTCTGGACAAATGTACTTGTGACTGTAGACTTCCCAAGTACTTACATAAACAAAAGAAAATAGTAAAGGCCAAAGAAGCATATCGGAATACTACAGCTGAATAGAATTTGACTTTTTAATCTTGAGAGTTACGCTTCATGCATAATGAGAAGCTGATCTTGATTTATCTTTACACAACCATCCACCTACCATTCCAGCATGTTTTACCTGAAGAAAAGGGGGGGAAAAACGTTCTTATAGTCAAAGGCAAGTTGTGGTTTTACCTGGAATATATTTAGAGAGAAGTAAATGGGAATAAAGCTTCAGAATAAGACAATGTGCTGCTTCTTATTTCAACACACACACAACCATTATCTTTGGATTTAAAGATTCATTACTAATTATTTTTATTTATATAGCAATAAATTAAATTAAATTAAATTAAATTAAATGATTGGGAGACTATCTGTGCATGCTTACCCAACCATCAGTTCCCAGGATCACACTGTTGCTTCATTTAAGATTTTTTTAAAAAGAGAATTATTTTTTTAAAAGGCAGTCATACAATTTTGTCAGAATAATCCAGCTATCCAAGAAAAGATGTGGTGAAGAGATGCTTGTGCACTGCATGTCACCTTTCTGTATCCCCTCATGAATGTCAAAGTTACCCTTCTGACTCCTGAACTCCTGAGCTATTTTTGGATTGGGTTTAGAGGTCTATCAACCCAGTTAATCCTGTCCAGCTCTTTTCAGTAGCGTCAAGTTCCTCCCACCTCACAGGCATGCCCAGATGTAGGAGGGGTGATAAGAAGGATACTTTTTGAGCTGAGGCCTGAGAAGACATGTAGGTTCTAACCAGTAGTGTTGCGGTAAAATTAGGAATTACAGGGGCTTCTCATGACACTTTACATAGCCACCCCACCCCACAAGGAACTCCAAACATGCAGGCCAATGAATTGGAGCATATCAATAATTAAGGAGCAGGTCTTTGGTAAAATAAATGGCTCTAAGTTGCAATTCAAGACCAACTGTGAGACGCGAGGCGAGGGGATAGAAGCCCTCGCTGGAGTGTCGTCCTCCTTTAGGAAAGAACAGGCGGTGCAAACAGATCCGCAGGCATCTCAAGTAGAGACAGTACAACGGGGAGTGGACACTCGTGAGTTAGAACGGGGTTTGCCTAAACTGACAGTAGCCACTCAGACGGAGAGGGAAATGGCGGGAAACGAAGAAAGGGGCAGATCCACCGCGGAGGCGGGAATAGGGGATATAAAAGGAGGGAGGGATGATATACCGGGGGGCTGGGAATTAATATGGGTGAAAGATCCTTGGACTGGAAGGTCGGAAAAGGTCCGGGTCCCAAGGGAGGAGGCAGATTACTGGAGAAGGAGAGGTCTGCCTCCACAACCCTCATATTGGGGGGAATCTGAGGCGCGGGAATGGCGTCGTAAATTGAGAGAGGAGAAGGAGGCCGTGGAAAGAGAGGAGGAAGAGAGACGAGTATGGAGACTGGAGGAAGCCTGGAGGAGAGGGACTCTGTTGGACCGTGGGCTCCCGTATCTGGAGAGGAGAACCCCTTCAATCCCGAGGGGAGAGACGAGGAGACCCTACCACTATTAGACCCGAGAACAGATCCCTGGGACCTTGATGGTAGTAATCCCTTTGCGAAAGGACCGTGGAACGAGGTGGAGTTAAACCCTTTTACCAAAGATGTTTGGATGCCCTCGTGGGACCCGTTGGCAGCGAGAGACGATGTTAGATTTGACTCGGATACTAAAGCTGCATTGTTTAATGTTCCAATAAAGCCTAGTTTGGATTTTGCACCTAAAAGGCCTCTCGTGTCTATGTCACAACCAGAGGAGGTAACGTTTGAACCCTCACACCAACCCACCCCCAAATATTCTGCATTACAGGCAGGAGAGCTTGAAACAGTGTGCTATTCCTTTTTCTCTCAGCTATTGAGAGGGTTGCAGCTAAGCTCAAAGGAAACAGGGAAGCTGAGAAGGTGGATGACGCCACTCAAAATGTCCCAGGGCTTTGATTCTGCAAACCTTCCTTCCACTACAGCACTCCTTGCAAAATGCCAAAGCTGGGCAACATGTGGCCCTTCTGATATTAATGAGCTACTGATTATGTATATGTCCATGCTGATGGGAACTGGAGTCCTATAACAGCTGGGGAACCATACACCTGCAAACATCCCCTTGTTCCCTTTTCACATAAGTTCCATGCTCATTTCTATCCATTTGCATCTTTGCTTAACTTATTTCAAAGGTGTACATGCCTGTGCACACATTTTCAATTGCTCACATTACTCGAAAGCCCCCATTGGCTATGCCATGTTCAAGCAGTGTTTTTGTGCACCCTGGAAATGTGCACATTTTTCTATGCATACTTTTTGAGACATGCCCCTTTTCACAGCTGGGTCAGCAACTATCCAGAAACTCATGTCTGCCCACAGACAGTCTGGGAGCTGCAGGCCAAGACAAAGCCATTGAACGTCAGATTGAAAATGGATTCCTCACATGATCCTCCCTGCAATAAACCCAGGTACTTGGAGTGCTGTGAGTCAAGCCTTCAGAAACAGAAGGTGCTTTTTTTTACTGTTCTTTGGAAGACAGGTGCAACAGTAGCATTTTCATTATGGAAAAGAAAGGGTTTTAAATACTCCCTTTTCTGCTGTAATTAGCAAGAAGCAGCACGCTTTTATGCACATCAGTAAGAACACACAGTGATGATGTGTCTCTATCCTGGTGTGTGAATTCCTGACACGCAGATATTATTACATTTCTGATATCTTCAGGTGGCCTTACAAGCATCCTTCCTGGATGGATAAGCACATTGCAAGTCCACGCAGGAACAGGTGTTATTTCTGAGGTAAATACTTGCTTTGTCAGTTTTATGGGCTCCTTCGCTGTTGGTTATCACAGAGACATCTCCTGGACTGTTTTTGGAAAGAAACAATGGTCCTACAAGGACTTGTAGAGCATATGAACATAGAATATTACAAAGATAACCTAGAGAATTTCAGGCCATTTTGAAATGCTTTTCGTTTTTGTACATGTGGCTTGGTCTGTAGTACTCATTGCACACCTAGAAATTTTACTGTCTGTTTATCTTTGCTATTCAGGTTGGAAAATGGGCAGGAAATAATGTAGTAAAGTATGCTTTTCAAAGTGTGTGATATTTTTCTGACAGAGGCAGGAGAAGCAGCTTGGTGAAAAAGTTAAGGTGTTCTTTCATAACTTTTTTTTCCCAAGGTCCATTTTTGTTTATTTATTGATTGAATGGGGGACGGAACTGCCTGCCTTTTGGCATGTGTTTAATGATAGATAGGATTCTGGTAAGCTAACGTCCACCTTCAATGTTCTTTTCACTCTTGAGGGTCCCTCCCTGGAGGATATTGAAACACATTGTAAAGCCATCCAATCCAACTTTATTGGTTTTGCTTCTACTTTATCTATAGCCAGGCCTAGTATGAGCTAGAATTTTTGCCCACATGTCAAGGAAAATAGGAATAGCAGCAAGCTAGCATTTTGAAATATATCGAGAATGTTCAAACCCTAACGTATTTCCATATGCAAAATATGTGGGTTTTATCCTTTCTGGTAGATCGAGGCCTGGTTTGTTAGAAACAGTGTCTTGGACTAAGCATAAATACTTTCGTTTGGGTTTTCTGTTGGTATGAGAAGGCAAGGTCACCTTTCCTGGAGCCAAGGTCAAGTAAGGAGGTATGAAACAATAAAGCCTGCTGCTTCTTTTTGTGTGGATCAGGATTCTTATTTCCAAGAACTATAGGCCTTTAAACAATACCGCTCTAAATACAGTGTACTGCTAGAGGAGGAACCAATACATTAACAGAGTTCAGCTAGACTTTTTGTCTGCACAAACAGTAATGCTTTGCACCTCTACAAAGGTGGGGGAACCTACAGAAGTCTGAGGGCTACACATGCCCACTGCTGGACCTTGGAGAGCTACATCTATTCCTCTGCACTGCTCATGCCCCAAATATTTTTCTTCAAAATATTGTTTTTTTAACTGAAAAAGTCCCATTGTGCCCTCATATGGGTAATTTTTATTTTTAAATTAGAAATTTGGAGAACATGTGTGGGGAATCAGATTTGCCGGGCGAATCCCTCAAAACACAGGAAAAGTGCCTCCCACACCCACAAAAGGGTACTGGGGGGCTCCAGGATGTTGAGGGTAGGTATTTGAGCTGCCAGGAGTAAGGACACATGCAGCCCACAGTTTGCACTTTCCTGAGTCCTGTACTACTGGATAGTCCCTATCAACTGTCAGCATAACTTTGCTGTTCCTATCTGCAAGATAATTCCAGCAACTCGTATTCGTATACGAATACCCCCACACAGCTGGACTTAACGAGGGTCCGGCCCCTGGGGCGGCCCATCCACTCATGCGTCCAATGAAGGCGGCAGCCTCAGTCAGCCTTCCAATTGCTCCCAGAGTGCAGCTCTCTTTTCACTCATCTAGCCATTTGGCAGCCGTGCAGGGAGGCTCGTCCTCCCTCCCCCTGCCTGGAGTTGAGTTGGCTAGATGAGCGGAAAGAGAGCGGCACTCCAGGAGCGATCGGAAGGCTGACAGAGTCTCCTGCCACTGCTGGACGTGTCAGTGGATGGTCCGGCCCCAGAGGTTGGACCCTCGTTAAGTCCAGCTCTGTGGGGGGGTATTCATATTTGTATATGTGACGTTCACCTGTTTCTTTTTCTGCCAAACCCAGGGCTCACGCTGGTGACGTTCCCTTTTTCTTTCGCTGCCACCAGTGGATTTCTTTCATCCACGCTGTAATGACTTTAGTCAGACACTGGCTGCCAACAACAGAACTTGTTTATTAAAGGGTAATATTAGGGTTATTCAGAATCACAGATGTTCTTAGTTCATTTCATGGAATCACAATCATGGATATATCATATATCTGCCACACATTTGATCACCTCCTGTTTTATTTAATCACGTTTATTTAACCAGTTTATCTTTGTTAGTTACAGTTCTCAGACTTTCTCTGACTACCTCTCTCTCTCTCTGCAAACCTCTCTCCTTCTCTCCTCTCTCACTCCCACTCACTAACTTCCTTAACTGACTCTCTGACTCCGCCCCTCCTGTCCTCTCATAAGCTATGCAAATGAGCTCCAGCTCTGAGTGACAGGCGTGACGTGGGGCTTCCGTCACAGTATACGAATATGAATACCCCCATCTCTAGTGGGTATGCATTTGTTGGAAATTAGAAGACCCTGACTCAAGACTGGGCAGACAAAAGCTGCACTGGGCCTTCTGTGCATAGTCTTAAACTAGGTTTCTAACAGTGCTCTGGATTGTAGCAGAATGGCAGCTCTGTACGCTTGTTGAAAGCAACTAATACAAACTATGATGTGCCCCTTCCCCGACTCTCTCATGCACAGTCTTCAAAGAGGCTTCTGCTAGCACTGCAGAGGTTGAGGAGACAGAGGACATCATTCTGCTCCCATGATAGGCTGTTCATGCAGATTTCAGTCAGGAGACAGAGGTATCATTCTACCAGTGCAACTACTATAACACTTTCAGAAGCCTAGACTGAGTCAAGGCACATGTTTTGTCTTCAGGTAAATATGCAAAAAATGGGAATGAACCAGGGGTATCTATTCAATTCTGGGGTCACTACCAGGCTGCTCTTCACCTCTGGAATAGGGCAACACCACAATAGATCCTTCTTATCCTACTCAGCATTCTCAGGGTTAAAAAGATGGCGAGCAATTTGAAATGAAGAAAGGGGAAATTGAAATTTGATAAACTGAGGTGTTGATGCCAGAGAAGAAGGGAAGTAACAGCTGACACACACACACATCCATGAAGCCCAAGTCCTTTCTGGAACATTAAGGCACTAGGAAAGGTTAAGATGAAGGTCACTGCACAGTATGCCTTGCAGTCACAGTGCCAGCCATTTTGTGGAACTGTAAGCTAGAGAGAGAGAGAAAATCACATCACTATTTAGATAACCTTTCTCTCTTTTTGTATTGCAGAATATTCTTTTATTTGTTCTCTCACTCATTTAGTTTACTAAACTTTATTGTTATTGTTGTATTAGAATTGTTATTTTTGTATTAGAATTGAATGTGTGTGTGATTGTGGGAAAATTATTGCTGTATAGGCTTTGAGTGGATGGGTAACACAATTAGGGTGCTGCATAGCACCTCCAGATAGTTGTTTATGTGTCCCTGCATTCGTGGGAATTGTTTTTAAAAAATTACAAGAAGTTCAAAATCACACAGATAATGTCATATATTCAGAGTTGGAGCAGGTTGGAATTTCTTCCCAAAATGTACAGAGGCTCCAGTCTGTATGCCTTTATTTGGGTACAAAGCTTCTGCACCCCCATGTCTGAGACTAAGCTCTAAGGGCCTAAGCATTTTTTGCTTGTGTGACTGTTTATAGCTGCCTTTGTAATGACTAAACACACACACTGACAAGCACTAGCATTCTTTTGCAGGTGGGGACAGTGCAAGCTATCTTGTTAAACAGCACATTGTGGTTTGTCAATGCATGCATGTGCTACTGTTTACACAACCCGAGAAGCCAGCAGAATGTCTGCTAGTGCACTCCTTTCTTCCTTTGAACATCACTCTGGATATAGGTCTTGGTAAGTGACAGTTCCTGACCCCAAGTAGAGTGGGACTGATTTAACCCTGACAGGTTGGCAAGATCTAACTGATACGTGATCAAATTCAACATCTGTGGCTGTGCAAAGTTTCCCAGGAAGTCAGAACCTGTTGAATTTAATTTTGAAAGAAGAAACTCCTCAAAAATGGGTGAATTCGTTGAAAAAGTAGTTGAAAGAGAAACCCAGAAGGGTCAAATCCCTTGAAGATACTGAGTGGTTATTTAAAAATGACTGTATTAGAGAAACAGCTTGAATGCATATCACAGTTTAGGAAAGATAGCAAAAGAAGGTTGCAGCATGGTTAACAAGTATAAGCTAGGAAGCCATAAAGGGCCAGAAGGCTTCCTTTAGAAGTAGACACCTTGTCCAAATGATGCAAATAAAAAGGAGCATTGCTCTGGGGAAGCAAACCAAAGTTGATAATACCATGCATAAAAGAAATGGAGTAGCACTGCGACAAACAGTAGAGAAGTCTTAAGGTATAGCAGGAGCAGGAAACAATCTGTGGACTATTGGACAAGTAGAGATCAGCATCAGGAACTGCCAAATAATGGCTGATACTGTCATCTGTTCTACCATTATTATTTTAAAAATTAGCTCTGGAGCTGGGGTACAGTGTTCACAAGAGAATCACAAAGCAGATCAGCTGTAGTGGCTGCCCATGCCTTCATTACCCTCAGAATACCTCTTCACCCTATTGTTCATGGGGCTCAAAAGCATTCTGGAGTCACACAGGCAAGTGGAATAGCCTGAGATCCTTGACCAGACAGCTGGATTTTTATGGCTAAACAACTGAGCGCCCCAAGGCACCTTAAAAACAAACTGTTTCTATTTGGCATTAGCTGTTGTAGACTGGAGCACACTTCACCCGATGCATACCCAGGAAACTTCTTGCCAAAGGAAACCTGCCAGCCTTAAAGAGACTACAAACTCTTTGCAGTTTTTGATCCAACCACCTAATACGGTTGTTCTCTGGAAATTTCAATGGCTGCCATCTTAAACACATGTACAAGGGGTCAGTTTCAATGAAATGTCATTTTCTCGTTAGGAAACAGGCTATAAATATTGTATATATTACATAACATTAGGTATAGGGTATTATTAACTTTTCACCTTTATTGCAGTAATGCAAAATGGAAAGAAGAATTAAGGAAACTTTCTGGTAAGGAATGGGTTTCTAGAAAAGTTCTAGAAAGTACAGCCTAATGCCCCAATCCAGAGAAGGCGATTTGTGCAGACACAAGAAACTGTGAGTATGTGTTAGATTAACATATTACAGCACATCCCACTTCATTTTATTTTATTTTATTTTTCCATGATAATCAGTTGGAAGCACAAACTTTTAGATTTCTGCATCTCAGCTTGGGTTCTGGACCCAAATCAAATCAATCTAATCCTGTTGAGTAGAAGAGCATTCTCTTTCAAGGCACATAAAAGAGGACAAGCAACATCTGGGATTTCACACATATCCCTAGTATTAGGGCTTGGAAATATTTGTGGAGATTTTACTACAATTTCCAGAATCCTCCACTCCGCATGGGCAAAGGTACTAATAGAGTCCAAAACAAATCTGGGGTTTTATGCATTTTCTGTACTACCAGATACTGGAATTTTTACTTTTTTTGGATAACTCTGTCCAGCATCCTCAGGCAGTATGCCATAAATCATGCTGGCTGGAGGATTCTGAGAACTTTAGTCCAAAAAAGGAACTTTTCCTGTCTCTGACTACTACCTCCATTACGTTGCTTTTTAAAAACCACAAAGTGAACAAAGGAAACCACTTATCCTGTTCTTCGTTGTCTGCAGGCAAATCTCATTGTCCTTCCATCCTGATTTTTCTGTTAATTAATTTATGATCTGTTTAATATACACAGTTTGCTGTGCTGTTTTCAGATGCCCTAATGAGCACCATCACATTAGTATTGAAAAACGGCCCTGGCTGTCTCATACAGCTCTTTTGGCAGACAAGAGAGGGAGATATGCTTGAGTAAAACAAATCAATATGTGATTTGAAAATCTGCCAAATGTTAGGTGATTCACCAGGGTCAGTCGAGACTGGGGGAGGTGAGGGGAGAAGACAGTATTACTAGAGGCCTTTTAGAATCTAATCACTTGGCAACTCAGACTTCATGGAGGAAACAACAACAACAACTTATCTAAGTTGTTACATGGCTATGGTTACTTACCAGTTCATATACACAGTTTTACTTTTCTAACAGGTATAACAATGGAGAAAAGAGGGGAAATGTACCACATTTTCAGCCATGCATGGGTAGTGCAGGCTGTCCTGTTTGGCGGAGTGAAGCAGCACCCCCAGGCAGCAGATTTGGGATGTCATGAAAGGGCAGCATATTATCTGTTATTTAATTGTTGTTGTTGTTGTTGTTGTTTCAAGCCAGGTGTGTGGAGATTAGTGAGATTTATGCCTTAGGTGCCAAAAGAACTTGGCTGGCTCAAGTACGTGGCACCCTGACTTCGACACTGCTCTGAGGCAGAGCAGCAGATAGATAACTTATCCCTTGGATGCTGTTAACATTAATTTTTTTTCTCTTCTCTTCTGTTCTTTCTTTTTGTTTTTGTAAGAATTTTAGATCGATACTGGTGAACCACCATATTGATTTTATTGTTATGTGGGATCGTGTGGAGTTCTAAGTTTCAATTTGTAAACCACCCCGAGTAGTGTTTCCACTAAAGGGGTAGCAAATAAGTGAACAAACAGATAAATAAATAAGCAAACAAACAGACCGACAGACAGCAAAAGGTTTTGGGCCATCCTGGGCTGTGCTTCATAATGTGCAGGTTTATTCTAAAAACACAATTTGCTTTGATTCTAATCCACTGAAACTTTGTCTCAAGAAATACCAGATTTCCCACTGAATTACTCTTTAGGGTTGTCACATTCCAGTTTTCTTGATCTAGACAGTCTTATTTGTATATCATGGAGATTATTATTAGGTGAATTTATTTACATCACATCCTGTATTTGCATATTATGCAAATTATTATAAATTTCCCCATATTATGTATGAAGTGCTCCCTTCTTTTTCTACTAGTATGTTCCAGTATTGGCAGCACATATACACAGTCGCTACTTATCTGAGAAGACCAGTATTGTACAATGGTGAGTGTTAGATTTAAAATAGTGAGAGACAAGTTCAAACCACAGCTTAGTCACAAAGGTTACTTGGTATCCTTGGACTAACTTCTCCCGCCAAACCTACTTTACATGGTTGTTTTCCGCGTAAAATAGAGAGAGTGAGAGGAAACATGTGAAGCAGCTATGTAGAGAAAAAGAATGATGTTTTGCCATGCATGTGGGCTTTTGGTAGTATTCTCTCTCACACACAAAACAAATGCAAATCTAGCATGCCTCTCACTCTCTAAACCCCAGCCCTATTAACTGTGGTTGCACGACTGTTTTATATTGGAAGAAGTTTCATAGCAGAGCGTCAACATTTCCTTTTTGGACTACATCACCCAGAATTCCTCAGCCACAATAACTCACTGATCATGTAAAGCAAAGCGTGCTGCTTATGTACCACCCCATAGTGCTTCAAGCACTCTCTGGGCGGTTTACAATTTAATTATGCAGGCTAGACATTGCCCCCCCCCCCCCAGCGAGCTGGGTACTCATTTTACCAACCTCGGAAGGATAGAAGGCTGAGTCAACCTTGAGCCGGCTACCTGGGATTGAACCCCTGGTCGTGAGCACAGTTTTGGCTGCAGTACAGCAGTTTAACCACTGCGCCACGTATTCTGGGACATACAGTTCAAAAAAAGGTAACGTTGCTTATCTCTACACCTTAATGAACACAACTAAATCAATTTTCTAAGCTATTCCTATTGTCTGAAACCATTTTTCCAGAAATGTAATGCTCACAATAGCCACAAACTCAGTCTCAACAACAGCTCATTGGTTAATGACAAGAAAAGGTTTCTGCAGAACTATTGACTCAAACAATAACTGCACATTTTGCCCTATCTCTTCAGTTCTCAAAGAACACGACTTTAAAAAAAGATAGCTTAGAATATGGGCCAGCTGATGGGTCAGTTGGCACTGGGCTGCATGTCTAAAATTTGGGTAAAATCTGGCCAACCAGCCATATTTATGTTGGACTTGCCAGCCCTCAGGGGTGTGGCTAAAGTCTCAGGGAATTGCCTGTTTCTCCAGGTCTCCATGCAGGGAAACAAGTGGCAGGACAACCAGCACTGGAAGTGAAAAAAAATTGACTTGCTTGTGGGATGTGGACCCTGGAAGGAATGTGAACAGTTGTTGCAGCTGTTAGGTGCATTTTGTCATCTGCCTGGCCACTAAAAAAAAAACAATTTTGCCTTTGCTCTGGGTTGCTGTATTGCCTCATTTTGTTGTATATACTCGCACATTACTTATGACTTATGGAGAACCTACACATTATTGACCTCCAAAAGGGCTTATCATTAATAGCCCTGCTCAGTCCTTGCAATCTCAAGGTCATGACATTGTTTATGAAGTCAATGTGTCTTACATTTAGTCTTCCACATTTCCCACTGTATTTAACTTTTCCCAGTATTGTTGACTTTTCAGAAAGTCCTATCTTCTCATGATGTGTCCAAAGTATGATGACCTTTGTTTAGTTTTGCTTGCAGAGCAAGTTCTGGTTTACCTCACTGTTCAGATTTTACTCAGATCCTAGGCCCATTTACCTAGATTTTCCTCATGCCTATTTCTACAATATGCCGAAAGAGTCCCATCTCCTCTCCCAACCCTTGCCTGACTTGTATCTGACAACACAGAGACCCACCTTTGTGGATTCACAAGGACCCATTCCTCAGTCTCAGCTTTTGACCCTGAAATCTAGGAAACATGATGCTGCTCATCTGGTGTTCATAATAATAAATTCACCAGATTTTAAAGGTGGTATATACTCTGTGGAGTAGACTTACCATGTTACCTTGGTCCTATGAGAAGAAGCTGCTAGCTAAACCATTGGCCAACAATCTTTTTGTCACTAGTCAGTTGAAGAGAGATTTGTCCATGGAGAGATTGTCCTCATTCCAACGGAGCACTAATTAGTTGCCTGATCCCATGTCAGACTCCAGAGCGGAAAATGCTTATAAATGTATAGTTTGACTGCTCCAACTTTGTCTGAATCTGTGAACTTACACTTTCTCATAAAGCAATACAGAATATAGTCAGACAGCCCAAAATGCATTCAAGATCCAACCTTTCTTTGTAGTAAAGATCTAACCATATTGAGCCAAAAGCAATTGCTAGTAAATTCAGTGGTTTTATGCCTGGGCAAGTGGGATTAAGATTGCTGCTTCTCTCTCTCTCTCTCTCTCCCCTCTCTCTGTGCATGCAGAATGCATAGTGCCTTGCTTCATTTGGTTATTTATTTTAATACACTTGACGTCTAAATTCTTTTTGAGCTGTAATAAACTATTGATTGTTCATGTTTAATATATTATTTAGCATGGTATTGCTCTTCCTGAAAACAAATATTGTTTTGTAGTAATCATGTTTTTAAGTGCACAGCAGTGCCTAGGGAGTGAATGAATATTGATTTTTTTAATAATACCAATACACACATTAGTCATTTGCAAGGGTATTTTGGTATTTAAGACTTGCTCTCTGGATGTGCTGTTATTTAGGGCATGTGTCATTTATTTGCACAGCAATCACAAAGATCAAGGAGATGGTGGAGTCTTAATTCCTAAGGGTGTGGTTAGCTGTACTTTATATCATAGCTAGAAGTGAGAGGGACATTGTTACTGGGGACACAGATTATCTTTATAGGACATTCTACTATGCTTGTAGCCTCTACTCAACCCAGAGGAGAGGGAGGATGGGAAAAGCAAATGAAAAGAAACTGACATTTCTGAACTATGTTCAAAGATGGGTTTTGTGAAGGTTACCAGAAGAGAACCAGAAGAGAACTGGACCGTAATTCACAAACCAATTTCTGCACACTGACCGCCTTAGATGTCAGCATCCCCAAGGTTAAAGTTGTTATTTTTAGCCATATGCTGACAAAGCCTCGTGCTCCTTCAAGCAAACCAAAGTTTTTAAGTTTTGCAGTATACATTTTGTTGTTGTTTAGTCGTTAAGTCGTGTCCGACTCTTCGTGACCCCATGGACCAGAGCACGCCAGGCCCTCCTGTCTTCCACTCCCTCCCAGAGTTTGGTCAAATTCATGTTGGTAGCTTCGATGACACTGTCCAACCATCTCGTCCTCTGTCATCCCCTTCTCCTCTTGCCCTCACACTTTCCCAACATCAGGGTCTTTTCCAGGGAGTCTTCTCTTCTCATGAGATGGCCAAAGCCTTGGATTAAAGACTCTCAGATTTTGCCAGTATTTGCAACCTAGTTTTTTTTTTAAAAAAAAAAACAACCAACAGACTTTGTGAATAATCTCTGTTTTTAAATATTCATCCGACCCGAGTAAGATTCTAATCCTGGAAATGATGAGTTTGAAGATGGTTACTTTGCTAAAGAAAATATCCTATTTAATTCAGATTTAGCCTTTTTTGAATCGCTGTAAAAATGGGTGAATACATGATGTCTGTGTAGGAGCAGATTAATTTAGTGGGGAATCTTGTGTTTTGGAATGGTAGGGAGTTTTTCAATCCTCCACCAGAGGTCCATTTATTTTAACACGGATGTGGAATCAATTCATTTAAATGGATTCCCCCTTTGTAAATGGCTCTGTCCGCATTAATTAGCCACCTGCCCTTCTGTTGTTGTGTTGAAAGCAGGTATGGGGGAGAAACCCAGCCACCAAGCAGCCTGCAGGTGTCCCCTGCCACCCGCTTGCTCACCCAAATCTTCTTCCAGTCCCAGGGTGAGGGGATAAGGCAAGATTAACCAAAGGACGTATTTCTTCACCGAGCCAGCATGTGAACCCTGGAATGGGCAACTGAAAGGCAGGCAGGCAGGCAGGCAAAATGTTGCCACTGCCACCACCACCTCTCTCCCCCCCCCCAACCAGCCAGCCAGTTTCAGCTCATGTCTCTTCTGCCTCAACTATGTGAACATGTGTTTTATTCGCATGTTTGCAGCATGTGTCAGCCCCACCATCCCCACCAAGCTCTCCTGGGCACATCGGCACTCACAAGGCACCATTGTGCATGTGAAGGCTTTTCTAGCGCTAGCTTGCTCAGCTGTTTCCTATCGCACTTCCCTCCTCTGGACACACACACTCAGGGTATACACACTTACACGCTCTCACACTTGCCTCTCTGAATTCCAGCCTTGGGTTGACGAGAAAGTGCACATGTCTGGCAAGGGTGTCCCTTCAAAGAAACCAGATTAAATGTTTGTTTCAAGGGAATGCAAACTGTGATTCAAATACCACGTGACTGCCACGTGACTCAGAGTCAATTTAAATTTACACTGACATATATTTTGAACTATTGCTTTAATGGAAGCAAACCCTTTGTTAAGACGTAAAAGAATACCAGTGCCTATGAGTCAGCCCCACTCTTTCTTCTTTCCCAATATCTGATAATGCACCCAACACCAACTGCCTACCAATCAGCTCCTTGTCTTTCCCTTCATTTGGAATGGAAATGTCATTTGGATTGGTCACTCTGTATACAATCCCCATCCTAAAGTTCCTATACCATAATTCCTTGCCCTCCATCTCTCCTCTATGTGGTGCCTAGACCTTAACAGAACTTGGCTGTCCTCCACTTGGAGGATGCTTGGCTCTCCTTCATACTCTCACCCCAGAAATGACATTTCAATTAGAATGGTATCTCCTGGGTCAGTTCAGATTGGGAAAATTACCCTGGCCCCAGCAGCACAGTCACAAAATATTTTGAGCATCCTTGTCAATTTAAACATTTGACGGAAGTGTGGGAGACTTGGCTGTGCCTAGTCTAAAATGATGCAGTTACCATTTCACATTTAGATAGGGTAGAGGAAGCTCTATCCTACCTAAATGTGAAATGGTTGCCAAAGTCACTGCAGAAATATGTTGGCCACCATGTTCTCACAGAGCCCTCCCCCAGTGCTTTGAGGCTGGATTCCGATCAGACCTCTGGGGCTTCATTGGTGAATTAGCTGTCAATATCCTTCTCCTGTGGCACTCCTTGTACAACTGTTTTACTCTCAATATTGCCAGAGCAAACTTGAGTTCAGGTGGCTAGCTCAACTCAGGGATGATTGGGGGTGCCTTGTTCGATTTTGTCTTCAGCCAATTAAGGTACAAATATCCATGATTTGGCCTGTTTTGCAACTTTTCTCTGAAGATAGTGTACATTCCTGAAACATACATTTTATAGGCATGCACATACATATCTATCTATCTATCTATCTATCTATCTATCTATCTATCTATCTATCTATCTATCTATCTATCAGCAATTTGCATGATTTTATACTTGGCAGAAGCATATGCAACATCAAATGAATGATATGTCAATTGAATCACTCTGTACACATTACGTTTGGACAAAAACATGTAAGGTATTGCATGTAGTTACTTCTCAGCTTTGAAAGATCCCTGCTGCGGACATTGTTCAATGTAACTACTTATTGCTGGGCTCTGAGAAGTTCTGGTTATCGACATTGTTCAATGTCATATAACCACCAACACCCCTTATTGCTGTGCTCAGATCCTAGATGTAATTTTGCACTTTTTCCTGGACATGTTTTATCCTCATTGGTGAAGGGTGGACCAGTCCAACATTCCTATTCCGTTCTAGAATATAAATCTAAAAACTTTGCTTTAAAAACTACAAAGCATTTGAAATTAGAATCACATAATGTGAGTCACATAACAGGGGACTCTTTGATCATCTGTAGTGCATAAGTCTAACTGGCTACAAGGCACAGATAAAAGGCCAATTACGTGCTCTCAAAAACTAAAGAGTCAGGTAAGTAACAAGCTGTTCCTTAACATGCCTGGTCAAGTTATATATAGCTCACTCAGAAGACTTCTAGGTCTAAGAAATCCTTTTTCTTCAAGCAGCAGCCTTGAGTTCAGTCATTTATTGCGAAAGGTAAGGATGAGACAAGACGTGAGCAGGAAAACAAAGATCATACGGAAAAGAATAGAAGAAATCCACTTTCTTCTTTCATTCCACTTCCAATGGAATCTATTACATATAAGCAAGTTGTGAAAGCTCAACTCTATTGGATTTCTGACCTATTGTTCATGGGAAACATCAAAGAAAAAAAAAACCCAACCATTTCAGTATATTCAATACAGTCAACCCTCGACTTACGAACGGCCCTAGTTACGAACATTTCGACTTACGAATCGCTCTGATAGAAAAATATTGACTCGACTTGCGAACTTAGATTCGAGTTACGAACCGAAAAAAACACTTTACAAACCGCCCCTCGACCTAAGAACCAAAAACAGCCAGAACGGATTAATTGGTTTTCAATGCATTCCTATGGGAAATGCTGATTCGACTTACGAACTTTTCGACTTACAAACTTCCTTCCGGAATGGATTACGTTTGTAAGTCGAGGGTTGACTGTATGTACATATATTCTGTACCAGCAAAATTAATACTGTTCATTCCAAAACCTGCACTATATAGCCAACTGTGTTGACTACCTACCGAAGTTTGTAAGTTCTGTGGTCTGCACACCAAGTAGAACTGATTGGGATTTTAAAATCTTGGACATGAGCTTCTCCATGGTTGCAAAAAGATCAAGCAGAGCTCCAGAGTGTTTCCCAGAAGAAGGAAATGGTAAATCACTTCTGAATACTCGATACCTAGGAAACCCTGACAAGGGTTGCTATAAGTCAAGGGTTGACTTAATGACACATCATCATGGAAATTCCTGGCTAGTTTGACCTACACGTGTCCTAACGTACATAGTTTTAAATGCATTTTCTTCACAGACTAAAGCACGCCTTGAGCATTTTTGAAAGATACACATTTTGGTTATGCAAATATATTTACATATCATTCAAGAAACAAAAGAAAGAAAAAGTTGGTTGCTCATGGTTTACTCCTGCCAACAGGTAACCAAATGATATGCAGGCAGTTTTGTTAGTAATCTCACACACTGCAGACTGAATATATTATTTTTTTCCTAAAAATCATGTGATGCAAATGTAGTTTGATTCATAACACCCACCTTGTCAAACTGCATTTTGACCAGAACCATTCCAGAGAATCTTTAATTTTAACCCGTACATCAGTGCATGTGGAGTGTTGATTTGTGAAATGCTCTGTGCAAATCCAGATGTGTCAACAGTTTCAGACTGATTTATATAGAAAACCCTCCCCTCGCCCACGCCACAACTAGTTGGTGGTCTTTTAGTGACTTTGCTTCGTACCAAGACCTAAAATAAACTTCTGTGTCCAGCTGCTGTCAAGGAATAGCAGGCAACGTATGCTTATGATTTGTGCACATTTCTCTCATTGCATTGTGGCGTTATGAAAGGCAAAGAAAAAAATTGCAGTCTTGGTTCCTCTGTTCGAATGCCTCAGCAGAAAGCAATTAGGGACTGTATGTTTCTTAATTAAGAATTATGACACCTACCTTGCCTGCCAGTCAAACAGGCTGAATTAGGGATAATGTATTAATGATCTCACAGTATATAATTACTGCTGTGAAACTAATACACTTGTGCGTGAAATGAGCACTTTCTAGAACATTCCAGTTGCATACTGCTTTCCCAGACAAAATATACTAGGGATACTCACCCTGTTGAGCTATTCATTTTCTGACCTACATCTCAGCAATTCTTTGATTTTGTGTACATTTATAGCTCAGTGAGTTAGGTGTCTGGCTGTGCAGTTTGGGAGTTTGATTCCCCACTGGATTTTCTGGGAGAAGAGCTAGCCTGTGCGGCCTTGGGTAAGCTGCATAGTCCCAGAATGCCCCCAAAAGAAGGGAATAGTAAACCCTGAAAAGGATCACTATACGTCAGTGGCGTCTGCCCAGGTCATGAATATTCATGTGATATCTGCAGACCAATGGGAGTGCTGGAGGGGCGGAGTCACGAGATATAAGAGACTCAGCAGGAGGAGGGGGAGTTTTTAGTGGAGTTAGGGAAATTGAGAGTTTAGAGAGAGTTGAAGAGTTTTTGGGAGTTTGGGCGGGAGAGTGGTGGTTGAGAGTGGATGAAGGAGGATGTTTGTTTAAGAGTTAACAACATTGCTTGTTCTGTCAACATCTGTAACAATAAACAATTTCTATTTGGTTCTTTCAAAATGACACATTGCCTGGACCTCTGTGATTAATAATAAACAATGTTGATGTAATCAACTGGTGGCAGCTGAAAAGACACGTAGCATGAGCTCTTTGTTTGGTAAAACAAGCAGGGGCCACGTGGGATCGTGACATGATTGTTATATTCTATTATATTCCAATGCTATATGAACTTAATAGGAACAGGAAGTCTATGTAGTATAATTGGAAGTGGGAAAGGAATAGTGAAAAATGACTGTGCTTTACTTGGCCATTAACAATGATATATTAAATTTTTCTGTATGATAACATTACTTTAGCAAACTCAATAGTATAACTAAGAGCAAATAGCAAACATTGTAAACAAACAAGCAAGCAAAGGGGACAAATTTAATAAAATCATACCAGAAACTACCAATACTTAACCTAGAAAAGAAGAGGCAAATGTATCATTCTGTTCTCTAACATTCTGCCTTTAAACAATGGTTTAGATTCACTTTCCAGCCTATGGAAGCAAAGTTCTCTATCCGTTTCCTCTGTAGCTGCCTTTGCAGACACCTCCCACCAAAATTTTGAATTTTGTTTAAATTCCTTTAGTAGCACAGGGGTTGACAGAACAGAATAGCCTCAAGTTCCCAAGATTAGTCCACCCTGTTTTCACATCAACTGTCGCTTGCAGTCTCATTAACTCACTCTGAGACATGAGTAGGAGGAAAAAAATGTTTCATTTACTTACGGTTGAATATATCAAACAGCAAACTGACAAACACAACTTCTTTCAACAACAGATTTCAACAGACTCTAGAGAGGGGAAAAGCTCAAAAGCAGAGAGGTGGAGCTCTCTTTGAATTCAGAGGCAGGGAAGGAGTGATTGGTTAGTGCTGGATAGACTGACAGTCACCCCAGCCCAGAAAGGTCCCTCCCATCCAAATCTACTAAAGTCAGCATGCAAGGTTGCAAAAACTCCAACAGAAATGGACAAAGTATGGGATAGATGGGGGGACAGGCTCTTATAAATAACATGGAGGCACTTGGTTTGTGCAGCTCTGCTCAAAGAAGGTGCCTCTGCTGAAGGTTCAGAAATTCTTCCTCTACCCATTTTGTAGAGTGCTGTGACTCTTGATGCAACATGCAGAGGGGCTGAAGGTGCTGCTGTAAGAAGAAGTGGGAAAATATGCTTATGCATCCAACCCATTTTTTTTTTTTAATTATTGGACCTCGGCTAACACCGAAATTTAGAATGAACTACATATGTGTTCATTCTAGGCTTCATAATTTTAATGTTCTTCTTTAATGCTGTTGTGTTTTTGTTTTGTTTTTTGGAAGAACCGAGTGAGGCTGTTAATGATAGGACATTTTGGAGACCATTGATTCATAGGGTCTTCATAATTCAGAGGCAACTTGATGGCACATCACAAAAATATACTTTCTCCTATGTTTCAGAAAATAATGGCACAATTCTCAGCCCTCTGTTAAGATAGGGAATAATTTAAGGCTATGGGCATGGATACAATGCAGGGACCTGCCTCGAATACACAGCCCACTGAAGTTAAGAGAGAGAAAGATATTATTGCATTGATTTTTGCTCTAGGGGCCCTGCCTTAGGAGCCAAACATGGCTGAAAGCTAGAATCTTCCACATATAGCTACATCTATTATGTACTATAGGGATTAAGAGGTGCTTTGGGGAGAGTCTGGGTTTTACACAGTTTGGAAGCAACACACTACAAATTATACAGTTACCTGTTGTGAGTCACACTTTTTTTAAAAAAATCAGTGTAGGAATAATGCAGTGTTTATTTCATCAGTAACAGAACCAATGGTAAGAAAGTCAATTTCCTGATGTTCCAAGTAAGGATATGAGGAAAGCTCAAGAAATTCTCATTTTTGTTGTGTTTAGGCCAGTTCAGTACTCCAAGGTGAATGCTTGAGAAATTTCCAGGCTTTCCAAGGTGAGATCAAGACCAGGAATGCTTCCTCATCAACATGTCTGCAATTTCTGCATGATGTCTCTGAGGCAGTCTGCCTCAATGTCAAAACATTTTTTATGCCAAATGTAACTTTTGGCCTCTAAGATGCCATAGGATCTTTGTTTTAGATGTTGTAAGCTTTGTGGTGGAATTTTTAAAGACTTATAGGAGGAAAGTCTAAAGCTTCCACTATCAAGTTATTTGTTTCTTGTTTATTTAAAATATTTTTACCCTGCCTTTCTCCTTAAAAAGGACCCAAGGTGGCTTATATCACTGAAAGACAATATTTAAAGCTGAAAATGAGTATATAACAGTGGTTTACATAATTAAGAGACAATATTTAAAGCTAAGAACAATGAGTATAAAAAGGCAGCTTACATCATTAAAAGACAATAGTAGGACTAAAAGCAATAAATATACAAATATTAAAAAGGAACAAATACCACTCTGAGAAATGGTAAATACAAGTTACTAGAAGCCAACACGGATTTATCAAGAACAAATCCTGCCAAACTAATTTGATCTCATTTTTTGATCAGGTCACCTCCGATAGACAGAGGGAATGCTGTAGACGTAGTATATCTTGACTTCAGCAAAGCTTTTGACAAAGTGCCCCATGATATCCTGAGTAGCAAGTGTCAGGTGGATACACAGTTGGCTACAGAATCGTACTCAGAGGGCGATGATTAATGGGTCATTCTCTAACTGGGAGGAGGTCACAAGTGGGGTACCCCAAGGCTCAGTCGTGGGCCCGGTGCTCTTCAATATTTGTATTAATGACTTGGATGAGGGAGTGCAGGGAATGCTTGTCAAATTTGCAGATGATACAAAATTGGGCGGAATAGCTAATACCTTCGAAGACAGAAACAAAATTCAAAATGACCTTGACAGGATGGAGCACTGGGCCAAAAGCAACAGAATGAAATTCAACAGGGATACTGCACCTCGGAAAGTGCAGTATCTGCACCTCGGAAAGTACTGCACCTCGGAAAAAGAAACCAATTGCACAGTTACAAGATGGGGGATACCTGGGTCAGCAAAACTATGCCCGAGAAGGATCTTGGAATTGTCATAGATCACAGGCTAAATATGAGCCAACAGTGTGATGTGGCTACAAAAAAAGGTAAATACTATTTTAGGCTGCATTAATAGAAGTATAGTTTCCAAATCCCACGAGGTGCTAGTCTCCCTCTATTCAGCACTGGTTAGGCCTCACTTTGAGTATTATGTCCAGTTCTGGACACCACACGTCAAGAAGGATGCTAACAAATTGGAACGAGTTCAGAGGAGGGCGACAAGGATGATCAGGGAGCTGGAAACCAAGCCTTATGAGGAAAGGCTGAAAGAATTGGGCATGTTTAGCGTTGAGAAAAGAAGGCTGAGGGGTGATACGATAGCACTTTTCAAATATTTGAAATGCTGTCATACAGAGGAGGGGCAAGATCTGTTCTCAATAATCCCAGAGTGCAGGACACACAACAATGGGCTCAAGTTAAAGGAAGCTAGATTTCAGTTGAATATCAGGAAAAACTTCCTACGACAGTGGAACCAGTTGCCTCGGGAGTTGGTGAGTGCTCCAACACTGGAGGCATTCACGAAAAACTTGGATAATCACCTGGCAGATATGCTTTGATTGTATTCCTGCATTGAGCGGGGGGTTGGACTTGATGGCCTTGTAGGCCTCTTCCAACTGCACTTTTCTATGATTCTACTCTTTCTTTACTCTTTCTTTTACTTCCTGAATTCTAACTTCATTGTGGGGACACATAGACTTTCTAAAATATGTCATGGAAATGTATCATTTTAAAACAGTGAAGTAATTTGTTGTCTCTTCAGTAAATCTGCAGCTCTCATTCAATAATGTTTCTATGCTTCAGTAAGATCATTCTATGGAGTGACAAGCTATTTGCTAAGTTCCTTATTTATTATTTTATTTTTATCTCTTACTCAGCAATCTTGGACAGAAAATAGAGCTTTACAAAAAGCACATAAGATATGATTACAATATCCCATTACAGCAGAATTAAGTTCTATCTGACTAAAATACATTACATTCCCTTTAACAAATCCATATAGTACATCAATTTGTTGTTCCATTTTTTAATGGTGCTTTAAGATATTGATCCATCTCCTTGTAAAATTCAGATTCCTGAGCTGTGTCACTAGGTGTCAAAAATTGTGCTTTCCTCCCACCCGTTCTATCTCTTCAATGATTAGCTGATGCTTCTTTCTGCTGGGCAAATAGGATACTGAGTAAAAAAAACCCAAAAAAACAAAAAACAAAACAAAAAACAAACATACACCAGCTTTTGTTATAAGCTAGCCACGGCATCAATCTGATGTTTTGAGTCTTGACTCTCATCAGCCCTAGTTAACAAGGCCAACGCTGAGAGGGAAAGTAAAAAAAATTGGGGGCGGAGGCGGGGGAAAGCAAGCAGAGAAAGACTGTCATAAAACCAAAAATGTCCTCAATGTAACAGGCTGAAAAGTCATCTAGAGAGAAAGCAAATCTTCCATATCTATGTAGACCTCATTAAAATGGACTCTTTGCACTTGCAAAGCTAAAAAGTACATAGTTCAAGAAACAGGAATGGGTATCCTCATGGGCTCTTTGTTCTTGACTGTGAAACTAAAGTATTTCTTACAGCCATGGGACATATTTATTTTCTAAATGTAGTCATGGGCACATTTTTCAATAGTAAGGGACCATTTTCAATGAGCGTCCTTTGCATGAAGGATAACTAAAATGTTAAGGGTATCATGACCATTTGTCTTTGCTAGTCACCTGGAGAGATGACCATCAAGTTTATTTATGGGTCAGTCAATTCAAAATTACAATTTTAAGAATGAAGCCAAAGAAATGATGAAGTCATAATTTTTAAAGTGCCTCATTCTGTGGATCTTTTAATGTGTTGAACAGTGAAAAAGATACTGTTTTCAGCTTGGCAGAAAAAGAGAAGGAGTGAGAGATAATAAAATCTGGGAGCATGATTGGTGATAAAAAGACCTTCTGCCTGAAACCAAGTAAGAATTTAGATAACATTGGCCCAAGGAAATAAAACCTTGACTCAGAGAGAAAAGAAAATTCTTTTGCATCTCATTAAGGGAGAAAAAAAACAAGACCTGGAGCTGATTGTGGCTCTGATCATCAGCTTCTTAAAGCAAAACTCAAGCTTAAACTGAAGAAAGTAGGAAAAACCACTGGGCTAGTCAGGTATAATCTAAACCAAATCCCTTATGAATACACAGTGGAAGTGAAGAACAGATTTAAGGAACTAGATTTGGTGGACAGAGTGCCTGAAGAACTATGGATGGAGGCTCGTAACATTGTACAGGAGGCAGCAACAAAAACCATCCCAAAGAAAAGGAAATGCAAGAAAGCAAAGTGGCTGTCCAACAAGGCCTTACAAATAGCAGAGAAGAGAAGGGAAACAAAATGCAAGGGAGATAGGGAAAGTTACAGAAAATGGAATGCTGACTTCCAAAGAATAGCAAGGAGAGACAAGAGGGCCTTCTTAAATGAACAGTGCAAAGATATAGAGGAAAATAATAGAAAAGGAAAAACCAGAGATCTGTTCAAGAAAATTGGAGATATTAAAGGAATCTTTTGTGCAAAGATGGACATGATAAAGGACAAAAATGGTAGGAACCTCACAGAAGCAGAAGACATCAAGAAGAGGTGGCAAGAATACACAGAGGAATTATACCAGAAAGATCTGGATGTCCCGGACAACCCAGATAGTGTGGTTGCTGACCTTGAGCCAGACATCCTGGAGAGCGAAGTCAAGTGGGCCTTAGAAAGCATGGCTAACAACAAGGCCAGTGGAGGTGATGGCATTCCAGTTGAACTATTTAAAATCTTAAAAGATGACGCTGTTAAGGTGCTACACTCAATATGCCAGCAAGTTTGGAAAACTCAGCAGTGGCCAGAGGATTGGAAAAGATCAGTCTACATCCCAATCCCAAAGAAGGGCAGTGCCAAGGAATGCTCCAACTACCGTACAATTGCACTCATTTCACACGCTAGCAAGGTTATGCTCAAAATCCTACAAGATAGGCTTCAGCAGTATGTGGACCAAGAACTCCCAGAAGTACAAGCTGGATTTCGAAGGGGCAGAGGAACTAGAGACCAAATTGCTAACATGCGCTGGATTATGGAGAAAGCCAGAGAGTTCCAGAAAAACATCTACTTCTGCTTCATTGACTACGCAAAAGCCTTTGACTGTGTGGACCACAGCAAACTATGGCAAGTTCTTAAAGAAATGGGAGTGCCTGACCACCTTATCTATCTCCTGAGAAATCTATATGTGGGACAGGAAGCAACAGTTAGAACTGGATATGGAACAACTGATTGGTTCAAAATTGGGAAAGGAGTATGACAAGGCTGTATATTGTCTCCCTGCTTATTTAACTTATATGCAGAATACATCATGCGAAAGGCTGGACTGGAGGAATCCTAAACTGGAATTAAGATTGCCGGAAGAAATATCAACAACCTCAGATATGCAGATGATACCACTCTGATGGCAGAAAGTGAGGAGGAATTAAGGAACCTCTTAATGAGGGTGAAAGAGGAGAGCGCAAAAAATGGTCTGAAGCTCAACATAAAAAAAAACGAAGATCATGGCCACTAGTCCCATCACCTCCTGGCAAATAGAAGGGGAAGATATGGAGGCAGTGACAGATTTTACTTTCTTGGGCTCCATGATCACTGCAGATGGTGACAGCAGCCACAAAATTAAAAGACGCCTGCTTCTTGGGAGGAAAGCGATGATAAACCTAGACAGCTTCTTAAAAAGCAGAGACATCACCTTGCCGACAAAGGTCCGCATAGTCAAAGCTATGGTTTTTTCAGTAGCGACGTATGGAAATGAGAGCTGGACCATAAAGAAGGCTGACCGCTGAAGAATTGATGCTTTTGAATTGTGGTGCTGGAGGAGACTCTTGAGAGTCCCCTGGACTGCAAGGAGATCAAACCTATCCATTCTGAAGGAAATCAACCCTAAGTGTTCACTGGAAGGACAGATCCTGAAGCTGAGGCTCCAATACTTTGGCCATCTCATGAGAAGAGAAGACTCCCTAGAAAAGCCCCTGATGTTGGGAAAGTGTGAAGGCAAGAGGAGAAGGGGACGACAGAGGATGAGATGGTTGGACAGTGTAATCGAAGCTACCAACATTAATTTGTCCAAACTCCGGGAGGCAGTGGAAGACAGGAGGGCCTGGCGTGCTCTGGTCCATGGGGTCACGAAGAGTTGGACACAACTTAACAACTAAACAACAACAACAACAAGGGAGAAAAAGACTGCTTAGCTGAGATCTGTTTAGAAGAAAGTTACGTTTTTTGGAATCCTCAGCCCAACTGCTTAAGGTAACTTCTTCTTTCTTCTTTCATTGAATGTGACATGGCTCAGCTGCTGAAAACTGATGTACATGAGAATTTTATTTCTGTTTGCTTTTTATACACATTATCAGCATTTGCAAATTTCTTCATGTTCATGACTGAAAGAATTTGAGAGTTTTGAACAAAAATTGAGTGTGGAGACAGTAAAACTGATAGATCCATTCATCCAGGCCCAGGACTTGGAGCAGTTGAGAATGAGCTGGAATCCCTGGGTACTTAATCATGTTGGAACTGAATTAGGGGTTGTTTGTTTGTTTTTTTGTGGAGTTTTCTTTTTTTTCTTTCTTTCTTTTTTTGGACCAGAATTAGGGTTTGTTTTTTGTTTTGGACTAGAGATGCACACGAACTGCCAATTTGGCGGTTTGGCCTGGTTCATTTACCAGCCCAACAGGTGTTCTGTGGTTTGGTGCCCTGGCTTTCCTACCCCACCTCCTCCAGGCACTGCCTTTGAGTGGGCACCCAACAGAGGGGGCGGGGCACTGAACCGTGGAACATCTGTTAGGCTGATGGGGCTGCCAAAAGCGGTCCCCCATTTTTATACTTAACAACACCAAATGTATGTAGAAATGCGATCAAAAGTCCTTTCTAATATTCTAAAGCTGTAATTTTTCTCTTCAGCTTTGAAATGAATACATCCAATCATCCTTCAATGCTAAGTACTTTCTGTTTTTGAGCCATGAATCCATCTACAATGAAAACTTGATTCAGGGAAACTCCAGTCTTCTGCTAGGTATTGAAATACTGAAAGGTATTCTTCCAGGGTAGTAAGTTTAAGAAGTCATTCAAAAAGCAAGCTAGTTTTTAAAAAAGGTAATAGTTACAAAAGGAAATCCTGAACCACTGGCAGCTTAGATGCTCGTTTCCATTACATTTCCATCTAAACTGCTGATGGCGGAGGGTGACCTTGTGTCACCTTTGTTCCGTAGAGGGTGGTACAACAGACACCAGCTTCTTGCTCCCCAGAGCCTAAAAAATCAGGTGTATGGGGAGATTATTGTAGCACAGAGCTATAGTAACTAACCGCCTACCCTTATGTTACTCTAATTGCAGGCTGCAAAATACATCAGATGTTGTCATGAATGCCCTGAAGAGAACCGCAATTCAAATAAAGCCGATTTCCATCCGGTGAATGAGTCTGTCTCACTCTAAGGTAATGCTGAGATAAAAGTGTCTAAATTGTTCCCAGCAGATGCTAAATGGCATCTGTCCCACTCAAAAGGTACCCAATATAGTAATGGTAGGATAACCACTAGATTGCATTTGTTGCTAATGTACATTACTTGTGCATGTGCAACTCCACTGTTTGATTCTCTGACACAGCATCTTGGATAACTGAGGCATCTTGATAACATAATCAACATTCTGCACTGCAGTTTGGTAATATATATAAAAAAGATTAATTGTCAGTAATAATGTCCTGCAGACTGGCAAATCATAAACTCCAGGGAAGGAGAACATTAGAACTATGCATGATGCCATGTAATATGTTTACCAATGTGTGGCAGCTGATGGCAATGGTTTCTCTTGTATAAAAGGGCTGCCTGTGTGCTTGAAGGCTGTCATTGCTCAAAGAAAACCAACAATTAATATGTAAAAGAAGCAATGCAAATTAACCTTGTAAATAACACGTGTGAAGAGATTTCTTTCATTCTAGTCTATTAGCATACCAAACATGAAAGAGGGAACATCAGCTTTTTTCCCAGCCTACAGCAACCAACAAAACAGTTCATGTAGCATATTCAGTTGCAGAAGCTAAGTAAATCGTTATGTATCTTTATTGACTTCAATCTGTTCTTTCTCAGAATAGCATTTCTCTTTATAAGATGCAAAGTATTCAGTTCCTGAGGGACTAGTGAGTAGCTATTTGGTGTTATAAAACCCCCTTTCCTTAAGATGTATATTAAATATTCCCAAGGTTAAACACAGCTAAAATAGACGGCTTTCTTACTCTTTCTGCCTCCCCCCCCCCTCGACACCTGCACTCAGACATTGTAAAACAGCAATGTCAATTGAAAAAAAAATATTGTGGTGCATTAAAGATTACCAACTAACACACATAAGCATACTGTGGCTTTCCAGATGTTGTTGAACTGTAATCATCCCTCACCTCTGGTGATGCTGGCTACGGCAGATAGGAAATGCACTTCAGCACTTCTGGAGAGTGTCAAGTTACCCACCACATGCTAACAGCAATGTGTATGTGATGACTGTCCTTGTATTGGACTGATGCAAGACAAGCCTACATGTGTACAAGTGCTGCATGCCTAGGTGCTGTTTTACCCAAAGTCCATCAATAGATAACTTATTCATTCATTAATTCCATATACAGTACTGTCTGATTACCTCTTTTCACCTTTACAGGTACTAGAAGTGGCAATGTGTAAATGTGCCTATTCCAATGAAAATTAATTAGGTCCTGAGTATGAGAATTGGATAGTGGGAAACAGCAACAATGCATGCGCTCTTTAAATAAGGCAGTCCTTCCCCCTCCCCTCCTGGGTCACATCTGCAAGATTCTTGTTTGGTGCTTGGTTTAGGGGTGCTTTGTTGTCATATAGTTAATCTTTCCCTCTCTTGTTGTGAGTTTGATATGAGCAACTTATCTTTTTCTCATGTCTTTATGTGCCCTGCTTAATGAAGTGTACACTGGTAAGTATCCTGCTCTAGATTTATTTTGGCATGACTGTAATAGTGTAAATCATAGTGGCAAAGTGCTCTTAATTAATGAACTGCTGCTTGCATTGCTCGTTGCACATCAAATCACAAGGCTGGAACGTGTCTAGGAATGTAAGCAGCACCTTGTTACTTAGGGATAATTTGCTGCCACAAATGCCATTACTTTAAAAATAATTATGTCCTGTCGAATTGAATCCAACTTTATACAAACTTCTAGATTTTTCCAGGTACAGGAATGAAGTGGTTTACCATTTCCTTTTTACGGGGGGGGGGGGCACTCTGGGACTTTATAGGTGGGTTGTCCTCCCAAAAGGCACAGTCGGGAATCAAACTCCCAGTCCCTGGCTCCACAGCCAGGTACCCAACTCCCTGAGCTATCTATCCAGCCCACAATTATCTTTATTCCAGTATAAATCTACAATAGAATTCTGGCCAATGTAAACATAGTTTTTTATTTAATGCTCTTTACTGAGCTATTGGTATGTGTGTTTTATTTAAATGCTAGAAATGTTTTGAACAAATTGTACTGTTAAAATGCATTGTATCTATGTTATGTTATGTTATGATGTGTTATTCTTAATAATGCACACTCTTTATCTAGGGAACCCCGGAAAGGGTTGCTATAAATTGTAATTGACTTGATGGCACACAGACAAACACAGAAACAAACACACACTTACATGCGCACACACACGCTGGAAGAAGGATTCCCTACTCCCAGTTTTGCTGATGGTAGGCGTTCTATCAGCAGGAGCACCCTGTCAGATCCTGGCACTGGACTAGATGGTCCCACAGTCTAAATCAGTATCAAGCATCCTTATATGTTCATGTAGAGGAATTTTTAACCTGGGGACACATTCAAATATGCATTATTCCATGTCATTCTTCACCATCAAACTTTATTTAACATGAATTAGTATCCTGTTGCATAGCTTTGCTGGCATGGCAGTGCTGATGCCACCAGCAGTAGCAGACATCTGATAAATAAAGAGTGCCTGCTTTGATTTCGGGTTGCATGTGACTTTGTCTCATGGTTTGAGAGTAATGCAAAAGCCAGCACTGAAGCAGAGATTCTTTAATTAGTAATATGTCACCTCTGGTGATGTCATTCCTTATGCACTTAGGGCAGAACTTGCTTGCCCACAATCTGAAGACTTCAGCTTCTGACTAGAGATGGGGACAAATAAAAAAAAAGGCGATTCGTTTTGATCCATTATTCGTCAAGGTTAACGGATCAACGAATACGAATATATGAATATTCTTTGACGAATCGATGGATCTATCTGTCATTTGTCTGCACTTTAAACAGCTATAACACTGGCCCCCAATGACCTAGAGTCACCAAATGTGCAGGGAAGCTTCCTCAGAAGCTTTCCTACAACTCCTGAAAGTTTGGTGGACATTAGATCACAGACCCCCGAGTTATATAGTCACAAAAAGGACCCCCCAGGAAAGCTCCCCCCAGGTACTTAGAGAATCCAGAATCACAACGGAGCTTCCTATGTCTTTCCCTAACACACCTACCAACTTTGGTGAAGATTGGATATCGGACCTCTGAGTTATTCACCCACAAATTGAGTCCCCCCCAGGAGAGTTTACCACACGGCACAGAAGCCCATGGCACTGAGGGAGTTATATTTTTGGCCCCAGCAGAATGAGAGGTCTTCTTTGGCACTGAGAGGTATGCATGAGGCATTCACTTTGTCTTCAGCAACATTACATTTGCCAGTGAAGTAGAGTTTGACCTCAGGACAGGAGGACTGGAGGCAAGGAGGTATTTGGCAGCACAGCAGGCTTTTTGGCTGCGTCTGGCACTGAGGAAGTTGGCAGCAGGAAAACAGGCTCTTTTGGCCCCATTGGGCACTGAGGGAAAAGTCAGCAGGAAAGCAGACTTTTTTGGCCCCATTGGGCACTGAGGTAGTTGGCAGCAGCAAAGTGGCGTGTGCTGCCCCATTGGGCACAGAGGCACATGACAGCAGCAGAGTGGTGTGTCTTGCCCCATCGGGCACTGAGGCACATGGCAGCAGGAAAACAGGCTCTTTTGGCCCCATCGCGCACTGAGATGGTTGGCAGCAGCAAAGTACCGTGTCTTGCCCCATCCGGGCACTGAGGCAAAAGGCAGCAGAGCAGACTCTGGTCTTCTTCAGCAACATCAGATTTCCCTGCAAAGCAAAGGTTTTTGCCCCCAGGAGGCAACTGAGGTTGCTTGCAACTTCCAACAGCACCAGCAGCACCATCAGATGAACAGGGTCAGTGCTACTAACAGCGGTTAATCCACGGGGCCGCAGGGCTGTCGGAAACAGATCAGCTCTGCAATCTGAAGCCGGGCGATGGGGCAACAAAGATGCTCGTTTAGAACTAGAAAGCTGGGGATTGCAACTTGGCTGCTGAGACCACCCAGATATGATAAAGATAGCCCTCGGAGGTTTGGGGGGGCTTAGACAGGTCAGCCCCCTTGGCACGGGTTGAAAACCAGACAAGCTCTGCAGTCTGAAGCTGGGCGAAGGGGCGATGGGGCCACGCCCGGACAAGCTTTGGGTGGGGCAGAGCAGACAGACCTTTTGGAATGTAGCCCAAGTGGAAGGAGCTGCAGGATTAGGAAATTGTTCAAATGGCCAGCAACATCATTGACTTTTTGCCCCATCAGGCACTGAGGAAGTTCGCAGCCGGAAAGCAGGCTTTTTGGGCCCATTGGGGCACTGAGGCAAAAGGCAGCAGAGTAGACTCTTGTCTTCTTCAGCAACATCAGATTTGCCTGCAAAAGTGCAAAGGTATTTGCCCCCAGGAGGCAACTGAGGTTGCAAGCAACTTCTAACAGCACCAGCAACACCAGGAGATGAACAGAGTCGGTGCTACTAACGGCGGTTAATCCACGGGGCCACGGGGCTTTTGGAGCCCAATCAGGACCGCAAACTGAAAACAAAAGGAGGCAAGCAACACTTATTAGCAGCAACAATAACACCATCAGATGAATTGCTCCACCTCATTGGGAAGGTACTACTAACGGCGTTGGCGTTCCGTGTCTAGTCATGCTCACCACATGAGGAAGTTGGCAGCAGCAACGTAGACTGTGTTGCCAACAAAGTGTTGGCAAAGTGTTGCCAACTGTGTGTTGACAACAAAGATAGCCCACAGAGGTTTTGGGGGGGGGGCTTGGACCGGCCAGCTCTCTTGGCATGGGTTGAAAAACCAGATCAGGTCTGCAAACTGAAGCCGTGCGATGGGGCAATGGGGTGACGTCTGGACAGGCTTGGAGGGGGCAGAGCCCGGCTTTGGGTGTGCCAACATGGCCGGACAGCCCTATGTCTTGGCACATTATGGGCATCACCCAACACTTTGCTCTTGTACACTTTAGTTGTACAAGAGCAACTATTTATTCATTTTTCTTACTGCTCAGACTGGGTCTGCCAAGAGAGCTGGATGGCCCTCTTCGCTTGTTCAGGGGTGCCGGGACCAGCTCTGGGTGTCCCAGCCAAGAGGGTTAGATGGCCCTCTTGGCATATTCGGGTGACGCGCAGACAGGCTTTGGGTGGGGAAGAGCCTGGCCGCGGTCATACTACAGCGGTTAATCCGCGGGGCCACTGGTGAGCTGAGCTAATTCGTTTGCGTAGTTTGTTCCAACTTCTGCCTACCTACTGAGTTGGCATGGGACTGAAAGCAGAGTGTGTTGCCCCATCGGGCACTGCAGTAGTGGGCAGCAGCAAAGTACCGTGTCTTGCCCCATCGGGCACTGAGGAAGTTGGCAGCAGCAACGTAGAGTGTGTTGCTGCATCAGGCACTGAGGTAGTTGGCTCCAAAGTAGGTGGGAAAGCATGTCTTAATAGGCATCGGGCACTGAGGCAATTGGCAGCAAAGTAGGCTTTGCCCATTGGGTGTGTAGTGGCAGAAATCTTCAGCATCGATGAGCAAGAGGGTGGCGTTTGCCATCAAGGTGGCATATGAAACACAAGCCTCCAGAAAGAATTAATTATTTAGTCAAGTATGCTGTTTTTGACTACCAGGAAGGGCTTGGGTCGGCCCAGCCCTCTTGGCACGGGGAAGCCAGGAGGACAGCTTTGGAAAACCAGATGATCAGCTCTGCAGTCTGAAGCCGTGCGATGGTGTTGTTTGTTTTGTTATTGATGAAGAAAAGGGATGGTGGTGGTTGTTGGCACAAGATAAACTCTGCAGTCTCAAGCCGTGCGATGGGGCGATGCCTGGACAGGCTTTGGGTGGGACTGGGACCGGCCTGGTTGATGTTTCCATGCCCGGACAGGTCGGGTCAGGTCGGGTTGGGGTGCTGAGCCGTAACCCTTTTGAAAGCATGTAACTGCAAGTGGATAAATAGGCACCACCTCGGTGGGAAGGTACTAGTAACGGCGGTCCGTCGGGCACTGAGGTAGTTGGCAGCCGGAAAGCAGGCTTTTGGGCCCCATTGGGGCACTGAGGTAAGTTGGCAGCAGCAAAGTAGTGTGTGTTGCCCCATCGGGCACTCAGGCACATGGCAGCAGCAAAGCAGAGTATGTTGCCCCATCGGGCACTCAGGCACATGGCAGCAGCAATGTAGAGTGTGTTGCCCCATCGGGCACTCAGGCACATGGCAGCAGCAAAGTAAAGTGTGTTGCCCCATCGGGCACTCAGGCACATGGCAGCAGCAAAGTAGAGTGTGTTGCCCCACCAGGCACTGAGGTAGTTGGCAGCCGGAAAGCAGGCTTTTGGGCCCCATCGGGGCACTGAGGCAAAAGGCAGCAGAGCAGACTCTGGTCTTCTTCAGCAACATCAAATTTGCCTGCAAAGCAAAGGTTTTTGCCCCCAGGAGGCAACTGAGGTTCCAACAGCACCATCAGCATCATCAGATGAACAGGGTCGGTGCTACTAACAGCGGTTAATCCACGGGGCCGCGGGGCTGTCTGAAACAGATCAGCTGTGCAATCTGAAGCCGGGCGATGGGGCAACGCCTGGATAGGCTTTGGGTGAGGCTGAGACAGGCCTCGGAGACTCACCTGTCACTCACCAGTGCACCAACAACGCCTAACTAGACTTGCTGACAACCTTCAAACGAAGATGCTCATTTAGAACTAGATAGTTGGGGATTGCAACTTGGCTGCTGAGACTGCCTGGATATGATAAAGATAGCCCTCGGAGGTTTTGGGGGGCTGAGACAGGCTGTCCCTCTTGGCACATTCGGGATGCCAGGAGCGGCTTTGGGTGTGTCAACTGCCAAGAGGCCTAGCTGGCCCTCTTGCCACATTCGGGGATGGGGACAGGCTTTGTGTGTGCCAAGAGAGGGTTGGCTGGCCCTCTTGCCACATTCGGGGATGGGGGCAGGCTTTGCGTGTGCCAAGAGAGGATTGGCTGGCGCTCTAGTCACATCCGGGGGTGCCAGGACAGGCTCTGGGTGTGCCAAGAGGGATGTCTGGCCCTCTTGTCACGTCCAGGGGTGCCGGGACAGGCTCTGGGTGTGCCAAGAGAGGGTTTAGGCTTGGATGCCAAGAGGGCCGGCCTGGGTCTGCCCCACCCAAAGGCTGTCTGCATGTCACCCCATCACCAAATCGCCTGGCTTCAGATTGCAGAGCTGATCTGGTTTAACCCGTGCCAGGCAGGAGTTCTGCAAAACTTAGCCCGCCGGGACTGCGTGACCCAGCAATCAGTCAGGGAGGCAGAAGGTGGAACAAACTAGGAAACAGCAGCAGGCAGGAGTTCTACAAAAATTGACCCGCTGGGCCGACGTGACCCAGCAGGCAGCAGTTATCCAGGTGAAGTGCCTGGAAACAGCAGCAGGCAGGAGTTCTACAGTTCTTGGCCTGCTGGTCTGACTTGATCCAGCAGGCAGGCAGGCAGGAGTTCAACACTTCTTGGCCTGCTGGTCTGACTTGATCCAGCAGGCAGGCAGGCATGACTTGGTTGGAACTTGGCCCGAGGAGGCGACTGGAATCGGCAGCTGGACTTCTGACTGAGGGGCAGGTTTACAGGCCAGCAGGCAAGTAGGCAGGTCTTTTTTTTTCAGGAGGACTGGAGGATGGGCAGGTGGGCAGGCAGACAGGCGAGCAGAGAGGCGGACGCAGGGAGGCAGGCGGTGTGTTAAGGGAGAGACTGTCATTGGAACCCTACCTCTGTGGGTTCAGTGAGGGGAAGCCCAACAAGGGAAGGTTCACCTTGATGAACGACAGTCTCTCCACAGTAACAGGATCCAAACGCGAGCGGCGTGGTCAGAGTATGTCTCTGAGATGGGAAAACACGCGCTCGCTCTGGACGCTGGTGGGGGGGATGGAAAGGAGGTCCATGGCCACATTGGACAACTCCAGCCATATGACTAGTTTCCTAGCCCAGTAGTGGAGGGGATCTGACTGGTGGGGCTGAGAGGGCTCAGCCAGATATTCCTGCACCATTATCTCTACCAAATCCTCCTCAGCTGGCTGTCTTTCCTCTGAGGCAAGTGCCAAGGTCACCACAGAGCTCCAGTAATGTTGGTGGTGAATGGAGCCTTCACCAGGTGAAGTCCTCCCCTGTGGTTCGGGCAAACCGCCCTGCCCCTCGTGGCCTGACGTTCCTGTTGCCCCACACAAGCGTTGTGCCCCCAATGCCCTGCGGACCTCAGTGGAGAGCTCCGTTCTCCACTCCTCGAGGTCTGAGGTGCGTGCTGCCAAGCCCCCCTTGATTCGAGGATCACACAGGCAAGCCATGCGGTAAGCTCTGTCGCTGTAGACAGGATGGAGTCACTTCTGCACGCCTGCCTGCAACCTCTTCACCAAAGCCCTGGTCCATGGAAGGAGGGAGGATCCTGGTGCCACAGCAGTCTCCAGGGACTGATCGAGGGCATGAATCAGGGGGATGACCTGCCCCAGCCTTGCCATATAACCACACAATATGTCCGTGGTTTCCAGGAAGGGCTTGAGCACCTCCACCATCTGGGAGAGGGCCAGCCAATCTGTGGCACTGATGCCCACCTCTCTCCCCCGGGCAGAATGGGCATGGAGGACATGATGTCCTCCAAAACGGCCTTCTGCTCCACCAGGCGGGACACCATGGTGTAGGTGGAGTTCCACTTGGTGGGCAGGTCTGTCAGGAGAACGTGGGTCTCCTGACCCAACTCCTCCTGCCTCTCATGCAGTCGGCGGGCAGCTTTCAGGCTGTGGGAGAAGTGGCCCACCAGTTGGCGGCATTGCTCCAGGAGTGCCCACGTCTCCCGGGTGCCTGCGTCCCACTCGGGCTTGACATGGCTGCCCAGGCCGAGGGCATCGCACACCACAAGGTGTAATTTGTGCACCATGCATACGATGCACTCAAAGCCCGCCGCGTTCAAAGTCACCAACATGTTCCGCCCAGCATCTGTGACCATGTGGCCACAGGTCACCTCCCCCTCCGGTGCCCACTCCTGCAGTGCGGACAGGAACTCATCTGCGATGTTCCTCCCCGTCGCCTGAGCTTCCATGTGCCGCGCCTGCAGCAGAATGGACCTGTAGCCTGGGGGCAGGGCAAGGGCCTCCCCCTGTGGCCCTGTCACCGATGCCCTGCCACTACTCAAGTCCTCTGGCTGCCACCAGTGGGCTGTAAGCGAGAGGTAGCCGGGCTGACCTCCGCTCCACAGGTCCGCTGTGAAGTGCACCTTGCGCCCCTGTAGCTGTGAAAAATGGTCACGGACCACCTCCCTCACAGAGTCATAGAGCGAGGGCAGCACTCTAGAACTGAGAGTTCTCCATGAGGGGAGGTCGTACCAGGGGGCAAAAAAATGCAGCAACCATTCCACAATGGACAGTGGAAGTCCGAGCAGGGCGGTCGTCTCGGCGACGAGACGAGTGGCCACCTGCTGGGCCTTGCCCTTCGACCACTGGTTGAGGGTCATGGCGGACCCAATGGGTGCCGCTTCATGGAGCATGGCCTGCCCCATGCTCCCAGCCCCAGAAACCCCTGTGGCTGCCCTTTTGAAAGGAGGCGCCTCCTCCTGCCTCCCTTCTGCCTCCCCTGGAGGTGCTCTTTTCCCTCTCCCAGATGGCGTGGACCAAGTGACTTCCCTGGACAGGAGCCTTGGGTGGTGCCTCTCCAGATGTTGGCGGAGGGCGGTGGAGGACAGATGCCTGGGGTCTGGCCCCCTCTGGACCACCACAAGGCAGGCATTGCAGTGTGCCAGCCGTGGGTCATCGAGCATCGTGAAATGATCCCACATGGCCCCTCTGCCATGTTTGCCCAAATGAGGACCCACTGCCTGCCCCTGACTGCTGGCCTAGGAAGAACCCTCTGTCCCAGGGGTGCTGCTGGTCTGGGAGGAGGGAACAGATGACTCTGGGGACAGGAGTGGGGGGAACTGTGAAGCCTGCCCTGCCGTTACTGGTTCCAAATCAGACTGGGGATCTTCAGAAACAACCAGTAATTCCTCAGACTCCTCTAGGAAGAGGAGCGGCAGTTCTTTAGGCACCTCTGGAAGCTGTGCTTCCGTGCCTGCCTCCAAGGCCACCGGAGGAGGAACAGTGGTGGTGGTCATGCTGGTGGTAGTAGACGTACATGTGGTGGTGATGGACATGCTGCCACTGCCTAGCCTACGTAGCTTCACAGCCTTCTTCCCCTTGGATTGGCCGTGAAGAAATCCCTTCATTTTCTACTGCCTGCCTACAAAACCAAACTAATCATCATCATCATCATCATCATCATCATCTAGCTAATAAAACAATGGAGAGAGGGAGTGACTGCAAATTTTATTTTTTGAATGATGGGGTGGTGGACTAATTATTTTACTAAAATGTGACCTACCTACCTAAACAAAGCCCCCCCTCAGTATAATGAAATTAGTAAAAGGCAAAAGATTTATGCGACGTTGCATCCCCCCAACCCGGTTTGAGGTTGCTTTCTTGGAATGTAGGTGGATGGCGTAACAAGGCTAAAGATCCTGACTTTCATGTCTATCTCAGGAACTTTGAGGTCATCCTACTACAAGAAACCTGGATGGTCACCCCACTAAAACTCGAGGGCTATAACTCTATATCCCTACCAGCCCATAAATCCAAAGGCAAGGGCCGCCCTGCTGGAGGCCTAACTATTCTGAGTAAGATCCACCTAACACCAGTCCTAATGTTCATGGCAGACAGCCATTGTATGGTGCAAGTGGTCAAATTTTGTATGCTTTCAGGATCCTTGGTCATTGCCAATGTATACATACCACCCAATCCCGATAAGCCCTGCAGGGAGAAACAATGGGACTACTTGTCACAAGTTTTGATGGATACCATCGCAGAGTTTCAGGCGGATTGGTTCCTACTTGCTGGGGATTTTAATGCTCGCGTGGGATCGGGCGTTGACATCTTTGGACAACTGGCTGACGACCTTCTTTTGCCCGACCTCAGTTACCTACACAGGAGCTCTAAAGATTTAACAACTAACGAAAATGGCATAGCCTTAGCTAATTTATGTCTGACCTTTGGATTTACATGGCTTAATGGTTTGCTTGAAGGAGACAAAGAATGGGAATTCACCTTTGTAGCGCCACAAGGGGCAAGTGTAATTGATTACATTATTGTCCCAGTAGCTGCGCTACAGATGATAGACAGTTTCCGGATCGACCCCCCACTTCTTAGTGATCATCTTCCTCTCAGCTGTTCATTATTAATCGGAATTAATAATCCCCGCCCTATTTCACCTCCATCATTATATAAATCTCCCTCTGGCCCCCTGTCCATCAAATGGAACCATAAGACCATGCATCTATTTTCCAACCTGATATCGAAGGGTAGCCCGACTTTTTATACCACGCTAACTGATTCGTCGGCCGTTGGGGATATTTTGGATAGCTACAATTTACTAATTGACGTTTTGCTGAACGAACTAGGACATCATAACTCTCCCAAGGTGAAAAACCCACTGCGAGACAGCCGCACAGCTTTCGACAACCATTGTCAGAATCTCAAGTATAACCTTCGTCAAATTTATAAGAACTACAAGGACAATGGAAGCTCCAGACTCCCTCCAATGTACTTCAATATTAAAGCCCAGCTTGCCCAGGCCATCAAACTTAACAAACAGCAGGTCATTTCTGAGCGATGGGGCACCTTAATCATGGCAACCAAAACCAATAACCATAAACTCTTCTGGAAAATCATCAACGCCACCCCAACCCGGGCGAGCTATACATCCTCTCCTCTAATTTCCGCATCCTCTTGGGAAGCTCACTTTGGGAAACTGTTCAATGATCATGCTGACCATCAAACCACCACTGACCACCCAGGGACAGCGGCCGTGCCCATATGGCCACCGGTTTCTCAAGAGGAAATAATGACCCTCATTGCTCGTCTCAAGTCAGGTAAAGCCGCCGGCCCCGACTTTATTCCATCCGACCTGATAAAATACGCTCCACAGTGGTGGGCGCCTTTCTTAGCCGAATTGTTCTCCAAAGTGAACTCCCAGGGGCAAGTACCTAAATATTGGACATAATCTCATATAGTGCCAATCTACAAAAAAGGTGATAAACTGAACCCAAACAACTTCAGACCAATCAGCCTTCTTTCTATCCCGGGCAAACTCTATGCATCATACCTCTTAACCAAGCTGACGTCGTGGATTGATGATAACAACATTCTAGGTCCAGAACAAGCTGGATTTAGATCCGGGAGATCTACTCTGGAACAATGCCTGATATTATCTCATCTTGCCGAGAAACAGCTGGCCAGCCCCCACTCAAGACATTTACTGCATTTTTGGACCTTAGAGCAGCTTTTGATCTCATAAACAGAAACCTTCTCTGGGCAAAACTCAATAAGCTGGGAATCGACAACAGACTTCTTTTCCTGATCCAACGTCTATATGCGACCACATCCTGCCAAGTCAGGTATGATGATCAAGGCAATCTTACTGAAAATATTACCACCACCAGGGGAGTTAAACAGGGTTGCGTGCTTGCTCCCACCCTGTTTAACCTTTTCTTGAATGAGCTATCACCTCATCTTGCTGACATTGATTCCCATTGCCCTAAACTTTACAACACTCCAGTTTACCTGCTACTCTATGCAGATGACATGGTCCTGATTTCTAGAACAAAAATTGGCTTACGACGTCTGATACTTGCTACTATAGAATACTTGGAGTCCAACTTACTACAACTAAATTTCGACAAATCAAAAATCTTGGTATTCGAGAAAAGGTGGACACCTCGTTCATGGCTATTTAATGGCAAGCCTATCCAACAAGTCAAATTTTTTAACTATTTAGGCTTGACCTTTTCCTATAGACTCACCTGGACACAGCAACATTCGAAAATCATCAGATCAGCCAAACTTCTGGCTCAATCCATTCTTCGTTTCACCTTAGTACAAGGCAATTCCTATATACCTGCGGCGTTAAAAGTTTTTAGTGCCAAGGTTACCCCACATCTTCTTTACGCCATTCAACTTTGGATGCCAGCCTTTAATTATGAGGTGGAACGCATTCTATCGATGTTCCTATACAAACTTTTTGGCGTAGCCCACTGTGTAGGTTATGCCACTCTGTGGTTAGAGGCAGGTCAGCTGAGCCTAGAGCATGTGGCTTGGGTCAGATTCTGCAGATTTTGGCTTGTTACTCTTTTTAAGGCCAATCACTCCCCTTTTATTGAAGCCCTGCTAAGTGTTTCGTTCAGTTGTACAGGCCTCGGTCTTTTTTATAAAAAAACCCAGTCCATAGGCCTCTCCCCCGAATGCTTGGGCAACGCCAACCCTGATAATGCCTGTAAACTACTGATATTATGGCTGATGGACATCGAAAGACAAAACCACATTGCAGCCGCCATCAGAACATGCTCTCCTCTTTTTTTCGAACTACCGTTTACAATTGGACAGATGCCCAGGTACTTAGCTCTCCTGGAAAATCCCCAGCTGCGACGTGCCTTTACTTTAGCAAGATGCAACGTCATGCCAACACAAAAGCTGGCTGCTTCATTTTCTCACAATGTAAGTTCAACCTGGTGCCGAGACTGTACTAGGAATACCCCCGAAACCCTGGAGCACCTAATATGTAGCTGCCCCAGTTACAAGGACCTGAGGGCAAATTATATTACTCCATTAGTTATGGGACCCCCAGGAGTTAGCCCGAATAACATTTTGTTTTATCTGTTGTCGTCTACGAACATGGAGATTATCACTAAGGTGGCGCTCTTTCTTAACACCGTCCTAACGAGGAAAAGAGCAAAATCTGATGGGCCAACATACTACAAGGTACAAACTTACGACTGAGCAACCAGGGAGTTAATTGATCAAACAGACAAGCACGTATAACTGCGGACTACTCAGGAACATTATATAATGGAACGCAGAGCTTATTTATATTTTGCCTAATTCTAATTTTGACGTACATGTTAAATTGATATTCTGTATATGCCTAATAAAGGTTCTGACAATAAAGTAATTAGTAAAAATACCCCCCCCGACCCACTGTGGCTGAATGAAAATCCAAAAAATCCAAAAAGAAAAGCCCTGCCAGCTAAGTCTCAGTCAGAGACACGCACACACACACAAGTCACACCAATTTTATTTTAGGGAAAAGGAGAAAAAAGGATTGATCCAACTACACCCACCCACCCACTGTGCCTGAGATGCAAGCCTCCAAGTCCCAAACTAAACTTTTGAAAACTGATTGAATAATGTAGTCCTGCCAGCTAAACACGCACACACACACACACAAGTCACACCAATTTTGTTTTGGGTAAAAGGAGAAAAAAGGATTGATCCAGCTACACCCCCACCCACCCACTGTGCCTCAGATGCAAGGCTCCACTTGCCTGAAGACGACACAAGACACACACAAGCCTCCAGAAAAAAAAGTTTGAAAAAAGCCCTTCCAAGTAGCCTAAGCTACCTGAAAATCCCTTCCCAAATTCCCAGTACAGTTGATGATGATGATGAATGATAATTTTGAAAAAGAAAAATATAAGCAACACATTCGTTTGCTTTGCTGCCACAAAAGTGAAACCAAACCACCAGAGCAACAGCAAGCCATCAGCAGAAACTGTTCTCACTCCGGAGAGCATGAACAGAAGTGCGCAACGCCTGGAGGAGAAAAGCTTATATACAGCCTCTTGGCACCTTTTGGCAGCGCTATTGGCTGCCCGACATGCCAATCCACGATCTCTGTCCTGATTCGCCAAAGCTTCTAATTGGCACCAGCAAGCTCAGAGAGAAAAGGTAACGAATATATATGAATATTAACAGATCGACGGATCGACGAATAAAACCGAGGAAATATTCGTCCAGCCATATTCGTCTAGATTTATATTTTTATGAATACGGATCGACGAATATTTGACGAATCGGCTATATCCGTCGAAAAAACCGATCCGTTTTTATATTCGTCCCAATCTCTACTTCTGACATTATTTTAGAATGGATTCCAGCAAGTGGACTGAGATTACACAAAAAAATTAATAATTGTCATTTCTTTGCACAAGACTGTCAGAGTTACATGTTAGAAAGATACACATTATATGCAAAGAGAGAGTTTGATAAAAGAGAGTTCTTTTCCTTTTTCCATATCTCCTCATACTTCAAAGCTTCTACCCTTATTTTAATCCTTTATCTGTTTTCCCCTGAAAAAAATAATTTTCGATTTTCTGCTTGAATTTTCTAGTTATCTCTTTTTTGTTTGAGTTGGTAGAGATTAAATAAAGCACTGTGGATATTAATTTTTTCTTTGTATGACTGTTGATGTGTTCTTGTTTTTTGTTTTTGTTCTATTCATGCTTACATCAAGATTTTCAGAGGAATCCTCCTAGGTTCTTTTTTTCTAAAATAAAAAATCACCCACTAGGGCAAGGAAAAAAAATGATCCTCAGTTTTAACCTTTTATGTTAGTTCTCAAACCTAAATACTAAAAACTGCATGACTTCTGATCGCTGGCACTTGCCTCTTCACATAACTTTCCATTCTGCTTACAGAACATGCACATATCCATCAGAGAAGTTGCTTCCTGTAGTTCTATATCCTATATGAACCCACAGAATACTTTTTAAAGTGAAGGTTTAGAATATTAGCATTCTGGCACTGCAATAGATCCCATGAAACTTTGTCTTTAATAAAAAAAAAACAGTTCTTCTGCTTATCAAACAGCTGTGCACAATTCACATCATTTAATTTTCATCTCAGTTTTCCCTTTAAAACAGACAGCTGAATAACTTGTTGAAATTTACCCAAATCATCCCAGGTGATTCATTAGTGAAATTCTATTCAGAGCTGGAATTGTATAATTCATGGACGTTTCCCTACACAAACACACATAACCTAAGCTATAACTATCATTCCAGAGTATGGGACACATAATAACGGGCTCAAGCTATAGGAAGCCAGACCTAGGTTGGATATCAGGAAAAACCTCTTAACTGTTAAAGCAGTACAGCAATGGAACCAATTACCTGGAGAGGTAATGAGCGCTCCAATGCTATAGGCATTCAAGAGAAAATTGGACAACCATCTGTCAGATCTGTTTTGATTTGGATTCCTGCATTGAGCAGGGGGTTGGACTTGATATTCTATGATTGTTCCACAAGCTCAGTGAGATCTAAATTCAATGAAGTTGGATCCAGATAAAATTTATAGGGGATCTAGACTAGTGTTCTCCAAACAATAGGCAACTGAGGGCTAAACTGGACAGGATGTTAGTTATTCTCGAAGAATAGGTGGCTACCCATGGGAATGAGAATGGAACAGTCTAGTACTTGGTAAAATGCAAAACAATTAGCTTAGAAACAATTAAGAAATCAGAAAAATGGGAAGACCGAGGCATGTTGATAATTCAGTTTAATTAGTATATCTGCACTTAATTTAGATGAAGACAAAATGTATGGTGATGAACATAGAGAGTGCCAAGACTGCTACTTTCTTGAAAGTCAACAGTTAATTGTGGGGGGTTGTCCCTCTGCCCCCTCATTTCCCAGCTTTCTTCCATTATTTCTTCATAAGAAAAATGCTGAGCAACTTCCTCTCTTCCTTTATAAGCTCAGTAGAAGAAGTGCTTAGAGTTCCATTTTAACTGGTTTCACTTATCAGATGTATCCTAAGTTATTTTTGTGAAGATCATTTTTTCCATTTATACTTCATTTATTAAAGCATTTTTTTATAGTAAACTAAAGTGCAGCCTGGGACAGCATTAACATTTTACAGATATGTAAATACAACTGCTAATTGCTTCTCCAGGCACCAACTTAAACTTATTTCCTTGAAGGTCAGAGCCAATTTCATCTAAAAAAAAGGTTTAGTATAAGACAGAAATGGCATGTGCATGGCTTGTACACCAAGGTTTTTTAAGCCAATCACCAATTTTAAACCTATGACACATGCACCTCTCTAAATAACTAACTAAACCACCTCAATAAGCTAAACAACTCATGCTTTTGCCTGTTTCAATAGGTACTATAATGATGAAGAGAAAAATGAAATACACTGGAGTATCCAAGAGGCAATAATCACATCTTGTAAACCACTTTCCCATAGCTATGAACAAGGTCAAGACTTTGTCATAGTTATGGAAAAGGTTTCTAGAATAGCAGGGGAAATGGTTACTCAGTGTCCTAGAATCTGCCTATATTCTAGTCACAGCAGTTCAAGGAGGGGCTCTTTCATATTTGAACTATACTAAATGATTACCCCATTCATAAAGAGTCCTGAGAGATATTGCCATGTTTTAGTGAGAGACTTGCTTCTAGGTGTGGGTATCTTAAAGCAATCATTCTCAAACTTTGGCCCAGTTGAGATTATGGACTTTAGCTCCCATGATTCCCTAGGCCAGCATGGCCAATGGTTACAGATTGTCCAAACTGAAGCCCAAGACACCTAGAGGGCTAAAGGAAGAGAACTACAGCCTTAGGAGACATGATCTGGGAACAAAGCCAAGAAAACCTCAACTTTCTTGTCATTCAGAATCACCTACTTAGGGTGTACCTACATTACACTGTGCAGTTTGATTTCATTTTAACTGCCATGGCTCCATCCTACAGAATCCTATGATTTTTACTTTGGTGAGATACATAGCAGTTTGTGCTAGAGAGTGGTAGTGCATTCCCATGAACTGTAGCAGAGAACTCTGGGTGCCTCACAAAACTACAAATCCCAAAATTCCTTAGATTGGAGCCAGGAGAGTTAAAGTGGTGTTGAACTTCTAACATTTTATGAGATGGATAGATTGTTAGTCCTCCTTTCAGAGTTTTATGAGGAAGTTAACTGTTCTTATCTGTCTACTGTAATGTATCTTGAGTACTTTGCTCCAGAAATTTATTGTGTTGTGTAAGTTTAATAGAGCTGATGGTGGGTATTAGGTTGCCAGATTAAGTCTATGAAGCTCGGCAACCCTTTTCTTCGTATCCTAGCAACTTGACCCTGCCTGTAGCCAAAATGAGGTGTATTCCCAGGTGTAATAATTGTTTCCTCCTGCCATTTCTGGGCACGAAAAATTATCCCTTTTTCACCTTTCCAGTGCTCTGAGCTTCAGACTCAATATGAAACAATTACTCCAAGGAAGGCAGATGGCTTCTGGAGGATGATGGAGTAAGATCGTACAAGAGGATGAAGAGTTATTTGGTGATAAGATTAGTGCCATCTGGCAGTTTTATTAAGACAAGATTTGTCCATCTGTGGCAAGGACTAGTAACTTTGTTAGTAGTGAGCTATTAATATTGTGGCTTTCAAATTCAGAATATTTGTTTCATAAAAAATGACCCTCTGTCTCCAGGGAAAAGGTAGTGAAAGGAGATGTGACACATGGAGCAAGAGAAGCAGGTGTGCAAGGGTGGGAGCTGAACTGAGGAGAGACTGTTTTTTTTCATGGGAAGCAAAAATAATACTCCCTAAGGGAATTCTAGCAGAGCATGTCAATCCTCTCTGCTCTTTCTGATGGTATACACCTATTAGCAGTAGTCAAACAAACTGGTGATTTAGCCCTTACCTTTTAGGGCAATTTGTTACCAAAAAACCCTTGTCACATGACTTAGTGTGCAATAGGAAAGTCCTACGTTGACGTCTTCTCTCACAGTAATTCACTGCAGAAAGTTATCCTAATGGAGTTACATTGGGGTAAATATGCAATAAGTTCAGGCCACTGAAAGAACCACATCTGTTGGAAGACTAAAGCTTTGGAAAGTAACCTTTTTGGAGTGAAGGCCCTAAAATGCCCCAGGTAGTATGGCTAGTAGATATACTGGCTAGCTGGAGGATGCTGGGGACCCCAAGAGCTTTTGACATTAATGATTGGCCAGGACAGGCAATCAAGGTGCAGTTGGTGGTGCTTGACTATAAGAGTTTATCTGTTTTCACTTCTCAGCTGCTGAAGGATACGTTCTCCATGGATCTACCAGACAAGGTTCTTTGGATCTTCACTGAGGCATCCCTCCCCATTCCATGTTTCATGTATCTGGAAGCATTTCCACCCACAAAACCATATAGTGATAAAAATATTGGAATGAAAATATGTGACTGCATGAAATTTAATGAACAAGGTTATAATCTTTTATTTTAGGCCATGGAATGGGATATAAGACCACATGAAGATTTTACTGAGGAGGTTTTATCCTCATCATCCCGGAATGCCCCCCTCCCCCTGAAGTCCATGGAGATTCTCCCCCAACATGCACACTTTATTCAGAGCCCAAATGGCCTTTAATGAGTGGGATTAAAGTGTATAATCCACAAGTGATTAATACACAGCAAAAATGTTTATAGGTTTATATTATCCTAAATGTTCATCATTTGTTTATTCTGGGCATTCCACTTTCTCATACTTTCAGCTTAATCAGTTTTAATACTGTGTAAATAACATGCATTTGCTTGATTTAATTGCACAGTAAGAAGGACTATGTTTGCCTGTACAATCTGTGGGTGGATGAGCTTGCTAACCCTATGCTTTTTTTAAAAAAAGGATTTGTTAATTAAAGGGAGTCGGTTGCAAAGAAAACTGCAGTGATAAATGGTTAATGTCCTCTCAAAGCTACATACCTACTTCTGACTTAAGACAGAGTGAAGTGGGAAGGACAGTGGTGGTGGTTTAATGCAGTAAGGTATAATCTTGGAACTGCAGAGCTGGAAGGGACGCTATGGATCATGGAGTCCATCCCCTGTCAAGGAGGTACGAGCCGTGGGGAATCGAAATCCCAACCTCTGGCTCAACAGCCAGATGCCTAAACGACTGAGCTATCCAATAGTTCCAGCTGTTCCTTCTGAACATACTTGTTCTCCTTGATTGAAAGACACACTCTATGTGTGTGTGCCTACAGTGGCAAAAATATGGGAATTGGTCTGGGATTGGGAGGCTCGTTCATATTATTTTCCACACACAGGCATCCTTCAGTCTCAAGAGACTATGGTAACGTGCTCTGAATAGAGGTCTTGAAACAGCGTCTAGTGTGGCTAAGAAGGCCAATTCGAGAGTAACAATCCCTTCCACACTGAAGACAAATACAATCTGTCCCCTGTCCAGCTCCCTGATTTTGCTGGTTTCGGGATTGCCTCTTTGCCTCGGCCTGCTGAACGAGTGTCTTTTCAAATTATTATTATTTTCCATTGACTACACAAATCAATGTGAATTGCCCAGAGTTTTTCCTCTCAATTCAAATCTTTTTCCTCTGCCACTGGGGGCTTCTGCTTTTGTTGTAACTAATGTATTTGCATTGATTCAGGTGTTGTGATCTTTTGAGCCAATGTGGAAGGCTTTGCAGCTATTCTGTTTCAAGGCATTTCACCCACCTACAGCAGCAGCGAGAGAGAGTGGTGGCAAATCAGTTACAGGCGTTTTTAGAAGAAACTGATAATCTGGATCCATTTCAATCAGGGTTTAGACGGTGGCATGGTACTAGAACACCATTGGTCTCTTTGCAAATCAATCTCCTGAGAGAAGCAAATGGGGAAGTGTAACCCTGTTAGTCCTCTGGATCTTTCTGCAGCCTTTAATACCATTGACCACAGTATCCTTCTGGGAAGGTTATCAAGTTTAGGGATTGGGGGCTCCATTCTTCTCTGATTTCAGTCCTTCCTTGACAACCAGTACTAGATAGTACAGCTTGGGTATGCTGTCTCCACCTTTTGAGACCTCTGTTATGGGGTCCCATACAGGTCAACTATCTTCCCAATGCTTTTTAACATGAAGCCACTGTGTGAAGTCATTTGGAGATTTGGGGTTTGCTGCCACCAGTATGCTGTTGACACACAGGTCTATCTCTCCTTCGCATCATCTGCAAGGGATGCTGTACAGGTCTTTGAGTGCTACCTAGTGTCAATAATGGACTGGACAAGGGCCAATAAATTGAAAATGAATCCAGATAAGATAAATGATCCTACTGTTAGGATGATAATCAGACCACTTAGAGGGAAATTTACCTGGCCTTGATGGGGTTACACTCCCCCTAAAGGATTGAGTCAGCAGCCTGGGGATGCTCCTGTACTTGACACTCTCTATGGAGGCTTAAATATTGGCCATAGCCAGGAGTGCCTTTTATCAATGCCAGTTGATTGTCCAGTTACACCCCCACATGCATAACAAATGCCTAGTAACAGTGGTTCACACATTGGTAATCTCAAACATAAACTACTGTAATGCTCTATACATAGGACTGCCCTTGAAAACAGTATGGAAACGTCAGCAGGTCCAAAATACAGTTGCCAGACTGATTTCTGGGACAACTAAATTTGATCATTATATTCCAAGTCTTGGCTTGCTTTCATTGGCTTCCTATCAATTTCCTTGCTCAATTCAAGTTGCTGGTTATCACCTATAAAGCCCTTAACAGTTTAGGACCTTGATACTTGTTGAAACATCTCAGAAAACAACTACCTGTTTCATCCAGTCCACTCAATTCTTGCTGCTAAAAGTGGATACAAAGATGGCCAAAAAGATGACAAAAAGGAATTGGACCTTCTTGGTGGTGGCCCACAATCTTGGAACAAACTTCCAATTGAAGTATGCCAGGCTCCTTTCCACTTGATATTCAAGAAAAGAGTGAAGTCAAAATTATATAAAACTGCCTTTAATAACTTATCCCTGGATGTTGTTGATATTAATGTTTACTTTTTAAATCTTTCTTGTGCTTTCTTTTTCTTCTTGTATTGATTTTAGATCTGAATCAGTGAACCCCCATATTGATTGTGTTGTTTTATGGGGTGTGTGGAGTTCTGAGTTTTTAACTGAGTAGAGTCTTCACTAAAAGGGTGGTATAAAAATCAAATAAATAAATAAATATTAATACTTCCACATAGTAGATTTATTAGTAGTAGTTCTAAGGATCCATAGCCCCGTGAAAGGGATAATCTGGTGATATGTAGCTTCCACTCATAAAGCAGGAATACTTTTGTAGACAATTCAAATGCAGATTAGGATTCAATTTGATGATGGATTTCATGACAGGATTGTCATGAAATCCATCATCAAAGAGAAGCAAGTAGTTGCTTCTCTTTGAACAAACCATGGTGTTAGCATTATTATGTATGTTAAATGTCACACATTTGGTCAACAATGAGGAGAGAAAATGAATATTTATTTATTTTCTATGAAATGAAAATATGTGTATATGCTCTTGCTAATAGTTTCTTACTATCAGCAGTTAAAACACATGGGTTCTCAGTTTTACTATGCTTAGGCAGTGTCCTTCAGGGATACACTGACTGAGTGATGAAGCAAAAGCAACAACAACAGCATTTGCCTCACAAATTTTAGATTCCCAGCATATAGATCACTTGTGTTGACTGATGTTTTCTTTTCTTTTTTTTAAAGTCACTTGTGTGCCATTTCAAATCAGCAGTTACTATTGCCTTGGGAAGAATCCTTTACAATATTGAGGGTATACAATAACAAACATGATGTTAGCTAGCAACCTTGTTAAATCCTTGTGTTTAACCTTTCCCTTTAATGGCAGTACTGTAAAGCTTCTAGAACACTGTAATAACAGTGTCACCTTTTCTGATGCTAAGAGAAGGGCTCTGTTATTGCTACAGCTGCCAACCCTATAAAATTTCCAATTGAAACATAAAGAGGAATCCATGAGGGCATTCTTCGTTCAAGGAGATTTGAGAAATGGCACGGTTTGGGCCACATCATGTGAAATACAGCCGGGGACTTTTAGAATGTTGTCCCTTGATAGTTAACTTTGAAAATTAAAGCAAGTTTATAATCCTGATGTAAAAGCAAAGCAAAGCAAAACAAAAGCCTACTTCAAATAGCTCGGAAGGGCCTGGATTCATTAATATATCATGACTTCATGCAAGTGTTCATCTGTTTATGGATAGGGTTAAGGAGGGAGATGAGGAACACATATGTACAGCTGTTTCAAGGTTACCTTCATTTGTTCAACACAAATGACAGCAACCAGCTAGGTAAATGGGTTCAGCTGAATACACTTAAAGAGCTCTCATGATCAGAAATCATCTTGAGATAGTTTTTCTGTCCACAGCGGAGGGGTTTGCATGCATCTCCATGCTCCCTCCCACTTCAGCTCCATAAAAGGGATCAGATGAATGTTTGCATAAGGCTTATATGTTAATAAAGAGGATTTTCTTGCTCACCCTGTTTTCACAATAGCATATTTGTTTTGCAAATGGACAACAATTGCATTAATATATATAAGAGCATTACATCAATATTTTCTTCCATCATAGACTGCTGAAGACTGATACCCTTAGGATCATCAGGTTGAGACCAGGGGCATGGTGTTGTGATGTCATAGAGGCAGGCGAGGCCAAGGCTGGGCAGTTTTCTCTCAGGTTTGTACCACTGCTGGGAGAGATCTCATGCAACAAAAGACTGATACCGTATTCTACCGGTGGCTCATTATACTCTTCCACTCCATTGGCTCAGCTGATATTAACAACCATTTGCTAATCCCTTCCCTACAACTGTCTCCACTAAACCCCACTATCTATCTATCTATCTATCTATCTATCTATCTATCTATCTATCTATCTATCTATCTATCTATCTATCTGTCTGTCTGTCTGTCTGTCTGTCTGTCTGTCTGTCTGTCTGTCTGTCGGTCGGTCGGTCGGTCGGTCGGTCGGTCGGTTTCTATAACACCTTACATCCAAACCTGGAACCAAAGCAACTCACAACACAACAAATGAGAAAGGGACATATATAAACACAAGAATTATAGTAGTAAAACAGAACTGAATTATGAGCAAATTAAAATCAGCTCAAAAAAGAAGATACAATGCCCCAATAAATAAGAACTGGAAAGGGGCTTCCACACCTTTGGAGCAGCCACCAAGGAAGTCCTTCAAATGTGCCTCTCAGGGTTCTAATGAAGTGCTCACAGTCCAGGCACTTTATATGGGATGGGTGAGCACAGATAGCCTGGACCTATGTTGTAAATCTACAAATAAAGGAGAGGTGAGAGTGCAAAGCCCAGTCTATTCACTCAGCTGGGGAAAATGTCATTGGGCTTCTCTTCTCCTTAAACCAGAGGTAGTCAACGGTGGCCTCCAGCTGTTATTGGCCAACAAATTCCAGAAGTCTACTCAGCAGAGCCATTGGTGAGGGGTGAGGTGTGTTTCAATATGAAAATGCTATGGACTTTCAACAAGCTCTGTCTGGAAGCTTGCCTAGATGAGGCAGCAAGACCACTTGAGCAGCTCGGTTGCAACTTGGCTCTAATTGTGTTTCAGTTACTGTTCTCAAAGAACCAACTTTAGGATTCTACCACATTTTTACAACAACAATATAGCTTTATGTGATAATTGGTGCCCGTGTAGTTTCCCAGCTCAGCAAAAACTCACTTCCTAACAACAACAGCAATAACAACAACTAAACCAAATGTATTTGTCCAGCTGATTATAGATAGGAGAATTTGAATAAAGGTTTGGGTAAAACAGCAAACTAAATAATATGGCAAACAAGAACCAGGGGGACATCTTGTTGGTGGCCAGGAGGGCAGCAACATGTTCCCAGCAGAGGCAGCAGTTGCTGCCATTCCCATTGCATTTTATGTGGCTTTAGCTGTAGCATACAAGGCACATGGGGAATTTTCTCAGTTTTTTATTCTTGTCAGTGCTTGTGCATAGCTCGACTTGTTTCATATGTGAGGATGGATGCAAATGCGTGCACCCACACGTTCATTCCCCACCCCCCTTCCTTTACACTGGGCATTGGGTGTGCTAATATTGCACAAGCACAACACCACATAATGCCTTCAGAAGAGCCCTGGTGCCAGAGATGGGAATGGGCAGAGATGAGTGCACTATTTTTAAAGGTACGTCTCACACAAAACCCAAACGTTCTTTTCTGTCAGCACTAGTTGCTTTGAGATTTTTCCTCCCATGAACTAAAGATATGGGAAAACATGGCAGTTCCCAAAGGTTTCAGCCAATGCCCTGAAATCTGGAAATTTGAAGTATTTAAGTGTATGTATCCTCAACCTCCCACTCTTTCCTTTATGTCTTTTGTCAGCTGTATATTCAAAAAGCTTGGATGGCTCAGTGGTTTAGGTATCTGGCTGCAGAGTCAGAGGTTGGGAGTTTGATTCACCACTGTGCTTTCTAGGAAGAGACAGCCTGTGTGGCCTTGGGCAAGCTGCACAATCCCAGTGTACCTCCAGAAGAAGGGAATGGCAAACCACTTCTGAGCATTTACCTGGAAAATCCTGGAAAGGGCTGCCATACGTCAGAACTGACTTGACAGCACATGATTATATGTTCAAAAGGGACATTTAGAGCACGTAGAAAAATCATAGAATTCTTGACAAAATACACTGCATAAAATATTTGTCCAAATGATATAATAATTTGATATAATAATTGTTTTATTTGTAGCACATACTCAGCCCAGTTTAATGTACCACATATGTATTTAATGTATTGCATATTTAAATAACACAACTGTGTATTTCAGTTTCCTTAATATATACTTTTCCCCTGAAGTACAGTGGGACCTTTTCCCATTATGCTATATGATAGGATGTTAAACTATCACATTAGCTTGATTTCATTGCTCCTTAAAAACATAAAAACAACAACAAAAAACACACACAATTGGATTGACCCCTCTGGGCTTAGCTTTTCATCCTTTTCATGTAAGTTATCCCAAGGAGATTTTCCCAGCTCTTGAACATCACAGGGAATGATCATTGTAGTTTTCACATATTTAAGGGGGGAAAAACATTCAGTTCTTTCAATAGAAAATAAATAAAAAGGAGGCAAGCTGTACCTTTTAATGATCTTAACAGTCAGTCATCCCAAAATATTTCAGTCCAGGTGTTTCCCCACTGGATTAGATTTGAAATAGGTCAACACCTTCATTGACACATTTCCTCAAAATGGTTATTAGCTACAGAAATATCCCAATTTATGCACCTCATGGGTAGCAATGACTTGTTACGTTGAACTCTGAATGTCTAAAAGGAAAGCTTATGCTGATTATATAATCTTTTTTGAGAGGCCTCATGGTCACCTTTTCTGTCACATACATCTTTGTCTCACATCTGTGCTTCCCACTGATATTTTTCTTAAAAAATTCTGTTCTTTCGATCATCTGATGGCTCTGAACATCAATAGAAAATGTCAGCTTGAAACTGGCCTACTTGTAATGGAAATCTTCTTTGCCACACTGCAGGATAAATCAATGCAAGAAAAGTTGCAATAGTGTCATTGGACTTAGTGATTCCTGACATTGTGTCTTGAATGTTGGACTACAATGTCCACCTTTCCCAACTATTGGCTATACTAGATGGGGATGATGCTAATAAGCCTTCAACATCTGGGGAGGCAAGACTGGGAACCACAGAAAACTATACCAGTTTTGTAACCCTGGCTGGCATCTTGTTCCTAGTATGAGAGTAATCATGTAAGCATTTCTCTGCTCCAGCAGGCTTCCTGTTGTGCCACTGATCACCCAGCAAGCTGCACAACCAATCTGGCATGCAGTGAAAGAACGGGCATCAAAAAGGGAAACTGCTGAATTGAGGGAACATTTATACAATTACTCTCCCGCAAACTTGCAGGGCAACAGGATGCTGAGTGATGTATTTTCAAAGAACTTTCTAGTAAGAGCAGCTTTTAAGAAATGCTTTATTTTGCGAACCTAAACTTTGGAAATCAGTGTTTACAAAGTGACTGTGATGCAAATATTGTTGACTTTTCATTCTTCCTTTCCAGGACTACATCAAAGTGATTAACAATAGAGTTTCTGACTGCGGGGATCTTTTATACTAGGACCATAGATATATGTAATCCGTTTACTATGCATAGTGGCACACTGCAGCCTGCAGCTTCTGTTCTGTTGCTATTAACTAATTTCTTCAAATTTACTTTCTGTCTACATTAAACAATAGTAAATCTACTACTGCAAGAGGAATGCTGGCATTTTGCCATTTGACCTTTGCCAGGATTTGTGTGACTTCAGTAAATACATCTATTGATTTATATCTTGGATGCTTACTTGTGTGGGAGCCATCAGCCTGTTAATACCAAAAAAAAAAAAAAAAAAATTCAACCAACTAAAATAAGGATTTGTCTTCTCTGACCTGATGTATGCAATCCTATACCTGTCAATTCACACACAAATCCCATCGTGTTCAGCAGCTTTTATGGTTTAAGTTCCACTCAACCCATGTGATCAAAGGCCAAAATCCTCTTGTGCAGTTGTCTTGACATGAATAGACTTTTTCACACTTTCTCAGTATGCAACAGAGCATGTCTGTGGTGATTTCTTATCTTAAGGCAATTTGCCTCAAAATGTTATGCCCTTAATGTTAAGAGGATTTGGGCCTATTTTAAATGATTAAAATCCTGTTGTTCAGTGTAGTTAGTCACAAGTACTTTAGGCCCATTTGAACTTATGATCTTACAGTGGAGTTGATTCACCAAATACCCGCTGATTCAGTGGATCTATTCTAGTACATCTTGCTGGTCCTTGACCGTAATAAAGTTATCCTATCCTATTCTAGTATGACTTACTATGATAAGTAACAGTATCTCAGCCACAATTTCTTCACTGTTTGTTGACTTGCCTTGAAGCAAGCTAAGATAAACACAGCTTCCCCTCAATGATTGTTTCAGTATTACTTGTTCTGGGCACCAAGGGACATAGACTTTTCTCTCAACCAGAGTTGTCAACCCAAACCATCTCTGTGTATTTAAAATTCAGCTCCTTAATGTTCAGGTTGAGCCTTGTTCCATTTTTGTTAATTCACGGGTTGTCTCCAGTTATGGATAGTTCCATACACTGCTCTTTTTTCAATGTACTACTTGCCATCATGCTGTGCTTCTGGATCTATCAGTCAGCTGCAAAATCAAAAAGAAAAAATCCTGCCCCATTGTGTTGGATTCCTGACCTACAGTGCTCTTTCATTAACTTAGAAAAATGTCCTCTGCCACGCTAATGATTCTTTTCTGGCTCAACCTTTCCATTTTCCCCTTTAACTCGTAGAAGTATTTTTAATTGTCCTGTTATTCCCCTCACACACACCAAAGCACATATAATTCATTATTATAAGAATTAAAGAACCACTTTCTGCATTGTCATGGTGTTCCTTTTACTTGCTTGCTGCTTTCCACCCAACCCCCTTTCTTTTCTGAACCATAATTACCACTGGCTCTATTTTATATATTGGAGATTGTTTGTAGGGTTTTTTTCTGTTTTTTTTTTTTTTTTTTAAGAATAGTTTTAAAGGCTCTCTGCAGAGGATGGTTCTGCAGTACAGGGTGCCATTTCCAGAGCTTGGAAAAATTCCTTTTTGGGATTAGACTCACACAATCAGCCTAGCTGGTAGTAAACTTCTAAAAGCCCTTCACACAAGAAAAAAAAAAGGTTTCCAGACTAGGAGAGGGAGGCATGACGAAAATCCAAGAGGAATGTGAGACTGTGAGATGCGGTGTCATCTTTTACATTTATTTTATTTATTTATTTAAAATATTTTTGCCCCATTTTTCTCCTTAAAAAGGACACCGGGCGGCTTACATCATTAAAATACAACATTTGAAAGCTAAAAACAGTAAGTATACAAATATTTTAAAAGAATCAGACAAACACCACACTAAAAATTGGAAACAAAATCAACACCAAAACCAGATTCATTTAACACCCCTCTCAGATAGCCAATCACTGAGGACAAAGATGGGTTTGCAGACACTGAGTGAGGACTTTCATATTAATAATAAATTGCGTGCCGTCAAATCAATTATGACTGAGGGCAAACTTCCAGGTTTTCCTAGGTATAGAGTACTCAGATGTGGCTTACCATTCCCTTTTTCTGAGGGCACCCTGGGCCTATGCAGCTTGCCCAAAGCTACGCAGGCTGGCTGTTATCCTGAGATGCACAGTGAGGAATCGAACTCCCAACCTTTGGCTCTACAACTAGATACCTAAGTTGCTGAGCTATCCAGCCAGCTACAAGTTAGAGAGCATTTTCATGCACCTCAATATATGGTAAAAGCCATTTCACTATCTGGAACTTTGTCATAATGTTATATTAAAAATTGTTTCTTTTTAATTTTCCCCATCAGGTCTTTTATGGCCGTTTCAGCTTTGACTAAGCCAGCATTGCCAATTAGTGACAGATCATTTCCTTCTCTAACTACTAATGCTGATGGAAATCAATTCCTTTTAAAAAATCACACTACTTTGCATTCACTTATAGAAATGCTCAGTGGTATTTAAACACTATATTAGTTTCTTCTTGTTTTATTCACAAATGTTCTCTTGGCACTCTTTGGTAGTTTATTGATGGCATTTCATCTGTCTTGGTATCTATTTACGTGGATTACATGTCATGCTAATGAATATGGAGAAGCTTGGGCATGTTTCATAGGCACTACAAATAGGTTGGAAGCTATGGAGTAAACAACAGGCTTTCTTGTTAAGGAATGCCAATGTCAGTGCTACAGTTATCTCATATTCATATACAGTACATAGTCCCATCTTCCATTCACATTGGTGCAAACGTGAGTTATTTTTGTCCCCTGGCTCATGCCAATTGCTTCTTTTCTCAAGTGGAAAACATGCTGTCTCAATGGTCATTGAAAGAATTGCCAGTACGACGGTGCTTCTCCATAAAAGGCAACTTAGGGTTAGCATCAGATGCTGGAACTGGAATTGTAGAGTTTGCACTGGAATGGGTTGTTCTAGCTGGCTGGACAAATGTGGTCCCAACACTACTGACATGGAAAGGAACATCCAGAGCATTGTGATATGGCCATTGTGCTATATACCACAGCATTTTGCATTTGAGACAATAAGGAATGATACAATAATATATGTTCCACTCTGTATATACCGACAGAGATCTTGCATAGATGTGTGTGTGCGTGTGTGTGTGTGCAGGTAAGTTACCTTGGGAGATTGCACAACTCATTATGAAGATCTCATCTGGTGTAGTCCCATGGCAAGGTGTGATATGGCTAGATGATGTGTGCAGAGGCCTCATATGCACTGCACATATTATATCTCAAAGTGGAAGCATCCACATGCAATGACCCACCACAAAACCCCTTCCACCCATCTATTCTACTAACTCTTTTCTGCAGCAGAGTCCAGGGGTTGCTTTTACACATATTACAATGTCACAGAAGGTAATACTTTGATAGGACAAATAAGAGCAGGAGGATGAAAGTAAAAATCAAGGACAGGATGAAAGGCAGGAGATGAAGACTGTGAAACAGCAGAACAAAAGGTCTCTCTGTGTTATATGCTATCAAGTTGATTCCAGGACAGCTTAGTGGTACATCACCTTAAATTACTAGCTGCCTTCAGCTTCCTAACCTTCTTTCATCCAAGGTGCACTGAGCCCCTGTTTACATGACAGAGGGGAGGAACTGGGTTGTGGGGTCTGTCTTGTGCCCTGGATCTGGGAGGTATGATAAACAAAAGAAATTCTGAAGTGGACTCCAAGACTTTTCCTTCCTTATCTGGTACATGAACCAAGCAGAAACATGAGACTGGATCATTTCTCGGAAGGCACACAGTTACATTATGTAACACAATTACATTATTGTAATAAGAGGTTGTTAATTGACCTAGTATTCTATATGTGTGGGGTGGGTGGGTGATGGGTGTGCAAGCATATGCATGCGTGCATACATGTGCGTGCATAATATATTTCTTTCTCCGTTCCTCACCATGGTAGCTCATTGGTTGGAAAGGTGGAACAGACAGAGATCAGAAAGAGAGTGGAGAAAAAAGGAAGAGGCAGAATGAGAAATTAAAGAGAGTGGTCTTGTTCTCTCTCTTTTTGCCTCTGGTCCTGCCTAACTCAGGCTTCAGCCCCCTCACCTACTCATGTGCAGCCCTGGCAGATTTCGTCTGAAGGACTTCAGTTTTTGACTTGGGGAGGGGTGGGCATTCCTAATTCCTAAGAAATAAAAGCAGCTATTGTTGACTAAGCAGGGACTGGTTCTAACTGCTACTCCCAAATTACATGGCTGATTACTTATCTTTCAGCAATTTTTTTTAACATAATAAGTCATGGTTTGAGTAGGCCCATTTGGATCCATGGAAGTTTGTGACAGAGGTGACTCACTAAATCCTCATTGATTTAGTGGACCCTACTCTATTGCTATGTACTACACTAAGCAACTGGATTTTGACCATTGGATCTATGCCAGCTGGAACTAGCAACTGGATTTCAGCTAAAGTGTCTACAGGTGCAAAGATGGTAGAGACAAAAAACTGGGTTTATATGATGTATTAGTTAGCTGGATAGCTCAGGGAATTAGGTATCTGGCTGTAGAGCCAGAGGTTGGCAGTTCAAATCCCCACTGTGCCTCCTGTGAGCAGAACCAGCCCATGCAAGCCTGGGGCAAGGCTCACAGCCCCAGAGCACCCCCAGAAGAAAGGAAAGGTAAATCACTTCTGAGTACTCTCTACCTAGAAAACCTTGGAAAGGGTTGCCATAAGTCGAACTGACTTGACAGCACACAATTGCTATTATATATCCTATCTGCAAATCAAAACAAAACCTCTCTTTCCCAGGGATTTAATTAACTGTAGTTTCACAACTGTATCACCCTAATTCTAGTGATAGGTCTTACTATAAACATTTTTCCTTTTTTGTAAAAAAATTAAAAGCCTTTGTCATTTACTCAATGGACCAGCTTCCATGCATATTCAACAGGAGGTGGATATCATTCCCATATTTTCTCAATGTTCATAGGGCTTTGCACACAGAAAAGCTTTGAAGAGTTTTACAGAGGTGAAATATCAAGATGGTTTAAGGTTTTTTTAACAATGCATTCTTTTACTATGGAAGTTCAGAAAGCTGAACTTCACTGAACTTCACACAACACTGCTAGTTGTGCAAGTATAATAAAAACTGTTCCTGATTCTGTGTGATTAGAATGTCAAAGATCATTCTTGAAATGAATTTGCAGCTGTTCAATATTTTATTTTCTCTGATCTTTTTTGATTTAAATCCTAGTTTAGGATTCTGTCATAATTGGACATGCTTGTAGATGCTTAATAGAAGCCTACATCTTTCATCTTTTCTTCCTTTCTGTAAGTATTTCTCCCACCCCACCCAAGAAAGTCTTTTCAATCTGCCTCAGTATTCAGCTATTCTGTGATTGAATTTGTTTGACTTCTGAAAAGAAATGATGCTGCATTTCTTGTTATCAAGGTAACACTTGTATGTGGAATATAAATGATGTGAAGGATATGTCAAAGGCACTTATATGGGCAAGAAACAAGTGAAAAGAAGGCTTCTCTTATTGATATGAATTCCCAAAAAACTAATGTTTTTCTGTTGGTAGTGGTACAGACATCGGAAGCCAAAGCAACAGTCAGATCTTGTTTCTCTTCTGTCTTTGAAAGGTAAACATAGCTACGAAAAACGCAACTCAGGAATCAGTCCTGCTGAATACAAACAGAATCGCGTGGTGGAAGAATCTGAGGACATGTGAAGCTGAAGATATTTCTTGTAGCTAGCTGAGCAGCCAACCTTTATGGGCTGGCTGATCAATTTAAACTGAGGTCTTTCCAGTCAAGTTGTAACATCCAGCAGCTCAGTCTTTTTCAAGCTCTGCAGTAAACATTACTGTTGGTTCTTTTCAACCAGCTCCTGGAGGACTTCTAGCAGAAGGAAGCTTGTCATGTGTCTAGAAGCTGGGAGGAAGATTAGCACAGTTTGAGCTTGGCTGGTGGTCAACGTTAGTATATGATAATCAGTTGATATATATTAGTTGATATATATTTGTTAACCAGCCTTTCTCTACTGCTGTTTTCTGACCTAGTGGGAATATTACAGGTTCTTTCCTTTGTGTAGCTTGATTGATCCTTCTGCTGATACTCAGCAAAGGGAGCCCAATTTTGAGAGAGGAGTAGGTAATCAGTGTGGTAATGTGAAGGGTCAGTGTGGTAATGTGAAGGCTCTCCTATAGAGATGACTTGTTCTACAAAGGTTACTGGCTTGTAGCATGGACTATTAACAATTAGAAGCATTGGTTAGGTTATTTTTTAAAGTTTTTAATCAGTTGATGAGTGTGTGTGCTTCGTTGTTTAAGGGAATATACAAGACTAAATGTGAAAATTTCAATGAAAAATTATCTGATTGTGTTGTTCTTATCATGGAGGCACAACAGGCTATTCTGGTGTGTCAAGATACCCTGTCTCATCAAGAATGAGAAATTTTGCAAACATTCTTTGGATCGCTTCCTTAGTTCTTTCATAAGGGGTTTCTGCCAGTATCATCAGCCTCTCTTTAGAGTGGCAGTTGTGCAAGACTACCACTATCATTTGGTAGAAAAGTAAAGGGCAGAAAATTGTACTTCTATTGCAGGAGTGGGAAGAAGTGTTTGGGGGATTCTCTATATTGTGTTCCAAAATTACTTGCTAGGGTATTTATACTCTATACTTTGACATGAATGCATGAGTGAGTCATAGGGATGGGACTTTTGTGTTACAATGAATGTGGAAAAACACTGAGGAAGTACTTCTTTTATGTTTTGTACTTCTTTTGTGGCTCTCGGGAAGAGAGCCCTTAAAAGACTAATCATCCATGTTAACAGAAGAGAGATACATGGATGTTTCATATTTCTCTAAGTTTCTCTCTTCTTTGTAACCTACCCTTCACCCCATTCTGCATCAAATTACCTGGGAAATGTTTTACTGAAGCAGCTTCACAAGGGCAGCTGTCAGTCCTCAACAATTTCCAGAATGCAAAAAGACTACCTGTACAGTGACACAAGTCTTTCTGTCCTACAGCTCCATGAAATGCCTGGTGAAGTGACTGTATGCCATCTTTGGCATCTCAGCAGTTAGCAAACACAGGGGAGATATTGAGATTTATTGGCTGGAACTACATGTAAGCTTTTCACTGTGGGTTATCTGCAGTCCAGAGTAAAAAATGCTCCTATCACATTATCTATCTATCTATCTATCTATCTATCTATCTATCTATCTATCTATCTATCTATCTATCTATCTATCTATCTATCTATCTATCTATCTATCTATCTATCTATCTATCTATCTATCTAGTTAGTTAGTTAGTTAGTTAGTTAGTTAGTTAATTAGTTAGTTAGTTAGTTAGTTAGTTAGTTAGTTTACTACCCTATTAGTGAACATCCGCTACTCTGGCTAATTTACAGAATAAGACTTAAAAGTCCCCAAGCTCCCCTGCACCACCTTCATATAAAAACGTAATCAACATGGCAATACACCAACTCAAACATATTATTAAAAAGAAAACTGCTGGATAGCTCAGTGTTTTAGGTATCTGACTGCAGAGCCAGAGGGTGGGAGTTCGATTCCCCACTGTACCTCCTTGACAGGGGCTGGATTTGATGATCCATTGGGTTGCTTCCAGCTCTGCAGTGCTAAGATAATGAAGATAAAAACCTAAATTTGAAAATTAAAATTAACAGCATTGTGGGTATGTTCTCAAAGGCTGCTTTATATAGTTATATCTATGCTAGTTTTCTAAATATCAGGAGAGACAGAGCCTGGCACAGCTATATGGGAAGCTTGCTCCACACAATGCTAACTATCCAGAACTGGCTGCCCAGCAATGTTGTTTTTGCCCAGGGAATCAGCTTCAGGGGCTCTCTTTTCACCACATGTGGAGAAGGCTGCCCTTCGTCCTCTGCAGGGCTTGCTTGTCCAGTGGGTGGCTGGATGATGGTGTCCAGGGAGCATATGTTGGCAACATGTCCATATTCAGCTTCAGGAGGTGTAGATAAGGTCAGTTTGCATTGGAATGTTTGCATTTCTCTTTCCATCCCTAGCTGCTGAGAGCAAGAACATTGCTTTCTTTCTTTCTTTCTTTCTTTCTTTCTTTCTTTCTTTCTTTCTTTCTTTCTTTCTTTCTTTCTTTCTTTCTTTCTTTCTTTCTTTCTTTCTTTCTTTCTTTCTTTCTTTCTTTCTACCAAACAGGGTTGCCACAAGCCTGACACTATTTCTTGAAGTGTTAAGAAACTTCTATGTTTCTCTGGGTCTCCAGGCAGTGAGACTAATCTCAGGGCAAGCAAAGAACAGGAGAAAGTTTGATTTTTATCTGTGAGATGTCTTTAAAGCCTGAGCACTCATCTTCACACACTCTCAGTTATTGAAAGGATTCACTGGCTCAATGCAAAGGTGTTTTTATGTATGTTGTCATTGTTTTCCTCCTAATTCTTGCCCAACTTGCACCTGTAGCATCACAAGGACCTTGTCCTTGAACTCTATGAGAATGGGATGCTGCTGACCCAGGAAACCTACTGAAAATACATTGCTAAGCTATGAAAAGATTGCCAGATCTCAAGATGGTGGCCAAAGTCTCAGAAGTGACCATGCTTCTCTAATTCTCCAGAAAAGACAATGTCAGGGCAAGCGGTGCTGGAGGAGGAGACAGTATGATTTTATTGTGTGAGGTTAGTTTTAAGCCTTAGTACCCATCTCCATCCCCAGACAGTGTCACAAGTAACTGGCTTAGTGTAAAGGTGGTTGTATACCAATTGGGTTTAGGAAATGCTGTTCTGCCAGAAAGTCAGAAGAGGAGAGCAATCTGGTAAGTGCTTGTATTTGGGCCCAGCATGCCATAGAGCATCAACACAGAGAATGAACAAGCTCAGGCAGTACCTGCACAGGACCCCAGGAGAAAAATTCCCTGCGGACTGTTGATGGGTCTTTTGACAATATTGCAGGGCCAAGAAATTCTCACATCTTATGAATAGTTTATGAATGACCATGTGGGATGAAAGCCTGAGTAGACATGGCAACAACTACTGAAACTGTTGAGCACATTTTGCTGCCTACCCAGCTGCTGAAATAATTATTTCCCTCTGGTGCTGGGTTCCAATATTGCTCAGTTACCTGCATTCTATCTTGACCCCCCCCTCATGCCAATTTCAGTAATCAGCTGTCCCAGAGACAGTTCTGCCCTCTTGCTTAGTCTTTGCCCCTGTGAAATTACAAGCTCTCAGTGTCAGATTTGATCCTGAAATTTCAAGGAATTGAATGCCGCTTGCCTAGGAGCCCAAAAGATGAAGCCTAGACTAGTCCTTGCTATCATCTTATGTTCCACTTCTTCTGGGGGTAAGAGGCTATCTCAGACTATGGACAGAGCAGCAAGGTGATGGAGAAACAAGTGACTCAACATGGCAGAGGATGAGAGGTTAAATTGTATCATGAACAAATCATCCTGTTCCCTTCAGAGTGGCTGCAGACTGAGGGCACAATCATTCCTAAATGTAATGGCAAGCTATACAAAATAGGCCCAAGGGCATTAAAGCCAACAGTATGCTCTCTAGACTCACAAAGAGGGTATGGCTCAATAAGAAGCTGACGGCATATACCAAGATCCAGGTCTATAGAGCCTGTGTCCTGAGCACACTCCTGTACTGCAGTGAGTCCTGGACCCTTTGTGCATGGCAGGAGAGGAAGCTGAACACGTTCCATATGCGCTATCTCCGACGCATTTTTGGTATCACCTGGCAGGACAAAGTTCCAAATAGAGTAGTCCTAGAACGAGCTGGAATTTTTAGCATGTATACATTACTGAAACAGCGACGTCTACATTGGCTTGGGCATGTTGTGAGAATGGCTGATGGTCAGATTCCAAAAGATCTCCTGTATGGAGAATTAGTGCAGGGAAAGCGCCCCAGAGGGAGACCACAGCTGCGATACAAGGATATCTGCAAGCGGGAACTGAAGGCCTTAGGAATGGACCTCAACAGATGGGAAACCTTGACATCTGAGCATTCAGCCTGGAGGCAGGCAGTGCATCACGGCCTCTCCCATTTTGAAGAGAGCCTTGTCCAGCAGGCCGAGGCAAAGAGGCAGTCCCGAAACCAGCAAAATCAGGGAGCTGGACAGGGGACAGATTGTATTTGTCTTCAATGTGGAAGGGATTGTCACTCTCGAATTGGCCTTCTCAGTCACACTAGATGCTGTTCCAAGTCCTCCATACAGAGCACATTACCATAGTCTCTCGAGACTGAAGGATGCCTAATCTAATACTCTTAAATAATGTAATATATGCTGATGATACAATCTTGATAGCCAGGGGCTCAGATAACCTTCAAATACTGTTAGATCTAGTCACAGAAGAAAGTAACAACATGAGATAGTCAATAAAAAGCCAGTATCAATGGTGATAAATAGGGATAATATCAAGATAAATATTATGTGTAACAACTCACATATAGACCAAGTAGACAAATACAGTACGTGTATTTAGGACACTTAATTAACAACAGCATAGGCTGCAATGTATAAATAAAGTGAAGAACTGAGATGAGTAGAATAACTTTTATGAAACTGAAAAAAATGTTATAAACATTGTAATATATCTTTGAGACCAAGGATGTTCAGGTATTGCATATGGATGTAAAATTTGGACTATTAAGAAGGAGATGTTGAATAGAATAAATGTTTTTGAAACATAGATGTATGGAAGAAACCTTCACATCCCATTGACTGACAGAATAAAGAATGAAGAGGTACTTCATTAGGAAGGAAAACAAAAAGGAATAGAGTTGATTATTAAGAAACACAAGCTCTCCTAGCTTCAAGACATAATTCCCTATGACAAATGCAATATACTGCAATGCATCATTGAAGGGGAGGTCAAGGGTAAACATGGAAGAGGTAGAAGATTGATTTTTTGGAGATGTAACATCAGAGACTGATTGGATCTTAATAAAGAACAACTAATCAACACAGCAAGAGGTAGGTGGAGATATGCCATGATGATAGCCAACCTGAGCAACTGAGAAGAAATCCAGAGATAGAGAGAAATGAAACAGTTTTTAGGAATACTTCTGGCATTATTAAGAATTCAGTTTAATTAACTTAACATTAGAGATGGGGTTATTCATATATGAATACCCCCGCAAAGGTGGCGATAATGCCAGACCGTCCACTCACAATTTCGCCACTGCCGCCAGCTCTGCGATCCTTCCTATCACTCTGGAGCTTGCGATCGGCGAGCCACTCATCGACCTGGCAGGGAGGCTTGCCGTCCCACCTCCTGCCAGGAGTGGCAAACCGATCGTGAGCTCCGGAGTGATAGGAAGGATTGCAGAGCCGGCAGCAGTGGCGGAATTGTGAGTGGACTGTCTGGCCCCAGGGGGCTGGACCCTCATTATCGCCACCTGTGTGGGGGTATTCATATTCATATACAAATACCCCCATCTCTACTTAACATCCTTAGGTCATGTCCTAACACTTGTAAAATCCAAGCATAGGGTGGTTGAATATGGAACAGGAAGACATAACAATGTTTTCCTTTATTATATAAGACATAAGTTATTATCAACTTTAGTAAGAGAATAGGTGTAAGGCAAATTGGAGAGGCAGTGTTCAATGTTGCTCTTCAGATCATTGGAGATACATCTGGTTTCCAAGAAGGGTCTTGAGTCTTTCAAAGATAATATGATAAAAATTGTAACAACAACAAAGCTTTAAAGAAGATTCCCTTCTGTAAAATGGAATCAAATTGGCCTACCTCACAGTGCCCCTAAGAAAATAAATGAAGTAAGGAAATATTACCAGCAAGGGCAATTATCATGATTAATAATACTTGTGGCGTCAGATGAATTAATGCCACTGTAGCAGGCTCCAGCTGCTAATGACACAATGTATCAAACCCAAATCAAGTGCTTTGCAAAAACTATTCATCAGGAATCAAATGGTGTGGGTCTTTAAAGGCTAACAGTCAGCTCATAGTTTATCACTTGATGGCTGCATTAGTAAGACTGCCATCCTGAACATACTTGTTAAAAAAGTAAGCTATAGTAGACATCATGGGTCTTACTTCTGAGTGAATGTGCACAAGATTGCCCTGCAACTCATCCCTTTTAAGTGCAAACCAGAGATGGCACTGATTGAACATCACAGACGAAACTTTCAAATCACCCGTCATAACCTCAAAGCCAATGCTTTCCAACTGTGTGTCAGTTCACACAGTTATCTAGGGATGCCTGACTACTTTGACATTTGCAAATCACTATGCAAACTGACCTCACAGGCACCTTCAAAACTAATCTGAGAACTGGAACTTGAAACTGAATCTAATGGTTGATTCCAGCTAGAGTAGACTTGTTAATCAATGGGACTATGGTTTGTCAACACTTATGTAAGTTCCATTGATTTAATGGGACTACTCCAGTTGGGACAAATGATCAGATTTAGCCCTGTACTATCTGTTGAATGTTAGAATTCTCACGTATTGGTACAGTTCTTAGTTTAGAAAACCTATTGAAATATAATTAAAAAATGTTGTTCTTTTAACAAAGCAAATGCTTGCATGTATAAATTCTGAAAATACATACAATTAGAAATGCATATTTTGAGAAATATGTACCTAGAAATGTGTAGTTAAATAAGTTTTAAAATGCAAATTTTCATAAAGAGGTTTTTTAAAATCACACATTAATTTTAAAAAATGGGGTGGAGGTAACTTGTAAATAAACACACGTGCACCACTAATAGAGTATTTGTTAATCATTAAAATTAGATTTCTCATCATATGGTTTCAAATGCAAGACAGGTTCAGCAGTGGCTTAACATTGCCTTCTGTGCAGTACTAAAAGAAGTGAGTGTCACTGCCATTGTTTTTGAAAGATTCTCTGTCAGTGTCACCTTCAGCTACTGCTGCTGCCCACTAGTTGCCCTCCAGAGGTTTCTGTACTCCCATCATCAATGGAACTATACATTATCTTCTGCTGATTTGTCCATTATTCTTCATAAGGATGGATACATCTTAGTCTAGTGCCTCAGCTGTGAGCATTCTGCCTTAGGTGAAACTACAAGAAGTCAAGGCTCCTAATGGAGTCTGGCCTCCTGATGGCATTGCTCCTGTCTTCTCTGACACACTCCATCCCCTTCACTGCGTGAAGGTGTGCTTCCAAGAAGGGCTACAAAATTTTAATGCTGACCATGAAGAAAATGAAGTTGTTAAAGATTTTGTATACTTTGGTTCAACCATCAATCCAAATGAAAAATACAGCCAAGAAATCACAAGAAGGTTGAGACTTAGAAGGGCTGCAATGAAGGAATTAGAAAAGATCATCAAGTGTATCATTGGAAATCAAGGCCAAGATCATCCACACTATTGAATTCTTGATCACCATGTATGGGTGTGAAGACTGCACAGTAAAGAAAGATGACGGGAAAAAATGATTCATGGAGAACGATGAGGATACCCTGCATGGCCAGAAAGATAAACAAATGGATCCTTGTATTCTCGAAGGCTTTCACGTCCGGGATCTGATGGTTGCTGTAGGTTTTTGGGCTGTTTGGCCATGTTCTGGAGGTTTTTCTTCCTAACATTTCACCAGATTGCGGCCACAGAGACTGGTGAAATGTTAGGAAGAAAAACCTCCAGAACAAGGCCAAACAGCCTGAAAAACCTACAACAACCAAATGGGTCCTTGTCAAATCAGTTCAGATAGTTCAGTAAAATCAAGCCTGAACTATCTCTGGAGGCAAAAAAATTATGAAACTGAGGCTGCCCTACTTTGGGCACATTATGAGAAGACAGGATTCTCTGGAAAAGACAATAATACTGAGAAATGTTGAAGGCAGTAGGAAAAGAGGAAGACCAAATATGACATAGATAGACTCCATAAAGGAAGTCACAGGCTTGTGTTTACAAGAGCTGAGCAGACCAGTTGAGGCCAGGACATTTTGGAGATCTTTCATTCATTGGGTCTCCATAGGTAGGAGGCAACTTCATGGCATGTAACAACAACAATTGGTTGCCAGTAATCACTTTGTGGCACTTGTATTTCTAAACCAGTCTTAACAGGATTTGTTTATTGGTTTGTAAGCTGTCCTAGGCCTATTTCATTCACTCCAGGAGGTTAGTCAGAAGTAGTAGTTAAATATAAGGGATGGTGAAAAAAAAGTTTCTCATCAAACCCGTCTCTTCTGGTTGTAATAAATCTGTAAACAACAGCTCTAAAGTACAATAACATCTGGCTCAGAGAAAGAAAATTCATTCTAATTTCTCCTAGAGGTAAGTAATTCTCTAAAGCTTATTAACACATAATCTCATTTTAGCTGTAAAAACATACAAGAGATTTTGAATTTACTCACAGTGAGAACTGCTATGCTTGAAGCTGTTGGTAGCAAACTTCAGTAGCCTTAGGTTTCATTTAGTGAATTTAGATAATTGCTTTTCATGTTCTCAGGCTAGTTTTCAAATCTATCTCTGGAGATTTTATTTAAAATCCCCCTGAACGGGGGGGGGGGGGAACCTTGAAAGTTCAAGCATCCTAGAATTCAGAGGTTTATAGGAAGCATCTGGAGAATTCTGTTTACTTTATAAAAACATTGCAGCTAGCTTTGTAATGAAAGGATATAATTCCTTAATTTAATTGGGTTGATCCAGAATTCCCCAAAACACTTTTTTAATGAAGCTTTGGCCAGAAGAAGGGGATGGGACCATTTCTGTCACTTTTTCCTTCCCCGCTGGGTCCTCTCCGGAACACTGGGGGACTATCCAGAATTGTGTCGAGACACCACAGCAGGTTGCAAGGGGAAATCTGTGAAAATTGCTTCCCCTACTTTTTCACTTGGCAGGGTCCTCTGTCAGACATCAGCAGAGGACCACTTCACTGTGAACGAAAGATCTCATCATAACCAAAAGGAGTTCTTCCATTTTTGTGAGGGATTCTCTGTTCGACCCAGAGATTCTCCACAATTAGAGCAGACTTTCAACATCCAGTTGGTACATGATGTCGTGCTGCAGCAGCATTAGGGAAGGCACAATAGGGGTGGAAGTGCTATTCACAAACATGTGTGCAGCGTAACAGGTGAAATGGGAGCCCTGCGATCAATTGTGCCTTGGCATCTGGTTGCCTTGGCATAACGCCAATGCTTCCACTGTGGTAACTTTATTTTACAACAGAACATAGAGGATTTCAGCTACTGTTTGAGCTCCGCTGGAAAATGCAATACCTTTTTCTGTTCTGCATCAACTAGCAACCTATTGGTTCAGTGGTTTGTGTCTTTTTAAAAAAACCATTTAGCCCTTCCTTTTGTGCTTGCTGGATATGTGTGTTTGGGAAAATAGAAACGGTTTGTCCTTTCAGCAAAGTGTGGAAATGTGATGGCGAAAAGTGCTTGCTTCCCTGTTCTCAAAGTGGAGGTGAGGACTCCACACAACTTGTGTAACATTTAGTAGGCTGCCTTGCTGCATCCAGATGGCTGATCTTAAGGAGACACTAATGAGATTTCTTCATATCTCTAAATCTGTATATTGGTTCAGGAGGCATCGCTCAGGATGATTGACTTCAGAATAGATACTGGATGAAATCTTCAAGAATTTAGCTGCAACAATCTGCTCATTATAAGCAACTCCCATTAGAGTGACTGTCCATGTGTGTGAGGCATGTTTTTATAAAAGGAAAACAAATATATAAAAAGTGGTAGCCAATACATCAGGTCGTATAACTTATATTAACACCCTTGATGATTCTATTATTTTATACTTTTTTAGTGTCTGGCAGTAGAGGGGCATCAGATCTTACACATTCTGTCTCACATCCTAGCAGCCAAATGTACTTAAAGCTTTGTAAATACAGTTATATTACGTATTCGCTATGTCAAGACACAGAGTCCTCTTTTCTATCTTCAACCTATAGGTGTAAATTTAAGGTCAGTAAGATCATGAAATATTAGGGCCAGCTATAATGGTAGCTGCTGTTAACAATTTCAAGCTTCTACATTTGATCAGCTTTTGCAATAAGTCCATCTAACTTTTAAATAATTTCCCTCTGAAGCAATTTACTGTAATTGCATTAACAACAAAGACACAAGAGGTTAAACAAGATCACACTTTTTTAAAAAAAAGCAGAATAGGGTAGGTATGAGGCAAAGGATGAAAAGAGAGAGAGAGAGATGTTGAAGCTGGATTACTTGTTATGATTTTCATCTATAGAATTATAGGGGAAGTATGCCTCATATGCCCCTTCATGGATTGCTGCCTTCTCATGGCGAAGGGGCTTGAGTAATTCAGAGAAGCTAAGGGCTATGCCGTGCAGGGACACCCAAGACGGACAGGTCATAGTGGAGAGTTCTGACGAAATGCAATCCACCTGGAGCAGGAACTGGCAAGCCACTCCAGTATCTTTGCCAAGAAAACTCCATGGACAGAAACAAACTGCTAGAAGATATGACGCTGGAAGATGAGCCCCTCAGGTCGGAAGGCGTCCAACATGCTACTGAGGAAGAGCGGAGGACAAGGACAAGTAGCTCCAGAGCTAATGAAGTGGTTGGGCCAAAGCCGAAAGGACGCTCAGCTGCGGACGTGCCTGGAAGTGAAAGGAAAGTCCAATGCTGCAAAGAAAAATACTGCATAGGAACCTGGAATGTAAGATCTATGAACCTTGGTAAGCTGGATGTGGTCAAACAGGAGATGGCAAAAATAAACATTGACATCCTGGGTGTCAGTGAACTAAAATGGACGGGAATGGGCGAATTCAATTCAGACGATTATCATATCTACTATTGTGGGCAAGAATCCTGTAGAAGAAATGGAGTCGCCCTCATAGTCAACAAAAGAGTGGGAAAAGCTGTACTGGGATACAATCTCAAAAATGATAGAATGATTTCAATACGAATCCAAGGCAGACCTTTCAACATCACAGTAATCCAAGTTTATGCACCGACCACCGATGCTGAAGAGGCTGAAATTGACCAATTCTATGAAGACTTACAACACCTTCTAGAACTGACACCAAAGAAATATGTTCTTGTCATTATAGGGGATTGGAATGCTAAAGTAGGGAGTCAAGAGATAAAAGGAACAACAGGTAAGTTTGGCCTTGGAGTTCAAAACGAAGCAGGGCAAAAGCTAATAGAGTTTTGTCAAGAGAACAAGCTGGTCATCACAAACACTCTTTTCCAACAACACAAGAGGTGACTCTACACATGGACATCACCAGATGGGCAATACTGAAATCAGATTGATTATATTCTCTGCAGCCAAAGATGGAGAAGCTCTATACAGTCAGCAAAAACAAGACCTGGAGCTGATTGTGGCTCTGATCATCAGCTTCTTACAGCAAAACTCAAGCTTAAACTGAAGAAAGTAGGAAAAACCACTGGGCTAGTCAGATATAATCTAAACCAAATCCCTCACAGTGGAAGTGAAGAACAGATTTAAGGAACTAGATTTGGTGGACAGAGTGCCTGAAGAACTATGGATGGAGGCCCGTAACATTGTACAGGAGGCAGCAACAAAAACCATCCCACAGAAAAGGAAATGCAAGAAAGCAAAGTGGCTGTCCAACGAGGCCTTACAAATAGCAGAGAAGAGAAGGGAAACAAAATGCAAGGGAGATAGGGAAAGTTACAGAAAATTGAATGCGGACTTCCAAAGAATATCAAGGAGAGACAAGAGGGCCTTCTTAAATGAACAGTGCAAAGATATAGAGGAAAATAATAGAAAGGGAAAAACCAGAGATCTGTTCAAGAAAATTGGAGCTATTAAAGGAACATTTTGTGCAAAGATGGACATGATAAAGGACAAAAATGGTAGGGACCTAACAGAAGCAGAAGACATCAAGAAGAGGTGGCAAGAATACACAGAAGAATTATACCAGAAAAATCTGGATGTCCCGGACAACCCAGATAGTGTGGTTGCTTACCTTGAGCCAGACATCCTGGAGAGTGAAGTCAAGTGGGCCTTAGAAAGCATGGCTAACAACAAGGCCAGTGGAGGTGATGACATTCCAGTGGAACTATTTAAAATCTTAAAAGATGATGCTGTTAAGGTGCTACACTCAATATGCCAGCAAGTTTGGAAAACTCAGCAGTGGCCAAAGGATTGGAAAAGATCAGTCTACATCCCAATCCCAAAGAAGGGCAGTGCCAAAGAATGCTCCAACTACCGTACAATTGCACTCATTTCACACGCTAGTAAGGTTATGCTCAAAATCCTACAAGGTAGGCTTCAGCAATATGTGGACCGAGAACTCCCAGAAGTACAAGCTGGATTTCGAAAGGGCAGAGGAACTAGAGACCAAATTGCTAACATGCGCTGGATTATGGAGAAAGCCAGAGAGTTCCAGAAAAGCATCTACTTCTGCTTCATTGACTACGCAAAAGCCTTTGACTGTGTGGACCACAACAAACTATGGCAAGTTCTTAAAGAAATGGGAGTGACTGACCACCTTATTTATCTCCTGAGAAATCTATATGTGGGACAGGGAGCAACAGTTAGAACTGGATATGGAACAACTGATTGGTTCAAAATTGGGAAAGGAGTCCGACAAAGCTGTATATTGTCTCCCTTCTCATTTAACTTATCTGCAGAATACATCATGCGGAAGGCTGGACTGGAGGAATCCCAAGCCGGAATTAAGATTGCCGGAAGAAATATCAACAACCTCAGATATGCAGATGATACCACTCTGATGGCAGAAAGTGAGGAGGAATTAAAGAACCTCGTAATGAGGGTGAAAGAGGAGAGCACAAAAAATGGTCTGAAGCTCAACATCAAAAAACTAAGATCATGGCCACTGGTCCCATCACCTCCTGGCAAATAGAAGGGAAAGATATGGAGGCAGTGACAGATTTTACTTTCTTGGGCTCCATGATCACTGCAGATGGTGACAGCAGCCACGAAATTAAAAGACACCTGCTTCTTGGGAGGAAAGCGATGAGAAACCTAGACAGCATCTTAAAAAGCAGAGACATCACCTTGCTGACAAAGGTCCGCATAGTCAAAGCTATGGTTTTTCCAGTAGCGATGTATGGAAGTGAGAGCTGGACCATAAAGAAGGCTGACCGCTGAAGAATTGATGCTTTTGAATTGTGGTGCTGGAGGAGACTCTTGAGAGTCCCCTGGACTGCAAAGAGAACAAACCTATCCATTTTGAAGGAAATCAACCCTGAGTGCTCACTGGAAGGACAGATCCTGGAGCTGAGGCTCCAATACTTTGGCCATCTCATGAGAAGAGAAGACTTTCTGGAAAAGACCCTGATGTTGGGAAAGTGTGAAGGCAAGAGGAGAAGGGGACAACAGAGGACGAGATGGTTGGACAGTGTAATCGAAGCTACCAACATGAATTTGACCCAACTCCGGGAGGCAGTGGGAGACAGGAGGGCCTGGCGTGCTCTGGTCCATGTGGTCACAAAGAGTCGGACACGACTTAACGACTAAACAACAACAACAACATGCCTCATAAGTGCTACTTAGCCTAACCCTTCATACACAGAGAGGCACCATTATGTCAAAATTGCTACTTTAATTATACAACGGAAGAAATGCACATATAAAAAGTAATTTTTAATATTTTGCTCCGCTAGTCAGGTTCTCAGAAGATCTGTTGTGCACACCAAATTGTTGCCATGATTCAGATAAAAGAAAGCAACAGATAATTTGACAAATGTGTAGAGGTTACAGATGACTTGGAAATGCAGAAAAGGGTAAGGTGATCTGAGGCCCCAGAGTTGGAACGTACACACTGACCTGTTTTGTTACATGAGAAAGTGCAAAATACATTCTCCTTACTATAAGATAGCAAGAATTTTATTTTAGTTTTTGCCTCCACAATTTTATGCATTTCAGTGAAATGCAAGTTATGGAAAAGTGCACAAAGTAACACTTTCTTGCATGAACTATCAAATGTAGTAGCAAATGATGGGTTGTATATGGTTTTTAAATGAACCAGACTGTCTTTTTGTGTTTGCTAGGTGTATAGGAAAAAGGATTCATTTTGCACGGAGGCATTTTGGGCAAAATGCAGATAATGCAACCCCAAAAGTCATAGTTGTCTTGGTCTTGCACTGGAGATAGGATTTCTTGTGGAGGCTAAAGAATCCTCAGTAGGCTATCTTGACATTCCGGATGGCCCATCTTGCCCCAAAATGGGATAACGATGAATGTTTTTCACACGTCTAACCAAAAACTATCTTAGTTCCTTGGCTGATTTTCATGCATCTCCTGACGTAAATATATACAAATTGTGGAAGAATGCTAGAATGGTGACAATGAGGGGGGGAAGAGGTCTGAATGATAAAAGGCTATGTGAGCACTACTCTGCAAGCAAGCAATGGAGAGTCTGACAACAGTGATATGTCTTTTCCAAAGCTTAGGGAATTTGCTTTTCTGGACCATCACTGCCAGAATTCCCTAGACATGGCCAGCCTTTTAAGGATAGTAATCTACGAAAAGTAACTTCTCCAAGCACTGGCCCCTCCCATAGTAGCCTACTGAACAAGAAGGAAGGGTTGTCAGAAAGAGACAAAGAGAAAGGCAGTTGCTAGAAAGAGAGAATGGTTGGTGGCCCCATCCAAGGTAGCTTCCCCTACCCCTATTGCCGTGTGTTTTCCGTCAGGTTGCCCATGAGGTTACGCCACTTTCAACAGATCTCCCCACCCACCCCAGTCATAGTCATTTTGATATGTTAGAGGAGTGGGCTGGAAATAAACCAAATAACTAATGATAAAAAATTGAGCAGAATTATTTGTTGTTGTTTTGTGCTCCCGATATAATTAATTCGCAAGACTGAGAGATACTGCCAATGTTTGAATGAGAGCTATCTACACAACCAGACATTTCAATGCATGTGAAAACACCACAAACACAATATATGATGTATTTAGGAAAAGACAAGCATGTGTGAATCAACCTTAAGAAGTGCTTCCAGCTAGGCATTTTATTTACCCGCTAAAGGCAAATTGATCAATACTTTATCTGAAAGGGAAAATAAAGGATGACAACCTACATTCTATTGCTGAACACATAGGAACATATCAGCACAATAGTCCCTCATATCCCAGATAGATTAATGGCGTCTCTCAGATGCAAGATTGCCAAACTATAGGAGAATATAAACTGTCTCTATTAAGAGGTCCTTGAGAAATCAATTCTTGTACACACCTTGAACAGAAGACCAGAAACTAGTATCTTGTTGTTATGTGACATCAGGTTGGTTTTGACTTAGTTGCCCTAACAGGGTTTTCGAAGTATGCAAGATGTTGGAGTGTGAGATGTTTACCAATGCCACCCTGCATAGGGAATTTGCCTGGCTGACTGGGGAGTTGAACCCATGTCACTTAAGTCCTAGTTTGGCATTCTATGTACTATATCACAGTGACTATGAGATGAGCAAAAGCCACAGTTTTATGGATCCAGAAGCACAGCCTTCATCTATCTCCTTCACTCATGAACTGATCCATACCTTTCACTGCCATGTAGTCAGGCTGTGGAGGCACCTGATCATATAATATATTTTCCCCACTGCTCAACCAGATATTTTTGGATAGAATGATGTCACCAAGAGCCAAGGGCAGCCTCCTTCTCATATCCTCTTGGATTGGTTGGCTATGAGAGATTGGTTAGATAAACGACCCTTCAGTAATAAGACGCCTCATGCACAAGAGCTTGCCAAAATAATGTGGCCTTATTTTCTTCCCAACCTGGGTGACTACTAAGGTCAAATCATATCAAACTAAAAGAGTCTCACCCTGAAATTGTGTCAAGTAGATAAAAGAGGAGGGGCAATGGAACAATCTTGGAAATAATCTAAAACTCATTCCCTAAGATCAGTAAGGCATGTTGCTGCCAGCCGTATACTGTAGCCTAATGTCAAACCCTTTCCAGTCTGCCTGCTAGTTCCCATTCCAGCTGGCTGGGTGGCACGTGGAGGTTTCACTGTTTCTCTTTCCTTCTTTTTCTTCTGCTGAGATGTAGGGCAAACCTGCTTCTACCTACAGTTGCCTCAATGGGGATGCATCGGTGATATCACCATGGTATAGCAATCTGATCATCTAGTTATTGATTCCACCATCTTTGCTTTGAAAAAATGTTTTCTGTGTTGTGTTTTTAAGTTATAATGTTTAGTATAATGCTTAGTATATCCTTATTCTTTTTATATTATTTTGATAGTATGTTGTTATAATGTAATGTTCTGGTTATGGTTTTATCTTGTTTTAAACTGCCCAGAGTGGCCTTTGAAGCCAGATGGGTGGTATATAAATTAAACAAACAAACAAATAAAAATGAACAAATAGTACAGTGGTTCCCAACCTTGAGTAACTTAGGTGTTTTTGGATGGAAATTCCCAGAAGCCTTCACCACCAGCTGTGCCAGCTGGAGTTTCTGGGAGCTGCAGTCCAAGAACACCTGGGTTTACCCAAGGTTGAGAACCACTGATCTAGAAAATGCTTCTTTCATCTCATCTCCAGGAGGAACACAAAGATGGTTGGGGCATGTGAGATCTGGATTCAGTCTGGCTCATCCCATCCAGTATACATATTATAAAGACCATTTAGAAAGTTAAACAACCACTGGCTTGTAGCAATGATACTGATATGGCAAATTATGCTGCAGAGCAGGGGTCCTCAAACTACGGCCCGTGGGCCACATCCAGCCCACCTTGCTGTTCTGTCTGGTCCGCCGGCTCCTCCTGCACCCATGGGAGCGCCGGGTGATCACTTTGGTGCTTTCCCCCCCTCTCTCTGTGCCCCCACCGGGCATAGAAAGAGGGGGAAAGCCCGATCCAAACCATTACCCACCCCCCACTGCCTTTGCAAAGGCACCAGAGCCGGGCGATCACTTTGCTGCCTTTCCCCTTCTCTCTGTGCCCCCAATGTTGGTTGTTTTAAAAAGCATCCTCTTGTATATATATTTTTTCACTTAAAAACTCATTCAAATAATTAATTCACCCCATCAAGTAAAAAAAAGGACCTGGGTCCTTTTTTTTAACTTGGTCCATTCGTTCATTTTTTTTTTTCAAACTATAGTCCAGCCCCCCAACAGTCTGAGGCTGGCCCCGTGTTTTAAAAGTCTGAGGACCCCTGCTGCAGAGTGTTGGTTTGTTTTTGGAGCTACAACTATTTTTTCTTTGGGTGCCAAAGGTCCCGGGGCACCTGGGGAGCTACGTATGCACCTGGGGACCTGTGAGCAGGCACGTGCAACTTGTGGCTGTACTTTGTCCACTACTGAGCTACCTTCTTCCAATCAGTTGAGCTGGGAAGGAATTTTCATGGCTTTTCTCCCACAAATGAATTAATGATCAACTGAATGTTACCATGGATGATAACTGACCAGACTCAGTTTGGCTGGATGTACCTCCCCATTTTCAACAGATGAATCACCTGCTAATGCTGTCCTAGGCCATCTAATTAATAATCAAGCATGGAAGCCTGCAGGTCAACACTTGTAAAAAATTAATTGGATAAATGAACAATCTACAGAACAGCAAAGTCAGTCTGGTGTCTGCAAGGTGGTTATGAATACAAAGCAGATCACTTGATTATCATGGATATATCTACCTTGTAGTTCATGTTCAAGACCTTTGTCCTCAGAAAATGAGTATATGATTATTTCACATTGCATTACTATTATTTGTAATCATGCACCCTGTTCTGCACTCAAAAGAACAAACAGCATTACAAGTTAATCTAGGTCTGAAGCATTAGTGTATATCCCTTATGCAACTGGCATAACTGATGGCTTTTTGTTTTTTACTAAAATATATCCATCTGGAGTTTAAAATCCTGGAAATTTATGGTATTTCCATGTCAAAACTAGCGATACCATTTCTTTGTCCATTGTGTTAGTTTATGCTGTGTTTATCATACACTCAAAGAGGAATAGGCTTAACATTTCTATCTCATTTCTGAAATGCTATATGATGGAGTGATAGTTCTTCCTTTGTTTGTTGTGTCTTCTACAACCGATTTCATTAACTAGAGGTCAGTTCTTATCACTTTACTTTATCCTCAGCAGTATTTCTTGTTGTTAGACTTCTACTTCCTACTGACTTGGATTCCTTTTCACTTTGACAGATAGTGTTCATTCCAAAGACAGTCAAAAACCTCTATTATATTCCGAAAATAAAATCTTCCGGGAGCTTTATAGCTTTGATTCTTTTACATTTACTTCTCTACATCCATAATAATGAAATGGAAAATGTATGTACAATGTGGTATTGTTGATTTAAGGCTGGAGTATCTGAATTAACACTGAAGATATATCTGTACACAGCAAAGTGTAGGTTCTCACTATGACACACATATATCTTTCCATAGCTCTCGATGTACATTTTCTTAAAGGATCAACATTTTCTACATTTGAAAAATGATGTAGGTTTTAGAGACTTCCACACCAGCCCCTGAATGTTTGTCTTATCAATACATGTTGTATTGGCACAGTGCAAAAATCACTAGAATTTCAAGGGAAAATAAAATGAAATGAGGAACCACTATGTCTCTGCAAGAAAGGGCAAAGGATCTAATTCTCCTAGGCATAAAGACGAATAGAATAAAATGGAATAAAGGAATGGAGGAATGAGGAATGGAATAAAAAGAGTAATAGAGTGGGGGAACCACCACCAAATCTGCAGCAGTGTGGGCAATGGATGTAGGGGTCACATGGAACTATGGGCCTTGTGTTCCTCCCCCATACACTGGGATAACTGCCTTAACTCAGAGCTAATGCTCCCAGTTCAACAAACCATCGCTTGTTAAACCAGGAATGTTTACTAATTTGTAACATTTATCTCCTGCTCAAAGTGCATACAAGTTCTCCTTCTTGCTTTATAATCATGACAACTCTGTGAGGTAGCTCAGGGGAAGCAACTGTGACTGTCCCAAGGTTACCCAGAGACTTTCATGGATGAGCTGGCATTTGAACCATTCTCCTTGAGCCTAGCACTCTAACCACTACATCACTCTGGCTCTTATGCTCTGTTCCTGTATGCTTTCTTTTCCAACTTCCCCTTCCCTCCTTCCCTCCTTTTAAGGCTCCTGTCAGTGGTGATATCCAAAACAAGGAAGCTGTGCTTTGAGTGCTTCCTAGAAAGCATGACTGTAAATTTAGAAGGAAGTTTTGGCAAACCATTAATTATTCTATTAGGTGGAGTAATGCTACTGTGTTGTGGGAAAAACAATAAGGAGCCTTTAGGCACCCTGAAGATTAGCACAATTTATTTGGCATAAGCTTTCATGGGTTATAGCCCACTTCATCAGAAGTCATTGGGTTTCGACTGAGATCACATCTGCATATCAAAATTAAATCTGAAACATTTGTAACTGACTAAACTGTAACAAAAATTGAAGCCATATTTATTCACTCAGGATAGGGTTTAAATTGAATGTGTGAGTAAAGGGAAAAAAGGTCCTCCTGCTGTACCTGTCAATCTCTTCTTGTGAAAAGGGATAGCCTGAGGAGGATAATGTTCTTTAGTCATGCAGACTCTCTAAGCAAGTGGAAACCCTTTTTTTTCTGGGGCAGGGTGGGGAGATCTAGATATTTCAACATTCTGGATTTTGTGAAGAATCTTTATCCATAATAGAGTGTATTTTTTCAATGAAGAGAGAGTTATGATGGAGAGGAAAGAGTTTTGCTTGTCTTTTTCCTGAGGGCTTAATTCTCTCTGTCTGATGCTCTCTGTCTGTCCCTTTACATACACAGTGTGGGTGTACTTGTGTATCCAGATCTATGGTCCAAATCCTATTGAACGTTTACAATGGTATAATGCAGTTGTCCCCCCAGCCTGGAATAAAGAGACAGACACAGGTTGTTGGGTTAAAACTTGGGCCACAACTTTATTAACTATTTAAACTAAAAAACTCAATCTACAAGGGGGCCTACCGTAGTGCGATATTATCTCCAAATCCGGTGTAGCCTTTACATCCGGATCATTCAAGAGCAAGGCGAGTTCCTATTTCTGAATCGTGCTGTCATCTGTACAGCACGTATTCAGGTGCCTGGAAATAGGGTTATCCCCCCAACGCCCCAGCCCACCGAGCCTCATGACCCTAGGTGGACTGCTGCCCGGGAGGTGCCCCCATGGAGAAACCACCTCTCGTCAGCAGCCCTATTGGCACCACCTGACAGGGAGATGGAATATTTTTGCACCTTGTGACTTCCATAAACTCAACCCGACTCTTCCCCTCGCAGTACCCGCCATGGCATGGGGCTATTTATATGCCCCAAGCCCACCAACACAGCCAAAAAATTTGGCCCAAAGGCCCCCTTGTAGGTCCCTCATAAAAAAGGCCCAAAACTGTATCAGACAAGCCAACCCCGTCATTTCTGTAAAATTCTGGCTGGTGAACTCTTATGTCCAGGTCATAATCAATAACCAATCCAGCCTTTAATGCCCAGCTATTTCGCAATTCACACCACACATTGCACAGTCAATGCACTGAAGATCGCAATCAATCTTCCAAAACCATATCTTGAGGTATGCTTGACCATATCAAGGACTATGGGCTGGAAATTTGTCCTGTATGGCCTGCAAGACCTCAATCACCTGTAATATTAATGACTTGCCTGTTCTGTGCCAAGTCATTTCATCCCCGGTGAACAAACAATAAAATTCAGGGGGAGCCTCGCTCATACTCTGGGGTACCAGGTTCTTCAGCTGTTCCCCAAGCATGCCTCCTTTCCCCTACCATTCCGCATGCGGCCCAAGCACCAAGACCTAAATTGTGGCCCCAACTGATACGCAAAGGGTACTTCACCTCCCAATGTATATACTGTGGCCACAAAAAGTGACTCACACCAGGTGGCAACTGCCTGGAGTCCTGAAAGAGAACACAAGCAGCCCTATTGGCACCACCTGACAGGGAGATGGAATATTTTTGCACCTTGTGACTATTGATGAAGTGAAATATAAATTTTTAACCTGCATGAAGACACTTGCCTACAGTGGTGCCTTGACTTACGAACTTAATCCGTCCCAGAAGATGTTCGTAAGTCGGAATGTTCGTAAGTCGAAGTGCCATTTCCCATTGAAATGCATGGGAACAGGATTAATCCGTTCCAGCATTTTAAAAAAATACAAAAAAATAAAAATAAAAATAAAACACTGCAAGCCTCATAGGAACGCGCTGGGGCTGCAAAAAACAAAACAAATCCAAAAATAAACATTGGAGCAAGTCCCACACTGGGACTGCAAAAAAAAAAAAAAAAAAACACCAAAAAAACAACAACAACAAAGCACAGAAACATAACCCCCCCCAGACCAAACCCACCCTGCAAAAGCCACCCAAAACAGTTTAAAAAAAGCAAAAAGCAGCACCTTACCTCACCAGTCCAAAGCCTCCTCTGATCGCACTCACTCCCCGGCCGGGCTCAGCCTCCTGGGCTTTTGCCGCCGCCGCCCATCCCGGGCTTCCACCGCCACCGCAACCGCCGCCGCTGGGAGGCGAGCCGCTGGACCATCCCGGCTGTGCTCAGCCTCCCGGGCTTCCGCCGCCGCCTTGACCGTCGCCACCGAACTTCTTTGGCCTGGGGGAACCACTGTGCCTCCATTCCTTAGACTGTTCCTTTGTCTCAGGATCATAACAGTAGATCCATGTCTCATCACCAGTTACCAGTTTGCCCAGAAAATCTGACTCATTTCTTGCAAAATGTTCCAAAACAGCCACCGATGACTCCACACGTTTCCTCTTTTGTTCGGTTGTCAAAAGTTTGGGGATCCACTTTGCTGCCAGCTTTCTCATTTCCAAGTCATTGTGGATAATGGCACCAACTCTCTCACGTGATATTCTCAGATATATAGCGATACTTTTGGCTGATATTCGGCGGTCCTCCATGATCATGTCATGGATGGCTTTCACATTTGCAGGCACAGAGACAGAAACAGGCCTTCCACTGGGTTTCTCACTATCAACACCGAAATGGCCAGTTTTAAAATTGACAACCCAACGTTTAACTGTTGCATATGAAGGGCCACTGTCACCCATAGTTTGTGACATTTCATCATGGATCTGCTTTGCACCTTTTCCTTGGAGAAACAGGAACTTGATTATGGTCCTATGCTCTTCCACATTGAACTTTTCTGGAGGTGCCGCCATGTTCACTTTGGAGCTGAAAATGAAAGATAAGTTAAAATCATAGGTAGTTGATTTTTGCACCATTGAATACAGACAAATTGGCCAATATACCCTGCAATTTATAGCTTCCTAGCTCAATTTTTTCTGGGAAAGGCTCAATACTTATCAGCACCCCCTCGTACATATGGATTCTTAATGTAGAATCACTTTGCCTTCTGAGCACCAGCAACGATGGATATGATGGCATGAATTGTCGCATCAGCTTCCTCCCTTGTACTCCCTTCCAAACAGCAGACTGAAAGAGTCAAAACAACTGAAAGAGTCAAAATAATCACAGAGCTGGAGTGACACTTCAAACATTCCCATTAAAATGAGCACACCCGATAGTTCCAAATGCATTTCCTTGAGATAAATGCACTATCTTCCATCCTGAGATCAGCAATCCAGTATCAATCATTAACGATAACTAGGATGCACTTCATTAGCCATCTGCCAGCTTTCTGTGTCTAGGAATCCAGAGCCCATGGCAATATTGTGGTTGATAAGTACTCTTGCTAATGGCTCTAGTCTATAAATATTAAATGCTGGAAATGAAGAGCTCAATAAGGACCTTTCTAAATGACCACAACTGTTAACAAGAGCAAGTACAGAACCAGATGGTTTTAGCCTTTATATTTGCCATGTATTTGTTGTTCAGACTGTAATCAGCAGTGGCTACTTTTGCACCTATACTGGAGAACCCAACACACACGTGGTTGGATCCACACTTAATCATACATAGAGAAGAGACCCATTGAAATCCATCTAGTTTTAATGAGTCTAAAGGTGTGATCACATGAGGAAATAGATTGCAATCTAGACCACTTGTGGAGCAGTCTGGTGCAATCTTTTCTGTGGGAATCATACAATGCACAGGGAAATGCGCTACAGCCCAACCATGATCTGTCCCTAATCTGGACATTTTTGGTCCCACTGTAAGGCTTCTAATTTTGGCTGCTGTGCTGGAGCAAGTCCCTGTCAGACAAAAGGATCACTTTAAGGGAGATTGCTCCCATCCCAGCGACTCTTTCTGGTACAATCAGGCACACATCCTTGCAGCCATATGATCACACCCTAAGTCTGAATCCAACTTGAATGTCCAAATATCTATCATAAATGGCAACGTGCTTCAGAAATAAAGTAGCAAAATATATTAACTTGGGTAAATTAGAGCTTTATTAACTTACACGAGGACATATACAAAAGAAAGAGCATTGTATTAACAGCATGGGATATCTTCATCTAGCCCTCCATTTGGGGACATTCTTCTAACTGTCCTTGTCCCCTTCAGAACACCTCTAGGTAACAGGAATCAACGTCTCACTTGAGTACCATGACTCTAACGCTGGTGCCTACTTATGCACCAAAGATATACCTCTCCCTGTTTTTTAGTCCCTCTTCTTGAGTCCTGGAAGGCAAGTAATAGGAAAAAGCCTTTTCACCTTCTTGTCATCTCTGGACGTTCGGTTGACAAATTAATTTGTTTAAATCCAAATGCCTCGCTTTTAATAGCCAGTTAGAGCCCCCCCCCCCCCCCAGGTTTTGGTATAAATTAAACTAAAAACCACCACCATCCCCAAAAAACACCATATGACTTTGGCTCATCTTTGGACATAGTGAAAATAAACCAAAATAACATAAATGCTACTTGACCTCTGATAAACTAACAAATCCCACCTTGGGAGGAGGAAGGATAGGTTGTGAACTGAAAAGCAAGTACACAGACTTCAAGAAGGGGACAGGCTTATTAAAGGCACTGAAGGCCCTCCCCTCCCTTTTGTTTTCATCAGGATGTTCCACATGGTGGGCACTTGCATGTTCTGTGGTGGACTGAAAAGACTGATCTTCCCATGGAGACATAAAGACCCATAGGGGGTGTATTGGGCTTGTCCAACAGTTCACTCATTCTCTCATCTTGCTTTGCAATATGATAATTAACATGGTGGAGAAAGCAATGAATATAATTCATTTTTACCATGTACTTATTCATTCGTTTTCATTTCATTTATTTAGATTTTTATCCAAGCTCCCTGGTAGGGATGTAAAAATCATAGCCTTGATTTAAAATTGTTACATACTCTCTGAAGAATCCCTATGAGTGATGGTGGGTTAACTTCAGCTTTGGTTCTCAAACTCCATTGTATAAATAAAGTGTCAGAAAGAACTGTGTGGGCTCCAGGGAGAAGTATATATAGCAGAGTGGGAATTCGCCAATACTCTTAACATCCAAGAGTATATCCATCAATTTTTGTGCACAACTCTCATATCTTCCCTCTGGTAATCATTTTTAATATATGAATAGTATTTTATTGCCAGTGTCATTCACATCAAAAAGGGTGCTACTTTTATTTTAAAAATCGCATCAGCTTTGTATGTGGGGTTGGGGTTATTTCAGTTGTATACTTGAGAAATTAAAGATAAAATAATGACTTCTTTGATGCCTAGAGAGCTATTTTTATAAATTGTTTAATACAGAAATAAGGGCAGTCTATTACTAAGTTTATGTCTGAAATCCAGTAGTAAATCACAAACTGGAGTAGGCTCATTGAATCATTTGGAATTTTGTGAGTCAGCACAGATGTATATTCCACTGATTCAATGGAACTACTCTAGTCTTGACTTACTACTAGAGATGAGCCTATATGTGATCCATTGACTCACCCACAGTGCAAGAACAACAAAAAAGTCACTGACCAGAATCCAATTGGTAATTTATGTTTGCATAAAGGAAATTGTGTTAATTAATGAGAAGGCTGTTGCATTCCTAAGGTGTACTCCTTCATGAATAAGTGACAGTTTGCTGCCAAGACTCACATGATTTCTCTTACACTGACAATGGGATTCTGGCTATTATCTATAGTTTTTCAAAATGATGAGTGTGGTGGTTAGGTTAGTATGGTAACATCAAAGACAGGATGCACACATGTAAATGAGTTTCTATCTTCATATTTACACCAGCATCAATACTTACTTTCAGGTGAGGAACAGAGAGGGGCAAACTGAATGGATACACAGATTTTCTTTCCTTGTTTGTGTCAGAAGCATCACCATACAATTAATATATATCTAAGATATTTTTTGTCCAATAGCAGGCAATATCAAGAGCATTTGAGGGCAGCTAATATCAAATCTCTGATTTGATGATACCACTCTGATGAAAGTGGTAGAAAGTGAGGAAGAATTAAAGAACCTCTTAATGAGGGTGAAAGAGGAGAGCACAAAAAATGGTCTGAAGCTCAAAATCAAAAATACTCAGATCATGGCCACTGGTCCCATCACTGCGAAATTAAAAGACGCCTGCTTCTTGGGAGGAAAGCAATGACAAACCTAGACAGCATCTTAAAAAGCAGAGACATCACCTTGCTGACAAAGGTCCGCATAGTCAAAGCTATGGTTTTTCCAGTAGCGATGTATGGAAGTGAGAGCTGGACCATAAAGAAGGCTGACTGCCGAAGAATTGACGCTTTTGAATTGTGGTGCTGGAGGAGACTCTTGAGAGTCCCCTGGACTGCAAGGAGATCAAATCTATCCATTCTGAAGGAAATCAACCCTGAGTGCTCACTGGAAGGACAGATCCTGAAGCTGAGGCTTCAATACTTTGGCCATCTCATGAGAAGAGAAATCTCCTTGGAAAAGACCCTGATGTTGGGAAAGTGTGAAGGCAAGAGGAGAAGGGGACGACAGAGGACGAGATGGTTGGACAGTGTCATCAAAGCTACCAACATGAATTTGACCCAACTCCGGGAGGCAGTGGAAGACAGGAGGGCCTGGCGTGCTCTGGTCCATGGGGTCACGAAGAGTTGGACACGACTTAATGACTAAACAACAACAATATCAAATCTTCTATGGTACCTGGTGGTTTGTTTGGGTGTTTTTTGTTTTGTTTTGCCATATTGTTATATGTATTGCCATGTGGGGTCTTTGAGATAGTAACTTTTTACTTGTAAACCACCCAGAGTTGTACATGCACTAATGGGGTGTTATATCAATCAATCAATCAATCAATCCACTGGCATAGGTTGAAATCACCTGTTCTTTGCACTTGCACAGGACTGTGTCGGTGCAAATCCTGTATTTTCTTAGGTTCACCTTTGTTCTGCCAACTCCAGTCCACAGCCTGGAGTGACTTCCAAGTAATGCAATTCTCCGTACACTATACTTTCCTGATGTTCCATCCATTTTAAGAAGTGAGTAGTTATTTCTTTCCATTATATAGTCCTGGCATTCTGTGCTGTCTCTTTAAGAGTTACAAATGTTCAGAGATAAAAAAGCTTTGATTTCAATCTGATAGGTATTAGCTGTTACTTCTCTCTTGTATCTCACTGGGTGCAATGCTGATTGTATCAGCAAAAGTTGGCTTCAGGTATTCAATAATGATTCTATAGCTTTCATTGGGTGCTACGTCTACTGAGGACATGGAAGGGGGACACAGAATGAGCCTCCATGATGAATGTGAACACATTTTAGCATCCCTGGGCAATGACAGCACCTGATGGCTGATCCTTCCACTCCAGAACATCCAGAGTGAAGTGACTCATTATTTAAACACTATTAGATGGGAGACTGTATGACCATATTGCTCTCAGTGTGAGTCATAAGGGGAAGCAAAAGAAGGACTGACATAGTCTTGTAAGGTAACATGAGACAACTAAGGGTGCTAAGGTGGCAAAAGTCCTGAACAGGTATCAGCTGGAATGTCAACATCTGGGGATGTGTAGGCAACTAAAAAGTGATTTTCCTTGGCTTTGCTCTTTACACAATGGTTATCAGATATTCTATAGAATTATTTTTGCACAGCTTTACCTTAGTGTGCCAGCAACAGTACAGTCTCATAGACAGGTACACTTCATCATCACAATTATACTCTATCTCAGGATTCTTATTAGTCTGCCAAAAAGAATCCAATGCTTTTTAGCTCAAGAAAACTAGAAGATATTTTATGGTAGGTTTCACCATGGCTGAGCAACACCTTTGTTAAGGCAATACATGTCAATTTTATTTCAGCATTTCACATCATTTTTAAGATCCCATTTTAGAGCAGAATTCTCTCAGTAAAGACATTTCAGTGTGCTCGTGTGATTTTTCAAACAGCCCTTTGAGGAGAGCAGGGAATTCTTTTTCTTTCCTTTTTTTTTTAGGGTTTTCTTCCTGGCAGTCAGAATGCTTTAATTAATAATAACCATGCTTCACCATTTATATAGCACACTTCTAGAGGTCAAGATGGTTGACCAGAGATAAAGACTCTAACATGCCTTAATAGGAGGTATGCCCAGAATGCCACCCTTGTGCAGATATACAAAGTAAATGGTTTAGGCCTAGGAAACAGTAAAAGGTTTACATTATGGCTAAAGGAAGACTTTTCCTCTCTGTTAGGCCGCACGTAAAGGTAAAGGTAAAGGTTCCCCTTGACATTTAGTCCAGTCGTGTCTGACTCTAGGGGGCGGTGCTCATCCCCGTTTCCAAGCCGTAGAGCCAGCGTTTGTCCGAAGACAGTTTCCGTGGTCACGTGGCCAGCACGACTAGACACGGAACGCAGTTACTTTCCCACCATGGTGGTACCCATTTATCTACTCGCATTTTTACATGCTTTCGAACTGCTAGGTTGGCAGGAGCTGGGACAAGTGACGGGAGCTCACTCCGTCGCGTGGATTCGATCTTACGACTGCTGGTTTTCTGACCTTGCAGCACAGAGGCTTCTGCGGTTTAACCCGCAGCGCCACTACGTCCCAAGTGTTAGGCCGCACACAACTACTCAAATCTGAAAGAAATTGAAGGGAGTCTGGAACCAGCCATGCAGCAGAGGTTACCGAATTGAATTAAAAATCACAGCAGATCTTTCCTGACAGCACCACAACACTTGCTATGTGACATTTACTTCGGTGTCCTTATGCTTGTGCCTTTTATGTTTAGACTACATAGTGTATGAGTGGGACAGCAACGTACACTTACTCCCATGTATCTTCTTACCATCTAAGTCCATTCTTGGGGGGGGGGGTGTTAAGGAGCTCTGCAACTTAAAGTGCCACAGACCATCTCTTTAAAAGATGTTTCTTTTTACCTCTCTGCTCATCCACTTATATCTGAACCCAACACTGCATTTGTCATCTAAGTGTCAATATGATGTTTGCTCAACTTTAAAACTTAGCTACATATATTTACCGTATACTTGATATTATGGCACAAGTTTTTGGGTACTTCATCAGATGCATTAACTGTTATTGCTGGATGGCAGATACACAGGCACACACATACACACACACTACACAGAGACAGAGGAGTGGAGAGGGAAAAATGTAGACAGTAAGATGAAAAGTCAATGAAATGCACATATAGGGCAAAATCCAATTGTTATTTCCAACTAGAGTGTTGTGGGAGTACATCATGTTCGTAATTATAATTACCCCTGCTGAGATGAGTTTTGTTGCAGTATATCCTCAATCCCTCATTATATCCTCAACCCCCAAGAAGAATGTAGCTGCAGTATATACTCGCACTCTGTTAAAAATGTTCTTTCTAATGCTGCAGCCAGTGCTGACAGCTGTGGATACTTTGGGGTATTCTAAGATGAAAGGAAGTCATGTAGGGCAGTTTCACAATCTTTGGGAGCATTTCATTAGGAGGCAGTCAGTGACAAAAAGGGGACACAGCAGACCCTGAAGCAGAAGCTGACTGATATATTTTCATTCTCCTGTGCGGACAAGCTGTTATTAGTACAAGGTATCCAATAAATATTAAAAATTGCTGGCCAAAATCCTATTAGTGATGCCCACTGGTGTAACACAATTGGAGTAAATCTCAATGATGAATTGCTGTCATTCAAGAAGTTAACAGAGGCATTTGCTGTTGTGTGCTGCATTGTGGCAATGGACCAATAAGAGGTACGTCAGCCATGTTACACCAGCATAAACCTCAAGTGGATTTGGGCTTATTTGTTCCAAGCCACTTGTTCTTCAAAATATATTATGTTGCTGAAGTTTGATCTGGTGATGAGTTGTTTTATTTGCTTTAATTCTTTTGGACAGGATGATTATTCTTTTGCTGTTTTGCTGCTATTATCTTCAAATCCGGTCCTGTCATTTATGACTCTTCTGTTGATAGCATATTTTATTAAACAGTGTCATGATTTATATTTTACCTGTGTGCAGTGTCAACCACCTTTTGAAGGCTTGGGCCTAGAAGGCAACAAAAAAAAATAACTTCTATAAAAAATAAATAAAAACAGTGTGCCCTAGAACTAGTAGGAGCAACTTCCATGTTTTTACCATAACAAATGGAGTAGGAAGCTGCATGCTTTGAATCTACTTGTCTTTCTCTCTCACTGCCACCACAGCATTCATTTAGCATCTGGTTTTGAAAACTATCATAAACTGAAGTTATTTTGGCGCTCTTAGAAGGTCACACACACACACACACACACACACACACACACAGGGGCATGCATGCCCACACCCACAGGAGAGTTCAGCTTTCCAAAAGCAATCTCCTCACACTGCCTTCCACAGTGCTGAGGAGGAAGTGTTTAATTTCCCTACATCTTGAAGCAGCTCCCTTCTTAAGCCACTTCACGACATTGGCAAATTGAAAGAGGAAGGCTTTCTTTGGTCCATTCCCACAGCGCTGGAGATGAACCAAAAGTAAAGCTATCCTACCCATGCCAAAAGAGTGGAAGCCCCTTGGCAGAAGCCAGAAAGGTACAGGTAGGGACACTTTGGATATGGGAAGGTTCACTATAGCGAAGACACTGATCAGCATCTTTAAGAGTGAACCAGCCCATCCCTGTTCAAATAGTTGGCTAAGGGCCCGTCTGATTGCACTCTTACTTTGTCTTCTGCCAATTGAGAAATGTATCTTTTTTGCCAATGTCATGGTTAGGTAGCACGGATTATAGCTGTAATATTGTAATTAGGAGTGTAAGGTCTTACTACAGCTTAGTAATAGCATGCCTGTTTTCCATGCAAAAGGTGGCTGGTTCAGTCCATTGAACTTTTGTTAAGTCTGGGAACTCCTTCAGGCTTAAAGTACCCCAGACAGCCTTTTCCTGAATTGACCATTGGTCTGATTTGGTATAAAGTATTTCCTCCCTTTTTTGCTACATAAGTGGCAACAAGTTACAGTATTATTCTAGTCACCAGATCACTTGCTAACCTTTCAGCCCAATCTTACACATATTTCCTTGGAGATAAATCTCACTGGTTTCAGTGGGCTTCCTTTTAGGTATGTGAGCAAAGAATTTCATCCATTACCCATCTCCATATGTGCAAATCACATAATTATGCTATCGTGTTTGGCTGTATTTTGTTAACATTTACTGAGATATTTGTAAAGCATGTTCCTTGCATAAGCTGAAAGAATTATAAAATGCCACATATTGTTTTCCAGATGGAAGATGAACAGGTCCCATAAAATTAAATAAATAAATAGATCTCGGAGTATTAACTAAGAAAAAAATGTAAAAGATTTCTGCGATTTCATCAAAGCTATATATATTCACTTACCTGCCATATGTGTGGCAATGTTGTATATTTGATCTGAATTAGATGCAAATTTCACTATTCTCCAAGGTATCTCAACAATCTAGATTATATTCTCTTTGCCTAACATATGACACTTCCTAATTTTTCCACTAGTCCAGGTTGATTACACAAAAAGTACCACAAAACCTGAAATAATATTTGCAAACAAACCAAACAAGTAGCCTCATCAGTATGATAATTGTTGCATTTACCTTCCTCCAGAACAGCTGCACTTACTATAAGAGCTCCTCTTTATTTACAGTCACTGATAATGAATCTGCTAATTGTTGACACAGAGGGGATGCAACAGCATGGAAAAAGGTATTGTGGAGGTGATAACTTGTGAGTAGCTTGTTAATGTAGGAAAAATATGCCACTTGCTGCTTTATTTTATGAATTATTATACCTTTGGTGATCACAACAGATGAGACTTTTGGACTTTTTGGACTGTGACCGCCAGAGTTCAGTCAGAACTCTCACAGACAGAATTCTGGGAAAGGTAGCCAAAAGCAGAAATTTGCAGAGCTGATTTTTTAGCTACATGTGGGCCTCCATCCCTGTTATTGGCCTTTCAAGAAGGAAATTGCTCCACTGGTGGCTGGGAGTGGCAAGGCTCCATAGGAGTCACAAGGGGTCATGGGGCAGGTAGTTTTTTTGAGAGACTGTCTCTACAGGGCCTAATGGGCAGTGAGACTCATCCACATTTCAACCAGTACAGTACTGTCATTCCCAGCCCTGTCTACAATAAACATACCAGTCAAGTGGGAGATAAGATAGTGCCTTGTCTACTCCTGTTTACTTTCCTCCACCAAGATCCTGGTTGAAATGTGATATTTTGTTATGCGGTTGCTGTCAACAGAACAGACAGCTGGACAAAAGAATTACTAAAGGAACGAGCAAAATCCACCCCATGCTGTTGACGCTTTTCATGGAAATGCATGTGTTTCAGCAGCCTTATTAAGTGATATCCAGGTGGACTGAAGGAAACCTGCATTTAGGGTCAGACCTCCTGCTGCTGTTCAAGGAAAGCAAGTATTTGAAATATCAGGAATGGGTAGATGAAGCTGCAGTTGTGGTCTGGGTTAATGGCTGCCAAGATGCAAACAGAATAAAATAAATGAGATGGTGCTTATTATCTGTGGGCAAAAGTGAACATAATAGTGAAGCATTTATTCAGGAGCTGGAGGCAACAATTACACAGTTTAAAATGTAAATATTCTTTCTATTATTTTTCTTCTGCCCGAACAGTTCTGGCTCATTTTGCTGATACATTCACATAATCTTATTTTCACTTTGTCCTTTCTAACAAGATTACCAGGCTTTTTTTTCCCTTGCGAAGTTTAGATTCTCACAGCATATTAAGATATAAACAAGTTAGCTCTTCATTCTCATTTTCAGAAGTTAAATTGAATTGGTTGGTCATCCTAATACTCCCATGTGTTTGTTGCTGAAGGGTGTTTTTCTTATTAAGGTTTTGAGCTCTTCACTAAAGCTAGATTTAGATATGTTAATGCAGTTACCCACAGATGCGTGTTTTAATGATGCCCAGCAGAGGCGCGCCAGCATTTTACATTTGTTTAAAACTGTAACACTCACCCCTCCCTAAAGAGAGTGTGAGGTTTGGACAGGGAGTTACTGTGGGCGCAAAACTACCACCTTTATCTCTGAGGTTGGTCCTCTAGGCCTTAGAAGTGCGTAGCATAAGCCCCATGGACAAGCCTGACCTTAAAAGAAAAAAACCTTACTTACTTTCCAAGTAATTGACTTTGACTTTGTATTTCCTTAGACTACACAACAGCCCTGCAAAGTAGGACCTGTTATCAAATCACCACTGGATTTAGATGTGAGCCCTGCTGTATCAAAGGCAAGCCTTCTCTTAAGAAGTATTTGTTTTTATTAAGAAAATAATATAGTTTCATTAGCATATAGTTGTTGTGCAAAAGCAGTTAGCCATACATATCCAAAAGCTACAATGGTTAAATAAAGCTGCTACTGTATTTCTTATTTAAAATAAGGAATACTAGAAACCAAGCTAAGTAATCATCTTGGTTTCTAAGCTGGGCTATTCCCTCCTCCTCCTTCTGGTTTCAAAAAGACAAACCGTTTTTCTTTGCTACATCCTGCAAAACATTCTTCGACATACACCAAACAACAACAAAGAGAACTTCTCACATACACAAAACAATCATTTTCTACATGTCTAAGACCTCCTTCTTCTTGACACTTAGCAGCTGTTATCCAATTAATTGCAAGAAAACTTAACACATCTCTCCACCCATATTTCTCATGCGTCCACAGGTGTTTTTATCTTGTTTCCAATTAAAGCGGTATTCTTGTTTGGTCTCCTCCAGGCCTCTCTCTGGTCTTGCCTTCTTATCTCTGTAACAAGCTCGTCTTGTACCAGGCAACTCTGCATAAACAATCTCACACATTCCATTGCTTTTAACTCATCTTAACAGGACTTAACAGACTCCATCTTCTTTTATGTGACTACAAGTCCCATCTTTTCTCAATGTCATTACAAAAATTAAAGTAGTAGAGGATGAATACAGCTTGCAAAAGTTACTGTTTTGGACTATAGCTCCTATCAGCTTTGGTTTGCAACCATGTATGTTGCTAAAGTCCAAAAAAGTGACTTTTGCAAGTTCTGACTAGGAACAGTCCTAGTCAGTTGCATCACAACAATTCTCTCATAAAGTTGAGGTCTTAACTTCAGTGCAAATTTGTGGGATGTGGAATCATCCAGAATAACAATATTAATTTTAATGTACTAAAATGGGTCTCATAGTATTGCTATTTGGAATATTAGCTGAAGAACAAGAAACCAAGGCCTAAATCCAATTGTTAATCTCAACTAGATAGATCCACTAAAGCAATGGTAACATAATAAGTCAACACATACTGTATTTTCCCGTGTATAAGATGCTACTTTTTCCTAAAATCATTGCACTAAAATTTGAGGGACATCTTATACATGGAAGTAAGCTGAGGAGAGAACAAAATGGCCCGTACCTTGCCTCTGTAAACAGCCTTCCTTCAATCATGAGCCTTAGCTTCCTACAGTCAGGAGACTTAGCTTCCTCCAATCACGAGCCTTATGGAACTGACGTCATCTGATGCTGAACAAACCAATTGCAACAAATGTTGTTGGAGGTGGAGCCTGTAGGCTCAGATGCAACAGGGACTCATAATGTCTGAGTGTTCTGAGCCCGGAGACTCAAAGCTAAGTTTTCTTAATTTTTGGGTTAGAAATGTGTGTGGGGGGGATCTTATAAATGGAAAAATACGGTATATAATCCCCATGGGTACCCTTTAATTGGGGTAACAATTATATCAGGCCCAGAGGTGTTTGGGGCCCCAAAAAGATAGTTTAAGAAATAGGAATGACTCCCAGGAAATGGCTGTTTATGGAAACCAATTGGTTTTGAACTGATCACAGACTTTGAAAGGTCAGGGCTCTATTTTAAACTAATCTGGGAGGGGAGAGGTTAGAAGTTTAATTCTGAAACTCACCTTATCACTAGGCTTGCCTAGGGTTTCAGTTTACTTTGGGATTCCTGATGCATCTCTGTAAAGGTGGAAACTCTTTTTCAGGAAAATGCTGATTGGATTAAAAGATCCTGAAAAGGAACAGATGAATCACCTTTACCCTTCCAGATTTTGGTATCCCCCAAAACTCTGCTTCCAGAGGATTGGGGGAACATCTGCAAGAGCAGAAGAGTCTCTGAGGGCCATGGGGAACTGTCAGAATTCGATTCACTTCTTCCTTCTGCAAGCCTCCATGGGCTTGCTAGCCCTTCTGCAAATATAGCAACTTCTTTGGATCCAAGCTGATGGCTCTCTGAACAAAACAAAAGGGTCTCCATTTTATCTGAAGGCAGATGAGTACCTCAAATGCACACTAGAAATGGATTCCATCTCTCTCGTTCTATACATTGGGCCAATCTCTGATTCTTTAATTTGATTTCCTCTTTCTTGCAGTGTGAAAATGCTTTGTTGTAAATTCTTGTACACACACGAGAGATAATGAAAAAGTGAGCTTTGCATCATGCAATGATGATGATGATGCCATTTTTTTCAATTTCCCAAATAGCAATAAGCTTTTACAAAGGTCTTTTTTTTTTAATATAATGTCCTTTTAAGCTTTTAGTGACAAATGTCAAAGAGAAGGTAGTTAAGTGCTGGGATTGCTTATCTCTAATATTTTACTCAACAGTACCTGAGTAATGTGTTTCATATAATAAAGTAAATAAACTCACATATATACCCACCTCACCCTGCTAGTACCAACAACCAACAGCAAATACTATCTACAAAATAATGAATAAGGACATAGATGAAAAGTCAAACATAAGTGGAAAATTAGACTTTGATTACACTGGCCATGTTGCATATATTTGTTCAGGATGAAAGGAAACAAGTAGAGATGATGTTAATTGCAATCTTTTGGTGTCTTGTATAAACAAAGCAGCTTAAAATATTCCCTGAGTAGCAAGCAAAGAACTTTATATGTGAGTGTTTTGATTTTGAAAAGAATGAGCTACTAGGGAAGCCATGAAGCCCCCATAATATATGGCTCTCATTAACAGTTTAAAGAAATAGTTCATTAGTTTTAATTATAATTAACTGAAAGAACGTAAAATAAGCAGTGAGTGATGTGTTGACATAGTAGCTGCTCAGAGGGTTAATATGAGGGATGCTGCATGTCTAGGCATGCAAGATACATAGCTTTGGACTCATATTTTCAGTAAGATGGTACCACAAAGACCTGTGATCCTTGAATTCCAAAAATGAATTGCGCTGAGGCATGCATTAGCACAGTGTGGCGATCACCCTGCTTTGGCTCATGTAGGAGGTTATTTGCATGCATGGGAGCTGTTGGGAGGCGGAGCCAGAGATCAACTGGTGGCAGCGTAAAGGAGGGAACATGTCATGGGCCTCAGGCTAGTGAAATAATCTGGGGACACACAGGGGCACATCACACACAGTGTCGTCAAGAAGGCAGAGAAAGTGTCAGTCAAGAAATGTGCTTGGTCCAAATGACACCCCTTCCTTTTGTTAGGACAACACTCAAGCCAACAAACACTTGCTGCAAAATTTAGACAATCTCCTGTGTAATGGGATTCTGGTATTGGAGTGAATCCCATCAATCTCTTGATGCAAATCCTAGCCCTGACCAATGAAGGCAGGTTCTGCCGTACAGCAGGATGATGCTTCAAGTAGCACCAGTTGTTAAGTTTGTTTTTGGTACAGATTGACAGATTCGCTCATCCTTAGAAGGAAAGCTGCTGAAGGAAATGTATTTCGACAACCCCTGTGTCCGAGCAGAAACTGAAAGCAGATACACCGAGGGATCAAGACAATCCAGCTGAATAAATGTTATTTTTCATAATCAAGAGCTCAGAACTCAGTGATCTTCCAGCAAATGATTTTGTGACAAAACACTACACCAAAATAACACAGAAAAGCGAAACAAATGCCATCATCTGGTTCCCAGGGGGAGCGTCAAACTTTGATGGTATGGCTCATTTTTGATGGTATGGCTCATTTTTCAGTGTATTGCCCATGTGTCATTGCCTTATATTCAACACGAGCTCTATAAACATAGCCAATCTATTCTGATAAATGGTCATGCGGCCCAAGAAGCTCACTATCTATAGAAGTCCTTCTATGAAATGTCTGTGTCACCTTACTTGACATCTTCATATCATTTCATTTCCTGCCTGCTCTTCTGTTATGTTTACTTCTGAGGGAAGTGTAATCCATAGATATTTTCTTCCTGCAACTTAGGCTCTGAAGTTGTTCTGCCCTGCAAAATTTGAGTGATGCTTGAATGGAATACATGCCGTATAAATCAAGGCTTCAGCACTTGCATGGGATATACTATCACCCGATCTTAGGAGACTGAAACAAGGTTAATGGAGTCACAAGGCATTTACCTTACTGTCTAAGCACAGTGGCCTGAATGCAAGTGGTAGCCCCAGCTACAGCAGGCCCACTGAATCAATGGGATTTACGTAAGTGTTGGTTCACCATTCAGCAACTGATTCACTTGATCTAATTAGATTTAGGTTGAGATCTGGTGGTAAATTGGACCGGGTGGGGATTTCATTTCCATTTTTTAAATAATAATTTCTATAAGAATTTAATGAAATCCAAACAACAAACAAACAAAAATCAAATGTCAGAGAAACTGAAACTGACAGAGTTTCCTATCCAGGCCCAGAGTTTTGGATGCCACGCTCTTAAAGCTTGGAGGTTGAATCTTTGTGCATCCAAGCACAGTAATTCCAAATTAATGGCTCCCAACTCCTCTTGTTTCCCTTGTAAGCATTTCATTTCCATGCTGAAAAGAATTCTGCCTATTGACTAGAACAAGTGAGATTTGTCAGAGACATTTGCATACATTTACACAACTTCATAACTATTTCCATTTTCAGTAGGGATTAGAGATGGGGGTATTCGTATTTGTATACAAATACCCCCACACAGGTGGACATAACAAGGGTCCAGGCCCCTGAGGCCGAACCGTCCACTCACCCATCTGCTGCTGCTGTGGCTCCGCACTCCCTTCCAATTACTCCGGAGCTCGTGGTCGACTAGCCACTAAGCCTGGCAGGGAGGCTCATCTTCCCTTTTTCTGCCAGGAGTGGCTAGTCAACCATGAGCTCTGGAGCAATTGGAAGGGAGTGTGGAGCCACAGCAGCAGCAGATGGGTCTGGACCTTCGTTATGTCCACCTGTGCGGGGGTATTCGTATTTGTATACAAATATGAATACCCCCATCTCTAGTAGGGATTTGCACTGGCTTTGAAGAAAAGTACCCAGTTGAGGAAGAACAGGGGCGTTTGTGTGCTTTCAGGTCAGATACAGGGCAGTTCAGGAAGCCCCCAGATGTAGTTGGATTGGTTTGCATGTCCCTCCAAATCACTGAAGTTTGATCCAGAGTTTTGGGTTTTAAAAATGCTGAAAGGTGAACAAAAATACTCAGCACTTATTGCTATAGCAAAAGAATGAAGTGGCAGAGCAGAAAGAGGTGGTCAGCTGAAGCACCAATGAAAACAACATTTTCTCCTGGAAACTCAAATTGCTGAGGCTCAGATCACCAGACTTTACTTCTTCCCCATCCACCCAACTAAGCAGCCATTTTGCATCTAGATGAGGGGAAGGAGAGGGTGGCTTATTAAATTGGCCACATTCTAGAATTGTCTTGCTTGTTCTCTTAGGTCGCTAGACTGAGCCTTCATTCGGATTTTGAGGATGTGTGAATGTGGGATAGATGACTGACTCCCTTGTGTGATAGGTCAAAGTAGGTCCAAGTAGTCCTAGAGACATTCCCCTCCTCTGCTGCCATTCTCTACTTTCTTTTATTTTTTTACGGCCTGCTGCTGGCCTTTACTTGCAGAAACATTTGGGAAACTAAGGATGTATCCTCTGAACCCCTAATACATGTTTTCCCTGAGCATGGTTCCCAAGGAAGGAAGGAAGGAAGCTGTTAGGAGATGTTTACACATGGAAGATCCACCACATTCTCAAAGTTGACGGTGCTCAGCACCCTCCCATCTCAGGTCTTAAACCTTTATCTTCCCAGGTGCAATCTTCTTCCTCAATCCAGCAACATAAAAACATCTGGAGAAACCCAATAACAAATCAGTGCGAGTTACCTCCAAATCAGCTCAGGATATCTGGATTTGTATGGCAAATATTAGGATATAAATCAGTTTGGATGGTATTTATGCACACCTAATATTCCGCACAGGAATAATCTGACTAATTTTTTTAATGGACTATAGAAGAAAGTGAAACGGACAGATTTTCCCCATCCCTAGAGGCAAGTGTACAAAAGAGTATGAAATAAGTAAATATACTTATCTTTTGTTTTCTTTTTTAATGTAATCATGCATATTCATATGCTTAATTTTGCAAAAAGCACCTTTTTATGACTCACATGCTAAAACATAACCGTTTAGTCTCCCGGACTCAGGTTTTATTGTGAACTCACACAAAACTAGATTTACCGAGTAGGCATTTTATGCCATTATCATCATAATGTCCTGCAATTTTAATAAAAATAGCAGGACAAAAACTTCCCCAAGAAATTCAAAGCTTTTTACCACATGGGCACTTTTTGATTTCAGCCAATGTAACATGTTTTGCTAAAACATAGCCTCATGCTATGTTTTGGCCAACCGTGATGTTAAGAACCTGAATTGATGAACTGTGATGACCCCATTTGGTGGCGGCAGTGGACTTGAATTCTCCATGGGTTCAGGAAATGCAGAAGGTGTAAATTGAGCTCAAATCTTTATCCTCATCCTTCCCCTATGGCTAACATAAACCCAATGGTTTATGTTATGTCTTGCAGGGTCACAAAATACTTCAAGACTTTCCAGTTCAGATGTTTGTTTTTTAAAATCCTAGTGGATAAGGATTAAAAGTATGGAAATGAATCAACATTTCAACATGCCATCAATTTGCATGCTGTTAAATAATTGTTTTTGAAGGTGGAAAATACAGAGGCATTTTGTTACAATGAAGAATATTGCAGACACACTGCAGGGAATCATGTTGATTCTGGCTCGACATCTTTAGTCAGTTTAATCAATGTGTTTAGGCATGCTTACTCTGCATAGGACTGTAGTGTGTAAATATGACGTTATACCCAGTGTCTTATAAAGATTAATGTTTGGTTCCCAACCACTGCATCTCATTTTGAAGCTATTATTTAGTAATGATTTGTGTAAGCAATAATAAAAATGATACATTTCAAACGGCTGAGTGATAATACTTCAAGAAAACAGTGGAATTCTGATATATTTTTACAGAATCTCATTTGGAAATCATGACAAGTTCAATAACAGTATAGTTGTTGGATAGGTTATTTGATCGTTCATGTGTACATAATGAATGTCTAACCACTTTGCATATCTCATTAAGTAAAACTCAGTGTTTATTCTGTAATTAATGAGAACTTTCAGAAAACGGAGAATGGAGGAGGATGTGAACTCAGAGGTCATATTAACTGGCTCATAACTGACGTGAACATTAAGAAACATTCATCGTTTTAATCCAAGAAGCACCCGGTTTTGATTACACCAGTACAGGACTGTAATACCTGAATATCATTTCTTGTTGTTAATTCAACCAAAGCAATGTAACATTGCTGTTGTTGTTAATGACTGTTGATTTAAACTCTCTTCACTCCTTGCATCTAATGATATTTCTCATCTTTCTATAGGTGGAAAATGGCAAGACTGCAGAAGAGGCTCCCTGATTTGTCTAAGCTTTATCTGTGAGCAAGGACATTAATTTTTGTGCAGTTCCTGCTCATATGTACTAGTCACTCCCCTCTAAGTGTTTTAGTAACAACGAAGTAGGTAACAAGTGAATAAGGCTCTAGAGGATTAACTGTAGCTCACTTACCAAATTCCTATTCTACACACACTGAGGTTAAGACGCTAGGAACTCCAGATAAGAAATGGTCAGGCAGCAGAGGATGGAAAAGACCTTATCCTGAGGTCAAGCTAAATGTTAAGGGGAACATATGTTTCTACTGATTAACTCATCTCCTTTCCTACGACAGGATATCCTTACAGATATATGCCTTTCCAGTCAGACTTACCTATGTTTCACCTTGCCTTTTCCTGTCTTCCCATTTTATTCTCTAAAGGAGGAGCCGTATTAGTTTCTGTAGCAAGGCTGTAAGAAACAAATGGCTTGCTATTCTCTGAAGGTAGAAACAGCCTGGATGGGGGCCAGGTCATGACATGGGGGAAATGCAAAAGTATCTCTCTATATTTAGGTGCATTAGCTCCCCAGAAACAAATGCTGTGGCCAAATGCTTCCACATTAATCACAAACATCCATGTTTGTGAAAGGAATTATTATAGACAGCCAAACACAACTGAATAAACACTGATTAATGTAATTAAATAGTCAGCAGCCTATAAAGTTCATTCTTATATCATGTGTCTGCAAAGAATTACCAGCCTGGCTTTTTCTGAAGATATGTTTTGCCTTGGAAGGATTCTTTCTCCATGTGTTCTTCTCTGCAATATGACTTCATGTCAGCAGGAGGATAAAGTGACAGTAAGTACACCTAGTACTCCTGGAAATAAATCAAAACTGACTCAGGAGTCAGTCTGACAAAAATATGTATGTGTTTCAGTCATATTAGGTCTATGAAAGGATTGGATTATATTATTTGGTATAATTGTTGTGTGACTAGGAATGGGAAGATGAATCAGACACTGCTGGTTGTCAGCATGAATGGTGGTAAATTTAAATAAATAGAAGAATGAAATGCACATGAAAATATGACACCAAGGATACATGAAAAGGGTATCTTGAGTCATTTCTTGGAAACAGTCTCCTGTTTTATAAACAGATGAATGGAAGCCATTCCAGCTCTCTGAATCAATGCATTTGTACCAAATGGATCCGAATCAAATATTTGATCACTGGCTCCAGTGAGATGAACAAGTCACTAAGTAATACCAGATCCTCAGAAACTGCTAGTGTTCTCCAGAGATTGTTTGGCCATAGAATGGAGAAGTCTGTACATCATTTTAGGTTCAACCCATCAGCTTTTATATTGTCTTAGGGCCAAACTACATATTACTGATACTACATAATTCTAGCTGAAGTCACACCAGTGTTCCAGAAACATGACTCCAGCAGACCACCAGAACCTGCTGCTCCTGTGAATTAATAATCATCCAAATAATGACCGGTGTGACTAATCCCAATGGGGACAACCTTAAACCAGGTGCTGGAGGGGCCTTGAATGGCCTCATCACTCTACTGGCAGCCACCTCCTTGGGAATAGTCTCTTGAACCATGTGTTTGAGACCACAAACCAATTTCAGATTGCCTGACAACACTAGCCACCTAATTCCCTGAAAGGGAATCCAAAACCCCAATTGAAAACCTTCGTTCAAATACTGGGCATCTTCCCTGGTGAGGTACCCTGTAGCCGAAACTGTAACCTGTGCAACTTAACTGGACTGGGGCTCTTTTGGAAGCACCCCACCTCCTGGGGCCTTCTGAATTTCCTTGCCAAACTTGTTCTACTTCTGTTTCTGGCAGACTGTGAAAGCATGGAGTCCTCCACAAACTGAGCACATATTTCCACAGCTTGCTGTTGCAAAAACTCCTGCATCCTAAACTCCCAACATAACAAGCAGGGTTGAACTGCCTGCCCTGCTGTCCTGTGGGGACCTTCTCCCAAAACTGGATTGCAAATCAAGTGACTGCCACCCTGCTCTATTCAAGAGAGACTGGCAGCACTGGCCTTTGAGGGGAAGTCCAGAGTGCAGGAGGACTCTGCAGGGGACTGTCGAATAAGGAAAATGTTGGAGGGTTGGAGCTGAGAGATAGGGAAGCCTAGAGATGGCAGGATCCCATTTCCTCCCAATATTCAGAAGGGGCATGGTGCTTGTTGGTCATCTATTTTAGTACTAGCTATGAAATTACAATATTCCTTGCAGCATTGTTCACAGCCTTGTTTGGTGCATTTAGAATTGTAAATGGGTGGTGTCATGTAGAGACATGGTGGGTCAGGCCTTACACTGCAAGGATGTTAAGTTGTCAGGAGACTGCATCAAGTTTCAGCTGTGGTGTTCCAAGATGGACCAGAAGGGCAAGGGGTCCATTGTGAAGCTGGACAGGATAACAGACCCTGAGTTGTGTCTGGTCAGGGTGCTACAGTAATATCCGGTGGTTCAGAGGTATGAGGGTTGCTGGCTGTTTAGGCATTGTACCTGAGCCACCTTGACTAGATGTAAATTCTGGATGGTGATCAGTCAGGTTTTGGAGCATCTGGGCCTGCAAGGTATGTGCTTTGGCACACATTCCTTTTGGATTGGGGCTGCTTCAATGGCAGCAACAATTGGAATGGAAGTGAGTCCATTGCCAAGATTGGTCACTGGAGATCTCACTGCTATAAGCACAGTGTGCCCCTGATAGTTAAGTAGCAGGTGTGGTTTTGATGTTTCTTCTTTGTTTTGCAGGGGGCAGAATATGTGGATGGAAGGGACAGCATCCTGTTCTGGTCCACACAAAGACTGAAGGCATCGGCAGTTGGATCCCATTTGAAATTGAGTGTGTATGTGTGTGTGTGTGTGTGTGTGTGTGGAGAGATGGCAACCCTGGAATGGAAAGGTAGAAGGGGTATGTGTTGGGGTGATCTTTGTTCATCCTTGTTAGGAGAGCATCCACTGTTGGCCCCACAAGTTCTGGCTGTCTATTTAGCAGGTAATGATATAGGCTTATTGAAGGAGTAGAAGCTGGTTAGAGACCTTCATGGAATTTGTTGTCTCTGGCAAGGGGTAATCATGATTTGGTCAGCCATTTTGGCTAGGCAGGTTTGCAGAGGGGATTGTGGCCCTTGTTGTTTTCACTGGGCAAGGAAAGGAATAAATAGGGAGCAAGGCATGGATTCTCAAGCATGGTAGTGTTTACCCGTGAGCATCTGGTTTGATTGTCCTGAGTTGTTCCAAGGAGATGAGGTGTAGGTGTAATATGCAGAGCCTGAGGAGGACCTGAAGCAGGTCTTGTTAGCTGTATTTGGCAGATTGATGTGGCCATTGTCTACACAAAAAGGAAAGCAGCATTGCTCTTCTTACTTCAATTAGACAGCTTTTGTAAATAAATTTTCAAAATACGTCGCATTAAAATCAAAATAATAGTAATTAATGTTATTGCACCTTTCAACATGGTACAATCATCTTTCGATTCTTTGTGGTTTTATGCAATTAAAGAAGAACAAAACAATCAGGAGGGCAGTCGAGAGTTAGTAATCAGCCAACATAAAAACATGTGTTACTCATCAGTCACAGATGTTAGCCTTGGATGTGAAGGTCTGCATAGATTATATCACTAATGTGAAACACAATGGAAGGAATCTGAAGACTCAGAGGTGGATTGCTGATGAATGTTCATTGTGATCCGAATGCATTATAAGTTTGATAAACTTATAACTTTGTTTTAGACCCTCAAATTAATATGGAACCAAAGTAATATATATAACGTGACCACATCTATATGAACCTATCAGAATTTTAATTGTTAAATTCCACCTACATTGAAGCTTCTGAACTATTTTCAAGGGCAGCTCTAAATTCAACACATTATGGTAATTCAGCCTGGATACTACCAGAGCATGAGTCACTGTGGCAAGGCTATGCTTATCCAGGAAAAGCCACAGATGCGAATGAGCAGGTGCTGATAAAATGGTGGCAACATGGGTCACTAATAAAAAGTAACAATTACAGAGTACTTCATGATGTGCTCCTGTTCCTTGTTGTGAAATGCAACCTTTCTAGAAGAGGCTGAACACTAAGTGTCCAGATCCAGGATCCGTCTACCTATAGTTTCTCTGTCTTGTTATTGTCCAGTATCATCTTATTTATCCTCATCAATGTTGTTATTAAGTCCAGGCAGTGATTCAGCACCTCCACGTTCACCTGATGCAGTGATAGGGTGCCATCAAGTGTCTCAGGTGGCACAAGGAAATAGAGCTGGGCAAATGAATGTCACTGCTGATAACAACTCAATCCAAATCCCTAAATAACCTCACCCAACAGGTTCATGTATAAGTTCAAGATCATACAAGATAAGATGAAACCATGCGGGACCTAATAGTTCAAATGCCAAGAGCCTGAGTGGAGTTCTTCCAGGACCTTCTCAAACCAGTTCTGAACATAGGAGTGGAATATCCCTGTGGCACTGAACCCCTAAACCCACAGAACCAGTCCAGCAGGATAACATTGTCAACGGTGTCAAAAGCTACGAAAAAGGTTAAGTATGTCCTATGTGTTGTGTTACAGAAATACTCCTAGACAGTGAATGTGCAATATGTTTTCTCTGCCCCCCTAGAATTTTGTGGTGTTTCTTGGGCAGGAGATCTGCTTCTAATTCCATATGCCACCTACAAACACACCTGGGAACAAGTGAAAATTTAGATCTGGATTAAGAATATAAAAATCTGCCTGTTTCACTTTTCTCTACATTTGCTTATTGAAATCTGAAGTTGTTTCCATAGAATCTATGGGAGGGTGGATCACATGTTTTGGTAAACTGTTACTAAAATCAAGGCCTATATCTTTCTCAGGCATCTGCACTGCCTATATTCCATAGGTGCAATTATATCCAGAATGCAGAAAACCCCCATATCCACAGAATAAGTATCCACAGTTTCACTTATCCATGATTTGAAAATGTTAAAAATATTTTTTTAAAATTTAAAAACCAAATCATGTATTTCCACAATGGAATTACCAGAACTGAGCACTAGAGGGAGTCAGAGACCTTGCTATGTATAGGGTTCACTATTATCTGCAGTTTTCGGCATCTGTGGAGTTGGGGCTTGGAATTGGTCCCCCACAGGTACTACAGTCCTACTATCCACAGTTTCAAATCCAGATGTTTGAGACCTAACTCCTCTGTCCAGATGGGTGAATCTATCAATATTGCTTTCACCCACATTGAAATATTTTTAACCTCAAGAGTTTATTGATCAGATTTATGAAAAAATTGTCAATGTTAGAATGGTTCTATCAAAAAATGAAGCAAAGAAAATTCTCATCTGTCCAGGAGTTGAATTGACACATGCAATATTTGAAAAAAAACACTTAAAGAGTATTGGCCCCACAGTTCTTCAAACATGAAGTTGCTTACTTCTATGGTCCTCTCACAAAATTCATGACAGTCAATGAAAAGGTCATTTCTTTTAAACAACATGCATGCATTTTCAAAGCATTTGTGTTGTAGTTTGAACCATTTCACAGCTGATTACACTGAGGTAGACTATGACATGCTACATTTCTGCTTCTTTAAATTTTTGATAATTTGTGGGAAAACTACAGGGCAAATGATGCTAAGATTATCATGTAGAAGAGCATTATGAGTTCAGCAAATTAATATTGTGAATTCAGGCAATTTCTGTGACATCACTAATAATAATTGTTTGCTGTCAAGTCAATTCTGACTAATGGTGATCTTTTCTAGGGATTTCTAGGTAGATACTACTCAGAAGTGGTTTGCCATTGCTTTCTTCTGGGGACATCCTGGGACTGTTCAGCTTACCCAAGGCCATCCTTCCTGGCTTTTGTGGGTTGCATACTGGGGAATCAAACTCCCAACCTCTGGATCCCCAGCCAGATATCTAACTCACGGACGTATCCAGCCAATATTATGAGTTCATGTATGATTGCCTCATTTCCCTTTGTCATAACATCCTGAAACTATTCTCATTACTGCTAGCATTTTCCTTTCATTCTGGGATATGATGGAAATTTACTGTGAAATGAATTATAAAACTCTGAAACATGTTGTTAAAAGTTGGCAAGTCAAAACCTTTTCTTTATTTTTCTTAGGTACTGTGAGTGAACAGCTGACTTGCTTCGCAACTTTCCTCTCAGTGTTTCAAAAGGAAGTGTCCATTGACCATCAAGTCCTCATTGTTCTAAGAAACTATGCTTGCATTAATAAAGATAGAAAGCCATCGTCCGAGTCAATAAAAGAGGTAAAAGAAAAAGCCGAGATTCAGTATCCTCACACCTCAGCTTCTTTTGGACAGTGGGGTTCCAAATTAAAATGCTGCTGAAAATGCATGAGCCAAAAAAAAAAAATAGGAAAGGCCAAGTGTGTAGAATTTCTTCATTTGTTCATGAAGAAAAAAGTCATGTGAGAACCTGATGAAAGAGGCCTTTCAGCCAAGCATTCAGGCATTTCTGTGATGCATATCCCCCCATATGCCACCTGACAATTCAAGAAGGATGAGCTCTTAACACCTGATGAGAATGAGCTATTTCAGAGTGGCTCAGCTGGAACAGAATTTAGAATATGCTATTAGTAGTGAAATTAATTGTTCCTTCACTTTGTCAGCAGGAAAAATCCTTCACTACACAATACAAAAGGAGCCTTTTCCAATACTTGGCATTGGACAGCTGCTGTTATACCCATTCTGGATTTTGCTATTTAAATAGGAAAATCCCATGTTTTGGAGCAAAATGTCCAATTCTTTGTAACCAGATACTTTCTTTCTTTCTTTCTTTCTTTCTTTCTTTCTTTCTTTCTTTCTTTCTTTCTTTCTTTCTTTCTTATGCTCATGTACGAGTCTTTTCCCAAAGGGCAGGCTATGAACCTCCAGACAAATGTGACGTGCAGGTGGAGGGGACAGGACTGCAACTTGAGATTGATAAACAAGTAGTCAAGGAATACCTTACTACCTTGAACATGTTCAAATCCCCTGGACTGGATGTACTGCATCCAAGAAGGTTGAAGGAACTCTCAGAACTCTTGGAATCATCGTAGATCACAAGCTGAATATGAGTCAACAGTGTGATGTGGCTACAAAAAAGGCAAATGCTTTTTTAGGATATATTAACAAAAGTGTATCTCCAGATCCCATGAGGTACTAGTTCCCCTCTATTCGGCACTGGTTAGGACTCATTTTGTGTCCAGTTCTGGACACCGCACTTCAAGAAGGATGCCAACAAATTGGAACAAGTTCAGAGGAGGGCAACAAGGATGACTAGGGGGCTGGAAACCAAACCCTATGAGGAAAGACTGAAAGAACTGGGCATGCTTAGCCTTGAGAAAAGAAGACTGAGGGGTGATATGATAACACTTTTAGAATACTTGAAAGGCTGTCATACAGATGAGGTGCAGGATCTCCTCTCGATCATCCCAGAGTGCAGAACATGTAATAATGAGCTCAAGTTACAGGAAGCCAGATTTTGGTTGACTATCAGGGAAAACTTCCTAACTGTTAGAGCAGTATGGCAATGGAACCAATTACTTTGAGAGGTGGTGAGTGCTCCAACACTGGAGGCATTCAAGAGAAATTTAGATGGCATCCTTACAGATATCCCTTGATTTGTATTTCTGCATTGAGCAGGGGGTTGGACTTGATGGCCCTATAGGCCCCTTTCAACTTCATGATCCTATGATTCTGTGCCTGAGTGTATGGGGGAGCTCATCCCAATTAAGCTTCATGCCACCTGTGGTGACAGAAGAAACATCACTGGATATTCTAGACATGATAACTCTCAGCTAGTCTCATTCCTACCATTCATAGGCAAAGTGGCTCAGTACATGGTCATGGCTCAACTCCAAAGGATTCTTGAAGAAACAGCTAGAACTATATTCTTATCCATCTGGTTTTAGCTTCAGCCTGGCTATGAAAATGAAAACACTCTGTTCACTCCAGTGGATGATCTATTTTGGGAACAGGTGAGGAAGGATGACTTCCTGGATTCTTTTGAACAATTCAATGGCCTTTGATTACATGAACCATGGAATCCAGCACAAGGTTCAGTCTTATCTGCCACATCAGAAACACAGGGAACTGGTACATCCAATGATGTCAGAATTCAGAATGGGAGACTAGGTCTCAGAATGCAGAAAATGGTGACAGTCTTTATTCTAGTTTTAAAATGCTCTTTTCTGCATTTTAGCTCACAGCCTTCTTCAGGAACAATGAATAAAAGAAAAATGAAATTATTTATAAACAACATGATTTGGACAACCATGATTGTCTATAACTAATGCTCATTTTTGTATTCATACAAGTATTATAACATGAATATACATAATTTTTTCATATGAATTCTCCACAGTATAATCTCTATATTTCTAGTGGTGCTAGTCAGCCAATATGAATCTCTAACAACATACATGATACATACCAAGATTGTAGAATTGAAACTTTAATAGCTCATTTGGTCTGTACCAGCTCCAAATACTCAAAACTACAGGAAGAATGAGATGCACTTATTATCAACTAGCAGCTGCGTCAATGACATTTAGATAATGCCAGATCTCTCTGTCTGCAAGACTATGGGGGCAGTGCTAGAGCAAAAGCAGAAAATCTATTTCTTCATTAAGGCCATAAGGGGCTTCAGTGTTGAGTTCCAGAATCCAGTCCATTTCTTTTCTAAGCAAGGCTGTGTCATATTTCACAGGGACTGCATCCACAGCCCAAAATTTTAAGTCTCTTTCTGAGTGGTTGAATTTCATAAAGTAACTAACAAGGGCTACCCAACCTTCTATTTCTCAGGTTGCTCAGATGTTCTCCTATACATAACTTGAGGGGTTTGCTTATAGCAGTGAAACCTCCAGTGACTGATTATTTTAAAACCAGTATAAAGACTGTTACTATTTTCTACATCCTGAGACCTAGTCTCCCATTCTGATTATCTGCAACATCCTCTACACGTAGCCACGAATATAAGCCATTACTGAAGTATCATCATCATGAGGATAACTTTCAACTGTTTCTTCTTCACTGAAGACCCAAATGAGACAATGACATTTCTTAATGGGTATCTAGAGAGTGTGTAGTGCTGGTCTATGATTAATTTACCAAAGCCAGAATTGAAAAACAAAAACAAAAACATGGAAATATTAATTATGGGCAACCTTAGACATGTGGAAATAGGCTTTTTTCCTCTTCTTGATTGTGTTGCACTCCCACTGAAGTTACCAGCCTAGAACAGCTGCTACATCAACTTTCTTCAAAATTGTGTCATCCAGATGTGTGCCATTCCATCATCCCAACAGGCAATGGTGCCTTTCCTGTTGTCTTTTCAACATCCCAAATGGATGAGAATAGAAGTTGTCATCAAATACATCTAGATGACACAAAGTTGAGAAAGCCTGTCCTAGATCTGTTACTTCTCATGATAACTAAGGCATAATAGATGGCATAACTAAGGATGCCATTTATCAAATAAGATTGCTATTCAATTCTTCAGAAAACGTCTGGTTTATGAATGCGAGACCTTGTGCTTCTATATCCATGATTCATAATGACAGGAAATGACCCAGTATTACTCCACTATATCATGCCTGCATTGTCAACAGGAAAAAGGATGCCAAATTTTACATAGCAAAAAGCAACCTGAATGTTGACAATACCAATGGCAGCAGTCCAGAAGGTCTGCAGAATACCCTCTTGTGCTCACCACCATTCACAAAGTGATGCCAAGCAAGGGAAAGTCCCAGAAGCTGACTTCTTTTTCATCAGTTAAAGTAGTCAGGGCTGGGGCACACACAACTGCTCTGTGCTTTTGTAATGCAAATACTTGGAAACTGATATTTTCAATTCGAATGAGTTATTTTAATTCTGGGGATATTTAGGGCTGCTTGTTTCTGCATGGGGGGCCAACAGTTTTACATTTAAAAAGCCATAACTCAAAAACACTTTGCCCAAACGTCCCTGAATGTGGTACAGAGCAAAAACAGATGGTATGCTTACATCAGTGCCAAAATTGGTGCTGATCTGAAGTCCAGTTTCAAAGTTAACATTTTTTGTTTGGGCTGCCCCCATTTCTGGAATTGTCGTGTAGGATGTTATATGCTGTGCTGCACAATAACATGGCTGTACTATTGTGTAGCTATAATGTGGACTCCTAGACAAGCATCATATAGCTACTAGAATACCTGCCTTGGCATCCTTTCAACTGGAAAAATTGGGTTTTTGGAAAACAACTCCCAGAATCTTACAGCCAATCAGCTATATAGTTGTAGCTCAAAAAAACTAACTTTCCCAAGTTCTGATATTTTTCTAAACTACTTTATCATCTGATCAGTGTTCCTTGTGATGCACTGTATTGTTTTCCAATTTCAGTATTGTTGGTTATACAGTACATTTTTATTATATTCTGTTGATCATTTTGTAATGTACTTGGTTGTATCAGACTGGTTCTCATAATCTTCCCAATGGTTCCTTTGAGCTATGCTGTCAACATGTAATTTTTTAGAAAACCAAATACTGTACAAATACAGAGAGAATGGAATCTTGTATTTAAAACTATATTAATACTAATATTACAAACACACTAATTAAAACTTTAAAACTATTGCATGTGCTTCGAAACATTATTTTAAAACTATAAAACAAAGTTTTAGAAGTCTTATTGACTGTATCTATCCTACTTTGAACAATTGGATGTAAGCCTTTATCTTTTTTTTGTGCCCAGTAAATCATTTATTGTGCCTTAATAAGAAAAGAAAAAAAGGAAAAGCAAACCAGATTCGTGAAGAAAAAAAGTCTAAACTGATTTATGAATTAACCCATGTAAAACTGACATGGGCTGCAAATACAATGATCCACTCATCACTAGCCGAAAGGGACCTAAATGCCTTCGTTAAGACGCCTTAAATGTAGGGAGATCTTGAGGGCCTGAGTAGCTTTTCCATATCTTCTCTTGGTGGCCAACTATGAGAGGCATTATTTGGATAAGGGCCCTTTCATCATATAAAGATGCTTCAGTTTGCCTCTGTTTAATTCCCTTCCTATCCCCATGGAACCCCCATGCTGTGCCAAATGAAGTAACTTCAGTGAATAAGACAATTTATTTCACTGCCCCCAAAAGGTTCTTGAGTGTGAAATGAAGGAGGACAAGGACATATCCCTTTATGTTCTTGGCAGAAAGTTTGGAGTGGGCTGCTCAGGCTTCAGTGGCTTCTGAAAGCAACCTACATTATCTTACCCACTGGCCTTCTTATCCCAGACTGCAAAGCTAACTTACCTCTGCCCACAACTAGGACACTGGTGGTACTTCCTTCCTTGGCTGTGGCTCAATGCCACCTTTAACTTAGAGAATCTTAGTATTTTATGTGCTTGGAAGTCAATGGCTTTACTCTGTTTTTTTTAAAAAATCACAACCACCTTAGGGATGGCAAACAATTTTGTTAGATTTGACTGTGTAAACAAAATCAGTGTTTCTGCACCATCCTTGTGAGAAGAAGTGTACCTTGCCTTGGGAATTTACAAGACTTGCAGAGCATTTCAGAGAAGTGAACACAATGTAATGCACACCCTTTAATATGCAAATAGCTATAATGTTCATAATTTGAAACATAATACACTAAACATGCTTTAGGCAGTGGGGAAAGTTGCCTAAGTTAGATTAAATTCATGGTTAATTGTGCTCATTAGGAAAAAAGAATGTCATTTCTTTGTAGGAACAAAACAAGAAGTCTTATAATCTGACATGAAGCAAGGATAAGAATTCAGATGGGATGTGGTGAACTCCAACAAAATGTAGATGGAGATATTTTTTGGAATTATTGGCCATGCCTTGTGTATAATGACAGCTAGCTAGAAGGAGCATATGACACTTATTCTCAAGGAATAAAACTAGATATAAACTATTTTTCAGGTTCTTTTTCTTGCATTCCAGCCATCTGAATTTATTGGGGAAGCCCCAGTTTTAGGTTGTTTTCCATCCAGAATAGTCCCCATTAAATCAGATATTCTTGTTCTAAATAGCTGAATCCAAAACAATTTCCAAGATGCTGTAGGTTATATCAAATGGAAGCAGAAAGCATTTATGCTCATGAAAGTCTAGGCACCCAGTTTTCGCTAATCCCTACTACAGGACTGGCCCTACCATTAGTGAGGCAGGTGGCACATGCTAGGGGAGGGCAGGAGCAGACACATGGTCATTCCTTTTGAACATTGCCCTACTTCTCATCTTTTCAGAAGACAGCTGCATGCGTCAGAAGACCACATGCTCTACATTAGCCTTCCACCTCTAGGTATAGTGAAAGACACTCCCATCTTCAGTACTGAAATAAAAATCACTTGCCTGTGCAATTCACTTCTGTATGTAGAATGGGGAGGGCAACTTCATGTCTTTTGCCTAAGGCAGCAAAACATCTTGCACCAGTCCTAGTGCTCTCCTTAGAGTAGCTGCCTACCATATCACAAACTGCTCTGGAGGGTCCCTCAGCTTCTGGGAGCTGCTTTCCAGGAGACGTGAAGGCTGCAGTGAATCAGTTAATATTTTGTGTCCTGCCTTGCTGGAGCAGAAATGCCTTCTCTCAGCATAATGTCACCCTTGGGAACAATCCTAAAATGCTTTTCTTCCACAGTGAACACCATCTGATTCCATATGAAGGTTAATTCTCTCCAGTTATCTGAAGAAATTATAGGTTTTGAAGTAGACGATAGCCTCCCAAATTGAGCTATGTGGCAGTTTCTAATCTAGACTTGATGCTATTTGCATGCCAAAATTTCTCCACTACCAATGAAAGTCCAGACCTGTGGAGAAATCTTTCAAAAACTGGATGAGACAATTTCATACAAATTTCCACAATATAAAAATAGTCTTTTCAAAACATGTGTTTTAGAACGAAAGGATGGGTGCTTAAAGAAATGAATTTTAGTGGGGAGAGTGAAGAATTCAGCATTTTGTACAGTCATGAAGTGTTTTTATGAAATGGCCTAGCTGGAACCACCTCATGTGGCTGAAGGATTCTGCCCACATCACCTGCTTTGGGGTCCCAGAATAGCACCAAGGCAAAGCACTTTATCAAGCATAGGATATTTCTTTTGTAAAAAGCCAATGAAAATTAACAAGCAAATAACAAACAATACAATATTGTTGCTTCCACACTGAGTAACATGTTCCATGTTTCCCTCTTCCATGTAAAATTACCCCCCCCCCTTTATGTAAAATCACCTGGGAAAGTTTTTACTGAATAACGTTGTGAGGGCTGCTCTCAGCAGCCAATCAGAATGCCCAGAAGGTGGGGAAGAGAATCTTGAGTTGAAGACCCCAGAAGAATGGTCTTTTCTTTTGTTCTTCCATGTGGTTGGGTCCTGATGAGCTGATTTTTTAACCACTAATTTCTTGGGGATTTCCCCACTCTTCTCCCCCTTTCCTTTTCTAGATTATTTTTGTTGTCTGATGCTGGGAGCCGGTGTGAGACACATGGAAAAGAAGAAATTACTTCACTTGTAACGAGGATGTAAATCTCCCCATATTCTAGTCATTTTGTTTGTGGAGGGGCTTTGGCTGCATGATTGCCTTTATTAGTGTATTCTCGAAGGCTTTCATGGCCGGGATTTGATGGTTGTTGTGGGTTTTCTGGGCTGTTTGGCAGTGTTCTTAAGGTTTTTCTTCCTAAGGTTTCTGTGTGGCCCAGTCTCTGTGGCCGGCATCTTCAGAGGACAGGAGTCAGAACTCTGTCTGTGCTCTGGTGCAGTTTGTTGGATAGTTGAGTATTTATAGCTGTGGGATCAGCTTTTGTCCTTTTCAGGAGATTGGCTGATTATGGTGATCAGCGTGTTTTTTGTTGTGGGTGTATTGTTGTGATAAGGGGGAGAGATGATCGGTCACTGTGATTGATGGGTGTCGTTAGCTGGTCTTTTGTGTGCAGTGATCACTGGTCCTTGTGGCCAGTGATCACTGCACACAAAGACTCAATCCCACTCAGGCCCATTGTAAGTGCCATTGGCTCCCCGACATATGAATTAGCAAAATACCTAGCCACCCTCCTACAGACCCACATTGGACAAACCTCATCCTACATCAAAGACTCAGGACATTTCATAAGCAAGATCAGCACCCTAAAACTCAAACCCGGGGACAGACTGATCAGCTTTGAGGTAGTATCCCTATTCACCAAGGTACCAATAAAGGACACTCTGACACTCATCCAGCAGATCTTTCCAGAAGACATCAAGGTCCTTTTCCAACACTGCCTAATGACCAGCTACTTTCAGTGGGATAACGAGTTTTATGAACAGACAGATGGAGTGGCCATGGGGAGCCCCCTCAGCCTGGTTATAGCAAACTTCTACATGAAACATTTTGAAAAACAGGCCCTGGCTTTGGCACCCTTCACACACACAGTCTGGTTCCGATACGTGGATGACACCTTCGCAATTTGGAACCACGGTGAAGAAAAACTGGAAGAATTTCTAAACCATCTCAACAGCATCCACCCAAATATACAATTCACCATGGAAAAAGAAATAGAGGGCCAACTCCCTTTCTTAGATGTCATGGTCATACGCAAAACTGACCTCCTATTGGGACACAAGGTCTACAGAAAACCCACCCACACAGACCGGTACCTACACAAAAACTCCAACCACCACCCACAACAAAAAAGAGGCTATAATCAAAACATTGGTAGACTGTGCAAATTGGAACTGTGAAGCTCAATTTCTCAGCACCGAACTCAACCATCTGAATTGGGCCCTACAGGCAAATGGCTATTCCAAGAATGAAATCATAAGAGCCATCAAACCAAGAAAACAACACCAAACTGAAGAGGAAAAACAGCCACCCACAAATAAAGTATTTCTGCCATACATCAAAGGGGTCACGGACCGCATGGGGAAACTTTTGAAAAAACACAACCTACAAACAGTATTCAGGCCTACCACAAAAATACAACAAATGTTACGGTCAGCAAAGGACAAAAGGGACCCCCTCACCACTGCAGGAGTATACTGGATACCTTGCAGTTGTGGCCAAGTATATATTGGAACCACAAAACGCAGCATCCACACCAGAATCAAAGAACATGAGAGACACTGCAGACTAAAACAACCGGAAAAATCAGCAGTAGCTGAACATGCTCTAAAACAAGCTGGACATGAAATTGTATTTCAAAATACTGAAGTACTGGACAACACCAGCAATCATTATGTTAGACTGCACAGGGAAGCCATTGAAATCCACAAACACAAGCAGAGCTTCAACAAAAAAGAAGAAAGTCTAAATCTCAACAAAGCCTGTCTCCCAGCACTGAAAAATACAGCTTGCAAAAGGTCAACGAACTCTACCCAGCCACAAGGACCAGTGATCACTGCACACAAAAGACCAGCTAATGACACCCATCAATCACAGTGACAGATCATCTCTCCCCCTTATCACAACAATACACCCACAACAAAAAACACGCTGATCACTATAATCACCCAATCTCCTGAAAAGGACAAAAACTGATCCCACAGCTATAAATACTCAACTATCCAACAAACTGCACCAGAGCACAGACAGAGTTCTGACTCCTGTCCTCTGAAGATGCCAGACACAGAGACTGGCAAAACGTTAGGAAGAAAAACCTTAAGAACACGGCCAAACAGCCCGGAAAACCCACAACAACCATGCCTTTATTACCTTTCTTGCTTTGTTAGTTTTGGGAAGAGAGATATGTTGTTGTTGTTCTTGTTGTTGTTGTTTAAACACCTTTCTTCCCCAGGTGGAGAGAGTTTTTCTTATTAGATTGATTTTTTGAAGAAAAAAAAAATCATTTGTTTAATTTACTATGGATTATCCTTCTTGCTCCTGATATTTTGAAGAAGTTTGTAAGTGGTCTTTAGGAATTATGAATTCATTCTCTGTGGTCTGCTTCACCCTTGCTTTTTAAGAGTAGTTTAAGAAGGGTTCTTTGGGGCTTTTGGATGAGTATCAGACAAAACACTAATGGGGATAAACAGAATGAAATAACTCATAAAGGCCAATCCCTTTGTCTCTTATCAAAGGACTGGTACCTGAAAAACCCAAAAATGAACGAGGCACTCCCCACCCAAAGAACCTAAAATGAATCAAACCACAATGTTTTTCCTACTGAAAAGAGCAGGAAAAAATTGAGGGGGTTAATTAATGAAGAATATCTTATGACTTGCTCTGATGCCTGTGTTGTGACAAAATGAACCAGAAAGAGATTTCCCCTCATGATTCCTCTCATTTGCCAACTTTTAATAAGAAGGAAGACTCGGAAGAGTTGTGGCCACTGCATTTTCCCCTGGCAGTGCTCTGATAGGTGGGTTTTGCTTATTCCTAGGTAGGCTGAGAATATGCCTTTGGCCTTCAAGATGATTTCTAAGCTTGAATGCATAAAATTAAAGCTCACAACAGAAGGCATCCATCCACTTCAGTGAAACAACATGATCTTTCTTGACATTATGGTGTATCATAACTGTCCCTGAGGGGTTGTCCTGAAAGAGGAGTAATTGAAAACCAAGACTAGTAGCTACTTGTTGCATATAAAACATGAGAGGTCTGCTAAAACAAGCAATGCGTGCTTCGTCCATCACTAACAATAAATGGCATTCAGAGGCAAGGGACTCAGGCTGGGGGAGATGGAGTCAGCCCAGTGATAAGGAGTAGCCATGTGATAAGAAGCCACTACATGTCAGAGATAATTGCTTATGACAAATGTTTGCAAAAAAAGGCAGTTGGCCAGAGGATTCACTCCATTTAGGCTGAGACTTCTAAGATCTCTATTTATGTTTCATTAATTGGTTGCTATTTCGGCTGTATTTTTTTTTTTAAGGTCATCAGGATGGTATGCCTTAACTGCTTTGCACTGTAAGAAGCTTATGAAAGGAAAGTAGAGGGAATTCATGCTTCCATCCTTGTTGCCTGCCATGTGTTGAATCCAAGAGATGAAAGCATTGGGATACAGTGCCATTTTACAGGGAGGACTGGGATTAGATTCCCAGTGGTTTGGTCTTGGCAGGTTTCTTTGTTTCTTCTGTTCTTAATTTAGAATTATAATGATGAAAATCAAAACTCTTCACTGCTTAATTAGCTGTTAAAAGCCTGCTTTAAAAAGCATGGTCTTCATTCATTGCTAGAAGGATAAGGCGGCGGGGGGGGGGGGGGACAACCTAGCCTCCCAAGGGAAGGCATTCCACTACCAAATGTGCCTGAGATGAGAGAGGGACTGAGAGAATAGCCTCTCCTGAAGTAACTAAAAGCCATGAAGGCTCATAAAGAGACACACAGTCCTTCAAATAGCTTGAAAACAAGCCATATAGGGCTTTACAGATCGTAACCACCACTTTGAATTTGGCCCAGAAACATACCAGCAGCCAGTGAAGCTGCTGTAACAGGGGAGTTGTATGCTCCCTGTAATGGGCCCTTGTTAGCATCCTAGCTGCAGCATTTTGTACTAGCTGAAGTTTCAAAAGTGTACTCAAAGGAAGCCCCTTGTAGAGCATGTCGCAATAATCCTAGCAGAATACAACAAAGGCATATGTCACTGTAGCTGAATCAGGCATTTCCAGGAATGGGTGCAGCCGGCATGCCAGCTTTAGTTGTGTAAACAAACAAACCAATTTCTTCAATGGAACATATGCTTCAATTCAAGTTATAGTATCATTTCTAAATTTGCATGTATCCATATGTATTAGCAAATACACTTATACTGGTTTTAGTCTATAAAGCCCCAAATGGCCTGGGTCCAAGCTATCTCAAGGACCATGTCTCTCTTCATGAGCCTACCCAAGTGAGTCCTTTCTTTCAGTCTCACCACCTTCACAGGGACATTTGGTGGGGACATGGGAGAGGGCCTTCTCTGTGGCTGTCCCCAGACTATGGAACTCCCTCCCACAGAAGGTCAGGTTGGCCCCATCTTTGCTGTCTTTCCACAAGCAGGCAAATACCTTTTTCTTTAGCCAGGCCTTCCCATAATGACTGACTATATGGAGCCAGAGATTGAGAGTTCAGTTCCATACTGTGCCTCTCAGAAGAACAGCCAGCCTTTGTAGTCTTGGGCAAGCTGTATAATCCAAAGCTGCCCCCAGAAGAAGGGAATTGTAAACTATTTCTGAGCTTCCCAGAAAACCATGGAAACAGTAACTGTAAGTCAGAATTGACTTGATGGCACATAATTGTGATTATTTGAATTGAAGAGGGCCTGTCTAAATCCACTGAAGGAATTCCACCTTATAGCAAATTAGATAATTGTGGATTATAGCATACATTCTAGCCTCCAATGCTAGAATGTATGCTATAATCCAAAATTCAGAAGGAATGAAACAAAATGAAAAAGGAGAGCTGGCTATGAGAAACAGGGAAGACTGGCATTGTTCTCAAGGAGAGGCAAGTAGATTATTAGTGAAGGGATGAAATAGAAACAATCTCCTTGTCTCTAACTTGGAAGTTCCTGCTCAGGGGAAATGCCTGGGAAAGGCCAAGGGAAGCAAAATGAAAGTACTGTATATCTACAGTTTGATATTCTTTGACTGCCATGGCTTTATCCAACGGGATTCTGTGATTTGTAATTTAGTGAGATACATAGAATTCTCTGCTATAGAGTTCTAGTGTACTCCCATGAACTACGGAAGAGACTCCGAAGGACCCACTAATTACAAATTACAAAATCCTGGAAGATGAAGCCATGGTAGTTATCAACTAATATATCAAGCATGAACTCTGTGTTTTAGTAAGATGGGCAAAGTGTCTTAGGCATATCCAGTCAACCCTACCCATGTGTCAGAGAAAAACAGAAGTGATAGTCCATGGGTGGCAACTAATTTAGACTTGCACAAGGAACACCTACTGAAATTGAATAAGAACCCTCAAGGATTTCCTCCCAAAGAATCAAAAAACTACCCAATTATTTAAGAAGCTATCCTTTGATGGTGAAGGAGACAATCTCATGTGACTTTAAAAAATAAACAACCCTACCTACATGTACTGACAGCTCTAAAACTGTTGTGTGCAGAGTCTACAGAGTTCTGTAGCTGTAATAAATAGAGATAATTGGGCACTAGACAAAAAGCTTGTATTCTCAATACAACATTATAATGCAGAGTGCTCAGCCTAAAACAGTAATCAGAAATGAATTCCATTTGAATCTCAATCCATTTGAATCATCATCAGTCTAATCTAAAATCTTGGTCAAATGCACCCTAGCCACCTTCCTTTCTACTATTAATGGGTACAATTCCTTTCCTACATATATAATGTTGAGGTTATTACATACAATGTATTCACTACATATGTTCACCATATGTGGTTGTGAATTTTAGAAAGACAACGTATCTACTATTTCAATTTAGTTGCATTTCAAACAGGTTGCACTACAGCTGAATAGCAGAGCAGAAGACAATCACTGTGATCATGTCATTCTGTATTATTCCCCTATCTCTCCTAGTTTGTTAAGAAACAGTAGCTTTGCAATAGCAAAGTGTGTATGTGTTGGGCTAAAAATAGATCTGTAAGGACAATCCAAAGCACATGGCTTGTGTATTTGCCAGTCTGGGAGAACAGGAGACAGGTATGGTGGTGAGCAGTAATTGGAGCTGGTAGACATGGAGATGGTATGGCTGGTGAGACTGCTTTATGACTTGCTAGTGGTAGTGAAATGAACCAATAGTGGAATCACATTTCTACCTGTTTTGTGGGGGGGACAGTACAAGAAGCTGGACTTGGGGGGGAATACATAGGGTTGGTTGTATCCAGAGCTAGCTTTCTCTTTACAGAAGACTCTTTGATCCAGCAGATTCTCCTGTGATTTGAAGACACATATTTTCCCCCTGCACCCCATCCCACCTCCCATTCTGTTTTGCAGAGCCTCTACTCAACCCTTTGGGACAGTTATGGGATGGCTGCAGTGGGCTGGAAAGGCAAGGGAAAGTTGCAGAAATGGACTCCTTTTCCTTTACATTCACAGAAACTGTCACCGGAACAAACAGTCACTTGTAAACAATAGAACAGGCCTGGATGCAATTCTTTGAGAGCCTACTTCTGAGATCCTTTGGGTTCATACTTCTGCAGTGGGCATGCACCAAATAGCAATGTGTCTAGCCTTGATGTCAACAATCTACCATTAGAGGGTGAGGCTGGGAAGCAGGCACCCAATTCAGACCAAGTACCTCCCCCTTCTCTTTGTTTGCTGCACTTGGCTGGGGGGGGGGGAGGCATTTTCATTTCCTAGCACTCAGAACACTCATGATTTGAAAAATGATTAGTTGACTTTATCATCTCACTGAAAGGTCATCTAGATCAGTGGTTCTTAACCTTGGGTTACTCAGGTGTTTTTGGACTGCAACTCCCAGAAGCCTTCACCACCAGCTGTGCTGGCTGGGGTTTCTGGGAGTTGCAGTTCAAAAACACCTGAGTAACCCAAGGTTAAGAACCACTGATCTAGATCACCCAGAACAGAAAGACTGTTTCCACCTCTGGTTCATTGTTGGTAGACAGGAACAAACATATGCAATCCCTTGATGAAAATGACTCCTCCACCAATACCAGAATTTGACTGTTCAACCATTTAAAAAACATACAATTTGAAAAAGGTTTGTTGTGAAGTAGAGCAGAGTTGTTTTGAGCTGGCCATGAAAACCTTGGTTGCAAAAATAAGACACTGAAATTACAATGCCAGATGGTATCACTGAAAGATTGTATAAATATTTATTGATTGATAAACATGGTTTCCAGCCCTTTCAGTGTTCTGTATTTTGTATTGCTAAGTCTATTCTTTCAGTCTTTCGTAGGCACATTATTACTATTATAAAGCAAAGAGATTAGAATGAGCCAGTGAATGAAATCACAGAACAGTGAAAATGCAGACGTTGATTTGATTCCTTTATATTTCTGAGAACAAAGGCATGAAGGCGGCAATCCAGAACACAATTTCCTGGGAGTCACCTCTACTGAACACAATGGGTTTACTTCTGAGTAGACATGCATAGCATTGCTTTGTTACACACTGGCACTCTGAAATTGTTCCTTTAATCAACTGCCATGACAGCACAGAAATGAAAAAAGCAAGTGACCTATTCAATAAGTACAAGGGGTAGGCAGGGGAGAACTAATTCAGACATAGTCAAGGATGAGAAAGAAAGAAAGAAAGAAAGAAAGAAAGAAAGAAAGAAAGAAAGAAAGAAAGAAAGAAAATCAATAACAATACTAATTTCAAAAAATGTTTAAACATATGGATAGTCTGACATGAATTGTTGTTGTTCAAAATTTTCTAAATAGCCAGAATATCTCATTTCATCTTAAACAATTCTGTTGCATTCACCAGGAGAATTGTTATTGCCTTCTCAAAGCAAAGATAGGAAAAGTTGCTCTGAAGGCTAAAATTCCCCAAGGTTTCCCTGGTTGCCCCCACCCTGTCAATGGGCATGCTCCTGGCTGCAGCTTCAGTCACCCACATTAAGCAGTTGCCCGTGTGTAGCAATGGTTTGTTTCTAGGCTTTTATCGGTGCAGAGGTCTGTGCCTTTGGATGGATGCCCCATGCCCAGCAGTATGCTAAATCCAGGAGAGCTATGGATGCAGCTCCATTCACTAATAAAGGATGGATGCTGCACTCTTTATATGATTAATGTACAAAGGAGGAAAAAGTGATATAGCCACTGCTCACTCCTTCTGCTTGTGTATCTAGTAATTAGCACAGATGCTTATGATGGGTGGGGTGGGGGAGTTCAGGAAGGTATATCAGTAGTTGCCTAATAAAAGCTCAACCTTTGGCTGCTAGTAAAAGGAGGCAAGACTTGTTCTCTATATGCTAAGAACTCTGAATAGACCAAAAAGGAGAATATCAAACTTACAACCTCTCTCAATCATTCTAGCTCATGTTTGTGAGTGTGTGCACACACATGCGTGCCTGTGAGTGTGTATGCAGAACTTGGAAAAGTTAGTTTTTTGCTATAGGTCCCAGAATCTCCACCCATTATAATCCCATGTGTGATGTTTCTGGCTGCAACCTAACATGGAACAATCAGCACAACCATACAACCTTCCCTTACTCTCATCCTGCAGCCCTCAAAATCCTGTCTCTCGGATTATGGATTCTGAGAGTTTTCGTCCAAAATGGTCACATTTCTATACTCTGTGCTTAGCATGTGTGCCTTGCGTTGGTGTGATACTTAGGATCAGCTTCTTTTCACTCCCTAAATGTGATGACAACCAGTAGCTTAGAGATAAGACAAATTTACAGAGGATTTTAAACTGCTATTAGCCACGAGAGCAAAATGGACACCACCACCCCCGTGGTTCAGCGGTCAAACATCCCCCACACTCTTTGCAAGCTGGCTGCCGTTGGAAGCAGAACAGTGGAATAGATGGACCATTAGTCTGATTCAATTAGGCACTCCAGGCTCATTACAGTGACATCGGAGAATGCTTGAGATGGCTCAAAAGTTCATGAATAATATATTTGCTTATTCACTTCACTGCTCCAGTTCAGATTGATGCAGCGCAGATCCAGGATGTTGGTTGGACATAAGCTTTCCTTTTTAAAAACAACATCCTGAAGATCAGCATGTATGTTCTTTACCTTTGAGAATCTCTGCAGCTCATGCTCTTGTAAAAAGAGATGTTCTTTGAGCTCATTGGCTGCTCCATCTTAATAACCCCCTCCTCAATCATTTTGATTTGGTGAATCTATTCAGAGTAGTCAGAGTTGCAACACAAAACAGAAGAAAGATGATATTTGACTAAGTCAAACAGATTTTACTGTGGTTTACATCAAGGTATATGAGCTCAGGGTTTCCTCCTCTGAGGTGAAATTCCTTGTCACAGTCATGCAGTATTTCTGGCCTAAATCCAAAATGAAGCCATTGTTCTTTTCTGTCCCCCTCCCTCCCCACTGCTTTAAGCTGCCCATAAACTGCCTTTGGAGTGTCTCTAGACCAGGGGTCTCAAACTCAATTTACCTCGGGGCCACTGGAGGCAGAGTCTGGGTGAGGCTGGGCCGCATCAGATTTTCCGCCAAGCGGAGCAAGAGCCCGAGGAAGCCGCCCAGGAGTTTCCTTAGCCCAGCTGGGGCTCCGAGGAGGAGGAGGAGGGGCGTGCGAGCCCTCGTCGCCCGGCCACGACCCCCTCCGGCTCCTCCTTCACCACCACCACCACCACCAGCAGCAGGACAAAGAAGCGGAGAAGGGAGGGAGCGCCAGCGACCGCTTAGCCGGGGGGAGGAGGGCACGACATAAAATTAAAAAAGAAAACCCTCACAGAATTCACCTTGTCAAAGGAGAAAAGCCCCCACCGGTACCCGCGAAATTAAACAGAATGGGGCGGGGCCCCCCCACAGGTGCGTGCACGTGCATGCACACAAACACACACACACACACACACACACACACACACACACACACACACACACGGAGGTCCGGCAACCTTCCTCTGAGGCCCCCCCCTAAAAAAAAGGCGCACTCAGCAGCAGCAGCTACCCCCACCACGACAGAGGAGCAAACTTTGCGAGGCGAGCCCAGGCAGCCTCCAGAGCCGAGGCGGCTGAAGCAGGACGAAGAGGAGGAGGAGGAAGCACCGCCGGGTGCTGAGGCGGCTGCTGGCCGGGCTGGTGCTGGGGGTGCTGAGAGAGAAAGAGAGCCACTTCCCTGGAAGAGGCGGCGGCAGCAGCTGCTGTTGGCGGCTTGGAGGTGCTCTTCGAGGACAGGCCGGGAGCAACTTGACAGCAGAGGACGCGTGGGTGCTTCGGGGGGGGGGAGGCAAGGCGGGGGCCACAAACTATCATTCGGCGGGCCGCAAATGGCCCCCGGGCCGCATGTTTGAGACCCCTGCTCTAGACCATTTTTAGAAGCTGACATCTGTCAGTGTTTGGGGCAGTTGACTGAGCAACACCTTCATGATGGAGCAATCACACTTGTGAATGAAGCCTGTGCTTACCTCCCTCACCGTGGGAGGTGTGCAAAGCTCTTGCTGTGACCATCAGATGTTTTCAGAACTTAGGGAATTCCCTCTTCTGTTCATGGATTTTTTTAAACATATATTTTGGCCCTCAAACAGCTGCTAGTACACAAACATGGGTGGTTGTTGTGTTTTGTTTTGGGGTGTTTTTTTAGAAGAATAGGCAGTAGTGTATGAAACATATTTGAATATCTTTTCCTACTTGTTTTGTTTCCATGCAGAGTAACTAAACTATACTAAACAATTCACAGCCCAGCTGAGCCTTTTCTTGCAATCCAAATCCAATAATCAGAAGAATCATCATAATATTCTGGGTTTAAAAAAAGAAACCCCAAGCACTGAAAGGTGCAATAGCACAAACCATTCATGGGTGTGAACTTATCAGAGTTAAGCTTCCCACGCCACGATTAAGGGAATCCTCACATTTGATTCAGTCGCTGATTCCTCGGGGGCTGCAGGTGATTGTCATCTGACTAATTGAAAATCTGGTGCATTGCTGGCTGCTGTTGGAAGCCTGACATCATGTTTCTTCTATCAACCTACGCGATACCGTATAGGTCATTCTGAATGCTGCTGGAGGAAATTCTTATAGGACACATCCTTATAATACCTGAAGGGTTCAGAACACTGGAATCAAGGATATCAGTCTTGCTTTCTTTCCTCCCCATCAGAGGCTGTCTGTCTCATGGTGTGCTCTGCATCTTCTTAGTGACTCACAGGTCCAACTGTCATTGTGTTGCCTCTTTCTTCACAGGAAACCGTTTATCTTGCATATCCAATCATGGAGGAATAGTGGCAGCAATCATGTTTTATTTAAAATGCCTCCTTCCATTTTTATTTATAAATATCACACAAAATGGATTGGGCAAGAATTCCACCACAGAGAATACCAAAAAAGGAAAAAGGAAAAGAAAAAGAAAAGAAACCTAAAGAAAACACAAACCTTTCAGAGCAAGTAATGAAAAATGATTCTCTGCTACTGGCTTAGAGTTTGGCCTGTTATTTATTTTGATTGTGTTTTGTTTTGTCTAATGCTGAGACACGGAAGTTTGATATCTCATAATATAAGCAGACACATTACATCTGTTGCCAGCTTCTGTTCAATTATGGCTGCATGTTAAATCAAAAAAGCTGTCAATAAACATTAACATGTATACATTTTCACATGTTCAGCATACTAATCTGAGCAGTGAAGGGGGAGGAAAAAAGCATGGGGGAAGGTTTTGACTCAAAGGCCAGGTATGCAGTTTGGGGAGGGTCCATAACTGAAAATTTTGGAAGGGAAGCTATGGAGCCAAAACTGAGGGAGGGAAAAAAAACCTTCCTAAAAGGCTACGTGAGTTCTTAGATGTACTCCTTGATTGTCACTAGAGGTCCAAGTGGCCCCTGGTGTGCATTGCCAATTTAGGATCATCAGAGGTGGTTGGGGTTTGCTTGTGATCATGTTGAACACCATATGTATGACACATTGTAGTTGTAGGTATACATATAAGGTGATTAAGGAAGCATGGTGGGGGAAGGGAGCGTTAGGGTTAAAGACAGACATTATTTTGATTTTTTTAAAAAGGCAATAAAAAAAGACTAGCATGAATACACAGCATTGCATTTTATGCCAGAGAGGGAAATATTTCCAGGAAAGGTTGCATCACACTGCAGCCTAAATTTCAAATTCAGGAAGACCTAATCAGGAAGTATCAAAGACAATTGGTTACAAAAGCGGGGACACAAAACTGAAATGAGAATTTTATTTATTTATTTATTTAATTTTAATTTTTATTTTTAAGAAAAATGTTCTGTACAAATAACCACCAGAAACATTCTTCCCACATGGATGGTGGCAGTGTGTGAGTACTCCTGGCTTCATCCTGCCCAACGCTGTGGCTTCATTGGGCTATCACCAAGGCCCTTTCTCCCACTCCCACTCCATCAAGTCTCAAAAGCAGCTATGCTAGGGAGTTCATCTCCAGCAGGGCAATCTGATCTGACTTGGGCAGGAGGTCCAAGGCCAACTGGGGGCCACCGGCTGCTTCCTCTATGTAGTTCAAGTCGACCAGGGCCCTGTCTTCCACAAAGCCAGTTGAGCTGGCACACACGTACTCCCACATGGGGATGCTGGCATCAGTGACAGCTGGTGTGGCTGCATTCACCGAGACACCATACCCGCCATCGGCTTGCAAGATCTGGGCATCGATGCCAATTTGGGAGTGTGGGTAGAGCTGCGTGAGGATGGCAGCCTTGCAGGTCTGCTTGAGGTACATGGTCATCTCCCTGGACTTGTGGTTGCCATGATGCCAGTGCTCGTGCTCACCTGTGCTGAAGGTGGCCATGCTGAACTGGCAGTTGACCAGCACCTGGTCATGCAGCACCTTGCTCCTAACTCCCACCCCACCTGTGGCAGAAAGCCTGGCCTGGCCAGGCCTGTTACACGCAAGAGGGCTCCCAACCAACCGACCAATTTAATATATATACCACCCAATTAGTGAATTCAAACTACAGTGGTGCCTCGACTTACGAACGTCCCGACATACGACCATTTCGAGTTACGACCAGCTCCGGCTGCAAAATTTTGCTTCTACTTGCAACCGGAGCTTCTAGTTACGAATAGAAAAAGGCAGGGAAAAAAGGCGGCGAATTCAAATTGCTAACCATTGATGGCGAAGAGGCTACTTCTTTGTAGCTCTTTCGCCCCAGCAGTTAGAGATTGTGCAATCGGAGGAGGCTTCGGACTGCCTGGAAAGGTGCTGCTTTCTACTTTTTAAAAACTGTTCTTGGTGGGTTTTGCAGCGTGGGTTTGGGCTGGGTAAGGGACGTGGTGGTGCTGCGGGTTAAACCACAGAAGCCTCTGTGCTGCAAGGTCAGAAGACCAGCAGTCATAAGATCGAATCCATGCGATGGAGTGAGCTCCCGTCGCTTGTCCCAGCTCCTGCCAACCTAGCAGTTCGAGAGCATGTAAAAATGCAAGTAGATAAATAGGTACCACCTCGGTGGGAAGGTAACGGCGTTCCATGTCTAGTCGCGCTGGCCACATGATCACGGAAACTGTCTTCGGACAAACGCTGGCTCTACAGCTTGGAAACGGGGATGAGCACCGCGCCCTAGAGTTGGACACAACTGGACTAAATGTCAAGGGGAACCTTTACCTTTACCTTTGGGCTGGGTGGTGGGATTATGTTTCTATGCTGTGATGGGTCTTGCAGGGTTTGTTTGTTTTTTGGGTTCTTTTCCCCCCATTTCCAATGGGTCTTGCACTCTCTGTTTGCTTTTTGGTTTTCATTTTTTGCATTTCCGATGGGTCTTGCACTCTGTTTCCTTTTTGGTGATTTTTTTTTTTTTTTTTTTTTTTTTTTTTTTTTTTTGCATTTCCGATGGGTCTTGCAGTGTTTGTTTGCTTTTCTGGTTTTTTTTCCCTTCGGCTGGAATGGATTAATCGCATTTCTGATGGGTCTTGCAGTGTTTTTTTGTTGGGTTTTTGTTTTTTTGGGTGATTTTTTTCTTCGGTCGTAACGGATTAATTGCATTTCAATGCATTCCTATGGGAAATGGTGCTTCGACTTACGACCATTTCGAGTTACGACCGGAGTTCCGGAACCAATTAAGTTAGTAAGTCGAGGCACCACTGTACTCTGGGTGATGTACAAACAAGCAAAACCCAGAACCATCACCCTGGTTCCCATAATTCATTCCCATAATAACATAATCAGAATGGCACTTTAGTGTGGTAATCTGTAGAAAACTGTTCTAACATTAAAGTTCAAACATCATTTGAGGGTGTAATGTTTCTATGGGCTGCCTTATATAATTTTGTCTTGAGTAATTTCTCAAATATTGGGAGTCTGGCACACCTCAACTGGCAGTTTGTTTCACAAAATGGGGGCTATTACCGAGAAAGTCTGACACCTCATTGTTACTTTTCCCTTGACATAGCCACCTTTAGCATTGGAGGAAAGGAAAGCTTTTTTTTGGGGGGGGGGAAGAGACATTCTGACAACAAAATAAGGAAAATAAGAAGAATGAGGAAAATGAATTGACTTTGCTCTATCAAGGACATAGGAAGATAAATATTGGGACTGGCTTCATATACCTTAACAATAACTTTATTTAAAACATGTTATATTATTTCTAGGCCCAAGTCAACTGAGCATTATGATTTATGAATTGATCCATTCTTCTCACATAGGACATTTTAAGGAATGTGTTAAAAAAGGGAGAGAATTTATTTCAACCTATTCTTTTTATCTTCCTCTAAAGCAACTGCTTTTAAGTGGTGGGAGCCCTAACAATGGGTTTCAGAGTGGGATTATGTCTAGATAGACTACAGTAATAATGCACTCTGAAGACTTGGAAATACAAGAACCTCTACACTTTGTGACCAGTTTAATTTACATTATGCATAGTTTAAAAACCTAACCAGGCTTGCTATTGAACTGAAGTTTCAAATCCACACAGTGCTCTTTCAATAGACCATATGTTCACATTTGCATAGGAAGCCATTTGAGGAAAAGTGCAGTCTCTTTTCAAACAGTTGTCTTTCATTGCTTTTGTGTATTCTTCCTTTTGAGAGCTGATCCCAGCACTTAGCTCTCTTAGGCAGGTATTGACAATTCAAAACACTGACAGCACCCACTAATGATGCCTGTCCTGGGCTTCCTACTGGTATTACTATTAATATTTTTCCTGGCTTGTAACCATGAGCAGTACCTGCCAGCTGAGCCAAGGTGCCATGTTAATTTCCCACAATGCCTCTGTTACAGTTGTGGCCCTCCTGATGGTTTTGGACAGAAACTTCCATGTGCCCTAGCCATAGTAGCCAGTGTGATGGATGATGGGAGCTGTAGTCTGACAACATCTGGACTACATGTTCCTTATCTGTGTCTGGGACACTAAAATACACATTTAATTCAATGTAATAACAATATGCACTAGCTTCAATAAAATGTAAAAGGTAATAAATGTTTGAAAACACTGCCAGAGTGGTCATCATCAGTTGGGAAAGGCCGACATTAACAAGTACGTTCTCAGAAGTTGATTAAAACTAAAGACCATGTAGGATTTAAAAGGAGTGATTTCTATTTATTGTATTTTACAGATTAACGATGATGATGATGTGATGATGTGCCGTCAGGTCAATTCTGACATATGGCAACCCCTTCCAGGGTTTTCTAGGTAGACAGTACTCAGAAGTAGTTTACCATCCCCATCTTCTGGGGGCATATTGGGACTGTACAGCTTGCCCAAGGCCACGCAGGCTGGCTTTTCTCCCTGAAGGCACAGTGGGGAATTGAACTCCCAACCTCAGCAGCCAGATACCTAAACTAGCGAGCTATCCAGCCACCCTGTGGCAGGAATCAATTTTATTTTCTTGTAAAAAATGTTTTAGAATCATTGTAAGTATGTGTGAAAAGCTGAGTTTGCCCAGAAGTCGCTTTTATGGAAAGAAATAGTGAGTTAGTATTATGCAAGTGAGGGCAGAGAAAACCGTGAATATTATCAGTTAGGATTGGAAAACTCTTAGTGTGATAACTTTGGCCAGTCATTTTGTTAATCACAAATGTGGGATTAATTTTTTTTTAAATAGAGAGTTCATACACATGTTTTTGTAATCTTCCTCCATGGACTATGGATAGCTGTATGTCCAGCTTTTCTTTCTCTTCCATTCACTCTTCCTCACATATAACATCAGTAGGAAAGAAAATTTTCATGTCTGCCATTTTATGATTGGACAAGTGCATTTTCTGGACATTGCTGAAAAATTGTTCTTTAGGGAAGAATTACAGATTACCAAACACATGCAGTTGTTGCTCAAGAATGGCAGTGCTTCAAGTCACCCCTTCCTCTGAAACTTTTATTTTAATTGAAGTCATGTTTTAGAATCATTATTTTAGGAAGTTGTGGGTGATGGTGATGGGTACCACTTGGTATTTCTCTACATTAACAAACCAACAAAACTGTTGAATAAAAAAAATATTATCATAGCATAGATAGGGTTGATAAATCAGTCTAATTCCCAGTTGCTTTGTTTTTGTACATGTTGCATGTTAATTCTATCTTTAATTATTCTGTCCTGCTCCTAGAATAATATGTTTTAAGAAATCTGCGTAGAAATTCATGTTAAATTAGCTAATTACATTCTTAAACATTGTTTGGGGGCTGCCTTTAAAAACAGTCCCCTTGATTTAATAGTTGATTCTTGAAGCAGAAAATCTAGTTTGTGCGGTGGCTGGTGCACTGACATTTAAAATGTGCCCTTGCTTGACTGAAAACTCATAGGAAGTATACTGCAATGTAGGCACTCATTGTTTTTTTCAGAGGCATATCAGGGATGCAACAGGCAAAGGAGGGAGTTTCAGAACTTTGGACAGAGCCCTGAAGGATGTTGTGGGTAATCATTTCCCTATAAAGAGATCTATTGTCTCAGGAAAGAGGACCAAGCACAGTCAGCAGAGCTTGATCTTCCAGTAGCACCACCTCTGCCTATTGCCCTTGTGAGAAGGCCAATGGTTGCCTTTGCAAGGTCATGTCCCTGCATGGCTGAGAGCCAGAAGAAACTGCAGGGGGAGTCATGCTCAAGCAAAGTTTATATCCACATTTGGGAGCATATCTGGAGTGTTCCCACACCAGTTATGATAGCAGTCAGGCTCTCTAGCTCTTTGGCATCACTTCTACTGTCAAGCAAGAAGGTAAAAGGCTTGAAAGGGCACCTCATATACCCACTACACACCACTGCCTTAATTAAACACAGGGAAAGGGAAATCCTATTATGGAGTTACAAAAGAGAATATAGCCGGACATTGAGTTGCCTTTGCATTACCTCTTCAGTTGCTGAGCTAACACATTGTGGCAGATGTAATAGCCAGTAGCTAATTTGTTTATTCCACACACATAATGGTCTGTTGCATGTGCAACTGGGCTTTTTCTGAATGGTTTCTTGGCCACCTTTATAGTGAGGTCACCTTTTTGGCCAGCTGTATGGATGATGCCTGGCTTGGGGGTTCCTTGAGGCTATGACATTTTGGGAGGGAAGGTCCAAAATTGCCTTGGCTACAAAGGTTGCCAGGTGGCAATGCTAGGACAAAAGGTGATGCTGCTCTCAGCTTCTTTCTCCTCCTGCTTCCCCTTGTAAGTGCTGCCATGGAGCAGAAACTGAGGTGAGCTGTGGAGTGTTACACTGTGTGACTCCAAATGGTTTGTTTAAATCAATCTTTCCTTATTACTTAAGTGTAACTGAGAATAGCTCAGTAGTTTAGATATCTGGCTGTAGAGCCAGAGTTTGAGAGTTTGATTCCCCACGGTGCCTCCAGGGAGAACAGCCAACCTGTGTAACCTTAGGCAAGCTGCACAGTCCCAGAGCACCCCCAAAGGAAGAGAATGGTAACCCACTTCTGAATATTCTCTACCTAGAAAACTCTGAAAATGGCCACCATGTCAGAATTGAGGCTCTAAGGAAACGTATGGATGCTCACTCTCCTGTCTCTCTTACAAAGAAGATTCATGCAGTACTTCACGCAACACTAAGGATGTAGGACTGAGAATCCTGACAGTTAATGAGTAGAAAAAGCAATCTGGAATTTAAATGAGTGTAAGTTTGTCAAGGTGTACCTTTCAATTCTCAGTGTTGTTACACAATGTTCTGAGATTATAAATGCAGGGTGTTCCTTATTTAGCTCAGTGTCAACATAACCTTATGTAAAACAAGACTGCAATCTTTCAACATCTCCATCCAGCCAAGTGCAAGGACTTTAAAAACCCATTAATAGAAGAGGCGTAAGCGTGTTCAAGGCTCATCACTCATTCTTTTCTACCAGTGGGTGGATTGAGGCAATAGGGTCACAGTAGTCAGTCTCATGCTTGGTCTTGGATGATATGGTTTCACTCCCTGTGGGCCTAGCAGAACGTTTGGAAAGGGACATATAGCTGTATGCTTGTAGGGACAATTCATGTAAGCTTCCCACTTATACTGAGTCCTTAGGGAAAGGTTTGTAGATACAGTATCTAGCTACGTGTTTGAATAGGGTGGCAAGGTCAGCAGGGAGTGGGAAATCAGTAGCTCATACAAAGGAATGGGCCTGGATCATATACTGGCAGTACACTCACACAACTCCTACTTGTGTGACCAGTTGTACCTTTCTGAAGAAACATAAAGTGGCTTCACTGTTTCCTTGTGGACGTAGATCTCCATTTGTTTGCTGGTCAGGCACAGCTGCAAGCTGAGACAGCTTCTGATTTGCTGGGGGGGCACTGGAAGTTCCTAGTGACCCCCACTTCCTATCCCACTAGCTAGACATTTCTGTCCTCCTCTGCAATGTGAGATCCCATATAAACATGTTACGGGGGGGGGGGTGTGCTTCCATTTTCCTGGCTTTATATTGGATCTCAGCACTTTACACATATATTTTACATAGGTGGGGTGGAAAGCAAAGAGGAAACCAATCTGTTATTTCAAATAAAAAGAAAATGGCAGAGGCAAGCGAAAACAGGGTGCACTGGCATTAATTCACACTCCAAAAGATCTTCTATTACTCAGTATGTATGTACATGGAGCCACTATTTGCAATGGCTTCAAACATTTATTGCATTATACTTTCAGCTGAATGCTGTTCTTATGCAAGCAAATACTTCAAAATCACTTTGTTGGAGATTTTGAACCTTGGTCACAGGTGATCTGGGGCCTCAGCAATCTTTGCTGCATGAACTATAACTTAAAAGTTCCAAACGACTTTGTGCCTTATAGATTTGAACAGAAAAAAAATGAGGTCTCTAACTGTTTAATCCGTATGTCATCAGCCATCATCTTAATCTCTTCTATCAGGTTCAAAAGAACAACCTACTGTGGAAAAGAGTTATTCTCATGGCAGGTCATCAGCTCAAGTTTTTATCTCACACTCCCAAGATTTTATTGAGCTGGCTTTATGTTCATTCATTCTAGCTGACTGTATGAAAGTCTTGAAACAGGAAATTATTTTTTCCACTTTAAAATCCAGTTTTCTTGACCTGCTGCACCATGTCTACCTCCCTGCCTTCTAGCTGCTTCCAGGACAAAAGTCAGCTTGTTAGTATATCCAATCAATTTTTATTCATTATTTAAATGATTAATACTCTTCTCTTCAGCCAAACTGGATTACAATTATTAGTGTAAGGCTCTTCATGGCTTTATGATGGAAAGCACATGAGGAACAGGGGAGGGAGAGGGAGGAGGAAAAAATAGCAAAATTAGGGACTACTTATTGAACATCCACTGAACAGAAAGCCTTGGCAGCATAGTAATGTGGAATTGCACTATATGTGCAGGTTTCACATTTGGTGAGAGAAAGAGTATGCTGCTTTCACTGTATGCACAGTGGCAATGCTTGTGCAAGTGGTGTGATTCTGCATTACTATGTTGTTGGAACATTCCACTCAGTAGAAGCTCCCATGGATCCTGGGTAGAGATGGGGACAAATAAAAAAAAATGGCGATTCATTTTGATCCATTATTCGTCAAGGTTAACGGATCAATGAATACGAATATACGAATGTTCTTTGATGAATCGATGAATCGATCTGTCAATTCATCTGCACTTTAAACAGCTATAACACTGGCCCCCAACCACCTAGACACACCAAATTTGCAGGAAAGCTTCCTCACATGCTTTTCTACAAATCATGAAAGCTTGGTAAACATTGGATCATGGACCCCCACGTTATATAGTCACAAAGAAGACCCCCCAGGAAAGCTCCCCCCAGGTACTTAGAGACTCCAGAATCACAACAGAGCTTCCTATGTCTTTCCCCAACATGTCTGCCAACTTTGGTGAAGATTGGATATCGGACATCCGAGTTATTCACCCACAAATTGGGTCCCCCAGGAGAGTTTACCACACGGCACAGAAGCCCATTCTGCCTACCGGCCACTGAACAGCTGATCAGAAGCCGATAGGCAGCCATCCCCCACACACAGCCAGCCACCCCAGCAGCGTACCCCCACACCCCCTTCCTTTCCCTACCTTAGCCTCCACCCCACTCCCACCGACACCCCCTTACCTTAATAGCTGCTGCCGAGGTCTCCATCAGGCCTCCGCAGCCACGGTGTGTAAAAAGGGAGACTGGCTGCCCTTTGCAAAGATGGCGTCTGTGGCTTCATTTAGGGTAGGGAAGCTGCAACTGCCATCTTTGCAAAGGGCAGCCAGTCTCCATTTTTACATGCATGGCTCCAAGGCCAGAAGACCTCAGCAGCAGCGATTAAGGTAAGAGGGTGTCGGTGGGGGTGGGGTGGGGTGGGGTGGCGTGGAGCCTAAGGTAGGGAAAGGAAGGGGGTGAGGGGTAGGCTGTGGTATTGGGTGGCTGTGTGGGGTGGTGGCTGCCTTTCTGCCACCGATCAACTGATCGGCGGCCAGTAGGCAGAATGGTGTGTGTGTTTTTTTTAATATGAAGGATGAATAAAAACGGGTAAATATTCATCCCTTCGTATTCGTGGGGGTGTCTGGAACCCACAAATATGGATTGACAAATATTTAACAAATCGTCTATATTTGTTGGAAAAACCAATCCGTTTTTATATTCATCCCCATCTCTAATCCTGGGTCACAATTCTTATTGGTATCAGTTGGGACAGAAATAGTTGAAGTAGCCAGATGGCAGAGCTCTTGGAAAAATAAGTAAAGGCAAAAGCAGTTGTCTCTGAGAAAGAAGAAACAGCATTTCTTATTTACTTTTTCTCTCTGCTCTACAGCTGGCTGCATTACCGTGGTCTCCCTTGGATTGTCCTGAAGTGTTTGATTAAAACATTGATGGATGAATTGACCTTGTCATAATTTGTCATTTGCCTGTCAAGTGAAGAATTTGATGTCATAAATGTGTTCTCAGTTACCAAGAGATTTCATAATATCTTTTTGCATGAGTGTCACTGAAGGACATCTTGGGAGTCTGGGCCTAAATCCAATGGCCAGAATCCTTTTACTTGTGTACTCTGGCACTAGTCAGATGGTGTAAATCTCAATGGTTAATTGCCTCTAGTTAAGAAGGCACATTCCCAAAAGTTTGCCAAATCAAAAAACTGCCACATGATGAGGAAAATAAACATGGACTAGCTTCAGTCAGTAGCTGAGATTTATGCTGTTTGACTTATGGTGGCATACATGAGTAATAAGATTCTGCGTACTGTAATGCACTGGTGGAGTTCTGCTCTCAAGTCGTGCAAGCAGCAGCTCAGTTGTCACTGTGGTCTGCAGGCACATTTCTTCTTATGTATGTGGTTATTCACACATACTTGACCAACTATTTGTACTACTCCATGGGCAACTAGTAGCACAACTAGCTGAACATCAGCTTATGCAACCAGAAAGTCTATTGGATTCCTCCTCTGTGCATATATCAGAACTTGGCATCCTTGACTGCAATATCAATTTTTTTAGCAGAATTATGCTATTGGATACTTGTGGTTTGCAAAATGTTTTACAAAATGTAGTGTCATTGCTGCACAGATCATGTATCATTACACATTATTCTCTGATTTCCTGTTAACACATGTATTTTGTTTTCAACTGCATAACAACATGTGTCATGTGCAGAGGTGTGGAACCAAACATCCAACTTTTTAAACTGATTCCTTTGACACAGAGAAACTAAGAGGTTAAAGTAAAACCATTTTGAGCCCATGCATGTCACCACTGAGAGTCCCCCCCCCCATTTCCTCCAGAAAGTAAGGAGCACAGCAGCCAACACCTGACTGTACACAAAAGGCAAAATCTGGATACATTGTTATGCAAACTTTGAAACATCAAGTGTAGTGACAACATTAATTCAAAGTGGTGATCGGAGTAGTCACAGCACCATCCCTCATTATGTCCTGTCTTTGGTATAAAGCTTCTTTTTAGCTAGTTTCCTGTCAGCTCATAATGTTGATGTACGGAATTTGCTACATCTGTGCATATATACTCCATCACTAGATTGTGCATTGTCTATCACTTTATCCTTGATGCTGTTAAATGCCAGATCTACCCTAAATAAATTCACACTTATCCAAGATTTATTTCTGGGTGAACGTGCAGATCTGGCTTGCATTACTGAAATCTGGGTGGGTGCTGAGGGTGGTTTGGTCCTCTTGCTAATCTGTCCACCCAGTTATTCCATCCAACATCAAGGTAGACTGGAGGGAAAGGAGGGGCAGTTGCCATTGTTTATAAAAACACCTTGGATGTTATCAAACTCTCTGCCCTTGTGATCCTGGGTCTGGAGGTTCTCCACATGTTGTTTGGAACCAGGGATGGATTTGGGATTGTGCTGGTTTACCATGCTCCTCGCAAACCAGCACTTTCCTCTCCTAAGTTGGCAGGCTTCATCTTGGTGGTGCTGTTGAGGTTCCCCAGACTCCTTGTTCTGTATGACTTCAATATCCATGCCAAAGCTGAGCTCACTGGGCTAGCTCTTGAGTGCTTGGAAACCATAGCTTCCTTCCAGATTTCTCAACGGTCCCACCCATGTCGTGGGCCAATTGCTGGACCTGTTTTTTTCAATGGGGTAGGGAGAATGTGACACAAGAATGACCAACTTCAATTTGGTCCCTCTGTCATGGTCGGATCACCACCTGATTAAATGCAGTCTCTCAATGACACTTCCCATCTGTGGGGAGATGGGACCCATTAAGATGGTCCGCCTTCATAGGCTATTGGATCCAACAGGTTTCCAAGATGCAATGCATGTGGGATACCAGCTGAACTGGTTGGTGCTCCTGTAGAAGCCCAGGTCGCAGGATGGTATGCTGCTGTGACCCAGGCAGTTGACACAATCACACTCAAACTCCCTCTCCATTGCCAAGTCCACCCTGCCCCTTGGTACACTCAACAACTGTGAGCAATGAAGCAAAATAGGAGAAGGCTGGAGGGCATTTGGAGGTGGGTCCTGACAGAACCTAAGTTAAAAGTTAAAAAAAAATTGTGTCCAACATCTATTTAGTGGTGGCCACTAGAAGATCATACTATGCTAACCGGATAAGCGAGGCCCAATATCACCAGACTGAATTACTTCGCAACATGCACAATCTATCTGGAATTAGTCACAGCATCACCTGTGACCAATTTGTGGCATTTAAACAAAAAAAAACAAAGTGGAGGTCATCCACTGGGACCTTCCTTGATCATCATCTTTTTTCAGTAGATCAAGTCAAGACATTCACTACACCAGCTTGTCTGATGACTTTAATTCAGTTTCAGCCTATGACATCATCTGAGCTTGACATGATACTTGATTGCTGTAGCGCTACCACAACCTCCCTAGATCCTTGCTTGGCCTGGCTCATAAGATGGAACGACCACTTTCTCAGGCCCTCAAGGAAACATTCATTAGGCCCATTTGCAAAAAAAAAAAAAAAAAAAAAAAAAAAAAAAAAATTGGAGGTGGATTACTATAATAACTAAAGCCCCATCACCAATGTTCCTTTTTTAAGCAAGCTAGTGGCGAGGGTGGTGGCCAATCAGCTGCAGGCACTCCTGGAGGAGACTGATGCCCTCAATCTATTCCAGTCCGGGTTCAGACCACATCATGGCATGGAGACAGCATTGGTCACCCTACAAGATGATTATCTGAGGGACTGACAGGGGCAAAATGTCCCTGTTGGTCCTTCTTTATTTCTCAGTGGCCTTTGATATTGTTGACCACGGTATCCTTCTGGGAAGGCTCTTAGGGTTGGAGATTGGTGGCCTGGCTTTGTCCTGGCTCTGGTCCTTCCTCATGGGCCAATCCCAGAGAGTACAACTTGAGGAGATGGTGCTTACCCCTTGGACTCTCAATTGTGGAGCCCCTCAGGGTCGATCATCTCCCCATTGTTATTTAATATCTACATGAGGCTGCTGGGGGAGGTCCTCAAGATTTTTGGAGTCTCATGTCACCAGCATGCTGCTAACACTAAGCTCTATCTCTCCTTCCACTCTTCTGCAGTGGATGCTTTCCTGTCCCTTCAGTGCTGCCTGGATGCTGTGTTGGCATGGATGAGGCACAACAGACAGGCTGAACCCAAACAAGATGGTGCTTGTGGTTTGGGTGCTTCTCTTTCCTTTGGGGAGGCACTCTCTCTGCTAAGAATGAGATGTGCAATCTGGGTGTACTGCTGGTCCTAGTGCTGTCAATGGACACCCAGATAGCATCTGTGGTCCACTCCACCTATTTCCACCTTAGGCGGATTGCCCAACAGCGCTTCTACCTTGACACCAGGTCCCTCTCCACGCTGGTCCACACACTGCTAGTCTTGAGAATAGACTACTGTAATGCTCTCTACCCATGAGGCTGATACAGAAACTCCAGCAGGTCCAGAATATGGTGGTCAGATTACTGAGTGAAGTAAATAGATACCAACTTATCTCACCCACTCTGGCCACCTTACACTTGTTACCTGTCCATTTCCATGCCAGCTTTAAGGTGATTATGTTAACATAAAAGGCCCTAAAGGGTTTGGGACCTTGATACTTGGCAGAACGCCTTCTGCCAATGGGATTTGCCCACCCTACTTGTACATCCCAGGCTGGACAGTTGAGGATGTTGATCCTTGAGAGAGACCCGGAAGGAGAAGACCAGGAATCAGGTCTTCTCAGCGGTTGCACCACACCTTTGGAATCAACGCCTGCCCAATATTTGTTGTCTATTGTTTTTATTTTGCTGTGAACAGCACAGAGTGGCCTTTGAAGCCAGATGGGCAATATATGAATGAATGAATGAATGAATGAATGTTGCATGACTATGTCCATCCTTAAGGATTTCTCGTTGCTTGTAACTTTTCCAAGCTTTGCTCTCAGCTAACACCTGATGATGCTGACTGAACCCCGACTTTGGCTCTGCCAGCTCCTGTAAACCCAAGCAAAAAGTGGAGGAGACAATCTCTGCTATTGGCATTCATGAACTGGTGACAAATAGCCAACTCTTTGTTTTTTTCTCCTTTGGGTGAGAGTGAAGAGACCTGGTTCCTCCAGAGACCAGATCAAGTCCAGGGAGAAAACATGCCTCCTAGCCTTAAGAAAATATTATTGCAGGTCAGTTTTGAAGATCACACATCAGATATTCAGGATGGCAGGAACCTGAGATTTCAAAAATTCACATCCAGGAATAAGCAAAACTTATTGTCTTCCTATCTCTAGATTTGGCAAATATGAGGCAGAAAAAAACAGAACAGTCACATTTTTAGTTTTGAAATGGCAAAGATTTCTGCATCAGTGGTACTTCCAATGTTTCTGATTTATAGTGAGCTTGGCATACACGTCTGCCATTTTATCTCTCTTCCTCCCCACCTTATGGACATGGAAGTCAAGGGACAGCCAATTTGGCTTCACCACAGGAATTTCCAGCATGTTCTTATCATTTCAGTAATTTGATCTCATTAATGTCCTCTATATTTACTAGGAGAGGATACGGGGGGTGGGGAGTCAGTAGTGCCGTAGTGATTGTATCACATTGATGGTTTAAATATTTCATGCCTGCTTTGACGGTAGCCAGAATATAAGTACATTCATTAATGTCAGAATTATTCTGTTTTGATCAAATCAAAGATTCAGTCGCATATCCCCAGCTATTGTTTTTCATTACTGGAGGACAAATATAAAAAGGGTATTTCTCTTGGTGATCAATCACACACATATTATTAGACAAATATATTTCACTATAGGAGAAATCCTTTTACAAGATTCTAGAACAGCCACAGACAAGCTCATACATCTTCATATATAGAGAAGAACAGGGTGGGTAGAAATGGGCAGATCTGTCCATTTAGATTTCTTGCATTTTCTTATTTTTCCAAGCTTCAATTGGTTCCATCCCATTCCTACATCAGTTTGTGAGCTTGTCTTAAGCATCCAGACAGACCATTCATATATAGATATTCTTGGGCTTTTTCTTCATTCTATGTATTTTGGACATATGGGGTTATGACATCAAATCACATATAATGTACGGTAGCCCTAAAATACTTTCTTTGTATATGAGATATTTAAAGAGCAGTTTCAATATGTTCCTGATTTCCCATGCCCTGCTGACCTTGCCACACTATTCAAACACGTAGCCAGATATCTAAAAACTTTTACCTAAGGACTCAGTATGAGTGGGAAGCTTACATGAATTGTCCCTACAAGCATACAGCTATATGTACCTTTCCAAACATTCTGCTAGACTCACAGGGAGTGAAACCAGAGCATCCAAGACCAAACATGATACTGACTACTGTGGCCCTGTTGCCTCAATCCACCCACCGGTGGAAAGGAATAAGTGATGAGCCCTTGCACGTGCTTATATCTCTTCTATTAGTGGGTCTTTAAAGTCCTTGCACTTGGCTGGATGGAGATGCTGAAAGATTGTAATTTTGTTTTACATAAGGTTATTGCCACCCTCAAGTGAGTTTCTATGGACAAGAGGGGACTTGAGTTGAATTCATCAGTCTATCCACTGACTTTCTAAAAATATTTTTTTATTATTGCAAATCAGATGAAAGAAAATTAAGGTGGTGAAGAGAAAGAGTAGGGAAAGAAAGAAGGGATAAAAAAATTGTAATGTAATCATGGGCTAGGCATATACAATAATGTAAGCTGAACATTGATGTCCAAAAGAGATTTAATTTGGAGTTGGCACTGATAAAATAGTCCTAAGAGGCAGATTATTAAATTGGGTGTTTTTTAAGAAAATAACAATGTAATAAAGTCATATAAGTGGACATACTGTTTACATAGGAATGGCATAACATGAATGTACCTGTAAGATTTATTGTTAATATCTGTATTAAGACAATCTTGGACACAATCTCTTTAGCTGATCAATGCCTCCTCACTTAATGCCTGTCACCCTCATCATTAATCAAAACAATTAGCATTAGCCTCTAGGGAGGCAGCTTGGAAAGGCATGGAGCTGGACTAACTCAGAGAGCTTTTTAGACATATGGAGACGTTGAATTAAGAAAGAAAAACAAAAGAATAGCAGTGACATAAAGCAGTGTGCAAACACAGGCAGGTAAGCATGAATGGAGTTCAGGAGCTGATTCCACTGTGAAAAGGGACAAAGGGAGAAAGTGGTTAAATATTTCCTTTCTGGACCACACTTTTCAGAACCTCATAGCCACGGGCTTTGCTAGTTGTGGGACTCTAGAAGTCACAGGCCAAGAATCAACTGGGTTACCATCTTTGGTTAGAGGTCATAATTGTTGTGCAAATTGATGTGCACTTGATTATCTATCAAGAACAATGGTAAACAGTACTGATCTTCTGAGCTGACTTTGTGACCTGAACAATTTTGAGCCAGGGTTATTAGTTATCTGTTGGGTGTCCAAGGGGGGAAAGGGTAAGTTCAAATTATATTCCTCCAGAGCTTCTAGCTGTTGATACAGTGAGTGAGACAAAAACTCCAAAAGAATTTCCATCCAATGTACCTCTCTGCTTAAACTTAAGACCTGAAGACAGAGGGGGGAAAGTAGTAAACACAGAGAAAGATCACAGGAGATTCTGACAGGTCTCCAATAACTTCCTTGTCTTACACCAAGCCTATGTTGTTCAGAATTGCCACTCTGAACAACATAAGCTTATTCCCCAGCTAGTCTCTATGAAAAGTTAATGGGGGAGCTTACTTTAGATCACCGTGAAATAGTTTTTTTAACAATCACGTTTAGGATGGCTTTGTTTGCCACAACTGCTGGAAAATTCCTACTTTTTGCAATGAAAAGAGCTGCAACAATGCTTCTTAAATCAGAGTTTGCTTAATGGTTGATGTTACCTCTTTGCAAAATCCCAAGTTTTTATGGATGCCTCGAGTTTTACTTTTGCATATATATTGAACAGATTGAGCTTGCTCTTTTACAGATGTACATGTGCAAAGGCCTTTGGCCATACACGATCAACTTCTGTCTGCACAATATTTCCAAAAACTCAGACGCAGTTGGAGTGAATAATAAATTGAGATAAGAGTTATAATGTTTGAGTGAGCAACTGCTATGCCACAAGATTTTCAATGTATTTATAGTTTAATGCATGCTTAAGGCATTATTTGAAAATATTTCAAATTGGACTGGCCTTCTGTTCATCTTTTCAGTTTACAAAACACAGGGACTGTGTACAATTTCAAGTTTTCAAGCTCCATCAATGGCACGTTATAACCTTATTTTCAAATTACTCAAGGATAATAATCAACTGTGAAGGCTTCACATCCAGTATTGACTATGATTCTGCTGAAGTTGTGGAGTGTTTCTGAAATTTGAACTTTGTTGATCTACTAGAATTTCTATCCATTTTGGGCTGAAAATAGTATGTGTGCATATTATACATAGCTTCCAATTTAAAAAGACAAACTGTTGGGAGATTATATTTAATTTAGCTGTGTTTTAATAGATTCTGTTCTCTCACAATGAGTACCTGATATGTTTAGAGGTAGACATTTTTCAAACAGCCTTCTGAGACTGAAACACACTAGTTGTATAGGATTACCCTCTGCTCCCCAGGGAATTCTTGGTTTGTTCACTCATCTAGCCAGAATGCCTTGGAACACATTTTTCTGAGGTCCACCCACCACACACACCTCTTTCCCAGAAGGCCACTTTGCAAACTTTTTATCCAATTATTTTCCACCATTCTTCAGAGGTGGCTCTCTTCCCTTCCCCCATAATGCCGTAGAATAACATCTGGTCCAGGGTATAGTGGAGAATACAAAAATGGTTGCCAGCCCTTCAATACAAGGATTCCTCCCTTGCCATAGTTGTGGCGCAAGGTGGTATGATGTAAACTGCCTTTGGTCCTTTTTAAGGAGGAAGGTGGAATAAAAACAAAAAAACACATTGTACTAGTAGATGTCAATTAGTGGGAGTTCAATTCCCCACTATGCCTCCTTGACAAGGGCTGGACTCGATGATCCATAAGGGCCCTTCCAGCTCTGCAGTTCTAAGCTGATGATAATATTTAAACAATATCCTGCATGTGCTGAGAAGGGAGTCAAGACATGCTCGTCGTTGCACCAGGTATGTCCACTGCCAGCTGTGTATTCAGAAAACATGAGAAACTACACTACTGAAATTCTGATGTACGTGTCACGCTCTCTTCTAGATGAAATTGACCCTAGATTTCCCCAGCTCAGTGGGACAGTTGCCCTGGATTTCACCCCCTCATATGTAGGAGATCTACACATTTATGTCAGTACATGCACAGGGTCTTTTTGCTTGCCAGATATGCAGGCAGGGTTGCCTAGTTGATATGCTTTGGTGTGTCTGGGCAACTCAGTTGGCCCTATAGTCATATAACACGTTGAATGAATGCATGAACATAGTCTTGTTTGCACCCACTATTACGTCTCAGGAAGAGGACTGGTATAATGAATTTAATTGTACCACTTTAATGTCATGTCTGATTTTTGATTAAGGATGGAGTAGAATTTGCACTAACTAGGCTAATTTGCAGATTGGAAGGCATCTATCTTTCAGGCATTCTCTCCGATTTCAGTGAAGGAGAGAATGCATATATTAGGAAGAAATGTGTAAATAATGACAAAAAAAGCATATTACAGAGAAAATTTCAGAACTTGGAAAAGTTTCTTTGAGGGACTACAACTTCCAGAGGAGTAAGTTCAGTAGTTACTGCTAACTAAAACAGACCAATTGAATCAATGGGAAGTGCTTGACTGAATCCCATTCATTCAGTGAGTCTACTCTAGTGGGGATTAATGGTTGGATTTAGTCCAGCACTCCTCAGGCACCAAAGTCTGTGGACGTTCTGACTGTGGAGGTGGGGATAGGATTCTTGCCCCCAAAAGGAGAAACTTTTCTGAGTTTTGGAAACTCCGATTCTAAAAGAATTGTGAATTGTCATACAGTTTGCTTACTTACTTTTAAACAGTTTGGCATGAATGTATGTTTAAACCCATGTAAAACTGGCATGAGCTAGAAATAGCTGGACTCGTCCAACCCCCTTTGATACATGAATAGTAGGGACTTGTAAATGAAAAAATGTGACCATTGCCTGGAATAAGGTGCGTAATTCATATTTCTCCCTTCAAGATTAAGCTGAAGGAGGATGAAGCTTTTAAAAAAATGAACCTGAATGTGCCCTATAGGTAAGAAGCGTAACATCACTTTACTGTTAGCCTCAAACCACACAAGAAACAGGAAAGGCTCCAGTAAACAGTAAGGAGCATTTTGTTTCCACACATTGAAATATGTTTTTATTAATATGACAGAGAGGGAGAATGAGGGAGGGAGAATTGCCTATTCACAGAACCAGACAATTCTCTTGAAAACATTCATTACTTCTTGCCGACTAAAGAGTAAATAAATATGATTGATTCCAACAAAAGAATGGTGATAGTCTCCGAATTGTTGTTTGGTGTTCAAAGCCTTATTCCTAGAATTCAGATACTTTAATATAAATGTTTGGAAATGCCATCTATGAGCACGGGAGCTCAGGATTGTTTATTGAGTCAATAACTTGCCACTACCATTCATCACTAAGTATTCCATTTCATTTCCATCCGGTGAAATAGGTGTGTTTGTTTTTGCTTTAAACCACCTTAAAGCAGAGTCAAGACTCAGACAGACCTATCATAACTTTGTGTTTCTGCAATTCATTTTTCAAGGGAAGATTACCTGTCTCTTTTAAAACACAGCACCAGGTTGTGGGATCTTTGCACATTTTCCGCAGATAAGAAAGGTAATTTTTTCACAACAAACCAAGGAATACTTCTGTTTGTTTGCAGGATGCCATGTTGCTGTGATCTCTGTCATAATTTCTAATTACCCTTTGTGTTTGGCGTACAACTGTGACAGGTTTCTGGAGAAGTCATTGAAGGAAGCATTTGCAGTGCTTAAGTCAAGAGGAGCCACTGCAGCCCTTTTTGGACTACAACTCCCATAATTTCATACCATCTGTTTTGCTGCTTGGAGTTTAAGTACACACTTCTTGGAAGTAAGCCCTGCTGAACTGAATAGGGCTTGTTTTTCAGTAGATATATTCAGGATTGTTCTGTTTAAATAGGAAGTGTGGACTTCTCAGATTCTTTTTGCAGCATGGCTTGAGTGCTGGAACAGAACAGGGGGGCTTGGTCTCCAATGACATATCCTTATAAGTGGGAATCTTCTCTAGTTTTTTCTGTTCGTTCAAGTGTCCATCATCTTCTGATTCTTGGGTACAATCTCCATTTGGATTGACGAGTGAACCAAGATACAAAAAATTCTTAATAAGTTAAGTTTTTCAGCCCCACTTTCTTCTTTAGTATTCCTCAGTAGTCATTTCATGTCACTGCTGCATTCTGCCAGCAATCTATATGGTATAATCTGTGCATCCTTAATTATCATTGTTTCTTGTATGGATTTTCACTCCTTCTTCATCTGAATCTAATCCAACTTTTCATATACGTTCTACATCTAAATTAAACAGATCGGGAGATAAAATTCACCCTTGTCTGACAGCATTCTCTATTGGAAACCATTCTTTCCTAACAGTAGCCAGTTCAGAGGAAAATAAAATATTATGACACATTTATTTATTTTAGCATGATCCATATTTTTTTCTAATCCTTGCAGTTAAAGTCTATGTGCAATCTACAAAATTTGAATGGATTTTCTTCTGAAATTCTATGGTACGGACTAGTAGCTAATGTATATTTTCCATATGATCTCTAGTGTTTCTTCCTTTTCTACATCCATCTTGAACCTCCAGCATTTTTTACTCCATAGAGGGTAAAAGTCTTTGTTATAAAATCTTGAGCATCACTCCCTTGCACTGCAAATTACTGCAACTGTCTTGTACTTACTCCAATCTTTACTGTCTCTTTTGTTTCAGATTAAAATATATATTAAATATTTCCACCATTTTATAAAAACACTTGGGGCATTGTTTCATGTCTACAAGTGTTGGGATTTTGATAGATTCAGTGTCTGTAGCATGAGATAGCTCTATTCTGTTCCTGCTTACACAAATGCTGGCAATGCAGGGTTTTTTTTTCCCCCTCTTGACTTAAGACCACTAGGAATAAATCCTACACTCACAGAACTATGAGTACACTCAGAGTATGCACTGCAGACTCATGGAATGACAGTTGCCATTTCAATCTCTCCTGAATTATGAGACAAAATCTACAATTCCTGGAGTCTGAGTTCAATGGAGGATTCAAGCATGAAGATGGAAATTTAGACAGCATCCTTGACTTTTGCAAGCGTTCTTGGCTGCTATATTCTTTCTCGTCTCTCCGTCTCCTTTTCTTTGTACATTTGAGGAAATGGCTGGTGAGAAGTAAAAGGGCTCCACTGATTTATTTTTTTTCTGATCTTTTGAAAATTCTTGGGAAATCTTGTTTTCCCAGATGCACACATAAAATGCTTACTGTATTCAATTTCCCATATAAGGAATAGTGTGCCAAATATCAGAGGAATAATGTGTCAGATCACATTAGTATTTTATATTAATGCATTGACATTAATTTTAAAATTAATGGGCTGAAAGTTACATTGCGTTAATTCTGATGATGTCATCATCCATGGCCATATTTGGCTAACTAAAAGTCTCCCCTCCCCTTGGCAAAGGTTCTTAGGCTTCCTTAGGATCCCTTTGATCTTGGAGAAATCTTTGTGGACAGTGGGACTAGCAGTGCTGATTTTCAGACATTTAGTACTTTGTATGCTGATGGCCATGGCTGATGACATCATCAGACATATGCAGCATAACTTTACGTTACTGGATTTTGGCCATACAGTGTTAATTATTAAGAACTATTAAGCATTGTTAATTAACAATTATCCTGTTAGTTAAATATTAACTGGAGTTTTGCTTAATTATGCATTAGTAAAGTATTAATTCTGAATTTTAAAAAAACAATTATAATAATTTAAATTGGCCAGAAATGGTCAGTCAATAATAAGAGTAATCATGTCATGATTCGTGTCATATCAATTCCAGTTTATGCCAACCCTTTCCAGGGCTTTCTCAGTACAGAGTACTCAGAAGTGGTATACTATGCCCTTCTTATGGTGGCACCTTGGGACTGTGCAGCTTGCCCAACGCTACACATGCTGGCTCATCTTCTGAAAGGCACAGTGGGGAAATGAACTTCCAGCCTCTAGCTCTGGCTATGGCTCATAACTCACTCAACCCCTGCTCTGAATTATTCCACAAAGTAATTGCCATCAAAGTCATTATTTTCCAAAATAATGGTGTAAATTATATGAAGAATCAATCACTGGTCAACAATTTAACACCTTTGTTATTCATCTATTTCAATCATGATTTTTGCAATCATCACTGAAATTTTAATACATTGCTGTCATGAACTGATTTTGACAAATTATTTCCAAGCTTTGTCAAATTTGTACAGATTGCTCCTTTGGCCTTAGAGATAGTTGTTGTTGTTTAGTCGTTAAGTCGTGTCCGACTCTTCGTGACCCCATGGACCAGAGCACGCCAGGCCCTCCTGTCTTCCACTGCCTCCCGGAGTTGGGTCAAATTCATGTTGGTAGCTTTGATGACACTGTCCATCCATCTCGTCCTCTGTCGTCCCCTTCTCCTCTTGCCTTCACACTTTCCCAACATCAGGGTCTTTTCCAGGGAGTCTTCTCTTCTCATGAGATGGCCAAAGTATTGGAGCCTCAGCTTCAGGATCTGTCCTTCCAGTAAGCACTCAGGGTTGATTTCCTTCAGAATTGATAGGTTTGTTCTCCTTGCAGTCCAGGGGACTCTCAAGAGTCTCCTCCAGCACCACAATTCTAAAGCATCAATTCTTTGGCAGTCAGCCTTCTTTATGGTCCAGCTCTCACTTCCATACATCACTACTGGAAAAACCATAGCTTTGACTATGCGGACCTTTGTCGGCAAGGTGATGTCTCTGCTTTTTAAGATGCTGTCTAGGTTTGTCATCACTTTCCTCCCAAGAAGCAGGCGTCTTTTAATTCTGTGGCTGCTGTCACCATCTGCAGTGATCATGGAGCCCAAGAAGGTAAAATCTGTCACTGCCTCCATATCTTTCCCTTCTATTTGCCAGGAGGTGATGGGGCCAGTGGCCATGATCTTAGTTTTTTTGATGTTGAGCTTCAGACCATTTTTTGTGCTCTCCTCTTTCACCCTCATTAAGAGGTTCTTTAATTCCTCCTCACTTTCTGCCATCAGAGTGGTATCATCTGCATATCTGAGGTAGTTGATATTTCTTCCGGCAATCTTAATTCCGGCTTGGGATTCCTCCAGTCCAGCCTTTCGCATGATGTATTCTGCATATAAGTTAAATATGACACTCGCCTTTGGAATAAACTTTGGAATAAACTCCCTCCCTCCCTTCGCTGGGCATTTTCAAAAGCCAATTGAAAACTTGGCTGATAAACAGGCCTTCCCTCCAGCCACTATTTGAGTTATGTTTTTTCTTTTTTCTTTTCATTTTGAACAATTGATTATTGATGTTATATATTGATGTTATATTTAAATTGTTTTACTTTAATGTTGTTAGCCGCCCAGAGTGGTCAATTGATCAGATGGGCGGGATTTAAATAAATAAATAAATAAATGAATAAATGAATAAATGAATAAATGAATAAATGAATAAATGAATAAATAAGCAGGGAGACAATATACAGCCTTGTCGGACTCCTTTCCCAATTTTGAACCAATCAGTTGTTCCATATCCAGTTCTAACTGTTGCTCTCTGTCCCACATATAGATTTCTCAGGAGATAGATAAGGTGGTCAGGCACTCCCATTTCTTTAAGAACTTGCCATAGTTTGTTGTGGTCGACACAGTCAAAGGCTTTTGCGTAGTCAATTAAGCAGAAGTAGATGTTTTTCTGGAACTCTCTGGCTTTCTCCATAATCCAGCGCATGTTAGCAATTTGGTCTCTAGTTCCTCTGCCCCTTCGAAATCCAGCTTGTACTTCTGGGAGTTCTCGGTCCACATACTGCTGAAGCCTACCTTGTAGGATTTTGAGCATAACCTTGTTAGCGTGTGAAATGAGTGCAATTGTACGGTAGTTGGAACACTCTTTGGCACTGCCCTTCTTTGGGACTGGGATGTAGACTGATCTTTTCCAATCCTCTGGCCACTGCTGAGTTTTCCAAACTTGCTGGCATATTGAGTGTAGCACCTTAACAGCGTCATCTTTTAAGATTTTAAATAGTTCAACTGGAATGCCATCACCTCCACTGGCCTTGTTGTTAGCCATGCTTTCTAAGGCCCACTTGACTTCGCTCTCTAGGATGTCTGGCTCAAGGTCAGCAACCACACTATCTGGGTTGTCCGGGACGTCCAGATCTTTCTGGTATAATTCCTCTGTGTATTCTTGCCACCTCTTCTTCATGTCTTCTGCTTCTGTGAGGTCCCTGTCGCGATTTGACCCTTTTTAGATCCCACACCTCTGGCACCTATGTGGCGTTGGACCCACTCGTGCCTTGGTCTGTCCACCTAGACTCAGACCTCAGAGCACACCAGGGCAAAACTGAACTCTTTCCTTTCTTCCACTGCTGCCACCAGGAGATCCCTAGATCCCCATAACTCCTTTAGAAAGAATCAGGTCCACTCTTTAATGAAATAGAAAGATCTTTAGTTTATTTGCTTTTTTGTTTCAGTATTATAATATTCAGTTCTATTCCTTCTCCCTTCCAGTCACTGGTCAATCACTTCTCAGATCTCCTACTATATTCTCATCAGTCTAATCACAATCACATAAATCTCTGAACTCAGCTAATCAAACTCCTTCCAAAACTCTGATCTGATCTTTTCCCCCTCAGGCTCTGCCTCTTATACTCTGCCTCTTGGCTCCGCCTCTCAGCAACATAAATATGCATGACTCACTCTAACTAAACCTGAGCCATGACCACATTTAAAGGAGAACGCTACAGACCTCCCCCCTTACTTAGGTTTGTTTGGGAGGGGAAACACATTTTTCCTCCTGAACAAACAGCTGCAATAGCTTAAACTTTTTTTTTTTCATAACATTTTAACTTTCACATTTTTACTAAATATCAACCAAATACCTTACCTTATCATTTAATAATCAATACCATACTTTACCTTTTCATCTACAAATCAATAATATACATTACCTTATCATTTAATAATCAATACAATGCTTTACCTTATCATCTACTAATCAATAATATACCTTACCTTATCATTTTACAGAATTTACAACCATACAGAAATCACGATCATGAACTTTTACATAAATAATTAACTGTGAATTATAGTCCATTTCAGTTTATAATAAAAGTCCTGGTATCATTCATCTAGCCTCCTGGAAAGCACATGTGCGACAACGTTGTGGGCTTTCGAGGCAAGAACTGAGTCTCTGTTGCAAAGGCAAAATTTGCAAAGTCCAAGTCTCTCACTTTTCCGTCGTAGTCTGGCGTACCATGGACTGGTCCGGTTGTGGTCATCTCCTTCAGCTGGACACACCTCTGCTGGTACTCAGGAGTCCCTCTGTTGACCACTGGCTCCTTCCTCCGCACCCTTTTCCGTCGACTGGCGGTCATCGGCCACTCGGTTGTCCACAGGATGTCATCTGCTGGTCGTTTTATAGTGACGTCATCTTTAAGTCTGGCTTGGGGCTTCACTTGCTCAGCTAGGGAAAGGGTAGGCAGTTCCCTCTTCTCCTCCCGAACATCTTTAGATGCATCCCTCTTTAAGGCATCAGGGCCTTCCTCCTTCTGTATCACATAATTGACATTGTTCAATTTTGTCACTACTTTATAGGGATCCTCCCAAGCTAATTGTAGCTTGTGACCTTTGTCTGGTCTAAGCAAAAGAACTTCATCTTCAGGCCCAAAAGTTCTTTCACGGGCTTTCTTGTCATACCAGGTCTTCTGCTTAGTCTGGGCAGCCCTTAAGTTCTTTCCGGCTATCTCTAGAGACCTTTGCAGGGTGTTTTGCAACCTGTGGATATATTCTACCACTGACTCTGGGTCACTTTCTCTATGGTTTTCCCAGTTCATGCGGAGCAAATCTAAAGGTCCGCGTGCCTCTCGTCCTAGCAGTAACTCAAAAGGACTAAATCCCGTGCTCTCTTGAGGGATGCTCCTATAAGCATATAGTAAGGGTTGTATTTTGCAGTCCCAATCATTTGGGTTCTCTGCTACATACGCCTTAATCATGCGCACTAAAGTGCCATTGAATTTCTCAACTAGCCCGTTGGTCTCTGGATGATATGGAGTTGAATTGATTTGGGTAATTCCACAAGCCTTCCATAACCTTTTGATCAGTTTGGATGTGAAACTCATTCCCAAATCGCTGACTATCTCGCTGGCAAATCCCAATCGGCTCATGTAATTGAGTAGGGCATCTGCCACGGTGTCAGTTTCCATGTTGCGCAAAGGAATTGCCTCGGGATATCTAGTGGCAAAATCCATTATGGTCAAGATGTATTTATTTCCCCTACGGGTGGCATTAGGTAAAGGACCCACTAGATCGATTCCCAGCCTTTGGAACGGTGTAGAGATGACTGGCAGAGGACATAATTTGGCTTTGGTCCTGTCCTGCCCAGTCCCTCGTCTCTGACAGACATCACACGTTTTACAGAAACTAGTAATCTGTTTGCCCATACCTGGCCAAAAGAAGTTCTGGCCAACCCGTCTTTTGGTTCTGGTGATCCCCATGTGAGCTCCAAATAAACTGCTGTGAGCTTGATTAATGATTTTCTCCCTGTATTTACTAGGGACCACTAATTGCTTTCGGGGTTCCCCTTTTCCTCGGTATGGAGTAGCTAACGTTTCCCTGTACAGAAGGTCTTTGGTTAAGCTAAAGCTCTCAGGGCACTCAGGAGACAGTACAGTGGGAGTCCTGGCAGCTTCAAAGCAAACTCCCAAGCTAATGTCCTCCTTCTGCTCCTGGGCAAAATTGTTATTTGTTTTGGGATTCTGTAGTAGCATGAGTTCTGCCTCAGCCCCATCATCAAGCTGGGTTGCCACGGTAACCGCTCCACCTGCTACAGTATCGGTTTGAGCTGCAGAGGGTGAGTTTTGACCCCCCTTTGAGCGGGTAAGCACTAACACACTCTTGACATGCTCTATTAAATCCCAACCAAGGAGAAAAGCTGCTGGTATTTCATCTGACACAGCTACTTGCCACTTTCCAGACCAATTCTGGTATTCTACTGGTATCTCAGCCACTTTTAAAACCATGGTTTCCTTCCCAATTCCCTTTAAAGACATTTCTTTGCCAGGAATAATGTCATCCTGGGCTACTAAATCGGAATGGACAATGGAGATTTGAGATCCTGTATCTCTTATTGCAATGTACTTCTTTCCTTTCACAACTATCTCTTCACCTGCGTTTCTGAGAAGGGTCTGGTCATTGCTGATATAGAAACAATGGACTACTTGGGCTATAGGAATATCTTCCTCCTCATGGTCAGTAGAAGTGGTGGTGGTTATGGGATCAGGTCTCTGTCTACTATTTTCCTCCCCTGATTCCACTTGCTTGACACAATACACCTTTTTGGTTAGAGAATCATTTCTCTGCAAGTTGGGGTATGGTTGCCTACACTGGAATTGTAAGTGGCCTGGTTGCCCACAGTTAAAACATTTAAAATTCCTTTTGTCATTCTGAGGTACTTTGGCGAACTGTGCCTCAGGGTTTGATGTTTTTGGCAGGCTAGCCCTTGGCAACTTTGGGGAAGTCCCGCCCTGACCTTCTCTCTCAGGATTCCTGCTGAGGTAATTTTTATTAAAAGGCTTTTTATAGTTATTGTCCCAGTTTGGTTTATTTACTCTCAGCTCTGAAAATCTAGGGTTCCTGTAAGCATTAATCAAATCAGTTTGTTCTCCCGCTTCCCATAAATTTTTAGGATTCTTGTCCCTTACTAAATACCGTAGTTCTCCAGGTAATAGGGAGTAAAACTGTTCTAGCCCAATTAAATCCTTCAACTGTTCTAAAGAAGTGATCTCCTCTCTTTCAATCCACTTATCCAGAGTCTGCGCCAATCTAGCTCCCAACTGAGAGTACGATTCATCCTGCTTTTTAGAGAGAGAGCGAAATTTCCGCCTCAGGTGTTCAGAGTTCAGACAAAATCTTGAATAAACCATCTTTTTATATGCCTCAAAATCTCTTGCCTTCTCGGGATTCATCTGGGCATATATTTCTGCCAGATCTCCGCTAACCTGCGCTCTTAAAACCATCATTCTATCCTCATTTCTGATTTCAAAGTCATTGCAGGTGCGTTCAAAAGCAATGAGGAAGGATTCAGGACAGTCCCCTCTTTTGTACTGGGGAAACTTCTTCAAATCTATCTTTGACAGGATTCCACCTCCCCCACTGTTGTTATTATTAAGATTATTGTTTAGAGCAGAAATCTCTAGCTGTCTCATCTGTAGTTGAAAATCCATTTCCCTTTTTCTCTCTTCCTGTTCAAATTGTCTGACCTCCTGCTCAGCTCTTTCTTTGCTTTCCTGTTCCCTCCTTCTCTCCTCCTGCTCAAATTGTCTGGCCTCCTGCTCAGCTCTGAGCTGTAGTTCCTTAAATTTAAATTCCCGTTCCAGTTTCCATTTCTCAAATTCTTGAGGGCTTAATTCCTTATTTCCCTCCAATTCCTGAGGTAACTCTTCAGACTCAGGACTCCCCCTTGTGGCGTGTTTGGGAGGCATCTTTTCCTTTTTGTTTTTTCTTTCTCTGAGGTGATTAGAGCAGCGTTCACAATTTTTTTTTAAAGGACCTGTTTTTTTTTCTTATCTTACTTCCAGTTACTGATATAAATTTATTTCAAGCCTTTTCTTTTAGTACTTTCCCTCAGATCTGCTATGACCTGGCTTCTGCCTTATCCACAGCGCTCTCCTATCTCAGAGCCTGGGATTTTACTTACAGTAAGCCCTCTGATCCTCAGATCCTGAGGTAAACTCAGAAATTCCCTCTCAGAGAATCCAAGCCTTTTCCTTAGGTTCTCTCCCTCAGATCTGCTATGACCTGGCTTCTGCCTTATCCACAGCGCTCTCCTATCTCAGAGCCTGGGATTTCACAGCAAGCCCTCTGATCCTCAGATCCTGAGGTAAAACTCAGAAATTCCCTCTCAGAGAATCCAAGCCTTTTCCTTAGGTTCTCTCCCTCAGATCTGCTATGACCTGGCTTCTGCCTTATCCACAGCGCTCTCCTATCTCAGAGCCTGGGATTTCACAGCAAGCCCTCTGATCCTCAGATCCTGAGGTAAAACTCAGAAATTTTCTCACAGAGTCGTTCCCTATCTTAGACCCCCCTGATCTGGGTTCTGAGGCCCCGCTACTAAGCTTTTCCCAAAAGCTCTAGCAGGAACCAAACCTCATTGCCACAGATCCTGTCTAAAAGGTACCCTTGACTCAATAAACTCTTTTATAAAGGCTTCACTGGATTACTTCAATAGGCTTCACTGGATTATTTCAATAGGCTTCACTGGATTACTTCGTATCCCACCGCTGCCACCAATGTCGCGATTTGACCCTTTTTAGATCCCACACCTCTGGCACCTATGTGGCGTTGGACCCACTCGTGCCTTGGTCTGTCCACCTAGACTCAGACCTCAGAGCACACCAGGGCAAAACTGAACTCTTTCCTTTCTTCCACTGCTGCCACCAGGAGATCCCTAGATCCCCATAACTCCTTTAGAAAGAATCAGGTCCACTCTTTAATGAAATAGAAAGATCTTTAGTTTATTTGCTTTTTTGTTTCAGTATTATAATATTCAGTTCTATTCCTTCTCCCTTCCAGTCACTGGTCAATCACTTCTCAGATCTCCTACTATATTCTCATCAGTCTAATCACAATCACATAAATCTCTGAACTCAGCTAATCAAACTCCTTCCAAAACTCTGATCTGATCTTTTCCCCCTCAGGCTCTGCCTCTTATACTCTGCCTCTTGGCTCCGCCTCTCAGCAACATAAATATGCATGACTCACTCTAACTAAACCTGAGCCATGACCACATTTAAAGGAGAACGCTACAGTCCCTACCATTTTTGTCCTTTATCATGTCCATCTTTGCACAGAATGTTCCTTTAATATCTCCAATTTTCTTGAACAGATCTCTGGTTTTTCCCTTTCTATTATTTTCCTCTATTTCTTTGCACTGTTCATTTAAGAAGGCCCTCTTGTCTCTCCTTGCTATTCTTTGGAAGTCAGCGTTCAATTTTCTGTAACTTTCCCTATCTCCCTTGCATTTTGTCTCCCTTCTCTTCTCTGCTATTTGTAAGGCCTTGTTGGACAGCCACTTTGCTTTCTTGCATTTCCTTTTCTTTGGGATGGTCTTTGTTGCTGCCTCCTGTACAATGTTACGAGCCTCCATCCATAGTTCTTCAGGCACTCTGTCCACCAAATCTAGTTCCTTAAATCTGTTCTTCACTTCCACTGTGTATTCATAAGGGATTTGGTTTAAATTATACCTGACTAGCCCAGTGGTTTTTCCTACTTTCTTCAGTTTAAGCTTGAATTTTGCTATAAGAAGCTGATGATCAGAGCCACAATCAGCTCCAGGTCTTGTTTTTGCTGACTGTATAGAGCTTCTCCATCTTTGGCTGCAGAGAATATAATCAATCTGATTTCGGTATTGCCCATCTGGTGATGTCCATGTGTAGAGTCGCCTCTTGTGTTGTTGGAAAAGAGTGTTTGTGATGACCAGCTTGTTCTCTTGAGAAAACTCTATTAGCCTTTGCCCTGCTTCGTTTTGAACTCCAAGGCCAAACTTACCTGTTGTTCCTTTGATCTTTTGACTCTCTACTTTAGCATTCCAGTCCCCTAGAATGAGAAGAACATCGTTCTTTGGTGTCAGTTCTAGAAGGTGTTGTAAGTCTTCACAGAATTGGTCAATTTCAGCCTCTTCAGCATCGGTGGTTGGTGCATAAACCTGGATTACTGTGATGTTGAAATGTGTGCCTTGGATTCGTATTGAAATCATTCTATCATTTTTGAGATTGTATCCCAGTACAGCTTTCCCCACTCTTTTGTTGACTATGAGGGCTACTCCATTTCTTCTACGGGATTCTTGCCCACAATAGTAGATATGGTAATCATCTGAATTGAATTCGCCCATTCCCGTCCATTTTAGTTCACTGACACCCAGGATGTCAATGTTTATTCTTGCCATCTCCTGTTTGACCACATCCAGCTTACCAAGGTTCATAGATCTTACATTCCAGGTTCCTATGCAGTATTTTTCTTTGCAGCATCGGACTTTCCTTTCACTTCCATGCACGTCCACAGCTGAGCGTCCTTTCGGCTTTGGCCCAACCGCTTCATTAGCTCTGGAGCTACTTGTCCTTGTCCTCCGCTCTTCCTCAGTAGCATGTTGGACGCCTTCCGACCTGAGGGGCTCATCTTCCAGCATCATATCTTTTAGCCTTTTGTTTCTGTTCATGGAGTTTTCTTGGCAAAGATACTGGAGTGGCTTGCCAGTTCCTGCTCCAGGTGGATCGCGTTTAGTCAGAACTCTCCACTATGACCTGTCCATCTTGGGTGTCCCTGCACGGCATAGCCCATAGTTTCTCTGAATTACTCAAGCCCCTTCGCCACGACAAGGCAGCAATCTGTGAAGGGGTTAGAGATAGTATACACATCAAATGTTTTATATATGTGTGGTGGAAGCCTATCTGTTCATGTGAAGCCATACCATTATCGGCAGATAGATAGCATTAGCTACAAATGCAAAACTAGAATTTGGGAGTAATTAGATACAGTACATTTTTAAAGGAATTTTGCAAAATTCCACAAATTTCATTATATTCAGAATGGAAAGACCTTAAGGCTTAATTATACCCTAAAAGAAAATGAAACAGATTAATCCATTTAACCCTGAGTTCAAACATTATCATTTTAATGTCTGAACTTCAATCCCTGTGCATTTCAGCCTCATTAGTGTTGAATTAGGGTTGCCACCTCTTTTATCCATGAGGCTCCTAAACTTTAATGAATCTCCAGCAGGCAAGTACAACATCATCCCCTCCATGCTGGGAGGAGCTATACTTATTGAAAGTGGTCAATGCAGATGGCTGGAAAAAAAAAATCAGTTTGTCTTTCAAGTATATACTAAACTTAATCAATCTTATATTTGGGAAAGAAAGATCTTGATTTTTTTTTTTTAAATGAGTGCAAGAGAAAGTGAAACAGACTGATTTCCCCCACTCTAAGCAGATGCCAAATAGTATACAGGAGAGAGAAAATTGTCAGAGAAGGTAAGCTTAGATCAACTTTGACAAGCGTTAACTACCATATGAATCTTCTTTGTAATTAACAACATTCACCAGTTCTACAGCAAGAAGAATGAAACCAGGAATATGCCACAGTCATCAAAACACTCTTTCTTCACAATATGGAATAATCTATGTGGAGAGGAAGCTTCAAATGACACAAGCCTCCTCAGAGTAGTTCTGTCCTAAAGATATGGGGAATGAAATGCAGGAGCAGGTGGTACCTTTATCAGACCACAAAAAAATGAAATGAAATAAAATAAAATAAAACAAGCAAGCTTTTCTGGTCAAAATACACTCCTTCAGGGTAAGCATTGATATTTTGTGGATAGTGCAGAAAAACTATAAATTTGAGACCCAAAAATTGGCTTCTGCTGGCTGCCAATATACCAGTCTGAACATACTTCATAGTAATGGAGTTACAAAACCCATATTTTCTGATTTAGGGGTTTTGGAATTCATTTCAACTGCATAGTAATAATTTCCTAGTATATATCTTCCATAATGAGAATTTATGGGAAGTTCTTCACAATATACCTAGATAACGGAAGGTAATTTCAGTAATTAGGATGGATGAGAAAACCTTGCCCTTCACTACAAATCATTCATATTTTAGTAGGATACCAAAAATAGAGTATTGGTTGCATAATTACCGTTCTTGATGCTTACTAAATCATTGTAGGTTTGCAAATGGCACAGTCATGGTGTGTGTGTGTGTGTGTGTGTGTGTGTGTGTGTGTGTTTTAATAATTATTCATTGAAAGATATTGGTGCTGATGTATTCCCTCTTTCCACTGATTTTGGTCTTGTCAAAAAAAGAGTGACAGGTAAGTATATTAAAAAGAAGCAAGTTTAGCATAATATATGTATCAGTCATTAACCAAAGAGTGTTCTTTCAGTGCATCCAGATTATTCCTTGCACTCCCAAATATCTGTTTCCAAGTCAGAGCTTTCCTGTTGAATAGAACAGAAGAAAGCAAGGGAATTTTGGGGTGGGGAGGGAGAGATGAACATGAAATAAAGATTTGAGTTTAGTGCCAACTCAGCCATGTGCAGAGGCAACAAACAACAGGAGTAAGTTTAACAGCTCACTATCCAGTCACTGGACAAATCCAGAAAGTTCTGCCAAATTGCCTCAAATTGTTCAAAGTTATCTTGTTTAGTACAGACCACCTGTTCATCTGCTGCTTGGGGGAGTGAATCTACAACCCACAGGTCAATGTTTAGGATGGAGAATTTCTATTGTGATGGAGAACATCCAGTGTTTTAGAATAATAGTTTTTTTTTTTGGGAAAAGAAGCTCCTAGAAAGCATGCAACTATGTTCCATGAAGACCTCTAAGAAGCTTTTTAAATAATGCAGAAGCTCAAAAATGAAGAACAAACTTGGCAACAAAGATATAACTGTAACCCTAGGAGAGAATGTTTTATCAGAAAACCTCAGTGAAAACAGTGAGACTGAAAATGAACAAATGGAAATAATATATTTGAAATCATTGATACTATTCCTATTGAAATGAATAGATTTCCTAATGAAATAATCACTGAAGTAGCATCTGCTGATGTCTTGAATTGTGAGCAAATAAATCTACTTAGTTCCCTAGGAATCACAGCCCTGATAAAAGTCATTTTCTGTGGCCCAAAATTTACTAGAGAAACGAAGCCACCCAAATATGTTTTGAGAAAATTACAAGATAAGAGTGAACTTTGCAGAGACATATCACCAGGCTGCTGCAGAGACTTTTTCCAGCAATACAACCCAATCAGGCACAGTTTCAATGAATCAGAAGCAGGTCACAAATTTGTTTTATTCAAGACTTTCCTTGACTTATAATAATAATCATTATCATTATCTTAGAACTGCAGAGCTAGAAGGGACCCTATGGATCACTGAGTCCAGCTCCTGTCAAGGATGCCAAGTGGGGAATTAAACTCCCAGTCTCTGGCTCTGCAGCCAGATACCTAAACTACTGAGCTATCTTCAGCCAGAAAACAGCAAAATGCAGGAATCCTGGGCTACCTCAAGTTAAAATTGTTTCCTGTTATTAAAATTCATTGCTGGGAATTATAAATTTGTTCTTCACCTAGTTTTCACCTAGTTTCCCTCTTTCCAATCGAAATAGAATGTAAAATGCAAATATAAAAAGAAGTAAGGTATTTGTTTGGATGCACAGCTTTCCATGCCATGTTTCTGGAAGTCAGTCCAAAGGAGACGACATGAGAGAGAGAAATGAGAAGGAGAAAAATTGAACACAGGCCCTAGTTCTTACAGTTACAAACTCACAGGGGAAAAGATTAAATACAGAGGGAAAATCTCATCCTGTTGAAACACTCCAGATGCCAACTCATGGATTTATGTAAAATAGAGTTTGTTCTGTGCTCCAATTAAGGTCTGGCCATGAAAGATGAAGGAAAAGTCTTTGACTAGATGTTGTCACACATTTATAACTCCGGCAGGCATTCCTGAATATATTGTTGTTTTGGTGTCGGTATGGAAGCACACTAGAGCACGTTTGTCAATTCAACATTCATATTTAGTCAAAGATCTGGAACTGAGAATCCATTGGTCTACCTTGTTGCTATATGAATCATTCTCATGCTGACAAAGCCCTTGTCTGCCCCCAAAGAGGCAGGAAGTGGAAACACAGTAATTACACGCTGCTTTACCTTTAAGCTGCTGACTCAACAATCCTATATTCTCTAGTAGTGTATGCCATGGGAGTTAAAATACAGGTGGATGATCAAACAGCAAGATATTGAAATAAAATGCAAATAAGATATTATATTTCTAAGTAAAGAAATTTCACAGAGGGGAGGGAGATAATTTTAATGCTGGCCTTAATGTCATATGCATTATACAAATCAAATCATTTAATAAGAGCTGAACCTGTATTATAAAAACCTAATTTGGATAAGCTGCTACATTTATGTTTAAAGCATTTCCACTTCGTGTGCTGATTCAGCAAACCTGCTCAACACTTGAAACTTTTTTGTGCAGTGGACAGAGCCATACAAATATGATTCATACAGATCTAACAGATATTCTTCTTATTCCGCCAGACTAAATATTCATGCTCCTCTTCCTCTTTGAAAGAGGTGTCGTTTGCAGTGGTGAAGGAATATATTTTGCAGTGCAAATGTTCCTCTTGACTGTCCCCATAGTCATGTCCTCGAGAAAAGTTCAAGAAAGCAGACAGCTGGATTGATCTGTGTCAACAAACGAGTTTTCACAATATTTATTCCCGTGTCAGGAAAAGGTCTGTTGTAAAGTCAATGGGTTTCCCTTTCAGGACTTTGCATTACAAGTGGTGAAGCTTACAATGATATATAATAGTTGGGCAAATACATTCCAAGAATTATTCTCCCCTCTATTATTAAGATTAAAGGTAAATCCAAAGGGGAAGCCAGGGGGTAACAGATGACATCGTCATCAAGGCTGATTTTGAAAAGTACTTGCATTTTGACACTCTGAGCTATTATACCACCAGTTCAAGAGACTACAGTCCTATTCAGGAGCTTGTTGCTGTACATGAGTAGAAAAATGTGTTCCAGACCTGTCCCCTATGCACCCAATTCATTGGCTTGCCACAAAAGGTCAAAAAAAAAAAAAAAAGAACTGTAAAGGTATTCAAGTAAATGAAATCACAAAGCTCCATGTGATTGGATGCCTGGTTTTATCAGGGTTGTAGGCTATATGCATCTGATGCCAAACATAGGAGTTATTTTTTCCTCAGGAAACAACTGACAAATTTTAGACAAATACATGCAAGGATTCTTGTGTTCTGCACTTTTCCATTCTTTTTTTTTTTAATGAAACTTGTTTATTTCTTGGCATAATAAGTTTTACATAAATTTCTTGGCAGAGTGGAGATATACTAGCACAGTGGATTATTTTGAGGGAATATAGACTGCCAAGTCTCAGATGACCTTGTAAGGACACGGGGATATTGTGAAAAATCAACTTCATCTACCTGCTCTACAGTGTTGATGAATAGAGGGAAAAGGGAAGGATCTTGGAAGAACAGAACTTGAAGCCATTCCCTACCTCCCAACACAATACAATGCAAAACAAAAAGTATGGCATGCCTCTTGCTTGCTGAAGAATGATGTGGAACCTGAGAGGAGGAAGAAAGTAACTTTATTTAATTCACAATCTCTTTCAAAAGGCAAAATGGTTCAATTGTAATATGTGCCCTAAGATTAGAAAGTACATCTATCAGTAGCATAACTCCATTCCTTCCTCATCTGGAATTGATGACATTCCCACTCCACCCTGCCTTCCAAAGTCAGAAATCTTTGAAAAAGGATTAATATGAGGCACAACTTTGGTTCTGACATCTTTAGAAGAAAGCCTATTTAATGGACTAGAATTGCTCTAAAGGAATACAAATCAGGCTTTATATGAATCTGATACAAAGCTCGAATGAAGTATCTAAAACTCTTCCCACACACTGTAAGTCTGATAAGATTTGATAAGAGATACACAGCGGAAATTGTTAAGCTGCTAGATATCTTCTTGGAAGCTCCAAACAGCAAAAACAAAGACACTGGACACAGAGAGTTGTTCCCTTCACCGAGAGTGTATTTACAAATATACATATGCCGCACCTCAGAACTGGCAATTCCACGATTCCAACAGACAAAGTAACGTGCTGCTCCTCCATACATCAACCCAACAAATAAGCTTAGTAAGCACCTTGCTTATATAGTGTAGTCCGATGCAATAGTGACACAGCAAATTGAACTCTGCACATGTGCAACAGTGTCATATGACTTTCACTCTGGCTAACTGCCAACCTGAGTGACTAAGCCTTTTCTGGTTTCCCACAAACCACCAAGGCAATTCCATATTTCATTTTATACAAAATGCTAACAGACTCATAATTTAAAGTTTACTTTTTTCAGGCTCTCTTGTACAGCTAAATGCATAAATTGCATATCTCAATGGCATGATGCAATTAAAATGGTTACTCGTTGTGACTCTGTTAATGTAGATCATTATTTTCCCTCCTTCAAAACTAGGATAAAGCCTTAAAACAATCTATCTGTGCTGTGTGTCAAAATCTTGCATTTAGATTAATAAGCAGATATTTTAACCGATAGAAAAATATACTGGGACACACTTGACCATGAGGATTGAAAATAAGTTACATTGAGTGTTCCCTTCTTTTGCTAGAGTACTATGTCACAAAATGGCTGGAACTATAGCATATATTGAAATGTAAGTGCTGGAACACAAACTGCAGTATTATGTGCAGAACTATAGATAAATGAATCCCATTACGAATAAAACTAAACGTGGCAGCTTTTAATATAATGTGTTTGTAATGATTTAAAATCCCGTTTGTGAGAGTTTAACTATACCTATTGGGGTTTTAGCTGTAGCTAATCGAAACAGAAGTCATAAAAGGCAAATAGTTCAAAGTCTCAGGGGGCTAAATTGACCCAGGGGACCTCTTCAGGCATGACAATTTTCCAAATATATGCAGCTCCAGAGTTATACACAGAAAACAAAATGAGATGAGGTACTGATCAGGGATATATATTAAGCAAATTGGTATTCATTTGTGTGTTCATAACAAATAATAACAACATAAAAAATAAAAATAAAATTGAATTGAACTGAAAGACAGTGACTCCAGCACAGAGATTACACATCCAGTGTAAGTAGGGGAAGCCTCTCTCTCTCTCTCTCTCTCTCTCTCTCTCTGTCTATATTTGACAGTACTGGAAAACAAAGTGCTTAGTGAGCCTATCAAGAAATCATTACCCCTTAAGAATTCTCACCTCCAGCATAAGAAAGAGACAGCAAACACTATTCCACAATTTGCACAAAATGTCTCTGTGCAAGGTTGGTGCCATTCCTCTTTATGAAAGAACCCTCACACATTCAGGTGTACATGCATGCACCAAACACAGAAGGACTAGCTGATTGAGCAAAGCAAACAATGTCCAGCACTTCTAACTTTTATTTATTTATTTATTTACAAGATTTTTTTTAGCCGCGCCATTACCAATGCTCTCTGAGCGGCGTACAACAATATTAAAACTTTAGAAAACATTAAAACCATTAAAAATAGGCAATATTATAATAATATCCTATATTAACAGTCAATTTATCATTAATAAATCCTTTAAAAATCCATGCTAGGGTTTTAAAGTATACTCACACATAGTGATGGGGTTTTAGGATTTCTTGGGTCACAAAGCCCATAACTCTGCATTCTCACAGTTGCATGTGACAGACCAACACTTAAATATGGCTCAGCTGGGAGAAAGGCCTCAGTTGGAAAGTCTACCTCCAGCCAAGCAACATGTCCCTGCCCCAGTGCTAGCTAGGAGCTCTCTTTTTGAACATGAAAGAAAGCAGAGCTAGACCTAAATCAACATCAGAGACTTCCAGTTGGGATCTTTCTCCCAGCTGAGCCATATTTAGGTGTCCGTCCATAAAGTAGAATTCCCAGAATAAGGAATTATGGGATTTGTACTTCAAGAAAGCCTAAAGTCCTATCCTTACTCACATATGTGTATCACCTTATTGATTTTGGCGGTCTTGACCTGATGAGACAGTTTAAGAAGAAATGTGGCATATGTACCAGATTCTCTGCTGTTGTTTTCTTTGTTTAAGATCGGAAGAGCAAAGCATGTACACACAGCAAGCACAAAAGACTTGACTGACTGTAAGAAAGGTGAAAATAAACCAATTCCTATTTTTGAATTGTCAAAAGTTCCTAAAATTAAGGAATGCCTCTCCTCTTTTTGTGCAATTAATTTGAGCACAGAAAAATATCGTTGTAATTGCAAGAATGGGAGCAGTGATAAGCCATGGCTGGTGTTGCATGTGAAGAGAAAAATATGGCATTTCCTCATGCTCACCTAGAAAGATCAGGCAAGTGAGGATTTACATCCTAGTACATACAACAAAGAAGCAGCTGGCCCTGTTTTGGACTGTTCTGCAATTTCGTTTAAAAAGAAAGAAAGAAACACTTGCAGATATGAGAACTGTCAGTATACCCTATCAAAAATATCTAACTGGAAAAAAGAAAAAAATCTCGTGTTACAGCCTGCTATACTATATGAGAACAAGACAAAAAAGGATTTACACCATTATCTTACAGAAGCGAAGCCTTACTCTGATAACGAATGGCAGAGCTATTATCATTATGGTGAATTCATAGGTTCGTGAAAATACAGTAGCTCCATTCAGAGCTTGTCCACAAGTGCCATTGGGAGCAGGCTGGAGTGGACTAAAGAAGGTTGCTAAGAGGTCTGGTATGCCATTTGGAGCGATCCTGTCATCCAAATAACATACAGACCTCTATTTGGTGCACAGCAGCCTTCTATCAATTTGCCACTATTGTGAAGTGGTCTATGAAGAGAGCAAATTAATCGCTTCCTCTGCTCTGCGGAGAGCCAGTGAGTATGTGCTGCATCACTTTAGAGACTTAAAAGACTAACAGAAAGCAAATGTGTATGAGGGCAGCGCCGCACAGCCTGCTGTCAATTTGCCTGCTGCCAAAATACACATTTGTTTTCCATTAGTCCTTTAGGTTTTTTAAAATATATAGTGCATATTCACTGCCCTAATACACACTTGATGTTTTTCTTTTCTTTTCTCACATTCTCGGTCCCTCCACAGAGCTGAGGAAGTGATTAATTTGCCAATACTGCGAAGTGGCTCTCTTTCTAAGCCACTTCACAACATTGGCAAATTAGAGGTAGACTCACTTTTGGTCCATTTCCAGCCATGCGCATTCGGGAAACAGGCCAAAACAGATTGATCCCACCTGCACCAAAAATGTAAAAGCCCCTATTAACAATCAAACAATATTTGTAAACAATGTTCTGTCTTATGCTACCCTAGGGAGTACGGAAGGAGGATGGTCCCTTTAAGGAATTCTGGTAGCCACCAGGGAGTATAAATTACCTTGATTTCTGGGAATGATTTACAGCAGAGAACTAACAAACAGATAAGAGGACGCTAACGTGGAATTGAAATATATTATAAGTGAAGAGACTTTCAACATTACCTAATAGTGGGGGAAGCACAACTAACAAAATGAGGTCTATTATTATATTCGATAACTATTTTAGGTTCATGAATGTTCCTGTTTCCAACATCTTGGAGGTCCAAAGGATATCTTCTGAAGAAGTTAAATTACCACAAAACGAGCTTAGTGGACAATCTTTCATGCTCGGAGCTCATCACCATTACCCCAAGGATCCAAGACCTTGATTGCACATTTGAAGGAAATTTTTACTCAACACTTTTAGACCCTAGATTTTGATTTTCTATGAGTAGATACCTGGACTGCATACATTTGCATTGGAGAACTTTATCATATTATTTACTTGCTTAGCATAAGACAGAACATTGTTTACAAATATTGTTTGATGGTTTGATATCAGTTGGTGATACAGTTTTATTGATACTTTTGTATATAATATACTAATGTTCTAATTTTTGTCCAGCTACAATACCGAGTTTCCTGTGTTTGTTTATCTTCTATTCCGTACTCTCTAGATTTTTATATGTTTCCTGAGTAACTAGACATAAAGTTAGCCATTCCTGCCCAAGGTGCAGTTATTAGAAGGCACTTTTACATAAAGCTGTCTTTGAAAATGGTTCAGAGGCCATCGAGTCCAATCCCCTGCTCAATGCAGGAATACAAATCAAAGGATATACAAGCCAAAGGATCTGTACTATCACATCTAGTTTGGGCCAAAGGGTGAAGAAATAGGTTATAATTATTATTTTTCCATTAAATAAACATTTACGCCACAGTTGTTTGCTGCTTCAAAGGAAGACGTGTAAGATATTTAAACCTTAGTCTAATCAGTTTGAAAAATGCTGCTCTTTCCTTTGTCATGTTAAAATGGTGGCAACTCCTTAAGAGGTAGTTTAATTGATGCCTTTGTACTCACTCGCTCACAGTTCTGCTGAAGCAATGAAATTTTTCACACTGTTTACTGTTTTGTTGCTGTTGCTCCTCTTTTATCTATTCTCCCATAATTGTTTCCCTTTAATCACTTCTCCAGCACCTTGTATCTTTCACTTCCATATCCATGTTCCATGCCCATTGTTGCTTGAGGAAAACAAAGCTGTGGCAAGCCAATTCTTTTTCTGAGTAATCAGTGGGGCTTGGGGCATAAATAAAGTCAACAGGATTACTGAGGAACTAAGAGGTTTGAGGATTTGAGTTGTATTTTATGGTAAATGCTGAAACTATATGATTTTTCTGTCAGCCAACTGTCAAGAATGAAATTCACTAGCTGTCAGTTGAAATGCTAGGTCAAATCTTGTCTCTATGGCCTTTATGTATCTATAATTTCTCTCAGACTGTCATAGTGTAATTCTTTTTGCACTTCACCAGATCTAACTGATTGCAGGTCAAAGAGGAAATCTATCTTAGGTGTGATGTCTTTGCATCACGATACCTCAGGAAAAATCCTTATATTTCTTTGGATTTGGTGGAATGTGCACATTTCATAGCTTCTTGTTTTTGTTCTTTCTATTTTACATTACATTGTATTATAATTATTACAGCTTCATCTTTTTATTTAATAAAAAAAATAGTCTGGCTTTCAGGGAGCAATCATGTCAGGGGAACTTTTCCATTTAAAGCCCAATAAAATAATGGAACAACAACATCAATAAAATGCGTAAAAGAATTATACAATAGGAAACAATAGAAATGAATTCCCCAAGGGTAGCTGTGCTAGTCTGTTTCAGCAAAACCTACAAAAGAGGCTTGTGGTAGCTTAAACTCCAGCTGGTTTTTGGTATACATTTCCATGGACTATAGCCTATTTCTTCATGCATCTGAAGAAGTGGGCTACAATTCATGTTAGCTGACATTGTAAATCTTTGCTACAAGATTGGGTGTTGGTTTAAACAGGCATTAGTAAATACGCAGAAATAATAAACATCCAGCCCTGAAGATGCTGCAATAGTTCTTTCTAAAAACCCATAAACATAATAGAAAATTCAAGAGAAAAGGACAGAAAACATCAAAGACAGCAGTCTTGGGGTATCATAAGGACTAGTACGTTTTACAGTATATGCTATGAACAGTCAACTTCAATGTTCAAAGCTTTCCTAAAGCCTTGTAAAGTTAAGATTGGAGGGACAGTAGATGACACTTCAGTCAGAAATGTAGGGCTATGGAGGAGAAGGCCCTAGACCTCATACAGAATTCTCTCAGCGCTTGATAAACGAGAAGGTGTTCTGTTGCAGACTGTAAAGTGTGCCCATGCTGATGTAGACAAAGATAGAGGCTCTACTGAAGAACACTTACCACTTTAGGGAGTGGGAAACTTCTGCTTAAAGGCTGTAGCTGCATTCTGTTCCAGTGACGTGCATACACTCCTGGCAGGAAGTGGCAGCTGCCAGCGGGTGGGGTAGCCCCCTCTTCTGCCCTTTTGCTTAGAGGTAGAGCATAAGATCAAAGGGTTATTTTAACCAATTCTAGTTACGGTTAGGTAACTAGTATCCTGTTTCTCTCATAACATACTATGTAATCATGCTAAGTAAATAAAAGAGCTCTCAGGGTGTTGCCAGTAGGCTCCGCTGGCTCGGACTTTCACTGTCGACTCCTTTGTTCTCTCTCTAAGGCAATTAGCCTTCCTTTGTTCCGTGATCACCCACATTAGGGGTGGAACTCTGAAGCCCTCATCCCCTCCATCATCATTTCCATCACACTGAGTCTGAGGAGAGAGTCTCTATGTACTATCTGTGAGCCTGTCCACATGAGGTAGAAACCCAGTTTTCCAATTTAACAACTCACATGGAACCAACAATACAACTTACATAGAATTATGTGAATAATGGAGGTTCTGCATTCATAATGCTGCCTTCCAGGTACAGGAATGTGATGAAACCAGAGACAGAGCGGGCAAGGGTACGGTGCACACCTGTCTTGCAAGCTGAATGTACCTTGGATTTAATGGGTGAATAGAGATGCAGTCCTTCTAGTAAGTTGTACTAGGCACATAAAATGCTAAGATTTCATTCAGAGCATTAAGGTGTCCTGTCCTTTGCCTAAAAGACTAAGGGCTCAATCCAGTTATCCAATTTTGAATTTGTTAGAAACATACTATGAGTCTTTACCAGGTCTTTCTGTCCATTGTTTTTATTATCTCCATCACCATTTTATAATCCCTCCATGACATATTGCCAAGTTAATTCTGTAACCAAGATCCTAAATGGAAAACATTGTTAGTAAGACGTACATACTTTGGACAGCAAGAGATTTATGAGTCCTGACAATCTAATTTACAACTTGGCTCTTTGTACATTCCGTTTCTGCTCTGTGTCTATCAGGAGCACCTATTAATTATCACATGAAATAAAGTCACGGTGTTGTAACTTAGTCTGCAGAACACAACGAAACAGCAACAAAGAAGAAAACCCAAGCATAAAGAGATTTGTTAGTTTTCCACATGTAAATGTGGTGGGAGAAATTTGATAATGATATATTATGGTTCAGGATTGACAACTCTTGGAGAAGTATTTATGGCTTATCTCTACTGAACTTCAGTGGGATAGTTTATCCCCAAGAGTTGCATTTTGTTTCCAAATCCAGAAAGAGGTAGACTGCCAATATAAGCATCCTACAACACTGTCACCTGCTGTTTTGCTGGCAATTTACCTAAACTTGAAACCACTTCCTAATCCCAATGAAGTTTGTTGACTTTCAATGAATGATTGGAATATGTCTATAACTTTAATTAATTACGTGATGTCAAGTCAATTGTGAATTATGGTGAACTCTTCCAGAGTTTTGCAGGTATAAAATACTCAGAAATAGTTTACCAAACCCTTATTCTGGGGGGCACTCCGGGACTGTACATCATTCCCTAAGTCTATCAAAACTGGCTCTTCTCCTAGGAAGCACAGTGCGAACTGAGCTCCTGAACTCTTATTCCACAACCAGATACCTAATTCAATGAGCTATCCAGCCACCTGCTATTTATATTATTGCTGCACAAAACATATATTGTGCAACAAAGCAAATCAGCATTCCATAAGGCAATTCTAAAAATGGGGGCACTCCAAACAAAAAATTATAATGTTGAAACTGGATCTTGTATCAGCACCACATTTGGCACAGATGTAGTAGACAGTTTGCTCTTGCTCTGTGCCAAACCTGGGGATGTTTGGGCAAACAGTTTTCAAGTTACAATTTGTTTTAAAGTAAAACTGTTTTCTCCGTTCAGACACCAACAACCTTTTCTTTTTGCAGATTTAAAACTGATCTAATACATTGAAAAGACCAAACTAGCTTACCTTGAAAAATAATGGTCAGTCCCAGCCACTTTTTTAATTGGAAGGAATCCAGACATTGGGGCTGTAATACTGACTTTGGGAAAAAAAAACCATTTCGAAGGGGAAATTTTTTTGACTCTCTGGTTTTCTTATTAACTGGTTATCAGCATCAGTCTTCCAACCTTCTTGAAAGCTGAGAAGGGAGATCTGAACTTTTGACCCTGCCAGTTAGGACCAAATTAAATGACTCTCAGGAGAACTTTTTTATCCCTTCCTGGCCAAAAAAACATTAAAAAGAGTTTCTATTTCTGGTGTAAAAATATTTTAAAATTTATTTTAAAAAAACCAGATAATAAATATTCAGAAGCTTGCTCATTAAAGTTGTGAAATTACTGGGTTTTTTTTAACTTTTTGGGTGGGGATGGTCTTACATGATGTTATCAGAGTTTTGATGCCTATTACACCCTTCTTGTCACTACACAATTGTTTGGTAATTAAGAAAAATTTCCAAAGTCCATAAGTGTTAAAAGAAGATCCCCAAATAATTTTTATACATTTGAGAAAGCTGCATGGAAATAGGGTGTAGACCAATTTGAATATTTGAAGTTTCTTCCCAGTTTGGTTAAAGACAAATTAGCGGAAATATACCAAATATTTCCCTCAGGTAGAGAGATCACTGATAAGGAATTTAAAGCCCAGTGTTTGTGTGATTTCTTTAGGAAAAAATTAGGACACCACAGCCTTGTCTTGAAAGGTCTTTTATTGAGTTTAGTTCTAAAGTAAGTTATTTGTTTGAGAAGTGGATTTTAGGAACCAAAGCAGGGAGAAATTGGAAGATTTAATGATTCAGATGCGTTGGTTTTCCAGCTGCCCAAGGAAAGAAAAGGTATAGCATATGCCTCCTGCAGAAAGAAGTGAGAGACGTTCACAATTTCCGCCAAACTTTCCCATAAGTTAAATTGCATATGGGCATGCAAATCCTCTCGAACCTCTGCGACACCTATTGGAACCGCTCCAAGAATGAGAACACAACACAACAGCGTCACGGAGTTGGCATTCAGCTGCGAGATAATGGCTGCTAGAAAAGTTTCAGGAGTTTCCGGGATCTGCTGCTGATTTAGAGTACTTTTTGCATCAGCACTCAGCATCTTTATCATCCCCCAAGTAACTTTGGGCTGAGTGCCTTCGGGCCGGGCCGGGCGCTTCCGGAGACGTGCAGTCATCTGGTCCTGCTCCAGGGCCATTGCTGGCTTGAATTACGGAATCGGGTTCTGCAGATTGTGATGCCAACTCATTCTTCCCACGATATGGCCTCACACACCGAGCCAGGATCCACAAGGGACCTGTGGGAGTAAGCACAGCAGCATAGCCGCAACCCCATGTTATTAAAGGGGTTGGACCCTCCCATTGAGGGTCGGGAGGTTGCTTATAAGTCACCAGCAGCCGTTCCATGGGGATTTCTTTACGAAAGTGTTTCTCTACTGGCGACAACTTATGCTGACCTGCAGATACAGTTAAATGATTTAATGTGAATAATGCTATTGATACTACATCTGGAACATCTTGGGGCTTAATCCCTCTGTTTTTTGTTTGTTTTGAAAGGAGAAATTTAAAAGAGCGGTGTGCTCGTTCTACAATAGCCTGTCCTGTGCAGTTATAAGGAATACCATGGGAAAGTCGAACGTCCCATTCATTGCAGAAAGTGGTAAAGACGTGAGAGGTATAGGCAGGGCCATTGTCTGTTTTTAAGGCTTGAGGCCGTCCCATAATTGCAAACATACGTAAACTATGTTGTATGACATGGCAAGAGGTCTCACCATGAAGAGGGGTAGCCCAGATGTATCCTGAATAAGTATCAATAGTTAGATGAACATAAGAAAGAGGAGCAAGGGTAGGAACATGAGTGACATCCATTTGCCAAAGCTGATTGGTATCTGTTCCTCGTGGGTTAACAGCATCAAAAGGAAAGGAAATGAGAGACATGGAACAGGAAGAGCAGGAGGAGACGATGTCTCGAGCTTGAGAAAGCGGAATAGAAAATTGCTTATGGAGTTGTTTAGCACTCTGATGAAAAAAGGAATGGCTGTCAATAGGATTGGAAAAGAGGGAACACAAGGAACGAAGAGCAGAGTCTGCACAATGATTTTCCTCTGAGATAGCATCTTGAAATCCAGTATGAGATCGGATGTGAGCTGCAAAAAAAGGTTGTGATCTGGCAGCAAGGAGGTTTTTTAAAGTCAAAAACAGGGAAAGTAAGGAAAAGTCAAGAGCAGGAGAAAGATAGGCATGTGACAGATGAGTGAGAAGGTTAAATACATATTGAGTGTATTTAAAGGTTGATCTGGAAAAAATTGAAAGGCAAGGACGACAGATAACCTTTCTGACACAGGGGGCATTTTTAGAAGGGTGTTTATTATTTTGGGGGGTTGATCTACATTCCCATCTGAAGTGCCCTTGCCACAGGAAAAACATTTACGATCTCGTGCGGGGTTCAAGGAGGTAGCCATGCCTGTGGCCAAAAGCTGTGTCTTGTGAGTTTCTGTCCCAATATTCTGACAAAATTTTAGCATGGCAGCAATGGCAGTCTCTGGTTTATTGTAAATAGCCTGAAGGGCCATTTTACAATCCATGTTAGCATTTTCAAACGCCAGCTGTTTCATCAAAATATCAGCAGCCTCAGTATTCTCCACCTGTCATTCAATCGCTCTTTGCAATTTGTTAATGAAAGACATATAGTCCTCTGTAGGACCCTGATGCAAATTGGCAAAAGACCCTAAAGGGGTACCTTTGTCTGGGATTTTTAACCAGGCTGCTCTAACAATGTCACCCACTTGTGCCAATCCCCTGTTAGGGATGGTAATCTGCTGTGCCATGGTGACAGAGTCCATCTCCATTTAGCATATCTGCAGACACAGCAATATTGTTTTGTAAATTATCCATGGCCAGAATTGCAGCGGCGTCTCTCCATTCCTGCATAAATAGTACGTATTGCGCAGGAGCGAGCATTGCTTTAACCAAGACTTTCCAGTCAGCTGGAATAAGATTTCCATTTCCTCGTAAGCCATAAACCAACCCAAGAGTAAAACTGCTATGGAGACCATTTTCAACTACACTTTTTTTCAACTCTTTAAACATGGCAAGGGGAAGACTTTCATGAACACACTGTCCCTGATTGTTACGAACCACAGGACAAACAGACATAAGGGGGAGGGCAGCAGCAACATCCTCCGGGCTTCCTTGGGCCATAACATCAGATAACATCTGCTGCATTGCTGAACGAGGAGGGGGAGGGGAGGAGGGGGAGGAGAAAGGGGAGAAGAGGCCATTGGAAGAGTGGCAGGAGCTGCATAGGAAGGAGGATTGTTTCTATTTTCATGGAGATCTGGTGGCTTAGAGGGTGGCAAAATTTGAGGGGCTGTTGGAAGGTTAGCTAAAGACTGGGCTAACAAAGAGTTCGTGGTCTTTGAAATCATGTCCCGGCAAAGATGCCATGTCTGGAGGACTTTAACTGGAGCAACAGGGTCTTTGTGCAGTTTATTCCCAATTTTATCCCAATCTGAAAGCTTAAAACTGCCCCCTTCTGGATACCAGGGACAATAAGTACCTATTTCTTTCATTAAATCCTCTACTGAAGCAGATACATCAAGGTGACCTTCTTTATGGAGCAAATAAATCAAGTCTTTTTTATGTTGAATTTGAAGCGCTGTAAGAGTGTTTCCCATCTTGAACTAGTAATACTCACCGGGATCCAAAGAGGATGTGAGGATGCGTCTGAAGCCCTTGCCGGGCGAGGTGAGCTGCTTTGATTGCCTCAGGCGATGTCCCTGTTCGGGCACCAAATGTGGGTGATCACGGAACAAAGGAAGGCTAATTGCCTTAGAGAGAGAACAAAGGAGTCGACAGTGGATGTCCGAGCCAGCGGAGCCTACTGGCAACGCCCTGAGAGCTCTTTTATTTACTTAGCATGATTACATAGTATGTTGTGAGAGAGACAGATAGGATACTAGTTATCTAATCGTAACTAGGATTGGTTAAAATAACCCTTTGATCTTATGCTCTACCTCTAAGCGAAAGAGCAGAAGAAGGGGTTACCCCGCCTGCTGGCAGCTGCCGCTTCCTGCCAGGAGTGTATGCACGTCACTGGAACAGAATGCAGCTACAACCTTTAAGCAGAAGTTTCCCACAAATGGACAGACATAACACAGGAAAAACCTGTGGGTCTATTGGGGAAATGGGCAGCTGACAGCAAACCCTAATTCCCTCCCTCCCTCTCCCTCTCCCTCTCCCCTGCCCTCTGTGTGCGTGTGTGTGTGTGTGTGAGAGAGAGAGAGACTGTTCAAGTCTGAGGGAGGCAAATGGGAAAGCCTGAGTGCAGGGTTGGCAGAACAAAGAGGTGTTTGGGGGGGGGGGCAAATGGATCTGGGGCACAGATCCTCATGGATCCACATTACTTTTATGTAGGATCATCCCCAAACCACTCTCAATTATACACACTTTCTCTGCTTACAGTTTGGATATTGGCTTGGAGATGGTCCCATGTTAAAACTGTGTGTATTCATGAGGATCTATGCTTGGATCAGTGTTTTTCCACCACTGCAAAGCCATGTACCCTTCGTTTCTGTGGTGTATTCTGTGGGTACAAATTGGACTTATGGTTTGACAGTGTTCAGGGGCAGATCCCATGTTAAAATCATAAGGATTCAGGAGGATCAATGTTTGGATCCCTCTTTCTTTCCCTCTCCCTCTCCTCACCACAAAGCCAGTGTAGTGCCCTCAATTGAGATACAACACAGCTTAAAAACAGATTAAATGTTTTCCCAAGAGGATGCACACACCGACTCAAGTACCATGTGACTACCACATATTTCTAAAGCAATTCCATTTAGAACGGAGCTTGTTGAGGAGGCAAATGTAAATGTGAGCAAGCCCCAAGCCCAATTCCCCAAAAAAGTGCATGTTATAATTGTGGGAAACAGACATTTGAGATATCAAAGTCCTAATCCTCAGAAAGAATTACACAGGCATTCAGTAAAGATGGTTAAAGAAAGTATGAAGACAGTGTCAGAGAGTTCTGGGAAGAGTACATCATTTCACACAGACATGAGAAAACAGAGGAATTGGTGCAAAATACAGAAGTAGTTATGTTATATGGTATAAAAGCAGGGGGATTTTCAGGGAAATCTAACTCAACCATATAAGTCTGAACTGCAGGACATGCTTTTGAAATATGCAATGCATGAAACTATATTGTAGTGCAAATCCAGAGCATAACCCTTTAGTTTAAACAGCACTGGAAGCTATTATTTAATATCATTTCCTTACAAAAGTTCCTTTCAGAAAAAGCTAATCTCTTGGCCTAAGAAAGCAAGATTAGAGCTCTGGAACAGTTAAGACTCACACAGCTTTCTTGTACTGCATAAGAGTCATATTTATTTGAAAGGGATTTAGTTGTGTTTTGGCTTTAATTATTTAAATAAAATGCTTCTGATACAGGCCTCATGTTGAGACTGTCTTATAGGGCCTACTTTGAGACCAGTTGAATGAGGCATGGACCTAACAACTCAGGCCCTCTGGTCTATGTACATTTCTTATTACAGACTTGTAAGTATATTCCATCCCATTATTCAATGATTTTTTTAAAAATGTATTTTAAAATAACATTTAGTGTTGGAAGGAATGTTTGGTTAATTCCTTTTTGTAAGCAAACTATAAAGTAAAAAAGCCAGCTGAAGCACAGGGGAAATGTGAAGGAAATTAGCTAAAACGCCCAGTTTCCACTCAGCCCCTTTTTATTCTCACAGTGACTAGCACTTTGTATATAAAAAAACACTCTACAAGTAGCTTAAATAGAAAAAGAAAAACATCATTACTTACTGTTGTGGAACTTCAATTGCAATCAGAAGAATAAAAAAGGATTAAATTTAAGATCTTGTGAGTATGGTCTGCTCCACAGTTATCTGCACTTTCAGTCACACATTGTTACATGCATGCAGACATGCATCACTTTCATTTTCTCCCCTTACCATCACTTTCATTTTCTCAGATCACTTTCATTTTCTCCCCTTACCATCAACTTTTCAATTTTGGAAAGATTTCATGGCCTGTAAATGCTTGATTCTACTTTTTAAGGGGTGCCCTTGCTATAATCAGTGCTACATCTCTCTCTGACTCTCTTTCCTGTCCAAATAGCATATCCACATCTACAACAGAATTGCCTACTCTGTTTACCCCCCCAAAACATTATGTGACAATTTTGCACTGTATATAGTTTTTCTGTATATTTTTACTTGCTTGATAAGTGGCTGAGGTACGTGTTGACAGTTCTATGTGGTATGTGTGTCAGGAGTAGTAGTTAAAATAACTGAAAATCAAGTGTGACTGTTACCGGGTTCAAGGAGTCCCTCTCTAACCACTCAACCACACTATCTGTTTATCCTGGAGTGGGACAATCCAGAAAGGTAAGATGTGGTGATGCCTGGCCTTGGTGCCTCCCAACACCACAGCCTATTGTGACCGCTTCCAAGGAGTCCAAAAATCCACAAGGCTAGGCACTCAGATCCACTACATCCACACCTCAAGGTACAGCTGCCACCATATCCACAAAAATACCAAAACTCCTGGTAGTTGGTCAAGGGCAAGACCTGGTTTTAATACCACAAAACCTCAAAACCAAAAACCCAGAGAGCTGGGCATAACAGGACAGCAACTGAGCATAGCAGTTCCTGAGAGGAAAGCTAAGCCAACTAAAGTAAGTTTTGAACCTCCTTTTATATATTAAATTTCACATTCTGGACCCTTCCAGAGAGTCTGCCAATCAGGCTTGACATTCCTGCAAATGTTCATGAAGACAAGAACACTTTCTGCCCTCTTCCCTTCACACAGCTGAAATCGTGCAGTACCAGGGAACAAACCAATTTGACCTTGAAGGTCTCTCTCACAAAGGATGAACTGCAGGTGTTACTCCCTTCTTGCTACTGGGTAGACACTACCCTCCACCTTCCCAGCCAGCTGTTCCCAGGCTCTGACAGAGAAGCCTAAATTTTCCATATGGATTCCATGTTCTATGTTCCCCCAATTTCTCAGTTTTTTTCATAGGATGACTGAATGTTTATGAATAGAACTGTGCGCTGATTTATCTGTATGTTTCCTGTCTGGAGAGATTCTGCTTTATATATAAGGAGATGTGTGAAAGATAGAATATGTTTGTACTGCCAAAATTTTAGAGACTTTATGAGATAGCATGAGAGTGATCTTTTGTGAAGAGGCTGTGCATAGAAGTGTGATCTTCGTAGTCCTTTTATAAAAACAAATACACAGACACACATAAAGAACTATGATTCATACTGTATATAAAGAACTATGAACAGAATTAAGACCTGACAGCTTAAAACAATGTTCTTATAGTTTGTGCTTTAACCTGTTCACTGAACCTTTTTATTGCTTTGTAGGTTTTTGAAAAAATAAATCTGATTTACAAACCCTTCTTATTATTGTATGGATAGTCTTCTTTCTTTATTCGTATCAGACGAATTGCAAAATTTAAAATTATGGACATATATGAAATAGAGGTAAAATTAAAAACAAATTAAAATGTTAAGATAATTAGACTATTTTTTGACCAGAAGTGAGCTACTTCAATAGCATTATCTTGGCCATTTGCTAGATTTTCTTTTGTACATGTGGTAGGGCATAAATTGCATGCACATAAGTGCTTTTACTTGATTTTAGCTGCCATCTAGGGAGTTGGTATCTATGAAATGGAGAGTGCTGTATTACCTTATTTCATTCATTATTTGCTAGCATCTCTCAACATACTTCTGGAGGGGCAATGCCCACCATATAATAGACTTCTTCATTGAAGGTAAGTTCCAAGTAGCCAGTAATAATCCTGTATGATTCATTAAGAGCCACATCCATTTGTCTGGCATGTTATGGAGAGCAGAACTAAGATATTATACCCACATAGACCACAAAAGTTCAGGGACTTCCATACCTGGCTGTACAGCCAGAGTTTGATTCCTCACATTGTCTCTTTTCCATGGAGAAAAGCCAGGCTGTACGAGGCTCGTATAGCCTTGGTTCTTTTCCCAAAGTACCCTCCAGAAGAATGGAATGGTAAACCACTTTTGAATACTCTATGCTTAGGAAACCTTGAAAAGAGTCACTGTGAATCAGAATTGGCTTGATGGCACCAATTATTATTATTATTACACACTGCTGGTTAATGCTGTGACACATGGTTTATGCACTGTCATCAGGGTAAGCAAAACAGTTTCATCAAATGTATTCTTACTTTTTAAAAAGGCAGTGTGAAGTCAGTCCTCAGCTATGGCAGAGTTAAAGCTGCAGTGTAAATGGGAACACTTGCCGTTTGCCTTGGCTGATGACAAAGATAATCCTGGAGAAAGAGTCTATGTTCATCACGTGTTTAAATGGCAACCCCATTTAACCCAGTGCAGAGGTTTGGAGGAGTTGTTGTTTGGGCAGAAGAGCACACACAGGTACACAGGTAGAGAAGGAATGTGAGCACTGTCCCTTCTGTTTACCCCAAAGAGCCAACTAATATTCTGGAAGTCATAATCCAGAAAAACTGTGCTAATTCCCTGCTTAATAAAATGTTTTGTTATGAGTTATGTCCTGAAGTCCATCTTCTAACCCTGTGTACCTTATGGGGACATGGCACTATATAAATTAAGGGAGATAAACAATCAATAGTGTTCTAATTTGATTGAAAATATGCTGACTCAGAAACATCTTGATCTCAGCGTCAACTGTCCTGGATTGACCCAGCAGCCTCTCCTTCAGGAGAACAGAGTAAAAGTCACCCCCGCTTCTACTGGAAGAGCAAAAAATGGCTCCTAGACTCACAGAGCTACCCATCTCTTCCCAAGTTCAGTCTGAATTCTCCTCCTAATCAACTATAGATCAGGTTGTCAGGAAAATAACAACAGCAGTTGCAGCAGCAACAAATGCACATTGAATATAACACACCAGTAGTAACAGTAACAGAATGAAGAATAGCTGGATAATTGACATTGCAATTCTAGGGGACGCCAGAGTTGAAGATAAATAATTGGAAAAATTAACAAAATATATAACCTGGCCATAGAAATAACTTATTTGTGGATGAAACACATTTCTTTGGTCCCCATAGTCATAATATTGGGACCAATGGCATGGGATTTTATAAAATATTATACGTAATCAGCTACCGATCTTGGAAATAACACCATCAGAGCTGCAAAAAAAATGGCTATATTAGGAACAGCATACATACTAACTGATGCTTAGGTTTTTTGTTACAGTCTGTATCTGTTCTATAAGACCAGTAGAATACTGTGTCTTATATTTTTAAAGAAGAAGAAGAAGAAGCTACTGACAAGATTTTTATTTTCTGGTCACAACATGTGTTAGTCACAACCCTCATTGGCTTTTCACATAAACACTTCCAAATTAAGTTGTGATTTACAAATTGGAATTTTCCAACTTAAGTTTGTGGTTAACTTCAAAATTCCTAATATCTGTCACGGTTCTTCTTTTTCCTACAGCAAAGATATTGCTTAATACGAGAAGTTCAAGCTGGCAAGCAAGGTCATGACCTTCGTCTTTTGTATTTTAATATTAGCACATTGCTATTATTTCATTGATTGGTGTGATTAATATGGTTAATAAAAATAATTTCTAAGAAGGTCCTGATGACTTTAGAGTGCTAACATAAAAGAAAATGGTCAGATATTTGTAGACATTACTATTTTGAGTTGGAATCCATAAAACAAGGTGTGTGTGTTTTCATTCAGCCAGTTTCCAGCCTTGTTCTTTCTGTCCCCAATTTTTCCACAGTTCATTCCAACTGCCAGTTTAAATTCTTCTTTGAGGAATGGTTCCATGGTCACGCCCCTATTTACTTTAAAAGAACATTAATAGGAATGATGACAGCTCTTAAGTATAGTGACACATGCAGGGAGGTGAACTAAAATGGCAATTAAATATGGTGCTCATGTCTAGCTTGTCATGTATGACAATGCCACACATGCATGTCTTCCACATACACTATATCAGTAGTGAGAGAAATGCATGGCCAGTTATCACATATAACAACCCACTAGTGGCTTTGAATTACTTTTCCTGCGCAGAAGTACAGTTCATCATGTATGGCTTGAGAGCAGGGCAAGGAGTGTCCTCCTGAAATTTGGGAATAAGGCTTTCCCACCCTGTGCTGTTAAGCTGCCACTGCTTTCTATGTAGAAAATTCTCAGATGATGCCTAAATCTGGCTTTATGTGATTTATTTTCATTTCATTCTCAGTTTCTTAGTCGGTGGTTGAACTGTTCCCAAGTAAGTGTTATTAAAGCATATGGCTGCACAGGGTAGAGATGCCAGTCAACAACCATAAAGGATATCAATGCTATTCATCAGTTGCAGAACATTTGTGTGGCTTTTCTATAGCTAGAAAGAAGTGGGATATTGACAGAGGTCTCTCAAGGATGATCTTCTCTGTCTCTTTTGTTGTACGGATGATTCAGTCTTTTGTTGTCTTCTGAAGCTCATTTGCTCCGGCAGCTTCCTTCAGCATATATTATTTCGACAAGCCTTTTTACACTCCTTTGGGCTTACCTTATTTGATTCTGTATGAGGAATACTGCTTGTTTTAGCGTGTCAGTGTAAAACCAGGATTCTCCCAAATCTGACACCATCTCATCACTAGAGTGATCATAATGCCTATTCTTTGTGTGCTGAACAGGAGTTTCAAGCATCATCTGTCATCCAAGTTTACAACCAAGCACTGTACATAAAAGGAAAATGCCCTATAAGAATGTGACACCGAAAATGTTCTTAGTGCATGTTGGATGACATATCATTCATCAGATTTTGTACTTTACATACTTCCATAAAAGCTGTTAACAAGGGTTGTAGCTATTGTAGATGTTAGCAACTTATCCTTTGAGAGGTAGTTTCTAGGGATGTGCGTTCAGATTTAGAAATATTCAGAATTCACCAAATATTGTCATATTCTGATCTAAATATATCAGAATAGGAATTTGATAGCTCTGAACATCTACAGTAATGATTCCTAATATCTGGTGTCTTACTAAGTTCTGGTGATCAGAAGGCAGAAACAAAGGGCACTTTATGATTTGGCTCTGGTGACTTCCATTGTACCAGGCAACTGGTACAGCATCAGTTGGCCAGGGCACAGCCAGGATGCAAAATATGCCTATCTCTCCCTGACAGGACACTGGTGGGAGGTGGAGGCATCAAACACAGGGGAACATATGAAGGCAGGACAAAGGTGGGCCCCATTGAATGTGGCTGTGATGGAGGGTAGCCAAACAGCTCACAAAATTGTGCTCACTCACCCACCGTGCAGTTGGCACAGTTCCCATCAGCCTGCCAGTGCTGCCCAAGGTATTTGTCCTCTCCCCAGTGCGAACTGCCCTCTGCTTTCCCAATGCTGCTGGCTTTTCCTGCTTTCATTCTCACTGTCCGGGGTTCAATCAGTATGCCCATTATGGTCCTTTCCTAATACCTAGGCACTGCTGGCTGTTGGTGTGCACTCTTTTTGTTTGGAATGATCACTGGGAAGGTGCCAGAGGACACAGAAAAATCCTTTAAAGACATTTTGCCTGTTGTTCTTTTGTTTTGTTTTTTAAAGGGGGAAATAATAATTATATAGTATTCATACTGACCGTAAAGAGTTCCTGATGTCTGGAACTGAATTCTGAATTTGAATGTTTGTGCTAGTGCACATCCCTAGTAATTTCCTCAAATGCACAATGGATTAACATATTCAAATGCAGTCAACCCTCGACTTACGAATTTAATCCGTTCCGGATTAACGTTCGTATGTCGAAAAGTTCGTATGTCGAACTATGCATTCCCATAGGAATGCATTGAAAACCCATTAATCCGTTCCGGCCGAAGAAAAAAATACCCCCCCCCCCAAAAAAAAGAAATGAAAAATAAAACACTTGCAGTCCCACGCTGGGACTGCAAAACACACACACACAAAAAACAAAAACATCCAAAAATAAACATTTGAGCAAGTCCCACGGTGGGACTGCAAAAAAAAATCACCAAAAAAACACAACAACACAGAAACATACCCCCCCAGCCCAAACCTACGCTCCAAAACCCACCCAGAACAACTTTTTAAAAAGAAAAAACAGCAGCACCTTACCGTCCGAATCCTCCCTAGCAAAGCACCAGCACCCGCGGCTTCTCCTTCCTCCTCTTGCGCAGCTTCGGCGGCGCTTACTCGCGAGTAGACCCGCGCTGTCCGTGGCGCTTACTCGCAAGTAGACCCGCGCCAGGAATGGGCAGAGAGCGCACCGGACTGGCGCCCCCCCATCGCCCGCCGCTGCCTTTTTTACCTGCTGGGCAAGCCTCTGAGACCCAGCGCCGATCAGCTGAGAGGCGGGGAGAGGGGGGCGGGAGCGGAGAAGAACACAAAATGGCTGCCGGGAAGGCAGGGAAATAAAAAAATGGTGCTTCTCCCCTGCCCCCGGGAGGCTTCTGAAAGTGGCGCTTGCTGCGGGGGGAGGGGGGAGGGAGGTTCCCTGCCTTCCCCGTGGGTTTTTTTCCCTGTTCGTAACTCGGAAAAAGTTCTCAAGTCAAGTCTGTTTTTTCCTATTAGAGTGGTTCGTAAGTTGAAATGTTCGTATCTGGAGCCGTTGGTAAGTCGAGGGTTGACTCTACTAGTCTTTCTCCTCTCCTTTTTAACAAGGTAGCTATATAATTGTGTGACACAATATGTATGGAAAAGGTGGGAGGGAGTCAGAAATGGGGACTCAAGTCATGGGACTCTGTCAAGTCAGACTTAAGTCAAGCAGGTGACTCAACATGGACTCAACTCAGTGTTGTTTTTCCCTCCAATGACTCAAACTTGACACGCGACTTGGAACCCACCCACCCCTCCCTTTTCTCTGGGATAAAAAAAGCTGGTTTTTAATAGGGTATCAGACTTGGTACTTGGTACCAAAGACTCAGACTTGGAACTCGGACCCAAAGACTTGACAACCTCATAAGCATGATTTTTCTTTCCCTGCCTTTCTTCTCTTAATCTTTCCCTCTCTTTTCTTTGGAGCATTAGGAAGTGTTTCCTGTAGCTGTTCTTCTAGTTCTGTCATCAACTGTACCTAGCTTTATGTCTCTTAACTCATTAAGCAAAGCGTAAGTGTTATGGTGGTTCCTTCTGTTTTGTTCCCAGCATAGTTCCAGGCAGCAGGTGCCTGTTGCAACATAAGTAGCAAGAAGCTCGATGCAGAGTGCCCGAGGAACTGAGCCAAGGTCAGCAGCATACGCAGTTAGTGAATAAGTCAGATAAGGATTGTTCACAAGCATGGTTCAGGAACAGAGCCAAGGTCATAAGAGAGAAATTCCTGCCAAGACAGGCATAATGTCAAGTTCAGGAAAACCAGAGAACAGGCCATTGACCATCTACAGCCAGAAGCAGCAAAGTCAAATACGTATATGTCCAGAATATGGGTCAATATTTATGTAGTTGCATGATTCTTGATAGTTCATGCTATCATTGGCAACACTTTTATACAGATGCTGCTGCTGCCGACAATACTCTTTTACAGACAATGCCACCTCTCCACCCTAGCATAGCTGTACCAGTTCTGGCAGTCCTCCACAGGTAAAGTCTCTCATAAGAAGCTTCCTACTGAAGCTTTCTTCTTCTCCTCGGCAGGGCCAATGTCCTCTACCTCCTCAAGTGTTACCACTCTGAAGGACATGGAGGCAGTTCTGCTTCAGATTCTGCTGCAGAACCCCTTCTACCTGGTTATTATGTGCTGTGAAATTACTTCCAATAGCACTCTGTGTAGAGTTTTTAAGGCTCGTGGGATGTTCAGGGAGAGGTTTATCAAGGAAAACCCTCCACTGAGCTTCCATGGCCAAGAGGAGATTTGAACCTAATTCTGAGTCTTAGTAAGCACTATTTGGCCCTATTACATATATACTTCTGTCTGAGGTACATACTGTGTGAGACCCTGCCAGCCCTATCTTAGTCTACATGTTTAGCCCTGTCTGAGGTCTGTTCCATAGCTGCCCTATCATCTCCAGTTTATGAATGTGGGATATCATGGTATGAAAGAGGACAAATGACAAGCAAATGCGTTGTGCATACAGTGCCATTCCCCGACTAACAAACTGTAGCATGGAGATAATTGGGAATCACTGTTCATCAAGGGCACTATTATTTATGCTGCGTCGTTCCTGCATTTGGCGAACCATATGTGGCGCATCCTCTTGTACAAATGTTTTCATGCCCATGATCAATGCTCCGTTAGTTTTATGCCCGCCATTATTTCTCTGGGTATTGAAACCTGTGTTTGGGAACACAAGAGGGATGGTGGCATGGATGTTCCTCCTTTGGTAGATTTGGAAACCTGCCTGCATTTTTTTTTTCTTGAAATGAAGACAGAGCTGTTGAAATATTAAATACTTAGGGCCCTGCTTACTGGGCATGTGGTGAAGAAAGAAAATGAATGCTGCATTGCGATAACTGTTTTGAAGCTGCCGGCATTAAATTGCTACTATTTTATTACATAACACCACTTGCAGACTGGAACATTAAAATTGCCAAGCTGGCAGGAGATCCTGAAAGTCCTTATCTAATGATTGCAAATAAGACTGATTTAATAGAATTGCCACTCTCCCCCGTTTCCAGTTTGGATTATAAATACTGGCTGTCAGGCAGGCCATACCCACAAAGCTTGTACTCAGATTGTACACCCAGAGGTGTCTGATTCATGTTCACACCCATATTAGGATTTCCTGTTCTCTTTTATGAAAATTCCTGGTGTATACAATAGGGTGTACATTCTAGAGTGTACAATCGATGAGTATATGGCACATTTCCCTGTTCAGAAGAGAAGTCAAGTTGCTACCTCTGAAGGCAGTGTCATCACAATTATTCTGATTAACTTTTGCTGCTAGATTGTGGTAAAACAAGACAGACCAATGGGCAGGGGAAAAGACTTTCCAATGCCTTGTGGATTTGCTAGAGCTCGGGAAGTTTTCACCAGTATTGCAGAACAAACCAAAAAAGCACAGAGATCTCCTATGCCATCATGGCTGTGTCATGGCACAGTGCTGCAAGATGCTCTTGCGTGTAGCAGGTGACCCAGATAGCCATGTTTGGAGAAGTCATCCAAATTCTGTCAGATTCACTGGCAGAGCTGAAAAACCTTTAATGGGTTCCTAAATGGAGTTTCAAGTTAATTGTCTCTTAACTTTTAGGTAGAATATCTGGGTCTGTTCCACTTTTTTGTGAGTTAAATTGGTGCAAAGTGTTCTGGTAACAAAGTGCCTTGTGTTTAATTATATGCTTCTTAAAAAAACTCACTCCATCCTTTGCGATGTGTATGCTTTTTGTCTCTTTAGATTAGGAAGACAAATTCCTGACATGTTTGATAGTTTGTATCTAAAGCATAGAAGGCGGATATCATATTGAAGCATTTCCTCTAGAGTTCATTTTTGAAAATCAGAAAAAAAAACAAAATTCTATGCATGTCTGCTTGGAAGTTAAGACCTCATGCAACACCTTCCATGGCTGCAACCCATAGCCATGTAACAGTTTCCTGGGCTGCATGGCACAGCTCAGCCCCATTCAGAAGCTTTCCAGCCTGCAAATACCATCTCAGTCACATGCAACAGCTTCCCAAACTTTAAATACCATCTCTGATTAGTGATTGTAACTAACAGCAAAAGAAGTTTGGAAGCCAGATGGTGAACCGCATTGGCTGCATCCACATAGGCTGCTTGCAAGATAGGGAACTATATAGGCAGCTTGTACATCCTGAGTTTTCTGTTTCTTGTGTGAAACAATTGTCCATGATGAGTCCATGAATTCTTGCTTTGCTTTATTTTTCAGGTTTTCTAGTTCTGTTTACTTCTGTCTATAAATGAATGATCTTCAATTAGATTCACAGTGTCATCATTTACACCATGCATTTCAAGCACCATACAATTGTATGTATTTCAGCGTTGTCATCAGTTTGCCTGCTGGAATATCTTAAATTGGGACCTTTCAGGTTCATCTGAAACAGCTGTTTTGTGGGGGGGGGGAGTAGAAATCCCCCTACACAGCAGATTCAGCAGGGTTACTTTAAAATAGATTTAGACAAACATGCTACATGTCTACATAGCATTTACCCTGTTGCTGAGGTAAAACTTCATAGCTCCTTCTCTCACACATTGTGAATATTCACAACAAAAAGAGCATGTTAAAATAAGCCCATTAATCTTAAAGGTGCCATAATCAATCAGTGCCAACTGCTTTTTTATTATCATGACTGCTACTCTGTGTGGTTTCATTCAGTTATGTTTAATGTTTATATCCTGCCTTTCAGAAAAACAACAAAAGGGACTTCCAATAACACAAAGTAAAGAGATGGTTTTGAATAAAACTTGGGACTCCCCATTGCATTTATTTATTTATTTATTTACTTACTTACTTACTTACTTACTTACTTATTTATTTATCAACATTAATTTCTTTTTCTAAGGCAGTTAAGAAAGTAGTTTGAAATGCAGGTCCATTTTAAGAAACTGCTACTATTGCTGCTATTGATAATAATATGGTGTATAAAAATAACACAATAAATTAAAAATGCAAGAATCCATTCAAATAGACAGGAAACTCAAACTGTTTCAAGTAACAAAGCCTGGCAAGTCAGAAACATTTTTGCTTGATATAAAAATGATAATGATGAAGGCTTCTGGCAAGTCTTCCTTAGGACAGTATTCTAAATGCAAGGAGCCAACACTGAAAAGGCTCTGAATCCACTTGGTGCCTTCTGCTTTTCAGATGGTGGCAGCCCTCAACAAAAGGCCTCAGAAGATGACTGATACAGTCTAAACAAATATCTGGGTCTGAAGTCACATAGGGATTTAAACACTGAGACTGGCATTTTGAACTGAAAATGGAAACATACTGATTATGCATGGATTGGTATAAGTAAATTATTCACATCTGTGCTCAGTCCCTGTTATCACTCTCGTTGCTGTGTTCTGAATGAGGTGGAGTTTCCAGACGGTCATCAGAGGCAATCCCACATGAAGATCATTGTAATAACCCAACTGAATAGTTACGGAAGCATAAATAACCATGACTAGAAGACCATCTCTGTCTTCAAGGGGTCACAGTTGGCATTTTAGCAGAAACTGACAGAAGGAGCTTTGTGTCTATCAACCAAGACTACCTGAGATAAATTTAATAGTGCTCTTAGTGCAACCCTTTTCAAAGATGGTAAACCACCTGGGTGGACGAATCACCAATCAACAGCAAGTCCATCTTGTCAGGACTCAGTTTCAGTTTATTGAAGCTCATTTGGTCCATTACTGCTTCCAAACACCAGAACAACACTTCTGGCTCAAATGGAAAAGGCATACAAATTCAGATCCACTGATCTCATTCAGTGACTTCAAGTACAATCTGAACTATATGAGATACATAATGAATCCCCAAGGGACCCCATAATCACAGGTATGAACAGCAACAATCTGAGTTGAGAAGAGTAGTAAGTGGGAACATTTTATGTAATGCACCTGATTTATGTGTTTTCTGACTGCTGGTGGAAATGAACTGCCAACAGTTCATTTCAGATTTGGTGGAAACCCAAACTTAGGCTGATTTTGATGTACTTGTGTTCCAAATCAAAGTGAGACTCTCCTGAAGCAAATCTGAACACTCCTGAAGATCCTCCGGTATTTTTAGTTGTTCTTAGTGTCTTCTGGATTTTTGTTTTTGTTTTTAAAAAGATTTTAACTATTTCCTAGGCTTGGGTGTGAATTTGAAAAGCATTTTGGCATACCTGTTCCTGAATCATGGCACATGATAGTGCATATGTTGGTGGTTGGGAAGGGCTAGTGGCAGTGGTGGGAAGGGCCAGAATCAAAAGGGGCCAGGTAAACCAGATTTGTCCCCTCTTCTCTGTCTGCCATTCCTTTCTCTGTTTTTTCACCCCACCCCTAAGGTCGCCAGGGAAGGGAGTATCTGCCCTTGCCACAGGTCTGAACTGATCTCTTGTGCAGGATTTTGAAATTGGTCTAAGGGCCAGGCGCTGCTCAAGGGCCACAGGTTGCCAATTTCTGCATTAAAAACTAAGCCATTCACAGTTCATATACAGACTCTTGAAATTATCTTCCACAGCCTGCTGAAGATAATGAAAATATATTTTGGGGCTGATTGACTGACACTGATGGCAAGTTAAATTGAAGTTTTCCTTATTCGGAAAGAGGACCTTCCATATTGTGAAGTCTTCAAGCATAAAAATGATCTGATAGACAGGTAGGCCGTAGCTGTCTGGGGAAACACATGACTTGCGTGCATAAAATGGTCATGCATGAAGAATTCTAAAACTCTTCAGAGGTTCTGGCAGATTAACCTTCATTTTTGTTCTTCGTCCTGGATATCCAGCAACTGCCCAATCGGTGTGTAATCTTTATTTTTGGCATGCACAGTCCCCTAAAAATGTTTTATTCCATATCATTCAGTCTATTCCTAAAACAGAGTTAAGCTAAGCAGTTTTAAGCCTAGAACTCCAAATGCATGACTGAAAACTCCCCCACAAATAATAGTGGAAAAGGTCATCTGTTACCCAAGGACTGAATGGTAATTCATAGAATATGATGTGAATGAGCATTAAAAATACATACAGGTGAGGACTATAAAGTTCCATTCAATAGGGGCCAAGCTTGTTAACTGTGATACTCCAAATAACTGGAAAGGTAGTAGCTAAATGATCTGCTTGACAATGCCTCAGGAGATGAGGTGTCTGGAAAATCATTCTCACACTGAATGAGTTATTGTCTTCCATTCACCTCGCTTTCGATGGATATTTAATCCCATAGCTGGCACAAAAGAACATATATTACTGACAACCTATATAGCATTTATACTATACAAATAGGCTTTTTTGAGAAAAAAAAGTTTAAAGGTTTACAGAGACACCTGTGAAGATGGACTCTGTTATTTTGACATACTGAATCAAACATAAAGGACAAACTAGTGTAATACTATGAAAACAATGCAGTGTTGTTGGTTGTTTTGTTTTGCTGGTGAATAGTTAGTGCCAGGGTTCTGATGTGGATTGGCCTCTGACACTGGGAGCAAATATTTTTAACTCTTTGTTCTCTTCTGCAACCAACAATGACACATTAAGATGTTGTCACCTAGAATACAGGATCCTTCTTTCAAGGATGGGGACTTGAGTCACAGGACTCACTGTCAAGTCAGACTTAAGTTGCACCAGCGACTCGACTTAGACTTGACTCGAGGTCCCCCCCCCCCCCATGACTTGGGCTCAACTTGTGATTCGGAACCCACCCACCCCTCCTTTTTTTTCCAGGGAGAAAAGCTTGTTTTTAATATGGACTCAGACTTGGGGCTTGGGACTCAGTCAGGACTTGACATCAAAGTTTCAGACTTGGGACTTGGTACCAAAGACTTGGACTCAGACATCAGACTCATGGGCCAAAGACTTGCCAACATCTCCTCCTCCTTTAAAATGCAGGGTGCTCTTTTGGAGTAGCTGTTACCTGGTCCAGGATTAAGAAGCTGAAAGCCACTAAATAGTCTTATAGGTATGTATAATTCATGGTGCCCTAGTTTTGTTATATACATATCGGAAATAGCTCTCATTTATAAAACTGAGTTTCAAGTCAGAGAAATCTGGAAACATTTTAATTCAAATAAATTAGTCAGCTCAAAATTATATCATTATGTACTGATACTGTATGTGCCTGTGCATTTACCTCCTGCTTTTTTCCTAAAGAATTTATAACTTGAAATATAATAATTAAAATATTGGAAGTAAATGAAACCTTCCAGTGCCTCAATGAAATCAAATGCAGAACATAAACCCTGTACTTGGTGGCCACAGTCTCCATGTCTTCCCTATTCTCAATGTCTCTGGTTCCACTCCCAATGTACAAGCTGTGGATCCTAGAAAGGCTACAGGACCCGATGGCATTCCTGGTCGTTTGCTCAAAGATTGTGCTGGTCAGCCTGGCTGGGGTTTTCACCAAGATCTTCAATGGATCTTTTTCACAGTCTATTATTCCACCCTGTTTGAAAGCCTCCATTATTGTTCCACTGCCAAAGAAGAACCCTATTAACAACCTCAGTGATTATAAACCAGTGGCACTTACGTCTAACATCATGAAATGCTTTGAAAAGTTGGTACGCAAGCATATTATCTCTAGCCTTTCACCTCAAATGGATAAATATCAGTTTGCATACAAAACTAACAGATCTACGGAGGATGCCATAGCTATTGCTCTCCACACTACCTTGACCCACCTAGAACAGCGAGGGACCCATGTGAGGATGCTTTTTGTGGACTTTAGTTCTGCATTTAACACAATCCTTCCATATAGATTGGTGTCCAAACTCACAGAGCTTGGGTTTTCACATTCAATTTGTTTTTGGATTGTGGATTTTCTATCTGGCCATTCTCAGAGGGTTAGATTGGGAAATTATACCTCCTCAGCATTCATTCTTAACACTGGAACACCACAAGGATGTGTGTTGAGCCCTTTACTTTACTCGTTGTATACATATGATTGCATACCCATGCACAAAATAATATTATTACCAAATTTGCAGATGATACAACAGTGTTAGGGCTTATTTCTGAAGGGAATGAGTTAGCCTCTCGGGATGAGGTGAATTGACTGCTCTCATGGTGTGAAGATAACAACTTGACTCTTAACATCAAGAAGACCAAGGAGCTTATAGTAGACTATAGAAGAATTAAATCAGATATTCAGCCCTTGGTTATAAGTGGAGAGCAAGTGGAACGGGTAACCAGTTTTAAGTTTCTGGGTGTTATCATCAAGGAGGACTTGTCCTGGGGCACTCATATTGCAGCAGTGGTTGAGAAGGCCCAGCAGAGACTATATTACCTGAGACTTCTCAGGAGACAACAACTGAATGGAAAACTGCTGGTAACCTTCTACCGCTGTATCATAGAGAGTATTTTAATCTATTGCTCTGGTATATTGTTTGCTAACTTTACAATGGCAGATAGGAAAATGCTCCAGTGTATTATTACAATGGCCCAGAGGATCATTGGCTGCCCTATGCCCTCTTTGGAAGATCTCTATAATTCCCGCTGTCTTAAGAAAGCCCAAAATATTCTCAAAGATCCATCACACCTGGGCCATTCCCTCTTTCAATTGTTACCATCTGGTAGGCGGTATAGGATAATTAAAACAAAGACAAATAGGTTGAAAAACAGTTTCTATCCCAGAGCAGCAGCTATATTGAATTCCACTGTATAGTGCAATATTAATGTGTTGTCCGATGGGAAATTGAATGTGAAGGATGTGGATATGAATGAGAGGGATGTGTTTTATGTGTAATGTGCTATGTTTTCATGTTATGGATGCTATGTTCTTGTGTGTTTTATCATTATGTGTACTGGAGATGGCATTTAATTCCGTTGTACGGAAGTACAATGACAATAAATTCAATTCAATTCAATTCAACATGATTGTGTGATGTGTATATAGACTCCATGTTGTTGGAGGTCACAGAGCAAGGTCTTCTTGGTGTTCTTTCATTGTGGATTTCATTTTCCATGGTCAGTAATTTCATTTATACTCGATGTTAGCCCTTCATTTGAAAACTGCTGAAATTACTGCATGAAACCATGGTGGTGAGGGCTCTTACCATTCTTTTTAAAGTGTCCTTCCTGGATTTCTTTTTCAGAGCTCATTTCCACATACCTCTGTTATACATCCTGCTATATTGCTACCAAATGGTGCCAATTTCCTATTAGGGATGCACACTGGCTTTTTGATCTCCTGTGTGTCAGGCTGAACCCACCTTATGCCTTTTTTTGGAGACATTCTGGTATGACCTTTGTCTTTGTGTGTGACTCCATTATTTGTATTTCTCATTCTCTGGAAAGCCTTCATTTCAGCAAATGGGGAAACAAAAGTGGCAAGGCCAGATCATAGGCTGCATGATGGAGGCAGGACTGAAGAACACAAGCAGCTGTCTACAGAACTGGGCAAACTATTTTATTTTATTCTTCACCCTTTTTTCCCCAGCTGCCAGGAAAGTCCCAATCAGCTTCCTAAAACAGCCACTAAGAAGTGAGCAAAACACTTTGAAAGTGTAGTGGGGCAGTTATCTATGATTCTTTCTTAAAAGGCCAGTCTAGGGAGCCTGCTTTTCTATACCTTTCATCATTTTTCTTTCCCTTTACCCTTCTTGTTCCCTGGATGTATAGTTAGTGGTGCTATGGTCACAAGAATTTGATGATTTAATCAATGACTTGGCAGCAGGAAAGGCAAGGAAGAAATATTTCTAATGTAAATAGCATATTCTCTTTCACCTGCCAATGGCAGATTTAATATAAGAGATCCGGGGTGGGGGTGGGGGTTTCCACTGTGTCGATAGCTCTGAAATCCTTGCTTCACTCATCAGTCACCCTGGAAATGCACAGATACACCCGATTTGTTTCATTTTTGCACATTTCTCTGAAGGCACGGTATATATTTCTTTCCTATTATGTGATACATCCCAGGGATCACCTACGAGTCCCTTTTGTGTGGAGAAGAGAAATGAGAAGCAGAAACGGGTGTGTGGATGTGCCACTTTATGTGTTGTTATTCTTCTCATTTGGTTATTGCTTTCTTTTGGCCTATTTCTTCATCTGATTGCCAATCTAGTGAAAAAAGTCTGGATGCAAAACTATGCACAGGTTTTGTATGTGCTGTTCTTTCTCTGCCTACTTTTTATAAGCAATGTCTCCCTAATATAATGCAATTGAATGTGCATTTCCCTAATACAAATACTTCTGTGTACCCTTGACCTACATATACCTATTTTCAGAGTTTTGGGGGCTTTTTGTTCATCTGTTTGGGTTTTTTTTTTTGTTTCGTTTTAGTTGTGAACAACATCACTAAATTCTATGAAGTGCAGATGTGGAAACTGGATGGCAGCTATAAACATTACAACAGGGGAAAGCATCCAGCCATTCCCAGGGAAGAAATACAGATAGAAGAACCTACTTCCCCTGGTAACAAAAACCTGGTAATGTACATGCATGGTTTGACTTCCCAGGCATTGCCATTCAAGGCTAGTGAATCTTGAACATTTTGAGTATGGAGACATTTGCACCCATCATGTAGATATGTGTGTGCTAGATGCACATCTAGAATGTAAATATGGAAGTTGCCAGTCCTTTTTTTTTTAAACCAGCAAGTATGGAAACAAGATTTATAAGTCCCTTGTATACCTTCTGTTGAGCTGGCTGGATAGCTCAGTGAGTTAGATATCTGGCTGCAGAGGCAGAAGTTGGGAGTTTGATTCCCCATTGCACCTCCTACATGTAGAGCCAGCCTGTGTGGCCTTGGGCAAGCTGCACCGACCCAGGGTGCCCCCGGAAGAAGGGAATGGCAAACCACTTCTGAGTATTTTCTACTTAGAAAACCCTGAAAAGGGTCACCATAAGGCAAAACTGATTTGATGACACATGATTATTACTATTATGTGTATACCTTCTATACTGAAGAAGATTTAGCAGGACTCATTGAAGGATTTTGGATCACATTGTATTGCACAACAACATTTCATTTTAACATTAAGAACATTACTCTGACTTTGGCACAGTACTGGGAAAAATACTGCTTACATTGATATTTTTTGTGCTACCAAAAATTACCAAAGGAAAACAGTAAAACAAGCTAAACCTCTTAAAGGCATACGTCTGGAGTAGGCAAAGTATTCCCCATGTTGTAGGACTGCAGCTCCCAGCATCCCCCACTGTTGCCTATGCTGGCTAAGCTGATGTAAACTGCAGTCCAACAAGATCTGGCAGGCTGAGCTTTCCTTATGCTGGTTATACATAAACTTTTGTGACCATGATTATGATTCATTAGCAGAAATACTGCATATATATTTTTCAATAATTCATCTCCTCCAGGAGTGGAATTTTGAAAGAATTCCATCACTGGCTGAACATTAGGAGGAGTGAAACCAGACTAATAAATCATCTATTCTGTTCTGACTGGTATATTATTTACTTCGTCCTTTAGATATAGTTCTATGCAATAAACTGAGGCTCTTTGGCAGAATTTTTATATTAGATCAATAACATTTTCCTTAAAAAAAAAATCAGGGTGTCTGAGAAAGTGCATTTGATATTCTCAAGGGCAAACAATAAATGCAGACTTTATGGGAAAGGGATTGTAACAAGAACACATATCCCTAAATAAGCAACATAAATGCTGGTGAGATCAAAAGGACGTTTTTGAGCATTTTGGTTTTTTGGGGTGCTACACAAAGCATTATGGATCTAGGATATTTATCAGTCATTCTGAGATGGGTTTGTACCAGACAATGCATTCTGGCATAGAACATAATATAAATCTTTATTTAAAAGCCTCCAATGAAGAATAGAGTCCACCACCTTCCAAGTCATCATTCCCACTGTCAAACAAGTTTCAGTGCCAGGAAGTTCTTAATGTTTAATTGGAATCTCTTTCTTTCTAATTTGAACTCCATTGGTTTGGGTCCTTTCCTCTGTAGCAGTGCAAAACAAGCTTGCTACATTTTCCATGTGACAGGTCTTCAAATAGCTAAAGATACCTAAAAACGTCAGTTGTAAAAGTTAATCAGCTACAAAAGTAACTGAGCAGGTGAGGAACGTTTTTAGAAACAGGGGGGTAAGTAAGAAGAAGGCCAGGAGAACGCAATTTTTCAGATGTTCAGATTAAAACCTGGGCTGGATAAAACTACATAGGTGTGCAGTCATGTCGGTATGTTTGATATGAACACTATGAGCCAAAGGCAATGGACACATTGGTCAGAAAAAGACTGAGAAAGAAGGAACTGGAAAATATCCTCAAGAATAAGGATATGTCACTGGAGACTAAAGTCAACATGATCCATACTGTGGTATTCCCAATTACTATGTAGAGATGTGAAAGCTGGACAGTGAAGAGAGCCAACAGAGAGCGGGGGAAATCAATGTCGTTGTTGGAGAAGAGCTTTGCAGAGACCATGGGCTGCCAGAAAGATTAGTGAGTGCTAGATAAAATAAGGTCTGAACTCTCTCTAGAAGCAAAAATGACTACATTGAGGCCATTGTTCTTTGGGCTCTTCATAAAAGACAAGATTAAAGACAATAATGCTGAGATTGTTGAAGACAACAGAAAAGGAAGATCAAATAACAGATCAAATAACTCAATAATGGAAGCTACAGTCCTAAGTCTGCCAACTTCAGCAGTACTACTAATGACAGAACATTTTAGAGGTCACAATTTATGGGATCACTATAAATGGAAAGCAGCAGCCAATTGGCTCTTCATAGAGCAATACAGTGGTGCCTCGACTTACAAACTTAATCCGTTCCGGAAGATGGGCGTAAGTCGAAATGGTTGTAAGTCGAAGCACCATTTCCCATTGAAATGCACTAAAATGCAATTAATCCGTTCCGGCAGAAGACAAAATTCACACACAAAAAATATCACTGCAAGACCCATCGGAAACGTGATTAATCCCTTCCAGCCGAAGGGGGGGGGGGGAGAAAATCAAGCAGAGCATGCAAGACAGATGGAAATGGGGAAAAAGCAATGCAAAAAGCAAACGAAGCATGCAAGACAGATCGGAAATGGGGAAAAAGCAATGCAAAAAGCAAACGAAGCATGCAAGACAGATCAGAAATGGGGAAAGAGCAATGTAAAAAGCAAACAAAGCATGCAAGACAGATCAGAAATGGAAAAAAAGCAATGCAAAAAGCAAACGAAGCATGCAAGACAGATCGGAAATGGGGAAAGAGCAATGCAAAAAGCAAGCGAAGCATGCAAGACAGATCGGAAATGGGGAAAGATCAATGCAAAAAGCAAACGAAGCATGCAAGACAGATCGGAAATGGGGAAAGAGCAATGCAAAAAGTAAGCGAAGCATGCAAGACAGATCAGAAATGGGGAAAAAGCAAAGCACCAACAAACCCCCAAGACCCATCAGAAATGGGCAAAAAAACCCAAAAAGCAACCAAACCACCCAAGACCCATCGGAAATGGGGAAAAAACCCAAAAAAACAAACAAACCCCCCAAGACCCATTGGAAATGGGGAAAAAAAACCCAAAAAGCAACCAAACCACCCAAGACCCATCGGAAATGGGGGGAAAAAAAACCAAAAAACAAACAAACCCCGAAGACCCATCACAGCACAGAAACATAACCCCCCCCCCCAGCCCAAAACCACGCTGCAAAAACACCCAGAACAGTTTTTAAAAAGCAGAAAACAGCACCTTACCTTATCAGGCAGCCTTCTCCGATCGCACACTCTCTAACTGCTGGGGCGAAAGAGCTACAAAGAAGCAGCCTCGTCGCCACCTACAGTTAGCAATTTGAATTTCCCGCCTTTTTCCCCTGCCTTTTTCTGTTCGTAAGTGGAAGCTCCAGTCGCAAGTAGAAGCAAAATTTTGTGGCCGGAGCTGGTCGTAACTCGAAATGGTCGGAAGTAGGGACGTTCGTAAGTCGAGGCACCAGTGTAGTTGCTTGTGGCTTCTGATGGTCTTAGACTATAACTCCCAGAAATCCTGAAAAATTTTGTAGGTTCTTCTCTCTCTTTAGTAAGGTTTCTGGATTTTGTAGTCCGATTCCATTTAAATTCCCAAGGTTGGACTACCTATTATAAACAAAAATTATATAGGAAGATATAGGCTTTTTCCCTTTTGGGAGGCATGTGAGTGACATATCTCTTCTGATAAACTACTATTTAAACAAATGTGTTGTTGTTGTTTAGTTGTTAAGTTGTGTCCGACTCTTCATGACCCCATGGACCAGAGCACGCCAGGCCCTCCTGTCTTCCACTGCCTCCCGAAGTTGGGTCAAATTCATGTTGGTAGCTTCGATGACACTGTCCAACCATCTCATCCTCTGTCGTCCCCTTCTCCTCTTGACTTCTCACTTTCCCAACATCAGGGTCTTTTCCAGGGAGTCTTCTCTTCTCATGAGATGGCCAAAGTATTGGAGCCTCAGCTTCAGGATCTGTCCTTCCAGTGAGCACTCAGGGTTGATTTCCTTCAGAATGGATAGGTTTGTTCTCCTTGCAGTTCAGGGGACTCTCAAGAGCCTCCTCCAGCACCACAATTCAAAAGCATCAATTCTTCGGCAGTCAGCCTTCTTTATGGTCCAGCTCTCACTTCCATACATTGCTACTGGAAAAACCATAGCTTTGACTATGCAGACCTTTGTCGGCAAGCTAATATCTCTGCTTTTTAAGATGCTGTCTAGGTTTGTCATCACTTTCCTCCCAAGAAGCAGGAATCTTTTAATTTCGTGGCTGCTGTCACCATCTGCAGTGATCATGGAGCCCAGGAAAGTAAAATCTGTCACTGCCTCCATATCTTCCCCTTCTATTTGCCATGAGGTGATGGGACCAGTGGCCATGATTTTAGTTTTTTTGATGTTCAGCTTCAGACCATATTTTGCGCTCTCCTCTTTCACCCTCATTAAGAGGTTCCTTAATTCCTCCTCACTTTCTGCCATCAGAGTGGTATCATCTGCATATCTGAGGTTGTTGATATTTCTTCCAGCAATCTTAATTCCATCTTGGGATTCCTCCAGTCCAGCCTTTCGCATGATGTATTCTGCATATAAGTTAAATAAGCAGGGGGACAATATACAGCCTTGTCGTACGCCTTTCCCAATTTTGAACCAATCAGTTGTTCCATATCCAGTTCTAACTGTTGCTTCCTGTCCCACGTATAGATTTCTCAGGAGATAGATAAGGTGGTCAGGCACTCCCATTTCTTTAAGGACTTGCCATAGTTTGCTGTGGTCCACACTGTCAAAGGCTTTTGCGTAGTCAATGAAGCAGAAGTAGATGTTTTTCTGGAACTCTCTGGCTTTCTCCATAATCCAGCACATGTTAGCAATTTGGTTAGCAATCTAGTTCCTCTGCCCCTTCGAAATCCAGCTTGTACTTCTGGGAGTTCTCGGTCCACATACTGCTGAAGCCTACCTTGTAGGATTTTGAGTATAACCTTGCTAGCGTGTGAAATGAGTGCAATTGTATGGTAGTTGGAACATTCCTTGGCACTGCCCTTCTTTGGGATTGGGATGTAGACTGATCTTTTCCAATCCTCTGGCCACTGCTGAGTTTTCCAAACTTGCTGGCATATTGAGTGTAGCACCTTAGAGTGTCATCTTTTAAGATTTTAAATAGTTCAACTGGAATGCCATCACCTCCACTGGCCTTGTTGTTAGCCATGCTTTCTAAGGCCCACTTGACTTCACTCTCCAGGATGTCTGGCTCAAGGTCAGCAACCACACTATCTGGGTTGTCCGGGACATCCAGATCTTTCTGGTATAATTCCTCTGTGTATTCTTGCCACCTCTTCTTGATGTCTTCTGCTTCTGTGAGGTCCCTACCATTTTTGTCCTTTATCATGTCCATCTTTTCATGAAATGTTCCTTTAATAGCTCCAATTTTCTTGAACAGATCTCTGGTTTTTCCCTTTCTATTATTTTCCTCTATTTCTTTGCACTGTTCATTTAAGAAGGCCCTCTTGTCTCTCCTTGCTATTCTTTGGAAGTCTGCATTCCATTTTCTGTAACTTTCCCTATCTCCCTTGCATTTTGTTTGCCTTCTCTTCTTTGCTATTTGTAAGGCCTCGTTGGACAGCCACTTTGCTTTCTTGCATTTCCTTTTCTTTGGGATAGTTTTTGTTGCTGCCTCCTCTACAATGTTACGAGCCTCCATCCATAGTTCTTCAGGCACTCTGTCCACCAAATCTAGTTCCTTAAATCTGTTCTTCACTTCCACTGTGTATTCATAAGGGATTTGGTTTAGATTATACCTGACTAGCCCAGTGGTTTTTCCTACTTTCTTCAGTTTAAGCTTGAGTTTTGCTATAAGAAGCTGATGATCAGAGCCACAATCAGCTCCAGGTCTTGTTTTTGCTGACTGTATAGAAGTTCTCCATCTTTGGCTGCAGAGAATATAATCAATCTGATTTCGGTATTGCCCATCTGGTGATGTCCATGTGTAGAGTCGCCTCTTGTGTTGTTGGAAAAGAGTGTTTGTGATGACCAGCTTGTTCTCTTGAGAAAACTCTATTAGCCTTTGCCCTGCTTCGTTTTGAACTCCAAGGCCAAACTTACCTGTTGTTCCTTTTATCTCTTGACTCCCTACTTTAGCATTCCAATCCCCTATAATGAGAATAACATCTTTCTTTGGTGTCAGTTCTAGAAGGTGTTGTAAGTCTTCATAGAATTGGTCAATTTCAGCCTCTTCAGCATTGGTGGTTAGTGAATAAACATGGATTACTGTGATGTTGAAAGGTGTGCCTTGGATTCGTATTGAAATCATTCTATCATTTTTGAGATTATATCAAATGAGCAGATAATGCAAATATAATGCACTAAACATGAAAAGTTTCAAGAGCTAAAACCCTCTTCTCATTTAGCTCTGAATGTATGAGAGTTAAGACAGAGCAAAGGGAGCCAGGTGGGCCAGCCTGCTCCCTCTGCTAATGGAAAAGTGACCGCCTTTTATTGAACCCTGGACAAAAGGTCTGTCTTCAGTGGTCTATATGTCAAGAAAAGCATACATCTCTCTTGCTATTGCAGCTACTTCAGTCAGTGTCTACTACAGATGGGCACAAACCGCCGATATGTTGGTTCGGGCTAGTTTGTTTTTTGGTCAAACAGCTTGGCAGTTCTGAGCCCTGCCTCCTCTGGGGGGGCACCCACTCAGAGACAGTGCCCTGGCTTCCCTGTCCCATCTCATCTGGGTGCTGCCTCTGAGTGGGCACCCACTGGAGGAGGTGGGGATGGGAAGTGTCGAACACCTGTTTGGCTGAAGAATGAACTGGCATGAACTGCTAAAGCAATGGTTCATGCCCATCTCTATTGTCTACCCTCTTGCCTCTCTGTGCAACATGATTTCTCTCTCCCTACAGACCAGATGAGATGTAAATACTAGCTAACAGTGCACAACAGGTAGTTGCTCCCTTGGACTCAGGGAGAATGCACAATAAAGGGCAAAGATAAGAAGATGAGAGATTAAATTTAGGCAACAACATTATTGATCATTTTTTCTTTGTCAATGTGTAGACTCAGATCATCACTGGAGTAACGTAATGAAAGCAAAGTCAAAACAAATAAACAAACACAAAGAAAAATTCCATCTTTACTTTCATATTACTTCACCAGAGTGACAATTTAATCAATTTCTTCTCTAAATTATCTGCCTGGCTTCAAACAAGCATCTCAATAGCTTTAGCAATAGAGGAGATACAGTGGCATCCTTTGATTAAATCAAAGTCTAAGAAAAGAGAAATAGGACTTTCAGCACAAAACATAAAGTTTTCATTCTAATGACTCTTTGCGACTGTAGATGGCAGACAGGTAACATTCTCCCTGATGTGCGAAATGCGTTTGTGCATAATAAATTGTGGGTTTCCCCCATGTCCACAATTTTTCTTTCTTTTGGGGCTACTACACAGGAGACAACATGTAAGTTTTTGCAGTACAAACAAATAAAGGACACACATATGTGCTGAGATACTGTATATACTTTGCCAAATGTGTGAGAGAAAGAGAAGAGGGGAGCAAGAATGAGAAACTGATTCTAGTAAGTGTGTGTGTGTAGTTGTTGTTCAACAGTCAGAAAAGTAGTTACCAAGATATATTTCTATATAACTATATAAGTAAAAGTACAACAACTAGTTACTTTTGGGTTCTGTGAGAAATACGTAGCTGCAAAACACCTTTGTGTTTTGTGACAAGTGCCTTGCCAACCCAATCCTATCTGGCCAGGAGGTTTGCCTGGTTGTTTCCCAGACCTCTGCCTCTATGAAAAATTGTGGAACCATTTGATAGCAATCTAAGTAAGGTTTGTGTTTGTGGGAAATATGGGATGAGTGACCCACTTTTTTTACCGACAGGTCAGCAGCATCCTATGCCATGAAATGTCAAAATCAAAATCGGAGACCTGGGAGTGAGTGGGTCCTTGTGATTGCACAGGTTGAAGCAAACAAGGACTGGGAGGGGATGGAACTGCTTCTTCGTCCAGCTGATAACTGAAATGGGCACAAGGCATTTCACTCCCTGCTATGATTCAGAGAAGTCCAAGGGTACGCCCATGCCAGCTCTCTACGCAATGCCTTGGTCTTGCTTGTGGCTTTTAGGGGCATCAGTATTGCGTAAACACAATATTGACATCTTTGCAGTGAACCAGTTACTCCCGGTGTCAGCTAGGAATGCAAAAGGGCTGGGCAGTTTTTAAAGTTGTTTCACACACAAAAATCAAGTATTCTCCTCCTATGTCAGTAGTGCTCATCTAGAGGTGGAGACACAAGGAAGCCTGAGAGCTGGTATCCTCATTTGCAGACATGCATAGACAGTGACATGCAAAGTATTTTCAGCATCTTGTTCATTCCCACCAAATGTGTGCGACAGGGAAGTGGGAGTGAGCGAAGGGCCTCCCCTGAATATCATAGGAGCTGAGTTATCACCCCATATGAGTCTTCTCAGCTCCTATATTATTCAAAGTGCTAGTTAGGACCTATAAAGCCCTATAGGGTTTGGGTCAAAGTTATCTGACCTAAACTCTATAGGGCTTTATCAGTCCTAACTAGCACTTTGAGTTGGGCCCTGAAACAGGCCAGCATCCAGTGAAGAAAATTGGCAGACATCATCAGCCTTATGCATCATAGCTGCAGAAACAGGATTTCAGCCAAAATATGTAACTGCAGAGCTGTATGTCGAATAGGCTGCAGATTCCAGTTGATTTACCAAAGGTGTTTTATCTGAGAGTTGTACGCAACACAATGTGCTGCCCAAATTCAATTATCCACAGCTAATTGCAACTGATTGATGAGGTTATGGGACACATATTGGTTGCACAATCAATTTTGTGACCAGGCACATGACTGAGATACACCCCACCACCTCATAATGTAACAGCGATGAAATGTTATACCAAAGCTTAGCTAAAGGATCTAAAGGATCCTGGCCAGTATATGTGTTTTTTTTAATGTTTTTTTTTTTAAAATAAAAATGATATATATTGTCACTAAAATATTTTGGCTTCTTCAGAAGAACCTGCTCAATGTACTTTGATCAATATCTCATGTTGACAGTGTCAAGAAGTTGGAGGCCTACTTTTTTGTGTTTTGCTGTCACTTTTTAACACCTTCCTGGTAAATCTTACACAAAAGATAAAGGATGCTTCAGGCCTTTCTCATTAAGTCTTCTGTTCTTAGCTCCTCCAAGCAAGCCTCAGTGCTATCAGCAAAGTATAGATTTTTGCCCTGAAAGCTCAGAAACCAGAGTCCTAATTTTCTAAATTAAACTCTTTCAAAAACGGGAGTTTTTTGAAAGCTGTGTGTATGACATTGGGCCCTTCTAATACAGAAAAAAGAAAGGATGCTGCACAGTTGGATGAAGGGTTCTAAAACACAATTTTACATTTAAAAAGAAAGTCTGAATATTTGAAATGACTGTGGACTCGTCTACTGCTAATTTTACTCATTGTCACTTTGATTTGCTGTGTAAATCAAAGATGTCCGTATCAAGCTTTGAAGAGGAACATACAATGGCTAAGAACAGGTACTCATATACTCTCTATATAACACAGTCACTGAAGTCAAAGAGAACTCATACGTGGTGGTCAGAGCATAAATCCAGTTATTTCTGGAATAAATATGTTTTGTTTGTTCCTATTTCCTTTAACCTTAATATGAAGAGTCTTTTAAATTACCACATTTTCTCAGACGTTGCTGTGTACAAGCATGCTCGCAAGCTTAATAAACATTTATAGAATATAAAAACAAAGAATCACTTGTCCCTTAAAATCTAAGACTTGGTGATATACAGTCAGGTGCTCCAGAGTCAACATGCATGCTCACAAACTAAGAGTGTATATGTGTGTTTCTTTGTCTATCTGTATAAGTGAACATATAGTTGTTGGTATATTGCAAGATACAACATTCTACCCACTGTGGGTTAATATCCTTAAAGACCTCACCTGTCCCTTATAATTAATGAGGCCTCTATAAAGCTTAGGGACATGGTGGCGCTGCGGGTTAAACCGCAGAAGCCTCTGTGCTGCAAGGTCAGAAGACCAGCAGTCGTAAGATCGAATCCACGCGACGGAGTGAGCTCCCGTCGCTTGTCCCAGCTCCTGCCAACCTAGCAGTTCAAAAGCATGTAAATGCAAGTAGATAAATACGTACCACCACGGTGGGAAGGTAATGTCATTCCGTGTCTAGTCATGCTGGCCACGTGACCACGGAAACTGTCTTTGGACAAACACTGGCTCTACGGCTTGGAAACGGGGATGAGCACCGCCCCCTAGAGTCGGACACGACTGGACTATATGTCAAGGGGAACCTTTACCTTTACTATAAAGCTTTGTCTCTCTCCCTCACTTCCCTTCAATGGTACTGACTGACCAAGCGAGGCAGAGACCGTGTGTGCTTGCCTGAGTTTGTGGGCGTTGCCTGAGCTGCCACTGCCGCCTTAATTCCTTTTACTGTTTGGTATGTTTTTGTTATGTAGTTTTAGTAGTTTTATTGTTTTCTTAGGATGTTTACCCTTTTTGTAAGAGAACTAGATAAAGATTATTATTTATATTTTGTCTCAGTGTCTCAAACCTTTTTTTCCAACAATAGTCACACACATATAATGAACAGAGTGAGAAGGGAGAATAATTTTTTAAAAACAAAATTAGGCCAGAAGATGCAAGGAATGACCAATAGGTAGCACTGATTATGTGGAACACAAGGACAAGATAAATAAGTGAAACACAAGGACAAGATAAACAATCGTGAATGCTATCCACACTGTATAGGGAGATGAATAGTGTAAAGGAAGAGGTCAATGCAGGCATTCACTGCCTTGTGTGTCAGGTCAAAGACAGGAGGCAGGGACACAGATGTGCACATAGGACAGTGAAACATCTGCAGGAACCTCACATCATTGCAGGACTCTGGATGCTACTCCGGAACAGGATTCTGTAACTACCTCTGAACGCTGTTGCAGATCTACTAGTCAAGAACCTTAATGATAAATGTTGTCCCTGAGGATGTGCCATTTTTTTTTTCGAGACTAAAAATTCCAGAATTTTCCATTCTGGGATTGCTACCTAACAGAGACACTTACTGACACTTAAATGTGGCTCACCTGAGACAAAAGTCTAAACTGGAAACTTTTGTGGCCTCTCATATGGCTAGCTCCACCAAGCTTCCTGTTCCAAAAGGAAGCTGTCTGATGGTTGCTGGGGGCTTCCTTTAGAAACAAGAAGATGGTGGAGCTAGGTCTACGGTAGGCCAGGAAGCCTTCCAGCTTAGGCCTTTTTTTACAGGTGAGGCACAATTAGTTGTCTGTCAGGTGGGATCCGCAGAATGGAGACTTCTGGGATTTGGAGACCCTCAAATGAATTACACATTTCTGCCTGTCTCCACTTTAGCCTTATGTGTGAATAGTTGCAGATGAATAGTTGCAAAGGGCTTGAGATTTCCTTTATTTTTAAAAATCACCTAGATATTACTGGTGTGTCTTGAATACATTCTACTAAAATTAATAAGAATTTTAGGACAGAAGATGCAAAGAATTTTACTAAAATCATCAAGAATTAAGACTTCTCTGCCTCCTGTGAGTTTGAGGATGTCAGGGACAGGGATTCCTGTTGAATAATGGAACTACAGTGGACCCTCGACTTACAGATGGCTCGACCTGCAGACTTTTCGAGTTACAGACTTCTCTGGCCGCAAAATTTAGGTTCGACTTGCGGCCGGAGAATCGACCTACAGACCGGAAAATCAAACAAAATGGACCAAAAATGGCCGGTTACAGATTAATCGGTTTTCAATGCATTGTAGGTCAATGGAGCCTTGACTTACAGACTTTTCGACCTGCAGCCACCGTTCCAATACGGATTAATTCCGTAAGTAGAGGGTCCACTGTAGGAGTTATTTAAATCTGAAAATCCCATCCCTAATATGAATATGCAGCGCAATTAAGCAAGACCCTCCTCTATATCTGTAATCTCTGCTACATGATTTGGCCAAAGGGCAACAACAACAAAAAAGGAATCCAAATATTGGAACAGTGGTTCAGGCAAGAACCCGACTAAGAAATTATCAGGCTGCCTGAATATGGAAAATGATGGGAAAGCTTTTTTCTTAAGTATATTGTTAAAAAGAGAAGGAGTTCTCAGATTGTGAGCAGGAAATAAGCTGTCACAGCAGTGCTTTCTCACTGCCCCTGAGGGATCAGACATAATGGCCCAAATCCCGTTACTTAGTGTAGAAAATCACACTAGAGTAGGTTGACTGAATCAACAGGGGGTTTGTGACTCAGCTCCTTCAGAAGTTCCATTTATTTATTTATTAGTATCTTTTGTAGGCTACCTTTCTCTTTCCTTTGATTCAAATAGTCTTACTCTTAACAGTGACTTAAGTATGCTAAAGTGAGTCGCTGTTCGAGTAGGCCCATTTAAATTAGTAGAATTTACAGAGGAATTGACTCACTAAATCCCCATTAACTCAATAGGCCTAACTTTAGTGCTATATGTTGAACAACAGGATCTTGGCCGCTACTGTGTGAAAGTATGATGGAATTATATATGAAATGTTCAGAAACGAAGATCAGTAACTGGAAAAGGACAAGAAAGAAAGAAAAAATATAGAAATTCACAGTGAGTTTGCTATTGCAGTAATTTTTGATTGTGCATTTGTATGTGTGTTTTAAAGATATTATTGTTACTACTTTTTTCCCATTTTGAATGATTTATAATGCCTTTGCTGGGTTTCATGTTGTTTGCACACAGTTTATGAAAGTCATCAATAAAGATGATGGCATTTAAATTTGTAATGAATGATAATAACTCCAATTATAATATCACAGTGTAAACAATCATAATTAAATCTAATAAATGTAATAGCAAGGCTAGAGATAATGAAAATAGCAGAATTTCCAGTAGTAACAAGTAATTAAAGATACTCAGTCCAAGCATGCTGTGCTTGCCACTGTTTGTATTAGCACCTTTAGTCTACACCTCTATGCATGCTACTGAGAGTGTGCTTCAAAGAAGACAGTGGGATATATTTATAAGTAAGCATTATGGGATTAAATTGCACATGTTGTTTAGTTTTCTCTCCTTCAGTCCTTATATACATAGTGTATGCTGAAGAGCAGAACCAGTGGCTGAAATCCGGTAGTAAGTCATAACTACATTACGCCTATTGAATCAATGGGGATTTGGTGAGTCAACACCCATGTATGTTCCATTGCATCAATGGGCCTATTCTAGGTATTGGATTTCAGCCAGTGAGTATTTGGAAAGAGAGAAAGCGAGTCTATCTGTTCTCTTTTTCTGTTCCCAGTATTTTCAAAGAAGAACCACTCACCCACCCATCCACATATACACCCACCTAGCCCAAATCACAGCACTGCACATTTGGTACCCATAGCAAACAAACAAGAGACTGTCTTATACCATGGAGTAAAAGAGCAGACAGGTCAGTTCAGGCAGACATGTCTTTTGTGGCACTCTTGTGGTGTACCAAACAATAAACGGAATGATAAGAATGGAAGAAAACGTGTCTCATGGCCTAGCAAGGTGTCCCTTTAGTGTCCTGAGTAGAGATGGGCACAAACCACTGAACTGGCAGTTTGTGCTGGTTTGTCCTTTGACTGAACAGGTGTTCAGCAGTTCCCAGCCTGCCTCCTCCAGTGGGTGCCCACTCAGAGGCAGCACCCTGGCTTCCCTGCCCTGCCTCCTCTGGGCAGTGCCTCTCACTGGGCACACACCAGAGGAGGCGGGGCTGTGAACCACCTAACACCTGTTCAGCCAAAGGACAAACCAGCAAATCATCAGTTAGGCAGTTTGTGCCCATCTCTAGTCCCCAATCATTAACCCATCTTGCTCAAGTGCCCACTCACCGCCTAGCCCAAATCAGAGTGCTACATGTTTGGGAACCATCCACTCTGGAACACACAGAAGCACCCACAGCAAAGAAAAAAATAATTCTGTAAATAAAAGTCAGCATCAGGCATTTAAAAATAAGAAAGAGTAGGAAATGGAAGCTGAGGGAAAGATCTGACCAATCGAAGCCTGCACAAGAGCAGTGACAAGGATGCTGGGCTAAGTGGTTGTGTGACTTCTCCAGCATAGGCCTAGCTTGCCACGCAAGCCAGATTTGTCTTGTCATTTGAAAATGACTGTAAGTGGATTGTATGACTGTGTTTCCACTGGTGTTCAAGGAGATTGTATCAAGGACTTTCTCTATATACCTTTGTTTCAAGGCTATTTCATATTTTAATGCTGTAGGTCAAGCGGTTTTGAATGTCAATGGCTCTATTTCTCTTTCTGCTAGATTGCAATGGTTGCGCTCTGTTGTGAAACAATTTCCTATCTTCTCACACAGCTTCTGCAATTACTTAAAGACATTAAAGTGGGACTAGCTATGTGGTTATATATAACCTTCATTTTTGTAGAGTGGGAATAATTCTTCCTCTCATCCACTCATTCTGTATCTCTTAGTTTTGCGGGTACCTCACTCATATACTCCTGTTACTTTAACCTTTAAAATCTTTCTTTTAAAACAAATTGTTTTCTATTTTTGTGCCAGCCTATTTTCTAGCAAGTAATATGTCTGAGAACTATTACAGTTTGACTAAAACAAGACATGGAAAAGGGGAGGTGAGAGGAGACTTGTGGGTCGGTCATGGCATTTCTAGCACTGTGTGGGATGGACCATCGGAACAACATAGTTACATTTTGCATGTATGAAGAAGACCTATCCTGGATTTTTATATACAATAGATTTTTATATATAATTATATATATTTTTTAAAAAAACACTTTTTTTTTGTTACCCGGCCTGTCAGCTGGCGGGGGAACATCTGCACATGTCCCCGTCTCCCAGCTGAGAGGCGGAGGACAAAGGCAACCAGCCTGGGTGGGGCTCTCAAGATGGCGGCTGCAGCAGAAGAACTGGAGGCAGCTGCAGGAAAAGGTAGTGAGGCAACAGGGGCAGTGGGAAGGCGATGGGGGCAGGCTGTGGGTGTAGGGAGGCAGCTGGGTTGTTGTGTTTTTTTGACAGCCTGATCAAAAAAAAAAAAATCCCAAACAAACCAATGACCTGATTCATGGTTTATTTGGGGGAAAAATCATAAATTTGTGATTCGTGGTTCATGGACTTCCACGAACCATGAACCAAGACATAGTTTAAAACACAGAAAAATAGGTAATATATTAGCATTACAATTCTCTATTTGCTTACTTGGCAGTAAATGAGGGTTAGGCTTGAATGTTGTTTTTTGTTAAGAATTTTTCTAAATTTGCCATCTCTTCATTCATTGGAAAGAACTGGAAGGATATTTAGATTTTTAAAAAATTAATACGGCAGAAAGTAAAGGTGTTTATTTTGCTTTCTGCTACATTATTATTCATTAAATTGAATTAAGGAATTTGCTAGTCCAGGTGGAGGGCTTAGAATACAATAGCCCTATTCAAGTGTTCAAAACAGGTTTAAAATAAATGTGTGAGGGAGCTTATTTGTGTTGCCTCATTTGCAGGCTGCCTTTCTTTCAACAAGAGGACTCAAGACAGCTTACAACAGTAAAACAAGAAAAACTTTTAAAAATATATGGTGTTCAGTGCGCCCAAATTCATTCTGGACTGTAGCCTGCATATTTAAATTTAGTTTTAGTTAGAGGTGCACATTTCCTAATTTTGATATTCACTTCTAAAGTAGTATGCATTCAACACATAGTCATGTGAAAAAGAAAGTACACCCTTTTTGAACTCTATGGTTTTATGTATCAGGAAATAATAAAAATCGTCTGGTCCTTAGCAGGTCTGAAAATTAGGTAAATACAACCTCTGATGAACAACAACACACGACATATTACACTATGTCATGATTTATTTTACAAAAATAAAGCCAAAATGGAGAAGCCATGTGTGAAAAACTTAAGTACACCTTTATTGCTTCCATAGGAACTAAGAGGCTAAGTAGCAGCCAGGTGCTGCTAACTAAATGCCCTTGAGTAATTGATCCGCAAGTTTGCCCACCTCTATAAAAGCTGAAATTTTAGCAGTTTGCTGGTCTGGAGCATTCAGGTGTGTGTTAACACAATGGCAAGGAGGAAACACATCAGCAATTGTAGAGAAGCAACTGTTGCTACCCATCAATTGGGGAGGGTTATAAGGCCATTTCCAAACAATTGCAAAAGAACCAAGAGTTACATCTCAGACTCTACAGGCCTTAGTTAGCATATTAAATGTTTAACTTCATGACAGTACAATTAGAAAAAGACTGAACAAGTATGGTTTGTTTGGAAGCATTGCCAGGAGAAAGCCTCTTCTCTCTAAAAAGAACATGACAGCACAGTTTAGGTTTGCCAAGTTGCGTCTGGACAAACGACAAAACTTCTGGAACAATGTCCTTTGGACAGATGAGACCAAAGCGGAGATGTTTGGCTTTAATGCATAGCTTCATGTTTGGTGAAAACCAAACATAGCATATCAGCACAAACACCTCATACCAACTGTTAAGCACAATGGAGGAGGGGTGATGATTTTGGCTTGTTTTGCAGCCACAGTCATTGAGTCAACCATGTCCTCCTCCATATACCAAAATGTTCTAGAGTCAGATGTGAGGCCATCTGTCTGACAGCTAAAGCTTGGCTGAAATTGGGTCATGCAACAGGACAGAGATCCCAAGCACACTAGCAAATCTACAGCTGAATGGCTGAAAAAGAAAAGAATCAACATGTTGCAGTGGCCCAGTCAAAATCCATACTTCAACCCAATTGAGGTGCTGTGGCGGGAACTTAAGAGAGTTGTGCATAAATAAATGCCCACAAACCTCTATTATGCTTGAGATTGTAGATAAATAAATGAGATATTTGATAATACATGTAATTACTGCAGTTAGGATACTACGTATATTGGAAATATTGGAATAAAGCAGAAATACCATCCCTAGAGGAGCTGAAAGAAAAGATAGTGGAAGTTGTAAACAGTGTGCCAAAATTCTTCCACAACAATGTGAGAGACTGATGAAGTCATATAGAAAACAATTACTTCAAGTTATTGCTGCTAAAGGTGGTTCTAACAAGCTATTGAATTATAAGATGTACTTAGTTTTTCACACATGGCTTCTCCATTTTGGCTTCATTTTTGTTAAATAAATCATGGCACAGTGTGATATGTCATGTGTTGTTGTTCATTGGAGGCTGTATTTACTTAATTGCCAGACCTGTTAAGGGCCAGATGATTTGGGGTGTTCTTTCTTTTTCACATCACTGTATTCATTACTTCATGAACGGATACTACCGGTTCATTTCCTGCTTCTTTGCCATCCCTGCCTTTTTCAATTACCTTCACTGATATTTAATACATATAGCTGTGGCGAGTTACACTATTCTTTGCAAGCGCTTGTGAAAATATGTCAGATGTAGTGTGTGACATCACGGCCATATACAGTATGCTGCTACTAGAGCTGAGACTGAATGGCCTCAGAAGTTCATAAATTGCTAACTTGGCTATTTTTCTTAGTTTCCTGCTGTGAGTGAGAAACAGGGGAGGGGTGCTGCCTTGTAACAGTGATCTTAGGTCATGTTTTTTCCTTTTCATTTCTCCATGATGGCAGTACCTTTCCACACTGCATGCCACATTTTTTCACCTGAAAATGACTAAGAACCCGATTACATTACTAAAAAGTCACCACATTTAAATCAGGTTTAGCATGTTTTTTAAAATACACAACACACATAGAAGCATGGATTATTTTGACATGGAATTGTCTTTTTTTGAGTGCCAGTGAGGTGGGTTTTTTTTTTTTACTCTTCCACTAGAGGATGCTTTAGTTTAGCTTGGATGTTGAATCAATTTAATTTCTAGCAACTAGCCACGTTAGTGCTTCTGTTGTCAAAAAATTTTCTTGAATTGATTTCATCTGTCTTTTTGAATACGAGCAAAGAAGGAATGTACTGCATAGGTGCAGAGAAGAAGAAGAAGCAGATACCTCTACCACCACTGCCACTGCAACAACAGCCGACACCTACACCACTCTGGGCTCAGGGACTTGTCTTGCTGCTGGGATGCTACTAGAAGTCGTGCATGCCACCTCCACACCTCTGCAGGCACTTCCTTGCCTCCTTCTGTTCCTCCCCTTCCTTTTCTTCCTTGAATGCTAAGGCACAGCACTTGCGTCATGAAAGTGACACTCAAGCCTTGGCTGCCTCTTCCTTTCATTCTGTCTGTGTTCCCTCCTCCCCCCTTCTGTTTGTTTGTTTGTTTGTTTTTTTGCCTGGACTTTCGGGTGCTTTTGTTGGAGTCACTCGCTAAAAGTCTACTTTATCACTGTATCACTGTATCACTAATTCACAGATTAGAGTTTCCTTTTTTTAAAAATTAAAATGCTTTGGGGTGTGTGATTCTGCCCCCTTTTTTTCAAGAGTGAAACTGATTGTTTCTCCAGCTCAGCAAGAGAGAGTCTTTTGTTTGGGATTGTGGGAGGTAGAGGAGAAGATGAAGAAGAGGAGGGGGAAGGACAAGAAGGAAGAGAGGAAGCTTCACCTGATAGGTAGTTTTGAATCCTCCGTTCCCTGCCTCTCTTCTCCCTTAACAAAACACTGGAATAAAAGGTGCCCAAAGGGAATGCACACAGCGATTCAAATACCATGTGACTGTCACATGATTTTATTGATACTTTCAGTAGCACCACTGCATATTCTGAAGTATTTCAGTAATATAGCCAGGCTCTAAGAATCATTCTGAGGCACTGAGGAGGAAAAAATGTGTGGCAGTTTTTCTACAATGGTCCTCCCCAACTGTTTTCCATCACTGATCTGTCCTGCTATCTTTCCTCATTCAGGTTCGGGGGCTTTTGCACATACTCTCCAAGCCTTTTTACCTTTTTGCAATGAAACATGCAAATTAGTCTTATTCTGGCTATCGGGCACATTGTCATCACAGGGGTATCAAGAGGGACAATCTCTTCTCTTTGTTCCCATGACGCATTCACTACTATTTGATTTGATTGATTAGCAGTATCAATATGACTATAGAACATCCACATCAAGAAGTTGTGAAGACTCAAGTCTGAGCTGTTGCAATTGACAGCAAATTGTCATCCCTCCAAATCACTTTCAGCATTTGATTAAGGGCATGCAATGCAATCCCACCTGTTTTTGCTCAGACATATGCCCTTTAGTTTCTGTAAGACTATCTTGCAAATAACTTGAATGGGCCTTCAACCTTATTTATGTTAAGTAGTAGAGTGGTTCATTACATGGTGATAAGGAAGACTTTTCAGTTATTGCATGGTTTAAAAGTATATGCCAAAATTCAATGGTTAGTCCCAACCCCAGAATACCCATTGAATGAATTTTTGGCCTGTTAAGTCAGCACCTGTGTAAATCCCATTGATTCAGTAGTCTGGTCTAGTTGGGACTAGCTACTGGATTTATGTCAAAACAAACAGACATCTATAGTGCTGGACACAGCACTTAAAGAAGGATGCTGACAAATTGGTACAGGTTCAGAAAAGGGCAACAGGGATGATCAAGGAACTGAAAATGAAGTCTGATGAGGAAAGACTGAAAGAACTGAGCATATTTAGCCTTGAGAAAAGAAGACTGAGGGGAGATATGATAGCATTTTTCAAATATTTGAAAGGTAGTCAGTCAGAGGAGAGGCAGGATCTGTTCTTGATTATTCCAGAGTACAGGACACATAATAGTGGGCTGAAGTTACAGGAAGCCAGATTCCAGTTGAATATCAGGAAAAACCTCCTAACTATTAGAGCAGTATGAGAATGAAACCAGTCACCTTGGGAGGTGGTGAGTGCTCCAACACTGGAGACATTCAAGAGACAATTAGACAACCATCTGTCAGATATACTTTAACTTGAATTCCAGCACTGAGCAGGGGGTTGGACCTGATGGCCCTTCCAACATCATTGTTCTAGGATTGTGTGCAATAATACTATAGTTTGGCAGGTGGATAGCTGACACAGGGCAATTGGCAGGCAATAAATGCATGGAGGGAGGATCTACACTATATGTATTTTGAGGGCATGTCATATGGATTCAGCCCAAAATGGTTTGTATTCCTGTAGTTTAGCTGACAGTGCAGAAAATCCACATCTGTCTGTCTGTTTCTATCATACAGAAACACACACATGTAACATTGCAATTGTGATACAAGGTCCCATCTCCTACCACATTGCAGGGACCTTCCTCCTGGTCCTCAAAACTGGAGAGAATGGGAATGCTGCTGACTTGACAAACCTATGTTGTGTGCAGAAAGCAACACATTCATATATGCCTCTGCTGGAAACCAGCACAATAACCTGTGAGAATAGAACCTATGGTCTGTGCCTCACTGCCACTTGACATAATATATGTACATATCAAATATCTGAATACCAATTGTGAGATCAGTTCTCAGTCAAGCGTGGTCATACAGAGGGCTGTTTCATTCTTGGTAACATTCCTGCCCTGAGCATGGCTAAATTCAATTAGGAAACAGAAGTCTACAATAGCTTCATTGGGCCAGCAGGTTCAATACTGCTCTGAAAATTGGCAGCAGACAGTGGGAGACAGGCAAGTTCAGTAAGCAAATCTTGTCAAAAAAGAACCATCCACATGCAATTTCTCCTATTGGTTCTTAACTGGTCAATTCTGGAGACTGAGAAAATTATAACTGTATTAAATACAATGAAAAAGTTTGTCATCTATCTCCCACCAATACACCAGTGTATATGCATATATATGGATGCACACATACAAATGCAAATCTACATACATGCACACACATACAGACTGACACATAAATGCAAATATATAGCCCTAAATCAGGACAATATCAAAAATTCCCAGCAGAAGGAGGTAGACCGAATAGGGTCACATACCATTTGGATGTGAGGACTTCACCAAATGGCATATTGGACCTCTTCCAACCCCAAGCAATCCCATTTCACCCTCACCAGCCCACTCCAAAAGAGCCCATGTAGACAAGCCCTCACTCTCCTACCACTCTTAAATTTACAAAGTAGTCATGCTAATCTGTCTAAGCATGTTGACAAAATTAAAGATGGAAAAGGAGAGAGAGAAAGAGAGAGAGGAAAAAAAAAACATTGTGGCACTTTAAAAACTAGTAGACTTCTTTCAGTGAAATAAGTCACTGAAAGAAATCTATTAAAGTGCCAAAATATTTTGCCTTTTTCCTCCTTTTCCTCCTTCCCCCTTTAATTTTGCCAACATCTTAAAGTCACATGAGCCTGATGAAATCAGAATGCAAAAAAAAAGTTAAACCCCCAACTCATTTTGCTATCATGTAAACTGATTAGTAAATTCATATGTTCCCAAATCTCTTAGAGAAACTTGTAAAGTATCTATGCTTTACAGACAATTCAGAAGAACAGCTAATTAAGGTCTTAACTCAGCAGTAAATGTTAGGGAAGGATTATTTAGAGCAGCAGAAAATTTGGGTGATTAAACAGCCTAACCAATTACTGTTTTAGAACCTGCTATATTTTCATGCTCACATTGGCCACCAGTAGACCACCTGCAGTAAATTAAAAGAGATTTTAAAATCTGAATCATTAGCTAAAAGTATTCCTTCCCTGCTGCCACCACAGTTTTAGATATTTGTTTCTCTCTTGAATTTAAAGGCCTGAAATTGGGATTGTCACCTGTTCATGCTTGTTTTGATGATGAGCATTCGTAATTCATGAAATCTTGGCCATAATAAATAGAAGTAGAACAAATCACACATTCACTAGTTGGACTAAATGGATAATTCCCTATTGATACAGTTTAATTTATATGTTATCAACCTTGTTTTCCTAAATGGAAAATTTAAAACACCTTTGTGAGAGCCAGAAAGGTAGCAAAGTGCTACAAAGGTGATTAGTAAAAGAAATTGTGTGGGCTTTTTTTCACTCTAGATTTCATTAATAAAACAAATAAAACAACAATAGCCTGCATCTAGGTCTAGTCACCTGTCATTATTCTTAAAATACTGCTGTCAGTTCCTCTGGCAGAAAAAATGGTTAACTGACAGTGCAATTTCGGCATATATAAATATGCTGGATTGAAGTTTTGCCTTCATGAGACATGTAGGGTGGCATGGGCAGATGGACAGAATGCATAGGTTTACTTCAGTTCTCTCCTATATAAAAGGCTAGATTTGGAGATGAATATTCACTTCATTGATACTAGAGTCAAAATGAGAATGGGTTCTAACACACTAGCTCTGCCACTCTCCTTCCATTTCTTATGAGTCTTGTCACCAGAAATTTGGAGTTGTGAAGGCCAGAGAATAATGAGGGTGGCCAGCATAGATGCTGTGGGAATTCTTGCAAATGCATGATGAAACAGGTTCCACTTCCTCCACAAGAAAATCAATGGGATTGCAGGCATGGAGAACACAGCCTTGTGAGATCAGTCTGTCCCTCCTCTGTGGTAAGGAGGGATGTTTGCAGAGGCCAGGCCTCCATGATGACAGATTACAGGCCACCATGGTTACAAGTCTGATTCTCACCCTTGTATGAATCTTTGAATCAGAGACCTTCTTCCACTCACGAATTTTCCATGCAGTATAGCAAAAGTATGTCAGTACCTTGAAAACTCTTATGAAAGAGACAACTTTCTACTTGACAAATCTATTCACAAGATGTCGAGGGCAATAAAAACTGAGATAGGGTTGTGGTGTCAATGTGCTTCTCTTCTTTCCTTTCAAATTATTATAAACTACTTCAGCTGAGTATTGTCTGGTCACATACAGTACATATATATGTACATATATATTGTTAAACATACTTAATGTAAAATACAAAAATACACATTTCCAGATGTTTTCCTCTTTAAAATCCTCATTTTCAATCTATTTTTATACTTTGCTTTTAAGATTTAGGTCAGAACACTTGGAAAGTGGGAAAGCTGATAGATAACTGAATTCCAATCCATAGCATTGTTCAGAAAGGTTATTTCCAGGCTGTGTAATCCTCCTAGTTCAAAGCAGTGCCCATTGTAGGGAGGGTTGACAAGGCAGAAGTCTCTTCTGCTGGCAGAAATTTCCTTTTGCTGGATAAACTACCCCTGGAAGAATCCTCTTCCTACTCATCTTAGAAATCTGCCAGCAGAAGAGGGGCAGAGAAGTGCCTCTCCACAAGGCGTGAAGCTGCCGGGGCGGGGCTCCTTTGCCCGCCTGGATGGATAGAGACGGACACAGCCGAAGTGGCTGCGTCACATCGGGCGAGGGCCTGGGCGTGAGCAAAGCCTTCAAGAAGGCTGCCCAGTCTCGCCTCGCCCTTCCTTTGCTTGCTGGAGCTGGCCCACCTGCCCACCCGGTCGCCTCGGGGCCGGATGGGAATTTTTGACTGGCGCTCAAATTGGCTTAGAGTGCCAGTGTTTTTTCGTCTATCCCATTCTTACCAGCGAGGGCTGTTTGAGCTGTGTTTTCAACTTATCCCATTAAATAGGTCACAATGGCGGGTAGTGCCAAAGGATAAGGGTAGATCAGTTCCTAGAAAGGGAACTAGAGGGTGCTAAGCACCCCTCCTCTCAGAAGGGCAGCAGCTGAGGTTTAGTTGAGAGGAGGGGAAGCTGGGGACCCCAGGGGATGCTGAGCAGCTAGAGTTTGGAGACCCGGATGGGGCAAACTTGGGGTACCACAGCTATGGGATACACGGAAGTGTGCTGTACAGTAAGACAGCACGCTTTCGTTATAGGACCTTGATTGGCGGTCTGGGCCAGAAGGTCAAGGTTGACTCCGGTTACAGACCAGTTTCAGGCACTACAGTAGGCCCCCTTGTAAAAGAGAAAGTTTGGGTTATAAATAAGTTAATAAAGTTGTGGCCCTTGTTATCCCATATACTTGTGTCTGTCTCGTTATTCCAGACTGGGCGGAAAAAGATGGAGTGAGAGAGGAGATGAACTGTGGCAGATCCAACCTTCCTCCAGCCTATGGACCTAGAAACGATACCAGCCCAAAGTTAAACCTGGGCAAGGGCAGTCCTAAATTACTTCAAAAAGCCCAAAACTAGTAGGGGTTTGGATTCAGCACAGCTTCAGCCAGCCTCCTGTCCGCTTAGCTAGTCCTCAACCATCATGCCTAGTTAGGATTGTGGTTTTGGGCTCGAACTCCCTGATCCCTCAGCCAGCATGACACAGGTAATACTGTGAATGGAAATACAGTTGATGTAGCCAATGGTCCTGAAAGCCCAACCTGATTGTGTCCCCCATCCCCACCTTGCAAAGGGAGAAACAAACATTCAAAGAAAATCACATTTTCTGCTCATACATTTTAACGTTCTCAGCATTATTCTCTTTATTCCCTGTTAATATTCAGTCAGTCCTTCAAAGGAAGACCATGTTTACTTTTCAGCGATCACTTACATAGGGCTGGTGAAGTTCCTAGGATCTCTTGATCCACTTCTTCGTGCTTCCTTCTTTATTGCTGTCATAGAAACCCTGTGTTGCAAACATCTATCCACAAGGAAGGAATTGCTTCACATTATAATGCAGTAGTCTGCCCAGGATCATGTGGCGGGTGTGAGAGATGGAATATGGATTTATGCGTCTTTTCTTTCCTACACTCTGAAAAGCACACTTTTTACCCTCTCTGGGAACCAGTGAAGGATTTGAGATGAGGGATCGCCAGGTCAGCTGAAACAAAATGGAGGAAATGCAAGATGCATAGCTAGGAGAATTGACATGCTTTTGCAATCAGACATTCATGAATCTGAGGGAGCACAGCTTTATGGATCCAGAATTAATGTAATGTCTAGTTCTGGCCTTAGAGTCTCTAGGCAAAAATATGTTTGCAAAGAAAAACACTACAGCAGTGAATACTCAATAAAACGAAAGGCAGTGTCCTCATTTATCACAATGAGATAAGAATATAGCTCCACCCAGAATGAATTTAGCTTTTAAAATGTGAAATGGGGCTTTTATCTAAGCTTATATACCCCATTTACTATAATCAATTTAGCAATTTGTATTAATATTACTGATAGAGCTATAAGAGAAATTTAAAAGAGAAGAATTTCGTTTCCAGTAGGCAATGGAGCAGAATACTCTGCTATAACCTCTTGTCCAAGTTTAGGCAAACAATTGATTGCAATTTATATTTGTTTGTTTTCATTTCCTCTCACTGTTTCCTCTTATTTATTTTCCTCCTATTTCAGACCCATGTAGGAAATGTATTTTCCACAGTATTTCAAGCAACTTCTAAGCCTGTAAGAACAGTCATCTCCTTGAGAATATCTATGGAAATACATAAATAAATATATCAGAAGTGCCTTGCACCACCAGACCAAGACCAACCTAGTCCAACATTTGCTTTCTAATAGCAGGAAACCAGTAGTCTCTGGGACCTCAAAAATAGTCATGCCCCTTCCTCCCACTACACAAAGCCTTAACTTGGTGGGGGCAACCAGGGTGGCACATTTAGAAGGTGTACCTCTTTCAGACACAGAAAGCAACCCTAACTAGACTTCAGAGTTTGATCTGGTCTGCTACCACAGGAAAAGATGGCAACAGATCAGGCCTCAACTTATTTCAGCAAGTTGCTAGAGGGAGTGGAGGAAAGATAGTCAGTATTCGAGACATCACTGAGGCAACGGAGGGCAAGTTTATCTTGGGTCAACAGAATGGCCCAGGTGCCAAAACTCTTAGTTATGGCTCTGCTCCCCCACACCGGCCAACTTCTATATCATTTTGACTTGCCTCAGAAGATAGAGGGCCACTCGTTGGCCTTAATAATCCAAGCACTTCATGTTTTTATTTGTGGTAGTTGTGCTACAGCATTATATGAATCACTTACATATTTTGTTTAATTTGCACAAAAACAAATTAATATTTTGTCTTGTCACGGTTTTCTCTTAATACCTCATATTTTCCAGGGATGAAATATTTGTGTTGTTCCCAGTACTCACCCATGAAGTCAAGACAAGCAACAATTTACTTCTTTAACAGTGGCTTACAAAAGTAGAATCCTCCACAAATATATAGTTTGAAAATTTAAGTCTTATGTTATATTGCAGGGGATTTGTACTGCAGGGGACTTGTTGTTATGTGCCATCAAATAACAACTGACTTATAGCAACCCTAATAGGGCTTTCAAGGTAAGTGAGAAATTTAAGGTGTGGTTTTTCCAGTTCCACTCCCCTAGTGAGTTACCATAGCTGAGTAGGTTTTGGAATCCAGGAATTCAAGTCCTAGTCCATCACTCTATCCACTACACCACACAAACTATCTTTGCTTTTATCATAGGTTTGCATGCTTTTATATCTGGCTTGCAAGCTTCCCATACAGGAACATAATGCCCTGCATGTTGTTCAGAGTTGAAATGGGCAAGTGGAATGAAGTTACAAAAACCAAGTACAAGTCTGATGCTGAAAATATCAAAGTGTTCTCTATTTGTTGCTGAAATACAAAGGACATTTTGGATTATACATCATCTAGATATTTGGCTGTGGAGCCAGAAGTTGGGAGTTCAATTCCACACTGTGCAACCCAGAAGAACCAGCCTGTGTGGCCTTCGATATGTTGCACAGCCCCAAGATCCTCCCAGAAAAAGGGAATGGTAAACCACTTCTGAGTACCCTCTCCCTAGAAAATCCTGAAAAGGGTCACCATAAGTTAGAACTGGCTTGATGGAACACAATTATTATAAATAAGTTCAAACTGCATCCCAGTAAGATGGAACTACAGTGGGTGAGTGCTTCCTAGCTCTGGGAAATAAGGAATTACAAACTCTGGATGGAGCTATATTTTCTAGGTATGTGCTTTTGGTTTGAAACGTATTTGGAAAATGAAGTGAACTGTATAGGTGGTATTTTTCAGTTTCTAAACTGATCCAAAGTGAACTGAGGAAGCCCAAAATGGCACTCAACTGACACTGGGGCTCTCTGAAGCACCAAATGTTGGTTTGGTGTTTCAGAGATTTAAAAAGCTAGGGGGAAATATTTGCTGGTAGTGATTCTAGCTTAGAAAATAGAAGTAATACTTTTTATAGAAAACAGAGCCCAAAGCAAAAAGAGACTGACAGCTCAATCAACATTGAAAATCTCAAGTTTTCCTAGAAACCCCAATCATATCTCCCTGGGGAGGGAACTCAGATTGGTCAGATAAATTCTTCTGTCACAGTGAGCAGCCATTTCATGTGTCATCATGGTGAAGGAAAGATATTAGTCTGTTAGTAGAAGGGTATGCTCTGGAGATTGCTTTCTTCTTTTCTTTCGGCCAGCTTCAGATCTCATTCTGCATTACACTTCAGAATACAATCAGCTGAGTTCCTGTGTATGTGCATTAGTCTTGAATGTCTTATGTTTATGTGGAATTTAAGTGGGGTAGGTCACTTGAGTCTCGTGTGTGAGCTTTGAATGACATAGATGATAGGTTATTCCATCCTTCCTTTTGTACTTTAAATTTTAAATTTCTGCTCCTTGATTTTATTTTTGCAGCATTTTGCCTTTTTGTTTTTCACCATGAATGCCTGTGTTACAGACAGGGCAGGTGGCAAATGTGACAGACAATGCAGTGATCACGTACTCTGCCCACTGGGGCAGCAAACCTACTAACCAGAGGTTTTTGTTCCCCCTTCAGCAAATATTTTTGTTGAGTAAATTGAGCAAATTTGAGTAAATTGTCCCAGTAGTGGTGAGTGGAAGGCAGAAAGGCAGGAATCTGGTGGGACTTTTGTATGTGCATTAGAGGTCAACCTTTGGTTGATGACACTAACGTTCACCCCTACCCCCATCCCAGGCCAGAGACCTTTATTTTTCACATTTTCATGTATTTTCACTATGCAGACAAATAAAAATACGTAGAGATAGTTTGAAATGTTCTTGTACAAATCAAATTCTACAGGCTACAAATTGGCTCAAAGCAAATTGGTTGTAATTTGTAAGACAAGTAGACCAAATTGAAGCTGATGGTATTTGCACAGCCCTAATGTGAACATAATTTGGCTGCTATGGTTACAGTAGCCTTCAAGGAATAATATATATGCTATACAAAGGTTGCCATGCAGATAAAAGCCATGAGCATATTCCATCTTGAATAGGTCTGTCTACATGAGGGTGCAACTACAGCACTAGACAAATGTGAAATGATCCATTGTGAAGTTGCATCTGGAGAGCTGGGTTTCCCTGGGTGAATTCACTTTAGTGGATCACACAGAAGTCAATAGAAAGAGCAGAGAAAACTCAATCTGCACTTCTTAGCAACTTGTTGAGGTGGTTGCACTGCAGCTGCCTAGATTTGCTGGAGGTAGGGTGACAACAGAACTACTTTAACAAGCTGCAAATAAGAGCTGGCTGCCAATTTCCTTCTCTGAGCTGATTTCCTCTTTGCTTATGTAACCCCTATGAAATATTGGTTCATCCTAAAGGGGTGGGACTAAGAAAGAGCAGGGCTCTGAGTAACAGATTTTTGAATCCAAAAGAGCAGGAGAACTGAAGAAAACTGAGCTGCTATTACATCTTGGACTGCTGAAGCCCTTGCCAATCTGGTTTAGGTATAATTCCTATATGTTTGTGTTGGAAGGGTGAATCTACATAGTGAATTCATGAATTGCATACAATTGATATTTTATTTTAGCGTTTTGAAGATTCTCCTGTGTTACGGATACCCAACTCAGTTGAGGAAGATAACCTGGATTTTTGTCTGACTTTGAAATCAAAAGCACACCTGAACATTGCAAATTTTACAAGCAACCTCTGTGTTGGTGCTGTTCCCGCGGTCTAGGGCGCACAAATTGTAGCATTTTGTTGTTGTTATAATTGCTCATGTTGTCTGTTATATAAATGCAAATAAGAAGAGATTCATTTTGTGAAATTGTGTTTGCAAGATTCATCAATAGTAAGCAAATAGCCCCATAAAACTTAAAAGTGTTACCCTTCTTTTTTTTCCCCCTGTCTCCTAGCTGCTCTAGTGTATCAGCAGTGGCACCAGAAGCAAAGGATGCTAAAGGTAAGGTGAGATCTAGATAAGTAAATATTCTTTTATGCTAGGAGATCTGTCCATGGAATAAATGGAATTTATTATATATTATACAATATAAAATGAAATATTGTTGAACTAACCCCTGACAAACAGAATGTGTTGATTTGTAACAGCACAGTGTGTGTATAAACATAACCCAAACATTATTTTACAGGGAGAGAGAAAGTAACACCTTAAAGTCCTGCATCCCACAACAGCATTTTCAAGATATAGGAAATAATATATACCTGTTGCTCTATATTTGATAAATTGTGAGTAAAGTTCAGCAAAAAAAATTAAGTTTAAAAATGCAAATATATTCTAACAGTGCAATGCTGCAATAGTAACACAATTTGTATAGGGCTTTGCAGTGTAAAAGCACATCAGGTATCTTATCTAGTTGTAACCTTTGCTAAAACTCTGTAAGGCAAGTATTGTCCCTCTTGTTGCTGACTGAAGGAGGAGACTGATGCTGAGAGAGGTGATTTGCCATAGGCTGCCTGGTGAATCAGTAGCAGAATTAAGATCAGTCCAAAGACTTTCAGACCCATTCATCTCTTTCATCACTATGATACACTGCCCCAATGCATTTTTCTTAATGTCAGGGCCAGCCTTACCATTGGGCAAAGTGATAGGTGGTTGATGGTGTGGTGCCCAAGCCTCCCTAAGGAGCGCTTAGCACTCAGTTAGAGAGTTCGACAGGCCACTTACCTACCACCTTTACGCTGAGGCAAGTCCCAAGATCTCAGCAGTGCGTAGCGTAAGCCCCTTGAACAAGTCTGACCTTAAAAGAACACTTTAATTTTACCCAGTACTTTGCAAGTACAGACACATGGGCTTTGTGATTCCTTAGAACTCACAACAGCTCAGTTAGGTAGGACTCTTAAAGATAGCTAGTTTGTGGCCCTCTCCACTCCCTGGATTTAGCCAGACCCTGCTGTTCAAGAGACCAGTCCTTTGTAAGAATTTTTATAATTATTTTTTATTAGAAAAATAGAGTTTCATAGAATCAGTTTATATTGCTCAAGCTTTAGCATAAAGAATATATTCAAAGATTATTACAGTTAAATAAAATAACCAATCCCCCCTTAAAATAAAAAACACAACTAAGGTGGACTAGCCCCACCTCCTTCTTTCTCTTTACTTACATTCTCTCTCCTTCAAGCCACATACTCAAACCATCAAGTTCTTTTTCTCTCCCATCATCATGGAACCAAACTTCTCCCACATAACCCATCGTCCATTTTCTACATTCTCTAACTCCTCCCTTCTTCTTGACACTTCATGGCCGTTAACCAATTAGCCTCAAGGGGCAGTAACACCTTCCTCTGCCCTTAATTCCCATGGAAATCCAGGTGTTTTGTCTCTTCTCCAATTAGCTCAGAATGTTGAGTCTTCCACGGGCCTCTTTGTTCGACCTTCAGCTTTATCTCAAACCACGCTATACCGGTCTTCAGAAAAACACTCTCATAGCACTTAGAAAAACACATTCCAATGTCTCTCAAATCATCTTCACACAGAACCCGTCTGACTCCATCTTGCATTTCTCTGACTACATATCCCACACTGCTTCAACTCCATCACAGATAGGAACATAAATACTTGTTTTCTCCTTGCATGCAAGCACAAGGAACCTCAAAATGACAGAGAACTATTTCAGAACCATACAGAACCAACTCTTTTAACACAAATAATGCAAAATGGACAAAATGATGATAGCTGGTTCTTTCTTGCATGGACTTTAAAAGACCAAAAGCATTGGAAGGTTGTTTGCATCTTTATAGGCAGCCAGCCAGTCTTTCTGTTTTGCTTCTCAAAGGGGAAGGGTACTAGTTTTGCACAGAGACAGTTTGAGTAATTTGTGGAGACCCTGTCTCTGGCTGCAGAGCCAGAGTTGGGGAGTTCAATTCTCCACTGTGCCTCCTCTGAGTAGAGCCAGCCTGTGGAGCATAGGGCAAGCTGCAGAGTCTCAGGGTACCCCAAGAAGGAGGAGGTGGTAAACCACTTCTGAATATTATCTACCCGGAAAACCCGGAAAAAGGATCACCATAAGTCAGAATTGACTTGATGGCACGTAGTTATTATTATTTGACAAGAAAAAGAAGAAAAAGAGGGGGAGGGGGAGGGGAAAACAGCTCTCCTTGTCTTACTTTCACATTGAAGGCAAATAATCTCATAAGTCTCTTGAATATTCCTTGTCGAGCAATCTTGTCAGGTTGAGATGGCCTAAACTGAATAGAACAAAGAGTTTAGTGAGAATTCTTGACATTGCTAGTGGCAGATGCTGTGAGGCAGTTGTAGCAGTTCTCTAGCATTCTTCTTGAATGTCCTGGCCTTTCCACCCTTTTGGAAGACAAAGGTCTGTGTGACCTGCTGTCTTTAAATGTGAGGGAAGACCCTATCCTGCTGCAATGTAGAAGTAAGATTCAGTTGTTGCACCAGTTAATTTCTGTTTATGGAATGGATAAGGACACCATGTGGTCTGTTGCCTCGGGAAGGAAATTGTTTTGGGCTGTGCCTGCTCAGACGAACATTCCATTCTGTCCAACAGGACTTTCTCACTAAGAAGTCTGTTCAGGACTGTAGCCTTAGAGGCAGAAGCAAGCATATGCCAAGATAATTATGGCATTATTGCCCAATATGTAGCAACGAGGGTGGCTCAAATTTTCGGCTAAACCAATATTTTCACTTTGACTTGGCCAGTGTTTACATGGTCCATTGAGCAAAGGAGATAGCACAAAACCTGTGATCATCAACAAGATGAATAATGACAATAATGCCATTCATATCTGATCTCCTTCAAAACCCAAATGGTTTTTCTAATTCCTTTCCAAACAATTACAAAAGACAGCATGGTGTCCTGGAGGTTTAACAAATGCCACAGGCCACTTTGCTGCTTTTTGATAGGGAAGGAAAACATGTATAGATATGTTGTGCCAGAATTCTAGCTGGAAACCCAAAAAAGCATCCTTGCGTGGTGTTGACCAGAAAGGAGAAATAAAGTAGATGCCTGCCAACCCCCAGGAGAGAAAAAGAATGCTTTGGAGAATATTGTTTTGTACATGTGCAGGCAGAGATATCTCACATCCCCTAGAAGAATATGAATGGTATAGGGCAGAGGTGGTTTACATGGCAGGACAAGAATGCAGGACAACACTTATCTTTGCATCTAGCAACATCATTTCCACATATGTTGAAAAATAGTTTTGCAGTATCTAGTGTAGACCATTAAAGCAACAAGCACTTTTTGTCCTAAAATATACAAACCAGAATTCCAGAATCCTAAAATGATTTTATTTATTTATTTATTAGATTTATACCCCGCCCATCTAGACCGAAGTCTACTCTGGGCGGCTAATGATAACATACACAAACACACAAGCAAGAGGGTTCTTTTCGGACAAATTAGCATATTGTTCAAACCAACTGCTGTGTGAGTGGATTGATACAACTATTTCCCCCACTATTATGTATACATAATTTTTGCACAATTTTGAAAAGAAACCACTTGTATCACCTATTTTTAATGTGTGGTAGGCATGTGTTCAAACCACGTTGATAGTCGTAAAGACAAGCATTAAAGCCATGAATACTTAGTATAAACTTTGTTGTATCCCCTCAGATATGATGTTTGTACAGTCTCCCTCCTCATATTTATTTATACATTTGTGTGTGAATGTGAGCGTGTGAAATGAAATATACAGAAAAAGCAATAATTTCTGTTTTTACTAATTACTGCCTGAGAGTGGCTGGGTTTGTCTGTCTACCCATCTAAGTTAATAATTTATGTCTAATAGTTCATTTACATCTCTTGCTGCTTCATGGTATGTCTAAGGATATGATCATAGCTAGTAAAATTAAAGCAGAGAAAATGGAATATACTAGATGAAGGGAGTAGCAAGATTATTTATTTCTGTGATTTTGAATATCAGTAGTAGGAAATTCTCCCTTCTTGGATGCATACCTTAAAATTGTGAAAGGGTTTGAGTGTGATAGTGAAGCAGAGCAAGGCCATCAGGAGACCAGACACTCTTACAAACCTGGACTTCTAGCAGGGTCACTCAAAGCAGAACAGTCACAGCTGAGACACCAGTTTAAGATGCAGCCACCCTCTTCAAGGGTAATGGCTACATCAGCAGAAGAGAACAGGTAGTTCCAGTAGCAATGGGGGTCACAGCAAATGGGCAGCAGTGGCAGTGGATGGTGACACTGGTGGAGAAAGCAGCAGCAGTGACACTCAAGCTAACTTTTATTAGTACTGCACAGAAAGTGGCAATGGTAAACCTCTGCTGAACTTTCCTTACCTTGGAAGACCAAACCGAAGATGGATTGACTCCCTAAAGGAAGCCACAGACTTGAGTTTACAGCAGCTGAGCAGGGCTGTTGAGGGCAGGACATGTTGGACATCTCTCATTCACAGGGTCACTATGAGTTGGAGGTAGCTTGGCAGCACATAACAACAACAGTACAGGAGATTCTCATAGAATCGTATATATGTATTTAGTTTGCTGGAAAGGTCTAATGCCTGTGGCTGTAGCCTCCATGGACCATTTGTTATTTTATGTTCTTGTGGCCTGGATGTAGTAAATCAGCTTGTCTTTATTTGAACAGAGATTTCACTTATCTGGAGGGCTTTTGGAAAGGAGCACTGTTTTAACAGAAGAGCTAGAATGGAAAGACAAGATCTGTGCAGAGAGAAGCATTATCTGGACTTTTGTTACTGCTGTAAAAGATATCAGGTTTATGGGGACATAACACGGACACAAAAGCAACAGAGCATAAAATAGCTTGTAGATGCTTGTGTACGTGCTTGCGCATAAGTATATACTAAATATATGTGGTACAAACTCAGAAATATCTTAATTTTCCATGTTCCTGTTCTTCATATGTAGCACTTATGCTCTGTGATACAAATGTAGACGACGACGACGACTACTACTACTACTACTACTACTACTACTACTAATAATAATAATAATAATAATAATCAGCAGGTGTTGAGCAAGATCTAGGCATGTAAAACTGTAGAGGTCCCTTGTCTTCAGCAGAATCCATGGAAGGCAAAGATGGAGATGGAGTGCTTCATGTGGAGCTGTGTCTCTTATTACTCAGTCACTACCATCACCACGTAATGACTTTTTGCTGCTGGCTTCAGTACGCACATTTGGTGTATGCTCCCTTATTCTGTACGAGATGGCACATCATGAATTTTCCCCAGAGGCAGGCCTCCGTGGGGTTCAGTTTGGGACTAATTCTTGACTACATGGGAGTTTTATTTCTCTAAAGTAATATGCTTTGAAGCTGGAAATCTTGCTTACGCAGTTGCCAGTAAAAATAGTCACCAAAAGCTTTCTGTGAGGAGATTAGAGTTTAACACTTAGGGGAGCCTATTCCAATGTGCCAAATGAGGGCTGCGCAATCGTTAGATTGACTTCTTTCGTTAGGTAAGTGTTGGTATTCTTTGCCCAGTTAGGTTTTGAAAAATTATATATGCCAGTTTCTAAAACATAGCAAAATATTTTGCTATACAGAGCAATTCTGAATTCATCAGTACACAGGGATGGGCAAATTTATTAGTTTCACTTTGTCCCACATTTCAACTTTGCATTTTTTTTCTTAAATTCTGCTTTAAAAATTATATCAAAGTTCTTATCCATCCCTGGAGAGAATTAGATATGCCATTTTTTGCCTTCCCTAACATTCATATTTATTGGGCAGAGTACATATAATATTGCTGGTTTAAAAACCTCCAGCTACACAAGTGGAGAAAAGGCCAGATAGGGACCTACAGAGCATATCAGTGTAGTTTACAAGTCTCCCTCAAATATACCTTCCCTTATTGTGTAGTTAGTGTGGTTAAATTTATCTCAGTTTACCTTAACTGGCATGGCATAGTCTCAATATATCCAGCCAGGGTCTCTGGTGTTGAGAAAGAATAAAAATGTTGGTTGTTGTAGGTTTTTTGGGCTGTTTGGCCGTGTTCCGGAGGTTTTTCTTCCTAATGTTTTGCCAGTCTCTGTGCCCGGCATCTTCAGAACACAGACAGAGTTCTAACTCCTGTCCTCTGAAGATGCTGGCCACAGAGACTGGCGAAACATTAGGAAGAAAAACCTCCAGAACACAGCCAAACAGCCCGGAAAACCTACAACAACCATTACAAAATCTTCCTATATGTCAGAATACAAACATAACATATTCACTTAATACATAGTATATATATATCTTAACTGGCTAGCTTCATTATTTATTTCACTAACTGACTGGTTACATAAATATTTTACTCTGACTCTGACTCAGAGAACATTGCCATTACTAACCTGACTTGAACAGACACAGAACCCTGACATGCTAAACTGACACAGAATCCTAACTGAAATTTTTAAAAGGTGGGAAAAGAATCTGAGGCACTAGTGCAGTGGCAGTGGCATGGTGGTGGTGGAGCAGCAGGAGCAGATAGCTCCCCCTACCGGGCACGAACCAAAAACCAAATGACTAATCAGTTCAGTTTTCCAGTTGGTTTATGGTGGTTCATGGTTTGTGGCTAACCACAAACCATGAAGAACCATCATTTTCAGGTTCATGCCCATCTCTAGTACCAAGCCAGGCTGTCAGTATTTATATTAGACCTGGCCAATCCAGAAGCTTCATCTAGCCTACCAATCAGGCCAGTTGATGCTGCATTTCCAATCTTTCTCCTGAAGAAAAATCTGAGGCCAGAATTTATTTGGCCAGTGGCCATTTACTCAGATAGGCTTAAAGCTCAGAGTAGTCCTAGAACGAGCTGGAATTTTTAGCATGTATACATTACTGAAACAGCGGCGTCTACATTGGCTCAGGCATGTCGTGAGAATGGCTGACGGTCAGATTCCAAAATATCTCCTGTATGAAGAATTAGTGCAAGGAAAGTGCCCCAGAGGGAGACCACAGCTGCGATACAAGGATATCTGCAAGCGGAATCTGAAGGCCTTAGGAATGGACCTCAACAGATGGGAAACCTTGACATCTGAGCATTCAGCCTGGAGGCAGGCGGTGCAGCATGGCCTCTCCCATTTTGAAGAGACACTTGTCCAGCACGCTGAGGCAAAGAGGCAGTCCCAAAACCAGCAAAATCAGGGAGTTGGACAGGGGACAGATTGTATTTGTCTTCAGTGTGGAAGGGATTGTCACTCTTGAATTGGCCTTCTCAGCCACACTAGACGTTGTTCCAAGACCTCTATTCAGAGCACATTACCATAGTCTCTCGAGACTGAAGGATGCCTACACATGGCTTGCGCTTAGGCCACAGCATGAGGCTTCTGATCCAAGCTCCCAAGTTCACAAAAACAATTCAAACTATATTCAAGCTAAATTTAAACATTTTAGTAACATAACAAAAGGTCAGAACTCCCATCCTGCAAAGCTTTAAAAAATGTGTTGCTGTGAATATTCTGAGAATGTTGTTCTGAGTAGGATTTATTTGGTACAAATAATGGTATATGGGGAAAGAGGAATGGGTATATATGAGACTTGGCTTCAACTATACAAACTTTGTACAGACTGAATTCAAATCTCAAAGTCATCACTTGAAACCTCTGGGTTGAACAGATGAAACTGCAGTTGGAATGGAATAGAAAGGTTCCTCCCCACTTTTTGAACAAAAGGAGCTAATGCAAACATAAACCGCTGTTTGAAATGGAAGCTCAGGTTATCATTTTGGCTTGCCACAAAACATGCATTAACACAGGGGATGGAAAGCTTTTCCTTGAAATGCTTTTCCTTGGAAAAACAATGGCTTATAGACATTGCAGTCTGGTGTGCTTAGACACACAATAACCATACGGGCTGGGTGGATAATGACACTCTCTACAAGAGGAACAGTAAACAGAAAATACAAACGAAGCAGTAATAGACTTTGGTGGAAGATAGATAAACCTATCCATTAACATAAACATGTGGTGGTGGAGCTTGCAATGAGGAGGTGGAAAATTTCCTGTGAGGAAAGCCAAATTGATTGATCAGGGAATTTAGCAGTAGCATATGACAAGTTAAGCAGTGTGAAGCCACAATTTTATTTCTTATCTGTGCAGAGGGAATGAGGGCTTAGTGAATAACCAGCATGCCCACCATAAGCTTAGGAAGATAGTGCCTTACATGTTCCTTCCCAACTGAAGTCATTTACAAAAAAACAAAGTCATCCAGAGAAACTCAAAACGTAGCCAGCATATAGAGGATAAATATCCTGCATAATTAAGAAAATCTCCATACCTACGATTCCCATACTACACTATCTTGTTGAAGTTACTAGGTTTACTTCATAGTAAGACTGGCGCTTATGTCAACTCGAAACATATGAGCCAGGAATGAGGTTTCAGACAAAAGTCCACAGTATTCTCAAATGTTTGTGGAAATGCCACAGAATTAACCTATATAATTTTGGGAGTTTTTCCCCTTGGAGCAGGAACCCCACAGTGTTAGAGAAACAGAAGGTCAAAGTATACCTTGGACACACATAATAAACCAAATTAGTCACTGGATCTTAGCCATGCTTCGGGCTAACAGCCTTCATACGTACTGCCAGGCATAAGGTGTTTACAGGACTCTCTTTTCTATAACATAAATGGGCTAATTTTTTTCTGGGTAGAAACTTGAGCTTGTATTTGAAGCAGTGAAGCAAGCAAAGAGCAAAATCCCAGCTTTAATTCATTATTGCCCTACTAGAAATTCATGCACAGTTCAACCAGCCACCTCAATGTATTTACATAATGAATGGAGTGCCAAATTATTAATAAACCGTGATTAGTTAATCTAAACTCAGTGAACAATTTCATAATTACTGTAAAAATAATTCCACGATTGCTCAATTCAAATGCAAATGCAATCAGCCTGGGAGTTACTTTAAAGAGAACATATGGGGCTGATAGTCGAAATGTTGGACACTTCCCTATTTATTTGCTCTGGCATAGAAAACGTGGCTGCATGTTTGGAACCCTCCTCTCTCTCCACCAAGAAAATAACAAGGATACAGAACCTCCTGAGAAATTCTGCTGATCGTAGCAAAACTCCTTTCAGTTCTTCCTTTGAATCTTTTTTTTCCCAAATTATTTTTCACAGAGTAGGAAATCAGCTCAGAATGCTTTTCCATGGAGCTCAGTAGATTATGAGGCAGGGAAGGAATATGTTAGCACTGAATGTCCACAAGGGGTGAGAAGAAATACATGGGCACATCTAGGAATGCACCACTTGCAGTTGTTTAAACTAGCTTTCCTACTACATTCTGGCTTTGTGTGAGCAGGGACACGTGGTTGTAATGTGACTTCCACAACAACCACTTCTGTACATATGGACAAAAACTGTATTTTGGTTCACTAATTATTACTCAATGGACCAGAGACATTGCTTTCCATACCTTCCAAACCTTTCCTAGAAGTAAATTAGCTTTCACCCAGAAATGTTACCATCTAAGAACACAGGAATTAGCTTTGTATTGCAGCAGATCATTGATCCATCTGCTCAATATTGTCACCACCAAATGACAACAGCTTGCTAGTATTCTAGGTAGGAGTCTCTACCCCGCCTGACCTGGAGATGCTTGAGATTATGATTGGGATGTTCTGGAAGCAAACAGGTTCTCTGTCATTAAACTGTCCCCCATCTAGTCATCATGTCTTGCCTGAAGTTCTTGATAAACAAAATCATTCCTCTTGGTTATAATAATGAACACAACTAAGAGGCAGTTCTATATTAGGAGTGAATGCAGTGGCAATTTCTCCCCACCAACGTTCATGGCAGTGGGATCCCCTCTCAACATGTGTGCTGACTATACATACCAGGATGTTGAACTTTCAGCAATCAGCACTCAGAACAGGAGGCAGTCAAGAGAACGGTCTTCCTTATTGACAAATATGGTCATGATTTTGTTCCCCCAGGTCAATCAGGATATATGTGTTTATGTTAAAAATGGACATCTATGTGGTTACCCAAAGCCAATCCTCTCTCTGTGTGTTCGTGTACAGATCCCTGAACCCTGCCGCTAGTCTCCTCTTTCTCATATTGTCTGAGGAAAGACTCTGCAGCACAGCATCACCTTCCCAGCCTTCCTACTTCTGAGGAGTCCTGTTAGCTGAAAGTGCCTCTAGCTTTTCCTATTGGCCTACTGAAAAGCCAAGTGCCTTTGTGTTCTGTGGTGAATGCAGAAATTATTGTTGTGGCACCAAGAGAAAAATAGGTTGAAACATAGTGTTGGTTTAAGGCTGAGCAGGCCTGGTCTCCTTAAAAACCCCTATTCCATAGTGATAACCATAACCTGTCCACTTTGGAGGAAAAGGACATAACTTTACTGGTTACAGCAGCAATTTTATCTGATCCAACATTGGGAATGGATCCAGTGCATCAGGAGACCTGAGTGCCTCCTGATGTCTCCACCATCCATCAGCAGTTTGCTGAGAGCTACTGCCAGGAATGACAGTTCCTTGGAGACCATGCGGGTGTATGCCACTCCATGGTTCCCCACCACCTGGGAACAGGGCCTGCTCCTTGGCTCCCAAGCTAGACTGGCCATGCCAAACCCCCAGCTCCCCTTATGGGAATCCCTCTGTGCTCATAAGGAGCAGGCTCCTGCCAGCTGCCCCAACACCATCTGGATCCATCCGAATGCCCCAACCACCAACAAAATTGTGCCAAAATGCAATAAAAGGAAAATATATCCATCACAACCACTATGCAGCAGGAACACCCTCACAAAACCCCAAACACTTCACAATAACCTGCTGCATAAGACCACAGAAACCCAAGAGGGGGGGAGCGAGGGAGGGAAGGGCAGCGAGTAATGAATTGGCTGGAGATCTCAGAGCTCCTGCTTTTAAGCAGGTGAGATGGACCAGAGTGAAAACAGCATTGCTGCAGTCCACCTGCCCCTGCCCCATTTTTGAATTTTCCAGCCAGCCAATCAGAGGCTGCCCTAGGCAGCCAGCCTCCCATCATTCCCTGTGCCTGCAGTGAGCATGGGGCATATAGCCTCCATCATCTTGGCTGGAGAAGTGCCAAGTCCCAGGCCACTGCTCTGGCCACAAGTGGATGACCCAGCTATGGAGATGAGCAAGAAGTCAAAGCAACACAGCTGCCAACAGCTAAGACTGACTACTTGGCAAACATAATAGGAGGATGAAGTGAGAGGGAGAGTGATTTATAGAAGTGGTGGATTATCTCCATGGACCAGAAGTTCTTGTATGCAGGAAAATGCAGTGAAAGCAGAAGAAAACCATAGAAAAGAAGAACATTGCTTTGGTTGGAAGATGAGGTCAGAACGGATGATAGAGTAAAAGTTATGAAACTATTTATTCCAAAATCATAGTAGCATTCATTTTTTTAATGGAGATGGGGCTCACTCTCTCTGTTCACCGATACCAAGGACAGAGCTGTACTTCCATGATTTCAGAAGATTATTGTAATGTGACTGCATTGGAACTGGAAAGTTCCACACTTTAAAATAGTTCCATCAATAGTACTCAATGTCACCTGTATTTCTTGATCTCATAAGCATTCTGTATCATTTATTCTAAGGTGGGATATAAATATACAATTTTGCAGGGGAGGGAATGGTAACAGAAAATCCATGTGAGGTAAATAAAAGAGTTTTGGGGGAAATACTTCTAAAATTAATACCAAAAAATAAAAGGGAGAGGAAAATCCTGTTATGGTATTTCTCAGCATGTATAGAATCTGCACACAAACAACTGAACATATTTTTCTTCATCTTTGATGGAACACAGCTGGGGTTTTTCTTCCCAATCATAACACAAGAAAAGGAAATCTGGGTTGTCTTCTTCCTTTGAGAATAAATGTGCTCCAGATCTCCTTTCTTTAGCAGCTTGATTGAACAAAGCTTAATTGCCTTGGGTTTTCACATTCTTAAGTAATCAAGGGTATTCCACTTTTATCTCAGTATGAGAGCAGAAGAGGAAACCAAATTTGTTGAGTTGGACCAGGGATACTACATTATTCTTAGGGAGCTGTTGTCAGAAGAATGACTAATACCTATTTTATGGGTGCAGAGGGGAGGAAAACTATGGTGCTGTGAAAATTTCAGGAGGACTTCTCTTTAAAATAGTGTTCAAAGTCATTTGGAGGAACGTGATACTTGTAACATGCCACGATCCATACACATCAAAGGACTCGAAACACGGAAGATTGGTGGCCTTTAGTTGTTTTGGTGGTTATCTCTCTCTCCTGCAGCTTGTATCCTTTCTTTACACAGTAAGATACATTCATGTGTCTCTGTTGATCAGCAGCATTAATAGTTCGACCAGAGGAGGTCAAACTAGGGCTACGGAGTGCTAGAATGACCCACCTAACTGGACAAATGGAACCAGCTGAACAACTTTAGCCAAGGGATAATGCTGGATGGGATGTGTAGAAGTCTCCAAGTAGGTGACAAAGTGGTGTTGGGCAATCGAAGGATAATTTAGAGAAACGGGGATAGCTATATGCGGCAATATATGGAAGTGAGAAAACTGAGCTATGCAACATTTATATCAATGCTCAATATATGATACGTGTATGGAAGATTTTGTTGGGGGAAGACAAGTGTGATGTTTATTTTCCACCCCATCTTTTTGGGCAGTTTACAAGTTAATTATGCAGGTGACACATTGCCCCCCCCCCCCACAAGCTGGGTACTCAATTTACCGAGCTCCGAAGGATGGCTAGCTGAGTCAACCTTGAGCCAGATATCTGGGATTGAACCTGGGTCATGAGCAGAGTTTTGGCTGCAGTGCTACAGCTCCTTTAAATATAATGTTCATCAAATAATGCTGTATTTTTAAAAATGAATCCTTTCTTTTAATATTTTTAGGTTTTTTAAGTCTTACAAGTGAATAGAAATGCAATCTTTGTATATATTGCAGTGACATGAATAAATGAAATCTTAATTAGAGATGGGGGTATTCATATACGAATACAAATATCCCCGCACAGCTGGACTTAACAAGGGGCCGGCCCCTGCAGCTGGCTCATCCACTCACGCATCCGGCGCCAGCGGCAGCCTCTCTCATCCTCCCAATCACTCCCGGAGCTCCACACTACAATTATAGTAATCTTCATAATTTACAAATGATTGATGATTATTTAAGGGTGGACTAATTTTGGCAGACCTAGTCCTCAGCTATAGGCATTGTGGTGCTGGAGGAGACTCTTGAGAGTCCCCTGGACTGCAAGGAGAACAAACCTATCCATTCTGAAGGAAATCAACCCTGAGTGTTCACTGGAAGGAAAGATCCTGAAGCTGAGGCTCCAATACTTTGGCCATCTCATGAGAAGAGAAATCTCCCTGGAAAAGACCCTGATGTTGGGAAAGTGTGAAGGCAAGAGGAGAAGGGGATGACAGAGGACGAGATGGTTGGACAGTGTCATCGAAGCTACCAACATGAATTTGACCAAACTCCAGGAGGCAGTGGAAGACAGGAGGGCCTGGCGTGCTCTGGTCCATGGGGTCACGAAGAGTTGGACATGACTTAACGACTAAACAACAACAAAGGTGGCAGACAGGGAGTTAAAGCTTTATAAAACTTTGGTCTAGTGCAGGGGAAATTGCTGGAAAACAATGCCTATCCAGTTCATATCAAGATCCCCACAGTAGAGTAGATCCTCCACTCCATTAGGCTTTGGATTGTCCAGTTCCTCAGACTCACCCTTGCTGGAGGAGAGAGAAATGACAAAGAGAAGAAGGGTTTGGTGCTCCTCTCTGTGTGGAAGAGACCCAGGCTAGTAACAACTGCAGAGACCTTATTTGTTGATTCTACTCCACTGGATAAATAAACTGGGGATGTAAGTCCTTCCCTCTGCTACGAACAGTCTTCCAGCTGCCAGGTAATAGTGAAACTGGAACCAAACAGAGCAGATGACACCATAGTATGTTTGTGCTGACTAAAACAATACAGGGCCCCTAACAGAGGCAATTGAATAACATTTGGGAACTTTAGTGAATCCAGAAAGCCTTCAACACATCATATTCAACTAAAACAGAAGAAACATCATATTAAGTCCAAAGAGAAGGAACAGAACAGAAACCAAAGCAACTTAATTTGAATCAGACTTCTTTAACAATCCAACATGCATCCTTAATCAGTACTTATTTCTTCATCTTCTCCAGGGCTTGGAGATATGCCTCAGAGAATTTCTCTTCATGAAACCTGTCACCACACTCACTGTAGCACAAGGGACTTCAGTCCTACAATAGTGGGGAAAGGAGGATGGGCAGCTGGCCCACCACAGAGGAGCATAAATTTATCTAATTTAGTATTGTCACCTGTGGCTGGCAGCAGTTTTCCATGATTTCACTTGCTAGCTGAAATAGCTTTTTTACTTCAAGATACCAGATATTGAATTTGTAACATGCTGCACACCAAGCTTATGGTCTACTCTGAAGCTCTAAAAACACTTCCATAGATTTCTAAAAAAAAAAAAATGGCAGAGGCAAACACAATGTAAGGATGGTCACCACTGGATGCATTAGACATGCATGCACACACACAAACACCACAATTGAAAGTGACAGAATGGAATCTCTTCCATTCTCCAACGGTCTTCTCCACCACACCTGTCTACTTTTCTGTTTAAAGTAACTAACCTTTTGTTAAAAAGCAACTTTTTTGTTAAAAAGTAACTAACCTTTTGTTAAAAAGCAATTGAGCAGAAGTCATGACGATCCACTAATTCCCACCACCACCACCAAAAACATATGACCCAAGAGATTCTCTCCCTACTTGTACATAAGGATTAAAAAATCCATATTAATCAAATTTCTTTATTAATATGGACATGAGCCTTTCTCTCAACAATGTTAAGTAGTGACTAGGCTGAACTAGTGCTTCTGCAAAATCAGAATCTAATTGTCCTAAGTCAATTCTGGAAATGAAGACAATTTTTGGTGGAGAAAATGGGCATAAATCTGTTTCATCTTTCTATTTCATACCCATACGTTGGGTACAAATTTATAAACTGCTTGTCAGTGGAAGTAGGAATCAAATGCTGAAATCCTGTTGCTTATTTTAGCATGTTGCACTAGAACTGAATCAGTGGGGATTTGGTGAGTCAACTCCTCTGTAAGTTCTGTTCATAAACTCTAATTGTGACTTACTTTGGTGTAGTAGATGACAACTAGAGCAGGTCCATTTGAATCAGTGAAATTTATGAAATGTTTGAATCCCCACTGATTCAACAGGTCTACTCTAATGTGACTACATTACCACAAAGACCAAATCCCCCTTTAATAGCTTGAACAGGTTTTAAGATAATCAGAGGAGACCTTTGTCTTGGTCCCACCACCTTCACAGGTATGTTTGATGGTGACATAGGAGAGGGCATTCTTTGTTGTTGCTCCCAGACTATGGAACTTCCTTCCATGGATGCCAAGCTAGCCCCATCTCTGCTGTCTCTCTACAAGCAGGCAAAGACCTTTCTTTACAGGCCACTTTTCCCTTAGCGACTGGCTGTCTAAGAGCCTGATTCTCACTAAACAATAAAAACCACTCTTGTATAAGGTTCTGCCTTAAAAAAAAACCCTCAAATTTAGACATACACACAAGCTACATGTATGTGTGGAGTAGTGAGCCAGGGGAGCTAGTTTTTCTGCTCCTCCACCAGAGGTATGTTTATTTTGACGTACATACAGAATTGATTCATTGGAACCAATGCCTCATACGTGAACGTCCCTGATAGCAGCAGAAAAGCTTGATCTTGCTTGCCCGCCCTCTCACTCACCAGCTTGATCGCACATATCCCCGCCAGCCTGAAGATAGGGTCCTTCTTAGGAAAAGGGCAGGATGTAAATATTTGTTTTAAATAAATAAATAAGTAAATAAGCAACAGGATTTCAGCCAAAGGATTCCATTCTTTGTGCTGCATTAGATAAAGATTTTTCTTTAAATGGACAGATGCAAAACACACAAACCTATTATATCTCCTTCTGATGACAACATTGAAATGGCCAAAGTTCAAATCTGGGCGGTATTTCTTTGCAGCAGTGTCTTTGCCAATCATTCTTTCAGGAGCAATGCAGTTTCACTCTATTATGCTGACACCAAATGAGATTTCTTCCCTTCCTGTCTTTCCTCCTTAATGCATTTCTACAACACAGCTACACAAGCCATTTTGCTGGACTTAGCTTGATGGACTGTTGAATTTCTGAAATGTAGTGAGAAAAGTAGAACCATTCCACTTTGATTTGCAACTTGCATTTCCGAAGTGTAGAAAAGTGCAATCAGTCTGATGTTTGGGAAGACATCTCTGTGGAGTAAGTGACCTTCAGCTAGTAATGGCCATTTTCCTTCTCAGCTCAATTTGGAATATGCTTCGTAACTACAGGTTTTCTCCACAAGTGTGTGAGAGAGACTGGTTTCCTGAGAGGTGTCATCTAGTTTGTAATAGTAGCACATACACATTTACCATATCATATTGTCTCTTGAGAATTGTTATTTTCTGTATTAGACAGCTGCTAGGAAATTCAATCCCCCATCCCTAATCTCATACAGGTACTCCTAGAGAACGGAGGGGGTTAAACAGATAGATGTGAAACACATGAATCACACAGATTTCTTTTTTTTTTTTAGTCTGTAGTCTGGCTGCAGACTAACACATTTTGTTTGGGATAGTCTTTCCTCAACTGCAGCTCACTTCTTCCAATGTATGCAGTATAGCCTCCCTACGTGTGTGAAGACATTTATATACATGTAGGGAGGAAGGACAAGTGAACAATAATAGAAATACAAAAGGTTCAGAACACTGAGTCTTAAGGGGTCTTTAAAGGTCGTTTAACTTTCCTTGTGGTACAAGAGGTACAAATCTCCTCAAACATCAACTTCCAGAGTCAAGACAAACTGGAACTTTTTGTTCAACTACAAAAGGGGAGGGAACCTAGTTTGCTTTGATTTTTTTCAAACCGGGTCCCTGCTGATTTCTGTAGTTGAAATCACAGTAGCCATCCACACCATCAGTTATCCTGTTGCAGGAGTCCACAGGGCAGAGGCAGAAAGCTATGACTGTGAGAAAAAGGGCCCTCTTTCCTAAGATTGGTAATTTCCAAAAGGGCCACCCTTTCCCTTTGCCCTTTTAAAAGGATTGTTTAAAATTCTGAAGTAACATAGCACTTACCTGGTACAACACTAACTTTGGCAAGCATAACTTTAAGAACAGAAAAACTTTTTGGAGCAGTGAGAGAACAGGTACTCAGTTGAGATGAATTAATGTAATAGTGTACCCACTGATACCCCTGCAACCCCCCTTGCATTGGATCAGGCAATCAGACAGTCCAAAAAGCAGAGAAAAATGATGCCAGCTGAATTAGAGGAACATACTACCCCTTGTTAATTGAATAAAAAGAGACAATTCTCCAATAAAAACACCAGACTTCCTTGTGCTTAGCTTAACTTTGTGTAGTTACAGGTTTTTACTTTTTTTACTGTGCTAAATCCAATACCAGATCCTCTGAATCAATGAGAACACAATTTTTAACAAGTATTCTGCACATTCATAGTTTGAACCGATACATTTCGCTGATCAGACCAATCTGGGATTTAGGTTTGCCACTCTGCCACTGGTTGCCATCCTGCTCCAAACAGTGGTCCAGCCACAGCATACAATACCATACCCATAGTATCCATATTGCCTATATAATCTTCCTGTTAAGGGTGTGAATTTCTGGCATTTTTGAGCTTCGGAAAGCCTTCAGCAAAACAATTAAACGGTTTTGTTAGCTGAATTATAAGATGGAGTGGGCAACTTGAAAAATAAAAGCTGCAGTCCTGAGGCAATGAATTTCTAATGGGCCTGCTCATTTCATTGCATCTTTCAGGGATTAAATGATGCTATGCTTAATGTGGTAAATGACAATGTCAAGTTATCATTCTGGAAGACCACCGTTTCTTTTTAAACAGTCATCAGCAAAGCAAGAAAAGGAAGCCATATGATTCAAGAACTGATATAATGACTAATTAGTTTTCATGTGCAAACAAAGCATTTTAAATTCACCAAACTAATTAGCTGTTTTATGATTCAATAAGGGGCTGTGTTTATTAAGCAATAAAAATGTCTCTTTATTAGAAACTGATTACTGATTTCTGCAGATCCCCAATGTATAGGTACATGCTTTCTAACAAAGTAAATAGCTTGATCACAAAAGCAATATCCATAAAATATATGGGTGTCTTAATATTTGATTACAAACCCCAGACTGTTGCAAAATATGTACTTACAGCACTAATTTATGAAGACAGTTTATATAGCTTAGAACCACAAGTGGTTGTAAGGGGCAGTGATTTTACCAATGATCTGCACTACAACAGCTCTCAGCACTAATATAAAGGTGTATTTTACTGTGTGAAGTAACCAAATAATTATTTTTCTCCTAAAAACTCCAAAAAAGGAATCTCAGACCTTCTACATGCAATGAGTGCACTCTGCCACTGGACCATGCTGGTTTGTCCTCAGTTTATGTGTGTAACACTGCTGGTAGAGATTAATTAGCACAGACATGTTCTGAGAATGATGCTGACCATGTTGATAATGTAATTTATTGATCACAGTTGATAGTCCATCGTAATTGGGGCTGGGGAAATCTGTTTGTTTCATACCTGGATAACAACAAACCCAAATAATGCAGTTATCTGGGGAAGAATACAGTTATACTTTCATATGTATACAGTAAGCATAGACTAGGGGAAATGCCATGCCAAAAAAAAAAAAAAAAAAAGATATTGGGGACCATGGCAGTCCAATATATATTAGAGCAGCGGTCCCCAACCTTTTTGGGGCCGTGGACCAGTTGGGGGGAGCGAGCTCCATGTGCGGGGCGGCAGGGGCACCCCTGCGCTTGCGGAGGGCATGTTGCGCTCGTGCCACCGCACGGGCATGCAACATGCCCACTGCGCGTGTGTGCGGGGGGGGGCGGAGATCTGTATCTGCGACCCAGTTCTGGCAAGCCCACGGACCAGCACCGGGCTGCGGACCGGGCGTTGACGACCCCTGTATTAGAGGAAACAATTTTTAAAAAATATTTATATGAGGCAATATGATATATGCATCAAATAGATCCTATATTTAAGAAAAGATGCATCTAAGGGTTAATTTTTGCTCCTTCCTTCTAACAGTATAATGATAAAAATTAATAATAAAAGTAGGATTGGAATAAATCAAAGAAATCACACTTTGTTGCCCTTTTATGACACCCAGATTCTGCTATCTGACATGGCTGCCTGATTCTGCCAAATTGTAGCACTGGCACAGATGTTAATACACCTTATGGATGGATGAGAATGTAACCTAGAATATTATAAGAAAATGTTTCTTATAATGCGTACTTCTGCCTAAGAAAGATGATACAGGATGGAGTAAGACTTCAGTCAAGTCTTCCTTTTGATAGTGATGGTTCTTCCCTGTCTCTCTGCTTCATTGCTTTTCCATTTCAAATCAGGCAAGGGCATAGCCCTTTCTCCATTCCTCCTATTTCTTAATTCTGTTTCCCATATACAGTTATTTATTATTTATGAGATTAATTCTAATGTCAAGATACCAGAAGGCAGCTGCTATTGACCTGTGTATATGTTAATAACATTTGCACCTGCCATTTCTGTATCACTGTGCAGTCAAAGCTTGGGAGCTTTGTTAATAACCTTAGAACTGCAGAGCTGGAAGGGACCCTATGGATCATTGAGTTCAGTCCCTGTCAAGGAGGCGCAGTGGGGAATTAAACTTCCAACCTCTGGCTCTGCAGCCAGAAATCTAAACCACAGAGCTAAGAGCATCTTGCAAACTGAGACCATAATATTGGTCTCATTCCTTATGTTTTTCAATAATCAAATATTGTTATATTTGATATATGTATACACACACTCTTTATGCTCTTTATACTCATTGATCTTAGCTTTAAATATTGTCTTTGAATTATGTAAGCCACCTTGGGTCCTTTTTAAGGAAAAAGGCAAGGATAATATTTTAAATGAAATAAATAATAAACAAATGTATAGTATTTCATATTTGTCAATTTGACCATTTTTGAAGAAGACAATTTCCGTGAGAGTCACCATTCAGCAGTACAGCATTAACTATTATTTCATTATTAAAATATAACATCAAAATTTACAGAAGATAATTTTTTTGAAGCAAGTTTAATCAAATAAAGAAATAGGTAAGTATGGGGAGCAGGCCCTGTTAAATTGGGGCTCAGTTCTAACTACACAGGTATAGGATTGTTTAGAAGTAAAGGAATGTCCAAGGAATAAAGTTCATGAGAAAGTATTGATAGCTATGATGATAGGAGAAAAGTCCAACATCACTGTATGTACAAGTTGTATCAACCTTTACAATACTGATACACTACATCCTCAACACAATGTTGGGTATTCCATTTCACTTCTTTGAGTGGTGTCATGTCTTTGTAGCTTAAATAACAACAGTGATGCACAAAAGGATGGGATCAGCAGATGTGAGGGAACCTGAAGTACTTGAGGGCTCCCTTCCTACAGGGGTGGGGGGGGGGGGAGAAGCAAGGGGAAGACAGAGCATGCTCAGTACATGAAATGCTAACTGATCAGTGTGACTGAAAAAAAGCTGACAAATGTAGGTGGAACAGGATGACTCAAAAAGGAGGATGGAAGAAGAGATCTACAGGTGTAAAGTGGATCACCGCATTATCTGGACAGATTATTTCATGGTTCAGGCTGAGAAGCTATTCAGTGTTCCTAGAGATGAAAGTAAAAGCTGTACCAGTGTGCCCACTCCCACTCCGTAATGATAGAACATCCTGAAGTTAGGGTACTGAGTAACTATGGGAGTTAGGGAGAAAAACAGGGAGATGGGGACAACCTTTTTGGACCGCAACTCCCAAGATCTCCAGGTTATCATGACCATGCAACATGTGACACACACACACACACCCCAGGGGCCCAAACACAGGTCCAAGCATCCCTCACATCTTTTGCCTTTTTTCTTTTCTTTTCACAATGACTCAGAAGCCATTGTGCTTTCTAGGATGCATGGGGAAAATCTTCCCGTATCTCCCATACCACCATTAAAAATTGGCCACTAGAGGGCACAAGAAGACATTTCCCTTTAAAAAAAAAAATCCAAGGTGGGAGTGGCCATCTGAGGTCCAGGGACTGACATGTGTGAACTCCAGATCTTTGCAGGTTATGCACCTCTGTTGTAAGCCCTGTAGGGAACCCCGGGAGCTGTAATCCAGAACATTAATGTTTCTAAGCTCTGGTGATGGGAATAGACTGAAGTAGTAAGAGATCTGAGCAGAAGCACTCCACAATGCAGCACGCTGTGGTAGGGGCTCGCTTGTTCTCTCTTAACAGCAGACTCAAGTGATCACCTATCTGTTTCGAAAGAGAAACGGGACCAAGAAAAAATATAAACTTTTTTTTCTTTAATCAATTCAGTATAGAGGTTTGTACATAAATGCAAAAGGTAAAAATACAACAAGAATCCTGGTGAGGTAACAATATACCACAATGGTTTGTTGCAGGTTGCACGTTGTCCTGTTAAACTTTAAAAGAGAGCAGTAGCTGTTAAGATACTGCTAAATGGATAATTAGCAGCCTGCTCACATTGAATTAGTGAATGAGACAGAGGGCATAGCTGCATTTTAATTAAGCCTTGAATAAATTTATTTACTCATAAATTTAATTATATTGGATGTCGGAATAAAAGGGCAATGCCTGCTCTGGAAAAGATGAATTATTTGCTAATAAGCATAGCTTTATTATTACCCCACAGTTTTGTTTCAAGACCTTCCTGCCTGACCTAGCAGAATCCTTTGGCTGGTAAGTCAGGACTGTCCAGCTTTGAGGAGCAAGGTTACTGTGTTCGTAGACATCAACTGCATGCAAAATGATAAACGATAAACAGCTGAATATATTGATTAAGCAGTGCAATCAACACAAACAAATCAAATATATAACATGCTCTCTAGAGTTTTGATTCTGTCTGTTGAAATGAAAAACATCCCATAAAGTTGACTAACAGGGCTGCAACTTTTCAACCATAAAACTGCTACACCTTTAGTATTGCCTTTTCATTTTCCTTGTCTTACTTAAGCAGTCATTTACCTTACTGTTATTGCATGCATTGTTGCTATATATACTGGGGTAAGATGAAAGGAACTAGGTAACATCCTGCACGTGACATCTTATTTCCCAATGATCTACCCCAGTGGTGGGCAACCTGTTGCCCATGGGCATGCAGCCCTCAGGAGACACACACAGGAGGACTTTACTTCTGTCCATAGGCATCCTTCTGGTAACTGTGCAAAGGTCAAGAAGCAGTGGCATTTGCATCAGCATACCAACATGTAAAAAGAAGAAAGATCAGGCAGGGGAAGAAAGACAGAATCTAGCACACAAACACTGACTGACTGACTGACTGATTGATTGATTGTATTTACCACCCCCTTAGTGTTGTGCACGATTCTGGGCAGTTTACAGCATAATAAAATATAACCCCACAACAATACAGTTATAAAGAAACTCAAGAGACTAGAAAACATAATACAAGAGGCTTAATATCAGATAAGGCAGAACACAAGGCATAAAATCAGATATACAATCAGGCAGGGATATAGCTACCCAAATGTCCATACAAGAAGATTAGGTAAAGGTAAAGGTTCCCCTTGACATTTAGTCCAGTCGTGTCCGACTCTAGGGTGCGGTGCTCATCCCCGTTTCCAAGCCATAGAGCCAGCGTTTGTCCGAAGACAGTTTCTGTGGTCACGTGGCCAGCACGACTAGACACGGAACGCCGTTACCTTCCCACCGAGGTGGTACCTATTTATCTACTTGCATTTTCATGCTTTCGAACTGCTAGGTTGGCAGGAGCTGGGACAAGCGACGGGAGCTCACTCCGTCGCGTGGATTCGATCTTATGACCTTGCAGCACAGAGGTTTCTGCGGTTTAACCCGCAGCGCCACCACATCCCTTACAAAAAGATTACTGGCATTCATTTCTAGCTGCTCACACTCAATTCTAGTGGTGTAAAGTTTAATAAAGCTGGCTGGAGAGCTCAGTGGTTTAGGAATCTGGCTGCAGAGCCAGAAGTTGGGAGTTCAATTCCTCACTGTGCCTCAAGGGAGAAGAGCCAGCTTGTGTGGCTTTGGGCATGCTGTATAATCCCAGGGTGCCACCAGAAGAAGGGAATTGTAATTCTCTCTGAGTATTCTCTACCTGGAAAATCCTGAAAAAAGGCCACCATAAATCAGAATTGGCTTGACATCACATGATTATTAAAGTTTATTAAATGACTTGTGGAGCAGTTGCATGGGAATACACAGCACCTGGTGATTTCAGTCTCCTCTAGTACCTCAGTGGTTAGAATGTCCGGGAGAGGTATTGGGCTTTACTGGAGAGCTCAGTTGTCACTCTTCTCCTTTGGCAGCAGGTGGGTCTTCTTTTTGGTTTCCCCTTCCTTCCTTGGAATCATGACATGTCTTTTTTAAAAAAAATTAACCATGTGAATGGCAGTTTGAACACAAAGGATTAATGGAGGGGTTATTCCACTCTGTGGGTGACCAATAGCTAATTACTTTGCCTCATAGCCACCCCAAAAATGCACCAATAACTCACGAGTCAGTTCATTTTCATCAATTTGTCCAAATGTGTCACACATTTCACGCATTCATCTGTTTTTGTCCAAAGACAATGAACATCCCTATTAGGAACCAATCATTTATTTCATCTGTAAAACAATAAAAAGCAGAATGTGAAGAAATTAGAGGAGTTGTTATGCTCTGTTTAATCTAAATATTCTAGTATTGATTGCAAAATGGTAGCAGAAAGATGCTAGCATATGATAGAATCATGTTATTCTCAAAGTAGATCCACACAGCTTTATTCTCACTGTATTACTGGAACAGGATTCACTGAGACTTCCCAATAAAATGAGATTATATAGATAGAAGCTCAAATTTAGAACAGAGTTTCTCTTGTTTTCTAGGGGCTAGCAGTGAGAAGACAGAAAGCCAGCTGTCCTCCTCCTTCTTCTTCTAGGGGAGATATTTGGAACAAATGAAATTTCGGTATTTACACTAATATAAATGGAAACAGAGGCTGAAATTGCACAGTTAAGCGAAAGGAGTAACTTTCAGATGCATATTCCTGTATATTCAGAAATCTCTGTAGGCATGATCTCTTGCACGCCAAGTCATGTGACTCAATGCACAATGGATGTCTTGTTTCTTAATTTACGGCAATTTGATTCCAGTAGCAATGCCATTTGTGTAACTGTGCAATAGGATTTCAGCCAGAGTGTTGCTGGACTATGGAGGAAAATGCTTGGAACATCCTGGAAAGGTCCAAGCTCAGTGCCAACAGTGGCCGGTATCCTGCAGAGTTTCCACATAGCCGATAGGCCCACCAGTAGAATAATTTCCACTCAGTGTAACTCAAGGCAGACAGGCCACCAAGATGTTGTAATATTTCAGTCTAAATTTCATCTAATATTCCAGCCCACTGGAATATTAGATGAAATTTGTCTCAAATTCTGTGGTTTCTGCATTTAATTTTGCACCGCGCAAATGCTACCACAGAAGGCTAGCTGCTGAGGGAACTGGCATTTTCTCCTGAACCAACCAGTGGTGCTTGGTTTGATACCATATGTACCACTGCAGTGCCTCATCATTCCCCTTCAAAATGTTGAAATATGAATGAATATTAGCTAATATAAAGGCTTTTTGCTTAAATCAGATCACTGAGTGCAGATTCATTACATGGGGTTATTGTGTGATAATTTGCTGCTCCCTGAAGGACACCGAGACTGTACACTAATGAATGAGGCATAAGCACCATTCAATAGCTTAATGTGTGACAATTAATCTTGCCCTAGTTCCCCACCACCCCAGGCCCCACCCTGATGCTCTTATGAAAACGGCAACCCTATTACATGGTCCAAATCAGACCATGGGCTGTCTGTGGTGTTTCATTGCTGATTTCTATGTGTGGAAAACAACATGTCTTCATGTCCTGCTCATTTATAGGCTCTGTATGCAAACAAGAACCCTGAGTTTCCAAAGTTCTTGCTGTCATGTGCAGCTGACTCATAAATAAGGTCTCTCCTCTGTAGACAAAAGGAATAACAGAGGGAGAGAAGACAAATTATATCCTGTGAGTTTGAGATCTGCCCACTCCTGTGCTAGAAATCTTCAATCCTAAATACTTATGACGAAAATACTACTTTTTAAAAGCAATGCAGCCACCTCAGTCCAGTGATAGTAAACCATGAGTTCTGATGAACTAGCTTGACAAGCACGCTTGCTGTGGCCTGTGAGATAACCTATAATGTACATTTTCCATCGTAATTGGCGTTTTTACTGTCTGTGGATGATGCCGATATCCATGCTTCAGAATGTAGCACTTCTCCATTACGATCATCATCGTCATCATTCTCTCTGCTGTTCAGTCGAGGGTTTCTTTTCCTTTTCTTCCCCCCGCCTACAAACATTGCTTGTCTTTGCAGCATCCACAGTGGAAACTATCTGAATAATTCAGTATTTTGCTTGCTCTGTAAAGCTTTAGTGTATTCTAAAAGAGAGCTAAATACTGCAGATAAAACCAGTAGGGATATCAGATGGATTAAGAGATGCATCAGAGAGAGAGGGAGGGAGGGAGGGAGGGAGAGGGAGTAGCCATCACACCTGACAAGTAAACAACTCTATTGCATTTTTCCTATTTTATGCTGACTTTCATTCTCTGGAGTCATACAAGCTACTTGGTCCAGCATGACATATAAGAAATGAATAGACAGATGAGGATGGGGTCATTAGTTAAATATTGTGTGAAGTGTGATAAATGAGGAATCCATCTGGTTTTGTCAGATACCTTGTTTGACATAATCACTAAGCCAATCAGTGAAGTTTGTTAGTTTCATCTCTTTCTGTTTTCATTTTTTAATGGTAACAATTAACTGGAAATGACAAACGTCTCTTAAATCCCTTTGTTAAAACAGTAACAGGGCCTGTTTGGGGATATTTAATATTTATGATGTCCTGAATAAACTGTCTATTCTTGTCTCAACTGCTACGCGGTAGTAGCACAAATGTCAAATTAATTGGATTTTCAGTTGTTCAGAAAAGGCTGTTGATAGCTCCCTTATGCATATGCCCTTTCTCTAGCTGTAGCTGGCTGCTATATGTAATAAGAATATCAAAGTGCCACCTTGTGAATATTAACTATTATACATCTGGATTTTTATGCAGGAGACAATCAAAATGTGATTTTAAAGGGTAAATGCTGACTACAAAGACATATTGGCTGAAACCCAGTGGTAAACTGCAACTAGAGTACATCCATGGAATCATTGGGGATCTGATGAATTAACTCCTCTTTAAAGTTCCAGTGATTCAAGGGACCTATTCTAATCATGACTTCCTTTCAGCCCTTGTGGTTCTTGATAAGCATGGTTATATAGAATAAGTTCTAGTTCAATTATAGGTATACTTAGAAGTGTTGGTTTTGTGTTCTGTCCTTTCTACTTAAAATTTCATTTATCTCTCTAGTTACCTTATGAAACAAATCCTTAGCACTAAAATATGCATTACTTAAGGGGAGAGAAGACAACAAAGCTAGCAGCTGGATCTTTTTATTATTATTATTTCTTTCTCAGAAGTAAAGGCTCAGTCCTAACTGGAACCCAAGCATGTAAATCTCAGGTTTAACTTACAGTCCCACTGTTTTAAAGATGTTCCAATTGGGTCTTTTTTAAAGGACAGAAGCGGGATATAAATAAATAAATAAATAAATAAATAAATAAATAAATAAATAAATAAATAAATAAATAAATAAATTCACATTACTAAAAAGAGATCTGTGTATTCTCTAAGGCTTTCACGGCCGGGATCCAATGGTTGTTGTAGGTTTTTTGGGCTGTTCAGCCGTGTTCTGGAGGTTTTTCTTCGTAACGTTTTGCCAGTCTCTGTGGCTGGCATCTTCAGAGGACAGGAGTTAGAACTCTGTCTGTGTTCTGGTGTAGTGTGTGGGATAGTTGAGTATTTGCAGCTGTGCAATCAGCTTTTTGTCCTTTTCAGGAGATTGGGTGATTACGGTGATCAGGGTGTTTTTTGTTATGGGTGTATTGTTATGATAAGGGGGGAGATGATCTGTCACTGTGATTGATGGGTGTTGTTAGCTAGTCTTTTGTGTACAGTGATCACTGGTCCTTGTGGCTGGGTAGAGTTCGTTGACCTTTTTGCAGACTGTATTTTTCAGTGCTGGGAGCCAGGCTTTGTTGAGTTTTAGACTTTCTTCTTCTTTGTTGAAGCTGTGCTGATGTTTGTGGATTTCAGTGGCTTCCCTGTGTAGTCTAACATAATGATTGCTGGTGTTGTCCAGTACTTCTGTATTTGGAAATAGGATTCCATGTCCAGCTTGTTTCAGGCCATGTTCAGCTACTGCTGATTTTTCCAGTTGTTTTAGTCTGCAGTGTCTTTCATGTTCTTTAATTCTGGTGTGGATGCTGCGCTTTGTGTATATATACCTGGCCACAACTGCAAGGTATTCGGTATACTCCTGTAGTGGTGAGGGGGTCCTTTTTGTCCTTTGCTGACCATAACATTTGTTGTATTTTTGTGGTGGGCCTGAATACTGTTTGTAGGTTGTGTTTCAATCTCCTGAAAAGGACAAAAAGCTGATCCCACACCTATAAATACTCAATTATCCCACACACTACACCAGAACACAGACAGAGTTCTAACTCCTGTCCTCTGAAGATGCCGGCCACAGAGACTGGTGAAACGTTAGGAAGAAAAACCTCCAGAACACGGCCAAACAGCCTGAAAAACCTACAACAACCAAAAAGAGATTTTTTTGTTGCAACAAGATAAATTGCAAATTCAAAGCTGTTGATGTGGATTGGAGCTGTAGTGAAGGCAAAGGGTTAAATATCCCCATCTGTAATCTAGAGACCTGATAGAAACTCAGTTTCCTGTGCTTACATTTAAGTATTTTTCAGAGTTATGTCAGTGCTCTGTCTTTACAGTAACATGTAGTTTAGCTCTTAAGAATGGCCCATACGCTTTGCTGAATAAAGAATCATAACTTAACATTCTTCTTTTAGGTGTGTATTTAAATACACCTGTTTTTTATGTGATGAATTTACATTCATGTTCATACAGTCCAGTAATACATTATAGCCCTAAGAGAATCTTAGGATTCAAGCAGTGAGTCCAGAATTCCAAATCATAAAAGGTAGACCCCAGATGTTCATAGGTAGAGCATAACATATCTATTTTTGATCAATTAGTTATGAACCTTTGTATTGGGGGCCCACCTGAGAGACGTTCTTGCCCAAGGCAAAGAATAACCTCCTGCCCCCATTCTATGTACAAATATGGACTGTCAATTGAATCTGACTTCAACAGTGGTGATGCAACAGCATTCTCCTGCAGCATCCTCCAGGAAGCAGGCTCAGTTAGGTAATGCTAGTGCACCAATTTGTACGCAAGTGGGCCCCTGATTTTCTAACAACATACTGGATTCAACTAATAAACATTAGAAGAATATTTTGGAAAATTCACCTCTGCAAATATAACTTAGATGAATATATGTAAATCAAGAACATTATAACGTACACGAAGAGCATGACAATTGAGAGCTAGTGTAGTGCAGTAGTGTAACCACGCCCAGTCATCCCAAGGTGCTCAACTAACCCATTTTTCTGAATAGGTTCCATATTTAGAGACTGGAGGTGGAATTATGAACAAGGTTTATTCAACATGGAGTAAATGGGGGTATTAATAAACAGCTTCTGAAACCAAACAATCACTATACACTGAACCCCCTACCTAATGGGATGCCCTGCCACCTCATACTTGAGGTGTCGTTTGGGTGGGGCCAACCCGTGTCCCTCCAATACTTGCAGGACACCTCAGAGATGAGCCAAACAAGGGATCCCACAGCAGGGTGACTAATGGCCAGGGTGATCTTCCTCTTGACTGTGGTCTCCCTGTCTTGTCCATCAACCTCAGGCAAAGCAATGTGGATGGGTTGAGGGTTCAGGACTTTAGCCTTGGCAGCCCACCGGGAGGGATCCTTCTTCCTCTCCCTTCTTTCTTTGGTTCTCTGGCATCTCTCTTGCCACTCTCACTCTCCCCAAATGGAGGATTTCCTAGGTGACTGGGTACTATGTGAAGAGGTGACCTGGTGTACCTGCTCCACCTCTTCACACAGTACCCACAGTTGGACAAGTTTCCCTGTCCACGGATCCTCCCTTTCCATGACTTTCTAGTTTCCCCTTGAGCTCCCAGCTGCAGTCCCTCCTGACTCCACTTGAAAGACCTTCCCTTCTAGCTCCTCCTTCGCCTCTTGCCAGCAGTCCTGTCTCTCCTCCTTTTCCTCTTCTTTTTTATCTCCCTCTGCTAGGGGTCCCCCTCCTTCCTCTAGAACCTTCCCTGTCTGCCCTCCAGCTCCTTCCCCTCTTCCAGCTCAGACTCAGTCCCTCCACAGTCCATGGCTGAATTGGCTGTAGAGAAGTCTTTCAAAGGTGTGGAGAGGTGCCACAGCCAACTGGTGGAAACAGCTGAGACAGCCAGGTCTTCCTCTCCTTCCTCACAAGTAGTTAAAGTGTTAGTGGTGCCTCGCAAGACGAAATTAATCTGTTCCATGGTTAACGCCATCTAGCGAAAATTTCGTCTTGCGAAGCGCGGTTTCCCATAGGAATGCATTGAAATTTAATTAATGCGTTCCTATGGGGGAAAAAAGTCAGAAACCAAAAAAAAAGTCAGAAAAAAGTCACTTACCAGGTACAGTAGACCGAGCACCGCTCCTCACAGTGCCTTGGTAGCCCCGGAACAGCCGGACTCTGTGTGAGCAGAGCGCCGAACAGCTGAGAGTCGGCAACCAGCAGAGAGGCGGCAGCCATTTTGAGAGGCGGCAGCCATTTTGAAAGGCGGCAGCCATTTTGAGAGGCGACCACATGGCTGCTGCCTCTCAAAATGGCTGCCGCCTCTCCAAAATGGCTGCCGCCTCTCTGCTGGTTGCCGACTCTCAGCTGTTCGGCGAAAAATATCGCAAGACGGCCCGTCTTGCGAGGTACCAAAAAAACTCACAAGACCCGTTCGTCTTGCGAGTTTTTCGTCCCGCGAGGCATTCGTCTTGCGAGGCACCACTGTATATAGACTCAAGATACCAGGGTTCAAATCCCCACTCAGCTGTAAAATTCATTGAATGTTTCTGCACCAGTCATGACATCTCAGCCTGACTTACCTCACAGAAGTGGTGTGAGGCTGAAGTGGGGAAGAGGAAAGTCATGTATGCTTGAGTTTAATATTCCAAAAAAGACATTGTGAGTGTTTTCCCCCTAACTTGCTTGATTTTTGTTAACCAAGGTTTAAACACAACCACACAATTTTGCTTAACTTCTGAAATTATTGCCTTTCCAATACCAAACTTTAAGCCAATGAGCAAGATCCCTTTTTGGTCGATATAGCAGAATCATAGGCAGGTGATAGGCAGATACCTTAAACCAAAGGCAACTATTTATCCATTTAGTTCATATTATCTATATATTCACAGAGATTCATCACCGTTGGCTATGGCAGTTAGAACTCACAGTTGTTGTGATGTAGCAACATCTCAAGGGCTGTATGTTCCCCAGATGTTGTCTACATTGACTGATAGAGGGGGTTCGGGGTTTACACAAGTATCTTCCCTGATGCTATCAAGGATGCTTGAAAATGAAGCCAAGACCTTCTCTAAATAAAGTGTGTGGTCTACAGCTCAACAGTAATCCTTCCTCTATTTATGTTAGTCTTTGATCATATGTTGAAGAACCACGATGGAACAGTGTTCTGTCACAGGTATGTATGAATGCTTTCTCATCACCATTAGGAATAATGAATGAATGAATGAATTAATGAATGAATGAATGAATGAATGAATGAAATCTTAACAATGACAGCTATAGGGAGCAAAGTGCTTTTATATGTCAGCATGATTTCTTTTTTATTTATTTCTTACACTGATTGAGATGACAGAGCAAATACTGTCATAGCATGACCTTATAGAAGCATCCTGCGAGGTTTAAAATAAAATCAATAAAAGTCATTAATCAAGCTAGTTCACAAAAGCTCACTTGAAGACTGCTCTGTGAAGTCACATTCATTACCCTGCTTTCTCTGATAGCCACAGCTGCGAAGTTCTCTTGCACAGATGTGCCATGGATGATAACAGACGTCATAGTGTGACCTTCTTTTGCTGAGAAATCTCAACATGCTAATTAGACCTTTTGAAAGTAAGGGGGGAAATTATATATATATATATATACCCTTGCAAAGTTTAGGCTGCCCTTTGCAGCCCTCACTATGTGCTTTTCTGGCTATGAAAATGCAAGGACACATTTTGTTTTCTAATGCAGTTTTCAGACGCTCTGGTATTCACAACTGGTGTCAAAAATGGGCGAGGAGCAGAGATATAGGATTTCACATATCATGTTGAGTGCATGTTTCCTTCACTAACAGTATGATTTAACATCTTATTGAATGAAATTGACAGAGTGGACCTTTTCATTAAGATCTGTGAAACAGCTTTTCAAAATTAATGAATTTTGTAGGATATGAGCTTGAACTGACACCTTAACCCACTGTAACTGGCATTTACAAATGTCTTCCACAGGAATTATACATTCTGCTGGGTGAGTCTATAGTTCTGGGCAGAAAGATACCATAAATATATTAGATGTTCAAAATCTCATTTTAATTAATGATATAAGTGAGATTTTTTTTAAAAAAAAAAAACACCTTCACAAAATGAGCAAGTACCTCAGCATTACAATGCTGAAGAATATTTAGGGTTGAAAAAAAACAACCAGATATTTTAGAGGAAGAAATGCTAAACACACGTCCTGTTAATGGGCCATATGACCACATCATTCTTATGGCTATTTGGTCTTACAATTATTATTATTATTATTATTATTATTATTATTATTATTATTATTATTATTATTATTATTATTATTATTATTATTATTATTATTATTATTATTATTATTATTATTATTATTTTGTGCAGCTTATTTATTTGGTAGTTGAATGAAGTTAGATATTCTGTCAAAGGCAGCACTGGAATGGTGAGGTGTGAAATTTATCTCATTGTTCTCCAATCCCTCAGTGCATTTGAAATATTTTCCTTTACCAATATCCTCTCGACTTACTCTGTCCATTTGTGATGCCATTGACTGCCCTGCTTTGACATCATTTGAGATGCTGTGGCACTCACCGTCTTCTCTGTGTGGTGAAGTCTGTGCATTGGCTGTATTGAAAGTAGATTTGTGTCAAGGACATCTTTTTTCAAAATGGTCAGGTGATTTCCTTCTGTGGGAAGTGTATCAAAAGCTCTGTTTCTGAAACTGGGCAAATAGAAGTCAGTAACTTTTGATTCATAATTTGTACACAATGGCCCAAATCATGTTGCTTAGCATAAATCCACATTAATTCAATGGGCATACTAGAGTAGGCCCAATTAATGTGCATTTAGTGAGTCAACTTCTCTATAAGCTCCATTGATTCAAATGGGTCTACTCTTTTTTATTATTATTATTAATATTTTATTTTTAAACTACTAGGAATAGGGTAGGGAATACAAAAGGTAAAAGGAAGTGGAAGGGATGGAAAAAGGGGTTTTAAGGATAGGAGAAGACAGAATATACAATCATCCAATCTATTCATATTAAGTATACAAGCATCCAATCTATTCATTTTTCAATGAAAAATCAACTTTCTACTTTTTTTTTAACTGTTTGATTACCCTCTAGCTGTCAACTTACAATTATGTTTTAGTTTAAATCTAAGTTACTCCAACACTATCAGGAAACCGAGACCAATTGTAAAATACATCCCCTCTTTCAATTTCCTTCTGTCTTGGACATACATTCAGCACGCCTGAAAAAGTATCCATTTCAATCACTTCCCAAATTTTCTCAGTACGTTTCTTTTGTTTCTGTGACTCTGTTTTCTTCCAGTTTTTGGAAGAGAAGGATGAATCCAGGACAGTACTCCAATTTTTAACATCACATTTTCTGATTGTAGCTAAATAGCTCCCTGGGTAACTCTCAATCCCATCTATGTTACCTGGCATCGCACTCAATAAAAACAGTTCTGGAGTTAGTACAGTTTCCTTTAACTGCTGTTTAACATCTGATGATTTCTCTTTCATCAAATCTTCCATCTGGCTAAGATGCTCATTTACCTGCTGAAATCCTGTTATTATTATCATTTGCATGGTAACCTGCCATTCTTTATCTGGCAAAGTCCCCGACAGTTGATATTTAAATTTTTCGGGGGTCATTTCCATCTTTCCAATGAGTATGGTCTGTATAAATAACACTCTTTAGTTTCCAGTATTTTATCAACAAGCCAAACCCATCATCACAAACCTCCCCTAGATGCTTCCTCCCCTCCTTACCCAGATATTATAGTATATAGATCAACTTAGACCTAATGAGGGTCTGGAGCCTGGGACCGGCCCATCCACTCACGTGTCCCAGTGCCGCAAAGGTCCCGCTCTTCCCGCCAATGGTGCCAGGAACTTCGCTGTCTCCCTGCTTGGCTGGCCACTCCAGACAGGAGATGGGAGGATGAGTGTCCCAGCACAGCTGCTGAGTGGCCAGCCGAGCAGGGAGACAGTGGAGTTCCTGGTGCCATTGATGGGAAGAACAGGACCTTCATGGCACTGGGACTTGTGAGTGGACCGGACAGTCCTGGGGTCCAGACCCTCATCAAGTCCAGCTGGGACAGAGATATTCGTATTTGTTTATGAATACGAATATCCCCATCTCTAACTACAATTTAAGATGGCATTTTAGTTTGGTTTGAATACAGATTCTGAGCTCTTTTACTATGAAAAATGTTAATCAAATCCCATTATTATACAATGTACCTTATATTGTACCACCATTGCACATTCATGGCACATCCATGGTTTACACAGACAGCATAAAAACAGAGAAGTGAAAGCCCAGTAAAGGTCAAGATCAAGATCAAAGTATAAGGCAGTCAAAAGGGTCAAGCATACAGGGTCCCATAGAAGCATGTAAACCAGGGACTGCAAGTCTGGAAGCTAAAGAACAGACTTTGTTCCAGCAGGAGTACTAAGCTCAACTTTCAGGTCCTGATTGGCTTGTGACCAGAGGAAGGTCAGTACCCAATTTTAAAATGTAAGGTAAGGCATCATTCCCTATTCAGGCCATGAGACACCATGAGTTTAGGCAGCTAGATGAAGAGGATTTCCCCAGAAGTGTCATAATGATACTCTACAAGTTAACATAACAAAAAGCACAACAGATGCTTACAGTCTAATGTTGCAAAGTGTGGGTAGAAAGCAGAGGGAGAAGACCATCCAAAAATGATCGCCAAGACAATAAGGGATACTGTTTGGGGAAAATGTATCACGACTGCATCAGATGTCAATTGTATATCACTGCAGTCTTATACACACCTGCTCAGAACTATGCAGAAAACACACATTGAAACAAAGGAGGTATCAGCATGTCAGAACAACTGGAATAATGTTATTTATGATTTTAACGAGCTAGAGGAGCACTGTGAACATCCTTGTTGATCTTTAAACTTTGTTGTTGTTTAGTCGTTAAGTCGTGTCTGACTCTTCATGACCCCATGGACCAGAGCATGCCAGGCCCTCCTGTCTTCCACTGCCTCCTGGAGTTTGGTCAAATTCATGTTGGTAGCTTCGATGACACTGTCCATCCATCTCGTTCTCTGTCGTCCCCTTCTCCTCTTGCCTTCACATTTTCCCAACATCAGGGTCTTTTCCAGGGAGTCTTCTCTTCTCATGAGATGGCCAAAGTATTGGAGCCTCAGCTTCAGGATCTGTCCTTCCAGTGAGCACTCAGGGTTGATTTCCTTCAGAACGGATAGGTTTGATCTCCTTGCAGTCCAGGGATCTTTCTGGTATAATTCCTCTGTGTATTCTTGCCACCTCTTCTTCATGTCTTCTGCTTCTGTGAGGTCCCTACCATTTTTGTCCTTTATCATGTCCATCTTTGCACAGAATGTTCCTTTAATATCTCCAATTTTCTTGAACAGATCTCTGGTTTTTCCCTTTCTATTATTTTCCTCTATTTCTTTGCACTGTTTAAGAAGGCCCTCTTGTCTCTCCTTGCTATTCTTTGGAAGTCTGCATTTAATTTTCTGTAACTTTCCCTATCTCCCTTCCATTTTGTTTCCCTTCTCTTCTCTGCTATTTGTAAGGCCTCGTTGGACAGCCACTTTGCTTTCTTGCATTTCCTTTTCTTTGGGATGGTCTTTGTTGCTGCCTCCTGTACAATGTTACGAGCCTCCATCCATAGTTCTTCAGGCACTCTGTCCACCAAATCTAGTTCCTTAAATCTGTTCTTCGTTTCCACTGTGTATTCATAAGGGATTTGGTTTAGATGATACCTGAGTAGCCCAGTGGTTTTTCCTACTTTCTTCAGTTTAAGCTTGAGTTTTGCTATAAGAAGCTGATGATCAGAGCCACAATCATCTCCAAGTCTTGTTTTTGCTGACTGTATAGAGCTTCTCCATCTTTGGCTGCAGAGAACATAATCAATCTGATTTTGGTATTGCCCATCGGTGATGTCCATGTGTAGAGTCGCCTCTTGTGTTGTTGGAAAAGAGTGTTTGTGATGACCAGCTTGTTCTCTTGACAAAACTCTATTAGCCTTTGCCCTGCTTCGTTTTGAACTCCAAGGCCAAACTTACCTGTTGTTCCTTTTATCTCTTGACTCCCTACTTTAGCATTCCAGTCCCCTATAATGAGAAGAACATCTTTCTTTGGTGTCAGTTCTAGAAGGTGTTGTAAGTCTTCATAGAATTGGTCAATTTCAGCCTCTTCAGCATCGGTGATTGGTGCATAAACTTGGATGACTGTGATGTTGAAAGGTCTGCCTTGGATTCGTATTGAAATCATTCTATCATTTTTGAGATTGTATCCCAGTACAGCTTTTCCCACTCTTTTGTTGACTATGAGGGCTACTCCATTTCTTCTACGGGATTCTTGCCCACAATAGTAGATATGATAATCGTCTGAATTGAATTTGCCCATTCCCGTCCATTTTAGTTCACTGACGCCCAGGATGTCAATGCTGATTCTTGCCATCTCCTGTTTGACCACATCCAGCTTACCAAGGTTCATAGATCTTACATTCCAGGTTCCTATGCAGTATTTTTCTTTGCAGCATCGGACTTTCCTTTCACTTCCAGGCGTGTCCGCAGCTGAGCGTCCTTTTGGCTTTGGCCCAACCACTTCATTAGCTCTGGAGCTACTTGTCCTTGTCCTCCGCTCTTCCTCAGTAGCATGTTGGATGCCTTCCGACCTGAGGGGCTCATCTTCCAGTGTCATATCTTTTAGCCTTTTGTTTCTGTCCATGGAGTTTACTTGGCAAAGATACTGGAGTGGCTTGCCAGTGTCTGCTCCAGGTGGATCGTGTTTAGTCAGAACTCTCCACTATGACCTGTCCGTCTTGGATGTCCCTGCACGGCATAGCCCATAGCTTCTCTGAATTATTCAAGCCCCTTCACCACGACAAGGCAGCAATCCGTGAAGGGGTAAACTAAATTAGAGATACTAAATAAAACCAACTATAGAGATAAATTAAAGAAGAGAAAGGATGAACTTCTGTGGCTCACAGATACAATTCATCAAAAATGTGTTAATGTAAAAGGGGCATAATTTAGTAGTTCAGCTGTTAGAAAAATGAGACACAGTTCAAGGACTTGTTTTACTTATCCGACAGACAAAAAATGCCATTAAGTACTTCTCTGCCAATAAGAAAATATAAATGCCAGAGTCTTATTTTCCGTTGTTCCTTAAAGCTTGTCTTTTCAGTATGTGGGTGGCATTTTACTAAAGTGGCTGAAAGAACAAATCTGTGAGAGATGACAGAAGATATATTATGTGCAGTAATTTTATTTTCATATGTGGCAGATTCTTCAGCCAAATTTTTTAAATGGCTAATATGGATTGCTCATTTCTCCAATCCTTTCTTGAGGCTGCTTTCAGATGTCACATCCCAAACTTTCTACAGTGGCATGGACAGCAGAGACGAGAATCTAATGTACAGACAGAGAAATTACAAGGCTGCAGTCCAGTCACTCTGTATGAACCCCATAATCAGGCGCAACAATGCATAGATTTGTGTTTTTGGAGTACAACTCTCAGAATTCCCCAGGCAGCATGAGCAGTGTTCCTGCAGCTTAGGGAATTCTGAAGGTTGTAGTCCAAATACACAAATCTGCACAGCTGTAACCAAGAACCCCTTAAGCCCGAAGCTCCAATTACTGTAGTCCTTGAGCCAGATTCCATGAAGGAACCTGGTAGCACTTGGCCGAAACAGGGTGAGGTGCCGCTTTGTGCCTAAAATATAATCTCCTGTTCGAGGGGTTAAGATCTTCACCTCCAGGTCTTAAATTATCATTCAGCCTCCTCAACATGGCTGACACAGAAATTCATAAAAAAGAAGGAAACCAGCAACTGTAGGAGAATAGAAGCTTTCCCTTTCTTCTTTTCCTGTCTCTCTCATGAGAAAAGTGAAGTGAGGGAGACTCTTCACACATCCTACTGGGTCTTCTGCCACAAAGGATGCAACAATCCATGCTACACAGTATGTTTGAAAGGCAGCAATTAGAAGGCATAACTGTCATGGCTAAAACATCACCTGCAAATTTGAAGTAGGGATGCATTTTTGTGGCTTTCCAGGTTTTGTTAAACTTAAAGTCTCCATAATTTCAGATTGGCTTTGACAGCGAGAATTGATGGGAGCTGCAGTCCAAAAAAGCCACAATTCTTACGCCCTTGATTTAAACCATACCAAATATCCTTCAGCTCCAGTCTGGCAGCCCTAAATCTCTGCAATGTGTACACCTATCTAGTCTTAGAATTCCCTCCAGGCTAAGACCAAGAAACCTATGACCCACCAGATGTTGATTAAATACCATTCCCATAATTCCTAACCATTGGCCAAGGTGGCCAGGGCTGATGGGAATGGGAGTTCAACAATACTGGGAAAATTGCATTTTCCCTAGCCCTTCTCCAACATAATGGCTGAAATCCAGTAGTAAGTTGCATTGAATCAGGGAGCGTTTTGGTGAGTCAGTCTTTCCTATATGTTCTGTTCATTAAGTGGGCCTATTCTAGCTGCAACTTACCACTGGATTTCAGCTAATGAGTTTTAGTAACTGAATAATATAATGATATCATGCAACCTCTCTTCAGTTCACTCTCTCTTCCACCCGTCTGCAGATCTGTTGTTCTGCTGTTCCTAGATTATATATTCCATTTTAAATACTGTTGTATTATAAATTCGTAAATGGGTAAAAACTCTCTTGGGTAAAATCATTTTGCCAAACCAACTAATTAGTTTAACCCCCAAATGGGATATATTCTACGGACTTTCGCGCAAGGAAAATGTATGTTTTATACATTCGGCTTTACAGACTGAGCATTCGTTTAAACAATGATTATGGAAATGTACAGCCTTTTTAAGCAATTGGACTTCCCACAGTTCTAATAAAGTCAGGAGACACACTGGCTGTGTTTAAAAGGAATACCTACCCAACATTTATTTTACATTTGCTAACAAAGGGAGGAAGTTGGGAAGGAGGTGATACATCACACAAAAGAGGAGGTATATTTTCATAACTTTTTCATATACGAATGTATATGTATAGATGCAAATTTAGGTACAATTAATAGATACACAATAGAGCTCTAACTATCCAGGGGAACGCCATGACTTAGATGACCTGTGGACTTCATCAGCCTGCTGTCCAGGTGTTAAGAGCTGATGAGAAACATTCGGACCCTTCCTATGTTTCTTCTTTATGCTTCTTTATTTTCAAACTAGACTTGGTGATTTAAACTTGGAACAAGTTTTCGTATAGAGGGCTGTTCTCTATAAAACGTGACACCTTTCCCTACAACTAAACCAAATTAGTCTGACATGTCTAAGCAAATGTGCATTGGGTCATGCACATTTGAGCAGGACTGGAGAAAGGGGCCCTCTGGCTACTCTTGGACTACAATTTGGCAAAGCCAAAGGTGAGAAATATAGAAATCTGCCGCCCAGAGTAGACCTTTGGTCTAGATGGGTGGGGTAGAACCCTAATAAAATAAATAAAATAAGTAGAGAGCACTCTTGTAACCTCTGGGGCTACATATTCATCACCTTAAGAGTTTGTCATTCTCTGTCTACCTCAAACCCTTTTATATTATTATTAAAGACCTCCCCACATGTATAATGGAAACATTTCAAGGTAAAACATTGTAAAACTTGCACGTTCTCCTCCGTGTTAATGACACATAACTTAGTTGTGATAATCTGACATTTCACATTAATAATAAAATCTGTTTATGTCTGGCAGGCTAATATTAATGCATTTTTTTAAAAAAATCCACACACAAGCCAGTCTACTTTTTAAAGACTGCAACAATTCTGTTCTTAGAAGGATTGTTAAATGACCTGGCTCAAGTTATTGTGATTAGCTGAAACAAGCCAGAATTTTAACAATGGAATAGAGAAACCCTGCTCCACATGTAAAATATGAGCTGAGGGGGGGAAAAAACATGTAACAACTCAGAAAGTTGAAAGGCAAGAAATATTTTTTTTGAGACATGTATGAAATTGATTGGTTTGCATTTATTTTTATGAGCCCTGATTTAAGCGTCTGTGTAAACAGATTTTAGGTTTTATCAGCTAGTATAATTATATAGCAATATGTTTGTATTTTTCATTAATTTTTCATAGCCTACCATGAAGGAAACAGGCAGAGCCTTTCATTTGCTTGGAAGTAAAGCTTCTTGTACTCCAAGATAAAAAGTACAGAAGAGCTAAAAACCAGATTCTTTCTCTCCCACCCCCCCCACCCCCCCACCCCCCGTGGAAGTATTTTATACCAAACCCATGCTGGGGTTGTAGAGGAATTTTCTAGGAATGTAGTGGAGGGTGGTGGAACCAAACGCCCACCATTAGTGAAGAAGGCATGGCACCTCTGGAGAAACCTATTTAGAAGTGGTTATGTAAGGCCATTGTAATTTAAAATTACAATCCTAATCAACCCCTAGCATTCAGTAGAATGATAATGGACAGTTGATGGGCAATTTCAAAGCCCCACTCTCCCTTCTTGTGCTCCTTCATCTTTAAAATGGACTTTGACTGAACAGATCTTCATATAGAGGACTCTCCTATGTAAAAGAGGGCTGCCTAATAAGGGAGTAAGCCAGCATGGCTTACTGATCATCACTGTGGAGGGAAGACAACTTTTGCTATGTTGTCTCGAGATTGAGAAGCTAAGCGTTTTTGCAGCAATTCCAAACACTTCTTCTTCTGTTTTTTTTTTTTTTTTTTTTTTTTTTTTTAAGGAAAGGAAGAGAATGATCGAGCCACTGCTGAGCAGGAAGCTTCGGCAGTGTGGCTCGCCTTTGCCTCCCTCTCCGGATGACGTGAGACTCCTAGTCTCGCTGGAATCGTCGTTGGTGAGAGGGTTAAATAACGTTAGGTTATTTAAGGACGTTCACCCCTCTCCCCGCCCTCTTCCTTTCCTGGCATCGGTAAAGGATAGAGCTCTGCTGCTCTGTGCTGTCTCGAGCTGCATCATAGTCGGAGGCCTGCTGGAACAACACTCAGGAGTCTGAAGGGGGTAGCATCGGCTACCTCCCGTGGTTTGATCGCCGAATATTTATTTTAACCCGGGCGATTATTTACAATTTTACCATAACCCTTCTGTATATTTAATTAATTAATTAATTCTTTTAATTTTAATTTTGTGTTATTGGGAGTGGGTTTTTTTTCCCAAGTAAGGGGGGGTCGCGACCACGCAGCTTGCGTGGGTTGCGCTGCACTGCGAGCGGAGCTTGGGGGAATTACTGGCTAGCTCTAAAATAAAAAAAAAGAGAGAGAAGAGAAGTGAAAGAAGGGATAGATAAGATAGAAGGATCCAGCGCCGGGACCGTTGCACGTGCGTGCCGGCCCAATAACTTACAATTGCGAGGGTCGGGTAGGCAGGCAGCAGCCAAGGTTCGGGCAGCCTTTCAGACTTGCAGCCGTTTGGCGGCGCGCAGCATGGCTGCTTGGTTTACTGGCCGTTAGCACTTTGCTTCTTTCCCCCTCCCATCCTCCCTCCTCTCGTGGATCGGGGTTTAGAACGTTGGTGCCTCGTTGGAACAGCGCCACCTTAGTGGTTAGGCGAAGCAGTATGGGCCATGAGGCACCGCATGTGAATCAGTCAGACGTTTTGGCAGCAGCCTCTCTAGATCAGTAAATAAAATACAATAAAATAAAATACAATTACAGTAAAATCACAGTAAATAGAATAAAATAAAATAAATAAATATAAAAAATTAATTAATTGATTATAGATAGAGTACTATTTGCATATATGAATAAATAGTTAATTAATTAAGGTATAGATAGTTTGTTGGAGTTATTATATCTATTTGAGGATTATTAATCACTTATCGAGGGGCTTCTAGATTCATCTTACATTAACTATAATTGTATCAATTGGTAATCGGGCTAGCAACTGTATAATCAACATTAATTGAATCCATCTGTTTACTTAATAATACTAAATTGAATAAATAATTATTGCAAATTATCAAGGGAAGTACAGAACAAACGGTATTCGATAAACTTCTGCTGGGCTCAAATGATAAAGTAATTAAGAAAATGTATGATTATTTGCCTGAAACTAAAATGCAAGATGAGATGGTAAAAGAATGTATGATTAGGTGGGCACAAAATATAGGACATAATATTGATATTGATATTGATCAATGGTTGCAAATATGGAAAAATAACATAAAGCCCCCAAAATCGGTAAATTTTAAGGAGAACATATATAAGATGTTTTATAGGTGGCATATGACTCCGAAAAATGTGGGTTCCCAGAAATGATGTTGTAGCCCCTCTCAATTTTCCAGCTTTCCATCTACCTGGGGGCACAGCGGGATCTAGGCTTGGATGGTTGTTGGCTGCCCATCTCATCTCAACTTGTCCAAGATTTCCCTTCTCATACTGTTCTGCAACAACAGCTTCATTTCAGTCCAAATCATGGGCAAGCAGTCAACATGAGCTGGTGTGGCTCCTTGGCTGGTTTGTCAAGTGTGGTGGCTGACAGTCTCAGTCTTCAGAGGATCTTCATTTCATACTCAAAGTGAATCTGTTCTGTAACCACAACCACCCATTAAAGTAAGAGAGGGATTACTTTCAAAGCTGAATGGTAGCCCACAGCTGCTGAGCTGATGCTAAATGTTTTTTCAGGTGACTTGCTCCTGAATCCCTGATCACTTGGGTCTGCAGGATCTGGCATGTTCTGGGAGGTTCTGGCTTATCTCCACTGGAGGACTCATCTGGCTCAGATGGATTTCATCAAATGAAAATAGCTCAATTATACAAATGTCTCCCCAGTTTTTATTTCTTTTAAGTTATCTTATTTTTATGTAGTTACTTCAAGTTTTGTATCTTTCATATGATTATGAGATTGGTAGTATCCCTCATTACCCATTCCAAGAACACTGTTATTTTCATGGTGAGCAAAGCTGTATTGGTCAGGGATGACACACATTGCCCTTGGCTTTTACTCTTGTTCAGAATCATCTGTGACTCATCTTCTGAGAAAAGGCACATTCCCTCTTCCTTCTTAACCTGCAATGCTAGATTTACATATGCAGAAGAAAGTTCCATTGAAATCTATGGAGTTTACCTCCCAGACCAGTCTAGGTTGCACTGTTTTCCTTACTATGGTTCAAGTTCAAGCTGTGAGTGGTGCTCTGTGTGTATGGAGAACCAGTGTGGTATAGAGGATAGGGTGATGGACTACAACTCAGAAGACCCGAGTTCTAAGCTCCACCTGACTATGGAAACTCACTGGAGGGTGGCAATGGCAAAACTACTCCTCAGGTATCTCACATACCATAAAAACACTATTGTATTAGGCATCCTTCAGTCTCGAAAGACTATGGTAACGTGCTCTGTATGGAGGACTTGGAACAGCGTCTAGTGTGGCTGAGAAGGCCAATTCGAGAGTGACAATCCCTTCCACACTGAAGACAAATACAATCTGTCCCCTGTCCAGCTCCCTGATTTGGCTGCTTCCGTGACTGCCTCTTTGCCTCGGTCTGCGGGACAAGGGTCTCTTCAAATTGGGAGAGGCCGTGATGCAACGCCTGCCTCCAGGCTGAACACTCCGATGTCAGGGTTTCCCATCTGTTGAGGTCCATTCCTAAGGCCTTCAGATCCCGCTTGCAGATGTCCTTGTATTGCAACTGTGGTCTCCCTCTGGGGCGATTTCCCTCCACTAATTCTCCATACAGGAGATCTTTTGGAATCCGACCATCAGCCATTCTCACGACATGCCCAAGCCAACGTAGACGTCGCTGTTTCAGTAATGTATACATGCTAACAATTCCAGCTCGTTCTAGGACTACTCTATTTGGAACTTTGTCCTGCCAGGTGATACCAAAAATGCGTCGGAGGCAACGCATATGGAAGGTGTTCAGCTTCCTCTCCTGCCGTGCACAAAGGGTCCAGGACTCACTGCAGTACAGGAGTGTGCTCAGGACACAGGCTGTATAGACCTGGATCTTGGTATATGTCGTCAGCTTCTTATTGAGCCATACTCTCTTTGTGAGTCTAGAGAACATGGTAGCTGCTTTGCCAATGCGTTTATCCAGCTCGACATCTAGGGAGAGAGTGTCAGAGATCGTTGAGCCAAGGTACACAAAGTCATGAACAACCTCCAATTCTTGTGTGGAGATGGTAATAGAGGGAGGTGAGTCCACGCCCTGGCCCATGACTTGTGTTTTCTTCAGGCTGATTGTTAGTCCAAAGTCTTGGCAGGCCTTGCTAAAACGATTCATGAGTTGTTGGAGGTCTTGAGCAGAGTGGGCAACAATGGCTGCATCATCGGCGAAGAGGAAGTCCCGCATGCATTTCAGCTGGACTTTGGTCTTCGCTCTCAATCTAGAGAGATTAAAGAGCTTTCCGTCTGATCTAGTCCGGAGATAGACACCTTCTGTTGCAGTTCCAAAGGCGTGCTTCAGCATGACAGCAAAAAAGATCCCAAAAAGGGTTGGTGCGAGGACACAGCCCTGTTTCACTCCGCTTCGGATGTCAAAGGGATCTGATGTTGAACCATCAAAAACTACAGTGCCCTTCATTCCCTCATGGAAGGACCTGATGATGTTAAGGAGTCGAGGTGGACATCCAATCTTGGGAAGTATTTTAAAAAGGCCATCCCTGCTAACCAAACCAAAGGCCTTTGTGAGATCTATGAAGGCGACAAAGAGTGGCTGTTGTTGTTCCCTGCATTTCTCCTGCAACTGTCTGAGGGAGAATACCATGTCAGTGGTGGATCTATTAGCTTGAAATCCACACTGTGATTCTGGATAGACTCTGTATGCAAGCACCTGGAGCCTCTTCAGCACAACACGGGCAAGCAGCTTCCCTACAACGCTGAGAAGAGAGATGCCACAGTAGTTATTGCAGTCGCCCCTGTCTCCTTTGTTCTTGTACAATGTGACGATGTTTGCATCCTTCATGTCCTGTGGTACTCCACCTTCCCTCCAGCAAAGACAAAAGAGTTCATACAGCTCGGTAGTGATGGTCTCTTTACAGCACTTCAGCACTTCAACAGGGATGTTATCCTTTCCAGGTGCCTTGCCGGAGGCGAGGGAATCCAAGGCCGCTTTTATTTCTGCTAAGGTTGGTTCACTGTCCAACTCTTCCAAGACAGGCAGACACTCAATGTTATTTAATGCTTCTTCGGTTACTACATTCTCTCTGGAATATAGCTCAGAGTAGTGCTGCACCCAGCGGTCCATCTGCTGTGCTCGGTCCTGGATGATCACGCCTGTAGCAGACTTCAAGGGAGCAGATTTCTTCTGTATTGGACCTAAAGCCTGCCTGATACCGTCATACATTCCCTTGATGTTACCTGTGTCGGCTGCTATCTGTATCTGAGAGCAGAGCTGAAGCCAATAATCATTGGAACATCTCCTGGCAGCCTGTTGGACTTGGCTACGAGCAGCTCGAAGAGCTTGCAAGTTGTACTCGCTAGGACAGGCTTTGTATGCTGCTAGAGCTCTCCTCTTATCCTCAATGGCTGGCATCAACTCCTCCAAATGGGCTTCGAACCAGTCGGCCGTCTTTTTGGTCTTCTTGCCAAATGTGGACAAGGCGGTGTTATACACAGCGTTCTTGAAATGTTCCCATCGTTCAGGTGCATTTGCATCAGCCAGGGCTGGAAGGGTTTCCTCAAGCGCTTGGGCAAATTCCTCCACTTTTCTTTGATCGCGAGTCTTGCTGATGTCAATACGTGGTCTTCCTTCCTTTTTCGTGTGATATAATCTCTTTGTTTTACTCTGCTACACACCAGGGAGTGATCAGTATCGCAATCAGCACTCTGGTAGCTGCGTGTGATCATAATACTAGGAAGGCTAGAACGTCTAGTGAGGATCAAATCGAGCTGATGCCAATGCTTGGATCTTGGATGTCTCCAGGAAAACTCTGTGTTGAGGCTTTGTATTAAAGAATGTGTTGCTGACGCAAAGACCATAATAACAGCAAAACTCCAGCAAGCGTTGGCCATTTTCGTTCATCTTTCCAATGCCAAAACGGCCTAGACAAGTGGGCCAGGAATTGTGATCAGCACCAACTCTAGCGTTAAAGTCTCTGAGAATGAACAGTGCCTCTCTTTCAGGGACTTTTTTGATAGTAGCTGCCAGATCGTCGTAGAATTTGTCTTTCACTTCTGTAGTGGATGACAGTGTTGGTGCATGTGCACTAATGAGGGTGACCGGTCCTGCTGATGAGTGGAGCTGCAGAGACAGGATTCTTTCACTCCCCACAGTAGGTGGAACAATGGATCTTAGCAGAGTATTTCTGACTGCAAAGCCAACACCATATTCCCTGGTCTCATTCAATGGTTTTCCCTGCCAGAAGAATGAGAAGTTTTTTTCTTTGACAGATCCCGAGTCTGGCAATCTCGTCTCTTGCAGGGCAACAATGTCCATCTGCAGTCTACTCAGTTCCATGTCGATGACAGCTGTCTTGCGCACATCGTCTATTTCCTGCAGGTTGTCAGAAAAGCCGTGGTCAGAAAAGCCAGGGGTCATTGTCCGTACATTCCAGGTGCCCAGCTTTAGGGCAGAAGTTTTCTTATGATTGTTGCATGGTGCAGGGTTATCGATCTGCTTGTCGGCTTTCACCCTAAACCCCACGCACCCCGTGAGGTTAACAGACCGTGGCGAGGTAGCACCTTACTGGCTGGGGGCTGCCCAGCTTAAGGCAGGCAGTATCTACCTAGTGAGGTGCAATGACCTCTCCCACCGTCAGAAGTAGCCCCTGGCGTCATGCTCTACGCCAATCGAGCAAAGACTTATAACTGGTAACTGCTACTTCCCGTGTTGTTTCGACGCTGTATGCGAAGCTGGAGTGTCCTCTCCAGAGCACGAAGCCTGGGTAAAATAATATGGAGGATAGGCTGTTACCCAAGCAGCAAATCCCCCCTCTCCACGTCACTGAGATAGTCCAGTGGAAAGGCAAGAGCCAATACAACTGGTTCCAGCGACGTCGCAGGAGTTGCCAGAACAACACGAACTGCCTCCGGGACTCCGGCTCTGGGTTTTGCCTCGAGGTTAACTCCTGAAGCCTTTTCCATCAGTGGATATAGCCACAAGGCAGTGGAGGTTCAAGGCAGTGGAGGTTTGAGATCAGAGTTTTCCTTCTCCTAGATGGGCTGCCTTCCAGGGCTGACGAGCCCCACCTACCCGGCCTGCTCTCTAATAGTGCGGAAGTATGATCTGACCCTTAAAAGGTTCCTACCCCCAGGTGTATGTAATGCTAATTGGCTTTCTTATTTACCAAATTAGGGTCAAAAACAGAATTAGAGAATTTCGCTCGCCGTTAGGCGCGCTCTTCTGCAACCCCCCTTTTAAAGCTGAAACCCTGCCCCCTCAGCCCATGCGGTTAGAAAGAGCAAGGGTCAGCCTGAAAAAACATCACACCAAGGAAAATATCTACCCAAAACATACCTCACTTCCTCCCTCAGCTTCTCCTTCAAGAAAGGGGCTTAAGTGTTTCTGCAACCCCCCTTTTAAAGCTGAAACCCCACCCCCTCAGCCCATGCGGTTAGAAAGAGCAAGGGTCAGCCTGAAAAAACATCACACCAAGGAAAATATCTACCCAAAACATACCTCACTTCCTCCCTCAGCTTCTCCTTCAAGAAAGGAGAAGCTGAGGGATAAAAACACTATTAAGGTTGCTGTAACTCAGATATGACTTGGTAAGACAATGCAAAACTTTTTGTGACTCTCTACAGAGATTTGAGAAGTGCTGTGCCATAATTGTTTTTCCATGAGAATTTTCACCATTTTCAGTCAAGTTGACAGAAAAGGAATGTCAAATGAGAAACTTTGGAGAAATTATTGTGGGTTAGGTTCAGGATTCTTATTCTTACCTTACTTGACTGAATAGTGTATGTGCATGCCTTATGTTTCATTGTACAATAATTTCTGTGGCAGCTGCAGAGTGGTAAACTGATAAAAAGAAAGTCAAAAGCAGATCCTTTTGCCACCTTATGGTAAGCTAAAAAATATGCCTAAGAGCAATTCTAAAGAATTGTGAGAATGAGACAGAAAAATGGAAGCCTCTTACATGTGGAAATAAAACTTGAGGGAAATTGGAGGCCAAATTATGGCACAGTGCTAGTTTCTCCTTCTTTCCTGGAGCTGGCCATAACATTGCCATCTGTCATACCCACTTACAGAGAAAGCTGTACTGCGAGAATTTGCAGAAGAGACAAAATGTTTCTGTAGTGACACCTCAAAAGTTTAACATTTGGAAGTTGTGGGTTTGGTACTGAATCCTGAAGAACTGCAACAAGCCCTGAGCCAAAAATCTCCCAAAATACCTTTTTTTCTAGGACACATTCAGTTCGTTTCTTTTTCTTGCTTCCCTATAAAGAGAAAGCCAATTTGCAGAATAATTTTCCAAAATTTCTTAACTGTTTCTGGTGGCTCTTTTTCAACCTCTATCCCACCAAAATTCCCCTAGAATAACTCTAGGTAGACTGCATTGTGGAAAAAACAAAACAATGGCCAGGCTGCCAACACGCCTGCTATTGCTGCTACTAGCAGTAACAATGTGAAAACCAAATATTTTTTGGGAAAAAGAGCAATGCTGGGATGCAACCACTGCTAATATTGAGCCCCACCTCTGATATATTGTTGGATAATTTTCCAATTCCTCCAGATAATTTTGAATGGCCATTTGGGGGCATTTACAGGTTTGAGGCCTGAGGACACTCAATGCATAGAAGCTCATTGAGCTTCATGCCAGCCCCAGGCCATGGAGTTTCCTCCTGGTTCAAGACAAGTTCAGAAGAACATGCAGTATTTTATATTATTGCTGCATGAGAGTATAGATCTTGTGCTGGCAGAGGCAATCGACAATTTATAAGGCAATTCTAAAAATGGGAGCAACAGAAACAAAAAATTAAAACTTTTAAACAGGGCTTTAGATCAGCACCAAATTTGGCACAGTTTCAGCAGACAGTCTGTCATTGCTATGTTCCAAATCTGGGGAAGTAAAGGCAAAGGTATTTCAAGTTATGATTTTAAAAAAAGTAAAACGGTTTTACCCTCCCTTCAGATATAGACAACCCTGAACATCTCCAGATTTAAATAGCTCATATAAATTGAAAAGACCAATCTTCTGTATCTTAAAAGAGAATGTTTGGCCTCACTCACTTTTTTATTTGGAAAGGCTACAGGGGTTGAAATATTAATCCCCTAAAAAGGCCTTTCAAAAGAGAAAAACAGCCACTTTGTTTTGGAACAAAGTATGTGATTTACAGTCAGGGAAAAGATTTTTTAAAAAAATCTAAAAGTAGAGATACTGAAAATATTTTTTGGATTTTAAAAAGACTACAGAACAAATATTCAGAAATGTACTTGTTTAAGCTTTTGAATTACTGTTTTGTTTTGTTTTTTGCTTTGTGGCTAGGGATGGTCATACTCTGTGTTAGCAGACCTTTGGTGCTTAAATCCTGTCTTAGTCTTCTAACATAGTCTCCATTCCACCCATCTTGTCACTATAAAATTGCTTGGTATTTTAAAAAAAACTTCTAAAGATGTTTTGTGCCACCAAGTCACTTACGTTGTGTGGTGACTACATGAGTTAATGACCCCCTCCAATGTCCTATCATTAACAGCTCTGCTCAGATCTTTCAAAACAACAGCATCTTATGTTACATTGAGGTTAAAGGGTGTATAGTTTCTGTTTTGTATGTGTTGCACTCACACTTTTGCTTCACCATTTCATTAAGTCCAAAACTGCCCTTCAAAATATTTTGGCACAGAAGTACTGCAACAACATCCCAGCTATTCTCGGTTCTGCCCCCACTCGGTAACCATAGTACACATCATGTGCTCATCTTCTGGGATATTCTAGCACTGGGAAATTCTCCATGAGGGAAGTTGCAGTTGGAATTTGCATGTACTTTCTTTCTTTCTTTCTTTCTTTCTTTCTTTCTTTCTTTCTTTCTTTCTTTCTTTCTTTCTTCTAATTTGCATACTGCCCATCTAGCCAAGACTACTCTGGGCGGTTCACAACATAGTCAAACCATAAAACATCACTACAAGTGCAAAATAAATTGTAAATATAAATATCATAAAATATAACAGCAATTAAACAATACATTAAATATTTAAATACAATACTCTGTATATTTAAACTCTCATTTTAAAAAAATCAGGAAATTCAATTCTTCAAAGAACCTTTGCTTTATGAATGTGGAATATTGTGTTTCTGTATCTACAGTTCAAAATGCCAGGAAATGGCCCGATATTGCTGTACAATATCATGCTCGTGTTGCCAGCAAGAAAAAGGATGCTAAACTTTACACAGAAAAGGACAGTCTGAATGTTGACAACACCAATATCAACACTGGTGTAATTAATATCCGTCTTCCTTAATACCAGTCAAAATGGTCTACAGCATTGTTCTCACTACCATTCACAAAGAGACACCAAGCAGGAGAAAATCCCAGAGCCTGACTCCTTTTTGCATCAGTTAACCACTTCTCACCCAAATACAAAGCAATTGTCACAGCTGTTATTCAACACATTCTCTAAGTATCTGCTGATTAGAAAATATGGATAATCGTCAAGTGCTCCTATGAAACCTCTGCTTGGGAGGACCAATTGACTGTGGCTTACATATACATCCAGATGATCAGTCACACACATAAGTGAACTGGGCTAACAAACTCATTACAGATGTATATGGAGAGAGGTGCCTTTGATTTCACATTTCAGATCATGGGTTTTGCAGATTCAGGGGATGGAAGTCTTTCTACTTTCTCTCATCTGCATTAGAAACCTCCCTTCTCTTTGCTGAAGCATGATTCCAACTGAACTCAATATTCATTGCAACTCTTGTTTTTTAATCTAGATGCTACAAAATGTTTCAAACACAAGGAAATGATTTATAAATTCTGGTATTAAAGAGGAAGCTGAGAGAATAATTGACAATATTTGCTGCTCCATTCATCTTGATGTAGAGCACTATTCATCTTGATGTAGAGCACTAAGTCAGCAAATACAGAAAGATGGAGGTGTTGAACTTGATTTGATATAATATTTTCAATCCAAAAAAGACAGCCAATCAGATGCCCTAATCTAAGCTATTTCACCTATTTCTCTTGAATGCCTCCAGTGTTGGAGCACTCACCACCTCTCGAGGGAATTGGTTCCATTGCCATACTGCTCTCACAGTTAAGAATTTTTTCCTGTTATTCAACCAAAATCTGGCTTCCTGTAACTTGAGCCCATTATTGCACGTCCTGCACTCTGGAATTATCAAGAAGAGATCTTGCCCGTCCTCTGTACGACAGCCTTTCAAGTATTTGAAAAGTGCTATCATATCTTCCCTCAATTTTCTTTTCTTGAGGCTAAACATGCCCAGTTATTTCATTCTTTCCTCATAGGGCTTAGTTTCCAGCCCCCTGATCATCTTTGTTGCCCTCCTCTGAATTTGTTCCAATTTGTCAGCATCCTTCTTGAAGTGCAATGTCCAGAATTGGACATAGTACTCAAGTTGAGGCCTAACCAGTGCAGAATACAGGGGAACTGGTACTTCACAGGATTTGGAGACTATACCTCTGTTAATGCACCCTAAAATAGCATTTGCTTTTTTTTGGTAGCCACATCACACTGTTGGCTCATATTCAGCCTGTGATCTACAATGACTCCAAGGTCCTTCTCGCTCGTAGTATTGCTGAGCCAGGTATCCCTCATCTTGTAACTGTGTGTTTGGTTTCTTTTTCCTAGGTGCAGTACTTTGCACTTATCTCTGTTAAATTTCATTCTGTTGTTTTCAGCCCAGTGCTCAAGCCTATCCAGATCATTTTGAATTTTATTTCTCTCTTCCAGGGCCTTAGCTATTCCACCCAATTTTGTGTCATCTGCAGATTTGATTAACATTCCCTGCACCCCCTGATCCAGGTCATTAATTAAAATGTTGAAGAGCACAGGGTCCAGGACTGAGCCCCGGGGTACCGCACATGATTTCTACCCAATTTGAAAAGGAGCTATTAATCATCACCCTCTGAGTATGATCCTGTAGCCAACTGTGTATTCACCTGACAGTTGTTCTATCCAGCCCACTCCTAGTTAGTTTTCTAATCAGAATATCATGGGGCACTTGTCAAAAGCTTTGCTGAAGTCAAGATATATGATGTTTACAGTATTCCCTCTGTCTATCAGGGAGGTTACCCAATCCAAAAATGAGATCAGGTTAGTCTGGCAGGATTTATTTATTTATTTATTTATTTATTTATTTATTTATTTATTTATTTATTTATTTATTTATTAAATTTATACCCCGCCCATCTAGACCCAAGTCTACTCTGGGCGGCTAACAATAAAAAATGGCATAAAAGCGATATAATAAAATAGAGGACAACAATAGTAATATCGTTCAAGATGGGGAAAAGATAAAAATAATCAAGTCATGACAGGAGGGAAAGCCTGCCTAAAGAGCCAGGTCTTAAGTTGGCTCTTAAAAACACCCAGCGAGGGAGCCAGACAGATCTCTGAAGGGAGACTGTTCCAAAGGCGAGGGGCCACTGCCGAGAAGGCCCGGTTTCTTATTCTTTCTCTCCGGGCCTCCCTCGACATTAGGCCCCTCAGCCGCCCTTCGTGGCTGGAACGAGTGATTCGGGTAGATCTAGGTGGGAGGAGGCGTTCCGCTAGATATCGAGGTCCTAAACCGTTTAGGGCTTTATATGTCATCATTAACACTTTGAAATCACTGCAGAAACAAACGGGCAGCCAATGCAAAGCAGCCAGAATGGGAGAGATATGCTGGAATTTTCTCACTCCACTAAGTAATCTGGCTGCCGCATTCTGCACCATTTGAAGCTTCTGCATCAATCTCAAAGGTAGCCCCACGTAGAGCGCATTACAGTGGTCTAATCACAAGATTACAAGCGCATGGACCAGAGTGGTGAGGGCCCCATCATCAAGATAGGGACGCAGCTGGGCAATCCGCCACAGATGGCAATTGGCGGAGCGGACCACTGATGCCACCTGGTTTTCCATGGTGAGCGCCAGGTCCAGATGTACTCCCAAGCTGCGAACCTCACTCTTTGCAGCGAGAGTCACCCCGCCAAAAGTGAGGGAGTTTCCCAAGCCGCCAATGGAGGGGCCATCCACCCTCAGGACCTCCGTCTTGTCCAGGTTCAGCCTCAACCCATTCCCCTGCATCCATTGCAGTACGGCCTCCAGGCAATGCTGAAGGGACAGAACGGCATCCACTGAAGTAGGTGAAAAGGAGATGTAGAGCTGCGTGTCATCAGCATACTGATGGCACGAAGCCCCACACCCCCTGATGACCCCACCCTCATATAGATATTAAACAGCATTGGGGAGATGATCGAGCCCTGCGGAACCCCACAATTGAGGCTCCACGGGGCCGAGACACTCTCCCCAAGCTGAACTCTCTGAGGACGGTCCTCCAAGTAGGATCGGAGCCAGGCAAGTGCCAGGCCACCGATTCCCAACTCGGAGACCCTCCCCAGGAGGATACCGTGGTCGACGGTATTGAAGGCGGCTGAGATATCGAGGAGGACCAACAAGGACATTTTGCCCCCGTCAGCCTCCCTCAACAGGTCATCCAACAGGGCGACCAGTGCCGTTTCTGTGCCGTGGCGCAGCCTGAAGCCCGACTGGAATGGATCCAGGGCATTGGTTTCATCCAAAGGAGCCTGGAGCTGGTCAGCCACCACCCTCTCTACCACTTTGCTAAGGAAAGAAACATTGGCGACGGGCCTATGATTGCCAATATCGTCCGCCGCCAAACTTGGTTTCTTCCTAATGGGCCTAATGAGTGTCTCCTTGAGAGACACTCCTGGAGAGACCCATTAATTATTGCTGTGGCCCATTCGGTTGTTGTAGGCCTGGCTGCTTTGATTAGCCAGGCCGGGCAAGGGTCAAGGGAGGAGGTGGTGGCACGACAGCGGTCAAGCGCTTTGTCCACCATATCTGGCGTCACAGGCTGAAAGAGATCAAGTCTCACCGGGCAAGGCAGAGTGCTGGACATCTCTGCTCGATCTACTGTATTCAAAAAAGGAGAGAGCTCTCAGCGGATGGCCTCCACTTTAGATTTTAAAAATGCTGCAAATTGGTCAGGTGAAATACTAGTAGGAGGCCCATCACTTAGACCAATTCCGGATAGATCGTGAACTATACGGAAAAGTTCCACCTGCTGATTTGAAGCTTTGCTTATCCGGATAGCGAAGTGAGCTCGACTAGCAGCCCTCATCTTAGCAAGGTAATGGTTAGTCGCGATCCTGGCAGCTTTCTGATTATAATCCGTTGGGTTCCGTCTCCAATTGCACTCTAGCCTTCTCCTGTTTTGCTTCATAGCTCGCAGCTCCTGGTTAAACCAGGGCACAGGCCGAGCTCTGCGCCAGAGAGGGCGTTTAGGAGCGATCGTGTCTACAGCCCTGGTGGCGGCAGCAAGCCAGCCATCCACCAGAGCCTCGACAGGAGCGCCAGTCAGATCAGCCGGAATCCCTCTCATGGAATCCTGGAATCCTGTAGGATCCAGTAGCCTTCGAGGGCGGACCATTAAAATAGGTCTTTGCTCCCTGCGGGGAGGGAGAGCCACTGAGAGGTTACATTTTATTAGGTGGTGATCCAACCATGACAAGGGAACTGACACAAGGTCAGTCACCATCAGACCACACTCACTCCACTTAGTGGAGAACACCAGGTCTAGCGTGTGACCACCCACATGGGTGGGGCTGTTAACATGTTGGGACATGTCCAAGGAAGCCATGGTTTCCAAGAACTCAAGAGCTGGACCAGAAATCTCTGCCTCCGCATGGATGTTGAAATCACCCAAGACCAGAAGCCTCGGGGATTCCAACAGTGCCGCAGAGACAAAGTCCGCCAGCTCCGGTAAGGAAATGGCTGGGTCGCGGGGAGCGCAGTAACCCAGCAAGATCCCAATACCATCCCTGGCCCCAATGGAGGGCCTCCAGACCTGGCTTCACCACCGTACAGCACCTAATTACCTCCAGAGTGTTTCTATAAATTTGTTTTTGATAAATCCGTGTTGGTTTTTGTTATTACTGCATTGTTTTCTAGGTGCTTGCATAGTGACAGCTTTATAATCTCTTCCAGAATTTTCCCTGGGATTGATGTCAGGCTGACTGGTCTGTAGTTCTCAGGTTCCTCCCTTTTGCCCCTTTTGAAGATAGAGACAACATTAGCCCTCCTCCAATCATCTGGCACCTCACCCATTTCCCATTATTTCAATAAAATAATAGACAGTGGTTCTGAGAGTTCTTAAGCCAGGTCCTTCAGTCTTCTTGTATGTAATTCATTTGGCCCTGGGGATCTGAATGGTAGTAAACACAAAAGATATCCTGTAGACCATCTTGACTGCTGTCGTGGGCTTCATCAAAATTCAGGCTGCTCTTTGCTATATGCAGTTTGGCATCTTTTTTCCTTCTGGCAACACTGGCATTATATTGTGCAGCACTATCAGGCCATTTCCTGGCATTTTGAATCATGGATACAGAAGCACAATATCTGACATTCATAAACCAGTGGTGTTTTGAAGAATTATATAATTATTTTTTCATATGAGTCATGTGCATGGTATGGAGACGTTTTGTGTCCAGGTGATGGAAAGCTGAACGGAGAAGTCTACATCCTGTAGTGTTTAATCTCAATAATAATTGCTACCTAATGCTGAAAGGTCACATGAATGATTATTAACTATTCTAGCAAGTAAGAAATTTGAAAAGACTGTGTGAGTTAAAGCAGTCTGAAATAATGATGTCTTACGTTGGCTATTCTGAAGGCTGTAGCACAAAAATACGAAGCTGAACTGGAAGCGATTTTAGGATAACATCTGTGTTACTGAGCTTGGAATGTGGAAGTATAATAACATGAGCTAACTAATTTGCATAATGAGATTGTAGGGTTCATGGTGTGAAGAATATCCCATGCTGAGAATATGCTGTCCTAATATTTGCTACAGAAGATCCGACTGTAGGAATCCTTCAAGCTCTACATACCACATTAAAGTAAAAATCTCCTTCTGTAATACTTTCATTCCAGCACGGCAACTGTGCTGCATTCCAGACATATATCAGCAATAGACAGAGTTTAATTATTAGCTTATGGCTCTGTATTTAATCATCATTTCACCAGACGAAATTTGGGAGGAGGCCTAAATGGTGGGATGGTTGTTTCCTTTTTTTTGAAAAGGACTGTCATGTTATTTCTTCTCTTTCCTTCCTTCTTTCTTTATTTTAAGTGCTTGGTGCCAATCTGACTTGAAGAAGAAATGAGATAGCTGATTCAAACATAATCCCTTTTAACAGTTAAATAATGATCTGATTCACTGCTGTAACTGATAGCTGCCTTCCCCTCCAAGGGCTCACAGTGAGACTTTCTGAAAACATTGTCAGTCACAATGTCTGGGTCTCGCAAGCAGAAGCATCTCCTTTCTGGTTCTCTGGATGCTTGGCTTTCTTTACGTGTGTCTCGTACTTAGCACTTTGCTGAAGACTCTGTACTTCCCCTTCCATGCATGTATAAAATTTTCATGCCCCACAAAGGCCATTAAAATTCCTTATTTAGCAACACTTGAATAATGCATTGATTCTCTTTTATGAAGAAATGGCATGGGGGGGGGTGGGGGTTTGGGGAAGCACATACTCATGTCACTTCCAAGTCTTTGGATTGCTTGACATAGCAAAGAGGCACAGAGCCTTATGTTTTCAGTGCCGACACGACAATAAGACAAAGCTAAGAAGTGGTGAGCTGGGCATTTCTCATATCAAACTCTTACATTAATTATGACCCTAAAAGACATACCGTATTGATATCCAGGGATGTGTGGAATTTGGAATTGTTTTATCCTGCTGAATGCTAGTGTAGAATAATTTGATCAGAAGGATAGATTTCCCTTCTCACAAGCCCAACTTTCCAGAAAAACATCTAAACTAATTCTGTATCGTGATTGTTTTAAAAAATCTCTCATATTTTTTTCCTTTTAACTTTTAATCCTGACCCATTTTCCCCCTAAAACAACACTTATCTGTATTTGAGTAACAATTTAATGATACAACTATTTACTCAGAAGTGAGCTCCGTTCAGTTAAATAGTACTTCTTCCCAAATGAATGAGAACAAGATTGCAGCTTAAAAGGTGACGATTCTAAAAGCCTTGGAGATGCTCATGAAGTGACTCTGTGTGTGCATGTATGTACCCAAGTGTGGTGTACCACATTCAGTGAGCTAAATGATCCAGAGTTATCTATAATTCCCATTCAATGTATCTATTGAAACCAATGCATGAATGATATATTTGTAGAACATATTCTGTGAATTTATTACATTCCCAGTGGCCTCCTGTACACCAGGGGAACTTTGTTGAAGTCCTTACTATATAACAGTATGTGTCAATATATGGAACACAAATTATGCCCTGTTTCCTTTGTACAAGTCATTGAAATCTATTCATGTTATTAATTTCCGCTGCTCTGAAATTTCATTAGGTTCTTATGCTGCTATATGTATGTATGTATGCAATCAGCCAGCCAGCCAGCCAGCCAGCCAGCCAGCCAGCCAGCCAGCCAGCCAGCCAACCAACCAACCAACCAACCAACCAACCAACCAACCAACCAACCAACCAACCAACCAACCAACCAACTACAATTGGCAGGGGAAAGATGTTTTCTCCTGGAGCAGAGGGGGACTAGGGATGGAAAAATACCATCCAAACTAGGGATGGATTCATAATTCTTAACAAAGATGTCCATTTCTGCCTTCTTGGCAGCCATTGTGACAATTAAAACATACCCAAAGTCATGCATGTGTTTAAAAATGTGTAGAGTTAGAAACAAGAATATTTGCAGAAGTGGAATTTTGTACATTGAAATAATCAAGCACCACTTTGTTAATTAGCTGCAGTTTGCCACTATTAGGGATGCTATTTTATTTATACAAGTGTAAAGTGCCAGTTGGAATCTGGTCACCATTTTCTCTTCTGACAGAGAAATATGGGAGAGCCATGGAAAGCAGGAAAGTGGGAGACAAGTAGGGTCAGCTTGTGGTTAGGTAAAATGAGGTGGCCATTTTGAGTGGCAGACACCCAGGGACAGCAAATTCATTATCCCCCTCACCCTGTATGAATTACTACCACTTCAGAGAGCTGTGACTGCTTTGAGCAGCTTTCCAAAGCTAGTTATTCTCTTCCTTCTGGGCTCTGAGGACCTTACAGAGAAGTATTGCTCATATGCTCTTCATAGGTATTGCCTGTATTGTAGAACAGAGCTGATCAGCCCATCACAATGGTTGGCTCTGAGAAATCCTAAGGGCATGACTGTAAGGAAATTGCTGCTGGTGGTGTAAAGTTCCACATAGCTGTTTAGCAAATGAAACAGGGAAACAGGAGCAATAGGGCCAGAGGGAGGAGGAGAAAGTAGAGGAGGTGGAGGTGTGGGGAAAGGACAAAGCAGCTGAGGCAGAGATGGAGAGAGGAAGTAGTAGCAAAGGCAGAAGTAAGGAGAAAGTAGCTGTGTTGCAATAGAGGTGACATTTCTCTTCCTACCTTGGATGATAGAAGAGTCAGGGCCTCCCCTGCAAGGAGACCTGTCAGAGTGGAGCAGCTGCAACAAGCTGGGGTGACATTCCATATAAAGAATCTCCGGTTGTGAACAGGTATTATCGTAAGTCCTATTGACATTGCAGTGCTAAACTATGTTACTTGTTATGTGTCATCAAGTCATATCCAATTGACAGCGGCCCTGACAGGATTTTCATGATATGTAAGATATCTAGGGAGTAATTTTACCATTGCTGGCCCACAGTGGGTTTCAGTGGCTGAGCAAGGATTTGGAGCCAGGCCTCCTGAGTCTTCATCTGTTACTCTATCCAACACACCACACTGGATCTCAATACAAACAGCAGAAAGTCAAAGACAAATGAAAGTGAGATGGGTTATCTCCTTATATATCCAAATTATGTTGCTGGACCCAGTATGTCCTGTTGTTTCAGATAATAAAACAAGTGAGAGGATCTCATATATTAACTTAAGACATACGCAATACACCATCATATATCAAAGACACCAATGACCCTACTTAGAATCAAATATCTGAATATTTATACACTTCACATATTGTTGATTCTAACATCAAGAGAGTACTTTTCAAATAGATTTTTGCCTTCCTCATCAAAGAAATGAATCTAAGAAGGAACAATACATTCTGTTTGTGGTGGATTTCCATCCAACACTGCAAAACCTCAATGGGTAGAGAAAGCTACCCATTGTTAGCAAACTCACAGCATCCTGCAAAACCCATCAGCATGACTCCTGTGATAGCTTACTGCCAGTCTCTCAGTCTGTGGAGCTGTCTTCAGACAACCAGGGATCCTCCTTGGTCCCATCGTTGTGATTCCAGGTGCTCCATTACCTGTGTGTTTCTCAGGAAAACAGTCAACTAGGAGAGCAATGTGTGGCATTGCCTGTTATATTAATCAGAACCGTCATTCTCATCTTAAAGGGCGGCTTCCAAGGCTGCTATTTATTAGCAATGAAATCACAGTTAAACGCCAGCTCAGGAACAATTGGGTGTGCCTACAGGCACAATTGTCAATTTAAGCATGCACAGCATTTTCAGTATTATTAGTCGCTTAATTATGCATTTAAGTTTAGTTAATTTTTTAGCACATAGAATAAATGACAAAGGATTGCAAGGCACTATTCACAATGTTTTACTTAAGACTGTTGTTACAATCAAATTACAGTGATCTAAATGACAAATTAGTTTGAAGTAATTTTAGCCTGCAGTCGTATATACATTGAACTAAGTGAGCCTAATTTAACACTTTAGGGGGTTACATCTAAGTAAGCAGACATTAGATAACACTGTTCTTCCAGCTGTCATTTTCTTGTTCAACCCTTGTTCCCTAATAGCCTGTCCCAACTCTCCTGATCCTGTGTTAGTAACAGCTGCTTCATATGGAGAATTCAGTACGCACAGCTTTCTGGAACACTACACATTAATGCAGTAGGACCTCCGTATCCATGGGATCAGTATTCTGATTCACTTTTCCACTGTCTTAAAATATTAAAAACATTAAAAGAAAAAACTCACTAAAAAACCTATTTTACATGTTTTTTTTAGTGAACCACCCACAGTCAGAGACTGTGTTATTAATACTTTTTAGTATTCATAGCATAGTCTCTGGCACCCTCTATTGGCCAGTTCTGATAATGCATGTGAAAATAATTTTTTTCTGGTTTTTCCCTTTTACCATGCTATATATATATGTGTGTTTGCTATTATTCATGGTTTTCCATATCCACGGGAGGCTTGCAACCAATCCCTATTGGATATGTGGATCCTACTGTACCTCCTAAGTGAATATCAAATGGCAGTTAAAGCTAGGGTGATACATAGAACTGCTGGATAGCACAGAGGTTTAGGCATCTAGCTGCAGAGCCAGTGGTAGGGAATTCAATTGCTCACTGTGCCCCTTGACAGGGGTTGGACCCGATGATCCATAGGGTCCCTTCCTATGAAGATTATTATTACTATGACACATGGGCCATGTACAACTCCTGAGTCCTGCCATGAGGACATGAGTGGTAATGGCTAGGGGTGCATCATTTGTAGGATTTTTTTCCTGAGACTCCAGCTCCCAGAATTCCCCATGTCCACAGACGCACATGTCTATATACTTACAGATTCCTCATGTCACTCACCAAATCCTACTTGGAGGCTTCTAACACCTGTTTTTCCTGTTGTTAATGTAGAAAACTGTTTCAGGAATTCTCAAGAGACTGGAATTCACCTTCAGTTTTGGAAGTGGTGGTGAAATAAACTTCAGACCATATCTCATAAACTTTTCTTCTTACAAAATTCTGAATTAAATTAAGCAAGAAGTTTTGGGGTGGGGGTGGGGGTAAGAAAGGAAAACCAAGCTCTTTGCTTCTTCCAAAAATATTAATAAATGCCTCAGGCTGGAAATAAAATTGTGCCTGCAGTTCTCCACATGATTTGCACCTAGTGAAAGAGACAGCAAAACAGATAGTCAAATATTCCTTCTGTACATGTGGAAACTTTCTCCAAGTATATAAAAGTAAGATGTTCTCAAAACTTCATCATACACATATTTTCTAAGAACGTTAGGCCCGTTCACTGTTGAAGCCATGCCTTTGGTGAACTATCTACTCAAACCTCATTGCTTGGTTAGTTACTGCCAATTCAGGCTTCATCACAGAGAAGTAAAACGAGGAATTAATGTGCACTGTACCATGGTACAGAGTATTATTTTTCAGAAATCCCCATTTATTGACAATCAATAATATTTTGATCTTTCATTACTGATAATTCTAATAATAAAAACTAATGAGACAGGACAGGCTTCACTGAACTCCAAAAAAACTAAACAAAACAGGAACAGTAGAACTTCTTAGTTTCCAAACAAAGGCTGCTGAATTGATTCTGCCAGTCAGACATTGAAACTCCTGTGAACATATGAGTTGAATTAAAATAAGGAAATAGGGAAAATTAGAAATTGCCTGCTATAAACATTTTGCCCTGTTCAGTTACATGGTGCTCATAATGGTTCTTTTCACTTTGCTCTGTCAATACAGAATGGCATCCACCTTGTGTACCTTGGAACACTATAAATCACTGAGAGTGTACAGTTATTAAGCAAGTTCCACAGCCTTCAGCATATCCTTAATGGAACTGGAAAACTTCAGCATAAAGTACTGAGGTTGATAATGAGTTTCCTATAGGAACCATAACTTCAGATTTCAGCCATATTTTGGCTAGAATGGCCAAAAGTTTTGCCCTGAGTTGCTCTCTTTTGAAGTGAAAAACTACATGGCAACAATACCAAAGCTGCCATTTTTGAACTTTTTGTCAGATTTGATAAACAGCACATCTGAAGAAGTGTTTGGCACAACTTCAGTGATGGCAGTTTTTATTAATTTGATTTGTTTTGGTGTCTGTGCTGCCAGTTATGATGGTTAAGATACAGTTTACCTTAGATGCAAACTTCTGTGACCAATAGTTTTGTGGAGGTGGTGGCTTGTGAAGAACAGGGGAGGCAGTAGGGCTTCAGTGAGGCACTTGTTGCTTCCAAGCCTTCTAGGGAATGGGAAAACCTTCATATCAGGCCATGCTCCTTTAGCCTGATTGGAGGGTCCAAATCTTGTGAGATGCAAGATTCCTTCCCTCCTGGCTGGCCCACAAATGACACGCTTGTGAAAAAGTCTTCTCACTGCATACTGTCTATTTCAGCCTATTTTGTATTGTTACTTCATTATGTGAAGACATTTTGTGACCCATGCTCCCCTTAACTGGCTGATGGATACAGAAAACCCATGCCTGGTGTGGAATCTGTTTCCCATTTTTTACTGCTACAGCACTTCTCTAACTTCTTTCAGGAATAAAGCAGTGATAAACCTCCATTTCTAAATTTTTCACATGGTGATTTACTTGATGATTTCAAACTGCAGACGTTATTTTTTAAAATGTTCAAATGGTTACTATTACTAGATTTTCAGAGACCAGACCTTCCTGAAACACTGCTGCTGGGAGATTAATTACTTTGTACATTTCAGATATTAAGATAGAAGGGAAATTGCAACTACCCTGTTTCCCCCAAAATAAGACCTAACCTGAAAATAAGCCCTAGTTAAGTGAAACCTCGCCCTCCACCATTGTGCAGCATTGTGCAGCAACCAGAAGATGACATGACTTTAAAATAAAACATCCCCTGAAAATAAGCCCTAATGCGTTTTTTGGAGCAAAAATTAATATACAAGGACCCTGTCTTATTTTCGGGGAAACACGGTATTACCTCTCTAGGAGAAAGGTGAAATAGAGGAAGAACATATGGGAATCCCCACTACCTGTCTCTTTCAGATTATATTGATAATCTTGAAGTCTTTTTGATGTTAAATCTGATAACCTGACAGAACATAGAATGGGAACAACTTTATCCCATTCTTATGGACCAAGGAATTCAGCTCTTACATGCAGGGCTGTCCCTGCCATTAAACAGAGGGGACAAAACCCTCAGGCAAATTATACTGCAGAGAAGCACCTCATATGTTTTCCTGTGCCATTTTGCTATTTTCTTCTCCTGGTGGCAAGAGATATCTGGCCCATAAAACTTTTTCCTCACATATTAGAGCCTGCCACCTTCAGGTACGATGGGGGATGCTATCTATTTTCCTACAGTTTGAAGTACCTTGCTTCTGAAGTACCATGGTGTTTAAGTGCTAACTCCCATTTCAGTTGGCTTCAGTATGTGGAATATAGGGAATCAAGTGACAAAATATCTTGGGACAACACCACCTTTAGTATATATTTTAAAAAGAATGATTAAAAGGCAGCTTCATGAATAGTTTTATATGATCTGTTATACAGCTAGGAGATATAGACATAATAATGAGATACTGGCCAGACCAGTTCTAGACATCTTGGAACTTTATGGCAGGAACATAAAGGTAGTGTCATGAAGTAAATGGGGAAAAGATTCTCATGGGAAGGAGCTGAAATTAGACGTAGATGCCCACACGTGGGTAGCGTTCAGTCATAATTATACACAGATGGGCAATTCGCTTGCAGAAGTCATCAAATTATAAATATGGATGTGCAAACTAACTAGTGGTGTAGTGGAACTAGGACTTGCTAGGGGTGGGAAACCTTGTTAAACTATGTCTTACAAAATTCCACAAATCCAAAAATACCACTAAGAGAGTCTGGAAGTTGTTATTTAAAAAAAGAAACAGGCTGTAATATTAGGATTGTTTTTGTTTATCATGGTGTTAACTGTCCCCCCCTTCTATGGGGAAAAAGGCATCAAAGCCCCTCACCTCCATCCTTTTGAGGACCATCTGAAGGTGTCGCAAGGCACTAACACTAGTTTACTGAGGTGGTGTGATCTTGACAATTGAACTGGTTGGGCCCACTTGTTCATGGCACAAGAGGTGTACTTCAGGCTAGGACCCTTTTCTGACTTGCCAAGGTTGGGTCCAGGCACAGTTCATGTCTCATCAGAGTGCAGAGGTGCATAAATCAGCCGAACCATAAAAAGTGGTGTCAGGGTCAGGCTGTCTCAGTCCAAATGCTGTTACCAGTGCAGGCCCTTCCTTAAGGTAAGTATATGTTAGTTCCACTCCACAATTCCCTCTCACACTTGTAGGGTGCGGATGACAGACAGATAAGGCCTGCTTGATGTGGGACAGAGGATTTGACTGGCTTCAGGTCTCACCAACAGGAATAGGTGCCACGAGTGGTTTGGCTCCATAAAACTTGCTGGCCTCAGGAAAGGAGGTGAGGGTACTGTGGAGTCTATCCATATGTGCCTTGGTCACATAGTACTGGTTGAGGAAGTGGCCTGCAGGGATCCAGGAGAGTGAGTGGTTTGCAGCCAAGATAAGGTTTGTGCCCTCTCAACCTGTAGGCATATCTTCTTCTATCCTCACCCCAGCTGCCCTGGCAAAGAGATGGGTCACCTGAGGCTGGACTGCCCTGGGCCCCTTGGGCCTCCACTGGGCCCATCAAAATGATCTGCTGGCCCCAGACCCTCACACAGGGGAAAGCAAGCCTAAGCAATCCTCCTCCCCCACTGCATCCCAATGTAGATCCTTTCCTCTGACCTCTGCCTGTCTCCCCATCTTGCCACCACCTTTTGTTGGGGTTGTGTGTCTCTGCTTGCCCACATGCCACCCACCAGCATCACTGCATTGCCAGGCAGCTGGCCGTGCATGCAGCACGAGATGACAGTGGGTGCTGCCAGAACCAGTAGCCTGGCTGATGCCTTTCCTTTGGGTAGTAAAGTGGGAACGGCTCCAGCAAGCTCCACTTTGGACAATGCCGTCATTTGCCATTGCCCCTTTTCCTGCTGTTTTTAAGCTTCTCAGCAATTCTCACTGGATGTATTAATTTATTATTAAAAGTAATTATTTACCACTTCTCAGCCTACAAGTGCTCCCAAAGTGATTCACAACTACAAAAACATTTTTTTTAAAAAATCTGCTTTATACATCAACATTCCTTAAAAACAGATCAGTAACAACTCTAAAAGCCAGCTTTGAAGCAACATTTACATATCATACAAAACAGTACTTGGGGGGATAGAAGGAAATGTTTGCTTCCCCCCAGCAGCAATGCATGGTTCTGAGCTATCCCTGATGTTGCCCACTGTACTTTGGCGTGGCCACATCTTGAATTGACAATTAAGGTCCATCAGCTTTACAACAGACCTGCTCCTGAAAATGACTCCAGCTGATTTGTTGGTGTGCCTCAACACAGCTGTCATAATTTTGGGATTTTCTGCAGGAGCATAGCTATGGGCATTTTGATGATGTATCGTACAATTTTCACCACTGGAGGTAAACCTAGGTTGGCTGCAGTTGTATCGGCAAGCTAGGACAGAATTAATTGGTTTCCATGATTCACAATGGAGAAATTTGGTGACAATCCCACTTGGATCCCTTCAGGGGTTTGAGTATTTTTCTTCATCCCCAGCTGTCTCTAATGCCTTTTCATATCCCTTGTCCATTACCATCTGGAAACACCATTTGTAGGTGTACTAGTGGACGGAATGATTTATAGAATTTCCTGGGGGGCTTAATAGTTCTTCTTAAAATGCCAGCTTAGCAGGGTGAATGCTGTTTTGTATAGCTGTTTCCAGCATTTAGTGGAACATTGTAGACTCTCGAGCAACAGTATTTCTGAGTGCCCAGATACTTACAATGCTCATCAGTAATATGGGTAATGTGAATAATATTCTGAGGATCTATGGGGGAACGTTAGTCATCTTTATGTCTGCATTTAAAAAGGCAATCTGCTCAGTTACCTCAGCAGTAAAGTTAAATGGAAAGGTGTGCAAAAAAGAATATATTATGGTTCAAATCAAGAGCAAATCTGCACACTAGTATCCATTAAATTAAGTTAAATTGGCCTGATCCTCCTCATTCCTTAGCAAGGAAAATTTTCAAACATCACTAAGCAAGACCGTAAAATAGAGAGTAGGAGTGTGAATAATTCTTGCAAAAGTATTCATTTACAGTGGGATAGTCTTTTGAGGAATCACTGTTCCCTGTCAATTTCCCATTTCCACCACAAAAATAAGAAAATAATTTTTTAAAAAAAAATGTTTGCATGTACGCTGAGGTTTTCACTAAGTGTCTGTAGAAAATTTCTCTCTTATGGGTCAAAGCTTGCTCCCACACAGCAATCACTGATGGGTAGATAGAATAGAAAGAACACCCACAATGCTTGTAATTTATGAACTCCACACAACAACGCAGGAAGTATTGTAGTTTCTCATGAGCTTGCAGCTTTGCCAGTTGTGCAAAATTCATTCTCACAAGTGCAAGGACTCTTGGGATAACTGGATTTTTTTTTTTTTTACCATCACAGAAGTCAAGAAGGGAAAAAATTCATATTTCCCCCCCTAACATCTGAGAAAAAGATAAGTGAGGATCTACATCCCTGGTTGGTGGGGGGCACAGTTTGGACAACTGAACATATCTTCTACAACCCTCTCATTCCTGGAAGATATATATCCTATGGTTATATCCTACTTTGTGAGGAGCATATTGTAAGTGCAGCTGTTTACCAAATATTGGGTGTTGGAGTCACAAATCATAAGTGTTTTGTACATTCTTATCCCCCAGATGACACCTATTGATAGTATGGCTTTAATTTATGAACAGTGGCAACAGCCATAGCAACAGTAACTAACTGGACACAAAATTATTGAGCCATCTACCAAAGCACAAATAGGATTTCTGGGCCAATGACATTAAAGAAATATCAACTTACAAAAACATTCACATCAGAAAAGGATTGTCGTCATCATCATTCTATAAGTTGTCCAAACTGCAGAGCTAGAAGGGATCCTATGGATCATCAAGTCCAACCTCTGTCAAGGAGGTACAGTGGGGAATTGAACTCCCAACCAGATACCTAAACCACTGAGCTATCATAGCTCAGAAGAATGCCACAAGTGTAGCTCCATTGTATTATATGGATATTCTCCTGAATGAATGATGTGCTATAGCACAAGATAACAAACTTCTATTCTAAAGTAGGTCCTGTTGAGTTTCATGGGACTTTTTGGATAAATCCTAATTTATCCTAATCCTACACTGTTGTCCAGTAGTCAATTAAAATTAAACCCAACTGGAATCAACGAGACGGGTTTGTGAACTGACATGGTTAAGACTGCAATGTTGAGGTGTAGAAAGAGAGGTGATTTTTATTTATTTATTTTTATTTTAGTTTTGATAAGAATTTACCCAACATTGATATTTCTTCCAATTCGGGATGGAAAGAACTTGAGGTGTTTGAAAAATGGCATGTGGGAGAAATGGAAACTGTCAGATTCATCCACTCCGTTCCCCCCCCCCCCGGGCTTTCATTGAGCTGGAAAAGATTCAGATAATTGCAGTACTACAAAGGCCTTGATGTTCTCATTTGTTATTTGCTATTATGCCTGCAACAGATAGTAATTGGCTTGGGTACTTAATGCACTTTGTATATCATTGAGGCAAGACTGTTCTTGCTGGTGCTGTCTGTTTTACTTCCTCTAATGAAAGCTCAATTTGAAAAGCTTCTAACATGAATGCTTTGCCTCCCCCATTTTAAATTTCAAGGATGCAAATCTTACACTGAAGATTTTAGAAAACATTAGTATTTATTCATAAAGCAGCTGTATCGCAAATCCAGTAATGAGAGGTTTGAATGCATAAATGACAATGTCACATTTCTCAGATTCTCAGTCCAACACCTAGCAAATATTGTCCATTGCTTATAGAAATTTTCTATACTATGCATATCATTTCTTTGCCTCCTCTGATGTTATGTCAGTTTCTCTAACAGGACAATGTTCCAGACAACCAGTTATGTATGGAATGAAGCTCTGTATTTTTTTCATCCTCCAGTTCCATGCTATATAGCCATCTTGGCTGCAAGAAGCAGCCCTGAAATCAAGTTTGATAACTGGTTTATGTAAGCCAAGGCAATCTTTATTAAATAAACACACACTGGATACCATCTAGGCCAAGGGTGGCAAAATGTAGACAACTCCCCAGCATCTCTTGCCATTGGCTATGTTGGCTAGGGCTGATGTGAGTTGCAGCCCAGTTACACCTTGCCTATTTTTGCTCTAAGTGAACTTCGTGTAACTAGTAATTGAAAATGGCATCCAGGATACAACAGGGTCATCCTGCTACTGAAAAAGCTTCTGTTAGTGGAACTGGGAGATAAATAACTCCCCTGCAGCCCCCTCCTCCAGATGGCTGGGAAATTTTCTGAAGAGGCTTGTCAGGTGGCTGCAATGTAGAGGTGATAGTTTCCTCCAGCTACTGGTGTTTGATTCTTTTCACATAAGAACTGTGGTATTTTTGTCTATTTTTGCCATTTGTCCTGGGTGTGTGTGGGGGTAATGTTTGTCTTTTTCAGCCACAGCAGCAGCTGACCAAGAACATTAGACAGCACTTAACTGGATCTGGGGAGGGGAGAGTTGTGAGTGGAGTCTGGTTTAGATGAGTAGCAAGCAGCAAAAGCCAACACACTTATTATAGATACATAAGCAAACTACCTTGAGAAATCCACTGCGAATATGGACTGCAGGAGCAGGTGTGTCCCCTGAACCTCTAGAGCAGTGGTCCCCAACCTTGGGCCTCCAGATGTTCTTGAACTACAACTCCCAGAAGCTTTCACCACCACCTCTGCTGGCCAGGATTTCTGGGAGTTGAAGTCCAAGAACATCTGGAGGCCCAAGGTTGGGGACCACTGCTCTAGAGATCACCCATTCCTGTTATAAATGCTTGCATTCTCCTTTTGCATAAATATGAATTTGCTATCTTCACAGCAAACTGCATATGATGGGTGCAGGGTAGTTGGGAAAGAAAATGTTGATGCCTGAAGCAGGGCAGCAAATACTGCCCCCCCCCGGACCAAGTTTTTTGGACACAGGTGGCAGGAAATTACACACACACACACATACACCTGTTTCTTTCTCTGGCAAGAAGTACAGTAACAACAAACAAAATAAATAAAGCTTGCTGGTGTCTGATGGCTCCCAGAGGGGATGACTGAGAAAGCCCCTTCCATCTGCCTCCTGATAGGGCCAGCCTTGTCAAGAAAGGGTGGAAGCCAGTGCACACTGCCAGGCACAGGGGCCACCAGATTTATTTGAAGCTGCACAAAAGCACTATTTGCAATTCATTCAGCGACAGGCCATGCATGCCTGTGGAACAGCGTAACATTACCTTGTGATGCTAAAGAGTGTCATGATATATTTCGTCACTCAGGTGCCACTCCTGTCTCATCTCATCTTGGAATGGCACATTGGCCTAGTACTCAACACCTGACAAAAACTGGCAGATAGGATAGTCATGGAGATAGCATATTTTATGGCTGGGTGGCTACCTTGTAAGTTTGAGCAACTGTGTCCATGCAGTGACTTATCTCAGCCTATTTGGACAATCCCAGTATACAGTGGATGGCAAGTGTGTGTGTGTATGGGGGGGGGCTTGGGCACAAGCCCCAAGGCTCCGCCTCTTCTGACACAACAGCCACAGAGTCCTCCAAGTGGTCCCTAGTCTGTAGTTCTTCCACTTCTGTGGGATGATGCACATTGTAATATGATATTCAAGAAAACCATCCAAACCAGCTGGCAGCATCTGTCTTAACATCAGTCACTTGACTTATGAGTTCAGGGGACAACATGTAAAGAACCACACAACTGTAATCTAAAACAGAATGTGTACTTTTGCTTTATGCATTTTGCCAAAATACAATCTTTGTACCCACACAAATGCAGTGTAAGGCTAAATCCTATGCACATTGAAGCATGTATTAATCTCTATGATTTCAGTGAGCTTTCCAAACATAGAAGCCATACAGGGCTGCTGCCAACATCACCACAGATGCAGGGCTTATTATCAGCACATGTGGCTAATAAACAAACAGAATGAGAGCTAATTTTGATTATCCTGCTTCACTAGCTGCAAGCAAGTGGAGGTTTTTAAGCTTCTTTAGCAATCATATGGACGCTGGCAATAAAACAAAAGGAGCCTAGGGTTTTTTTTCTCTTCTTTTTCTTTTAATCTATATCTTAGCCCAACTGCAAACCCAGATCAATAAGAACTGTGGCTATGATATAGCAGGAGTGATATCACACTGATTAGGCTGTTGGGCTCTTTTCCTGGATTCCAGCTTTGTGTTTTTCTAGATGACAAGAAATGCACAGAGAATATTTTAAGGAGATATACATTAGCTCAGATAGCCATGAAAACGCAAAAAACCCAAAACAAACAAAAAACGACACGCATACAAGAATATGTAAACCAACCATGCACATCTGAAAACTGCATGAAAGGGCTCTTCATAAACCAGTAAACTAATGTGTTCCATTTAAGAAATATTCACTTGCTTTAGAAAGTGATAGAAAGGAACTATGCGTGTAGCATATATACATACAGGAAAGCATCTATAGTTTGCACTAACAGATTATTTCTAATGAGAGAGGTTATCAGGAAACCACATGGTGTCTGAAATCCTCCCACACGGCTTTCTTCAGATATCCACAGCACAATCTGTGTGAAGAAGCAACCATGACAGAATTTGATTTCACAGAGAAATAAAATCAGGTTAATGCCTTTACCCCTCAGTATAGGCCAGTGAGAGATGGATGGAGCTGAACTCCACAGTCACAAAAGCTGGATTTCATTACGATGCATGTTGTAGCACTTCTCGATAAAACAAATGGATGATTTTTATCTTTCTTCAAAGCAGACCTGCAAGACACGGCAATGGCATGGAAAGGAAGCAAAGCCGTTGAAGGGCTGATACCTTCCCATTAAAATTTGGGGAGAAGACTGGGAATAAGATGCACCACATGATTTGATTTCTGTTTATTGACTCCTTAAGTCATGTTCTCTATCTGAAAAGTGTGAACATAAAATAAACTTAAATTAAAAAGCCAATTGTCAGTGAAAATCAAAGGGAAGATGATAACTGTCATTGCAGGGTGTAATCCATCTTCATTAAAATCAATGGGAATCTTGCCACTTCAATAGGAAGGGGATTGCACACAGAATTTATAGAGTCCTTTAATGAAAAGAAATCCATTCACCAGACTAAGACGCCCTAAATCTTCTCATTGCTGTTCCCCTCATGTGTTCAACTGAGATAATTTAACAAGAAATGTGGTTTTAAATACTGAGCAGAGTTTTCCTCAGCATCAATTCTTTAAAAAAAAACGAGGAAAAATTATAATAGACACCTAAAGTAAAAGAAAAGAAATGATTTTCCAGCAACATTGTCTGGCATTCAGACATAGCACTGCCATCTGCTTAGTTCCTTTGATGAAGTCAAAAAATGATTATAAGAATACTACATGAACTGAAGCTGAGCAAAGGAGAATTAAGCTACATCCTATTCCCACTTATTTGGGAACAAGTGCCATTTAAATCCTTTGGACAAAATCCTGTTGGGTAAATGTGGGGTGCAAGAGCAATCACTCCCTCAAGCATTCTACTCATCCCCAACTCCATGAGCATCCCTTTATGCTATTGGTCACACACTAGTAGAGAAATAAAGTGTGCATGCAATCAGTCACATGACTGATGCCATGAAGAATATCCCACTGGAGGGAACAAAGTGTGCAACTACTGTTGCACTCACTGTTTTTCTTAATAGAGATTAGGCATCCTTCAGTCTCGAGAGACTATGGTAACGCACTCTGAATAGAGGACTTGGAACAGCGTCTATTTAATTAATTAATTAATTAATTAATTAATTAATTAATTAATTTATTGCATTTATACCCCGCCCATCTAGTCAATTGACTACTCTGGGCAGCTTCCAACATATATAATAACAATATAAAAATATAACAACATTTAGACATCAGTAATAGAGTTATTCAAGATGGAAAGAAAAAAAATTAAAATTAAAAATAAATTACACACAGTCTAGTGTGGCTGAGAAGGACAATTCGAGAGTGACAATCCCTTCCACACTGAAGACAAATACAATCTGTCCCCTGTCCAGCTCCCTGATTTTGCTGGTTTCGGGACTGCCTCTTTGCCTCGGCCTGCTGAACAAGTGTCTCTTCAAAATGGGAGAGGCCATGATGTACCGCCTGCCTCCAGGCTGAACGCTCAGATGTCAAAGTTTCCCATCTGTTGAGGTCCATTCCTAAGGCCTTCAGATCCCGCTTGCAGATATCCTTGTATCACAGCTGTGGTCTCCCTCTGGGGTGCTTTCCCCGCACTAATTCTCCATACAGGAGATCTTTTGGAATCCAACCATCAGCCATTCTCACAACATGCCCGAGCCAACGTAGGCGTCGCTGTTTCAGTAATGTATACATGCTAAAAATTCCAGCTCATTCTAGGACAACTCTATTTGGAACTTTGTCCTACCAGGTGATACAAAAATGCGTCGGAGACAACGCGTTTTTCTTAATAGGATTCTCGCTATTTCAGCTTGTTTCTGTTGCAACACACACGAAGTTGATTAGCATTACAGTACAGTACAGTAAGTTATACAGCAGCATGGAACGAATTGATAACTTTCCATCATACGGCCGTTGCTTACATTATGACAGTGCTGCACTGCAGGATAATGGGAGGTAGTTTTCTGCCTGAGGCCAAAGCCAAGGCAAGCCTCCCATTTCATACATCAACTCTAAAACATGACTGGGCCAGAAATTGAATCTTACCTGGATACTGATATTCGTTATTTTATTGTTTTATTTAAAACAGTTATCCCCTGCAGGGTAGCTCTCCTTCCCTCCTTCGATCTTGCTGTTGCTTTCCACTCTTCAGCATTCCCTACCTGATGCCTCACTTTGCCAAATAATAGGGACCACTGTGCTATGATGTGATAGAAGAAGACTTTTATCACAGCAAAAGGGGGGGAACAAGTAGGTAATGGTGGAGGGAAGGTTTAGTAACCCTGTATATCCTTAACCATACCTGTTACACAACTTGGAAAAAGATGGACTCTCAGTCTTTCTCTGGGTCTTGTCTCATCCCTTTTGATGCCACAACCCACCACAATAGAAGTGGAGATTCTCAAGTCACTGAGTCCAATCCCCATGCCATACAGGAAATGGGAAAAAATGCATAATATCAGGAAGGAAAGGTTCCTTCGGTAGACTATAGCTCACATAACCCCCCTGTCAGTAAACATAGCCGTGGGTTACTTGTTCTCTATCCACTGTTTGTAGGCAGCTCTGCAAAGACCAAGTATTCACACAACTGTAACATGTATCCTTTAGTCTCTGATTTATATATCTGTGAACTCCTGTTAAAATGTGAGTGGCTTCACTCATTGACTTAATCACACAAAAAGGTTTGTTTATTTTTGTGAAACAATTAGCCCAAAGAGTGATAGCCTATTTTGCTTAAATCTCTGGTTCCATAAAGTCTAGAGATCTACTTTAAAAAGAAAGAAAGAAAGAAATCTTAGAATCCAGGCCAGCTGAGGGACTAAATGGACACTAGGTAAGATGTCTAAAACCTGACAAAAATCTAGTCAACCAGCTAATATGGCTGGGTTTCAAGACTTCCCCCTTGTCAGTACTGTCTCTGAACCCCTGGATCCTATCAAGTGACAATATAAAGAAACACTTCCAGATTGGTACATTCTAGAGACTATGTACCATGTTAGTGAGGGAAGGCTGTCTGTACCTCTAATATGCCCTGTCCTTACTATAAAGGGGGTGTAAGAGGTACATTGCTGTTATGTATCGGCATTGCCTAGGACCTAGAATTTAACTAGCTGGAAACTCTGCTTATAAGTGAAATAGCAATGTTTCCTCCCTCCAGTTCATGGAACTAGTTCTCCATTTTCCTGGCACTAATTTTTGTGGGTTGTTTTCCTCTCTAGAAACCAAGAAAACACAGCTAGAAAGTCCAGACGCCTGTCTTACAGCTTTCTTGTGTGTCTCCTGGGGACACACACTGACTGCAGTAGGCTTCACACCCACCAGGGCAGTACATCCGGTTGCCAACTGCCCTAGCTACTCCTCAGGAAACCCAAAGCTTCTGGCTGGCAAAGCTCCTCTCTCCTAGAATATCCTGCATTAACAGTTTTTCACTGTTGGCCTTCATGTCTCCTGCTGCTGCAGAAAGCTTCTTTTATCTGAGTCTCTCCATTTAACCCAACTTTTCTTTTTGAATCAGGCTGGGATTGCTCCCAGTTGTCCTAAGCACCAGCTGTCTTCCCTCTCACTCTTGGCTACAAAAGACACTTATATGCTTGTTGTCCTGCTGTTGTTTTTGGATGGTGTTTCCTGCTTTTCTGTAGCCACTCAACCACATATCGTATTGTATCGATTCCTTGCTTTCAAGAAAGGACACTGGCTAATTCTTTACAGTTTGATCAACCAGTCACACTATGGTGATGTTGCTAGGGATGGGCTTTTTGTGTCTACACAAAAGACCCAAAGGGTGACAGAGGCTCTCTTTTGAGTAATTCATGTCCTTTCCGAGATGACCAAAAGAGAGCTTCTAAAGCATGAATGATACATGTTGACGGAAGAGTGGTTCATGAAAGTTTCTTTTTTGTTCTCCTTTCTGTGTCCTTTCACCCTTTGTCTGTCAAATTGACTAAGAAATTTTTCATCCAATAGCACTGTGAGGACTCTCTCTTGGGTTTAGGGATGGCCCTTTTGTTGTTGAACAAAAGGCCTAAAATGTGGAAGACTCTCTTTTTCATGTAATTTGTGTTCTGTCAATGATTGTGTTTATGGGAAAAAAAGGTACACAAAAGTTTCATGTAACTTTTTTGTTCTTTCTTTCATGTCACTTTTTGGTACCCTTTGTCTATCAAATTGCCTGAAAATGTCTTCATCCAATAGCATTGCACAGGCTGCTATCAGCAGCCAATTAAAATGTATTTTGTTATTGTTATTTGGTCCTATCTGTTCTTGGATAAATCATGCTGCTGCCTGCTAGACTCAAAGAAGGGAAAAGAAGGCATCAAATGATACTATTCTAGTACTTACGGCTTAGAGAAGCTGCCTGGATAGCTCAGTGGTTTAGATATCTGGCTACAGAGCAGAGGTTGTGACTTTGATTACCCACTGTAGATCTGGCCTGTGTGGCCCTGGGCAAGCTGCACACACACACACCCCAGAAGAAAGGAAGGATAAATCACTTATGAGTACTTTCTACTTGGAAAATCCTGAAAAGGGTTGCCAGAAGTCAGAAATGACTTGAAGGCACATGGCTTGGAGAAAGGCTTTGACTGTTGTTGTTGTTGTTTTTATTTATTTTTTGTTTTGTTTTTTGGGGTTTTTTTGCCTTTATTTGCTTGCTTGCTTTTCTTGGTTTTTGGAACAGAGGTGTGTTTTTGTGTGTGTTTATTTCATTATTGTTTTCCTGTGTATGGGGGACGCTTTCCCAGTTTGATTGGATTTTTAAAATTATTATTTGGTTATTTATTCTGTTAAAGGTGTATATTTTGGTGGGGTTTTTAAAGGGGGGGATTATTTTAATAGTTGTGTGGAAGAGGAAACTGTAGCAGGTGTCAATTACATTTAAAGCTACACCTGCTGAAATGTTCTCTTCTGAGTAACAGTTAAAGCTACAGGTACCAACTTCTCTTTTCCCTCTGGTCACCCTAGGCATTATATATTTCACAGTGTTAGGTTTTCAGTACCAGCACCATCAGTTCAGTGGTCATAATTAATATCCAAATAACTATACTCAAGTAAAACTATACAGTCCTAAAGCTGATTTATGATTCAGTAGTATCTGTAGTCTTGGGCTTTAAGTGAACTCATGTTCTCTTAAATGATACTATACAAACACAGCAGCCCTTTAAATCAATCCATTAATAAAAATGGAATTTGTATTGAATACAATTTTTCTTTAAAATAAAACCAGTCTCATTGAAAAATGTCACAATTTTCCTCAGCTGGAAACAATGGGTTGAGATCTGAACACCTGAACCAACCACAAACTGGCCTGCCATGAGGCTGCCTTCACATTTGTTTATTTAGTGATGATATTACATATTATTTAATGATAATATTGCATGTGTTGGCTGAAATCAAGTAGTAAGTTGCCACTAGAGTAGGTTCATCGAATCAGTGTGGATATGGTGAGCCAAAACCTATGTATTGAATCAATGAACCTGCTCCTGTTTTGACTTGTTACTCAATTCCAGCTGTTGTTGTTCACAGTCCAGCAAGTTTATATTTGAGTTCTTCAAAGACTTTCTGGTGAATGCCATCTGGCTTTTGTGATATACTACTTTTTTATTCACCACTTAAACGTTTCTTCCTACATTTATTTGACACCTCATCAAATGAAGGACATGAGAACAACTGTTTAAGTCTAGGTATCTCTCCATCATCTTCTAATCTACTGTGAAGACAGATACAAATAATTAATCCAGCCTCTGCAATTTCCCTGTCTTTCCTTGATGTACTTTTTACACTTGTGTCACATAACAATCTTCCTGCCTTTCCTGCCTAGATGCCTGCTTCTGTTGTGCCTAAAAGAAATTGTATTAATAGTTTTAATGTCTTTGCTATTTTCTACCTGACATTTTTCTTAGCTTGCCACCTTGTAGAAGTATGTTTGGTTGACATTGATTTTTTTTAAAGTCTGCACTTTGAAAAAGCTCTGCACTATTTATAACTAGTTTGATTTCACCATTTAACAACGATAGAATCCTTTAGGGCAGTGGTTCCCAACCTTGGGCAACCCAGGTGTTCTTGGACTGCAGCTCCCAGAAGCCTATACCATTAGCTGTGTTCGCCGAAGTTTCTGGGAGTTTCAGTCCAAGAACACCTGAGTTACCCAAGGTTGGGAATCACTGCTTTAGGATAATGCTGTTTTTAATTTGTGATACATATTTTAACCTCCAAGCATTCTAAAAGAACTGGTTTAATTCCTTTAGAATTCAGTACCCTTAAAAGTATCCTTTGGAAAGCAGAATCTTCCCTATCTGAAATTACATATGTGGGGTATGAAATATATAGAAATCTACTGTATGTATTTTCCTAGCAATTTAGCAGAATCTGGAGTATTAAGTTTTCCTTAGTACTCTAGTTGTCTGCAGGTATTCATCTTCTCCCACATATGGCACACCCAAACAAGCCCAGTCTCTAAGTCTTACCCCATGTTCAACACTATTTCAGGCTTTCACATGTTGAGTGGAAACGTCTGTATACAGCTCTCTAATTATATTTCATGGGCAGGGGATTTTTTAAATTCATGCACTATAGCCCCCAGAAGTCTGCAAGGATTTCTCTAGTATTAATCAAGAAATCAAAGCCCTGACAAGAGTTTTCAAGTTCTTAAGCTAAGGAATTCAGACTCCAGCAACCTTTTTCATCCTGTGGAGAAGATAAGGGAAATGGGTGGGTGGGGCTAAGCTCCATGGGAACTACAAAGGATCATGGGTCTGGCAGGTTTTTGTTTTGTTTTGTTTTTTGGGTAAGTCTTCCTGTTCAGAGCCTAATGGGCAGACACTACCACATTTATAATGCCTTGCAACTCCTGCACAGCTTAGCCTTGCCCACTCATTTTAAACTTCTTTTTAAAATCAAACCCAAATGGATGTTACAAAGGTGGTCTTTAAGCCTTGACTGACATATATAAAATTTGTCTAATATACTACACCTTCTTATTGAGATGTCATGTATTTCGTGTTAAATATTGGCCTATGTTTGTAGCATGTACATTTCAACAAAGCCTGGCTCCCAGCACTGAAAAATACAGCCTGCAAAAGGTCAAGGAACTCTACCCAGCCACAAGGGCCAGTGATCACTGCACACAAAAGACCAGCTAATGACACCCATCAATCACAGTGACAGATCATCTCTCCCCTTTATCACAACAATACACCCACAACAAAAAACACGCTGATCATCATAATCACCCAATCTCCTGAAAAGGACAAAAGCTGACCCCACAGCTATAAATACTTAACTATCCAACAAACTGCAACAGAGCACGGACTTCTGACTCCTGTCCTCTGAAGATGCCGGCCACAGAGACTGGTGAAACGTTAGGAAGAAAAACCTTAACAACAGGGCCAAACAGCCTGGAAAACCCACAACAACCATTTGTAGCATGTAATTCGTTCTGTCATTTTTATTTTTGACAATGTATTTAATGATTTTGTGGAGTCACATTTTGTACTGTCTAGGTTCTGATCGGTCTGCTTTATGCATTGCCACTGCACAGCTCCACTGGCACTTTCAGGTAGAGTGTAGTTGCATTTTCATACTTCTACTGTTGTCATTGTTTTGAAGTCATTTGACAGTAACTGTTGCACAGCATCCTAGCCTCGGCTTAGGATAAAGTCAAGAGTCAGTTTTCTTTTGTGACCAACATATTTAACTACCCTCAAGTGCATCACTGATGGCAGCTTGGTGCCACTAGCACCTAGCATCCTTCAGCAGAAAACTCAGGCAATAGATACAGTGTCCCCATCCTGGCAGAACCAATTTAATATGACTGGTCAGGCCTTTCCTAATTTTACATCCTGGGTGATATACTGAGCACGTTTGTAATCTCTCTCACGATGTCTCTGACTAACAGCACTATGGTGCATTGTGGGGAATTTAAAGGATGCCTAGAGTTAGATTTTGGTAGTTTTCAGATTCTCACCATTTTTGTTCCTTCCAAGACTCATTATGAGACATAAACATTTATATATGCTCATAAATAACTCATCTCAGAAATCTTCATATTTGTGAAGCATGCAATACATTTCATAAAAACAAAATCAAATATGCCTTTTTAAAAAGTGGATAGCTACAATGTTTACTGTTTAAAAATACACACCAACATGTTTTAGTCATTAGGGAAAATATCTACAAACATGTATACATCAGGGGAGAAAGCATTAAAAGATTCTTGTGTTTGATTGACATTGATTTTTAAAAGTCTGCAATACATTAAGGAAATTCATAGAGAAATTGAATCTCCATAGAGGAAGACAAAAAATAAATGTTGCCACCTTATGGCAAGAATCCTACTGGTCTTTTTGATTAGGTGGCATAACTTGCCGTGGCTAATTGTAGTTAAATGATGGTGTGGTGGGGCAGAAAAAGGCCCATACTCCAGCAGTGTAAGACAAGATACACTGTCAGAGCTTCAGCAAATCAAAATCTACTTCAAATCCACTCAGTGAATGATAAGCACCTCCAACCCTTGACTGACTGACTGAGAAGAGTGAACCATGGAGCCTCACACATGTCTTTGGATTCCCGGATGTAGCCATGGAGGGGAAAGAAGGGAAGGCAGAGTCTGTGCAGTAGTATCTTGCTCAGACTGGGGAGGTGGAAGAAAGCAAATAGATATGAAAAGATTAGAGTGACAAACCTATTAACTGGAAATGGAACTTCCTGGCTTATTTTTCCACAGTCTCCCAACCTCTATAAAATCTACACTTCAAAAAGAGGGTACAGTTTATGGAAATGGGTTGCCAAGGGGTACACAAGTGAAAAAGGTTGGGAACCATTGTTCTAGTGATCCAAGACTGTCAGTGCAGCAAGAATACCTGTCAGAGCATAGTAACAGAAAAGGAGCCTGCCTACCAGGGGATATTTTGAGTGCTGAGCAATGCTGCTTAAATGGTTTTTCTGAATGTGAATTGGTCACATAGAAGATGCTCACAGTCCCTTTTGCTGAAAGCAGTATTTCAGAGATGGATGGTTGAATCACTGCAGAGCGGTAACGCAACTGATCGTGCTGCTGGGGAAGATATTTACAGGGCTGGGTAAGTGCTTCTCCATCTGAAAGCCTAAGGTAAAATGTGGTTTACATCTAAGATACAGGATATTTCATTTTAAAACAGAAAATGAAAGGAAACCGAAATGTTCTTTTTAATTAACTTTATCATCGTAATGCTGGTCATTCTTTAAAATTATTATTTATGCCTCAGAGGGCAGTTTATGCCATAAAACATAGGATCTTGACTTCTTACAGTTGTGGGTATCTCACATTATAGGGTACAACACCAATCTTTTCATGATTTGGATGTGATCTAGATAAAGTCAAAACAATTGGCTCAATCCTTTTAGCAACTTCTATTGTAGTTAAGTTTATGGACGCCATGCTTAGTCTTGCAAAAAGAGAGGGTGTTTATTATGAATTCCCCCTCACCCACTACTTAGTTTTTTTGTTTATATCGACAGGGATGAGTAAAGGGGAGAAAATAGTTGGATGTTTGTAAGTGAAATGGCATCTCTGATCTAGGCAGTTACAAAAATATGTTTTGATTTGCAGATTGAGATAATGAAGACAGTCAGTGGCAAAATGTCATATTCAAACAGAGACACTGTTTGTAATCCACTTCCCAGAAAAGGCAATAACTTATGCAATCATATGGCAAACAGGAACTTATTTCTTCTATATTTATTATAGGAGATACTTCTCACTATGTAATTACACGTTGAAGGTATATGAAAGGTCAAGATGATCACATGTCAGAAGAAACTAGCTGTCTTAATAGAGATAATGCTGATGAGCCAATTAAGTATAAAATGAAACTTAAAACCTAAACAGAGTAAATCTAGATCTTGGAAAGTTAGTTTTGAAAAGTAAGTATTTATAGGTATACTTCAATGGTATACAAAGCAATAGTAGTTAAATTTAAAGAAATTTCATTACTGACATACCTTCCAGAAGGAACTAAAGTAATTATTTCAGTTTCTCCTCAACAAATCAGAATGCTATTAGCCACTTGCAGTTAATTACAAGTAAACAGCTATCTTTGTAACTAGAGATGGGGGTATTCGTATACGAATATCCCCCACACAGGTGGCAATAACGAGGGTCCAGCCCCATGGAGCTGGACGGTCTACTCACAATTCCACTACTGCCGTGAGCTCCGAGATCCTTCCTATCACTCCGGAGCTTGCGATCTGTGAGCCACTCTTTAACCTGGCAGAGAGGCCTGTCGTCCCACCTCCTCCCAGGAATGACGAGCCGATCGCGAGCTCCAGAGTGATAGGAAGGATCCCGGAGCTTGTGGCAGTGGCAGAATTTTGAGTGGATCATCTGGCCCCATGGGGCCAGACTCTAGTTATTGCCACCTGTGCGGGGGTATTCGTATACAAATACCCCCATCTCTATTTGTAACTAATTACTTTCAGGTCTGGAATCCTTTTTAGATTTTCCCAGAGCCTGGAAGTAATCATTTTCAAATAAGCAGTTACTTCCAGGCTCTAGGTATATCTTAAAAATAAGATATTTTAAATAATAGAAAATATATTATTAACACTGATAACACACATGTTATCATTATAAAAGCTAGAAAGAGAGAGGTTCTGGCTTTCCTTTGGGATCACACACATTACAAATATTCAAACTCAACTTCATTATCCAATTTACAGACAGATATTTCACTTTTCTACACCAGATCTCAGGTCTGATTCAAGCAGTGAAGTTGCCACTAAAACTGATTCCCTCCATGCTTTAACAGGTGATATGGGAATACATCTACTAAAGGATTTTTATGCACAAAACTACTTGTGTGTGTGTGTGTGTGTGTGTTTTCCAAAACGTGTGGTGGGGGAAAAACCCTCCAAAAAACACTCTTGTTGGAATTCCTGAACAAAGCCAGGGCTGCACATGGAAATGTAGAGTCTGTTCATGCCGTCTGTTGACACGTATATCACAGAGAGGGAGGTTGCCCCTGCAAACCTGCTTATTCTTTCTCCATGTGTCCCTGGAAATATTGTATAAAAGTAGCTGATATGGTTCCTTTCAGTTCAGCAGGGGGGAAAATTATTGAGGAGAAGAGAAAGAAAATAAGAAAGGATTGAAATGAATTTTAGCTTGCCTCTGTGACATTCATTGTGTGTGTGTTGCAGTTTAGGCTCTAACTTGAGGTTTTGTATTCCTTTGGTTCTAATTTTCTGCTCTGCGCTGGGGGGGGCACTTTTATAAGAATTTTCTGAGGTTCCAGTTTTTCCACTCGGTGTCATAGACAGCCGTATGGCAACATCTCCGGTTGAATAGTTACAGCCCATATTGCTAAGTTCTGAAGGGTTTAATTTGTGTATAAAAAAGTGAATGTTCCCATTGATGCGATGGTGAAGAATTCTGCGACACAGATGCTGCTTCTGGTGTAGATGCTACAACTTTACCGCCATTGTTGTCAGAGTTAGTTGTAGCTTTTTGCCAGGTCTCCAGCCTGATGATTAGAGCTGAGAGGACCTTCTGGTGGAACAGATGCCCATCAGTGACAAGAAAGAAATAAAGGAAAGGAAACATTAACAGAGCTTAGATCAAAGCAATTATAACAAAGAGGAGGAAAAGGTTATGGAGGCAATTCGCCTAGCCATATGTTCAGCAAACCCACAACCCATTTCCCCCCTTTCATCCAGCAAAGATTTTTGTTTGCTCCAAAAAGAAAGCAGGAAGAAATCACTAATTCTGTCTACAGCAACTCGAATTTTCCCTCTGTGAAGTTCCTGCATTATTCTGGCAGCCATCTGCTTTAATTTCTGTCATGCAAACAACGGATTGCACTATCATAGCTGAAGCAACATCTGGCACCTTGAAAGTTGGGCAGGAGTGGATAGGTCTCTTCATTGCCAGTGTATGTCCCTTCACAAATCACCACAAAGGTTATTGCAAGGCTGGGCTGGACGTCTTTTCCTTGAAGAGTTAGAGATGGGTGAGAATGGTAGTTTAACTGGTTTTTGACAAGCATTTCCCCAAATCTGCCAATTTCTTGGGCCAAAATCTTGTTTGGGTTTACTGTGCACCCAGTGCTCAACTGGGCAAGCTGTTGATCCTTCCCTGCCATTTGCATAAGGACATGTTCACCACAACCTCAAACAAGTGGAAGCCCCATGTCTTTTAGAAGGCATGTCTCTGGTTAGCACAACTGCAAACAGGAGAATGAGTGAAGCATGGGGGCACTTTGCCCACAAAGCAGTTATATTCCACATTTGCCCACATGATTCTGCTACTACTCATTCCTCATACATTTGAAATTAAGAAAAATAAAAGTAGGGAGAACTGAAACTTAACAGGTCTGTCGTCAAGTCCAATGCTTTGAATGCTTCAGTCTTCAAATGTCTAGATTCCAGTTCTTTTGGATTCTGCTATGTTTGTGCTGAATGAGAATAGTCTCTTCTTTTTTTAATAGGCCCTTTATCTTAAATACATGCATGGTAGGTAGGTACAACATGATTTTGTCCATGCTGAAAAAAATCTGGACCTACTGAATTTGGTTGTCATAAATGAGAACATTTTTAAAAAACTTTTCTTTCCTTTAACCAAAAAATTCACATTACTGTACTTACAGTTAGGTACTGGAAGAGCATGAGGTGTCAAAACAGCTTCAAAGCAGAAGAATACAAAAGTCTAGAACAGAGTGATCAACAACGCTGCTTCCCATTCATTGCAACCCATTTCCAGCATAAGTGGGAAATAAGTGAACCGTCTGTAGGTAAGTCCTTGCTGAACTTATCAGCACTGCTAGAATAAGTGCAGCAATGTTGTATTGAAAGTCATCAGTGGGGGTCAACAAATATCCAATTGTAAATCACAACTAAAGACAGCCCACTAAATCAATGGAACTTACAGAGGAGTTGACTCACCAAATCCCCAGAGATTCAATGGGCCAAATCCAGTTTGAACCTCCTACTGGATTTTATCCATAGATAGAAAATCAAGGGGGATTGGGCATCTTGGTCTTTCCTGGTTTTCTGTAAGTGACCACTTGTAGATTCTTGCCACTTCTTCCAATTTAATTTCATCTACTGCTTCAAAGAAATGGATGGTTGGATGGGAATTTGGTCCTGTGTTAGCCACCAGAATGGGGATGTGGTGGCGCTGCGGGTTAAACCGCAGAAGCCTCTGTGCTGCAAGGTCAGAAGAACAGCCGTCGTAAGATCGAATCCACACGATGGAGTGAGCTCCCGTCGCTTGTCCCAGCTCCTGGCAACCTAGCAGTTCAAAAGCATGTAAATGCGAGTAGATAAATAGGTACCACCACAGTGGGAAGGTAGCGGCGTTCCGTGTCTAGTCGTGCTGGCCACGTGACCACGGAAACTGTCTTCGGACAAACGCTGGCTCTATGGCTTGGAAACGGGGATGAGCACCGTGCCCTAGAGTTGGACACGACTGGACTAAATGTCAAGGGGAACCTTTACCTAGCCACCAGAATGCCTGATCTAGGGATTTCTATGGAAGCTAGATCTAGGGATTTCTATACTGAGGTCCAGGTTTTATTGAATTCCCTGAGTAATGGAAGTATTTCCTCTTACCTTCCCATAGTTATCCTGAATCATTGCTCCTCATTTGTCATAAACTCACCTTACTAACCTTAACTACCCCATTTCCTACAAACATCATTGCAAAGGGGACACACAGAAAAACATCAGAAACTTCCTTATAGATAAGGGTCAAACTAGATGAGATGCTCAGCTCATATTTAGAAGCATTGTTTCTAAGGATGGAAGCTACTCCCACAAAAGTCTTTGTTCTCAGCAATTTAGGCTGTTCCAAAGACAAGATACTTTGACAAGGAATTTAAAAGCCTCATGATGTTTCTCACTCCCACCCATGAAAGAGATAAAGAGCTTTTTCCCTCTTCACTCAGAGTCTCTGTAGTTTGTGAAAAAGTTTCTTGTGCCCTTTCACCAAGAAGTAAAATACAGAGCAAACACAGAACTGGATGATTATTAAGAAGGAAGAAAACAACCCATACAGTTCTTCAGATTCTTAGAAAAGCAGCAGACATGTTAGTTTTGGGAAATTCACACACTTTGTGCAGTTATGCTTTCCAGATGCCAGATGTTGCTTCAGCTATGACAGTGTGATCTGTTGTTTATTCCTATCAGTGCAAGGTCCTGAATGCCATCTTCTTTGACAAGAAGAATACCGAGGCATCTTGTCCTCACATTTGAGGATGAGGCAAGCAAGAATTGTCATCCATGGTTGCTTCTTCTACTGGTGAAAGATGTCTGTTTGTCATAGCATGTGTTTTCTCTCACCTCTGCATTTTCTCTTCCATTGTGCTTTGCTTTATATTTGGTGACTGGGAAGTAGATACAGACTTAACTTGTAAACCTGGTAGCCGTGACAAATATCTCTAAGGAAGTCATGATGTGGAGAATAAAAACAGGTTAATCCCAAGAAAGACTTATTTCTCTTCATATCCAGTTTTACCTTCAGACCTTCTTCAGTGTTGCCTATGGTACTGTCTCTACTTTTGCAGAACTCCAGCACCTCTGGGGAGCCACTCTCTCCAAATTAAAACAAATGTAAATTATTTGCCCAAATAATTTCTTGTGCCCTTTGGAGGGTATGTTTGCATTGTTTTGAGGAGCTCCAGATATCTTGGAGCCAGCTGTAACCCAACAATTTCTGTAAAAAAAATTGGCCACTAGTAGGCACCAGGATTTTTTAAAAACTCATTATTCAATTAATGAGTAAAAACCTCAATTACTAATTATTCAGTTATTTTAGCACCCTTTACAGATTTCTTTTTAAAAAAATAGTATGCAAATTAGGCTTTTTACCCTCAGCCCTTCACCTTTAGCCCTGTCCATTTAGAATGTGGCATTCAGGCTGCCAAGAAATTTTAAAAACAGCCATAAGAAGAAATTTTGGATGGGAAACTTCACACACAGAGAGTGGTCTCCCGCCAGTTCCAACTTCACTGGCATGCCTATATTCATCCCCCACAATAGCTGCTACAAGCCATCATTGAGGAAAATATGGACTTCCATTGTAATGTGTATGTTGGCATTCAAGCAACATAAGCAGGATACAAGCTGAAATCTGACTTTTAAAATAATAACTTAAAATTGCAGAAGCAGAAACAGTGCAAAACCTCACAAGGTAGAGCTTTATAAAGCAACCTTTAAGAACATATCCCCTGATGTGGTTAATATCAATTTTTAAATTTAGGTGCTTTTAAAATTGTGTTTGAGTCATTTGTATTGCAATATTGATTGTGTTATTATACAGTATGTGGGTGGTGCAGTGGGAGAAGTTGGGTTTTTTTATACCTTATTCTGTAAACTGCCCATCGTAGTGGGTTTTCATTAACAGTGTGATACACAAACCAAACCAAATTAAATTAAATTAAATTAATAAAATAAATTCAGTGTTTATGATAGCTGTGTTACAGATAAGCCAAATGAATGGCATCTTTGTTTCTGGCGATCTACAAAGAATATTTTAGAGTCTCTGCAAGACATTTTTATCTCCAAGGCTAATCATTTTAGTTTGTTAAATACTTTCAGAAAAAGCACAGCAACATGTGTTTTTATGAGCCACCTGCCCTTACTGTATACTCCAGCTGCTTAATCTTCTGCAAGGAACATCCTAATCAATACATTGAGCCTGACAGGACAAGATTGACAGTGTGCTTTTCTACAGCACTGCATAGTACCTTCATACCATACGTCAACATTTTCCTCAGTGGTAATAATGTCTATATTAAAATCCAACCAGAGAAAACGTTTTCTATATGACAGCATGAAACATAAATGGATGAGCCTTTTCATGAAAAATAAATCTTTGACAGAACACTTGCACAATTCTGTGATTCTAAACAGGACGCCTGTAAATATTTTATTTCATTCACAGAGGATTGGATCCTGAATGGAGGGGTTCCTTCCTAGAGCTTGGAAGTAGCATCTTTCAAACAATGATGTAATTGCTTGTGGATTACATTTGCAAAGGGGAAAGGAGAGGTGCAATGGTACTTCTTTTACAAGACAACACAATGGCTTGTGTAGGCATAATTGATTTTCATGAAATGAGCAATATTTGCTCATTACTTCTCAAATACTGGTTTTAAAGTGCATTGAGAGTGATTGGCGGAAAATTTTAAGCTATTTTTTCTTTCAAAGTGTGGGTTGGTGGGTTGGTGGGTTGGTGGGTTGGTGGGTGGGTTGGTTCCAATAAGGGACCAAAGGCAGCTCATAATATTAGTGAAGAATAATAATCAAAAGCTAAAAGAAATAGCATATTACTAATGCTTGGATTGTGCTGGCTGGAAAGTTCAGTGAGTTAGGTATCTGGAAAATTAATTCCGCACTGTTCCATCTGGGAGAAAAGCCAGCCTGTGTAACCTTGGGCAAGCTAATTCATCAATTTGTATTCATCCTAATCGATGTCCCCAACGAAAACAAATCAATGAATTTTTAGTGTTCTTTCATTCATTGATTTGTTGGGCTATAAAATGGGGGGGGGGGGTCCATGTACCTAGAGACACCAAAATCACAGAGAAGCTTTCCCTGATTCTCCTCTACAATCGCTCCAAGTTTAGTGAAGATTGTCTTTCCCCAAGCCTGCCGCTAAATGGCACTTTCCTGGTGAGACCCACTTTGTGAGTCTATAACTTGGATGTCTGAAACCCAATCTTCACCAAATGTGGAGGTACTGTAGAGGAGAGTCAGGAGCAGCTTCTCTGCAGTTTTGGAGTCTCTTGGTGCCTGGAGAGAACTTTCCTGGGGGAGGCCCTCTTTGTGCGTATATAACTCGGATGTCCGAAACCCAAACATCACCAAACTTGCACAGCTTGTAGAGGACAGCTTCTCGGTTATTTTGGTGCCTCTAGGTGCTTGGGGCCATTTTATTGGGTTTGAAAGACAAAAATGAATTGATGAATTGATGAATTGATTCATTCTTTGTAAGAAAAAAATGTAAATTTGTTATCTGTGATTCATCAACCTTGATGAATCACAAATCAAAATGAATCACCAATTTTCCAATTCATGCCCCTCTCTACTATAAACCCTTACTTATGGTAAGGATAGCCATAAGTCAGAATTGGCTTGATGGCATGTAATTATCATTAAGGCTTAAATTAACAAGCTCTTAAAACAACAAGCTATGATTAATATAATAATTGGGGAGGTGAGATAGCTGGCAACCACTTCGAAGAGCAGCAATGAAGAAATTAAAAAAGATCATCAAGTGTATGGATGTGTCACTCGAGACCAAGATCAAGATAATCCACACTATGGTATTTCCAATCACCCTTTATATTTATCTTTACCACAAATATTATTTCTTCCATACTTTTCCCAATATCCCCACAACCCCCCTCAACAGATGTTCAAGGTGGGTGGGGGGCTTAAGGAGAAAACAGGGAAATCATGAAAAATAACCCCCACATGAATATATACCCTGTGAGAATTGTGGATACAATTGAGCAGCCCCCCCCTTCGAGATTTAATAGAGGAGAATATGAGAAATCTGGTTGATCTTCTGAGATTACACTAGAGTGGTGCAGAAGCAAACAAAGAGGAACAGCTAGAGGGAAAATGATTGTCTTGAAATATCTAAGCCCTGACTTTCATCAGGAAAATCTTTTCTCCTTTACAGTCATTTCCCCCCAATTACACATAAAAGACAGCAGCCTATTGTAAACAACAATGAAACACATTTTACAAGCTGTTTTTATAGTATATTGCCATGCCACTTGGTAACTGAGATCGCTATCTATTTATCATGCAACTGTACATCACTTGTGCCTCCCTCAACCACTAATTCCAATACGATACCATACTGAAAAATATTTATTCATGTTGCAATTTCATTTCTATGTTCCTGGGAGCAAGCCCCACGGAATTCAGTAGCACTTTACTTTTGCTATGAGATGACTAATATTGCAGTTTTATATATCACATAGGAAAGGTCAAGGTGGCAAATGTACATATAAAAATAATTAACTCACCCTCTCGCCCTGACTTCACGTTCCTAGTACCCAAACAAAAGGCACTAGACTGCGGTCCAACTGGGACATAACTACAGTGGCCAAATTTAGAAGCTGTGCTCCCTCAACGAGATTTATGGATGGGCTCTGCAGCCTGTATACTGCTATAGAACAAGACAGAACAAGGAAGCAGTTCTGAATCGGCAACTAGTCTTTACTAAATTCCAGTTTTCACAATGAATTTCTGTTTTTCATATTTCAGAGAAGCCCTCAAAAACAAAGTAGAGCAAAGTCCTGAGTTCAAGATAAAGCTGGATGCCCATTCTTCTCCACAAAAATAGGTCTTTTGCTTTTCTCTCTCTCTCTTTCTTTGTGTGTCTCCTTCTTTGCACATCTCTCTCTGTTTCCCTGAAATCAAGCATAGCTCCAACTCCATCAGTTAATGAAGCCTATTCCTGTACAAAAGGAATTTCCTGCAGATGTTCCTCTGTGAAGCTCCCTTCCCTTAGGGTGGTCCTTCTCTGTTGTCCTTCCTTGGACAGGCAAAGACAGTTTAAGGTAATGGCTTTTTTGGTTTTTGGTTTTTTTTGGGGGGGGGTTGGCAACTGACTACTTGCTGAGGAAGGTGTAGCTAACAGGTAAGTGCTCTACTTATGCATTGATTTGTTTTTAAATTGGTTTTAATCCAATTGTGCTTTAACAATATAATCTGTTTAATTGTGTTTCAACATGCTTTTTATCTGTACTATTTACATTTCTATCTGCAATCTTGTTAATTAATCTTTCTCTTAGTTATCTTGATTCACATTTTGTGGATAACTTTTCCTTCTCAAATTGTAGAAATAAATAAAACAATGGATTGAATTTTCTTTGCAAAATTTGCCTGTTACCTCAGGTTCTGTAAAAGTTTGAGACTTCCTTCCTTCCTTCCTTCCTTCCTTCCTTCCTTCCTTCCTTCCTTCCTTCCTTCCTTCCTTCCTTCCTTCCTAAGCTGAGAATATAGGCGATAAAATGGTCCAGAGAGGCAGCAGTTGGCACAGAAAGAATCCAGACAAATGACTGACCAACAGTCCCTGATTATGTCTCTTATACCCTGGAAGTACTGATCTACACATAGGTTGGAATCACCTGGTGCAATCTTCAATGGAGGTTTGCCCCTTTAGAAACATCTGGGTTAGGGGACTGTATATTTAAAACTCCCTTACATACAAAAGTCACATATACACACATAGTAACCTTCCACATTAGAGAGAAGACAAAGGTGGAATCCACAGCATTATCAAAATACCTATGTGCACAGGTATTTCTAATTACATTTTTCTAGGTATTTTAATTTTGAATCGATTATTTCATTCATTATTTCTTGATTTATTTCTGTCCAAGATACTTCAACTGTTTTATACCTCTAATTCAAATGATACGATCAGTCCAGGAACAATCTGCGTCATGTAAGTTTGGCTACTTGGTTGAGCACCATTGATCCCTTTTCTTGATCACCATCAATCAGATGGTATTACCAATGATTTATCGTCAACAGGACTAGGGCTGTAAGTTAGTTTGTTTGTCTGGATTCTTGCCACTTGAGAGTGGGTGCCTTGGAGGGATCAAAGGGATGGCCTGTTTGAAAAACCTGTTTTGCCGACTGAAAGAAAACAACATCTGTGGCATCATAATCGGCACAGCATTACATTCTGCAGTAGCAGGGCCTGCAGTTTATCAGCTTGGCTCGCATGAATAAGTATCACTTCAGTCAATGGGAATTCTTCTAAATGGTGTGGAGATAAATCAAGAAGCTAAAGAGGCATAAAAATGTACAACTACAGCAGACGGGTACAAGCAGCTTAGCATATATTTAAGTAAGCACACAAAGGAACAGAGCTTGGTTCTGGCAGAGCTTTCATGTTCAGGGCCTTGCAGATTCCTCTCCTGGATCTTAGCCTAAATTATGTCAAAAAGCTTCACAGAAAGGGTAAAACTATTTTTTAAAATATTATAACTTTTTACTTTGATTTGATTTTCTTCAAACTTCACACCCAGGTATAAGTAACCCTTGGCTCTGTACACAGGGCTGGGTTCAATATCTAGGGTTACATTATTATTCAGTTTTGATTCAGGCTTCCCACATTGTGGTGTCCGAGTAGCCATCTTCCCTTAATACAGAGAACAATAGCCTGACACACAGCACCTGGTCCCAAAATCCAGCTAGGGTGAGAAAGCACTGCATCCTTTAGTCCTTATTCACAATCATCCCAAGGAGGTAGCAGGCTTATGTCTCAGTAGGCAGTAGCAAGGGCTCTCATTTTGGTGCGCAGGTGTTAGAAGCCTCCTGATGCATCACAGAAGAGTGTTTCAGGAGGTACAGAGATGCAGCATCCTGGATGTGCCTCACAAAAGAATCTCCAGAAGGCGACTCTTCAGCTCTGATCCAATAAAAATTGAAAAGCTAAGTATGATTTCAAAGCAAAGTGATCTCATCTGGTAGCCAGGCAATCCTCTACTCCAGCTCAGCCTTCTCTGTTCTCATCAGCAGGGGAAACAGGAAAAAAAAACCCTGCTCCTCCTTTCTAACCACCTTTCCCTCTTTCTGACTATGTAACCCCTGTGCTCTAGAGGTCATCTAAGTTGTGGTGGAGCCAGCCATACTCTTACAGAGCAAGCGTACTGCCACAAAGACACTAGGGAGTTAGCCCCACCTTGCTCTTTAATTTACCCAACAGTTACGATAAAACACGACATCTCTGTGCAATATGCAAATGAGCATGGTATGCTGGGTTGGAACACTAGCTTCTCCCTACACTTACTACTTTGAACATTTGGTGGGGCATGTCTTTGTCTCTGCAGCTTTATACATATATGTATTAAATCAGGAAACTAGAAAGTGGAGGATGGTGAGGGTCTTTTGCTTGTTGTTGGGTCCACCATGTTGTCCTAATATATCCTCATACCGAGACCACAGTCCCTCACAGAAACAAATTAACTTACATACGCCTACCTTTGTATCTAATAGTATTAACTGTGTTCATAATGCCTTCCATCAGTGGAACAAGGAGGTCCGTGATCTTCTGTCCCCATAGACAGCCTGTACATTCTCAGCATTTGCTCCAGAGGGCTGGGCAACCCATTACAGCATATGTGTAGAGGTTGAGGCAGAAGCCTACCTGCATAATACTGAATTTCCCCCCATATTTAATGGAAATTACCGTCACTTTTCTAAAGAGAAGAAATAGTGATATTATACTGGTGAATAATGACAGTGGCTGTAAAGTGATGGTCTTTATTCACCAGCCTTTATCCATAATTGAACTTCTTCCATGTGTGCATGAGGTATGTCAGTCTTCCCATTTGGTTGTCAATAAGCTCTTTAGTTGAGACATTCATTCCAATAGTTTAAAATGCTCACAGTTTTGTTGCGAAAATAGAAGTAACAATTAATTTTCTATTTTCTGAAAATGTCTATTGATTACATGCTAATGAGTTGCTTCTGAACATCTAATACCTATGGCTTCTACATGAATAGAGCAGATTTGCTGCCTGTATGTACTTGAGTGATTTATTTAGACACTATTAGCAGCTAGTAGTTTATCACTTGATTATTTTGAAATATTGAATCTTTTTCATCTATCCCAAAATACGGAAATGGAGAAATCAGCACTGTTAAAAATGTCATATTCCTATAACATTAAACAACAACGACAATAACTGATGAACTTGGAGAAAAGGTGTCCTCACCCCACCCCTCAAAAAAATCTGTTGACAATAATTAAATATGATTATACACAATATTATGCAGGTGGGCATCTGCTTCAACTTCTGGTCATTGACATAATAGGCAATCAGCTCTAAGGATAAAGGCCTAAACTTGAAGGCTTTGAGACCTGGCCCCACCTAGCTTCCTGTTCAGAAAGCAAGCAAACTCCCAACTAATAACATGAGAGGAACAGAAGTTTGGGTGGAGCTAAGCCTAGCTAAGTCCCAAACTCTTCTAATTTAGACCTTTGTCCCAAGTGAATCACATTTAGGTATCTGTAAGGTGTCCGTCTGTAAGGTAGAAGTCCCAAAATGGAGAATTATGGGATTTGTAGGCCAAGGAATAATAAAAAAATATCCCCAAAATCCCTGCTTATCATGACAGCCTCCACAGCCAGCGTCCAAGGAGAGTGCAAAAATGCAGCTGTGTTGATCCAGGCCAGTGTAGCAGTTCTCACTTCTAGCAGGAGCAGGTATTTGGTAAAATTAAGGAATCTTAACTGCCCACCAAAGACCAAGTTACCCACCCCAAGGACGAGGTGAGGAAGGATGTAAAAGCAAGTTAGAGGGAGGCACATCAAGTTATCATGGAAAGCATGCATGTGGAAGTAGTAACTCCATGGAGTAATATAGACATAAATGGCCATGGCTTGTTCTGCGTCAGGTAGAAAAAAGGCCAGTGCTTTACCAGACGTATTCATCAATCTAAATAAATGGATTTTCTGAAAAAATTGTTTTAATTGTGCACAGCTAGTCTTTGCATAAGCAGGTAGGTCTTGGAGTACATTCCACTCAAAAGAAGCTAGCTTCAAAGCAAGGGCTTGAGGTTTGTTTTTGTTTTTTTGTTTTTAATGTAGGTTTTCAGTGTGAAGAGAGTTCTCCTCTAGCAGCTTTCTTCCTGAAATAAATTGCTTTTTCACCATGAATACGAAGCCAATATTGTATTGATATATGGAACTCCCTCAATGGGCTCTTAATCATGGTTATTTGTTCAGATGGTCAGATACTTCCATTCATTTCTTTATCATGCAATGCCATATTTATTTGGTGCAGTCAATTATTTCTTAGTGTTCTCAGGTTCTGTTTTCAAAGTGAGACAGACAATATATTACAGACAAAAGGTCTTCAAAAATCCTAGTTCTTTAAGTCAAGTTATTTTGTGAAAAACCCTTCCTCCTTCTTCCCATCACCATGATTGTATCTAGTTCTGGGACAAGCTAGGCAGGAAAACTGCAGAAAAGGTGACTGTTGAACTCAATACAAAATCCAGAAACTGAGGCAATGAGGTGAACTCCATCCTGGGAGATGCAGTTGTTGAGATTCACAGCCAGGCGTAAAATCCACAGGATTAGTGCAGTCAAGCTAAAGCAATAAGCCATGAGGAGTTTTTGTGTTGGAGGTTCTGAACCTTTAACAGATGCATGGCAAGCTGCATGCTGATGAAGCTTTTTGCAGTGGGAAGAGTCAGTGACTGTGGAAAAACATGCCCTTTTGGAGTTGCTACACTGATGAGAAAAGCAGAAAGCAACTGTGTGTTTCTGATTTTCACGCTGCTGAGTTTATTATGTTTGTTGAGATACATAAATAACCTGGCTTTCCTCCACTAAGCTCAAGGTGATCTACATTGTGCCCCCCTCTTTCTATATAATTTATTCTCACAACCACATTGTATGGAAGATTATGTTGAAAGAGTGTCTGGCCTGAGTTCACCCAATGATGGTTCATGGAGAAGGTGAGCTTGGATGTCTTTAGAGCTCAGCATCCTAACCAGCATACTGCTTCTCACAGCCTCCTCACAAACATAAACAAGGCTGAGCCAAATTATTTGTTAAGTGGCAAATGTGTGGTTTGATTGGTCCTATACCTGTCTACTTAAAAAAGGTGAGTGCTTACTTATATAAGTCAGACAAGAAAGAAAGAAAGAAAGAAAGAACAAACAAACAAACAAACAAACAAATGAACAAACAAATGAACAAATGAATGAACAAAAACTGTTTAGGACCTCAGTACATGGCTGACTGCCTCCTTCCAAGTGGAACTGCCCGTCCCACCCGTGCTTCCCGGGCTCGATGTTTGAGGTTGCCAACTCCGCTTTGAAATCTTTGAAAACTTTTCCATTCAGGCAGGCTTTTCAATCCATTCCAACTAATAGCCGCTGATTAGGCATATTCAACACCTGTCGGTGCTGCCTGTTTTTAATGTTTAATGTTTATTAATTTTGAATTTTATTCACTGATCAATTTAATTTACTGTAGTTGATTTTGATCCTTTTTTCTGTTGTTTATTTTATTTTATGATGTCATATCAATTTGTTATGCTGGTGTTTTATGATTATTAACTGTGTTTTGTTCTCTGTTGTACACCGCCCAGGCCAGATGGCGCAGTATAAAAGTGTAATTAATTTATTAATTGATTACAATAAAAAGCCAAGAGACAAAAACATTGTGGCTCTTACACTGGAATTGTAGCACACTGTGGCATCTTAAAGACTATCTGCTATTTTGAATGTGAACCTTCATGAATCAAGTCTACTTCTTCAGACATAAGACGTTAAAATAAATAGCAGTTAGACTTTAAGGCACCATAATATTTTTGTCTCTTATTTTTGCTTGCTTGTTTGTTTGTTTAGTTGATATGAATACACACACTACACTGATGAAAAATGGCAGTGGGGGTGACCACACACTGGGGCCTGAGAGACTGAGAAAAGGGCCTCCTGGAAGATCTTAAAAAGCAGATGGAGTTGGGGTGTCATCAGCACACTGGTGGTACCAGACCACAATATTCTAGACAGCCTCTTTCAGGTTTTTCATGTATATGAGGTGAAATAGTGTGGGGAATCATGGAACCCTGAGACACTCCACAGGCTACTGATCAAGGTGTTGAACAGGAGTCTCCCAGCACCACTACCATTCACAAAGTGACACCACGGAAGGGAAAATCCCAGACGCTGACTCCTTTTTTCACCAGTTAACCACTTCTCACCCAAAAAGAAAGCAATTGTCAGGGCCCTTTTTCAACAAGTGTGAATGGTACTGAACAAAAAAGGGTATCTTGTAGAACATATTGACTGCTGCCATTGGTGTTGTCAACATTCAGGCTGCCCTTTGCTATGTAAAGCTTGGCGTCCTTTTTCCTGCTAGCAACATTGTGCAGCAAAAGTGGGCCATTGCCTGGCTTTTCGGATCGTGGATACAGAAGCACAATAGCCCACATTCATAAACTGCAGAAGTTTTTTCCTTTTTTAAAAAAAGAATTGAATATAATCTGGAATTGCTTTTCTTTTTTCTTTTCTTTCGTGTTCCTTTGATTAGAAAAGCAAAATAAATTCCATTGTAACAGCCAAATTATGAAAAGAGGGAAACTGAAAAACCTAAACTGTTTTAGATCATTTAGTTTTTCCATGCAAGAACGACAGTTAAATAATATCTACTGAACTGAATATTATTGTGCAATAGAACAATTGCAAAGAAAATCAAAGTATAGATTATGAATGAATTGCATGTCCAATGAAAATGTTATGTTCTCTGATAATTTGTACTTCTCTTTTACTTTCTGTGGGCAGGAAGTTTACAAAGTATCACTGTCTCCTGTCTGGAATATTTCAGATTCAATTCTGCATTCTTTGTACAAAGATACGCTAAGGCAAAGTAAGGGCATGAATAAATGGCTGTCTCATTCTGGGATCAATGAAATAACTTATACAGTGAGTCTGAATAATTTTTATTTTCATTTTAGCTTGAAAAATATTTGCTGAACTGGAGCTATGTATGCAGAAGCAGCAAGAACAATCTTCATTCAGATGGAACTGAACATAGATAAAAAGTAGTATCTTATCCTATCATGGAAAGAAAGTAACAAAGAATCTTTAGGGAGCTTAAAGATTAACAAGTTTTACATGACACTGGGTTTTGTGGACTGCAGCCCACTTCATAAGTTTATGCCAGTTAAAATATGTTGTCTTTAAGGTATCATAGGATTCTTTGTTGTTTCTGCTGCAGTAGTCAAACATAGGCCCAAATCCTGTGGTTTAGTATAGGAAAATTGCATTGAAGTGGGGACATTGAATCAATGGGGATTTGGTGAGAACTGTTCTGTAAGTTCCATTAATTAAAATGGGCCTGCTATCGCTGCAACTTATTTTAGTAATGTAAATCATAGAGGAGGTCCATTTGAATCAATGAAATTTACAGAGCAGTAGACTCACCAAATCCCCATTGCTTCAATAGGCCTACTCTAATGTGGTTTACTGTGCTAAGCAACAGGATATTGGCCATAGCAACCCACCCTGGGGCACTTCCACTCAGGGAAGGGATGCTGAAGGCTTATGTAGACAGAAAGATTACACAAATGTAGATACAGATATGTAACCAAAAAAGAGCTTAGAATGTTTTTATTTGTTTGTTTCCTTGTGCTCCATTGCTGCACTCAAATTTCTCATCCTTGAAGGCTCGGCTGCTTGTTAACACATTGACTGGGGCTTCTTTGTGGTCTTTCTTTAGGTAACTGCCCTTAAATGCAAAACAGTGTCAAAGTTCCCTGAGTGGTTGCCAGAAACCAGCAGTCTAGTCATTGCTGTCCAATATTACTAAGAAAGTGTAAGTATTGCTATGGTATTTGTGTTGCACTTGATCCAGTCAGATGTCTGTTGATCCAATAAAATATTTTGGTGCCTTAGCTTTGCTCTGGGGTATATGACATTTCCTACTGCATTCTGGAAACAATTGTCTGAGGTGTTAAACCATGTACTGTATCAAGCCCAAGGGCAGTGTTACCCAATCAGCATGATGTCTGGAGCATCTTTTCTAAATTATACTCCATTTGTTCAGGAAACTGTAATTTATTATCAGGGATATAGGGTGGGAATTTGTTTGGGTTATATTTTTAAAAGAACTCAACTAATTTAGCACTTCCAAAACACACTTGGTATTTGTGCTTCCCAAGGTTTTGTGAAGAAGTTATATTAACAAGAAATGCTTTAAAAATATGTACATTCAAGCACTGGTTGCCTGCTGGTGATACATATACAGTACATCTGGTGGAACATATAAATAGTCTACATGGAACACAGGTAGATTTTATTTTTTGTAATATTAAGAATTCATTTTCTCATGTCATCCAGCAAGTGTGATATACCGTATCCTACAACTCTGTTGTAGGATGCAGTGGAAGGGAGGGCCTGGTGGGAGGCAGTGGAAGACAGGAGGGCCTGGCATGCTCTGGTCCATGGGGTCACGAAGAGTCGGACATGACTTAACGACTAAACAACAACAACAACAACTCTGTTTGTCATAGATTATTCATGTGTTACCTTTTGGCATGTTTGTAGTAGCTCTGAACAGTTGTAGCTCCTGGTTCTCATTTTCTTTTGCACACCAGGAGGTTTGCACTCACCCTAAAAAATAAATACAATAATAAAAACAAGCTTTTTGTTTCCATTATGGTTGGACTTCGGTTCTTTGTACAGTGATTAATGGAAGAGAAAATCTCGGAAACAAAAATAGAACCACTACAGTAGGGAGAAGTACACATTGGTGAACGAGTTTGGTAGTGGGATAAATATATATAAATGGAAGGAGCAGTGAACTGAGCAAAGCTGCTTGCAGAATCTGCATATATTAGGCATATTTGCATTAAAAGTGTGTATCAGCACAAACATTTGGGGCAGATCTTTCTGAAATAATGAAGTTAAAAACTGACTGGAAAATGGAATCTTGGTACAAGATGAAAAACTGAGAGAAACTGAAAATAATCCTATGCGTATATATTATTATTATTTTCGGGTGACAATATGCCCTCAGTTATCAGGAATTAATCCTCATGTGGTCTCTGGGATGATAATGGGGGGAAGGGGAAGATGCGCCATGTGCACTGTTTCCCCTGAGGAGGATAGGGAGTTATACAAGTAAATAATGAAATTGCATTGACATTTCAGTGACGAATAATATATTCAGACATATATTTGAACATAATTCATATTCAGATTACAGGTATCAAAGGCACAGAAACATATTTAAAACACTGTGTTTGATTTGGGAATTGGTGTTCAATGGCTAAGGGAAAAAAGCATGTGTGGCTATGTTAGGGTGCTGGACTGAGGTATAGACAATCCATGTTCAAGTCTCTACAGGGCCATGAATATTACAGGGTGATCTTGAGCCAATCACTCATTCTTAGTCTGATCTTTCTCAGAGGAATACGGAAAAGAAACATAGTTGTTTGGTCTATTTGCAAAATCCAAAACCAAGGTTGGGTAAACATCTGTAGCAAAGAACTATGAGATGAATGAGATGAAGGAAGAGATGAAGGAAGAAAGGGATTGCAACAGTATGGCTTTTGGTGAAGGGTTGAAAAATAGAGTTTTCAATAAACTGTGGATGCAATCAGATGGGCATTTAGCCTCCTATTTGGTCTGCTGCAGGGATGGGTTGTTTCACACCTTTTTCCTCTTACCACACAAACCATCCTCAGCACATGCCTACCTGCACTTTTCTGTGTGCCTGTCAGGGGCTTCTGAATTTTTGGTGCAGGTAGGATCACTCCTTTGGTTCATTTCTGGCATGTGTGATCACTGGAAACAAACCAAAGCAAGACTTGTGACTGTCAAATTGCCTGTTTGTGTTAATTTGCCATATTGTGAAGTGGCTTAAGAAGAACCTTTTAGTTGCTTGAGTTGATAACAGATAAATAAAAAGTCTTCCCACAAAGAGCCTCTGAAGATTCTAATATAAAATAAAGATGAAAAGAAAATGCAGATAGCATTGAAAGAAAATCAATGAAATCAGTACAGAAGGATTTTCATGTCCCAATTTGGTTCTGCTTGTTTGAAGAGTACTCACCCCCTCCTCCCTTGTCTCTCCTGGACATCAGGCTGGGTTAGGGCAGAGGGATTTTTCTCTAAAACATAGTATGGTTTCTCCTATTCCCCTGGTTGTCTGAAAGCTGAAACATGGGCCATTTCTTTTGCCACATATGCAATGAAGTATCATATTTTAACAGTTGCAATTTTAGACCTTTGCAATTGCTGATTTTAACTGTGTTTTATGTAGATTGTCAGCCATGTTCAATTCCTATAAGTAACTGTTCAAGCTCTTGAACTTTGTTTCAGTTCTGTCTTTTAAAATTGGAGTTTATCAACATTCACCAAATTTGAATAGGAGAGGAAACAAAACTGTCAGCTTTGCCCATCCCTAAGGGATGAGATGACTTTGAACTTCAAGCTCAATGCAAAGTTAGCAAAACACTGGAAGGGTCCAAAGAAAAAAAAAACAGGAATAGTGCTGCATGCCCATTCTCCCATGAGGTGTCAGTGTCTTACACTCTGTTTTTAACTATCATTTGGAAACATTAATAGGTCTGTTGTGTGGAATCATGGAATATAAAGAACTTAAATGCTATATATGTGCTTAATAATGAGGAAGAATACACCTAAATGACTAAGTAAGGGAAGAATAATGGGGAAATCATTTTAATTAAAAATAATATTTTAATATTAATTTAAAATAATACCAATTAATATTTTTGCCAATTTTTTGGATTACAAAATCTGGTTAATTTCTAAATAACCAATTAAAGATACAGTATCACATCTCAATACTGGTGTCATTTTGCATCTATGAAAAAAAAGATGATAATTCCTTCTCAGTTAAATAGCATTCAAAAAAGATGTGTTCACTGCAATGTTATTTTAATCTCATTGCTAATGAAAAATGGCGTCATCCCTGCACACCTTACGTTTTCATGGAACACAAGTCTCATGGGGAAAGCCACATTTAAGCCTACGATTAATGAAAGAATTAAGCACACTGGTTGATTAATGCATTCAGTTTAATTTTACACACACACACACAAACAGACATGATGCAATCAAAGTAAAATACTTCTGCATTTTATTTATATGGGAAGGAAAGTCAGGCACATTGTTCTCTTGGTAACTGACCAACAACGAACAAACAAACAAACAAAAAACTTGTGGTGCACATTTACCCACAATGTTTAATAATACTGCCTCCCCTTGTCAGTAGAAGGATAGAACTGACATGCAATAGAAAATCAAAACTCTTTGAGCATCCAGTTGTTATACTCTAAAGCAGAAGCGTATCTGAATGTAACTGTGCACAGTTTTAGACAGATTTATCTTTTCATAGGCAATTTCATCTATTTTTTCCCCATTTTAAGGTAATTTTTTCTTGACAAAAAGATGGCTTTTGTAAGAGATAGTAAGAAATCTTTTAATCTTTTGGTTAGAAATCCTCCTCTAAGTAACCAGCATTTATCTTGAGCTTGTACCAACAGGGTCCCTTTGGATATATATAATAAAGTCCTGAGCTTACAATTATTGCATTGAGTTTCTCTGGTGCCTTTTTAATGGATCATCTGTACATGCCTCTTTTCTTTGCAATCTTTCTCCAAGTTGCTATGAGGCTTCTAAAGTAAACTCTTTTTATTTATCAACATTTCTGTGCTTTGTGTTTTTTAAAAACAAAAGTCTAATTTAGACTAATTTTCTGTTGCAATGATGATGATGATGATCAAAAAACACAGAAATTAATGAACATGCATCACACACTACATCCAAAAAGTTATGTGGACAGATTATATTTACCATGAAAAATCGGAGGCAAATATAGCAGGTAGTAGAGGAGGAAAAAAGAAGCCTTGTATCAGTACAAACAGAGAAAAATTACTTAAGGTGGTGAAATGGAGAATATTTTGAAAACAAGAGAAATAAATGCTCAATATAAGAGACAACAATTTGAAAATAAATTAAATAGCTGGAAAAATAAATTACTACATGAACAACACCTGAGAAATATTGATGGAAAGAATGATAATAATTCAGCATAGGCATGGCTAAAACTGGGGACCCTTAAGAAAGAAAACGAAGGCTTGATTTTTGCTGCACAAGAACAAACTCTCCAAACCAATGTGATGAAAGCTAAGATCCAAGGAATAAGTGCTAACAGCACATGTTGACTCTGTCGAGAAAAAGAGGAAACTGTGTCACACCTCATCTGCGAATGTCCGAAGATTGCACAAGCAGATTACAAAATTAGACATGATAGAATGGCAACATTAGTGCACTGGTCATTATGCAAAAAATATAATGTGCCAGTGTCCAAAAACCCGTGGGAACATTAGGTAGAGAAGGTGTCAGAAAATGAGGAAGTCAAGATATTGTGGGATTTCCAGATCCAAACTGACAGACACCTTGAGCGTAACGCACAAGACATAGTAGTAATAGAACAAAGAAATGTCTGGATCATTGACATTGCAACTCTAGGGGATGCCAGAGTTAAAAATAAAGAATTGGAAAAACTAACAAAGTACAGAGACCTGGCAATCGAAACATCTTGCTTGTGGATGAAACATACTTCAGTGGTCCCTGTAGTCACTGGGGCTTTGGGAAAAATTTCAAGAAATTTCACACAGTACTATAAGCAGTTGCAGATCTCAGAAATCACACCATCAGAGCTACAAAAACAGCATATATACTGTGCCAATATTTAACAGATACTAAGGTTTTTGGTTAAAACTTGTATCTGTTATATAATACCAGTCAATGTTTATAATTTTGATTGACTGTGCCTGGTGTTTTTAATAATCATTAATAATAATAATAATAATAGTGTGTCATCAAGTCAATTCTGACTTATGGTGACCCTTTCCAGGGTTTTCTAGGTACAGAATATCCAGAAGTGGTTTACCATTCCCTTCTTCTGGGGGACAACCTGGGACTGTGCAGCATGCCCATGGCCACACAGGCTGGCTCTACTCCCAGGAGGCACAGTGGGGAATCAAACTCCCATCCTCTGGCTCTGCAGCCAGATACCTAAACTGTTGAGTTATCAAGTCAGCTTTGTAGAGAATACAGAAGCCACTACTGTATATAGTCAGTGATTGTTCTGTGACACCTTTCTGATCACAAATCCAGGGAGTTCACAAGTAACAGTAAGACAGAGTGAAGCAATGGCCTTAGGTGACAGCTATGGCAGCCCTACAGCCTGTCTGCATCCCCTAAAATGTTCTAAAAGCTTCTACTTGCTGGAGGCACAGTGAGGAATTGAACTTTCAACCTCTGGGTCATCAGCCAGATATCTAAATCACTGAGCTATCAAGCTTTATGTAAAAATGGTATGACTGTTTCTTCAGCTGTTATTTATTTTTTCTCTGCACAGTGTATAAGAGGCATTAAAAACTTTTTGTTGGGCCGGATTATAATCATACTAAGCCCTAACTGGTTTTTATGGGAAACCTTGACATCTGAGCGTTCAGCCTGGAGGCAGGCAGTGCATCATGGCCTCTCCCAATTTGAAGAGACCCTTGTCCAGCAGGCCGAGGCAAAGAGGCAGTCCCGAAACCAGCAAAATCAGGGAGCTGGTCAGGGGACAGATTGTATTTGTCTTCAGTGTGGAAGGGATTGTCACTCTTGAATTGGCCTTCTCAGTTACACTAGACGCTGTTCCAAGTCCTCCATACAGAGCATGTTACCATAGTCTCTCGAGACTGAAGGATGCCTAAGAAGTTGTGTGCAGTGCAGCATGGACTTGCCTTGCTATGTGATGCTCCTTCCTTGGCTATCTTTTCTGGCCATTTCTTATACCCTTATATTTCCTTCATCAACTGTCAACAATCCTTTCCACAGGGCTTGGACATCCAAGGGCCTGGTAGACCAAGGGATAAAAATTAATAAATTATTTTGTCCCTGTACTCTCTGTAACTCCATGGGCTGGTAACTCAGAATCTGATAGGCTGCTACTATAATGATAAACATGCTTATCTTTCAAAGCCTGGAGGAATAAATAATTGAAACATAAAGTAGCTGGTCCACCAAGGTCCTGGAAAATCAGATTATTAGAAAAACAGAGTCCTGGAATGCCAGGGTACTGTAGCGTAGAGTTAACTTTCAATTCATTCCTTCATTTACTAAATACATTCAACTGTCAGGAATGTTATGTACAGTGACCTTCCTTAGCTGGAGAGGTGGCTAATTGTTTTGCAATTACATTAGTAAAGTATTGATCAAGCTTCAATGTTAAAAGAACTTCCATTTTCAGGTCTACTTTTTCTACACACACACCTTAATTGTTTTAAGACTCTATACATATGGAAGTTCACAAATCGACACGTCTCTTATACTGCTCAAGAAGAAAAGGTATGGACTGAGGGGGCAACGGTTGGCAAATGGAGGAACAAAGCATGTGGCATGAGAGTGCCATGCCTGAACACATCTAGCCTGCCTTTCGGGCTTTATATCTGGGCTACAGTGCAATCATGCCCTGGCAAGCTTCCTGCTTTATAATGTTAATACATACTGTAGCATAAATAAATAGGGCATCTTTTGCATTGAGAGGGTTGTAAATACATGTATATAGTTTATTGTACAAACAGATTTCAATAAACTTAATCAGCCAAACAATAGGCTATTAATTTACCGAGTATAAAATGAACAAGGTTTTAATGTACTAGAACAAATAAAATTTACAGGCGTAACAAGATGGGTGCCTCTTGGGAAATGAAAGACAATAAGTATGTCTGGTATTTAGCCAAGCTTATAAGCAATGTAGCTATACATTCAAGGTATGCAATAGTAAGGCAATGCCTGAACAAATACCTAGAGAGATTGCAGTCACCAAAAGAAAACAATAAAAAAGGTAATTTTATCTGACAGTCAATATAAAGGGGCAAAAAAAACACCTTGTACTAATGCTATAACTATTACCAAACATTCTTTCGTGTTTGAAAATGTGTTCTGAGGAAAGAGCCTTGTTGATTTAGGCTGCCTCCATACAATGAGTCACCTCAACAAGGAATTTAAAAGCACTGTGAGGTTCTTCACATGCAGCCAAGGGTGGAATAAAGACCTCTTCCCCTCCACCTCTAGGTCTGACATTGGTGTAAACACTCTCTAACATCCATTCCCTTTGAGAAACAAAGTGCGCGCACACTCACAAGTGCAAAAGAAGTGGATGTTTGCTGGGAAAGCTGAAATCAGGCCACCCACTACTTCGAATTGTCAAATAAAGCAGCAGTCATTCTTTTGTTGTTTAGTCGTTAAGTCGTGTCCGACTCTTCGTGACCCCATGGACCACAGCACGCCAGGCCCTCCTGTCTCCCACTGCCTCCCGGAGTTGGGTCAAATTCATGTTGGTAGCTTCGATGACACTGTCCAACCATCTCGTCCTCTGTCGTCCCCTTCTCCTCTTGCCTTCACACTTTCCCAACATCAGGGTCTTTTCCAGGGAGTCTTCTCTTCTCATGAGATGGCCAAAGTATTGGAGCCTCAGCTTCAGGATCTGTCCTTCCAGTGAGCACTCAGGGTTGATTTCCTTCAGAATGGATAGGTTTGTTCTCCTTGCAGTCCAGGGGACTCTCAAGAGTCTCCTCCAGCACCACAATTCAAAAGCATCAATTCTTCGGCAGTCAGCCTTCTTTATGGTCCAGCTCTCACTTCCATACATCGCTACTGGAAAAACCATAGCTTTGACTATGCGGACCTTTGTCGGCAAGGTGATGTCTCTGCTTTTTAAGATGCTGTCTAGGTTTGTCATCTCTTTCCTCCCAAGAAACAGGTATCTTTTAATTTCATGGCTGCTGTCACCATCTGCAGTGATCATGGAGCCCAAGAAAGTAAAATCTGTCACTGCCTCCATATTTTCCCCTTCTATTTGCCAGGAGGTGATGGGACCAGTGGCCATGATCTTAGTTTTTTTGATGTTGAGCTTCAGACCATTTTTGGCGCTCTCCTCTTTCACCCTCATTAAGAGGTTCTTTAATTCCTCCTCACTTTCTGCCATCAGAGTGGTATCATCTGCATATCTGAGGTTGTTGATATTTCTTCCGGCAATCTTAATTCCAGCTTGGGATTCATCCAGTCCTGCCTTCCGCATGATGTATTCTGCATATAAATTCAATAAGCAGGGAGACAATATACAGCCTTGTCGTACTCCTTTCCCAATTTTGAACCAATCAGTTGTTCCATATCCAGTTCTAACTGTTGCTTCCTGTCCCACATATAGATTTCTCAGGAGGCAGATAAGGTGGTTAGGCACTCCCATTTCTTTAAGAACTTGCCATAGTTTGTTGTGGTCCACACAGTCAAAGGCGTTTGCGTAGTCAATGAAGCAGAAGTAGATGTTTTTCTGGAACTCTCTGGCTTTCTCCATAATCCAGCGCATGTTAGCAATTTGGTCTCGAGTTCTTCTGCCCCTTCGAAATCCAGCTTGTACTTCTGGGAGTTCTCGGTCCACATACTGCTGAAGCCTGCCTTGGAGGATTTTGAGCATAACCTTGCTAGCGTGTGAAATGAGTGCAATTGTACGGTATTTGGAGCATTCTTTGGCACTGCCCTTCTTTGGGATTGGGATGTAGACTGATCTTTTCCAATCCTCTGGCCACTTCTGAGTTTTCCAAACTTGCTGGCATATTGAGTGTAGCACCTTAACAGCGTCATCTTTTAAGATTTTAAATAGTTCAACTGGGATGACATCACCTCCACTGGCCTTGTTGTTAGCCATGCTTTCTAAGGCCCACTTGACTTCACTCTCCAGGATGTCTGGCTCAAGGTCAGCAACCACACTATCTGGGTTGTCCAGGACATCCAGATCTTTCTGGTATAATTGCTCTGTGTATTCTTGCCACCTCTTCTTGATGTCTTCTGCTTCTGTTAGGTCCCTGACATTTATGTCCTTTATCATTTCCATCTTTGCACAAAATGTTCCTTTAACATCTCCAATTTTCTTGAACAGATATCTGGTTTTTCCCTTTCTATTATTTTCCTCTATTTCTTTGCACTGTTCATTTAAGAAGGCCCTCTTGTCTCTCCTTGCTATTCTTTGGAAGTCTGCATTCCATTTTCTGTAACCTTTCCTATCTCCCTTGCATTTGGTTTCCCTTCTCTTCTCTGCTATTTGTAAGGCCTCGTTGGACAGCCACTTTGCTTTCTTGCATTTCCTTTTCTTTGGGATGGTTTTTGTTGCTGCCTCCTGTACAATGTTACGAGCCTCCATCCATAGTTCTTCAGGCACTCTGTCCACCAAATCTAGTTCCTTAAATCTGTTCTTCACTTCCACTGTGTACTCATAAGGGATTTGGTTTAGATTATACCTGACTAGCCCAGTGGTTTTTTCTACTTTCTTCAGTTTAAGCTTGAATTTTGCTATAAGAAGCTGATGATCAGAGCCACAATCAGCTCCAGGTCTTGTTTTTGCTGACTGTATAGAGCTTCTCCATCTTTGGCTGCAGAGAATATAATCAATCTGATTTCGGTATTGCCCATCTGGTGATGTCCATGTGTAGAGTCGCCTCTTGTGTTGTTGGAAAAGAGTGTTTGTGATGACCAGCTTGTTCTCTTGACAAAACTCTATTAGCCTTTGCCCTGCTTCGTTCTGAACTCCAAGGCCAAACTTACCTGTTGTTCCTTTATCTCGACTCCCTACTTTAGCATTCCAGTCCCCTATAATGAGAAGAACATCTTTCTTTGGTGTCAGTTCTAGAAGGTGTTGTACGTCTTCATAGAATTGGTCAATTTCAGCCTCTTCAGCATCGGTGGTTGGTGCATAAACTTGGATGACTGTGATGTTGAAAGGTGTGCCTTGGATTCGTATTGAAATCATTCTATCATTTTTGAGATTGTATCCCAGTACAGCTTTTCCCACTCTTTTGTTGACTATGAGGGCTACTCCATTTCTTCTACGGGATTCTTGCCCACAATAGTAGATACGGTAATCGTCTGAATTGAATTCGCCCATTCCTGTCCATTTTAGTTCACTGACACCCAGGATGTCAATGTTTATTCTTGCCATCTCCTATTTGACCACATCCAGCTTACCTGGATGTGGCCCCTTCAAGGATTGCTGCCTTGTCATGGTGAAGGGGCTTGAGTAATTCAGAGAAGCTACGGGCTATGCCGTGCAGGGATACCCAAGACGGACAGGTCATAGTGGAGAGTTCTGACTAAACGCGATCCACCTGGAGCAGGAACTGGCAAGCCACTCCAGTATCTTTGCCAAGAAAACTCCATGGACAGAAACAAAAGTCAGTCATTCTAGTTTTGAATAATACACACATTTTTTCTGATGGCACCAACTGTGCGATTTTGTGCAATTTTGTGCACAAATGAAAAAAACTTTGAACACTATTTCATTCTTACCAATCCTATTGATAGTGCAGAAAATTCCTTGACATCTATCAGAAGAATGTTGCAATTCCTCATTACTGCCTAAAAATATGAGAAAAGCAAGGATTTATACACCTAAGTTTGTTAGAATTTTAAGAATGAAGGCCTGATAGGCAAGCACTTTTTGGATGACCACCTGAAACACTATTGTTGCCATATAAAAGTAGTTTTATATAGTATATGAATGATGTGAAGTTGTTCTCTGTGGGAATTCTAGCTGTATTGACCATGCAATGCAAACCCTCATTTTTATGAGATTTGCAGTAGCATGGAGGAAATAATCAGATTGACAGCAGGAAGTAAATATGTCTATTATACTAATACTCATTTAATTCAAATAACCTAAACTTACAAAACGCCAGCATAATCTATCTTCCTAAATTACTTACAACATAAGATTGCTCCAGAAAAAGGGACTAGTATTGCAGACAAATTTAACTTTGGACAGGGGGCAAAGGTTTTGCTGAGGAATATTTCATTATGATTCAGAGAAAGCAGTTATCTTCCTCAACTTTTCACTGAGGCTGAGATCAGGTTGGCATTGAGTGTAGTTGTTGGATATACAGATAACAATGTTTGTTTCTGTCATCTCTCACCTGAATCAAGATAAGTGATCTTTTTATTATGAACCCAGGTCTCCAGAGTGCTAGCCTAGTGCTCTACCCACTATGCTACACTAGCTTTCAACATCTCACATACCTCAAAAATCCTTTTTGGGTTACTACATGAAAGAAGCTATTTGATGGTCCATAACAACAACAGTGGTATAACACTGGTATGTTTGTGTTATCAGCAGTGCAGCTATCTGTTAGCTCATTGTAATTATTTTACATACATTTAAACTTCATATAATTGTCACATTCATAAGGACATGAAAAGGACTCTGCTGGATTGGACCAAATGCCTATGTAGTCCAGTATTCTGTTCCAGTAATAGCTGAATAGATGCTTATTGGTAGCTTATAACAAGCGGGACATGAGTGCAACAGTACACTTTTGCTCATGTTCTCCAGCCACTGGTGCTGAAAGGCATACTGCCTCTGATTCATGAAGTAACATATGGCTATCATGACCAGTAGCTTTATCCTCTGTGACTCTAAATCCCCTTCTCAGCTGACTATGTTGTCAGCCATCACTGCATCTTGTGGCACCAAAATCAATATTTTAATTATGTGTGGTGTAAGGAGGTACTTCCCTTTATCTATTCTGAGTCTCCCATCATTTAGTTTCATTGGGTAACCTCAGATTCTAGCATTAAGGGAGAGTGAGAAAAAAATGTCCACATAAGTTTATCCACTTCATTCATGACCCCATCATGTCTTCGGAGTCAAAATGTTTTAAATGTTATAAACTTTGCATACAGGGAGGTTTCTCTAGCCCCTTGTTCATTTTGGTTGCCCTTTCCTGCAACTTATTCACCTCATTTTGGAAGTTCACTTTGTCAAATCCATACAAAGTATTACAAGCATGAATCCGTAGATTTATAGAAAGGCATTGTGATATTTATTTTTGATCTTCTCCTAATCATCCTCCCAAGATGTATATTGGGCCTCTGGTTTTGTTGATATATGCAGCCCAGTATCACTTTCTTGCTTGGTCATAGGAAGTTGAGACATCATTAGCATAGATATGAAGAAAGGACTTTATGCATCACGTTACACTTACTTATAATGAAACTTATTCATCATCTTTTTAAAGGCTTATTCACCCAAACTTGAGAGAGCCCTTTGCTATTTATTTTTACTTTAGCAATCAGGATAATCTGTTGTCATGTTATCTACAAACACAGCTACCTAACTCCAGATGATTTATTAACAAATTAAAAAGGTCTCATCCCAACACAGTTCCTTTTGAGATCCCATTGTTTTCTTTCTATAAGTAAGAGAATGGCACCTTTATTTCTGCTATTTGCTTTGTGTTCCATAACTAGTTATTGATCTGTAAAAGGACCTCCCTCCTTGTCCCAGGATTGTGAATTTTGTTTAGGTATGTTTGTTGAGAAACACTGTCCTTTAAAAATCCATGTCTACCATATCTTGTCTACATGGTCTGTGACTTCCTTCCACCCTCCAAACCTTGGTATCAGGTTTATATCAATCTGCCAACCTGAGATAACATTTGATGCTTCTCATGAAGTGGCATCTACTCCAAGAGACATTATATCATCGTACATGTGTTAGGGCTAAATGTAACTAGAACAGGTCCAATGACTGAAATCCTGTTGCTTAGGGTAGTAAGAAGCACTAGGTAGACCCATTGAATCAGTGGAGATTTGATTAGTCAATTCCTGCATAGATTTCACTGATTCAAAAGGCCCTACTCTGTAGTGATTGTTGTTGTTTTTGTTGCATGCCATCAAGTTGCCTCTGACTTATGACAGCCTTGTGAATGAATGATCTCCAAAATGCTCTGTCCCCAACAGTCCTGTTTAGGTCTTGTAAATTCAAACATGTGGCTTTCTAGCACTATTATCTTTTCCAGCGAATCTTGCCTATTCACGATGTGCCCAGAGTATGAAAAACTTCAGTTTCATCATTTTTGCCTCCAGAGATAGTTCAGACTCGATTAACTCTAGGACCCACTTGTTCCACTTTCTAGTGGTCCAAGGTATCAGCAAGGTTCTTTCTCCAGCACTATATTTCAAATGAATCCATTTGTCTCCTGTCATCCTTCTTTAATCTCCGGCTTTCACATCTGTACATGGTGATCAGAAATACAGGAGTGTGGATGATTTTGGTCTTGAACTCCAGTGACACATCCATACACTTCATAATCTTCTCTAATTCCTTCATTACTGCCCTTCTGAGTCTCAGTCTTCTTCTGAGTTCTTGGCTGAAGTCTCCATTTGGATTGATGAATCAACCAAGGTATACAAAATCTCTAACTATTTCAATTTCTTGTCAATATTAAAGTTGTATAGCTCTTCTGGAGTCATGATTTTTGACTTCTTAATGTTTAAATGCAGTCTTGCTTTGGTGTTTTCTTCTTTCACTTTCAGAAAGCAGTCATTATTGCTTTCTGCCAGTAAGATAGTGTCATCTACATATTTTAAATTATTGATGATTCTTCCATCAATTTTCACTTGTCCTTTATCTGAACCTAGTCCAGCTTTCCATATGACATGTTCTGCATACAGATTGCATAGGTAGAGAGATAAAATGTATCCTTGTCTGACATCTTTACCTATTGGAAACCACTCTGTCCTTCCATATTCTGTCCTAATAGTAGCTTTTCATCTAAAATACAGGTTATGCATTGGGACAATCAAGGGCCTACTCCAACTGTGATTGTTGCAACTGGAGTTGCAACTGGAGTAGCCCTGTTTGAATCAATGGAACATACAGAAGAGCTGAGTCACCAAATCCTCACTGATTCAGTGGGTCTACTCATGTCTGACATACTGCACTAACCACCAGGATTTTAGCACTCATGGGACTTCCAGAAATGCTGACTTAACAAATCTCATGCATTCAGTGGGTTTGTTGTTCTTGGGAATAGCAAATTTAAAGTGTTACAAGATTTTGGGGGTAGTGATAAAAGATGGAATAACAGCTCGCACAACTGCATCACCTAGTCCCACAGATAGATCCCCAGGGCACTAGACTTCCACTGTGCATGACTGTGATTGGCTTTAACCCCAGTGAAAATATTTGTGGTCAAAAATGTATCGGGAAGCATGTTGTATGGAGCTCAGCATAGCTTATCTTTGAGTAAACTTGCTTAAAGACCAGGCTGTAAGCAACAAAAAAGTATGCTTTATTTCCATTGTAGAGAAGGTGGTTCATTTGAGTTTAATTCTCCATTTTATTCTATGCCTTGAAAGCTTACCACTATTGGAAACCACTTCAGCATAACCATTTTATGGAAGGAAATCGCAATTCTTTGCAAAAAAAAAAAACACACATAATTTTTAGAATTCCACTGAGCCTCTCCTATTGGTTTCTCAATTGGTCATTTCCCCCTTTTTCCAAAAGTTTGGCATTTCCATATATTTAGAGATTTGCACATCTAGCTTTAACAACTGCACCATTAGATCCCAAATGATGGTTACAAAATTTTCAAAATTCTGCTCTGAAGCAGCCATTTGGTTTCATTTTGGGGATATGAACAGTCATCCCTTTTAAAGCCGGAGGAGTTTTCCATTTACTATACTGAATGCTGTTCTAGAGCCTTGGTACCTGAATCATTGTTTCCACAGAATCAACAAGAGTTTTCTTCTCCTCTTGTTAAAGCCAGTAGACGTTGACCATGTTCAAAGTAGACTAACTGAGGACACCTGAACTGCAGTTTCATGAGCCAGGCTACAAGTGATGCTGTCTTAGCAGGCCGAGTTTGCTTACGCAACATGCTTGCAATAGCTGTCTTGCCCAATATTGCTAAACAGGTGCAGCTACATGGCAACTGTCTCCCCACACAAACCAAGGCACCCACTTCTATCTTGGCCCCAGGTTCCTTTTAGTTCTGCTTCCTGACACAACTTCCTTGTATTCTCTGCTCCACACCTGCATTTCATCTCAGCCCTAAGATCCACATTAGATTCTGTGGGCTATAGTTTGGGAATGTTTCTTACTGACCTACAGCTCTCAGAATCTCTCAGGCAGCATATTGTGTACAAAATACTAACTTTATTAAGCTCTTGCTTAAGCTTGCCTGAGTCTGATTACTTTCTTCCATACCTTTGTCATGCTGGATTCTTGGGCGCTCAAGGACTCATGATTCAAAGCTCAGATGTGTGTAACATCTGTGTTGCTGTGAAGAGTTTATTAATGTCAGAATACTTTGGATATTATCTGGTTACCTGCCCCCTTATTATGACAAGCCCAGCAATCTCGATCTTCTTGCCAATTTCAAGAATTCAGTACCATGACATGCACACATAGAAGTCTTTAACTGCCTGCATCTTTTCAATATTACATTTCTTCATGAATCCCCACCTGTTGTTTCTCCTTTACCAGAGAGTGTTTTACCAAAAGGTTAATGCTACATGCCGGGTAGGTGGGGCTCGTCAGCCCTGGAAGGCAGCCCATCTAGGAGAAGGAAAACTCTGATCTCAAACCTCCACTGCCTTGTGGCTATATCCACTGATGGAAAAGGCTTCAGGAGTTAACCTCGAGGCAAAACCCGGAGCCGGAGTCCCGGAGGCAGTTCGTGTCGTTCTGGCAACTCCTGCGACGTCGCTGTTACCAGTTGTATTGGCTCTTGCCTTTCCACTGGACTATCTCAGTGACGTGGAGAGGGGGGATTTGCTGCTTGGGTAACAGCCTATCCTCCATATTATTTTACCCAGGCTTCGTGCTCTGGAGAGGACACTCCAGCTTCGCATACAGCGTCGAAACAACACGGGAAGTAGCAGTTACCGGTTATAAGTCTTTGCTCGATTGGCGTAGAGCATGACGCCAGGGGCTACTTCTGACGGTGGGAGAGGTCATTGCACCTCACTAGGTAGATACCGCCGCCTTAAGCTGGGCAGCCCCCAGCCAGTAAGGTGCTACCTCGCCACGGTCTGTTAACCTCACGGGGTGCGTGGGGTTTAGGGTAAAAGCCGACAAGCAGATCGATAACCCTGCACCATGCAACAAACATAAGAAAACTTCTGCCCTAAAGCTGGGCACCTGGAATGTACGGACAATGACCCCTGGCTTTTCTGACCACGGCTTTTCTGACGACCTGCAGGAAATAGACGATGTGCGCAAGACAGCTGTCATCGACATGGAACTGAGTAGACTGCAGATGGACATTGTTGCCCTGCAAGAGACGAGATTGCCAGACTCGGGATCTGTCAAAGAAAAAAACTTCTCATTCTTCTGGCAGGGAAAACCATTGAATGAGACCAGGGAATATGGTGTTGGCTTTGCAGTCAGAAATACTCTTCTGAGATCCATTGTTCCACCTACTGTGGGGAGTGAAAGAATCCTGTCTCTGCAGCTCCACTCATCAGCGGGACCGGTCACCCTCATTAGTGCATATGCTCCAACACTGTCATCCACTACAGAAGTGAAAGATAAATTCTACGACGATCTGGCAGCTACTATCAAAAAAGTCCCTGAAAGAGAGGCACTGTTCATTCTTGGAGACTTTAACGCTAGAGTTGGTGCTGATCACAATTCTTGGCCCACTTGTCTAGGCCGTTTTGGCATTGGAAAGATGAACGAAAATGGCCAACGCTTGCTGGAGTTTTGCTGTTATTATGGTCTTTGCGTCAGCAACACATTCTTTAATACGAAGCCTCAACACAGAGTTTCCTGGAGACATCCAAGATCCAAGCATTGGCATCAGCTCGATTTGATCCTCACTAGACGTTCTAGCCTTCCTAGTATTACGATCACACGCAGCTACCAGAGTGCTGATTGCGATACTGATCACTCCCTGGTGTGTAGTAGAGTAAAACTGCGAACAAAGAGATTATATCACACGAAAAAGGAAGGAAGACCACGTATTGACATCAGGAAGACTTGCGATCAAAGAAAAGTGGAGGAATTTGCCCAAGCGCTCGAGGAAACCCTTCCAGGCCCGGCTGATGCAAATGCACCTGAACGATGGGAACATTTTAAGAACGCTGTGTATAACACCGCCTTGTCCACATTTGGCAAGAAGACCAAAAAGACGGCCGACTGGTTCGAAGCCCATTCGGAGGAGTTGATGCCAGCCATCGAGGATAAGAGGAGAGCTCTAGCAGCATACAAAGCCTGTCCTAGCGAGTACAACTTGCAAGCTCTTCGAGCTGCTCGTAGCCAAGTCCAACAGGCTGCCAGGAGATGTTCCAACGATTATTGGCTTCAGCTCTGCTCTCAGATACAGATAGCAGCGGACACAGGTAACATCAAAGGAATGTATGACGGTATCAGGCAGGCTTTAGGTCCAATACAGAAGAAATCTGCTCCCTTGAAGTCTGCTACAGGCGTGATCATCCAGGACCGAGCACAGCAGATGGACCGCTGGGTGCAACACTACTCTGAGCTGTATTCCAGAGAGAATGTAGTAACCGAAGAAGCATTAAATAACATTGAGTGCCTGCCTGTCTCGGAAGAGTTGGACAGCGAACCAACCTTAGCAGAAATAAAAGCGGCCTTGGATTCCCTCGCCTCTGGCAAGGCACCTGGAAAGGATAACATCCCTGTTGAAGTGCTGAAGTGCTGTAAAGAGACCATCACTACCGAGCTGTATGAAATCTTTTGTCTTTGCTGGAGGGAAGGTGGAGTACCACAGGACATGAAGGATGCAAACATCGTCACATTGTACAAGAACAAAGGAGACAGGGGCGACTGCAATAACTACCGTGGCATCTCTCTTCTCAGCGTTGTAGGGAAGCTGCTTGCCCGTGTTGTGCTGAAGAGGCTCCAGGTGCTCGCAGACAGAGTCTATCCAGAATCACAGTGTGGATTTCGAGCTAATAGATCCACCACTGACATGGTATTCTCCCTCAGACAGTTGCAGGAGAAATGCAGGGAACAACAACAGCCACTCTTTGTCGCCTTCATAGATCTCACAAAGGCCTTTGATTTGGTTAGCAGGGATGGCCTTTTTAAAATCCTTTCCAAGATTGGATGTCCACCTCGACTCCTTAAAATCATCAGGTCCTTCCATGAGGGAATGAAAGGCACTGTAGTTTTTGATGGTTCAACATCAGATCCCTTTGACATCCGAAGTGGAGTGAAACAGGGCTGTGTCCTCGCACCAACCCTTTTTGGGATCTTTTTTGCTGTCATGCTGAAGCACGCCTTTGGAACTGCAACAGAAGGTGTCTATCTCCGGACTAGATCAGACGGAAAGCTCTTTAATCTCTCTAGATTGAGAGCGAAGACCAAAGTCCAGCTGAAATGCATGCGGGATTTCCTCTTCGCCGATGATGCAGCCATTGTTGCCCACTCTGCTCAAGACCTCCAACAACTCATGAATTGTTTTAGCAAGGCCTGCCAAGACTTTGGACTAACAATCAGCCTGAAGAAAACACAAGTCATGGGCCAGGGCGTGGACTCACCTCCCTCTATTACCATCTCCACACAAGAATTGGAGGTTGTTCATGACTTTGTGTACCTTGGCTCAACGATCTCTGACACTCTCTCTCTAGATGTCGAGCTGGATAAACGCATTGGCAAAGCAGCTACCATGTTCTCTAGACTCACGAAGAGAGTATGGCTCAATAAGAAGCTGACGACATATACCAAGATCCAGGTATATAGAGCCTGCGTCCTGAGCACACTCCTGTACTGCAGTGAGTCCTGGACCCTTTGTGCACGGCAGGAGAGGAAGCTGAACACCTTCCATATGCGTTGCCTCCGACGCATTTTTGGTATCACCTGGCAGGACAAAGTTCCAAATAGAGTAGTCCTAGAACGAGCTGGAATCTTTAGCATGTATACATTACTGAAACAGCGACGTCTACATTGGCTTGGGCATGTCGTGAGAATGGCTGATGGTCGGATTCCAAAAGATCTCCTGTATGGAGAATTAGTGGAGGGAAATCGCCCCAGAGGGAGACCACAGCTGCGATACAAGGACATCTGCAAGCGGGATCTGAAGGCCTTAGGAATGGACCTCAACAGATGGGAAACCCTGACATCTGAGCGTTCAGCCTGGAGGCAGGCGTTGCATCATGGCCTCTCCCATTTTGAAGAGACCCTTGTCCAGCAGACCGAGGCAAAGAGGCAGTCACGGAAGCAGCAAAATCAGGGAGCTGGACAGGGGACAGATTGTATTTGTCTTCAGTGTGGAAGGGATTGTCACTCTCGAATTGGCCTTCTCAGCCACACTAGACGCTGTTCCAAGTCCTCCATACAGAGCACGTTACCATAGTCTTTCGAGACTGAAGGATGCCTAATACGAATGCTACATGTAGTAGTATTGATGAGATGGTGGGTGGGTGCTCTCCATAAGAGAAACACCTGTAACAAAGACAAAAACTTCCTTTAAAGATAAATAGAACCATTGTGTTTTCAGGCAGTAAACAAAAAAGGACCAATGATAAATTGTTTAACTGGTTCAAGCCAAATCAATATCCCACCAAGAATTGGATAATGATTCAAAGTCTAGAGATTCAATACACATAAAGTTCAGGCTATGGTGGTCCTGAGGAACAGACTACAACTATGGTCTGTGTGGAAAGTAGAGGAAGCACAACAGAATGGACTAATACTCTTCTCCTGTATTTTTTCACTAGATGCTAGGAATTATAAAGCTGCAAAAAGAATGTTTTTCTGTCACTTGCTTTAAAACAACCAAGCTCTCACGTCTATTTTCGACTATCTAAAAACAGTGATTGAAGCCAAGGTTGAAAGTAATCAGCCCTTTTGGTCTGCTCCGTTAAGATACCAAAAGACATGGCCTACTGTTTTCAAGAGGTTGGAATTTACCAAAAGAGCTTTGATAGATGCATTACATCAAAAAGATGTAATTGGCCTTACTTTCTCTTCAGCCCAGTGCATGTCTTCTTGAACAAGCAATGAAATTTACTTTGTGCTTTAGCTTGTGCAAACTGAGGATCTCTCTCTCTCTCTCTCTCTCCTCTCTCTCTCTCTCACACACACACACAGAGGCTAGTTACTGGCTCTTTTTCCTGATCTGAGAGACTTATACAGTTGACATTATATGGGAGCAGCAGGAAAATGAGATTCATGGAAAGCTGAAGTTTTTCCAGCCTTCTTTCATGGATTGGAGCAATGCAGCAATGCATACATAAAAACAATTTTTACTATTGGTCCCAAAAAGGGAGAGAGCGAGCGAGCTTCACAGCCAGGTCAGCCCCACTCCTTTTGCTGCCTGAGGCAGAGCAGCAAATGTGTGCCCTCCTCCCCAAAACCAAGACGTAAGTTTATCCTTGAAGCAGTGCAAAGATTTCCAGACATATGTCTTGTAACCTGAAATCTGCAGGGGGGGGGGCAGTATTTTTTATTAGGATCAGTTGTAAATGCACAAAACAAGCATCACAATTTCCTAGAACTCCTTATCAACTTTGATAGTTTTTTTTTAAAATGGGGAAGAGGAAAAAAGTCGCAGAAGTAAAAAAATTAATAAATCTGGATTAACAATCAAGATACGAAGATCTGCAATAAAACTTTGTCCCAAAATGTAAAGCAATGGCTTGATGAGCTAGAGAGTCATGCAGGTTATCACATGACCTTTGCTTGGGCTGATACCACAGTATGGCTTGGATTTATGGTTCACTCCAGCTTGAGCTTTGAGTACCCAATCTGTCTGCTGCCTGGACTCCAGCCTAGATTTTTGGACTCCCCCTTTTGTTATCCCACAGCAGTGTTTCCCAGCCTGGGGGTAGAGACCCCCAAGAGGATAGCAAAGTGTTTTCTTTTTCTTTTTTTAATTTTTTTATTTCTTAAACTACAACATAAACATAAAATACATAAATCAAAATACAAATCGACTGTGTTCCCCACCACCATAGTTGGGACCTCTTGCAGTAATCCTCTTCTTCCTCTATCTTTATTCTTCTTCTTCCTTTATTGTCCTCTTCTCCAGAACTGCATTGATTCTTGATTTGGAGCTTTCCCTTTTCCTCTTGTTAGCACATATTCAAGAAATCTGCCCCATATATCATAGAAATTATTCTTTTTCATTTCTCCTTTCTTAACCTTTAAGTTACAAGTTAACATCATTTATAGCAATGTTCCATATTTCATTATACCATTCTTCCATTCGAAATTCAGACTTTGATTTCCAATTCCTAGCTATTATTAATCTGGCTGCTGTTAATAAATTGGTAATCAGTTCTTTAGTCATCTTATCATAATCCATATTCTCAAATATTGATAACAAAGCTATCTCAGGATTAAATTCTATATCTTTTTCACATATGTCATTTAGTTCTTTAAAGATTAGTTTCCAAAATCTTTGTACTTTTTCGCATTCCCACCACATATGAAAGTATGTACTGATTTCCTTCTCACATTTCCAACATTCAGATAACTAGTGTTAATTTTATTCAATTTTGTCGGTGTTAAATACCATCTTAAACCCAATTTGAAAATTTTTTCTCTTATTTTCACTGACATAAATTGTAAAACCCTCATTTTCCACATCTTCCTCCATTCTTCATCATTTATTCTTTTTCCTAAGTCTTGTTCCCACACTAAGTGTTTTCTGTGGGCTCACGGGTCACCTTATATGTGTTGTAAAGGTAAAGGTTCCCCTTGACATTTAGTCCAGTCGTGTCCGACTCTAGGGCGCGGTGCTCATCCCCGTTTCCAAGCCATAGAGCCAGCGTTTGTCCGTAGACAGTTTCCGTGGTCACGAGGCCAGCGCGACTAGACACGGAATGCTGTTACCTTCCCACCGTGGTGGTACCTATATATCTACTTGCATTTACATGCTTTCGAACTGCTAGGTTGGCAGGAGCTGGGACAAGCGACGGGAGCTCACTCCGTCGTGTGGATTTGATCTTACGACTGCTGGTCTTCTGACCCTGCAGCACAGAGGCTTCTGCGGTTTAACCCACAGCGCCACCACGTCCCTATATGTGTTGTAGCCCTTGTTAAATCATTTCTTCCTTGACCTTTCAGAATCAGATGTTGAAGTTAGCTTGTATGTGTATGAATGAGAAACAGGCCCTTTGGGGGAGAAAGAAGCCTCTACTTTCTGAGAAGGGATGACTTTACTGCATTAAAAATCCCTTTTTAGGCAAATGTGACAGGGGGCTCGCAGATTACTTGGCTATTTATTTAATTTATTTATTTATTTATTTATTTATTTATTTATTTATTTATTATACTTATATCCCGCCCATCTAGTCTTTGACTACTCTGGGCGGCTCACAACAAGTGGAATAAAAACAATTAAAATATAACAACAATTTACAACAATAAACAATCATTCAAGATGGGAGAAAAAGAAAAAAATAGATCAAGTGGTGCCCGGAGGGAAGGCCTGCCTAAATAGCCAGGTTTTAAGTTGGCTTTTGAAAGTACCCTATTATAAAGGGGAGGGGGTCATGACTTGAAAAAGGTTGGGAATCACTGCCCTGGAGTGACTGCTTGGCCAGTGATGCATCTGCAGCATGAAAATAGGCCAGTTTCCCATATATCTAAGCCCTTTTCTCTCCCCAGGTCTCTCTTCCTTACAGGCCAACAGGAAGAGGGATCACCATTCTTCTATCTCTGATTTTTAAAGAAAATAACGGATTCTCTCAGCACAATATGTGCTATCTATAGGTGATCCATGGTTTGAGAAAAAGGCCTGAAATGTTGTGATGAGTCACCCACCAGCTTAGATCATGAATCAGCACATGCTCTCCTGCTGGCACACACTCAGCTGGTTCTTCCAGGACTTTGAGGCTTCAGGAAACAGATCACTCCTGAAAGCCCTGACTTAGCCTCTATCCTCCTCTACTTTGCCTGTGGACGAAGGAAGGAAAATGAGTCCCTGACTGAAGCACCAGCTGGAGACACTCCAGATCTTCAGCTGATGCACTGATTGCTGTCCCAGTGGAGTTATGGGATATGCCATATCCGTTATGCCACCTAGCCCACTGAGAGGTCCATGGGAGAGGGGGAATCCAACAATTTATTTTCAAAAGGTTTACAGTCTCTGATATATACACAGTTACTAGAGTTTTGGTGAGTTTCTTTGAATTCCTTGTAGTGTTTTCTCAGTATACACCAGTAACAAATAGCAAAGAGAAAGAAGGGACAACAGGGAAGTGTTCTCTCAGCTGCAATAGTAAAGTGTGTGTGTGTGTGTGTTCCAGTTCTATAATTAATTGTAATTAATTGTAGAGATTTCCCAGAGTGAGCCATAATACAGGAGAAACACAGCAGAGAGCTCCATGAGCTCACAGAATAATAATGCAATGGGAATGGGGAAAACATTGCCTCTCTTCCTATCACGTGTGAGAGTCAGCCCTGCCCCAATATTTGCGGGGAAGGTGGCAGAACCTGGAAAAGTTACATCTTAGGACTATGACTCCAAGAATTCCAATAGCCATACTGGCTGGGAAATTTGGGGAACTGTAGTCCCAAAAATGAGCTTTTCCAAGCTTTAGATATTGCAGAGGTCAAGTATAAGCATGGCAGGTCTCCAATGAAAGCCATGAAGTGGAGTACTCTAACCATGTTTTCCTCCCTTTACAGCCTTAGTACAAGAGTGATTAGCCTCTGGTCCACCTTGTCTGTTGCAGTGTGGAATCAAACAATCAGCAATACCAAATGCAATTATTTTATTCTTTGCCCTAATTCAGTGAAATACATTGGACTTTCACCTTCTCCCGGCACTATTTGGAGATCTAGTTCATTACAACTTTAGCACAAGAATGATCACCCAGTAAGTAAACTTTGGTTCCAAAATTTGGAACTTGATGACAAGAGCTCCATGGTGCAGTGGTTAAACTGCAGTACTGCAGTCAAGTTTTTGCTCACAACCTGAGTTTGATCCCAACGAATTCAGATAACCTGCTTGAGGTTGACTCTGACTTCCATCTTTCCAAGGTCGGTAAAATACGTAATCCGCTTGGTGGGGGGCAAAGTTGTTGTGTTTATATTGCAAACTGCCCAGAGAGTGCTTTGGCACTATGGGTCAGTATATAGGTCAAAACAATGAAACAATGAAACAAAGCAATAGGGCTGGTACAGTGCAGGAAATCAATGAGTTGCAAATTGATGAGGACAGTTTAGAGTTGCCAGGTCTTGGGGTGCCAGCTGGAGTCTCAGGGAATCGCTGTACTTCTCTAGATCTCCAGTGGAGGAGATAAATCTCAGGGCAATCAATGCTGGGGGAGGATTTAATGTTTGTGTGTTTAGTGGTTACAATTTTTCAGCCTTCATATTGCTTCAGAGCTATTTTGGGACAACAGGGGACTGTATAGTACCTTCCATTTAAAAACGGTAGAGGATATTCAGAGAAAATTCTGCACGTTTTTTCTTCTTTTTCTAGGTAAGAGGACTGCAATTTTGGCAAACCCAGGACCAGGTTTCTCACTTTAACCAAAGACAGCCCCCCCCCCCCCCCACATGGCCACACCACTGATATGAAGTGGCAAATTGCATCAGAAATTTTGGTGACAAACCAGGAAAATCAGTTGAAACAGGCTGGGAAAAGCGTGGCCCTCCACATCTTGCTGAGCTACAGTTCCCATCAGTCCCAGGTAACACAGATGATGGTGAGGAATGATGGGAGTTGTAGTCCAACGACAACTGGACTATAACTAGGAGCTGCAGCAGAATTTTGGTAGCAAATCAGAAAAGCATCTGTAACACAAGAATTTTCTGCTTCTTTTATGGGTTTTAACATTCTGTTTCGAAAAGTCAGAGACATGACTTATTTTTTAATTCTGATAGTGCATTTACTTTAAGAGCTGAGAGAATGCGAAACCTGACCGAGGGACACTGGCAGCACCTTGCCCATTGCTAACCTAGGAGATAAGAGAAATAAATCTTTTAAAAATAGTCTTCTGAGAAAAGTCATCTCAGCTGGGGTTTTAACATCTCTGAATCAAGTTCTGCTCATCATATTCTTGTGTCACTTATTTTATTTTATTTACTTATTTGTCTTATATATAAGCCAGCTTTCTCCCAATAACGGAACTCAGGGCAGCTCACAGTATTAAAAATAGAATTAAAAATTAATAATTTTAATTCGTATACATTAAAAAATTAAACTGTAAGACTACTTAAAATACACTGAATGATTTAGAAACTTTATTATAAAGTTTTTAAAAATGGTTTAAACTAAGAAATAACATTCAGGGACTCAGTCTTGGCTGTTAAAAACCATGATTGCTAAAAGCCATGATTGTTAAAAGCCTGTCTGAAAAGGTGGGTCTTCAACTGTCCATGGAGGGATAAAAAAGGGGGGCAACCTGACCTCCCAAGGGAGTGCATTCCATAACCTGGGAGCTGTCACAGAGAAGGCCCTCTCTCGTTTCCCCATTAACTAACTGTGCCTGCACTGGCAATGGGACTGAGAGGAGAGCATCCTCTGACGATCTTAAGCCACGAGAAGGCTCATATGGGGAGATACAGTCCTGCGGGTGTTACCCACACCTTTTTCTTGTTGTGCACTTCGTGATAGGCTGATTGAATAAGGCATAGGATGAAGCCTACAATCTGTGAGTTCATTAAACAAATTATTGGAAATCCTCCCTTTGCACAAGAAGTAGTGTCGTGTATCCTTCCTAGGGTTCTTTTAATTCCAATCAACAACATTTCACTCTACATGGATATTTATTTCTAATCTGGTGTCTTTGTATTTATAAAAAAAGCAGCACTTTTGCCTTTCCCTTGTAACTTCAATTGCCAATCTATCTGTGCTTCAATGGGTGTTAAGTCCCAATGAACACACTGATCCTTTCTTTGCTGTAAAATAAGCCAAACTAGGCTGCATATCAGGGCACAACAACCAAACATTGTTTTCGATAAAGGTAACTTAAAATTCAGTTTGTTTTTCTTCCTGAACATGAAGATTGCATTATATGGTAATGCGAGCAGTTGCAAAGCAAAAGCTAGACTATTTCACCACAGAAGGAAGAAGGAAACACAAGATAAAGGGTTCTGTAGATGCCTAGATTTTTAGAGCAGATGTTTAACCAATCTCTGTCATGGTCATCTCTTCTAACTTTTAGGTTCCTCATCCACCCTACACACAACTTTCCGCTCCTTAGATGCATGTTCCACAACAATGTGCTGTGTAACTGCATTTCCCCTGGTACATTTAGTCGTCAGTGGTCATTATTTTTGCCCATTTACATGACAGGGCTGCTACTCAGAGAATATTAGAGGCTTCACTGTAGACTTTAAAAGGGAAACTATACTTCAGAAGTGATGGAAAGAGTTCCCAGGTGACCAGCTGGACCTTTTATGGTGCTTTACAAATGGGCAACAGGCCGGAGGACGGCCCCTGACGACAGGAGGAACATGTGGTATGACATTATCATCTCATATCAGAGCGATGATTTGGTTCATTTAAATAATGAAACACAAGCCCGGGGTAATTAGTAGTGCATTATCTTTTATTGGATTTAACATTGACAGAGAGGGGAGAAAAGGGAACAAATCAAGCACAAGCTCTATTGGTTTGGCAAACCTCTTCTGTTAAAAATGTAGGAGAACATGTAAATAATAAGGCCTGGGAAGTGATAAAAGTGTCTATACCACCGCAGCAAAGGACTCTGATACATAAAATGTTTCTTTACTTTATCCTATTTTATCATTTTACCCCTGAAAGAATATTTATATATACTGGGTTCTTTGCAACCTTGAATGTGTTTTTTAAAAATATGCTTATTATAAATAGTCGGCGCCTTCCTTTTTACATTAGAAAACAACATCATGTATGCTCATAACAAGGGCATGTATTATAAAGGAGGCTCTGTGTAGTAAATCAAAGAGGTTATGTCTGCTCAGGACCTTATAAAGATCAGGTTTATTGCATCAACTGGATCAAGGCTGTCCAGAATATACTGAAAAAAGACACAATCATGGGAAGAGCCAACTGTAGGGTTCATCTGTTTCTTTGGCATGTTTCATAATTTCACTTTTTCATGATTTCAGGCTCTGGTTTAGAAGACAATATGGAAAGCTAGAGAACGTTGGATTAATGTTATCACTGAGGCTACTAAAAGAGTTGATCCAGCAAGCTAGTTCTGAGTACTCATCACTAGTGGCCCATATTCTGAACAGGTGGGGACTGCCCATTGCCATTTCAGGGGTGAAGCACATCCCTGCTCAGATTGCAGGCCACCCCAATATAAGGGTTGCCACCTACCACTATATTATACAAAGGAAATGAGCAGAATTAGGGTGTCATGAAAGGGCAGCAAATTGTTAGTTGCTCTTCTTTGTTATTTTGGTTCTTGTTTGGTTTTTGCTAAGGACAGGTGGAGGTGCCTGGGGAATATCTTCATGGCCAAAATAATTTGCTATATGCTCTTATTTTGTGGATGTCTGATTGTGTCATTTCTGCTGTGGCTCAGCAAGCATGATGTCTTGAGTCAGCCCCGGTTAGTACAGACAAGGCGTAAGACCGTTTCCAAAGTTAGAGTGGGGAATGAGAAGACTTAGTTGTGGGGAGGGATGCATAATTCATCAAAGCCAGAAGGCCCAGTTTTGCAAATGCTGTGCTTAAAGCCAAAGAGTGTGGAAATATTCTAACTACAATTATTTTATCGTAGTTATTTTCTAATTCTGTTGGTTTTATAATAAACAACTGTATAATTAACATTGACAATCTTATGCACATTCAATCAGTTCTTTTCGTCTCTCTCTCTCTCTATCTATCTCATTGTTTCTACCATTTTATTGTTTTTATTATCATATTTTTGTTCTGTTTTTCATTCATTGCACACCAACCTAGTCTTGAGAAACAAAGGATAGTACATCAAACTAATAAAACAATGGGATTTGTAACAAAATATTGGGGTGTCCATATATTTCCTTTTAGGAGGGACAATCCTCTCTTTGAAGGGCTGTTAGAGAAGATGCCCTCTATCTGAAAAGTTGTCCAGTCTTAGTCTGAATTACAGATAAAGAACCATGAAGAAGAAAATCAGAACCTTGAACTTATCCATCCACAGTGAGCACCTGGGAAGCAGGCTCAACAGACACACAAACCACTGGTCACTGTCTTCCTCATTCAAATAAGATGCATTGTAATTAAATTACAAAAGTCATGTCTCATTTTGCATTTGTACAAACATGTAATGCAAATCAGTATACTCCTTTATCCTTCTTTTTGGTAATTCATCTCTTCCCCCCCCCCCCCTAACTGGCCACCCTAAGGTTTTATAATGTTCCATCCATTTCCCATCCGAGTCTTTCCACCCTGTCCACATTCTGTGGCTGTTGTGCTCAGTCCTGTTTTGCAGTCTTGTCCATTATTTACATTTTTAAAGTTTTGTGCACTTTGTTATCCCCAAGTCTTGGGTACATGAACAGTAAGTGTGGAATAAGGACTAACGCCAGCAAGGGTGGGGATATTTGGAGTGCTGTGGGGGGAGGGCAGCACATGTCATGGGTCACATCAGATTAAGGAAGTCCCCCACAATTCCCTCAAAATCAAAACTGTAAGTGATCAGGCATCCACTTCCATTTTTGATTTCAGGAAGCTTGGAGTGGGTCCTGACCTGCATAATGAGAAAACCAGTTGTTGCACCACATTTTTATTTCGTGCTGAGGGGCCTTTATTTGGTACTCAAGAGGGTGTGACGAACAACAAAAATGCACCACACAGGCCACACACTGCTCACACACATACACACTGCAAATGAAAGAGAAGGTCAGAGCAACATGCTTCACCACTGGGGCCAAAGTGATGTTACAATTCATGTTAGAACACATTTCATTAGAACTGAACTGGAAATGTTGTGTTTTGTGGGAAGGGGTGCATGTGCATTCATGCTCAAAACGATTATCTCTATACCTGTCATTAATGCCTATTAAATGTAAAAAGTTGAAAGTAATTGTGCTATGTCATTTTAAACATACAAAATATTTGCCCTTAACATTTCACATTTCCTGTCAGCTCAGTTCAGCTGCTAACCTGAAATTAATTTGTTAATCTCCCCAGAAATATGTTTTGCCCTTGCAGCGAGATGACTAACTTACAAAACTTTCCAAGGGAACAACAAATTACAAGTCAGGCAAATGCTCTCTCTCTTTTCATTGTTGTATAAGCAACCAGTTGAATATCTGTGGCCTTCATTTTCCCTTCTTCCTCAATCTGCCTCAGCAGGCGTTCCTTCTCAAGATGCTTCCCTCCAATATTTATACCAGATTTCATAATCGTATCATGGCAGTGCTGTAATGCAAGCAATGAAGATTAAGCATGATTTTACACATCCACTTTTATCAAAAGAAAAGGGCACCTTCAAGAAAAGGGAAGAACCAGAGAGGGTGGCTCAGCACCAACTCTTCTTCTTACTGGGTTATTATATGGCACCTCCTGCTTACTAGGCCCTAGCTACATAGCTTAGGTTATGGGGACTAGAAAAACAGCAGCACCATATTTAGGAGCCAGTTTTGAGCAACAGTGTAGTCCAGCAACTTAGGAGATCAAGGCTGAAGTCATTAGTGAGCCAGAAGACTCACTGGGTGGCCTTGGGCCAGTCACTTTCTGTAAACTTGACCTACCTCAGAAGGTTATTGTGAGGATAAATTGGGGAGTGGGAAGCCATGTACCCCACCTTCAGCTCCTTGGAAGAAAGGTATGAGCTAAATGTCACTAAATAATATTTAGATACTGAGTGTGGTGTCACTCAGGAAACCTGGGTTCAAATCTCTGCTCAGCCATGGAAACTCAGGGGTGGGGACAGGGGAACTGGTAAAACAACTTATATATCTCACTTACCTTGAAAACCCTGTTAGGGTCGCTAAAGGTCTGTTCCAACTTGATAGCACATAATACAACACAATATGGAAATGAACTGGAGCTGTTATCTCAGTTCTGTAATGTTTAGCACAAATGTGACTCTTTATAATCCACAATCCCTTGTGCTTTCATGCTATGCCATTTCAGGCAATGTGGCCAGTGATTGCACAGCCCTGCATCCACGTATTGCCTCCTAAAGTGTATTAAGCAAAAGTTGACGTTCCACCAATGCAGCTGTCCTGATGGCATTTTCTTTTAGTGTTTTCAACACTGTAAGTTACAGCAGGAAAAACGGGCTGAGGTGGGGGGACTCCCAGAGTATACAAACAGAAGAGTGAGGTTCCATTTACAAGAATTCCAAAACTATTCAAGAAGAAAAAGAATACCCTGTTCAGAATACATTTAACCATATATTGTCATGCAATAGTGAAAGGGGTTTAATCTTGGTCAGTGTTATTTCTGGCATGTGAGAGGACATTATAGCAAATGAAATGTACTTGAATAACCTTTCACTATTGCAACTTGCAGAATCAGGTTTTTTCCCCCTTGGGACAAATTCAGCATTTCTTATGTTTGGCCTTTTAAACTATTATATTCAAATTTAGGTTCTGATGTAAGGCAGGGATGGGCAAGTCTTCTAGATGTTGATGGACTTCAGCTCCTATGAACCCTGATTACTGGCCATGCTGGCTGAGATTGCTGAAAGCAGGTGTCCAACATTTCCTGGTCACAGGTTCCTCTACCTTTGTGCAGGGGACCATTTGTCAACAATCGAATCATTTTGCTGTACGCCGTATTTTCCAACACAAATCTAATTTTCAAAGGGCGGCATTTTGATTTTAGAGGCTTTGCATCTAGAACTGCAGAGCATTATCGGTCTTCAGTATGCATGTCAATTCAAACATAGGAAGCACTGAATACTGGGCCTGTTTTTATCTAACAAAACAGAAGGTCTGTTTTAGGCTTTAAAAGATCCCTTTCACAAAGGCTCTTTTTGGGAGGGAGGAGGGACCTTTTAAAAGTGTAAAACAACCTCAGGGGAATTAGGGCTACAGAGATAATTATGTTCCTAGAGGCTTCTACAGAGCATGATTTGCACTCTTGTGGCAAACATTTGGGGAATTTGTTTTAGGATTCGAGAGTTTAGGGTGAATCTGGGGAGGCCGAGGGAACATTCACTGGGGCCCCTGGATATCTCACGAGGTCTGTAGGCTAAACTTTGCCCATGCCTCCAATAGGGGACATTCTGCCTCCAGAAGAGTTCCAACTTTTGTTGAGTCTTAACATCTGCCAGGTTTTCTCAGGCATGTTTTGCAGTCTAACCTACTTTAAAAGATTGTTATGAAGTTCAGATGAGGGTGAGATCCTGTCTTCTTACCTGAGGGAATTGTTGGAATAAAAATGAAATAATAAAGTTTGCCTTTGCAACATCTGAACAAGTTAGCCAAGAATATCATGCTGTGAAAATCACGGATCACAGAGGTTCATAGGATTTGTCCAGCTGATGTAGCCGTACCTTTGTGGCTTAATATGAAGGGCATGCTCTCCTCACCCTCACTTTTCAATCTGACCCTTTCTGGTATTTTGATGTTCCACAATGTGCAAACAGAATTATTAAAAAGTTTTCCTGATTTGTCAGAAGAAACTTCACTATGGTCTGGAAAGGCAAAGAAGAAGTGAAACATCATTGTTGTAGGTTTTTTGGGCTGTTTGGCCATGTTCCAGAACACGGCCAAACAGCCCAAAAAACCTACAACAACCATCAGATCCCGGCCATGAAAGCCTTTGTGAATACAAGAAGTGAAACAATTAATATACATTTTGGATAAACTATCTGCTTTTCTAGAGTCAGCTGTACCATTAGTCATTGTCTGTGGACCACCTCAGGAAGCTAATTTTATTTTAGTCATGAAATGGCTGAAAATAGTTATTTACTTTGCCACTATTGGCCAGAATCCAACTGAAATATTATGTTGGAGTAATTCCATCAGTTTAAATTTCAGCTGTGAATTGCCACATATTAAGAAGTCAGTATGGGTGCTAATTGTTGTATCTTGAGTTGCGTGACTGGTGTACAATGTCAAATGCCTATGGCAATTCATAGCTGAGATTTATGCCAATGGAATTATGCTGGTAGGCATCAGTAACAGGCCACTGTATTTCTATTCCCAGGGTTCAGGAAAAGCTCACATGCCAAAAGCTAAAAATAACTTATTTGGGGGGCCGCTTGCCTCCAATGGTGTAGGTACCCTTTCCTCTCTGAGGTGCATGCTGGGGGAAGGAGGGTGAGTGACACGGTTGATGTCCACCCCGAGTGCTCTGCCACTTGAAGTGCCTGCTTCAGTTTGACTAGTGTGGAGTCAGCTGTGTGGCTACTGCCCTGTGCTGCCACCTCAGGCACCAGGAGTGAATGGCACCAGGCTCACTCACATTCACAGTGGACAGTATCCTATGGTTAATGCCAGTTAGTATAAACCCACTGGATCAATTCCTGAATGATAAGTCAACACTGATGTAAATCCCATTAAATCAATGGATTTGCTCTAGTCAGGAGCAGCAAAAGGATACTGGCTATTCTTCCCAGAAATAGGTTGCAGCTGCCATATGTGCCACCCTTTGCCATTTCCAGTGGGCACAGTGGCATGGAAACAGCCGCTCATTTCTCCTCTCCCAACTCCTCCAACTCTGGCCTGGCTGATGGGAAGGCAGAAGGGAAACGGGCATTGGAACAGACAACAGAGTGACTGGAAAACATATCTGTGTGTGAGAGGGGAGGAAGTGTGAGGAGGAACAGGGGAAGGCATCAAAGTGATCTCCTACCTGCACACATTCTCACTGTCTCCTGAAAAAAGCTGTGACTATCATGGGCAGGGCATACTAAAGCAATTGGAGGGATAAGGGCAAAGCATCTTCTTCCTCCTTGTACCCCCCAGTGAGTGCTAGCATGTGGCAGTGGGGGGGGGACACTGCTTCTCTTCCCCCTCAGTCAGTGGGACAACAACAGAAGCACAGCCCAAATTGGATGCTACAAAATATATACCTTTGAGCACCATTTATCAACACTGACAGTTGGTGGTAGAAAAAAAAATGAAGTACTGTAGTGCAAATGTTACTTTAAACCAAAATGAGTCAGGTACAAAGTCCCAGATATCTTTATGACCCATGGAAGAAGATCAACACCACAAGGAAAACAGCTCTGGGTAAGGCCCAAAACCAAGGTGATAAGGACCTATATCATCCTCCAGGGGAACAGCAGCTCCTCTCCTCTCCTCTCCAGTAATCCTTCTGTCTTTCTAAACTGGAATTTAGAATCACAGCCCCTTGCTGAGATTTCCAAACCCACTAGGCTGAACCATATAGTTCACTGGGCAAAATCTAAAGAAACAAAACAAAACAAGACAAGACAAAAATGTGTGGCACCTTAAAGACTATCATATTTTATTGTGAGCTTTTGTGGATCACGTACACTTCTTCAGACATATGGAAAAAAACTGAAATGCAGAATGAAATACAGAAATCACAAGTAAAACATTCAAAACGTTCCTTGGCTTAAGGAATCCTGGGTGTGTGGTTACATCTCACGTGCAGTAATTTATGTTTGGTGTCAAGTTCTATTGTAATGAAAAGCTCACATTAAAATATAATAGTCTTTAGGGTGCCACATGTTTTTTTTTTTTGTCTTTTGTGTTGTTTCTTTGGATTTTGCCTGATATACTTGCACAGACTAACACACCTACCTCTTCTAAAAATAACTGAATGGGGTTACACTTGCACTGGCACTGTATAAATCGTGCAATGGGCAGTCTTGTTGTCTATTAATCTCTTTAGAAAGTGCCTGTCAAAGAATTACTTGTCCCTTGATTTACTGGAACTCCCATTCATTTGAATGCCTTGCTGTCCTAGACTCCATAGGGCCTATGTTCCTCCTTCTTGAAAGCCGAATAATGGGTGGAAAACCCATTATATGTATATAATGATACCTCCTCTGTAAACATCTGTTTTTGATTGTATCTTCCAGAACTGTACCCTGTACTGTACCTAAAGAAATCTGTATCTCCATCATAGCCAAGATCGGCAGCAACATCGTGCATTTTCCAGAAGCTCCTGAGCTCAAGTATATGGCCCACCCACGTGAGGTAAGTCTGACATGCGTTGAGGAACTGTGTGGAAATCAGAATGGCAGATACAGAATGGAGGGCATCAGTCTCATGGAGCACTTTGCTGGAGACTCCCTCCCACATGGAGTTGGCCCCAATTAGAAAAGAAAAATCCCAATTATTGGCTGAGCGGCATTTGGGCATGGGCCTCCTGCACAACAGGAATTTTTTGCTCGTCTGCAAGCTTACAGAGCAATGCTTTTGGAAGTGAAGGGTTAGCAAGCTGCATGCCCCTTCCCAAGAGATGCCCTAGTGTGCTCGCAGTGCTCTTCCACTCTCCAGGGAGGCCCCTTCTATGTTCCCCTCCCCATGGGCATGCAAATTATGCCCTGTTATGTGTACAAAAAGAAGATCTGGCAAAGGGCCAAGATAATGCTATTGAAGTAGCCAAATCTGGTCAAAAACAGTCTAATTGTTTTAACATTTAAAGTTATGTTCAATATTGCCTATATTTCATATACGTCCAAAATTTTAAATTCTGAAACCCTCTGATAGGAATAAAGAAAGGAAGAAGACAACAGGACTGATGTCATTAGAACTGACAGATTGCCACTGATTAAAGATTTCCTTTTGTGATTTCAGGATGCACACAGTTTTGCCACTTTGTGAGCAAGCTGTGTGCATTCTAACACTGCAAAACAAAGTCTTCAGTCTGTGGCAATGACATCATCCTGTTGCACAGGCAGAGCTGTGCAACAGGATTTCACCTGTTGTATGGCACCTCAGGGTGCCCAGTAGGATAAGAGTATAAATCCAACCAAGTGAAAGCTACATAAAGCTACTCACATTTTCATATAAAACTCCCATCATTTACATTTCAGAAGTTTTTCCTAGAGTTTCTGCACTGAATTCTGCAGTAAGTAAGTGATTTATAGCTCTACTGATTTCACACCAACATCTTAACCTCTCCATTAGCCTTGCAGTGCTTCATTCTGATGTTGTTATGTGACATTTAAAATGTCTAAGAAAAGAGTACTCTCAAGAAATGTGCTTGGATACAAATGCTGTATAGGCCCATTTTTCAAAGAGGAACTCTCCAACCACCTCCTGTAAAACAAGTCATTTATATAAAGTTTAATAAACATACTTAAATACCAACTTTTCAGAATCCAGAAGTTTTATAGCTACAAAGCAATGAGAACACGGCATGAACCAAGGGAAGGAAGTCATGATCGTTAACAGATAAAGACCTTGGATATATGAATTTGTTGCATAAGGAAGGCATGAATATTTTATACGTTAACATAATACTTTACTTAATAAGGCTTTAATAGTGGATGCAGGCTAATAAACAGAGGCAAAGACCAGGCAAAATTAGTGGTTTTGCTCAGTAGGATGGCAGATGTGAACTTACAGTTAATGGCCTGTGTTGGGTGGGTTGCACTCCCTTTGAAGGACTGCATCCACATTTGGAAAGTGGCCATAGAGCAGTGTGGAAAGGGAAGATCAATGCCCACAACCCTGCTCTTTCTTTTTGTGGTGCTAATTGCACGGAATATAACATTGTATTCCCATTAAGTTAGGAAACAGTGTTTGTGGCAAGAGGATTGATGAAGTAGAGATATGAAGACCCCAGACCACCCTGAGCATAGCTCATCTCATCTGATTACAGCAGGACTGGACCTGGTTAGTGCTTGGATCACAGACTAGCAGGAGATAGAGGACATTTCCAGGCAGGATTAAGAAAGAATCCTGTCCGAAGCCCTGCAAAGCCACTGCTAATATTGAGGTAGATAGTATAAGATAGTGCTTCCAAGTTCCATCCCAGACAAGGAACCCAGAACTCAAAGATGTTGGCTGAAATCATGCAGGAAGTTGCATGTAGAGTAGGCTCATTGAATCAGTAGGGACTGGTGAGTGAACTCCTCCATAAGTTCCCTTCAGTGGTATTATTCTAGTTGTAACTTACTGTTGGATTTCAGTCACTGAAAGCTAGCAAGAGAGCCAGAAGAACCAACAGGGACACACTCTCATATCCAGTTCCTGGTTTAGGTCATCCATCAAGGAGACCAAATCTGTCTCTGTCCCATAACAAGACCTGAAACAAGACTGAAAGGGACCTATAATGTCTACATGGAACTAGTGGCAATTAGATTTATATATTACACATTTCTTTGTTTGTTTATTCTATCTACCAGTAGTTTGAATTGCATTTCCTCTGCATCCCAAATGTCAGTGAATGCTACCGTGTCTTAGTTGTCTTCCTCAGTGGTAACCAGTAACAATCCAGCAGCCCAGTTCAACCACTTTTTCTGAAGCAATGTAATGAGCACCGTTCTTACTTTTGCCTGACATAATTTAACAATATTACTACCTTATCACAATGGGCCATGAGTAGCCTTCTGTAACAACATTTGCTTCAGTAAATTTCCAGAAAAGACAGGTTTTCCCATATAATACTGAATCACACAGAGCCTCATTAATGCATTAGCAATAATGGGAATGATACATTATACCACAGATCTTCTAATTAACCCCCTTCCACTGTGGCTTGACATGACACTTTAATATCGTCTCCAGAGGTGTTGCAAGGTGCTCTTTCCAAGTCACACTTTGCAACAAATGGCCCATCACCTGCTCGCTGGAGCTCCAGCAATCATGTTGCTTTGTACGAATGGGATGACAAGCAGTCCAAAATGAATGGAGGTGAAGCAGTGCACTTGGCCCATTTTGAGACTTCTGAGGCTTCCTGGTGGCTATTCTAGACCGTATGATGCAAACAACTAAATCCAAGTCCTATTTCACAAAGGTGCCTTATTCTTTAAGTGTCATAAATTTCATTTGTGAAATGTTACTTTAATAACATAAATGAACATAATGTTCTTGGTTCTAGAGCCTACCACCCAAAGACATTTTCCAGTCTTCCTTCTACATCATCTCTCCACAACCTCTTTCTTTCTTTCATTTCCTTCCTCACTTTGCTAGGTTCCTACTAGACATGTGCACCATATGCAACCAAATGTACAAAAATGGATTTAATCAGGGGCTTTTGCCTGATTTTGCAGTGATTCAGAACAAGGAGAAACTCTTCACCCCAGCAACAGCCCAATGGACACTTTGGATTCCATTTAGCATTCATGGGGTGAACAAGAAGGTCAGTGACTTGAACTAAGGAAAGAGGAAATTGAATGTAAAACTGCAATCGTAGACTGAGTAGCTGGTGGCGTCAAAGGAGAAAATGAGAGAAAGCTACCCCCACCCTAATAAAGTTCAATATCCAACTACCAAGGCACCAGGGAGCTCTCAGATGACAGTTACTATGTGATAAGTATATGTCTCTGTCAGGCAGCAAGTGCCAGGCTGTGTCATCTCAGCCAGTCCTTATTCATAAAGCAGGAGGCCAGTACTATCCATGGGTCAAACTGTTAGTTCAGTCACCTTTACAAAACAGAGTAGATAGAAGTGACTTTGTCAAAGGTCTGTTCATCAAAGGTTCCAGAAAACTAAACAGGAAGCATGGAATACCAGACAAGAGGTGAACTTCTACTTTGTCTACCACAAGAGCTTTACTGGCAGCACACAAAGAATTTATAGCTCCCAGCCAACCTCTCACTGGTGTCCACCTATTTTCACTTAGCACCCAAAAAGCCTTGAAATGCTGAGTGTACATTTGCCCTAGACTTCTTAACCTGTGCCTCTCCCTGGGCAAATGGGCCCCCACATCTACTACACTCTCTTAATCTTTTGTACCTCCCAGTAGACTCTGTGCTTCCTGGAGCTTCTGGAACAAAGCAAGCACTTTATTTTGCCCAGAAGCATTTTATTTAAAGCCCATTTTATTTTGTGCAAAATACAAAATGTGAGTGCAAAATGTCACTTTTTTGTAAAACACTGGTTTGTTTTTGTTTTTTTGCTAATGCTGCTGCTGTTGAAATAAATATTGTTCTTCCCATGCAAAAAGAAAAAAAAATCTCTCTGTGGTTAACAGTTTTTTGTTAGGCGGTCTCGTTATGTTGAGACAACCTTTTTCACTGAGGATGAAAAAGAACTGCAAATGTTTCTAACATCTCTATTTGGCACCATCACTCAGCAGGTTAGGGATGATTGGGAATGTTATTATATTTGATTTATATAGGATTTTAATTGGTTGGATGTGTCTGTTCTACAGTATTTGTGCCTTCCCTGTTCTTATGAAGGCAATTAAATAACAATTATTTGCTACAACAATACAATTCCATAAAGAATAATTGCAACATGTAGAATTAAATAGTTTAAAACACCAATCCAGATAGATAGACAGATGATAAATAGAGATATATTCTTATGCTGATACAGAAGTTGCATTTGTTTTGTTTTCCCTTTTCTCGGTCTGATGGTGACAAAGAGGACAAAAATGTCAACTGTGTTTTTCAGTAACGCCACCTTTAATGACTGCCTCACTGCCTGAACCAGATGCATTCATCTATGCTAACCCATGAGTCACCGACTGTGCCCTTCTGCGCAGCTAGACAGGACACTGTGATGCCTGAAGCTGATAAAAGGTGTTTTGTATGAGCAACAGCTAAAAAAAGAACTTCTGACAATCTTCAGCTTGCAGACTGATTTCCTACGTCTCTCTATTTCTAAAGAGGAGATGAGATTCTTCATTGAACTCAGAGAAGTACAGTAGGCCCCAAAGATGCAAAATCTGTGACAGACTTCAAGAATTTAAGAGAGAAGAGATGTCACAATTTTATCTCTCTATTATTTGGGGACATATCGTCACCAGTAGCTTACAAAAGCCAATTCTTGCTTTCTGTCCGTACTTTCTTTTGGAGAAATTTGTTGGGAAAGGTAGTATTCCTTTGTTTAAACTGAATCACACACAAAAGCATGCCACAACTATGGGCCCCAAAGTTCTATTTCTCATAACAATTACCCCTGTTCAGCTAACCTGAAGCTGGACTTCCAGTATCTATTTGCTGAGTTCTGAGACTTTCTGAAAAATCAACCCAATCAGACACACACTGAAAGAGGTACTGAAAAAGCTGGGGGTAGAGAGCTGGACATTGACCCCTCTTCTTCCAGTGTTCACAAAGGCAGGTCGTATACAGTATTTCTCCTAAACTTTAGTGAAAAGTACAGGCAAAGTTTATTCAAGATTGTGAAGGAAAGAAATCTTTTATTGCTTCTGTGACATTTTGAGCACCAGACTGAGTGTTATTTAGGCTTCTCTGGAGTTGCCTGATAATTAAAACTTTGTGCAAGAGATAACTGTAAGCTACCTTGAGTTCCCACCCACCCCTTCTTGGATACACACCTTAACTTCGTGAAGGGGTTTGAGTGTGTCAGTGAGGCTGAGAGCAATGCTGTCAGGAGGTCAGACTTCATTATGAACCTGGACTCTTGGCAGGATCATACAAGGCAGAATGATCACAGCTGACACCAGATTAAGGTGCATCCACCATCTGCAAAGGTAACTGTCACATAAGCAGAAGAGAACCGATCATTCCAGTGGTGATGAGGCAGCAGTTACTGGGTAGCAGCAGTAGATGAAAGTGACAGTGGTGGAGGAGGCAACAGCAGTGACACTCAAGCTAACCTTTGTTAGTATTGTTAGTAGCAGCTGAATATTGAGAACACAAAAATCATGACTGCAGAAGAACTAAACAACTTTAACATTGAAAATCAACTATCAGTACAAATGGAGACTGTAGCCAAGAAATCCGAAGGAGACTGAAACTCAGAAGGGCAGCAATGAATTAAGTAGAAATGATCGTGAAGTTTCAGGATGTTTCACTGGAGACCAAGTCCGACATCATCCACACTATTGTATTCCCGATCACCATGTACGGGTGTGAAAATTGGACAGTAAAGAAAGCTGACAGGGGAAAAAAATGATTTGTTTGAAATGTGGTGCTGGAGGAGAGTTTTGTGGATACGCTAGATTGCCAGAACAATGAACAAGCGAGTCCTAGATTAAAACAAGTCTGAACTATCTCTAGAGGCAAAAATGATGAAACTTGAGTCTTTCATGCTTTGGACACATCATAAGAAGGCAAGATTCTCTGGCCGGTGGGGGGATAACGCTAAGGAAGGTTGAAGGCAGGAGAAAAAGTTGAAGACCAAATATGAGATGGATTGACTCCATCAAGGAAGCCACAGACTTGAGTTCAAAAGAAATGAACAGGGCTATTGAGATAGGACATTTTGGAGACTGTTCATTCATAGGGCCACCACAAGTCAGAGGCGATTTTAAAAATACGTAACAACAACAAAAAACGTTGAGTCTCACTTTGAAGAGAAAGGTGGGATAGAAAATAAATAAATAAATAAATAAATTTTTAGCAGTTGAAGTCATTAGCATAATCGTAGGCTTCATCTTCTTTTCAACATTCTCCCATCTTCTCCACTACCACCCTGTTAAATCCTTTGTGCTGATATTTTCACAGAGTAGGAAAAATCAGCCACAGTATCTTTACACCTTAAAAGAGACAAGGGTACAATACACCAGAGATTCTATCATGAACTGATGGAAGAAAAGGGACTGTCATATACATTTTACATGAGAGTATGGAATATTGTCCGAATCTATTTTCTCTATTTAAATGTACTTTTGCGATTTTTCTTCCCCCTTCTCCCTCTGGAGTCAACAATAACCTCCTGTGTCTTGGATTATTTCAATATTTCTGATTCTGATTAGATTTAGACTCTTGGTATCACTGGGAAAAGAACTGAAGAGCCTTCTTCATTGCTTACTACTAAACAGGGACAGAGCAGCAATACAATCTATTTGCCTAGAAGAACTACCCAGGGAATACAGCGCAGACTGTTTCGTGAGGAGAAAAACATCACAAGGCCACAAGCACTTCAGATCAGTGTTTCTCAGAAACATACAAGTGCTACAACACAACTCTCCACAAGTAAGTGTATATGGTAGAGATCTGAATGCAGTGGCACTTGAAGAAAGAAATGACAGAATTGTGTTGACCCACATCAGATGTTGAAGTAACATTTATACCATCAGAACTTCATGTATCTCCAAATCCAAATCTTTCATATATATATATATAGACTTCTCCTCTTAGTACTTATGAAAGTTTTCCATCTAGATATGTCAATTGAATTTTGAAGACACCTCTGTTATTCATAGAACATAGACATTTACTCCATATTAAGTCCAAGGATTTTGTTCGTCTAGTTGACTGGATAGCTCAGGGAGCCAAAGCACCTGTCTGTGGAACCAGGGGTCAATTCCCCGCTGTGCCTTTCAAAAGAAGATCCAATCTGGACAGTTTGGGCTAGCTAGACAGTCCCAGAGCATCAGCAGAAAAAGGAACTGGCACACCACATCTGAATAATTTGTACCTGGAAAATTATAGGTTAGAATCAACTTGACGCCACATAACTAATTAAATTACTGTCCATTTGGACTGGCATCAGATCTCCAGGATTTCAATCAGAGGTATTAGCTGCTCCCTGCATATATGCTAATCTATATTAAAAAGGCACAGACAGACAGACAGACAGGCAGGCAGGCAGGCAGGTAGGTAGGTAGATTCTTTGTGTGTGTGTTTGTGTATGATATAAATGCAATATATTTAAATATAAAGTTTATTAGAAAGAATATAATGGCTGAAACCCTATTGTGCAGTTCCACACATACAATGGTGATGATAAAGTCTCCCTGTGGGGATTTTGGGTGCATGCTTACCAGTGATTGTGGCATCATCCCTGTTGTGCATGTGCAGAACAGGATTTCAGCCAAGGTTGCTGATCATTAAAAAATTTTTAATTATTGTAGAAAAGTATATAGAATGTATTGCTCATGCATCAGGAAGGGGCATCTGCTTCTGTCAAATTAAGTTCTCTTGTAGAATTTGTGCTGAAACAGACCTACAGTTAGGCGCTTAGAGGCAGCCACTGCCCTCGAGCAGCAGATTTTGCAGTACCAGTGTATTTTTGCCATCTATCCATGGCATGGATCCACATGAATTTTAATGTACGCTCATCTCCAAATCATTGCCCATCTCCGTTTCCTCGGTTGTGGCACTGGCGTGAGAAGTTGGACTGGAAGCTTCTTTGAAGTGGCATATTTTCTCCCCACTTGTACTCTGCAAGGAGCTGTCCATGGAGTGCTCATGGTGTTGATGATGAAGATGAGGCTTGCCAGGTCTCAGAGAATGAGCTGCTGTGCCAGGAAATGGCTGGGCTCCCCTGAATCTCCAGGCCAGGCAAATAAATATGAGGAGCAGTGGTGGAAGGGAAGGAGCGAGTCTCGTTTATTGTTACGGGGTGGCCATAGTGTTTGGGTACCCAACTCCAACCCTCTCCGAATGGCACCAGGGCTCACTGGCTTCCTGTGTCTGTCCAACACGACACATAATATACTTGCTTGGGAGCTCAGACAGGGAACCCACAATGCCTAGCTCACTCCCTCACACATGCATGGAGAAATATTATGTTCCCAATTCCTGTGACATCACAAGGCCCCACACCATGTCTTCACAAAGACCCACCCCAGGCATTGGGCCCCAGATATAATGAGGGGATGGGGAAGAGAATCCCGTGACAGCCCCTGACAAACAAGACAACACTCCAAAACCGTTCCAGAAAAATTCTTTTATTGGTTTTGGAAAAGAGGCTAAACAGGTATCCTCAGTGGAGACAACGGCCTGGTTCAGCTCCAGCAGGACGCCTGCTTCCTGGTCCCTCGCATCCCCCTGGGGAAGAGGAGGCTTCGGGCCCTGCAAGAGAAAGAGAGAGAGAAAAACAACTAAGGAGCAAGCTCGTCCACTGCCGTCAACCGGCTTCAACCCAGGCGTATCCACTGACCAATGTTCTGGCAACTTCATCCTGAAGTTCCGCCTGCCAACATCCACTGGCTTCCACCAGGAATATCCACCCGTTCATCTCTTCCACTCTGCTTCTGAAGCCAGCCTCCGCCAGCTCCCGAATGCTTGGGTCACACACATGCCCCGGCGACATCCCCACGGAACACCAGCCAGCCCATTCACACACACATTCACACACACACCAGCTGCCGCCCCCCGACACACACACACCTTCACTCCACCAGACATTCACACACACACCCGGGCTTCCATCCACCGATATCCATCAAGCTTCCGCCAGCTGGTTTCAGGAGGCTAACGTCTCCCGGCTTCATCCGCCAACCTCTGCCGGCCTCCGCCTTGCGGCCTCAGCCAGCTTCCGCAGGGAGATTCCACCAGCTTCTGTCTGCCAACGTCCACCGACTTCTCCCCGGTCCATCGCCGACATCAACCAGCTTCAAGCCACGGATCTCCGCCAGCCTCGAGCTGTTAACTCGCAAGCCCACTTAGCAAGTTCATCTGCTTTTGTGAGAGAACTTGCCTTGGGCAGAAGGGCTGGGTCCCCTGCAGCCGCTGCTGCTCTCTCTGCCGGACTGCCCTCTGGCCACTGGCCTCCCTTCCGGTCTCCTGCCCTGCCCAGCAAGCCCCTTTTATCTGCCAGCAGAGAGGTGGGGCTCTCTGAGGTCACAAAGACCCAGGAAAATGGGGTTGGGTTCCCAAGGCAGCAGCAGCAGCACCCTTGGGATTGGCTGAGTCCTGAAGATGATGTCAACAGTCCCTCTGATCATGTCATTCAACCACAAAAGCTTGCATTTTGCATGATTTTTTTTAATTATTTTTTTTAATTAGTGGCCTATAAATGTATCCCCTATCACCAATCCCTCTGATTGTTAAATCTCCCCATGTTGGCCTTCTGACAGGATTCTAGGCTGGTGCGCCAAAAAGTTATCCTCCAGCATTTGCACCCAAAGGAACTTTCCTAAGCCGTGAGCTAGGGGGAAAAAATGAAAGTAATAAATGAATAAGGATGGGCACAGTCACACAATGCAGCCTTTGACCCTTTTGGTTTGTTTTTGGGGGGTTTTGCCTCTTTTTGGACATTTTTTTCTTGCCCTTGCCATGAAAAAGATATTATAAGGAGCCCGTTAAGAAAAAAACCTGAAGTGTTGAAACACATACCAGTATTTTAACACCATCCCAGCACTATCAAAGATGCAGCTGTGTTTCAAAGACTCTCCCAGCCTTTGGAACTCCCTCCCACTGGAAGGCAGATTTGCCCCATCTTTGCTGTCCTTCCACAAGCCGGAGAAGACGTTCCTCTTCAGGCAAGCTTTCCCTTATGGACTGGCTGCCTGGGTTGGGATCTTGAATGGACTGTTGTGCCTTATTGCTTTGAACGTGTTTTTGTTTACTGTTTTAGTGGGGTATTTGTTCCTGTAAATTCCTTTTTCCAGCACCTTTTGAAGCGTGGCTGTCAGGGACTGAACCTGCAACTTCCTGCATGCCAGACTTGCTGCCAGCCTCTGAACTAAGTTGCTCCCGTCACATTCTCCATTGCTGGTGCCATCATTAGCCTTAGCTGGCCTTTGGTTATGGATGCCTGGCACCTATTATACGTAGGTGCTTGCATACTGGTGTTTGCATACGGTTTGAGTAACGTGCCCTGGCTGATTGAAAGGTTCCAAGGAGTGTCTGGGTCACATACCTGGTCATGTGCCTGATTTGTGCAATCAGGATGTACCCCAGCACTTCATCAATCAGCTGCAGGTAGCCATGGCAAGTTACTCATATCTTATGCAAGTGCCAATAGGATTCCAATTAAAATGTCTATAAATAGAAAGTGCTTCCTTTCTGTCTCCCTTTCAGCATTGAGCACATTGCTGCAAAAGTACTGCAGACAGTTGGGTAGACATCCGTTTCTCTCAGGCTGGACATACAGTAGGACCCCTGTATCCACTGGATCAGTATCCACAGTTTCACTTATCCGTTGTCTGAAATTTGAAAATGATTAAAAGAAAAAGAAAAAAACTAGAAATAGTTATTTTCACAATGTCTTTACCCAAACTGGCCACTACAGGGAGCCCGAGACCATACTAGGTATTGTTATTGTTGAAGAATACATAGCATGGTCTCTGGCTCCCTTGGTTGGCCAGTTCTGGTGATATAGGTGAAAGTACATATTCTTGGATTTTGTTGTTTTACCATTCTAGTTATTATTATAGTGTTCACTATTATCCACAGTTTTCAGCATCCGTGGGGGGCTTGTAACCAATCTCCGCAGATATGGGGTTCCGACTGTGCTTTCTGATTCAGAAACTGTGTTTTCTAGTTCCAAAATCACTCCCCGTGTCAACATTTGTACATACATAGTGTGTTATGCATACCCGTACAAATTGCTTCCTTACCAAAATGCTGAAATCAAGTCACAGCCAGCTGAACTCACACACCTGCTGACACAAGAAGGGGAATACACTATACAATTATGCAGAAGATGAATAAAGTGGATAGAGAGAAGCTCTTTTCCCTCTCACGCAATACCAGAACCAAGGGACATCCATTCCAATTGAGTGTTTGGAGAGTGAATACAGAGAAAAGAAAGTATTTCTTGACCCAGCGTGTTGTTAGTCTGTAGAACTCCTTGCCACAGGATGTAGTGATGGCATCTGGCCTAGATGCCTTTAAAAGGGGATTGGACAGATTCCTGGAGGGAAAGTCCATCGCAGGTTACAAGCCATGATGGGGATGTATAATCTCCAGGCTTAAAAGGGAGGTACCTCCAAATACCAACTGCAGGGGACGGTATCAGGAGACAGGTATCTAGTTGTCTCGTGTGCTGCCAGAGGCATCTGGTGGGGCCACTGTGAGATACAGGGAGCTGGACTAGATGGGCCCTTGGCCTGATCCAGCAGGGCTCTTCTTATATGTTCTTATGTTCTTAAGGAGCTGAAATTCCCAAAGCTTCCCAATATAATATTAATCATATAAGCGTATTCAGTGTTAACACCTCTAGAATAAAACATTAATTATGCTGTACTTCCTGTCATTGCAAAATGTGATACATGTGATTGTGGAATTCATAGAATCAAAGTATCATAAAATAATTGAGTTGGAAGGAGCGTACAAGGCCATGGGGTCCAACCGCCTGCTCAATGCTGTAATCCAAGTCAAAGCAGATCTGACACAAGGTTGACCAATTTTCTCTTGAATGCCTCCAACATGGGTGCACTCACCACCTGCCAAGGTAACTGGTTCCAATGTCATACAGCTCTAACAGTTAAGAAGTTTTTCTCTATATTCAGCCTAAATCCGGCCTCCTGTAATTTGGGCCTTTTATCATGTGTCCTGCAGTCTGGGATGAGTGAGAACAGATCCTGCCTCTCCTCAGTACAACTGCCTTTCAAGTATTTGAAAAGTGCTATCATATCTGCCCTCAGTCCCCTTTTCTCAAGGCTAAACATTTTCAGCTCTTTCAGCATTTCCTCATAGGGCTTGGTTTCCAGTCCCCTGATCATCCTCAGGTGAGTAGAAACCATCATCCTGGACATGACTACAACAGAACTCTTCCAAATGTTGAAAAAAGAGAAAACACCTTGCGGCCTGGTGGGAGACGAGTGAGCAGAGTGAAAATCTGAATTAGCCCCAGGATAGACCTGCAAGGGGAAAAAGTGAGGTGGGAGAGAAAAGAAAAAGAAGAGAGAAAGAGAAAGAGTAATTGTTGGGAATCCGGGAGGAGGAAAAAAGAATCACGACAGCTGAGTGGAGAGGAAGACTGGGTCACTGGATGGGTCCATGGGAGGAGGAGCCAAGAACAGGCATGCCTCGGTAGATGAAAAGGAAGAAGCAGCGGGAAGCACGAGAGATTTGAGGGCTCCTAAATCATGCAAGGAGGAGCACCGGTGCTAGTTTTGAATTAAAATGAAATACGCAGGCAACAACAACAACAAAAGCGAGCAGAATAGAAAATAACTGACAAAGGAGGAAAGCACACTTCATTCTAAATATTTTAAAGATGACGAAGGTGTGTGGGAGGAGGCATGGAGCCATTGGAAGCGTTGCAGGGGTGCTCCTGTTCTCCCCTCAATTATAGCCTTCCAGTGGACAAGCTAAATCCCTGCATAACACTACTCTTTATGACTCTTAGTAGATCATGATTAAGTTTGGAAAGTAAGGAAAAACCTACCAATTATTAATAAGACTCTGGACAATAAATTAATACCAGTGGCTGTGCTTTGCATGCCTGTATTTTCATTATAGCTGATGTTGCAGGCAGGTGGCCCAACTGTCTTGTTCCTGGGGCCCTATATTTTAGGTAAATTCACATTGACCCATTTGCTGGAAGAACTTGCTTTGTAGCTAGACATTTGCAAACCTAAACATGTCTCCTCAGAGTCCAACTGAGCTGAATGGAATCTACTGCTGGGTAAGCAGGCACAGGACGGCCTCCCCCCGCCGCCCCCAGAGTGTGCTTCTGGATCAGGCCTTTAGTCCCACTGCAAACAACAGTCATGGAAAGATGTATTCTCAGACTAACAGTTATGAATGGTACACTAGAAAGAGGTCTTGTGAATGATAACACCACATGCAAATCTTAGCACAGGTCAGGCTTTTGCCCATCAAAGCAAGAATACAGGAAGCTTCTCTGCGTGTCTAGTAAGTCGGCAGCAAATTCAGTGCCTTAGGCCCCAATGAAAACGAAAGAACACAACTATGGCTCTCTCTCAAACTGAGAGAAATCAAGGCTTGCATTCATAGACACCTGAACCACTATCACCTGCAAAGTTGTAAATACTTCCAAGTTTCAGCCACTTGCCATATGCAGCTGTTGTTGTGGGTTTTCTGGTTTTTTTTTTGTTTTGTTTTTGTTTACAAGTTTAAAAGAATAGGGAAAAGCACTGTGGTTTTCCCCCATTGAGATACTTTTTTTAGACTGGCATATGTTGTCTAACCTGCCCTGCTGTGCTGTTGTTTTCATTGTATCTACTGTTAATTTTAATGTTTTTAATATATTCACTGTATTTGAATGGTTTTCATGGTGGTGTTGGTTTACTTCATTTTATGATTTCATGGTTGAATTTGGTTTTACTTGTTTTTATTATTTTAAGAAGTTTACAAGTTGCCTTGAGCAATATTTTTCAATGGCAAGGTGGAGTAGAAATGTAATGCAAATAATAAATAAATAAATAAAGTAGGTTGACCCATTCCATGTGCATCAGAAACAGCAGAATTTTCATTTATTTATTTATTTATTTATTTTATTAAACTTATATGCCGCCCATCTAGACATTGTCTACTCTGGGCAGCTCACAACACACAAAGTAAAAACAATTAATATATAATAACATTTTTACAACGATTTACAATTAACAATAGTTCAAGATGGAGAGAGAAAAAGTAAATTAAGTAGTGCCCAGAGGGAAGGCCTGTCTAAATAACCAGGTCTTAAGTTGGTTTTTGAAAATGCCCAGCGAGGGGGCCAAACGTATCTTGGAGGGGAGTTTGTTCCAAAGAGAGGGAGCCACTGCCGAGAAGGCCCGGTGTCTAGTTTTTTCTTTCCGGACCTCCCTCGCCCCTCCTGGCTAGATCGAGTGATATGAGTAGATCTAGGTGGGAGGAGGCGTTCCGCCAAGTTTCGAGGTCCTAAACCATTTAGGGCTTTGTATGTAATCATTACAACTTTGAAATCGACGCAGAAGTGAATGGGCAGCCAATGCAAGGCGGCCAGGGTGGGAGTGATGTGTTGGTGTTTCCTCACCCCACTGAGGAGTCTGGCCGCCGCATTCTGCACCATTTGAAGCTTCCGCATCAGTCTCAAAGCTAGCCCCACGTAGAGCGCATTACAGTGGTCTAATCTCGAGATTACGAGTGCATGGACCAGAGTGGTGAGTGCCCCAACATCAAGATAGGGACACAGCTGGGCAATCCGCCAAAGATGGAAAGAGGCGGAGCGGACCACTAACGCCACCTGAGTTTCCATGGTGAGCGCCGGGTCCAGATGTATCCCCAAGCTGCGAACCTCACTCTTCGTAGTGAGAGTCACCCCCCCCCCAAAAGACAGGGAGTTTCCCAAACTGCTGATGGTGGGTCCACCCACCCTCAGGACCTCCGTCTTATCCGGGTTCAGCCTCAGCCCATTTTCCTGCATCCATTGCAGTACAGACTCCAAACAGCGCTGAAGGGACAGAACAGCATCCACTGTGGTTGGAAAAAAGGAGATGTAGAGCTGAGTGTCATCAGAATACTGATGGCATGATGCTCCACACCCCCTGATAACCCCACCCAGTGGCCTCATATAGATATTAAACAGCATGGGGGAGATAGTCGAGCCCTGTGGAACTCCACAGTTGAGGCTCCACGGGGCCGAGTCCCTCTCCCCAAGCTGGACTCTCTGAGGATGGTCCTCCAAGAAGGATCGGAGCCAGGCAAACGCCAGGCCACCGATTCCCAGCTCGGAGAGCCTCCTCAGGAGGATACCGTGGTCGACGGTATCAAAGGCGGCTGAGATATCGAGGAGGACCAACAAAGACATTTTCCCTCTGTCGGCCTCCCTCAGTAGGTCATCTAACAAGGCGACCAATGCCGTTTCTGTACCATGGCGCGGCCTGAAGCCCGACTGGAATGGATCCAGGGCATTTGTTTCATCCAAATGCTCCTGAAGCTGATCAGCCACCACCCTCTCGACTACTTTGCTAATGAAAGGAACATTGGCAACAAAGAATAATTGCCAATGTCATCCGCCGCCAAATTCGGTTTCTTTCTAATGGGCCTAATGAGTGTCTCCTTGAGGGCAGGGGAAACCCTGCCCTCCAGGAAAGACCCATTAATTATCGCTGTGGCCCATTCAGTTGTTATTGGCCTGGCTGCTTTGATTAGCCAGGCCGGGCAAGGGTCAAGAGATGAGGTGGTGGCCCGACAGCGGTCTAGCGCTTTGTCCACAATATCTGGCGTCACAGGCTGAAAGAGATTGGGACTCACCGATATCAGGATAAACATAAAATGCACATGAAACCCTAACCTTATCTTTAACCATGTCCTTAATCCTACTGCTATCCCTCACTACACTGGAAATCTCATGAGTCAGAGAAAACCTCACAATTAGCTTAGCTGTTGTTGTTTTGTTTTTAACTCAGATACATAAGTGTGAAAGTAGGGACAATCTGGTTCTTTTGGTGCTCAAGATGCCACATCTTCAACTTGGGATCTCCTAGATAACATGTATGAGTCCTACCACTAACTATGATCCCTGTTTCCCAAGAGCTAACTCTAAAGATAATTGTTATAAGATTTACAAAGATGAATAGCATTCCAGATCTTCTGATTCTATAAGTGTATGCCAAATGGCATGCATTTCTACATTTAAAGTAACTAAGGAGCTGATATAAACACAGACACATTCCTATCACTTAGTGTAATAACACTGTAGAAAATTAAATAACTATGTGTACTGCAGAAAACTTTGGGCTGTACCTGTAGTCTTATGCAACAACAGAATCCAATGGAATTGGACGGATAATCTTCCATTCCCATTGCAACTCCAGAACACCATAAAAACCACAGTCCCCTGGACTGGGAAGTCCTTATTTTTTAGGCAGTCCCAGGGCTGTAGGGGTTAAGGGAAGGGAAGGAATATGCACCAGTGACCAGGATTTAGCCTTATGCCAGAGGAGGCTGATGACTCATTTTGTGGGGTCTGTGAATCCAAGGTGCATAACACTATCCCCTAAATAGGTTCACCAACTTTGATAGCTCCTGAAAAGCTCAGTCTAAAATCCCGAGTGATTTCATCACCACTATAAAATCAGAATCACCAACCTCCAGTGCCCATGGGGTGAATCCAAATGAATGCAGCCCTGCTTTTAGGCCAGTTAAGTTGCCCCAGAGATTATGATGGGACTAATAATAATTACATACCGGCAAGTCAATTCTGACTTAAGGTGACCTGTGCCAGGGTTTTCTAGGCACAAAGTACTCAGAAGTGGTGTACCTTCTAGAGAGGTCATCTAGGAAAACACAGACTGGATTTTCTCCCAAGAGGCAAAATTGGGAACTGAACTCCCAGTGCCATAGCCAACACATTGTGCTATCCAGGCAGAACATCACTAACTTGGTTTGAATCCCACACTATGGCTGAAATCCAGTATCAAGTTGCAACTAGAGTAGACCCATTGAATCCACAGGGATTGGGTGAGTCAATTCCTCTGTAAGTTTCATTGACTCTATTGGCCTACTCTAGTTATGATCTACTACTGGATTTCAGACAGTATATCTTTATTACTTGATCTTCATTTCTTTCTTGAAAATCTCCACTGCATATTTGTCACTGGGACTTTCATACAAGCCACAGAAAGGTTCAGATAAGAATGTAACATGGTCCTGAAACTTTCAAAGTAATTCTGCTGTGATGTAGTGAGAGTGAGGGAAATTACCATATTAAATCAAGGCATAAAGGCAACAGCAATAAAGTTCCAGATTCGGTCTTCATACGATCGGCACAGATTGTTGTTGAAATCTTGTATCCCAGTTTATATGCAATATCCAGTAATAGCATTCTACTGCTACACCCTTTTAACATCCATAAGCAACTTCAGAATACAGTTCTTTCCATAGATAACTGACAAATAAAGATACAAGAATGAAATTAGTTTGCTAAGTTCTCTAGAGGGAAAAATAAACAATTTTGAATCTATAACACAGAACATTGCATATTACCATTAAAAGTTTACTCATGAAATGCTTTATTTCTTCTGATTATTCCTGCAGTTCATTCATATATTACATATATTCTGCATGTGATGTACATTTTGGCCTGCTCCCTCTTTTTACCTTTCTAGCAATTCTGTGATGTAGGTTTGACTGATAGATCAGTGAGAGGCTCAAGGATATTCCAACTAGGTTAAAAGCAAAGCAAGAATCTGAACACTGGTCTGTCCAGTCTTAGTCCACTATTAATTGAAAAGGTAGCTAGAGATTTTAGTAAATGATGGGGATGGCAAAAACATGCCCCTGTAGATGCTGTAGGACTACAATTCCCACCAGTCTTTACCAGAATCTTTAATGGTGAGCAATGTTCCCTCTAATTTTCTGGAGTGCTGTCTGGAGGCTCCATGCCCTGCACACAGGATTCTGGCCACAACCAGAAGCAAATGGGTAGAAAGACCAGCTAAACTGCATGTACCCACACTCCCACATGCCTTACAGGGAACATATATATATATATTTTAAAAGATTTTTTTCAAACTAAAAAAAGAGACAGAAAAAGAAAACTTAAAAAAACACCTCTTAATAACCCAACACCATATAAACAATAAAATAATGCATAATGTGCTCCCCTGCACTGGGACCATCTGAAGATAGGGCCATTTTTTCCTCCATTTACAGAGCCCTGTTCCCTTTCCAAAACTGCATTGATTCTTGTGAAGGTGTACGATCTTTCTCCTTTAGTAACACAAAGTCAATTAAATTCCCCCAAATATCAATTAAAATATTCTTATTTATCTCTTCTTTAGGTCAATATTACAGGTTAATTTATCATCAATAGGTACATTCCAAACTTCTTCATACTGTTTATCTAATAGAAAATCATACTTAACTTTCCAATTCCATACTACAGTGGTGCCTCGATTTACGAACGTCCCTACTTACAACCATTTCGAGTTACGACCAGCTCTGGCCGCAAACTTTTGCTTCTACTTGCGACCAGAGCTTCGAGTTATGAACAGAAAAAGGCAGGGAAAAACGGCAGGAAATTCAAATTGCTAGGTGGCGACGAGGCTGCTTCTTTGTAGCTCTTTTGCCCCAGCAGTTAGAGAGTGTGCAATCGGAGGAGGCTGCCTGGTAAGGTAAGGTGCTGTTTTCTGCTTTTTAAAAACTGTTCTGGGTGTTTTTGCAGCGTGTTTTGGGCTGGGGGGGTTATGTTTCTGTGCTGTGATGGGTCTTGGGGGGTTTGTTTGTTTTTTGGAGTGTTTTTTCCCATTTCAGATGGGTCTTGGGGGGGTTGTTTGTTTTTTGTTCCCCCCCCCCGTTTCCGATGGGTCTTGGGGGGTTTGGTTGCTTTTTGGAGTGTTTTTTCCCATTTCAGATGGGTCTTGGGGGGTTGTTTGTTTTTTGGGTTTTTTCCCCCATTTCCGATGGGTCTTGGGGGGTTTGGTTGCTTTTTTGGGTTTTTTTTCCCCATTTCCGATGGGTCTTGCATGCTTCCCTTGCTTTTTGCTTTGTTTTCATTGCATTTCCGACCTGCTCCCTTTGTTCTCTTTGCATTTCCGACCTGCTCCCTTTGTTTTCTTTGCATTTCCGACCTGCTCCCTTTGTTCTCTTTGCATTTCCGACCTGCTCCCTTTGTTCTCTTTGCATTTCCGACCTGCTCCCTTTGTTTTCTTTGCATTTCCGATGGGTCTTGCATGCTTGATTGCTTCTCCCCCGCTTCAACCGGAAGGGATTAATCGCATTTCGAATGGGTCTTGCAGTGATTTATATTTTTTTTGGTTATTTTTTTCTTCGGCTGAAACGGATTAATTGCATTTCAATGCATTCCAATGGGAAATGGTGCTTTGACTTACGACCTTTTCGAGTTATGACCATCTTCCGGAACCAATTAAGTTCGTAAGTCAAGGCACCACTGTACCTTTAATCTTGCTGCTGTTGATAAACTTGCAATTAATTCCTTCATTCCCTAACCCCATTGCTCCTCATCAAATATTGATAAGAGAGCTATCTCAGAGCAAATCTCCATGTTTAATTTAATTATTTCATTCATTTCCTGGAAGACGAACTTCCAGAATTTCAATATATTCTCACATTCCCACCATGTATGGAAATAAGTATCTACTTTCTGACATCTTCTCCAAAATAAATTAGAATATTTAGTATCTATATGACTTAATTTCACTCGAGTGAAATACCATTATCCCAAAAGACATTCACTTTCACTTTCTTCTATCCCATATATTCCTCCACACCTTAGTCCTTCCTTATTTCTTCTCCCAAATCATACTTCAGTATTGCATTAAGGGTATTTAGTTGGTTCTCTGCTTCTATAAGCCTCCTCCAGTCCAGGGACACAATCTCTTTGTCAACACAAAGTTAGGCCAAGATGAAGGTAGACCTAAGTAACTTCACCACCTTTAGACTGGGATCAGTTTTGATTCAGCACTGCTTCAGCTGGCCTGGTGTTAGCTGGCCCTTAGCCATCTTGGCTCATTAGGATTGAACTCTAAGCTATAACTTAGACAGATCACTCTAATACTCAGAAAGTATTTTTGCTTCTGTGTAGTTTAGTTTCTCAGCTTACTAGAAGAGAAATCATAGTAATATGAGAGCTATTTAGTATGGGGGGAGGGGGGAGGAGATTCCCTTATTGTCTATTCTCTGTAGGGCAAACGGCATTTTCACAGAAGTAACTTTGAACATTTTACTGACAATTTGAAGGCACAGGTCCAGAAGTAATAAGAGAGTGAGGGAAACTGAAAAATAAAAACCCTTTGGGTCACCTTTAAGCAGTGAGCCCTAATGAATAGCTAAGTTAGCCAACTGAAAATAAACCAATAATGTTGCCAGAACTCAGTAAGTCATGTTGCAGAACACAGCTGAATTACCGCTATAAATCAGGGGAACACATCTGTCTCGGACTGTGTGGTAAAATGGACCTTCTCATTTAGATGGCTTAAAGGGGAGGATTCTTGTGCATAAATTACTGGGTCAGTTCATGTGGCTCTCAAAAAAGGCATGCTATCACAGAAAGAGAGGAAAAAGAGATAAAAATATGGCGAGTAAATGCCATTTAAACTACTTAATATTCAGGAAGAAGGGACATGTGTGGTGAAGCAGAGCAGCACAGATCACAAACTTTTTCTTCAATTGCTTCTTCAAATGTGTCAACCAACCCTCAGTCTATAATAATTAGGATAACATAAATAAACTCGTAAATAGTCCTGTGGAACCTTAGACTGATTTATTATAGCACAAAGCTCTGCACAGAAGGCTTCCCCCCCCCCCCGCCACCCTTTAGTGGAAATGTATTAGCCACAGGGCTGCTGCTGAAAAATAGAGTCCCCAGGGACCTGTTTCCACCACAATTAGATAGAAAAATAAAGTTCCCCATTCTAGAACCTGAGGTTCTTTGGCCACGGGTTCTCCTGGCACCCATTTCACCCAGACAGAGTCTCCCACGGAATCAGGGAAAAAAGTGAGATGGCCGACCCCCAGGCGTGCCTGTGCCATTGTTGTTCTCCTCACACACCTGAAGTGAAATTCTAAAGCTCCTGCTTAGCTAATGTAACCAATGATTTTTGCCAGAACCATATGAATTATTTCTCATAAAACAAACAAACAATAAAATAAAATAAAACATTGAAGGCATTTTGAACTTCCTTCTCTGATATTTTCGGTGAACACTTTTCCGTGGTTGGTCACTGAGTCTAGCTATGTTCTTTGTTCTCAGAAGGAAGTCATCAAATGACTTCATAGAAGTCTGGGGTTGATACTGAAGTTTTTTTTATGGAATGAGCACAATTCCTAAAACCTGTAAATATAGTTGTCACTGCATTTAATTTAATTTTTTTATTAAACATGATTTTTTTTTTCAGGAGAAACATTCCATGAAATGTAGTGAGTGAAGAAATTTCTCCTCTTGATGATGACTCCAACATTTCTAATGTGTTCACTTTCCACACTCTTTATTTAAAAATTCTTACTGTAGGTTTTTCCCTGTTTATATTGTCAAAAGTAACTACTTTGGTGCCTTCTGCCTCATGATGCTATTTTCAAAAACATCGCTGTGGTGTGGTGAATTTTCTATCATGTAATCCCATTTGTCATGTACAATGACATTGGATTTTTACCAAGAATGAAGACAGTTCAGCTATCATGCTGAGCACCTGCAGCAATTCAAGATTTTATGAATTTATTTATTGGACTGTTTCAGTGTCTTCACCAGATAGAGGCTGGCTGTAGAGGGAATAGCTATGAACATTGCCCCCTTACCCCGGAATAGAGATGCAAGACAAGTATTGTGGGATAAACATGGGGCACACTTTATTGAATAATCAGTATTGTCCACCATGAAAAGGGAGGTCCTGCTGTAGTGCGGAATCAGGTTTTGCACAGAGGTCTCAAGGGACCCCTTACCAAACAAATGGGCGAGTTCCTAGTCCCAAGTTCTTGCGGTCATTAAGACAGCGAGAACCCGGCCTGCCCAAATTTGACCACCCCCGGACCTCTAGCCACCTTCTCCTAGTTGACTGTTGGTCCAGGTGTGGCCCCAGTGCATCTCCCCCCCCCCCAAAGCACTGTAATCACATGATCCGCAGCGCTGGGAGGTCAGATGAGCTATACATTACCTGTGATTGCGATGGGACTCACCGAAACCTGTTCTATCTGCACTACCCACCACAGCATAGGGACTAGCACCGGTAAGTCCCATGCCCACCAACCAGCTTCTCAAGCTCCAGAAGCAGGCCCCCCTAGATGTCATTAAGGAATATATCCAAACCTCTTTCCGAGGTGCACTCCATCATGCTGAAAAAGTTAATTTTTCGTCCCACCTCCAATGAGAAACCAAATCAAATTCACCCCCACACCCGATGTCGATTGCAATCAATTATTTATAATTATTTGGAACTGAGTTGCCACTGTCTAATTAATTCAAATGAATTTATTTAATATTTAATTATTTATTCAATATTTTAACTCCAAATTGCAGGCTCTTCCAGCCTTCTCTTGCTGGCTGGGAGGGCTGCGCACCCACTCACAGAGCGGACTGGCCCACTTGCTTCAATAATAATAAATTTCTGCTTCTGCTTCTTCTTTTTTGCCTATAATATTAATTATAATTCAATTCAAATACCGCTAAATATAGATTAATTATTATTCCTAATTAAAATAAAACCAGTGGCTTTCGCTAAGCCTAACGGGAACCCAGGCCCCTGCCCGGCCAGGCCCAAGCAGCCGCGCTTCCCTGCTCGAACCCGCTCTCAGTTCCCGCTTTCAAAAGCTGACTGTAAATTAAATAAAATTAAATTTAAAATTAAATTTGAATTCCTTGTTTAAACAGCTCTGAAATCCGGGAGCTGAAACTCAGCAAGCAAACCATGGGGGGTGTGGGGGGTGCCAATGCAACCCCCCTTCCAGGCAGCGAAATCGCCCACGCAGCCAAATTGGAGCTACGCAGTTAAAAAGGGATGTCGGAATAGCGGAGCTCTGTCCTCATCTGTTGCCAGCAAGGAAGAGGACAGAGGGAGGGGGGACGCCACTTAAATAGCTCACTCCATCCCCCCTCCCTTCCAGGGTCGCTCTTGCGAGACTCCCAGCATCTCATGATATCCCAGGAAGGAGGCAATGGCGACCCACACTGACAAAGTGTGGCTCACCAGCGGATCAAGCAAAATCTTTCCAGAGATTACGAGTAAGAATGGTCCTAACAAACAAACATACTAAAAAACAGTTAGGTTTGGTGTCATTACAGGTGAACATCTAGATGAGAACAACCATGCAAGGATGTTTTCTTTCCCTGATTCGGGGGGGGGGGGGGAATCCTGCACCAAAGGTCATGCACTTTCTATCACAGAAAGTTAAGTGAAAATTTACAAACACAAGAGACATTTCATACTTTCAGAAAATCTGGATGGATTAATGCATAATTCTCATTTTTCTATTTTGGAACACTTAAAAAATGCTTTTGGAATACCACTATAACTGAATTCCAGTCACTCAAATAACTTGGCTCTGTGTGATCACCAGACAGAGCAGGAATTGTCTTTTAAAGATGTTGCATCATAGAAGCAGCACCCAATCACTCTGTTCCTCCGCATATTTCTCTCCCTGCAGGTCTCAAGTTCATTTATTTGCTCTGTTAATTGAGGGTTGAAATGCCTGTGTAGGATCCATTCAGCAGCTTGCAATATGAAAGGGTAGTGGTGGCATTAAATCATAAGCCAAAAAATATTGGATCTAGACTCTTACAATCTAAACTTCAACAGACGACAAGGAGGAGGAGCAGAAGGAGGGGGTGGACTCTAAAGCAGGGCTTGGGAGCCATTTATTTTTAGCTGGTTCCTCCCAAGTCTTCTGCAGTTGTAAGCTGGTAACATCAGGTTCCTGGCTGAAGGGTCAGAAGGGTGTTCTCCATCAGATTCTTTGGCTGAGAATCCAACTTCATTCATTCTTCCTTTGCTTTCGAAAGAGGTTTTAGACCAGCCAGAACCTGAATGAGCTTGTGTTATTTGAGTGTTTTAATGGTTATTTTATTCTTATTGTTGTATAGTTTCAGTTTGGGTCTGTGACTGCAGAAGGAAGGAAGGAAGGAAGGAAGGAAGGAAGGAAGGAAGGAAGGAAGGAAGGAAGGAAGGAAGGAAGGAAGGAAGGAAGGAAGGAAGGAACCATAGGTATAGAGAAAAACAAGAGCAACACGAGATGAATAATAGCATGTAGAATTTAAAGTCATTACACCTTATTTTGATTAGTGAGCAATTATGTAGGAAAAATCAGTAGTGCTGATAAGGAATGTTTCACACGTTACCTAATTGCAAACTTTTGTTGTGTCTCCAATGACCATTAACTAGGGACAAACAGCATACTGTATACATATATTCTTCCACCCACTGGTTATGAAGTTCCCAATAATATTTAAATTGACAGAGTTGGATACAGTGTTTTGAACTTTTGATCAGATGATTCCAGTTTATCACAGCATTACTGTGGTAGAATCTTGTTTGTCAGGATGAGGCAATGTGATTTGTGTGAAGTTACAGTGATTTGCAGATACTTTGGAGATCATTAAATGAAGTTGGTTGGTCAGGAGAGATGGTTTTGGACTCAGTCAGCAGTTCTGCCATAGTTATCAGGAAACTGATCAAAATGAAACAGACACAAATTCTGTATTAACTATGAAGCAAGTGCTTCCCACTCTTCATAATGGAATATGTTACAATGACACAGAGACTGAATTTTGTGCTGCCACCTCTTGAGCTTGATAGCAAAGTCATAATCAACTCTAAATTACATTGTTAAAGAGTTCTGCTTAGATAATCTCTGAGAAGGGAGAACGAATTGATTTCCATTACTGATTTTTGTAGCACCAGAGTCTGTCTTGCACTTGATCTCAAAGGGCATTACAAGAATGATAACCATCCAAATACTTGTTGCCACTCTCATTCAAATCAATTTCAGAACATTCATTTCAGAATATTAGACTGAAAGACTAAACATAACTCCATTGAATATGACATACTATCCATTCATTCATTTACACAATAGTTCAGTGACAAAGCTAACCACTTATTTCTTTTATCAGTGATTCTGTGGAAATTGTCCTAGTTCACTAAATAGAACTGTGGTAGTTTCTGGAGATTCTATTACTTCATCTAAAATAATTTTCCTTATACACAGCCATTCCTGCTGTCTTTGAGTTCAATAGTTCAAACATTTTGATTAAGATTTTTCTTAGGCTGTAGCTGAAAATGAAGATCACCCTTGGTTAGCATTTCAAAGCTATCAAGTAACAAGAAAACATTTGCTAAGGGCACAGAAGTAAGGACAGGTGTGTGGGCAATCCAGCCAATCACAGAACTTAGCAGACAAATATGAAAGATCAGGAACATCTGAAGACATGCTGCCATCACTGAACAATATGTAACATGTTCTACTTAGGCATCCTTCAGTCTCGAGAGACTATGGTAACGTGCTCTGTATGGAGGACTAGGAACAGCATCTATTGTGGCTGAGAAGGCCAATTCGAGAGTGACAATCCCTTCCACGCTGAAGACAAATACAATCTGTCCCCTGCCCAGCTCCCTGATTTTGCTGCTTCCGGGACTGCCTCTTTGCCTCGGCCTGCTGGACAAGGGTCTCTTCAAATTGGGAGAGGCCGTGATGCACCGCCTGCCTCCAGGCTGAACGCTCCGATGTCAGGGTTTCCCATCTGTTGAGGTCCATTCCTAAGGCCTTCAGATCCCGCTTGCAGATATCCTTGTATCGCAGCTGTGGTCTCCCTCTGGGGCGATTTCCCTGCACTAATTCTCCATACAGGAGATCTTTTGGAATCCGACCATCAGCCATTCTCACGACATGCCCAAGCCAACGTAGACGTTGCTGTTTCAGTAATGTATACATGCTAAAAATTCCAGCTCGTTCTAGGACTACTCTATTTGGAACTTTGTCCTGCCAGGTGATACCAAAAATGCGTCGGAGACAACGCATATGGAACGTGTTCAGCTTCCTCTCCTGCCGTGCACAAAGGGTCCAGGACTCACTGCAGTACAGGAGTGTGCTCAGGACACAGGCTCTATAGACCTGGATCTTGGTATATGCCGTCAGTTTCTTATTAAGCCATACTCTCTTTGTGAGTCTTGAGAACATGGTAGCTGCTTTGCCAATGCCCATGACTTGTGTTTTCTTCAGGCTGATTGTTAGTCCAAAGTCTTGGCAGGCCTTGCTAAAACGATTCATGAGTTGTTGGAGGTCTTCAGCAGAGTGGGCAACAACAGCTGCATCATCGGCGAAGAGGAAGTCCCGCATGCATTTCAGTTGGACTTTGGTCTTTGCTCTCAATCTAGAGAGATTAAAGAGCTTTCCATCTGATCTAGTCCGGAGATAGACACCTTCTGTTGCAGTTCCAAAGGCATGCTTCAGCATGACAGCAAAAAAGATCCCAAACAGGGTCGGCGCAAGGACACAGCCCTGTTTCACTCCGCTTCGGATGTCAAAGGGATCTGATGTTGAGCCATCAAAAACTATGGTGCCCTTCATTCCCTCATGAAAGGACCTGATGATGTTAAGGAGTCGAGGTGGACATCCAATCTTGGGAAGGATTTTAAAAAGGCCATCCCTGCTAACCAAATCAAAGGCCTTTGTGAGATCTATGAAGGCCACAAAGAGTGGCTGTCGTTGTTCCCTACATTTCTCCTGCAACTGTCTGAGGGAGAATACCATGTCAGTGGTGGATCTATTAGCTCGGAATCCACACTGTGATTCTGGATAGACTCTGTCTGCAAGCACCTGGAGTCTCTTCAGTACAACACGGGCAAGCAGCTTCCCTACAACGCTGAGAAGAGAGATGCCACGGTAGTTATTGCAGTCGCCCCTGTCTCCTTTGTTCTTATACAATGTGACGATGTTTGCGTCCTTCATGTCCTGTGGTACTCCACCTTCCCTCCAGCAAAGACAAAAGACTTCATACAGTTCGGTGGTGATGGTCTCTTTACAGCACTTCAGCACTTCAACAGGGATGTTATCCTTTCCAGGTGCCTTGCCGGAGGCGAGGGAATCCAAGGCCACTTTTATTTCTGCTAAAGTTGGTTCGCTGTCCAACTCTTCCAAGACAGGCAGGCACTCAATGTTATTTAATGCTTCTTTGGTTACTACATTCTCTCTGGAATATAGCTCAGAGTAGTGCTGCACCCAGCGGTCCATCTGGGTGCAGCACTACTCTGCACCCATGTAGGGTGGAATGAAAAGAACTACATGAGTTAATGGTGTTGGACAACGAAGCTCCAAGCCAAAAAGAATGTCTATCTACAGCCATAATCCCCAAACCACAGAGTCACATACTGTCCTGCTCTTAACCAGTAGAACCATGGCACACTTCAAAGTTTAGATACTCATTATGACAGACTCTATAATCTATTCTCGTAAAACCAAGCATTCAACCAGCTGAACTCATTCATATCAGCCTTAATGAATGATTCTCATCTCCACTTGAAGTAAGTGTTTTGTAAAGTTAATGGATCTTAACTGGCCATGCCATCTCAAAATATTTTTCATTGCAATGTGGACATCTGGGCAAGGGTGGGGGAATATTATTGCTTGGTAAATCTATTTCCTTCCCAGCTAGGAGAGGACTGTGTCTAATCTTAGAGGGCATAGGGCACAAGATGCCAGTCTTCTTGCTAATCAAAATGTCCTGGCATTCTGAGCCCTGACTCCACTACGCCACAGTCCTTCAGTCACAAGGAGGATCTGTCAAGAAAATTCCAGCTATTTCTTTCAAACACAAGAAGTAACTGCTTGTTTTAATTACTTTACCTGCCACTCACCTTGTTAGCTTGGGAGCCTCTTTGCTACCAGTCATCCTCCCTCAACTCCTTTCTGAGTCATCTGGTAAACAATTCAAGCCTGTCATGTCTTTTTGTTCTGTTCTTGTCTTGGAGAACTTGATTGAAATATAGTACCCATGCCCAGGTAAAAGCCCTTCCACACCTGTTTCCAAAAGCCTGCCAGAATAAGTGTATCACATATAAGTTACTGGAACTGACATTAGGTTTGTACATGTAAATGTAAATCAGGACACAGAAAGTATAGTTTTCCAGATTTTGATAGACTATTCCTCCTGTCATGCTTCACCATTGGCCAAGTTAAGTAGAGCTGATGACAACTGGAATTCAATACCATCTGCAGTACCACAACTTCTTTGTTTCTGAATTAAACAGTGCCAAAAATCTTGTAGTTCAGCTCCACTTGCACAATGGGAACAATGTCATTGTCTGCTGCAGACGTCTGCTAATTAAAGACCTCCTTTTTTATTTTGGGGTGTTTATGGCATCCACGCAATGAGATGAAGCTGTGTGCACCCTGAAATTGAAAAACGAAGTCTTTAATCAGTGCCAGTGTAATGGTGCTGCTGATGTCATTCTAATGTAGGAGGCAGAATTTGCCTGACCTGATTTTGGCCAATGTACTGCTGCTAATTTTTTTTAAATGAAACTAACTTTCCTGTACTTTTCATCAGTCTAACTATTTTAAAATATTTCTGTAATAAAATGTGATAAAAGATGTTGGAATGGGTACTTGGCAAGAAACTCGTATGAATCCCATTCACATGCCTAACTTATTCCCTGTGCTTTAGGCTTTTAAGGAGACACAGTATAATTCTCTGCTTGGTGCAAACCAGGAGGCAAGCAGAAAGCAGCCTTCCCATTCATCTTTGGGTCCAACTAGATACTATACTTTTTAATGTATTCAAAGAGGTCCTCCTCCTAGCAGTGAAAAACATGTTTTTCTAATAGCATGTGATTTTCTCACATACACATCTTGCATTTGGTGTGCTTTGCTTTGCAAATGATCACTGAAAAATAAACACAGGCTTAATTCAAAAGTGTGATTGGTGGGGCATATATTTATAAGATAACTGAAATCTGGATGGGAATCTAGTGATGGGTATTAGGAAAATAAACAGCAGTGCATCCCAGCCATATTTTCTTTCCTTTTCTTTGAAAACAGAAACTTTCTCTTTATTGTGGGTGTGAGAGCCTCATTCTGCTCTTCCTATCTCTTAGTGGAAGTTCATTCAGGATGCGATTTTCAGATTTCTTGGATTGCAAATTCTGTTATTCTCCATTCTGAAAGTTCTATCTGACAAACATCTACATGTGGCTCACCTGGAAAAAAAGGCCTCAGCTGGAAAGCTTTAGAGGTTAGCTAGGCCTAGCTCCACCTAAGCTTCTTGTTCCTGCCCCAGGACTAACTGAGAGCTTTCATTCTGAACAGAAACTATGTAGAGCTAGGCCTACTTCTTCTCAGTGCATTCCACTTGAGGTGTTTCTCCCAGGTGAGAAACATTTAGGTGCTGATATTGTGTTTCCCTGTTAAGTAGAACCCCCCCAGAATGGACAACTATAGAATTAGTTGTCTAAGAAAATCTGAAAGTTCTATCCCTAGTTTACATCCCATACTTCAGCATGGAGTAGGGGATGGAAACAGTACCATTTGCCCCCGGGGCCAAAATTTCTAGTTTAACCTCTGCCCTTGCATTCCTCTAATTCTGAAGTCTCCTGATCCGAAAGTCAAGGAAAAAATGGGTGAGTGAGTATGATGGCAACATGCTCGAAAATAAAATAATGCTAGATAAATCCTAGCCTTACAGGAATGACTCTGCATCGTAACAGTGAATTTGAAATATTCTACCAGTAATATTTTAAGAATGAAGGTATTATGATCAAGTAATTCATATTTTGTTTGCCGTGGAAAAATGAAAATGTTCCAAGAATTTTTGTTTCATATTAATCACACCGGTTCTGTGCAAAGAAACCACACAGACACAGTATATACACACATAAACAGATGTTAAAGAAATTTACAGAACAACTCATTCATTATAATGGATCCCAGCATGCACCATAAGGCATGAATGATATGTTTGGATAAGTTATGTAAAGTTAGGATGGTGGACTGGAGTGTGTCTATTCATTCAAAACAGTGAGATGAAGAGCCAGCCTGATTTCTTTTTAGGACAATTATGTGCAGGATGAAATAATTGCTGTGCTACAGATATAAAGGAAGCTTATATATTTCAAGACATTTTCTTTGTATGCAAATCCCTGACCCAATATGAAACCTAAGCATATTTTTAATTCATTTATTTTGAGCCTAATAACACTGATGAAATGCACATCTCACAAAAAGCTGCAACCTAATTAAAAGGAAGAGAAACTAGCAGGGAATTTTTCATTGTCAGTATGCAGGAACATCAGTACATTCTTGCTGATAAAGTTCCTTAATAATTCAGAAATTCTTAATCTGTAACTTTGGAAGTAGTTGCATGATCTTAATCAAGGGGAGAAAAAACACACCACCTCCTTTAAAGTATTTCATAGATAAGTCATAAATATCTACAGCTAGTTCCTGTATTCTGCTTGTAATGAATGGGACAAGGGACTGTAAAGATAAATTACAGTTTGGCCTCTGTGTGCCATAAGCTGAGGAAAAAGATTGATATTAACAACGAGTGCCACAGAAGAACAGCTAATGAAGTACTTTGCTTTCCTAATGATATGGTCTAAACTAGAGATTCCAGCCAGCGATTTCACTGGTAAATTACAGTACACACTCAGCACTTCCACAGCTTCCAATCAGCATACTGAAGGCAAATCAAACACTTTTCAGAGGGGTAAGAACTCCCCCCTTTGTTCACTGAAACACATTCATTCCATGTGCTCTTGCTCTTGTTGAAAGACATCCAAACATGGAAGGTTTCAAATGCATGGAAACCCCAGCAAATGAAGAGCTATTAAGTGTTCAGGAGCCCCTTCACATGTCAAGATGAACATGCAGCGATGGATGGGAGGACAAAATAGAAACCAGAGCTTGGAAAAGTTACTTTTTGGACTATATTTCTTAGACTACTATTCCCATGGTCAATAGCCAGATTACCTGTGGTATTCAGAGAGTTTTTATATATACATAGCTAAAAGCTTGTCAAGGTCTGAAGGAAACATTGGTGAGGCACACACCTCATTTCTCTATGTTCAGTTTAACATACAAAGGAGCAAAAGCAGTCATATAACTCCATGTGTGCTGCAGGCTATCTTATGTTTGAACCCACAAATATGCAGACGTCAAGGATGTAGACACATAAAGAGCAAACTTTTGCCAGGGCTGTGGGTGGACAACATAATCTGACCCCATATCTTGGGCTACTCCCATTTTCATATGTCTCTCAAGAACAACAACTTATGACCTCTCCCATCTCTTCCACCCCAGTTTAATCTTGTGCTTCTCTCTGTGTGTCCCTATCTCTGTCTCCTGTGTATGCTGAAATGGGGAAGGGGAAACAACCACAGCTCAGGTCACTGATTACGGCCTCAGAAAGAAAGAAAGAAAGAGATTGACAATCACTGGTGTTTCTCCTTTTGAACTTGAGTGTGCTCCCTTCTGCTAGAACAAAAGCAATGAGGAACCATTCCCCTTGGTTTGCTGCCTAAAATGAGAACCATCTAATGTCCTATATGTGTCACACACCTCTAGAATATAGGGGTGGACAAGACATAACCCTCTAGATGTTCTACTAGCCCTAGCCACAGTAGGAATGCTGGGAATTGGAGCCCAATAACATATGGAGGGCCACATGTTGCCTACCTTGATCGAAATGGTCTCTTCCCCTTCAATGAGTTGACAGGGAAAATGTATAGGCTTACTTTGAAGAGGTTATCCTCAACTGAAGTCTGGAGAAGGGAAAACTTAAGAGCCATGAATAGAGATGGGGGTTGTGACGTTTACCACGTGGCCTCTGTTTCCTCAAACAAAGGACTCACGCTATGTCATCCCACCAGCAGTTACCAATTGTGACGTTCCCTCTTTCTCACTGCCACCAGTGGATTTCCTTAATCCACAATGTAATAGACTTTATTCAACCACTTGTCAGTTTGCTGTTAACAGAACTTGTTTATTAAGGTTTATTAAAATGTATGAAGTTAAATCAGAATCAAAGATGTTATTTATTCAGTGCATACAATCAAATCCTTAAGATGTCATATATTTTATCACGTTACCAATCTTATCTATTAATATCCGTTCTCACTATCTCCCTGACTATCTCTCTCTCTGCAAATTCAATATCTCTCAACTTCTATCTCTCTATCTCTACCTCTCTAACTGCCAAAATCTCTTCTATCTCTCTAACTGCCAAATCTCTTCTATATCTAACTGTCAAACCCTCTTATATTTCCTGACTCCGCCCCTCCACTTCTCCCATAGGCTCATGCAAATGAGGTCCGGAATCTGATTGACAGGTGTGGCTTGGGGCAATCGCCACAGGGGTATTCGTATTTGTATACGAATACAAATACCCCTGCACAGGTGGTGTTAATGATGGTCCAGCCCCATGGGACCGGACAGTCCACTCATCAATCCGCTGTGGATGCAGAAGGAGTGATTCTACCAGTGGCTCAGCAGCACGTGATCCGCTCTCCACTCCTGGCGGGAGGCGGGAGGACAAGTCTCACTGCAAGGTCAAAGAGTGGCGAGCGGATCACGCGCTGTGGAGCCACTGGTAGAATCGTGCCGTCCACGTCCGTGGCGGATCGGTGAGTGGACTGTCCGGCCCCATGGGGGTGGACCCTCGTTAACGCCACCTGTGCGGGGATATTCGTATTCATATACAAATACGAATACCCCCATCTCTAGTCATGAAACATTTGTCAAACAGGAAAAAAAACCCTGAGTCAGTCATTATGTTTGCCTCTGGGGAAGGAAAGACAAAAACACACAACGCCAAGAGCAACATTCTGAGGGTCTTGGGACTAAATTAATTTCACATCCCCTTCTTTTCTGCAGTGATTCATTTTGTTACTGATCTGTAGTTTTATACCTGCCCCATGTAACAGGAGCTGGGCTGAAATACCAGTCCTGGCAGTGCATATGCCTGAATTCGACAGTTTCACTTTGTTCCAACATTTGGCTTTTTCCTCTTTTTTTAAAGTTTCAAATTCCTTCCATCAAATTGTAGAAGATGCTTTCAAATTTCAGGGGGGAAAAAATCATCTCAAAAGTAAACCAAGCAACATCCTCAACCCCTTTTGCCTGGCCTGGTCATAATCAGTACAGCTATTTCTAGTACAAGTGTATCGCACCCGCCAGTTGTATAACTATTAAAGATCTGGAGGCCTTCACAAAGGAAAGACGGCCACCCTACTTTGACCAGACAATTGGCATCCAATGGGGCCTATAGGCAGAAAGTTCTGCTATGAGCTATAACTAAGGTGGGGCAACTGGTTCTTTGACCCAGAGTGCCAGCATTCCAAGGACACAAAATCTACCGCTAGAAGACCTGGAATGCTCCTATTGGTATTTGCTTCTAACAGGGCATGAACCTGCCTGCCCCAAGTAGGTATTCCTCCTCTGGCTGCTGCTCCTCAGGCAGAAGCAAACACAAAGCAGGTTCAGCATGGAACCAATATGGCCTTCACATGCTCAGACCTGGGCATTCCTCCCTGTTCTTCCACCTTCATGCAGCACAAGTCACATGGCACAAGCTTAACCAATTGGGCAACGAAGCCCCTAGTGACCAGAATTTCTTGTTATGGCTCTGATCCTCCTTTTTCCTGTGACTGAGGGTTTTAAGGTTCCTAGCCAGCATGGATCTATGACCGGGCGCTCTAGAAAGTACATTATTTTAAAAGGAGGAACATTCATAATGGGAACATTTATCCAATTAAACCTTTTAAATTAAACATTTATCATATTAAACCTGTTTCAAAATGTAATATCCATGGTCCTTTGGCAGATAATTCCCTGCCATTGCCTGGCTTTCCTACATTTAGCTCTCTTGGTTCCGATTCTTCAGAATGGATAATGAATCCTGCACTCAAGGACCCCCATTTTTCTTCTCTAAGCATTGATAAGAATTCTGAAGAAATTCAAATGCCATCTGGCTCATGTTCAAGCAGCAATTTTTTACCTGTGACCTTGAGGACCTCGTCGTTCTTAAAAATTATTTTAAACTTTACAAATTAGCAGAAAGATAGGCAGACTTTTTTTTTTTTACAACGAAGTGCTGTCCTCTGCCTAATTTCAATTCCCCTAACCAAAGGCTATCCACACTGAGTCTGAACAATGAAGGGGATTTTTCCCCCTCTGGCAGTATGAAATTGCATAGGAAATATAATGCTTCAAAGATGAAAGGCGCTATCATTTCCTCCCTTTCTGCCCTTTAATAAAGAAGAAATTGATACTCCAAAGAGCATGCTCCCTTGCAGACTGCCAGTGCTGTATCAGTGCTGTGGTACCAAAGATGATGTTTCATTGCTCAGTGCTGAAGCAGTGATTACAATGACAGCTGAATAGACCAAGAGGTCGTCGCTTCTGCAGGAAAAACAATTTATAGCTTGACTTGGCATTCCACCTTAACAGAGCTACAGAGTCTCTCTGTCTCTTAGTACTTAGGGTTCACAGAACAGACCACACCTTGGTGTCTTGGTGGAAACCAATAAAAAATTTAACCTTTACTTAGAAAGTAAAGTCCTACTTTCCAATATTCCTATCAGGATCCAGCTGAGGAAACTCAGCTGCCTGCCTCTCTGTGTGTAATGGCAGGGAGGGCCATGGAAATGAACAGAGGTCACTCACAAAGCAAATGCAGAAGGTTCCAGATTTAGTTTTTTGTTTTTCAGTTAAAGGATCAGAGCAAAGGTTATGGATAAGACTTTTGCCAGAGAACTGCTGCCAAATCCAGAGTAAATTGTTGCTGGGGAAAATGGACAAAGGGCCAAAGCACACATTCAGAGAAATCCATTTCTTGTGGGAATGCTCTCTCAGGTGGCAAAAAAGAAGAAGATATAAATGTGAAAATACAATGAAAAGAGAAATATATATGTCATCTGAACTATCTCTGGAATTCAAACAATGGCTTCTTTTGCATGTCTAATTCTGGAGTTACACATAACAAAGCAGATCACATTGTTGCAAAGAAAATGTTGTAAAGGCATAAAAAGTGCCTTCTTCTGAAATGGTTGAAGACAGCTTCTTATAACTGGTGGATTCTTATTTGCAGTCTTACATTAAAACATCAGTCCCACAATCCTAAGCAATAGTTTCCCCTTTTAAAGGAATCTGCTATAGGAGAAGCCAGTTGTAAACTCATGTTTTCCATGTTAAGTTTGACAACAATTCGCACAGATACACTTGTCGACTACGACCACTTAGGGCAAATACAAAGGTTTAGCTTTTGAAAACACAGCTAGAACTAATTTATTATTTTATTTGTTTAAAATATTTTACCCCCACCCCCGCCTTTCTCCTTAAAAGGACCTAAGGTGGCTTATATCATTCAAAGAAAATATAAAAGCTAACAATGGCAAGTATACAAATACTAAAAACAATCAAATAAATACCATACAAAAAAACATAAGCAACACATTCAAAGCAGTAAGGTACAACAATCTATTAAAAAAAAAAAACCCCGCTCAAGCAGCCAGTCACTCAGATAAAGCTTGCCTGAAGGGAAAGGTCTTCATCTGCTTGCAGAAGAACAGCAAAGATGGGGCCAGCCTGGCCTCCTGTGGGAGGGAGTTCCAAAGTCTGGGAGCAGCGACAGAGAAGGCCCTCTCCTATATACCCATCATATTCACCTGTGAAGGTGGTGGGACAAAGAGAAAGGCTTCTCCTGATGATCTTAACACTCAAGCAGACACATAAAGGGAGATTTGGTCCTTGAAATAGCTTGGGCCCACACCATTTATAGGTTAGAAACAACACCTTGAACTAAGACAATAGTTTGATACTGTGATTTACAAAATATCCAGACTCCTCTTCCACATATTTGTTTTAACTGAAGGGGAAAGGTTAATGATAACTATTTGCTGAACCAAACATAACAGACACACATTTTCTTTCTTGGTTCTTAGTAAGATGCCTTAAAAGCTCAAGTCAGATTGTTTCTTCTTTTAATTCAATATTCTCTGCTCTAACTGAAATAAATTGTCCAGGGCTGCAGGCTGAGAAGAGTCTTTGCTTCCTTTGGCAATCCATTATTGAAAATAGATTACAACTGGAGATGACAGAAATATTTTTGTGCTATTTTTCCCAGTGTGTTGTTTGTGCTTTCCCTATCTGATTGATTTTTAAAAATTGTTTCTTGGTTAATTACTGTATACACAGTAATGTATGTTAAAGGTGGATATTTTGGTGGGTTTGAGGGACTGTTTTGTTTGCTTCTGTGAGAGGGTGAGGGCTTAGGCGTGGACTTTGTGACTGTGCCAAGGTACCAGTGGCATATGTAGGTGCCTGAATAGGTCTTCGTCATGTACTGCTGCCTGGTTTTGGAGTAGATTGATTCTCTGCTGCCTTGCCTTTGCTTTTTTTTTTTTTTTTTTTTTTTTTTTTTTTTTTTTGTCAATTGTACTTGTTCTTTAGGCTTTTATATCATCAAGTGTAAAGATGTGGCACTGGAGATGAAGACCAAGATCACCCACTCTTGTATTTCTGATCACCATGTATGAGTGTGAAAGCTGGACAGTGAAGAAAACTGAGAGGAAAAATAATTGATTTGTTTGAAAAAAAATTGATTTGTTTGAAATGTGGTGCTGGAGGAAAGTTTTACAAAAAGATGAACAAGTGTGTCCTAGAGGAAATCAAGCCTGAACTAACTCTGGAGGCAAAAACGTTGAAACTAAGGCTGTTCTACTTGGGACACATATTGAGAAAGCAAGATTCTCAGGAAATGACAATCATTCTGGGGAAGGTTGAAGGCAGAAGGAAAAGAGGAAGATCAAATGCAAGATGGATTGGCTCCCTAAAGGAAACCACAGGCTTGAGTTTGCAAAAGGTGAGTAGGGCTTTTGAGGACAAGACATTTTGGAGTTTCCTTATTCATAAGGTCACCACGAGTTGAATGTGACTTGACAGCATATAATAACAACAACAAAGGCCTTTTTTAAATGTAGAAAATACAAATGGGGAAACAAAAAAAAATGGAATAACTCAAAAGAGGCCGTTCCTTTTGTGTAAGACAAAATGAACAGTGCATGCAAAGCAAGAAATGAAAGAAGCCACCCTCTTAAGAACTTGAAATGAAAAAAAATACTAAAATTTTCACTATGCATATCCCTACTTCTGAGTAAATAAATCCAATTTCTCCTGCACTTTATCAAATTTATGGATTTTGCTGCTCAAGAACTAGTAAATTTGGTAAAAAAAATTCATAAAAAATATCAAGACCGAGGAATTCTTCATAGGAAAAAAAAAAAATGTTATCTCAGGTATTAATTAATCCGTGTTGTGGCCTGGGTTTAAAAACCAGATTGGGCAAGACCCAGCAACTAAACTGAAGAAAGGTGACAATTTTAATATCAAAATATGCACATAGTTCTGATTTCTTAATGGTGCAGTCCAGTAAAAAAAATGTTCTATACAGTCTGTAAAAAGCTGAGATTGGGTCATTTTGGCAAACAGTGATAACAATATATCTCTGACTGTTTGTGTAATTCTGTGCAAAACAACATCATCCTTAGATCTGCAGGCTTTTCTTTTCATGCTAATTAGTTCAATAAACTCCTGAAGAACTACAATGAGGAACATAAAATGTTAGCTCCATTTCTTATGAATAAACAGTTTTAATGAAGCTCAGTGAGTTGGGTTCCTGGCTGTTGAGCCAGAGGTCAGAAGTTTAATTCCACACTGTGTTTCCTAGGAGAAAAGCCAGTCTGTGTATCCTTGGGCAAGTTACACAGCCCCTGGATATCCTCAGAAGAAGAAAAAATAACAGTTTATACCTAGAAAATCCTATGAAGGGCTGCCATAAGGCAGAATCAACTTGAAGGCAATGAATTAATTAATTAATTACCATCAAGAATCCATCAATTCACATTTTTCTGGGACTACCCTCCAAGCTTCACCCTCAAAAATGTAGACTTTACTCAGAAAGCGAATAATTACCCCATCACATTTGTATGCGTTCCTCGTCATGAACAGAGAGACAGAATACAACTTATTGTATCCGTGTTAGCTCTTCTCAAAAGCTAAATCTCACATTTGTGCCACCGAATATTGGAATCCATGCTCTGCTAGGTTTCATAGTATCTATAATAAAGTGCTTTGAATTCTATAACAAATGGACAGAGAAGTGCCTGTCGCGAAAGAAAACTGTGTCATTACACTACCTATTATAACAAGTATTGCATTTTGATATGTGAGAGGCTTTGGGTAAATCCGGACTATCGTCTCATTTCAATTCTTCTTTTTCAGCATGGGTTACCTATCTTTCACTGTCCCAGTATAAATTTTTGTGAATTCTCTGGTGTGTATTTCTGCTTTCTAAGAAATTCCTTAGAAACAACAATTGAGTCCAAGGCTCAGTTGATATTATTGCACTCACCTCCTTCCAACATTGGCCCAGTGTATTTTATTTAGGAGTAGTACACTGGTATGTGGCTATCACATGGCATCTTCAGTACCAGGAGATTTAGCACCACCAGCAGATCTATCCTCATGACCTTAGTCCGATCACCTTCTTTTAGCATCATCCTCAGGGTTGTTGGAGCAGATGGAAGTCATGCATGCTGCTTTCAGCCCCTTAGAATAAAGACAGAGTTCTGCCTGCCAAACAGACACCTGGATTTTCCTTCCAGCAAGTCCAGGGGGGAGGGGAGAAGCAGGCAACTTCCTTTTCCAACAGGAAGATAGCCCCAAACTGGGCTTCCAGTCCAGCTTTCCTCCAAGTGAGCACAACAAATCAGATGTCTAGATTTCTGGAATTTGGAATCCAACAAACAAACAAAACCAAAACGAATACACATGCCTAGTTATGATATTTATTTTCATACTGTAATGACGGATTATTCGGCTAATTTCTGCCAGTCATTTTGCTCTTAAAGCCCAAAGAACTGTAACAAAGCAAATCTTCCATATACTCACCCCTTCCTAGAATTGCCTCAAGCAGAAACATACATAGGGCATGTCAGGTTTGTGGTGACTCCAAAATGTAACATCTCCAGACAATTTAGGGTCAGTTAGTTTCCCAGACATCATCTGTAAAATGTAGGATGAAGTCATCCTGGTTAGAACTCGCATAGTTGCTAATTAGCACATGCTGGTGTGGGATTCTGGGAGCTGTCACTTTAAAAAAAGGTTCTAAATTCTGCTCCCAGACTGCAGATTGATCAGTTGGGTTTTCTCTATAGAGGCTCCCCAGACCTTCTCCCTCTGAATACTATTGTTTGTGAAAGAGATTTCCCCCCCCCCCTCCGCTTTGTCTTTTGATAGAGAATGATCTGGCTGCAGTTATAAGAGGGGGACCAAATTATCCCCAACTAAATTCTGCTTTAGTAATTCTGAGGATTCTAACATATTTGGTTAGCTAATGGTTTGTTTGGTTTCCTCCCTTTTAAAAGCAACTAATTACATCTACGGTTCTATGTTCTGCCTTAATAAACATACTTGCCAAAAATCATATTACACAGTTACGTAAAAGGAGTAACTTTCAGCACTGAATTGCCATAAATTAAGAAACCTCTGAAGGTATTATCTATTGTATACTGAGTTGTATGATACAGAGTGCAATATATAATGCCTATGAAGATTCCTTAATTTACACCAATTTGCTGGTAAAGGTTACACCTTTTTGCATAACTGAGCAATGGGATTTTAGCCAACGAATTCCAAAGTGAAGTTGGTTTGGCCCAGAGTATCTAATTCGAAAGCTGGCCTTCCTCTTGCACTTGTTTCAAGGATGCTGACTTTCTTAACAGTAACTTCTGAAAAAGGACCCCATCCTTTTCCAAAAATGTACTCCTATACTCTTCCATGTGTAGGTACCAACATATTTTCTTAACACTTGGGAGTGGTGGTGAAGAAAACAGGCCATGTGCGTCTTGTAGGTGGTTCTGCTTTATAGAGCTAGAAGTGCACAAGCAATTTGTCCATTATCTTTGGCAACCCACATGCATCAACCTAGACTGGCCTGTGGTGAGCAACATGTGGCCCTCCAGATGTTGTTGGTCTGGAACTCCCCAATTTTCCTGGCCATTGGTTATGTTGGCTAGGGCTACTGAGAATCGAAGCCCAACAATATCCAGAGGACTACCTTTTCCTCACCCTTTGCCTAAGGAGTGACAAACAGTTGCTAAACAAACAAACACTGAGATAAGATTGTGACATGCATTCAGAAGTTATGAAATCTGTAGAAGAAAATCAGCAAGGTATCTATGGTGACTTTGAAGCACAAATCCAGGATCTTTAAAGACTTCATTCACAAAGAAAGAGATTGCAGCCATGTATCAGAAAAAGGGAGGAAAAAGCCCACAATATTTCCATTCAGACCAATACTTCTTTTCTTGAGCACTTATGTACTTGACCATTGATTTAAAAATAGTATTGACACATCATATTCAGTCTTTGGTCTAATGTCCTTATTGAACCCCCTTCTAAGCTGAATATAAATATCGCAAATCATAATCCTTGAATGAGAATGGTGATTTTGTACCACTACAAAATAGTCTACAGGTCAGTAATGACAACCGGCATGGATTTACTTGGTAAACTATTACGAAGCATCAGCAATCAAGCAGGAAGCTTTAGTAATTTGGTGAACATTAAGTTCTGACAAAAAGTTGAAGCATCTGGTCCCAGATCCTTAATAAATTCATTCATCTTGTCTGCCTCCTGAGGTATAAGTGGAAGATCATCTTTGTTTACGTAGTTCACAAGAATATACTGACAGTACTGCTTCACATGGAGCTTTTTATCTGGCAGAGTTAAAAGAATTTTTACAATTATTTGAAAGTATTTGTACAAGTAGTAAGGGAGAGGGATACAGTCCATGTGGAGAACAACAGAACTAGGATATGATTTAAAAATCAGATCCCCTTGATTTTTTCCTCTTACATTTACTGACTGAGAGACTCCTTCACACATTTTAATGTATTCTCTAGGGACGTGCACTGCCTTCAGACAAAGAAGTAAATGTGGTTCAGATCAGGACAATTGTGTGTTTCTGAAGTGACCATAGAATGCAAACACCCTAAGGGCAAGCAGAGAGAGCTGTGGCAAACCTCCCGCCCATCCCTCCTTTCAAATCTAGCATTTGTGGGGTTGAAAATTTCAAAATAAGAGATGCTATGTGATTAAAAGTGGGGGAAAGGGAGTAGAAGGTATCAGTATGCTACAAAGAAGAGGTTGGGTTGGTGCCAATGGAAAAGACTGACAGCTTCCTCTCCCAATGAAGCTCAAGACCTCTTCTGCATTCTGAGGTCTCTGAGCAAGGCCACCAGGCTGTAGCAGCTGCTTTTCTGCATTTTTTTTTTAAAACTGTGGTGTGAAGTGAGGGAACTTCTGTCACTGCAGGATCTGCATGGGCTTTGCCTTCTGAAATGTTCTTTCTCCTTATTTTTTTAAAACTTAGCTAGTTACACTATGGTGTGTGTGTAAATAGATGTCTGCATTCCTATATGGATTTTGAGTGTTTAACTTTAGGACACTATGTCTTTTTCTCCCCGCCCACCTCCTTTTGGTTTCCTTTTTCTTGTTTGTTTGGTGGCATCACTGACAGCATTCATAATAGGTGTCCCCTGCTTCGTTTTCTCTTCTGTTGTCTGGGCTGGAGATGGGCAAATAATTCCACCATAAAATTTTGGATAGCACTGTGTAGCTCCCCGTGTCTTTGCCTTGTGCTATTTGGGGCAATGGGGTTTCTCAGAAACACATGAATACCATACTAAGTCACAGAAGAGTAGGTCCATTGAATCAGTGGGGATTTGGTGAGTCAACTCCTCCATACGTTCTACTGATTCAAATGTGCCTACTCTAGTTGCATCTTCTTTTAGCACAGTAAGTCACAGCTTGAGTAAGCCCATCTGAATCTGTAGAAATTACAAAGGATTTGAGTCATCAAATCCTCACTGGTTAATTGAGCCTACTCTAATGCAACTTATTACACAAAGCAACAGAATTTTTGTATCCTTGTTGAGGCATGGACTGGATGAGGGCCAGTGCACATCTTAATATTCACAATTGCAAAAATTCATCTCAGAAAGTCAGAGGAATACAAAAGAATTAAGATACCTGATGTACTGATGGCGAAGACTTTTCCTTTTTCCTTTCTTTCTTCTTATTTCCCTTCTTTTCTTTTTTAAAAGAACTTTCACAGATTCAATAATTCCTTCATATATTTCAGCTTGTCGATGGGGCAGGTTGGGGGTGGAGGTTTTTGTTTGGTTCACCTTTTAAATCAGAATATAACCTACCAAAACTCTACATCCTTTACATATTTGACAGTTAAATTTAAGAAATTTTAAAATTGTCTTTCATTGTTAAAACAATATGCTGAATAAAATTTCTAATTAGAAAGCAATGAATGAGATTGATTCTGTTTGGATAAAGTGATTAGCAGATTTTGAAAATCTGCATTAAAAAGTAACTTGTATATCTGTACATATATGCAAAATTATAGCAATAGGACTTATTATCAGTCATGGAGACAAACTTATTTATTTTATTTATTTATTTTATATTCAGCCCATCTGGCAGCCAGGGCCACTTGCAATATATCAATACCTACCCACTCATTTGGTGGATATATATATACGTATTACTGCAAATATTTATATTCTGTTCTGTGTCTTCAGATCTCTGGGAAAGTTACATCTTAAATCAGTAGGAAACAATTTAAACTGATGTGAAACAATGTAAAACAACTAGACACAACCAAAAGCAAAACAGTAGTTACAGAAATCCCTCCTTCTTAGACCACTGAAAGTTAGAAGCAACTTGAAGACACAAAATTTAGCAACAATAAAATGTTGTGCTTTGATACAGAATGGACAGTAACACGTTAGAACTTGTCCGTAAATGTTGAAATTAATAGCCAAACTTTAACTTGGCACAAGAGTAGGCCAATGCGTTCCCAGGTGTGTCTCCAAAGGGAGGGCATTCTGGAGTTCAGGACACTACAGCCAATAATGCTCTCTGCAAGGAAGGACTGAACCATTCTGGATCACCCCCCTGGATTTTTCATCCAAGAGGAGCACATAGCTTTTGGAAAGGGGGACCAACATGGTGGTACCAAAAGTCAGTCCCCAGAAACAGCAGGCTCTGGGCAGTGCCCTTTAGCCATCCTTATGTCATTATTAGTGGAGGAAATGTGGCAAATAACACCGGGCAGAAGATGCTAGTCATTGGATGTCTTTTCTAAAGCCTCACTGTAGTATCAGAGGGAAGAGGCAGAGATAACTTGTATCTGATCACTGATCAGGCAGGAGAAATGAAAGGTCAGATGTAGGCCATATTAGATTTGCATGCCAGAGTTTCCCCTTTCCTAATCAAAACAAATGCTTAATATCCTTCTGCTTAAATGTTCTTCGATAACTACCTTGTTACTGCAAATATTCCTGAAGAAGACCAGAAAATGTCTTTAAACCCTGAGTCATGGCAACCTTGATGAAATTCAAAAATGCTGGTCTCTTCATTCTTTATGTAGTAAGTTTTCATTGAACAAAAAGCCTGAGGTACGCCAACTTTTGCTTTTAAAAGGAAAGGAGAATGCAATGACAAAAAGCCAACCTAGTGCAAGAAAACTGCTCTTGGCCCTTTACATTTTGATTTGAGTGCATGGAAATTGTTCTCAAACAGGCACAAGATTCCAGCGCGTTCCTCAGAAACCCTTTTGATGGCTACACTTCAGCCAGCCACTGAAATAATACATGCGGTATCACCTCATATGCAAAGTGTGACAGAAGAAAATATTCTGAACTGTGTATATTCTTCAGGATAAAGGCAAGTGCCAGCTCTGTCCTCTTATACTGTCAAAAAATGGTAATGGCATCGAGATAGCATGAATTTAAATGTGAATGCATTTAATATATGCAACCAACCTAAGACAGCTGTAGATAAATCTACACATGAACCAGCCTATCTTGGAAGCATCTAACAAACGCATCTTTTAAACTTTCAGAAAGGCGAATAAGCGGGATGGTGACTGATGGGTAGGCCTTCAAATATTTGCTCCTGACACCAGTTTAATAGAATTCATGCCAGCTCATACATTTAGAGAGCAGCAGTTAAGAGCATGCTAAGAGAGTCTGTTTTTTTCCTAAGTCTAGGAATCCAGCTCAGTGGAGCCCTATTGTATTTAACTTCTTCCTTGGGAACCTTCCTGCTTATATGCAAATATTCCTTCCTTTTATGAGTAACAGTAAGTTTAGGAAAGTGAGAAAAAAAATCTCAGGTTCAATTTCATTTTATTTCTTCAAATCTCCCCTGCATGTTCTTTCCACCTTTGTTTTGTATTGAGCCAGGTTTGAGCTTAGTTTTTCTTCCAGCATTTAACTTCATATACCATTTTATTTGTATTTTTATTTACACGTATGCTTAATGCTCACATTTACTTACACATTTCATCTAATTTACACATTTTCTCCATTGATATTTTACCTAATTTATCCAATCCCCACCCATTGACGATAATAAATAATAATAATTGTGTGTCATCAAGTCAATTCTGACTTCTACTGACCCTTTTTAGGATTCTCTAGATAGATAGTACTTAGAAGTGGTTTACTATTCTCTTCTTCTGGGGGCACCCAGGGACTGTGCAACTTGCCCAAGCCCCACAGGCTGGCTTTTCTGGGATGCACAGTAGGGAATTGAACTCTCAACTTCTGGCTCCCTAACTCACTGAGCTATCTAGCCAGCTATAGCCTGTTTATATTTTACACACTTCAGCCATTTGCATTTTAACATTTGGGCATTGTTTTGTACATACTGTATTTCTCCAAAACACCTTGCAGCCTTTCAGATTATCAAGGTTCATAAATATTTTCTCACACTGAGTTTCATGAGGTATGAAAATGCTACTGTTGAATCCCACAAAATTGTTTACTGTCCCTATCTGAGAAGCCTAGAAATGTAGCAAATAAGACAGATGCATCCCACTGTGCACCCATTTACTTCTTGCACAGAGGAGGGGCATGCATGCATACAACACTGTGTGTATAGGATTGTCTTCCATGCAGTCAAGACTGAACTGGGCCTTTGCTAAGTCAATCCAAGAAGCAATTTGCATGCCCCGTTCATTGGTTTCTGTTGACACTCTCTCCTCCTTCATGCATTGGGCAACTGAGTACAAAGGGATCCAAATGGCCTCCACTATAAATGACTTTTTCCCTTCATAAACAGAGGCAGGCCCATCATCAAGCAAGGTGAGGTACCTTCTATAACAGATGCTGGGGAGCAGTAGCAGCAATAGCAGCAGCTCCTCACTTTTCTTCTTTAGAATCCCAGCCATGCCTCTCTGTTGAAGGTCAAATATATATGGGCCCTTTGGCTTTCCTTGTATCCGCTCAGTTAGCACACATCAGGCATGGCAGAACACATTGTCCCAGCAAGATTCTTCTATCATCCCAGCTTCCACACATAAAATGGAAGGCTATCATCCTGTCCTTTGACTCAGGCAGCAAAATATTTTGTGTGGTGGCATACTGGACCCAGGAACTTTCTGAGTACCATCAACTGCCACTCCCTGGCATCTCTGTTACTATGAGAATTGCTTGGCTGTAATTCTCATAGTAGCTAGGACAGAAACCAATTTTCACAAGATCAGTGTATTGTTGCAAGTTATCCCTGTTGTAATGCAAAATAGTTGAGGGCAGTTTAGTCTTGAAGGAGCAGTTAAGAGCCATTAAGTTTAGGAAAGACTTGCTCCTTAATTGTTTATAGGCACTGACCAAACTGCCTGCATTTTTGGATTCCCTTGATCTGGTGGGGTGGCTATGAAGACTGTCACAATAAGCACACACACTTTTAAATTTGCTACTACACCACTGGCTAGTGCTGCCCATCACCATTCACCGAATAACATGCACAGGCCCCTGTCTCTCCTTCAGTTTTCATGTGAGAAAGGCACTATTTCCATTGTGAAACACAGAATGGATATAAGATATTAATTTGAACCAAGGCAAATAAATAAATCATTTCATACCGACAGCCTACTACTTCATCAGTGAGTCATCTTTAATGCCGGGCTTCTCCAAGCAAATATGTGACTTGAGTGACAGTCTAAGTATCTGTACTCCATAAGGCTAGTAGGCAAATTCATCAACAGTCAATTACCCAGAGAGTAGAAGCTTAGCAGCTGTGAATTACTAAGCTATAATTCTTTCCCGGTAATGTTTTTGTGGCACTGCAAACCTCAGGAGTGGAGCTGGATTGTTCTGCATGCATGGCTGTGGTAATATGACAGCTGTCCTTGTTCTAGTTCTGTTTATCTGCAATGTGGTTTTTTTAAACGCAGTAACATGTAGATTATTAAGGAGCACCTTTATCCAGTGGACATGATTTGTGAAGTAGATGGTCTGTGTTTAATGAGTAGGGCTTTTGTTCTGTCAAATCAGGATAGGTGAAGTAAAGCCCAGGTACCACACGTGCCTCCACAAATATTATTTGGTTTGTAGAGGGACCTTTATGGCTTTTGAAAGTTTCCAAAAGTGGTGACTTTGCCATAGAACAGCATTCTGGACCCCCAAACCCCTAATACCCACACTCAAAAGAACAGCTCCAAACCAAAATTAGTGATCTGGCAGCTGAACAATGGCTTTTATTTTATTTTTTTAAAGGTCTGTTATTGCCCCTAGAAGGTCCTGGTGGTGGAACATTGCCCAGAGGGCCCTCTGAGGTTGCCTGCTCTTGTTTTCAAGAGTGCCATGAAAGTCAACATCTAGTCAGGAAAGCTTTTCGCACCCACACATCTACAGCAGGAGTGGGGAATTTTTGGCATGCCAGATGTTCTGTATTCCAACCTTCTCACCATTGGCCTCCTTGGCTGGGAATTGATGTCTAAAATACTGGAAGGGCTAAACTTTCCTGTGTCCGGATCTACACCTTAGGAAACAAACTCCTGTTGTTCAACGTCACCAATTATGTAGCTAATAAAAGAGCAAGGCCAAATATAGCCTAAATGGGAAATGAAGGGAATTGCATAAGCACCCCCACCCCACAACAGCCTCTCCACACCAGTTGTGTGACCCATCTTGAAACCAGTGGGAGGACAGGCCATTCATGCAATTGCCTTTCCACTGTGTAGTTAATAGGCTGCTGCCCAGTGTTTGGGTTTTTTAACTGATTCTGCAATGGAAGGTCTATAAGTGGATGGTAGAGGAATGATTTTATAACCAGAAGTCCCTAGACCTGACCTGAAGCCCTGGAGAGCCACTCATAGTCCATGTAGACAATATGTGCTTGATGGACAATGGGTCTGATACAGAATGTAACAGATTTCTTATGTTCTTTTGGTACACAGGTGGGCAACACTCAGCCTCCAAGCTGTTGTTGAACTGTAACTCCTATCTCCTCTAGTCAGCACTGCCAACAATAAGGAATGCTGAGAAGCGTGATTCAGCAACATCTGGATGGCCATACTTTGCCAACTCTTGCCATAATGATGACACTTTGATCTGCCAAGTGACAACACATCTCAATGTCAGGGAAGCTCCAGTATCTGATTTCTGCCAACCAATGTGTCAATTTCATATCCTTCCACATTTGGTGCTTTGAAATAAATTCAGATAAAAACAAACTGAAAGTATATTCTCATCTGTCTTTACACCCAACCTGCCCTGCAAACCATGCCATCTGCATTGAGGCTCAATTCCAAGAAAATCTTCAGACAGCTGCCTAGTGGGAGTAAAATGTATAGCCTCATTCTCCAAATTGGCACCCTCCAAAAGTGTTGTACTGCAGTCTCCATCAGCCCCAGGCCATATTGCTATGTAATTGCCAAGGCTTATGGGAGTTATAGTCCAAACCATCTATAGATTCTATAGATGCTTACTCCCCCTGAGTGTAATGAGATGAAATCTCTGATATGTATGCAAAAAACTATAGCCTACTTCAATTCTATGCATAATACATGTGCCTAAATCCACTGAAAGCAGTGGGATTAAGCATGATCAAACTCTGTATGTGTGGCAAAAAATAAGAGATGTTTACAGACTATGACAAATCAGCATAAATAGTGGATAATTTAATGATTTGGATCTGGTATCTGCAAAAGAGCAGCTCCCACTTCTTCATTGGAAACCTAATATTTATCCTTTCTTTTTCTTACTACCTTGTATCTGCTCTTTTTAGAAAAAGATCATTAAGGTCAGCTAAATGGCTATGGATAGTACTGTGTGCTCACAGCTTTTGGGGGGCTGGGCAGCCAAGCACACTGCATGATCAGCCTGCGGATGTAAGAAACAATGTTGAATTATAAACAATGAGGTGCATTCCGTCATTAACCTCATAACACATTGGGATTTGGATGTGAGGGAATTAACAAAGTGCATACACAATTGCTTAGTTGTTGCACCAAAAGATTACTGCCAAATTGGTCCACAAGTCCACCCACATCCATAACAACCCAACTATTGGGAAAATTCCAAAAAATAAATAAATCTCAAGTAATGCCCATCTCATGACACATGTGGCCACTCACTGGCATACCATAGCCCTCTAAAATATATATCAAATCCTAAGGATCCTGAGGATATACCAAGACAAGTTAGAATGGGGGGAGGCCCTTCAGGCTTCTTCTCCACCAAGGGGATGTCCAGTTCCCTTGTAAACACCTGGATGGCTTACATAAGGCATATGCACAGCTCAGAGCCCTTTCCCCTGGAGAATAAAAAAAATCATCCAAATAATGGACTGCATTTGGCAAACCTGCCCTGCATTTTTTTTCACCCCCTCCAAAAAGGAGCTGAAACACTCAAACACTGTGCATGAGATGGAACATCCCATGGGAATTGTCATATCTATGTAGAAGAACTTTCAAAAGCAAAACCTAATAGCTTGAAGTTGTCTGAGCATACAAGCAGGAGGCAAAATAGCTACTTAATGTTTTACTTAGCTAACTCCACAAGTGCACACCATGTGGACCACAACATCGAAAGATGTGTATCAGACACTGCACAACTCTTATGGTATGCCATTATTTACCAAATCCAAAACAAATGATGGATCTGATGAAGCTCACAAGGTGAGCTTCTTAGGCACCATGCCCAATGGGGGGGGGGACAAGTGGCGATCTTGTGGGGGACCGCAAAGCACCCTGCCCTCATGAACCTCCTTATCTATCGGCTTGCATGACATCTTCCATTCTGATTACCGACTTCGAATTATTGACTTGATGGTGGAATGAATCACTCTCATCCTAAACGCTTCATCATAAAAGAGCCAATGATGCCCCAGGAAATCTACATAGGTCGTATATATCAAGTCCATATACTGGATCAGTCAAAGGGTCCTTCAAGGTTGGGTATGCACTATAACTGCTGCATAGATGAAAAACCCAGGAAGTAAATTGCCCACAATGGGACCAACAAAGAGCCCAAGCCTTGGCTGAAGAAGTGGCCTTGTGCTCTACCTCCTTCTGGAAGACCTCATTGGCTGGAGAGTCATGCAACCATGCTGCCACACTACAACCAAATTTCCAGGTCCAGGCCTGTACAAACCACATAACAGCAGCAATGTGCTACCACTAATACACTGGACTTCAGCTGCTTTGGCCCCGAAGCATAACCTGAAAAGTTTCAGGCTGATCCTGCATAAGTGAGACTGCTCGTGCACATGGTGGGTCAATTAGAGAGATTGGTAGCCAACCTCCTCCTCCAAATAGCGAAGGGATAAGAGGCTGAGATGGTGGTGAGGTCACTTTATCTAAGGCACATCATCCCTAACCCCAGCCTGGCCATGTGTGGAACATGCCAATGTTTCCCTTGCTGCTCATCTCCATCTGGGTAGGGGTCAAAGAGCCCCTGCTGATGCAGCTCCACACATTCGTGGAGGCGAACCTTTCCTGACTTTCAAACTTCATGGTTGAAAAAATACTAGGATAGCTACACTTTGTGAATTATATCCTGCTTCTGATTTACAATGAGGAAACCAAGCAAATGCCATGTTTCTGTGCCAGTAATAGATGAAATAACTTCTGTGTACTTAGCAATATTTTTTCATCATAAAAATGTCACCAAAATTGATTTTTAATGCTTTTGCTTTAACACAATACAGTGTGGATGAATTTTAACTCATTTTTCTGTTCTCCCTTGATAAATGTCATCTCAACAATGTATGGCAGATTACTGCATGACAGAAGTGTAGAGGTATTGCTTACACTGCGCTAAAAGATGCCGTCAGATATTTTAAAGGAAGCTTTTGCCAACAGCAAGATGTTATTTCTCTTCCAGTAATGTAGGAGGATGTACTTATCCATGGCAGGGCCAGACAAATCTTGTTTGTCCAGGAGCCAGCTTTGCCCCACCTTTGGGATCCACTGTGTTCATGCCAGCTGTTTCTGATGAAACTGGAAATAACTAGAAATTGGTTTCAATCCCTCTCCTTTCCAGGTTCAGCCCCTTCCCTTTCTACTTTCAGGCTCTCCTCTTCCACTCTAAAACCAGTCAGACTAGGCCTAAGTGTCTTGTTTGATAATAAAGTCATGCTTCCAATAGTTTCTGGAATGTGTTTCTCAATTTTTAATGTTAAAAATAGAAGGCAGGGCAATCAGGGGAGCTTCAGGAAATTGGGCCACATGAGCCTGACCCCTGCTTGATGGAAATAAACAGACCTTTTAACCTTAATTTAATAAAAGTGATCCTTGTATATCTTTCTCTCTGTATTTGTCTCTCATACTCACACATCCATAAGGTCATGTTCGAATTTGCTCATTTAAGAAATTATGTGAATTGGACAAAGGAAACCAAATTTAGTGTAGACTTACCTTCTTGTGTTCTATCAAAAATATTGGAAAACTTAGTTATCCTTTGAAATTTAGGTTCAGAATTTTTGCAGTCAAGTGCTGTGATAAATACAATATACAGTAAGATGCATTTTTGGACAGGAAGGAATGTTCAGGAAACTGTGCATACTAATGAAAATAACAGTAACATTCAGAAATGAATGGTATAAGAAAGATTGCTTGCAAAATTGTATTATATTAGGCAAAATATATCTATTGGAGAAAATTCACACAAAAGCACATACAAATATCCAACCTTCTGAAACACCATTGCAAAGCCTAAAATTAACCAATATCAAGATTGGAAAAATTCTTGAATTGCAGGATGAACCAGACAGCAAGATCAGCAAAAATGAGTAATTGGGACAAAGAAAAATTTGCAGATCATCCAAGTCTCGTGAATATAAATTTTGACAAATCTAGGATTTGAGGAGTCATTGCCTACCAACCATGGCAATGAAGAGACAAGACACTGGGGTTTTAACTAGGTGACGGGTTTAACTAGGGACACAACTTTATTAACTCATTAACTGTTCAAATCCCACATCCTGCAGAGGGCGCAGGTGCCAGAAGTACTTGCTTACCCCTGCCCAGATCCCGATCAGGCAAGTCTCAAACCCCAGGTCCATGCTCTCATGTTCCTGTCTGGCTAATACTTGGATGACCCTCCTGGCTACCAGCCTCCCAATCTGTTGCAGTACCTCCCCCCACACACATGACCCTTGGGAACTCATTGATACTCAGTTCCCCATCTGCACTACCCACCAGTGTGATCCAAATCTGCCCTGTGGGCCATCAGCATGGGAAAGGCAAAAATTACCTGCACACTTTTTGTTCAATGCACCAATCAGATGATACAGGTCAAAAATTCCTATCTTGCCCCAAAGCGAGTAGCTAACCTTGCACTGGACCCAGAGGGCAGGTGGGTTGCTTCGCCTTGCAAAGAGGCCTGCTGGAGGGCGAGATTGCCTAATAAAGGCCTCCTTTCCTGCCCTCATCAGGCAAACCTGGGCAGGACAGGCAAAGGTGCCTCACTCGTGCAGCCTTTTGGACTGAGCCTGAGCCGTATCCCTCAGTTTTCTGTTGCAGTTGAGAAATCACTCTGTAAGTAGAATTAGAGAGGAAGAGAATTGCAACACGTTTCTCCTGACTGTCAATACTACAGTTAGGTGGTTTTACATTCCTGACTTAATCGTTTTACCAGGAGTGGACAGTCTTTGGATGTTAATGAATATTGGCCAGTATCCTTTTGCTAGTTCCAACTAGAGTAGATTGAGTAGTTCAATGGAATTGATATAAATATTGATTTACCACTCAGCTATTGATTCAATGGGTCTACTCTCTAGTCATCAAAAGGACACTGGCCATTATTTGAATTCCTTCAAAGTGTAGTGAGTCAGTTCTGCTGTGGTGGGTTGGAGGGAGCTTGTGCTCATTCTGATGAATGGGGCCCTGAGCATCTGTCCCAGAGTCCTATTGAAAATGTACCATTACTGCTAGCAAATTCATTCTAAAACAGAGTATAAAATGGTAGTCTGCCATGGCTCATTAGAGCCATAGAGACTCTTCAGACTTGAAGAACAGTTGCTTTGAAATGTAATTGGAGGAGTGAGTCCTAATCTCTACACATCATTTATTCCCTTGGCATACTTTGGTCTTTGGAAAATATGAGGAATAAATTAATTTTGTAAACATTTTGAGATGACACAGTTTAATCTGTTCTTCTTCAACTAAAATGTGAATCGTCCTACTACTTTTGTGCATAGCCAGATTTTTCAATGCAGCCTTTTGAGGAAAAAACAAAAAACAAAAATCAGAAACTGCCATTCAAAATGCATGAATTAAGAAAACCTGTGTTCCAAAATACATAGATTAGAATTGTTTGCCACAATGCAATTTTCTGTATACACTTCTTGTAATGCATCCATCTTTGTTATATGTGATCCATCATTGGAGACAAGACTTTGGAGGCTGTTTGAATCTCAGGAAATTGCTACATTGAGCTGAGCTCTAGTCTGTACTCTAGGGAGCTGATGCATAGAACTGAGTTGTGTTTTACATAGCAGGGATCTCTTGTACTGAGGCTTGTGCCTGGATAAACATGCACAGAATTGAGCTGTGCTTTTGAAGTGTGTGTTATGCGCCATTAAGTCACTTCCAAGTAACACTGACAATAGTAGGGTGTTCCAGGAATGTGAGATGTTCAAGAAGTGACTTACCAGTGACTCCCCATAAGTTTCCATTGCTAGACAGGGATTTGAACTAAAGCCTTCTAAGTCCTAGTTCAACACTCTGCCCCACTACGCCACACTGGCTTTGTATACTTTGTGGGTAGTTGCCCTAAGAATTACATCTAACTCCACCCACTTTGTCTTGTCCCTTTCAAAGCTATTCTGAGATGAAACATTGGCCTGTTTTAGTCATTCAGTTTAGGATAGGATTAGACTGAACACGTGAGGAGGGTGAGTAAGCTAAACTCACTCGCTGTGTGGGCACTTATTTCAGGTGGAAGGTGAAAGCCTGAAAGCGAGAGACTCTGTTACATATCAAATTCTCCACATAAACCGAAACCCTGGTTACATGCAGAGGCTGCAAAGAAGCTGTCTTCTTCAGGCTCTCGCTCTCTCCATGTACAGAGTGATGATGGAGGAGGCTAGGCCTAGCATGCTACCTTTCCTCATAAATCTAGGTTAAGAATATCATGAATGACTGAATAGGGGTACTAGTGATAAATAAAGACAAATACTCCACAGCTTCACACATCTATCTTTTATTCATCAGCACATCGTGTTTGAAAACTGAAGGAATACAAGCCAAGCAGCCCCTGTAGATTTTTCTAAGATCAAGCTGCTTCAGAACATGCTCTTATATTTAAAATTGGTCTCAAGGCAACCAATCTTTTAAAAAGCCATGTGAAGCACACTACAGTAGGACTGTAGTATCTGCAGGGGATCAGTTCCAAGTCCCCCCCCCCCACTGTGGATGCCATGAAACATGGAAGTATCGAATGCTATACATTGCATAGGCTCTGGCTCCCTCTAATGGCCAGATCTGTTGAAAACACTCTAGACATGTGTATAAATACATATTTCTGGGATTTTATTTAGTCTTTTCGGGCAACAGATAAGTGAATTAACGGATAGTGATTCCACAGGTAGGGGAGGTCCTACTGTACATGAATCCCCTGGATTTGGCTCATAAGCTTCTGGTTTTGTGTTTTCCCCCCTATGCTGAACTGTGCCATTGTGATAATGGTATTTATGTGTAAAAGGTTAAACAGATGGCATGGATGAAGCCTCATATGGTGTGCCAGTCTGTCATGGGTCCAGAGCTCCAGCAGTTGCTCAGAGACTTAAAGATCTGCCATTTTATGGTTTGATCCTTTGCCTGACTTTTGCTTCCCCGAAGTTTGGTTTGGTTGAGGATTTCATTTCATCAAACCTTCGGAAGTATGCAAGTGAAGTCAGGAAGAAATCTGACTGCACTCTATTATGAAAGAAAATAGCCTGGGTCTTTAGGGAAGTAGCGGACCCCTTCTAACAAATCACTTCAATAAAAGCACTTTCAGAAGGCTTGCAGGATTATGCCCCCCGTGTGCGCTGTCTGATGACTAATCAATAGGGCCTCTGACTTTGGAGCGAGAGATGGAGAGAGTTCAAGACTCTTTGTGGTTGATACTTTCTTTGCTGCAGGTATATTTAGAACATGGTGAGGCATTTGATACTGTGCCTTGCATTTAAAACACTTGGCTAAATCCCAAATGGATAAAAATACCATTCCATGGATTAAAAAGTAACAGATACATAACAATCATTTATGGTAGGTTTTTGATGTCAGGAAAAGAATTAAGTGGTGTACTTTGGGGGTCAGCGCACACCAAACATTATTTGATGTTCCCATTAACAGGCTTGAGGAAGGTAGGGGAGGGGAAATCACCTTTGGTTAAACTTGCCCACAACAGCTAAATTGGAGGGGCAGCAAACATGGACACCAGAGGACGTACACAAACTGAGGATGACCCAGAGAGATCAAAATGATCATTAGTCGGTTCCAACCTGGTGAAATGTAATCCTGTTCTGTCCTGCATTTGAGAGAGAATGCAAGTCCCTGGAAAGCAACATGTCAGTGAGAAAAGAAAACGTGGAACTGGTTTTTAAATACCAAGATAAATACACGGCACACTCACAGAATGATAATCCTTAGAAAAATGTCCCCCTTCAGAAAAAAAAAACTAATCCCACAATAATGTCATATCGTTATGGTGCAGAAGCCTATTGCAAGAATGAGAACCTGGATTTCAGGTAGTACTTCTGATGAGTGTGCTGAAAAGACAGCTCTATATCATATTCTTTAATGTGCTCATTAGTCATATTTATAGCTTGCCTTCCCTGTAGACTTTTCAAGGCAATATCCATACCTCTCCTCTTCCGCACATTTTTCCTCACAACAACCATGTGAGGGGGATCAATCTCAGACAGAGTTCCTGCCCTGAATTCAGAAGGAACAAGAGTCTGCATTTTACAAGTCTTAGTCCTGCACTGTAACCACCAGACCACACTGTCTTTCATTTCGTAGTCTCATTGCAGTTTGCACACCAAAGAAATTGAAGCTGGAGCAAGGAATTAGATAACCGGATACGAGGGCCCAGTGAGGCAGTTTTTTGCAGAAGGGAGAATCATTTGCTGATGTTGTGTGGGAGGTCGTGGGAGGCGCAGTGCTCAGAATCTCCTCTACCTTTGTGTGCCAGTGTGTCAATGAAAACCACTTATAACACCTCAAAATCTTTTTCCCTTCCACTTCCTTTTACCTTTTGTATTCCCTACCCTATTCCTAGTAGTTTAAAAATAAAACATTAATAAAAAAAAAAACCACTTACAACACCTCATACCAAGTTTGGGGTTGCCACTTAAACCGTATCCTGAGTTATCCATATCACCAATCCAGCAAATAGCCTTTTGCTCCCCTGTTTAAACATGGCCAAGTGCTGACTTACACTGACCTTTTAAGAATGCTTCTTATGAAACAAACAGCCTTAGTTACTTGAGTGACAGTAGATAAATTATATGTCCTAGCACCGGCCAGTGGTATACATGGATATGAGGTCTTCTGACTGCTGTCTCTAAAAAATAATAAACAGGGGCTGTAAACAAAAAATAAGTGGGGTTATTTTTTTAAAAAAAGTTCAGTTAACAGGTAAAATCAAACTATAAGAATAATGCCCAAGCTGCCAGGTTCTTTAACAGTCATATAGTCACACAACCCTTTACTTTGCTGATTTTTAAAACACTTCCAGTTCTCAACAAAACCACACTATTGCTCCCAGTTTTTTCACAAAACAGGGCTCACTCAACTCTAACTGACTTGACTAACTCTAAATAAAACGCAGCTCTTTCTGAAGACAGCTTTTTACTCTCTCACAGTTCTTACACCCCCTGCATACAAAACAGAACCCCTCTAGCCAGGAACCACACAGAGCCTTCCATTCATAAACATTCTTTCACACTTTTCAACTGTCTTAACTCCCACTCACGGCAGAAATTTCCCCCATGCAACTGTCAATCAACCCCAGCCACTTACTATGCTTGCAAATGCAAACCTTTTCATGAAACATAAACACGGCGTAAAATCACCACAGAATGGTATAACCTTATGGGCAAATTCAGGAGATGGCAGTGGCAGTAGAAGTAGTTCATTTTTTTTTTTTTTATTTATTTATTTATTTATTTATTTATTTATTTATTTATTTATTTTCTACCCAGCCCATCTAAACCAAAGGTCTACTCTGGGCGGCAGAGAGATCATGATGACAGCATGCAGTTTACAAATAACTAGCAATTAGCACTTATACAAGTATCCCTCACCTAGGTTACTAGTCCATAAGACATGTTCCCTTAATCCAAATGTTGTTATTGTTGTTGTTGTTGTTGTTTTTGGGTGAATGGGGGCATCAGTCTTTCAGCCAAATTGAAATTTGGCCTTCTGACCACCTGAGATTGCCCTCTTCTGTCATGAGTAAATTCTTGGGCATGTGAACAGGACTGACTGAGCTTTGTCCTGCCTGCCTTCATTACTGATAGCTAGTGTGGCTTTTTCTTTTCTTGCATCAACCCTCACACACATGAGCTGTGGGCATGTTTGATTCCTATCTGCAAACCATCTCACCATAGCTGTGGCAAATGGACTTTTAGAGGGAGGAAGCTGCTCCTTTTTGGTGGAGCCCAAGCACCCAAAAAGGCTGTTGCTGACTTTCTTTTCTTTTCTTTTCTTTAATTTGAGATTTGCATTGGATCATTTACAAGCTAGGGAACCAGGCCACTTGTCAGACCTAAAACTTACATTCCATTTTCCAGTCACTGAAACTTTGCTGCCGTCAGTGATGTACTATTTTGAACAAAATGTGGAACTTGAACCAGTTGACTCTTGTTCGCCATCTGTGTCCACGACAGGTAGGAACAATGTTGGCATGAGATCTCCTGTGCCACTATGTCCCTTTTCATGGGCTACAGTTTCTCATATCCTGGGCTTTAGAGAAGGCTGAGAAGTAATAACACTTCCAGCAATCACTTGAACGAAGTGAGTATTTAGACATGGCCAGTTACTGCTAAGCTTTTGCCCTCCCAGGCCCCGAAATGAAGACGCAAGACAGTGATATGGATTAATACGGGCCACACTTTATTAAATCATTTCTGATTATAAAAATCATTGTCCTCATCAAATGAGGGGGCCTGCGGTAGTGCGGAGAAATAAATGTAGGGCATCCACGATACCCTTCTCAGTCAATGGGCGAGTCCCAGGCCCCCAGGTTCCAGCTGTCTTGACGACAGCAGGAACCCAGCCGGCCTCTAATAAACACCCCAGACCTCGAGCCATCTTTATTTGATGACTGTCGGTCCGAAAGTGGCCCAGCGCATCTTCCCGCCGCCGGCCCTGTAATCGCACGATCCGCAGAGCCGGGAGGTCGGATGCGCTGTTGGCTTACCATAATTATCAAAGGGACACACCGAGACAACCAGTTTTTTCCCGCACTACCCGCCAGTGTGACCGAGAAGAACCACCAAGCTAATGCCAACAAACCCTTTTCCAGTGTGGGATAGGCGAAAAATCCCTCCATCCAGTAGCCAATCAGGTTAGAGGTCAAAAATTCCTATCCGGCCCCATAAAGGCGACCACAAACACACTAGAAAGAGGGAGGGCGGGTGGGTGCCTGAACAAGAAAGAGGATGCATCGGGGGCGAGCACTTCCTTAAATAACCTCTCGCCCCCTCCTTTTTCCACGTGACCGGAGCTGCCTTGCGTCCTTCGGGACCGAGGAGGGCAAAGCCAGCCCCGCATTTCAAGGACGTTGTAACGTCCTTCCTGCGGGCTGAAACTTGCCCTCCCAGGCCCCGAAATGAAGACGCAAGACAGTGATATGGATTAATACGGGCCACACTTTATTAAATCATTTCTGATTATAAAAATCATTGTCCTCATCAAATGAGGGGGCCTGCGGTAGTGCGGAGAAATAAATGTAGGGCATCCACGATACCCTTCTCAGTCAATGGGCGAGTCCCAGGCCCCCAGGTTCCAGCTGTCTTGACGACAGCAGGAACCCAGCCGGCCTCTAATAAACACCCCAGACCTCGAGCCATCTTTATTTGATGACTGTCGGTCCGAAAGTGGCCCAGCGCATCTTCCCGCCGCCGGCCCTGTAATCGCACGATCCGCAGAGCCGGGAGGTCGGATGCGCTGTTGGCTTACCATAATTATCAAAGGGACACACCGAGACAACCAGTTTTTTCCCGCACTACCCGCCACAGCATAGGGACTAGTCCTGACTAAGTCCCATGCCCGCCATCAAGCCGTCCTAGCTCAGCAAGCAGGCCCCCTTTTATATCTTCAAGAAAAATGTCCAAGCCTGCATCAGACAGGTGGATGCCATCGCTACGAAAATATTCAGTGTTGGAAGTTTGAATCCTGTGGTGATTGACCACAGATCCGAGGCCGCCGCTGCAGACACCTCTACACACTTCCCTATTGACCCTTCGCCGTGCCCTATTAATCTTCTCAATGCTCTGGGCACCTCGCCAGGCTAAACGCGGGATGATATTGGACCAAACGATCCGCATAGCAGGATACCTTTCCTTCAGCTTCCCAAGTTCTCTCAAGATGTCAATTATGACCGCCTTACCAGACAATCCAGGCAAATCGTTGCCTCCTAAATGAATTACTAAAATATCTGGTGGCAGATGGTCGAAAGATGTCATCCTGCCGAGCTGGATCCAATGCATGCCACGCATGCCTTTCCATGTAATAAACGCATGGGCACCAAGCCCCAAATCATTCCCCCACGGGGAAAATGCGGCATATCGCGCCGCCCAGTAAACATAACTGTGGCCGATGATCATGACGTGCCTTCGGCCTTCCTGTCTTTCGACACCTGAAACGATATAAACAGCCCCTGCCTATACGTTAGGGAGAGGTCTGATATGTTTGTGATAACAGGCCGACGACCAACGCCCTAACTGTTTAATTTGGTCTGTATTATAACCCATAGCTGCTGCTGTTGAAGCTGCTCCTATTCTAAAGGAATGTGTTCTGAATCTCATATTCTTCAAACCTATCTTCTCTAATGCTATGCCAGTAAGTTTCCAAAATTGGTATTTTGTAAGTGGCGACCCATCCGTATGCTGGAAGAAGTACCCAGGTTTTGGACCCCTAAACTCTATGAATTCCTGAACCGCCTTTACGGGACAGATGCCTTTTACACTACATTGCCCTAAGACTAATTGCTTGCCTTTTCCCAGCGGGTCTGCTTTAGACCGCCTTATCTTAATATTTAACCGCCCCTCCTGAACTATAACGTCCCCCAATTGCAAAGCCCTCTGTGAGATATCTGCCTTACCCATTGCCACTAGCTTGCTAATACGCAGGGCCCCGAAAAAGGCCACTAGCGCAGATGCATGAAATAATGCTGCTTCATAATGGTCCCTACACAATGCGCTCCATTGTTCGCATAGGTGTCCAAGGAGAGCCGGAGATATGGGTGTCCTGTCATCTTGTACTCTCCCCCTTTCCCTGGACCAACCTTCTAACATCTTCCTAATACGAAAGTCACAAGAAAAATCCCTGTGCCCATTTGATTTTGCGTAGAAGGCCAAAGCCGACAGTTTTCCTTGAATAGTGCCTGTCGCTAATCCCCTTCTACGCAAAAATATTATGAATTGTTGGAGGTGCTCCACTGGAGCCGGCCATGCTTGCTCTAGCCTCATTGACTTCCTAAATTCATAAAACTCGGTACCTGATGCTAAATAACCCTTTATTGTCCTCGGGGCCAGTGCAAGACCTATTGCTCTCGACGCCTCCTCATGCCAATCTGCCAGACCTCCACTGGAAGCACTTCTGGCAGATCCCTGGCCTCCGGTGCCATCTCCCTGAAACGCTTGATCTGTTGGCGTGAGAGAGCATCAGCTATCCTGTTGTCAACACCTGGCACATGTCGGGCGTGCACCATTACGTTAAACTGCAACGCCCGTAGGGTGAAAGCCCTGACCAAATCCATGACTCTTTCCGAGTGTGATGTCAGATTGTTAATGATGTGTACCACTGCTTGGTTATCACACCAAAAACGAACTACAGTATGTGCCCATTCTTCCGCCCAAAGCCATAGGGCTCCTACAATTGGAAAAAATTCTAAAAATGTCAAGTCTCTCGTTATGCCCTCTTGGTGCCACTCTTTAGGCCAAGTACCTGCACACCATCTGCCACGGTAATAAATCCCGAATCCTAAGGTCCCAGCGGCGTCAGAGTTTACCTGAACATCCGCTTTCAGGCTAAGTTCCGATCTCCAGAAGGATACCCCATTGAACTGTTCTAGGAATTGTTTCCACACTGTGAGGTCTTCCCGCATACCCCTCGTAACTCTCGTTCTGTGCATTGGCCTTTTTAAACCTGACATGGCGCCACAAAGTCGCCTCAAAAAGGCGCGCCCTGGTGCTACTACTTTGCACGTGAAATTCAGGTGTCCTACCATTTCCTGCAACTCTTTAAGAGTCACCTTTTTCTTTCCTATTAAGTTGCTAAGTATAGTCCTAATGTTCAGCAATTTGTCTCGAGGCAGCCTTGAAGTCTGCTGAAGCGTATCCAGTTCAATCCCTAGGAAAGTCAGGGACGTCGCTGGCCCTTCCGTTTTTTCTTCCGCCAGGGGCAAACCCATATCAAGGGCCATCTCACGGAAGTTATCCAGAATCATTCTGCATCTTCCTGAGTTCGGTTTTCCACAAAAGAGGAAATCATCGCCTAACTTGCCATTCGATGAATGTGCTAAACTTTTCAAAAGCTGCGCACGAAATTGAGCACCCCATAGGGAGGGCCCTATCGATGTAATATTGCCCTTGAAATTGAAAACCCAACAAATTGAAATCCAATGGGTGAACGGGGAAAATTCTGAAGGCCGACTTAACATCTGCCTTTGCCAGTTCAGCACCCACTCCGCAGGCCCTAATCATCCGAACCGCCTCGTCAAAGGAGGTGTATCTCACAGAACAAAGTTCCGGGGGTATTGCATTGTTAACTGATGTCCCTTCTGGAAACGATAGGTGATGTATTAAACGAAATTCACCTGGGGCTTTTTTGGGGACAATCCCTAAGGGGGAAACCCTCAAGTTAGCTATGGGTGGTTCTTTAAAGGGTCCCAAGACCCTACCTTCTCGAACCTCCTTATTGATCTTTTCTAATACTATAGCTTCCATCCCTTTTATTGATTTAAGGTTTTTGGTCACAAAGGCCATTCTTACGCCTAAAGCTGGGATTCGGAACCCATATCTAAAACCTAGTCTCAAGTATTCTGCATTCCCTATTCTTGGGTAATCTGCTAGACCCTCTTCCAGAACCTTGATTTTAATTGGTGTGGGCCCCCTTTCCAGGGGCACCACCGCCCCCTTCTGGCTTCTTGCAGGGACCGCTAGTTTTGTTTTGACGCTGTGCACCCGCTTTGAAGCATGAGGCGTTTGGGTGCTTCCCCCCACAGGTAATGCAGTCGTGTCTATACCTGCATGGGGACCTTGCACAAAAACCTCTGGTGTTATATTCGTAGCAGGGCAGGCGGGGTTGAACCACCTGCCCCACCCCTGGGCGGGTAGTAACGTTCCCCGTAAATTTCTTGTTCAGATGACCGCTATCAAATCTGTCACCTAAACTACATTTGGCCGGTGTCATATGTTGCAGCCAAAGCCCTGGGTGCGGCTCATCCCAGCGTAATTCAGGCCTGATGGCGCTCTTCATTCTAAAAGCTTCATCGTAACGAAGCCAAGCCTGGCCTACAAAATCTGAATTTGCCCTACATATTATATCAAAGTATTGAAATAGAGCCGAAGCCTTCCAAGGCTGTGTTTTAACCAGGACCCCAGCATATATAGTGAAGCCTGTGATCCAATTAGGCCAGTTTCTGTCAGGCTTCTTCCTTCTGTATTTTTCTTTTAATTTCTCGTCATCTTTGTCAATTTCCTTAATTTCCACCTCGCGGTTCAGAAGATCATAAAAATCCAAAAATTCTCCCCTCCATATTTTCTCCTTCACTGCAGGGGTCAAATGATCGCCCAAAGGCGTACTGTAGTCCGCATAGGGCAGTGCAGCTAGCGGGACTGTGTTATACCCCGTGTTAGGCACTAAAGGGTGCTGACATGTTCCTGTGTTCTTACCTTCACTAGATGTCCCAGCCGTAGGAGGGGTCGCACAATGCGTGCCCCACCCCCAACAATGCGGGTTTACAGGAGGCCAGAAAAAACTGGGCCATCCCATGGGTGGTGTTCCACAGTGGTTAGGTGTAACATGAGAGTGTTGGGTGCCACCAGTCCAAGGCCAGGCGGCAGAATTGGACTGGGTGTTGTCTATGGCTGTGCACTCACCACAAGAAGGAGTCGATGTTCCAAGTGCCTCCGAAGCCCGATGCGAGCTTGTACATGGCTCCTCATAGAGATCGTACCCAGCCGAAGATCCCTCCGCTGTCTCCTGGATCTCAGTTGCTTCTGTCATCCTGCATTTACGACCATCTGGCACCCTTGCCGTAGTGGGGGACCCTTCTTCCACAGCCTGTTCCTCACCTCCATGACCCTGTTGAGATTCTAAAGCAGTAAAACGCTCCATGAGTTGCTGCGTTAAGGCCCTAAACTCAGCCTTACGGCGACCCTTCGTGTCCCTGACGGATCAACGAGGGGTAACCTCGCGTTGTGGGGAGGCCCGTCTAGCCAGCTTCTGCGCCTCTAAAGCCAACATTTTATCTTGCAGGTCCTTAAGGATCACCCAAGATTCTTCTTCTGAAGAGGACTGCTGAGGCGAGACCTGAGGCACAGCTCTCTTTTTAGCTTTACTGACTCCGCCCCCTTTTTTGGGCAGCATAATGTCTAATTGAGCCCCAAGGTGTATATCCTTGGTTGTTAAATTTATCAGAAAGCCTGTTCAGAGCTTGTGAAAAATTAATCCACAGCAACTATGTTGTTTTTAAGTTGTTTGTGCACAATATATTGTGAGCCGCCCTGAGTAGACTCCTGTCTAGAAGGGCGGGATAGAAATCCAATAATAAATAAAATAAATAAATAAATCTATATTCTTAAATTGATCTATGATTATTCAATTTATAGATGTTAACCAGTAAAAGAAAATGGCAGAGAGGGAGAAAAGAGTGGGAAAATGAGCACACAAAATGGAGTCTGCCACACACAAAATGGCGTCCGCCACACTCAAAATGGCATCCGCCACCCAAAATGGCGTCCGCCACATTCAAAATGGCGTCCGCCACACCAAAAATGGCGTCCGCCACACCCAAATACTAACAATTTAAATTAAGCGTTAATAGCTACCAAATAATCAGGATGATAAACTTATATAACCTTTATCTTTAATTATTTTTAGTCTCTGTATCCCTTCCCCTTTAATTATTTGTAGAAAAGGAGAAAACAAAATGGCGGTCGGGAGCAAAAAATGCGGGAAGAGACACTAAACAAAATGGCGCCCGCTGCAAACCCAGCCAATTTCGCTAGCAGGACAGAAGAGGCAAGGAAAAGAAAAGAATTGGGGCCTCCACCTGTCCCAATACCTTTACAAGTAAGGCCCTTCTCTTTAAAATTAAACGTAAATTAAAAGTAAATTCGCTCCCCGCTGCGGCAGGGCGAGCCCGCCCCACCGCCCGCGCCCGTCTCAGCCCGCTCAAACAAGGACCACCAGAGCCCTTAAATTCCAAACACTTCCCATGCAATATCCCCAATCCAAAAAGTAAAAGCCAGGAGGGAGCCAAGGCTACCCTCCTTCAAACCAGGAACGTTTTCCTCGCTGCTCGCGCTCGCAACTCTGCTCTTGTTCGGGAACCTCCAATCGACTCCACACTGCCTGAACAAGAAAGAGGATGCATCGGGGGCGAGCACTTCCTTAAATAACCTCTCGCCCCCTCCTTTTTCCACGTGACCGGAGCTGCCTTGCGTCCTTCGGGACCGAGGAGGGCAAAGCCAGCCCCGCATTTCAAGGACGTTGTAACGTCCTTCCTGCGGGCTGAAACTTCTGGGTATCAGAGAGACTCCAGTGATTTATGAAGATGCATGATACTATGGAATGTTGCCTTAAAAGTCATTTCCTGAACGTGTCTCTTTATCAATCATACATTATTTGCAGAAGTTGCTCTGTCATTTCTCATCATTTCTGTTGCTGTACCCAGACTTTGGAACTCTCTCCCATAGGAGGCAGGCTGGCCCCATCTTTTCTGTCCTTCCTTCCACAAGCAGATAAAAACCTCTTCAGACAAGCTTTCCTTTAGTGATTGGCTGTCTGAGAAGGGTTTTATAAATGGAATGTTGTGCCTTGTTGATTTGAATCTGCTTTTGGTGTTGACTTTGTTTACCATGTCTAGTGTGGTATTTGTTTGATTCTTGTATATATATATTTGTTTACTCACTGTTTTTAAGCTTTTAAATATTGTCTTTTGATGATGTAAGCTGCCTTTGGTCCTTTTTTAAGGAGAGAGGCAGGGTAAAAATATTTTAAATAAATAAATAAAATAGAACACACCATTACCTGTTGCAATATAATGCTAGGGGAATTCCTCCAGTAACACAGTAAGACTGAGATGCCTTGTAAAATGACAGAAAATTAGAACAAGATGGAACATTTATCTGATCCCAGGCACCCCCATCCTCCCCATCTGGATTTAGACCCATGAGACCAATGTGAAGTGTGGGTGACTTCTAAGCAAACACAACTACTGACACAATTGCTGGCATTAGCCTCAGTTTCCAATCTTCTGGCTTTGTGGATTTTGACTTGATAATAAGCTTTGAACCTGATCTTAATCTTGCAGGGTTTTCCATTTGTGTGTTTGTGGTGTTTTTTTTTTCCAAACTGGGTAACAAAAGTGGTGGATGCCAATGTTAGCTTTCTCTCCTGTTTCAATTTTTGAAAATTCTGGTAAATTCTGTTAAAATTTGGACTGAAACAAAAAAAATTGTCATACAAAGTAGCAAAAGCAATAGTAGCAATAATACAAATAAGAATGAGAATAACACACTGCAGTAGTAGTAATATTAATAGTCCATGTTAAGTCTATTAATATTAAGTTATGACATAATAATACTGGTCTGCTCCAACAGACCAGTAACATTTCATGTTAGTTTATAAGAGTGTCTTCCTTTCTTCCTTCAGAAATGGCTATGACCCAGAAGAGGCAACACAGCACCATCAATATTAGGAATGTGGTTGACCTTAAGCATTGAGGCACAATCCCGCTGAGAATTTACACCAGTGTGAGTGAAATTGTGTAAGTTGCAGTGATGAATTGCTACTAATTAATGAGACCTGCACCTTCTCCCAAGTTACATCTCCTCATGGACCACAAAAGTAAGAATTTGGCCAGGGCTTTATTGAGAGGTTCAACCATTACTCATCTCCTCATTTTGCACCAATAGCTGAACTTAGGATCTTATTTTTAATTTCCCCTTTGCTCATTTCAAGTCACTGACCATCTTTTGAACCATATGAGAACTGAATGGGATGTGAAGGATCTGTTTTGCTGTGATCTGGTGAACAGCAGCTCCTTGCTCACCTCATAGTCACCCCAGAATCATACAAATACCCTGATTTAGTCCATTTTTGCACATTTGTCCAAAGATGGTACACATGTCTACAATTCATTGTGCGTAGGCAATAAGAGAATATAGAATCCATCTTTGTCTCTGAATCCCATAATAGATTCTATTTTCAATGGTTATTTGCATCAATCTCCTACGTTGTATTATCTTTCATAGTTATGTTCTTGCAGCATCTTCTTGCATTTATCTTTTTGTATATTTTTCCATATTCAGAAACACTTCCTCTAAACATCACTGTTTCTTAGGTTAGTTTATTTAATTCAAAATTTGCTGCTGATATTTCCATTCATGTTTCCCTTGCAGTGATGATCTTTACAACATAAGCAAATAGCTGCTCCATCTGTTCCCGCAGATCATTTTCTGGCTTCTTTCCCCAACACTGTGTTACACATCAGACTGTTTGCTAATTGGGTTTTGCATGTTCTATGTCTCCTATGTCACTCACCTGCTTTGTGAACCAGCCTCATGAATACTTTAGAAATACAAAGCAAAGACGGAAGTTGTGAATTCCAGTTTTGAGACTTCTGTATTCTCCTAATGGTACTTCAACCATTTTTAAATATTCAAATGCTGTATCTCCTGTGGTACTACTTTGTAGGCGTCCAACTAGAGCTTCACAGACAATGATCTGGGATGTTAGTGCATCGTCATCACAAGGTGAAAGTGAGCCAAATTGAATGAGCTGATCTCTCCCGAATCATGCCTCTCCACATTGTATTCAGATCAATAACCTCTTCTTCCACTTGAACATTGAAATCCCCAGTAATCAACAGCACATCATTTCAGAAGAGTATCAAATACATTCTTGATGGGAAATGCTGAAGTTCGATGGATGCTCATGCAGACAGCTCACTCTACAGAGCATTGAAAGAACAGCCTGATTCTGAGCACGAGGAAAGATTCTGGCAGCAATTGCAGTGTAATCAGATTTCCAAATGCTGGTGTTCTAAACCAGCTGTGCTGGGATGGTTACAAGTTCTGAACTGCACAGGAGATTTCTTTTACATGTTGCAGCGATGATACCCATTTATTCCTAGTCATTGCACTATAGAAATACAATACAGGTATTGTTATAGGTGGATCTAATCTGGGGAGATAATTACTTGGAGATGATAAGGACCATTGTATATGATTGTATCTTGTTGGTCATAATTGCACAATAATTATGAACAACTGGCTCAAGGGCTCAGAAATTACTAAGGGCGTCACCTTAGTTCTACCTAATGTACATACATAATTGAAAAGAATCCCATTAGTTAGTCACAACTAATTTAAGTCCCTTTGATTCCAATGGCTTTATTCAAGGTAAGATTAACAGTAGACTTATCCTTAAGAGGACTGCTGGGGTAGAAATACAGTTGAATCTGGGAGCGATACATCTGGTTTACAAATGCAGAAGATCTGGATCATAAAGAGCAAGCAGTAACAATACATATTCCGCAAACCTTAACAAAAATTACAATGGCTCAAAAGGAGAAGAATAAATTAGCTCCAAAATTAAAGTGGAGACTATATTGAAGATATTAAACTCAACTCTTGGAAGGCAGATCAAAATCACATGCTGTTTTGTGTGCTTATGGGTTGGGGTTTCCCTGTATTTTGTTTTTGTTTTTTGAGGGAATTAATCTGTTTTGCTTAGCTTAAGACACAGTATCATAAGACTGCTCTCAACCTTATAGATATATTTGCTCAGAAAGGGACTTTGGTTTGATTGTTGTGTAGCATAACAGTTATGTCATGGTATACATACATATGCTATGCTTTTTCCTATGCTAACTGTTATGCTAGCATAACAGTTAGCATAATGTATCCATCCGAGATTCAACTGTTTGAACTACACACAGGCATTTTGAGCTTTCTTTGTGAAGAGATTGTAGTGTTGCTTAGCTTGCATTTATGAAACCAGATGTGCTGGTAGGTTTTGAGCCACACAAAGCTTTCCCTCCCTCTTCTGAGCAGCTTGAAAGCTTGCTACCATCCTGTAACAGCTGGTCCCATGAAAGTGATCATCTGAGCCATTTGGGATACATTATACATTATCTCCCACCAAACGGCAATTCATATCTTGCTGCATCTCCCATGATTGAGCTTGGGCCTCGTCCAGCTTTGGGGAAACTTCCCGGCTTTGCTTGAAGGCCCTTGAAACAAAACGGACGTGTGTTCTGCAAGCCATAAAGCCCACTCCAAGCTGCACACCGGAATTTATCCTTGAGTGCTACCAAGGCATTGGTTTAAACAGCTGCAAGAATGGTTGTGCTCAACACCTTCTCAATGCTTCATTTGAGCACTGTGTTTTGTTTTGAGATGAAACCCGAAACCTCTGTAAGCTTGTAACACAGCTGCTGTTCGTGAGCCTGTTACCTTGAATCATTCTTGCATGTTTATTGGGGATATTGGGCTGCTTCCTAAGGACTTGGTTATGGATACTTGAGTATGTAACACTTGCATTGTTTTTCAAGGGTACTTGTTTATATTTTTGCTGCAGAAATTTAGCCTGGATCAAAATAAGGCTTGAATTTAAAGGGGAAATTTCCCAATGAACATGCTTTATAATAGACAGAGAGTATGAGTGTTTCATATCCTGTACTTTGCCATCTGTATGTTTTCTGGCTGCCCATACATGAGGAAAAGGGGAAAGAGGGAGCCCTCTGAAGCTAGTGAACCAGATGTGAAATTCAGTACTTTATGATATTATATTTATTTTTACACAGTGCAACATTTATTTTCTTTTTCCTATCCTAGGAAGAAGCAAATACAAACAGAGTAAGAGAAAGTAAGTAAGAGAGAGATGGTTAAATATTAAGAAATAACTTGCAGATGGCTAGGAGAAAATGTTGGACCATGGAATACAGGTATTGAGGTGGGATTTTCAGATTTTCTGGACTACAAATAGCATAATTCTCCATTCTGGGAACAATACCTACCATACAGGCACCTTACAAACACCTAAATGTGATGTACCTGGAAGAAATGCCTAAAATGGGTTAGTGTTAGGCTTAGAATTAGGATTAGTACTGAATCTACTCAAACAAAGAAAGCAGCATACACAATCTGTGATTTCAAGCAACTGTAAGTAAAGAAATATTTTTTTATTCTCTCTCCTACAAACGTCTCAGACTTTAACTGGCACTTAATGAGAAAGTGGTGGACTCTGGGAAAGTTGTAGCTATTCTCTGTGGACCTCTGTACTTCTACCATGTAGCAAAAAGAATATGTGCTTATAATGCGATAAACTAGATCTGGCTTCCAAAACAGTGACGTAGAAACTTTATGATGGGGTCTCTCCTCACTCCAAGCAAGCAAGCAAGCAAGCAAGCAAGCATAGTTAGCTAGTTAGTTAGTTAGCTAGTTAGTTTGTGGAATATTGGGAATAAGAGAGGGCCATCTATTTGTTTGTCTGTGTGTAAGAGGATGAGAACAGTGGTCTAGGCGACATCTTCCCCATGCCATTCATCCAGTCTCTCTCCCTCCCTCCCTCTCTCTCTCTCTCTCAAACACACACACACACACAGAGAGAGAGAGAGAGAGAGAGAGAGAGAGAGAGAGAGAGACTACACAGCTTGCAAAGGTTACCACTCTGGACTGCAGCCAGCATAGCTAGTGACCGTGTTGGTTAGTGAAGTCAGGGAGTTGTAGTCCCCCCAAAAATAGCTTTTGCGTGCTTTGATTCAAACCCACAGCTGTGTTTTGCCCTTTTAACAAAAGGACAGCCATGCCATAAAGGCATTTGTATTTTAACCCCAGTGGGACAAACAGTAACTCTTGCTTGCTGGCGCTCTCTCTTTCTTATTCATACTGGAGGAATGAGATGGAGGCAGGATTAAACACTTCTACCCAGCACCTCTGTTCTTCTCACCACTGGCATTTCCCAGAGCTATCTGACCCTTTTGTTTTCATTGACATTTTTTGTTTCATGCACTGTCAAGGACACAATCCCACATGTCAGTTTTGTCCTTAGTGTTCTCTGCTTGAGAAAAGTGCAATGTGTTCATCAGCTCTTGGGGTATCAGATAATTGTAATAGATGTACTTAATCATGTAGAAAGGGGTCCATTTAGATGGTAATGTTTATTGCTTCACTTACATAAAGATGTGGCAAGCTACTGTAGTCTGCATTGTTTGGGGGCTTTTCTGCTCAATTCTGTAGGATGGGGCCTTAGATGATTGCCCTAAACTCTTACCCTAATGGCACCACTGACAGCAAGGTAGCTTGGCATTTATTTTATCTCTTGGTGGGCCATTGTTAACAGTCCCACTGAGAGGAGCCACAAGAGTCTGACACCTGCTCTTCATAATTGGAAAACGACAAGCTTGGATGTTCACAGTGTAGCTCATGCTGGCACTGGAACCTGCTGTCATCTTCCCAGGAATTAAATCTCAAGGATGTGGCCACATGAGTCACTTCCTACAAGATGCACAAACATTTTGATGAGCATCTGCCATTGTTAATAGATAGGGATCGACTCAAACAAATACAAAATGTTAATTTCAATATTCTCCGAACGGGAACATTAACAAATATGGCAATAAATGACACATTCAATTACAGAAAGTGAGCAAACCACCTATAAAAGCAAAAGGGCAAGCCAATCTAAAGCAGGCATCAGAACTTCTGGGAAGAGAATAAAAGAGGCTAATCGGCTTGAATAATAATTTTAATTGTCTGGAGGATTTATTTCTTCAATCAGAGCCTGGCAAACAAAGACTGTGCTCTAAAGGTCTGTTAATATTTTTATACGCTTAAATAATGTAAGAAAAGAAAAGCAATCCTAAGGCTGAATAACTAGCAATGTCCCAATATTCTGTGAAGCACTCTTCCAAATTAAAAATATTATTGAAGTTCTCTCAACCAAACTTGGTCAATTACAGGAACTTTTCATATTCATATTGCAAAAAGACTCCAGGAAGAAAAATACGTATTAATAAGAAGCATAGCACATCCAGCTTTTGTCACTGCTTGTGTCAGGGTGTCCATAGCACTTGCCAGCTGTGCTACAATTGTTGAGATGATGGTTACTGAGGTAACCTGAGCCTGGCTGGTTTGTGGACACAGTAATGTGTGCCCCTCTTTACCATTTGGAGATGAGTTCTCCCCCCACCCTCAGTTCACAAGCTAACAGAGAGTTTGATGCTCATGAGCTAGAATTATAACTAACGTGAGGAGTTCACGTAAAGGCCACAGAATGGCTCCATTTTGGTTCATTCAAGCTCATCTGGCCAAAGAAATAGCTATGGTGGTCAAGGGTGGTGAGAACTCATAGATCCTGTGGAATTGCTTTTCATTATATGATGGATGGGGGTTACAGGCAGACATTTCATACAAAAGGCCATTGTTTCCAGCACTGAGGACAATATTTTCAAGCTTGTTTGAGGTTGTAAACTAGCATGAAGTAACTGAGTGTTTTTTTAAAATGATTTTAACTTTTATCTTAGTTACTCATACTTAGAGTGAACACTTTCAAATGATTTAAACTGGTCTACTCTAAGAATGATTTAGATTCCATCAAGGCACTTATATAATATAAATCCAATTAGTCCCAATTAGGGTAAACCTTCTGAATGGCTGAAATCTCGTTGCTTAGTGCAGTGAGGGCTTGTCTACATACCTGTTTTGCAGGAGACTGGATTGGGCTAAAATAGGGTTGCTAGAAGGTCCAGTATGCCATTTGGACCTACTCTCGTTGCAACTGACTATGCTACACAACAGGAGTTCAGCCAACGACTGGGATTTTGTAGTTCAACACTTACTTAAATACAGAAATCCCATTAAATGAAAGGTTCTCATTAGGACTAGCAATTGACTTTAGCCCTTGCTTTTAAGATATACCATTCCCTGCTTGAGGTTAGAATATTAACTTTCTTATAAAATTCCTCTTATTGTTACTGATGTGACTAAAGGTGAAATAGGTAGAAAGTGAAACAATCTCAAGAACAACCTTTGCTCTTGTTAGTCCCAGGTATGTTTTGTGGCTGGTTGCATTAGTCTAGCTGGATAAGGCAGGTCAATTTGGTTGGGCTGTCCTTCTTGGAAGTCACCATTCACAGCTGTTTTTTGCAATATTGGTTTTCTGCCTTGAATGGGTGCTGTAATGTGTATTCTGGAGACAATTAGTGGCTGGTTCCATCAGTGGTTAACGGATGAAAAAAGGAGTCAGCTTTTGGGATTTTCCCATGCTTAACTTCAAGCAAGAATAACAGAATACCTTTGTTAGGTCCAGTTAAATGTCACACGAAACTGAGCAGGCTCAGTCAGAAGTCATAGTTATCTTAATTATCAAAACAAAGATGAAAAATACAAAAAGAAGAAAGTAATGGAAGAAGGAGAAACTGACATTGTTGTAAAAGAAGCCTACAGTTTTCTTGGCTAGCCCATGGCATTTTACTGCCTAAGATGAAAGACAAGGTGAAGGACAAGATGCCAACATTGCATCGTGAATACGGCCAATTTCATCCAGTTTGGGGAGACTAAGTAGTCTTGAGCCTGGTTATTACTTGGATGGGAAGTCATCATGGATTTCCAGGCAGGACAAGGAAACAATCCTTCCTGAAGGCCAGTTATCAGTTGACCATACTACAGATGGACCAGTGGTCCAACTCAGCATAAGTCTGCTTCCTATGCTCTTATTTCAACCCCCATTTTCCATACCAACATGCCAACCAGATCAACCGAATACTACTACAGCACCAGTTCCTGAAGGCAGGGGACTACCTTCGGGAATTTAGGGCAGACTCCATGTCATACAAGTTTCTGTACTTCAGTACTACATATTCCCTTATACCTGGCACTCACCTGTTGTCAGCTTGAATGAATGCTGCAGTACATCAGTGGTGTTGATACCACCATAAGTCCTGTGAGCAGAGCAGTGGAGCACAAGAACAATGCCAGCTGGAGTGGCTGCTTGCCTCACAGGCTGCCCACCCATTTGGCATGGACTGTCATGCACAGGATGAAAATTACTTTGCAAGACAGCTAAGCAGGCAAGGAAAAAGGAGAGTCCACTCCTGACTCCAAGGCATCACTTTAAGTGGATGGCATTGTGAAGGGAGTCTGAGGAAGTGGTTGGGGTGACCTTCCCCAAACCAGCCAATATATTAGGCAGCTGTCTTACTCTGCCTAGTGGTAAAGCCTTTTAAAAAGGCCTTGTCTTACTGCTTTTTCCAGACTACTGCTCCCAGAATTACTGTTGAATTGTTGACATTGAATTCAGTTGTCATGTTGCCTGAGGGATTCTGGGAACCATCATCCATGAAAGCCACTTTTCTATGCTCTAGTACTTTAGGATGGACTGGAGGTGGTTATAATGCAACATAATTTGCGAGAAATACTCTCGGCATCCATTTGTGACAAGCAGACTCCTCACAGCAGTACAAAAACCAAACAAGCCGGGTAAAGATAGAACCTTGGCAGAACACTCAACATTCAAAACCCATTTTCTGTAGCATATTTAATGTTAAATTAACAGCCCTCAGAAGAAATTAATATCGGTGCACCTTACAAGAGGCACTTCATCTCCTTGATCCCTTTATGCAAAATTAATAGGCAGACCTCTAAAAAAATGAGTCATCATTATCATAGCCTGAGAAAACAAACACATTTGGTAATAGGAGATTCTCCCCATCCCCACCACCCCCCGCTACACACTAAAAGAAGATAGCAGCCGCACAATCTGGTGCTTATTTAGATAAAGGGGAGAGATCAAAGAGGAAGCACATAGGTGTCCAACCATGATCTATATTGATGTACCAACTATCTGAAAACGAACCAAAAACAAAATATCAACATGTTTGGACCAACCTAATTCAATACTTAGCATGGAGAAAGCCATGTTATACCAGACTGCCATGCAGCTTTTAAAGAAGAGGTACCTGCGGGGAGGGGGGGGGAGGCAAAGGTGTCAGTCATAATTTAGCACCACAAATATGCTTTCATACACTGGGACTCAAACCCAGAATGTTAGCATTCGTAGCCCAGTGTCGAAGGAAGCATCTAGCTTCCAGAAAAATTCCATTCTTGCTGCTTCCTTTTTAGAGGCAGGGACAGCATTTATTATGTCTATTTCTCCCTCAGTGATTTTTTTTTTAAAAAAAAACCATGTCATTTCAAGTTCTTTCCATCCCATTCATGAAGAAATGTGAGAGTTACAGAATGTTACTAGCTAAGAATAAATGAGCAGAAAGAGGTTCTTCCACAGTTTCCACTTACCGCATCCCATTTCCTTTCCATCTGGTTTGGTATCGCTATTAAGTGTTCCAAATTATTCTGAGAAACATATTCCTAATTTATTTATTTAAAATGAGGTAGGCAAATCCTCACTTGTCACACCTTCATGTGTGGCAACAGGAAACAACAACCTTCTTCCCCTAGCCTGAGAGAAAGTGAAACAGAATTTTCTGGTGTTCTTGATGAGAGTTCTAGCATATGTCAAAAATGATTTTTGCACAAATTCTGTAGATTGCACAGACCACATAAACTGGAGAAATTACATAGCACCACACTGGACTACTGTCTTGTTGAATGCACTTTGAAAAATTAGAACCGCTAGTTGCTTGAATGTTCTCAGGCTGTCAGTTCTCTCTTCTTGCTATGCTTGTGTGCTTTGCTTCACAAATGGAAAAGTCCATAGTCTTGTAAAGAAAGAGACCTTTTGCTCCAATTATAGACACTCTGGCAATACAAAAATCTTACTCCTTTTCTTATACTGGAAGAGGCTAATAATTTCTCGGAAGCTTGTCTCGATGTGTTAAGACAGTCCAATTTGTCAAAAAGGAATATTTTCATGTGTATTCTTCACATCCTTATTATAAAAGATACACAAACATAAATACACTCACTGGTCTCTCCCTTGCCCTCTGCATACAGGCATTGGTTTTGAAAGGGACAGGATTTTACAAAGGAGTAATATCTCTTTTTTTAATCTGTAGATTTACCTTGAATTGAGACATGCTTGTTTTTCAACTTGGCTTGGATTTTGCCCTGAATGTAATTCCTTCACCACCTTTGCTGCTTTCATTTCTTATTGATGTTGAATTTTTCTTTTATTTTGACAGATTGCTTAACTCCTTTCTTTCTTCTACTTCTCTTTCATCCTAACCACTGAGAGACGTTCCATGCTTTACTAGCTAACTTCAGCTTTGGGGATGTCCAGTGTTATAAACTGTATTGTTTGATGTGCTGCATTAATACTTCTTAATTTGCCTTCTTCCCTTTATCAGCCTCTCTGTTGTTGCTGTTTGTCGTTGAATGAGTTCAAATGCAGGAGGTACCACTCCACAATAGTTCTGGCCTTGAGATTCTTGCATGACTTTGTCAGAGGCATAAAGCTATTACAGATTTTGCAGTATTGTAGAAATAACAATGGTTCTGGGTCAGTCTTTCCATGGCACTTGCCCTGTTCCATCGTGAAACAATTTGGGAAGGCAGTGTTAGTTGGTCCATAAATATTGCATTCTTACATTTATTATTCCTCCTAACGTCCATGGTTACACAGCCAAAGCTGAAGTGTATAGAAAAGCCCCTTATTATTTCTAGTATTAACACACTGCCAGAGCATAATAACAATCACCTGAAATTCAGGAGAAATGACTGGAAAGCATTAAATTGTATGCTTTGTTCTCACATCTTGAAAAAGGAAAGGCATTTTACAAAGGTATGTTTAGCAGAACAAACACAACATCACATAAAGTAAAATTCTCTCTGAAAATCTGAGCAAATAAAGGACTAGTTCTATAATCACCACGTGATATAGAGTGTCTCAATGTTTTGAGTTCTTATATCAAACATCTTGCATATTTACAAGCAAATCTTTTTAATCTCAGACAAAAAATGTAGGGTTCAATTTTAGTCATACTAAAAGTAGACCACTAAAATCAATGGAATTTCAATGAGTCTCCTCTATGAATGAATGAATGACTTGGTATGTATCCAACCTGTTATGAATATGATATGAATAAGACCATTAATTCCCTGTAGATCAGCAGAGGCATTTCTGATTGCCAGTGCCTCTCAGTATTTATCAATATGTTTTAAACAGACATGCCAGAGTGTTAGACATTGTCAGATTAATAGCAATAATAGTATGCCATCAAGTCAATTCTGACTTTCAAAAAGTAATTTAGATATATCATCATCATTATGTGCTGTCAAGTTAAATCTGCCTTATAGTGACCCTTTTTCAGGGTTTTCTAGGGAGAGTACTCAGAAGTGGTTTGCCATTCTCTTCATCTGGAGGTACCCTGGAACAGTGCAGCTTGCTCAAGACCACACAGGCTGACTACTTCTGGGATGTGCATTGGGGAACTGAACTCCCAACCTCTCGCTCTAGCTATCCAGCCAGCTCAAATTACAATTGGGAACTTTTCAGTCTAAAGTTGCATTGCTCAGATCAGAGACAGGACAAAGTGCAGCTTTCCAGATGATGTTGAACTGCAACTCCCATAGCATGAGCCACCAGTGAAGTATGCAGGAAGCTGAAGGGCAGCAACACCCAGAATACACACTTTGCCCATTTCTGGCCTAGATGGTGTGATGGGTTCTCCTCTGGCTCCACAGTGACTCCTCCCAGATATGTAGTTCATTTGTTTCCCTCCTGCTGCTATGGGTATAAATTATCTAAACTAATTTCAGACTTTAACTAGGCAACAGTCTTGACCATGTCTACCAGAATCGAGGTATGTTAACTTCCTCCATTATATGGGGTGGAGAATGTTTGGCACTCCAGATGTTTTGGACTACAACTAATCCCTTGCCATTGGCCATGCTGGCAGGATAATCTGGGAGTTGGTCCAAACTAGCTAAAAAGGCAAAGGTCCCTGACCACAACTCTCCGGTTTGCTACACTGATTTCCCAGCTACTCACCTGTGTAACAGATTTCCCCTCATGCAGTCAGAGGAAATTGTACCCCTATTTTTCACTCTGTTTCCCTCTCTTCAGGCTGCCTATTGTAAATCTCATTTTCCAGCCCAGAAACTATACCTGGCAGCTTAGTATCCCACCTTTCCATGCTGAAGCATGTGCTTTGCCGTCCTTGTTCTCCCTTTTTAAAGTTCAGCCTCCCATTCCTTCACCCTTCGTGTGGAAGATTATCAAAGCTATGGCACATCAGAGTGCATGACTCACTGACCTAGAATCTCTATTTGTGAGGAGGACACTACTGAGCTGTCTTGCCTCAGCCCAGACCCCAGGGAAGGATAAGCAGACTATCACTGGCTCAGCTCATGGCCAAGCAGTGATTCCTGGGGAATCTGGGCACAGAGAGAGACCCCTTGGGCTCAAGACTGTCAAACACAAACAGAGGTGCTGCCTGTGGATTTGATGGCAGAAACCCAGATGTGGGAGAGTGAGGAGAAAGAGGAACTGGTTAATTAGGTGTCGCAAGATATAAAATAGGCTTGGGAAGCAGTAGGGGGTAGTTCAGGAGGAGGAGAAAAGAGGGAGGCAATGCCAGACTAGGATCTGGCTTCAAGTCCCTCAGAGAAGGAAGAGGAAGAAGGGATAATGCCCAACAGGAATGGGGAGAGATATACAGAGCTGAAACAGACCAGGAGGGGAAAACAGAGCCCCCCCAGGGAATTGGGATTATACCTACAGTCCAGGATCCTTGGATGGGGGCCCTGGTGGCAGATGTAGGTGCAAAGGAGAGAGGGAGAAAGGCACCAACCCCTTCTTCTCCTCCACACACTAAAGACAGGGCTCCCAATGGCAACAGGGAACTGAACCAGGGGAGTGAATGCTGACCTGATGCTGGAGGAGAATATGCCAGAAGGAGCATCAACAGGACTCCCAAGTGGGAGAACAACCAATGACAACTCCAGCAGGGGAAGTGGCCCAGGCCCAGGTGAGCCACAGACCCTGCCCTCACTGCACATATATCAGCCCTTGATTTTGAGGATCTGAAGATTTGGACCCATGTGGTACCTCACCTTGTACCCAGTGAAAGACTGTCATGCCCCAGTGAAGTCAACTTGGGATGGAGAGAGAAGTAAGACTGAGGCAGGACTATTGCAGTCAACTAGTCCTGGAAGATGCCAGCTGGGTAACATCCAGTTTGTTGTACCCAACACACTTCCCAGTTGCAATAAACCCTGTTTTGTTAGAACCATCTGTCATTGGGTCTATGGATCCGGGAATGGAGGAGGGACATGTCAATCCTGGATAGGGCTGGCAGGACTCACACTGTTATTCTTTGTTTTTATAGGACTTTGCTCATGCACTGCTATTGTTATTTAGCATAAACTGTTTATTAGACATTGAAGAAAATAGGGGCATGACACAACTACCCACTGCCCAACTTCCCTTTTATTTTAAGAAGTGAGAACCATTTTCAAACAAATTAATATTGGTTTTATAATTTCTGTTGAATTTCAGGTAACTGTTCTACTTTGGGTCCTTTTAGGAGAAAGGCAGGGTAAATAAATAAATAAATAAATAAATTTGACATTTGCTTTTATCTCATCTAGCATGTAAAATTATCTCAGCCTTGTTTCTATAAATAATGCTTAGTTCATCTCTGTTTTCCATAATTAAAGGTACTCATGGTGGAAACAGTTTTAAAATTGCAACTAGGTGTTATCTTTTCAGAACAAGGAGGATCAGATGTTTCTGCCTTTTCAACCTCCTGCCTTTCTGGAGGTTAATCCAGGTTAAACCTAAAACAATCGCATTGCATGCTGGAGCCTAATTTAAATATCTCCCCCTTTATTGCATTTCATGCAGGTTCCTCTCCCCATTTAATATTTGTAATATCTCACCTGCTGAAGGGATCTGGTTTGTGTAAGGGTTTGCACACATCTTTCTATGCTTTTGTGATCCTAAGTGTCCAACTAGATATTAATGGGGATGGGTTTTCCTTGTGACTACTCTGTTTTATCTCCTATAACATGACAAGCCTCAACATCAGACTTGCAAATGAAGCCTATATTTGCCTTCCTATGGCCAATCAAGAAGTGCGCTTACCTTTGCCACCCCACACTGAGTTACTATGGCCAATGGGGGGGGGGCTTGAACTGGGTCTCCTGAGTCATAGTACCACACATTATACACTACACTACACTGGTTCTTCTAGGTGTTATAGCCTGAACCTATTTATAAAGCCAAAGCTGGGCTACCTATTATAAATCTATGATGTGTGTGTGTGTGTGGAGTAACATATGCCCTCTATACATTATTAGCAATTAACATGCTAATAATGTTAAGTTAGCCAATTCCAGTTTTAAAGACTGAGACCAGTGAGTTAATTCTCCAACTTCTAACATTTCACTTAAACTAATTCATTTTTAACCTCCTGTCCCCAGCTCTGCAAACAGACATCTTTCACAACACATAGCAGCACTGATTCTTGAATAAAAAGTGTTTTTAAAAGAAATGCAGATGGAACTAGCCAAAGGGTACAGAGGAATACAAATGGATCAACAAGGCTGAAAGACAGCAACTCTGATGTGCTATGAATTTGAGGGAATTGAGGAACATCCCCAATTATTTTAACCACTGGGTTGTTCCTTTACTAGCTGGTGCACCATGAAATGAATAGGAATTCGCTTTGAGATTGTCATCTTTGTACACAATCCTATTACTCAGTGGGGCATCTATCAACCTCAGTGGGGCACCTATCAAAAAAAGTGTTGTTGTTTTTTTAAAAAAGTTGGAATACTACATACTGCTACTAAACCATGTCTTCTCAATATCTGAGTATTCAGAATATCCTGTATCCGTCGGGGTGAACAAGGTAGATACCATTCCCATTTTGGAGCATTCCTTTTGAGTGTCTAGGCATTCTTGTAGTGGTATTCTTTATTCCCAGAAATAACATATAATATGGAATACTTCTCAGTGAATATATGTACATATTGTAAAATAGGCAACATCCTACCCTGTTTCCCAGAAAATAAGACCTACCCCAAAAATAAGCCCTAGTTAAGTGAAACCCCGCCCTCCACCATTGTGCAGCATTATGCAGCAACCAGAAGATGACATGACTGTAAAATAAAACATCCCCTGAAAATAAGCCCTAATGCGTTTTTTGGAGCAAAAATTAATATAAGACCCTGTCTTGTTTTCGGGGAAACACGGTATTGGCGTAAAGTGATACCATGGACCAGCATGATGCCATCATCCACCACCAGTAATATTCAATTTAAATGAATTGAAGGCTTCCTTTTCCTCTTTTCCAGGTTCCATGGCTCCTTTTTGCCTCGGGAGGGGTGGCAGTCTTTCATAGTAAAAAATAAAATAAAATAAAATAAAAAAGCCACTGGATTAATTAGTTTATTTAAAGGATTCCTAAGCTACCCTTGTCCTTACAAATTCTTAGGTGGTGTGTACCTTAACAAAAATACTATGACTGAAATCCTGTTCATATGCCTACACCTGTAGAATACGGTGATAACTAGAAATAGGCTATTTGTATTCGTAACCCCGGCCCACTCCCTCCCCGCGGAACCAACAGGTCCATTCAATGTTCACCACGCAGCGCTTGGCTCCATCGTTGTTGCACCTATTGAGGCAAGAACCTGGCTGGCTCTTCCCTGCCTCCCCCCACAGCTGACCACTTCAGCGTCATTTCTTATTTTTCCAGCATTAAGTGCACTTCTTCCTCAATTTTGAGAATTTTCTCCATCTCAACTTTGGCTTATGTGAAACTTGGAAATAAAAAAAAATTATTATGAATATTTGTATGCATTTTTCCATTACAATGTAATTCTACCTGATATCCACATTTTTCACTGCCAATATTCTCAAAATATTGCATTTGTTCCACGAACACATACCTTTTTGTGTAGCATACACATCTTGTATGTAATTTTCTTTTACTGAGGAGCTCCACTGCATATTTTTAAATGTGAATTTTAAAGGATAACTGAGCTTCAGTTTCCATATTGACCTGATAAAATGCACAATTAGGCACATTCGTATTAAAATGCAAATCGAACAAACTTCTTCCTCTTTCCTAGTATGCAACTAAGGACGTGAAACCATCCTCCAAGCACAGCTAAAGGACATACAGATCAAGGCTGACCTCCCCTATGCTCTTTTGGAGATCCTCTTACTGATCCTTGTCCAAGTCCCTAGTCATATTTATGCATTGTCTGCGAAGACGCCATTCCTGTAAATGGGGAAATGCAAATGGCAAGGCCTGGTCATGGACTGAATGGTGCCAAGAGGACAGAAGGGCTTTTGGTCAAGGCTAGAGATGGGGAAGCCTGGGGGGGGGGGGAATGGGAAAATTGGGGAGGGGGAGTTTTTTCCTGTTTTTTTCTAAAGCTGTTTTTTTTTTTCCCCTTCTGGAAAATTTTAAAAAATATGGAGTGTGGAATATGTTGTTTCATAATGATAAATGCCTATGACATGGTATTCAATTGTCAGGATCTGGCCCACACTGCCCTGGCAACTGCAGGTTTGGGGCCATCCTGACCCAGGAATGGCCTGGTGTTTGCAGGCTGAGGCCCTGGCCTGTGTTGCAGCTGCTGGGCCACTCATGAGGCTCACCTGGAAACCTGGAGGGAAGGCTTATTTAAGGAGTGTTTCTCCCTCCCAGAACTTGCTTCAGCAACAAGGGTCTTTGGCTGTGCTGTGCCTTGCTGCTCCGGAGTCCCGGCGTGCACTTGCTGCTTGCCTCCAGCCTCTCTATATCTGGATTCCAGTGTTCCTGATCCTGCCCTTGCCTTGGTCACTGCTTGCTTCTGCTGGTCTCCTGCATCTCAGCGCCTTGTTCTGGCTCTGGGCTCCCAGCCCGGTGCTCCCGCCTCCACTTGGTCAATGCCAGCTGTGCAGTGAGTGTCTTTGGACTCTGTATCCTGTGTGGCGGACTGGGTCTTAGTGCCCTTACCCCTGGTGAGAGGCTGCCTGGGATATCTTAGACTGTGCCATCAATCTATATAACTTGAAGACCTTAATGAAAGACTTCTGAAACTTTATGTATTTAAGTTCTTTATGTATTTAAGACTCAAGTCAATGGAAACTGCTGTTTTCATTTTCCCTTTCTTTTCTCCTCTTCCCCCCCCCCCCCCAGATGTCAAGAGAAAGCCTCCAACAGCTTCCTAAAGGATTCACAGGGAATGGAGTGAGGGATGAGACTTTAAATGGGCAACAGGCATGCTCCTCTTTGATTCTTGCTCGAAATCAGGGAGGCTGCTCTTCTAGCTATTCTCTCTCCCTCTCCCTCTTCCTACTCCCTCCATCTAAAGTTACTGGTGTTGAAGCCACAAGACTCTGATAATGTAATCAATGATTTTGCAACAGGAAAAGTTTCATGTCTATGATGAAGAACATGCTCCCCTTTCTTTTCCTCAATTTTTCTTTCTCTCTCCCACTTCTAATGACAGTATGTCAATGCCATAGATTAAACTCAAGGGAACAATGGGGGTGCTACTCCACTCTGTTAATGCCTCTGGGCTTTGCTCTAACATGTGGTGTTTTTAAAAAAATACAAATACTCCTGATTTAGTTCATTTCTACAAATTTGTCCAAAGACGGTGCATATGTCTTTGTGTTATGTGCCATCAAGTTGGAAGCAATTTCTAACAAACCTAATTGGGTTTTTAAGGTAAGTGAGGTATTTAAAGAGTAACTTTATCAGTTCCACACTCCCAGTGAGTTCCCTTGGCTGAGTGGGGATCCAAATCCAGGCCTCCAGAGTCCTTGTCCATCACTCTATCCACTATACCACATCAGGTATCCCAATGCTATATATACGCTTTAACAAAAAATCACAGCTCGCATATGGGAGCATGCCTGAATGATAGCAGAAGGAACAGATCTCATGGAAAGAACACATATTTTTGTGGGGAAGGTTGTCCCAGGTATCTTCAATTAGAAGGATCAAGGTGATGTGAAAGGCTTGTCTCTATTTTTACTGTAAAAAGCTGCTGTCTGTCCAAATTAACCATGTGAGGATAGATGGAGAAATAGTCTAACCTGCTACAAGTTGGATAGTGTTTTTCCTCACACATGAGGCAGCAAACTACCATGGTGGGGACATAACTGTTCCCTCCAAAATTTTGCTTGCTGTCTCTCAAGATTTGCTCCTGCCTCATTTGCCATAATGAGGCTTGAATCAGGAGTAGCATGTGAACTGTAATAGGGGGGATTCTCTTTTCTGGTCACAAGTCCCTGATGTGCAAGTCTATGGCTTGCACATCAAGGATTTTAAAACCAGGATTCCTAACTTTTTATTACATGGAAACATGGTTTGTATTTTAAGTCTTCCTGAAGACATCATTAGTGCCTCTTTGTTAATAATGCCTATTTTGAGATACTCAGTGAACTTTACATATATAACCTGTTATTTGTCATCTTCAGATGGTAACAATTTCAAATATATATAACTGTCCTTCTCCTACCTTCAATGACATTTTCACTTCCCTGGTAGCAGTTCAAGTTCTATATTAATTCTTTTTTTTTCAGGGTATGAACAATTATAACCCAGCTAAATGAAGTCTGGTATAAAATTCCCGAAGGCATTTTGTACAAAGGCTTCTATCAATCCAGGAGTATCCTTCTAGATAAGCAACAGAGCTTTCCAGTCAATGTAAATTCCATACTATGGGTCTAGACTTAAAGCCTTCTGGAGTTATCAGCAGTTTTTAAAAATCATTTTCTATGCAAAAGAATCCCTTGATGCAGTGTTCATAAGGGTTTCAGCAAAATATTAGATGGACTGTCAAAATGCTGACAATGTGCAGGCATTTCCCCTGTAATCCTCCTAGTAACGGGAGCTGTTAAATTTGCCACTGAGTTCTTCTGAATAACTTTCAAGGGCCAACTTGTGTAAAATTCCATTTACCTGTTACCTAATTTTCCCATCAGTAAGTAGCTTATGTCCTGTACCAGCTGTGCTGTCTCAACACTGCAGAGTTATGAAAGGCACTTTTCTTCCTACATCATTATTGGACATTCTGGTATATACAAGACATTGGCAACAGATCCTCAGAGTTGGACAATCTTTGCAAGACTGAGACATGTTCTAAGAGCAGAACATAAAAAGTTTCTTCTAAAAAAAATTAGTTGTAACCAATCACTCTTCTAAGTTTTCAAAATAGAGTTGTAGCTAAATCTAGCATTTACCTCAGTGACAGTATACCTAAACAAATGGGATGCTGGTTACAACTAATGTAATTTCTATTGATTTCATTGAGTCTACTCTAGTTAAGGACTGATTAATTGCCACTGTAGTTGCAGTTTTCAAAAGTATTATTTCTTGGTATTCTAAAGTAGCTACATAATGAGTTAGTTTCTGAATACCTGAGTGCCACAAGCTACTGGCCTCTGGGACAAACTCACATCAGTATCAGTGTCACAAGCACCATGTGGCTTTCAATGCAAATACAACAGTTCCACTGGGGGGGGGGGGAAGAGTTTTAGTACAAGAACATCGGAGGACCCAAGGTTGGGAACCACTGTCTTAAAGGTTATGTCTACATATTAGGCAAAAGCCTTTAGTATTTATTTCCAGCTTGGCCAGTCCAGAATCCTCATTCTGAGTACCAGTCAAGAGGCTGAAAAATCCCTGCCTCATTCTGTGACTGAGAAGGGCTGTGGGTCTTCAACGTACATATATGTGGGTATTTTCATAGGCTATGGCTGAGACTCAGTGAGGTTTCCATATATCATGATAGCTGCCATGTATGATAACTGGAGGGACTAATCAATCCATTTCCAGTCCGTATCATTTCAACTCCTGACCACTCCCGTTCTGGACAGCTGCATTCAAGAAAATGGAAAAGATAATTGAGTACTCCATACATACGTATGTTCCCCCTTCCCAAGTTAGGCATCCTTTCTATGTTTACAGAAATGAATTGCAATGTTAACCACAAAAATTTGATCAAATTTATGTTCGGATAATAGCAACCTTGCATGTGCTAACACTGAGTATCAATGGGAGGGGTTTTTGCAGCCTAATGTGATTGCTCTTTGCCACTTTGATTGGTAAAGCTCTTTTTCTGCCTCTGGCATTTGAGGCGGGGGGGGGACCCTCCCTTCTTCCTGTTCGTTTTTTGCTTTTATTGTTTTGTTAATACCACTCTTTCCTCTTCTGAACATTCTCCAAGGAGCAAGTATGCAGGGTCTCCAGTATGCTAGAGACTCCACACCCCCTTTCCTTCTTCCTGTGACTGCAGATGACAATTGTAAGTAAAGGTATCTCTTTTCTGCTTTATATGGTTCTAGAGCGATTATACAATACAAAATGCTAGTCTGTGTGCAAATGTGGGAGGGTGTTGTTTGATGAGACTGGGCTGATCTTTCCGTGTTTTTATGTTGTTATTGTTTCTGTCTTATACTCTGCTAGCTAAAAGGAATAACCAAATTCCTAGAACCCCTCTTTTAAAACTAAAAATTCCCCAACAGTTTATGTCCCTGGCCACAAGATTAAAGATACAATTGCAGTGGGAAAATGATATATACGACCTAGCATAATGCCGTTATAACAGTAGCTCTTGTGATTAGTGAAAGTTAGGTTATTTAGATTTTTTAAATGAATTTTGTAATATTCTTAGCAATTGTTGTGAATAAAGTATTTTTAAACAAGAATTTGCAACATTAACATCATAGTAGGTGGGGTTGGAGTTTCACAGCAGATTTTGGCTTGATTTCCTCAAACATCTGATTATAAAGATTGATTCTAGTGGTGGTATGAATATCCTGGCCTAAAACTAGGGCCAAGTCTTGGCCTGTTGCAGTGTGAAGTGAGCCAAGAGTTTAGCTTGAGAGCTGGAAACTTCTTTTTAGAAAGTTACATAGTAACACGAGATGTTACTTTGAAAATCTAATTTGTTAATCATTATACATCAGTATTTAGATGTAACACATCATTACTTTTTTTTTTTTACAAAAATGCATTTTAAAAAAGAAAAGTGTCCCCAAATTCACCAAATGGCCTTCTAAAAATGTTTTAGAAACACTTAATAAGTATTACTTATAAAATTATAAAAGTGACTTCTTGTTGTTCTGTGCCATCAACTTGGAACTGACTTACAGTCAGTTACAGTGACTCTAATAGTGTATTCAAGGTAAGTGAGATCTTTTAAGGAGTGGTTTTACCAGTTGCACACCCCCAATGATTCTCCATGGCTGAACAAGGATTTGAACCCAGGCCTGCTGAGTTCTAGTCAATCACTCTGTTCACTCCACCACACTGACCAGGTGTTAATATTGCTTCAAAAGAAAAGAACCAATGGTATTTATGCTCTTGTTGCTCAAAAAAAAAAAAGTAGAGAAAATGTGTTGCTTTCAAGCTCTGACCAGCAGTTAGGAACCAAAAAGCTGTGGGAAGAAAATGATTTTTGGTATACCAGAACAGTTAGATGATGAGAAAGTATTTAACACTAGACCTTTTGGTAATACTGTTCTACATGCATTGCAAGATGAATCAGAAGAAATGACTTTTTAATGTGTTGACAGCAACAAGATTGACAATTAGCAATGAATGAGAAAAAGGGATCTGTCATAGAATTTTGAGATAGAGTTCATGACATTAAATTGACAAAGACTACACTTGTCTGGAAACCAAGCCCAATGGGCATCACGGCTCTTGTCTTTGAGCAGCATGACTGCACCATAAACATTGGATATATATACCATATATACCATTAAAATATAGTTAAATCAAGGAATTGTGGCAATTGGATGATAGATTTGTTTCAGAAATGGACTTTGTTTATATCTTTTGCAATGGAAATGGTAAAAAAAGCTATTCAGCCGCAGGTCTTACTGAATTTCTTAAAATTTGTAAATGATGGTGATAATGATGTTAATATTTGCTGCTGTTTATTATTGATGATAAAGTTGGTAAAAGATTGTATGAAACATGTTTTAGAATACCAACAATTATATTAATAATTTTAATATGTATTAAATTTAATATGTATTACATACATTGCCTTTTTTAATGGAGTATATTTCTGTAAAAATGTTTAAAATGTTTCACTTTCTTCAAAGTCGCACAATAAGATTGAGAGATAATGTGAAGCAGCCTCATCACAGCTGGTAGGTCACCCACACCAATCCTTAAAAGCAGTTTCTTCAGATGTCCTCCAGATGGCTTACATTCTTGAGGAGACATTCAGCCTCTCTTTGGGAAGGGCAGCAGAGTGATAATGAAGAGCGGTTGAGTTTCCAATATGATGTTGTTGTTAACCCAAAGAAAAAAGTGTGCATATACTATGTGCATGTGAACAGTGATGCCTTTGGGCTGCTAAGTTGGTCAGGAGCAAGGTACAGCAGCCTTCTTCTGCATTTCGTGCCTTGTGACAAATTTCATTACCATGCTGGGAATTATTCTGTCAGCCTTTAGGGCAGACATTTAATTAGACTTGTCTTTTAAAAAAACCTTAAGTGACAGCAAGACAGCTGCATATCTACCTTGAAAATGGCATTCCTCTTTTCTCCGAGCTGAACTGCTGCAGCTGTCTGATAAGTTTTCCTCTTTTACAGAAATTATATGTAAGAACCAGACAAGAGATCAGTGTTTGGCCAAAACCTGTAGTCATAATTTTTTCTGAAAGCCTTGCAAAGAACAAAAGGAAGCTTATATACAGGAAAAGGAAGACTGGAAAATGTTCCTACAATTGTCTTGTGATCTCCTCTGGAAGCCTTGGCTTTGTCGTTCGGATATTATTTTCCCACTAATATAGGATTGTCTTGAAAGTGACAGAATGTTTAACAAAGGCCTTGAGAAACATTGTGTCATAATATTTTACGTTCAACTCCTACAATGAAGAGGAACCAAGATGAATTATAAAACTTTCCTTTGATGCCAGAATGAATAGCAAAATGCAGCACCTTATTATTATAAGACAGAGGTACAAGACTTGGTGTATTCAGCTGTAAGACAGGTACATGTGATTTTTTTAAAGGGAGGACAGTTCAAGAGGTATCAGTCGACAATCCTCTACTTATATGTATAAGTAGAGGATTGGCCTTGATTGCCCTCCTTATATATATATAAAAGAAGGTCAATCAGGGGCCATGAAGTTGTCCATCCACAATTAGTAGCAGCTGGTTAACAAACTCAGTGGACACACACATATGATGAGGTTGCAGTCTTCCTCACTTAAGGGCAGGAATGGGGACTTGAATTGTGAGGCTCACTCTAAACTCAGAATTAAGTCTCATTCCCCCCCCCATGACTCGAACTTGACTCATAACGTGGAACTCATGCACCCTCTCCCTTTTTTCTGGGGAAATGAGCTTGTTTTTATAGGGACTCGGACTTGGGACTTGAACATGGTACCAAAGACTCGAACTTGGTATTTGGTACCAAAGACTCGGACTCGGACTCGGACTTGGGACTCAGACCCAAAGACTTGCCAACATCCCTGCGTAATGGAGCTACATTGTAATTCTGTTTAAAATTAAACATTCATGTCTAATTTTGCACCTGTACATATAAACTATTGCACAAAATTCCACACAAATCAGTATTCAGCCGTTTCAAAGAATAATAAGCTTAAACAGGTTGACTCATAATTCACTCATAACTTGCCTGGCCACTAGAGATGGGGGTATTTGTATACAAATACAAATACCCACACACAGGTGGAGATAACGACTGTCCACTCACCCTTCTGCTGCTGCCACGGGCTCTGTGCTCCCTTCTAATCACTATGGAGCACCTGGTCTGTGAGCCACTCTTCGACCTGACAGGGAGGTTCGTCATCCCGCCTTCTGCCAGGAGTGGCTAGCCGACCACAAACTCCGGAGCAATAGGAGGGGAGTGCGGAGCCTGCAGCAGCAGCGGAAGGGTGAGTGGACAGTCCGGTCCCAGGGGTCAGACCCTCGTTATCTCCACCTGTGCGGGGGTACTCATATTCGTATACGAATACCCCCATGTCTACAGGCCACACATTTTTTTCTCCCTCCCTTTGGCATTTCCCAATTTCTTCTTGCTGCAAGCATCCCTATTTCTTTCAGAAGTTCTGGGCCCATGAAGAAGCAAATGCAAGACCAATTAATGAATGTCGTAGTCAGCATCTCTGAGAATGGATTGGAATGGAAGTCTTTGCAGATACCTGGAAGTAGTAGCTACTATGGTTATTCAGAGGCTTCTTCCCATTAGAACCTTACTCGTTGGTTGCTCTCTGAATAGCTGAAAGTCATGGAATAATCAAATGATGTGCATATATAGATAAACTGCCTTCAAAAATATCATTTTCCTCTTGACAAATATTTTTTCCCAAAAAACACTTTAAAAAGAGTTTCTACCACTATGTATCCTTTGAGTGGCTGCTACTGAAACAGAATTATGGACCAAATAGACCTTTGGTCTAACAAAGCCACAGAATGCTACTTTTTACAAGCTGTCATACGCATGAATAAAATTTGGAGGGCTTAAGATGAGCGTTGAAAGAGAGCACTTTTTTTTTCTTGAAGTGACATGATTTGATATTGGTTTTGTTTTCACTTGTTTTGTGTATTTCTCCAGATTTGCCTTGCTTAGCATGAATCAGCCACCACAAAAGTAGTTTAAAATGCAGACAATTTTACAGTTTCTTTGGAAACCAGCTTAACATTTTAAATATTTGATTTTCCTCTTATTGCTCTAATATTTTAGATTCCGTCCAACGCTTTTCCCTTTGACAGGAATAACATTTATGTTCATTCATTAGATATATGTCAAGGGAGTCTTTTTTTCCCTAAGCTTTCAGAAATAATTTTAAAATAAAATAAAGATTAACAATTGCTTTTCATTTCAGGAGAAAAGCCTTCCGTCTTAGCAAATGTAAAATAAAATTACCCACCACTTTATAGAGACATGAGCACCATCCCCCATGACATCTAAATCATTGGCCAGGCCAGAAGATCAGACTGAGAGCTATTAAAGCATATGTGCTGCCTATAGCTCTGTGCTAAAATGGTACAGAATGACATCTGCACTCATTTATTTACTCTGGATGGAGAACTTTTAGCCCACGGACTAGATGCAGATGTGGTTCCTTATCTGATCTGAAAGGTTTTCCTGATGTTATTTACAGCATGTGATTAGAGATAGGAGGGTGTTGACTTTGAATACATTGCACAGACATGAAATGTGCTTTATAGTCAGGATAATTCCTGTGTATAACTGACCCATAAGAGTAATAAGTAGCAGCTGTGAGTACTAGGAGGCCCTTTCTGTTTGCTGACTCCTAACAGAGCTCAGCACAGGAATAAAAGTGAGACAGACCCCAGGGAGCGAGCAACCAGGGCAAGCCAACAGGAGTTTGGTGGGGGAGCCCAAGGGGTTGGTTTCTGGATATATTTCCCCAGCATCCTTCAAGGCAGACAAAACAAAGGAAAGGGCACTCAGACAAACAGAAGAAAGCAAAAAGGTAGCAGAGATTATGAAGGGAAGAGACACTACTATAGTTGTGACCTAAAAAGTGTGTGCAATGTTTGTCTTGATGCCAGAGAACAACATGATGTATACATGCAGCAAGTGCAAACTGATTGCACTATAGGAAGAAAAAGTGAGAGAACTAGAGCAGCAAGTAGCCATGCTTAAGGCTATCAGAGAAGATGAAGAGTGCATAGACATCACTCTTGAACAGTAGTAGCCATGGGAGGCACTGGAGGTGGAAGAACAGCAAGAAAAAGCAGAGGAGGAGAATTCTGAGGAGAGAATAAATATAGTGGAGAAAGCACCATGAAAAAGAATCACAGTTAGGAGCAAAAGAAGGAGAAGAAACTCTTCACCAGTGGAACTGCAAAACTGATTTCAGATTCTTGAAGACAAGTCTGGCAGACAGCAGGCAGAGGAAGACACATTGAGGAAACTGTGCAGAATATATATAAAACTCAGGCATCCTCTGTGCTTTCCATGCCAATCATCTCCTGGGTGAGCTCCCTATGGCCACCCTATTCTGGTGTAGCCATGCTCCAAATTGCATTATGATGATGGCTTGGGAACAGGACCTGCGAGCTGAAAGAACTGTTTTCTACTACATAGCCTGCCCTAACATGTATTATGGAGACTTCCTTTAGGGTTTGTCCTGATGAGCAAGACAGCTCTTTTACTTCTTGTCCCTTTTCTATCGAATCTCCTTATAAGAAATGTTTTGGAGGGACACAATTATGTTGTGATCACAGGTTAAGACCTTTATTATTCTATCAGACTTTAATTGCTGAGCCACCGTGTACACTGCTTTTATCACTTCCAAATTGATCTAACCTTAACTGTTTTAACTGCAGCTGTTTATATTGCTTTTTCATTGCATTTTAACGTGTTTTGTTAGTGTTTCTAAAATGCTAGACTTGCTTTGAATATTTTAATAGAAATTGCTTGGGTAGGGGGTTGTGTATCCAGGTTGTCTTGGGATTGCAGAGCTGAATTATGGATTGTGCTATTGGCCAGGAAAATAAGAATCACTCGTTTTCATCTTCTACTTCCCAGGAAGACCGTCAAGGAAAAGGGAAGACAAGATCCGTTATTGTCCAGAGAAGAAGCAGGTGCCTCTCCCTAACAGAAAGAACACTCAGAGGAAACATGCACTTGCCTTCAGACTGCAGAATTAAAGGCATGCCTGCAATGGTCTCTTACACAGGCCAAAAGAACAAAGACTACTGGATACAGATGCAGGAGAAATTTATAGTGGGGAGAGGTTCCTTGAGAAACCTTCAAAAGCCCCAAGAACGTATCCAGCATGAAGCAGAAGCATCTTCTACGATGCTGAGATTTGAAGAGGATTAGCAAACCCCCATACGCTTGTTTTGCCTTCACTGTATTAGAAACCCAGGAAGAAAGTTTTCTAACCCAGGAGAGCAGTGCTTGCTTTAGGGTGTGTGAAGAAGATCAATTGGAAATCCTCATAAAGGATGTTCAAGATGGTGGCCAGACAATAGAGGTTTAGCAGAGTTTAGTGTCAACAACCCACTGTGACCAGCAGAGGAGAAAAACAGTCTTCCAGTAATTAATCATAGTTGTTGGCTACAACCTAATAAAGAACAGATAGTTTGCTGAATCACCATTTGCATCTAATACATTCATTTGATATCCCACCCAAAAAGACTGTGACTCAACAGCTCACATTTCCAAAGTTGAAACTAGATAAGTTGATCACAAGAGTTTCCCCTTTCTCTGTCTCTAGGCATGGTTACACTGACATTGATTTGTATCAATTTCAGCTCCAATATATTTTAAATCGATTTACAGTCATGTGGTTTTTGTATTGCTGTGTGTGTTTACTTTGAAAATTATTACTCCAATATAAAGTAGGGGCTTAAAACTGCTTCAGGAAACTACACATGAGATTTTAAATCATTTCATTAACTAGCACGTTTGGAGACCCTGTTTTCAATGTTGTATAATATATCTTTGGTTTTCTGGCATCCTTTGGAATCTCTGCATTTCTCTCTTTAAAAAAAAAAACAATACATTTTAAGTCACATATCTCTACAGTGATGCAGTGCTAAAGTTAAAAATAATAATAATAATTTTGGATGGACAGCAGTGTTGCTGCTGTCTGAAACCCGTAACCACCCACAAAGGCAGGACTTAATACTAACAGGGGCGTTCACGTTGCCCAAAGTGATTTATAAATAATTGATTTCAGAAGTGTGTTAAATTAAAAAGCCCCTGCCTCTTTAGAAAATCCTGTTTGCAGCCAAAAAGAATTGAGCTTCACTGTTTATTGTGTAGCAGAGATTTTTAAAATCAATTTTAATAATACAAGATCTGATTCAACAGTGGTTCTTATTGTTAGTATAACTGTACCCTCTGTTTTCTTTCCCTGCCTGATGCTTTCTGTTCATGGTGTGATTTGAGCATTTATGTGAGGTTTAACATGCCATCAAATTGGAACCATAGTCAGTCAATCAATCAATCATCTATCCTCAAAGCTCTAAGCAAATCTAAAGCTTTGGGATCAACCTCTTTACTTTGGATGACTTAAAAAAAAAACTACATTGATTCAGAGATGGTTTGAATAAGCTAAATCCAAAAGGTAGTCTCAATTAGAGTAGAGTCACTGAATGAATGATTTAGTTCATTATCTGCTAACCAGGGGATACTTTTTGTATTTAATTCATTAGCTCATAAGCAGGGATATTTGAGGATTCTTTAAGCACTAACTCTCCACCAATCAAGCTAATAAAGATAAGAAAATACATTTATAAACAAAAATAAAGGCTATAAACCAGTAAATAAAAGCAGCTAGAATAAACGTTTGAAATCTGCAAGTAAACTGAGAAAGTGGGAAATTCATTGATGTTCCTTCAGACTGTGCTGTTTGGTTGTTTTTTTTAGAGGGACAACTTTATCCTTCCATAGGTTTTTTTTGGTGGGGTCACCTACCCTCAGACTTCTGACCAATTTGGAATTTGGCCCTCTGCCTGGCTGGTAGTGCCCGCTCCTGATTTTGAAGGGCAGATGAAAGCAAGTTTGCCCAATAATGAGCTACATCTGACCAGGCATTCTCTGGTGCAGAATTAGAACACCAGTTACTTCCCCCTTTCCGAGTGGGTGCAGTGGCATTACCTCCTGCCCCAGAACAGTAAGACCCACTCAAGCAGTTGAGACTTCCCATACTGTTGGACATCATTTTGAGCAGAGAGCATCATTCTGAGTGTGGCAGGCATAGAGAGCTATACTAGGCCTTAGGAGACAGGTTTAAATTCCTCTACAGCCATGAAACCCACTAGGTGACTATGAGCCAGTGACACACACTCAACCTGACCAATTGCAACTTCACAGGGTTGTTATGAGGCTAAAGTTATGAGGAGACAAGCCATATTTGTCACCATACTAGAGGAAAGGTAAGATAAAATGCATGCATACATACACGTACATACATACACTGGAGTAAAGGGGTAGCTACAGCTCCAAAAGGATTCAGAGTAGTGTGAAAACCACCCAAAACACTAGTGTTTCTCTCTGGAGTTTGAGCTGGGCATATCAATCCTCACTTCTTCTGAATGAAATATTTTGCCAAGGTTGGAGTGCTAGACCAGGAACTGGAGCAACTCAAAAGAACAGGTTATGTGTGCAGAAGGTCCCAGATCCAGTTTTCTGCACATCCATCTGGGAGTAAGCATCAGGCTGATTTGTCTAAGGCTACAGCAGTCTCAATTTGTGGGACAACACCTGCTTGTTTCATATTGCTAACAGAAATGTTGAGAAATCAGTGAAGCCTTGCATGGTTCTCCTTTAGACATTGAAGTAGGTGAGGAGCATGGCCTGTTTGTTTCCAGTTCCCAGTTACTTCTTGTGACTAATTTAACTGTAGAGAGTTTTTCCCATGCCTCAGAGTCCTTGAGACCACCTCTTCATTCCTTTTGGTTCCTTTGTCAGCTGCCATTCCTCTGTCGTCTGTTTTCTGCTCTCTGAAAATAGATTTGTGGAGATGTACCCCCTGCAGATACCACAGTCCTACTGTCTACCGCCCCATAGTACTTAAAGCATTCTCTGGGTGGTTTGCAATTTAATTATGCAGACTACACATTGCCCCCCCTCCCCTCAGTTAACTGGGTACTCAATTTACTGACCTTGGAAGGGTGAGTCAACCTTCAGCTCGCTATCTGAGCCCAGGATCAAACTCAGGTTGGGTGCAGGGTCTTCACTGTAGTAGTGCAGTCTAACCACTGTGCCACAAGGCTCCTGCTTAAGTTGGTGTACGCATGGATGGATATCTGAATATAACATTGACTTTCAGAGTATCTGTTATTAATGCCACATATATGGAAATGACAATGACCATCCTCCGTTTGCTGAGTCATTGTATAGAAAAGCAACCACCAGACTGTGCTGATACTATCCACAAATGAAAGACTGCCCATTATTCTGTACTTAAGTATCCATCCCCAAATGGATGAAATAAAGTATCAATTACCCCAAAGTCTAAAAGACCAACTTTGCTGTGACCTGAGACCTAATTTTTCCAGTACATACAACCAAAATGATCATATTTTTCATGGTAATGGAGAGAGGAATGTAATATTTCATTTCTACACCTTGACAAATGTACTGGCACATCTCCAAGAGGACATATCTTTCAACAAAATACCAGATTACACCCCTTTGACTATCTATTTGGTGAAGGATTTAGTCACTAGAATCACAGGGGAATGAAATATATCTAATGCCCTCTTGCACACAATGCTGTGGTGCAATCAGATTACTGTTACTTCAGTTGGCTTCAGAGAGATTATTTCAGTGTAAGTGATCACTGATTTACACCCTTTGAGTCCGGACCCACATATCGGTAGAACTGCCATAGTGTTCTTAAAATTATAAAATGATTTGCACTCTAACGACGTCTGTTAATTATTTGTGGTATGTGTATGTGTTATGTGTGATCAAGTTAGAATTGACTTATATCAACCCTAATTGGGCTTTTAAGATAAATAATGTGTTTAAAGAATGGGTTTTGCCAGTTCCATCACCACCAACCCGTGAGTTACCATGGCTGTGCAAGGAATTGAAACCTAGTCCATCACTCTATCCACTAAACCACACTGGATCCACATGCTATTTGTTACCAATCACCTATGCAGTTTGCTACATCTGGGTGACAACTGAGAGCCAAAGCAGCTTTCAAAGGAGTGGGCAAATCCATTATTCAAGTCATGTCACCAGGCTTTAAACATTCTTATGGTGAATTCCGGCATATACATTGCACAGGAGAACGCAACATATAGTAATGGGAAGAATTTGGCATTGTTATGTCAAGTTATATTATTCTGCATTGGATAGATACTGTCCACATGTGGCCCATTGAAAAGAGGTCTGGCTGGTCTGTAAAATAGTACCCAGTGAAATCTTTCTTTTGTCAGTCAAAGCACTTATTTATCACCTTTCTGAACACCAGGAATGCTGAAGTGATTTACAAATGGATGCATCCAATCATACCAGAAAGGATTGCTATGCAGGGTGCAACCTCCCTTAAAGCAATCCTTTCAACTGTCAGGGAATCACTCCAGCCCAGTCCCAAGGAGCAGTAGCCCTATAGCTGGCCCCCAAAGGTCGAGCTTGAGCATGGATTGGTGTCATGCTGGAGTACAATTCCCTGTAGGTCACATGAATGCAGCAACTAGATTGCAATGAGCTGCCCCACAAGCAATCCAAAATAAGATCTATTTTTCTGTGTGATCCCACCCTATAAGTATTAAAAACATTATTTTAAAAACAAATTGAAACATTCCAAGACATCTCCTAAAAGCCAATATTTAAAATCAGACCTAGAGATCAAGTTCCTTTCAAAAAATGCAGCTTTAGCTGCCCATCAGAAGTTCAAAACAGAAGGACTCATCCCTTTGCAGGGAGTTTTACAGCTGGGGGAAAAGGTTCTGTCTCATGTACTCACCAGCTTAGCCTCTCTGGGTGCTGGGACATGTAAGAAGGCCTCCACTGAGGATCTCTCATACTGTCAGCATGTATGGAAGGAGGTAGTTTTTCATGGATCCTGGCCTCAAGCCATGTATGGCTTTATCAGTTCAAAGCCAGCACCTTGAACTGAGCTGAGAAGCAAATTGGAAGCCAGTGCAGTTGTTTCAAGACCTTATATGGTCTCTAAAATACAGGTCAGACAGCAGTCTAGCTTATGTATTTTCATAACATTTTTCAATGACAGCTTCCTGTGAACCACACTGCAATGTAATTGGGATAATGGGGAATGGCTATATGATATGACAATACGCTGTGAGCTACTGTCAGTCAGCATTGACAGTACTAAGCTAGATAGACCAACTATCTGACTTGCATTCCTGCACCTGTATATAAACTATGCACACATCCCTTAAGGTAAGTCTTACTGAAATCCGTGAGACGTCCTTCCAAATAAATATGCTTAAAACAGGATATGCATTGTGCAGTTGATATTTTGAATGAGAAGGAGAGATTCCTTAAGATCTTTAGAACATGCTCTGACATTAATGTTATATCCCTACATCTACACCAGGGATAAATAAAAATTGCTCTGCAGATTGATACTTCCATTTTGCCTTCCACCTGCTTTGTGTTTCTTCCTCTGGTTTCTTATTGATTTTCCACTTAAGTGCAATAGCCACTTTAATGGCTGAAGCAAACGTACACGAGAAATGTGTGGGTGAAAGATACGTAGAAAATGTAGTGGTTTTATTTGGAGTCTGTAAACCAAGAACAAATCAATTACAGATTTTCTACCTGATTATCACAACAACCCGTTTGAATAATTGTACAGTTTAACTGTAGATGTGTGTTTTTTTTAAAAAATTCAACAGTTTAGAGGGTAAAAGAAGTCAAGTATCAGTAGACTGAACTAAAAAATAAATTCATCTAGGGATACAAGAAAACATCGTTCTAAAAATCCATCTGAAATATTACCTTAAATCAATACACTGCACAATATGTGTGCTCTGCATTTTAAATCATGAAACAATTTAATGCTGAAGTGAACCAGTACTGTTCAATATGCAAACACGTTAGAAACTGCATTTCCTGAAGTTTTCTTTTTCACACCTGTAAGACACTTGTAAGATCCACTGTATACTGGAAATAACCTTCCTACCATTACTGTATAAACCAGATATTGTCAGCACACCAGTCACAGGCAGAGTATGAACTGTAGTGGGGTGATGCCTTAGCCACCTCCCTCAACTTTGGGAGTTTCCCCGCTGCCCAGTCACAAGTCCCCTGTGCATTCATTTCCCCCAGCTGTGAAAAGTCTGGAAGACAAGTGTTTACCTGGATTTGATCTCCTTTGAAAAAGACACAGTAGAGACTTGGACTGTTTCTGTCATAATATTATGTATTTACAAATACACAAATAGAACATCAACAGAGGCAAATAATAATACTTCTACAAGCAACAAATCCACTGCCCCAGATCAGCAAAGAAAGGCCACAATACTTCAAGATGGCTTCCAGCCTTCCTGCTAACACCCTCGTCTGGAATTATGTTTCTATCTCAGGCTACAGTGGTCAGAATCTGATTGGCATTTTATGCACCCATATGTGAAATAGCATAAGCAGCAAAATGCTACTAATTAACAAGCTGCTACTTGCATTCCTCCACATATGTCCAATTACACAATGGGCGTACCACCAGAAATGTGACTGGAATCTTGCTAATTAGCAGCAATTTGCTGCTGCAACTTCCATGGTTTCACGTAATTGTGCATAAACCGCCAATAGGATTCTGATCAGTACTTTCTTTTTCTTTGGATCTTCATGTCCTTGAACTTTAACAGCTAACTTTCCTGAAATAGGAGTTTGCCAGTCCAGTGTTTGTAACAATATGCTTTTCGATCTCCACTGTACATTTAATCAGATTTGAAAAATAATCCATACAATTCTAAAGAATACCCACAAATGCAATATTTACACAAGAAGCCGTACAAATAGATCAGACTATGGTTAGGTTTCTTCCTATCTCAGTATTTAGGATACCTAACAGGGGTGGAGTCTAACTGCAACTAAAAACTTTTAAGGCTCCACTATATAACCACTTACCTCAAAGTAAGTCCCATGAACTCAGTGGGGCTACTTCTGAGTAGATACATTTAATTGTGTGCTGTTTTCCTTAAGAAACAGTGAAGTGAGCTGAAGTCACTGTTACCTAACAAAACAACCTGCTGTTTCTTTACAACAGTACATGAACTTACTGCTATAAAATAAAATAAACTGTGGATATGCTGAAAAGTGTCTAACTATGGCATATGAAAATTAATTTGTTTATGCTACGGCTTACTGGTAAATCAAATAAGTAAACTACAATTTGTTACATGCCATTAAGTCACTTCTGACTTTTACAAATTGTAGTAGAGTTTTCAAGGTGTGTGAGATATTCAAGGAATGGTTTAGCATTGTGGCCTTCTGAGCTTCTATAGATAAGCATGGATTTGAACTCATGTCTCCTTACTCCAACACTCTGTCCACCACACCAGAACACTCCAACACATTTTAGTTGCATATCTGGATCATCTAGAAGTACTGACCCAGTGCATAATTATTCATTCTTTGTTGGATAATTCATTAGTTTTCCAACACAAGTTCAAAGTTCAAACATCAGACATTTTCTTCATGAGATACAGGTTAAATGAGAAAAAGATGGTAGGCATGTTTATGTGTTTCATTTTCAATTACAATATACACAAACCAAAGGCATAGTAGGTATAGTTATTGTGCATGAATGATTAAGAGCATAATTTTTAATAAATTATTCGAATGTTGCTGAAAGGCAGGCAACCTAAAGATCAGCAGTATAATAGTGCAGAGCTATATCCCAAAGTTCTGCATGTATATGCCATGTAACTTGTAAGAAAATAAAATGTAGTTAGGTAGACTATAATTACCACTTTGGAACATAGCCAAGACATCATAGTTTGTGTCTCTACTCCAGAGAAAACTGCCACTTACCCTTCTGCAAATTAATGTAGTGCTTAATGAACCATTAGTCTTTGAAAACACGTTTGACTTATTCTTGACTAAAATATAGAATTAGGCATTTATTAAATTCAGCTACAAAAACCCGAACAAAGAAAATGTTCTTTATTCATTTGACCAAGAATTTTAGCAGCAAACTGGATGGACTGGGGAAAGTGTTGGAGGGTGGGAAGAGGAGGCACACATAAGAGATTACATACATCATTTCTCAATAATCAAGAGTTTTGACTATATCCTGATGAATACTATATTGATCTTTCAAGCTGCCATTTGGACAAATGGCTGTGTGTTACAGTGTGGTTCTACCTTGTTGACTACCATAGAAATCCCTAAGAATGTATTTGTGTAAGGCACCTATGGAAGTCCTAAACTATGACTTCCAGAAGCCACTGGCTAGTACCTTAGCTCTTGAATCACCAGTGCTCTGGTCTCTTGAAGTTGAACTCGTTCTTAAAAATGATGTAACAAATATTCACAGTTTTTCGCATCTTCAATTCAAAGAGTACTTCAACGAACTGAAACACTCCATAGAGTCAGTGAATCATATGTACCTTAGGCTGCAATGCTTACTTTGGTGTAACTCTGGTGAGATCGAAACTATCTCCCATGTGTTACTTCATTGTGCTTTTTATTTTGGCATTCGAGAAGTCCTTGTTAACCCTTACATAAGGGCATTTCCTGGACAATCAGAGGCACATTACACACTGCTTTTGCTGACAGGGCGATGACCTGGCAGATATATTGGGCTAAACCAAAATTCAGATATGCTGACAAAAGTAGCTAAATTCTGTGCTGCTGCAATCAAAATCCGTGCAGGAAAGGTTCCACCCTGTATATATGTATATGTATATGTATATATATGTATGTATATAGATGTTTTTAGATTGATTTTATGTTTCCTAATTTAAATAATGTTCCTTACTTTTGCTGGTCAATGACCGTAATAAAACATTTATTATTATTATTATTACTTTGATGTTGACAGCTCACCCCACAGCCTGCAGATGGCCAGATTTCATCACAAGCCATGGAGACATGCTAAACCCTCTCTTCCAAACCAGTTCTTTGGTCTCCTTGAGTTCTTGCTTAAGTAGTGAAGCAGACTGGCTTGTCTGACCTATCGTTGATTGCAAGGTTGACACAACAGCTGAAAACCAGTTGCTTAGGCAAGCTATTCTCAACTTTTTTTGGCCACAGCCATAAACGCAATATGAAAGAAATATAGATTGACTCAGGATTGTATAAGTCACATAATGAACCTTATAATGTGGTGTGTGAAAAATTGTTTCCAGTCTGTGGCCCCCTTCATATGTGACAGGGCCTCCATGGGGCCAAATGGCCCCTGTTGAGCATGGCTGGCTTAGACTAGTAAATCACAACTAAAGTAGACCCATTAAATCAATGGAGATTTGGTGAGTCCTCTATAAATTTCATTGATTCAGTGGTCCTGTTCTAGTTGCAATTTACTAGGCTGAGCTACAGGATTTCAGCCACTATCTAATTTCTAGTCTGTCTATGAATACACTCCTAAAGCGAGGAAAAGTGAGCTGGAAACAGAAATTTCAGATCCCCAGCTATTTTATCCTGCTGATTTCTGTTCCTTCAAGCACAGAGCTTTCTGTGCCCACAGTCTGACCTGTACCCTCTAAACTGCTGCCCTGAGGTAGACCCCAACATTCAATGGCTATACCCCCTGGTTCCATAGATGAAATGGTGGAATGCACCATCTTGTTCTTTGCTTTGGCCTGCACAATGCCTTCAGTGTACACTGCACAAAGACACACCTTTACTTTAATCCTAAATCTAATGGGGATAGACATGTGCATATAGTGTCAGCAGAATTCTCTCAAGCCAAGACTGAGTACAGATTTGGGAACTTATTGAGCTATTCTGTTTCACAATCTCTTAGAATTTGTTTTCCCACATGCTGAAATCCATATCTAGAGTTCTAAGGGAATGTGGAGGGAGGGCAGCCTTCTTGCTCTGTGTACTTGCCGCCACTTGACCTGTAAGTAAACAAAAGTGGGGAAAACCATGTTTTGGGAAGTTGGGGTTTCAGGGAAAGCTTTTGGGACTAGTTGAACTAGGGAAATGGTTTCCTTTTTCTCTTTTTCTTGAGTATTCCAATTGGACAGGGAAAATGGATCTTGTTATTTTTTAACCACAAGGACTCAGATCCCATCCAGGTTAAGTCAAGGAACGTTTTGGTCTGGTCACCCACCTTGATACGATTGTTACATATTAAAGAGCTCCTTTGATTTCCATGCAGTTCTCAAGGCTGAGTAACTAGATTTCTCGGGACTACAGCACTATGTTATTTATGGTGTTTAAACTTCTGCTTTTAACTCCTAATTAATATTTACATTTACATTTAATTGAATCTGAAAATGGTTGTCTACAGGTTCATTTGTTTGTAGAGGCCCACCATCTGCTGCCGCATACAAGCTCTGCATCTGCCCTTCATAATTAACAGCAAAGGAGACACTCTTTTGTGTTCCATTTCTCTCCCCGCTCCCCAACTCTTTGTTTCACCTGGTGAAAAAGCAGAGCTATAACTAAGGAATTGGATCTATTGCTTCCTCTGCAAATAAGTGCTTGTATAACCATCGAAATATGTCAGAATAGCTACCACAAAGAATTCCATTTCTCCGTCATTTCTCATTATTCTGCCAGAAAAGTTTGCATCACACTGCATTATTCTTTATATATATAAAGTGTATGTATATATATTTTTACATATATATATCTTGACATTCACGATGCATCTGAAAACCAGGATTCTTCTTGTTGCACTTTATTTCCATTCTTCACCAAGCTGTGAAAAGGTAACATCATGTAACAAATTAGGAATGGAGTTTTTGGCCTCCTATTTTCTTACACCATGATGGTTTGCTCCCTCCTAACTTCACTGTGTGAAAGGAATTGCTGAGTTTAACTAAACTTAATACAAACCAGGCTTCCTATTTATCTCATCTATAATAATAAAATGCTGTTAAGTCAATTCTGACTTATGGCAACCCTTTCCGGAAGTTGTTTGATTGTTTGTTGTGTAGAGCAGTGGTCCCAAACCTTTACCAAACTGCGGATCGGTGGGGGGGGGTGTCCATGCATGGGGGGCACCCCATGCTCACGGGTGGGCGGGGCAAGTTCACGGGTGGGTGGGGTGTGCTCATCCGCATGTGTGGGTGGGTGGGGTACTCGTGGGTGGCTGGGGCTGGATATTCCCTCGGCCCTAAAAGGACTGAAATTACAGAGAACTACCAGTCCCATCCTGGCTGTATAAAGCTGGGACCCCATCCTGCAAAGGACTACAGAGACAGTGTTTTCCTTTTTTCCTTTGTGTGCTAAGTCAAATAAAGTTAAGTAATCACCAGAACTTGCTGCCTCACTATGGATGCAGCGGCCGGGGCCACTCACAAGTACCCAGAAGTGGTTTACCATTCCCTTCTTCTGGGGACACCCTGGGTCTGTGCAGTTTGCCCAAGGCCGTACAGCAGGGAATCGAACTCACAACCTCTGGCTCTGCAGACAAATACCTAAGCCACTGAGCTACTGCAAGACTGAAAAACTTTCTTTCATATACTACCCACCCTCACACATTCACAAATGTGGGAGCAATAGTATTGTGGCCACTACTCATGCCATGGATACTAAAAACCAAACCAATATTGATAAGAGCATGAACAGATAAGAGCCAAACAGTTTTGGATCAGAGCAGAATCTCACATTTTCTTCCATACCAAATGCCTCCACCATTTCATGTTTTTTCAGCAAGAGAGTGATGTTTCAGAGAGGTGCTTTATCCCTCTTTTGCCTCCAGTTCCCTAGCTTCCAGGCTAGCTGAAACTCCTCACGTTTTCTTCTTCCTTTATAAATCATTTGTGAGGGAAGAGTTGCAGTGCAAGAGCTGCAGTGCAACACCCTGCTTTTGAATGAAGGTTCAAAGGTCATTGGTTAAAGAAGAAAAGATGAAAACTGTGGATTTGGATGGGGAACATGACAGTGGCACAAAATGAATCAAGGGATGGGGGAGGGAGGAAAAGGTTTGGCGACTCATTAAAAAACAAATGTATTTGTACCTGGCCATGCTGGGATAAGGGAATGTTATATGGATAGCAGGAAATATATATATTTATTTTTATATACCCCTCCTTTCTCCTTAGAAAAAGACCCAAGGTGGCTTACAACATTAAAAGACAATATTTAAGAATGAAACGACATGTATATAAAGGTGACGTGCATCATTAAAAGATAATATTTAAAGTTTAAATATTAAGTTTAGAAATATTAAAAAGGAACAAACAAATACCACTCTTAGAAATGAGAAACGCAAACAATACTAAAAACAGCCAAAGCAGTGATGCATAACAATCCATCTAAAAAGATTACTCTCAGGCAGCCAGTCAGTGAGGGAAAGCTTGCCTGAAAGGAAAGGTCTTTGCCTGCTTGCGAAAAGACAGCAAAGATGGGGCCAGCCTGGCTTCCTGTGGGAGGGAGTTCCACAGTCTGGGAGCAGCAACAGAGAAAGCCCTCTCCTGTGTTTCCACCAAACACACCTTTGAAGATGGTGAGATTGAGAGGAAGGCCTCACCTGATGAACTTTATACCCATCATAGGTTCATAATAGAGACATGGTTTTGAGGTAGCTTGGGCCCAAGCTTTTTAGGGCTTTATAAGTTAAAAACAGCACTTTGAATTATACCCAGAAATGGATTGACAGCAGTAGAGCTGTTGTAACAGGGGGATTATGTGATCCCTGTAACGTGTCCCATCCAACAGTCTGGCTGCTGCGTTTTGGATCTGCTGAAGCTTCCTGACACTTTCCACAGGTAGCCCCACATACAGCACATTACAGTAATCCAGACAAGATGTAATTAAGGCATGTGTCACTGTGCCCAGATCAGACCTCTCAAGAAATGGTCCCAACTGGTGCACTAGTTTTAATTGTGCAAATGCATTCCTGGCCATGGCTGAAACCTGGGCATCTAGGCTCAGAGAGGAATCCAGCAGCACCCCTAAGCTGTGCACCTGTATTTTCAGAGGGACTGTAACCCCATCCAGAATAGGTGCCATCCTTATTCCTTGATCTGCCTTTCGACTGAGCAGGAGCACCTCAGTCTTTTCTGGGTTAAGTTTCATTTAACCCAAACATTGCATATAGCCTCTGTTATTGGAGGTGACCCAAAGCCATAATTACCATTGTGGCTAGCATTCTATTGCTGCTCTTAAATTCCATGGATTTATCCAAGCTCTCTTAAAACCATATAAGTTGGCAGCCATTGCTGTCTCTTGTGATGGTTTAATTATTCTATTTATGAAAAAATGCTTCTTTTAAGTCTGTCTTGGTTCTTCAGTGGATGACCCCAGATTGCAATATTGGGGGGGGGGGGAACACCTCTTGTTCCTACCGACTTTATCCATGCCACAGCATATTTTGTGTCCCTTATTTCACCTTACACTTCTCCCCACTCCGAGCTAAATATTGTAGCTTTTCCTCATGGTGGAGTTGCTCTGGCCATTTAGGTTGCCCTTTTCCAGACTCTTGCCAGCTCCAGACTATCCTTTGAAAGTTGAATGATCAAATATTTAAACAATATTCCTCTTGTTTACCTCTCACGGAGCATTCCAGATTATTACTTGGTTTTATTGGATGCTGTATGTTTTAGTATTACAGTATTTATTTATTTATTTATTTATTTAACTTATATGCTGCCCACACTACCCAAAGGTCTCTGGGCGGCTTACAACAATTAAAATACAGTAAAAAAGATAAAACAATTAAAATACAATTAAAATATATAATCTTAAAATTGCCATCAGGACCCACAGTTGATATTATTTCAATTAAAAGCCTTCTGGAACAGGAAGGTTTTGACCTGGTGCCGAAATGTCATCGGCGTCGGTGCCAGACAAATCTCAATTGGGATGGCATTCCATAGTTTGGGGACAGCTGCCGAGAAGGCCCTTTGTCTACAAGCCATCCCTCTTACCTCCTTGAGGGACGGCTCTTTCAAAAGGGCCCCCTGGCTAGATCTTAACTGCCGGGTAGGTTCATATGGAAGGAGGTGGTCCTTCAGGTATCCAGGGCCCAAGCTGTTTAGGGCTTTATATGTCAAAACAAGCACTTTGAATTGGGCCCGGGCAGCAACTGGTAGCCAATGTAATTTAAACAGAATCGGCTTGATGTGTCCCCTAGCGGCCCACCACTCACCAGCTGCGCAGCTCGATTCTGGACCAGTTGCAGTTGCCAGACCGTCTTCAAAGGCAGCCCCACGTAGAGCGCATTGCAGTAATCTATGCGAGATGTTACCAGTGCGTGTGTAACTGTCATGAGACTCCGCTTGTCCAGGTAGGGCCGTAGCTGGTATAATTTCCAGCTACAGCTGAAGGAAGGCGCCCCTGGCCACTGAGTCCACCTGGGCTTCCAGAGTTAGATTGGGGTCCAGGAGCACCCCCAAGCTGTGGACCCTGTCCCTTAGGGGGAGTATAACCCCATTCAGGACAGGGAAATGGCCCTCCAGCCTGTCCGGCGAAGCTCCCACTAACAGCACTTCCGTCTTGTCTGGATTGAGTTTCAATTTATTAACCCTCATCCAGTCCATTATCAGGTCCAGACACGAGTTCAGCACAGAAACCGCCTCACCTGGATTGGTGGAAAATGAGAGGTAGAGCTGAGTGTCGTCAGCATATTGCTGACTCCTCAGCCCAAACCTCCTGATGACCTCTCCCAGCGGTTCCATGTAGATGTTAAACAGCATGGGGGACAGTATCGAGCCCTGAGGAACTCCATGACATAAACGCCATGAGACAGAGCAACTGTCCCCCAGCACCACCCTCTGGACACGGTCAGCCAGGAAGGAGCGGAGGAACCGTAAAGCGGTGCCCCCATCTCCCAACCCAGCCAGCATATTCAGAAGGACACCATGGTCGATGGTGTCGAAAGTCGCTGAGAGGTCCAGGAGTATCAACAGGGTCACACTCCCCCTGTCTCTCTCCCGGCAAAGGTCATTGTACAGGGCGACCAAGGCAGTCTCCATACCAAAACCCGGCATGAAACCCAATTGAAATGGATCCAGAAAATCTGTTTCATACAGCAGTGCCTGGAGTTGCCCGGCCATAACCCGCTCCAACACTTTGCCCAAATAAGGGAGGTTCGCCACTGGTTGGTAGTTAACCACCAGCCTTGGGTCCAGGTTAGGCTTTTTTTTAGGAGTGGCCGAATTACCGCCTCTTTCAAGGTGGTAGGGACCACTCCCTCTCTCAAAGAGGCGTTCACGGCCTCCTGGACCCAGGTGCGAACCCCCCTGGCAGATCTTCCAATTAGCCAAGATGGGCAAGGGTCGAGTGGAGTGGTGGTAGAACGGACAGATCCAAGCACCCTGTCCACATCCTCAGGTCTCAACAATTGAAACTCATCCATTAATGCTTGACCTAAGCACGGCACACTAGACACATCCTCTGATTCTGCAGTAACGGTGGAGTCCAACCCACTGCGAATCTGAGCAATTTTTCCCTCAAAATGAATGGCAAACTCATCACAGCGAGCTGATGAGCAGTCCAGGACCTCCACCGGATTTCCCGGTTGAAGAAGATACCGGACCACCCGAAACAGCTCTGCTGGACGACATTCTGAGAAAGCAATATGGCTGGAGAAATATTGCCGTTTCGCCAGCCGTATTGCCACGAAAGAGGCCCAATAATGGGTTCTAAGTCATGTTCAATCGGACTCCCAGCAGGATTTCCTCCACCTGCGCTCCAGCCATCTCCCCTCTCGCTTCATCTCCCGCAGTTCAGAAGTATACCAAGGAGCTGTCTGGGCTCTGTGTGCAGGGAGAGGGCGCTTAGGCACAATTGTGTCAACCGCCTGGGTCATCTCCCTATTCCATAGGGTGACCTGAGCTTCGACAGGAGCGCCGACCATATCAGATGGATAATCTCCCAGAGCATTCAGGAAACCATCCGGATCCATTAGTCTCCAAGGGTGGATCATCTTAATAGATTCCCCCACCCTTGCAGAGGGGAGAAGAAGCTAATAGACTAAACTTGACCAGGAAGTGGTCTGACCATGACAATGGGGTCACAACCAGCCCCTCCACATCCAAGCCACCATCTTCCAGTCCTGTTGAGAAAACCAGGTCCAAGGTATGGCCCTTCTCACGTGTCGGGCCAATGACACATTGAGATAGCCCCATGGGTGTCATGGCGGCCATGAAGTCCTGAACCACCCCAGTCAAGGCAGCCTCAGCATGGATGTTGAGGTCCCCCAGCACCAACAGCCTGGGAGTCCTCAACACCAGGTCCGAGACTACCTCCGTCAGCTCAGGCAGGGAGACTGTTGGTACGCAGCAGGGTGGGCGGTACACCAACAGAATCCCCAATCTGTCTCGTAAGCCCAACGCACAATACAGGCCCTCAAGACCTCCTGTCAAAGGGATAGGAAGCCTGGTCAAAGAGATAGAACTCCTATAGACTATAGCAACTCCCCCTCCCCGACCCTCCAAGCAACATTGGTGCTGGACCGAGTACCCAGGCGGACACAGCTGGGAGAGGGGAACACCACCCTCCTCTCCCACCCAGGTCTCAGTAATGCACGCCAGGTCAGCACCCTCATTCAGAATTACATCATGGATAAGGGCAGTCTTATTTTGTACTGACCTGGCATTCATCAACAGCACCGTGTGGCTCGAGGGTTTGCTGATATGGTCACCTGATACCATCTGGTTGGGGGTAGGACTAGAAGAGGGGATAGATGTAAGATATCTAAACTCTCTTCTCCTAAGTGGGTATGTTCTACCCCCACCGCCATTCCTTCTCCTACCCAGCATCACCTCAATGGCTGCCCCCTCCAACACCCTCCCCCCTTCCTGTTTCCTCATATCCACTGTGGGTCTCTACGTATGTAACCTGATGGCAATTGATAATCACAATAAAAACCCAAAGTGGTATTGTAAACCACTTTGCAATCTCTGGAATTAAATATAGTATATAAATGTGTTAATAAACACATTTGCAGGGGCTCCTTCAAGCTGAAAAATGAGTTTCAGTGCTTGCCTCAATAGGTGTATTGCCCGAAGACACAGGAATGCTTTTGCTAAGCAGAAACAAATGTGACATAATGTGCTTTCCTCCTCTCCTGCTTCGCGATCTTCCAGTACAGAATTTTACAGAGATAAAAAAGGCCCAAAAAGTACAGGTCTTAGTTGGTTTTTTAAAAAAGGTCAGTTCTCTTTTTCTTATGAAAATTTCCTTTGTGCAGATTTTGTCTGTGTTGAGGCCTTAGTTTACCTTTTTTTTCTTTAACTTTGAGAGAAGGTCCAGTTTTCACAGTGGGTTACATTTTCTTCCAGTGACTCTTGCACTGCTTTGATTCATATTTTTTAAAACTTTTTTCTGGATACTTTATACCTCCTTAATCAGAATCTTTCCTTGCCATTTTAACACAGAGCTACTTTTTTCTGTGGCTAGGTTTCTGGCTCAGGAAAAGGTGTGAATAATTCCTGATCTCTTATTTTCCCACAACATTTTTTTCTCCTTTTATTTTGGTTTTTATTTGACTTTTTGATTAAGCTCAGACTTCACCACATCATCTTACAATTTCCTTCTGTTCTCTCATCTCATTTTTCCTGGACCAATCTTCCTCCACAATCATCTGAATCTTCAGGAACCCATTTCTTGGAACAATAGTTACAAGTCACTCTTTTGTAATCATTAGGTGAAAGACTACAATATAACTGGGGGTGTAGTAAGCTTTAACTAGTTGGCCTATGGAAACTAAAAAAGTAATGTTTCATAAAGGGCTAGCCATGGGTAATTTTGCACTTTAACTTTCATTGGATGCCTCAATCCAAACTGTTTCCCACCACACCTTTCATTTAATCACTGTATTGTGTTTTCTCAGAAATTTGAAGATGGTTCTCTGATTTCCTATATATTTATATTGTTGCCTTAGTTTCCTGGACGTAATTCCATGTTTATTTGACTGCAGAAAGAAAAAATGATCTGTCTGGATATTCCTTGGTTAAAAGAAACAACCACCACCAAAACAAAACAAAACAAAACCCTTTGATTTTGAGTTCATGGGTTTGTCTTTTGGTAGATCTACATTCTGGATTGAAATCTCCACACTTCTTCCTTCAAAGAGCAGAACATGAAGGAAAAATGAAAGATGGCTAACCTAGGAAGCCAACAGGAAGGAAGGGGAGTTCTCGAAGATTATGAGGACATTTTTTAAAAACCTTCTAAGTTTAGTAGTATATACTGAACATGCTCCCCACAGACACTCAGTGTTAAATAAGAAGCATAAATGATTGCCTTTTTCCAACAGAAACAATGGCACAGGTAACAGAAAAATAGTATGAACACACCTCACAAATTTTTGCAGAACATAGGGAAACCCTATTAAAATACACAATTGGAAATGTACTTTTGTCCACTGTAAATGGAATATTTTAGATAAATAAATAAAATAAAAGTAATTCTAGATAATAACATGAGGATCTAATTCCTTGCTCTTTTTGATTAACCAGCCTGAAACATAGTTGCGTACATCAATATGCACCTCGAGGTACTCCATCCTCACCTGTTTCCCTGCTGTTATACAGAACAAGTCAGGATTCCATTCCAGCCATCTAGTGCTTGCTGAGCTCTACTGACTTTGCACACCTAACTCACTGATTCATATGTATAACGCTGTTCTCCCACACTGGCACAGAGCGGCATCTTTCATTCCAGCAGCCTTATTACTTTTTTTTCAGTAACCTAATGACATCTATGTCTAGCTGGGTAATACTAGTACAGGCAGAAAAAACAATCCTGCTACACTTTTAAGGGCTGGTCGATTATAAAGAGCATTCAAATGTTCTCTCCATTTGGCACATTTCTTGTTCTTCCCTATTATCAGTTCTACTGCATTGTCCTCTGTTATGAAAGTGACCTTGATTGATTCTTCCCTTAAAGTTCTTTACTTCAGCATAAAAATGCCTCACTTTCGTTTCTGTCTGCTGTTGACTTCAATCCTATATCATCTTTGACAAGCACCTTTTTTCATCTCATGATATTATTCCACCTGACTCATCCTTTGCCCCACTTGAGTCTTAATATTACGACTCGACTACCTTGTGACAGTGTAAGCAGTGGCTGAAAAATAAGAAGATGAAAAGAGCCATGCTGAATCAGAACAAAAGCCTGCATCTTCTCCATACAGTGACCAACCAACTGGGTATATGAAACCCACAGTACGCCATTAATGCAATGACAGACTCCTAGTTATGTCCCACAGCCACTGGTACACAGAGGCATACTGGAGATTTAAAAAACCAAACAAACAAATGTGTCCATTTGATTCATCCTTGTTGCAAGGATCAGAGTATATGGCTGTGAAATGTTTTCCAGTGTTCTGAATCCATATATAAGATCTGGAAGCACAAACAAAATTTCCCAAGAAAATATGCTAGTCCCTGAATTACCAACACCGTTCACTATCTGTTATGTGATTATTTTGCATCCCTATCTTAGTATTAAAAAATCACATGGCCTAGCTTCATAGGCCTGAAGCAGTGGACTGTCAATTATTCTGAGCTGGTGGAATGGAGTGATTAAGAAGTTGAGCTATTCTGATTCCAGTCTGAGCTCAGCTAGAGGGGGCCTTTGGCAAACCACCACCACTCATCCACAGCATCCTCCTTCACATGAGGATAATAACACTAACTTATATTTTGTGATTCTTCAGTAGAGTCCAGGAGTTATTCTTCAGTAGAGTCCAGGAGTGGTTAATATAACACAATATTAACCACTCCTGGTGGACTTAATGATGTTCACAATGAACATCATAAGTCCCAAATTATCAATAAATTTAAAAAATGCAGTAAAATTATCAGCCCAATCATCAGAGAAACAAATTAAGCAGCTGCCTGTACGCCAAATGCTTCCACCAATAAAGTTTTAAACTGCCCCCCTTAAGAACAGGAAGAACAGCCACATCTCAGCTGACTACAATGGTGGACAATCTTTGGCCCATGAACGATATGCTCCCATTGTCTGTCAGCCTCCAAAGAACCTCCCACTGCTGTAGAAAGCAGTGGTCACAAGTTGCTGCCATCCAAATTACTGTGGCAAATTCAGCCACTGATATTCCCTACCTGCTACTCTTCCCTTCAGTGTGTCCCTCTTCCTGAAGGCTTGCAGGGGTCTATAATGGGAGAGCTTGTTCCGTCCCTCTCCTGCATCATCAAGAGTCATTCTAAGTGCTGCCAAATTTTAGCACGAACTTGCAATAGCAGATTCAATGGAAATTGTAATACAGAGACAGTGTTTCAGCCTCCATAGGGTTCTAGGGTATACAATGCTGCTGCTATATCCACAGAGTTGCACACCCCAGCTTCATTACAAAACAATTCCATACTTAGTGTGTTGTCACTGAGAGGATCCTGAGCAGATTGAGACTCAGATCACTTGTGCTCTATACATGAAGTATGTTCCATTGCTCAGAAATCCTCGGAAAACCAGAAAGCTGTTTGAGCCATGTTGTTGGAGAGGGCACTCTGGAGTGAGCATGTTGATAGCCCTAGTCTCTTTACCATTCCATTGTACGGCAAGGGTATCAACAAGAGTACCAGTTAGGCCATTCAGAAAATCCCCAGTCCAGTCATGAATCCTTCAGATTCCATAAATCTCCAAGGGCTGGCTACCTTAACTGGATTACCACCACTGCTAGTGAAATTAGTCATAGAAAAGCTCACATCTGACCACAAACTGATTCCAGCATCAATATGCCACCACCAGAAATCACCTCTCAAAATTCCAGGGAAATTATAGTACACCAGCAATATATCTGCCCTCTGATCCAATACCAGATGCAAACCTGGTGAGAAAGATGGAAATTTTTGGATGATTGAATTCTCAAGTCCTCCAGCTGTGATTGAAGTTACATGAAAATGCTTGAATCAGTATCACACACTTCATATTTGTTAAGGAGGCAGTCCAATTCGCTTTACCACCACCTTCCTTGCTGTAAGAATGTTCCCTCCTTCCTCTCCCTAAAAACCACTGTCCTAATGGTGGGACTCTAGACCTTCCTCCACTATCCCCTCTACCTCAGCATAAATCTATTACTTCAATATGTTGCACAACACTTCAAACAGGAGAACAATTAAACCATCCTGATCTTAAAGTGCAAGGGCCAGAGAAGAAGTAAGAGAAACAAAATGGCAGCCACCACGATTCCTACAATCCCACCCACACACCCCAAAAATCCATCCATGAAGCATAGTGAAAATTACAGGAATAGCTGCCTTCAAGGGCCTCTTTCAGAAAAGAAATGAGAATGATAAATTTGATGGAGTTTTTTTTAAATTCAATTCAAAAAAACATGACATAGACCTTGAGTACAGCAAGTTAGCTGTGCAGAGTAAGATACCACTTGTGCTGATATAATTGATTCATTGGTCAAGTAAGTGACTACAAATCCAATTCTGCTCTCTCAGTATATCTCAGAGAGGCATTTTTATCAATTGCCTATGCTGTGTCATTCCTGGGAGTTCTGTATTCCAATACACATGCTGTCCCAATACTAGGAATGCCTTAACAGCAGCTCATTGCTTGGATCTCTGTACGAAAGGAAGTGAAATATTACTTTAAAAGTTTTTTTAAAAGGAGAAGGAAGTTAAATTTATTGCTAGCTTTATGCAAAGTCATGTACGGTGTTATGCTTGTATAACTTTATGCATATTATATGGGAAGCATAAAAATTAATCATTTTCCCGCTTAACGTTGGCAGAACTTAGAATTTCTTGCAGGTTCACACACATTTTTAACACCATTTGTTGCACTAGGTGTCAGAAGAAAGCCGCTCTGAGAAATTATAAAAGTAGGAAGAGGAAGCATTATGTACTGCAAAGCATTTGCAATGCATGTTTTTGTACGTGCTGTTTTGACTTGAATACCCTGGGAATGTCAGTTGTAAAGTATTTCCTGGAATAAAAGTCAGATACCAAAAATAAGGGTTTGCACTCTGATCTTCACTTATTACCTCTTCTAACAAAACATAAAAATCTGCTGTGGTCTTTGGACTCCATTCTGTCAAATGCATAAATGTATGTAGTTTCACATCAGGTTTTGATCTTTGACATAGTACCTCAGGGTCAATGCAAATGTTTAGAGTCCCATTCCCTGCATTAGTGTGATCTCCTTCACCCTCCTACAGTGAAACCCATCTTAGAACTGCAGAGCTGGAAGGGACGCAATGGATCATTGCGACCAGCCCGTCACAGAGGCACAGTGGGTAAACAAACTCCCGACCTCTGGCACTGCAGCCAGATAACTAAACCAATGAGCTATCTTCCCCAGTTGCCAGTTCCTACTCCTGACACATGGTAAGATAACCAGAGGGCCCAGCACAATAGAGTTTGGGAGACACCAAGGATGATCAGCCAGAGCATAATGTGGCAATGGCCTGTTGTGTGGATGCTTCTGGTCCCACTGTTTTCCCACAGAAGTGGTGGTTTCATTTAGGTTTCTTTTACAGGGTATCTTGGTCATTTCCATTTTGGTTGTAGGCAGCCCTACATGTTTGACACAAAAAGACCAGAGAGAGAGAGAGAGAGAGAGAGAGAGAGAGAGATTCTGAGATTCTGCCTTACAATATCCAGCCTCACTTGGAATGCACCATGGTTAGTATTCATGAAAGGAAAGGAGGGAGATTTCAGCCAATATGTTAAGTATTTTTGCATCCTCAACTTGAGCAAAAATGTACTTTTATCAGCAAATGAACAGCAGGAGCTCCCCCACCCCACTTTCGAATAAAGTTATAATAATATTTTTTGCATTTGTAAAATCTTGGGAAGTAAGGTTTGAATTTCAAATCTGAATTTCAACTTCTATTTTATTTTATCATAATGTAACTTTCAGAACGTAAAAGTTCAGAACACCTTAAGGAGGTGTGGCATGAAACTGGCCCAACTAACAGCTGGGGCTTCGGCCTACCTTGCTGTGCCTATAAAGCAGCGGTCCCCAACCTTTTTGGGACCGCGGACCGGTTGGAGGGTGCGGGCTCCATGCACGGGGGGGCAGGGGCACCCCCGCGCTCGCGGCTGGGCACGTCACGCTCACGGGTGGGCGTGTCGTGCTTGCGGAGGGGCGTGTCGCGCTTGTGGAGGGGCGTGTCGCGCTTGCGGGGGACCGCTGCTTTATAGGCACAGCAAGGTAGACCGAAGCCCCTATGTATGAGCTGTGTGTGTGCATATATACATGTATGTGTGAGAGAAAGACTATCAATGTACATGTGTGAACATGGCAGAGTTGTGGGACCGTTCATGACAACAGTGGCTCTACGTTGGATGGTGGGTCCACCTGCTGTAAGAAATGGTTCTACCTCATCTGGGGAGTGTAGCCTTTGATGTCCCAGACCTGGGTCATGTATTGTTCAGGTCAGAATCAGAGTTCCTTCTCTTGCAGATGATTGCCCTTATATCAATTACATGCAAGGAAGACTGAAAGCTGTGAAAAATTTACCCTAAGTGCTGAAAGACAATATCTCTCAGTTAATCTTCAATCAACTCCGCAAAATATGAGCCAGTGTTATTGTGCATTTCTTATAACGTGCACATGTATTCAGGCATTTTATGCACTGTTCACAACTATTTTAATTCATGTGCACGTTTCTTCATCAACTAAAGTAAATTGTTGACTCTTTCAACATGCAACAAGTCTTTCTTTATTCGTATCTGAGTGTTGCACAATTTAAAAGTATGGATGTATATAAAATACAGACAAAATTAAAAACAAACAAAATTTTAAGATAATTAAACTGTGTTTGACCAGAAGTAGGCTACTTCAACAGAATTCTGTCAGGCATTTGCTAGCTCTTGTTTTGTACAAGTGGTGGGGCATAAACTATATGCATATAACTGAGGAGCCTCGTCGCGCAGTGGTTAAACTGCTGTACTGCAACCAAAACTGTGCTCATGACCTGGGGTTCAATCCCAGGTAACTGGCTCAAGGTTGACTCAGCCTTCTATCCATCTGAGGTTGGTAAAATGAGTACCCAGCTTGTGGGGTGTGTGTGTGTGGCAATGTGTAGCCTGCATAATTAACTAGTAAACTGCCCAGAGAGTGCATTAAGCACTATGGGGTGGTATATAAGCAGCACGCTTTTTGCTTTGCTGCATTGATTGAATTTGTCCAGTAGCCCCATTTTACTTGATTATTCTTTGGTCTTCTTACTTCACTTTGAAGTCTATTGAGAGCCTTATCTTGATGGGAGATATCCTTCAGCATCCATCCATTCAGCAAAGTGTGAACATGAAACAAGTAACAGTAACAGTCCACTTTTCAAACACAATAACCAACATGAACTGATTACTTGTAAAAATCATCATAGCAGGACTCCCCCTATTTCAGTCTGGGCTGGTGTTTGGCAAGGTGCTACTTAGAGGCCTATTATACTTACATAAAATAGTTAGCTTGGAGACACAATATAAATTCAGCATCCACATTCTCTTATCTTTTTCATTCAAGTATCATACTGTGTGCAAATGACTCCACTACTTCATGCACGTTTGCATCTGCATATTCCTCCATTTGCAGCTCTTTAAAATTGCTGGAAACCACATATCAGTAATATGTTCAATTTACATTTAAAAAGAAAAAGAAATAAAGATTACAACAAATGAAAAGGAAAGGAAATCCTTTTCTGTTTCTTGATATCTGAAATATCCAAAATTGTCTGGACATAGTTTATTTAATAGATTATTTCAAATGTCAGAAAGTGTCTCTGAAAATGTAAATTTTCAAAAAAATGTCAGTAACGTATACGTTGATCTCCTCAAGCATATAGCCATACTATTCCAATAGGCCAATGAATTTTCAAAGTTTTTGTTTTGTCTTGAGCTGTTTTAGGAAGTGCTGTCTATTTAATTTTCAGGGTTTTTTGCACACTGGTTCTTTTGTTTAACAAAAAAGGGACTGCTTCTTTCAGGATCTTTTTGTTTCATTTTTTTTCCCATTAGTGTTTCCTGGCACTAGTTCAAATAAAGCCCCAAGGAGCCTTAAAAACTACTCCAGAAAGCAGGGGCAAGGCCAGCAGCAGAGAACCGGTACACTCCAATAGCAGGCATGAGAAAGAAAAAACAAAGGCCCAGCAAAACATTCAGTTAGCAGAACAGATAGAAAGTAAATTAACCAAACAACTTTTTAAAGAATCAGTGTAGCAAGGAAAACATACTTGCCCCCCAGACACCCAGGGGGGAAATGGCAGGAAGTAACCAAAAATGCATGTCCCAAAAACCAAGAAAAGTAAACAAGAAAAAAAAATAAGGGAAAAAACCCTCCAAAAAAACCCTCCAAACCTGGCCAAAGCTGGCCAGGGCTTCTAGGAATGGTAGTTCAGGACCATCTGGGGCCTCAGCCAGTCCTTTTGGATCCTTTTTGGCAAGTATTCACCCACCCACATTTTCATTATAACTATGAAGGTTTGGCAAGGAGTCAGGTAGTTTTTTGCCCATTTGTCAGAATAACCAAAGAGTAATAGGGTTGTGGTGGCACTGTGGGTTAAACCGCAGAAGCCTCTGTGCTGCAGGGTCAGAAGACCAGCAGTCGTAAGATCAAATCCACGCGACGGAGTGAGCTCCCGTCGCTTGTCCCAGCTCCTGCCAACCTAGCAGTTCGAAAGCATGCAAATGCAAGTAGATAAATAGGTACCACCTCGGTGGGAAGGTAACGGCGTTCCGTGTCTAGTCGCGCTGGCCACGTGACCATGGAAACTGTCTTTGGACAAAACGCTGGCTCTATGGCTTGGAAACGGGGATGAGCACCGCCCCCTAGAGTCGGACACAACTGGACTAAATGTCAAGGGGAACCTTTACCTTTTTAATAGGGTTGTTATTTTTTTTTGCCAACTTTGACAAGGGATTTGAGGAAGTAAGAAATGGATGCTAAGGCATGCTAAGGTTTATTTAACAACAACAACAACAACAACAACAACAACAACAACAACAACAATAATAATAATAATAATAATAATAATAATAATAATAATAATAATAATAATAATAATAATAATAATAATAATAATAATAATAATAATAATAATAAGCTGGCCTCCAAAAACCCGTGGGAACATCAGGTAGAGAAGGTGTCAGAAAATGAGGAAGTCAAGATCTTGTGGGATTTCCGGATCCAAACAGACAGGCATCTCGAACATAACACACCAGACAGTAGCAATAGAATGAAGAAATATCCGGATCATTGACATTCCAATTCCAGCAGATGCCAGAGCTGAAACTAAAGAATTGGAAAAACTAACAAAGTACAGAGACCTGGCAATCGAAACATCTCGCCTCTGGAAGAAGCACACTTCAGTGGTCCCCGTAGTCATTGGGGTTTTGGGAACAATAACAAGAAATTTCACAGTATTATAAGCAGTTGAAGATCTCAGAAATAACACCATCAGAGGGGGGGGAAGGAGGGTCAGCTAGAGTTGGTATGGAAAGCCTCTCTGAAAAGCAACATTTTTAATTGCTTCCTACATGTCAACAGGGAGGGAGCTAGACGGAGCTCCTCCAGAAGCTGGTTCCATGAAGTTGAAGTCACCACGAAGAAGGCCCTACCCCTTGCAGAGGATTGGCCATCCGGAGGAGCCCTGACTAGGATGATCTTGTTGGTCATTAACCCAATATTCTGGCCCAGTCTGCTTTTCCACTCAATGAAGTTACATGCTACATGAGTAGAGTACAAGCAAAAATATCACTGTCACTCTATATGTCTAGAATTGCCAACTCTCGGGGTGTTTTCCAAAGTCTCTGGTAAGCCTTCGAGGATACATTCTCTGGTAATTGCTGTGTTTCTATGGACCTCCAGGCAGAGAAAAACATTTTAGGGAGAATGTACTGAAAGAGAAGAAAGTTTGATTTTATGTGTTTGGGAACTGTCTCCACAAATTCCCAACAGGCCTCTGAGCTCACAAAAGTGTTTGTACTTGTGCTGTTGTTGCTTTCCTCCCCAATCTTGTCTGCTCTGCATCACAAAACTGCCACCCCTATGGCATCACAATAACTTGGTCCTGGCCTTAGGTTTTTGAAAGCTAAGGGAATAGAACCTGGAAGCCCTCTATACATTACCCTGAGTTTCCGAAAAGGGGATATGAATACTATTTTTTAAAGATTATAAAGTAAGAAATGAAACCACAAGTAGCACAACAAAGAAACACCACCATCTACACTCAGGCTGATTCCCAACATACAATGAGATTTAAATCCAGCTCTTGACTCACTGAGCCCTCCGTCGGAATAGACAACATGTTTAAGATTGTTGTACAATAACTTTGCTGTTTTTCTGTTTCTCTGCAGCTCTTTTTTCTTGCACTGGAGGTCATGGTCCTTCACATTTCATTGTGTACATGCTACAGTTCTTCAACACAGACAGCAGCTCTCCTCCCAGACAAAGATGAAGCAGAAACAGAATTTCTTCCTGTTCAAGCTTTTTCTTCTTCTCTCTAGATGATGAAACTCAGTGTCTTGACCTTACTATCCATTAGCAGCCCTTTAGATAATTATGCCACTCGTATAGCTTTTGACAGGAAGACAAAGCTCTGATCACAAAATTCTCATTTACTGAGGATGGGGGAAAGGGGGACTGGACTCTCAAAGGCAGTTTGTTGGCTATGTTGAACAACAGGGTAGCTTCCGTTTAATCAGTTTTGCCCTCATTACTACAGTCAGTGGAAATTATTATAGTTGGCTGCAGGGGACAGTGGATAATTTGTCCAGCCAACAAAAGAAATTAAACCCAAAGGGGGGAGGGGAGAGATAACAGAATGTTTTGATTTGATGACATGATAATCATCTCAAAAGCTTCCCTGCAAAATTGACTAAAGTTACAAAAATACTGCCTTACAAAACAAAGCATGCAGGCTGTAAAAATGTCAGGTTTTACATATTTCCCATCTGTGTAGCAGAAGCCTCCCCCTCCACAACAATACTGTGATCTTATTATGAACTTTCATTTTTAAAATTCTTCTCTGTATGCTTTTTCCCCTCTGTGTTACCACTACTCAGCATTCTATTATGAAAAGCATTTACCAAACAGATACTGTTTGTACCATTTACAAACTGTGATGCCTCAAGCGCTGAACTCTATTTAGTGAGTATGTAAGAGAGTCATTTCAATTTTTAAATCTGCATCACCTAGCCCAAATGATTTAAGAAGCACTTGATTGTCAAAATGTGTCTTTCAGATAGAGCTGTTTTGGAAATAGGTGTGTCAGGTAAACCAAAGGATTTCTTATATGACACTGAATCATCAAAAGCTGTCTTGAGATTGTAAAAAGTAGACATTTTAGTGCTGGAAGTGAAAACTCCACATGTGCAATATTAGGACGGTACTGAAATGCTTCTGGCTACAGATGGGTACAATATGCTGAAGCAGAAAATTGAGTAGAAAGTTAGAGACAACTTTCTTGAAATAATTTGGACAACAAATAAGACTGATAAGCTATCTGCAGTAGTTGCTACAAGGTGCAAAATTGTCCTAGGGCCCTAAAACTCCCCCCCCCAAAAAATAGTCAGAGTCCTTTGTCTATCACTGTGATAAGAAGAATATGATGCATGCTTACCTAATGTGGACACTGTATGCAAAGTAACTGAATAAATAACGGGCAGTACAAAAATATTATTTTTTAGATTATACCAAACAAACAACAAAGTAATGGCATTAGCTTCATGTCCAATAGGCAGTGGGCAAAACACAAAAATCTAAGTTATTGATTGGACAAGCCATTATAAGGATAATTTGGGCTTACAGGAGTGTATGTAGAAAGTGTTGAGGTACCTTAGCGTATGATTAGATGGGGGTTAGTCCTGCAGATTGGTCAGATCTGGGGATGGGTTGGTTTGCTCTTTTTCCCTGAAAGCATATGATGTACAAGCCATGATAAATCAGCCTGCCCTGCCCCATGCCTACCCACACCTATTTGGCTCACAGGTTTTGTGTTTCTCTCTCTGTGTGTGATCACTTTGTTTTGGTTCAGTTCCAGCAGGTGTGATAGTTGGGAATGACCCAAAGCAGACTGCTTAAGCCATTTTACTATTTTAGTAAACTGAAGGCTACCTCCTGCTCCCCTGTGAAATTTTTTTAAGCCCTTGTAAGGCAACACTGATGTGCTATGCATGTCAAGGGAAAAATTTAAAATTGAAAGCTTCCTCCCACTTCCCGACAGAGGAGGAGACAGGAGGGGACAAGGAGAGAGATGTTTTTGTTATTGTTATTTTCCCCCCTCTTTCCCTTTAAAGGGAGGATGGAGTTACTTCAGGTGCAGTGTGGTTTCTTGAACCAAAACCACCCATAAGGATTGCACCAAATGACCTATGTGACCTTAACCAACCCTATATAGACCACTCCAGCCTGCACCAATTTGGCCATCTAGGCAAGCACTTAGTTAATCATAAGCTGAACATGATGAACTAGAGCAATGCAGCCACTACAAAAGCTAATTTAATAGTAGCTTCCCTACAGGTGCCCATCTCATGAGGAAGAAGTCTTCTACAGCTTTTCAGCTCGAACATGAATCTAGAACAACTGGAAACCCTGACAAAACGGGCTGCAATCATTAAAAAAAAAAAACCACCTTCTCAGCTTGAAGCAAATGTAAGTAGAACTCCGTTCCATACCCTTACCACCAAACATGGCAAACATCTGAAGAGTGAGGCTTAAACATCTGAAACAGGCATGGGGAGGTGAAAAGACCACACAACAAGAGGACTTCCATCTCTTCAGCAGTTCCCTAAACATCAAATTAAGCTATTCAAAATAGGCTGAAGGATAGTTTTGCTTTCTCCCACATTCAGAATTCTAATGTATAAATTTTTATAAATTACTTGAAAACACGCTGTTATGAAATTCTTGCTCCCCTGAATTCAATAGATACTACTTTTCCCAGCTCAAAGAGAACCATGTTATACCTGGCTGCCATGTAGCTGTTAGAGATGAGGACCCTGTCAGAAAAAAAGAGGTAGCAACATTAATTCAGCATTTACAAGACTGAATACATAGGGGTTCCAACTCTGACTTTTAGTAAAGTACCCAAAGTCCTGGAAGGATAAATCTTCTAATCTTTTCAATTTTTGATGTTTGATTTAAAAAAATAGGTTCTTTTCATCATAAATATGAATAAACTTGAGGATTCTTGTCAGAAACAAACTGAAACAAAAGCCTCAGCCATCCCTATGGTTCAGCACCTTGCACATAGCTTGTTTGGTAGATGAGAAGAGGCAGAAAAGCTCAGTAGTGGCATGTTTTAAAGACAAAACTACCCAAGTTCAGTCCCTGGTGTCTCCTGTTTGGAAATCTTGAGAGCCAATGCCACTCAATGTAGATGAGGAGCAAGCAAAACATGGCCCTCCAGATACTATCAGCCTTCAGATACTTGCATTCCCCAACACTGGCTACACTGGGAAGGGCTGCAGTCTAACAAAAGCTGGCAGGCTGTACTTTGCTGCCCCTTGGTAGACAAAACTAAGTTAGATGGATCAACGACTCTGGATCAGGCAGTTCCTCTGTTCCTAATGGCTTCTTCAGATGAGTCAAGTAGTCAAAACATAACATTCAAGGAGTCATCTCTTCAGATTAAACTCTTGCTTTAGCTCTAACTATCTAGAGTTGTGATAGCTCTCCTGCAATCTCCTTGACTTGGAATGTTTTTGTTTCCCTGCCGGACAATTCCCATGCTTGTAAGTCTATGACTACATGGCAAGGGAAATGCGAATTAACTCACCTTCTTTTGTTGTGAAGTCACATTGGGGCATTTGGTTCTCTTGAATATAAGTGGCCATAGAAGTGGAGGGTGGGGGTGGGGGTGGAGCCTTCTACTTGCAGTTTCATTTGTTGTTGTTGTTGTTGTTTAGTCATTAAGTTGTGTCCGACCCTTCATGACCCCATGGACCAGAGCACGCCAGGCCCTCCTGTCTTCCACTGCCTCCCGGAGTTTGGTCAAATTCATGTTGGTAGCTTCGATAACACTGTCCAACCATCTCGTACTCTGTCGTCCCCTTCTCCTCTTGCCTTCACACTTTCCCAACATCAGGGTCTTTTCCAGGGAGTCTTCTCTTCTCATGAGATGGCCAAAGTATTGGAGCCTCAGCTTCAGGATCTGTCCTTCCAGTGAGCACTCTGGGTTGATTTCCTTCAGAATAGATAGGTTTGATCTCCTTGCAGTCCAGGGGACTCTCAAGAGTCTCCTCCAGCACCACAATTCAAAAGCATCAATTCTTCGATGGTCAGCCTTCTTTATGGTCCAGCTCTCACTTCCATAGATCGCTACTGGAAAAATCATAGCTTTGACTATGCAGACCTTTGTCGGCAAGGTGATGTCTCTACAATTCAAAAGAATTGCTTTTAAAAGGCTTTATCGTATCTTGCAGATGAGAGACTTCTTAAGCTGTTAAAAATAAATGAATGAATAAATAGGATTGCATGGTGGGGGAACTGTTTTTTTAAAAAAGAAGTGGTAGCTTAGGGGAACAGAGACTTTGCAGAGAGGTGAGTACTGGCTCTGCTTAAGTGCATCATGTGGACAGAAAAAAATAATTTGAATTCACCCGTTTTATAAATGGAGTAAATCCCAAAGTATTTGGTGATGCAGTTGGGCTCTAAGATGGGCAGAGTCACATGACCCCTCTACTGGCTAGACTGAACACTGGCCTCTCCCAGAAAAAAATGGATATATGTGGACACCTGGTGGAGAATGTTATGTTTGCAGCAAAGCATTGAGAGTCCTACTGTGACACCATACTCCTGAGCACAATGACAACGTTCATCACTGAGGAAGGAGACTGACCACGGCTTTCAAGCTAAATCTGTATTCCATCAGTGTCATATAATGGCTGGGGGGGCAAAGCAGTCTGGCTGTCTGCTAGAAGCCCCTATGAAGATGATAGAGAGATCAAATTCATGAGCTTACGTGTATTCCCCACACCTATTTTTGGTGTAGCAACAAAAACTCTAGTACTCTGGTCTGAACTAGATGTGGAAGAAGGAGTTGAGTCTGAGTGTCTTAGAGGTCTGTAGTCCTAATTCAGAATCAATGAAGTGAACAGTGGAAATTGTATTACTCAAATGATGGGTTCTTTTGTTAAAGCTGTAATTAGTAGGTGGAGAAGAAAGAGGAAGTGTGAAGAAAGAACATTCTGAAAAGGTACAAATTGGGTTGTGTGGCACTGAGATCATGAGAAAAAATATCTATAAATGCAAAGAGAACTACATGGACTATAATTTAAATATGCACTGGAAGTAACAAATTGAGAATCATCCATCCTTTAAAAATGCAAGGTAATGTAGCTCAGGCAAAATAAACTGAAATACAACTATTCAGTGGGATGGAACCTGAAATTCAACAGAGCATTAAAATGCTTTACTGAAATAATGGACAGCTAGATAGATATCATTAGCAACCCTGGTACTGTGATAAAAAGAAGTTCAGATTATTAGGAACAAAACAGGCAGACAAGAACGATACTCTTTATACTCTATTTAAAGGAAATTAGGGCTACAAATTTAAAATCAGGTTGCCCGCATACCAGGAAAATGACATTGATGGGTTTGAGCTGGCATTTCTCTTCTGTCTCTCACCCTTGGTACCTTGCCCTGTTTTGGCCATTTGCCAGAAAAGTGGGACTAAAGGCCAATGTTCTCTTCTTTAGATAAATAGCCTGGGGCTTTTTCTTCTGTGCTCCACCTCAAGCCTTCCCAAACTGTGATGTTCTGCCGGCTGTCTTTGCTACAGGACTTCATTTGGTGTCCTGTTCACAACCCTGTGAACTTTAAAAATTAGTTCATGAGATAGCAATCCCTAGCTTAGAAATGCCACCAGAAAGAAAAGGAAAGGGAGGGGAAAAAAGAACACCATTCTGTCTTCAGGGAAAAACCATGCTTCCTATCTGGTTGTATTTATGAAGAATTTGAACTCTACACACAATTGTTTTTATCCTATAGAAAGATATGCTGCAATCCTGGACACATCTACTCAAGAGTAAGCCTCACTGAGCTTAACGGGCCTTATACCCAAGCAAGTGTACAGGATTACGGCTTTAAGGAAGCACAGAAAGAAAGCTCCATGTCCCCACTTTTCTATGGGTAAATACCAGTGTTCCCCAAAAAGCTTCTCTGGATAATCATGGGGTGGCTTAAATATTATGCCATCCAGGCAAGGGCAGAAAGAGAGAGGAGAAGACAAAAAAAGTATCCTTCCTTGAAATGACTTCAGCTCATTTATTTTAGGATCCAAGCTTCTCATGTATCTCATTTTGATCCTGAAGAACAAGCCATTACTCTTGCTGGATTACATCACCTCTGTGTTAAATCTGTACTACTGCTGTGCTGAAGACTTCTCCCATGAGATATGTCAACCATGCATGTTCAATCTGACAGAAAAGAAATCTCTTTTGAAAATAAGTTTAAAAGAAATTTTGGAGAGAGTCCTCATGGGTGAGGTTCAGATCATGATTCTTGCACTTCACTTACTTGGTTAAAAGACAAGGTATTTGCATGCACATCTTGTATTTTATTGTGCAATCATCTCCATGGCAATCACCATCTTTCCCAGGGTTCTAATCACCATTATATGCGATCAAGTCAATTCGATTTGTAGTGTTAGGTTTTCTGGTTTTTAAAAAATTATTTTAGTTGGTTGTATGCTTTGTTTAATTATGTAAACCACCCCGAGTAGTGTTTTCACTAAGTTAAACAAACAAACAAACAAACAAACAAATTCTGATTTATGGCAACACTTTTCAGGATTCTCTTGGTAGAGAGTACTCAGAAGTGGTTTACCATTCCTCCTTCTGGGGGCATTCTGGAACTGTGCAGCTTGCCCAAGGTCACACAGACTGGTTCCTCTGGGATGTGCAGTGGGGAACTGAACTCTATATTGTCTGGTTCCACAGCCAGATACCGAGCTCATAGAGCTATCTTGCCAGTGAGCTTCGCAGAGGTCTACACATGAGCTAAAGCCCTGGGCCCTAGGGGAAGACATTGTATGGTAACTCCTCCCCCAGAGATTTTTCACATTTATGGGCAGCCAGGAATGCTGCAGACGGAGGAAGGGATGGGGGCAGGGGAAGAAACAGACAAAGGCAGCATGCTAGACTACTTTGCAGCGTTCTCATTAAAGTCCCAGCTGCCCTGCCCTATTGATGGTTCTGGTGTTACACGTTATTGGCTGAATTAACTGGCCTATTGTTTTGGAATGGTTACTCAGGTCAGACTCTTGAAATAAAGCAAATTAAAACCAATGAATACATTCTCATTACAGTGATGGCTATATAGTCCAAACAAGAGGGATTATTATTTGGCTGATTTTCATTTTGCCTTCCCAAGATAACCACCAGTTTCTAGGAGTTACAATGCTGGTATGGAGAAGAAATCTGGTATTTAACTGGCTTACATGTTACTTATTTATAAATGTTACCTGTGTGACACAGAATAGGACCATTTTAGAGAACTAGAGTTACATCCACATGTAACTCTAAAGCAACGGTAACAGATTAAGTGGCTCACTGAAATGTAAATAAATACTTTCTCAGAGAGCCAAAATGACTTATTATGGTACTTTGTATTTTCATATGACTAGAGAAGGGTCCCCTCTCCATTACATTGTCATGGCAACAGTGGCCTGAAAATGTTATTCAATCACTTGGTTATCACATGGATTGAAAAAAAACTTTAAGATACAGAGGAAAAAACAGTGATAACAAAGATATACACGGTGTGGTACAGAATGTTGCTGTATGACAAACTAAGGGTGTGGCTAGACAGACAAATTGTCTTACATTAGATTCGGCTAAACAGGAATGCTTACAAGTGTGCTCTGGAATTTAACTCAATCTTTTCATTCACACATTCAGTTCAACATTGCTGACAGTCCTCTAAAATGTGCTGATTTTAGACCCCATTTCTTGGTTTTCCCCATCTTGTTCTTCCAATGCTGCCCCCACCACCTGGTTGGTGTGTGTGCAGGAGGAGAGAGAAAGTGTGTGTGGGGGGGAAGCTAGCTAACTTCTTTCACCCTCTCCTGCCACTCCACCTCCACCACACACAAACACTTATTTGCTCCCTAAAACATACCCTGCCTCTCCTTCCAGATGGCACTTTTGTCCCTTTGAAAAATTAGAAAAAAGCAGTGTGATCCTTGAAATAATACAAATACAAGAGCAGGTGATACCTTTGTCAAGATTTGTTCCTTTAAGTGAACAAGGGGTTAAATTTAATATTGTAGTGAGAATGCAAAGTCATGCTTGTAAACGTCAAGTCAATGGATGACTGATGGCATGTGGCCAGAACAAGCTGAGGTAGTGCTTGTTAACCACGTTCAGCTGCTATGTCTGCAGTGATAGGCTGCTCTCACTATTTAAGCAAGAGAGTGAGAACAGCACTTTGCCACTCAGTTGTGAGTCTGGTGGTCATTACTTTACTTCTGTGACTGTTATGTTGCTTTGAGAGATCTATGCTCAAGCCTATGTATATAATGCCATGTATATATGTCTGACCAATGCTAATATATGAAGTCTAATATATTATGCTATAAGTCTTATCAGAACTCTACTGCTTGTAGAACAACATGGGCTCTTGACATCAGCCTAGCAGGACTGTAAACTGAAGAAAACATCTGCTTACACCCACCAGGTAACACTATGAATTTGGCTATAATTTGTCTTAAATTGGGTTCTTCTGGTGGGTAGCGCACATTTTAATCTCAACTCTCTGATGGAGGCTGCCACACTTCCGCATTGCCTTTTCCCCAGTCCCCAGCCAAATAGGAACCTTGCTTTTCAAAAGAAGGCAATGGGGATGGGGGCAGGTACATGCAGATTATTTGGCAGTTCTTTATTTAAAGAGCTGGGAGGAGAATGCTGGTTTACAGCCAGCATTTGAATTCACTTTCTTTATCTACAGGAATGAGAAAAGTGAGAGAGGAATCTGTAGAATTTTCTCAGAAATTTTCCTTCTAAAAATGTTCTTGAGAAATTTCAAGTCAAAACTTAATCAGATTTCTCCAAACAGCTGCTAACAGTAACACAAATAGGCTAAACACAAACAGCTCCAACATTGTAGCAAATTGTTTTACAAATGCCACCATTTACATATGAAGTACCATTACAAGGAATAATCTTTCAATAATGCCTGCTGCCTCGTTGCATTGAGATGTACTGATAGACTATCCAATTAGAATAAACAAAGTACAATATCAATGTTATTAGTATAAACAAAGTACAATATCAATGTTAGCCTTTTCCTGAAGAGGAGCTGAGGCAGGAGGTGAGCTGTGTTTGGGAGGACATTTTATTTGGTGAGGTATTTTCTTCTAGGCTGACCTTTGTTCTCCCTGACCACATTGTCTGAGGGGGCGGGGTTTTGGCTTTAAATGTGGGCTGGCAGAAGCGTGCACCGTTATTCTCTGATTCTATTTTTGACTCTAATCTGGTAAATAGGAAAGCCTGGGGGGTAGGAAAGTTTTAGGGGTAGGATCAGACTTCCTTCCTTTTTTGATTCACTGACTAATCAGTCAAGATGGAGAGTGCAGGATCTGTTGCACTTGTAACACCTGTGGCATGTTTGTTTTCTTGCCAATTAGGTGTCTGGGTAGAAATGCTCTAAGTGTTAGTTGGTGGTCCTCTTGGAAGACAAGGTCCAGCAGCTGGAGGCATGTGTTCTAATCTCCGCACTCTTAGGGTGAAGGCCGGGTAGGTGGGGCTCGTCAGCCTTGGAAGGCAGCCCATCTAGGAGAAGGAAAACTCCGATTTCAAACCTCCACTACCTTGTGGCTATATCCACTGATGGAAAAGGCTTCAGGAGTTAACCTCGAGGCAAAATCCGGAGCCGGAGTCCCGAAAGCAGTTTGTGTCATTCTGGCAACTCCTGTGACGTCGCTGGAACCAGTTGTATTGGCTCTTGCCTTTCCATTGGACTATTTCAGCGACGTGGAGAGGGGGAATTTGCTGCTTGGGTAACAGCCTATCCTCCATAGTATTTTACCCAGGCTTCGTGCTCTGGAGAGGACACTCCAGCTTCTCATACAGCGTCAAAACAACACGGGAAATAGCAGTTACCGGTTATAAGTCTTTGCTTGACTGGCGTAGAGCATGACGCCAGGGGCTACTTCCGACGGTGGGAGAGGTCATTGCACCTCACTAGGTAGCTACCGCCCGCCTTAAGCTGGGCAGTTCTCAGCCAGTAAGGTGCTACCTCACCACGGTCTGTTAACCTCACGGGGTGCGTGGGGTTTAGGGTGCAAGCTGACAAGCGGATCGATAACCCTGCACTATGCAACAATCATAAGAAAACTTCTGCCCTAAAGTTGGGCACCTGGAATGTTCGTACAATGACCCCTGGCTTTTCTGACAACCTGCAGGAAATAGACGGCGTGTGCAAGACAGCTGTCATCGACATGGAACTGAGTAGACTGCAGATGGACATTGTTGCCCTGCAAGATACGAGATTGCCAGACATGGGATCTGTCAAAGAAAAAAAAAATCTCATTCTTCTGGCAGGGAAAACCATTGAATGAGACCAGGGAACATGGTGTTGGCTTTGCGGTCAGAAATACTCTGCTGAGATCCATCATCATCATCATACTTTAACGCTAGAGTTGGTGCTGATCACAATTCTCGGCCCACTTGTCTAGGCCGTTTTGGCATTGGGAAGATGAACGAAAATGGCCAACGCTTCCTGGAGTTTTGCTGTTATTATGGTCTCTGTGTCAGCAATACGTTCTTTAATACGAAGCTTCAACACAGAGTTTCCTGGAGACATCCAAGATCGAAGCATTGGCATCAGCTCGATTTGATCCTCACTAGACGTTCTAGCCTTCCTAGTATTACAATCACACGCAGTTACCAGAGTGCTGATTGCGATACTGATCACTCCCTGGTGTGTAGTAGAGAAAAACTATGAGCAAAGAGATTGTATCACACGAAAAAGGAAGGAAGACCATGTATTGACATCAGCAAGACTCGTGATCAAAGAAAATTGGAGGAATTTGCCCAAACGCTTGAGGAAACCCTTCCAGGCCCGGCTGATGCAAATGCACGTGAACGATGGGAACATTTCAAGAACGCTGTTTATAACACTGCCTTGTCCACATTTGGCAAGAAGACCAAAAAGATGGCAGATTGGTTCGAAGCCCATTCGGAGGAGTTGATGCCAGCCATTGAGGATAAGAGGAGAGCTCTAGCAGCATACAAAGCCTGTCCTAGTGAGTACAACTTGCAGGCTCTTCGACTTGCTCGTAGCAAAGTCCAACAGGCTGCCAGGAGATGCTCCAACGATTATTGGCTTCAGCTCTGCTCTCAGATACAGATAGCAGTGGACACAGGTAACATCAAGGGAATGTATGATGGTATCAAGCAGGCTTTAGGTCCAATACAGAAGAAATCTGCTCCTTTGAAGTCTGCTACAGGCATGATCATCCAGGACCGAGCACAGCAGATGGAACGCTGGGTGCAGCACTACTCTGAGCTATACTGTATTCTAGAGAGAATGTAGTAACTGAAGAGGCACTAAATAACATTGAGTGCCTGCCTGTCTTGGAAGAGTTGGACAGCGAACCAACTTTAGCAGAAATAAAAGCAGCCTTGAATTCCCTCGCCTCCAGCAAGGCACCTGGGAAGGATAACATCCCTGCTGAAGTGCTGAAGTGCTGTAAAGAGATCATCACCACCGAGCTGTATGAAATCTTTTGTCTTTGCTGGAGGGAAGGTGGAGTACCATAGGACATGAAGGATGCAAACATCATCGCATTGTATAAGAAAAAGGAGACGGGGCGACTGCAATAACTACTGTGGCATCTCTCTTCTCAGCATTGTAGGGAAGTTGCTTGCCCGTGTTGTGCTGAAGAGACTCCAGGTGCTTGCAGACAGAGTCTATCCAGAATCACAGTGTGGATTTCGAGCGAATAGATCCACCACTGACATGGTATTCTCCCTCAGACAGTTGCAGGAGAAATGTAGGGAACAACAACAGCCACTCTTTGTGGCCTTCATAGATCTCACAAAGGCCTTTGATTTGGTTAGCAGGGACGGCCTTTTTAAAATCCTTCCGAAGATTGGATGTCCACCTCGACTCCGTAACATCATCAGGTCCTTTCATGAGGAAATGAAGGGCACTGTAGTTTTTGATGGCTCAACATCAGATCCCTTTGACATTCGAAGCGGAGTGAAACAGGGCTGTGTCCTCGCGCCGACCCTGTTTGGGATCTTTTTTGCTGTCATGCTGAAGCACATTTTTGGTATCACCTGGCAGGACAAAGTTCCAAATAGAGTAGAACGAGCTGGAATTTTTAACATGTATACATTACTGAAACAGTGACGTCTACGTTGGCTTGGGCATGTCGTGAGAATGGCTGATGGTCGGATTCCAAAAGATCTCCTGTATGGAGAATTAGTGCAGGGAAATCACCCCAGACAGTGAATTAGTGCAGGGAAATCGCCCCAGAGTCTGAATCAAATCACTGGTGCAACTTAAGTCCGACTTGACAGCAGGTTTTGCGACTCAAGTTCCCATCCCTGATCATCACAGAACTGCAGAGCTAGATGGGACCATGTGGATCATCATGTCTAGCCCCTTTCAAGGAGGCACAGTGGGGAACTGAACTCCCAACCTCTGGCTCCACATCCAGATACCTAAACCACTGAGCTATCCAGCAGTGCATATGTATTTTATTTATTACATTTGTTCATATTTGCCTTTCCTCACAAGAGCCCAGGGTAACTGACAATCTACATGAAAATACATCTACACTCACAGCTCAAAAATCACAAATCATATATTAAATTTTAAAAACCCAGAAAACCATCAAAAGAACAAATAAAACACACATTTAAACTCTGGAAGGCTGGAGAAAATGTGCAATTTTAGCTGACACAGGAATGACAAGGGACAAGTTTGAAGAAACTGAGAAAGTAGGGGAGCACGGAATCAATCTGGAAAATTCTGGCTTCTCTGGGAATGGCTGGCTGGCAATGTGGGGGGACCATGTCTGCCCAGTAATGAGAATGGAATAACACCTGCAGTTTATTTTTTTGCAAGACTAAGTCAGTTTGTTTCCTAGTACTGCACTAATGGAAAATGACTTCACCTGTATGAAGAAAGTGGGCAGAATATGCTCTGGTCTTTGTGAATATTTGAGGGACTTGAAGCCTGATTGGGAGATCATCTGGAAGGGTACAGAAGGTGATGTTTAATGTATAAAAAGGGCTTCAGAAGTTACTTTAGTTGGCCTAGCTTACCTCTCAGAAGATGCTATGGTCAGTTGTCCTGTTAAGCAGTGCCTGGAAGGCTGCACTCTGTGTATGCTTCAGAACTATGCTGACTCTATGTTCATGTGTGAGTATTAGGTAGATCAGATTAGCTTTGTTATTTTCTGGTGCTTTCCCTTGATTGCCTCAGTTTGTGTCTCAAATTGTCCATTTTGAAACCTTTTTTGAAACTTTTTGGAGCTTTTGTCTTTTTTGCTTTTTCACTATCTTTAATAAAATATAAAAAATTCTCTAACCAATTCTCTGGGGTTGGGTTTTTTTTGGGGGGGGGGTTGTTTTGTTTTTACTTAGAGGGTTTATGGTACTAAAACCAGTTCTTGCTTTGACCAGCTGCTGGGAGCTTTGGTATTTTGAGGGTGTGATGGTAGTTCTACCTAGCAAGGTGCGTGTAGTGGTTTGAATGACTAGCCTTTTAGATTCTTGGACTCCCTGGAAGCCCTGTCCAGTCTGGGTGAACTGGAGTGTTGGGAGATACCGGAGACAGGCAGGTTCCCTAATCATCACCATATCTGACTCTCCTGGGCTCACCCACTCCAGGATAAACAGGGTAGTGTGGCTGAAGGGCTAAAGTGGGACTTCCTGAACCTGGTAATTCCATCACAACCAACTCTGTCAGAAGAGTGATACTGCTCTGTGACACTGCAAGCAGGGCTTTCCTAGGCAATCTCTAACCTTGGACACATCAGTAATAGTTCTGTCAGGGCTGGATTACAAGAAGCAGCATAAAATGTTTGATAGAGATGTACAGATTACTGTCACTGACTGAATGAGGTGTAGACTTTGGGGGCAAGTACATTGACAAATGAGGTAGGAAATGCTCTGGGATTGGGACGGTCAGATTCTCATTATTTTTCATCAAGTACACAATGTACAAGTCAATGTGAATCAGCCCAGAGTCCCACCTCCCATCTGAATTGTATTCTTTTTTTCTCTGCCAGAAGTGTGACTTGGACCCAGCTGCAGTGATTTTCAGCTTGGATTTATACTGTTTTCATGTATAGCTCATGTATGTTAACAATTACTCTTTAAATCATTCTTTACCACTTTAAAAGCTACAAGTAAAGACTTTAAAAGCCAAGGTACATATGTACGTATGTATGTACGTACAGTATATATAACGTAGCATAACATAACATAACATAGTGTTTACTTTTCTGATCCTGTTTGGCCAAAAGAGACTCATAGGCAAAGATATACATAGAAATAATTTGGGGGAGGGGGAGGAGAGCAAAATCCAGTAATTTTTACCTGTACATATTTAAAGAAACACAACGTTTAGGATTCTTAAGGAGAGGCAAACACCCTCACTCCCTCCCCCTCCCTGACACCCATGCCCACATAGGTGCACAGGACAGCATATGAAACATAAGATGAGATGATAAAATTTACAAAAGTAAATTAATGGGGCATGAATCCATAAGCCTAAGACATTATGGCAGACCAAGCTGACTCCTTTCAATAGGGCTGTTTTTAGCCTAATTCATCTTAAAACACATTTGTATTCTTCGAAGGACAAAACATGAGCAACACAAAGTTCACCCATCTTGTCTTCATAAGAATCCTGTGCAGTGGGTTACATGAGAGAGATTCCTTCACATGAGCTCTCCAGTGAACTTTGTGGGAATTTTGAGCATGGCTTTCTCTCCCTCGCTCTTGCCTTTCGCTGCCAGCCAAAGGCACTGTTACTCAGGCAGGCCTTTGGTTGAAGGGGATCCAGTCAGAGGTTGATTTTGTCCTTTTTTTCTGTCCTTTCACTTATCTTTTTAGCTTATTTGTTTCCAGTGCTTTATAACTACTTTCTCCAAACCAACAACTCCTGCCCTACCTTGGTGTAGTTTGTGTATGTGAAGAAACGTCCGTTGTTGTTTTAGCAATAAATAATTTGTTTCTACTTTCTGCATTTGTTGGGAAAAAAGTGCTGCTCAACAAAAAAGAGGGGGAACAGGTGTCCTTGGGGGCCAAAGGAGAGTGCTTGCCCCCTGAATCCCTTTATTATTCATTTTATTATTAAAATACATGCTTGCTATCCACATTTAGAAATGTTCAACTTTCTTATCACATATCTTTACGATTCTATCATGAACTTGTCAGATTCTTCAAAGTATTAGGATTAATGTACTGAGACTGACATGTTTTATCTGCTTCAGTCTTTCCCTTGCAAAGAGCATGTTGCACTTGATAACCAACGCATTTCAATAACTGCCCTTTCAAACGTATTCATTCTTTCCTATCTCCAGCAATCATCTGATGTTTTCAGACCTCAGCACTTACAGTAACCATTATCCGTCATGAAGGCTTCATTTTCCTCCCCATGGTGGTTATATATCTCCAATAAGCCACCCAATGGCGCTTGGCTATTTTTCTGTATAACAAAAAGTGTAAGTGAAATAGCAAATATGCATCTTGAGATAGCATTCTATGCATTGTTTAATTTTTGCTGTATTGCCAACAAGCTGGGTCATAAACATTTTGATGATTAAGTAGAGAGCTGAGAGAGAATGAGAAAGACCCATACTGAGTGTGAAAACTAGAACACAGGATCACTCATGTTTAGAAGTGGTGCTCCCTTAAGTGGCAAAAAAAGTCTCCTTGTTACAGTTTAAGCTTGTCTTACCTTCCTCACTTGCAGTTGGCTTGCTTTGATTTGTGACTGGTCATCAGGAGGTAATCATGGACTTGCACATCTGATTGCTCAGGAATGCCGGTGTGAAGAAGTCCTGTTGCTGGAGGGCAAAATAGCAGGAAAGCCTTTTAAGATTTGATCTTTTGTAGCTTGATACAACATAAAAGCTGATAGATACAATTTATTATCAGAGAGATTGCCTGGGAAAGGAAGAAATTGAGATGAAGGAACTGTCTTTTCCTACACTCAGCTATCTTGTGTCTAAAGAATAGAAAAACAGATATCTGGTATTTTCCCCTGTTTCTTTAGCCTCTCATTATTATTTTTTAATATATATATTCCATCCATTGGTTTTAATGGGAAGGAAATGGCCTGTGCCCATTTCAGAGCTGGTGACAATTTCTTCCATTCTGGAGCCATACCAAAGGAATGGAAAGGCTTTTCATGTTTAACTGCTATTACCATAATGTTCTCATATATAGAATTGCTGGATAGCTTGGTGGTTTAGGTATCTGGCTGTGAAGCCAGAGGTTGGGAGTTGGACTCAATAACCCAAAGGGTCCCTGGTGGTGCAGTCGTTAAACTGCTGTACTGCAGTGAAAACTCTGCTCATGACCTGCTTCGATCCCAGAAGATTCAGGTAGCTGACTCAGCTTTCCATCCTTCTGAGGTCAGTAAACTGAGTACCCAGCTGGCTGGGGCAGGGGGCAATGTGCAGCCTGCATAATTAAATTGTAAACTGCCCAAAGAGAGCTTTAAGCACTATGGAGCGATATATAAGCAGAACACTTTGCTTTTCCTTTTTTTTTTTTTTTTTTTTTTTTTTGCTTTCTCCCTTCCAGCTCTGTGATTCTAAGATGATGAAGATGAAGATTATATATGGTGAAGTTTACAGATTGTAATATGTTATGGAGACATTTTATATTTTAATATGTCATCAGCCACTGGGGAGATGTTAATGTGTAAATGGGAAAATAAATAAATAAACCATCATCTCTAAATGGTTGCATGTTAAATCTCTGTGTTCAACAACCCTAAGATCTGCATAGAAAAACACTAAATGGAATTCACCTAGTATAGTATCATACTCTAAATCCCTATGGCAATTATTCAAATAAATCTAATCAAGAAAGATTTCTTCAGCTTGGATTCATCCTGTATTCATGTATAGATATGTATCATATTAACTATTCCGGGCTGGGCTGGGCCAGGTTTCCTGCTCATATCCTGACCGCTTAGCACCTTTTGCAATTTATTGTTAGAATCCTGGATTAGTTTCTGACAAAGCTTTTGTGACTGACCGTTCTTCCCCAATCTCCTATTGGAGAATCGTTGCTTTATTAAAAAGGCAGGGTGCTTTAAAGATGAAATTACCGACCAAAATTTCATTACCGCTAACCTAGTTTCTGTAAGAGCAAGAGACCTGAACCCAGGAGGTTGCAGATGAAAGTCTTAATTAATATTATAAAAGTGAAAAGCTCAGAAGTGCCAAAGCTATGTTTTGGAAAATCCTGACTTTGCTGTTAACAATAATTATGATATTGTATTATGCTCAAGGCAGCACCAGTCAGAACTGAAAGTGAGACAAGAACAATTGCATTTTTAAAATGGAATTGTTCATTGTATTTAACTATGCCTTGTAAAAGGGGTCATCTTCAGAATGACAAATTAAGTGTTTCTGTGGACAAAGATCTCTGGTAAAATGCTTAGAGAAAAGGACTTGGTTTTATTTGATTGAAAGGGGTACAGAATGAAACTCTCTTATGAGAATGGCTATATGAACACTCACATTTTACTTTTTTACATGTTGTACTTACGTACAGTACTGTATTTAGGACTTTTTATGCATTTCCTCCATGTGTTGATTAAAGATATAATCAGGGTCAGGACCATATCTGTTGCCCCTGCCCTTACCACCAAGACCCCATCCCTTGTCCTGCCCCAGAAATCTATGTAGTCTATAGGATAAGAACAAAGGAATTAAATCACTCTGCCTATACTGAGTCAGGCACCTACCTCAGTATTGTCAATTTGTCTGTTAACAGCCTTCCAGAGTTGTGTATAGGGTGTGAGGAGACCAGGCTGTATATACTGAGTAGAGGAAAGAAATATATTGTTAACATAAACATAACCTCAAAGAAAAATCAGGTTTCCTTGGGGAAAGGAGGGAATCTTATATCTATTTTTTCCATACCATCTCCCAGAGTTAGTCAACCAAAGCCTATGGATCTCTCAAACGTAACCCATGGGAGGCTTGGGGTCATATCTAGAGCTTCAGAGTTGCTCCCATACATATCACTGACCTAATAAGTCATATGATAGCCAAGTGAAGTTCCCCCAATCCCACTCCTGCCAAGGAAAGAGGCTAACCGCTCTTGGAATCCCTTCTTCAGTGAGGAAACTCTGGAAACCTTACTCCACACAGCTGCAAGGAAGTAACCCACCAAAGCTCCCCCTGAACACCAGCTGCTTATGAGCATCAATCAGATCAGGGTGCACATGAAGAACAGGCTGGAGGGAGGCAGGATGAGTCTGTGGAACATGTAGCACGATGGTCTCATGCTGTCTGCTGCATTGTAAAAAGGCCACGTCAAAAGTGTCTAGCACTTCTATATGGTCACCTAGAAGGGAGGGAGTCTCAGGTGGTACAGCATCTCATGAGAATTGGGCCCCACACTTTCACTGCAGAAATGTGGCCAGATATGAGGCCATTCTTCTTCCCAGGATAATCTGACATAAGTGTCTCATCATAGTACTGCTGCTTGTTTAGCTGCCTGCAACCAGCCTCTTTTAGTAAGCCATGGCAGGGAGGTGCATTTTCCGGAATAATACTCTCCTAGCTATAGAGATGCTAGAGACCCCTGGTGTTCCGTGATGGTCTTCCAACCAAGTACATGCCAGTCTCTCCTTAGCTTCTTCATTTAGATGGGATTGAGTGTGTTTAGGATGTTTGAAATGGGTATTTAGGGGTTTTATACAGCCATAGTCTTTTTCAATTATCTTTGATCTTCTGCACATGACCTTCTGCAATATGGTGTTTTTTCTGCCCTCCATGTCATGATCCAATGGATCAGACATCAATAATTCCATTCTAGATTAATTGTAATTTATATTTCTGCATGTCCACACTTAAAAGTTCTAAGCATCCAGAATTCATCATCATTGCACCTACAGTATTTAGATGTTAACTACTGTAAAGAAAACACATGAAAGAGCAGCCAATCAGGACAAAAGAGGTCTGACCCAGTGCATCATGGCATGGTTGACTCACTCATACCATGGTACACATCAGTGCTGATAACTGGAAAAGCCATAATAACAGGAAATGTTCATTTGAATATATATGGCTGGATGCATTTCTTGGTGTACAGTTTTACAAAGGCATCCATTCAGCCATCACTAAAGCAACTGGAAAACCGACACATAAACTGGATTATTAACCTATGACCTAATTTTACCTTTTGCCTAGGGAAAATATGCAACCCTTGTACATTTAATTCTGATGTAAGCTATTGCTTACTTTATTATATTTCCACCAACATTCACTTCAGGGAATGAGGATAACAATTTTATGCAATCAGTGTCCTTTATTTGGTCTTTTGATTCTGCTCAGATCTTGCTGCTTGATTATCTACTGTGATTTTTTTTTTAAAGCTCTGTTATGTTAAGCCCTGATACTGGGAAATTGAAATCCATGGGGCTTAAGTCATGTTAAGTTAACATTGGTTATATCTCATTGCTTTTCATGGGTCTACTCTAAACATAATTAAATGACTCAAAGTCAATGTTTTGGATGATGGAATGGTGTGTATTTAATTATTAAATGATTTGGGAAGAGTTCCATACTACTGGCTAAAAATCTGTTTTTAAAAAGGGCAATAAAAGTTGCAAACTTTCTTCTAAAGAATGACAGGTATGTTTACACAAATTTCTTCTCTTGTCTTTCCTTTTCCCTTCAAATGAGAGGAACCAAGATGAGTCAGATGACAAAGTTATTTCAAAGATTCATTTGGAGGAGAGCTGACAAGAAAATTGTAAATTTACGAGCAATATCTTCACACTGCTCTTGCCCACTTCCAGGATTTGACAAAAGGGATGAGAACAGAGGGCGATGCCTTTGTCTAATAATGTACATTTTCAGCATTACTTTTATTCAAGCAGTTTAGAAAAGCAGACATGTAGCAGAGATAATAACTGGCTGTGACACAGGTTGTCAAAGCAGAGCAAATAGCTATGAAGAAGGAAGGGTGAAGGAGTGCTTCAGCATCTTGTAGCCTTTCTCCAAAACCCTACGCTTTGGTTCTGACAAAATTCGTAAAAATAAAAATAATAAGTTGATTCCTTTGTACAGGTTGGAAGTGTTCATGCATTACAGAATCTCTGGCCCAGTCATTTGATTTCTGAGAGCTGAGCTTTCTATACATTCTTGTCAAGTTTTCAACCGAGTTGATATCCGGTTGGGGAGCACTGGCTTTAAGTATTCAGGACTATGTGGAGGATATACTTTAAAACCCGTCTTTTATCTACTTCCCGTAAAGCCTCCTGCTAACATAGATTAGAGAAAGTAATCTGATTTATGGAATTTCCACAGATTGAGAGAGAAGGAGAGATAATAGGGTATTAACATTTCCCTCATATGCAAATGCAATAATATGAGATAGCTCATTTTCTCACACATTCATTTGCTATTTTCTCGTCCGCGCTGTAGAAGGAGAGCTCTGAGACACTGCCATTTTAAATGAATGAGAACTCAGATTCCAATGCGTCCTTCAAAAAATTCACCCTTCCAGCAGATTTATTTCCACTTCAGCTTCTAAATTGCAGTCAGGCATTCCAAAAGGAAAACTTCATGGGTGAATCACAAAGAAGATTTTAGTGATTCATTGATCTGTAGGACCAAACTATTGCTCTTTCCTGCCTGTTTATTTATGTCTCTAATTTCCACCATATTCATTGCAGTGCCAGAATTTCAAATTAATTAACACTGAGGAAATAGAAAGAGTGGCCATATATATCAATGCACAAATGAAACTAGAATCATTGCACTCTGAAAAGCCTTGTGCACCCAAGTAAATGTCTTCTTGTTCTTGAATGTTTATTCATTTGTTTGTCCCTTTTCCTTCCGGGAAAGGCTGGTGTTAAGAGTGAGCGGTTGGCAGCTGTCCAGGGAGAACCAGGAGCCTGAACTTGTGGGAACAATCCAGAAAACCAGAGCCAAATAACACTGAGAAGCACTCTGGAGCCAGGAGTGTATTAAAGTCAAGCCATAAATTACAAATACCCCATTGCCAGACAAGGGAATTTCTTAAAGGCCAAAAACATCTGATTGCCATAGCAGGAGCTTCTCATTGTATATTGTATATAGGATTAGTAGATTCATACATTAAAGCAAGATGTGCTGCTTATGTACTACCCCATAATGCTTAAAGCACTCTCTTGGAGATTTACAATTTAATTATGCAGGCTACACATGCCCTCCCCCAGCTAGATACTCATTTTACCGACCTATGAAGGATGGAAGGCTGAGTCAACCTTCAGCTAGCTACCTGAGCCCATCAGGATCGAACTCAGGTTGTGAGCAGAGTCTTGACTGCAGTATAATGTATTATTATCAATAGGTGAATATTCCATTAGGCTTAGGCCCTTTTAAGGTATATCAGGTAGGGGAATAAGATTTTGTTATATAGAGACAGATATATTAAGTTAATAGATGTTGTTTCTCTGTGTGTGCATGTGTGATTTTCATTGGAAAGGATTTTGTTCTGCTGTTCTTTGGGTAGAGTCTGCAGGTAGTATGAAATCTGTCACCCACTGCCTTCATCAGCACTGACACTATGAAAGAGCAGCAGGCAGCAGTACAGGGTATGTGTGTCTATGCCAAGGAGGTGGCAGAGAAGTCTCTGGTTCAAGATGGGGCAGATAGGTGTGATGTGTTCCATTGGCACCTTTGTGCAATCCAGCCAGGTCAAGGGACTTAAGAAGACTGAAGATGGCTCTTTTCTTTCAAATATCAGCATTCAGTCGGAAACTATTAGCTTGGGCAGCAGCAGTGTTGCTGCTTTTGCAGTTGTGAAAGAGATTCATGAAGAACACCAGCAATTGCCTTCCATATCCATACCACACAGCTCCATCATATCCAAGGAAGGGTTTACCCCAGCTGCCATTCCTTCTTATGCAAGGTAGCATTGTGGTTGGTGGGAACTCCCCTTCAAGTACATACACATCTGATGTGGGTGAGGAGGAGAGTGAGGGAACTAGGCGGGCACTATTTCTGAAGCATGTGACATAGAAATCACCCCTGCCCCTCCTGTTGCACTTCCCTTCCAGTGGCTGAAACTAGCAGTGATGACAGGTTAGCAATCCCTGTTAGGAACATGCAGTCAAAAACTGGAGCTCTCAAGAGGACAATAATCTGGAAGCATTTTCAACAGTGTGCAAGGGATGCTTGCATGGCTGACTGAATGGACTGCAAGGAGATGCTCAAGTGTTGGCACAACTTTGGCCACCTCTCCAACAGTAGCAGACTCAGCCACCTGAAGACTCAGCACAGGGCATTGCTGCTGGCAAATGAAGTGGGTATTGTGGGGGCCAATGGCTTCTTTATTGTGAAGGGTAAGAGTCATGAGAAGGCAGAGGCTGAGCCACCAACCCAGGGAAGCTGGGAGATGGATGAGCAAATGGCAAGAGGGAGGAGGCAGCAAATGCCAGACCCACATCTCAACAATAAGTTTCAAGCTAGTGCACATCCCTACCTAGCACACATAAATTGATGTCCATTACCTAAATCAAAATGATTAGGGCCCACATTTCTGCAGTCTGCAGACCAGCAGGCCCACATCCCTCTAACTCTTTCTCACACATGCAAACACCCCAAATCACCAAAGAGCAGAGGCCCTTTCCTCAGGAACTCCCACCTACTAGGTTACACTAATTACCTTATAAAGGTCACACCTCTGTCTGACTCACTGAATTGGATATTCTATACGATAAGCCTAATTTTTGGCTTTTCTATAGATATTCAGTTTCTCATTGTTGGCTTTCTACTCATACCTCTACCAGAATACATTTTTGCTTCTGGTATCAGCCATTTCCTCACTCTGTGAACTTTAATAAGGCCTTCCTCAGGCAATATCTTCTTGAAGCCCCCATTCATGAATGTCTTCACTTGAGGCTCAGAATTATACTCCACAAAATAGCAGCATATTTTGCCTTTCTGGCTTGGTGGCTCTAAAATGTTTTATTCATTGTGCCTCTTTATGTTTTTCACTTACCTTCCATACATTGGATATGGCATCATGTAATTCATAAGGCCATGGTATGCACACAAGCCAACCCTTTTTAAAAAAAAAAAAAAGAAAAAGAAAAAATGGACAACCTCTAATTTCCTCTATATTATTATCACTAGAGTTGGGGGCTTCATATTCGTATACGAATACAAAGCCTGCTGGCACTGGTGGCCAGCTTGATGAACACCCACCCCCCAGAACCCACCAGACCACTTACCACGTGGCGTGTAGTGTGCATGGCCAGCGTCATCTCTGTGTCCCAATTGTGGCAGTAGCCCGGCTGCCACAGCTCTGCCTCCCTACTCACCCAGCCACTCCATGGCTGAGCAGGGAGACTTGTCCTCCTGCCCCTTTACCATAGTGGCCAGACAAGCAGGGAGGCAGGGCTGCAGCAGCCAGGCTACCACTGCAATTGGGCACAGAAGATGACGCTGGCCATGCGTGTTGCGTCGTCCGGCGGGTTCTGGGGGTGGGTGTTCATCAGGCCGGCCACCTGTGCCAGCGGGCTTTGCATTCGTATACAAATATGAAGCCCCCATCTCTAATTATCACACAAAATACAGGAAAATGTAGGAAGTTTTTTTTAAAAATGCTTGGATCTAAAGATTTGCTGTGCAAACAGAAAAATCATGTTCCAAAATTACACAAGTAGGAGATTTCTCCCCTAAATTTCAGAGCTCAGCATGTTGTCAAATTGCTCAGCCAATGCCTACAATAACAACAAGGAGAATTGTCATTCTAACCATTATAGTGTTCATTAAAGGTTTTTTAAAATTATCTAAAAACTGTAGTCACAAAGAGACCCTGAAAACATCCCTCACCAACTGACAGGATGAATGGCATCATATCTCTGTTCCCTCACCGACTGAGTAGGAAACTTGCAGCAATTCACTTGCATTTTCACTTTATTTTCTGTGTCAATTCCTAGCTCTGCACCCACCTGGTAGGCCACAAAATTCTGCCAGGCCCTGAAGATGAGAACGTTGAAGGTATTTAGATGGGAGGAAAAATGTGAGCTCCCTTCCTCCATCTCTTGTTAATAAGCTGGATGCGGTGCATTTCTTTCCTTTCCAATCTGTTGCTTTTTATGGACCTCAGAGGTTTTGCCTTACTTCATACTCAGAGATGACAATGCGAAGTTTAAAATGTTTTATGCCTGCATTGTGCATTTTTCACAGTTTGGCACTTTTTAGTGAAAAATGTACCATAATGGTTTTTGCATAAAAGCAGTGAATTGAGGTTGGGTCACTGTAACTCCCTCAAGGTGTGATCAGACAGCAATTTGCCCTATGGTTTGGTCCCATTTGGAGACAGGTTGAGTCAGTCCTTTTCTGGCGATCACATGATGTATGAGCCATCCTGTCTCCGATTCATGCCTACCCACACCTTTTGGGGTGCCTGTCAGGGGCTACTTTTTTGGGGGGGTATGGTTGCTCCATTTTGGTTTGGCTCTTGCTTGTATGATCACTGGGATCAAGCCAAAGCAGATGGCTGAAGTGGAAATGTTGCTTCAGCCACTTCATTGTGAAATGACAAAATTAAAACATTGTGACATCAGGAAATTGAAAGTTTCCTTCTGCTACCCCATGAGAGGTGGGAGAGGATGCAAAGGGTTTTTTTCTTAAAAACAAAAACAAAAAAAACCGCCCTTGTAAGGCAGCACTGAACTGATTGCTCAGCAAGCTGATAAAGAGCTATGCCTCTTAGAAATAATCTTTTAAAAACTAAATGCTTCCTCCTGCTCCTTTATGGAGCAGGAGACAGGAGGAGAGAAGAAGGGGAATCTTTTGTTGTTGTTGTTGTTGTTATTTTCTTTTTCTTTTCCTTTAGAGGGAGGAAGGCCCAAACCGTGTCTTCTGAGGTGTGGTGCGGTTTCCTACACTTAAACCACCTTATCCTTGCAAATGGGTGCAAGGATTGTCCCAAATGACTTAACCGCATCTCAAAGGGACTCTGTTTAGGACAATGCAGGCCCAGTACAATTTGGTCCCCCAGTTGTACCCTCAGGCTTATTTACATCACAGGATGGCTGTAAGGATAAATTCAGCAGGAGAGAGCCATATACACCACCCTGAGGTCATTAATGGAAAGGCAGGATATAAAGTGGTAGCTAAAGTCCAAAATCTCTCTTGGACACTCCGACCACTGAGGTGATAGGAAGGTCTGAACTGAGCTCACTGCATAGATGAAAGAAATGCTTGCACCAGTGCTTAGGTAGCCTTTTTGGACTTGAGAATATTCTTTTGGTTGTCTTAGTCAATTTAGTTTACTAAACTTTACTGAAATTGAGATTGAGTATCGGTATGATTGTGGAAGAATCGTGGTCGAATTAGCTTTCAGTGGATAGTTCACATAATTAAGGTGTGGTATAACTCCCCCAATAATAGCTGTTTGTGTCCCATCCAATGTGGCAATTATATTTTAAAAAAATAAAGATCTAAAAATACAGAGATAGTGTCAAAGAACCTGGGATGAAGCAGCTGGGAATGACTCTTAAAGGGTGTGGAGTGGATCATCCCTACACTATATGTCTTTTATTCAGGTAAAAAGCTGGTTGGGAAAGGTATTCTACACTCCCCTAATATAAATATATATCCGTTTCTGCTATGCAACAAAATGTGTTCCTTTTTTATGGTTGTCTTCAGACACCTTTTATCTAAGCACTCCAGGATCCCTATCCCCAATATAACATCAATGTGTGAACTCCTGGCAAATAAGGCAAATAATAAATAATAACAATGCTTAACTTTGTTGAAGCACACCAGATCACAGCTGAAGAGAGATGCTATGAAAATCTATAAAGTATCTATAATTCACCAACGGGATGTTAAAATACCAAATGTTAGCTTTTTCAAAGAAAACCATGTTATTTTTATATGTGGAGCACAATAAGCTATGTAATGAAGAGAAGACAGGAGGAGAAATAAGTTACACACAAGAAAAGCACATAAATGTGTCAGTTTGATAGACCAAACTTGGAAAGAACTCAGGGAAGCACAAACACAATATAAGCTGTACATTGCGTAGATACTACACTATGCATCGATTCCAAAAGAGGTCTTTTTAACACTTATTAAAAAGCAAGAGAGAATGTTACCAAAACAGACAGAGTTGCAATTTGAGGAGTCCCCATGCTGTTTTCCTTTCCTTCTCAGACCATGTGTGTTTATTTCTCAAACCACCTAACATGTTTGGTTCTGTGCTTTGAACTGGAAGCCTATGCAGGTCTTGATGGGACCTGGGGGTGTTCGCCTCAAAATGTTGGTGTGAGGTGCTCCCCACTAGATCCATGAGCTACTCCTAGCATGTATTTTATGCTAGTAGAATGCAGCAAGTCAGTGTTCTGCTTATGACTATTTGTATCTTGTTAAAAATGGAGAGGAAATACAATTATTACCTCAAGAAGTCCATTCAGGGAGGTCAGAGTAGTCCGTTCAGGGAGGGGGGAAAGCCAAAATTTGATTAAAGAAGTTTCTAAGGCTAACTTACATGCATGGGATATGCTGATAACCATTATGGAGGTCACCCCAGATGAGGTTCTCTTCAGCTAGATGGAGGAAATAAAGCAATTCATATATCATCAAGTGATTATCTGGGGAAGACAAAAAAAAAAGGAAGGTGCTATAGCCCATCTGGTGATCTGTCTGGCGCTCACCCATTACCATGACTCATTGTACAGTATGTCACTTGTTACTCATGTTGGTGCCTTTTACTTTCAATAAAAGCCCCATACAGTCCCTGTATGGACACAAAGAGGATCTCCCAGTTTCTCCACCCATGTGCCTGCTTGGCCAGCCACAGGCAGTAGAACAGACTAGCGCAGAGCAGAGGTGTCTTGTGGAACCAGCAAGGGGAGATGCCTTTTCCCAAAATTTCAAGTGGGAGTGCCCTGTATTTCTACTTACAAGACACCTGGAGGTCTATGAGCATTTTTGAGAACCATCTTTCCTTACATGCCTCATGCAAATTACTCACGTTCTGAAGCAACAGTAAGTTGAATGGGTGGGTGAGTGAGTGAGTGAGTGAGTGAGTGAGTGAGAGAGAGAGAGAGAGAGAGAGAGAGAGAGAGAGAGAGAGAGAGAGAGATCAGGTGATGTTTCTTGGAGACTTGCATGGATCTTCTTCCACACTTCTCAGTGCTTCTTTGTGCTACCTGTGCAGCAAAGATACACCCATATTTCTACGGTGAGAATAGGTAGGGCTCTGTCAGAAATTGACAGGCTGCAGATGCTGCACCCACACAGAGACTTGTCTCAGGGTGAAGAAGACAAACTCTTCTCTAAATGTACAGAAGGCTATGGGTTGTCTTTGAAACACATCTAGACTAGAGATGGACATGAAGCACCAGTCGATTCATTTATCATCCATACAGGTGTTAGGTACTTCAGAGCCCCACCTCCTCTGGCAGGCACCCACTCAGAGGCAACACCCAGAGGAGGCGGGGCAGGGAAGCCAGGCAGCTGCCTCTGAGTGGGTGGCCACCAGAAGAAGCAGGGCTTTGAAGTGCCGAACACCTGTTTGGGTAATAAATGAACCAGTGCAAACCGGTTCATGCCCATTTCTAAGATTCCAAACTCTCCCTTTCATACTTCTCTTTCCAAATTTAACAGCCACAATACTTCATAAACAGTAGGAATGCAGAAAACTATATAGGACACTAATGACCAAACTAGAAGGAGAGGAAAGTGCTTTTACAATTAGCAGCTGCTTAAGCTTCAAGACATTTACCATGCTGAGAAAAATGGCATCTTGGTACCTTCATGAAATCTGTGTCAACTTGTGATAAAGGTGAGGCTCATTAAGGTGCCAGGTGTTAATATTATTAATGGGATGCCCATTCAATGAAGATTAGGTTATATTATTAATGGGATGCCCATTTAATGTAGATTAGGTTATGTCTTTGAATTAATTTCATTTTAATCGATTTAATTGAATTTAAAATTCCTAAGACACCAAGGAGCTGCAAGGATTGGTGCTACGGCCTGAGATTTTTAACATATTCATTAATTCCCTAGGAAGGAATGAGTGAAAAGCTGAGTGTTAAAACCAGAAGATGAAAACCACTCAGGGTACATTTAATTTGGATGAAAATGACCAGTTCTGGACAAACTGGGAAATGGGAAATTCATTTGTATTTTAAAGCTCTCTCAAAATATGCACCCTCTGATGCATTAGTGAGGGGGTTCAGAAAATAGAAGGTATTCAGGAACAGAAGGTTATGCCGAAATGAGTAAGGAAATAAGGTCTAATCTCATAGCACAAAATGGGCTCATTAAACAAAAAGCACCATATTGTGAGAAAATTCAGAGGGTGGTGGTATGTATGAAAGCCATAAACATGATCTATGAGCCCATCTCTTTGGATCTTATGCTCAGTTGCAGAGGTGTATGAGCCTTAGGGCTCCACCCAGCACTGAGGGATAGTGTGTGTTGCAAAAAGTGTAGTGAGACTGTACACTACTAGACAATATCCAATCACACACACACACACACAGCAGTCTATGATGTTGTTGGTTCACTCGGGTTCCTTCACATAACTAGGCACAATGGAGAGGTGGCCACGGAGACAGCCTGTGTACCATAGTTATGAGGACATCTCTCCTGCAATGCTTTGCTTTGATTTAGCACCTCTCATAGTCAGGTAACTGGGCCTAAACATCCCTCTGGAAAACTGTACCAGCTAGCATGGCTCTGCACTATTTGCCTGATCTCTCACTTTAAGCCGGCTTACTCAAAACGAGACATCTGATAAGTCCCACCATGACAGGTGCTCTTGGCAGCTGGAGATGTTCATTGGCAGGGCTCTCTCGAGAAAGAGTTGGGATGAGACAAAAGGGAGCAGGAATTAGGTGACAAAAGAAGAAACTTGGGGAAAGACGACCCTTAGAAAAGGGCATAGACGAGGCAAGGAAGGAAAAAAGGGTGAAGAAGTAACAGATGAAAAATATCATGATTCCAAGTAGAAAGTGGGGTTAATATATGATTACCAGCCTAGCTATAACCCATTATTGTTTCCTCACCCTTGATGGGCGCATCCCTTGTTTGCAATATTTATTTTCATGCACAGCTTTGAAAATTGTGTGTAATTTGCGATTTTATGTAACCACAGATTTATTTCTCTTTTTTCTTCCCCTTCCTAAGCAGTCTTTTACAGTGCCATCACATTGTACATCTCAATTGCCTATTGGAATATTAGATACACCCCTGAAAGCGATTACCTGTCTTATTTCCTTTCTCAGCCCACACATTATTCTGTCTCTGAGAAGCTTACACAGAAAAAAATCTCGATCATAAGTTATGAGAAGGTGTACTTTTTTTTTTCCTTCCTTGAAAAATGAAGTGTATGTGCAGCCTTTTTACAGCTTACTTTTGGAACGGAAATCTCTCAGAAAAAGTCATAGGTCTCAGATGAAAATGTTATCAACAATCTCCCCTATTAGCTTCTCCTATGTCATTTTCTCATGACACATTGCAATAATGCACTTGTTTTGCTTCCAGGAAAAAAAATCACATCACATTTTTCTTTGGCCATCAGTAGCATTTTAAGAATTCCATTCCTTTCTTTTTTTAAAAAAAAAAAGACTTAAAACACACACACAAACAATCACTCCCGTTTAGAACGGTTATTATTTCTCCTTCAGAACAATGGACTGGATTGGGCAATTTATCATGCTCATATCTCCACTGCAGAATATAAGAGATTCTCACAGTACCTGCACATCAGACAGTACTGGTGCTTTATTAGCATGAGACCCCAAAGTGACAAAACAGAGGTGCTGTCATAAAACACTGAATCACACCATCTATAAAGAGTCAAGACTGTTCAGACTATGTTTTTCCCAATTACTAGATAACAATGTGAACATTGGACAGGAAGAAAGCTCACAATGGGGGGGGGGGACCCAATTCTTAAGAAATGTGGTATTAGAGGTCAATTTTACGGATACCTTAGGCTACCTACAAGACAAATATAAATCAAGCCTGAGCTCACATTAGAAGCTAAAATGGCTATACCGAGGCTTCCGTACTTTGGGTGCATCCGGGGGAAAAAAAACTCATTGGAAAAGACAATATGTTAGGAAAAATTGAAGGTAGTAGGCAATGCAAAAAAAAAAACTAATAAGAGATGGACTGGGCTCTTAATGATAAAAGCTTTTGGAAGTACTTTTGGAAGTTCACAGAGTTGCCATAAGATGGAAGTGACATGTCGGCATATAACATGACAGCCATGACATACACAAACATGTATTTTAAAATCCTTCAGGCCATAGATAGTTGTCTCTGTAAGCAACTATAGAAGGTCCAGCCACACATCAGCTGGCTTCTGTCACATTTTGCTTTGTTGCTCCCAGTGTCTGCTAGCATACCAGTCCTGGTGCCGTGTTGCCTTTTGACAAAACTGGGTTGTTCAATTTGTTGTTGAGCAAAACCCTCTTCTTTGGTCTCTAAAAGAAGGCACACACTCTGCACACCTTGGTTTAGAAACTGAAATGTACTTCCAGGAGTGCAGTTCTACTTGGGAACAAGGCATACATGAAGGACGTACTTTCTTTTAAAGGTTTAATGCCATTGCCGCTATGGTAACAAATGTGGCATTGACCATTGTAACCCAAGTAGAAGGAGCAAATGCCTGGAACTCATGTGGTCCAAATAAAGAGCCAAGTATAAATGCAGCCCTCAGTTGTCTTATATGGAAAAAAGGCAGCTAGGATTTGAGCACTGCTAACCCCCACCCCTGACCTTCAGAAATGTAGGGCAAGTCAAAGTGGGGACAGATATGGCCTGATTATAATTAATTTGAGAAATACAGTTAATCTGAGTCAATAACAAATATGTGGATTATGTTGCAGAGTTTTGAATTTCTGGTGTTACACAAAAGTAGACTCACAGAGGAGAATAGCTACAAGTATCCCAGATAATCCACGCCTTTCTCATTAACTGGCACTTAAGGTCTCAGTAACTCACTCTAAGGAATTTGTATGAGAAAAAATAAAAATATTTCATTATTTACAGTTGTGAACAGGTCAACAGAAAACAAACGGACTGCCTTCAACAGACTAAAGACACGGAAAGAGCACACTCAGCAGAGAGATGGGGTTCTCTTTGAACTCAGAGGCAGGAAGGAATGATTGGTTAGTGCTCAGCAGACTGACAAGTCATCTCAGCCCAGAAAGGTTCCTCCCAGCTACACCTTCCACAGGCAGCATGTGAGGTTGTAAAAACTCCAACAGATTATGCAAACAGAAAGGCAGTTGTGGCAAGGGACAAATCCTCAGAGAACATTAGTGGATCAGGATTCTAAAATGTCAAGACAGCAAAGACTCACATCTGTGAACAGTTGTTCTCCATCTTTAAAGGGAGAGAAGAACAGCAAGGGACAGGAGGGTGGCACGATTGTCTGTGACTTCCATACCATTTCTTCTTGACAGTCTTCCAATACCAGAGTTAGTGCACCTATTACGCCTACACTAATGGGAGGCGAACAATACTGTGTGGAAGATTTCAAAGAAATCGCTGTAGCGGAAATTAATTGCATAAATTATCCAAAGCTACAGATTTAATTAATATCAATTAGGATTTTGAGAGTTTCAGTGGCCCGTGTGTAGTCTGGCACAGGGGCTTGTGGAAGGCTGATATTAGCAGTCACCCTCAGATTTCTTCTCTGGGGTTACGCTATTCAGAGAAGTGCCATAAACTTAGCAGGATTTTTTTTGGTCTCCCTTTCAGGCCTAAGAATTTACTTTGTTCTTTCCATTTTCACAGCTGGCAGTAATAGAGGATGAGTGGCTGTTATCCAGCTCTTTATAAGCATGGTTTAGGGTTAGAGAAAAATTGTTTCTATGAAGTCTGCACAAAATGATGGGTAGATTTTCCAAGGCTTATTCCCAAGTTTCTAGAGGTTTGTACTGTGCCAGCCCTCTCCAAACCGGTGTTTCAGACAGGGATGTGAAAATCTGGTTCATTTTCATTCCATTTCACAGTACTCCACCAGCATCCACATCCTGTCTGGTCCATATCAGGCTATGATACTTCTCCTCCCCCCCCCCCCCTTTGCTGAACAAATATTCATGTGTAACTTCGTTTGCACTTTTCCTGATATGCACATTGGTTATGCTTTTCTTTCCCCTTAATGTCTGCATTAGGCTTTATTTTTCCCATTGTGAATCTTGCATATTGCAGGCATTTTTAGTTGTGCAGGTTTAAATGAGTAGAATTCCATAGAGGAAAAGAATTGGACACCTGCAGTTTCCTCCCAGTGATGGGAAACTGAGAATAAGGTGCACATTTTCATGAGGAAGGTGCAGACCACAAATTGGATAAATTTGATAAAACTACCAGTTAGTTTCTTTTCCATCCTTACTTCCAGCTGTGTCAGACAACAACATGGCATGTACAAAAAGGATGGACACTGTAGTATAAGACAGCTGGATTACCTCCCTTGCACTAGGGTGGAGGGTATGTTGGGCAAAACCAACCACCACCACTACCATTGAGAAATGTTAATGAAATTATTCTGGCTTCCCTCAAAATCCACCACAAATATTAAGGCTGCTGAATAGCTCAGTAGCTTAGGCAGAGGTTGGGAGTTCAATTCCCCATAGTACTTCCTTGACAGGGCCTGGACTTGATGAACCATAGGGTCCCTTCCAGCTCTGCAGTTCTAAGCTGATGATTATGATGATGATCCAAAAATACCAGGCACAGTCAATCAAAATTATAAAACCATTGACTGGTATTATATAACAGATACAAGTTTTAAGCAAAAACCTAAGTAACTGTTAAATATTGGAGATGATGATGATGATGATGATGTTTTGTCAGCTTTGCTTCAAGAGGAATTTCAACACTGGCTTGCAATTTTCTTTTCTGAATGTCACTTTAGGCCTCCAAAGTTTAGGGGATATGCAGAATCTCTCTGACAGCAATATGCTACGTTAGATCTGCACTAGAGATGGGCACAAATCAGAAAAAAATGTGATTCACTTTGATTCATGATCATGATTCATCAAGGTTGACAAATCACAAATAACAAATTTATGAATTTTTCTGATGAATCAATGAATTGATGTCAATTCATTTTTGCCTTTAAAACCCTATAAAATGCTCCCCAAGCACCTAGAAACACCAAAATCACAGAGAAGCTTCCCCTGACTCTCCTCTACAATCTCTCCAAGATGGATGAAGATTGGGTTTCAGACGTCCATGTTATACACCCACAAATGCCCCCAGGAAAGTGCCCTTTAGCAGCTGGCTTGGGGAAACCCAATCCTTACCAAACTGGGAGATATTGTAGAGGAGAGTCATGGGAAGCTTCTCTGTGGTTTTGGTGTCTCTAGGTACCTGAGGGAAACTTTCCTGGGGGAGGCTCTTTGTGAGTGTATAACTCCAAAATCCAAAACCAATCTTCACCAAACTTGGAGCAATTGTAGAAGAGAGTCAGAGGAAGCTTCTCTGCTGTTTTAGTATCTCTAAGTGCCTGTGGGGCCATTTTATAGCCCAATGAATTGACAAATAAAAAATATCTAAAAATTCATTGATTCGTATTCATCGGGAACATTGATTCATACAAATATGAATAGATGAATTAGTGATTTTTGATGAATTGTGCAATTTGTTTTTCAATTCGTACCCATCTCTAATCTGCACACATCCCTTTGGCTCTCTAGGACATTCTTCTGATTTCCCCTTAAGAGAGATATCCCTCCACAAATTCATTTTGAGTTTTTCTCTCTCTTTTACTCCTGTATTCACTTTCCCAAACAATCACAGGACATAGGCAGCATAGGAAATAAGAATTCTTATTTCCTATTCTTATTTCCTACCTGGTTCAATCCCAGGTAGCTGGCTTTAGATTTACTCAGCTTCCCATCCTTCTGAGGTTGGTAAATTGAGTATCCAGCTTGCTGGGTGGGGGCAATGTGTAGCCTGTATAATTAAATTATATACTGTCCAGAGAATGCTTTAAGTGCTATGAGGCAGTATATAAGCAGCAGGCTTTGTTTTTTGCTTTCTTTTGTAGAATTAACCCAAATCAGTACATGACCTCCTCTGGCTGCTTCTGTCACTCTTAGAGCTTAATGTAGCCAATCTCAGTCACACGGAACAGTCAACATCCCATCTCACAACCTTAGATTCCGCACACTACCTTAAATTCAGTGACAATAAACCACTTTGGAATATTTGATCAATTATTCATCAAATTTAACCAATATAGACACCTTCTTCCACTATATAAGACTGAAACCTGTTTTCCTTGATCGTTCTCATTGGTAGTTAGTACACAGCATATTTGTGTTTTTGAACTACAGTTCCCAAAATTTCCCAGCTGCTTGTGGAATTTGTGTTTTCATGCAAAACCCAAATCTGCTTTCCTTTATTTTTGTTGTTACTGAAGCTACCTCTCTGAACCCACACAGCTAACTCTGAAAATAGCCCATCAAGAATCCCCAGACCTGCATGAGATCTCACCTACGGTGTGCAGTCTCAAATACACTATTTATTTGCAGTCTGCACACACACAAAAATTCTTCAAGCAAATAGACTTCACATTTTCCCTTCAAGAAGCTAAATGATTCACAAGGAGAACCAAGCAGTTTACCTAATACTATTGTTTCACTCATCCATATAGCAAAGCAGCAGTTATATAAATTTTAGTTGTTTGCATATTTACAGAAATGTATAAAAATCAGTATTTAAAATGTGCAAAACACTATGAGAATATACTTATTTGTTGTGTTTATTATAATATTTTCTCTTCAAAAAGATTGCATCACTTTAGCTAGACCAATTAAATGATGCAGAACCTGACAACATGCACAGTGACGTACAACTCAACTAACTTATATTATTTGGTTGTTGATCATTTTTTAAGAGCTGCCATTTTGAATAAGCATAATTAATCATTCTCTGCATTTAATCATTTCAGCCATTTCAGGGCTAGAGCTCTGATACATTACAGAAAACTTTAGTTAGTTAAATCCCAATTAAATGTGTAGGCAACAATAAAATAAACCAACCAGCCGTCTACACACTCAGTGTGGGTGTCTCGACTCCTCTGTGAGCTGAAAACAATTGGACATTGCACCAACCTGTAATGGTGTTTTGTATCTGTATCCATAATAATACTCCTTGGGTTTTTTTTTTCTTCCTAATCTTGCATCTGCAGCATCTACGGATCTATCAAGTCAACCTCAAAGCTATTCAGCCACGCTAGATATTATGGCAGGTAATCAGTAATAGACATCTCCCACAAGGTACAGATAATGCTAGTTTTCTTCCCAGACAACAACCTAGCAATCCATCCAAATAGCAAGGAATTGGAGCATATCAGGAGAACAGTGATTACAGCATGATACTGACGGATAATACAAGGGAGGGAGACATTACAAGTGAAACCTCACATATTTACTGCAATTGATATTCTTCATTGCAAGGCACCTGCCGCCATCATAAAATGGCAGGAAACGAAAGACAACACGAGTTTTTATGAGGCTTCTAGTGCCAATATGGAGCTGTTGGAAGAAGTAATTGTGTGTGAGAGAAAACAGAAACCATGTTTGAGTAAAACTTAAGCAGAGAGGGGAAAGGTCCAAAGGGGAAAGAAGAGCCAAGGTCCTAACAGTAACTGCAGTCACACTAGCGAAGTGCCCCCTTTTTTCTTGTGTCTTCTGCTTCTTGCATTGAGGTCACATGGCATATATCTTGTAATAGTCGTTCATATATTTTTTAACTTTTCCTCCTTTTTTAAGGTAAATTAGATGCCGTACATTCATGTATATGCCTCAAGCAGGACATATCCCCTTCCTTTTCTGTGCGTTTCTCTGCCCCACTTCCCTTAAAAAAAAAAAGTGTGGTCACATCGATATGTTGGTAAATCGCCCATGCTGTGAGAATACCTTGAAAGTGCATTGTCTTCTTAGCACCACCTGGTGGAAGCATGCTGTGGGTAGCAGGCTAAGAAAACCCTCCTCAAGTACTTCAAGCTGTATTTGACAGAAGCATACCAACATGTTGACATTTCACTTGAAAATTAATTTTAAAAAATTAAGGGAGTCAAAATATAACAGGTGAGGAAGGTGGGACTGCACACCAGATGTAAAGGAAATGAATCAGGTTTGGAGTACACACTCAATGGAATGTCAGTTGTACTGCGCCTTGAAACGCGGAACAAATATAGTAGTTGCCTTCCAGCGGGCTGGATTTGATGCGGAGATAGAACAGAGAGGGAACAAAATAATCGGTAATAGCTGTGTGTCATCTGAACCAAAAAAAAGGGGGGTTGAAATTCATGAGGAGTAACTCAGAAACATTTTGTTGGTGTGACCTCAGCCAGTATTAGAAAGTAATGTACCTCTATAAAAATAGTTTTTCCCAATGTTAATAGTAACAGTTTCCAGGAAGTGCTCAAGCTCAGTCAATACACAGGTGATAAATGGCGAGGTTCGAGAGCACCAATGAGCACCAATAGTGTGCAATAATAAAAGCATTTCTCAAATGGTAATAACAGAAATGTTATTTATGTTCAGAAAATTACATTTGCTTGCTTGCTGCAGAGCCACCGCAACCTCCCGAGATCCTTGCCCGGCCTGGTTCATAAAAGCGGCCAGGCCAGTAACAACGGAATGGGGCACTGCTTTTATTCATGGGTCTCTCCTTTAGGGCAAGGTTCCCTGAGCTCTCAAGAAGACACTTATTAATCTCATTCATAAAAAAACCTAAATTGGTGACGGATGATATTAACAACTATAGACCTGTCACCAATGTTCCTTTTCTTAGCAAGCTTCTGGAGAGAGTGGTGGCCGATCAGCTACAGACACTCCTGGAGGAGATGGATGCTTTCGACCCATTCCAGTCCAGGTTCAGGCCGTACCATGGCACAGATACGGCATTGGTTGCCCTGCAAAATGACCTTTTGAGGGAGACTGGCAGGGGCAAAATGTCCTTGTTGGTCCTCCTCGATCTGTCAGCTGCCTTTGATATCACTGACCACGGTATCCTCCTGGGGAGGTTCTCTGGGTTGGGGATTGGTTGCCTGGCTTTGGCCTGGCTCTGGTCCTTCCTTGAGGGCCATCCTCAGAGAGTATAACTTGGGGAGATAAAGTCCACCCCTTGGACTCTCAATTGTAGAGTCCCAAACGGGTCGATCATCTCCCAGATGCTATTTAATATCTATATAAGGCCACTGGGGGAGGTCATCCAGAGTTCTGGAGATTCATGTCACCAATATGCAGATGACACCCAGCTCTATCTCTCCTTCCATCTCCCTGCAGAGGATGCTGTTCCATCCCTTGAGCACTGCCTGGGCACTGTGCTGGGGTGGATGCGGGATAATAGACTAAGACTGAATCCAGACAAGATGGAAGTCCTGCAGGTGGGCGCCCCTAGTATTTGTGGATTGGGAGCCTCCCTCTCCTTTTGGGGAGGCACTCTCTCTGCTAAGGATGAGGTTTGCAGCTTGGGTATACTTCTGGACCCAGTGCTATCAATGGAGTCCCAGATAACATCTGTGGTCTGCTCTGCCTATTTCCATCTAAGGCAGATTGCCCAGCTGCATCCCTACCTTGACACCAGGTCCCTCACCACACTGGTCCATGCATTGGTAGTCTCGAGATTAGACTACTGCAATGCTTTCTATGTGGGGCTGCCTAAGAGGCTGCTACAGAAACTTCAGCAGGTCCAGAATATGATGGCCAGACTATTGAGTGGTATAAAGAAATACCATCATATTTCTCTTACTCTGGCACTGGTTACCTGTTTGTCTCTGCCAGTTTCAAGGTGATGGTGCTAACATACAAAGCCCTAAATGGTTTGGGACCTTGCTACCTGACAAACACTTCCTCCCAATGAGATCTGCCCATCCTATATGATCTTCCCAGGCCATGTGGTTGAGAGTATTGACCCTGAGAGAGGCCTGGAAAGAGAAGACTAGGAACCAGGCCTTCTCAGTGGTTGCTCCCCAACTCTGGAACAACTTCCCACCTGAAATCCACCTGGCCCCTTCACTGGAAACTTTTAAACAACCGCTAAAAACATGGTTTTTTAGACAGGCCTTTCTGGACCTTATAACATCATAATAGAGGGGTTGTTTTAACATTTATATTATCAGTCCTGCTGCCTTGCTTCCATTTCATTTTAGTTATTTTCAATTAAATTTGTTGATGCATACGTGTTTAATTTTGATTTATAATTATTATGTTTCCTGTTTTAAATTGTTGTCTGATGTTATATTTGTTTAATGTGTAAACCGCCCAGGGTCACCTTGGCAGCCAGATGGGCAGTATAAAAGTCAAATAAAATAAATAAAATAAATAAACCTTGAGAAGATTTTTTTTTTAAAAAAAAGTTGTGAAGGGGCTACATGGATTGGGCATAATGATGGATTGGTTATAGCCACTAAACATTAGCTGTTCCCAAGTTTAGCTATTCCTAACTTCACAGCTTAGTTGTGCATAAAAAAACCACAGACACAAATCTCTTTTTGTAATGGCTGCAAGACACCGCTGGAAACCAAGTTCAGAGACAAGAAGTCAGATATTTTTTAGGTTCAATTCAGAAGGCTGAAGGATTGAGATAATCCAAACTCTGCATTGTAAAAGACGTTTTGCTCTACAGATGATGGCATTGCATGGAGCTATCTTTGGGAGAATCTCCCAAGATGACTTTGGTGCCCCGTTTTGCTTCCTGGTGGCCTAGAACAGCGATCCCCAACCCCCGGTCCCCGGCCCGGTGCCGGTCCCTGGCCTGGCCCAGACCGGGCCGGCAAGAGAGACCTCCCCACTCACCCCCGCGCAGCCTGTTTGCGCCTGCGCGCGCGCACTGGAATGCCCGCATGAGCGCCGCGCCGCCATTTGCGCATGCGCGCGGGTGCGCGTGGGCCCACACAAGTGCGCACTGCCGTTTGCGCATGCGCGCGAGTGGCAGTGCGCGTGCGCAAAATGGCGGCGCTCGCGCACTTGTTCGCGCATGCGCGCGGGGGGTGCCCCGCCTTCCCCAGCCGGTCCGCAGACCGGAAAACGTTGGGGAACACTGGCCTAGAACACCAGTTAATAGTATTTGGCTCCATTCTAAGGAATCTTGGGGTTTGTAATTTGATGAAGTTCTCAGCAGTCTCTGCTAAAGCAATAGGGCTGTCTAGCAAAGAATTCTAAGTACCTCAGCACACTATAGATTTTAGGCTTCCATAGGATGCAACCTATGGAACTTGTGACCATTGAAGTGGTATCAGATGGCTGTAACTGTGTAATATATAACTACATTCACAGTCCCTCCTCCCTTTTCGGTCTACTTTGTATCTAATTTCCCACCTACAGAGCAAGATGGCTGTTATTTCTTGTTGATGTCTCTGTTCTCTAACACAAATGGGTAGGTAATTGAATGAAGCAAATAACAGCAGCAATGGCAAATAGTACGTTGGTAGTTCTTCTACTGATGCCAAGAGTACTGAAGCCTCTGCAGTTGCCTAAGAATACTGACAAGTAATGACCGCTGTAGTACTGGTGCTGTAATAAGATGATCCCATTGAGACTGCTTTATTCCATTCCTGGGGACTGCTAAAAGCTGTTACTTTATTCTGAAGGATATTTCTGCTTTACTGCATGCTAGCATTCCAGACCAACCCTAACATTAGACACAGAGAGGCAATTGACTCTGAATGCCGTCAACAGGCAGAATAATGTCCCTTATTTATTGTGTTATTGTGTTTTTACGGCTAGAGATAGGGCAGCTGAGCCACTTTTGAAATTTATGTCCCATTTGCCAATATATCTTGCCTTGTTTTAGATGTTTTGTACTTTGAACTAGGTGGATGAGGGGTACTATTTGAGGGGAGGAGCCTCATGGTGCAATGGTTAAACTGCAGTATTGCGGCCAAGACTCTGCTCACAACCTGGGTTCAATCCCAATGTACTCAGAAAGCCAGCTCAAGTTTGAATCAGCCTTCCATCCTTCCAAATTTGGTAAATGAATAGGCCAGCTGTGTGGGGGGGTTGGAATAATGTGTAGCTTGCATAATTAAATTGCAAATTGCCCAGAGATGGCCAAAGTATTGGAGCCTCAGCTTCAGGATCTGTCCTTCCAGTGAGTACTCAGGGTTGATTTCCTTCAGAATGGATAGGTTACATTTACTCCTCCTAGAAGGAGGAGTAAATGTAAACTTTATTTACAGTGACGAGGGGGTATATTCAGGCAATATTTATGAAGATAGCCATGTCACTCCTGTAAATACTTTTCTGTTCATGGCTCTCCTCTGAGGAACACGTTTGATGGCCAGGAAGTCAATACTGCCAGATTTGTGGGGGTAGCTGGACCTCATCCTACTGATACTTATGAAAGATGAGGGATATGGATAAAAGGTTTGGGTGGTGGTAAAGCAACAGACATGGAAGGAAACTTAATAAACAAAGTTTTGGACTGCCACTCTCAGCATTAGCTTCTTGAGTGCATGTCTGTGGTGGTTTAAGGTGTACCTCTCTTCATGGAAGAGTCCAAGAGGGTCACAATAGGTTTCCTGATCCTTATTAAGCTGGAGCCAATATTCCAATGAGTTTCCACAGAGCAGGGAGTAACAACAGCATAGTAATAAGGGAGTGTGTCATTTGTGCAAGCACTGCTGTTGTTCAAGCAGAAGGTGGGTTTTTTGTTTTGTTTTAAATATCACCACATGAGCAGTGGTGAAGCTTGCATAATCCCACCAGAAAGACTAGTTTATAACTGGAAAAGGTGAACACCCACTTCTGGAAGACTTTTCCAAGTACCTTTTCCAAGTTCTGCATGTAGGAAAAAATACGCACCGGCCAGAATCCTATCACTTACATTCACCAGCATAAGTCAAATGGCATAAAGTTCATTGGCTATTTGCTGTAAAATAAGTCAACACTTACATTTCTTGTCTAACACCAAACACATAACAGGAAATGCAAACTTTGTCTTTGTAACCAGTGACAATTTGCTTCTAAGATTTACACTATTAGACCAATGTGCACAAGTGGCTACTGTGATGTCGGGGAGCCATATGAATTTATGTTCACTACTACTATAAGAACTGACCAGGTTCCAGTAAGATAGAATGGCACATGCACATCAAGAGAGGAATTATTTATCACATCTGTTATCTGCCACACATCTCTGTACATTAAGTACAGATTCCTATTCCTATGTGTTTGATATTCAGCCATACCTAAGCTTAGAAAGCTCCTAGGTTTGGCTATAGACCACTTAAATCAGGAGTGTTATAGGATTATCGCATTTATTTGGGACAAGTGTAGCCCTGCTTCTTCATTGTGGTATCTCATCTTTACTACACGGCTATTTGTTCTTCCAGTGGTAACTAAATTAGTGAAATATTTCCAACTCTGACACACATACAAAAGCATAGGAAATGCTGCCCAGCTCTATCTTCACAGGCATTCTCTAAATCAGCTCTTAAAGCTATAAATTGAAACTTATTCCAAGTGATATGTTAATTAAAAGCAGGGCCCGTAACTCTAAAAAAAGAGCAAGAGCTAATGTGACCCAGCACACTAAATTCTAATACCTCTGAAAAATTAATATAATAGGTTGAAGAAACATTGAACAACAATGCCATAATTCACCTTAAGAGTTTTTGTAGATATGTAGCTTATTAATCAAAGACATAAATAATATTCAAAGGTAAAAGAAGTTGTTGTCAGCATCAGGCACAATTTTTCTGCCTTTAATGCATTTTTCCCCCTGAACTCCCAACAGAGTTCACACCTAAGCTTTGACAATAGAGCTGAATTTGTGTATCATAAGGCATGTCCCTGTGGTGTAAATCTGAGAGTTCTAAAATATGTAAGTTGTTTTGATGCAAAAAAAAACACACACCAGTCTGTATTAATAATGGGTGAATTCCCCTTGGCTCATCTCAATTTCCACTTGTTTTTTGTGGTGACCTTTCCTTTTGTGTGCTTAAAAAATCAAATGAAAACAATATATAAAACTTTCTAAGTGTTGGAAGTGTGGGACAGTAATCCTGCAAGTGGTTTCTCCCCTTCATTGCACAGCTGATCTAAATCTCTTGAAATCCTTTAGCAAGGGAAGACTGAGCTCCCCACCACCTGAAGTGAGAAGAGGTTCCTGGACATTATGGTGGTGACTGTTGTGAATTTTTCCACCCACTGTAGCCTGTGGCCGAAGTGGAAAATCAGAAAGATCGCTGCAAAGTGTGTGGCAGCCCTTTATTGTATTCAAACAAATAGACAAACAAAAAGCGAGCAACTTGACAGAAAAAATACAGTTGTGAGAGAAAGCAAAATAAAACTGTGCTTTACTCAGAATCTCCCAAACCCTATATAGTTTAAATTAAGCCAGCCCATTCATCATGTCAGGAAAAAGTCTTCTCCAATCAAAAAATAGCTGGCACTCAAGTTACAACCTACATCAGAATATGCTGGAACAGATAAAAAACAAACAAACAAAGGGTTCAATTAAATTAAAAGGTGGGAAAGCAACAGAGTTTTATCTAAAAAAACCTATCCTTGGAGATACATGGCTTCCAGAGCCAATTTTCTGGCCTCTATGACAACAGGTGGGACAACAGGTGGGCCTCCTGTCGTGAGAATGGCTGACGGTCAGATTCCAAAAGATCTTCTGTATGGAGAATTAGTGCAGGGAAAGCGCCCCAGAGGGGGACCACAGCTGTGATACAAGGATATCTGCAAGCAGGATCTGAAGGCCTTAGGAATGGACCTCAATGGATGGGAAACCTTGACATCTGAGCGTTCAGCCTGGAGGCAGGCACTGCAGCATGGCCTCTCCCAATTTGAAGAGACACTTGTTCAGCAGGCCGAGGCAAAGAGGCAGTCCCGAAACCAGCAAAATCAGGGAGCTGGACAGGGGACAGATTGTATTTGTCCTCAGTGTGGAAGGGATTGTCACTCTCGTATTGGCCTTCTCAGCCACACTAGACGCTGTTCCAAGACCTCTATTCAGAGCATGTTACCATAGTCTCTTGAGACTGAAGGATGCCTACACAAAAAACTCGTAATTATATATTTCAAACATGCAAGAAGGGGAAACTTACTTAATTTCACACTGTGGGGGCATCCATATTTCCATTGTGGAGAGAGAGAAGAAGATATGGAGGGAGAAATGGCCCAGAGATAGTAAAATGTGCTCCAAAGAAATTGATGAACTCTGGGCCTGATCACACAGCCAAAAAATCTGTGATATGACATGTGTTAAAAACCGTGGTTTCACGTTCACACAATGAATTCCAAAGTGCATATCTATTTTCCTCTGGCTTGTATTATTTTCTTAGGAGGCAAGTTAAAATAAATGGCCACCAGAGGGCTGTTAATTTTAGCATGCTGTATTCTTAACCATCTTAAGCCCATTGTGAACTACAGAGCCAGTTTTAAAAGGGAGCATTTCAATTACTCAGTAGGAATGCAGGAAACTACTAAAAAACCACATTACATGAGTTGGCTAAAATTAAAATGCTACATATTGTGGGGTTTTTTTAGAAATGTAGACAGGCTCTCAGTGTACAAACAAAAAGTGCTTACCAGCTATCTGTCAGGACATCAGCAAAAGAAATGAAGGAGCTCCACTGCTCAGGGCGCTATACAGAGATGGAAGAGAACATGGGGGCATTGACCCTCCACCAGTCAACAGGAGCATAAAGGATGATACGTCAAATGTGACTCTTTATAGATTTTTGTACAATAGGAGGCAAACAGGAAGTGGGGACATGCGCCCTATATTTTTAGTACACTTTCATTGCTTGGAAGAACAGAGAGGGAGGAAGTTGCCCTAGCCATAAAAAATAGTCCATGCATCAAGAACTCTGCATTGAGTTGGGAGATAAACAAAGAAGAGAAGATGCCTGTGGTACAGTGATGCCACAGTGAGCCACACAAACACATACTCACACACTTAGAAGTGCCTCATCACCAAACTCATGGAGAGAGCTGCAGCAGATGCACCTTTATGCAGAATTGGGAGTTCTTGAATGGAGACTCATCAGTCCAGGAAGGCTTTCCATGCAAGCCAGATCATGGAGAAATCTGACTCTAGCCATGGCAGTTGCCCATTGTCAGTGAAACAGAAAACATCGCAACCAATGGTGAGCAGAGCTGCAGGTAAAGGTAGGTAATCATGCCCACATGGGCACAGATTTATATATATAAATGCTGGCACACCCACACAGGTACATATAGAGGTAGGCAGACAAATATTCACACATATATAGGCCTTCTGCCTATGGTAAAGAGGCAGGTAGGAATGGGGTGACCAAGGTCACTCTGAGCTGGGAAAGCATATTGTTTGCTCTACTGAGCAAGCCCCACTGTCTAGCTTTTACAGAGAACCTCCATAGATCAGTGAGGGCTTCCTCTTAAGACCTATAGATTCACATGACTAAAATGACAATGGGGGCAGGAAGATTGGCTCATTCTCCTTCTTCATGCATGTAGTTCACTCACATACTGAAGGACTGAATAGGGAAATAACTGCTCTGAAATCTGAAGCCTTTGTCCCTTTTGCTTTGTAACTCTCTTCTTTTCTCTCTTTTCTACCCTCTGAAATTATTTTCCCCACTTCTGCATCTCCCCTGTTTTCATTATCATTTCTGCTTGCTAAGCACCTTAAAGTGGCCAGCTGGATAGTGCAGTGACCTGGAGCACCTGGTTGTTAGTTCAATTACACAGTGTAAGGGAGGAGCCAGCCGGTGTGGCCTTGGGCAAGCTGCACAGTCCCAGGGCACCCCCCAGAAGAAGGGAATGGTAAACCACCGAGTACTCTATACCTGGGAAGCCCTGGGAAAGGTTGCCGTAAGTTATAATCGACTTAATTATAATTATAAGAACCATGAAGCCCACTTGGAAATTCATCCAGGGCCCACCTCTTTCCTCATGTTTGCAAAGAATATCCATCTCTTTTCTCCTCTTTAGCCCATACTTGTGCATGTGTGTTTCTTTTTTTCTCACTTCATCTTCCTTCCTAGCTGCCAATCGCTGATCTTCCCCATTAGTCAGTTGCACATACACCCTACCCTCAATCCATTTGCTATTTCCAGCTAAAATAGCCTTGCTAAATGAATAAAATTGACATATGTGTTGTTAGAAAATTATAAAATGGGTCCACTCTGGCCTGAAGTAGCATTTGGATTCAAGCCATTAGTTTTCTATGTATTTTGCTGCCTGTATCTGCTTGGTGGACTTTAACCTTGTAACTACTGGCTGTCAGCTGGTAGGCCATTTCATTTGACATCCTTCTGAGTACATGGTTTTGATAAACAAACCCTTCTTTCAAGGTCTATATTCATACAATCTTTGACCCCCTAATCATTAATGTGCCCGTTTCTCAGTAGTGTTTAGGATTCAACTTTATCAGTACAATCCTGTGTCTGTTTACTAAGGGATAAGTCCCACTGAACTCAGTAGGACTTCCACCTTCATACGTCTGCTTAGGGATGCAGCCTCAACCCACGTTGTCTAGGTTGCACATCTAGAGGTGAACCCTCATTTGCAAACCAGGAACACTTGGCAAACGGGGAGAATGTTAATCCTCTGTTATAATTCAGTGTTACCCTATTTGTGAAATTCCCTCTCAGAGCTACGTACCAATGCTTTCAAAATCAGAGGGAAACACAATGCATGTGAGACAAGGAGCAGTGTATGCTGTACAGGCAGCACTGCAAGGGAATATGTTGATCTTTCATCTTGGTCCATTTGGCACGAATAGTTCAGTGTTCCTACATAGTGAACAAATGTCTGCAGCTGAAGGCAAATCCCAAGAGGGGGAGGCTCTACAATGCCATTTCTGCCTAATTCAGTTCACATTCATGGAAGAAGCAAGGCAGCTAATCTCATTTCCAATGAGCATTCACTTGCACATTGCTCCGGTTATTATACATGCTTTATCGCCAGCTCCAAAGTCAAGCATTCACAGGATGACAAAAGATGCTCATTTTATTTGCTAATGAGGGCAGGGTGTTCTGGTACGGCTGGCGTTCAATAGATATTGATGGGCAAATTCAAGACGAAGCAGGGGCGGCCTCGCAAGCTGGATTCGCAGCGAGGATGCCGATTCCTAGCGTTTACAAAGTGACGGTTTGATGACATCTGTAAGGCTGAGATTGGCCCAATTTCTGCACCATCTGTCTGCAGAAAGAGCCGCTACATGGGCATGTAATGGAGCAATCCTGGCACCCGGTGTAAATGAGCAATTTAACAGCCACGCAATGGTTTAAATGTTTGGTACAAATGCCCTGATAGAATTATGTAGCACTACAGGGATGATGGGGTGGTACAGACTACTTCTGGAATCTCTTGGTTAGCTGCACATATTGGCAACCAAAGTCTGACAGTAAAATTTAAAAATAAAAATGGAAATCTCCTTCACTATGGCAAGGAAAACCCAGCAGCTCTTGTCTTGTATATCTGTCTTCACAGATGAAACATATTTCTTTTTGTTTTATTAGAAACCTGTACATAGAGACCTGTCCTACTTTGGTCATATCATGAGAAGGTAGGATTTTCTGGAAAAGACAATAATGCTGGGAAAGGTGTAAGGCAGCAGGAAAAGAAGAAGACCAAATACAAGGTGGACTAACTCCTTAAAGGAAGCCACAGGCTTGAGTTTACAAGAGCTGAGCAGGGCAGTTGAAGACAGGACATTCTGGAGATCGCGCCTTCATAGGCTTGCCGTAAATCAGAGGTGACCTGATGGCACATAACAACAACACAGAGCTGTTGGATGTTATGCACAGAAACACAAGCATGCTTTCACAAATTAGAACACAGTGTCTGTTAAGTAACAGTTCGTGTGGAAATGGCAGTCATCAGGGTGCAATTGTAAATGTTTTTTTCTTCTTCGGTTTAGTGCAAATTAAATCTGATTCAATGTACCTAGGGGACTGATGCTAATTATTACTCCCAGGAATGTTGTTAAAGCTCTAGTAGCTCATCTTGTCTACAGACTTTTCGTGAGAACAAAAGATGCTGCCCTGCACCACTATTAGGCATTGTCTTCGTTTCAAAATCTTATATTTTAAAAAACAATTGCTGCAATTAACTGGAGTTTTTGGTGATTTTGTCCATGTTTCTGCTCTCTTGATTAAGATTTCAGCTGTTGTGCTGACACATGCACAGCAGATATACTTACCAAACTGTCCCTGACTCAGTGGTTAGGCTAGGGGTCAAGGAATATGATTTATTCTGGATGTTATCCGGTTTCCCCAGGTAGGAAGCTCCCAAAATGAGAGACTGAGGCACGAAGGCTTCTTGTGAGGTTATTTTATTGCAAAGGAAAACGCCTGCTGCAGAAAGCGGGGAGAAAAACAATTTACCACGCGGGGCAAAGGCCTTTCTCCAAAGAACAAAAGGAGTGGTACAATCTCTTATAGCCTGTCCCTTCCGGGCGATTTGGGGTGGGCGCACAATCTCCTTAAAGGGGTCAGAAAGTTAGTTGGTGAAAATTCATTGGATTAGTAAAAACACCTTTCAAACATGCGCAGAACAGATAACCGGATCTTCTTCTCTCCCTGGGGCCCCTGCATTCCATTCTTATCTACTACAAAGCATGTTGTTTCTATCTACTACCAGCGTTGTTTCTCAGTAAACGGATCCTTTGTCTTTCAAGAAACATTAGTCCTTGAGTCAAGAAGAAAAGCAAAGGGGAAGGGAGGGGTCGGGCCCGCTCAAAAAGAAAGGGAGGGGTTGGGCCCGCTTTTACGGGGCATTCTTTTCTCTGAATAAGTCAAACACAATTTTCCTAACAAATCCCTCCTTTTCTTTTTCTACACATTTTGACTTATTCACAATTATAAATTTCGTCCTGGGCTGGGATGATTTTGTAGCTTATTTCAGTTTCTCTTACAGTCATCTGCATTTTTGGCATTGCCGCCTGAACTGCTGAATTAATCATGCTTCTAAGAAGAGGTATAATACAGGGTAACAACATTAGTCCAGTTGTTGAAAACCCCTCCTAACCACCCAGTGTCATCCATAATTCCAGCCCATTTTTGAATAGGGACATGAGCCAATTTCCGCATTCGACAATTGGAATCTCCCAATTTAACAGGGCGCTTTATTATGTCGGGAGTACGCTGGATACAAAACATTCCTAAAAGATTATTAGACAATTCCCACCTGGTTTTGATAGTGTGTTCGGGTATCCCTGAGAGATTGTATGGTACAGTATGACTCCACTCAAGTACCTCCCAAGGCCACTGATCTCCCTTAAGAGTACCGCCACAAATGTAGCAATTTGAAACATTCATAGTGGTAGCCATTGTTTGTGCCAGTTCAACAAACAGATTAGTTGTCCTGGGAGTCAAAGATTGTTCCCAAGGATCCGTTTCCATCTCTCTCCAGAAGGTCTGGTATCTCCTCAAATCTTCCCCTATTTTATATTCCTTAGTCTGGACAATTTTAAGGAACGCTTTAGGATCGCTTCCTTTTCCCTCTTTGCCCACCTGCAAAGTTAACAAGGGCTCTGCGCAGGCAGGACTTTTTACCAGGCAGCCCCTCACCTGCCCTTGTCCCTCTTCATTCTTTCTACCTTCCACAAGCTTTCCTCTACCTCCCTGGTTACTATACACTCCTCTCTCACGGCCCCGTCCACGAGTCCCGACCCATGGAGGGTTATTTCCTTTTATTTTCCATCATCTGTGCCATCAATTTCAACTTTCTCTTTTCCTTCTCCTCTTCCCTCCTTACCACTACCTTCTGAGCTTCCGTTAACAAATCTCCTATAGGTTTAGTTGTCAAGTCATCAATTTTCTGTAGTTTGAACTTTATGTCCGGGTAACACCCCGACACAAACTCCAGCCTCAGAACATTTGCGTTTGCTTGATCCTCTGGGTCTAATCCGGTATACCGTCGCATATTTCGTTTTAGCCTTTCTAAATACTCGACTGGACTCTCATCTTTTCCTTGGGGCTGTCCAAAGGCTAATTTCATGCTAACGGTTTTAGGGACTGTTGCTTCTAGTCCCTTTAATAAGAAATCTTTCATTTCCCCACACTGCTCCCTAATATTATCAGCCTGAAAGTCCCAGTTCCCCGGGGTTATCTCAGGGAATCTCTCCCTAGCCATCTGTTCTGTTCGGGCGCCATCCTGCGCCTGCCAAAGCCTTCTAGCATGACCCAACGCTTGGTTGGTATACGTTACTCCTGCTAATTGTTTGCAAATATGTAACAATTCAGTGGGCTTATAAACCATAGTCCCTAGAGCGTCCCTGAGTCCTGTCACGAACCCAATGGGGTCTTCTGGAAGATTAGGCAGTTGTTGTTTTATTACCCGAATATCGGAGTTAGTTAAAGGGACCTCTACATATCCAACCCTAGTTCCCATTGGGACTTCCCTTAATGGGTACTGAGCTGATGCACAGGGGCATTCATCAGTTATTTCAGCTGCCTCCTTTGCCCGTGTCCTAGACCTGGTGTTTGGTCGAGATGGGGTCTGCCCCATCTGTTCTACGGTCTTCTGTAGTTTATTAATTTGTTCTCTAAGTGGATCTAAAGGGGGGGAATACTCTATGGTGGAGGCAGCGCTTAAGGGACTGGCCTGGGTTGGGCCTGAATTGCTACTCTCCCGCCCTGCCTCTTCGTAAGAGGGAGGCGCTGCTAACTGCTCAGCAGCCTCTGGTGGTGCTGTGGGCGGTGCTATGGGCTGCTGATAGTTAACAAACTCTAAGGGGTCAAATTTAGACATTTCCTCACCCTTCAGCTTGGTATCTAATAGGGTTCTGCTTACTGCCAATTTAACTCCTGGTCCAAATTTTATAATGTACCACATCCAGGAGTCGACATAGGCAGTACGGGGCGGATGAGCAACATAGAAGTTGTCCACCCTTTTAATATCATCGAAATTATTGGATCCGAGTTTTGGCCATCTTGGACTGATTTCTAGATTGGTCCAGACCTCTGTGCACATACGGACCATTTCCTGCTCTGACTGAAACTCCTGTACTTTCACCGATTCCCAATGTAGCAACAGCTTCCCCAATGGGCTGTTGCTAGGAATTCCTAGCTCCTCTCCGCCTCTCGGAGTTGGTGCCGGGGCGTCCCCCTCGAAATTCCTCCTTTTCTTTTGGTCCCCGCTGGACCTCTTTTCCTTCCTAAACACCTGGTTTCCCATCCCACGGGAGACAAATACAAAAGGGAAAAGGGGTTTTGCGACAAGAGTAAGGGGTCTCTTGAGCGCAGACACAATAGGATTGCAACAACCACTCTCTCGACCTGACCCAGGGTACCGGATCACACAACGGCTACCGTAGGGAACTGCAGGTCCACTCAATCCTTCACTCATTCAACAACAACCAACCTGTTCGGAGCTTCCCCACCTTAACTTACCAATGTCCGTTGGCCGGCCGGCTTGGAGGACCTCTTGCGTTCGTGCCTCTTTCCGAGTTCTTGATGCCGAGCAGCCGAAGCGTCGGGAAGGAAGCGGCTGCCTAAAAGGAGACAGGGGTACCCTCCGGTTCGCTTCACCGCCGCCCTCGTTCTGCCCGGCCTCAACTGGGCTGTGGCCCAGCCCCAAAGCGGGGCTGTTAGGAGATCCCGGACGAGCCCCCAAACTGTTATCCGGTTTCCCCAGGTAGGAAGCTCCCAAAATGAGAGACTGAGGCACGAAGGCTTCTTGTGAGGTTATTTTATTGCAAAGGAAAACGCCTGCTGCAGAAAGCGGGGAGAAAAACAATTTACCACGCGGGGCAAAGGCCTTTCTCCAAAGAACAAAAGGAGTGGTACAATCTCTTATAGCCTGTCCCTTCCGGGCGATTTGGGGTGGGCGCACAATCTCCTTAAAGGGGTCAGAAAGTTAGTTGGCGAAAATTCATTGGATTAGTAAAAACACCTTTCAAACATGCGCAGAACAGATAACCGGATCTTCTTCTCTCCCTGGGGCCCCTGCATTCCATTCTTATCTACTACAAAGCATGTTGTTTCTATCTACTACCAGCGTTGTTTCTCAGTAAACGGATCCTTTGTCTTTCAAGAAACATTAGTCCTTGAGTCAAGAAGAAAAGCAAAGGGGAAGGGAGGGGTCGGGCCCGCTCAAAAAGAAAGGGAGGGGTTGGGCCCGCTTTTACGGGGCATTCTTTTCTCTGAATAAGTCAAACACAATTTTCCTAACATGGATGACTGGATAATTTCGAGCCTCTCACTTGGAACAAGAAAAGAAGCAGGGGTGGAATTTCTTTTTCTTCTTGCACAGAGATTTTTCTGTGTGAGGAAGTTCCCCCCCTTTGAGAAATTTTGCAAGAAACCCTGGAAAATTTCCGAGATGTTCATAGTCTTTTTTTTTTTTTTTGTGGAATCACTGTTCTCTGCTGAATTATTGCAATTTCTGCACAAAATGACATCTTTCCTGTGCAAAACTACCTGCAAAGGACATCAAGCTGTGCAGAACTTGGCGGTGTCTTTGGCAAAAGAATAAGTGAAGAATTTGTGGGGGAGGGATGAGAAATAGAAGTCTCTTTTTTGCAGAAAGGTGGAAAACATTGCTGCTCCAGCAACGTGGCAAGACTCAAAAGAGCGCTAAGAAGAAGAAAATCAGAGTACTCTTTCCTTTCTTAATTCAAAGCAACAGGCTGAGGAAACACACACTGAATTACCAGCAGCAGGCCCTTCTCTCACTTCCACCATCTTCCCAAGCTCACATGGTGAAGACACGAGAGAGGGCCTTCTCAGTGTCTGCTCCTAGGCTTTGGAATACATTTCAAGTGTTGGAAAAAAAGGCTTCGAGACACTGAGACAAAATATAATTAATAATCTTTATCTAGTTCTCTTAGGAAAAGGGTAAACAGGACATCCTAAGAAAACAATAAAAGTACTAAAACTACATTACAAAACATACCAAACAGTAAAGGGAATTAAAGGCGGCGGCAGCTCAGGCAATGCCCACAAACTCAGGCAAGCACACAAGGTCTCTGCCTCGCTCGGTCAGTCAGCACCATCAAAGGGGTGTGAGGGAGGGAGAGAGACAAAGCTTTATAGAGCCTAATTGATTATAAGGGACAGGTGAGGTCTTTAAGGATATTAACCCAGTGTGGGTAGAATGTTACATCTTGCAATATACCAACATCAAGAACCTGGGTTGGCCCTCTCCCTCTCATCTTTTCATGGTCAGGCAAAGACCTTCCTCTTCAGGCAGGCCTTCAAGCAGTAAGTTATCTCAGGAATGCTGGTTTTTAACTATAGGTTCTTAAATGTGTTTCAATTGTGTTAATACTAGATTTTTTAATGATTTTCATGTATGTTTAATTGTTTTTAAAATGGGATATTTATATAGTGTTTTTAAATGTCTTATTTAATGTTGTGAGCTGTGGCATATGAATAATTTAAATAAAAATAAATAAATAAGTAGTTGACTGCTAATTGCACCCCGTCAGCTGTTGTAGGCCTCTCTCCTGGCAAGATATAAGAGGGTGTGCTACCTGCCACCGCTCCAGTTGCCTTGGGGCACATGGCTCTTCAAAGAGCATCTCCTATTAAAAGGCCTAAGGAGAAATGAGAAAAACATGTATCTTAGATCCTTCTGAAAACCCATTGAGAAGTAAGTCAATATCTCCATGCCTGGTAGTTACTCCAAGAAAACATGAGAATTCCTTCTCTCTTACAATAGACAATTCTGTAACAAACAAGGAGCACTGGCCTCCATAAGATCCCCAAGTGCCAAAGGGGGACAGGCCACAAACCTGATGGTAGAGCATACGCTTTGTATTTCGAATGTTCCTCATACAGCCACTGGTATCTAGGAAGTATGAAGCTAGGAAGACCTCTCTCTGAAACCCTTGAATGGTACATATCGGAAAAACTTAGCATGGTACACCAATGGTCTGCTTTGATATACACCAATTTACTATGCTTCTGTGCTACCCAGCAGCCATTTTTTTTTAGCTCCTGGGCAAATCACATGACACCAGAACTGGCCTTGGATTATCTCCATTTTAGGCTGATTCACTGCACCTGGCTAAGCCAGCAACTCGCCCAGCTCCATGCAGGGCCAGCCCAGCCGTTAGTCAAACTGAAGCAGTCACTTCAGGCAGTGGAGTGGTAGGGTGTTTGTGGAGCTGCCACAGCCATACACTTCTGCTCCCTGAGTCAACCGCCGCCACCAGTCTCTCCCCTCCCCCATATGTAATGATCGAACCGCTGCTGAGCCACACTTCGGCAGCGCGGCTTGCCTTTGCCTCCTTCCTCGGAGGCTGCGAGACCTTACAGTCTCACAAGAGCAACTCGGTGGGAGAGGGGGGAACAATAGGTTATTTAAGGGCGTTCCCCCCTCTCCTCTTCCTCTTGCTTCGCTGGCACCCGCCCGCCCGCCTTATATTCTAGTGTGAGTTTATCTGGTCGCCTTTGGGGCCGGATAGGAATTCTTGACCCGTATCCTGATTGGCCTTTGGATGCGGGGATTTTTCACCTATCCCACACTGGAAAAGGTGCGTTGGCATGTTTTTAGGTGGAATTTTCGGTCACACAGGCGGGTAGTGTGGATTAAACAGGTCTTTTGGTGAGTCCCATAGCAATCTCAGGTAAGGTATAGCTCATCTGAACTCCCAGAGCTGCCGATTGTGCGATTACAGTGCTTGGGGGAGGGGAGATGTGCTGGGGCCACACCCAGACCAACAGTCAACAAGGAGAGGGTGGCTTGAGGTTCGGGGGTGGTCAAATTTGGGCCGGCCGGGTTTCTCGTTGTCTTCACAGCTGCGAAAACTTGGGCCAGGGACTCACTCATTTGTTTGTTAAAAGGTCCGTTCAGACCTCTGTGTTCAAACCTGATTCTGCAATACGACAGGACCCCCCTTTGCCAAAGAATTGGCAACATAGATTATTCCAATAAAGTGTGGCCCGTGTTTAACCCATAATTCTGGTCTCGCATCATTATTCCGGGGTAAGGGGGCAAAGGCCACATCTCCTTCATTATCTCCTCACAATGTCTTTGCCCCAATGAATTAGGCATGATTGCCACAGCCAACCAAACAGTGACCAGGGTAAGCAGATGGGAAGAAAGGTACCTTGGTGTGCCACCATCACCCCCCTCTTCCCGGTGAGGTGAGAGGCAGGGCACCGGCACCTGCAGCAACATCCAAGGCAGCAACAGCTCCCATCCCAAGCAATGGGAGAACGTCCACCAGCCCTGAGTCCATGTATTTCAAAAAGGGCATGAAGGACCTTAAATTCTACTGCTTTGTGCCAAATTTTCTTCATTAAGAAATCTAATACACAGTGCTGCTTCATTTCACCTTCAGTGGCTTCAGCATTCCCCTAACAACAGATGCACATGTCTAAAAATGAAATTCTGGCTTCTTTGCAGATCTGTGATTACATGCCAATGTAGCTGATAGCAAAGGGGGGTTGAATTAAAAGCCATTGGACTCCTGTGGCCCGCAGATCAGTCGCAAAGTCAATAGCCCCTGTTATGCTTCATTCATTTTACTCTTTTCCCCAGAAATAGGAAAGAGGCCTTTGGCTTTCAGGTTTCTTGTTTGAAATCAATAGTTGGGAGTTGTGTGTGTGTTTGTGTGTGACTCTCTCTGTGTGTGTGTGACTCTCTCTGTCTGTGTGTGTGTGAGCGCGTGCACATGTACGTGTTCTTTAGACTTCAGAACATTTCAGTGCTGTTTTCAACATGATGAGGTGGTTGATATGAAAAACTAAGACTAAAACTCAGATTACAGTGAGAAATTGTAAGCCAAAACGTCATCTGTTCTGAGGTGAATAACATTTTGATTAATTATAGTATTTAATTATTCAATTTTGTCCCTTCTAACATCAAATCACACATCAAAAAGATATTTATTTGTACTGGTTCTGTTGAAAAACAGTTCCTTCAGGAGATAATGCAAATGGAGATTGTTAATTGCCTTTAAACACACCATCAAACTTCTTAATCATGGCCTTGCCTTGAGAAACTAGTATTTCTTAGGGCACTCTCATATCGAGATTTAAAAAAATAATAATTGCAATTTTACACAGAGACACAGATTCCAAACTAGGAGAAAATGGTTACTTCCATACTTAGGCAGGAACCTGCATGTCTCCGTATGGCGGACGAAGGGGAAGGAGATACCAGAAGCATTGAATGAAGGTGGAACATTCTGGCATGTTGCTCTCAACCAGCCTATTGTAGTTTCTTCATCCAGTACACTTATGCCAGGCAATGCACTAAAATGTTATGCAAAGACCACGAATTCAGAATTGTCCAAGGAGTTAGGCTACAGAAGTACATCTGAAGGGAAAAGCTTTATATGACTGCACCTTGCCCACCTGCAGCTTCCTGACATCACTGTTGACGTTTTCTGAGGCTAGAAACATGTGCTAGAGTTAGCCTATGACTGGAAGAGGGAAATTCTTAACTAATGTGATTATCTGAATGTCTCCACATGAGCTTTTCTTGCTTCTGGGATTATGTTGATTAGCTTGCTTTGTCTGGTAATTGTTTTTCAGGATTTAAACATGGGGTTCCTTTAAGGTCTGATTTCACAAACACAAAAAGGTTGCCTCAGTCATCTTCCTGCAACATTAATGTACTGTCAGCTTAATTATGGTCTGTCTCTAATGCTATTTTTGGTCTATTTCTGTAGAAATAAAGTTCTAGATTGAGTAATTGCTTCCTTGGTCACAGAAAGCTACAAACCAAGCAAGCCAAATTCACTGAGATCATTAGGTGAAAATGGTGCTAAACTATCATCTTGACTTAATGCGGTGAGAAAGAAGCAAATAAAAAAATGGGCACATGTTATGTCTGTTGTCCATAAATGCAGACATGAAGATTCAGCTTGAGACAAAGGCATTAACATATTTTACTGTGTCTCTGTGCAGGCAGAATCCTGACTTGGACCTCTACAGATCCATTCATGTCTTGAGTGAGGTACCCAGGCCTCTTCCTTGCCGTGGAGCAGAAATACGCGGAGCGAGATAAAAATTTTAACACCAGACTGTAAAAGGATATCATGACAACATATTCAGAGGTATTTGATGAAGAACTCACCAATCCATTTGGATGAAGGGTGTAAAATATAAAAGCTGAGAATGTAGTGATTATGGCTCAACCGGGTGGACTACAACATTACACATAACCACACACACAGCTGATATCCGCGGCTGCTATGAAAAGGTGTTCAATAAATGTAGCAGTTAGCGTACTACAAGCTGTCTCCTGCTGTCTGCAGATTATAAAAAAGGAGAATATACAACATTAAGGAAAGCCTAGAGGCTATTGCAAGCAGATCCATTACTATAAAAGCCATGTGAAAATGAAAATCATATTTATGTAAATGAATATCTCCGAAACTTTATATTATCACTGTATTTCTAGGGTGTCCAGATCTTATAAAATTTGCAGAAACAGTGTCATTGGATCAGGACAAGTTGCACACATCTGAGCTGGTTTCCCGTCTGCCTCTGTAGGAAGGAAAGAAGGAGGGAGGGAGGAAGTTTTTATTCAGGGGATAAGTACTCTGTCCTCTGCCCCAACAGATACCCAAAAAGAAACTGACATGCCTGAACTTTATCTAGTCCCAAACTCTTTTCCCACACCAACCGATGGCAGAATTCATTGTAGATATTTTCCTGGATAGACCAATATTCTGAAGAAGTCAAACAGGACAAACTCACAGAATAAGAAAGAAATAAGTTGTGAAAACTCTATTCACTTCTATTGCCAATGGTATGCTTATTGTTCTAGAGTAGGGATGGAATATGTCAGATTTGCTTTGTGGAAGCAGGCGGGGTTGCCCATTCCGCCATCACCACCCATCAGAAGAAAAGGCCATGCCATATTAACAATCACAGTTCATTAAAGTTGAAGAAAAGTAATGGATCACAAAAGGCTGTGTTTTCTTTGGTTGCAGAGGAGTAGCCTTGGCACAACATGAGAAGTGGATCCAAACATTGGAAGACCTGCCTGTCAACTGATGCACACCAGCCCAGCCTGTTGCTGGGCCATCATGGGTTGGCACCCACTTACAGGCATAACCCTGAATGCAAGACCACTAGAGTGATTTAGCAGGTAGTAAGAGATTATGTCTGCCCTCCTGAGCAGGACATGCCCCTGTCTGACCCCCAGCTCAGACCCCTCCAATGAAAGGGTCACATTCTGGGATCAGGCCTGACTGATTGTCTCCCATTCTGTGGATCCATTTCCATGCACAAAACCCAGGCCATTTGCAATTGAAAAGAACATTGTCTTTAAATAACATATGTCCAACCTTGTCACCAGTAATAACCTACAGCATCTACACATACAGGAAGTACAAAGTTGCAATCAGCATGCATATACCATCTGAAGGGAAGGGTGGGTGGATGAAGTCTTGAAGCAGATTGCCAGAGAGCAGCCTGGGCAGCTCCTTATATACTTGTCTGGCAGACCAGATTGGAAACTTCTACTCTCTGGTCCACCAGACAAGAGGCCCTTCCATTCCCTCCAGCTGTTTGATTCTCATTGGCCGGCCAGCAAGGAGAGCAGAAGATCCTTCCAGTTTGGCACAGAGCCTCCTGGGAAGATGACAATGGCTCTGTAGATGGCAGCTTCTTCCTTCAGCAGCCTGGAACTTGCCGGGTCTCAAACAGGGTTTGTGGTTTGCCAATTTTGATAAGTTCTTTTCAAAAATATTGTGATCTTATAAAAAATGAACAACATAAAATTCCTAGTCATCTGCAGTGGCTTATTTCAATAGATACAGCCCTTGACAGGAAGAAGAAATAAAGAGCCATGGTGTACCTGCTCATCGTGTAGTCATGAAGGATGAGGAACTGCTCTGGGACTTTTTTTTTTAATGATAATCTGAACTGAGCATTGGAAGCATAGTTGCATGCATAAGGATTCAAAGCCAGGCTTTCAACAGCTAGGCACTCCAAATCTCTCCAAATCTCTCTGTCTGCATGGGCGAATCTAGTCAGCTTTGCTTTCTTTCACATTCCATTTAACAAACAAACAAACAAACTTGCATTATTTCTGCCAAATGTAGAAAGAACTCTGTGGATTATGGAAAGATAATCTCAAACATGAATCTTATGAAAAACGAACCTAATAGAATTCTTGCTGATCGGTTAGCACATTTTTCATTCCTTTATAACTGCAGCCACCCACTTTCTTTCTAGATTGCCCAGCTCAATATATGCAGCGGTTACTCTCAAGGACAATTGCTAGACCTGGAGGTCAGCATCAAATGAGTGTTTCCTGGTGCCCACCATGTTAAAAAGGATCATGTGATCAAGTCTAGTTTCACCTCCAGGTCAGCACTTGGCAATGTGTCCACCGATAGACCTCCTGCTATGCTGGTGAGCTCCTGAGGACTTACCGAATAGTACAACAACTAATTCTAGATGGCCTGGAACCACCATTTAAACTACCCACAATGCCCTGAGAAAGCATAACTCCTGTGCATTGTGGGATATTAAAATACCAACATCTGGTGAAAGGGTGGCATTTAATATACTACAATGCAACAGAGCCATTAAATACAATGTTTGCTTATCAATTCAAAAGAATAAAATATCTGTCTCCGTAGTAAGAATTTGTACATTCCTGTTCAAGGTCCTGCCTTCAACATGCTGTCCCTCTGCATGAGAAGCCCTCATGATAAACCTGGGCACATTTACTCCTGAGAGCAGCTACAAATCAACATCCTGGAACAGTACTTAAAAGAACAATTGTTCTGTTTGGCTGTTTGGTTTTGTGAAGGGGGGCAGTTCTAGGTTTTGTTTTGTCAAGATAATAAGAAATAGGACTTTGGATCTGTGTTTTTTTTATTCCAAAGGAATCTTCAACTTGCTAGCTGGCATCAGCATAGCACTTATCTATGGTGGCATAAAGCACACTAACACTTTTTTTCATAGAGTGATGATTCACCCAGCTCTAATGATTAATCCATTATGTTGTCTCTGCATGGTTTCCTTTTATATTTCAGTTAGCCCTACACTGCAAGAACTTTAGAAGAAGTCATTAAAGGGTTGTTTGTATGCATTACAGTATATATGGGAAATGACACTGTTTGTTGCACAATGTTGTTAATGTCACAGAAAATGAATTGGTATAAACCTCTGTGTTTTATTTCCTGAGTTTGCAAATTTGTCTAGAAAAGTTTCTTGCACATTTTTGGAGAAGAAAACTAGCAATCAGCTTGATGTAATTCTGCCTTCTTTTTCTTTAACAAAGGATGGGGAGGAATTCATATGTAGTATTGCTTAGAGTGGGTCCATTGAGATCAATATGACTTCATTTAATCCTGACCTACTAGCGCTGCTGGTTTCAGTGGGTCTATTCCAAGCACAACATAATCTGGACTGAACCCAGTTATTACAGGACCAGCAGATAGATGGTCCTGAAATTTTCAACATGCCCAATTTTCCTACTAGACCTGACTGCAGAGAAATCGATGCATATTTACGATGAAGAAGGACCCAGTAATTGCAATTGGTTGAATCTACGGTAAATGAATTGTATTGCAGCTTCACTGAAATCTCTGTAAAAATTTAGTGAAGTCCTATTGATTTCATTGGAACTCACTATAAAATAATCTCATCTGGATCTCATCTGGGTCCAGTACAATCAGATTTAATTCAGAGCCCATCCATACTATTTGTTAAGCTTTGCTGACACCAATGACACTGGTACTGCAGCGCAGTGTTGACACAATTCAGAGCTGAAACCAGTGTAAAAAGATTCAAAGTGGGAGGGGAAAAAACTTGCTTTCTGTGCGGTTTGCACCCAGTTCTGCTTTGTTCCACTTTGCTTCTGTACAGGATCTGCTCATTTGGACCCTAGTATGCATTGTTTGTATGTATCATTTGATGACTTTTTAATGCATTTTTTAAACTAGGTACTCACCATCGCTCCATATCCCAAGGATAGGTAAAACGAGGAAGGGAGGGAGGAGACAGGAGGCAGGGAGAGGGCAAAGAAGATAGGCAGAAGAGGAGGGCAATCTGTGTTGGGAGTGAGATAATAGGGTGTTCTAGATGTGTGTGGAAAGGTTGTACGAAGATGGCATGATACATTCCAGGACATCTAGTGACTATAGTCTTCCAAGTGTGGACACAAATAGCAGGATGATTTATCCAAATTTGCAACAACAACAAAAATACAGGAACTCAGAAACAACTCCAGAACAGCTGGAGATAGCACCAATGTCTGAACAATCAGACACATGTAGCAATGTGAATAATGACCTGGTCTGTTCTCTTGCACACATGAAAACACAAGAAGATTTCTCCTCATGGTAGGAAGAGGGGTATTGCTGGTGGTGATGCTCATAGTGAAATTGTATATATCTGTGAAACTGATTTTTGCGTGTGTGTTACTGTACAAAACTTATATTTATTTTGTTAGGACCCAAGGTGGCTTACAATATCAGTTAAAGCAGATACAGTGAAAAACCAGCTGATTGTAGTATTTAAAAACAAATGCAATTAAATAATTAATCGTATTTTAAAGTACTAAATTAAAATAACTTATGATGATTTAAAAGCAGAATGGTAACAGTTGCCTTTCTGTTTCAGTAACTTTTAAAAAGTAGAAGCATAAGATTTTTTTTTTTACATTTTTGTGAGCAATTAGCCTCTCATTTTATGCCTGTTGTGTGCATTCAACTTCACAAAGGGAAAAGATGCTACAGACATTTTGTCTTTAAAAAAAAACCCATGGAAAAAGCAGCCTTGGTTTCTTGGTGTCCTGAAGTTGAAAGCTGCCATAGCAATTGCAGAACATCTAACAGGTTTTCTTGCCATGATGTGAGATACGACATGAGACATTGGCATAATTTCTCCACATTCTTGGATAGGTTAAATAGAATTGTGTCTTGAACCAGAATTTTTTTAAGTTCCCTCTTTTTTTGACTGACACTCCCAGAATCCTCCAGCCAGCATACCTAATGACCAGGTGTAACTAGCAGGAGGTTGTCAGAGACATTGGGATCCCTGTTGGCAGGTCGTCTCGCCTCTCCATGAAAATGGCCAACTTCCCACCTTTTAGCTCCCCAGTTAATTCCATACTCCTTACTGAGTATGGAAAGGTGGAAAAGTTAGAAAAGGTGGAAGCAGAAAAATGGTGGGAGGAACAAAGAAGTTGGGGGATGAATTCTGTTCTTACCCTGTATCCTGAGCAACATAACTGGGCCCAAATTTCCTGTGCTGTTTCATCTTTCAGGGGGAATAGAAAATCAATCTTTGCTGTAAATAAACAACCAGTTGCACCAGTCTAGGCTATAAATATATTTATATGGCCAACGGAGTTATGGAAACTCTGGCTGTAAAAGAACAGCAGAGCGATGCTATAAATCACTGAAAGTGGTTGTATATGCAGCAGGAAAGATACTACTTAACAAAATATATATGTAGTATTTTTCATCCTAAAATAATCCAAGGGTGATGTAATAGACTGAGAGGCTAGCAGTTTGAAAGATGAGCCCCAAAATAAATGATCTCAAGTCTATAGATGGTCTGGAATATAAGGAATGTTCCAAATGCTGCACAGAGAATAACGGATGATCTTAAAGCACAACGCTGTTGGGTGAGTGATGGCATTTGGAATGGCATGTTCACAACCAACTAATCAATGCATAATTTCTGCCTTAGTAGTAAAACATTTCAGAAGGTTCTCAAGGTTAGCTGGTCAAAGAACTAAGAGCGGAAATTGCCTTTTAATAGCTCCATAATGAGTAGTGTGTGCACATTCACGTGAATGTTTGCATGGCTACTTGTTTTACAATGTCAAGACTTTTTTCTGCAATTATTCCTTCAATCAGCAATAATGCCCAAGATGAGCGCTATTTTTTGTCATTGCTTGTTTGCTCATATAAACAGGGGTCTACTAATGAACATATGATGCTGCATTAGTCAGCTCATTAGTCCATATAATCCAAGGGTAAGGAATGTTTCAGGACCATTTCAGTTTTCTCTTCAGATGTTTTTAGTACAGTTCTCACAATTCCTCATCACTGACCATTCTGACTGGGGTTGATGCATGTTGTAAGCCATAGGCTTCCCATGCCTTATGTTGCTTAATATTGTCTACTATAATCAGTTGTGTCTCAGTCTATATGTATAGATCAGCATTATATACTTTATTTGGGCATTCTGTATGCAGCCTAATGGGAAGAAAGACTGTCAGTCCCATAATGCCTTACAGTTCCTCTGGAGCTTAGTCCCTGCCAGCAGGTTCCCCTTTCTCCCTAGCAATATCATGCCTCTCAGAGAAGTGCTGAATGGAGCTCATTGAAAACTCCTGTGACCATTTACATGTTTTAGGAAATGGTTCCCAAAATTCTGTCTTGAGGAATTCTGGGTGAATTCTGGAACCTGTAGTCAAAAAAGAAATGAAAGTCTCATGCTTGTCTGTCACCAAGCTTTAAAGAACAGATATGGGCCTTTATATCTGTTCTTTGGGAGGCACCAGAACTCACTAGGACTTTAGGTTCAGAGTACAGTCTGTTACTCTCTTGGGTGGTCTATGGAGCTTGTACTCATTGTATGCCCTGGAAATCTGACTGGTGTTTAATTAGAGATTCCATTGATTATTTCAGTGTGTAGCTTGGGCTAGTCAGCTTTTTGTTATTTTGCTTTTTTATTCCCAACTGCATTTTCTAATTGGCTTTCTGTAATTTTGCATAAATGGATCTTTTTACAGTTTGGCTTTTCTCTACTCTCCTAATAAAATAAACATATATAATTCTCTCCACTGACTGTGTGATTTATGTTGTCTGGTTTTTTAAAGAATCTGGTACTAAATCCTGCCTATCTCTTGGGTCATGCTCTCAGGAGAGGGGCCTGGCATGCATATCTGGCCATGATTTTTGGATTTTGTATGTTTTATTCAGCACTGTCCACAACTCTGAAGTGCCCAACCTGGTGAAAACCACCCTTGGCTTCGGCTAATGGCTACCTGAGACTCTGAGGCAAAAGGTTCATCTGATTTCAGGACTTAATTCCTGAGATGGTCTTAGTGAGGTCTGGTAAAGGCCCATATCTCCCTCTAGCCTGGGCTGGAAGATGGGGATAGAGGTTGTGATAAGATAGCTTGCATATTTGTTGTGGCTCTGGATAGAATCCTTTGGTTCTGCTGCCCTTGTTGATGATGCCAGGTCTGTGTGCTGCTTTGCCTCAGATGGTATTCATTCTTTGGAAGGCAGAAGCAAGTGAACTTTGGTAGGAAAACCCATTGACAAGACTCACCACAAAAAGGACAACCTTCATTTTCCCAATTTTTAAGATTTGTTCATCAGTGCAACCCCAGGACTCAAGCAAAGAATCACACAGACAGTACACAATGTTGATGGCAACTCACGGTCCAAAATCCAGGCCAAGTGGATGCCTCAAAAGTTGATTAAAAATTAAGCATCACAATTCAGTTCAGAAGTGAAGGGGGATGGTGAGTGGGTGGTTTGCCTGTCCAAACATTGGCATCATATTATCCCTGAAACCAAAAGTATAGCTGAGCAATATAGTTATAGTCATTTGATACTACCTAAACTACAAAGCAGAGGGACGTGGTGGCACAGAGGGACGTGGTGGTGCTGTGGGATAAACCGCAGAAGCCTCTGTGCTGCAGGGTCAGAAGACCAGCAGTCGTAAGATCAAATCCACGCGACGGAGTGAGCTCCCGTCGCTTGTCCCAGCTCCTGCCAACCTAGCAGTTCGAAAGCATGCAAATGCAAGTAGATAAATAGGTACCACCTCGGTGGGAAGGTAACGGCGTTCCGTGTCTAGTCGTGCTGGCCACGTGACCACGGAAACTGTCTTCGGACAAAACGCTGGCTCTATGGCTTGGAAACGGGGATGAGCACCGCGCCCTAGAGTCGGACACGACTGGACTAAATGTCAAGGGGAACCTTTACCTTTACCTAAACTACAAAGCATGATTCTACAGAATCCTGTGGTTCATATTCTGATGAGAATGTTAGCATTTTCTGCTATGGTTTAAGGGGAGTGCACTAAAAGCTTCTTAGTGAACGCACTCTCAGTACTTCACCAAACTACAGATCTCAAGATTTTTACAGTAGAGCCAAGACACTTAAAGTGATATCAAACTGTGATAATTGTGCAGTGTAGATACGCCTCTGACAATCTTCTATAAGCCCTAAGTCATAAGTGCAGAGTTATTTTGGGATGCCAACTCTCACATTCAATTTCACACATACATTTCAAGTATACTGTGTTGGTTCATGCATTAATTAGAATGCATGGGTAAGATCTTTAATTGTACCAGAACCTCAAGGTAAATTTCACTAAATTAGGGACTCATTAACATTTTCATTAAGTAAAGTTATTTGTTCCCAAATTAAACCTTTCTCCTTTTATTGTTTCCCTCCCTACAGCTACCCTGAAAATTTCTTTTTAATTTCAGCATATGTCCTATGAATATAACAGTTTTTCAAAGAAAGTTTAGGTTCATTGTCTCTTATAGAGATGTGCTTCCCATATAAACTGTTGAACACCAGTTTAGGCCAACGATATATTTCTAATCAGATAGATCAACTGGCACTGAACCAGTGAAACTATTGGCTTTCTACATTTTCTACTTTTGTTTTCTCTACCTAGAAAACCTGTAGTAGCCCAAGTCTGCATCTAGTTTCAAAGAGTCTGCTTCACTACCTACCCCACATTAACATTGCACAGAAAACATACATTCTTCTGTAATCCAAGTAATGGGGTCTTTGGTCTGTAGTCCTCAGCCATCCATTTGGGGGTGACCCCACTCCAGCTTAGGCCATCACCTTTCCCAGTAAGAATACTTGTGTAAATGTGCTTGGACTAAAAGAAATGAGCCAGTTCTATGTTAACTCACCTTCTGATGCTAGTATTATTTTATTTTGCATATCACTGAGGGTCAAGAGGCAACCAAAGAAAGAGAGCTGAAAGAGAGAAGCAGACCGTACACCACAGGCATATCTAAAGCCAATAGTGTACCTCTAGTACCCCTCAATTCCCCAATATAATTCCATTTTTTAAAAATCCCAAAGGCTTTTTCATTCACTTTTCATTTTGAAGAAAGACCCCTCCCTATCTCTAATAAGATCTGTGACGGCAAAAATATGGCACAGTTGCTCTGTATACCCTTTACAGAGTGTCAGGAGGCCTTTTAAATTAAAAATATTGGAGAAGGCATAAAAGCAGTCCTCTATAATCTAGAAGAGAGCCTGCATGGCCTACAGACCTCTGGAAGCCACCTACCTCCGCACTGGAGAAAGGAACATCAATGACTAAGCAGGAAGACAAATCATTTTATGGCTAGAGATAGCAAAGTGAGTGATGAAACCCAAAGGACTGACCTGTATTTGTTTGCAAAACATTAGAATTCCACACTTCAGATTTTTACAAATTATGCACTCACATTTGTTCCTCAGTAGTTGGCTTGAGCTCCATCTACAAGTCAGGCACCAACTTTGTGATGTATTCAACTTAACATATTTTTGGTGGAGGGGAGTAATGAGTCCTTTTAATTTTTTAGTTTCATGTTTAAATGTGGTAATGTGGAAAATATCTGTGGATGATCCTTTGACCCAGCCAAGCGTCACCTTCAGGGGACAGTCAACAAAGCCATACCATATCAGAGGTCAGAGGCCAAAACAATCGAAATCAGGCAGTGATGTGTGAGCAGGTTCCAGACTCAAAATGCCTGGACATGTCATAGTTGAGTTGAGTTGTCACATAAGATAACTACTTCTCCTCCTCCTCCTCCTCCTCCTCCTCCTCCTCCTTCTTCTTCAGTTTCACGCTGATACAAATTTCTAAGATCAGTCGTATAATAAGAACTAGATTAAATTGTTTGTGTTCATTCTGAGTATCCAAGCGACTTTCAATTCAACTTTGAAAACCAGAACTTTTATAATCAAGCACCCCCCACATGGAATGTTTCTTATTATGAAATAGAAACAACACCAAAATACTATAAATTCCATGAAATAATTCACTTGACTTTAACGTTCCAGTGAGTGCTTTTCTGACAGTTAAAGGTGGCATTTAATTTCTGTGGAGAGCTTAGAAGTCATTTAATTGTCAGACAAACATTGCAGAAAATACAATTTCTTCTCTCTTTCAGGAAAAAACCAATTGCAATGGTAAGTCAAACTCATGATGCACTAAGACTTGAACTGCGCTCCCCTGGGTAATAACAGCAAAAACCACCTTGATTGAATTAGTGGGTATGCACTTTGCATGGCAGTAGAACAGTATTTGACTTGAAGCACATGACAGAGTCTTCTGGATTGCTCTACTGGTGCATGTCCCTTGAATCTGCTGGGCCTCTTTTGGGAACACACCTGGTTTTATCCTGCTTTCTGCTTGTGATCCACTGAAATCAGGATATGAGTTTGTAAATATGGTATGGATTGAGCTTTGGATTTAGAGAATGTGGAACAGCAAAATATCCTGTCATTTTCTTTTTTTTTTTTTATTCGTATCAGAAGTGCCACAGAACAATAAAATGCAATATATTGTTAAATTCAGATAAATATGTCAGATAATGTTTGCCCACCAATAGTAGACAACATCAAGGGCATTTGGGGTAGCTCTTCCACAGTATACATTGCTTCCTAACTGGGTTCCACTTGTAACGAACAGTAGGAAATGTACTGTAAAAGGTGGTTATTACATTACATTACAGTTTGAGTATGCTTTGTTTGCAAGAACTCGGTCTTTTCTACACAGAAAATGGTTTGTGCTGCTGCTTGATTTTGTGGAAATAACTTCTACTGTCTCATGGGAGATGTCTCTTGGAAAGGGTCAGGGAAGCTACTTATGAGTTCTTGAAGCACAACAATCCGTAAAATGGAAAATATATGTGGCAGCCCTCTGGTTTTGTCCCACATTCTGAAAGTCAGAGATGCCATTTAAAGAAATGTACATGGACACCTTTTCTTGCATTCAATATAGATGGATTCTGAATATGCTCAGGGACAGCAACAGTAAACTTCATCTACCCACTCATACCTAAAGACTTGCAGAGAGCCTCCACATTTACAGTTTCATGCAGGAGGCCTTCTATAGATGTTGAATGAATGTGCAGATGTTTGGGTGAATGTTAGGGCAAACAGTTTTGATCCTTTATCCCCTATATGTGTAGGGATGTGGATGTTAATTGCTTGAAAACAAGCAAATCGTAGTTCTTATACATTAATGTGCGTACCTCATACATGGTTGGGCCATAATATTCTACTGTTTGAAGAGGAGAGATAGTGTTGTCTCCCATTCCCAGGTATAGAAGTCACCTGGGATAGTAGCTGAATCATACTTAATACAACAGTGAAGATAATATCCTCTATTATATTTAAGGAATCCAGTTAGATTAAGAGCTCTATAGCAAGCTGTGTGTCTCTGCCCTCCAACAGAAAGGAATGGCTAGAGTCTCGAGAGAAACAACATCCCATCGTTTATTACCTGAGACAACCTCTGCACTTGACCTAATGTGTCTCTGGCTCCAGTCTCTAAATGGATTGCATGAAGCAGTCCCTAAAGAACACTGGAAACAAGATTTTCCAGTTACTGCCAGTCTTGAACAGAAGCCAATGATTCTTATAGGAGAAGCTTACCGCCTATGTGAACAAAGAAGGGCTCCTCAGCATGGAGCATTTGTTCTGCCCGCATGTGCACACACACAGGGAAAGAGCGAGTGAGGGGAGAGAGAGCGAGAGAGAGCTTTTGACTGCTTGGTGACATAGGAACACAGAATTTATCAGGATTTGGGTCCACACATTTCTGTAAAGTGCCATTTCTCTTCTCCTGAAGAAATCAGCATCATTTGTGGTGGAATTGTGAAGTTATACAAAACATATGGGTTAAAATATTTGAAGAAATTAGAGAATTGTTGGAAAGCAACATCGAAATGGTTCCAAAAACAGCATTGTTATTGATGATAGAAAATTGTGATGTGAATAATACAAAAAAAGAGAGAAAGAAATGGTAATGAACTTGATAACCACAGCTTGATTGCTTATAGGGAAAAATTGGAAGCAGAATTGGGATTTTCAGCTTCAAGAGTGGTACAATGAAGTATGGAATATAGCAGCTAATGATAAACTGACTTCAGAAATTAAGTTTAAAAAAGGAGAACTAAAGATTAATAAATCTAAGGAATAATGGGAAGAATTTATAAAAGTTGTATTGTGTAAAGGTAAAGGGGGGGAAACTGGCAATGAATATATGTATTTTTGGAAGGATTTGGGGGTTGGATAAAAGAGAAGGAAAATTATGATCATAAGCAAAAGTATGTAAGATATAATGGTCCCTTCAGGGAGGGGTGCATTAGTATTTTGTGTTTATGTAATAAGTAAGTTTTATGTGTTAGTATTATATGTATTATATGTATTTATATGTATATAAATAAATTTTTTAAAAAACAGAATCTGAAACCCAGCAGAATGCAATTCTTTGACTTCTAAACACGTGAGAGTATTGGTTATAATCCATTGTATTGGCAAAATCCTGTTGCATAGTAATTCTGGTAGAAAGGAAATGGTGTAACCTGCAGCAGCAAAATGCCTTTAATCCTCATTGTGTGCCAATCATTGCTCATGTCCAGGAATCCAAGGAGGGACTCATTATTTAATGGGAGTTGGATTCACTGTGTGAGAAATGCTCACACCCTTGTTACTTAATACAGTACCCAGACAACCACGAATTCAAGCAGCTCTCCTTTATTAAAAAGCACCTTTGCAAAAGTGGGTGTCCTAACTAGGTAGGCACACCGATCAATATAGATAGCTGGATATTTATTCGCTATTCCCGGCCTCATGGTCCCTCCCTTATTTCCCCATTGGTGTACAGCCTATCTGGTACGCCAAGGTGTACAGCCTATCTGGTATGCCTAAACTGATCGTGTGAAGTCCCACCCCTGTTTATATTTCCCATTCCCCACATTAACTAGACCCCAGACTCCTATTTATTTTTCTCCTTATTTGGTACATGTTCCCATTTCCTTAATGTTCTTATCGTCATTCTTACTGATCCATACGGTTTCCTCATTATTAGCTAGGCTTAATAGCTCAATCTTCTTGTCAGTACAATAGGGTACCTCCCTTATTTGTACTTTCCTCTTATAATTTATCAAGACTTCCCTAAATTCCTTATTTTGGCTAAAAAATCAACAAAGAATATATTCTGATTATTTTATCATGACCATTTACTCAATCATCATGTCCTTGCAGGGGCTTGCAAAAGCAGCATTTACCCACTTCCTTTTCTCTCAACTGTGAGTTACATTTCTTTTCTGCCAGCATAATTGCACAACAGGATTTTGGGCACTGTCTCCATATAGACATGTGGTAAAGTCACTTTCAAAAAATGCAATGCCACATTTTAGGATTTTTCTGATTAGATTGTTTCAACAACACAAAAAGCAAATAGAACAGAACAGAAAAAAGAAAAAAGGGGGAGAAAGGGGGAAAGATAAAGAAAAAAGAGAGAAAGTTATTCTGCCTGAATGTGCACATACTTCTTCTTTTAGAAGAAGAAGTGGATTATAACCCGTAGAAGTTCACACTGAAATATATTTGTTAGATTTTAAGGTACCACTTTCAGGTCAGAGATTCTGACCCCAGAATGTACTGCTAAGAGACTTGTAGAGCATTATAGACCTCTAGGGAAAAATCAGAAGCCCGTGTTTCTCACAGTTGGCATTTATCCCAATTAGAGATTAGCTCCAGAATGAAACCAGACAATTGTTGACAATCATATCAAAGTTAATGTGAGTATCATGGAATATGTCTTTTCACTGTTGCAATAATTCCTGGCAATGTCAGCTTGTCTAATTCTACAAGCTTTATTTCCTAATTGTTTCTATGTCCCATAAAGACAAAAATACTTCATAGTTGGTGTAAAAATATAAAAATCTTACAGCTATGTAAAAACTGTAGGTACAAAATATACATGAACACCAAACTTAAACTGCAATCAAATACAATCCAAGATACCATAAATTTCTTCTAAGAGTCAAAAAGTATAATGAGAATGTTTCAATTACATTCTAAAAATGCAGAAGCATATAGCCTAAAAAGGCACATTGAAACAGCAAAAGGCAGAAAATACTTCTCCAAAACACCAAAGTTCTTGAAAGAGTAACTTTCTTAGCCTCTAAGAATATTAAGAACACACACAAAATAATTCTAAATGTTCACCAAGCCAAACTAGTTTGAAGCTATGGAAGAAAATCCATTTTAATTGTGCTGCTGGCTTTTGGAAATGAAACATGCTGCTACTGCATGATTGTCGTTCTTTGATGTCTAGTGCCCCGAGTGGCATGGACTTGCAATGATGTTGTGAATGTCTGTACGGTATGTGTGTCTTATCTCCCTATATTTATAATTCAGTTGTTTACACCCACCTGCCCCATCTATAAACAATATCTTTCTCCAGGGGCCTGGACATCCAGGGAGCTTGAACTCCAAGGGAAAAAAGAAAGGGAAGCTAAATTGTTGTTGCACCTCCTATAATTCCAGAATTTCACAACCTAATATCTGGCACAATGCCACAATAACAAAATCATTTTTATGACTAAAAATTGTATAGAGCTTGGAGTAAAAAAGGGCTGTAGCATTAAAGGTCTGGAATCACAGAATCCTAGAAGGCTAGAATATTGTAAATATAGATAGTACAAACCATATAACCTGCAAACACCATCTCTGTATTTACAAATTGTAACAAAACAAATTCAGCTCTCAGGATGTTATGGTACAATGACCTTGTTTGTCTGGAGAACTAGCTACTTGTTTTAAAAGGACTTTAGTAAACTATAATTCAAACCTCAATTTTAAAAGCACTTTCATTTTCAGGGCTGTTTTTTCTATACCTCCCTTAATTATTTTAACACTGTACACTTCAAACCTTAACATCACAATGCTTTAGTTTTCAGTTTTGTTTGCATATGTTGATCAACATTCAATCTTCAAGAAGGTGCTAGTGTCAAACAATTCAGGCAGTTTAAGCACTGCCATTTGATATTTGCTTCATTTAAAGAATTGTTTTTAAACACTTTTTTTTTTCATCTTTATGGTCAGTTTGCTAGAACAGGTGAAAGAGCCACATTATTTTTTAAACCAGTATTGTGCCAAATTATACAGATATCAGTGAAAATATCATCCCCCATTCCCTCCCATCAGGACACTTAATAATGGGCTCAAGTTGCAGGAAGAAAGATTTCAGCTGAGAGCTGAGTATCAGGAAAACTTCCTAACTATTAGATCGGTACAACAATGGAACCAATTACCTTGGGGAGTGGTGAGCACTCCAATGCTGGAGGTATCCAAGAGAAAATTAGACATCCATCTGTCAGATACACAGTATATCACAGAAGTGAGTACACCCCCTCACATTTCATAAATATTTTAGTATATCTTTTCATGTGACAACACTGAAGAAATGACACTTGGCTACAATGTAAAGCAGTGAGTATGCAGCTTGTATAACAGTGTAAATGTGCTGTCCCCTCAAAATAATGCAACACACAGCCATTAATGTCTAAACTGCTGACAACAAAAGTGAGTACACCCCTAAGTGACAATTGGGCACAAAGTGTCAATATTTTGTGTGGCTACCATTATTTTCCAGCACTGCCTTAACCCTCTTGGGCATAGAGTTCACCAGAGCTTCACAGGTTGCCACTGGAATCCTCTTCCACTCCTCCATGACGACATCACAGAGCTGGTGGATGTTAGAGACCTTGTGCACCTCCACCTTCCGTTTCAGGATGCCCCACAGATGCTCAATAGGGTTTAGGTCTGGAGACATGCTTGGCCAGTCCATCACCTTTACCCTCAGCTTCTTTAGCAAGGCAGTGGTCATTTTAGAGGTGTGTTTGGGGTCGTTATCATGTTGGAATACTGCCCTGCAGCCCAGTCTCCGAAGGGAGGGGATCATGCTCTGCTTCAGTATGTCACAGTACATGTTGGCATTCATGGTTCCCTCAATGAACTGTAGCTCCCCAGTGCCGGCAGCACTCATGCAGCCCCAGACCATGACACTCCCACCACCATGCTTGACTGTAGGCACGACACACTTGTCTTTGTACTCCTCACCTGGTTGCCGCCACACACGCTTGACACCATCTGAACCAAATAAGTTTATCTTGGTCTCATCGGACCACAGGACATGGTTCCAGAAATCCATGTCCTTAGTCTTCTTGTCTGCAGCAAACCGTATGCGGGCTTTCTTGTGCATCATCTTTAGAAGAGGCTTCCTTCTGGGACGACAGCCCTGGAGACCAATTTGATGCAGTGTGCAGCATATGGTCTGAGCACTGACAGGTTGACCCCCCACCCCTTCAACCTCTGCAGCAATGCTGGCAGCCCTCATACGTCTATTTCCCAAAGCCAACCTCTGGATATGACGCTGAGCATGGGCACTCAACTTCTTTGGTCAACCATGGCGAGGCCTGTTCTGAGTGGAACCTGCCCTGTTAAACCGCTGTATAGTCTTGGCCACCGTGCTGCAGCTCAGTTTCAGGGTTTTGGCAATCTTCTTATAGCCTAGGCCATCTTTATGTAGAGCAACAATTGGTTTTTTCAGATCCTCAGATAGTTCATTACCATGAGGTGCCATGTGGAACTTCCAGTGACCAGTCTGAGAGAGTGAGAGCGATAACACCTGCTCCCCCTTCACACCTGAGACTGGTGACACTAACGGGTCTCATGACACCAGGGAGGGAAAATGGCTCCTTGGGCCCAATTTGGACATTGTCACTTAGGGGTGTACTCATTTTTGTTGCCAGCGGTTTAGACATTAATGGCTGTGTGTTGTGTTATTTTGAGGGGACAGCACATTTACACTGCTATACAAGCTGTGTACTCACTGCTTTACATTGTGCCAAGTGTCATTTCTTCAGTGTTGTCACATGAAAAGATATACTAAAATGTTTATGAAATGTGAGGGGGTGTACTCACTTCTGTGATATACTGCACTTTGTTTTGGATTCCTGAACCATATAGGCCTCTTCCAACTCCATTATTCTATGATTTCTAGAAGAAACCACAATGGGACATCTGATCTATTTAGAACACAGTTTAATTAGGAGTCTCGGTGTGTCAATGGTATATGAAAGGTGTAAGAAACAGAGTGATGTTGTTCTATTAGGAATTAAAATGAACAAAATTCTTCCAAAACATTTTTTTTCCTTCCTGTATGTCCAAGCTCTCAACTGTAAAGTCTGAAATTACTAGGGTGAGAATGATCAAAGTCAAAGGCAACAAAGCAATTAAATCAACTCCCCAAAACATTTACTTTTTTTAAAAAAATTCTTAATTGCTTTGTGAATTTTTCCCCCCAGAGATACAAGATTTCCCAGACTGACAGGCAACCATTTCAGATGATCAGCCCTCACTGTATATCCACTTACTGTGAATGACATCTTTATTTTGATGTCATTACAAATTGGTTGCTAGGCTTCCCCTACTGATATATTTCTGAGGTGGATTTTTTTGATAAATAAGGTAGGAAATGTCAGGATTCTAATGCAGGAAACCTGCAGGGACATCTTCTCTCTCCCTCTCCCCCTCCTGGGTGGAAGGGGCATCTTAGCCCTGGCTCATAATATCTTCGTTGGGATGACAGGCTGTTTTTCTTTCATGCTTTCTGTTGGGCAGCCACATTGGCAGAAAGGTGGATTTGAGAAAAGCCAAGCACATGCTAGTGGATTTGGGCAAGGCTTATGGGGCTTTTCTAATGTTTTATAATGATCAGTCCTGGGCTTTTAAAAAAAAATCTCTAAGGTAAACAGACCACCTCATTGCTCAAAAAGTCCATTTTATGTTCCCGACCAGCTTCTGTTTCCTTTCTGCTTTTATACAGAGTGGATAAGAATTTGCTCCTGCTCTCTTGAATGTTTGTACCAGATGCATTTTGTTACACTACTCATACTGTACATAATCACTGTATGCCTGCCTGCTAGAGAGATCTATCTATTTTGTCAATATTTTGCAGATTTTTGGTCTAAACATGCGCTGACAATCTGGCCTTATAGATCTGTAGGTTTTAGATTATTTCCATTCATATTGATTGATACCACTTGTTCTGGTGTTTTCATTTAATCAGTATGGGTCAATGTTCCCTCTAATTTTCCAGAGTGTGGCACGGGGCGCTGCCTCATGCGCATGAGTTTCCAACCACAACCAGAAGCAAATGGGTGGAAGCACAGACTCGGCTGTGCGCACCCGATGTAGCGCTGTGCACCTTCACACCCGTACAGCTTAAAGGGAACATTAGTGTGGGTGCATTTTGATCATGATTTTAAGCCACCTTAGATCATTTAGAAAAAGATGGGATGCCAATTTGGCTGAGAGGTGGAAAATAAAGAGTATTACAATTATTATTTTCCAAAGAAAGGTAAAAAGGGTTCATATCTTTAATGAAAATCTCTAGAAATATGTAACAAAAACCTCATTCTGACACTCTGTGTAAGATAGAAGTGCCCAGCCTGTGTCCTTTTGAATTAAAAAAAAACTACTGTTATCAGAACAAATGAAAGTCTTTGTTCCCTCATGCTTCCCATTGCTTCTTATGCTTACTGATGCTACTCTGTGCTTCACCCTGTTTTCCACAGAGCTTGGAAATGTTACTTTTCTGGACTACAACTCCCAGAATCCCCAAACCAGCAGGGGGACAAGCACATCTGTAACTCATAAAATCCAACTCTAGAGGCTTTTGTAAAGTAACTTTAGCTTTTCTCCTGATCTAACTCTGAGTGATTTTCCAGAAATAAATGTATATATGTTTCTTTTTCTAAACTGTAGAATCCTAGAATATCTATTTGACTCAATAGACCCAAAGAGAACCAAACCACTGTACTTTGCAACTGTGAATGTTCTATACTACATTAGTTCCTCAAAACCAGCAAACAGCCTATCATTTCTTGTGGAAGCAAAACTGCTTCTTTGGGCTTAAGCTGTCTGCACGGCAGGAAACAAAATATATGAGATGTTGAATCTAAAAGACTGTGACAAAGAGATCATGAAGCAAGGTACATTACAATAAAACTATGATAATGTAGTACTGAATATCTGACAGAAATTCAGCTAAATGAAGCAATTTAGAGGCTAGTACTAGATATTAGGTATGATATTATGTCATTATATCAATTTTCCTTATGTGTGAGGCAGATATTCAGAGATATCCAAACAGCCAAATAGCAACTGAAGTATATATGGTGATTTATTAGAAGTATTGTTTTACTTTGTCCTCTCATACAAAGTGTCCAAAATGAGCTCTGCGTAAATCTTACATTCTGAATTCTTTGTTTCACTGATAGAATAAGAAAAGAAAAGAAATTATTCAACCACCTCTCATCCACCCTGAGGATTCTGGGAATGGTCCAAAACAACAAGGTAACTCATGCATGCTCCGATTGCATCTGGCATGGGTTAAAAGTGATGAGAAAAGAAAGATGGACTAGGCCTGGTTCATGGGCCCATTCTCCCTTGTAAAGAAGAAAATTATCTTCATACTCTTCTATGTTAGATCTGTGCTCATTCTAAAGAGAAGAATACTCTATTCCCCTCCCCACATTTAGTGGGGTACTGTTGAATGCTATCCAGAGGAAGAATCCCAAAGCTAGAAGAGACACCCAGTCACCAACTCCAACATTCTTATTTTGGGCCAAATCTGATCTCCTCTAGATGTTTTGCCTAGAATATCATTGTGTTTTATTGGATGTTGTGATGGAACTGTAGCCAATTTTGCCTGGTAACAGGAGATTGGCTGGGAGAATGCAGAAGGTGAGCCAATCCTGGAGAGCCTGTTGGACATGGAGTCAAGAAGAAGAGCTAGAGAAAGAGTAGGAGTTAATTTATATCTGGGAGAGGGAGGTTGTATTTTATCAGTGGGTTGTAACTCAATATAAACTTTCACTGAACTCTGTTTACCTTACCAGTTGATATGTTGTAATAAAGAAAATCTCACATATTTCATTTTAAAACTGCTTGGGCTCATATGTTTATGGCTGAAAGCAAGCCTTATAAAGGAAGGGTATTTTAAAAGTGGCAAGCCTGGGTCAGGGCTGGTCACAGATGTCTTTCAGTCTTTAAGCATGAGGATGTGGCTTAAAACACAATGTGTTTGACTAAGCCCACCCAACCACCTTTGAACTTGATACTTTTAGCCACAAGGAAGTGGTCCATTGTATCAGAAGGTAATAAATACTTATTTGGAGGTCAAACTAGATGCCAGTAGCCTTTCTTTTACTCTCACAGTCATGATTTCTGAGGAGGCAGAAGGGTAGGTAATAACGAATTACAAAGAAAGCCCATATCTAACTTCCATTGACCAGCCACAAAACTGGAACATAATGTGTAGAGTTGAGTGAAAGAAAGCACATGGTATGACAAACATTTCTAAGGATACACTAAAAGTATAACATACCATACACACAGAGGCATGGTGGATGTCCTAGCTACCTTGAAGGAAGCCATAGTAGCACTGTTCCTTAGGAAACCCACTTTACACCAGGACTACATGAGCATATGTCCACTCCCTTGCTGAGTTGCATGATTAAGTGGGTTGTTCCCAGGCAACTTCAAGTACTCATGGGTGATTTGCTTTTTGTTTCAGCTTAGATTCTGGTGCAGAATCCCAGAGTTTTTGTGCAGAATTTGCCTTGGTCACTCCTTGGAAATACATTTTCCAGGAAGGAGAAAAATGAGTGAGATCTGATTGATTCTTAAAGATATCCACTGTCTTTCAATGCCAGCAACCATGGAGTTTTGCTTAGTAAACTGTTCAAGACAGAGTAAGCAGCTTTTTCATAATTCTCTTAGCACTAGATAATGGGACTTCTTCTCAACTTAGCATATAAACTTCAGGATCCCACAGGGTTACATTCTTTTCTCCATGCTAACATCTACTACAGTGTGCACTCATCCCTATTGAAATAAGGTATCATTAATATGCACATGAGGCAGCCACTTTTTTCATCAAAATGCCCTAAGGATATGTTTTGCCATCATTGAGTATCTTCCCAGAGACATTTGTAGCCCTATTTGCGAAAAACATAGGAACCATTTGCCAAGTTTCATAAGGTACAGTCAAGATTAAAGAAAGGGGTGGATTAAGATGTTCTCAGGCTAGCTTGTTCTTTACAGTCCTAGTACTAGCACCTATTTGAATTGATCCTTCTCATTGAGTCCTACTTTCTTGTTCTCATCAGAGAAATAGGATTTTGAGAAATAGGAAAGTAATAAGTTCTTTTTAAAAACAAAGTAATGGTAATTGTAACTAACAACTTTGAAGTTACTTGAATTATCAACTGTACTGAAATATATTTTGAAAGCAACTTTCAAAGGCTTGCCAATTACAAGTGCACATACTAATTTAAATAATTTGCCAAATCTTTGGCCCCAGGCATCTACCTTTACAATGCAGTGCCTTGTATGACATACTAACCAGAATTCTATGGGTACTCTGTAAGGGTTGTACAACTTGCCATTGCTAATTGACAAAGTGCCAGGCACATCTTGGTTGTACAATCAGGCACATGACCAGGCACATGACCAAGATGAGCCGAGGCACCTCATCAATTAGCCATAATTAGCCACAACAAGTTATTCAGAACTTACCTGAACACTAGTACAGTTCTGACCACAGAGTGAAAAGAGTCTATTGCAGGATGACACCTATTTGAGCAGGAATATACGTAGCTGCTGGCCTTATAGAGGCATGCAAAATTGTTCAAGAACTTAAGCAATGCATAGTTTTCTCTCATACAGGACAAGTCTTGAACTTCCTCCACTGGGATAAGATAGAGAAAGCTTGTCCTGTTCTGAGTTATACGAATGAGGGTAGCTTTGTGTTGATTATGCTGATGGTTTTCTGCGGATTTTCTGCTTCTCAAGATTCTACACTTCGAAGATGCTACTGATAACATGATCCTAGCCTCTGTTTTCCATTCCATTTCCCAATTCTTGGCAATAGATCTTGTTTTCATTAGACTCTCAATAAATTGTAGGCCGTTGAAGAGAAAAGATGTGATTTATATTTTTTATATTTTTATGCTTTCAGTGCGTGAAAGTTATAGCTTCTGTTCAGGTTTCCTTCTCATAATGAAGTGAAGAGTGATATGGAGATATGCTCCCTGCCCCTGCCCCCACCATCACATTCCCACTGATCCTCTCTATCCACCTCCCATAGAGGAGGCAGTGGTGGTGGTACACATAGAATCATAGAATAATTGAGTTGGAAGAGGCCTATAAGGCCATTGAGTCCAACTCCTTGCGTTGTGCAGAAACCCAGTTCAAAGCAGATCTGTACAGGGAAGTGTTTTCTGTATGTGCCAGCTCCTCCACAGCATGGAGTCCGCCACAATTCCATAATTCAAAATTATTTACATCCCAAAGATAGTTTCTGAATTTTGGAAAATTCTTATATAAAAATGAACTGAACTGAAATTCTCAGCATTCCTAACTCCCCTTAGGCTTCACCATTGGTTAGTCTTCATGTTAGTCAGCCATGTTTCTGAAGGAATCTGCTTCTGGTCGGCGTTGAATGGAAGAACTCCTAGAATCTCAAGTGTATCACCAGAGGTTCTCTTTTAAAAAAAAAAGGATGGTAGGATTTAAATCATGGTTGGTCAACTTGGCAGATCAAAGGGGCAGTGGCTACTTTTAAAGTCATGAAGAAAATTTGAAGGGGAAAAAAAAGAAAGAAAATGGAAATGGCCAGAAATCTATTTCTGGTTTTGAAAAATGAGTACTTTCTGATGTTAAATACTGCAAGGAAACATTACAACCTATATAAGTGGTTGGACAGTAGAGACCCATCTTTACCCTTTAGATTGGAATAAGGCCATGGGTAGTCAAATACATCAATATTAGATCAATACTTTCAAATCTATCAACTCACAACTTTAAACAAAGGTCAGGTAGGCTAAAAGTCACATGGATTTGCTGACAGAGGAAAACAAATTTACTTTGCAGTCATTTTATGAAGTACCAGAAGTTCTGGTAGCACAGAAAGAAATTCCTAAATCACCATTTTGAGGACATCTTCTAGAAGGACTTGGAGTCAGTATGTGCTTGATTAGATAAGCTCACTGCAAGGCCAGGCATATGTTGGGCTTCGTTTACATGAACCAATAATCAGATAATTATTTAGTTTTGGCATAAGTAACAGGATGTCACAATGGTCATTGGATGTAGAATTAAATATATTTGAAAAGCAATGTCCAGGAAGCCAATGAGGTTCTTTAGAGGTCCTTTGGAGTATGCTTTATGATTCCACATCTGGAGGTCCAGGGCTGGTCATGACATTATCTTTTCTCTTTGAATCTCACTGGTTATGTGTTTAAGAGTATGAGACTCATGACTGCTTACATAAGAACATAAGAAGAGTCAAGCTTCCTGTATCTCACAGTGGCCCCACCAGATGCCTCTGGGAGCACATGAGACAACTAGATACCTGTCTCCTGATACCACTCCCCTGCATCTGGCATTTTGAAGTACCTTCCTTTTGAGCCTGGAGATTATACATTCCCATCATGGTTTGTAACCTGCGATGGGCTTTTCCTCCAGAAATCTGTCCAATCCCCCTTTAAAGGCATCTAGGCCAGATGCCATCACCACATCCTGTGGCAAGGAGTTCCACAGACTAACAACACTCTGGGTAAAGAAATATTTTCTTTTGTCTCACTCTCCCAACACTCAATTTGAGTGGATGACCCCTGGTTCTAGTGTTGCGTGAGAGGGAAAAGGGCTTCCCTCTATCCTCTTAATTGTGATCACAATTGTTCTGCTTCTTTTTCCCTTTCTACTTATATACTCAACAAAGCCCAACATGTCTCCAGCCTCTCCACGAACTAATCTGTTCATGTATGTACTGACTCCAAGTCCTTCTAGGACACATCCCAGTGTAACTTTCTTTTCCTCACAATGGTAATCTGGACTATTTTAGGAACCAAAACTTACCTCTTTCTTGACAACTTTAAAAAATGTGCTTAAATACCTTCTGGTGTGATAGTGCCTGAATTCCCAGAGTGTGAACTAAGTCCAGACTTTAAATGTACTGGTTAATTGAGTATTTAATGGAGCTCTTCCTTCTTTCATAATCAACTGGAGTGCTTATTAAATAGAACTGTGATCACAGAGCCTAACAAGGGGAATTACTGTTTCTGGGGGCTTCTAGGAGTGATAAGTCATCTTTTTTTATTGTGAGAAAAATCATTTTTGAGGCAGGAGAGCATGAGTCTGATGAGATCAAAGCTGCAAAAACAGCCACTGGGCTTACATTAAGCCCAAGGGCTGCACTAACTAAATAAATATACTTCCACAGTGCACTTCTACCAGTAATACTAAAACATTGCACTGATAATGCTGAAGCACATTTTGTTCCACTAAATGTAAGCCCCTGGCAGAAGAAGCTGGACAGATAAGAAGACTTAGCAAAACTTTTCACAATAAACCGCTCCACAGGGCAGTTATTCCATGTAGTGAATAGCTTCATGCATAAGTATATCATACAAACTGACTCTTACTGTATGTTCACACCCATTCTCCTCTGTGCTGGCATTTTAAATAATCAGTGACACTGTGGACACATATCAGACAAAACAAGAACAAGAGACAAAAATGTTTTGGCACCTTGAAAACTAACTGCTATACTGTATTTTAATCTGGGCTTTTGTGGATCAAGCCCACTTCCTCTGACACAAGATGAGACCATATAACAGTCATATCTATACATGGCCCCATGACTAGGTGGGGATACAGATTATGGACAAAGTGGCAACAGTTAATAAGTGAGTAATGTCAGTTATCAGTCTACAATAGCATAGTTGACACAAATGGAAAACTATGGGAATCAATGCAGGACTTCACACTTTGTAATGACTTAAGGACCTTTGATTGATATTCAGTCCTCTTAAGTGGGTCTCCAGTGTCCATATATACCTTATCTCAGCTGTTTCTCTTTCAAGTCTCGCTTTGTAGTTCTTTTTCTCCAGAACAGTGAATTTCAGATCATTCAAAGAGTGTCCAGGTAGACAGAAATATTCTGAAACAGGTTTGTGTGTATTGCCATTCCTGATGTCAGATATATGCCATTCATTCTTCTGATACTGCCTTGTTTGTCCTACGCAAAGTGCAGAAAGACATTGTTGGCAAATGATGGCATAAATCACATTAGCAAAGGAACAAGTAAACAGGTCCTTGATGTTGTGTGTGACATTGTTGGGGCCTGTAATCATGTTGCCAGAGTAAATATGGGGACAGAGCTGGCATCTGGGGTTGTAACAGGGATGAGTTCACATCTCTGTCAGTGTTGTATAGTCTATTATGTGTCAATAGTTGCTTGAGATTGTTTGCAAGCAAGTACAGGCCTGCCACCAAAGGAAAGTAAACTATTCTTGTCAAGAATGGATTGAAGATAATTTTTGATGCATGTGAATGGTCTCAATTATGGGCTAAAGGTGACAACTAATGGAGTTTGGCCATTTTCTCATCTGGGTCTGTTTTACATTCGGTTGCTTCTGGGAATTCACATTGCCCAGTTAATTTGTTCTTTAACTATATTGGCTGAGTATTGTAGTCTGAGAAATACCTTTTGTAGGTCCTTGACTTTGGAGTCCCTATCTTGTGGGTCTAAGCAGATGCAATTATATCTATCGACTTGGCTGTAGTGTAGACAGTATATGTTGTGCTGTGCTCAGGATGGAAGCTGGATACATGCAAGTAAGTATAACAGTCAGTGGGTTTCCAGTATAACGTGGTGAACACAATACACCTTATTTGGTTATGAGGGGTGACAAGCTGGTGAAACAGCTAGACACATGTGGTCTTTCCTCCTTTCCTTCCTTCTTTCCTTCCTTCCTTCCTTGAACACCATCCAGCCAATGAGCACTCAAGGCAATATCAACTTAGGTAAAACAGAAACAATGATGAAACACAATAAAACACAAGCACCTCAAAATAATAAGTTGAAATGGGTATGGAAATCTTCAGATCAGAGTGAAAATGAAAATGGACCAAGAGCCTAGTGGAACTATATAGTCTTCACTAACCATCTAAAACTTTACCTGAAAATAGATTGGAAAAGATCCAAAGGATGATTAATTAGAAAGAATCCAAATTATCAGCTTCATCCAAAGAAGTCTGGAGTTATAATGTTGTCATCTGTTCTTATATAAAACATTTTACTTTATAAAGGGGAAATTAAAAACTGGCTGTTAATTAATTTGGCCAGTATCCAATCAGTAGCCTCAGCTAGAGCTCTTGAATCATTTGCTGAATGGTGAGGCAACACTCACATAAATCCTACTGACTCTACAGGGGTACACTAGCTGGGATTAGCAATAGGATACTGGCCCTAGAGTGGTGAGAGCCTGTTTAAGCTTTTTTTAAGTAAAATATCTTTTTACACAATTACCTTTTTATAAGAGACTGGGGTTTTACAAGGCTTGAGGAGGCAAAACCTCCTACCACACCCATGGTTGCCACAGAAACCACGTAGAAACATCCGTGCTGTACCTATCAAGGCTGTGGTAACACAAAGCAGGGGGCAATGTCACCTCTGGAGGCGCTTCTATCAGCCCAGGGAGGGAGGGAGTTGGTCATATGGATATCCCATGATCGGAGCAGAGAGAATACCTTACTCCAGAAGGTAACTGCTTACTCAGACCATAAGCTATTTCTAGCAGTACAACTGGAGAAGATATGTTTGGTATCTGGCTGTGGAGCCAGAGGTTGGGAGTTTGATTCCCTACCATGTCTCCCTGGCAGGGTATGGACTTGATGATTCACAGGGTTCCTTCCAGCTCTGCAGTTCTAAGATGATGGTGATGATGATGATTTTCAGTCTCACCATCTATGCACACAAATATGAGAGACTATAGAACATGGCACCTCACCAGGACAACAGATTCCTTATTTGATCTTGTGGATTTTGCCTGGTGTCCCTTAATCATGTGGAGGTCTCTTCCTGTAAGAAACATGTAAAGGTGGCTAATGAAGAGTTGTCATAGCATTAGAAATAGACACTGATACCAGCTAATTAACAGATAAACCAAGGAATTTCTCTAAATGTTTATATATTTCCCTCATTATCTTCACATTATATATGATCCAATTAAAGGCCTCTTTTTACATGAAGATTCCCATGAAGACCCCACTCCATTCAAAAAGAATATTTTTGTAACCAGTATTCACTGTTGAGGTTTAGATAGGCATCCTTCCAAGTGCTTGAATTTATTAGGCTCACGGAAAACAAGTAAATTAACCTGTGTCAGGTCAGTCTAGTCTTTCTGGCTATTCAATATTTCCTTTGTGGGATTCAATCTTTTAAATTGGCAAGTAGGTCAGGCTGGAGAAGAGCCTGCAGAACAATTGGGAGAGGCGCTGCCTGGTCTCTGCCTCATTTCTTATTCCTGGTTTCCGCACGTGCGATTAGTTTCTCATAAAAATTCATCGCATTCTGTGACTTTTGTGGGGAGGAAGTAGGTTAATGCCAGAGCTTAGAAATTCTGCCTTTTTGCAACAAAAGAGCCTAGTATCCTCTACTTTGCATAGCAACTGAGGGATTCTGGGAGGTGTAGTCCAAAAAAGTAAATTTCTCAAACTCTGATTAAAAGAAAGAAGACTCCTCTTGGAAATGATCATATTACGCAACTATTAGTTAGATGGTGTTGTGTTATATAAAATGTTTTGAGTAGCATCAGGTAGGTATACATATTATAGAATAATGGGTTTCTCATGCTTATAATTACCATTATTACTAGGTCTGCATGGCAACATAGCAATTTTGTTAACAATTACAATGCAAGGCTGAAAATTAAAGTTTCAGTTTAGTATCTTTCACAATTCATAATCCATCCAGCCTACAGGTGTCAGGTAGAGAGGGACACGAAGCACTTCATGCTGTGTCTTCTACATCGTCATAATCTGTGGTATTCCTCCAACACCATTTGGTCAGACCATATTCCCATAAATGTAAAAACAGCTGAAAAATTGAGCTACACGGAAAAGGGAATGAAGCAATCCCTCACTGAGTTGCAAATGTAATGCAATGCATTTATTGGGGAAATGAATTAATTGCAAGTCACTAGTTCTTTGTAACCAGTTACTTCCAAGATCTGCATTTCAGTCTTCTTCAGCTCCTGGACTCCACACACACACCCCACCACTACCATTTTTGTTGCAGTTTTTACTGCATGTTGCCTGTGGTTTGTATGGCTGGGTGGGGTTTTTCTGGGCTAGGCTGACTGTCAGTCTATTCAGCACTAACCAATTATTGCCTCTCACCTCTGAATTCAAAGAGAGCCCCACCTCTCTGCTGAGCAAACCTTTCCTCCTCTCTAGTCTGTTGCAAGCAATCGGATTGTTTGTTTGCTGTTGATCTGGTCACAACTGTAAGTAATGAAATGTTATTTATTCTTTCTCTTACCAATGTCTCAGAGTGAGTTTCTTCGCAAAAAGTAGAGGGGAAAGCAGGGATCAAAGCGCTTTGATCCCTCCCCCTCCTTACTTCTGTGTATAAGAAGACCCTCAATTTTAACCTAAAGATTTTAGACAAAAGTTTCATTTTATACACGGAAAAATACGGTAAGTGCCAACTAATGAGAAAGGGGTGGACTCTGGGAAACCTGAAACTATTCTGTTTTCTAGTCCTGCCCCATATTCAATTAACACACTCCCTTCTCAGGTTCGACCTCCTCCTTTCCTAGCTTCTGCTTTTTCTGTTTTTCTTCCTGTAGACCAGGGACAGCAGAGTGCAGCCCATAGACCACATGTGGCATCTGAGCCTCTGAGTATTCCCTCCCCTCCCCCAAGAAAAATGTAATATTTTCCTCCAAAATTACTAACTGCAGCCCCCAGAAGCCTCTGGTCTATTACAATCTGCTTCTCAAACAAAATCTCCCTGGGCTCTTTAAAAGGCCTTTTGCGGAAACCAAAGTAAACAGTTGGTCACTTCCTATTTTTAAAAAGTCCTTTGAAAATGCTTTAACAAGGGGGAGGGCAAGGAAGAGGGAATTAATTTTAAATGGCAAATTGCAATGCTCCAAAAACCGAGGAAGAGCAAAAATAGAACTGGACTCTCACAAGTTCCCTACACCTGCCTTAGTCTTTTATGTCATGTACGCCTTTAGGAGCAAATGACAGCCTAAGACCATTCTGATTAACCTGCCCAGTTGTGATAAGAGAGAAAGGAAACCCAATTACTGCTAGTGGGTTCAGAATCATTCCTACAATGAAATCCCCTGGCACATTTCAGTCTGTCTCAAAAACCATAGATTCCAGTCAAGAGATAATACAGTGAAATTTGTCCATTTTTCCTTCATTGCTTTCTTGTCTTCATAGCTGTAGGATTTGGATCAGCCATGCATTGCGAGAGAAATTAATTCCTGAATTCTACTTTCCCATAAGCAATAACATCTTTCCACTATCAAGTCAAGTGTTGACTTGACCTTTCTTTCTTTTCTGTTTTTAAAGAACCATTTCTTGACTTTTTAATGTAGCTCAGTCCTATAAGCCATGCCCAAGGTAATTGCTTTCATCTTTCACGGTGGACTGTGCAAAAAGTGATGGGCGAGGGGGCTAGGTTACAAGTTACGCTTGCGAGCTCAGTGTTTCGCCTTGCCAGTTGCAAGGTACTGATGTTGCTTATCCCAGGAATGGATATCAGAAGTTCCTGCCATGAAATCCTTGGGGTAATTTAAATGGAAAAGAAAGCTATCCGTCTATGATCCATACTTTCCAGGAGGCTGGTGGTCGAAGGAGACAGGCACGAGAAGAAAAGATCAGGGAAAATAAGGTCCTTCAAAACTGATGGCTTTGAAAATTATAACAGAAGGTACTGCAACTGCTTTTAAAATATGATCAGGAATCATCATTTGTATTACACTCAGTGGAAATGTTTGCCCTCAATATGCACAAAAAAAGTGGAAAAACTACATATCTGAGTTCCTTGCCTTTTCTTATACAAAGGTTGTGCTTCTTTTCATCTTGTTTGTCTCCAAAATAACCTTGCCCAATAGACTAAATTCTAATGACTTATTCATTATTTTATTTTATTTTATTTCATTTTATTTGCTGCCTTTCTCCCCAAAGTAGACCCATGACTTGCTGAAGAACCCCATAGTTGGTTTAGATTTCAAGATCCACCTTCCCTATGGAGACCAAGCATTTGTAATTTTTCAAAGGATCCTACTTAATTATATTCAGAGCTGGGAATATAGTCTGCACTTCACACTGAAGACGCCACTTGATGATCAACGTAGTTCCTTGTTTAAATGTTCTACCTTGGGTAGTATGATAGATCCTTAAACGGAGATAAACAGAATGCCTGTAATTTGTTTGTTCTTGTTAATTTAATCAACTTTGATTCAACCTGACACCTCAACAAGGAATTTCCAAATCCCATGAGGTACCTCACCTCCAGGCAAGAGTGAGACGAGTACTGCTATTTGCTTTCTTATCAAGAGATTTCCTTTGCACAAAACAACAGTTCCTTCCCTCAGTGAAGCAAAGCACAAGCACCAAGGGCAAGCACGGATGGCTGGTTGTTTCAAAAGAGCCAGGCATCCTTGCTAGGCTACTAATCTTTAAAAGTCCCTACAACAAACTAGCAGCTGTTATCATTTTATGCCATTTTACTATTTGTACTGAAGTGTTAATCCTGTGCTTTGTGCAATTTTGTTGAAGTGGTAGACCCCGCCCCAAAATGGTCTTGTCCTCTGGTTCAGAGTGCCAAAAAATTTTCTGCAGTCCCTTCTCCTCATGTGCAAAGTGAAAAAAAAAGTTAGAATTTACGTCCTTTTCTTTGAATGCTTGTAATTTCATTGCCTTTTTATTTACTGTGTTTTTCATTGGTTTAAATGAGAACTGAACACAACAAAGCTTGGCTGCATCAATTTTCGAAACCAGATACAGGGGTGAATTTGTTTCACCATCATACTTTACTGCATTTGTTTCCCTTCAGCCCTCATAAAGGCAATATACTCAAGTTCTGTTTCATTTCATTTGGTATATATATCTCTGCATTCCAAAAGCCAATATATTTGAACTCATTTCCTTTCATGTGGTATATATCTCTGCATTCTTGGGCAAAAGAAGAGACTTCCCCACCCTACGAAAGGCAGATGAAATTCACACCGTTTTGAGTGGAGTGATACCATCCTTGGCACTTCAAATATTATGCCAAATTATATGTTTAAGTACACGTTTTATGGGAAAACACACTTCGATGTCTATTTTGAGAGAAAATGCATATTTAAATAGATGTTAAAGTGTGGATTTATTTTAAATATATACTTTGCCAGGATTAACAAGGAAATGAAGTGGTATGGAGTGATGTCTCCTGCTTTGGGATTTCTTCATTGATACTGGATTGGATCCAGACTTAATCACACATAGAGCTGTTGTTCTGTGCAGTCAAGTTGGAACTGACTTACAATTACCTTTTAAGGTAAGTGAGATATTTAAGATATGTAAGGAGTGGTTTTACCAGTTCCATCCCACATCAGTGAGTTTCCATGGGTGAGTGGGAATTTGAACCCAGATCTTCTGAGTCCTAGTCCATCACCCTATCCACTACACCTCGCTTGCGACGTAATCACACTTGGACTCAATGAAATCAATAGGACTTTTTTTGACATTTTAAATTAATACCAAAAAATACAAGAATAAGTTATCAATGAGAATTAGGTTAGCCATGACTAGTTACAGATAGACCTCTGATCCTGTGATCCTTTATTTTCATCAACTCAAGATGTCTCCTCCCCTTCTTTCTCCACTCAGCCTTGTCAGGCTATTGCTTTTTGTTATTCCACTTTTTGGAGGTGGGTACAGTCTCATCTGCACACCTTTATAACCTTAATAAAAGCAATTTCAAATAGTGCTATGTGTAAAACAGTTAAAAACAAAACAAAGGAGAAATAGAAAGACTTGTCCATGATTAGCTCTTCCAGTTTTCCCCTTCCCAGCTCCTTTAAGCACATGAAACATGCAACAGGGCATTATAATTCACAACATTACTGCTGTCATAATGTAGTTGCACAGATCTTCTCCCACACAAAAGCCCCACTGAGTTCAGTGGGATTTCCTGCCTGATAAGTGTGGATGAGATTGCAGCCTCAACCATGTCCTTCTTTGTTTCTGTTTGTAAAGCCTTTAAAGAGAAGAATACAGCCAATCCATAGTTATACTGCAGTGCTACAGCATGCTATTTGGAATTAGATCAGCACCCACACAGTCAGTATGCTGACACTTGTCTTTGCCTTTGCTTTTCTGTACAAAACAAGTGTTCAATAAGACAGAGAAAGAGGAGAACTGGAGTCTTAAGCTTTGCAATCTTATTCACATGAAGTTAATGGAATGGAACTCTGAGCAAGAACTGGATCGAATACCACACAAACCAAGAAGTTACTTTTTGTTACTCCTTGTCCATATCTTTGCATAGATAAGTGTTGCTACTCCTATTGTGGTGGCGGTGGTGACGTTGATGACTGATAATATCTGGAGGGCTGCCCTTTACCCACTCTGCTTTAGAAGAAAGGCAGGAGGTTACAAATGGGATGATGTTCTACAGAATTGGAGGGTATTAGAGAGTCACATTTTAATATTTGCAATAGGTAGGATATTTTGACAGTGACTAGCCATCATGTAGAGAAAATTGTGGCCTCCTAGATGTTGTTAGGCTACAGTGCCCATCAAGGTTCCCTCTAAGCCAGGTGCATGCGCACGTGTCTCTGCCTCCCTGCTCTCCTCCTCCTCCATGCAGTGATTCTGGTCGTGGTGAAACCCTGCGTGCAGGGGGCAGAGTCTCATGTGCATGCAGGGGCAAAGTTGAGTGTGTGAGAGGCAATGCCTTGTCCAGCAGGGCTGAAAATTAGAGGGTACATTGGTGCCCATCATCCCTGTACATCATAGGCAATGATGACAGACTATGGGAACTGCAGTCTAACACCAGCTGGAAGATCACACTTTCCTTATCTCTCGAGTAATCCAAAATTAGCTTCATGGTAGACCAGAAGCTGGAATCTAGGACTGGTACTTGCTCCATTATACCCCACTGGTTCAGAGGATTGTGCTTGCCCTTAAAATAGTTCAGACACACCATGTGCTGATTCATACATGCACATATACCATTCAGTATCTTCACATTGATTGCTGTTAACAAAACACAACTAATACTTTATATTTTACTTATAGGTTCACATATGTGGACTATCCCTTATACAAATCTCTCATGCCTCACCTTGATCAGTCATCTTAAGAAGGGGAAGAGGATAGTTTGCACCCAGAGGTGCCAGTGAACATGAGAAACCAAGTGACCAACAGACAGCACCCTCAAGAAAGACTTGGGGTGAAGGGCTGATGTCAGTTCTGTCAATGAGGTGTTGGATGATCAAGAGAGCCTGAGAGCTGTGAATTCCGTTTGACCAAGACAATGGCGAAGAAGATTTGAGCTAAAGCTATGTCAGCATCTCAAGATCTCTTGATAACTGATTGGAAACAAGATGGATGCCCAGGAAAGGCATGTTAAGAACCAGAAATTCTGTGCACACTATCAGTTAATTTGTGGGAGACAACTCATCAAAGCCTCTTTGCCTTGCCTGGACTCCTTGAAACAATTTGCTACCTGGACTGTCTGATGTCCTGCTCCTGTGATTTAAAGTCACAAATTACTTGAAACAGATATTTTTTGCTTGACCCATGGACAACTGGTGATCTCTCTTTTGAGAATTAGAGTGACTTTGAAACTGCTGTCCAGCACTTGCTGCCCACAAACATGACAAGAACGATGTTTTGTAATTAGCCCTCTGGCTTGCTACTTTGGGTGTTTAAAGACTAACTAAGAAGCACAAGTCAGACTGGGTTTGCTCAGCAGACACAGAGTGCTGTTTTACTGTCGAGATGAAGTAATAGGAAAATGGGAGAGAAGGGGGAAGGACTGGAATGGCTAGAATCCTGAACAGCAACACTCCATATTGCAACATTTTCTTACAGATTCACTTTAGTAAAAACTCCCTCATGGGTATTGTTGCTAAAACAGGGAAAGAAATGGATTTTTATGTTGTCACAGTAAAATGATCAAAATGAAATTTATGAAAGGAGGGAGGGAGGAGGGATGTTCTCACACAGTGGTGTATCCTCTTCAAATATCTTGTCCTTTTATTGTTTTCAGAATAAATTATGATACACCAGGATGCAACCCTACAGTCTTTGAGATGAAGTCTCGGAGATCATAGGAAATATCAGATCTCCCCACCAAGGTTAGAGACAGAAGAGTTCAGATGCTGATCCTGAAAAGAAAAAAGAAAAAAAATCTGCACCTCCTCACGCATCTAATATTGGAACCCTGAGATGGAAGAATGAGGGCACAGTGTGGGCAGACGAATGTAGCACCCAAAGACCTACTAGTGCCCAACTTTACTTCCAGCATGGGTGATGTTTAGCCCCACCCCTGTTCCTGGTTTAAAAGATTCCCCCTCTAGTGTTTCCAAGTCACGGGGGTACCAGGTGAAATTCCAGGGCCTTATTCTATTTGCTCTGAAATTAGTCCCCAAGCAGTGAGACTAATCTCAAAGCAAGAGGCACTGAAATTCCCCACTGCTGCCAGGCCTCAAGACATAGCACAAAAGGGCTTGTACACATGTTGTGCTTCATTCCATCCCAAGTCATGTCCGTCTCTCCTCAGTGACATTAGGGTCCAGTCTATGACATCAACATGACCCCCCCCCTCAAGTTTTGTTCTTGACATTTCAGAGAATAGGATGCATTTCCTTCCCATTGTGAGGATTTGGGGAAGTGGGGTGGAAACAATGGGAAAGCAGCAAAATAGCTTGTTCTTTCTTCATGGCAGGACTTTGGAAATGCATTCCATCTCCTGGTCCCTTAAACAGACATGTATGCTTGCCTTGTGACAGCTTCTGTTCCTTTTCTGAGCTTTCAACAAATATGGCTCTACCCTGCTCACTCCTTATTCCAATTAAATACCTGATTCTGAAATGTCAAAAAAAAACATGGAAAGTATTCTATTTACTTTAGAATTAGTGTTAGAATTAGACTGCAGGGCAGAATAGGAAAGATTTTGAAATTGGGTTCTCCTTTTGATTGAACTTAGACAACTGTATATATTACAGGGAGAGAGACCGGGGTGTCATAAGACCTGATTTATACATTTTATTGGATATTACAGATGTACCTTAAATTATGGAAATAATATATATTCCAGATTTAATGCCTAGCCTTGACAAATGAATGGAACTGTCAGCCAAGTGTTACAAGAACTGGGGAGAAACATAAAACACCTGAAGGGGAAAAAAATTTAAATGTCTGTTTCACAGATGACTTATCAAGCATCATTTGTCTTTAGCAGAAACAGCTTTAACCATGAAAAATTCTTCGTAATGTAAACTGCTGTCACATGGTAAATTATAGGGAAATCTATGGAGGGATAAGAGTTTAACAAATTTATATTTTGTTTTTATATGGCAATTTGTTATAATTTGGCTTCACTTAGGGAGATGCAGAAAAATGTGCACTCAGATAATAGGAGACAGATGATGCTTTCCTTACCAGTCCACCTCTATTCCACTAGAAGCTGCATCAGTTAAATTACAGCCTGTCCTGCACTGGTTAAAGGCACAATGTTGCAATTATATTTTGGGCTAGGGATACGAAACTAGCTGAAAAGTAAACATTGCCAATGTATGAAAAGTCTTTTCTGCTATATCCTCAGCTAGATGGGACATACGTACTAATGTAATTTGCTACTTTTAGTCCATGAAATAAAATCTATGAGAGTTATTTTACACAGCATGTTGGCAATGTGTAATAAGGTTATACAAAATTGCTTTTCTGGTTTGTTATTTTGTTTTGATTTTATCATTAAAGCTTTGTTTTATTCAGGGTTTTTTTCCCATTATATTTTTCATTTCTGTTTTTCATTATTGTGTTACGGTCATCTTGATTCCTGACTCTGTCCTTTGAAGCATTAGCAATCCCTCATGTTTTGTATAATCTGAAATAATTTATAAATATGTTGAATAGAGATGGGCACAAACTACCAGTTCGGTGGTAGTGGTTCATGCTGGTTCGGCAGTTGGTCCAACAGGTGTTCTGCAGTTCGAAGCCCCACCTCCTCCAGTAGGTGACCACTTGAAGGCAGCACCCCAGCTTTCCTGCATTGCCTCCTATGGGCGCTGCCTCTGAGTGGATGCCTACCAGAGGAGGTGGAGCTTGGAACCACAGAACACCTATTGGCCCAACAGCTGAACCACCACAAACCGCCAACCTGGCAGTTCGTGACCATCTCTAATGTTGAGCAATACCTGGTATAGGAGAGAATCCATAATAATTAGGATCCATTGATGAACACCATTTGGCTACAGCCCACCAAAAAACTATAAATCCTTCTAACAGCAACACCACCTAGCCCACAACTTATCAGCTTGGCCACATGAAAACCATGGGAGACCTTGCTGAATATATGCTATATCCACAGCATTCCCTAATCCACCAAGTTTGTAACTAGGGATGTGCATTGCTAGTGTGCTATTTAATTGTATTTTAATTGTTTTATCTTTTTATTGTATTTTAATTGTATTTTAATTGTATTTTAATTGTTGTAAGCCGCCCAGAGACCTTTGGGTAGAGTGGGCGGCATATAAGTTAAATAAATAAATAAATTGCCCGTCCCCCCACTCCCGGGCCTGGTACAACCAAAATCAGGGTGTACAGTTCATTGCCTGACCTGTCCTATGCCTTTTTGCGACATTCCACCAGAGCTTTGCTTTGGTCTGTGGTGATATTTGTCTGTATTTAGTAGAGATATGCACTAGAACCAATATATGGATTCAGAATTAAAGCCCTTTGGATTTAGAATTCAAAATTTTGAAAATTCTGAACTTCTGGATATCCAGAACTCTATTACAGTCAATATGAATGATATATAGTCATTATATTCCTCTTTTAAAAAAACAAACAGAATGTTTTTAAAGGATTTCCCTGTATCCTCTGATACCTTCCCAGTGACTGTGCCAAACAAAAAGAGTGCCCACCAACAGCCAGCAGTGCCATGGTGTTAGGAAATAACTGTAATGGGCATACTGATTGAACCCTGAACAGTGGGGACTTCCCAGCAATGGTAGGTTTACCTTAAGGAAAATAGGTTTTTCTACAAACCTGAGTTCCAGGTATGAGTGGAATGGACTGGCAATGTCCCCTGCCTGAGAGAACGCTCTCTCAAAGGGCATACTAGTTGGTGGGAAAGACAGCAGTCCCACTGCCACCTTGGCCAGACTTGTCCTTCTCAGTCCAGTAAGACAAAGGATCCATCTCTTTTGCCTTGCAAGGCTTCTGCATGTATGCCTCTGACTCTCTCATGTCCTTCCTCTGCCCTGGTGTCTCTGGAGGACAGGCTCTTGCCATGCTTGTCAAGATAATGTCCCAGAAACTTTGTCTTTTTGTTACAGGGGCAAAGGGACATGGACTCTAGAATACAACTGCTGGAACTGCTATTTGGGGTGCTGTGAACAGTGCTAGTTTCTTCCTGCTCTGTGCCAGCTAGAACTTTTTCACCAACTGCTGCTACTATGTGATAGAAAGTTGGCTGGCACTGCCCCTCCCCTCTTGCTGCTGTTTAATCTCCATTGCCCACTGTTTAATTTGAGGGTCCAAGAGGGTTGTTAGAACATACTCCTTCTTCTTCCACAAGGAGGCAAGGCTGTAATGTAGCAGGTCCTTTAGTTGGCTGCCTCAAGGAGAATACAGCTTCCCAGATTTCTGTGCCTCCCTTCAATCTTTCTCTCTCCAGTTTGAAAACTTAGGTGGGCCTTGGGGTTTTCCAATTTTAACCCTTCCTCTTTGGGCACTCTAAACTGGACCAGTGCCCCTGTCAAAGGATCTTCTTTATAAATGTAGTCCCATTCCCTTAGGGGTCCAGGTTCCTCCTCTGGAGAACTCTCAACCCAGTAGGTCTTGGACCACTCCTCCCAGGCATCATCCCACTCTACCTCCTCTCCTTCCTCTTCTCTTTGCACATTCTCCTGGTTTCTTTCCTTATGTCTTGCTGCTTCTTCTATTGTAACTCTCTCTCCTTTTCCTCCTTCTCTGACAGGATTAGCCTCTCTGACCTCGCCAATCTGCATCCTGCTGTCTTGGGACCTACCTCTGTATTCTCCCTACCCACGTCTTTTGCTTCTCTGTATCCAGTTCCTTGAAGGATAGGGTCTTTTGTGAGGGTCCTCAGTCCAAGGTCAATGGATCGCTGACAGAGGCATCTGTGGCTTTTCTTCCTCACAAGACATCTTAGAGGACATGTACTTTTAGACCAGATATCTCACAGTTATGACTGAAGCCCACTAGGAGCTGTTCATGGCCAAGCATGAACTATTACTGCTTACACTATGGGAAATAAATAAGAAGATTTCAGCCTCCATTGCTATGCTTCCATCACACCATTCACTACGAGTAGCAATAAACTCACATTTGCAGTAATAAAAAAAAAAAACTTCTGCACCGAATATTTCTCAAAAGGCATCAATATAAAGAGATATGGACAAGGAGATCTAATAAGCGATTTTTATATCTCAAATGTGTTCGAGCTTTTCTGAGACATATTGCAGGCAAGATAAAAGTTTTGGATTTCAATAGCCCCATAATACCATTCCCCCCCCATGTGTTGCGAGTCTCGCATATTTCAGATAACAACCCCATCCAAAATGCTACATTCGAGCCTTGAAATGAGCCTAGCATTCAACACAAATGAAAATTAATCTGCCAGACTTTCCTATTATTGTGCTTCTCAGCATCCGCTAAAAAAGTCTATAATGTTATTTGCCACATGTGTTTTTCTGTGGGCAAAACGGATCTACTTAAAGCAGACAGAAAATAAATTCTACCTCAGAGCAGCATTCACACTGCATGACTTTGCCTAAGCGTGACAGTGTTTACGTTTAAACAGTCAGAGCAGCACCACAGAATGGACACTTCACTTACAACTAATTGTCGGCTTGTCTCATGGGAAAACTAACTGGGTGAACAAAAGCACTTTCAAAGAAAATACAACTATTCATTACCCAAGCCCAATGTCATTTTATTTTTACCCATTGTTCACTGACTTAAAACAAACTACCCCAGCTTAAACATAGACAAAAGCATGTGCATGCGCAAACACACACACACACACAGAGAGAGAGAGAGAGAGAGAGAGAGAGAGAGTGAATACAGGCTGAGCTGCTGAGGAAAAGATGATAGCCCTTCCTGTACAATCTCACTCTTGGATCTCCTTGCAGTCAGCTTGAAGAAGGCTGATTTCTGACTCTGTTCAGAGGCTGTTGAAATAAAGTCATTAGTCTGAGATGAGGTACATCATTCTAATCCTTAAAATTATGTTTGTTTTTTAAAAAAATTGAACGAGTCTTCTATAAACATATTTCTAGTGCAGTATAATTAATCGTTGAGGCTGGCTGGATAGCTCGATTCCCCGCTGTGCCTCCTACAAGTAGAGCCAGCCTATGGGGCCTTGAACAAGCTGCCCGACCCAGGGTGCCCCCAGAAGAAGGGAATGGCAAAGCACTCCTGAGCATTCTCTGGTAGGAAAATGCCACCCAGAGTAGACCTTTGGTCTAGATGGGCGGGGTAGAAATCCAATAAAATAAAAAATAAATAAAATAAAGCCCTGAAAAGGGTTTGCCTAAGTCAGAATTGACATGACAGCACATGATTATTAGTATAATTGTGGGGACAGAATAATTTGGCAAAGAAGGAGACAGAGTAAAAAGAATTAAATTTACAGAAGACAGTGGGGGGGGGGCAGAATTACAATTTCAATTTTTCTCTGCTGTCTTCAGTTAGTTTTGTTATTTTCTATCCTTCTTCTTCCCTTTCTTTGCCAAATTATTTTGTCTCAACAATTATTCTTCTTTTGAAGTATTCTTGTGGAAGTCCAGTTCATATATTCGGAAACGAGTAAATAAATAAACTGGAACTTGGGCGATCCAGGTTCTAATCCACACTGAAACATGCAACTCACTGGGAGACCTTGACGAAGCCACCCTCCCTCAAGCTGACATACTTTGTGAGAATACAACAGGGAGTCATGTCTGCCATTTTGAACTCTGTGCTAGGAAACCTGACTATAAATGTAACTGAAAGTTATTTATTTATTTATTTAATTTATTTATTTATTTATTATACTCTCCCATTTGTACAAGTACTACTCTGGGCAGTTTGCAGATTAACCCTTAAAACCCTTGAGACCCCACATTACAATCATACAGTCAAAAACAATATGGTGATACACAACAGTAATTACATCATAAATATAAATAACCCCATAAAATCCAAAATTTGTACAAAAAGTTTTTAACAGCATCCAGGTGATTCAGTTGTTAAAGGCAGCTTCAAATAATTTCATCTTTACCAGTTTCCTCAATATAAGGAGAGAAGGAGCCCAGTGTATCTCAGTTGTTATAAAGGCTGGGGCCACCACTGAAAAGACATGATTACTTGTTGTTGCTTTTTTGGTTCCCTTGGTGTAGCCACTTTTATTAACATGGGTTGAGATGAGTGGGTGGAATTGATAGGTAATTTCTGGGAGAGAAAAGTTCTGGCAAGTTTCAAGGTCATAAACCGTGAATTACAGTGAATTATGAATAGATGCATGTGCAACAGTTGTACACTTTGCAGAAGAAACTATTAACTGCTGAGCTCCTCTTTACTTTTTAATTTGCTCTTGTGCGCAGTATCTCTGCCTCTTAATCTACAATGATCTTCCTTTGATCCTATTGGGCACTTTCCTTTCACTACTCTCAGTTCCTGTCCAGGAACCTGCATTTTGCTTTTCAGGAATTGATAGGCCTAGGCCAGGATCCGATGGGATACATCCACTGACAGAACTTCCATCAGCAGATCCCCCTCCCCTCCCCACCAGGAGCTCCTCTTATACCCTCCAAACATGCTCTGGAGGATTATGAACCCCCTAAAAACTGTTTTAAGGTACTACTGAGGTCTGGTAAGGAAAGAAGAAAAATAATGCATGCTAGTGGTCAACTGCCAGAATGACACTGAGTGCAGGCCCTAATTCCCATACATTTTCTCTCATATACACATGCTACTGTATTGCTACCTCATGTGCATTTGGAAAGGTCAACAGACTTAAAAATGTGCCTCTAGAACAGTGATTTCCAACCTTGGGTCCCCAGATGATCTTGGACTACAACTCCCAGAAATCCTGGCCGGCCCAGTTAATGGTATAGGCATCTGTGAGTTTTAGTCCAAGAACATCTAGGGACCCAAGGTTGGGAACCACTGCTCTAGAAGGAATCTTACAAGGGAGCATGTTAATTTCTCATGCCCTCCTGTTCGTGATCTTGTACCTTCCAATGAGATAAATATGAAGCCTTTACAGCTTAAGTGATGAAAATGTATTATGGGTTTTATGAGATAATTTGGTTGCTCTAGTCCTTAAACGTATAGCTAGCAAACAAAATCCTTCACGAAGTACAAAAGATGGCTGACCATAAATTATGAGGCAACCAGCTTTTCTTTTTTCACCAAACAAGATGTTTTTTCCCTACTCCAAACCACCTGCCTTTACATCTTTAAGTATATAATATCTTCTAATTGGCAGCACCTGAATAAATCTTATTTGAGGTACTTGGAGCAGTTCTGCTCATAATTTGCTTTGATGGTTATCAAAGAAAATGGGAGTTTATATGCTGTTTCTTTATGTAGGGCGGCTTGCTTTGTACTGCCATCATGAATTGGTCAGGGTGTGTGGGTGTGTGGGGGATTTTCAAAAACAAAGGTTTCATTAAAGCTCCACTTACCATGAATTCTCTTTAATTGCTCATTTCTTCTAATCATAACAATTTCTTGTTGCAGGGTATCCAAATTTGTTGCTTTCTCCTTGTACTTAGAAATGCTGGCGTTGTTCCATCTGTCTTCATTTCTGTCCCACAGCATTTTTTAACTTAGTTGAAATAAATCTCCAAGAGATGTTTTTATTTTCCTCAGGCCTTGTAACTCAGAGAATTGTTTTGCTTCTTCTTCTTTAAATAGTATACAAGGAATAGGTAATCATTATTGATTTTGTGGTCACATAGCAGGGTATTTTGATATTAAATATGAAGGATGGCTGGCTAATAACATGAAACTATTCACAACCAATAGCACTGGGAAAAGTCAGAAAAAGGGGAGGCTGCTGACAGCAGAATTTTTAAAAAGTGGATTCCCCTTAAACAGCTTTTATTCAACATGACTGCCACAACTAGTCAAAACACTCTATGGGCTGAATCAGGACACCATGGGGACTTTTTCTAGTTTGGGCCCCCATATGTGGGTGGATAAGAATAATGATAATAAACCTATTTTCATGAGCAAGGAAACCTGATTAGAGATGGGCACAACTTAAGTCGTGCCACATAATACTACTCATGCCACGCAGCGCCACAGCTGCCACGCGTTCCCTCCAACCATATTCCCCCAGCTGACTGCCCTTCCCTGCCTCCTCTGGCAGCTGACCGCTCAATGGCTTTGCAGGGAGACTCCCCATCCTGCCTCCTCTCCTGAGTGGTCAACTGCCAAAGGAGGTGGGGAAGGGCAGCCTGAGCTCCTTCCTGGACTGGGCAGCTGGCAACGGAGGATAACCTGGGTGGGGCGTGGAGGCTTGTGAGTGGGGTATCCAACCGTGGGGTGGTTGGAGGAAAGGCACGACAGCTGTGGCACGACACAGCACGAGTCGTACGATGCGACATGACTTAAGTTGTGCCCATCTCTACTCCTGATGGATTGCAACCAACACATACCTGCTACAACTATGTCACTATTGTTATTTATTAAATTGTGCAGACAACATGTCCCAAGGCACCTTCTCTTTGAAGGGCTCTCCAGTCAAACCTGTTTAAAAATAAAGAATTCTTAAGGAAGAAGGATTGGAGAACAGGAGGTTGTTCACCACAGGTCACAGCTTTCCCCCTTATGAATGATTCATTGTAGTTCTATTTCAATTATACATACCATTTCTAATTTTGCATCTGTACACATGAACTAACACATACAGTTTTGCATAAATTGCTATCCTCTTTTGTCCTTCTTCTCAGTAAAGCACATACTCTGCTGGTGGTGGTAGTGATGGTGGCAGTGCAAGTATCAGCCAAACCAATTGTGCTGGCAGCCTAGCAGTTGTTTTGCATTCTCCATGTTGCCCGAGAACAGGGATCATTCTCGAATTTCATGTGGGAAACCAGCAGCAACACTACCAAAAGTGAAGGATATTTGGACAAAATCATTCAGAGGGGCTTTCTATTCCCAGGAAGTAGGAAAATCTCTGAAATTTCCTGAGGAAAAAAACATCTGGGGTCTTTAAATATCAATTGGATTGGATTGAATCATAGAATAATTGAGTTGGAAGGGGCTTATGAGGTCATTGAGTCCAACCCCCTGCTCAATGCAGGATTTCAAATCAAAGCAGACCTGACAGATGGCTGTCCAATTTTCCTCTCAAATGTCTCCAGCAATGAAGCACTCACCATTTTCCAAGGCAATTGGTTCCATTGTCATACTGCTCTACCAGTTAAGAGGTTTTTCCTGATATTCAGCCTAAATCTGGCTTCCTATAGCTTGAGCCCATTATTACGTGTTCTGCATTCTGGGATGATCGAGAACAGATTAACATCCTGCATTAATCTTGCATTTTTCCCAACTTGGGACTCATTTTTGTGCATGTGTTCTTATCGGGGCATGGCAATGCAAAATTTATACAAATGCAGATACCAAAGGATAACTGTACATCAGGTATCACATTGGTTTGGGAAGCTCAAATCTAGGCAAGTTACTACTACACGTGCTTGTATCACATTAAGATGGAAACCGATTTTTTTTCTTCTGCTGTCCCTAGCTGAAACTCTATCACAGGTCACCTGAGCTTGCCCTCATCTTGGAAACTCTCATATGGGTATTTTCTCTTTTGTGATTATTTTTTTGTACACCGCACTTATGATAAATAACATAAGACTATCAGAAACTACATCTAGTTTCAAAAACCATTGTAGTTTCCATAAAGGAGGCAGAGAGTCCAGCTTTTGGATTGTTATTCATCTTCCTGGGTGTGATTCTTTTCTCAGATCTGGAAGAAATCCTTTGTTGCTTGAAATGAATTACTTGTGTGATAGGTTTCCACAGCTCCCATCTCTTTCTGCATGGAATTACTCAGATCTCATTTTTAAGAAATTTCCCCTGACTCTCTAATATCAATTTAATGCTATTACTCATAGGTATCCCCAGAATTGCTGTTTCCTTCCTTGCTGTTACAAAATTCACATCTTGTTCAGTTTTTAAGGGGCTTTCATATGCCACAGCACAAAGTAATTTTTTGGTCAGTGAAGTCAGAAAACAGTACAAAGAGATGTATGATCAAAAAAAGAGAAACTATGGAAGGGCAAAGTATTTTTTCATTTGCTTCAGCACAAACCTTTGACCAGAGAAATCAGCATTATAAGAAGCCAATTTTGTGGGTGAAAGCCATTAAAATAAAGTAGTACATACTAAGAAACTAAGGTTCATTGTGCTTAGACACATGCAGAAGCCCTTTGAGCTGATTCATATCTGAATAAAGGGCAAACAGCTGGGGCCAACCTGCCTTGTACATTCTAACCCATTTCTTGACTGATTCTGTGACATTATTGGTGCGTGCTGGAATGTCTTTAAGGGGGGAAATCCAATGAATGGGCAATAATAAAAATAAAATTCTCACTAAAGGTAAACAGAAATGGCTACGCAGTACCATCAACCACAAGGACATGGTAGACCTTAAACATTGAGTGTAGTGTTCTATACTGGGGCATATACCCCTTCGTGTGTGGGATCCAGCCACCTCCAAAGTTACATTTGTATTTGGACTAGGAAAGGAAGAATAAGTCATAGTTTTAGCGTCCAGCTCCCCCCATTCCCTGGATCCTGCACAAGTAAAGCTCTAGTCCCTAAGGTAACTCAGTTCCCCTAGTTCACCGGTGGTCCTTCCCTGACTCCCACTTTCCTATCCAAGGAAAACTGGAGTAAAAACCCAACAGATTTAGGCAGCTGCTACAGAGAGGAAGCCTGACACAAAGGCCAGCAGTACCATAGCAACAGGTAAAAAAGAAGAAGACAAAAGACCGGGAAGGGGAAAATATACTCTAATGGTCCTAACTGTTATGATTTATCCACTCAAAACCCATAAAACATGCCTTCTGCAATGACTGCAAACATCCTTAATTGTAATATTGTAATAAATAAAGTTTAAGAAACTAAGCTGAGAATGAAGGGAAAAAGAACAGAAAGACTAACCTATACAACAATGGAACCACCCTAATACATCCAAATACAGTGGTGGTCTTAACATTTATATTATCAGTCCTGCCACCTTGCTTTTATACCATTTTAATTATTTTTACTCAATTTTGTTGGCGTATTTGTGTTTCATTTTGATTTTATAACTATTATGTTTATTGCTTTGAATTGCTCTCTAAAGTCATGTCTCTTTAATACGTAAACCATGGTTTTGGCAGCCAGGTGGACAGTATAGAACTCAAATAAATAAATAAAATAAACCACTTCAGTTTGCCATGCAGCTCTGCAAAATGGCTGGCCAAGTGGCTATAAAGGGGATGCATATTGTGTAGAAGCTACATAGCTAGTCATCTTTGATTATGTAATGATGTCACTATTAATGGAACACTATTCCAACAGGAATGGTGCAAGAACTGGAAATACAACTCTTTTTTTGACATTTTGCAGATGTTACTTGATAACCAGGAAGTTGGCAAAGCCTGCTTTCTTAGCATCTTCCCTTATCAGTATTCTCTTTTCCATTTATTTCACAAGGTATGAAACAGAATACTCAATGTCAGTGGGATTTTTAAAAAAAATAATAATAGACTTATTGATTTCCATGTTTTGTTTTGTCTCTTCAGGTTGTTTCATGTGGGACAAAAACTCTGATAAATCATTTTCAGCAAACCTAACTTTTTTTATATCAAGCTATGCACATTATATGCACAGAAGTGAATCATTTGATATTTATCTTTTAGAACATGAGATTTGACCCATCCCCAAAAGACATCTGCTGTTCAGAAGTCCTATTAACTGCAAGCGTTGTTTAATCCCATGATAAATGACTTTACTAGAATCTTGGCAGTCAAAGGTAGCCATATATTTCCTGGCATATATTTTAAATTCCATAACAAAAGAATGAAACCACTAAATCTGAGAGAAGATGGTCAGGGATATGTGGTTTTTAAAGCAGCAAAGATTCTAAATGCAGGCCCAGTGAGATGTATTTAAAACTTCTTGGAGTTGGAGACAGGAGAGAAACAATAGAGCTTGGAAAAAGTTACTTCTTTGGATTATAACGGCCAATGGCTATACTGACTGAGGGATAATGGATGCTACCATCTAAAAGTAGGCAACTTTTCCATGCTGGATAGGTCAGTGGTGTAACCAGAGTTTGGGAGTTAAATTCCCCACTGTGCCTCATTGACAGGGGCTGGACTTGATGACCCATAGGGTCCCTTCCAGCTCTGCAGTTCAAGGATAATGATGATGATAATTAGAGATGGGGGTATTCGTATATGAATACGAATATCCCCGCACAGGTGGCATTAACAATGGTCCAGCCCCATGGGGCCTGACAGTCCACTCACCGATCCGCAGCGGACGATGCAATTCTACCAATGGTCCGCAGCGCGCGATCCACTCACTACTCTTCGACCTTGCAGCGAGGCTTGTCCTCCCACCTCCTGCCAGGAGTGGCGAGCAGATCTCACGCTGTGGAGCCATTGGTAGAATCACACCATCTGTGTCCACAGTGGATCGGTGAGTGGACCGTCAGGCCCCATGGGGCTGGACCCTCGTTAACGCCACCTGTGTGGGGATATTCATATACAAATACGAATACACCCATCTCTAATGATAATGACAATTTTACAGGAAAGAGAGACAAGATTGAAATGCAAGAATTACCTATTTGAGGGTTAAAATAATAAAAGGGCCTTTCCCCACAGCCTCTACTATGATTCAGGAGTTTATCTGGTGGACCATTCCTGAAACATAATTGATTAATAAGTATCCTAACTAGACATGGGGACGAATTTAAAAAACAGATTGCGATATTCGTGAAAAATTGCTGATTCATTAAATATTCGTCCCTTTATATTCGTCAATTCCAGAGACCCCAGCAAATGGGAAGGAACAAATATTTTTATTCATCCCCTATTTTTATTCATTCCCCATAGGAAAAGAGGGAAGGCTAGCCTTCCCTCTCTTCCTATGGCCTTCCCATTCTGCCTATGGGCCTGCTGATCAGCTGACCATAGGCAGGCAGGCAGCCGCACAGCCACCTACCCCCACAGCCTATCCCCCGCCCCTTCCCTACCTTAGCCGCTGCAGCTATCCTATCTACTACCGCCTGCTGCGGCCGCCATCCATCACCACCTGCTCTGGCCACCATCCATTGCTGCCTGCTGCGGTGGCCTCTGCAGCCTCGGCCTGCCGTAAGGGACACTGACTGCCCTTTGTCAACTTTGACAGATCACGAAGCAGGACGACTCGCCAAAATGGCAATTCGTCCCCATCTCTAATCCTAACATTCAAAGTGGGAGTGATGAAGAGCTAAAGGATGAAGATGCCATGTTGTACTCCCTCACGCCCTATTTTAACTGACTCACCACAGTTCTGTATTAGCATGTATAAATTGACAAGGCTGTATGTTGCCACACCAAGTATAAGCGTTTGAGAAACAGCAACACTTTCTGAATGTGTTTCCACAAATCTGTCCCATGCTTCAACCAGCATGCCCCAAAAGCTTTCATCTGGCAAAGGAATATGATCCACTTTCCAGAGGAATGCTTAGAGGTACAGCAAAATCAGTGAGAAGTAGCTTGAAGACCATTCTTTATTAATCAGTTTTAGCCTGGCTTTTTTGGGTTGCGTCATTAATACGGAATGGAGGGTTCCTAACAGTACAGGATCTTGTTTGTTAAAGACTTCCCATTAGATGTTGTGCTGATCTTTATATAAAGTACCGTTGAAGATTTTGTTCTGAAAATTATTCTCTTTTACCCCTTTACTGTAGCTCAGATTGGCTGTTGCATTACCTTTATCAGCAGGAAGAGGAAGTATCCGGCTGGGACATTGCTTGGAGCACCTCTTTTTATCTGTAGCAGTAATGAGTGTTACAATATTACTTTTTAATATGGTTTCATATCTTTTTGATAGCATCTCAATGTATTCCTTCTTTCCAAAAAAAAAAAAAATGTTCTTCTTACAGTTACCAAAGGCTTGATGGAAGACAAGTGCTTGATACAAAGGCTGTACAAAACACCCTCTCAAAAATCATTCCTTATGATCACAGCCAGCAATATCATACACAAAAGCCTGGGGAACCAGATGGCATTTTAAAAACTCCTCCCCTCAGCTCTGAGATTAACAACATTCAGAGAAGTCACTCTTTCCTTCTGTATGTGATTTAGAAGAGCAGAGAAACAGCTTTACAAGACCCAAACTGATAAGGTACCGGGGATGGGGGTGGGAGATCAGTATCATTTTTTTTCCACTGGTAGTCAGTTTTGGTAAATTAGATTTAAATCTTTATATAGGTTGTGCTCCCATATACTACCAAGTTCAAGGAGGTGTCTATTGCAGAGTTTTGAATTGTCGGTTAAATTCCTCTAGCTGTACAGCAGAAGTGCAGAGTTTCATAGATCACAATAGCCTCAGGTTCCCCAGAGTAATTCACCCCTTTTCTCATCAACTGGCACTTACAATCTCAGTAACTCACTCTGGGAAATTAGTAGGAAAAAGAATAAGAAACATTTTCTTTACTTTCAGTTGTGAACAGGTCAAACAGCAAATGGACGAACATGACTGCTTTCAGCAACAGACTTCAACAGACTCAAGAGAAGGGGGAAATAGCTGAACAGAGAGAGAGAGGTGTGGCTCTCTTTGAATTCAGAGGCAGGGAAGGAATGATTGGTTACTGATGGATAGATTGACAGTCACCCCAGCCCAGAAAAATCCCTCCCAGCCACAGCTTCTACAGGCAGCATGCAGGATTGTAAAAAACAACAACAACAACAAAACCTCCAACAGCTTCCTCCAGAGAACATGGATAGAGGGTGGATTGTAACCTGAAGCAGGACGTTGAAAGGGAATGTTTACAGCCTCTCCACTCTCAGTCTCTGAACATGTTCAGAAGGCAGATGCCTTGACATAACCCTGAATATAAAGGTATATATGTTCTTTTAAAACATGAACCAACAACACAAAGCCCCATATATCTACTCAGAAGTGCCACAGAGTTCAATGGGGTTTACTCCTGGGTATATTAACTGATTAATAAAGAATGGTCTTTCTGATGCATTAGTCAGAAAGGCAAAATGACTCTGAAAGAGGCTTCTCCATCTACTGAAACAAACAGGAAAGCATTGTTTGTTTGAAAAGAATGCAGGGCCCCATGTAATGATCAGAATCAGAACTGTGCATATTCCCATGGTATAGATCAACTGGTTACTCTACGATTTAAAACCATTAAAGCCCCTGCCCCTGACCGGTCAATGTAAATCATTGACTAAACCAAGTTTTAATGTTAGCATTATGTTGAAAAATTACTTATGACCCTCATTATGTGTGGTTATTTATGCTTTGTTATTTAAATGAGAGCAGCAAATTATCAGTTAATTATTAGTGTTCTTTTAACATGCTGTCTTTATGCTCCTGGAAAAACTATGTGGAACAGCCAGATTTCACACAGTCATCACCACAGTATTAGTAGCAGACCTTATAAAAGCAGTAGAGCACAAATTCATCCTTACACCACAATCCTTTACATGTCTACTCAGGAATAATTTCCATTGTAACTCATTTCAATAGGACTTTGACTCAATCAGTGTGTTCTTAGATTATACATCTACAAGCAAGGTTTTATTCGCCTAAGATGTCTCCATCAAATCATCACACCATCTCCCTCTATGTTGTCACAAATTCAATTATCCGGAGATTTATTAGAGGGTCGTTTTAAGAACTCCTGCATAAAAGTCCACAGGTTGTACGCCCAAGTTATCTACTATGTAAACTCAAAAGTAAGTGCAGGAAATGAGAATGTATAGGAAATGATTTGTTCCCTTGTGTAAAAGCCACAAAGAAAGAAGAAAATGGCAACTTTTAATGGACTGATCCATTGTTGAAATCCCATTAGGGATGGTATAGCAAGATGTACAGTAAGAAAAGCCCTTACAAAATAAAATCCATTTGCTTTGATTTCCTCCCAAGCTAATCAATAACTTCTTTAAGCTTTATGTCAGCATCATGATGCATAGCTAAAAAGGCTAACCTATTCTCTATTTTCTTTATTCCTTAGATACCTTTACAAAGATGTTAAAATGACAATGAAATATAATCCATAAGAAGGTTATGACAAGACAAATTGTGGAAATAGAAGACAATGGATCATCCCATGGGAACAGGAGAGAATACAGACAATATAGTAAATGTTTAATGGCATACTGAGGGCAGACATTGGGACAGGGCCCATGGTGTGTTGCATCCAGCTGGTGGCAAGGCCTGAAAGGGTGAGGATGAATGCCACGAAGGAGAAAACTGATTTAAGTAGAGACATGCAAGAACGCAAGATGGAGATGACAGATATTCCACAGTAAAGTTGGGAGTTGCCATGGGTGCAGAAATGGGTGAACTTTCCATGTTTTGTGGAGTAGGAGCCTTGTAGTGCAGTGGTTAAACTGCAGTACAGTAGTCAAGACTCTGCTCATGACCTAAGTTTGATCCTGACAGGCTCAGGTAACCGGCTCGAGGTTGACTCAGCCTTCCATCCTTCTGAAGTTGATAAATTGAGTACCCAGTTCACTGGGGAGGGGGGGAGGCAATGTATATCCTGCATAATTAAATTGTAGACCACCCAGTGAGTGCTTTGAGTGCTCTGGGGTGGTATATAAGTAGCATACTTTACTTTGCTTAATTTAAAATGAACTAAATCCATTTTAGCTATCTGTCAGGAATCTGCTCTTGTAGACTCCACCCCCTGGCCAGAGAAATTATTTTACACTTCTCACATTGGTCACACTGACAGATAGCCATACAGATACATTCTGGGAAAATCTGTGCAGATTTGAACAGTGTGCACAGAAAAATAAGTATTCCTTCAACAAATTTTGGTAAGTGAGTGCATTCAAGCAATGCATATCTGTTTTAAAATATGCACACCACATGCATTCTTTGAAGAGATGGCCAAGAAAGGAATGGAGTTTTTCCCAGCAAAACCAAACTGGGATCATACCAGATACAGAGGTGGGAAAAGCAGAAAATCCACACCTGCACACTCTAAAGATATGAGAATCCTTACTCGATTTAGATCTGTTTACATTATTTTGTTTTGTCCTTGGCACCAGCTTCCTTGGCCTAAAAGTAAACAAGCCTCTTCAGAATAGTGTGGGCTTGTTCGATGTTATATTTAGGACATCTTACAAGAGAATGGCAGACAATGAATGCTTTCTGAGCTCTAGAGCTGCAGTGGCCTTGAAAAGGCAGTATTCGTGTGGCAATCAAAGTTCAAACCCTGTGACAAGAAGACCAGAAGTATGACTATGTGCCTCATGTAGTAGATCTCTTGCACTCTCAGAGATGTCTTAAATAAGACCTGGGAGCCTTCAACTCCAACTACACATACTGTCTAAGGAATCTTATGAGGCTGTGCAAGTGTTCCCTCTACTGCAAACTCCTCCATCCTCCTTTTTGTCATCAAAATTTAGCAGGCAATGGGGACAAAAGAGCTGCTGCTACGCCTTACTACTTCCCCTTACAACAACAACCACATCCTTAATGACAGAGCATCTGGGAATTGAAGCTTCAGGAACTTCCGTGTTCTCTATGAATCCAAGAGTCCCCAGAAATTCCCATTTTCAGAAGCACTAGTTCCGAGTGATGATGAACTCTAAGATTTTTTGGTAAATATAGATCCTGGGCCTTCTTCAATTTCCTTCTTCAAGGATCTGTAGCCCTGGAAAACTGCATTTCCCAGGAGACTTGGTACTTACATGTCTGTGGAGTCTAACAAAGGTTGTTCAGGCTTCTTTATATATACCCCAACTTCTATGTTTGCCTCCACCTCTATAGATGTTCCTATGCTAATCTGGCCTTATGTAGAGATTCCTGTTGTATATTTAAGTGCCAAAGAGAACTGGCATCACATGGCACAGTGTGCTGGACTCCCCAGTTGGAAGAACCCATACCACCAGAAATTTGTTCATGAATAAAAAACGAAGTGACGGCACTGGTGCAAGTTTGTGAAAAACAGTATTGGTAAGGATTAGTCTTATCACATGATCCAGCCAAACTATGAGACTCTTACATGTTGCTATTGCAGAGTTGTAGCACCTATAAGGATAGGCATTTCTATTTTGCCAAAATATTTGTGAATTGGTTCCCTCTTCATCAGTTACATCTGGTGAAATGCCAGTTTATGCCAGTTAGGATTTGTCAGTCATCAAGAGCTAAAACCAGCTCTTAGTTTCAACTATAACAAATCCACTGAGTCAATGAGACAGTGGTAAGTCAGCACTTATGTAAGTCCTGTTGAACCACATGGTTGACTCTAACTGGGACTAACAATGGCATTTAGCTTTCAAGTTGCACAATATTTTTTGTTGGTTTTGCTGCCACAGACTAAGATGGCTCCCCTCTCTCATGGAAACTACTGAAAAGAGCATTCATATAAGGCAAAAGCTCACCCATCAACCACCCATCTCCCCAGTTAGGTTACAAAGGATAAGGGCCATTCATATACAGTCCCCCATACAAGTTGCAGGTGGATGTTTTTATACAAAGGCTTTTTTCAAAAACTCAAGTGACAAGACATTTCCATTCTGCTCATCCATATACCAGTAAAAGCATTTCTGTCCATTGTCGACATCATGGTTTTTCTCACCAGTGCACCCGCTGTTGATATCTGCTGTTTTTTATTTACCAGCAGAAGGCAAGTGTGAAAATGGGAATAATTTACATGCATTTCGGCTCACATTTGAATCTGAAATATAATGAAAGTTTGGAAGTCATTGAATTCTCAGCAAGACACACAATGAGCGCTTAAGCTTCAGTTATAAAAAGGCAATTCCTGTAGGACACTCACATGCACACCATTAAAAAAAAAACACCAAATAGTATTTTAAACTTCAATGTCAGTGAAGAAGAGCTTTTATACCAAAAACATGCAAGGTCACAGATATGGTTCTTATTATTATGCAAGGTATGAAGGTGAAAGAAGACCTCCTACAGTCCAGCAATGTTTTGATAAATTGGCAGCTCTGAACATTTCAAGAGGAGAGACAACCCCTTTCAAGAGTCTAGACAGAAGATAATGTGTGGCACAGCAAAGAAAGGACTCGGGAACAAAGATTCTGGGATGTCTGTTTGTTTTAGGGACCAAGAAAGAAAGCCTTGGAATAACCTTGGAAACGGTGTGTCTGAGGCCAGGAATAGACATCAGAGACAGTCATGTGACAGAGAGAGGGAACATCTTAATTAATATGAGCATCTGAGGGTCATAGCACGTGCTTCTCTCACCTCTAAAATTATGTAGATTTCCTTACTTTGTTGGTCATCAGTCTTTAGAAGTTAAGCATGAGATTCCTTTGACGTCTGATTTCACAAACTCAGAAAAACACACCAGCCACTTGTTTGCAATATTGCCATGCTTTCAGCAATAATTATGGGGAGTAATGATTGTGCAGCAACAAGTGATGCAGTGCGGAATAGATGCAAAGCATCAATATTCACTAGTGAGGAGGAAAGAAGTGCACAAAGCAAGTGGCAGTTGACAACAGTCAGAAAAAGTGCAGCTAAGTGATCCAATTATTGCATTCTTCTTAATTTGGTCCTCGATTTCCAATGACCAAATTATACACTACAGACTGCCCATCATTAGAAGAGGGAATTCTTTAAATGCTGAGAATGTCTGGTTTCCATAGCAGGATGTTTCCCCATTTCCTACAGTTCACAAATTAGCTTACTTTGGTTTGTCATTGGCTTTTAGAAGATAAGACCAGAGTTCATTTATAAGTATGATTGCTTCATCATAAAGATACCCTCCAAAAGATAGCTGTTCCAAGATTTGATAGGACAGAAATTGAGGACTGGGGTGGGGGTGGGGAGATAGGATCTTAACTGTGGGGATAGATAACTTATGAATATGAATGAAAATTCTTCCAATAGAATGTGTGGGCAATCAAAATTTAAATCCTGGTTTGTCTTGTTCTTACCCACAAGGACAAAGAACAACAACAATCTTTTTTTTCTTTTTTGCTAGTGAAAATGATGAGGCATTTAATTCCACTTCCACAGAGTTTTCACACTGGCTAGCCCTATCATTTGTGCATATATATTTTTTGGCAAAAAAATTACACTTCTGAAAAACACCATGCAATTTGTGCAACAAGGACTGAAAAGAATTGCCCAAAACTCAGATGACTGCCATTTTGTTTAATAATTCTGAATCATTGGATTGACTGTTTGCCTCATTCGTAACAATCAGCCAGTCCTGTGCTTCATGTGTATGCATGTATCTGTGTATGTGCCTGGGTGTGAATTCTTTGCTTACAAAATGAAAAGGACACTAGAGGAATTTTGTGCAAATTCCAGAGACCCTGGCAAGGGAAGAATTCTATGTCTCACTCTTAGACAGAAGGTGAAGAATCTTGCAGGGTTTGTTGTCAGCTCAAGATAACCTAAACTGATAAGAATTCAGAATTTACTGAGTACTTATCTACCCCTGGTTGGCAGTAGCTGATACTCAAGAAAAGAGCCAACTAGCATTTCTGTAATGGAGTAGAATAAGCTCAGTGTAAAAATAGTCAAAAAAATCCTAGCGAACCTGATAATCAAAAGATAGCAATTGGGTAGCAGATAAAGCAAAGACAGTGAGAAAAACAATATGCATTGCTCATCTGTCAGTATTGATAGTCCAAGAAATTCTCACATAAAGGTATGTGTAAAAAAGTAAAATGGTGGGAGGGGGAGAGGAACAACCTCATGGATATGTCTAAGATCAATATTCAAAAGAAGAATGGCTAAGAGGGAAAAAATTAAAAAGAAGTTATGGCATAATAGGGTCATAAAGAATACAGATCCAGAAAGAAATTTGATTAAACAGGAAGTGTGCAACTGCTATGAAATAATCAGATTACATGTTAGGATTCATTAGGAAAGACGTCATGTATAGAAGTACAAATCTTATGACTGCTGGATAGCTTAGTGGTTTAGGTATCTGACTGTGGAGCCAAAGATTGGGAATTCGAATCCCTACTGTGCCTACCTGATAGGGGCTGGACTTGATGATCCATAGGGTCCCTCACAGCTCTGCAGTTCTAAGATTACAAGATTATATAGATTTATGCTAGTCTATGGTGCAGCTACTAGTCATTGCCCTACAAAAGGGACATTATACAGCTGGAAATGTCGCTGAAAGAGGCCACCAAATAATCAGTGGCCTGGAGCAATTGTTCTTTAAGCAAAGCTTACAACATAAGACACTCTTTAGCTTAAAGAAAAAGGCAAATAAGACAGGACATGACAGAGGTGTCTCCAATTATGTATTAGGTGGAGAAAGTGTGTGGAAATAAATATACAATAACAAGCAAGAGGGGGAGAAATCCACAAGGAGTTGTAGATTGCATAACAAAAAAAGGGGCTCAGAGGGAAGACGTCATGGGGAAACATTAAGTGCTAAGTATTAATAACGGGACAAAACAAAATGGCAGAAAACAGTGTGAAGAAAAGTAAATGAAGGGAAAGAGGGTGAAAAAATGTTTCTAATAAAAAAGGAATCAAGGGCCTATCCATACAGGGGAATTTGGAGCAGTCTGGCTCCCACTTAAATGGTTTTTATCTTCAGAGCAATCTATTTTATCTCTTACTTGAGTGAGCCTTCCATTCACACTGGAGATGTTTATTCTCCTGTGAGAAGAATTTGCACAAGCTTTTGGATCACTGGTTTACCTGTGTGTAAGTTTACCTGGCTTACTCATGAGTAAGGAGGCAGCAGCAGCAGCGGTAATGGCACAAGGGGAAAATATTGGTGTGAGGGTTGGGGAGAGGAAAGGGAAGTAACCACACTTTCTCCTGCCTTTCTTCGCAGCCATGGTTCTGCTGGGGCTGTGCTGCCTTGAGGAGGGTGGAGTTGACATGGTCTTCTTCCATGCCTGTTCCCACAGCCATCATTTAGCAGACAGCAAGGACTTTCCTTTTCGTTGTTAGATAAAATAAGTGGCATATCAAAATAGCAATGTGTCAACCTAGCATGGTATTCGAATTGCATTGTCCCAGTTAGGGAAATATTTTTTAAAGAGATGAAAATAGAGGAGAAATTTTCTCCATTCTCCCCTTTAATGCCACAACCCACCTATTACATCACAGAAAACGCCACCCACAGCTCCATATAGGTGGAAGCTAATGGTCCACACAGGTTACACAACAAACTAATTAGGATTGCACTGAATCATACCAAAAAGAATACATGTCCTAGTGCTCTGCCAGAATGGTGCACAACAGTTCCTAAAGGGACAGGATGGTTCAATCAAAGTAGGAACACATGTGGATGCCATCATTTGGTTCAAACCAAAGCGTACCAATAACGATCTATATACTTATATGCCAGTCTGAACAGGCCCTGGAACATGTAGAACAAAGAAAAATAAGGTTACACAATAAAACGAGGGAGTTGAGGGACATGTATACACAAAACAGAGCTCTAAAAATGTGCACCCAAGGTATGTCATGAATGTACATACTCCATGTTGGCTTAAGTCAGGGATCTCCAAACTTTTCAGTGGGAGGGCCACATCATATATGCTCCACATTTTTGAGGGCCGAAGGAAGACGCACGCGTGCACACTCCCGTGCGCACTCATGCCCTCGCACTTCCACATGCATGCGCCACCACACGCACATACGCACACACTCCAGCACGCATGCACTCACACACACACACACACACCCACATGGCCACATGCCCGCACGCCTGCACTCCCGTCCGCGTGCACACTCCTGCATGCCCACCCACTGGGCTGGATAAAAAGGCAAGGCAGGCCGGATGTGGGCTGTAGTTTGGAGACCCCTGGCTTTAGTGATCACACTGCCAAAACTGAAGTGAAGGCATTTGATTCAAAAAAAGAGTGGAAGCCCCAGCAGCAGAGGAAAAAACTGCAGGTGTGGGAGAGGAACTCCAGGCTGATTTGCATTGATTTTACATTATGTAGTCAATGGAAAACAATAAATCTCACCATTCCAATCCCAGAGCATTTCCTGTGTTATTTATCAATGTTGTCACTCTCTGAGACTATTGTACTTTGGGCACATCATGAGAAAATAAGACTCTCTGGGAAAGGCAGTCATAGTGGGAAAAGTTGAAATCAGCAGGAAAAGAGGAAGATCAAAGATGAGCCACATATATTTGACAAAAAATAAGTAAATCTGTGTTTTATGTGGATTCCATACTGTACTGTCTACCTCCTTGACACCCTAGCATCCTGGGAGCCATACAACATGTTGCCTTGAAGAGGTTTTCAGTCCTTGTCACTATCTTTTTCTTCTTCTTTTAGTGAAGTGTCCTAGATTTTTACCCCCCCCCCCCCCAAAAAAAAGTGCACATTCTCTTTCACTGCTTTTTCTAAGTTTGCTAATATGGCAATGCACTATTTTTTTTAAATCTGCCACAGTTATTTTAAAATCTATCTGTGAATGCAAAGTATATTATTTTCAGTACAGGAGGCACAGTGTCATAACATTAAAAGCCTATATGATAAAGGACAAGTTATGTCCCACAATGGGCTACTTAATAAATTAGTCAGAAGAGACAAAACTGATTTATGAGGAAATTCAAATCTAAATCTCTATTCATGAGTTTCAGATTCATAAAACCATGAGGAAAACTATGAGTGCATTCAGATGGCTAGAAAGGTGTGTATGTCTGATCACACCAAAAAGGTAGTAATCTTCCCTAAAGCCACCCTTCCGTCTACCAGGGAATCACTCCATCCCAGCCCCAAAAGTATAAGACCTACAGATAGACCAAAATAGTCCAGCTTGGGAACAGGTTGGGGTCAGGCTGGAGCACATTTCCCCATGTGTTGTGTGATCACCAGGAAATAGTTCACGCCAGACTGCTCCACATGCAGTCCAAATTGTGATCTATTTCCTTATGTGATCACATCCTATGTAATACGAGGGAAATGCTACACTTTAATCCAATATGTGTCTACTCAAAATCATATGACAGTACATGAAGCTCACATCCGGATAAGTGGGCAAAGTGGGGTAAAGGATCTTTGGGTCTTCAAATGTTTTGGACTATAACTCTCCAAATCCCTTACCATTTGCCATGCTGGGTCAGGCTGATGGGACTAAAATGTTTTGCAGACCAAAAGATCTGCAGGGAAAATGATTTCCTATTCCTAGGGTATAGGGCTGAAGCCATAGAGTAACTAAATACAATAAAAGAGGAAGGTTCAAGCATGTTCCATAAAGGTTTGCTTAATGAAGACAGAAAAAAGGTGCTATCATAGTCCCTAATGGGAGGCACAGCAGTGTTTATTTTCACTTGATGGTGTGTAACAGTGGTTTCCAACCTTAGGTAACCCAGGTGTTCTTGGACTGCAATTCCCAGAAGCCTTCACCACCAGCTGTGCTGGCCAGGGTTTCTGGGAGTTCTTGGGTACTCAGGAGTCAAAGAACATCTTGGGTTACCCAAGATTGGAAACCATTGGTGTACAGAGAGCAACGCATAGAAACCCTTTTTATCCTAGACAGCTACAGCCAGAACTAGAGCCACAAGATTAATATTCCCCATCACTTTCAGTTCTGCACTTCTAATCATCCCTAACATTTTCCTCTTAGATGTTACTTCATATTATTTGCCATGCAAAACTGCCACACAAGGAGATGTTGGAAGGATGAGACTGGCTATCTAGCCAACAAAATAAAATTTAGAAGTATGCATATCATATTCGTTGTGAATCAAAGGACAAAAGAAGAATAAATTATTAGAAGTGCCAAGGAAACTTAGATTAAGAGTTAGTAAAGACAAGAAAACATACAAAAATTCAGGATGGAAATTGAATTCAGTTAATGTAAATATCTTGGGTCTGTTTTAACAAAGTGTAATAAAAAGAATACAGGAATAAAAGCTCATTTACAAGGCGGTAATCAATCCTGTTTTTCCCTGCAGCCATTTTTGTCTTTAAAATTGTTAACAGGGAGAATAAAACTGCAATCCACTTGCAAGTATGCTGCCGGTGCTGTTGTTTGGAAGCAAAATATTAGACAACAGCACAAAACAAACCAGAATTTAAGATTCTGAATATTTACATTTGATTAAGAGCAATTTGTCCCCTCCCTGTAACACCCAAGTGTTTCTTTATTTCCTGCTGAAAAACAATGTGGAGTTTGTAAATGTCAACAAGGGTACATCCTGAGAGAAAGAACCATGGGGGTGGATGCTGAGATTTGGGTTTGTGGGGAATCATTCTGTAATTGAGGAGCAGAGCTGGGGTCTTGATCCCGAACACAGTATTGAACATACTGCTCACTGCATCTCTGAATGTCCATGCTAACACCTTCATCCCAGTTGCATGGAAGGTTATGCTTAAGGAGCTGCTCTCAAGAAGGCATCTTTATCAGCAAATGTAAATGTATGGATGCAGTGTGTCCATCATTGGGGGCGGGGTAAGAAATTCATCCCAGCTCCCCAGTGGGCATATAATGAATCAATAACAGCAGCAGCACTAGCAACAGCAGCAGCAGCAACAACAACACACCATCAATTCTGATGTATGGCAAACCTTTCCAGGCTCATCTAGGTATAAGGTATTCAGAAGTGGTTCACCCTTCCCTTCTTGCAGTTGCACTCCAAGAACGTGGAGCTTGCCCAAGGCCACACAGGCTGGCTACAAAGCTGAAGCAGGTGGGAGGGCTTTGTGCCCTTTCCTCCTGTTGTCCTTAAAAGAGTGCAAGGAAACGTTTAGAGCAGTTCAAAAAAGTGTGAGGTCCCTGGGGATGATGGGAATCACATTTATTTATTTTAAATATTTTTACTCTGCCTTCCTCCTTGAAGGACCCAAGATGGCTTACAACATTGATAGACAATACTCAAAGCTGAAAAACGAGTATACAACAGTGGTTAACATCATTAAAAGATAATATTTAAAGCTAAGAACAATGAGTACAAAGAGGCATCTTACATCAACAAAAAGCAATGTTAAAGCTAAGAACAATAAGTATACACATATTTTTAAAATGCCACACTGAGAAATGGAAAACACAAACATGGAAAACACGAGTAGTACTAAAAACCCAGTCAAAGCAGTAATACATAACAGTCCACTTGGGCTCCAAGGGGTCGTGTGGATCTCCTGGCCAGACTTTGCTTGTCCCCAGCTTAAATAATGGACTTCGGAATATGCATCAACATCAGTTCTATATTCTGCAACGCTGTGACCAGGAAAGTTGTAAAAGATCTCCCTAAAATTTCATCTCCTGGTAATGCACTTTTTAAACAGACAACTTAAAAAACAAACCAACGAAAACCTCAACTCAATGAAACTGACATCTGAGTAGAAAAACTGTAGCAGGTTTGCGCTGTAGCACTGCAGTGTTATGGAGACATACTTAGGAGTAAGCCCTATTGATGATGGTGGGGAGTACATCAGGCAAGCATCCATAGAATATGATATTTCTTATCTGGGTGGGAAAACAGTAAATCCTTCATTCAAATGCCTCTGACTCACACATTGGCCCAGGCTAGCATCTTTGGTCTGTGTAATTTATATCACCTCAGCCCAAGTGCAGAGTCACTCACACAAAGCCACTGTTGACTCTGATGTCACAAGAGTAGTTGAAATCTGTTCAAGGTTTTAGCCTGAACTGTCAAAGAGTCATGCATGGTGTTTTTAGAACCACATTGGCTCTTCAGATAACCCATTTGTGCTTGGTCTCAGCAACAACACTTCAATTTGTGACCATCAGCCCAGTGATTTTTGTGGAGCAACAGAGATTAGATCTGGAGTTCCTTCAGCCTGCTAGGAGCCTAGCACCTCAGACAATCTGGATCCTGCTGCTTTCAGCCTTGGTGCTTGTGCCCCTCGCATTCCTGGCATGCTTTCTGCCCTTGCCCTGAGCCCCCTGGAGGGCCCATCAGAGGTAGAACCTCAGGTGCATTCAGAAACAGACTGGACAGCTTGAGACCAGGAAGAAGAGGTAGTGGATGGGATGCACCTGGGCAAGGAGACAGTGTGTGTCCAAGCAGGCAGCTGATGGGAAATAAAGGAGGGAGAGATGGAGGTGGAAGGGAAAACTGCCAGAGAGAGAAAGAAGGAACGTGATGTGGAGGAGGAGACTGAGAGCCTGGAGACCACTGAGTTCAAGGAGGAAAGGACCTCCAAAGAGATAGACCTAGTCCTATGCACTGAAGGGGTACTGGATTATGTTTATACTCCTGGACTGGGGTCCTTGTCTAGATCCAGCTACCCCACTGGAGAGTCACAGCAGAAGCATGTTTGACCTAATACCTCCTTGACCACACTCACACCTGCCGCCAACTGGAGCCAACTGCCCCCCCCCATCCAGAGGAGGTGCAAAGAAAGAGCACCATGAAGAGTTGGGGACCCCCAGACTGTAGGACAGTGTGACATCAATCTCCCTTCTTGAAGACCCAAGTGTAATGGTAATGCCTTGAGACTTCAGAATACACCCTTGGTGGGAGCGGCGGTTTTAATTTTAAAAGTAGGTTGATTTAAAGAACTTTAACTTAAAAGGTTTAAGAAGCTAAACTGAAAAAAATATTTAGTCTTTATTTTGTTTCTGTATTTCTTGTTCATGCTTCAAAAAAAACTAGAATTCTGATTATTTGCTGAAGACAAGTCCATTTAATACTATGTTGAAGATCAAAAATCAAAAGGAAGTGTAATTTCATTCGTTTTATTGTATCAAGAAAAATCTTTCTTTTTTATGTATTCTGAATTATTTTTACTATTCCATTATATCTTTCTTGTGAGTGAAATATAAAACAAAGCTTGTGGGGGAAATGGTTTGAAAGAACTTCCTTTTTCTGTTATATAACAATCCTCTAGAGTTCTAAAAGTAAAAAATAATCGACACATCTTTCTCGAAGTGGCTGGAAGAAACTTTTATCCTGTCCACGGCAGAATATAAGCAAAACAGTTCAGAGAAAATCAAAGGTGATGTAGGGAGTATTTCAATTATTTCAGAAACCCCAGATTTGTGACAAAACATGCTTAAATAAATAGAAAAGCCTTTAGATGAAAGCGGCCACTAAAAAAGAGATAGTACAATGGAATGAAGTAGAATAGGCAACATCCATCAAAGACACAGGTTTAGTGACTCATTGTTAAGAACTCCCCCCTCATATGGGACTAGTTAGTGCCTTTAAAAAGTAAAAAAAGAAAAACCATTGTTTATTTTGTTCGTGCATGTGATAAGAATTGTTTCCTCAGAGTTCTAAAATCCATTCGACCCCCTTTGTCCATTTTCATTTGTGTCACTCTGAGCTGACATAGGACATTATAGAACTTTTCTGACCAGATGAAAATATCAGACACTAAGGTTTATTTCATGCATTTGAGGTTCTCACACATACAGTAATTTTTTATTATTTTTTAAAACAAATATAAAAACAAAAACCTACATACCTAAAAAACTTAATAACAACACGAAACAATGACACAAAACATGCTCCCACCACCACTGGGACTATTTGGAGATATAACCAATTTTTCCTTCCTTTATGGAGCCCAATGTGAAAATCCCTCCAAATACAAACAAAACCCTAAACATCACCCCATTCCTAACTAATTTAACCCACCTTCGCCCCAGCACAACACATAACTCTGACTTCCCCCTTAATCCACCAGGATTCCAACACCCCAATCATAGTGTGAGCCAAACCCATGAGGGGAGGAACTTCCCACCATTCTAGCCAGCTGTCACCTACAGCTCTTCAATCTTCCACCTATTCATTCTTATACCCTTACTTCACATATATTCAAATAATAGACTCATCCTCGCTAAACTTCCTTATTCTATCCCCATCTATCCGAATCTATTTAAATAATAACTCCATCTTATCTATGTTTAATCTATTAATAACACCTCCCCTCCCTATAAATTTTAACCACCATCATCAAATACTATTTAATTGATAAATGTCTTAGGATACTCTACTACAACAACCATAAATCATTCTAACATACCCCTATCTTCTTGTCCTCTGTATTGATTAAGAAAAAAAGTTTACCTAAAAAAACCTTCCCCCTCAGTTTTACCTTTTATTTTCCCTTCTACAGGTAGACTCTGTAACCTAAAAGAACCTTAACTTTACCAGTTCACATATTTTCCTCATCATTCTCCCTTGTAATATCTCTCCCCCTCCCCCGATTTACATCCTTATTTACTCCCAACCAGTTATTCAGGTTAACAATCCAATCATATTCACCTATATTTATCAATCATAATTTTCAAGACCAATCACCATACATTTTCCATTAAATATTTCACAGATGCATCTCTTTTATATCTTAGCTGATTATCCATTTTAAGAAGCAAATATGTCTTCCCCCTGGGCTGGTAGTCTGCTCCAATGATATTCCACCAACCACTCCTTGATCTTCTTCACTCTCAGAGATGGTAGGATGATCTTGCTTTTTCTATTCTATTTTTGTAACATTCCTTAAGCCTTGATCTGACAATGTTATTCTGTGGTATTTTCTAGCTTATTGAATTCTCAAGTATACTGGATACCCCCAATTATATCTTATTTCATTCTTCATAAGAGCAGCAGTAATCATCTTTAAACTGAATCTCCAGGATACTGTTTGAAAACAGAGATTCTGATATACTTGTATCAGCACATCTTTATATGACAACTGTCTAGATTAGAGATGGGGACGAATATAAAAATGAATCTCTATTTTCGACGAATATAGCCAGTTCATCATATATTCGTCGATCCATATTCGTCAAAGTTTAAGTCCTGACGAATACGACTTGACGAATACTTTCCCGGTTTTATTTGTCAATTCATCAATATTCGTCTATATTTGTTACCTTTTGGGGGGGCTCTGTATGCCATCTCTGAGCTTGCTGGTGCCAATCAGGAGATCCTGGATTGGCATGTTAGGCAGCCAATAGCGCTGCTGAAAGGGCTGTGGGGGGTGTAATTTTTACAGAGGCTTTATAAGCTTTTCCCCTACAGCCATTTCCAACTTCTGTTCTGATTCTCTCCAGAGTGAGAACAGTTGCTGTTGGCTGGTGCTTGTGTGCTACTTGCTTGCTAGCTGTGGCTGTGCTTTTTTCACTTCTGTGGCAGCAAAGCAGACACTTTTTTTAAATTCATTTTATTTCATTTATTTCATTAGTAGAAGTTTACTGGGAATTTGGGGAGGGATTTCTTTAGCTGATTTCAGTTAGCTTAGGCTACTTCTTTTTTGTAGGCTTGTGTTCACAGTGGGTGGGGGGAATTTTGTATGTGACTGTGGAATTCCTTTCCCAACAACATTTAATTCCTGTAGTTGTGTGTGTGTCTCACTCTGAGACTTAGTTGGCAGGGCTTTAAGTTTAAAAAACTTAGTTACTTATGGAGGCTTGTGTTAACTTGTGTCTCTTCAGGCACAGTGGGTGGGGGGGAATTTGATGTGTGACTGTGTGGGCCAAATACCTCAGTGCCCGATGGGGCTACAGTCTACTTTGCTGCCAATTGCCTCAGTGCCCGATGAGGCCAAACTCTACCTCTATGACAAATACCTCATTGCCTCCTGGGGGCAAACTCTACGTCACTGCCAAATGTGATGTTGCTGAAGACAAACTCTACCTCAATGCCTCATGCCTCTGTGTGCTTGCCAGAGACAAATCAAACTCCCTCAATGCCATCTGCTTCTGTGCCGCGTAGTAAACTATCCTGGGGGGACTCAATTTGTGGGTGAATAACTCAGATGTCCAATATCCAATCTTCACCAAACTTGGCAGGTGCATGGGGGAAAGACATAGGAAGCTTCGGTGCAATTTAGGATTCTCTAAGTACCTGGGGGGAACTTTACTGGGGTTGTCCTCCTTGTGACTCAGGTCCCTTAGCCAATGTTCACTAAACTTGCTGAACTTGTAGGAAACCATCTTAGGAAGCTTCCCTGCACGTTTGGTGTCTCTAGCTGCTTGGGGGGCAGTTTTATAGCATTTTAAAGTGAAAATGAATTGACAAATTGATTCATCAATTCGTTGATGAATATTTGTAAATTCATATTTGTTGATTCATTAACCTTGATGAATCATGAATCACAATGAATCGCCATTTTTTTATTCATCCCCATCTCTAGTCTAGATGTTTCTCTAGCCACTTTCATAAACAGCTCCTTCTTGTAAAAATTTGCCAGTCTCACAACATCTCAAGGAAGCATTTTGCCTCCATGCTTAAAACCCAATTGATGCAGTCTCTCCAAGTCTTATTTCATCAAACCAAATCTGGTGCCACTGTTTTAATCCATCCCAACACCACATTGTTAGGTTTTGTCACATCATCAGCACCTCCTTCCGGAAATCCATGCAATTTCAGATTTCCCCCCCCCCCCAATTCTCTGTCTTCCAAATCAATTAACTTCTTATCATTTTCATTGAACTTAGCTTCATGCCAATATAATTTTCCAGCATTTGTTTTGACTATTTTATCAACTTCCTTCACTTTCAAATACAGTGTCTTTAATTCACCTTTGACTTCTGATACTGATTTACTTAATTCTGTCTTTATATGTGTCACTGTCTTCTGCATATTTTGCTCCATTTGTATATCAATTGATGACCCCAATTCTGCTTTAAGGTCTTCTTTAATCTCCTTACAGGTTTTTCCACCCAATATTTTCTTGAATTCCACTAGCAATCTATCATCTTTTGCCATCTCACTTGTGAGGATCTTGCGAGTCATCTCTATTAGACCTTTGTTTCAAACAAACACTTCCTCCTTTTTTGTGACTTAGGGAGTTCTTCTTATTAGCTCATTGCTTCAAGTGAGCACTTCCTGCTTCCTGTGACATGACAGATTCTTTCTTATATTGACTATGGATCTCTGAACTTTATACAGAAACAACGAAGGTGTTTCCCACTTCAGAGGATTCCACTTTTTGAGGTCTATATAAACTTGGATCTGATGGATGTGATTTGTTTCACCTCCACTTAGATTCCACAATCCTCTTTGTCTGGTGTCTCGGCATTCAAAAAACAACCAGCAAATATTTCAAGGAGAGAGCTCATGCAGATACTACACCCCTGGCTTAGTTTTAAAAGCAGAACTTTCTCTTATGAGGTATGCATTATTCTCACAGTCCACAATGCTATAAGTAGGGAAAGATTTTTAAAACTTATTTCTATGATTGGGGACAGTTTATTTCAGATGCTGGCCATCTCAGACCTGAAATGAACCCCCCTCATAAAGTTATCACATCAGACAAAATAGTTTTGCAATATTTCTGCCCCTCTCCTTCTTTTCCTCCTCCTCCTCTTTTCTTCTCCCTCTCTGCTTCTCCTCTCCTCCTTATTTTCTTTCTTCTTCTTTTGGTGATGTGAGGCCTGGTGTTGAGGGATCAATGTCGTCAGGAAGTTTCTGATGGCTTGAACCCTCAGCAGGGACAACCAAAGATGTCACCTACAACCACCTGTGTAGCCAGCTTTGTGGCTATGACTGGCACTCAACGTGTTAGTTCCTCCATAATGCTTGTAGGCCCCCAATTACATAATACTGTGTTGAGGCTCCCAAAGTATTGTGGGAGAATAAAATGGAAGGTGTTACCAGCATCACTTGCTTTGGTGTTCGAATATGCTGCCTGAGAACTCTTCTCCCTTCCTTCTGAGAACTCCTCACATAAAGCTCTGTCTGTGCTTGCTGTGTGTTCGAAACATATATAGCATAACTACAAGGTAGACAGTTTATTGCGCCTAATTCCAAAGAAAAGTAATAGAGGTCTTGCATGTCTGAAATAAATGACACCAGTTAGGTCTCTGAAGAAAAGCAAATAGGCAATAAAACGTTTTTGAAGTCATATAAGGGACAATAATATTCGAAGGACATTTGATTACACCTCCCATCCCTAAGCTACCTCATACACCAAAATCAAGAATATCAACTAGAAACATAAATCGAGAGAGAGAGAGAGAGAGAAAGACGTTGTGGCACCTTAAAGACTAACTGCTGTATTAGACTGTAAGCTTTTGTGGAACGTGTCCACTTCGTCAGACATAAGAGTCAGAATACAAAGGCTATCTGGTGAAACATTAATGCAGGGCTCTAAGATAAAGGAACAATAGTGTTTCATTGCATTTCACATCTAGTACAAATCAAGCTACCTCATCCTCCAGCACTGCTTGCCCTGAGATTTATCTTCTTGTCTAGAGAAGCACAGCAAGTCCCAGAGATTTCATCTAGTGCCCTGAGACCTGGCAACCCTAGCTACAGCCCTTTTCTTTGTGAATAGTGTCACACACAAACACTTAGCAAGAAGAGCAAGTAATATTCCCTGCTCCCCCCAAAGGCTCAGTTAGTGGAATTACACCTACACCTCTCAAAGAGACAAGAAGGCCAATACTCATAACACTCTGGAGCACCACAAAGCCACAGAAAAACCCATTCCCAGCTGTTGTTTCTGTCACAGATTTCTTTTTAAGCAGGGAAAATCTCAGACATTCTCTGCCTGAAAATAAGCTGGTGATATAGTGCACTTGCTGAACATCTTAGGGGCTGACATGAAGCCTGAGAACCTGAAGAGAGCATTGTTGGTTGGAGTTGAAGCAAACGAGAAGGTTAGATGGTGAAAATCAAGTTATGTTTGCAGACACAGAACCATAATAGTAGCTGAACCAGAATTATCATTTTTCTCTTGAAAAATGTACTAAGTTTTATCTTCACACCAAATGGGGAAGGAGAACGTGAAAGAAAATAAATCCAGATAAGTGGTCACATTCAGCAGTATACCAGAGGACTTTCACAAAAATTAGGGCTTCTATTCACACAAAATGCTGCTCTTAACCCCTGTGTGCTTCCCAGGTTTGATCCAGGGAGCCCCTCAAACCTCTGGAGCAGATTTCAGAGACTGCATGGAAGGAGGAATGGCCAGGGGAGAGAGAATCCTTTCCACTATCAGCATCTGTTCCATTGGTTCCAAGCCAGGTAATGTGCTTTATTTAGAAAACTGTATCATTTATGTCCCCTTCACGGATTTTATGTCTCCCTGGAAAAGATCCTGATGTTGGGAAAGTGTGAAGGCAAGAGGAGAAGGGGACGACAGAGGACGAGATGGTTGGACAGAGTCATCGAAGCTACCAACATGAATTTGTCCAAAATCCGGGAGGCAGTGGAAGACAGGAGGGCCTGGCGTGCTCTGGTCCATGGGGTGATGAAGAGTCGGACACGACTTAATGACTAAACAACAACAAATCATTTATGTGGTGGTATTTTGCTTTGTTTAATCCCCCTTCCTTTAGCATGTACTCCCAGACATTTGTTTCACAGGTAAGTAAAGTTGCTGTGTGACCTCCAAAAAGGAAATTTAAAAAATCCAAAGAGCTCTTTCATACTGCTGCCAGTTTCATCTATTTCCCTCACTCCCTAGAATTATAAATGTATTTTTGGTTGAAAGTACACACATTTTTTTCCCATGACCGTCTCCCTCTCTCTCACTCACTCACAGGGAGGGCTTCTCATGAGAACAAAATCTAAATGATAGGCCTGTTGGATCTACCACACAGTTCATTTATTCTGAGTAACTTAGTGGGTAAAAACAAAAGCACAAAACCACCTGCATTATCTGCTCAGAGCTAATGGTCCGTCTTGCTATTACATTTTATTAACTAGAAAAATCAGATTGTTTGCTTCTTCATTTCTGTCAGTTCTCTTCTTGTTTGTATGCAAAGCGTCACTTCCTTTTTCTCACAGGGCTCATTAACCTCTGCCATTTCCAGAGGCATAAACAATTTCACTTAGGGCAAGTGGACATATTTTTCTTGGAGTCAATGGCAGCTGGCTCAGAGCCTTCGTGCCCCGCCATTAATCTTATGTTACTTTTCTCTCCAATAAACCATCTCTATCTATTTATATATCATTAGCACATTTCCAAAACAAATGTTTTTGGCAAGGGAGAGAGCAGATTGTGAAAGCAAGCTGAGAAGTTGACCCTGGTCTGCTTTTTTTTAATAATTCGTATGAGTTCTAATTAAGAAGAAACCCTTTTGCTTGAAAAAACATGACACTTATTTCCTCTGCCCTTCACTTCCTTTTTCTGTCTCTTTCTACAGAACACCAAGTCATGTTTCTTTGGCTTTGGCCCAGCCCTGAAAATTTGAGACCTTCTTTTGAACACTTCCTGGTTTTGACATCCTGTTTGCTGAGGCTTAAGGTCCCTGGGAGAAGGAATTGGTGGGGAAAAAATGGTACTGGTTTTGATCATTTTGACACCCCTCCCAAGTCTACACACATCTTCAAAAACAGGACAGAAAATATAACAAACACAGAGACAAAACAGGTGAAAGCAAAATTGACACATCAATCTATCTAAGGTGGGCAAAAGCGGCATCTCCTATGATCCTTCATCATTGGCTATGTTAGTTAGGTCTGATGAGATCTGTAGGCCAAAATTAATCTTGAGGGGCTCATTGCCCATCCATAGACTAGGCAGAAAGCTAGTTTTTGGGACCCAGCAGAAGGAATGTATCCTCAGACTCAAATAATGCTTCAGCCACCCCAATTAAAATAGCTTGGAACAATCTAGTACTTCATAGGTTCCAAAATATGTTATTAAGGGACAAGTGTAAGGACCTTCAGATTTCCATCACAAAATCCATCAAACCACTTGATAAAATTAAAGCATTTGACGGATTAATGGAACATCTTCATTGTGAATTAGGATGAGCTCCTTCAGCCCAAAGGTGCAGCAATCCCTCAAAACAAAGAACTTGGCTTGACCCTGACTATAGGGATCTGAAAGTATAAATCTGCTATTCATATAGGGAATATAGGAAGACTGACTCTGCCCAAGATCGGCACAAATATCTCTCCCTAAAAACTCAATTAAGGAATTGTATAAAAGAAAAAAGACAGAAGTTTATTCTGGAGCAATGGAGCAAGCTCCAACAGGCAGTGACCCAGAAAAATAATAAACTATTTTGGGCCATTGTGGTTGGCTCCTCCAAGCTGGAAGTACAAGCCCCTGCCATAATATCTCCACAAAGCTGGGTCCCATATTTTTCAGACCTTCTTTTTGACAAAGATATAGCTGTTAGATCCTCTTCACTCTTTGCTCTTTCTGATCTTCCTGTTTGGCCACCAGTAACCATTGAAGAGAACAAAGATCTAATCACTCAATTAACAGCTGGAAAAGCAGCCGGCCCCGATGCCATCCCATCGGACTTATTGAAATGCGATCCGGACTGGTGGGCTTCACTTTTTGCTTCCCTTTTCACAGCTATAGATAATACTGGGATCTTGCCAAAATTCTGGACCAATGCAATTCTTGCCCCCATTTATAAAAAAGGGGACCCCCTACCTCCCAGAAAACTTTAGACCAATCAGTTTATTATCAGTAATTTGGAAACTCTATGCAAAACATCTACTAATTAAACTTAATTCCTGGATCAATAATCAGGCATTGCTTGGCCCTGAGCAAGCTAGTTTCAGGAAAGGTAAGGCCACAGTAGATAACTGCTTAATACTTTCGCATCTTATTAACAAAACACTTAAGCATGAAAATTCTAAATTGTATGTGGCTTTCCTTGACTTAAAGGCAGCTTTCAATTCAGTAGATAGTTTCTCTGGGAAAAACTTGAAAATATGGGCATAGATAAAAGCCTCCTTTCCCTCATAAGAATTTTATACTCAGGCACAACATGTCAAGTTCGTGCCTCTTGGAAAGGTGAGTTAACTAATCAATTTCCAACCAACAAGGGAGTGAAGCAAGGCTGCATTCTTGCTCCCTCCCTATTCAACCTATTTATGAATGACCTAGCCCCCTTTCTAACCAGTGTGGAGGGTCATCCACCAAAATTGGGGACGCATCGTGTCCCGTTACTGCTTTATGCGGACGATGCTGTTATCATCTCGTGCTCCCGTCCAGGTTTCAAATGTTTAATTAACAGATCTGTGGAATACCTGGACAAAAACAAAATGCAACTGGATTATAATAAATCCAAAATTTTGGTTTTCTCAAAGTCGTGGAAGCAACTTCAATGGAATCTGAATGGACACAAAATCGAACAGGTTAAAGAGTATAAATATCTAGGCATCCTGTTCCATTATAAACATTCCTGGTCTCCCCATCGTAAAATGGTTATAAATGTATCTAGGTTCACTGGTCAGGCAGTACTTCGTTTCCATTATAATTCTGGCAATTGTTATGTTCCGACGGCTTTACAGGTTTTTAAATCCAAAATTATCCCACATATTTTATATGGCATACCAATCTGGTTAAATGCCATGGATAGGTCAATTGAACAGATACAATCTTAATTCTTACGTAAAGTGCTAGGGCTACCAAGTTGTGTTCCCTACTCGGTGCTTTGTCTAGAGACCGGATTTTCCTCTTTGGAAACGATGGCTTGGCTAAGATCATTTCGATTCTGGCTAAAACTTTTCTACAACTTTGACCCAGAGAGTTTATTATATCAACTATTACTGGACTCTAAACCTCCCTTTAGGTCTACTGCCCTTTTAAAAAAACTGAAATGGATTGGCTTAGATAGTGACTACTTGGGCTCACTAAATCAAGAGCAAGCCTTCCAAATGATCAAAAGAAGAATTTTGGACATTGAATTCCAGGAACTATGGAACACAGCCAATAAGACTTGCTCACCACTGTTTTCCCATATTCCCTTTAAGATTGGAAAACCAGCTGCCTTCCTTCCCCTGCTCGTGTCCACAAAAACGCAGGGCATTCCCCCTAGCCAGATGCAATGTCATGCCTGCAGCCTTACTATATGGTAGGTTCAAAGGAATCCCATACCTCGAAAGACATTGCTCATGAGAGCAGGGTGCATTGGAAACTCTTGCCCACATGTTTCTGCACTGTCCACTCCACCAGAGTGATTGCTCCAAATTTGTGGCACCGGTCCTGTTAAAATTGGAGGGAAAATCTGATGTGGACAAAGTCCGTTTTATGTTATCTGTGGAGGTGCCTGATATTCTGGAAAGAATTGCAGATTTCCTAAGCTCAATTGTGAGAAAGCAAACCCTCGCTTTCAATTAAATGTCTTTGAAGGGTTTGGCTTCTGCTTTCCTACCTCCTGGATTTTGTATGTGTGGGGCACTTAATGAACCAGTTTGGTTGTTTTATTCTCTTTATGCCAATAAAGGTTTTGTCTTGTCTTGTCTTGTTAGTTAGGTCTGATGAGATCTGTAGGCCAAAATTAATCTTGAGGGGCTCATTGCCCATCCATAGACTAGGCAGAAAGCTCTGAGTGCTTAGAATATGTCTTAAAAGTCTAGATATTTAACCATGCCTCTCCTGCTACATTCACAACTGGGACTGCTTGTAGTCTATGCATGAGAACTAAGAACTATGCATAAACATAATAGCAAACTGAAAAAGAGACAGGCTAGATCAGATGTGAAACTGCTAAAAAGAGAGAAACCAAAAGTGACGTTCTGTGTTATGCTAATATTTACTAAAATTTGATTCCAGGAAGGACTCTTGCATAGTAACTAAGTGGTTTACACAATGCATAGTAAAAAAGGTATTTCATTCCAGACCTATCTCCTCAAATCTGATCATATCACTTTGACTTTTAACAACACTTCAGTTTTTACAAACACATTAAATTCTGGAACTAAGCTCAATGCTCATCATAGTATAGTTACACAAAATGGGATATGCTTGTCAGAGCCCTAAGGATAGGGTGGGGTACAAATCTAAATGTGTAAATGGAAAAATATATGTAAGACACAACAACTGGCACAGAGCAAAATGACAAAGAATTTGGTTTTCTTGCTTCCCAAAGATAATTTTCAGTTCATAATTTGAATTATACCCGGAGGCCATGGATGTTTATAAACAGAAGGAAGGAAGGAAGGAAGGAAGGGAGGGAGGGAGGGAGGGAGGAAGGAAGGAAGGAAGGAAGGAAGGAAGGAAGGAAGGAAGGAAGGAAGGAAGGAAGGAAGGAAGGAAGGAAGGAAGGAAGGAAGGAAGGAAGGAAGGAAGGAAGGAAGGATCAATCAATCATTTTGCTGAATTTGTCCTAGAGAAGGCACACTTCTCCAAGGTGGGTCTCACTATCAGCAGTAGCTGTTAGCAAAGTTGTGCTCTCCTCCCCAACTCTCAGATTCTTTTTATTTTCTTTTTTCACCACCACTGGAAATGATGGCAGAAACTTGGTTTGCATGCAGCCATATTTCACTTCCTCCATGATGTTTCTACCTAGCATCATTTTGGTGGTGACTCTGCATCCTCTCCCCCCCCCCCCCCAGGAAAGAAAATTTGGGAATAATTCTGAAAAGTGTTCCTCTATTTCAAAGCGTGTAAGAAACAAAAGAAAGAGAAAAGAATTGCTATCAGATTGAATGGAGAGCGGCTGAAATTCTCATGGGAGAAATTTCAGCACAGCACTAATTCAGGCTCACAGAATTAGATTATTTAGCTAATTTTCAAACCTAAATTTAGCAGGAATGCTGATTTGGAGGCCCTCCAGATTATTGCATGAGATTTGTCTCATTATTGCTGAAAAGGTAGGGGTCCAATCCTCTGACTTGCCTGAATAGACAACTTTGGGGTGGGTCATCACTCTAGCACATGTCGTGATGACTGGGATACACTCATTTTATTATTTGCCAGCATAGCCATAGGCAGGGAGGAACAAACCAGCCTCCTGTGAAGGGTTTTGAGCTTAGGGGCTATCACGTGTCCAGGAATAATACCTTTAGGTATAGAGAAAAGTTGAGTACAAAGAAGGTGTGGATGATAAGGCAATCAAGAATGGCTAAATATCACCATCAGTGTGAGGGGCCTCTGTTGCTTGAGACCACAGGACAGAGGGTGTAATCATACTTATGTCCTGTTTGTGGCCTTCTTAAAACCAACTGATCAGCCACTGTGTGAACAGCATGCAGGACTAAATAAGACCACATGCAATTATGTTCTTGTGGGCACATAAGTCCCAGAACATTCTGTTCATATAACTATAACTTACCTGGGAATTAGTCCCATTCAAATTAGTGGGCCTTACTTCTGAATAAATAGCAACAAGATCATTTTAGAAGTCAGGAAGGTGCACTAGCCTATCCAACAAAACTTTAGCCAGCATGATATACATTCTGTGAATCAGAGTTACATGCTGAATACCTTTTTCTCCATAGCTTTATTCTTTTGTCCTGTTTCTGTTTCGGTAACACAAACATAGAGAAAAGGTTGCATAAGCGTCTCCATTTATTATTAGGTCTGTTCTGTTTCAGGCCTGTTCTTGTTTGCTTACTTGTCTAAATAATGAACTTCATTTACAGATGGTCAAAGCAAATACCATATGGCCACCAGCTTTCTTCCAGGGCTGTGATCTGCAGCTTCAACTGATGTCTCTGTTTTTAAGAAACAAACAAGCAAATATATCTGCATTTTCACTGACAGGCTGTTAACTGTGTTAACCATGATAGTGCATAAGCTATAGAATAAGAGTTGGCAAAAATGAGGCTTAACTAATTAGGATTTTCCCAATATGGAGAGTATGTTCATTTTGATCTTATGTGGAGTGAGCGCAAAACTATGAGCCTCCCTTACAGGGCAATTGAAATAACAGGGAGCTGTGTGGTCAATACAAAACACAAATGCAAGAGTCGGTGATACCTTTATAGACCACTAAAAAAATCATCATACAATCTGTGAACTTTTGTGGATCAGAACCACTTTGTCAGGCATGTACCAGTGTGAAGAACTTAAAGTTCAAAAGTTCATGGCGAGGTGGATTTTGCCAGTTACATCTTTCTTACATGTAAGTCAGGAAAGATGTAGGCTGCATTAGAGCTGTGTTTTAAAGTTACAGCTGAGGCAGTTGTGGATATCCCATCTCAGTTCTTCAAACAAAGAGGCACAGGCCATGCACACACCTTCCCTTCCCATTTGGCCTTTCTATGAAATTGACATGTTTCTATTTAGCTAGGGAGGAGTATGTGTGAAACAGAAAACCTGAGTCTTCCATCTGGGGAATTGGGGTGATAATTTAGTAAACTCACTAGGTTTAGCCAACTGGAATCAAATTAAAGTCAAAATAATATTACCTTGTGGTTGAAGTCCAGCTCCGATGCTGCTTGTTGGTACAGGGGTGGGGGAGCTGTTTCTTGGTATCCTATGTAGTTCCATTGAAATAAAAGAGAGCCATGTGGTCAATACAAAATATGCAAGAGTAGGCAATACCTTTATAGAGCACTAAAAAAAATAATCATACAGGACAAAATTGTGTTGACAGTTGGAGGATCAAATATTGGACAGGTATGACTTAAGACATTTTGCCACTTGAAGGTCTGGATGACACCACCATATCACTCCCTGAATAGAGCTGACCAGACCGCCATTTAATTAGACATTGCATTCCAACATACTGAGGGCAAAAGATTAACATAAGCAGCATTTTCTTCCAGGCAACTCTCTCTGTCCTCCTTGTTTCCCTCTCTGCCTAATGGTAGGGCCAGTCCTGAAATGAGAAGTCCAATAACCTGGCAAATACGGAAAGCAACACCTAGCATGACTGCACATAACATGTATGTAGCAACTGCTGGTGCAATGTTGATGAATGAACCAACCCAATATTCAAGAGTAGCCTGGAAAATCACAGCAATCCTATCCCAGATCTTGTGCTAAAACAAAAGATAGGAAGACTCTGCGAGGAACTAGAAGCTGCATGGGATGTATTTGCACTGGGACCAATATCCCTGAAATTATGTAACCTAGTTTACAAACACACAACCCAAAGACTTCTATGAAAGTGTTCTCGAAGGCTTTCACGGCCGGGATCCGATGGTTGTTGTTGTTTTTCGGGCTGTTTGGCCGTGTTCTGGAGGTTTTTCTTCCTAACGTTTCGCCAGTCTCTGTGGCCGGCATCTTCAGAGGACAGGAGCTAGAACTCTGTCTCTGCCAAACAGCCCGAAAAACCTACAACAACCAACTTCTATGAAAGGCTTAATATGGGTAGGAGTTTGCACCAGTGTATGCCTGCATTATTCAATCAATCAAAAACCTTTATTGGCATATAAAAAAACACCTAGTCAAAAACTACATTCCGTAAAACTTTGTAAAAGTTTGTTCAGATTCAATGTAGTTTTACTATTTATGCTGCAAGACACACTCTCCACCCTATCCTATGTACCTTATAATAATAATAATTAAAAAATGTATTGTCTTAATTGGCCTATTGATTACATCAGAGGGTCCATAAACCTGGCTCAAGCAGGGGGTGCTGGTTCAAAATGTGCTATTTTTGGACTGTTCACTATGTGTGCTAAGAAGCATGCTACTTTCTCCACCCTGTCCTCCACCCTTTCGTTTAACAGAAAACGCATTCTGTCTATATCTGACCACCCTCTTACCTTAAGCAATATTGAGCCCAGATATTGAGCACAGGGTTCAGAATAGTGCGGGCAATATAAACACATGTGTACCAGCGACTCAATTCCTCCCAGTTCACAAGAGCAGTTCCTCTCATTGTAAGGAATACCCTGAAACCTGCCAGATAATACTGCTGAAGGCATTACATTAAATCTGGCCAGGGAATAGGCTCTGTGTTTTTGAGGTGATTGTAATAGATAATAGTATAGGGCCCTCTGGCCCTGACCAACAGGAATCAGGTGGCTTAGGGGGGAACAGGTCTTATTTGCTGCACTTAGGAGAGCCTGGAATTCAATATCTAATATCCTGCGTTTAATCAGCTGAAATGCTTCCTTGTGGGGCAGGGAGTCAAGTGATTTCACTGACAGGCCTATTAGTGAGATTTTCTTTTCAATATAGGCAAGCTCTCTAGCGATGGTTGGTTCTCGGAAAAATGTGGTGTAAAAAACTGCCCTCTTTGAACTTATAATGGATCTTCAACCAATATTTGATTGATCTCAGCCATGCCTGAGTTGCTACCATATTTTGGCCCGTCTCTAAACAGAGGGCTGCATATGGCACACAAGTTGGTACTTCCAGGATTTTCCACAGGAACATAGATTGGATTTGCTCTAGGGCAGCGGTCCCCAACCTTTTTAGCCCCACGGACTGGCTGGGGAAGGCGGGGCACCCCCCTGCGCTTGTGCGCATGTGCGAAGGAGAGAGCGTGTGCTCACACGGGCTCGCACGCGTTCATGTGCATGCGCAAAGGGCGGCGCAGCACTCGTGCGTGCGCACGCTCGTGTGCATGCGCAAAGGGTGGCGCAGCGCTCGTGCAGAAGAAACACAAGGAAATAAATGCAGGGCAACATGGCAACTGAACGGCAAAGGAGACATTTTCTATCTGATTTTTTTACTTTACTTATATCTTACTTACTTTACTTACTTTCCATTTTTACTTTACTTACATCTAATAACATTGAAGCATGCTTTGCTAAGCCACTTCAGAGTTAGGTTTATTTGTTGCTTCCACCCTTCACATTGTGAATATATCTGCTCTCTCTACTACATGCCTGTGAAATATTCCCTCATGCTTTTCACAAGAGAATCTCCCCATATGTAGGGAGATTTTGCTTGTTTGACATGAAGGTGCTTTCAAATACCTGAAGAGTTACAGTCGTTCAGGGAACTGTGAACATGACACAGAAATCCATGCATTTAGAGTAGATTTTGTTTCAAGATGTTTACACTGGGGAGAGGAAGATATCAACACTGCTGAGTTAGAGAGGTCCTTTTCTTCCAAGAATGAAGAGGTGATAAATGGAGCATGAGGGACTGAAAAAGAAAAGTGGGCATAAAGACAAGGCAGAAAACAATGACGTGCAGCAGATTTCATGTACTCTTCAGTAGGCTTTGCGATTATTCTTCTTATGTCAAAAAACAATAGTCCGTGATTCTGTTGTGACCCTGCTTTACCTATTCTGTCACCTCTCACTTTTTTTCCTGGTAACAACTAAGCCATGCTGGACCAAAACAAGGGAAGAAAGAAAAAACAACATCTATGTTAGAATGTTAGGATTAAGTCAACTCAACACTCACAAAATTATGTGCATGCTTTCAAATTTCTAGAATTCTTAATGAGTTATAGGGAACATATAACTCCCCTCCCACAACAACTCTGCTGGCTACCAGTCCACGTCTGGGCACAATTCAAAGAGCTGGTTATATTTATAAAGGCCCTATGACTTAGGTTCAGGCTACCAGAAAGACCATAATTTCTCATACAAGCCTGCCCAGGCTTTGGAGAGGCCCTCACAGTCCCACCAGCTTCAGAGGCCCATTTGGGGGAGGGGATTGAAGAAAATGCCTTCTCAGTGGCTTCTCCCAGATTCTGGAACCTCTTGCCAAGAAATGCTAGGTTTGCCTATTTCTCTGCTCTGCTTCTGGTGGCAGGCAAAGGAATTTTTATTTAGGCAGGCCTCCGGCAATTAACAACCTCATAGTCAACAGGGTTTTGGCTTATGTGTTGGTTTTCATCCCTCCCCCTTAGGTAAAGTATTATTAACATTATGTAGAAGTCTGTAGGTTTTTAATTTTAACTGAATTTTATTACTATAATGAGTTTAATTCTAGTTTAATATCTGTGTTTGTTTTTTAATGATATTGGCTGCAATCCTGTTGCTTTCCACAGAGCAGAACAGCTCCACACATGGAGTGTTTCACCTGAACCCTGTTAATCTCCAACATGCAGTTATGTGAACTGCTGATTGTCCCATTGCTTTATCCAGAGTTTTCCACAAGGGGTTGCTGGATTCTTTGGCACAAGGAGCAGCTAGAGAGGAGCATCACATGGAACTGTCTATTCCACAGCATTAGGCCTGCCAACAGGATATTAGCCATTTTTTTAGCAATTTTGCAAGATGCTTAGATTCCCAGTTCTGCAAAAGAGGTGACCTATAACTAGATAAATAAATAATAAATAAATAAATCAGGCAGTGTGTTACACAAAGCCTCTCCGCCTCCTCCCCAAATGGCAGAGGACTATCTGACATACAAACCACAGAGTCTCTAGGCATGGTTATAGTAATGAAATAAAGTATAAAGGCATGTGTCAGTGTGTCATTCTGTCAGTATGTGTGTCCTCTTGGAAAACCTTTTAATCCATTTTTAAGCTGTGTTGTATATCAGTCAAAGGGGCTACATGGACTTTTAGAATCATTGCATTGAGGCTTTGTCCTGTGGCTGACCACCTTCATGCTGGCTGCCTCTCACAGCCACAATTTACACTGACAGAGGCATCCACATTCTATTTGTCGAATAGATTCAAATTAAATCAATCCTCTGGTGGAAGAGAAAAATACCTCTCTTCCAATCAAAATAACACAATTCCCTGCCAAAACAATCCGTGCTTCCATGTGTGTTGTGTAGTCATCTTTTTAAAAATCTATTTAAAACATGCTAAACCTGATTCAAATATAGTTTTCTTTTCCTTGTGTAACCATGCTCTCTGTCTGGTCACAGCCTTGAGATGAAAAGTGAGAGGTGGCTGCAGATGTTCAGATTAGGCTCTGAAAACATCTCTGAGATGGCTTCAGGTACCTGGGACTCTCCCAAGGGTTTCTGGTAAGGACACATTTTTAAAAAAAGTTTGTAAAACATAAGATGTAAAATGGAATTTTGTAAAATGTACAAAATCCACCTGTTTTTCAGAACACATTCTGTCTGGGGTGTTCTCAGACAAAAGAACAGCATGTAAGACAAATAAATAAACAGACAGGCAAATAAGGAAACCTTCTTCATATGCAACTAAAATGCACACATTCCTTGATGGTGAAAAACAAAGTAGGAAAAAACAAAGCAGTTTTTATATTTGCAAATGTGAAAATAATTTTAAGATACGCATCGAGTAAACTAAAATTAACAGAAGCTAAATTTGTTAATCTAGCTGTTGCAAAACAATTATTTGGTTTCCAAGGACAAAATCATGGTCTGAGAAAGGGGGGTGTCATTCTCCCCCCAATTTTGGACTGATGAACATCTCCCTTCTTCAACCACATACTGCTTGAGTTTATATTTTACAGAAAACAGACCCTATTTACTCTATCTGCAAGGGGAAAGCCTGTGAGTGTGTACTAAAGAAAGCCATACAAAAGAGAATCAAAACATCAGGAGAGGTTTTGCAATTGTTATTTTTTCCAAGCTTTTCAGTCTACAGCACCAGGCTTCGATGACTCATTCAGTAAGGAGCTGCATTTTCTCCTGGTTCAGACGAGGTAAATGGCTTGATTAAAAAGGGATTGCGGGCTGATCAGCGCAGGCAGCAGAGGAACCCTGGCGCATCAAAGGAGCTCCTTTCTGTTCTGTTTGTGGGAGGTTTGCCAAGTCAGTGCTATTCAATAGCACCATTGTGTCATGAAGGCTCACATATCAGATAGGAAAGCATGAGAGTCAATGAGCAGGGTCAGCAAGTTACCTTGTTGTTGTAAAAAGCTACTGCAAGCTGGCTGCAATGAGGCAGATGTGATTCCTTCATCTCTCCAAAATCTGCCTCTTCTAAAGATGAATAATAGCCTGCCTTCATGCTCTGGACTGCAGTTTTAGCCTTGCTGACTTTGATTACCCAACAATCCTCCTGTCAAAGGTGTGAGCAATCACTAGAGGTCCCGGAGCTGCTCATGTCCATTCCTTGATCTTGGAGGGCTACGCCCACTCTTGCAAACCCCACCCTTTCCCCCACCTTACAAAAGTTATTTGTAAAACTGAAAAAGGAACCTTATGGCTTTGCATAACTCCCTAATTTTTTTTCTTTCATGAGAGTGTGAGTAGTCAGTCCTCAGATGCTGGGGGCTCCTCAAAACATGGTAGAATTCACACTCTCATGCACATCCCTTCTAGATGGCATGGAGGACTTGTGAGCTATATTTGTTTCCAGTTTTTTCAAAGAGAAAATGGTGGTGAATCTACTCTAAGCTCCAACAGCAGCACAGGGTCTAGAAAAAAGCCCTACATGTCACATTTGCTTAAGGTGAGTCTTTGCAAAATGTGAGCTGTACTGGAAATGGCAGCAACCAATGCTTCACAGCTGAAAAATGTTTTGGCTTTCAGGTGTTTTCTTTGTTTGTTTGTTTGTTTGTTATTGTGTGTTTTTTTTGCTCTGGGTTCCCATATTACCTGGTTATCCCTTTTTTTAAATTGAATATGGGGCCCACTTACAGTACTTAGATTTCCCTTGTGCCCATTTCCACAAGCAGCTGAACAAGAAGTAGACCCACCCACCTTTCTACCCCCTTGCTGTCCCACTGTATCATCTCACAAAAGCCTGCCCTATCTCTTGGGTTCCCTCTCTGAAGTCTCATGACTCCAGGTGCTGCTGATTTGGCAACTGTCTAGCTATGAGAGCTATATTTTGGAACCTTCCTCCACCATCTGCCTTGATAAGTGCAAATGAACTACAAGAACTAACAACACTATGGCATTCAGCATCCAAAGTTACAGTCTTATGGAAAGAAATGGTAGTAATGAGGTGGCTGGATTGAATTATCTCATGTCTTAAAACGACAGCTTATGAAGTTACTTTTTGGGGCAACAGCTCATAGAATTCCCTAAGCCAGCACAACCAGTCTACTTATTTTATTTTATCTATTACTTTAAAATATTTTTACCCCAACTTTCTCCTTAAAAAGGACCCAAGGTGGCTTATATCATTAAAAGACAATATTTAATAACAAAAGCCAGTAAGTATACAAATAATAAAAACAATCAAATGCCACACTAAAAATGATAAAGAAAATCCATACCAAGACCAGATTCCAAGCAGCAAGGTACAACACTCCATTTAAAAGCCTCTCCCAGACAGACAATCGCTAAGGGAAAGCCTGTTTAAAGAGAAGGGGCTTTGTCTACTTGCAGAACGACAGCAAAGATGGTCTTCTTTCACTATAGTCCAAGGAGTGTAATTATTCCTAGCTAGGATACCCAGCATGGTGTAGTAGATAGAGTGATGAACTAGGACTCTGGAGACTAGGGTTCAAATCCCTGCTCAGTCATGGAAACTCAATGGGGGAGTGGTACTTGTAGAGCCACTCCTTAAATATCTACTTATCTTGAAAGCTCTGTTAGGGTCACTGTAAGTCAGTGGACCACATAACAACAACACGGGAAAGTCAACAAACTTCACACACACACACACACACACACACACATGCTGCTGCTGCCAGTCTGTGTATGGAAGTGTTTTCTGTTCTCAGCACATAGCTGTCTGAATAATGGCCCATATGGAAAAGAAGCAGTTTTACATTTCCGTCAGAGGAAAATAAGGTTTTCATTGACTATGAAGGATTATAGATAATTAAAGCAAGGTTTTTGTTTCCCTGGGCTGCAACCATATTATAGAGACTTAGAGTTTCTAATATTGGGTGATTTGGGCACAAACACCTGCTATTGGTCATTCTGGAAATTACATATAGTTTAAAGAGCTGGCTGCATGTGCATTATGATTTTCTGTTTGTTTCTTTTCAGACTAATGTCTTTGTGCTTCATGATGGTGAAATTCCTTTATACATTTTGTTTCTCCATGCTCTGTTTTTTATTGCACTAGGAGATGTATTGTTTTGTTTTATATATTAGTTTCCTGTAATTCCATTCTGATGGTAAAAGCCAAGCAATAAAGATTTACTGAACAAGCCACACATAAGAGACCTTAAGGAGATAAGCGCAGGAAAGTGTCTGGAACAAAATGGTTTCAAGTAGTGGAATTTATTTAGTTTTAAGTGTGGCTTTCATGAAGATAGTATTTGTCAGCTGAAAGCTCAGTGTCCTTAGAGCTGCAAAATTCATCATGTTTTGGGGTGTGTGTGTGTGTGTGTGTGTGTGTGTGTGTGAGAGAGAGAGAGAGAGAGAGAGAGGGTTGAATCCCAGTTGGTATGTATGCCTTGCAGTAGACCCATTGGAGTCAATGAGATGAGTCAATCATGACTAGGGTTGGTGAGGTCTCAGGGTGTAATCTGAAGTCTCAAGAAATTGCTGTTATACTTGGGTCTCCAAGCAGGGAGACAGATCTCAAGGTGAGCAGTGTTAGGGAAGCAGAATATTTCAGTTTTGTGTATGAAATTCCTTTAAAACTTGGACACACATCTCAACCCATTCCTAGCTGGCTCCAGATCTCACTAGCTCAGGATGAATATGTTTGTGTGTGTTGCTCCCAATGGTACAATCAGTCTGAATGCATGCACTCACTTGCTTACTCCCCAGTCCTCACCCCTTACTTCTGCATTTTGTTGCATGAACTTTAGGTACCAGGAAGTTAGTGGGGGACCAACCCTATGACTCAAAGCCTCCTTATTCCACAAGAGCAGTGGCTCAAACCATAAATCCCCTTTCCCAAACAGATACATTTGCACCACTAATATTACACTTTCATACAGCAGAGTTATGTAAAAAGGTTGATGTTGTATAAACATGCAGGGGTTGCATACTCTCAAATATGACTCAGTCCTCCCTCCCAACACACCTATAATGAATTTCTACCTAATGAATTTTATTCCATATAACCATTAAAAATGTCAGCTACAGTCTACAAATAAAACCTTTTAGTTTTCAGTTATTAAAGAGCCACAAAACTCTCATGTTATTTTTGCTGGAACAGACTGCAAGCTAACACCCAATCCCTTCTGTAATGCATATGCTTTCCTATCCCAAAACCTTCATGACCATCCAAAAGAGAAAAGTTCAGACTTCAAGGACCGGTGCTGTTACGAAGCAGCTTTCTTCTGATGTTTGTTTAGAAGTCGTATTATCTTTCAGAACACAGAACACAGGAGTGATGCTTCTACCAAGTTTGGTCATTTGTTCCTTCAGAATAGTAGTGGCTACATCAATTGGCAGTAGATCTCTGTGCTTTCCATGTGAAGTCTCTCCTAGCCCTTACTGAACATGCCAGGGATGGAACCCAGATCTAGATCTTTTGCATACAAAGCATACATTGAGCCACTGAGGTGCCTCGGATAGCGTTATGGCACTGCCTGGAAAGCCTTCCAGACTGCAGGCTACAATGAATTTCTTTGTTTTCTAGTACTAGAGTTAAGCATGATTCTAGAAAAGAGGGCTGAATTATCTTAATTGCTTATGACTAGCTACCTTTAATCCCCTGCACAGTCAGGTAGTCATCTAGGGTCCTATGGGAGTATGAATTATCTCCTAAGTGGATTCTGGTATTTAACCTTATTCCTAGTTCAACATTTCCACAGCTCTCCCAGTCATTCAGAAAAGCAATTGAGAAGTTGGATTCACATGATGCTTTATTATAGTCACAAACCATGACAGGGCAGGATGTCCCATTGGGAAGGCTGAGGCACCCACATCAGGCAGTTCATTTGGGATGCCATGTAAGGACAACAAATCTAACTTTATACTGTATTTTTATTGCCAGAGAGGAGAAAGAGTTGCTTGTGGGATTTTGTCCTCACAAATCTATCTATCTATCTATCTATCTATCTATCTATCTATCTATCTATCTATCTATCTATCTATCTATCTATCTATCTATCTATCTATCTATCTATCTATCTATCTATCTATCTCCCATCTGGCAAACCAGGCCACTGTAGGCAGTTTACACAGTGCAATAAAACAAAATATAAAGACAAAACAATATAATAACAGGACAATAATATAAATAGTAAATACAACATAGATAAATGAAAATAATATCAGGAAGACATTAAAATAGAATATTAAAAGCATGGCGGGGATTGAACATTAGCAAATATCTGGTTATTTAAGCCCTGTTGTATCAAGGTATAATAGAGTCTGGGAAGGCCTGTTTAAATAAAAATGTTTTTTAGTAATTGCTTAAAAATTCCCAGTGAAGGCGCCAGGCGGATTTCGGGCGGGAAAGCATTCCACAGTTGTGGGGCTACTGCTGAGAAGGCCCGGTTTCTGGTCACTGTTTTCCAAGCCTCTCTCGGGGTCAAAACTCTCAACCGCCCATCCTGGGAAGATCTTACAGGATGGGCAGATATGGTTAGAAGGAGGTGTTCTGCCAGATCTGCCCGTCCTGTAAGAACTAACTAGCTTGACCCCTTGACCAAGAGGTTCACAATTGCTGCCTCAGGCAGCAAAATGTCTTGGATATTTGGCCTCTCCTGAGAGGAAAGAGGGGTTATAGCTCACAGAAATGAACATGTGGCACCTTGTTGTCTGTGGGTAAGTAGGTGTATTACTGAAGGAAGCAGACCAACAGCATTTTCTCAGTGAAACCCAAAAAACTCATGACCAGATAAAAAGTTTATATATGGCTAAACAGAACCAGGAAACCTACTCGTTTGCCAGAAGCTAATTTTGGGTGCTCATTATCCCACCACCGGCATGCTTATCATCACATCCCATGGCTCCAATCCAGAGACACAATCAATCCAGTGGGTACAATCAATCAACCTTTTCTAGATGGCAGTCATATGCATATTATTTATTTAGGATGCCATATTGCAGAATCACAAGATTCATTAGTACAGTATGTAACCCTGAAGAGAAACAATAGTAAGTCTTTTGGTACCTTCAATCCAGGAAATTTGTTCTTGTTTGAGCTTTTTTGCTGGAACAGATTTCCAGGTTCTCCAGTCCATTTCATGGGATGTGTGTCATGTTACCCTCCATTGGGAGGCATGTATACATAGGGTGTAGCAGGGCAGGAGTGTAAATAGCAAAGCCACATGAAAATGGAATTCCAAAAATACACCGTGTAAGAACTGTGTGATATTCAATGTGGTGTAGTGATGGGTTAGGGCTCCAGGGGCCTGGGTTCAAGCCACAGAAACTTACTGGAGTTGTAGAACTATTAAAACCAGTCACCTTAAATATCTCACTTACCTTAGAGTCGTTATGTGACAGCACATAACAATGACAACAACAATATACAAATAAATAGGAATTTGTGCATTTTGACCATTCTTGACAGGTACACTTGATGTCATTATCTTAGAAGTACTAAGCCAATTGATTTCCATAGTGGTTGTTATATTCCATACATATATGAATTTTCCTAAATTCTAGAAGAAACAAAAAAAGCTGTTATGGATTTGATGTATTGTTAAGCAAAGTGAATGGAGAAAGCCATTGCCATGAGTTTCCACAACTTAGAGTTGTACAATGTAAATTTAACAAGCCACAAATAAGCTTTTTCCTATAAATTATCTAGTTAAGTAGAAAGTCTGGATCCAGATGCTCCCTGAGCTTGAAAGCTTAGACATAATTGTAATGAGCAAGAGCCGTCATCTCATCTGAGTTCTAACTTGATTTTTAATGATGCTGTGAGGAACTTTGCAGTCTACGGAGTTGCCAAAGAAGTGGCCCATTTTAATTCCTCAGGTATGCTTTCATTACAGAGGGAAGATGCCTGTGAACTATGTCTTGCTGTTTGTTCTTAGATATTATAGTTGTACTTTTTGGAATCCAACAGAAAATCTCAGAGGTGAGTAATTTACTTAGGCTGTGAAATTGCTTTCAAAAGCTCATCTCATTAAAACATAATGAAAGAGGGAAGGATATAGAAGCAATAAAATGGGAAATTTTATCAATCTTTTCCCCTTAATGCAGTACTTCAAATTTCTTAGAAATGCAAATAGTCAATGATCTGATGCCCTTTGTTTTTAAGGGCAGACAAACAAGTTGGTATTAAGTTATCAAATGAAGATATGATCCTGCCCGAGGCCTATTGTTTCAAAGATTCCAGGCATGCAGTTTAATGTCCAGAACTGAACTATGTGATGACAAAATAATTACTTCAATAGGCTTGATGCCTGAATCTCCTTGTTAGTCCCAATTACAATACACCCAGTGAATCCATGGGAAATTGGTGAGTCAAGACTTATGTAAGTTTTGTTGATTGATAAAACAAGGTTGGGATCCTGCTTCACATGCTTTGGAGTTGCTTTTACAATGTTCCTATAATTTAGTGTATTTTACCAAAATGCAACATAATGGTTGAGATCCTGCTGCTTATTGTGGTAAGTCACACTCTTGTAGGTCAATGTTCCTTCTAAGCTGCACACGTGCACATGCGCAGAGCTCCACCAGGGCTGTGCAGGGGTAGCCACTGTTGATTCCTATTTAGTTCCAGGTTTCAGATGAAACCCCACCCGCCCCACACACACATGTGGCGAGGCTCCTGCACAGCAGATCTGAAAATTAGAGGGAACATTGCTATAGGTCAGCTCAGCTGACTCCCACAGCTCAGCTTTCTAACCCTTCCAGCACTTCCCTCTCACTTTCCAATCATTCAAATCTCAAATCAATCTCCTTCAAAATCTCTGATCTCATCTCTAGTCAATCTCTCCATTTCAATCCCTTCAGACTCCCCCTTTTGTACCCCTCCTTCTTCTCTGACTCCGCCTTCCGTCTTCTTCATTGGTTCTTCTGCCAAGGTTCTGTAGTGACGGACAGGTGACGTCTGGGGTATCCGCTACAGTCCCATATATAGATGTTGTCTGGAGTATTTGCTTATGGATACAATATGTAGACTTCTGCAATCTACAGGTTGGAAAGATTCTCCAATGAATGGAATATTGTTCTGTAGTTAGGAAGAATAAAAAGCCATTAAATGATATAACAATAATTACCAACTGCTGAAAAGGGAAAATTACTACATTAGAGAAGGAAAATAAAGTAAAATGAGCATATGTAGAAGGAGAAAAATCTCTATATTTTCTCATTGCCACTGTAGTTTTCCAAAGGATGAAACTAATGGGCCATGGAATAATGTAGAAATGAGCAGTTAAAAAAAAGATTGAATGAAACAGGAAAGACCGGGAGTTCTACTATTATTTTCCACTGATTTTTTACTTCTCTTTCCTATTTTTAGTCTCTTTCCATAGTTTACATTCCCAGATAGTATCAGCCAATGCCAGAGCTTGGTAATAACATGTTAGAAGTAACATATCTGCATGTAATTCATGCCCAAAAGGGGAAAAAAAGTGTTTTACATGTTTTCAATGAGTAACATTTTCTTGATGACACCTTGATAGGGTATTTTTATGCATTTTAGGAGCAGTTTAGTGCCATTCTTTTAATATTCTCAAGGTATTTATCTCCTTTTTTGTATTGTAAAATGAGTTACTGTTTAAAAACAGATTTCCAACATTTGCAGTAATCAATTACTCTTTTGGTTTTTGTAATAAGTTGCATGATGGTGAATTACTACTAAAATAACTTTTCAAACTTTGCTACACTTAAAATACATTGGGCTACAATTATTTCTTTGGCTACCACATCACAATTAGAACATTAACTGAATAATCTGTTTAATTTTCCCCTTGTCAAAACCCTCTGAGAAATTGGGCTTGAACACATCCAGATTTTAAATGATTAAATAACCCTGGGCAAATAGCTAGGGGTGGGATTTATGGACTCTTTTTTTTTTTTCACTACAAAAACCACAATTCTCCATTCTGGGAGTTCTACCTGACAAACAGATGCTTTACAGACATGGGATTTGCAGTCCACAGAAAATTGAGAATCCCATCCCTATAAGTGACTATGACTACATATTCTTGCTGTTTATAATAATGTATTGAATTAAATAATCCTTTGGGGGTTTCCAGTGTGGTGTAGTGCATAAAGTGACAAACTAGGACTCAAGAGACCTGTGTTCTAATCCCCACTAAGCCATGGAAACTCACTGGGAGGGTAGCACTAGTAAAACCACTCCTTAAATATCTCACATACCTTTGAAAACCGTACTAAGATCACTATGAGTTGGATGCAACTCGACAGCACGTAACACAGAGAGATTTATGTGAAGAAGTACCTTTTTTGGTCTATCCTGGATTTACTCAATTTTATTGGATGACTCCTGAGACCTATTATAGAAAATGAGGGGAGTACTAGTCACTCAAATGATCCTAGATTATTGAATTCAATACATTATTATAAACACCAAGAAGATGTGGTCATGGCCACTTGTAGGGACAGGATTCTCAGAGTTCCCATGTCAACACGGTCGACCTGAGGTGGGACAGTGGCCAACAGGTCATACATGAGCAACCTCCACTGATTAGAACTCTGTCCAAATGACTGTTTCAGGGTCGAAATGTAGCACAGTTTTCTAGATGTGTTCTGAATTGAAGTATGGCTGATCTAAAAAATATTTCCCAACTTTGTTCAGTTGTCTTCTCAGTCATGGTAAGAGAAAAGCTAGTATTTTTCCCAAGGAGGAATGGATATTATTTCCAGAGTCACAAAGGTTTCTGGATCCTGAATTGGATTAGATCTGAGGATCTTCTTTTTCTGGATTTTGTTTGCATGGTGGCCAGCTTTTGGCATATAGAAAGCTCACCGGACTTGAGTCCAACGGCAAACTCCCACATATTTCTCAGCAATGGATATACCATTTTCCTAACAGTGGAGGGACCATGTGTCCTGTAATGGGTAGTAACCACAGATAATTATATTCTCCATGAGTTACTCCATCCCTCTTTTAAATCCACTCAAGTTAGTAAACATCATGAATGACACATTGCTGTAGCGACTTCCCCCATGTACGACTGCAACATCATTGTGTGAGAAGGCTCTGCACAATTAAATCCTTTCTTTAAAAAAGCTACATAGAGCATTCACTGGGCTGAGATTCAAAGAGACTCAAACCTTATATGCTTCTACACTAACAGATGATGAAACAGTCAAGACTGTCAATTTACTCTAGAATTGTATGCCTTAGTCTAGAGATGGACGGAAGGTTATTTACAGCTTTGGCAACTGAAAGCCCCAAATCTCAGCTTCATTGGCTAAATAAAATTGCACTGCTAGCAAAATCTCATTATTTTGCCCTCCCTTCTTCTTCTTCGTCATCTTCTTCATCATCTTCTTCGTCATCGTCATCTTCTTCTTCTTTTGGAGGAACATCTGAGTATCGCAGTTTAAGGCAAGTCCACCATATGATAGAAATCTACAGTAGTGGGTTATTGGGACGTGAACAATTCAGAAAGAATCTGTTTGAAATAAAGAGGTCAAATGAGCAATGTCAATAGTGAACTATAGATCTGTCACTTAGAAGTAGAAAGATGCTTTGTTGCACCAAAGGCTGGTGGGAGCAAAGTCTATCTTATAGTGAGGAACCAAGCCATTCTGTATTGACTTCAACAGATATTGTATTAGCAACACAGTATGGAATGAAATTCCAATGAAAACAGTGATAGTGAAGAGACTAGGGATGAAAGAAGAATCCCTAGTGAAGAAATAAGGATGATGCTGCCCACTGATAATGTGATTGAAGAATTCTTTATCTACACTATATTCCCCCTTCTATTGGGTGAGTCATCCCTTTCCCTGCTAACTTCCCATGGAAAGTATTTCTCTCACTGCTTTTAAACCTGTCAGTCACACAGTAGGGAACTTCAGCCCCCTTACAACCTGCTTTCGTTTTTAATCTTTGCTTATAATGACAAACAAATGACAAAAATCAATCCCCTTCTGGTGGTCATAATCTACCCATTTATTTTTGAAAACCTGGAAATGAGAAAAGCTTAAGACATAAAACTAGAGCAAAAGAAATAATAAGTTGGCTGTATTCAAATGATATTTTTCTTAAGGATTTTAGCAATAGAAGGCAGGGGACACTTAGAAATATATTGGCATTGAAATACTACCCAAAGGCATGGAATAAACAGGATCTGCATAAGTACATGTTATGTAAAGCTACAAACAGCAGTGGGGACTACTTTTGAAACCACATCTGTTCATTATAAACACCTTTATGCCAGTTTCTTCTCAAGGAGATATCGTCAATGGTGAGAAAAATAATTGCAAGTTTAATCCAATGCTCAGAACCTGAAAGAAATATCTCTCTCTTTTTTTTACTACCTGTCCCAGAAAGCTCTACCTAGCCTCACCCAAGCTGAAAGCTTCTAGGAATCACACACTAAAAAAGTAACATCTGTAAGCTTTGAATGCCACCCTTATGAGTGGCAAGACATTCAGAGGAAGAGATGGATCAAAAGTAGCATTCAAAGTGTTGCTTTGAGATATATAACTTTAAATTGCAACAAAACACTATCGAGAGGAGAATTTTCCCGTTTAGAACAGTGGTTCCCAAACTTGAATTTCCAGATGTTGCTGGACTTCAGCTCTTAGAATCCTCAACCTTTGGTCATGTGAGCTGGGGCCTTTGGAAGTGAAAGTCCAAAAATATCTGGGAACACTAGTTTGGAATCCATTACTTTAAAATTATAGGAGATTGAGGTGTTCCTGAGGGAATGATCAGATCTGACCATAGTGGAAATAGTGAACAGAAGGGGATACCTCTGTTTCTTTAAATATTGTTCTATTATTATTCTTTGTCTGAACTCCTATTGTTGTAAATTATGCTGTGTCAGGCTGATGACATCAGGAATTAAACATGTTCAACTTTTCCCCCAAGGGTCTTGAGGCTCCTGTGCAATCTTTTTCATTGTCAGGAAATCATTGGGGGCTTCAGGATGGGCAGGGGGAGTCTTGAAAGTCACTGCCATTGGTAAAGTCTTCCTCCTTCCATCCCACAGTCCACAACAGTTCCCTGACAATGAAAGGGATTTCATGGGAGCCTTGGGACCTTTGGGAGAGAAATTGAAAATGTTTAATTTCTGAAAAGTTGTCATGGCTGATGACATCAGCAGCCTTATGTGGTACAACTTTCAGCAACAAGATTACAGCCTAAGACTGATACTCCTAGTGGAAGAACCATTTAAAGGATACTATCCTAGCAGTATCTGACCATTAGTATATCCGACAGCTTGTAAGTATACAACTGGCCCTTGGTGTAAAGAAAGTAAAGCTGGGCAGATAAGTAAAATCTGCAGTGAAGGAGTGAGGGGAAGATTACTTCTGCCTTTTTTGCTTCTGTTTCAGGTATTTGAATACTTGCTGAGCCTTGTCACTGGGCATCATAAACACTGGCTGATATCCTGTTGTGCAACTTCATGCTGCATAATGAGGATGACAACATGGCTTGGCAATATTTATTATAATTGAATCAAAATGTCCTATTCTCCCCTTTAGGTTCCAAGTAAAGATGGCCATGAACTGCCAGTTCGGTGGTTTATGCCGCTTCATTTACAAGCCACACAGCTGATCCACACTTTGGTGTCTTGCCCCCTCCAATGGGCACCCACTTGGAGGCAGCATCCCGGTTTCCCTGCCCCACCTCTTCTGGGAGCTGTTTCTGAGTGAGCGCCGGCTGGAGAGGGTAGGGTGCTCAACTGCTGGTCAGCTGTGCAACTGTTGGCCAAACCAGCATGAACCACCACACCGGTGGTTCATGTCCATCTTTTGTTCCAAGGTTCTCTAGGGATCCCTTTTGGTTTGGGGAAGTCTTGGCATGGGGGAAGGGGAGCATTTCACTTCCCACTAAAGAGCGATCCACTTTCAAAGTACTGGGATTTTGCTGCTTCTTTTTGTTCTACTATCATTCCTATTGAGCTAATACTTTGATTTTGTACAGTTTTAAAACTTGAAGTTGTAGCTGCACAAAAACACAACAAAGTGGGAAAAATCCAGAAGACTGATGGGTCATGGATTTATTATATTTTTAATTGAGTTAAGTTCTCCTGTCAAGTAGACAGATTCTTTAAATCAGGGGTCCCCAATTCGCGGTCCGTGGCCCAGTACCGGGCCATGGCCTTGGCAGGACTGGGCCACGGAGACAAATACCCCGGGGGCCCTGCATGCATGGCCCCCGGATGCTTGAACAGCCCCCACATGCAAGCAGAGACGCATGCACGCCCTGCCCATGCATGCACGCCCCACCCATGCACAGATGCATGCATGCCCCGCCCATGCACGGATGCATGGACGCCTCCCGGCCCCCTGCACGCACGCTAAACCGGTCCACAGTGCAAAAGGGTTGGGGATCACTGCTTTAAATGACTGCAAAGTAATGCATAGTAGTAACCAAGATGTTTTAAATAATTGGATGAAGTCCTGTTGCTTAGAGTAGTAGTACACATTCAAGTAGACCCACTGAGTCAGTGGGGATTTGATGAAGCAACTCCTTCATAAGTTCCACTGATTCAAATGGGCCTACTTTAGCTGTGACGTACGACACTAAAGTTGGTCACAACCAGAGTAGGTCTATTGGAACCAGTGGAACTTATAAAAGAGTTGACTCACCAAATCCCCACTGATTCAATGGGCCTACTTTAGTGTGACTTACTGTACTAAGCCACAGGATTTCAGCCATTGATTTCCAAATTGCAGGTATCAATGGACTTAATTGTGAGGCACTTCAGCATATATCAGATTTTACGTTTAATTTCTGTCCTCAAGAGAACATTCAAGAGGGAATTATGCTCTTTGAGAGAAGGTTCAGAGGCACCCTTACCATACTACGCTTTCCAAAATGCTGTGAGGGAAGCCATGACTTGTCTTACACAGGAATCCCAACTATAAGGACTATTGTGCAGCAGTTTCCCTCTCATTGCATGCCATTCATCATGTGACCAAACACAATAGTGAGTGTATGACTGCTTCCTGACCTGACAAAAACTTGAGCACAATGGTCAGTTAGCCGTGCAGGTAGGCTTGCCTGCATGATTGCCTACTTTGGCTGCATGGGACTGTGTGTATCCTTAAGACCTCCATGGGGAGTGGGGCATCAGAGAAACCTTAGAATCCTGACAATCAGACTCAACCACAGTGAGTTCAAATGATACGCAAACTCTATTAACACAAACATACCAAACAGACGATTCAAACAGAGTAAATTCCTCTATTTCACCCCCAGGGTCTCTGGTCTGTACTCTTTCAATCTACAAGTTCCATTATGCTGGGGAGTGGCTCTGTTCACCCTCCTTCACCTCTCCTCCTTTATGGCCCTCACACTCCTGCTCAGATGCACATCAATTCTTGTGGACCCCCTACATGGGCTACCCTCCTGTATCACCTCATTTCCCCTCACATGGCTTTCCTCTTTGGTGGTGGGTGGCCCCTCTCCTGGTACATGTGCCAGATGGTCAGGGACCTGAGAAGGCACTGTGCCCCAGAACAATGGAGGAGTGGGTCCTTTTCATCTCAGAAGGCAGCAGCCCTGGATTCTAGTAGAAAGAGGTAAGAGCCCAGGAACAAGATGCAGTGGGAGGTACAAGACCTGTGACCTGAATATCAACCTTTCAGTTCTCTGGTAGAGCAAGAAAAAGGATAGTGGCCACTGAATTCAGTGGAGCTTATCCCCAGATATGTGAGCATATGACTGCAGCCCAAACTAGTTTAAGTGTGTAGTTTTAGTCATACGTATCTCCAAGTAATCCCTATGAATACCATGAGATTTATTTCTGAGTCAATGTCCACAAGAATTCACTGCATGTGTATGGCATGAATGTACCTGATAAATTGCAGCCTTAATCAGTCAGGCTACATACAGTGCAGAGGTAATTGGGCACATAGCTTATGAGTAAATTGAGGATTTCTATGACCAAAAATGTCAGAAATATGCAAGCATTGATGACCTTAAAATCATTTAAATATAACCAATTAAACAAAAAATATGACCTTACAATTTTTCTGAAATTAGCACCAAATTTTTAAAAATCTGTGCTTTATATACACACATAAAAATTTAAACGTTTATTCTTCTTCACTTCCAGTGCAGAACTGCTAGTACTGAAGGAATCCAATGAACATTTTTAGAGTAAAATTAGTTTTTGTCAACAGCAGAATTGCCTTGGATGATTACATGCATCTTGAGGTTATCAAACTCCAGAATTCCTTCTGTTATCCATCAGTATGTTCTTGTATCTGGAGAAACTCCGTTTGACATCATAAGAGGTTATAGGAACAAATTTGAAAACCCCCCAACTCATTTGGAGAAAATGGGCTCGAAGTTGTCAAAGGTTCAAGTCCATTTAGAATGTTACTTATTTTGCAAAGTGTTGAATAACTCAGATGCGATTGAAGCACTCTTTGCAATTTATCATTAGTTTTTTCAGCCACTATTCCATTTGCTCACTTTAAATCACTCTCATTTTGTTTCACATTTTTCAGTGCATCACTAAGTTCCATTCCTGCAGGTTCAAGGCAGGTGATTGCTCTTGATAATCTACTGAAGTTATATTTTATATATGCCAAGTTTCTAGCCAAGGCTTCAGAAAAGAAATCTTGCACAATCCTGATGGAGGAAGATTCACAACAGTCAAATTCTTTAACTATCTGCTGCAAGGAATCATGATTTGTAGAATAATACATAGCTGTATCCAGCCATGTTCCCCAATATGTCACAACAGGTTGGGGAGGAACAGCCAAAGTAGGAGCAATTTCTTTCAAATTTTGTACTCAAAGTGGAGCATTTTCCCCCATTTGAAATGATTTACATTAGGATAGTTGCTTTGAATCTCTTCAGCCACTTTGTATAAACCATGTGCAAGGCGTGTGATATTGGCCATTTTTGGATAAAGAAATTTAAGTTCCTTGGCTGCCTTAGTCATGTATGAAGTGGAGTCTGTTACAAAAAGGACTATATTTCCCCTACACTGTCCAGCCAGAGTAGTTTCATAGAAACATCAAAGGACATAGCAATAGTAAAATCATTTACTTTTTGTAGAGTTTCACATGTCAGAAGAAATATTTCACCAGGCTTGTCACATTTCAGAGTGCCAATAATAACATCAGCTACATATCTTCCATTTACATCATTTGTTTCATCTATTGAAACCCATATCTTATTGTTGTCAACAGTAGATCTTATCTTTCCTAACATATCTTTATAGCAGGCAGAGATGTGATTTTTTTCCTTAGAGTTAATTCATTTGGAATTGAGTAACTGGTGTACTTCTCCAAGAAATGTTTGAGGCTACCACTACCTAATTTCTTTAAGGGAATATTTGAAGTAACCATCATTGTGCAGACATTCTTACAAATACTGACTGGGTATTTGATGAACCTACAGCTGAAGAAGAATCTCTCTCCAAAAGGAGACATTTCCTGTTCTCTGTGAAGATAAATCTTGCTAAACAACTTTTACGTTTCATGATATCACAATGCTATTGAACATTAAAATGCTTTTGGACCAACACCTTAGCTTCACACAATTTACAAAACAAAATATCACCATCACTACTGAAAATCCACTCCCCAAACATCTGAACAAAATGCTGAAATTCAACAGTCACCAAACATCTATTTTTAGGCATGTTGAAATTGTCCGGGGGTTACTTTGCCGATGTCACAATCGCCTCTCCCTAAAGAGATAATTATCTCGGTCAGGGAGTCACTGTGGATGCAGAACAACCACTTTTATTACCTGAGGTAGGTCCTTTAGGCCTCTGAAGTGCATAGTACATGCCCTATGGACAAGCCCAACCTGAAAGAGAACTCTTGCCTGCTTACAAGGCAGTAAACCATCGACTGTGTGCTTCCTTAGAATGCACAACAGACTGGCCAGGTAGGACCTCTCAATATTACAGTAGCAACTAGTGACCTTCGCAAATCCTCACTGGATTTAGGTGTAAGTCCTGCTGTTCAAGAGACAAGTCCTCTGTTGAAGAATAATTGTTTTATTAAGAAAATTAAGTAGTTTCATTAGAATACAGTTGTTGCATTAAAAAGCATAAAGCATTGAGCATATCCAGCAGTTACCATGATTCAAATAAGCTTACTATTTCTAAGTAAAATAATAACAGTTAAAACTAAGCTAAGTAATCATCTTTGCTCTCTACATGATAGCATCTAGAGAAGCTGGGCTATTTCTCACACACCCTCTTCTCCTTCAAAAGACAAACCTCTCACATTCCACAACATCCACCAATGAACATCAATCACATACATGAACAACCATTTTCTACATGCCTCTGGACCTAGGGTTGCCAGACGTCCGGCAAAAGGAGGGCATGTCCTCCTTTTTAGCTTAATGTCCTCTGTCCGGCAGGCAAAGATAAAAACCTTCAAAATATCTGGCTTTTGTATATTTTATGTTATAATTTTGGATAGGAGGGGGAGAGGTAAAAGGACCCCCCTCCCCCTGTCTTTCCCCGCCCCCACCCACCCACCCCCTGTTACCTGCTGCTGGCGCTGGAGCGCAGCCCTCACCCCCTCCCACTGTGATCCGCCATGCCCGCCCAGCCCACGTGGAGCCCAGAAAGACAGCGCGAGCAGAGCACCACCCGCCAAGCCAGGCAGGAGCAAGCAGTGCCCGAGTGCATTGATGGGAAGGCGAGTGCCCAGACTGTGTGTGTTCAAAGTCCTTTTCAGGGACTCCAACTCCCACACTTCCCAGCCTTGAACTTATGACTCTTGGGGGAGGGGAGGCTGCCTCGTTCGACTTTACCCAGCGCCGCTTTCCCCCTGCCTGCGCCAGAGCCTTGTTTGGGCATCCAGATTAGCAAGGTTGCCTCTGAGCCTGTGCAGAGTGCTAGCGGCCAGGGGATCCCACAGCCGGGCCAGGGTGGGTTCGGGTTTATTTGCTTTGCTCCCAATCGGAAGTACAATTTGAAGAATATTACCTGTGAACAGTTTTATGCATATGTGATTGCTAATGAAGATCTGCGAAAAGTTGGCTCCTCCGATAAATATGTCGTGTAATTAATAAAGATTATAAGGTAATAATTGTACAATTGGCTGTTTAAATAATGTTTTTTGGTATTTTGAAAAAAAGCCTCCATTGAATTTATTTTTATTTTTTAACATGACTGTTTCTTGGTCGATTCACTAAGAGACATTTATTGGCAGCTATTGTAATAAAATTGTATTGGTTGCGGGTTTAATCCGGAACGATTCAAATGAAACATTCAATACGTCCTCCTCTGTCCTCTGTTTTGTCTTTCTATGTCCTCCTTTTGGTACCCATGTATCTGGCAACCCTATCTGGACCACCTTCCTCATGACACTTCCAAGCTATTACCCAATTAAGATCAAGTGGGTGTAACACAGTTCTCCGCCCACATTTCACATGAGAAGATCCAGGTCCAGGTGGCTTATCTTGCACCAATTAAGCGGTATGCTCTGTTTTGTCTTCTCTAGGCCTCCTTGGCCTTGCTTCCTTATCTCCGTGCTAGGCAGCACAAACTTTGCACAACAATCACATGAGAACATTTCAGTGCTTTCAAATCCATCTTACACAGAACCTAACAGACTCCATCTTTGTATGACTACAAGTCCCAGTTTCCTCCTATTTCCTCACAGTCGACAACCAAAAAAAACAAAAACAAAATAAACATTTATTACAGAATTAAACAGAAATATTATCTAACACTTTTCAAAGGCCAAAATATGACTTTCTAGGTAAAATAAAAACTGTAATTTTCACCAGACTACTCATAAACATGTTTTAACTTACTTATAAATTCAAATAAAGGTTGCAGAAAAATATGACATGTCATAGAAATCCTCTCCTTATGTATGAGAAAGATATTTTATAGATGTATCAAAGTGATCAAATGCCCCACACTCTTTAATAGGCACTGTTCATAACAGAAGGTTGTGTCCAAAAGTTCTTCTAATGTTATTTCAACTGAAATCTTGAATCTAATGTTTTGTAGAAGAGTTTAGAACACTTTCACTTCTCTTTTCATCTAGATAACAGTCTTCAAAAAAAAAAGTCAGATACAGAACTCACTAGAGCACCATAAATTACATTTGTTGGATAATTACAAGAAGGTTTGTGCAACAAGATTGAAGTCACTGAAGACGGTGCATCAGCACAAAACATGAGATCCAGAAGTCATAATATCCTGAGGCAATGATAGGCCCACTCTTCTTGTCATCATTATGTTCTATTGCTTATGGCAGTAAAGCATTTTAATTCTTGCTGAACTGCCTGGCATCTGTCCATCAGACACATTTACTGCTAAGTAAATATACCCCACAATGGATTCTGTTCTACTGCTACACATTAAAACATGAGACCTGCAGTTAAGGGATTGAAAAGAAACTAGGAGAAGAAAAAGCCAAGCAGAATGGAGAAGAGAACTGACAGCATAATATCTACTATTATTGCACTCTTCTCTATGGTAACTTCCATTCTTAGAAGACCTGTGAAATTCAGATTCTGGAGATTTACCATGTTGCTCCTATAATATGAAAAATGCAGCATACTAGATAGGGGTGAGTCTGTCATCTTGGCCACTACTAAAGTAGTCAGAAAACTCTTTTTGGAACCTCAAATTACAGGTTTTTTTTAAAAAAAGAAAAGGAAATGCAAGGTGACATAAGTAAACCTCCTGACAAATAAATTGCATTGGCTCCTTTGTTCTTATGCGTATGCCCAGTGTGCCCTGACCAGGTTTTCAACTGTATAGGTCAGCAGTATGCATACCTATCCATGTGCAGCGCTGGAGATGCTGGCAAATGAATAGCAAGGGGAACACTGGAATTTGAATCCCCTTGCGTGCATGTATATACGATTGTTCACAATCAACGGACTGGCTATACAGAGAGGCTGGTTGGCTTGTTTTTGTTTCCTTGTTTCTTTGGTTTTTCGGACGTTTTGAAGAAAATAGATTTATGACAAAAATCACCATTGTGTATTATTCACAGAAATGTGATCTGCAAAGGTATAATTCATTGTTTGCATGTCAAGTGTTTTTCTTGGAATCAATGAGTCAAATGAAACCCAATAACTCCAGCCAGTCTGGTAAAAGGTTACCTTGTTGAAATAAAACTGAAGAGATGTGGGTTTGAATCACTGGGTACCCTTAGGTCAGTCACATTCTCTCAGCCTGAGCAACTTCACAAGATTCTTCTGAGGATAAAGTGAGATGGGAAGGGAAGTGCATACACCACCTTGAGTTCATTGGAGAAAAGATAGAGTTGAAATGTAACAATTAATTAATTAACAGCTTCAGAATGAGAGCCGCCTTTTACTCCCAGTTCCATTCAGAAAACAGAAGCAAATGATGGACATATTCCTCCTGCACTCTGGTTCAGAATCAGTCACACATCCAATGAAAAATTACTCTTCTTATTTCTGGGCCCTTTCTGAAGGGTCAGGCCCATTTCACTCCAAGGCAAAACACCCTGCAATATTTGTCTGTGAATTTCCTCCAGCTTAAGTCCTTTTTTCTATTTCCAAGGACATAACGGAATGGTGCCAAAGCCTCCATTATATCCAAGGAATGCATCAGAGTGCCAGTAGCCTTGAATTAAGAAGTGTATCTTTCCAGGACTCTGGAGGCATTGTTATATAGAGATGGGGAAAAGGTATATTTATGATTCAACTGAAGCATGCAGCTGCATTCTCCTTTCCCCTCACCTAGGAGCAAGCCCCACTGAATGCATTGGCCAATATAATGTTGGGCTGTTTCACCTGTGCAGTGGGAATAATATCAGCAGCAAATTGCCATTGATTGAAGACTTCCTTTTTCATTTTGGGGATTTGCTTAATGTATTCTCATTGCTCACCAGTTGCATCCAGTCCAAAATCAAAAAAGGAAGTCTTGATCAGCAGCAGTCTGTTGGCAACAGAGCAATAAAGAGTTGTATGGCACATTGAAGGCTAGTAGATCAATTATAGCATGGGTTTTTTCAAAGTTGTGTGGATGTTGAGGCTTGAGGGATAGGACGGACCCTGACCCTCATTTTATTGCACCCACACCACTTTTGGAGATTTCTAAGAGTGGCAAATGACAAACGTGTTGGAGTTTGGGTTTTTTGTTTTGTTTTTGTTGTTGTTTTTGGTTAGGGACCATCTGTGGCCACAAAAATAGCCTTAAGAGGCTGCTTGTGGCACCAGGCTGCACTTGGGCCACTGCATGTTAGTATTAAAGGTGCCATGTGAATCTTGGTTATAAGAGATGTCATAACCTAATTTCACAATTCCTTGCTTCAGAATGAAACTGGTGATGAGTGAAGTTCTGGCTATTTTCCCATGATTTTGTGACTTAGGGCAATGAAAGGGTTAAGACTTACTTTTGCTGACCACACACTAGATTATGTTGTTTTTTCCTGTAGTTGATATGTCAAGTTGCTTTTACTGATTTACTGTTATTTCCCCTGAGTTTCTTTCTCAGAGGGAATAACATAATTTCACCAAGATCATTTCTATTGCAGAGACATATAAGTTTTGCTTTATTCGTTAAATGCGTTATTGTAATTTTAATCTCTATTTCAATAGGAATTAATGTACCATTGTATTCTTCTGTGCAGTACTAACAAGAATTAGCTTGAGTGTAACTTCTGTTCTGAGTGAAAGAGTCTGTCCCAATGTCACATTCCACTGCTGCTGTTGCCCAATAGCTGCCCCTCAGGAGTTTCTCCTGAACTCGTAAGTGCCCATCACCATTGTAACTATCAATTCTCTTCTGATGATGTGACAATTGACTCTGAAGAGGGTGGATTCATCTTAGTCTGGTGTCTCAGCTGTGAACATTCCACCTTGGGTGATCCTGACAGAAGTCCCAACTCATAACAGAGTCTAACATCCTCATGACATTGCTCTTGGCTTCCTGGAGATGCTCAACCCCCTCACAACATGCATCCACAAGGGGAATATAGAGAATGCCTAAATCATTTATTGCCACCAATTTTTTAAAAAAAAGATGTAAAAAATAATATTTAAGAAGTATGTTTTTCCTTCTTCATGCCAGAACAAAAGAATACACAATTCTGTCCAATTGCAATTTCACTAATATAATGACATATATAAAGGTAAAGGTAAAGGTTCCCCTTGACAATTTGTCCAGTCGTGTTCGACTCTAGGGGGTGGTGCTCATCCCCATTTCCAAGCCATAGAGCCAGCGTTTGTCCAAAGACAATCTTCCGTGGTCACATGGCCAGTGTGACTTAGACACGGAACGCTGTTACCTTCCCACCGAGGTGGTCCCTATTTATCTACTTGCATTTGCATGCTTTCGAACCGCTAGGTTGGCGGGAGCTGGGACACCTCGGTGGGAAGGTAACAGCGTTATATAATGACATATATAGGATTGTATAAAATAATATTTCTGCCTCTTAATGAATGAAAATTCAAGGTGATAATGTTAAATCCAGCATCCTGTTGCTGAAACATGGAATGGAAGGGCTATCACATAAATGCCACCCCCAACTCTAGCAGGTTCTCCATCATGTAACTTTTTCTGTGACCAGATGGATCATCTGATTGACAGGGAAGAATACTTACACCATTACTCTTTTGTTCTGCATGTCTGCAACAAGATACTGGGCCAAATGTGCATCACCATCATCTGCCTTTTCAAAGTCTATTCAAATGATGCATTGGTTTAACGGTTCTGACGTTTATAATTTATTCATTACCAATATCATCAACATGAACGATATACATGACTGTATCAGATTTTAATTATTCAGCATTTCAATCTTGGAGAGTGATGGATAAAATTTGGTATTAGGACACTGAAAAGGGCATTTAATTGAGCAAGCAGAAAATGAAATGTCACACTGAAACTTTAATGTAACAAAAAAATTCCCTACAACATCAAGCTATATATTTGAGCGTCAATTCCAATGGTCAGTTTTAGCAGCTTTATGCCATCCTGTTCATCTTCTCCCGGTGTTCTGAATTTTGCACGTACTTACACATCAGGAGAAAGATCAAGAATGAGCACTCTACCTCAACCAGAACTCTGCTGCCATTTTCATCAACCTCCTCGCACTGAGATGGAACTTCTACAATGCAGAGTTTTTTCCTATCTAGTGCCCTACATGACAAAGAACCCTTGTGTTGCAAGGTAGTAAGTATGTGGGTGAGGAGGTGGCCCTAGAATGCTTTTCTTCTATCTACCTTCTCACATGTTTATTAAATTTTTCAAAAAATGCTTGATCGTAACAATAATTAACAAGAAACAGACTTGTACACACGGTACAAGAAAACGTGCCCTTTTGTATTATGTAAGGACCACTCACCTTGATGTGTTCATTTTTTTCCTGAACTATGGAGGATACCCTGAATAGCTGCCTAGAGCAGCATCTAGAAGAAGCAATATGGACACAAGCAGGACTCCAAACTGAAGAAAACACCTGCTTCCAAACACTAGGTTGTACTATTGATTTGGCTTCAGTTTGCTTCACCTAGGGCCTGTCCAGACAGGGGAATTTGAAGCACTCTGGTTCACACTTAAAAAGTTGTTAATAATAATAATAATAAATGTTTTATTATGGTCATTGACCAGCAAAAGTAAGGAACATTATTTAAATTAGGAAACATAAAATCAATCTAAAAACACTAAAAACATATATATACATATACATAAAACTACATTCATACATCTTATTAGATATCTCCTGCCTCCCTATCATAGGCCTTATCTATGGGCTATTGCAGCTTGCATAGAATGACAGAATTGTTACTTTGAAGCTCATAGAGCCCGTGTGATCATTAAGGCCTCTACATGTATACACCAATTTACAGGTACTATAGCTGCGCTTTGGGTGGAACCTTTCCTTCACGGATTTTGATTGCAGCAGCACAGAATTTAGCTACTTTTGTCAGCATATCTGAATTTTGGTTTAGCCCAGTATATCTGCCAGGGCATCGCCCTGTCAGCAAAAGCAGTGTGTAATGTGCCTCTGATCGTGCAGGAAATGCCCTTATGTAAGGATTAACGAGGACTTCTCGAATGCCAGAATAAAAAGCACAATGAAGTAACACATGGGAGATAGATTCGATCTCACCAGAGTTACAGGGGCATATACGCTGAGTGTAAGGGGTGTTGTTATACTTCCCTTCCTGGACTGCTGACGGAAGCGGGCCAGAGTAAGAGCTTTGCGTTGTTTAGGTGTTAAGGTTAAGTAGAGATATTTAGCCGGTTTGGGTGGGAGCAGTGCATTGTCAAGTATAAGCCTATTTCTGATAATACCAAGGTCCTGCTGCCTTTCTGTCTCAATAATACGCTGCCTAAGATTACTCTTGGCCTTAACGTATCCCATTTGTTGGATACATTCTACTGAATAGCCGTATCTGTTGATTTTATGGTATATTGCTCTCTTCCAAGGTGACTGATGGTTATCCTGTAATACCAGTGAAGTCAGTCCAATTGGTTGAAAGGTTAGTTTTAGCCAAAAGTTAAAAATAGCCAGCCAAGCTCTGGCTTCAACCTTCAGGTAGCCCACTTCAAGCCTAAGGGCTGCATTGGATACCCCTCTTGGAACTTGTAAGATAGCCCTCACGAATTTAGATTGAACTACTTCTAACTGGATAAATGAAGAATAGGGGCCCAATTGTGCCCCATACAAGAGCTGACTAAGGGATTTGGCCTGAAACAATCTTAGTGCAGCTGGAACGTACTGACCTCCCTTTGTATAGAAGAATTTTAGTATAGCAAGCCTAGATTTTTGTGCTCCTTGTACCACATTGTTAACATGAGCCTTGTGGTTCCTTTATATTGAAAGACAACGCCCAAATATTTGTAAGCCTTAATTTGTTCTATCTCGTGCTCATCAATTAACCACTTATATATCCTGGGCCTCTGAGCAAACACTAAAACTTTGGTCTTCGAGTAATTTATCTGTAGCATTTCCTCTTTATAGTATTGCGCAAGAACGCGTAATGCTCTCTTTAGTCCTATTGGTGTCTGTGAAATTAGGACTGCATCATCTGCGTATAACAGAAGGGACATATGTCTATTCACTAGTTTGGGGGGATGGAACTCCGGATGGCTGAGCGCCGTTACCATTGAGTTGATATAAAAATTAAATAACAATGGAGCTAATATACACCCTTGCTTCACACCATTATAGGTAGGAACTTTATCAGACAAGTGTCCTTCCTTGTTGCATCTAATTCTGAGGGTTGTATTTTCATGCAGCTTATACATAAGCAGCAGAAGGTGTCGATCTATTGTGGAAGACTCTAACTTACTCCAGAGCCTATCTCATGAAATTAAATCAAAAGCCGATCTAAGATCAATAAAGGCAGCAAATAGTTTCTTAGAGTACTTATGTATTAGGTGCCCTAAAATAAGGGCATGAACCTGTGTAAATCTACCAGATCTAAATCCAGCTTGTTCATCTGCCGAAACACTCTTGGAGTCCATCCAATCTATCAATTTCCAAGATAAATGTCTAGCATAAAGCTTACTAATTATGGGTTGTAAACTGATTGGCCTATAATTAGCTGGATTGTCTTTCTTACCTTTTTTATAAATCTGGATAATAATAGCTGTGCCCCATTCCAATGGCATGTGAGCTTTTTGGTCAATATAAGTGAAAAGGTTTGCCAGAATTGGGGTCCACCATTCACAGTTGTTCTTAATGAGTTCGGGAGGAATACCATCACAGCCCGGGGCCCTGCCAATTTTCAATTGGTTCACAAGGTCATTTATTTCAGAGATTGATACAGGGTGCCATTCTGGTAGATTCATACATAAACGACTCACATGAAATGAGGGATTGTCTCTTTTGGCATAAAGCTCATGGAAGTGGGCTTCCCACACTCGAGCATTAATATAACAGTCCATCCTAACTGAAAGATTATTGGTAGTTAATGTTATGGATTCCCAAAATGATTTCATATCTTTCCCCCTGACTGCTTTGATGAGTTTTTCCCATTCTATCTGTTGAGTTCTCCTTTTTTTTTTCTTTAATTAATTTCGTATAGCCTTTCTTAAGTTCCAGCAGTTCCTCCACTTCCTTTGATGATGGATTTTTATTTTTATTTTGTTTAAATTTTGAAATTACCAGTTTTTTTGCATCAATACACTCCTTATCAAACCAGTTATAGGACCTGCGCTTGATAGTATGGGTTTTTGTTGAGTTGTTTGAACCGGCTAAATCTACTAGTTTATTTATTAGTGTTTCATACAGTGCAATTATGTTGCTACTTCCGCCCGCTTTGAGAAAGGTGGAATGGATCTCAGAGAACTGATTATTATTAAGTTGATTAGTAAAATAAATTGAGGCTTTTCCTTTCCTGACCATTTGATCCTGGAATTGGTTAGTATCATCTCAAGATTCATAGGCAAGGCCTTCTCAATATGAGTATGGTGTTCTTGTAACTTCAGGTACAATTTTAATGGCAGGTGATCACTATCAATCCTGCTGTCGATCACCAGATTGATGACAGTATTCAGTATGTTACGGCTGACAATCATGTAATCTATGGTACTCATCCTCGTTCCCGACCAGAAAGAGAATTCCCCTGGTATGTCACCTGTAGTGCTTCCATTTAATATATGTAGGTCAAGCCGATAAACTAGCTGTGCCAAGTTAAGACCTGCATAATTACTGATGGTATCTTTAAAGAGGCGCCTAGTGACTATGGGGAAGTGTAGTCCATCAGGGGGGCATAAATTATAAGCAGCATAAAGAGTCAAGTCATTTGTACCCAATCTGGCATTAAAATCACCCCCAATTATCATTTGATCATCATTAGTTAACAAAAGTTTTTGAATATAGGATTCAAGGTCTTGGTGAATCCGTTCGATCTGGGCGTTCCGTCTCTGTGGTGGTAAATATACATTGATGAACACTATTGCACAATGATTAAATTTGACCCTCACTGCTGCAGCATATTGATCAAGGGAGGGAAGTTTGGTCATTGTAATATGGAGCTTAGTTGAAACCAATATAAGAAGGCCGCCCTTAGCTCTGCCCCTCTTTTCACTGGAAGTGGCACTTATTTGATGGGCAGAGTAACCATTTACTTCAATTTCCCCTAGTGCCCAAGTCTCTTGCAGCAGTAAGATATCGAACTGAGAAAGATACTTGATAAAGGAATTGTCATTACTCTTTGCATTCCATCCTGCTATATTCCATGATAGAACAGAGATGGTGTCATTTATAGTTTTCTGTCAGTCCATAAGATCATGAGATAGGGGGGGATCCTGAGTGTTAAGATTTTGAAACACAAGATGAAGTAGTAAAAGCATGCATGATCAAATGGGCACTGAATGTAGGACACAATATTGAATTAAATCAATGGGAACAAATCTGGAAAATAAATATAAATATAACTAAATCTACAGTATTCAAGGAGAATATATATAAAATGTTCTATAGATGGTATATGACTCCCACAACTCTGGCTAAAATAAGCACTCAGTTTTCAAATGTATGTTGGAAATGTAAACAGAAAGAAGGGACATTTTACCACATGTGGTGGATGTGTAAAGAAGCCCAAAAATACTGGACCAAAGTCAACCAGATACTGCAAGAGATATTAGAAACTCCAATATTGATGATACCAGAATTTTTTTCTATTAAATATTTTGCCTAATACATTAGATTCTGAAAAAGCATTCTTAGCATCCATATGATAACAGCGGCAAGAATAATATTCGCGAAACACTGGAAGGAGTCTGGAATACCACAAATAAACAAACTGATAGGGAAAATACTGGAAATCGCAGAAATGGATATGCTAACAGAATGGTTGAATCCAAAAAAGAAAAAGGATCATCGGGAAACTTGGCTACCACTATATACATGGTTGCAAAAAAGACCAGCTACATAATTAATAATGGGAATTACAAAATACCTGTCTGAATTTAGATTTTTCTATATAATGTATATATTTTTGTATGATAATGGGAATTACTCTTAGAAGGTATTATTTAGAATTATTATGGGGAAAAAAATACCATTTGTAATGTGACTGTTCAAATCCACCCCCTCTAAATGTATCCTTATCCCAGTTATCCCTTACCCCACCCTACCTCTATAAAGAGAAAAACAAATAAATAATAATTTTTTAAAAAGATAGGGGGGGATCCTGAGTGTTAAGATTAAGAGGCATAGCCATGTCGGTCGTACAAAGGTGATGCATGTCTGCAGATTGAATTGTGTTGTGTTGCGGTAGAGTAGGTAGAGATACAGTTTTTAAGTGGCTAAGATGGGTAGTCGTGACCTTCTCCAGAGTGACTAATGTTCAAGGTTCAGAATCAAATGATTCTCGTGAACTAGCCCCATACATAAGATGACCTTCACTGTTTTCAGTTTCTTCACTATCTAAGGAAATCGGAATTGGAATATCCTGATGAGGTACCATCTGGTGCTTAGAATCTCGCTTAGGTTCTTGTATCAAGCTGATATCATTACTTGCTGTTAGATATTGGTTAAGGGGTGCATCTTTGGCTTGTAAGCCCGAGTCATCCGTTATTAGGTAACTTCTCAGTGATACGGTCTTATTACATACGGAAGCAACACTAGTTTTGACTTCCTCCCATTTGTTGTTAAGGTCAATCAAGGGAGCTTGAGTTTCTTCTCTATTACAAAGGGAAGACCTGTGATCAGATAAGGGGGAGATCGTTAAGTTCTTTGCTTGTACCCTTATTGATTTCCCAGCATTAGAATCGAATCTAAAGTTGAAATCTTCTCTGGTTACTCTTTGAGGATTGCTCCCAGGGATCAAAGAAGTAGGCCTGCTCCATAAGGAGGCCAAATCCGTTGGTTCAGAAAAAACTCTTGAGGGAGTAATCTGAAATTTGCCCAGATAAATTCTAATTTTTAGGAGAATGAAAGGGATCACAGCATGTTCAAAGGTGAGACAAACTCTTTTATGACCATACTTGTGCGAGAGCCATCAAATATTCTTGAGGTCTAACTTCCGCACTTCTATATTTAACAGTTGACTCAAGGAGATCATCACTGATCTGTGTGTCTCCCATCTCTTTCTGTTGATGTTAATTGGAGCAATTTGCAATATCACCTGAGTGCTCTGAAAGATCTTTGAGGAGTTTGTCTCCCTTTTCAGTTGGGAAGCCAATTGTTGTGGAGCTGGTTGTTGTATGCTGTCTTTACTGCTAAATCTACCAACCGCACTTTCTTTGAACCCCCTGGTTTGTGTATTATCCGTTGATTGAAGAAGGGTCTCAGCAAGTTTCCCCAGGGCACTTTCAACTGAGTTCATTTGATTGCAAACCCGTTGTAAGTTTTCAAAGATGGCTATTACTGTTTGAGCTGTTAAGAGACATTGTTTGGCTAGAAAGTTGGGATGGTTTCTTTCAGAGGGGAACTGTACTTTCTTGCGGGTGGGGGGGGTGCAAGGGGTAGAAATTGCAGATAAGTCAGAAGCGCCCGGTGGGGACGAGAGGGTTTCATTTCTCAATGAAGCAAATCTGTTGTTAGTGATAATGCTGGAAGCTATAGGTAATGTAGTAAGGTTACTCACAGGGCAGTTGGATGTTACAAACTCATCAATCTTCAGTTGTTTCACCGCCCTTGCAAGGGGCCGCTCCAGGCTGGATCTGTAGCGTTTACCCCCCATACAGTTCAGCCTTTTCTTTTCAACAACTAGCTACCAAAAAAATCCAACTCAGAGCTACAAGTGTAGCAAAAACTCCTTGCTGCAATTAATCTTGAATGGAAGAGTGGGAGCAACTAAGCCAGAGATAACAGTGTCTTGTTAACTTAGCAGCAGTTTCAAGGTTTGTAAATAAGCACCTTAAACTCCCAACAACTAGATACTTTGACTGTGGAGAATTATGTCTGTTGGCAGTGCTATGAAGTTAACAAATATCAAGATAAAACAAAATAAACAAATAAAACAAACTCCGCCACCATACCATGGCTGCAAATGCACCCAGCAGTTAAATAGGAACTGCTGAAATGTCTTAAAAAGTTATCTTCCGTGTGATTTTTTTCCCTCACTTGAGCAATCCTTCCATTCACATGGTGAGAAGAGTCCACACAAGTCTTTGGATCACTGGTTTAGTCATTTGTAAATGTACCCATTTTACTCATGAGTAATGTTTACCCCAGTTTACTCGTGAGTAATGTTTACTTAGTTCACTTGCAAGTAAGGAGGATGAGGCAGGGCAAGCTCACAGCAGTAATACTGAGACAAGGGGAAAAGGTTGGGGTGAAGGTTGGGGAGATGGAAGGGAGGTAACCCTGCCTCTTTTTCCTGCCTCTCTCCTCAACCGTAGCTCTGCTGGAACTACACTGCCTTGTGGGGGTGGAGCCCATGGAGTTGACATAGCTCCCTTCCCTGCCATTTCTCTCCACCATCATTCAGCTGGCTGTGGTGGCTTTCTTTTTTTGTTGTTGCTAAATAAAGTAGGAGCATAAAGAGCAATCATATTCGAATTGTGCTGCATCAGTTAAGGATTTTTTTAAAAAAACACACAAAGAAGATGGAAATACAAGAGGGGGTGTCTCCGTCCTCCCTTTTAATGCCACAACCCATGTAGTATATCACAGGATTATCACCTCAAATAACCCCGACCACCACTCCATTTGGGTGCAAGCTAACCATCCACACAGACTAATAAGCTAATTAAGATCATGCTGAATCATACCAAAAAGAATGCATGCCCTAATGCTGTGCCAGAAAGCTGCACAACAGCTCTTAATGGGGTAGGGTGGATAGATCTAAATGGAAACACACATGGGCACCATCATCTGGTTCAAACCAAAGTGTACCAACAGCAATCCATATACCAATCCATATGCCAGACTGGATGGGCCCCTAATGGGTAGGGTAAATTTCATTCCCAGTTCTGTCATGGGAGTTTGTCATATTTCTGTGTAAGGTTTTTCCCTGGCCAAACAGGAACTTTGAGTTTCAAAAGAAGGCAATGGGGGAGAGGGAAATGCTGAATAATGACAGCTCTTTGTTTATGAGTGGAGAGAGAAAATCCAACCAATGGCCACCAGGGGTAGAATTTGAAACCTACATTCCTGACTCATGTTTGCAGCCTGAATTTTGGAACTCACTTTTAAGAAACAGACCTGGCACAGACATCTGCCATGACTTCTGGAACTTTCGTGTGATTTTTTTCCTGAATCATCCGCAATTTATTGGTGCACAGTCTGATGAAGATCAGTATAAGTCAAACGTTGGTTATTTCTCTTATTTTAGCTTCTTAATAGCCCAACAAAGGTATCACCTGCCCTTGCTTCTACATTTAAGAAGCAGTCTGTGTTTCATACACTACAGCACTGTGGCATTCCACAGTGTTTCACATTCCAAGCCCAGTTGTCTCATACAAGTGTATCATGAAGAAACTGCAATTTGAAGTAACAACTTATACAAGTAAAAGATTTCATGTTGCTTCACTTGTCTTCAATATAGTTGTTTCCACTCTTTCCACAGGTTCAGTTCTTGTCCCTGAGTGCCATCAAGCTGTTTGTGCATGTGCGTGTGCAATTTAATGCTAATACAAAAAGTTAAAAGGAGTTAAGCCATGCTGGCTGGGGGGGGGGGGGGGGGACCCTAGGACTGTAGTTTTCAAAAAGTTATCATTCCAAGCACTTCTGTTAATCCACAGCTTGGTCACTATTTTAAAATTCAGAATGGGTTTCCCAGATTTCAGTCTGACCTAAAATATAGGCAAAAGTTGAACCGGGCCACAACAAGCCGTGGTTGGGAAGGAAACAATCAATAGGATTAAACTAAAAATGACACATAGCCTTCTACACTGAGCATGTTAAAACTGTTTTCTTGAATTTAGAGCAAGCCTAAGCAACTGTGACCTATTTTCAATATCTTCACCTCCAGGGAAAAGCAAAGCAATTCCTTCACATGTCCAAGTCTTTGGCTGTAATTTGTCTGCATTATTTCCCCTGAATGCCATTCAGCAAAGAAAGCTTATTAATAGAGCTCCATCTTCTGGTACCTAATAAAAAAGATGACTGCTTCATAGACTAGAAAGAAGTCTTCAAAGCATTGGGGAAACGTTATTAAAAATTGATCCTTGCCTGACAAGTGTTTTACAACTGACCTTTGCAGGGACCATATGGCATGCACATAATACTCATAATTTTGTGATTGTTAACTTGGTCTGTAACTTACAGCAGTTAGTAAGCAAATCTTTTAGCAAAAATAATTCAATTCCTTCCTTTCTTCCTGCCTGAGTCAGAACAGCATTGGGTGGGGGATGAGCTTTGCTGACAGAGAGCTGGAGACGTGACATGTGTGGGGGCAATGACGGCAAGTCGTGTTGATATGATGGTACAGAGCATGTAACTTCATAACTCAATTTTACCCCTTGCTGTTCCACATTGTTATTTTGGCACCCTCTTTCCTTCCTTCTCTAGAAACTAGTACAGGATTATCTCCTCATTCATTAGGAGTGCCAAGAAGGAACTGGGTGTGTGGGGCTAAGATCTGTGGGTGCTGCAAAGCATATGGGGTATTGTGATCTCTTTGTATGGAGCATACTGCTCTCCCTGCCCATAATGCTCTGTTTAGGGTGCTTCTCAGGAAACTACAGTATCCCTAATGCTTTGCAGTGCCCAGCCAGTTCCTCCATCATTATAAAGCCCCGCAGCTCAGAAATGGAGTGAAATTTTCTCACAATTCCAGCAGACTTTTGGTGCTCTAGTCCAAAAAGTGCAAAAATCGCATGCCTGATACTAAGCTTCTTCATCTTAGGTATGACTTAAGAGATAGGGCAGGAAATTACTAACCATCCATTTTTCTGAGCACGTTCTAATTCATACAGATAGTGTGAAAAAATTGCTTGTGCCCCCCCCCCCAAGGCCACCATCTCTTTTTAACTCCTTTGTCTTCAAGGGTCTTGTGGCCCCTTGCCATCATGCAGCAGGATGGGAGATTTTAATCCCTCGAGTCATATTTTTATAGAATCAAAATACAGTAGAGCTGGAGCATCTACTCCAACCCAGTCGTGAGGCAAGAAACCACAGTGATACCAACCCCAACAGATGGCTATCCAGCCTCTGCTTAAAAAACTCCAGTGAAGGAGGAAGTGCTTCCCAATTCTTAGTCAGAATCTCCTTTCTTGCTATTTGGAAGTAACATGCCATGCCTTTTGGGTGGGGGAGCTTCTGATAGAGAGAGAGAGAGAGAAGCAGGAGTGAGTTATTCTGGATATTAATGGGTTGGGCCCATCCAGCGGTGGACACTAGAATTCTCATTAGGTTCAGGAAATAAAAGGCATGAACCTTAAAGTCTTTCCCTCCTCCTAATCCGAACCATACTCCTACAACTGACTCCTAGTACAACAGAATTTTCAATAGAGTAAGAAAATACCTGAGAAATTTAAATGCAAGCTTCTGAATTCTAGTGTATGAAAGTTAAAGACAAACCGATTTGTTCTGACACAGCTTAAGGTTCCATCGGCAACAGACCACACTTGTCAGATATAAGATGTGCACATGTAAATTGGTAAGTACATGTAGTATGATACGAAAAAAGGAATAATGTAATAAATTGCTGCAATGTGCTTCTTGCTCCACTCTGCTCCCCAGTTTTGTGGGGAAAGCAACATTGAACTTAATTCTCAAATGAAAGAAGCGTTATCATATTTTCCACTAGGCGTGTCTGGAAGCCTCACACACACGAATTTATTTGTTTATTATTTGTTTATTTATTTATTTGATTCAAGCACTACTCTGGGCAATTTGCAAGTTAAAACTTAAAAACACATAACTAAGTACATTGAAACAATATGGTGATACACCACTATAAAGTCTGAAATTTATGTAAAAAAAAGAAGGAAAGAAAGAAAGAAAGAAAGAAAGAAAGAAAGAAAGAAAGAAAGAAAGAAAGAAAGAAAGAAAGAAAGAAAGAGGCAAAAAAAAATTACCGCATCCTGGAGATTCGGGTCTTGAAGGCAGCTTTGAATATTTCCAATTTTACCAATTTCCTGAACATAAGAAGGGAACAAGCCTGGGGTATCTCAGTTGGTAACTTGTTCCAGAGACTGAGCTAGGAGACATTTCAACCCGCTATTTGTCTGGGTCTATGATACTATTTGTGTGTTACTAAATTGCTGTTAAAAATAATAACAAAAATAAAATTTTCAGTTAAGGGTAAACACAAATAGCTATGATCTGGTGGGGTGGGGCTACACCGTGCCACCAACTACAGAGATGTTATAGACCCTAAATATTGAGTGTAGTCTGCTACATTGGGTTATCCTCCTTCAGTTGCTGCTGTTTCCACTACAAAAGCAACAAAACAACAAGAAATCCTTAGGAAAGAGAAAGAAACAAGTATGCTACTGTGATTGCTCTTGGTAGAATTCACTCCCAAGAAAGTGTCGGAGAATTTCTCCTTTCTGTAAAGAAATTCAACAAAATGTTCTCCCACTACCACCACATATGCCCGGTTTTTCTGCTCAGAGACATTGCTGGGACTTGGAGAGGCCATCTTTGCACAGCTCTGGAAGAAGTTCTAACTCAGTGGTGGGGCCAGAGTTTTTTTATGTAGAAGATATTAGGCTCAAACCTTTACCTCTGCAATGTTTAGAAGGAGAAGGAGGAGGGGGAGGAAGATAAAAAGAACGATCAAGGAGCTAAAGATGTCTAGACCTCTGCCTGGGAGTCAGTCTGAGGTGCAACCAAATCAGTATAAACCAATGCAGGATTAGACAGTAAAAATGACTGACCTGGTATAATCAGATTTTGGAAAAATTATGTTTCAGTACAGCAGTTTCCCATCAGCTAAACTGCCTAGGGAAATTAGGGGCTAGAATCCAGAAAGACACCTAGAATTGCTTTTAAAAATATTTTGGTCTAAATTTTCACAGAGCTAAGCATAAGCTTGACTGAAACTCTTTAAACAGTTTTATTCTCATAGGCTTCCATCTCTTGGGGTCCATGTTTGAGGGTTTGGATGAAGAAATAGGTTAAAATATCTAAGGCATGCAATCCAAAGGGAAGATAACTTTGGAACTCCATCCCACAGGGGGCCAGGCTGGCCCCATCTTTGTTGTCCTTCTGCAAGCAGGCAAAGACTTTTCTCTTCAGGCAAGCCTTCCCTCTGTAACTAGATACCTGTGTGTGATTTTTTTGGATGGATTGTTGTGCATTACTCCTTTGATTGGATTTTTGGTACTACTTGTGTTTTCTATTTTTGTATTTTTTATTTCTCAGAGTGGCATTGGTGTTTTTTTAATTGTATACTTATTGTTCTTAGCTTTAATATTGCCTTTTAATGACATAATATGTCTCTTTACTTTGTTCTTAGCTTTAAATATTGTCTTTTAATGATGTTAACCACCATTGTATACTCATTGTTTTCAACTTTAAATATTGTCTTTCACTGTTGTAAGCCTCTTTGGGTCCTTTTTAAGGAGAAAGGCAGTGTAAAAATATTTTAAATAAAAATAAATGAATAAATAAATAACAGCCTAGAATGATAAACTACCACCTATGAGAATCAAAGTGGCTCCCTCTCCAAATATCCTAGCTAAATTTACATTGACGGTCAGGGTCAAATTGGGATGGGCCAGAACATTCACACACATTTCAGATTTCTCTCCTTCAGAGTTCTGTTTCCAACTGAAAACAGTCACATGCTGAGATAAATACCAAATATGTGAGGGAGGCTCATAGATAATTTAAGCCTCATGCCATCCTAGGCCTCCTCTGAAGGATAATGACAACATAAGAAATGTGAAGGGCACAAAATCCATAGTCTTGTATGTGCTGACCATGTCATGCAAAACATCACAGAACAGAGATGGGGGGTCAGGTGATCCTCCAATTGTTACCAGAGTACAGACCTCAACATGCCTAGCCAGCATAGTCAATACTGACAGCTAATGAGAGGTGCTGTCTAACAACTTCCAGAAGACTGCATGTCCTTCATCCCTGTTGTAGCTCTACATCATCACACTCTGAACTACCTGGCCTCTACAAGTAGCAACCAGTGATCTACTACAGGTGTGGAGAAACACAGAGGATGGTGATGTCACATAGTGGACTTTATATTACTGGTTAAAACAGTAAGAAGCTGGCTGGATTGCTCAGTGGTTTAGGTATCTGGCTGTGGAGCCAGAGGTTGAGAGTTTGATTCCCCACTATGCCTCCTATGAGTAGAGTCAGCCTGTGTAGCCTTGGGCAAGCAGCACAGTCCCAGGGTGTCCCCAGAATAAGGGAACAGTAAAACACTTCTGAGTATTCTCTACCCAGAAAACCCTGGAAAGAACTGCCATGTCAGAATTGACTTGACAGTATGTGATTATTATTTGAAACAGTCAGAGAGATTAAAAAAGAGACCTGTATGTGCTATTTTGAGCAGAAATCACATATCTCACATAACATTTGGTTCCAGTCTAAGATAGTGAGTAACATGCAAGCCATGTTTGAAGGCTGAGCAGGTTAAAAGGTAAAGGTAAAAGTTCCCCTTGACAATTTGTCCAGTCGTGTTCGACTCTAGGGGGCGGTGCTCATCCCCGTTTCCAAGCCATAGAGCCAGCGTTTGTCCGAAGACAATCTTCCGTGGTCACATGGCCAGTGCGACTTAGACACGGAACGCTGTTACCTTCCCACCGAGGTGGTCCCTATTTATCTACTTGCATTTGCATGCTTTCGAACCGCTAGGTTGGCGGGAGCTGGGACAAGCGACGGGCGCTCACTCCGTCGCGTGGATTCGATCTTACAGCTGCAGATCTATAGACCTTACAGCACAGAGGCTTCTGCGGTTTAACCCGCAGCGCCACCACGTCCCAGCGCCACCAGGTTAATGAAGGGCAAACTTCTCCTGCTCAGTTTAAGCTTGGCCTTGGCAAGTAAAAGCTTCCACGGCCTCTTCATGGTACTCGAGTGAGAGGATGGGAGCCCTCCAGTACAACTTCTCAATCATCGTCAACAGACTTAGCTTGTCACATCACAAATAAATAAGCAGGTAGGAGGAAGAGAGGGAGGAGGAGGAGAGATTGAAAGACAGCAGGAAGTGAAAAGTTTGTCTTTGACTGCAACTCAATCCAGAGAAGAACTCCTGGGAACAAAATGGTTGCCTCGGAATGAAGGTGAGCATTTTAAGCTGCCAGAGCCCATAGCCTTATACCAAGGAATTGTGTTCTTCAGTGACTTTATTAGAGAAGGTGAGTATGATGCAGAAGAGTCAGAAAAGTATTCACAGTCCCAAGGAACCAATCAGCATGGGGCTTTCATCTGTCCCTGAGAAATAGGTGTACAAAAATGGTTGGCTTGGGAGACAAATGAACCTGTCAGGAGGAGACCCAGTGAAGCTTTCATTGAACTGTAAGAACTTCACAAATGTGCAGAAGGATCTCTGCCAAGAAGTTCCATTGTTCCTATTAGAGAAAACATGAACTGAATTGGTGCAGATATAAATGCCCTCAGGCAAGCTCAGTGGAGTCTTGAGAATGAATTTCAGATTCAAAAAGATGGAAGTAAACATTAGCATATTAGTGCCTGCAAGTTTCTACTCTGATATCATACTACAGGGAATGTAAATTTAGCCTATTGATTTTGTTCACATTGCCAGTCTATTTTTACTGGAGCATTGCCATTTCATCATTACAGACTTAAGTGCATGTGCTGACAAATCATTTAAAAACTGCATTTCAAAATAATTATTATTGGATATTCTTGTTGATAATGATATTAAAACACCTAAGGGAAAAACGCTTCCTTGTTGATCCACTAGTTTTAACTGCTTAAAACTTAGTAATTCTCTTCCACCAGTTCTGCAACATAAAGAGAGAGGATTTTTCTTCTTCTCTGAAATATTTTTCCCTGCCTGCCCGCCTACATCTTCAGTGGGAATGGATGATCTTGCTTAATGTAATTATTATGCAGCTCTGTCTAACATTGCAGTTTTTATTGCTTCATTTGTTTCTAATAAAATAAATAGATAAATAAATAAATATTTTCCTCCCTGGCACCTCTGAAGTGAACCATATTGCTTTTCCTTCCTGCCTGCCTGCCTGCCTTCCTTCCTAGTTTTCAGAAACAACTAATATTGATTATTGGACCCCATTTTAGTCATATTTAAAACAGACTTTTGAAATCATTGGGACTTCAGATACTTATCGTGACTACATGTGGATACAACCCAGGGTGAGTTGCACTTTCCCACTAAAGTCAATGATTTGAGGCAGATCACGTTAATGTAAATGCGTACTTCCTCCTCCTACAGCATTATCACATAAGGCACACAAACCTTTGAGAGCTACAATACCTCAGAAATCAGAGACAAAAATAAAGGTGTGCTTACCTCCCAATGACTAGTTACAAAATAAAAGCTAGCTAAATTGCTAGAGTTGGATTGAGGCAAGCTTGTGCTAGATGCTAACAGTTCGTTGTTTCCTCTTAAGAGAGGCCTGCTTCTGTTGTAAATAGAGATGGGCATGAACCAAAAAAACAGTGGTCCATGATGATTGGTGGCTACAAAACATCAAACAAAAACCATGAACCATTACAACCCCCCTGAAAAATGAACTGGTTCATTTTTGGGGGTTGGTGGTGGTGGTGGGACCATCTGCCCCCTTCCCATTGCCTCCATAGCCTCCCTACCTGGTCCTGCCACCACCATCATCAGAGGCAGCAGTCAACTCTGGGAAGGGAAGTGAGCCGCTGCCTCTGCACATGTGCCCGCCTATCAAGCTGGGCGGTGGGTGCATGTGCAGAGGCAATGGCCTCAGGTCCTGGAAGGGAAGCTGGGCCACTGCCTCTAATGATGGTGGTGGTGGAGGGGGAGGTGGTGGCGGCAGACCAGGTAGGGAGGCAATAGGGCAGTCGGAAGGGAGTGGGCGGCCATCTGTTTTGATGAAGGGGGAAAAAAGCACCGATGAGAAAAAAGTTTGGCATTTCATTTTGCTTTGGCAAAACAGGATCCCCAAACTGGGTTGTGAACTGAACCACGAATCAGTGTGATTCATCCGTTTTTCTGGTTTGTGGTTCAGTTCTTGCCCATCTATAGTTGTGAACATGTGGTCTGACCTAGTTGGGCCCTTCATCTACTCTATGTAATGCGTAGAAAGAAACAACTTAGGAGTGGTTTGAACTTTGGCTCAGTTCTTACTGTGGTCAAGATATATCTCAGTTGTACTACTTCAGATTCCAGATAAGGACTTATACGAGTGAGCATTCCACACACCGAAAAGTAACTAAAATAAGTCAGAAACTGAGTATGAAGGCAAAGGGATATTGTACGGTCTTCTTCCGGAAATGCTGGTCTTCTATGACAATGGGGTTGTGTGGGACAGTTTTAGTCAACTATTGACTTCCTCTGGAGCAGGCAGTTGAGACTCACTGGCTAGTATCTTGTGCATTGGACTTCCAATAGTGGATGCTTCCACAGTCATCTGATGAGGTGCTTCTTACATGTGACTAGAGTGCCATGGCAGTTTCTGCAGCTAGAGCTCTATGCAAGTAAACACTGAGCAGGATCTGGGCCATTAGCTTCACCCAAGACCTTCTAGTGATAGAGATGAAAAATGCTAAAGTTCATTTGTTCCCACAGATCAGGAAAGCTGCCCTTATGGGTCTTAGCTTTACATCAAGATGGTGTGAGAACCTTTTCCCCTTCCGGCATCTCTTCTTCACATTTCCAAGTCCCCTGCCTTGAATGAGAATAAATTAATCTACACTAGCTCAAGGGCTGGAATGGACTTGTTGCTGGTTTAAAGCTGTGCCTGGGGAATCAGAAGATTGCGGATCCTGTGGACCAAGGCTTACCCCAATCTTCCCCTGATGATACACCCATGGAAGACCCTCAATTTGCCCCTCTTTTCTACATGGTTTCTCCAGCAGGTGGAAGAGGTTTCCAAAACTAGATCTCCAATGAGAGGAAGATCTGGAATACCCTATGCCCCCTTTAGGTGCTTTGTCACACACTGTAGGATCACTGCCTTAAGGTGTTAATTTCTATTGGTTCAGTTAATATATTCTAGTCCTTCAAAAACTGCACCATCAGATGTAGCTTACTGAGAAACTTCAGAGCTCTCAGCTCTCTCTATCCTTTGTCTATAAAAAACCTACCAAATAATTAAAACAGTATAATAAGAGCAATATAATCATATGACAACACTGCAGGGATCTCTCCCCTGCCCCTTGCTTTCATGCTATTTATCCAACAATTATCTATCTTCATGCAGAAAGAACCTCGAAGAAAAATACTGGGATTTCTAAAAGAAGTTTATTACAGAAAAGTGGCAAAAATCAAATTGCCCAAGCGTTTTATCCCTTGCACACTTAGGAGTAAGCTATTTGAAGAAAGCTCATAAAATAACAGCCAGAAGGTTGAAAATATTGGAGAATACGGAAAGTAAAAGGGAAGGAAAATTCTGAGTGGCTTTACTGTTGCATTTTTCTGTTTATCCTCTCTCTCTCTCTCTCTCTCTCTCTCTCTCTCTCTCTCTCTCTCTCTCTGCCTCTGTCTCTTTAACCCTGTGAACAATTCACTGTCTATTGGAAGTCAATTGATTAGGAATACACCAGCTCTGCAAATAAGAAATAGATGTGCTGTGCAAAATAAACATAAGACTTGAGCCAAGAAAAAATATTAATTTGTCAGTAAATGTGTAATTGCAGCAACACACACATTTGGCAAGGAGCTAGCAAACCATTCACATGCTGGCAGTGTGTGCCAGGAAAAGAAGTGACTGGCATAAATAAGACAAATTGCTTGCTATCAACAGACTGGCCAGCTGCAGGAGCATCTTGTGCCATAGCACTAAAAGGAACCCAGAACCAGTTATAGTTGATTCTGTTTTTAACAACATGACACTTTATGCTCAGAATTCAATTAAAGAGAATCAGAGTTGAAGAGGAAAATCTAGCCTACCCATGAATGTCTAAAAAACAAGAAGGCAGAAAGTTGAAGGAAAAAATCTGGCTTTTCCATAAATGTTTACAAATATTTTCCCCATGCTCTGTTGTAGAGACACACAGTTTTGGAAGGAGATTTTGTTTGCAAACCATCTCTACCCTGTTTCCCTGAAAATAAGCCCTAGTATGGTTTTTCAGGATGCTCGTAATATAAGCCCTACCCCAAAAATAAGCCCTAGTTAAGTGAAACCCCGCCCTCCACCATTGTGCAGCATTGTGCAGCAACCAGAAGATGACATGACTGTAAAATAAAACATCCCCTGAAAATAAGCCCTAATGCGTTTTTTGGAACAAAAATTAATATAAGACCCTGTCTTATTTTCGGGGAAACACGGTAGAGGGAAAGTTAAATACCCTCAGTGTAGTTCCAATTACACTCAGGTTCATTTGAGTATCACTACACTAGACAGTGATCTCATATCTAGAAGTGGTGTTCCCTCAAGTGGTGAAAAAGGTGTGCTTGCATGTAGACCAGGACTGGGGAACCTCTGCTTGTTGAGATGCTTGGAAATACAACTCCCACAATGCCTTATCATGTTTGCTAGGATTTCCGGAAGTTGACATTTGAGACAATTGGAGGCCCAAAGATTCATAAGTTTTTCATGTAGATAATATTGAAATAAATGGAGCAATCATCTGACTTTGTATGAATAGTTTTCAACTTACACAAGGCTGATCTGTGATAGCATTGCAACTACCATACTATCTCGTTGATCTTTTCTGGACATACATTATGTTTAATGTGTGTTCTAATTTCATTAGAAAAGACTAATGAAATAGGCAGATGTATTTAATTTAAAAATATTTTAAAAGTGAGTCCTATGCTGCTAATTAAAGTTAGAGGTGAATTCTGGCTGGAAAAAGCCTGAAAGCTGCTCAGAGCAAACAACTGGGCCCCATTAATCCATCCCACACCCATACCCTTTGCTTTAAGAAACAATCATTTTGGTTTGTATTCAACACTGCTGTAGATAGGACTGGAGCATTCTGGCTGCTAAGAACACACAGCAGGCACGCTTAACAGAGGATCAAGCATGTTGTTTGCTCACTCAGACCAAGTGTTGATCATTCACCTTCCAACTTGATATTGGCAAGCAGAGAACCACCATCTTTCAGAACAAATACCAGAACTCAAGAGACTTAGACAAGGACAAGGGTACTTTGATGGTGGTACTTGTTTTAATTTGAAATACAGAGACACTGAGGTGTGAGCAGGGGCTTGTCTGTTCTTCAATGCTTGTCATTCACAATGCTGAAAAAAAAAATCTCCCTTCTTTCTTTAGACTGCTGCTCCTGTCCCAAAATAAAAACCAACAATTATGTCCCCAGCATGAGTACAAATGCATAGTACATGGAATGAGAAGCCATTTATTAACAGACCACCAACCAGGGATAAAGAACTTGTAATGTTATCAGATTTAGAATTTGTAGAACTCAAGCCATGCTATGACTAAACCAATAGTGATTACATTTCCTCTGTCTATGTTAATAGGCATAGTTATCACTGCACATTTTGCTTTTCTCTATGTGCTACACCATCAGGCCACATTGCCACAGTAATTTCCAGATATGATGCAGTAGAGGTCTGCTAGCTGAAGCAGGCTTATGGGCTTACAACTGACTCATGTGTACAGGTACAGTTGGACAAGAGGTAGTGTCCACAACAAGATGACTACCTGAGGTCCAAAGCAAGGTGTCACACTGCTCACATAGCTGACTCCTGCACACCTGCTTTTTCATTATTCCAGACTAACAGTATCCGAAGGGGTAGATAGGGATGTGGAACCTGGCATGGAGAAAAGGGGTTATGCCCCATCCTCCATCCCCAGTGCTGCAGCCTGGATCCAAAATGGAGTCCCAGCAGTTTCAGCAAAGAAACAAGTGGTTTGTGATTCGGGATATGAAACTCTTTCTGTCTAGATTTAATTGTTTTTCTCGAAATCCCACCTGCCTTTGATTCTCCTCTTTGTTTTATACTGGGTTACAAGTAGAGATAGGCTTCCCTGCTCTGCCTCCTTGTCTGAGTGAGCAGCCGCCAGAGGAGGTGGAGGAGGGAAGGGCCTGTTGCTGCCAGTGAGAGGGCAATTGCATGGAGGAGACCAGGGAGGGAAGCAGGTGGTGCCCACAGAACACCTGGGCAGATGCCAGACAGAACCAGGCCAAACCGCCAAACCACAGTTAGTGCCCATCTCTAGTTGCAAGACTGTCAAAGGGAAGTGATATCCCATGGAAATTTTTGTATATTTTGGGATACTCTTCTTCTGTTATATGCAATTTAACGCATTCCATATACTCATATTGTATTTTTCAAACATATGCACATTGCATCATGGATTTGTGTGTGTGTGTGTGTGTGTGTGGCACTCTAAAATTCTATCATACCATCCTGAACACAGCAGTCATGTTCAGTTTCAGAAATGAAGCAGACCTGGACAGGAGACCACCAGGTCATATCAGAGATTTCCAGATAGGACTGGGGGGGGGGGGGGGAAATCCTGTCTGAAACTCTAGACAGTTGCTGCTAATCAGAGCTGACAATAGTGAGAGAGATGGACTAATGTCTTGCTTCCATATTAAGTCAGCTTCCTATGTTCCTAAAATGAAAGGGGAGGAGAGGAAAAATTTGGTGTTTGTGGGTTCTTTCCAATGATGGGAAAACAAGATAGTTGTGTACCCTTTGATTAATGATCTTACAAACCACAAACGGCATGAATTGATAACATGATTCAGTTAATAAGAACTTCTTTTCTATTTAAATGCATGTCTAATTTGGGCCTTGCTTCAGCTGAAATAATTGGATGAGTGTTTGATGTGGGTGGGAGGCACTTTGCCACTCAGAGTTACTGCCTGTTGTGCATAACTCCTAGCACATGATGAGAGCTTGATTGCAGATTCTAAATATGAAACAGCCAGGTATTGTTCATGGCCATTACTGTCTCGTTTGTCTCAATAGAGATGGTGCTATGCTTTGCTGGAAGAGCCTTGACTACCACTTCAATATTGATTGAATTTTCAGAAGAGAACAGGAAGAAATTCTATTTCTTAATATCCCACATTGTCAATAGCATGGCTCTTTTCTATTCTGTCCATCCCATTACGTATAAGGACCCATCCTTCAGTACTCCAAAACCTATTTATTCCAGGTAAGAAATTCTTTTACCTTCTTGTAGAATCACAAGTGGATAATATCAGTTATGCTGCCTAACCTATGTGAAGAAACAATTCATGTTCCAAGTAAAACTGGATACAGGATAATTTTTTAAAGGCAATATTATTATTCAAAATGTATAGTGGCATAACATTTACCCACCTTAGCCACCTTACACTGGCTACCTATTCACTTCTGCATCGATTTCAAGGTGCTATTACATACAAAGCCCTAAACGGTTTAGGCCCTCGATACTTGGCAGAGTGCCTTCTTCCGCCCAGTTCTACCCGTATCACCCGCTCCAGACAGGCCGGGCGGCTGAGGGGCCTAACGCCAAGAGAGGCCCAGTGGGAAAAAACTAGAAATCGGGCCTTCTCGGCAGTGGCCCCTCGCCTATGGAACAACTTACCTGTAGAGATTCGCCTGGCTCCCTCGCTGAGGGCCTTCAAGACTAACTTGAAGACATGACTATACAGGCAGGACTTACCTACAGCCATTACCTAGCCTATCTTCCTTTTCTTTTTTCCCCTCTCTTTCTTCTTTTTCTTCTTTTTTCCTTTCCCCATCTTGGACTTCGTGATTAATTTGGATTTTACCTTAGTTTATTTTTATGTTATATGTAAACCACCCAGAGTAGACACGTTCTAGATGGGCGGTATATAAATCTAATAAATAAATATAAAAATAAATAAAATAAATACCCAGATGTCACCACCGTATTCTCTCCTGGAATTATATGTTGATTTCAATCATTGACACACAAAGTGAATGAGAATTGTACTTTCCCAAGCTGGTGTTTATCCTCCCTTTCTAGTAAGAAGAAATCATAGCATCAAAAACCTAAGAGTCATACAAGAAACTCTTGGCTATCAACTAGCAGCCTGCATTTAGAATCACTTTTCTGAATCCATTAGCCAATATACTCTTGAATATACCGGTCAATGATTATGTCTTAAATGTCTCTTTGAATAAATCCATACACTACCTCAATTGCTGTAACCACTAAGGGCTTGTTCTTAATGTCAATCTGAAGCCCTTCCTTCTGTAGCTCTAGGCCCTTGCATCTTGTCACCCATTGTTCTGAGACTGAATAAATCCCATCATTCATTCCCCCCCCCCCCATTACCTTGACACTATTTATAGACTAGGATGATAGCTCCCTTGAGTTTTCCTGTTTCTTGACTGTGTAGTGTGCCTGCTCCCATTCTTCTCTTCAGATCAGGACAGGAGAATTGCTGTTTTCCTTTATAGGTTTTCTTGTGACATTCTGTGCTTTGGGACTAGGTTCCACAAAGTGAAACTAGAATCTTTTGCTCTTTTTTTATCACTTTTCCAAGGTAAAAATAAACATTTCATTGTCTATTTTCTTGGCACTGATCCTGTCTTGCTGTGATCATTGGTGGTGGTAACAGAAGGGGACTTCTAGAAAGCTTCAAAAAGTTACCTTTTAGGAGTATAATTCCCAAATTTTTCCCTGCCACCAAGAGCTGGAGTTTTATTTTCTCTCTTTCTCTCTTACTACCATGGAGCAAGATAATCTCACAGCTGGTGTCCAAGCCCAAGAGGACACAAAGCTGTCACATCAGGGGATAGTTGAACAATCCCCAAATAATAGTCTTGCTGAAGATGCTTTGGGGACTCACAAAATTGTAGAATTAGAGGCAGGGCTATAGGCCATTCCTTTTACCTGACCAGAAAGTGCCTGTGCTGCTTAAAAATCTGAAGCAAGAAAAAGCCTAGCCATTTCAGAGTGATTGCTCCATTATTAAATGGCTCTTACTCTCAAGATATTTCTTTTAAGGTTCAACCAAAACCTGTCCACCTATAACTAAAGCTCATTAATTGTAGTCCTGGTCACTCAGGGAGCAAAGAACAAGTCTCAGTTAATAAAGGTGTTGGAGCACTTCAGGTTATTTGAAGAACAGTCTCCTGTGTTCCCTCAGCAGGACTGGTTCTACCATTTGACAGAGTGAGGCATCCACTTCAGGCATCAGATATGGGTTGTCCTTAAAAAAACCCAACAACCATTGTTAGATAATCAAATAGTTATTTTTGTCTTGTTACTGTTAGAGAGAGAACATACAGGGTTTTCTTCCCAAGGTGCCAAAATAACTTGACTGCTCTTGAATATTGTGCTATTATTCACCTTTCCTTACAGAAGTGGGGCACCATTTTCTGCTACTTCTCAGACAGCAAAACGTATTTGGCTGTCTTCTTCAGGCTACTCAAACCAAGTTTCTTTAATGTTTCTTGATAGAATGACCCATATCTCTTACCATTTTTGTTGTCACCTGCCGAATCTATACCTTCTGATAACTTGCTTTATTCATCTGTTTTATATTCTACCCTCATCCTAGAATTTGGTCTCAAGGCAAGCTCACAAGTGAAAAAATAGCTACAAATAAAAATGCAAAAATGTATATTATTAAAACACAACTTTAAAAACAATTAGACTGTGATATTAAAATATTGGATGTGCGGGAGTTATGGAAACAAGGATAAGGAAAATGTACTCCAAATATATTCAAAGTACTATTGTCATTATTGCTATTTTGTTTGATTTCTTAAGTACTGAAAAGATGTGTTGATAACTCTGCGAAAATTAGGCTATGGCTATTGTGTGGTGGACAGTGCTTCTAGTCATGGCTTTCCTTTGCATTATTGTGTTACCTGCAAAGATTGTTCTAACATACCCTTCTGGAAAACCACATCTCTACTTTCTTTGTTTATGAGAGAAAATGTCATTCCCAGGATTGATCCCTGAGTAGGTTTAGAGATCTTTCCCCATTAGCAATCTCTCCCCATAATACAGATGATCAATTTTTAATCTATGATAAAGTATATTTACTTGGCTGGTATTTATAAATTGATAATATGCCTCACTATCAAATTTTATTCTGGAGGGCTGTCCACTGGGCTCCTATTATCAAATAGGTAATTAATTGAGGATATTGCTAGACAATAGATTTGTTTGTGGTGACTTGTTTTTTTATAAACCTACATGGTTTGTTAGCCATTGCCTATACCTTTTGAAAATACACATAAGTGAACCACTTCACATCACATTTTCTGGTCTATTATTGATTGAAAGTGAGTTGTATGCTTATATCTCAGATATTAACTAATGCCTGCTCCTCGGGCACATAGAAGAGAGCTGGTAGTAATTGGCAACAATATGAGAATAAAAACAGTATAATGGCATAATGGCATACAAAGTGGCATTATAGTTACTATTTTTAAAGATTTTTTCACATTTGTCAGATGTAATTAGTCTAATGAATTGGAAAAAAAACTTAATTCTAGTAGCTGCAGGCCTATGGTACAAAACATTCAACTCATCATCATCTCAATGTCCACAGCAGAGCATCTTCAACCACGCAGGAGTCCTCCACCATTTAGTGATGCTACACTCTCGAAATAACTATAAAAGTAACCAAAAATCTGCATCACAAAAAGAGTAAATTTGTTCTGGCTGGATAGCTCAGGATTTAGGTATCTGGCTGGGAAGCCAGAGGTTGGGAGTTTAATTCTCCACTGTGCCTCCTGTGAGGGGTCCCAGGAACACCCCCATCAGAAAGGAATGTTAAATCACTTCTCTCTACCTGGAAAACCCTGAAATGGGTAACCATCAATCAGAACTGATTTGATGGCACATGATTATTATTTGATTATTAATGAGCTATTTGGAATGAATTCCTCCCAACATCTGATTAGGAGCAATATGTTCTCCAATTCTGCAGAAAGCAACTAAATATCCACCCTGCTATGCTTGAAGGCTAGCAACAGCAATAACCACAATGAGCAATGACTCAATGGCTGAAGTCCAGTAGTAAATCACAGCTAGAACAAGCCCATTGGATCAGTGGGGATTTGGTGAGTCAGCTCCTCTGAAAGTTATATTGATTCAATGGACCTACTCTACTTGCGGTTTACTACTAGATTTCAGCTGAAATATGGCACTGGCTGAGGGAAGGAGTCAACTGTATCAATCAGAATCAAAATTATGAACCCCATCTAAATATCACAGATATATACAAGTATGCAGGATTTGTGAGATGCAGGGAAAAACTGCACAGGTTATAGTAGAACTGGTTCACCTCACACCAAACTCTCAGGGGCTAAGTTTCTTTGGCGGATTCAAAGCATCTCTCCTCTCAAACCTTGCTGCTACCCATCCTCAACATCTCTCAACTGCAGTGGTTGCTTCACTTTGGATGATAGAACTGGTTCTATAAGCACATAGGCCAGAACTGACCATACACTCTTGTATATGAGATATGCATTTGTTAGTGCACAGCATGTATCCAGTGTAGCACCGTGGACAGAGTACTGAGCTAGGACTCAGGAGACCTGGGTTCAATTCCCAACTCTGCCACAAAAATTCACTGGGGGGTGGAACTGCTAAAGCTATTCCATAAATACCTGACTTACTTTTAAAACCCTATCAGGGTCATTACAAATCAGTTCTGACTTGATAGCACATCATAACATCAGTGTACAGTATAGAAAGTGACCCTTACACTTCCATCCCAATAAATATGCCTAGAATTGCAACATAAATGTGAGGACATGCGTAAATTGCAGGAATGGCTGAACTCTATGAAAAATGGCATAGTGGTGCTGAATAGAGATGGGGATATTTGTATTTGTATCCCGATCCCAGCTGCTACTAATGCGGGTTCAGCCCCCCGGAATTGACCCATTCACTTATGCGCTGCCGTGCTGCCAGTGTCCCACTGTTCCTGCCAATCACGGAAGTAACTCCACCATCTCCTTGCTCAGTTGACCACTCAGCAGCCATGCGGGGAGACTCACCATACTGACCGCTGCCTGGAGTGGCCAGCAGAGCAGGGAGACGGAGGAGCTACTTTTGCGATTGGCAGGAAAAGCAGGATGCTGGCGGTGTGGCAGCGTGTGAGTGGACAGGCCAGTTCTGGGACCTGGACCCGCATTACTTGCAGCTGGGACTGGGATATTTCTATTCATAAATGAATATGAATATCCCCATCTCGTGTCCTGAATATTTGTCTCCTCAGTATCACATACTGAAAAATCAGATGTAACCCTCCAGCTATGCTCCTGAGTTTCTGCTGTTAGTAGTGGCCTGAGCTTGACAAAAGTTCATTTTTAGAGGGAAGGAACCAATGTCCAAGACTTTGGGCACTTCTGGCTTCAAAAGGGAACTATTCTGAACAGGAGTATCCACAAAACTATGCCTACTCCAACTGATTTGTCAGGAGCATTCACCCCACTCTTTTTCCTAGTCTAGTCTGCATTGGGCCTCAGTGTCAGTAGCAACTCTCATTAATGCGTACTGATTGTGCTAGTATGACATACAGGAGTAAAGAGTTGGATGAACTGTGTAGTGCACACATTTCATGGCGTAAGCGTGTTTCTCCCCAGCTGCCCAAATGAGCATTGTTATTACAGTAGCAATAGTTAACCCTGACAGAAGACTGTAACATTGGTTTATTATTTTGGCCAGGAAAGCTTGGCTGCATTTAACCATATCTGGGGTGGGGGATTGCCCAAGTTCTTTAGGAGCACAAATACGACTATCTAATCAAGTTGCTATCTGAATAGAAGCCAACTGAGAGCACTGCAATAGGCTGCACGATTTTGTGCCGCTGCAGAGATAGCCATGTTACGCTGACACAAAACGTTGCCCTGGCATATGAATAAAGGCAGAGGAATGGAAACTGCCATTGACTAATTAACTCACTAGGGAACTACTAAGCCAGACTCCATTTCCACCATTTGCAGCTGATAACTCTGAGAGCTGCTGGAAGAAGCCAGGTCAGAGACTGATTTCCATTTCCCCCAGATATCCAGAAGGCAAGAGGTATTCTGTACAGGCGTGTTGCTTGCTGTACGTTCTGATTTTGTTGTATCTTGTATTCCTCCTCTTTGACTGGAACATAGAGCTTCAATGTTGGGGGCCCACATCTAATTCCAGCTCCATCAAAATGCTCTTTGGGTGGTCTTGAACAAGTTATTGTCTTTTAACCTTGCTTATGTCCTCAGGTTGTTCTAAGATTGGGGGGGGGGGGGACACCATTCTGAGTTTCTCAAAGGAGGATCTAGATACACATGTGACAGATGTTGCTGTCAGTTAAAATTTACCTTTTCACTGACAGTAATTTCAAACTAGGCATGTGCACTAATTCGGGACTGGATCTGCAGTATTGGTGCCATTCTGGAGTAACTACAGAGTAGAGCAAGGGGCTGCTGTGCACCACCTAGATGGAGCAACACCACAACAAATCCTTCATACTCTGTTTGCCATTTGTATGGTTAAAAAGTGGTCAGTGACTGGGATTAAGGAAATATTTGATAGCACATGATGATGATGATTAGGAAGAGAGTATTCAGAAGTGGCTTACCATTCCCTACTTCTGAGGCATCCTGGGACTGTGCAGCTTGCCCAAGGTCACACAGGCTGTCTCTTCTGGGATGCACAATGGGGAATCAAACTACCAACCTCTGGCTTTGCAACTAGATCCCTAACTCACTGAGCTATCCAGCTAGATAGTGAAAAATGAACTCAACAAGAAAGCCCATCATTTCTCCTAGACCTTCCCATGATTGAAGCATTGGGGGGGGGGGCTCACACTAAGGTCACTGCACAATGTGCATATTACCTTGTAGCCACTTTCGCTAGCCATTTTATGGAGATATGTGTTGCTATTTTGATAGCATTTAAAAAAATAATAATCTGGAATATTCTTCTTCTTTAGGTACTGTGTAGGCCCACCCACCCCCAACTCCCATCCATAGACATTTATGTTCCCCTGATATTTGCATCAATTTATAGTTAGCAGAGATCCAGAAACACACCGGTGATGGCATAGACCCAGGGACAAAGTGTGTTGGAATGTCTCCTAAAGGTTACAGGATGAGTCACCCCCACATAAAACCAGAGTGAATTAGGGAGGGTTTCCGCGCACCCCTAGTTATATTCTTGATCATCATCATCATCATCTTAAAAATGCAGAGCTGGAAGGGATCTCAAAGATCAGTGAGTCCAACCCCTGTCAAGGACGCACAGTGAGAAACTGAACTCCCAGCCTCTGGCCCTGCAGCCAGATACCTAAACCATGATGAATACTTCCACACACCCCTAGTTCAAATAATGTGATGAATACTGTAAAAATGCTAATACTATATACCTAGGGGCCATTGGACTACAACCCTGCCATCCCCGGTCAGCACTGC